>SRSM01000149.1:0-5136843 GCA_019593545.1 Apocynum venetum
GGTTTTGTGCAAAATATCCCTACTTTCCATGGCATGGCCGGAGATAACCCATATAGGTTTCTTCAGGAATTTCATACGCATTGCACTAATTTGAAACCCTCTAATGTTACTGATGAGATTATAAAGCTAAGAGCTTTTTCCATTTAGTCGCAAGGTAATGCTAAAGATTGCTTTACGAACTACCTTCGGGTCAATAACTGAATGGCTGATATGGAAAAGATATTTTTAAGAAATATTTTCTGCTTCTAAATCTCTAACATTAGAAGGAAATTAGTGGCATACCCAAGGTTTTGGGGAATCATTATATGACTACTGGGAAGATTAAAAGATTGATTGCCAGCTGTCCTAATCATCAATCAAATTCCAGATCATTTACTTATACCAATATTTTTATAATGAAGGAATGGTGCCTACTGACAGGACTGCAGTTGATGCAGCTAGTGGTGGAGTATTTATGGACAATCACCGTAAGAAGCAAGAATTTGATTGCGAACATGGCAGATAATGCTCAATCATTCAATCAAGGAACGAACCTCCTAGGAAGGTAAATGAGGTAAGTTCTTTCCAATCTTGAAGTTCAAGTTAAAAATCTTACTAAATGGTTGGACAGATGATGGGAAAACAATAAACACCCAAGTTAAATGTGTGGATTTTGTTCAAGTATTGACCATTCAACGGACAGTTGCCCCACGCTTTTTGAAGATGAACAGGTTAATGCTGTCGGAAATTTTCAGAATCCACAAAGGAAGTATAACCCTACTCTAATAACCTATAATGAGGGATGGAAGGATCATCCAAATTTTAGGTGGGGAAATTCAGGAGCCAGACCGAATAATCTTCAACATCCACACCCACCTGGCATTCTTCCCGTTCAACTATTAAATCAATCACCTCAACAAGCTCAATCTCAAGGTATGTCTTTAGAGGATATGGTTAAATCAATTGCTGCTACACAATGACTTTTCAGAAGGAGACTAAATCCATATACAAAATCTTGAAAATCAAGTAGGACAATTGGCCTCCGAAGTCAGTCAAATTAAATCTCATTTATTCACAAAACTCCCTTCTCAACCCCATCAACCCTCGAGAAAATGCTAATGCCATTATTCTACGGAGTGGAAATGAGTTAATAGAGCCTAGGCAGTTGCACGATGCTGAAGAAGAATTGGAGATTAAATCAAGCCAGGATCCAATGTATCAAGGAAGTGAACCCCCAAAATTTGAACCCAATTCTCAATCTAAAGTACCTCCTCCTTTTCCTTTAAGATTAGCTAAAAACCGGAAAGAAGAGGAGGAGAAAGATGTTCTCGATATCTTTAAGAAAGTAGAGGTAAACATACCTCTTCTTGATGCTATCCGCCAGATTCCTCGATATGCTAAATTTCTCAAAGAATTATGCACAAATAAAAGGAAGCTCAAGGGTAATGAAAAGGTAAGTGTGGGGGAGTGTGTTTCTGCAGTTCTTCAGTAGAAACTTCCACCCAAGCAAAAGGACCCAGGTATGTTTGCCATCCCTTGTGTTATTGGTGATAAAGTTATTTCAGGATGCATGTTAGATTTAGGAGCATCTATTAACGTTATGCCATATTCTCTCTATGCTTCATTAAATCTTGGACCCTTAAAATCTACTCGAGTTATTGTGCAATTAGCGGATAGGTCCATTGCATATCCCGAAGGGGTAATTGAGGATGCATTGGTCAAAGTTAATAACTTGATATTTCCTGCAGATTTTTTTATTTTAAAAACTGAAGATGGAAATAATTCATCTACATCTCATTCCCTAATTTTGCTTGGCAGACCATTCTTGAAAACCACAAGAACTAAAATTGATGTTAACGAAGGAACATTGTCAATGGAATTTGATGGGGAAATTATATCATTTAATATCTTTGATGCTATGAAATATCCATGTGATGAGTTCTCTTCGGTTTCGGTGGTTGATATAATTGATCCTCTTGTTCAAGATGTTTACGATTTGAGTTATGTTGAAATGATGCAAACAATTATGAGCATGAGTATTGATGATAAACTTGACAAATTATCTGTAGAATGTGATCATGATTTAAAGATGGCTGTAAAAGAATTGTCTGCATGTCCACAAGTAGAATCTACAATTGCATTACCCACTTTTCATGATAAGATGCTTCCATCGGTTATATGTCCACCTTCCCTTGAGCTTAAACCTCTGCCTTCACATTTAACATACGCATATTTAGGTAATGACGAGGAATTGCCTGTTATAATTGCTAATAATCTTACTTCCAAACAAGAGGAAAGGTTAATTGCTGTGTTACGAGCACATAAAACTGCCATAGGTTGGACTTTAGCTGATATAAAAGGAATTAGTCCTTCTACATGTATGCATCGCATTTTATTAGAAGATGGCGCTCGTGCAACTAGGGAATCACAAAGGAGATTAAACCCTCCTATGATGGATGTTGTGAAAAAAGAAATCTTGAAATTGTTAGATGCAGGTATAATATTCCCTGTTACTGATTCCCAATGGGTTAGCCCAGTTCATGTCGTTCCTAAGAAAACTGGAATTACTGTCATTGAAAACAAGGAAGGAGAAAAATTACCTACAAGAGTTCAAAATGGTTAGCGTGTTTGCATTGATTACCGAAAATTGAATTCAGCTACTAGAAAAGATCATTTTCCCCTTCCATTTATGGATCAAATGCTTGAACGTTTATCGGGTAGGTCTAACTATTGTTTTCTTGATGGTTTTTCTGGTTATTTTCAAATTGCTATTGCCCCTGAGGATCAAGATAAAACCACGTTCACATGTCCTTTTGGAACTTATGCATATAGGCGCATGCCTTTTGGGTTATGTAATGCACCTGCTACTTTTCAAAGATGCATGATGTCTGTATTCTCTGATTATGTGACTAATATAATTGAAATCTTCATGGATGACTTCACAGTGTATGGAGATTCTTTTGATGAATGTTTGGATAATTTAGAACTCATTCTTAAAAGGTGCATTGATTCTAACCTTGTATTGAATTATGAAAAGTGTCATTTCATGGTTGAGCAAGGAATCGTACTGGGACATGTGGTCTCAGCAAAAGGCCTTCAGGTAGACAAAGCTAAAATTGATGTGGTAAAATCTCTTCCTTATCCTTCCTCTGTACGAGAGATACGAGCTTTCCTGGGGCATGCAGGTTTTTATAGAAGATTCATTAAAGATTTTTCCAAAATTTCTCAACCCTTGTGTATGTTGTTACAAAAAGATATGCCATTTCATTTCAATGATGATTGTAAGAATGCTTTTGAAACTTTAAAAGAGAAATTGATTTCCGCCCCCATAATTCAAGCTCATGATTGGAACCTACCTTTTGAAATCATGTGTGATGCTAGTGATGGAGCGGTTGGTGCCATATTAGGACAAAGAGTAGATAAAGTGCCTCATGTTATTTACTATGCTTCTAAAACACTCGATGACGCACAGTGTAACTACACAACAACGGAAAAGGAACTTTATGCTATCATTTTTGCTCTGGAAAAATTTCGTTCATATCTCCTAGGAACTAAAGTCATTGTTTTCTCTGATCATGCAGCTTTACGACATCTCTTGAAAAAGAAAGAGTCCAAACCAAGGTTATTAAGATGGATCCTGTTACTTCAGGAATTTGACATAGAGATTCGTGACAAGAAAGGAGCTGAAAACTATGTGGCCGACCACCTGAGTAGGCTTACTTATGACGGTGAATTACTTCCTATCACTGAATTATTTCCTAATGAGCACTTATATGCTTTGCATGGTAGTTTGCCTTGGTATGCTGATATAGTAAATTATTTGGTTACAAGGGAATTGCCTAAAGTACTTTCTAGATCTCAGAAGGACAAAATTAAAAGTGATGCCAAATACTATTTATGGGATGACCCGTATTTGTTTAAGATATGTTCAGATAATATTATTCGTAGGTGTGTACCGGGCATTGAAACTCACTCTATTCTAACTTTTTATCATACCTATGAATGTGGAGGTCATTTTGGTCCTAGAAGA
Source organism: Apocynum venetum (assembly GCA_019593545.1). Taxonomy (NCBI): domain Eukaryota; kingdom Viridiplantae; phylum Streptophyta; class Magnoliopsida; order Gentianales; family Apocynaceae; genus Apocynum; species Apocynum venetum. The sequence continues at coordinate 4,010 of SRSM01000149.1, forward strand.
ACTGCTCATAAAGTGCTCGAATGTGGGTTCTATTGGCCTAGTTTAAACAAGGATGCATATTTGTTCTGTAAGCAATGTAACGAATGCCAAAGAATTGGGAAAATAACTAAGAAGCATGAGATGCCTTTCCAGTCTATCCTGGTAACTGAAATTTTTGATGTATGGGGGATTGATTTCATGGGTCATTTCCCTTCTTCCCAAGGTAACAATTATATTTTGCTAGCAGTGGATTATGTGTCTAAGTGGGTGGAAGCTAAAGCTTCCAGAACTAATGATGCTAAAGTTGTTGTCTCTTTTGTCAAGGATAATATTTTTAACAGGTTTGGTTTTCCTAAAGCAATTATTAGTGACAGAGGTACGCATTTTTGTAACAAAATAGTTGGGGCTTTATTTGCAAAATACCATATAACCCACAGAGTTTCTACTGCATATCATCCCCAAACTAATGGTCAAGCCGAGGTTTCTAATAGGGAAATTAAATCAATCTTGGAAAAAGTGGTTAACCCTAATAGAAAAGATTGGAGTGTGCGATTGGGGGATGCATTATGGGCATATAGAACAGCATATAAGACACCTATTGGAATGTCTCCATATCGATTGGTGTTCGGGAAAGCATGTCATCTTCCTGTAGAACTTGAACATAGAGCTTATTGGGCTATCAAGAAAACTCATTTGAATTTTCCTGATGCTTTAGTCAATAGAAAATTACAAATTCAGGAATTGGAAGAATTGCGGAATGACGCTTACCAAAATGCTTTAATTTGTAAAGAGAAAGCACGCAGTTATCATGATAAACATATTGTCCGGAAGAGTTTTAATCGGGGTGATAAGGTTTTATTGTACAATTCTAGATTGAAACTCTTTCCAGGCAAGTTGATGAGTAGATGGATAGGACATTTTCTCGTTGTTAATGTTTTTGATCATGGAGCTGTAGAAATTCAAAGTCTTGATACAGGGAAAGTTTTTAAAGTCAATGGCCATCGCCTGAAGCTTTATTATGAAGAATTTGTCAACCACGAGGCGGAGGCCGTTCAGTTTCTTCAACTATCGTCTTTCGAAATCTGAGCATGAACTGTGTCGAGCCAACGACTTTAAACAAAGGCACTTTTTTGGGAGGCAACCCAAATGAATATTCTTCTATTTTCTTTTATATTTTGTTTCTATTATTTAGTTGTTATTTTATTTTGTTTACAGGTATAGGGAAGGTTTAACATTGGTCCAAAGTTCAATTATTGTGAAATAAACAGAAAACATCAGATGACAGAAACTACTGAGAGTGGACGCGCGAACTTCCTCTCACGCGTCCAAGTGGACGCGTCAAGCTACTTCACGCGGCCACCTCTGGAAAGAATTACTGAGAGTGGACGCGTCATTCCCCTCTCACGCGTCCAAGTGGACGCGCCAATTACTTCACGCGGCCACTTTCCAGAAAAGAAAAAAAAAACCGCAATTTCCAGATAAAATCCAACGAAGCTATGTCATTTAAGTAAGTTACATTTTTTTTAATACTCCTTTTTCTTCTTTAATTTCTTTTCTTTTCTTTTCTTCTCTTTTTCTTCTTCTGGTCGCGTCTCTCTTTGCCGTTGCTGCGCTTCTTCCGCGTCCGTTCCTCTGACTCAACCGTCCACCTTTCACCATCATTGTGCATGTCTCCTTCACTCCCAAAATTAAGCCCGAGATTCCATTCACGGTTTGCTGTGTTTGTAACCTTCTTGGTGAGTTTTCTGGTGCAAAAATCGCAGCTTTCACAGGGAAGTTTCTCTAAACTTTCAATCAGTTGTTTTTGCGAGAGAATTGCTGACTTTTGTGTGGGTTTTGTTTCTTTGTCATTACATTATTGGAATTTTTTGTTAACATCATGCCTAGAACTAAGAATCTTGGTGTTAAACGTGGGAGAACTTCTAGAGCTGTTTATGATCAATCTCGATTTACTAGTTTGGAAAATTCTGAGTGGTATGATTCCCACAAGGATCGTACATTGTTAATTGAGCATCCCTTGTCTCCTGATGCTGAATCTGTTTTTAATATTCGAGATACTTTCCGCACTTTGGGGTGGGAAGGCATTCTTGATTTGGGTCAGGAATATTACTCTCAAATTATCTGTGAATTCTATGCTAATATCGATAATAAATATAATGAAGATAACAATAGGATCATTTCTTTCGTACGGGGTCATTTAGTTGATATTACATGTGCTTCTTTGTCTAATTTTCTGAATTCTCCTAACGAAGGCCCTTTACCTGCGTTTCATTGGCAGCAAGTTACTACTGATCCGACATATAATTTTGAGGATGCATGCTCTGTTTTTGGTTTATACCAGAGAAAAACTGGAAGAGTGCGTGAAAAGTATAAGCTTATGGCTAAAGATCTTCAGGCTTTTCCACGCCTCATTGTGCATATTCTTGGTCATAATGTTATACCTAAGTCATCATCTCATAATGAAATGCGCTATTCAGATCTTTACTTTCTTTATCGTTTAACTAATGGCTTAGGTGATACATTGTCTGGTATTCCGTTGGCTCGGTTGATTATTGCTAATATACGAGAAGTGGTAAAACAAAAATCTCACAAGAAAACTTTTCTATATGTTTTGTTACTTTCTCGTTATTTTGAGCATCTCAGGATACCTATGACGGACACGGTTCGTCGGGAACGTATCTCCTCTTCTCGGGTTGTTTCCTTGGACCTCTTACGGTCGTTTGGTTATGAGTATCACCGGGGCGAGTGGATGCACCCTCGGGTTTGTCAAACAGAATGGGAGCAAGGCCGTCTTCCACCAAAGAGTTCTAGTTCTAAGAGGCCGGTTTCTGAGCCGTCATCGGCAGAGGATTCTGATGATGATGAGGAGATAGAGCCAGGGATTCCGGAGGTGCCTACATCTTCTGCTGGACCGTCTAGTTCTCGTGAGGATTTGATTCTTGATCAATTAAATCAGCTGCATATGAATCAGTCAAAAATTCTCGAGAATCAGGCGCGTCAAGACGCACAATTGATTGCTATTGAGGGACGACTTGTGTCTATTGAGGAACAAGTTTCTGCGCTTCGAGCTTCCCTTCCTAGACCTCCCCTCGGGTGACTTCTTTCTTTTTCTCTCTTTGTTTATTTTTCTTCTCTTACTTGTGTTGTGACATTGAGGACAATGTCTCGTTCCAGTGTGGGGGAGTCTTGTTTTTAATGTTTGTGTTTTTCTGTTTTCGTTTATTGTTATTATTGTTTATTGTTGTTTTTGTGCAAAAAAAAAAAAAAAGGTTTGGTTTTTATGCATGTTTGTGTGTTTGTTATGCCTATGAGGAAAATTATACAAGTCTATGTTAATTGATAGAGTTTCGATATTATTTGTGCTTTAAATTCTCTATTTATTATGAGGAATCTTGACACTCTACGATTTGTTTTTGGCAAAAATTCAAAGTTGTTATTTATGGATGATTTGTTGTAGTTAATTTGAATTGACATGGCTTATTTTTAGTAAAAAATCTTGATTTTTGAAATCACTTTTGACAAGTTTGAATGAAATTGAGTTTACTTTTGACTTAGATACATTCATGGTCAATTTAGACACTCTAGAACTTGTTTTCTCACACTCTTGAGGCGAAATATGATTGAATTTGGTTGACTTGGGGATGACATAAGGCCATCTTTGGACGTTTGAGCCTTTCTTGAGCCACCATTTCTATATTATACCCCTCGATCCTACTTTTGAGCTATAATGTTGTGATGGATGAATCCATTATTATCTTTCTTTGTAAGCCTTTGAGAATAACGTTTAAAACCTTTACATGTTATAATTGTCAGGAGATTTCTTTGAAATATCTTTAGATTGACACTTGTGAAGTTTATGATTATGATAAAAAGGTGTTGAAAAGGTTTTGCAAAGTGTGTTGAGGGTTGATGGAACGTATCTTGGAATTTTTAAAGAGAAAAGGAGTTTGTCTTCTCTACTAAAGAAAAGAGAGCAAAAGTCCAAAAGAAAAGAGAGACATTTGATGAAAAAGAGTGAAGTGCTTAAAAAGAAAGAAAGAAAGAAAAAAAAGAAGAAAAAGAGAGCACTTGAGAAATAGAGGAAACAAAAGAGTTCCAAGACTGTCCGAAGTATATGAGTTGGTTGATATGGTTGAATGTAAATAAGGAAGAAAAGTGTCAATTGAAGAACTTTGGTTTCAAAAGTCTTTTATCCTTTTGTGTAATTCTCTTGACTACTTTGTTTACCTTACCTTTCTTTGTTAACCAACACCCAAGCCTAACGTTACGTGCTTCAAGTCCAATTTGATTCAAGTCGACTTTATTCTTCCCATTAGTGGAGAGATGTGTGAGATTTCAAGCCTATGGTAGTGTGAATATTACTTATGGTATGACTATGATGTGTTTAAGTTAATTGTGACTTGATTGAATTTGTCTTTGTTACTTGTGAACGATTTTAATTCTAAAATGGATTTTTTTTGGGTTTCTAAAAGTTTTTCAGCCATGTTAAGGATAGTTAACTTTGACAATGAGTTTGTGAGTAATGATGTTTCACACTTGCACGATTCATTTTTAAAATGTAGAGTTGATAGATGACTTTGAGAATTATTGAAGAGAATTTAGTACAAGTGTATTGAAGTTCTTGAAATTGATCGATTTGTCCTGAGGCATTTAGTTGTTATTCTATTTTCTTTGATTTATAAGTTTTCTTGAGGGCAAGCAAAGGTGTAGTGTGGGGGAATTTGATTGAACCATAATTAGCTTAGTTTTCTATGGGTTATTATGATGTTTATTAAGTTTAAATCTAGCTAATTATGTGTTTTAGTGATTTTAATGATTCTTTACACTATTACTTTTGTTTTCAAGTCTTTAGAAGATTTAGAAGATGTTGGAATGAAATTAGAAGAAATCGGAAATTTGAGGATGGATATTTAGAAGAACAGAGAAGTGGACGCGCAAGGCCAGGAAGTGGACGCGTCCACCAAATTTCACGCGTCCACCCTCAGAAGTTGGACAGTAAAGTGGACGCGCAGGGAGACCAAGTGGACGCGTCCACCAAATTTCACGCGTCCACCCTCAGAAGATTGACAGTGAAGTGGACGCGTATCATCTACTCGGGCGTTCACTTTCCGAATTCAAGTTTTAAGATTGTTTTAAGTAGTTTCTAATTAGGATTCTTGTATAAACTACCCTAGGACCTTTTTTCTAACTATATATAGGCCTTAATAGCTTAGTTTAGGGTGTCAAGCACCTTAGATATTTTATTCCCGAGCTTTGTAGGAGATCAAGGGTGGGAGCTTCTCGGGAAATCGGATTTCCGACTAATGAGTTTCTCTCTTTCCCTTAATCTTTTTATGATGTTTTCCTTTATGTTTTGTGAGTAAACGTTTTTAGTTGGCAAGGATATGTATTAGGTTTATTTTATTCGGGGATATGAGATTTATGTTTTGTAATTAAAAACCCGATCTTTTCAAGGGATCATTATTTCTATTTGAGTATTTGAACAATTCTTGGTTTTATTCTATCAATTGTGTTATTTCAATTATTATTGGCCATCTTAATTGTTTTGCATAATTGATTAACTAGGGTTATGCAGAATCGGTTTTCGGTAACCAAAAGTAGTAACTATTGATTAATTTAAATCTGTGTTTGATTAATTGATAGGGAATTGTTTGAAACGATTTGCATGATTTTAATCGGCCATTAACTTTATGTAATTTGTGTTGATGTTGTCCTCGAGCTGAATAACTTAATTGACTATTTTATGCGAGCGATTCGGTAATTTAGTTTAATTAGGTTAAAGTTAATTTGCCGTGCTTTTCGGAAATTAACCTAACTTTATAGGAATCAGAATTTGCTGCGCTACGCGAAATTCTAAGTCACTACTCAAATAGGTTATTATCAATGATTAATCCCGAATAAGTAAAACCGAAATACAAAGTCCTTGCTAACGTTTTTCTTTTCTTTGATTCTTAATTAATTTGTGAGTAAATTTATTTAAAGTTTATTCTTTTAAAATAAAAATCAAATATTTCCCCCATAATCTTGATTAGTTTACTTGTTCTAAAATTTTACAAATCCCTGTGGGTTCGACCTTTACTTGCCCTAACTATATAAGTTGGTTGAGTTTGGTATTAATTTGATAGCGCAACGACACGCTCGTCATTTTTATCTCCATAATGAACTAAAATACACTAAAAAACTTACAAACAAAGAAATAGAAGGGAAACGTGAAATATATCAATTAAATAACATAATTAACCGATTTTCAAACAAAATATAGTCATTAAATAACATAAAAATCAGTTAATTTATGATTACATCAATATTCTATATATTTTATATATTTATATAGAGTTAATATATGTATCATATATGCTACATATAGTATCATAATCGTTATATATACTTATATATGATTTAAACTGCATAAGTGATATACTTATATATGATTTAAACCATAAACTACATTTATGATTTAAACTCCATAAGTGATATGCTATATAACTGCACAAGTCATTTTTAACCTATTCACAAATTTTGTGACATAAACAAAAGTTTCGTACTAAAATTCTAAATGATTTGTGACAACTTGAGATGGATTGCAAGTCATTGCCTATCACAAATTGGTCGCATGTTTGCAATGGATGTCCTATTCACAAATTGCAACACAATTTTATATCTCCTTTGTGAAGGATTTGGAAATATCTCTCGCTTTCTTGTAGTTATATGTGGCGGCTCTAGTGGGAAAATGAAATAAGCAAATCATTAGCATCGGTTTTGAAGGGCAAAACCATCCCAACACTATTTTCCTTCCACCAAAACTCATCCCCCAATTTTTCCCTTCCGCAATACATATCTATCAACCATGCCTCTTCTCATAAAGTGTCAATTGCCATTTCAAAGAGTTTAATGTAAGTAATTGAATATTTTGGAGGCAAAGAAATTGAGGGAAGTAGTTTTTGGTGGTTTGGATTGAGAAAAAATAGTGTTGATACATTTTTGCTCATCAAAACATGTGTGCTAGTGAGTTTCTGGTTACATTTTTCTAGGAGACACCATTAAAGTCGTTATCCCCATACTTGTTTGTGTGACCCACCCTACTCTCAAACCCTCTTATACCATGGAAGGTGGGGTCCATATTTAATGGAGGTATGTACTAAATATAACACTGACTAAATAATCTATAATACATAGTGGAAATTTGTATTCATATGAAAATGAATGCAAATAAGGTTTACAAATACAAGTCTTTACTATTATTACATAATATCAAGTACTTTTTAAAACAAGTCATAAAACAAATGAGCAAGGATAATATCCTATCTAGTACATAATTTCATCTAATAGGTGCCACATAGTAAACTCATAACTATGTCATGCTCATTCCAATAGACTTATTTGCATCTTTTCATTAATCTGAGTTAAAAACAATAGGGTGAGGCATGAAATAGCTTAGTGAGTGGGTAAAGGATTTGTACTTAGCAAAACTTTTACAAAAAAGAACCATTTAATAAATCATTCTTGTCAAGATATGTTTAAAACCCCATTTAAGTACTTATAAACTTTGAAGCACATAACTTTTGGGAGAAAAATTGTAATTTCCATAAAACCACTATTTTCATTTCAAACTTGATAAAAAATATCTTTTTAAGTTTTAAGGTATTCCATTTACAAATGGAATATTAATTTCCTTGAACCTAATATCATTTTTCGTAAAACAAATTCACAATATCTAATTCAGGATATCAGATTCAAGAAATAAAGAATATGGGACTCAAGAGGTGTCTCTTACTATGAAAGTGTAGCACTTGCTCCCAATCCATACAAACCTTATAACACCAATTATGTATATACAACTTTTTCATCCTCAAGACCAAAACATATAGCATATTGTTGGTCAGCATTAGGGGCGGCAATATCGGACACGATTCGCCAACACGACACGATATAAACGGTTTAGGGTAGGGCTTTTGCGTGTTAACGGGTTCGCGGGTCAACCCGTTTAAAGGTAATCGTGTTCGGGTTGCAAACGGGTTGACCCGTGAACCCGTTAACAACCCGTGAACCCGTTTATTTATTTTTTTTAATACCTAATCTAATTAGAAAAAGAAAACCCTAATCTAATTAGAAAAAGAAAACCCTTATACGGGTGTTCCTCAGATAGCCACACTTTAGCAAAATCAGTTGTACAGTAGAAGAGAGAAGAGGTAGAAGAGAGAAGAGGAGTACCGTCAGACTCGTCGGAGGAGACAAGGGATAGGCTCCGGCGACTTTTGGAAAAGAGATCGAGATTGTTCTCATCGGAGGATTCCTTTGACAGCAGGGCTCCTGGTCCTCCATTAAGGCTGAGGCCACGGCGATGCTGAGATGCCAACGACACATTTCTAGAGCCGAAGACGGAGTCTCTGCGATTCATTCTGGAAAAAAGGAGTGACGACCTAGCAGCAAATACACATCAGTTATCTTGGTTGGTTTGGTATTGGAATTGAGGGTGTGCAGGTGAAAATTGATATCTTTGTGCTGGAACTCTAAGCCTTGGCTTGTTTCTTGCTGCATCAAGGATTTTCTGGTAATTCTTTAGCTCTTTTTACACTTTCGTAGTTTTAATCGGGGAAATACAGGATCTGTTATTTCTTTGGCCTTGACTTATTCTGTTAAAACAAAGACATTTGAGACCAGAACACAGATATTTGAGACCAGAACACAAAGACATTCAATACATCATACAGAACACAAGTTTCTTGAAAAAACATTCCTAATATTACACATGATAAAACTTTGAGAATTTAGTATTAATACTATGGCATTAGTTGCTCTGAATCTTTAACAGCAATCCATAGTGATCACTTGGAAAAACAGGAAGTTCCAGAGTCTGCAACCTATTTCCAAGCAACATTTGATTAGAATTTATTAACACAAAATTGGGATCAGCACATTGCCCAGTTTCTCTGATTTTTTGCATTTTGATACTTACTGCTTGTGAAGATGTGCTTATCCCGAACTGAATGTTGGATAAAGAAGTGTGTAAAGATTTATTTATGCATATCATGGTCTTGCTTTTGTGAGATTTTAAGCTCTTAATGTAACTGGATATTTCTGTCATTTAGTTTATATGCAGTATAAGCAGTTATGGTATGTTTTTTTAACCATCTTTTTTGAATTCTTCTTGTGGTGCATTCTGAAATGCTTTATTTACTTGCAAGAATTCTGTTTTGGGGTCCAGATTTTTGGAGTTCAGGGAGGGTTTATAGTCATTTCTCTCCTATTAATATATGGTCTATAAAGTGATGTTACTAGTTTTTAAATAAATTTCCTGTCAGGTGCATTTCTGTCTTAAGTTTTGCTTTTCCTTTTCTTATTACTCGAAACCATTGCTTGGATTTGCATGCATATGACATTATCCTTCCTTTTCATTGTAATTTAAAATGGCGTGTCTTTTCTGTTATGGCAAGAATTTTAGAATTGATGAAGAGATAACTCGAATGAGGCATAATCAATGGAGTTCTGCTGGCAAAATAAGAAAAATACATGGTTCCTGATGCTTCTATTACCTTTAGCATTACTCTTTATACTAGGCAATGTATATGTTTTTGCTTTATTGATTAAACCTTGGATTCTTCTATTAGAAAATCAAAGCATATTAACATCTTTTTATTTTTTACCCCCTCCTCTAAGTCAAGCTCTCAAGTGGCATATAACTATAACATGATCTCAAGTTTCATAATAATTCATTTATGAGTTATACAAAATCAAACAGAGTTGAGCACAGTCAAGTCAAAGCTAACTTCTTTTCTTTTTTTCTTTAAATGCTAAAAAAGAAAAATTCATTTTCATTTTCATTAAATTAAATATGATGATCTTATCCATTTCTTACACAAAAGAAAAACCCCTAAAACTGGACATTAATAATTATTTTCTGAATACATGGATTACAAGGAACCTTGTTCTTTAGTTGTCCCTAATTCTTATCCAACTTTGTCTATTGGAGAATCACCCAAACTGAATATGCATAAAGAAGGAATTGGTGGTGTGGTGGACTACTGAGCTTTGTTCACTATACTTTATTATATTGCTAAATATATCTGCGGTTGCAAGTTGCTACCCCTCTGAGATTTGCCATTACTTTTTTGATACAAGCCATAATGGATTTATTAATGCATCAACAGATGGATAGTGGCCATCAGTAGGTGCTGTAGGTGCACTTCTGCATGCATGAAACTAATCAGATGCCGTATGAGTTTGTGGATTCTTTCTTGAGTCTGAAGGTTCCAGAAGGTATTTCCACAAAAACGAAATCTGGTGAGATTCATCTACTTTTCTACTAGTAATTGATCATTTCAAGGATTTTCCTCTCTCTCTCTCGGGGAGGGGTTTGGAATTATGAGGCTTATTGAAATTTACAAAAATTTGGATTTCACTTCTCTCTGAATTTTCTGCAAGGGAGGTCTTTCTTTCTGTTGAGAACATTATAGCCCATGTCAAATTTCAAAAGTATTAGGCAAAACATGATTTATGGAGCATTTGCTACTAGATTATCCTGATTCCGTTTCAAAGTTGTCCATGGATGTCAGTGTCTATTTTTCATCTCCCTCTCTGGATATGGATCAGGAATTATGAATCGGAACTTCTGTCTGATATAGAAGTATTCATTAATTCTTATGCTAATGGAGAGTATAAGAATTATGCTAACTAAAGAAAAGTCTTGGTTCTAGTTTAACATCCTGGTTCAAGGTATCTCTATCTGGGATGGTTTAATTCTTAAAATATGCTTATTTTTCATCTAAAGTTTAACAGCTAACCTCTTTATTCATGTCACCAATAACTACATTAATCTTGTTCATGGTTAACGGCTCTCCTTAATCCTTTGCAATCTTTATACTTAGTTAAATGGAATATTCAATTTATGAACCATCAAAGATTTGGCCTTAGTTTGCTCATTTTCACTGGACAGCATATCTGCACTAGAAATATACAAGCGTCTAAACCTTCTTTTTACTGCGCTTTCAGATTCTACAATAAACTTTTAAAGAGAAACCTAAACTTTTAAGCTGTAAATTTAAATGTGTTTTTCTCCTTTTATCATGCATTTTTCTGATTCTGAAGCCTGCCATATTTTGAACTTCAGGAACACTGAGTTTTAATACCTTGGAATACAAGGGCATTCTTTGCACTCTAGGATGCCAATTAGGAACCATCCATCTAATTCATTTGCTGAATAGCTAATTTGGAAATATTGTTCTATGCTTTAGTGTGTGCTCAAAAGTGTTTCTGCCAATCTTTTTTGTACCTGCATGCAACTGGATGGGTGGAGAGGTGGTGTTGTTTCTGGAAGGGATTTTTGTTCCTGCATGCAACTGCCCCCACTGATTATTGTTATTATAAAAGAATAGGAGATGAGCCCTTAAAATTTATTCCTAACTATTCAATAGTTGTTGCACCATGACATGAAGTTGAAGATTGCATATCTGTTTATTTCTCAATATATTTTGCATATCTGTGCAGATAGTTATGAAATTTTACCACTCAATGGGACACTACTAAATCAGTGGAATCATTAGGGTATGAGTAATGTATAATGGAATACTGATACTCTCTCTTTTATGCAAGCTGAGAGTGCAATTATAGCACTAGACTGTTGTGGCACTGCTGTTGTTGTCGTCTCCCGCCGGTGTCTCTGCACATTGCTTATGGAATCGATTTTTGGTATGAACTTCAGTAGTAAATGATGATTTTTTCTTGAATTCTTGTTGTGATGCTGCTATGTTAGGCTGAAATTATGAAATCCTGAAATACTGAAATTCTGAGTTAGAATATTCTGAAATTCTGTTATGAAATTCTGAAATGTTGAAATTGTAGGCTGAAATAATGTATGTGAGTTCTATTAATAATTGCAATTCTGAAATATATTCTGCAATAATGAAATTCTGTTTATGTGAGTTCTATTAATAATGTATTTTTTAACATGTTATTGTAGATATAGATATGCCATTACTTCCAACTAATGAAGATATGGAAGAGGTGGAAGATGAATCTGAATCTAATGGCGAAAATGTTCAAGAAGTTGGAGAGAATGAAAACTTGCAAAGCTCTTCTACTACTAAATCTTGCAAGAAAAAAAAGAGAAAACTTACAAGTAAGGTTTGGAATTATTTTGATATAATACCATTATCTGAAGATGGGAAAGAAAGAAGCAAATGTAAAAGGTGTGGCCAAACTTATCTCTGTGATAGTAGATATGGAACTGGTAACATGAAAAAGCATATTGAGAAATGTCCTAGAATTGATACAAAGGATATATGACAATATATCCTTGAACGATCTATTGCTGGAAATTTAGTTGCAAAATCTAGGAGATTTGACCAAACTAAGTTTAGAGAGTTGTTGATTAATGCTGTGATTAAACATGATTTGCCACTATCTTTTGTTGATTATGAGGGTGTTAGGGCTGTATTTTCCTACTTAGAACCTAATGTGACTCATATAAGTAGGAATACTTGCAAGTTGGATATAAAAAGGGTACATGCTGATTTTATTTCTAAAATCAATCTTCAGCTTAAACAATGTCCTGGAAGAATTTGTTTGACTTCTGATTGTTGGACTTCGATAGCTACAGATGGGTACATGAGTTTAACTGCACATTATTTGGACAAGAATTGGGTATTGCATAAAAGGATTCTGAATTTCTCATACATGCCTCCACCTCATTCTGGTGTTGCATTGGCTGAAAAAATCTATAATTTGATTTCTGGTTGGGGAATTGAAAAGAAGTTGTTCTCAATAACTCTGGATAATGCTTCTGCAAATAATCCATGTGTTGAGATATTAAAGAGTCAGCTGAATTTGCAAAGATGTTTAGTGGATTTTGGTTCTTTGTTCCATGTAAAATGTTGTGCACATATTCTCAATTTAATTGTGAAGGAAGGACTTAAAGAAATTGATGAGTCCGTTGACAAAGTGAGGGAATGTGTAAAGTATGTGAAAGGTTCACCATCAAGAAAACATAAATTTTTAGAGTGTGTGGTACACAACTTCCTTGAATCCAAGAGATCTCTTAAGCAAGATGTCCCTACACGATGGAACTCTACATATTTGATGCTTAATAGTGCATTATATTATAAACTTGCCTTTTGTCATTTAGAGTTGAGTGACTCTAATTTTAAGCACAATCCTTCTAAAGATGAATGGGATAAAGTGGAGAAAATATGCAGTTTCTTGGAATTATTTTATGAAGCAACGAATGCATTTTCTGGTGTGAGGTATCCTACTGCCAATTTGTATTTCCCAAATGTGTTTATGATTCAATTGAAGTTGACAGAAGGCATGGAAAGTTCTGATTCTTACATAAAGAAACTTGCAATTGATATGCATTTAAAGTTTGAGAAATATTGGAATGAGTACAGTCCACTTTTGGCCATTGCTGTTGTATTCGATCCTCGATATAAAATGCAGTTTGTTGAATTTTGTTATAAGAAACTTTATGGTAGTGGTGGTGCATTGGAGTGTGCAAAACTTAGATCAAGGTTGTCATCTATGTTTGAAGCATACAAAAGTAATATTTCTACTAGTGGAGAATCAAGTTCTTGTAGTAGGTACCAAGGACAACCAAGAACAGTTTCTACAATGGTGGTAGAGGAAATTGGCACACAAAAATCAAGTGTATTTCAGGTTAATTCTTTTTATTTATTAAAAATTGTTTACAAGTTAAATTTTCTTTATAACTGTTATTATATTGTTATATATATCTAACTTATCTTTTCTGTTTTTTTTTCTTAAATTAGGAATTTGATGAATTTGAAAATGAAGAAACTTTACAGCATATGCAAAAAACTGAGTTAGAATTATATCTTGATGAACCTAGAGTTGAAAGAACAGCTAAACTTGATATTCTTGTTCATTGGAAGGCTCATCAATATAGATATCATATGTTAGCTCAAATGGTTCGAGATGTACTCACCGTTCCAGTTTCCACGGTTGCTTCTGAATCAGCATTCAGTAACGGTAGTAGAGTCCTTGACAAATTTAGAAGCTCTTTATCTCACGATATTGTTGAGTCTTTAATTTGTGTTAAAGACTGGCTTTATGGAGGTAAGATATTTATTAGATTATTTCTATTATTCGATTTAATATTTTTTAGATTAAATTTATAACATTAGTTTGTTTAATGTTTAATGTTTATTACAGAGGCACTTGCTGAGAATTTAAATCTAGATGAATTTATTGAAGACATTATGAGTTTGGGCATCAATGATAAGGAGACACCTCTTGATGGTTCAAATGTTTGATGAAAGGAATTTGATATTTTCAGTTTCATTTTGTTGGGTTTGAGACTTTAAGTTTTAGTTTCAGTTTGTTTAGTGTATAAAGACATTTATGTTTGAGACTTTCAATTTCAGTTTAGTTTGTTTAATGTATTAAGATTTGGTTGTGTTTGAGACTTTCAATTTAAGTGTGTTTGAGACATTTATTTTGCTTTGATAATTTAAATAGGATTACTGCATTTTATATGGAAATATATGTGATTTTCTCACAAAAGTATGTGTAATCGTGTTAAGTATACGGGTTTACGGGTTGGCGGGTTAATCGGGTTATTAAGTACTCGTTTATTTTTTTGCGAGTTAACGTGTCGTGTTAAGTTGGCGGGTTAAACGGGTTATTACGTACTCGTTTATTTCTTGCGGGTTAACGTGTCGTGTCGAGTTGACACGATTATTTTCGTGTCGTGTTCGTGTTCACATATTGAACACGAATGTTAATCGTGTCGTGTTCGAGTTCACGTGTTAGCAACCCGTCAACCCGTCAACCCGGCACGACACGACACGATAGCCGCCCCTAGTCAGCATATTGCTTTCTTTTTCTTTAAAAAGTCTTAACTAGTTAAATACTTGACCATGTTAAACACTCATCATATAAGGTTACCAATAGAACCTCCATTTAGGGTGTACAACCATAAGCAAACATCCTCACTATAACCTTACATACCCAAGAATTTTAATCTCGGCTTATAGTCACTTTGACTGTGAATTAGCCTTTTTCACATACAGACATTAGACATGTCATTCAGCCCAAAAAGATTTTCTCATTACTAACTTTCTGAAACACGTTGTTGCGAAAGAGATAAGTTAAGAAAACCCTTAACTCATTCCGTATATGAAATCATTTTATGATTCCATAAGGATTCCCTTGATAAAGCTTCTCAAAACTCTTTAAAACTTAAAAGAGTTCCATTATTGAAATCATTTCATTAAGAATCAGTCCTTAAAAAACAAATCAATTGATTTCATGCACATATTCTTAAGGATGATTAGATAATAATGGCATCCCCAATCTTACAATTAAATGTAAAAACTAATCCCAAAGATTAATTATCATGAGTCTCTTGAAACATATTAGATTCATCTTGCTTAAATCTTGGTGTTTAGATCTTTGGAAGGGTTAATGCCAATTTTGGAAGGAATTAAGGAAGAAAGGGGTTTAAGGAATGGCTATATGATGACAATACAAAGAAATTTCTGCGCTGAGGTCTCAAGTTGCCGCCTGAACCGAAAACTTTCCAACTATCATGCGACAACTTTCCCAATTTGTTGCCCCACGCGGCAATTTCAACAGGTGGCGTGGCAAACTTCAAAATCTCGACAATTGGAGTAGTTTTCCACCATTTCTTCCAAATTTCATTCTAAAATTTTTTTCTAAGCCATTATATTCACATAATGATCAATCCTAAGCTTGAAGGAACACTTTACATTGCTCAGAAAAAAATTTCTGACAATACAAATCTCAAATGAATAGTAGCACTTTTCATGCAACAAGAATTTTTTTAGTCATTCTAACTATATAAAAATTTATCATAATCATGTAAGAACATAATCTAATACTCAAAAATAATGTTTTGGAAGTTTAAATTTTAGGATGAATAGTGTTTTACATATGAATAGTAACTTTCCAAAAATACAGAAATTGTTTAATAAGCTTTTGCAAACTTTCCAATTCACATAATCCATGATTGTCATTTAAGACACGTAGAAACATAGTCTAGAAGCATTTGTAACTATTTTGAATAGAATTGAAACGAAATTCTCAATCCAAAATCCATCATTTTACTCATAATTTTCAGAAACCAAGGAAGATAAACTCACCTTATAATGTTCACGTTAAACTAGCTTTACTCCCTTCTTCACTTCACTTCTCAAAAGCTCTTAATCACTAAGTGTTTCACTAATGTTTTCTTGATTAACCTAAGAAAGAAGAAGAAGAAAATGAACGCATATACCTAAGCTAGAGCTCTTGAAGTTTAAGAAAATAGAGTAGGCATAGACTCTTGATTCACCTAGCTAGTTTGCCAAGAACTAAACAAGTATAATGAGCATTAAATGCTCATTTCCAACTCATATTCTTTCTCTCTCTCTCTCTCTCTCTCTTTTAAAAAAAACTAAATGAAGATAAAAATCTTCTCTTCAAAGGGAAAAATGAGGCACCAGAGATAGGAAAGAAGTATAATGAGCATTAAACGCTCATTGCCAACTCATATTCGTTTTCTCTCTCTCTCTCTCTCTCTCTCTCTCTTAAAAAGAAAACTAAATGAATATAAAAATCTTCTCTTCAAACGGAAAAATGAGGCGGTAAATATAGGAAAGAAGGATACCTATTCAAGGTAAGGAGTGCTCCTAAAACTTTAGGGTGTTACAATTTGTGTTTTGTATGGAAGTTTTGAGGCATGAATCCAAGAGGCTATGGCCTATAGGGGCTAAGATCTGGAAGTCAGTTAGAACAATGAGAATGGATAAGGGGTTATCCTAGTTGTTTATTTTAAGACAACTTGTCATTTGGGAAAGCCTTAGTTAGACAAGCTGAAACCATAGAGAGTGAAAGCCTTAAAGTTTTTAATGTCTTAATTTCGATTAATGACAAACATTGATCAAGACTAATGTCTTAATTGTACAAGTGTTAGCATTTTAGGATTCAAATGTCTAATCCATGCAAGATCGAAGTTTCAAGTCTTCAGAAAAGATCGTATGTTATTCAAGAGTTGAAGATAAGCATTTCTGGATTAGATAGGATCTAGATGTATATTGTTAAATATTTATACCACTTAGATATATCTAGGGCTACCTCTATGAGTAATTATTCTATAGGTTGCTCAATAAAAGTAAAATATTTTTCAAAATGTATTTCATAAAGATAAAGCATGACTTGAGTATTTGAAATGGTTTTCAAAATACATGCATATGCTTAAAAGTTTTATAAAATAAATTCCACAAACTCTAAGAGTTGATTGGAATCTTGTGTTGCATGGTTAGAGTGCATGTGCGGTTTCACTCAATCATTGGTGTTCTTAAGCAATCTAGAGGAATATATTACTCAAAGAGGTCTTTGTACAATGATTGATATATCTTCACAACTAAATGTGATATCTATATCAAACTCTCTTTATTCTCATCTTGTAAGTTTCAGTCAAGGTTGCATTGAGTTTAAAACTTAAAATGTTAGAGTGAACCTTGAATTAAAGACAATTTTAATTATCTTAAGTGCATTTATTTCATTAATCGTTGTATTAGAGATAAGTGTATAATCAATGTTGCGTTGTAAAACTCAAGGAGTTGGGTGAACCTTGATTAGGTAAGAAATTTGTATTGTAAAACCCTAAGATGAATTGGGTGAGCCTCTTTTGTAATCTCTTGTGCTAAATTAGTAAAAGATTGTGTGAAATCCTTGAGTAGATAGCTTAAGGTAGTGGATTAGGTTTTGTTGGATAAACCGAACCACTATAACTGTTTGTGTTCTTTACTTTATTTCTGCTATCTGCTTGAACACATTGTTTCACACATTATTTGAGTACCAAGTGTTTGATATTTGTTGTCTTAGAAGAGATTGATTTAATTAGGTTAAGAAAAATAGGATAATATCTAATTCACCCCCCTCTTAGGTTTTTCAAAGAGGATCATTAAGCAATTTTGTGCCAAATCTTGGCAGAATGTGAATTTAGGGAAATCCAAGATTTGGTTCTCACTAAATACTCTCCCATAGTTAATGCTTCAACATAGCTTTGATTTTGAGGTGCCTCAAACACAATACCTTAGGTATACTTCAAAGTGTCTTTAATAGATGGTAGAATCACCAAATCTATATTTGACCTTTTTCGATTAATGATTTTAATTTAAGAGTGGACAAATCTTTGTGGATTCGATTCCTACTTTCCCTATCTACATAGAAATTGTTAGGTATAAATTTGATAATCGTACGACAGGCTTCATCACTCGTCTTGAGTACCATTGATACCATGAAAAGGCTCCTGAGCTGGTGCATCATCATGAAAAGGACAAGAAGGGTCGATAACAATGTTGATACCATGAAGAGCTTCAAGATGTGCCTTGATAAGCTTACCTAAGACCAAAAAAGTTCAATTCTTGATGCTACATCATCTATCTTATTGTTGAGATTCGTGAAGTGACTATCACATGTGTTGAACATGATGCCCATTTGAGTTGAGATTTTCTCTAATGCACTCCAAATTGTGGCATTATGAATTGCGGAATCATTTTTCCTCACACCTTAGGAACCTCTTCCCTTGGCATCTCTTCTTGTATCTATTCCTTTCCTTTCCTCAATCGTTCACGAATAAAATTGTCAAGAGGAACATCTTCTTTTTCCACTTCTTCCTCACCTTCTTCAGTAAACTTCCACTTTGTACCTCTTGAACTTTCAATTAGTTCTTGAACAAAAGCCTCACCAATATTATCACCTTCAAGGATAATAGGCTCATCTGTTCCTTTGATTCTTGCAGTTTCTTTGATGGCTCAATAAAGTTCTTCTTTGGTCATATTTCGCTTGAAATCTCATACTCCATTCAAGCATAAAGCATGCATCCTCTTGAAAGTTGTATAGTCATACTTGTGTAAATACCTCTTCTCTTCAACTTTAGGAAAAAGGATGTTGAAGTGGCGAAATACTTTGGTCACTAATGTGATGGAGGATTTGATGTTCAAGGGAAAACACTTGTGATTCTCTTTTAAACAAATTGACAAATGGTGCTTTATTTGTAAAGGCCTCTTCAAATTGCTCACATTTGAACTCATCAATAGGACAAATTTGATGAGTATTGTGATACTCAATCCCATCAGTTGAAACTCCCAAAATATCATCCAATTCATAATGTGAAAACTCAATATCAATGTTATTTACTCTAGACATATAAAATGTGTTTATAGATCCTTCAGGCTTATCCTTTTCGAGATTCACATAAAATTGCAACATAAAGTCATTATAAACATGTTCATCATGCATAACAATTTCATTGCATCCTTGTCTATCAATGTATCTCATGATATTATGAAAGGGAAACTCATTTCGATCAATGGTGCTCTCAAGATTTACCTTACCATGCTCAAGATAGTCATTGAATCGTTCTTCATTCTCTTTGCCCTTGAATAGAGACTTAGGAGGATTGTTGCTGCTCCTTTTTTTTCTTTGCAATTGTTGGAGACTTAGGAGGATTTCTTGAACCTCCTTTGACAACCACGTGTTTTGCTTTTGCCATGATTAGGGCATAAGTACCATAAAATTGGGGATTTTGAAATATGAAAGATGCTTTAGAGATTCAAAGGTGATTGTACAAGGAATTTGGTGTGTTATATAGTGGGTATGTGAGATTTGAGAAGAAAAAAAAGTTTGGTAATAGTTTTCGGATTATGAGGGTAATGAAAAGTTGCGTCCGTTTAATTTTTTTTTTAAAACCATTCGACATTCACGGTCTAGCATAGGG
Source organism: Apocynum venetum (assembly GCA_019593545.1). Lineage (NCBI taxonomy): Eukaryota > Viridiplantae > Streptophyta > Magnoliopsida > Gentianales > Apocynaceae > Apocynum > Apocynum venetum. The sequence goes on from SRSM01000149.1 coordinate 23,727, forward strand.
TCGTCCATAGTGTGGTTCGCAAGATAAGAAAAGGATCATTTTTTTGCATTATATGCGTTCATACATAGAATTGACTGGTAATTATGCACATCAACACTTTTCTCTTTCAACATCTTGTATCATTTTTTTCAAACAATGTTGAAAAAATGACATAAAAAGACAAATTGGTAAAAATGATGAGATTTAATATTCAAACGGAATTGAATTTACTAGTTTGAAAAATTGGACAAAATGCCCAAATAGAAAAAAAAAGATAATATGATATGTTATATATATATGTGTGTGTGTGTGTTCTATCTTTATATATAGGGGTTGTTATTAGGCAAAAAAACCTTTCTTGTTTGACCCGATAATCCTCATTTCACTTCTTCTTCTTCTACACTTATTCAAATAAAAACTCCTTATTTTTTTTTCTTTTTAATTTGTTTACAAAATAAATAATTCAATTTATACACTTCAAAATTATTACCCTTTACACTTCATTAATGCATCGACAAAATATGTCACATGAGAATGAAATGATTGTGATTTCTAATGTTGAAATGAATGCCCGAATACATTAGATGGTTAATTAAAGCAAAGATCTGACTAATTGGTGAGCATCTACGTACTTTTCTCAAATGTCTATTTGGTTTGGATAAAAGTAATTTTGCCAAAAAAAAAGGTTAAGATATTAGAAGTATTTTATATATGTGCTATATGGAATTGCAAAACAAAATATCATTCTTTTGGATATTTATCAAGAAATTGGGAAGATAAAATCACTTTCATAAAAAAATGGATTGACTAAATAATCTAAAAAATCTAAGAGTGGGGGTGAATTAGGTTTTAACTGATGTTTTCAACTTTAAATCAAACAATGCTTTCTAAGACAACAAATATCAAACACTTGGTGCTCAAACAGTGTGTGGAATAATGTGTTCAAGAAATTTGCAAAGAATACAACGATTATAGTGGTTCGATTTATCCAACAAAATCTAATTCACTACCTTGAGCTATCTACTCAAGAATTTCACAAAACTTTTCAATAATTTAGTACCAGAGATTACAATAGATGCTCATTTTAGGGTTTTACAACACAAACATCTTACCCAATCAAGGTTCACTCATCACTTTGAGTTTTACACTACAACCTTGATTATACACTTATATCTAATATAACAATTAATGAAATAGAAACACTTAAGACAATCGCAATTATCTATAATTCAAGGCTCACTACAGCCCTTAGAGTTTTAAGCTCAATGCAACCTTAAACCACAAGATATTGTGTTTAATTTTTATCACCCTTACAATTTTAGGTCCTTATCAAATTGACATAAGAATCGACATATTCTTGTGTTTTTTTCTTGCATACCCACCCAAGTCCATGAGCTAAAGTCAAATTCGCCATTTTCAAATAGCACTAAACTATCACCTAAATACAATAGAAATTTGGAGAAAGCATTATATTTTCACACAAACTAATGTGTTAGGAGACCACGATATGCGGGCATCCATTTATGGTCTCTAAAGCAGAGGATTGACTATTTCTGTCCATTAGCGATTTTTAGTACACAATATACGGCCTGTACTTGCAATAATAATGTCATGCACACGTGTAAATGTACCTCATTCTCATCCGTACATACGTGCGCTATCAGTGGATATATATGTATTTATTCATCTGTTCTCCTCTTTATATATATATATATATATTTTAGAGCAAAGGAGAAGCACATCTGTTTTCTAACTTCTGTCTTCATCTGTATTCTATTGGCACAGTGTTTTTATATATAGAAATTTTTTGCTGTTTGAAGCTTAATTGGTCAATTCCTCAGTCTTTCCAGAGTTAGATTCTGTGGGTTAAAGATGCTGTATGAACAGCAAGATCAACGGAGGGTTGATATGAAGAAGAGGCGAAGTAGTAGGAGAAGCTCAGGAGTAGAAGAAGTTCTTGAAATATTGGATTTGAGTGGCATGTCCCTTCAGTCTCTTCCCAGTCCTCTAAATTTGGGGGCAATCTGCAAGTTAGACCTATCCAACAATGATCTCCAGGTGCTTTACATTTTCATCTAATCTTTCTTCTTTTTTTCTTTACTTTGCTTTCTTTTCTTTTCTTCTCTTCTCCTTAATTTCCCTTCAATTGATGCCTATTTCATTCCTTAAATCCGTGAACCACGTCCAAATCCTTCTTCTCTTTTATAGATTTTTTTTTTTTTCCTGGGGTGGGTCGGTGTGTATTCGAAAGCCTGCATATTTCATTTCGTACATGGGTTTCTTTCTTTAAAGATTACGATGATTGCGAGTTTCTATTGAACAAGATTTGAAATTTCTTATATTCTGGCTTGTTTTGGTTGATTCAGAAGTAACAATTTCGGCACAAAGATTTATGGGAAAATACTTATAATCTGGAAACTATATTTGAAATTTCTTATATATTTCCTTTTTTGATAATTAAATATTCATATTTAACTTATTTTATAAATGAATACTAATAAATTTTGACCTTAAAAAATTATTTTATTATTATTATTATTAATTAGATTATAGTTGGTTTGGACACCATTGACAAATAAATTACTTAAATTAATAAAATTATTAATGAAATTTTAAATAAAATGTATATTTAATTACAAACAATTCAAAATAAAAGTATAAATATTTAATTTCAAATATGAAACATATAACGCTATTTCTTCTGTTTGAATTAAAAATTTAATACTCTAGTATACAATTATTAGTTTAATTAGTTAAAATTGTTTTACTATTTTCCTGTAATTATTTTTAGTTTTACTGTCTTATCTAATAGTAAATTCACTCTTTGATAAGCTATTACTACCTCCTTGATAAGGAATTCAAATTATATTTACAAGCATTTACTAATGCGATTACGAATAAAGTAATCCACTTATAATAATTACTAAGTTGAATCTATCAAAAAGAAAAGAAAAAAAAAACTTAATAGTAGATAGGTTGAGATAAGTTCAATCTTAAAAAAGTTAATATTATATTTGGTTCTAGTTGCAAGACTTGTGTATTTCTTAAACCCTTTTTATGAAAAAGAAAAATGTTGCTTCATCTTTGTCCCTGTATAAGCCATAATAGGCTGGTCCACCCCGTTCTAGCTAGTGGCCTTCTTGTTGCAAGATATTTAAGGCTCATTACAGAGTCAACTCAAGAAAAGCATGACATTTACTATATATGTTTATTTAAAAAAAAATTAAAAGTAAGACTACATAATGGTAGCACTTTTAAAAATTAAAAGTCTTTTTTTTCTTTTCTATTTTTTTTGAGGGATATGAGACTTGGTCATGAATTGAAAAAGAAATTGAGGAATATGGACCATTTAATTAAATTGTTTGTTAGATAAAAAGTCAATCATTCAATGGTTAATAAAGTCATTAATGAACCACTTTAATTAATTATTATAAATATAAATACACCTTATTTCGTTGCAGATTATACCAGAGTCGTTAACAGCTAGACTGCTGAATGTGGTAGTATTAGACGTGCACTCCAATCAACTCAAGTCACTTCCAAACTCAATTGGTTGCTTATCGAAGCTCAAGATATTAAACGTGTCCGGGAACCTAATGCAATTGCTTCCCAAGACTATTGAAAATTGCAGGTTAGTCATGCTAGCTCAATATTGTGAAAACCAGAACTAAATGAGTATAAAAAAAAAATGGTTGAACACCATTTATTGACATGTTATATCATGTTTGATATAGAGTACTACACAATACATTTAGTACATTATAACATATATGACATTTTTTTTAAGGAAACAATATATAACGTTTATATTGTACTACTTATGTCTCGTAACGATAAATTCATTTATTTTTTTACACAAATTAAGAAATTACATTTAATGTAATTGAAAAAATTTTATAAAAAAGAAGCTTCATTCTTCCTATTATAACCATATTTAGTTGATTACAACAAAATTTCTAAGACAGTAAAACTACCAAAAACCACTAGGAGTTGTTAAATTATTCAACATCATCTGCCAAATCCAGTGAACATTTTGCTTCTCATTTATAAACTTTGCTTATGTAAAATTTAAAAGATAAGTCATTTTAGTACTGCTATAATTATGCACATTCAATTAAACGTGTTAAAAGTAATGATTAATTGATATTTGAGCATTTTAATTAGTACATTTTTCGTAGTGTATTTTTTCCTTTTCACATGCATTTTAATTATTTGTAAAATAACAATATGTCTTCTTTTTTTACATTCTGTTAAATCATTTAACTGATTTTAATAATTTTGTGTACATTTTGATATTTAATTATTAAAAATAAATTTTAAAAGTACTGTTTTATCATTTATCTCAATTTGGCAAATTGGCCCATTTCATCCTTTATCTTTGAGTTTTTTGACATTTTGATCTCTCATTTTTATTTCCAATCATAGTAGTATCCTATCTATTTTCGAGTAATCATGTTGGTCTCTCATATTTATTTCTAGCCATTAAAATCTCTTATGTATTGTGTTTTCAACCATTTTGACTCTTTATATTGTTACTTTTTAGCTATGTTAGTCTATGAAACAAGGGATCAAAATGATTGCTCGAAAATAAATAGGTTATCACTATGATTGACAATAAAGATGAAGGACCAACATAGTTGCTTGAAAATAGGTAATGTACTACTATGACTGGAAAAAAAAAAAAAGATGAGAGACCAAAATGTCCAAAAACTCAAAGATAAGGGACTAAATGAGCCATTTTGCCGTTGTCTATTAAAAAAGGTGCAAGTTATTTTACATAAATTCATCCCTATTTGTAACTGTGGTTATGAATTCCATATGCATAGTTCCCTGGAAGATCTTAATGCCAATTTCAACAAGCTTACTCAACTGCCGGATACCCTCGGGTTTGAGCTCATCAATCTGAAGAAGCTTTCAGTGAACTCCAACAAGCTCCCCTTCCTCCCTCGCTCTACATCCCACCTCACCAACCTCCGAATTCTCGATGCTCGATTAAATTGCTTGAGATCACTTCCTGAAGATCTTGAGAATCTAATTAACCTTGAAATTCTCAATGTTAGCCAAAATTTCCAGTACCTTACCAATTTGCCTTACTCCATAGGCCTTCTTATCTCTCTTGTGGAATTAGATGTTAGTTACAACAAGATCACAACTTTGCCAGAGTCCATTGGATGTCTCAAAAAGCTCAATAAGCTAAGTGTTGTTGGTAATCCACTTGTTTCACCGCCCATGGATGTCACAGAGCAGGGATTACACACACTGAAACAGTATTTATGCGAGAAGATGAATGGGATGCACGTTAATTCACCGAAGAAGAGGTCATGGTTTGGGAAGTTAGCAAAATGTAGTACTTTTAATGGTACAAATATTCCCCGAGAAGATGGGGAAGGTTTTGGCATTTCCAATGATAGGTCTATTTATGCCCTTGCTTCTCCAAGATATATGGGTATGTTCTCCCCTAGAAGACTCTTTTCGCCTAAGACATACTTCACAAGATGATGGGAAATTTTCACTAGTGCATATGGATGTAAAAAGTACTGCCATAGTACACATGATTTCGAGATCATGTGTTGAAATATTGTATCATTCACTTTGTTAAACCAATGTATATCTTGAAAGAATACTATATTTTATTCATTGATCTGCAGAGATAATTGGGTCAATGGGTAATGGTATGACAATCCAAAAGGAAAATATATCGCAATACATTTTAATCATTTACAACATATCTCATTACATTCTTAATCATTTCACATGACAATCATCACCCCCATATTTCTTCTTCAACTTTACAACTAAGGTTATATTAATTTAAGTTATGAATTCTCCTATAAATACCTTAGATTTGAGAAGAGTTTCATCACCAAAAAAAATCTTCTTTATTCTTCAAGAAATGAAGCTGCCAAGGGGTGGTTGCCATGATAAAGAAGAAGAAAAGAAAATGAAGTAAGAAATAAGGGTTATTTTAGTCTTGGGGTGGTTGCCATGGTTTATAGTTATCATACTACTTGGGGTTATTTTGCAATTTATTTCAAAAGTTTATATTCAATCATTTTGCAATTTATTTCAAAAGTTTATATTCAATTACATTTTTTTTTTAATTCTTCAATTTAGTCTTTTTGTTTTTTGAAATCTTAGTTATCAAATTATATGTTTGCATACTACCGAATTTACCCCAGAATATATATTTAGAATTTTCAAGTTTGACCCCAAAGTTTTCTAAAATTTTAATTTGGCCCCAAAAGTTTCTAAAATGTCTAAACTTACTCCAGTACCCAAATTAAACCTTTTGGCTTACAAATTGACCCCAATATTCCAGAAAAATCCAAATCTACTTTAATTTTCTAATTTTATAAAGTTACACAATACCCCAAAGTTTTCTAGAATTTTTCAATCTGACCCCTAAACTTTAAGAAGTTTCATATTCAATTCAATTTCGAAAATTACCTTTTATTTATACATATTTACCCAAATATTTCAGAAAAATTACATCATTACTTTAATTTTAATTTTTTAGAAATTTATGATTTGACCCCTAAACTTTTATATAATTAAAGTTTGGCCCAGAAGGTTTTAAGCTTTCAAATCACCACAATTCCATCAAATTCCTATTTCTATAATTTAGTTCAATTATATAAATTTATTTAGAAGCTTATAAAAATTACTCATATTGTAGGAAATGATGACATAGAAGGCTAGACTTTTTCCACATTTTTCCACACGATTCATATTTATCTAAACTAATTGAGGAAACGAAGAAAGTGAAAGCTAGATCGCATTCTATGTTTTTTCAAGCAATTCACATTTATATGCAATAGTTGAGGTGAGAAAATCCTGACTTTACTAATTTTAATACTTATGTCCATGTTAAATATTTTTATTTGTTTACATGAGATATATATCTAATTTGTAAATGCCTATATTATATGCTATCTATAAAAAAAAAATGAAATTTCATTCAATGAACTTTCATGAGTTCTATTTTATTTAAACACTTGTTTTTTTTATTTAAGTGTTATATTTTATATGATTATCTGTGCACTATTAAATTATGATTTAAAATGTGTAGATTGAATTTATTAATTCATATAAAAATGTTTTATTATATATGTTATCAAATAACATAAGTTTTAACCTGATTAAACAAAGGTTTCAACCCAATGACATATTTTAAATGAAAATGTTTTATAAAAGAGTGACTTTAGTTCAAATGGAAAAATGAGCTTTGACCCAAATTATATAGGACTTCAATCCTATCTACATGAGTCTTTGACCGAAACTATAGTGGACTTCAGTCCAATCTATAGGGGTCTCTAACCTAAACTACATGGGCTTTTGCCCAAAGTACAATTATAGGAGGCTATGCCTCGAAGTGAGAAAGGAAAAATGTTTTAGGCTTCAACCACTAAAGTTTTAAAAGTATATATTGGTAGGTGCATAGTACTATTTAATTTGGAATATAAATGTTCACATTGAATACTTTGCACTCATTTCATGTTTTCTAAAATACTTTTCAAGTAGATGGATGACGCGTTGCAGAAAGAATGATAACCTAATCATGAAGTTTTAAATTTATAATATTTGAATTTATTTTATAATTAAATATTGTCATTTTCGACTCTAAATTAAGGTTTGCTAGAGGTGATCAATCGATTATACGAGTCAATTGTTTGGTAATACGGTTCAATAGTTTGATTTTCGGTTTTCATATAGATAAACCAAATCAAACTAAAATTTTATTAATACCAAACAACTGAAATAGTTCAATTTGAAACCAAAATTTCATCATTTCATCCTTTTCTTTTAAATTTTTTTTTAAAAATACCTGTAATATCCTCTATTTTCAAAGCAATATCAATCCATTAATCAAACATAAAACGAAATGTGTCCAAAAATCAATACCTTCATTCACAAAATATAAAATTAACCACAAATAAAACAAGGTCCTCATCAAAAAAAAAAATTAACATAATTGCATTAAAATAATTCTGAAATCAAAATTACAACTTTAAATTACACTAAATAATGACATAGAGACACAAAAAGATGCAGATTTCTAATTAAGTGAATGGCCAAGCACAAACATCATACAAGTTGTCAAAATATCACTCCATGATCTCTACTCAACACATGCAGCAAACAAGCTTTGAAAATATCACTCCATACTTATTTCCATAATCATTGCTGTCAATAATCTATGAATAGAAAGAAATAATGAAGAAAACCAAGTGATGCTTTAAAGAAACAAAACGAGCATAAAGAGTTTTACCTTGTATTTTATCTTTAAAGATTCAAAATAGATGTTTCATTAGCAATATTTTCAAATTCTAAAACATAAAAATATGGATAAGTCAAACAACTACATAATAAGAATAAATTGTTAAGAAATAAAAAGATAAAAAGAGTAAAATATGAAAGTAAATAAAATATCTTCATTAATCTTTTTCAAGCATATTCATGTCTTCTTCAATGTTAATTGGATAAGTTTCATTCTCCAACAAATCTTTAGTATACATAAGACATTGTGTTATTCTTAGAGTAAAAAAACTCTTATATGAATTAATAACACGACCCTCATACTAAATGCTAACTATAAGGCAACTGTAGAAACATAAACAGCAAAATTGTACTTGTGGTAATTTTATTATTTGTTTTTTCATGATTATTTCTATTTCAAATTTGGGATATTACAAATGGAGAGGGTGGTAATGGGCAGGATTGTTCATAGGATGATTAAGGAACGTTTAGCATTGAATAAGTAGAATATAAGTTGAGTTATTGTGGTAAAATAGGAATATTGGTTTTTGTTAATTAAATATAAAAAAGACATTAAAATTATAATTCATCTAAAATTGGTTGGTATGCATATTCATTGGTATGGACATTCATTTGTTTTTACAATATTGAAATGAGATATAAATTATTTGAACCTAAAAGATATATTGAGACATTCAATTTGTTTTCAAATGAATATGAGTGGACATCATTTTTTCTATCATTAAGGTAGACCCCTTAGCAATTTGTACTGTGTTGGTAGATTTGCTGTGTCACTACAAGAAAAATGTGACATTAGCGAGAAAGTTTTGCAGACATGATCTAGAGATAGCTTTGCGACTGCCAATGACATAACGATACGCTGACCACTTGTCTTTAATCTGTCAGAAAATTGTGACGATTTAGCAAGAAAAAAGTGGCCCATGCTAATTCGTAACTACTCACAAATTTAGACTTTTAAAAATAAGAAAAAGTTATGAAATAAATGTGGAAAATTAGTGATTTCAATCCCCAGACTATTTTTATTTCTCAATTTTGGCTCCTCAATCTTTATTTTCTACCTGTTTGATTTCCAAACGACATTTGATAAACCTTTTTTTTTTCCTTCCAGCTAACTGTTTTCCGGAATCTGACATTCTTGTTTGGAATTTCGGTATTGTGTAATTTTATCGAAAACTAATCTCCCTTCCACCCATATTAATCCCTCAAGGACTTGCTTCTCTTAGAGAGTGAATGGTTCTAATTGTATGTGTGAGTGTGTGGGAACCTGTCACCCTTCTTGCCCTCTTTATTCTTGCGTAGTTTCCTGCCATGGACATTTATATATTGCTCGAGAGAGAGGTGCTGAGCATGTGAGGAACAAGTTCATTTTTCTACCAAGATATCCAACTCTATTTACTCATAATTTTCTTGGATCTTTTGTGTGGGGGGGACTAGTACAGTTGGTGGGATATCCTCCTGGGGTCCAATACTATTTTGGTTGATAAACTGGTAGTCATTTTTTATATTTGTATAATCATTTTAGGTAAGCTTCGTACTCGAAGTTTGTCTAAAAGAGAATTTGGTCATGTCAGGGACGTGATTTGAAACGAACTCTCGGGATGAGGTTGTTTTTCTTCTCACATGGATCTTGGTGGCTGTGATTCTTGCCCATCTTGGGGGGTTTCCTTTAACAAGACCCAAATATCAAGATATATTAAATAGTAGTAAAACAATGCATTAGAAAATGGTCCATTTGAAATCAGCAAAATGATGAAAGAAAAAAATTTCACATATTTTGAAATGGGAAAGTAAAATGTAAAAGAGTAAACACTTTCATTAGTTATTTATCGTACAAATAAATGACCGATGCAAAAGTTGTATACTAGTCGGATGGCCGAGCAAATACATCATGCATGTTTACATCTTCACATCATTGTATACTAGTAAGAATTTAAACAACAATGTTTTCATGGAAGATGAAATATAATATACTACTTAACCTAAGTCGTAATTAATGAACAAAAGTTGAGGTAGTAGTACCGTTTCTTCGACAAATTGTTCCCGGTCTAAGAAAGAATTTTATATCGAGCTTTTTCCTCTGAATCCAAAACTGAACAGTAACCAATTAATTAAACCACGGCCAATGGAACAGAACGGTCAAAGCTACTTCGCCGGATTCTTGATCGATTAGTTTTCTTTTTGGTTGCTTCAATCTCCAATATTTCTCTACCAGAAATAATAGGCTTTCCAAATGTCATGTTACTTGCCTGAATTAGCCCTCCTTCCCTGGTGGCTCCTCCACTTATCAGTATCCTTGTAATCCCAGAGTAGTGCAGTGACTCCGCAATCTGCAATGCCGTAACGCCCTTGGTTGTCCGTGCTTCTACTTCCGCCCCTTTTTTCACGAGCAATTCAATGACCTCAACATGCCCCGATTCCACAGCACAATGCAATGCTGTATATCCATCTTCATCTCTGGCATTAATGTCAATTCCATTCTCTATTAGACTTCGAACCGCATCAATTCTTCCCTTGAATGAAGCCCTATGCAAAGCTGTCCAACCATTTTGATCTCGACCGTTAATCATCGCTCCATTCTCCAAGAGTCTCTGGATTGCTCTCACTTCCCCCTTTCTCGCAGCCACGCATAAGCTATCTCCCAAGCGAAGCGCATCAAAAAGCCTCGTGTGACCATTTTCAGCTGCAATATCATAAGCCGTCTTTCCAACCCGGTTTCTAATATCTTTATTTGCCCCCTTTTGAAGCAATAATTTAACCATTTGTTCATCCCCAAATCCCGCAGCAATGTGTAACGGCGTATCACCATCGTTCCCGTTCCGTACATTGGCACGGGCCCCACTTGCCAAAAGAAGCCTTGCACAATCCCGTCTTCGCTCTTCAACCGCCACGTGTAAAGCAGTGGTCCCATCTTTGGTCAACGAGTCAACTTTCGCTCCTTTGAGTAGAAGGAGCCTCAAAACCTCCATATGACCCCCACTCGTGGCAAGGTGAATTGGTCCCCACGCTGAGGATTCCGAACGTTCCGTACTCGCACGGCGAGATAATAAGAGCTCCACGATCAAAGCTTCTCCAGATCCCGCAGCGGCTTCTAGTGGAGTCGATCCTGATCGGCTCAGAGCCTCCACATCCGGCTCAAATTCAAGTATCAATTGGACGAGATCAGGCCGGCCCTGAGCAATCGCTAAATGTAGTAGAGTTTGACCATCGGTGTCAACGGAATCGGCTGCTTTCCATCCTGGGTAATCACTCTTCTCTAAAGCTTCTCTTATCTCATCCATGGATCCTTTTCCCACAAGCTTGAGCTAAAACGAGTGAGCCAACAAACATGATTTTAATACCACTATCGATGAATACTTGCTTTTTTTTTGTGGTAAACCAGTCGTTTGGCACCGAATCAAATGCGGACGAAGGATCTTTGACTGCAGCCCCTGGAGCTACCACGCTGTGTAACAGGAATGAATCATCGCTGTATGGGAACGATTCAGGAAAATTACTTGAATTGGGAGGAAGATGATATGTGATCTCTAGTGTAACTGTCATGAGAGGGGAAATGATCCCACATTGAGGACGAATAGTGTAACGGATTTTGTTCATCGGCTGAAGACGAAAAGCAACTGGCATTGTGTACATAACGTTGCGCAAAGTAAGCTCACCGTAACACTTCTGTCCAGGTTCAATCCTTATGGTTACCACGTTTGATGGCTCCAGACTTATGAGTCTATCCATTGTTCCTCTTTTGAATCTCCTTTTACTCTTGAAATGAATGGCTTAAGCTTTTCTGGGATCATTCATTGACTGATGAATTCCCATTCAAAGAAAGATGTTAAGAAATGAACAAGGGAGATTTATTGAAGTAAATATAATGGAGGAAAAATAAGGCCGGCTAAAACGAGGCAGTGCCGTTTGGAGGTGTGAAAAACAATGAAGACTTGTTCTATTCGGTGTCTCGAGTTATAACTCCTAAGAAACAGTTGTAAACATCTGAACAATTTTTACAGTTAGAGTTGCTTTCATTATGGGTTCCTCCAATCACTATTTTGCATTTAAAAAATTGTTAACTCTTCTTTATCAATTTAAAATATATTTTAAATGATAGTCTTTTTTTCAGCTCTTTTTATAAGATATTTTAATTAATTTTATTTATATTAATATTTTTTATTTTCAATTATATTCTTATTTTTTAAAAATATATTTTATTATTTATTTTTCTCTTTTAAAAAAGTAAAAGTGAATTTTAAAATAACATATATAATAATTTTTAAAAAAAAAATTATAATTAAAATAAAAAATTTATTTATTACATCTTATAAAAATAATGTAATCTAATAGGGTGTTCATGAATCTTTTATGCTTCCGCTTTAGTGTTTAGTTTGTTAAATCTATTCAAAACATATGATATTTAATATGGTATCAAATTAAAAAACTGTTTATGCCTATGTACTCAAAAATTTAACCAAATTTATTCTTCTTCTTTTTCTTGGAAGCACGAAACTAAAGAATTTCGACATATGCGATCTTCTTAGTTCCATTGATTGTACTCTAGCATATTTTTTATCCAAAAAAAAAACATTAGATACGGTTGATTTACTAAAAGTATAACGAAACATATTCGATTTTTTTATTTGAGAACTTCTATTGCCATTATCATTACATATGTAAGCATAGATTTGTTTCTTGTCTGCACCTAACCCACAATTTACTTGACCAACCGAAGTGACGATCCGGGCATTGGGAAGTGGTCAGGCTTACCTTTTCTTTAAAGGAATAGCCTTGCATATACTTGAGTTTTTTATAAACAGGAATGATGAAGAAAACAGTTGTCAAAAAAGTATATATGGCAACTCAATTTTTTATGCCATTCTGCTCTGACAAGTTAACTCTTATATATGGGAAGTGGTCAGGCTTACCTTTTCTTTATGGGAATAGTCTTGCATATACTTGAGTTTTTATAAACAGGAATGATGAAGAAAACAGTTGTCAAAAAATTATAAATTGCAACTCAATTTTTATACCATTCTGCTCTGACAAGTTTACTCTTATATATGGTTTGAAAATAATGTTCTGTACTCTCTAATATGTAGATCCTTCTAAACATGTTGTAAATTGAGATATGTATACAATCGGTAGAGATATGAATAAAAAAATCAACTATGACCTTAAAACATACCGCACAATATGCATTGGGAAATTAGTACATCACTCAGTAGCTTAAGAACAAGGCAAACCTATCATTACCAAACAGTGGGCAGAGTATTACCATCTCTAGAAATATAAGTAACTAAACAAGAATCAAACAAATGAAAAAGAATTTTAATCACCTTTTTGGCTAGCTAATGTTGAGTGGCAACGCCTATTTTACAATGTATTAGACTTATAATAATAGTAATTGAATAATAGAAAGAAAAAAAACCATAATTGAATGGAGCGTTTATCTAACTTTTGTTACTCCAACTTTTAAAATCATGAAAAATCGGCAATTTAAAATGTTAAACAGTTAAGTTGTTTTAGTTGCCAATTGGCATGAGAAACAACGTTTGGAGTTCAAATGCTAATTTGAATTCTGCAGATGTATACCGCAGCAAGATCCTTAAATTTTTGTACGCCAATTCAAAATTAACAAATAATACATTTTTATAAACTACGCCAAAGAAAAAAAATCATCTAAAATTACATTTTTATACATTGCACGGCTAGTGTTGGCCTTGTATTTCATCTTCTGAATGGTTCTCAAACTTTCCCTCGGATGTATTATCAACTTCCATAGCTTATCTTTCTTCTTAATGACGTTTCTCTCTCTCTTTCTTTTAAAAAAGAAAAACATCAGCAAGTCTTTGGCTTAAGTTCTTTTTCTTTTTTTTAGTTGGATTTGCCATAATGCTATTGAATTATTATGGTATTCTATTACTTAGATTAGGATTCTATAATTCTATTGTAGTGTTTAAATGACAATCCTATTTTCATCTCCACTGCAATTGAGTAATGATTGAATTAATTAATTGGCTATGGTTTAGTTTTTTTTCTTTTTTCTTTGTTTTTTTTGAAAACAAACCAAACTTCATTAGGTAGAAATGTCAGCTAAACTAGCCAAGAGTACAAGTGGAGGGAAATTAGTATACCTTTGTTAGCCTTCTTTGTGATCGTTTGATAACCTTGCTTTCCAAATACCCCAAAGAAGGAAACAAAATAAAGCAACATCTGTAGCAGAAAACTCTTGATCTACATATTGAATGATGTCAACAAAAGATGAGGCTCCAATAGTTAATAGCAAAGGACCAAAACTCACTTCTGTCCAAACTCTACTCACCAACCAAGGAAAACATGTCTTTCATCTTCAAAGACTTAATTGCAAGAGGGACACATAGAAGAGCAGCCAATGCGTTTAGCTAAATTAGCTTTCAAAGGCAAAACTCCTTGACATAAACGCCATAAGAAATGCCTAATCTTTGGAGGCAAATCAATCTTCCATAGTTGCTTCCAAAAGCTCTGCCCAGAAGTAGGAGAAGGGATATTTGTTGGGAAATATAAGGATCGTTTTAGGTTAAAATAGTTGTCACACAACTAAAGTAAAATTGAGAATAATGAAAATAAATTGGACACAAATATTTTACGTGGAAAACCCCCAAACAAATCGAGGTAAAAACCACGGGCAAATGAAAGGATTTCTTTAACTATAATTTGAGCTTAAAAGCTCTTGAGATACAAAACTCTTTCTCTACAAGATAGCTACTAAAGCTATATCTATATTGAGAGCTAGAGAAAGAAATGAGATTGAAGAAAGATTTATCTTGGGATGGGATGAAAAATCAAAGTGATAGTGTTGGCTATTTATAGTGAAAATAACCCACATATTAAGAAAAAATTCATCCCTTGTTTGAGTGAAAATTAGGCAAATTTAGGTAGCCTAATTTTCACACCAAATGACTAATTTGATTTAGTCAAGGTAACCAACCAAAATGATATGGTATTTGCCTAACAAGGGACTTTACCATCAACATTCTCCCACTTAAAGTCACTTGTATAATCCTTCCATATTTGCCAAACAATACTTGCTTACGTTTCTACTAGGCTACACGAGGATCTACACCATTGAAACTTGTCAGTATTGATTGGCTTAGTCATAACATCTGTGTGAATTTTATGCATATTCACATTACCTTCTTCTACAACTTCTCGAACAAAGTGATACTAAACCCTTATGTGCTTTGTCCGTGAATGAAAAGCTGGATTCTTTGCAATGTGTAAAGCATTTTGACTGTCACAATATATATCAATCATTTTCTGCTTATGCCCAAGCTCTTCCAATAACTTTTGTATCCAGACTGCTTCTTTGCAAGCTTCTGTAGCTGCCATGTATTCTGCTTCTGTTGTGAATAAAGCCACAACTGACTGTAGTTTAGAAACCCAGCTTACAGCTCCTCCTGCAAGTGTAAACACATAATCAGTAGTAGACTTGCTTTTATTGAAATCTCCTGCAAAATCTGAATCAACATAGCCTCTGACAGTTAAATCTGATCATTCATAACATAATGCAGCATTTGAGGTTCCTCTAATGTATCTCAGAATCCTCTTCACAGTATTCCAATGCTCTTCACCAGGATTTACCATGAAACGACTGACAACTCCCACTACATGTGTAATGTCTGGTCTTGTACATGTCATGGCATACATTAAACTTCCCACTGCTGATGCATACGGTACTTGAGACATTTTTCTCCTCTCGACTTCACTGCTAGGACATATACTTGAGGTTAATTTGAAATTAACAGGAAGTGGGGTAGAAATTGACTTACTGTCTTGCATATTGAAGCGTTACAAGATCCTTTTAAAGTAGTTCTTCTGTGAAAGCCAAATCTTCCTGTTATTTCTGTCTCGGTGAATTTGCATCCCTAGAATCTTGTTTGCTGGTCCTAAATCCTTCATTTCAAACTCCCTAGCCAACTATGCCTTCAATTCTTGGATTTGAACTTTGTTGGGGCCTGCTACCAACATGTCATCCACATACAACAATAAGATAATAAAGTTATCTCCGTCAAACCTTTTGTAATACGTACAATGGTCTGAACTGAGTCTGTTGTATCCAAGGCTAATAATGAAGGAATCAAATCTCTTGTACCAACATCTCGGTGCCTATTTGAGACCATATAGAGATTTGTTCAACCTGCAAACCAAGTTCTCCTTACCTATTTCAGTAAAACCTTCTGGTTGAAGCATATAGATTTCTTCTTCAAGCTCTCCATGAAGAAATGCAGTTTTCACATCCAACTGCTCTAGATGTAAGTCAAACGTAGCACACATAGCTATGACTATTCTGATTGTTGTAAGTCGAATAGCAGGAGAAAATATCTCATTGAAGTCAATACCTTCTTTCTGAGCAAATCCTTTGACTACCAATCTAACACGATACCGTTCAACTTGGTCATTGCTATCTTTCTTGATCTTGTACACCCATTTGTTCCCGATAGGTTTCCTCCTATGTGGTAGTGAAACAAGACTCCAAGTCTTGTTTTTATAAAGGACTTCAATTTCTTCTTGCATTGCCGTCATCCACAGAGAATAATCTTGGGCTTTTATAGCTTCATGGAAAGTTGAAGGCTCTCCATCCTCCGTTAGTAGACAATATGCAACATTACCCTCCATAATGTAGTCTAAGTGCCAAGCTGGCGTGTGTTTCTCCCTAGTTGACTTTCGAACTTGTGGAGGTGCAGACTCAACTTGCTCATGTTCATCGTGCTTTGGTGCAGCTTCAAAAGAATGTGGAACTTCTTCTTGTTTATCTTCAACTTGAACTGCAACAGTCTCTGACTTCTCCTTTAAAGTGCTATCATTTTGTACTTTATCTTCTACAAATACAACGTCTCTGCTGATAATTACCTTGTGGGTGGTGGGATCCCACAAGCGATACCCCTTAACTCCATCAGCATACCCTAAGAACAAACACTTCCTGGATTTTGGATCCAACTTTGATGTTTCTTGGGTGTTGTACATAACATAAACAGGACTCCCAAAAGTATGTAAGTGAGAATAACTAGTTGGATTACCAGTCCATATCTCTATTGGCGTTTTTAGATCAATTGCGGTTGATGGTGACCGATTGATCACATAACAGGCAGTTTTGACTGCTTCAGCCCAAAATGATTTAGCCAACCTTGCAGTTCTTAACATTGCTCTCGTTCGTTCTAATAAAGTTCTGTTCATCCGCTCTGCCACTCCATTTTGTTGTGGAGTGTATGCCACCGTGAACTGTCTTTTGATTCCTTCTCGCTGACAAAAATTATCAAATTCATCACTAGTATATTCTCCTCCATTGTCTGTCCTTAAACACTTGAAATTCTTTTCAGATTCAAGTTCCACCCGCGCTTTGAAAGTTTTGAAAACTTCAAACACATCTGACTTCTTCTTAATTGGATACACCCAACATCTCCTGGAGTGGTCATCAATAAAAGATACAAAGTATCTTGCACCTCCTTGGGACATAACCGGTGCTTGCCAAACATCAAAGTGAATCAACTCCAATATAGTTTTACTTCTAGCATTTGTACTGCTAAACTTTAATCTGTGCTGCTTACTGATAACACAATGCTCACAAAAGGGTAATGAAACCTTTTTGAGTCCTGGAAGAAGCTTTTGGTCAGCAAGAATTTTCAAACCTCGTTCTGACATGTGACTAAGTTTACGATGCCACATTATTGTTGATTCTTTGTCTGATCTTGCAATTGCAATAAAGACTTCTTCTTTTGGTTGTGTTTCTCCTTTAAGCATGTACAAATTTGCTGCTATCTTTTCTCCTTTCATCACCACAAGCGCTCATTTAATAATTTTCATGATCCCATCTTGAACATGGGTTTTACACCCATTACCATCTAATTGTCCCAATGATAAAAGATTTTTCTTCAGGCCTTTCACATGTCGTACCTCCTGGATGATGCGAACTGTACCATCATACATTTTTAATTTGATGGTGCCAATACCATCAATTTCCAATGTATGATCATTTCCCATGAACATAGAGCCTCCAGAAATAGGTTCATAATGATGAAACCATTCTCTCTGTGGGGTCATGTGTCAAGTAGCTCCTGAGTCTATAAGCCAGACATCAGTGAAACTTTTTCTGCCTTCAGCAACTATGGCTGCCTCGCTGTATAGAATTTCGCCATTTCCCGGAGTGCTTGCAATATTCCCTTGAGCATTTGATGGCTCAGGGACCCTACTCTTCATTTTACTCCAACAATATTTCTTAACGTGCCCTTTCTTGCCACAATTGTAGCACTTGATATTCTTCCTACTTTTTGATTTTGATCTACTATAATTGTAACTCCCACTAGGACCACGTTCCATTGATCTTCCTCTTGTCATCATCAAAGCTTCAGCTTCCTGCGAACTTACTTGTCTGTTTTCTTTATTTTTACGTCTGGTTTCTTCTTCCAAAACAGAGGACGCAACATCATCGAAGACTAGAAGATCCGTAAGGATATTGTTCATCAGATTGATAACAAGTTGATCATATGAATCAGGTAGACTTTGTAGTAGAATCTCCGCACATTCAGATGTCTCTATTTTGTAACTCATAGATGTAAGTTGCGAAAATAGAGTATTCAAAGAATTGATATGGTCAGTTACCGGAGTGAATTCTGTCATTCGAAGAGTATAAAGTCTTCTCTTTAAGAAGATCTTGTTGTGTAGTGACTTAGCCTTGTACAATTTGGTTAGAGTATCCCAAATTTCTTTCGCAGTTTTCTTTTCTGCCACACTAGATAACACTCCGTCAACTAGTGCTAAATGTAGATCAGCAATTGCATTGCCGCCCATTTGGTTCCACTTGCTGTCGTCGGTGATTTCTGCGGGCCTACCTCCAATTGCAGCTAGACAATTGTCTTTTCTCAAAAGTGCCTTTATCTTCATTTTCCATAATGAGAAATTATTCCCGTTAAATTTCTCAACGTCGAACTTTGTCGTTGACATGATCCTCTCTTAACTTGGCTCTGATACCACTGTTGGGAAATATAAGGATCGTTTTAGGTTAAAATAGTTGTCACACAACTAAAGTAAAATTGAGAATAATGAAAATAAATTGGACACAAATATTTTACGTGGAAAACCCCCAAACAAATCGGGGTAAAAACCACGAGCAAATGAAAGGATTTCTTTAACTATAATTTGAGCTTAAAAGCTCTTGAGATACAAAACTCTTTCTCTACAAAATAGCTACTAAAGCTATATCTATATTGAGAGCTAGAGAAAGAAATGAGATTGAAGAAAGATTTATCTTGGGATGGGATGAAAAATCAAAGTGATAGTGTTGGCTATAGTGAAAATAGC
This sequence comes from Apocynum venetum, assembly GCA_019593545.1. NCBI lineage: Eukaryota > Viridiplantae > Streptophyta > Magnoliopsida > Gentianales > Apocynaceae > Apocynum > Apocynum venetum. The sequence goes on from SRSM01000149.1 coordinate 43,299, forward strand.
CCACATATTAAGAAAAATTCCATCCCTTGTTTGAGTGAAAATTAGGCAAATTTAGGTAGCCTAATTTTCACACCAAATGACTAATTTGATTTAGTCAAGGTAGCCAACCAAAATGATATGGTATTTGCCCAACAAGGGACTTTACCATCAACAATATTGGCAGAATTTATTTTGGCATCCAATAAAACACAGTATCCACTCTTCACTGTATATTTCCCATCATGAGTGTAATGCCAAATTAAACAATTAGGAGTATCAACATGGCATATAGGGGGATAGATTGGATAATTTGGACTTCACATGGGCAAAAAACGTTGAGCTAACAAAGTGAAATTCCAACTACGACTAACTGGATCAATAAGCGAGCTAACCAAAGGGAGCTCAATAGAGGAACTTCGAACGATAATTGGCTTGAAGCAACCTGATGAAGGGAGCCAACTATCGTTCCAAATATGCACAGAATTACCATTACCTATTCTCCATCTCAATCCCAACTGAAGAACCTCTTTTCCTTTCAATAAACTTCTCCACATGTAGCTTGAATTTCGCCCCAAACTTGCTTCCATAAAGGAACTATGACGGAAATACTTAGCTTGAAGTACACGAGCAAGCAAACTGGAAGGATTACTGAGGATCCGCCATCCTTGTTTCGCAAGCAAAGCAAGGTTAAATAAATGAAAATCTCTAAAACCAAGACCACCACATTCCTTTGGTAAACAGATGTCATCCCATTTCCTCCAACAAATTTTGCGTTTATCATCCTTTTTCTGTTGGCAGTAAAGTCCCTTTCTATCGGACAATGGTGTTGAATTAGTGATTAGCCATCAATCACTTAGTAAATTAGTGGGATTTGATATGCAAAATACCGTTTGTCATTTATTTGTCCAGTTGATGTTTTTGTTTAGACAAAAACACAATTTCACTCTATAAATAGGCAGTCTTCTAGCATTTTCAAATCATCTCAATCTCATTTCTGTCATTCTATTCTCAACGTCTTAAAGAGAAAATAGCTTAGCTATATAGAAAAATAGAGAGATTTTTCTTTTTTGTATCCCAAATCATTTCAAACTCTATTAAGAGTAATAAATTCTTTTCTTTGCCCCGTAATTTTTACCCTAATTTGTTTGAGAATTTTCCACGTAAAATATTTGTATTTAATTTATTTTCATTATTCTCAAATTTACTTTAGTTGTGTAACAACTCTTTTAACCTAAAACGATCATTTTATTACCCAAGAGTGATATCAGAGCTTCTAGTGTTAAGAGAGAATCATGTCAACGACAAAGTTCGACGTTGAAAAATTTAACGGGAATAATTTCTCGTTATAGAAAATGAAGGTAAAGACACTTTTGAGAAAAGACAATTGTCTAACTGCAATTGAATGTAGGCCCGCAGAAATCACCAACGACAGCAAGTGGAACTAAATGGACGGCGATGCAATTGTCGATCTATATTTGGCACTGGCTGACAGAGTATTATCTAGTATGGTGGAAAAGAAAACTGCGAAAGAAATTTAAGATACTCTAACAAAATTGTACAAGGCCAAGTCATTGCACAACAAGATCTTCTTAAAGATAAGACTTTACACTATTTTCGCAACTTATATCTATGAGTTACAAAATAGAGACATCTAAACGTGTGGAGATTCTGCTACAAAATCTACCTAATTCATATGATCAACTTGTTATCAATCTGATGAACAATATCCTTACGGATCTTCTAATCTTCGATGATGTTGCATTCTCTGTTTTGGAAGAAGAAGCCAAACGCAAAAACAAAGAATATAGACAAACAAGTTCACATGAAGCTGAAGCTTTGACGATAACAAAAGGGAGATCAATGGAACGTGGTCCCAGTGGGAGTCACAATTATGGTAGATCAAAATCAAAAAGTAGGAAGAATATCAAGTGCTACAATTGTGGCAAGAAATGACATATTAAGAAAGATTGTTGGAGTAAAATGAAGTGTATGGTCTCTAAGTCATCAAATGCTCAAGGGAATATTGCAAGCACTCCGGAAAATGACGAAATTCTATACAGCAAGGCAACCATAGTTGATGAAGGCAGAAAACGTTTCACTGATGTCTGGCTTATAGACGCAGGAGCTACTTGGCACATGACCCCGCGGAGAAAATGGTTTCATCATTACGAACTTGTTTCTGAAAGCTCTATGTTCATGAGAAATGATCATACCTTGGAGATTGCTGGTATTAGTACCATCAAATTAAAAATGTATGATGGTACAGTCCGCACCATCCAGGAGGTACGATATGTAAAAAGGCTTGAAGAAAAATCTTTTGTCATTGAGACAATTAGATAGTAATGGGTGTAAGACTCATGGTGATTAAAGGAGAAAATATAGTAACAAATTTGTACATGCTTAAAGGAGAAACGCAACCAAAAGGAGAAGTCTATGTTGCAATTGCAAGATCAAATGAAGAATCAACAATAATGTGGCACCGTAAACTTAGTCACATGTCAGAATGAGGTTTGAAGATTCTCGTTGACCAAAATCTTTTTCCATGACATAAAAATGTTTCATTACCCTTTTGAGAACATTGTATTATCAGTAAGTAGCACAGATTAAAGTTTACCAGTACAAATGCTAGAAGTAATACTATATTGGAGTTGATTCACTCTTATGTTTGGCAAGCACTGATTATGCCCCGATGAGGTGCAAGATACTTTGTATCTTTATTGATGACCACTCCAGGAGATGTTAGGTGTATCCAATTAAGAAGAAGTCAGACGTGTTTGAAACTTTCAAAGTGCGGTTGGAACTTGAATCTAAAAAGAAAATCAACTGTTTAAGGACAGACAATGGATGAAAGAATATATTAGTGATGAATTTGATAACTTCTGTCAACGACAAGGAATCAAAAGATAGTTCACGATGGCATACACTCCACAACAAAATGGAATGACAGAACGGATGAATAGAACCTTGTTAGAACGGACGAGAGCAATGTTAAGAACTGCAAGGTTGGCTAAATCATTTTTGGCTAAAGTAGTCAAAATTGTCCGTTATGTGATCAATCGATCACTATCAACCGTAATTAATCTAAAAACGCCAATGGAAATATGGACTGGTAAGCCAACTAGTTATTCTCACATACATTTGAGAATCCTATTTATGTTATGTACAACACCCAAGAAACATCAAAATTAGATCTAAAATTCAGGAAGTGTTTGTTCTTAGGGTATGATGATGGAGTTAAGGGGTATCGCATGTGGGATCCCACTACCCACAAGGTAATTATCAGCAAAGACGTATTTGTGGAAGATAAAATTCAAAATGAAAGCACTTGAAAAGAAAAACCAGAGACTATTGCAGTTCAAGTTGAAGATGAACAAGAAAAAGTTCTAAATTCTTCTGAAGCTACATCAGAGCACGATGAACATGAGCAAGCTGAGTTTGCACCTCCACAAGTTCGAAAGTCAACTCGGCAGAGACACGCACCAGCTTGGCACTCAAATTACATTATGGAAGGTAGTGTTGCATATTGTCTACTAACGGATGATGGAGAACCTTCAATTTTCCACAAGGCTATAAAAGCTCAAAATTCTTCTGTGTGGATGACAGCAATGCAAGAAGAAATTGAAGTCCTTCATAAAAACAAGACATAGAATCTTGTTTCACTACCACAAAGGAGGAAAACTATCGAGAACAAATGGATCTATAAGATCAAATAAGATAGCAATGACTAGGGGTGTTCATTCCGTTTTTCGGTTCGGTTTTTCAGTTTTCGGTTTTTTGACTTGGATAAACCGAACCAAATCGTATTAGCTATACTATGGTTCAGATTTTCAATTTCATTTTTCGGTTCGGTTCTGTTTTAAACCGAAATTTCACTTTTTTTCTTTTTTTTTTTTACAAAAAAAATCAATGAGCTTAAATAAATATGATGAAATGAAATGATGATGTCAAATACACAAATACATTCAAAAAATAGGCAAAAGAAAGAAAATTTATCAATTAAATCATATTATTATATTCTTTACACATTTTCAATGAAAAAAATATTGAAAATGATTCATAATATACCAAAATGTGATTAATGAACTTCTTTTACAATACTTAATCATTATCTTGTGGATACAAAAATACTTCAAATAGAAAAAGATAAAGAATTAAATAATTTTTTAAGTAAATAAATTTGGTTAAACATTAATTACAATTTTGTTTTTAAAAAAAACTTCAGTTTTTCGGTTTAATCGAAGTTTTTAAAATTGAAATCGAAAACCAAACCGTAATTTTGAAAAATTTGGATTAACCGAACCAAAATACCAAACCATTTTTAAAATTTTGGTTCGGTTCGGTTCGATTTTTCGATTTGGCTCTGTTTTTTAACACCCCTAGCAATGACCAAGTAGAGCAGTATCATGCTAGATTGGTAGTCAAGGGATTTGCTCAGAAAGAATGGACTTCAACAAGATATTTTCTCAAGTTGTCCAACTTACAACCATAAGAATAGTCATAGCTATGTGTGCTACATTTGACTTACATCTTGAGCAGTTGGATATGAAAACTGCATTTCTTCATGGTGAACTTGAAGAAGAAATCAATAAGCTTCAACCATAAGGTTTTGCTAAAACATGCAAAAAGAACTTAGTTTGCAGGTTGAACAAATCTCTGTATGGTCTCAAACAGGCGCCGAGATGTTGGTACAAAATATTTGATTATATCATTATTAGCCTTGATTACAACAAACTCAGTTCAAACCATTGTACATACTACAAAAGGTTTTATAGAGATAATTTTATTATCTTATTGTTGTATATGGATGACATGTTGGTAGCAGGCCCCAACAAAGTGCAAATCCAAGAATTGAAAGCACAGTTAGCTAGGGAGTTTGAAATGAAGGACTTGGGACTAGTAAACAAGATTCTAAGGATGAAAATTCACCAAGACAAAAATAACATGAAGATTTAGCTCTCGCAAAAAAACTACTTTAAAAAGATCTTACAACGCTTCAATATGCAACACAGTAATTTAATTTTTACCTCACTTCCTGTTAATTTCAAGTTAACCTCAAGTATATGTCCTAGAAGTGAAGTAGAGAGGAGAGAAATGTCTCGAGTACTATATGCATTAGCAGTGAGAAGTTTAATGTATGCCATGACATGTACAAGACCAGACATTGCATATGTAGTGGGAGTTGTCATTCATTTCATGGTAAATCCTGGTGAAGAGCATTGGAATGCTGTGAAGAGGATTCTAAGATACATAAGATGAACCTCAAATGATGCATTATGTTACGAAGGATTAGATTTAACTGTTAAGGGCTATATTGATTCAGATTTTGCAGGAGATCTCAATAAAAGTAAGTCTACTACTGGTTATGTGTTTACACTTGCAGGAGGAGTTGTAAGTTGGGTTTCTATACTACAATCAGTTGTGGCTTTATCTACAATAGAAGCAGAATACATGGCAGCTACAGAAGCATGCAAGGAAGCAGTCTGGATACGAAAGTTATTAAAAAAGCTTGGGTATAAGCAAGAAAAGATTGATCTATATTGTTACAATCAAAATGCTTTGCACATTGCAAAGAATATAGTTTTTCATTCGTGGACAAAACACATAATGGTCCAGTATCACTTTGTTCGAAAAATAGTAGAATAAAGTAGTATGAATATGTAGAAAAGTCACACTTATGAGAACCTAGCAGATGTTATAATTAAACTAATTAATACTGACAAGTTTCAATGCTGTAAATTCTTGTGTGGCATAGTAGAAAAGTAAACAAGCATGATTTGGCAATGATGAAAAAATTATGAAAGTGATTTTAACTGGAAGAATGTTGACAGTAAAGTCCCTTTCTATGGGACAATGGTGTTGAATTTGTGATTAGTCATCAATCACTTGGTAAATTAGTGGGATGTGATAGTAAAAAATACCATTTGTTATTTCTTTGTCCGATTGATATTTTTTGCTTAGACAAAACACACAATTTCACTCTATAAATAGGCAGCCTTCTAGTCTATTTAAATCATCCCAATCTCATTTCTTTCATTCTATTCTCAACCTTTTAAACAGAAAATAGCTTAGATAGCTATATAGCAAAATAGAGAGATTTTTCTTTTTTGTATCCCAAGTCATTTTGAACTCTATTAAGAGTAATAAATTATTTTCCTTGCCCGGTGATTTTTACCCTAATTTGTTTGGAAGTTTTCCACATAAAATTATTTGTATTCAATTTATTTTCATTATTTTCAAATTTACTTTAGAAATGTTTGATGGTTTTCACACAAAGTTCCTTTAGCTTCAAGAATTTGCATACGAAGCTTGTCCAATTCAGTTTTTTAAAAGTTTTTTATTTTATTTTTTATAATGTTACCTTTAAACCAACATTGTTTGAGTTCTCTAAATTGCTAATGATATTGGTTGTTCTCAGATTTTTCATTAATGACAACAATGAGATGAATCGAAGGATAATTAGTGTTTGGTTTCGAGAGAAGAATGAGAGAATTTGAGCTTTAATGTAAGTGTAGCAAAAAAGACAATTAGTCCATTCTGGAAAAGATTGATGACAAAAAATATATATTTAAACAATAAAGACCTAAAAGTCCAATGATCCAAACATTAGGGAGTAAATAAGCCGATAACTCTATTCATGAATCTCTCTCCTCTCTCCTTTAACTTTTGTGTATTCCTTTGCACAGCGTATTAACTTTTTCAAAATTATGCTTTTTTTGGAAATTCCTTTTTGACCAAGTCCCAAATTTCATACAGTTATATCCAAGGTATCTTGTATGAGCAAGTAAATCTACATCCTTCCGAACACTTTCTTCTTCTTCTATGCTCTTTCAAAAATTGATACACCAAGCTTCCGAACATTTTCATCTTTCATAAATATTCCTTGAGAAAGTTGATACACAAATATCTTCTACACTGTTGTATACTTTCAACAATTTCTCCAATAGAAGACATTATTATATTTTTAGTTATTTTATACTTTTATCTATTTATCTGAGTGAAAGAAAACGGCTTAAAAATTTGAAGTAAAAATATTAAGTCTCATTTCCTATGTACAAGAATTAATTAAAAGTAAATATAAGCAGTTTCTAGCAATTTAAGATGACTAAGTGCATTTACAAATTGTTCTTTCTATTTTCCATTTCACACAAATTAAAATCCTGTTAAATTCTATAATATAAATTAGTAAAAGAACCCCAAAATACCTGCACTTTCTTTTTTAGAGAGAAAATAGAATTCTAGTAATATTAAAGAGAAATCACGTGAAGTGGAAGGAGATCAAGTTCTTCAATATAAAACTTTTTGTCTATTTTCTATTTCACGCAAATTAAAATCCTATTAAATTCTATAATATAAATTAGTAAAAGAACCCCAAAATACCTGTATTTTAATTTTTTTGAGAGAGAAAATAGAATTTTATTAATATTAAAGAGAAACCATGAAGTGGAATGAGATAGAGTCATACGATAGAAAAATAACTCCTTTAAGTTCTACAAATCAAGTTGCGGACTACAACATTAGCTTCTCTAAATAAATAATGAATGTAAAGAAAGTACTTAAAACTATGCAAAAGTTCAAATAAATGCGAAAGAAACATATTCCAATTCTTGACTCTATTAACAAGCTCCAGGCAATCACAATCTAAAAGCACCTTGAAAAAGGCACCTGCTCGTATTTGTTTCAATCCTTCAATGGCTACCATAAGCTCTGCATTAAGTGGTCAAGTTATAAAACCCAGTTTAATATTGCACCTCCATTTTATTAATTTTATCAAAATATTAATATATCTTAATTTCTTCAAAAAAAAAATACATATCTTCAGAATGAAATTGAAAAGAATAAATTAACCAAACCATTTAAAAAATAGATCAACTGCCATTATTTTTATTCAAGATACAAAGAGTCCAAATTCATTCATATGATTTAAAAATCAGTATTATTAATCTGAAAGGTTTAAATTAAAAAAATTGAAAAATATATATACCAGATTGTCCTAATTAAAAAGTAGAAAAATGATTTTGAAACAAACCAAAAAGAAAATATAGACAAAATTTAAGATTGCAGTGTACACGTTATTAGCCTAATTGTGTCATTAAACTTCCTCCATTAATGAAAACCTCAGCATTAAATCTTTTTCCTTTTCCCTAGTTTTTGATTGAAACTGGATGACTAACTTCATGATATCTTTGACCTTGGAGATGACTTGTTAAGTTGCGCAATCATAAGCGTCAGAATTCACAATCCCCTGCAGGAAGTTGGAGACCATTCAAACATATAAAGGCGCACTTCAAGGTGTGATCTCTGTTTACAGCTGAGGACTAAGTAGGTGATATACAAATATAAACTTACGATGTACCCACTTGATGACAAAAATAAACAAAATATGACTATGGAATAGTCTGCAGGCAGGGCAGCGCAGCAACTATGATCCTTGTATACTCACTAGCAAACAAGAAAACAAAGTCAAGACTTAAATTTTTACAGTAAGTGCAAGTGTGCTGTTAAAAGACAGTTAGGAGTTATGCTGTGTATCAACTGTAAACTTGAAGCAACCCCCCGCTTCCATTGCAGCTCCGATTAATCTGCCAATGAAGAATATTTTAGTTATTGAATTTCAGGGATATATATGGTATGTCATGAATTTTCCTCAGCCGCAAAAGGTTGTCTTGTTTACCTCCTGGACTTCTTTGCCCATGCATTTTTTTGGTGAGTAATTCCCCGACAGGCATATCAGGAACTGGTATGAATTTTCCAATGGCTGCAAGAGGCCAGCTGATCAAACAGAAAAATGAGGATAAGGAGCAGAACTGGAGAAATAAAATCTAATTGAGAGAACTAAAGAAGAGCGCGCAGTAGTACCAAAATCGTCAATCAGTATCAAACAGACGAGAGAACATGGGAAAGGGGGGGGGGGGGGGAAGGGAGCAATACCAATTTGAGACCTTAATAGAAGGACCAGTGTTACACCAGGATTAAGCAACAAATGGTAACTCGAGTTAAAGCAATTATATAAGTTAGAAGCATGATTTATCTTACCTCAGAAATCCAATTGCAATGGAAACCAGCCACAGTTTCCAACTGAGCCGGACAGTAGAAGTAAACTTTCCAAGAAAGAAGATGATCATGACCTGAGTAAAATTAAAGGGGAAAAATATATTCAGGAACTCACAAATATGGACAGTTCAAATGTCTGAGAAGATGGGAATGTAATACCTGAAGCACCACAGTAAGGCCTACTATTCCCATAAAAAGATGGTTTTTTGTGACACCTTTAAATACATTAATCTCATCAGGCTTTCGAGCATTGAATTCATTGAATATCTGCAAGATTGAATGGCAAGCTCTAATTTTGAGACACAAAATGGAGAAAGTAGTACTTATCACCAAAATTTGTAAACCTAAAATTAGTAGGCCCAGATAACAGGCAAATGAACATCCTCCGGGCCTCAATGTAATTTCTTGTGAAATATTAGCCAATAGCATGCTCTTCCTGTTATTACAGATTTTTGTGACTAGAATATTAGCCAATAGCCAATATGATTCATCATTTCACTCATATCAGTGTGGCAAATAAGCTTATACTAGAAGAAATCTGAAAAGGAAATAGATAATCCTCACCACCAAGAGCAAAAGACGGAATAAATACCGAAGGACATTAAGGACAGTCATGAGAACTGGTAATGGAAATGTAAAAGCTTCAAAGGTGTTTCAAATTACAGTATCAGCAAAATACTGTCGCAAACACATTTAACCAGTAAGACTTTTACAACAAATACATGCGATGCTTGACATATTAGCTGAACCCATGGATATTGTTGCCTTGACCATATTTTAGCACTAAAGAAAAACAAACCCCAAAATTCAAACTTCAATGCATGATCTTAGCTAGGGCGAAAAAGAAGAAAAAGAAAAAACTCAAGTAACCATTTACTGCAGAGTTTAAAAAAAATGCAATCTCTAATTTTTAAGCATAACACCAAAGAACAAATTTAAAGGTAATACATTTTCCCATCCACTTATTCAAAATCATGAATTACAGTACACACACGCGTGTGTGTGTGTAGAACTAGAAACAGTAAATTCTTCCATCATGAATTTCAGTACTGCATATATATATATATATATATATATATATATATATATTACAGTACTTCAATCAAGATTCTGGTAAATTATCTCAGAAACAGCACTTCATAAATATATGTAGAAATAGAACAGTAAAGCATGGATGACACAACATGATCTAAACGTGCGAACAAAATCATGAATTACAGAAACATACTTATAGTTTAATTTCAGTATTGGATTGTTTGGCACAATATTTACCTGACAAAAGACAAATGCATTGAATATCAGCGTATTCTTCACTCTATTAGCATGACTGGCATCATCTTGCTCCAAACTTAGAATACTTCTACCTCGGAAATTTAGGATTAGGAGAACAGTCACTTGATAAAGAGCCTGTACATGTAAAATAGGTAAAAGATAAACAACAATCCTGCCCGTTTTGACTTTCCAAAAGACTTGTAAATAAATCATGAGATCAGTTGTTTAAAAAATCTGAAATACCTGAAGTAACAAGTTCCTCCACATGATATTTGTTATAAGAGGCTCCCTAAAAATTAGCAATAAACATTTAATCAAAATCAACTATACAAATTAAATCAAATTAGAAGAAGAATGTAGGGTTCCATAACTGTCAGAATTTCAAAATAACTACATAGATAGAAGATAAAAGTAAATAAGCTAGGCTCCATTTTAGAGGAAGACATAAAGGATAAGATACTTGAGAAAACCACATTTTGTTGTGTCAGATGGTTAATCAGCCATAAGGCATAGCTTTGTTGAACTGCAATCTAAGCTACAAATTGGTTAATCCAATATGATGCAGAGCATGAACATGACATTAATAAAATTCGAGTTCAAGCACAAATAAGAAAAATAAGAAGAATAAAAAGAAGCTGGATCCTTTAGTTATGATGGAGGTTCAATTACAAGAATTAGAGCTTAGAGCTAATCAGATGAAAGATGCACTCAATGAGCTTGCTTATTTTGTATTATTTGGATCAATCTAATGCTCAAGAGGGAAATTGCATAGGCTGTCCAAGACTTGTGAATTTAATTAAATTTGATACAAAGAAAGTCAAATTACAAGCCCACCAAACTTAAAAATTTCGTCCAATTCATAAGAATTTTAGGATTTATTTGTTTTCTATAAGAATTTGAAAATCTTGACAGATTTGGTATATATTAAATTTATTGTTTTATTTGTTTTCCTTTTTGAATAAGGAAATCTGGGTAGATTTGATATTTTAGAAGATTTAGTTTTCTTTTTAAATAAATAGAGTTCCTAATCAAAGAAAAATTTGAACTCTTTTTTCTATATATATATATATATATATAATCGGAACAATTCAAATGATTATAATTGAATACAATTTTGAGATTTCTCTTAAAGTTCTTATAATAACTTTGTCTTGAAATTCTTAGAGAATTTCGACACTTATAATTAGAGTTTTTAGTTATTTGATAACTAAAGGCTCCTAATTCGTGATCTTTGGTAATAGTATCAAGAGTTTGTTACGGATCTTGACCCAGTAAAGATGGCAAAGATAAGAAAGTACTACCTCCAATTGCAACAAAAATGAAAACAACTGAAAGAGAAAATGCCAGACTCCAAATGTAAAGATGAGAATTAGTAAATCAATAAATACTGTTAACCTGTGATTTACGTCCAATAAACTTTTCATCATACATTAAGTAGAACCTAACCTTCGACCAACTGGAGATCTGTGCATAAGATGATCAGTAGGTGGTTCTGTTGCAAGGGCAAGCGCACCTAGAGTATCCATGATAAGATTCACCCAGAGAAGCTGCATGATAATCAAACAAATAGAAATAGCATCATGAATAAATTCAGGTTAGGTGCATTAACACTTGCTCCCATGCAATTACCTACAGTTTCATTCACAAAAATGAAAGTAGAGGGGGGCAATGAACCTGAACAGCATTCAGCGGGACATCTCCAGAAGAGACAGCAGCCACAACATTAATTATTAGTGCTGCAACATTTACTGTGAGTTGGAATTGAATAAATTTCTGAATGTTAGCATAGACAGATCTACCCCAACGCACTACCTGGATCACACATAGAAGTCAGGACTTCAGAACTAAAATAGTATCAAGAGACCCAGCATGAATAAAGCATTCCCTAAATGCACAGGCTATATAAAATCATTTTTTACTAGTAGTATTGACAATCATAAAAGAAGGTAATATTTAGTTTGAGAAACAATGTTTAATGAATACCTCCTTAACCTTTAAATGCTACAAGAAACATCTAACCTTTACAACAGAAGAAAAATTGTCATCCAGTATGATGATATCTGAACTCTCTTTCGCAACTTCTGTTCCCTGGATACCCATGGCAAGACCAATATCAGCCTGCAATTAACCAAACATACCCACATTTCAACATTATAGAGACTATCTAAGAAAAATGAAGATAAGCTTGTCCCTAGGATCCATATCCAAGTCCCAGAAAAATGGCCACTAACACACAAAGCTCAAAGACACCTCACCATCTCGATCCCACAAACCCCAAAAATGAACTGAATGAATACAGACAACTGGTAGGTTCTACAGAATTAATTCTTATTAAATGAAGGCACCATCAAGCATTTTAAAATGAAATGTAATACAATGATTTCAAATACGCAAAAATTGGAAACCTCATGTAATGCAGGTGCATCATTAGTTCCATCTCCAGTTACTGCTACAACATGTCCTCTCTTCCTCAATGCTTGAACAAGCAAGAGCTTGTCATTTGGAGAAGACCTTCCCATTACCTGTGCATAGAATTTAATACTACTATCAATTTCTCGTTTTAGAGAACACTATCATAAGTATATGCAGAGCTGCTGCTCTATGCAAGTAGAGTATAGCATCTTACAGATATCTTCTCAGCTACTTCCAATCTCTGAGCTTCAGACAAGGCACGGAATGTCTTTCCTTCAATCAGATTTGGTTCGGTAGCATCTGCATCAGAATCTAATATCCCACACTCCAAAGCAATAGCTCTGGCTGTGGTAACATTGTCACCTGTGACCATACGAACCTATAGATTGTGTTGGTTAGTTTTCAAATGATCTGTAAAGTATGGAATACTAAAGACATTTGCAATAATGACCAAGGGGAGTGCTTCTCTAGAAAGTTGAATTTCTAAAAGGGCAATGATGATATCTCTAATGCAATATAGAGATGCAGAAACCAAAATGTGTAAATACACATGTCCATGTCTATATAGCAGATATATCAAAGCACTCAAAAATTGTCATAGAACACTCAAAAACCATTAAATAATTGGAATACTAGCAAATGACATCATTTGTTGGTTAGTACTGTTGATGACACTTGTAACAAGAACAGTCCCCCAAAGACTCTAATACATGATAAACTAAAAGCTGTAAGGATTAGAAAATTTTCAACAGAACCATGTACACCTTAATTTATAAATTCTTCTGCAAGACATTAACTAGATAACATGATACTCCAACTCACCTTGACACCAGCATTCGTACACAGTTGAACAGCATTTTTAACACCGGGCCGACAAGGATCCTGAATTCAAATGCATACAGGATAAGCAACATACTTAGGAAAGACCAAAACTATCAGACATAGAAGATATAGACATTATCACGAACACCTAGCAAGACGAATTATATAATGTGTCATAGAGATCAAGAGTGCAAAATTGGGTGCAACTAAGGGCAGCAACATAGAGACTCTTAAAGAATGAAGGGCCAAGTAGGAAGACATGAGTGGGGGGAGAGCGATACACGATTCTTCATATCCAAAAACCATGACCTGATAAAACATTTTAGAGAAGTATGATACCATAGCAATTAAACTTGTTTATATGACAAACATGCAGCCGAACAAGTGGAGAGCGACACACGAATCATATCCAAAGAAACATGACCTGATACTTAAAAAAACATTTTATTTAAGTATGGCACCATAGCAATTAAACTTGCTTATATGAAGAACATGCAGCCAAACAAGTAATGGATAACTAACAAGAAAATTCTAGAGCCCATATAAAAAGGAATATTGAAACCTAATCAGGGTTTTTATAGAAATTGTTACCCACAAGTAATAAAGTAGAAGAAGAAACGAAGGTGAGATAATCAAATAAATACACATTTAAGATCAGACCTTAGAAATTTGTCTAAATAGGTCTTTTGCTGCGTGCCTAGGATGACTTTCAACCATTCTATATCTAATTCACTATACATCAACTCCTACTACATGTACCAGTGACTTTATATGCAACAAAAATTAATCTCTTCATCATTTCGCATTTGATATTCTTGAGAGTTTTAGGTCATGGTGATTTTCCCACTACTTTTTTCTTCTATGAAGCAAAAGCAGCATCACCTAAAGAAATTATAAGGGAAATTTCACAGCACCAATCACATAAGGCATGGCTGGACTTTGCAGATTAGAAAACAAAAGAAAGATGAAACTCAGCTAAATTATTTGCTCATTTTTTAGTTACCTTGATACCAACAATAGCCAGCAAGATGAGTTCTCCCTCTGGTAACTGCCAACGATCAAGTTCCTCCTCATTACTTGGAACATCCTCACTCTGATATGATCTGTAGGCAATAGCTACACAACGCAAACTCCTTGCAGCCATGTCTTCTATTGCTTTCTTAAACTGTGATATCTGTCAGGCAATAATGAAACAATCAGTAGATAAGAATTGTAATTAGGCACACATAAATGATATTGAAAGTTTCCACTACTCTGCGATTTTTCTTGACTAAAGGAACAACTTTCACAGACCTTTTCTTCATCCAGCAACTGCACTTGATCATTTCCATCCATGTAATTTGTACAACAAGCAAGCACTATTTCAGCAGCTCCTTTCCAATGTATATGAATCTCTGAATCAGACTGCAGAATTAATAAAACTAAACATTAAACCTAATGACTGAAATCTGCAGAACTGAAAGTTACGTCAAATGTCTCTGGACCTATAAACTTCTGAAAATTGTGCAACACGTTTGAAAACAGAAAGATAAGCTTATGCAAGTGCACCTCATATGTAATGGAGCAGTGGAATCACTAGTACTATACTGAAGGAATGCATTGTAATGGACTTCCAATGCATTGACCAGATTTTGAACTTCAAGGCCTTTTTTGCACAGGATTATTCCCCCCTCCCCCCCCCCCCCCGGAGAACCAAAAAAAAACCATGATCCAATGTCTCAAAACTAATTTCTCCGGCCAAATACATTCACAGAAATATAAAAATTTCCTATCTGATTCAAATGTCATAAGCCAACTCGAGCATATGGCATAGGTTCACATTCAACTTCAATCAAACAGCTGATATATAGATTCAATTAGGTTGTAATAATTTTATAATTATTACAAGATACAATTTTATAATGCATATCCATAATTACCAGTCGTACAGCAACACCCCCTCGCTTTTTCTCGGAGTTGAATGGAAATGCATGGATAATTGATGAATTTGATCTAACAACATCAAAATTCATCCCAAGCTGAAAAATATATATAAAACAATCAACATAAGCATTTTCTCCCAATAGATTTCTTCTCAAAAGGTAGAAAAGTAATGCAAAAATATGGCAAAATAAGATTAGAAGAAATTACATTTACTCCCCACTGGAGAACAGCCTTTTCTGTTGGTGAACCGGAGACTTCTGCAACCCCACCACCCTGTCAAAGATCCGAGACAGATAAAGCACATGCTTCATTAACCATGTTTTGAACGTAGCAAATATATAAGGCGCATCAGAAAATAAGAATGCAAGGGGGACGTATTTGGAGAATAAAAAGATTTTCATTCTTGAAAAATCTTTTCTAACTGAATTTTTTAAAAGTTGTTTTAACTATATTTAAGAGATCCTAAACTCTACCTAAACAGCAACTAAAGCCCTTTTACTGCAAAAAATTAAATTAAATTAAAAAAATAAATTACCCCAATAAATTAGACATCAAAATCTCAAGAGAAGCAAAAAAAAAAAATACACCCTCCCCACAAAAAAAAATTATATATGTGCAAGACTCATTATTTGTTATAAAGCAACACTCCCCCCCCCCCCCCACACACACACACATATCAACTCCAATAAAAATAAAAATAAAAAGCAAATCCACGACAAGAAAATCTCATAGAGCTCACTCCAGAGCACCATGCACCAAGCGCACTCAAGTCAAAAAAATTGCATTCGTTTCTTCAATCTTACCAAAGAAAACAGAGCAACTGAAGGTCAAGCCGAGTAGGTCCATATTCTTTTCTAATCAACAATTCTAAGTACTCCACAACAAGGCAAAAAGACAAATTGATCAAGATGATTTATTTTGGTATACATCAATGGTACAAGTTGAAATATCTTATAAGAGCAAGGCCATGGCAAAACTTCAAACTCAATCTTTGCATGATGAAGGGTGTCAGTAATATTAAGCTATATCCAGTAAAACATAGCCAAAGGCACAGCAGAAATAATAGCATTTACCACACATGCAAAATATTTCTCCTTTCAAAACCCCATCGCCATAAACGTTTTTCTTATTCCTTACAGGCACTCATCATTTCATACATTCAAATTTGTAAAAACTAATTATATTAAGATGAGTAAAACAAAGTTACTCAGTAAACATCACATCTAGAGCCCAGGAGTTCCAAACTACATCCCACTCACTGCACAGTTTAAGAAACATCTTAACTTGGGCCATAATTAGGAAATCACAATCCCATGATTCTTAAATTCAATGAGTACGAATGAATCTAAGAAGACCTCAAACTATGCCAGATTAAATCCTACCTCAGGGACGAAAACACTGCCAGTTGTATTTTGTGCGATGCCTTCAATGAGGAGAGATGTTAATTTAGGAGGCAATAATGACTTGTTATCAGGAGGATCCACCACCTTTTTCCCACAAAGATGAGCCTCAACCACTGTCATCTGCAGAACAGAAAAGAATTATGATCAGGAAACAACTTTCCCCAATTTTCTTGCATACCAAGCAATGTCAATCAAACCCCTGGGAAGGGGAGATAATAAAAAGGGAAAACCTGGCGAAACCCAGGCTACATAAAGGAATCATATAAAAAAATATTAGCAGGTGAATAAAATCTGACAAAGGAAATAGTTGCAGTTATAGAAGGATACAGACATACCTGATTTAGAGTCAAGGTTCCAGTTTTATCACTACAAATTGTAGTAGCAGAGCCCATAGTTTCACATGCTGAAAGCCTCCGTACCTACAGTTGACATTGTATGAAAATAAGAAATGCATAATGAAGATAAAAGAAGATTGAAATAAAAACAAGAGATTCATATCCTCCTTGAATCATCATAAAAGGAGAGCTGCACACACCAAGGCCTTGTCTCTCATCATTTTTCTCATTGAATAGGCAAGCCTACAAAATAAAAATAATTCATTCTGGTAAGTTAAGAAACGGATTGCATCACAATAAAAATAATCTTGAAGAATCTTAATCACCATTCTCAAGAAACCTCCATATGCTTTGGTAAGAATCCTTTCATGCATATCACTTAAAAATTTAAATGACATATAAATTATATATAAACTATTTTATAATAGTATCTAACATATGCCCCCCATTAAATATCACAATATCCAAATATAATCTCTAATTTTTCATCCTCATAACAAAGCAAAAATTATACAAAGAGGTTCAATGCAAATACAACTTAGTGGGCGTATTTGGACAGCCCTTTCAAGCAATTTTCCCCTCTAAAATTTAGAATTTGGGAAAAACACATTTGGTTGGTTGTTGACTGATACAACAAAAAATAGATGTACTTTTATGTAATTTTATTATGTCATTTGTGTTTAATTTTATTTAAATTATGTTATTTTATGATTATTTTATATTTTCTACTAATATTTTTTATTTGTAGTATATTTAGATATTTATTGTGTTTTTGTAAAAAATTAAAAAATTAAAAAAAAAAAATTGCTACACTAATAACATAAGGCAGAGTACAAGGCGCGAATCAGAGAACACCACGTGAAACTCGACTTTTACAGATGTGAGAAACCAATGGCAAGATACATGTCAGCACGCGCAAAACGAATGATGAATGAATGATGATCCCTGTTAAACTTCATATCAATCAGATGGCAATACGTGACAGCCGATGCAACTTTATCCACTTCACATGTTTTACCCCAACTTTCCAAAAACTCCACTTTATCCCCTACTACTTTTATTTTTATCATATTTTATTTATTTTTATTCCAAATTTGCCCTTGTAAATTTTTATAAATTAGACACGAAATTTACTATGTTTGTACAACCTTCTACCACCAAAAACTCTACCAAATTTTCTTACCAATATTTTGTAATAGATATTAAGTATTTTTAGGAATTTTTAAAGTTTATTTTGGAAAGTTTTTGATAAGATTTCGAGAATACCGAGGAACTACTACTGAGAGAAATCCAAGAAAAGTTATCTCTCTTATTCTTGATTTCAATTCTTAAAATTCTTCATTTGAGTCATGTATTGTGAGTAGTTTATTTAAATTAAACAAACACATAAATTAAAATTATTAATTAATGAGATTTTGAAATAATTACCGTTGCATGGAGCACTAAAGTTTATTTTGAACCAGGACTAAATTAATTTAAACAATGGCTGATTTTACCACTCTAACTTCTAACTTTTTAACTTCTAACTTTTATTTTTCTGTTATTTAATTTTTGTATTTACTTTTTGTTATTTATTTTCTATATAAATAATTTAATACAAGTTCCATACTAACGTCCTTTATTACTTTCTTTTCATTAAAAATCCTTTGCATGATTAATTATTTTTAAAAAATATAAAAATAAATTTATTTCTTTTAAGTTTGTTTAATTTAGTTGTCTTCATATAATTTTAAAATTCTCCCAAATTTTAATATTTGATTAATAAATTTGAATTTAAGAATTTTTTACAAATCTCCGTGAATACGATCCTTATTTGTCCTATCTATATAGAAGTATTAAAGATTAAATTTGATATTCACATGAAAGGCTCGTCATTGACCCATGTGCAAACTCAGTAAAGCTATCAAATGCACTCATGTTCTGCCTCCATGTTTTCTCTTAGAAACTAAAGACTGCTTTCAAAAGTTCAATTTTAACATAATTAATGAAAATTGAGGACATATCCAAAGGAGCATAATAGCATTACAATTTTTTATGTAATCATTTATAACTATGAAGGTATTCTATTTAAAATTCGAAATGTTGTCTACAGTAGATTTTGAATTTTTTGCAATAATTCTACTGAAACCAAATAATCAACTCTATATTGGTTCCTTCAATTATCATATGTCGTTTAGTCCACAAAATCGCATGATTGAGATATTTTTCAGTCTACTTTTACATTTTTTCTGGGTGGGGGGCTGGGGGTGGGGGCTGATATAAATCATCATGAGGGGACAGAGTGGGCTGGAGTTGGAGAGGGAGGGGAGAAGAGTTTGACTAACACTCTTGACATCTTCAATACAAACATCTCTTATTTATCATACCATTATCAAAGTACATTAATACAGTGCATGTATTCATGCTAGCAAATAAAACAGGAAACTCATTATAAATAAAAAGAACCAAACCACAATCCAAAACTGATCACCCTTTTCCTTGAGAGACTGCACATTAAGCATGTGGATAATAAAGCAATAACAAGAAAAGTTGAAGCACAAAAAAAAGTCTCATGCACAAGAAACTTACGTCAGAGTAACAGCTAAAGGAAGTCCTTCCGGCACAGCAACAACTACAATGGTCACCTACAGGCCCATCAAACATAACTTAAGGACTTGCAGCAAATACATGAAACTGCAACAATAACATATGTATGGAGTGACAGAGCTATGAAGGAGCAGGGCCCCCAAAAATTTCAAAATCCCTCAAGTAGTACCTGAAGCTCCTCAAGTGTTTTTTAATACTTCCCCCCCCCCCCAGTTTCTATCTTAACTAAGCTTTAGCTTAGGTTTTTATTCCCTTTTTCCAGTTTCTATATTACCCTGTGCCTCTCTCTCTCTCCCCCTCTCCCTATCTATCTATATATATATATATATATAGATATGTTTGTTCATTCATTCATTTATTAATCTAAGGACACATATGTGTGTGCTTGTTTGTGTGCATGAATACAAAAGCCAAGGGGAATGTGCATACAGCAACAGTAAAAATCTTGATGGCTCCATCTACAGCAGTACCAACTTTAGTCTTCCCAGCTTTAAATTGCACGGAACCATCTGCGTTATAACTATGGCCAGAAAAAAATCTGCATAATGGCATGGATATGAGCTGCGAAGGTTGAGCATGATCTGCACTAAAGGTCAAGGAGAAGAAAAAGAGAGCCATTATCCACGGTTTAGAACTACCTGATCACAAGCACAATAAGAACAACCACAGCTACTCCAAGTCCAACGAAACCAATAAATGTTGCAACGCCATTTAATCGAACCTAAAACAATGAAACACTATGTTCAAGTTTAAACATATCTACCATCAATGTCAAGTGCTTATTTAGAATTTTCACAAAGATAACCTGCAATGGAGTTTCTTCACCATTATCTTCTGAGATGCTTGCCATAAGTAGTCCCCATTCTGTATTTATCCCAACACTTGTTACCTGAAATGATTTTTCAATACAAATTTAAAATGAAATACCAAAAGGCTAGAAAAAGTACCACCAAGCTACATACAGCGTAAAATAGAACAGTGAAAAATTAAATTGCACATTACAAAGGTAAGTCAAAGGTATTAAAGCATTGAGTAGGATGGATTATCCATAGTAACTCCAATTTTATTCCCCTTTCGAAAGATAACAAATCCAATAAATTCTTGCTTATGTTTCCATTTGTTAAGACCACCTGAACTCTGAAAGATGTCTTAGGAATACTAGCAACCAGAATAACTACCACCAAGAACACATGGAACAGTAAAGACTTCAGAACTTCAATAACTAAAGATAAAAACATCTATGGTACTCTAAATCAGATCAGAAAGGCATGACTACATAGCCAACTTCCTGAGTATGATGAAAGTTCACTGAATTTACTTCTAACCAAAAAGGTCAATTTGATATTGCAATTACCCCAAGCCCACATAACAGCAAACTGGAAGACATAAGAAAGTTTAGATCACAAGTTAAGAGAAAAACAACCAAGATTTGTCAATTATAGTAGCCATATGAAGATAAAGCAGTAACCAAGTTGCAACTAAAAGGGATTTGTAACACATTCTTGAGAGCCTAAAGCGCCAATATGCAAGAGATTCATAAAATATTGAATCCTCCAGTAAGCGTACGCTATGTACATTATAACCACTATTTCTGTCGAATAAAGTAAAGAACAGAACTCATATGCAGAACCAAATGAACTGTATGGAAATGATCGGCTGTGTAGACTAATCATGTAAATCCAAATATTATCTTCATGTGCCTCATCACATATTGTATGTGGGTTCTCTATATACTGGCGTCATCACTCCATAATTCTGTAATCCTTCCTACTTCAACCATTGTTGCTAATAGTGAATGCAGAAACCATACTCAAAAAAATAATTTCATACACCTATAACAAGAGGAAGAAAGTTCTTCTAACTAATTTCCATCCCCAAACAAGAAAACCTACACTGCCAAAGAAGGAAAGCTCTATGAGCCAAGTTCAAACATTTTCAAACCAAGGCAATCGAGGATATCATCCTTTGTAGCACGGATAAGGCCGGACAAAAAGATTTTGGAGTATCGGATACGGATACTACACGACACGTGTACGATATGCCGATACATGTGTTGAATATGACAATATGGCTAAACTGACAAGTTTGGATATAAGAAATAAAGATAATAAATCCAGTAAAAGAAAGAGTTAAACTGACAAGAACACTTTAAATTGACTTCTTAGTTAAATAATTCAGGAAAGTGCTTTAGAGTCTTATCTTATTTTGTGGGTTATCTCTGATTGCCAACATATTACACCACCGCATAGGTGAGTTTTTCTATATATATGTATTAATAAATAGTATCCTAGCTGCATCGTGTCATATATTTTCAAAATTTACCGTATCATCTTATCTGTGTCGTATTTTATATGATACTCACACTCGTATCCATGCAGCATAGATATCATCATTACAGTTCATATTTCTTCGAAAAAGTATGTAATTCCATGCCGAGAGAACGAGGTGACTCAATTAACAGTAAGCCCTACCAAGGACCTACCAAGGACCATCAGTATACAATTTAGCTTCAAAAAGCCACCAGCATTTCACCACCACATAGAGGCAAATGTAGAGATAACATAAATATTTTACCAGCATGGTGCCATATCCATCGGCTACTTTGCATCCAGACATAAGAAATGGAGCTCTTGAGTCCTTATGAACCTGAGAAAATGAATGTCAGCTGACTCCAAAATAGACATACATACCCAAGTTGAAATACAAAGTGCCACTAAATGGATACGTACAATCTTACTCTCCCCAGTCATACTTGATTCATCCATTGCTAGAGAATGACCAGAGACCAAAATTCCATCAGCAGGTACCTACAACAAAATTTTTGAAGCAAGCAAGTACATAAAATCAAGATATGATTGTGCAAACCACCACTACTATAAAATAACTCACTATACCTGGTCACCAATTTTAAGAGTCACGACATCACCAACAACGATCTCAAATATTGAAACTTCAACTCTTCTCCCACCTCTAACCACCTGCTCACATATGTCTCTAATTATAACCATAAAAAATAACTCAGTAGGAAACAACAAGTAAAATACACACCTCCAAGTGAATATTTTGCTTCTCTTCATTCAGACTTTGGAACTGAAGTGATTGCCGATAGTCACTGATAGCTAAGAGGTACACAGGAAATTATTTTTCAAGTTATCTGAAACAACTTTGAATATGTTCTTCTATTCTTGAAAAGCAAACTCTTTTTTCATTAACCAATGTGCCTCCTTCAATTAGCCCAAAAGCTGGAAGGTTCTTCTGCTATTTGCTTCTAAGAGGAAGGACCCTAATCTAGTTGATTGGAAGGATGTCTAGAATGCTGAAATGCAGAAAACACTACACTATCTTTATTGAAGAAAAAGATGAATAAGGAGAGGCCAGACAATGTGATCATCTCAAATCTCTAGCCTCACTAGTAAATAAATCATTTTGCATCAAAAACATGCAATCAAGCACTACGAAGTAAAAAAACCCCTAAATTTGCATATGCAATCAGCTGGATCTTTTCTGACCATTACCATACCTGTCACTGCTATGACAATCATGACCGCCAAAGCAATGCTTCCACCATCATACCATCCTTTTTTTATACCCTAAAAGGATTGAACAGATTATGAGACCATGGTAGGCAAATGAAATCCTCCCATCTACGTCAACTATCAAATACAGTTAAATAATAAATAAATAAAATACTAAGTGCCCTAGTGGTATCCCTTCTAAAAAACTTTCGAAGGATTGAAATCCATTGTTCATCATAATTTATAAAACAAATTGTTCATGATATATAAGAGCCATAGGACCTTTGTCTGCATAAACTAAACAGAATTGAGCTAAGACCTAAGAAGCACAAATACTCCGACCAAGTGCGCAAATTCATACCAGATATGTATTGGAGACCAATGTGCTTAGAATAAGTGTTCCATAATCCAAAAAGCATCTCTTTCATTCAGAGCTTTAAATTCCAGATATACAGTATACTTCAGAGGATACACATATCCAAGGAATGATACTTCTGGATACACTTGTATTATGCAAATTTAGATATTGAAATCAAGTTCATTATAATATTTTGATTCTTAAAGAGCCAGATCCAACCAATAAATGGAAAAGAAAAAATTTTCATCTATCTATTCTTATGTGCCCATAGTTAATACTCATAACTCAAGATTTGTTCCCTCTTACATTTTCAACTTTAAAGCCCTCCTCCTAATATCATTATTTTTTTCTCTCTTTTCTTTTTTTACTTTTGATGAGTTCCTAATATCATCTTTCATCGATAAATATAAAATATATTTTTATAAATATAAAAAATATTAGATATATTCGTCGAAATCAACATATCCTGGTATCAAAATTGTATAGTCCGTATTGTCGATCAGTACGACTGTGGTTTAAGACACTGATTCAATTCAAATTCTTACACTTACCTCTGTCTTTATGCCAAGAGCTAAAGAGGCAGCTGCAGCAACCATCAAGATGATCAGAGTCGTGTCTCGGCAAGCTTCCCAAAGAAATCTCTATATCACACTCATTAAGAAGCAAGTTAGAGAAAAATGTCTTTTCATGTTATCTATATGAATTTACAAGAGAAATACAACTGGGGCCAGTGTTGAAATTGTGTAATAAGATTTACCCAAAAACTCCGTCCTTTTTTACGAGGATATGTGTTGGACCCAAATGCATTCTTTCGTTTTAACAGGTCAGTCTCATCACCATGAATCCCTTTATCAGGGCTTGTTTTCAATTTATCTGCCACACCCTTAACCTGATAATCAGTTATCCAAAGGAAAAGGTATAATGATATAGTGAACTGGCCTCATGGTGAAGTAACAGGAAAATATAAAGGGTAACGAAAGGCATCATGCATAGTACTAACCCCACCATGCCGCTGCAGAGCAGAAACATCACTGTCCCTTCCCATTTGAGAAAGCTCTTCTTGGCTGATCTCAAAATCACCAACAGGGGTAGAAGTAGGAGGCTTACGTGGGGATCCAGATACTAAAAATTACAAAAGAAAATTACTCAATAACAGTAACACTCGCAGGAAATTCTTAACACCCAGAAACTATAATCATTATGAAGAAAGCTCACAAATAAGTTTCGATTAATACTTCTACAGAAACAAAAAATAGAATATCATGGAGAAATTAGAAGGGAACTGGCCAAAGAATTGCAACCTTTGGTCACTAACAAGCAATCTCCTGTTCATAAATGGGAAATTACCCTCAAAGTTGCATAGATAGAGGATTAAGTAGAAGGAATACAAAGGAGCACAGAAACATATTAGATTGTCATCTTCTCCTGAAAGAAAAGTTTAACCAAAACAGTAAAATTTGCCTGCAGCTTTATTTTCATGTGGAAAACAGCTTCACAAACATGTACAACCAAGAAACTTTGTTCCCAGGTTAATGCAACTAAAACAAGAGTAACTTAACATTGGAGTCCAATTTCTTCTCCATAATTATGCTTATCAAGTTTCTGAAACAAACCTTCACTAGGCAAGATATTTGGTTCTATATCTTAAACATGTTAAAATGAAAAATAAATAATAACTTTCATCAACCTCAAAAATATGAAATAGTACTACCTTTTGTGCATCATACAGACAGCCCTGGATGGATACCCCATAAATATATCAAAAATAGTGAACTTGAACAACAATATAGTACATAGGATGGGCAAAAGGATGTATAGTCTTTAAATCTTAATTATATGTCAAAAACAAATAAATGCTAGCTTTCTGGCAATAACAAACAAAGTAAATATGATAACTGATAGAATCTATGCCATTACATGAAATATCACGCTAGATAGCCTTGAGGATGATATAACATTATAAAGATGAGTTCAGCTTTTGAATGAATATCTAATCATATAGGTAACTTTTTAGATGTGAAATTAAGGAAGTAATCCTCTATTCCTTTATTTGTTCCCATTAAACGAATAAAACACCATTCTGCATTTTAGATTGGTGAAGAATTAGAAAACAACACACATTTGCATTGGTTATGTCAAACCCACTATCCCACGTGGATATGTGCATGGCTAAAAGATGTATCCCAACTCCCAAGCAAGCTACATACGTAGAAATAGAAACCTCATAGCCTTTCAAGGTCAATCCATCCATCTACCAAATTCACTCCCCAAAAATATGAAAAAGAAAAAGGAAAATTATCTCGCAATATCGCAAGTAGTATTGGGAATAGCAGAAAAGCCAACACAACATAGTTAAAGTGGCATACCATCTACACCTTGTCCAGCAGCTTGAAAGAGAACAGCCGCCTGAGAAAGCAATTTTTCATAAACATTTGTTGAACCAAAACAGAAACTAGTTTGAGTGAGAACAAAAAAGAGAAAATTCACCCGGATGACTTGAGCATGTGTTCTAATCTTAGCTATCAGTTGCTTCCGCTCTTCTTCCTTTTTCAAATCCAAGGTATAACGAAATCGTCGAGAGGCATTCAGCACCAGTGCAGCTTGCTAAAACAATAGGATCCATTTTTAGTCCAAGGAACTCGTAACAAATATCCTCTCTTCATAAAATGCCTCTGAGTTCAGAGCTACTATACTAGTATAGTTTTAACATCGCTCACCAGAATGGCATTTAATAAAACTTAAGACAACTTAAATATCATTCAACTTCAGATTTTAGATCCAACTCCAATTGCAATGCCCCAATACAGATTTTAAATTGAATATATTTTTAATTTGTAAACTCATCTTTGTTGCCCCCAGAGATAGATTTCAAAATAAATTAAGAATTTTCCAGAAACACCTAAAACAACTCCCACATTGTGAAAAATAACAAAATGGAATTGCTAAAAATAAAATAAATAAACTTACCCGCCACCTTCTTAATCGATCGACGGGAGCACTCTTGGTCCTGAAAATATCAAAAGGACCGGAGGCGTTGTCATCATCGTCTGTGAAACCACGAGAGCCGTGGCTCCCACTCTCCAAGTCGCTGTTGCGATGTCGCCGGTAGGGAGAGCCCTTGATATCCTCAGTCATTATTGATGCAGGTTTCTGAAGCAGTAAATTTGCTGTCGCAGGAGAGATGACACCAACCGGAAATTGTTTTCCACTGTTGCTTTAATTCCCACATAAAAAATGAAAAAATGAAAAAGGAACTGCGCTTCCTAAGAAACAACTCATATGTGAATCAACCAAAATTAAAAATAAAAATTCACGCAATTAGAGAAAAACTGCCCAAATTCTAAATATTTAGGATTTCGGTTACACAACAAGATCGCCGACAACTCTGCTGCACGCATAATCATGGTTACTTAAATATATGTACATGTTTAGGTGCTCATTGAAACAGTAAAAACTACGAGTACTTTGTTTCATTTACTGTATCACACCAAACAAGATAACACAAACGAACAAATAACAGAGAGATTGAGACGCCATTACGAAACCTTGAAGAAGGAGACTGTTGGAGATAGATGATTCCTCTGGGAGAGGGCAAGCGAAATGTGAAACTTCCAGGAAGTTTCGTCAGAGAAATATTTGAACGTTTTAAAGTTAATGTAGTACCTAATATTTCCTTTTTTTTTCCCTTTTTCTTTTTTGACAGGTGTAGAGGGGAGCCTTAATCCATTAACACGTCGAGAACGTATTAGTGGGCGGCGAATAACAGGTGTTACGGTTCCTTCGGTTTGATGGCGTGTTTTAATTTTTTATAATTAAAGTCATATTTTAATTTTGTAACAATATTAAAAGGAATATTTAATTACTAATAAAATTAATTCATTATTTTACAATTTATATTTTGTTAATGAGATTTTGTGTTGGAGCAAAATGATTGTATTTGGTTATTATTTTAATATTTTATTTTTCCAAATTTTGGATACAGAAATTTCTCTAAATGTTTTTACTTTTAAAATTTTTATTACAACATCAAAATTCTAAGTTCAATTTGAGTGAAGTGCTAAAATATAACAAAATATCAATCAAGTCCTTAATTTTTCAAAAATTCAATTAAATCCTAATATTCTACTAAAAATGATTATTTAAATCTTTTGCGACATATGAGTAAAATAATAATTTTTTATTCAAACTTGTTACTTATATTCTTTTTTAAAAAGTGTGATTCCATTTAATGTGAGAGATTTAATTAAAAGTTTTAAAAAATAAAAATTGTGATTTTAATCCTTAATGTTTTGTCATTTTGTAACTTGATCCTTTCTCTTTTTTTAGTCTATTTTGTCCTTAACATTTTTAGGATTTATAACCTTACTAAATTTTTTTCATTTACTTGGACGAATTTTTATAAAATTTCTAAGGTAGTAGATTGTAAAAATATTATAAAAAAATATATATATATATATATAATATCAAAGTTACAAAATGATCAAACATTAAGAATTAAAACCACTTATTAAAAATAAAAACTTATTGATTCTTCGTTAGAGTGTGACTTATTTGTAGGGATGGCAATGAAATGGAGATTAGCGGGGATTCGCTTCAATTTATCCCGTTAAAGTCGGAGATTTTCCGAATTTAATGGGGCCGAGGATGTGTTCTAAAAAGCGATGATTAGCGGGGATGGGGACGGGGGCATTTTCCCCCTTGAAACACCGAGGGAATTCGCCCCGCAAATCCCCGACTTCGGTTCAATTCTATCTTTAATAAAAATATTATTTTATCTCTAATTTTTTTTTTAAAAAACCATCTTATCCATTTGGTTACTTAAAAAACTAAATAAAATGAGTTTATATTATTGAATAAGTAATCGTTAGTCATATTATTAACTATATTAATATATTATTATTTATGTAAATATATGTGAACATTTTTTTAAAATGTAACTATAATTTATATTATTAAATATATTGATTTAAATAATTTTATATTATTAACTATATACTTAACTAATTATGAATTTATATTATCAACTTTTGTAGATTACAATGAGTTTATATTATTGATTAAGTATTTATTGACATCATGAATAAAACGGAATCAAAGCGGAGTCAAACGGGGCGAGATAAGGCGAAGGCGGATGATGTAAAGCGAGGGCGAGACAAAGACGGGGCCTCTTTTCAAATTTTTGAAGTGAATGCGTGACGGATATGGAGACTAGTATTTAAAGTTGGAACGAAGTCGGAAGTTGGTGACTCCGCCCCAATTCGCCCCGTCGTCATCCCTACTTATTTGTATTCCACCCTCAATTTTAAACATAGGATCCAAATATATTATCTATTTTTATTTTTAGATCTATAACAAACTTTAAAACTCACTCAAAAATCCAAATACAAAGCTCCAAATCTTCATTGGAGTTTTACATTAAGATTAGCCCCAAGTGTTATTAGAATTGAAAAGGCTCAAATGATTGTGTTCCCAAATGAGGGTTGCGGTGCCAAATGCTGCTAAATGGCGTTTTAGCTTTGTGCACAAGCTGAACATTTCTAGCCAAGGATATTTGACCGAATCTTTATTGATTTTCTCAACTTCTGCACTATTATATTAAGGAAGAAAAAGGAAAAGGAAAATTATCCTTGAACTATTTTTAATTTCAGCTATGTTCTCTTGTTTATTTCCCTAAAATATTTTTTAAAAATTTGGACCCTAATTCTTTTCTTTTTTATTTTTTTTATTCCTGAACTACTTTCAATTTTTTATTGGGAACGGCCAAATTTGAAAATAAAAATAGTTTATGGATCAAAAAGATTAATAAAATGATTGGGGACCAAAGTTGAAAAAATGAAAAAAATTGTAAAAAAAAGATCAAGGATCTAAAAATATTTTTAAAAAGACAATGAACCATAATTAAAAATTTAAATAGTTCAAGGACTAAATTTGATAATTATCCATAGAAAAATGAAAAAGTAAAATCTTCTACACTAGTGAATGAATTATTAAGAGAGGAGAAAAAAGTGGAGGTACACCGGGAAACTATATGTGTAGTAATAAATGATTTTAAGATTATAATTTAAATGGTCATATTTTCAGTTATGGATGTTTTAGTAAATGAGTATTTTGCACCTGGAAACTATATGTGTAGTAATAAATGATTTTAAGATCAGAATTTAAATGCTCATATTTTCAGTTATGGATGTTTTAGTAAATGAGTACTTTGCTTTTAAAATTTTAATATATACTTTTCTCTATACAAACTATTATGGTCAATTACTTTAATTTTAGAAATGTGAATTATATATTACATATTTGTTTCAATTTCTTAGTAATTAGTAATGGCATGGCTTGACTAAGTTAAACAAAATTTGGTTAGGGTAAATGTAGGAGGAAAGAGAAGAAAAAAGTAAATGTAAAAGTAATTCTATGTTGTTACATTAGAATTAAAAAAGGAAGGGAATAAGGGATTAGAAAAGTTATTAGGTTCACACATTTTTTGTTTGATGAACTTATTAGAGATATCAAATATCGGAAGATAATTTACAAATATATATATATATATATATATATATATATATTTATTGTATAATTTTATAGGGAAAAAGTATGAACCCCATTTAGGTGCCTAGGGGATACCTTTTGACATTTATCCTCCTTTCAGATTGGAAGGGTAGGTTGGCACAAAGACATGAGTTGCCCATCTTTTAGTCTTAAAAAATTAAAGAAGAGAATAGGATCCAAGAGAAAAAATAAATATCATTTTCTCCTCTTCTCATTATATTTGTAAACATCCCAAACTATGCCAGGAATTTCTATATATTTTTTAAGGTTTATTGCAGTAATATCTCGTTAATGACTAATTAATGAAAAAGGAGGAGGTAATTCCTCCGTCAAACAGCAGTTCACACACTATCCTTTCACGTGATTTGGAAAAATAAAGTCCATCTAAGAGTAATAATTATTATAAGTGTTTTTCATGTGATTTGTTTTTTTCACGAACTCTGTCCTCTGCACGCTGGGGTGGGGGACTGTCTAGGAAAACTTTTCATGTACCGTATGAAAGTTTAAATTAGCACTCTCTTTCCATTAATTTCTACGAATTAGCAAATAGAGAACACACGAAAAACATCTACTTACCCAAAAAAGAAAAGAAAAGGACAAACATCTAACGTTCACGTACTCACGATTTTAAGGGGTTTGAGTTTGAACCCGTCCTTTGTATTGGACTAAGAAAAGTATATATAATTTTTATTTTAAATTTTATTAATCAATCTCTTTGATATAAATAATTTAATTTCATTAACTAATTAATAAGAATAACGTTATAATTTTTAATATCTTAAAATAAAAATTTATTATTAATTTTTAAAATTAAATCAAATGTACACACTAAAATCTGAATTGATAGATAAGTAATTAAACTCATGCAAGGAAGAGCTTCATATATTTTTGCCCTCAAGGAAGAAACCGTGCATGCAGTAAAAAAGAGATATACCTGGAAGATCAGAAATATGATACTGTTTTTGTAAGAAACTCTTGGCTTGGGATGATGCCTCTTTAATTCTCTGCATTCAGTGATAACATTATTACAACAAGAGAAGTAAACTCATTTTCAAGAACTTCTGATATTTCTTTCCTCCAGGCAATCAAGTTTATATATCGAAAACATGCAGAAGAAGAGATACATACCCAGATATATGAACTGTGTGACAAGAAATTGCTGCACCGGAACAAGGTCTCTTCTCTGCGGTTTTTTTTTTTTTAAAAAAAAAGGAATTCTCTTTAGACTAAAGATCGTTGAATAGTACAGACATGGCTTATTTCCCATAAATGATGGATTAGACAGGATAACATTTTAAATTAGTAAATAAATGGGCGAGAAATTAATATAACAGAGAGCAGAAACATACAGAATGAACTTCTGAAAAATTTCAAGAGTGATAATTCAGGTGACTCCTGTCGTGTGTAGAATATTGAACAGAAACGTACAAAGCATGAACTTGCAAAAAATTCAGTTATAAAGCAATTGGATTTCAGGAAGGGGAAAGATTGAAGGACATTGGAGTTTCCTATGTCTTCAGATTCAAATGTCAGGTTCTTGACATTCTTTATAACTTTGGGCATAACTAGAAATGAAAGTACAAGTAAATGGCTTTGGTGGCAACTTTTATTTAAGTTGGGATTTTTTAGATATAACTTTTCAAATTTAGAAAACTGCTTCGAGAAGCAAGGAATTAAAGACCGACCAGAATTAAAATAATAGCTGGCTAGATTTTCTAGATCTGGCTAGGTTGGCTTGCTGCCCAGTCGGACACGCTATTCAAGTTAATAGTCCTAGTTCGCTTTCAAAATTTATGGAAAATAAAAAGAAAAAATATAATATGTCAAAACTTCAGTTTAAGTGTTACAGAGTCTCTGAGGTTACTTAATTAGCCAGTAAAAGAGGGTAGGGGTTGCTTGGAAGGACGTTTAAGGGAGAGGACAGGTGGCTGTTAGGAAGATGAGAGAATATGCAAAGAGATGAAGATATATATGGGGAAAAATTCTTCTACATTTTTCTATTTCTAATCGAAGAATTACAATACAACTAATAAGAATGAGAGTTTTTTTAAAAATAAAATAAAAGAAAGTATGGATGAAGAAATGATGACCTCAAAAAAAAAAAAAAAAAATCTACACCTTCAAAAAAGAAAAAGAGAAAAAAAAGGGGCAAAAAATCTTGAATAAAGGATCTCCAGATAGTTAGTTAGTCAGTATCTTAAAATTATCGTTCCACCTATGTGGAATTTGATTCCTTTCTTGGAACTAAAGATAATGAATCAGAAATATATATATATATATATATATATATACGATTTCTTTTAGTAGTCAATTTAATTGTTGAAGTCATGAGAAAGTGTTAATTTCTTTGATAAGAAGAGACTTAGAATAGGAAATTGGGTGAAAGATTTGCAAAAACAAAAAAAGATTTGAATATGAAAAAAGATTTTTAAAGTATTAGATGTTTTTTTATTACATAAGGATAGAGTGTCGACCTCAATATTTTTAAGTCTTGAGTGGCGTATATTGACCATTGGACTATAATTTTTTAAACAAAGTATTAGATATTTTGTGTTTGAATTAGATTTCTTTGTGCAATTTCCTTTGTGTAAATGAGAATTATTTATTTATTTAGATAAAAAAATTGTTTCATATTTAGGGCTTGATTTAATATTTTTTGAACCTCACATAATAGATAATGTTATAAATGATTGAAATATAGTTAGTATATTATTTTAAAATGTAATTTTAATTAGAAAGTATATATTTATTGTGAACTAATTTTGCACTCACGTGCGATACACAAACTAATATCTTTAATTGAGTTTGAAATAATAAATTATAAAAATAAAAATATATAATTATAATAAGAAGAATTATGATATATAATTAATATATAATAACAATTAAAAGAAAGATAATATTATGTCACAAT
Organism: Apocynum venetum; assembly: GCA_019593545.1. Lineage (NCBI taxonomy): Eukaryota > Viridiplantae > Streptophyta > Magnoliopsida > Gentianales > Apocynaceae > Apocynum > Apocynum venetum. Next base: position 76,415 of record SRSM01000149.1, read on the forward strand.
TTATTATAAAAATAATTCTTTTCACTTTAAACACGGAAATTCATATAACATTAAATAATTAGTTCAACTTTTGTTGAACTTCTTTGTATACCACAACATGAGAGAACTGGAATTACAATAATTCTTAATCAAAGTCTCAAACACTCTTCTAATATAAGAATAGTTGTATTCACTTCTTTATTGTAGTTTAATAATACATGAGATACTATTAATCTTCATACAGTCCAAATTACTATATGCAATAGAAAAAAAAACCTCAAATTCGTATTTGTGAGGATGAGGATTACCGAGTTTTAGCTCTTTTGTTGAAGGTATTGTAACAAGAATTTTTCATTCAATTGGAGACAACGACATATGTTCTACAACTTTATCAAGAAATAATAGTAAACTGTCAAATAAATTGTCAACATTCAAAATGTCAATTGATTTATTATATAATTTCAAGTTAGACCAAGACGTTATATTGAATAATTATTTTAACATGTCATAATCTCTTGAAAGCTATGAATGCATCAAAATGTTTCATCATTATAGCAATTTGTTCATAGATAGAGTTTGTTTGTATATCAAAGCCTATTGTCTTGCTATAAGCTTTATTGAGAAAACTTGAAATGATACATATTATGAAAGCATGATTACTGTATGTGTTGCTTGAATAATTACTCTCATTAATCCAGAGTTTCTTCTTGTATACACTAAATCAATATTTTGACTTTCTAATATTCTTCTAATTCCAGAGCAATCGAAATATATAAAACTTTGCTTCCAACTATTGTACATTCAAAAAGACCAATTGTTTTTATTCTTTGTAATGGAGATCGTTCAACGATTTTTAATATTTGAGAATATTGTCCTTCAATGGTATTCACCCGTTGTTTTATGTTCATTCCACAAGTGTAAACTAAACATAAGAATCGAAAAATTGGAACTAAGTGAAGTTATAATAGGTAGGTAATTGCAGAGATATTTCAACAAACGAGTATATGCATCAAAATGAATAAGAAGACTTGAAACTAGCAAACTAAATATATATAATCCATGCATGGCTTGATGTATAATTTTTCAAACACGTATTTGAAATTTAATCACATTACAACTTTACTTATTTGTCTTGTTGTATAATTTTTCAAATCGATTTGAATTTTTTATCAAATCATTAATTTACCTATTTATCTTGTCGTATAATCTTTCAAACACTGATTTGAAATTTAATCACATCACAACTTTACATATTTGTCTTGTTGTATAAATTTTCAAACCGATTTGAATTTTTTATGAAATCATTACTTTACATATTTGTCTTGTTATATAATTTTTCAAGCACGGATTTGAAATTTAATCACATCACAACTGTATATATTGTCTTGTTGTATAATTTTTCAAATTGATTTAAATTTTTTATCGAATAATTACTTTACCTATTTGTCCTGTTGTATAATTTTTCAAACTGATTTTAATCAATTTCTTTAAATAGCTTTGAATAATTTATTTCAATTATTTCAATTTCAAAATTCATCACTTATTCTTCTACTTCATTTCCACATTTCCCTTTTGTACATAGTTAATTTGTAAACTTCTTCTTCTCCTTATTACTTCCTTTACAAAATGGTTGATTCACTTTGTAAATTTCAAAATTATGACATTTTGATTTAATGCATTAAAAAAATATGTCGCATGAGAATGAAGCGATTGTTTATGTCCAAAGGGATTTTTGAGGATATTAGATGGTTAATTGAAGATAAGGTTTAACTAAATGGTGAACATCTACATACTTTTCCCAAACGTATACCTGTATTGAATAAAAATAGTTTTGTCAAGAAAATATGAGGTAAGATATTAGAGGTATGTTATAGATGTGTCACCTAGAACTGCAATACAAAATGTCGTTCCATTGGATATGTATGTAGAAATCGGGAAGATAGAATCATTTTCAATAAAAAATGGACTGAGTAAGGAATTGTTGAATGATATCCGATTGACTATTGAGATGCATCATTGTGGAAGTGTTCAATGAAAACTTCTCAAATTATAAAATAAATTCAAAGATAAACAACTATGTTATAGTCTAGATAATTTTACTTTAAATGATCTTGTTTGTAACTTTATACAAAAATTGCAGTCATGAAGAAAACCAAATATGTAATGTGAATGTATTTTATGAAATTATATGGGACATTTTACATTATTTTAATGCACTGATTATTTTTTATATGGACATTTTTAAGCAGATAGGGATAAGCGTGATTGCATACCCAAGGGAACGGTGGCGGATCCGTTAAGGTTTAGTTTGGAATGGGAATAATATTTCCACACGTGAACGAGATTAGAGTAAAGGTACCTGATTGAACTCGACCACATTGCCATATGACTCATATGGTCCCATGTTGCCATATGTATCCCAAGCATTTAGCAACAATGATGTCATGAAATCCAAAAGATGAATTTGGACTTGGGCATAAATTTTGCCACAGGCATTTTGCATAAAAATAAGCCATTATAGACATGAGCAAACAAAAATAATGTGTAAAAAAGTTCAAAACTTGGTAAGAAATCCCTATTGGAAGGCTATGATAAGTACTTAATTATATGAACTTTCTTTGAAAACTATGTTCTAAGTATATATGTGTGTGTGTGTGTTTTCCTTTTGAGGAATTTTAGACAAATTTTCTTATCATTGTATCAAATACAATTATGAACTCTAGTTGAATAGAAAGTTTGCCAAAATCTTATTTATTTTTGTACACTTTATTCTCTATGATTAGTTCTTGATTTTTCTAAACTATTAATCAATTCTTAGATTGTTATTGTACTTTGATATATGAATTTTGATCTTTTCCTAAAAAAGAAAAAGAAATAAAATACCACAATAGTTGAAATCAAATGTTTAGGAAATAATTTTTTTTAAAAAAGACTCAAGAAATATTAATACATTAAAGATTTTCATTCTAGAAGTTAGGAGCCATTTATCTCATATAACCAAACAAACAACTTTAGATAGATTTAGATTACCAAAAATTGAAGTCAATGGAATAGATGAAGTATAACCAAGTTTTTAGCATGGATATAGATCCCTAGCTTGACCATTAATGAGACGAGCATCCAAGGCATTTAGATCTCGACATTTTCTCAGGAATTCACACACTACTTCCTTCACGTCATTCTTTCACCATTCTCTTGTGTTATGACAAAAAATATCATAATAACCTTCCATTTATATGTCACTTTAAATTTAATTTATCAAGCTAAATGTTAATAATTTCAAATTATATACAATGAATATAATTTTTACCCTACTGTGGCTAAATTCGTTTATGGAATTAGAATCCTCGATTATTTCAATCTCTTGAATTAACATGTTTTATTTTTTTAGCAATCATGATCATATATTCTTACTATTACTAATTTTTGTGTGAAGCCTAACCATCATATATAAATAATCTAACAAAAATTTCCAAATCAACTTTTTCTTCTCATTCTCATTCTCTTCGAAAATTGTCCAAATACTAACGTAAACACAACATTTAATTTAATTTATTGAATTTTATCTTAATCTTAATTATTTTAAGAAATTAAAGAAATAAGGATGACTTACCAAACTGAGGCATTACCACCTCCCAAATTAATAAAATTCAACAATTCCTCTTCCAATAAGCCTGAGGGATACATTAGCAAAATAATTTCTTTTGACCAAATCTTCTAAAAAGAAACATGATTTTAAAATGCACCACATTTTAATGGTGAACTTCCCAAAATATCCCTATCCCCAAAATGAATTTTACACACAATTATCAGTGTGTGGCCACGAAAACCACGGACCAAGGCATGGTGTACGACTTCGGAAGTGGCTTTTGGAGCCATGCATAATGCTTTGGTTAGTGGCTTCCGGAGCCACGCATTGTGCCTCAGTGCGTGGCTTCCAAAGACGCACGTTTTTTTTTAACAATCATATACAATCATTTGTAAAAAATTTCATAGGATCCATTTGAGTTATTCAAAATGATCTCGTTGATTCACGAGATATCTTTACTATTGACAATATTTTCAATAGTCAAGATAACCTTATTAATTAGGCCCAAGAGATAGGACATTACGTAGTAGTTCGTTATAATCTATTCTTAATGTTAAATTAATATTATCTATTTATAAAAATAATATATATATATATATATATTAACGTTAAAGCTATTTTTCACAATCACTCTCTATAAATCATCATTGTACTGAACTTTTTTCAGTCGCAATTTACAATTAATTTTTTTACTATATGTGAATATTCTCGAAACTCTACCAGTTTGGGCCCCTTTTAAGTTTTTATGTATATATCGGATTGCTCACAAAAAAATACAAAATGTTTCCAAGCCAACTGTATTTATAAATCGACCGATAACAAAATAAATGTTATTCTACACGTTTTATCTCTTTGCCACCAATTAATAAACTCATTTCGACTATTGAAAATATTATAAGTAGTAATATGAGTATTAAAAAAAAACGTGTGGTTTTAGGAGCAACGAACTAAAGCATATCACGTGGCTCTGAAGCACCAAGCATAATGTGTGGCTTCGAAAGTCATGGACCAAGAAAAATGTGTGGCTCCGGAAGCCACTGATCAACCCTTGGTCTGTGGCTCTCAGAGCCACGCGTTGTGTTTTTTCCGTGGCTCTTGGAGCCGTGCACCTAGCATTGGTCCATGGCTTTCGGAGCCACACACTAAGGTTGTGTGTAAGATTATTTTGGAGGTAGGGGTATTTTGGAAAGTTCATAATTAAAATGTGATGCATTTAATAAATTACATGTTGCATTTAACAAATCTCAAAAGAAGATTAAATTAAATTTCTAATTCAACCTACTTGATAGAGTAAATTGGGTTGATGATTCCACAAAGACTTGTACTTTTTTTTACAATTTAGGTTTATTAATATAGTTTTTGAAGTTTTTTTGTTTTAAAAAAATATTCCTAACAAAATAAACAAAATAAATTATAACTAAGTAATATTCTAACTAATTTAAACAAATAAAAAAAACTAAGTTAGTAAAAATTTATGGCAAAGAACTATTTCCAATTTCTATTTTCATGAGATAAATCATATATTAAAAACATTGAATAGTTTATTTAAAATCTAGATGAACTCTACAATTCTTATAGTTTAAAATTAGGTAAATCTTGATAAACTCGTAGATTAAATATCAATTTAATAGAAAAATCTTAATAACTGAGCGTGTATATGATTCTTAATTAAATTTAAAAGACACAAAATATATCACCAACATTAATTAGCATAGAAAGAATAAATTCATTTAAACATATTAAATTATATCATTCATTATTAATCTAATTAAATTTGAATGGTTAACCTAACTAAATCAATAATTGCTACTTAAATAATTAGTTTCATATTAATAATTTTAGCAAAATAATCATGCTAAACAATTGTCAATCCAATTAATTCAATATATATTATATAAATGAAAAAAATAATTATATAAAAACTCAACAAATATAAAATTAAGGACAACATTTTAAAAAATAATATTAAGTGGGATTCTCAGTCATAAAAAGGAAATATAATAAAAGCTAACTAAATTGTGAATTGTAAATCTCTCAATTATTTAATTAAATAAAATATAAATAATAATATTATTAGGGGATAGAACTTCCTAATTATTTAACTATAAAAGCAAAAAAACAAAATAAGCAATAAAAATATTGGGCATAAAACCTCCAAAATAAGTTTATGGTCAAGCAATTAATTTCAATAAATCAGCAATTTATTTTGGGAAAACTATTTTTCATGATCTCAAGTCAGATAGCAAGTCTGCTTTTGGAGTCTAGAAAGGTGATGAACAAGGTACCTACTTAGGGCTACCTTATTTAATTGGGGTTGTCAAAAAAAGGATTTTTTTTATTTTTTTAAAGGCACAGTTTGGAAGAAAGTTTCGGGTTACCAGATTACTTACTCCAACTGGGAAATTTTTTTGGATTAAATTAGTGTTGCAGTCTATTCCTACTTATGCAATGGAATTATTTTTAATCCCTAAAGGTGTTTGTGATGAGATTGTTTCTATGGTTAGAAATTTCTGGTGGGAAACTAATTGTGACTCTAAGAAATTGTATTGGCATAGTTGAGATCATCTCTGTAAAGGCAAGTTCGAGGGAAGACTAGGGTTTGGAGACTTACAATCTTTTAATCTAGCCTTGCTTGCTAAGAAAGGTTGGAGAGTGTTGACTCAGCCTCAGAGCCTTCTTGGTAAGGTTTTAAAAGGAAAATATTTCCCTTCGACTGACTTTTTGTCTTCTTCATTAAGTAGGGCTCTAAGTTTTGTCTGGAGTGAGTATTTTGGCAGGAAGAAAGGTTTTGTCCACTGGTTTGAGATGGAGGGTTAGGGATGGGAAATCTATCAATATTTGGCATGATTATTGGTTTCCATTGGATGGTAGATTTCGGCCTCTCATTGATAATGGAATATGTCTTCCCTTTTCTAAAGTCCCAGCTTCTGCCTTCTACCTTCTGCCTACTGAATGAGGATATGAAGATATTTTGAAACAAGTTTTACCGCCTTATGAGGTGGAATTTATTCTGCGCGAAGTCGTTATAAGGTTCATATGGCTTCTAAGTTGCACCAAGTTGGCAATGCTTCATCATTTTCATCAATGTTTTTTTGCAAATTTTGGAAATTTCTGTGGAGATTCCCTCTTCCTCCAAAAATTCTACATTTTTTATGGAGAATTTGCAGTGGCATTTTACCAACCTTTGCAGCTTTGGCTTCTAGAATTCAAAGCAAGCCAACTTGTCCAATTTGTGATTATGAGAAAGAAGATATTTGTCATTGTCTTATGGATTGTGTTTCTGCCAAACAAGCTTGAAATTCTATTAAGTTTGGAAGGGAAGTGCGCCAGGTTACTACTTCTTTTACTGAACTTCTGCAACATGTCTTCACAACTTTCTCCATTGTTGAGGCTGCTAGATTTTGTTTTACTCTATGGGGAAAATTGGCTTGCTAGAAATATGTTCATTCATGAAGGCAACCCTATTCAAATACCTGTTTTAATCGAGCAAAATGAGATATCTACTACTGAGTTTCTTGGAATTCTTTCTTGGTCTGAAGTTCCTACCATATCAATTTCTCTTCATTCTTGTTGGCGACCTCCTCCAAGTGAGTATGGCAAGCTGAATTTTGATGTATCTTTTTCCAAGATGCAATCTTCCATTGGAGTCATAGCTCAAAATTCTTCTTCTTCCATTTTATTTGCTTTGGCTTCCCAAGTTCCTTATTCATATACTATTGAATTCATTAAAGCTTTGGCTCTTCTTCATTGTGTGCGTTTTGCTTTTATCCATTACTTCATGAGAGTTATTTTTGAAGGAGATTGTTTAATTGTTGTTAGAAAGATCAATTCTCCTTCTGACTTATCTCCAATTGGTCATCTTTTGGAAATAATTAGGAATTTTTATGTTTGTTTGATTCATGTTCAATTTCTTATATTAGGAGAGGTGAAAATTTTATAGCTCATCATTTAGCTAGATTAGGATTGTCCTGTACTTCTGCAGTTGAGTGGTATAGTGACTTTTTTTCATGACGTACTCTCAATCGCTTTGGTTGATTTATCTTTTTAATGCATTTTTCTTTGTCTCTCAAAAAAAAAAAAAAAAGCAGCAGCATAACAGTGCCTCTTTCAACCTCCAAATGGTTGCCTCTGCGTGTGTCTAATGATAAGACAATGGTGATGGTTCTTGTATTCCGTCAAAGTCAAACATGGGTTATCATTCGTGATTCTCATTTGCCCATTTTAGCTACTTTTGCTTGCCTTAATTTCTTCAATTGTTAATGTGGAATTTGTATAGATAATGACTTTTCCTCATGGTCTTCGATTTGCTCATCTCAACTAATTCCAGTGGGTGAATGCCTATTAGTGGTTTCTAAAGTGAGTGCTTCGGCTTCAGATTTTTCATCTATCAGGCATATATAATTGACATTATTAAGAGTTTATTGTCTTTCGGTTGTTCATGTTGTTAGGCTTGGGGGAACAAACTAGTTCAACTTTTGACTAGTTTTGGTTTTGTGTCGTTGTTTTCTAGTTGAGTGATACTCGTTGTTTTCTAGTGACTAGATTGAGATTTTAAAAATAAGATATTTGATTCAAACTTTTTAATTCTTACATTTTAAAATATAAATCATTTGACTAAAAAATACACAAATCAAAATTTTTTTCCTCTCAAATATCAATATTTATTGTTTCTTTATTTTTTAAAAAGTTTTTTGTTTGTTTGTATTTATTACTCTTTTATTAATGACAATAAGAGTAATATTGAAAAATTAATAAAATATTATAAAAAGTAGTAAAACAACTAATATTTGTTAATTATATTTTGAAACTTGAGTAATAATTTCAATTTTGGGACTAATTTACTTTTCACTTTAACACTCAGTCGTTCTCATTGTTCAGTTGCCACCAATCTCCGTCGCACCCACCGGCGCCCTCTGCCACTCACTGTCAGTGCACTCTACCATCCCCTGCTGCCCTCTGCCACCCTGTATCTCTCTACAGGTTAGACTTTGATCCTCTCAGTTGATATTAAAAGTGCCATTTGTGGAATGCATAGTATACCTACCTTAATTGATTCATTGGTGCTTACACTGATTGCACTGCTTTTTGAGGGTTTTCGGAGGAGTAATTTCTTTTATAAATAGCTTTGTAATTCGCTGTTAAACATTGTTGCTCTTTGTTTAGTTGTATTTGCTTCTGCTTTGCCCTTACTGGAGATGGGACAATCTGAATTTGAAGACCATTTTTGTACATATGGCTTCTTGTAACCTAAGAAACTTTTCATAGAACATAATTGGATTTATTCTCTTTGAAGAACAATATTTTTTTATGCCTTTTTCTTTCAATTTGTTGATGTTACAATTACTCTTTTCTCAATAAACGTTGGCGCCTGGAGTATTTTCTTAGATGTATTTCAAATGCGAAAATCCAGTGGTTTTTGTAGTGATATACACCGTAGTCAGTAATCTATTTTGCATTGTTTGGTTGCTGATTGATTGGTCAGAGAAAAGATTGAATGTTTACACTAGTTTTCATGTTTTTAGTTGCTTTAAAAATGTAGCTCATGTTTTCCATTCCTCTGCATGTAAGATTCGTTTGCATCTTCGTCCAAGTATTTTGTTTGAACAAATTCTTTAAATTAGCTACTGTATTGAAATTACAGGGAAATTTTTTAAAGGTACTGGAATTCTTTCTAACAATTCCTACCAAAGACCTTTGCAAAACAAGACCACCAACTTAAGTTTGCTGATTTAATGTCTTAGTCAGAAAAACCAGATTGAAAAGATTACACCGATCATATCATTTAGAGATACCCTCTTTATGTATGAATGGCTAGCATTTTTAAATCCCTCTTTTCTCCTTTCATTATTTCATGATGCACGCAAAGTTAAGCAAAATCTGACTAAATCTGATTGAGATTCCTAGTTTCTAAAAGAGTCCTTAATAGTTTAGGAATATTTTATTTAATATTCTATTTCTTAATAGGTTAGCATCATAATTTAGAGTCCTAGTTTATTTTTAGTAAGTTTAGTCTACAATTAATCCTTATTAGTTTAGAATTAGTTTATATTTTCAGTATTATAAATAAGTTAGAAGACTAGCATTATTCGATGTATTCTTATTATTAATTTTCAGATTTATACCAGATGATTTTATCCCTAAATTATATTTTTTGTTCCAACTTCAATCAACCCTAATCTAGCTATAATTATTGAGTTATATTGCCCTAACACCTTTACACTACGTCAAGTGGTATCAGAACTATAGTAGCCATAATGTTTTCATAATTTTTCTTGAAAATTATGACGGGTCATGATAGAGGTCGAAATAGAGACAATCATCCCCAACAAAACAAGATGGTTGAGATGCAACGAATAATTGTAGATTTGACCCGGGCTTGTACAAGCCTTGCAGTGTCAGGAATCCGTGGAAGCTCGAATGGAGATTCCGAAAGGTGACCACAATTCCCTTGAGAGTGATGATCTCAAGGATGATGATGAAATTGAGGACGAAAGCCCTTTCAAGAAGCTGGAGCCATTACTCAAACAACAAGATGTGGATTGGATGAGAGGTTTCTCAACTCTCTTGATTTGAATGATGGTGACATAAGAATTAAGGTAGCTGAATTTCATGTGAAATCACATGCCAATGATTATTTGGAATAGGACAGTGAAGTAAATTGGAGTTCTCCACCAGTATTTGATGATTATTCAGATGATGGTGCTGTTGAACTCTCAAATGATGATGTACGTGATGATCTAGTTGATGAATATTTGGTTGATGATCCATTGAAAATTAATTTGCAACAACAATCCGTAATAGTGAGTACAGATCAAGAAAATAGACCATTTGCAATAAAACTAGAAGAAGTTATGATTGAAGCTTGTTATGAAGTTCAGGAGCTTGTGTTGGTTCATGGAAGCCATGAAGGCATAAAGAATTCTTATAGTCAATACACTCAGAAAACTTATTTTGTACTTCCTATAGAATTCTACAGCATTAGCAAGAGTTTCGAGTCAATTCTTTTTTTTTATTCTACTCCTAAATTGAGTTACTCATTCAAGTGTGCAATTGATAATCATAATAAAGGTCATAAAGTACTTGCAATTGGAAATTCTAGTATTTGGAAGATGAGCAAGAAAGGATGGCAAAGTTTAATAGGGCAACAAGTTGATCGTGGAAAGCTTCAACAAGAACATCATGAAACTTGAGGACGAGTTTTTCCAACCAGGATTCTTAATCTTACTAGGATTCTTAGTTTCTAAAAAGAATCCTTAATAGTTTATAAATATTCTATTTAGTATTCTATTTCTTAATATATTAGGATTATAATTTAGAGTCCTAGTTTGTTTTTAGTAAGTTTAGTCTTAAAGGACAAATAATCCTTATTAGTTTAGAATTAGTTTATATTTTCAGCATTATAAATAGGCTAGAAGACTAGTATTATTGGATGTATTCTTATTATTAATTTTCAGATTTATACCAAAGGATTTTATCTCTGAATTATTTCTTTGTTCCAATTTCAATCAACCCTAATCTAACCCTAATTATTGAGTTCTATTGCCATAACACATTTCCGCTACCTCATTCCAGCTTTTCTTTTGAATCCTCATTCTTGATTGGAAGTCTTATTTGGAACTCTATCAATCACACATGTACATCAACTTGATCAAACACTATTACCCAGTCCCAACAACACAAACTGTTTCCAGAATGAGGAATCCTCATTCTTGATTGTTTGGTATTATTTGGAAGTCTTGCACTTTTCTGGAAAATGTTAGAAGAATCATTATGTCTCATTTTTGCAATGTATTCAAAATAGAAGAATCCCAATAGGCATTTGTCACAAAGGGCACATTTAGTTGACAAGAAAGGAAAATACAATTTTTAAGGAATATGATTATGGGGAAAATAAATCCATACATATTATTATCCTATTTTTGGAAAGATTAGGGAAGTTGTCATGAAAATTGTTAAAATTTCTATTATTATTGTCAAGATTTTTATTCATATATTTGTTTTAAGTGAATGAATTAAGTAATGTATTTAATTTATTACTAAAATATGTAAATACTCTTATAAATATTAGGTTTGTAATAATTATGTTATAATTTGTTTAAATGTATATAAAATAAAATAATTATGTTTTACATATTAAAAAATTATATAAAAATATATTATAGAAAATTTAAAAATAAACCACATTTATTAATTATTAAATATTATGAATATTAAAAATTATTAAACTTCTTCAAATAGTTCAAATAAATAACAAATGAAATAGAAATTTATCTAAATTAATTTTCTCACTAACTTTAACTTTTTGCCAATAATAATAATAATAATAATAATAGAAAAGAAAAAAGAAGAAAAAGGAGAGAGAGAGAGAGAGTGCCTATGTGTTATTTTAATTTTTTTTTTAAAATAATCAAATTGATAGCTTTATTTGATTTTTCACAAATGTTGTTGAAAATGTATACTTTTGATAAAATATTCTTAAAATATATCTTTAACATTGGAAAGTTTGAGTACTCATCAATTTTTATTTAAAGTGTACTTAATACTCTCATTTTAAATAGGAGTATTTTAATTAACTAAGAAATCTATTATCTTCTTCATAAGAAAAAAATCTATAATTTGGAACAAATCAAAAAGAAAAATAAGTCTATTAAATTGGAATGAAAGAAGTAATAAATATTGAAGAGAATAAAAAATAATAGAAAGAAAATATTAATAATTTTTTTTATTAAAAATAAGATGTTTTATAATTAGATTCTCGAAGCAAGTATTCATAATAACGTCCCCAGGGGCATAGCCGAGTTGATAAGGCATGTGGTGATATGGGGAGAAATCCTCCGATAACGCAGGTTCGAATCCCGTGTGGGACAAATTTTCACTGAGATATTGTGAAGGTTTGTCCTGTGATTTGAATCCTGTTGGCTCTCTCCTACATGTGTCTGTCACTCGGGCACATCGAGGAGTTCTCTGTCTCCCTCATCAAAAGTATTCATAATAACTATGAGATCGGGAATAAGAATCAAGAAAGATGCACTACTGTCCTTGATTTAAGGACTCATTTTACTTTCTTAAATGTCTTTTTACTTTTTCACGTCACATTCCTTGTCAACCAAACGAGGCCAAAAGAGTTTTTTTGGTCTTTTGAGATATTTCCACCTTTTCTCCATAGATTATTGAACCCACAAAGAAGAGAAAAAAAAAAAATCATCATAATCAACTAGCTCCTATTGCTTCTTATTCAAGATTAGCCAGCTATCCTAAATCCAGTGGAGATATTTTTTGTTAAAGTATTTAGGAAATTAAGCCTATTTAATCCTGCATCTTTTGAGTCTCTGTCATTAAATTCTCATATTTTTTATATTGGCCTATAAAATTAAAAATTTTTAAGATTTAATCAACAAAGTCCTTAAAAAAATAATTTTATTGGTTAAATCTTAAAAGTTAAAGGACTTTGTAAGTAAATCAAGGATATAAGACATTAATGAGCAGAGACTAAATGAGACAATTTTCCAAGAATTTATTTATAAGTTACTTTGGAGCTGTACCATTGCTAGCTATCCAATAATACATCAGAGAAGGATTACTTTGTTAAATCAGTGGAAGAATATATTAGACTCACAATCAATAAGTCATAAGGTGGCTGAAACTGTGGGTTTAGATGAATTTTGAAAGTCAAAAGGATAAACATATAACAAGATGGTTCTGCTGTAGCAATTTAAAGGTATTACATTTATCACAAAATATTTCTCGTGGTTTCAAGTAGGGGTGTTCATTCGGTTTTTCGGTTCGGTTTTTACAATTTCGGTTCGGTTTTCGGTTTTTTTACTTGGATAAACCGAACCAAACCATATTAACTATAATACGGTTCGGTTTTTAAATTTCGGTGTTCGGTTCGGTTCGGTTTTAAACCGAAATTTCACTCTTTTTTTTGTTTTTTTTAAAAAAAAATTCAATGAGTTTTTTTTTTTTTTACAAAAAAAATTCAATGAGTTTAAATAAATATGATTAAATGAAATGATGATGTCAAATACACAAGCACATTCAAAAAATAAGCGAAAGAAAATTTATCAATTAAATCATATTATTATATTATTTACACATTTTCAATGAGAAAAATATCGAAAATGATTCATAATATACCAAAATATGATGAATGAACTTCTTTTACAATACTTAATAATCATCTTGTGGATACAAAAACACTTCAAATAGAAAAAGATATAAATAATTTTTGAAGTAAATAAAATTGGTTAAACATTAATTACAATTTTTTTTTTATAAAAAAAAACTTCGGTTTTTCGGTTTCAAGAATAAATGAACATTTGGTAGCTCATTCTCCAATGTCAAGTGGTAAGCAAAAGGCAGCTTGATTGAAATGAGCCCATACATTTTCAAATAAATTAAACTAGTTGGGAACATGTTCAGATTTCAGAGGAGAATAGTGGATTACATGTGTGAAATCAGAAATTACTTAGGAAACTTCTTATGCAAAGGAATTGGCTTTTGTTGCTGCTGTTGAGTTGAAAACTGTAGCCAGTGAGGTCACAAAGCTCTTATTACAGAATGTAGAACAAGAGAAGGTATTGTTGGCTGCCCAAGAAATGATGAACTCCAAGACCTCTAACACCTTTGCCTTTCCCTCTCCATAATCTCTTTCTCCCACTAGCGTCCACCCGAAGACAATTTTGTACTTCGTCTAGGGTTGGGGGAACCCTTCTCACAAAAGAAAATTCTCCAGATTCCATGGAATCACTTCTCCCATCGTATGCAGCTGCAATGTCCATAGGTCATAATGACGATCTCTTGACCTAGATTATCCTCTGCTTGCCTCCAAAACACATCCTCTTGAAGCATTTCCAAGGGATGACTCTTCATTATCTCAAACTCATAGATTTCTCTCATTTCTTATGAAATTTACAGTGAAAAAAGTGGAATCCTTTTGATGAATATAGGGATTTGTCCTTGCGTCACCATAGAAGATGATGCCATGATTGTAGCAACCCAGTTGGACGAAAATGCCCCCTTAAAAAGATCACATTGACGTCACATGACATTGTACCATTAGGAATTAATGTCCCAATTCAATAGAAGGGCAAGTTTTCAGAATTTTTGAAAGTTGGAGGGCCAAAATTTGGCAAAAAAGTAGTGGGTTGACGAAAATCAGACTTTTGGAAAGTTCAAGGCAGCTGACACTTTTTACCCTTAGATAATTTATGCAACAATTATTGTTCCAAGTTTCAAAGTTAAGCATTCTAGTTAGTTTAAGGCATGATTGCAACCAAGTCATTCTTGTCTTGGTTTGCTTAGTTAGTCTTTGCAAGTACTCTAATTTAAAATCAAATGTTTGCACCGTGTTTAATATCAAATGTTCACTTTTTTAAATAAATATATTTTTTATGTAAAATTTTACTAATAATTTTCTTAATTTGAGAGATTTGCACATTTTAATATACGCAGTTCTACTTACTACCTGTATTAATAATAAGGATATAAATTAACTTTCTTATGGTCAAATCTTTACTTCATTCTTCCATTAAATGAAAAGTGGACATCAAATTCTGAGTAATGGAAGCATTAGGGCACTGCACTTACATGATTTGTCATGATTGTATGTTTCTCGTAGTTGGGAATGTAGATAGATTTTTTCATTTTCTTTTACAATGTAACATGACATATAATAAGTTCTAACAAACCTAGTACATTTATATCATTATTAGTATTTCAAAATAAATTTTGAATATATAGTACCTTATTTATTTTTTGGCAAATTGGCCAAAAGAGTCCCTTATATTTACTTCTTATGTTCTATTTCAGCCATATTTGTCCCTTATTTATATTTCGAGTAGCTGTTTTGGTTCCTAAAACGAAATTCCAATTTTTTAAGGGCAAAGTTGGCAATTTACTGTTCAACAAAAGAAAAATAGCCAAAATAGTCCCATATCTTTATATTTTTTTGTCATTGTAGTCCTGATGTTCTATTTTTTGCCATTGTAGTCCTCAAATTATTTTCGAGTAGCTGTTTTGGTCTCTAAAAAGAAATTCCAGTGAAAACACTCTTGAATAATTCCGATGGTTAATTGCAATGCCAATCGTTGGGGCAAGCTTTTTTAGAATTCCTATAGCTTTGAGCTCCTCAAGAGTAAATCCAACTCACAATTCATCCATCAATTCACTCAAATTTAAACAAAAACTTAGCTAAGGAACGTAGCAAAAACGTAGCAGACACCAATCATCATCATCCACAACAAACTAAAATTTAAATATAGATTACCAAACTCTCACATAAGGACACGGTTTTTCCAAAAAAAAGACTGCAACAAAGAAAAAAATGGGTGATCATATGAGTACAAACAAAACCTAATCACTTTGTTGCAATTGTTTTTCTGGGAAAAACCATTTCCCTTTATGTGAGAGTTTGGTAATCTATGTTGTAATTTTAGTTTGTTGTGGATGGTAATCGGTGATGCTGAATTTTTGTTTCATTCCTTACCTATGTTTTAGTTTAAATTTGGATGAATTGATAGATGAATTGTGTGAGTTGGATTTAATGTTGAGAAGCTCGAGGGTAATGTTGAGGAGCTCAATGGTGCAGGAAGTCTAAAAAAGATTTCCCAAACCTTTGACATTGCAATTGACCATCATAATTACTTCGGAGGGTTTTTTTTTTGGAGTTTCATTTTAGGGACCAAAATGGCTATTCGAAAATAGATCGGGGACTACTACCGCTGAAATAGAACACCAAGGACTACAATGACAAAAAATGTAAAGGCGAGGGACTATTTTGGCTATTTTTCTTTTGTTGAATAGTAGATTGCCAATTTTACCCATAAAAACGAGGCACCTGAAAATCATATGCAACTTTTGGCAATTTTTTCATTGAAATTTTGTTTTAGACAAAACTGTTACCTAAAGTATAGATAATGAACTGAGTATGGCTGAAATAGAAGGTCAGAGACTTTAATGGCTGAAAAAGTAAAGATAAGGGACTATTTTGACCAATTTGCCTTATTTTTTCTTTAGAGGAAAATATTTTCTTAATTCTTTAGTGATGCAGTCCAAATCGTAATAGAATTCTTAGTTTTAAAAGAACTCTTTAATAGTTTATTATTAATAGCCTATTTAGTATTCTATTTCTATAATAAGTTAGGAAAATAATTTAGAATCCTAGTTTCTTTTAGTAAGTTTCCTTATTACTTATTAGTCTTGAAGGATATAGAATCCTTATCAACTTAGAATTAAGTTCTATTCTCATTATAAATAGGTTTAAAAGCTAGTATTAGAGATTGTATTCTTATTATTAATTTTCATATTTATACCAATGGAATTTTTCCTGAAATTATTTTGTTCGATCTTCAATCAACTATATCTTAGCTCTAATTGTTGAGTTATATTGCCCTAACACCCTTCCGCTAATTATAGGCTAATGTTTATTTTTTTATTTTTTTGAAATAGGAACCCAGAGTTGCTATCTTGGAGTGCATACTAGATAAATCTTGTCCTCTGCAATAACTAGCAAATCAAATCACACAGGAAGTTGAGTTACATTAGCCAAGTAGGGTATAATGGACTTATGCCTTGTTCAAATCAAATTGAAAGTAGGGAATTTTACCTATCAACTAATTTGGTGAACTTCTTTTTAAGTATAGATGGATGTTTATAATTCTTGAGGGAAGAGTTAAGATAAGACCTTGGCTAATAATTTTTTTGCTAAAGTTTTTTTCATTAGTACTCATCCATATATCTTTGGATAAGAAAGGGGAAAATATATATGGTTGAGGAAAATAAAAATGGTCTTGATGACCAAAAAAAAAAGTAATAGAAGATAGCTGAGCTCTCATCAAGTCTCTACTATTCAATGACTTTGCTAACAAATTCACCGGCAATGCGCACTTCCACTCTCCCTTGTTCCATTGTTAGAATCCACTCTACAGCAGCTATCATCCTGCTACCTCCAGCAGTGGTTAGCAAACCTTTATACTGCCATACCAGTGCTGCAATCCCTCATTGCTCTTCTTATCTCATTATTTTCCCCAATTTAGTTGTCAAACGAGCCATTTTTTAATGGGTGAAATGCAAATTAGTCCCTAAAAATTATAAAAATTTTCAATCATGTCCTTGAGTTTTGAAGTCTTAATTAAGCATTCATTGTTTGAAAATTATCATATTTGAATGAATTTATGTGAAAATTTAGACAGAAAGATTAAAGTGTTACAAAAAAAAAATCTGCTAAAAATTATAATTCTCTAACAAATTTGGATGAAAATTTAAGACAAAAGGACTAAAATGATGACTTTTTGCAAAACTCAGGGACTAAATTGAAACATTTAAAGAATAACGGATTTGATTGAATTTTTTTAATATTTTGAGTGACTAATTTGTATTTCATCCTTTCTTAATTGTGGAGAATGCCGGCACATTCTCTGTTAATGTTAACTGTAACTGTTTTCCTTTTCTTAAAGGAAAATTGGACCATTTGGTCCATTTCATTTGAGTTTTTGACCATTTTGGCCAATTATGTTTTTAATCGGCCAATAACACTCATTTTTTTAATCGGTCAATAACACCCATTTTATTTCAAACATCGATTAGGTGGTTTCTTCCGGCAAAAATGTTGTAAAAATCCGTCGAAACCGAAAAATAATTTGACCTGACTTTTATCAACCCATTTTCGATGGGCAAAATGGGAAATGCACTTTTCACACCCAATTTTACCCCGAATGTGAGATAATGCTGATGATAATGTTCCTTTGCAGAGCATCACCAACCATTCAACCATGTCGGATCCAGTCGGCATCATCCAGCCCATTTATGTCCTTTCAAATTCCATACTTGCAGATGCAGCTGTATCAAAGCCTTGATAAAACACATAAAAAATCATTGAAATGCTTGATGAAGCTGCCATTATTTCTTTAGATTTCTTCTGGGTTTTTCTTCTTCCTTCAATTCTTGAACATTTTCTCCCTGTAGTAGCTTTTTTTATTTGTTTCCCCTCTCTCTCTGCAGAGCTGTTTTTGGCTTCTATTTTCTAGCTTTATCAACCGCGTCTCTCACGTCATTGGTTGCTGGATGAGTGGAAGAGCTTCGTTCGCGCCGCCAATTCCTGGAGGAAGTCCATGTTTAGAAGCTGCTCATTCTGTCTCTACTCTTCCAAGTTTCAGCAAGACACTCTGCAAAGTGAAAACCCCTAAAAAAACCAATTTAGCACAAAATCAGGGAGCTGCTCCATCTTTCTCTACTCTTGGAACCGCTGCATTTATGAGACATGTTTGAAGTTGCAATCACCTAATGAGGGTAGATCTTCGCTTCAGTTGCGAAGGATGAGGAATTTAAACCAAACTTTTGCTAAAAGGGTTGGCTCACCTTTGCTGATTTACAGACAAGCAAGTGAATAACAACTTCATTACTTTTACAAATATCATCTATGAGCCTCTGATCTTCAAGCTCCCTCACCATTACATTCCAACTCTTGATCCTTAAGATAAAAAAAAAACCCTTTCCCCGATTAGCAATCTGCTGTTTCACATTTGGGGTAAAATTGGGTGTGAGAAGTGTATCTCCCATTTTGCCCACCGAAAATGGGTCGATAAAATGTTGGGTCAAATTATTTTTCGGGTTCCGACGGGTTTTTACAACACTTTTTCCGGAAGGACCAACCTGGTCGATGTTTGAAATGAAATGGTTGTAATTGGCCGATTAAAAACATAATGGACCAAAATGGTAAAAAACTCAAATGAGATGGACCAAATGGTCCAATTTCCCTTTCTTAATAAAAGTTTCAGCCTCTGCATTATCTATCGATACCACATGCACAACTTGATAGTGAAATGGGTGTTTAGTATTTATTTTGTGTTTTATACTTTGTTTTTGAGTTAATTAGTTTTTGAAGTGAAGGAGTGATGAATTTATGTGATCTGACAATGAATTATCTGTGCCTTGTGCTATTTGATCTGTTTAAATAGTGGTTTCTGGTTGAATTTTATTGGAGCTTGGCATCAGGTACATACTTCTAGAGAACAATTCCATCCAATTAAAGATTAGTGTTATAGTGAATAATGACATGATTTTTTAGTTCTCTCTGAAAAACTTTTTAGTTAGTAGTTTCATGGTTTTCCTTAGTGGCATGAGTTTGCCTGCCAACTATTTGACTAATTGCTCATTAGATTTTCATAAATTTAATTTCATTTTGATGATCTTTACAAGGGAAACAGGATGAGCATTGGGAATTTGAAACCTACATTGGCTGCAGCAGCCATTAGAGGAGTTGACGAGGCAAGAGCAAGGATATTTGGTCATATACTTAATCCAACTGGGCAGAGATCAGCCCACAAAGTTTTGCGGAAGAAGCTCATTGGTGAGAAGGTTTCACAATGGTACACTCATGACATCAAGCATGATGACCCTCTGGTCATGGCTCGACAAGAACAAGAGTAATGCTTCTCTTAGAATTAGTGTTTATGCATATCTCTTAGGCACTTTTTCTTATTGATTTGTTAATTCAGCTTCATTATATGATATTTACCTATCTTTTAAATATTTTATGCCTTTTGTTTTCCATGCTAAATTCACTTGGCTTGATAGGCTATATATAATTGGAGAATATTCTAACATCACAAAATTGGTATGTGGAAACTTCTTACAAGCTAGAAACCATCTCCTTGTGAATTGCTTAATAACTCTTCATGAAAAAGTGTTAATATCTTGTCTATCGTAGAATTCAATAGGAATTATGACAGTTACACGAAAGAAGACCAGCATTAAGACTGGCCCCTATCTAGATTCTTGCAAGATCAAAGGATATGTGGTGCCAGTGAAGTTCTCCAGTGTGTGCTCCTTAGCTTGTACATTTAATATAAAATCTTTTTCCCACATTCCAAAGATGCTTAAACTTCCCTTCACGTACTTCCAAACATTTTGCTAAAAGCATACATGAAATAGTTTAAAATTGCTTCCAATTTTTTCTGTTGCTCTCAAAATGCCTGGACGAAAGGCTTTAAGGAGTATAAAAAGGATGAAGGAGTATAAGGGAAAGAAAAGCAGAACAGAGGTTGCAGCATATGCTTGTCCGTTCCTTTTTGAGCTAATGGCTGTACTCTGTTTCATAGTCAAAATTATGAACTTGTAATAGATTTAGTGGCCATTTATTTACAATTTGAGGAAGACAATAATAGTTTTAGTACAGTTGAGGATAACAATCATGCATTTTTTATCTGATATTTGATGCTTAATGTATTATACTATGTGCAATATCTATATAGTTGACTAATCTAATTGAGAGGAAGAATTTTAGTTGTGGATACAAGAACATCTCTTAAGATATCAGTGTTAGATAGACATAACGTAGTACAGAAATACAATGGATTGATGAGGTGATTAAACAGAGGATGGACAGTGGTCTAATAGAATGGTTTTCATTGTTTGTGGTTTAATAGGCGATTAAACAAGCTTGAGATGTTAAAACGCCGTGGAAAGGGACCGCCAAAGAAGGGTCAAGGAAAGCAAGCTGCAAAGCGCAACAAGAAGTAAACGCAGATGATGTCTGCCCATTCAATTTTCTATTTTTCCTGCAGGAATTTAATGAAAATGGCAAAAGTCCAGTTGTGAGGTCATATTGTCAATTACAATTTTGATAAAGCTAGGTCTAGTTATGGTGTATCTCTATTGATACAGTTTTCCAGGATCTATTATTATTTCCTTTTTGACGTCTTGAGAGGTGATATTTCTATAGTTTGTTGTTTCTCCACACACAGGAATAAACACCATGTGTAACACATTTGGAACATATTTTTTTTGAAAATTGGAACTTATGCATATGCACCTCCAAAAAACGTGCAAGTTGCCCATGATTAGTCTCTCGCTCCCCAAGGGAAGAAATCATTGTTCATTCTCCTCAGTGCGCCTTCCCTCTTGATTTTCTTGGATATTCCTTCAGTCGTTTTGATTACCTTTTTTCTTGGGTACTTAGTAGGTTCGATAATTCATTTTGAATGAATGAAAAGAAACGCTGTTCAGTGTGATGGCATCCGGAAGAAAAATTTCTATGGCTGAAACTATCTTTGTTAAATTTCATCCAATTTCCACAATCAACACCCTGGATCGATTCATGGCCTGAAGATAAATTGTATGGAGCTCTCGTTTTAAAACCTACGCAGTTTAATCAGCTTTTCGTGTATGCTATATTGGTCATTGAAGAGAAAGGAATGGAAGATCTGGAGCATCACCTCCATCTAGCCATGAAAAAGGGTTTTTGGAGAGAACTTGATTCTCGTGGTGCATCCTCTCATTTGGTTGGACAGGAAAGTAGAGTGATCCAAGAATATGATTATCAGGAAAATGAATCCAAATAGATTCTTTATATTAGGTTCGGAAAAGTTAAGAATATTGTGATGAAAAATGTCAAGATTCTTATTCATGTGTTTGTTTTAAATTAATGAATTGTAGGGTTGAGAAAAAAATTTGTATCGTGGGTACTCACCGGCACCATTCGATAGAGGTGTGTTTTAGTGGGGCGGATGCAAATGTGAATATTAGGAACCATATTAGGAACGAGTATAGGTACAAGGTAGATTTTGTATTTACACAGTATTTATGAGTATTCGCATCCAATAGGTACCTACTTCATTAATCTGCATATGTCTATATTTATGCATAATTATTTAGTATTTATGTATGACTATTAATTAAATAAAATCAATATATATTTTAATATTTGAAATTGTAGTTCATAAAAAAGATAATTAAAACTTATTTGAATTTTTTAAAAATGAATCCAAGTCCAACTCAAAAAAGGAAAAAGATGAATATTCTTAAAAAGAAAAGATGTGGAAACTAAGAATATAAAAACTTATCCCTATATATATATATATATATATATATATATAAATATAATATTGTTATAAATTTATTAACACTTAAATAGTTATTATTTATTTTTATTAATTGTTCATTATATTTAGAATTATATATGTATAAATGTACATTAACTACTTATTAGTTTTATATATACATATAGAATAAACTACTTATAGTATCAATTATTTAGATTAAAATGAGTTTATATTATTAAATATGTAGTTATATGTGAACAAAAAAATGTAACTATAAATTATATTATTAACTATATTGATTTAAATGAGTTTATATTATTAATTATATAACTATCTAATTAACTAAATACATTACATGTAGATTAAAATGAATTATATTGTTGATTAAGTTATATGAGTTATATAAGTTATATTATTAACTCTACTATTAACTATGAGTTTATGATTTAAATGAATTTATATTATGAAATATATAACTAACTATGAATTATATGTTATATTTTAAATATTTTGAATATTAAATTTGGTTTAGACCTCATAGAAAAAACCTTATTCTAAAAGATATAAAAACAAAGCTTGAATAAATGGTTCAAAATGTTACTCATTTTTTTTATTTAGGAACTGGACAGGTGGAGGCGAATAGAGACAAATAACAATTATCCACATCCGACAAGGGCAGGAGCGAGGCTACGCAGGGGAGGGTGAAGGGGTACCCCGCAGTACACGTACCCATTGCCAATGCTGAATTGATGAATGCAATCAATTTATTTATTACAGTTATGTTTTTAAGTTGTTTAAATTTTTGGAAAATAAAAAAATTATGTATTCAAATAAAAAATTATATAATAAATATTTAGATAAAACAAAAAGAAAACAACCATACTTATTAATACTTAAGAATATTATGTATCATTAAAAATGTCCCAATCGCTATACATAATATTTTCTTTCTTTTATGTTTAAGCCTCGTAGAACTCTTGTATTTAATTCACATATAGAGGATATAAAAAAATCATAAGAAAAGGGAAAAAAGAAAATAAAAAAGAAAATAAAAGAAGGTTCTTTGACAAGATATTCTAGGTTATCTGTTGCAGCAGAAAATTGATGAAATAGTTCTTTTTCTTTTCTTTGAGGGTATATCTAACTTTACCCACAACATAGTATAAAAAAAGGCATATATATATATATATATATAACCATGATTTTGTTAGATTATAATAATTAACAATTGTCATTCTCTTTGAGTATTTATGATTTAACGTTTTTAAGTCACAAATTCAAAATTTTATTAATGCACTTCAAAATATCTGAAGTCATATTCACACTCGAGAACTTATGGAATACAATTCACAAATTTCCAAAAATATTAACGTGATTTACATAATTAATTTGCATTTAGAGTCCCCTTCGAATTGAATTTTCCAAATCAGAATTTCTTACATGAACTCGATCTCATTTTTGTTTAAAAGGTACAACATGCAATACATATTAAAATGAGTGAATCACTTGATCTTGAATATTCAATAAAAGTCTAGAATTCCTATCATGAAAAAAGAAAAAGAAAAATGAAGAAGAACCACATAACCTAATATGAGAATCACTCAATCAACTAACAACCAATACACAGAAAAAGTACAATTCAGAAAAAAAGATAGAATGAGAAGAAAAACCAACCTTTTACTTAAATTAAAACACTTGAAAAAAAAGGCCTATTCTTCTTTCCAGTTATAAAAGCGGTTCTTCTTCTCCGGGTGGATAGAAGCGGCTACATAAAAGATCGAGTGCTTTGATAGAGGTGCATGATTTGATGATTATATTCCTGGGAAAGGTAATCAAAATAATAGCGTGAGGTTAGGAATAAGAATTCAGGAATTATTCAACTTTCCTTATTTTTAGTGTTCTTTTTACATTCCTTAGTACTCTAAAATTCAACGAAATACAATAATTTAAGTGAAAAAAATTTTTTTCAAGTAAAAATCCTTGTCAACCAAACAGGGCCTAAGAAATTTCTCTCGTTACAGGGATCTGAACTCGTTTATATATCTTAAAGAGGTTCTAGAACTTTTCTCCTGAATGTCAGATTACAAAATTGTAACCATGATATTGAAGATGCGTTTCAAGCTCTCTTTCGTTGTGTTTCTTCAGTTTCAATCTGGAATCATTATGGATGAGTTCCTTTTTATTCTGATTCTGAATATCATACTCCACCGGCTATATATGATAGTGAAAAAAAAACCTTTTTATTAGGCAGTAACACTGGTTTCATTAGCTTGACAAATACTGGATGAGTTGAAGTTAGTTTTAACACAGAATTTACAACATATATTTGAGGTAAAGGGAAATCAATGCTCCTGCGAAAACATGACAGTTCATGGATTTCAAAAAAATGGTTTATTGCACCTATGATTAAGAATTTTCCTATACACACATTTAACGAAATAAGAACAATTTCATAATCAACTTTCTTGACCATTTTTTCTCCGATATTTTCCAATCTTTCTTCATCAAAAGCCTTCCACTTTCTCCATTTGACGTCAATAGAATTCAAGCACTCTCTGATGCAAAAACGGTTATCTCTCACAAAATAGTTACTGGTACATGCATCCCATTTCATTGAGCCCTTGGGTTTTAAGTATTTATTGTGTTATTTATTTAGTATAAATCTAGCTAATTATGTATTTTTATACTTTAAATGATTCTTTACATCTATAATTTTGTTTTCAGATATTTGGAAGGTTTTAAAAGATGTTTAGATTAAATTGAGAGAAGTTGGAAGTTTGAAAATTAATATTTTGCATAAAAAGGAAGTGGACGTGTAAAACAAGGAAGTGGGCGTACCACTCCCTCCTTACGACCCTAAGAAGTTTGCCAACATCAAACGTCCAAGTGAACGTTTCTCTTTATGCAGGCGTACATTTTTCATACACTGGCATCCACTATACGAATTGAAGTTTTTGAGTTATTTTTAAGTAGTTTCTAATTACGACTCTTATGCAATTATCTTTAGAACATTTTCTAACTATTTATAAGGTTTATTAGCTTAGTTTTGGAGGTATTAAGCAACTTAGAAGCATTGTTTTGAGCATTCTTGAATATCAATGATTGGAAGTTTTCAAGAATTCGGTTTTCCGATTAATGATTTTTTTCTGTCTTTAAATCTTTCTATGATGTTTTCTTTTATGGATTGTGATTAGTTTATTTAGTTGGTAAGGATATGTATTATGTTTATTTTATTTGAGATTATGAGATTATGTGCTTTAATTAAAAACTTAATCTTTTCAGAGATCTATCTATCTATTTGAGTATTTGAACAATTCTTGTTTTAATTATATCAATTGTGTGATTTCAATTATTATTTGACATCTTAATTGTTTTACATAGTTGGTTAATTAGTGTTATGCAGAATCAGCTTTCGAAAACCAATAGTAGTAATTATTAATTAAACTACATCAGTGTTTGATTAATTGATAGGAATTTATTTGAAGCGAATTGCATGATTTTAATCATTCGTTAATTTTGATTAATGACAAACATTGATGTGAACCAATGTCTTAATTGTATAAGTGTTGGTCTTTTAGGATTTAAATGTCTAATCTATGCAAGATCGAAGTTTCAAGTGTTTAGGAAAGATCAGTAGACTTATCAAGAGTTGAAGATAAGCATTTTCTGGATTAGATAATATATATTTTGATATCACTTAGATATCTCTAGGTCCACCTCTATGAGCAATATTTTCTATAGGTTTCTCAATAAAAGTAAAACATTTTTCAAAATGCACTTCTTAAAGTTAAAACATGAATTGGATATTTGAAATGGTTTTCAAATACATGCATTTGCTTAAAACTTTATTCCACAACTCTAAGAGTTAATTAGAATCTTGTATTGCATGGTTTGAATGCATGTGCGGTCGACCACATATCATGCGAACAACCGGACTACTCAACTTATCGTCCGCAGAATGTCTAGAGCTCTCTGGTACATTTGCGGATGATGGTGCGGACGACCAGTATAAGAAGTGGTCAACCACACGTCTCCTGAGTGAGATTCAAACAGTTATTTTTATAACTTTGGAGCATATATATAAGTACCCAATTGTTTGAAAAACTCATTACAATGACTTTTTGATAAAAAATCTGATTCATACTCAATATAGAACATCTTGGAAACATTTTGAAACCTTTTCATAACATTTACATTGTTAAAATCATCCAAAAAGGGTATTTACAAAAATCATTGGTGTTCTTGAGCAATGTAGAGGAACATACTACTCAAGGAGGTGCTTGTGCTTCAAATTGATATATCTTCACATTAAGGTGATATTTATCAAACTCTTTATCTCTTATTAGGGTGAGCCTTGTGTAGGTTGTTTAGTATTCAAAGTTTTTTTTGTAAAACCTTTGGGTGAACCTTGAATTGAATTGTATTGTGAAGATTCACTAAGGAGAGTGGTGATATTATTGTTTAATCAAGGTTGTGTTGTAAAACTTCAAGGATTGAGTGAGCCTTGATTGGTTGAGAGGTTATTTGTAAAACCCTAAGGTGAATTTGGTGAGCCTCTTTTGTAATATAATTTATTTGATTAGTGAAGGGATTTGGTAAAATATTTGAGTAGGTAACTCAAGGTAGTGGATTAGATTTTGTTGGATAAATTGAACCACTATAAATCATTGTGTTCATTGCTCTACTTTTTGCATTTTATTTGAACACATTTTTACTCACACAACTAGCTCACCAAGTGTTTGATATTGTTGTCAAAGAGGTATTTTATTAAATTAGGTTGAAAAATCAGATAAAAACCTATTCACCATCTCTTAGGTTTTTCATTATGTAATTTGTATTAATGTTAACCTTATTCTTAATAACTTGATTGACTATTTTATGTGAGTGATTTAATAATTTTGTTTAATTAAGTTCAGGGTTAATTTGCTGTGTTTATCAGGGATTAACTTAATTTTATAGGAATCGAAATTTGCGACGCTAAGCAAAATTTTAAGTCATTACTCAAATATATGATTATCAATGATTAATCCCAAATAAATGAAATCGAAATACAAAGTCCTTGCTAACGTCTTTTTATCCATTGATTTCTAGTTGTTTTGTGAACTATTTATTTTAAAAGTTTAACATTTTTAGATAAAAATCAAATATTTTCCTCCAAAACCTCTATTAGTTTTCTCAATCAAAGAATTTACAAGTTTCAATGGGTTCGTCTCTCACTTGCCCTAAATGCATAAGTTGGTTAAATTTTGTATTCAATTTGATAGTGCAATGACACGCTCATCAAATTTTGGCGCCGTTGCCGAGCACTTGTTTAAAATTTTAAGATTAAGTTGTCTGATCCTTTTTATTTGTTTTTAATTTTAGGTTTTTTCCTTTGGTGACAGAGTAAAAAGCTTTGAACTTTTTATGCTCCTTCGTAGTGGAAAGATTATTGGTGAAAATTTGGAGGATTCAGAATCCTCAAATCTAGAAGAAAACAACGAAGGAGACACAAGCATAGAGATTATTAATCAATCCAATTTACAGGGAGAAATTGGTGATATTGTTCATAACCTTCATTTCGTCGTGGCTAATAATAATAATAACCATATTGTTGTTAGAAGAACTTTAAAGGAATTAACTGCACCTACTATTAGCATTCAACCACTTTGCATTGTTTTTCCGGAAGTCAATGAAAATTTTAAGCTCCATATTGATTTGAAAAACCTAAGAGGAGGGGGGGTTGAATTAGGTTTTTATTCGATTTTTCAACCTAATTCAATAAAACACATCTTTGACAACAAATATCAAACACTTGGTGTGCTAGTTGTGTGAGAAATAATGTGTTCAACTAAAATGCAGAAATTAGAGCATTGAATACAATGATTTATAGTGGTTTGGTTTATCCAACAAAACCTAATCCACTACTTTGAGTTACCTACTCAAGGATTTATCAAATCCCTTCACTAATTAAATAAATGAGATTACAAAAGAGGTTCACCCAATTCACCTTAGGGTTTTACAAATAACCTCTCAACCAATCAAGGCTCACTCAACCTTTGAGTTTTACAACACAACCTTGATTATACAATAATCCCACCACTCTCCTTAGTGAATCCTAATAAAACAATTCAATTCAAGGTTCACCCAAAGGTTTTACAAACAAACTTTGAATACAAAACAACCTACACAAGGCTCACCCTAACACTTAGGGTTTTATGCTACTTGCAACCTTGATACAATTACAATCAATTTAAATCACAATCACCTTTTGAGTAATGGCTTGTCAAGATTGCTCAATATTCACCTTTGAATGTAAAAACCCTTATTGATTGATTTTAACAAGATTGATATTTAGAAAGGGTTTTGGAATGTTTCTAAGATGTTATAGGATCAAGATATACAATGTTTTTGCTCAAAAAATCTTCTTAGAAAGACTTCCAAAGGTTTTGGTATTTAAAGGTTTGTTTCCAACGGTAAAAAATGAAGCTGTTGGAAACCCACTCAAGAAGTGCGGTCGACCGCATATCAGACTGGTCATCCGCATCATCATCCGCAAGCTCACTGGACAACCACTGGATTATGATTTTTCATCTTTTGGTCTACCGGACTTCACCTGCGGTCGACCTCGTATAGTATCTGTGGTATATACATTATGTTTTATACGACGAATATGATCCGTCGTATATAACTTTTCTTTTACGATAGGTTGTGATCGTCGTATATATTTTTCATTTACGAAGGGTATGGATCGTCGTATATAAGCAACCATTTACGACGGTCCTAGTACTGTAGTTTTTATGTTGTAGTCATTTTTTGGTTGACGTATAAACCACTGGCACTAAACCGCATATATATTGAATTGTTAAGATAATGAGTATATACCCCAGACGCTAAATCATCGTATATGTGAAATCGTTATTAAATATTTTTTATACAATTGACAATAAGCCATTTTATATGTGAACATTTTTAATTGATGGAATTTAAAATATAACAAATCTCTTTTCACAAATAAATAGGATACCCTGTTTAAGAATTCATTTTTATTTGTATTTTGCTAATAAAAAACCATCTATTTATTCTATTTAAAAGCCATATAACAACATAAGGAATAGTACATTAATTGATAAAACACACTCTATATATACATTAAAAAAATCCAATATCATCTGTAAAACAATATAATCCCCAAACTACATTGTCATTATCATAAAAAACTAGTTCCTCAACAAAACAAAGTTCTTACAATCAACTATTTGGAATATCCAGTGGCTAGCATAATCTCCCATCTCACTATAATGTCCCTATAACAAAAATTCAACCATGACTTTCTTTTTCTTGCCTTGACTGCCCTCATGTACAATGTAATCCACAAGTACACGCTTCTCAAAATGCAAAAATTTGCATGATAATTGTTACCAATAAAGAAATTTCTTCTTTACCAAAATTTGGTTTAAAAAAAACTAAAAAAAGGGTAGAAATCAATTGGTTCAAAAACATATTTCACACAATATTGACAAGGTTGCTACATGTCCTAAATATACAGAGAATAGTCTCTTACCTAGTTGTTAAGTTCAATGAGGGTTTCTTGAATGGCTACCCAAAAAAAGATCCAAGCTAAATGATTCTACTAACTCCGTGTGTGTACAAATATAAGGGATGGCAACTGCAAAGCTAAATGATAGGGCGATTAATGTTCACACTCACAAGACCATGCTGCAGGCCTTTCTTGTGCAATCCAAAGGTATAGTCCATTTGGTGAAAGATTTCTAACATGATCCTTGCTTTTGATGTTTAAAAACATTAAACAAGAGCTATCCTGAAAGACTATTTTGTGTTTTACTTGAAACATATACAATTAGATTTTTCTTGGTTTCTAATAGATACCCAAGATCACAATTATTTAGAAGGTCTATCCTCATACATGTGAAATAAATAAGCACCAATAACTCCAATAAAAACTTCAACTCAATAAAGAAAGTAGTACATTGTTCTCTTAGCAGTGGAGTACCACTTACGACATTATTTCTTGAATCATCTTTTGGTTGCATGCTTGTTGAGCCTACTTCAAGAGATGTGTTTGAACCACTGTGTGGCTAGATTAGTTAGCAAATGATTGCCAACATTTGGCTCCAACCTAGATGAGAGTATATGTAGTTGGCTCTGGACTCGTTGAAAGCAGACATCAAACTCTTCTCTTTCGCTTATCTGGCTGCTTGTTCCTAATCTAACAACTCTTCTACCTCAGTATGCATTTCCTCTCGTACCTCAACACGTATATGAACGCCTAAAGCTTTTAATATCTTACTTTTGATTAATGACAAACATTGATAAGGACTAATGGCTTTATTGTATTAGTGATGATCTTTTAGGATTCATATATCTAATCCTTGCAAGATCAAAGTTTCAAATCTTCAGGAAAGAGCTTTTGATGTCAAGCCTTGAAGATAAGCGTTTCTGGATTAGATAGGATCTAGAGGTGTAGCTTTAATTCTTTATTTATCTTTGGTTATCTCTAGGTCTATCCCTTTGAGTAATGAGTTCTATAGGTTGCTCAATAAGAGTGAAATGATTTTCAAAATGCATTTCATTTAGATAAAACATGAGTTGGGTATTTGAAATGATTTTCAAAATACATGCACATACTTCAAAATTCATAAAATATAGTTTGCAAACTCTTAGAGTTGTTTGGGAACTTGTTCTGCATAGTTTTAATGCATTTGTGGTCGACCTGACAAAAGTGTGGACGACCACAAATCATGCGGTCGACCAGACTTCTCAGAGTATCGTCCGCAGGCTGTCCAGAGTTCTCTGGAACACTTGCGGATGATGGAGCGGTCGACCGGACTTCTGAGCTCATCGTCCGCAGGCTGTCCAGAGTTCTCTGGAACATTTGCGGATGATGGTACGGACGACCCTCTTGATTTGCGGTCGACCGCACTTCTCCTGAGTGGGATTCAAACAGCCATTTTTATGACCGTTGGTGCATACATATAAATACCCAATCGTTTAAACAACTCATATCAATTACTTTTTGAGCAAAAATCTGATCCTAACACTTCATAGAACCTCTGGAGATTATTTTGAAACCAAATCTTAACATTCATATTGTGAAATTCATCAAAGTGAGATTTATACAAAATCATTGGGGTTCTTGAGCAACTTACAAGAAAACATTACTCAAAGAGGTATTTATGCTTTACATTGATATATCTTCACATTAAGGTGATTTCATATATCAAACTCTTCTTATTCATATCTTGATTGATTTGTTCAAGGTTGCATTGAGCTTAAAACTCTAAGGGTTAGAGTGAGCCTTGAACCATAGAAAATTGTGTTTGTGTTAAGAGCTTCTTTTTCATTAATTGTTGTAATAGAGAAAGGTGTGTAGAACAAGGTTATATTGTAAAACTCAAAGTGTTGAGTGAACCTTGGTTGGTTAAGAGTTTATGTTGTAAAACCCTAAGGAATTGGGTGAGCCTCTATTGTATTCTCTCTTACTATATAGTGAAAGGTTTTGTGAAATCCTTGAGTAGATAGCTCAAGGTAGTGGATTAGGTTTTGTTGGATAAACCGAACCACTATAAATCTTTGTGTTCATTGCTTCTTTCTTTTCTGAACTCATCTTTTCATACTTTGGTTGAACACCAAGTGTTTGATATTTGTTATCTTAGAAAGCTTGTTTAATTTAAAGAGAAAAAATCGGTTAAAACTAATTCACCCCCCCTCTTAGGTTTTTCAGTATATGTTCTACATGTTCTTCAAGTTGAGATGTTGAAGATTCCATCATTTCAATGAAATATGGGCCTTTACCCATGCACCTTTTTCTACCTCTCATATTTTTTCCTATTGTGGAGTTCCAAATCCTTTGCTTTGCAATAGGAGTTTGTTCCTCTTTAGGCAATTCCTTCACTACTTTATCCATTTGGCCTTGAAATAAAAGTATTACACAAAACAATGTAGATCTTAGTAGTAATTATTTAAATGAGGAAAATAGAGTAATATGCAAAACATATAAATATTTTGAATATTGAAACTTAAGCACAACAAACTCACGATGAGTTGAGAGCTTTCTTTTAAATACCTCATATTTTGTAATTGGTTTTCCTTCAGACGACATCTGCATAATTTTTAAAAATGCTTGAATGTGTCTAACTCTATTCTTAATGAGCTACCAAACCCATATTTTGGTCCAATATTGTTTTCCGCTCAAGAATCCACTACTTATGTAGAATCGCATGATGTTGTTGTTGATGTCCAATTTGAGTTATCTCAACCACTCCTTGTCATACGTCATCATCAAGAATGAGTTGTTCATCTAGCATTACATGAAGAACCACATGAATCAGGTCCTACTCAATCAATTACTCCTGCTATAGAACTTTCTAATACAAATTATGATTTGCCCATTTCTCTTAGAAAAGGTATTCAATCCACCCAAATCCTTATCCTATATATAATTTTCTATGTTATTATCGTTTATCTCATTCATATTTTTCCTTTGTATATTTTTTATCTTCTATTTCAACAAAAAATGTTTGTAAGACACTTGCTCATCTAGGATAGCACTAAGCAATCATTGATGAAATGTATGCTCTCGAACATAATAGTGGTACCTGGGAATTGGTTCATCTATATCCCGGAAAGACAACTGTTGATTGCAGATGGGTGTATGCTATCAAAGTTTGCCCAAATACAAATGTTGAGTGTCTCAAAGCTAGACTAGTGGTCAAATGACATACTCAAATATATGGTCTTAACTATGGTGATAAGTTCTCTTGTGGAAAACATCACTTAAGTTCGTCATTTCTTGGCATAACTGCTATTGACATTGGCAATATATCAGCTAGACATTAGAAATGCATTTCTTCATGGCGAACTAGAGGAAACAATTCATATGGAGCAACCATCTTGCTATGTTCCTCAGGGGGGGTCTAGATTGGTTTGCAAACTCAATTGCTCTCTTTATGGGCTTAAATAGTCTCCACGAGCATGGTTTGGGAAGTTTATGTTGTTAAAAGTTTTGCACTACAACGACATGAAACAGATCATTTAGTCTTCTATTGCCATACTTTTCTTGGTAAATGAATCCATTTGGTGATTTATGCTGATGATATAGTCAACACAAGCAATGACCATATGGCGATTTCTCAGCTAAAACAACACCTATTCAACCATTTTCTTACCAAGGATTTTAGAAAATTAAAATAATTTCTTAGTATTGAAGTGGCTCAGTCAAAAAAAAAAAAAAAAGAATTGTCGTTTCACTAAGAAATATGCAATACACATAATTAAAAAAACAAGTTTGTTAGATTGTAGACCCATTGCTAGTCTCATGGATCAAAATAAAAACTTGCTAGCTAATCAAAGAGAGTCTTTGTCAAATCTTGAGAGACATATAACATTGGTTGAAAAGCTTATAATACCCCAAAAATCCTAGGTAAGAGACTTTTATTGTGTTTTATAACTTTCTTTATTGAAAGGAAGTAGTAGAAAAATTTATGGATTTATTTGAATAAGTTTATAAATTTGAAAACCCATTTGAGAGATATAAGAAGTGCAAGGACCTAGTTGCAATTTTGAGAAATTCTTGGACATTTTTTGCTCCTCTTGGACGAAACTTTTCTTGGGGGAAGAATAAGATTTTTCGGGGCAAAATTAGGGGGAGAAGTATGTAATGATTAGAGATAACAAGTGTTAGTCATCTATTGCTTCTAGACTTAGGAAATTCTACCTAAGCTAGACTCAGATTAATGATGAGTTTTCTTTCTTTATTGTTAAGTGTTTAGAGTTAAGTTAGAAAAGAGTAAGAGAGGGAGAGAACCGAGAGCAAGAGAGAAGAGAGAAAAGAAAGAAAGCTTGAGTAGAGAAGAAAAAAAGAACTTGAGAAGAACAAGAGAAGCTTAAGGATTTGAAGTGAAAGGTGGAAAGGAAGATCAAATGATTACTTTTGTTTGAAAGCTACTTAGATGTGAATGTTCTTCTCCTTGCTTTTCAATAAAGATGATATGTAAGTGATTTTATCTTCTTGTTTTTAAAGATAAATTTGTGAGTGTGTTTTCCTCCTTATTTTGGAAACTTATAGATGAGTTTTGTAAACTTATCATCTTCTCTAAATATGCTTTTGTGAGGTTTGTAAGCTCATTATATTCTTTACTGATGATTTGAGAGTATTACCTCAATGGATTTTATGGTTGTCTGAAATTGAGATTGATGGTTGTATGAGTATTTTCACAGATTGGTTAAAGTGCTCTTTAAATTACTTTTCTATGTATATTGAATATCAAATGTTTAGAAGTTTGATATTTTATGAACAAGTGTTAGTTTGATACTTGTTATATAATTATATATATATATATTAAAGTATGTTACTATATATATATATTGGATTAAAGTGCATAGAAAATTGTTTTAGAAGGTGTTTTTATTGTTAAAAACTTTGGATTTACAATTTTGGCCTTCAGAATTTTGAAAATTTGGGCAAAAGGCTTGAAAATGCCATTCTATCAAATTTGTGTACGATCAGATGGTCATTCGGTGATATGCACTGTCATTTGTATAATGACCAGAGAGTACCAAAAACTTTCAAATGAACTTCTGGTCGACCGCAAATCAGTTGGGGTCGTTTGAAAGTTGTTACTTATGCATTTTTAATATTTTAAAACACTATTATTGATTCCAATCAATAATACTTGTGGTTGTTTTGATTAATAAATGTTTTCAAAGACTTATTGTGCTTTGAAATTAAGGTATAGAAGGCTTTTAGGCATTCAATCCTTATATAAAAGATTGCTTGTATTGAAATGTTCAAAATGAAAATAACCTTTGTGAAGAGGATATTTTTATATCTTCAAATTGTTTTCAAATGTGTTGTGATTGAAGAACTTGCTCATTTGTATCTATCTTAAGAAGTTTTTTAAATGAAATGTTTTGATTCAAATGCTTTGGCATAAGTGATGTGTCATGATTGTGAATGTGTGAAGGTTTGGTCAAATCCGGGGTGACCTTAAGCCAAAGATTAACGGTATTAAATCCATATGGTTATAATGTGAATCTCTTTTAGAGTTGATCCCCCTCTTTAAAGGTTCTAATGGTAACCACATGTGATACAACTTTTTAATCTATTGATTGAAATAACTTGTATACAAGTGACGATCTAGTAAAGGCATTCTCTTAGAGTGCTTTCTAGAGTTATGACAAATGTGTATCCGGTGAGGAGATTTGACTTGGAGAAACGTTTTGTATGTTGACCCTATGGTACCGGGAGGTTGGAATAAAAAGAAATGTTTGGATTACGAACAAAGTGCTATACTTTTATAGTGGGAGCCATCTCTTGAATCCTTTATCCTGTGATTGTTTGGATTGGCAACAAAGTGCTACACTTTTATAGTGGAAGCCACTTCTCGAATCATTTATCCTATATTATTGATTGTGAATTGAATTGTTTGGATCAAGGAAAAATATTCCATATGCAAATAGAATATCTCGAATCCTAAAATGATATGTTTTATTGAAAGCTCAATTGAAAGGATACTTTTAATCATTTTATTATTCCTTTTCTATTGTGATTATTGAGTTTGAAAAGTTTACATGAGAATGAAAATTATTTATATTTTAAAGGTAGTTTTGATCTTTCCTTTAGAATATGAGTTTTGTAAACAATTTTTTAATGTTTAATACTATATGAATTTATTTCTCCACTCATTGAGCTATTCCCTAATTCATCCTCATTTTCCTAATCTTTTCAAATTAAAGGATTCGTGTTTGAATCTTTTGTGAGGTTACACTTTTCTAAAATTAAATCTTGATTAGTTTACTTGTTCTAAGATTTTACAAATCCCTGTGGGTTCGACCCTTACTTGCCATAACTGCATAAGTTAGTTAAAGTTCGGAATTTAATTTGATAGCGCAACGACACGCTCTTCAAATTTTGGCGCCGTTGCCGGGGACTTGTTTAAAATTTTGAGATTAAGTTTTCTAATCTTTTTCTTTGTTTTTGATTTTCAGGTTTTTCTCTCTAGTGACAAATCCAAAAGCGTGAATCTTCGATATTCCTCTTTCTACGTTGTTAATTTCTTTCTTTATTTGGTTTAGATTTTTATATGTATTCCTCTTATTCTCAATATGATGACTCTAGGATGGATGTTGTAGATTATCAATCTTTGCAGAACAAATAGATAACCTTACTTCTTTGGTAAGGGGCTATATTATTGGAAGAGAGAATGCTAGACCCTTTGAGTGTTCTAATGGATTTAGTGGTTATTCATATCCACCTTCTCATAAGTCTAACCCACATTATTCTATACCTTATCATATAGGGATGCCTTGTTCTCAATCTAAGTGTGATGAATTTGGAAATAGCTATCCTAATTATATATATGAGCCTAGTTATGACTATATGCTTAATTATGATAACTTTCCTAGGAATAACTATACTCCTAATTATTATCTTCCAGATTCCCTTCCTATCTCTCAAGATCAATCTCGCATCATGTCTCTTGAAGAAGTTATCAAGTCCATAGCCTCTAATACTCTTAATTTTCAACAAGAAACCAAATTAAGAATCCAAAATCTCGAGAGTCAATTAGGTCAACTAGCTTCCGAGTTTAGTGAAATTAAGGACCAACTTACTCATGATGCTTCATTCCATTTGTTGAGTCCTAGTGAGGATGAGTCTAATGTTGATCTTATTGAAGTTGAAGAATTAGAGAATGGGCATATTTTTCGTAATAAGGTAGTTCCTAGCATTCCTGAATTTGAAGAATCGCCTATTTCCATTGATAACCCACAATCTACTTCTTTTGTCATCCAATATGAGTTTGAGGAATCAAATATTCAAACCATAGAAAAGCCTAACAATGTAGAAGTTGAAACCAATCCTAGTGCCTTACATTCTTCTTTGTGCCATGATGTGTGTAATATTGTACATATTGATTTTATCATACCACATAATTTGATTGGTTGAGTTGTACTAACTTGTTAAATTTTTATTTGACTTCTACTAATTGTTTGTTTGAGGATTTCATGGCAGGTACTCTATATGAAATAAATAAATTTTGGAAGCATGGAGTCATAAAGCTTAAAGAAGTAAAAATGGATGCTCCTCTATTCCATGAGAGGGAAGGCATTGGATAATTTGGCTTTGGAGGTCGAGCCAAAGACCTTAAACAAAGGCGCTTTTTGGGAGGCAACCCAAATGAATATCCTTCTATTTTCTTTTATATTTTGTTTCTATCATTTAGATTGTTATTTTATTTTGTTTACAGGTATAGGGAAGGTCTAACATTGGTCCAGAGTCCAATTATTGTGAAATCAACAGAAAACATCAGATGGCAGAAACTACTGAGAGTGGACGCGCAAACTTCCTCTCACGTGTCCAAGTGGACGCGCCAATTACTTCACGCGGCCACTTCTGTGAAGAAGTGGACGCGTCGCCTCATCTTCGCGCGTCCAAGTGGACGCTTCACACTACACGCGGCCACCTTCCAGAAATAAAAAAAAAAAAAAAAAACGCAATTTCAAGATATAATCCTATGAAACTACGTCGTTTTAGTAAGTTACATCTTCTTTAATACTCTTTTTTCCTCTTTTCTTTCTTTTCTTTTCTTTTCTTCTCTTTTTCTTCTTCTGGTCGCGCCTCTCTCTGCCGTTGCTGCACTTCTTCCGCGTCCGTTCTTCTGCCTCAACCGTCCACCTTCCACCATCATTGTGCACGTCTCCTTCACTCCCAAGATTAAGCCCGAGATTCCATTCACGGTTTGCTGTCTTTGTAGCCTTCTTGGTGAGCTTTCTGATGCAAAATTCGCAGCTTTCACAGGGAAGTTTCTCTGAACTTTCAATAAGTTGATTTTGTGATAGAATTGCTGAATTTTGTGTGGGCTTTGTTTCTTTGTAATTACATTATTGGAATTTTTGTTTACATCATGCCTAGAACTAAGAATCTTGGTGTTAAGCGTGGGAGAACTTCTAGAGCTCTTTATGATCAATCTCGTTTTACTAGTTTGGAAAATTCTGATTGGTATGATTCCCACAAGGATCGTACATTGTTAATTGAGCATCCCTTGTCTCCTGATGCGAATATGTTTTTAATATTCGAGATACTTTCCGCACTTTGGGGTAGGGAGGCATTCTTGATTTGGGTCAGGAATATTACCCTCAACTTATCTGTGAATTCTATGCTAATATAGATAATAAACATAGTGAAGATAACAATAGGATCATCTCTTTCGTTCGGAGTCATTTAGTTGATATTACATGTGCTTCTTTGTCTAATTTTCTGAATTCTCCTAACGAAGGCCCTTTACATGAGTTTCATTGGCAGCAAGTTACTACTGATCCGACATATAATTTTGAGGATGCATGCTCTGTTTTTTGTTTATACCAAAGAAAAACTGGAAGAGTGCGTGAAAAGTATAAGCTTATGGCTAAAGATCTTCAGGCTTTTCCACGCCTCATTGTGCATATTCTTGGTCATAATGTTTTACCTAAGTCATCATCTCATAATGAAATGCGCTATTCAGATCTTTACTTTCTTTATCGTTTAACTAATGGCTTAGGTGATACATTGTCTGGTATTCCGCTGTCTCGGTTGATTATTGCTAATATACGAGAAGTGGTAAAACAAAAATCTCAAAAGAAAACTTTTCCATATGTTTTGTTACTTTCTCATTATTTTGAGCATCTCAGGATACCTATGGCGGACACGGTTCGTCGGGAACGTATCTCCTCTTCTCGGGTTGTTTCCTTGGACTTCTTAAGGTCGTTTGGTTATGAGTATCACCGGGGCGAGTGGATGCACCCTCGGGTTTGTCAAACAGAGCGGGAGCAAGGCTGTCTTCCACCAAAGAGTTCTAGTTCTAAGAGGCCGGTTTCTGAGCCGTCTTCGACGGAGAATTCTGATAATGATGAGAAGATAGAGCCAGGGATTCCGAAGGTGCCTACATCTTCTGCTGGACCGTCTATTTCTCGTAAGGATTTGATTCTTGATCAATTAAATCAGCTGCATATGAATCAGTCCAAAATTCTCGAGAATCAAGTGCATCAAGAAGCACAATTGACTGCTATTGAGGGACGACTTGTGTCTATTGAGGAACAAGTTTTTGCGCTTCGAGCTTCCCTTCCTAGACCTCCCCTCGGGTGACTTCTTTCTTTTCTCTCTTTGTTTATTTTTCTTCCCTTACTTGTGTTGTGACATTGAGGACAATGTCTCGTTCCAGTGTGGGGGAGTCTTGTTTTTAATGTTTGTGTTTTTTTTTTGTTTTTGTTTATGATTGTTTATTGTTTATTGTCATTTATGAAAAAATAAAAAATAAAAAAATTAATTGTGACATTTTATGCATGTTTGTGTGTTTGTTATGCCTATGAGGAAAATTATACAAGTATAGGTTAATTGATAGAATTTCGATATATTTGTGCTTTAAATTCTCTATTTATTATGAGGAATCTTGATACTCTACTACTTTTTGGTAAAAATTCAAAATTGTCATTTATGGATGATTTGTGGTAGTTGATTTGAATTGACATGGCTTATTTTTAGTAAAAAATCTTGATTTTTTAAATAACTTTTGGCAAGTTTGAATGAGATTGAGTTTACTTTTGACTTAGATACATTCATGGTCAATTTAGACACTCTAGAACTTGTTTTCTCACACTCTTGAGGCGAAATATGATTGAATTTGGTCGACTTGGGGATGACATAAGGCCTTCTTTGGACGTTTGAGCCTTTCTTGAGCCACCCTTTCTATATTATACCCCTCGATCCTATTTTTGAGCTTTAATGTTGTGATGGATGAATCCATTATTATCTTTCTTTGTAAGCCTTTGAGAATAATGTTTAAAACCTTTATTTGTTATAATTGTCAAGAGATTTCTTTGAAATATCTGTAGATTGACACTTGTGAAGTTTATGATTATGATAAAAAGTTGTTGAAAAGGTTTGATGAAACGTATCTTGGAATTTTAAAGAGAAAAAGTTTGTCTTCTTTAAAAAAAAAGAAAGAAAAGAGAGACATATGATGAAAAAGAGTGAAGTGCTAAAAAAAAAGAAAAAGAAAAAAAAAGAGCACTTGAGAAAAAGAGAAAACAAAAGAGTTCCAATAAGGAAGAGAATTGTCAATTGAAGAACTTTGGTTTCAAATTCTTTTATCCTTTTGTGTAATTCTCTTGGCTACTTTGTTTACCTTACCTTTCTTGTTAACCAACACCCAAGCCTAACGTTACGTGCCTCAAGTCCAATTTGACTCAAGTCGACTTTATTTTTTCCATTAGTAGAGAGATGTGTGAGATAACAAGCTTATGGTAGTGTGGACATTACTTTTCATATGACTATGATGTGTTTGAGTTGATTGTGGCTTGATTGAATTTGTTCTTGTTATATGTGTACGGTTTTTCATTTTAAAATGGATTTTAATTGGTTTTCAAGGTTGTTGGCCATGTTAAATATGATTAACTATTTACAATGAATCCATAGTGATGATTTATCACACATGCACGATTTATTTTAAAAAGTAGAATTGATGGATGACTTGGAGGATTATTGAAGTGAATTTGGTACAAGTGTATTGAAGTTCTTGACATTGATCGATGTGTTCTGAGACATTTAAGTATTGACTTTCTATCTTTGTGTTGTTATTTTGCTTGAGGACAAGCAAATGTATAGTGTGGGGGAATTTGATTGAACCATAATTAGATTGGTTTTTAGGAGCTTAATGTGTTGTTTATTGAGATAAAATCTACTTAATTGTGTGTTTATGTGCTTAAATTGGTTCTTTATACTTTTATCTTTGTTTGCAGGTATTTTGAAGGTATTTTAACATGTTTAGAAGGCATTGTAGGAAGATAGGAGGCTTAAGAAGTTGTTTTGCAAGCAAAATGGAGTGGACGCGCCTCAGAAACCAATTGGATGCGCACTTGAAGAAGTGGATGAGTCACTATTCATCCACGCGTCCATTCTCAGTAGTTTTGGAGCCTCACGCGTCCACTTGGACATTTCTGACTGTCTCGCGCGTCCACTTTTGACAGCACGCGCGTCCACTCTCCGAATTGAAGA
Organism: Apocynum venetum; assembly: GCA_019593545.1. Classification (NCBI taxonomy): domain Eukaryota; kingdom Viridiplantae; phylum Streptophyta; class Magnoliopsida; order Gentianales; family Apocynaceae; genus Apocynum; species Apocynum venetum. The sequence continues at coordinate 117,834 of SRSM01000149.1, forward strand.
TTTTTGGCAATTTTTTAGTAGTTTTGAATTAGGACTCTTATGTAACTAACCTTAGGACCTTTTCTAACTATTTATAGGGTTTATTAGCTTAGTTTTTGGGGGATGAAGTACTTTAGATTCTCTCTTCCCGAGCATTGTAGGAGATCAAGGGTGGAGCTTCTTGGGAATCGGATTTCCGACTAATGAGTTTCTCTCTTTCCCTTAATCTTTTTATGATGTTTTCCTTTATGCTTTGTGAGTAGTTTTCTTAAGTTAGCAAGGACATGTATTAGGTTTATGTTATTCGGGAATATGAGATTTACGTTTTGTAATTAAAAACACGATCTTTTCAAGGAATCATTATTTCTATTTGAGTATTTGAACAATTCTTGGTTTTATTTTATCAATTATGTTATTTCAATTATTATTGGCCATCTTAATTGTTTTACATAGTTGATTAACTACGGTTATGCAGAATCGGTTTTCGGTAACCAAAAGTAGTAACTATTGATTAATTTAAATATGTGTTTGATTAATTGATAGGGAATTGTTTGAAACGAATTGCATGATTTTAATCGGCCATTAACTTTATGTAATTTGTGTTGATGTTGTCCTTGAGCTGAATAACTTAATTGACTATTTTATGCGAGCGATTCGGTAGTTTAGTTTAATTAGGTTAAAGTTAATTTGCCGTGCTTCTCGGGAATTAACCTAACTATACAGGAATCGGAATTTGCTGCGCTACGCGGAATTCTAAGTCACTACTCAAATAGATTATTATCAATGATTAATCCCGAATAAGTAAAACTGAAATACAAAGTCCTTACTAACGTTTTTATTTTCTTTGATTCTTAATTAATTTGTGAGTAAATTTATTTAAAGTTTATTCTTTTAAAATAAAAATCAAATCTTTCTCCCATAATCTTGATTAGTTTACTTGTTCTAAGATTTTACAAATCCCTGTGGGTTCGACCCTTACTTGCCATAACTGCATAAGTTAGTTAAAGTTCGGAATTTAATTTGATAGCGCAACGACACGCTCGTCAGATTCCTTCAACAATTAAGCAAGCTATTTAAAGTTGTGTTTAATCACTGTTGGACATTTAATTAACTTAAATACGCCATCTTTCAGTATCCGAAAAGATGCGTATTCAATAATTTCTGCTAGGCCTGCAAGCTAAATAGTGAAAAAGGAAAATCAAATAATTCAAAAGTATTAAAGAAAACGATAGGTTGCCTCCCATACAGCGCCCTTGTTTAACGTCTTAGACTAGACGAGCACATATTTCAAATCCTTTCTGGTAGTGGGTCTTCAAAAGTAACGGAATCGATAATTTGTTCGACAAATCCTTCATGAAAAGGTTTAAGGAGGTGACTGTTCACTTTGAAAATTTTATTCGTTTGAAAACTTTTTACCTCCACTGACTCATGATTAAAGATATTAATGATAACAAATGGGCCAATCCACCTTGACTTTAGCTTTCCTGGAAACAATCTCAGACGAGAATTATAGAGTAGAACCTTATCACTAATATTGAAATTTTTCTTTGAAAGATTTTTGTCATGGTAATATTTCATCTTTTCTTTTGCAATCCAGGCTTATGTTCAAAATGCCTTATGTTCTAATTCCACAAATAGATGACAGGCTTTACCATAAACCAACATAAATGGTGACATATCAATAGAGGTTTTGAAAGCTGTTATGTACGCTCAAAGAGCATCTCCCAATCGAAGGCTCCAGTCTTTCCTATTAAGATTGACTACTTTAGCTAGAATAGATTTAATTTCCCTGTTAGAGATTTCAGCAAGTCCATTTGTTTGAGGATGATAGGCAGTAGAAACCTTATGAGAAATATGATATTTTTTAAATAGAGTTTCTACTACCTTGTTGCAAAAATGCGTACCTCTGTCACTGATGATGGCCTTTGGAATTCCAAATCTACGGAATATGTTGTCCTTGATAAATGTGACAACTACTTTGGAATCATTCGTTCGAGTGACCTTAGCTTCAATCCATTTGGAAACATAATCCACTGCAAGTAAGATGTAAGTATTTCCAAAAGATGAAGCAAAAGGTCCCATGAAATCAATGCTCCATACATAAAAAAGTTCACAAACTAATATAGTTTTCAAAGGCATTTCATCTCTCTTGGATATATTAGCAACTCTTTGACATTCATTGTAAGATTTAACAAAGTAATATGCATTTTCGTTAAGAGTAAGCTAATAAAATCCATTTTCAAGAATTTTTCTGACAGTTCTTTTTGGTCCAAAATGACCTCCACATTCAAAAGTATGACAAAAATTCAATATAGATTGAATTTCATTATTTGGAACACATCTGCGTATAACATTGTCTGCACTGCTGTTGAATAGGTAGGGATCATCCCAAATGTAGTGTTTTGAGTCATTCCTAATTTTATCCTTATGAGCCTTAGATAGATTATTTGGAAATATTTTGGTAACAATATAATTAACCATATCTGCATACCAAGGTATAATTTCATGCAATGCATAAAGATGCTCATCAGGAAATAAATCAGAGATAGAAGATACTTCCCCGTCATATCTCAGTTGACTCAAATGATCAGCAACAAGATTCTCTGCTCCCTTCTTATCTCGGATTTTAAGGTCAAATTCCTGGAGTAAGAGAATCCATCTAAGTAGTCTTGGTTTAGACTCCTTCTTTAATAGGTACTTTAGAGCTGCATAATTTGAATAAACAATCACTTTTGTTTCCAACAGATAAGATCTAAATTTCTCTAGAGCAAAAATAATGGAGTGGAGTTCCTTCTCAGTTGTGGTATAATTGCATTAGGCATCATCAAGTAATTTAGATGCATAATATATCACATGAGGAACTTTATCTATTTTCTGACCTAGAACAGCTCCAATTACTTTGTCACTAGCATCACACATTATCTCAAAAGGAAAATTCCAATTAAGGGGTTGAATGATAGGTGAGGAAATCAATTTCTCTTTCAACAGTTTAAATGCATGTTTACAACTTTCATCAAAATTGAATTTATGTTCTTTTTGTAATAGCGTGCACAAAGGTTGAACAGTTTTAGAGTAATCCTTGATAAACCTTCTATAGAATCCAGCATGACCTAAGAAGGATCTTACCTCTCTTACCGTAGAAGGATAAGGATCAACAACCAGTCCTTTTGGTGAAACTACATGCCCTAAAACAATTCCTTGTTATACCGTGTAAGCACAAGTTCCAGATTTTCTAAACATGAATCAAATGAATTTCTCTAGACAGTAAAATCATCCATGAAAATTTCAATGATATTTGTGACAAAATCAGAAAATAAAACATCATGCATCTTTGAAAGGTAGCAGGTGCATTGCATAGATCAAAAGACATTCTTCTATAAGCATAAGTACCAAATGGGCATGTAAAAGTAGTTTTACCTTGGTCTTCTGGGGCAATAACAATATGAAAATAACCAGAATAATCATCAAGGAAACAATAATCAGAATAACCAAATAGACGTTCTAACATTTGATCCATGAAAGGAAGGGGAAAATGGTATTTCCTAATCTATACATTAAGTTTCCTGTAGTCTATGCAGACTCTTCAACCATTTTGCACTCTAGTAGGAACTTTCTCACCTTCAGAGTTATCCACAATAGTTATTCCACTTTTCTTTGGAACAACATGTACAGGTAGATGATACTAGCATTAACAAGTTTTAGAATTTCAGCTTTTAGGTAGATGATACCAGCACTAACAAGTTTTAGAATTTCAGCTTTTACTACTTCCATCATAGGAGAGTTTAGTCTCCTTTGTGACTCTTTGGTTGGTTTAGCTTCATCTTCTAACAATATACGGTGCATGCATGTTGATGGGGCTAATACCTTTAATGTCGGCTAAAGTCCAGCCGATGGCAGTTTTGTTGTCCCTAAGCACAAAAACTAACATATCTTCTTGGGAAGATGAGAGATTGTTAGCAATAATAACAGGTAAAGCATTACTTTCACTTAAATATGCATATTTCTAATGAGAAGGTAAAGCTTTAAGCTCAAGTGACGGGGGACAAACAACATATGGTAAGATTTGATTATGTGAGCTAGGTAATGCAATTTTTGAATTACTAACAGGACATGCAGATAAATCCTTGACAGCTTGTTTGAGTTCATGGTTACATTCCACAAATAAAGTGTCAAGAACATTTTCATCTATACTCAAGTTCATAGTGGATTGTATCATTTCAGTATAGCTCAAATCAAATATATCTTAAATAAGTGGATCTATAATATCCACAACAGAAACTATAGAACATTCATCGGAAGGGTACTTTATGGCATCAAATATGTTAAAAATTTTTTTATCACAATGAAATTCCATTGATTAAGTACCTTCATTTACATCAATTTTAGTTCTAGCAGTTTTCAGAAATGATCTACCTAATATAATAGGTGACTGTGATGAACAAGTATTTTGACTATCCTCGATTTTCAAAATGTAGAAATCTGCAGGGAATACTAAATCATTTACTTTAACCAATACATCTTCTATTACTCATTCTGGATAAGCCACAAACCTATTAGCTAACTGAATAACAATTCTAGTAGGTTTCATTGATCCCAAATTTAAAGAGTTATAGATTGTATAAGGCATGACATTGATAGAGGCTCCTAAATCTAGCATACAATTTGAGACTACTTTATCACCAATTGTACAAGGAATAGCGAACATACCTGGATCTTTTTGCTTTGGAGGAAGTTTCTGTTGGAGAACAACGGACACACATTCCCCCACACTGATTCTCTCGTTACCTTTAAGCTTTTTCTTGTTGGTACAAAGTTCTTTTAGGAAATTTGCACAACGAGGAATCTGTCTTATTGCATCCAAAAGAGGAATGTTGACTTCAACTTTCTTGAAGATCTCCATAACATCTTTTTCTTCCTCATCTTTCTTGTTCTTAGTTAACCTATTGGGGAAAAGAGGACTTACCTTGGAAATAGAACAAGAAGATTCTCCTATCTGAGGAACTTTGTCGAAAGTTGTTGGACTTGAAATAGGTGCTTTCTCCGTGCCTTTATTTTCCTTTGGTCTCTTGGATTCTTCCAATACTTTACCACTTCTAAATGTTACGACACTAGCATTCTCTCTGGGATTAAGTGGTTGTGATGGAAGTTTATTGAAAAGCTATGTTTTCAATTGACTTAGCTCAGAAGTCATTTGTCCTACTTGATTCTCCAAATTGTGAATGTTGGACTTTGTATCCTTTTAGAATGACATGGTATCTCTCTGAAAAGATAGAAAACTTGAAGCTAGAGATTTCACCATATCTTCTAAAGACATACTCGGTTGTTGGTTCTAAGGAGGTTGATGAGGATTTTGGCGTTGATTAGGAACAAAACCTGGTGGATTCATTGGTGATTAATGATTAATGATTTTAATTTAAGAGTTGACAAATCTCTGTGGATTCAAATCCTATTTTCCTATCTACATAAGAATAGTTAGGTTTAAATTTCAGAGCCGTACAATAGGTTCATCAAATTTCGCCGCCGTTGCTCGAGATTTGTTTTAAACCATTGGCTGAACTACTTTTTTTTTATTTGTTTCTTCCTTAATTTGTTTTATTTGTTTCTTTTCCTTTTAGTGAATAACATAATCACTTTTGAAGCCATTACTATGGAAGGTCCATCAATAAGAAGTCTAACAAAAATCGCAGTATTTGGAGGAACGACCGTGGGTACTACTATTTTGGATCCAATTGCTGCTATCCAATTGGGAAGAGTACTACCTCATCGAAAGATCGGTCTAGTATACGGAGAAGGAAATGCTGGATTAATTGGAGAGGTTATTCAAGCACACCAGTCATACCAAACACTTGTTCATATTGAAACAAATCAACCAAACAAAGTTCTCGATGTAGGTGTCATTCCCACTCCTCTGGAAAAAATATATGGCAGAACAATTGGACACGAGGTACAAACAAAATCATTTTATGAACGCATGACACTCATCTTCCATAACTGTGATGCTTTCATAATAATCCCAGGAGGATATGAAGTATTAGAATACTTGTTCAATTTAACATTCTGGTTTAACATGAAACTGCACACTAAACCAATTGGTCTTTTAAATGTTGATCACTACTTTGATGGTTTATTAACATTTCTTGACATAGCTGTTACACATAAGCTTCTAAGGAGTTATTGGATGAATTAGTAGCTTTTATACTAGAGACAGATCCATATGTACCTCCAATTAACTGGTCAATTTCCGATAACAAGAGAAAAAAGAGATTCAATGAATTTAGAGTTAAAGTTGTAAGTTTTTCTTTTTATTAAAAGATGTGGAATAACATTGTTGTTTTTTTTTTCAAACTTTGTGTGTTTTTACATTAAGAACAATGTAATTCTCAAATGTGTGGGGTGGTTTAGTAAAGAGTCAAGTGATTAAACTCATTTGATTTTTTATCCATACATTTAAAAACATTTTTTTTAATAATTTGTTGTTTTGTTGAATAAATCATGCATGTATTATAATTTTTTAAGATCTTAGGTAATTTTGTGTTAATTTTTTCAATCATTTTATAATTGTACCCCTTTCTGTAAAATTTTTCAAATAAATTAATTGAATATCTTTGTAATTTGACAAAAATATTCTTATTTAACTAATGTGACTAAATATTTTTTGTTATGAAATCCAAAATTAAAAACATTAGTATTGTGATTTGATGATAATGTGAGTTTATTGTGTGTTTTAGTACATTTAAAGTCACTCTCTACACACTAGAACTTGTTCTTTCACATGCTTGAGACAAAATTTAATTAAGATCTTAGTTGATTTGGGGATGACATAAGGCCTTTTTTGATAATTTGAGTCTTTCTGAATGAACTATACTTATATATATCTCTCAATCCTACTTTGAGTCAATATCCATGAATGTTTTCATTACCATTTAATTTCTATGATAAATAGCCTCGTTTATTACTTTTCTATCCAGATACTTTATTGAGAATGTATTAACTATGTGTTAATCTGTATTGAAAAGTTATGAGCACTGCTGATAAAGAATTACGAGATATTTTAAAAAATAACTAAAAGGTAAAAAACTCATAGATATGATCTTTTCAAAAAAAAAAGAAAAAAAAGAAAAAAAAGAAGAAAAGTGTTATAAAAAAGAAAAAAAAGAAAAAAAAATTAAGAGATGTTATTGGTAAGGTTTTCTTCAAAGAGGTGTAATTCATTCTCAATTTACATTGTTGAAATATTTTGTATATTCCTATCCTTCGTTTGTAGCCAAATCCCGAGCTTAACATTGCAAGCTAAAAGTCCTATTTGACCCAAATCAACCAAAATTTCATCATTAGTGGAGAGTATGTGACTTTACAAGTTTATAAATTGTGTTGAGAAAACTAAGAATGTATTTTTATTTACATAGTGACTTTGTTGTTATTTTTTCATTATACTGATATCATGTTTTAAAAAAAAATTAAGGATTTTATGTTTTTCACAGTCACATTTTGTTAACTTTGAATATTAATGTTAAACTTGTAAATGATATTATGATATTCAAGCACACGAGCACAATTGCTTTTTTTTAAAAAAATGAGGTTAATTTTGAAAGTTGTATTGAAATTAATATAACACTTTGTTACCTTATTAATCTTGGTTAAATTATTTATACTTGTATATTTTGTGTTTATATTTGCTTGATGACAAGCCAACAGATAGTGTGGGGAATTTGATGTACTCATAAATTAATTGATTTTTATATTAAAATCGGTTAATTGTGTTATTTAATGGATATTGTTGAAAATTAAGAGTATTAGAGACTATGGACTTGATAACTTCTTCAAGAGACATGATGCGAGATTGATCTTGAGAGATAGGAAGGGAATCTTGAGCATAATAATTAGGAGGATAGTTATTCCTAGGAAAGTTATCATAATTAGGCATATAGTCATAACTAGGCTCATAGATATAATTAGCATAGCTATTTCCAAATTTATCCTACCTAGATTGAGAACAATGCATCCCTATGTGATAAGGTATAGAATTATGTGGGTTAGACCTATGAGAAGGTGAATATGAATAACCACTAAATCCATTAGAACAGTCAAAAGGTCTAGCATTCTCTCTTCCAATAATATAGCCCCTTACCAAAGAAGTAAGGTTATCTATTTTGTTCTGCAAAGATTGATAATCTACAACATCCATCCTAGAGTCATCATATTAATAACATTTCACTTTAATTGAGCAACCTATAGAATTTATTACTCATAGAGGTAGATGACGAGCGTGTCGTTGCGCTATCAAATTAATACCAGACTCAACCAACTTATATAATTAGGGAAAGTAAGGGTCGAACCCACAGAGACTTGTAAATTCTTTGATTAAGTAAACTAATTACAACTTTGGGGAGAAAAGATTGGTTTTTATCTAAAAGATTAAAACTTAAAAATAAGTAATTCATAAAATAACTAGAAATCAATGGATAAAAAGACGTTAGCTAGGACTTTGTATATCGGTTTTATTTATTCAGGGATTAATCATCGATAACAGTTTATTTGAGTAATGACTTAGAATTCCGCGTAGCGCAGCAAATTCTGATTCCTATAAATTTAGGTTAATTCCCGAGAAGCACGACAAATTAACTTTAACCTAATTAAACTAAATTACTGAATCACTCGCATAAAATAGTCAATTAAGTTATTAAGCATAAGGACAACATCAATACGAATTACATAAAATTAATGGCCGATTAAAGTCATGCAACTCGTTTCGAACAATTCCCTATCAATTAATCAAACATAGATTTAAATTAATTAATAGTTACTACTTTTGGTTACCGAAAACCGATTCTGCATAACCCTAGTTAATCAACTATGTAAAACAATTAAGATGACCATAATAATTGAAATAACATAATTGATAGAATAAAACCAAGAATTGTTCAAATACTCAAGTATAAATAATGATCCCTTGAAAAGATCGGATTTTTAATTACAAAACGTAAATCTCATATTCCCGAATAACATAAACCTAATACATGTCCTTGCCAACTAAAGAAAACTACTCACAAAGCATAAAGGAAAACATCATAAAAAGATAAAGGGAAAGAGAGAAACTCATTAGACGAGAATCCGATTTCCCGAGGAGCTCCAACCCTTCAACTTCTACAATGCTCGGGAAGAGAGAATCTAAAGTGCTTGACACCCTAAACTAAGTTATTAAGGCCTATAAATAGTTAGAAAAAGGTCCTAGGGTTGTTTATACAAGAGTCCTAATTAGAAACTACTTAAAACGAGTTTAAAACTTGAATTCGGCAAGTGGACACCCGAGCCTTCAAAGTGGACGCCTGAGTAAATGAGACACGTCCACTTGGCTGTCAAACGTCTAAGCGTGGACGCGTGAGGTCTGGTGGACGCGTCCACTTTCTGGCCTTGTGCGTCCACTTCTCTTTCTTCTAAATATCCATCTTCAAGTTTCCAATTCTTCCAATTTCATTCCAACATCTTCTAAATCTTCTAAAGACCTAAAAACAAAAATAATAGTGTAAAGAATCATTAAAATCACCAAAACACATAATTAGCTAGATTTAAACTCAATAAAACATCATTATAAACAATAGAAAACCAAGCTAATTATGGTTCAATCAGTAGATCTAGAGATATCTAAGGATATATAAAATAATTACACCTCTAGATCCTATCTAATAAAAAAACCGCTTATCTTCAACGCTAGATAACATCCGATCTTTCCTGAAGACTTGAAACTGATCTTGCATGGATTAGACATAAAAATCCTAAAAGACCAACACTTATAAAATTAAGACATTAGTCCTCATTAATGTTGGTCATTAATCAAATTAAGATATTAAAAGCTTTAAGGCTTTCAAAATCAAATGAAAATATTACTGATATGTTTACTCGCTTTACTAACATTATTAACGTTTTAAAGTGTTTAGTAAGCCATATTCTATAGGAGAACAACACATGAAGATACTCAATGCCTCTACCAAAGGCTTGGAAGGCAAAACCACTGCTATGCTATAAACTTATAACTTGATGAAGAAACCAGTGGAAGAGCTTATTGGATCACTTCTCACTCATGAAAAATAAGGTTGAGTTTTGAAAGTGATGATCAAGAAGTAGAAGACAAAGGGAAAAGAGGGATGCTCTCAAAGCTAAAGAGAACATTGATAATGAATCTTCTAGTGATGAGGAAGAAATGGTGATGAGGAAATAACTCTTGTCATGAAGAACTTTAAAAAAATGTTCAAAAAAGGACACTTCAACAAATTAAAAAATAAGCCATCGACATCCACAAATACCAACTCAAAGCAATGCTATGAATGCAGAAGTCCAAATTACTTCAAGGCGGATTGCCCAAAATTAAGAGAGAAAGAAAATAAGTACAAGTCCAAAAACAAAAAAGGACTAGCTTGCACTTGGGATCAAGAAGGAAGTGAAGATGAAGTACAACTGAACATGCAAATGTTTGTTTCAGGCTATTGAAGATGAGGTAAATGCTTCAAAAACCCTACTTTAGTTGATAATGAAAGTGATAATGATGTTTGTGACTTGTTTGATAAAGATGAATTCATTTCCAATCTCATAAGGAAATGAAAAAGATTATCAAGAAAAACAAAGTCTTGAAATGTCAAGTAGAGAAGCCATCTTTAGATAATAATAGACTCATAGATGAAAATGCCATGTTAACTTCCACGAAAAACTGTCTTGATGAGAATGTTATTGGTTTAAATGATAAGGTGAAATTCCTTGAGAATGCTAATGTTGATCTTGTTACTAGAAACAAGAAGTTGGTGATATGATGAGTGATTATGATGCCATGAAAGTTAGAATAAGTTATTTAAGTGCTAGTTTGCAAAAACTTACATGTGGTAGGGACAATTTGAACAAATTACTTGGTATGCAAAGACTCACTCATGATAAGAGAGGTTTTGTTTTGATGATAACTATAATGATGTCTCACACACACATGAGAGCTTATCTCACTCACATGAAAATATGCCACATGCACATAAGAGAGTACCTCATGCATATTATTCACATGTCTCAACTTCTTCAAAAATATGTTGTACCTATTGTTGTAAAAATGGTCACAAGGTGACTAGATGTTATGTGAAGAAAAGATTGAGAATGGTGCTAAAAAACTTGGGTAGTTAAAGAACTAACCTCAATGGACCCAAGAGAATTGGATACCAAAAGGCTTATTAACATCTTTGGTGTAGGTTTGTTTTCAATTGAATACAAAGGAGAACAAATGGTTTCTTGACAGTGGATGCTCAAGACACATGATTGGAAATGCATCCATATTAATGATGTTAAAACAATGGATGAAGGATTTGTGACTTTTGGTGACAAAAAGAAAGGGAAAATCATTGACATTGGCAATGTGGTAAAAGTACTTCTCCTTTTATTAAAAATGTTCTTTTTATTGATAATCTCAATATAATTTGCTTACTATTAGTCATTATGTGATAATGGCTATAAGGTTATTTTCAAGAAGGATTCATGTTTAATTTTTTATGATTGCTCTAACAAAATTGTTTTTGTTGGAAATAGAAATAGAAATATGTATGATCTTTACTTTGATGATTTAGTTGAACAAGATGTTAATGTCTTGCTTTGAAAGATGATGATGCATATCTTTGGCATCGTAGATTAGGACATGTGAACATGGATACTTTGCATGACCTATCAAAACATAAATATGTTAGGGGATTGCCTGCCATTCATTTTGAAAAAGATCGTATTTGTGATGCATGTCAATATGGTAAATAAGTTAAGAGTTCCTTTAAATCTAAGAAGATAATTTCTACCTCAAAACCTCTTGAACTTGTACATATGTATTTATTTGGTCATATGAGAACAATGAGTCTTGGTGGCAATTGTATGCATATGTGATAGTTGATGACTTCTCTAATTTACTTGGGTATTATTCTTGTTGGGCAAAGATGAAGCTTTTGGAACTTTTGTCAAGCTTTTTAAACAAGTACAAAACACCATAGGATGCAAATTTATCTCCATTAGAAGTGACAATGGTAGAGAATTTTGCAATAATGGCTTCACTAAACTATTTGTTATCTTAGAAAGCACTGTTTGTTTTAAAATTAGAAAAATCAGTTAAAACCTAATTCACCACCCTCTTAGGTTTTCAAATTGTGTTATTTCAGTTATTATTGGCCATCTTAATTTTTTACACAGTTGATTAACTAGGGTTATGCAAAATCGGTTTTCGGTAACCAAAAATAGTAACTATTGATTAATTTAAATCTGTGTTTGATTAATTGATAGGGAATTGTTTGAAACGAATTGCATAATTTTAATCGGCCATTAATTTTATGTAATTTGTGTTGATGTTATCCTCGAGCTGAATAATTTAATTGACTATTTTATGCGAGCGATTCGGTAATTTAGTTTAATTAGGTTAAAGTTAATTTGTCGTGCTTCTCGGGAATTAACCTAAATTTACAAGAATCAGAATTTGCTGCGCTACGTGGAATTCTAAGTCACTACTCAAATAGGTTATTATCAATGATTAGTCCCGAATAAATAAAACCGAAACACAAAGTCCTTGCTAACGTTTTTTCTATCTATTGATTCTTAATTGATTTGTGAATTATTTCATTTAAAGTTTTATTCTTTTAGATAAAAATTGATGCTATATTTGGCCAAAAATTAAACTTTGATTTTCTTGGACTAAATTGGCGCCAATTTGGGCTCTTGTTTGGACAACAATTGATGGTCGTGCTTGGAGTTTGGGCTTCGTACAACTCCAAGTCCACAACGGTAACATTCATGTGAACAAAGAAATAGTGTTAGGCTGCAAAAGAAGAAAAGAAACAAGGCCAGCCCACCTATCCACCCTCTTCAATGCATAGGTTCACAGAAAAGCCTGAGAAATTGTATTCTCACCTACTCCTCTGTGAAAAAGCCGACAGATTCCCTCTGCCATTACTGCTTTCCCAATATCACAGATTTGATGGGGCGATTTTCTCACACCATTTTTCCCATTCCTTGTATCCTAGTAGAGGGCAAAGTGTTTATGAGAGCTTTAGGCACCACGCTCTCACTCTCATCGCAGGCTTCTGAGGCTGAAATTTCTCACCGACGGTGCTTCTGCAGCGAAGATTCTCGAGATCCCTCACTTCAGGTATGTAAAGTTTCCCCCCTAACCACTTATCAACTTCTACTGTCTACTATACTGGAAAATAAGCCTCATAGCACCTTTTATGGCTTTGGGCTGAAGCTGAGTGAGGCGAGCTTTCAACCCTGTAACTGTTAGGAGGGAAAAAAAAGGTTTCGGTTGATCTAGGTTCGAGGAACTTCAGAAGTTACTCATGACCTGTAATATGATGTTGAGTTGCATATTAAACAGGAGAATACAAAAAATTATAGAGGACTGCAGCTAACCTACAAGGATTTTCTTGTTTTTGAAGCCCTTTCCAAATGTTAATCTGGTAAAGGATTTGCTTCAAAATACATACTTGTTTATATTTACCAATATATTAATTTATCGTCACAGTTATTTTTCTTCTCTTTTAGTTAATTGAACAAAGATAGGAACAGAGAGTCTTGCGTAGAACTTGCTTTGATCTGCAAAATAACCCAAGAACTGAGAAACTGTAGTCCCCTGATCATAGCCATGCCTATAATGTAGATTCACAAAGTCCATAACGTCCCTGTGGCTGTTCCATAGAGCTTGGTAATGGCTTTGAACTTCATCATCATCATAGGGAGCTATGGATGCAAAAGAAATCACTCATTTGTTATTCAGTATTGATATAAGTTTCCCAATTTATGGCTTAATCAAGAAATCAATGATAGGAAAAATTTCAGATTCATTACTAATGAAAAAAATATGAGTTCAGAACTTCATAAACCTAAATCTCATATTAACATTGATAAACCTGTTTGATATGTTCAATTGTAATAGAACTTGGATGTCTTGTTACACTAATATCTATTGTCAGTTTGTTTTTTTAACCATTTTGTTATTGGTCCTGTGCCAATAACTCAGCTACATTGTGTGCTTATTTGCAGTGTATTTGGTTCCTAATTGACTCCACTTCTAGGCCCCAAGTACGTATTTTAGTCACATCGACTATATTCTTACATCATTTGCTCCCACGAATGTTACATCATAACTCAAAAATATCTTTAACCTCTTTCTTTTTACCTGCATGTTGTAGAGAAAGCTGGAGCCAAATCAAAATCAGCCTAGCATTGCACCGGACTGTGAGTCCTCCACTAAGTCCAACTCTTACCCATTGCCAATAAACATCAAGAAGCGAAAAAGAAAGGTAAACAATGTGCAATAAATTCTTTTCACTGCATTTACTAGAATTGAGTTAATATATTTTGATATATCTTTCGTAGCTTAGTTCAAATGTTCATATTGAAAGTTACCTACTTTAACATAATCGAGCATTTACTGGTTTAAGACATTTTTTGTGCTTTAAAAAATTTAGATGGAAAATTTAGATGGGATATTAAAGATTACTGTTTTTTTTAATCACTATTTCAAATTTCCCTACTTGTGGTAGATTTCCAATTCTTGCTCAAAAAAAACAAAGACACAGATGGATAGAACGATATGGCCTATAGATTTAGTTAACCATTACACACAAGTAATGGTTGCTGTGAAGGTTGACGAGCGTGTCGTTGTGTTATCAAATTAAATTCTGAATTTTAACTAACTTATGCAGTTAGGGCAAGTAAGGGTCGAACCCATAGGAACTTGTAAACTTTTAGATAAAGTAAACTGATCGAGAGTAGGGGGGAAAGATTCAATTTTTATCTACAAGAATAAAACTTTAAATAAAATCACTCACAAATCAATTAAAACTCAAGGGATAGAAAAAACGTTAGAAAGGACTTTGTATTTCGGTTTTATTTATTCGGGACTAATCATTGATAATAACCTATTTGAGTAGTGACTTAGAATTCCGCGTAGCGCAGCAAATTCTGATTCCTGTAAATTTAGGTTAATTCCCCAGAAGCACGGTAAATTAACTTTAACCTAATTAAACTAAATTACCGAATCGCTCGCATAAAATAGTCAATTAAGTTATTCAGCTCGAGGACAACATCAACACAAATTACATAAAATTAATTGCCGATTAAAATCATGCAATTTGTTTCAAACAATTCTCTATCAATTAATCAAATGCAGATTTAAATTAATCAATAGTTACTACTTTTGGTTACCGAAAATCGATTTTGCATAACCCTAGTTAATCAACTATGTAAAACAATTAAGATGGCCAATAATAATTGAAATAACACAATTGATAGAATAAAACCAAGAATTGTTCAAATACCCAAATAGAAATAAAAATCTCTTGAAAAGATCGGGTTTTTAATAACAAAACATAAATCTCATATTCCCGAATAACATAAACCTAATACATGTCCTTACCAACTAAAGAAAACTACTCACAATCTATAAAAGAAAACATCATAGAAAGATTAAGGGAAAGAGAGAAACTCATTAGTCAGAAATCCGATTTCCCGAGAAACTCCCACCCTTGATCTCCTACAATGCTCGGGGACAAAGTATCTAAGGTGCTTCACCCCCGAAACTAAGCTATTAAGTCCTATAAATAGTTAGAAAAAGGTCAAAGAGCCCTAATTAGAAACTACTTAAAAAGAGCTTAAAACTTGAATTTGGAAAGTGGACGCCCGAGTCTTCAAAGTGGATGCCTGAGAGATTAAGATGCGTCCACTTGGACGCTTGGCTTTGTCAATCTTCTGAGGGTGGACGCATGAGGTTTGGTGGATGCGCCCACTTTCTGGCATTGCACGTCCACTTCCTCTCCATGCGCGTCCACTTCTTCTTTCTTCCAAATATCCATCTTCAAGCTTCCAATCTCTTCCAATTTTGTTCAAACATCTTCTAAATCTTCCAAAGATCTGAAAACAAAAGTATAAGTGTAAAGAATCATTAAAATCACCAAAACACATAATTAGCTAGATTTAAACTCAATAAACATCATGATAAACACTAGAAAACCAAGCTAATTATGGTTCAATCAGAAGTTAAGGACGGAATGTGGGTTGGAGGGAAATTCAACCAACTGGCTTGGGAAATGATAACCACAATGTTCCATGACACTACCGGAAAAAATTACACAGAAATGCAGCTCAAAAGCAAATACAACCGCCTTATGAAAGAATAAAGACAAATGCGTTGGCTTATTGAGAACCCATCACAAATTGGAGCTGTTTGGGATCCTGTAAATCAAACAATTCAGCTTACCGATGCATCTAAATGGAGTTGGATCAACGAGGTAACTTTACACCCTATTTTTCATGTCATTCATGTAGAATATAAATAGCAGTGAAATTAATTAATGCTTGATATATCAGGGACTGTTTGGACATAACTATGTTGTTGAATTATAAGCTTAGTTTTCAATCAAAATTGCAGAAATAACATATAAATTGGCAAGAACAGATCAAGAAAATAAAAAATGTATGTTTTAGCTAGCTTGTATGTCAAAGTGAAGGTGTCTTTAGTATTTGGTTACATTTTTGTGAGTAAAATAATGATTTGAATGATACGATATATAGTAGAGTATGTACACTTTTAGATAACTGTCATATAGTGTGTGTTTATATATAAGTCTTGATTCAAAACACCTTCTATTAAGTGTCAAATGATTACAAATATTTCTCTATGATATTATTAGTAGTAACGGGGTTTGAAAGCCTTAAAGCTTTTAATATCTTAGTTTTGATTAAATGACAAACATTGATAAGGACTAATGGCTTTATTGTATTAGTGATGATCTTTTAGGATTCATATATCTAATCCTTGCAAGATCAAAGTTTCAAATCTTCAGGAAAGAGCTTTTGATGTCAAGCCTTGAAGATAAGCGTTTCTGGATTAGATAGGATCTAGAGGTGTAGCTTTAATTCTTTATTTATCTTTGGTTATCTCTAGGTCTATCCCTTTGAGTAATGAGTTCTATAGGTTGCTCAATAAGAGTGAAATGATTTTCAAAATGCATTTCATTTAGATAAAACATGAGTTGGGTATTTGAAATGATTTTCAAAATACATGCACATACTTCAAAATTCATAAAATATAGTTTGCAAACTCTTAGAGTTGTTTGGGAACTTGTTCTGCATAGTTTTAATGCATTTGTGGTCGACCTGACAAAAGTGTGGACGACCACAAATCATGCGGTCGACCAGACTTCTCAGAGTATCGTCCGCAGGCTGTCCAGAGTTCTCTGGAACACTTGCGGATGATGGAGCGGTCGACCGGACTTTTGAGCTCATCGTCCGCATGCTGTCCAGAATTCTCTGGAACATTTGCGGATGATGGTACGGACGACCCTCTTGATTTGCGGTCGACCGCACTTCTCCTGAGTGGGATTCAAACAGCCATTTTTATGACCGTTGGTGCATACATATAAATACCCAATCGTTTAAACAACTCAAATTAATTACTTTTTGAGCAAAAATCTGATCCTAACAGTTCATAGAACCTCTGGAGATTATTTTGAAACCAAATCTTAACATTCATATTGTGAAATTCATCAAAGTGAGATTTATACAAAATCATTGGGGTTCTTGAGCAACTTACAAGAAAACATTACTCAAAGAGGTATTTATGCTTTACATTGATATATCTTCACATTAAGGTGATTTCATATATCAAACTCTTCTTATTCATATCTTGATTGAATTGTTCAAGGTTGCATTGAGCTTAAAACTCTAAGGATTAGAGTGAGCCTTGAACCATAGAAAACTGTGTTTGTGTTAAGAGCTTCTTTTTCATTAATTGTTGTAATAGAGAAAGGTGTGTAGACAAGGTTATATTGTAAAACTCAAAGTGTTGAGTGAACCTTGGTTGGTTAAGAGGTTTATGTTGTAAAACCCTAAGGGAATTGGGTGAGCCTCTATTGTATTCTCTCTTACTATATTAGTGAAAGGTTTTGTGAAATCCTTGAGTAGATAGCTCAAGGTAGTGGATTAGGTTTTGTTGGATAAACCAAACCACTATAAATCTTTGTGTTCATTGCTTCTTTTCTTGAACTCATCTTTTCATACTTTGGTTGAACACCAAGTGTTTGATATTTGTTATCTTAGAAAGCTTGTTTAATTTAAAAAGGAAAAATCGGTTAAAACCTAATTCACCCCCCCCCCTCTTAGGTTTTTCAATTGGTATCAGAGCAGGTCTTCTTGTTGATAAGGCTTAACATTCTTGAAGCAAAGATTCTATGGCTCATCTAGATAACAATATGATGGTAGAAGGTTACTCTACTACTAGACCTCCTTTGTTGAATGGCACAAACTATAATTTCTGGAAAAATAGAGTTAGAATCTATATATCTTCTCTAAACTATGAATTATGGAATATTGTTGAAAATGGTCCCTATGTTCCTTTCAAAGTTGTTGATGGTATAAAGATTGATAGAATTTCTGAGGAATTTGATGATGAAGATAAAAAGAAAATGACTCTTAATTTTCTTGCCATGAACACTCTTACTTGTGCACTTGATATGAATGAGTATAACAGGGTAAGATGTTGTGAATCTGCACATGAAATGTGGAGACTACTTGAAGTGACTCATGAAGGTACAAACCAAGTAAAGGAAACAAAACTTGGTATGCTTACAAGGGAGTATGAACTTTTCACTATGAAATCAAATGAAAACATCACTGATATGTTTACTCGCTTTACTAACATTATTAACGGTTTAAAAGTGTTTAGCAAGTCTTATTCTATAGGAGAACAAAATATGAAAATACTCAATGCTTTACCAAAGGCTTGGGAAGGCAAAACCACTGCTATGTTGGAAACTCATGATTTGAAGAAGAAACCAGTGGAAGAGCTTATTGGATCACTTCTCACTCATGAGATTAGGATGAAGTGGTTGAATGATCAAGAAGTGGAAGACAAAGGGAAAAGAGGAATTGCTCTCAAAACTAAAGAGAACAATGAAAATGAATCTTCCAGTGATGAGGAAGAAATGGATGATGAGGAAATAGCTCTTGTCATGAAGAACTTCAAGAAAATGTTCAAAAAGGGACATTTCAACAAATTCAAAAAGAAGCCATCGACATCTACAAATAACAACTCAAAGCAATGCTATGAATGCGGAAGTCCAAATCACTTCAAAGCGGACTGTCCAAAATTAAGAGAGAAAGAAAAGAAGTACAAGTCCAAGAACAAGAAAGGACTTGCTTGCACTTGGGATCAAGAAGGAAGTGAAGATGAAGAACAAACTGAACATGCAAATGTTTGTTTCATGGCCATTGAAGATGAGGTAAATACTCCAAAAACTCCTTCTTTAGTTGATGATGAAAGTGATGATGATATTTGTGACATGTTTGATAGAGATGAATTCATCTCCAATCTCTATAAGGAAATGAAAAAGATTATCAAGAAAAACAAAGTCCTGAAATGTCAAGTAGAGAAGCTATCATTAGATAATACTAGGCTCATCGATGAAAATGCCTTGTTAACTTCTACAAAGATTTGTCTTGATGAGAATGTTATTGGTTTAAATGACAAGGTAAAATTTCTTGAGAATGCTAATGTTGATCTTATTTCTAGAAACAAGAAGTTGGATGATATGATGAGTGATTATGATGCCATGAAAATTAGAATGAGTGATTTAAGTGCTAGCTTGCAAAAACTTACATGTGGTAGGGACAATTTGAACAAACTACTTGGTATGCAAAGACTCACTCATGATAAGAGAGGTCTTGGTTTTGATGATAGTTATAATAATGTCTCACACACACATGAGAGTTTATCTCACTCACATGTGTCACATACACATAAGAGAGTATCTCATGCATATCATTCACATGTCTATACTTCTTCAAAAATATGTTGTACTTATTGTGGTAAAAATGGTCATAAAGTGACTAGATGTTATGTGAAGAAAAAGATTGAGAATGGTGCTAAAAGCACTTGGATAATTAAAAGAACTAACCCCAATGGACCCAAGAGAATTTGGGTACCAAAAGGCTTATTAACATCTTTGGTGTAGGTATGTTTTCAATTGAAAACAAAGGAGAACAAATGGTTTCTTGACAGTGGATGCTCAAGACACATGACTGGAAATGCATCCATACTTAATGATGTCAAACCAAGAGATGAAGGATTTGTGACTTTCGGTGACAAAAAGAAAGGGAAAATCATTGGCATTGGCAATGTTGGTAAAAGTACTTCTCCCTTTATTAAAGATGTTCTTCTTATTGATAATCTCAAATATAATTTGCTTAGTATTAGTCAATTATGTGATAATGGTTATAAGGTTATTTTCAAGAAGGATTCATGTTTAATTATTAATGATTGCTCTAACAAAACTGTTTTTGTTGGAAATAGAAATGGAAATATGTATGATCTTTACTTTGATGATTTAGTTGAACAAGATGTTAAATGTCTTGCTTTGAAAGATGATGATGCTTATCTTTGGCATCGTAGGTTAGGACATGTGAGCATGGATACTTTGCATAACTTATCTAAACATGAATATGTTAGAGGATTGCCTGCCATTCATTTTGAAAAAGATCGTGTTTGTGATGCGTGTCAATATGGTAAACAAGTCAAGAGTTCTTTTAAACCTAAGAAGATTGTTTCAACTTCAAAACCTCTTGAACTTGTTCATATGGATTTATTTGGTCCTATGAGGACAATGAGCCTTGGTGGAAAATTGTATGCTTATGTGATAGTTGATGACTTCTCTAGATTTACTTGGGTATTATTCTTGTTGGGCAAAGATGAAGCTTTTGGAGCTTTTGTCAAGCTTTTTAAACAAGTACAAAACACCATAGGTTGCAAACTCATCTCCATTAGAAGTGATAATGGTAGAGAATTTTGCAATATTAACTTCACTAAACTGTGTGATGAGAATGGAATTTCTCACAATTTTTCTGTTGCTAAAACTCCTCAACAAAATGGTGTCGTTGAGAGGAAAAATCGTACGTTACAGGAAATGGCCCGTTCTATGCTATGTGAAAATAATTTGCCAAAGTATTTTTGGGCTGAAGCTGTAAACACCTCTTGCTATATTATAAATAGAGTGCTTCTTAGACCCCTTGTGAAGAAAACCCCCTATGAACTTATGTTTGGCAAAACTCCTTCTATTTCTTACTTCAAGGTCTTTGGTTGTAAATGTTTTGTTTTAAACGTCAAAGACAATCTTGGTAAGTTTGATAAGAAATCCGATGAAGGTATATTTCTTGGCTATTCTTCAATAAGAAAAGCTTATCGTGTGTATAATAAGAGAACTATGATTATTGAAGAGGTTATTCATGTTGTTTTTGATGAATCTAACATCTATTTGCCAAGAAATGAGATTGAAGGTGATATTCAAGAAATACCTTTGAAGTCAATAAATAAGGATGCTGCTCAAACAAATGAAAATCCTTCAACATCAAAGGATGAGAATAGAGAAGTCCTTGAAAATCAAGAATCTATCTCACTTGAAGAAGGAACAAAGTATGATCTTCCAAAAGAATGGAAATATGTTCACAACCATCCAAAGGATCAAATCATTGGTGATCCAAATGAAAGGGTAAGAACTAGAAGATTTTTTACAAATTTTGTTGATGATTTTGCATTTTTATCTCATTTAGAACCTAGGAACATTGATGAAGCTCTTAATGATGATTTTTGGATTATTGCCATGCAAGATGAGTTAAATCAATTTGAAAGGAGCAAAGTATGGGAACTTGTACCTAGACCTTCAAATCTTACTATTATTGGTACAAAATGGGTCTTTAGAAATAAACTTGATGAACATGGTATTGTAACTAGAAATAAGGCTAGACTTGTTGCTCAAGGATATAATCAGGAAGAAGGTATTGATTATGATGAGACCTTTGCTCCAGTGGCTAGATTAGAGTCCATTAGAATGTTACTTGCATTTGCTTCCTTTAAAGGTTTTAAATTATTTCAAATGGATGTCAAAAGTGCTTTCTTAAATGGTGTCATTCAAGAGGAAGTGTATGTTGAACAACCTCCTGGTTTTATTCATGAATCATATGTAAATCATGTGTACAAGCTCTCCAAAGCCTTATATGGTTTAAAGCAAGCACCAAGAGCTTGGTATGATAGACTCAGCAATTTTCTTATTGAAAAAGGTTTTTCTAGAGGTATAGTTGATACTACTCTCTTTATTAAAAATAAAGCTCATGATATTTTGATTGTTCAAATATATGTTGATGATATTATTTTCGGAGCTACTAATGAAAATATGTGCAAAGATTTCTCTAAGACTATGCAGGATGAATTTGAAATGAGCATGATGGGTGAGTTGACATTTTTCCTTGGATTACAAATTAAGCAAGCAAAGGAAGGTATTTTCATTAACCAAGCCAAGTATACAAAAGAATTACTGAAGAGGTTTGGAATGGCTGATTCAAAGGAGATTGATACTCCTATGGCCACATCTATTAAATTAGACAAAGACGAGAATGGTAAGATGATTGACCAAACTATATACAGAGGAATGATTGGTAGTCTTTTGTATTTAACTGCTAGTAGACCTGATATTATGTTCTCTGTTTGTCTATGTGCTAGATTTCAATCATCTCCTAGAGAATCTCATTTGATTGCAGTGAAACGTATTCTTAGATACTTAAAGGGGACAATAGATTTTGGTTTGTGGTATCCTAAATCTATGTCTTTTGAGCTAGTAGCATTTACTGATGCAGATTATGCAGGTTGTAGAGTAGAACGTAAGAGTACTAGTGGTCACTGTCAATTTCTTGGTTACTCTTTAGTTTCTTGGTATAGTAAGAAACAAGCTTGTGTCTCTCTCTCTACCACTGAAGCTGAATACATTTCTGCTGGTAGCTGTTGTGCACAAGTTTTATGGATGAAAACCACCTTGCAAGATTATGGCTTGAACTTTGATTGTACCACTATCAACTGCGATAATACTAGTGCCATAAATCTGACAAAGAATCCTATACAACATGCAAAAACTAAGCATATAGATATTAAACATCATTTTTTACGTGATCATGTTTTAAAAGGTGATATTGTTCTTGAGTTTGTTCCTACGGATGATCAATTAGCTGATATTTTCACAAAGCCTTTGGCTGAGAAAAGGTTTTGTTTACTTAGAAAACTTTTGGGCATTGGTACGTTTGTTTTGGATAACACCATTGGCAGGTGCGGTCGACCGCAAGCTAGAAAATAATCATCCACAGAACAGACAGTGGACTTGAGGATGATCATGACAGGATGACCGGTCGACCGCAGATTCAAAGTATCGACCGGAGAGGTTCCAGTGGACGTGCGGACGATACACTTATCAAATCGTCCGGTCGACCGCAGACTAAACACATCGACCGAAAATGTTCCAGAAAATTTGCGGACGACTAAAATTAAAACTTCCGGTCGACCGCAGATTAAATTTATCGACCGAAAATGTTCCCGAGTAACAAAATCAAGGTGCGGACGATACTGCGGACGACGATCCGGTCGACCGCACATCTGTAGACCGTTACAAATATGCCTCTTTCGGACGCAACTTTTCATTTTCCAATCATCCCCACCTCTTCATTTATCAGCCGCAACTCTTCAAACTCTCATAACCCACGAACAATCCACCATAAATACACTTCATTTCTTCCCCAATTCATACATTCATCCTACATATCCTTGTTTGCTGCATTTGAAAACCCTAGAAATGGCAAAAACTCAAAGTGACAAGGGGAAAACACAAATGGTTCAAGATGTTCCAAAGAAGAAGAGAACCATGCAAGCTTCTTCTCAACTCTTCAGGAGCAAGCATCATGAGGATCGTTACAATGATTACCTCAAAAATCGTCAAGTAATTTCTGGGAGCACCATTGATAGGTATGAATTTCCCTTTGATAGAATTCTTACCTATATGGCTTGGCAAGGATGGGATAATATAATTGATCATGAAGAATCCTTGTATACTGATCTTGTATATCAGTTTTATGCTAATCTTGAAGAGGTATTAGAAAAGAAGGGAGAGACAACTATAAGGACTCTTTTTGTTTCAAGGGTCAATGGGATAGATATAAAATTTACTTCCATTGGTTTAGATGAAATCTTAGAGATACCTATAGATGGGATTGAGTATTTTAATACTCATCACAGAGTAAATCATAAGGATTTTTCTACTGAGGGTTTTGAGAAGATATTTACTAAAGGAAACTCTTTTGTAAACTTAGTCAAGAGAGAGGCCAATGTGTTTAGTTTTGAACATCGAATTCTTCATCATATGTGCACTAACATCTTCATCCCCACTGAAGGCCATAAGACTACTGTCACGTTTATGCATATGTTTCTTATGTATTTGTTGGTGAAGAGAATCCGGGTGGATTTTGGTTACATTATGGTACATCACATGATGGCTACCATTGAGAAGGGCAAAGGTGTTCCGAAAAGCTTACCCTATGGACGGTTATTAACCAAAGTTTTCCGCCATTTCAACGTCCCATTTCCAGAACTGAAGGGGACAAAACATGTGCCTAAGTTCAACTTTGCTTCTTTTAAAAGAATGCAAGCGTTATGTCTCAATGGTACATGGGATTTGAAGAAAAATATGACTTCGGAAGAGATCATTGTGGCAACAAAGGAGACAGCAAGGTTGATGGGAAAAGAACCACCGATAATTCTTCATGAAGACGACCTTTCTGGCGAAGGTGAAGACTCACAAGGAGTGAAAAGATCACTTCATCTAGATGAGGAAGAAGATGTTCCTTTTGAGGCTCCAGATTTGAAGAGGGCAAAAGGTAAAGAAAAAGTTGGAGAGGAAGATGTATCCACTCCAAAACCTGCCATTTGGGGTGCCCTGGAAGAAATCTCTTCTCAGATTGGCTCCATGTTTAGCACATTTGACAATCATTTCAAGACACTTCACTCCAAGATCGACGACCTGGCATCAAGGGTGGAGTACCATGGCATTGAGATCATCAACATCAAATTTCATCTAGAGGCACTACATGGCATTCAGGTTGACGTTTCTACACCACCACCTTCACATGATATGCCCCCGCCTGATGAGCAGCCTACTGGACCATCCTCTTCCACAGCAAAAGTTTATATGCGACGACCTAGGAGATAGTGTTTTTCTGCACTTATTGTACTTTTGTTTTATCCAGACAACTTATCTCTTGTTTGTATTCTTAACTCTATTTTTATATATTTTTCCCCATGATGACTCCTTGGTAGTTGAGGGATCTTATTGTTTAAATTAACTTAGTTCTATCCTTTCTATCCATTCTTTTTGAATGATGACAAAAGGGGGAGAAAAACTACTGTTGATTGCAATATATAAATGTCGTGAAACTAACTTTTTTGTTTCAGGAATTTCTGAGATGAACTTAAATGCTCAAACTCATCAAAATCAAGAGAAAGGAGAAATAGCTCTAAAAGGTTAAGTATGGCTATCCTTGGTTTAAAGGTTATATATTTCTAAGTTTATGCTATATTGAGATTGAAGGAGAATGGGAATTGTGCGTTGGTGGCCGGGTTGGCTTTATGTACGATTTTGTGTGTTATCTCATCTCTTTTTGCATTGTTGAGTTTATGTTGCAAAAATTTTTTAAGAGTTATAAAGGAAACTCTGTCAAAATTTTTACAAACCTAGCATATTGTAAGGGGGAGCATTTTTAATAATTTTATTACATATTATATAAACTCTTCCTTACTTTGAATCCTTGCACTTAATTGTTATATTCATCACATTGCATCAATATTTGTCATCATCAAAAAGGGGGAGATTGAAAGCCTTAAAGCTTTTAATATCTTAGTTTTGATTAAATGACAAACATTGATAAGGACTAATGGCTTTATTGTATTAGTGATGATCTTTTAGGATTCATATATCTAATCCTTGCAAGATCAAAGTTTCAAATCTTCAGGAAAGAGCTTTTGATGTCAAGCCTTGAAGATAAGCGTTTCTGGATTAGATAGGATCTAGAGGTGTAGCTTTAATTCTTTATTTATCTTTGGTTATCTCTAGGTCTATCCCTTTGAGTAATGAGTTCTATAGGTTGCTCAATAAGAGTGAAATGATTTTCAAAATGCATTTCATTTAGATAAAACATGAGTTGGGTATTTGAAATGATTTTCAAAATACATGCACATACTTCAAAATTCATAAAATATAGTTTGCAAACTCTTAGAGTTGTTTGGGAACTTGTTCTGCATAGTTTTAATGCATTTGTGGTCGACCTGACAAAAGTGTGGACGACCACAAATCATGCGGTCGACCAGACTTCTCAGAGTATCGTCCGCAGGCTGTCCAGAGTTCTCTGGAACACTTGCGGATGATGGAGCGGTCGACCGGACTTTTGAGCTCATCGTCCGCATGCTGTCCAGAATTCTCTGGAACATTTGCGGATGATGGTACGGACGACCCTCTTGATTTGCGGTCGACCGCACTTCTCCTGAGTGGGATTCAAACAGCCATTTTTATGACCGTTGGTGCATACATATAAATACCCAATCGTTTAAACAACTCAAATTAATTACTTTTTGAGCAAAAATCTGATCCTAACAGTTCATAGAACCTCTGGAGATTATTTTGAAACCAAATCTTAACATTCATATTGTGAAATTCATCAAAGTGAGATTTATACAAAATCATTGGGGTTCTTGAGCAACTTACAAGAAAACATTACTCAAAGAGGTATTTATGCTTTACATTGATATATCTTCACATTAAGGTGATTTCATATATCAAACTCTTCTTATTCATATCTTGATTGAATTGTTCAAGGTTGCATTGAGCTTAAAACTCTAAGGATTAGAGTGAGCCTTGAACCATAGAAAACTGTGTTTGTGTTAAGAGCTTCTTTTTCATTAATTGTTGTAATAGAGAAAGGTGTGTAGACAAGGTTATATTGTAAAACTCAAAGTGTTGAGTGAACCTTGGTTGGTTAAGAGGTTTATGTTGTAAAACCCTAAGGGAATTGGGTGAGCCTCTATTGTATTCTCTCTTACTATATTAGTGAAAGGTTTTGTGAAATCCTTGAGTAGATAGCTCAAGGTAGTGGATTAGGTTTTGTTGGATAAACCAAACCACTATAAATCTTTGTGTTCATTGCTTCTTTTCTTGAACTCATCTTTTCATACTTTGGTTGAACACCAAGTGTTTGATATTTGTTATCTTAGAAAGCTTGTTTAATTTAAAAAAGGAAAAATCGGTTAAAACCTAATTCACCCCCCCCCCTCTTAGGTTTTCAGGGTTAATCACCATTTTTCCAGTTACAACTTAAATAACAACATGATTTTTGCTTCAATTTTGCAGTTTAGGCCAAATGCAATAAAGTTTCTTAACAAGGGTCTCCCCAATTTTGATATTTGAATGAGATCTTTCATGACAGCTCCACACAAGGCACATTTGCTAGGTCATCAATGCAGCGACCTCTAACTGATAAGGAAGAAAATGAACTTGAAGCTATGCACAACAACATTGGGTCACAATCATTTCCTAACAGCATTGACCTAGATAATGTGGATGAAGCCACAAAAGTTGATGTTGGGAAGCGACCGTGCACCAGTAATACATCTTCTGGATCGAAAAGAAAATCTGCATACATGCAAGAAGATTTCGTTAAGGGGAAGTCGGTAAAAGGTTGTAAGATTGATGTAGCTACACAACAAGTGAGCATGATTGTAGCAATGGGAGGAGGAATCTCGATCAAGGCAAAAGAAGTTGGATTTACAATTACAACTTATGCAAAATATGGCCATTCAAGAAGAACAATATGGAATTCCAGCTTGTATGCAGTTGCTGCGCGAGATTCCGGAAGTGCCCATTCCTATATATGATGCAGTAGCTGTAACATTCAATGATGCTAATTTCCGGAAAACATGGGTTACAACTAGCGCAGATCACAGAAAATGGCTTGTTGAGAACAAATTCAAACAATTTTGAGGATCCACTTCATAGTTACTATATGCATTAACAAAAAAACATTCATGATTGATGTATTGTGAAGCAAAGACGGTCTAGAGACACGTTGAACCATCTATTTTAGATTCCGGTTATTAGTTTTTTTTTTTCATATTTCAGTTCTTCAAATGTGTATTTCCATATTTTTATTATGCATTTAGGGGAGGATGTTCTTGCTACTGGTTTTTTTTTCTCTACTTTTTGATGGATTTTTTTTTCTACTGTGTGGTTGGAATTTTATTTGCACATCGTCTGATAGTTTATTTCATTTTCTCCCGAGGAATTTTGATTCTTCTATGCTTGGCTACATTTCTTTTTTCTAGTGTGGCTGGAATGCTGTTTTATATAACAATTGATATATATATATATATATATATATATTTATAAAGCTGTTTTTTTTTTTGTTTGTCTAACTTGGTTGGATTTCTTCGATATTTGTTTGTAGGAATTGAATATGGACGTTGAAGTGGAGAATTTGCATGACTCCTCAGATGACAACTCGAATGCAGAATGGGAAAGACAGAAGAAGCTTATTTTCATTACCCACAGAATGTTCACTGACACATATCGGTTGAACGAAAACAACCGTGCAGGACTTCGGTGTTGAGAGGCCCAATGTGGGTAAATGAACTATTGCGAGGTCATCCAACCCGGATATGGGAGAATTTGAAGATCAGACGATCCACATTTATTGCACTATATGAGTTGCTATTGGAAAGAGCGTATTGGACTAACAAGCAACAACAACAAGTTGATGTGAGGGAGAGTCTTGCCATATTCCTTCATACTGTTAGTCGAAACCAAAAACATACAAACCTTGCAGAGCGATTCCAACACTCTACTGAGACAACTAGCAGGCACGTTAAGAAAATGTCTAGGTGTTTGGTCCAGCTTGCCCCGGAATTGATCTGCCCCTGCTATTTCACAACTGTGCATCCAAAAGTTAGGAATGACAGCCACTTCTACCCATGGTTCAAGGTTAGAGAGCTCCCACATGTGAAATTGTCTTCCAAATTTCTGCATATATTCTTCAGTGTGTGCTTATTGTTTTTTATTAAGTTAAAATCTGAGTTCCTTTAAGGTTGCTATAACTAAATTCAATATAACTAACGGAATTTGAGTTCAATCATATTTAGTTGGATGTTGGAAGTTTTCTTGTTACGTACTAACTTGTACTTGCAGGGATGCATTGGGGCAATAGATGGAACTTGCGTATCTGCAGCGGCAAGAGGGAAAGGACAGGAGTCATTTAGAAATCGAAAAGCATCCATAAGCCAAAATGTGCTAGCAGTGGTCGACCATGATATATGATTTATGTTTGTCCACTCGAGATGGGAAGGAAGTGCACATGATGGCAGAGTTTTTTTAGATGCTATTAGCCGCCCGGAATTGGGGTTTCCACATCCCCCGGAAGGTAATGTACTAATTATGGACTTCAATATACTTGGACCATGGTTGTGTTTGTTTAACTTTTCACATTCTAATTTGAAATTTTTTAACTATAAGTAGTTTTTGCAAATAATAGCAATGTTTTTTGCAAATATGTCGATGAGCTGCAAATGGGTAGACTTTTGACATTCAAACCCGATAGGTTTACATCATAAACCTAATTTTTTGCATTAAAATATTATATTGAGTCATTTCTTGTGGTTTGCAGGTAAATACTACCTGGTTGATTCCGATTATTCAAATCAGCCAGGTTATCTTGCTCCGTACAAAAGTGAGAACTATCACCGTGATAGGTTTGTGGGACATACAACATATCGAGGACCAAGGGAGTTGTTCAATCATCGGCATTCTTCTATTCGAAATGTGGTGGAATGTACATTTGGTGTGCTGAAGAAGAGATTCGGGATCCTGAAAGGACCAATGCCACCATATAAGACTGCTCGACAAAGCACGCTTGTTCTTGCATGTTGTGTAGTCCACAACTTCATTCGGAGTAATGACATTGAGGATGACATTTTTGCGCGTCAAAATGATGTTGATGCAGAAGTCTCGGACAGTGATGAGGATAAAGAATTAGTTCAAATTGATCCACCACGGCTTGTCCAACCACCTGTTACGACTCAAAGTGATGAGGACAGCGACATTGCGTAGTTGATCAAATTTTCATGACTCTATTGCAAGTGAGATGTGGACCTCCTGAATTGACTTTACAGACATGTTTCAATTCTTTTTTTTTGGGATTTATTCTAATTTTTTTGCTGCGGTATTTTATTATGTTGCTTTAATGGGATGAAATAATTAACATGGAGCATTTGTTTTTTAATTTGCTTGTGATGTTGAGTTTTCCGTGGGATTGGAAGATTCTTGAGATTGTTCCCCTAAGTTTTTTATTGTCCTTCCTTGCCATTAAGTACACTATCCTATAAAGTTCTATATTGACACATCATGATCATATATGGCATCTCTGACAAGTTTTTCCCTTTTATAAAAGTATTTTTTGCATGTGATCATAAATATGTATTCCAGCAATGCTGTTTTTCTACTTCATCTTTACTGCATTGAATTGCTTGGTGAGTGCAGTACCTGGTTCAATAAATTCTATTTTTGATCCATATCATGTCTTATACCTGAGATTCCTAGTAGCAGGGCTTTTCCATGGAACGACTCAAGGTTGAACTGGGATTAGTTCTTATTTACATAGGCAACCATTGACATTCACAAGCAGCCATTGGCAGGTGATTCAAATGTTCATTTTTGAATAGATGGAACTTGTGTTTTATTGGAGTCAACTATGTTAGTTCTTAATCCTGTCACTGTTCTTAGATAATTCAGCTTGTAACAAGTTCACAGTACGGGCAATTTTGCTTGGATCGTTGCAAACGGAGTCATGTCTAAGATTCCTATTACTATCCCTGAGTATTCTACCATGGCCTATAAAGATTCTGTGATAGAGGACTTTCTCGGGCAGGCGTGTCAACAAAAATATTCTCCATGGACATCATGGCAACCTAATTGAGGTACACAAATCTAGCTAAATGGTCATGTCCAAGTGCAGAGGTTTAAGGGACTAACTTCACTAATTTTCCTGACAAGTTCACTTGTTATTTTGTGTAGAAATTGAACTAGGGTTAAGATCCACCAAATCTGGAAACATGTGTAAAATGTCTGATTGTTGTGTGAGTGGATTTGGAATTTGGGAATGGAGAAAATTTAGAGAGCTAAACTTTCTGTTAGAGGAGAATCTTAAGATTAATTAGCCATTGGAAATCACTAATTATTAGCCTGATTAAGAGTGCCAAATCCTTACAAATTAAGGAAGATCAATTTAGGAAAGAAAGCAAGAAGCTTGCACTTCACCTTGCAGATCCTGAAGTTGAGGTCAGAATTGCAGAGCATA
This sequence comes from Apocynum venetum, assembly GCA_019593545.1. Lineage (NCBI taxonomy): Eukaryota > Viridiplantae > Streptophyta > Magnoliopsida > Gentianales > Apocynaceae > Apocynum > Apocynum venetum. The sequence goes on from SRSM01000149.1 coordinate 149,070, forward strand.
TGCATGCTCTATTACAACCATTTGTTCAAGTTATTTCTCTGTAATACCGACCATTGGAAATCATGTGAATGCCTGGTGTTTTTTTTAAATTTTATTTCTTTTGTGGCAGTAAAAGGAGGAAGCAAATAATAGCATTCAGATTATTTCATTCTCTCTATTCAAAAGCTTTTAAGTTTTACTTATTCAAAACTTTGCTCCTTATTATATGTAAATTCAAATGTTTTTCATAAATATTGTCCAGTCTTGGATTTGCTTTTGTGTTTCAGGAATTTAAAATTGCAAGAACTTGTGAGTGTTAGTTTTCCAAGTTAATAAATGAGTTCCAAAACTGTCAAGTCTAAATCCTTCAATTCTGATGATGATCTGAAACTATTCAAACCTGCAGTTGATATATTAAAACCTTAACTTTATGCAATATGTTGATCAGGGAACGATTGAGTGCATATGACAAATGCCCCTATCTGAAAGAATCACCCTCTTTCTTTTCCTTCATATCACAGGTATATATATATATATATATATATATGCCGATACATGAGTGGCAGTGACATTGTCTTAAAGATACAGGAATTACTAGTGTCAAACATGATTCCAATACTTAATGTATTGCCCATACACATAATATGTGACCTAGTCTGATGTACATAATTGCAATATGGTCATATTTGGAAAGCAAGATTATCTTTGATGTTGTATTATGAACTTTTTATTTTTTCATTGAATAAATTGCATAAGTATTGAAAATCATTGAGATATTGCAAATGACTGGTACTGCTAAATCTAGGTCTTTATTCAAGACTCCTATGAATCTTTCTTGTTGAATTGAGAAGAACTTGAAAAGCATCATTCTGGTCAGGTACAAAAACTTTGCACATCTTCAATAGTTCCTGTAGCTGCAATGTGAAATCTGACAGCAATGCTTTAAGGCCTAACTAGAAGTCAATTACTGGGGATTTTTTCCTCTGTTTTTCCCCAATTTTCATTGTGCAATTTTTCTATCTGTATCAAATTGCACCAGAACAGTTTTGTAGTGGCTCAAATCATACTTTTTGGTTTTTCTGTTTATCTTATGGGGCCTGGAGGGAAAAAACTTTTCAATGAAAATCTGAAGTGTTTCCAACGTTTAGTTCAATTCTTCTTGTTAAAGGAGAAATGATATATCTGCTCACTGGAAGATTTTGAAATTATTATGTACCTGCAGGTGTCTATAGGGGTCTTATATGAGTTTATTTCTACTTGGAAATACTTCACATGTTCTATTGAAATGCAGGATCAACATTTTGTTGCCATGTCTGATGTGGACAACACACCAGAATCTCTGCTTATGTTTGTTGCTGAAAATGAAAATGTACATGGATTGTATGATTTCTAACTGAACCACAGGTCAGTGAGTTGTGAATAACAAAGTATGCAACTTTATCTTTAATTTCTTTCTAGGCTGAAAACTATGATAATTGAGAAAAACATAAAACATTTGTTGTAGTCTCCTTTATCAAATCATGTTTACTGGTTGTAATTCATTTCATTAAAGATTGAAAGAATAGACTCCTAAAGTGTATGTCATTTTCATAACCTATGATTTCCTTTTTCAGATATATCTTGCTCTCTCTTACTGATGTGGATGTTCCTATTCTTTATTTACATTAAGTTCAATTGGAAATGTTGTTGTTACTGCTCCAACTTTGGGTGTGATAACCTATGAATCACAATTTCAGTGCTCAATAGGCTTTCTTTTATCAATCATATAAATGGAAGTTCGTCCAAATAAACTTTGTTTCGTATTGTTTTTTTTTTTTGACAGAGTTGCAATCAGTTTCTTCTATTTTGTGTGGTTGTAATTAAATTATTTATGATGTAATAACTGAAGAACTTGCTTTGCAGTTTCACTATCATTGTGACTTAGGACATATCACTATCTTATTCAATCTTAAAGGATAATTTTTTGCCTTAATTCTCTATCATTTCTCTCACCAAAATGCAGTATTTTAGTTTAGACTTCCCCCATCTCTCCCTAGTGGAGGTCACTTTTTTTTTTTTTTTGTGAATAAGGGTATGCTGAAATGGTGGCTTGAATATCTAATGAATCTGTTCTTACTTGGTATTTCTCATCTTGTGTATATAATAAGCTTTGCATTATACTTGATGATTCTGGTGTTCTAAAAATATAAGAAGGTTGCTTATATCTTGAAACTTGGTGCCATTAATGGTTTCCTTTAAATTTTGCTCCTGATTTGACATTTTAGTTCACTGAGCATGCAGGTAAGATGCAAGAAGGTGCAAGAAGGTGAGGCGAGTTGATCATAAGCATTTGCCAAACGAGGAATCTAACGCAGCAGATGAGGCTACCTAAGGTTCCTTGCATGGTATCTGTTACAGCCTTGGAATCAAGGATGCATATCTTCCACCATGGACGATCAGCTACATATCTTCCAAGTGTTGACTGTTGTAAACATGTCAATATCATTCACATAACAATTTCTCTATTTGGTTCTTTCATGTAATTATCTGCAGTTTCACTTCAATTCCCACTTCAATTGGCTCGAATCACCCTCTAGATGTTGTTTGCCATGATTCTATAAAGCTTATCAACTTTCATTGCAACAAGGGACAACAAATACTATTATAGTACAAAAATATACAGACAGAAAAATACTAGAGACCTGCGTGACTTTCATCCAAGTTCTCTTTTGACAAATACTTGCAAGTTTGGACCATGGTTCTGCATCATAAGGAGTATATTCCCCAGCTGATTGCAACTTAGGTTGAATGTATATTGGACCCACTAGCTCAAAAGTCAAATATAGATTTGAGATAAAAAGTTTGTTCAAATATGGAAGGCTGCAAGAGAAAATTATAACACTTACTCCTCAAATATGTTTGAGATAGGTGTCCTGAAGAATAAATGATTACATGTACTCCAAATATGGCCTACCTGAGAAGAATAGATTACACTATTTCCCATAAATTGGAATGTCTAGTGAATTGTGGCACCAAGATGGGAAATTTCAGAGTTGAATTTTTGTCCAAATATAGCCTGAATCTTTCCCCCTACTACGATCAGTTTACTTATTCTAAGATTTTATAAGTTTCTGTGGGTTCAACCCTTACTTGCCCTACTGTATAAGTTAGTTAAAGTTCGAAATTTAATTTGATAGAGCAATGACACTCTCGTCACCGTGGAGCATACATATAAATACCCAAATATTTGAAAACTTAGGCACATGATTTCTAAGCAAAATCTTATTCATATTCAATATATAACATCTTAGAAACATTTTCAACTCTTCAAAAACATTTATATTGTGAAAATCATCTAAGAAGGGTTTCACATAATCATTGGTGTTCTTGAGCAATCTAAAGGAACAAATTACTCAAAGAGGTCTTTGTACAAATTATTGATATATCTTCACAACTAAAGATGATATCTATATCAAAGTCTCTATATTCTCATCTTGTAAGTTTCATTCCACGTTGCATTGAGCTTAAAACTCTAAGCGTTACAGCGAGCCTTGAATTAAAGATAATTGTGATTATCTTAGCTGTATTTATTTCATTAATTTTTGTATTAGAGATAAGTGCATAATCAAGGTTGTATTGTAAAACTGAAAGAGTTGGGTGAACCTTGATTGGGTAAGAGGTTTTTGTGTAAAACCCTAATGTGAATTGAGTGAGCCTTTTTTGTAATCTCTTGTGCTAAATTAATGAAACGTTTTGTGAAATCTTTGAGTAGATAGCTCAAGGTAGTAGATTAGGATTTGTTGGATAAATCGAACCACTATAAATCTTGGTATAATTTGCTTTATTTATGTTATCTACTTGAACACATTGTTTCACACATTATTTCATCCCCCTATTAGGCTTTTCATCTCTCTTGTCTCTTCATCCTCTCAAATTTACAATTGTTAACATCACATAGTATCAAAGCTTTCATACACAACTTTTGCATCTTCGTTAATGTGGATCAAGGTGTCGATCAAGCTGAAATTTCCAAGCAAGTTGATGATTTTAAATATTATGTAGATCATATGCTTGGAATCAGTGGTCCAATGACTTAGGCAAGAACAAAGAGGATGAAAGAGGCTTCAGAAGGTTTGATCATAAATGTTCAATACAAATAAACTCTAAAACTTGAAGATTTCAAAGCTTTGCCAAAAGAGGATACATATCTTTGTGTAATGGTAGTTGACAAGCCTGTCGTGTGATTATCAAATTTAACATTTAATACTCCTATATAGATAGGACAAATAAGGATCGTATCCACGAAGATTAGTAAAAAATTCTTAAATTCAAATTTATTAATCAAATATTAAATTTTGGTGGAGTTTTAAAATTATATAAAGACAAAACTAAATTAAACAAACTTAAAAGAAATAAAGTTGTTTATATATATATATATATATATTTAATAATTAATTATACACAGGACTTTTTAATGAAAAGAAATTAATAAAAGACATTAGCAAGGAACTTGTATCAAATTATTTATTTTATGGGATAAATCATTGATATAGAACTTATTGAGTAGTTGATTTTAGAATCTCGATCGGCTCAGACAGATTCCTATCCTTACTAATTAGATTAATCCCGATCAACTCAGACAGATTAGTCATTAATTCAATTAAATATCACTACCAACCAGCGTGAATAGAATATTTAATTAAATTACATTAAGTTTATAAGGCATCACCAACATAAATTATATATAATAATGAGTTTCAATTAAACATAATTTAAATCATATAATTTCCTGTTAACTTAATTAAGCTAAGAGCTGCAACTTAATTAAACTAACACATGCTACTATGATTATCAATCAAAGATTAATAATCCTAGTTGATTAATCATGCAATTAAAAAGAATTTCTAATTAATTAAACATGATTATTTAATAATAATGGAATTATATAAATACTGAAATTATTAAATAACAAGACTAAAATAATTAAACAAATTTGGATAATTAAACAAATTTACACAATTATATATTTACAAAACTACAAATATTAAAGAAAACAAAAATTTGGCGATTTTACCGGCCATAAAAAGTAAAAATAGGGAGATTTTAACTCCCACAATAAAAAGTACAAAGGAATAAAAGATAAAGATATTACTCTTCACATTTACGAAATTTAAAGTACGAAAAGTAAATTTGGTGATTTTACTCACCAATAGTACAATAAAATAAATGACATAAAATAAATACAAAAAATAAATAACGAAAAGTAATACAAAAATTAAATAACAGAAAAGTAAAAGTTAAAAGTTAGAAGTTAGAAGTTAGAAAGTTAGTAGTTAAAAGTTAGAAGTTAAAGCGGTGAAACCGGCCATTGTTTAAATTAATTTAGTCCTGGTCCAAAATAAACTCTAGTGTTGTATGCAACGGTAATTATCTCAAAATCCCATTAATTAATAACTTTAATACATGTCCTTGCTAACGGTAATTAAACTACTCACAATACATGACTCAAATGAAGAATTTTAAGAATTGAAATCAAGAATAAGAAGGATAACTTTCCTTGGATTTCTCCCGATAGTAGTTCCTCGGTATTCTTGTAATCTCATCCAAAAACCTTCCAAAATCAACTCTAAAAATTCCTAAAAATACCTAAGATCTATTACAAAATATTGGTAAGAAAATTTGGCAGATTTTTTTGTTGTAGAAGGTTGTTGAAACATAGTAAATTTCGTGCCCAATTTATAGAAATTTACAGGGGCAAATTTTGAATAAAAATAAATAAAATATGACAAAAAATAAAAGTAGTGGGGGACAAAATGGAGTTTCTGGAAAGTTGGGCATAACGCGTGAAGTGGAGAAATTGCATCAGCCACCATGTGTCGCCATCTGATTGGTTGCACCATTCTTCAGCTACCACCCATGCCACGTGTCGCCCTCTGATTGGTTCGAAGTTTAACACATGGATCACCATCTGTTTTGCGCGTGCTGGCACGTGTCTCGCCTTGGCAAAAGCGAGATGCGTCCAGATTCAGCCACATCGCCAACGTCTACGCATGACACGTGTCCTCGCATTGGTTTCTCGCCTCTGTGAAAGTCGAGTTCCACGTGTCAATATCTGGTTCGCTCCCTTTGCCGACGCAACGACTGACGTGGCACTGCCACGTGTCATCACTGAATTTTTTTTTTTTTTTACAAAAACACAATAAATATCTAAAAACACTACAAACAAAAAATATTAGTAGGAAATGTAAAATAATTATAAAATGACATAACTTAAATGAAATTAAACACAAATAGCATAATAAAATAAATAAAAATACATCTATTTTTTTGTTTAATCAGTAGTAAAATCTCAAAATCTCAGTTATTAAGTCATTAATTCATGTCATTGCCAAGGTATATTAGTTAGAGTTACATATTAAAAATTTCATAACTAAAATAAAGAGTTTAAAAATTAAAACAAAGAAAATAAATAGAAACTTTCCTTAATTTCTTCCCAATTGGCATAATTGATTTATTTCTTGAAAAACTTACGAACACTAGTCTAAATTAAGCACATAAAATTTAGAGAGATAATTTAAATAAAAACTACTAAGAAAAAGGGTGTAAGAATGGATGGAAATGCCTAAGTATTTACAGGAAAATGCTATGGCTAATATTCAGGTTTTTACAAAGTTTTTGGAGTTAAGAGTAATAAAATGAAGTTCAAGGGTAGCGACTGCAGAAGCTAAAACTCAATGGGTGACATTGTGCGATCTGGTGCGTCCACACGTTTGATCCAACAATGAGACGGTTGAGTGTTCCGCCATGTGTCATGTTCTAGTTGGCTTGGCCGTTGTGCGCATTTGCGTGTTCATTGACAACATATTATCAAAAAGCATTCTATAACTAGCATTGAAGCTTTTGAAATGCCCGCCACATGGCACGTGTAGGTTTGTTCGTCGATGTTGACTTGGCTTTTAATGGATTATAGGTTGTTGACCTGATTGATGACATGGCAATTGATTTTGATCGAATTTGTTTCTTCTGCTTCTTTTATTATCTTCAAATTATCAAATATTACTTAAAAATCCTGCAAACAAAAAACAATAGTGAGAAATATAAAAATATTGATAAAAAAACATATTTAAATGTCATTTAACCAAATTAAATTAATTAAATAATATAAAAAATAGTCATTTTCCAGTTATATTAAATCCTCCACACTTATCATTTTACTTGCCCTCAAGGAAAAACCAAATAAATCACACAAAAGAAGCAAGATTGCAAGTATAATAACTTAATAAGACTAATATAGTACAAATTGTATTAAAACTATTTTCAAACGCTTCTATAATTAACCTTTTACTACTTATAAAACATGTACTCGTGTGTTAGAATATTATCACAACTTAACATTTATGTTCAAATTTAACATAATATGACTTAAAAACTTGAAACCCCATAATAATGAAAATTGAAAACATGTCATTGTTATTATGAAAATATAACAATAAAAATTACTATGTAAAGAAAATACACTCTAATTTCTAAATATAACCATAAGTTTGTAAGTTCACATACACTTCATTAATGATTAGAATTTGGTTTATTTGAGGCAAATGAGACCTTTTAGCATGTAATGTTAAGCTCAGGAATTAGCTACAAACAAAATATAAGTATTAACAAATCTATCCCGTGAAAATGTTATAATAATGAAATCTCTTTATTTTTTCAAATATGTTTTAAAAAATCATTTTCTTTTTTTTTAAAAGAGATCATCTGTAAGAGCTTTTTACATTTTGTAGTCCTTTGTACAACGACACTCACAAATTCTCATACCATTCAGCATATATCAGTACATTCTCATGTAAAAAATTGGGTAGGAAAGTAGTAAATGAGTCTAATATCAAACATAATTAAATGGGAATCAAATCGTTTTTAACATTTAGGCTCAAAATAGGACCAATGGATATATTTGAGTAATTGTAAGCTCAGAAAGGCTCAAACACACAAATGAAGGCCTTTTGTCCCTCCCAAATAAAAATAAAAAAATCATGAATTTCGCCTCAAGAATGTCTAAAAACAAGTTCTAAAGTATACAGATTTATTAGATATGTATTAAAATCACACAATATGCTCAAACTATCATATACTCATAATTAAAAGATTTAGCCACATAAAATTAAATAACCACATTTTTTGTCCAATTTTATAATATTCATGTGAATTATCGAAAAGTTTTAGCAAATAAAATGTTCAAAATACTTTAACACATTATTACATATTATCTCAAAAAAATTATAATACTTACAAAATTTATTTTCACTAAAACAAGAATTAAATTAAAAACATTTCACAAAAAGAAATAAATCATTAAAAACAATGCTTTTAAGAATGCGATTCAAGAGTCAGATCAAGACTCTTTACTCAGACTATCTCCCCACACTTGAATATTACATTGTCCTCAATGAAACTAACATACAAATATTTACAAAACACATACAATTATATGTTGTCAAGAGGTTTTTGAAAAGGGAGAATGGCTCTTTAATCATAAGATTAATATTTCGACTTGCTAGAATCATTCCTAGATCAATCAATGGCAGTATTGAAGTCGTAGATATCATCTCCAATAGTTGTCCCACCAAAGAGACTAATAGTTTTCAACCTTTGAACATATGGTTCTTCCATAATAACAACTGCAAAAATGTATTTTGTGCACACTAAAAAGAAGGTAAAATAAAACATAAAATCAATTCATAAATAAACAATATTTACAAGCAGTTGTGATTGCGGCTCACATCTTCCTTTGTGAAAGCCCTAAAGCTTTTAATGTCTTAATTTTGATTAATGACAAACATTGATGAGGACTAATGTCTTGTTTGTATAAGTGATAGAGTTTTTAGATTCATGATTTAATCCATGCAATGACAAGATTTCTAGTCTTCAAGGAAGTATACAAGTCAAGACTATCAAGTTTTGAAGACAAGCTTTTATTGGATTAGATAGGAACTAGAGGTATAGTTTTAGAGTTTAATATATTTTGATATATCAATCTTACCTCTAATTGAGTAATAATTTCTATAGGTTGCTCAATAAAAGTGAAGTGTTTTTTAAATTGCTCTTCATATAAATAAAACATGAGTTGGGTATTTGAAATGATTTTCAAAATACATGCACATACTTTAATTTCTATGAATGTATTCCACAAACTCTCGGAGTTTATTGGAATCTTGTTTTGCATAGTTTGAATGCATGTGTGGTCGACCTAACTGCAGTGTGGTCGACCGCAGATCATGCGGTCGAGCAGACTTCTCAGCTCATCGTCCACAGAATGTCCAGAGCTCTCTGGAACACTTGTGGATGATGGTGCAGTAAACCGAACTTCTCAGCTCATAGTCCGCAAAATGCCCAGAGCTCTCTGAAAAACTTACGGATGATGGTGCGGTCGACCGGACTACTCAAATCATCATCCGCAGTATGTCTAGAGCTTTCTGGAAAACTTGCGGATGATGGTGCGGACGACCAGTCTGATATGCGATCGACCGCACTTCTCCTAAGTCGAATTCTAACAACCATTTTCATGACCGTTGGTGCATACATATAAATACTCAGTTGTTTAAAAAACTTAGTACCACGACTTTTTGAACAAAAATATGATTCCTACTCTTCATAGAACATCTTGAAATCATTTTAAAACCCTTTCATAACATTTACATTGTGAAAATCATCCAATAAAGGTCTTTACAAAATCATTGGAGTTCTTGAGCAATCTAGAGAAACATAGTACTCAAGGTGGTACTTATCCTTCAAATTGATATATCTTCACATTAAGGTGATATTTATATCAAACTCTTCATATTATTATCTTGTTAGTTTTATTCAAGGTTGCACTGAGCTTAAAACTCTAAGGGTTAGAGTGAGCCTTGAATTATAGATAATTGCGATTGTCTTAAGCGTTTCTATTTCATTAATTGTTGTATTAGAGATAAGTGTATAATGAAGGTTGTAGTGTAAAACTCAAAGTGTTGAGTGAACCTTGATTGGGTAAGAGGTTTGTGTTGTAAAACCCTAAGGTGAATTGGGTGAGCCTCTATTGTAATCTCTTGTACTAAATTATTGAAAGGTTTTAAGAAATCCTTGAGTAAATAGCTCAAGGTAGTGGATTAGGTTTTGTTGGATAAACCGAACCACTATAAATCATTGTGTTCTTTGCAAATTTCTTGAACACATTATTCCACACACTGTTTGAGCACCAAGTGTTTGATATTTGTTGTCTTAGAAAGCATAGTTTGTTTTAAAGCTGGAAAAATTGGTTAAAACCTAATTCAGCCCCCTCTTAGGTTTTTCACTTTGGATTTACATTCAGTAACGACTTAAACGTCTTTTTTGAGTCAAGGATATGCTTCTCATCCAATTTTCTTATAAACTAGTCAATATGGTCTTTTAATGTCAGATTCCCAAGACTATACCATTGTTGAGCATTTTTTGATTGATGTCATAACTCAAAATTTTCCTTTTGAAAGTATCCACTAGGATGTGTATCAAGAGCCAATCAGATATCATCTAATGACTCTTTACTCAGTACATTGTTAATGAAAGCAATTTTGTCTTCTCAATTAGTGGATAAATACCCAAGTGAAAGATGGTATTAGAATTTCATTTAGCACATCTATAAGAAATTGTCATTCTCTCAACTTTCTGTTTCATTGTTAAATATTCTTATTCAACCCAGGGAAAACGTTTGAGAAAAAATGGTTGTTCATCATTTAATCGGACACTAACTTCAATTAACCACCTAATATCCTCTAGCATACATTTGCACATTAGTAACCTCATACGTTCAATTCTAATACAACAGAGGTTTCAAATAATTAACAATGAGCGATAGAAACCTTTCTTAGTAATCTTTCTTAACTCAAGTATCAATTTAGCCATTTTGTATCAAGAAATTCAGATAAATAAGTAATAAAAAACAAACTAAACAAAATTAGAAAGGAAAATTACCTTAACAACTTGAAAACACTTGGAAAGAAAAGCAGAGAAAATCTTATCTAGGTTATATTCCGCTACTAATTCAGTTCTATTTAAAACTCCTCTAATCAATATTTAACCCATAATAATTTTCAGGATTAGTAGTCTCCTAGGATCAGAGAAATGCACCTTCTAAATTTTCCGCCCCTTAGTTACAAAAGAAAGTCAATAAAGAAAAAGCACTCAAATTAAAATATAACAAAAAAGTGATGGGTTGCTTCCTACAAAGCGCTCTTGTTTAACGTCTAAGACTCAACGACTGTTAAGCTCAACATTTTCCTTTCAGTAGATCTTCAAGATAAACAACCTCAACGATTTGTACTCAAATCCCTTATAAAAATGGCTTGAAAAGTTGCCTATTCATTTTAAAATCTTACCCGTGTGAAGTCTTTTTATTTCCATTGCACTATAATCAAAAACATTAATAGTTTCAAATGGTCACATCCAACTAGACATTAATTTTCTAGGAAAGAATTTAAATCTAGTATTATACAGAAGAACATTTTCAGCAACATTAAAACTTTTTCTGGACAACATTTTATCATGATAAAGCTTAGTCTTTTCTTTCAAAATCTAAGCATTTTGGTTCTTGAATTTTCAATTTCCTTCTCATGCTAGATTCATTGGAATTCATATTTATTTGCTTAATTGTTCAATATACCTTATGTTCAATTTCCATTGGAAAATAACAAGTTTTTCCAAAAACTAACATGTAGGGGGACATGTCAATCGGTGTCTTGTATGCAGTTCTATAGGCCCATAGTGCGTCTCCCAATCTAAGGCTCCAATATTTGCTAGAGGGATTAACAATTTTTTCAAGAATGTATTTTATCTCCCTATTGGAAATTTCAGCTCGACCATTGGTTTGAAGATATGTTGTGGATACTTTGTAGGTCCCATGATATTTCTTGAATAAGGCCCCACAATTTTACTGCAAAATGGCTATCCCGGTCACTAATGATGGCCTTTGAAACACTAAATCTGTTGAAAATATGAAATTTCACAAGATTTACAACTGTAGAATCATTAGTTCGAGTAGTTTTAGCTTAAATCTAATTAAACACATAATCAACTGCAAGTAAATGTAAGAATTACCAAATGAAGTAGGAAAAAGTCTCATAAAATCTATCCCCAAAATATCAAATATTTCCCAACCCTCTAACATTCATTACAAGAATAAGCATATGTGCATCTCTATGTAAACTAGGCAAAAAAAAACCACATTCAAGGAGTTTGTAAGTTGTTTTTTATGATTAAATGACCCTTACACTCATATGAATGACATAATGCAAGTATAGATTCAAATTCATTATTTGACACACATTTACAAATCATATTATCTGCAAAAAATTTGGAACAAATAGGGTCATCTCATAAGAAATATTTGACATCATTTTTTATTTTATTCCTTTGAGCTCAAGATAAACCTTTAGGCAATTCCTTAATGACAAAAAAATTTACAATGTCAGCATACCAAAGAATAAAACCATGCAAACCATATACGTGATCATTAGAAAATAATTCAGTGAAAGGAAATGCTTCCCCTTCATCAGTGATGTTTCTCAAATGGTCAGAAAACACAATTACCTTTGTTCCTAGAAAATAGGATCTAAATTTCTCCAATGAAAATACAATAGCATAAAGTTCCTTCTCAGTGGTAGTGTAGTAACTTTGAGCAATATATAATGTATTTGAAGCATAACAAATCACATGAGGAACCTTGCCAATTATTTGTCCCAAGACTGCACCAAGAGCCTTGTCATTAACATTACACATTATTTCAAAAGGCAAAAATGGGGGAGGAAGCTAACTTTTCTTTCAATAACTCAAAAGAAAGTATGCAATTTTTACCAAAATCAAATGAAACCTTTGTTTTTTCAACAATGCACACAATGGTTGAGAAATTTTAGAAAAATATTTGATGAATCTTCTGTAAACCCCCTCATGTCCCAAATATGCCCTTATGCCCCTTATATTAGAGTGATAGGGTTTTTATGAAATCTACATTTGTCCTTTAGTAGAAATAATATATCCTAAAACTATACCCTATTCTACCATAAAATGACATTTTTCAAAATTGAGAACAATGTTAGTTTCAATACACCTTTTAAGTACAAGTTCTAAATTTTCAAGACATCTATCAAATGAGTTTCCACAAATAGTAAAATCATCCATAAAAGCTTCAATAATGTTAGCCACATAGTTTGAAAAAATAGACATCATAAATATTTGAAAAGCATCTGGAGAGTTACACAAACCAAAAGGCATCCTCATGTATGCATATGTTCCAAATGGACAAGTGAATGTTGTCTTATCTTGATCCTCTAGTGCTAATGCAATTTGGAAGTAGCCAGAAAAACCATCTAGAAAGTAGTAATGAGAACAACTCACAAGACATTCTAACATTTGGTCCATGAAAGGTAGGGGAAAATAATATTTCCTGATAGCAGTATTAAGTTTCCTATAGTCAATGCAAACTCTCCACCAATTTGTACACGCATAGGAATTTTTCATAGTTCTTATTTTCTATCATAACTATCCCAATTTTCTTAAGAACTACATGCACTAGACTCACTAATTGAGAATCCGTAATTGAGTAGACGATACCTGCATCAATTAATGTCAAAATTTATTTTTTAACTATTTCCATCATTAGATGGTTTAATCTCATTTAAGGGTCTCTATATGTCTTAGTTCCATCTTCTAACAAAATGCGATGCATGCAATTGGATGGACTAATTCTTCTAATGTCTTCTAAGGTCCAACCTATGGTCCCAAAGCACAAAAACTAATATATCTTCTTGTGTAGAAGAAAGATTGTTAGAAATTATGATATGTAGTACTTCTCATTCACCTAAATATGCATATTTAATATGAGATGGAAAGGGTTTCAAATTAAGTGAAAGAGGACTAACAATGGAAAGTAAAATCTTATCTTCTAAAATAGACAATACAATTTTACAAAAAGACATTCTTTTTCTGATGCGCACAACTCATCCTCACATTCTACAGTTAACTCATTCAAATCAACAATACTAACATCTCTATTAGCGTATGTTAACATAAATATATTATGTACAAGTGGATCAATAATATCAACTACATAAATCAAAGATACACATCAGTCAACATCAATTCTAGTTTTAGCAATTTTAAGAAATCATCTCACTAAAGACTAAGAGTAGTAGGTGAAGTACAAATAGGTTGTGAATCATCCGTTCTCAATATGAAAAAATTAGTATGGAAAATAAATTCAGTAACTTTTACCAAAATATCTTCAAAAAGTTCTTCAGGATGAGCTACAAACCTATAAGCTAATTGAATAATTATTCTATTAAGGTTTAATGACCCAAGATTTAGGGAACAATAAACAAAGTGTGGCATTGCATTTATACAAGCTCTTAAATCTAGTATGCAACATGATATATATTTATCTCCAATAATACAAGGAATTGAAAACATACGTGGATCTTTCTGCTTTATAGGCAATTTTCTTTGGAGATGGCAAATACGTTTTCTCCAACACTAACCCTCTCAATACCCTTGAGTCTTTTCTTGTTTGTACACAATTCCTTGAGGAATTTTGCATATTTGGGAATCTGTCTGACTGCTTCCAAAAGTGGTATGTTGATCTCAACTTTATTTAATACGTCAAGGATATATTTCTCTTCTTGTTCAAAAATCAAGTATGAAAAGGTGGACGTACCTTTGTTGTAGTAGAATAAGATGGTTCTACTACCTTGGGATCGATCTTTGTTTGTGCTTCGCTACCATATCCAAAGGGAATTTCTTCATGTTATTTTTCTTTGTTTGATGCTCTGACAATTCCCTACTGATAAACCTAAGAGAAATGTGAATTATATTTTATTCAATTTTTGCAACCTAATTCGATTATGTACTTCTATGACAGCTAATATCAAACACTTGGTATATAGTTCGTGTGTGTAATAACATGTACAAGTAAATTTGAATAATTAAAACAACGAACACAATGATTTATAGTGGTTCAGTTTATCTAACAAAACTTAATCCACTACCTTGAGTTATTGATGTACTCATAAATTAACTGATTTTTATACTATTTAATAACTATATTTTGGTTAAAAATCGGTTAATTGCGTCATTTAATGGATATATTTCACATTTCCTTTCTATTTCTTTGTTTATAAGTTTTTCAGTGTATTTTAGTACATTTTGGAGATAAAAAGAAGAATAATTGAAGATGAAAAAAAATCGATGAATAGTAACTCCGGTGAAGAGTACCACCGTCGATGGTGACATCACTGCTTATGTCATGAACAGTGTCCATCGGCTGGTCAAAGTCAACAAGTCAACATGCTACAGTACCCGAAAGTCAAAATGAACATTTTACTCATAGAAATTTCTCTATAAATATGGTAGCTTCATTTCTCATTTGGGACACCAATTTAGCTCCAATCTTCTCCATTTCTTTTGTAATTTCTTTCTTTTATTATTATTTTCATATTAATATAATTTCTAGAATTTTTAAAATAGTTTTTTCAAGTCTTTTTGTAAAATTTAGTAAAAACATTATGTCCAGATAATTTCAATATTTTCGGGGAGTATTTCTTTCAAATTTTTGTTCTAATGTTTATAAATTTCATCTTATATTTATTAAATATGGATTGTGAGTAATTTCCTTTTGTTAACAAGGATATATGTTAAGTTATTTATAAATATGATTATGAGATAATTTTCTTTATACTTAATTTCTATTTGGATTTATTTAACTAGACTTATGGTCGGTTACTCGCTTAGTCTTTATTATTTTTACTTTATGCACTTTAAATATCGCAAATGGATGGCCGAGCCACCTAATTAGTTTAATTTCTTTATGTCTTTTATTTTCTTTTTTATGGAAGGCCGAGCCTCCATACTTTTAGTTTAATTTATTTAAATGACCGATTGAACCGCCTAATTTTCAATTAATATAAATCCAATCTTTCTTTATATATATATATATATATATATTTGTGTATTTATTTAATATACTTATATCTATATATTAATTAAGTATTTTTGTAATTCCTGTTTTAATTAATATAATTATGTGAATTAATTAGATTAACAATCTAGTTAATAAACGTGATTATATAGCTAGGATTATTAATCTTGTATTAATGATTCAAGTGGCATCTACTAATTTAATTGAGTTGCAGCTCTTAGCTTAATTAAATTATTAGTGAAATTATATAATTTAAATTGTATATAATTAAGCTGATTGTTATATACAATTTAATGTTGGTGATGCCTTATTTACTTAATGCAATTTGATTGAACATCCTATACACGCTGGTTGGTAGTGGTGTTTAATTAAATTAGAGATTAATCTGTCTGAACTAATCGGGATTAATTTAATTTGTAAGGATATGAATCTGTCTGAGCTGATTGGGATTTTAAAACCAATTACTTAATAATGTCTTGATCTATAATTAATCTCATGAAAAATATAACTTGATACTAATTCTTTGCTAACGTTTTTTTTATATATCATTTATATCCCAAATTCCTTTTTAATTCTATTCTCAAAATACCAAAAACCCCCCAAAACCCTTTCCGATTAATGATTTTAATTTAAGAGTTGACAAATCTCTGTGGATTCGATCCCTACTTTCCCTATCTACATAGGAATTGTTAGGTTTAAATTTGAGAGTCGTACGACAGGCTTCGTCAGCTATCTACTCAAGGATTTCACAAAACCTTTCACAAATCAGGTATAAGAGATTATAAAAGACGCTCACACAAATCACCTTAGAGTTTTATACAAAAACTCTCAACCAATCAAGGTTCACCTAACCCTTTAAGTTTACTATACAACATTGATTCTACAATAATCTCCAATACAACAATTAATAAAATGCACACAAACAAGATAATCACAATTATCTTCAATCCAATGCACACTTTATCCCTTAGAATTTTAAGCTATATGAAAACTATAATATATTTATAAGAGATAGATAAAGTTGGTTTGATACCTGGGTAAATTTTGGTCGACCAAAAGTCCTCATTTATGCAATTATATCATAAATGAAATTTCTAATCAATAATACAAGTTGTGATATCATTTTAACAAGTATTCTTAAAACATTTAGACTTTAAAATCATGATGCATGTGTTTAAAGACTCTCTTGAAAACCAAGACAAGTTTTGACATATAAAGATCATTTTGAAAAATGACTTATGTTTATGGAGCAATGTTTTATTAGCCAATACTCAAATGAGGGTAACTAGAGATATCTAAAAGATATCAACATTTAAAGATTATACCTCTAGTTCCTATTTAACCCAATAAGCGTTTGTCTTCAACTCTTGAACCCAAAATAACGTGCTTGAAGACATGAACTTTTGATCTTTGATGTACTCATAAATTAACTAATTTTTATGTTAGTTAATAACTATATTTTGTTAAAAAATGGTTAATTATGTTATTTAATGAATATATTTTACGATTCCCTTGTATCTCTTTATTTGTAAGTTTTCCAGTGTATTTTAGTTCATTATGGAGATAAAAAGAAGCAGAAGAAATGTTGGAGAAGTCAAAAAAAAAATTCATGTCATCCGATGACGTGGTGCAATAAGAAAATAACACGTGGCCCAATCAGCAGATGACAAGTGGCGCTTCTAATTATAATTCTTGTTTTAACCAATATAATTATGTAAATTAATTGGATTAACAATCTATTTAATGAATGTGATTATATAGTTAGGATTATTAATCTTGTATTAATAATTCAAGTAGCATCTACTAGTTTAATTGAGTTGCAACTCTTGACTTAATTAAATTAGTAGCGGATTATATAATTTAAATTGTATATAATTAAGTTAATTGATATATACAATTTAATGTTGGTGATACCTTATGTGTTTAATGCAATTTAATTGAGCATCCTATACACGCTGGTTGGTAATGGTGTTTAATTAAATTAGAGATTAATATGTCTGAGTTGATTGGGATTAATCTAATTTATAAGGATATTAATCTATCTGAGTTGATCGGGATTCTAAAACAAACTACTTAATAATGTATTTATCTATGATTAATCCCATGAAAAATATAACTTGATACTAGTTCCTTACTAACACCTTTTTATATATTTTGTATTCCAAATTCCTTTATTTAATTCTATTCACAAATCCAAAAACTCCAAAAATATTTATTTTAATTGTTATCATTATCTTATTTCTCAAAATACCAAAAATCCCCAAAACCCTTTCCGATTAATGATTTTAATTTAAGAATTGACAAATCGGTGTGAATTCGATCCCTACTTTTACTATCTACATAGGAATTGTGATGTTTAAATTTAAGAGCCGTACGACAGGCTTCGTCAATCTTGCATAGGTTAGATGTATGAATTCAAATACTATCACTTCAATGTTTGTCAATTAATCAAATTAGGACATTAAAAACTTTAGGCTTTAACTTACCACTTCTCACATCACTAACATTTTCTCCAGGGTTCAAAGGCAAGGAAATAATTTTGTTTGATAAGTTACCAATCAACTCCAAAATTTGTGGAATTCATTTTATAAACCTTTAAAGCAAATGCATGTATTTAGAAAACAAATTTAAATACTCATAATAAGTTTGAACTTATAAAATATATTTTGATAAACGTTTTAAATTCATAGAGCAATGTATAGAATTATTACTCAAAGAAGTAAACTGAAGATATCTAAATTATATGAATATCTAAAACTATACATCAAGTTCCTATCTAATCCATTAAATACTTGTCTTCGATTCTTAATGCAGTATGTACTTTCTTGAAGACTTAAAACTTCAATCTCATATGGATAATGAAAGCCCTAAAGCTTTTAATGTCTTAATTTTGATTAATGACAAATATTGATGAGGACTAATATCTTATTTGTACAAGTGATAGAGTTTTTGGATTCATGATTTAATCCATGCAAGAACAAGATTTCAAGTCTTCAAGAAAGTATACAAGTCAAGACTATCAAGATTTGAAGACAAGCTTTTATTGGATTAGATAGGAACTAGAGGTATAGTTTTAGAGTTATATATTTTGATATCTCTAGTTTACCTCTAATTGAGTAATGGTTTCTAAAGGTTGCTCTATGAACTTAAAATGTTATTTCAAAATGTTTTTAATATATTAAAATATGTTTTGGTATTTCGAAAATCATGCATCGTGATTTCAAAACTTAAATGGTTCATAAACTCTTGTTGGATTGATACCATAACTTATATGGTTGATTGAAATCATCATTTGTGTGTTAGAGTATTGTTGATACACAAATGAACATGTTTCAGTCGATCTAACGTGGTTCAGATATCATCCACAAGTTAGATTATCTTGTGGATGCATGTGCTGTCAAATTTGTTCATCTGTCAACTTGTGGACGACAATGAGGTCGACCGCATAATGAAAATCATCATTCGAAGGTTGTCCAGTGAGCTTGCGGATGATGGTGCGGACGACCAGTTTGAGTGGGTTTCCAACAGCTTCATTTTTTACCGTTGGGAACAAACCTTTGGAATTCTTTCTAAGAAGATTTTTGAGCAAAAACATTGTATATCTTGATCCTATAACATCTTAGAAACATTCCAAAACCCTTTCTAAACATCAATCTTGTTAAAATCATTCAAGAAGGGTTTTTACATTCAAAGGTGAATTTTGAGCAATCTTGACAAGCCATTACTCAAAGAGGTGATTGTGATTCAAATTGATATATCTTCACATTAAGGTGATATCTATCAAACTCTCTATCTCTTATTATTGATTGTAATTGTATCAAGGTTGCATGTAGCATAAAACCCTAAGTGTTAGGGTGAGCCTTGTGTAGGTTGTTTTGTATTTAAGGTTTGTTTGTAAAACCTTTGGGTGAACCTTGAATTGAATTGTATTGTTATGATTCACTAAGGAGAGTTGTGGGATTATTGTATAATCAAGGTTGTGTTGTAAAACTCAAGGGTTGAGTGAGCCTCTTTTGTAATCTCATTTATTTGATTAGTGAAGGGATTTGATAAATCCTTGAGTAGATAACTCAAGATAGTGGATTAGGTTTTGTTGGATAAACCGAACCACTATAAATCATTGTGTTCAATGCTCTAATTTCTGCATTTTATTTGAACACATTATTTCTCACACAACTAGTAACGAAGCCTGTCGTACGGCTCTCAAATTTAAACCTAACAATTCCTATGTAGATAGGGAAAGTAGGGATCGAATCCACAGAGATTTATCAACTCTTAAATTAAAATCGTTAATCGGAAAAGGTTTGGGGGGTTTTTTGGTATTTTGAGAATAAGGAAATGACAACAATTAAAATAAATATTTTTTAGGTTTTGGATTTTGTAAACAGAATTAAAACGAAATTTGGAATACAAATGATATAAAAAGCGTTAGCAATGAACTAGTATCAAGTTATATTTTTCATGGGATTAATCATAGATAGATACATTATTAAGTAGTTGGTTTTAGAATCCCGATCAGCTCAGACAGATTCCTATCCTTACAAAATAAATTAATCCCGATCAGCTCAGACAGATTAATCACTAATTTAATTAAATACCACTACCAACCAGCGTGTATAGGATGCTCAATCAAATTGCATTAAACAAATAAGGCATCACCAACATTAAATTGTATATAACAATCAGCTTAATTATATACAATTTAAATTATATAATTCCGCTACTAATTTAATTAAGCCAAGAGCTGTAACTCAATTAAACTAGTAGATGCTACTTGAATTATTAATACAAGATTAATAATCCTAGCTATATAATCACATTCATTAACTAGATTGTCAATCCAATTAATTCACACAATTATATTGGTTAAAACAGGAATTATATAAATACTTAATTAATATATATATCAGTATATTAAATAAATACACATATATATATATATATAGAAAGAAAGATTGGATTTATATTAACTAAAGAAACTAGACGATTCAATCGGCCATTTAAATAAATTAAACTAAAAGTATGAAGGCTCGGCCTTCCATAAAAAAAAAGAATTAAAGACATAAAAATATATTAAACTAGTTAGGAGGCTCGGCCTTCCATAATACATAAAATAAAAGACATAAAAGTAAATTAAACTAATAGGTGGCTCGGCCATCCATTTGCGATATTTAAAGTGCATAAAGCAAATAAATAAAGACTAGGCGGGTAAACCGACCATAAGTCCAGTTAAATAAATCCAAATAGAAATTAAGTACAAAGAAAATTATCTCATAATTCCATTTATTAATAACTTAACACATATCCTTGCTAACAAAAGAAAATTACTCACAATACATATTTAATAAATATAAGATGGAATTTATAAACATTAGAAAGAGAATTTGAAAGATAAACTCCCCGGAAATATTGAAATTATCCGGACAGAATTTCTTTACTAAATATTACAAAAAGCCTTGAAATATTATTCTAAAAAATCTGGAAAATATACTAAGATGAAGACAATAATAAAAGAAATAAATTGCAAAAGAAATGGAGAAGATTGGAGCTAAATTGTTGTCTAAATCATAAAAATAAGCTCCCTATTTATAGCCACAAAAATCAGGGGCAAAATGGTCATTTTGCACCCCAAAGTCTTGAAAAGGTAGTTGGTGGCCTAATTTCCCCAACTTCGCCACATGTTGCGTCCTCATTGGTCCAAGTTGCGGCTTCTAGAAGCACCACTTGTCACCTTCTGATTGCGCCACTTGTCATCTTCTGATTGCGCCACGTGTCATCTTCTCATTGTGCCACGTCATCGGATGACATAGATTTTTTTTTTTATTTTTTATTTTTATCTTCTCCAACATTTCTTCATCATCTTATTTTTATATCCATAATAAACTAAAATACACTGAAAAACTTATAAACAAAGAAATAGAAGGGAAACGTGAAATATATCCATTAAATAACATAAAAATCAGTTAATTTATGAGTACATCAAATTCCCCCACACTATCTCTTTGCTTGCCCCTCAAGCAAAATATAAACACACAATATACAAGTATAAATAACTTAAACAAGCTTAATAAGGTAACAAAGTGTTATATAAATTTCAATACAACTTTCACAATTAACCCCTTTTTATTTGAAAAGTAATTGTGTTCGTGTGCTTGAATATTATTACAAGTTTAACATTAATATTCAAAGTTAACAAAATGTGACTGTGAAAAACATAAAACCTCTGAATAAATTTTTTTTTTTTTTAAAAAAAAATATGCTATCAGTATAATGAAAGGATAATAACAAAGTCACTATGTAAATAAAAATACATTCTTAGTTTCTCAACACAACTTATAAGCTTGTAAACTCACATATTCTCCACTAATCATGAAGATTTTGGTCGATCTGGGTCAAATAAGACTTTTAGGCTTGTAATGTTAAGCTCGAGATTTGATTACAATCGAAAGATAGGGATATACAAAATATTTCAAGAGTTTAAATTGAAAATGAATTACCACATCTTGAAGAAAACCTTAGCCATGATATCTCTTCATTTTTCACACTTTTCTATTTTCTTTTTCTTTTTCTTTTCTTTTCTTTTTTCTTTCTTTTTCCTCTCTTTTTTTTTTTTGAGATCATATCTATGAGCTTTTTTTTTCTTTCTTTTTTTACCTTTCGATTTTTTTGGCAATATCTCGTAATCCTTTATCAGCAGTGTTCATAACTTTTCTATACAGATTAACACATGGTAATACATTCTCAATAAAATATTTGGATACAAAAGTACTAAACGAGGCTAATTATCAAAGAAATTAAATGGTAATGAAACCATTCATACATGTTGGCTCAAAGTAGGATCGAGGGAGATATATATAAGTATGGTTCGTTTAGAAAAGGCTCAAACTATCAAAGAAGGCCTTATGTCATCCCCAAATCAACCAAGATCTTATTTAAATTTCGTCTCAAACATGTGAAAGAACAAGTTCTAGTGTGTAGAGACTGACATTAAATGTACTAAAACACATAGTAAACTTACATTATCATTCAAGTCAAAATACTAATGTTTTTAACTCTGGGTTTCATAACATAAAACATTTAGCCACATTAGTTAAATAAGAATATTTTTGTCAAATTGCTAATATATTCAATTGATTTATTCTAGAAAAAACTAAAAAAAATTTACATAAAGGGGTACAATTATAAAAGGATTGAAAAATTTAACACAAAATTACCTAACATCTTAAAAAGTTATAATACATGCATGATTTATTCAACAAAATAACAAGTTATTAAAAACAATGTTTTTAAAGGTGTGGATCAAGAATCAAATGAGATTAATCACTTGACTCTTTACTCAAACCACCCCCCCCACACTTGGGAATTACGTTGTCCTCAATGTAAAAACACACAAGTTTTAAAAACAACAACATTATTCCACAGTTTTTAATAAAAAGAAAATAACACACATTTATTTAAAAAGAAAAACTTACAACTTTAACTCTAAATCCATTGAATCTCTTTTTCGCTTGTTACCGGAAAATTAACCAGTTAATTGGAGGTACTTCTGGATCTGTCTCTGGTACAAAAGTCACTAATTCATCCAATAGCTCCTTGGTTGTGGGTGCAGATACAATTATTCTTCGTGCTACTGGAGATAGAAGCTTATGTGTAACAGCTATGTCAAGAAATGCTAACAAACCATCAAAGTAGTGATCAACATTTAAAAGACCAATTGGTTTAGTGTGCAATTTCATGTTAAACCAGAATGTTAAATTGAACAAGCATTCTAATACCTCATATCCTCCTGGTATGACTATGAAAGCATCAGAGTTATGCAACATGAGTGTCATGCGTTCATAAAATGATTTTGTTTGTACCTCATATCCAATTGTTCTACCATATACTTCTTTCAGAGGAGTGGGAATTACACCTACCGCGAGAACTTTGTTTGGTTGATTTGTTTCAATTTGAACAAGTGTTTGGTATGACTGGTGTGCTCGAGCAACCTCTCCAATTAAACCAGCATTTCCTCCTCCATATACTAGACCGATCTTTCGATGAGCTAGTACTCTTCCCAATTGGATAACAGCAGTTAGATGCGAAACAGTAGCACCTACGATTGTTCCTCCAAACACTGCGATGTTTGTTAGACTTCTGATTGATGGACCTTCCATAGTAACGACTTCAAAAGTGATTATGTTACACACTAAAAAGAAAACAAACAAATCAAGGAAGAAATAAATAAAAACAAGTAGTTGTGATTGTGGCTCACATCTTCCTCTGGTTTTACGTCCAGTAACGATTTCAAACACCTTCTATGAGTCGGGGGTATGCTGTTCATCCAGCTTTCTTAAAAACTGGCAAACGGGATCGTTTAAATTCAGATACCGAAGAGTGTACTGGAGTTGTTCAATTTTGAATTGTTTCCATAACCCTGAGAATTTCCATTTGAACGTATCCACTAGAAAGCGAATCAAGAGTCAATTTGATATCATCTAATGACTCTTTACTCAGTCCATTCTTAATGAAAGCAATTTTGTCTTCTCGATTATCGGATAAATACCCAAGTGAACGACAACTGGTATCACAGTTCCATCTAGTACATTTATAACATACTCTCATTCTTTTACCTCTCCAGTTTCTTTGCATAACTACTCTTCCCCAACCCAGGTGGACGTTTGGGAAAAGCTGGATGTTCACCACTAATTCGGACCTTAGCTTCAATTATCCACCTAATATCCTCAGGCATTCCAATGGATACTAGTAATTTCATACGCTCCAATCTCATCAGATAGATTTTTCTCAAATAATTAATAGGGAGCAATGGATAATATCTTCTCATTTTCATTAACGAATCATCCATTATGTAACAAAGAGATAGAAAGAAAGAAGGGATGGAAAGACAAACTGAAATGTAAAAAGGAAAGAAATACCTTGCAGATGAAATTACTCTTGAAAGGAAATTAGCAGAAATCGTTTGGTGATTCTTTCAACAATTAAGCAGGCTATTTAAAGCCGTGTTTAATCACCGTTGGACATTTAATTAACTTAAATACGCCATCTTTCAGTATCCGAGAAGACGCGTATTCAACAATTTCTGATAGGCCTGCAAGCTAAAAAGTGAAAAAGGAAAATCAAACAATTCAAAAGTATTTAAGAAAGCGATGGGTTGCCTCCCACACAGCGCCCTTGTTTAACGTCTTAGACTCGACGAGCACAGATTTCAATTCCTTTCTGGTGGTGGGTCTTCAAAAGCAATGGAATCGATAATTTGTCCGACAAATCCTTCATGAAAAGGTTTCAGGAGATGACCGTTCACTTTAAAAATTTTGCTCGTTTGAAGACTTTTTATCTCCACTGACCCGTGATTAAAGATATTAATGATAACAAATGGGCCAATCCACCTTGACTTTAGCTTTCCTGGAAACAGTCTCAGACGAGAATTATAGAGTAGAACCTTATCACCAATATTGAAATTTTTCCTTGAAAGATTTTTGTCATGGTAATATTTCATCTTTTCTTTTGCAATCCAGGAATTAACATATGCATCATTTCTAATCTCTTCTAGTTCTTGAATCTGCAGTTTTCGATTAGATTGTGCATCATCAAGATTAAGATGACATTGTTTAATGGCCCAAAATGTCTTATGTTCTAATTCCACAGGTAGATGACAAGCTTTACCATAAACCAATCTAAATGGTGACATACCAATAGGGGTTTTGAATGCTGTTCTGTACGCCCAAAGAGCATCTCCCAATCTAAGGCTCCAGTCTTTCCTATTATGATTGCCTACTTTAGCTAGAATAGACTTAATTTCCCTGTTAGAGATTTCAGCAAGTCCATTTGTTTGAGGATGATAGGCAGTAGAAACTTTATGAGAAACATGATATTTTTTAAACAAAGTTTCCACTACCTTGTTGCAAAAATGCGTACCTCTGTCACTGATGATGGCCTTTGGAATTCCAAATCTATGGAATATGTTGTCCTTGATAAATGTCACAACTGCTTTGGAATCATTCGTTCGAGTGGCCTTAGCTTCAATCCATTTGGACACATAATCCACTGCAAGCAAGATATAAGTATTTCCAAAAGACGAAGGAAAAGGTCTCATGAAATCAATACCCCATACATCAAAAAGTTCACAAACTAAGATAGTTTTCAAAGGCATTTCATCTCTCTTGGATATATTACCAACTCTTTGACATTCATTGCAAGATTTAACAAAGTAATATGCATCTTTGTTAAGAGTAAGCCAATAAAATCCACTTTCCATAATTTTTCTAGCAGTTCGTTTTGGTCCAAAATGACCTCCACATTCAAAAGTATGACAAAAATTCAATATGGATTGAATTTCGTTATTTGGAACACATCTGCGTATGACATTGTCTGCGCAGCTTTTGAAAAGGTAGGGGTCATCCCAAAGGTAGTGTTTTGAGTCATTCCTAATTTTATTCTTTTGAGGCTTAGATAAATGATTTGGAAATACTTTGGTAACAATATAATTAACTATATCAGCATACCAAGGTATAATTCCATGCAATGCATAAAGATGCTCATCAGGAAATAAATCAGAGATAGGAGATACTTCCCCGTCATATGTCAGTCGACTCAAATGATCAGCAACAAGATTCTCTGCTCCCTTCTTATCTCGGATTTCAAGGTCAAATTCCTGGAGTAAGAGAATTCATCTCAGTAGTCTTGGTTTAGACTCCTTCTTCTTTAACAGGTACTTTAGAGCTGCATGATCTGAATAAACAATCACTTTTGTTCCCAACAGATAAGATCTAAATTTTTCTAGAGCAAAAATAACAAAGTAAAGTTCCTTCTCAGTTGTGGTATAATTGCATTGGGCATCATCAAGTAATTTGGATGCATAATATATCACATGAGGAACTTTATCTATTTTCTGACCTAGAACAGCTCCAACTGCTTTGTCACTAGCATCACACATTATCTCAAAAGGAAAATTCCAATTAGGGGGCTGAATGATAGGTGATGAAATCAATTTCTCTTTTAACAGTTTAAATGCATGTTTACAACCTTCATCAAAATTGAATTTATGTTCTTTTTGTAATAACTTGCATAAAGGTTGAACAGTTTTAGAGAAATCCTTAATAAATCTTCTATAGAATCCAGCATGGCCTAAGAAAGATCTTACTTCTCTTATCGTAGAAGGATAAGGAATAGATTTAATCACATCAATCTTTGCTTTGTCAACAGCCAGTCCTTGTGGTGAAACTACATGCCCTAAAACAATTCCTTGTTCTACCATAAAATGACACTTTTCATAATTGAGAACAAGGTTAGTTTCAACACACTGTTTAAGCACAAGTTCCAAATTTTCTAAACATGAATCAAATGAATTTCCATAGACAGTAAAATCATCCATGAAAATTTCAATGATATTCGTGACAAAATCAGAAAATAAGGACATCATGCATCTTTGAAAGGTAGCAGGTGCATTGCATAAACCAAAAGGCATTTTTCTATAAGCATAAGTACCAAATGGGCAAGTAAAAGTAGTCTTACCTTGGTCTTCTGGGGCAATAGCAATTTGAAAATATCCAGAATAACCATCAAGGAAACAATAATGAGAACGACCAGATAAACGTTCTAACATTTGATCCATGAAAGGAAGGGGAAAATGGTCTTTTCTAGTTGATGCATTAAGTTTCCTGTAGTCTATACAGACTCTCCAACCATTTTGCACTCTAGTAGGAACTTTCTCACCTTCAGAGTTCTCCACAATAGTTATTCCACTTTTCTTTGAAACAACATGCACAGGACTTACCCAATGTGAATCTGTGATTGGATAGATGATACCAGCATCAAGAAGTTTAAGAATTTCAGCTTTTACTACTTCCATCATAGGAGGGTTTAGTCTCCTTTGTGACTCTCTGGTTGGTTTAGCTCCATCTTCTAACAATATACGGTGCATGCATGTTGATGGGCTAATACCTTTAATGTCGGCTAAAGTCCAGCCGATGGCAGTTTTGTTGTCCCTAAGCACAGAAACTAACCTCTCTTATTGGGAAGATGAGAGATTGTTAGCAATAATAACAGGTAAAGCATTACCTTCACTCAAATATGCATATTTCAAATGAGAAGGTAAAGCTTTAAGCTCAAGTGACGGGGGACAAACAACAGATGGTAAAATTTTATCATGTGAGCTAGGTAATGCAATTTTAGAATTACTAACAGGACATGCAGATAAATCCTTGACAGCTTGTTTAAGTTCATTATCACATTCCACAGATAAAGTGTCAAGAATATTTTCATCTATGCTCAAGTTCATAATGGATTGCATCATTTCAGTGTAGCTCAAATCAAATATATCTTCAATAAGTGGATCTATAATATCCACAACAGAAACTGTAGAACATTCATTAGAAGGATACTTCATGGCATCAAATATGTTAAAAGAAATTTTATCACCATCAAATTCCATTGATAAAGTACCTTCATTAACATCAATCTTAGTTCTAGCAGTTTTCAAAAATGGTCTACCTAACAAAATAGGTGACTGTGATGAACAAGTATTTTGGCCATCCTCAGTTTTCAAAATGTAGAAATCTGCAGGGAATACTAAGTCATTTACTTTAACCAATACATCTTCTATTACTCCTTCTGGATAAGCCACAGACCTATCAGCTAACTGAATAACAATTCTAGTCGGCTTCATTGGTCCCAAATTTAAAGAGTTATAGATTGTATACGGCATGACATTAATAGAGGCTCCTAAATCTAGCATACAACCTAAGACTACCTTATCACCAATTGTACAAGGGATAGCGAACATACCTGGATCTCTCTGCTTTGGAGGAAGTTTCTGTTGGAGAACAGCAGACACACATTCCCCCACACTGATTCTCTCGTTACCTTTAAGCTTTTTCTTGTTGGTACAAAGTTCTTTTAGGAACTTAGCATAACGAGGAATCTGTCTTATTGCATCCAAAAGAGGAATGTTGACTTCAACTTTCTTGAAGATCTCCAGAACATCTTTTTCTTCCTCATCTTTCTTGTTCTTAGTTAACCTATTGGGGAAAGGAGGACTTACCTTGGGAATAGAAGAAAAAGATTCTCCTATTTGAGGAACTTTGTCGGAAGATGCTGGGCTTGAAATAGGTGTTTTCTCCGTGCCTTTATTTTCCTCTGGTCTCTTGGATTCTTCCAACACTTTACCACTTCTTAGTGTTACGACACTAGCATTCTCTCTGGGATTGAGTGGTTGTGATGGAAGTTTATTGAAAAACTGTGTTTTCAATTGACCTAACTCAGAAGCCATTTGTCCTACCTGATTCTCCAAATTGTGAATGCTGGACTTCGTATCCTTTTGGAAGGACATGGTATCTCTCTGAAAATATATAGAACTTGAAGCTAGAGATTTCACCATATCTTCTAAAGACATACTAGGTTGTTGGTTCTGAGGAGGATTTTGGTGTTGATTAGGAACAAAACCTGGTGGGTTCATTGGTGGCCTAACCCCTTGGTTACTCCATCTAAAGTTAGGATGGTCTCTCCACCCTTCATTGTATGTGTTGGAGAATGGATTGTTTCTTCTCTGAGGTTGGTTTTGAAAATTACCCATGGCATTAGCTTGTTCCTCTTGAGAGAGAGTATGACAAGAATCTGTAGGATGGTCATTGCCTAAACAAATTCCACATGCTTTTACTGGTGCATTGATTCTTTTCCCAACTAAATTGGTAAGATGATCTAATATTTGCTCAATTTGTGTAGATGATGATGATGATGATGATGCATCTACTTCATTTACCTTTCTTACGGTATCATTCCTGGTGTTAAAAGATTGTGAATTAGCAGCCATGTTGGCTATTAATTCACGTGCAGCTTGTGGGGTTTTATTTGAAAGAGCACAACCACTAGAAGCATCAATAGTCATCCTGTCATAAGATATCAAACCCTCATAAAAATATTGAATTAATAATTGTTCGGGTATTTGATGATGAGGACAACTAGCACATAATCTTTTAAATCTTTCCCAATATTCGTACAATGTTTCACCAGTTTGTTGTCTTATGCCACTTATATCCTTTCGGACTATTGCAGTTCTAGATGCAGGATAATATTTAGCTAGAAAAGCTCTTTGCATACCAGTCCAATCTTGAATAGATCCCGAAGGCAAATCATATAACCAATCTTTTGCACTATTTTGTAAGCTAAAAGGAAAAGAACGCAGTTTAATAACTTCATCTCTTGTACCTTCTTGTTTCAAATTAGTGCAAATAACATGAAATTCCTTAATGTACCTAAGTGGATCTTCTCCAGGTAATCCATTAAATGTTGGCAAACATTGTATAAAACCAGTATGCATTTTAAAATTAGCATCAACTTGTGGAAAAATAATGCATAAAGGTTGTTCATCAAGAGTGGGAGCAGTTAGTTCTTTTAGAGATCTTTGATTCAAAGCCATATTTAAAAGATAAGTAGGAAGAATATCACCAGAAATAAGTTGGGTATCCGGTTGATTTTCTGCCTTGCCTTCTTCAAGATCCGTAGCTTGTTTTCTGATATCAACTGGTGTTTTACTCCCTTGTTCTTCCCCGGTGATCTTACCACTTCTTAAGTGCATACAACAATGAACTTGTTGTCTGTCGTCACCAAAGGAATGAAATTTGTATCTCAATATCACCAAAGGAATGAAATTTGTAACAAAATAAAAAGATTAACAATTTTAATAAAAGAAATTAAAACAAATCCCCGGCAACGGCGCCAAAATTTGACGAAGCCTGTCGTACGGCTATCAAATTTAAACCTAATAATTCCTATGTAGATAGGGAAAGTAGGGATCGAATCCACAGAGATTTGTCAACTCTTAAATTAAAATCCTTAATCGGAAAAGGTTTGGGGGGTTTTTTGGTATTTTGAGAATAAAGAAATGACAACAATTAAAATAAATATTTTTTAGGTTTTGGATTTTGTAAACAGAATTAAAACGAAATTTGGAATACAAATGATATAAAAAGCGTTAGCAAGGAACTAGTATCAAGTTATATTTTTCATGGGATTAATCATAGATAGATACATTATTAAGTAGTTGGTTTTAGAATCCCGATCAGCTCAGACAGATTCCTATCCTTACAAAATAGATTAATCCCGATCAGCTCAGACAGATTAATCACTAATTTAATTAAACACCACTACCAACCAGCGTGTATAGGATGCTCAATCAAATTGCATTAAACAAATAAGGCATCACCAACATTAAATTGTATATAACAATCAGCTTAATTATATACAATTTAAATTATATAATTCCGCTACTAATTTAATTAAGCCAAGAGCTGCAACTCAATTAAACTAGTAGATGCTACTTGAATTATTAATACAAGATTAATAATCCTAGCTATATAATCACATTCATTAACTAGATTGTCAATCCAATTAATTCACACAATTATATTGGTTAAAACAGGAATTATATAAATACTTAATTAATATATATATCAGTATATTAAATAAATACACATATATATATATATAGAAAGAAAGATTGGATTTATATTAACTAAAGAAATTAGGCGGTTCAACCGGCCATTTAAATAAATTAAACTAAAAGTATGAAGGCTCGGCCTTCCATAAAAAAAAAGAATTAAAGACATAAAAATATATTAAACTAGTTAGGAGGCTCGGCCTTCAATAATACATAAAATAAAAGACATAAAAGTAAATTAAACTAATAGGTGGCTCGGCCATCCATTTGCGATATTTAAAGTGCATAAAGCAAAATAAATAAAGACTAAGCGGGTAAACCGACCATAAGTCCAGTTAAATAAATCCAAATAGAAATTAAGTACAAAGAAAATTATCTCATAATTCCATTTATTAATAACTTAACACATATCCTTGCTAACAAAAGAAAATTACTCACAATACATATTTAATAAATATAAGATGAAATTTATAAACATTAGAAAGAGAATTTGAAAGATAAACTCCCCAGAAATATTGAAATTATCCGGACAGAATTTCTTTACTAAATATTACAAAAAGCCTTGAAATATTATTCTAAAAAATCTGGAAAATATACTAAGATGAAGACAATAATAAAAGAAATAAATTGCAAAAGAAATGGAGAAGATTGGAGCTAAATTGGTGTCTAAATTATAAAAATAAGCTCCCTATTTATAGCCACAAAAATCAGGGGCAAAATGGTCATTTTGCACCCCAAAGTCTTGAAAATGTAGTTGGTGGCCTAATTTCTCCAACTTCGCCACATGTTGCGTCCTCATTGGTCCAAGTTGCGGCTTCTAGAAGCACCACTTGTCACCTTCTGATTGCGCCACTTGTCATCTTCTGATTGCGCCACGTGTCATCCTCTCATTGTGCCACGTCATCGGATGACATAGATTTTTTTTATTTTTTTTATTTTTATCTTCTCCAACATTTCTTCATCTTCTTCTTTTTATATCCATAATTTAAGAGTTGACAAATCTTTATGGATTCGATTCCTACTTTCTCTATCTACATAGGAATCGTTAGGTTTAAATTTAAAAGTCGTACGGCAAGCTTCGTCAATAGGATTCATGAATAATCCTAGAAATATAATAAACACAATGTTCTTCTTCAAGATATGAAGAAAGAGAAAAAGACACCTAAAAACTAAAAATGCAAAATTTAGAAGGTTAATCTAATGTATAATTGGTGGGATAATGAAGGATCCCTTCATGGTTGTTTCTCTTTATTTAAGTTGCTATTTATAGTATTTGTCTTCTTGCTTCTTCTTCATTTGATTTCACCAACCAACTTAATTTCATTTTTTCTTCATAAGAAATAAAATTAAAGTATAATATAATCCAAGATAGAGAATTATTGAAGAATAATTCTAATTTATCCCATAAAATCTATAATAATAGAGTTATAATAAATAATTATAAAGTTTAAACCCATTTAATGCAATTAATATGATAAATAAATAAATTTATTGTAAGAACTACGTGAAGAAAATAAAATAATAGATAGTAAAATTATGGTTCTATCACCTTTGCTAATAACTTTTGAATTTCTTTTTTACAACACTCTAATATATGATTATACTATTCATTAACTGTACTTTGATTTTTTTCCCCTGTTCTTTTAGTAATCATATTATATTTTATATTATTTATTTATTTAGATGTAGGTGTCAATAAAAAAGGGGAAAGTAATATTTTTTTATTGTCTAAAATTTCTGTCTGCACACTAGCTTGGTCTACAAAAACAAAAAAGCTATATTTGTGTAAGAAAATGAGTGACTAATATAGCATTTTGCATTAAATCTTTTACTGGGATAAATCTATTTTCAAAGCAGATTTTTTTATTACATACAAGTGCATTTGAAAGTTTATATTATATTTTTTGTTTAGACCTACTTGTTGAAGTTAAATTTTTTTATAGTCTTTTCATAATATATCATAGAAATTATACCTTCTTGTTTACAGTTTTGGTCTGCTACACTATCTAGTAATGCTATCATATCTGATGAAATTCATTTGTTAACACTAAAGTAATTTATCATCATTGATAAAATTCTGTTATTGAAGATAGAATATTAGGATTAGTAGAAGTAGATTATGCTAGAATAAATTGGTCGATCGTTAAATTTTTTTTGTTTAATTTCTTTTGCTAGAAGATTAGTTCTTTTGATTCTTGATTCATTATGTTTACCTCAGATTATAAATAAATTTACAATTGTTGGTGCAATTGAATTTTTATTAAATCTTGATAATACCACAGATTATGTACATTTCTTTAAATAATTTCTTCAAACTTTAATAAGTATTGTTTGTATAAAACATATATTAATCATATGATGCGCAGCAATCAATTATTGTAATGCCAATTACAACATCAGTGGGCGTTGATTATGAATTGTTTTAATTAACAAATTAACTGTCAAACTTGATTTGTGTTTTTTTTTTTTTTTTTGGTACTTATCTACATATAACAGCAATTACCTATGGAATCAAACTGACCAACTTTGTTGAAAAGTGGGTCTAAAATGTTTCGTTTTCCGTAGCTTGCTATGTAACCTTTCTTGCTTTGTTGAATATTTGACATGCAACATGCAAACAAAATCATTTGACTCCGAAATATCAAAAAGAATTCCAACGATCATGAAGAAGTTCACGTAGTCTCATTTGATCCATAAAGGGATACTTTTCTTGTAAGAAGAGCAACCAAGTGATCATCATTTTTCTCACTTTTTTACTTTGAAAGCATATAATGTGCTAATCATTCACACCCTCCCACAGAGCACAAAGAAATCTTAAATGAGTCATGGCGGAGCACAACAGGCCCATCTCTTCAGAGATTAGAGAAAAGGTACCATGTAGTAAATAATAAAGGTTGCCACGTTTCATATCGCAGTATAAATGTTTTCTATTGTGAGACTATGTTTTAAAAAAAAATTCTCTATTCCGTTATATTTGGCTTTGAATTCTGTAGATCTTTAAAGTATTTCTTCCTGTCTCTGTAATTATGGCAAAGTTCCACTCAAGGAAGTCCTACATTTTAATTTTAAAATGAAGAAGACCTCGATCAGGTACTCTTGTAAGTGGTCACATGGATATATTCAGTCAGCAATTCCAAGATAGAATTCCCTTTCAATTTCTTCCAATTGTGACAAATTTTGTCATGTTCTTCCTTTATGTGTTTACTGTGTGTCGGGGGGAGGGGGGGAGAGAGGGTTACGTTCTACATAAATATGCACTCATTGTAATATTTTTTTTCTTTTCTTTTTTGAAAGGAAAAATGAGTTTAAAGACATTCTTCCATACAACATGACAAATCTCTGGGCATATTTCGTCAGGCTAGCAGTCATTTTAACCAATTTGTTCACTTTATTTTTAAATACATTAAGGAAGAGGATTATGTTCAAATTGTTAAAAAATTTATTAACTTAACTATTTGGCCGTGTTGTCTATTATTGTAATAGTTTACGTTAATCTTCACAATCTCAAATTCTATCATTTAATTACAAAATTACTAAATGTTGCATCCTTTTATTAAATAATCACCATTTCCTTTTCATTTCACGATTGTTGCCCCTTCATTCCCTCTCTTACTAAAAAACTCTCAAGGGGATATAGGAACCTGTTGCTGAAGGGAGAAAAATATAACTGAAAATATATCAGAACAAACTGAAGACGAATTTGAGATAAATTTTTCACTTCTTCAAAATTTCAAACCGGAGTTTAACCGGTTATAATGTCCGGTCAAAGGGGTCCCATCAGGTCAAATAGCCTGCCGAACTTCATTTGACCCGTATAGTTTGACTAGGTCAAACCCATTTGATTCATGTGTTTAATTCAGTTCGGTTATCATTTAGACTTTTTAATTTAAAAAATGTTTATTATTTATATGAATTCTCTCAATGTTTAAGGATTACTTTCATTGAACCACGTAAATATAAAAACTTAAAAATTATATATTATAATAATAATAAATCAAACACGATAAACAATTAAAATTTTTGATAATAAAAAGAATTTTCAAAAACTTTATTTCAAGATTTTGTTTTTGACATAGTAAAAATAACAATGTTTAAAAACAAAAATATCAACAAATAATTTTGAAATATGAGTAACTTAATACATTCAAAATTTTAAGAAACCAATATATATATATATATAGTTACATAATACAATAGAAATTAAAAATTGAACAAATAGAATTTTATAAAAATTTATTTTACAAATAAAATTTTATAAAACAATCGATATAAAAGATAAACAATTTTAAAAACTTCAAAACATTAATAAATTGAAAATTTTAAGAAAAAATAAAAATAAGATAAAAACTTTGAGAAATTATATAATATATTAAAAAATAAAAATTTATTACTTAGTAACCATTAATTAGTGAGATGTAAATTTATTAAATTAAAGACGCTATTAGTGGGAATTCTAGATGAAAAATATTTTAATTTTAAGAAAGTGATATTCAAAATTTTAAACAAATTAAAAATAAAAAATTTTAAAATTATAAAATAAATATTTTTTAAAATAATATAATATAATAAAAATTAAAGAAATTAAGGATAACAAATAAAATAAATCATAGACAAATAGCCTCAACCCTCCCTAAGTGCCACTGGGAGGCTAGATGAGATGTTGCCTACTTCTTGGCAGTAACAAAATAATCTAAATAGCTGAAATGCAATCTTTCTTTTCTTTTTTTTTTTTAATATAAGCGAAGTACTAAATACAACAATGAAGATTTTGTGTGAACCAAAGGTACTAAATCCTTAAACAATCAATACTTCAAGTGAGACTATCTCATTCCAAGTGAAAATATCCAAATCACATAGTTGTGACATCATAATACAAAGACATTAAATATTTAAAAACAATTTAAATAAATGCAGAAGCTATGACAAGTAGGCCTATAATTGGCTCAGATATCTCATGATTGTACTATGCAACTAGCACCTCAAAATATGACAAAACATGTGAGCTTACACCCATTAGTTTATATAACTTCATCTTTGACACATCCTTGGCCTCTTCAATTGCAACTTTGACTTGAAATCTTTATGGTAAGAATCACATTGTTTTTCTAACAAGTTTCTCCTCAAAATACTTTTCTCCAAGTTGGAATGATTGATTAGCAATATCACAAAGCTTGTTTTTAACACTTAATTGTCTCATCCTCTGACATCTTTAACTTTTCTAATCTAGTAGTCATCAATTGAAGTTTGGACATTCTAATAGTGTTGGTTCCTTCATATATACAGTCTCCAAGGCTCCCAATGCTTATGGTTCAACTATGTTAGAAATAGTATTAAGTGTCTATTTGTTAGCCATAGCCAAAGCTTTTTCATCATTAGTCCACAATGATCTGGGCTTTTTGACAATGACACCAATATTGTTTGTCATTGTTGAGTGCTCTCATCCTTCTTCAACATAACCAAGCTCCTTCATGGACAATATCAACTAGTGTTACCATTCATGCTTTGTAATAGGCATAGTTGTCACCAGTCAACAAAGGTGGCCTTGACACTGATCCTCCTTCTTGATTGTTAATTCTCCAACACCTTATCTTACCATATAACATAGCAAAAAAACTAGTGACCATAGCTATTATACCAATTGTATGTAATCTTGGAGTACTAAGTTATATGTTGACTTAGATAAAACAATAATAATATAAATAAAGTGTACAACAAATGGCAACACAAATTGTTAACGCAATTTGAAGAACACTCATACATACATCTGCAGAGCCATTCCTTACACTCAATCCACTAGTTATCACTTTCACAAAAGTTTAAGGATTATACTTATCTTAGTACTTTAGTATATTCTAACTAGCAAATATGTTGACAACGCCACAAGCAGTCTTAACATCAACACCAACTATTGAAGTCAAGATGACAAGTCTTCTCTTCAATGTTAAGATAGTTATGTTCCTAAACTTCTTTCACTTATCAACCATGTTGAGTGAAGTGGCAAGTTGTGTAGATCAAATGTTTGATCAATGTCAAGCAGGCTTTGACACCAATCAGTTGAACAAAAATGCATTTGAATAACAATCACAATAGAAACAAAGTTTTCAATGCATAAAAACTCTCTTAGGATATATTTTCATAAATCTATCATTTGTTCCATTTGTATATCCCTTAAATAATCTAACTTCAAATTTATAAAGTAAAATAACGAAGTCTAAATGTAATATCCAATTGATTCTATAAATCAAGGAATTGTTAAACATGAATTCCATCTAAACCAACCTTCCTAATTTTGTTGATAAACTTGGTTAAACAATATCTTATTTGAATTTCAAAATTGAACTAAATCAACAAACAAAGACTAAGTCAATGTTACAAATAATTCAAATCATCAAACAAGTTTTAAATGACATTCCAAACAAAGAGGTTGCAAAGACCTTCCAAGTAGAGTTGGGAATATGGACCAACCCACTTTATACATGGAAAAATATAGGTTGGGCTAAAAAAAACAATGGCATGAATATAATTGGATCGACTTGGCTCACAACCCATGTGAGCTTGGCCTGTTTTGACCCGCTATTTTTTTATAAAAAGTTTACTCTAAGCCTATTGAATATTTAATTATGTGTTACTATAACT
Organism: Apocynum venetum; assembly: GCA_019593545.1. Classification (NCBI taxonomy): domain Eukaryota; kingdom Viridiplantae; phylum Streptophyta; class Magnoliopsida; order Gentianales; family Apocynaceae; genus Apocynum; species Apocynum venetum. The sequence continues at coordinate 187,076 of SRSM01000149.1, forward strand.
CTTAATCCTCAAATAAATTTATCCCACCTAAACTTTCTATGTTATCTTTCTTATCTTAATTAAATTTTAATTCTATGTTTTATTACTTTTGATATTATAAACCATATTTTCTAATTTTGAAGCTACAAAATGTAATGCAAATGGTCCAATCCATTTCCCAAATATATTTGTCAATTCAAAGACATGAGAATACCGACATTTCTTGTAGACCACCACCAGCCTTATACGTCCTGTACATGTAAAATTTTTAACCTTATCAACCAACAAGCAAACAAGGATAACTGTCTAGCAAGAGTTACCTCATACATTCGGAGTACAGTTTTAAACCTATGAGAGAGTAGGGTTTCAACGCATACCTATGACATGACTCAATCACCTGTGGCCACCTATCCAATGCTTACTTAACTAGAGCATAAAAATTTGTGAGGTTTGTCCCAAATACCAATTGACCTAAACCCTTCACTACTATGTAATTTAGAGGCCCTTGATTATGTAGGAAAATAACTAAAAATGCAACCAAATTATTTATAATTCTTCAATTATATCATTTATCTTTTGTTTTATCTTTTTATATTCTTAATATATTTGTGATTCATCAATCATATCCTTTATCTTTTTATTTAATGTCTTATATTTGCAAACTATTTATGATTATTCAATTATATCATTTATGCATCTAATGACAATGAATATAAAAAAATAATCCAAAGTACTTGAGGATATAAAAAGATAAATTATATAACTGAAGAATCGTAAATAGTTTGATGATATAAACATATAAAATAAAAAATAAGTGATATAATTGAAGAATTATAAATAGTTTGAGGGCATTTTTAGCAATTTCCCCTTTAAGTAGCATAACGAAACATGTGAGAAAGTGTATTAAAAGTAAGTAAATCATACTAGGATTAGGAGATGATCAAATTTTTGAAGATATTGAAGTTTTAATAAGATAATGCAATCTATAGTATAATGGGATAAGAGATCTTGTGATGATATTGGATTTTTATTTTTTTATCTTTTTGAGGGGATTTTGTTTATATTTTATGATATAATTATTTGCAAAGATTGTGATAAATATTCAGGGAAGATTGTGAGAGATGTTGGGAAGTCTATCATATCTTTATAAGAGCAAGATATTGCATAATGATATAGATAAAAATCTTAAACTTAACTCATTCATCCCACAAGGGAGATAAAATGCATTTATACTCTCATACTCCTCAAAAAGAGGCAAGGGTGAATGAGGGAGAGGAAAGCACTTTATATTTCTTGTTGGAGAACTCTCCTTCTATAAGTGGGGATACCCATTTAGTTTATCTAAAACTTTTCATGTGGGATTGGCCTTAGGCCATATACACCATATGCATCTTCAAAAATTAACAAAATAGGAATTTGGCATTTAGGACATACACCCTATATGCATTTTAAAAATGAATAAAGAAAGCCTTTCGGGTTATCCCAAGTCGAAAGCTTTGTGAATGGCAAAAAGCCATGTAAATGGCCATAGACTTGTTTGGCACAAAAGCCTTATAAATGCAAGAATGCTTATTTGTCATGAAAGCCTTAAAAGTGTCCGAAGGCTTGTTTGGCCCAAATGCCTAATTAATGTTGGTTGCTTTTAAGTGGCTTTATAGCCTTATGAATGTCCGAAAGTCTCAGGTTAAAGGCTCGGAAGCTTTGTGGATCCCGAAAGTCTTGGGTGAATGACTCATAGGCCTTGTGAATGTTGAAAGTATCAACTTGATGGCTCGAAGGCCTTGTAAATATCCAAAAGTTTTGGATCTTATGAATGTCTAAAAGTCTCAGTGTCTTGTGAATGCCTAAAAGATAAAGTGGATGGATCGCTCAAATGAGTGTCATATGATGTACATAAAAATCTTAAACTCAATACATTCATTCCACAAGAGAGATAAAATGAATTTATACTCTCATACTCCTCAAAAAGAGGCAAGGGTGAATAGGAGAACTCTTATTTTACAAGTGGGGAGACCCACTTAATTTTCCTAAATTTCTCATGAGGGATTTGGCATTTAAGCCATATACATTGTATGCATCTTCAAAAATTAAAAAAAGTTGGATTTAGACTTAGAGAGAGAGAAAACACAACAATTCATGACCACAACTAGTAGAGATTTGTGAAGTAATTATCAGCCTTCTCATGTTGCAAAGTTTCTAAACAAAAGTTGAAGTATTTCCCTTCTATATGAGAGCTTAATTTGCAATACTTGAGCAATCTTCAAATTGTTTATTCATATTGATCTCAAGATCCTTTGTTAGATAAAGTGCATTCAAATCCTTCAGGAGAAGGCATCTACTTAATCACGTAGACAAATTTCGTAGCTTATTGGTGTCTAAAAAACCTAAGAGGGGGGTGAATTAGGTTTTAACCGATTTTTCCTTTTTAAAACAAACAATGCTTTCTAAGACAACAAATATCAAACACTTGGTGCTCAAACAGTGTGTGAAATAATGTTTTCAATAAATTTGCAAAGAATACAACGATTTATAGTGGTTCGGTTTATCCAACAAAACGTAATCCACTACCTTGAGCTATCTACTCAAGGATTTCACAAAACCTTTCAATAATTTAGTACAAGATATTACAATAGAGGCTCACCCAATTCACCTTAGGGTTTTACAACACAAACCTCTTACCCAATCAAGGTTCACTCAACACTTTGAGTTTTACACTACAACCTTGATTATACACTTATCTCTAATACAACAATTAATGAAATACATACACTTAAGACAATCACAATTATCTATAATTCAAGGCTCACTCTTAACCCTTAGAGTTTTAAGCTCAATGCAACCTTAAATAAAACTAACAAGATAAGAATAGGAAGAGTTTGATATAGATATCACCTTAATGTGAAGATATTTCAATTTGAAGCATAAGTACCTCATTGAGTAATATGTTTCTCTAGATTGCTCAAGAACACTAATGATTTTGTAAAGACCCTTTTTGGATGATTTTCACAATGTAAATGTTATGAAAGGGTTTCAAAATGATTTCAAGATGTTCTATGAAGAATAGGAATCAGATTTTTGCTCAGAAAATCATGTATATGTATTTTTTAAACAATTGGGTATTTATATATATGCACCAACGGTCATAAAAATAGCTGTTTGAATCCCACTCAGGAGAAGTGCGGTCGACCGCATATCAGACTGGTCGTCCACACCATCATCCGCAAGTGTTCTAGAGAGCTTTGGACATTCAACGGACGATAAGCTAAGAGGTCTGGTCGACTGCATGATATGTGGTCGACCACACTTCACTTAGGTCGACCGTACATGCATTAAAACTATACAAAACAAGATTCCAAACAACTCCAAGAGTTTGTGGAATACATTTTAAGAAATTTAAAATATGTGTATGTATTTTGAAAATCATTTCAAACACCCAACTCATGTTTTATCTAAATGAATTGCATTTTGAAAAACATTTCACTTTTATTGAGCAACCTACAGAACTTATTATTCATAGAGGTAGACCTAAAGACATCTAATAGATATATAAAGAAATAGCACTACACCTCTAGATCCTATCTAATACAGAAACTGCTTATCTTCAACGCTTGACACCAAATGCTATTTTCTGAAGACTTGAAACTTCAATCTTGCATGGATTAGATATATGAATCATAAAAGACCAACACTAATACAATTAAGCCATTAGTTCTTATCAATGTTTGTCATTTAATTAAAATTAAGACATTAAAAGCTTTAAGGCTTTCAGTGTCAAGTTTGGTAGCTTATTGGTGTCAAGTTCTCTGGTGTGGTACAGAACTACGATGGACTAGGTACAATTTCAATGGAGTTACAACTTGGAGTAAATTCACTAGGCGTTGTTATAGGGAAGTTGGCGTGTAATCTCTTGTACTTTACCAATGAATTAATCTGAGTAAGGGTGCAATGAGTGCCAAACTGTGTTACCTAATGTGTTTGTCTTTTTAGTTTTTGTTGGTTTTAGTCATTTTATTATTTTGAGTTATTTGTTGGTTTTAGTCATTTTATCATTTTGAGTTATAACTTCCAACGAGTTATAATTTATTATTACTCACTCAACCTTTTTTATATTATGCACCAAGGGTTTCATAGGAATTGTCTAAAGTATCACTTCAAGGTTTGAAAGCTTGAAGATAACAAGTCTTTGTTATAAACAAAAGTTTGTAAAATCCCTTGCACAGGAACTACCAAAGAGGAAGGCTTAATAGGTAGATGTATACTCAAAAGGAATCAAACTAATATAAATTCCTTGTTTGTTTTATCTATTTCAACATTTAAAGTCATTTATCTTTATATATGTATATATATATATATATATATATCTTTCTTCTATCCCCTATATATAAATCAGTTATCACCGAATACATAATTATGAGATTTTTTTTTTTTCAATCTTATCCTCTATTTAATGTCTCTTCTTTCTTCAAAACGAGTAAAAATTGAGTTATAAATTAGAGAAAAAAAATTAAATTTAAGAGGATTTTAGATTTAATATACTCATATATAATATATTCTTATGTAAGATTCTTAATGTGTATAAAAAAATATTAACACTTATATTTAGAGATAAAAAGAGTACCTCATTTAAGTAATTATTGTGGATTGAATTTTTGGATCTGAACATCAGTAAATGTTTGCCAACCAATCAGTACTTACATTCCTATCTGATTTATTGAGTCTTAAACTAATTTATTTATATTTAATAAACACCACCTGTTGTGGTAGGATTTGAATAATCATCTTAATTCGTCATTTGTTTATTCATTGATAATGCGTACGTGATTGATTGAGCTCAAACTTGTGTTTGAGATCTCTCTAAATTGCTTTCTGTATAACATGAGTTATCATGCTTAGTGATCTAAAAACATTTTTTTACTATCATTGGAAGTCAAAACACTGAGACCACCTTGTTGATATGATGAATTGGGGTTTTCATAATGCCTAGACTTGACTTATTAGCTGAATAATGAACTCCTTTATATACTTTGAAAGTTTGAGTACATGGGGTTGGCTTTGTGATTATATTGCGGATCCTGGACTTGTCTTCATAAAGGAATTTGAATCATGTTTAGTTTAAAGATGTAATGAAAAAGGAGGCAAAGGGCCTATTCAACCCCTTCTAGGTCTTTTAACGGTCAAAAGGTATCAAATATCTTTCTTATACATTGTGTCGTTTCGACCTTGAAACTTCCTTTCACATTGTTACGTTGCCCTTTTGCAAATGTAAGTATGGAAAATTCCAGCTCTTTAGAGATTGCTTCATGGCATTATCACATACCAAGATGAGGCTGCTAATGTACTCAACCAGCTCCTGGAGAAAGCCACTTATTTTTTCTCTAACCTCATGGATTACTCTAAAACAATAGAAGTGCAGGTCTTTTAGCAAATTATTGAGCATTGGTGCAAGATTGCACGGCTTGATCTAAAAGGCAACACAACTTGACTTCACCAGAGCATGTAGAGCTTCGAAGGTTCTGCGGATTTATGGAAGTTGTTCTCAAGTTATCAGTTAGCAGTCTTCTCGCTTTTGAAGAGGCCTTTTCTTGTGATGGTCACATTTTTCATCTAAGTTGTCAAGAGTTTAGGAATTAATTGATTTATACATGTTTTAAACATGAGAACTTCAAGGAAATGTATAAAGAAAGACTTTAAAGTCTGTTATTAATTATTTTAAATAATTAAGGGGCATGTTATTATTGTTAAAATAAGTATTTTTATTAGTTAAAAACATTACTATATATTCTCAAAGTACTTTTTTAGCTTTAAAGGTTTAATGTTATTATTTTATTCGTCCTAAAATATAAGATTCTATAATCAAATTCTATTTTTTAAAAATATCATGTGTTTTGGTATTTTTTATAATTATTAGAATATTTTAGGAACTAAAATACATTATTTAATATGAATATAATTCCTACCGACATTTTATATTTTTTATGAAAAGAGTATAATAGAGCTACTTTGAATATTTTTCTTAATATGCCTTTTCCCTAATATTATTAAAAATAAAAATTGTTATATTAATTTTTGAATACTATTTACAAAATCTTTCAAAAATGTTGCAACTCAATAATTAGTCACACTTAGACCTAGAAATTTTAAATTTGATAACTCGCTTAATCAGAAGAAAAAGAAAAAAAAACTCGATAAAAGTTCTAATAATTAAGAAAAACCAGTAAGATTTGGTTTGACTGATACCCAAAACTTTATTATTTCAGTCATCTAAAAAGTGAAAGTCTGTATAATCTATATGAATTGGATATTAGAAGAATGTTAATACAAGTGTAAACAAACTGCACCTTAGACACAGAGGCTGGAGAGGGTGAGGTGTGGAAAAAGAGGCAATAATGCTAAGTAGAATAGCAGACACAGGGTTGCTTTTTTGCTTTTTGGGTACTTGGGAAGAGGGAATAAATAGAGGATTGGCGTGATATGCTCTCTCTCCCATTAGCCATTACATCTGGGCCCAACTAAAACATTTAGAAAAATAAAAAAGAAAGCCAGTCTTGTTGTGTCTTTTTTTGTCTCTCGCACTTTTTTCCTTGAAAACAAACCATACAAATACTAATTAGCATTTATGTGCAAAGGAACAATTGATAAACATGAGAAAGGCAAAAATTTATCACTTTTTCTTTTATCTTTCATCACTTAGTCTGTCTTCTTTCCGCCTTTCCTCTTTAGTAGTACTTTATTTGAATTTCTGCTGGCCTTGTCTGTCACTTGGACTGAGAGCTAGCTTTGAGAGAAAAAAGAAAAAAGCCTTCAATTCCCATCTATTCCAAAGGGGATAAAAAAGTTAAAAAGTTGGCAATTACTAATAGTAAAATAATTGGAATGTAGGCCAACCTTTCGTGAATTTCAATATCTAGGAGACATGATTAAGAATATCTTCCACTTCTCTTTTTGCACTTTGTTAGGAAATACCTTTATGTTTTTATATTTATTTATAATTTTTTGTGGGTATAATCACTATGTTTAAACATGTGTAGAATAATGAAACCCAAAAAATTCGAAGGATATAAACGCCTAATACGAAACACATAATAAATGGCTAAATTATTAAAAATCTTCAAAATATATATATCCTTCCTTCCAATTTAATAAACTTATTTCCTTTTTTTACTTAATTTAAATTATAAGTCACTTTCTTTATTAAAAGTATATATATTTATTAGTTAATAAAAATATTCATATTTAAACTAATATTATTTGTATCTTAATATTACATTTTGAAATGATAAAAGTTCAAAGTATTTTAAAAATATTTTGTAAAAAATATATATTTTTAATAATATTAATTATATATTTTTAATCGATATAAAAAATCAATTGATATTTTGGATCAATAATTAGTATGTGATTCACAAAGAGTGATTTTTTAAGGTTATTTTTTTGTTATTGTGAATCATTCTTTGATCATGACCTTTATTTAGTTGGCCACTTCTTATATATAGTTAGAAGTTTGTTTTATTTTTTAAAATTTTATTATGTTAGTAGGAAAGGTAATAGAACTGCTCATTATCTAGCATGTATTATTCTTTTTTTCTATTATGCCTATGAAATGGTATTAAGATTTACCACCAGATGTATCTTCCACTCCTAAGATGATCTATCCACTTAATGAAATTTCACCCATGTTTCCCTAAAAAAAAAAGTTTATCTTGTAAATAATTATGAACCCAATCATCATACATTCCGGTCCTAATAGTAATAAAAACCACAATCATACTCAAAATGATGGCATTCTCTGAACTCTCTACCCCTTTTATTATACATTCCAGAAAGGCTTTTTTTTTTTTTTTCTAACCACTAAATGAAACCAAAATTAATTCAATAAAAACTAAATCCAATCAAAATTATCTCGCTTAATTCTGTTGAATTTGGTTTTGAAACTTTTCTGTTAAAAGAATTTTTTTTAGCATTCATCTTTATATATTCAACTACAATTGAGATAATTCACATAATTGATTAGTTAATTTTAATTTCATTTTCATATATTAGTCAACTTTCACACAAAAAAAACATAATAATAATATTCCTCTGTCCAAAATTTAATACTTACATTTGACTTAATATAAAAATAAAAAAGAGTTTCATTCTAAAATAATTATCAAAATGTCCCTGTGAGTGATATAATGGTTAGGAAATTGAGTTAGTAAATTATAAATTCATTAAATTATAAATGTTATTGATAGAATTTTAAATAAAAAATATATTTATTTTTAAAATAATTTTTATAAGTTTATAGACATTTTAAAATAATAATAATAATAAAAGTTAGACAGAATTCGTGACGCTGGAGCAATAAACATAAAGGCAGCATAGGTACCTCTGCCGGTAGTATAAAGATGATAGGATCAGGACTGGTTTCTCTGAAGTCTGATCTCCTTTCACTTTTAAACTCTCTCCGCTAACCCTTGTCATCTTTATCAAAGAGAGAGAGAGAGAGAGAGAGAGAGAGGAAATATAACACTATTTCCACTCAAGCCGGACTGCAGTTTTGTGTTTCTCTTAATAGAGAAGACAAACAGCAAGAAAAACAGTTGCCCTGGTGGTGAAAAGGGAGCAGAAAATAAACAAGAGAAGCAAAGAAGATCAGAAACAAGGCTAAGGTTCTTAGGAATATAAGGCTTGTTTCTCAAACGGGGGTGGTGTTGGGGGGTGGGTTTTGGCTAAGTTATGCGTGCAGGAGCTTGTACACTGCAACAGACCCTCACATCTGAGGCTGCTTCAGTCTTGAAGCACTCTCTAAGCTTGGCTAGGAGAAGGGGCCACGCACAGGTCACCCCTCTCCATGTTGCTGCAACTTTACTGACCTCAAAAGTGAGTCTTTTGAGAAGGGCTTGTCTCAAATCTCAACCCCATCAAGCCTCTCATCCTCTTCAGTGCAGAGCTTTGGAGCTTTGCTTTAACGTTGCTCTAAATAGGCTTCCAACAATTCCTGGCCCTCTTCTGCATGGCCAGCCTTCTTTATCCAATGCTCTGATTGCTGCTCTTAAACGAGCACAAGCCCACCAGAGAAGAGGCTGTATTGAACAACAGCAGCAGCAGCAGCAGCCTATTTTGGCCATTAAAGTTGAGTTGGAACAACTTATATTGTCTATTTTAGATGATCCAAGTGTGAGCAGGGTTATGAGAGAAGCTGGCTTCTCTAGCACTGCGGTGAAGAACAACTTAGAAGACTGTTCAGTTTCTTCAGTTTTTCAGTGCTATAATAGCTCTGGTGGTATTTACTCTACTCCAAGTTCCCCTCCCAGTGAAACTTATAATCCTGGAGATTTCATCAATATTCCTAGCAGTATTTGGCACTCTCCTTTCTTGTCTAATTACTCTTCTGCCCAGAACCAAATTCACTTTTCACCTCAAAAGAAACCGCCAAGCAACTTTTTCACTGATTCTGCAACTAATAATTACCCTAAAGAAGACATCAAATTGTTAGAGGAGATGTTGTTGCAGAAGAAGAGGAGGAATGCTGTCATAGTTGGTGATTCCTTGTTCATAACTGAAAATCTTGTGGCTGAGTTCATGGCTAAAGTTGAAAGAGGGGATGTTCCTGAGGGATTAAAATCAGTCCATTTCATCAAATTTCACTTCTCAGCAGCAGCCTTGAGGGTCATGAAGAGGGAAGAAGTGGAAGTCAACATATCTGACCTGAAAAGAAAGGTGGAAAATCTTGTTTCAAGTGGAAAGGGAGTCATAATCTACATAGGAAATTTGAAATGGACAGTTGAAGATTTCAGTGAAGGAGAAAATGAATGCAAATTATTGTCTTGTTATAGCCCAGTTGATCATCTTGTTGAAGAAATAGGAAAGCTCCTTTCCTTTTATAGCAGCTCGGATCAGATAAGGTTTTGGCTATTGGCAAGTCTGCAAATTACCAAACATATATGAGATGCCAGATGAAGCAACCTGCTCTTGATATGCAATGGGCTCTGCAGGCTGTTTCTGTTCCATCAGGTGGACTAGGGTTGAGTCTCAATGCTGCAAGGTAAACTTATAATCTTGAGCTTTTAATTATTCGAAATATATTAATTAATTATATGAGTGGGTAAATGTAATGTTGTTCAAATTATTATGAGCATGCATGCCTGGGCTAAAAAGAACTAAGCTAATTTTGGTCAATCCTCACGAGATATTCTTTTTGTTCTTCCTTGTTTGAACACAAACTCTAGGTCTGTACCACTTTTACTTATTATTCTTTTGCTTTTCTTGACCGAATTTACGACTCTTGGCCAACGTCACTATCACAATAATAACTATATGGAGGAAATCACAATCTTCATGGCAAAAACTAATCCCACACTGTTTTTGCTATCCCAACACCTCCCCCCCCCCCCCCCCCCAATCCCTCAAAACAACAGGTTCCCAATTAAAAAACACAAACTATTTGTTCATGGATGGTCATTGTGGTGAAAGCAATGTAGCAGCACAGACCAAGTACTTTTTACAGAATTTTCAGTCTCCTAAGAAAAAGACAAAATTAGAAAAAATTCTAATCCTGCCTCTTAAGTTATCACTATTGGAACTGTGGTCGCACAAGCTGGGTCTGATCTTGTGTGCTTGGTTAAAAATAATCTATAAAAATGAGTTTATTATTTATAAAAACATTATAGTTTTAATAAGACCTATGTACTATTTATACATGTATTCAATTACTTTTATGTAATACGTTGTCGTACATGTTAAAACCTTCATCTTGCACCGCCCGGATTCTATCTTTGTTATGAGACTAAAGCTGTGAAAAGTAGCCAAGAGTACTGTACTTTTACTATGATGTCATCCTTCTTCAGTTTTCTCCTTTAAAAAATAAAAAACGAGATATTGATGGTATTTTTACCAATCACCTACAATAGTAAAGAATCTATTTCAATGTCCCAATTCGCAGTGTTCATGATGTAAATGTGCCCTTATCTCAATGTAAATATCGAGGAATGGAGACAAATGCATTCACAGGGAAAGAGGAACAGGATTATTCCTTCACTTGTTGTCCAGAATGCACCTCGAATTATGAAAAGGAGCTTGCCACCAAGTCTTTTCAGAAGAAATCTTGCAATGACAAGACTTCAAACGACATACCCCACTGGCTAAATCAAACAGGAACCAATATAGCTGACAAGGTAAAAAATTTGTATATCGTTACGATTCAGGAAATTTAGGAGTCATTTTTTGCAATGCATAATTTCCTCAAGCAATGTGTTCTTTCAAATTTCAGGATTATTCATTTCACCTGAAGAGAAAATGGAGCAGATTATGTCAGAGTCTCCACCAAAGAAAGCAAAATGGAGGAGATCGTGTCAACCATGTATTTGGCAATCTGTGCTCCCTAGGGAAGAACTACTCGTATAATTCATACCAGTGGTGGCCTAGCTTTAAAAACCCCCTCTTAGAGACCAAACCAATCTCGTTGGCTAATACAAGTGTGAAGCCTAATCAGAGTCTACATTCTGTCCCGCGTTTCAGGAGGCAGCAGTCTTGCCACATTGAATTCAATTTCAGCAATGATCATTCCAAAAGATATGACCAAGGGGCACAAAATTTGGATTCACTCAAGGGCGGTGAGGATAAGGAATCGAAAATAACGTTAGCCCTGGGGAGTTCCTTGCTCTCTGACCGCATGGAATCTACAGAACAGAAAAGCAACAATGGAACACAAAACTCAGCCATTTGTGAACTGTTGAAAGAAAATGTGCCTTGGCAATCGAAGGAGATCCCAAGAATTTTAGAAGCATTAACGGAGTCAGGAGCAATGAACAAAGATATTTGGTTACTTTTTCAGGGGAATGACTTAATAGGAAAACGAAAACTGGCACTGGGAATAGCAAAAGCAGTTTTTGGTTCTACAGATTTGTTGTTTGACATCAACATCAAAAAGACTGATCGGTATCGTGAAATGCTTGAAAATGCATTGAGGAATCATGATAAACTAGTCGTTCTCCTGGAGAATATAGAATTAGCTGATACTGAGTTCCTGAAATTTCTTGCTGATGGCTTGAGAAGGGGGAAAATTGGTGCATCGAGCGAGAATGAGGAAAATTCTAGCCAAGCTATATTCATTTTGACAAAGCTTGATGCTTCAACATACAGCGGTGGCAGGGGAAAGAGGGATTCTGTGATTGAAATGAAACTGCTTGTAGAAACAACTCCCCGTTCTGGAATATTTAGCTCAGATCACAAGCGTAAAGCTGAATGGGATTTCACAGGCAAGAGCAAGAATACAAGACAAGAAAACATGGAAAAAGACTTTAAATTTGCAGTTGAGAATGGGGAGAAAAAGTTAACAAGACAGTTAAGCTCAAGCATCCTTGATCTCAACGTGAAAGCTGAGGAGGAAGAAAATGAACGTGGGAGTAACGAGTTAAGCCCAATTTCCAGTGATCTTACTACAAATCATCAAGATAATCCCCTTCTCTTCCTTGACTTGATTAAAAATCGTTTCGTACTTAATCGAGATTCAACTGATGATAACTACAGAAGAGAAGTGATCTTGTCCAAAATCAAAGGTTCTTTTGAGAAAGTGTTTGGTAGTAAAAGCCAGAGCTGTTTTTCTGTGCAAGGGAACATCTTGGAAGAAATCTTTCTTGGGTCTGGTTCATTTCTTGATACTTTGTTTGAAAATTGGCTGAAAGACATTTTTGAAACAAGCTTGATTGACATTGGCAGGATAGAGGGGATTAACATAACGCTCAGTTTGGGAAGCAATGGAGACCAGAGTTATACGAAGGAGGGCTTCATGGGCTCTTGTCTTCCCAAGCATGTCCAGGTGTCTTTCTTGAATTAAGCTGTGTCTTGTAAAGTCCTTTCTCCAAGTCGCAAATATTGGGTCTTCTTTTGTAACTACGAGTTCTGTAATAGAATGTTGGGTTTTTAGGTATTTTGCTCTCCAAAAGTTGTGCTTTCGCAATCAAATGGTATCTTTTTGTTTTTACATAACCCTAGAGTTTCTCTCTAAATTGTACATTTCTTTTTATGACGGAGTCACTATTTTTTTTAAAAAAAAAGTCAATCTAGTCCTTTAACTTTGATTTTTTTTTATCCATTTTGGTCCCTTTGTTTTTATTGACTTTTCAGGTTCATTAACATTTTTGTCATTTTGATAATTTTGACCGAAAAGTCATCAAAATCTGCCTAGATGAGGCTTGTGACATTCAAATGAGAAATTTTTAAAGGAAAGTTGTCAAATCACAATAAGAATTTGTCAATTTAATCCTTTAAGCTTGCATCTTAATCTTTTGGTCTCTTAAGTTTGTAAATTTAACCGTTTCAGTCCCTAAATTAAGTTTGTTGTTTTAACCATTTTGATCCTCAATATTTTTTATAACATATTTTTAATTGTCATTTTTGATACATCCCTTGTAATTAATTGTTTTCAACTTATACAATATGTAAATCCTTCTAACCAATATTTATGTAAAAAAGGAAATTCAATTTACTGATGCAAGTTTGGATAATGCAAAAAAAAATTGTCATTTATTTTGCTAAAGTATTGACCCAAAAGATATACATATTGTACAAATGTAAAAATATTTATGAAAATTGACCTATATAATCTCTTATCTTTACTTTTTTTACCATGAAAGTTTTTTTTTTTGTTTATAAAGTCTCTTATTATTTCATTTTTGCCAACAAGGCGAAGATAAGGGACTACGTATATAGGACAATTTTCTCGTTTTTTTTTTTTACCATTGTACATTAGGTTGCCAAAATGCCCTTGATAAAATATCATGTGATCAAATTTGCTAGATTGCGATTAGGGTTTGGTCAAAAGTATCTTGTTAGCCAAAAATAAAATTATATGAGACTTTATAAGAAAAAATGTCAAAAAGGCAAAGATACGGGACTAAATAGGTCAAATGTTCAAATATATATAAGGGATGGACCAAAAAAGTTAGTAAAAAATTGTTAGGAGATTTAATAAGTTAAAAAAATCATTAAGGGCCAAAATAGTTAAAAATGCAAACTTAAATAACCAAAACGGTTACAATACAAACTTAAGGGACTAAATTGGTGAATTATCACTCTGATTTGATAATTTTGCCCTTAAAATGTTTCTCACATGAATGTCATTCATGTGTGTGATCCAGAACAACTAAAATGAAGAAAATGTTAAATTTAAAGGATCTAAAAGGTCAATAAAAAACAAGAGGAACCAAAACGATAAAAATGCTGAACTTAAGGAACTAATTGGCTATTTTTCCTGAATGAAAATGTTATCAATTTGTGACCATTTGGATAATGATAAAAAAAATTCATTTTCAAAAACTATCCCTTGATATTGAAAATCATGTTTCAAATTTAAAAATCAAGTATCTCTTTATTCTTCCACATTTAATTTCCCTGGCATGCTAGCCAAGGTATTTTTCATACTAATGCAAACCTAGTAAAGCACACAGGGTGCGCTCTCTTTATCGGGTTTTTTTGTCAAATCTTTTTTCCTTCGACTTTTCTAAATTTTGAACTAGGTGGTTCTTTTTATCAAAATCCAGTAAAAAATCGGCGAAGTCAACAATTTAATTAAAAATTGGTCAAGTACCGGAAAATGAAGTTAAATGTAACATTGTTTTTTATAGGTGGAAGCTAATCTAGAAGTTAGATGTTCTTCTAAAGGTTCAACACTTTCCCTAGCATGCTAGCCAAGGTATTTTGCATAGTAATGCAAACCTACTAATGTGCACATGATGCTCTTCTTATTGGTTTTTTTTGTCAAACTTGTTTGCCTTTAACCTTTCTAAGTTTTGAACTAGGTGGCCCTTTTGATCAGAATCCAGTAAAAAATCAGCAAAGTCAACAATTTAGTTCAAAATTTGAAGTCAATGGTAACATCATTTTTTTTTTTAATAGTAAAGTAGCAAAAACGAAGTTAAATGTAACATTATTTTTTATAGGTGGGAAACATTCAAAATAGAAGACTATATATTCAAAGCGAAAAAACTTACAAATTTTAAAACAAATATTTTTAACGTTCAAATTTAAACTTAATTCTTTCAAAATTTAAATCAAGTTCAAATCATACAATTAAATTTCCAAATCATAGCAAAAATATAAATATTAATTTAAAAAATAAATCTTAGATTTAATTTAAACAAAATACAATATTATAAAATTCATATAATCATAACTTAGCAAACAAAAAAATTATTGTTCAAAAGTAAAAACTTAATTCAAACAAATTCAAATATAATTTATTGATTTGTATTCCTCCATTACCGCCTCATAACCTCTCAACTTGTAAAAGGCTTTAATAAAAATATATAACTTCAAAACACTTAATGAGAGTAATGCACATTTAATATTTTCATGAAATATATAGTCTATATATGTCATCGGGTCGAAGCCCTCGTTTATTAGACTAAAGCCCATGCTCAATCAGACAATAAGTTCTTATTTAACGGACTAAAGCCCTTCCACCACTCCACTCTCTCCCTTGTTCCCTTTCTCTACCACTCCATATTCTCTTCTCTCTCTCTCTCTCTCTCTCTCTCTCTCTCTCTCTCTCTATATATATATATATATATATATATATATTTCTTCTAAAAAAAGGATATGAAATTTTTGATGGTTTGAGAAGATTGGATAAGAAGAGATAATGAAGATGAAATGGCTCTTGTTGGCAACATCAAGTCATATGAGTTGTTTCTATTCTTTACTCGCCTAATAACAGATGTCTTGGTGCTAATAATTTTTGTGAAACTTTTCTTGTGAAATTGTTCTTTTTTAATGATGATAAATATGAGATTTAGGTTTAAAAAATGTCTTAATGGGAAAAGTTAGGTTTTTTTTCTTCCTAGTGGAATTCCACTATGTTTTTTATGAAAGGTAGGTCATAGTGGTAGATTTAGGTTTTCCCACTAATTAATGTAAAGGAATCAGGTATTACACTAATAGAGGTATTTTTGGAATAAAACATTTTCCTATTACCTCCTTCATTTCCATCCTTACCTCTTCTATCCTCCTCCACTTTCTTAGCCCTATAAACCCTGTAAGTAGGTACCCCAAAATGTCTTTTGATGAATGTTGTCATTGTAAATCTCCTTAAATATCATGCCATTTTTTCCTTAAATAAATCCTCAATCCCTCCCATATTTCTTTCTAGCACAAAACCATATTTCATTCACTATAGTCTCTAACATCCCTAGGCTCTTCACAATACGTTTTCATATCAATTGCATGCCCTAATCACAAGTTCACAATCTGCTTATCATAGCTCCAAATTCCAACTGAGGCAAAAGATCTTTAATTGCATGACTTGTAGACTAACAAATACTTTCTCAATCCATAACTGATTTTTTCAAGATTGTAAGAACCCCTTGAATGTGCTTGCTCAATTATAATTCGTTGGAAATTATAATTCGCATCGTTAAGACAATAAACTAAAATAAAGACCATAACATGAGTATGTTTAGTAACGCAATTCGACACTTCTTTGCTTACGTATACGGGGCTCTTTCTCATATTAATTTCACTAGTTAAAAACAAATGGATTACAACCAAGACTCTATGAACACATGTAGCAAAACTAACCAATACAATTGTTTACAACACCTTAAAACTCTATCATTCTAAAAAAAGCTTGCCTTCTTGACAAAAATTGTTGCCTTCATCTTTGAAGGTTTTGATTTCTTTCAATGGGTGAAATATTGATAAATGTCTCACGCAATTTGGCATGGATGCATAATAAGAATGAAATCGGCTAAGTCTGCTCAACAAAATTATAATTTGATTGATTGTTAAAATTTTGTATCACAACAGCAATATGATTATGTGTGTGTATAGATTCTCTCTTAAGAGTCTTCTCCTTTTGATACTTCTTTCTTAAGGAAATAAATGGTTAAATATATGTACATTATATATGGAGGTCATAGGACCACAATTTATAGACAACAAACTACTATTTATAAATGTACAACTATATATGGAAGTTTACAAGCTTCTATTTCCATCCATCCATTTTCCACTTACCCCCACATCCCAAACCCAGTCATGTTCCTTTTAATGGTTAAAGATTTGGTTTCAACTGCGATAATCTTCCTCAAAATGCATAAGAAAAATAAGAACTTTGGAATTACTATTCCAGCCAAGCTTTCTAGGAAATCGATCATTTTCTCCATCTCTGAAGCTCTAGACTTCCCATTTTCTCCTACAACCATCATCTACTATAGAAAATCACTTAATCTATCCAAAAAATCATGAAACTCACAAACTACAAAGAAACATATTCAAACCCTTTCAAAGGATTTAGTTATGTTAAATAATCCAAATTCTTGTTACAGTAAGTTAAATTGAACGAACACCTAAAAACATTGTCTCTTTTAAGAAAAAGTATGGATTCAAGAACATAAAAATAGAATTCGCACCCAAAAACAAAAAAAAAAAATCAATGAAAAGTTAAAGACCTTTTTGGTTTTGAAAGAGGGATTGATATAGCAGGAAATATTCCTCTTTTCGCAAAATCTGAGGGGTCACCATGATATTGATTCTAGATAAAACAAAGACAAACAAGAGATTTGTTCTTGGTTAAGCAGTTTTTTGATGCACATGGTTCTAGTTTGACTTTTTTCCTTTTTTCTTTTTTTTTTTCTTACTTTTCCTCAATTTCTTGAGCTAGCAAACAAATGAGACGAGGAAAAGAAAAAAAGATTCTAGAGATAGAATTTGTGAGAAAGATGAACACGCCACACAACACAATGTCTTATAGGGGAATATGCTGACAAATGCTTTGAAATGGACCAAGTTTCAAAGCATATTTGAAATTATGACCTGTTCTAATTGTTTGACCTTGAGGTTATTTTGGCTTCTTTTGGCTCTAGCATGTGTGACCAATTTAGTCAAAGAAAGTTGCACAGCTGTACCTATCATTTTAAGGAGAAAATCATGCATACAATTCAAAGAAGACAGCTGAAACTAACAAAAATGGTTGCACAAGATAGGTAGTCAAAAACTACCATCCATTTGGTACTTAAGATCTCATTATGCTCTACCTTAAAATGGCAAGAGCTAAAGCCATTTTAGTATCCCAAATCTCAAGTAATCTTGAGAGAAAATTAGAGAAAGAAAGAGAGAGCTAGAGAGAATGAAATCTCTCTTCCTGTGAGAGGAAAAAGAGTGTATATTAGAGTTTTTCTCATATTATAATAGAGATTATAATTGTTATCTCATTATAATTAGAAAGGTGTTGTAACTCCTAATATTTTCTCATAATGAAATTATTCTTTCTTTCTGGTGATTTTTATCCTAATTTGTTTGAGGGTTTTTTATGTAAATCTGTTTGTTCAAATTATCTTTATTATTTTAGTTTCAAATTATTAGCTACAGCATTTGCTCTAATCTGGTGTAAATTTCGCAACAAGTGATATCAAAGCTCGGTTTTGCTCAATTATGATCCTAACAATTGGTATTATAATAGTTTAAAAGTTACTAGTACTATTTACATGTACGATGAACTATTAACACGTATATGATACTATTTATGTGAAATAGTGGGAGATGATATTTACTAAAAATAGACTATGATAGAAACAATTATGGTAAAATTTGACATTGATAAGTTCAATGAGAGTAAAGTAATGTCTCACTCTGGAAAATGAAGATAAAGACTATCTTAAGAAAAGATAATTTCCTATCGGCTATCAGCGAAAGACTAACAGATTTCATAGATGACAAAAAGTTGAAAGAGATGGACTGAAATGCTATTTCATATCTTCATATGACACTTGCAGATGAGATATTGTCTGACATAGAAGAGAAGAAAACAATAAAGGAGATTTAGGATAATTTGATAAACTTGTATGAATCCAAGTCACTTTACAATAAAATTTTCTTGAAAAGAAAATTGTACACTTTAAGGATGTTGGAATCTACTTCGGTGACAAAACACGTCAACACTCTAAATACTCTATTTTTTTTAAATCACATCATTAAGTTATAAAATAGACTCGAATGAACGTGATGAACTTCTACTTCAAAGTCTACTAAATTCATATGATCAACTCATTATCAATGTGACAAATAAAACCTCGATGAATCTAGTCTTTGATTACATTGTAGCCTCTATTCTGAAAGAAGAAAATTTCCACAAAATAAGGAAGACAAGTCGATATATTTGCAACAAGTGAAGGCATTGATGATAGTGAGAGAAAGATCAATGGAATGTGGCTCAAGTGGGAGCCAAAATTGGGAAAGATAAAAATCTAAAAATAAGAAGAATATCAAGTGTTTTCACTATAACAAAAAGGAACACTACAAAAGTGGGTGTTGGCATTTAAAGAATAATGTAGAAGGTCGAGGTAAAAGTACGGAGTTATCAAATGCTCAGGGATGTGTGGCAAATACCTCAGATGATGGCGAAGTTTAATACATCAGGGCAACCATATTTGTTGAAGACAAAAGTTCCATTGATGTTTGACTTATAGACTTAGGAACAACTTGGCATATGACTTCACGGAGAAAATGGTTCCACCAATATGAACTTGTCTCTGGAGGATCTGTGTTTATGGGAAATGATTATGCCTTGGAGCTTATTAGTATTGAAACTATTAAATTAAAGATGTATGATGGTATAGTTCACACAATTCAAAAAGTACGACATGTGAAAGGCCTGAAGAAAAATCCATTATCATTAGGATGGAATCCTTAAGATTGTTAAAGACGTTATGGTCATGAAAGCAAAAAAGATAAAAACAAATCTTTTTGTGCTTAAAAGAGACACATGAGCAACATGAGATGGTAAGAAAGAAAGAATAGTGTGAAGATTGATTAATTCTCAATCAAATCTTCAAGTGGGAGATTTTGAGACAAATTTAGTCAAAAAAATCTGCAAGGTTGTACCTACCATTTTAAGGAGAAAATCGTGCCTACAATTCAAAGAAGACAGTTGAAACTAACAAAAATGGCTACATATGGTGGATAGTCAAAAATTACCATTCGTTTAGTACTAAAGATTTCATTATGCTTTGCCTATAAATGGCAAAATGACAAGAGTTTAAAGCCATTTTAGTATTCCAAATTTAAAGTAATCTTGAGAGAAAATTAGAGAGAGAGAGAGCTAGAAAGAGGGGAATCTCTCCTCTTGTGAGAGGAAAAATATAGAATTTATATTAGAGTTTTCTCATATTACAATAGAGATTATAATTGTTATCTCATTGTAATTAGAGAGATGTTGTAACTCTTACTATTTTATCATAGTGAAGTTATTCTCCCTTATCCTCGGTTTTTACCTCGATTTTTTAGGAGTTTTTCACATAAATATGTGTGTTCAAATTATATTCATTATTTTAGTTCTAAATTATTAGCTGCAATATTTGCTCTAATCCAGTGTAAATTTCACAAGAAGTAATATCAAAGTTCGGTTTGGTCCAGTTACAATCCTAACATAACATGTTAGCAACAAAAGATCTTAGAGATGATTAAATGATCATCTATTGATGGAACTCATTCCTCGCCTAAATGCAGAAGAAATCAGAGAATTGTTTGCCTTACCATATTTTATTACATTTGCAGCATTTTAAGTGGGTTTGATTTTTTGCTTTTGAGTAAGATTCTCACAGTTGAAACTAGATCTTTAACTATTAAAAGGAACATGAATGGTTTGGGTCGTGGGGGTATGTGGAAAAGGGACAAACGAAATGCCTATAGTAAATTTTAAGATAAATGATTACTTAACGATTTTAATGATGAAAATACTTTAATTACTAAAGTAAATAAATTTAAATATTTTAAAATTTGAAATTAAATATTATTGTATTAATCACCGAACCAAAATAATTTGTGTGCTAAATAGATGAATTTACAATTTGGTGTACTTTAGGACAAAGTAAATATGTCATGGCAAAGGGACATTTTCTGTAGTCATGTGCAATCCTATTTCCTGTTCTGGGCCATAGATAATTGGGCTTGTACATGCCAGAGACAGAAGTCATTAAATGATCCGTTGAACGGCAAGCTCCAAATCACCGACTTCAACCCGATCCCTTACACATTTAACCCCTTCGCTTCGTGTTCTTCTACCAAAGCCCTTCCCAAGCTTCATTCACTGTAAATGGCCTCCACCGAACCCACAGAAAATGGGATAAAATCCTCGGAACCGGATACCGCGCCGGGAGCTCAATCCGAACCCGAGACAAAAGTGACGCAGAGTGCCGATGATACAGTTGTAAAGGTGGAGCAGGAAACTGAACGAGAACTGGCAGCTGATGATGCCTTGCCGGAGACGGAGGCAACGGCTAAGGTGGAAAATACTGTTGAAAATGATAGTAATAGTAATGTGAACAAGTGGCCTGGATGGCCGGGGAACTGCGTGTTTCGACTAGTTGTGCCGGTGCTGAAGGTGGGTAGTATAATAGGGCGGAAAGGAGAGCTTATTAAGAAGATGTGTGAAGAGACACGAGCCAGGGTTCGCGTGCTTGATGGCCCCATCTCGTCGCCTGATCGCATTGTTAGTATTTTATTTGTTCTATCTAGTGTTTTTTCCCCTACATTTTGATGAGCTATTTTGCTTAGGGTTTTTTAAAATAAAAAAAAAATTAGGTTTCTAAATTCGCTGCACTAAGAGCTGTTTCCAGTTCTTTTCTTGAGATTATAGTGTTTACTATAAAATTGGAGTTTAAAGCTCTTTAAAAAAAAAAAGATTGCAATTTTAGTGTATATGAGTATTTAGGGATTGACTTTTTGCGTCATCTTCTTTTCTTGTTTGGTTTCCTCGTGTTTCATCTTTGTATTGGACTGCAGATGCAAAGAAGATAAAGCCAATAAATTAATTTCACCAAAAAGGGTTGGAAGTGTCTTTATGGGCAACGAAGCGATTGTGTTATTTTTTCTACCCGTTTAGATTCGGTATAGTGATCTAGAGGGGGGAGGGGGAAGAAGAAGAGAATGTTGAGAAGAGAGAAGACAGAAAGAGAGGGTTGAGATGATGGCGTTGCAAGTGATTAGGGGTGCGGCTTTGTGGATGTAAAAATTAAAAGTGACGGGAAAGATGCCAGTTTCGATAATGAGGGACAGGGAGGACACGGGGATGAGAAGAGCGAAAGACCCATGGAAATTGCAACTTTTTTCATTTTAAATTGGTTTTGGTTGAATAGTGCTATCTGTGCTCTTAGAAATGGAAAACTACCCTGAGATATAGAAATATTAGGTGTTACACGTTGGACCTTAAGGCCTTAGAGCTTAGGGCTGGATTGCATCACACAGTCTCCATCACTGAGAAAAAGATAGACGTCCATCTTCTAGGGATAGAGAACTGCATCTTTTATTGACTCCAAGGCCTTTCTCATAACCAAGAAAAATGTGGCTCTGAAGAGGGTATAGTATATTAAAAGGCAACTGAAATAAAAAAGATTCCTTAAACCGTTAAACCTGCACAAACTAGAATTCCTAGTTAACAATTAAAGCCTTACTGAAATAGCCTGCTACTAAAGATGACTAACGTATGAAAATATACTGCAACTAAAGCTAAAGATTCAAAAACTAGAATATTGAAGACTAGAGGTAGGTTGTAGCATGATTCTTGGGCTGAGATTTTGGTAAATCATTTTAGCCCTTTCTTTGCCTACAGCAATGATATCATTCACAAGCCTGAATGGAAAGTCATCCTTGAAAATTTTTTATTGTCATCACTATTGGTGCTAGTGCACTGTGGTGAAAGTGCAGGCCTCATCTATTTAGCTCTCCGTTAATTCAGGTGCATCAAACATGCCTGAGATTAAGATATCAGGTTCGTGTCAAGTGTGTTGCTTAATTTGTCAAGAGATAACTATTGACTGCTCTGAATTTACTTAACTTGCTACCAGGATGCGTTTACATTTTAACACCTTTTTTATTCTTTCAGTTTGGTAGTTCAGCTGCTCTTCATTCTTTACTTTCTCCTGCAGCCAGCTAGCCTTCTGATGTCCCCTGCCTCTCCCACTCTTCCTTGCTACTTAGATATTTCAGTGGGTTATACCATAGTATGTGATCAAAATTTTCAGTTTTATCATGTTTTCTTTCTTCATTAATGTTATATGAAAGCAGGATTGACTTGTTGCTGAAGCTGAATTTAAAACAGTCCATACCATTTATCCAGGCATCCCTCAGTCTTTAGCTTTTCCTTATCCTACTTAAATTTCTAAATGCACGTCGCTGAAATGCTGATTGTGTAAAACACTTGAATCATTACTGAAATCAGCAACACTTGGTCTTCGTGTCTCCTCTATTTGTCTACATGCTTCTTTGTTGTTCAAAAAGAATAAGCATCTGGAATCAATGGCTTGGCCTCAATACGTGTTTCACTTTGCACATTGCTTCAAATGCCTTGCATCTTGATGACTTCTGCCCCACCAACTCCTACGGCAAGGCTATTAACACAAGGCACATGCATATGTTTAAATGCAACTCCTGTACAAAATGTTTAAATCATGCAATGCTGTGTTTCCTTCCCTCTCACCTATAGAAACTGGACATCGTTGCAGTTCTATAATTATCCGCGTGATTTAAAAACTTCGCTTAAGAAACAAAATGCTTGATAATGAAAGCATAATTGCTGGGAAAAAGCAACTGTTCTTGTAGTGATGGAGATTTTATATCTGCACTTTGTAGGTTGTCTGTTCGACCACAAAGATATGTATACTTCCAACATGCACTATAAACCAGAAAGTTGGATTAGCTTGAAAGTTGATAAGTTTTTGAAATAATCATGGATTTCAGATTGAGATATGTATTCACTTTTGAGATTTGGTTTGAGTGAACATGTCAAGGGTGCCTCATGTGACATTCTCATGTTATCTATTTAAGTTGAAACCTGAATTTTCATTAGGTTACTTCTGCTGATGTATAGTCCTGTCTCATTATAATTTGTTCATGAATAGCCGGAGCTTAGAAGCATGTTGGATTTGCTGTAGATTTTAAATGTAGTTCTCCAAACCACAATACTAATTCTATATTTCAGTTCCTTAATGGTAACAAAAGAGAGAATGAGATCATGTTAATTGTGATTATTATTTTTAGATAGTGTTTATGAGCTTAGGTTAGGCATGGTTTGGTTAAAGCGGAGGTGATGTACATCTTCATTCAAATGATCCCTTTATGTTGTTCTATTGGGTTGTAAAAAGGGTCAGGAAGTGAATCTGGAGGGGTGCCCATTTCCCCCCACATCAGCATTTCATCCCCTCCCAAGTTGGAGGGGTTAGGAAAGAAAATTTGGGAAAGGCATAAATGATGAGTAGGCCTCATTTTTTTAGTTTCAAAATTAATTAAGGGAGAAAGAGGGATTAGAAGTCAACTAGGCAATTGTTTTTCTCCTTTCCTCTCGATGTCATAGGTGAATTATTTGCTCCCCTCCCATTTTTTAACCAAACCATCTATTAGGTGCATGAGAACTTCCTCTGTCATGGAGAGTTTTACCTTAGTGCACATCAGTGCCCTTTCACATATTATTTGTTTTTTTTTTTAACAAATAAGTTTTTTCTCTATCTTAAGAATATATGGAGAATTGCCTTTGTGTAACTGCTTTTCTCTTATCAAGATAATCTAACTGCTGCTTATGTGATGGTTAGGCACCTGAAATTGGATTTTGGCACTTCCTGTGTTTTAACTCTTAGCTGCAATCCAATAGTAGTTCAATTTATTATTATGAATTTCAAAATTTCCATATTTATTATCTCCAAGGGATTGTGAAAAAATTGTTTATGTTCCTAGATTTCTCTTTTAAGAAAGTCATTTTTAACAGGAGGTTTTAGTTTTGGGACACACCAAAGTAGTTTCTAAAGGATCACTTATAGAACAAATTAGAAGCGTGTGACAAGTGCCCTCAACACTTTCTTTTTCCTCTGTATTTGCTTTTTTTTTTTGTAGTTCCCTTTTTAAAAAAGTTGTTTTTTGAGTTTGATATTACAGGTTCTCATATCTGGAAAGGAAGAGCCAGAAGCACCATCGTCTCCTGCCATGGATGCTGTTATAAGAATATTCAAACGCATAAGTGGACTACCAGAGAATGAGGATGGTAGCAAGACACCTGGTGCTGCTACAGTGGCATTTTGTTCTGTCCGTTTGCTGGTTGCATCAACACAAGCTATCAATCTTATAGGAAAGCAAGGTTCTTTGATCAAATCAATTCAGGAGAGCACTGGTGCCTCTGTTCGCATTCTCTCCAGTGGTACAACTTTAAACTTACTCTTTTAGTCCGCATATGATGACAATTACCAAAATTGTAGCTCTGGACTTAGCTATGAGCTTTTTCCTGGGGAAGACAATCTGGTGATACAAAAACATATCCAAGAGTTACTTGTTATGGATTTTTCTTGGATGATGAACTCTTTTGTTTTGAGCCTTGTTGTCTAAATTTCAAATAGTAGAAACAGGTTCTTCAGTTTCTTACTCAACTAATGTGATGGTTGGCATTTTTCTTGTAGACGAAACACCTAGCTATGTTAGTTCAGATGAGAGGATTGTGGAGTTGCAAGGAGAAGCTCTTAAGGTCCTGAAAGCTCTAGAAGCTGTGGTGGGGCATCTCAGAAAGTTCTTGGTGGATCATAGCGTTCTTCCTCTCTTTGAAAAGACTGTAAGTTATATTTATGTTTGTTTATTTAATGGTTTATGATGTGTTATTGTGGTTAAAAAGGCTTTCCATTTTCAGTATAATGTGACCATTACCCAAGAACGTCCATTGGAGCCTTGGACTGACAAACCATTGCTGCATAGCAATCCACAGGGTGGAAGAAGTACTGATTATACTCTACCAATAAAGAGGGACTCTGCATTCTTTGAGCGTGAGAGCCATCTGGAATCACAAGTTCCTTCGTCAGTCTCACTTTATGGCCAAGATCCTGGATTTTCAGGAATGCGTACTTCTGCTTTGGGTCGTGCCGGTGGACCAGTTGTAACTCAGGTTAGCAATGGTTCACTATTGCTATATTATAATCATGTACTAGTATGTGCATACTTATTATGGTGAAACAGTAGTGCAAACCCTTATTTTTGGGCTCATATTTACTTTTTCATCTGTGTGTTACAAGTATCTTGTTCTACTCAGGTTTCGCAGACTATGCAAATACCACTAAACTATGCTGAAGATATAATTGGAGTTCAAGGAACAAATATAGCTTTTATCCGACGTACAAGTGGTGCAATTCTCACTGTTCAGGAGAGCAGAGGCCTACCAGATGAAATCACAGTTGAAATCAAGGGGACCTCTTCACAAGTCCAAACAGCACAGCAATTAATTCAGGTAAAACACCAGTTATCTCTTGTATGCTAACTTTCTTTGTAAGCAATAGTATAGCTTAATTATCTAAATTACAGGATTCATTTGACTAATTTTCTAGGTTGTTACAGAATTCAGGGAAAATGCATCAGTGTTCCTTGTCAATGTAGTGTAGTGCATTGTGTAGTACACATGCTTTACTGGAAAAATGAGCCCAGAAAAGCATATCACCCTTTAATTCATACTGTTTTTCTTGTCCTAAACCATTAATAAATGTAGTTCTTGGACTGATAACTTTATTTCATGTAGAATTTAAAGATGCATGCAACAAATTAACAAAGCTGAGATGATCTGTCCTCCCACTTCTCTTTTCCTTGACCACCTTTTTAATTCTACTAGCAAACCCATGGACGAGTTTTAAAAGAATAGATGCAGAAAAATGGCATCAACCAATTAAGGTTCACAGAAGGTGGGAAAATGATTCCTCTGAAGCCCAAACCTTAATTTGGCATGCTTTTGAGGCTGAGCAGCCACATACGGTAGTTAGAATAGGGTTGTTGAAACCCCTGTACGAAGTCTTTAATTATCTTCATTTAAGAGCAAACTATCCAGGTGATACTTAAAACTATTCCGAGATCCAGCTTTTACACCTGAAATAAAATCATCCAAATTATGCACGCCTAACTATTAAAAAGTCTAAATCTTGCATTTTGGTGGTTAACCTGTGAATCTTGTTAGTCATGTGACCATCAGATGACTTTTTAAAGATAATTTAGTAATTAACAAACTATTAATTAGGATTTAATCATAATAAATAAAAGATAAGGGGCATTCTTGAAAGATTTTTCTTCTTTTCTTCTTCCTTTGCTCTGTTGCTGCCACCCTTCTGACAACACTCTGTCCCCGCCCCCCCCCCCCCCCTCGTTCCCCCGGCGAGCTCAATCAATTTGGCAAGTTATTTTTGCTTCATGCATTTTCTGGAACTCCCATTGGATTTTGAACTGTGACTTTGTCCCCTTGGGTGTGAAGAGGCCTGGAAGAGGAAGACAAGTGGAATCTCTCCTGGAATTAGGATCCCTATATTTTGCTTGGGGATACCATTTTGAGGATTAGCATTGGTTGAATCTAGTCTTGGGTTGGTGTTGGTGGAATCCTCTTGTATTGGCTTATCTTCTTGTTTACTACTGCCATCTTGAGGATTATTTTAGGGTGAATCTTGCTTTGGGGGTGAGGGGAAACAGCAGATAGAGAAACTTAAGAGTTAACAGAAAGTGAGAAAGTAGGTAGTAGTCTTGTTTCAAGATGAAGAGGAAAAAGAGGATGTGGCTGTGGTGGTGGTCGATGGTGGTGGTAAATGGTGGCCATGTTATGATTCCTAGGGTTTATCCCCCTTAGTGCGATGTTAAGAATCCTCTCCTTTTTCCTCTTTATTTTACTTCTTTGTGAGCTAATTATAGCCAGCTTTGGAATTTAAAATCCCTTTGATTATGTGTTTTCTTTCTACAAGACAAATTTCTTGCAATTTAACATCATTTTCATGCCTAGTGTAACAGCTATAGCCTAGAGAACTGGGGAAGCTTTGTGGGACATTTGCTGTTTATGTTTGATTATTATTCCCATTTTATTTGCTCATCATCTGTTATTGGAAAATAGATCTAAAGATATGTACGTTATAGATACAATAGATTTTCTTTCATAATTCCATGCCTATCTATATAAAATGAATACATTTTCAGGAGTATTTGCTGTTTTATGGCCCCAGAAGCCATCTGACTTTGTTGCTTTAGCACCTTTACATTCTACTGAAGAAAAGAATTGATACTTAAATTAGTTTCAACTGTTTTTGTCTGCTATTCTATTAAAAAAGCATTACAGGAACCTGTTTGGTAGACATTGCATTTGCCAAAAGATGTGTACTAAGTTTTACTAATTGAGTACGAAACATATAAATGGTGTCATCTGACTTCTTCCTTTTTGTCCACAGGAATTTATAAGTGGCCATAAAGAGTCACATATGGACTCAGGTTTGAGGGCTTCTTACTCTCAGTTGGGTAGCAGCTCCTACTCATCATCCTCATATGCAGGACAGCCCTATGGGAGCTACAGATCATCTGGTATGGGAGGATATAGTAACTTTAGGCTATGAATGGATTGCCCTGACTGCTCAACTTTTCCTTTGCATTCATTTTTCCAATCCTACTTATCAGTCTAAGTAGCTTTTGTAATGTCCTTTGTAGTTCTAAAGCTTCTGCATGCTCCCGTGATCCCAGAGAATTCTCGTATAGTCATGCTGTAATTGGGCAAGATAGATCATAAGAGAGGTGACTTTTTATAGTTTCTGTACTTCGTAGTTCCTGTAGAAAATCTATTAAAGAGTTGTTTCAATACCAGCAGTCATGATATTTTGAACCGGGGTGCTTTTTCTTTCTTTTTAATTTTTTTTTAATACTTCCTCTTAAAATTGCATGTTCAAGCTTTGTTCTAATTAAGCTTTTACATTAATGTAATTAGTGTTGAGATTATATAGAGTTAGTAGGAGATTGATTCATAAATTAAGAGGTTATTTGTATAATTTTAAATGAAGACTATGTTCATTTGAAAAAGTAGATATTTAATTTTTAACATTTAAAAATGAAAATATAAAATATAAGTGTTAATTTTTAATTTTGGATGGGGTGGGCAATGGGCATTATTTTTAATGAAGTCTCCCGCAAATGGATTGTAAAATGTGCCTTTACCTCTTTTGTTTTTTTATCAGATGAGGAGTCCTTAAAACAAATAAATCGTCAATCGAACCTCTACTAATCCCCCACCCGTCATTGTCGTCGTTCCTCCCTTTTCAGGATCAAATTTATGCTGATTTTATCAAATTTATGTGTTTTTTTTTTAGAGTGATTTTAGTAAAAGGAGTGATTTCAAATTGTTTTTGGCATAAAATACCAACGTTTTAGTGACACCCTTTGGCAATAAATACCAAGATTTTAGTCACACCCTGCCATATTCCAAAAGCTGCAAAAATCACAACAAAGCTTATTGGAAGGCCATCTTCCTAAGCTTGTTGAATTTATGAGGGTACATGGGCAACTGTAGGTGTGCCAGGTAATTTTTCATGTAGCATCAAATTCATTGAAATATGAAAGTGAGAATTTCTAAAAGGTTCAAGGGAGATAAAACTTCCAAAGGCACGGATTTAAATTTCACTTATTTTCCAATACTTTGGAGCTTAAATGAAGATTTAATCTCAAGAATTCAAGGATTTGAAGCAAGTGAAGAGGTTCAAAGAAGGATTTGAGTTTGAAAGCATTATTCAATAAGTTTCTTCGTCCTATCTTCAAAATTTCCTTATTCCTCTTGTGATAGGTCTTTTCAATTTTTATTGACTAGTCAATCTACGGATTGATTATATTACTTCAATTTAATTTAGTTTCAGTAAAATCTAGAATTTTTTAGAATTACTTTGGCTTGCACTGATGTGTGATTGGATCTATTATTTTAATTATAATTGTCTTGACAAAGTTTATGATTAATAGTCTGCCTTAGGAAATAGTCTACCTAACTCAGGATATTTGACTTAGAGAAGCATTCTACATATTAACCCTCAGTACCGAGGAAAATATGCTATTATTATTGGATCGCGGATGAAAATCAGGGGATACAAGGTTGGTAAGTTAGGTAGTGGTAACTTTCCATCATAGGGGAGGTATCATCCTAAGTCTCTGTTAAACTGATATTGCCTAAGGATAATGAATGTTACACTGATATTGTTTATGAAACTGATTAATAAAATGATTTTTGAAAGAACCAATATTGTTTATCGAAAATGATTTACAATAATTGATGTTGTTTACTGGAAATGTTTGTCTACTGATACTGATTTTGGAAATGACTTCTTTTGGAAAACTCTGAAATATTTTATGGACTTTTCAAAGGTGTTTTTCAAAATTATCATTTCTCTTCTCCCACTCAATGAGCATTTTAAGTTCATTCCGTTTTCCAGATTAACACGTGATGAGTATGCTTGAAGTTTAGAAGGATGTTCGAGGATTCTTCTAGGATAGTATGATGCATTCTAGTGTTGCGACATTTGAACTTGCTATAGTATGGAAAACTTTTGTAATTGGATACATTGAATATGCTTATTGATATAAATTTTGAAGTTATAGAATTATTCATTTACTTATTAGTATCCTTAAGTGCATGTCTCCCACCCAATTTCTATAGTGATAAGAGAGTATGAGAATTGAGACGTGTCAAATTAGATAATTAATTAGGGGTTATGTTATTTATGTATTGAACTCGTAATCACAAAAATTCAATTATAAGAGTGGGCTCCGCATAAAACTTGTTAGAAAATTCGAAGTTAGGATTCAAAAGAAATAAATGAATGAAGGAAAAATATATATTACTCCATCCAAATCCAATGGAATTCAAAATGAAGATACTTTTGATTTTCTTGGAAATTTTGTTAAGTGAAAATGATAGCAATTGTCTTTATCGCTATCTAGATCTCTCTTGTGTACAAACATCATTATTTCACTATACTACTTGAACATTTGGTGTTTTAGTTAGTTGATTAGTAATGTGTTAGAAATTTAAAGACGTGAATGTCATAACGCTATGGTATTGGGGTAACTTACTAGCAATATGGCCATTGTTGGAAGAGTTAATGTTAGCACAACATCTAATTTGGCTTTCTACCTACTTCAAACTTTTTAAGGTATCTCAGCACTCAATAACTATAATTGTCATGCCCTGCGCTCTCAGGATCTTGATGCAACTACGGACTTGATAGTAGCCAAGATAAACTATTTGGCAATCTAGTGAAGTACATAGTGTGGATGTTATACAAACTTTGGTGGCTCAAGTTAAACTTCTTTCGAAGAGATATGACAGTTTGAATATGGCGGAGAAAAGTCAAGTGATTTGCTGTGAGTTATGTGGACAAAGTCAGTCATCTTAGAACCGTTTGTTCAGTGAAAACCTGTTCGCAAAAATGAAGCATGTGAATTACTTGGCATGCTTCAAAGAAAAATCATCCCTTATAATAGCAACACTTGCAATCCGGGTGGTATCATCCATGACTTGGAAATAACTTTAAAGGACCAATAAAAACTTTGAGGTTCAATGGGCCCTATTTACAAAGTTGATGTCTGCGATTCCCAATGGAGTCTTTGCACCGACTTGAGTTCTAATTTGAGCTGGAACTATTTTTAAAAAAACTAACAAGTAAAAACTAAAATATATATATATCCAATTATATTTTGACCCGAGTTCAATCAACTCAAATTTGAATCAAACTTTAATTGAATTTGGTGAGTTACTTACAATTATCTTGGCTTACATACAATCATACTTTTGATTGGTTCAAAAAAAGAAAAAAGAACTTGAATTTTGTATTACCTGATTTTTATTAAAAGATAACATTTTATTTTATTACGTTACTTAGTTTGAAAAAGATAAGATTTTACTCAAAATTCAAAAGGATGAAAAAGAAGGATGAGCAACAAAAACTTTTCCATGCCTTTTCGTTCAACAATGTCTCTGGATACATTGCACTCTACTTTTTTTTATTCATATTGTTCAAAATTTGATTTGGGGGTGAAATTACTTGACAAGAAGAAATGGTGGGGAAAGGAAGAACTGAACTTGTGAGAAATGGAGCAAAATTCATATAAAATGCCAAATGGAGAGGAATCATATGACCATTGGCAAATAAATTATCCTTTGGTCCTCTTAGAATTTGACTTTAGCATCTAAGCCCCGACTAAGATTTGATTTTATTATCGAAGCCTCACGAAACAGTTAGATCTCAAGCTGACTATTTATTTCTCGGAGTACTTTGGTTCCTTTTAAACTACTCACTTTATAAAATTGAATGTCTAATTTAAACTTAATATAGAAATTAGATAGAGTTTTTAATTATAGAGAAATTACCATATTATTTTTATTATTAATATAGTAAATAGTAAGAATAAATGTCTTAAATTTTAAAAGTTATAGTAAAATTTAAAATAAAAAAGATTTAGTTAAAAAGTACTTTATAATTATAGATATTTTAAATAAAAATAAAAATATTTAATTTGAAATTTAGCGAGTAATTGCAAGAATACCACTAGAAATTCTCTCATTCAGAGGAAATTATATGAAATTTGTTTTATTTTTAGGGGATGAAAAACACAGTGACCCGAGTGCTTCAATACAATTCCAAAAATCATTGTTCACTAAAATTATCATAAAATATTTCACTGGGTCAAAATCAAAAGGTTGAATCAATGACTATTATCGAGAACGCATTTCATTTTTAAATAATAAAAGTGCAGTTACAAATAGAAACAATATTGTAATTTTCTATCTCAATCTTGTAGAGTTCCTAAAATATGATTTTTTTTATTCGAAATTTTTGACTCAGTCTTATTATTTTCCGTAAGTGGCATCAATTTTACACATTCAAATTTCTTGCTTGAATTTCCTGAAAAGAGAAAAACAAGTTTCTTGCTTGATCGAATAGGGAAAAAATAGTTTCATAGTTTTACTATAAAAAAAAAAAAGGTTTCGTCATTTTATGAACATTATTTATTTATAAATTTTATTCATAATAAATAATTTTCAATTTGTAATTATAATATTACTTATTTAATCATAATTCAATAACTCTGGCCGTTAAAAAATATAAATTCAGAAGACTTATGTCTTATTGATGATTTTTTTTGAGGTATTTTACCATTTATTTATACTAATAATCTTATTGATTAGATAAAAATGTATATATGCATTTATATAACAAATAATATAATGTATATATGAAGGACGTGGGAAAATCAATTTCCGTTTCCACTAATCTCTACCCCGTTTCAATTGCGGAGTATCCATCTTCATTGAGGTAGGATTGGATAATGAAGACGTAAAGAATTTATTATTTTTTAAATAAAAATTATGTTTGAATCTCTCTCTCTTCACAAAAATATGAGTTCAGTTCAACTTTAAGAACGGACTGAATTAATCGGGAGAAATTAAAAATATACAGGAATATCGAGTTGAACTTTATACTTGAAAAGAGTATTTTATGAACATCTGCAAAATTGACTTCCAACTGTTTGTTTTGCGTCTAGTTTTATGATTCAATGGATAAACGCAACTGAGAGAATAAAAAAGCAAATTTCAAAAATGTGAACATACAGGGATCTCACAACCACCCTAATAGCCAAAATCATTGGAGAATGAGAAACACGGGCCTTCTTGGCGAGTGAACATATACACGCATACTGCCTCTACGCGGCCTCGACAGAAGACCATCACCATTATACTATTTGGACGGTCAAGATCTTTCTAAGAAGCAGCAACTCCCAGGTTAAATCTCCCCACGTGATACAAATACATTTTTCTCTCCGAGTATATATAAACCCATAGCTTGTCTTTGCAGTCTTCATTAAATCATTAAAATAAAAAAAAGAAGTGGCACCTTCTTTATTTCATCATTGACATACAAAAGTAGTAGTAGTACATAGCCCTTCTGCGCTCTGTCACCAGACCCCTATTCTCTTCCACCTTCCCTTTCCCCAGGAATCCATCTTCTTCTTCCTCTTAGCCTCCAGAAGGAAATCATGGAAAACATAGATGATGAATACAAACATTATTGGGAAACAAACATGTTTCTGCAAACAGAAGAACTAGACAGGTAAAATTTGATTTCCCTTGTAATCTGAGGCATTTAATTGATTTGTGTCTGAGTGAAAATCATCAGTGGGATATTTTGATTGACTTTATTTTGCTTGATTTGTGCCAGTTATTTCGATGAAACATTTTCAGCATACTATGATTCAAGCTCCCCTGATGGAGCACAATCATCAACAGCCTCCAAGAACATTGTATCAGAGAGGAACAGAAGGAAGAAGCTCAATGAAAGACTCTTTGCACTTAGGGCAGTAGTCCCAAATATTAGTAAGGTGACTGACCTCTTTCCAAAGATTTTATCTTTTCTCGTTAATAATTGACTCCACTTGGAACAAATTAATAAGGGCTTGTCCAATGTTCACGTCTATCTATGATATTGATCCTTTCTTTGGGGATGAAATTTGATGAAATTAATGCTCTCAGATGGACAAGGCCTCAATAATCAAAGATGCCATTGATTATATACAAGAGTTGCATGAGCAAGAGAGGAGAATTCAAGCTGAAATATCAGAGCTTGAATTGAAGAAAAATACATTCATGGAGTTTGATCAAGAAGCGATTAGCTATATTTCCAAGCCAAAGAGAACAAGAATCGAGCACACCTATGATAATGGGGGGTCAAAGTCATGCCCCATTGATATTCTTGAGGTGGGTTCTTACTCGTCTACTGATTCAGTGAAATTTTGATAATTAGTCAATCTTGTTTTTGTCATGTTGTTAAAAAATTTTAATTAGCAATATTATGGCTTGGTCGTCAATTTGGTGAAATTTGTTGTGGCAGTTAAAGGTTACATACATGGGAGAGAAGACAGTTGTAGTTACCCTCGCATGTAGTAAGAGAACAGACACAATGGTAAAGCTTTGCGAGGTCTTTGAATCTTTGAACCTCAAAATCATCACTGCCAACATTACTGCTTTCTCTGGGAGGCTCCTAAAGACAGTATTCCTTGAGGTCTCTCTCTCTCTCTCTCTCTATATATATATATATATATATGTATCAAGTTTCTCTCTATAGCATGAAAAATTTGATCACATTTTTGCTAGTTTCTTGGTACCAAACCCTTTTATTTCTTTGATAATTGTATTTGAGGCATCCATGTACTTGTCACCCACAATAGGAGAAAAGTTCCAAAAAATAATATGGTCCCCAATATCTCTCTTGGGGGAAAAAAAAGGAAAAAAATCCTAATAAAAGTGATATAGCATAACACATAAGACTTTCTTTAACTTAATTAAGAGGGAAAAAATAAAAGACCATCTTTCCTTCTAGAGTGATGGATAGCCAATAGCAATGCCTAGAATACAATCTGATTTCTTTTTTGGGGGGTTATATGCCTAGATTATACTATTGCTTAAGTTCCAAAGAAGGGAGAGAAAAAAAAAAGAAACAGAAAAGGAGATTGTATTGCCTTAAAAAATATATATATTATCTCTTCAATAAGGTCATAATGTGGTGTTGTGTATTTTTCTTTCCCAAAAATAAAGGAGGGTCTACTATGCCATTCAATAATTGGTTAGAAATAGTTTTTTATAAAAGAAAATGTAATAACCCTTTTTTTAAGACATGAAATACTTTAATGAGCGGTTGAGACAATTCGTTTACTTTCTGGGGTTAGCGACTGATGTATAATATATATATGATGCTTGCCCAAAGTTTTTCTCAAAATGAGTGGGGTCTATGTGTTCTAACTTTAGTAAAGTTTGATTATTATGCGTCCAGCACAGCTGTGCGGTGGTGTACCACTCATAAATTCATGGAGAGGTCCCTCAAGTTTAGGTACCAAATTATGTTATAATTTAAAGGTGAAAATGATTCAAAAATGTCAGCTGATTTTATACTAGAGATTACTTATAATATAATTCTTTTTTTTTAATGAAATTTGGAAAGTATTTGATATTTTTTCTAACATTTATTTTATTAGTCTTTATTTACTTCAATTTCTTGAGTAATTTAATTGAGAGTTAGACTAAAAAAATATATTGTTTTTGAATCATTAAATTGTGCCTAATATATCCTTGTTAGCTCAAAGTGCCTTTCAATTATTTATGATTATTTAATATATCCTTAAAATTTTATTTCATCTTTTTTTTAATCTTTATAATATTTCCTCTTATTATTTATTTACACTATACTGATATCCCAAATGATGAATGGAAACTATAATTTGGGTTAGTATTGTAAAAATGAAATAAAGATAAAAGACAAAATAAAAGTTTAAGGATACTTTTTTATATAAAATAGGTAAAAGGAAAATAAAAGCTTCAGAATATATTTAAAGAAAATAAAAAAGATTTTAAACCATTTTCCCTACCATTTATTTATGAAATTATTACACAATTTTGGGGCCTCAACTTCCCCAGCACCAAACCCTGTGCTGATGATGTGGGGTATGTAAGAACCAATTTAGAATTCTGTTTTTGGATTCATCCTTTCCGGGTTTTTTCTTTTCCGCTCATTTTTGGTAAGGTGGGTTTGAACTTTTCTTTTCTTTTTTTGGCAATTTGATTTACACAGAGATTTCTTGATTTAAGAGTTAAAGACATTTCCTTGATGAATTTTTTTAAAAAATAATTATTTTTATTTTTTAGGGGAGATTGGCATTTGGGGGGTGGGGGGTTGTCTAAGTCTGCGTTGTGTAGAGTTTCAAACAACTCAATGATAGAGTTTGACGGCAATATGAAAATGCTGTTGATGATCGTAACGCATCACTGTTTATTCTACCTCTCAAAAATTACTATTTTATATTACTCAGGAACTAGGCAAACCCACCCTTTTTTTGGGTTACATAATCATAATTATTAAATCTCATATGAAATTAATTAAATTCTGCATTTTCTTTCATCAAAGTACCCCCATTCCTTTTTAGAATATCACCCCATATCCTCATCTTGTTTTATGGAACCCCTGTGCTTCTAATTATTGTTGTAATTAGAAGTCAGAAGGAAAGATTATAGATATGCCGACGCCCATCTTTTCTAGGTTTGTCTGTGGTAATTCACACATGAAAGTTTTACTTCGTTTTTTCTAAGTTTGTCTGTTGTAATTCACATGAAATTTTTACTTCAATTGATACCAACAATAGCAATATGTGGATAAAAGTGTGAAATGTGGGATTTAGAATAAAAAGGGTATTATTGTCCAACTTTGATAAAAATGTGAAATGGAGTTTGAGATTTAATAATTCCCTAGTACTCTTCCTGATTGGGATCTTTTATATACACGTGTTCCCTGTACACCCATACCAAGTTAGTTTGTCTCATTAGACCATATTTTCTTCCCCTTCTGCTCGACTCATTTATATGAAATGAATTCGGTTTGGTTCGGTTCGTTCAATTTAATTATTTTAATTATATAAAAATTTTGTTTTTGTTTTCTGCTTTTAGATTTTCAAAAAAATTGAGAAGATGAAATTTTAATTATTTAAAAATATTTATTTTTAATTCGCTATTAAATAATTATTCATTTATTTATACAAAATATAACTTTTGGTTATTTGATTTGATTCCAAAATTTTCTTTTCATTTCAGTTGCATCCAAAATTTTGTGAAAATATTACTAAAATATAGATTTTAAATGAAAAACTAATATGCATGCCTAACAAAAAGAATTTTCTCAAATAGGTGTTGCATATTAATTTTTTTAAAAAGAAATAACTCCAATTCTGTTATAAGGGGTTTTATATTAATAAATACGAGCAATTTAGTTGATAAAGTGTTACTCAACAAAGAGAGTCATACACTATGTGTACTTTTGAGGAAGGGAAAAAAAAGAGGATTTTATATTGATATTTTAGAGACTTTTCTAATTATCTTTCCTTTTATAGGCTGACGAAGAGGAAAAGGATCTTTTGAAGATAAAGATTGAAACTGCCATTACCACTCTGAATGATCCGGACAGCCCTATGAGTACCTAAAGAAGCCATATGAGGAAAAACAAAGAAATATTGTCGCCATTGTGAAGGTCTTTGCCATTAGACTGGGTTGTGTTCCACTTTGTTCCTTGCATCAGAACAAGATCTGATTTAACACTTTTTGTATGGAAGATTCATTTCTCTCCATCTGTTCTCTCTCTCTCTCCCCCCCCCCCCCCCCTCTCTCTTCTTCCTCCCCCTCCCCCTCCTCCGTTTTCTACCTACCGTTAGGGTATTTTTGCTTGTATGTAATGACAAAGAGATGGGGGTAGATCAAGCAATTTGTTTGGAATGTCTTTTTCTCTTCTTTTTTGTTTTTTCCTCAACAAAATTTATTTTGGCCTTTTCTAGAGACTTTGAGAAAATAAAACTAAAAATAAAATCAGGTTTAGATCTTGTGGGAGTACTAATGTATTTGAAAACAGTCCTCACGAGATACACGCGCGAGCTGTCATTGCATAATAGTAATTGAGAGAATGGTCTTAGTGTGAAGTTTTGAAAAATATTCTTAGATAGATTCATTGCAATTTCATTAATTTCCCATTTTCTTTGAAACATTATGTCAATCTTTTTGAAGGTTTAATTAATTATCTTCAACTGCTTCTCTGCTGTGACCCTGCAAAAATATAAGTGTGTGGAATTTGAAATAGCTTCTCAAATTCTATTTACAAGTTTAAGTTTGTAAAAAGATTGTCAAATTATTTCAAAGGAGGCAAAATAAATTGTACTGTCCTTGCAAAGTTTCTAATATCTAATGTTCTAAAATGAGATTGCAATATTAAATAAAATTCTTTGGCACAAGTATTTTTGCACAAATATTTTTTTCTCCTTTTAATCTCTTTTTTTTCCTGAAAATTTATTTCCAGCACATGAATACCACATTATACATATAGAGTATACTTAAATTTCGCATTTACTAATTTCATTACGTTAACTTAACACATTGGACTCACTACATATCAATTTATTCGATCAATCCATAAAAGTAAAAATTCTTAACTACAATTTTTACAAAAGAAAAACATTTCTTTCTACTTTAAATAGACGTCCAAGTGCACCTTTGAAGCTTTACTTGTAATTTGTAAATGATTAAATGCTACCATATATATGCGTGTTTTATAAAAATAACAAAACTAAAAAGAAAAATAGTGTGTGCGTGTGTGTGTATATATATATACATACATTTAAATCAACAAATGTTATTTATTCATAGAACATAAATCAAATCTTGGACCATATTTTCGTATATAAATCCATTATGGATCAGTTTTCTTGCTAACCTCATCACTCTTGTTGGACCTATTTCCTTTGCTCATGTTTTTGAGAAGCTAATTTCTTTATAGATTTTCTTGCCAATTTGGCGTGGCAAGGACCTTACCTTTGTTAGGTTGGCTCTGACCTTTTTTTTATTTTAATAAAATCCCTGACCTTTTTTTTATAAAAAATTCCATTATGGATCAAGAAATTCCATAAAACAAGATAAAATATAAAACGATTTAATAGAAATATGATCAATTTATTGGTGTATTTGGTCCTATATGTTAATCTTAACAATTGTATATACAAAATTGAGAAGAGGACAAGATAAGGAAGAAGAAGAAGAGAGAGGAGAAATTGTACTAGGCTTTCATTACAATGTAATAGAGTGAATTACAACAAGAAAAGAAAGTATATATATCTAGCCCTAAATAGAGAATAAATTACTAAACTGCCCTTACATTTTTATTATTTAACATCCTCCCTCAAACTCACAATACTTTGATGCATCAATAGGAAGCATTGAGAGTTTGCTAGCCAAAAAATGAAAATGAGAAATAGAATGCGATTTTGTAAACAAGTCAACAATTTGCATTGGAAAAGAGATAAAATGTAAAGTGGTTGTACCATGCTGAAAATGATGTCTTGTGAAATGATTTGAATAGGACTCATAATATCACAATACATAGGAGTTGGGTCAAATAAAGGAACCCATATTGAGCAAGTAACCAACGCAACTAAACAATTTCTGCAGTAGCAGATGTCATGGCACAATATTCAACTTCTGTAGAAGATCAAGAGACAACCTATTGTTTTTTACTTTTCCAAGAAATGAGTGAATCTCCAATAAAGATACAAAACCCTATAATAGATTTACATTCAATAGGATCACCAACCCAATCAGCATCTAAGTAAGCATGCAATTCCAATGATGAAGATAAAGGAAATAGAAGACTCTAGAATTGAGTGTCTCAAAGGTATCGAAGAATACGAAGAACAATTGCCAAATGATCAATGATGGTTATATCGTCCATTAAGCTCAATTAGAAGAGTTATATCATCCATTAAGCTCAAGAGGAGTGTTTGTGGTTCGAGTATCTGAGAGACGAGCTTGATCAATGATGTTGGAAATGTACTTAGATTGAGCAAGAAGATAACCCCTAGGAGAATAGGGAAACTTCAATTCCAAAAAAGAATCGAAGAGTGCCAAGATTAACCCCTGCACATGATTGTATTTGGGGATGTGATTTAAGTTGTTAGGGAAGGAATAAAGTACTTGAGGAATTTAGAGGCTCGACCTAATGAATTTGCTAAAATTGTAAAACAACTTCAATTATCTTGTAAGAAGTTGATCTTGGACTGCCCTAGTAGATGGAGTGGAAGTTTTTTATGTTGGTTGTTGCATTAGAAGTTAAGAATGTCTTCTCTCATTATCATGATATTGATCCTAATTATAATATGTGTCTAACTTTTTTGACTGGATGAAGATGTAAGAGGTATCAATTTTCAAGTAATTTTTATGAAACCAAAAATATTACATTTGGTTTTGAGTACTCTACAACTAATATACTTCTTCTTGAGCGTTATGGGATAAAGTAATTCTTAAATGAGAAGTCTCTTGGTGTTCTTGATCCTATTAGAGCTATGACTTTAGCAATGATTACCGAATTTGATAAGTATTAGGGAGAATGTGACTTGTTCTTATGTGCTCTATTGAATTGGTTAAGAAAGCACTGCATGATCTTTATGAAATTAATGCAACTGCTCATTATGAATGAGGCAAAGCACAAGATGGGAAAAGAATGAAAAATACATCATCTAGAGTGGCAGCACAAGATACTCAAGGAATTAAAGGAAAATCCTTACTCGTAAGACTAAGTTTGAATCATTTGTTCGATAAGTGAATGTTATTCAACTTGTAAAATCTGATTTTGATGTTTGTCTTGAGAAAGGTGTCTACATTTGTGATTCAGATGTCCATTTAGATACATTAGAATGATGGAGAGTAAATCAGCTCAAATTTCCTATATTATCTAATATCACCGGTGATATATTAGTTATACCAATTACCATTGTAGCTTCAAAGCCTATATTTAGTGATGAAGGTAGTCATTAACAATCATCGTACTTTGATGTGAGTTGAGACATTGGAAATGATCTTACATGAATCTCATTGGGTACAAAATATTTATGGCCTTAAGATAAGAAGCATCAAAAGC
The DNA here is from genome assembly GCA_019593545.1 of Apocynum venetum. NCBI lineage: Eukaryota > Viridiplantae > Streptophyta > Magnoliopsida > Gentianales > Apocynaceae > Apocynum > Apocynum venetum. Next base: position 228,319 of record SRSM01000149.1, read on the forward strand.
CAGTAAGCACTATGCATATAGTATTTTTATGATTATTTTTCTTTCGAGTATATTAATTTATGTGTTCAATTTTGTAGGGTGATGATGAAGTTGCTCCTTATGATGAAATATATCTACCCTAACTGAAATTACAGATTTCTTGTATAGTTGTCTTCATGGCAAGTTTTTCCATGTTAAGTTAATTATGTTAAGCATGTCTAGCATCTTAGTTATTCAATTTTACATGTTAAAAGCACTTCTTTTTAATTTTGTTTCTCTATGGCCTCAGTCCTTTGTACTATTTACAGTTTGCCGTTTCTTAAATCCATTTGGCTGTAGAAAAGCCGTAAGAACTAGAATTCAAGATTCTCAAGGGACAGCTTAAAGGTTTCCAAAGCCATATATAGCTGATTGTCGATAATCTATTTGTTGAGTAGATTCTCATCTCCCAGTGGGGCAAAGTAGAATCATCTTTAACTGGCTTGGTCTTTATCTATATTACTGTGTTGAAATACTTTTGTTGAATATGTATATATCGGTGACTTAGTATTCAATTGCTCAGTTTGAGGAAAAATGCTAAAAAACATCTTTGTTGGAGGTATTCGTAAAGCAGAAAATTTGTTGGCAGTATTCAATAGTTTTGATTTGGAAGTCGTTTTGGGTACCGAGAATCTTTCTCCATGGATTTTAGAGAGTGAAGCTTTCATTTCAGACTAACCCTGTTGGTCCAAAGTTAAACATTTCAAGTTCAACATTCAATTAATTAAGGTCTTGAAAATCAACCACCACCATGGAGTATCCAGATCGAAAAGCTTAGGCATTTCTATTTTCTGATACCAAAGCATAATTAACTAACTCTGTTTTTTTGCAGTGAAGATAAGGGTATAAAAGTTATGATTAGACGCCATTGCTTGTTTGTTAATTGGAGGTGAAAAGCAAGCAGTGAAAGTTAGAAAAATCAAGCAAAGACATCACATATTTTTTCTATTTGCTGGCTTTTATTCTTTCTATAATTTGTAACTAGAACTCTATGGCCTTGATCATAACTTTATTTCAGGAGTCTCTTGGGACGGGTATAATATGACATCACAGAAATTTTACACATTATTCTTCTGCTTTTAAATTTCAAGGCAATGTGCCATTGTTTTCAGAACATTTTTCCCATGGTTTTTAGAGTCCCTTTCATGGTGGACAAAGTATGCTGATTGCTCACCATTATATTGCTGAACTTTTGAGCACATGATAAAGGTTGAAAGAAGTATACGGTTGAAATTTCAAATGTCCTTTTAATAAAATCAAGTACTACGCAAAAAACATGGGGCGTGAGAAGGATAGCTATAGCGACAAGTTTGTTCTGTCGCTTGGGACCACTTCATTGTTTGGTATTGTTGAAAGGTATTTGCTGTTGGTTATGCCAAACTAGTGAATTAACCATTTGCTAGTAATTGAGTAGGATTAAAAATGCAGATAATTGTTTTTTTTTTTTTATTTGTTCTTTTGACTTGTTTTGTTTTGTATACAGATAATTGTTATAACTAGTTTTTGTTTCATTTTTTAAAATGTTGTATTGAAGATTATATTATGGTGTTCAATAATTATTTTGTTAAGTGGTTGTTATTCTTATTTAATCATTTAGATATCTATATGTTAATAAAACATTTAGGCAAAAATAGAAAAATTAATTCAATCTCAAACTCGAACTAATCAAATAGTTAGAGTTCTATTCATTAAATTAAATTAACTAAACTTGAACAAATTCAAATCTTACAAATAAATAATCTAGTAAAGATCAAACAATAAACGAATGAAAATACAAATAGATATTTAGACTTGATTTGACTCAAATTGATTACAATCCTTCCTCCTTCCTCTCCGCTTAGAGGTTTCTCTCTCTCCATCCCTCCCTTTCTCTCTCATTAAACTTTTGAATAAGTAATAATCACTTCATCCGGATGTATTCCACAATTCATTATTTTAATATTAAGAATAATTTTATAAATTAATTAAATTCAATGATCTTTTTAAATTTTTAATCAAAGTCAAAAAAAAACATTTAATATTTAATTTCAGAAAAGAGTATTCTTTTTTTTCAATATCCTTTTGTCAAACATCCAATGCTGACCGAAGGCGGTGCCGTAAATCACTTTGATTTTAAACAATGTTGTTCATGCTCCGCAAGAACATCAAACAAGAGAACACACTAGAGAGAACAAAGAACAAACAAACAAGTTATCCTCTCTCGATTTTCTTTCACTCCTATTTAACTCTATTTTGCAATTGAGTTTAACACTATCTGAAGAGTTTTAAGGGCATGCTTCTTCATCTCCACCAGTTACATCATATCCACTTGCTTCAGTTTGCATATGCTTCTTCAGGGCATATTTTGTGCAGCTTTCAACAAGACATGCCTTCTGTTCTTGTTGCCTGAATATGCTGAAGCTTTGGGTTGGTATATGCCATTGGCATGGCTGCCGTAAATCACTTTGATTGTATCATTTTTGTGGGGCCATTGCCTTGCTCTAATTCAGAAGATCAACTCAACCAGAGTCTTTCAGATATAGGTCATTTCATTGCTACTATTAAGGATTTATTGCATGATTTTGAGTCAGTTTAAAGTTTCTTTTGTAAAGAAAAAAGATAATAAAACCAGTCATCTTTTAGCCCGTATTTGTTCATATCCTTTGCATATTATTGTCCTTATTCTTTTCTATTTTTTGTCACATGATCCAATATCGTCCTTTTAAGTGAAATTAAAAAACGAAATCCAACTAAATCGTGCAGTAAATTGGTTTAGGGAATTGCTAACCCACATCACTATGCTACTACCCCACCCCTTCCCTCCCTCGGTCAAAACACATGAAAATAAAAAAATTCAAAATTCAACCGCCGCTGGTGGAGAAATAGTCCAAACTCCTATATGCTCACTTCTAGTCATCCCCACTTCAACTCCTTCTACCCACACACTCCCAATGCAATGGGTTAACAATCCCCCTAAACCAATTTCTGAAAACTTCAAACGATTTTGCCAGTTTTCGCCCCTTAATTTTACCAAAGGATGATGTGCCAAACAAATAGAGACAAAATAGGATGATAAAAAAGAACAAGGACAATAACAGACAAATGTGCAAAGATTAGGGACAAAAGAGGGCAATTATCCCAAAAAACAAAAAGGAACAAAGGAGACCAATATAAAACCAGCGTGAAATAGACATTAAAAAGTAACCAGGAAAAAAAAGTGTCAGTCCAATGGGAAGAGAAAATTATGTAAAACACAGCCATAAGATTGATGACGTGCAAGTACATGAAATAACTCTGGAGAACTTATTTCAAACAACAGGATTATACATTCTTTCTTCTTGACAGAGAAGGTGAGGCAAGAACTTGAAGAGGGTCAAAGATCAAAAGAACTTTCAGCCAGAAACTAGCAAGGATAGATCTGTACAAACATCTTGCATTCTCACCTTTCTCTATACAAGGTGCTTCTTCTGTCATCTGGTTTTACCATATCTACGATAGTGAGCCACCTAGAAATCTGAACAAATTAATGACATGTGACAAACTTTTCATTTGCCACTCTTTGTGGCTCATAAAGCAACAGAACCTAGACAATACCTCTATTTATAGAGAAGTAATCCTAATACTGACATGCAATTGCTAAAATCCAGAATGCAAGTCTAACCTTGACAATCAATCAAACATATGCGAGCTATAACTACACCTATTCAGGTCAATCACACTGCCTTATTTTTTACATGGATGCCAAGGCAAGAAGTATCACAGATGCAACTTTAGGACAGACCTTTTAAAAATTTATAAACCAAATCAAATGCAAATGCCTGTATATATATATGTCATAGGCTTGCTGAGCAAGAGTCTAGAGATGATGCAGATTCTAATTTACATGTCTAATTATATGAACATGAAAATTACTAGCAAAAAAAAAAAACAAAATTGTTTTACCATACCTAAGCAATGCACAAGTGATTCAACCAAGCAACCCATTTTTAGAGGGAGAAGTAATTCATCCTTCCTCATCCCCATCGGTGGGAACTCTCTGAGAGTTATTATGAATCATGACCTCAACTTCTACCTCCGATGGGACTGGATATGTTGGTGCACCCCCTGCAGCAAAGATATATTAGTTGAAAACAAGAAAAGATCAAACTAGCACAACTATGAAACAATGACTGTTGTAAATTTAATAATTTCCAAAGAAATCCTGAACTGACAATTGCATTCTGGAATATTCCTACTTCCAAGGAATAGAACCACAGATATTATTGAAATCAAAAGATTATCTAGAGCAGCACATAACAAACCTAACATTCGTTCAACTCTGAAGGACATACAAAAACCTTAAGATCATCCTATGTCATTTCCATTTCAGTAATGCAAACATCAAGACTAAGAATTAGAAACACATAAAAGAAGTGGCTGTTACACAGCACCAAAATTCTAAAAGACTGCAGGCACTAGATGGTTAATATGCTATGTCCATTTTCCATTATACCTCAAAATGTCAATTTCTCCACCAAATTGTACAAAGAAAAATCAGCAAACAAGAAATCTATAAAATAGAAATTCAATGTGCTTAGTCCATTAGAAATTCATTCCTCAGCTAGACTAGTCAAGAAGCCTAGAAAAGAGACCTGCCGCATGAGATGTTGCTAAAAGCCCATCAGCTACATTATTTAATTTCCATATTTCGAACAGTATGGAAAAATTCAATATTGTACTCAGGACAAAGAATGAGTATATTTAAAGTCTAGAAGTCCACACAAAAAGTAGTTCTCTTCACAGAAACACAAGTCAGCTTTAAAAATCATTTAAAATTATGATTTAAGCCTTCTTGAGATGTTATGATGCAATCTAGCCTCAGGTAATGCCTCAAAGTTTCTAAAAGAGATTCCTTAGGATCTCTTCCTTTTCTAGTTTATCAAGAGTTCCTGCTATGATTATCACAATTCACCAAGTTAAGCCTTCAAAATTGTCAACTGTCCTACATGCCTGTATGTATCCATTATGTGCCATATAGAACCAATAAGAGACCCAATTCTTGTTGAATGCTAGATCACCATTACGCATGAATAATTACGACAATATATTTTCAGACAAAGGTACAATAATTGATATCATAAGGTGAAACTGAAGGATCAAATGAAATTACTTCTTAAATTTTTATAACTAATACGTAGCAATGACATGAAATTTAAATGGCTGGCACCAAAATAACTGCATTAGCCTAGTGAATAAAAGCATAAAGCTGGATAATGGGTCCCTGAAAATGCTGAAAAAAGGTAAAGATATGCTGTGCATGTGGGGATGGGTGAGAAAGAGGAGTTAAGGAAGAGAAGGGAAAGTTAATTAAGGATATAATAACACCACTAATGACTAAACAATGACAAAGGTGAAGAAAGTGGCATGAAGATCTTCTCATCACTTTCTCAATTATTATTATCTCCTTTTCATCTTTTTTAACTGTTTACAGGTGAGATAGATGAATGTAACCGGCAGAGCAAAGTCCTATCAAGCATATGGCTCATTGGCAGAGCCAGGCAAGAGGAAAACAATATTGAAGAGTATGATAGTGAAGGTATAGTGACAAAAACTAAATATATGAACAAGAAAGCCCTATGAAGAAGAAAACCCTAAAACCCTATGAAGAAGAAAACAAGAAACCAGTAAAAAATATCATTAAGTGACAATTGACAAAGGATCCTAATCTAAAGGCCGCTATACAACCCTGTAGAAGCACAGGCATTCCGAAATTCTAACGTTCCTTTCTTGTCTTTCACATCTTGTGCTTTTTCATGGTAAAACTGTGATGGGAATATTACATTTTCTCTTTATACAATATCCCTATAGACAGAACATGAAATTAGGTGATCATTTCAACCACAAAATTACATGCACAAACACCTGATTCAAAAATTTTGGTTCTTTGAAGGGAAAAAAGATATCCTTACAAATGTAGTATATGCTGGCAGTATCATTTGGTACCAATTGAAAAACACTCTTTGAACCCAAATAGAATGTCCCCTTATGCAAATGTGCAAATATTAAGGTACCAATCTACTCATATCCTTACTAAAGTGCTTAGCAAGGAGAACCATGAGTCAGTTGGAATTGTAAAATTATAGATGGAAAATATGTTGATCTAAGGCCCTTCAATTTTGGACAGGGAGGACTATATGCTTTATGTAAACTACTTTAAATCTCACAATCTATAATTTTTCAATCCACTGCAACTTGATTTAGATCCAGGAGAAAGCATAACTTGTGAATCTTTGCAATTAATGTCTCAGTGTCTGCAAAACAATTATTCATCGGCTCAATTATTTCTCTACGCAACTCTTTCAATGGTGTAGTATTACAAGTGAACAACCAGTTCCCAATTGAAAGCCAAAATTTACAAACTATCTCCAGTTCTTTTATGATTTAAGATATTGAAAAGATGCAACTGTAACATAATTAACCCTGTCTGATAGATACCAAAATTGACACCCACCTCTCAAGTATTCTGTTAAGCATAATCATCCCATTTGCATATCATTCACAAGCTTTCCAATCAAGCCAATAAAACAATAGAAACAAAATAAGAAAACACCATTTTTCAGTTGAAATTGCAGTTAGTATACTATCTCTGAATTCTACCTTCAATGAAATAAGAGGAAGAGGGCCAACCACGATGATGTATTGTATCATCCTCGGGCATGATATCAGAAGCAAATTTGCCAAGAGTCTGATTCTGACCATTACGAGAAGCCGTGGATAACTTCCCAATAACTTCAAAAAGACCACCGCTGCCGCCATAAGGGTGGTTCCCGCCGGGAGGTGGGATCCAGAAAGAATACCCTGGTAGAAACGGGAGCCAATCGGGTGTGGCCCGGCGAACGATTATACTATGTATAGCCTCGTCCAGCTTCTTGATCGCGCCGTTGATTGTCTGCGCATCAAATCCCTCCGAAGACGCGGCCGCCGAGGAAGATGATGAGGAGGAACAGTCCAAGTCCAATTCGATTATCTGGGCCATGTGGGCTTTGCCGGACCGGTGCCTGTGGTGTGATAGGGCTCGAACTGGAAGTGCGACGCTGGATTTCTGGTGGATTAGGGCTTGGGCGATGATTCTAGCCATTGCCATCACAGAAGAGAGTAGGTGAGGTGAGGGTACGGGCTGGGAGGTTGTTTGCAAAAAGTAATGATATTTCACAGTTACAAATGTTCAGAATTTGTTCCCATCAAAGTACGAGACTAATATATTTATTTTTTAAAAAAATAATATGGAATTTTACATATTTATAAACATAAATATAATACTTAATTTTAAATTAAGATTAAATAAATATGTTGTTATACATAAGTTTTAGGTGATTAAAATAAATTAAAAAATCTATTTTATAAATTATATATTGTCTATGCATTATATATTTGTAAGCATGGAATTAAATTTTTGAAATTCTTTTGAATTAGATAAATGACATTAAAATTTTGTCATTTAATTCAAATGATTAATGACAAGTCTCTGATCAATGAAAATTAAATAAGTTTCATTAAAGAAGTTGCTGATAAATAAGGTTATTTAATAATTTATAGATTTATCTCTTAAATTTATAATATAGATAGATAATTTTTGAATTATTTAAATTAGATCAATATCTCTATTAGAGTCAAGAAACTAAACACACAAAAATCATTCAAGAGAAATGACAAAACTCTTAAGCACTTTCTTCATTTCTCTTAAATCCTTTAAATTCCAAGATCAATATTGAAGTACTTGGAAACAAATCTAAACGAAGAATCGACATACTTCTAGAGATTTGTAACCACTTCACAAGTTAATATAAATTACTTTCATTCGTCTGAAATTGAATGTATATATTTATATTTTAGTTTGTTAGAAATTAAATATTCATTTTTCTTAAATAAACATATTTTTATCTAAAATTTCATTAATAGCCTCATTAATTTAAATAATTTATATCCAACTAACTCATTATTTCCACCACTCACCACTTTAATTTAAGGGAATTACATTCCATTAACTCATAGAAACCACAATCAATTATACTAATGTCAACGATAATTTTGTAAATTAATTAAAGTCAATGACATTCTTAAATTCCGAACAGAGGAAGTATTATTTATCACATTTTTATTATTTATCTATTTATTTTTGCAGGTACAACTATAATATATACAAATTCCTCACACGCCTAGTAGGGCAAGCATCTATCATTATCATTTTCATCAAATATATATCAAAACCTCATTAATGGCTCTCAAGAACAATAACACAAGGTTAGTGAAGGCTTTGCATTTGCAAGAGCAATCTATTTCAAAGATAAAGTTATGGGTGTTTATCGTGGCGTGTCGCGTCGCATCAAACTAGTTAATTACATATAACATGACAACCCGAACAAGGCACGATAAGCAAACGTGTCAAAATTTACAATATGAACACGATTCACAAATTAGCGTGTCAACACAACACGAACACAATAACACAAAAATTAAATAAATATGCATTGACCCACTAATGACATGAACACAATATTTGTACTTTTGTTCCCAAATATATTATTTACTTATTTAAATTATTAAAAAAATAAAAAAAATCTAATTCTAATATATCTAACAACAACAATACAATTTTACCTATTTAATTTTGATATTAAAATGTAAATTTTTTTTAAAAAAATGGGTTGGCGGGTAAGAATCGTGTCATTGTGTCATACACGATTCCAACCCGAACATGATAATAAATTATCGAGTTGACACGATTTCAATTCGAACACGAAAACTCCAACCCAGACTCGTTATTAACGTGTCAAATTCGTGTCTTGTTAACAAATTGTGTTCAATATTAACGCCCATAGATAAAGTGATGAAGTTTGCTTAGAAATGACTTATTTTGCTCAATAAAGTTAATGTGACAACAAATCAAACAAGTGTCACTCTTGAACATACTTCATCCTCTGACATTGAAGGATTTACATTGAATTTCGAGGAAGTTTTGTTTGATTATTCATCATTGTCTTTTATTGTGATCAAGTTTGGATAGTTTAGTCCAATGATATTTGAATTTAAAAGTTTAAAAGAGTTTTGTTGTAAAATGATTGCTAAAACTAAGATAAGGAGATTGATATGGAAGTTGATCGAGATATTCCATCATCATCAGCACTAGCTGTTATCAACCCATCTAGAAAAGATTTGATCATTGATCAACTACAAAAGATCTACCTAAACCAAGCTGAAATATTAAAAGATTTGACAAATAAGATGTTGTACTGACTCAGTTTGGTTAACAGTTACAATCTTTTGAGCAACAATTCGATCAGTTTGTTGAACAAGCACAATGATAGATTTGAAAGCATTGATAACTAAATCGTTGGTTTGGACATGGATGTTGGACAGTTGAGGGATGATATTCATTGGCCATGATCCAGGTGTTATTCTTCATTTTATTTTCTTTTATTTTCCTTTCTTTATTTAATTGTTTAGTTAGTTTGTTTTCCCTATTTGTTGTTTCATTGAAGACAATGCATCATTCTAGTGTGGGGGAGACTTGTCTTTTGTTCATGTTATTTATTTATTTATTTTGTTTTGTTTCTCATAAAAAAATTTCAAAAAGATTTGATTTTTCTATCATTGTTTGTGTATTTGTTGCCTATGATGAAATAATATAAGTTGAGTCTTACAAGAAATATTTATGTTATGTGTGCTTGGTCATCTCTCTTTTGGCTTTAAGTTTCTTGACACTCTACTTAGATTTTTGAAATACAATGAGTTACCATTTATGATAAATTGTGATTAGTTGGCTTTAATTGACATGACCTATCTTTTTCTAAATAATAATAAAAAAAGAATTGAAATCTAACATCTTATGACCACTTTTGATTTGACTAGAATGATAGTAAGTTTCTTTATGGCTTGGAATAATTCATGGTCACTTTAAACACTTTAGAACTTGTCTTCTCACACTCTTGAAGTGAAATATGTGATTTTTTTTTGTTAACTTAGGAATGACATAAGCCTTATTTGGAAAATATGTGATTTTTTTTTGTTAACTTAGGAATGACATAAGCCTTATTTGGACGATTGAGTCTTTCTTGAACTTACCTCTCTAAATTATATCCTTTAGCCATATTATTGAGCCTCAAAGAATATATGTTTCTTTGTAAACCTCTGATTTTTCCCCCTTAATCATTTATACTTCATAATTGCCAAGAGAAATTTGGTCTATATTTGGTTGACACTTGTGAGTGTATTGGTGCAATGAAGGAGGAAGGTTGATGAGATTTCACAAAATTGAGTTGAAGGGTATTATACAAATCTTGAATGGTCTCTTGGGATAGAAAATAAATAAAGAGAGAAGAAAAAGAGCACTATGCAAAATAAAGTTGCATAACATTTTAAGAATGTTCCAAGTTATAGTTTGATTTTTTTTTTAATGATAAAAAAGAATAGTGTAAATTAAAGTCTATTGGTTCTAAATTCTCTGTTGCATGATTCATTCTCTTAATTACTTTGTATTCCTTATTTCTTCTTTGATAGCCAACTCCCGAGCCTTGACATTACATGTCTAAAGTCCTATTTGACTCAAGTTAATCTTAATCTTATCATCAGTTGAGGGTTGTGTGGGATTACAAGCATATGGCAGCGTTAGTTTCACTTTATATTACCATGTATCAAAATTTTACAAGCATAGAAAATGATGTATGAGGTTGGATTATTTGAAACTTCGTTGATTTTTCAATATTAGTGGTAGTTGATTTAAATGTTTTAAATAAGGCTTTTACTTGTTTTCAAAACTTTTGATCATGTTGAAAATAGTTAGCTATTACAATGAATCCATTTTGGTAATTAATTACTAGCACATTTTGTTAAAATAAGTGGAAGAGATTGTATTTTTATAGCCTATTGTTGAGAATAACTTGGTATATATGTTCACTGATATTTTGAGATTGTTTAATTTATATCCTGAGTCATGTTTTTTGCTTGATTTACTTGAGGGCAAGCAAATAGTTTAGTATGAAAGAATTTGATTGAACTATAATTCACTAGATTTTTAAATTTTCTTGGATTAATTGTATGTATGTTTGATATTAAATCTAGTAAATTACATATTTTAATGCTTACAGTTATTACTCACATTTAAATTTTTATTTGTAGTGATTCGGATAATAAAATAACTCAACGATATGAAGTTAGACATCTTGCTGCATGGGGTGGCAAACTCTGAAGCTCATAAAGGCAAGATGAAGGCCCAAACGACAAACTAAAATAGACTCAAAGTAGGGGTGTTCATTCGGTTTTTACAATTTCGGTTCGGTTTTCGGTTTTTTTACTTGGATAAATCGAACCAAACTGTATTAGCTATACTATGGTTCAGTTTTTAAATTTCGGTTTTCAGTTCGGTTCGTTTTAAATCGAAATTTCACTTTTTTTTTTATAAAAAAAATTCAATGAGCTTTTTTTTTTTGACAAAAAATTTCAATGAGCTTAAATAAATATGATTAAATGAAATGATGATGTCAAATACACAAGCACATTCAAAAAATAGGCAAAAGAAATAAAATTTATCAATTAAATCATATTATTATATTATTTACACATTTTCAATGAGAAAAATATCGAAAATGATTCATAATATACCAAAATATGATTAATGAACTTCTTTTACAATACTTAATCATTATCTTGTGGATACAAAAACACTTCAAATAGAAAAAGATATAAATAATTTTTGAAATAAATAAATTTGGTTAAACATTAATTACAATTTTTTTTTAAAAAAAAACTTCGGTTTTTCGGTTTAACCGAAGTTTCTAAAATTGAAACCGAAAACCGAACTATAATTTTAAAAAATTTCGGTTAACCAAACCGAATAAATCGAAAAACCAAAATACCAAACCATTTTTAAAATTTTGGTTCGGTTTTTTAACACCCCTAACTCCAAGTGCTCAAAATTTGTTGTGCCAAATGGCAAGATAATCTTTTCTCACGGCAAGCTCCTCCCTTCTCGCGACAACTTCAATTCTCATATTTTTATTTTAAATTTTGACTTTGGCCTTCTTTCTATTGTAGTCCTAAATGTGTTGTACATTTATAAACACTTTTTTTTTACAATGTTTTAGCCTCCTTAGAATCTCTCTAGAAGTTTTTAGCTAAAAACCAACACTTGAAAACTTTTGTATGGGCATTGAAGAAGATCAAAAGAGCGGAAATATCCAGATTTTAATTCTCCAACTGAATGAGTTCTTTTCTATCCTTTACTTTCTTTTTAATGTATTTATCCATGTATTGTGAGTAATTTATTAGTTAGAAAGGATATGTACGAAGTTAAGTTTTTATGGAATTTTGAGATAACTCTAGTTTCAAATTAATATTTAACCTCTAGATTAATATCTTTTAGATCTATATCTTCAAGAATTAATCTTAATTTGAAAAAATATAATCATTTATTTGTTAATGAGTAATTCATCTTGAGGACTAGGTGAAGCTGCCTTTGTGAAAATTAGGATACCTCTATTGGTCTTTTTGTGCATATATTGTTGTGAGCTTTGCTTTAGAGATAACATTTTTGGGGATATGTTGATGTAATTTTGTGGTATAAGTAAAAGTTCTACTTTGGCACTAGTATTTGATATGCCATTTGGCTAATGAGTTCTTTGGTTGACAATTTTGGATATTTTGTGATAAGCATTTTGTTTTAGAAGAAAATATACAAGAATATGAATGCCCTTCTGTAATGCTTGAGATAGTGGCTAGGTCATATTGATAAGTTCATTGATTTTATGGTAAAAATGAAAATGGTGGTAGATGTTATCTAATAATTTGATCGAGGACTTTTACAAAAAGAAACTTGAGAAAGAACACAATCGATCTAAAGAATGGAAGTTGAATTCAAACATGTTTTTTGTGTGAATAATCCTTTTGTTGAAAGAAAATTGATGAATTAAGGGGATGATCGATAGTCAAATTTAATGGTTAGTTATTTTATTTGAAGTTAAAAATTACTATTCCTTATAATTTGACTTAACTTAAAGTTTGACGTGGATTATTTTGACTAAGCTTAAAATCGATAAAAAAAAAAAAGATTGTATAGTATATGTTTTGACATCTTTACATGAAAAATAATAAGTACCTTGCAAATTCTTGTGTAGCAATCCAAACATTTAAGTCCATTTTTCACAAAATTTACCAAATTTGTCATTACCAAAAAAAAAAAAAAAAAAAGTAGGGAGACCAAAATTTGCAAGTAAAGTAGGCCAACTTAATTCAACTACGTGGCATGAATCTATTGGCTAAACCAACAAAATATGTCGTATCGCCTGCCCCGCGCCCGGCGTGAACAGAAAAAACGATATAGGAAAGAACCTACTCGTAATAGGAGAAGTTACTCTCTTAGAAAGAGCTTCGATGGCGGAAGAAGCTGATACCCATGGCTCAAGTGCTCAACAGCAGCATCAACCTTTATCTTCTTCCTCTTATTCTGAAGGCGGAAACTTCGTGAAGCAAACACAGGTGGATTCTACCGCTTCAAGAAATCTCAATTAGAAAATATCTGTTCATAGTTTCTTATACTATTCATTATATTTTCATCTTCCATGTTCATTTTTGTGTTCTTTAATTTCAGGATGTATTTTCTATGTCATTTAATTCCTATGTGATTATTTGATAATCTTTTTGGTTTTGTTTCAAATCTATCCGTGTCAATCCGTCTCCTAATTCAACGTGTTCAATTTAAACATAGGGTTTCGTTTATATATATGTATGTATATGGGGAAATGTTTGGATAATTTGTTCTGGATTGTGTTTTCTGTATGTGGAATATTTAAGGGAAAAGAAATGGCTTTTCCTGAAGATTCAGGAGGTACCTTCTAGTTCTGATTCGGTTGCAATTATTTGGCACACCTGTGCTTCCAATACATTTTGGAGAAAGTATGGAGCTCTGTCCAATGGGTTCTTGGGGAAATGTTTTGAAAAGTAATATATGCTAATAACACAACCGATGGCCAACTATTTTGAAGAGTTTGTAATGTATTCTTTGCATGTTTTTGCTAGATACAAATCTTATTGATGGTTGTGGGTGGACCATGGACATCAAGGCCTTTGAGGATTTAATTCTGAATTTTCATTAGCTTAATGTCTTATTGATGTATACCATATGAAGATTTGGATGCCGCAAGCCATGAGATTCATATCTATTAATATTGTGGGAATATGAGATAATAAATTACTGGTTTGGCATATATCTACTACTATATTTTTCTTCTTGTGCTTTGTATGAGCAATTTAAGTACAGTTTAGAAATTTGGAAGTAGAAAAGTCATGTTTGACTTGCAAGGGGATTGTTAGTTAGGTTTCTTATCATTGAACCCATTGCATACAGAGATGTTGAGTTAATCATTAAACTTTTCTTTTGAAAACCAATATTCTTTTATAGGAAAAAGTGATAAATTAAAAAGGCTCCTATTGTTATGTGATAGTGATTGACTACCTGTACCTCTTTAAGGATTTTATCTATTGTAACCCAATGGATTGCTAAATTTCAATATCCACAAAACAGCTTGTTGGCTACTTTGATAGAACAAAGCTACTTAATTATGCCTTCAATTAATAAGCCCTAGAATGATGGTACAAAGACAAGTTTGTACTGAATCTCAGAAATAGCAATGCACTTTATTGTGGTTGACAAAGGGTTTATTTTATATTTATCATGCATTTTCTTAGTTCTTGACCTGATCTTTTGTTTCTTCTAATAGGCACCTTTTGGTGGCTTTTCTTTACCAAATGGAGATATTCAGATGTTGCCTATCATGTATCCTGCATTTTACCCTGGATTTTTGCAACAGAACCAGGAACAAAACCATGGACGGGGTCTCTATGCTGTTCCACCTTTTCCTTTTATGGGGCCCACTGCTGCATATCCACCAAACACTCTTATCCCATTTACTTACAATCTACCTATGTAAGTGCATCTGACATTTGTGACCACTGTACAATTTAGTAATCCAGTGTCTTGTATAGGCTTTGCTCTAGAGTGTTATGTTTCTATGTCAAATAAATAGACTAAATTACAATGTAGCTTCTTGTTGCATGTGATGCTACCAGAGGATCTTTTCTCCCACTTGTCCCTAATAATAATCTGAAAAATTTCTCCCCCTATTTTGACAATAACTATTGTGGAATTCTTATAAAGCATTTTCGTGGAGGTTGGTGCATTATTATGAATGGGACAAAGAGTAAGATTGAGGATCTGGGTTGCAATGCTTGCAGATCCTCCTTCTTTATTTTTTCTAAGTCTTATTTGCTTGATATGGATTGTGTAGTTTACTGCAGATTTCTTTGTTTGGGCAAGGAATAGGAATAGTTCTCATGAACTTGGTATGATGTTAATTAAAATAGCTGAGATACAATGAAAGTTAAGACTTCTGAGTATCAATATGTTCTTTAATCTATTTAGTTGCCACCTTTCAAAAGAAAAAAAAAATCTATTTAGTGGCCAGATTCAACATCAAACACACCACTCAATATCTCGAAGGTAACTTTGCAATTCCTAAGATGAGAATTATTCAAATTAGACATGCTCTTTAAGTGTCTTTGGGGAAGAGCTTTAAGACTTGAAAGTGCATAGTAAATTTCTTGCACCTATGTAAAATTTCAAGCAATTTATTTAAAGTTATTCTGAATCTTAATGCTTTATTCACTTGGAGAGATATACATGTTGGATAACTCCTTGGACAAGCACAAAATTCAAAGAACAGTGCACGGAAATTGTTGTATGAGGCTGAGAAGTTAGGTGGATTGGAGCTTTAAATCTACTAGCTGGATGACATTTGATATATTTTTATGTTATCTTTGTAAGTGTCAAGTGCTTGTGAATTGCCCACAAATTCTCTTTCTTGACTGTGCTGTTTCATTTCTGTTTTAGTGCACTTGTATTTTCTAGCAAATATTGGAGTGTTTGAATCATGGGATTTTGCATTCAAGGTTCACTTGTATATTTCATCACAATGAATGATACAAAATTTTGTCATTTAATTTTATCAAATATTTTCAAACTTAATTACCTTTGGAAGTGGACCCAGTGCTTCAGAGACCAGAGGAGTGAGTGAGGACCAAGGACAATTGGATCAGCAGCAACAACTGCCACAACAACTACAACCCCCAGCCCAAAGACAAGTTGTTGTGAGGAGATTTCAAGTTGCTTTTCAGCTTGACCTATTTCTTATTTTAAAGCTGGTGGCTGTTATCTTTTTGTTTAACCAAGACGGATCGAGACAGAGGCTTGTTCTCCTTGTTTTTTTTGCTTCACTTGTTTATTTGTAAGTAATTGAGCTCTCTCTATCCCTCTTGGATAAGTGGTGGTGGTTATACACTCGCCTAATTGCTTTATTGCATGATTAGGTTCTTGATTTTTGCATGATGTTATCTTTAATAATTTCCATCTTTTGGAATTGCCAAATTCATGGATGTTTCTTCTGCTGGCTGATATAGATATCAAACAGGAGCTTTGGCACCATTAATCCGATGGCTTTCACAAGGAATGCAGAGGGCTGCTGCACCTCCACAACCACCAAGGCCTGCTGTTAGGGCAGATAATATACATGCTCCTGGGAGAGCAGGAAATGAGAATGCCCCTCCTGCAGGTAATTCCGCAAACTTGACACCTTTGTGGACTATAAACAAGGAAAAGTTGATGCGGATAGGAACTGCTTGGACTTTTCATTTTGACCTGACAAATTTAAATTCAATGGCCAATGTTTGATATGTTTATTCTCGGATAATTAGTTGGGGTATTGGTTGTATTGGTTGATCATTGTGTCTATTAAAGCCACTTCCTCTTTTTCTAGTCCCAAAGGCTCTTCAGGAACTCACCATGGTCAGCAGAGCTATGCCGCTTCATCAATCCTCCCAATAGCACCTTCCCTGCTAACCAAACTTGGCCTCTGCCTCTTCCTTCATGCTTGCTACTTTGCCCAGCTAGCTAATTGTTTTTGAGAATTTATCAATTGGAAGCTTGACTCCATCGTGATTGCTTAGGGAATCTCTTGCAGACCCTTTTAATTTATTTGTTGTTCCTTGTTTGCTTTATCAGGCTTTGACTACAGTTCTATATTGCTTGTTTTCATTTAGCCTTTTGAACTTAAGCTACATTGATCTTTACTATTGGTAAGAACATTTCCTCTTTGAGTGATAATGTCTAAAAACATATAGTAATTGGGATTTATAGATGAATAAAATCAGAGAGATATCTTCATTCTTTTTCCTCTGAATAGTACAAGGAATATACAGGGGAGTAGAGCCATAATTTCCTCCTTAGATCAAGGATCTCCCTAAATCAATGAGAATCAAGATCTTTAAATCAGGAAGAATCAAATTGTTCCTTAAATATATCTGGCCTTTATTATAAGTCACCAGCTAATTATTGATACTCCCCTCAAGGTGGTCCAAAAATATTGATTATGCCCAATTTGCTTTTAAAGAACTTGAAAGATTACACCTTAGAGCCCTTTCGTGAAGATATGAGCAACTTCTTGTGGTGTAGGTACAACTGATGCAAATTTCTACATGCTTTGTCTGATCATGCTAAAGCTGATTATTGGCAATATCAGTATCTGCTTATTGGGAGCTTCACTGATCTCTTGAGTTCTTCCGTTTTCCTTTTGAGCCAGTTTATTTATTTCACAAATTCCATGAGTTGTTGGCCCCTATAATTTGCCTCGGCACTACATCTAGCCACTACAATTTTTATTTTTATTTTTTGCTTTTTCTAGGGTTTGGATTTTCCCACTCCAAGGTGCAATACCTAGAAGTAGACCTTCAATTAGTTATAGAACTTGCCCAGTTCTGCATTTAGTGTAGATTTCAATTCCTCAATGTCACTTTTCCTAAAGAATAATCCTTTTCCTGGGGTTCCCTTCAAATTTTTTAGGATTTTGTATACTGCTTCCAATTGCTCTTCTTAGAGGTTATGTATAAACTGGTTTGTCAGTTGTCACACTGACAACGGAGGAAATGTCTGGTCAAGCATGGAGTAAATACATTAGCCTTCCCATTAGATGTTGATTTCGGTCAGTATCTACTGAAACTCCTTCCTTAGCTTCACCAAAGTTTTGAATTAAATTCTATAGGGGAGTATCTGATAGCTTAGATCCAGTCATCCTAGTTTCTTCTAAAAATCAAGGATATAATTTCATTGTGTGACTATTATTACCTCCTTTGATCTAGCAATATCCACTCCCAGGAACTATCTAATAGATCCCTGGCCTTTGATTTCGAACTTGTTTGAAAGACTTTTATGATTTTTCTATATCCACAAAATCATTACCAACAAGGACAAGGACGCCCACATACACTAAGATTTGGAAACCTCCATCTTATTGAAGCTTTTATGAGTGGGGTCAGACTGTTCCCTTAGGAAACCTTGTGTTTAGAAATCTTCCAAGTTTGTCACACCCAGCTGGTGATTCAAAAAATGTAAGGACCTTCCTAACTTACATATTTTTTCTCAAAGCTTTTGATGAATCTTGGGGTAGCTTTCTGTACATCTCTTCTTCTAGATCTCCATTAGGTAGGCATTTTTTATATCCAACTGATACAAGGCCAATCTGGATGTACTGTAACAGAGACCAATACTCTCATGGTATTAAACTCAGCAATGGGAGAAAAGTTTCCATGTATTCAGTGCCATAAGTTAGAATAAACCTCTTACCTATCGACTGAACCTTATCTTTGAAAGTGATCCTTTTGAACTGTACTTCATGGTGAACACCCATTTACATTGCACATGTGTTTTTCCTTTCAGAAGATAAGCTTTTTTCCATGTTCTATTCTTCTCAAGATGTCTCTCTTCCAGGATTACATCCCTCTACTCAGGGTCTTTGTAGTCTCTGTAGAAATGCAAATTGGACAGCTTAGATTGAAATGATGGAGATAAACTCTAATTGGATAATAAGCTACAAAGAAGACACTTGGTACAAGTTCTAGAACTTTTTCTAAGAGCAATGGATAAATCTAAAGTTTCATTAGACTCTGAAATAGATTTTGGTTCAGGAGACAACTCAATGGAAACAGATTCGGACTAAGATTTATCTGGCTGATCTTCCATTAATGAATTTGTCATTGGCTCAGATTCTTGGCCATATTGCAATATGTCTTTGCCTTTTTTTCGTTTTGGTTATCTTTTCAAAAAAAAAGAAAGAATCCATTTAAAGAAATGTCCATCTTGCCTCACAAACATTTCATTCTTCTCTGGAAATACAAGATATATTTCCATTATTTGAGGCATCATTAGTTTTTGAAACAGGGGTTATTGAGAATATCCATATCATTGTTAGTGTTATTCCTCGCTTCAATTCCTTGTGGTTTTCCTTAGACATAACTGATATATAGTCATCCAACATCCATTCAAAAACAAAATCTTCAATGGATATCTCTCCCTGAAGATGAGTTGACGGGGAAAAGGTTTATTTTCAAAGCATGTGTGATCCATGGAGACAGTCTTATGGACAAAATGATCAAAGAACTTGCACCCTTTTTGAGTAGAAGGATAACCAGCAGAAATTGTTTTGGTCTAGAGTGTTGTCATGAAATACAAACAAATGCAGTTCATCAAACACTTTAGGTGAAAAATCATGAGATAAATGAGAAAAGGGAAAACATCTACTAAAGCAATAAATAGGCTTGAAATTTTAGAACTTTTTAAGGCACCATGTTCATCAAATAAGTATGAGTTAGGATAGCCTCATCCTACAAGCACTTGGGAACATTAGCTAAAAACATTAAAAATCTTGCAACTACTTAAGCAAAGGAACGAGGAGGATTGAACTAGTGAGATTTTGAGGCTGAAGACGTTCCTTTGTGAATTGTGGTGCTCTAGAGAACCCTCTAGGCTTAGATTCATTTGTATTGGTTCAGGTGGTGTTCTAGTCTCAGAATTTATTTTCCTTACAATTTTTTGGTTTTAATGAATTTTCCAGCATGTTTCCCATATGTGCCCATCTTTTTCATAGTGCTTATACCATGACCTTTTTGTTGCTTTCTTCCTCAGCCACAATTCCTACCATCAATGGTCAATTCCATTGTCTGTGCACGTTCCAAGTGATTATAGTTTTTCAAATTGGCCCTGTTCTTAGTTGCTAAATGCATGTTTTGAGATGCTTTCAACTGCAAGCTATTTTCAGCTGTTCTCAGTTACTTTCGCTTTTGTTTCTAGCCTTTAGAAAAGAAAAAGGCTGAAGAAGATATTTTTGGAAAAGATTCCTTGGGGTTGCTTTTCAAAAAACACTTCTACTATTCGTGCTCTTAAAAAAGAATGTTATAATAAGTTTTTCAAAAATCTTTTTTCAGTAGCCTTTTTTTCAGCACTTAAAAATAGCACCAACAACCGAAGACAACCCCTTGTGGTTCAGCAATTGAAAGGGTATATTTGAACTGAGAAGAATGTCCAGCAGGCTGCTGCCATGGTACTGCTGTGCGTTCCCATTGTATCACTGGGATTTGTCCACAAGAACTACTAGAATTTTTGCCAGAGAATAGGAGTTTCTCCTTTAACTAGTCAATGCCTAATGATAGTCCATCTAGGATTGATTTGATTGAAGAAGAAATTTGGGGAAGAACCCTAATTCTAAACCATAAAGAAAACTGGATAGAATGATCTTCATTCTTTTCCCTGTGAATTGTGTAAGGAATGTATAGGGGAGTGGAGCCCTAATTAAGGATAATCTTGCTAAATCAAGGAGAATCAGGGTCAATCAAGATCTCCTCAAATCAAGATAAATCCAACTTAAATATTCCTTGCTTACACTAGTTAATTAATCATTTCTAGAATATCTGAAATAAGTGTCTTGTTTCAGCTGAAAAGGCATTTATTTGTTTTCTTCAGTGTCTTATTTCCTTTCTTTGGCTGCTGTCTCTCCCTGCCTCAATTTTTGGGTCTATAACACTAACTACAGTGGTGACATTGGGCATCTTGGGGAATGTGCAAGAAGATATATATACATAATTGTAGTTTTTCTTTTAGTAGATTACAATTCATTTGAATTCATTATCAGAATTTGAGATTGTCTGTGTTTCTGGGGAAATACTGTTTGGAGTTCTTTTTTGATGCTTTAATCAACTAGGGTGAATTTGGATTGGATTTTGATTTTTTCTTTTTTCTTTTTTTTAATGAGAATGGTTTTGCGATTGGAGACGAATTTCTTGATTGAGAATTGAAAATTTGATGTGATATTTTTTGGACCCCACAACATTGGCAATAGTACAAAATATGTAAAAGGGTTAGGAGAAAATTTAAAAGCTGGATGTGATATAAATTTTGAAAATAAAAAAGTTATTTTGAGAGATGTTTTTATGGAGATCGACAGATTTATTTTCAAATCATTATTCAAATTTAGCCAACTCATGGCAGTATTATGTTTTAGAAAATTATTGTCTCTACTAATTGATTAATTCTCTATCTCATTGAATCTGAATACAAGTAATTGTATTAAAAAAAAAAGAGCCATAGGTTTTATAAGATATTCTCAGGTCTTCTGACTCTGTCGTCTGGCCCTCTCTCTCTCTGTGAGGATAATTGTCCACTTGTCCTTTATCTGGTTTGTCTAGCAAATAGCATATAAATGTGATTGATGCAGGACTCGATAATGTATTTATATTCTGAGCTCCAATCTTGCTGCTGCTGCTGCATTAAATTGATTACAACTGCTACCATTTGTCATTTTCAAGAAGACCAGATTTTAAGTTAAGAAATACTGAGGGAATCCCTAGCCGGAAGCACCATTTTGCGTTTCCAACTTCTCTAAGAGCTCCCTTTAGCAACTATCTTGTTTCATGCCTCACATTTTCCTGTTTACGTTTTGAACATGGAAAAAGTTTTTCAAGACTATTACTTTGCCTTGGCAGGACTACCAAGAGGTGAAAATGAGAATCAGCCTGTTGATGGGGATAGAGCAGCTGAGAATGATCCTGTTGTGGAACATGGGGAAGCAGAGGGTGGTCAGCGCTGGTGGGGTATCGTAAAGGAGATTCAGATGATTGTCTTTGGCTTCATAACATCACTTCTTCCTGGCTTCCACAACATAGATTAAACTGTAAATTCGTAGTACATCCATTGGCTTGAGTGAGATGGTGAGAGATATTAATTGTTTCCTTTTTCTCTTAAAGAATTGTCGGAGCAAGATGTTTCTTCGGGTTATAGTTATACAGTGATAAATTTATGAAACTTGTGTTGGCCTGAATCTAAAATTAGCTGGTTATGCAGTCTTTGAAAGTGATTTTCGTTATTATTTAAAAGTGTAAATAATTAAAGAGCAGCGTCAAAGTTCCATGAAGTATTGCATAATCCGTGATATAAATTTTCATAACCGGAAAATAATACATAAGTACATTTTCAAGTCTTTTTTTTTTTTTTTAAGAAAAGGGCTCGCATGGATTGTAGATATAAGAGAAAACTCTAGACTCAATAACTAAAAATTGTATTATTGGGAAAATTAACTGTTTTTATTAGTACCCAGAAAGGGACAGATTGAACATCCAATCTCATTTAGTAGGGAAGGGTGTATAAACTAAAAAATATACCTGTTTTTTTTTTTTTCGGATGATTCATGTTAAGTCTGTGAAGTAGTAGTTTTGGTCTTTCAGAAATTACTTCCATATTAAATATGTATAGTGCATGAAGGATAAAAATCGTAATTAAATACGCCTCTTTTAGTTTGTATTCATTTGTAAATGTATATTAACATAAACAAAATTAACAAAATTTATGAGTGACAATTTGAATTTAATTTGATGACATGACACAATTGACATGATATGGTTATTGATAAATAATTTTCGTTCAAATAAAATTAAGTATTGAAAGGATAGATTACAATTTGTTTAACTTATAAATTTTTTTTTTTGTCTTTAAACTTACTAAAAGAAAATAAAATTTACTTTTAACTCTATAAAATTTGAATAGTAAATTTAACAATTCAATGCTCACTTACACTAAAATTTTAAATTAAATTTAAAAATAATAGAATTTTATTAAAATTTAGTAATATTTAATTGTAAAATTTATAATTTGATTGTTTAAATTATTTTTGAATAGTTTTCACTTATTAATTTATTTTATTTGAATTGATAATTTTTTATAATATAAATCGGTTGACATGCAAATTAACATCAAAGTTGATACAAATCAATTCTAACATGATAGGATAGCCATCCTTAAAACAAATAATAGAGTTTGAAAAAACCCAATATTAACATTACTTGTTATTGAGAACAATATGGAAAGATAGAAGCACGTTGTAAATTAACAATATTTTAGTTTGTATACAGCCATTTTTATTGAGATGTTCATGTTCATTAAGAGAGACAAAACAATCATTTCTTACAATTTGTGTTAATACCTTCATTTTTAGATATATAAATTAATGTCCAGTAATTAGATAATTAAATATCTATTTTAATGTAAGAGAATTATAGTTCTTTAACTTATGTAATCTCTTATTAATTAAATATAATGAATAATGTTATATTTTTTTAGGTATAAATTTTTTCTAACTTCTTGTAATTTCTTTAAGAACATGTAATCAGACAAAGAAAGTAGCTTGGACAGTTTAGGTAAATTATAATGTAAAGTTCAATAATAAAGCCCATGAAAAAAAATCTTTGTATTTGAAAATACATAATAATTAGCCAATTTAGTACGTATACTATTAATTTTTTTATCATAGTGAGTCTTAAAGTTTTTTTTGAGTTATTTTGAATTCTTATATTCCTTTATTCGGCCAATCAAAATTTTTCACCATTTTTTGGATGGAAATCATTTTAAAAAGTAACGTGCTTTGCACGGATCCATTATCCCGAGGGCAAAATTATCTTTTTAACAAATCCCAACTCCTTTGCTAGACCTAAGCTAAAACCTCAACGACCCATACAGGTAGACGAAAGAGAAGCAAGAGATCTGAAAAATTTTGTGAAGAAGAAATGAAGTTCTTTTTAAATCCTTTTGACTTTGAGATAAAGATCTGAGAGAAATAATGGGTGGTCAGAAAAAAAAAAAAACCGATGGAGGAAAGTAAGGTTTTAACGGATAAGTAGAGGGAATTGAGAGGTAGTGGTGAGCTATGATGATGATGATGGATGATCGGAAAAAAGAAAAAAAAATCAGAATGTGATGATTACGTAGGAGAAGGAAGAGTTGAAAATTAAACGTATCTGCATAAAAGAAAAGTCTTGGAGCAGTAGCGTGTAAGAAATCCAGGAAGCAGATGAAAAACAACTCCTCTTTATTTGTTGTATGGAGAGAAATCACTCATGACTCGTAGTGGGAAAAGGCTTCAAAGCTGATGAAAAAATGCTTCATTTCATCATCAATCATCACTCGTAGAAGGAGACCAAACACCCAAACCCCCGTAGAAGGAGAGAAACAAAGAAAGATCATCTCATCCTCTAAAGAGGAGCAGGAGGAGGAGGATAGGAGAGACTCATCTCACTCATCTAATCCAATCCTGGTTAAGTTCATCATCAGACGGCCGGTGAGAGCGGCGGAGGGATTTGGGAAGATTTATTAAAAATATGATTTTGCCCTCGAGAATATGGATTTGCACTGAGACTTTTTTAATCGGTTTCCATCTAAAAAATTGTGAAAATAATCTAATTTTCCGGGAAAAAAGAACCCAAAATAACTGGGAAAAAAAACCCTAGTCTGACAAAAAAATTAATAGTGCAGGTACTAAATTGGTTAATTATTCGAAAAATAAAATAATAGATCATTTTGTCTTCATATCATAAATTGCCTCCCGTGCATTCACCAACCACATCTGCGCCTATCCTGCGGCCTGCGCCAAGCAGGGATTTCCCCAACCAGTCTGGAATCATTTACTCCATTTGATCCAAGCCTAACTTCTAGAAAACACATTTCAACAGAAATTAATTTACAGAGAACCAAGGTCTTCAAGAAGGATCGCATCCACAACAGAAGAAGATCCCCCACTGTACTTCCTTACCAACTGGTTCTTGTATTTGCACTTAAAGAAAGGGAGTCTCCCCTTTTGTATGTCAAATGAAATAAGACTTTCATTCACTTCTTATTTATTTATTTATTTTTCACTTGTGTTTGCAACTTTAAACGTTCATTTAAGGTGTAAAAGCTGAACAATGGACCATGGCTTGCCTTATGACGAGAACTTTCCCCTTCAAAAGGAAGTCCAAATGAGAATCTACCTGGAACGGGACAATTCTGCTTTACAATTACTACCCAAGTGCCGTAAGGGATTTATGAGACCACAAAACTAGATTTACAGGTAAGTGAATTCCACAAACCTGAATGGATTATTCAGCAGAATCTGTATTTACAAATCAGTCTCCTGAATACATATCAAAATTTCAGTGACCCAAAATAATGAACAGATGAATACTCTTTATTACTCCACTCATAAAGTAGTAATTACAGAGAGAAAAACTGTATATACAAATTTTGTATAGAATTTAACAACTCACATCTCTGAGAGAAGATTGCTGATCTTCCGAAGCTCTTTTAAGGCTGCCATAGCAGTAACTTGTCCTTTACCAACTATAGCATTTTTGGAGGGTCCTGCCTGTGTTCGTTCTTGCTGGAATACTGTCTCAATCACCTGCAAGACAAGCAAATATCAGATCAGAAAAAATATATCTGTGTGAAGTACAGGGTAATTTCTAGATATAAATTTCTTCTTTTCCTTCTTAGTGAGTACCCTTAACATATTTTGGATTAGCAACATCATTTCCTCTACCTTCCGTTTCTTTATTTCAGATTACTACATAATATCCACCCCATGACATGACTCTACCATAACCACCGACACACTTTGCCCATGAAAAAAAAAGGGGGTTAAAATCCTTAACACTGTTAATCAGAAGTCTGTAGTTCAGGTTTCATCTATCATGCACTTGCATGTAAAAACGAACATAATCTTTTGCATGTAACAACATCTCATTCAAAGGAGCATACCATAACCACTAAAAGTAGCATCTAGGGAACAGCCTGATTATTTTCAATGATGATGATATCAATTTACCTGGATGTTCTCAAGCATAGATTGCCCAAGATTCCTCAGAGTAACCATCATATTCTGATCCACAGTCTCTCCTTTGCTAATTTCCGCAGACATTTTGCCTCCTTTAGCAATGGAGACAATAGAATTTCTCTGGTCAGTTCCATCAATGCATGCTTGACTTGCCTTTGTACTCTGTCCATTTTCAGATATCCAATCACCAGTACCCTTTCCAAATTTCCAGAACCACGGAAATTTAACAGCTAGAAGCTTCCGGTCTTTCATGCCTATTGCCGATGAAGCTTCATTGACCTTCTGCCCGGATTCTGCAGACACATTGGGCAAATCTGACACAGGAAGAGGAGCAGCATCCTCATTTGTCCTGCATAAATCTGCAGGATCTGTATTGCCATCATTTTCATCAATGGATGAATTTGAAGCAACACTACTTCTCCCAGATCGATTTCCACAATCATTGGCTGCCTCACTGACCGGGCTTGGTGGGTCTGAGAAAATCGAAGAGCTCTCTTCACTACCAGCATTCACCATCATACATATCTGTGGAGATAAACAGCCGTGATTCTCCTCATTCTCATCCCTGCCATTTCCCTCCTCTGGACCCTGTTCACTTAATTGTTCAGTATGCACGATCTTCTCTATATCTTCATCTGATCCTAGCTGCCGAGCCAGATCTTCCAACAGACTCCTCCTCACTAATAATTTGGGCTCTTTGTTCCTGTCATCAATCTTAGACGAGGAAGGGGCAGATCCAGTCCTAGACAAATGCAATTTCACTTTGTCTGACCAACTCCTCCTGGGGATTGGAGTTTGTTTTCTGACGGCATCTTGTTTGCGTTCTTCTTCTCTATGCAAAACTCTCCACTTCTCCTCCCAGTAGCTGTCAGGCACCAAACTCAGAAGAGTTTTTGGAGAAGTTGAATCCATTGAGAGACTATGTCCTCTAACTACCGTTGACTTGCTCCCTTCAAATAATTCTGAATGGACAAGGAGTGAATTTGAATTGTTAGCATCCATTGCTAGATCCTGCAAAGATTTTGCCTTTTTAATCAGTTTCTCCAGATTTACATCATCAGGAAAATTCAACAATCTCTGGAGACATGAAGTGGCATTTTCAGTGGCAAGCAAAGTAGATCTCAGATAAAGTATCATTGAAACTGCAAAAGCTGAGATAAATGCACCCCTCCATGAATCCAACACACCCACATTGGAATCCTTATCAGTTTCCATCAAATTGTTAAACTTGAGATTCTCACATGCAAATATTTCATCCCAAATGATCAAAAGAC
This sequence comes from Apocynum venetum, assembly GCA_019593545.1. Taxonomy (NCBI): domain Eukaryota; kingdom Viridiplantae; phylum Streptophyta; class Magnoliopsida; order Gentianales; family Apocynaceae; genus Apocynum; species Apocynum venetum. Next base: position 255,638 of record SRSM01000149.1, read on the forward strand.
CTTCAAGTGCAAATTCACGTCCAAATAAGACGCGGAGCCAACGAAGTGCGAAGTATTGTGGTTCTACCCCAAGCTCAACAAGGTGACTGTGAAGAGATGAATCAACTCTAGAAATCAAATGATATAAAGCAGCAGAAGCTTCAATCACAGGGGGGAAACCACCATGAGAATTGCCAAGAGGAGATGGTGAGAAAAACTCCGCCATTGCAACAGCACCACCAGAACCACTCATCAAAGCGTCAAACATACAATATGCATCATGTTCCATAAATTTCTCAGATAAAACAATACCAAGTTCACCCTCTGCCCCATATGCATCACTTAGTAAAACAATTGATTGTATCTTGGGATTCAGTTCACAATGACTTGTAGCCTTCACAATACTTTTTGATGCTCCATTCCAGTCTTCCTCAGAATCAGAGAATTTCTTGAAATCAAATTTATATGTCAAGTTGTTTTCATGAAATGAGAAGCCATCAAATTTATCAGTGAAGTGGTCTTCATAAGCTTTCCTCACTTCAGAGAGATGCTCCACATCAACATGGAGAACATATAAAAGGGGGGCCAAAAGTTCATGCATCCCTGAAAACAAAGGAGGAAATTGGTAACTCCAAATTAATCCCTCCAATTTTTTACTTGTCATATAAGATGAAGAATACAATGTTTCTTTTTTACTTCATTTATGAAATCAAGAGAGCACTAACTGTTTTTTCCCCCCTTTGTACTCTCATTAAATAGTCCTAATTAAAGCTTCTAATACTAATTCATTAATCCATTTATGAAGGATATTTTGGTATTTCTTTTAAAGGGTTGCATGAATTTCAACATTTTCTTAAGGGATGTGAAAGTGCATTTCGTGACGAGTAAAAAATAATGAAGGAATAGTTAGTAACAGCAACTTGATTTATGATAGTCTTTATTATTAAAAGAACGCACTAAAAAAGGGTCAATTTACATATAGTGTCAAACTAGAAGGAATTAAATTAGACTAATAACTTTGCCATTCACCCTTTGCCTAGAATAAATAATCTTCAAAGGAGGGGATGTCATATTTTAGAATAACATTGGCAAAAATACAGAACTTAGTCAACAAATATAGACAAAATTGTTTCCTATGGCTAGAAGAAACCGTGGGATTCCGCTTTATAAATGACAATTGTATGAACTTACATATAAGTCCTTTAGCAGGCATTGTATCATATAAATCGAATGTGAAAATATTGCAATGTGCTAAAGATAGCATTTGAACTTTTTTATAGTGCTAAATGTTAGTTTTTTATGTTGTTCTAGTAAAGCTGCATGAGTAAATAACTAGATGGGATTAACCCTGAAAAGAAAAATAAAACAATTTTTCTTCGACTACAAAAAACTGAGAAAGAATACACCCAAGCTTGTGCTTTCAGATGGGAGACAAGTTTCTAGTTCCAAATGTTCAAAGTTAAATTGGTAGATGCAAATAAAAATGGATTTTGCAAAGTAGATCTGATAGATGCTGGTGCAGGTCTACTGGTGTAGCTTAAGAGAGTTTGCCATAGTCATGTTCAATTTTTTATTTCCAAATTTTTCTACCATTCATTCTCTAAAAGAATACAACTTTTACCTCCAAAACTCTTATTCACTTCAAACATCAAATTCACTCCAAATCTCACATACTGGTCCTACACATTTACACTAATTATAACTTTCTTAATACTTTTATATCTATAAACAATATTTCAGCTATATATAATATGTGCCCAGTTAAAATAAAATCCAATGCTTAAATACAAAACTCAAAAATCTAATCAAAATACATTCACTGTTTTTATTCTCGAAACAGAACTAAAATTTCAATTTAAAATCCAATTCAAATACACTGGCAGAGAAATAACTATTTTTAACAAACAGAAATTGGCCAGGAAAGAGGAGGCAAAGGCCAGAATATTTCCGCTTACCTTGTCTGTAACCATAATCTGGATGCCTAAGACACCAAAGCAGCAAAATGCGTCTTAAGATGCCTTGAGATGCTGATGTTTGGAAATAGCTACCATGTTCAGGATATAATCGTGTCAAATCCTGGTCAACCATTCTCTCTAGTTCAGCATTTTTGAAGAAGCGCCCCCACATGCTATCTACATAAATAAAGAACTATGAAATAAAATCCAATAAACAGCTGAATAAATTTGACAGCATTACCCCCCCAATAGAATGTTCAGAATGGCTAAATGAACAAAACTAGAAACTGGAGTAGTCAATAGAACTTGAAAGGAAGCTCCAGACATTGAATACATATAATCAATGAGACTGAAAGACAAACAAAGCAAAAACCTTAAGTGAGGATGATTACCCACCTGGATTTTGTGACAATGGATTGTCCATGACAAGATCAGGAGAATTACTTCCATCCTTCCAAACATGTGGATCAATCAAAAGCTGCCTCCTCAAAGCAGCATACCTAAAGAACAATAATCAAACTTTAAAAATTATGTAAAAGCATAATAAAATATAATGAAAAGTTACACAGAAATCCTATAATTTCATAACATTTTACTTCAGACGAAAAACTGCCGAACATGAACTATTTCTATTTGTGAAGCAATAGTAATTTTAACACCATCACAAGTTACTTCCAGCAAGTATTAGTGCATTATTATCTAGAATTTCAGTCACAAATACTCCATTTCTAAACATGTCATGCCCAAACTAGAAACAGCAGAAAACGGCTGAACAACTTGCACGACACAAAAAAGTGGGAAAAATAAATACTAACGCGCGAAAAATGCCCTCAAAAAGAAAAGCTTCCCAACCAATATAGAAGCAGGACATTCAAATGCTACACAAACTACATGAAACTCAACCGAGTATTATTTTTAAAAAAAATGATGAAGAGAGAAAAACAATTGTATGGAAAAAAAAGAACTAAAATTTAAAGTTCCAGCAGCACCATATATTTACCTTCTACGAGAATTAGCCGTGACTCGCCGTAGATCGTCAATGGATCCGGAAGGAGAACAGGGCAAAATCCCCAAATCAATACGCCACCGGACACCTCTTAAATCCTCAAAACGCCGGGAAGTCTCGGAGGAAGATGTCGTTTCACGCAATGTGCTCGTCGTCTCCATCGCCGCCGGCGACATTCCTAAGACTTTTTCCTTCTTCTTTTCTGATGATTTTTCAGCTGAACCCAGAATCGGAAACCCAGTAGCCAAAATCTTGCAAACGTTATTTACAAACCCAAACCAGTCGAGAATTTAAAGATTCTGCGGAACCCATTAGGCCTAAAAATCACAGAATGAAAGCTTTTCCTTCCCTTAAAGAGAATATTGGAGAATAAAAATAAAACCCTTAGCTGATTGAGGCAAAAGGAAGACAAAACTAAATTAATGCTGGGAAAACTTTTAGGAGCTAAAAATCAAAGCAATATAAATCAAGTCAAAGAAGTGCTGAAATTCACAAAGACATAGAGAAGTGGTACACAGTTTATAATCAATATTATCCTCTGATCATCAGCAATTGCACTTTCTAATTCTTGAAGAGAGAGGATCAGAATAACATTTTTGTTTTTGTTGGGAGTAGTGGGAGGAGGGGCGATGAATGATGAGGATGAAAAAAAGGGAGGTGAAAAAGCTATTATCCATCACGGAAGTGTTTGGCCTAGTTGACCGGTGCTGGCGTGATAAAGGAGCAATGAAGGCCCCACAAGAAAGCAGCACTTCAATTGAAATAGAAAAAATAACTTAATAGTCTAAAATAATATCCTCGCCCTAAAAATGAATGATTTTATTATTATCATAAAATATAAATCTTTTATATATATATATATTTCATCATTAACTTTTATTATTATTATTATTTATTTTTCTTTTTCTTTTTACTTTTTTATTTTTAAGACAATATTTCTATATATTTATTCTTTTTAAAACAAACATTTTTTCTTTTTTATTTCTTATCATAATAAATAATGACAACTTAAGAAATAAAATAATTTAATGGTATATATAAAGTCTTACTATGACTTATATTTGGAATGGATATATTATTAAATTAATACTAAAAATTCCTAATGACTTACACAAAAATAAAAATGAAATTTATTATTTATATTAATGATTCTTCCTCTCTTCAAAATTAAATGTTTATTTTTATTAAATAAACATAATTTTTATTTTCACCAAAAAAATAAAACACAAGGATGAAAAAAATCTGAAAATTAAAAGCTTGGACCAAATCAACCAAAAACAAAATAATTAGAGTAAGTTTTATCAATAACTCTATTTATTACACAAAATTACGTTAAAAGTCTCTTAAATTTCAAGAATTTTTATTACATTAACTTTTTTTAAAAATGAAATCAAATAGTGGTTTCCAGTTCTTTCCCTGAAAAATAATTTATGAGTATCACCACTCACTACTCACCAACTTAATTTAGGTAATTTAAGTCATATTAATTCATAGATCCTATCAAAGATAATTTTTTAGCTTTATTAAAATTAAAAAAAATTCTTAATTTTTAACCAAAATAAAAAATCTGCATTCAAATCAATTTTAAGGAGTGAGTAATTATTCTTTTTTAGAGAAAAATGACTAATTATATCTGATGAGGTGCATGTACTCTTTCTTTTCTTTTTTTATTTAAAAAAATACACATAAGGTGTATGTACTTATTATTATTAAGAATACACTTTTCATATTAAAATAGATTATGCACTGCATTTTTAGTGCTTTGATACTTCATTTTTTATTTTATTCATATTTAATAATTTAAATTTAGTTTATACATAAAATAAAACTTAAAATTTTATTAGTTTCTCTTATTTCTATTTAGTAATTTAAATTTAATCTAAATAATTTATTATGAGTATTTTAAAAAATACTTAAATTATTATTATTTTTACTATGGTGTGCAAATAGCAAATATATATATATATATATATATATTGAAGCAATTGCTCTTGATTGTTCAATCATTTGATAATTAATAGAAAATATTTATGATTATGTATTTTATATTTATAATAAATAATTACATATCAAAATAAGGTTGAAATTGTACCTATATTTGTTAATTGTTAATACAAATTGGTCGATTAAGGAGAAGTCTTTTTCAGGGCTGAGCTGCCCTTTTGGCCCACGTGATTCTCAAATCTATTTTTCTCTCAAATGCAATCTTTTTTTCTTTTTCTTTTTCTTTTTTACTGTAGGCAAGAATGATATGTTGTCTAGCATGTTTTATTTATTTACATATTCAGAAAACTCAACCAAATTTTTTCCACATATCATTGAAATTTTTTCTATGCCAAGAATTAGCTTACAATTTAATAAGCTGCACCTTCCAGTCTTCCACCTAAATTATTATATACCATTTAAACTTTAATTCCAATTATAATTGTTTGCATAAATAAAAATATTAAATGCTTTCAAAAGTTCTTCAAAAAAAAAAAGAAAAAGAAAAGAAAAATCCACCGCCTGATATTGGACTGATGCATGGAACACTAGCAATTGTCCGTTAACAATAATGTGGTGGAATTGTTGTGTCGGCGCCTCCCCCTTGTTTTGTACATAAACATTAAGGCCACTTGATAGTGTCTCATACTCGTTTGAAAGAATATTCTCATACCTTCTTGTTTTTTCTAGCATTTATTTATTTTGTCATAGTAACAAAAAAAAAAAGAGACAATAATAATAAGAAATAAGAAAAAAAATTGAAATAAGAAAGATGTTAAAAGGAGATATAAGAATTATATTAGAAACAAATAGTAAAATATTTTTAAAAATTTATAAAACTTATAAAAAGAAAACAAAGAAAAAAAACTTTTACAAATTCTTTTTATATATATATATAATATTATTCATCATCACTATTTTAAAACTAATAAAAAAATTAACTCACTTGGTATTTATGATTGTATATAGACACAATATTATTTTAAGTCTATTTGTTATGTTGCATATATAATATTTTAACATATTTATATACTTAATTATTGAACTATTAACTAATACATGGAATGTCTTATGTCTTATTCAGAATTTATTTTTTTTCAAAAAACAAATATTGCAATAGAGTGAACCAAAGTATTAGCAGCAGCTGAACCAATTGAAACCACACATGTGATGTCTTTGAACAAAGACAGCTATGCTTTATTCACAAACAAATATTCATATAAATTTCTTCTCTTTTTTCCTGTGTGTGTAAATTTAATTTTTTTTGGCTGGACATTGATCTCTCATTGGTTTGGCCTTGTTGTTATTTTCTGTGATCTTTTTTTTCTTTTTTTTTTTGTGTTATGAACTAGTGTGGAACTGATGGTCTTAAACTCGGTTTTCCTTTATCTTTCTCCTCCAATCATTTCCATTTGGTGCAAATATTTAATTAGTACAAATATTAAAGAAAAAGGTTGGCGGCGGTCATTAGGTTTTGGTGATGGGTACACCTAATTAGTTTATACGATGAGAAGTTTTCTGCAATTTTGAGTGGTTTAGACATCTCAATCAATATAAGCACATTTCGAATTAGTAGTTGATAAGAACGCTGCATGCTAGGGTGTTGTTGACTGAGTGAATTTAATGAATTGGGCAGGAAGTTAAGAAGCTTCCTCAGCATTGGATCAATTGAAGCTGAGGAAGTTGAGTCCTAAACCAACTTGAACTCTTGACAAAAACATCATATTTGACTGTCTACTTAAGCTAAGAAAATTAAGTCCTATAAAACTCGGATTGTTATTGACAAACATCATATTTCATAGCACTGTTCCGTGCTTGAGTAATCAAGTCATTCTGCAACCTCTACATGATGTGGAAAAAGCTTAAGACAATGGAGAACATTTTTAGACATGATTTCTACTATGATTGTGGAAAAAGAAATCTGGAAATATGGCCAACTTGTAGAACAGCTTCAAATAAGGAGGAGGAGAAATTTCAACAAAACAAGATCAATTATCGAAACTATCTTTTTGTTGAAACTTGTTTAGTTTAAACTTTTACAACTTTCTTGAAAAAACGAATAGAAGATTTTTCCAAGTCTTGAGAACTTTTCCTTTGAAGGATAATAAAAAGGATTGGTTTGACAATGATTGTTCCTTGTTGAAACTCAATTTTTCCAACATACAATTTGAAATGAAGAGTCAAAAGTATATAAAACAATGACAAAGTCTCCTCTATAAATACAACATTTTCCTCACAAAGAATGAGTTACTACAATATGTTAATACAATTCAAGGTTTGCAAAGATCACATCAAGAAACATCATATCATAAATCACATGTTCATAACCTCAGTGATACTCATCCCACATGAAAATCTGCAAGTATATATATATATATATATATATATATATAGTATATAAGAATATATTTAAGTAGTCACACTAAATATGATTGTAAAATAGTTGACCGTAGGGATGTATTAAACTCATAGTCGCGTCACAAACCTAAGGGCTCGACGCATGACATTTAATATATCAATGGGTAATTAGTAGAAAATATGAGAGCAAAGTGTTATACCTCATGAGATGGGAGCCATATCAAGAGTCTCATACCCTTAGTTGATCCCACACTTTGGGATAATGGATTGGGCCTAGCAAGAACACTAGGACCTTAAAGCGGGGTAAATGTGATATCTCGCCTTACATAGAAATATGTATGTATGTATGTATGTATGTATGATATATAATAATGGGTTTAAGTGTATCCATAGTCAACTTGAGATATTTATTTTGGATTAGCAAAGTTTATTACCAAGTAGTTGATCTTGGACGCTACCAGATCCATAATCATGTAAAGAACCCATAAGTTTGGGGAGTGACAATCTCAACCTCATATCAATCAAAGAAAGGCCAACCACTAGATTGCAAAAAAAAAAAAAGAGAGATGCAAATGATTTGTGCCTCTAGAGGGCTGATCAAAATTCAAGAGGAGAGAGGCCTCGTGCAAAGTTTTAGAATTATATTAATTTAATTATTTATTATGCAGGCTATGTATGTATTAATACAATGATATTATTAATCATTGACTTACAAAATCATCGATTTTTTTGCCATCACAATTATTTTATTGTCCTCTATCACATCATATAAAATTATGTTTATTTTGTTGTCTTCTATATGAACGATCTTAGGCTTTGAAAATATTTTTTTTGTATTGTGCTTTAGACCATTAGAATTTTTTTTATTTTCTTACATAATTTTATATCATGTTTATTTGATCATATTTTGTTTCTATGAATAATCATTCTATTTTTTGTCATCAAGTATGTGACTGGATAGTAAAACCCAAAAGTAATAAGAATATCATTCTAGATAATGTCTAATTAACTATTTTTGGTGGAACAATTATAAATCAAAAATAGTATGTAATCTAATAGATAACCATGTTTTATGAACTAAATAAAAGAGTTTTATGTTCGTTACTAATTTAAATGAACCTACAAGATCACACGCTAAAATGAACTAAAATGAATATCTTGTTTATAATGTCTCGAGTAGATCTAGACATAATTTGTATTATGATGTTTAATAAATAGAAGACTAATAGGGTTTATTGGAAACCAACATGACAACATCATCTCAATATGAGAATGAGATGTAGATTACTAGTGATAAAAGAGAACTCATTATGAAAATGAGATATAGAGCAACTAGGGTAATATGAGAAACCCTAGTTGTCACTAACTTTCTCTTTTGTAGTATGACTATAAATATAGTCTTGTAGAATAATTAGAGAGGTCTTGTGAATAAAACCATAGTCATCACTCTTCTTTTTCTTCTTTCATTCGTTCTCTCTAGAGATTCATAATACAGCAAGAGAAAATAACAGATTATGCTAGCTCATGAAATTTGCCAAATCAAGAATTTGTTGTGTGAATACCAGTAGAAGACTTTCGTGATATACAACATCTTGAGAAATTCAAATTATCACACAACAAGAGGTAATCTTTTATATTCAACCGATTAATCAAATATACATGGATCCTTGGTGAGATTTTTCGGTTTACTATTTTATTCCGCTATGTATGAGATCCTTGAAACCCAATAGTATTTAGGTTTATTAATTACATATGTTGCTAAATCCATTTATAATATACAAATTTAATATAATAGGTCATACCTTGATAGATAAGTGTGATATTAAAGAATTTAAAATTAAATGAGAATTTTTTTTGGGAAAAAAACATTTCTCTCTCTCTCTCTAAAGATAATTGATTATCATTCTTTCAAAAAGAAAGAAAACTTAACATTGAGAAAGGTTTATGAGAACTTTTTTCTATTCTTCAAGAAGAAAAAGAAAAAGAAAAGGCTAGAGATAGAAAATCTTGTTAAATTTCAATCAAAAGACACTATCAATCAAAACTAAAGTTTGATCAAGGTAAGTCTTCATAAATTTATTCAGTTGTTTGAATTATGAATTGATGAATTTCATTATGGTTTAAATTGAAATCTAATCACACTGTGGTATCAAATCATAGTTTCAAACGGTCATAATTCACCATTAATGGCTAACTGCCTTATGTATAATTTACAAGTATACAATCTACCCAAGTAATATAGAGTAAATAGAGTATCGTTCCCATGAAGAAATTCTTTCTCGTTATATTCAACATAGACTTAAAAACTAGATGAACTTTTAATAAATTAAATAACTAAATAATATAATAAAACAAGAAAGAGAATTTAAGTAAAAATAATGCAACATAAAAAATATGAAGTAACTTACATTTGATTTAACCTACTCTTTTTATGTAGAGGTGGAAAATCGAGCGGCTTGACCCGATCTAGTCGGGCCAAGGAGGAAAGTCGGCATCACTTTGGCTAAAATAATGCTATCTTTAAGTAGCCCGCATGTCCAACCTTATCTGACGAACCCATTGGACCGGCCATTTAGGCACAAATTTTTTCAAGCTAGCATTTGTTAGGCTCATACCAAACTAAAACCTAAGCTACACGAGCTGACCCAAATTTTCACCCTTACTTTTACATCTAATATGATTAATTTTTATGTCAAGTTTGTTTATGGTAGAATTCACCAATAGTCTTGACCTAAAGTCATAATGGATAGCCCCTAATTTCATTTGTTGTTTCTATAATTGCATCCCTATTACACTATATATCAAAACAACAAGTCAATATTAAAAAACCCATAAAATGAAAATGTGATAAATGAACCATACCGATTGATCATAGTTGAAGAAAAGGTAGTGAAACACAAGAAGTATTCTTAAGATGGTCTATAAGACAAAAAGACCTACTATTTTCAATAACTAAGTAGACTATACTCTTGAACATGAATATGAATTATGTATAAAGACTCGGCCTCGTTTAAACAAGTTATTAAGTGTATCGACTATCAACTCAAAAAATGGTTTGATGCCATGAAAAGAGATCTTAACTCAATGGATGACAACAAAGTCTTGAATTTTGTCGAATTGCCTGAAGGTTAGAAAATAGTTTGTTGTAAATGGATATTTGAGACCAATCAAGACTTGAATGGAAATATCGAAAGATACAAGGCCAAACTTGACCATTTGTTAAATGCTACACTAAAAAATATGGCGTTAACTATAAAAAGACATTTTCTCAAGTGTCAAAGAAAGACTTTTTGGGAGTTTTCACTTTTCATGGCCTTTGTGGCTCATTATGATTTAAAAGAAGTATATATGGATCAACCAAAAGGGTTCTTATCCACAAGAAAAGAAAATTTGGTATGCAAGTTGAGAAAATAAATATATATAGAATAAACCAAGCCTCCCAACAATGGTATCTCAAGTTTAATGATACCATTCTTTCTTATGGTTAGTGAGAGTATATTTGTTATTTTAGTAATAGTTTTGTATGTTGATGATATTTTACTTCCTACAGATGACATGAGAATGTTAAATGACGTAAAAAAGTTTCTCTCAAAGAGCTGTGAAATGAAAGATGTGAATGAGGAATCTTATGTGATCAGATTAGGACAATAAATATTTTGAGATAGGCCTTAAGGATTATTAGGATTGTATAAATTAATGTTACATCAATAAGATCTTAGAGAGATTCAAAATGGGTCAACGCTCAGTCCAATATAGAAATGACACAAGTTTAATCATAAGCATTGTCTTAGAAATGAGGTGGAATGAAAAGAAATAGAAACTATTGCCTATGCATCAGTGGTTAGGAGTTTGATATATACTCGTACTTGACTCTGCTTGACATCAATTTTGTTGTAGAAAAGTTAGGTTGATGCCAAAGTAATCTCTAACTAGACCATTGGAATGGTGCAAAGAAAATTCCTAGATATTTGCAAGGCACAAATGAGCACATGCTTACATATAAGAGGTTTAATAAAGTGACTCTAAATTCATATTTAGCTTATGTCGAATGCATGGACACCGAAAAATCTACATTTTGATATCTATTCCTATTAGCTAGTGGAGCAGGATCATGTAAGAGGGGAAATAATTCTAGCATTGTTATATTTACCATAGAAGATAAATTCATAATATGTGTTGAGGCTAGGGACAGACCTACGTGGGTGGGTGAGAGGGCAATTGATCCCCCTTCTCATTTTTTAAAAACATGATTTTTGTAACAGCAACAGTACTACGCTTTTTGGGATATAATTTTTTTTCTTATCACTTGCCCCTCTTTTTTTACTTCCTATTTTGACCCCTGTAAAAAAAATTCCTATGTTTGTCCCTAGTTGAGGTCCTATTCATGGATTGTGGTTGTGGAAATTCATCTTAGGGCTTACAATTCTCAGCAGTACATCTAGGCCGATGAGGATCTATGGAAACAATTTCACAAGCTATTTTCTTTTCACAAAATGACAAGTATTCTAAATGTGCTAAACATATGGAATTAAAGTATTGGTCTACCAAAGAAGAAATGTTGAAATGAAAGATTTCTATTGAGTACATTAGTACTAATCTTATTATAGCGGATCTGTTGACAAAGGATTAACGCCCAAAACATTCAATGGTCATGTTGACAAATGGATATCATGCATAAGACCTTACTATTATGATAATTGATAGTGATTCATTTACTATGATTGTTTTGCTCAATATATTTATGACACTTTGAATTTACTTATAGTTTTGTTTATACATTATTTAATTTGTTGTCGTTTTAGAATTTGTGTACACATGTTATTGGATGTGAAAATAAGTTGCATTGAGGCTTATGTTTTTCCTCAATAGAAAGAAATGTTGAATGTGAATTGTTTTATGATACATGGAATGGATCATGTGATTGTATGATGTGAATCACCATGATCCGATCAATTCTAATTCAATTAAACTAATGATAATAAGATGACTTTAATATATAATGCACATTTTAAAGTTATTATTACTATCAAGTCAATACATTTCCTGGTGAACAAATGTTAAAATTATATTAATTTTAATATCCATTACGTGGCCTATAAGTCTCAAGTTATTAATATACTATTAAATCTATTTATAATATACATTTTTAACATAACATACAATACCTTGAGAAATAAGTGTGGATTAAAAAGGTTAAGACAATGAGAATTTGAAAATAAACTGAACAAAGAAAAGTTGAGAACTTTCTTCTATCCATCAAAAAATAGAAGAAAATAAATAATAGGCTAGAGGGAGAAAAACACATTAATTTCAATCTTAAGAGACAAGTATCAATATCATCATCAAAACCAAAGTTTGGGCATGAATCAAGGTAAGTCTTTGTAACTAAATTTATTTGTTTGTGCACACATATGAATTGCCAAATTTCAAGAATTAAAATCAATCAATTTCATCATGGTAAAATTTAATTCTAGTCACATAAGAATAATATATTATTCAAACAGAGACCCACACTTTCTGGCTTTATTCAAAGAGAAACCCAAGATAGCTCATTCACTACTTTAGCCCTACCAAGAAAAGTGAGACTACTGGTTATAAATGAACTTTATACATACCCTTATTCACCTTATAAAAGAGCAACCGAACCTCTATAGAAACTCTAGTGAGTAACTCAATTGAAATCTCCTGCAAGTCTATCAAATAAGTGGCTATCCTTCTTTTTATCTTCCTTTAGTTGATAATATACCTTTTCAGGGGTGCAGGGACTTAGGGACATTCGAACTTGTTGGCTATTGAAGCAATCGTAACTTTATTAATGGGGATTGACTTGATTTGTGAAAGGTTTAAAGCTTTTAGTATATTAATTTTGATTAATGACAAATATTGATAAGAATTAATGATTTACTTTTAAGTGATAGCATTTTTAGGATTCAATTATTTAATACATGCAAGATCGAAATTTTAAGTATTCAAGAAAGTATATACGACATCAAGAATTGAAGACAAACATTTTATGGATTATATAGGAACTAGATAAATAGTTTTAGATATTTATATCATTTAAACCTCTCTAGTTTATTTCTTTGAATATTAATTCTATAGATTGGTATATGAACTTAAAATATTTTTCAAAATGAATTTAATAAGTTAAAATATGACCTTGAATATTTGAAATGTTTTCTATATACATGCATATGCTTAAGAGTTTTATGAAATCGATTCCTACGCCTTTTAAATTTGATTGGAATCTTGATTTGCATGATTCATGTATTGTGCGTTCAACCCGACTACACTGTGCGATCAATCATTCAGTTCATATAGTCGACTGGACATCTCAGGTCATCATTCGCAAATTGTTTAGAGCACTCTAGTATACCTACGAATGATGGTGCGAACGATTGCATGACTTCTTAGTAGAATTTTAATATTTATTTTTATGACTATTGGAACATACATATAAATACTCAAATGTTTGAGAAACTTAATAAAACGATTTTCTGAACAAAAACTTGATACATATTTATTATAGAATATCTTGCAAGCATTCTTAAACAATTTCTAAACATCTATATTGTGAAAATCATCCTAAAAATGTATACATTTAAAGGTATTTTTTTCCTCTTTTTTTTAAAAGGATTGTAAATAGTTCCCCAGTCTACTCTTTATAGATTCGAACTCATAACCTTACGAAAATGGGTGAAACAATTTACCACCTCTCATTTCATTTAAAGGTATTATTGAGCAATCATTATTGAAATATTTGTAAACACAATATCACATTTAACTTAAAATTCTATGAGTTAGAGTTAAAATGAACCAAATAATTATAAGTATATTATTTATGTATATTTCATTAATTATTGTACTGAAAATTGTTATAGAATCAATTATAAAACTCAATTGGATAAATCTTAATTGGTTAAATGATTCTGTATAAAACCTCAATGTGAATTGAATCAATCTCTTTTCTAATTTCTATTACTTAATTAGTGAAAGATTTTTTAAAATCTTTAAATACATAACTTTAATATATTAGATTAAATTTTATTAGACAAATCGAACCACTATAATTTTACAATTTACTTAAATACTTTATTACCCACAAGGAAAGGGAATTAAATATTGCCCTTATTTTGGAAAATATTCCCCCTTCCAACATTTAACCATATCCAGATTTTTGCATAAGAGTTCAGAAAAGGCCAGCCGCATCTATTGAAGTTGAAAGCTAAAATTAGTATTAACAGCCACTGGATCATCATATACAGATTTCCGTATACTAAAACGGTGAACTATTGTCAAAAGAAATAGGAAATAGAACACACAATTTGAATAGGCTTTGTGAATTGTAGTTAGTACAAGACTAGAAGATGACATTCTACAGAGATAATATAATACCCCGTCCAACACCGATATAGGGAGTAGAAACGTCCACTCAATCAATCTCCATGGATGGTATAGCGTTCCCATTTCTTAGTTGGATCATAAATCTGCGAGCAAAGAGGGGAAAAGAAATTAAAAACTGTTCAGTTATGCATACTCTTTCATGCATTTATAAAAAATTTCTTGACTGGTATACAAATGTGACATTACAGTCAAGTTAGTGCACTAGAAGATGAAGTAAGATAAACATATAAAGTTCCGAGCCTTATGCACATTGCACAGACAGCGGGGTGATCAGCGTCTGGGGGAGAAAGAGAGTACCTCCCATCGTGAAGCCGGAAAGATATGCTTATTCTTTTCATACCAGTGCCGTTCCACAACTTTTCCAGCATGTGACTGTCAAACAGAAGTATGATATGAATATATCACAGAGGAAAATTAACAATAAAAATAACTAGTTTTATATTCAATTTTTTCTTTTGGAAAAATAGTTAACTTGGTTACTAAATTATTATCTAACAATCATTTGCATCCTCAATTTTTTTTATGCTATTTACATCCTTAAAAGTATTATCCAAAAATTATTTGCATCTTCAATTTTATCATTTACATCCTCAATAACTTCAGCAAAAAAACACGAACAATACTTTAATATGTAAATGGCAGAAAAAAAAAATTAATGATGCAAATGGCTTTTAGACAATATTTTAAGAAATTAAATGGCCACAAATGACTTGCGCAATACTCTAGTGACCAAATTGGTCATTGTCCTCTATTTTGTTTGTTTTTGAAAAGGGACATGCATCATGAATGATGCATGCATAACCACAGAAAGGATCTTAATTCTGTTAAATCGACCGCAGACTATCAAGTTCTGAGATTAGACAATTTAAAGGGTATATCAGTGCAAATAATAAATGAAAAATCTAGCACTCAAACAGAGTCTGGTCTTAGCACATTGATGACATCATAATAAAAATCACAATAAAATTTTTGAAGTAATAAAACAAAACTAAGGTGAAATTTAACAGAACAATAAAACAAGTACAAAACTTGTGACCTTTAATGATAACATTTTATATTTTGGCAAGCAGCCCTTAACTTATGAGAATGATATTACCCCTTCCTTAAGCTTCAACTGACTTTAGGAAACTCATACTTTTTTCGTCTCTTTTTATAATATGCACTAATCAAACTTTATTATCCCTAATTATAAGATGTTTTAATACTTTTTAGGGTTATTGTCACGTTATTTTCAAATTCACAGAGAGAAAGAGATAGCAAATACTCTTTTTTTTTTAAGAAAGACTAAAATAAATAAGAGTATAATGAAGAATAAAATAATTTATTGATCGGAGTGAAATTGCTTAAAACATCTTATAAAAAGAGAAGTAAGAAGAAAAATTTACTACTGGTTCTGGTATAAAGAACTTTCCATAAAATAACTCTAAATGCTAACAGCTGCTGCACCTAAACTAATTTAAGCAGAGTTTGGTGAAAAAAGCTCAATGATTTCCTAAATGTAGGCAAAATTCTAGGAGCAGCTTAGTTTCTAATGCTTATGGAGACACAAGTGGAAAAGAAAGCAGGGGGAGAGAGAGAGTCATTCATAGAGAACACCAAATTTGATCTTTTAGAAGAACTTCCTAATTAATGCTAACTACTATTCTTCTCTATGGTCAGAATGGAGAAGCTGCTGAAAACGATTGGATAGTTTGGTTGCACTGTTTTATAGTCCTGACCTGAGGGCATCAATCTTATAGACCGAAGGGAAATTTTCGTCCTCTCAAAAAGTCTTCGTCCATAATGCTTCCTAAAGGCACAACTAGACGCAAATGGAAAGGCTTTCAGTGTGTTGAATATTTTTTCCCCATCCTCTTTTTTTTTTTTGGCAGAAGCCACATGGGAACTCCTTTTCCAATTCGCCATTGAAGGGGGAAAAAATTTGTATCAAGAATAAGACTTCTTGCTTAATAAGTGCTTTTAGTTTTAATAAATACTCCCTACAAGTTTTTTTTCTCCTAATTATAAGATGATTTTACAAACTTTTTATATATATTTGACAATTTTTTCCAATATTACTCTTATTTATCATTATCTCTTTCTTCATTTTTTTTTTTTGTTTCCAAGAAGTAACTTTAAATTTTTTTTCATCTCTTTCTCATTCCCAACACAAAAAACTTTGTTTTCTCTACATATATTTATTCTATTTACAAACGTTTTTTTTTCTCTTTCTTATTCTTAATACAAAACAAATAAATGTATTATTGAAACTAAAATACTTTATCTCCAAAATATATGTTATAAGATGGAATAAGAGAGAAATATCTTTGAGTTGGGAAATTCTATCTGCCCAGTGGAGGACTGCTGAGCAAAGATCTTAAATTTGACTCCTGAGAGAGAAGTCGTTGCAGAAGATTTGATTTGAATAGAACACATAGGGAGAAGTATGCATTTTCATAAATTATCTCGTACAGGGATTTGGTTCTAAAGATGACTTTCCATGTCTATATTCTATTGCTTGAATAGGCAAGAAATTTGTACCTTGATTAGGAAGTATTAGAGTTGTTCACGAACCAAACAGTTTCGTATTCGATCAAGGTCCGTTTGTTTATTAAACGAATCAAGTTCGAATATCAAAATTGTTCGTTTAGTAATCGAACAAAATAACAAAGTGCATTGCAAAATTTTGATCAAGAAAGTACAAATCTTGAAATTCATTTTATCAGAAAGACAAAACCTAAGTCCGGTTAAGTACAAAGCAACAAATTTTAAATACTCCCTCTGTCCGGAATTAAATATACACGTTTGACTTAGTTTAAAAATTAAGAAAAACTTTTGAATTCAAAGAAGTTACCTCTTTATCCTTAATAATTAAGCTAGTAGTTGGGACCATTAGTTAGTGGATGTAAATCCTTAAATTAAGGAGATTAAATTAAGGAGATTGTTAGTGGAACTTTAGATGGAAAAGATATTTATTTTAGGAAAGTAGACATTCCTTTCCGGATATCCCAAAATAGAAATGGACATTCAATTCCGGACGGAAGGAGTAGTATTCAAACAAGAGAAGGGCATGCTCACGAACAAGATGGTGCAAAATTGTTGCATGTATAATGTCAATCTTCTACCAGAGAAGGGAAGGAGGAAAAGAAATGGAGGGGAACTTTAGAGTTAAGAGAAGCTACTCCCTGTCTGATCATCTAGCAGAGAAAGAAATGGATGAAACATAAGAAAAATATGTAGTAATATCTCGAGGAATGCTCCTAATGGGACATCTAGGAATAATAAGGCCTATCTTTTTGTTGCTCCTCATAAGTAAAAAAGGGATAATCCTTATGTAAAATCCCATTTGATTTAATTCATACCCTTTCCATTTTTTTCTGTGAAAGAGTAGGGAGGAAGTAGAAGTATAATATCTCTTTAGACATAAGAAAATCTGGTAAAACACACATAGATTGTAGTATCAAACTAGAGGTCAGAAGCCATACCTCATCCTTCTCAATAGTTGCATCAGCTATTGTACGAACATCCTCATGTACATCAAAATGGAATAGCTGTGAATTTCATAGAAAATCAGCAAGAATTAGAATCAGAAAAGAACCCTATTAAACAAAATAAGACGACTCAGGAGCTTTCTTTTCCTTTTCAGGAAAATACAAACTAATTTAATTGATCCTTTTCACGCTTCTTTGAAGTACTAGACATGATAATGCAAAACTGGAAGCCAGATGTGCAGACACCTCATTTGTGGTAATAGAGGAAGAAAGATGAGAAAACGTGAGAAGAACATAAGAGATGTCAAATTAATCTCAACCATGCAGTATTCACCAGGGACAAGAAACTTTGAATCAGATGGTAAATTTATCAAACAGAAAAAAAGGTGAGCAAATTTAACCAAAGGCTGATGTCTGAACTATCAGAATTAACAGAGCAATCAAATGGCTAAAGACCCCTCAGAAAGTATATCACTAAACTAGTGCTGCAAACTTATGCCTCAGTAATTTGGGAAAGGATGCCATCTATCCTATTAGAGCATTGTAGCAATTGCTCTAAACTGTTTATCCATTCATTTGTGTGCATGAATGTGTATGCATAGCAATTTCCAAACATATATGCACACAGTGCCAGATACAGTATCCCAATCAGCACAACTATTTTCTTCACCCAACAAATACATGATTTATTCCATAAAGACATGTTGATAAGAAATCAAGAAACAGAATATTACCGGTCCACTCTTTCCCCTAGCCTTGTTAATGATAAGCTCATAGAAACTGTGTTGCTGTACAGGCATGAGGGCAAACATTAACCAACTTTATAAATAAAACAAGAATAGCAATTAACAACAGAAGTAATAGAGGATTTATGATCATACATGAGGAATGATGAGATCTTCTTTAACATACAGTAGATTCTCCACTGATGTCGTTCGAACCTCTCTGAACTCAGGTGCAAGTTGTTGCTGAACAGCCCGAAGAAACTCCCCTATGGTATCTCCTTTCCTAACCTGATAAAAATTGAATAAGCAGAGGTAACAGAATTTTAAGATTCCAAACAGTAGGAAGGAGCAAAGTAGAAGAGGGAGCAGTAAGCTTGTAGGGAAGATGGAAACATTGGCAAATATTGACCTGGATAACACGTCTATGGCCTGTTCCATCCCAATAGCTGTAAGTGATTTCAAGAGGTTCATCTGACAAAAATAGAAGAGAAAACAAGTCTGATCTGGGCGCATTTTATCCATGCATATATGCAAGTAAATTAGCAGATGAGAATGAAATATTTACTTTTAATGCGTGCCTGCTCAAGAAGCCATTGTTTCCGCAACCTTTCACGTTCAGCTTGTTCCTCTGCCTCCCTCTCACTGAAAGAGTAAGCTTCAAGATTCAACAGCCAAGCAAAAGAAAGAAACTCAAACAGGGAAGACATCTAAGGGCCTATTTGATAACTAAATTAAGTACTTAAAATTTGATCAAAAAGGGCTTCTCTAATAAGGTCTGTTTGATAACAAATACAACTAAGTATTTTGTGCATTTAATAACAGTTTCTGTTGTCACATAATTCTTTCAGACTTATTTTGTAATATGAATTTTAAGTGGAAGGAAAGTTAAATCTGAATTATGAATACACTGCGAGGATTAGTATTCACTATAGATAATTGTTTCTCAAGGCAGACACATGAATCTATTTTACACCTGTACAAGTAAGGAAAATGAAAACTCTATAACAAAGTAACACTTTAAAAAAAATGAATTACAAAACTATTGAACTATAATATTTCTTGTGCAAAATGGAAAATCAATATAATTCACTTTATTGACAGTAAACATTGTGTTTGTACGTGTGTATAAAAATAAAATAAAAATTGTATAGACCAAAATATCCTTTCAACACTTTCTCTAACAAAACCATAAAGAAGAAATGATTCTTTGGAGTTCTAATTTTCAATCATTAGTTTATTAAATCTTTGGATTCAAATAGCTTAACTTTTAGTCTTCAAATTTCTATTCAGACATCAGACCAAATGTCTAGACTTCAGATTCAAACACCAATTTTTATCAAACAAGCCAAAGTATACAAAAAGAATGAAAGATGCCATACCTGTCAGGTAAAAAGCTAGTTTCTACTGTTGGATCTTTGCCAAATTTCCATCCAAACCTTTCTGACTCCTTGTTTTCTAATATGAACAAGAAGATCAAGTACATAACATAAAAATATGCATATGTTTAACCCCAAAAAAATAAAAATCATAAGCCTACTTCTCTCTAGTGAACAAGAATAGATATTAATCTCAACAATAGATAGAGATAGGATATTTCTCATTAATCTTGATAGAATCCCATGTATACGTGTGTGTATAGATTCAAAACAAGTTCTCTAACATGTGACCAAACTTTCGGTAACATTGTAGAACTGCAATTGAAAGCTGTTTGGATTGAACCTGAAGCAACTCTAACCTTTCACAGGCAAGTCAGGCCAAATCTAAAGCTCTGCATGTTAGTTTCATATGGCTCAAAAGATGCACCAGTTAGATTTCCCTACAGTGAGTTATGGCAAATTCTGAGAAGTGACATGGCTGACTGCAGTGCAGCAGAAACTGAATTTCATCATTGTTTGTAGTTGACTGTAGCAATCTCATAGGTTCCTCCTAGTAAGTGTGGTACCATATTAATGCCTTGGATCCTATTTTCGAATGCCACCAACAGTGTATGAATTGGACCCTCCTAAGGAGAGCATGTTATCATTTTCTAGGATACACCAAAACAGTCTGGAATACGGAGAAAAAATTCTATTCAGTAAGTGTATTTTCTTGGTGTATTAAGTGACACTGACATCCAAGAACGAACTTCACTACACTTGTTCGTCAACCATCAAAGTGTTTTATTGCTTTGATGCACTGATCATGAGTTAAGACACATCTCAGAAATGGAAGCTATGTTTACTTGACAGGGATCAATTCAAGAACTAAAGTACTTTTTCATCAGCCACAATTTCACATTATACGACAACTATTATATGTTGTAATTCACATTCCAATAAGGTAAGGACAGAAAATATGATATGGCTCTAAAGAAACGGAATAACATAGAAGGATTTGTGAATATCACTTGCTATATAAAGACTACTACAAGAATGGGAGAAAACTGGCATCTACTAGATTCTCAATCCTTTTAGAGGCTATTCATACAACTGGAGGATGCATTACAAAGGAGGGTAACGCAAACATATACAAAGAATAGATAAGAAGTATGCTTACTTGTTTCAATATCTTCCTCTTCATCAATATTGTCAAGATCATCACAAAAGGATAATCGAGGATCCACCTTCACTTTCCTTTTCTTAAGTTTTTGTAGCTGAAGTTCCTCCTCTCTGAAATCCAAGGAGAAATTGAATTCTTGAACTCAATATTATACCTTCATCAACCCAAAAGATAATTAAACAAATTCAATTGATCTCACTCACTCTTGCTGTAACTTCTGAAGCTTCTCCTTTTCTTCCTCTTCAATCTTGCTCCTAATGTTAACTCTCTACCAGACGAATAACACAATATTACAATGTCAGAAACCCCAACCATAAAACAGTTACTCAATAAGCTAAATTTGGCTTTGCCTGAGTTTAAATACCTTCTCAACGTATTGCTCCCTAGTCACCAAACCGACCGTTTCCTTCTTGAATGCAGTCTCAAGAATCTAAACAAGAATTTAATTATAATCAAATAATTTTACACAAACAGAGAAAATTAGAATTTAAATGACAAATATTTACTACCTCGGAGGTGCTGGAGCCAAACTGGAGCAGACCAGGTTGGCCATTAGAAGAAGCAGTCTTGTTCTTGAGCTCTTGAATCTTTCGCCTCTCTGCTTCTCTCTGCTTCTCAAGCCTTCGTATCCTCACGGCATCTTGGGCCGTGCCGACATAGCCATCTCCCATGCCAGACATTCTTCCTCCCTTTGGATCTTTCTACAGAATCACCTCTTCATTTCTTTTCATCAACAAATCACAAACAAAAACTGGAACAGAAAATAAATATAAATTGGTAAATTTAGTATAAATGGGAAATTTTCCCTGTTTTTCCCCACTTTAAATCCTTTTATACTCCCAACTCTATTTACATTTTATTTCAAATTGATGGAGAATAATTCATAACAAACCCAAATTTACAGAGAGGAAATCCACTAATTTGACATATAACCAAAAGACATGACCAAAAAAAAAATGGAAAAAGAAAGAAAATTTACCTCCGAGAAGTCAAGATGACTGATGAGGGAGGCGTCAAGGACTCGAGAAGTAGCAGGCAGAGAGACGCAGCGAGACGGAGTCGGAAACACAGCGGCCTGCTGACTGCACAAAATCAGAGAGGAGTTGATATGTATTCTTTGTATATGTAATTCATAAATCTATATATTAAAAATAATATAGTATAATATATAATACTTGTTTTGAATTGAATTGAAACATACATCTAATTTAGATTAAAAATTAAAAAGAATTGTCCATTTGAAGTAAATTATATATTTATCTTTATTATTAAGGAAAATCGGTGCATTTTGTCCTCAATATATTTCACTTTACTATCTTTGGTCCCTATTTTTTTGTTTTGATATAGTAGGTTATCAACATTTTTCTTTTTTTAAAATTGGTTCTTTTTGACAAAATTAGATTAAAGGCTTCGTAGCTAAAGGCTATAAGTAGGAATTTGGCATTGACTACAAAGAAGTTTTTGTTCCAATTGCACTACTTGATACAATCATATTAATAATTGCAATGGCAACTCAAATTCTTGGCCTATCTTCCAATTAGACGTCAAATCAGCCTTTCTACATGGAACCTTGGATGAGAAGTATTGATTGATCAACCCCCTAGTTATGTAAAAGCTAGCCAAGAGAGAAAAGTGTATAAATTAAATAAGGCTCTATATAGACTAAAATAAGCCCCCAAGGGTTTGGTATAGTTGTATTGAAGCATACTTGTTGAAGGAAGGTTTTCAAAAGTTATGAACATACACTTTTTATGCGATTCAAGGGTAAAAAGAAAATTCTCATAATTTGCTTATATGTGGATGACTTGATTTTTATTGGCAATGATGCAAATATGATTGAGCATTTTAAGAAGTCCATGATGACTGAGTTTGATATATCTAATTTTAGTCTAATGCATTATTTTCTTGACATAGAAGTTGTTTAATTTGCATGTGGTATCTTTATTTCCTAGAAAAGGTATCTACAGAAACATAAACAAGTGTGAAACTTGCAATCCGATGAGGACACTAGCAGAAACAATTTTGAAATTTGTTAAAGATCATAGAGGTAAACAAGTTGATAATACTTTTTATGAGCAAATTGTAAGAAATTTGATGTATCTTAAAAGCAACAAGGCCAGCCATAATGTTTTATGTAAGTTGTATCAGCAAATTCATTGAGTGTCCAAAAGAGATGCATCTTATGGCTGCATAGCCAATTTTATGGTATTTGCAAGGAACATCATATTATGGAATATTGTATAAGAAATTTGAAAATTTTGACTTGATTGGATTCACATATAGCAATTACGCATGAGATCAAGATGATAGGAAAAACACGTCAAGCTATGTATTTTTTATGGGTTGTGGAGCTATGTCATAGTCATCAATGAAGTAACCAATAGTCATTATTTCAACTATTGAAGTTGAGTTTATAGCAGCAATAACATGTGCTTGTCAAGAAATTTGGTAGAGGAATATTCTTAAAAAGCTTCGTTTCAATCAAGAAGCCTCTAATCCAATTTATTGTGACAATAGCCCAACTATCACATTATCAAAATATTCAATTTTACATGGTAAAAGCAAGCATATAGATGTGAGATATTATTTCCGGTGTGATCTGACAAAGGAGAAGATAATTGATGTCATTTACTACAAAAGTGAAGATCAAGTTGTTGATTTGTTCATAAAGCCCCTCTCACTTGCTACATTTCATAAGCTCACAAGATTGCTTGGAGTATGCAGTAAGAAATAAGTTGTGCATGAGAAGGTATTTTGAGTTCAACTATATTAAACTTATGTTAAGAACATTAGTTTAAGAGTGGTGTTGAAATAAATTATCCAAATGTTTAGTTATTTGATTCAGTCCAAGTTTGCCATAGTTTTTAGGAGTTTAGTTGCATAATTTAAGAAGTGTTTGTTACATTGTTAGTGGCTTACTTTGTGCTATTTTTCTATGATGTATTAGTTTATTTATAGGCTTTAGTGGATATGAATGAAGTGTGTAAAGAGCATTCTCTCATCTTGTTTCATTAAGTTAACATCAATATTAAATTTTTGTTAGATTTCTTAAACAATAGCTCAGTCATGCTTACTTCTTGGAGCAGGCCAATCACTAGTGTATATATGTATATATAAGTTGATTGAATCTTCTAATTAAATTACCAAGTAAACTATCTAAGATCTTTTGAATTATACAAATTGATTTAAATATATTTGAATATTGCAAATAAATTATCAAGTTAATCTTTTAAATTAAACTATCTAAATTCTTTTGAATTATCTTTTCATAATTTCAGTATAATTATTTTTCCAAGAAAATGTGATATAAAACTACAACTTTATTTGTTTCATAATATTTATTTTTTTCTATATTGATTATTTATCAAACAAATAAATACTCAATTCGTTCAGAATTGAATGTTTACATTTCAAATAAAACAATTTTTTGATAGCATGTTTGACAAATATAAAAAATAAATATGTATCTTGTAACATCTAAAATAAAAATATAAATTTTTAAGCTTGAGAAGAATTATAAATTTTAGTACCAAACTATTTTGATTTCTTAGTTTCCATCCCTATCTTTATTAGCACTTTTCTTTTTATAAATAACATTAATTCCACTTGTATTTAATTGTAGTTTTTATCGATCAAATTTCCTTTATATATATATATACTGAATTCCAAATAATAATAGAATTATATAAAAATAATTCACATTTATAACACCCAAAAACCCAAGCTTTCATTTTAGAGGAAAATGAAACCCCTTATAATTGTTTACAAAATTGGAAGGATAAAAATTAGAATGAAAAGCTGTAGAACCAATTGAAAGAAGTTGGAAGATTGAATTCAAGAGAAAGGAAAGAAGAAAATCAAGGGTTCAATTGGAAAAGCTTTTAAAAAAACTACTTTGTAAAAGAAGAAAGGTCGAGGGACCAATTTATAAATTGGAGAAGTAGTTTTGGGTAGAGAAAAGAAGAAAAGAAATATAAGCCCTCGAGAACAATAAGATTCTTAGCCTCAAAGAAGTAATCATTGGCCTTCAAGAAAAAAAGGACTTATTTATATATTAAGAAAAGTACCTTGATGGAACAAGAAAATATAGTTATAGTTATCTTTAAAAAATATATAGCTTAAAGTGTATTCCTTCATTTTCGAAATTGATTATCCATATTGTTTATTTTGGGATATTCAAAATTGAATACTTATTTTCCTAAAATAAACATATTTTGCACTAAAGTTTCACTAGTAACCTCTTTAATTTAAAAGATTTACATCTCACTAACTAAATTCATAATAAAGATAATGAATAAACTTTCTTAAAGTCAATGACTCTTTTTAATTTTATACTAAGTCAAATGTGTATATTCAATTTAAGGAGAAATTAATTTATATGATTGATATTTATTATATTTATTGATGGGCTAATTTTAGTCCGTCAAAAATTGAGTCACTCACAAAGGACCCAAAAATCTCGCAAGCCCATGAAAATATTTGAATCTCCTAACTCTCCAAATCCAAGAAGGCCCCTCCTACCTAGAATTGGTCTTAGAGCCCAATACAACTTCAATTCATCATCTCCAATGAGAAAAAATACAATTGATACTAAAGACTCAGGTAACCGAACAACTAGGTCAACCCTTACCCCTCTACCTACTGGCCACCCAATATTATAAAAAAAAAGGAGCATGCAACCTAGTCAAAATATTCATAACAAAAAATGGTCAACCCCTTATACAAAAAAGTAAGATAAACAAAGACAGAACAACGCATAGACAAACAAATAAACCTAGGTTCTCCTTGAACTCCCACATCATCTTATCTAAATAATTGACTTGAGATTCGGAGACATCGGAGTACACACTACAAATTTTCTCTTTACAAGTTTTTCCTCTCCCACAACCTAAGATCATCCTCATAATAAGCGGCAAGTAAAGACATTCCACCTATTCCCTATGCCAAACATCCTACCATCCATCGGATGCCAATAATTTGAACCAACCAACTCACCAACAGCTAGAATACATCATAATTTGTGCACCATCTTTTTTTTTTTTTTGGTTACTGAGAAACACTTTTTTTTTCTTGTTCTTGATTTTCTATTGTAACAGGTTGTTCAACCATAAAGTAGTGAGCTCTAAAGGGCAGACACCTGAACTCCAAGACTTTAGTGGGGTGAACTTTTTACCCTCTTTAGATATGACGTTCCAATATCTAACAAACTTGCTAGAGCCTGTCTTTTTATGCAAAATGACACACATCTCCTCTAGCACAATGAAAAGTCTAAATATTAAGGAAAACTCAATCATTGATAATTAGGGTCCTACTGTCCAGACTCCTCTTAACCCTAAGGTGTTGGAGAAGATCCTCGTAGATACGAGGGGCACCGGGAATATATTGAACCTCATCAATCTCTAAAGGCTAGGCCTTTTTGTTAGTGTAATGGATTAGTCCATTAGTTACATTTATTTAGTTTTACATTAAGCCACATGAAGTTTATTATATACTCTCTCAATCTGGAATTAAATGTTCACTTTTGACTTTGGATAAAAATTAAAGAATGTCATTGACTTTAATTAACTTACCAAATTATAATTGATTGTGAGACTCATTAGTTAGTAAAAGGCAAATTTCTTAAATTAAGGTAGTGAGTGGTGGATACCATGAATTAGTGGGATATAAATAATTTAAATTAAGAATGTTATTAATGTAAATTTGAATAAAATATATATTTATTTAAGAAAAGTGGACATTCAATTTCAAATGGAGTGAATATTATTTATTTTCTATGAATAAGTTATGTAGTTTATCGTTTCTAAGTATGTAACTTAACAGTAAAACCCTTAAGTAATAAAAATATTATCCTAAAATGTCCTCAATTGATTATTAATGGTGGAACGACAATAATAAATTATGTAATGTAATAGATGATCATGTTTTATTGGTCATAAATATGAGATATTATATCATAACATAGATATATGTTGGGAATATTGTATCGATGTGACCTCTTTGAGAATTTTGCATGGTTTATGTCATAAGAATTTATCATTTATCGATGTGACCTAGATTTAGATTTCCTTACGATGCAGTAGTGGGAATTCTATTTCAAGTTTCCTTCAAAATTGAAATATCTACCGTGTGACAAAAAGTCAAGCTCTCAACTGGGGTGTAGCCTACTCCGTCCCAAACTCTAACAACACTCTCATTCAAAAAAACATTATCATCTATCAAATTACATATTAATCTTATGTTTAACTCATTCAAAATTGAGTTATTAAATAGAGGTAAAATAAAAACAAACTAATCATTCATTCATGAAAAAGTGTGAAGTGTCTAGCATTTTAACTTGACACAAAATTAAAAAATAACTTCTATTTTTAATTTCATTTCTTGAAATTATAACCAAACTAAAACTCGAGAGATTCATAAGTGGATAAGTACTAGTAACGCAATCCATATGCATCCTATTAATATCATCGAAAAATGACTATGTTTTATGATATTTAATCAATTTATTTTGGTTAAATTTCATTTAATTATATTGTTTTATCAATATTTTTGTATTTCCCACTAATCTCTTTGTTTGTAAGATTTTTAGTAGTTTATTGGTCAAGTTTGTAAATAAATATAGAAAGAAAATTATGTTAAAATTAAATAATAATCATAATAATAAATCGGTAAAAGTCAATGTGTTGTGTCATTAGCCATGCAAAAGTCAAAGGTCCAGTCAACATCAAATAAGCATCGACGGATGAACCAACATGCGTCACGTGGTGTGCACTTCAGAAGCTTCAAGCCTAGTCACATAACACATTTTGATAATGCGTTCTCAATGAACGCACCAGATATACGTGTAATGCACGACCCAGATCGCTCAACAGTCAAGTCAACCAAAACGCGTCATGTGGCAACACACTCTGCCTTCCTCACCGTCGGATCAAATCTGTGTGAATGTACAAGATTGTGCCATGTGTCCTGCTACCTCTCAGCTTTTGCACCGGTGCCTAGAACTCCTAGCCATTTTTACACCCTTTTTCTTAGTAGTTTTTTTAAAATTTTCTCTATAAATATTGTGTTATTAGTTTAGACTAGTGTTTATAAGTTTTTCAAGAAGATTTTGAAGAAATAAATCAAGGATGTCAACCGTGAAAAAATTAATGAAAGTTTCTCTTTTATTCTTTATTTTAGTTATGTAATTTATAATATGTAATTATAACTAACTTACCTTGACAATGACAATTACTAAGGACTTAATAATTGATATTTTAAGATTTTACGAAGGATTTAATTATTCGGATATTTGGGAGGTTTTTACGCCCAATATTTTGTATTGTTTATTTTATTTATTGCTTTCTTAGTTAAATAATTGGGAGGTTCTATCACCAAATTTAGTTAATTTTTATTTTATTATTGGGAGGTTCTATCGCCCAATAATATTATTTGTGTTTTATTTATGTTTTCTTTATAATTTATTTAGGTAAATAATTGTGAGGTTTTCCGCTCAATTTAGTTTAAACTTTCTCATATTATTTTATTTTATGTTTTATTTAGTTAAATAATTGGGAGGTTTTATTATCCAATTTAGTTAGCTTTTATTTTATTTCATTTCAGGAAAATTAGCAAGGTCTCTACTTTTTAATTTTTTTAACTTTGGTAGCATGTCTTTCATTTTGAATTTTACAGTATCAGTATTTTTTTATTTTTCAACTTTGATAACATATTTTCGATTTTGAATTTTACAACACCAGTAATTTTTTATTTTTTTATCTTTGGTCAGTCCAACTATTTTTTTTCCAGCCAAAACTATGCAAAACCGGTATATGGGAACATATATGTTATTTTTCATGAGCAAATTTGATAATTTGTTAATTTTACTCATTTATTTTTCTCTTATTCTTCTTCAAATCGAAGTTTGTTGCGGAGTCATACTCATGAAAATGACATATATGTTCCTCCTAAAAAATGTTAGCCACCGTTTTGATAAAAAAATGGTTGGATTGACTAAATATGAAAAAAATAAAAACATATTTGTATTTTAAAATTCAAAATGGAAGACACTGCTACCAAAGTTAAAAAAATAAAAAAATACTGGTATTGTAAAATTCAAAATGAAAGATATGTTATCAAAATTGAAAAAGTAAAAAAGTATAACCCTGAATTTGCCAATTTTCCTTCCTTTTATGTCTGAGAATCCCACCTAATATTATATGTTTAAATATTGTTCTTAATTTTATATTTATTAAGTATTTATATAATTCTTATTTTCATTTATATAAATCTATATTGAATGAATTGGATTTACAACATAATTGTTTAACATTATTATTTTGCTAAAATTATTAATTTGAAATTAGTGATTTAAGTATAAATTATTGATTTAATTAAGTTAACCACTCAGGCTTAATTAGATTAATATATAATTGTATCATTAAATATGTATAGAATGAATCTTTTTTTTAAAATTAATGTTTGTGATGTATTTTGTGCCTTTTAAATTTAATTGAGAACTTTATGCACGCTCAATTATTATGATTTTTTTCCAATTAAATTGATGGTTGATTTTCAAGCTCATCGAAATTTACCTAATTTAAAATGATAAGAATTGTAAAAATCATTTTGATTCTAAACCAACTACTCAATATTTTTAATATTTGATTTATTCCATGAAAATAGAAATGGAAAATAGTTTTTTGCCATAACTTTTACAAACTTAGTTTCTTTTTATTTGTTTAATTTAGTTAGAACTTTATTGTTTTGTTAGAAATTTATTTTGTTTGTTTAGTTTTAATTTATTTTGTTAAGAATAGCTTTTAAAGAAACTTAAAACTCTATTAATAAACTTAAATTGTAAAGAATTGTGAGTCTTTATGGGATCGGCATAACTTGCCCTATTTACTAGATTAAGCTAGAAATTTAATTTAATGCATTGTAACGACAAACCACCTATCACCTATCCACTCCTTAAAAATACTAAGGGCAAAATATACCCGTGACTTAAACTTTTACAAATTTTGAGTTTGACTATTAAACTTTAAAACATTTAATTTTGACCCTCAAACATTTGAAATGTATCGAACATGGCCATTCCATCCACCAAATGTCGTTAATTAATACCATTAACTACTCATGTGGCAGTTTTATATGACTTTCTCATGTCATTAGCCAATAGGATTGTTGTCCAATCGCAACATTGGATTTGATCATAATAAATAAAAAATTTAGGCCTTATTAAATTATTCTTCAATTATCTTTTCTTCAGCCTACCACCACCCTTAACCTCTTTATTTTTTTCTCGTCTCCCTCCTCTCCTTCTTCCTCAAGATGGAAACCCTAATGTTAGGTAGCCATAGCCGACACAACCCTTGTCGACCACTATCTTCTTCTTTATTATTTTTTTTCCTTTTGCCATTTTTTCTCTCTCAAATTCCAAATTAAACGCTTTTTTTTGTTATACTTGTAAACTATTTTCAAATAATTAAAACTTTCCAAACCATTTTTATACACGATAATTGGTGGAAAAATGAAATCAACATCTCATTAGCCAATATTTTGGGCACAATTGTCCCAAACAATATTTTTCTTCTACAAAAAACTCATCCCCTAATTGTTTGTCTCCCAAATGCACACCTGCCCACCATGAACTCTTCCCATAAAATTCGATATGCTATTTTAAATAGTTTAGTGCGAGTAGGTGGAAGGTAAAAGAAATTAGGGGAATGAGTTTTTGATGGTTTGGATGGAGAAAAATAGTATTGGGATGTCTTTACTCATCAAAATCGGTACTAGTGAATTGATGATTTCATTTCTTTAGCGGAGTTGTTGTGTATATGAGTGGTTTGGTTATGTTTTATTGTTCAAAAATAAATCACAAATATAAAAAAAACAAAGATTATGAGTATTGTTTATGAATCAAAAATAGTTTACAAGTATAAAAATAAAATTAAAGATTATGGATATTGTTGATGAATCGAAAATAGTTTATGATATATATTGCAAATTTATATCTCTATTGTCTCCAGTAAGTTTTGCACTATAAAGCTAAGTATGGTAACCCTTTTTGGGTTTCATCTTCTCTTCAACTTTTATTGCTAAAAATCTATTCAACATAGATGAAGCTTCTCTTCAATTTCACCATGGTTATAGTGTTGGAATCTGATGGGAAAGAGATCCTACCCTTGGTTGACAACATTCACGGAGAAAGGGGAGAGTAGTTGGAAGCAAAAGATAAAAGGAGAAACTAGGGGTGTAAACAAGTTGAGCGATTTGCAACTTGCAAGCCACTCGGGAGCTTTTTGAGTCAAGCTCAATTAGAGGTCAAAGTTGACCAAAAATGTTTGGCTCATTGGTTAGTCAAGCTAGCTATATAAATATATTTTTAATTTTTTTATTTCTTTTCAAATTTTAATTTAACATATTTTAAAAAATGGATCAAACTCGACTTGAACGCTAGCATTATGTTTGAACAATTTTCCTCACAATGGGAAAATAAACAAAAAACAAGCCTATAATCGACTTGCGCCTATTAAAAATTTAGTGAGCTAAGTTCGAGATTCATTTTTCAAACTCAATTGAACTTGAATTGTTATAATGTATTCAAACGAGCTCGACTTGATTCAATTACATCTTTAATTTATCATGGTAGGAAAGAAAAGGTATAAAAAAAATGTCAATAAGGTCTTCAATCTTTTATTGATTATGATTAAATCCAATAATATGATAGAATAATAATAGTCTTTGCTAATTAGATAAGAAAATTAAATGATGTCACGTCATCGATTAATGACACATTTTTTTAATGATCCACATTCGATACATTTTTTAAGTTTAAAGATTAAAGTTAAACGTTTTAAAATTTAAGAATAAAACTCAAAATTTGTAAAACTGCTCCAGTTACAAGCATATTTTGCCAACATGCTAACTCTTCGGACAAAAAAGAAAGGTCAAGCAAAGGCAAGAGCAAGAGTGCCAAGAGCATGTGTCTCTACTAAAACAGTGAAAACTAGTCTTGGACTAATCGAAATTGGCTGCCGATAAGTTAGTTGGGTTGCACATGGTTTGGTCCATTGATGCCCTCACAATCCCTAGGTTTCACCAAAAAGGACTATGCATCTTCTTGGGGAGATGTCACAAGCGCAAAAATAAATGTTCTGCCTTTCTTATCATTATTCTTCAAATACATTAACAAAACTCTTTGATTATATGTAATAAATTGTAAATTAGTAAAATAAATAATAAATAAGAACATTTTTGCCTAATTTATCTTCGTGCAATTTAGATTTTAAAAATCAGAAAGTTTAGCACAAGTGCAATTGGCAAATGGTTGTTCTTTACAAGAAAAGAGAAACAAAAAAAAAAGGAGGGTCAAAAGAACTGTATTATGCATTATTATTTTCTTATGGTTATCTTCAATTTGCAAGGTGTTGTCATAGAAATGTTCCCTTTTTTTTTAGGAAAGAAATGTTCTTAATTCACATGTTGTGTATAAGGAAGATGACAACTGAGGTGGGGGCAGCAATCACATGTGTTCAGAAACAGAAAGTAACCATTGGTGCAAACAATTTCTATAAAAATATTAGTATGTTTTTAATATCCCCATCAATCCGGAGAAACTGCAGCCCACATTATCTTATTTTAGTAAAAATTGTACTGTTGATAGATTATATATTGTTAAAAATAAGTATATATTTTTTTAGGGGAATATTTGTAATATTTAAAATTTTCATTAAATCAACCCCTGTTGCTCAAGGGGCAGAGAATGTGGTTTATGAAGCAATTCTTGATGGTAAAAAGAAAATCATAAATAACCTTCTTCATTTTTTTTATAGAAAAATTGTATCATGGTTTCACAATTACTTTTATAAAAGGATAATATAGTTACTTAGCTATTCAATTAGTAAATATAAAATGTTAAAAAGTTTTAAATTTTTTATATTAAATAAAAAATAAACATTAATTTTTATTAATACAAAACACGTGTCTCTTCATTGAAGGATTCATTGAAAATCTTGAGTTCGAGCTTTTGTATATATAAAATCATGTTGGGAGCTCTTTTCTTCACTAGTTGGTTCAATAGTAAGGGCGGACTAAATTAATCGTAAATATCGATTAAGTTTTAAATTTAAATAAAATAAAATAAAAACATTCATTTCAAATGTTTTTTTTATATATAATTCACACATTCTAATATTCTTTACATGCTAAAATATAAGATATTTTATTACTTTTGAAAGTTATTTTGGGTGATATTTACAATATTACCTCTACTCTTAAATGAAAAAAGAGAAAATAAATAATTTAATTCTAAATTTTTAATAAAAAATTTAATAAATGAGGGTATTTTATATAACTAAAATACCTTCTTAATATTTATGAAATGGTTAAATGTCTATCATAATGGTAATGGCAATAGTTTCTTGAAACTTTCGGCTGTTTAATTTTAATATCGATTTGTTTGAGATTAATCTGAAATTAATTTAATTTAATTTAATAAATGTGAAATGGAGATAAGTGGAACCTAATTAGTTTTGCTGAGGTTCTATAACCAATGAGTTTTTTTTTTTCATTTTATTTTAAGAAATAACCAATGAGTTTCGAGAATGAAAAAATTCTGGAGCAATGTGGAAATCAGTTTTTTAAAACATTATATAAAATTTCATTACAAAAAATTAAGAAATCCGTGATGGAAATTTTGCATAAACATGACAAAAGGGAAAGATTAAGTATTTTGTTTCAAAAATAAAATAAATTATTTAAATTAAATTAAATAATTGTTCATTTTAAAAAAGTGAGCTTTACCTTGAATATGCACAATAATCTAAAAACACGTAATTGCAAGTTTGCAGCTGTGATGAAACCTTTATTCTTTTGTACTTTTTCCTTTTTATCATCAAATTATCATTAAATGTTTTGTTTCCATAAAAAAAAAAAAATTCTAGCTCATTTTGATTTTTAAAATTTTATTCTCTTCATCTAAAATGATGGATTTAGAGTAAAAATCCCTTCCAAACAGGCCTTTTATTTTAAAATTTATAAAAAAAAAGTTTTATATTTTAAAATTTTAGACACTAACTCAATTATTATGATTCTTTAATACTTATTTGCTCAAAAATATAAATAAAAATATAAATTGTTAGATATTTTTTTATTAAAAGATATAAGTTATTTTTAATAAATTTTATAAATATTTTATCATTCACTTACTTTTTTCTTATTTCTAAGTTAAAGTCTTTTATATATATATATATATATATATATTCTCAAAACATAATAAATAAGAGTAATTTAGAACATAATATTTATTTATTTATGTAAAAAATATTTTAATGATTTATATTTTAAAATAATGAGAGTAAATTGTACCTGTTACAAAAATAAAAGAAACTATAAGTAGTACGGGTTCTCATCTCTCGAGAGAAAAAAAGACATAGTCATTATTTAGTAAAAAAAAAAAAAGGACCAATAGAAAAATGAGACCAATATCAAAAGTGAAAAACTTGCTCCAATCAAAATTCTTTGTTAGGTAATCATTGTACAAAAAGATTACAAAAAACAGCTGTAATAAAGCAATCCACGAAATAGTAATCCTATAGCAAATTAATGAGTGGTTCTAAGTTGCAGTCAAATTAAGAACATGAAATAATTATGACTCATAGAACATTAGCCAACGAAAAAAGATGCCACAAATACTTTTTAATTTCCCAGAATGTGTGTATAACAGACAGTATAAGCCTCAAATTTTAATGTGTATATTATTAATGGGCACATGGATGATTTTCTCATTTGTCAAGAATAAAGTCCACAAATGTGTCAAAGGTCAAAGGGAACGCCCATATGGTCTACTAGTAAAATCAATAAGAAATAAATTTCCAAAATAAAAAATTATTGATCATCTAATTAACAAAGTATATAATCTAATTTGTTGTTTTTTAATTTAAAATAAGTAAGTAGGAATAGGAAAACAAACCTAACATTTATGTGTCGAATTTGAGACTTTAATATTGATCAACTTCTTTTTTATTATTAAAATAAATTATTTTAGCAATTTGATGATTGATTCATTAATAAATTATGATATTAGTCTCTTTGAAAGATAAGTCATCTCCAATATGATAAAATTTTTATAATCAAATATTATAAAGTATTTATTTTAAGCGCATTATTTACTTTTGATCATTCAAAAAACGTATTTATAAAAATAAATATAATAACAGCGATATAAATTCGCAGGTAAAAGTAAAACAGTTCACAAATTGTCCACACATGACACATCCCATTAAAGAAATTGCCGCGATTATTGTACGCGGATGTTCCTATTTTTTTATTTATTTTATTCTTCCTTTCTTGACCCCATTATGTAGAAATAAAATACTAAACTAAAGAGATTGCTCCCACCACACTTGATTTATAATGCTTTTCACTATCATTAAGCAACATTAACTAATATTTTAACTGAGTTTTGAAAAACTTTATGTCCATCAATTTATTTGTTACTTGACTAATATTGTATTAATTAAATAAAATTAAAACGATAGAAAATATTTATTATTTATTTATAATATTTTTTAATACTTTGTTGATTACAATATATATATATATATATATATATATAAGTTTTTTACTCATTAAAATTATTCCAGAAATAAATTAGAAGGCTTTCCACTTTTTAGCCAAAATATTCCAAAGGCAGATGAGGAGATGTTCCCCTAGCTTCCTAAATATTTTTTCATTTAATTTTTCCAGATAGGAGCATTTTTTTTAAATTTTATTTATCAAAATCAGAAAAACAAAAAGGAAAATAAAAAGCATATGTATAGTAAAGGGAAAGTAATGAAGCTAATGCAATTCTTAGCTATGGAGTAATGATTTCATTAAGAAGACTCCTCCATCTTCGGTCCCTTGTCTGGCGCGTCTTTAAAGTACTCATGAAAATATAATTGGAAAAGAAATAAAAAAAACAAATAAAAAACAAAAATCAACCCTAACTAGTAATTACGTTCACTCTCTTTCTAAAAACAGACTTCACAGTCTCTGCTCAAAGTCTCACTCAGTTCCTGAGCTTCTCATCGATTTAATATTTCTGTGATGTGAGGAATTTTTTTTGTTGGAGAAGCTTTTGAAATTAGTGTTGTTGCTACATCTTAGTTCCAGCAGTGGCATTGCTGCTGCTGCTGTTGTTGTTGATTCTTTCCGTGGATCAATGTGAGTATGGAAGATCTTCGCCTTTTTCTTTTACGGAGATTCTCTTTTTGAGACATTTCTTTTGTTTGTGATTTTGTTTCAGATTGTTTTTATTTATTTATTTATTCTTTGCTTGCTATTCAATTTACATTTCGCTGAAGGAATCAATGTGTAAGTGTCTGTAGAGTATGTATGTGAATGTGCTACAATTTGAGTATTTAAGTTAGATTTACAGAGTCGCAACAACTTTTCTTTTTCACTGCATTTAGTGGAGAATATTTTGACTTTCTCTAGTCTTGCTCTGTTTGCATCACCCGAACTTCTGTTTTCTCCTGCATTTAATCGTTGTAACTCGCTGTTTGAGTGTTTTTAGCTGGTATGCTGTCCCTTTATTGTGAATAGTATTAAGAGCAACTTATTTTTTTCGATCATAAAAGTTTTATTATTCCTTTTTCATTATCGTTCTTCTTTTGATGATGGTTATTATTGACAGATTAATTGTTAGGATCGCCTGGAGTTGGGCACAGATCAGCAAAATGAAGAAGATGGAGATTGGTGTTATTGTTGCAATAATGATTTTGGGATTTTCTATTAATCGTGGGTATGCAGAGGTTTACATAATAACCATGGAAGGTGAGCCCGTAATAAGTTACAAAGGTGGTGTCAATGGATTTGAAGCAACTGCTGTAGAGTCTGATGAGAAAATTGATGTTACCAGGTGGGCGAGTTTCTTTGCTAGTTTGATTGTGGGTCCCTGATGATGTTCTGAACTTATTTAATTTTTGAGTATCTTCTTATTCTTTATATTTTATAATATTAATCAACATAGTTCGCCTATTTGATTGGACAAATTATGCCAAATAGTTAGGTCAAAACTTGATGCTTAAAGTATAATAAGGGGTTTGACGTAACTCTCAGAGTTTATCAGCTGTTCACTGAGAATAGTATGGATGTTAATTTGTGATTGCTTATGTCCTGGTCAATTTGACAATTTGCAGGAGAAAGTGAATCATTAGATTATCCAGAACCTGAACCATTCATTTCTTTATGTCTAGGTTCAAAACTCCAATTCTGGCAATATGTGTTTGGTCCACTAGTTTTGTTTATTTTCTTTGGTTGAAGTCACGCTAAGAGAAGCAGTTGGTATAACATACTTCCAGTGTCAAATTTCAAGACTTTAAGCAGTCTGATGGGAGGTTGTGATGGCATGGATTTTCTTTTAATCTGTGCACCACAAAGTGATATTCTACAATAGCAATGCTTAAGTGAAAGCTATACAAACACCAAACTAAATGTACATTATCTTTTTCTTTCAACTGCAACTTTACACTTTACAGAAATAGATGCAGTTTTCACAGGTTGGTGGAAGGGTTTCTTTTCTTTCATATAATTTAATCAAGACAGGCTAAAGTTTTGATGTTACCAAGTAATGTGAGCCTAATCAATTATAGTGTACAATTGATTTTGGTTGTAATTCATTTGTATCAGCACAATAGCTGAATCTTGTAAGGTCTATTTTGCTATAAATGAATCTGTAACTTTTCATCCCTTGAGTTTTTATTTTTATTTTTAATATTATGAATTATCTTTATCTAGATCAGTGATCCACTAGAAATGTCATTTGTATGCAATAGAGTGTCATATAGATGTATAGATGTTTGTCAATAATTGTCCTAGGTTTAAAGATGCATTCTGATAATCCCTGATCTATGAGACCAAGTCTCTGGAGCAACAGATCTTTAATTCCTAGTAAGCTTTCTGGACAACTCAGAGAATGAAGTTAGACATGAGTGTAAACAACATTTCAATGGAATCTGTGTGGAATTGATAGACATAAATCGTCTGCCCATTAACATTTCCTTTGGTAGGAATGAAGGACTTCTTTTAGAATTCAATGTTGGATGATGCATATGTTAACGTTGATTATCTTTCTTCCCTTTTCATAACTAAATATAGCAAATTAGTCTTGGCAGTCTTCTAGTGCCAGTTTCAATTATAATTCTGGGAGTAAAATATTTTCTTTTTTCATATGATATGAATTTTGGTAGGAGATTGTCAAAATTGAAGAACAAGACAATGGTTTTACTTTTTTGTAAATTACTGCTGATGATTTCTTGTGATTGGTTTTATTTCTCCAATAGTTATGCCTACCATGTAGAAGGATAATTCCTTCTCCATTTAGAATAAGGAGTTTATCTATTCCTGTCAAATGATCGTACTGACTTCTTCCAAAATCATGATAAATTGAATTAAAAGAAGGAAAAAAATCATAAAGTACTGTTTATTAAAACAATAAGAACTTTTGTGGAAAGATAAGAAACGGTGTGGATCTGTTCCAGTGCTTCAATTTTCTTCTTAGGTTAACTGATACCTGCAGGTGAGTCTGTTTATACCCTTACTTTATATCTTGATTTCCTTCCAGTGAATTGGTTACATCATATGCCCATCATCTGGAGAAGAAGCACGATATGATTCTTGGAATGCTGTTTGAGCGTGGTACCTACAAGAAAATCTACAGCTATCGCCATCTTATCAATGGCTTTGCTGTTCATATCCTGCCAGAGCAGGTGACATTCTGCACTCTTGAAAGTTTTTTTTTTTATTTTCTTTACTCCGGTAGCCTTTCTATCAATTAATCATGAAGTAAAAGAAGACCATGATTATTTTCAGCTATTTGATATTCAATAGTCTCCCTTTTGTGTTTCTTACACCATCACAATATTAGTAGGCAGAAATTCTTAGACGAGCCCCTGGTGTAAAATCTGTTGAGAGAGACTGGAAGGTCAGGAGACTTACAACTCACACCCCACAATTTTTGGGGCTTCCTACTGGAGTATGGCCCACAGGTGGTGGCTTTGATCGAGCAGGAGAGGATATTGTGATAGGCTTTGTGGACTCGGGAATCTATCCACATCATCCAAGCTTTTCAAGCCATAACACGGAACCATATGGACCTCTTCCAAAGTACAGAGGAAAATGTGAAGTTGATCCTGACACTAAGAGAGACTTTTGTAATGGAAAGATTATTGGAGCTCAGCATTTTGCTGAAGCTGCAAAAGCTGCTGGTGCATTTAATGCTGATATCGATTTTGATTCTCCCCTGGATGGAGATGGACATGGAAGGTTTGACCTTAAGGGATTTTCTATCTTATGTTTATTAAATTTTGTCTCACATTAACGATCTCATGAGTGACTGATTTAGGTGCAAGAGTTTCTTCCTTTTATTTGGTGGCAATTGATATAGTCATGCTACATGTCTAAGTGAACTGATTCTCAATGAGTAGCTAGTGACTATCTGAGTGGCTCTATATAGTTTTTCTATAGTGCGAGATAAATCATACTTTTGACATATGTAGTTCAATGTAATATGTTTTTCAATCTTAGAAGATTCCTTGTACTCTTCCTCTAAAGTATTTTGTGTAATTAACATTGTCTTTTAGTTTGTGTGTCCTTCCTTGCAAAAGGAACATGATACAAACTTTAGGTATAAGAAACCTAGAATCTGACAGCAAATTTGACAATGCCCAAGAATGAATGGGAAAAATTCAAGACAACCTTGGCCCATTGGATATAAAGTTCTTTGAAAATTGGGTTTGGGCCAAACTTTGCTCCATCTAAATTCTTCAAGGGTCATTCTCTTTATCTATCCTTGTGCTAGTAAATAACTTCTTTTATATTAGGATGAAACATCATCTTTATTACTCTCTCAATTTAAAATTGAATATTTATATTTGATTTTAACATGAAGATTTAGTATAGCAATTTTTCAAGATAAAAGTACCACCTTATCCTAAATGATCAAGGAGCTTAGAGATGAGAACTATGCGTTATCGGAGTTATGTCTGTCCAAGGATGTCGAAAAATATGTTTATTCTATAAAAGTGGACATTCACATTTAGATAACTAAAAAAAATAGAAATGTGGCATTTAACTTTGTATGGATGGACTATAGGTTATTGTGATATTCTAATTCTTTTGCCAGCTTTATCCTTTGATTAACTTTTATTTGTGCTGAATGATGTTGCTACCAGCCATACAGCAGCCATTGCAGCGGGAAATAATGGTATTCCTGTGCGAATGCATGGATTTGAATTCGGAAGAGCTAGTGGAATGGCACCACGTGCTAGGTGAGGCTATGACATAGACAGAAAGTTACACTTTATTGCCATTAATATCCTGAGTTGCTCCTTGTCAGTATTGATATGATCATCTTCTTTGTAGGATTGCTGTGTATAAGGCACTGTATAGGCTATTTGGTGGGTTCATTGCTGATGTAGTTGCTGCCATTGATCAGGTATTTCATATGCCATCTAGGATGGAAAGAATAAAGGAAAAAATTCATGGAGATAATTTTTCTTTGACAGACTTCGAAAAAGGTTTACCTTTGACAGACTCTTTGCCATCTTGCCTTCTATTTAACTAGGCTAAGCATTTGGTCCATGCCCATAAGGACGTAAATTTCATTTTTTAAGCTGCATGGTCATTGGTGCATAAGAGCTTTTATGGTTTTTAGGTAAATAAACTAAACCTAATCTCAAATGGGAGCTTCTAAAAGACATGAGGGGACTTCTCCCAAGAAGGAGAGTGACTCTTACTCCATAATTTACTCTCGCATTCTCCTTTTAGAAGCTTAGAGTAAATAACCCTTCTATCTCTTTGAGATGATTAGGGTAAGATCTAAGTTTTAGGACATCATAATATTGCCCACTGGGGCAAAACCCCCCAATGCGCTATTTTGTTTTGTTTCTGAGTATATAAGAGCTTTAATGACTTTTACACAGTAAATCTAATCTCACATGGGAACTTTTACAAAATGTGAATGGACTTCTCCCTTATAAAAACATTATTTGATGTCCAAGAAATGGGGAGTGGCTCTTACTCCATTATTTACCCTTCTGTTCTCCTTTGAGAAGCTTTGAGTAAATAACCCTTTTATCTTCTGGAGATATGTAGGATCCGCTGCCAAAGATGTGAACCACCTTAATGGGGGAAAAAAAAATACTGATGCTGCTCTAACAATCAGGATATATCAATTCCAAATCCCATTTACATGTCTTGGTTAATGGGTCTTAGACTGAAATAAAGCCAATAGGACTTCTGGATTTGTGTAACGTTTAACAGAAGAGTACTGCATATCAGAGATGGATAGCTGGTTATGGACAAGCCTGCTCGTAGACTAGGGAATAACAAGAAATTTCTGAATTAAATGATATTTTTAATTTTTTGTTAGTTCTAATATAGATGGACTTGAGTAGCTTAAGGATGTCTTAGATTCTTGTAATGATGCTGAAGAGACAGATTCTCTAACCTTATTGTTGGCTTTACAGGTGGGACTGAGTGAAATAGCTTTCTTAAAGTGATCATGGATTATTATTTCCTTTTGAGATAAATGGATAGGCAATTTGTGTAATAGCGAGAAAAATTTTCCCATGGTTTCTACCGTTTGATGGCACTCTCCATGTCAATTTGACTTGAATTACCATCTTTTAACAGGCAGTACATGATGGTGTAGACATTCTAAATCTCTCAGTGGGGCCAAACAGTCCTCCAGCTACTACAAAGACAACATTTTTAAACCCTTTTGATGCCACACTTCTTCAAGCGGTGAAAGCTGGAGTGTTTGTTGCACAAGCTGCAGGAAATGGAGGTCCTTTTCCTAAAACTCTATTATCTTACAGCCCGTGGATAGCATCTGTTGCTGCTGCAGTTGATGACCGGAGATACAAGAACCACTTAACTTTGGGAAATGGAAAAATCTTACCTGGAATTGGATTATCTCGTAAGTATTGCACATAATAATGTTTTACATGTTTAGATGAAGGTTCCACTTCCAAATTTATTCTCATTGTTTGGAAAAACTCAGTTTTGCTCAACTTTTGGGATTTTTTTTTGCTATTCGATTGTTATTGCATAGAATCCAACTGGTGTGTTAACTTCTGGAGGGTTTTACCATATACCTTGCAATTCAAGGTTAAACCATTTTAATTACCTTCCAGAGTTTTGAGAAAGGATTTAAAACCAAAGTAGATCATTTGATCTTAGGGAGAACTTTAAAAGAGTTAATAAGTTATTGGTGCTTCTATTTCCTTTGACATTTTTGTATTTTGTTCTTGTGGTTTTTTATTAGCAGTTTTGGAGTAAATTCTTTCCTTCTCTTTTTTTTTGGACAGAATTCTCTCTCTATAACATTACCAAGTAGTTTATAGCATGTTTAGAATTCATTAACTTTTTACTCATGGAAACATTTTATTGACAATAGCTACTGGAGTTCTAAACCCTGATGAATAAATTTTATATACTTGTTTCAACAGTTAATTAATGACAAATGATCCACTGTTGAGAAGGAATATCTCATAGTAGTCTACCTTACATTCATAAACGTGATAGTTGTCTGCGTATCTTGTTGACTACTAGTTATGAATGATCTTTCAATTCTCCACCAGTTTTGCTTCATTGTGAAATCATGATCCTCACTGTTAAGCTCTGTCTTAGCTTGGCCCTTTTGCCCTTTTTTTTTCCTAAATCTGTGATACTATTCAGAATCTAATTGAGACTTGGCATGAATATTGCCTTCTTTTGTTGTTAATGGAATTTCCCAGAGTTGCTGAAGGTGCAAATTAATATCTAAGATAATCAGAATCAGTGGTAAGGTTCAAATACAAAATTAATTATCTCATAACGAATGTCTCAATGCCTGGGATTTGTGATCTCTTGTGTACTCAGACTAGAAGGATAAGCTTTATTCGTGTTAAGAATCAAGAAACTATAACATCCATCAGTTGCATGTAAACCTGTTGGCCTAATATGTGACCTATCCTTCTCTAAATTTCTGAGTGTTCCCATTAATTATGTATTATTTTTCACGTCTCTGGGGATAAAAAAATTTGCATATCTAATGCTATTAGTTATTTGAACTGCTGTGCAAATTCACATTGAGGTACTATTTCATGTCGTGAAATAACTAAAAGATAGACTTGCATCTCCTGAGATTATTAAACGACTTGACTGACTGAAGATTGAGCAGAGAAAAATGAAAATATTTAACCCTCTACATGTCTTCTAACATAAAAAGAATGAGAGGAATGAACCTTCAAAGTCCTAATATAAACTGTTTTGTAATCTATATATTCTAATGTATTGGCTCTACTCCATTCTATAAAATAGCTCTATTTCTTCACTGCTGCACTTCTGTTTTGAGCAACTCTTGTTGTACATCCAACCATTATACGTATTTGATGTAGATTAGTCAGCTTTGGAGATGATGAGGAGAAATGCAGAAGAATTTATCTCATATTCTTACCTTAGCTGCTTTTGAATTCTTGCATCTTAAAATTGATTTCTCATCTATCTTTGAGTCATCTCCTAGTGTTTGAAAAGGGTCAGACTAAGTTCTTGCACAAGGTCCCAATACTATAAAGCAGAATTGATAATATCTTGGAGAGGACAAAAAAAGAAACGAAAAAGATTAATTGGGATGCTTATTTCTTCTTTGTTACAGAAAGGCCACATTATAGTGGTGAGGTTTTTCACATGAACCCTCCCCAATTATTAAATAAATAATGAATTCTAGAAGCATGCGGCGTGGTGCCTTGCCTCTGAAGAGTAGAAACAAGTCATCTAGTACAATGATGTGGATGAGAAGTATTAATCTTCCAAGTTATAGAGACCTCTACAAGAAGGCAGAGAAATTAATGGAGGAGTTAGTGAGTTAGCTCTTAACTTCTAGTGAATCTAGTTAGCTAAATA
The DNA here is from genome assembly GCA_019593545.1 of Apocynum venetum. Lineage (NCBI taxonomy): Eukaryota > Viridiplantae > Streptophyta > Magnoliopsida > Gentianales > Apocynaceae > Apocynum > Apocynum venetum. The sequence goes on from SRSM01000149.1 coordinate 299,967, forward strand.
TTTGCTAGCAAATTTGCTTCCCCCAATATATGTGATCAGAGGTGATTAAAATCAGCTAAACTCTACAATCTGAATTCGAAGTCAATCCCCTTATACTACAATATAATAGTTGATTATTATTTAAGGATCAGTATCAAGGGAGTTAGACATGTGCACATATGATATTATGCCAACTATATAATTTACCATACCTTATCTTATCCGTGAATGTTGCTATCTTAAAGATTCTATAACAATCCTATTGGTGTAAATAAAATGTCAAAGTGATGGTGTATCTAAGATGTACACACAATTAATTATTTAAATTAGTCACTATTCAGCAGACATCATATCTGTTCATTACCATAAAATTTTCTAGAGTAATAAGAAGCAGAAACAGGAAAACAGTCTGTAGTCAAATTTCAGAATCAAGTTTATTAGCTTAAAGAACAACCATGACCATGTTTGAAGTTTCACATGAAGATTCTTGGAGATAAACAATTAAGTTCTTTTTGTTGTGTAGGGTGCATGTTTAGGAAATTTGGGAGTGTTTTAATGGAAGATCTCTCGGTCGGATGCTGCTGTTTTTGCCTCATTTTTTCCAGTCCTTATGGGCTTTCTGACTTTTTCTTATGCCCCTCTGCAGCTGCTACACATGCAAACAGGACATTTACGATGGTTGCAGCTAATGACGTGCTTTTGGATTCCTCTGTTATGAAGTATAGTCCATCAGATTGCCAGAGGCCAGAGGTTTTAAACAAAAATCTGGTGGAAGGAAACATTCTTCTTTGTGGCTATTCCTTCAATTTTATTCTTGGTACTGCTTCAATTAAAAAAGTCTCACAAACGGCTAAGAGTCTTGGTGCTATTGGCTTTGTCCTAGCTGTGGAAAATGTGTCTCCAGGGACAAAATTTGATCCTGTTCCTGTTGGTATTCCTGGAATTCTCATAACGGATGTTAGCAAGTCAATGGTAAATATATTGCTCTCTCACTTGTTCATTATCATGACAGCCTCGAAACTATAGAAGAGAAGGTTCTTTTCTTTAAACAATTTTCATTCATCACTAAAGGAAAAATGATTTCCCTCTTGTCCCTCTGATGAGGTTGGATATATAAATTCCTTTTTGGTAATTTTTTGCTCATAGGACAATGGTCACCTGCATTAAGATCTTGTGTCATGGACATAGCTGACATTTTATTTTTTAATGTTTCATAGCTTACTTCCACTATGTACACTGATGTTTTCTGTGATTTCACATCTGTGGAATGGTTTGTCACTCCCTGCAGGAGCTTATAGACTATTACAATATCTCTACATCAAGAGATTGGACTGGACGAGTGAAAAGCTTCAAAGCTATAGGATGGATAGGAGATGGTTTGAAACCTATACTCCACAAATCTGCACCACAAGTAGCACTTTTCTCAGCTCGAGGACCCAATATCAAGGATTACAGTTTTCAAGATGCAGATCTTCTAAAACCAGATATTCTGGCTCCTGGTTCTCTAATTTGGGCTGCCTGGGCTCCTAATGGAACAGATGAAGCAAATTACGTGGGTAAAGATTTCAGCATATAAATTTTCATCTGCTGTTAGTTTACAGGACTTCATTACAAATTTCACCATATAAACTTTCATCTTCTCTTATTTTAAAAATAATTTAGAGGGCTTCAGGCCTAACCTACAGCAGAGAAGAAAGCAATAAAGGACAAAATAATTTAATATATAGCTCAAATGTAATTTTCTAAACTGCAGACATAAATTTTCTGGCATTTCCTTTGTTGAAAATTAAACAATTACTTGTAGTGAAAGTTGATGCTCTGTTTTCTCTAAGCTTGATTGCAGTTATTTGGGAGCACAAAACAGAAGATTGCTGTGTGTGAGATTTCAGTTTTACATCTGCATGTCAAAGAATGTGAAATAAATTGATTCTATACCAAATTTAGACCATAATGTTAGTTATAGGAAAAGCTAAAATCATATAAGAGCACAATAAGTTAATTAGTAGAGGGTAAGAGGACCACCATGTTATTAATAGGACACCTGGAAACTGGAAATGTAAAAATTACTAGGCAGGTTAAGGGTTTTTTTTTTTTTTTAAATTCTTTTTTTAACTGGAGCAGGTGAGGGATTTGCTATGATTTCTGGGACTAGCATGGCTGCTCCCCATATTGCTGGAATAGCTGCTCTTGTGAAGCAAAAGCACCCTCATTGGAGCCCTGCTGCAATTAAATCAGCCTTGATGACAACATCAACAACACTTGACAGAGCAGAGAGACCACTTCAAGCTCAACAATATTCTGGGTCTGAAACAATGACTCTTGTTCCAGCAACTCCTTTTGATTATGGAAGTGGTCATGTCAATCCAAGAGCTGCTCTTGATCCTGGACTTGTCTTTGATGCTGGTATTTTTCCCATTCTGATCCTTAATCCAGACATCATGCATCTTAATTCCCAGCATGCAGTGGCAGAAGAAAAACTGATGTTATTGATTTCATGTTCCGAATTTGCTTACAATGTTTTTTCTCCTAGTTCAGAATGATAGGAATTCATAATCTGATCCTGCATTAGTTATTTTAGATACCCAGAAATCCAAACTTAGACTTCACCAATTTGACTGAATTTTACAGGTTACAGTGACTACGTGGGATTCTTATGCTCTGTACCTGGAATTGATGCTCATGAGATAAAGAACTTCACTAATTCTCCCTGCAACTACACTCTTGGCCGTCCATCAAATCTCAATACTCCCTCCATCACAATATCACATCTTGTGGGTACCCAGACAGTTACCCGCATAGCAACAAATGTTGGTGAGGAAGAAACATATGTGATTACAGCAAGAATGGCACCAGAAATTGCTATTGAAACCAATCCTCCAGCAATGACTCTAAGACCAGGTACGTCAAGGAAATTCACTGTTACTCTCACTGTAAGGTCCGTAACAGGGACTTATAGCTTTGGAGAGGTTTTGCTGAAGGGAAGCAGAAGGCATAAGGTCAGGATCCCAGTTGTGGCTATGGGATACAACCGGTAGGCTGGCATTGTTTCCTCAAGTTTAATGCTAAGGGTGTTGAATTCTTTGGATCTGTGGGTAATAAGAAAATGTACGAGTTAGATGTACTTTTTCTAAAAAATATATATGAGAAGATGTAAAGGTAATTAATGAGGGAGAGACTCCTAGTTTCTTCCAGCATTGTAAGTTTTTGCTAATTTGTTTTGTAATATGGTGGAAAGCCTTTTATCCCCCTCTACTGTTGTAAGAAGTAGCCTTGGTTCATAGATCTTTATAGGGTTTGTTAGGGCCAAAACCAATCTTTCTCTGCTGTATTTTTGACTCTTCATCGTGTAATAACAATATATGTTTGCCTGACCAGCGTATTTTATGGTTCATTTACTGAATAATAGGAATCTAAAATAAGTAGAGCTATGTGTATGCTACTGATTTTAAGTCACACCTTCTCACAGTCACCGGTGATTATAATGAGAATTAGTAAACGCCGCAAAAATTACTAATAAGACAACATGGTTTGAGAAAAAGCCCCTTTGGATTCTCTCTCAAAATAGTAATGAAAATAAATTCTGACTCACTCCCTGTGTTCTCTCTAGGCAAAACTTGTAACTGTTTTAGCAGGTGTCCTTAACATTCCCTTCAAACTTGGCAGTGGTAATTGGTAAATGTCAACCACTCCAAGTTTACTTTTTTTAAGTCCGGAAGCGTGTATACATCAAAAGTTTTGTTAAAACAGTATGCAATTTAGTCTTGTGAAGACTTATATCTGATTTCCAACTACCGTTCAAGAACCTCAATTATCCCGGATGAAATGAATATCAATCTCAATGTGTTTTAAGTCTCGGATTTCCAGCCAATGCATCTGCACTAATGTTTTCACACCATATAACATGAGATCTCTTTTTGCAATGATTCTGACCAAACAAAACATGTGCCAAGGCTCTGTATTCTGACTCTGTGCTGAACCTCGACTAGATATGTTGTTTCTTGAGCTCCAAGACACCAGTGTTTCTCCAAAAAATACACAACAGCCAGCAAATGGTCATTTGTCTTCAGGTGAATTTTCCCAATTTGCATCAGAAAAGGTAAAATCACACTTCTCACATGCATTGCTTTGAATTTGAATTTTGAACCTGCATTTCGACAAGCAGGGCAGAGCCAGGAATTTTTTCACCTAGGGGCTGGTCATAAAAATATGTATAAAGATATAAACCGTTCAAAACATAAAATAAAGTATCTCATATTTAATACTTTCAATAATATAAAATAAATGTATCATTAGAGTTGGGCTATTCGATTTTTCATAAAATCAAAATATTTAATTATTGTATCATTATCAATTTTTTCCGTCAATTCCCGTTCAATATAGACAATCATAAAATCTATTAAAAATCCTTCTTCCATCTTATTACGAAGAGTTATTTTGATAACTTTATCGATAAAAAAGTTTGTTCTATAATTACTATGAAAACAAGAAGAGTCAAATAAAGACGAATCAACATGTCAATTCAAATAAATATGTTAAATTAAATAATTGAATAGACAATTTAACTATATATATATATATATATATATATTATATCATAACAAATAAGACCTGCACATGTTAATTAAATCATAAGAATTTAACTTATTTGTCTCATGCATTCTTCTAAAATAGTTGATAAATTTTTAAATCTTTCATTATCAACAACATCAACATCAATCTTATAGTGTTTCAACTATATTTTCAAATGATGCAAGTCTTGTGGAGTGAAATCAAGAGAATAGAACTTTTCAACAAGATAGATAGATGTGATTTAAAGTTATCTTTAAGCTTCAAAGCACAACTAAAATTAAAAAGTTCAATAGTCTCATCTTTGAATATACTATTTAAAAAAATAATATGACACTAATTAATTTGGAATTAAACACTCAGTAAATTATATATTAACTTCAATCAATCAAGGCATTTAAGTAATTAACTATGAAGCTATAGAAGCAATATTATTTAATAAGGCATCTCTCATTTTATTTAAGTTCTACTCACTTGGTAACCATTTTAATAAGGTATGTCTCATTTTAATATTTATGTGTTCTTACTGACTACTGTGAATGCTATTTTCTTTTGCTGTAGGCTACTAGAATTTTTAAAAATGTCAAACTTTAGTTTCTCCAAATTTCTACATTTCACAGCCTACCGCCCCGCCCTACTCATTCAACAAACTAAAAATAGCATATGTACAAGTATGTTAATCATGGCATATCAAATTAAAGAAAACTAAAAACTATTTCTTGATCAAGATAACAGACTATATTCCATCTCAACACATAGATTTTATACTATAACAAACAAAGTATAGCAAACTAAAATGGAAAATACACAACACACAAATTTTAATACTCCATCTCAAATTATCAAAATGGATAAAAAAAAAGCAATCACATCAAAACTACTTCTTGATCAAGATAACAATTAATCACCTAATATAAAAATTGAAAAAAAAGGAGCAAAAGACTAACCGCTTCTAAATTATGATAATAATGGAAAAGAGAAGATGAACCAAGTCACCAAGATATTAGATATTTCTTGCTATTCTCAAAAACTTCATCAGCTAAGAGAAGGGTATTTCTTGAGCTTCTTGGCAGATCTTCTGGGTGTTCTTGTGGGAGAGCAGAGAAAAGAGAAAAAAGAGAAGATAGGAAATATGGAAAGAAGGAATAGATGCTGAGAAAGACGTTGGGCTTCTCATATCTTTTTTTTTCTCTAAGGTTGGGCTAATGTTGGGCCTTCTGAAATCTAATTCTTTTTTAGGTTGGGCTGATGTTGGGCTTCTGATATCCTTGCAGTCGATGGAGCCACTGAAAAAGGAGCCTCTCATAGGCTCCAAAAAAATGAGACTGAAGCCGAGGGTTGGAGACCTGAAAAACCCCCTTAACAATTAGATGGAAAATGCTTCCCAAAAAAATCTAGGTGGTCCAACCTGACCTTGACTACCTGCATAGAGAAAACAAGAAGTTGAGGGAGCAAAACATTCTACAGAACAAATGGATGATCCTTAGTCATTTACATACATATATATATATATATATATATATATATATAATAACAATAAATTTATATATATGGATTTATATATTTATAAATATTAAAAAATATATGCCGGTACAAAACGAGTTCGGGTACTAGTGGGTATCTATTAAATACAACTCTTTTTCCATTCCTATCTCCATTCTCATAAAAATTCATAATTGAAACTCCATCCCCTTCTTCACTTATATCAGTTAATCTCTGTACTCATCGGGACGGATACGACCCAAGACTCGTTTAAACCTAACCCACTGCCATTCATGGTTATACCCTTCATCCATTAATGATTGCTCCATGATTGGATCCTTATTCCCAAGGATAACAAAGTGATCCACATTCGCCTATTTGGTTCATGATGTTTGACATTTTAGCCTTTAAGGTCCTTGTTTTTATTGATATTGTAAGTCCTCGATACTTTAATTTTTGACCAACAAGGTCATTTTAGTAAAAAAATCATGTTGAATTTGGTGAAAATGCCCATGTGCCCATCACGTGACTCTACTATAAGGAGTAAAATCGGTACATGTCATATTCAATGAAGCAAAATAGAAATTGAAAAACTCGTGTCCCACATTTCATTTCTCACTTCTAATGTTTGGAGAAAGGGCTAAAAAATTCTTACTTTGCCTCTTTTAACACGGATTGAAGCCCAAATTGAACTTTTGAAACAACAATGAAAATCTTTATAATTTGTTCATTATCATGTATTTTTCACAAGCATTCATTATGTTTAGCAAAAATGTTCAATTTAGGGCTTCAAAGGAGGCATAATAAGGATGTTTTAGCTCATTCTCTATACATTAGAAGTGAGAAATAAAAGGTGGGGAAGGTTTTTTTTTTCAAGCTCTTTTTTTCTTCATTGAAGATGGTGTGTACCAATTTTACCGGAGTCACGTGATGAGCACATGTGTATTTTTATTGGAGTTGTTAAAAGTATAGGACTACATCTTGAATGACTTGATACAAATATCTTACACGAGAGCCTATATATATGCTTACGCAATAGAAAACAACAAACTTGGCAGCCATTTTAGGCTACCAACCACAACACATATAAAAGTCTAATTAGGTTGCCAAACACTACCTTTTACACACCATTAACACATGTTGAATTCCAACACTCCCCCTTAAGTTGAAGCATATCTTGATGACAACTTGAAAAAAATATGATAGATGAAAGGTGATGTGTGATGGTGACATGTAACAATCCTCGACAACACACTTGACTGTCCACAATTACAAAGTAAAAATCAAACCTATAACTAACGAGGTCTAACACTCCACTGATATTGACTCTCAAACATGTACAAAACATATTGCAGAAATTGAATCATGCAAATTGCAATAAATCGGAGAAAATTACGGGAGGGTATTGTTCCAGTGAACGTACTATTCCAGAGCAACACTATTCCGGCAGTAGGTACTGTTCGGAGGTTACACTGTTCCAACAAACTTAGAATATAATTTAACCAGATTTTTTTTTTGTTTCTCAAACTCACGAAAGAAGCTCTTATACCATGTTAAAAGTATATGACTACTTCTTTAATAACTTGATACAAATATCTTATAAGAGAGCCTATATATATGCTTATATAATAGAAAACTACAAACTTGACAACCATTTTAAGCTACAAACCACAACACATATAACAGTCTAATTAGGTTGCCAAACACTACATTTTACACACTATTAACACATGTTGAATTCCAATAAGAGTCAACATGATTTTCAACTAAAAGGACCTTGTTGGTAAAAAAATTAAAACATCAAGGACTTACATTGTGAATAAAAAATACTAGGGATCTTGAACGTTAAAATATCAAACATTAATGACCAAATATGTAGATTTTCTTTTGTGTGTACTAATTTTACCCCTTACATTGGAGACATGTGACGGTCATGTGAGAATTTTTATTGGAGAAAACTTAATTTCAGAATAAAAGGACCTTAAATGTAAAAATGTAAAACGTTGAGACTTACAATGTCAAATCAAAACGCCAGACCTTGAAGGTCAAATCGTAAACATTAGGGACTAAATAGGCTAATTTTTCTATAATTATAGAATTACGCAAAATCATCAACTTTTGTTAACAAATTCATCAAATCGTCAAACATTAGTGTGTTATTTAAGAAATCTACAATAAAAAGTATAATTCATATCGCTATAGAAAGGAAAAATATTTTAAATTATGAAGTTTTACTTTATACGACAGTTCCAAAACTGTTGTATATGCTAGGTAAAATCGTTGTATAAAGTCTCATAAATATATTGTGATAAAAAATGTTTAAACTTAAGAGAAAGATCATTGTATATAGTAAGATTATACACGACAGTTAATAAAACCATCAAATATTCTTAAAGTTTAAACGAATAGTCAGCAGTCATAATCAATTATGAGTCAACAATCATAGTCAATTATGAATCAACCATTATAGCCAAGTATGAGTAAGCAATCATAGTATGATGACTGACTTATAATTGAGAATCATAGTTGACTACGAGTCAGCAATCATAGTTGGGTATAAGTCATCAATTATAGTCGACTATCTTAACTATCATAGTCAACTATTAGTTAGCAATCATAGTCGACTATGATTTACATTGAATCCTATGATTGTGAGCCAAAATAAATTGAATATAATATATCAATGTATGATAAAAATGTCATTTGTAAATGTCGCCTAAATTTCCACATATTACAACATTTCAATGTACAAATGTTGTATTATCCAATCTTATTGAGACATAATGTCAAATGTTGTCCGCATATGTCACTTCCAATTCACATTTATTACGACATTTCCTTTCAACATATAAAAAATTCGACATATAATGTGTTTATGTTAACACATGATGCAAATGTCAGCCTTAAATGTCACTAAAATTTCACAGATCCCGACGCTTGACAAATGTTTTCCAAATGTCGTCGTTCTCAATATATTTCACCTCAGATAATGTTATATTACATCATTCTTACCAATGCATACAACATGTTAAAAATTTTATGTTTATGCTAATTTATCATAGAAATGTCAATTGAAAATGTCATTTAAAAGTCAACATATAACATCGTTTGAAAAAATGTCATGCAAACATCGATGTAGTTAGCAACACAATGACATTTTTACAAATGTTGTTTGCAAATAGTCTAAAGTGCGCATGTTGTGCCATTTTCCTTAAACGTTATCACAAAGCATTGAAAATAATTTCTTTCGATGCTTGCCATAAATATCATGATATTTGCATTGCGATAGACCTTTTTTTGACGTAGTGTGAGCTCCACCAACCCATAGGAATAAGGAGCTCACTCTACACTTTTGTAGCGATATAAATGAATCCTATGCGTACTACGAGTACTGTTTATCACATATTCACGAAGATCTCGCCTGCTACCCAAACAACTTCCCAATTCGCAAACATCACCATCTAACTAGCTTTCTTTCACCACGAATAATGCAAATAAGGTATAAGAGACATTTTCCTAACATTGAATGGATGAGATTATCACTAAAAACATTGAAAGAGTGCTTAGGCCGTCTAGAGACCTTTCACTCGTTGGATTCAAGAGGCTGCACTTGATCTAAAATGACACAAAAGGCTAAAAGAGAAATAGGTGATGCTCCATTCTCTTTTCTCTATTGGCCTTTTGTGCTATTTTTTGAAACCGTGTTGAAAAAATGACATAAAAATCCAAAAGTGAAAATAGGGGATGTGCCATTTTTTCAAACCAGTTTGAAAAATGACACAAAAGGACGAATTAGTAAAGATAATGAGATATTATATTCAAATGAAATTGAATTTATTGGTTTGATAAATGGACAAAATGCCAAAATGGAAAAAATAGATGATATAATATATATATATATATATATATATACACATAGACGTGTGTGTATGTATATACATTTATCTATATATAGAATTTGTTAGTTTACAAAATTTCATTCTTCATTTCTTTTTTTATTACAAACCAACAATATATCTGTACTTGTTCTTGTTCTTCTTATTTATAATTATTTTCTTACATTTAGTCTATATTTATGGAAGATATATAATCCAAACATTTGCAAATCTGTGATCCTTCAATTACTCAACGAACAAAAAAAAAAAAAAATCAAATGTAATATAGTACAAAGAGTAAAAACAATTGGCCTTTTTGGAGGTGTGGCAGTTGAGAATAAAGTTTCACATGTATCTACTGCACTGAAATTGTGAAAAATATTAGCCACTAGCAATATTGGTATTGTTTATAGATTAGGCAACTCTGGAATAATAGAAGTAGTTGCTTAAGGAGCTCATGATATGAATGCTCTCACAACAGGTATAATTCCAACTGCACTTAGTACCACCATAACAAGACAATTGACTTTGAAATACAAACAAATTCTATATATGAACGAATTGCTATAATGATGTAACGTGCTAATACATTCATAGCTTTATCGGAAGGTTATGATATGTTGAAATAATTATTCAATATCACTTTTTGTCCAACCTCAAATTACACACTAAACTAATTGACATTTTGAATGTGAATAATTTATTTGACAATTTATTATCATTTCTTGATTTAGTCGTTGAACATATATTTTTATTTTCTATTGGACGAAGTATTCTTGTTGTAGCAACCTCAACATATGAACTGTTAGATAAATTGTAAGCTTTTGTCTCGACATTTGATCTCAAGATACATCTAATCAACTGGAAAGTGAATATGAACATGCAAAACAAAAACTCGGATGAAGTTGATTTAAAGTTAAAATTGTGAATTAGATTGATGTCTCATTTGAAATTTTCATTTGTACTTTTGAACTTTATGTATCCATTGTTTATTTATTTATATGTATTGTGTAATGGTTAAAATTATTTAATGTGTATTGTTATACACACACATACACACTTAAATTTGATTAAATATAAGCAATTAATAAAAACAAAATAAAAATATATGCGAGTACAAAGCGGGTGTGGGTGTGGGTGTGGGTGTGGGTATGGGTAGGTACCCATTGAATACAATATATCCATCCTCATCTTCACACTCGCTAAAACCTACAATTTCAATTCCATCCCTAATAAAACAAGATATTTTCCTTTCCTATCGGGGGCAAGTACAGACAAAGATCTGTTTCAACCCGACCCACGTCTATTCCTATATGGAACTAGTCACTACCAAACAATCCATATGACATCAGTGCTTTGTATCCATATTGTCTAATCAAGCACTTGGTTTTCTTCTCTATAGCCGAATTCTATCAATGGATAGGTCAACTTTTATTGAAAATTCCTTGAACGATTTTACATGGTTGTGTTCCTGCGCAATGACAAGATCTAGACAACATCAAGCAATGTGAGGAGAAAGTCTTTCGAGCTATGTAGAACGACAAAAAAACATGAAGAAATCAATGGGATAAGTGAAGATACTGTGATTACCTGCTTCAATGGGGGAATTATTTTGGAAACATGGAGGCTCGAACTCGATAACCAATGAACTTAGTTGAGCTATATAAGGCAGCCAAAATGACAACCCTAGCTACTATCTCAAGAGAAAGAAAAGACAGAGAGCCAAAAACAATTTTCATCAACTCGCCTCAACCCAGAATCTTTTAAGGAATAGCAAGAATAAGATTAGACAAACTAAATCATTCATTGAAATTAACATTCCTAGATTGAGCTCAAAAGAGTTTTGGATTGACTGAACTCAACCCTCAGCACTTTGCCAAGTTCCAAGGTAAGGTGACTAATACTATTTCCACTGACATTTCTTCTATCTCTCAATTTCAAAAACCAGTCAACGATCAAGATATAATATTTCTTAGGGTTGTTCATTAATTGAATTTGAACTACGATTCCAAATCAAATGAAATGCTGTTTTAAGGTTATTATCTTTTTCTAAATTTAATTTATATAATTATTTTGACACGCACATTATATATACACATAGATATACTCGAATTAATTTGACCTTACTTTTTTTTTTTCAAAGTAACTCTCAACTAGCATTGATTTGTTTATATGTATATATCTATTAATTGATTTATCTAATATAATGCATAAGATATAAATAGTTATATATATATATATATATTTATATATAAGTAATAGATATTATTTAGAAATAACTTATTCAATATTTGATTTCGAGAAGAACCCAAATTTGTATATAACAATATAAAACTTATTCAAATTTTAATTAAACTTAATCAAATTTACATATGAATTTTAATTATAAACATATGAATAATTAATTTAAAATTTGTGTTTAAAGAAGTTTATGTTGTATTTTGTAAACTACAAATTATAATTTCAATTTGGTTTGGTAGTATCAAATTTTGTTTGAACAATGAACATAAATAAAATTAAAATTCTATCATAATAAAAACAGATTAAATCGAACCCAATATTTTGAAAAATCCAAACTAAAAAATGTTTGTACTAAGTGATTTGTTACCATGGTACAAACAAATGGCCCACCATCAGATGAAAATGTAAAAAGAGGTGCCATAGATTGATTCTGCATATTGGGCTATCTTAGCACACCAGGCTCTAAAATCATAACATAAACAATCTATAAACATAAAAATAGTTTAAAACTTCTCATTTCTTACAATAGTCCTCAAAAAGAAATCCTTAGCCAATAAGGATTCTAAACAACTTTATAAAACTTCAAATAAATTAAATATAGAATTACTTAAATCTCACACTTACAATAAGAAATACTCAAATGCAAAATAGAAAATAAATGATAAAAATACCCCTCTAGTTGAACTCGAACCTAAAGTACCTAAAAAATAGACATAAAACATGGAATAACTTAGCACAATAAGTAATTTCATTCCTTTCTCATCAGTTAGGGAAGATTTATAAACAAATATATAACACACAAATTTCCATGCATTCATTCCATAACATCTCATAATATCAGAGACAATGTAAATAACAAAATGTGGCAAATAAAACGAAGCATATATTTCCTATACATATACATATATAAATACATGCGTATATAAACTCAAAATCTTCTATCTATGAACTAATACTAGATATCCAATGTGACATATCCACCCCTCCCTAGGTACCATTGGGAGGCCAAATGGGTGTCGACCTACTTCTCGGCAGAAAATAAACTATTTCATAATGGAAGATTGAACATTTTTTTTAAACCCACATCACAATGCATATTTCTTAGGATCCAAAGATATTACTAATATCCAAAAGAAAGACTATAAAAGTATTTGTGATACTAGTCTTATAAGTTTCAAAATAGCTAACATAAGTGACTATACAAACAAAAACAGTAAATAACTAGATGGCGTTTTCCTCAAGCATGATCACTAAACCTATGGAGCTTCGTTACCTCTTGTTCATGAAAATCATGTTATTCCGAAAATATTGGTAGACACAATTTATCATATAATAATAATTCAAAAATAGTATGTTTCACATAAATCTTCTTGCATGAGAGAAAATCATATTATCAAAGATATGCAGACAAATAGAGGTCATTTAGTCACTAGTCGTTGAATATCGACATTATTGGTAGACCATCATTACTAGTCTTATTACTCTGGTGTTTGCAATGCTATAAATCTTATCCAACATTTCTATTCGAAAAAATGGGCTAGTAAGGGTTTCCTTGTGACACCAATATTCTACTTCTCACCTCCGAGAGTAGGCGACCAGTACCGCCTAAAACACAACTCTTCCACCCACGATCGATGACTCTCTAACTTTCTAGGTTCAAAGGTGAAGATCTCTGTGAGGTTTTGGCCATCCCATATTGACTCTGAGCACATACATCTATGGTCCAAGAGGCCTTGATATGGTGACCAACCAAGTAGGGTGCATGTACACAAATATACTTTCTTTGATTGTCGGAGTCCCATGAGTACTCATGCAATTAGGATTCTTAACCTCAGGTTTCTTCAAATGCAATATTAACAATCCTACGCTCATGATGCATCACATATAGTATAAGTAATCATACGCTTAGGATACTTCCAATACAATACAAAAATGCATATCCGAACATTTAGTCACAAATGTTTTCTTGAATCATTTTTCAGTTACGTTTTTCAACAAAACCCATTTTCGATCGGTGGCCACTATTAATTTCATTATTTGAAAATGTGTTCATGCCAACAAGTGATTTCAAAATATGTCATGCTATTAAATTAAGTTTACGTGGCATGATAAAATATGCGTTCATGCATTGAATGATAAAATGTTTTCATTCAAAATGTTCAGCACGTAAAACGAGACAATATGCTCACAAAATTCATAGTTACCAAAATATTCATGACAACTATTTTTTTAAAGAAATAACCACATTTATAGCAAGTAAATATCCATAATATTCTTTTTGAAAGAATAAATTCAATAAACAAATAAAAATATATTTTCTCAAAACACGTGTCATGGCATTTTTTCGAGTTTTGAAAGAAAGTGAAACTTACTATCTTAGCATAGTTGTTCCTTCAAACATCATGGCCATTCAACCATATATAAAACAACTACTCTAATTTAGAATGTGCTTAATATTAAAATAATTACATATAAATATTTTATTTTAGTTAATTATGATTAGTTTTGTAAATGATAACTCTTTTTCATAGTCAAAATCCTAAGATCTACATACTAAATATTATTTCCTAGCACCAAATATTTCAAAATATTTTAATAGCTAATAACATCTTTAATTATATCATTAACCCTAATTCTAACTTTAAAACTAGTTTAAGGACTTAATTAGTCTTCTTAGACTTTTCCAAAAAGACAGCATATCTTGTAAAATGAAAAACTCACAATTTACTAATCCAAATTAGTCAAGATTGATCTTCATGGATGCCAAAGAGAATCATTTGTCATACTAACAATTTCCAGATCCTATTTGTTTCTATAACTCATAAACTTGTCCATTAAAGCTAGGCCTGGTTTTGGAACCAATACTGACACTCAATTAGAGTTTTGGACTAAACTCGTTAACCACAAGTCCAAAGGCTTTGGTTCTTAATTTGAAATGACCAGAGGACATTTGAATTTGATTATGGAAAAGACCAAAATTTTATTCAAACTTTAGATACTACTTTTGTCTCCTACAATCTCTCTATTGTGCTAGAAGTTCTATTTTGGCAGACTTTGGTAAAAATGTCATTTCTTTCATTTCACAATTTCATTTTAAACAATATATAAAAATTTTTATACCCAGCTTCAAAATCTAAAAGGTCATAGTTTTCTCCCATTTTTATAACACGTTGGAATGAAAATGGTGATCTTTCAGAGTGATGAACATTTCATGTGCAGAGATGCCCTTTTTGAATGGTTAAGTGATTTAGACTTTTTATTACCCTTTTATAGCCATGTATGTGTTCTCATAGCTATCCATCATTCTTATTTATCTTATAACATCATTTTTAGTACATGAAGAACTTCATTACATGATAAGAAGGCACATTTAACAAAATAACTCAAAACAATGTATAAAATTTGATTATTGTAAAAGTTTGATCATTATCTCCATGAAAGCTCTTCTAGTTGCTAAAAAAAGATTTCATTTCAACTAATCTTAGAGTAGAAAGCTTAAAAAATTTATCTTTCAAAGACCTAAGCCTTGCAAACAAACCTCAGGCATTTGGAATGAAGTTTGATCTTTGAGAAGAAAGAAACCCAATTGACATCTTATGTCATCTAAACAAGAAAAGAAAAGAAAATTTTGATTTCTCGAAAACCAAAATTTTAAGTTCTTTCCTCTCCCCAAATTTTAAGTTTCGTTCCCTCTTTCCCCAAATTTTTATTTCCCAGATTTGAAGTTCCCTCTGTCCCCAAATTTTCCTCTTATCTCTATCTCAAAATAAATAAATCTCTCACTATTTTCTCTCCCCCAAATTACTCATATGTCGTTCTCTCTATCACTAATGGTGAAACAAGGTTGAAGGAAAGAAATGTAGGGATGGAAAAATGTTGTATGTCGCTTGGTGATTATGGAAAAACGTTGCAGATACTCATTGGTTGCAAGAGTCATACATGGAGTGTCTTCTTGGTGACTAGTCAAGATATATATGGAGTTTTCAAGGTCTATACACAAATTGTTATAATCTTTTAAGCGTCTCTCCTCATATTTCCAATTACTGGTAGTATTAGTTCTTGTGTTGTTGTTCTAGTTCAAAAATTCTAGTTGACTTGGGTTAATAATTTTGGCATCTACAATTGTTCATCGATTTCTCATTTCTTTTCTCTTTGTAGGTTCTTGTTAGTTTAACTTGGTTGATAGATTGGAAGAGTTGATTCTTTCCTCAAAATGGCACCTCTGTTTTTGGGTATCTATGTTTCAACTGTCTTGTGTGTTTTTTATTTTGCTTTTTTCCCCTTTGGTTGATGGCCATATCCTTGTTTGCATTTGAAGTATGAAGTTGTGTTTTGATTTTTTTTTTTGTCTTGAGGTGGGAAGCTAGGCTAGGGCTTGCTCAACTATGACAGAACAATGTTTGATGGAAAAATGAACTATAAGAGGTAAGAGTTTTATCTTAGTCAAATATCATAGTCGAGTATGATTGTAAACTATAAGTGTTTTTCCTATGTGCATTTTTATCATAATTGAATATCATATTCGAGCATGATTGTCAACTATATCATACTTGTGCATGATTATCCATAGTCGAGCATAAGACTAAAGTTAATTATAAATGTTCTTTGCAGATGCAGTTTTATCGTAATCAACTACCTTAGTCGACTATGGTAATTGAGTATGAGACTAAAGTTATTTATAAGTGTTCTGTGTAGGAGTAGTTTTATCGTAATCGATTACCATAGTCGACTATGGTAGTTGAGTATGAGACTAAAGTTTTTTATAAGTATTATGTGCATGTGTGGTTGATTGTAATCATATTGTGCATGAAATATTTATTTAATTTCAATTATATATTTAATTTATTTCAATTTTTAAAATAATAATTCGACATTATTTTGAAATAATGTCGAATTATTATTATTATTTTTAATTTTATAATATATATCCCAACATTTTAAAACATTGTAGTAAATAAACAAATATGTTGGAATAATAATCATATTGTGACCTTTTACAAACGTGGAGAAAAATCTAATTATACGACTCATACAATTGTTGGCAAACATTTGTATTTAGGTATTTGCAAATGTTGGGAGAAAACATTTGTATTGAATGATGGTTTGAAAAATGTAGCGACACGTTGTGTAGCATTTTTCTTACAACATTTGCACATGCTGCCTAAACAACTCTTGTGTCGACATTTGCATAATGTTGTCCTATCTTATACACAATTGTTGAATTAGCGGCTTATATAAGGACATTTACAAATGTCGCCCCAAGTATCATATATTACAATATAACTTTCAAATAATGAAGAAAATAAAAGTAAATAGGTGTCTATACATGTTTACATACAAAATATATATAATAAAATTAAGAAATATCTATTAAACATTATCCAGACGTGTACCTATGTCGAGAGGTCTGGCATGAGGAAGCGGGTTGCACGTTGACCCTATAATACTAGAAATAGACGACATGTACCTGTGTCAAGAGATTTGATATAAGGAAGCGTCCTAAACGTTGACCCTATAATACCGGGAATAGATGCTATTGGTTGTGGAGGATAATTAGGTAGTAAAAAGTCTTGCAAGCAAAAGGGAGTCATAAGGTTGGTAGTCGATTCGGTCAAAGAAAACCCAATTGACATCTTTTGCTGAACAAGAAAAGAAAAGAAAATTGTGATTTCTTGAAAAACTGGAAGTGATACAAAAAATGTATATGGAAAACTTCCTATACAATTTTCCTATTAGATAATTTTATCAATCTTAATCATATATATATATAATTCAATTAGATTATGACAACCTGCAGTGAAAGAGAAAGCTTTTCAAATAATGAAGAAAATAAAATTTCATTCTTGAGTTTGTTCAGTCCTTCGGTTTTCTACCCACCAATCAATATGTTTCTTGTATACAAATAATGTTTAAAGATGACTTCCATACAAATCATTTACATACTAAAAAAGTTATTATTAATATTATTATTCAAAATAAATGTTTTTCCTACTTTGTATACAATTATTAGGAAGAGAAATTGCTAGCCTATAAATATACTTATAATCTTTGTATCTCCAAGAAAACCAAATGGTTTGAAACTATATTATTATGAAAAATATTTCTACTAAGAGAAAATTCATCACCAAAGACCAATCCTTGAAATTCATTACTTTTAGATAAAAATAATTTATTACTATTACTTACTAGTTTCTTATTAGAGTTTATAGTAACCTTGGCAAATTTCACCTTTCATCCTCGGCTTCAATTCTAGAAACCTATCTAGGAAAGGAGTAATGAAGTTTAAATAGGTAAGCTCACACAATAGCAACTAACCATAGTTAAGTTGATGCCAACATGACATGTTATTAGAAGGGGTCAATAACTTAAAATCCGATCTAACATGTATACCTCAGTAGCTTTACCAATCCAAAAGACGAGACTGTGAAAACTACTTAATGAATTGATTAAATTACATGGTCTGTGTTGCAGAGTTTCTTAGCACGTAATCAAATAATTTTTTTTTTTAAAAAAGAAAAGTTTACTGCAATAACGTAATCAAATAATTAATTTGCTAACTTGAGATATTAGACATTCAGATACACTTGCATAAATTTAAACTAAGCATCCAACTCCATTTTAAGTACTTAAAGTTTGTTAGTGTAATATAAGACCTGAGATCTAGATGCGAGGATCGGAAAGCGTTAAGCTTGAATTAATGGTTCGTAAATATATCCTAATTGAATTTTGAAATTATAAATTTTGTTATCAAGTTAAAAGCATTCTAGAAAATCGTAGGCAAAGATAAGCAATTCCCTGGACTTAGGAGTACAAATAAACCTGTTAATAAAACTGTAGAAACCTTGCTTAGTATATGCTGATAACAAACTATAATATGTGCTAATTAGCGAAGAACTGGTAGGGAATTCTTACTAAATAAATTTATTTAAAATTTAGGATGAGAATAAAAAAAGTTAAAAGCTCTATATGTGCTACATATATATATATATATATATATATATATATTTGAGCTTAGTATAATTCTATTGAACTAGATACATATATTTGACTTTGGCAAAATGAGATTAAATTAAAAAAAGAAAAAAGAGAGAAAATTCAGATTTCTCTCATCTTTCTTTCCCACCTGAACGCCACTCCCCTCTGTTTTCTTCCTACGCCTCTTTTCTTCAACATCTCTCAACAAGTAACTCCCTGCCCTCCATCCATTTGCCATCATTTGCCACCCCACTGAAGTAACAAGAAAGTGACATAGTGCCTGCCCATGTGTTTGACTGCAAGAAGAAGATTTATTGTTAATCCTATTATTGTTTTATTTAATAATAATAAAATTATTATTATTATTATTATTATTAATTGTGATCTTGCAAGGCTTTATATTTTTTTAAAAACAATTCTAGGAATTTCTTAGTAACACCATTTTTGGGATAGATAAATAACTATGAGGCATTCTTCTAACTTTATTTTTATTGTTAGGTAAATTATTTGATGCGGTGTATATGCGTGTGTTTATTTGTAATAAATACATGTATAATAGGAAGTTTAAACTTAGATTGAAAATATGAATATGAAATAAATTAAATGATCTAGGCAATAAATAGGTGTCTATACAAGTTTACATACAAACATATAATAAAATTGAGAAATGTCCATTAGATGTATATATGTGACCCATGTCTTTTAAAGAGAGAAAAATAAAAGAAAGGAAAAAGAGAATTTCTGCCAAGGGAACATGAAGGGAATTAAAAAGAAAAAAGAAAAGAAAAAAAAAGACGTACTATGATAGCTGCTAGAGAAAGAAAGAAAAGAGAGCGGAGAAGAATGCAAGCATGGTTGGATGCCTTTGTCATTTTCAAGAAAAGAATACTTTCTCAGTGATATTTTGAGACTTATTTTGTATATTGTTTTTTCAATATTATTTTTTATCTTAAATTAAAAAAGAGAAAATAAATAATTTAATTACAAATTTTCTAGAAATAATATGACATAATAAATGAAAATATTTTAAAAAATTAGAATATTTCCTTAATATATGGAAATGTCCAAAATATTTTATATTTTGAAATGAAAGGAATAATATGAATTTCAAGGGAAGGAAGAGGCATGCATTGGGCAGCCAATCCCTCTCACCCTTCCCTCGTTATCAAGACCAAAACCCCAAGTAAAAATCACAATTTTCAGGCAATTTCTTCTCCCAAACCATCTCTCTCTCTCCTTCTCGATCCCTCCTTTCTTCTCATTTAATGTCAAATTTTCTTCTTTGGAAGCAACATCTGTCCTCCTTCATTTGCCATCATTTGCTGAAATTTTAGAAGTGCAAAACACTCCATTGAAGCCCACAAGGATGGCTAACAATCTGCCCTCCCTCTCACCAAAACTGCCCTCTATGTAAGCCCTTCGAAGAGCCTTCATCCTCCCTATTTTCCCATTCTCATTGAAGTTCATCTTTTGTTCATCCAAAATCTGGTAGAAAGGGCGTTTGGAGGTTAAAAGTTATCAAAGAAGAAAGATCCACACCAAGAAACAACTAAGGTAAACATCTAGTTATTGGGATTGTTTGGCCTTGGCCGAAATGATGAAGGGAGACACTTATTTCCTTCGTCTTTCGGTTAAGGGAAAAAAAGAAAAAAAAAAAAAAGAATCTAGTAAAAGAAAAAAGAGAGGGTATTGTTTTTGAGAGAAATAACTCGTGAATTTGATGAAAGATTCGAGTTTTCATGTTGAAAACATTTTAAAATGAATAATTTCCATAGTTGCATGTGTTATGATGCGTATGTGTTCATGTGATGATAAAAAATGGGTTTCCTTGAAAATATCTTTGTAATATCTGTAAAAACGGTTGCTTAATTAATACTCTCTCGGTTTCACATGTTAGAATTTTTCACACATATTAAAATTTTTTTTTAATATTATTAAAATTATATATTATTATTTTATTTTTTATATTTTGTTATTTCCCCTTTATTTAAAATTTAGTCATATTCAAATTTAATTGTGTGAAAATGTGTACAAATTTAGTTTAATGTATGTAAAAAATTGTGCACTTATCTTTGAGAAATGAAATCTTTAACTTTTTTTTTAAGTGGTATCTCAGGTTATCAACTGTCCAGACTAATCTACTCGGGACAATCAACTGTATAAATACTCGATGAATAACCCTACAAGGTGAGTCGAACCAGCGGGCGGAGGTGGTCCTTGCCAATTGGGCAAGAGGCGTTCCTCAGTGAAATTTTTAACTTAATATGTATTAGTATTTCAATAATTTGAAAATGATTTTTATAATAACAAATTATGTTAAATAGATATAATTTAGGTAGATAAAAATTAAACAATACCCTAAATGAGGAAATTTTACTATAATTTGTGATGGATGAAAAAGGAAAACAAACATATTTTAGTGGGATGAAGGGAGTACTAGGTTTACAAACTGTTTTTTTTTTTATATTTCAAAAGAAAAGGCATGAAAAACCCTAATCTAAGACCCACAATACCCTACTGCATTATGTCTGGAAAGATCTGAATTCGAGTGTAAAACTATAGATGAGAAAAGTGTAAGGAATACATAGGGTTGTAGAAAATCTTCTTAACTTTAATTTGATATAAAGATCACTAAATTTGGAAGAGAGTGTGGAAAGATATTAAAGATTTACCGAGAGGTGGCAGATCAGGAAAAATAGGCCGAAAATTTACAAATGATATGCATTTTCTAAATTTCAGAAGCCATACAAAGGAAGGTTAATGGACACTTTAAGTTACGATCCTAGCACTAGGAGTAAAACAAAGCCTAACATGACTAAATTAATTTAATTATAGAATACAAGTGAAATCTCCAAATAACAAGGGGAACCAAATATGGAAAATGAAAGTGAAATCCTAAGATCGACAAATTATGAAAACTAAACATAAAAAAAAATTAATGTTAGAAATCTTAATAATAATAATAATAATAATAATTCATTCGTCCAGAATTGAAAGTCCAAATTTCTATTTTAGCTTTTTTGAAATTAAACTTCTACTTTTCTTAAATAAACATATTTTTTATCTAGAATTTCATTAATAAGTTCTTTAATTTAAAAATATATATTCCACTAATTTATGAGTTTCATCACTAACCACATAAATTTAAGAGATTTATATCTCACTAGTTCATGTGTCTCACCATCCATTACATTAATATTATGAATAATTTGAAAATTTAATTAAAGTAATAGAAATTCCTTAATAAATTTTAACAAAAGTCCAAAATAGACATTCAATTTCGAACGAGAGGAGTAATAAATAGGGCCTCCCGTGAGTGACAATCAATAGTTCTTCCAGTGAATAAGGATCTCTTTCCACCAAAGATGGCGTCGATTCCACCACAACTCACCGCCGTCTTGATTCCGTTGACGTCCATTAGTTCCCCTCTTTTCAATCTTAATATGACCTCTTTTCTTTCTTTTTTTTTCCTTTGTAATTTTGTGTCTCTTTTTTCCGGCTACAATTTTTATGAATTGATTAAGCCATTTTATAAGACATACCTTTTTTTACTTCACTCAAAAAAAGATAGTTGTCGATCATAATTGTTTCTCATGGACAAAGCCTAATCGACTGGAAAAGATAATGCCAACTTTATTGATTGAATATTCACACTACTTAAACATGAAAAATGGTCTCAACGATGGTTTGCTTATGGAAGAAGTGGTCTGAAGAGTATGTAGACATGAGAAAATGGCTTAGTAGACCTTGGAGGCCAAGGAAACCAATTGAATCAATTGGCTATAAAATGAGGAATAAAGACAAAGTAAATAAAAACACATCACAACATCAAACAACTTATCTCTTTCAATACCTTTTTCCAGCCCTTTTATTTCTAGAAAAGGTTATACGGACTCAATAGCCTTTATCGTCTAATATAGCTGAGACTTAGAATTATTTGGTGATCATGTCATAAACTAATTCATCATTCAATTTCGAACATATTAGTTGATAGTCTGATTTACCTCTAGCTTTATTAGCTAGTCGTATTTCGAGCAACAATAAAATTGGCACGCTCAGTGCAACCCTATCTTTTCAGTGTAAGCAATTACTGTCCGAACAACAAATCTTGGCTGACAATTCCAACAATTCATCAAGGAGGTCAGTCGAACCTAAACCATTGGCATAACCATCAGAGCTATTACCACGAGTCAGCAGTGAACAAAAGTTTATAGGCCCACAAACATCAATAGTTACTTAAGAACAATAATCGATATGAACTTCCTTGAGTGTGATCAAGCATATCATGTAGTAATGTACTAGTGAGCTTATGTAAAATCTTGTTTCTCAATCTATTAGTATTTTAAGCCTTTGTTGTGAAATGAGTTCTACAATCTAGAGCAAATGCAATACTCTCTTGGTTGACCATTGATTTCTCCAATCAGTTATCCAAAATGTGGATAATAGTGGAGTGTTCCAGTATCAGACAATCAATTCCACAATAAGCATACTACTCTAGAGGCAAACCTTCATTACAATCGTTCAGATAGTGGTAAATCTTCCTAGACCTTACCTTTTACCATAGGTTCTACATGAGGATTACCACATGTAAAACTTGTTATACTCCCACATATCAATCTAGTTACACCGTTGTTAACTAGTTTGCTGAGTGATATACCAAAAAAATACCACCAATGAGAGCTTTACGGCCTAAAGCTATCAATATCCTACTCTACAACCTCAAGCCGATAAAACTGCAATAGCCAATGTGCTGCGTAGACAGTTCGGCTTGAATGTCTATCCACAAGATCGCCCAACATATCAAAAGTCATATCCAAATTGGGTAGACACTTTAGTCATCATCCCTCCAGGCTACAAAACACCAGAATTTACACTTTCTCAAAACATAATGACAAAACAACTATGGTGCATATTAGTAGATTCACAACTCAATATCGTGAGCTTGGAAACAGTTAGTGACATAAATTAAAATTATTTCATTACCTTCAATTGGTGCTATTTTTACATGTTACACAATTTTCCTCCTAACTCGATCCAAAATTGTGCCAAAATGAAACTATTGTTGCACAAAATATTTTATAGACTAATACCAAAGTTTAATTGTTGGCTTGCCTGCTATCATATATAACATGTACCGAACTTCCTTAAAAGGTTTTAGAATGTAAAGCCTTAGTATTCCACCTTGCTAGTAGAACCTTAATACACCAAGATTGCAATCGGTAGAATGCATAATCAACAGAATGAACGACTAATCCTTTGGGACTTTTACTAATTTGTCTCGACTTTTCTCTATATTGTAATAATTAACGAATTAATAAAGACAATGAGAAGAAATGAGCCACCCATTTGTTTCATGGTCAACAATGATATACGTATTGGATGATTTAGCTTATTATTAAGTAAATCAGTCGATGGATGTCATGGCAGCCAAGATTGTCAAAAAAAAAAACCTTATACATGTCCTATACTTAAACCATCAAAAAGGGAAAAAAAAAGGTTAAGCAATAGGACTAGTCAACATGTGCCTTAAATATTTCCAAATCCGATAAAGTCTTTGATTCACTTTTGTGGGACGTGCAAATCAAATTGATGGCACGACAAAATATCATATTGACTAAAGACTTGAAAGGGAAGAAATACTTTGTGTGGAATAATATCTTATCTTATGCTACTAATAATTGTATTACCTTTACAACATAATTCAAAAGACTATTCGAGATGGCCAATACAAATTCGCTGATTGAAAATATTAAGATACCTTAGTCGATAAGGATAATTTCCCATCGGCTAAAGCAAGTATGGTAGCTCTTAAAAAAGAGGCAACAAGAACTAGATAGAAATGGAGAGTCAAGAAGACTAATGGAACTTCAAAGCAGAGTCTTTGGCTCGGGGCATAGGGTCAACAAATTACCCGGAGGCAACCAACAACGACAAATACCTTTAAGTCTCCACACAAGCTTCATACTCGTAAGATATCTTACTTAACTTATCGAAACTTGTTGCACCACTGTCAAATGAATATTTCTAACTTAACCTGTAAATAAAGCAATGAGGGTCGAATCCTACAAATACTTGTAAAATCCTTGAATTTTAAGTTTGTTAAATGAAAGATGTTTATGGTTTTTTTTTGTAGTTTTCAAAAATAATTTTAAAAAGTTGAAAACAAATAAAATAAAAGGAGTTAATTAAAAATAATATATTTTTAAAAGACATTAGCGAAAAACACTTACCAAGTTATTTATTTTAATGGGATTAATCCTAGATAAAAATGAATTTATTGAGTGGTTGACTTTAGAATCCGATCAATTCAGATAGATTCATATCCTTACTAATTAGATTAGTCTCGATCAACTCACACTGATTAATCTCTAATTTAATTAAACATCACTACCAACTAACGTGAATAAGATGATCAATCAAATTGCATGAAGCATATAAAACATCACGCATCACCAACATTAAAATGCATATAATAATCATATTCAATTATGTACAATTTAAATTATATGATTCCGCTATTAATTTAATTAAGTCAAGAGTTGCAACTTAATCAAACTATTATATGCTACTTTAATTATTAATATAAGATTAATAATCCTGGATATATAATCATATTAATTAACTAGGTTGTCAATCCAATTAATTAAAACAATTATATTTAGTTATAACTTGAATTATATAAATACTCAATTATGTATGTAAACAAGACCATATTAACTAAAATAAATAGGTTGCTCGACTGACCATAAAAATAAAATAACCTAAAAAGTAGACTACTTGTATGACTAAAAATAGAGAATTTTCCCCCGCGGTAAAAAGTACATAAAAGTAATTAACTAATAATCTCATTTATTAATAACTTACATGCCCTTGATAAACAAGATAAGGTTAAAAATACATTGAATTTACAACATCAAAGTGATGAATTAAATATTTGAAATCAAGAATTAAAAAGAGAAACTTTATTGAAATTAATTCGCGCAACACCTTTTTCATATATTAGATTTCTCCTTCAAAATACCTCCAAAACTCATTTTAAAAATTCCTAAATATTATTTCACAACAAAAACTAAGAGAATATAATAGAAATCTGAGATAAATCTAATCTAAAATTGTTTTACAAATGAAGAAAATTTCTTGGGTATTTATAGGAATTTCCGGGGTTGAACTACATTTAAATTCGGACTAAAATGAAACAAATATAAACATTGGTGGTGCAAATGAAATAAAAAAAAGTTCTGGGCCGCCGGTGGCTGACTGGAAAAATGTGGTTTCAACATATGGCGACATCCGAGAGCACCACCTGTATTCTGTTTGGAAGAAAAAAAAAAACCCCTTCTAAATGACTTTTTAAATTCCTTTTGTTTTTCTTTTTATTATCATTCTTTTCTACACAATATCTAAGCTCTCTCTGCAAACCAGAACCGATCGATATCTCTTCATAACAGTCTCCCCATCAGACATCAACTATTCACATTCAGCAGAGTCTCCCAAAATGGTATCTCTCTCTCTCTCTCTCTCTTATTGTTTTTTTAAGTTCTTTCTTAAGCACAATCTCTTTCTTTCTTCTCCATTCTTGTTCTGAGAGATGCTATATTTTGTGTGTATGGAAACTTCCATAGATTCTGGAAATATATTCTTGCTATAGATGGTGAGGAAGACAAAGTAAAAACCTGGCTTTGAATCGCTTAAACTTAAAGCAACTTAGAAACTTTCGCCTTCTTTGGCAAAGAAAATGATATAAGGAAGTTTGTTTTTCATATATATATATATATACTTTTTGGGAGTATATGTATATTTTTATTTATATATGGAAAGAAAAAAAATTGTGTGTGTGCTTTTGACCTGTATCTTGAAGATGAGAAGAAGATCATATAACTTCTTATTTCTTTAGCATAAAATAATGTTCGGAAGTTGCGTTCGAGTTCAGAGTTTTTGTTTTCTTATAGTATATATATATATATGGTAATTTTTTGTCTGTAGCTACGGGAAGCAAACATATTCAACTGATCAAACTCTAGTTGCATTGGAAAATGTTTGACATTTCCAAATAATAATTATTTTTCCAAGTAATTGTGAACATTCACAAACTCTATAATCAACTTCTAATTTAAGAAATTAACATGCATGATAAGTTTCTTACAATAAAAAACATTCCTTAAATTTTATTTTTAAGTCAAAAGTAAATATTTATTTATAGATGAATATATATATATATATATATATATATATTACCTTTGAAATGAAAAAAACACAAAAGGAAAAAGAAGAAAAAAGGATATACTAAGAAATATCTTAGAGAATGTCGCATTTAGAATTATTTACTATTTTTTCTTTTCAAAATATAAGATTATTTGGTTATTTCATACATATTAAAAATATATCTTAATACTCTAAAATACTCTTATTTATTATATTATATTATTTTTAAAAATTTAAAATTAAATTATTTATTTTTTCTCTTTTCATTTAAGAGGAAAAATAATATTAAAAAAATATACAAAATAATTTTTAAAAACCTCAAAATATTTATCCAAAGTATATTATATATTGGGAGGACGAAGAAAATATTTTTTTGTAGTTTTATAGGTAGGGGTTCATTAATTTAATCGGGGGAGACTTGAATATCTAATATTACCACATTCACAACCTACCCTAATAGAATTATTATTTATAGTGCATGGTGGGTTTGCTGCAGAGTTTCTGGCCCATAGTTTTTTTGCTCATTGCTCCAATCATTGATTGTTTTGACCAGCTTTTGTAGTAGGTTTTCTCAAATAATTCACTTGTGTTTTTAATCGAAAAAGGATCAGTGTATTATACTATTAACTAAAAGCTATACAAATTGTTAAGTCATCAGAGTTCTTAATGGATTAAGAATTATTAAAAAATATATAATTTGTGTTAGGATGCACCCAACTATACTTATGCTTAAAGGAGACAAATTAGGAAGGTGAATCCAGATAATGAATGGACTAACTTTTGAAGAAAAATTGGATTCAAAATAAAAATTTCTTTTGATCATTATGAATAATACATTATTATATCTCGTTGGGGTTGCTTGTGGGAGTGGACGGTTGTCTGGGATCCCTAATCTGCTCTAGATGATAACTTGCAAATTCATTTCCTCGTGATTCTAAATCTAATGCAATTTTTATAAAATTAAAATAAATAACATTCCCGGAGATTATATATTTTTTTCTTCTTTTCTTCCTCAAATTGGTACTGATTTTTAGTTTGGAGTAGCTTTATTGCTATTATAGTGATTTGGTTTTTTTTTTTTTTTTGGAATTTAGGGATTTATAAGCTATAAGAATAGATCGTTGTAGAAATTTAAAATAGCCAACAAATATATAATATATTAGAAAATGATTGATTTAATTTATCATTATCTATGAATTCATTAGTCTAGATATAAATTATGCTATTTTAACTAACGATTAAAGTTTTAAAAAGGACAAGTTGTTTGCAAGTATCAATAAATAATAAATTAGAAAATGATCGACTTAATTTATCACTATTTATCAATTCATTTTTTAGATAAAAAAATTTAAGTTGATAAAGAAGAATTAAATATAACTCTTTAACATTTCCTTTTATATATGGTAGACTACAAATTTTCGGCCAAAATGCTATTGCAGAATCAGAGTTATTTTGTATATTTTTTTCAATATTATTTCCTATTTTCAATGAAGATAAATAGTTTAATTTCAAATTTCTAAGAAAAAGTATGACATAATAAATTATGGTATTTTAGGAAACTAAAATATTTTCTTAATATGGGTAAAATGATTAAAGTATCTTTTATATTTTGAGATGTAAATAGTATTTATCTTACTCATTCTGTTCAGGGATATAAGTCGTTGGATTATTTTTTCTTGTCTCAAAATATAAAATATTTTACAGAATTTTATAAATATTGTATCATTATTTTTATTTAATTTTAACTCTTTTTTTCACCTCTTTCTTATTTCCAATAGAAAGTCTTTATATTTTATTTTTCTCAAATTAAACTTTTTTTTCTATTTATTATTTTCAAGACATAATAATTAACGGTATTTTAAGAACAAAAAGTTCTCTGGTATGTATAAAAGTGGATATATCGACTTATATTTTTGTAAGGAGAGAGTATTAAATATTATAGTATTTATTTTAAAATATTCTAATATTGTATCTGTTCTATTTCAATTATTTACTTTAAATTTGCACTAAATTTTAAAAAAGATTGAAAATGATAATAATACAACTAAATTTCTTAAATTGACTTTGTTTAATTATCCGTGTAAATATAATAGTTTCAAAGTATTATGTGAAATAACATTTTCCAATAAATTGATTTATCCATACTTGTATATTTATTCAAAAATACTAATGGGCATTTATGTTTTAAATGTTTTTTTAAAGTTAAATTTATATCTTTAAAATTAAATAAAGGGTAAAATTATTGAAGTGCCTACTAAAATTAAAAATTAGACAATTGATATAAAAAAAGAATTAAAATAAGAGGAAAGTAGTATAAATTTTAAAATGTTTAATTTTAGACGGATGCAACATTTATTAATTGTCCCATTTTTCTTTAATCCCTAGATTTTAAGAAAAGAAGAAGAAAATTAAACGGAAAAAAAAAAAAAAAAAACTAATGAGTCGCATACCATGGAAGAGAGACAAAAGAGAAACTAAGGTATGACATGGTTTATAGTCGAATTTCTCAGTTGTTTGTTTATTTTGTATTGCAATGAAGCTTAGCAGCATTTTAGGTTTGTCAAATAAGTAAGAATTCTTGCGTAAATAGATCTGGAATACATACTGGGAAGGGCAATTTCCCCAAAAATGAGGGATTGATGGGAAATGGCTCAGCAATTTTACTGTTAATTTGTTAAGGCCACAGGACAGGGATCAGAGAGGCCTAATCCTGTTCTTACAGCACCATTGTCTTTGGATAAAGATTGTGACGGCAATTATAGAGCTCCCAATCTTCTCCAGCGCATTTTAAGTCTCCTCGCCAGTGTACGGCCAGGCTCCGATCTTACCCGTTTACAGGCAAGTGATTCTCATTCATATCTGGCAACAATGTTCTTATATATTGATTAAACCTATAGGTTTTCTTCTCTCGTGATCATCATAATGATGGTTTGTCATTGTTAGGTATTTTACTACATATGGAAATTGAATTTCCAATATTTTATGAATTTTACATTTTGATATTTTAGAAAAATTAATGCTATGTTTGGACTTTTTTTTAAAATTATATTTTATAAAAACACATTTCAAAACACTTTTTTCTAACTCTTACATTCCCAATTAATTACAATATCAAATAATTTATTAATTATATTTTATTATCTGAAATTCAAAACCTATCAATCCAACTTTTTGTCGATAATCACAATATTGTGGAGTAATATTGTTATACATTTTGTCGATAAAAAAAATGTCTTATGCTTCTTTTTTTCTACATTCTTTTTAATATATAGACAAGCTGTTCCAACTGTAGGTGTAGTTTTTGAGCAAGGGTGAGAGGGAAGAAGATAGGCGCAAGTGAAAATTTTCTATAGTTATCCCTCTATTTTATTCCATAAATTGTTCTAGTTTCAGTGGAGTTGCTTAGCTTGAGCCTGCTCAACCAATTACTTACAACTATATGGGATGAAATATTTGTAAAAGGTTATGTGCTTCGTCTGAGTTGGAAAGTTGCCTTAGTGAAGTTTACTCGTCCTTTGCTAGTAGTGTGGCATCATTAATTGTTCTGGCTTTTCTGATCTATTTTGATTTCTATTGGTATTTGTTTTTTCATCTTAGATTTCTTGGTTTAATGTTTTTGGCTATATTCATCTCAGTCAAGTCTGATGATAGAATATTGATGGAATTTTCAGCTGCCTCCACTGTTTAACATTCCCAAATCACAACTTCAATGTTATGGAGAATCAGTGTACTGCACAGGAACTGACTTGTTAAGTAAGTGTGCCAATGGAGAAAGCTCGATTGATAGATTTATTTCTGTTGTTGCTTGGAGCATATCCACAATACGGCCGTTGATGTTTGGAGTGGCTCCATATAATCCCATTCTTGGAGAAACTCACCATGTCTCAAGGGGTACTTTGAACGTACTAGTGGAACAGGTATTTCAACCGTCTAGGCTTCTACTGTATAATCACTGAACATAGGGGATTCTTCGGCTCATTCGATGTTGCTTTTAGAGGAAAAAAAAAGAAAGAAGAAATCATTGGCTTGTAGACACTGAACTGCACTTAAGAGGACTCTTTAGATAATTTGCCGTTGTTTATCAGTGAAAAGATGAGATCTTGATTCCGAATGAAAGGAGAAACAATATGCATTCTCAAGCCAATGATTTCACATATTTGAGTCGAGTATTTTTAATTCATGAAATCAAAGCCAAGTATCTGAACTAGGTGATGTTAGGCAAGATGGGATTGAAAAAATTGAGCTGGACATAAGATGAATTTCAATACTCCAAAGCTATAAAATGAAGCATGATTCAGAGTTGCCAATATTTTTTTATAGTTCTGTATCTATCCGTTTTGCTGCTTCAAATTCTGAATCTCAGTTGTGTTTCAGGTTTCTCATCATCCTCCAGTGAGTGCTCTTCATGCTACAGATGAGAAAGATAACATTGAAATGATATGGTGTCAAAATCCTGTCCCAAAATTCTATGGTACTTAGAATGGTTCTGCTTTATCCTGATTATTTAATAGAGAACATATGATTTTTAAACTGTATGTGTTTGGCATTAGAAAGCTCATCAAGGTGAAGAAATTAAGTAATTTGGCTTTAAAAATAATTGTGTAAGTTGGTTTATATTCTCTTTCCATCTGTAACATCATGCTGCATTTTTAATAATTCTCACAGAGCTGAAAGGAGCATAACTATTTCCTAATGATTCTAAGGATTAATGCAATCTCTTCGGTTGAATCCAATCTCTTTTTTTCAGTTTCATGGTTCCCAAAGCAAGACCTTGCCTTGTTTGAGTCAAATGAACCATCAAGAGAGCAGGTATTACTAAATCAAGTTTGAACTTACATTACAACTTCACATTTGCAGGCACTCATATAGAAACTGAAGTTCATGGAAAAAAGCAGCTGAAACTCCTGAGCAAAGGAGAAACTTACACAATAACTTCCCCGAAACTTATAGTAACATTTCTTCCCATACCTCGTGTTGACTGGTCGGGAACAGTCACAATCAAATGTGAAGAAACAGGTCTCACAGCTGAGTTGTGTTACAAAGGGGGCTCATTTTTAGCAATGCGAGCAAATAATAGGTCGGTTAGAGGAAAGATCTTCATGTCATCATCCTCAAGGATCATGTATGAAATCAGTGGTCATTGGGATAGGTATTTCACTGTTTAGATTTCATTCTGCCTCTTTTGATTTTCAGTAGCCTATGAATGTTTCTGAAACTTTTTAGTGCCAAGCCTATAAATGGTTTGCAGTTCAGGCTCGTGACTCTAGTACAATTTACTCTTTGGAGTTTCTCTTAATATTCTAAATGCTCAGTTGAAGAGGTTTAACATTACATTCCCTGTTTCATGGTTTTGATTGCATATATACACATTTGGTCTAAAATGATGTGATCATGCTATTCTGAATTCTTTCAATCATATATTATGCAGAACTGTCACCCTCAAGGATCTTGCAAACGGGAAACAGACTGTGATTTACTCTGCAAAGGAGACAATTTCAGGACTTAAGGCTCCGACTCTTAAGGATTCAAAGGTATCATATTCTAAGGGAAGAAAATTATTATTGAACTTCTGTTGCCTGCTTGATATTGTGAAGCATGACAACTATGATATATAGGAGCAAAATATTTGGAAACATGCGTGTGTTCTTCAAAATGGTCAAAAAGAGTACTACTAGACTTGTAATTCCAAGGAGCAGAAGTCTTTTAAGTCGTCTAATTTACTTAACAATTTTTTAAAAAAACTTTTGCTACCAATCATTGGTATGGCGAATTTTTTTAAGATTGAAAAATCAGGTTCTTTTACTGTTGCATTGTGGTTTATTTATGGTTTTCTAACTACAATAATCTGCTGTAACAGGAGATTTTTCCAAGTGAATCAACGGTTGTATGGGCAGATGTGAACCAAGCAATCCTAAAGAAATCTTGGGAAAAAGCAAGGGAAGCAAAGAACGCTCTCGAAGTAAGGGAGAGAGAGCTTTCAAAAGACAGACAAATGAACGGAGAAACATGGGTTCCCAAGCATTTTAGTGTAACTTATAGCAAGGAGAATGGATGGCATTGCTCCCCAACAAAAAGGTTGGTTCTGCCAGCACCGATTGTTGTTCCATTGTAATGTAGTTGCACTATGCACATTAGAAGACTTTAATATCTACAAATTCAAGTTTTGAAAATCTTGGCATATATGGCAGAATTGGCTATATAGAAAGCAAGAAAATGCAAAATGAAAATGAAGGAAAAGAAAAGAAAAACGCTAATGTACTCTCTTGTGAGATTGAAGCTATTTTCAGTTATTTGAATCAAGAGTTCTATATCAGACATTTAATTGAAAGTTTTTTTTCCCCTCTCACAAAGCAGACTGATGATATCCATCAGTTAGATCATAATCACTTGATAAAGCTTTTACCAATTTTTCTATAAAGGAACCTTGCTGATGAAATAAGACTATGAGAAAGATTCAACTTGAATTTACATTAGAAAGTAAAGCAGAAAACAGCGAGAACCACTAGAAAGTTGAAGGTAGAAGGAAAATAGCGAAATCCCACCGAAACAAACTAAACAAAGCCAAGTAGTGTTGTTTACTGCAACATAAATTTGGGTAAATCCCAAAATCAATCCCAGGAAGAATTTTCTGTCACAAGTGTAAAGAGCCATTTGGGTAACAAATTCTTAGCTCTATTCCTGCAAATCTGATTCACTCCTCCGATTGAACGATCTCTCTCTGATGGTGGCTAAAATTGGCTTCCATGATCGGGACTTGGTCGATTTTTGCATTAGTCCTGCCAGTTGGTCAATTTCTGGCTCCTCAGTTACATTCTTTTCTGCAGCTAACCGGCCAGGACTACTAACTGGTGATCTCCCTACTAGGACTTCTCCAATTAAGCCTAAACGAAGTACTTGCATTCTCAAAAGTATTTAGAGCCTTAGGTGAAAATTCAACTTTCGAATTCAATCGTTTTTTATTGGCAATGTTAACAAGCTTTTTGGCTACAGGGGCAAAATCCATTGGAGAAACACCTGATTGAAACACAGAAAACGGCAGAAGGAAATAAATCTCACCAGGATTTAGAAAAGTATCAGGCGTGAGAGGCTTTGAACAAGCAGACAGAAGCTGCACATGAGTGCATACAAAATGTTTTGGTGAATTCCCAGTGACTTCACAAATTGTAACAGGATGATCAAAGTCCTCAATATAGCCATTTAAATGTACTACTCTAACTATGCTCTTATTTCTTACAGATGATGATGATTTTGATCTACAAGAGAAAGAACATCCCATTGCTCGTTTCCTCTCTTTCTAAATTCAAGACAGAATTATCACTCATTCACTGAGATCATCAACTTGTCCCGCGGCCTTAAATTTTGGATGCAACTAATAGTAAGTTTACTTGTTCAACTACTAGGAAGGACCAAAAAGTCTTCAGCTTCTTTGCAGGGTCTGGGTCAACTGGCGTTCCTAAGGGGCAACTTCTTTCCACGACTTTTTATGGAAAATTTTGTATAATGGCAATTCACTTTAATACTTTATTGATTAACGTACAAGCGATACATAAAATTATTTAATAAAAAAAAAGATGGAAAAAGATAAGATAGAATGTCTGTAGATATAAATTCCTTTCACAAATATATTAAGAGAAAAATTGCAATCTCTTCAGATTTGAATATCTCATTTTGACTCTATCTAGAAAAATGTTGAAGTATCACTTAAATGATATTTGCGACATCTATTGGCGAAATTTTAAATTAATTATTCATTAAATTGAAAACATATATTTATAAATAAATGTTTATATAAATATCTAATTTCAACCAATAGAGAACTTGTTGCACTGACCATGTCGACGGATGGACTCAATTTACCAGGCCCCTTCAGATTATTGATACTGCCTAACTTTTGACATTTTAAGGTTCCGATAAGATGACCATTCAAGAAGAGAGATTTTTTCCAACTCAAGTTCTCAAAATAAAGAAAATGTTACATAAAAGAGGAGTTTGGAGGGATATGTATACTATGAGAGGTGAATGGCTTGCCAAAGTGATGATGCTTGTGAAGTAAAATGTCAACGTTATGCCAAGCATCTGTGGAAAAAATATATGAATAAAAGAGAGAGTACATATGTTGAAAAGGAAAGAAAAAATGAGAAAGGATAAAATGTTGGAAGTTGAAGTAAGTTTGAGTTTCAATAAAGTTTTCAATAATATAGTAATTTTTTGTAAGTTTGAGTTTATTTGTTTGTTTTCAAATTTATTGTTTGATAAATTGTAATGATTTGTGTTCTATGTGTTTATTTGTAATAACAAGTGATTATTTATTATTATGAATGAGGACCTATTTTTTCAAGCTCTTCACTTTTCTTGTCAATGAACTAAAGCTTCTCAGTTTGATAACCTAGCTTCCAAACTTGTGTATAGCTTGTGTCTGACTATACTGGGGATAGCGACCCCAGTCTACCACCCAGGTCCGTTTTAAGAATGAGGCATAATTGCCTACCCTAAGAATTGAACTCATGTTGATGGAAGAAAGAAAGCATACACCATCCTCTTTTGCCAATTCAACTATGTCCAGGGGACTTTTGATTTTCTTCTTTGAAATCATGAATAACATATCATTTTCTTGTTGAGGGTCCTACTAACCTTGGAAGCTCAACAAGTCCTTCACATGCACAAATATTTGTGTCTTGTGCAGCAATTTAAAGTGGTACCCATTTCATTAGCCGAAAATTAATACTTTTATTAAAAATACATAATACTTCATATGTCCTGAGTTGAATGTCAACTTTTTACTTTTTACTTTGATTAAAAATTAATAAATGTATTTATTTTAATTAACTTACTAAATTATCATTGATATTAATATAATGGATTGTAGGGCGCATTAGTTAGTGGAATACAATTTCCTTAAATTAAGGTGTGTGTAGTGGGGAACATGAGTTAGTGAGATATAAATCTCTTAAATTAATAAAATTATTAATGGAACTTTAGATAAAATAATATGTTTATTTAACGAAAGTAAATATTCAATTCTATATAAACTAAAATAAAAACGTGAGCATTCAATTTCACACGCACTAAATTATTAAATATTACACAAATCAAGAATATCATTTTCTTCCCAAGAGCATGGCATTTTAATATTTAAATAACATGCCAAAAAAAAGTACAATAAAAGAAGATAAAAACATTTTTTTAGAGCATCATTTATTGATCATGGAGGTTAAATGTTCATATAGAGATACTCACAAAAAGGAAATTCATAGGCAAATCGCTCACCAATCTAGGCAAAAGAACATTACAAAGACACAAGCGAGATAAACTTGAAATATGAAACGGAGCACTGCAATATTGAAGTAGCTAGTCTTTAACTCTTCATGCACATCCACATAAGTAACCCTTAAAATAAATTTTAAAAAACAATGAATCTCATGGGTTGATTGTAATCCTTTAAATATAATAAATCATTAAAAATATCTATTCTCACATTTTTAGAAGCAAAATCACTTATAAAACTTTCATAATCAATATGTCCTAACAAATCTTGTTAAATAGATATCAAAACTAATCTATTAAGTCTCTCTTGTGACATAGTTGATAGCAAATAAGATTTTAACAATTTCAATTTTGAAAAATATCTTTCAACATATGCAACGGTAACAAGAATAGTGAATAATATTCCCTAAGAAATAAATACATTAGAAAACAATGCATTTTTTTTCTATAATTAAACATATCAAAAGTTGTCTTTGTTCCTCTTGGTAAAAGATTTCAAAAAAATTTTAACTCTTGAAACAAATCTTTATCATCAAGATCCAAATCATCACTATGACTTAGAATAGTACTGAGATGCTCACAACATGCTTTTAGATTAGTTTCATTCATTGAATTTAATCTATCTGTAGAAAATAGAAATCCAAAACTTTTATCATATGAAGAGTCAAACCTTTGCTCAAGTGATCTAATCGTTTGATCTACTATATAAAGAAAAGAATTAGTTCTAAAAGAATCTTTAGCTGAATTAGTTCTGAAAGAAACTTTAGCTGAATTAGTTCTAAAAGAATCTTTAGCTGATTGTGTGATTTATCAAGTAGCATTTTCATCAAAATGTTTATTCCTAAGAACTATACGTTTTTTCTCAGATACAAGATCAATGTTCAATTCAATTGCAATTTTCTTAGCAATATCTATTGTATCATTTAATCCAATTTTCTTATATTTTTTAAAAAATCAATCAAGTCAATCACTTCATCAATAGCAACATCAATAAGCATATCATCATATTGCAAATGTTTACTAATTAAATTAACAACATATATTATCTCATACCATATAATCATAGCCACTAAGAACTCAAATTTCCTAGATAACACGACACCTTACATCGGTATCATTGTCAGTTTCAACTATTTCAAGTAAAGCTTCTCTTAATTCAGGAGCTTGAAATCTGATTACTTTAGCAAGATACTTTTACATGGACTAATGCACAACTTATGGTTGTGATTGAGAGTCCAAGATTTATTCAAAACCATGGTTCTCTCAGGTCATACATAAAATTGATTGTGTCAATGGAGCCTGCAAGAACATGGGAGTTTTTGTCCCATTTATATCAATGCATTACTCAACAATAGGGCATACTTTTTTTTATCACAATGTATATATTGATCAAAAGAGATACACAAAGTTGCTCCAAGCATGCCCAAGTGAATCAAACAACCAAAGCTTTACAATAAATGCCCACGACTTACATCGAGATGCATCATAAAAAACTTGTTGAAAAAAGATAAAATATGGGAATACAAAGTAAACATAGCTCTGTAAATATGCATTTTAACTTTTTTTATCATTGTCTCTGTGTTCGGAATAGTGTCTTCAAAGAATGCTTCATTTCTAACTTGCCAAATGAGGTACATAGTGGCAGCTAGAGCCCATCTTCTGGCTTTCGGTATCCAGGATGTCCTACGAGATTCTCGCTTGAGACATTTTAGAGCACTTAAGAGTAAGGTTATACTTCTTCGAATTCTTAGCCAGTGCTTGATTGAGTCCCAACCTTTGGTGCTTACCAGGAATTGGAAGAAAATATGCTTGATGGATTATGAGCATGTGTAACATAGAGGGCATTTGCTTTCCAATAAGGTATTATGAGCATGTATAGCCTGTCTCTCGATACAAGCCACAAAATAAATGAGTGTTTTGGTGTAATTGTATCATTCCAGACTGTGAATACCCAAGCCTTACAATTGCTCTTGGGCCGAAAGAAGTTGAATGATTTGGTTGTCGAGAAATTAGTCACAATTTACCAAAGAGACATCTATTACAAAGCTTCTTCAATGGAGTAACAATTTTGGCAAAGGAGATCCTTGATCAAAATAAGTCTCTTGAAAGGTGTGGAATCATTATTAGGTGTGGAAATGTCTAAGGTTGTGGTCTTGTATGAACTCCTTATAGACCTATCGTACCCACAAGGTATTCTTTTTCTAATGCAAGTTCCAAAGAGTTTGAACATGAGGGTAAAATTCCAGGACTTAGGGTCTCTAAAGCCCAAGCCCCCTTCATCTTTTGGAAGACAAAAGTCAGTCTATGACATTAAGGGTCTGCATTCATTATAGAGGAATGCTTTGCACAATTTGATAAAGTGATCAATAATTGTTCTTGGCACTGAGAAGATGATAGCCAGAAGCATTCAGTCCCTTGCAAAACTAATCGGATAATCTCAACTCGTCCAACATATGATAATGAATTTGTTGTCCACGTGCTAATTACTCCAAGAATTTTCTCAATGAATAACTCATACTGCATGACGTTGAATTTCTCTACAATGAAAGGGATGCCAATGTATCTAAATGATATATTGCCTAGTTGGAAATGAATGATATCTAGGATGGATTATGGGTCTAGATACAAATACACATCCAATGTACATATTGGATTTAAGCTCATTGATGCGAAGTCTCGATATTTCTCAAAAATTGTTCAGACAGTTCATGAAAATCTGAATAGATAATACATCACCCCTCACAAAAATCATAAAAGCATCTGCAAAAGCTAAGTGAGAAATTCTCAAATGCTAGCACTAAGGATTAAAATTGTAATCACGATATACTGTGACTATGTTTATGACTAAGATATTCGAGACAGATTACAAAAAGGAAGAGTGAGAAGGGGATCTCCTTGCCTCAATCCTTTCTACCTCTTGAAGAATTCATGAAACTCACTATTAAGAGAAATAGAAAAGAAAGCAGTGGAAACTCATTCCATTATCCAATTCACAAAGGTAGTTAGAAATTGCAGTCCCTCCTAAAATGGTCTTGAGAAAGTTCCAATTCACTTAGTCATATGTCTTATAAAGGTCGATTTTCATGAGGCATCTTGGAGAGATTCTCTTCCTATTATACTTTTGGGTGAGTTCTTGAGCAAGAAAAATGTTCTCAGTCATGCTTCTTCCACTCACAAAAGCATTTTGAGCTTTGTCAATGATAGAATAAAAAACATCAACAAGTCTAGTTACAATGATTTTGGATATTATTTTGTAGACCACATTACAAAAAGCAATCAGTCTAAAGTCTCCAATTTCTATAGAATTGGCAGATTTCAGAATGAGAGTGACGTCAATATGGTTGAGTTGCCTTAGCATCTTGTCCTTGAGGAAGCACTCCTGACAAGCCTCAATGACAAGAGGGTCTCTTAAAGAAATGTGCATAGTATCTATATGGACTAGGAGATTTGTCATCCAAAATAGAAAATAGAGTTGTTTTAACGTCATCATAATAAATTAGTTTAAAAATGCACCGACCTTGCTTAGGAGAAATCTTTGAAGGGAACAACATATGTAGTATCAATGAGCCTTTGATAATATGTTCAAATTGCATGTAGAGACAACATATGTAGTATCAATGAGCCTTTGATAATATTCTACAAACTTATGGACTACCTTTTGTTATAATTTTGTTTGAGATCCATCATCTTAGGTAAGAACAACAATGTCATTTTTCTTTGTGTTTCTTTGCACCAAGTCATAGAAGTGTTTGATGAATTTGTTCCCATATTTGATAATGTTTCATTTGGCTTGTTGAAAGTAGAAGCTTTGTTCCGCTTTGATTAAATTACATGTTATTTTCCTTAGTTGCACTACATGTTCAGTAAGGTTGATGTCATGAGGCCAATTAACTAGTTGCAATTGAAATTGCTTAAGTTCAAAGCTTGCATAATTTGTTTTCTTGGAAATATGGAAGAATTCCCTTCGATTGAGCTTCTTAAAAGGTTATTTGAGTCACTTTAATCTCTTGCAAATGATCAATTGTTTGGTACCACAAAATTCGATGGCCCAACCTTCCTCTATGATATCGGGGAATTTTGTATGGTCTGTCCAGAAGTTAAAGAATTGGATGGGACATAGCTAAAGGGTGCATGCTCTTCGTCTATGCCTTGCTCATGTTTTCAGTCTATGCTAGAATTTTATAACTGAGAATTATTCCTATGTGAATTTTTCGATTGGAGTTTGATGGTTTCTAATTCTTGCTATTTGACAACTTGTTTTTCTTATTGTTGGTTACAAGAGTTAAGTCATCTTATTGAGCTTGGAGATCATTTGGCCCAGTGTAGTGTTGTGTTTGCAGATCATCTGACAGAGTGGAATTGTGAGGATTGTCTTCATTTTCTTGATGCTTGGCTCCCGAAGTCCCTACATACTCAGTCTTATTAGAGCACCCTATCTGCTCAGTATGCAACTTGCTTGATGGAATGAATGAGTTGTCTACTTGGAGCTCAAAAGTCACTATGTCAGAAACAGGGTTCTTACACTTATTTGGCAAGATGTTGGCAGGTTGCTCCAAACTGGCATTTATTGGGGCCTTGTCTAGATGAAGGGCCTCACTTTGAGCTTTATCAATTCTTTTTCCCAACTGCTCACCCAAGGGTTTATTACCAATATTTTTTTGGCAGAAAGCAATAGTTTGGCAAAAGACATTGCATTAAGCAAAATCGTGGCTCATGCTCAAATATTACTTGCTACATTTTCTCAACCCCTTTAGGGGTCTTGTACGATATGGTTCAAGTTAATTATTTGCCAAATTTTACCTCAATCATCAATATGGAAAATGAGGTCCTCTGTTTAATAGTAGTAAGTTTATTTGTGGCAACTAGCTTGCCCACTAGCGAAGTGAATTTGCTCAAAGTCTGAGTTGTCCAACACTCCATTGACAAGTTTGACAGATTTATCCATATTGATAACACAGTAATCTCATCATTTGAGAAATCAAATAACTTAGGCATGAATTTGAGCATAAGAGGGTTCTCAAAGATTGAGTATAATTTTTTCTCAAAATCATATTTTTGACTTCATTATCGATAGAACGGAAAATGAGCTACCGTTGGCATGAAAAGATATCTCATAGGGGATGTTCCATGTGCTGGTGTAGTAGTCAAATATGGATTTTTTACCTGTAAAACTTCTAGAAATATATCCAATAAGGCAAGTATCAAATCCTCCATCAATATCCACTTCATCCAAACATATAGTTTTGGGAGTAGGATCTTGGAAGGAGATGGGCATGCCTTTTTCAACGTCTCTGTTATCTTGAACTACGTTTAAATAAGATGCTTTTGAAGTCTCTACAACATCTTCTCCTTAGGCAGTAATTGTATCTTGACACCTAAGAGTTTGGGAATTATCAAATAACTTTACTTGAGAAATCTTTGAAGGTGCTTCCAAAGTCCCACTAGATATCAGGGTTGGATGAGTTATGGTTGGTTTGTTCGTTAAAGAAGAGATAGCATCCTTAGAGGGAGGAGCTTCTGGTAGTGAGACATGGCTAGTAGAAGACATCTCTTGAACTGATACCAAAGTATTTGTAAAAGGGAGATATTCTGGCACGATTTGTTTGGGAGGTGTTTGGTGTTGTTGCTTTTTTTTGCCATATGAGTTACCCAAGAAAAATCAGCAGACAACCAAACAAAAAGTAGACAAAGTTGGAAAAAAAACAGTCTAAAAAATGGTAGACAAGTAGTGGGAAGAGGAAAAGTGGTCTCTGAATTCAAAAAATTCAAATTTAAAAACTCAAGAAAGAAAAGCAAGATTCAAAATAATTCCAATGTTAGGTTCAAAATAATTCAAATGCTAA
Organism: Apocynum venetum; assembly: GCA_019593545.1. NCBI lineage: Eukaryota > Viridiplantae > Streptophyta > Magnoliopsida > Gentianales > Apocynaceae > Apocynum > Apocynum venetum. Next base: position 342,394 of record SRSM01000149.1, read on the forward strand.
AGTGAAACTTGAATTCAACGTACAAAGTGGAAAACAAAAATTCTGGACTAAGTAGCTGCCATTTCGAATCAAAGACAACAAAGTGCAAGAACATACATGAAGTTTGAAGAATTGGGAAATAAAGGTTGCCTATATAGAATGAAAATATGAGCAAAATGGTACATGAAATGTTATTAAGAGAAGCAAGGCTTTAAGCTAGTACTAATTACAAACAAACAGACATAATAAGGGAATTAAGATGAACGAATTTAAAAAAGACTAAGAATGCAAATAACAAAAATGAGAAAAACTTAAGAAAAATCTAGTTGGACTATGATAGTTCACCTATCTACTGGAATGGAATGCTTGATACATGAAGTAGCACACTGGAATCCATAGTGTTGCATGAATTGAGGTATTCGAACACCAGAAGAATAGGTGATCTAAGGAGTGTTTCTCTCTCTAACCACGATCCAATGAGTGTTTTTACCTCTAACTACTTAATACTACTAAGAGCTATTTCTTACATGGCATACTTTTTTTTATCAAAATGTAAATATATATATATATATATATATAACTGATCAAAGAATGGTTTACATATTACTCCAACTCAAGCTAGGCCAAACCTCATGTTCCCTCTATGAGAGAAATAAGCAAATACCAGTCAAAGGAGTATACACCACGGAGGTTTTGCCCTCGACAACTTCCTCAAATGAGTACAAAATGTTGGGAAAAAATGTGAACATCGCCCTATACACATGTACTTTGATTCTATAGATTATATCGGTTACATTTGGAGTTCTATCTTCGAAAATGGCCTCATTTATGGTTGTCCAGATGTTGTAAACAGTTGTGGCCAGCTCACAACGTTTCATTTGAGCCTACCAAGAAGCGCCTCTTGCTTCTTTTTTTATCCATTTGAGCTCGCTACCTAACGTGGTCATTTGTCTATAGATGCGCAACCAGCTTCTAATGCTCACCCAAATTTTGGCACTGCACAGACACTAGAAAAAAATATGGTTATTCATTTCTGGACTACTGTAACACAGGGAACAAATCAGGTTAGCAATGCCTAATCTGTCATTCGCGCCAAGTCTATTTCTGGTTCCGAGCCAAATGTTTTGGTATAATGGTCTGATGCCATACTATTTTTGCCCAAGGTTTCCTATCTCCTTTATGCCTAAAGAATTCATGTCTTTGTTAGGATTAAGGCACCATCTATGGCCCAAACCGAGAATAGCTGAACTCCAGCATTTTTGTCGCCCATGGCTATGCATACAAGATCCCGAATATGCAACAGCCTCTTGAGAATGGGTGATGTACGATACCTCAAATCCATGTCCCAAAAGTTTCGGTTGCCCAGAAATTCCAGATGAACCCATTGGACCTAGAGCGAGTCCTTCTTACTGTGAATATTCCAGAGAGTTTTGGCTAAGAAGGTACGGTTCCATGTAACAGGGTCACGCAAGCCAAGTCTGCCCTCATCATTGGGTAAACAAAGGTCCTTCCAGCTAACAAGGGACTTTTTACCATTCCATAGAAAATATTTGCATAATTTGGTACAGAGATCCAAAACCGCCCTGGGTACTGGAAAAATCAAAAGTCAAAAGCATTTGAAGCCTTGAATGACTAAGCGTACTAGTTCCAATCGTCCAGCATAAGAAAGAGAGCTAATCGTCCAATTTGTAAGTGTGCTGGACAGTTCCTGAATAAAAGGGGAGTAGTGCTTGACTTTTAAATTTTGTGCCATAAGGGGGGCTCATAAATACCTGAAAGGCATAGATCCAAGTTTAAAGCTCGTAAGTTGCAAAATATCATTCAATTCTTCCTAAGGAATTCCAATTGCAAACAGGTCCGATTTAGTCTCATTTAAGTACAACCCCGAAGTATCTGCAAAGTGTTGCAAATAATCCATGATGATATTGACCGATAGCACATCACCATGAGCTAAACCTATTGGATCATCAGCAAAGCTAGGCATGAGATTTTTAACTTGCCACACTTGGGGTGAAAGTTGAAATTCACATGCATAGTGTTGACGTTCAGGACTCGAGAAAGGTACTCCATACAAAGTACAAAAAGAAAAGGCAAGATAAGGTCCCTTGACGAAGCCATCTCTGCCCTAAGAAAAAACCATGCAAGCCTCCATTAAAATTAATAGAAAATAAGTCAGTTGTTACATATTGCATAATCCAATTTGTAAATCTGTCGAGAAAATCCAGTCTCTTGAGTACTTGGTGTAGGAAAGCCAACTCACCGAATCGCAAGCCTTGCGAAGGTTGATTTTGAAGAGGCGTCGGGGTGACGTTGTCTTGCAATTATAGCCTCTCAAAAATTCCTGTGCCAAGTAGATGTTTTCTGTCATGTTCCTGCCTTTCACAAAGGCAGATTGTGCCTTATCAACAATTGCAAAAAAGTAGGGCAGAGACGGTCAGCTAAGATTTTGGAGATCATTTTATAGATTGATTACATTACAACATACAATAGGCCTAAAATCACTTACACTAAAGGAATGCTCGGTTTTGGGAATAAGAGTGAAGCCTGTATAGTTCATTTGTTTGAGCAATAGACCTGTTGCAAAGAATTCTTGACAAGTCTCAATAAGTGTGTTACCTACCACGTTCCAAGCCTTTTTGAAAAATTGAGCAGAGTAACCATCAGGTCCAGGGGCTTTGAGGTCCCCTATATCAAATAGTGCCTTCTTAATTTCTTCTGCTGAGACGGGTTCCAAAAGCCGTGAAGCAAATTGGGCCTGTAGTTTGGGACCATTATCTAGAAATCGAGCTGAAATTGGGAGGACCAGTGTCTTAGTATGCAACAAAGAAATGTAGTATTGAAGAAATTCATCCGCTACTTCATTAGGGGAAGTAGAGGGTGAGCCATCCGATTTGATGATGCCTGCAATGAAATTACACTTGGCATTCCTTTTCGTAATATCATGGAAATACCTAGGCTCTGCACTTGGCTAGTTGTGAAAAGAACCTAAGTTCAGCTTGGGCCAATTGTGAAGCTTTTAGGCGTAACTAAGGCAGAGAGTCCCCAATCTGCCCATCAGACGGCCTCATTGCCATTTGAGATTAGGCCAGTTCAAGGTTCGGGTTGGTCTGTTCTACTTGAGCCAAGATGTGCAAGAAATGAATTTTATTCAATTTCTTAAGTGGCATTTTGAGCTGTTTCAACTTCCTGCATAATGTATGCTGTTTTGTGCCTTCAACTTCTATCTGCCAAACATTTGAAACAATTTTCTAAAAAAGATCATGGTTAGTCCTAGCAATTTGAAAGGTTGAGGTTTTCCCCGAGTAGGTTGGCAAAGAGAAAGGATACAAGGGGAATGATCGGACAGGCAACCCGGTGGAAGAAAATTTACTGAGGTTTGGTGTTTAGAATTGATCCAAGTGGGTGATGCAAGGGCTCTATCAATCTTAGACCAAACTATGTTATTTTTCCAAGTATAGAAGCATCCCATAAAAGGTAGGTCTAGGAGGCCAAGGGAAGAGGTACAAGCTGTGAAATCTTGGGTTTCATAAGGTGTAACATCTAATCCATTCCACCTATCGGAAGGTTTTAGAACAGAGTTAAAGTCCCCTAAAATAAGCCAAGGATGGGAAACATTTGGTTTAAGAGTATTGAGATATTCCCAAAGGGATATGCGGATTGCAATAGAGTGCAATTCATAGACGAAAAAAATTTCAAAAGTCTGGCCGGATGATTTACAAGTGACAAGGCAGTGTATAATCTGGTCATGGGTGAAGGAAGATGTGACGAAAACTTTGTTTGGATTCCAAACTACTAGAATTCTGGCCTTCTCAATGCAGTGTATAATCTGATTGCCAATGTTTAAATTTTCCAAGCATCAGATTCTCCATGCAAGTTTGGTTTCAAAGAAACCAGCCACGCAAATTCCTCATCGTGCATTGAGGGATATAAACTCCTGAGCCCATTTGTTAGCTTCTTATCCTTAAAACAGTGTTGTGTCCCACATTTGGATCCACAATATTCTACTTGACGTACTTCTCCTAATATGATGACCTTGGTGACACATTTCAATTAATGAAATTTTTCTCCTTATTTGAAAATGGTATTCCCTTTATTAATTAATGGATTTTTTTCCTTGAAAAAAGAAAAGAAATTATAAGGCATGAATATTTCTGATATTTTATAATTTAAATAAATTTTCTAAGAAAAAAATCACATTTTGATTTTACTTTTCAAAATCATGATTTGTGAATAAAGTTAGATAATTTTGAAAAATTTTATTAGAATGTTTGATTTGGGAAATAGAAATTTTGAAGTAAAAGACATTATAAATTAAGTAATAAATAGAAAAAAAATCTAAATGAAAAAAACCAATCCATTTTTTTTTTAGGCAATCCAAAATATTTTCAAACAAAGAAAATTGGTTCTGGATATGATGAATAACTCAAATCTAAGTTTCAATGTACTGCTTCACAAAAGGCTTGGGGAAATTAAAGGCATACTGCACCAGCATGCAGAACATGGGCCCCAAGATCATCTTTTGACATTTTTCTTATGGCTTAGTTTTAGGATAATAATAGTGGATATACCATCATCCTTTAAAGGCATGGGGACATTTGTTTTACAAGTGCCCTTTGTGTATTTGTAGGGCAATATTTGTGTTAATGTCTCCATGTTCCTAAAAAATAAGAAGGTACACAAATATCATCTTGGACTCTAGCATTTTTGGCATTTCAAGAGAACAGATGGCTATATTTGTCATCAGCTATTTCAGAATCTTGCTAGCCTGATGGTAACTTTAGATTTGATATTTTCTTGGGATATCACCTACTTGATTTGAAAAATATAACCTAGAATGTTGTAAAACATAACAATATTTTACCTTGGTAATTCATTTTCTTTTAGCTTTATTAAGCTACCTATCTAATATGTGAAGTTTTTTCAATCTTCTTTTCAAAGCATAATGTCAATTATCATAAGAAAATTTGAATTTATTTATTTGACTTTTCAGTTTAAAGTATTTTTTCCTATGATGTGGGTGGTTCTTGGAGAAGTATTACAGTTAGTGGTCGTATTGTACAACTTTACTAATAATTTTTTGTACTTTATGTTATCATGAGTTTTTAGTTTTTCTTTTCTTTTTGAAAAACATGGGGTTTTTACTTTTTAGTTCCTCTGTGTAATTTATTATATTTCTAGTTAGTAAAATTTCTTAATTAGCCAAAAATGAAAAACATAAAACTACTTTTTACTCATTAGTCTCAACTAAATCATACCAGGGGGGGGGGGGGACATACCATACATTCTAATATGTGAAATCTAGGAATTAAAACTTCCATTTCTCTGTTGCGATCAATTGATTAAAATTTTGGAAAATAATTTTTTACCTCCAAATTTTTTTATTACATTTAAATTTTAAATGCATTTTTAATTCTATCATACTTTCTAACTAAAACTACATTGTTAAATAATATATTAACTATATTTTAATTATATTGTAACTACATCTTTTTTTATTTTTGGCAAAACCCCATAGGGGAGGGACGCCACCCTTAAATTTTATTAATAAGAAAAAATAAAGTAAAGTACAAAGAGGAAGAGCAAAGCTCCAATTAGAAGAAATAAGTAAAATAAGGAGTACTGCTCCCTATTTTCTAATGAAACGTTAAAGAAAATTAAATTTTCTAAAAGAAAGGCAAACCACTAGTATCGGCTAAGAGAATTCTATGCAAATAAAAAGATAAAGTTTCATGAGTGAAGAAGATTATATCAATCATATGTAGACTAGATATCCCATCTACAAATTGATTGGTTTAACAAAACACACGGAGTAACATTAACAAATATCAAATATATATCAAATATATGAGGCGTCATAAATATCAAATCATTTTTTTTCCATTCATAACAATAACTAAAATATGTCTAAAAACTATTCAATATATATAAATGGCTACTCTTGTTAGTGTTGAAAAAGAACAAAAAATGCATAAACCAAAAACATAAAGAAACATAGATGGAAAACTCTCTCCAAGTTGTTATCATAAGAGAAAACGGCTACAAACCTTTTTAATTCATACGTACTTGAAGCATTCTCCTTTTGTTTTTGTTTTTTTTTTTTTTTTTTTTTAACGGACACTCTACTTGAATCATCCATTTTAAATGGCCACAAAATTTCCAAGTCATGCTTGCAAAGATAAGACCACAGAGCTAAAGCAACTCCAAAACTGCTATAACCAAATCTTATCTTTTTCTTTTTTTATAAGGAAAATTCTGGACAAAAATTTGAGAGAGATGAATACTTTTGCAGCCCATATGATCACAATCTATTCAACTGGCCGTATAATCCGAAATTTGCTGGTCCTACGTACCTTGCTTATCCTCAGTTTTAATTGTTCCGTTTTTTTGGTTTTTTTTTTTTTTTTCATCCTTGAACACTTTATGCATATTTTAAAAGACAGAAATATACCAAGAAAAGCTGTTGATATTCTTCAATATTTTTAGGATTCAAAGACAGTAAATTCTACTGTAATTAATTATCTAGGTAATCTTATTGATAAGAAGGATAATATGGTAACTTTTTCAAAATCAAAGCTTATTTTTAATGTTTAGAGTAAATCAAAACGTGAATAATCAATTTCACACGGAGTAAGTATATTTCAAGATTACAAATTGCGAGGAAGACAATAAAATTTTGTTATATAATATATCTGTTTATTTTAAATGTACAAATATTATAAAAAAAGGGCTAAAAAATTAAGAATGTTTTTTTTAAAAAAAAAAATCAATGGACATTTTAAAATTACTTTTAGGGATCAAGTCAAATTAATTCTAGGCTTATTACCTAAATTCCTAAAAGTTTTGAATATGCTTTTCAATTATTCTAAGGATTAATTGAATTTCTTTTCTCTAATTTAATGCTATAAAATGATAAATTTTCAACAGATGCCAAGAAATTATTTTAAAAAGAATTAGGGTCAAAATTTGAATTTATAACGTTTAAATAATTTGGATATTTAAGAGAGTAAAATTATCATTTTCAAGCTAGTATGAAACTTGGAAAGTCAAACAACCAATAAAAAAAATATAATTATTGAAAAAAATTAAAATTTTTAATAATTAATGACGTTAATTGTGTCTAGATACACCATTATGGCTACAAAAACATGGTTAAATTTATTTGTTTTAACACCTTTTTAGGTGTTAAAAAAGAAGAAGCAAGAATATGTATTTGTATCAATCAAATAAGTTGTAAATTGACTCACCCTCAAAGTATTTAAAATAAGCTTTTATCCCTCAACTAGAAAATGTCCAGAACTTTTACTCAAACTTTTAAAACGTTTAAGTCCTTCACTTTCATCCGATTTTGACGGCAAAATTAGACAAAAAGGCGAAATCTAGACATTTAAAAAGTTTAAGTTTAAAAATTAAATAATTATTAGTTCAAAAGCAAAAGTAAAATTTCAAATAATTCAGAATAAAGAAAATCTTTTACCAAAAATTTGGTAACGACTCCATGAATAATAACAATATTTTGAGATATTTGCAAAAATATCTGGGAAGTGTCCATAAAACCTCGAAAAGGAAAACATTCTGAAATGTCCAAAAAGCAAAGCGGTTGCCTCTTCAATGCAAAATGCCTAAAATCGCACATCATTTTTCTTTTCCATTATTACCTGACATTTCTTTTTTCCTTTCTATATTCTGTAAAGATCTGACCATAATATATATATATATATATGTATATTCTTTCAAATTTAATCATCTCCTATTCGTTTTTCCTTCTTCTTTCTGTTTTACTATTACGGATGAAAGGCTATAAGCTCATAAATCTAAAAGATACATTAATTATTGATTCTTTCCCTGAGAATATTAGAAAACTTGTGTCTAAGATTCAAAACTTGACATTGCTTGGATAACTATAGAAATAGAAGAACAATTTTTCTTTTTTATGAAAAATAGAAGAACATTTTAATTAGAATACATTGAAATCCTCCTCTGACAATCTCTCAAAAAAAATCAACTTTGACACGCTTTTAAAAAAAAATACTATTTTCATCCGAAATTGAATATTTATTGACTTAATTTATAAATCTAAAAGATGATTTGACCTTAACAAAGTTACTTAATTATTATTAATAATAATTTAATTAGAGATGAATATTAATTAATAAGATGTAAATTTCATAATTTAAAAAAATTTAATAAAAGTTTATATAAAAGATATACTATTAAGTAAAATGAATATTTAATTTCGTATTGACAAATAAGTATTGCCTTGCCTTGGTTTCATTGTATAGTCTTTTTAAATGTTTATGCCCATAAATTAAGAATTTTATTAATAAAAATAGTTGAAAAGTATGTGTTCAAATTGTGTCGGAAATTTTGGTTCAGTGATGAGAAGCCATTGAACGAAAGTAGGCAAACGTAGTATTAACATCTGCCACACAAAAAGGTTCAGAAGAAACCAAAATCCTTTCAAATCATTAGATCCAAAAACTCACCTCTTGTCCCCATTTTTTTTTTTTTTTTTCTTTCTCTTTTTCTAGATCCACGTGAGAATCCGCTAACCAATAAAGAGAAGTCCAGATCAGCTCTAAAAATCTAGGCCATCCAATAGAATCCTGCCATGTCATCAGATAATCAATGAAATTCTTGCAGTTGGTAGGGTATGGGAAATCCTCCCCTGTCTTTACTTGCTTAGGTTAGGATAGAATACGAACAAGCCCAATCAGGAAATCTGGTTCCTGCCCATGATTAGGATTTGGGATTAGATTTTATTTTATTTTTTTATAGTAAGGAGAGTTTTCAGTGAATTTACAATTTAGCCCCTGCCTTCTTAGTGAGTTGAAAATTTCTGATCTACATAAAATATGAATTTTAATGAAAATAAACCTCATGACTAAAGAGTAGTTTTAATAAGATTTTTTTAATAATAAGAAGAACTTTTATCCATAAGTAATGAAATCAAACAAGAAAAATATTAAAATGTAGTTTTTTTTTTTAAAGATATGTAACATGTAATATTATTCTTATATAAGAAAATAATTAGAGAATGTCAATAAAATGCACTTAATATTTAGTTTCTATTGTTGTAAATTGAAATTTTCTTTATTTTAAATGCAATGTCCACATTTATATTTTGAGATATTCAAAATTAAATATTTACTTTACTAAAATAAATATATTTTTTACAAAAAATTTCATAAGTCATCCCTTAATTTAAAGGATTAATTTTCATTGACACATACTCCATTTGTCTAGAATAAATATTCACATTTGATTTAATTTTAAAATTAAACAAACTTTTGAACTTTTTTTTTAAAATTTTTTTATTATCCTTCTCATTAATTAAATTAATAGTGATGATCATTAATTAGTGGGATGTAATATATTAATTGTTAGTGTAATTTTAAAAGAAAAATATATCTATTTTAAAAAAGTAAACATATAATTCTAGATATACCAAAATGTAAATATAAATATTTAATTTTGAAAGAAGCATAATTCTACTACTAACTATACATTAATTTAAATAAAGTAAAATTTCAATGTATCTAATATTAAACAAAGAAGCAATTACGTAGTATTAACTTTAATTAATTATCTCTCACAATGACACTAAGTGGCCATAATAATCTTCTATTAGGGTCATCGATATTTAAGATCATATGATTGTGTGCCATTTTATCCTTGACAAATTAACATTATGCAATATTTTTTTTGGCATAGTATCATGAACTTACTTATATTTATTTTATTGTCATCACTAAATCTGGGTTTTGAGTGCTTTGAAAATAAGAAGTGCATTTTTGAGACTTAAACACCCCCCACCCCCACCCCTCTAGTGTCAATAAATCTGTGAATTAAACTTTAGGATAATATTAGTGTTTTCCCCTCAAGATTTTGATTAGCTAGTGCCTCGATTCAGATGCCCTGTTCATTAATGAGGTGTCGAGAAATAGTTGAGCATTAGTTTTTTTTATTTGAAATTGAATGTTTATTTATTTTTAAAATAAATATTTTTTTTATTTAAAATTTTATTAATAACATTTTTAATTTAAAATATTTATATACAATTAACCAATGATTTCCACTGCTTATTATTTTAATTTAAAATTTTGCATCTCACTAACTTATGAGTCTCACAATACATTATATTAATATAAAAAATAATTTAGTATCTTAATTAAAGTCAATTAACTTTTAAAATTTTTAATCAAAATCAAAAGTATATATTTAATTTTGGAAGAAATAAGTAATAAATAAATAATTAAAAATCCTTCCTTTTAAACTTTGCTACGATTTTTCTTTAAAAAAAACAAATGCTACGATTTCCTTTTTTCTTTTTTCTTTGTTCTTTTTGTAGCAGGCGTCACGATTGAATATGTGTAGAATAGTTTTAAAAAATTTAGCATTTTCCTTTCTTTTTTATTTGAAATAATCAAAGAAATAGAAAATTCCTTGAATTAGATATTTTATGCCGGGAACCATCTATCAAAATTTTCCTTCCGACACTGCTGTCGGAAGACTTGGAAGTACATACTAATAAATATCATTATTTTCTTTCAATTTTTTATATGCCCCATCCCACCCCACCAAAAATACAAAATTGCAATAAAACATCATTTTAATTTTTATTCATGAAAAATGCATCGTGGTTCTTTCTTTTGTACACAAATTCCTTTTAAAATGAATATCTTTAAGAAGGGAATTATTTATACTACTTAAAAGTAAAATAAATTATTTTCACTCTCCTAGGACCAAATGATGGAAAAGTCGAAAAAGCAAAGGAATTAATCTTCGAATACAATTAATTCAACTCAATCTTCTAAGGCCCCTTTTGGAGGAAAAGGGAACAATTTTATTGGTATTGATTTCACTATTTATTTAAAAATTGAGATTCAATTGGGGTTATGAGACAATGAAAAATTACTAATCAAATGTAAAGAGTGTAAATTCGTGGAATTGAAATCAAGAAAAACTACACTATGCCCCATTTTTGTTATTTATAGAGGTCAAATAGATATTTATGTTTAAATAGGGAACAAAACAACTTGAGCATTTAGCTTCCCATTCAAAACAATTGGAGTACCTCAACTTTTGGCAAACAATTAATTTCATTATGATTTTAAATTACTTATTCACAATAATTTACAATGATTATTAATTGTATTCTATTGTATCTCTTTTCTAATTTTGTTTTCAATACAAAAATAATGATTAAATGCTACATCTCTTTTAAATAAAACAGAATCTTCATTTTAAATTTTAATATTTTCCTCTTTGATTTTATTAGTATAGATAAATGATTTTATTTATTATTTAATTATACTTAAGATAAATGTAATAAATATACATATATAAATATAATCTGGTTAATATATTTATGAAGAACAAAATTAATATCATTACATATATATATCCCCAAATAAGTGCAGAGAGACATGTTGCTATAGAGGTAAGGTAATCCATCCATTTGCTAAGCACAAAAGTGGTCCAACCAAGAAATTGGTGAAGCATTGGCCACTTCTTGTCCCTTTCTCTCTTCTCATTTCCATCACTCAACCGAACTTCTCCCAATCCCCTCCTCACTCTGTACTCTATACTCTGTTGCTGTGTGTGTTACTCTGTATTGGGGGGAGAGAGAGAGAGAGAGAGAGGCGGTGCCTGCTATATCAACAGGCCTCATCAGAGGATCCTAACCTTTTATCTGCTCCCATCTCGTGACTTCTATGTCTCACACTCTCTCGAAGTCTCAACTCCTCTCTCTCTCTCTCTCTCTGTTCAACCTTGTATAAATTTATGGTAGTGTAATCTTGGGATCCCTTCACAACTTTCTATTCTTGGAGTCTTAGATATTGAATATTTTTCAACCATTCTGAGACAATCCCATATCTGAATTTCGGGTTTCGTGCATTTACTTTTTTGTTTTCCCTTGGGAGGATTTAAGATTGAGGCTTCATTTCTCAAAATTCTGTTCTTCTCTGTTTATTCTTCACATAATAACTCCTGGCTTTTGAATTCTCTTTCGAGTCCTGAAGTCATTTTTCATGCACCAGAGAAAGATATAGTTTCTTTACTTTCATTGAATTCAAGGTAGATTTTTTTTTTGAGTATATTTTCCCCTTTTTTTGGTGGGGGAATAAGGTTTCTGGTGACTTCTTAGAAATAATATATATGAGATACTGCTAATGATTTTGGCCTTTTGTCACTTTTTTAATGGTCGCTACATTTGGTCCGTAGTGTGAGGTTGTAGTGGTACCTTTTAGGGTTTAAGGGCTGTTGTACTTTTGTTTTGCCTTTGTAGAGTATTCTTTTTCACTTGTTCATCATCCAATTTTATAGCCGGTTCTTGCAAAATCTATATGAATTTCAAGCAGGTCCTTTGGTCATCCTCATCCCCAATTCTATGTTGTATGGCCTTGAATTCTACTTCAATCCATCTTCATAACTAGAATTTCCCTCTGAATTCAAAACAAGCTATTCGCAACTTATGATTAAAGGAGGATTTCTTGATTGATTGTGTATTCACAGTTTCTTCAAGTTCTTCCAGCGATTAAGAAAGTGGCACACATGTCTTCGTGTCTAAGTGGAGGGGGTCGGGCATATCGATTAGAACTGGAAATTATTAAATCCCCTTGTACATCATGGACATCAAATTCATCATCCCCTTCTTCAACTCTCTCTGAAGCAAGTAATTCCCCAATTGCAATCACCACGAGAAAGCCTCGAACACCACGAAAAAGGCCAAACCAGACCTACAATGAAGCAGCAACTCTCCTTTCCACAGCTTATCCCAAGATATTCTCCCCAAAACACCTCACAAAACCTTGCAAATTCACCAAGCAACAGTATCTCTTTTCATATGAATCATCCGACTTGTTACTACCTTTTCCAACAATTGACGATTCCTGTTTCTTGATACATCCGCCAATGCTAGAGAAGCCCAGTTATCCAATTCGGCAAAAGCAGGCGAGTCTATCTGAAAAGCCATGCCAAAGTCCTGGGGAAATAAATTCCAAATCCAATTCCTTCGAATTTTGCGATGAGTTCCAAGATGACTTCGATGCAGAGTCCATTCTTGACGAAGAAATTGATGAGGGAATTGACAGTATCTTGGGAGATTTAAATGTGAAAAATGACTCCGTTGATGAGTCTAATAATACCTTGCCTTCTAGTAGTAGTCAAGTAGGCACTTGTTATGGTTACCCAGTGGGGTTGGGATTTGGAGTAAATTTTGAATTTGGTTATGGGATGCAAAACAATAGCATTAGAGCATTTAGAAATGTTGATCAGGGAGAATGGTGGAGATATCCAAGCGTCAATGTTGGCGACATCACACCAAAATTCAGTAAAACGCCATTAGAGAAGAAGAAGAAGAAGAAAATGGAAGGGAAGAATTCAGTCACCAATGGAAGAACAAACAAAGACAAGGAAGAGTCTCCCCCCAACCCCAACCAAAATTCTGCATTGCTACTAAAATTGGACTATGAAAATATCTTGAACGCCTGGTCCGATCGCAGCTGCCCTTTCTCCGATGATTCTCCTGTCTCAGAGGCCGCCGGAAACGATGTCCACGTACGTTTCTCACATCCCGCCAGGAATTCTGGAATTTCAGTTTAATTTTTGCTTTTTATTTTTATTTTTTATAATTAAGTACGTTTCTTTCTTTCTTTTCTTTGGTTCCCTTTCCCTCAAATAAAAGAAGAGTATATTGTTGTTATTTCACTTACTTTAGGCAGTGTGATTAAAATGTGAAATATATTTTTGAAGATATATAATTTTAATTTTTTTTGAAGTATGTCCGTCAAAATATTATATTATATTCTATTTTAATAAGTGTTAATATAAGGGTCACTTAATATTTTTTATTCTTTTTGTTGTTTTTAATATTAATACTAATAAGGGGGAGGTTTTGTTTTTTGTTTTTTTTTCTGTACTTTACACTTTTGAACGATTCTGTCCTTTTCTTTGTGGAATTTTGTACTCATCTGCAATCATATGAGTTTCGCGTTGCTATTCGTAAAGTAGGGATCCGTTAAATAAAGATTTCTCTTTTATTCGTTTAATAAGTTTTTTAAATATTACTATTATTTTTAGTGTTCTTGATTTTAAGTTTATAAATAATTAATTATTAATTTCATCAGTGTCGCCGAATGAAGCTTGTTCACGTGCCCGTGCTTGGACCTCAAATTCATTTTGATTGTGATAGCCATCTTTTAAAGTGCCATTTGCTGTATTTTGTATGCACAAATAATGTTTTAACTAATCATTTATTATTTTAATATTAAATGTTCACATTTGAATTAATTTAAAAATTAATAATTATATTTAAATTTTAAAAAATTATTTAATTATCATTGTTATTAATTAAATTAATGATGTATATTCTTTAATTGAAGACATTATTAGTATAATTTTATATGAAAAATATATTTATTTTTAAAAATAGATATTTAATTTCACACATTAAAATAGAAATTTGAAAATTTAATTTTGAACGTATTATTTATCCGAATTTAAAAGAAAATGTAGCCTAATTGAGCCTTCATTCTTGGTAGGATGTGGGGAATTTATTTATCTGGGTTTGTTGTTACGAATTTAGTTTGTATTTAGGATATGATTTGAAAAGAAATTTGATTGAATAATGCAGGCCAGATTGGCTAAGATAGACTTGTTCTCAGAGAGCGGTGGAATTAGAGAAGCCAGCGTTCTGCGTTACAAGGAGAAAAGACGGACGAGATTGTTTTCTAAGAAGATTAGATACCAAGTTCGAAAAGTCAATGCGGATAGACGGCCAAGAATGAAGGTATGCAGAATTTTTCTTTTCCTTTTTTTTCTTTTTGAAATCCTTTTCTATTCTCTTTAAAAATGATCAAAACAAAGAAATTTTTGATACTTTTAATCCACAAAAAAAAAATAAGTTCACTCAAGAAATGTTTTCTATGATATATATATATCTAGTGTTAAGCAAATGAAGATAATTAGTTTAATTTAATGATTAGATAATGAAAAAAATATTTTCATATTGTTTTTCTGTTTTAAAATGAATCGGTAACAATCTACAGAATTCTTTGTTGTCTTGAGCTATTTTAATATATGCATGCTTTTTTGGTGAATTAATATATACATATTTAATATTATGGAGGTAGCTATAACATTCAAGAATTTAATTTATAATTCAATGTAGACAAAAAAAAAAAAAGGTCCAAGCCATCGTTGGTGAATATTTATATGCTATTGGTGACACTGCAGGGGCGATTTGTGAGAAGGTCAAATTCACCGGAGAGTAGTGAGCAAGGATAGAAAATGTTATCTGGGAAATCTGTCTTGTGTTTGTAATGTAACATTTTTGTTTCCTTTTTGTCTTCTACATGTTTTCTTTTCTTTCTTTTCCTTTCCAACAGTAGTTTCCTATACCAATTACCCATGTCCACAGACTAGAAGAAATATAAATATGAAGAAATTAAAGAAAGATATATTTCATTCTATTTTCACTTTTTATTTCCTTGCAATATGGATTAATTTATGTTGCAATGGGAAGAGATTAATCTATAACAATAGAAGTGACATTCACATAAAAGATGTCAAAGTTCCCATTAATCCAACCTCTAACCAGATATGGTGATGCTCACAGTGAGAGAATAACATGTAGCTATGAGTAGAATTTGTGCAGGTGAAGAAGGTTTTCTTTTTTCTTCTTCTTCTGAAACAAAACATGGAGTTTAATTAGGGCTTCTTAATGAAGTTCCTTTTGTTTTTTCTTTTCTTTTCTTTCTAATTCTTTAAAGGGAAGTTTGAGTTGGCTTAAGGAGAAATGGAACTTTAAAGTAATTGTTTTTTAGAAATAAATATAAGAAAAGAAGAATTAGTGTAATGGTTTAAGGTTTAAGAGCATAGATTGGTGTTTTACTGGAAAAGGGCAAAAAAAAAAAAAAAAAAAACCAAAGAGTTAGAGCAATTTTTGTTTCTTTGTAAAAAAAAATTAAATAAAAAAAATATGATGGTATAGTGTTGGATATAAATTATCATAATTTTTTACTTCAAGAAAACAGTGTAAAAATTGAGTAAAATTCTAATCTAGTCCTTGTAAATGTTAGAAAATCTAAATCAAGTTCTTTTATTCTTAATTAATTTTAATCTGAACTGAAAAACTGGTTTATTCTTAATTAATTTTTAATCTAAACTGAAGAATTCCGAATTGAAACAGATGGAGAAAAAATAGGCTGAAAATTAACATCCTTAATCAAAACATAAATTTAGACCTCAATAGCATTTGGTCCAATTTTTTCCTAGCTTGGAATCTACATAACTATCTAAAGATAACTAGAACGTAGAAACAATGAGTATTTCAAAACAATTGAATGATGTATAACAACAAAATGTGCTTCTTCTACGATGATTTAATATAGTTTGAAAGATTTTAAAGAAACTTAAAATCCAAATATTTCTCACAATTTATCCCCTGTGAATTAAATAAAAGATCCACAATAAAAATCACAAAAATGGTAATTCTTTAGAGAAAGATATAAAAAATTTCCAATTTTCATATACCGTTTCAAGAAATACTTTTCCAAGCAACTTATAAAAAACTTAAAATATATTTCCCCCGCACCCCTCATGGAAAAAAAAAACATATTTTTTGCTCATCTTAGTTGAATCATTGACTCAAACATCTAAGTCCAACAACATATGAAAGTTCTAAAGCTTTTATTGTATTAATTTCATTAACGATAAATATTGATGATGATTAATCATTTTATTTACAAGTGATAGTATTTTTGGATGATTACGTCTAATTCATGCAAAATCAAAAATTCAAGTATTCAAAATTGCTTTATTTGATATCAAGAGAAGAAGACAAGTTTTTATTAAATTATATTGAAACTGAATGTTTAGTACTTAGAGTTTTATGATCATTTGATGTCTCTAGTACATCTCTATTGGTTGATGATTATCAAGATTGCTCTATAGTTTATAGAAGTCTTCAAATGAAAAAATATATTTTGATTGTTTAAAATTACTTTTGAAAAACCATGTATCATGATTTCAATGTTAAAATGTTTTAAAAACTTTAGTTGGATTTCATAACTTGATGGAAGATTAGAGTCATCATTTGTGTGTTAATATTGTGAATGCACAAATATCATGTTTCGATCGTCCTAAAGTTTGCCATGGTATCATCTACAAGTAGGTTTAATTTATAAATGCATGTTTGATAAGTTTTAAATGATCATAAATCACTTGAGATTGACCAAACCTAACTTTTGTATGACCATATCTGACTTGCAGTTGACCACAAATCAGCATGGATCATCCACAAACTCACTAGGCACTGGTGGAAGATATTGCAGACAATGCACTAGGTCAACTGAAACCTCTACTGGGATACCAACAACTATATTTTTGAACATTATGGACAAAACTATTTATATCAATTCTCATTTAAACTTACATTGAAACATTGAGAAAAACATCTTGAGCTAAAGCCTTTTGTGCTAAACATTTCTATATATCTTATACATGATTTAAATCCTTTCAAATCTTGAAATTGATTCAAATTAATCATGAAGGGTTATGATACCAAAAGAGAAATATCTTGAGCAATCTTGAGAAACATCATTCCAATTGAAAGAATTTGAGTTTCAAATTGATATATCTTCACATTAAGGCGAATTCTATCATACTTCCATATATATTATTATTGATTGTAATTGTAATAAAATTGCAAGTAACATAAAATTCGAAGTGTTGGGGTAAACCTTTTCTGAACTTTGAATTGAATTGAATTGTGAGGACTTCACTAAGAAGAGTGGTGATATTATATTTTATCAAGGTTGTATTGTAAAACTTTTTTAAAAAGTGAGTTTTGATTGTTTAAGAGGTTTGTTAAAACCCTTAAACTAAATTGAGTAATCTTCTTGTTATAATCTCATTTATTTGATTAACCATGAATTTGTAAAATTCTTGAATAGATAACTTAATATAGTAAATATATTTATTTGAATAAACCAAACCATTATAAACATTGTGTTTTACTTTATGTTATTAACTTGAGAACTTTATTACACAACTTGTATACAAGTATTTGATATTTATTGTCAAAAAAGTATATAATTAAATTAAGTTTGAAAAAATCGGATAAAACCTAATTCACCTCTTTTAAATTTTTCAACATAAATAAGTATAATGTAGCTAAAAATTTTAAAGTTAACCTATTCATTTCATGAGCGAGATAAAAATATTTTTTTACTCTCAAACTTCTCAAAAGAGAAGCAAGAGATGAATGAATCAGTTTAACTTTTATTATTACATCTGCAGGGAAAAAGTTCCAAAAGATTATGAATATTGGAATTGAAAAGAAATGACCAGAAATTATCTTGATGGTGGTTTTTTTTTTTTTGAGGGGGGGGGGGACAGTGGATTGTTCATCACATTATTGTAAATCAAATTCTCCTCATGGAAAAAGAATACATATCTACAGCAATTTCTCATTATGAACAATAACATAGAGATTTTTTGGACTAGGAAAACTTGACAGACCTAGATA
Organism: Apocynum venetum; assembly: GCA_019593545.1. NCBI lineage: Eukaryota > Viridiplantae > Streptophyta > Magnoliopsida > Gentianales > Apocynaceae > Apocynum > Apocynum venetum. Next base: position 360,905 of record SRSM01000149.1, read on the forward strand.
GCACTAGAGGAGAAACAAATCAACTAAAGGTATAGAAACCAGTAATTTGTATTACAACATGCCCCACAGTCGAAGGTTAGGAACTCAATTTGGAACTCTACAGTTACTCGCAGAATTGTTCCAGCATGATGAAGGGTGTTGATCCTTTATACTTGCATGCTCAAACAAATTATGGTATTGATCCAATATCCCTATGAAATGAATCTTCCTTATCCTTGTTTTGGATCTTCTGCATCAACAATCTTGGTTTCTTCCAGCCTCCGCTTTTTGGCTGCCAGCCGTGGCCTCAACTACATGACCCGATGGTAAGGAGAAAGCTTAGTTCAGATAATTGATTTTCACACACACAGATATATATGTGTGCGTGTGTGTATCTATATATTTCCAGAGACAAGAAAACTCTTTGCAAGGTAGAAAATACACAAATAATATAGAAGTAACACATACTATGGAAAACTGAAACAAAATTCTATAAAGTTAATAATACTCCAACAAATCATCTATTCATTGATACTTATCAGTCTGTTTACATCCCCTTTTCCTGCATATTTTATACTCCGGGATCAAATGAATGCACGTATGTTGTGCTCGACTGGGTTCTAGCTTCAACTTGAGTTTGTTTGAGCTTAAGAGAACTTTTTGATAGACAAGTAGCAAGCTACAAATTTATGTTTACAAAAGGTTGGGATAACTTGCTTAGTGATATGCTGCACCACTTTGTGGCTTCAACTTGAGCCTCAATGTGTTTAACTTGTGAGCTTAATCAAGCTTCATCAAGACACAGTAATGTATGTTATACGATTCTTTTTTTTTTTCCCCCTCTCAGAAGCAAATAAGGATGATCCAAGAATCCTGTGTTATTCAAGTAACAGTTCTTTTACACAAAAAATTGAATCTGAAATACCACGAAATGTGTGTATATATACCATAAAGTTCAGGCTGCTGCTTGACTTTAAAACCCTATAAATGCAAATTCTGCATTAAAATTGAAATGAACCCCATTTAAATTGTCCTTAACTAAATTAATTTCAAAATTGCAAATTTGTGTAAATTCTTGGTACAAAAGAATGAGAATCCTGAATTCTCTAGAAACTAAAACCAATGAAATTTAACTCTCAAGGTACTACAAAAATCTTAAAGACTTGAAAACTCTATGAAAAGGATACTGTAAATTAAAATGTCTGGTACAGTTGGAAACTAAAATCAAGGAAATCTGAATTTGAATCCAAGGACAAACTTAATAGGTAGGTTTTAAACTTAAACTGATTAAGTTGCATTTATAACACATAGATCAACTAAAGAAGATAAGAACAGTACGCTATTGTGCAAGCAGAAGAAAGTTCCAAGTTCGGAGATGTCTTGACTTCATCAGGACAATCTTCGATGAAATTAATGAATAAAATCCCTCCAACTTGAACTATGATTTAAAAGCTATTTACAGACTAGTTTAATTTGTCTTACCACGTTCAAAACACAACAAAAAGGATTTTGGAAATGAAAACCACAATTTCACCATCCAAATCACTAACAAATTCAGCGATGTTCAACAGTTCCAATGCTTTAGGGGAACGGGATATCCAGATGCACATACAAGTTTAAAAATATATTATGCTATTCACACCAAGAGATCAAGTAGATCTTTTCCTCAACAATAGAGGGTACCAAGTAAATCAACTGTTTATTAACATATTAATGAGCGTGAATATGTTTTACAGTCTAATGAACAGAATCATAGAGAGATCTGGACAAATAGACACTCATCCTTCCTCTTTTTTTAAAAAAAATTATTTCCTTTTTTTTCTTGGGGTGAGAGTGAGTGCCTTGTAACTTAATCTCTAAAGAGTGAATAAGATTCCTCCCCTTCTCTCTCTCTCTCCACCACTGCCCCCCCCCCCACCACCCAAAAAAAAAAAAGAGATTATTTTCACATTTCCCATAATTTAACTAATTCTGTTTAACTTACACTTCAGTGGTGCTGTTTCAGCATCCATGACTCAAATGTGCACATATATAGGCAATGTCAGCATTCGTGACCCTCCCCTTCTCTCTCTCTACCAGCCATGCAACCCCCCCTCCCAAAAAAAAAAAGAGATTATTTCACATTTCCCATAATTTAACTATTTCTGTTTATTACACTTCAGTGGTACTGTTTCAGCATTGACGACTCAAGTGTGCACATATATAGGCATGTCATCGGTCATTTTGCAAAAACTAGAAACATGCAGGAGAAGAAATTTAGGCCAACAATTCTGTCAGCTTTGAAATTCTCATACATATAAAATTCATGCTTATATACTAAGTGAACGCAGAACCATAAGGACATTAGGGACATACCATCTCTATGTATTTCAACTGTTTTAGAACTTCATCCGTTGGTAGCTCCTAAAATAGAAGAACAAGAAGTTATTATACCACAAGAGGAAAGGAAGCAGCCTCCAGAATAATATGAACAGCCAAGAAGCAAAATATGCAAAAAATTCAAAATAGGCCGCAAAAAAGGAAATAAGAATAAAGGGCATTTTAATCAAATGAACTTAAGGTGCACAAATTATGTCAGACCAAAATAGAAAGAAGATAACATAAATGAATTCCATCATTCTTTTTTGTATGCAAAACCTCTCTTTATTGGCTGATATTCTGTCATAAGATGAGTTTATGACACTAGAAAAGCCCTTCTGAAAAATATACCTTTCATACATGCCAACTTTATTTTACAACCGACCAACAAGTTTGAAGTACATAGGAAAGGAAGATTTCAACCTGACACAAGAAGAAAAGATAATCCTATATATCCGTAAATCTTTAACAGGAATTCAACTGAGAGGCCCATTGAGGTGCAAAACATATATCAACCTACATAATTAGATCAGCAGTTTACATTTGAGGTACATCATCAAATAATCATGCAATTGTGGCAAAGTACTTGTTCTGATCAAAAACAAATTTTCATGACTTGCCTACACATTCAGATTGAATACTGCAAATGCTAAACTCTCAGATTCTGCAGTTATTCTACTGAAAGATTACTTGTATTCCTAGCTTACCAATGCATTGAAAAGGAATGAGACTAACATCAAAATCCAACTTATAACCAGAACAATAAAATATCAGGAACAAACTTTGGGCAACATAAATGTAAAACTGCCAAATTGAACAAGCCCAGTATATCTATTCAAAAGAAAGTGACGTAAATTACAAGCCCTACATGGCTCTTCAGAGTAGCTAGAAAGTTCATCCCAATCATTATGTAATTGACAGCAGGCTTTGGAAGTTATCAAGCCCACAGAACAACAGTAAAAACATAATCTAACTCCTAGCCTGTAATCCACCAGTTGTCAAGATGAACTTAAAGATCATACACTCAATGATTTGAAAACTGGACTGCAGTGGCTAGTCAGACTGTGAATTGATTACTTTTGGATCAGTCGAATTTCAAATATTGTTCTCCAAAAAGCATTCTCTAATATTCAACTCAGTTTAGATCTACCGGTTAAACCAATAAACTGGGCAGTCCAATATTGAATTGAGCGATCTCATCAGATATTATAAATTCGGACAAATAACTCAAAATCCCTATTTCTTTTTCTCTCCTTTGATGATTTCCTCCCCTATTCTCCAGTTTCTTACCTATTCAGTCATTTTGACCATCCAAAGCTTGAAATTTGGTGATTTAACTGTTTTTCATTGTAGTCGGTGAGTTTGTCTTATTTTGATCACAAAATACATTATCAGAGTTGTATATTGGAGACTAAAATAATGTTTATCACTTTGTGAACATGAACTGGAATAAATTATTTACAATAAATATAATTTTTAATTTTTAATCATGACATCACCAGTTTAATCATAGTTCTATTGCGGTTCAATTACAATAACACATTTTTCGGTCAATGTTTAGTCTGATTGAAAAAATTGTCTATACTAATTCAAGTTGGAATCATTTGCAAGGCTCCCAATAAATAATTTTCTTCATTAAAATAGGAAATCCTGATACTGAACATTATGATTTCTTTTATCCTCTTTTTAACAATAAAAGGAAAAAAAAAATATTTGGGCATATTTCTGAATATCAGCAGATACTGTTTAGCAAAAATTTTGCTTCCATGTGTCTTTTTCTTTTCATTTTGACTACTTAATACCTAAAACATCCTTTTCATGATGAAGGTCTTTAGACTTCTATCTTTCTCTCTCCTTATCAAAATAATAGTTGCCTAACTTCAAGCTCAAAATGGTAACTATATTGAACATTAGATTTTCCTTATAGTCCTAAAATATAGGTCTGAAAAATGATAGTGTTTTGGCAATGATTCAGAAGATAATTACACAAATATTGACCAATTATACAGCTTTGACTTTTATTGCTTCAGATAATTCTTAAATTCCAGGCTATCCCTCTTAACTATAGAACACCCTCTGTTTGGAATTAGATGTCTACGTTTCCATTTTGGGATGTTCGAAATTGAATGTCCACTTTTCTAAAATAAACACATTTTTCATCTAAATTTTCACTAAAAAACCCCCTTCATTTAAGGGATTTAGCATCTCACTAACTAATAATGCCCTACCACTAACCTAATTAATAACAAGAATTATAAGTTAACTTCCTTAAGGTCAAACACTATTCTTAATTTTTTAGAGTAAGTCAATATGGACATTCATTTATGGACAGAGAGATTATAATAGAACACAAAAGGGCGTTGAAGGCCTCATGTTGCCAATAAACAGATGTAAATCTGAACCCGTTAAGAGAACCTTACCACTGTAAAGCAAGATTTATAAAAAAAATTAAAAATTAAAAACAAAGAAGAGGTAGAATAAAAGTGTACCTGGGGGACAGCACAATCAGCATAAACTGGATCCCACAAGACAGTTCGGAAGCATTCCCAATCATCAGTTTGAGATTCAAAAAGAGGGGCCCTGTAATATCCGAAACTTAGTTTATTTATAGATGCAACAAATTTACAATCATCTAGGGAAGAATTAGAAACAAGTCTTAAAAAAAATTTATATCCAACGAAAAATTTATGATACAGTGTAAATAAGTCCTGAATAATTAATTGATAACATTATTTATTATCAAGCACAGTCTATAAGATAAGCACTTATAAAAAACTTTGCAATTATTAACTATTCTGATAATATATCCTTAATAGGCTGCAAAAGTTTCTCTATCATCATCTCCTATGACATGAAAGTTCACGATAGTCACTGTTTTACTTTCTCCTTTCCTCCCTAAAAATGGTCAAAGTGACGAAATGATGACTCTCATCATGCTAACTTGTAGACATATGACTACCCGTTATCCAAGAAAACATCTGTGAATACTAGAAATGAGCTATGAAAGCCCTAAGGCTTTTCATTAAATTGGTTTTGATTATAACATACATTAATGAGGACAAATGCATTTATTGTGCAAGTGATATGGTTTTTTGGATATAATATCTAATCCAGATGATCTCAAGTTTCATGTCTTCAAGAGGATAAATTGTAAGATTATCAAGTGTTGAAGACGACAAGCTTAGCATTGATTAGATAAGAACTAGAGGTTGAGTATATAGGTATAATTTCTACTCAAGTTATTTTCTTGTTGATTTAGCTTTGGGTTGCTCTAATTCCTAAAACGGTTTTCAAACTTTCTTGTGCTTAAAAACAATTTTCAAAAACCATGTGTTAATATAGGGGAGATTGAATGGATGAATCTTCCTTCGCCAAAATAGAGGGTGAGCTGCTCGTGCTCTTCCCTCTAGCAAGGCCAAGATCGTCTACAAAGACGAACAAGAGGGGTCTCACTTCATGGGATAGAGTGGAATTTGAAGTGGCTAATGAAATTAGTGTTTTAACAAGAGGGGTCTCACGCATCACAAAATAGTTATACTCTATCTCGACAACGCAAAGTTAAATTTTGTAAGACAACCTTAGTATGAATGATACCTTATCATGTTTGGGTGTTTGGAGTCTTATTTGTGCTTTAGTATGTTCTAGAAGCAGTTCCGAATGTCCAAAAGTTGCTGATCATCCGTATTTTGGTTGAAGTTGTAGATGCATGAGTAGTTAAGTTTTGGACAACTGAACTTTGTGAATGCACAGTTTTGAACGATCAGAACTTGCAGATGTAAGGATCCTTATGACTTGACTTCTCTTTTGTGTATCATCCAATACCTTTCTAAGGAATTGCATACGCACTTGCGATCAATTGCAAGTGTCGTTTTTTTGGCATAAAAACAATTTTTTAAACTATTGGAAATAAGAGTGTAAATACATTTCTGCCCTTATTCACCAAGACACCTGTGCAGAACATTTCCAATGTGCCAAAACTTGATCTTGAGCTATTTCAAAGCCTTTATCTTCTTGATTAGGGCAATGATGCATCTGAATTTTTTTGAAATCTAGCTTTTGCACCTAAACTAAAAAGTGATAAAACCGACATTTAAAATTTTAAAAGTTCAAGTTTTGCACTTCTATTAGCTAGGGTCATCAACTCCCCTTCTCTATCAAACTCGTGATACGCACTTGACATTTTTTAGGGTAATTTTGTCCTTACAGTATATCCCAACAATATCATCTTTATCTTCATTATTCCATGGGAAAATACTTGAGGCTTTGAACATGGCTGAAAACCAACAAAGCCCAGAAATACCTGTCTTGTTATGGATCCAATCATCCCAAATCCTGGCACTTGGCATTTAGTATATACCTTCTCAAATTTTCCCATACCACCCTGTGTATGCCCATTCAGCATCATGCACAGGGAAACATAGAAAAGGAGAGAATTTTGTCCTTACAGTGTATCCCAATAAATTTCATCTCTATCTTCATTATTCCATTAGGAAAATATTTGAGGCTTTGAGCATGGCTGAAAACCAACAAAGCCTAGAAATACCCGGCGATCATCTTAAATCCTGGCACTTAGCATTTAGCATATATCTTCCCAAGTCTTCCCATACCACCCTGTGTATGCCCATTCAGCATCGTGCACAGGGAAACATAGAAAAAAAGGAAATTTTGTTTGAAAATAAGGAGATATGTTATTAGGCACAAAGAGAGAAAGCAGAGCAGTACCATGAAGGTAAAAACAAATCAGATGGAACATGAGAGAGAAAGAAAAACTAAATCTTCTATCTCTTGTACAGAACCATCTGGTTTGCCCTGCCAAGGGCCAAGATACAAGTCCAATCGACCTCTATGCTAAAATCAACTCAAGAATGTTTATCACCATAGCTTACAACATCAAAAGCCAATGGATGTATATACATACATATACATTTAAACAAAAGAGGCTGTTAATTTTTAGATTGAAATTCATAAGCATACAGAATAGGCATCCTATTCTTTCAACTTTAATGAGTAGGCATTTTTGCCTCAATAAAGTTGAAAGAATAGGCATTTCCTTCCCATTATGCATCACCTCTCAATTATAAAGCTGTTAGATTGTATTTAATGACTTGATACAATAGATTACAAGAAGTGCCTATATATATAGGCTTACACAAGCACACAAATGTAGAAAAAAAACAACCCTCATAGCAGCCATGTTTGGCTGCCAAACATAGCAGCCATTTTAGGCTACCTAACTTAATTTAATACTCAACACTCCCCCTCAAGCTGGAGCATATAGATCAAATGCTCCAAGCTTGCTACAAATGTATTCAATCCTAGGTCCTCTCAAAGATTTAGTAAAGACATCAGCAAGTTGGTCATTTGATCCAATGAAAGTAGTAACAATGTCCCCAGAAGCAACCTTTTCACGTATGAAGTGACAATCAACTTCAATTTGTTTAGTCCTCTCATGAAAGACAGGATTAGATGCAATGTGCAAAGCAGCTTGATTATCACAAACTAATTTCATAGAGTTGAGTTTACAGAACTTAGCTCCGTGAGAAGATGCTTCACCCAAATAAGTTCGCACGTCCCAAGAACCATTGCTCGGTATTCAGCTTCTACACTTGAACGAGCTACCACATCTTGTTTTTTACTTTTCCATGACACAAGATTTCCCCCAAACAAGATACAATAACCAGATGTTGATCTTCTATCCCAAGGACAGCCAGCCCAGTCTGCATCTCTATAGCCAACAATTTCTGTATTTCCATGATTTTTATAAAGTAAGCCTGTACCTGGAGACCTTTTAACATACTTTAAAATTCTAGTTGTAGCTTCCCAATGACTTTCACATGGTGCTTGCAAAAACTGGCTAACCACACTAACTGCAAGTGAGATATCAGGACGAGTGACTGTCAGATAAAGTAACTTGCCAACTAACCTTCGGTATCTTCCTGGATTAGATAAAGGCTCCCCCTGTCCTGGAAGAAGTTTGACATTGGGATCCATGGGTGTGTCAACAGGTTTGCAATCTGTCATACCTGTTTCTTCAAGTATATCCAAGGCATACTTTCTTTGAGAAACATAAATCCCTTGTTGTGATTGAGCAACTTCTATACCAAGAAAATACTTTAAATTTCCAAGGTCTTTAGTCTCAAAGTATTGAAATAAATGTTCCTTAAGTTGACTTATACCCTCTGTGTCATCTCCAGTGATAACAATGTCATCAACATAAACTACCAAATAGATGCTTTTTCCTGATAAATGTCTGAAAAATACAGAATGATCAACTTTGCTTCGAGTCATACCGAACTGTTGAACAACTTCACTGAACCTGCCAAACCAAGCACGGGGGGATTGTTTCAAACCATAGAGGGAACGCTTAAGGCGACATACTAAGTTCCTTCCTGTTTTAGCTACGAAACCTGGAGGTTGTTCCATGTATACTTCTTCGTTCAGGTCACCATGTAGGAAGGCATTCTTGATATCCAATTGATGCAATGACCATTGACGAGTGGCTGCCATTGACAGGAAAATACGCACAGAGGCAATTTTGGCCACGGGTGAAAAAGTATCAGTGTAGTCAACACCAAATACCTGCGTATAACCTTTAGCAACAAGTCGAGCTTTAAGTCTGTCCACTTGTCCATCTGGGCCAACTTTGACATTATACACCCATCTGCAACCAACTACTGCTTTGCCAAGAGGTAGAGGTACCAACTCCCAAGTTCCTGAAGAATCAAGAGCTTCCATTTCATCAGCCATAGCCTGCCTCCAGTCTGGTTGAGATAAGGCATCCTGAACATTCTTAGGGACAGAAACAGAAGATAAATGGGAAATAAAAGCACAATAGGATGGAGAAAGACGCTTTTGTGAGAGAAAATTATAGATGGGATAAGGGTTTCGAGTAGACCTGGTACCTATGCGGTTGGCAATAGGTGAATCTTGGACCGAGTCAGAAGGATCCGACGGCATAGGACATGAATCAACTGGACGTTCATGATCTTCTTGTGAACTACGTAACTGACGAATGCGACGCTGATATATGTGTGGGAAAAGTGACATAAGTTGTTCCTCTTGGATTTGGGGCAAAGACTCAGGAGGAAGTGAAGTGAGTGCTTCTTCAGGTACCATATGAGATGATGACTCAGAGAAGGTAGGAACAGGAAGTATTTCTGCAGTCCCAGTGGGTGCCCCAGTGAAGTCGGACTCGGCAATAGTAGTTAAAGAAAAGAAGGGTGATGACTCAAAAAAGGTAACATCAAAGGATGTGTAAAAACGATGAGTCTTAGGACAATAACACCGAAAGCCCTTTTGAAGACGAGAATATCCAATAAAAACACATTTTATTGCTTTGGGATCGAGTTTATCTCGTCCAGGAGTAGTGTCATGAACAAAACTGGTACACCCAAAGACCCTTAGCGGAAGCTTATGAAGAGGTTCTTGTGGGAGTAAAACACTAAGTGGAATTTTTCCTTGTAAGACAGAAGAGGGCATTCGGTTTATGAGGTAGCAAGAGTGAAGTATAGCATCTCCCCAAAATCTTTTAGGAATCTTTTGATGGATAAGTAAAGTGCGGACTGTTTCGACAAGATGTCGATTCTTCCTCTCAGCAATTCCATTTTGTTGTGGAGTTCTAGCACATGAAGATTCATGAAGAATGCCATGTGAGGAGAAGAAAGTAGTGAATGGATCAGAAAAGTACTCTTTTGCATTATCACTACGCATGATTTTTATAGAAACTCCAAACTGAGTTTTTATTTCATTATAGAATGTTTGGAATACATCAAAAAGCTCAAAACGATTTTTCATCAAAAAGACCCAAGTGCAACGAGAAAAATCATCTATAAAGGTAATAAAATACCGATAGCCAAGAATAGAAGGAATACGACATGGCCCCCAAACATCAGAGTGAACTAAAGAAAATGGGGTAGTAGTTCGCCTATCAACCCTACCGGGATATGAAGCTCTGGAATGTTTCCCAAGTTAGCATGACTCACATTCAAGAGATTTTAAATTTGACAGATCGGGAAGGATTTGACGCATTTTATTAAGACTCGGGTGCCCCAAACGGTAATGGGCAAGAAGAGGAGAAACAGTAGCGGTGAGTGCAGCTTTGGAACATAAGAAGGGGTAAAGTCCTTTTGATTCATATCCCATACCAATGGTCTCCTTCGTGTGTCGGTCCTGCACAAGTACCGAATTAGAAGAGAAAGTGACACAACAATTAAGAGACTGAGTAAGTTGGTAAACGGAAATTAAATTGAAGGGACATCCAGGAATATACAACACATTAGATAAGGATAAAGAAGGAAGAAGAGTAACATTCCCAATGCCTTTTGCAGCACCTATTGATCCATCGCCAAAGGTAACTGATGGAAGGGAATTAGAATAGGTAATGTGAGAGAAAAGATCAGGATTACCAGAAAGATGATCAGTGGCTCCGGAATCAAAAATCCACATAGAGTTAGACTGGGAAGCAAGAGCGGTATGCGATGCTTCAAGAGTGACAGAGGTCCTAGCAGCCTTGAGTCGTAGAAACTCTTGATACTCGGTGTTTGAGATAGTAGTGTGTGTATTAGGGGCATCTGAATTGACTTGTACCACATTAGCCACTATTGGCTTGCCATGAAGTGCCCAACATTCTTCCTTTGTGTGCCCCGGTTTGTTACAATGATCACAAAATCGGAATGGACCACGGCCACCCCGACCATTACCATGACCACCTCGACCATTACCACGACCATCTCGACCTCCTCGATAACTTCCTCGACCTCTTCCTCTGTTATTGTCTCGGTAATGTTGAGTTTGAAAGGTAAGAGCAGAGTGCTCGATTGTGGAGGAGGGTGTAATTTCTTTGGAAACAGAAGAAACTTGTAGAAGTCTTTTAAACATGTCTTTAGTACTCGGTACAGTTCCTTCGCCGAGAATTCCATTACAAACTTGTTTATAATCTGACTCAAGCTTTGCAAGAGTGAAGACAACAAAAAACTTGTCACGTTGAGCAAGTTGGTCTGCCGGTGATCCTCCAATGGGCAAGAGTTTGTTGAATTCTGACATGAGCCCTTGAATTTTGCCTAAAAATTTTTTCATTGACATATCTGACTTCTTGATATTCACCATTTCACTAATAATGGAATAAAAACGAGAGATGTCATTTGTATATAGTGATTGTGCGTGTTCCCATACGGATGCACAGGTCATGAAGGGACGGAACATAGGAACTAACTCAGGTGAAAGAGACTGCCATAGAAGACTGCATAATTGGGCATCAATTCTTTCCCACACATCTCTTTCATAGTGAATTTTCTCAGAATTTATAATCAAATGATCAACTACCCCTTGTCCCATAAACCATAGTTTCACAGCAGAAGACCACTCTTGATAATTTTGGGACCCTATCAACTTATCATGAGTGATAACAACATTATCAGATAAATTTGGCACATAAACTTTTGGTTGAATAGATTGAGATTGGGAAATGGGGTTCAATATTTCTTCTTCAGCCATGACTTGTATTTTGTTCCTAATACTAAGGTTGTATATTGCTTATCGAGACCAATTGGAGATAAGAAACAATTGCAGCAAAAAGTTCTTAATACCCAAGAGAACAAATGTGACCCATTTCAAAAATCAAAGGTGAAACTGACAAATAACACCTGGAATGGATCAAGCAGAACCTGGAGAAGCTCGAGGGAGAAGCGGCGCAGCGTTCCGACCGCTGCAGGTGGCGCGTGAGGCCGGAGAGTGAAGCGGCGTGTGGCGGCGCGTGGAGGCGCGTGGCGGCAGCTTCTGGCTGCCGGACTTCGGGTGATGTTCTGAGAGGTTGAGGCGCACCTAATGATGATGTAAGACAGACAGAAAAATAGAATGGAGAATAGAAACTGAATTTAGATTGAAGAAGCTGGAGTTTGAAACTTGAAGAAGCTGACAAGTTTCTGTGGCTGTGGCTGCAGGGGAGGATATCCAGGTGATTGAAAATGTGAAGTTGCTGGAGGAGCAGGTTGGGGAGGATAGGCAGGACCTTGAGAATATGGTGCTGGAGCTGGAGGAAGAGGTTGGCAGCTGATGATGATTGAGGAGAAGGATAAACTGATGCTGAATTTGGCCCTGAATTTGGAGGGTTAAGACTTCTTGAAACACTTCTTGAAACAAATTCCAGAAATGTTCTAATACTTCAAATGAACCTTTCAGATTATCAAAAAGGTTAAGGCCACAAGAAAAGAGGCTCTGATACCATGTTGATTGTATTTAATGACTTGATACAATAGATTACAAGAAGTGCCTATATATATAGGCTTACACAAGCACACAAATGTAGAAAAAAAACAACCCTCATAGCAGCCATGTTTGGCTGCCAAACATAGCAGCCATTTTAGGCTGCCTAATTTAATTTAATACTCAACAAAAGCTAAGGATACCCAATAGAATATGTAGTAGCAATTGTTGGAACGGCATCAGAGCAAATAGCATCAGTATGAGGGCCATGAGTTAAGCTTACCAAACATCTTTTAGTTAATGGAAGAGAAATACTGTCAATCCAGCCTACCTATACAGTTCTGATGGCACTCAGTGGGTAGCTTAAGCTTTTCAACTGTAGCTTCAGACACCAGGTTCATACAAGCTACCTCCATCTAGTTGCTTCCTAATCATATCTCCACAACTAACTAAACACAAGCTCGCCTACAATCCTCATTTTTCTCTGTTCAGATGTACTAAGAATATGCCTAAGCATAGAAATCAATGATGTAACTCATCTTTTTCCAGATTATCATTGTTGAGCATTATGTTAGGCAGTCTAAAAAGACGGCTATGTTTGACAGTCTAATATGGCTACTATTTGCGCTATTTCTTCCACATTTGTGTGCTTGTTTAAGCCTATATATAGGCACTTCTTATAATCTAAATATCAAATTGATAGAATACCTTTCAACATGGTATCAGAGCCTCCTCCTGAGGCCTGAACCTCTCTTTGAAAGTAAAAAAAAAATAGAACTTCAGAAGTTCTTCAAGTATGAGCTTCAACCATTGGGTGCAATTCTTCATCATCAGAGACATTCTATTGATACCACCATCTCAAAGGGCTGCCACAGGTGCAAAGCAGACAAAACCTGAAGCATCGCCGCCGAAAAACCACGCATGTGAGGCCCATGCACAGAGTAGCTAAACCTCGTGAAGCCCACGCGTCGGCTTCTGGTGGTCAGAATTCAAAGCTGATGGTGTCTACTTAGTCTTCCCAAGGTGTCATTTCTGTTTTTACTCAATTTTAAAAGTGGGTTAGGATTTTTCCTTCTTCAACTGAACACCTGTTCTGAGTTTAAGTCTTATTCTGCTAGTGCGTTTCTTCTGCTAAATCATTTGTTTTGAGTTACACTCTTCTAGAATAACCTACTCTAGGTTATATTGGAGTGTATTTGGGCTACAATTTCTCTTATGTTATATCTAGGATTAGTTTTTTTGCCTTTGTTTTGATATATTTGAATAATTTTTCAACCATGGCTAAAATCTTGAATCCTACTATCTCATCTCAACCTAAGGTGAATGTTCTTAATTTATATGATTCAGTGGTTATAACAAATGAAAAGTTACTTGGGTCTCAAAATTATCAAGAATGGTCTTCTGCTTTAAAATTATGATTTATGGGATTTATGGGATAAGGAGTAGTTGATCATTTGACTACCAATTCTGAAAACATTCAATATGAACGAGATGTTTGGAAAAGAGTTGATGCCCAATTATGTAGTCATTTATGACAGTCACTTTCCTCTTAATTATCTCCAATGTTCCTTTCCCATCATGACTTGTGCATCTGTGTGGAAACATGCACAATCATTATATACAAATGATATTTTTCGTTTCTATTTTGTTATTAGCGACATGCTAGATATCAAGAAATCAAAAATGTCAATAGAAAAGTTCTTACGGAAGATTCAAGGACTTATGACGGAATTCAATAAACTTATGCCTATTAGAGGATCACCAGCAGAACAAATTGCTCAACGTGATAAGTTTTTTGTTGCTTTTGCTCTTGCAAAGATTAAGCCAAATTATAAGCAGGTTCGTCATGGCATTCTTGGAGATGAATCCGTCCTAAGCACTAAAGATATGTTTAAAAGACTTCTTTTCAAGTCTCTTCTGCTTCCAAGGGCATTACAATATCTTCTATAGTAGAGGACTTTGCTCTTAGTGTTCCAACTTACAATTTTCGAGACAATTACAGAGGAAGAGGTAGAGGAAGTTATCAAGGAGACCAAGGTGGTCGTGGTGACCGTGGCACAACTCGATTTTGTGACTATTGTAACAGACCTGGACTCATAAGAGAGGAATGTTGGACACTTCATGGCAAACCAGTAGTGACGAGTATAGCACAAGCAAGTTCAAATGCCTCTAGTGCACATACTATCACAAACACCGAGTATCAATATTTCTTCAACTCAAGGCTGTCCGAACATCTATTCCTCTTGAAACCACACATACTTGCTTCACAGTCTAATTCTATGTGAGTTTTTGATTTCGGTATCACTAATCATCTTTCTGGTAATCTTAATATTTTCTCCCAAATTACATGCTCGAATTCACTTCCCTCAATTACCTTTAGTGATGGCTCAATAGGGATTGCAAAAGGAATTGGAACCATTACTCTTCTTTCTTCTTTGTCATTATTTAATGTTTTATATATTCCCGATTGCCCTTTCAATTTAATTTCTGATTACCAACTTACTCATTCTTTAATTATCTTGTAACTTTCTCTTCTAACTCGGTGAATATGCAGGATCAAAAAATAAAATAGACGATTGGTACAAGATATGAATCATGAGGACTTTACCTTATCTCGTGTTCTACCAAAACTACATACACTGCTTCTTTTTCTCCTCTTCGAGCTCACTACCTTTTGGGGCATCCAAGTTTAATAAACTACATCAACTTATTCCTCATTTGTCAAATTTAAAGTCTTTAGAATGTGAGTCATGTCAACTTGAAAAACATTCACGAGCTTCCTATTCTTGTAGACTTGATAGGCATGCTACTATCCCTTTCTTTAGTTCATTATGATATATAGGGGGAATGTCGTGTACTGTCATTTATTGGCTATTGGTATTTGTTACCTTTATAGATAATTTTTCTCGTTGCAGTTAGATCATTTTGATGAAAAATCATTCTGAGCTCTTTAATGTATTCCAAAAATTTTATAATAAAATAAAAAATCAATTTGGGATGTGTATCAAAACCTTATGCAGTGATAATGCCAAAGAGTATTTTTCTGAATCTTTCAGTACTTTCTTTTCCTCACATGACATACTTCATGAATCTTCCTGTGTTCGAACTCCACAACAAAATGGCATTGTTGAAAGGAAGAATCAACACCTTGTTGAAACAACCCGAACCTTACTTATCCATCAGAAGATTCATAAAAAATTTTGGAGAGATATTATACTTCACTCTTACTATCTCATAAATCGAATGCTTCATTTGTCTTACAAGGTAAAATTCCTCTTAATATTCTACTTCCACAAAAACCTCTTCATAAGCTTCCACTGGGAGTACCTATTTTGTTCATGATTCTACTCTTGGACGAGATAAACTAGATCCAAAGACAATTACATGTGTTTTCATTGGATATTCTCGTCTTCAAAAGGGTTTCATGTGTTATTGTCTTAAGACTCATTGCTTTTACACCTCTTTTGACGTTACCTTTCTCGAGTCTTTACCCTTCTTTTCTACTACAACCATTAATGAATCTGATTTTACTGGGGAACCCACTGAGACTGCAGAAATACTTTTGGTTCCTACTTTCTCTTGGCCATCACCTCATATGATGCCTGAAGAAGCAATCACTTCACCTCGTCCCGAGTCTTTGCCCCCAATCCAAGAGGAAAGACTTGTGTCACATTTCGTACACATATATTAGTGTCGCATTCGTCAGTTACGTAGTTCACAAGAAGATCATGAAAGTCCAACTGATTTATGTCCTATGTCATCGAATCCTTTTGACTCGTCTAAGATTCATCTATTACTAAAATCCATATCTCATCTATAACTCTCTCACAGAAGCATCTTTCTCCATCCTATTATACTTTTATTTCTCATTTATCTTATGTTTCTGTCCCTAAGAATATTCAGGATGCCTTGTCTCAAGCCAGACTTAAGGTAGGCTAGGAACTGATGAAATGGAAGCTCTTGATTATTTAGGAACTTAGGAGTTGGTACCTCTACTTTAAGAAAAACAATAGTTGGATGCAAATGGGTGTACATTGTAAAAGTTGGCCCAAATGGACAAGTGGATAGGTTTAAAGCTCGACTTGTTGTTAAATGTTATATACAAATATTTGGTGTTGACTACACTGATACTTTTTCACCCGTAACTAAAATTACCTATGTGCGTATTTTCCTATCAATGGTCATTGCATCAACTGGATATCAAGAATGTCTTCCTACATGGTAACTTAAACAATGAAGTGTACATAGAACAACCTCCGGGCGTTATAGCTAAAACATGAAGGAACTTAATCTGTTGCCTTAAGCGCTCTCTCTATAGTTTGAAATAATCCCCCCATGCTTGGTTTGGCAGGTTTAGTGGAGTTGTTCAACAGTTCGGCATGGCTCAAACCAAGGTTGATCTTTCTGTATTTTATAGACATTTATCAGGGAAAAAAATCTATCTGATGATTTATGTTAATGACATTGTTATCACTTGAGATGACACAGAGAGCATAAGTCAACTTAAGAAACATTTGTTTAACGCTTTGAGAATAAAGACCTTGAAAACTTAAAGTATTTTCTTGGTATAGAAATTGCTCAATTGCAACAATGGATTTATATTTCTCAAAGAAAGTATGCCTTGAATATACTTGAAAAAACATATATGACATATTGCAAACTTGTTAATACACCCATGGATCCTAATGTCAAACTTCTTCCAAGGCAGGGGAGCCTTTATCGGATCCTAGAAGATACCGAATGTTAGTTGGTAAACTACTTTATCTGACAGCCACTTGTTCTTCTATTGCATTTGCCATCAAGCACTATCGTGTATAATTTCCTCGAAGTCCACAGTTAACATTCATATTTCCCATTATTCTTCTATTTTTTATTACAAGGGTATCGTTTCAGACTTCATTAGGATTGTAATCATCCAGCCAACTACTATCTTAGGAATGTTTCCATTAACCGTTTGTCTCAAGATCTTTTCTACCCTATGTGCAACTTGGAATGCATCTCCTATTATCTATACTAGATAGATTATCATCTTATTGCAAATTTCGAGCGTCAGCCACTGTGTCAGGAATCTGTAGTACCTAATCTCAATGGAAGTGTGGAATAAGAGGGAAGTGCTCGATTCACGTCAAAGGTAAGGTTTCTAGGGGAAAATGCAATGGAAACCTAAAATTAAAGGCTAATTTAACTAACCCTGGTTCTTAAATAACATAAAGTCAATGCCTACTTCATATAATTGTAAAGATTATAAACTCCTCTTACAAAGTGAAAAATATATTATATAGAGGTTAAATCTAGAATACTAACCAAATAAAGATTCTCGTCCTCCAAGAATAGTTAGTAATAACGAAACTAAATAACCCTAGGATTCTAAATTACAGAAAAAAGAATAAACATAAATTATTAAAGATTCTTAAGGATTTCATCCAACATTATTACTCTTCAACAATTTTTCAGCTCCTCTGCTTAACTATAATCACACTTATTTACCTTAATATATTGTCAGTTCATCAAAGAGACACATACTTTGGCAAGTGTATGACTAGATAAACGCATTCTATATATCCCTCAGCCATAAACTTGATCGATAGTATGAAGTCCAAAAGCATTCTACATGACAAACAATATCCCTCAGCCATTAATATGATGGATATATCAAGTCCTATAGCATTCCACATGATAGAGGATATCTCTCAGCCATGAATTTGATGGATATATCAAGTCCTAAAGCGTTCTACATGATAACCGATATCCCTCAGGCAAGTCCTACAGCATTCTACATGATAGACTATATTCCTTAGCCATGAATTTGAATTTTTTCCATAGTATATAATAGTTAAAATCCACAAATCTTATTATAATTTAAATATTCAATCCATTAAGAGTTCATTACACATACTTTCTAACTTTAGAGCATATAGAAATTTATAACAAGTGAACACTAGAAGCAACCAAAACTGAATACGAAAGCAGATATCTAGAAGAGTAACTGTATACCTGCGCCATTTTCCACAAATGGTCCCATCAATATCTTCTCCAATACCTTCTATAACTTCCTGGCACTGTAGCCAGTTACCAATAGAACTCCGCCGCAGAGTCTTGCTGGAATCATCACCCTGAATATAATCTAATTAGAAAACTCTCATAGAAAGATGCTTTCAAGTTGATAAATAGGAGAAGCATGAGTGGAGTCTTACATGGAGAACAAGATACTCCAATTCCTTTATTTCTTCTAGCTCACTGGTAGCATTTTCTCTAAAACAAATGGATTGAAAAATGAGACAAGAAAGTGAGCCAACTCATAAAAGTACTGGCATCACTGGCAATCATTTGACTAGCTACAAGTAATACATTTCTGCCAGAGAGATGAGGGAGAGGAGAAGTTTGATGGCAGCAAAAAAAAAGCACTGGCCAAAAAATCATTTGAACCCTACAGCATTTCACAAGAGCAGATTTTGTATCAGATGACCTATTAGATTCAAGCAGTGATGCAGATATGTAATATTGATCTTATAAGCCTTAAAGAGGGGGAAGTTAGGAAAAGATCAGCAGACTACTACATGGCATCTGGATAGTTTCATTCCAGGAACACCCAATTTTAGACAATCTCTAAGAATAAATTATTGTAGTGCAGACAAAATTATGAATTTATGACAAAAAGAAAACACCCCCAGTTACTTCCATCAAAAAATAGGACAAAGGAACAATGAAAGGGAAAACATATGTATCAGATGACACAAAATATTAGATTCTGAAGAAAGCATACTCAATGACTGGACCAGACCAGTCAGGAACGTCTACTTGATATTCATGACCAACCCGCACACTGGATTTAAAAGGCTTGGTGTCCCATAGCATATCTGCTATAGGCCCTAATTCATCTTCATTGCTGATATTTGCTGGAATATGGAAAGATTTTTCCTTCAATATCTTGCGCTTCTTTTTCATGCAAGAGTAACAAAACCACTCATCCATTGGTATTCGCTTTAGACGAGGAATGCAGCAAGAAGTATGGAAAGCGTCTTCACATTGATCACAAATTAATATTTTTGATGAAATTTCTGACTGGCCACAGACTTTGCATGTCCTTGAACAACAATTATGATCACCAGCCATAGCATTATCACCAGCAGAGATACAATCTTGCAGACAGGACACTGTTTCAACCAACCCATGACTTTTAATGATCGAAATGCAAATATCTCTTTCTGACATATTCTCCCACAGTCCTTCAGAAACTAAGCCACCAGAAGAGGAACATTCACCAGAATCATTGCCATCAGTCTTCAGTGATGCAGAAAGATCCAAATTCAGTTTTGACGATGAGCAACTATCATCTATGCAGCAGATATCCAGTACTCTCCCAGTATCACTTCTGAAGCCTTCATCTGGCTCTTCTCCGTCCAGGCATCCATTAAAAGATCCTGATTTAGAAGCAAGGCCCTCTGTGCTGGATTTAACAAGAGGCTTACAAGGAGATCCTGTTTCAGTCTCAACTGAAACTAAATGTTCCTTTGTAGCCCTTGAATGGGCTTCGGAACTGTATGCAGAGTGGCAGATATCACTGTTCTTATTGTAGACAGATGTTTGAGCTTGACAAATGTCAAGAGAATTCGTATGAGGTTTCCTTCGATGGTACACTTGTAAATGACTACCTGACATGATATTGGATATAGATACTTGTGAACAGCTAGGAAGAATTATTGAAGATAAATCGTTGCTTTTTTTCTCTATCATTGGAACCAATTTCCCACATCCATCCCGGTCCTGTTTATCAGGATGTGGACATCCTTTCCAACTTTTGTCACCTGACATTCGGTCAAATATAAAGTCTTGGTTGCAAATTTTAGACACAAAAAGTGCACCTTCACCAGGATCAGGCAAAAATTCAGTATCAGCATTGCACTTCAATAACCATGTAACTAATAAGTTGGATCTTGTATTCATCAGTGGAGCAGAAAATCAACATTTAAATGCACTTTCAGCATCAGAGTCCACTCTAAACTAGGAAAGCACTCTCACAAGAATCAAATGCACCAATTCTAGTGCTTCCTGGCCAAATAAGAAGTTAGATTAAAATTAAACTACAAGATCCAGGTATTTTATGAACCTTGAGATGCTTGAACTGAAATACCATCCACTGGTAAAATTTAAGGTGCTGAAAAATACTCATCATGAAAGACTCTCACATCAGCAAGGTTTTTCTCCCAATCTAATAAGATTCTCATTCCATTCAAAGTCCCATAAGACTCAAAAGAGATAAGGTAATAATATACTATCATAGTTCAGCTTGTAGCAAACCATAATTTAAAAGGGCAACAAGTTTTAATAATTGATACTCCTGTAAATGCATCGGAAAAGAGAGTATAGCAGAGCCATACCACTAATCAGATGTTTGCAACTTTACTACCCGGGTATCATGAGGATGTTCGAAAGTCAATTCTGTTCAATCATTATCAACTTTTAAACCTAAAGGTGTATGAAAGTTCCAAAAACCATAATAAACTAAACCTCGTAGAGTACGCAAACCATTGGTTTCTGTTGGTATTTTGGTGGTTCAGATTTTTTATAATAATACATATACTAAAGTCATTATTGGGACAAAATCAACAGGTTTCCTATTCTTCATCTGAGAAACCAATCGTCATACCAATAATACTTCTTTCAATTCAATTAAAATCAGATCAGTATTTGGAGAAACAACTCAACAGAACTTGCATATTGTGAAGCAATCATTCAAAGATTTAAATTCTACTTCTACGATTTTAACCACTTACAAATTCACTAGATTCATCAATGTAAAGAACTAGAGCCCAAAAATTGCAATATCCCCCTATTGATAAGAACAACAGAAACCCAGAAGCTATTGTTTATCTTGAACCAGAGAGATATAATTAGGTTATTCATATCCCCGAGAAGAATTTATACAAATTGGCTTCAATCAGTAACTCCAACTTAAATTGTTAGCAAAGACAATAAGCATTTTTGTATCAACAGTAAAACATAATAGATATAATGACTACGAGATCAATTGTTGGATAATCTCAGCTAATAAGTTCCACAAAGAAAACTGCATAACGAAAAGAAAATAATGGAATGCATATGTGCACATACCTTCTGCCGTAGTTATCTATGATTCCAGATATCAGGCAAGGAACAGAAGATTGGAGGATACTTTTCGAAGAAAACTAGGAAATCAAAAGGCCAGGGGTGATTGTTGCTGAAAAGTCCTGAATATGATAGTTTTGAAGGGAGAGAAGTGGTAACAAAAGAAGAAAGTGAAGAGCAATTGATTAATAGACTTTATTTTTTTGTTTTTTGGACTAAGTTAACATTTTATTACCATTTTAAAAAAGTATATCAGGTGGTGGACATCAAGCACATGGTAATGACATGGGACTTTGATGAATTAAGAAAAAATATTTTTATTTTTTTCTAAGCATATTATAAACAATAGATTTTCTAAGAAAATTTTCTTCTAAACATATTCTAAAGCAAGATTATTTAGAGGCCACATCAATATTTTAAGGATATAGGGACTGGATGGATCTATTCCTCTAACACACAACAGTACACTTGCTTCTTAAGAATAAGAGGAGAAGAAACAATAATGCAAGCATATTTCTTCACAATTAATTAAGGCATGGATATGCCCTTGAAAAAATACAACAAATAATGATTGACTTGATAAATACTCCCTCCTTTAAAAAATACGAATTGTTGGGCCAATTTTAAGCTGACTAAGGAATTTTTTTTCTTAAAATATCCTTTATTATTATTTTTGAAAATAAAAAAGAGAAAATAAAATTGTTTTGAGAATGAGACTACTATAAAGGCTTTACTTATAAATAAGGATAATATTGAAAAACAATAATGAAAAATCTATAAAATTTCATAATATGATATATTTTGATAAAAGAAGAAAGTTATCAAGTGACTTTATATTTAAAAATAGATGGAGTAATATTTAATGGAAAAGATAAATCATTGAAATGCATACCTTTTAAATCTATTAGTAAATTAATATAATGAGAGTATATGAACAATGATATCATAAAAAATATATTTGAAAGCCTTAAGTGAATTTGGTATGCATGAATTACACATATGTTGTAATAAAGCCAATTGAACATCTATTTTCCTTAAAATGTCATATAAAGAAAAAAATGTTTAATAAGCTTCACATGAAGAAAAAAAAATCTAATCAAGCAGTTTGAAATTGTATAGCTTTTGCCTTTTCAAAATTTGCTTGCATTACTTGAAGCATAGCAACTGTCAAACTTAACCTTTTAAACCCGAGATAGAAGAAGGACTTGCACCTGGCTATATTGAATAAGCTTGAATTGCTAACCGTTTGGAATTCATCAATAACTTGCCCTTTTGCAACCACCATAATAGCCTGTTCATGAGTTCCCTCAACAACAACTCCATGAAACATTCCATTTAGGCATCGTATGAAGATTTCCTATCAATTGAGGCCAGGAAACCAAATTATCAAAAAAAATCAAACAAATTCCTACTTCCAACCAAAGCATTCAAGCAAAAGAACATTCCAAAAAATCATATACGCCAAATTTAACTCCATGATAAAATCTTGGATAAACTTTTATTTGTTCCTCTATTAAAGAACACCTTTAAAGAAAGAATTGTGCTTCATATGTGCCAAGCATAGTGGTTTACCTTTTAAGGCATTTTTAAATGCCAAACTTAACTCCGGAGTGATTTTGCCCGAGTAAAAGATGATCATATGTGATTATTCCTTCCAAAATACTTCCTGAACCAGTTTTTAGCTGCTGATACCAAAAAAACACGAGAAAGTATCACACCAACCCAGACAATCTTCATGCTTTAATGAATCAAATGAGGGAGTATAATGTCAACAAGACAATCTTCACGCGACAATCTAAGTGGAGTTGAGAAATAGTCTCTAGATCACAACACAAGGCACAAATAATTTATATTAAAAAAATTGAGATTCTAATCATTGTTCAATATGAGTTCATTCACACGAATAGAATCTTCTAAGAACCAATTCGCATAAATTAGCTTAAAACTTGTAGGAATTGGCAAAGGATCATGATAAAACCCTAATTTTTACCCTTTACCAATTCTCCATCAAATCCCAAGAGGAATAAGATCCCTACCATGAAGGAATTACATAGAAAATATGGGTAAGGGCCTAAATTGACTCTCATAAAAGTTAATTCACTATATAATATTAGATTTTAAAGTTCTTGTAATGAACGATTTTCAGAAAAATGTAATAATCTCCATCCTTTTGTTGCCAATAAGGACAATTTTAAAAAACATCTCAATTTAGAAAATCTAAACTAACCTTCTATTTCTAGAAAACACATGCGACTCCAAATTTTTTAAGGATAGCCACTTTCATTCTTAGATGAAATCTACCTAAATTTGTGAATTAAGGAAGTAATTTCATGAGAAAGAGATTTAATAAATTTGTAGATGGGCATAACATAGGTACATATCACCTATATAAAACTAATTTAATTAATGAGAACCTTTTTTTTCCACCCTTTGAAATAAGCATTTTTTCTCCTTTCATATGTTTTCTTCTAAATCCCATCTTTAATGTATGAAATATCCTTATTTGGTTTCCCCATAATTTTTGATAATCCTATATGTTTCCTATTGCTAACACTATTTATAATCAAATGATGTAAAATAAAATATGTTTGTGCCTTATCAACAAATTTTATCATATGTCCAAACACATATGGGTACTTGTTTATCATATTCAACAGAACATGAGCATAATTCAAAGTAGGTCAAATAAACAATAAGGTATCATTTATAAATAATTAATTTGATATCAAAAGATATATTAACTATGGAAAAACTATGTGATAGACTTTGTTCAATGGATTGTTTAATAAGATATGATATTACTTTAATAAATCAAAATAAACAAGTATAAATGTACAATGGATCACCTTGTCTTAGTCCTTGAGAGTTAGATGTCGCAATTCAAGCTTCTTGGCCCGACTAGATGAAGAAGAAAATTAGGCTAGGGCCTAAAATTTCAAAGTCCAACCTAGCTATATGATTGGGTTAGACCAACCCGAACTATCAAAATGACAAATTTCTTATTGAAATAAAAGTGTATTTAAGTGGCCCCACATACTAGCCCAATCCATCGGTCAAGCCATTTAAGTTCGAATTTTTACAAGCATGCATTTTTGGTCTAGCCAAACCTAATTTTTGTGTTGCACGAGCTACCTATCAAGTTGAACCCACATTGCCACCTCTATTGAGAGTTGAGATGGATAAAATATTTGTAAGGGGAAACTATTCAATAAAACTTGAAAAGACACCAAAGTAACACATTTATGAATTTAAGTATAACCTTTTCAAGATAGCCCTATTATTTAATGCATTCATACTCACACATACCCAATTCAACAAGTATATTGTTGTGAAAAATGTATGGATCAAAACAAGAAAACAATTAACAATAAGAATCAAACACAAAGAACACAAGTTCAATCATAAATTGATCTACATCCACGAGCGAGTAGGAGAGATTTTATTACTAAAGAGGATATAAGTTAACTCAACCTACAATTACATAAGTGTAGATATTTATAATTTTCTAATCATTGTAAACCTTGACCAAATAGGATAAGCCTTCTTAATAGTTCTCACCTAATTAGAGTAACAAACCTTACCTAAATAGAACAAGGTCCTCTTTTAATTAGTGCAACTATAAATAAAACCAAAGTATTGAAAACATAGAAAATCCAGTCTCAGCTAGAATCCTAGTTTGATTGTGACTAAATTCAAGATGTATTATCATAAATGTCCACAATATCTTGAATTTTATAGTGTTAAATAGAATAACCAAGCAAGTAACACATTGATAGAAGTATGCTTCACACCTGGAGAGAAAATTTCATTTAATTACTTCATTTTTCTATCTACGACCTTTAGCAACTAAGAATGCTTTAAATCTAACTCCTTCCACCCCTAATATTTCTTCCTTCGTTTTGAAGACTATTTACATCCAATAACCCTTTTACCTTCAGGTAACTTTACAGATCCCAAGTTGGATTCTTGTGCAATGATTTGAGTTTCTTTATCAAAGGATCGGTCCACTAATTAGATTGATTACAAGGGAAAGTCTCTTTATAGGTACATGGCTCCTCAATATATATCTTTACAACTCTTATGATTACATTTCCTACCAAATCAGTGTAACGATATTGCTAAAATGGTTGAGCGTGCCACCACTTTCTACCTATAGCAATAGATTATTACTGCTCAACTTTTATAATGTCATCATCAAAATTGTGTTAATTTCCCATTATGAGCAGTTCTCCAAAGTTGACTAGTAGACAACTACTGTATTTGACTCGATCTTAAATTCCATCTTGCCTGACTTCCTTTTTTTGTCTTGCAGATTCATAGGAAACTCTCTTTTTATGAAGCTTAGATGTCATTAAAGGTATTATCTCTCCTAATAATGAATTTAGATGAATTTGGTTCTTGGTACCATAAATAATAATCTTTAACACCATCAATGATATTAACCTTACTAACCTAGTGATAAAACTAGAATCAAACTAGCAATCTAAAGATTATTTCTAAGTAGGTTATCAATATAACTATAAATTCACTCATTTTTATATTCTTTAAGGGAGTTGTTTTGATTAAAGTTTAGTTTATTTATGTAATTTTATGAATATTTTTACTTATCTTTTTTATTTCTTATTTATTTGTTTGTAGAGTTTAATTAGTCCATAAATCTTCATTTTGTTGGGAAATCTTATCTTAGAAGAAGACAAGAAGAAGAGGACAAAAAAAAACTCATTTGATAGGATAAGAATAATGGAAAGGCAAAAGATAAGGATAGAAATCTCAAGTTTTTCCTGGGAAAATGATTTTAAATAGCCTTACTACAAAATACTTAACAATTTGAAACACATTTTAAAATTGTTACACTAAGTATACTTAATGTGACAAGAATCTTAATTCGTCACACATTTTCACGAAGTCAATATTTTGTATTATGATAATTGACTACATCATGTGATAGTGTCTCAAAATGATTGCTGCTAAACCATCCCGCCAATAAGATATGAAGGGTAACTTATTCAGTGACAATTTTGAAATTTATTGACGATTTATGAACGTCATCAATACAAAAGTTTGTGTGACAACATATATTACATAATTATATGTTCATAAAATTTGTCATTATGTCACTAATATTTTTCTTTAATTATATGTGATAAGATGAATTTTGTCATGTATCAAGTTAATGATGTCGTGACATATAATTGTGCCATCGAAATAAATATTTTTGTGACGATAATATAGTATCCTACATAAGGATATTATGATGTGACAATTTTGTATATTATCACCAATGCTTAATTAATACATGGCATAACACCAAAATTTCATTATAAGGAAAACCATTTTAAAATTTGTGTGATAATTTAATTAATATTAAAATGTATTAATGATAATATAAATTAATTAATAATGTATTAGTGATAATATAAATTAATTAATATTAAAATTAATTTACATAAGTTTATTAATATGCAAATATAATTACATGTAATAAAAACAACTTATTATTGAAATATTCTTCTACCTCAATTGTAGAAATTTGATAAACTACAAATTTACCTTTTGTCTTCACACACATAATAGTTATACAAACAAATATTGAACATCACTCAATCCTAATTCATCTTATATTTCTTAGGGGAAAAACATATATTTATATACAACAACACTAAAATAATAATAAAAAACACTTGAAGAAAACTAGTAAATAAATGCATACATAAGAACTCTAAGGACCAACCATTCTCGTTATTCAATATAAACAAGTCTGCCAAAAGCTTAAGCATATTCAAAACCATACATACAAGAAAAAAAATGAAGTTCATTATTTTTTTTGGAAAAATAGTAATATTTACAAAGCCTTTAGACAAAAAGAGTACAACAAATAAAGGGTTCAACAATCAAAGCCTCACACCCACCCTTACTAACAAAAAAAAATTATACAATTTTCCAATAGTCCAATAGTCCAATACTCTAAAGCTATAGCACCGATCTAACCACTATAAAGTATATCAGAGAGGTAAGAAGACTACAACATAGCAAGTAAAAAAGGTATCCAAACCAAGCAAGAACCCAAAACAAAAGCCACTATTAGAAACAACAACTATCGAGGAGAAGCAAAGAGCATGGAGACCAAAAATCATTCAACTAGATTGTGACTCCCATAACAACCATTATCCAAAAAGATCAAATTGTTCCCAACCACTCCCCTCTCCCCCCCAAAAAAAAGAAGACAAGAAGAGATTTTAATATAGCTCTGAGTAAAAAACTATTCTACACAACACCATAGAGAGACCAAATGTGAAGTATTTGACACGATATGCTCTCAATTTCTTAAAGATATTTGCTTCTTGAGTTGTTAAATTTCCCTACACAATGCATAAATGCAACATATTTATATTAAAATCAATCTCACAAGATTAAAAAAAAACTCATTTTCAGAAAAAGAGTAAATAATATTACCTTCAATTATTCAAAGTTGA
This sequence comes from Apocynum venetum, assembly GCA_019593545.1. Classification (NCBI taxonomy): domain Eukaryota; kingdom Viridiplantae; phylum Streptophyta; class Magnoliopsida; order Gentianales; family Apocynaceae; genus Apocynum; species Apocynum venetum. Next base: position 389,020 of record SRSM01000149.1, read on the forward strand.
AATATATTTCATATAATATTGATCAAATTCGAATAAGAATTTAAAGGGAATTAACTTTATATCTCTCTATTGTGGAAAGCTTGTTCCTGCTTAATAAGAACTTATCCTATCCTTATCGACGAAAAAGTAGTTTTTAGCTTCACTAGACAATTGGATTCTTTAAATGAATATTTTGTCTTGTCTTTCCGGTTTGAAATAATGAGCATTCAAAAATCCTTTTCAAAGTAAAAGTTAATAAGGAAGTTAATGTAGAAATAATGCTACAAGAGATGATTGGTGCAAGAATTGGGAAAAACTCAAAACCCCTACAAAAAGATTTTTTGCTTATGAAACAGATAAACACAAACTATAGGGGGAAATTCAAATAAGGATAAACAACCAACACATAATCAACAATGCAAGAATTTGAAAAAACAATGCAACTAAAAACAACAAATACTCCATGACAAGAAATAGACTAGAGGAATAAAAATAACACCAAAAAAGAAGAAAGAAAAATGAACACAAAAACAACTCATTTAAATTCAAAGAACCAATGTAAGGTAGTAGATAAATGGAGGAAACCAATATAGATGTTAGGTAAATTATTTTTCAATTTTACATTCGTAGTTAGCAAGTGTAGAATTACTTGCATATTTGACTACTAGGAAAACAACTATAAATGGCATCCCAAAAACATCCATCTATAGTTTACATGCCATCATATATAGCATATATAGTAGTCACATGATAGGTTTTTGGACCGTCATGATAAAAGGTGTCATTTAAATCATATGGCGGCCCAGGACAATCATATATAATTTTTATAACGATAAATATGACGACTATAAATTCTCATCATAAAAATGAAAAAAGTATTATATATATATATATATAATTAAATGACAATTTTAAATAACAACAACCCTAGGACCTTGGATCGTCATATATGCTTCCAATTATATGGACGGTCCTTAAGCCACTATATATACTTTCCATTATATATATATAACTACTATTGGACCAAATATAACATTCTATTACATGTTCAAAAATTGTTGTGAATGTTTTAACTATATATATAATACCCTTTTATGACAATTAATCTTGTTAAAATTATAACTAAACCAAAAACAATCTCAAAATTTTTCATAAAAAGTCAAAATATTCACAACAAAGTATCTGCTAGAATTTACAACAAAACTCTTATATAAATAATTATCTCTACATGTTCCATAAAAGGACTTCAAGGAAATTATAGCAAAAGTATCTCCAATAATTCCATAAAAATTCTCCAACAATTTACAAGTCAAGATTGTCACAAGCATTGATATAGTGTTGCACAAGTTTTCCACCATCTTATCATATATACCTGCAAGAATGTTCAAGCCAAATCACCAACCACAATATTAGTTTCTAACAAGTTCAAGAAAATTAGAATTCACCATATTCCATCAAGATTTTGTACCTTTTCAACAATTTCATTGAGCAAGAATAACAAACTTGATTATGGATAGAGTCTAAGAAAAGAAAAAAAAGAGAGAAGGTACTTCTTTGTATTTGAGAGTTGGAAGAAAAAAGGAGACCCCTTCCCAAGAAAGAAAGAAGACTATCATTGGAAGTAGAAATCTTATCCCATCTAAACTAATTTTGTTAATCTAGACTATTTTTTGTAAAGTAGGTGGAAAGGAGAGGCCCAAATTCTCATTGTAAAGAATCTCAATTTATATAATCATATATTGCTAAAAATATGAGTAATCAAATCTTAGCAATTTTATCTTTAAAGAATTAAAATTAATACATTGCATGAATATGGATTTGTGTAGAGTTACCTAAATAGTCATTATTTAGTTATGAAAAGAAGCCAAATTTATGCAGTTTCCATAACTCATTTAACTCAAATGTCACATAGAATCATCAATAATTGTTAAAACCAGTGCTAAAAAAAACAAATATATTATTAATCAACTAATGGTATCAACAAATTCTCAAGGAAATTGGAGATATTTTCATTCATTAATCATGTCACTACAAAAAAAAACACCTTATTACCGACGAAAAATTTCTTTGGCTAATTTGAGATATTCCCCTGACTAATTTGAGAAATTCCCTTGCTAATTTAGATTATCGACAGAATTTCACAAATTACCAACATAAATTTTTCCTTCTTAAAAGTGGCGTGGTGTAGGTAATAACTTTACTGACAGTAAAAACTATTTCCGTCAGTAATTATCGACGGAATACTAATGGATAATGTTTCGTCGGTAATTATCGATGCAATACCGATGCCCGGTTCCATAGCCTTTTGTTTTAAACAATTATTTCATTTTTTAAGTTGAATTTTTTGTAATTACCGACATAATTTTTCCCTTGCTATTTTTTCATAGATAATTTTTTTAAAAAATTATAATTTTTTAAATTTTTTAGTCATATTTGAACCCAACCCCGCCTGACCAGCTCGATAAATCAGGTCAAGCCACCTCATAAGCCCAATTATTTAATTGAGAGAAATTTTGCATTAGTTAGCTTTTGAACCTGGAGGACATATTAATATGTGTAGAAGTGTTGTGCTACCAAACCAAATAACAACTTTGAATATGTTTGCACGTTTTTAATATTTATACTATTACATAATAATAATAATAATAATAATAATAATAATAATAATAACAACAACAATAATATCAATATAATATTTTATAATAATAACATATGATAATAATATTAATATTTATTGTTGGCACTATTATTATTATTATTATACTAGATAATGATATTAACACTAAGAATAATAAAAGTAAAACATAATAATAATACATTTAATAAAAGTAACACATAATTATAATAATAATAATAAACAACTATAATACCAATACAATATTTTATGATAATAATATATAATAATAATTGTAATAATATAATACCAATTTGGTATTGTTGGTACAAGTATTATAATAATAACAATAAAACAACTAACACATAATAATAATAATGAATACTAATAATAATAAAGTAACACATAACAATAATAATAATAATAATAATAATAATAATAATAATAATAAAGTATGGGCATGGTATAATTGGGCTTTAAGTTGATCTTGGACTTATTTATCATCTTTTTTTAATAATAATACCAAATTTATTATTTTTACTAGTATTATTATTATTACAATTAATAATAAAAATATGAACTTAGTCTAATTGGACTTTAAGTTGATTTTGAACTCATTTATCATTTTAATAATAATAATAATACAAAATTTATTATTGTTGTTACTAGTATTATTATTATTATTATTGAAAGCCCTTAAGTTTTTAATGTCTTAATTTTGATTAATGATAAACATTGATGATGACTAATAAATTGTATGTTATTAAGAGTTGAAGATAAGCGTTTCTGAATTAGATAGGATTTAAATGTATAGTGTTAATATTGATATTAGTTCGATATCTCTAGATCTACCCCAATGAGTAATTATTCTATAGGTTGCTCAATAAAAGTAAAACATTTTTCAAAATGTGCTCCATAAAGATAAAGCATGACTTGTATTTGAAATGGTTTTCAAAATACATGCATATACTTAAATTTTTTATAAAATAGATTCCGCAACTTTAAAAATTGATTAAAATATTGTGTTGTATGGTTAGTGTGCATATGCGGTCGACTACAGATCATACGGTCGATCAAACTTTTTAGCTCATCGTTCGCAAAATGTCCAAAACTCTCTGGTATACTTGCAAATGATGGTGCAGACAACCAGCCTAAGGTGCGGTCAACTGCAAGTCTCGTGAGTGGGATTTAAACAGTCATTTTTACGACAATTAGATCATACATATAAATATTCAAATGTTTGAAAATCTCAAATACACGTACTTTCTGAATAAAAATCTGATTGATATTCATTATAAAATATCTTAAAAACATTTCAAATCCTTTCAAAAATTACATTATGAAAATCATCTAAAAAAGGTTTTACATAATCATTGGTATTTTTGAGTAATTTAAATTAACAAATTATTCAAAGAGGTGTTTGTATAATAATTTATATATCTTCACAACTAAATGTAATATCTATATCAAATTCTCCTTATTCTCATTTTGTAATTTTTATTCAAGGTTGCATTGAACTTAAAATTCTAAGGGTTAGAGCTGAGCCTTGAATTAAAAATAATTGTGATTATCATAAGTGTGTTTATTTCATTAATTGTTGTATTTAGATAAGCGTATAATCAAGGTTGTGTTGTAAAATTCAAGGAGTTGAGTGAACTTTGATTGGGTAAGAGGATTTTGTGTAAAACCCTAAGGTGAATTGAGGCAGTCTCTTTTGTAATCTCTTGTGCTAAATTAGTGAAATGTTTTGTGAAATCCTTGAGTAAATAGTTCAAGGTAGTGGACTTAGGTTTTGTTGAACAAACTAAACCAGTATAAATTTTTGTATTCTATGTTTTATTTTTGCTATCTACTTTGAACACATTGTTTGCACACACTGTTTTAGCATTGAGTGTTTGATATTTGTTGTTTTAGAAGAGATTTATTTAATTACGTTGAAAAAAATTAGATAAAACCTAATTCACCCATCTTAGATTTTTCAATTATTATTACCCTTAATAATAATAATAATAATAATAATAATAACATACTAGTTTAAAACATATTGTTTTATAACAATATATACTATAGATTCAAATATAAATAAATTACTAGAACTATATATAATGTAATTATATAACTATGTAGTATATATATATATATATATATATATATATATTTATATATGATATAGAGTTTATATAAAAGCTTCATATGTGTGGGTGTGTATATATATAGTGTATATGTATAACATTATAAAAAATTACTACTCCCAAAAGAATAACAATTTGTGTAAAAAAAATTAAAATATTTTCTGTCGCTATGCCATTGCTATTCCGTCGATATACATATATATATATATATATATTAAAAAAACAAAATTATGTCGGTATATTTAAATTTTTTTTTAAAAAAATTTATGTTTGTATTCCGTCTCTATGTTTATTTTTAAAAAAACAAAAATTATGTCGGTATTCCATCGATATATTTAATTCTTTTTTAAAAAATTCGTCAATAATATGTTCGTCGGTATTTCGTGAATATTATATAAAAAATTATCGACGAAAAATGGGAAATTGGTAATCCGTTGGTAACGGATGAAAAATACCGACATAAATATTTATGTCGATAATATTAAAAAAAATACTAACAAAAAATATTCATTGATAATTTTTCAGTAAATTATAAAAATAGTAACTAATTTTCCATAGCTAATAGAGCATTTTTTTACTGTGTCTTGGACAAGTCCTTTCTAGTTCACAATATATTGACAACTAATAAACTAATATAATACATTTCCTTTGCATGATCCTCCAAGTTATTTAATTCTTCCAATTCCTTCCAAATCAGGAGTTCAGACTACCATGAGAGCATAGCTTACAGGTGAAATTTGTGATTCGGGAACTTTAACAAAGACCTCCTGATTAGGATGTTTTCTATGTAGAAAGAAGTCAAGAAAATGCAAACTCTCAAAAATAATTCTTCAAATGTTAATAGGCCAATGTGAATTAACAAATCTCAAATTATATACAGAAGAAATGCAACAGTAACATTTTTGCCTTGTCCCACCTATACTCAACAGAGAAATGTTACTGTTAGCAGTTAGTGACCTAGCTCTATTTTTGCCTTGAAAGCCCTAATTCTCATTGAGGGAAATTTTGGGGGAGAAAAATAGTAAATGATAACAAAAAAAACCTAGGATTATAAAGGATTTTCGGTAATTTGATGAAAAATATAGAAAGATAGTCCATATCCACTAACTAAAAATTGTTACAAGTCTAAAAATTTCAAAAATAAAGATGAAAGTCTATAATCACTAAATAGTTAAAAGGCTAAATTTGCCAATTTGGAAAAAAAAAACAAAAATGTTTGAACATTTTTGTGATGGGCAACTCTTTCACTGCTTCCCAACTCTTAAATCACAACTTCATTTCGAAGGGGAAGCAAAAAGGAAAATAAAAACTATAGTCTAATAATCAAATTTCTTGTTGAACCCCGCAGTAGTAATGTAGTAAGACCCGGCTTTCTCTGCTCACCGGCAAATATTCCGGCGACTTCTTCAAAGAACGCACAATTTCATTTTTGAAATATTCTAATGGGGCTTTCATCATTATTTTTTCTAAGTTAAAGTAATACTTTAAACGAGCTCGAGATCCTCCCTGTTTCTGCTTCTTTCCAGGTAATATCGGTAATATTGTCTTTTCATTTCCCTGTGACATCTCTAAGTGAACTTTTGCAAGAATTTCACCACTTTCGGTTTTTATTTTTTTATGAATAATCTTGTGTATGTGTTCTACACTTGGTTGTGATCATGTTTCTTTTTCTGGGCTAGCGCATACGGAGATTTTCCTTTTAGTTATTTGAACATGTGAATTTTGTCTTCTATTTTCAATGCAAGCTCATAATGTATGCTGAGATTCTTGAATTTTCCCAGAGTTTATTCGAGGATTTTTGGATTGAAAGAGGGGTGGGGTTGTTTGGGACCCTGGGTTTGGATAGGAGAGGAAGGGCGGTGGTGTAGAAGGAAAGTGCTTGTATCTACCTTTGCTTTTGTTCGAGTGTGCGTGAGTGAGCCGTTATTCAAGTGATTTCTTGAATTTACCTTTCGATTATATGATTTTACCTTTTCAGTACCCTGGTGAATTCCTATGATTTGATTTTTATGAATGGATGCTTGGATAATGATGGATAGGTTATATGCTATAGTTGACATTGAAATTTGACGAATTTAGTGGTCAGAAATCCTTGATTCTTCTTTTCTTTGAACATGAGATTACAGTTTGGTGCAAATTAGTTCACTGATATGTCTGGGGATAAAAGAAGACAAAAGCAGAAGGTAGTTGGCGATCAATCACACAATAAAAATGTCTGCCGAAAAACACTAGATAAGAGGCTGAAATTGAAGCCAAAATCTAAAGAAACTAGTCTTCATCAGAAACTTCCACGTAAAAGAGGTTTGGATCACCTTGTTGAAGGAAAGGTAAATTCATTTAGAAGAAGAGCCATAGTTAAAAAGGCAATTTTGCAGAAGTCCTTTAAGAAGCCGCCTTTATCAAGCTCTCAAAAAGATGTTCCTGTGACAATCAACTCCAAGGATGGCCTTAAACATGATAGCAGTGAAGTTGGTTCTGAAAATTTAAACAGAAGGAGAAAGAAAAAAAGGAGGAAGGGTAATCTGGAGCTTGATGAAGCTTCACGCTTACAGAGGAGGACAAGGTACCTGTTGATCAAAGTAAAGTTGGAACAGAATCTTATCGATGCTTATTCTGCAGAAGGCTGGAAAGGCCAGAGGTATTGCAAATCTATCCCTAGTTTTCTTGCAAATGATGCTTACTTGCCTTGTAAAGTGGTCCGTTCAACTTATTTTATTCATTGGGCAACAAAATTGGAGAGAAAGAAAAGGGATGCAGATCGGTATACCTAGTTGGAATTTGGCGAATTTGTTCAAGAAAGCATTTATTTCATCATTTAAGTTTGTGCAATTTTGTCACATTTCACTGTATTATTATTGTTGCCTTTTAGATAAGCTATTATTTAGATAGGTCTTGGAAAGCTACTCAAATTTGAAAGTTAGGAGTCAAATTTCTATGGGCATTTCAATATTAAAACATTTCTATACCACATGGTAAAAAATGAGTCTCTGAGGTCCAAAAAAGAGGAAATGATTTGATATCAGTGTTCTGTCCAGCACATTTCATGGTTGGAGTCTAAAATATGTGCATCTTCAGTCATGCATATTGAAGATGACATTGCCTCTCGACCTCAAAATTCTATTCTCTCAATAGACACTCTTATTTTCTTATTAACTTGTCCTCCCGTATTATCCATTACAGTTCTCCTCATTGCTTTCCATTAGCATAAATTGCATAACCACTCAACTGATAATATTTGTATGTATCTTATTATGTAAGGTCATTAAAATCCATCACTTCACCAAGTTGTATTAGATGCATGGATGTGGGAAGAAACATCAAAGTACCAAGAATTGCAGATTAATTTTATCATGTGTTGTGCAAAGCCAATCTCAAATCCAGTTGATCTTATTCCTCTTTTCGTATCTCGAGTTTTCATTTTCTTTTCCCTTGGGATTTTCCGGGGGGGGGGGGGGAAGGGGTGTGGTGGTCGTTAGGTTATTGCTGTGTATGTCTATGAATTATCAAGATGGAAAAAGAGGGAGGAAAAGGGTGCTGAAGAAGAGTGAAAAATAGGAATGAGGTAGGGAGGAGGGGTACTATTAAGAAGATGGGATGAAAAGAAGAGGGCAAGATTGTCTATTAAAATCTCAAATAGTTTTATGTGGGGGCCCAATAACATATTGGGATTCCCAGTATCATCTCCATATCTGAATTTCTGATCTAGTTTATTACTCCTTTTTTGATATTTCTGATGTATTATTTTGTATATATCGGAAGTAAGAAGCTCTATGTTGGTAGCATGCATTGATGGAAAAATTTCCTTTATACTTTTGGTTGTTGTGTTTGTTTTCATGGCCTTTATGAGGCAAAGCTCTAGAGTTTAGGAGGAAATTTGACATTTCTTTGTTATTGATCTATCTAGCTTGTAAAGTTCCTCAGAGTACATAATTCTGTTTCCTCTTTAGTCTTTCCTTTTTGGTTGTTCGGTTTTAATATAAAGGGTATGCATCATATGTGTTAAAAACTCCAAGTCCAGCATCGTTCAATCCTTCTTTCTAACATCATTCAATCCCAGTATGTGGAGTAGAAGTAAAGGCCAAAAGTTTCACAGAAGATTACTATTTCTTGGTCATGCCAGGCGACTTTGAAGGAGTATAAGATCATTCCCTTACATCTTGCAGTTGTCCACTTCCCTGATAGTCTTTATACGCTGAAAATTTCAAGATTGGCAGTTTTTCATGCATTAGTAATTTGTAAGATGGAATTGACATTCAGTGATTTGTGGTTGAGTGCCAGTATATGCTTGTGACATCAGTAAGAGGGCATATAGATTAAACAGAAAAAGGAGTAGTTTACTTTTCTTCTCTTTAATACTTAGATGGTTTTGTGGGGGATCTCATTTGGTCTTTCTGGTGGATAGAATGTCAAATGCTGATTTAAGGACACATAAATTGGAAAACCAAACGAATACTGACATGCAGAATCTAAAACAAACTGTATAAGATCCATTTTATCATTGGCATGCTGCCTCTTTCTCTTTCTTAATGAACTGTGTGCACATGCACGCATGCCGCATTCACTCACATTGTTTGCTAAATTGTTATTCTTAGTCGAGAGAAGATCAGACCTGAAAAAGAACTAGAAAGAGCCAAGAAGCAAATATTGAAATGCAAACTTGGAATACGTGAAGCCATTCACCAATTGGATTTGCTTAGTTCTGAAGGATGTATTGATGACTCAGCTGTTGCTCCTGATGGGTCAGTTTATCATGAACATGTACGGAATATTAACCTTTCTTTTTCTTCTATCATATGTTTCAGTAAGATAGATTTCCAACCACACTTCTGTTCTTTAATAGGGAACATTCCAATTCTTGAGGTATTTCTTTTGCTTTTTTGTTACTTGTATATGTTTTTTAAAGATTGTTCATAGCTTCAAGGTCCTTACTTTTTTGATTTGCTGATTATTGATAAGTGAGATCAATGCTTACCTCATTTTGCAGAATCTGACTCCGTAAGTGATGGAATTAAACATAGACATTTCATGTTCTCTTTTATACAGATAATATGTGCCAAATGCAAGTTGCGTGAAGCTTTCCCTGATAATGATATTATACTTTGTGATGGAACTTGCAACTGTGCTTTCCATCAAAACTGTCTCGAACCTCCACTATCTACTGAAAATAGTAAGCTGTTCACCTGATGCCTATGATTTTCCTTTATATTTGTCTTTTTAAGTTAAATTAAAATACTTATTTTATTTCAATCATTAACTTCCATTTTAACTTCTAACAATGTAAATGATTTCTCAGTTCCTCCAGGGGATGAAGGCTGGTTTTGTAGATACTGTAAAAGTAAGATGGAAATATTGGAAGCTACAAATGCTCATCTGGGGACTAACTTTCCTATGGACTGTAACTGGCAGGTCAACTATTACGAGAGCTTCTAAATCTTTCTTCTTAACGTAGTACATTTTCTATTAACAAAGAAGAAAGTATTTGTTTGATCAAAGCAGGATGTCTTCAAGGAAGAAGCTGATTTACCTGATAGGAGAGAATCCTTGCTATGCCAGGAACAAGATTGGCCGTCTGAGGACTCAGAAGACGATGATTATGACCCAGAAAAAGGGGAATCAAGCTGCAATAACATCATAGCTGACTCTGAATCTGATGCTTCAAGTTATGAACACAGTTCGAGCAGTTTAAGGTCACTTGAGGATGATGCTGTTCTGCTATTGGAAAGACCTGAAATGATACACGAGGAATATCAATACAACTCTGCTGGAGTAGAATCTGATGGAGCTGATTGTGAAGTTCTGTATGGTCCAAGACACAGAAAATCTGTTGATTATATTAAGCTGAATGATGTAAGTACACTAGTCTCTACACATGTGATAGACAACTGGTTTTTTTTTTTTTTTTCACACACAACAAGATTGGCCACTAATATCAAGGTGACTCAAGATTGAAAACATTTTTCTTCATGGTGTCCAAGTGGAGAGGGTAATGCACCAAAGACATAAAGTAACATTTTGATCATATTGGTTCTTGCGGCTTAAATATAAAATGAGAGTCATGTAGCTTTTTCTTCCAAACTACAACTTCTCATATGGTTTCAGGGAAAGTCATTAAAAATCGAATGATATTTTACTGAAGTGACACAATGTTTAATATCTTCTGTTCAAGACATTTCTTTGTGGGAGAAAAAGCTTGTATGATTATTTTACTTTTGCTTCAGGAATTATTTGGAAAGCATGCTCCTTTAAATGAACAAATAAGTGAAGATGAGGATTGGGGCCCTATCAAGCGAAAACGGAGGGCAAAGGAGTCTGATGAAGTGAATAATATTATGTCTTTTGATGAGAATGAGAACACCTGTGCTGAAGAAAATTCTACTGTGATGAAGATGAAGCGATTTAGTGGTAAAAGCAAACGGCCAATTTTTAGGTTTTCTCAAGATGTTGTTGAGGTACATGGAACTAGTTTAATTGAATTTCCATTTTATACAGCTTTGGTTTAAATTATGTGGTCATCCTGTTTCTTGTTTGTTGTACCAGAAACTTCGACATATTTTTTCCGAGAATGAACTTCCTTCTAGAACCATCAGGGAGAATCTTTCAAAGGAACTATGTCTGGAATCTGAAAAGGTAATTCTCAGTTTAAATTTAGTGATGTAAAACAAAAGTAAAAATGAAAAAGAAAAAAAGACCTGAAAGTCTTGAGAATCATTTTTATTTATTAATTAATGTTCAGGAAAGTTAGATATGATCTTTTAAAATGAAGTGAGGAACTGCTGGAACTTAAAATGAAGTAAGGAACTGTTTAATGCATGGGCATCACTAAGTCTTTTTACACGTCTTTTTGAATTTCTAGATATTTCCCATCTATCGCTTCAGGGTGATGTTGCTTTTGTAATTTTACAATAAGGAGTAAGGATTTTGAGATTTTTCCTTTCTCCCCCCCCCCCCCTCCTACTAGAGAATGAATTCTTCCAAGGAAAGAAGGTGCAAACTGAGAAAGTTTACGGGGATGTACAAAAGGATTCAAGGCATTATATGAGGGCATAATACTGAAATCTTTACCAAACAATGAATAATGGTTATTATGTGATGTTCCTTTTTGTCTTCAGCATTTTCTCTTTGTTTCTAAAGCCTAGTCACTGCATAGTATTTGTTTTCAGGTCAATAAGTGGTTCAAGAATGCTCGCTACTTAGCACTTAAAGCCAGAAAGGTGAGCCCTAATTTTCTGCACTTCATTAAATTAGCTTTTTTTTTTTAATGTGGGGCGGGGGAATAAAACAGAATCATTAATTATATCCTGCCCATTAAAATGTACACATAAATTCTGAAGAAATGAAGATGACAGGAACTCCTGTTTTCAAGTAATTATCTCCCAAGTCATGTGCAGAATTGGGCAGTTTCCATGTTGTCTTCATTAAAAGTGCATAATGATAGAGTAGATATGATAAATATTTTCCTCTCCAATTATGACAATATCATTGATAGTTGGTTGTTTATGCTTGGAATTCCTAAATGTCCATCTAAATTTGCATGTCCTTTTCTTTTTGTTCTCCCTGAATAATAACTTGTACAGATTCCCATATTTCTTTTGAGGTTAGAAATGAATCTGTTAACTTTTGGTTTGTGCATAATGAATCTGGTTTTTTTTTTTCAAATTGGAACTTTTTGCCAATGTATATGATGCAGAGGGTCAAAAGATATGATTGTGAAAATCCAAGATTGTTAAATACACAAGTAAGTGAAAACAACCCTTCTGATGATACGCCATCGAGGGATATTGCATTTTCACATGCTGTGGAAACTCTGACAAGTACAAAGACTTCTTGCGGGGGAAAGAATACCGACTTGGTGGCCCATGCTTTGGAGAGAAAGCAGCATAAGACTGCACCAACACTCTCGCCTAAGAGCAACAAGGTAGGAGCCTTCCTCCCTGCCCCAACCCCACCCCAAAAAATAAAATAAAATAAAGAAGAAGAAGAAAGTTTGCATTCTTGCTACATATTTTTGTCTTTCTCTTGTAAATGAATTGAGAGGTTCTTTTAGGTTTTTATTCGCTCCAAGAAGTCTTAATACTGTCCTCAATCTCCTTCTTCTTTCATGATGATGTAATTTAATTTAGAATTAGTTTAATGGTATGTATACCTAAAAAGTGATTTGTTTAGATCCCTCTAACTGACAAATCACCCTTAACCCAGTTTTTTTACTGTGTGATTAAAAGATACATTTTTGTGCAGAGAACTTCCAAAACTTGTTTCAACTATAACTAAATGGAAACAGATTAGTTATTCTTGAGATCTCCTATTTGGGAACCTGTGAAACTTTGGTGGAATCCAGAGTTCTGGTCCTAAATGCATTTTAGTTATGTTGTTTTGATTCTTGATTCCCTTTCATAATGTGGACAATAGCAATGCTGGGGATCATATTCTTTTACCTACATCCTTCGTGCACCTTTTGTTTAAGCAACTTTTTTAATGATAATATTGGCCCATTACCTTCGGTGTTAGTTTCTCCTTGAGTTGATATTAAGCAATTGATTTAGGACCTAGTCACTCGTCAAATAGTGGAGGATCTTAAATCTCCATGTAGCTAAATGGTGAAGTCAATTTATTCATTTTTTTATTTTTTAATTACTTGTGCATTTCATTTCTATGTACCAGGCCTCTATAGATTTTGGAGATGATGTAAGTCTAAAACTTCTTAGAGAAAGAGTTAAGAAGGAAAAGAAATTAAGTTTGAAGAGAAGACGCCATACGAGGAAGGCAGAGGCTGCAATGGAGAGGCTATGTCGAATCAAGGACAAATTAGAAAAGCTCCAGGATATTTTACTGAGGCTTCCACCAAATGGTGTCTCCAGTAAAGCTGATACTGCTGCACTAAATGAACTCCCTGTTATTTTTGTGCCAGTGGCCACTCTCAAAGAGAAAGGATGACTTTTGGCTTTACTTCATTTTGAATTTTCTTTTGGGGCTCTTCATTTTAGCATGGTGAAATGGAAGCATGTAATATTTTTGTTTATACCTGAACAACTTTTATAGCTAAGTTAATTCTTCTACTGAAGTAGTGTTAAGAGGAAGGCTACAGCCAGTTGTAATTTACGAGGAAACATTAGAATATGCATATGAAAGAAGAATATACTTGTTCTAACACTCTACATCGATTGCAGATTTGCAGTGTCCCTTTTCCTTTTCTGGTTTTGGGGTGTCAAGGGGGGACGCGTACGCATCTATGCGGTCTTATAATAATAATACATGACAATAATGCAAATTGTTATAATTGTACAAAGATCTTAAAAATTATACTTAAATTGTTATACTTGTATAATGATTACAAAATAATAATCTTTTCATTTGGGATCGAATATGTATATTGGAATGTTTAAAATTAAATGTTTATTTATTTTTAAATAAATATATTTTTATTAATAATTTAGGAATTTATTATCCAAATTCATTACATTGCAATCATAAACAAAATTGATTTACCTGTTTTTAGTTACTAATTATATTAAAAATAAGATTACAATATGACACTAATAATAAGGATAATATTGTAATATGGTCAAATATTTTCTTTAATTTTAATTTCAAACATGAATGAAAAAAATTCCCATTTAAAGTGGGATTTCTTGCAGGGATGAAGATTCTTAGGTATGCTGAAACAGAGAATCCTAAGTTTAAGAAGTGGAGAAATTCACTGGATTAAGCAATGGTGACGAAAAATAAGAGATAAAGTAGGGGTAGGGTGAGAATGAAAATGAGTTATTTTTCATCTCTGCTTTCCTCTTCACTTTATTAAAACTTCGACTTAATGATATCTTTTTTTCTTAAGGAATTCCAATAATTAGATAGTGAAACAGTATAATTGTTTTTAGATCTTTTTGAAAAATTTAAGTAAGTTGAAATGAGGTTTTTTTTTTTCCCATTTTTCTACCACAATAAATAGGATTTTTAAGCCTGACTTCTTATTTTGGGGGAAGAAATGATTTTATTTCCATGCAAAAAGGGGAGATAAGTCTTCTCTAAACTTAAAGCGGGAACAAATAAAAACATAAAAGTGTATACCATAACCAAAATACTATATTTCGCATATATTATTTTAAATTTTTTTTTTTATCACATTAAAAAATGAACAAACTTAAAATATAACTCATTCTGACTTAGTACACATTAAGATTCAGCTTTTAGTGAACTAATTCGAAAATAGTTATGATTAAAAGTAGCTGAAAATCCTAGGAAGGGGTGCAATTACCTGTCAATGATTTGTAAAAAAAGATGTTCTGAAACTGAAATGCTGTCCTCCTTCGTGTCCCACTAAACTAAAACACTTCTCTTAGTCCTATGTCCGGTTTATTGCCTTGTAGCAAATTTTCACAGTGCTTGTTAGGTCTTGTGATTGAGAAATTCAAGCTAATTATATCAAGCTCTAAGATTACAAACATTACTTCATTCTGGGTGGCGTAACACCAACATTCTTTTTTTTCTTTAATAAGTTTATTTTCAAACAATGTGTAGAGGTGTCAAATTGGAATGTGTTGACCTCATATTTGAAGTCTAGTCCAACTTGATGCTTGATGATCGAATTGAGTTCGATTTAAACTTTCAAAATGATATTATTTTGATAAAAATAATATTTTTTTAATAGATCAAGGCTTCATTTGAACTTATTCAACCCGAATTTTTTGAAGCTGAAATAGGCCAAATTCAACTTAAAACTCTAGTGAGCCTCTACAAACAATAATAGATATATTTAGACCATGTTTAGATTGACATTCAAAATCATTTTTTGTATTCTTCATAAAATATATATATGAATTTTTTTTTCTAAACTCACTTGTGTGTTTCGCTCAATCAAATAAACAATATTTTTTATTATTTTTTAATTAAAATCATAATCTCAAATAATTTATTAACTATAATTTACGTATTATTATTAGAACTCAAAACATGTCAATTAATATACAATTCTCAATAATTTTTTAAAATCTAAACATAACTCTATTTAAAAAACAAAATGAAAAAAATACTTTCAAAATCCAATACAAATACACCATCTATATTCTATATCACATTATTTTCTGCTTATTAAGGAACCAATGATAGGATCTTGAAATAGTCTGACTGTAAGTTCATAACTTGATTATACAAAAAAGAAAAAAAAGAATACAAAACATTCTTTAGATAATCTATTTGGCTGAACGTACCCAAGTTCCCTTAGTCCTTGCGATTTCAGATGATTTAGGTTAAAAGGAGTGATTTGATGCAAAATTTTAGGCAAGCAATTGGACATTTTTGCCTGGTCCAAGTTTGATAATTGAGATTTTCACACCTTTTTTTTTTTTCTTTTTGAAGTAAAAAGAGAACTGTTGAAATACTGAAAAAGAATTTCTAAAGTTCTGAGCTATTTGTTCTCATCTTATAGAAGTTTAAAAGATTTACTCAGTACATGAAATAATAAAAAAGTTATAGTTATTAATGTTACGTAACAAAATAAGAATAAAACTAGAGTACTTTCTTAAACTTTTAAAAATGATAAATAAAACTAATCAACTAGTCATAAAAAATCGATGAATTTATAAATTATATAAAATGACGCTATTAGATTAATGGATTCTTTCCCTCTGTTGGCATTGAACCCTGTGGATAGCCAAAGGGATCTCCAAATGGATTAGCAGACCCCATATATGGCATCTGCTGTTGAGGATATTGACTTGCATATGGATGGGGTACCATCATCATATTATTTTGTTGATGCTGTTGTTGTTGCAACATCATTTGTTGTTGTTGCTGTTGGGACATTAATGCCATTTGGACATTGGTTGGTGGTGGTATGCCGTTGGACATTGCAAAGGGATCTCGTTGGTCAAATGGATTTGGTAATGGCATATCATAGCCATAACCTGTATTATAGCCTGCATTCTGAAGCTGCAACTGCCTCCTGGCAGCATCATCTTCATACAAGCTATCAAGTAATAGCTTGTCGAAACCCCCAGCCTGGTGAACGGCAAATTTAAAAATGTATTAAAGCTAAAGAATTTTGTTAGTGTAGAGATTGAAGATACGACATTTAGATAACTTTGAATTTAACAAAAAAAAAAAGTAAGGATAAAGACAGGACATTATATGATGAAGGCAAAAAGAGCAAACCATTTTTTTGTCTGTTGGCTGGCTATTGTTGTTGCTTGGAGTAGTGACCAATGCTAGTTCCCATCCTGACTTATTGCTTATTTCTGTCAAGCCATTATTAGTGGATAGAGGATCACTGCCTGCAAATATTTTTAAAAATAAATTATTGAAACAAATTGGATATCACTAACCATGAATATGACCTAACAATCAGAAACAACAATCTTAACACATGAAAGTAACTCCAAGGTATCAAGACGTGGATCTTTTCAAGATGATTTATCACAGCACTCTGTATTAAGGATTTTGTTTGATTTGCAGGAGGAAATTAAACTAGATTACTAATTTGAATTTTTACCTTTGCGTCGTTTGTTTGAGTCAAGGTTACAATAAGGATTTAAATAATCAAGTGGAGCATAAATGAAGTGTCAGTGGGATTAGAATAACAAATGGTCATTTTATGTCTCGTCTCCCTTATATGTCAAAACCTCTTTGGAAACATAGAATTAAATGAGATATAGGATTTACGTATCAATTACTCCCGTCTTCAATTGAATGTGTACAAATTGACTTAATATGGATACTATTGGAAACATTAGAAGCAGGCACTATTTGACTTACCAGGTTGAATAATGGCAAGAGCAAGTGCATTGCTTTCCTCTAACTCTTTAGCTTTTGGGTTTACTTCATTCAGACCCTGGAAGAAGTATGCTCATTGGCATATTTGATAATTCCTTAATCAAATTTAAAAGTAGTGTAATAACATTTTTTATAAAAAATAAAATAAAATGAAAGAGTCTTACAAGAAGATCTGCAGGCTCTTCTGTTGATATTAATGCTGGTGGATCTTCTACTACATTCTCAGGCTGAGGTTCCTCTGCATCATTAACCTGTTCTTCCTTAACAGATTCTTCTGCTTGCTCTGGAGTTTCTTCAGATATTGATTCTTGAAATTTCTGAACTTCTTGTTCTGTCTCTTGATATTCCTGTCATTGGCAATGCAAATTCCAGCAGACTTTATATAAGAATTCTTTGCATTTATACGTCCACAAAATTGAAAATTTTATTAATTGAATTAGAGAAGCAAGAATACATATTTTTCGGTTCTCAAATATGATCTTTCAGGGTAAAAGATGATTAAGTCAAATGGTTTACTAAGTTCAGGAAGACAGCAATACTGTAATATTCCTATATTTTTAACTTCTTTTTTACTTTAGTTGGCCTCTTTATATTAGTCAGACAAAATATAACGAATAGAGAAGAGAGGAGAAAAAAAAAAAAGAAAAAACATAAAGAATTCTTGTACATCTTAGCCCTACGATAGATGGACCATAAACGTCCATATTACAGTAATGAACTTTGAAATGTAAACAATCCAAACTATGGTATGACTACATATTTAGTATTCAAAACATTAAGTCATATTGAGTAGAAATTCTCACCAGCATCCTATTTGATATGGAACCAGCATGTGGAGCTTCCCTTATGTATTCCTCCATGGTTGCAAGAAAAGAAGGCGGTGGCTGTACATGGTAGAAAAGGGGTTAAAGACAAAAACCAATGAATATTTGCAGTGAAAGCGTTTCCATGAATATGAAAATAAACCTGTCTCAATGTCGGAAAGTGAAAAGTGCGAGCAAGATCCAAGCCTCTGCAGAAGTTATAAAAATCAGCTAGATTTTCAGCCTACACAAGCATCAAAAGAGTAATCACAAAGTTGTATTAGCCATTCGTGTCTAAGGCAATAGCAAATGAGTCACACATGACAACATGTAAACCTGTTGCCCTGCTTTTTGGTATATGTTGAGAGCTTTGACTGCATTATGTTTGGACATATCAAAAAACTGCCACAAAAATTAACAACTTAAGGCTTCTTATTAAGAAAAAAATAAATGCCTAAATAACAGTATAAAGTATAGAGAACCAGAACTGAACACCATACCATATCGACGAGATTGATAATTCCATCATTGATTGCACAATAAATTTTGAAACTCTCCTTCAGTACCTATATCGTTGCAATTGTATTTGGACATCAGTGCACTCAAATTATTAAAGCATACACACATAGAGCATAATAAACTAGAAGATGAGAGATGTTCCAAAAACAGTACATAATGTCATGAAAATTTGCAGGTTCATAAAATGGTCTGAAATCCCAAAAGACCTGTATGTTATAGCATTTTTTGAGTTTTAGTTACCAATTTCAACCAATTAATTGCATTTAAGTTGATAAATTTTGCTAACTTATGAACTCTCTTCATAAACAAAAGTTGTGTTATCCACCTTTTATATCATCTAATTATTCAGAATAATAAAGAATATATAGTGCATTTAAAACTTTAATGTCACAAAACAGAAAAATGACACAGTACAAGAATTTCCAGGCATATGATTTGATACAATTTTCTTGATCTTTCTCTGCCTTGGACCATCATTTCCATTTCTTTCTGTCATTTGTGTGGGAATGAATATATTGGATCACGTAATTTTTATTTTGTAAGACAAGATGCTATACTGCAATCCTTCACATCCCTTAATTCATTTTTCCCTTTTCTTCTTGTCATGTTGTCCTAAAGCATTTCTTATTATGATGAAAGTTTTGTTTGGTCATAAACTCTAACATATCGTTTCGTGAATGCCATTCCCAAAAAGAAATATGGATCATCTATTCATTTATTAATTCCAAATGAATATTCTATCACTATATCTTCATATAATGAGCATGTTATTGCATACCAAAGCCAGGGCATATTGAACCAGAAAGTTGTAGCAAGCTGCTCCTTCAGGCTGCAAATTTGGTATGAAATTAATTAATCTAACCAAAACAATATATTGACCAATGTGTAACAAGCTTTATAATTGAGAATTTTGTAGCAGTCAATCCGGATAACTAAGTAATAAGTCGCTACAAATCAAATATGTAATACTAGTTGATCTCACCCGGCATCCAATTAGTCGATATAGAAGCTGTTGTAATGCTGGGAGCTGCTCCAATAATTCATCACCATTCAAGAACCGTGTCCTACTATGCACCTGATATGACATAAGATATAACAGCATTAAGGAAAGCTTTCAGACACGTAAAGTGATCTAAAGGGCATTAGAACAAGCACCTTGGATGCTCCAAAAGATGTTTTTGTTATACGTTCTGACTCGATATCATATCTTATAATCCTAAAGCATTCCAATCTCTCCTCCAGAAAGAGGGCATATGTCCTTACCCATGCAGAACAATCCCATGCTGCATGAGAAATATGTAAGATAAGGTGCATCAGCTTGTGCTAAAGGTTTCTCACAACAATTATAATATTTATATATATTATATTGAAGAAAGAACAAAAGGGGAAATAATGAAAAATTTGAAGAATAGATCAAAAAAATTGATTTACCTAGAGGGCTTGAGTCATCCTTGAAGTTTGATAATTGGAAAATGTATCCCCTATGTGAGTAGTTTAGTAATTCCTCCCTGAATGTAGGATCACCCTCTCTTAATGTCCTATGAATCACAATCAGAGTCTTTATGGCAACCTGAAATTTTCAACTATTTGTTTAAAGCAAAAATCTGAAGAGCAAATCTTATTGCACTTCAACATATTATATAACTAACAAATAATCTAGCAAAAGTAATTCCAATTTTTTCCTATAATATACACATTGAGCTGAAAATCTTAGCACTGGCATGTTTACAGAGCTCTAATAACACGTGTCTTTGATCACGCCAAAGAAATTAATACTTTTGGTATACTCTTCAGAGGCACTTAACAAATGACAAAAAAAAAAAAAGTTACTCTCCAGAGGCATAAACATTATGGTATCATATCCAATCTTCATTTTTGTAGAAAAGAAGAAAAAAATGAAGATAAATCTTACAATCCAACTCCGAGTTTTTGCCAATCTCCTGGAAAGAGCATGAATACAATAGGCAACATCTGCACGAGGTCGTGAAACCATTGTTGCAAGGAAAATTTCTACAAAGAAAGGGAAATAATAAGAAACGTGAAAACGTTGTTGCAAGAAAAGGAAATAACAGCAATTGCAATCCTAAATCAAGAAAAATAACATGAATGCATATTCACAAAATGAAAAACAACGTGAAATTGAAATGACAAATAGAAAGATAGAAGAACCAGGTACAATTGAAAAAATAAAATAGATCAAATTGGATAATCGATCTACAATATTCTCATTTGTGTAATGTGGGATCAAATGCCATAAAAAATCAACAAAACTCAAACGAACTCACTTCTAACATGTCGTTCCTTTGGTGGATATTCAACATGGTTTGTAGCCTTAACTATTGCAATGTCCAAATCCTTTCATCAAGATAAAAAATAACACCAAATGATAAGAAAATTCCATAAGTCAAATAAGATAAAATGCACCAAAGGACAAAAAGAAAGAGGTAGAATTTAATGATAATTTGCATTGAGCACGTACCTTGAATTCGCTATTGACCTTGGCTAGGCCAACTTTGGTAGAGTCCTTAAGAGCCCCATATGCTTTTCTAAAGCTTTCCATTTATTTGGAACACGATTACTGTAATGCTATGGCTAATCACAGCTTATATGATCAAGAAAAAAGATGGATAGATGTAGCGAGAGAGAGAGAGAGTTAATATGTTTCTCCTCTCTGGATTGTCTTTCTCTCTCTATAATTTTTGTTTTCTCAAAACGGAATTCATTTCCCCCCCCCCCCTCTCTTCCCAGAATGGAAAAACAAGCAGAGACAGTTGAATAATGACAAATTTGCGGTTTGATAGTTGTTAGAGGTCCGCCAGGTAGGAAAGGGGAAAGCACGATTAGGACATGCAACCTGGATTTTTCAATTGTCTTTTGGTACAACGTATGGAATCAAGTATATCAAATAATGTATTAATGATTACTTATTGTGAAAGCATTTTCAAGATAATTAGACCCACAAAACTTTTTTTTTGTTTGCTTTTTTTTTTTTTTTTTTTGATGAGGAGAGACTAGAGACCCACAAAACTTCCACAAGGAACACAATGGGAATTCCATTTTTTTTTATTGGAAAAGAGAAGTGATTTTTTTGGCATAGAAAAAAATTACTTACAATGGTTGGAAGTTAGAGGGATGGCAGTTTCCTATACGGTCATAGATTTTCTACATTCAATTTTATCAACGAGCGAAAAATATCTTACTCATCCCTGTCTCGTCCTTGATTGAATCATAACGGGTACACCCGTCATCGTTAGGGATGGACATTATTTGGTCCAGATCGATTGTTTGGATTGGATTTAGAAATTTTGTTCGATTTTTTGATTTAACAATTCAATTCAATTCTTTCTTTGAGGGAGAAAATTATTTCAATTCAGTTTTTAGTCTTCAATTTTAAAGATCGGATCGAACCGAATACCGAATTTCTATTTTTATAACAATAATAAATAATTATTTTTGTTTCTAATTTCATTTTTTTTTTCTTCTTTTGACAAAAATCTTGCTAATAAAAAAACTAGTATTTCATTTTATATATATATATATATATATAAAGTGGAATTTCGATCTTGATCGAATCAAATTGGATCGAATCGAAATATTTTGGTATTCGGTCTCATAAATATTACAATTTGATTATGTTATAAGGAAAAAATCGAATGACCAAATCTTCAGACCAAACCGAAAATCAAATGCTCACTCTTAGGCACCGTCCCAATGGGTATGCAAAATCTCATATCCCCAACCACTTCAAAATTTATATATAAAAAACAACTAGTACATTAAATAAATGAAAAGTTCATAAAATACATTAATAAAATTTCAAATATATTACATAGACAAACTCCATGAAATGCATTCACATTACATATTTAATTTTTTTTCTCATTAAGTTTTTGTATAAACTTGCATACATGATCATTTAAAGTAAAGTTATCTGCACCGTAACATTATTCTTCATCTTTAAATTTATTCCATAATTTCAAAAGTTCTCATTGCACACATCCACAATTATACGTTTCAAGGGTAAATCGGATGCCATCTAATAATTCTTTACTCAATCTTTTTTTTAAAGTGATTTTATCTTTCCGATAATGACACTTTGTATTAGAGTTTCATCTACCACATCTATAACATACTTATAATATTTTACATCTCATTTTCTTGGCAAAACTACTTTTATCAAAACCAGGTAAACGTTTGAGAAAAGTATATGATCACCACTAAGTCGGACATTGGCATCAATTAACCATATAATGTCATCGAACATTCATTTAGGCATTAGAACTCGCAATCTTTTCATTCTCATGTGATATATTTTTGTCAATGCATTAATGAAGAATAAAAAATAATAATTTTAAAGTGTACGAATTGAATTACCCATTTTGTAAAGAAAGTAAGAAACAATTTTAATTTGAATAAGTGTAGAAGAATAATAAGTGAAATGATGATTATCAAATTGAAGAAGAATGGTTTTTTTTGTATAATAATAACCCCTATATATAAAGATAGAACACACACACATCTAATTTTTCAAATCAATAAATTCAATTTCATTTGAATATTAAATCTCTTCATATTTACCAATTTGTCCTTTTGTGAAAATTTTTCAAATTGATTTGAAAAAATATTCATCCCCTATTATAATTTTTGACATTTTATATAATTTTTTCAACACGATTTGAAAAAAATAGTACAAAAGACCAAAAAAGAATGACACATTACATAATAGGGGATGAACATTTTTTCAAATCAATTTGAAAAACTGTCACCAAAGGACAAATTCGTTATGATGATGAGATTTAATATTCAAATGAAATTGATTTATTAGTTTGAAAAATTAGACAAAATGTGAAAATGGAAAAAGAGATGAAATAATATATATATATATATATATATATAATGATTGTTATTAGGCAAAAAAACTTTTATTATTCAATATGATAATCATCATTTCACTTTTTCTTCTTTTACACTTAAATAAAAACTTCTTATTGTTCTTCTTCAAGACAAAAAATGAAATGAACTTCAATATTAAGAACGAAAGGCATTTTAAAACAAAAAATAGAAGACACTGCAATACCAAGAATATAAGGTACTTTTATAAATATTTTATAAGTAATAACTATTAAAAACCATTAGTCTTTTTTGTGAGATTAACCTTCGAAAAGATAAACTCAATATTGAAGCTGCAATTGAATTGGAAAGAATGTTAATTCTTCAAAAGATTAATGTAATATATGAATGAAGTAATGTTGGATTAGTCTCTGTTGTTATCTAGATAACACACAAAAATAAGTCTAAAACGGTAAATGTTATTTTTATATGACAAAACACTGAGATTCGATATACAAGTCAATTCTATGTATAAGCACATAGGTATAATGATGCAAAAATCAGATTAGTTCATAGTATTATCATGATGATTTGATATGTTAGAACAAATGTTCAACATTGTTTTTTTGTGAAACTTGAATTTGCATAAGAAACCTATTTTTCTGTTGAATATCAACAATTTATTTGATCCTTTATTGATATTTTTTATAAAAAATTTGAAAATAAATTTTTATTACCATTTTCAAAAAGACTTCTACTTTCAATAACCAATTTGTTTAAACTGATGTTCAAATTAGAAACTTTAGCGAATCAGTTTATTTTGGCCATCTTCATCAAATTCTTTTTCAAGTGAATGATGTATTTTTTTTAATGTATTGTGTATTTTATTTTATTAATGTATTGTGTAATGATAAAAATTATTTAATGTAATTTTTTTCTTTTAAAATATAATATTTTATATTTTATCCTTAAAAATTAACAATATTAATGATTTATAACAATAATAATATTATATATATATAATAACAAAAACTTTATACATATGAATTTATATATATTTATAAATTTTAAAAGATATATATAATTGAATAATTCATCTTCATTCTCATCCTCATCTCTGCAAAACCTATAATTGAAAATCTTATATCCATCGGATTGGGTACGATTGGAACCCAACTTAAGCCGCCTATGTGATGTAAGTCTTTATAAATTCACCAAAAGGCTAACCCATCAAAACTTGTCCCATATATTGCTCAATTTGAAAATTCACATTAATTAAAAACCGTTCAGTTTGATGAATAAAAAAATGCGATTTTTAATGTTCACAAAAGCAATCAATCTGAGCAATATATTGGAGTCTCAGTTGTCAAGAAAATGCATTAGCTTTATGAATGGTAAGGGCACTAGAATTCCCAAACCGTTTTGTAACATGTTCCTCGTGTCATTATTCTATAAAATGATAAGCTGAAAGGGCAAAAAAAAAAAAAAAAAACACACCACACACACACACATACTTTTGCCAAATCTAACCCATCCCCTCACTAGCAGAGAATTGAAACTGAAAAGCAATTGCTTTCAGAATCATTTGAAATTTGCAACCAACTTTACAAAAAGATTCCATGGCAACTAAAACTGAAAGATGCAGACGTAGCATACTCCCAATTTAATCCATAATGTGCAAAAGAACTTTAGAGAGCATTTACAATTTAACAAAAGAAAATTGTTTCCAAGAATAACCACAGGCATCCAAAAGAACTCCTCAAACAATAAGCACCAATAGCCATCCCCATAAACAAAATCTAAGTATTGAAATACACTGGGTAACAATTTCTATCATTGAAAGCTTAAATATTCAAACGTATCATTCTTTCGAGTCCTCCCACTATGATAATAATCACACTGAATGCATCAGAAATATCCAACCAATATAAAATGGAAAAGATTCACAAGAACACTATACACCTGCTAAACAAAGTCAAAGACACTAAGATCCACTCCAGCATAAGATATGCAACAAATTTAATCTCAAGACAAACAAATTCGCATAAATCTGAGTCTCAAATGGTAAATGCTAAACTGGAATGACATCAATCTTTGATGTATCCTCGCATCTTAATACAATGCCTTCAAGGCTGGCAGGAAGAATGCATTTAGCCCACTGACATCCAGTGGAGAACGGTTCTGGAGGAGGCACAATCATCAATACATTATCATTTCGCTGAACAACTCCCATTACACTAACCGTGCTACCTTCTTTGATACACCTACTTACATATCATCAATCCAGAAGTTAGAGGACCTATTAAGGATAACAATGTGGAACTATGTAACTTTTTTCAATTAAAACTGTAGAAAATATTAGAATTAACCTATTAGCATTAATGTTAAATAAAAGATAATAAAGAAAAACTTCATGATTTCAACTTCCAGTATACTAAATATGAATAGGTTTTGCTAACTCTCCTTTTTTTCTTCACTATTGCCTTTCTTTTACTCATATGCATATAACCAGAAATGGGAGAATTACGCTTTTATATCTCTAATGTTTGCTAAATTCTCATTATCCAGAAGTTTCCAATTTTTTATGTTTCCTAACACTTTAAAATTCAGAAAAATCTTAGTCCAATTAATGGCAAATCACCCAATTTTAATAGAAGTGAACCCATACGAAGGATATAAAAGGAGGAAGAAGTTCATATAAATCCAAACTTCATATTTTCTTGGTTTCTCAGCAATGTGAAAACAGAAAACATAGAATTTTGATCGTCTGTTGCAAATCAAAGTTCATTTGTCTCAGAGAACAGAAAGCACAACTTCAGGAGAACTATGATAATTAAATTGTAGTGAAAATTATTCCAGTTTGAAAGAAACAGTAAGAGAATTCTGTGTTGAAATAAAATTTCGTAGAGAATCAACAGAAATGATACATCTTAAGGGCAATTAGAAACTAATAGGTCAATTCTAGCTTTTCCACATGTCTACTATTGTTACTTATCCAGTGGTTATTATTAATTGGATCAAAATTCTATAAGCTTCAAACTTCAGAGATATTAATTATGAAACATTTAAATTAAACTGATAAAACTAGCAGAAGATAGAGACATAAAATGAAATCTTCCCAAACAGAAGATAATAAACTTTGACAACCAATCATTATTAAAAGATTAAAATGACTAAGCCGTCTAATTAAACTATTGAATCTAGAAATAGTCCAGGTAAAACTATTTAATCTTACCCTTCTTTCAATCTCATTATACGGTCATCACTTGAAAGGTTTCTCTCCCCTAACCAGCGAATAAAAGTTGGTGAAATATCCCGATTTGAAGGATTGATGTCAACAACAACAGATTCATCAACATATGGAGTCACCCTTGCACCATACCCAGCCTTAACCAATGCCCTCAATCCTGATTGGAAGTCAGAGATGTAGAAATCCACCACGTGCCTCTGGAAAAGAAACAAAAAATCATTTCAGTAAGTTTTTGGCTTCTCTAAACAATTAAGATAAAAAGAGTTATAGCAAAGACTAATTCATTTACTTTTTTCTCGATATTATTATCTAATAAGAATTTTAGCAATATAATATTGCTTTCTTAACCAGTCCGCAATGTCCCTAAACATCATAGACCTCAACTATTCCCTAAAATAAGTAAGAGGGCTGATAATAATACTACATTTATATAAAAAGAACATTGAGAACGGTTCTCTTTTAGGAGCCTAGAATGGATAGAATGTCACTTTCCTTAGTCTTTGCCTTAAAAGGAACCAGCAATAATCACAACAAAGGAAACTATCATATTGCAGCTGGCAACATTGGTTTAAATAAACCCAGCAATCAGAATTTACTTGCAAACTTAAAAGATCTGGATTTTTTATAATGCAAAGCTATTAGATAAAAGAGAGGGGAGAAACCTAGGTATAAACTGCCGAACAGTTCGAGGTTTAAACATGCTTTAGGTGAAACCATAAGGTACTTCACTCCTTTTTAGTGTTCTCATTTAACAGTTATGAATGACATCTAGCCACTAAAGTATTTTCTAAAAGGAAAAAAGATGCATTGTAGCTACAAAAGTATTTCTTTAGAACAAAAAAATGCATTGCAAATACAATGATTCTAATAGTACTAACCTCAAGTGATCGTAGGCCCCAGGTAAAACGACGATGTGTGGGGTTAGCAGCTTTTGAATCCCATCCACGGTACTCATACAAACTTGTAGAAGTATAAACACATCTAGGTACCTTTTGGAATGATGATTCCAGAGGAACATTTCCACAAGTAACCACCTTCAAGAGATTGAAAAATCCTACTTTATTAAGACAATTGATGTGAAACAGAAATACAGAAGGAAAAGAATGAACATTTCCACAGTTGCACTAGTTACTATTTGAAGGAAAAGATGGAGAACAGAAATACAGTCATAGCAATCAGAAGGTGAGTAAAACTACAGAAAAAAACTCATCCCAAAGTAACGAATGTAGGATCAGATGGTGTTTCTATATAAAGGAAATATGTTAAAAGGTATGGAAAAAAATAAGGATGTAAAAGTCAAAATTAACTTATAGATAGATTGGACCACAAACAAGGAAAGAAGTGGCTGCAACTTTGATAGTTTTTCCTCTCAATCTCACGGTTCATATATTCAAGTAGTTGTTGATGACATTTTCCTTAATATAACAGTCACCAGATACTGGTATTTTCCGTCCATCAATTAGTCTAGTGTACAGAACATGCAACAGTGTAGATCTAACAAATACTAGAAAAATTCAATCAAAAACCATGAAATTCCATATACTCAAAGCATTGTAAGATTACACAGAAACACAAAATCAAAAGTGATCTTGAAATAAGTAAAGATGTCACATACCCCAGAAACTTTTACAAACTGTCCATCTTTAGCAGTTCTAAGCTCTGCATCAGGATAACGAGCAATAAAACCAGTGATAGCTCTTCTTCCCCAACAAGTGTTCCAGGTAAATACTGTAACGACGGCAGCAAAGAGAACCACCACAACAACTAGAAGAATGGAATTGCGGACAGCTCCAAGGATAAACCCACCAGCAATAAACCCCATAACAAATAGAAGAATTATGGACCAAAGTATAGGTCTTGGGAAACTCTTTCGAAAAGAATATTCATCATCCTGACTAAGGTGAGTTACAGCTTGGTTATTTACTATAGCAGCACTATGTAGCTTCATTGATCCAGTTGAATCAAGGGGTCCGGATGCTTTCCTAGGAGCCCCTGATGAATTCAGCGGACCTGATGAAATAGGTCCAGATGTAATAAGGCCAGTGGTAGGTAGAGCAGGAGCAAGAGGGCCAGAATTTTGGCGAGAAACAGCAGTAGACCCTCCAACCTGAGGACCTGATGATTTCTTCACAGGTTCCCCATGTTTATTTAATGGTCCAGAATTAGTCTTCTTTAAGGAAGAAGATCCAGGTCCACTTGTTCGATTTATAGAATTTAGTTGCCCAGAGTGAGTAGCAGCACCACCAAAAGAGCCCGTCCTCGAAGGAGCATTATTAATAGGTCCAGATTTTCTCGACCTGGAGCCATCAACAGGAATATCAAACATTTTACCAAGTTCACCAGACTTTTTAATATCGCCACCAGTGTAAGGCATAGCAACTGAGCTCATTGTGGGAGGTTTCTCTTTTGGCAGCTCAGGGCGGCCAGATACATAGAGGCCATTACTCAATTGATGGGATGGAAATCTTGATCCCATGCTGTACCAAGGAGAAGGGCTGAACAGCAAAGTAGCACTGGCCCTAAACTATAGTACTAAACTCCAATGCAAGCTCCTGTAAATCAACCTAGTGCAGCCACATCCTTATTATAACTAAGCCTAACATACAACAAACAACAAATTTAGAGTCCTACTGAAGGGAACGAGAAGTGATAAGAGTATACATAATGGCAACAAGATTTGAAACATAGCAAAAATCCCGAAAAACATAATCATCTAATTTAAGACAAAGACGAAAACAACAACAATAGCGTTAGGAAAGGGAGAAGAGGTTCACATATAACAAAATATTTTTTTAGAAACGCCAAATGTAATTTCAATCTAACAAAAGTCGTATAAAGAAACAGCAAACTAGCCCTAATAGAGTAATGTACTCATAGGAGGAAGAAATTGCGGTTAAAATTTCTTCAAGACAAGAATTGGCGCGTATTGTCGTTTTACTAGGAAGACAACAATGAAGGGTAGAAGTAAAACAAGCACTAAAATAAATGCACCATATCTACAGCATTCTGAAAAAACAATCAGATTAAAGACCAGTACACCATAGATCTAAACATGAAAGAACAGCGCCAATCAACAGCCCAAAAACGTTAAGGTAGAGAAGAAGAGCAGGAAAAAGTTAACTAGTAAAAGAAAAGACAATTTAATTGAACATATACTGCCCAAAAAACTAAAAATAAACCGATATAGGCAATGAAGATTGATATTGTAGATATCAAATCAGATCCAACAAGATTAGCAGTAGATGTGGAGAAAAGAAAATAGCAGAGATCAGATGCCCAATGCCACAAGTCTATGTTGACATTTCAAGACAAATAAGAGACGATCCAGTCAAAAGGAAAAAAATTACTCACAGGCGGTTTTCTTTACCATACATTGAGATAAAAGAAATCCCAGCAAATGCGAAAGCCACTTGCAGAATCACGGCCAATTTGACTCGAAAATTAAAGGGATCAGGAAGCAAGAAAATCCCAGCTTCAAAGGGGGCGGTGACGGAGCATAGCTGAAGTAGAAAGGGAAGATGAAGAAGAAAGTGGTGCAGGCATTTCAGGGTTTGGGGCTCAGGGAGAAAGCAGTTATGAAGAAATGTTAGAGAGAGAGAGAGAGAGAGAGAGAAGACAGTAGTGGAGGAGGAAGTGGCAGTGATAAGTGAAGAGGAAAAGATTGGAAACTGGAGAAGAAAAAAAAAGCTTCACCTTCCTGCTTTGGTACTGGTAGTTTCTTTCTTCTGAATGAATTGTTCAACTGCCCCCTCTTAAGTAATTACATTCCTCATTCTATAATTCATCAAAAAAAAATCCTCATTCTATATAGAGATGTTTTTTTTTCTTTACTTGTTTAGAAGTTAGAACACCTATTCCCATCATCAATTTTTTTTTTCTTTATTTGAACAAAAGGAATTCCTTATATTAATGTACGAAGCTTCAAAAATGGATTACCATGTATCAATTCTTAATTTATACTTATCAAAACGAAAAAGACTTATTGAATTTAGATTAAATACTAAAGCTTTTGGGTTTTTGGATCAACTCACTTCATTTAATCTAAGAATCGATAATATTTGGATATAAGATTGACAAATATAAATAACATAAGAGCAATTTTGATACTCTAGTTCTATTCCATAATTCCAATCATCAAATTCATGCAATTGAAATTTGTTAACAAGAAAGTCATGGAAAGTAGCAAAGCCCTCACCGTTTTTCTAGGGTATGGCAGGAAAGCTTCCATAAAGATCCAATTTTTAGCTACAAGAAGAGTCATTGTCACTAGCTCAAAGAAAGTTGATCTATTATGCATCCAAAGTATGACTACTTTCAGATTATTTGAGTTGCGTGAAGATCCTTTAGAAGTTGGTTGAATAGTGGAAGAACTAGGTACACCACCTCAGTCCAACAAAATCAACGTTTCAAAACCAAGCATCCCATAACCTGGAAAGAACATCAAAAAGAACGATAAAAAAATGTCGGTTAGACTAAGAGCGAAAATATTGAACTCGATTCGTCAACACGTTAATAACAGATTAGAGTTAGGGGTTTTGAGTTCGAGTTGAAATTGTATTAAGAGTGAAAATATTGAACTCGATTCGTCAACACGTTAATAACGTATTAGAGTTAGGGGTTTTGAGTTCGAGTTGAAATTGTATCATCCAAGTAAGATCTTATCATGTTTAGATTGAAAAAAAGTTAAACTCACGTAACCTAATTCCAACTCATTTTTTATTAAAATAAATAAATAATATTTACACTTCTTGAAGGTAGAATCCTTCTTCTAAGTTTAACTCAAAGTTCATTTACACTAATTAATCATTTAAATAGGTAAATAATAGGTTTGGGGACAAAAAGTGCAATCAAGTTATAGATATCGTGTTCGTGTTATTAGGATCCTGACAAGTTGAGTCATTATTTATTTCATTTTTATATTCTCATGTTTGTGCCGTATTAACACGTTAATTTATTAATCGTATACATATTGTAAATTTTGACATGTTTATTTATCATGTCGTGTTATGTGTAATTACATAGTGCTAACACTACGCAATAAACATCCCTAATAGACACCCTTAGAGGCCTTAAGATATATGTAAGGAGACCTATTTATAAGCATAGATGCGACAACGACGAAAGAAACACACTCCATAAACAAAGGACTTAACCCATGCGCCATCAAAATGGAATAGAAGGGTTCCATTTAGCACGATTATAAGTTTAGCCATATCTACCTTGATTGTCATAAAGCCCCTCTTGCCCTTCTTCCTATTGAGCTAATTCGTAATTTCATGACATATGATAGTTTGCCATTAATGCACTCTAATTCTATTAGCAAGGATCTTGGATATGATTTTATAGGCCATATTGCAAAGGGAAATGGGACAGAAAATATCATCCCAAGAAGCATGATCCATTTTAGGAATAAGGACAATAAATGTGTGGTTTAGGGTTTTTGGAGTATGCTAGTCTCAAAAAGGATTAGACAACTTTGATAGTATCAGTACCAATGATTTGCTAGGACTTGAAGAAATGTGAGGAATAGGACTTGAAAAAATAGGATTAGTATGCATGTTCATGATAACCTTAGCAATCTCAATAGCTTCAAGAACTAGACACAAATTCTCATCATCCAAGTTAGTGCAAAAATTAGATTTATTTTTATGTTATTTTATTATGTTATTTTTGTTTAATTTCATTTAAATTATAAAATTTTATGATTATTTTACATTTCCTATTAATATTTTTGTTTGTAAGTATTTTTAGATATTTATTATGTTTTTGTAAAAAATAATTGTGCTACATTAACGCCACATGGACAATGGAAAAACTAGTTAGTCGTTTCACCAACAGAAGGAGCACATCAGAGGCTGACATGTGAAAGACGCCTTTCAGAGATACAAGTTTTAGTTGACGAAAGCACGTGTCATATAGAAAAAATGGAGACGTGGTTGAACTTAGACGAGTCTCGCCACTTGCAAAGGTGAGACACGTGCCAACACGAGCAATTCTCCTAGTGTTGCAAAAGGTCAAATGGCGGACAAATGGATGACAACAAGTGGCTATTGAAGAAAATATGGACCATTGATATCGCGACACGTGGTGGCTGATGCAATTTTTCTTGTCTTAATGCATTTGACCTAAATTTTTCAAAAATTCCACTTTGTCCCCCAATGTTTTTAATTTGGCCAGATTTGATTTATTTTTATTTTGATTTTGCCCCCTATAAATTTCTATAAATTGAGCACAACATTCACTATTTTTGTACAATCTTTTACAACCCAAAATTTTGCCAAAATTTATTCCCAAGATTTTGTAATAGATCTTAGGTATTTTTAGGAATTTTTAGATTTTATTGTGGAAGGTTTTTTGATAAAATTTTAAGAATACCGATGAACTATTATCGAGAGAAATTCAATGAAAGTTATCCTTCATATTCTTAATTTCGATTCTTAAAATCCTTCATTTGAGTTATGTATTGTGAGTAGTTTATTTACGGTTAGTAAGAACATGTATCTTTTAATTTCTCTTTCCAATGTTTATAAATTTCATCTTATATTTATTAAATATGTATTGTGAGAAATTTCATTTTTATTAGCAAGGATATATGTTAATTTATTAATAAATGATATTATGAGATAATATTTTCTATACTTAATTTTTATTTGGATTTAATTAATTGGACTTATGATCAGTTTACCCGCCTAGTCTTTATTATTTTTACTTTTTATACTTTAAATATCGCAAATGGAAGGCCGAGCCACCTAATTAGTTTAATTTATTTTTAAAGAAGACCGAATCTCCATACTTTTAGTTTAATTTATTTAAATGATTGGTTGAACCGTTTAATTTTGAATTGCCAAAAAATAGATAAAGTTACTCGTGTGATATATTATACCTCTAAAATACTTGATGATACCCTGAAAATGAACTTTATTATGTTGTTTTTACTTTAGAAAAATTTAGATCTTATTTATTGGGAACTAAAGTAATTGTTTATTCTAATCATGCAGTTTTTAAATATATGTTGAAGAAGAAAGAATTAAAACCAAGACTTATTAGATGGATTCTCTTACTCCAAGAATTTGATATAGAAATTTGAGATAAAAATCAGTAGAGAATAATATGGCTAATCATTTAAGTCGATTGATTTATAAAGGTAAAGTACCTCCTATTTCTAATTTATTTTCAGATGAGCACATTTATGCATTCCATGGAAATTCATCCCGATACGCTAATATTTTTAACTATATTGTTACCAAAGTTTTTCCTAAAAAATTGTCTAAACCTTAAAATGATAAAATTAGAAATGATTCAAAATATTATCTTAAGGATGATCCATATCTTTATAAAATATGTGTAGATAATGCGATATGTAGATGCGTACCAAATAATGAAATTCAATCATTTTGGTCAAAGAAACTGTCCATAGAATTCTTGAAATTGGATTCTTTTGGTCTATTTTATATAAAGATGTATATTTCTTTGTTAAAGCATGTAATGAATATCAAAGACTCAGTACTATTTCCAAAAGAAATGAAATTTCTTTAAAAACTATTTTAGTTTGTGAATTTTTTATGTTTTGCGCATTGATTTTATGGGTCATTTTCCTTCTTCTTTTGGAAATACTTATATCTTACTTACAGTGAATTATGTATCTAAATGGATTGAAACCAAAGCCACTAGAACAAATGATTCTAAGGCAGTGATAGTGGTACACATTTTTGCAACAAAGTAGTAGCAACTCTTTTTAAGAAATATCATGTATCTCTTAAAGTTTCTACTGTTTATCATCATCAAACAAATGGACTTACAGAATTATCTAGAGAAATTAAGTCAATTATTGAAAAATTTGTTAATCCTAATAGGAAATATTGGAATATTCGTTTGAGATATGCACTTTGGAATTATAAAATTGCATTTAAAACCTCTATTGGTATGTCATCATTTAGGTTAATTTATGGTAAATATTGTCATTTACATGTGGAACTAGAACATAAAACATTTTAAGCTATTAAACAATGTCATTTTAATCTTGAAAATGCACAATCTTATCCAAAAATGCAAATTCAAGAATTAGAAGATATTAGAAATGATGCCTATTATAATGCTTGCATATTAAAATAAAAGATGAAAATTTACCATGATAAATTTATTTCAAGAAAGAGTTTTTAACATTAGTGATAAAATTTATTTTATAACTCACATTTGAGACTTTTTTTAGGGAAATTAAAGTCAAGGTGGATTGGTCCATTTGAAGTTATTAATGTCTTTAATCACAACGTAGTAGAGATTAAAAGTCTTCAAGCATGTAAAGTTTTCAAAGTGAATGGACATCTCAATTTTTTTCAAAAAGGATTTGACGGAAAATTATTGAGACCGTTGATTTTGAAAATCCGCCACTAGAGAATAATGAAGATTTTTGTTCATCGAATTTGTGACGTTAAACAAGGGCATGGTGTAGGAAGCAACCCATTGTTTTTTTTTATTGCTTTATTTTCAACTTTTTCAATTGATTGATTGATTTTTTTTCAACTTTTGTCTACAAAAATTGTGAAGATTATGAAATACGCATTTTATAATGGCATTATTTGGGATTAAATAGTAAATAAATTTAGCTTTAAAAATGTTTTGTTTATCACTGAAGAAAATCACCAAGCCTTCTACTATTTCAATTTTTGCAACGTAACTTTTATGTTTGTATATATTTATTTTGTTTTCTTTTCCTTCATCTCTACTTCTTTTTAATCATGAAAAAATCAATACTGAAATTGATAAAATATTATTATTCGTTTCCGATAAATGAATTAAAAAATATTTATTATACAAGATTAGAGTGATTGAGGTTACTAATGTCTAATGGCATGCCTGAATATATTAGATGATTAATTGAAGCTAATGTCCAATTAAATGGATAACATTATTATGCTTTTATCAAACATTTACATGGGATGGGTAGAAGTAGCTTTGCAAAAAAGAGAAGAGGAAAAATAATGGGAGTTTGTTATAAATGTGCTAGAATGAATTGTGATACTCGTTGTCAATTACTTGGGTATGTATCCAAAAATAGAGAATATAAAATTTCATTATAAAATATGACTTGAGTAAAAAGTCATTGGATAATATTACTTTGACTCTTGAAACACACCCTAGCGGGATGTACAAATTGCACTTTTTGATTTATGGATTCAATTAAGGGATGACAGATAACGATATAGTCTCAGGAATCTAACTTTAAAAAACCCTAATTGTCAATTTATAATAAAATTGGATGAGAAGTAAATCATTGATTCATAGAAGTAAATCATTAAAAATAAAATTGAATTTTATTTTCTATTTTCATGTTTTCTTTTGTGTAGTTAAATAACTTTTGCAGTTATTACAATGGAATGTGCTTCATCAACTACACCATCACCGAACATATTTAAAACAATTAGTCTTCTTGGTGACACAACCAATGGGAACAAAGATTTTTATTTGAATGTTGCACTTGATTTGGGAATAATTCTAGCTCATTGGAAGATGAATTTAATTTAGGGTGGAGATAATGTCGGTTTGATTGGAATAGTAGCTAAGACAACACATTTAGAAAATGCTCGTACAATTGGTATTATTTCAACCTCTTTTAAACCATTATATGGCAGAACATATGGATCTGAGATATAAGTAAATTCAATTTATGAATACATTACTATCATGATGACAAAATATGATGCATTCATAATTTTATCAAGAGGTTATGATATAATGGAACAATTTTTCAATTTAATTTTTCATAGTTAAATTTGAATTTACACAATAAATCTATCGGCTTGTTTAATGTCAATAATTTCTTTGACTTTTTATTAGCATTTCTGGATAAAGTTGTTGTATATAAATTTCTATTTTTGATTTTGAGAAGGCATCTTATTTCATCAACTACTTTGGGGAACTAGTGCATAAATTAGAAACTTTTGTTCCTACTGTGGATCCAGATGTACCTCTTATCAACTGATCAACTTCTAGTAACAAACACAAAAGATATTCTGATATTGATTTGAATTTGAAACTGAAAGTATTTATTTTTCAGTAATTATCTATTTTCCTTAATTAATAATTTATTATGTCATTCCTATGCTTGTAATTTTGTTTTTGTGTGTTTTTACATTTGAGTAAGGAATTTTATGAATTTAATTATTTAATTCTTGATACATATTCTTTTAAAACATTATTATTCTTAATAGTTTTTAAATATATTATTTTCATTTTGAAGTATTATGTAATTTTGTGCTCCTAAAATTTTTCAAATCTTTTACGATTTTACCTTTTTCTGTTTAAATTTTTTGAAAGTTCACATGAATATTTTTGCAATTTGACTAAAATGTTATTAGTTTTCTTTATGTAGCTAAATATTTTTATTATGAAACTTAAATCTTTAAAACATTAATATTTATACTAGATGATAGTTTAAATATTTTGTGGAATTTTAATGCATTTATTAATCAATCTAAATACTCTACAACTTGTCTTTTCACATTCTTGGGACAAAAATAATGATTTTGGTTGATTTAGGGATAAGATAAGGCTTTTTTTGTGCGATTGGGCCTTTCTAAACTTAACAATGCTCAAAATATATCATTTGGTCTTATTTTGAGCCTAATTTACAAATGGTTTTATTACCATTTCATTTTCTTTTATATTAGACTCATTTATTACTTTTCTACCCAAATAAATACATAAAAATGTATTTATATGATTTATGTTGCCATGAGAAGTTGTAAATATTGTTGTAAAATGATTACGAGATATTATAAACATCAAAAGGCAAAAAGCATATAGATATTCTTGCCAAAAACAAAAGTGGATAAATATAAAAAAACATGAAGAGAATTCATGATGGCTATTACATTTTCAAGAAGATGATTTGTTTTTAAAGTTTCATTCTAATATCAAACTCTTGATAAATTTTGTATATATCTTTATCTTTCATTTGTATCCAATTCTCGAGCTTTACATTACATGTTAAAAAGCTTTATTTGACTCAAATTGATCAAATTTTAATAAATAAATGGAAATGATATGGATTATCAAGCCTATATATACGTTAAGAAATTAGAGCTTATTTTTATTACATGATAATTTATTTTGTTATCTTTTCATAATACTAATGTCATTTTCTTAAAAATAAAATAAAATTTCATTATCATGGATTTCATGTTTTTTTAAAGTCATATTTTGTTAAATTGATTATATATGTTAAGTTGTGAATAATATTCTTACACATGTGCACATTATTTTGTAAAATAGGAAAGGGTTTATTGTAAAAGTAAGTTGAAATCATTTTAATATGTTATTACTATATTTCATATTATCAAGTTATTTTTACTTGTTGATTTTTTGTGTTTTTGTTTGAGGGCAAAAAATGTTTAGTGTGGGGGAATTAGATTAAGCAAAAATTAGATATATTTTTATGTGATTTTTGTTTAATTTAATTTAAATTATGTTATTTTATAATTATTTTACATTTCATATTAATAATTTTGTTTGTAAGTGTTTTAATATATTTATTATGTTTCGTTAAAAAAAAATGGTGCTATAGTAATGTCACATGGACAGTGGAAGCCCAATTAGCCACTTTGTCAGCACAGAGAATCAAAGGCTAACATGTGAAAGACGGTTGTTAGATACTGAAAGCTGTAAAGTTTTTAATGTCTTAATTTTGATTAAATGACAAACATTGATAAGAACTAATGGCTTAATTGTATTAATGTTGGTCTTTTAGGATTCATATATTTAATCCATGCAAGATCGAAGTTTCAAGTCTTTAGGAAAGAACGTTTGGTGTCAAGCGTTGAAGATAAGCAGTTTCTGAATTAGATATGATCTAGAGGTATAGTGTTATTTCTTTATATATCTATTATATGTCTCAAGGTCTACCTCTATGAGTAATAAGTTCTATAGGTTGCTCAATAAAAGTGAAATGTTTTTCAAAATTCATTTCATTTAGATAAAACATGAGTTGGGTGTTTGAAATGATTTTCGAAATACATGCACATGCTTTAAATTTCTTAAAATATATTCCACAAACTCTTGGAGTTGTTTGGAATCTTGTTTTGCATAGTTTTAATGCATGTGCAGTCGACCTAACGGATGTGTGGTCGACCCCAGATCATGCGGTCGACTAGACCTCTCAGTTTATCGTCCGTTGAATGTTCAGAGCTCTCTGGAACACTTGCGGATGATAGTGCGGTCGACCGGACTTCTCAGCTCATTATCCGCAGTATGTCTAGAGTTCTCTGGAACACTTGCGGATGATGGTACGGACGACCAGTCTGATATGCGATCGACCGCACTTCTCATGAGTGGGATTCAAACAGCCATTTTTATGACCGTTGGTACATATATATAAATACACAATTGTTTGAAAAACATATGCAGATTACTTTTTGAGCAAAAATCTGATTCCTATTCTTTATAGAACATCTTGAAATCATTTTGAAACCCTTTCATAACATTTATATTGTGAAAATCATCCAAGAAGGGTCTTTATAAAATCATTGGCGTTCTTGAGCAATCTAAAGAAACATATTACTCAAGGAGGTACTTATGCTTCAAATTGATATATCTTCACATTAAGGTGATATCTATATCAAACTCTTCATATTCTTATCTTGTTAGTTTTATTCAAGGTTACATTGAGCTTAAAACTCTAAGGGTTAGAGTGAGCCTTGAATTATAGATAATTGTGATTGTCTTAAGTGTTTGTATTTCATTAATTGTTTTATTAGAGATAAATGTATAATCAAGGTTGTAGTGTAAAACTCAAAGTGTTGAGTGAACCTTGATTGGGTAAGAGATTTGTGTTGTAAAATCTTAAGGTGAATTGGGTGAGCCTCTATTGTAATCTCTTGTACTAAATTATTGAAAGGTTTTGTGAAATCCTTGAGTAGATAGCTCAAGGTAGTGGATTAGGTTTTGTTGGATAAATCGAACCACTATAAATTGTTGTGTTCTTTGCAAATTTCTTGAAAACATTATTTCACACACTGTTTGAGCACCAAGTGTTTGATATTTGTTGTCTTAGAAAACATTGTTTGTTTTAAAGAGGAAAAATCGGTTAAAACCTAATTCA
This sequence comes from Apocynum venetum, assembly GCA_019593545.1. NCBI lineage: Eukaryota > Viridiplantae > Streptophyta > Magnoliopsida > Gentianales > Apocynaceae > Apocynum > Apocynum venetum. The sequence goes on from SRSM01000149.1 coordinate 429,005, forward strand.
CCCCCCCTCTTAAGTTTTTCAGATACACGAGTTTTAGTTGGCAAGAACACGTGTCACACAAAGAAGATAACAACATGGCCAAATTTGGACGAGTCTCGCTACTCATAGAGACGAGACACATGACAGCACGCGCAATTCTTTAAATTAATTTAGCAATATTTTTTTTACATAATTTAGAATCCTAATTTGATTTTAATTCCCTATTAATTATTATTCTTAATGGACATAGTATTCCTTCTCCAAATTATAATTTTAAGTTTCCTTAACAGTAGCAACAGTGTTCTTGTTCCAAGGCTATCTCTCAAATATCAATCACTTGATGTAGGTGTGTGTAATATTCTTATTATTCTTCTCCAGGGCTAAATGCTTGTTTCCCAATGAGGCATTCTCAGTCAATCCTTTTAGATGGTACACTATAGTACTACCCATGATTGAGGCAACTCCATGACTTATTGTAGTAAGAAACTCTACTTCCTTCTACTCCACATTTTAGCAGGTCACCAAATTTATCCCACCATTTCTTTTCATTCCAAACACCATCCAGAACAAGCAAAAATCTTATCCTACTTAATGAGCCTTGAAGTTGAGATTCAAGTAGATTCACTATCGACAGTTCACATTTTTTCTCAGTGAAAGATTTTATTATAGTCACTATAATCTGCCTACTATTAAAGTTGTTTTGACAATTGAATCCAAATCTTCAAATGAAAATAATTGCCCACCATTTCATCATTGCAAATGAGTTGAACTATAGTTGTTTGCCAATTCCTCTAATACCAACTATTAGAATAGCTAGAACATCCCTTATAATTTCACCTCCGCCTGAAGGTACATTAAAACATTGGCTTGAAATTTGTTGTATTAGAAGGTCGAGTTGTCGTATATACTATAAATGGTGACCGTACTACAATTTTTTTCCCATTGTAAAAAAAGTCATAGTCTATATTAAACAATGGTTTTTGGACCATTGCATATGTTTTTACAATGGTTAGAGCAACGATTTTTGGGAACCGTTGTAAAAACATGCCAAAAAACATTGGGATATAACAACTTTTTGCAACACTATATACAACAACTAGGAACCATTGTATATAGACGTAATTATAAACAATGACTATGAATCGTTGTATGTAGTTGTTAATTATAAACAATAGTTATGAACCGTTGTATATAGTCATAATATAAATAACAGTTATATTTAACGGTTGTATATGTTTGATATATATACAACAGGTTTTTCTTGTTACATACATTTTAAATTTTTTTTCATTTACACAACAGTTCCAAACCGTAGTATATTCATAATTTGAATGCTACTATTTGTTGTTTAAGTTTTGTTGTGTTAATCATAATTGAATGCAACAACTTATGTTATGTTTGTTGTTTAAACTTTGTAGTGTGCCATAAATAAATACAATGGTTTATATTATGTTTATAGACTACAATTCATTCATATTCATTATATTATATACGAAAATTATTAACAAACATATGACCTATCCCAACTTATAAATTAACTATAAAAAAAACCTATATATAATTAGCTATACAAAATGCATTTGCATTGTCCATCTTCAATTGTTCCTTCCAAAATGCTAAAGCCCATGTCAAAAAGTGAAAATTTTGAAACCTTGTGTTATCATGTAGGACTTGCAAATATACCATAATTTTAGTAAATATGGTTGCATTTGTAAACAAACCAATCACAACAAATTATGCATCTAAAAAACTTTGCCAAAAATATATAGTAAGATATCATGATTTTGTTACTTTGAATTTTTTTAAAGAAAAACTTATTTGAAGATGCATGATTTCCCTTTGAAAAAACACCAAACAAATTACATGTGACTAATAGAAAACCAGTCAAAATATCTAAGAAAAATGAAAATTACACCTAACAATTGTTGCAACAAATTATCAAGAAAAAAAATAAAAACCTACAATAACATTACTTTCAAGGAATTGCAGAAGAAAAGGAATATGTGATTCATTACCACAGAAGGAAAAAAAAAAAGTAACCAAGAACCAAAACTGCAAGTTTTATTAAGGAACATGAAGTTTATCTGTGATACACCTCACTCTCGTACCCTCTTATACCATGAAAGGTGGGGTACATGCATAGGAGAGATGCATACTTAATGGTAACACTAATTAGATTTATACACAAAGTCACAAATTCACAGCAGAAACAGTATTCATATGAAAATGAATGCATAATAGTCATAACAATAAAAACTTATTTATTTTTACAAAGTAGTAAAGTACACAAAATCTAGTTAGTGCATCTTATATATTACATAATATTTAATATAGAGGATGTCTTAAAGATACTCTTCTCACTCAAGTCTTGTAGCATCACTAAATGATCCAATACCAATTCCTTTAAATTGAAAAAGATGAAAAAAATCGGGGTGAGCTATGAAATAGCTCAGTGAGTGTAAATGCATACAATATAAAACATTAGAAACTTGGTTCCAAAAATCATATTCTAAAAGAAATATCAAAACTACCTTTAAAATATTAAAAACTTTCATTCTCATGTAAATTTTTCGAATTCAATAAACACAATAGAAAAAGAATTATAAAATGGTCAAAACCATATTTTTCTTTGAGATTTCAATAAAATATATCATTTTAGGATTCAAGGTATTCCATTTGCATATGGAACATTTTTCCTTAGTCCAAACATTTCATTTCAAACCTACCTTATATCTTCAATGCACACTTGTGACTTATTCCATCCTCATACCTTAATATAGCATATTGTTCCCCTATACCATGGGATCAATACGCAAAACGTTTCTCTGAGTTAAATCTCCTAACTAGATACACGTTTACCATAAACACAAGAAGGATCTCTTCACAAAGAACGTCAGCCCAAAGCTTTCTCATTCTAAGTGAATGCCTTTACCAGTCTAACACTTGGCCAAAGTCATATATTCAAGATATTAAAAGCTTGTATCACATGTGGTTACCATTAGAATCTACAATGAGGGTAATCAACCCTAAAAAAATATTCACATTATAACCATATGGACTCACTGCCCTTAATTCTTGGTTATGGTCATCCTGGATGTGATCAAGCCCTCTCACTTTCATAATCATAGCACATAACTTATGCCAAAAATATTTGTATCAAAGTATTTCTCTTTTAATCACTTATCAATATAGGAGACACAAATGAGAAAATCCTTCATTCACAATACATTTGAAATCATTTTGAAGATACAATAATATATTATTCACAAAAGTGACATTTCTTTCATGTCAAAAGGACTTTCTGTAAGAATATTTCAATTCAAACAATCTTTAGTGAAAGATTAAAAACTTTAAGGCTTTAACTCTACAAAGTTTCAAATCCTAAATACACAAATACCTTCATTGGCCTTATAAGGATCGTCTAACAAATTTGAATCTAGTGAAACTATGAAATTTTGGAGACAAAAAGACCAAAACCACCAACTTGTGCAAAACTATATTTGGCAATCCCAAAAGGCTTTATTATCATTATGGGGCCTAAAAGCACTCTAGGAAACAAAAGTTTCACTCCATAAACTATGTTAAAACATTTAAGGATCATGAATTCAAAGAAGATTCAATTACCAAAGAGATCTAAAAATTTCCAAAACTCCAAACATGATCAAGACAATAAACCTTCTCATTCTTCAATTCAAAACTCCTTCACAAGGCCATTTCCAACCAAACTCCTCCACGATATAAAATATACATACTTGATCGCATAAAAACATAAATATTAAATAACCAATATGTAAAGATACTCATACAACTCTCACATAAAACTTTCATTCACAATTTCAAACAACCATAGATTCTAATTGACGAAAAACTTACAAATCATTATGTAATGAAAATAATGAGTTTACAAATCCATCAAAACCTTATTTAAAGAAGGTGATGAGTTTAAGAACTCACTTCTTAGTAGCCTTAGACAAAAAAGAAATCCCCTTGATTCTCTTCTCCACACTTCACTTCAATTTTCTCAACCTCCTATTGATTCCTATTAAAACTTTAACAAGTTTTTCCTCTCATCTCTTCTCTTTTTTCACTTTCTTCTTTCTTCTTTCTCTTCTCTCAGTACTCTCCCTCCTTTTCCGTCTAAATCAATCTCCAAAAACAACCACCAAGAAAGAAAGAATACTCATCTAACTTGATTAATTTAATAACCTAATACTATATTAGGACAAAAGTCTGTCTAGGAAGCCATATGATATCAACAAGTGTCATTCTCATCATTACATATAACACATCACCCATTTTGCCAGCTCATTTTTTTTTATAAAAAAAATGAGGCTTTTAAAGTAAAATATCAAGAAGAAAAAAATTGTATTGTTTTTTCCAAGAAAGAATCGACCAAGAATGGGCAAAAATGTCCAAAAATGTTCTCAAATTTACACTTCTCTTATCTCTCAAATGAGTCCTCAAACTTATAAACTTGCTCAAATAAGTCTATAAATTTTTCTATTTCTTCATTTAAATGTACTACGCATTCAAAAGAAAGTTACAAAACACAATAACGGACTCTACCTAGGATTTTTGGGTGTTACAAATCTTCCTTCCTTAAGAAATTTCTTTCTCGAATATTCTACGCAATCAAAATACCTCACATTTACAAAAAAAAAAAAAAAACCACATTTACATCGTCGTTGAGAATATTTTATAGCAAAACATAGCCAATATAAAATAATCCAATTCTTTAGAAAGAAACGTTATACACAACCAAAAATGCCAAATAATAACTAAACATAAATTCTAATTACCACCATATAAGATATAAATTTCTTAAATAACAATTTTTATGTTATAGACTCGTTACTTAACATAATTTTTCTACTATTTAAATCTCAAACCTTTTGAGGTATTTACAATTGTAAATGGGAAATCATTTATTTACATTTTATCTAATAATTTTTAAGTAAGTCCATTATGTTTGTGTGTGCAGAAGGTGATCAAAGGAAAGACAAAAGTGTGTACTAGTATTTGTTCTTGAGACATTATTATTATTATTTTGGAGCATTTCATGTGGTACATATGCTTTGTTTTCTTGAACTACACACTTATAATATAGTAGTATATTATATTATTTGTTAGGTCAAGTTGGTAGTATTTGACACTTGCCTCTTTGTAATAGCGTAATAATACAACTTTGATGTCACCATTTTAATTTGTACACTTAGACAAATCCAGATTAATCTCCCTTAATTAGAATCTTCACCAACTAACCACCCCCACCACAACCTCACAAAAAAAAAAACAAAAAAAAAAGAAGCTAGTTGTACTTTATTTAGACCAGTTTCAGGAAACATCATTACAACTGTTAAGATTCATTATTGGGGATAATTCCAATGTAAGCAAATGTACACTTGCAATTTTGTACACTTTTTCACTTAATTACACACATATTTATAGCTGATACATTTCATATTACTATTTCGTTCATGGCTTACCAAAAAATTATAATTGATCTTTTTAACTTCTTTTTTTTTTTTTTTTTGGAAAACCTTTAACTTCTTAAGTAAACATCTAGTTCAATCTAATTGAATAAATGTACAATTGCCAAATAGCAAAAAATTAAAGAGGAGAAAACCATAATTACGAAATTTCATAACAAACAAGACCAATATAAAATTAGCAAGATTACCACAACCAACATCAAATCTTAGTGCAATAAACTTACCTCGATAACTTCTAGTTGCGATATTGCTTGAAATCCTCACTTAGAGCTTCCTTGACATAACGATGTTGAAGAATAAAGCCTTACTTTGGAGGACCAACCAATGTTACGTCTCCATTGGAACGAGAAGAAAGGTACGAAGAAAAACCTAGAAGAAGATAGAGAGCATAATTTGGTGTTGGAAAATAAAGTAAAGTTGAGGGAGTGAATTTTTTTGAAAAGGTTAGAAAGAGTTAGAAATTTTGCGTAAGTCTCGGCTTTCTCCCCAATTTCTCTACATTATTTCCCCTAAATCGTTCGTCTTTTTGGTGAAAAGTATTCCCTCCAAATTGATAAAGTGCATTCCCACATTTATTTTTTATTTTTTAATTCAATATCATATGGGCTATTCATTTCTCCTAATATTTCCATAACATAAACTAATTAAATATTTTGTTATCTAAGTAAACTAATTTAAATGTCCAAAAGTCAATTTTTTGACAACTAATTAAACAACAAAATATTAAATGGTCAATTTAGAAAAATATGTTTCTAAACAATGATTATTTAATAATTGTATTAATTATGTGTTCATTTATATCAATCCACCATTAAAAATAAATTTAAATTGAGATTTAAAATTAAGTCATTAACTTACGTAAACCAATTTCATCTAACTGAATTTTTATGAAATTGATAACTTTATGAACCTAGTTATACATATAGATCGAGTATATCTAAAATATATCATTAGAACTACACGTGTGTGTATCTATATGTATAGATACACACACATAAAGTATATATACACATACACAATATATATAACACCATATTTATAAGTAGAAACTATATAGTACACTAGTTAATATTGACTTTATTATGTTAGATGATTATTAGAATTCATATTCAAATATTCATGAATATATATTTATAGAGTAATATAGTGTGACTTAGTTAATACTACGCAAGTATATAATTAAGACAATAGAGTACAAAAACTATGTAAGATTAAATTTATTATATTAGATGATTAATTTGGAATCAAATATTTATTATATATAGTTATATAGAATGATACTTATTTAACACGTACTACGTACTAATAACCATACAATTATATATATATATATATATATATATATATTATATCTAATTTAATCACATTATATAAATCAATTAAACTATATAAATACATATATACAACTTCTTTTACAAATAAAATCGTAAAATACAAGAATATATCAATGTATATATACAAATTAGTAATTAAGACATAGAGTTTGGGAATCTAAGGATTATAGTTTTTAAATATCGAATGCAACGACTAGTGAACCGTAGTAAATTATTTTCAATATTTACAATGATTTGTAGTAATTAATTACTATTATAAGCCCCGTTGTATATAACTCTCACAAAAACAATGGAAACAAAAACTATAGTAAATACTTAATTTTATACAACGAGTCATTGTAACAAAGCTCTTTGTACAGCAATCCGTAGTAATAATAATAAAGTGATTAAATACTACGGTTCGTAGTATATAAGTAGGTTGTATACAACGGTGTAAAACCATTGTTTAAAGTACTTTTAAACAATGGGTTGTTGTTTTTAACTAACTATTAACAATGGTCTTTTAGTCGTTACTTAAAATGTCTTTGTATGCATAGTTTTTTCTTGTAATGGTAACTAATTGAATGTGAACTAACAAAAGGCATAACGTTTATATTATCATCATCATAGATGAAGTTAAGATTCAGAAACGAATGAAATATCAACAAGCATATGTATTGTTGAAACTTTATTGAAGCAAATGACATCTGCACAAACTCACAACCTCGGTGGATAAGGCTGGTATCAATTGGGTCTAAGAAAACTCAATTGACTCTTTATGTGGAAACTTGTTTTTAAAAGAAAGATTACTAGAAATCTTTTCAAAAAAAATTCTCCAAAATAGATTTATTTTCCCCACTCACTAAGGTTTATAGCTCACCTTGTTTTATAAATTTTTAATGGTAGGAAGTCAAGAACCTAATGGCGAGGCACTAGTTTGAAGTCTCATTTGAAGAACTAGATAAGCATGTTGAAAACCCACTTGTTTTGTTGTAATAATTGCATATTTCTGTCTTTTATGTATCATGTTGTAATATTAGTTTTGTTTATTACTTTACTTTTGTACTACATGTTATAGGCATTTTATCTAGTTATTTATAAGAATGATATTATTTGAAGAGCATTTACACTGCTTTCTATGGTACATGGAAGCACTTCGTGACAACTTACCTTTATTGAGATAAAAAATTTTATAAGGAAACACTCTATATATAAGAATATAAAGTTATAGTTGAGATAATTTACATTTAAGAAAGGATGAAATATTAGTTTTTTTTTCTTAAACAAATTGAATATTAACTTAGCCTTATTAATTGTGACGGAGCACTAACTTTGAGTATGAGTTATCAGGGGAGATTGAGACACAAAAACTATTATATCAAACTTTTAATTCTCAATAAAATATTCTTATCCAAAGAAAAACTATTTTTCATTTAAAACATAAAAAAAACAAAAAATTCAAATTAAAATCCAATGTAAAATTTTGTCACCCATTAATCGGCAAATTGGTGCTTTTGGCCATCAAACTTTTTATGTTTGGTGACATTGATACCTCATCATTAATTTTGATTTATTATATCCTTTATCTTTTTCTATTCAATAGATAGCGTACTTCTGTTCATAATCCCCTCACTTTGAAGGGCATTTTTGTCCTGATACTGTTACTCCAATTTTTTTATTATAAATTACATTTTTTCATTTTTCAAAATCCATTTTTTCAATTGTTTCCTTCCTTCCCTTTTCTTCATTTTCTCTCTCTTTTCTTCCTTTCTTTTTCTCTTATTTTCTCCTATAGTCGCCGCCCTTTTTTCTCTCTCTTATTTCTTTCTTATTTTTCTCTTTTCTTTTGAAGGATTGGGGGAGTTTCAAAGAATGCTCCATGGAGATTAAAAAAATTTATTTTGAAAATTCATAATTTCAAGCTTTTAATTCCCAATTCGAAAATACAAAAAGTGCCAAGAGATTATAATGAAGTTGGTGATGTTTTGACTAAAGAAGGGGTGAATGGGAATGACGATCTATTGAAGTTATGTAGGTTGTAGTTCACTATTTTGTTTCACTAAGTGTTTCAGTGATTTTCTAGTGCTTCTGGCTTTTGGATTTTTTTTTTGTGCCTCTGTTGTGAAGCAGATTGGTTGAGGTAGATGGTTTGTACTTTTTATGGTTTTTGGAGAGTGATTTGGTTGGTTAGATGGTCTCTCTTGCCATTTAAACAAGGGAATCATTCCTTCATGAGGTTTATTTGGTTTTTCATTTGTAATTTTTTTATTGTCTATTGTCATTGTAGCTTTTTTTTTTTTTTTTTGCTTCTATAATTCATATTATTAGTTTTTCCTGTTTTTGGGTATTAATGATTTCAAAAAAAAAAAAAGAATTTGAGGGTTAGGAGAGCAACCTATGAGATATTGGTAGGCGGTGGTCAACAACAATGACAAAGGTAGTTGCTGGCATGATGGTGGGTGGCATTGAAAATGGTTGCGGTACCATAAAAAAAGATAAGAGAAGAGAAAATGAATGAAAAAATAAGAAAGAAAAAAAAGGAGAAGGAAGGGAAAACAAATTTAAAATTATATTTTTTTTAAATAACAAAAATGTCTTTTATAATAATAATAAAAATTTTAAAATGATAATATTATAATGATGAAAATACCTTTTAGAATTGGGAGAAATTTTTTTGTCAAACCTTAACCATAATAAATTTGGACGGAGGTAGCTAAAAAAGATTAGGCAAATTGGCACATTTGGCCCCTTAACTTTTAGTTTTGGTAATATTTGAATTCTTTTAGTTGATTAAACCCCTTATCTCTCTTTTTCTTGGCACGTTAGGTTATTTTGTTCAAATTGGATGCTAGTGAACTTGGTCAATGAAATACAAATTGACCCAAAAAATATGAGGGCATTTTCATTTTTTCCAATCAACTGGTTTTGCCCAAATCTTATTTCATTATCTTCACATCACAGGAAATAAAACGTAAAAAAAAATTAGGGCAATTTTTCTTCGTAACCATGATATGTTTTAGTGATTCAGGCAGCAAATCAATGTGCTCGGCTTTCTCTTAGGTTGGATTCCATTAAAGACGCATATTAAATATGGTCCGAAATATTGCCAGCAAACAGAGGGTTCGCAAAGGAGGCCTCCTCTTCAAACAAGTCTAACGACATGTTAGACACTCAAGCTTATGATGAGTTATTTGAATAAGTGTTCCATTCTTTTTCAATGTTCGTTTCTTCCAGTTATTTGGAGTCCAATAGGGTTAATATGAGCATTTGGTGCATACATGTTTGGTCTAAAATTCTAGAAGAGAAGAGGGCTTCATTTTAAAAAATGGACTCCTTTTGGTTTCTCATGTACACTGATAGCAACAAATACAAGGTTTTGAAATGGATTAAGGACAATAATGTAATGTTGAAAAAATATGTTCTTGTGCCCATCGTTATTTGGTAAGTGTTATTCATTAAACTTGGTATTACAATATGTTATGTTCGAGTATCAAAATTTGAACTTTTTGGTTCATGGTTTAAACTTCTCAAGACGCATTGGCGTTTGGTAATTCTATGAAACTTCAATGAAGATAGAAGGACTAAATGTATGCTTTTATTATATTCGTTGCAAGTAATGGAGCAACCTAGAAAGTTCTAGGTTGTGCCCTAAAGTCAAGAACAAGTGTACAAAATGTAAAAAATTAGGCCACAATGCTAAAAAGTGCCCAAATGTAAGACAAGAAACTAATAAGCAACCTGATGCAAGCAATTACAAAGAGGATAAGCTACCTGATACAAGCAATTCAAATGATGATAAGCGACTTGAAGCAAGCAATTCTAAGGATGATATAGACAAAACATATGCTAAATCTGTTAACAAGAACAAGTACAAAAAATGTCACCAATATGGTCACAACAAAAGAACATACAAACACATTAGGAAAAATGAAGTACAAGTCCAATCAGGCTCAAAGGATCATAGGTCTACCTCATCTGGCCCAAATGAACATAGGCCAACAAGTGTAGAAGCAGATGCACAAAAAAACTCCAAAGTGAGTAATTGACATATCTATACATAATATAGTATAGTATTGTATTCTTGAAGTGTAAAGCATGACAATTGTTCATTTTTTTTTATTCACATAGTAAACAAAATGGTGGTTTTTCGTCTCCACCAATTGAAAGAAGTTAATATTTCTAAACTTTGAGTTGTACAATGGGTAGTGTTTTATGACATCTTTTTGTTCATTTTGTGTTGTGTAGTATTAAAATAGGCCTTTTTATGACATGAAGAAATGGTGTAGATGTTGTTTTCTTCATTGTTAATTAATGGAAATATTGATTCTAGCCAAATTCTTAAATTTGAGTATTTTTGTGCTTTTTTTAATAAGTTGGTTGGTTCAAGTTATTGGTTCCATGTCATATTTGTTAATTGTCAATGGTTATGTGTTGTAAAGCGAAAGCAAAATTTGCAATAGGACCATGAATTATGCATATTTCATTTACTAATATAAAATGAAGGCATGTTAGATTACATTAGGATAAGGAATAAGACATTTCCAAAAAGTACATAAAAAAGCCAGTATAGCATTACATAATAGAGTCCTATTCATTCACTTCTAACTATAAACCGAGGCACATATTATAATAGAAAGTGTCATTACATAATTACTTCATACCTCTACTAGAAAGTAACCAAATCCATGAAACTACTCCAATTTATTTGCATAGAAATTAGATGTGATAGTTTTTCAATGGCCAGAAAAACAACACCTCGAACCAGGTGAACTACATAGCAATCCAACATGCCTCTCTTCTTCTTAACTGAGAGTCTCTTTCAACTTCAAACTTCCTTACCTTCCTCAACACACCAGGTATCACCATTTTCAACCTCTCGCACATCGGAAGATCTATCCACACAAAACACCCACAATCAGTTACACCCTTTGTTGGGTTGATGTCTATCCAATATGTGCGTGTAAATATTGGTAGATTGCAAAAGCATTCGATGGATGCGCCAATTGGCATTTTGGATCTGTCTTGCCTTCTCAATTAGCAAACTTCATTCTTCCTCAGTCTTTATCTCTAGATCTCTTCATGCACATAGATATTACACTTAAATGTTAGAAGATCTTTTTGGACAAAACTAGTCAACTGAAAAAGACAAAAATGCCCTCATATTTTTTGGGTCAATAAATATATATATATATATATATATATTATTATTATTTTTATGTTGACTACATTCACTAACGTCCAATTTGAACAGAAGAACCTAATGTCACAAAAAAATGATAAGGGGTTTAATCAACTAAGAACATTGAAAAGGTACCAATATTACCAAAAATAAAAAGTTAGGGGTCAAATGTGCCAATGTTCTAAAATATGAGGGATCTAATACATTAATTCGATTTCGCTAAAGTTTGAAGTGCGGGATTTCTTGCTGTGTCATTCGTCTCTTCCTCTATGTGACCCTATGCCTTCCAGCATTCAGACTGTCTTCGACCCATGATTCTCTCAAGAACAAGAACATTGTCCTTCATTTCTCTTCTAAAGATCGGTTGTACTCCAACACTAAAAGATTTCAATTACCTTCTTCGGTTCCTCTCTGGATCCCAAAAATTTAAATGCGTTATCCACCTGTTTGCACAAATGAACTCAAACCAAATTGAAGGTGACTTCCAAACACACGCACTCTATGTAAAAGCTTTGATTAATCATCAGAAATTTGACGAAGCTTTGACTTTCTTGAAGGCCCAGATTGGGGGAAGGGAGAATTTTCTTCAAAATCGAATATTTGAGGCTCTAATTCAAGGACTGTGTAGCAATAAGAATGACCCGGAAAAGGGTCTTTTTGTGTTGCAAGAGTACTTGAGGATAGATGGTACTCATCCTTCTTCTTTTACATTTTTTTCCTTGATTTATAGTTTTAGCTCTCAGGGGAAGATGGATAAAGTTATTCAAGTATTAGAGTTGATGAGCAGTGAAAAATATAAATATCCTTTTGATAATTTCGTTTGCAGTTCCGTAATTTCTGGGTTTGTGAGGATTGGGAAGCCTGAACTTGGAATTTGGTTTTTTGAGAATGCTCTGAAGTCTGGTGCGATGAAGTCTAATCTCGTTACATACACTGCTCTTTTGAGTGCGTATGTTAGGCTTGGGAGGTTTGAGGATGTCTACCGTATGGTTTCTGGAATGGAGAATGATGGATTGAAATTTGATGTCGTATTCTATAGTGATTGGATTTATGGATACTTAAGAGAAGGAATAATGGGGGAAGCATTTCAAAAGTACAAGGAGATGGTGAATAGAAAAATAGGAACAGATACCGTAACCTTTACTATACTCATAGATGGGTTATCCAAAGATGGAAACGTGGAGAAAGCTGTTGGTATTTTACACAAGATGATAAAGGATGGATTAAGACCTAATTTGGTTACTTACACTGCTATTATGATGGGATTTTGCAAGAAAGGAAAACTGGAGGAGGCTTTTGCCCTGCTAAAGATGGTGAAAGATCTGGGGATAAAGATGGATGAATTTATCTATTCCATATTAATTGATGGCGTTTGCAGGACAGGTGATTTTGATTGTGCTTTCCAACTGCTTGAAGAAATGGAGAACAGTGGCATCAAGCCCAGCATAGTTACATACAATACTATCATCAATGGATTGTGTAAAGCTGGGAGGAGTTCTGATGCAGATGAAATGTCAAAGGGCATAGTTGGAGATGTAATCACACACAGTACTCTGTTGCATGGCTATATTATAGAGGGTAATGTCATGGGTGTGTTGGAGACAAAAACGAGAATTGAAGCAGCAGGTATTTGTATGGATGTTGTCATGTGCAATGTACTTATGAAGGCATTATTTATGCTGGGATTATTTGAGGACGTCTTTGCTATCTATAAGGGAATGCCAGAAATGGACTTGGTTGCGAATTCTATTACTTATTGTACCATGATTGATGGCTATTGTAAAGCAGGGAGGATCTCTGAGGCTCTTGAAATATTTGATGACTTTCGGAGGACATCAAATTCTTCAGCTGCATGCTACAATTGTGTCATCCAAGGGCTCTGCACGAAGGGTATGGTGGACATTGCAATTGAAGTGTTAAAGGAGCTGGTAGACACAGGTTTACCTGTAGATAGAAGTCTATGTTTGACATTAATGAACATGACTTTTGATGTGAAAGGTGCTGAAGGAGTTCTGGATTTGATTCATCTGATGGAAAATCTTGGTGGCGAATCATTTGATATTATGTGTAATGATGCAATCAATTTGCTATGTGGAAGGGGCTCTCTTGATGCAGTATTTTATGTGTTCCTGGTGATGAGGAGAAATAAATTTGCTACCAAAAGCAAGATATACTACAGAATGTTGAAAGGTCTTTTATTTGATGGCCAAATGTTGTTATTTTCGGTCATCTTGACTATATTTTTGAAACAATGTGGCACGTCTGAACCTAGAGTTAACAGAATACTACTTTATTACTTGTCCTTCAAGAACGTGAGCAAAGCACTTTCTTTCATCACAAAATTGAAAGAGAAATCAATGGATACCAATCTTCCTGTTAACATTGTTGAGATGCTTATAAAAGAAAGAAGAGCTTTGGATGCATATAAGCTTGTCATGGGCACTGAATATGATAAGCTATTTAATAAGGGTCTTGTTCATTACTCGAAGTTGATAGATGGTCTCTGCAAAGAAGGACATGTTGAGAAGGCCTTGGATCTTTGTAACTTCTTACAGAATAAGGGGATTTCTCTCAGTATTGCAATCTATAATTCAGTTATAAATGGATTGTGTCGCCAAGGATGCATTATTGAAGCTCTTAGGTTACTTGATTCATTGGAGAAAATTGATATTGTTCCTTCAGAAATCACATATGCTACACTGGTAGATGCACTTTCCAAGGAAGGTCATTTACTGGATGCCCAAAGGCTGTTTGAAACCATGCTTCATAAGAATGCCAGGCCCAATACCCATATTTATAACTCATTAATTCATGGTTATTGTAAGCTAGGTCAATTACAGAATGCACTGAACCTGCTTCTTGATCTTGAAGTAAAATGCCTTAAGCCAGATGAGTTCACTATCAGTGCAATAATATATGGTTACTGCCTTAAGGGTGACATGGAAGGATCGCTTGGGTTCTTTACTGATTTCAGGAGAAAAGGCATGTCTCCAGATTTCTTAGGTTTTATGCACTTGTTAAGAGGCCTATGCGCCAAAGGAAGGATGGAAGAATCTCAAAGCATTTTGCGAGAGATGCTTCAAACCCAATCTGTTGTTGATCTGCTGAATAGAATTGATAGTGACATTGAAATGGAGTCTCTGCAAAATTTTCTTGCCCTTTTATGTGAACAAGGAAGCATACGGGATGCAATTGCTATACTAGATGAAATTGGATTGATCTTTTTTCCTCTTGAAACAAGACCGAAAAATAATGAAATGTGCGCCAATCAGAATGAGGCATATGTTACAGAAAGAAATGAAATAAATGAATATAAGTCTTTACCATGCAGATATGGGCCTTCTATGCTGAATGACACACTGCAGAAGGTTTCTCATGTTTCTATTGATCTGAATAAGGAAATATCTCAACCTCTGGACTTCGATTCTTATTATCAAATTGCTGCTTCACTCTGTTCCAGAGGAGAGACCACTGAAGCTAATAGATTGATCAAGATAATCTCTCTTCTTCTGAAGAGCTGAATTGAAAAGTTAGTGTCAGCTGGATACAGATGATGAATTTCTTTCCTTGGTGGGGTGGAAAAGTTACACAGCAGGCATCCGAAGGTATTTTGATATATTAACTTTTCCATATTTTTCACTCTTTTTTAATATGATATATTTTTTTCATTATTAATGTTTACATGGACATAACAATTCCATTTGTATTGATATTATGTGCTCACATGTCGATGCACCCGTTTGTGAGCAAGGCATGTGCCAGTAATTCTTATTCCTATTTGAAGATATGTAAAGTCTGTCTTGCTTCTGGTTGTGACTCAATACTTGTATTCCAATTGTAACAATAAGATAAAATATAGTTGTATAACTATAAAATACATATGGTTTTATAGTTTGTGTTGTCACATGATTATGCTCTCTCTTCATTTCATCCTTTTAAACATTTGAGTTCAAGAGTGAGAATTCGCATTTTATGCCATGGGTCTAGTACATCATCTAATGGAGAGAATCTATCAAAATTTGGTTGTTCATGCACAACACCTTGGTTCTCTTAGCTTGATTCCCATGAAATGCTATCCATATGTGCTATTGTTTAAATTAAAATTTGTGTCGAGCAGAATTGTATTTCGATCTTTATTTCAGGCAGTCTTTTTCCATACTTTGATAGAAGTGTAGAGTAAATTCTTTCCATCTTCTCCATGTTGTAGCTTGCTAATCAGTTCATTTTTGTCTGTGATATTATCTTGTAGTGTATATCTCGTTTATCAGAAGCAATGTATACAAGCTCCATATTATGCTGCTCTTTCATCTGCATTTATTGGGAATTATTAGAGTAATTAATTATGGAACATTTTCTTTGGTTGTATAGTGATTGCTAATAGTTTATGAAATTCTGAGCTGGACATAGTTATAACTAATAACATTAGACACCTCCAGAAGCAGTACAAGTGAATTTGATTTGAATCTCACTCTCTCTCGCTTATTCAAATCAAACCAACATCTTGATTTAGAAAGTAATTCTGTGTAGACATCTAGTGCTATTCCATAAAATGCAACCAGCAGTTAATTTGGTAGCTATGTCTTTGTTGGTTCTATTCATTTGTGAAATGGCTCCATAATTTACTATATTGTCCAACGTCTTTTAATTGCTTGTCTCAACTAGTTTGAGCTTAATTTGCTTCTAATGTTCTTAAACTCAAAGTCTTATCAGCTTCGTTTTGTGTTTCTCCTTCAGGTTTTCATGTTGATGGCAGGAAGTATGCATCATATAATCATTTTAACTCAGATATTTGCAGGTATGTCTAAACTGGATAATTTGTTCTATATAATTATTTTATTTGCAAGGCAAAAGGGAATAAGAGATTATATAAATAGAGGATAATTAAAACTAGTTTTAATTCTCCAACTACTGTTGAAGCTCTGATGTGGTTTCATATGCTATTGTTGTTGTTGGTGCTGTAATTTTTTGATTGCATTTTTTATCTTTTGGAAGTTTGTACGCTCTATTTATGTTAGACACAGACAAATACCACAGACAAATACCTAATTTTCTTTTTACTAGTTTGAGAATTCATGAGAGGACAAGCGAGAAAATTGAAGTAGTGAAAGAAAATAAAAGAAGAGAAACTCGGAGAAATTTTTTCTGTTGTTTAGGAGTATAAAGAGAATGGAGAGGAATGTAAGTAAACTTACAAGTGGGATAAAACTTTTATCACCAAACTTGGTATTATACAAATTTGGATATGAAAAAAAAAAAGAAAAAGAAAAGAAACTTGGTATTACAAGTTTTTTCTTCTTTTCCTTGTTCGTCTTCCTCCTCCTTCCTCCTTTCACCACCGCCAACATTGCTGACCGCCTCCACTGCCACGATCTTCTTCTTCTTCTTCTTCTTCTTATTAAGACTACTCCATCTCTTGATTCCAATCCATCTCTGGAATTCAAACTGCTGTAGATCTGAATTTTGCAAGAACTTTTGTATATCAAGTTCCAGTTGCAGAACGGTCAGATGTTTCAAGTGTAAAGCCTGGATTTTGGATGTTGAATGAAAAGACTAATACTACATAATTATATTATCCCAAGAAATGCCTGACAAATAATCTGCTTGGATCTTAATTCAGTACCCTATTTATGACTTGGCAAAGATTAAGCATCAAAGGGTTTGACTCCATAAAAATAAATTAAACCAATACAGTTTTAAAAGATGTTCAAAATAAACAAGTAGCTGGAGAACTCACTTCCAAATTTAGAATGTTTTTGGGTCGTGTTGTAGTTGAGGTGGTATTTCTTCACATAACTTTTTTTCTTTTTCCCTTCGTTTTTTTGTGGTCTTGTTTTGTTGCTTTGAATGGTGCATGGTAATGATATTAGTTTGTGTAATGAAATGAGGAGAGCTATAATATGCATATGTTTGCATGTGTAGAGAGAGAGAGTACCATGAAACTGGTGCATGGTGAAAAACAAAGGGTGGCAGTTGGAGGGAGAAAGATGGCCTTCTGAAACAATTCTATTTTTCATCACAGTATGTATGATTCTTCTAGAGTCTTTGGTTTGTAATTCTCTAATCAATCTAAATTATTTAGTTATAACTGTGTGTGGCAGAGGAAGCAATGAACGCAAACAGGGAGGAGTATCCTTACTATTTTGCAAGGGTCTTAGCATAGGGTAAGAAAATAAGACAAATTATAGTGGTCGTTTAGAATTTTTAACGAAAAGCATGAGATGGCCAATATTAGGGACCCAATATCAAGGCTTAACCACAATATAGAAGTTGAATTTAGAAATCTGAATTGATATACTGAAAATCATGGCCACTGGAACACTGATTTGATACAACACAGACAGGTTAGCATGGCTTTCAGAAGTAGCATGTGATGGATGCTTTTTCTGTACATTTTAATAACGTATGTACATTTTATATGTGTTTACTTAAATGTTTGCATGTGAGTGATACTCTCAATAGAATCTATTCCTGAACGGCTACCAAAATAACATGTTCCGTAATTGTCTCATTATACTATAGGGTTTTTTGTTCCCAACCCCCCCCCCAACAGCAATTGATGGCATCTGTTGGCACTCCCTTTTTTTGGCTAGCAACACTCTACTGTGTTTTATTTGACTCTTAGTGGGCAATAATGTCTTTCTCTATCTACTATTAGCTAGGCCTTTGCATTAGTAAAGTAAGTGTTTATACTTATTAATTCTAGTTTTAACAATGTTAAAGAAAAGTTTTGACACATTAAGATGTAATAAACTTTCTCTGTAATTCATATATCTACTTGGAAAAATTTAAGAACAATTCAAACGTTTGTCATGCAAAACCCTGAAATGTATATGAAGTTCCAAACCCCTCTAAAATTTATCATACTTAAGCTATTAAAGAATCTTGCAAAGAAGAAAAGAAAAACAAAAATAGCTCGCTATATACGTCTTCAAATTTTGAGATGTAAAAAAAACCTTTAAAAAAAATAAAGAATACGATGTCCAATTCAATACTTGATTTGGCTTCTATTTGATGAATTCTGTAGAAGGAATTATAATTGCAAACATGGATCAACTTATAACATGAAAATAAATCATTAAATTAATAGGTTATGGTGATGGATAAAGTATCAAAGACATTATGGCTTATTACAATAGAAATAAAAGTGAGTGTCAATATTCGCTCCCTTAAATGTGAAAACTTTATAAAATGAGAAAAAAAAATAGAGTTTTGTGAGAGAATTTAATGTCTAAATGTTCTTTGAAACAAGATTTTTGGGGGACTACATAATCTTGTAGATGAAATTAAACTACGTATAAGTTGATGTAGATGAAGCTTTAACTGTTTAGACATTGTGGGACTTCAGAATGACAACCCTTCCAATGATAATTTGAAATGTATCCTACATTTTTTGCAATTATATTTTGAATCTTACAGTGTTCAAGACAAACCAACTAGTTGTTGATTATGTATTTGTTAAGTTTTTAACATTGTTGAGTGTGTCAGTGCTTCCCAATAGTTCCCATCTACCTGTTTGTATAGGTATATGATAGACATAAGGTGTCTTTCTGAGGACTTATTACCAAACCTAGAATATGAAGGAGCTTAAGTGTTAGACAAGCTAACAGACTATTTAAGCTCTTTTATTGACTTGTCTTCTCAACAAACCAGTTGCCTCACTTAAAGGAGCGATGCCAAAGTTGTTGCATAATATCTTGGTTTCACCTAACTGTTAATCATTTGATCATTCTCAATCTTTTATCAGTTTGACTTTTGTCTTCCTTAAGTGCATTATGAATTGCAGACCAAAATTCTGCCAATGCTTCCATTTGCAAAACCCTATTCCTGATTTTCCTTTCTTCCTGATTCCACGTGTGGGATATAATTTCCATGGAAGACTTTATCTAGTGTGGACATGTATTGCATGTTCACTACCTTGAAGGTCTTGAATTCACTGGAACATGCCAGTGCATTTGTCTGGGGTTACCCTTCTTTTTTTTTTTTTTTCCTTTCTTTGTCCTTTTATATGCTTATTTTCTTCTTTTATACGCTGTATCAGGGGCCGCTAGCAATTACTAGACACGTTTTTTGGATAACTATGCTATGACATTCTGGCAGTCTGGAAGATCTCCTGATGTTTGAGTCTTTGAGCCACGTTTTCAATCAAAAGGGGGAGTTACCATAGCAATAAAGATTAAGGTTTTTTTCAGCTAAAGAGTTGAAGTCACTTCCTGGATTGGTGGTATGTGGCGAGTTAATCTCAGGAAGCATATTAATGGGTGCTCATCATCTCAAATTCCTGTCTGTGCAAGCTTGTTTATTGTATGTTTACGTGTATTGCCTGCTTGGGTTCTTCCATTGCAATTTCAGCATTCTTTATTGATCACTGATAATTTTGCAGGAATATAAGCATCTAACCGGTAGAGAACCTGCATTGCTAGAGTCCTAATAAGGCTTCTAAATTTTAAGTGGCCATCTTTCAGAATGCATCTGATCAGGGGTCCAGTGTGTCTGGTTATTCAAAATGCTCCACTTCCCAAAATTCAAAACAATTATAGTCAATGCTCAAATGTTTTAATCACATCTGGAATCGTTCAGAAAGCTTCTGATATGGGATCCAGTGCAGCTACCCCTTAACATTAAGTTTGAAGTTCTCATAAAAGTTTTTGGTGTGCATTCATCATCGACAATGGAACTTGTTGAAGTTCAAGGAGCTTGGTACATGTTTCAATGAATATTGGATAAGAGAACTCGGAACTGGGGAGCATTGTTCTCCAGAAACACGGGTAGAAGAAGGGCATCTCAGGTGATCACTGGAAATAAGTCATTAGTGCCTTTCAAATGAATAAGTAATTATTTAGAAATTAACGGCAGAAGTTAAGTATTTGGCACACACCTGCTCATCCAAATCCACCTTTCTTCCTTTAAAATTATATCAGATTGTTTATCCAAAGATTTTGTACTAATAATTTCCCTTTTTGGGGTCAAATTATTGATTCTTTAAACTAACTTCTGCCTTGTGGTTTTGTAGGTTATGAACAATGAATATCAGTGATATGGAATTTTGAACTAAAAGATTATGATTATTTATTGTTTGGAAACATTTTCTGTCACTGAAATGTGAAGATATAATCCTAGAATCAAATCAAGGTATAACCCCGCCCAATTGCTCATCTTTTTGTGTGCGTTTTTCCCCACTGCTTTCAGTTTCTACATCTCAATGTTCAAGCTCACCGTGGCAGATGAGGATGAGCAGCTCTTTCTGGATATTGGAGGATGACTGGTATTCCCTCCAAGTCCACATTGGCCTCTCCACATAATCATCATTCGGCTCATGCCTACATTTTTATCCGATTCTTTTGAAGGACAAGATCTGTCACTGTCCCCCACCTAAATCAAGGAATCCCTGGCCAAATTGGAGGGGATGGACCTCCATTTTGCTGGAAAATTTGGGTGTGCATCGTTCTTGGCCTAATGGAAATTTGTTCTATGTGAGTGATTCGCAACTTCTTGTTTCTCTTATACAAGACTCTACTTCAGCACTATGGAGACTGGATAATTTGTTGCAGCAAATGTATTATCAAGTTCCAGATAATTGCTTTACCTACAATCATATTTATAGGGAAACTAAAGCAAACTTTGATGTAAAAACTGGATATTTAGGGTGTTTATTTGGATGTTAATGGAGTACTTTAGGAAAATGTTATAATTTAAAATGATTTTCCTGAAAATGAATTTACTTTTTTTTATTAGTTGGATGACAAGGAAAAATAATTCTGTCTTTGAATGTGCCACCGGTTGTTAAGCATTTATGTAATCTTGACAAGGCTGTCAATTTTATTTTTTTTATGCAAGTAGTTGATCTATTTATAGGCAACATCAAAAGACACAGCACAAAAAATGATGCTCTTGGGAAGGTAGAATAGTCATCTGTTCATCGGTTAGGTATCGGTTTGTTGTTAAAATTAAGCATACGATTTTTATTTTCTTCACCCAAAATCTACTTTCTAAGTCCAAAACTCTAGGTTTAAAGTTTCTAACCCTGTCCTAGGATTGATAGCTTCGATGGTCCAAAAAGTGGGGTGTTACATGTGATTCACAATCATAGGAATGGCCAGGTGCAAATGAATCAAGAATCAAGAAGGCAGTTCAATTGTAAAGCTTCATGTTTCAAATTGTATACTATTATTATATCGTGAGTTTATATGTTTTGTAAGTTCGTCAAACCAAGGACTATGTGGAATATGTAGTAAGCAAGAATTGGATGCAGACTTGGCGGTCAATATAGATTATGTATATTGTTATTTTATCCAGATAGGAAATAGGATGATGGTTGTTAGGTCTCTTCTTTAATAGCAAACTGGGATTTGCTTTTATTTTTGAATATCCATATGGGATTACTTTTGTAGGTGAATAGAGAATTGGGATTTTCTTTTGTTCTTTTTAATGGTAAACTGATCAGGACAGCTTATGTGGCTTGGAATATTTTTAATTTGGACATCATGTTGTTTGGAGGAGGAGCGGGGGGAGGGCCGAGGGGTTTGATTTCACTTGTGGGAAGCCACGATTTGGAAGTTGAAATGCATAGTTTTACCATTATGCAGGGAATATTATTATGGTGATGATTTTGAAATTGAATTAATGTTTGGCCTACTAATTTGAACATTGTGATATGGAAGTTGTGTTCGTCTAATTTCTCTTTTTTGTGCCTTTATCAACAATGTTCTGCCCGGATTTTGTTTGGAATTCGGTAGTGTGATTTGGTATAAATGTGATTGATCTTGCTCATGTATTGTTATTGGTTTGGACTACCAAACAGGTGACATTATTGCCAATGAATGAACTACCTATTCATTCAAGCATTGTGTTATGGAAGTTGTACATGCTCATCTTTCTTTTCTTTTTCTTTTTCTTTTTTTTTTCTTTTTTACTTTTATACATATTGATATGCCTAGATTATGTTTGAAATTTGCTAAACAGACTGGTACTTTTCTTTCCTTCGGTTTGTTTATATGTCATTTTCAACTTTGGTCCTTATAAAATACCTTTGTTGATACTAAAAAGCAAACATATATTTCATCATCATAGAAGGGAGAACAAGACTTTCAAATAATCCTCATGACAAAAATAAGCTATAATAACTTACAAGCCCACCACATCTAGAAATACCAGGCTGCATATACATGGCTAACCAACCAAAACATGCATCTACAAGTTAAGATGTAGTTAGCCGAAAGAAGAAGAAAAATAAAAAAACAATGCCCAGATGCAACATGAACATTGGCAAACTACATTCCAGTTGACATATAGTAAAGCATCAACAGCAACAACTGCATTTTTTTCCACCGTGTTTCCAGCACTTCTAATTGCATAAATTAAGCATAGCGACTATGTTGGCAGCAATCAGCACTTCTAACAATGAAAAACAAATATTAGAGGAATTTTTTATGAATCAAAAATAGTTGATGAGCAATTTTTGACAATTTTTTCTTTTTAATAAAACAATAGCGTATCAATTACTCACTTCTTTAAAGCTTATTAGGTCAAAAGTTAGACTCACTCAATCAACAAATTCCAACACCAATGTCTAATCAAATAGAAAATTAGCCTAAAATAAAATAGAATAGAATCTAACAATTCTAGATCCTCAATTCAAAATATAAATTGATGATGGTGTGTTACTTACCCTTATGGTATGCTTTGTTTGAGTTTTAACCCTTGTCCCTTATGGTCATCAGTTCTCTGCTTATCCCCTAAAAAGATAGCAATCACATGATGTAAGTTTCAACTTTCCCTGAACCTAAAACTATATCTTAATATATTTGCTAATAAGGGCCTCAAGTAATTGCCAACCCTATATTGGCCACAAGGTAATAGATCACTGGCCAAAATCCTTTTAAATTAATTTGTATGCTTAAAAAAATTTGAATTACTAAGTATTGTTGGGTTACTACACTAAATGTAGAATATGAACTCTGACACTAGACATTAACTAGTTAGTGTTTGATTGGAAGTTTGAAAATGAAAAAAAAAATGTTTTTTGAAATTTTGGCTTACGGAGAGTCCTGCCATAAGTATGTTATCATATTATCTTTATTACCAAAGTATTATTATAATATCACGTATTAATAGAATATAAATATGTTTATCTTTTTATTTATTGTTTTTTAGCATAAAAGGAAATTGCATTAATGTAAAATAGAGAAAACATGAGTAGTTTAGAGGAGCAAATTAAACACAAAGAGAAAATATCAATAATAAAAAAATGATCAAATATTAAAGTTAATGTAAAACAAAAATAATAATGAAAAACTAAATACTTGCATGTCTTCTTATTAGAAAACTTAAATTGTAATCTTTTTTCTTTGATATCAACAAATTCATCAATAATGGAACCATTGTCAAAGGTATGTACTTTGAACATCTATGCTCTATTTTCTTTTCTTTTTTAAAAATATGTTCTATTTGTTAGGCACACTTCCTATATAATTTATAAAGTTCCAAAAACAAATTCAAATATTTTGGGGTTGTCATTTTCTATATACTTATAAAATTATAGTACAATTTTTTTTTCAAATACCCCTCTTTCCCACCCACTCCACCCCCTCATGTCAACCCCTAGATGTGAGCTTACCCAATTAATGGAACCAGCAAGCACAATGGTGCTATTTGAATCTCGGAGACTAAAGCCTCAAATGGATGACATAAGTCATTTGTGTTCAAATGGATAAGAACAATGGAAGAGGGGTGCCCAAATACCTATAAAGTTGTTAGAAGTGGTATGTGAATGCCCTATGGCATTTAAAAGTGTTTTCAATATACATGCATATACTTAAATGTTTTATAAAGTTGTGTTTATTTGATACCACAACTCATATAGTTGTTTGGGATCTTTATTTGCATGTTGGACATATTGTGGATAACAAAAAAGGTCCAAGAGGTAGACTTGAGTAAGTTTGTGATTGACCATATTGTCCTTAAGGACAACACAAGACACCAGGTATCATCTCCTAGTACACCAGTATATTTTGGTACATTTGCAGACAATGCAGCAAACTACCGCTTGACTGCAGGTATCATCCGCAAACCCACCAGTGCACTATGTTGCATTTTCGAATAATGATGAATTCAATCACTCTACCGCAAATCTCCTAAGTGGGATTTTAACAATCATGTATGTGACCGTTGGAACTTGTCTATAAATACCCAAATATTTGATAAATGAACCACCAATGATTTCTTAGCAAAAATGTGATATACCTTCATTGCATAACATTTTAAAAACATTCTTAAATCCTTTCTAAACATCTATATTGTGAAAATCATTCAAGAAGTTACATTCAAGGGTGTTCTTGAGCAATTTTATCAAGTCAATGCTCAAAGAGGTTGTTGCATTACAATATGATATATCTTCACATTAAGGTGATATCTATCAAACACTATTTATCATCTCACACTTATATTCATATTCAATGTTGCATTTAACATAAAACCTTAAGTGTTAGGATGAGCCTTGAATTTAAGATAATTGTGATTATCTTATTGTGTATATTCACTCAGTGTTGTATTTCAAATTATTATATTATCAATGTTTTGTTGTAAAACTCAAAGGGTTGAGTCAGACTTGATTGATTGAGAGTTTTTGTGAAACCCTAAAGTGAATTTGAGTGAGTTTTTTTTTTGTAATATCTTGTATTTGATTTAGTAAAGGAATTTGTGAAATCCTTGAGTAAATAATTCAAGGTAGTAGAATAGGTTTGTTTAGATAAATTGAACAACTATTAATTTTTATTTTCTTTGTTTTAATTAATACAATTTTATTGAACACATTGTAACATACACAACATGCACACCAAGTATTTGATATTTTTTTGTTTAAAGTGTATAATCGAATCAAGTTGCAAAAACCAGATAAAAACCTAATTAACCTAAAAACCAGATAAGAATTTGTGATTCACCCACAAGTGAGGAGGACTTATTAAATAATTAAGTTCAACCCTTCTCTATCAATTTAAGCTTTTAGAGCATGTGGAAATTCAATACTTACTAAAAAGCCCTATAAAATGTATAATCGTGGAGGGACCTTGATTTTCCACAAGAGTTTTCAAAAGAGCATTCCACCATTGGAGTAAGAAAAAGAACCGAGTTTTGTTTGTGTCAAGTAAAAAGAGAAAAGAAGACATTAGGCTAACTTGATAGAAAAATGTTCATTTATACTACATATAAAAATTAGTTGATCATTTAGCCATGTGAAATAGAGTGGAACATTCAAAATTTCTTCAACTTAATGTGGATTGAATGCATTTGTAATAAATCATGATTCCAGCAACCATCATCCTTTATAAGCATAGATATAGTGGAGTAAGTTGCAAGGAAAGAAGGAGAATAAGGCATAGCTAACCTAAAAGAGGAGAAGGCAAAGGTCATGCCAAATTCGGATAAGCTCTCCATTTCCAATCTTCCATTCTAGTCCTAATATCAATTTGTCACAACAATATAGAGCATTTTGCCAAAGGAATGATGTGTTGTGACTAGTTTGAGCATGCAAGTCATTGGATGGGAAATACTAAGTTTTAAGTGTTTGAGCAATGAGAGAATGATGGGATCAGGGGCAGATTTACCTTAGGCCCAGGGGCTCAAGATCCCACATGGAAAAAAATTAGAATTAATTTTTAATAAATTTGTAAAATTATTAACATTTCTCACAATTTTGCACTTAAAGCCCTCACATAAATTCTTTTAAATTTACATTAAGCCCGACAACAAAAAAATATATTTAAATTTTTTATATTGTTATTTAGTAAGCCTCAATGGGGGCCATTGGCCTGGCTCCGCCCTTGGGTGGAATTCATCAAGAGTCACCAATCTTGTTTTGCTAACATCACCGGGTTAAAACCTTTGAGTCTGTAAAGCTATACTATTTATAGGGGAATTCAGTATATGTTTGGTAATCATTGAGCAGATTCATATGATAATTTGAAATAGCTTATGACGTATTGGAATGAGCCACCAACTTGATATTCTTTCCTTGTAAGCCAATGAGATCATTCAATTTCTTCCATAATCTTTAATGAAATGGAAGAACTCTTGCCTTGATTTACCTACCTTTTTGCCTAAATACTTTTCTTTCACATCACTTGTCGATATATCACGAGTTGAACAAACTTAGGCAAAAATAATATATTTATTTACACAGTCATTAAATCTAATTTTCACTCAAAGTTTAAAAAAAATTAGGGAAAAAGATATTTCATTGAGAATTAAAGGAGAGCATAAGATAGTAACATATCCATCGAAGTACATGAAACATTAAGCATATTAAGCTAGTCTATGAGCTGAAACATTGTACATAATGAATCGAAACAAAAACAAAAAAACTCTTCACCGATATGTATTCTAAGAATCTTAAAGAAAGGATCCAATAGGAAAAAAACTCATGTTTTTCTTCTTAACTCCATTGACTAGGGTTAAGCAACCTGTCTCAAGTATGATGTGATTATAACCATGATTTGTAATAAGGTTGAGGGCCCCAATAGCTGCCATTAATTCGGAATGAAGAGGAGAAATAAGAGAACCAAACTTTAGAGCAGCAGCAAGGAGGGGAGTGCCATTAGATTCTCTCAAAATAAGCCCACATGTAGAAGCAGAAGCCAAAGAGGAACCATCCACATTTAATTTAAGAATCAATTCAGGAGGAGGTTGCCAACTTGCATCATTAGCCACATCATGCTGCACAGAAGAGAAAAAATATGAAGAGATAGCTAGGTCTTCTAGAAACTTGTTTGCCTTTCGTTCGCCGCATAAGTTTTGCGCCAATAGTTGATGGAGTCTCATGGGAAGTAATGTCATCTCGACGGGAATGATGAGAGCTATTTGAATGGCTGGTCACTTTGTATTCACGCATATGATGAAGACATTCAATGGCAAACTTTGGGCAAGTTGAACAATCAAAGTGGGGGGATTAATTAATATAATATTATTATATTATACCATATTATATTATTAATTCAAATAATGCTAGTTCATTTAAAATATTTATTTTTATTTTAAAAAAATAATCAAAAGTATTTTATAAAAAAAAATTGAGAAATAAGAAAAAGATTATTAGAAGTTAGCAAGTATTGTTTTCAGAATTTAATATTCAACATTAATTAACTTTTATTTCGTTTAATAAAAGTGATAAGTCTTGAATTATTAAAATTATATAATTAAATTAACTATCAAAAGCACTAAATTAAAATACACACTTGAATATATCCGTTATTAAATATACAGTTGATTGCATTATCAAAAAGCCTCCCATAAAAACTTTTTCACATCACATCCCCTTCTCCAAAATTCAAACTAAGCATGAGTGAACTGAACTCTTTTCCCTTTTAGCTTGCTAATTGACACTGATGTTAACCACAGCATGTTCAGAGATTCTGGAAGTTCTATTGGAAAGGAAAAAGAAAATGAAGAAAACAAAAAACAAAAGATAAACCTTATATATCTGGGACACGATTGCAACTTCACATTTGCTACTTCTACAGAAGACAAAAAAAACATACATTGTTGCAATAAGTCCCAACAAAAATTTTTGTCCCAATACTACAATGCAACATCAAATAGGCCCAAAATGGACAAAAGAATAAGCATGACATTACCCATCCCCAGGAAAGTAAACACCTGCAGCAGCATTTTTACTTTCTACTCCTTGATCCAAAATCACTTTGTAACCGTTCTGCAAGTTGCCCTTGCTCGCAAAAAGAAGCCGGGTTGCAGGGAGTACTTGGTCCTTATATAAGAGAAGCCACGTGCTTTACGACACAGAAAGCTATAGAAGAGATGGAGATAAAGGGGTCGAATGCGACAGTTGAATCGACCAAAGAATTAATATCAAGTTAATCACCGTCTCAAATTGATGTATAGTTTGGAAACAGATGCAGCAAGTTATGTAGAGTTTCTGGTAAAAATTTCCTTGCAAACAGGTAACAGGGTCTTTCATTTTCATTCCACAAGCAAGGCTTGATCTGAATTTCCTTCTGCAGAATTTAAAAAGGATTAAAGTTTAGATTCGCAATCCAAGAAGAATGCAGTACAAGTCTACAAGATAAATTCATACCTTTTCGTCACTAGTGACATGCACACTCTCTGAAATTGACTGCAAGGAAACAAGAATGTGTCGAATTGATAAAAATTAATACATTGTGGTCATTATTTTCAAAGCTTCAGCTTGTACTAGAAATTCAGCATTCTTTTACTGTAAAGAGCAGCTTCCCTCCACCCCCCCCCCCCCCCAAAAAAAAAAAAATAGAAATAAAGACGAACATCCATCATTGACAAACAGATAAGTCAATATTCTTTAAGCATCAACATTGCACAAGGGCTCAAATCCAACAGTTCCACCCATCCCCCCAACAGGGAAAAAAAAAAGGAAAAATCACATACAAGTAGCATAACAGTAGATGGAAAAATGTTTAGATATTGTACTTACTGTTATATTTTTCAAAAGCTCATAAGTAACATCCTGAGCCTTGTATGATTTTGGATGCCACTTCCCTTCAGACCAATCGACATGTGTCACAGACCAATTTGCAATGCCAACTGGATCAATCATCTGATTTTACAAAGTGGAGAAGGAAAATATGAACCTTTTACTCTGAAAGAGGTCCCTGATAAACACAAGCATGATAGGCTGGAACCAAAACACAACCACTATGGACATAGCAGATATGCTTACACTGAAAAATGTAGGTAAATAGTGTTCATCTGAATAACAATTCTTTCCATCCATGCCTGGCTGTTAAATAAGGAAAATTGGTTACACAAGGTTAAAATAAGCAATATTCAAGACTAATTTAGGTATCATTATAACACACCATTACAAGTGACGTGGCAGGTAAATAAAAACACTTAACAAGTGTAAAAATGAATACATCATATACCTCTTAACCAAAAAATAATAATAATAAAGATAGTGACCGTGAGAATTAAACACAACATGCAGAAATGATAACAATAAAATTGACTCAAACCAAGTTCAACACAGAAATTCAAATGGCTATCCCCGACAGTTGAAGGCTGTATCAGTTTAGTTCAATAGGGAAGACCAATATGTTAAAACTAAAACCAAGTAGTGTGCGCGCTTTCTGCTTACTCTTTCCTTTTTTTTCCTCTCAGAAAAATATGCAGGGAAAAAGTTAACCTATTTCACTTTAACCTAACATTGATATGAATTGACTCAAAGCAGTTCTGTGAACTTCACATTGATGTTTTAAACAAGCAACTTTTTGAGACCTCATAAAATTCTCTAACCCTCATATTTTCTTCAGGCTTGGGACTGGCAGGGTTATTGGTATACTGGCGGAGTTTTGGTTCACCCATAAGATAAGTTATCACTTTAATGTCCAGTAACAAGTTTAGAATCACTTTTGTACTGGAAGTTTAGTGATTCATAACATATTGTATTACATCAAATGAAGAATTGATATACCTTGCATAGAAGAGAAAACAAACAATGAAGCAGACAGATCACAACCAAGTAAACTGACCACCAAAAGAGGACACAGAGAGAGAGAGAGAGAGAAGCAAGCTATCAAAAACTAAAAATCATGACTAGAGAGACAGAAACAAACTCAAGAACAAAAGCATCGGGAAGACTCTTAAGGATATTCCACATATCAGTCAGCAAAACAATTTATATTCCAACTCAAGTTGAATAGTCAAGGCACCTTGCAATAATCCCGGAACTTTGAATAATATAGATTGTCTGCCATAGTAACTATAGCATGCTGTCTCTTCATTGTGAACCACTGTAAATATGGAAACAAAACACATCAGAAGATGATAATTGAATAGCTTCAAAATGAGCATGCAGCAGAGAACATATAAACAAGGACCCCAAAATCGCATGAACCATTGACCTTCAGTCTCAAAACCAACTTTATACAAATTAAAGGACAACTATTCAGATTCAAGACTACAAGGATCAGTACAATGAGTCAAAAGCAAATGCACATGTATTACATTCAGCAGACCTCTAAAGGAGGCTTCGTCTATCTATCTTCTCATTTCCTGTTACTTAGCAAAGAACTAAATGATGCCACATGGCCCCTCGAAAAGAGAGATCAGAAGATTCTTCATTTCCCAAAAGAATATCCCTTACACAAGGGAGTTGAGGAGGCTCTAGTAAATAATTGGGAGAAAATAGCACCAGAAAAAATTTCTACATGCACCAATTTGCTCAACTGCTGACACTGTTTTTTTTTTTTTTTTGCCCCCTCAAAGCAGAACAATTTAAATAGAGAGGGAGGGTGAGGAACAAACATGTTTCTATTTTTTGTGGATTTAAAACCTCACTATTTGTTTCAAGTATACCTGTGCACCCTTTCGGAAGTCTTTTTTCTCAACTTCTGGCAACATATGATCTGAATACCTTCCACTTCCATGTGGCCCAGGATCCTCAAAGCTGAGATATACAAATAAAATCAGAAAGTGATTATCATCGAAACAGCAGAACGCGACACGCTCATATTTATTCCAAAATAGGATGGATCAGCCTAAATTTCAATTAATTCAGTAATCTCAAAGAAAAGAAGACCACAGAGAACTTCCTACAGAGATAACAAGTAACATCCTACCAATGACAAAATAATATAGACTTACCAGTCAACAAAACTGACATTTGTATACATCAGATAGTTGTACACATAGTCAAAATCACGCAACGGTATACAACTGCAATTCAGTAGAAATTTTGGCATAAAACCAATATCAGCAGGTATTTCTCAAAATTCAGCAAGCAAACAGAAAAAAAATTCTTCAACATGGAGCCACCTGTCTGATAGTAAGACAAAGTGCTGATTATCAGGATCTCTGAGTGCATTTGCCAAAAGACGTCTCTCTGCATCCACCATTGAGATTTTCCCCCATACTACCTGCAAATGAAATCCACAAAAGGAATTAGTTAGCAACAATATACTAAAGTTTATTATATATGTTAGGAAATTGCAAGAGACTTTATGCAAAAGAATAACTCTCTCTGAGAAATTATCCTTTCTCTAAAGGACCAACATTAGATATCTTTCTGTTCTTGATACATCTACTTTTTTTCATTTTGAATAATACCATCTAATAGATAAGACTGTGCATCTTATGCCTACTCCAAAACTGACACATGTTCTTTAAATTGATAGTACCCCCTCCATTCTGGAATCCTTGTTACATTTTGGAATTTTTTGTCTGCAAATACTTCTTGCTTATGAAATCAATATAACATTTATTGTATTTTCCCCATTACACCTTGCCTCATTATCCTTATATTATTATTGTATCATTTCCAAGACAAAATCATCTAATATCAATGACTCTTCTTAAAACCTTCCCACTACCTATGCAATTTCAGAACATAAAAAAAGAAACATCTTTATGTAAAATTAATGTTGATTAAATCTGCAAAAGGGTATTTTTGGTCTCCTTAAAATTTGATACGATTTATAAACCATTCTTAAACAATGAGCATCTCTGAAACACAATAAGCATTTGAGAACAGAGAAGGTAACACATAGTTAGACTGTATTTTCCTATTTCTTTTTGTGACTAGAAATGAAACCCATCAAGACAATCAGTAAGCTACTATCTACCAACATGAGAACAGCAATAATTGATATGGAATCAACTCTAGTTTCTTCATTCAGAAATGACATAAAAATAAAATGGCAAACCTAATCAAGTCATTACAGCAACAAATTGCTATGAGATGTTTATAATACCTTTTTAAAAAGCGCAAGAGAATTGATGAAAGAGAATCAATCTCTCTCTTAGAAACTATCCTTTCTCCAATGTATCAACTAGGGTAGAGTTAAAAGTTTCAAGGTCAACCTCGACTGATCAAATTATCAAATTTTTAATAACTCGAATAAAAGATAATTTTCGAATTTTTAATAAACTTCTCAAATAAAAGATAACTTTCGAATTTTTAATGAGCTTCTCAAATAAAAGATAAATTTCAACTCAAGCTCGAATTATTTTCAAAAATATTTCTAATTAAAAATTTGAAAAGAAAAATAAAAAAGTAAAAATATATATATTTTTGTGGCTCGGCTCGACAAGTCAAAAACCAACTAATTTTAGGCTCAAGTTTGACTCAATTTTTTAACGAGCTGGCTCAAGTTTGACCGAGCTCAAGTCGAGGTTTGACCGGACACGTCGCGAGCGGCTCACGAACGACTCATTTGCAACCCTAGAACCAACATTAGTTATTTTTCAGCTATTAGCATATCCACTATTTTCATTTTAAGTGAACTATCTTATATACAGAACCACGTCTTAAATGCCCATTTTGCAGTTTAATGGGCTTCATTAATTTCCCTACTAATTTTATTTAACTCAATCCATTAGGATTTTTATCTCACACATATAAATAACAATAATACAAGGCTTAAAATATTTAATCATTTTTTTCTATTAAACAAGAATCCTGAGATAGGCCGATTTCCTTACCCTCTCAGGCATGGCCGCCATATGATTGGCCGGCGGCAGCGGTAATAAGTTTAAAAATCATTTTTCTCCACCATTTAGCTTCCCATATTCAAAAATTCATAGTATTTTCGGAATAAAAAACTCTCTGACATCATTTTATTTTATTTTTCAGTGGATTTTCGTTTAGTAGAGTGGTTAAGTTTTGGGCAAACGAGGAAGGGAGAAAAGAGAAGGGGAGGTGGCAGAAAAGGAAGGAAGAGGGAAGGGAGGGGGAAAGCAGAAGAGAAGGGCCAAAAGGAAGGAAGAGGGAAGGGAGGGGGCAAGCAGAAGAGAAGGGCCGAGAGAGGGAGAGAGAAGAAAGGGAGAGGCTTGTAGCCATGGGAGAGGGAAAATGAGGAAGAGGAAGAAGGGAGAAGAGGGAGGGAGAAGAAGGGAGGGCAGCAGCCGGTGAAGAAGAAAAAAAAAATTAGGATTAGGGTTTTGGAAAAAAAAAAAGTATTATTAAGAAAGGTATTTTAGTAATTTCAAAACCCTTATCCTTTGCAAATAGGTACTTAGGGTTTACAAACTCTAAAATTTTCCCAAACTCAAATACAAGTTTACAAATTACCCACAAATATTTTAGAATTTTCAAATTAGTCTCCAAATCTTTCTAAAATTTTCAATTTGACTCCAAATTTCTTAGAAATTGTATTTTTACCCAATTCTTTTTAGGAATTCCCTTTTATACCACAAGCCTTATTAAAATTCTGTTTAAACCCATATTTTCAAAATTTTATTTTTTAGTCCCTAAACTTTTGAAAATTACAATTTGACCCCAAACTTTTTCAAATTCGAAATTTTTCTTTTTCATATTTCAAAAGTGTCCCCAAACCTTTTAAAATGTCAAATATTTCCTTTAACTTTTCAAAAAACCCTTATTTTTCATTTATATAGATTATTTATTTATTTATTTTATTTAAAACCAATTATTTAGTTTTGCCTTTTCAAGGTTCTAATCCATTGAATACTTTTCAATATAGGAAACAAGGATTTAAAGAGCTAGATTATATCTATAGATTTAATGTAGGAAACAAGGTAATAAATTACAATATAGGAATCTTGAATACTTTATTACATTGAAAGTAAACAAGAAAATCTTAAATAAGGATTTTCGTTTAGCACATATTTATATCTGCTTTTGAGTTTGAAGTTCTAACCTTATTTAATTATTTATTTATAATTATATGTTATATATGCTATTTATTCGATAATTAACTTTGCACTTTTAAATTCTATTATTATAATAGTCCTTATAATTGTGCAAATAAATATCTATTGCATATATCATCAAATAACATTGGCTTAAGCCCGATAAAACATGAACTTATGTCCGATTGAACAAGAGCTTTAGCCCAATTAAAGAAGAGTTTATAGCTCAATACAACTAAATAATATACATTGATCATTTATGTTTACATGATATTTTTAATGTGGATATCTTTATAAAATGTCACATTTTACTCCCACTTAGTACATAATCCATGTATTTTATTTTTTTCTAAAATCGTTTACAGTGATGGGTTACAATGCGGGAATGAAGGATGACTAATCATTTATGAATTTTAAACTTAGTTTAAATTATGTTCTCGATTTCAAACTAAGAACATTTATGTTTATGTTTGGTTTTACTTGATTATAAATATTTTATTCTGGTAAAGTTAGTTTTGGAGTTTCAAATTTATAATTTGATACTTTTTGAAATTAGAGATTTTGATTCAATATTTGGAAATTTTGACTATTATATTATGTTTTCTATTTTGGGTATTTTTGGAAAAATCTAGGATGTTACAACGTCACTGTAATTGTGATACATAGCATTGGGCAACTTACGTCTACACCAAAAATTACACATGCTTTATACAATCAATGTTGAAACATAGTTTGGTTTTTATATTACATTGTCCTGTATCCATTAATTTCATCACATTTTTCTTTTGTTTTAATGACTGGAATCTTCAGAATAGCAGAACTGAACGTAAGACACACAAACCTCCAGAACCAACTCATGGTAAACCAGGGATACTGAGCACAGGCTTCATCCCTGGTACATGCACTGCACCAACAAGTTAACAATTCACTATTTACCACTGAGCTACACTATGCTGGACAGATTTCCTAAACATTTCCTCCATCACTATGTAACATTCTTCCTCAGCCCATCATTTTACTCAGATATCAAAAGAATATGTTTACTTTAAGAATGCAAGACTGTAAGTTGTCCAGAACTTTTCATTCATCCTTCTTAAGCCTTGCTCTATCTACCTTTCTTCCCTTCCTCACTTAAAAATAACAGCCCATATTCAACTGAAATATTCATCCTCAGCCAATCATTTAATACAGAAGCAATTCAAAAGGAAATGTTACTTACAAATCCATGACTATAAGTTGTCCCAGTCTTTTCAACTTTTGAGGCCTTCATCTGTTTACCTTACCACCACCACCGCCAAAAAAAAAACACTCTTGACATTGGATAAAAACAACAGCCCACAGAGACTTCAGAATTTGCACTAGGCTATTGAAAAGTATTCCATTTGACCAAACCTAAAACTAGAACTATCCCTTATGGCTAAAGCATTACATCTCATTATATTCTTATTGTCAGACTAATGGACTGACATGTTAATGTTATTCACCCTTATTCAATAGTTATATAGATGCAACGATGGTCATATGGAATCTAGCACCAAAGATTGTGATCAAACATCAAACTTAAACTGCTAGAGCAAACGAACAAGTACACTACACAAAAATCACAACAATTATATATAGGAGTTAGACAATATATTAGCACTGATCCCTAAAAATCAAAACACTGATGGTATAAGATTGCAAACCTTCTCACTGTGGATTTCACGATTAAGAAAGTAACGGCTAAAATGTACTGGCTTGTCTTTTGACGCATGCACATAGACAGAGAATTTACCTTCATGGCCCTGGAAAAAACAACATAAAAAATTTAATCAAAATTGCAACAGAGAAAGGAAAAGATTTCAGTAACTAGTGAATATGAAAAACATCTTCAGATCCAAAAATAATAATTAAAAAAACATTTTTTCTTTTATTTTTCCTCCATTTCTGCTAATAGGAAATGACCAACAAAATTGCAGGTTTAAAATTAACTTAGAAGGCTTGTATCATGCATAATTAAACCAAAAAAAATTGTTTTTATGCTAGGCTTGTATTGATTCAATGTATTTTTTGGAGCTTTCTACTGTTGAACATGTAATCTTAGTTTTTTCTGCATCTCAGCAGCACAAGATGCCTCATTCTTTTATATCCATGTATCTTTTTGTTACCGCAAAGTCCATAAAATTGGGAATGTGATCAATGAGCCATTACAACTGAGGACCAACCAATTTGTTAACTATAAGCATGTTCAAAGTTCATCTCAGAACATTTGGACCAACAATACGATCTGTATACTTCACAAGAAAAGAAACAAAGACATTTGAGGCCCTAACTGCATCCAGTTGTCCTACCAACACCCCCACATTACTAATATTTGAAAGGACTTCCTCTAGGAAGAGGTGAAAAATGCTCAACCAACCATAATTCCAGCATAACAAACATCATGGGCATTTCTATTTTTATATACATGAAAGAAAATAAAGAATAGATTAAATTTGAAGGATCACCAAAACAGAGAGCTTACTGCCGCTGTAAACCCTCTCTCTCTCTGTGTGGTTGGTGCTGGGAGATATCTTGTTAATTTCAGCTGTTTCAACTACTTTTTCTGATTGTTCTACAGTGTAATTTATTCTCTTTAAAGTGGAAGCATACCCATAAGACAATTCCAGTTCAATACTTCAAATTTTCCACACTAGTATAGTAATACACAATTGAAAAATGTATAGCTTCTATCAAAAAGAAAACTAGTTTAATTCAATCAGCAAAACATATATGCAAAAAATTCAAACAAGGTTTTGCAGCCTCAATCTGTTCACAGATTCAAGATGTCAAGAAATCATTTTGAATAGAAGAATTAATTTTGTAATAACGATGGAACATATACCTGGAAAAATCTATCCCATAGCCTTTCAAAAGGTAACGCACCAGGAGTTAGGAATAAGAATGCAATTTTAGGTTTCTCCGGTATAACAGGAGGTGTTCTAAGAATATCTCTAATTACAACATGAGAAGCAACCTCTTCATCTGTCAATTCTCTAGCAGGAGAAGGTGGAAGCCAGTCTGAAATTCCCTTGCAGCCATGAGATGAAAATACGTAGCATGCTGCAGAATTGTGTGGTGGATAAACATAAGCACATATCAAAAACATGCTGACTAAAGAAACCAATACTATAATCCATGTTGGTTTCTTCAAATGGCCGCGCTGGCGAGGCGCAGGCAATATCTGCATATCCTTCATGCCTAAACGCCAAGCCTGAGTCGACTTCATCTAGGTTAGAAAAAATGCATCACAGGTATACTCCCAAAACTAATCCTTTTTCCTGACTCAGAATCGATCCCAAGAACTTGTCACTGTGCACAACCTAAGAACCCAATAAAAAACCTCCAATAATCGATTTAGGAAGAATCTGCACCTGCAAAGTAACAACAGTATGAGAATCATGCACATTTCAAGAAATTTTATGAATTTTTTTATAGGGTGATAATTAATAACTCCAAAATATTGCCTTAGCATGGAGTAATAATGCATCAGTAATTGCACATGAAGTGTCCTCAGATTTGTGAGATTGAAACTTCAGATGTAAGCTAGAATAGGAGCAATCAAAATGTTTGAATTAGTTATACTGCACCACTTTAATTACTAACAGTTCAAATTTTCCATGATATCCATACCAGTTACAGATATTGCCCAATCCCAAATCCAGCACAACATAAATGTGCAAAGATCTACTGAAATGGGAGTAAACCTAACCATCTTTTACTCCTCTTCATTACTCTACCATTAGAACCAATCACATGAGCCTTTTAAAATAAAATGCATAAGACTACTGGAAATTAATAAAAGCACTACTTTTCTCTTCCAATTTTTTATCTGATTGCATAGTAATCCATTGTGACTATTCCAGCTTATCTAACAATTAACCCTTATTTCCAAATCATGTATCATCAAAACTCAAATCATATGATTCCAAGCAAAAGACGTATGAGAAAACCAAGAATTTTCTGCTCTGAAAGAAGAAAACGGTCAAAAGTGGGATCACAAACAGACCAAAGGCCCAAACGGAATTACACTACCAAATATTCAATACTCTGGAGCTGCCTAGACCAATCGCCCCTTCTTCCCCAAAAAATATTTCTGAAACAACTATAATTACAATTCAATCGCCACTTCCGCAACAAAAAGTGAAACATCAATATTCAAATTCAAATCTTGGGGGAAAAAAATCCCAAAGACTCAGTCAGAAAAGCACAATTAGCATATGTTCAGTCGTCAAACAACCATAACGATAAATAACTAAATAAATAAGGAAAAATTGATCCAAAAGTATATCCAAATTACAGCAAAAGGAAGAATTCCATTGTCTACCTCATTTAATTCACATTAATGAAATGAAACATCGTTTACTCACACACAAAACAAATTAATCAGCGAAGAAGAAAAACCAAACACTATACCTGATCGAGAGAGAAAAGCCAAAGTCGAACAACAGATCTCTGGATACGAGTATGAGATCTAGGGCGTAAAAACAACAGCAATGGAATTTATAAATAGAGAGAGAAAGAAGAAAGAGAGATGGAAGATGAATAGATAGATAGATATACAAAGTGTGTATGTATAAATTTGATTTATACTCAGAGATGATTGGACACAAGTGTGTGTTTTTCTCTTCTTTTTTTTCTAATTCTTTGTTTCTTGTAATTCTAAATGGGAGAGAGGAAGGAAAGAAGTTAGAGAAGAAAATGTAATGGAGTTGATGGGGAAATTTTTGGAGCAAGAGTTGAACGTTTATGGGTGATGGCGTTTCGTTGAGGTCCAAAGAAAAACAAACATCTCAGCCGGCGATTTTTACATTTCAATATAGGTGTACTACCTGTATTTTTTTTTCTTTTAAAATTAAATTAAAAATATTTACTGCTAGTAGTATTTTTATGTAAATGATTCTCATTAATTTCATATTCATTCTCTGTTACACTTTCCTCATCATAATCATTTATTGTTTGCCTCCAAAGACAGACATATTTTGGGCATTAAATAGTAGGTAGGCATAGGTTCAAAGATCAAACTATGCCCTTTTATACCAAAATGTTTCTTCCGTTTAAATTTAAAAATTAAGAAAATTCATTGATTATTATAAAATTTATAGTAACATAATTATTATTTTTAATGTAGTTAGTTAATGAACTTATAAAAAAAATTAATATAATTATTAATGAAATGGTTAGGAAGATTCTTAAATTATGAGTTTGTGATTAAAATTCTAATTAAAGATAAATTTATTTTAAAAAGTAAATATTTCAAAATAAAATTATAAATATTTAATTTTAAACAAATGAAATGTAAAATATATAAATTTTTAGTAGTCACTTTCTTTGTCATTTAAAAATAAAATAATAAAAATCTTAATTTATATTTACATATGTCACTTCACTATTAAATAATATTGTACTCATATTTTCAATGATGTGAAGTAAGAAAAAGCAAAGTGTTCCTTTGGATTTTCTATGCCCAACTAAACAATGAGTTACAAAATGGATATTTATGCTTCCTTTTTACTTTTTGAGAAAAATAGAAATACTTGACACAAACAAAAACTCAATGTCAGTATTTTTACTAATTTTCATTCACTCTAAAAAGATAAGAAAAATATTTAAATTTTTATGAATAGTCTATATAACAGTAAATGTTTCATTTCATAAAATAAAAAATATATATTTAAAGTTTAACAAATTTACTTTCTAACTAATTTAAAAAATGTAAAATTTCACAATACTTTTGTCATATTACTCATCATTGAAGGCTAAAGTAATAATTTATCTATATTAATTTATTTTAAAAATAAAGCATTTAATTTTAAACATGCAATAAAATGGCAACTAATCAATCAAAACCATATTACAATATTAAAAATAAAAACGTATTAGTATATTAACATATTCAAACAAATAAAGGGATGCAGTAATAGGGTTAGTGGCTATGAATTTTTATTTTTATTGTTTTTCCCTTTTAGGTCTATGGAGAAGTAATTAATCCACGAATAGTGGAACAACATATTAAAAAAGGAAGGTATGTGAAACGCTATCAGTAAGCGCGTGAAATAAGAAGTTGGAGGGCGTTAAATGTTGATAGGCCGGGTTGTCCCATTTGGTTTGGGGAGGTGTTGGCCCGGTCGGAAGGATCTATACATAGTCATATTGGAAGATTTGAAATTCTAGAATATTTTTATGTGCTGGCCTTTGTTAGTTTTCTTTTAAAGGAATTTTGTCTTTTTCCCCTTTTGTCTCTATGTATTTAATAAATAAAACCACAATTTCATTGATTTATATATTGATTCATCTAAACTATTTTAATAAGTTCATACACTTCTAAGTAATTCTTTTAGAGATAATTTATAATGTTTAATATAGTATGTGTAGATTTATCAATTAAGATAATATATAATTCTCTTTCATAGTCTTTAATCTCTTCATGGATAAAGTAATATTTAAGTTGGTAAAATTATTTATTTTTAGAGTATCTTTAATATTTCAATGTACATATATATATATATATATATATAAAAGGTGTGACATAGTGCCATTAAATTTTTCTCTATAATACATGTCTTGAACTCATGTCAATGACAATATAAATAAGAATGTCATCTATTTATATCTTATTTAATATACTAAAAGCATATTCAGTGTTCAATATCAATATAAAAAAAATATCATGTCATTAATATTAACGGTGTCATTAAAATTCTTTTTAATGCATATATTTGAAAGTCATCTCATGCTGACATAACTATTCTCAGTATCGACAAGAATGACGTATCTTAATATCCTATTTAACATGTGACTCAATAAATAAGATAAACATCTCACCTTTAAATAAATTCATCAATTAACAAATTATACATAAACAGTGCAATTAGTTGCTTACATTATGCAGTGTAGATAACTTTTAAAGTTTACCTATAATTCATTTGACATGAATATGATGTAAATTAACATTCATTCATTGAATATCACTTGATAAAATTTATTCAATATTAAGAGTTAAGAATTTGAGATACTCTTATTTTTTTAATAAATTTACCAATTAATAAATGACACGTAAGCAATGCCATTGGTTGTTGACATTATGCATTAGAGATAACTTTAAAAGTTTATACTTTATTTATTTTGTCATTCATCTAATGTAGATTGACATTTTAATTATTAATTGTCACGTAACAAAATTTATTCAATATTGGCATTGAAGATGCTCTTACTTTATTTTACAAAAAATGACATAGTAGACTTTAAACTTTCTCTTCTGATAATATAACTTTATCTTCTCATATTATAACCCTTAATTTAAACCAAATGAAACAATGTCAAAATTACATCTACCAACAATAGTATGTTAACAACGAAAATGACAAAAATGATAATAATAATACAATAAAAAGAAGAAGATTAATTGCAAGATTGACGCGAAATTAAATTTGACTACAAAATTGAGATTTTTAAAAAGTTTAGATGTTAGTAGTGTACTTTGCTCTTTTTATATTTACTATCATCCATATTGAATTTTATTTTGACCAAGATCGATTAAATACAATTTTGAATTATTAAATTTTAAATTTCATTAATCACAAGGAAGACAAGTCACTTATTTCCTTCATTATATATATATATATATATATATATACATATATATTAGTTCAAATAATTAATAAGTGTGTTGTTTTTTAAAAATTAATAATAAGTTTAATAATTTAATTGTTTAATTATGGAATTTCACAATGTTAACTATTACTTAACATGTGTGAATACATGTGTGAATATGATACTTAGGCCAAGTAATTTTAAATGAAAAAATGCAAAAAGATAAATTATGCTATTAAAAGTATATTTTCATCCATATTGAATTGAATATCTACATTTTATTTTAAAATGTCTGATATTAAATATCTCTTTTCCTAAATTAAACATATTTTTTACAAAAAAATTTAACTAACAACCTCTTTAATTTAAAAAGATAATTTTTCTAATTAATTGTTTCTACCACTAACCTAAATAATAACAAGGATAATAAAATAATTTTTAAATATTAAATAATATTATTAATTTGTGAACTAATTCAAATATTAACCTTTAAATTTCAATTAAGAGAGTATTTAAAAAAAGAAATGAAAATGAGATTTCAAAAGATGGACAGAAACAAGAGAGAGATGACAGGACAGAGAAGAATAGAAAATTCGCGGGTGAATCCCATTGGCTGTTGATGCCTGGGAAATTGGAAAAAACACAATCCTTCTTTGCGCTTTAGAATATTCAATGCTTTGATCCTCTACTTAATTAAAATTTTGAAATGCCTCTTTTGACCTTCGTTCGAAGTTTGACCCGGGAAGATTAAACTCGAAATTGCGTGGAAAGCTGCAGACTCCACTTCCGTTCCTCTATTTATAACTTAATATTTACATTTCTTATTTTTTAAAATAAACGTATGCTTTATATTTTATAATTTTTTAAATAATTTTCTTAAATTTACATCTTATAATTAATGGTCTCATATCAACAGTAATCAAATACACTAATCAAATAAAGTAGCTTTCTTAAAATTAAATGCTCTGTTTAATTTTTAATATCAATTAAATGTGAACATTCAATTAATTTTTTTTAATTACATTAAAACATTTATAAATTAATACTTGATAAATTAATAATCTCTTTAAAAATAATAATATTGTTTTCAATCCCAACTTGGACCAGTTTTAAAAAATTAGTAATTTTGATAAATCAATAAGATTATAATTTTTAAAAGACTTTTATACGAATCTATAATCTCATTAATATTATAAATTAATAAAAATTTTAAATTAAAAAATAACTAAAACAATAGTAAAATATTTTTAAAAAAAATTATGAATTTAAATCTAGGTGGATTTTATTCCTATTTTTTTTATTACATTGACAAATTCTAAGGTCGTTTTCTCGAATTGCAAATTTTTGTGAAAAGTTTTTGTTGATTTCAGTGCTTTCTTCTGTGCAGTTGGTTTCAAAGTATTGAAATTGTCCTCAACTCCAGTCTCAATAGGATTTTCAATGATATTAATCACAATTTTTTAAAAAGTTTTGGACCTCTGAACATTTATAATTTTTACCGAATAATCTCACAAATGATTGACATATATTTTATTGTATCAATTTCTAAGTTCATGAATGTTTTTTTTTATAAGTTGCTTCATTTATGTACTTTAAGGCTGCTTCATTTACCAAAAATAATTACGATATTCAATTTATCAACTTTCTAAAAGCATTTTATGTAATTAAGTTGTACTTATCTTCATAAACATAATTTAAATAATCAAGACTAAATATGTATTTAATAGTTTTGATTAAATAAAGTATTTCCCCAAAATTTCTATAATCTACAAATACAATGGATGTTGTTTAAGTACTTAAAACAGTGAATACTATTTACTTATTTTCATAAATATTGTAAAATTATTTTAAAAAATAATACTTCATGAAATATGACATTCATATTTGTAATGATTTTGATGTTATTAAATTTATATTCACTAAATTAATAAAATACTCTTTAAATTAATAAATTATTAATTTATCAATTAATTGATAAAATTTTATGTCCCAAGATTATTAATTTAGAGAGATTTTATTGTATCAGTATTGATATATGATCTAAATAAATGAATTAATTTCCATTTTATCTATTATGTTTATTTCAAAACAACTATTGGATCTACAATTAGTATGTAATAATGTTTAAAATATCTACTCACTCCGTCTTTGAAATATAAAATGTTAGAAACAAATTTGTATTATTTCTAAATATAAGATATTTTACTATTTTTAAACATATTTTGTCTATTGTTCTCAATATTGCTCCAAAATCTCTTTTAGAGGGAGATGACATCGTAAATAGTAGAGAATTAGTTACAAGAAATTATAGATGAAATAAATGAGATTATTTTAGAAATAAAAATATTTTTTTAATATGTGTAAAATTTCTTCTAACATCTCATATTCAGGGACGGAAGAAATTAGTTAGAAGTTT
This sequence comes from Apocynum venetum, assembly GCA_019593545.1. Taxonomy (NCBI): domain Eukaryota; kingdom Viridiplantae; phylum Streptophyta; class Magnoliopsida; order Gentianales; family Apocynaceae; genus Apocynum; species Apocynum venetum. The sequence continues at coordinate 473,627 of SRSM01000149.1, forward strand.
TTTTTTTTCTCATCCTATTTTCACCTCTATTTTCCAATTCACCCGTAAGTACTCATAAATCTTCTAATATCTCCATAAAGACTCTCACGTCTCTCTAAATCCTCTTATTATTTTTATTATTATCTCAACTGAATGCATATATTATATAAATACCTATAAATTTAGATATTGTTTTCACATATATATTGGGGGGGGGGGGGAGAGTCACCTGTACTCTTCATAGAGGAAGTAATTACATTTACTTTTATTTTGTTTAGTAGGAAGGGAATAGGAGGTGGAGGAGGAAGAGGAGAGAATTATTGATATATTTTATCTTAAAAAAATTTCCCCAAATTTTTATCACATAAAAAATTAAATTACCTTCTGAACCCTCAATATGGGTCTAAGTTATTAATAGAAAAAAATATTTTCCAATATTTTGTAATTAAAATAACACTCTCAAATAATTTAATAACTATATTTTATATTACTAATAATAATGTGATACCTAAAAAACATCATATCAAAATTTTAATTTTCTAAAAAAAATTATTAACCAAACACAACAATTTCCTTACAAAATAAAAATTACTTTTCAAAATTCAATCCAAATACGCTAATTTGTTCTCTTTCATAGTAAAGTTTTTTCCTCCTTCACCCAAGAATGAAGGCCTTCAAAAGGCAAAAGGCTTTCTCACATGAAAAAAGAACAAGGTCTTGATCACACGTCGAGATGAGAAGGAAATTCCTCTGTTCCTTGAATTTATAATAATAGCCTTAAGAGTTTTGAATATGGCACTAAATGAAAGGTAATTTAGTGATTTATGTAGTTATCTATTTAGTCTTATGGGTTAGCTGTTTTGGCTCCTCAGTGGCTGTCAAAGTCTTGAAATATTATTGGCTTTAAATTGTGATAGTGGCATTTGTGGCTTATCAAACATTTCTAAAAGCTTTTGTATTTGTTCTCTTTTATAATAAAGTTTTTTTCCTCCTTTGCTCTTGGATGTATGTCATTTAACCTAGCTACATAATAATTTTAGTGTTTTTTCTTTTCTTCTATTTCTTTGTTATTATTTATTTTGATTTACCACAATATTTTTTATTTCTTTTGAGATTTACATGGATTAATTCTAGACAACTTAAATTGAAGTCTATTTTATTTACAAGTGGACAAAATCTACTTGTTATGTGGTTCCAATTATGATTCTTGAAAGTTGTCATATAAGGAGATTTTAATCAAAATATATATTTTTTATATTAGATCCAAAATAAATCTTATTGCATAAAGCGTAACAAAATTACTCAAAACATGAATAACATTTATGTCATCATTTTTTTTTATTTTAAGGACGTCAAAGTCATTCATATCGTTAGATTAAAAAAAAATAATGACATAAATACCTGTTATTAAAAAAATTTTTAAAAAATAGACTCACGTCATTCATCATGATTATGTGTATTCTTATAGTAATATAAGATTATTCATATAATGGGTACTTGAAATTTTAAATGAGGAAAAAGTTGAACAGTTTCATTCGTTGTGGACTTCTGGAATTATTTTGTCTTTTGCAAAAGTAGCACAAAAAATTAATGTTAACCAAATGAGAATCTTAAAATCCATCCAAAAAAATGAGAATGCTAATTTTCTTTCAAAAATAAAATTCTTTCATTTTTTTTATAAATAATTTTTTTTCCTCAAAAAATACTGCTAAAATCTGACGGTTCATGACAGAACATCTGTTTTGTCAGATATAGCAATACATGTATATGGATTTAAGAAGAACGAGTTAATAGAACAAAATCTATTTTGCGTCGTTAGTATAAAATGATGTTGAACGAGGATTAGGTTGGCTTTTGCCTTCTACTCGAAATATATAGCATTCTACAAAATTTGATAAGTATTTACCGATTTTTTTCGGTCAATGTTGCCGCTGTTAGTTTTTTTATATACTCGTTTAATCTGAAATTAAATATTCATATTTTTATTTTAATTTATTTGAAATTAAATATTTATTTTTATTAAATAAACATATTTTTTTATCAAAAAGTTTATTAATAAAATCTTTAATGTAATAAATTTATATCACATTAACTCATTCTCTCCATTAGGGGTGACTATCGTGTCGGGTTGGTGAGTTATTAACACACTAATCCAAACATGACACGATTAATAATCGTGTCTAATATGTGAATACGAATACAACACGTTACAAAATTGTGTAAACAATGAGAATTTGTCAATCCGCTAAATTCGCAAACATAATAATCCTATTTAGCAACCTATCAATCCAATAACACATATTTTAGTGATAAAATCATATTACATTTAATATGGAATACAATAAATTAAATTAAAGATCAAGAGAATCAATGTACAAGAAAAATTGAGATAAAAATATGTTCAATTCCAGAGAAAAATTGTATAGACCATCTAAAATAGTAAAATATTAATGTAATATTGTACAAATCATGCAGATATTTATTACTATACGTAAATGCATCTTAACAAAATAGATTATCATTATCCCAACTTATCACAATAAAAGTTTTTTTTTTGAAAAAAAAAATCATACTAGAGTCTTGATATATTTGGATAGATTTGATTTCCTTTCTAATCGATAACTGTATATTTTTTCAATGTACTCATGCTTTTTACTATATACCGAGGTTAAGTTTGTGATCCCCTGTTTTATTTGTATTATGTTTTTTTATTTATGAGATTTAAATGGTCTATTTTTCCTATTAAAATGTTTAAAATAATTTGACTAAATATATATATATTTTTAATTTTTCATTTGTATGCAAAAGTTGGAAAAGACTTATATATAAAGTTCTTTTAAAATAAACAAATTAAGAGAGAAATGAGAAATGAATTCATTATATTGTAAAAAGGTTAGAATATCAAAAAATTTATATTTGGTATTTAAATACATTTATAAAATGTAAAATATCCAAAATAATCATACATGAATTCTTGTGACTAACTCCTCATATTAATAGTTTTATAATTTTTTAAAGAATATATATATATATATATGTATATTTATTGTAATTATATTAAGATTAACTTAATAAAAAATAATATTTATCTATACTAATGAAATGAAAGAAGAGATACTTTTTATTTTAATTTAAGATAGTTTTTTTTTTGAAAAAAATCAATCCATACTTATCAAATTCTATAAAATAATGTAATTTATAAATATTTTTTCTTTGCACAGTTAGTATTCCACATTCGATGAGACTATTAAAATAACTAATATGATGAATGTTGATTTTTTGAGAAAAATATTAAAACTATTTCATTATTAAAATGACTAATATGAACAGAGGTAGCATGTCCCCACCCCCAATAATATATAATACTATAAAACGCATTCAGAAACAGCTATTGGACTGTTGACATGTCATACAAGGTTTTCCTAATTCCTGGAAGTGGGGCCCATTAATAACATTTTCAACACGTCCATAACGGTCTCATTATGTTTTTATATTATTTTTCTGTAGTAAATAAATAGTACTACGTTTTATTACACATATTTTCTCTTCTTTTTTTTTCTGATCACCCATTGGTTCTGGCCAATTATGTTTTTTTTTTTTAATAATCCAGGCAGACCACATACGCAGCATATGCTCACATGCTACGTGAGCTGTTGACCCATATGCTGACATATACAAATACAGGTATTGTATATTATGTCGTAATAAATATGCAAAAAAAAAAGACATAAGTTTTGGATAAAATAGTTAATTTGGTCCCTAAACTATTATTCAAAAGTTATTTATGTCTTTAAATTTTTTTCTACCATTTACATTCTTAAAGTATTGTTAAAAAATTATTAATATCTTCAAAGGTTTTTTTTTTGTCATTTACATTGATAAAGTATTGTTTAAAAACCAATTTCATTCTCAAATTTTTTTATGACAAAAATATTAAGGATGCAAATGATAGAAATAAACATTTTTTGAAAATATAAATAGATTTTTAATAATAGGGAATGTAATTAGTTGGAAAAAGCTATTGACGATGTAAATGATTTTTATACAATATTTTAGAGAAATAAATGCCCGGAAAAAAAACTAAAAAATGAAAATTGACTATTTTCCCAAAGTCTTTTGACGGGGCAAATCTTGAAAATAAGGATATGGCTTGCCCATGAAAGAAACAATAACACGACATCGAGATTTGGCCCTAAACTGGTCATTCTTTTGACTTTGAATGAAACTTGAAAACCTACCAAACATTGACGAGGGGAGAGTGCCTCTTTAGCAAAGACACGGCTCATTTTAAAAAAAATTAATTATAATAGTGATGCGACGATTAAAAATAATTCATTAAAAGTTAATTTATTATCTTGGTTTAATTTTTAAGAGTATACTCCCTCAGTCACATATTTTATGAAGAAAAGAAAAATACACACAACTTGAATTCGAGTACAAAGATTCAAGCTCGAGGTAAATTTGGAAATTTATTTATTTGAGAGAAAATGAAATCTACACACACATATAAGTATATAACAATATGTATTAAAGCTTATTTGGGTTAAAATCGTTTTCAATTTATGTATTTTCTATTAAGTAAAAGATAAAAAAAAAATTAAGAATTGATAAATCCTGAACAATGTGAGGATTCTGATTTAGAATTAACACAAGAATATGATTTTTGTTGATTCAATTTATGAACTTTTCACTAAGGATTGAGTTAGAAAATGTGTCATTAACAACAAACTCGAGAATTAGGATTTATGCATTGTATCGGGTGTTGTTCATTTTTTAGTTATTGTCAAAGACTTATCATGTACTTTTGAGTCTTTTTTCATTTTCTGAAGGGTTTCATAAATAAGCCACTTCATCATGCTCTTGCACAGATAGACCTTTCCTCTCCTACACATTTAGAATGATACTCTAATTATTCTCATGATATGCTTTCAGCTATTGTAGCTGATTTTACTTCTATTGAATGAATTCTTCTTCTTCTTTTTTTTTTTGAGAAAAAAGAAGAAAGAATTTATGAAACTGATGAGGGTGCCTAAATCAATCAAAGTCGTCAATTTTATTTATTTAAAATTAAATATTCATTTTTATTTAGTAAAAAATTTAGAAAAGATAAGTTACTTATATATATATATATATATATATATATATATAACAATGCAAGGAAATAAACTTCTGATAAATAATAAAGTGATAATTAAATTCGTCAAAGGATTGACTCTGTATGGTTGGAGGAATTGGCTAAGGATTTTCCTAGAAACCCCGCTTGTTAAATAATTCATGAAAATTGGAAGTCAGGGGAAGGAAGATTTTTGCTCATTTTTTTTTTCATTTTAAATGAAGAGAGTATAAATACATCTACAAAAAAATAAAAAATAAATAAAGGACTACTAAATCAACACAGGAAATTATAACATATAAAAATGATATAGTTAAGGACAGTCAGTGAAAAGTTCCAAATATGCATTTTCTAAAGATAATAATATTTCCTATTTAAATTTGTTCATACCATCAAACCGAACCGGACCTATATTGAGCCAAAAGTAACCTAGAAATAATTATAAAAAATCTGACCCAGTAACCCTAAACAACAAAATGAAACATGCAAATACAAATAAAAATTGTCATCATTCTTAAACTTTTCATCTAATTAAGAATTGAATTATCACAATCACTTAATAATATAAAAATATAAAAATTAATGGAAAATGTTCTTTGACCTTGGTGTAAATATTCAACTATCAAACGGAGAGAATTAAAAATTCAATTTAATACTCCATTCATAAGATACAATCATTTCAAGGACCCTTAGCAACTTAATGATTGCATTGGAAGGTACTGAGTATTTGACAAAAGGCCAAATCTAGCTTGAATAAATCTAGTTCTTTTAGAGGTTACTTAAACAAAACTTATATGAGACTATTAAAGGAAAAAACATTAAAAAAAATCTTGAATTTGTCAAAGAGGCTCCACACCACCCAAGAAACAATCCCCCCCCCCCGGGGTAATTTGGTTAATGTTTAGCGTTTTTTCTCATTGCATCTGGAGCTTGGGCACTTGTACATAATCTTACGTTCCAAGCGTTATATTTAAGCTGAAAATAAAATAGAAAACATATTTACATAATTTTTTTTTCTAATTAAAGATAATAATTTCTTTCATGTTAAAATAATTTACAATATAATTAATCAAATAATAAATATTTATAAAGTAATGAATATATACATAATCATTTCAAAATATTTAATGTATGTCTAATATAAAACCCATGTGTAAAAAATTTAAATTTTAAATGAAATTTTTAGAAAAGAAATTGTTTTCCCAAGGAATGTTGAGAAAAAGAGGAAATAAATGGTAAAACGAAGAGTCTACATGTCTGCTCATTCATTTCCCTCAGCCGAAGTATTCGGGCTCAAGCACAAACAAACTCATAGTAGGTGAAAAACTGAATCATCATCAGCAGGATCACTTCTCTAGAATGGTTCATAATTTGATATTCACATTAGCATACAGGGAACAGTAAAATTAACAGTAAAGCCAAAAACAAATAATAATCTCAGAAAGATTGTATATCCAAAAACATGGATTATGCATCGACTTGGATGAACCCAGAAAGGCAGACCTGGGTATTTAATGTTCAACCAGCAGAAAAACCTTTCTAACTGTCCATCGGCACTGGGCTGGATGTCGATAAAATATCCAAGAGTGAGGTCTGAGGCTCCAATTCTTCATGCCACAGAGGAAGGGTGTCACCAGGATAAAAGTTTCTTTTCACTCCATCTGAGTTGATCTATGTAAAATAAGACAGCAGCGATCAATAAAACCCACCCAAGGATAGATAAACGAAATGATAACGATAACACAAAGAGAATTATTTGAAGGATAATATTATAACTAAAGAGATATGTAAGACATTACCTGTTACTGAAGCATTTACAACTACTATTATGGTAATTCCTATCCGTAACAATATGAAAGAGAATAACTTCAACCCTATTTTATTTATTGAAGCTACTCACTCACATAGTACTTCAAAAATACACTAAGTCTAAAATGGAAGGGAAAAAATGTTTCAAATACACGGTAAACCACTAAATTTGTGCATGCAGGATGTGCATTATTTTATGCTTCAAGCATAATAAGCAAGCAGTTCCTAGAGTCCCCATCCAACTACAATACACTATTCTGAACACTGCTTAAGGTCTAAAAGTCCACCTCTTGCTGGCCTTTACTTTGGACCAAAGTAGAAGCCATAAAATGATTTTACGTCATACCTAAATACTTTTTTATTTTATTTTATTTTAAAAATTACCCTTCCCAACCAACTCCAACCCCAACCTCCAAAGTGTGAACTAATGAATGTTCTCTAATATACTTCATTACTTGCTTCTTTCTCAGCCACCCAAAGGGATGAGGGAATCTTTGGTTTCCAAATTTTATAACTCTTGAAAAACAGCAACTTCTAGAAGTGATAAACTTAAAAGAGTTAATGTCTGGTTAAATGTCCCATATTTAAAACTACAAACGGTTCAATAGGCATATATATATAGCAGAGTTTGACGATATTAAGCCATCATATGCCAACATTCAAAAGACACCGCACCAGGTTTAAAGAAAATTTGTTGAGAATCAGAACCTTCCAAATGAAGAGGAAAAAGAAATTATGGTAGCACATTGTTGAAGGGCATACATATCGACGAACATAAGGAAAACAATGAGATATTGAAATTTCAACTTGATCATCCTTTTTCCATTTAACAACGTAGAAAATTCACATCACCATGACTAGTCAATTCTACATCATAATCTATACCACTAACACACCATAAACATATTGAAACTAAATAAATGTCTAATAGCTTCCTAAGATGAAAAATATCTCATTAAGAAAAATAAAGGTTTCAATTAACTAACTTCAGCTAGAGCTGAGGCATATTATAACTTCAGTAAGTTCTGATAAAGAAAGAAGCATAGCCAAATAAATAACTCACAGTGACAGTCCGCACAACACCACCACTAGCACCATCTCGAGCAATGGCAAGAGAGACTGCCTTGACAACTAATTGCTGTTGTATACGAAAAAAGAAATAAAATATAAGGGAGTGGAAACTAAATCAGAAGTACAATATTCAAATAGTTAAGTAAAAGATGTGCGGTTCGTGCATCAGAATTTCCTAAAATTGCGAAATCATCAATCAACCAATGACATTTAATGGCACCTTGGCTTTGGTATACAACTTCTCAGTTTAAATAATAAAAAAGAAAAAGAAATAGAGGATCAGAAAATTCTTATGGCCAGTTGGCCACCACAGCAGACCGTCTATTTGATTTGTAATGCTTAATATCCTGTGGTTATTCTCTCCTTTAGTGTGGGAGGGCATAATAAATCTAATTTTGAGGAAAATTATTAACTGAAAGAATATCCTAAGCGGAATACTAAATTTTGCAAGCTGATGATTAGAATTAACACTTTAGTTTAACGTTCATAGTAATGAGGAAGATGGTATTATTGGAGTTATCCTATACACGTTGGCAATTCTGAAGAGGATTTATGAAGCATAAATCTCAAAAAAATAACCTAAAAACGCTATATCATTGGAGTTATCCTATACACGTTGGCAATTCTGAAGAGGATTTATGAAGCATAAATCTCAAAAAAATAACCTAAAAACGCTTTTTAAAATGAGCATATGTAATATGCAAGTTTTAATAGTGGAAGAAGCAATTGCTTCCAAAAGCTGGTACAACAAAATTAGTAATGGTAGTCAATACATGTCCTATGCGCATGAGATGGTCTAAAAAATAATTTCTCTTCTAATGTGTTTAACAAGGGAGAGACAAAGGACCAATGAGACAAAGATAGCTTGAATTTTGTGGGAAAATTGACTTCCCTCACCATAAAACATTCAGCCTAGACCTCTCTATTGTAACAAGTGCAAGCTCAGACCATATCTAGTCATAAGCCATCTCTCTTGAAGTTCTCAATCTAATATTTACCTCTCTGCCTTAATGCTCAAATTGGTTTCAATACCTCAACCAAGCTACAAAAGTATCTTCATCTAATGTATTTTTAGATTCCAATAACCCCTAAACAAAGGAAGTAACCACAAGAATCTAAATGAGCACAAGATAACAATTTTTCAGCAGTATATGCACCAACCTCAGCTTCATCTTGGGTCATTCCTTCTTTCCATGCCTGATCAAAGAATCCATATAAGTATGTAGAACCAGATCCTGCATGCATAAAAAGAGAATGGAGAAATTTTATTGACACAGAAAAAGATATCTCACCAAGCCAAGTGTACATTATTTGAAACACCGAGCCAAGTGCACACTCTTTGAAAAACTATCTTACAGAAATCAAACAAAACTGAAACAGTCCTTGCATAAGCTTGTAGTAACTTTACTATCTCCAGGGGAAAGAAGCATCAAGAGCAGATAAATCAACAGAGGAGCATCTAAATAATATTGAACTGAAATCAATTGCTGAGTATCTAAAATAGAATGTTTTGAGCAGATATGATATGATGACACAAACTCTGACTAATGTGACTAACGTAAGACTTCTTCTGATGCAAGAACCATATTGTTCAATGAAAATAAATTCAAAAAGAAAACACTGCAAATCATAATATGATAGAAGCCTCATAAGATATGCTTAGCTAACCATTTGGACACATGTACAAAAAAGGCAACAGATATACACAGAAGGTGAAAGCAAGACAGTGAACAATGGCTGATAATGGAATTATTTAGAAGTTTTTCAAGGAAAACAGACCTCCAATAGCAAAAGGCTGCTCAATAAGTGTTCCTCCAAGAGATATTCCATATATTTTGCCTCCTTCATACTTGTCCCATCCACCAACTATGAGCCCCGTTTGCAGCATATTCTGTCAAGTTGAGAAAGTGCAGACTTTTTATTGAGCACACTTGTAGAAGAATAATAATTACACAGCTGTTTCCCAGACACTGTGAGGCGTATATCAAGAACGCTTGCTACATGATATACTACTTTATGCATTCGAAGAGCATTCTATATAAGTATGGACTTTGCAGACTAATCATTAGAATTCCAGAGGATAGTTAAGTGAAGCCCCAAATGAAAATATAGGGGGCAAAAAAGGTGTGTTTCAATGCATTAAGATTAAGCCACCATAATTTTCTCAGAATCTGTAAACTGTGAAAATAAGAACAACTGTCATACTCCCTCTATCTTTTTTTATAAGTCATTGGAGCATATTTACATAGACCAAGGGAGCATTTCCCGCTCCCCCCCCCCAAACATACTCTTTATTGTTCTATCTTGGTAATAAGAAAGGAGAGAAGAGAGAGAAGGAAGTCTATCATAGAAATAACAAAGAGGAGCAATAGAAATAACAAAGAGGAGCAAGGATATTTGGTAAAACCACCCCTCCTATGATTGTATTCAAGTCATGCCCACGATGATTGTCGTGTATTTAATGTCAAGTGATGTTGAATATATTAATAAAATAGTTGAAATATAATTAATGAATTAGTGAACATGTGAAAATTTAAATAAAAGGCATCTTTTATGTGTATTATGATATTCATGTATTGGAATTTTACTTTTTAAGTTTTGGAGGGAATTTTTAATGGATTTAATTTTTTCCCCAAAGAGTATAGGAAAGAAAAAAGAGTAGAGAAAATTCTTGGCCAAATATGGCATGAATCTCTCAAGCCATATTATGTGTAAAGTGTAAACATCGTCATACAGACCCGTTTAAAGATAAAAACTAATCTTACACTTGAAAGGCAGGTAACATTCAATTGTAAGATCTTTAGAGACATAAAGGGAAGACTAAGACAACTTCCTAATATTAGCATCTTTTATCTGATAAATTAAAACTATTTAATCATCATCTTTCCCAATTTATCTTCTTTGATAGTTCATAGAGGAAACAAGAATATCTTTTTCCCCCAACTTGAATGCTGGAAAATGAATAGACAAAGCCAGAAGTTCTCCAGTTCAGATATGTGCAAATGCACACCAGTAACTTGCTTCTGGGAAATCTATCAACAGATTCAGTATTTTCTACTGCACACTAGGTAGATACTGGATATCGTAGCACTTAGCAGATACCAAATATTTGTACTACATATGCAGGAAACCAAAATTTCCTAAATAATAACAATAGTAGTATGCAGGAACATAATAGTGACTTGGACAATTCATAAGCCCAGAGATCTTGGACACTCAAAAACAATCTAAGAATCATAGTTGTACGCAAATTGTGATATTGTAAGGGATACTAAGAATAGACCTTGTTATTGTAGGCTAGCAATCTAATAAGATTTGCAGCAACCTTAACAGTGGCAGGTTGCCCAAGTTGTATCCTGTATCAAAATAATGATTTAAATTACAACAATGTCGAACAACAATAAAGCTATGGAAAGATGAGAAAATAGAGTAATCGTAGTAAAGATCTGTTCCTCCTTTCAGGGAATGCAGGCCCCATACCAAATTCAGGATTTGTAAAGTAGTGCCTCAAAGGTAGAGATGATAGGTATTGATGTGTTTATTCTTCAAGAAATCAACTTGATACTAGTTGCTTTGGTAGTATTTGGCTTTTATTTGTTAACTAGGATAAAATTCAAGGATGCAACCATAAACAGCAGCTGATTAAAAGCAAGTGTATCATCGATACAGGTTTAGTACTTAAAACAATACAACACAATGGTAGAGAATACTTATTTGTAAACACTAAGGATTGCCGGAAATTTAACACTTAAACAATCTCTTATTTCTGCCTCTGGCTTAGGACAATATTAGGTTCTACTTAGGACTGAAACCCTTTTTCAGTTATTACAGGCAAATCTCTGATAGAGTGTAAGAATCTAAACTGTATACACCAAACACTACTCCAATCAAGAAAAGAGAATAGGTTAGGCTCACTTACGTGTGTTGATGAAGAAAGTACCGAACATAATCTGATACTATTTGTGAATCTGCTGCCTGAAAAAGGAGAAAGTCACAAGTATGTAAACAACAATGTACTCCAATTATTCCACAGTTTTCTTCCTTTTTTGCAGGACTTTTTTTATCAGCAAAAATAACAAGAAAAGAAAATTGCAACTATATAAATATGCCAAATGAATATCATGCTGTTGTAGTTAAATATACTTTTTGTTAGTGAACACGAGTGGATGTGAACTGTAGGAAACGAGCACTGAACAAATATCAGATATTGCAGTTAATCATATTAATATTATTAATAAACACTCCTTTGTGCACCACAGCGAGATCAGGGACGAACAATCTGAGACTGAGATAAGAAACATCTTATGTATCTATTTATTGTTAAACAACTAAAGGACGTCCAACTACCAATGAGTTTTATACAGACACTGACAATGCTTCAGTGTTGTGGTCAAGATTGTAGCCATGCAGATTGAACAAAAGAATTGGGGCATGCTCTGTAGAGTTGTCTAGGATTAAATAGTTCCATATTGTTCTATAAATCATGTAAAGGATCTCTAATGTACAAGGCTCAAGTTTGCAAACATAGAAGCTCAACCATTATGTTATATGACATGTTTTTCCTCCCTTTTTTGGTTATTTTCTATAGATCTACTTTCTAAATATATTAAGTCACTTAATTCATAACCCTTCATCATAAAATTGTATGACTAAGTAAAATTAATGGCATAACTTTGACATTATCCAGTATGTCTGAATCAGCTACAATAGGGATGACAACAAAACAAAAATCATTGAACCAGTAGTGGTACATAATCAGACCAAATTCCAAATGCAAAATGTTCTATGAGAAAATAGCTTTTGCATATCTAGTTTTTACAACTCCAAGTCCCTTTCCAGTTTTAAGGGACTCAAATTAAATTCAGATGCCTCACCAGGTAGATCTCCTAAACAAGGAAAGAAAATGTCACAGCTCCAAATTGTAGTCAACACTGTACAATAGGAGTGATAGAAGACTCAAGCTCTATAGGTTAGTTTCCATTCTGCTGTCCTGGTTTTTATATACACCTTTTCTTAAGCTGCTTTATAATTTGTTTTTAAAAAAAAAAACAAAGAAAGTAATTATTGAAGAAGATGTTTGAAAGTCTACAGCAGCTGTAACATTTACTTTGAAACCGCTTTCAAAAGCAAAAGTACTCTTTTAATTTTCAAGATTAGCTTTTTTATCTTTATTAATCTTAATCTAAAATCAGATTACAAAAACTAACAGGAACAGTTAGACGGTATTTTTATGCAAGAAAACAAGAGAGAATCATTTCTTAAGAGTTCAATTTTCTTAATTTCCCAGTAAAATCCATAATTCAGATGGAACCCAGAAGAAGTTCACGGAAATCTTACTTACCGGAGAAGACCGCTTAAGTGTTTCTATAATAATTAGCTTACCAACTGAAAAGTTCAAAAAGGTATAAAACAGCCAGTAGTCAGAAGAAAAAGAAAAAAAAAATTGCTGCTTAAATCTAGAAATAAACTTGTAATCATAATCTATACGAGTAAACTTAACTTCAGTCTCTCATGGAAGTTATTACTCATTCAATTCCGACTATGTGGAAACAGAAACCCAAAATTTAATTTTTTTTTTTTTTGTAAAAATCGAAGTATTATATTTATTTCATAAAGGAAAAAAAGCAGAAGTCATAGCAAAAAATCTAAAATTTAAAATGTAACAACACTGGAAAAATAAATACGTCTCTGAATACAACATAACCTATATTACCCTGCTCGAGCACTGACATGTAAACATATGCAGCTCGTATTCAGATTCCAATCAAAATATAAATTCCACAAAAAATTTCTTACATTCAAAACACAATAGTAAAATTACCGATCCAGAGCGGCAAACGTAGACATTATCAGTCAATTGCGTGATCTTATCCGATGCCCTATTCGCTACATACATCCCTGAAAAAAATTATAGAAAAATAAATAATCAAAACCCAGAAAAAATCCCCCTTCTAGGTTGTGAGAGGATGAAAGAATATCTTATTGGATAGAGTACCCGTGCTTGTGCGAGAATCAGCACCGAGGACAACACCACCGTTGTAGGACACGCCGATGATAGTGGTTCCCATCGAGTGTGGTGAGTTCAAATCGTTGGAAATTGCCTCCATGGTAGAAGAAAGGGAAAGCCTGGAATTTGTAGATTGAAGAGAATAGAAAGAGAGATTGAGCCAAGATTCAAGTATATGAAGATGCTTGAAGAGATTGAAGCAAGCTTTCTTGGGGAGTAAGATTTTCTTTTTCCTTTTTTAAAAAACGTTTTGTTATTTATTGGTGTATTTAGTCCCTAGCTTTTTTTTTTCCTTTCATAATTTTGGTCTCTAAATTTTAATTTTGATAGGTTTTTGTCTCTAATAATTACTAATTTCTAACGATTAATTTTAGAGACAGATTTTGTAAATTCACGGCCATTAGGAATATGTTAACCTTATAATTATTAATTATATTTGAACATATTTTATGTTTTGAATTAGGACCTATTAATTAGTATTATTTATCATTCTTTATAATTTATGAGGACTATGAATTTATGAATTGAATATTTAAGAATAATATATGATCCTAATCATGGTATTTTGTTCAAGCTATAATAATTGCGGTTACTGAAAATAGAGAAACATACTAATTAGATAATTATATATAAATTAGAAGAAAATTTGTTTGATCAAAGTAAGTAGCTTTGATACATATGATTTTATTGAAAAAATATCTTTAAAAAATTGTGATTTTATTTATCAAATTATTTTTGTATACAAATTCTAGAATGAGTTTGATTAATATATGTTTTGAAAATTTATTTATATATTGTGGTTTGATTTTTATAATTAAAAATTTAAATGATTTTTTTAAACTCCTTATGCATAATTTGAAGTTAATAGGAACTTGTTCCAATTTTTTATTTGATTTTATTTATTTGGATAAAATATTTTTTATTTGATTGTTTTAGTCGGAGTACAATTGAATCTAGACATTAGAACAATAAATATTATCATCAAATGAGTTATCCTAAATTATATAGTTGATTGTTAAATTTAAATCCCATATGTTATGAATAATATCGATATATTATATCAACTTTTGAAATTCAATAGTATTTTAAATTTCACATAAAAATTCAGTTTCATATTTATTTCTTTGATTTTTTGCAGTAATGTTTATATAGGAAAATGTCTATTTTTGGCTAGAAAAATTCTATATAATTTTTTTTAAAAATTTCTGCACAGTTTTTCTATTTTCTGCATTACTTTACAACAAATTTATGCAGCAACTACATTCAATTTCTATCTAATTTACTGCACATTTTTTATGCATGATTTTTCAATAGTTTTCAGTAAATTTTTGGCAATAATTTCATAAATTTTTGTACTATTTTCTTGCAATTTTCAGCAACTTTAGTTATTTCTACGGTATTTTTACACAACTTTTGTACAATATTTTTACAACACTTTAATTTAATTTTTCAACAATTTTCTGAAAAGCAAATATTGTTTTTTTAAAATTTATTTATTCTCTTTTAAAAATGATAAAAGAAAATGACTTTATTTATGTATACATATAATATTTTATTAAGATACTTATAAAGACTTTGTACAAAACGTATTAAACATATTTAAGTGTTATATGACCATTTGAATTTAATAAGATTTCGAGAATCATATATATGTATGTAATAATTCATTTCGAAGTGGTATCATTGTTACTTATTGAGCTCGTGTATGCTCATATTTTTATCATATTTTATTTTTAAAATAAGAATATTACTTTTGAGGAAGACGAAGAGAACTTTTGGTAGTTTAGCACAATGACACTTCTAGTGAATTTCCTATTTATATTAACTTTTGCTTTCTCGATAGATTTGAGAATTTAATTTGAATAATTATATAAGAATTTCCTTTGAAGTTTTGCTTTGAATTCTAGCAAATTGATTGATATAAAAATAATATATTCATTTTGTAATCTTTATAGTCTTGTGATTGTGGATGAAACTTTACGGTTACGATGTGTTGTGGCATAGTTTTGGGCGTGAAGATTTGGTCCATAATATTTAATTTTAATATGCTTAATTCCTAATAATTAATTTTTGTATTTTGATCCCTTTGTTGGGGCTAAATACACAAATATCTTTTATTTTGTTAATACAAAGTTGCCACAAAAATTAATTAATAAGGACCAAATTTATTAAAATTATAAATTAGAGACCAAAGTTACCAAATAAAAAAACGTTATGGCTAAATACACCATTTTCTCTTCTTATTTTTATATGTAAAATTTATTCTTTACAAGTTACAACGAGCAAGCTTGCCTTTTCTTGCTTGCAGCCTCACAACAAAGTTGTATTCTTATTCCAATTTTTTTTAATAAAAAAACAATGTTGTATTTTGTTACCATTTAAACAAACATATAAAAACTTTCCTAAAGATAGCTAATAAACTATTTAAGATTCATTATTATATATTTTATATTTCATTTTAATTTTTTATATCTTCAACATTTTTGAATAATTTTTTATATTCATCCATTATCATAGACAATAGCTTTTGACGATTTCGATAGTTCAAAATAGTAAATGAGAGATATTTGTATCGTTGTTTTGACTATATAAGAGAGGAGCAGAGACACAATTTGTTTGTTTGATTTATGAGGAATTGGAAGAAAAATATTATATACTACTTGACTTTGAGGTTGGACCTCGACCAATAGTTGAAGCAAAAGTGTTTTTTTTAAACGAAGAATAAGTTTGTTGTTGTTCCCTCCCCTTGACTTATTGGTCTCCCATCCATACTTGATTTGTATTGATATTGATGTCTTTTGTCCTAGCCGTATTCTATCTTCTATCCTCATAACTTTTATATGTTAACACATTTTTTATGGAGATTATTCAAGAGATATAAGAAAAAATGGAAGATCAAGGTGAATTTTTGGTGTAGCCATTTTATATGGTCAAGGTACCACAAGTCCACAACAAAAGCGCTACATTCTATTTCTAGATCATTCTCACATAGTACTCACTTAATTAACTCCAACTACTATGTACATGTAGATCTAATAAGAAGTTTGAAAATGATCTAGAATTAGAAACATTTATAGAGGAAATGATGTTAGATGAGAAGAACAAATTAGGTCTACTAAGAAGACACAACTACCAACAAACCATGATGCATCGCCTATTGTTTCTCTTGGATCTCAATTGCTTAATACAGTGAGGATATGGATCTTAGTTTACTTTTGGGAAAGTCTTTAGGATGTGCTTGCTTATTATTGAAGTGTGTCAAATTTTTCTATGTTTTTCAACAAATATTTATGATGTAAATACTTTATTTAGATGAGTATCTTTATTGTTTTCTAGATTATATATATATATATATATAGATATTTTATTTATATTTGTTGTTCTTTTATCAATGTTTTAATTATTTATTGAGACATGAGGATAGCTTAGTGCAAGAGAGTTTAGTTTGGTCGCTTTTCTTAGAAAATTTTTCTTTATTTCTTCTTGACCTTAACCTCCTATTTATAGCAACAAAAAGATAGGGATGACTATATTTTAGATAATCAAGAGATAAATTTCATAAATTATAAAATAATTTGATTGGCAAAGCCTTCTTCATGAGTGACACTGATATCATTTGATTTTTTGGACTACTCATTTAATTTTCATTGGTCGAGACTTGTTTCCATGACACTTGTTGTAACTTGATAGGATGAAGAATTTGAATTAAATAACCAAATTTATATGTCATTTATTTTTCAAAATAAATTTCAGAAATTTAATTTAATAAAATTTCCATACTTATAGATTTGTAATAGAAATTTTACCAGTTTAATGTCAGATTTTGATTGGAAATAAATTACTAATAGATTTCCAATAGAACTATTTTTGGTATTTTATCGACGGATCATTGATCGAAAATTGATTTAAAAATTTCAAACAAATTATCAACACAAAATATTTTGTTGCTAATTTTTCAACTAATTTTCAACGGTATTTGTTAGGAATTTACCGACAAATTTCTAATTGATTTCCAAAAAGTGAAAAACAACATTAACAATAAAATTATTTAAAAAATAAAATGGAAAATTTTAAAATTAAAATATAAAACATAAAATAATTTTAAGATATAAAAATACTTAAAAATTAAAATTTTTAAGATAGGTAGGAGTAAGGTCCTGAAACAAGGCATGGGTCGCATCTTTGCGGGAAGGTCCCAAAACAAAAGTGAAGGACAATTGGGTAGTCAATCTTACCAATCCATATTTTTTTATATTTATAATTACATCATGGGGATGGACTCAAACCCACAACTTGCGAACGACAGACAAAACGACTTACCACAAAACTGCACTTTTTGTCTTAGGTAATCCAATTGACTTGCATTAAAAAAATCCAATCCTTTACTCTTTTATTGGGTGATATGCACGAGATCCACCACCTTGGCCTATGTGTTTCACTCGAACCACCATCAAGTAGAAACTATTTTTCAATAAAGAAAATTTTTCCCTTCAAAAAAAAGAAAAAGAAAATTCAATTTTCGACAAAATCAAATAATCAAATTGTACTATAACATCATATAATCTTAACCAAACCTAATTCAATTAAATTAAAGGATTAATTGAGCTAAATGTAGCAGTTTTTTTCAATTTGATAGTATGCAATGAAATTTTATTCAATTTTCATATAAAATCTCATAGATCTAAGCATTAATTGAATATGAACTTTGATAGATCATAGAAAATAATAATAATAATAATTATTATTTGTGTTCTTTTGGTCAAAAATGGTTTAAATTTGATGAATATAGGATGTAGGTTTGAGATAATTTGAAACTAAAGAGATAAAGAAGAAAACAAAAGCTTTTACTCCAAATGGGTCATTTCTTAAAAAAATGATCTAACATGGCATCTTTGAGTGCTGGAGGTCCAAAATGGAACATTTGATGCAAGTAATAGCGGTCCATGACCCGAAGGTGTAGCTCCGTCAATGGCAAAAACAGGCAAATCGCATGCACCAACAAGGTTCGTCATTGGGAAAAATGAACCTCTAGATATGTTCTTGGCATAGACGGAGGACTGCTTTTGATACTTTAAAATTTGATAGATAACATGAGGGATTTTAAATAAGCAACATGAAGCATAAAGAAGACAACTGCAATTAAGAGATTTTGCAAAGTTTGAATTGCGCGAAAGCTCTTTCATGTGAAAAATAAATTGCACATTCAATGTAAATTAAATGGGATCTGAAAAAAGAGGAATAATTAACATTGAAAAACTTCTTGAATTCAGTGTAAAAATAATTTTTCAAAATATGATGAAGTAATATTTTAAAAATTGGAAGAAATATGGAGGGAAATTCTGAGTTTCAAACATTCATCTGAGAAATATTTAAAAATAAAAGGAGAAAAAAAAATTGAACCTAGTGGAAAAAGTTTCAAAAGATAATTTTGCAATGTGAGTAATAAGATTTCATTGAGCCAGAGCAATGAATAAACTTTCAAAATTTACCTTTTCCCAAATTCTTTTACAACATATGATAATTTTATCATGGCTATTCAAAGTGGGAATGCTTAGCTTCCATTCCATATATGCCAAGAACAGACCTACAACCTTGGCAGTTTGCTCTATGTTTGCTATTAACAGAGTTGCTTGCTCCGTTTTTGCCATTGACAGAGCTGCAACTCCAGGCCATGGTCCGCTATTACTAGTAGCTAAAGGTCCATTTAGGACCTCTATTGCTCACTGCTCATAGGGGCCATGTGGAATCACTTTGTAAAGAAATTGTTCATTTTGAGTAAAAGTTCCAAGAAAAAAGGTTGACCATAGAAGTTGTAGACTATAGATAAGTGATCACACATTCTCTTTTATTGTCTCCACAAATAAAGTTTATTGGGTCCACTTTTCTTACATTTTCATTCTCTTTCACGTGTGTTTCATACATCTGATCGTGATACTTTTTTCACTAATTTATATATAAAAAAGGTATGAAATTTAGTGATGGTGCCCATTAATGGTACTATAGATTTTTTGCATAATTTTATGGTTGTCAACATCACATGTTGCTCTTTTCCCTCAATTTCTCAAATAAATTACCATGGGATGTACAACGTGCTTAGAAAGCATAACAGGGTTGGAGCTATATTGGTCATAAAAAAAGCACAGTCTAGTAGCCTTAGGTAAACATGGTCCAAATAGGATATGGTAGAATATATGGATTCCCCATCCATCATGTATCCAAAGCCCTCTATATATTTTCTCCAGTGCAACATTGCCAATTGGAGTAAGGGATAGTTGAAAGATAACGTTTATGCATAATCTCATTTTATGATAGTTTTGCATGAAGAAGTGGGGAGTGGATTGCAGCCAGGGATGACTTGTTGAAAGCTTTTCTTTTGGATCAATTAATGCTCATTAGATTGTAGCATTTGGCAAGCTCTCCTCGGCTACATTTCGCACTCTTCTTTTCATGTAACTCTATCAGAAAGTCATACGCGTAGGCTTCCCATCTATTATGGATAGAAGTGGAGACTCTATATAAAAGTCCTTTAGGTAAGTAATTATATATATATAAAAGCCATAATCTATGCTATCCATTGTGGTTTTAATAAACCTGCAGCCTAGCTAGTACTCAAATTCACGAGACTGGGAATTCCGTAGAAATAATACAAGTTTCAAACCGATTTGGCTAGAAATGGAGTAGGTTCTACTTTTCATGCATGTTGCCTCACTTAATTGCATGCATGATGATATGGAGTTTCAGAGATTTGCTAGAGATAACAGATAATATCCCAAATGATAGCAAGCTCCAATGACTAGTCAATGGAAACAACTCTAGTATAAAGCCTCACTCAACATAAAATACTTGAGTCTTTATATGAAACTTTGTATATATGCACGCACGTGTGTGTGTGTGTATATGTATCTGTGTGTGCGCGTGTGCCTCAAGATCTGAGGATGGAACTATAAAATAAAAAATATGCCATACAACTTGGCCAATAACAATAGATGAAGAAAGGAAGATCAAAGGAGATGAGAAAAAGACCAAAGGAGAAGGAAGATCGTGGAGAATGCTTGAGGGGCTACCTTACTATTCTTGATGATTTTGGTTCGAGATGCTATAGAGTACTTCTGACTTTGGATTCCAGTCTCATCTTGTTTTCATTTCTATTACAGAACTATTTTCGAGTATTCTATTCTACCCTTTTTTTTTCTTTATATTATATACATCTCTAATTTCTGTACTTTTGATCACTTATGTATGGATACATAGAGAGCTAAGGGGGGGTGGGGGGTTCATAATTTTAGGTAGCAAGGTAGATAATTTACGCTTGGAATTTTCCGAAAGGATGATTTTGTGAAACAGTTTCATGTATTGGTTGTGTTTGGAGCATCTCACCAATAGATTCCATTTTCTCTACACTTTTTATTGGATTCACCGTTCATCTGACTTTTTTACATTTTACATCTATCAACTCCAATTACATCTACAAACCATAACAAATATGACACATATGACATTACATTCCTATTTAATTAATATTTTTAATACAATACAAATTAATATGTTAATTATTTTTTATGTTATTAAAAGATGAATATTAAATAATAATAAATTTTATTAAAATATTTCTTCAAATTTCATTAAAATATAAATTTTTATTCAATAATATACATATGATCGTAAAGTGGCAACCAGAAAATATATAAAATAATCATAAAAATGAACTTTTAATTTTGTCTTCCAAATTGATATTTAAAATGTTGTCAAATATGTTCCACGTTGCTTGAAGATTACAATGTATTTGAAGAAAAGATATAGTTTTTTTTCTTTGTACCCAAATTGAGAGAAGAAATTACCAACATGGAAGGATTTAAAGTAAATGAAACATTGTTTAACGAACAAATTCTAATGGTCATATATATATATATATATATATATATGTATATATAATGAAATGGTTGTGCAAGTGCCATATTTGCAAATCTGTTGAATTTTTTTGAGCAAGTTTTGGTTAAAAAAAATGAGGGTTATTGGAATTTGTAAAGTGTGTTTTTAAAATGAGAGTAACTTTTTGTATTTGGATAATAATATTTGATTGAAAATTGAAAAAAATAATAATTGGACATTAAAATCCAGACATTCAAAAGTAGAAAGATGGATGTTTGAAGGAAGTATATCTTAGTGGTTCTTTGAATAAGGTTTTCGAAAGCTCTGTTTTTTTATTTAAAAAATAACAATAATAAACCAAGAGCGCATATTAATTGTATTACAAATCTCAATAATCTTTTAGATAATTTTTTAACATTCAATTTTTATCTCTTTTAATTTGTTTATTAGTTTGTATCATCCTCTATTCAAAATGATAGATTAGTGCTCTAACATCTTTTTTTCATTCTATGTGTCAATCTAACATATTGATTGACCATTTTACATGCATTAATGTCCTATATAAATACAAGTTTAGAAATTTAGCTTGTCAATAAAGAAGATGCTACGAAGAAAACCCAAAAGATAAACCCTAGATATTATTGTGTAGCTTACTAAAGTTTCCTTAAGATTCACGTCCAAGTCGTCATCCTTATTCATTAGATTGATATCCTTATTTTTCTTAAATTGCTACAAAGGATGAAAAAACTTGTCCATAATTTCAATGGATGAGGAACGCGATCATTTCTCCAAAAGTCTGGATTTGATTCTTAATTGAAAAGATACAAATGTAGACCATCCCCAAACTATGTGAATTTTCCAAAAGTATGTTTATTATATATATGCATATAGATATATCTTTGGAAAATTCTCCCATTTAGTCTTTTATATTTCAAATATTTGTAATTAGGTCCTTTATTAATTTTTTTTAGAGTTTTAAGGTCCCTTATGTATTTATCATTGACCATTATGGTCTTATACCTAGAAAGCAAGTCATAATCCGGTGAAAGAATTCCCATGAACCTTACCTAATTACTTATTTAAAGGTAAAAACGAAAATACATATTTCCATCTTGTATGTAGGAATATTGTCGGATCTAAAAAATTTTCGGAGCAGTGTTCATGTATACATAAATTATTCTACATTAAAATAAGTGGATTTCACCCTTTATAAAAAAAGTAAAAAAAAAAATCCCCTTAATTTTTCAATTTTTTTTAAATGAGTAGGGTCTTTGCACTACACTTTTCTCTATGTGTAAGCACAATCTCATATTTAATTGTCAAAATCTCATATTGAAACAATTATAGAGAATGGAGATAAAATAGAATCGTATAACTTTCAAGAATAATGTATGTAGCTTTTAGTCTATCATGTCTTTCTCTCTTTAAAGTTCAACTATTACTTTTTTTTTAATGGAAAAGTATAGCTATTACTAATTAAGAATATTAGGAGATTTTGAGGATTTTATTCCAAGGTCCTAGCTTTTTTGATGGACGGGTGCCATTAGTTGGAGAGTGAGAGAACAAGGAGAAGAGCCAACCACATCAGTAGTTGATCAAAGTAGCTATATTGAACTTCTCCTTTCCTTCATAACTGATTCATACACTCGCCATAACACTTTTTATAACATTCTTTTTCTTTTGGATAAATATTACTCTTTACGTTCGTAATTAAATATTAACATTTGACTTAATATCTTAATACAATTTTCACATTATCCTTATTATTAATTTAATTAGTGATAAGATAATTAATCAGTGAGATACAAATCCTTAAATATAAAATAATTAATTCAAGACACACATAATATAAAATACTAAAATTTTACTTTCAAAATTTCCAAGAAGACATTTAGAGATTATCCTTGTTATTAATTTAGTTAGTGATAAGATAATTAATCAATGAGATACAAATCCTTAAATATAAAATAATTAATTCAAGACACACATAATATAAAATACTAAAATTTTACTTTCAAAATTCCCAAGAAGACATTTAGAGATAGCATCAGGAACCGATTATGACCGAATATGGATCAATATTTTATGGGATTCCATATTCTCAATAGCAACTCAGCAAGATAACAATGTAACACTATATAGAGTCAACTGTCAAGTTACTTATCTTAAAAAAAACAAAGAAGAAAAAAAAAAGGGTAACAATAATGTCAACCATTCCATATATGTTTTGGGTCCACAACTGTGCTGACCATGTCTGGAAAACTTTATTAAGATAAGATTACATTGAATTGGGCATGAAAGATGTTCATGATTATCATTCCAAGGCATGGCCAATCACATGCGTTCCTGTCTGTTCTTTGAACAGTGTAAAAAGATTTGATACCATAATCTATCAATTTGGCAACTTTCTTCGCCTATATATACTTCTACGGATGAGAGCAATTATTGTATATAGATGTTTTGAAATGTAGTTATGAGTATCAGCAATATCTTTCTCTCAATTATTATATTATTTCTGTCTATGGACAATCAGTGTTGGGCATTTCATGAAAATGGAAGGCAGTGCAATGCAGCCAAGGATGAATTGCCGGCGCGGTAATTCGAGTAAGGGTTAAGAATATAGAGCTTTCCCTGCGATGATATCGTCTATCGTTGGCAATTTGTCTCTTGGCTACGTAGGGCTTCTTTCTTTTCATGTTTTGCCATGCACAGGGGGATTGACATTAAAGATAAAGTCCAAAACAAATTATAGGACTCAATCCTACCAAATACAGAATAAGGATCACCAAGACGAGATTGCCAAAAACACATGCTGATAGTACTTGAATCTAGACGAAGTCACGGTGATTCATACTCTCTTGTCCAAAATGACTATATAATTATTTAGGAATATTGAAAATTAAGTATTTATTTTTTAGAAATTCAAATAAATATGTCTTGACAAACCTATTATTGTGCATTCATATAGCTAAATGCATTCATCGAGAGAAATATTCTTTGTGGTCTTGAGTTTTTTTAACCAATCTATACATATATTTGGTTTGCATGCTTGAATTATTATGTGTTTTTGTTTTTTCTAGCATTAAATTATTATTTCTCCATGTCTGTTTTGAGTTTTAGGTATCACATTTCCATATAAAATTGTTTCACAATTGGCGTGAGTTAAAATGCACTAGTGAAGTTGCATTTGTGCCTTAGCAGAATGCACTAATAAGTTAAGATATAAACACAAATCGTTTTCCCATCAATTGGTGACCCACAGTTGTGTGCAAATTCATGTAATCAAGGGTTGGAAATCATCTCGGTATATATAGAAGTAATTTCTTATTTCAGATTAATATAATATTTTTATTTCTTTTGATAGAAATATAAGTTTAGATGAGTTTTAAAATTCATATTTTTTTAACTTTTAGAAAAATATTTTTGGCTTGGATGATATTTCGTATTAGTCCTTTTATCAACTTTGATTCGTATTCTTTATTTAGATTATTTAATTTATTTTTAATTTATATTTCTATATTATTGACATTTCATTGTACTGTTTCAAGTTGTTTTAAATCTTTGGTGGAATTTCAGCCTTATTTCCTACAACTTCGGTTAGTAATAATTTTTTATTTACTTTTTGTTTGCATTAAAATTTTATTACTTACATTTTTTATTTAATTTACCTTTTAGGGCATGTAATTAGCTGTCTCTATGCTTAAGCTGTTTCTTTTTCTTCTTCTTTTTTCTTTTTCTTTTATTCATCGTATCAAACTTACACCTTCTGCTGATGAAAAATATGGAATTGCTTTTAAAAGAATTCAATTTCCTTTTAGATTGTGCTTTGCAATGACAATAAATAAGGCTCAAGGACAAACATTAGATTTTGTTAATATATACTTGCGTGAACCACATTTTTCACATGAACTCTATGCTGTATCAAGAGCTAAAAATGTTGACTCTATAAAAATATTGATTCATCCTCATATTGATTCTCATGAATTAAGTAAATCTACTACACATATTGTTTATAGAGAAGTTTTTAATAATGTCAATATAGAATCAAATTGATCATAGTCTTATCTTAATATATAACTTATGTAAATATTTTTCTTTGTTAATAATTTAGCTTTTTTATGCAGAAAAATGGAGAAACTCTACATGCTTATAAAAATGATCACACTCCAAGAACCAACAACTGGACTGGTAAAGTTCATGTTTTAGAAAGAACAAAGTCAAAAACATCTAAAAAAGAATGTGAGTTCCTGTAAACTTTCAGAAGTTGTATATTTTTTAAACGAAAATGTAATAAAATATTTTAATTACTTAATGTATATTTTTCATTCATATAAATATATTCCTAATCAAATAATTGTTTTTTATTTGTTTCTAATTTCAAGAGCGACAAAATTCAAGTAATTCTTTATGAGAATTCCTTTAATTTCTTTTGAAACAAGCTAAAGTATAGAAAAATATATTATGTTTCAAATGCAAAGGTCAAGCAAGTGGATGCAAACTATGCAAAGTCATGCTAGAGAGTGAACTCTAGATGGAAAACAATTTGAAGTATAAATTTCAAAACCAATACTACCAATGTTTCCAGAATTTAACTTCGTAGCTATTTCAGATTTACACAAGTATCTTGAAACCAATGAGCATCTAAGTAAGAATTATCTTTTATCATTACAAGTTCACAATCTTACTTTATTTACTATCATATCATTACATATTATTTACTTATACATACTCATGTATACATTTTAGATATATATGATGCAATTGATTGTGTATGCTTTTCCAAAACGGAACTTGCTAGCCAATACTGAGAATTCATCAACAAGAGAATTTATTTTGACAAATCAAGAGTAATACTCTTATCATTTTATTTCTTATATACTCTACGTAAATAATATATAATGGTACTCTATGTTATTTAATTAAAAACTATTCTTATTTTTTTTAGGAAAAAACCAAACACTCTTAACAGTTTGGGCAGAATTTGATTATGAAGAAGAGTAACTCTTGAAAAATAGATACAATCAATTCCTATTATTGCTGCACTTAACACCAAAGTCAGCTCTTTTAGAGGTAAAAACATATTTAATCTATCATAAACTATATATAAAATTCTTCACATTTATAACTTTATTTTACAAGAATAAGTTTATCAACAAAGCACCAATTTACACTGAGCATTGATCCACCAATTCAGCAAGTTGTTCAACTTAAAGCTTGGTAATAAAATTCTATTCCATTACATATTGACTTTATATTATTGAAAAATCTAAGAGTAGGGTAAATTAAGTTTTTATCTAAATTTTACAACTTAATTTGATTATGTACTTCTTTTATAACAACTATCAAATACTTGGTATATAAGTTGTGTGTGTAATATATCGTTCAAGTAAATTGCAGAAATTAAATCAATTAATACAAAGATTTATACTGGTTCGATTTATCCAAATAAACATACTTAACTACTTTGAGTTATCTACTTAAGCATTCACCAAACCCTAAAATAATCAAATAAAAGAGATTAGAACAAGATGATCACTTAATTCATCTTACGGTTTTACCAAACCTCTTAACTAATTAAGGCTTACTCAAGCCTTGCGTTTTACAATACAACTTTAACAATACCTGATCCCACTATTGTCCTTAGTGTAGTCATCACAATACAATTCCAATTCAAATTTCACCCAATCAACTTTAGGGATTTACAACACAACTTTGAAATCAAAATAACACACATGGTTTACCCCAAAACTTAGGATTTTATACTACTTGCAACCTTGATACAATTGCAATAAATGATAATAGAGAAATAGTATGATAGAATTCACCATAATGTGAAGATATATCAATTTGAAGCTCATGTTCTTCAAGATTGTTAAATATATTATTCTTTTGGTATCAAAACCCTTCTTAATTAATTTGAAACAATTTGAAGCTTTGAAAGAATTTAAATCATGCACAAGATGTAAAAAAATGTTTAACACAAAAGATTTTAGCTCAAAATGCTTTCTCAAAAGTTCTTTAGAAGTTTAAGTGGGAATTTGTATTAATAATTTTGTCAATAATCAAAATTAAAACATTAAAAGTTTTAGGACTTTCAATTATTTATTTAAATAACTCGCAATATGTTTCACATTTAAGGTGTGCTAACAAATGTCAAGAAATTCAGAGGCTTATTGCAGAACAAGCATATAAGAATTTAGCCTTGCCGCTCCCACCACTGTCTATGGAAGAAGGCATCATATCAATATTTAATCTCTTTGCTAAACAGACATTAAGTTATTACTCTTTTTCTCTTCCTTTTGCATATTATTTTTCTCTCATGTTATCAAATATTAGTTAGTATTCGCATTTACAACTCAAAACTTATATTTTTCAGTAAGCTAAATGAGATAAATAGTTTATGGAGAAAGGATTTAAATAAACTGTCAAAATATGAAAACACAGTTGTTTTTCAAAACTCCAACTACTTTTTCCTATTAAAATTAAAAAGTACGTTATAAACTAAACCTCCATTCGTTTAGTACTCATAAAAGCTAACATAAATGAACTTTAGTCAGGGTATGAATATTTGCATAAGGATTTCTCAACACCATGACAAGTTCTTTACTATCGCTTTAATTCACATCGTTCAACACTATTTCTTTTAAAATTATCTAAATTAGTTTAAAGCAATCACATTCCCCATTCCATTTAATTAATAGATTTAAATTTAAAAATTTAACAAGCCTTTGCGGTTACAATTCTTACTTGCCATATTTACATATTTATGTTAACTTAGATTAAATTTGACAATTATGCGACAAGCATTCTTCACCTTATTTAGTTTGGTTAGATAGTAGGGGAAGTGATGGAAAATAAAATCCCCTTGTTTGGTTTGCAAGGAAGGGAAATGAGAAATAAAATAAAATTGACTATTATACCCATATGACATTTATTTTTTATTTGTAATTCATCATTAATTTAGTTGGAAAGACAAAATGTAACATCCCAGATTTTCCCAAAAATAGAAAATATAATATAATATCCAAGTCAAATAATATACCAAATTTAAAATAGTCAAAATACCAAATCATGAAGCAAAATCCCAAATTCCAAATAAATTTCAAATTATAAATTTAAATCCAAAACAATTTTTGCCAGAATAAAATTATTTATACCAAATAAAACTAAAACATAAACATAAATATTCTTAGTTTGAACACGAAAACATAATTTAAACCAAATTCAAAATTTCATAAATGGTTGGTCATCCTCCGTCCTCGCATTGCAACCTATCAGCCTATAAATGATTATAGAAAAAATATAATACATAGGTTAAGTACAAAGTACTTAGTGGGAGTAAAGTGTGACTATTTTACAAGGATATACACATTTCAAATATCATATAAATATAAATAGTCAAATTATATCATCGAGTAAAAGACTCTTGTTTAATTCGAGCTAAAGTCCCTGTTTTATTGGGCCTAAGCCCCTATTGTTTGATGACATATGCAATAGACATTTATATGCGCATTTATAAAATCATTGTACACATATCATAATAGAATTTAAAAGTGCACAATTAGTCATGGAATAAATAGCACATATAACAAGTAAATATAAATATTTAAATAATCAAATAAGGTTAGAACTCCCACCTCAAATGCAGATATAAATGCGTACTAAGTTTCGTGGAATAACTAGCTCCCTAAATCCTTATTTTATACATTGGAAGTATTCAATGAGAGAATCTTGAAAAGCTAAACTAAATAATCGATCTTAAATAAATAAATAAATAATCTAATAAAAAAGGAAATAATGGCTTTTTGAAAAGTTAAAGGAAATATTTGACATTTTGAAAAGGTTTGGGAACACTTTTGGAATATGAAAAAGGTAATTTTCGGGTTTGGAAAAGTTTAGGGTCAAACTGTAATTTTAGAAAAGTTTAGGGTTCAAATCATAATTTTCGAAAGTTTAGGGACTAAAAACTAAAATTTTGAAAATATGGGTTGAAACAGAATTTTAATAAGTATTGTGGTATAAAAATGGAATTTCTAAAAAAATTGGGTAAAAATATAATTTTTAAAAAGTTTGGGGTCAAATTAAAAATTCTAGAAAGATTGATGACTAATTTGAAAATTATAAAACATTTGTGGGTAAATCTATAAATTCGTATATGAAATTAGGAGAATTTTAGGGTTTCTAAACCTAATGACCTATTTGTAAAAAATGAATAAGTTTTTGAAAGAATTACTAAAATACACATCAAAATCCTAACTCTAATTTTTCATCTCTTCTTATTCCTCTCCTAAACCTAGCCGCCACCCCTTCTTCCCACTCCAGCCGCCGTCGTCCCTTCCCATTCCAGTCACCTGCCCCCTCTTTTCCCCTCAACTGCCGCCCCCCTTCTTCTTCTCTTCTTCTTCTCTTCTCTCCAATTTCCCCCGTCCCTCTGCCGCCCCCTTCCCATTGTCACCCCCTCATTCGCCCTCTCTTCCTCCTCTCTGTCTGCCCGCCCCCCCTTCTCTCGGCCTCCTCTCTGCTGCCCCTCCCATTTCCTTCTTCCTCCCCCTTCTCTTGGCCTTCTCCCTCTCGATCTCTCTTTGTTTTTTTTTTCAAAAAAAAAAATGCTATAGTTTGTGAGAGGCTAGGAAAAATAGATATTTTTAGACTTATTGTCGCTGTCGCGGCCAGCCATATGGTGGCGCCGATGGTGGCTGTCATGCCTGAAAAGGTAGAGAGATTTACTTCGTGATTAAGAGAGAAAAATGATTAAAAGTCTTAATCCCTCGTTTATTTATATGTGAAATAATAAACCCTAATGAGCCGGATTAATTAATTATAATAGAGTAATTTATGAAGCCCATTAATTTATTAAATGGATATTACACAAAATAGATTAGAAAATAAGACAAAATAAGAGAAAAAATAAAAGCGTAGTTATTAAAAAAAGAGGAAAAAATAAGTCATTGTCATAGTTTTATTTTCCTCTATCCAAATCTCACACTTTTGGAGGTGAAGAAATGCTGAGAACGTAGAAAATTGCCTTAAATTTTCCTTTTCCCTACCATCCAACTTTTCTAACCAAACAAAAGATTTTAAACAATATTTCTTCTCTCCCCTCCAAATTCCCTCGAACCAAACATACTCTTGAGTTGAAGAAAAAGAGGAGTGGAAAGAAAAATTGTCTCAAATTTCCATTCTCCTCCACTTTAAAATATTGAACCATATAAGGATTCCTCGATCTTCCTCCAAAATCCATCGAATCAAACATAGTCTATTAAATACCAGTGTAATGTTAAGGTAGTCTTTGATTCAAAAGAAGAAAGATTTTAAATGAAGGGACAGAAGGGGAGGTAAAAACATTTTACATTATTTGGTTTGGAAATATAGGAAGGGATGAAAGAGAAGATAAAACTTTCTTGTTTGGGTTATTAGCAGAGGAGAGAGAAAGTTGATTATTAAATCCTCCATAATGCTCATTATTTATTTATTTAATTCCTTTGATAATTTTTTTTTCATGGATATAACATTATTTAGTAAGTGTGATGTAACATTGTTTAGTGCATGAAAAACTTAGTAGAGATTAGAAGAATAGATAATAAGTAAAAGATGAAGTTAAAAAAAAAAAACAAGATAGAAAAAAAAAGTGAAAATATTAAAATGTAACAAGAATAATTTTATAAATATAAGACATATTTTCCATCCTCTCCAAATCCCCACTTTTGGAGGTGAAGGAAATGCAGGGAGAGGAGAGGGGAAGACATTTTAATCCCAAATTTGTTTTTCCTACACTAAAAACTAAAAGAAAACAGGGAACCAACCAAAGCATTTTTTTAAAAATGCCCTCCCCTCCCCTTCAAATCCCTCAACCAAAACGTACTCTCCCGGTGTTATCTTTGGGTTCCTCTATGGCGCTCCCGAAATTCCTACTATTTTTCATTTTCACGAGCCTATGTTATACCTTAACTGCATCAAATGAGCTGTCTGATTCAGTAGTCACCGGAGATGTAGTCGGTGCCATTTTTGGGGCCAAAGGTTCTGATGATTCCGGGAGATTTGAACTTGACAACCTCGAAGCTTCGGATACTTCTCTCAGAGATGGACTCGATGAGCTGAATTCAAAGATTTCCTTCATAGGTCTCCCTCTCCGTATTTATGTTTATGTATACATTTACAGAAACGAGTCTCGAGCGCGCAGTACATATTCATATGCATAGGTTAATCTGTGTGATATTCTAATTTGTTAATATTTACTAACTTTTCAATTATGGTACTAAAGCCCTATAATGCTTCTGTTGGTAGTTTTTTGAAATGAAGCTGAAGTAAATTGTTCAGGAGATGTAATTGAATTTAAAAACATAACCATCACGTTGGCTTCCCTTTAGATCTTATTGTGTAGGGATATTTGGGAAGGTATAATAAGCATTTCGGGTTTCGATGAAAGGAAATTGTCTTTAGCTTATAATGCGTTTGATGTAATATTGTTAGTTGTAATATGAAAATCGTGCTAAAATGTTGTGACGTCTCTCTGCTTTAGATTGTTATGTTACTCAATTATTGGCTTTCCTATTTGTGTTAGATATGTATTTGGTTGAATTCCTAGTGATTGGTGATATTTCTCTTGCTTTCTTTCTATAACTCCCTAAAGGATCCAAAGTAGACAAGAAAATGCAAGAACTTTCTAGCAAGGAGAAGACGATCAAAGAACTAGAAAGAATAATTAAAGAGAAGTCGGGCACTTTAACTGCACTGCAGTGGCAGATGCAGTCGCTTAAGGTGAGGAATTTGCATCCTTAGATGGATTAGAAAGTGTTCCTTGGGCATTCCCTGTTTAGTAAATGAGAACAAAGGTTTGAATATGTATAATTGATAATGTAAATTAATACTTATGAAGATTTTTTGGTTTCTAGGAAAAAGCATCTCTGAACGCTAAGGCACAGGAGGTTAGAGCTTATTCAAGTGCTCGAGAACTTGAAGGACTAGTTAATTCATGTATTCAGAAAACAGTTCTTCTGAAACATGGTGTCCTCTAATGCTGTTTTTCTAGCAGATAAACAATATACAGAAGGAGATAGAGGCACAGAACAAGAAAAAGGATGCACTGGAAGCTCGAGTAACCATGGCAGAGAGAAAAATTGAGGAATTGCTTTTAAAACTTGAAAATGTGTGGATGCTGAAGACTCAAATTACATATTTCTTGTGTCAATTGCAGAATTATATAGTCATTCAAATTGGTTTGAAACTACATTATTCTTGTTTTAATGAGATTGAGTAGCTGATCTTTAAATGATTTATGCTGCACCAGCTTCACAGTACAAATGATGAGCAGAAGTCCAGAATTCTTGGTACTCAACATGCTATTCAAGTGGCAGAGGTTTTCACCACATCTTCTTATATCCCCCCCACCCCCCCCAGGGAACAATGATTAATGTGGTCTGGACAAGGGTTCTAATTTTATTTTTGCATTAGGAAGAATTCATAAAGGTTAAGTTGGAGGCTGCTTCCATTTCGAAACAGGTGACCGAGTTTCTAGCTTTTTAATACTTTTTTTGGCACCCCTACATCTTTTCGACCTTTATTGATTTCCAGAATCAACCCCTCTCTCTCTTATACACACAATTTTTTTTGTATTTACTAAGAATGGATCTAATACTGCAAGAAAGAGGAAGTTAAATGGAATTTCGAGTCAATATTCTGTAGCTGATCAAATGGTAGACTTTTAGGAAATGCTTGAATTTCAGATGCTTCACGTGAAATGGTTTAGAGTTTACTGCTTTAAAACTTTTGGACCAATTGAACTGGTGGGAAGGAAGGATTGTAGCACCTTTATTATTGTTATTGTTATTGTTTGATAGATATCCTCGCTGCAAAATGTTTTAGGAATGTAAAGCATTGGTAGTTAATTGGAAGAATGGGAGAAGTTTAAGCCTGAATAATGGGACTCCGCATCTGGTTGTGAGATGTATGCATAACAATGCCGGACAGTCTGTTTCTTCCCCCCCCTCCCTCCTCTCTGTTTTGGGTATCCTTAAGGTCAAGGTTTGTTGCTGGTTTTGAATCTCTATTCTTTCAGTCCTTGATATTTGAGTTTGAAAGAAGCACAAGTTTGGACAATTCAACATCTGAAATTCTTTGTACGTTGGTGTCTGCTAAAACAAATACATAAATTTTGAGAAAGAAGAACATGAAAGCTGTAGGTTATCTATTCTGTGATTTTTGTGAAACAGATCTCATGTTATAAAGCCTTTAGGAAAAGAAAGAGGGTTATTGCATTTTTAGGGATGAAATGAAGCATGAACACTCTAAAATGCATTTCTAATAGTAAAAGAAGGCAGTGAGACATGCAGGGAACGAATTGGAAATAAACATGAGGTCCTAACCAAAAAATTGGAGTAGGTGGTGCAGTTTTGTTTACTTCTTGTTTGACTAAGTAGCTGAAACTTTACGTTTCGTGGAATCCATATTAATTTTGTTTGTTTTGTGTTGTTAAATCGTGCCTTGGTGTCTGAATTATAAATTATTTTAGAGAAATTCGTTAAATATACCCTCAAACTATTTTTGTTTCATAACAAATACCCATAATCTTTATTTTTATTTTTTTATACCTATGAACTATTTTCAATTCATTAATAATACCCATAATCTTTGTTTTTTCTTTTTTATACTCTTAAACTATTTTCAAATAATTAAAACTACTCAAACCACCACTTTCACTAAAACTCATCCCTTAAAGTACATACATAGGTGGTTTGGGTAGTTTTAATTATTTGAAAATAGTTTAAGCGTATAAAAAAGGAAAAACAAAGATTATGGGTATTGCTGATGAATTGAAAATAATTCATTGGTATAAAAAGACAAATAATGATTATGAACATTTTTGATGAAACAAAAATAGTTTGAGGGTATATTTAATGAATTTCCCATTATTTTATGCATTTCCCTTTGTTTCCTTTTGTATTACTTCATTTTCGAATACTTGTCATATTTTGGCGATGGATATTGTCTAAGAAGGAGCTAAATTTTATTTAAGATGTTAAAGGAAAAAAGACCATGGTACCTTTTTGTGGATTTAGTCAAAATTATCTTTAGTCAAATGATTTTCATAGTGTGGAATTGTACAAGTACTTGGAAGGTTTTGAGAAGGCCCCTTTATATTAGATGATTTTGTCTCAGAAATGATATGAGAATAATGTAAGGATGGAACTACACAAGGATATAATGGGAAAATATTACTAAATGTTATCTTTATTTTATAAGGCGACAAGTATTAGACCAAAAAAAGAAGAAAAAAAAAAAAAACTAAAATGCGACAAGTATTTGAGAATAGAGGGAGTATTTAAGTAACAGCATTGAGTGAATTGTAAATAGGTTTGTGAAGACCGGATTCCTCCTTGGCTGGCAGTTTATATTGATCATTTCCAGGTAAAGTAGGCTATCTTTTTAATCACCTTTCAGCAAAATATGCTGGAATGTCTTTCTGACATGCTATCTTGAACTGCAGTCTTTTGTCTTGTGCAATTGGAATAAGCATGGCCGACCTGCTCTTGATCTGGTATAAAACAAAAGTGCTATTGCTAAGAGTTTGACTAGACTGACCATTGGGGTACTTCTGAATGTAAATTAAATTGCTGATATTCTTTTGTATTGGTTATGTTCAATCATTTTCAGGCTTTGGAGAAGAAATCTGAATATGAAAAGCTGCTGAGGCCTCATGTTCATACCTTTAGATCAGTATGTCGTCCCTATGTTTTAAATTTCTTTACTTGCATGTTGTTCTACTTCTGGTTATTGTTCAAGAAACTTATAGTCTCAAAATTTTTTATAACCAAATCATGCAGCAATTAATTGACAATTAAAGGATAGCTAAAATGAGGCTAGGTGTAAACTTGAAAAAAAAAAATGGACTACAAGAGAATTGCATGCTCAAAAATGGACAGCATCATCCCAAGTCTCACAGGTTCATAAGATATATGCAACACCTTATCGTAGGCGCCTGCCTCTTCTAAGCCACACCTTCCCAGAATTATTGGGTATCACTGTCACCATATGAATATCCCATTCCAGTCCTGACATGGAAAATTTCATCCTTCCCAAGTGTAGAAATTGAAAATAATATGCTGCTAATTTTGCACCCTGCAGTTTTGAATACACTGCGAACTTTGTATCTGAAGTTTTCTGATTCAGTTTTATATCACTTAAAAGGAATGAGCCCATCTATAAAAGAATGGTTGACATTTTTAGATGAAATTGGACTGCATCTTCAAACATTTTTTAATATAGCTATTGACAAGTATCATGTATCCAAGGAATCAATCAAACCTCATGCTGTGAGATTAAAAGAGATAATGGATCTATTCTTCCAGGTGCTAATTTGAACCATATAATAAAAGATTTTTGAAAGCCACCAAATTTAGTTTTAGTTTGTTAGGAATGGGTTCCAATATCAGAGAATACTTCTTAGCAGTTATTAACAATTTTGGCCTCATATGCAATAATTTACCAATATGTCCATTGAACTATCAGGCAACCAGGAACTCTATAGAATCTCATGTTTTGAGGCTACAGCAGGGTATGCATCCTTATTTCCAGGTACATCTTTTCAGCCCTTTCATTTTTAAGATGTTCTTAATTCTAATTTTATTTTATTTTTTGTAAATTCAACTTTGCTGATGTGAAGGAAGTTAAGAAGTTTATGGAGCCATATGTGAAAAATTTTCTTCATGGTTACAAGGAATTTGTCAGAATAGTTAATGCATTACATCAGCAGGTATCATTTCCTTCATCTAAGAATCCATTTCTAACCATACTTTTGATTTCTGGATTAATAAAGCAGGTCACACAGTTTTTAAAAGTGAATGCCTGAGATTAATAGGTGCCATTTCCTTGCTCCTTGAATCCTTTCCTATTTAACCCTGACTCTGAGTTGTGGTGAATGCAGGCAAAGTTAAGCAAAGTCCTACAAGAATTCTTAGTTCCTAAAGAGTTTAGGAATATTCTATTTCCTTAATTTGTTAGGATTAAAATTTAGAATCCTAGTTTGTTTTTAGTAAGTTTAGTCTTAAAGGACTAAACCCTTATTAGTTTAGAATTAGGTTATATTTTCAGCATTATAAATAGGTTAGAAGACTAGTATTATTGGTTGTATTTTTATTATTAATTTTCAAATTATATCAGTGGAAGTTTTTTCAGAATTTTATTCTTTG
The DNA here is from genome assembly GCA_019593545.1 of Apocynum venetum. Lineage (NCBI taxonomy): Eukaryota > Viridiplantae > Streptophyta > Magnoliopsida > Gentianales > Apocynaceae > Apocynum > Apocynum venetum. The sequence goes on from SRSM01000149.1 coordinate 510,660, forward strand.
TTCTAATATCAATCAACCCTAATCTAGTCCTAATTGTTGAGTTCTATAGCTCGAACACCTTTCCATTACGTCAAGTGGTATCAGATTCATAGGCAAACATGATGTTTTAAGAATTTTTCCTGAAAATTATGGCTGGTCGAAGTAGAGGTAGAGGTAATTAGTTCCAGCAAAACGAGATGGCTGAGATACGACAAATGATTGCAGATTTGACTTGGGATGTACAAGCCTTGCAACGTCAGGAACTTGTTGAAGCCCGAATGGAGATTCTGGAAGGTGGCCACAATTTCCTTGAGAATGATGATCTTAAGGATGATGCTGAAATTGAGGACGAAAACCCCTTTCATGAAGCTGGAGTCGTTACTCACATGACAAGAGGTGGATTGGAGGTGAGGTTGCTCAACGCCCTTGATTTGAATGGTGGTGAAATCAAAATTGAGGTTGTGCATGCCGAGACTATTTAGATTGAGAAACGAGTTTGGAGACTTATTTCGAATGGGAGCCCATGGCAAAACATAGAAAGTCTTATTTGTGAAACTGAAGTTGAAGGGAACTACGCTTCAATGGTGGAAGATAATTGAAGAGCAGCGAGCTTGAGAAGGCAAGTCTAAAGTTAGCACTTAGGGAGCATATGAAAATTAAGTTTTGAAAACAATTTTTACTAGCAAATTATATGATGGAATTGTACGAGAAATTTCATTGTTTGAAGTAATATTCCATGTCTGTTGAGGAGTACACATTGGAGTTTAATAACATGTCCATTCACGTGGAATTATTTGAGACCAATGAGCAGTTGACTATATGATATTTGGTTGGTTTAAAATTTGTCCATACGAGATGAGATGGGAGTTGTCTGTTTATCCAATTTGGAAGATGCTCGTCAATATGCACTTTTGGCTGAAAAGTGAGTTTTATGCTATAGTGTTAGAAAACCTGTTTATAGCAGCATTTAGCAATGTCGTAGCTCTCAAAAGTGTAATAACGAGACTTCTACAACTCGTAAACACATTGGAGGCGTATCAAAGATTGAAAATAGTAAAATGCAGGAATATAGTATCTTATGAAAATGACAGTTCTAGTGTTACCTTAAATAAATGATGAGGCAGCCAAACTCCAGTTCGATGCAACAATTGTAAAGAAAGAGGACATACTATTTACATATGTCCAGAACGGAAGGTGAATTTGACATAACTTGAGGAAGAGTCAAAATTAGTTTATGATGAAGTGACAGAGACAATAGAGGAAGTTGATGTTTATCCTTCCAAAAGTAAATCTTTGGTGGTGCGTAGAGGGATGACAACGATGATCCAAGAGGAAGATGAAGATTGGAGAAGACTTAGTATTTTTCACACTATGTGTAGTTTGTGGTGTAAAAGTTTGTGATCTTGTCATTGATGGAGGAAGCATGGAGAATATTATTTCCAAGGAAGCTGTAGAAAAATTGAAGTTGCCTACAACTAAGCATCCTCATCCTTACAAAATTAGGCGGTTAAAGAAAGGACATGAGGTACTTACTGGTTACTTCTCAATGTTTGGTGAAATTTACCATAGGAGAGAAGCTTGGTGATGAAGCTTTATGCAATGTGGTGCCAATGGATTTTGGACATATTCTTGTTGGAAGACCCTAGTTGCTTGATCATGATATGGATCATAAGATGAAGCCGAACATTTATTCTTTCATTAAGGATAACAAGAAGTATACCTTGTATCCTGTACAAGTAAAGGCAAAGCAAGTGGTAATCGAAAAGCTTTTCAACGACAATAAAGCAAGAAAAATCAGTGGGTATTTTTGTCTGTTGAAAAGTTTGAGGAGCAAGAAAGGATGACAAAGTTTAGTAGGGCAACAAATTATGAACGTTATAAAAGCTTGATCGTGGAAAGCTTCAACAAGAAAGTTATGAAACTTTAGGACGAGTTTTTTTCGACCGGAAGAGAACTAATGTAGGCAAAGTTAAGTAAAGTCCTACAAGAATTCTTCTTAGTTCCTAAAGAGTTTAAGAATATTCTATTTAGTATTCTATTTCTTTAATATGTTAGGATTAAAATTTAAAATACTAGTTTGTTTTTAGTAAGTTTAGTCTTGAAGGACAATAAATCCTTATTATTTTAGAATTAATTTATATTTTCAGCATTATAAATAGGTTAGAAGAATAGTATTATTGGTTGTATTTTTATTATTAATTTTTAAATAATATCAATAGAAGTTTTTTCTAAATTTTATTCTTTGTTCCAACTTCAATCAATTCTAATCTAGCCTTAATTGTTGAGTTCTATTGTCTTAACATCTTTTTGCTACATCATGTGGCTTAATGAAGCAGAATATAAAGTTTTTATTCTCTAAAAGTTAAGAGTGGTTTTTTGTAGCTAACCCAACCACTAGATACATTTCACTTTTTACTGGAAACGTTTTTGGACATAATTTTGAAAGTATTGTTTATTTTGTTTTGGAAATAAATGAAAACTGTCTTATTTGAATAAGATTTTTTTTGGGAGAGAATTTTGAAGTTTGATATTATATTTTTTAGGTCTCATGATGTATAAAATGTAGTTAATAAATTATTTAAGAGTGTGATTTAATTAAAAAAATTTGTTCCTGTGAATGGAACTCATCTGTGGTGTGGAGAGGGAATTTAAAATTTTGATGCAATGAAAATTTTGAAAGTAAAAAATTGCTTTGAGAAATTTTTTATGGGTAATGAAAAAATTGTTTTCTAACTCATCCAAATATAGCCTTAAGCATTCAGTTCATAATATCCTTCTCTGAATTACTTGGGGCTGGAAACTTAAGGGTGCCTTGGCTATCTTTCTACCAGTTGTGTTGGTTTTAATGATATGCTTGGGAGTAAGAATCTACTGCTAATTCAATTTATTTGAATCGTTGACATTGAAACCAGAATAATGGTATTGATAAGACCTTGCTTAGTTGCCTACTCCAAGAATTAGCATGTAAGTCTTTCTGTCATGTTTAACATAACATAATAGGTTTCCTAGCTTTGACTGACTTGTATCATGGCTATTTTTGGGGCAAATGCTATCATTCTCCATGGGAACATATAAGTAGGATGTTTTCAGTTAAATTGGGTCTGGTACCAACAAGTAGTCAAAATTCCATTTGCTAAAGGGGGAAATAATAAAATACGTGGTACTTTTTTTGTTTGGTTAAAAGAAAAACACTGGATATGTGTGAATTTTACCCAATTAATTGGGTCTTCGGTGTCAAAATTAATTTTCCTTTAATCAGTGAAGGTCCAAGCTGCCGTTCTTGGCTTACTGAAAGGTCATGAGTACACAAGACCTCTTGCATCTAAAGAGTCAGTCTGGTACATGGTAAGTGACTACTTTTTTTTTTCTGTTTTTTTTTTCCTGCATTGGATTCTGAACAACTATTAAATCAGGGTATCTTTTATTTGAATATTTCAACTTCTAATTGATCTGGAGGAATGTTGTAGGCCTCTGCGTTGATGACACTGCCTCTCATTTTTATGTTCAATATGGTTTGTGCACTCTTTCTGTAAGTACTATTATATTCTTTTTTTAGTTCATTTTCTCCCAAAGCATTCTTATGCGTGTAAACCGCTAGCTGTTGTATCATGTATGCAGCATTATACTTGCAATTGAATAGGCCATTGGTTTTGGTTTTACATCCTTACTCTTATGCTCTGCTCTACAATTTCCTTTCGAATATTCACAGTGAGAAGCCTAAAAAGCATGTTCACACTTCCCATTCAAGCTACACTCGTTCTAGAGCTAAGCTGGTGCATTCTGAAAGATGAATTTTGGGATAAGTATAGCAGATTTTTAAAGTGAAAAGGTAAAAGGGTTCTCTTTCTGAAAAGCAACTGAAGCGTACAGATTTCCTGGCGTGTGAATTCATAAAGCTCTCCTTCATACACAGGTCGTACCATAATATATTACACAGTTGATCTTCATCATCATATCTCTGGCAGACGGGATTTTGTTGGATATAATTGAACCCTGGCATGTTGATCTGGCCTTCTCCAATTAGATTCCTGCTACAGTCAAGTCAAGTTCAGAAAATTGTTTACAGTTTTGTACTGTATTGGGTTATGCTTGACCCCCTGAAAAAGGAGCATTCAGCTGTAGGGATGAAAAAAAAAAAGGAATATTTTCTTTTTTTATTTTTATTTTCTTCTTAATATGATACTATTTTGAAAATATGATGGAGAATGCATATCAAATTTAGAACGTATGCTAAGTAAATAATTACTTCACTATTTGTAAATATCTTATATTCGGTTGATGACATTTTAGCATCAGATGCTTACTTTATATTTAGTAAATATTTAATATCAAATATATAGATATAAAAATGTAGGTGTGAATTTGGACACGGAGTCAAGAACAAGTATTTTTCTTCTATAAACAAGTTTTTGGTGGTTTTCTTTAACATGGTAATATTATTTCTTGTTAGTAGTGAAACTAAGGGGTTGTTTCTATTAAACTTTTTAATCGGACTAGATTTCCATCTGGGATCGGGAATCGCTAGTTTGGGAACCATGGTCAGTGGATCCAAAATCGAAACTGTGATATGACAATAAGGTACGAGTTTTCAGCTAGTATGTTTCAGCTTTTTGTTTTTATTTAATTTCTTCTACAAAAATCACTTATATTCAATCTCTCTCTTTTTTCCTGCATACCACAGCTTATATTATTCTCGTAATGGTGTTTTATTATTATATTTAATATCTTTAAATTACTTAAATTATTATTATTATTATTTAAATGCAAATGATTCAATCAAGGATAAGAGAAAGTTGATTTTCACAAGAGATTTAGTTGGGATCCAAGTTTTGTGCCGAATTCATAGTTGACCTCATCGCATGGAATTGATCCCTAAGAGTATTTTTAATAGTAAATTGTCAATGTCAATGTTAAATCTCATATTATACAATAGTAAAAAATGATAATATTTTTATTTTTTTTTCTCTAATGCACAAACTTTTAATTCAATGTCATGTTGACGTGTTTTGACACTGTCAAAAAGAACTCTAGAGGATGTTTGACATGTTAACTCAGATATTGAGTAATAATTTTTTTTTTAAAAAATTATTATTAAATAGAAATTAGATTTATTTGAAAGAATCAAATGATAAGTAGAATTATATTGGGTTATTGATTTTATTCATTAGATAAGATTTTTAGTTTGACAGTATAATTATATGATAGTGATAAGAAGTGTATAAGGATCAATGACGATTCTCAAGTCGAAGGAGTAGCAGTAGGAGTAGGAGCTAGCTTTCGGGGTGGAATCAAATGATTACAAGATAGACAATGAGATAAAGGAGACATTGATTGATACTCCAATAATTTTATGACATTTAGTATATGATTTTTAACATTGACATTGCATCATTGCAGATGCTCTAAGAGCATTTCTAATTATACAATGTCAATATATAAAATCATATAATACATCAGCAAAAATGATAGTGCCTTTATTTTTGTCTTCAATGCATAGAGTTTTAACATAATGTTATGCTGACGTGTCTTTGATACTGTCAAGAAGACTATTATATCTTGATAGAGTGTTTGACATGTTGACTCAAAAATTGAGTACTGAAACTATTTTTTTAATTATTATTAAATACAAATTGAGTTTATTTGAAAGAATCAAATGACAAGTATAATTATACCGAGTTTGTATCCATTGAAGATGATTTTTAGTTTGATAATATAATTATATGACAATGATTGATATTATAATAATTTTATAACATTTGACATATACGATTTTTGACATTGACATTGTACCATTGAAGATACTCACCTTCCATTGACACCAAATTTGGGAAAACAAAAGCGTAAAATGTCGAAGTCTAAACATTTTCATAAACATCTCACAAAAACAGAACTTTCAACTACATGGTAAAATGCAAATATTCTTGAACATATTAAAATGTGATACAGGATACAAATTACTTAGAACCTGATTGAATTTCATCTGAATGAATATGGTTTATATTCTTAGGAAAATCAAAGTATTTCCGTACACATGTTCTTCTCCTAAACCTAGCATATTTACTTATTCTCAAGAAAAAAAAATAGAGACGTTATATTTGTTCTATTGGTCATCTTTCTTTTAGCTTTCATGAGGAATTAAGATTTAATAATTATTGTAAAAAATCTTTAAATCTAGCTGCAAAACATGCTCCATGAAGTATACTTTTCTTTTTTTGAGGATCACAAAGTATACTTACACTCCACATACATAAACATTTTAAAAATATGATAAAAATATAAATTAGCTAAATATTTTTACAGAATTTAATGGTAAATTTTCTAACTATAATGGTATTCTAGAAAGACTATTGGCGTGTGTGTGTGTGTATATATATATATATATATATATATATATCCTTGAAGAAGATATTATTGGTGAGGAATCTGTCTCGTAAGAGGCCGATGGATCACGGGGCGTTAAACGATCACTCCATCTTGATGAGGAAGATGACATTTCTCTTGAGGCACTAGAACTAAAAGAAGGCCAAAGGTAAATCAAAAGTTGGGGAGAAAAAAGAATTCACTCCACATCCCGCCATCTAGAGTGCTTTGGAAGAAATCTTGTCCCAAATTGATTCGATGTTTAGCACATTTGATAATACTTCAAGACATTCAACGAAAAGATCGAAGATCTGGCATCAATGGTGGAGTATCATGACATTGAGATAATGAATATCAAATATCACTTGGAAGTGCTTCACGGCATTCAAGTTGATATTTCTACACTACAGCCACCTCCTCCTCATGATGACATGCCCCATCTGCTGATCTGCCTACTGGACTATCATCTTTCACGATCAAAGTTTATATGAGAAGGCCTTGGACTCTCCATCCTGATGTTTGATATAATATCTTTCTGTTTTGTACACATATTTCTAGTTATCAAACTTTGCACTATATTGTATAATTTGTTATTTCTATTATAAATGCACTGTTATTTTCGATGATAACTCATTGGTAGTTGATGGATTTTATTGTTTGTTGACTTAGTTCTATCATTTATATCCATTTTTTCCATCATTTATATAAATATTTAACACTATACTTATAAATCCTATCTAATCAAGAAAATGCTTACGTTCAACTCTTGATAAAACCCTAAGGTGAATTGGATGAGCCTCTTTTGTAATCTTTTTTGCTAAATTAGTGAAAAATTTCGTGAAATTCTTGAGTAGATAGCTCAAGATAGTGGATTAGGTTTTGTTGGATAAACCAAACCACTATAAATATTTGTGTTCTTTGCTTTATTTCTGCTATCTATTTGAACATATTGTTTCACACTGTTTGAGTACAAATTGTTTGATATTTGTTGTCTTATAAGTGATTGATTTAATTAGGGTAAGAAAATTCGAATAAACCCTAATTCACCCTTTAGATTTTTCAATTATAGTTATAGTTTCTTTGCAAGTTAACCCATAAAGTAATAATGAAAAAATAATAAAAACACAAAGAAGTTTGTTAACGCAGGTCGACCAACTTCTTGCCAATTTTGCAGGACCCTCACTCAGATTAATTTACTAGTAAGATACTCCTTCCGTCCCAAAAAGATAGTTATGTAGTTCTTGTTCACAGATTACGAAATGACAATTAGTTTAGTTCATATGTAAATTTTATGTACATTTTTCCATATATATATATACTTTTATTAATCCTTAATTACTTGAATTATTACAAAACAAGCAAACAAATATGAAAGCCCTAAAGCTTTTAATGTCTTAATTTTGATTAATGACAAACATTGATGAGGACTAATGTCTTATTTGTACAAGTGATAGAGTTTTTGGATTCATGATTTAATCCATGCAAGAACAAGATTTCAAGTCTTCAAGGAAGTATACAAGTCAAGACTATCAAGATTTGAAGACAAGCTTTTATTGGATTAGATAGAAACTAGAGATATAGTTTTAGAGTTATATATTTTGATATCTCTAGTTCTACCTCTAATTGAGTAATGGTTTCTAAAGGTTGCTCTATGAACTTAAAACGTTATTTTAAAATATTTTTAATATGCTAAAATATGTTTTGGCTGCTTCATTTTTGACCGTTGGGAACAAACCTTTACATACCAAAACCTTCGGAATTCTTTCTAAGAAGATTTTTTGAGCAAAAACATTGAATATCTTGATCCTAAAACATCTTAGAAACATTCCAAAACCCTTTCTAAACATCAATCTTGTTAAAATCAATCAAGAAGGGTTTTTAACATTCAAATGTGGATTTTGAGCAATCTTGACAAGCCATTACTCAAAGAGGTGATTGTGATTCAAATTGATATATTTTCACATTAAGGTGATATCTATCAAACTCTCTATCTTTTATTATTGATTGTAATTGTATCAAGGTTGCAAGTAGCATAAAACCCTAAGTGTTAGGGTGAGCCTTATGTAGGTTGTTTTGTATTCAAGGTTTGTTTATAAAACCTTTGGGTGAACCTTGAATTGAATTGTATTGTTAGGATTCACTAAGGAGAGTGGTGAGATTATTGTATAATCAAGGTTGTGTTGTAAAACTCAAGGGTTGAGCGAGCCTTGATTGGTTTGAGAGGTTATTTGTAAAACCCTAAGGTGAATTGGGTGAGCATCTTTTGTAATCTCATTTATTTGATTAGTGAATGAATTTGATAAATCCTTGAGTAGGTAACTCAAGGTAGTGAATTAGGTTTTGTTGGATAAACCGAACCACTATAAATCATTGTGTTCAATACTCTAATTTCTGCATTTTATTTGAACACATTATTTCTCACACAACTAGCACACCAAGTGTTTGATATTTGTTATCAAAGAGGTGTTTTATTGAATTAGGTTGAAAAATCGGATAAAAACCTAATTCACCCCCCTCTTAGGTTTTTCAAAATAGATTTTTTCTTAGAAGTACAATTTTCAAGCAACTTTTTGATATAATATTAACGGTTAGTTCTAGGGACTTCTTTCTCTCTTGTTTTACAGTTTAGTTTCAATGAGTAGTAATTCGGAGTAAATGTGAAAGTGAAAAATTAAATATGAGGTTTGTATAGATAGTGAACTATCTTTTTATGACAACTAAAAATGAAATAATGGACTATCTTTGTAGGACGGAGAGAGGTCAAAGAATTTCATCAGCAACTTACTTGTACAACACCTGGTGAATCCAATTACACTTCAATTCTAACTCATTGTGAGTTAAAACCAACACTACATTGTATCAACCTTCAGCAACACCAACAATTCGACTCACAAGGTCATTGAGTATAATTTCAATTGCCCTTTATCTAGTAAAAAGACTTTCAGAGTGTGAGGGCGATAGTAGCCACGAATCGGTCCAAATTCCACAATGAAAACTCTCCAAAAAAGAATGATTTGGTCAAAATAATTCACAACTTAGGATAGTTGATCAATGCATAAGAAGACTCATGTAACATTCAACAATAAGCTCACTCCAATTTTCATTCAGTAGGTATTCTCAATAAGCTCTGAACTCTGAGTCTTTCAGTGCCATCCGGTTGTTCTTATAGAAAGATGATGATACACAAAATCTTCTTTCATGATTTTATAATATAAATAGCTCCATCAATTTAAAATTGTGTTATTTAACTTGCCATATTTATCCACATGATAATCTTCATGACTTATATGTAATTGGCAATCATATAGCTCCAATCACAACTCACGCATAGGCTTTGGAATAATGTTACACCACACCTGAACGGACAACATTATTTGGGGAAGAATGGAAATTGGCGTTTTAGACAAATTGTCATGTATAATGGCACTATAAAGAGGTTGAAACAGAAAATACTGTTAGTCTTGTATTGAGACAAAGAGTTTCTCTTTAATCTGATCCTTCTTACAATTGTATGGATGCCTACTCAATAACTATTTCTGACAATCCACCTCTTAAATTAGCCCCAAAATGTGAGTTATTGGCACAACATTCTTTCCGAAAACTTTGACAACAACCACCCACTTGTCTGTTTCCCAAATTTGGGCATTTCGTGCTTCTGCAGTTTTTAGGGTGGTCACCTCTAGAATCGATGGTTGAATGATGTTGTCCACCGCATTCTGGATGAGGCTGGCAACAAAGTAGAGCTACATCTCCCATTTCTTCATCAGAGGTGGGGGGATTATCAGTGTGAATAGAATTGGATGTTACCTGATAATGCTTGTGAGAAGTCGAAAATACTACAGACGAAGACTGGGAAGATTTGCCATTACACGAGATTGTTTTGTGGTTATCATGGTGACAATGTTTCATTTCATGTTCCCTTGCATCAACTATGTCATCAATAGTCGTCTCCTTTGGCTTTGAGCAATTAATGCCTCCGCAATGTTGTTTCTCTGATCCCATGTCAGAAGGGCCAAGATTGCAGCTTCCAACATTTTTAAAGTGTTTTTTCTCATGAAGTTGATTGCCATGCCCACACTTGCGGTCTTCACTGTATTTCTTATGTTTGTGAACCTCATGTTTGTGATCTCCACAAGAGTGTTTTGTCTCATGGACTTCTTCCCCTCTCCCGCAACAACTCTGCTTGCCAATGGAGTCCTGATGTTTGTGAACTTGATGCTTGTGACCTCCTCCAGAACTGGTACTTGATGATTGACAACTTGGAGCACAATTCTTGGAAGAACTTGTCTGCAGCACACAGGTGTCCTGTGGTTTTTTATCACTGCAGCAGGATCGATGAGTATGAACAGTATCCTTGTGTGTGTGGTGATGTGAAACTTCAGAGGACACTCCCCTCAGCAGAAGCATACTATTGAAGATTACTAGCAAGCATGTCCCAGTGTCAGCTAGTACTGCAGCCCAAACAAGTGGATGACCTGATATGGCCAAGGCTACTATGGCAGCTTTAGTAATAATTGAGAGGAACATATTCTCAAAAATTTTCCTTTTAACTCTTCTTGCTAAATGTGCAACTTTTGGTATCCTCTGAATGTCATTTGTCATCAAAATTACATTACCCGTTTCTGTTGCAAGAGCTGAACCTGAAATTCCCATTGATATCCCAACATCCGCAGTAGATAAGGCAGGAGCATCATTGAGGCCATCACCTATCATCGCGGTACAGGCTTCCTTCTGGAAACCCTTAATCATTCTCACCTTGTCTTCTGGTAGGAGCTCTGCATGAACTTCATCTAGAGCACCTCCTAACTGCAATAGTAAATGTTAAATTATGATTATGTTCTGTAGTTATAAAAAAGCATATGCTAAGACAAATTTACAAAGATGGTCAGTTTAATGCTCAGGAAAGGAAGAGCATAATGAGCCTCAGAAGACATATACATTATGCAAATAGTAAAGCAGAAAGGAGTAGCAGATGAACTGTGTGATAATGGAAATGCTAGTAACCTGGTGGTGTCTGAACATTTTTGAACAGTGATTCATCAGGATTCAGGAAGCATTACTTGAATGGGATTAGCTGGCAAAGTTCACTGAAGAGCCAGTCTGTATAATTGGCAAATTTAAGGTAATTACCTGTTTTTGTGCATATTTGGCTGCTGCAGAGGAGTCTCCTGTGAGCAAAGATGTTTTAATGCCCATTGATTTCAGCTCTCCGAGTGCTTCCTTTGCTCCAGTTCTACAAACATCAGAGAGACAGAAAATTCCAACAGGTCTTGATTCCATGAATATGTAGCCAATGGACTTTCCATCAACAACATTCTCATCTAGGTGTGGTACTGAAAAATGAAATTTCTTTAGAATGATTTCGATAAGATCTAAACATCATTGAAATATTAAAAGACAAGTTTTTTGGGCCCTAAAAAGATTGTAAATCCATTTCTTTTCTTCAGTACATGGGTAGTCTAAGATATATTTCAGGAAGGTTGATAGATTACCAGATGCACACCCTGATCTTGAAGAGATTTTCCGATTCCCAATATAGATATCTTTTCCATCAATTTTACCATAAATTCCTTCACCAGGGAAATTCTGAAATTGCTCAACTTTATCAGGTTTTGGCTCAACTGAATTTTGTTGTGCAAAGTCAACCAAAGCAGCTGCCAGTGGGTGGCTAGACTTACTCTCAATACTTGAAACCCTAGAAATATTAAGGACATAGACATGATTAGTTGCCACAAATTTGATATCTTCTGCAATAGGATCTTCTATTCTAAATGCATACTTTTACGGGCCAGAGGGATATCAAATTCAAAGTTCTCTATAAACTTTTGAAATTTTGATTTTTCTTTAGGCAATTAGCAATTGATCCGTATTGTTCCGAATGAAATGTGGCATAAGGAGTTATGAAAACATTGTTTAAGGCTTCCTAACAAAGTTTTGGTGCTCGAACTATAACAATTCTATCTGACAAATAGACATTCATAGTAAGGAAAACTGAGTAAATAATATTTTGATAGATTATTCTAGCATTTTACTTGGCCACAGCTAGCTGACAAATAAAAGGTTTAGTAAGTTTTACCAGTAAAGCAGTGTGTTCAGGTTAACATCATCCAACAATGCTTGGAATTCTGTCACTTCAAATTCTGCTCTAGTAATTGTACCAGTTTTGTCAAAAGCCATAATCCTTACTTTAGCAAGGATTTCAAGATACTCTGCACCTTTGAAGAAAACGCCTGATTTTGCAGCTTTTGTAAGTGCACAGAACATGGCAACAGGAGTTGAGAGGACAAGTGCACATGGACATGCACTCACTAGAACAACCAAGGCCAAGTGATACCAATATTTCTGATTTTTAACTTTTATCACCACAGGAACCATTGCCAAACAAGCGGATATAATCACAATTGCTGCAAAAAGTAATCAATTATTCAGCAGAAGAATTCTGGTAGAACATTAAAGCAGAATAAGTGAGAATGGACATCAGACTTAATTGTTTTCTCAAACTTGCTAACCTGGTGTGTAATATTGAGCGCATTTGTCTATGTATCTTTGTGTTTTTGATCTTCTGTTCTGTGCCTCTTCAACAAGTTTTGTCATTCTAGCTACCACACAATCTTCAGCCAGAGCAGTTGTCCTAATGCTAACGTACCCTGAAAATTGTGGGCATTAATAAGTTCAAATTACTCTTTCCAAATAGGTAGTTTGTAACAGAATGACAAAGATTGACATTACCATTTACATTAATGGTTCCAGCCCAAACAGTGCAATCTTTTTGTTTGGGAACTGGTAATGATTCTCCTGTTAATGTTTTCTCATCTACCTCACAATTTCCTTCAATAATTATTCCATCAATTGGTACAACCTCCCCATCCTTTACAGCAAGCACAGTGTTCACCTTCACTTCATCAGCACTAACCTCCTCGCCAGTTTCAGCTAAAACAGCTTTTTGAGGAACCAAATTCACCAGTGATGACATTGCAGCTGTGGCCTATGCAGTAACAAAATTATTTACATTTTCTATCAACTTTTTTATCACTTCAAAATAATCTTTTCTATCAACATTTTCTCCACAATCGCCTTTTTTTTTGCAGGGCAGATTTATAAAATAATCTTCAAGAACTAGTTTTGCAGGGAAGATAAATTGAACTAGTTTTGCAGAGGATAAAAAGATTCAAAAAGTTATTCATTGTTATCAAACCTTGTGACTTGCCCTTGATTCAAGCCATTCTGCAATGGTGAACAGAAACACAATTGTTCCAGCTTCCCAGTAATCTTTTAAAACAATTGATCCGACAACTGAAAGACAAATAAGGTAAAAATGGACTTTAAAATTTTATATCCAACTCAAATATCCAGCTCTGTACCACGTGGGCCTAGTGCTGCATGATTAGATTAAGTAAACCAATGTAAAAAATAATTGATATTACTTCTATTTTATTTTGAATTTTGATATTACTTGAATATCCAAGATCTAGATCACTAGATGGGCATAAAAATGAACTGTTTGCATCTATTGTCTCCTGATGCAATAAAAGGGTTAATAACATCATTTTCCATCGTCTAAAAGTTGGTATTTCAGTATTAAATAAGCAAAGTCTAAATATTGGAGCTCCCAACTACCTGTAAAGGGCCTTTAAGCCACAAACTTTCTTTATGCTCCAATTTGGTATAAAGAAACAGCCACAATGTCCCTATTATCGGTTAGGTCATGGTGCTATTAATGAAGCTTCAACAGACTTAGTTATACACTGTTTTCATATGGCAATTTGTCATTATCATCTACAACCCTACTCTTTTGTTCTGTCCAAAATCTCATATAGTTTTGGCCACAATGGCATAGAAATTATTGGTATTGGCTAGATAGTAAAGCAACATAAGAAAAATATCTCATATTCATGTTCTCTTGGACCTGTTCAGCACAACTTCCCCAACCCCCCAAAGGACAGAAAGGGTTCACATTTTCCATACTTACAGTGATTTTCCTCTGGAAAAGCTTTCCCAGGGGACAAAAAGCTCAACTGATACACCCTTCTGTGTTTGCTAATGTCCTAAGAGTCATGTTCTTGCAAATATCTTTACAAATCTTATGGGACCAAAGAAATAGAATAAAATATTTATGAACTAAAGTTAGTTACAAATGAACCGACGGGAAAAAGTAAGTCTAAAGAATCTACTAATTAAAGTGTTTTACAGCAAGGAAAACGAATAACCGCCACAGTATACAAACTGTGACAAGCAGATGTCTTAAGGATACAAGTCTAATAATTACCATCATATATTTATAGGTAAATTTAATTTGATCATGTAAATCTCACGTAATAATTAAGACTCACACTATGGTAAAGTTCATGTATTACGTTGTTTTTTTTTTTTTTTTTTGAGAATTAATGTTCAATGCTTTTAAAAAGAAATTTTGGATGCACCATTAAAGTAAAAGTTTCGGGGGTTACATGTCGGGCTGAATAAAGGGTCCTTTTTCTTTTCCCGAAAAAAGGTGCATAAAAAAGGTTTCTTCAATTTTATTTTATTTTATTTTTTAAGAAAAAGAAGAATTTCATTGAAAGGAGGTGCTTGCAAATTACTTTTGCACTATTTGTTTGCAAATTTTTATTTAAGCCCCTAAAGATTTGAAGTATTCTTGCAATCTAAAACCAGCATTCACCAGCCTACAAACTCAAAAACGTGAGAAAAATAAATAACCAAATTCCTCCTTAATTGTGTATTTCCTTTAATGCTTTCTTTGTTCCGAAATATTTACATTCCATTTGTCAATTTTTTTAATTTAAATCTTTTACCTATTTACAATAGTAAATAAAAGCTTTCTACAATATAATATTATTTTTGTTGAAACGTTGTTTCTAATTTAAATCCATCAAACCAAGTGAACATTTGGACAATCCAAGATTCTATGCCTAAGCCTGCCTACCCAACCCTTTTACTAGAAGAAGAAGAAGAAGAAGAAGAAGGAATCAGAACTTGTGCGCCATCCATTCTTGAATAAAGTTATGCAAAAACAAAAAACAAAACAAAAACCAACTCTTCTATTCCTTCCCACACAATTCCACCACTCGTGCCATCAATTATTGAATAAGATAATGCAGATGATAAGTTAAAAAATATTTTACAATTCATGTCCCAATAATAATTCTCCTCACAAAGCAAAGAAAGCAAAGGTCTCTATCATACTTTTATTGACGTGTCTAAATACTAATAAAATAAATTTCTTAAATTAGAAAGAAACTAAAAAATAGCATAGCACTAATGTAGTATTTTATACATTTTCTAGAGAGAGAAGGAGGTTTGCGTTTGAGTTCGGTACCTGCAATTTTATTTTATTTTTTCTCCCTTTTTTCAGTAAAGTTAGGTACCTGTAATTATAACGAGAAGATTGACATCCCCAAATGTGAGATTGCGCAGAGCCGTTAAAGCTTTCAAAACAATTGGTATAATACCAATTCCCACTGCTCCGAGTGCTACCCATTGCATTGGCTGGTAAGCATACTTGAGAAACGACAGTAGAAGTAGCCCTCCACAGGCAATAGAATAAGGACTTGGCCATTTTTTCTTGAAGTTATTCACACCTTGTACTCTTACATTGGCTTCTAATCTTGCTTGATTCAGTGCCTTCACTGAAAAACCACAACCAACAAGTTGCTATAAAAAGCCATGCAATTATTTGCAAAAAAAAAAATCCAAAATATATAAGACAACCATCATCAGAATGATGAAAATTATGTATACACAATTGTTATTTTTCCATTCAAAAATAAAATTTGATCGACCATTGCCGCCCGGCTGCCGGCACTAATCAAACTCTTTTTTTTTTTTTTGTTATGAAAAGTACCGCTTTCGGCTTTCGCTGTCTAAAACACCTCAATCTTTTTCGGAATTTTCGGAGTTCTTCCTTCCTGTGTCTCAGAAATAAGAATGCTACGTTCTACAGTTGCTATCACCGGCGATGTATATTACTCATGAAAAAAACAAATGCTTTTCTTGGTTAAAATTGACAAAGTAATTCAACAATCAAAAATATCGAGTAAGCAATAAATTCAACTACTTTTCACAATATCAAAGAAAAGGACCAGCGGACCAGGTTATTTTCATGATGTGCTATTTCCAGCCAGTAGTGAACTGGAAATTAGAAAGAAGGATGAAAATTAGTCCATGAAAAAATTATAGTCATACCTATCTGCGTCTGTGAAATTAGAAGGGAATCATGAATAACAATCACAGTCCTTGAAGGAACAATGACAGAAAAATCTTTAACTCCATCGAGATTCTTCAATATTCTTTCAACCAATGGCACTTCCGATGTGCAACATAAGCCCAGAACATCGAAGTAACTTTTCTGAAACTTCTCTCCTGTTGAATCCATTTGCTTTCTCACCCTTTCAAATGATTCTGCATACAAAATTAGAATTCGATAGTTGATTGAAAACAAATACTGTGGCGGCAGCCAAAACTGTGAAAGCTCTCCGTCTCATAGATTACTCTGACTAAATAAGCCCATAAAATTAGCATGATGATTATTATTATTTTTCTTTTCCAAAATCTCTCCTATTTTTCCATCTTAAAATAGGAAGAAAACTAACCTATTTATACGAGTTCTCAGACCCTTGAAGGTTGGAAATTGGAAGGAAAAACG
The DNA here is from genome assembly GCA_019593545.1 of Apocynum venetum. NCBI lineage: Eukaryota > Viridiplantae > Streptophyta > Magnoliopsida > Gentianales > Apocynaceae > Apocynum > Apocynum venetum. Next base: position 527,641 of record SRSM01000149.1, read on the forward strand.
TCTGTCTATGGAGGAAATTTGCTTTGTCTAGAGAATGCAGAGATGGTAATGGAACTGAATTGCAGTCCACATGAGAAAGCACTCGTAGAAGGCATCAACTCAAGGAAGGAAGAGAGAATATTTATAGAATCAGAACTTCAGCAGATCCGGACGAAATAGTAAGAGAATCATAACAAACCACGATCAATACATGATAATTTGGATTAGTTTTTCCCATTGTTCTTTTCCTTCATCCAAAACACCTTCTTTTCTTTTCTTTTCTTTTCTTTTTTTGTCCTTCTTCCGTCTCTTAAACCTCCATAGTCCCATTCTAAAACACCGAATATCAAGGCTCCAATCTTTTAATATAGAGTCTTTAAAAAAAAGAAAAAAAACTATTAATACAGAGTTTTTTAAAATAAAAAGAAAAAGAAAAAGAAAAAGGAAATTCATTTATGCCAATTAATACAGAGTTTACACTAATAATACATTTTGCACACAATAGATATTTGGTCCTAGTGCCTCACCTTGTCACTAAATATATTTTCATAATACTCATATTTTGAACCATTAATCTCTGAATTATAGGTAGAGTAAACTTTACTACTTGAATTGTACTTCTTATCAACATTAATATCTATGTTTCCAATTAGTTTAAGCTCTTCCTTTATATATATATATATATATAGTTTCAGCTTTTTTTGTGATTTTAACTTATTCTAGAATTTATGAAGAATATATGAATGAAACTTTTGGATATGTATTACTTTAAATGTTATACTCTAGATTATCAATTATATTTTTATTTTTAAAATTTTAAATTAACGAACAACAAACAAGGACTTCAATTATTTGATGTACATAAATTCAGCTTTTCAAATTATTACAATCATTAAAATCGAACTCTCAAACAAAATTGATTTCCATAGAGTATTAAACAAACAAATTCAAACCTGCCATTAATTGACCAAACACAAATATTATTTTAACATTTAATGAAGAAACAAAAAATAAAAGAGAGAAAAAGAACAAACTTCAAATAGTCATTACGTGCTTTGATTTGAACCGGCCTAACTTAAAAAGCCTCCAGAGTTCTAAATCACATCCAACTGTTCATAGTCTTTTTTTTTTTCTTTCTTTTTTTAAGGAATGTTCAAATCCAAGGAGCTTTAACTAAATATTAAATTATATTCATGTGTGTAAATGCAATCTTATTGAAAAGTTGTCCAAATCCCTATGGTTTTTTTTTAATTTTTTTTTTAATGTTTTGTTAGGTTCAAAATAAGAATTATCAATTTTTTTGTCTCTAGTCTGATCTTGGGATATATGTAGCTAAAACTGAAGACATGGCTAATTTTGATGAAGCTCAATTTTGAAACTACGTGGTTGTAGTACTTCTATGTCAACATCAAGACGCTATAATGAAATTTCAAAAATTTAACTACCCAGCTTGATAGAGTATTTCGTCTAGTTTGTCAATCACGATGTGCAAAAAAACTTGAATTAAAGACGTTAAGGGTAATTTTATGGGTACTAATATTTGTTAAATTCTTTATTAACTACTGTTGTCTTGAATTTTTCATTTAGTATAGTTTTCCCTCTACTGATGTAATTCTATTATAGTTAATTTATTTATCTAATGATAATTCTCTTCTTTTTTTTAAAGTATTGATATAAATGCACCCAAAGTTTTTTAAAAAAACAAAATTGCAGAATGTTATTAAAAACAAAACTGTACAGCAAAAGGAAAAAAAAAAAAAACTCTGGGTGCCTAAATATCATTGTCACCTACAGTATGGTTTTGGTGACAATATATGACAAGAATTTACTTAATTTAACGGAATTTATTAGATTTTTTTTTCTTTGTTTGAATGGGAAGTCATTAGCTTATAGGTGCAATGAAAAGATTTTGTGGAGCGTTTAAAGTATAAACTCTCAAATTTTACCCACTTTTCTAATATATTTTAAAATACCTTTAACAGTTACAACTTATGTGTTATAAATAAAACTAAATCATTTTATTTTATTTTTTAAAATAAAATGCTTTCAATATTAAGAAAATGCCTAAAAACAGAAAAGAAAATGCAACTCAAAATAGCATAGCCAAAACAGGAGTATAATTTTGAAAAACCAAAAGAAAAAGGTTTGGCAGATAATTAACGTGAACATTTTGAAACTGTTCATTTTTCAATTGTAGTTTAATGTTACCTATTTACAACTTTGGTACATGCAATTATTTTATTTTATTTCTTTTTCCTTTCTTATATTCAACTCCTATACTTTTACCAAATTTAAAATTATATATCCTTTTTTGAAGAGCCAAATTTAAAAATACTAAACACGGATCATCATCGACATAAAGGAATTTAATGCATAGTAATATTTTTTTTCCCCCCTTAAACTCCACATTTTTATCAGAACAAAAGGAAACCTTTTTAAAAATAGCGGTAGAATTCATAGAAAGAGTGGCATTAAGCCATCTTCTATGGTCACTAGAACTGCAATCAAGTGCACAGGGTTCTTGAACATTTAATAAAGATAAAAGAAATAATAAAAAGACCTGACGTAATTTAATAATTCATAACGAAACGATTGGTCTTCCAAATTGCCAATAAATCACAATAATCAGCTAAAGATACTTGAATTAAGGGCTTTTGAGATCCTCCATAAATATGTCAATTGTGATCCAGAATAACCCTGCCAAGTGCCTGCACCAGTAGATGAAGAATTCCAAGCACATCCACGTTACGCTGCAAGGTGCCTACAAGAGGAGGATCCAACTTGAGGCAAAAGAACCTGGAATATGCATATAATCAACACTATATAGATGTAATCCATCCATCCTTTGATTGAATTCGTCAGCTTGTTGTTTTCCCAATTGCGATGTAAACTTGGGTGGTGTATAGACATGTTCAAAAGGTTCTTTGTTTGTGCCTTCTAAATATTCCATAAGGTAGAAGCTATATATATCAAAGGCAAAAATTCTAATGACCTTTGGTTTTTGTCTGCTGTAACATCTTCTTGATGGTTTGATGTTGTGGTAGTAGTTTGTTTTTGACTGTCGTTGGCCATGCCCAACTGCTTCATTCATGTATCTTTATCTCCCTATGAATAAAACTCTTGCTTTTCAGAAAAAAAAAGAAAAAGAAGGAAAGGCTGCTGGTTTCGTGCTTCGGTTACTTGAACGGGTGGCACTGGTAACCACATACAGGAAATGTTTGCTAAGATCTCTCACTCAGGTTTGGAGCATGATCCAACTACTATTTACAATAGATTTGGGCAATGTTCGGTAATTAATATTTTGGACTACCGTTCTGATTTTACCTTAGTCTGAATTTTTACCAATATTTATAAGATGCCAATAATGCAGATATATCCCCACCAAATTGGATGAAATATCGGCACTGATGCAAAAAGAATTGTCAATTTCTTGGAAATTTTTGAGGTTCAAAATATTTTTTCTTGGGATAAGTCAAAATATGGCATTGATGCACTTCTTGTATGGATTATGGAATAAATTATTTTGGCAACAAACTCTGTTGTTCTTTATGTGCAAAACTTTGGGTCACTGTTCTGAACAAATTGTGTTCTTGGACCATATACTTTCTCCACTCTTGGTTGCATAATATGTAATATACTCTTTACTATACTCTAGGTTGATAATACATAATATACTCTTTATTACATACTAATAAGTAAACCTCCTTCGTCCAAATATAAGTGTCCACATCAATGTAAAAATAAAAGAGAACAATTGCCTTTAAGAAAGTTATACATTATTCTTGTTATTAATTAGTTAGTGGCGTGATCAAAGTGAGTTACAATGAAATGTAAATTTGTAAAATTAATGAGATTATTAATGAGACTTTAATATGATAATATATTTAATTTAATAAAGTGAATCTTCAATTTTGAACATTAAAAAAAAAAAATTCAATTCAAGAGGAGGGAATATTGGCTTTCTTTTGTAACTCCTCCAAAACAAGTTTCCTCTAACTCCATTAGCTGCCCAAGATTACTCTACCAGTAAGTAGTCATGTTGTACTATAACTAATATAGCAGAGAATGAACTAGAATATATACTCAAGATTTGGAGCCCTTTCTCAATAACAATTCTCCTTTACCCCTCCCCCATGAGTTCTAAAAGTAATAATTATAAATAGGACAAGATATTCCATTAACTGTTAAACCAGTTGTAAATTCAATTCTTGGAAGGGAGTGATGTCAGCAGGAAGACTGAAAAAAAAATTCATATTTTGTTTTGACTAATATAACCTAAGAAGGATTTTAAAAGCCCTAAAGTTTATCTTAATTTTTATTAAAGACAAATATTGATAAAGATTAATGATTTATATTTGTATAAGTGATACCATTTTTAGTATTCAATTGTCTAATTCATGCAAGATCCAAGTTTCAAGTCTTCAAGGACATTTATTTAAAATCAAGAATCAAAGACAAGCGTTTTCTGGATTAGATAGGATTAGAGGTATAGTTTTTAGATTTCATTATTTCTTAGATACCATTAATTCACCTTGATTAAGTATTGGACTAAGTAAATTGCTCTTTGAACTTAAAACATTTTTCGAAAAATTTTAATCAACTTTTTTTCTATCTTTAGTTTTGAAAAGTGCTTTTTTAAAGTGTACTTCTTGATTTCTATGCTAAAATGGTTTATAAACTTGTGTAAGATTAATGTCATAACTCGTATGGTTGTTTGGTAACATTACTTGTGCATGTAAGCGTTAAGGATGCACAAATGATATTGTTTGGACAACCTAAAGTTTCTCAAGCATCTTCCACAAGTTGTCTAAAACAAGAAGCATGTCTCTATTATAGTTTTGAACTACCTAACATTATATGTGGTTGTCCTGAAACAAAACTTGCAGTGGACCAAACCATAGTCTGGATGACCAAAGTGGGTCATCCAAAAGGTATTCAATGACCATTTTATGAAACTTGTGGACAATGGTCCGAACGACCATGCGATCGACTGCAAGTCTTTGAGTGAGATTTTAACAACTTTGTTTATGACCATTGGAATGATCCTATAAAAGCCCAAACTTTTGAAAAATAATAACCCAACATTTTTTGAGCTATAATTTCATATACCTACATTATATAATATCTTGAAAACATTTCTTAACCCTTTCTAGACAATTTCATTGAGAAAATCATTTAAGAAATGTTTCATTATTTCACGGTGTTCTTGAGCAAGATTCATTAAGTCAATACTCAAAGAGGTTATAGTTCTACAAATTGATATATCTTCACAATTAAGGTGATATCTATATCAAACCAACTTTATCTATCTCTTGTAAACATATTCAATGCCAAAAATAGTGTAAAACTCAAAGGGTTAGAGTGAGTCTTGAATTGAAGATATTGTGATTATCTTGTTTGTGTGTATTTCATTAATTGTTGTATTGAGGATTGTTGTAAAATCAAGGTTGTGTAGTAAAACTCAAAGTGTTGGGTGAACCTTGATTGGTTGTGATGTACTCATAAATTAACTGATTTTTATACTACTTAATGACTATATTTTGTTTAAAAATCGGTTAATTGTGTCATTTAATGGATATATTTCACATTTCCTTTCTATTTTTTTGTGTTATAAGTTTTTTAGTGTATTTTAGTACATTTTGGAGATAAAAAGAAGAAGAAGAAATGAAGATGAAGATGAAAAAAAAAAAAAAAAGATGAACAGTAACTCCGGTGAACAGTACCACCGTCGATGATGACGTTTCTGCTTACGTCATGAACAGTGTCCGTCGGCTGGTCAAAGTCAACAGGTCAACCTGCTACAGTACCGGAGGTCAAAATGACCATTTTATCCCTAGAAATTTCCCTATAAATATGCTAGCTTCATTTCTCATTTAAGACACCAATTTAGCTCCAATCTTCTTCATTTCTTTTGTAATTTATTTCTTTTATTATTATCTTCATATTAATATAATTTCTATAATTTTTAGAATAGTTTTCCAAGTCTTTTTGTAAAATTTAGTAAAGAAATTCTGTCCGGATAATTTCAATATTTTCGGGGAGTATCTCTTTCAAATTTTCGTTCTAATGTTGATAAATTTCATCTTATATTTATTAAATATGGATTGTGAGTAATTTCATTTTGTTAGTAAGGATATGTGTTAAGTTATTAATAAATGGGATTATGAGATAATTTTCTTTGTACTTAATTTCTATTTGGATTTATTTAACTAGACTTATGGTCGGTTTACCCGCCTAGTCTTTATTTATTTTGCTTTATGCACTTTAAATATCGCAAATGGATGGCCTAGCCACCTATTAGTTTAATTTACTTTTATGTCTTTTATTTTCTTTTTTATGGAAGGCCGAGCCTCCATACTTTTAGTTTAATTTATTTAAATGGCCGGTTGAACCGCCTAATTTGTTTAGTTAATATAAATACAATCTTTCTTTATATATATATATATATATATATATATTTGTATATTTATTTAATATACTTATATCTATATATTAATTAAGTATTTATGTAATTCCTGTTTTAATTAATATAATTATGTGAATTAATTGGATTGACAATCTAGTTAATAAACGTGATTATATAGCTAGGATTATTAATCTTGTATTAATGATTCTAGTAGCATCTACTAATTTAATTGAGTTGCAGTTCTTGGCTTAATTAAATTAGTAGTGGAATTATATAATTTAAATTGTATATAATTAAGCTATTTGTTATATACAATTTAATGTTGGTGATGCCTTATTTACTTAATGCAATTTGATTGAGCATCCTATACACGCTGGTTGGTAGTGGTGTTTAATTAAATTAGAGATTAATCTGTCTGAGCTGATCGGGATTCTAAAACCAATTACTTAATAATGTCTTGATCTATGATTAATCCCATGAAAAATATAACTTGATACTAATTCCTTGCTAACGCTTTTTTTTTATATCATTTATATTTCAAATTCCTTTTTAATTCTATTCTCAAAATATCAAAAAAACCCCCCAAAACCCTTTCTGATTAATGATTTTAATTTAAGAGTTGACAAATCTTTGTAGATTCGATCCCTACTTTCCCTATCTACATAGGAATTGTTAGGTTTAAATTTGAGAGCCGTACGACAAGCTTCGTCAGGTTGAGAGCTTTTGTGTAAAACCATAAGGTGAATTGAGTGAGCTTCTTTTGTAATATCTTATAATTGATTAGTGAAATGTTTTGTGAAATCTTTGAGTAGATAACTCAGGGTAGTGGATTAGGTTTTGTTGAACAAAATCAGAACCACAATAAATCTGTGTTCATCGTTCTAATTCTATTTTTTACTTGAACACATTATTACACACACAAACTATACACAAAGTGCTTGATATTTGTTGTCTTAAAAGTGCATAATCGATTTAGGTTGCAAATATCGGATAAAATCTAATCCCCCCATCTTAGGTTTTTCAGATTTTATGATTAGTTTTATTGTGACGTATATAACTCTAAGACTAGTTTCATAGTGTATTTTGGTCATAATGTCTAGAATAACCATCAAAATAAATAAGAGTTTGTTGTAAAATTTGTAGAAATAAGACTTTGATTGTAAGAAAATAATATTATAATTAGCATAACATGATGTACAATAGAAAATTAATTAGAAGATCATACCTTCAGTCATAATTGATCAAGTACAAATTGTTTCTCTTTTAGATAATGCCTCCAAAGATTTTCAAAAACCAAAATAACAAGAAAAAGAGTTTTAACTTGAGAGAATTTATAGCCTATGCCTACTCAAAAGGCGCTTGATCGATGGTTGTCACAGACATATATATATATATATATATATATAGGCTAGAGACCTTCAAAATCAATTACTAAATTCATACGAAATAGAATTTCTTTCCATCTAGGAAATTAGACATCTAATTGGATTGCAAAACCAATTAAGATTTGACTATCTAATAAGGAGATTTTTAGTAATTGACTAATTTAAAAAATCAATTAGAATTCAACCACACTACAAGAAAACACATTATATATGGTGAAAAACCTAAGAAGGGGGGTGATATATCAACTTTGAAGCACAAACACCTCCTTGAGTAATATATTCCTCTAGATTACTCAATATTACTCAAGAACACCAATGATTTTAGTAAAAACCCTTTTTTGGATGATTTTCACAATGTAAATGTTATGAAAGGGTTTCAAAATGTTTCTAAGATGCTATATATTGAGTATGAATTAGATTTTTACTCAAAAAGTCATTGTTGTAAATTTTTCAAATAATTGGGTATTTATATATATGTTGTAACGGTCATAAAAATGACTGTTTGTATCCCACTCAGGAGACATGCGGTCGACTGTTTCTCAGGTTGGTCATCCGCACCATCATCCGCAAGTGTACCAGAGAACTCTGGACATTCTGCGGACGATGAACTAAGTAATCCGGTCGATTGCATGATCTGTGGTCAACCGCACATGCATCCAAACCATATAACACAAGATTCTAATCAACTCTTAGAGTTGTGGATATATTTTATAAAGTATTAAGCATATGCATGTATTTTGAAAATCATTTCAAATGCACAACTTATGTTTTATCTTAATAAAGTGCATTTTGGAAAACGTTTTACTTTTATTTAGATAGACCTAAAGATATCTAAGTGATATAACACTAAACCTCTAGATTCTATTTAATCTAGAAAACACTTATCTTCAACTCTTGATAGCATACGATCTTTCTTGAAGACTTGAAACTTCGATCTTGCATGGATTAAACATTTGAATCTTAAAAGACCACTTATACAATTAAGACATTAGTCATCATCAACTGTTTGTCATTAATCAAAATTAAGACATTAAAAGCTTTAGAGCTTTCATATGGCGTCACAAAGACTGCCATTATGATAAAAAAAACTGCCATATATAGTATAAATGCCGATCCCATGACGGTTTTTGGATCGTCATCGTAAACACCGTCATTTATATTATATGGCGAATATTGGACCACCATATATAATATTTATGATAGTTTTAATGATGGACCAACTTTCTCGCCAAAAAGAAGGAAAACGTTTTAAGATTGGGAGATTACATGACGACTTCATATGGCGATTAAGATCGCCATTTATGTTTGTGATTATATATGATGGTTAGAAGACTGCCATATATAAACAGTTTAAATCAGTCATTTGGATTTATCTGTGGCAGCCATGAGACTACCATTAAATATGTATTTGAAGTGGTGGTTTTGAACCACCATTTTTGTGTTTAAACTATATTATATATCAGTTGTATATGGTTGTTTGAGGGCCATTATATATAATTATTTGTGTTTTTTCCTTGCTGCTATTATATCACATATGACAACAATTGGGACTGCTATATCTTATTCAATGGGACCGTCATATAATTTAGGATTATATATGACAATATTTTTCCCTGGTGTGAATATTACTCCATAAATACTCTATAAATATATCATTAAATTTGAATCCAAAATAGAAATACTCATGATTGGATTGCATGCTCTTTTGAAAAATTTTAGAAAAAGAATGTCTACTCTCACTCCTTAATAAAGAAAATGATCTTTTCATTATCATAATCACTCACTTGAATAAAATTATACTGCTATTTCATCTCAAAAATTAAAATCCAAAACTAGGAAATATGATACCAACATAAAAACAACAAAGGCAAAATGCCCAAAAGTGTCCCTTATCTTTACTTTTTCGATCATTACAGTCTGTTATGTTCTATTTCAGCCATACTTGTCCCTTATTTATACTTCAAGTAGCCATTTTGGTCCTTAAATCGGAATTTTGGTGAAAATTTTGATGGAATTTGCATGTGATAAGGGCAAAATTGATAATTTACTGTTAAAAAAAAAGAGTTAAAATAGTCTCTTATCTTTACATTTGTTGTCATTGTAGTCCTTCATGTTCTATTTTAATTGTAGTAGTCCTCGATCTAATTTTGGATAGTTAGTTTTGGTTCCTAAAATACTATTTTTTCCTAAAAAGAATATTTTATACATTGATTATAAATAATTTTCATGTATACATAAAATATTTAAATTTTAACATTTTTTAATACGTTGAAAGAAATAAAAATTTGTGCACATGTGCTTTTAATTTTTTATTAGCTGGAAGATTTATTCTCAATATTGTTTTAAAGAAAAAATTTCAATCTTTTTCTTAAAATGAATTTATAATATATTATTAAATATTTATTTTCCTCTTTTTGTTTGGTGGAAAATATTCATTTACCTCTTGATAAAAGCCTTCTATTTTTAGTCTTAAATATCATATAAATTTTTTTCTTTAATAAAGAAGAGTGATAGAGTAAGAAGAAATACATTTACAGAAAAATAATATATCATAACATCAATAGATTTTTGTTTTTAGGAAAAAATAGTATTTTAGGGACCAAAACGACTACCTAAAAATAGATCAAGGACTACTACAGCTAAAATAGAATATTAAGGACTACAATAGCAAAAAATGAAAAGATAAGGGACTATTTTGGCTAATTTTCCTTTTTATGAACAGTAGATTACCAATTTTGCCCTTATTACGTGCAAATTCCGGCAAATGTTTCACCGAAATTTTGTTTTAGGGACCAAAACGGCTACTCGAAGTATAGATAAAGGACGAGTATGAATGAAATAAAATATAAGAGACCGTAATGACTGAAAAAGTAAAGATAAGGGACACTTTTTGCCAATTTACCGACAACAAATTATGCAAACCGTTTATATGGGTAGTAGAGTTTCGTGCTGATAATGTGTTGTAAAACTTGTAGAAATAATACTTTGATTGTGAGATAATAATACTCAAAATAACAACTAAGTAAAAGATGGAGACATACTCAAAACTACAATAATAGCCAACAATGGTAGATTTCTTTTTCTTTTCATATTAGAAGCTATGCTTCTATTTCTTTCAAATTGGTGTATATAATCTACAAATGTGTAGCCTATTTATAGGCAAGAAAGATATATAATGTGTGGTGAGAATTTAATTTTCTCCCACTACAAATGGATGGAGTCATAAATTCACTAACACCTAATTCACAATTCTCCAATAAATCGACTAACATTTAATTCATAATAAAACATCATGGATTACATAACATAATGAACATCTTCAAAATAAATTTCATAATAGAGTTGAAACTTTAAGTTCTTATTTAGGTTACAATATTTTAGTGAGGATATATTAGGAACTGATTTAAAGATTTTCATTTTGTCACCCAATAATCATAGGAATAGAAATGATAGCGAGTATGGGTAGGAACGGGTATCCCAATCCTAATCGTTGTATGTTATTCTATGCCCTTCAATTTCTTTACTCTCCACTTTCTCCTCAAAATTTCTCTCTCTAACCTCTTTTTTTTTTTTTTTGCACACCACTACATCTCCGACTCTGCAACATCTATGGTTGAATCAGAGCTTTGGCTTTGGTCTTGGCTGAATCTCTTTGTATTTTCCATTAAGTTTTTTAAAATTTTGTGCTCAATAAATCTGCAAATCTCTCTCTTTATGAGAGTTTTTCTTTCTCTCTTAATAGTTCAAGAACCTCTTCTTCCTTTTCTCTTCTTGTTATCAATCCTTTGAGAAAACGGGGACAAAAATTCCTGCTTAAAAAAACTATAATTATTAAACAATATAAATTGTCCAAACAACTATATTTGGATTGACAGTCAAAGCAATTTTAACAATTCCTCCTACAAACATATTTCAAAACTATTTTTTCTAACTCCACATATAGGTCTCGCTCAATCACATAAATAATATTTTTTCATTGCTTTTAAATTAAAATTAAAATTTCAAGCAATATATTAATTATATTTTATAAATTTTATATCATTATCAATAATGTGGAACAAAAAAACATATCAATTAGTATTCAATTCCAATAAAAAAAATTCTTATCCAACCATATCTATATTTTAAAAACACTTTCAAAACTCAATCCAAATATATCTAATTGCATAAAATCATTTTAAATGTAATATAAATATTGCTCTAAAGAAATTGTAAAAACGCATTTGTATATATATAGAGAGAGAGATAGAGAGAGAGAAAGAGAAAATTGTGAATATACCCATGAACTATTTTCGATTCATAAAAAATGCTCATAGTCTTTATTTTCCGCAAAATATGCCAGCAAATTATGCTTTTTCTATAAAAAATACCCATAATCTTTGTTTTCATTTTTTTTTATGCTAGTCAACTATTTTCGATTCTATTAAAATACCCATAATTTCTATTTTCCTTTTTTTATATCCAACTTTTTCCAACCACTTCTATACATGATGGCTCCCGTAGAAAAAAATAAAATTATCAATTTATTATCATCGATTTTGAAGGGCAAAACCATCATAAAAAAAAATTTCACAAAAAACTCCATATCCAACTTTTCCCACTCTTGTTGAACTCTTTAAAATTACAATTTAGACTTTATCAGAAGAGTTTATGACAGGTATATCTGTCCTTGGGAGGGAATGAAATTGGGGAATTTGTTTTTCATATAAAAAAAATGTTAGAACGATTTTGTCCTTCAAAATTGATGTTAATTTTATTTTATTTTTTCTATTGGAACTGTTATGTCCATAGAGAGTTTGTATAGTTTTGATGAATTGAAAATTGTTTGAGAGTATAAAAAAAGTAAAATAAAAATTATTGGTATTTTCGATGAATAAAAAAGAGTTGGTGGACATAGAAAAGGAAAAATAAAGATTATGAGTATTTTTTATGAAAAAAACATAGTTTGTTGGTATATTTTAAAGAAAAAACAAAGATTATGGATATTTTTGATGAATTGAAAATAGTTTGCAGAGTATATTTCACTGTTTTCTTTTATATATATATATATATATATATATATATATATATATATGTGTGTGTGTGTGTGTGTGTGTGTGCGTGTGTAATATTTTTGCTAGTTATCGGGCAACTTCATCTATTTATTTACTTATTTCTTCTTTGTTGATTATCTTATAACTTGAGCTCGCTCAATTTTATATTTCTTTTAATTATATGGGAATGGAATGATGGCCAGCAATCCCTGAACTACAGTCACTTTAACGCTTAATTTTGCTTTTAGCTTTTAGTACTGTATTCCTCAAAAAAAAAAAAAAACTTTTAGTACTGTTCTTATTCATAACGCTCCATTAAGTCAATTACAGGAGCCTATTTCATTCAGGCATTATGATCGCCAATTATTATTATTATTATTATTATTATTATTATTATACGGAGTTGAAGTTTCAAAATTTTTCTAAAGGGCAAAATGTGTTGGTGATTGCCGAACTTTTCCAAATTTACGTTTTTGAGCTCCAACTTATTGGAGAAGATAAAGTCTCTAAGAATTCTTTTAATTTGTTTGAAAAATCACTAAATAAATTCCAAGAAAATGAGACGAGTCAAGAAATTCTCTAAAATAGTTTTTATTTCCTTATAACTAAGTGAATCGAAGATAAATTTTAATTTAAAAAAAAGGTCTTGTGGATTACAGTATAGTAAAAAAAATTAAAGATATTGTATCTATAATTAATATATATAATTATCGAGCAATAGAACTCTCACATAAACACAAAGTTGATTTTCTCAACAAAAAAAAAAAAAAAACATAAAGTTGGTGAAGGATAAACAGTAGCCAGATATTTAAATTATCAAATGTAGAATAACATTATGATGAATCCGTGCTATCATATAAAAGAGTGTTCAAAATCATATGTATTGACTAACTTTAGTTGTCTGCTACGTAAAATGTTAAAAAAATATTAGTTTATTAATTGTGAATTAACGACTATGTACGTAACTAGTCTCATCAAACAGTTGGTGCCTAACTTTAGAAAAAGAGGATGCATGTATAAAGAAAAATAAAATAGAAAATATAATCAAACAATTTGAATTTGAATATGGGATAACGAGGCAATCTCAAAGGGTTTTTGGGGCCTTAGACATTGTAAGATATTTTAAAATGAACTATTTTATATTTATCGTTAAATAATAATTAAAAAATTAAAAATTATTTTTCTTGATTTTTTATATGTAAGAACTTTACTTAGATTTTTATATTTTAATATTTTTTCAATGAATAATATAACTAATTTATTATATTTTTTATTGAAGCAATTGCTATCGGTATGATTAATAATATTTTATAAGTAATAAATATATTTAGAAAATAATTAACTCTTTTTATATGATTAATTACTTCAATGGAAATATATAAATTTATCGTAAATACTTTTATTTTTGTTTGAAAGTATTAAATTTAGTAAATAATAAACATATTTTAGAATAAATAAACATCACAAAATTCTGAATATATGAAGTATTTTAAAATTAATTAGACAATAAAATTGAGATAAATCTTAAAATTAATTATGTTATATAAATAAAGATTGGTATATATTTTAAAATCTTTGAATAAATATACTTTTTATTATAAAATAAATTATATATTATTAACAAATTATAATTAAACTAAGCCTTATAAACATAAAATAAACATCATATTCATATATGAGGTCTTAAATTTTGGAGGCCTTATGCAATTTTGCAACTATCTCGCTTGACTAGACTTACAGTCGGGGGCTGTGGGATAAAATAATAAAAGCGTGGAAATATTGTCGGCTACCTAGTAGTTCTACTAGCTTTCATTAGACAAAATAAAGACAAGGACAATTTTTTTTTTCAATTTTTAATAATTGTTGTGAGTTTTTTTTTCTTTTTAGAAGGAATTTTTATGAGTTAGAAGGAAAAATTAGAAAGGAAAAGTCAGAGGGCAAAACCGAGCTCGAGAAAAAATAAGGACAATTAACACCTTTATATAAGTTTTAATTAATTACGTTTGTACTTTACTTTAATCAATGAAATATTTAATAAGTTCTTCTGAGGATGAAATATGTGTGCCAATGATGCGTGGGAGAATTTTATTAACTTTACATTTTCTATACTATTTACATAAAAAATAAAATGTTTATATTTGATTTAATATAATAAAATAAAAAATTAATTTTTTTAAAAAATATCACATTATTCTTATTAGATGTATGATTTGTTTGTTAGATGAATGATTTGTTCGTGACTTGACTAAAAGTTAATTAGGCGGCATTGTCTTAATGGTTGGTGTAAAATATTAATTTGCTTTAAACACTTGACATACATTGTTTACATTTTGGACTATTGCAAATTTTCATATCTGTAAAGATGTATTGTTTTCTTCACTTCTTTTTTTCCTTTTTTAAATGATGGGTCTAAAAGGGAATGTTTTGCCCAATTCTTTATTTAGAACCTTTTTTAATCATCTCCAGAATATGAAAATTATGTTGTAAATAAGGTTCATAAGAATTTTGCAATCCTAAATAAAAGTAATAAAAAGATTGTAACCTTATAATATATATATTGCTATATATAACTTTTTCTTGTAATCTAGGTAAAGTTTGTTCATATCAGAATTTTCGGTAGATAATAAGACTATGTTACTATAATAAAAAAGATAACAAATTTTGAAATTGTACAAAAGAATTACGACCTAACTCATAAAACATGAAAAAGATAGGGAGACTAAATGCCCAACTTGCCTGTCTAGTTATAAAAGTTTAAAGGAATATTATTGATATTCAATTTTATATTATTTTTTATTTTTAGTTATGAATATATATTTTTTATTTCAATTTTTAAGAGCTCTGTACTATTTTTAATTTATAATTATGAATCATTATTTTTTATTTCAATTTTTTAGAATTTAGTACTTTTCTATTTTTAGTTATGAGTCATTCGATGCGTAAAAATTCTTTTTCGATTAAGATGGTATCCACCATCAATCTTTTAGGGATATTTTTGGAATTTTTTAAAAAACTCTGTTCTAATGGCTTCTAAAAAAAGGAAAGAGTTAGTGAAGAAAAATAAGAAAATGTTGAAGAAGTCATGGGAATGGGGTTTTAAATTTTTTTTATAATGAAAATACATCTAAAAGAATTGAATGTGGACATTATTTTGGTTAAAAAGAAGTTGTACTAATCAAAAGGTTTATAATTAAAAAATAAAAATAGTACTTAGTTTTAAGAAGTTGAAATAAATTATGAAGACTCATAATTAAAAATTAAAAATAGTATAAAATATTTACAAATTTGAAATAAATATATAAAGGTTCAGAATTAAAAATAAAAAATAGTTAGAGACGGAAAATCGATAATAATCCCAAGTTTAAATTTGTATCCAAAAATTGTAATGAGCCGCCGGCACACTTATACTCATTCGGTAGGGATTCCTAATCCTCATGTTCGGATTGGACATACATGGAACATTTTTTCTTTATTGTACTATTCGGTAAGGTAATGAAATTTCTTCCATTCTCTTTTAGATGCTTGGTTCTGAGGGAATTATGTTAGTTAAAGAATCAACAAAACACGTGTGACATTCCCCATATTCTAAACTTTTGAAGAATATAATCCTTTTAGGGGTAGGCTTCCTATCAAATTACTAACATGGGAAATGATAGAACTATATCTCACACTAAAAGATTCAATACTTTCACTACCTAGTTTAGTGCATGGTAATATTGCTAAGAATATATGACCTAAAACGGTGACTCTTTTGCATAAAGCATTACATATTACTATGAAAGCATAGTTAATTCGTTTTGTCTTCACTATTTTTTTAATGCATGAATGCTACCTTGTCAATGAATGACGATAGGATGTCACTTATATTCTTTTTACTTCAATTTTTTTATCTTCTTGATCTATAACTGATATCAAGGAAATATAAAGAATAAGAATAAGAAGATGCAATGCTATCAACTCCCAAAAAAATGAAAAAACAAGTAAAGCAGCTCCCAAATACATGACTCCATCTGTCCTTAAGAGTTCATTGAGTCTTTCCACCACACCTTTTATATATAACAATTTGTTTTAGGTTTTGGTGGTCCTCCTTGTCGGAATTAATGTTTCTTTGGTTGTGTTCACATGTGGAAGTGCACTTTATTTGTATCAAATCTAGGCATGTTATCCTGAGAAAAAAAAAAAAAAAATCTAAGCATGTTTCCTCCCAAAACAAAAGAAAAAGAAAAAGGGGGCATGCTTGAAGAAAAGCTTTTACTCATACGGCATATCTAGTGAGTATACATTTATGCTTTTAGTGCAAGTGTTTCATGAACTGGACTCCCACATCTGTTTCTTTTTCTTTCTTTTTTTTTGGAAACTGTTTCGCAAGTAATTTTGAGAATTAGGATTTGATCCCTCAAAATTTCAGTAATAACTTGTAAATATTAAAGTTAGGCTGTTTTTTGTGGGATCTTGCTTGGTACCCTGTTCTGTATGGTAAGTAAAAATAAGACTTGTTGATAATACATAGTGAAATTGATGGAAAGAGAGGGGAAACAAAATTTAAAACAACAAAACAATAACCCAAAAATTTAATGTGGCTCGATATTTTAACTAAGCCTACTTTATGGCCTCTAAACTTCAAAAGAAAAAAAAATCTCACTATGTAATTTTGACACTGATAAATTTAGAGATCATTCCACAAATTATAGATTGTCCATAGGGATGGCATAAATGATGGGGGTAGTCAGGTAATATTATTCCAACCTTGTCCATGCGGAGAAATATTGCCATATGTTCCTATCCTCATCCCTGATTGAAACTTAACGGATATACCCAAAAATATCTCCTTGGGTATGCCACCATATCCATCCCCGTCTGTTAAAAAAATGTTCATATTTAAAAAATTAGCACATTAATAAATATAAAATTTATATATATACATTTATAACCAATGCATTAAATAAATATAAAATATACGTAAAATATATTAATAAAATTTCAAATATATTACATCAACCAACTCCATAAAATACATTCACATTACATATTTAATTTTTTTCTCATCAAGTTTTTGTATAAACTTGCATACATGATCATTTAAAGTAAAATTCCCTAAACTATAATATTGTTTTTCATTTTTGAATTTATTTCATAATTTTAGAAGTTCTCGTTATATACTTCTGCAATGGCACGTCTTAAGAGTCAATAAGATGTTATTAAATGATTCTTTACTCATTCTATTTTTTATGAAAGTAATTTTATTTTTTCGATTTCTAAATAAATATCTAAGTCCTTTTATTGTTATTAGCAAAGCATAACAATCTTTAAAATATTAAATAAAATAAGCAATTATTCTATCAAAGTTAGCATTAGAAAGAGGAGCTGTCAAGGATGAGTCTGCTTTCCAGTTATTCACCATAGACTCAAGATCAATTCATTATGTATCTAGACTTATGACTAGATCTTACGCTAAGGCACGTAACAGACAAAAGGATATATACAATTCTCAACAGGTTAATCGAATTAGAATTGAGTGGCAAAGCAAGAGTAGAATCGTAAAATGGTGTATTTGAGTAGAGAAAGAGGTAAAATAAGTAACAAAAAGGATTGCGGTGGAGATGACAAGCTAGGGTTAAGAGAGGAGAATGAAAGAAGGCCCCCCTCTCAGCGGGAAAAAGAGAGAGAAGCTTGGGCAAAGAGAGGTAGAAAAGTAAAAAAAAAAAAAGGTTAATTGACAAAATAATGATAAATTGTAATTAAAAAAATTATGCTTAACTAAAAGAATTGAAAAATGAAGAGGTCATATTGAAACAATTAAAAAATTGAGGGGTGTTTATTTTCAATGAAAAGTTTAAGGGGTTAAATGATATTAACTGAAAAACCATAAGGGACTAATTTTGCCAAAAGTGCAAACATAATGTATTGAAAATTTTGATAAAAAATTATAAGAGACCAATTTGGCCAACATTGCAAATATAGTGGACTAAAAATGTTGATTAAAAACATAAGTGACCAATTTGGCCAAAAATGAAAACATAATATACTAAATCGGCCATTTATCCTATTAAAATAAGATTGTAAATATTTCTCATTCTGATCGTCAATTAACAATTTTAAAAGAGATGTCCCTCATTTGACTAAATAACTTAACTTACGGTACTATACTAATTAGCTCTTTTGATATTATTCCTTAAAAAATAAAACAAATTGACATAAAATAAAAAATTAAATTTTAGAACCTAATAAGACTATTATTCATAAAGGGATTTATATTGATTTCAATTCTTAGGGTTACCTCTCTTTCTCTCTCTCTATATCTATAAAAATTCATGTAGAATTCTCATAGTCGGTTGGTCTACTACATTAGTTATTGCTTCTTTCTTTTTTATGACTCATGTTTCGAACTTATGTTCAACTAGTCTTCGTAGAAGTTAGAATTTGGATCGACTCACTTTGGCATGAGAAAAATATTGATTTGGCTCTAAAAACCACTAAACTTTATTCCAATTCTCAAACCACTAAACTTACCAAAATTAAATTCCATTCTTTCTTATCATTGAAAGTAGAAACAAATTCCTAAACTTTCTATGTTATCCTTCTTTTATTAATTAAAATTTTAATTTCATGTTTTTTTACATTATATACTATATTAATTTAATTATGAAGTAACAACTATAATAGAAATTAAAAAGGAAAGAATTAAATTTTTCTAGTTTTGGCCTGAGGCTCGTTTTGGTCTGCAGCCCAGGACGGGATAGATTAGGCCGTCAAAAGTCTGGCCCTAATAGAATAGGGCCAAAATGGCCCGATCCGTTTTTGGCTCGTGGCCCGATCGAATTGGCCCATTTCTTAGTTCTGAGTGTTGAATCCTTGTTATCGGCCCATCAATGGGTCGAAGAATGTAAATTGCGAAATATGGAGTTGTTGGCCTAAGACACTAATCTTATTCGAAGACTTAATGCGCGAGCCATTGACAAGGTTTGAATTTGTAGATAAAGATTGCTTGATAAATTGCACGAAATTTCTAGCTCTCTAAATCCACATTTCTGACAATGAAAGTACTTAAAAAGATTGGTACTTTGAATTAAAAGTACTATTTAAAAAACTTCAAAGAAAGTAAAAATAGTTTTTGATAAGTTGAAGGTGGCGTAATAGTTTTCTTTTAAAAGTTTGGGAACTCTTTTGAAATATGTACAAAGGGAATTTTTAGATTTGGAAAACTTTGGGCTAAACTATAATATTGGAAAAACAATTATGGATCAAAATGTAATTTTTGAAAAGTTATAGACTATTCACGAAAAATTGCAAAATGTTGAGTTTAAATAAGAATTTCTAAAATGTTTGGAGTCTAAAAAAGAATTCCTTAAAATATTGGAGTCAAATGGTATTTATAAAAGTATAGGGGTCAAATTGTAATTTTTAAGAAGTATGGGGACCAAAGTGAAATTTTTAGAAAGTTTGAAATAAAAATAAAATTTCTAAATATTTGAAGTCAAAATGAACTTTTTGAAATGTTTGGGGTCAATTTGAAAGTTTTAGAAACTTTGGAGTCTTTTTTTAATTTTTAAAAGAACTTTAGAGGCATATATATATATATATTTCCTAGAAAATATTGAGACAGATTCGACCCGTTCCAAAATTTCAAGTTTTCCAATGAGCCTCGGTTGAATTTTACCCTTCTTAGTTTGAGTAGTCTTTAGGAAAACGTTTTCTTCAACTACAAACCAATAGACATTTTTTCTAGCACACGATAGACATAAGTCATATGCAGATCAGCTGAGGAAATATCTAAGGTCTGACACGATAGTCACTAGTACACCATGAAATCTTACAATATTCTAGATATATACAGCTGTGCTAATCTTTCAAGACTATACATCATCTTGACTGGTAAGAAATGAGTTGACTTTGTCAAACGACCCACAATAATGTCCATAGCAATATGTTTTCATTTCCATTGTGAAATCTCTAACGGTTTCAATAACCTTGATGATTGTGGGTGTTTGACCTTACCTTGTTAACAGGCCAAACATTTTTCGATAAAATTATGAACACTACCCTTCATGTTATGACACCATAAAATCTTTTACATGTCATGATACATATTTTCTCTTCAATCCTTAATCTTGTTCAAAAAGTTATCTTTAGTGGTACAAGGTGGTATTACAATTTCTATACTTCAATTTTCAAATTCTTTAATCAAATCTTTTTATGTTGTGACCAAACTTGCCAATTCTCCATGACTTTTGAGACTAAGTGCGTATTCCACAACATTAACCTTTCTGGGATTGTATTGAATTGTACAATCATAATATTTCACCAGTTCCAACTATCTTCTCTGTCTCATATTCAACTCTTTATATGTGAAGAAATATTTTAATAATGACGTCATATCTTTAATGTGTGCACTATAACTGCCAACTCTAGATCATGCGTGGGATAATTGATCTCATGTTTCTTAAGTTTTCTTGAGGCGTAAGCAACTACTTTTTCATTTTGCATGAGTGCCTTGTTTCAACGCATCACTGTAAATTACAAAATTCTTCGATGTGTCAAGGATTGTCAGCACTGGCAGTTGAAATTAACTTCTTTTTAAGCTCTTGGAAACTTTATTCACACTTTGCAATCCATATGTATTTCTCGCATTTCCTTGTGAGTCGTGTCATCGATGCAACTATCTTTACAAACCCCTCGATAAATCGTCGATAATAGCTTGCTAGTCCTAAAAAACTGTGGACTTCATTAGTATTGGTTGGTGTTTTTATGTAACTGCTACGACTTTGGATAGATCTACTTCAATTCTTTTGGTGATAAAATGTTCAAAAAATACCACTATATCCAACTAGAACTTACACATTTTAAACTTTACATACAACATTTCTTTACACAATATGTCCAACATAATCCTGAGATGTTCCTTATGTTGGTCCTTGTCCTTGAAGTATACAAGAATGTCATCAATTAATACAATCACAAACTGATCTAGATAAGAGTGAAAATCTGGGTTCATAAAATCCATGAATACTGCAGGGACATTGTAAAGTCCAAATGGCATAATTGTAAAATCATAATGTTCATATCGAGTCTTGAATACCATTTTAGAATGTCTTCTTCCATGACCTTTATTTGATGATATCTCAATTTTAAGTTAATCTTATATAATACTCTTATAGAAACGTTGAGTCAGTTTATCTTCAATTAAAACCACATCGCGAGTTATAATTGAAAATCGTAACTGTAAAGTAGTAAAAATGATATAAGGAAGTTTGTTAACGTAATTCACGTTGACAGATTGAGTAAATGTTGGTATTGTTGAAGGTTGACTGGTGCTGTCAACTGCAATGTTGGTTGTAACTTATGAAAGAGTTGTAACGAGAGTGTGTTCTACCCTTTCAAGTTGAAAAATTGGTGTGAAATTGTACTACTGAAGGTTGGTTGAGACATGCTGGTGAAGGTTATGTTGTAGAGAAACTACAGTGTTGATCAAGAAGCTGTTGAAGGTTGGTTCATGGAAGCAACTGCATTATGAGTTTTAACTCGTTGAGTTAAAACTGATATTCACAAGGTGTTGTACAAGGAAATGTACTTGATGCATTCATTTATATGTTACTAATGAATCAATCTAGGTGAGAGCCTCGCAGATTAGAAACAAATCATGTGTTGCTCTTTACCCAGTAAAATGATTTGCACAAATGTATAGATGGGAATAATAGTAACCATCCAAGTTTTCACAATCAAGCTCTCATGAAGTAAGTAAACTTGGTCATGGCAATCTCTCAACAATGAATTACCTCTAGGAGATTAGATGTACTCAATAAGCTCTCTCCATTTTCGTACTTATCTCCATTGTATTGCAACACTTTCTTATAGGGGATATATTTTCCCCAAGAAGCCTTCTCTTGAGCTATGCAAAAGGTCATCACATTCTTTCATGCTTGTAACATATTTTTCAAGGAATATGTCTCTATAACTGTAAGAACTACTCTCTCATGCTTGTTTTTGCATATGTTTGTAAGAACATGTCTCCTATGCTTGCTAAGAATATCCCACTTGTTTGTATAAAGATGTCTCTGATTCTTGCAATTAATACTCAACATGTTTACTAGATCCCCTATGACTCTATTTTACACAATTTATCAAATATATTTAAATAACAAATATGCAAATCTATTACATAAGTCAAACAAATAAATTAACATATTCCTACCCCTCGCAACTAATCAAATAAATCTTCAATTCTTGACAAATGGTATTTTTTCTTTATTGTAAGCTTATTTAATTCTTGATAATCTATACATATCTTCATTGTTTCATCATTCTTTCTCACAAATCAAATAGGTGTTCCCTAAGGTGACACACTTGGTCATATAAATCTCAAATCCAATAATTCTTGTAGTTGTACCTTGAGTTCTTGCAATTATTTTGGTGTTATCCTATAGGGTGCCTTAGATACTGGTGTAGACCCCGATATCAAATCAATAGAGAACTCCACTTAACAATCCGAAAGTATTCTTGGCAAATCCTTTGAGAAGACATCAGCGAACTGTCGTACCACATGAACATCAACAATTGTTAACTCTATATCTTCTTTAGTCGTTATGTTAACTAAAAATCCCTGACAATTCTTCTTCTTCAGCATAGTAGATGCCTTCATACCATAGGTGACTTGAGGTGAATTACATGATATTGATCCATGAAAGATAAATTTCTCACTGAAAAACCTAAGAGGTGGGGGGTGAATTAGGTTTTTACCCGATTTTCAACATAATTCAATAAAACACCTATTTGACAACAAATATCAGACACTTGGTGTGCTAGTTGTGTGAGAAATAATGTGTTCAAATAAAATGAAGAAATTAGAACAATAAACACAATGATTTATAGTGGTTCAATTTATCCAACAAAACCTAATCCACTACCTTGAGTTACCTACTCAAGGATTTACCAAATCCCTTCACTAATCAAATAAATGAGATTACAAAAGAGGTTCACCCAATTCACTTTAGGGTTTTACAAATAACTTCTCAACCAATCAAAGCTCACTCAACCCTTGAGTTTTACAACACAACCTTGATTATACAATAATCTCACTACTCTCCTTAGTGAATCATAACAATACAATTCAATTCAAGGTTCACCCAAAGGTATTACAAACAAACATGGAATAGAAAACAACCTACACAAGGCTCACCCTGACATTTAGGGTTTTATGCTACTTGCAACCTTGATACATTTACAATCAATAATAAGATATAGATAGTTTGATAGATATCACCTTAATGCGAAGATATATAAATTTGAATCACAATCACCTCTTTGAGTAATAGGATCGTCAAGATTGCTCAAAATTCACCTTTGAATGTAAAATCCTTGAATGATTTTAACAAGATTGATGTTAGAAAGGGTTTTGGAATGTTTCTAAGATGTTATAAGATCAAGATATACAATGTTTTTGCTCAAAAATTGTTCTTAGAAAGAATTCCAAAAGTTTTGGTAATTAAAGGTTTGTTCCCAATGGTAAAAAATTAAGCTGTTGGAAACCCATTCAGGAGAAGTGCGGTTGACCGCATATCAGAAGGGTCGTCTGCATCATCATCTGCAAGCTCACTAGACAACCTTCGGATGATGATTTTCATCGTGCAATCGACCTCACTTCACTGCGGTCGGCCTCATGGTCGTCCACAAGTTGACAGATGAACAAATTTGACAGCACATGAATCCACAAGATAAACTAACTTGTGGATGATACCTGGACCACTTTAGGTCGATTGAAACATGTTCATTTGTGTATCATCAATACTTTAACACACAAATGATGATTTCAATCAACCATATAAGTTATGGTATCAATCCAACAAGAGTTTATGAACCATTTAAGTTTTGAAATCACGATGCATAGTTTTCGAAATACCAAAACATATTTTAACATATTAAAAATATTTTGAAATAACGTTTTAAGTTCATAGAGAAACCTTTAGAAACCATTACTCAATTAAAGGTAAAACTAGAGATATCAAATATATAACTCTAAAAGTATACCTCTAGTTTCTATCTAATCCAATAAAAGCTTGTCTTCAAATCTTGATAGTTTTGACTTGTATACTTCCTTGAAGACTTGAAATCTTGTCCTTTCATGGATTAAATCATGAATCCAAAAACTCTATCACTTGTACAAACAAGACATTAGTCCTCATCAATGTTTGTCATTAATCAAAATTAAGGCATTAAAAGCTTTAGGGCTTTCACTCACCATCAAACGATTCAAACAATATCTCTTTCTTATGACATCAAATATTTGCCTTTTTCTTGTCTAATCAATCCATTCCCAAAATAACATCATAATCTATCATTTGAATCACATGTAGGTCTGCCTCTAATTTCCTTCCTCCTAAGTCCAAATCCATTCCTCGAACCATCTCCAAATTTATTGTGCATCTTATAACATGAGTAATATCACAACATTATATATATATATATATATATATATATATATATGAAGGAATTAGTTACCCCAGCATTTTACAACACAAGTACAAGAACTTTAGACATGAGAAACACACTTGTCATATTTCCAAAAGCCTTCCTGCATCTCTTCAAGCCATTGAGAATAAACTTGCTTGATCAGATGGAGCATTATATTTTTTGTTTGATCCATTATTGTTAGGCTTGGTATATTCCCTAACAAAATGACTCAACTGCCTATATCAGTAGCAAACTCCTTTTCCTTTTAAGCACTCCCTAAAATGTCTCCTATCACATGCAGAGCAAAAGGTTTTTCTTGCAATGCCTTTTGTGAATTCTTATTATTTCCATTCTTGGCATGTTTGTTTTGTCTTACTGAATTTTGCCCAGATCTTGATACATTTTATTTTCTCTTTCTAGTAATTTAATTTCCCTCGTTCACTTTGGTGTCAAGTTCGAGATGGAGAGTCACTTTTTGGGCCCGACTTAGCATTTTTGGAAAAGACATTTCTCCGTACCCAACAAGCACACCACTAGTCTTTTTCAGCAATCCCTGATTAAAACGGTCTGCTTCATTGACTTTTTTTTGTTTCGATATTGCTTAGGAAAGTATTATCACAACACCTCTTGTTTGAATCATTCCGACGTCAAGTTGGCCTTTTGCTCTTCTTATTGGGATCTCTTATAAGATTCACACCAATGATCTATATCTCCCCAAAAATGGAAAGTAACAAAAAATATTTTCTATGTGTTTGTATAACTCATCCTTTCAAACATTCTATCCATGGTCCTAATCCATTTAGCTACTACAAGTGGTCCATCTTTCCCATTGAAAGTGGGTGGTATACTACTGAATTTTCATTTCTAGTATAGTAGTGTCTAATTCTGTTGTTCCTAGAAGCCTTGGAGTACAATAATCAGGTTGGTTGTCAGCATTGTTCTCATGCCCTCTTCCGATGTTTGGTTAGAGGACAAATTTAAGTTGTTTCCATTTATGTTGGTATTCCTTCTTGGTGCCATGATCCTTTGAACCGCAATGTATGAGAACTTTAAATTATATTCAAAACCAAAACAAAATTTTAAATCAAATATGTAAAGTACAAATAGAAGATATGGAGAATAAATAAAACTATTTATTTTATTTATGAGGGATTGCAAAAGGACAATAATTATTCAAAACATGGAAACTCAAAACATTCGCCTTAATCTATCACATAATCCCTTCTTCTTGGAACATAGTCAATCATATCTAACTTGAGCTCATGTGTTATTGTGACCCAATTAGAAGGTAGGGTACTAATGAGCATTAGCACTCATTGATGTTGAGCCATTTTGTGACAGCCTAAAAGGAGAAACACCTTCACACTACACATCCTTAATGACTCATAATATATCACACTATAACCATCACACTATATTCATCTTCATCTTTACAACCAAAATCATATTATTTTAAGCTATATTTTTACCTATAAATACCTTAGTATTGAAAAGAGTTCTTCCACCAAATAATATTTTTCATTCTTCAAGAAATGAGGTTGCCAAGTGGTGGTTGCAATGACGAAGAAGAAGAGAAAATGTGGAAAGAAATTAGGGTTTTATGGTTATTAGGCTTATTTTGCAATTTGTTTCAAAAGTTTATACTCAATTAGTTTTCTAGAATTCTACAATTCAATCTGTATGTTTTTTGAAATTTTATTTTACATATTACCGATTTCACCCCATAATATATAATTAGAATTTTCATGTTTGACCCCAAAGCTTTTCAAAATTCCATTTTGGCCCTAAAAGTTTCTAAAATGTCTAGACTTACTCCAAAATTCAAATT
This sequence comes from Apocynum venetum, assembly GCA_019593545.1. NCBI lineage: Eukaryota > Viridiplantae > Streptophyta > Magnoliopsida > Gentianales > Apocynaceae > Apocynum > Apocynum venetum. The sequence continues at coordinate 554,716 of SRSM01000149.1, forward strand.
TGACTTTTTAAGGCTTAAAAATTTACTCAAATATTCAAGAAAAAATCCAGATCGACTTTAATTTTAAATTTTATAAAATTAGACAACGATCCTAAAGTTTTCTAAAATTTTTAATTTGACTGCTATACTGTTAGAAGTTTCATATTCATTCCAATTTAAGAAATTGCCTTTTATTTTTTATATATATACCCACATATTTCAGAAAAATAGCCTGATTAGATAGGGATTTCGGCCTTCAGTTCAATCTACATGGGTCTTTGACCTAAACTACATGGGCTTTTTGCCCAAATTACAACTATAGGAGGCTATGCCTCAAAATAGGAAAGGAAAAAATGTTTTAGGCTTCGACCATCAAAGGTTTAATAGTATATGTTTGTATATGCATAGTAATATTTAATTTAGAATATAAATGTTCTCACTCAATACTTTGTACTCATTCCATGTACAAAGTACAAATAAGGTAATCCAATCATGAATTAGGAAAGTTTTGAAATTTGGGAATATTTGATTGAACAATTAGGGTTTTAAATCTTCAATTGATTTTCTTACTAGTTTTTCCACGATTATTTCTATTTTAAAAAAATTGGGATGTTACACATTCCACCTCTCTTTATTCTTGTGCCAATTGGCCACCATAAGTCAAACATCTTTTCTATATGCCTATGTACCGAGTATGCCATGTTACGTGATGTTGGAAATAATATGCCCCGTCCCATCTTTTAAGGATTCTACAAACTCTCACTCTCCTAATGGAGTCCTAGCCATATTACAAACACATAATAGACCTCATAAATATCATTCTAATTTCATTACATTGATCAAAAAATTAATTAATCAAGTAATTATTCCAATAGTTTATTATGAAGTCATCACTCAGTTATAACATACAAATCAAATATCAAATATAACATGTATGTGTCATAACCATAAATGTAATGTAAAGACAAATACATACCTTGAGTAATGTGACTCGATCAAGGGATAGGCTTTAAAAATATATTATTTGACAAACTTTCACTTTTTAAAATAATTTCCTAAAGTCTATAGGAAAGTAAACCTAATCTGATACCAAGTGTAATGTTTCATATTTTTTAAATAATAAAATAGTGGACAAACAAATTTAAATGTAAGGCGGAAAACTTTCAAAATAAAAGTTTTTTTAAAGTAGAAAAATTTACAACTTTTAATTAAATATTTTGAACATTTAAATCTAACTTAATTATCTAAAAATTTAAAATAAACTTAATCACATAATTGAATTTCTAAGTCGTAATGAAAACATAAGTTTTTACTTCTAAAATAAATCTCAAATTTAATTTAAACAACAAACATTGTTATAAAATTTGTTATTTAACAAATAACAAATTCATTATTCTTAATTTCAATACTTAATTTTTAAAACATGAAATAAAATTTATTTATTTGTCATACTCCATCTTTGCCTTGCTATCCTTCATCATGTAAAAATTTTATAGAAAAACATAGATTAAGTACAAAGTACTTAATGAGAGTAATATAAATCAATTTATTCATGAATATGAACATTTAATATTATAATGAATTTATATATGAATTATCCTTCATCAGATCAAAACCCTTGTTTAATTGAGCAAAAACCTCTTATTCAATCGGACTAAAAGTCCCTATTTAAAATACCAAAACCCCTATTCTTTAGATGATACATATAATAAAAATTTTCATGTGCATTTATAAAGTCAATATATACATTCAATTTCATAATTTAATAGAACAAAAAAATTCATATAACATAACATATAAAACATGTATTTATTTATAAAAATGTATTTAAATGAGAAAAAGAAGGAAATTGTCAAATTCAGGGTTTATACTATTTTACTTTTTCAACTTTGATAACATATCCTCTATTTTGAATTTTACAGTACCAGAACTTTTGTACTTTTTCAACTTTGATAATGATGTACTCATAAATTAACTGATTTTTATGTTATTTAATGACTATATTTTGTTTGAAAATCGGTTAATTATGTTATTTAATAGATATATTTCACGTTTCCCTTCTATTTCTTTGTTTGTAAGTTTTTCAGTGTATTTTAGTTTATTATGGAGATAAAAAGAAGAAGATTAAGAAATGTTGGAGAAGATAAAAAATAAAAAATAATAAAAAAATAAAAATCTATGTCATCCGATGATGTGTCGCAATGAGAAGATGACACGTGTCGCAATCAGAAGATGACAAGTGGCGCAATCAGAAGGTGACAAATGACGCTTCTAGAAGCCGCAACTTGGACCAATGAGGACGCGACATGTGGCGAAGTTGGGGAAATTAGGCCACCAACTACATTTTCAAGACTTTGGGGTGCAAAATGACCATTTTGCCCCTGATTTTTGTGGCTATAAATAGGGAGCTTATTTTTATGATGTAGACACTAATTTAGCTCCAATCTTCTCCATTTCTTTTGCAATTTATTTTTTTTATTATTGTCTTCATATTAGTATATTTTCCAGGTTTTTTAGAATAATATTTCAAGGCTTTTTGTAATATTTAGTAAAGAAATTCTGTCCGGATAATTTCAATATTTCCGGGGAGTTTATCTTTCAAATTTTATTTCTAATGTTTATAAATTTCATCTTATATTTATTAAATATGTATTGTGAGTAATTTTATTTTGTTAGCAAGAATATGTGTTAAGTTATTAATAAATGGGATTATGAGATAATTTTCTTTATACTTAATTTCTATTTGGATTTATTTAACTAGACTTATGATCGGTTTACCCGCCTAGTCTTTATTTATTTTGCTTTATGCACTTTAAATATTGCAAATGGATAGCCTGAGCCACCTATTAGTTTAATTTACTTTTATGTCTTTTATTTTATGTATTATGGAAGGCCGAGCCTCCTAACTAGTTTAATATATTTTTATGTCTTTAATTATTTTTTTTATGGAAGGCCGAGCCTCCATACTTTTAGTTTAATTTATTTAAATGGCCAGGTTGAACCGCCTAATTTCTTTAGTTAATATAAATCCAATATTTCTTTCTATATATATATATATATGTGTGTGTGTGTGTGTATTTATTTAATATACTTATATATATTAATTAAAGTATTTATATAATTCCTGTTTTAACCAATATAATTGTGTGAATTAATTGGATTGACAATCTAGTTAATGAATGTGATTATATAGCTAGGATTATTAATCTTGTATTAATAATTCAAGTAGCATCTACTAGTTTAATTGAGTTGCAGCTCTTGGCTTAATTAAATTAGTAGCGGAATTATATAATTTAAATTATATATAATTAAGCTGATTGTTATATACAATTTAATGTTGGTGATGCCTTATTTGTTTAATGCAATTTGATTAAGCATTCTATACACGCTGATTGGTAGTGGTGTTTAATTAAATTAGTGATTAATTTGTCTGATCTGATCGGGATTCTAAAACCAACTACTTAATAATGTATCTATCTATGATTAATCCCATGAAAAATATAACTTGAGACTAGTTCCTTGCTAACGCTTTTTATATCATTTGTATTCCAAATTTCGTTTTAATTCTTTTTACAAAATCCAAAACCTCAAAAATATTTATTTTAATTGTTGTCATTACTTTATTCTCAAAATACCAAAAACCCACAAAAACCTTTTCCGATTAACGATTTTAATTTAAGAGTTGACAAATCTCTGTGGATTCGATCCCTACTTTCCCTATCTACATAGGAATTGTCAGGTTTAAATTTGAGAGCCGTACGACAGGCTTCGTCAGATAACATATCTTTTATTTTGAATTTTATAGTACAAGTACTTTTTTATTTTTTCATATTTGATTAGTTCAACCTTTTTTTATTTGCTAACATTATGTAAAATCGATGACTCACATTTTGATGAAGGCATATATGTCATTTTCATGAACAAATTTGATCATTTGCTAATTCCACCCATTTCTTTTTCCTTTTTCTTCTCCTTTTTCCTCTTTTTCTTTTTTAGATTGAAGTTTGTTGCAGACCTATGCTCATGACAATGACACATATACCTTCATAAAGAGTGTAAGCCACTGATTTTGCATAATGTTACTTGAAAAAAATGGTCGAACTTATCAAATATGAAAAAATAAAAAAGTATTAACACTATAAAATTTAAAATAAAAGATGTGTTACCAAAGTTGAAAAAGTAAAAAAGTACATAACTTGAATTTGCTAATTTTCCGAAAAAGAACTCCCAAATCAAATTAGTAGATAAAAGCTTTCATGATTAAATTACATGAAATATTTAGCTCTTTAAATCCTCGTTTCCTGCAAGGAAAGTACTTAAAAAGATTTGCATTTTGAATTAAAAAATACTATTTAAATACTTTAAAAAGAAATTTTTAAAAATTTGAGAACATAATAGGCTTATTTTAAAAGTTTGGGAACTTTTTTGAAATATGTAAAAAGGAAATTTTCAGATTTAGGAAACCTTGGGCTAAGCTGTAATTTTGGAAACATTTAGGAGTCAAAACATAATTTTTGAAAAGTTAGGGACTAATCCAGAAATTATATAAATTTGAGTTTAATTCAGAATTTCTACAATTTTTTGATTTTAAAACATAATTCTTTAAAGGATTGGAGTCAAATTGTAATTTTTAATAACTATGGGGACAAAAATTCTGGAAAGTTTTAAGTTAAAATGGAATTTCTGAAGATTTTAGTTCCTAAATAAATTTTCTAAATACTTTAAGTTAAAATGGACTTTTTGAAAAGTTTGGGGTCAATTTGAAAGTTTTGAAAACTATAGCTTCATTTTTAAATTTTAGAAAAATGGTAGAGGCAAATCCATCATTTCTTGAAAATATTTATGCAGATCTAAAATCTCCAAATATGATTTGGAAAAATTCTTAAAACTTTAGGGATCTAACTGCTATTAGGGAGAAGGGTTTGAAAATACTTAAATACCTCTTTTTATAAATAATTTTTTTCCTTTTAACTCGAGATTTGAGATTAACTACATTATGGATAGAAGCAAATTCACAAGGGTTAATGAATAAAACTAACAAAATGGTAAATTTTTATTATTTTAAGTTGGAGTAAAAAATAAAAAATGAAAAAAATTGGCATGAAACTGACCATTTTATGATTTTGTGAGTTGGAGGGCAAAAAAAAAATGTAAAAAAAAAAATTTTAGAAAACATTGGCAATTTTACCTAATGGAAATTACACTCTTTTCCCACTTTATGCTTAACGTTCAAAGAATGGGAAAAGGTTTTATGTATCCATTGGAATCTTGCATCAATCGACAAACATTATTGATAACTCAACTCATGTAGAACAGGTTTAAATCAAATACGAATTGAAAGCATTTCCTTTTACACCATTTAATTCAAAAAGTCTTTTCGTTTTTTGGTATATGTAGATGAGTATTAATTGAGTTCAAGACTTGTATTCAATTAGGAATACATCGTAACCATATGAAAACATTATGAGGATTCTAGCGAGGGATTCCTTCTTTCTCAAGTGAGTTAGACGACGAACTCGCAATACGGTTTTCTTTAACATAATCAATACCAGTTATTTATGACACAAACAAAAAGAAAGAAAGAAAATAATCCCAAACCCAATTATGCTTCTTTGCTTTTAGAGGAAGTGGTAGATAAAAAGATATAAATCAGGAAAAGTGGTCTGGCATTGCAACGCTTTTGTAGTGAGTAATGACGTTTTCAAGTGGACAATTGAAGTCAAATATCAATTATGTTGTCAAGGGGGAAAGACAGGTCGACAATTAAAACCACGAATAATCCTTTAGAATTTGACAAACTTTAGCCATTAAAAGTTTTATTATTTAATTTATTGGTTACTGTATTTTGATTGTGTATTGCAAAATTATCATTCAGAAGATTATATAATGCTTGGGAAATCATTACCTTCATACCATATTATATGATCATGATTACAATTAAGACCAGATAAGGCCAAATTCATCACAGGGGTACATGAATAGTAGCAACATCTATACCTTGTTTAAAGCTTTCTTTCAAATAGGAATTACATAAAATTAACTTATCCTTCTTTTGTTAAGATGGACATAGAACTTTACAAAAAAAAAAAAAGGCTTCTGATACACAAACCACTCCACAAGAATCCAAAATTGAGCAACAGTGAAGGCATATACTAATACCATTTGTTAACTCATTCTCCAATATGAACTAATATGAATGGGATTAGACTAAATGCAATTACAATATGAAAAAACCCTTATCCCAATTAACAGAAGGATACGTGAGATGACAATTGACATCAAAAGAGGCATGAACTCGATATAAAGATAAAAGTATAGTTGATTTTAAAGCAAATCTCAATATCCTTTTTCGAGATAACCCTTTTAGAAAGGATTGAACTTGGTAGCTGAGAAGACCACATTAAAACAAATAAGGATGCTAAGTTATTACTTGAAGAATTGAATATTTGAAGTGGGCACACTGAGCATGCAATATATAAGGACAACCTTTAGCCGTGGCATACCAAAATGTGTTACTGGGAAAGCACTAAGAATAAGATTTCCTATGGCTATGTCCTTTCATATGACACCACCAATTATTGATGCTGCTTAATTATATGTGACCACTAATGCACTGTCTATATATGAATCTATGTACTTGATGGGAATATAATATACTTATATCGATTCGAATACCACAGTGTTACCCTTTTAGTTTTGAAGTCTCCTCTCAATTATCAATCAGCAAAAGAAATTTAGCCCCAGTATTTCACATTGATCAGTAATAACAAAGACAAAGGTTTGAATTATTATAATAATCTATTATTATAGCTGTAATTGTATCTTATACAATGTTGTGTACTTACGAGTATCAACTCATGAAAAGAGTCTTTTTTCTCTTGTGAGGAAGAGTTATGTTTGGCATGGTTTGTAATTCTTGTAAAAATTACACAACTCATAGGTTTTTCCTCTTTTGATAGTTGTGGATGTAGGTTTAGTTGAGAGACTTAACCACGTTAAATATCTTCTGTTGTATTTTTTTTTTTTCATTTTTCCTCTCCTATTAGGGTCAAGTTTGACCCAAGGGAGGAGCTTGAGTCTAAGAAGGAGATATCTGAGTTTGACCGTAGGAAGAAGCTTGAGTCTAAGAAGGAGATATTGTAGCACAGAGTTTGGGCGTAGGGTGGAGAGAAATGAAATTGAAGGTGGCACATTAGTGTCTTTGTCATTGAGACGTTAGAGGGATACAAACCAATCAACCTTTGGGAGTGAAGTTGCAAAAAACAAGAGGTAGTAAAGATGAAGAAGAGATGTTGTGCAAGAAAATGATCACAGAGTCAATGTATGACAAAGTAGAAATATACGTAAGACTTTGGAAAAGGACGAGTTGTTGAGCTCTTTTAGTTTCCCGAAATCCCACATCAAGTAGGACTTAAGTCCCGCATCTTTTAGTTTCCTTCATCTCTTCTATTATTATTGTGAGTTTCCGTTTCCGTTTCCGTTTGTCAACAAGTGGTAAGCATATTTTTTATTTTCAAAATAAAAACATTTATATTTTATTCTTTTCAAAATCTATTTTATTTTATTTTTTATTTTCAAAACATAATAATTACATGTATTTTAGGACAAAAAATGTTACTTGATGTGTGTAAAAATGGGTCCATTGACTTTATTTTTTGATAAATGAATTAACATGATTGATTGTTAAATGTACACCCCTTTTATTAAATGCACACCTCAAATTTCATTTTTATTCTTGAATAATTTCTCTTTACTTTTTCTCTCTACACAAAACTCTCTTAAATCTCTAACAAAAATCTTGTAATTTGATATATGAAACTTTGTTTTAATTAATAAACATTGTTTGTATATGATATATTTTATGTTTGTATAGATTAAATTTGGTGTAAAATTGATGAAAAATAAGAATTTTTTTTTTGTTATGGATTATTTCTTGGTGTTAAGCAGGCTCGACCGAATAAACTCAACTTTCCAAATTTTTTATTTATATATTTGAGTTTGATATGTTATATTATATTATTTAAATTTAATATAAACGAATATAAATTTAATTTTGTTTTGTTAAAAATATAACATGCATAATTAATTAATTAAATGTATAATAAAATGACTAACAATTATGGAAAGAATGGATTTTGTTTTTACTTAGCCCGACCTATTTCGTTCAGATTGACCATCCGAATAAAGTGAGTTTGTCCGCATTGATCGTCCGAACCAACTTATTTCGTCCGAATTGACTATTCGAAAAAAGTGAATTTGTCCGGATTGACCATCCACACGAAACCACTTCAATCTCATAGTTCTATATCCTAGCTAGATAATAAGATTTGGAGATAAAATAAAATCAATTGCATCGACTTATAAAGCTTTTAGCTTATATCTTTGCCACATGATTTGATACTAATGGCAAACAGAGACCACAAAATAATCATTGCATAAAGACATTTTCTTTTGTATCTCATATTGTGCCCAATGACCTTGCTTGCACTCTTTTCCACTTTCTATATTTGATACTTTTCTTGATCATATTGATGGCCTAATTTTCTTTTCTTTCCCTTTTTGAGAAGGATAGCCTTCTTTTCTAAATCATGGACAGCTTGTGGGACCCTTTGAGCATAATATATATATATATATATATATATATTAAATTCATAATTTTATGAAAATATATAGATATACATTATATATTAATCAAATCAAACTTGACAAAAAATCAAACTATTATTATTAAACAATTAAAAGAATGATCATTGTATAATAAAATAAAATATAATTAAATTAATATTCGATAAATTAATAATATTTATGTTTCGTTCCAACCTGAATAAGTTTAAAAAATTAGTAATTTTGATAAAATAATAAGATAATAATTTTTATAAATGCCTTTATATAAATCTATAATCTTTTCAATATCATACATTAATAATTTTCTAAAATTACAAACATAACTAAGATAAATTTAGTAAAATATAATTTTTTTTTATGAAATTAAAAATAAGTAAATTTTATCTCTAACTCTTCTCATTGTATTCAAAAACTTTAATGTTGTGTCCTAAAAGTGCAATAAAAAACATGATTATTAAATACCTCGCCCTATTTTGTTTAAATTTTTGTTTAAAATTTGCATATATCTATTGGGGTATGAACATCGTATATTGTTTGGTTAAGTTCTGCACAAAATGCATCCCATTTGTGTTAAAAATCAAGTTTTGGTTGTAAGTTTTTTTTTTTTTTTTTCCTCAATATGACGCATTTTGATTCGATAGTTGTGTAAACATTACATATGCACATTGGGTTTTGTTCTTATGTAGTTCATATGCAATTTATTCGATAGATTATTGGTGAAATTAGTCGAATTTTGGAAAAATGTGTAGAAGATAAAACTGCAGAAAATGACTGGTTGAATATGTTCAAATATAAGTATTGTATTCCCGGACGATCTCGACTAGGCACAATGATAGAATGTCCGAGAATCTTCATCTGGGAAAGCTATTGTGCGCGTCAAGACCTTTGTTTGGGCGTTCTGTTGCTTTGACCAGGCCTACAATTCGAGCATCTCATTGATTAGACCAATTAGGTCATCCAATCACTGACTCGGCCCGGTTTATTATTAACCACTTTTTAAAACAAAACAAAAACTTAAGAATGAATTTTAATTTCTTAACTTTTTTATTCTAATTTTTAAAAATTCAATTTTTGATTTTTGACTTCAAATTTAATTGTTTTAAAGTAAATATATGTTAAATTAAATTTTTTTTATTTCTAAATATTATATTTCAAAATTTTAAATTATAAAAACTTCTTTATTGAATAATATTTTTGTTTGTATGCTTTCAATCATTCAGCGTGGAATTTGTTTTTAGAAATGAAAATATTCAATATTTTCATATTATGTAGTCTCTTTATAATAGAAAAATATTTATTTTTGCTTTTATAGTTTTAAATTTCAATGTTTTATTCCTTAAGATTTTAGTTTTTCTTTTTAAATTTTTTTTATTGAATTTCAAATTCTAAGTTTTTGTGTTTTTAATTTTTTAAATGTTTAGTATTTTATTTTTTTATTTGTTGTTTATTATATAAATGTTTGTTTCTTAATTTATTGTAAAAACTTTGTTTTAAATGTTTTTTACTACTTTAATTTTTTATTGAAAGCCCTAAAGCTTTTTAATGTCTTAATTTTGATTAATGACAAACATTGATGAGAACTAATGTCTTGTTTGTACAAGTGATAGAGATTTTGGATTCATGATTTAATCCATGTAAGGACAAAATTTCAAGTCTTCAAGGAAGTATATAAGTCAAGACTATCAAGTTTTGAAAACAAGCTTTTATTGTATTAGATAGGAACTAGAGGTATAGTTTTAGAGTTTAATATATTTTGATATATCTAGTCTTACCTCTAATTGAATAATAATTTCTATAGGTTGCTTAATAAAAGTGAAATGTTTTTTAAAATGCACTTCATATAAATAAAACATGAGTTGGGTATTTGAAATGATTTTCAAAATACATAAACATACTTTAATTTCTATGAAATGTATTCCACAAACTCTTGGAGTTTATTGGAATCTTGTTTTGCATAGTTTGAATGCATGTGCGGTTGACCTAACTGCAATGTGATCAACCACAAATATGCGGTCAACCAGACCTCTCAGCTCATCATCCGCAGAATGTCCAGAGCTCTCTGAAACACTTGAGGATAATAGTGCGATCGATCGGACTACTCAGATCATCGACCGCAGTATATCCAGAGATCTCAGGAAAACTTGCGGATGATGGTGTGGACGACCAGTCTGATATGCGGTTGACTGCACTTCTCCTGAGTGGAATTCTAGTAGTCAATTTTATGACCGTTGGTGCATACATATAAATACCCAATTGTTTAAAAACATCATAACCACGACTTTTTGAGCAAAAATCTTATTCATACTTTTCATAGAACATCTTGAAATCATTTTAAAACCCTTTCATAACATTTACATTGTGAAAATCATCCAAGAATGGTCTTTACAAAATCATTGGTGTTCTTGAGCAATCTAGAAAAACATATTACTCAAAGTGGTACTTATGCTTCAAATTGATATATCTTCACATTAAGGTGATATCTATATCAAACTCTTCATATTCTTATATTGTTAATTTTATTCAAAGTTGCATTGAGCTTAAAACTCTAAGGGTTAGAGTGAGCCTTGAATTATAGATAATTGCGATTGTCTTAAATGTTTCTATTTCATTAATTGTTGTATTAGAGATAAGTGTATAATCAAGGTTGTAGTGTAAAACTCAAAGTGTTGAGTGAACCTTGATTGGGTAAGAGGTTTGTATTGTAAAACCCTAAGGTGAATTGGGTGAGTCTCTATTGTAATCTCTTGTACTAAATTATTGAAAAGTTTTGAGAAATCCTTGAGTGGATAGCTCAATGTAGTGGATTAGGTTTTGTTGGATAAACCGAACCACTATAAATCGTTGTGTTCTTTGCAAATTTCTTAAACACATCATTCCACACACTATTTGAGCACCAAGTATTTGATATTTGTTGTCTTAGAAAACATTGTTTGATTTAAAGTTGGAAAAATCGATTAAAACCTAATTCACCCCCTCCTCTTAGGTTTTTCATTTATTTTGAATATGTTTTTTATTTTAGTTTGGAATATTATTTTTGTTTATTTTTTAAAGTTTTATTATGAATATGTATTTTTATTTTTTTTATATAATTGTTTATATAATTATTTTGAATACGTACGAGTCGTTTGCCTCTTAAGGTTGAGCCTTACCTTGCAAATCTTGGTGGGTCATCCACTTATCCTGGAGATACAGAGGATCTTCTGGAGCAGAGACCGCGAGGGCTGGCACAATTGATGAGGATGAGCGTGATGTCATGTCCTAGAGGCACCTACTCAGCCAGGAGTGGGTATAGACATTGGTCATGTAGTTTGAGCCATAGCTGAGTCATCTTCTCGTCATTCTGGGGGACTAGTGAATCGAGTGCATGATTCATATTTGATAGCGAGTATGTAAGTGGTTTTAAAAATTGTTGCAACCGTACAAATTACAATTTAATTACCTAAGTTACTCTAACTAAATAGATAGGGCAACTAATGGTCGATCCCACATACTGTAAAATCCTATAATTTTAGTTTGTTAATAAAAAGAAAATATTTTGGAGATTTTTTGTTTGGTTTAAAAACTAGTTGATGTACTCATAAATTAACTAATTTTTATGTTAGACTATATTTTGCTTAAAAATCGGTTAATTATGTTATTTAATGGAAATATTTCACGTTTCCCTTCTATTTCTTTGTTTGTAAGTTTTGTTTATAAGTTTTTCAGTGTATTCTGATTTATTATGGAGATAAAAATAATAAGAAGAAATGTTGAAGTTTAAAAAAAAAAATTCATGTCATCCGAAGATGACACGTGACGCAATCAGAAGATGGCAAGTGGCGCTTCTAGAAGCTGCAATGTGGACCAATGAGGATGCGACACATGGTGAAGTTGGGAAATTAGGCCACCAACTAAATTTTCAAGACTTTGCGGTGCAAAATGATCATTTTGCCCCTGATTTTTGTGACTATAAATAGAAAGTTTATTTTTATGATTTAAACACCAATTTAGCTCCAATCTTCTCCATTTCTTTTGCAATTTCTTTCTTTTATTATTGTTTTCATATTAGTATATTTTCCATAATTTTTAGAATAATATTTAAAGACTTTTTGTAATATTTAGTAAAGAAATTATGTCCGGATAATTTCAATATTTTCGGAAAGTTTATCTTTCAAATTTTCTTTCCAATGTTTATAAATTCCATCTTATATTTATTAAATATGTATTGTGAGTAATTTCCTTTTGTTAGCAAAGATATGTATTAAGTTATTAATAAAATGGATTATGAGATAATTTTCTTTATACTTAATTTATATTTGGATTTATTTAATTGGGCTTATGGTCGGTTTACTCGCCTATTCTTTATTTATTTTGTTTTATCTTTATTTATTTTGTTTTATGCACTTTAAATATCACAAATGGATGGTCGAGCCACCAAATTAGTTTAATTTACTTTTATGTATTTTTTTTTCTTTTCTTTATTATGGAAGGTTGAGCCTCGTATTTGACAAGTGCATTAGGTTTTTACCCGATTTTTCAACATAATTCAATAAAACACCTCTTTGACAACAAATATCAAACACTTGGTGTGCTAATTGTGTGAGAAATAATGTGTTCAAATAAAATACAGAAATTAGAACAATGAACACAATAATTTATAGTGGTTCGGTTTATCCAACAAAACCTAATCCACTACCTTGAGTTACCTACTCAAGGATTTACCAAATCCCTTTACCAATCAAATAAATAAGATTACAAAATAGGCTCACCCAATTCACTTTAGGTTTCACAAATAACATCTCAACCAATCAAAGCTCACTCAACCCTTGAGTTTTACAACACAACCTTGATTATACAATAATCTCACCACTCTCCTTAGTGAATCCTAACAATACAATTCAAATCAAGGTTCACCCAAAAGTTTTACAAACAAATCTTGAAACAAAACAACCTACACAAGGCTCACCCTAACACTTAGGGTTTAGGTTACTTGCAACCTTGATACAATTACATACAATAATAAGAGATAAATAATTTGATAGATATCACCTTAATGTGAAGATATATCAATTTGAATCACAATCACCTCTTTGAGTAATGATTTGCCAAGATTGCTCAAAATTCACCTTTCAATGTAAAAACCCTTCTTCAATGATTTTAACAAGATTGATGTTTAGAAATTTTTTTGGAATGTTTCTAACATGTTATAGGATCAAGATATACAATGTTTTTGTTAAAAATTGTTCTTAGAAAGAATTCCAAAGGTTTTGGTATTTAAAGGTTTATTCCCAACGGTAAAAAATGAAGTTGTTGGAAGCTTACTCAAGAGAAGTGTGGTCGACCGCATATCAAACGGGTCATCCGCACCATCATTCGCAAGCTCATTGGACAACCTTTCGATGATAATTTTCATCTTGCAGTCGACCTCACTTCACCTGTGGTCGACTTCATAGTCGTCCACAAGTTGACAGATGAACAAATTTGACAGCACATACATCTACAAGATAAACTAACTTATTGATAATACTTGGACCACTTTAGGTCGATTTAAACATGTTCATTTGTGTATCAATAATACTCTAACACACAAATGATGATTTCAATCTACCATATAAGTTATAATATCAATCCAACAAGAGTTTATGAACCATTTAAGTTTTGAAATCACGATGCATGGTTTTCGAAATACCAAAACATATTTTAACATATTAAAAACATTTTGAAATAACATTTTAAGTTCATAGAGCAACCTTTAGAAATCATTACTCAATTAGAGGTAAAACTAAAGATATGAATCGCCTAATTTGTTTAGTTAATATAAATCTAATCTTTATATATATATATATATATATATATATTTGTATATTTATTTAATATACTTATATATATATATATATATATTAATTGAGTATTTATATAATTCTTATTTTAACCAATATAATTGTGCGAATTAATTGGATTGACAATTTAGTTAATGAATGTGATTATATAGCTATGATTATTAATCTTATATTAATGATTCAAGTAGCATCTACTAGTTTAATTGAGTTGCAGCTCTTGGCTTAATTAAATTAATAGTGGAATTACATAATTTAAATTGTATATAATTAAGTTGATTGTTATATACAATTTAATGTTTGTGATGCCTTATTTGTTTAATGCAATTTGATTGAGCATCCTATACACGATGGTTGGTAGTGGTGTTTAATTAAATTAGAGATTATAATCTGTTTGAGCTTATCGGGATTAATCTATTTTGTAAGGATAGGAATCTATCTGAGCTTATCGGGATTCTAAAACCAACTACTTAGTAATGTATTTATCTATGATTAATCTCATGAAAAATATAACTTGATACTAGTTCCTTGCTAACGCCTTTTATTATCATTTGTATTCCAAATTTCGTTTTAATTCTGTTTACAAAATCGAAAATCTTAAAAATATTTATTTTAATTGTTGTCATTATCTTATTCTCAAAACACAAAAAACCCCCCAATACCTTTCTTGATTAATGATTTTAATCTAATAGTTGACAAATCTCTGTGAATTCGATCCATACTTTCCCTATCTACATAGGAATTGTTAGGTTTAAATTTGAGAGTTGTACGACATATTTCGTTAGAAGTCTTGTATTGAGATTTAAGAAGATCAAAGGAGTGAAGTTGTCCATATTTCAATTTTTCAGTTGAATGAGTCCTTTTTTATCCTTTATTCTCTCTTTAATGATTTTACTTATGAATTCTGAGTAATTTGTTAGTTATTAAGGATATGTATTAAGTTGAGTTTTTATGGGATTTGGAGATAATTCTAGTCATAGATTAATATTCAACTTATAGATTAAAATCTTTTAGATCTATATCTTCAAGAATTAATCTTAAACTAGAAGAATCTAATCTTTGATTAGTTAATCTTAAATTGATCTTGAGTATTTGAACAATTTCATAATTCATTCTATCAATTGTATGTTTTCAATTAAGACTAACCATTTTAATTGATTTATTTGGTTGATTTAATAGGAATTGATATCTGCATGTTTGATTTTCCATTATAGTATCATTAATTGATTAAATTAGTTTGATTAATTAATGTGAAATTGTTTTAAAATAAATTACATGAATTTAATTGACTATTATTTTCGTGATATTTATGTTGATGATGTTCTCAGTCTTTTTGCAACTTGATTGATAATTTTATTCAAGCGATTTGTAAAATTATTTATTAGGTTAGTGATTAATTTGTTACGTTACGCAAAATTTATCTATACTAATTAAAACTGGAATTGCTGCGCTACGCAATATTTCAAGTCAACTTCTCTAAAATGTTTTTATCAATAATTATTTCATTTTAACGAGACTAAATATATATTCCTTACTAACGTCTTTTATCATAGATTTACAAAAGTGTTTGAAGTGTTAAGTGTTTAGTGTTTATTATTCGTAAAGCTTTTCATCTTCTATTTTGTTTTCCAACACACAAATCCCCTCAAATTTGATTACATTTCTCTTCCAAAGAATTTAAAATTCCCTGTGGGATCTACATTTACTTACCACTACTACATAGTTGTGAATTTAGAAATATATTAATTTGAAAGTACAACGACACGCTCGTCATTTATTTATCAAAATCTTCTTTCAATCCTCATAATGTTGTGGGTGACACCAAGTTTCTTAGAAACGGTAAATTGGGTGGATGGGATACAAATCAATCATTGAGATCTAAAAAAAAGATCTTAAATTAAAGACAACAAAAAAATGTGAAAATTAAAAATCTAAAAAGAATTAAAGTGGAAGACAATACCGCTACAAAATGCTCATGAGAATCCAAAAGTATTACAATGATGACATATTATTCCTAATGAACATGATTTGTGCCCTAACTCATAAGAAAGGCATATGTGGTGCTACCATTGAGACTGTATGTGACACGTGTCGCATCATATGTCGTGATCTAACTCAGCAATATCCATCCACTTATTTATCAAAGTTACCCTTGAAATGCTCAAGAGATTGCCTAATATTTTCAAAAATAGCCTTTAACTTAAAAACCCCCCATGTACAAACTCTTATTAAAATCAAGATAGTGGATCAAATCTCTCTTAACATGGACCCATTCATTCTCATCTCCATATATGTGATATGCTACAGCTCTAAAACCCCAAATTTCATCCCCAATCACGTTCTCACCATTACTGATATATTTGATCACAAAGTTTGGTATGTCATCACGTATTTTGATATGAAATGAATATGATATTTGAGCATCTGGTTGTGGTGGTGGCATAGGACAAGTCTATGAATTTTGATGTGGCTCTAAAAACTTATATAAGTCAGATATTTACAGTGACTTTGATATGACATGTAGACTAACATTGTAGTGATTGTGTAATGGCACAAGGATCAGTAGTCTCTTGTGGTTGTGAACCAAGATGAATGTGGGACTCCACAGTAGACTTAATGGTAACTAATATGGGGATCACTTTTGAACTACTCCTATGTCTCGATGTAGTAGATTTCTTCAGAGTAGTACGGTTGTACTTGGCCTAAAATTTTCTCCCAATTTTATCAATCCCTATAAAAACATCTCAATAAACAATTTTTTCCTTCCAAAATTTCTATCCCATCAAAATTTTAAATTTTCTCATAACCAAATAAATAGGTCTCATATATTCATAAAAAAAATAATTTTTCATTATAAATAATTAAAAATACAATCTCAAATAATTTATTAATTACATTTTATATTATCATCAAACTTTCAATTTCCTAACTCGAAAAAAAATTCCTTTCAATTCCCAATAAAAATTCTTATCCAAATAAAAATATATTATATTAAAAAACAAGTGCTAACTCTATGCCCTATTTGTTGTTGCACAACCAAGATGCATGTGTTTGTCTCTCCAAGCCCGGACAAATCTCTCCTTGAACTCTGATAGATACGTTTTATCTAGGTAATCCAAGACAATATTTAATTTATGACACTTGGATCTCATACAGTGTATATCTCATTCGTCTTTAACTCGACCATGTTGTGCCATACACCCTAAGAAAATGTTGTTCCATACTTCTTGGATTTTTCAATTTTAGTCAAATACCTTTTCACATTTTTTTGCTATGTGTGTCTCTTACACAAAATGTGTGTTCTTCTCAACATCTCTTGCCCACTTTATCATTTCATCCTGAGTCATGAAATTTTTATTAGTCACAAAAAATTCAGACACATCTGTAATCACATCTGCAAATTCCTCATTATCCATAAAATCTTGAAAAAGTAAAGATATAAGAATATTTTAGGAAAATTAAATAATATATATGAAAAAAGCATAGACAAATAAAAATATAATTTTAATATAAACAATATATATTTTGTGCATGATATATTTTTATTTTGATCAAATTTGTCTTTATTTTGATTTGAATTGTACTATGTTATATCTATTGAATTGTATAAAACAATCAGAAAAAACTCTTCAAATAATATTTTGAGAGAAAGGATTAGGGAAAATCACGAAAGGGTATAAAAGTCAAAAGAGGCGTAGCATTGAGTAATAGGGTGCAATATTTAATAGCACCCATAAAAAGTTGTGAAGAGTTGTCGCTATAGGCGTTTCCTTTCGCATTGATGAGAGTGTCATATGGCTATTAAATTTAATTTTAATATTTCTATATATAGATGGCAAGTAGGGATCATAATTTAAATAGCATTTAACTAATTTAACTAAAATAACATGATTAAATATAATACAGAAATATCAATTTTTGGCTTAATCATGCACAATTGATTTCATAGCTATAGAATCATCTTGATTTCATTCTCAATAAAATTTTCAATAATACTAGCCAATTTTTTTTAAAAAAGCTTTGGACATATGAACATTCATTATTTTCACCCGAATAATTTAATATGTTATTGACATTTATTTTATTGTGGTAATCGAGATCATTAATTATTTTCTTAAACTCATGAATACCTTTTTGGAAAGGTTCTTCATTGAATAAAATATTTTTTCAAAATTTTGTTGTCTACAAATGCAGTGAATATTGTTTAAGTATTAAAAAGTAATATTATTTACTTACTTTTATAAATGTATATGTACAATGATTTTTTAAAATGAATTCATGAAATATGATACATATACATTATATATTAATGATATACACATAGACTTTTTATGCAATTAAATTAAAATTTGTTGAATCAAGACACTCTTTAAATTAATAATTTATTAATTAATTAATTCCTTTCTAAATTAATAATAAAAATTTATCATAATAGTATTAATTTATAGAGGTTTTACTATGTATTAATGCTTACATTAGTTTATGCACAACAAAAATTGGCTTATAACTAAGTTAAAATAAAAAGGTGTTGAAAACATAGCTTTTATTCATATGGGACAAAGCAAACTGGTTTGACACACAGGAAGTCACTGGACAAATTTCTCTATTACTGTAGAAAAAGGGTAAAAAAAAACATCTTAGTTACTTTTTTTTATTGGCAGAGTCTTCATTACTAGATTTGTTTCAAGACATGCATTTAAGATGAATTGACGTGTCAAGTTATCAAGGGTAACAATGCCTTCAAATTTTATTTTCAAATGTGCATGTTATACTGATACGTCTGTGACATTGTTCATATGTTTGTCAAGTTTGTTATTTTACAATATGTTAATTCATATGTTTTACTTTTAAATTAATTCACAAATTATTAAATGATACGTAGATAACACAATAAGTTATTGTTATTATTGAAAATTACTTTTAAATTTCAACATCTATTCATTTAATATTTATTTTATATTTAAAATTTTATTATCTTTTCATTTGACATTGATGTTAAATGAATTAACATTCAAATTATTAATTGAATATAGTTAATTTGATATCCAATTTCTTAGCCAATATAACTTTCGATTTACATGTGACTACAAAAGCAGGTTCTGCTGTATCAGTTTCCATATTTTAGTGCTTCAGACATTGCATGCTATATATATATATATATATGGACAGTGTCAAATAAGCGATTATATTATGATGGTAGAATGGAAATGAGAAAATAATGCCTGTTGTCCTTTAATTAACTCAGTTTTACACTTTACATTTGCTGATAACTCGAAGTATCTCTTTTTCTTCTTTTATGCGAAACTTTTTGGAAAATAATTAAGAATCAAGAGTAACAGCAAGTTTTGAGCCCAAATTAATATCACATGGTCACACCTATGGATGAACCACAAGTACAACTAAAGTATTAAAGAAACAGTAGGCCTCCAGTTCCAGCAGAGTACATATTAAAATATTTCAATCCATCTTTGCACGCCCTTCAAATGTTTTTTGGCATGAATCTGTCTCTTGAAATTGTGATGGGGCTAGGAATAAAATGTTTGGATTACGACATGATGTTGTCATTTCAAGAATTGTGCCTAGCAAGGGGAAACCACAGGCATAAAATTTGCACCCACAAATTGTGTAGCCAACCAAAAGATTCTTGATGTGAAATGATTCCACGCCCATATCTTTCATTTGGGAAACAAGTTTATTCTGTCCGAGACTATCTCGATTCTTGCACAGGAAACAGTAGAATGGGGCATGCAAATAAAATCCAACTACTTTACAGAACAAATCTTTACAATATTTCAATAAAAAATTGAAATGAAATAGCCGGTGGATAGTTAGGACACCCCATCTTTAGAGATAAAGAAGGACAAACATTTACAATATTTCAATAAAAAACAGAAATGAAATAGCCGTTGGATAGTTAGGACACCCTATCTTTAGAGATAAAGAAGGACGTGAACTTTTTGTACATCGTATGCCTACCTTTTTTGAAACATTTCCAGTCATTTTGGTAGACAGCGACGGAATTGTTAGAGCGGAAGTTCCTTTTCAAAGGACATAATCGAAGTATAGTGTTGAACAAGTAGGTGTAACTCTTAGTTCTACGGTGGCGAACTCAACGAAGTGAGTTATAGTGATCTTGCTACTGTGAAAAAGTATGCTAGACGCGCTCAATTGGTTGAAATTTTGAATTAGATCGGGCTACTTTGAAATCTGATGGTGTTTTTCGTAGCGGTCCAAGGGGTTGGTTTACTTTTGGACATGCTTCACTTGCTTTGCTCTTTTTCTTCAGACACATTTGGCATGGTTCAGAGGATTTCTCCTCACATTACCACGTGTCTTACCAACTCGTCTATGCCCCTGGAGACCACTTTTGTTGTTTGCATATGAATAAATGTGGATAAATGGACGATTGAGAATATTGTGTTTACCTTTTTTTTATCAAATTGATTTTTATATTTTTAATTAATATTTTTAGTACATTATGTATGTAATTTTGATCAAATTGATCCTTTATGACATTTGAATTAATTTCATTTAACACATTAAACTTTTCATGAAAAACAAACTTCTTCTTAATTTTTAAATTATTTCAATGCGCTCCTTTCATTTTTTTTAAAACATTTTAGTAAAGTATAATTTGTTTAATTACAATTTAGCATTTTTGTCAATTAACCTTTTATTTTTTTATTAACTTTCATAAATTAAAATAAAATATTACTAAAAGAAAAACATTCTATAAACTTTTTTATTTGCTTGAATATGTGAAGAAAAAAAAATCTTGATTTAACACATTAAAAAATTTAAAACAGTTGAGAAAATAATTTTTCTTTTATAAATATAAAAGTTTTAATAAAATTTTCATAAAGCAAAATAAAGTCCTTGTACATCAAATAAATATTAAAAATAATATTAATTCATCCAAATATATAAAAATGCCCAATATAGAAATTCAAACATTTTAAACATTTTATAAAATAATTTTTTTCCTTTTCTCAACTGTTTTTAATTTTTCAATGTGTTAAATCAAGTTTTTTTTTCTTCACATATATTTAAACAAATAAAAAAAATTCATAGAATTTTGTATCTTTTAGTAATATTTTACCTTAATTTATGAGAATTAATAAAAAAATAAATTGTAATAAAAATTATATTTAACTAAAATAATTGAAAGATGAATGAATCATATTGAGACAATTGAAAAATTGATGAGGGAGTCTGTTTTCTATGAAACATTTTAAGGGGATTAATGAAATTAATTAAAAAATAATAAGAAACTAATTTGGCTAAAAGTGAAAATATAATGAATTAAAAATGTCGATAAAAAACATAAAAGATCAATTTGACCAAAGTGCAAATATAATGGATTAAATCGGTCATTTATCCTTTGCATATAGCTAGATATTGAGTTTTGAAATATATTCCTAAAGGGAAAATTGAATCACTTGCATTTTTCAAAAATTCAAATTTAGCACTTAATTTATTTTTCATTTAGATTTACCATTCAAACTCGACGTTCCATGTTGCATCCCAACTTAGTCATTTTGTCCAAAACTTTTGTTAAGTGGGTAATGTTGTTGTCCATGTGCATTTCATGTGGCTATTTTTAGGTTACATTTGTCAACCATCTAGGCTAACAAAATGAGTGGGTTTTTTTTTATCTTTCTAAGCAAAAAAAAAAAAAAAAACTTCATTTTTTGAAAACTCCTCTGGTTGCCCTTTTAAAAGAATCCATTATCATCATCTTCCATTTTTGTTAGATCCCAACAAGAACCCATCACACTTATTAGTACTGAGAAATGGGTCAGGCTACGGGCCATAACGAGTTGGGTCAAAATGCTCGAAAGTTGTATGAGCTTCTAGTATGATAGCTCAACTCGGTCCATTACGGGTCACGAGCCTAAATGGGTCGGGGGCTTAAACGGGCAATGAGCCTAAACAGGCTTAAATGGAAGAAAAAATAATTAAAAATTAATAAAATATATCAAGATAATGACTAAATTATTTTAAAATACAATAAAACTAATACTTTCTTATACCAAATACTAACAAGTCTATAATCTTCATTTTTCTATTTACTATCAAATTATCAATAATAATATTTGAATTTTATATTAGAAAAATGTACATCATTAATTAAGTAGTTGTCATCTAAAATGAAAATTAAAATAAGTTAATAAGTATATAAATAAAATATAAAAATAAATGAGCAAATAAATCAATTCAACTCGTATAGTGATTCTAAAGATAAAATATAAAAAGGAATTTAAAAAATAGTTTAGGAACAAAACTAACTAATTTTTCTTGAAGAAATTATGAAAGAAGAGTAATGTTATTATTAAAACTTATTAAAAAGTAGTACAACAATAAAAAAATAGAAGTAAGATTTATGAAAAATTTGGATTTTTTTTTAAAAACAATTCAGGCAAAAAAAGCCCGGTTCTATACAAACCTAAATTTTAAGAGCCCAACCCATATTCCCACCGCTAACACTTACTAATCCTTGGTAGTGGAAAAGTGTAGCCTTTGTGTAGCAGTCCCAACATCAACCAAAGAAGTATCGACATAGTAATTTTTTCCTTTTCTCCTCTTCTTAATCCTTGAAGAATCGCTGACCTACCATGGCCACCCTTATTGAAACTTGAATAACCATCAAAATCAAAAACAAAAGGAGAATAGAGCATGTTTATCTTTCATTCCGTAGAAAAAAAAAATTAACACCATAAAGAGTCAAGATTGGGAAGCCATTTAAAGCAACTAGCAAATTTTATCACCATTTTGAAATTTTTCCATATATCTCAAAACATAAAGGAAATCCAAAAAGAATCACTAGATACAATCAAGTCAACAGAAAAATCGTCTATAAAAGACAATAATAATGTAAAAGCAGAGAAGAAGGAACAAAACTAACCAAGAACAGCAAAACCTAATGAAACGGAGATAAACGAATAAATTGGTGGTAGCGTTGACAGTAGCAACAACAAAGATGGTTAGTCATCGTGGTGGCCATTTACGAAAGAAGAAAGAAGATGAATAAGAAAAGGAGAAGGAAAGAATATTGAAAATTCTTTATAATGACAAAAATGCCCTTGAAAAAATAACTTGACGGACAAAAACAGTTACCTAATGGAAGTTTTGGATGGAATGGCTATATTAGGACGTTACATGAAGTTTGAGTGCTAAAGCTGGATGAAAAATAAGTGTAAAACTTTGATTTCTAAAAAGTTTAAGTGTTACCAGGATAGCTTGCCCTATTTCTAAATATTGTAATAGCATTGCTCATGACACCATTCAATATATTAAAACTCAATTTTCTTTTCATTATATTTCGGTGAACTTGTTTTCATCTACTGTATAGTGTAATATGAATTCTCCTCATTTGAATGCATGAAATCTTATTCATTAAGAAAAAAAGGATAGTTAAAGTAAGTCTGACAAACAATTCGGTTTCGGCTAATTCCGACACGGTCACAATTCCAAATTGTTACAGTTACGGTTTTAATACGATTTAATTTTGATTCCTGCCAAAAACAAATTCAACAAATTTAACTAAAAATTTTCACAAAGTAAATTTAAAATTTCCACTAAAGAAATGATAGTTTCATAAAAATAAATTTGGACTTAATTTTTGTTTCAAAACATTAAGTTGTCTATGTATCCTATGAAAGTATAAATGAATCAAAACTTTTGCATTATAGTTCATTTACTTATAAACCTCTTTTACCTTAATCGGTTATCCATGAGTTTCCAATTTCTCTTATCATGTCATATTATTATTATTATTGAAAAACTTAAGAGGGGTGAATTAGGTTTTAACCGATTTTTGTAATACAATTCAATTATGCACTTCTAAGACAACAATTATCAAATACTTGGCGTTCAAACAATGTTTGTACTAATGTGTTCAAGTAAATGAAGAATTAAAACACAAAACACAATTATTTATAGTGGTTCGATTTATCCAACAAAACCTAATTCACTACCTTGAGTTATCTACTCAAGGATTTCACAAACATTTTACTAATCAAGTATAAGAGATTCCAAAGGAGGTTCACCCAATTCACCTTAGGGTTCTACACAAAACCTCTGACCCAATCAAAATGATCTCCAGTACTCTTTGAATTTTACAATACAACGTTGATTCTAAATGATCTCCAGTACAACAAGTAATGAAATTACATACAAACAAGATAATCACAATTTATCTTCAATTCAAGGCTTATTCTAATCCTTAGAGTTTTAAGCTAAATGCAACCTTGAATATGTGTACAAAAGATTAATAAATATGGTTTGATATAAATATCACCTTAATTGTGAAGATATATCAATTGCAGACCATATACCTTTTTGAATAACAACTTCACAAGATTACTGAAGAACACTTTTAAATGTATAAAACGCTTATTGGATGACTTTCACAATGTAGATATTTTAAAAGAGTTTAAGAATGTTTCTAAGATATTTTATAATGAATGTGTATCAATTTTTTGCTCAGAAAAGTATGTTTCTAATATTTTCAAACATTTGAATAAATATGTGTGTTTCAACGGTCATAAGAATGACTCTTTAAATCTCACTCATGAGATTTGCAATTGACTGTTACAAAGCTTAGTCATCCACTGAAACACCAAATTTCTCTAGAGGATTAGCGAACGATATTTGCTATCATTCGGTCGATTGCAAGTATAAAAAAATCATCATTAAGTTTTCCAAACATGCAATTTAAGTTTTCAATCTAACTTAAAAAAATTTACGTTTCCCTTTTTAAGCATATTGCATCCTTTTGATATATTACCATTATTTCCTTGACCAAGTAATTAATTTCAAAAGCACGAGTCATATTTTGAAAGTCAAAGGAAATTCTTTATTATATTTTCTGAAGAGTGAAATGTAGATCAGGCTTATCTAACCGATGAATTTTATAGCCATCAATTGTAAGACACTACTTAGCTTAATTTTTAAATAAAATGGAATCGGATATTTTAACAAAGATTTGTAACTTTATCTTTAGATAATTTGTGGCTAATCTATACTTTTTTAAATAGGTTTGCAAATATTTGAGGAAATATTTGATTTTGTTTTACTTGAAAATTGAGTAAGGTGACATTTACCGTTGATGACTGTAAAATATATTTAGCAAATCATTCTAACTCATCTTTTACTCTTTTCTCAATACCCCACTATAATTTCTCAAACTTTACCTGGTAAATGTTTTTAAAGTATATGGGGTGTTAACATGATGGAAATTATTTTTCTTTAACTGATTCTTTTTTTTCCATAAAAAAAAAAAAGGTGAACGTATTATGTACTTATGGATGTAACTAAGCAGTTGATTTTACTTATGAAGATTTCAAATAAGAATTTATATATATATATATGATGAAGTTGAAGAAAAGTAAGGTTATAAATTATATTATATATCTTGAATAATGATGACTTGAGCTTTAAGTCACAATATAAAAACTCGCATCAAAGTAAATTCAGTTATAAATTGACCTTTATCCACACACAAAGGAAAAACTATAAATTGATCTAAATTTGCGTGAGAAAAGTCTTAAGCCTTTAACTAGACTTTTGTGAATGTATTTCGTGACATTTGTTTATGTAATATATTTTAAGAACATTTGATATTTTTCAATGTATTTATATATATATATATATATATATATATATATATTGAAGTGAGTAGGAACAGAATATTTCATGCTCACAAATAGATAAAAGATGTATCAATTATGATTTAATCGCTGATGGAAGCATGGACAAGTAAAATACTTTCACTTGTTAACGGAGTCGGAAGTAAAAAATTTATGGCCGTATAACAAAATTGTCTCTCTACGCCATCACTCTGATTCATAGTGAAGTTTGAGGTGGAAATTCTATCTTAACCAACATTCATTCCACGGGTTTCTGATGGCCCAAACATTGTTCTTCAATCAAATTAGATATGTCAAACGTAATAGAAGCCCACAATGTTTGAAGAAGCCACCATCTGGGCTTGTGTGATAGATAATCCAGCACCATATCCAAAATCAAAACCTAGTCCGCATCTTATGCACATTTTCCATTGGGAGAAGAACAAAAGTTAAATCCCTTATTACTCTCTCGTACCAAAATCTGTATAAGATTCTTAAAGGATGAAAATCAGCGTCCAAAAGGCTCGGTGGAACTGAAAGATCAATCTATGTTTATGAAGTGAATTAATAAAATTGGTAAATAAATTCATCATGATAGCTAGGGAGGTGAAGAGATGAGGGGATGAATAGAATTTAGATTTGTGATAGAAGCTGAAAGGATAAGAAAGGAAGATGAAAGATTCATTAAGAATAAATGAGTTTTTGGTTTCAGATCCCACGAAAGCATGCACCACAATTCCCACTTTAAAAAAACAATATATTAAGATGAAACAGTTTTCGTTAGTAATATGTATCATCGAAGGAGATGGCGATGAGGTTCCTCGCTCTCGTCACCAGCCCGCTTTTATTATTTATTATATATATATATATATATATAAATATATAAATGTACATCAACTACTTATAAATTTTATTTATATATATAGAGAAATGTTCATATGTAACTACGTGAGTATGAATTATATTAATTATAGTATTATGAGTTATATTATTAACTATTAGATTAAAATATGTGAATAAAAAAATTATATAACTATAAATTATATTATTAACTATATTAATTTAAATGATTTTATATTATTAACTATATAACTTCCTAACTAAATACCTATGAGTTGCATTATTAAGTATGTAAATTAAAATGACTTTATATTATTAACTATATTGATTTACATGAATTTATATTATTAACTATATTATGTATTTTTAACAATTATTTATCATTAATTATATTTATAGATTATATTATGGACTTGTTATTTAAGATTCTATTACGGACTTGTTAAATTGTTATTTAATATTTTTATTATGGACATGGTGTTTAAGAGTTAAGAAATACATTTTAAATATTATTGAATATTTATAATATTTTATATAAAATTTAAATATATGAAAATTATACCCGGGCGGGTGGAGATGGAGATTGCAAGGAAGCGAGAATAGTGGGTGGGGAGATACGAGTTGAGATGGGGGTTGGTTGTAATCCTGCGATGATGGGGAGGTACACTTAATTGGGGATGTGGATAGCATTCTCATACTAGGATGGGGTAGAGGTGGGGGTCTCCAACCTGCACCCCTTTTGCCAAATATTAATATTATTACAATAAAAAATTACTACATTAATGAAAAATTCTTATGACATGAATTTATGTAGATATCTCATATTGAATCAAGTTCAATACAATGTTTCAAACATTTATCTATGTTTCAATATATATATATATATATATATCATATTCATGACCAATAAAATAAGGTATTTATCAAATTACATACTAATCTTAATTTTTTATTGTGCCACAATAATAATAAACTAGAGCCATTTTAGAATAATATTCTTGTTACTTAAAAATTTTATTATGAAGTCACAAACTTAATGACAATAAGCATAATAAATTATTCACAGAAAAAGTAATATATCATATATAATAAACCTCATGTAACATAATGTATAAAAATACAAAATGTTCTATTGGACTAGTACATTATTCTAATAATATATACTCATAATCAACTTTTTTAAAATTTAGTTGAAAAAACAACCAATGTATTATAATATATACTCTTATAACGGAAAAAATTATAACTATGTCCAAACTATTATAAAATAATAACAAATAGACATGAACAATAAAAATCCAGAGGGAATACATCCCAATAAAAAGGTTGTAGCTAGACCAAAACAAAAGGTTAAGATCATTAAAAATGGGTATTTCAAAAAAGAAAAGAAAAAACTGTGTATAAGTAAACATGATTATCTACATAATTCTCATACCATGAGAAGTGGTACAAAAAAACTAAAGCAATAAAGCCTGATCTAATACTTTTATATTACACAAACATTGCTCAATAACATATACCCCTTAACTACTGGATTTCTATGGAAAACATCAGATAAGGGAGGAAAGAAGAGGGATTATGCAAAACAAAATCAAAAGGAGAACATTAAACTCTATTTAACTATTTTCTTTGACCATAAATAACACTAATTCCACATGTAACTAACTCACTAGTTCTATACATTCATATTTTTATACAATTTCTATGGAATAAGAAATTACCCAACTCATATATGTAGGAGATATTGCATCAAGTTGATCGCAAGGGCCAATATATCAATTCAAAATCATAATAGAAATTTCCCAAAGTTTAATTCATTAATATAGAAAGTTTGAATTTTTCATAAAATTGGATTTTTTTTTAGATATACTAGAAATAAAATTTGATTTTATAAATTTATATATTCTATAAAATATTATATATTTTAAATTAATGCTCAATTCAAAATCATAATTAGAATTAATAAAAATATACTCCAGTACCCTAGCTAGCATTGCACTCCTGCACGCTATGAGCAACCCACTCTGGCATTGGACGACGGTAGATGAATTGGTCATCTCTGAGTTAGTATTTACATGTAGTATTGGTGTGTAGATATGTGTATTATTTTCCCAGATCAATAATTTCTTATGATTGAGGATATAAATCCTCTCTTATCATCTTTTTACAGTTTAATTTAAATTAAACCTAGGAGATATCTATATCCATCATTGATGTACTCATAAATTAACTGATTTTATATTATTTAATGGCTATATTTTGTTTAAAAATCGATTAATTATGTTATTTAATGAATATATTTCACATTTCCTTTCTATTTATTTGTTTATAAGTTTTTCAATGTATTTTAATACATTTTGAAGATAAAAAAAAGAAGAAGAAATGAAGATAAAGAAAAAGAAAAAAATTTGGTGAACGATGTGGTCGGTTGGTCAAAGTCAACAAGTCAACCTGCTATAGTATCCAAAAGTCAAAATGACCCTTTTATCCCTAGAAATTTTTCTATAAATATGCTAGCTTTCTTTCTCATTTAAGATACCAATTTAGCTCTAATCTTTTTCATTTCTTTTGTAATTTCTTTCTTTTATTATTATCTTCATATTAATATAATTTTTAGAATTTTTAAGTTGCAGCTCTTGGCTTAATTAAATTAGAAGCGGAATTATATAATTTAAATTGTATATAATTAAGCTGATTGTTATATACAATTTAATGTTGGTGATGCCGTATTTGTTTAATGCAATTTGATTGAGCATCCTATATGCGCTGGTTGGTAGTGGCGTATAATTAAATTAAATATTGATCTGTCTGAGCTGATTGAGATTCTAAAACCAATTACTTAATAATATATTTATCTATGATTAATCTCATGAAAAATATAACTTGATACTAGTTCCTTACTAACGTCTTTTTATATAATTTATATTCTAAATTCCTTTTTAATTCTATTTACAAATCCAAAAACTCCAAAAATATTTATTTTAATTGTTATTTCTTGTTCTCAAAATACCAAAACTCCCAAAACCCTTTATGATTAATTGTTTTAATTTAAGAGTTGACAAATCTCTGTGGATTCAATTCCTACTTTCCCTATCTACATAGAAATTGTTATGTTTAAATTTGAGAGTCGTACGACAGGCTTCGTTAATAACAAATCAAACTTTAAAAGATATCTACATTCATTACAAATTAAATCCTAGGAGATAATATCCAATTAAAAAAATGTAATTAGAAATCTTTGAGGTGTAATTTGTTCCCTTTGAATGATTAATTCCAAAATATAGTCGCCATTTCAAACTTCCAAAATTGTTTCTTGATTAAAATTTCTCTGTTTTTCTCTACTTTGGAATTGCTCCTTTCAAGAAATTCTCACACATTTGTTATTTCTAAATAGGAAATAAGGGCATGACGTTTGGATAGCATCAAATAAATCGATCCAAAAATATCTCCAATGAAGATTAAGAGAGAGTGGTGAAGACTTGGTTTGTGAATAGGAATAGGAATGACAAAGCTATTGTTGAGATCTACAAAATTATTATAGCGGTGCAAAAATAAATTTAGAGAACAACAATTATTCTATTTCACAGAAAAGAAATCATAGTGGATGGCTCACAGGAAGAAAAAAGGAAAAAAAACTCTCTAAGGCTAACTTAATATCTTCTTGGATTGATCCTCTATAATCACCGCTCTCCAAGGGGATAAATTACAACTAAGAAGAGATCCTCTATTTATAGCCAAATGAGGGGAGTGTGAACGACCAGAAAAATTGACGAAAAATTTGCAACAGACAATGGCGGCAACTTTCTTATTCCATTTGGCAACAATTTCTACGAATGGTTGGCTGCCTAATTGTTTTGGATAGTTAATAATATTTAATGGTCATTATGGCTAAGCATAACTAAGCCTCAACTTGTCCAATGTACTTTTGGGCCTTCATTTTAAGGTGTGAGCTTACAGTAATCTTAGCTAAAATAATACACAATCAAATTTGAACACTTCATGCCTTTACACACCTTATTGCTTCTTATACAATGGATCATCCCGACCTAAACATTTTCACATTTGTTATTTGATTCATAAATATTCAATTTGATATGAAGTGTAATATGTCATTTGCATATTTCAAAATCTTGGGGTGGTTTGTGGGAGCAAGGACTGAACATGATTCTTTACCTAATGATTAGCATTCAAGTTTTATGATGAACTAAATAAAAACTATAATTTGTGATTAACAAAACATATCTTCGGATGTATTTCCTGTTTATCAGAAGTGAACAAATTGGCAAAAGATGAATTCAATCATTGAAACCTGGAATTGTTAACATGATTTGATACTCATTGTTTTTATCTTTTTGTGTTTTCTCATGCCATCAATGTACTTGACAAACAAAAAAACTTATCATTCAAAAGTTTCATCATTAATTGAAATTGAGACCATAATTGTGAGCCCTATGTTCAAAATTGTTATCAATGAATGTGGTAATTACAACGAAAAGTCAAGTTTTAAAAGTTCACTTTAATCAAGTTCTCTGGAATAGAGTATCATTTTTTTATCATTATTTGAAATTGAAACCATAATGTGAGCCCTATTTTCAAAATTGTTATCAATGAATGTGGTAATTACAACAAAAAGTCAAGTTTAAAAAGTTCACTTTAATCAAATTCTCTGGAATAGAGTATCATTTTTTTTTTTATCATTATTTGGAATTGAAACCATAATGTGAGCCCTATTTTCAAAATTGTTATCAATGAATGTGGTAATTACAACGAAAAGTCAAGTTTAAAAAGCTCACTTTAATCAAATTTTCTGGAATAGAGTATCATTTTTATAATAATAATATAAAATTTTTAAAAAAAACAAGTCAAGAATGGTATTTTTGATAATTTAACATGAATCAGTGGTCAATTCCTTAACACCATTCACCCGAGGCATCTAGTGCCCTTTTGGTGGGTCCTGTGTGTTATCTTTTGCTTTATAACCGACTTTTCCTTTTACTTTAACAAAATTATAATTTACTTAGAAAAATAAAAATTATTTATTAACATTTTACTTATATTACCTAAAAAATACATGATTATACTTATATTAAATGATACCCTTAACAAGTTATGAATTATTTTTATTTTTTGAATTTAAATATTCACATTTTAGTTAAACCAAAAAAAAAAGTTAGCAAGTTGCTAATAACAAAATGTTTATTTTAAGGGAGTAAATATTTTATTTCAAATATTTTATTATAGAAATATAAATATTTAATTTTGGGTAAAATTATTTGAAACTTTTTTTAAAAAAAGACAATAAACTTCTTTTAAAAAAAACAAGAACAATTTGAAACAAATTTAAAAGATCCTAAGTAGGATTTGGAGGTTAAGAAAAATACATATTTAAAGAAATGGGATAATACTATAAATTTTAGATTTTATTTTGGGGGAGGGCCGATACTAATGTTTTATCCTAACCTAATTTAGAGATTTTTATCACTTAATAGTTTGGGAAAGTCAACCGTTTTATTTCAATTATTTACAAATTTTTATATCTCATTTCAATTGTTAAATTTATAAATTTAATATGTATTTTTATAATTATATTTTTATTATTAATGAATGATTTTAATGAGTTATTAATTATTTATTGGAAAATGTATTTTTAAAAATAATTAATATTTATATATTAGTTATTAAATGAGAACAATTTAAAAAGTTTAATTGTATAATTATCAATTTTAATATTTATATTATTTATTATGTAAATTCAAATTGAATAATTGAAATGAGTAAAACATAAAGACGGTGATTATCGTACCAAAGATAGTAACAATCTTAGCTAGTTATTTATGATAAGGCATTTCCAAAAGGTTCGTTGGACATAAATTATTGGGGCACCTAGGAACAATACTCACTATGAGAAAGACAAAGATTTGATGTTATCTTGTGGGCTGTTTATGATAAAAAGTAAAAGGTCACTTTTGAATATCTAGGATTTTTGTATTTCAGTTAGTGCTTTGACAAGTGTATATTGTTAAAAGTAATTTAAAACATTAAAGTATTGCTTGTTTGATTTTTTGGAGTACACAAAATATTTCATAAATTAAACATCCTTTTAAATAGTAATGCATCCTATATTTGATCCGTTTTAGATAATCTAATTAATAAAAAAGTATATATATATATATATATATACAAAAATTTAAATGACAACTTTTTTTGATAAATTTTAAAAATAGTACTAACAAATTTTAGATTGAGATGTTAATCAATCTTATCTAGTGTATAGAGAAAATGAAATTTTGCACACTTTTATGCAAATTTAATTCGAAATGAATTATTTTATATTTAACCATTTAAGGCGTTCTAGTTGAGGATATCTTATTCAAATGGTAAAAATAATCTGAAAATTTGGAAAAATTTTGAATTTGAGAAGATTTTTTTTTTTTCATCTTAGAAAAAATGATATCTTAAAAAAAAAAAAGGATAACATGGAAATATTTCAATGGAAGAATGCTTAATGCTGTTTATAATTGAAATGAGAAACTTCTCAACGTGAATTAGCTTTCTGATTAATTATGGATTACTTCAAAAGGAAGGAAGATTTGTTTGATTCATCTCTTACATTACGGATGACATAATCCTGCATTCATTTTTAGATCAACTGCATATTCATTAAAGAAGACTTTATTTTGCAAGTATAAAGCATCTAGCTACTTCCATTAAAAAATAAAATAAAATAAAAATAAAGCATCTACTTATTAAAGAAGGAATCTTTTTACAATTTATTTTTCACATTAATTTTATAAGGGTGTTGGTAAATCATATCATCTTAATAAAAGGTTTTACACCTATTGCTTTAAGATTAAAGTTTAATTTAAATAAAAATTCAATATTTTGGAAAATGATTTGTTGTAAATAAATGGAATAATTCACAATTCATATGAAGATTTTGTTCCCATAATGGCTAAAATATACTCTATCTGTATAGAATTGAATTTTTTATTTTATTTTTAATTAAAAATTAAGAAATATCATTGATTTTAATTAATTAATTTAATTATCTTTAATATTAATATAATGTATTGTGAAACGTATGAGTTAGTGAGGTGTAAAACCCTTAAATTATTATGAAATACATGAGTTAATATGATATAAATCCCTTAAATTAAATAGGTTATTAATGAAATTTTTTTTAAAAATGTTTATTTAAGAAAAATGAATATTTAATTTTAGATAAATTAAAATTAAAATATAAATATTTAATTTCGTACACAAGGAGTATTACATACATGGCTACAATTATATAAAAGTGTGTATAACCCATTTATTAGATCAATCAAATTTTTAATTTAAATTCTGTTATAATTATTTTTTATAAAAAAAGAAGAAGAGAAACCTATAGACACATAATTACCCTAAAGTGCAAATAATCATAAGAGCACCATTGCTTCCCCCCCCCCCTTTTTCAATTTTCCAGAAATAAATAACAAAAATAGGCACCTACCCGGCCCTTTCAAAAGAGGAAAAAAACAATAATAGACATATGCATTTTTTTTTTAAAAAACATTTGTATTACAAAAAAATATATTTCTACAATGTTAAACTACTAAGATTAATTTCAAAATAGTTAGAATATATTAGACATATAAAATAATTTTACAAACTTGATAATTTTATGATTTTTGTAAGTTCGTTTGTGTACGTGACTGAAAAAATTCATAATCTCATACAATATGCAATTTACCTAATGATGACTACAATTTTCTTAGAACAGAAAAATAATACAATCTTCCCCTAAGAAATTAATAAGAAAACATTTCAAAGAGAAAAGAAAAGAAAAAAAGAAGTGAAATGGCATTTTGGAAGATAAATGAATTCTCAATGGCAAATAATGCATATGTCATATTCTCTCTTTCATCACCATATTCTTTCCTTTATTTTCATTCTCACACCTTTACTTACTTTTTTAGTCCATTTTTCTTTTCTCTAACCCCATCTTTAAATCCCCAAGTTTTGACCGTTGCTTTTCTCTCCTCAACGTCTCTCCCTCTCCCTCTCTCCTCTCTCTTAAAGAGGCACAAAAACAAGACTACTGTGAAGTTTGAGCTGCAGCCGCAGCACTGGTTAGTTACATTTACATTTAGGTACGATTTGTTCCTCATTCCATTTGCATTTGACATTCTTTCTCTCCTTTTTTGCTTCTGTTCTGTTTGTTGTTTCTGTTCTTCTCAGTTCTCACACATCAAATATTTGTCAGACAAATACCATTCTTGGGCTTCATGCATTTTCTTCTTCAACTTCTGGAACAAGTATGATCTGGGTTTTTGCAATTTCTTTGTG
Organism: Apocynum venetum; assembly: GCA_019593545.1. Taxonomy (NCBI): domain Eukaryota; kingdom Viridiplantae; phylum Streptophyta; class Magnoliopsida; order Gentianales; family Apocynaceae; genus Apocynum; species Apocynum venetum. The sequence continues at coordinate 589,934 of SRSM01000149.1, forward strand.
ATTATTTGGAACTAGGGGTTTTCTTGTAATGGGCTTGTTCAACTGTTTTTTACAATGTTCTTTTCTTTGTTTTAGGGAAATTCAGTTATATATGATGGGAATCTTTTGATATTTCTTTAGCATTCATTTTCTTGCATCAATTTTTGGTTAGCTGAATTGGGTTCTTTGAAGGGTTCTGATTGTTTTGTGGGATTAACGGGTACCCATTTACAGGTTTTTCGTTGATGAATGTTTTGAAATTATGAGTCTCGAATTTTCTTTTCTTTTGAAGAGATAGGTGTGGGGTTGGGGGAGGGGAGGTGGGCCGTGAAGCAGTGGACAAAGGAGGATGGGAAGATGGAGTTTACTGTACAATAACATGCACTTTTTCTTGTTCTGGACGAAGCTTTAGGAAAGATTGTTAAATATGGGACCTTTCTGTGTCACTACATTTAATTATCAGCTTTTTGACTATTCCAAAGAATGTATCTGGTAGATTTATTCATGCGATGCTTTAAATTTTGGTTTGTTTTAGGACAACTTCGTGCTTTTATTTCTTTGTATTTGTCCTTTCTTGTAACTTTTCTTACCTCATTCCCTCCTGAACTAAAAGAAAAACCAAAAAAAAGAAGAGAGAGAAATCATCTGTAATGGGGAAATTTTCTTTTATTTTTAATTTCATCGTTCAAATAATTTCCAAAAGAAATGGGAAGTAACGAAATTTAGCATTTTGTACCATTGCTCTCAAATGTTTGTTTAGACTGATGTGAACTGAATGTTTGTCTCTACTAGTTCTAGTTTAGTTTGTTGAAACATAATTGCATTGTTTTTCCAAATTTGTAATATCAGCCGAAGTACTTGAGATCTATAGATATTTTAAAGTTTTCCAGAATTGAGAAAAAGGGATAAAATTCCTATTTCTTTTACTTGAAAACTAAGGAAGGAATTTGAAAAGCCCTCGTCTATCAATCTTGTATACTTGATTCTGAATTATATTGCTGACTTGCTGATTTGGAAAGGCTATAATGTATATCTCTTTCTTTTCCTTGTTGTCAACACTTCAGTTGATTCTCCTGAAGAAGACTAGAGCTCTCAATCTCATGTCCACTAATTGAACAGCTCAGTATCTTCCTTATGAATTTAGCAAGAACAAGAAGAACAATATTTTGTCATTGGCAATTTGATTTGAGTCTGAAAACTTCATAGAAATTGACAAGCGAAGAAAGAAATCTCAAGTGCAAGATGGGATGTTCTACATCAAAGTTGGATGCTGAAGAGGCTGTCCAACTTTGTAAAGATCGAAAAAAGTTCATCAAACAAGCCGTTGAGCAAAGAATCAAATTTGCTTCTGGACATTCTGCTTATATCCTGTCCATGAAAAAAGTCTCAGCTGCTCTTCGAGATTATATAGAAGTAGATGAGCCTCGTGAGTTTTTGTTGGATTCATTTACAACCCCACCCTTTGCACCAAGTAAAATGAGTACTCCTGGTTTCATTACCATATCACCAAAATCATTCTCTGTAACACCACTTCAATCTGAACCTAAAACAACTATTAGAGTGAATTACTTCAAAGCTGGTGGCAATCCAGCTGTTTCTGTTGAAGAGAGACCTCAATCCCCAGAAACAGTCAGAGTTGAAGCTTACTCCCCTATTCATCAATATGGGATGGATGGTTTCTTCTCAATGCAAACACCACCCATGACTTCTTCTTTTTTTCATTATTCACCTGAAAATAGACCCAATCTTCCCCCGCCTTCCCCTCAAACATCACAGTGGGATTTCTTTTGGAATCCATTCTCTTCATTGGACTATTATGGCTATTCAGTGAGAAACGGCCTTAACCAAACCATCATGGATGATGATGTTGCTGGACTTAGGCAAGTTCGAGAAGCAGAAGGAATTCCAGAACTAGAAGAAGAAACTGAGCAGGAGGACAATGATCACAAGGTAGATGTGAGAATGGAGAGCACAGAAGTAGAGCGAACTAAGGTAGAGGCAAAATATGAAAAGGAGGAAGTAGTTGTAGAAGATGCTGATGATGATGAAGATGCTGATAATGAAACAGAAAGTGGTGCAGACACCGAACATGAACTCCAGGGACTGCAAACCCATGGTAAACAGAACATAGAGTTATCAAAATCACAAAATGTTGCACAAGTCAGTAGTAAGGAAACCACTGCTGCGAACTGTGAGTCAAGGGATGAAACACCTGGCTTCACTGTTTATGTTAATAGAAGGCCAACAAGCATGGCAGAAGTCATAAAGGATCTTGAAGCTCAATTCATGATTGCTTGTGATTCAGCTAATGAGGTTTCTGAAATTTTAGAAGCTAGAAGGGCTCAGTATACCTTAACCTCAAATGATCACACAGGTGAGTTGAGATAAATTTATTTTTTCAATTCCGTTTCTTTCCACACTAGAGTTGATTGATGCATTATTTCCCACTACCTATGGTCTTTAGCAGAAATTCAACAAGAAGTGTTATAGAAAAAATGCATTGTACTGCAGGAAAAATGTATTACTAAGTGCATTCACCATTCTATACACATTTATTTGGTAACTGAAGACTGTCTTTGTCTTTGTCTGATGCCAAGTAGATGAAGAAACTATATCTCCATATTTACAAGAAAAATGAGGTTTTTGTAGATGCTTTCAATCTTGAAGTAGTTACAGGTTAATTTGGTCTCAAATTCTTGGTTCACAATATGTAGGAAGGGAAAAGAACAATGATAACAATGTAAAAAATTCACATCCATAGAGGCTATTTACGTGTGGACAACGTTGTTAGCTGTTATGTATCAGATTTAGAACCATAACTACTTATAATAGTCAGTTTGCTCTTGTCTTCTTTTAGATCTTCCTAATTTCTTTTACTTTACAATTTACACAGTTGGAGTTTATATGGTTTAGCACTGTTTCTTTCATGACAACACTAAATATAAATTACCATTGTCTATGTAGGAAAAACCAGTTCCATTGTGAAGTATTTCCAAGTTCTTTGTTTATTACTTCACATATCCTCCAAAATGTCTGATAACTATTAACTTTTTGATGATTAACAAGCTCTTCATTTTTACAGCTTTGAAGATGTTGAATCCTGTAGCTCTAATTCGGTCAGCTTCATCTAGATCGTCATCATCAAGATTTTTAAGCAATTCCGCAGCTTCAAGAGAAGATGCCAGTTGTGAAAGTGGCAGCAACTTTTCTGAAGAATCTAACATGTTTCTACATAGTCATCAATCAACATTGGATAGGTTATATGCTTGGGAAAAGAAACTTTATCAAGAAGTCAGGGTATGTATCTGTAGCTTAATAAACCATTTACTGAGAATACCTGCTCCTAATACTTTATCAGTTTACTTGATGCAAATGAGCCTAATTTATCAGAATATGTTTCTTACTTCTGAGGAGACTATTCAAGAAAAATCTTGTATTTATATGTTTCAGTACTAGTGCACAGTGTAACAAAATGAGACAGATTATTAGCCTAATAATTTTACTATTAGGATGTAGAATGTAAACAAAGACAATAAACTTGGTGTACTGTAGAGCTCGCCTAATAATATGATTTCTTACATATTTGACATAAATTTAAAGACCTTAATGAACTGCTTGTCTGTCTTCTATGTTGAGTTGAGCAAGTTGGGGAGTTTCATCATACTCCAACCTGCAAAATTCCATTTTATTCTGGCCTACTCTTTTCCAATCTCTGAAGTGATTTTTGTTAAAGTTCCCCAAAGTGGTTTGCCAATATCACTACCAAACTGTTTACTTGCATTAAAGGAAGCAGAACATTCTGAAATTATATGAACATGATACAAAGGATTAGAAAACCATATATTTTCTCATTTTGACACAATTTGTAGAAGTCCTTTGCGAGGAAAAACAGTCATTTGAACTAGTAATAGAATAATCTGAAAATGTATCTGTAGTAATCATTTCCTTATATCTCACTCAGCATCCATCATGCTATGTGCATCTTTACAAGTGAGAGAGTTAGAAAAGTAATACACTTCATGTTCTGTGATACAATATTGCATTTGGGATCCTATTCCAGTTATTCATCCAAGATTCCTTTTCTTTCTTTTATCAGGAGGGTGAACGTGTTCGCATAGCATATGAAAAGAAGTGTACACAACTCAGGAATCAAGATGTTAAAGGAGCAGATCCTTCTTCGCTAGACAAAACAAGAACAGCTATAAGAGATCTGCAAACCCAAATAAAGGTTTCATTGCACTCAGCTGAAGCTGTTTCAAAGAGGATTGAAACCCTAAGGGACGAGGAACTACAGCCTCAACTTCAAGAACTGGTGCAAGGGTATGTTAGCCATGTCCCAACTCCAAGTGTTGTCCACTGACAGCAAACTTAGAAATCATATTCTAGTAATCATATTAACTAACATTAGAAAGAACCAGTAAAGTTATCACCTCATTAATAATTGGGACCCTAAAATTCCTCAAAACCTTAATTTTCAATTTGCTCTTAGCATAGTGCATTAGAAATAGCCAACTTTCGACAGTAGATTTATCTGAGTTAGGTTTAGATTGTTTTCTATAAGTTATTTTCCTTTCCTCTACTTTGTTATAGTAATAGTCAAGCATGCATCCAAAGAGATCATGCATATCAGCATATGATATTCAAAGCTTTTTCTCCATCAAATGAAAACTTCTAAGGCAATGGTAACATATTAAGTCACATATTTTGATGATGGTAACAGGTTAGCAAGAATGTGGAAGGTGATGGCAGAGTGCCATCAATTGCAGAAACGCACTCTAGATGAAGCTAAGATTTTATTAGCTGGAACACCAAAATTATCAGCATCAAAGAAATACACCTTAATGTCACCATCTGAATCACATCGCCTAGCCCGTTCGGCGGCCAACCTTGAGACAGAGCTCAGAAATTGGAGAGCCTGTTTCCAGTCATGGATTGTTTCTCAAAGATCTTATATTCATGCATTAACAGGATGGCTTCTACGCTGTGTCCGGCCAGATCCTGACATATCAAAACTACCATTCTCCCCTCGTCGCTCCAAGGATGTCCATCCAATTTTTGTTATCTGCATACAGTGGTCTCATTTCCTGGATTCAATCCATGAGGTTCCTGTACTTGATGGACTAGACTTTTTCGCAGCAGGTGTTGGCTCTCTATATGCACAACAGCTGAGGGAAGACTCTCGCAGGACCCCAGGAGGGTCGAAAAGGTTTGTAGGGGATGCTGTTCAGAGCATGGAGGTTGTGGAAGTTGGGCAAGTGGAGGAGGAAGTAATGACAGCTGAAAAAATGGCTGAGGTTGCCATTAGAGTATTATGTGCTGGAATGTCAGTTGCAGTGAGTTCACTGACTGAGTTTGCTTGTGGCTCAGCAGAAGGATATTCAGATTTGATGAAGCATTGGCAGGATGTTAAATTGACTCATAATTTATCTAGTGGAACTTCAACATAGTTTCTATATTTAAAACTCCTGGTAGTTTTAGTTGTTAGTTCAATGTAAATTACTTGTTTTAAGGTATTGGTTTTTGTATACAAAAGTAGCTATTTAGTTGTCTGTTTTTACATCGGGAAAGTTAGAAAAGTCATTAGAATGATTGGTGTATAACAAATCTTTAATGAAAAAGTTGATGGATCGCAACCCAAAACTTCCATTAACTTCCATATCTTGATTGTGTATACATTTGAGTCATATGGCAGCATTTTGTCTATCCAACTCTAAAATAATTAAAATGGAGGGTTACTTTATCCTCCTTTTCACTAATTTCTTTTTTTAAATGTAATCTCGCCTAATCCAGAGTTCAACTTGGAGAGTGCCATGCAAAATTTTACTCTTACTCGGGGATAAAGGTTTTGGTCTAAAACTTTTTCAATATGGAGCTTAAGAAATAGTTGAACTTGTGATTTTGCACAGGTGTCTCTTGTCTTCTTGCAACTTGATCCAATAACCTAAACTCTCAGGGTTTTTTTCTTTCACCTTTGGTGATTTGTCAATGTAATGATAAAGGTCTAATATGTTAGGCCTTTGTCTTCCGGATAAGAGTTTTTACCTTTTTAGGATAAACAATCTCAATTGTACATGAGCTTTGCAAATGAAATAAGAATTAAAAAGTACTCAAAAACACTTGGAAACTCGAATTATTTTGATCGTTCGACTTTAGCTGTTAACTTAGGTTGTTAAGTTCACATTTTTATCAATCATGTGCCACTCATATGATAATTTTCAAGGGCAGTTTTGTCCTCAGAGTATAGCCTATACGTGCCATCTATTTCCTTACAACACATTTGATGTGAATTGGAGCAAATTCCTACAAATTTCATATTTTATCTCCGTTTTATTCTTCAACAAATCTTTATTCATCTTTAGGAAAATTCACTACACAATAGATTCAAGATGCCTAGAACTATAACACCCTATTTAAAATAGTAATAAAAGTGGAAACAATTAAATATAATCAATTTAATGCTTGAAACCTTAATTGTTCAAATAAAAAATCACTAAAATTCATAATAAAATTTCTCAATTCATAGAAAAACCCTAATCGAAAACTCAAATAAACTCTAATATAGAGTCAAAATGACAACAAATGAAAAGTAGTCTAAAATCATCAAGTCAATATCTCAGTGCCTATTCTCCTTTCTACGCATCTAGATTTTAACTTGAAAACATATGAGAAAAACGTGGAATGAGTACAAAGGATTTAATGAAAGCAGTTTTATGATGAAGTTAAGTGAAAAATATGCACAATATGAGGAACTATTTACGATCCTTTGAGAAGAAAAAAAATTTACAAACCCTAGAAAAATCAATTTGAAAATTGATGTAAATCTATAAAATTGGGACTCATTTAGCGTTTTAGAAAATATTGGGACTAAATTGAAAAGTCAAAAATTTCCTTTGAAGGACAAAACTTTAGGAAATTATATTTTGACCCCAAATCCTTTTAAACCTGAACCCTAACTCTAATTCCATTCTTCCCCTTCATTCTTCCATTTACCAGTCATCACCCATCATCTTCATACAACACACACGCACACACAAACACATACTCACTTACACACACCAAAGCCCCCCACACACACATTAATGATCGCAGCGCAACAGTGTTTACCTGACAATTCCTATGTAGATAGGAAAAATAGGGATCGAATCCACATAGATTTTTCAACTTTTAAATTAAAACAATTAATCGGAAAGGGTTTTGGGGGTTTTGGTATTTTGAGAATAAGAAAACAACAATTAAAATAAATATTTTTGGGATTTTTGGATTTGTAAATAAAATTAAAATGATTTTGGAATAGAAATGATATAAAAAGGCGTTAGCAAGAAACTAGTATCAAGTTATATTTTTCATGGGATTAATCATAAATAAAGACATTATTAAATAATTAGTTTTAGAATCCCGATCAACTAAGACAGATTTATATCCTTACAAATTAGATTAATCCCGATTAGCTCAAATAGATTAATCTCTAATTTAATTAAACACCACTACCAACCAGCGTGTATAGAATGCTCAATCAAATTGGATTAAGTAAATAAGACATCATCAACATTAAATTGGATATAACAATCAGCTTAATTATATACAATTTAAATTATATAATTATGCTACTAATTTAATTCAGCCAAGAGCTGCAACTCAATTAAAGTAGTAGATGCTACTTGAACCATTAATACAAGATTTATAATCATAGCTATATAATCATATTTATTAACTAAATTGTCAATCCAATTAATTCACGCAATTATATTGATTAAAACAATAATTATATAAATACTTAATTAATATATATATATATATAAGTATATTAAATAAATACACAAATATATATAAAGAAATATTGGATTTATATTAACTAAATAAATTAGGCAGTTCAGCTGGTCATTTAAATAAATTAAACTAAAAGTATAGATGATCGGCCTTTCATAAAAAAGAAAATAAAAGACAAAAAGAAATTAAACTAATTAGGTGGCTCGGCCATCCATTTGCGATATTTAAAGTGCATAAAGTAAAAATAATAAAGACTAGGCAGGTAAATCAACCATAAATCCAGTTAAATAAATCCAAATAGAAATTAAGTGCAAATAAAATTATCTCATAATTTCATTTATTAATAACTTAACACATATCCTTGCTAATAAAAGAAAATTACTCACAATACATATTTAATAAATATAAGATGCAATTTATAAACATTAGAAAGAAAATTTGAAAGAAAAACTCTCCGGAAATATTGAAATTATCAGGATAAAATTTATTTACTAAATATTACAAAAAAGTCTTGAAATATTATTCTAAAAATTCTAGAAATTATATTAATAAGAATATAATAATAAAAGAAATAAATTACAAAAAAATGGAGAAGATTGGAGCTAAATTGGTGTCTCAAATGAGAAAGAAAGCTAGCATATTTATAAGGAAATTTATAGGGGTAAAATGGTCATTTTGACTTTCAGGTACTGTAGCGGGTTAACTTGTTAACTTTGACCAGCCGACGATATTGTTCATGACGTAAGCAGTGGCGTCATCATCAACGACGGTACTGTTCACAGGAGTTACTGTTCATCAAAAAAAATTTTCTTCATCATCTTCATTTCTTATTCTTATTTTTATCTCCAAAATGTACTAAAATATAATGAAAAACTTATAAACAAATAAATAGAATGGAAATGTGAAATATATCCATTAAATAACACAATTAATTGATTTTTAAACAAAATATAGTCATTAAGTAGTATAAAAATCAGTTAATTTATGAGTACATCACTGTCCCATTCCCCTTTCCTGATGATGACACCCATACAAACATACTAAAACAATGGTAGCAAGAAAGAAAAAAAAGAAGTAAAAGCTTGTTGATGGAATTATGGGAAAATATGGTGAAAATCAAGAGATGAAATCAAGAGGAGCAAAACAAAAGGATTTATATTGCCGCCGGCAAGCCAAAGTGGCAGCAGCTACAATGGCATTGACCAAAAAGGGTTTTTCCTTTTCTTATCTCTTTTTTTTTTCTTTTCTCACCTGAAAGTTGTTGAAAACTCAGTAAAATAATTCCTAGGTCTTGATTATGTATGTGTATATATATATAGGTAGTCAAAATCCCTAAAAGATATAGGCTAAATCATGGGCCAAATTAATATGGATTAGGATTCTTTTTCCTAGTGGGCTTTGGAATTAAAATAAAAAATCCCACTTAATTTTCTAATACATAAGGTATTACAAGTGTCCTTTAATGCCCAACAACTTGTGGGAAGTTGTCAAATTGAATATAATATCCCTAATCCAAGTTAAAGGGCCTAATAGTGTCATGTGAAAAAATAATTTTGGACCCTTGTAAGGTTCTTAAACTAAAGGGGCCCCAATAACAATTCAAGTAAGGTTTTCTATTAAATTTTTTTGTAATCTTAAACATATTATTTCTCAACTTACACTATTCTACAACATTAGGGCAAGAGTGAGCGCATGAAAAGACAACATGATCCACCAAACATGAGGTGACAATTGCATCTACGATTCCTATTACAATCAAAGTAAATTCAATCTTATATCTTTTGGCTTTCTTTTGTGCCTAGAATTTAAGTTTGAAGTAGGTATTTGACGGTAGAGGGATTTAGTTAAATAATTGCAATTAAGTTTTTAAATTTCTTATTAAAGGATGATTAAATTATTATATGATGGTTTTTTATATTAAAAAGAACTACCGAGAGTTGCCATTTCTTCTCACTTAGTTTTCATTTTTCTTTTCTTTTCTCGACGATTAAAATTTGTACATTTCATTTTATTTTCTTTTCATTTTACGCTTTTCTTACTTTTAAAAGAAATCAATTTTGAAAGGATTACTTGTTGATTAATTTTTATGACTACTTAATAACTATTTAGCAATTCAAGGAAACTAAAAGAAACGCAACCTAGCTTGTACTTAGATGACATGACATATTGAAACTTACTTATTCTACATTTTTTTTCAATAGTAAAAGTAAAATTCATTATAGTCTTAAAATATGTGCAAAGAGTAATTGACACTGTAGGTTACTAACGTAGTTATGCTTTTTAAATCAAATAACAAACATTGTTTTTGGTAAATTTGATACCGAACGTAAAATCAAGATGCAAGCACAAATTTTCATGGAAATTGTCCAATTTCAGGTTATCAAATGGCCAAGTCAAAATTAGCAAGGGTAATATCAGAAACCTTCTATTCTCTTCCAAGAAATAACTAAAAAAAAAAATTCTCCAAATTTCCTTCCAAATCCCTAACCCTTTCAAGTTAGAAGCTCATTTTCTCACCTCATTATTCAACCTTTATTGATTGAGATAAATGCACAAAGTTTAGAAAGTATGTAAAATTGTAAACCAGTCTATGTATTTTCGACAAGTGTTTCAAAGTCAAAGTCAAACGACATGGTTTCCATTGAGCCCAAGATTATCTCATACAATGTGGACAAAACTCTTGGACCTAAAATACAGGTTTTACAAGACATTAGTATTTCTGGGTTTGATTTGGTGAAAGTCTTGATGTGTTATAAGTCTATTTTGACAAAATCAAAACCCGTTGTTGATTATTTAAGATAACTCATGCATTCGTGTACAAACTAGTGCAGAAGAAGTAACACAAATATTTCCTGCACTGTGGAGGTTTCGTAGCTCGTCTTGATCTCCGAGGGTAGCCCCCGTTAATGACTGACCAAAAACTGACAACGACGTTGTTGCAAAGATATAATAAAATTCTTTTGAAGGGGTGATTAAGACCACAAATCGAATGGTTAAAAAGCCGATTATGTATACTGTGTCTAAATCATAACACAAACTACCATTCCATCTATCATATGAATCGAGTCGATCTTCATTTCAAACCCTCTTTCCAATACCAGATCATTTCCTAAGGTCTCTTTGGTCTTAATTGTCAACGAATCAAGTCACAATTCTGTAATTAAACCCTCATGAATCCATTTTTGTTTCATTCCAAGTAAAGTCCCCTTGAAGTATTAACTAATGAAGGAGAAAAAACAATTGAGGCATATCTAGCTCTGCGCAGAGATAGGAAATTTGATTAGCAGTGATGAACTAGTTGCTAAGCTTATAAAGAAACATCGTAATGTGCTTGATCCTAGAGCACCTAAAATAATAGCATCCAATGTGGAGTTGTTGGAAAAAGATGGTTTCTCAATGGAGAATATCATCTACCTTATGCTACATATCCCATTTTGTTTTATGCGAGGCCTAGAGTTTTTTCAAGGAGTAATAGATAGGGGTAATAATCGAGCTTCCGACTTAGAAGGGGGTAGGGATTTGGGAGAGAAGTTGGGGAAATTTTTTTAAAATTATTTCTTGGAATATAATAAAAGGTTTCCTATATTACGCTTGCTAATTTTGACTTCACTATTTGATCACTGGAAATTGGACAATTTCCCTCAAGTATGTTGAAATCGTAGCTCAATTTTACGTTTAGTATCAAAATTATCACAAAAAAGTTTGTTGCTTGATTTCAAAAACATAAATAAGCTAGTAATCTACATTGGCAATTACTCTATGTGCAAAACAAGAAAATGGAAGAATTGTAGTAACAAAGGCGACGACTTTCTTTTTTAAAAAAAAAAATCAAAATTCAAATTTTTTATTTAATAAAATATGATAAGTGATGAAACCATAATTTACAAGGTTTTTAATGATTTATTATGCTTATTTTTGAGTAAAACTTTAGTTAATTATGTATTATTCGATTTAAAGTGATTCATCATGATTAATCATTCACTTGTAGGAATGCTAATGAATTTGAAGACTTTTTGAAGGAATTTTTGAAGTAGGAAAGGAAGCACTATCACAATGGGATTCAAGTAGGAAGGTTGAAATTAATTGAAAGAAAAATTGGCTAATTTGATGAAGTTGTCGTTTATTAAGACATTGAACTGGCAACTTTGCTAGTCAAGAAGAAATTAAACAAGCAATTCTCTGACTTCCAAAGTTGATGCTGTAATATTCAAACGACAACTTTGCCATTTTATGAAGGCTCAAACAACAACTTTAAGACGGAAACGACAACTTAGCCTACTTTAGACTTTTTAGTTATTTTAAGTAGTTTCTAAATAGGGCTCTTACACCTTTTGTAACTATAATTAGGGCCTATTGTCATAGTTTTAAAAATCACAAGCAACCTAGAAACACTTGTATTTTGCATTATTGAAGATTGGAGATTGTTCAGATTTTGGTTTTCTGATTAATGAGTTTTTCTTTCTCCTTATTTCTTTCTATGATGTTTTCTTTTTAGGATTATGAGTAAATTCTTGTAGTTAGCAATGATATGCATTATGTCTAGTTTATATGTGATTTTGAGATATGTTTTCCAGTTAAAAACCTAATATTTGATTGGAGAATTTTTTTATATTTTTGAGTATTTGATCAATTCTTGTTTTCAATCTATCAATCGTGTAAATGCAATTTTTACTCGTCATATTAATTGACTTGCATAATTAATTAACTAGGATTATGCAGAATCCGAATGTTCGATAACCAATAGTAGTAACTATTAATTAATTCAACTGGATTTTGATTAATTAATAGGGAATTGATATAAACGAATTGCATGATTTTATTTGATCAATTAATTTTTTGTAATTTGTGTTGATGTTGTCTTTGGGCTTATAATGTAATTGACAATTTTTAATCACTGGATTCGATAAAGTTGTTCAATTGAATTAGGGTTAATTTGCTGCACTGACGCGTAATTGACATACTTTTATAGGAATCGGGGTTTAATGTGGTGATGCGGAATCTTAAGTCAACTACTCAAGAGTCTTTGTTTGATCAATGATTAATCCCATATAAATGTAGCCGATACAAAATCCTTGCTAATATTTGTTTATTTATAGATTTCTAGTTGCTTGTGATTTATTTATTTAAAACTTGCATCTTTTAGATAAAAAACAAAATCTTTTTTCTTTAAAACCCTCATTAGTTTACTTAATTAATGAATTTACAAAGCTGTGTGGGTTCGATCATTACTTTCTCTAATTGCATAAGTTGGTTGAATTTAATATTAATTTGATAGCGCAACTACACGTTTGTCAATCAGAAACATAATCATAATATACTCCTTCATTCTAAATAATTTAGAATATCTAAAATTTTATAGAATGAAATGTCCTTATTTATAATTTAGGATGTCTAAAATTAAATATCCACTAACTTAAATAAACATAATTTTCACCTAAAGTTAAACTAATAATCTTCTTAAAAAAATTATGTCAAATAGGTTGTAATTCAATAGTTAACACATTTCGCCCAAGACCTAAAAATCTTGGGTTTGACATCCTTGTCTTCATGTAATAAAAAATAACTTAAAAAATTATATCTCTTTAACTAAATGTTATCAATACTAAATAAATTAATAACAAAAAATAATGTGATTATTTTAATAAGGTAAATTTTTTTAAATTTTTTTGAATTAAATCAAATTTAGACATTTTATTTTGTACAAAAGAAGTATTAAATAGAAATATCATAAGAATATAATAAAACTTTACTCGAGTTAATAGTAGTTAGGATGCCCCTACTTGAATAAGGAGTTAATATCTTATGCACTAATTGAATAAGATAAAATACCAAATTTGAGTGTTTAACATAGTCACTAAAACGACCTTAATCACATATAATAAAAAAAAATTAGGACTTTAAAAGTCAGAATAAAAAAGTTGGAACCTTAGTTACAATGAAAAAAAATTAGGACTAAAATCAGCATTTATTATTTTTTTAAAAAATATGATACATTAAATTGATTAATATTCCCCTCACTGGCGTAACGGGTATTTAACTTGGTCGAATTCTAGATAAAAGCAGCAAGGCACCAAAAATAAAAAAAGTTGGGACCTTAGAAATCTAAAAAAAAAAAAAAAAAAAATGGTGGGACCTTATTTACCAAAAACACAAAAAAAGAAGGAAAAAATATGGGACTAAAATCAACCATTATTCTTCTAAAAATAAAATGGAACAACAATTCTTCAGGCGGTTCGGCAGCTGTTAAGGCTTTGTCTGTTGGTCGTCACTGAAAAACTTTCGCTCGAGCCATTAAACCCTAGGGTTTACAGAGTTATCCTCTCTTCTTCCTTCTCTTTCAATTCAAATTTCAAAATTGAATTCAATCCACCTTTGCATAAATTGTGATTGCAAGATATACATAGTATGGATGAAGCCAGGGATGGAGAAAAGGTGACGCTGGTGATGAGAAAAGGCTGTTTCGGACTACCCACGGCATGCCCAACTTGCCTCCCAGTTTTCATCTATCTCAGATTTGCTAAACTTCCTTTCAATGTAGAATACAATCTGATCTATCCTGATTCTGGTACATGTTCGTTCTCTTCTTTTACTACGTAACAGTTTCATGATGTACTAATCTACTTTGCTTCTATTTTTCTTCGGGGGGGGGGGGGGGAGGCAAATTCAGTTTTCAAAGCTATGGTTTCTTCTGGAGTATTTCTCTGTAATGTATGGTATTGAACTCCTTTTTAGTACGGCATAGTCTTCTAAGCGCTCTTACATTTATGTTATACATATTCCTAAAGGACAATGTAAAATTGTTTTTGTTTCATAATCTTCGTGTTCAGATGGGGTGTTAAAATATTATGCAACCTTCAACGGGTAATCTTGTCCTTTTCAATTGATACATACTGATTAGGCAGAATGAGAGTTGAAATTGATTGGAATCAGCAGAAGAAGTTAAGTGGTTTTTCCTTCACTCTCCGTCGTAATTGATTGAGAACATATTCTTAATTGTAAAATATGCAATTGGATTTGGTCCATGTAACCTCCCAGTATCTGTAAGTGTCAAGAGTGTGATATAGCTATTGAGATAAATTTATCCTCCTGTTTAGTTTGAAACCTTTTGCCTAAGCAATGCTGAAAAGTAACTAAATACCTCATCAATCAGACCTGCGCTTTTCTTGATGCTGTTATTTTGTTGAGCTTGTATGCTCTTTGACACTGTCTTTATCCTATGTCTATGTTAGGCTGAGTAGCTGAAAGGCTATAATAAAGCTTCTGCTACAACATGGTTTCTTCAATTTCGCTTTTGATAGCATAATAGAGCTGTTGATCCTTTCTGTATTTCTAGATTTTCAATTTTGATTCTTGCCATCAAAAGAGGCTTTTATTTCTTTCAAAATCATGAAGCAAACAGAGATGAACTTGTAGTACTTATATACTTTCGTACTTATATATCCAGTTCAACTTCTCAGCAGATTCTGATATTCCATCAGTAAGATAATATAGCTTTTTGGTTTGATACATCTAGATCAAATACCTTATGTTGAATCTGGTACTTATGTTGCCTACAACAACGAGAATTCTGGAGTAATTGAAAAATTAAAGGATGCTCGTATAGTTGATTTGGACTCTGAAGTCTACGGAATACCTGAATGGGCATCAACAAAGGCAATGGTGGAGTCATGGCTTGCAGATGCAGTCCTTTATGAACTATGGATAGGGTCTGATAGTAGTTCAGCAAATAAAATATATTTCTCCAATCTACCATGGCCTATAGGGAAGTGTTTGTACTATAAGCAAATTCACTATGTGAAGCAACGACTTGGGATAGCAAAAGAGAATGCTGAGACGAGAGAAGAGGAGGTCAGTTACTGTTTGCATTTATTTGTGAACTGCTAGAAAACCATGTAGAAAATCTCTCTTATCAGCTGCTCTCTCTCCCTCTCTTTCCCCCTCTCTGCCCCCAATGATACTTTATGGAGTAAAAGCTTATAGTGGCTTTTTTTTGTCTCATTGAGCAGATCTACAAGAAAGCTACCACTGCTTATGGTGCTTTGTCAACTAGGTTGGGAGAACAGAGTTTTCTGTTTGAGAACAGGTAGATCTTATAGATGTCTTATTTCAATTTCACATAGTTAACTTCATACAGTTAAATTTTTTTTTTTTCAAAGAATTATTTTTTTCCCCAATTTTGTTAACTAGTATTTCTCAATTGATATACTTGTTGGTATAACACAGGCCTACAAGTTTGGATGCTGTGTTCCTTGGGCATGCACTTTTTACACTTCATGCATTGCCGGTGAGTATTGTTGTTGGGGGCATGAGATGGATGTTTTTACAGCTTACTTGTTGCTTATCACGTTTTAGATTTCAACCTTCTATCTTGTCGTTTGTGGGTAAAAATGACTTAACTCAACACTTCATAGGTATTGTTTTTAACTACATAGAAATTTATCGTTTAAAAAGTATCATTATGTTTATGATCTCATTTCTCTTCTGGGGCTTCTCGTATTTTTCTACATTTTCAGATTGCGTTGTGCAATATGACTGTAGAAAAAGGAAAAAGGTGAAGGTAGCATTTTGATTTGATGTAAACACTTCCTAAGGTAGAAAAGAATAAACTTGCTTTTGCTATTTCGGCAAGATATCATGTACGCAATATGTAGAAGTGGGAAACACTGACTCCTTTTTGTGGGGCAGAATAATATGGATGAAGTAGCGAATTTCTGTTCAAATGGTTATTGAGATTGAACATTCAGAAATTTTAAACAAAAAGAGAAAAAGGAAAAAGATCTATATTAGCAGTTGTTATTCTTCTCTCAGTGCACAGTTAGTTATTGGAAATTCTGTCTTTGGTATGCATTGTAGTTTTTGTTTCAGCTGATGTTGTTTATTGCTGTCTGATTTTTTTTTTTGTTTTTGAAAATTTATTTTTCTCATTACTAATCAAAGATGTCTTGAGGTCTGGATTTCCATGGGCAAAACATATAGTAAGTAGGAATGCTCCTGTATTCTTTTCGTCTTTAACAATGTGAGGTACTCTTTATTATTATGATTCTTTATTTTTTGTTTGAGTGGTGGTTGGAGCAAGTTAATTAAATACATAAAAACCTGACCCCAATAGGGTGAGCCAGCCTACCTAGCAGTCAGTCCTCCAGGGAAGTTTTTCCTTACTGATCAAGTGCTAGCAATGCATTTCAGGCATGGTGATTAGTCACACAATAATAATGCCTTAAAAAGTGAAGGTGTTGGGGGAGTCACTTGCTGATGCCAAAGCCCCAAGGCATGAGGATAAGCCCCAAAGGATCAAATTTTTTAAAATATAAATTAAATAGTAACTCCAACTTGAGAAAATTATTGTGAAGATAGTTCATAAATTCATATACTACTTAATCATCCTTTTGAATTAAATCAGAGAAAAAATACAGTCAAAATTTCGGAGTTTTTCAAGGAAATCTTCAAATTCTTATTATTATGGGAGCCTATAATCTAATGTGGTCCACAACCTTGTATCCCCTTTCACTATTTCTTGTTGGCGATCTCCCCCTTTTATCCATATCACTTTGAATCATGTTGCAACCATAGGCTTCAATCTCCCCTTATATCCAAGTGAGGATTTTGGTAGTTTGTTAGTAAGGGCTTGACAACCTCAGTTGAATTGCAAATTGCCTGTACAAATTGCCTCAGTTTCTCTGTGTAGCTATTAAAATCTAGGAGAAAAGTGGTTTTTACTATTAGTTCCTCCTTTAAGAAAGTTCTAGTCTTGTTACAGGTACTGTGACATCTAACACAATTTTGTAGTTTGAAAATTATTAATCATAGATTTCTCATGTCAAGAAACATGCAAATTGTTTTCATGGACTTCAGTTTTGAAGGTGAGGAAGTTTCTTTGACCTCTCTACATTTTCAAAAGGCTTGCTCTGTCTTCTTTATAGTTTTTCAATCAAAATAATATATCTTCATACTACCTTGCTTTTGCTTTTTCCATAAAGCAGCACCTTTTTTTTTTTTTCTTGTTTTTGTTCTTGATCCTCCAGCATACTAATTTAACATTTCTGCGAGTGAGCAGCATAGTTGGAAATGAGAGTCCAGTGCGCTTGATGTGAACAGATGAGGAAAAGTTTTTAATGATGGATTTCCATTTTACAAACTAACTGTTATATTTTGTCCTCTTTTCATTTACTAACTAAAAATTACATAGTGTCATGTTATTTAGTTGTACAATTGCTAATTCCATTTATGTATTTTTGGTATATTTCTTTGTGCTTCTTCTATGTATTAACTTTTACGCTTTCTGATGAGAAATTCTCTTTAAATATTTTCTTTCGTCTACATTGCGTGCTTTTGTGTTCAGTTCTATATATTGCCTTTTAAGAGTCAGCAGGTTTATCTCTTCTCAGTTGCTTGCGCCATTCTCTCTTACCTGATTATTATTTGCATCAATAGGAAACATCGGTTCTCAGAAGCAAGCTGTTGGAACACGCTAATCTTGTAAGATATACAGAAAATCTCAAAATGGAGTTCATAGATGCTGATTCTTCTTCGTCTTCTGTCCCACAATTCCAGTCTGATCCCTCTACATCAGCAGCCAGGCGAGGTCCTTCAAATTGGAGTGAGTTTCAGCTTTTATTTTTTACATTTTACTTTTTTCTTTTCATTACTCATTGTAGTTTTATCCTTTTATTGTTAACTTACATCTGCCCTATATCTCACGAGTTATGTAGATTATTCTTTTAATCTGAACTTGGTAA
Source organism: Apocynum venetum (assembly GCA_019593545.1). Taxonomy (NCBI): domain Eukaryota; kingdom Viridiplantae; phylum Streptophyta; class Magnoliopsida; order Gentianales; family Apocynaceae; genus Apocynum; species Apocynum venetum. Next base: position 608,416 of record SRSM01000149.1, read on the forward strand.
TAACTGCTAATTTCATCTGTCCCAAGCTATTGTTTGCTTGAGAAAATCTCTTACTACTGAAATCCATGAATTATCAATACTGGAAATATTGTAGCAAGTGTTAATACCATGTCTTTAATTTTTGTATGAATTTTTTTAGCCTGTGTTCATTTTGTATTTGGTGTTGGTAAATGAATTGAAGTTTCATAGATTTGCCTATGGGTATTTGGCATGCAGAATATAACATTATTGATCTCTATCTGTGAAGAAACTTGGACTGACTTTTGAAATTACTTTTTTAGTTGGAAATAATTATTACATTTGCAGCCGGTCAAGCTGATTGGCTTAAATGTTGCTAGGCAGTAAGTTCAAGCAGTTTCAAATATTAAAATAATATGGTGCAATATCAGCTCCTGCTGCTGGAGCTCTAGCAGGTTAATACTGATGGTGCCACATTTTCTTTTATTGGAAAGAAAAATGAATGAACGCACACATTCAGTGTGTATATATGTTCATGCACAGACATACATATAATGTAAATAGTTGTCATGGAATCTATGGAAGTGTTGGAATATTCAATATTTTTTCACATGGTAATATTTCCTGTATTTATATGAAGGAAGTTTGCCAAATTTGTGAAAGGTAAGCATTAGCAAACTTATAGTGTTTAAACAGAGTTACACTTTTTTCTTTAATAAAGGAGACGGGAGATAATGCTTTCCCATTTTTCTCGATACATGCAGGGTCAACTCCCAAAAGTAAGCCTAAAAGGGAAAAGACAGAAGAAGAGAAGAAATTCAGGAGAAGGGCCAAGTACTTTTTGGTAACCCAACTGGTTGGAGTTTTGGTCTTCCTTTCACTTCTTGGAGGATCTAATGATACTGAAGTAGAATTCGAGGATGATGATGACGGCCTCAGTTATGAATAAATGAGCAGTCTCCTACCAATTGACTTTCTTCAACAAGATAGATTCAACATGATACTCCCACAAAATGGAGAATTCTTCCTTATTTTCCTGCTTTCGGTTCACTTGCCAATTTTCCTTTACACGATCATGTAGATTTGGAATTGATTGGGCCAATTTCTTTAACTGCAAAATGCAGTTCTGTTTGAGGCTTAATAGCCTGGAATTTCCAATTTTGTATTATAACAGGACTTGTATTCATTTCAACTGAGCACATCTTCATTTTTGACAATGCCATTGATGGGATTAGTGCAGCTTGTTGATTTTTTTTTGTCTTGTTTTGGGGGTGAGGGGGTAACAAAAGGCTGAAATAGATTGCTTACAGGAAGAGGTGCAAGATGAAGTAATTATAGCTTCTGACAATCATAGTTTCTTGGCTGGTGATATTGTCAGAACAATAGAAACAGTAAATCTGAGTTTAAAATTGTAGCCAAGAGACATCAAGATGTGCAGCCAACTTCTGTTTTCTTTTTCTGGTGTTTTTTTCCTGGGCCACCCTGGGGATGGAGTCATGGAGGTGCGGGGGATACCTCATTTCAATATGCAATTTAGCGTAAAATATGTCTTCTCATCTTGGGGTAAACAGCCAAGCAAACTTCGAAAAGTACTATTATGGCTTAATGAAAGAAAGGTAGCATTATCCATCCATCATGTGTTCGTGCAATAGCGAAATTATTCGGTCTTCTGATCCGAATGTACTTAGCTTCATGACCAATCAATTGATTTTTTTTTTTTGAAAGGAGCTATGAATTTGTTTAATATATGATTTAATTTTGATTTCACTGGTACGTTATCTTATTCTATTTTATTGTTATTTAGGATGGTAACACTAGATTATCCAGAAGTAATGAGCTTCTCTCCGCAGAGTTAAGGGATAAGGACTTGATGTACTGTACTAATGAATCCTTTTTTATTTTTATGAGGAAGTGCTAATGAATCCTTGAGAGGAAAAAAGACTGTTGGTCCGTCTGGCAAGAAAAAACAAAAACATGCTATTTCTTTATTAGACCATTAATAAAAAAACAAATGTCTCATAGAAATTTTCTTGGGCAATTTGATTGGTTCAAGAATGCTTTGATTATTAGTGAAAATCAAGATTAGATTAGATTAGATTATCTAGAAGTTTGTATTTTTGACAAAGTCATCTGAATTGTCAAAGGCTGTCGGAAGAATGATGGTTTCGAAAATGATTGAGCCTGACTCCCTTTGCACTGTAGCCTTCATCATTAGTAGATACTCTTGCATGGAAATAACTTAGTTCAATGGTGGATGAGTTGTTTCAGACTTAGTATTGAGTTCGATTTTAAATTGAGATTCACCTATATTCCCTTTTTCTTCTCTGCTCTCCTTTATAAAAGGTGAAAAAGACAAAAAGGAAAAAACCCTATATTTTTATTGTAATATTTAAGTGAAAATGAGACTCTAAATGGAATTGAAAGAATATGACAAAGAAAAATATGTAATCTGGTATATTTATAAATAAAATTAAACCACTACAAAACATCCTTATTAAGTGCTTGATTATCAAGCCGTACAATCACGTTCTCTCATGCAGTAGCTCTTCATTGATTTTTTCATTATTTTCGATCGTAATAAAACTTTGGCTTTTGCTAGAGGTTTGGTCTAGTTTGAATTTTTATTTTTCTGTTATTTTTTTCATTTTATCTTTTATTTTGTGTTTCTTTTCCCTCATTAGGGATTTTCTCTTCTCTTTATTGGTTTTTTTTTTTGTATTTCTATTGTGTTTGTTTGTATTTATTTTTTCTCTACTCTCATGGGCAGAAATGGTTTTGTTGGATTTACTTTGACGAATTTTTTGATACATACGACCAACAATCAGGAGTGCATATCTGAAAAAACAGCTCATTTACTAGACTTTTTCATAAAAATCCGATCATCAAACAATGATTGGAAGGTAAGATTTTTCACGACGAGATGATTTCAACGATGTCAATCTCACCTCTCATTTCAAACTAAATTTATCTAGATCTAAAAATAAGTATGGTGATTAGTATAACACAGTACAATCTTGATTCTAACTTGTTTTGGATGGTTTCAATACATCATTTTGATGTAATTATGGCTGTTAAAGCCAATTTCATCTAATTAATGAATATTTCGTTGCTTTTTTTTAATAAAAAAATATGGTATATTTATTCACAAATTGAATTGGAAAAATAGCCTTTCCTATTTGAAGGAAATCACAGTACAAATCAAAGGCCTGGATACAGAAATTTGGGTGCCCGTCTGCCCCCCTAAGAAAAATCAATTGGCGGTGAATTGAGGTGCTTCAGGCCCCATAGATCATTTTTTTTTTTTTTGCTATTACTAATTTGTATTCAGACTGTAGGGTTTATATCCCAGATAGCCTATGTATCTATTCTTGCACATGCGACAAGGGCTCAAATTAAACTTAATGAATGTATGCAAATTATTCATATATCAAATAATTATTAGTAGTTAATTACAGTTAACTTACAAGTTACGAAATTTACCCAAAATTAATGTAATACGTTGGCTCTTGATCAATTCAACCCTTTGATTACATAAATCCATAATCATCTTAGACCACTTCTTCATAGTACACTAATCAAGCGTACTGTAGTTTCCAAGGTGCCAATGTAATCCAATGAACAAGTCAAACAATTATAGACAAATAAAACAAAGAGAAAAAAAAAGGAAGAAATTAATTTCCTTCATTCGGTTTCTCTAGGCTCTAGCTATAAGTACTCTTATTCACTCCTTCATTCCTCACAATCACAGCAAGGACGAGAAATATGGCAAAATCCACAATCTTCTTGGCATGCTTATGCTGTTTCCTCCTCGCTGTGGCCATTGGTGAGCAGTTCAATATTTTTCTATTACTTATATACTTTTGAAGTGTTTTACAAATTAGGGTAACATAGTTGTAGTTAAAGAAGAAAAATCATTTTACAAATTAGGGTAACCTTTTCGTTAAACAAGAGAGACAAGATTTTCTTGAATGTATTTCACTTTCGATTTCCACGGTTGGATTTGGACATAGACACTGATGTAGTTAAAAATTGGGGCCATGTGATGTATTTAAAAATTTTAAACTTAATTCACTTATATTTTTTGCTTTACTTTTGAGAAGTTTGTGAATAAAAAAATTATTTTTATCTCCTCAGTCAGATGAATCAGACACAATTTTCCTGCATACAATTTGATGATAATTTATCAAAATCATATACATACAGAAATACCAGTGGCTGAAGCTAAACTTTGCTCAAAGAGAAGCCAGACATGGACAGGAATATGCATAAAAACTGGCAGTTGCAACAGTCAGTGTCGAAACTGGGAGGCTGCTCGACATGGTGCTTGTCACAAAAGTGGCTTTGGATTTGCTTGCTTCTGTTATTACAATTGCTAATTAGATATAATCTCTATATTTCAAATTAATATGGTTTGGTTGTTTTTATGTGTGTGTGATTGTGGACTACATATAATAAAGCTTGTAGTTATAGTGACATGACACTATCTATAACACAAGCCTGATTTTGCTCATGTACCATTGTTAAGGTCTAATTTCCATGTTTCATGGGAAAGTGGAATGTAATAATGAAAAATATGCATGAATGTATAACATTTTATTTCTCTTTTCTTGGCAATTTCCTTGTATTATATATATATATATATATACACACGTGGGAGTGCTAGCATGTAGATTTGCACCAATGAACACTCTATTGCTCAAAACTAAACCTAATTCCTAAAAAAGGAATTTAAAAACCTAAGATAACTAACCAAATTACTTAAAAATCATAATATTATCTATGCATATCTAGATAAATTACACGTACGGTTAATGTTGAATAAATTTTGTTAAGTAATATTCAATGAGTGAAATGTTAAATAAATATAATATAAGTTGATGATAAACTTTAAAGTCTTCAATGCATAATGTCAATAGTTAATTTCACTATTCACGTGCCATTTTTAAATTAATAAATTTATTCAAAAGTGAAACATTGTTTATAATCCTCTTGAGTCAATATTAAAAAAAGAATGTGAAGAGATAACATTTTTATTGACTCTATTATGAACATACCAAATCTCACTATAACATAACCTCAAAATATGTACATTAGAGAATAAATTTAATGACGTTGTTAATTTTGCTAAACTTTTTTTTTATATTAACATTAAAGCATTGGATATGCTCTAAATACATAAATTACAATAATGTAGCTTTGCTTTAGCCTTACTATCCAAAATATGCTCAAAAAATTGAAGAAGGTTAGGATTCAGCTTCATTTGTTACTCTCAAGTTGGAGTGTGTAAATTTCATATAACCAACTTGTGAAGAATCAGTTGTTACTCTCAAGCATCTTCTGCTTTCAATCTATTTGTAACCTCAATTCTCTCCGACCCTCATCCTTAAATTCAATCTTTTTTCAACAAAGGGATGACAAATAATAAAATTAATATATTATGGTCGAATTTTGTTATAAAACTTTTACATGGATTTATGGGTTTTCATTTGAAAATTAAAGTAAGTTGCGTATGGTCCGTTTCTTGCATTTGCATGTAAAAAATCAATAGATTTACCTATAAAAAATCCATAAAATTGATGGAAGTATGTTGTGTTTTTTTTTTTTGAAAAGTAAGGATTATATTGATAGTAGTAATCAGTACAAAATATATCAGGGTACTGCTATCTTCAACATCCCCCCAAAAAATAAAACAAAAAAAACAAAAACTAGTACACACACCTAAATATAAAACAGAAGACAGCAAACCAGCCTAAAAAGACTCCCCAACCATTCCCACTATGATAACTTCTTATTTTAAAAACAAATTTCAAAGAAAACTATGTTGCACTACAAAACAAAATGCTGCATCTCGTGAGAAACTCTCCACCAACACAAAAAAACAGCTTTGAAATTGAAACGGTAGTCATCCAGCAATATCATGTTCAGGAAGCTTTGAATACCCAAAGTAGCCATCATCTAACCAGATCAACACTATCCTTTTCTATCCAAATATTCCCTAATCAGCACCACAATAAACCTATTACCTCATCTCATAGCCATTGTCTTTACACATACCTTAATTAATTATAAATAGATCACTGACTCTCGGGACCAGGGGCAGAGCCAGAAAATATTCTCACCTGAGGCTGAACATAAAACATGTATAAATATATACTATCAAAAACATATAATAAAATATCTAATATTTAATACTTTCAATAATATAAAATAAATGTATAGTTAGAATTGTGCTATTCGATTCTTCTTAAAATAAAAATCCTTAATTAATATATCATTATCAATTTTTTTCGCCATTTTTCTTTTAATATAGACAACCATAAAATCTGCAAAAAACTCTTATTCCATTTTGTTATGTAGTGTTGTTTTGACAAGTTTCATTGATAAAAAAACATGTTTTGTAGTTGCTGTGGAAATAGAAGAGTCAAAACAAGACGAATTAATCTATCAACTCAAATAAATATGTTAAATTTAATAATTAAGTAGACAATTCAACTAGATATATGCTATATATCATAACAAATGAGAAACTCGCATGTTAATTAAATTGTAATAATTAAACTTATTTGTCTCAATCAGTCTTCGACATAACTCAGAAATAGTTGATAAATCCTAAAATCTTTCGCTTTCAACAACATCAAGCTTATAGCGTTGCAACTGCATCTTCAAATGGTGCAAATCTTGTGAAGTGAAATCAAGATGATAAAACTTCTCAGCAAGTTGGTAGATATGATCAACTTTAAGTAACTTAAAGTTATTTATAGGCTCCAAAGCACAACTAAGGTTAAGAAGTTCAACAACCTCATATTTGAATATGCTATTTAGTTCTTTAACTTAATAATTTATTGTAGCATTAAAAACATCAAACTGATAATGATACTCAAATGCGATTGAATAATTTTGTTGGCATGAGCAGCTTGTAGTAGATTTATAACGAGCTTCCATGTGAGGTATCTCAATGTCAAATTTGGCACAAACTTCTTTCACATCTTTAAGAAAAAATAATGAAACCCTCATTTCCCAAAGTTTGAAGAAAATATTTAGTAGTTGATACATAGTCCATTGCAGTTAAAATATCCAGAGATTTCTCTTGTAATGCTCAACAAAGAAAATTTGTTATCCCCATTATCTTTTTCATCAAATGTAATATAAATATGAAATCAAAAGATCTCATGGAAATCAAGAGGCCACTAGCTTCACCTTGAATAGAGTTAGAATTCCCTTCATTCATCATGTTATCCAACACATTAAGTACATAGCTATACATATCTATCATGCTACAAATTGAGTCAAAATTAGAACTCTAACGAGTTTTTTCAAACTTCTGTAAATTTCCAGTTGATTACATCATCTACCAGTATCACATTTACCAATAGCTTCCATATGTGCAACCTTAATTCTTTATGCAGAATGTAACTCAGCATGACGTTTAGGAGAGACATTAATAAGATTACATATGGAATTAAGTTTTGAAAAGAATTTCCAAATTGATACCTCTTTATCAACAACTGCAGTTAATACTAGTTGAAGACGATGAGTAAAACAATGTACATAATAAACATGCGGGCAACCCTTCAAAAAAAGAGCTTGCAATCCATCATATCCTTGACCACGCATATTGCTAGCACTATCATATCCTTGACCACGCATGTTATGGACATGTAGGTCATATCCACTAAAGGCATCAAATATTTCTTTTTTAAGTGCTGCAGTTGTCGTATCTGTCACATGTACTATATAAAAAAAAACGCTCTCGTAGAAACCCACAACTATTCACAAATTTCAATACAATGGCCATTTGCTCTTTATTATATGCATATCTAGCTTTCTCAACCAAAATATAGAATTTTTTATTCCCAACCTCTTCACAAATTTTGAATCTTACTTGGTTGGCAAGAATATTCAAAACATCTTTTTGAATATCAGGTGAAGTATATTTTGCATTAGTTGAAACTTTTTCTAGGACAACATAACCTATATTCTCATTCATTCTTCCCATAAATTTTATCATCTCCAAAAAGTTTCCACGATTTGTAGAAGATGAAGATTCAACATGCCCTCTAATTGCACAAGCTTGGAAAGTGAGCCATCAAATACTGCCAATAGTTGTTGTTGTAAGCCTCAATCTATTTTTCTATTTTTTTTCTAAAGTTTGTGAATTCAACACTTTGTCAATGTGATGAGATACATTAATCAAATCATAAATAGAATTTGTAGTACTATTATGTGGTGAATTAAGACAACCTACATGCATAAAAAAGCACACCTATTCCCATCATTAACTTGCTTTCAATATCTAAATCCATTTATAAATATAGAATTTTGAGTATGCTCTTTTTCAAAAAGAAAGCATGGGAAGCAAAAAACAACATCATTTGTAGGAAAGTACTCTAATTAAGTAAATTTATTAAACCAATGACTTTGGAACCGACGATTTTGAGATCTGAATTTTGTTGGTGAATATTCACTCTTAATAGGTCCATTTGAATATAAGCTCGTCTAATGTCATATCTTTGATTAACATGATATTTTCATGTCAGAGTACATAACGTAGGATCACGTTCAAGAGAACTAGTGTTGACATCAATTCTAGAAGAAGTATTAACTTGTCAATCATTAGAATTTGGGATGTTAATATTAGATGAAGACTACTTATGACTTGTAGATGTTTTCTCATTTGGTTTGAAAAAGATTTGATAGTGTTTCTTTTCTTCATTCCTTCAAGTACCGTTACAATTTATAACTTATTAAAATGATATAAGACTTTAATATAAGTAATTAACTAAGAAGAAACATATATGAAAATAAATATTTAATTAATGGATACTTGCTTGAGAACACAATTAAATATTGTAAGAAAAACTCACAATTTTATAGAAAATCAGTAAGTCATATTACATTTAAGCTAGCAAAATTAAGGATATATATTTCCTCAAGGTTTTAGTTTTCAAGGATGAATTCCAACAAAATTACAAAAGAGATACAACAAAACTAATCTTTGTTTAATCGAAGTTCTTGGAGAAATAGCCACAAAACAAATGCAGAGAACTTAATACAATTGTAAACAAAGGCAAGCAAAAATCACCATTAAATTAGTAGAATTACTTAGATCATGTGAATGCTTTTATAGTTATCATAAATTTTACAATGAACTAGGAATTAAGCCCTCATATTTCAGAAACTGGGAATCCAATTCCTACTCATTTAGTGAAATTGTAAATGAGCACAAAATTCAAAAAATTCTCCAAAACAAGAATTTTATATTGAGATGAAATGTTTTATATTTTGAGAATTATGGCAGTGAATTTGGGATTTGGGTTTTAACTAGATAAATTTTTTTTTTGAGGTTGGGTTGAGATTGAACTTTTCAAAATTTTAACTATCTTTTTAAATTTTAATTCAAGGTTGGACTATAGCCTAACTTAGTCCCAATGTGGCTCCGCCCTTTTCTGGACCAGATTATATGCTTCAGCATTGAAAATCCTTGACACCTTTAGGATATTCCACCTCAGAATTCTTTTCTTCAACATCTCAATCTGAAGTGTTAACTTCCTCATCCTCCAAGGGGTAGAGTCTGGATTTTTTACCCAAGTGCATGCATTCATTGAATCAGATTCAATTGTCAAAGCAAAATCATTTACCCATCTTGAAGCAGCAAACACCATGAGAGCCTTTTTTACAGCCACCAACTCTATCTCGTTTGATTCAACAATCCCAATAGAGTTGGAGAAAATGGCCAAAACTTCACCTTCCGAGTCCCTCAGAATGCCCCCAACTCCCGCTTGACCAGGTTTCCCCAAAGAAGACCCATCCACATTGAACTTTAGAAACCCAACTTCAGGAGCATTCGACGACCCATTTGGCTCAGAATCTTTAACAAAAACTAGGAACCTAAAGATATCAAGAAATGATTGCGATTGATTAGGCCATTTAGCTAGGCACCAACATAAAAACCGAAACTTGAGGGCATCAAATAGCTTCTGCAAGTCCGCAGCTACACCATTTCATATTTTGTTTTTTGAAATATATGATATTTGCTAAGAGTATAATTCAAACACATTATCAATACAATCATAGCTATTGTAAGATTTAAATGCTTCAATTGTCTCAAAAAAATTTGGCCAAAAAATAAAAAATTTGGAAAAAATTAGGTACGATCAGCTCCTGTATTTAAATGGGCAAAATAAATAAATTTATGCATGAAAAATGTGTAAAATTGAGGGCAATATGTTGGGCTTTGTTGATATTAGGCTATTGATGATTCGATTGCTTCATTTGTCTTAAAATTTGGCCAAAACATTAATTATTATTATTTTTTTGTTGGAGAAAATTGGTGATGAGTGTGTTGCTGCCCGTGTGCAGATCCTTTCATAAACCTGTGAGTAGCACTGGGAAACGGGCCGCCTCGATCGGGCTGCGAGCCAAAAATCCCGACAAGTATATGGGCCTTTATTATCATAGCTCGATTCGATCCACTATGGGCCGCGAGTCTAAACGGGCCAAAATGAGCCACATGCTTAAAGGTCTAAACGGGTCACGGATCTAAATAGACTTAAATGAAGTAAAAAATAATAAAATAATTAAAAATATTAATATAATGATTAAATTATTTTAAAATACAATAAAACTAACAATTTCTCATATCAAATTTTAACAAATCTATAATCTTCATTTTCCCTTTCACTATCAAATTATTAATAACAATATTTGAATCTATATTAGAAAAATGTAGATCTTTAATTAAGTAGTTATCATTTAAAATGAAAATTAAAATAAATTAATAAGTATATAAAGTAAATATAAAAATAAACGAGCAAATAAATCAATTCAATTCGTATAGTGATTTTAAAGATAAAATATAAAAGTAATTTTAAAAAATAGTTTAAGAATAAAACTAACTAATTTTTCTTGAAGAAATTATGGAAGAAGAGTAAAGTTATTACTAAAAATTATTAAAAAATATTATAATAATAGCAAAATAGATGTAAGATTTATCAAAAAAATATTAAAAATTTTGGATTTTTTTTTGTTAAAAAAAAATTGGGTCAAAAAGCCCGCTGGCCTAAACGGGCCAAGTAACATGGCTCCGGTCCTAACAGGTAGGACAAAAAAAAACTCGATTTTATACTGACCTAAATTTTAAAAGTCTAATTCATATTTTTTACGAACCAAAACGGATAAGTCCCATATTTCCACTACTACCTGTGAGCCTCATTCGGGTGTGAAGAAGAGCCTATCGAGCTCTTCATCTAGGCTCCCATTTTTCAAATCGAAAATTTCAATTGGAAAATGATTTTCCTCCAATTCATTTTCATTTGAACTTGGTTTGTGTCCCTTTGACATATTTTTCTCATTCACACACGCAACACACTCGTAATCTTTTTTGAGAGAGTGTTTTAGTGAAAGAAAGGAGAGCAAATGTGGTGGGGACAAGAAAGTAATAAGGAGGAGAGGTGCATCGTTTAGTAATTCATAAGATAAAAGGTTTGATTGAGATTTTGGTCATTAATTTTCAATTGTTTATATACCCAACTCAAAATTTCTATACTTTTTCAGTGTTTCTTCTTGAAATTGTTGAATTAACCAATAGAACAATAAATGATTGAGTTAAAAATTGTTGCCAAAAGTCAAAAAGATAGGCTGCCAATTTCTGGTTTTTTCTCCCCTTTTTCCCCATATACAATTTAGTGACAAAATGTCTTTTAGCTTTATAGAGATTTCCTCTGTTTGATCAGAATAACTCTCGTGCTCACTTCAAAATCAATAGATGCCTCAGCATGCTCCATGAATTAAAATCATAGCCAAGCTTATGAATTCCGTGGTAAGATGATGTTAAGCTCAAATTTTTTTCCTTTATCTCCTCGCTGCTATATATCTTTCCTCTCTCTCCCTCTTCAAAGGAAAAGAAAAAAACATAAAAAGGGGCCAAATTGAAGAACAAACATATAAGAAATTAAAGATGCAATTTATTGAAAAGTACATGGACAGTGGACTGCCTTAACAAAGGCATAGAAGAAGCCCATAGAGGCATACAAACAACATACTGATGAAATGGTATTGTGCTACCATTTTATTACACAACAAGACTTATATATGGGGAAACAAGACGAAGATGATCCACTATGGGAAATTACTTCAGCATTTAAAATAACAGAAGCAAGCAAATCCAAAACCACTTTTGTGACAAGCTCCATGCTGAGCGCGCTCCCAGTTCCTGCACTGACGGTCGCAATTGCCGGTGTTGAGGCATATTCCAGACCATGTTCTACTGCGCCTCGAGCAAACTTTAGCTTCTGCCGTTGGCATCTCTGTGCGACATTAAACCAAGACATCATTTTTGTGGATCGCGTAATCGTAACAAATACCCCCTTTGTGGTGAAAAATTACTTTGCTAATCTATACAAATTGTTTTTAACATTCTCATTCAAAGATATTAATAAATGCTTAGCATATTTCCAAGTTAAACTAATTAAAAAGAAAAAGTCAAATTTTATATTTTCAAAATTATATAGGTTTATAATAAAAAACATGTACTATTTAAATGTGACAACTCAAAAGAAATAGTGAATGATTGAAATGGGATGGAATTAGTATGACTTAATACTAAATCAATTTTATTTCTTTTAAGGTTATTATGGTTTTAACTGCTAAAGTGCTACTTAAATTCTCACAAGCTGAAGCAGCACCAGAACATACACACACTCGGGGGGGGGGGGGGGGGGAAGAGAGAAGAAAATGCAAAATGAACATTTTAAATCCCATTATGGGGACCTTGCATCTAAGGCAAACAATCTTTTTGACTCAAACATTGGTAAAATGTTGAAATATGGTAATAAATAGTTGACTTGAACACAAAATTATTCAGACTGCACTTGGTAAAGTACAGAAACCATGATTTGCAAATTAAATGGAATCATCAAACACTGCAAATTAGAAGGAACTATATATGAAAAACTTAATGGTACGCACCAGTTGAGAAAATAAGAAGGAAGCAGAAGAGAAGGGCAATCAAGGATGCAAAGCCAACTTGATATTTTGCCATCTCTAATCTTTTTGCTATTTCTGTGAGTTGTGAAGAAGCAGGAGGAGGATGGCAGCTATTTATAGCAAAGAGGTTGGGTACCTTTAGTCATCTGCATGTGGATTAATTTCTCAACTTCAATATAGAATAATTTAATTAATCTTTTTCTCGCGAGTTAAAATTACATAATAATTTTCTTGATTTTTGAACAAGTCTAAGACAAACAGACAAAAAATTGTAGTAATAATTACACTGGATAAACACTCCTGGTAAATATATATATGCTACATATAGTTGTTTATTTGCTCTAGTAGCGAACCAAACCGTAAACCAAACAAGATCAAAACCGAAGGAAGGAGACAGCAGAAAGACTCCAAGAACAAGAAATAAAAAAAAAAAAAAGGGATGGAAGTCCAAAATGGCTGCATTTCTTTATTTGTCAACGTATGAGGCAAAATCCGCTACTGTTTGCGTCCTCCATGCATGAGTTAAAAAAAAAAATTGCACAAGTCAAAGAAAAACACAAAATAAAGCATTCATTTCTTTCAAATGTCGATGAGCGGATAAGCACAGTGGACCAGCAAATGATAAATCCAAGCAAGCCAAAGTTGTTTTCCCAGATTTTAATGATTAAGCTTCAAAATTTTTATCTTTTATTAATATTAAATGTGTGAATAGAATTTAGAAAATTACAACTTACTCAAAGAAAATTATAATTATCTCTAGAAAGTCTTACTTCTCATGTTTGATGTATCGTTTGATGTTGTAATTCTTAATGTTCTCTATATATTTTGCACTAAACTATGTTGATTAGTTGATTGAAAAAACTATGCTAGGTGCAAAGTACTAGTGAACTAGGTTTGCTGAATCCACTACAGGACGAAGAATTAGAATTCTAGTCCAACATGAAATTTTACCTAAAATTAACCATTTTGACCTATTCTAAATAAGCAAGGCTCTCATGCCATCTTCACTAAGGTAAGAATTTGAAGTATAGGTTACTAATCTCGACAGGCTTGGGTTTACCTAATAATCCATACCTTTAGGTGATGGGTACAGATTCTTTTGATGGTGGGAGGAGGGGGAACACATTTTAAGTTGTTGCAAGTTTGTCTCTCAAGTGAAAAAAAGAAAAGAAAAGGAAAAGAAAAAGGCTGTTGCAATTTTTGACAATTTTAATTTAAATATTCTATACTTCATTTATATGTCAAATAAAATAATCAACTTATAATGTACTCAAAGACACATTATATTTGTTTTGGGAATTCTTATCACCCAAATATGTAATGAGTATCAAACAAGATAATTAATCTTAGGTTATGAAGTAAAATGGAGACTTTTGCTTTTGAACATGTGATTTGTGAACATGTCAAAGCATAATGATCAAGAAACATTTATGATCATAAGTTACTTATGTTTTTAAATCCTATAAAATTTAACTTTATAGTGTATACCAAATCTTTCTTGATCAGTTCTTTAATTTCTTTTGATCCTAATCATATCTCACTTTGACTATGTTTGATTTTGCACCTTTCTTGATAATGCAGCTCTTAATTTTATAGTAATAATTGCTTTAATAATGAAACTTGTCAGCGAACTTGCCTGATTATTCAATTATGCTTTCTTTTCTAAGCTTTGGACAACTGGCCTAGACAGTTCTCTAAATAATAGGTGGAGCATAATGCGGATCAAGAAAATTTATGCTTTTCAATGTAAGTGGAGTGGCTGATGTAATAAGAGGTGAATATGTTAAATGCACACTCTATTTAATACATACATAATCTATTTTTCCATTTTATTCCTTTAATTTATCTATTTAATCTAAAATATCTGAATTTCAATCCTAAATTCATCAATTTGGAACCATTTTCATCAAAACAAATGACTAAAGAGGTTTTTTAATTACAATCTAACAATATTTGTTCATTTATTATATCAAATTCATGTATTTTATGCCTTCAAATTGAAAGAAATAAGAGAATTTTAAACTTGATTTCTATTGATTTTAATTTGAAATTTGATGAATTAAACCTTAAGATGATGATTGAGCTTTGTTTATTGATGATTATATTTATGGAAGAAAATTGATGTAATTGCTTGAGCTCGTGCGGGCAGGCTCTGGGTTTGCGGGTTGCATCTGCTTGCTTGTCCTGGGCAGACCAACAAGCAGGCTGGGCCTGTTCGCACATGCTAGCGGGCTGACCTTTTTTTTTTTTGATTATTTGTTTAGTTTTAAGCATATATCATTTTAATATAGTTTTGTTTTTTAAAAACATAATATAGTTTAGTTAAGAATAATTTAGTTAGTTTGAATTATTTAAATTTGTGTTCATTTAAGAATAATTAAATTAGTTAGATTTAGTTAAATTAAGAATAATTTGTGTTTAATTAGTTAAATTTAATTATTTAGTCCTAAATTAGTTAAGTTGAATTATAATATCAATAATTTAATATTAATATAGTTTATAAAATTTAATTAATATAATTTATAGTGTAAAATAGTTTATTTAATTTATTTGTTTTGAATAGTTACTTATAAAAATAAAAAACTTATTTCGAATAGTTTAGGTTAATTAGTTTAGGGATGGACTAGTTTTTTAAATAAAATAAGAATAAATTAAATTAATTAGTTTACTAACGGATCAGATGTTTCATTTTTTTTTAATATTTTTGTTTAATTAGTTAAATTTAATTACTTAATCCTAAATTAGTTAAGTTGAATTATAATATAAATAATTTAATATTAAATTAAATTAAGTGGAAACAAATATTAAATTAAGATTTTATTTAATTTATTTGTTTCGAATAGTTACTTATTAAAAATAAAAAGATTATTTCGAATAGTTTTGTTTAATTAGTTTACTGTGAACCAAAATTTTTCAAATCAAATTAGTTAAGAAAAATTTACTTTAATTAGTTTAATAACGGGTCAGGGGTTTCAATTTAAAATATTTATGTTTAATTAGTTAAATTTAATTACTTAGTCTTAAATTAGTTAAGTTGAATAATAATATAAATAATTTAATATTAAATTAAATTATGTTGAAACATATATATTAAAGTAATATAGTTTTATTTAATTTATTTGTTTCAAATAGTTACTTATCAAAATAAAAGATTATTTCGAATAGTTTAGTTTAATTAGTTTATGATGTACCCATCTTTTCAAATGAAGTTAGTTGAGAATAATTTACTTTAATTAGTTTAATAATGGGTCGGATGTTTCAGGTTTTTAATATTTGTGTTTAATTATTTAAATTTAATTACTCAATCTTAAATTAAATTAAGTTGAAACAAAATATTAAATTAATATAGCTTGTAGTATAGAATAGTTTGTTTTTATTTGTTTATTTTGAATAGTTACTTATCAAAATTAAAACAATATTTCAAATAGTTTAGGTTAATTAGTTTAGGGATGGACCAGTCTTTTTTCAAATCAAATTAGTTAAACAAAATGATTTATATTCGTCTTTTATTTAATTAAAAAAATATTAAATTAATATAGTTTAGTGTTAAACAGTTTTTTTCTATTGAATATTTTAGGTTAATTAGTTAATTATTTTATTAATTTTTTATTAGTTAATCTTAGATATTATGATTTGAAATGGTATTGACACTATGTTCCTTGTATTATGCTAGTTGTATTATGATTTGAACTACACTATATTGTTATTTGTGATCGTTTAAACTATCACAAGTGATATGAAAAATGTTCAAAAAATAAAGGAAACTTTATCAAATAACAATAAATATATAAGTCAAATACTCTACACGAGTGTCGTGCAGTCCTAAATTATGATAGTGTAATCACACGGTAATCAGAAATGATGTGATTAGCCCTTGACTAATCACACAATTTAGCTAAAAATACCTTTGGGTTCAGATTCTAACGAATCTTTAGATAATTTGGAATAAAGTATTTCTTTAGTTAAAAAAGTAAAAAGAATAAAAGAAAAATAAATCAAGAAAAAGAATAAATTCGATCTATGACAAAATTAGTAGAAATGTCTATAGACTCCTAAAATATAATATATATAATTAATTTCATTAAATGTATAATCAACATACTCATCACAAAAATGAAAAAAAAAAACCTGGCCCAAACTTAGCTTGCCCTCACAAAAGTGAGGGCCAACTCACGGGGCAAATTAAGTTTCTACGCACATCCTCACTTTTGTAAGTACAGACTAAAGTTGTGTAAAACTTAAAAGTATGTGTACATTCTAGAGAAAAAGATGGAAAATATGGATTAAAATCAAAATCGGCTTTTAGATTTTCTATTTATCTTCAATGTATTAATATAGTTTTTTCTAGATTGAGAAATTAAAGAGAGAGTGAGTTAAGAGGAAAAATTGAAAAAGAGAGTGTGCATTGATTAATTTGAGTGTGTATTTAGCAACTCTGTGAAATAATCATACTACCTCCCTTAATTTTTATAAGCTAGCTTCACAAAATCAAGAGAGTATTTTTTTTCTCAACATACTCATTTTTATTTTGTATTGAAATAAGAGAAAAGAGGACAAATAATAAATAGAAAAAGACGAAAAGAGAGTAATAATGATAAATAAGAGTATTCTTGAAAACAAATGGTAAAATATTTCCAAAAAAATTGTAGAATAACTTATAATTAGATATAATAATAAAAAGAATTTTATGACTTATAAAAAGTTGGAATTAATGTGTGTTTTATAAAATTGAGCATTGCCATAATTACGAAGATTTGGAATAATACTATTGTCCAGAAATTAATTCTTCAATTTAGAATAGATAAGTAGCATTTTAGTCATTTTGTGCTGGCTCAAAATAGATGATCATTTCCTTATCCCAAAAAAAAAAAAAATTCATTTTTATTTTCCAGTGCAATAGTGATTGACTATTTCTTTTTACACCTTTATTCAATGAACATGGAGTGTTTAAGAACTTGATTTAGGGAGTTTAGTCCTCTGCTGTCTAGTTTTTTAGGTTAGTGATGGTGTTATAGTGTGGGAATTCCCCTGCTTTTGTACTGCCATGGAGATTCTTTCTCCCTATGTTTATTCAATAACACAAAATAGAAACAACGTTTAGTGTATGGGGCAATTTTGATATGGTGGAGTGGATTCTAATTTTCAAAGAAACTATTTCTTACATTTGGGACTGGAGAAATTCTTTGTTGTTTGACTAACAATTCCAACTTCCTCATATTGGAGCTTGTATCAAGCATATTTTAGATAGGGCTGATGAGTTAATTACGGAGAGACTTGTGCAATGTTCATAGAGGCACCTCCCTATGCTTGTAAATTGATATTTTGTTCAAAGAATGTAACAATGATCCATTTTTGTTATTTCTGTGCAGGTTGTGTAGTTTTGGTTCTAGTGAGGACTTGGTGCCAAATCTTGTAATCTTGCCTTCCATTCAATAAATCAATGCTTTTCAAAAAAAAAAAAAAAAAAGTCACATACATCAAGAGTCCAATAAAGCAATTGATAATGATATGGCGTTCATGGTTTCTCCTTGCTTAAAGAGAAAATATCAATAAAAACATTGATCAAGCAAAAAAATTAATGTAAAAACATAATAATAATGAAAAGCTAATTACTCACGTGTCTTATGATTAAGAAACTTAAATTGCAATATTTTTTCTTCCATACCAACAAATTCATCAATAATGGATTTATTATCAAATGTTTGTACTTTGGAAATCTATGCTTTATTTTTTATTTTTTAAAAATATACTCTATTTTATTAGGCACACTTCCTATATAATTTATAAACTTCTAGTACAAAATATTTTTTCAAATATTTTGAAGAGCTTCCACTTCCCATATAACTTATAAACTTATAGATTCATAGATAAATAACAAATTTTAGTACAAAAAAATTTCAAATATTTTGGGGGAACCAAACTGTGGTGAAGAGTGAACCGTTGAACCGGCGGTTCAAACCTTAACAAAATCTTAAACATAATTTTATTTGATATGTCATATTTGTTTTTTTATGCATTAGTTTTGTCACCATTTTATCATAATTATGTAAAATAAAATAAATTAACTTTTATCTTTTCAAATTTCAAACTTTTGAAATGTTTTATAAAACTTTTTTTAAAAATTTTAAATGACTATTGTCCGTTATCAAATACTCATTATTACTTTTCAACATTTATATAAAAAGAATTGAGAAAAATACTTATAATAAATCTAAAACTAATTGCTTTTATCTTCGAATTAAAGTAGAATGTTTACAAAGAATACACGATTACATATTATGATTGCTTCAATCAAGTTCAATTTCCCACCACTTTGAAACTGCAAACAACGTGTAGAATTTTATGGCCAGAAATTCCACTTTTCTTTTAGTTAAGTGACTTTCAGTACGATAAAATGAGGCCCCAGACAAGCAATGGCCATATATTACTAGATTCCTGGCAAATTTTGTACGCAGGGTGTGAAGCCATTGTCCTATTCGAGTTGGGATATTATTTGTTGCTTGACTAAATAAGTGGTAGTCAGAATCGAACTGAGTTGTGTGGTTCAAAAAATTAAAGTTGCGTTTAAATTTATAAGAAATAAAATAAAATAATTATATTTTAATAATTAATACGGCATTAATTTGCTTTTATAGTCTCTTTTATTATCATTTTTCATCATCTTTACAACGCAAAAAGAATAATAGAATAGTATTTGTCCTTCTTAGGAAATGCCACCTTTCGTGGTGGGACATTTTTTGGGAAAAAAATATATCTTTAATGAATTTCACAGTTTAATATGAGATTAAATGACAGAATAATGAGAATAAAACTAAGTAAACTAGAAATTCGTTAAAGATAAATATTTTTTCAAAAGCTCCCACCACCAAAGCAGAATAATGAGAATAAAAACCTAAGTAAACTAGAAATTGATTCATGAAGTTGCTAAGTAAAGTAGAAGGGTAAATTCTAATTTTAGTTTTTAATTAATGTGTTTCGATTTGGCCGTTTTTGATTTTATCTTTTTTTATGTATGCTTTATTATCTGTTTTGATAATATATTATTCTCGGTCCTCCATTAATTCTGATTTTTTTACTAATAACTTTGGTAGTCTTTTGATGTATTTTTCAAGTAAAACATATACACCCTTTTAATGACAAATGTAGTTATTCTCTTCGGTAAGTCAAACATAAGGACAACACTTCAGTCAATTATTTAAAGTAAAATCAAAATTTTCTGAGAAATCCTAAAGAAAAAGGAGAAGAAAAAAAATTGTACTCTAAGGATTCTTCGACTACATTCACGTGAATCGCCTTTTCTGGACATTCCAACAATATTTTTAGTTTTCTCACAATAATTGATTCACATGTGATTTGTGTGCTTAACTTGGCAGGAGAAAAGATGTACTTGTCATAAAAAGGATTTATATGCCCACTAAAAATTATATTAGTGACTAAAAAAATCAAAACAACTATTATCTGTTTGGATATTGCAAACTTTTGAAACTGAAGTGAGATGGCTTGTTTCTTGCCACTAATCGTCTGAGAAACCACCCTTATTATTTCCATTTCCATTTGGGCATAGATAGCCTCATATTTAATTCATTCAACAAACTGAAATGAAATTTCGCTGGGACATTTTGCTTGCTATGCTACTGCCGTTCCTGGTTTTTGCCTGCATTACTTTTCGGCCAAGGAAACAAAGGAGGCTGAAATGTCTTCAACCACCAGGTCCTCCAGGGCTCCCTTTCATTGGAAATTTACTCCAATTTGATTATTCAAACCGCCATCTATTCCTACATCAGCTTTCTAACATCTATGGCCCTCTCATGTCTTTGCAACTTGGTGGTCGACGAGCCATTGTTATTTCTTCAGCAAAAATGGCAAAAGAAGCCTTCAAAACCCATGACCTTGTGTTCTCCAGTCGGCCCTCTATGACTGGCCAGCAAAAGTTATCCTACAATGGACGTGATGTAGCCTTTTCAGCTTACAATAGTTATTGGAGGGAAATGAGAAAGATTTGTGTTCTTCATCTTTTTAGTCAAAAAAGAGTTCAATCCTTTTATCCACTTCTTAAAGATGAAATTTACCGATTTATCCATAAGATATCGAAGGTTGCCTCCTCTGGTCAAATGGTGGATATAAATGCAATAGTTATGTCTCTTTCGAGCACTGTGATTTGTAGAATTGCATTTGGTAAGAGGTATGATGAGAATGGACATGAAAACCAGAGGTTTAAAGAAGCTGTGGCAGAATCTCAGGCCATGTTAGCAGGCTTCTTTTTTTCTGATTATTTTCCTTCATTCACTTGGGTTGACAAACTCACTGGAACGGTTGCTCGTCTTGAGAATACTTTTGAAAAGCTGGATTCCTTTTTCCAACAACTCATAGAAGAGCACCTGAATCCAAATAGACCTCAGATGATGAAGGTTGATATGATTGATCTTTTAATCCAGCTAAAAGAAGATCAAACATTACAATTTGATCTCACTTGGGAACACATCAAAGCAGTGATTATGGTACGCACTATGGTCTCATCTCATAGCTAAACTCTTGCTTCTGATTGTCAATTATCAGTGGCGAAGCCAGGGTTTAATGTTTGGAGGGTTTAATTATCAGTTGCTTAAGTTCGACTAATCCGAAATTTGAGTCGGAGAAACTCCATTGTGACTCTTACTTGGTAATGTGAAGGTCTGATCCAAATTTTTTTAGCAATCCTATTACCAAATTAACTGGTTGTAATTAAATTAAGAACTGGCCGCTTCCATTTTTTTCCTACTAAATATTCAAACACTATAAATACCTAATTCTCTCCTTCCATCTCTTCTCCTTTTTTTTCTCCCTCTAACCCATCTCCATCATTCATCTCTCTCCTCTCCCTCGATCAAAACATAAGAATTTTGAAAAGTTATCTTCTGTATTTGAATATGCTTCTGTTTTGATATCTTATATTACGATTTATATCATAATCAAAAGATCTTCATCTAAAAAGTGATTATTTACCACTGTAAAATATTCATGCAGTTGGGCCTTATGGCAGCTCTTAACTAATTATATATGGTGCAGGACCTCTTTATCGCTGCAACAGACACAATTGGAGCAGCAGTTATATGGTCTATGACAGCCTTGATGAAGAACACTTCTCAACTGAAGAGGGTTCAAACAGAAATCAGAGAAATAGTCGGAAAAAAAGGCGCAGTAGACGAAGAAGATCTACATAAGCTTCCATATCTAAAAGCAGTAGTAAAGGAAACACTCAGATTGTATCCCCCAGCTCCCATCCCAGCACCAAGAGAGACCATAGACAGCTGCGTTATTGAAGGCTATACAATTGATTCCAAAACCATAGTTTACGTTAACGTCTGGGCTATTGCTAGAGATCCTGAATATTGGGAAAATCCAAATGAGTTCATTCCTGAGAGATTTTTGTTTGCTAATATTGATATTTGTGGACATGATTTCGGATTTCTTCCGTTTGGAGCCGGTCGACGAGGCTGCCCCGGAATGTCTCTAGGACTCGTGACAGTGGAACTTGCACTAGCTAATCTTCTCTATTGCTTCGATTGGGAATTGCCTTCTGGAAAGATGGCAAAGGATATTGATACTGACGTTTTGCCTGGGTTAACTATGCACAAGAAAAATCCTCTTTGTCTTATTCCTAAGAAATACGTATATTCAGAAGCGGTCCATACCTAAAGACTTTACTGCATGAGTAGAGGCTATAATTCAAAATGTGGTTTGCTTAGCAATATTTCTTATTCTATATGTTTTTTAGCAAGTGATGAAAATTTTAAATATGTTTTTGAATATGAATAAAAAGTTATCTTCAAGTCATCAAAATATTGTGTACAAATCCAAATTATGACATGACACCAACGGATTTCATAATTTGCAAGAAACTATCAT
This sequence comes from Apocynum venetum, assembly GCA_019593545.1. Classification (NCBI taxonomy): domain Eukaryota; kingdom Viridiplantae; phylum Streptophyta; class Magnoliopsida; order Gentianales; family Apocynaceae; genus Apocynum; species Apocynum venetum. The sequence goes on from SRSM01000149.1 coordinate 631,243, forward strand.
TGTTAAGTTTACATGAAAAACCTCCACTAACATAATTGAAAACCCGCTGGTTGATTTTGTATCCACTTAAACAGTCCAAGTCTTATACCCAATGATGATGGGGTTCATTGCCTCTTTAGATCCGATCAACTGAAGGGAAGAATAGTTAGGTTTAGCCTTATACCATTTTTCACTTGTGGTACTTCTCTTTCTCATCTAATTAAGTTGGCTGATGTATTAGAGTTTCCTCTCTCTGCCTACGTCTCTCACCCGATCCACTTCTTCCTCTCTGAACCTTGTGTTTCTGTTATTATGTAGCTAGATTTCCATACCTATAATCTGTACTTGAGAGCTTGAGATATAGGTCACCTTATGGCTGTATACTAGAGTGTAAACAAAACAGAAATAAGATAAACCGATCTGATAAAGTACTGTAAAGTAGAATCGGACAAATTCCTAACAAAGCCATATTCTAATTTCTTCATCAATAAATAAATAGAAATTAAAAGATAAAAATGAAAATCCCAATTGTATAAACTGATGCGAGTTGAAAAAGCTGCAAATATTTTGCCCACAAATTTTCCCTCCATAGAAATTTGACATTGTCTATTGGAGTATCTTGTATTCCAGTATTTCTCAATTTCTTCCGCAGTTCTTTCAGGGATTCTTCCAGCAATTAAAGTCCACCTAGAAAAGTTTTTTGTTCCATCAGCCCTCCTATTAAACCTTAAAAAGTTCTAAAAATTGAGAAAACAGAGAATGCAAGAAGAGATTGATACCTTCTCCAACTAAGGAATGAAAAGAATGATAAGACACTCCTAATCTACTGAGAAATGAGCTTAATTAGAATCTTGATTGTTCTCCTCTGCTGCTCAGACAACATCATCAGATGTAACAATATGATACTACTGTGAAGTGATTGAAAAGTATGTTTTCTATATCAAAATAGTGCTTACAATGGATTAAATTAACTCTACAGATTTATCAATATTTAATGTTATCACCTAAAATAGATAAAAATAACTCTTGACAGCCTAAATTACCAACATTTGATGACTTCCAGAGATGATAAACTGACAGATAAAATAACTATATGATGTTTGAAAAAGCAAGGCAATTGGTTCAAATCATTTAAATATCTCCAAATAAAGTTGAAGCAAATTCCATGAAACGTTGAAGCAAAGTAAGATAATTTTACACATCTATTCATAAAATGGTTTACTATTGTCAATTATGAGTTGGGTGCTTCAACCATTCAGGAATGGATAAATGGGAAAGGTTCCTGTGTGTAGCGATCTAAGCTGACAGTGGAGTAGAATCTTCATCAGTATCCGCTGACATCCAATTTTGGATGTTGTGTACAACTCTATGTTAGAATATGGTCTTCATGACCACTAACATCAATTAATGTAACCTACACTTTAATTATAACAAGTTGTAATTAGGATGTTATAACTAAAGTTGTAACTCCTAAATTAAGGACCACTAGTAACTCCTTAGTGTATATCTTTTTGATTAAAGACCACTACCTCCACTAACTTAGAACATGGAGGTGAGTTACATGAGTTACATAGAGTTACATAAGTTTCATATGTTACAAGAGTTACAAGAGTTACAAGAGGAAGAATTAAGGAGGCCTACTAAATGACCTATGATGGGAAGTGTCATCCTATTATCTATAAATAGGGTCCTTGGTCCCTCTCTCCACTTGATCAAGTTATGTGTTATCCCATCACTATACACAAACATATAAGAGAGTTAGGAGAGGAAAGATCAAGAACCATCCTTGTTCATCATGTCTCAAGGTACAAGGGATATATTATATCTTATATTATTCATGTTTGAGTATGACTAATGATCCTTTTATTTTCTAACATGTGGTATCAAGAGCCATGGTTGAAGTCATACTCTTAAATCATTTGATTTATGAATTTTATGTTTGCATTGATAGATATACTTCTAAGTTACATTCAATGTGATTCTTATTAGTTTTGTTAATCACTTTAAGAAGTATATTATATATATTATGATGTGCTCCATTATCTTACATTTTAATATGATGTTTTGTTTTTTTATCTACTAAGATATCTTTCTTCAAGCATCATATTATTTGATTTCAAGATTGAAGTAAAATATTTCCAGCCACATTAATGTAGTGCTTGGCTATGAAAAGTTTAATACAACCATTATTTATGGAGTTTTAGTTGATGAGGTTGTGTCACCAAAGTGACTCAATTAAAAAAAAAATCAACTAATATTAATGGTTGTATAAGCATTATGGTTATATTAATTATAGATTATGTATTAACCAAATGTGATATATTTTCTATAGTTATTTTTATGATAGATTTGTTATTTACCCAAAGGTATATAACATATGGATCTTATAAATTGTGGATTATAAGTGAATAATGGTTACTCACTTATTCTAGAGTTAATCCCTAGCATGTCAACTTTTCAACCCAAAGGTAGAAAAGCTTGGTGATGCACTAGATTACTCTTAATATGTAATCTTATGATTTTTCTTGTGTAAATTTTCAGCAATTACTCCAACATCATTTTCAGGTGGTTTAACTAATATTCCAAAGTTAAATGGGACCAACTATTCAGATTGGAAAGACCAAGTTCTTATCACCTTAGGGTGCTTAGACTTGGACTTATGCTTAAGGATCGATGAACCACCACTACTCACTTCAGAAAGTTCTGAGGTAGACAAGGCAATCTTTGAGACATGGGAACGTTCCAACCGCCTAAACTTGATGATGATTAGAAGCAAAATTGCAAAACATATTCGCAAATCAATTCCGGAATCCACAAAGGCAAAAGAATTCATGGCTTCCATTGAAAAACAATTTAAAACTTCTGACAAAGCATTGGCAGGTACGCTTATGGTTACTTTGACTACTAAGAAATATGATGGGACTAATGGTGTGCGAGAACACATTTTGGAAATGAATAACTTGGCAGAACAATTTAGAACTTTGGAAATGACTATTTCTGGGTCATTTTTGGTGCAATTCGTGCTTAATTCTCTTCCTCATGAGTATGGTCCATTCAAGATCACTTATAATACACAAAAGGACAAGTGGACTATGAATAAACTCATTTCAATGTGTGTGCAAGAAGAGGAGAGATTGAAAAGAGAAGGATTGCATGCGTGCCATATGGTCTCTCAAAGTCATAAAGGTGATAGACTTAAAAAGACCAAGAAAAATGGTCTTAAACCACCATATAAAGGTAAAGGTGAAACTGCATCTGTTGATGATGACGCATAAGATGCTATTTTTGCAAAAAGAAGGGACATAAGCAAATAGATTGCTTGAAACGAAAGAATTGGTTTTCAAAGAAAGGTAATTTCCTTTTATTTATGTGTTTTGAGACCAATTTGATTAATGTTCCTTCCAATACTTGGTGGTTAGATTCTGGTGCAACTATTCACGTATCTAATAACTTGCAGGGATTTCTTACAACCCGTCAACCAATGATAAAGGAAAATACCATAATGATGGGGAACAAAAAATTGTCAAAAGTTGAAGCCATTGTAACCTATAGACTTATTCTTGATTCTGGCTACTTTCTTGACCTTCATGACACCTTTTATGTACCTTCGTTTTCTAGAAATTTGGTTTCTTTGTCTCGTTTAGACTTGATTGGTTATGCCTTTCATTTTAAGAATAAATCACTTGTTATTTTCAATAAAAATGTTGAGATTGGTTATGGAGTTCTGTTTGATGGTTTATATAAATTAAATATTGATTCTTCTTTCTCTAACTCCCTTCTTACCCTGCATGTGAACGTTAATGTTGGCACCAAAAGAAGTCATAATTCTGAAACTTCATCTATGTTGTGGCACAAACGCTTGGGTCATATTTCTAAAGACCAACTTGAGCGACTTGTAAAGGATGGAGTTTTACAAACTCTAGACTTTATGGATTTTAGTACTTGTATAGATTGCATTAAAGGTAAGCAAACTAAAAGTACAAAGAAAACTGCCACTAGAAGTTCTGGACTTCTTGAAGTTATTCATACAGATATTTGTGAACCTTTTCCTTCCTGCATAAGTGGAGAAAAATATTTTATCACATTTATTGATAATTTTTCATGTTATGGTTATATCTATCTGATTAAAGAAAAATCTGATGCCTTGACTATATTTAAAATTTTCAAGGCAGAAGTGGAAAATCAGTTAGATAAGAAAATTAAAGTTGTGAGATCTGATATAGGTGGTGAATATTATGGCAAATACGACGAATGTGGTCGTAATTTAGGGCCATTTGCTAGATTCCTTCAAGAAAATGGAATTATTTGCGCAATATACAATGCCAGGAACGCCTCAGCAGAATGGTGTTGCTGAAAGGCGTAATCGAACATTGTTGGATATGGCTCGTAGTATGATTAGTGGCTCAACTCTTCCAATATTTTTGTGGAATGAAGCTATTAAGACAACCATGTATATATTAAATAGAGTTCCTACAAAGGTTGTTTCCAAAACACCATTTGAATTATGGGTTGGTAGGAAACCTAGTTTAAATCATATACATATTTGGGGTTGTCCGGCTGAAGCTAGACTTACAATCCACATGAAAAGAAATTAGATCCGAGAACCATTAGTTCTTTCTTTATTGGTTATCCAGAAAGATCAAAAGGTTATCGATTTTATTGTCCTAATCATTCTACGAGAATTATTGAAACAAATAATGCAAAATTCTTGGAACATGAAAATAATAGTGAGAGTAATAGAAAAAGATAAGTAAACATAAATCCTGAACAAAATGAGTCTAATGATTCTCCCATTTTAGATACTCAAGGGTAAAATATTCAGGATTTTTCATCATTTCATAAAGAAAATTCTATTTCTATTGATCAATCCAAGAATTTAAATACACAAAGTAATCCTCAAAATTTGCGCAGATCTGAAAGGGGATGATTACTTAGTGTTCTTGCAAGAACTAGATGAAACTGATATTTGTGAAGATCCATTGACGTTTTCACAAGCCATGAGTAGTAGTGAATCTAATAAATGGATTTATTCTATGAAAATGAAATGACATCTATGAAAACTAACCAAGTTTGGGAATTGGTTGAATTACCTAATGATTTTGTCCCCATTAAGTGCAAATGGATCTTTAAGATCAAGAGGGATTCAAAAGGTAATATTGACCGTTATAAGGTTAGGTTGGTTGCAAAAGGATTCACTCAAAGAGAAGGTATTGACTATAATGAGACTTTCTCTCCTGTTTCAAAGAAAGACTCATTTAGAATTCTCATGGCATTAGTAGTACATTTTGACTTAGAGTTGCATCAAATGGATGTGAAAACAGCTTTTTTAAATGGGAATCTAGATGAAGAAATCTATATGGAGCAACCCGAAGGTTTTGAGGAATATTGAAAAGGACAACTAGTTTGCAAGTTTAAAAAGTCTATATATGGTCTTAAACAAGCTTCTCGTCAGTGGTATCTTAAGTTTCATGATACTATTACTACATTGGTTTTCAAGCAAATACACTTGATGATTGTGTATATCTAAAGGCCAGTGAGAGTAATTTCATATTTTTGATTTTATATGTAGATGATATTTTATTTGCAACTAGTGACTTGAGTTTATTGCAAAACACTAAAAATTATCTTTCAAAGAATTTTGACATGAAGGATATGGGAGAAGCATCATTCGTACTTCGGATTGAGATTTTTAGAGATAGATCTAAAGGTATTCTTGAATTATCTCAAAAATCTTTTATAAACAAAGTTTTTGAAAGATTTCAAATGCAAAGTTGTTCTCCAAGTCCAGCCCCTGTAGTCAAAGGTGATAAATTTGAAAGTCGATCTCCTCAAAATATTTTTGAGAAACATCAGATGGAAAAAATTCCATATGCATGTGTCGTGGGAAGTCTACTGTATTTACAAACTTGTACACGACCAGATATTTGTTTTGCAGTTGGTATGCTTTGGAGGTTCCAGAGTAATCCAAATTTAGATCATTGGAAAGCAGTCAAAAAAGCTGATGCGGTATCTTCAAGGTACTAAAGATTATATGCTCACCTATAAACATAGTGATCGTCTTGAAATTGTTGGATACTCAGATTCTAACTTTATGGGTTGTGAAAAGTCTATGAAGTCTACCTTAGGATATATTTTGATGTTAGCTGGAGGAGCCATTTCATGGAAGAGTGTCAAGCAGTCTATTATTGCATCTTCTACAATGGAAGCTGAATTTATAGCATGTCATGAGGCTACATCTCAAGAAATTGGGTTACAGAATTTTGTGTCTGGGCTTAAGATTATTGATTCTATTGCAAAGCCTATGACCATATATTGTGATAATTCTGCTGCAGTTTATTTTGCTAAAAACAACAAATCCTCTAGTAAATCCAAGCACATTGAGTTGAAATATTATATAGTGAGCGAGAGGATTCAACAACAAAAAGTGTCCATCATACATCTTAGTACTGAGATGATACTTGCGGACCCATTTACAAAAGGATTGGCGCCGAAAAAGTTTATGGAACATGTTAGTTCTATGGGACTTGCAAGAGAATTGAGGAATTTGACACATTAAAATGTTTGATGTTATTTATTTATTTATTTTTGTGCACATTATTGTAAATAACATCATGGATCATTATGCATTTCTTCCTTATTTTATTTATCTACATTGGGTTACTAAAATGTGATACATGGAAGGAAATATATTGTTATATAATATATAATCTCCATGATCCATTTTAAAAACTTTGTAGAGTAAATATATTTCATGTCTATGGCCATTTTAGAGTGATCTACTTGTAACTTCAACTTTAAGTGGTCATTTGTCCAAGTTGGAGAATGTTAGAATATGGTCTTCATGACCACTAACATCAATTAATTTAACCTACACTTCAATTATAACAAGTTGTAATTAGGATGTTATAACCAAAGTTGTAACTCCTAAATTAAGGACCACTAGTAGCTCCTTAGTGTAACTCTTTTTAATTAAAAACCACTACTTCTACTAACTTAGAACATGGAGGTGAGTTACATAAGTTACATGAGTTACATAAGTTTCATATGTTACAAGAGTTACAAGAGTTACAAGAGGAAGAATTAAGGAACCCTACTAAATGACTTATGATGGGAAGTGTCATCCTTGGTCCCTCTCTCCACTTGATCAAGTTGTGTGTTATCCCATCACTATACACAAACATATAAGAGAGTTAGGAGAGGGAAGATCAAGAATCATCCTTGTTCATCATGTCTCAAGCTACAAGGGATATATTATATCTTATATTATTCATGTTTGAGTATGACTAATGATCCTTTTATTTTCTAACGCTCTATGCATAATATATTTCTGTCATGGCATGGACATTCATGCTTTGGTTTTTGTCTATTTATGCCTCACTGAATGTTCAACTTGTCATAAACGATTTTTTAAAAACACTAAGTATCTATTTAACATACTGTTATTTTGTTTTATCTAATTGTATATATAAAACTTTTGTCCAAATGTTTATCTGACTATTTTTTCCAAACAACATAAATGAGTATTTGAATATTATTTTAACTATCTATTAATTTTTCCTACATGCTTTTGTGTTTTTGATTGTCTGCCCTTCTAGTTTTGCATCTAACGACACTTCTAAGAATGCATAATGCAGATAATAAATAATAGCAAATTCCAAGTAAAGTTGAAGCAGAGTAAATTAGTTTGTAGTATAAATAGACATACAAAATGCAAATCTAAAAGAATATATAATGGGAATTGGTTCTTGTAAATGCAATAGTATGATAATAGATGTGTGATAATGTAAGTTGTCATGTGTTGTAGGAAGGTGTTGAATTAATATTTCTCTACCATCTCCACAACTTATCATGACCTCAACACCATTTCCAGTGCTATAAAAATCTTATAGAACGTGCTCTCAACCAATCACAAATAAAAAATATTCATGAATGTTGAACAGGAAATAAAGAAAAATAATGTCAGAAAAATAATAAAAGTCAAATCAGCATAAGAATAAAAGAATACTATACTTATTAGCTACTTAAATGCCATCCCTAAGTTTATTGTCATATAAATATCATGATCTCACAATAGGATGTTAAAACATGGGAAAAGTAAATTGCCAATGAGATTTTGTACAAGTGAATGTTTTGTTCTTTTCATTATTCAAAAGTGTGCATTTAGGAGAGCGCATCTCTGGTGGGTGCCTCTGATTCCTAGAGTAAGCTCAAGAGTAGCACATTTCACAGAAAATTTGCAGAACAGGAATATTATAATTACTCATTCCAGATTATTAAAGCACTCATGAAACGTCATTTTCCCACTTTATAGAGAAGGATATGAAAGGTCTGGTCAATATTGATTATAATGTTCTAGTAGATTTAAACAATTTTTCCAAGCTTTTTACCTGCCAGAAAACTTAAATCATCCGAACTAAAGTTTTGGCAGACAATTTGTTTTTCTTTTGCTGTGATATTTGGACCATTCTTTTGATTTGCAGACATTTAAGTGATTTGAACCAATTGCTTTGCTCTTCCAGACATTATAATATGTATAAGCATGTAAGCAGTCATACTTTTTATCAATTATCCACAAAAATATCAAACAATCATTCAATTCAAGTACACCAGAATATTCAATAATTGTCCTAATTAGTATCATTAACACGAATTCAAAAAAGAACTAACATAAAAAAAAAAAGGATATTCTTAAGGAGTTTGAATTGTCACAGAATTTGTATTCTTATACACTTATAATCCATGTACACTTGTCTTATTCATCTAGGGTTTTTCCTTTATAAATATGTAAACTACTTGACGGTTAACAATATACATATAGTTTTTCCCTATCTTTCTAGTCGTGTTCTATTATGGTATCAGAGCACCGGGGCAATTAACAACATCGTTTGTGTCTGTTCTACCAAATTTGAAACTTTCCTTTTATTCCTTATCATCATGGCTTCTGGAAATGATTCTGAAACCCAGAACGTCACTACTTCTACTGAAACTTCATCGACTACATCAATCCTTACGGAGATTTCCTCTTTATCTCCTTATTTTGTTCACAATTCCGAAGTAGCAAATGATTCATTAGTTTCTCAACTTCTGATTAGCAGCGGCGACAATTATTGTATATGGAGGCAGGCCAAGCTTCTGGTTCTTGATGCAAAAAACAAGAGTGATTTTCTTGATGGCTCCATTGTGCAGCCTTCTACTGATACAACTCTTTACCCTCAATGGAAACGTGTCAACAGGGTTGTTAAATCTTGGCTCAGCAATTTTGTGACTCCCGACATTGCTTCGAGCCTCACGTTTGTGGAAACTTCCAAGGAAATTTGGGATGAATTAACCCGACGTTTTTCAACCGGGAATGTCCCTCGAATTTATGAACTTCGCCGGCTGATTTCGAATTGCCGCCAGCAGAACCAACCCGTTGCAACATACTATACATCGCTGAAGGCCTATTGGGATGAATTACGTGTTCATCAAAACACCCGAAGCTGCGTCTGCAATCAATGATACACCTTCGTTGCTGCTGAAACCGTTGAAGAGAATGTCAATCGAGATCGCTTAATCGAGGTTCTCATGGGTTTGAATGACTCGTTTACCCAATTCCGCAGCAATCTTCTCCTCATGAAACCATTGCCACGCGTTGCTGATGCATAGTCCATGGCAATGCATGATGAAAAGCAACGCCAAGTGGTTGTTATGTCCTCTTCGGTATTTTCTGGGTATTGAGGTTGCAAGAACACCGTCTGGCTATATTATCTTAATCAAAGGAAATATACTACAGATTTATTGAAAGAAGCTAGAATTCTTAATGCTACTCCTGCTGGCACACCTATGGAGATTAACACCAAATTTGATGATGACAAAGGAGCCTATCTTAGTGATCCACATACATATAGAAGACTTATAGGAAAATTGATACATCTCACTGTTACAAGGCCAGACATAACTTTTATTGTCAACATGTTAAGCCAATTTACTCAGAAACGTCGGGCTCCTCATTGGCTCCTCGTTGGCATGCAGTAGAAAGATTGCTTCGTTACTTAAAAGGTACCATTGGCCAAGGTATTCTATATAACTCTTCTAGTCCACTAAAGCTTGTAGCATATTCTGACTCTGATTGGGCTACTTGTCCTATAACTCGAGGTTCCACCACAGCGTATTGCATTTATGTAGGACCTAATTTGATTTTTTGGAAAAGTAAGAAACAGCCAACAGTGTCTCATTCTTTTGCAGTATCGTGCCATGTCTATTACCACACTTCTATAAATAGATTAGTTTCTTATTCATCTCAAAACTTCTTTCCTTCAATCAATCAATCGCATTAGTTAATTAACAAGTACTGTACGTCTTTATATCCTTTAATTTATTTGTTTGTTTATCAATTATTCTTTTTCATCTTGATTATTATTTTTTTAGAGGTATGGATAATAACATTCTTAAACTATAAAAATATTACCCATCATTTACTATTAATTATTTGAGAAAAATATATTACATGAAATTGGAGCAAATGAGGTTACTAATATCAAGAGAAATTCTAGAGTATATTAGAATTATTATTAAAACTAAGGTTCGAATTCATAGTGAACATCCTATTATTTAAAAATGTCTATCTGGAATTGATAAAAGTTTTTATGCAAAAAAGAGAAGAGGTAAGAGATTAGAAGTTTGCTATAAATGTTGCTAAGTGGAATGAATTTATTTGGTTGCGGCAGCTTCTTCATAATTTTCATATCTCCCAAGAACCTATCTTTTTGTATTGCGATAATCAAGTAGCACGACATATTGTAGCAAATTCGGTGTTTCATGAGCGGACAAAATACATTGAGGCCGACTGCCACATTGTTCGTGAACAATAAAAATGTTTTTATTACTAGAGCTATTTCTTTATATCATCAAATAGCGAACTGTTTCACGAAAGCACTTACGCGTGATCGTACTAATTTCTTGTCATGCAAGCTGGGCAATCGCAACTTATATGCACCAGCTTGAGGATGCGGTGTTAAGGAGTTTGTATTGTTACAGAATTTGTATTCTTATACAGTATTCTTATACACTTGTAATTCATGTACACTTGTCTTATTAATCTAGGGTTTTTCCTGTATAAATATGTAAACTATTTGACAGTTAACAATATACATAGAGTTTTTCCCTATCTCTCTAGTTGTGTTCTATTAGATATACTTAATCAAGATTGAAAAACATATTATTAGCACCAAAGATTCCCTGCTTGAGCATACACACGTCCTTAGAAAGTTTTTCCTCAGTCTTAGTAAACCTCAATTTATCTTCCATAAATTGAAAAATAAACTTTTATTATAGGCTCTTCCAAAGTGTAACATCCTTTTGTAATATATTTGCCTCATCTATAGATATGCTTGAAATTTCTTTGATCTCTATATCCCCTACTTTCCTCATCATGAAGACGTTTCTCAATTTCTTTATCCCTCTTAAATAAAAGCTCATCCTCAAACTGCATGTGATAAAGAGCATATTGCATTGTTTCCAAAGCAAAATGTGCCCCTTGAAAGCCAGAGACTGAATCATTAATCATTTTCTTTACTTTTTTGTGCTTGGATCCTTTCTAGAAATTCAGTTTGTTTTTAGGATTGGCAAAAAAATCCAAATCCACGAGTACACTCCTTCATCCGCCCCGATAGGATAGGGCTTTATCCGTTTTAAGAAGGGAAGGATAAATATGTGGTTATTGACAGGCAAATAAGGATGCGAGTAAGGGTTTCATTAAATCATAAATCTCCAGCATTACACTATAATAATCAATTACATCAAATATAAGACATACAACATTACATAAAAATCAATTTTCAACTCTCTAAGCAATCCCGCTCACAATCTTAACGCTAAATCAAGCTCATCTGAATTTATGTTATGCATGTTTCTATTAATGGACCATTTGATTTCAAGTATCTCAAGAACAAATTTTGGAACAAAAGCTTCTAATTTTTTTAGCATCACACCTATTGAAGGTGCTGTAAAAAGAAGTCTTCATCGAATATGAGACAACAACCTATGTTCTACGGCATTATCAAGAAATGATAATAAATCGTCAAAGAAATTATCAACATTCAAAATGTCAATTGGTTTATTATGCAATTTCAAGTTTAACCAAGACGTTATATTGAATAATTGTTCTAATATATCATAACCTCCTATCAAAGCTATGAATGCATCATAATGTTTCATCATTATAGTTATTCATTCATAAATAGAGTTTGTTTGTATCTCAAAACTCATTGTCTTGTCATATGCTCTACTAAGAAAAGTTGGAATGATACTTAATGTGAGAGCATGATCATTATAGGTTGCTTGAGTATATACTCAAATTAATCCAAAGTTGTCTCCTCCACACTAGACCAATATTCTGACTAGTTAATGTTCTTTCTAACTCCAGTGCAGTCGACGCATATGAAACTTTGTTCCCAACAATTGTTCCTCCAAAATGACTAATTGTTTTTACTCTTTGTACTAGAGATCGTTTGATAGTTTTCAATCTTTTAAAAGCTAATTCGTCAAAGGTTTTTTATATAATTGAAAAATAACTATAGTTTATACTATTTAATCTATTTATTTTGATTAAATGTCATTTAGTTATATTATTTTATTAATATTTTTGTATTTACCGCTAATCTTTTTGTTTGTAATAAAGAGAGAAAATGTTGAATAAAATTATTTAGAAGCTTATTAAAAAAATCGATCAAAGTCAACATGCCATGTCAAAAGTCAATGACAAGTCAACGTTTGTGGATGAACCAGCGCGTGCCACGTGGGACGCACTTTAGAAGCTTTAAGCCTAGTCATGAAACGCATTTACAAAATGCATTCTCAATTAACGCATCGACCCAAATTGCTCAGTCGCCAAGCCAATCAAATCACGACACGTGACGACGCACTTAGCCGCTCTCATAGTTGGATCAAACACGTGTGGGCGCACCAGATCATGCCATGTGTCCACCGAGCTTCTGGAAATTACAATTGATGCCCCTAACCTTTGTTTTATTATGTTTAGACTAGTGTTTGTAAGTTTTTCAAGAAGATTTTGAATGAATAAATCAATTATGCCAACTATGAAGAAATTAATAAAAGTTTCTCCTTTATTCTTTATTTTAGTTATGTAATTTATAATATGTAACTTTAACCAACTTACATTGGCAATGACATGGACTAAAGACTTAATAATTGAGATTTTAAGATTTTACTAAGGACGTAATTAATCGACTATTTGAGAGGTTATTACCCAGTTTAGTTAGTTTTTATTTTATTATTGAGATATTCTATCACCCAATATTATTATTTGTGTTTTATTTAGTTAAATAATTGAGAGGTTTTTTCCCAATTTAGTTTAAATTTCTTTATTGTATTTATTTTATGCTTTATTTAGTTAAATAATTGGGAGGTTTTACCGCCCAATTTAGTTAGCTTTTATTTTATCTATTTTTATATATGAGAACCCCGCCTAATATTATTTGTTTTAAATATTGTCCTTAATTTTATATTTGTTGAGAATTTATATAATTTATGTTTTCATTTATATAATCTATATTAAATTAATTGGATTGGAAATCTAATTGTTTAGCATGATTATTTTGCTAAAATTATTAATTTGGAATTAATGATTTAAGTAGCTATTATTGATTTAATTAAGTTAACCCGCTCATACTTAATTAGATTAATAAGAAATTATATAATTTAATTTGTAAAAAATGAATCTCAGTGGGTTATGCTAATTAATGTTTGCGATGCCTCTTTTGTCTTTCAAATTTAAATGAAAATCTTATACACGCTTAGTTATTAGGACTTTTTTATTAAATTGTTGATTAATCTTAGAGTTCATCACGATTTACCTAATTTTAAAGAATAAGAATTGTAGAGCTCATCTAGATTTTAAAATCAATTACTCAATATTTTTAATCTATGATTTATCCAATGAATATAGAAATTGGAAATAGTTATTTGCCATAACATTTTACTAACTTAATTTCTTTTTAATTGTTTAAATTAGTTATAATTTATTTTGTTTATTTTGTTAAGAATGATTTTTAAACCAAAAACTCTATTAATAAACTTAAATTGTAAAAAATCACGAGTTTATGAGAAATCGATCCAACTTACTATTTACTAGATTGAGTTAAGAATTTAATTTGATGTATTGTGACGATAAACACCCTATCAATTTTCAGTCTTTTTGTTGATGTTCATTCCATATGTGCAAATTTTCTAACCCTCTATTTTAGTGCGCTCTTGGAGATGTAATTACATAGAAGGAAAATTAACAAACATGTATAGGTATCAAAATGAAGGAGAATTGAAATTAGCAAACTAAATATTTATAAGCGGGATATGCTTTGTCTTTTAGGTTTTTGTCTTCTTGTCACATGTTTAAAATCTATTTGAAATTAATCACATCAGTTTTTTTCATTTTGTCTTATTTGAAAAATTAATGACATCATCTTTTTCCGTTTTATTTTCGTTCTTCCTTTTTCCTTTTCACTTTAGGAAACCAAGAAAAGAGATGAAAAAGGGTTAAAAGTAGGCACGTTTGATCTTCAAAGAGATGTGATTTAGCTGTCTCTACCTTCGAGGAAAGGAAGAGTAGTCAAAGAATAGCGAGGCGAAGTGTGTAGATGGTGTTCTGGTGGAAGAGCTATTTTAAGGACTCCTCGAAAAGACTCAAGCTCCTGATTGATGTCAACAGCATCATCGAGAAGGTGACGGCGAAGAAGAGTTGAGCATTTCACTTTCAGTAATCAAATGAAAATGTATTTGGAATTGATGCCACGAATCTTGACTAGAGCTCTTGTAGTGGATATGTTGGGTAGAAGAGCAAATGGAAGAGGAATCCAAGAAGATTTTGAGGAAATGGGGGAATTAAATTTGGGATGAATTAGAAGCTTATTTGTATCTGAGGGATGAAGGACGTGGGTTTTGGAAGTTGAGGTAGGATGTGTATTCAGATTTTTCGGTTGGGTTTATAATTTCAATTAGATTTTTTTATTTTTTATCTAAATAAATTAAATCAAAACCATATTATCTATATTTTGAATAATTTTTTCAATTTTCAGATTGAAACTTTTTTTTTTTTTACTAAAAATTTTAATAAACTTAAATAAATATGATAAAATGAAATGATGATAACAAATACACCCACACTCAATCAATAGATAAAAAAAGGAAAAATTTATCTTCTTAATAATTAAATCATATTATTCTATTTTCTACATATTTTCAACAAGAAAAATATTAAAAATATTTCATAATATACAATGAACACCTTTTATAACACCTAATTATAATCTTGTAAATAAAAAATCACTTCAAATAGGAAAATTTTAAAAAAAACTAAATTTTTAAATAAATAAATTTAATTAAACATTAATTAAAAAATTATTTTCAATTTAAACAAAGTTTATAAAATTCAAACTGAAAATCGATGCATATTTTTAATAAATTTAACAAATTTTGATTAATCGACCGTATAAATCGAAAAAACAAAAAACCAACACTTAATCAATTGAATGTTTGCATCCTAGACTTTTAGTATAAAAAAAAAAAAGGGAGGGGGGAGGAGCAACACATAAATATGAGGGACTAAGGTTCTGTTGATTACTATCATAGAAAAAAGCCCAAGAACAATGTATGGAATATCCCAGAAAGCTCACTATGTTGTTTCTAAAGATACAAAATGCTACCAAAACTTAAGCAGAGCAATGTATTGTTTAAAACTTGTCCAGAACAGGGCAATGCCGCATTATATAATCATAACCTAATCGAAGAGGGAGAATCCCATATCATCATCACTTTCTTCTTTCTCTTCCTTCTTCTCTTCAGCTGGGGCTGATTCGGCAGCTGGTGCACCACCTGCCGGAGCAGCAGCTGCAGCTGCTCCGCCACCAATAAATGCACCACCACCAGCTCCACCAACAATCACCTGTATCAAATAAAAGATAACCTACTCAAACTTCAATGACGATATGCATTGTAGAACCTGATTAGCCCATCAACTACCAAGACATGGTTATTCTTCAATTCTTTACTTACTTTAGTAATATAAGAAGAAAAAGCAAGGAACAGGCTAACATACCCAGGGAATCAATTTCACCAATAATTAAAGATTATTGGACAAATCCCAAAGAAAAAATAGCAAAACAATGATCAGAGATAATTGAAAACAGAGAACTTTCTGGAATAGTTTCATTACCAATTACGTATTAACAAGCATATCCACACTGACCTCAGTCATAGTTCACATACTCTCTCTCAACCACTACACAGAAACGTACAAAACCAGCAATGCCATGACACCAAAGCCTAAGGACTTCCAAACAATACTAAATCAAAACCATCCGATAACAGTGAAGTAATCAAATTTAAGGAGAATCAACTCTCATAGTCTGAAATATAAAAATTCAGAACCAATCTAATAACATTATCGGATAAATTCAGTCTATTTTTGCTATGAAAAACCAAAAAAAAAACTAGTCTAATCATCCTTGGATAAGTTTCATTACTTTCCCTTAGTTATTGAGAAATTTCATAAATAAATAAAAAATACAATGGTAAAAGAAAAAAAAAGCAAGATTAATGTCATCTAGAACAATAAGTCCTCCAAAATTTATTCTACAGATTTAATATCTAGATAGGCATATATAGAAAATCAAAGATTCGCTTAAAAAAATTCGAAAAAAAAATTACCAAGGTAATTAATTATTAAAAAAACGGATAAAATATCGGAACCTGGAAAACAGCAGATTTTTTTGTGACATAGGAGAAGGAGGATTGAACACCACCAGAGGAGTCGGCGGCCAAAGCGGCCTGGACGAGCTTGCGCTGGAGCTGGTAAGTGTCGGCGGCGGAGGCCTCAAGTTCGCCACCCTTAATCTGCTTAGCACTCCATTCGTCCCCTGATGCCTTGCAGACGAATGTGAAGACTCCCATCTCTATTTCACGGTGTGTTTTGTGCGGATTCTGTGTATTTTTGGAGATCAGGGAAGGAAGAATTCTCGCAGCAGCGTTCCTGATGGGGATTTCAGTTTAGGGGGTTTTGTAGGGGCGGAGAAAACCCTAGTTTGCCTTTGTATCTAAGAGGTGTAATGACTCTATTGACCTTTAGTCGTATTATTTTATTTATTGGTAAATATATCGTATTATTGAGTAAAGGGCAAAAAAGTACAATAGAGCAAATTTTGGAAAATCAGTGAATTTAGTCTTCAAACTATTTCATTTTCTTGAATTTGGTCCTTACACTTTTTTCAAATTTTTGGATTTCCAAGCATTTTTCAAGTTGCAACATAGATTTTTTTTGTTTAAAATTTTGTTAGGTCATCGTTAAATCCAAAAATTTTGAAATAATTTATGTCAATTAATAGTATTAGTCAAAAATATGTGAATTTAGTCCCCAAATGATTTCATTTTCTCAACTTTGCTTCTTAGGAAGGAAATGAATATGTTGCACACTCAAGGTTGCTGGAAACAAGTGGGGAAAATTATGGGCAAGTTTTTATATCTAAAAACAAAAAGTCGATGGAATTAGAGTTCTCGAAGAGCTTGGTTATCATTTGAAGCATCCAGATATGCATAAGCACATCAAGGAGACACACAATATAAGGGGAATCAAATGTTACAAAAACTAATTAAGGTTTATTTGAATCTTACTCTTGCTCGGGAGAGGAATCGTAAGCCAAGAAATGACCAAGTTTTTTAAAATTCAATACTAAAAAGAAATGGTGAAGACCATGAATTTAAGTTTGGTATTTTGTTTAGCAACAAGGATAAGCTAGCCATCACCAATCATGCCATCAAAAGGAGTGGGGAGGTCATTTTCAAGAAGAATGATGCAACCAAGGTTAAGATATGTTGTAGGGGCAAGAAATTAGGTTTTTTTGTGGAAGAAATTAGCAATGTACACTCATTAGATGTGTGTTCTGGCTGCTTGCATTGATACAAATTCATTTTCCCATCAAGCACTCACCAAAATGATTTCTTCCACATTTAGCACATAGCGGCTTTTCTTTTTTAATTCATTATGGTGTGTTATTCTCATTCTTAGCTTTCTTATTCCAATTGACATCATCTTATTCGGAACTAAAGTCACTCCATTTCCCTTTCCCCAAGATTTCATTAGTCTTTCGTTCTTATTATCTTACTCCATTTGAGAGGCTATGGTTTGAGCATGGTTTAGTACTTCGGAGTAATACAACGCTCCCTACTTAGCCAAAATGTAGTTAATCTCTGAGTGCAAACCTCTCTCAAAACGATTTGTACTCTTTTCATCAGTGTTTACCAGGTATGGAACAAATCTTGACATTTGATTGAATTTCCTCTCATACTCCACAACTATGATACTTTCTTGCTTCAAATTCAAGAATTCGGACTCCTTCTTATCACGATAAGTTTGTGAGAAGTATTGCTACATCACTTCTTGTTTAAAACCTTTTCATGTCATACTGTGGCATTGTTCCTTTGTCCGGGATCAACTAAGTATCCTTTGTTAATACTTTATGCATTTGTGTAGTTAAGTCGTGCACAAATCTTTTCCATGACTCTCACTAACTCTTCCACTACCAGTGGTTCGTCCAAACCGTTAAAGGTTGGCTTATTGAAGTTTTGGAATTGTTCTAAGATATAAGTATTTTCATTTCTTCTGCCAAAAGGAGTTGGAAACAAATTTTGTAGCCCTTGTAATATGTTAATCAGGTTAGTCAATAAATCGGTTGCAACATCCCCTCCAGCAATCTAATTGACAGATGGATTTTCACCATATTCATTTCTATTTTTTTTAACATTGTTGTTATCATTCCTTTTTCTAGGTGCAATATTCCTTAAGATTATAATGCAAAATGAGGATTAAGTCATGTTAGTCTCAATTCACACATATTGATAATAAGATCCCTTATCTCACTTTATTGGTAGTCTTGGTACATTCCTCATACATGTATGTCTTATAATTCTAATTTTACAAGCGTATAAGTATTATTCTACGTTCATCATGCAAGGTAATTATTAATTAAGTATGTATTTATGCTTATAATCCTTACGAGTCCAATACTTTAATTACTCATAACTATCATAAGATAAATGTACCATTCATGACATAACATTAGCTTGACATGCAGTATCATAGCATAGCATAAGAAGTAAATTTCAATAGCATAATAAATCAATTCTACATAGCATAGCATAATCAATTTCATGTAGCATAACATTTAGTTATAAGTCACATCATTCACATGTAATTTCATTCATTAATCTCATGGAATCACATGTCATTTCATAACTCATGGTACATTCATTTAATAATCATAAATTCCATACCTTGTTGAATGCGGCGTAGTGGAATGATAGCCTTAAAATCATTATTTTATTCTATTTCATTTTGAAAACATTTTTTAAAAGTCTACAGGAAAGTCGATCATGCTTTGATGTCAATTGTAACATCTCAAATTTTAAGTAGAAATAAACATGGAAAAATAAGTAAATAAAATCAATTGAAGATGTGAGCCCTAATTGTTCAATCAGACATTCCCAAATTTCAAAACTTTCTCAAATCTTAGAAAAACCTTAATTGAAATCTCAAATAGCAATCCCTCATTTAAAATCGAAAACAACCAACTTAAAATTGTTTAATAAATTCATAAATATAATTTTAAAACTTCTTACTTGGCTATTCTCCTTCCATCACATGTATCCATCCTTTAACCTGAAAATATTTAAGAAAATATGGAATGAGTACAAAGTACTCAGTGGAAATATCATATGTCCAAGCTAAATATAATCATGGATTTTCAAATACATATTGGAAATTCACTAGTGGTCGAAGCCTTGGAAAATCATTATTGAAAATTCGTTCTTAGAAGTTCGTTGGACAAAAGTCTCATTTCCATAGATAGCATATAACATGGTTATTCATAAAATATGCATATATCTCATATAAGCTCAGTAATACATTTAACAAGGACATAAGTTTTAAAAGTGGTAAAGAAATTCCTAACTCAAAAAAAATTGTAGATAAACAATAACGCGTGAAATGTAGTCTAGTCTTCTAGTTCTTCATTTTCCTACAATAACATATAACCTTTCTTAGTTTCTAATTGAATTTAAATCATAGAAATAGGAAATTGGAAGAATTGAGGTGATTTGGAAGGCTTTAGAAACTTTTGAGGTCAAATTATAATTTATGAAAATTTGAAATTAAAGTTAATATGGATATTTTGGAAATATTAGGGTCAATCTGTAAATTCAAGAAAATTTAATTTAGGTTTTGGAGTAAATCTAGCCACTTCAAAAACTTTTCGGGTCAATTCGAAATTTTATAAAGCTTTAGAATCAAATTGAAAATTGTAGTAAGTTCAATTGGGAAAATCTATAATTTATAAAAATCTATTTTGGGGAATTAGGGTTAGAAACCTTAAGGGACTAAATTGAAAGATTTGAACATTTTTTTTAAAAAATTAAAATATATATTTTGACCCCAAGTACTTTTAAAAACTCTAACCCTAATCCTAAAGCTAACTTTTCCCCATTCTTTTCTCTTAGCTGCCATTTCTCTTTTCCCTTCACAATTAAAATTCATAGACACAAGACATAAAATAGTGACCAATGAGGAGTGGCGGTGGCAGGCGGCTGGAGGATCGGCAATGGCAGCAAAGAGTAAGAAGAGAGATAGAGATTCTTCTTTCTTTCTTTTCTTACCTTGAAAAATGAAGATGATTGTGTTTTCAAATCCCTTTTCCAATTTAGGGTATTTATAGGTATTCCAAGTCTTGTGAATTTGATTAAATTAAGTAGATAGTTAGGTTAAATGGAGAAATTAGGTTAATCAGATATTGGGGTAAAAACATATTTTGGTGGAAGAAATTAGGCTTATGTGGGAAAAATTAGGTCTTGGTTGGGGATGGTTTAATGGGGTATTACATCTTCCTCTTCTTATAAAAATTTTGTCATCGAAATTCAGCATACCTGTCATTTTTCCTAATTGCTATTATGTCTCTTTCTTAGTCATAGTGAAAAGTCATGCATGTAAATTATCCCATGTTTCTTTGTTCTGTAACTTTGTCTTTGAACAATGTACACTCATTAGAGGTGTGTTCTGGGTCTCCTTGCATTGATAACAAATTTCTTTTTCCATCCAGTACTCACTGAAATATTTTCTTCCACATATAACACATTGCGTCTTTTCCTTTTTAGCTCATTATGGTGTGTTATTCTCATTATTACCTTACTTATTATGGTTAACATCATCTTCTTCGAAACTATAGTCGTTCCATTTCCTCTTTCCCAAGATTCCATTAGTCATTTAGTACTTAGAAGTACGACAAGGCTCCCTGCCCAGCCAAAATGCAGCTAATCTCTTAGCGCAAATCTCTCTCAAAGTGATTTGTCCTATTTTCATTAGTGTCTACCAGGTACAGAGCAAATATTGATAGTTGATTGAATTTTCTTTCATACTCCACAACTGTCATACTTCCTTGCTTCAAATTCAAGAATTTTCTGATCACGATAAGTTTGTGGGAAATATTGATGCATCACTTCCTATTTAAACCCTTCTCATGTCATATTGTTATTTGTTCCTCTATTCGGGATCGATTAAGTAATTCCACCAATGATCAACGTCTTCAGGAAACCTGAACATGGCATAGGAAATCTTTCATCCGTGCAAGAAATCTTGTTACTATTTTAGAGTTTTTTTAACGAAATTAGCGCATGTTAATCACAAAAATCCTAATTCAAAATTCTGCTTATAAGCCTCTCTATTTGAAACCAAAACGATGTGTAAGTATATTTCAGAAATTTATAGCAAAAAACAATAAACAAGGCCTCAATATGTAATCTATTCACACATACACAAAATAAATACCACTGTAATTAGAACAAGATTTGTCATAAAAACATTTCCAACTTCCAAGACTTCATTCTCATAGAAACTTTTGGGAAAATCACAACTAAATCTACATAATAATTCTTTTTCAAATCACACAACTAATAAGAAGCCCAAAGACTAACATAATGATATGTAACAAAAATTGTTTAGTTAAATCAAGAACTATTGCTTCGTTATTGCTATTGTTTTGGCATATTTTAAAAACATTAGCATGTGTTAATCACAAAAATCCTAATTCAAAATTCAGCTTATGTTCATCTCTATTTAAACCAAAACTAAGTGGAAGTACATTTCAAAAATTTATATCAATAAAGCAATAAACGAGGCCTCAATATGTAAACTATTTGCCCATACACAAAATAAATATCCTTGTAATGAGAACATGATCTTTCATAAAAACAATTCCATTAGCTAAAACTTCATACTCATATACATTTTAGGGAAAATCACCGCTGAATTTACATAATAATTTTCATTGCAATCCACTACTAACAACAAGTCCAAAGACCAATATAATGATCCGCAATTATTATTGCTACTATTTTAGCATTTTTGAACGACATCAACACGTGTTAATAATGAAAATCCTAATTCAAAATTTTGCTTACAAACGTCTCTATTTGAAACCAAAACCAAGTGCAAGTACATTTCAAAAATTTATAGCAAAGAAGCAATAAACAAGGCCTTATTATGTATAATACATTCACACATACACAAAATAAATATCATTGTAACGAGAACACGATCTATTATAGAAATAATTCCAATAGCCAAGACTTTGTACTCATACACATTTTGGGAAAAATCACTATTGAATCTACATGATAATTTTCATTTCCAATCACACAACTAACAGTAAGTCCAAAGACCAACATTTATTATGATCTGCAACAAAATTATTTAGTTAGATAAAAATTATTTAATACTCTATTATTACTACTATTTTAGCATTTTTGAAAGACATCAACATATGTTAATTAGGACAATCCTAATTCAAAATTCTTCTTGCAAACATCTTTATTTGAAACTAAAATCCTAAGCTTTATACTCAATAAATTTCCTAAATTGCTCTTATTTAATTGTAGTTTCAAAGTTTGATGCAAAATAACACTTCCCAAGAAATTCATTCATCAATACTTGCATTTTCATTCAAAAAACTAGTGATTTTTCATCTTTTTTATGTTGTCATTCATTGAAAACAAATAAATATTAATGTTTTACATATTTCTAAAAAAATAAATTTATATCTTCAAAATTAAACAAGGGTAAAATTGTAATTGTAAAAGCGCTTACTAAAATTAGAAATTGGAAAATTAAAATGAAATACCCCAAAAAAGAAATGTGAACAATTGAAATGGATCGGATAAAGTATAATGTAATAAGACTTTAATAAAATTATCAAATTATCATTGATATTAATGTAGTAAATGCTGAGACATATGAGTTTGTGTGATGTAAACCTTTTAAATTAAGTAATGAATAATAAGATTAATGAATTATTCGATCATAAATATCTTGAATTAAGGATGTTATCAATGATTTTTTTGATAAAAATATATGTTTATGTTTTTTTTTCTTTTTTCCAATCACACATAAACTAAGAATTTGAGAGTGAAAATGAAATTTCACAAAAGGTTCAAGAACTATTTATGAAAATTACCATATAAAGGAAAAAGAAGCAAAATTTGGAATCCTATTACCAATTCTTCCTAATGATATCTTTAAATATCACCATGAAAGCTTCAAAAGAAGAGAAAATGGAAAAAAAAATGGTAAACAACATCCAGGCCTTGATGGCGTACAGGCATGCGACCGTATAGGGCACCATATATGAGAGGGGCACCAAATTTTTTATTTATAGGTATATATGTATATATATATATATATAAATATTTATGATTAAAAAGCTTATTATATATGGCATCATATTTAAAAATTGAGTAATTTATATTAATAGCGTTATTTTAAAATATTAATTTTAAAGTCCAAATAAAAATGTTTATTATTAAGGGTCCAAAATTAAAAAAATAAAATTTAACGAAAAATCTTATCCATTAATGAAAATATTAAGGGCCCAAAAATACTAAGTTATGTAAGGTTACTTTTAAATAAAATAATAAAAAAATAAAGTCTAAAAATAAAAGAATTGGATAAAAAAAAGAGTAAAAAAGGAAGACAACTAAGAAACGGAGGGTGAGTGTTTTAAAACATTATCGCTCTCACCAGTTTACTTTTTTATTTTTATAGAAAAAGATTCCCTTTTGGTTTTTAAATTATTCTCCAAAGTTCAACCCTAACATTTCATGAATCACGCATACATTTAATAGGGTGTCATCAATATAGAATTCAATGGAATTTTTAAGATTTGTGGAATTTTATGAATTTCATGGATTTTAATAGAATTTCATAGAATCTACCCGATTCTATAGAATTCCATGGAATTCTATGTTATTGATTTTAGTGGAATTTGATGGATTTTTGTTCTTTTATTATAATTATAATGAATAGAAAGTTCTTGTTTTGTATAAAAAAAATATAATGCATATATGAACCCTCTTTTTAATGTGATTTTTTTTGTAAGAGGTAGAGATAAATTGAATAAAGTTATGTATGTACTTTCTTATTATAAAAAAATCATTAAAAAAAGAACTATTACTATGTCATTTAAAATAAAAATAAAAATCTTGTATTTTATTACTAGAAACCATAAGGTACCAAATTTATTAACTTTTGGAACAAACGACTCATTAATTGTTTCTAATCAAATTTTTTTATACGTTTTCTTTGAAATATGTATATATGCTATTACATACATTTCTATATATAAAATTCTTAATAAAACTTTTCTACTTAATATCCTAGTTTAACATTAATAAAGTTTAAACAATAATCTTTATTAAACAATAATTTGAAGAGGAAATAAAGAACAAATGTTTTTACATCAAACCAAATTCATATGTGAGTTATAGTAAGATATAAAACAAAGTAGATAGATTACATGTAATTTTATGTCATACTTTTTTGTGGAATTTGGTGAATTTTTTATTAGACTTTTAAAATAAAATAAATATAATTATTTGTACATAAAAAATTACATATTAACAAATCAATATATGTGTAAAAATTATTGTTGTAGAAGGAGAAATATAATGTTATGACATCTAAGTTAAGAGATATGCATGATATTTTATTTTTTATATTTGTTATTTGTTATTTTATTTTTTATTGACAACAAATAGACGAATTCCACGAAATTTCGAGGGGAAATGATCGAATTTGTAGAAGAATTGTTTCTTCATATTTTTAATTTCAAATTCCATCAAATTCCTTTAAATTCCATTAAAAATAGAATTCCATTGAAATCCATGAACTTTTGAGTACACTAGAATCTTATGAAATCTATTAAATTTCATATTGAAGACCTTGGATTTTTTATGTATTCTATAGAATTCTAAATTGAGGATGCCTGAAATGTTATAAAATTTTAAATTCTATCAAATTTCACGAGCCACTCCCTTCCTATCGAGTATCTATTTCTCCATAATGAGTAGAATTTTTAGTCTCTCTTTTTCCATTT
This sequence comes from Apocynum venetum, assembly GCA_019593545.1. Lineage (NCBI taxonomy): Eukaryota > Viridiplantae > Streptophyta > Magnoliopsida > Gentianales > Apocynaceae > Apocynum > Apocynum venetum. Next base: position 656,685 of record SRSM01000149.1, read on the forward strand.
GTCGGCTACTATATTTCTTCTTCCTGCCGCCGGGCTGCCACTGCCTTCTTCCCTTCCTACCGAGTACTGACGTCTCCGAGGCGCCGCCACTCTCTCAATCTCAATTCTCAAGTTTGTTTCCTTTTCTTGCTACAGATTTAGATAGTTTTTTTTTTTGCTACTGGTGCTGTTTCTTTTTTTCTTTCAATATTTGTATTTGCGAGACTGAATGTCTAATTTTGGCCTGGGTTATTTTGATTTTGTTGGTCTGATTCAGTGTCTGATTGCCCTTGGTTATTTTTTTGTCAACGCTTGTGTTTCGGTTGTGTTCGTGGATTAGCACTATTAATAGATGATGAGATTAGCACTATTACATTTTTATTTTTAGTCACAAAATGCTACCAAGAAAACATGCATTTCGATTAAAAAAACAAGCTAAAAAAAGAAAAAATGATGAGATTGTGGAATCTTAAAAAGGTGTTCTTGAAAAAAATTTCATTTTTAAAGAACCTAAAAATGAAAACCAAGTAATTGAAACTTGATAAAAATAAATATGATGAGAATAGAGATATTGAGAGTGAGACATGATTAGAAGTTCATGAAAGTGAAAATATTCAGAATGAAGGTAATGAAGAACTATATGAATCAGGTGCTTGTGAAAATGAAACAGGTGGGAATGAAGGCATTGACGAAGGTTTGACCAACTCACTTCACATGATAAAAATCAATATTATTCTAAGTCATGGAAGTGATTCGGATCTAAGATTTGTTTTAAGAGTTCAAAATCTTTTACTAAGAGAAACAAAGATAACTTTTGATATATTTAATTATTTGAAAAAAGTGTATTGTTTTTCGAATGTATTTATTACTTATAGAATTTTTTCACTATTCCTGTTAAAGTGTTACTCATACATTTACTGAAATAAGTTTTTCAAAACTTAAATTGTTAAAATCCTATTTGCGATCAACTATGTCACATGAGAAGTTTAATGGATTAGTTTTGATATCTATTGAATAAGATTTATTATAACATATTGATTATAAAAGTTTTATAATTGTGAGAAGAGATATTTTAAAATAATATATTATATCTTATGGATTACAATCTACACATGAGATTCGATTCCTTGTATTTTATTTTAAGGTTTGCTCATGTGAAGGTGCATGAAGGTTCATGTTATCAAAAAGAAAATCAACTCTCTGTCAAAGTCATCAAAATTCCTAGAGACTACGAACAAGAGATAGACTCTTTGTCGACAAATCAGCAATTTAGTGACAAGACCGGCAATTTGCTATGCTTATGTTTTTTTACTTTTGATTATGTAACTTCTTTGTTTTTGCTTAGAGCATCTCCAATAATACAATATTAATGTCAAAAGTCATATGCCAAGTGTCATAAAATTATTGGAGTATCAATCAATGTTATATCACTGTCATATAATTACACTGTCAAACTAAAAATCCTTTCCAATGGATACAACTAATAACCCAGTATAATTCTACTTGTCATTTGATTCTTTCAGATAAACTCAATTTCTATTTAATAATAATTATAAAAAACAGTTTCATTACCCAATTTTCGAGTCAGCATGTCAAACACTCTGTCAAGAGATAACAGTCTTCTTGACAGTGTCAAGACACGTCAGCATGACATTGGATTAAGACTTTATGCATTGGAGAAAAAAAATGAAGACACTGTCATCTTTACTAATGTGGCATATGACTTTTGATATTGAAATTGTGCCATTGAAATGAAGATGTTCTTAGGCTTTTTAATGTTTTTTTACCTAGACTCATGCGCGATTTGACTCTGAATTGCTTTGTTTTGAGCCTCTGGTATGGATCTTTTAATATCTATGATCAATAAATGAGTTTTTTTAAATATTTAATATTATTTATTTTAATAAAACTGTCATATATTTACTAATAAATGAAACGTCATTTTGTGACGACAACTACTCGTCATTATCCGATATCAACTACTCGTGCTTCCCATTTTTGGAATGTGGTCTCCATTATTAATGTTCTAAAACTTTTTCTTACTTTATATTTTATTAGGAAATGAGTAAAGTTGACTCTCAACCTTGAAGAATTCTAATTTTTGTTATTCAATTTTTTAGTTGATTCTTGCTCTCCAATTTGATAAAAAAGTTTTTAAAGTTGTCCATTCTAGTTTTTGTCTTTCAACTCTTCTTTTTCTTTTTCTTTTTTTTTAAAATTTGATTCTTGCCTTTCAAATTAACCAAACTTCCTAAAAGTTGCCCACATTGAAATTAAAAAAGTTGGAGGACAAGAATGGAATTGAAAAAGTTGAATTACAAAACCAAAATTCTTCAAAGTTAAGGGTAACCGACACTTGAAATTAAAACAATGTAATCTATGTCGTAAGACATTCTTATTAACTTATTTAACAATGTGAAAGACCAAAGTGAATTTTTGCTTTAATTTTATAGTACTAAGAAAAAGAAGCAATGTAAAATTGGACAATTGTTTTCTCTTCTCCAAGAATTCCTGCATGCAACTGATATTATTGTCCATTGAAGACATCATATATCCAAAGACAATATACATTTGTTTTCGAGAATAAAATTGATAGAACAAAAGAGAAGTAATCTAATCTTCAAAGTACATCTCATGAGATTCTGTGAAGTATATCAGGTTAATTTTCTTGCTCAAGTTCTTATAAAACCCCATCCCGATGGACTAAAAGGATTAAATATCTTTGGTAGAAAATAAAAAAGCAATCAAATATCTAGTTATATATTCTTACCAATAATAAAAAATTACAAGACGTAATAAATTTTGATATTCCAAAAATAATCCATGATTATTGGGTTTGCCTATTTTCTATTTGTCACTATTCTGACCCAGTTTTCTTTTCCAACTAATAATATATTTTCAGAGGTCCCTTAATCAGGCGGGTTGTAAATCGAAAGATTGTCCGAGTGACAGACACATATGGGAGAGAGATAACAGGATTCAGGATTCAAATTTCAGGACAAATCTCCATAATATTTCAGTAAAAATTTGCCCCACACGGGATTCAAACCTGCGTTGTCGAAGGATTTCTCCCCACATCACCACATGCATTACCAACTCGGCTATGCTCTTGGGATCCTTTTTTTTTTAAAGCATGGAAGTACCAGTTGATTAGTTCATAATCTATGGGTACAAATTAATAAAATACAAAGAAATTATACAGACTGAGTGGAAATGGCAAGATCCAAGTAACTCTATGTTTCTTAATTTAGGAATAATTTAACTATATGTCAAACATTCATTTATGGAAAGTTTCATGATTCAAGAGTCTCAAAAGGGTTCATACGAGGTTCAATGGATATTTTCATCATAATAATATTGTTTTGTAATCAACAAAGATGTCATCTATTGACATCATTTTAACATGTTGCCTTAATAGATGAGGATATACATATTTTACTTTTAACTAAATTCATCAATTAGCAATTGACACGTGATTAATATATTTAGTTATTAATATTATGTATTGTAGATGACTTTTAAAATTTATCGTCAACTCATTGGACATTAATTTGATATGAATTGATATTCTACTCATTAAATATCACTTGACAAAATTTATTAAATATTAACAATAGAGCATTGGGGTTTTAATGGCTCAAGATGGAATCTGAAGAAGAAAGAAGAAGAAAAACCAATAAGGAGAGAGAGAGAGAGGGCAAAATTGCTTTGTGGGCAACAAATATAAGAGTAACCACCGTTATTTTTCCCTCTTATGTATTTTCAATTTCTTTAATTGATTTATCTTATTAATGAAGTTTCTTCTTTTCTATATATATATATATATATATATATATGTATATGAACATTATTTTTGAATACTTCAAAATATTCTAATTCATCTTTAAATTTAAATTTTCATTTTTTGTGATTGATAATTTTAAGAATCAGTCTGCCAAAGGGCCTATATCACTCCCTAATAAAGATTCATTTTGCCAATATTTTGAATTTATTTTCTCATATATCTATATCTTTTCCAAATCATAAATTAAAAAAAAAGAATCAAATAATGAAATTTAAAAATTGTGTGTTTATTTTCATCGTTCCTTTCGTTGACAATCAATCGATCCGAAGAGAATGGTACTTTGACTTTTTTACTTACTGTTGTGTTCACTGTAGAATTTGTGGTTTATAATAAATTATAAACACATCCTTTCCAACTAAAGTAATGTATAGCCAATCTAAATTAAACGTGCAACAGAGCTTGCTATAGATGCAATTCAAATATGTACGATTTTGATATGGATCAGTCAACTCCTAAAGTACAAGTGCATAAATTATTATAAAATTATTGTGTTTTTATTAAGTTTTTACGTGAATATATTTTGGTAATGATGATTGACATTATATGTTACAAAATTGTATCTTATTTTGTGAGAGTATCTTTTGCATTAGTGTATCAAATCCCAGTACAATTATAAATTTTAATGTCCATCTATTTATAGGTATTTGGTTTCATCTTTCAGACATTGAATATATCTAGAAGTTTCTTCAGGGTAGAATAATTCCTAGGTTCAACGTGAGTTGATTGCTAGGTATTCCAAAAAAGTAACACGACAAAACAAGTAGAATTTATTATACTCCAACAATAATTACTGTCGTAAAAAAATAAACAATTATTTTTATATCGATAAGTAGAGTGTGAATTCCGTTTATGATTTAAATTTTTTGTTATTAAAATTTTATTTTTCTATCAAAAGAGGCTTGTTTTTCATATAAAATTGGATTGAACCAAACCAAATCAATACAATTTGATTCAAATCGTAATTTTATTATTCAAATTTTTTGTTCTTATTATCCCAAAAAGAATCAATCTATAAAAGGAAAAAAAAAAACTACCAATGGGAGTAATAGGGCTAGCTAATTTCTATTTCCTTATTCTTTTTCTATAAACAGATTTATATTATTATTAATTCAGTTTTCAATTTTGAAAACTGAAGACCAAATCGATTTTTTTTTAGTTTATGTACTAGACAATTGGAAAATCGAAAATCCAAACTGTATTTACAAATAATATTTGATCAAATTCAAAATTTTAATCAGAACCAAATAGTGCATACCTCTGCCGATAAGTATTCAATTAGGATTGGATCGTAGAGTGGTGCTGTCAGACATTGGTGGGTGTCAAAATTTGTAAACAAATTCCTTGTCAAAATATAATTATTGTGAACACATGAACAACACGATATCGCTTCACAATGCAAAGTTAATTAAAGCAATATATAATTAGATTAATTAATTGCAACTCAATTTGACATTATTGTAATGACTGATTTAGGATTATAAGAACCTTTTGAATTAGGAGCATGATAGACTTAGCCTTCAAATATTTGCAACGTTTTGAAGAACCATATAGTTGCTAATTTCATTGACACAGTTATATATGCATATTATAAGTCCCTCTCTTCCCTTAGCTTCTATATTTACCAAGAAAAAAAAAAAAACTTTAATGTTCAACGTTTCCCCAAATATGGAAGGCCCTAGGCTTTTCTATTGACATATGTCCATATATCCAATATGGTGGGGGGCTTGTGACATCTCTTCCTTCAACATCAATCTTCATATAGATTCTATTCCAAGAATACTTTTAACGAAATTCTGACCAATGAATCAGCCCCCACTTTAAACAAATGAAAAAGCACTTCTGGTCAAAACTTCCTGATCATAAACAATCTCAATGGCCCATAACTGTATGAAACGGATGAGGAAACTTTAAACCTTCAGGGGAAGTATTCAATTGAATTTTTTTATTGAATTTTAAAAATTTAGGTGTATTTAATTGAAACTTTTTAAAAAGTTTTAAGGTATTCAATTAAAACAATTTAGATGAGTCATGAGGTATTCAATTTGAAAAGGATTTTTAATAACTTTTATAAAATTAAAATTTTTCATGACTTTATATGTAAAATATAAAGGAAAAATGTCTCACAAAATCTTATTTATAATTATAGGTGGGGGTGAGAATTTGGGTTTGATCTAAGTTTAAAGCTAGTATGAACTTTATAATTATAGGCCCGTGAAAATTCGGCCCGACCCAATTGCGTTTCCTTTTTGGCTAATTTCTTGAGAAAATTTTAAAATTAATAGTTTTTTATATAAAAAACAAAGTCATTTTAACCATTTGGGTTACAAATTATAAGCTCTTCAAAATCATGACGGATTGGGTGGCCCTTTTTGCCACACCTAGCCCTATCCTGTCCGACCTGAACTATCAAAACAACGTCATTTTGATAGAAATTTCCATATTTTATGTTTCATTTTGATCGAAATTTTCATCTCGTATGTTGTCCCTTTTGCTTGCATATAGAAACTTGAAATTTGACATGAATTGAATTTTATTGGTTTAGACTTTTGGGTGTTCGAAAAATAAAATAAAAAAGGAAAGAAAATGCTCGGTGAATGAGACTAAGCTTCTATTAAAATTTGATGAGGAATACACATCTAAGGATGTGGAAAATTTTGGACCATATTTTGAAAGTTAATAACAATAAAGAGAAATTGCATTATATTGCAACCAATACGAAGAATGATCGAATGATTTTGATAATTTTGATAATATTTAACATTAGAATTTTATTATGAACATTATTATAGTATCAAGAATTTAGGTTATTTATTTTATGAATTTTTATTGGTTTCCAAGATTTTGTTTCTTGTATTGACATGACAATAATTATTTTAAGAATATATAACTTTTTTGTTGTGTAAATTTTCTTTTATTTTTAAAATGAAAATCTATAAAAGTCTCAACAAATCCAAAAAAGTCTAAATGAAAATCTAAGTAGAATCCTAATAAATCTATAAAAGTCACTTAAAATTCTATAAAATCTATAAAAATCTCATATTTCAAAAAGTCATTAAAAGTCTCAATTAAATACACCCCCTTTAGTCTCATGCATAATGCCTATATGCATCCAGAAAATTTTTGCAATGCCCCCTTTGGGTGAAAGATTCTATCTTTTTTTAGTAAACAGATAAGAATAAAATGTTTCCTTTTTTACGAAATCAGAATAAGAATAAGTCTCAAAGTCATTATATATCTTTCCTACAACATGCATGTTGTCAACCCTTCATGCAACTATATATATGTGTCTATTTTGCATAATACACACAGTATGGATCTAGTGATTTATCCATTAATTGTCTGAGAGAATTTGCATGAAGAAAGAGGAGAGGGAAGTGCAGCCAAGGATGATTTGCCGGCAATATGGTTAATTAAGGTTTTCTGTCTCCGGCAAATTGTTCTTGGCTATATTTGCCTCTTCTCTGCTCATGCAAACATCTCAAGACTTATCCATAAATGTTTTTTTTTTTTTTGAAAGGCAAAAAACCTTTTATTAAAAAAATGTGAGACTTATCCTGAAAATCTTGCTTCAAGATGGTTCGTTCTTGTAAAATGCTCTTGTATTTGTAGGTTATATTTTTTGTTGGTCATGCCATTTACTTATATTTTAAAACCCTTCTCTAAGAATACTTTGTCAGATCTTGTATGTATGTTCCAGAAAGCTTTAATTTATTTTGTCATCAGAGTAATGCAAAGAGTTTCAATATATATCATATGTTTTTTTAGAAGTATGCTCCTCACTCCTCAGTTTCCAATATGTTTGCATACTCTCTCTGTTGTCTACGACTAATATAATTTCTTCATCTAAAATTAATATAAGAATATCCAGTAAGGTGGTAACATTGTATAAGAAACTTTATATCCTTTAGGTATAGCCAATTACAATATGAAGGTTTGTCAACACCAATTATATTTAGACTCAACAACTTCCGGAGCATTAGGATCAAGTGCTGTGGCATTAGAATCTACTTCTTGGTGAGGGCTTGAGGGAAAGAATCAAGATATGTTCATTGGTTAAGGATGCTGGGAACTTCTGCTGATGTTGGTTCTTCCTATTACATTAGGACGCAACAGCTAAAAATTACTCCGAAATTTTGAATGGTGATGAGGTATGATTAGGATGAGCAATTTACTGCAGCTCTGATACCAAAAGAGCCAGACAGAAAATAGACATGAAAAAGATAATCTAGAAAGTTCAAATTACTTTGATATAAGGGAAGAATATTGATATTCACATCTATTTTTTCTCCAAAAGAAAAATGGTAAAAAGGTAGATATAACATTATTACTTATTGAGGATCTTTACAAATTTACCTTGGAAATTAAGGGAATTTTGTGGATTTTTTCCTCTTTTAACAAAAAGTAATCAGTTATACCCTTTTTCTTTTCTTATCCTTTTTTTTTTTTGGAAAGGCAGTTATACCCTTAAAATATGACAACATTTTCAATGTTAATATGTTATTCTAATCTATAGGTCGTGATATACTTAACAAACAAAAAAAACATTATATAAAACTTTCTTAAATTCATAATATTGTTAGAACTACTTTCCACTAATTCCATAAGGGTACAAAACATAAGATAGGCCTAAACGACCAGAAAACAGGTCAGGAAAAGTCGGAAATCTAAAATATTTTTGTAAAGAATTCATGAGTTGAAGTCTATAGAATTGAAAAAATCAAATGTGATGCATAAGGATGTACGTTGGAAAATGCCTTTTCAAGAGCCATGACATTCAAATATAACACTTGCAAAGTTTTACAAGCTTTTTAAGTGTAGGCTTGGGGGTTCTCTCTAGAATTGGTTACCTCATATTAACATCATCAATTGAAGGAACCTAAACGAGAAAATGAAAAGAAAAGAAAAAATTAATACTTTACATAAGTTTTTGACTAAGTCCTTTGTAGATGTCCATTTTAACTCAACTTAATCCACCTTCTAGTAATATGATAGGATTGTCAACCAGCTTGGCTGACTTGAATTCAACCCATTCAGCTCAATTTTATTTGGGTTGAACTTTAAATAATTATTGGTCAAGTTTGGCTTAAACTTACTTTTAAGTTAAGATTAAGCTGAGCTTGAGTTTAGTTCTAGAAAATTGGAATTCAACCATCTGTGAACTCAATTATGCTTGATATTCTTCCTTGAGGTGTCGGTTGAGTAGAGCTAGGAAGAATGGTTTGAATTCCTTCTAGATTCCTTTTGTTTTATCATTAGCCAAATCTTGCCACGAAAGATGCTTTGAAATGTATATATATATATGTGGTATGCTGTAAATTTGCTTCTAAAACAATAGTTTCACTTGGCTTAGAAAATTCCTTATCGCTTTAGGAGCTATTCATTACTTAGTCCCGGGGCCATACTCGTTCTGGAGGGAAAGGAAAATATCCAATTTTATTGGGGATGAAGAAGGGGATAAAATTGAAATTATGAGTTTTAGCGAGTATGAGAATGATGGGTTTGGAATTCGATTTTGAAATAGTTGTTAATGTCACATTTTATTGAAATTAATATTAATAATAATTGATAATTATCTATAGTCATCTACTTCTTTAAATAAATTGATTTATTTTTCATCTCAAAACTTCTTTTATTCAAATGATATCATTAGATACTTCATCAAGTGCTTCTTTATATTCTTCAATTTATTTGTCATAAAATGGAAGGTACTTCATCCAAAAAAAATAAAAAAAGGCACATCAACATCACAAAAAGAAGGCACATAAACACCACAAAAGGAAGTTAATTTAATAAATATTTTATCATCAAGGCACAATTAAAAACATTGGGTTTTTTGTGAGACAAATTTTGGAATCGATAAACCTTGTATTGAAGCTTCAATTGAATTAGAGAGAATGTTATGTAGTTATAAAATTAATGTAATATATGGAAAATGTAATGTTGGATGAATCAGTATATATATATATATATATATTATTAGTATATTTCGAAAACCATGAAAATTATGCTTTCATGTTTACATGCAAATAATTAGATTATGAAATTCATGTATATTTAAACTTTAATTACATATTTGAATCCAGATTTGACGTTGGGTAAATTCTAAGTTTATTAAACCCATAACAAAGAAATAATTTCGCAGGCCAAAGAAATAAACACAAGCTTCTCACGCATAAGGTAACAAATCGTTCTAAATTTTTTTCCCGACTCATCAAATCACAAAAATTGCAGCATCTGAATTTTATGGTATTCGGAATTGTTAAAGCATCTATAAATTTGTTTGTTTTATCGTTAATTCTGCCTTTTTTTAAAGCATCTGTAAATGTTTTTTCTGGATTTAAATTGGTGCTAATACAGTTTACCTAATCTAGACAAAAATAGCTAAGAATAAAGAAAAGGTTGTAGCCGTTGGACTTGTAAAGCAAAAATCAGATGTATTGTTACATTTTAAGCAAATTACAATTAATGGCAAGCCAAAAGCTAGATGTATTTGTTGCAATGGCATTTAAGTGCTGGAAGAAGCTCCAAAATAAATCATTTACGCTATCACATATCAAATTATAAGGAGAAAAAGAATTTGCCAACAATTAATGACTACAACTTCAATCAAGATTTGGCTAGACTAGATTTGACTGAAATGGTCATTTTGCATGAGTACCTATCATCCATAGTTGATCATTATGATTTTCGAAAGTTTTGTGGTGATTTTAGAAGCCAATGTTCAAAGTTTGTTCAAGAGGAACTTTGAAAGAGATGTCTTGAAGACTTATGAAGTTGAAAAAGAAAAATTGTCATCTTTGTTGATGCAAAATAAAGGGAGAATAGGTGTCACTTATGATATGTGGACTGCTAACTATCATAACAGATCTTATATGGCAATTACTATCCATTTTATTGATAATGCATAGAATATGCATCCGAGAATTTTGAGGTAATTCTTTTTAATATTACTAGATTTAGATGTTCATTTATATTTATTTAAATAAATATAACTATTTTTTCCATTTTTATTTATTATTAATAGGTTTAGTAATGTTCCTAGTCCACACACAAGCAAAGTTTTAAGTAATGTCTTAGAGGAGAGTCTTAATCAATGGAACAATTTCTTGATAATTATTATACCAATGATGATGCTATTCATTATCTCTTAAATAGTCTTCAGAAGAATACATTAATTTTGAATGAGAGATTTTTGCATATTAGATGTTCTACACACATCTTGATAGTTTAAGATGGACTCTCAATAATACAAAAGGAGATAAAAAAAAGTTCGACAAAGTGTAAAATTTTGGACAGCATCACCAAAGATGGTACAAAGATTTAAAGAATCTACATGTGCAAAAGGTATTTGACATATCAAGAAACTTACTTTAGATTGCAAAACGAGATTTCTTTCAAATGCATTGTCATATAATGAAGTTTTTCATATGCTAAAACATAAGAAGCGATTATATATTTGCTTGTTATTAGATGAGGATTGGAATTTGCACAACAAATATGTGATCATTTACAACTTTTAACAATGCCACCCAAATATTTTCAAAGACAAGATCTTCAACTTTGAATGTGTTTTTCCCTATTATTTGTGACATTAGAATTAAGTTGCAAAAGATGGAAAATGACAATAATGACTTGGGACAAATGATTGCACAAAAAATGATTGTAAAGTTTGATAAATATTGGAGTGTTGTTCATGGATTTATAAATGTAGATCTATTTTTGAACCTTAGATACAGACTGAGTTTCTTGGAATTCATATTTTCACAAATATTTGATGACGATGCATACACAAGAATTGTGGATATTAGGAAGTTGTGTATTGAATTGTATATTGAAGAGAAGAATAAATATGATAGCCAATGATCTAAGAATGTTGGTTCTTTCAATGAATCAAATTTACTTGGAAAAAGAATGATGAAAATCTTGTTGGATATGATCTTTTTTGGCACTTAAAGAAGATATTTTGCAAGGAAGGTCAAAGTTAAATCAATATCTAGAAGAATGACATGTACCACTTGATAGACTTTGATATTTTATCATGGTGCAAAATTGGTGAATCCAAATATCATATCCTTAAAATGATTACAAGATACTTATTGTGTTTACCGATCACTACAGTATATTCAAAATCTGCATTTAGTACTGATGGAAGAATAGAAAATTCATATCGTAGTAAACTTCATCCAACACTAGAAGTTTTGGTGTTGTCAAAGTTAATTATCATCGAACATTAAATGTAATTTTATTTATCTTTAATTTAAATTTGTAATTATTATATATATTCAAAATAAATAATCTTTCTTTTTTATTACAAGTTAGAATGATGGTGTACTCATAAGGCAAATTTTCAAATGCCAATTTACAATAAAAAAATTGATATTTATACTCTTTACGGGCCTAAATTTTAATACACATGGACTAAGAGCGACCACTTGATGATATTATTATTATTGGTATTGCTTTGTTAAGTGTTAAAGAATGCTCTATTATATGGTCTCAAAAAATAGTATTTATCTAAATATGACATGTAAACTAAGCTTTTAGGCGATATAAAGTTAGTTGTGGCAGTTGTGATAGCTAGTCCTGTATGCAAAGTTCAAGGTTCAAGGTTTCTTTTATCTTGTAAATAGCTAGTTGTGGCAGCATTCTGTTAGTTTTTTAGTGGTGTTGCTGGTTTTGTATATGGTCTACCTTCAGTGTTATGTTTTGTACTTGGGGAGCCCTCTTCCCTTTGGTTCTTTCTCAATAATGCTCTTGCTATTGATATCTGCTTAGTTTCATTTTTTTCTCTAATCTTTGTGTATCTCTAACGATTTCGTTGTTGAACAGACGAAGAATCTACTCAGGATAGATATCTTTCACATAAGCTACCTAAGGGCTCGTTCCCCCAAGAATACTTTGTGGAACACAAAATAGGTGCTTTAGGTATAAAAACTTATAGGTTTGTCATTTTTTTAATTGCCTTTCATCTAAATTGCATCATTGATTTATTATTTTTTTTATATTCTTGACAGGAAATTTGAAGATTCAAGAGCTTAGGCCTATGTGTATAGAATAAAAAATATTCATTGATTGGATTAAGAATGGTATGATGTGTTTCTTATAAGCAATTTAGTAAGAAATTAATTTTTGGGCTAAAGCTTTCATGTTTACAGGAGTTTTCTTTGCATTAAGGAAAATTTTTTTGAAAACACTTGTGGTATCTGTATGTGAATCAGTTAATGGAGCAAGCATCGAAGAATATCGTTGTAAGTGTTAAAACTTTGCATACAGAACTAATACGATTAATATATTTTCATACAGTAAGTTTGCTTTTCATACTAGTTTGGGCAGCATCTTATTTTAGTAAAATATTTTTGTCTTTCCTTTGTTTTGGTAGTAGTGGATGGTCTTGTTTTTGGCCGCTTATCAGTTTATGTTTCAGAATTAGGTTTTTTGTCATCATATTAGCTTCCTTGACAAACACTTCAGGTTATTATTTGAAAGAAGGCTGAGGCTTGTTACTAGTGGATGCACAGGTAGTTCTGTATATTATGTAGAATTTGCTTGGGTTTGTTCTAGATCTGGTAGGGTGGAAGGATGGATGGTTGTGCTAGAATTGCACTTGACATGTAGACAGAATGCCCTATTTTAAGCATCTTAAGTAAGCTTGAACGTGGCACGAGAAACCTTTATGCATCTGTGTAGTTAAGTCGTGCACTAATCTTTTCCATGACTCTCACTAACTTTTCCACTACTAGTGGTTTGTCCAGACCGTTAAAGGTTAGCTATTGAAGTTTTGGAATTGCTCTAAAATATAAGTATTTTCATTTCTTCCGCCAAAAGGAGTTGGAAATAAATTTTGTCGTAGTAAATTTATATCAGTAGTAAACTTCATCCAACACTAGAAGTTTTCATGTGTTGTCAAAGTTAATTATCAACAAACATTAAATGTAATTTTTATTTATCTTTAATTTAAATTTGTAATTATTATATATATTCAAAATAAATAATATTTATTTTTTTTATTACAAGTCAGAATGATGGTGTACTCATGAGGCAAATTTTCAAATACCAATTTACAATAAAAAAAATTGATATTTATACCTTTTACGGACCTAAATTTTGATACACATGGACTAAGAGTCAACCACTTGATGATATTATTATTATTGATATGGCTTTGTTAAGTGAATGCCCTATTATATGGTCTAAAAAAATAGTATTTCTCTAAATATGACATGTAAACTAAGCTTTTAGGTGATATAAAGTTAACTAATTTAAATACCGTATGGAATAAAGTAGAGTTGGAAATCCCAATGAGAATTACTAAATGAACACCCAATTTATTAAACGCACACCTTTTATTCCAATTTTGCCCTTGACATTTCTCTCTCTACTTTATCACTCTAAAAAAACTCTCTCAATACATTCAAGAAAAATGGAAGACGTAGAAGCCAAATTTGATTATGATTTTGATTCCGATCCATGTATCGATGATAATAAGGTATATTTCAAGTCTTTTATCTTTAATTTACGTATATTTTTATAGATTTATGGTTTTTTTTCATGAACTGGAAAAAAATTGAGTTTGTCCGAATGGTCGATCAAGACAAAAGCCTTTTGTCCGGATGGTCAATCCGGACCAAATCAATTTGTCCGGATGGTCAACCCGGACAACCCCATTTTGTCTGGATGGTCAACCCAGACGAGTCGGGTCAAATTTTTCTAGTTTTCCTGCTATTTTAATTTATTTTAATATACATTTAACTAATTAATTATATATGTTATATTTTTTTAAGAATCAGTTGTTTTAGAAGATTTTCCATATGTGTCTTATATGTGTCTGCAGATTTTGTAACCAATCAGATATTTTCTTCTAAAGATGAACTTATTCAATGGGCTCGAGATCAAGCTTTATTATGTGACTATTATCTTATAATAGAGAGATCGAAGCAAAAAAAAAAGTGTATATGGATATGAGCGTTCAGGATGTTATAGGAATAGTGATACGCATATTACACTTGACAGTAAGAGCAGAAAAGGAACTGGGACGAAGAAGATTGATTGTTCATTTGATCTGAGGGCATCAAGGATAAGACATGGACATTGGGTTATAGAAATTCATAATGGATACACATAACCATTATCCTATAGTTTATTCTTGTAGACAGTCAGCAAAGCTGAACTAGGAGGAACTAAAGATTGTAAGGGAGTTGTCCAAGAGTAATATGAAACCAAAAGACATTCTCATATACTTGAAACAGAAATTCTCAAAGAATAAGAGTGGTATTGTAAACGTGTACAACGCAAGAAATAAGTTCAACGGTGAAAGATACAGATTGCAGATCTGTTATTCAAGCAGTTGTATCACATGGACTTCTGAAGCTCATTGGTTAGTGTGGCATAGGGTGAAGGCCTGTACAAATATAATGAGTGATATATTGATTTGTCATCCTAGATCTTTGGACCTACTACATGTATATCATTATGTATTGGTTATAGATTGCACCTACAAGACTAACCGATACAAGATGCCTTGTTTTGAGATTATTGGAGTGACCCTTACGCAGATGAACTTTTTAGTAGCTTTGGCATTTATGGGGGACGAAAATGAGGATTCATACACATGGGCTTTGGAGACATTTATGCATATGCTTCCATTTTCACTATACAGTGGAGTCATAGTCACTGATAGAGAACTTAATTTAATGAATGAGATTAATGTTATATTTTCGGATGCTACATATTTGTTATGTAAAAGGCACATTTGCAGAATGTGGAAAGTTATGTGACTTAGGATTACACGTCACAAAAAGTGGGGAATATCATTTTTGCGAAATTCATGGTATACGTTGGTTGAGTCAGCGACCAAGAAAGCTTATGAGGAGAACCTATCAAAGGTAAGATTTTAAAATAATGTTTTTACCATCTCAAAGTAATATTTGTGTTTAGTAACTATTAATTTAATTAATTTAGTGTAATTGAAACAAATAATAAATTAATATATTTTAGTTTACAATAGTTTATTTTTGAATATGCAATATTTTCGTGTTTAGTTAATATATTTATGTACAGTGTTTTTGCAATTTTGACATTTAAATATAATTATTTATTTTTATTTTTCAGATGGAACGGAAATGACATAAATTGAAGGTTGTTTTGGAATATGTGCAAGACACATATTTAATGAAGTATAATGAAAGATTTGTCCGGTGTTGGAGAGACAGACATATGCATCTCTGGTGTAGCACGATAAATAGGATGGAGAGCCAGCATTCAATATTGTAGAATTGTCTTAATACATCGACTGGTGGATTTGACACAAATTTTCCAAAAATTCAGGGTATGGTTGAGATTCAAATCAACGAGGTAAATATGTCGTTGGAGAAATCAAGGATGCGAAAACTCCATAAAACTTCAGATGAGTTGTATGTTGGATTGGGTAGAATGGTCAGCCATTGGGCTATTAGGATGATGGGCGCTTAGCAGGAGATTGCAGAGCATTTGATGTCACTCGATGATTGTGATTGCTTTATAAGGAAGACACATGGTCTTCCATGCACCTGCCAATTATAGTTGTATATGTAGTTGGGGACTACTAGTGCCCTCGAATGATATACACATATTTTGGAAGACGCTTACTTTTGAGGCTGATCAAGGAGTTGATGAAGAGATAAATTCTGTTTTGAGAGGTTATTTTGATTAGATGATGCTGAAGCCCACACATGTTAAATACATTTATGCCAAGAAATTAGAGCAAATGCTTGCACCCGATGAACAAATCTTGGAGGAACCTGACAGGTGCGAAAAGTCTAAGGGTCGTCGAAAGAAGTCTTCCACTAGCAGAGATCAATCTTATTGGGAGCGTGTTGAAAAAGAATTTAGCAATGTAACTATAAAGTCATTGGATGCGAGCAAGTCTGGAAAGTCATTGAAGAAATCTAATTATGGGAAGAGACATGTGAAACGATCTCTGTCAGAGTCACTTGTGGAGTTGGACTCAAACACACCAGTTATGCCAACTGGTTCAAGTAGTGGTATGAACTCAATTTATGTTGATTGTTCTATACCCATTGCCGATCCATTCCAACTTATCCGACTTGGGATTGACCATTTTATAATAGATTATATTCGTGGTGTATTAAATGTAGTTGGGGATGATAATTGTGGCTTTAAAACTGTTGCATATCAGATTTATGGAGACGAGATACATTGGTCAGTTGTTAGGAGAGACATGCTCCTTTCTATTGAGACACGTTGTGATTTGTATTTCAGACAATTCCAGTCCGACGAGTATTTAGAGACCATATGGTATATGCTTGATTCATGACACCGGTCTAGCTACTAATAGACACAAGTGGATGGATATTTCTGAGTTAGGATTTGTAGTAGCTACGACATATGATGTCGTGTGTGTGTGTGCTATTCCCGTATGGGTGGTCGTGTTACGTATCTACCACTAATTAGTCAGGGGACTAATCACGATCTATCTAGTTACCGTGTTGTGACACTAGCATATCTCAGGGCAACGGAACACTATGTATCGGTACTGTATATTTATTTTAAATTATTTGACACATTTTAATGCATTACTTATATTGAAAATCATTTTAATGCATTAATTAATTATTGTTATGTGGATAGTTGTTGATGGCAGACATGTTCCCCATTCCTCCTGATATCTACTAATTGGAAATGGTCGTGTGACCCTAATTTGCATGAAGATTGGAACCATATTTTACAGCACCAGATTCAGATGTGGCAGTCTAATAGATAGGATTTTTATCTATGTGTGATGGAGATCATGCAGTTTGTTTGACATTTATCAATGAGTATTTTTTATAATATCACTTTTCTAATTTTCAATGAACACAAATAACAGTACAATACAATGCACAAATAATAATACAATCATCCATAGTACATAGTACATAATACAATTATCCACAGTACATAATACAACATTGACAAAAAAAACTATGATCTATGTGTAGATGTAGTACCACGAGTCCGTGATGGTGCAATATCTCTATCTTGAAAGACATAATCTCTGATTGCCTCTTGAGAGTTATATGGGATGTATGAGGACTCTCCTGCAACCGTATCATTACTCCCAGATAAAGTCTCTAAAGTGAGCATTTCGAATGCTCACTCTACTTGAGTATAATGCAACTCTAGCTCCATCTAACGTCTCACACCCCTCATACAGGGGTAAAGTAGTCTTTCTACTCTGTTAAACACCTGTTATAATTAAACAAAATATCAACATATAGAAAAAGTTTAACATATAACAACAATAAAATATTCACTATAATAAGTAATAAATGTCAAATGATTGCATACATCTCGGTCAGATAATGTGTACGAGAGATGAACTACTACAACTAGCCATCTTCCTGAGCATCTGGCTCTCCAGGAGGACATCGGACCACCATTGGATGAAGATGAGTCCTAGGAGTCCACCAATATCCTCCGGTCGGACTATATTTGATGACGTTACGACGAGGATCCCGATGTCTGGTGGCCTGTAATGGTGGTATCGGTGCACATGGCACAATCTGGACATAACCGAACTGTCTCATGACACGCATAGACATGTATGGCTCCACCTATATCTAGAAAACGAACGCATCCATGAAACCTACTCATCCAGCAAGCCTCAACAGCTTGTGAATGATACAGGCATCCAAATCACCTAAGACAAAAAGAAGTTATAAATGATTTAATATGCCACAAAACAATTGTGATAAATTCAAACGCAATCATTTCAAATAATAATTTTACCAGGGACAATGTGAGTGCGTCTAACTGCATTTGATAACAACAAATAGAATCCGATGACATACACTGTAGTCTAGGTGACATCCACCTCATGGTCCATGGATCTGTCGAGGTCTAAGTACATAGAGGCTTTGAAGGTCCAAATATCGGGAAGTGCTCGTATATCCATGCTTCCAACAATGTCAAATACCCAGCTAGCTGACTGCAGTCTATCCTCGATACTATTCCAAGCTGTCTATATAGGTGAGCAAGTGTTGCAGCTGCCCATGCGTGGTGTGGGATAGCCAGAAGAGACATAAGAGTGGGTAAAATAAAACTCTGGGCTGTGTTTGTGGACTTACCCATGAACAATGAACAGCTAAGCAGTGTACCACAAAAAATACTGTGCCTTAACATCATCAGCTACATCAACATCTGTACATCTCCCGGCAAGCGTCTTCAGTTTGATGCCACCGTGCTTCCACTCACTTGAAGCGTCCCCATGTCCAATCTGTAGATGCTCCGAGACGTATGTAAGAATAGTCTATTTATCTGAAGTAACACTCACCTGCAACAAATAATAAACATATTTAAATTATTTAAAAAACACATAATGTTTTCAATAAATTATATAATATAATAAAGTTATAAACAATTGTAACTCTTTTTCTGTAACACTAATATCCAATCCTAATATGAAATGGACATCATATAATGTCAAAGACATCTCTCCGAATGGTAAGTGAAAACTGTTAATCTCAGGATGCCACCTCTCAACAAAAGCTGATATTAATGCAGCGTTCACTTCATTAAACTGGCATCGACCAAGGTGACCCAATCTAGTGGCTGTCACTATCTCCTGAGCCCTAAGTGACCTGCCAACCTAACAAATACGATGGACGATAATGAACTCGTAATGGAACTCTCTCCTACAAATGCAAAAACCATAGTCATATTAACAAAATAAATGTATATATTTTTCAATAATACTATTAATATAGTACCACATACATCACCATGCCACACAACATATGTCACATGACCTCTAAATCCACTCAATAAGTCTGTGATAGTCTCAGGGTACCGATGGTGGTCTAATGGATATAGACATAGGCCTAGTACCTGAGGCTACAAACGGTCGAATAATGGCAGCAACACCACGTGACAGGAATCCTATACCCTTACCAGCTCTACGGGTGCCTCTGGGGGCAAGTACTCTGCTCGAGAAGTCTCCATCTCATTCTCGTCATCCAAGATAGAGTATGAAGAATCATCATCATCATCTAGGATCACATATGCAGCAGGTGTCACGACTCCCGTATCTAGAGTCCAAGAGTCGGTATAAACATCATCCCATGGATGCTAGAAGGTTCAACAGAGGGAGAATTTCTCTCTGCAGCCTCAACCTCAGCCAATAACTGGGCATAATGAGCCGTCCTTCCTCCTTATATCCTCACTCGCCCTATCACTTAGTGATCTATTGACCAAACGGCCTCTGACACGCCCCTCACGCTCATCCATTGATTTCCTAACGTCATCTAGTAAAGATATCTTGCTCCCCTTTTGTGTTTTTTAAATCACAATTAATATAAATTAAAGTTAGCTGATTAAAAGAAAATAATATAATATAAAAAATCAAACTAAAATATAAAAATAAAAAAACTACTACATTACTAAACTTAATCAAGTTATTCACATTAAACTTATATTTGTTTTCATTACACTTAAATAATTAAATAAAATATTCTAAACTTAAATATACTAATTTATAATTTGTTCAACTACATTATTGTTAACTAAATAAAGCAAATTAAACTTAACTAATTAACACTGAGTAATTTAATTTAAAAAATCAAAAGCAAGTATTGTTGTAATTAAAATTAACACTATTTCAAACTAAACTAATTAAACATAAATGATTCCAAATTAAAATAAAATAAATTAATATTTTTATAATTCAAGTTAATTAATTCAAACTAAATAATCAAATTTAACAATTAAACACAAATATTAAAAAAGTAAAAAACTCAACTCATTATTAACCTAATTAAACTTAATTATTCTTAATAAAATGAAAAATAATTCATATTAATATAATTAAAGTTAACTGATTAAATGAAAGCAATATAATATAACATATCAAACTAAAATATAAAAACAAAAAAACTACTACATTACTAAACTTAATTAGGTTATTCACATTAAACTTATATTTGTTTTCATTACACTTAAATAATTAAAATAAAATATTCTAAACCTAAATATATTAATTTATAATTTTTTCAACTAACTTATTGTTAACTAAATAAAGCAAATTAAACTTAACTAATTAACACTAAGTAATTTAATTTAAGAAAACGAATTAAAGTATTATTGTAATTAAAATTAACACTATTTAAAACTAAACTAATTAAAAATAAATGATTACAAATTAAAATAAAATAAATTAATATTTTTATAATTCAAGTTAACTATTTCAAATTAACAATTGAACACAAATATTATAAAAGGAAAAAACTCAACTCATTATTAACCTAATTAAATTAAATTATTCTTAATAAAATGAAAAATAATTCATATTTATGTAAATTAAAATTAACTGATTAAAAATATAATATAATATAACATATCAAACTAAAATATAAAAATAAAAAATTACTACATTACTAAACTTAATTAAGTTATTAAATTACTATATTAAACTTAGATTTGTTTCATTACACTTAAATAATTAAAATAAAATATTCTAAACCTAAATATATTCATTGATAATTTATTCCACTAAATTATTGTTAACTAAATAAAGCAAATTAAACTTAACTAATTAACACTACGTAATTTAATTTAAGAAATCAAATGCAAGTATTAAAAGTGAGAAAATAATTAATTAATTGAATATATATACATTCATTAAATTAACTAAATTTAAAAAAAAAAAGAAAAAAGAAAACGCCCACGAGCCACGCCCAACCGTACAGACTGCCAAACAGCTACAACCAGATTTGATTTTTTTCCTTTTTTTTTTCAAATTTATCAATTTTATGCATCATCTACAAACAGCCAAAATTTATCCACATAAACATAAATGCATCATCTACAAACAATATCCATTCATTAAAACAAACTTTCATGCATTAAATTACAAGATTTTATCAATTCAAGCCATATATAAACTAGATTCATTTTTTTCAATTTTAACCAATAATATCAAAAAACATTTTATAATAAACGAATAAATAAGCATTTATTTCATTCAAAACGACTCTGATTTGATAAGTTTGGATAGAAATTTGAAAAAGTTTAGTGTAGAGATAAAATAGAGAGAGTGTAAAAGGATAAAAATAAAATTTTGACGTGTGAGTTTAATAATCATGAATCCCAATATGTACTTATTCCTCCAGATAAGTTATATTTATTGACTGAATCCACAGAATGTTGGGATAAAATAAGAGGCATAACAAGGAAACAGTCATTGGAAAGCTCATAACAGTAGTTCTTTCAACCACAAAGGGGATACCATAAAAGTAGCACCAGTATCATATGCTAGCTTTCTAAACCAAACTAGACAAAATCCTACTGAAAACATAAAAGTAGCACCAGTACCTTGAACAGAATGATGAAGCCCACCTCAACCAAATCAAATAGCACCCTTCTTTGGGACCAACAACTTTGCTATCTACCACAACCATAAGACAAAAAAAAATCTGGAACCCAGTTCATTACAACAATAGAGATACATGAACCAGCAAATAGATCCAAGAGAACAAACATTCAGCATCTGTAAGCCTGCGCATGATTCCCCAGGTATACGAAAAACTCATTGCCGTCCAATAAATAGTTGTCTAACAGAAAACAAAAACACTCTTCTCTGATGTAAGCATCCGTTTTGCAGGTGAAGAACCAACGATTCTCTCAAGCTAAACATCATGAGAAAGTAAGTTAGCATCACAGTTTTTACATAAAAGGAAAAATGTAGACAAGAAATAAGAGATAAAGCACCCCATTCTCATGCAAGATTTCAAGGGAATGAAAAATGAGATACAGTTTTATAGTCCTCACAGTATGCAATTGAAAACAAATAAAAGGAAGGGTATATGATGACATTGGGCAGCACGAAAACAACAAATGAAAGAAAAGCAACTGCGTGAATAATATTTGTTTGTCCTGAATTTTTAATATAGAATTGACGGATCTAACAACCATTTCCATATGTAAACAAGTTATAAAAATTCTTTTCCAACAAAGATCTCCTCAAAATTCATGAAGGTACAAAATTTTGCGGCAAGCACTACACACTACAAGGTCCTGAAATAACTTCAGTACCAACAATATCACTGGTGGAATGGATGCCAGCTTAAATTGAATAGCTTCTTAACCAGAACACTTAATCTGTCACTCTTTAGATATGATATCAAACTAACTTTTTCCCAACTTGCAAAGGAAAGATGGGTACAACAAATCCAGAGTTAGAATCTACAATTTAGAGAGTTTTAGCAAATTGTTCTTTCTTTAATTTGTATCTACCTTCCCTTGTCTTTCAGGAACAACTATATATCTCTCAATAATGGCAACACCATATAAAAAAGAAGTTTAGTGGGTTACAGCCTTGGATGAGTTCCCATGTCATGTGTCCTCATAGAATGGACACCAAAACACAGTATCTTTCGAGAATGGGTTCTGGATTATACGAATATTGCATAAGGTAGGCATATAAATGTTTTTCTACATGCCTGCTTGTTCTAGAGTGAACCCTTTCACTAAGAACTGGAGAAGAAACACTAATAACTCTTTTTCACATAATTATTCCTGAATATTCTTTCAAGAATTTTAGAACAAAGTAAGAGGAATCAGGGGAATTGAATCCCAGTGCACCAAGTTTCAAAGTTATGGCATGCTAAGATATGATAAAGCCATACCCGGAATTGATCAAAACGAGAAAATAACACAGTGCAAGTCATGTCATGGGATCCCTCAAGCATATTAACAATCTGCAATGAAGGACAAGATCACATACAGGGAAAACAATTTACAAATGCCAAAAATATTGTCAAATGGGAAATATTTCGTAAAACTATATTTGGTTAGAGAGGAAATAGAAAGAAATAACTCTACAAAAGACGAAGACTACCTCAGGGTAAAATTCTTTCCTCTCAGGTAGAGAAAAAATTATTAAATTCTGAATAGCACGAATCTGTTTGCAACAAAGAGAGAAAACAAAGAAAAAGTCAGATACTATATACAAGTGATCCTTTCTTAACATAGGTAGTAATAATTTTGAGAATTACAATGCAAAGGTAAGTCTTATACTGAAGAGTCTCATTTAAACAAGAAAGATTTTCAAAATTGTGCAGTAGGCTGTGGGAAAGCGAGAAGCCAGCCCATGGTAACTAATATCGTAACTTTATAATATTGATATATCAAATCAAAGAACATCTTCCCACATTCTCTGTAGGGAAATTTATTCAACTTCAAAAC
Source organism: Apocynum venetum (assembly GCA_019593545.1). Taxonomy (NCBI): domain Eukaryota; kingdom Viridiplantae; phylum Streptophyta; class Magnoliopsida; order Gentianales; family Apocynaceae; genus Apocynum; species Apocynum venetum. The sequence continues at coordinate 680,725 of SRSM01000149.1, forward strand.
ATGAAATGCCATTTCAGATTTCTTCCAATGTAACAAGGTACTTCATTTTTAAGTTCAGAAATAACCGCGTGCATTCCTAGTGACAACTATTAATATGCAAGGATGCGCATACAGAATTTATCAACTGCATCAAGGGAATGTATCTGGATGTGCCAAGAGCAACTGTAGCTTTTTCAACTTGGTAAGGTTTTAGAATGGATAGTTATAAGTTTACTAAGATTGCATCCTTTAGTTCACTATTTCAGGATAATTAAAAAGTAACAAAAAACTCTTTCACATGAGGTAATGAGATCAGTGATCTTGTTTAGTCTTCCTTTCCTGAGTGCTTGCAAGGTAAAAGACTGATCAAATAGTGATTAAATGTAAATTATCCTAAAGTTGGCAAGGTTTAATTACACATCAGGATGAGTAAATTTGTAGTTATTAAAAAGAAGAAAGAAGGGTAGGGCGGGGTGGAGTGGGGGGTTAGAGTACCTTATATCTGTGGTAGAAGTGAGCTCTCTCGGTGTATAACATCATTTTCCGTTGCCCTTGAAAAAACCAAATTCGTGCACGAGATATATCACTCTGCTTTGTGTACCTATATACAGATAATCCATGATTTCGAAATTATTCAGGATATTGACCATGCACCAAGACCTGACTTTCATCTGGAGAAATATAAGCAAGCTAACAGAAGCTGAGATCTAGTGAAAAGGTTCAGAAATTGTTCTTACTCTCCAAGCAGACAGAAGGATGCTTCCTGGGATTTCAAAAAATTGCGAAGTCGAACAAACTCAAAGTAAGAACTAACAAATATCATAATTCCTCCCTGAAAGAACAGAATGCATAGAAAGCTTTAATAATTTCAGAATAAATAAATTGATCAAGTTTTTTTTTTCTTTTTTCTTTTAAAACAAATTGATCAAGTTAAAAAATTTTGAATACCTGTATGGAATCTTTCATCTTGGGAAATATCTGTCGCAAGGGGGATTTAAAAGAAAAGCAGAGAAGGCAACAAGCAGAAGATTAGGACAGAGTTAACAAAGATGGTCATGATTACCCAAAAAAAAAAAAAACACAGCTTAAATCATGCAAGAAACAGTTTATACAAAACTCAATCAGGATTAGCATTTTGAATGTACACCAATCACTGAGGACATATATATAACATCACATAACAAGCAAAAAGAATGTTACAAATAGTTTTAAGAAAGCCGCCACAGTAAAAGTAATGAGCATATACTTTAGGAAACTAAGCATGAACAAACACCTCACAGACATCCTACTGTTGACCCAAAAGTCATTTTACCAATGAATTCCATTATATAAAATTGTCAAAAACTATTCTCATCCAAAAGATGCATGTTAACTCCTGTATACTTGTATTTGAACTGATTTATTGCTTCCAAATGATATGTCCCCTTTTCCGCTCTTCTACAAAGTAGGGTTAACTTCTCAGTCAAAACTGCTAATGAGTTTCTCTTCCCTGTTCCACTAATGCATTATGGTAACATATTGAGGACTAGTGCACAAGTATGGAATTGGGTAATTGGAGAACTCACACAAATCGAAAAATCATTCTCACTATATCTAGTACTAGTATGCTGAACATTTAGGTCAAGATATCAAGATATCATGAAGAAAAACAATAACTTGGTTATTCCACAAACCTTTTTACGAAAATATTCAAACCGAGCATCTTCAGCTTCTGATATAGATTCTGCATCAAAACGTTCATACACCTGTGATATAGAGAGAAAGAAAGAATGAATAAGACAGATAATACTATTTCCTGTGAATTAATTAACAGAATTCTATCAAACCATGAGGCCTTTGCTATAAAACAGCAAAAATACACCGGCTGAATTTTCTTTTAAAATAAAAAGGGGAAGCATTCATCATTTCGAGTTTTGTCAATTAAATATTAATAAATGATATAAATACATATTAAAGTGTCACTCCATTGATTATTAGAAATCCCTTATGGACAGTATTTGATCATAAGTGGTCTAGTCTACAACTAGCTGAAAGATTACACATTCTGGAATTTCTTACTAACCTGACGTACTGGAAGCATTACTTTTGGAAGAACTCCTTTAAAGTCACATGCCAAGCTGACCTGCAAAAATGTCAGATATTCAGAAAAACATGCAATGCATTCATATTTTAAGAAAGATAGAAAATGCTGGGACAACATATGCATTCTTAAACTAGCTCATTGACCAAAATTTCGCATCACCAATGAAGTGAAAAACTCATGAAAGTCAATAGGTCATCTTCAATTGTACTTGCATTAACTTTTGAAGGACGAGACACAGAAAAGAAACAAATAATGTCTTCAGTTGTCCAATTTATCAAGGAAAGCAAAGAGAGAGGTGGAAAATTATTACTGTAACACTTTTTTTAAGGGGATCGTCAGAAAAGAGAAAACAATTGAAAAACACAAATGGACAAAGGCATACGCATGCCTAAAGCACTTTTTTAGATCCAAGAGACATAGAAGGGATAGTATTGAACATCTGTTCAACTGACTGCAATGAATTTGATCATATACATAAAGGTTGGTATATTTCTAAGGAATTGATTCTTCTAGAAGGTCCCTCCTAATGCCTTCTACCTATTTTATATTATCTCTTTCCAAATTATCCCCAGCGGGCAAAATAATAAAATAGTTGAGAAGTGAAGGGAGCTGAAGGGGAGGCAAGGTGAGGGGCAAGAAAAGTTACAAACTCTAGCATTTTGTCATTTGGCTTTCAGTCATAGGTAACTTGCGCATTTATTAACAGAAAGAGAAAACATAGCAGAGAATTACAAAACAAAGGACAAACCTTTCCTTGGTAGTTAAGGCAATGATGATTGAAGAGAGCATTGATGTCTGAAAAAGAAGAGAGAGAAAAGGCAAAGGAAAAGAAAGTTAGCATCAACAAATGGAAATATCTTACTAAGGCATGTTCAGAAGCAACATAACTTAGCAACTCCAAAGTATATATGAAATATATACTTCAACCATGTTGTGTAGTTCACTTTGAATAAAAATATATGCACACCATTAAAGATGTTTTTATCTCGTCAGCTCTAAAGAAACTTGTAGTCCATTTATACAACGTATGCATATCCTGGAGTGGCATACTATTCCAAGATATGAATTACTCAGCTTTTAAAAAGAAAAAAGAAATCTCAAGGAATGGCCACAGAGATAGGAAGGTCAAATTGCTCTGAATGGTGGGCCTTTAAAAGGGTGGAAGAACAATATCCACAAGGTGCAAAGGTCACTTTGATGAAGGACCTTGATGTCAGAGTATTTTGAATCCCAATTCTTCTAGATGTACATGCCACGTGAAACTTAAATTAGTGAAATACTAACTCCTATATTTTTGTTAGGAACTCTTAAGTGTGTGTTATGAACCTTTGCGTAGGATCTAGTCACAGGCCTAGAAACAAGAAGAATTTTTCTGAAATCTATGATGAACGAAAATATGAGGCTAACTCATCCTTGACAGAGTCCCTCTAAAACACTTTTATGGAGAATTAAGCAGTCCTATATTTCCTATGGCAGTCCCCTTAAATAGGATGACCAAAACAATGAAAAAAAAGGTTCCTAAATTATAGGATCTAAATTAGATCCTTTGAGCAACATAATAAACAAGAAAAGAAAACAAAATAACAAAGAAAGGACATAGAATAAAACAGAATAAAAATCTGATTCTATGATTGCTAATTTCACTCCCTTGTTGCTGCCTTGTTATCAATTTTCCTCCTATAATATTTTCGTCCCACAAAAGCATCCATATCATCACTTCCCCCCTCAGCTAAGAGCTTGTCCTCAAGCTCAAACTCAGCATCTTGGAAGTATCTTGGAAGTGGTCAACAGATTCCCAGGTTGCATCCTCTGGAAGGCAGTCTACCCATTGTACTAACAACTCTCGAATACCTCGATTAAGCCTGCTGCGAAGAATGGCCTGCAGTAAGACCTTCCCATCACAAATTGATGGAAGATTGCTGATAGTAGCTAGTGGGGAACCTTTGTACTCCTTAAGAAGAGATACATGAAACACATCATGGATTCTACTGCCTTCAGGAAGCTCAAGCTTGTAAGCAACAAGGCCTATTTGAGCCACAACTTTGAACGGACCAAAATACTTTGGAAGAAGTTTGTGATGTTTCTGTAGCGCAATGGACAGCTAGCGATATTGTTGGAGTCGTAGCCATACCCAGTCACCAACTTCAAAACTTAACTCACGATGCCCTGAATCATATACATTCTTCATCCTTTGTTGAGCTTGCAAGAGTTTAGCACGAGCTGTTCGTAGGACTGCATCCCTTTCTTGCAAAACCTTATCAACTGCTTCAATCCGTGTAGAACCTACAGAATAAGATTGAAGCCGAGGAGGCGCCCTGCCATAAACCAATTGAAAAGGAGTGGTGCCAAGGGCAGTATGGTAGGAGGTATTATAGCAATATTCAACCCAAGGTATCCAATCAACCTAAGTGCGGGGACGATCACCAGTGAGACATCGGAGGTACATCTGAATTGTACGATTAACAACCTCCGTTTGGCCATCGGATTAAGGATGGTAAGCAAAAGAAAATGCCAGTTTGGAACCACCGAGACAAAATAACTCCTTCCAAAAAAGATATAGCAACAGAAGTCGAAATCACGATCAGAGACAATATACTCAGGGAGCCCATGAAGTCGAAAGAACTCTACAAAAAAGATGGTGGCAACAGATATAGCAGTAAATGGATGAGCCAAAGGGAAAAAATGATCATACTTTGAAAGCCGGTCAACCACCACCATAAGAGCCGATTTACCCCGAACTTTAGGCAATCCCTTCACAAAATCCATAGAGATTTCAACCCAAACTTGTTGTGGTACCAGAAGAGGTTGAAGTAACCCCGCGGTCTGCAAATTTTGCCATTTATGGCACTGGCACACTAAACCATTCTGCACAAATTCCAAGGTAGAATGTTTCATACCCTTCCAATAAAAATCCTGTCGAAGACGTTGTAGTGTCTTTTGTCCCCCTTCATGAGCCATGTCATGGATAGATGAAATGATTGTGGAAACAAGGGAAGAGGTAGGTAGGAGGTATACCTTTCCTTTAAAGAAGATCAGGCCATCCCGTAAATCCCAATCTGACCCCAATTCCCCTTGTTCAATACGCTGGACGAGCTGTGATAATTCTTGGGAAATGGAAGTTTCATGCCGAATAACATCAAATATTTCAGCTTGAGGAAAAGAGACTGCGAGAAGATAAAGGGAGTCTTCATCCCGTCTAGATAAAGTATCAACCGCTTTATTCAATTGGCCAGCCTTGAACTCCACCTTGAAGTCAAACCCCATCAGCTTACTGAACTAGTTTTGCTGCGAAGAAGTGGTGAGGCATTGTTTTAACTGATATTTAAGACTAAAATGATCTGTACGGATAAAGAAAGGCCTGCCTCATAAGTAGCGTCGCCAATGAGAAACAGTCGTGACTAAACCAATAAGTTTCAGCTCATATGCTGCCAATCTGAGGTGCCGTTCTGCAATTTTACGGCTGAAGAAAGCAATAGGGTGATTTTTTTTGTGTAATACTGCTCCAAACCCACTGCCAGAAGCATCACATTCTACCACAAATTCTTCATCAAAGTTAGGTAATTGCAAAACCGAGGCTGAGGAAAGAGAGGCCCTTAAGGGTATTAAAGGCAACCTCTGCTTCTACACTCCATTGGAAAGCATTTTTCTTCAAGAGGTTTGTTAATGGTGCTGCCATGTGTCTATAATCTTTGATAAATTTCCTATAGTACCCTTAGGGCCTTAGGAGTTTGAGGAGTTGGCCAATTAGTGATGGCCTTAACTTTCGTTGCATCAACCTCCACACCTGCACTATGGATGATATGCCCGAGATAGGCTACTTGTGGCTCACCAAAGAGACATTTAGATTTCTTTAAAAATAACATATTAGTACGCAAGGTTTCAAAAACGATTCTCACATGTTGCAAATGTGTAATCAATGTCTTGCTATAAATTAATATGTCATCAAAGAAAACCAACACAAACTTACGTAAATAAGGCTGGAAAATTTCATTCATCAAACTTTGAAAAGTAAGGGAGCATTAGCAAGGCCAAAGGGCATGACTAGAAATTCGAAGTGCCCATGATAAGTGCAAAATGTTGTCTTCTCCACATCGGGTGGTGACATTTGGACCAGGTGGTAACCAGATCACAAATCTAACTTCGTAAAATGTTGTGCCCCATGCAGCTCATCTAGTAGTTCATCAACTATTAGTATTGGGAACTTATCCTTAACAGTCCAAGCATTTAATTCACGGTAATCCACACAGAAACGCCATGAACCATCATGCTTTTTTACCAGTAGTACTGGGGAAGAAAAAGGAAATCTACTCTGTTGAATGATTCCTTGTGCCAGTATTTGTTCACATTGTTTCTCAATCTCATCCTTTTGAAAATGCAAATATCGATAGGGTCATACCACTATTGGACTAGAACCAGGTTTGCGAGGAATGCGGTGGTCGCATTCATGGCTGGGAGGCAATCCTGAAGGTTCCATGAACAGGTCTGAAAATTCATCCAATAGCGTACCCATCATTGTTGTGGCTGAATTTGGGACTTGCATTAAGCTAAGGCGAAGTTCTGTCTCAAGTGGTTGTCCTCCCCACAACACCTCCTTATCATTAAGTACAAACTTCATAGTCAAAGAACTGAAATCCCATAGAATCGGACCAAGGGTACACAACTATTTAACTCCCAAACCACATCAAACCCCTATCAGCCTCAAAAGTGTCACTCCCAACCCAAAGGGAGACTGATTTACAGATACCCATGCTAGGTACACTGTCCCCATTAGCCACATAAACTTGCAATCCTGGTCTCTTCCACACGATCAATTGTAAATCTAGAATTAAACCTTATCGCAGAAAATTATGTGTGCTTTCGGAATCAACAAGCACCATAACAGTAGTGCCTGATATTTCTGCTAATAGTTGCATAGTTGGTGAATGACAATTCCCATTAATGGCATTTATAGAAATTTCTGCATCTCCCACCATGTCTTCATCTGATTCTTCATCAGCTTCTGGAACTTCAATCCAAGATAATCGTTTACATTTGTGTCCAAAAGAATAAGATTCATCACAATTATAGCACAATCCCTTGGCCCTTCTTTCCACCATCTCTACTTGAGTTAGTCGTTTGACAAATTGTGTAGAAGATCCCATTCTGTTGCCTACCCCTATTGGTGGGGGCATTGAACTCCCATTTTTAACGGTAGGATGCCGATTGTTAGTAGCAAGAGATCTGCTGCTGTTGGAGTGTTGTGGCTGCCCGCTCATGAATGAACGAGAAGTGAGATTTCCCTGTGAAATTCGTTGCTTACGCTCCAATGCTCGGGCCATGTTCATGGCAATACCAAGATTCTCGAACTAGTGAAGCTCAATATCAATCCACAAAGCTTCTATCAACCCTGCAGTAAATAAATCTACTTGTTGATGAAGTTTAAGATTAGAAGCTCTAGCCAGCAGCGACTGAAAATGTCGTTGATAGTCCTCCACTGATTAAGGTTACCGGTCAGTTTAAGGTTAGCGAGTTCTCCCAACGAATTAATGCTCATTGGTGGCCCAAACCTCACATGACAAAACTCCTTGAAACGCCCCCAATCCAGATCTGCCTCCTCTTGCTCAACTTGATCATAGCATAATTGTGTCTCGCCTAATAGGTGAAATGCAGCTAAGCCCACTTTGTTACATTCAGCAATCCTTTGATTAAGGAAAAAAATTTCACATCTTTTCAGCTATCCTAATGGATCAGTTATGCCATAAGTAGGGAATTCCATCTTGGAATATCGGGGAACCATAGATCCTCCCGAATGTGATTCCAATCAATCCTCTGAACTCAAGAGTTTATTGCGGTCATGAACACCACCACTGCCCTGCCCTTCTGTGTGATCACTGCCAGTGCCTTTGCCTTCCCTGCGAACTGAGAGGGCAAGATCTGCCATCTGTTCTTCCAAGGCACGTTGGCGTGTAGCCATTTGTTCCATGAAAGCGTCTAATTTTGCTGCAAGATTGCCTGCATCGCCCATGACTGCTGGCTCTGATACCAAGATGTTATGAACATTGGCGTAGGATCTAGTCACAGGCCTAGAAACAAGAAGAATTTTTCTGGAATCTATGATGAACGAAAATATGAGGCTAACTCGTCCTTGACAAAGTCTCTCTAAAACACTTTTCTGGAGAATTAAGCTGTCCTATATTTCCTATGTCAATCCCCTTAAATAGGATGACCAAAATAATGAAAAACAAAGGTTCCTAAATTATAATATCTAAATTAGATCCTTTGAGCAACATAATAAACAAGAAAAGGAAACAAAATAACAAAGAAAGGAAATAGAATAAAACAGAATAAAAATCTGATTCTGTGATTGCTAATTTCACTCCCTCGTTGCTGCCTTGTTATCAATTTTCCTCCTATAATATTTTCGTCCCACAAAAGCATCCATATCAGTGAGTTTACTCAATTCAGGAAGTAGTGCCAAAATGGGAAAAGGGGGAGGAAAAGCGAAATCTTTCATAAAGTTATTTGCATCTAGAATTGGTGCCAAGAAGTGTTTGCTTTAGTATTCAAATTTCCAGAGTACTGAATGGACTTAAGCCTTCCTCTGCAGTGAAATCTTTCCTTTTAATTTCTCTTTTAGTAAGGGGATTGTCTGGATGAGTGTATACTTCAAAGACTAACAGAAATATGAATTTGGTTTTAGGTGTGTTATGATGATTCAAAGTACAGTTTTAGGTTTGCAATGATGAATTAATATACTTAAGAACCTCTTGCTAATTTATGGCCAAAATAATTCCAAATTCCTGAGCTGCCTCCCTTTTACTCCAGCTCCTTGTAGTATTATAATTGGTAAACTATAGAACTTTTCTGTGTCAAATAGATTCAAATCTCATGTTTCATATACTCATTTTCAACTAGTCATCACGTTAACATTTGATGAATAATTATCATTCCATTCCTTAGATTAATAACTTCCAAGTGTCAAGGGGCTATGCTCATACTTAGCATATTAGACACCATCATGGGAGCTTTATACTAAAAGCTTCAGCTCAAAATGAACTAAAAGTAGCATTCAAACTTCACCAAACTTTCAAGATATTCCAAGAATTTACATTTATATATGCAGTTTATTATATACACCTCCACATGCACCAAGAACTACAGAAAAATCAACAAAATAATGCTTTGAGAACCATAGCACTAGTTACCTGGGTTTAGATGAGAACCTAAAATTATTGTCTGCCTATAGAACTGTGCTTGTCCATCTAAGTACCTGGGATCAACAAAATCAAAGAAGACATTAATTTAAATGGATGAATGATCTTATAGTTTACAAAGCTTCATTTATTTGAATCCGAAGGCATAGAGTAGTTTCTGAGTTGCAGTTCAAGACAACAGGAACTTAACCAAACCCTGTTAATTTTTCTTTCTTTCTTCTTTTTTTAAGAAAAAAAAGAGGAAAGAAAGAAGAAGAAACCCACGACCTTATAACTTAAAAAGTTGAGTAGTTTAATTGCAATAATAAAATCCAAATGCTAATCCAGGAATTCAAAAGCTGATGTCCTAGAATTTGTAGAATCTCTAAATCTGACTTGAAACAGAACTATCTCCCCATAAAGTCACACAATGGCAAAGAGTAGAATTAGGCATACCATGGTCTTATGCGCATAATATCAGTTCCATGCTGCTTAGATGGTATCTGGTTTAAGTGTTCTATAACTGTCGTCACATGGGACCAATTCTGTAAAGATTTCATGTAAGGGACGAAAACATTATCAGCAGGATAGTTATAGGAATCAATTCTTCCTCATCACCTAGATAGGAAGGATGAAGAGCACATTTTTTTCATTTGCAGCAAAGAATAAGAAACTGGGCCACATAACTCCATCCTTCCTCCCCAACCCTCAAAAAGAAAGGAGGTGCAGATGATTATTAGTTTTTCAAAGAATTCAAAACACAAGAAAAAACCTTTTCTGTGAAACTAACTATACTTACTTGCATTAGTATTACATCAGCATGATCAACAATCAAAACCTGGTAGGTAAAAATTTCTCCCCATCAGTTGATAAGGAGATTAGTTATAAGTACATTAAAATATCAAGACCAATAATCATGGATAACCATGGGTCCATGGAACTACATTTTACCTCTATTGAAGAAAGGTAATCTACATCTTTTTCTCTTTCTGCTTCCGCCTCTCCAATTTTCTGAGAGAGAGAGAGAGAAAGCAAAAGTTAATGACATATTTCAAAACTAAAGTGACATATTTTAGCCATAACAAAACTAAAGAAGCATATTTCAAGAGGATCCAAACATCAGCAGAAAATGAATATAGCCTTCACTTATTTCAAAAATTGAAGAGAATGGAACAATATTCATTACAATCTGAATAAAGTATACAATTTAAGCACAGGAGTAAAATTGTAGTATAACCAGCAGAAGAGAATTTTGTGCCCAAATAACAAATGTAATCTCTTTTTTAATGAATAAAAGGAAAATTTAACCAATCACCACCAAGTTGAGATACTAAAAGCATCAATAAAATTATTTTAATTTCTAGGTGGATATCCATCTTACAAATGTGGAGAAACAGATCGGATCAAAGCCTCACTGCAACTTACTTTGTCAACCACTAGACTCCTCAGTACAGTTTATAGATCAAATAAATCCTCAGAAATCTAACACATGAAGAAGAAATTCTTAGAAACTCTTCAGTGAAATCCTCTACATCTTTCTGTAGAGTCCTAAAAAAAGTATACACATCTTATCATACTCTTGATTGTATGATAGGAAAAATGAAATGAAAGAACCCAAGTTATAAAATAAGAAGTCAGAACAGCCACAAGCATCAAGGACTTACCGTGATCAGCCCAAGAGGAGAAGCAACAATTATATCCGAGGAGTAAAAATCTCCATACAGCCTTATTTTCCCCCTATAAATTAATAGGAAAATGAATATTGTTACAAATTAGTAGGTGAAAACAATACCTTGGTCGCTACTAGCTTTTCCTACTCTGAAGTATAATCCACAACTGATAATAAACTAACACTACAAGGAATTCCTCCAATGGATGTACGAATAAATTTTACGCACAAGGTGTCATCAGAAACCACACAAAACAACAATCCAGATAAGTCCATGATGCGCCCAGTTTTGGAAAAGCTTAATGGTTGTTTAAATTTATAATACAAGCCCCTAGACCTACTCTGTTTCGCATTTCTAATTAGATCATATCAAAACACTATTTCTTATTAATATATTAGTAAGACAACTATAGATTAATATATTAGTCTTCAGTTGTAAGACATTTTACTAAGGAGTAATTTCATTCTTTGACTGCATCAAGCCATTGCAAAATACGTCCTCATATAATTCCAGTCCTAACGTTCTGCTACTTGATCCTATTCCATTGAAATTTTGCCATCATGTGACCTTTCTTGCCTAATTCAAAAAACATTCAGAAGGCAAGACTTTTCTAGCAGTTGCTACCTCAGGTTCTTTCAACATGTCCCAAAGAAGTAGACACATCAAAACCTATTAGAAAGAATATTACCAGGCCACAAACTCTTGCAAACATTTGCATCTTTACACATGTTGGTCAAAAGTATGAATCATTTTTGGCCACAATCAATCTAATAGCATTTAACTTGAAATGTAACATGAGATAAGAGTTCAATGGCAACACAATGCAAAAAATGCAATAATAGCAACACAATTTTCATTAGAAGAATATCATTCCTCCCAAAAACGCTCAAGTAACAAACTAAACATGTGCTCAATTCCTTAATCCTGTGCAGGAACTATAATATTTGATTATTGTGCAAGTCTATGCATGCCCAAGAAAGTAATTGCTTGAAGTTCAGATCAAATACTTTACCGCATATACTTGATGCCTATCATGAAATGATCATTATTATTCCCACCAAACAAGGCTTGAAAGTCAGAAGGTTTAGAGAGCTTTTTATTTTTTGAATTCTCAACATCATCCTCTTCCTGATCTTCAATGCTTCCACTTCCAAACTCTTCAGTAAAGCGATCAATGTTGTCAACACTAACCTAAGGAACACATCACCAAGAATAACATTACACGGAGGAAGCTAATGTTTTGCTAATTGTTTCTCGAAGGAACAACACATAAGAACCTCAAGACACTAAAAGCACACAAAGAACTACAAAAGTTAGCAATAGCAAGCAGAATAAATACATATCTGTACTTGCATCTATCACAGTGGATCTAGTCACCATAAATCTCTGTCGCACAACTATTTCTTGTAAACACAAAAAGAATATTTTGACTAGGTAGAAGATTCTCTACTATTTATAAAAAAAAAAAATTTAAAAACCTTATATTTATGACCAATATAGGACACAAGCTCACTTTAAATGTCAATAGATGGGCATAACACCATGCCATTCCCTTTCCTCTGCATATGTGATCTTGAAGGCACAAAAGGAAGATAATAATTTGTTCTTTTAAGTTGTTCCCAATTGGGGTAAATTCACTTCATAATACAAGTCTCCATCTTACATCTGAATATTCTTGCATCAGCATTTCTTTTTCCTTGTTCTTTCTTTTTCTTTCTCTTTTTTAAATTTGTTTAATATCAATATCTCCAGTTATCTAAGCCCAAAAGATTCAACCTCTAGATAGCTTAATGAGTTCTAAGCTTATAGAAAATCAGATTTAACAAAACTTCAGTTTCCACTGGATAATATACATATATATCTTATAACCTCTTCTTACAGTATTATTAACGAGCTAGAGTAGGTATACCTTATGCTTTGGAGGGGTCAACTGGATCAACCTCTTCACAACCCGAAGCGCAATACTTGCTAGGGGCAAGAGAATCAATATCTGGGAAACACCAGAACAAATTGATGCACAAATGCTGTCATATGTTAAAAGGAGAGGACTATAGAGCAAATTGATGTACAAGTAGAAATTTTAACAGTATGTTCTGAATGCATTCAAGGAAAATTATCAATGCAACCAAAATAAATTAACCATGCAGAACAAGAAGTTTTATGAATAACAAAATGATCAAGGACAAAGAATCTAATTTTACTCAAGCTTGGGTGTCCAGCTGAGTAACGCCTTACATTCCTTCAATAGTTTGAAGGTATTTTCTCATACATGTTAGTTTCTGGTGTCATTAGATGGTATGGTTACATAACAAGGAGTTCTGCTACATACAAGGTAGAATCCATCCATTAAGTATGCTTCAGATGAAGGGTGATTAGCTATAAAAGAAAAGGAAGAATTAACAAAACAGCCATCAGATGTTGATCATACAGGAAAAAGTTCATTTTAATCAAAAGAATATCTTAGCTGGAAAATCTCCAAAGGAGAAAGTTCCTTTTATGGTGAATCACAACCATTACAAAACCATTTCTTTTCCCATGGGTGGTAGGGTAAAAGGTAAAGGATTAAAAGTATATCTCGAGCACAAGCACTAATAATTTTAGATTTTCTGCCATACTAATAACTGATTGTAAAATGACACTTAATAAGCAGAGCAGGCAGGCACACGTAGTAACATTCACTATTCATTTCTTGAATTGTGTATTATGATTGAACCATAATTAGATTGGTTTTTAGGAGTCTAATGTGTTGTTTATTGAGATAAAATCTACCTAATTGTGTTTATATTCTTAAATTTGTTCTTTATATTTTTATCTTTGTTTGCAGGTATTTTGAAGGTATTTTAACATATTTAGAAGGTATTGGAGGAAAATAGGAGGTTTAAGAAGTTGTTTTGCAGGCAAAATGGAGTGGATGCGCCTCAAAAACCAATTGGTCGCGCACTTGAAGAAGTGAATGCGTCCCCATTTATCCACACGTCTATTCTCAGTAGTTTTGAAGCCTCACGCGTCCACTTGGGCGTTTCTTATTGTCTCGTGCGTCCACTCTCCGAATTAAAGATTTTGGACAGTTTTTGAGTAGTTTTGAATTAGGACTCTTATTTAACTAACGCTAGGACCTTTTCTAACTATTTATAGGGTTTATTAGCTTAGTTTTTGGGGTGTCAAGCACCTTAGATACGTTGTTTCCGAACATTGTAGGAGATCAAGGGTTGGAGCTTCTCAGAAAATCGAATTTCCGACTAATGAGTTTCTCTTTCCCTTAATCTTTTTATGATGTTTTCTTTTATGGATTGTGAGTAAACGTTTATAGTTGGCAAGGACATATATTAGATTTACTTTATTCAGGAATATGAAATTTTTGTTTTGTCATTAAAAATCCGATCTTTTCAATTAATCATTATTTCCTATTTGAGTATTTGAACAATTCTTGGTTTTATTCTATCAATTGTGTTATTTCAATTATTATTGGTCATCTTAATTGTTTTACACAATTGATTAACTAATGTTATGCAGAATCAGTTTTCGGTAACCAAAAGTAGTAACTATTGATTAATTTAAATCTGTTTTTGATTAATTGATAGGAAATTGTTTGAAACAAATTGCATGATTTTAATCGGCCATTAATTTTATGTAATTGTGTTGATGTTGTCCTCGAAGCTGAATAACTTAATTGACTATTCTATGCGAACGATTCAGTAATTTAGTTTAATTAGGTTAAAGTTAATTTGTCATTCTTCTCGAGAATTAACCTAAATTTACAGGAATCGAAATTTGCTGTGCACTACGTGAAATTCTAAGTCATTACTCAAAAAGGTTATTATCAATGATTAGTCCCGAATAAATAAAATCGAAATACAAAGTTCTTGCTAACAGTTTTTCTATCCATTGATTCTTAATTGATTTGTGAGTTATTTTATTTAAAGTTTTATTCTTTTAGATAAAAATTGAATATTTCCCCCCAAATCTCGATCAGTTTACTTATTTTGAAATTTTGCAAGTTCTTGTGGGTTCGACCCTTACTTGCCCTAACTGCATAAGTTGCTTAAAGTTTATAATTTAATATGATAGCGCAACGACACGCTCGTCATATTATCACTTCAAATGACTTGAAAGAAGAGCCAATATGGATTCTCATCTACAAAAGCGTAGAAGTATACCAAGAAAATCTCTAACTGATACCTTAGGACGAGTGAAGCCATGGTCAAGGAACCTGTCACCATTAACCATATCTGTTGAACCTGGCTGAGAATTAGCCACTTTGGAGTCATTCTTTGCCACCAGATCCCTCGTTCTGAGAATATGATTTAACTGCATAACTTTTTTTTATCAGCACGAAATATGTAACAAATTACAGCATTGCATTGCAAAGGGCATGCGAGAATTTGGATTTGATAACTATCTTCAAACAGATGGCTAGATATTAACAGACAACTCTAGAGATGAATACATACAGAATGCATAACATAAGCATCCATGACTGTTGAGTCATCCTCCAGACCTTTGAGATAATAGGGCTTCTTGTTATGATGTAATACATCCTGATAGCTGTTGCCTAGAGAACGTAGAGAAATCTTCAGCGAAAGGAATAAACAAATAATAATTTGACTTGTAATGAGTACCTGCTAATTTTACAGAATAAAGCCCAAAGGAAAGTCGCCAAGTAACTATTAGCATGTGCCAACTGTAATATAGCTAAGGTTTGCTTAGGCAAACTCAACTTCAAATGATAAATTAATTTTATTTATTCAAAGGATGCAACCAAATCCACTGTGGATATATAAGATGAGTCTGGTTCATATTACATTAGATGAACCAAGACTCTGTAAGCTTAATGTTTTAGACAAGGGAAGATAAACTCAAAACTGAACAAACTGTAAGGGCATATGGGTAATATTGGAAATTTGATAATAGATCTCTGCATTAGTCTCTCCCAAAGTCTAATATGCTATCAGCAGTATCAAGAAAATAACTGCAAGTAAAAACTTTAAAAAGCGTACAGAACTCTTCAAAAATATTCAGTGGACGATATGAGAGTACGCATTTACATAGAAACTAAACTAATGAATTACAAAGGCTGAAAATGTAACTCAGGCCATATGCATCTAGGATTTGACTTTTAAATTTCACAGTTCCCAATATAACCAGAAATGAGGAACTTATCAGGCACCCATACTAACCTAGCATGAAATTTGATCAAAACTAAAGGTCAGAGTGCAGAAAATGTTGAAAGCCAACATCCAATCAACCTAGCCACGCAAATACTCTGAATTAGTAAAGTTTCAAAACTGAACCTTTAACTAGAAGATATCTATTCAAGGATTTTGTTTAAGGCAAACAAACATAACTCAGAAAGCTTAGATTAACAGCTAAGTGTAGACATTTCCCACATGTATTCCCCATTATAGTTGAAGAAAATTTATACTCTTCAACAACAAAAAAAACTGTTATCCCTCTTAACAACTATCCTGCTAATTGTCACACTTTGAATTGGTAGAATAGTTATATCAGGAATGATGAAATGATAAGCACCGTCTTGGTGCATCTTTTAAGTAAAAAAAGTAAGAATTAACGGACACTAAACAGGAATATGTAGAAAGAAAAGGCTAGAGAAACATGTACATAGAAGATCACAGACGGACAAATTTTGATGTCACGATAGAAACAAACCAAAAGATCAGAAAGAAAACAAAAGACGCGGTAGTTCAAGCAAAATGACCCTGCCTTACATGTTTTATGATCATCATTAGCAAAATCTCAAATGTAATATCTCCAATAGTAACTTATAACATCTATTTGACTAGCCTCACTTACAAATGGAGAAAAACAATCTCTGTTTAGATGAATCAAAATCAACACCCCCAGATCCTCTATAGATATCCAACCAATGCTTATGCAGTTTAGGTTTGAGCCCGTTCCATGGGTTCATTTCACTCTCCTGCAAAAAAAAATATGGTCATAACATTATTTGAATGTACTAGTTCATACTAGTACAGTTTTTGAGCAAAAGAGCCCATCAAAAATATATTTATGAAGTCTCAGGAAAGTCAAAGTGAAGAAATTGCATCATATGGCAAATCCAAATCCCATTTATTTCATTTGGTACTAGTTATCACTATCGCCAAGGAATTCCCATTTAAGCATGACTGTAATTTCTCATCAGCAATAACTCTATTGTATTTCAATATTAAAGGACAAGAAAACAAAGCAAAGACGTAAGGAGAGTGGCATGTTCTCCCCACAGTCAAACTTAGAAAAGAAAAAGAACCCAAAAAAAAAAACGCCATAATTTTCAGTAACTAAGTGGGGTCTTTTACATGTTTGACCTTTGAAACAACTGCATGAACTAAATGTGTTGTTTGGGGAGAGAGAATGTGATATTTTTCTTATTATGGAAGAACACCACATTCATTAAATGTATTTTCACATTTTCAAGAAAGCCATTTTGGGAGTTCAATTCAGAAAATTGGTTATAAAGTTGGCTAAAATCCTCACAAAAAAAAAAAAAACTTATCTACAGTTAATGCCAAATTACTTTTACATTATACACTTGATAAATGTTCAAGAAATAAAGAACACTTCAGAAAACTTAATTCAGATAATATGACACCGAAATATAATCTGATCTGCAAATTGTATGTCCACCGACAACACATCTTCATACAATTATGATATTCACATAGAACACAGAGGTGCCAAAATCTTAGAATAGCCATCTCAAGTTTTCATAGTAACTGGAGAAATAAATTCTTATTGTTGAACCTTCAAACTACCTTTCTACCACTCTCAACAATAGATTCTAGATATGCTGGGTTGGCAGCCCAGTACATCATTTCTCTCAATGAGTGAAAATCAATACCCATCCCCTCAGGAGAATCTAAAATCTGTAAGACAAAGTTCTACTAAAAGTTTCCAATTGGAGAATGGTTAACAATAGAAAATCAGTATTAATTTCTGCCAGATGTGAGATGGCCCTATAAGATTGTTTGGTGAAACTACTAACCACCTCTTTCTTCATTGTCAAACAGTGAGGAACTGTGAGCAATCTTTTCAGTTCAGTTACTGGATGTTTCCAATAGTGATAGAATTTATGCTAGCCAAAGCACGGTAAGAAGGAGAAAGCCAAACTCATCAAAATTAAAGTTATAGAGGAAAACCATTAGGAACTCTAGATTAGCGGCTAATTTAGCTAACTTCTGAAGGAAAAACACAAAGCCATGTGGTATTTCATATAAACATCAAGAACATAAAACTGCTTTGAAAGGGTGGAAAATAGAAATACAAAAGAGACTAATCCTAGTACACCAACCAAATAACGATTGTTCTCCTCCAAGAAAGTAACTAATATGGATAAATCTAAGATTCTAAACAACACAGACATAGAATAAACATAAACCATTAAGGATTTCATCCTCCATAAAATTTTCTGGTTTTGGAAAGATTAGCAAGGAATGTTATTGAAATGTGTATGATTTGTGGGGTTCTGTGTGGTATTGGATAGAAATTAAATATGAAAATATATTAAAGATCAACATATGCATATTCCATTAATTCGGAATTTTATTTTTTTTCTTTATGTCTCCATGTTCATGGAATAGCATTTGGCATTTACAAATAAACTTTTAATCAAGAGATTCACAAAGGAATTGGAAAGCAGCTCTAATGAATACTGCTTACTTTGCTTTCTTGAGGATTCACCATCCTCTTCAGTGTACTTGTTTTTTTCTTTAATATAAACTTCTTTTATCCAATAATAAAGAAAGTGTTTAGGGTCAATATACAAATTAGGGTTAAAGGATAATAGCATTTTGCAAAATACTTCACTCCTGTCGTTGATGCAAATAACGATAAAAATCGAACAATAACATGAAAATTGAAGTACTAGGGAAAACATAGATGTAATAAGGCCAAAACTAGAGCATGATGTTTCTACTGAGTCCTAAGAAGAAGCATTAACAGAATTGATACTCAACCATCTTTCATTCCAGTCATGCTAGCCATCTGGAAGTTTATTGTAATTTCTAAGGTCCAAAAATACATTCTTCATAGATTCAGGGACATCAGCTATCACGGTAAATGAAATTTGTTTAGCATCTACGAAATATCACTCATTTAAACTTTTATGCAACCTAAAAGCACTCAGAATTTGTCAGCTACAAAATTGAAATTCATATGTTGTCTAAAATAAATGGATCATTCCATGTGAATGGTGTCATCATTTAATTAACTGTGATCTGCTGAAATTTTGGCAACAAAAAATAAAGATGGCAATTGATAGTATCCACTTTTTAAGTGAATGAGCAGTAAAAAAAAATATACCAAATTTGCAGAATCCAAATTTATGACTAAACAGTGTATTAATTAAGCTAATATTATGGAAGACACTAACTTGTCCAACAATGAGTCTGCCTACTGCATGCACAGAGAAAATGAAAATGGGTGAACCCATGGTCAGCAACATAAGAAAACACTTTAAGAACAGGAAGTGAGCTACCTTAAAAAAACACTTTCCAGTGCCTTTCCACTTGCAATTTAACATTCCAGGAGCAGGAACCTCCCATTTATAGCTCCACTTCCTTCTCAATAAATCATCTATCTCTTCTTGAGTTAATTTGTAGCCCAAGTGACTGATAAAAGTACTGCAAGTTCAAATGTGTCATGTGAGGAACAAGAAAATATATATATATACTTGATAGCTACTCTCATCTTACAAAAATATTGGAAAGGAAAAAGGGGTATCTTGGGTTGTTCAAAGTCTTTCACTCCCTGAAGCAACTTCAGTAGTAAAATATATCTGGATTTATTTAAGATCTATCATCAAAAGGAATAAAGAAAGTTGAAGTTATTTATGATCAGTTATTTAATGCAAGCTCATTTCACATGAACATAATGCTTTCAGAATTTAAAAATTAAGTGCTTTCTTGCACATTTTAATTCATTTTCTATCAAACTAGAATAGCCAACATCATCACAGGCACTAGCATGCCTACTGCAAAGATATAATCATCCAACAGAAAGTTCCAGATAAGCTCATGATACTCGTATAGATGAAAGAAAATATTCCGATTTATCTACCAGAAAGTTCCATTTTATGTCTTTCTTTAAACTAACACTCAACAAAACCCTCCCAGCACAGCAAAATGATTCAAATCAAAGTATTTTTCCAATTATAAGAATCCTGAGGGATGCATAGTTTATGTGCACATTTCTTGTGTCAATCTTAACCCAGAACTGCAACAAAAGCATAAATTACTTTCAATAAATAGTTTTCTTTGATAATCACCTAACCCAAAATCTACATTAATGTCAATCACCAGCAGTGATCTTATTCTTGTAGTTGGTACAACAATAAGTGAATTGCAAGGATTTTCATAAAATTAAAAATAGGAGCGGAAAAAAATAAAGAACATAAAAGATGACATACATAATCCAAAAAATAGAATTAGCAACTCAAAAATTGAGTGGAAATTTTATTTCCTTCATTTATATTTTTTTCTATTAACTGAAATATATAAAAACCAAAAATTTAAATAACTAAAGCATACATTTACAATGTCCCATAAGATAGAAATTCATGTGCATCTTACTGAAAAATGCAAACAAATGACAATGTGAGAAAATGAGCATTTGTGTTTAAGCCAGTGCCTAACAGATCTATAACTTTATCTTGATAAGATGTGAGCATAAGGGCAGCCTATATGTACACTTTTATCTTGTGATGCTTTTTTTCAATTCAGTTTCCTCATCTTCCCCAACCTTCAGAGAGGCAGGGTACTTATTCACTGTACAATGAGCGTGGCCTTTGAGGTGCTTAATTGAAATCCAAACTAAACAATTATAAACCTAATGCCAGTGATAGAATACCCAAACACCTTGAGTTCAAAGAGGCCTCAGCAGTCAATTGAGCATTTTTCCTTGAATCGCTTTCTTCATCTGTGTCTGAGTCAGCAATTTGATCATCATCATCTGCTCCAGAGCCTTGAACCTTTTCTGACAAACCCACCAAGCCTGATCCTCCCCCTCCATTTTTCACCTTCTTACTTCTAGAAGGCTCATCATCACTATCTAAATCAAAACAAAAACAAGAAAAGAAAACCATTGTTCAAACATAGCTTACTCAGGCAGAACAATTAAGAAATCTATAAGACAAATATTAAGAAATTAGTTGCATTTCTTATCCCATTATCATAATATAAACATTATGCCAAACTTCTCCAAATGAAGGACATAATCCTGTTATAATTTTTCAGTTACCAGGAACAGCTCAAAAATCCTAAGTAGCCCATGTATCTCCTTTGCAAACATCTGTTCCCAAAATTCGAAAATAGTGGCTTTCATATGCATAGCTCATTTTGTTTTGTCATTCTGATTTTAGGGTTTATTAATACCACCACATAACCTGGGTAAGGTGGAGGTGAATCCTTAAGTAGTTTCGATTTCTTACCATCATTTTCCTCATCGAGTGCATCAAATGATTCAGAACCATCTTCCTCTGAGTCACTTCTGCCTTCTTCCTCTCTTTTCCTATTCACACAATACACATTTTTAAAGAAAGTATTCCCACAAGAGCATTTACTATATCAATGTCATGAGTTATAACTCAATTTAATTCAAAATATATAACAAGCCAGTAAACTAGCATCCAACTTCCACACCAATGGTATAAAATAACCAAAACGATAAGTACTTCAGAGTGACAGCTAAAAGGGGGAAAATCAGCACCCTGTCCACTATTATCTTATTGTTTGCCCCAAAGAATGGCTTAAAATGCATAATAATCATTAAGCAATTGGAAGAGGAACAATTAGCAAGCACATGACAGTTGTCTTATCATGAAAAATACGTACATAAGACAGGTTGCATGCTTTCTGTGCTCATCCTTTATTTAAAGGCAAAAAAGAAGAGGAAAAAAAATCCTGCCATACCGTTTACAGTACAAGCTCCTCCAACTACCATAACTTTTCTTCCCAAAGTTTTCATGATTTTCCACATAGAACCCTCTTTACATAATAATAATATGATAATAATAAAAATAGCAGCAGCAATAATAATAGAGAGCATACATTGTCTATCAATAAATAAATAAAAATAAAGAACATACACAATACTCTTTGCATTGAATTGAGAGAAGAACTCAAAGTTCACAATTCCAGCTCAAAGGATATATGCACAACATCCATTTAGAAACTACATCAGCAATAGAAAAACCAAAAGAAAAGTTTCTGATAGAAAAAAAAGGTACTTAATAATAATACTAATAACAACAACAACAATAACAATAAGAATATAATGATGACAACAAAGAGCATACACAATATCTATGCATTGAATTGAGAGTAGACCTCAAGGTATACAATTCTAGCTCAATTTAGAAATTTATAAACAATATAAAAACTAAAAGAAGAAATTTCTCATAGCAAAAGCATTACCTCCTCTTCCAAGCACTAGCAACCACGTCACTGGTTGATCCCAACCTCTTCAATAAGTCATCATATACTGTAGGCTCTCTAAGAACCAAAACTTCTTCCTCGTCTTTGGCTATACTTAAGTTTTTATCTTAAAGAACATTTAAAAAAAGTATCATTTCTATATCAACATAAAAATCTGCTACAGACTTTTAATTTATATTTTTTTAAAAAAAATTGTAAGCGCAACCCAGTTAGCTTACTTAAATCATCCTTTATTGAAGGGAGACTAGGAACAATATTTTTATCTCCATTGACACAATTCGTTTTTGCATTTCGGTCTTCCTTAAACAACTTGGGATGGTGTCTCTTCAACCCTAATTCAACGACAGATTAAAATGCAACTGAGATAATCATTTTCATTCCAATATTCAATTCCAAGAAGAAAAAATAGAGGAAAAATAATAATTCAGAAAATACAAGAGAAAAAGAGAATTACCTCTCTTCCCAAGCAATCCTTGTTTCCCCATTGGAAATTTGAATTTGAATTCAGAGTTGGCACTTGTAGTAGAAAAGGAGAGGGTTTAAAGCTGTCTTAATCTCTTATTAATGTCCACAAACACCGTGGTATCCTTCTTTTCCTCACAATCCTCAGATTGGCTACAAACAAATCACAGTCGTTCGACTTAAAATTAGAGCAATGAATAGTTCAAATCATTCACCAATAATCACCTGTATGAAATAAAAGATAATGTACTCAAACTTTATTGGCAATATTCATTGTAGAACTTGATTAGCCCACCAACTACAAAGAAATAGTTTTATTTTCCCTTTCTTCATTTCTTTTCCGACATATATGAAGAAAAAGCAAAGGAACAACCAAGCATACCCAGGTAATCAATTTCACCAATCAGTAAAGATTTTTGGACAATTAGCCAAAAAAAAGGATAATTGCACAACAATAATCAGAGATAATTACAAACAGAGAACTTTTTGGAATAATTTCATTACCAATTAATTACTTATTAACATCAATATCCACTCTGACCTCAATCATAGTTGACATGATTTCCCTCAACCACTACACAGAAATATACAAAACCAGCAAAGCCATGACACCAAAGCCTAAAGACTTCGAATTCTTTACGTAAAATTCAAAACCATCCAATAACAGCGACTAGAATTTCACATAATCAAATTTAAGGAGAAACAATTCTCGTAGTTGGAAACATAATGTGAATGATTTAAAGAGAGAACCTTTTCAACTTATTAAATGATTTGAACATTTAAGCCTTTTCAAATTATTGCTCTGCATGTATCAAAAAAAATTTAAAAAAACAGCAAATATAGTGATTAAAAAAATCTTTGCAAAGTTAAAGGGGGGGGGGGAAGCCAATTGAATCAGAATTTTCAAAACCTCAAACAGAGAGTACAGCAGAGTATATATTCGAAAAAATCCTGGTGCTGCTATAATAGCCGCTGCAAAATCTTCACCACTGTGAAAAACGGCGCCACCTGAGCGTCAGCTGTATGAAAACGAAAAAGAAGAAGAAGGCGGTAAGGCTGTGAGAAGAGAGGAGATTATAGAGTTAGGGTGTGAAACAAAGACGGAATCGGAACCCGGCCCGCCTAAACTTGACGGGCCAATTTAGCCCGATTTTTAAAAATTAAATGCAATTTTTTAAAATCATTGAAGTGACGATTTTGGCGCAAAAAAGGACAATACAATTTTTATACAATACAATACAATCGCAAAAAAGGAAGAAACATTTTCATTCCAGTAAAAAGAGAAACAAGGGCAGTGGAAATATATTAAAAAGGAAGAAAAGTGTTAATTTGTACATCCTTTTCCAAGCAGTAGACAAGGAAAATCAATTTATTTTCAATGAGAATCTAAATTTCCAAGAGTAGTAGAAGAGAATATAACTAGTAACAGTTAGCTCTTCGTTATCATTCTACAGCAACAATCATCAACAATGACTGAAATAAAGCTAAGAATTTTGTAGAGGAAGTGCACAAATTAGCTCAACTTCCACAAACCCACTTGACAAAACAATAAAAAAAAACCAAGGAGCACCCATTATTTTCAGTCTTAGTAGTCCTCATCCTCTTAAGCATGATGATAGGCAATGCCTTCCCTACCCCAAGCACTCTTGATAAAAATATGGCAACATGAGGTCGCCGGCCGAGGGAGGGAGGGTGAGGTGTGGTGGATCGTCGATGGCAAGGGACGAGGAGATCGAGTTGTGCAGTCAGTGCGGGGTAACGTAGTTGATGATGAATGAATGCTACGATTAAATTAGGTTACGACTTGAAGTCAAAAGACTCCAAAAACTTATTTATAACTTTTAAATCTAATCTCCTTTTGTAAATTGCCCCACCCTTTGTAGCTTCGATTTGGAGATGGCAAAGCTTTGGAGAAACTTTCACGAATATTTTTAAGGGCATCATCACATGAGCTTTGGGGAGTTTGATTTACAATTTCAAATTTGCTCCATAGAAATTTAATGCCACACGAGTGTTTCAAATTTGCGATGGTTGAAACTTGAAAGGATCGATGCTGAAAATTTTAAAAAGTTCAGGGATCTATAACTTAGAAGAAAAAAGATTTAGAACATAGATTAGAGACTTAAGTAATCTATTTCTGAAAAAGTAAAATAGATTAGAGACTAAAATTGATAATTTTTCAGTTAATTATTTTGTATAGGTTTTATTTTTATTTTATATTATTTGAATTTTTTTATTTTTGGTTTTTAAAAATTTAAGAGTAATTGGTGTTTTTTATATTAACTTTTTTATACTTGATAGCTTGGGTCATTAACTTTTTCCTTTTTCAATTTTTTTTTGTCTTAACCTTTTTTTGTTTGCACAATCTTAGATTCGTATTTTGTACATTGTGGTCATAAACTAGTTAAGTCAACACAGGAGTTGAATTTTGGTAAAATAATGTTGAGCAAATGATGTGCACATGCAATTCTTTAACGAGTGTATTAGTGTTCCAAAATAATAAAGTGGTGAATCAAGTTCCATCTCACATATATTAGTGGTTAATTACCAAAATTATTATTAAAACTTAATTTACACCAATAATAATGGAGCAATTAAATTAATTTGAGAGAGCAATTAAATAACAAATCAATACAACAAGATTAATTAGGACTTTAATGATACAATTAATTTTTTATTGATAGTTAATTATCAACTCTTGTTTAGATTTAATAATGACATTAATGGTAAACTTAGTCTGATTTCTCAAATACTAAGTTCCCATCAAAGATGCATCTATGGAATATGTGGAATTTCATTAGAAAACTAACCAAAATCACATTTTTAAATGAATATTTAAACATGTAAAAATGATCAATTTTTATAAACATTAAGAACAAGTAATAAAAATAAATTACAAGAGTAATTAAACAATATGTTATCTAATTAAATCATTAATATATTAATTAATTTTCACATTTTGTCCTAGCTAAAGAAAATTTAGCCTAACATATCAAAATCCATAACTAAATCAACTTACAAAGTTATTTCAAAACTATTTTATAGTTAACCCTTTTCTACTTGAAAAAATGTGTACTCATGTATTAGAATATTGTTTACAAATTTAATATTGATATTCAAATTTAATTAAATGTGACTTTAAAAACTTGAAATCTTATATTTCAAATTTGAAAAATATGCATTAACATAATGAAGAGATAACAACAAAAATCACTCTGTAATAAAATACACTCTAGTTTCTCAAAACAACTATAAGCTTGTAAATCCACACTCTATTTACTAATGATGTGAATTTGGTCGATTTGAGTTAAATAACACTTTTAATCTTGCAATGTAAAATTTAGGAATTGGCTAAATTTATCAAGAGTATGATAGCAGAAATAAACTTTTTGTAAACAATACCTCCTCTTGAAGGCATTTTAAGCATGATATTTCATCAATTTTCACATAGTTTCATTTTTGTACATTATTATTGATTTTTTTTAAGAGATATTATTTTTGCGAACCTTATACATTTTAGTTGGATAATATCTCGTAGTTCTTTTGACAACAATGTTTATAACTTTTCAAGATAATTCAACATATGTTAATACATTATCATGATTGTATTAGGGTAAAAAAAGTAATAAGCAAGACTAATATCAAATAAAATCGAATGGTAATAAAACCATTCTTATTTTTAAGCTCAAAAAAGGATCGAGAGATATATTTAGTTAGATAGGCTAAAAAAGTCTCAAATGCAATAAAAATTGTCTTATGTCATATTCAAATCAACCAAATTCTATGAATTTTTCCTCCAAGTATGTGAATAAACAAGTTCTAGTATATATAGAATTACTAGAAATGCATTAAAATCACATAGTAAACATGAATTATCATCTATCAAAATACCAATGTTTTTATGATTAGGGTTTCATAATAAAAATATTTAGTCACATTAAGTTAAATAAGAATATTTTTTGTCAAATTGCAAAGATATTCATGTGAATTTTTGAAAAAATAGTTAGCAAAAAAATGGTAAAACTATAAAAGGTTTGAAAAATTTTGACACAAAATTATTTATTACGTGTAATTTTGACACAAAAGCAAGATTTTTCCTTTACATATGTAATTTTCGTCCATAAAGAATGAAGAAATTTCAACATTTGGTGAGATATCTTCTTTTTTATTCTTTGAAGAATTATTTGAATTTATCAAGTTTATACTTCTGGATTTCATTATTGACTTAACAATCAATTGGGGTGGCAAAATGGATGTTCAAATCCATTTGGATAAATTTATGTGTGTCAATCCATTTAAAACCAAACCATTTATGATCCATTTATAAATGGTTTATACATGTTTATGGACACTCATTTATTCATATAACTTTGATTATATATTTTTTAAGATACGATTCTTTTTAATTGTATTCAATTAAATTACTTAACCTCATGTTTAATTAACTTTTAAAATATTTAATTAACTAATCATCTATATGTATTTGTAAATTATTTGAATATAAATGACTTATGGATATCTATGGACACCCATTTATTCATATAATTTTATTTTCTTTGAGAGTTCATTCTTTGTAATTGTATTTAATTAAATTTCTTAATGTAATTTTTATTATTTAAACTCGTGCTCAATTCATTTTTTTAATATTTAATTCCATATGTATTAGAAACATGTAAAATAATAACTACATTATTAGTTGATTATTTTTTTTAAAAAAATTATTGTCAACAGATTGCATAAAATGGGTAAAGTTGTGAGCTTTAAAGTTAACTTAGCAAATTATGTACAAAAATAAAAAGTTGTGAATTTTAAAAGTTGAATTAGTAAATAAATAAATAATAAATAAAAAGTAAAGCTGTAAAAATAATAATACTTATATAAAAAACTTAGTTTGATATGAGATTTAAAATTTTGTACAAATTGTTTGTTTTAGAATTTTATAAAAACTTAATTATTGAGTCATATGTGTTTGAATAATAGTGTTGTGTGTTCATTATTGAACTTTTTGAATAAATGTATTTTTGTTCAATGTTGAATTGATTATTAAAATAAAATTAGGTAATAAATTCGAATACATTTAGGAAAAATCATCACGATCAAGATTGAATATTTTATTCTCTGTATGAAATTTTTTTCTCTTTCTTTTTCCATTTTTGAAAAAAAAACTCCACATGGAATTAATAATACATAATAAAACTTCAACTCATAAACTACTTATGAATTATGATAGTTCTAGAGAGAAAAAGAGTGAGAGTTTTTTTTTCTTCAAACATGGAAACTTTTTTATAGAGTTAAAGTGAAATTTAATATATATATATATATATATATATTGGGTTAAGTGTAATTAATTAAATTTGATTAATGGGCATTAACCAAGTTAGACCTTTTAAAATAGATGTTTATTGGATTTCATGGATATTCATTAAAATCCATTAGGATAAATGGATTTAAATGGATGTCAATTTAAAATCATTTGAGTTATATGAGTAAACAAAATCCATTTAATATTGGATGATTTTGGATGTTTATTGGATTTTAATCCATTTTGCCACTCCTATCAATCAATATTTGGGTGGGTTAATTGTAGTGTCTTTATACCAATGTTCTCACTTGCCATAAGCAACATATCAAGGTTTTCCACCTTAGCTACCTACTTAGAAACGATCCTTATACGGTTATTTTTTATTCGGATTTTATCACTAGGTTGGTGAGGTTCATATCAACCGCCCTATGGCTAGTCACTGGCAATGACAAAAAGCCTAAAAATGTTAATTATTGCTCTTTAAACTTCAAAAATCTTCCATAGTCTTGGAATTGACATAGAGAGAGAGAGAGAGAGAGGGCAGCAAAAAGTAAAAAGGGGGAGGAGAAAAGGTGTGGCAAAAGAGAAGGGAGATGAGGTAAGAAAGGAAGGAAGAAGAAGGGGGAGAAAGTGACAAAGGAGAAGGAGAAGAGAAGGGGCGGCTTAGGGTGAGGGAGAAGAGATGAAGAGGGGGGCTGTGAGAAATAGGGAGAAACAAGGCAGCAAAGGTGTGAGAGAAATGGGTGGGGGTGGTATTGGCTAGGGTTAGGAGAAGAGGAAAGAAGATGAAATGAATTAAGGTTAGGGTTTTTGGAGGGAAAAATGTATTTATAGGAAGGACAAAAATGTAAATTTCAAAAAAATCCCACACTTACAATTATGTCCCTAAGGTTTTCAAACCCTTGATTATGTAATTCAATTTTCTATTTTTTACAAATTGGCCACAGTTCCCAAATTAAACTTTTAAGGTTTTCAAATTAGACAAAATCTTTTTAGGATTTTCAATTTGACCCTAAACTTTTCTAAATTTTGATTTAACCCTAAATTTTGTTTTGATTCTTAAACTTTTTAAAAATTGTGACCTAGTCCCTAAACCCTTCAAATATATTTTGGTTCCTAACCTTTTTAGAAATTTTAATTTGACTCCTAAACTTTCAAATCCTCCAAAGGTTACTTTTAAATATTTCAAATAGGTCATTATCTTTTCTAAATATCTAATTAACTCTTTTTCTTCTCATAAACCTTTTCATATACTATGAAGTTCAAATTTATCTCAATATTTTGTCTTTTAATTAATTACTTACCTAGTCATTTTTAATTGTATGAAAGAAAGATTAAGAAACTAGCTTTTGTCATGTCTTTTCACATGCATTATTTTCTCTACATTTTGAGGTATTTCTAATCATTGTACTTAAAGCTTTAAGTCCTTGTTAAATTGTCTAAAGTGTTTATGTGATGATTATGATTTAAATGTTTAATTTCATTATGTTGTGATTATTAAGGAAATTATGAGATGTATCTATATTGATATTTAATTTCATATTGGTATGACATTTTGCATGTTATCATGTCATTATGGAAATGGGGACTTATGTCCCAATGCAAAGGGGGAATTTAGCTCGAACTATGGGAAAATTGACTATTTCCATACTATGTAAATGGGAGTTTGTGCCCAAATGAAAATGTTCATATATGTCATCTCATGTGCATTTATATATTTAACTTGGACATGAATAATTCTTATTGAGTACTTTGTACTCACCATATGATTTTTTAAAATATTTTCTAAGTCAACTGGCAAGCCCTGCCTTTGAACTTCACTTGGCTTGCAAATGAAAGGTCGAGGGTTCAACTGACAAGCCTCATCTCTCATACCTGTTATCACCATATAATGTAGGGTACATACACGGGAGAGATGTGTACTTTGAAGAAACTAACATTAGTAAATAAATAACTTTCCTTTCAATACTTCAAGAATAGTATGACCAGATATTAATCTACAAAAATTTTCTATTACACAATGTACTTTCCTTATTGGAAAGACATACTATGCTAACAAGTCTCTTCTCGGCTACTTTAGATCTCTTAAAAATTATTCACCTAAAAACATTTTATAAAAGGGGATAAGTGTTGAAAATCTCAGTGAGTGGGAATAGAAATATGGTTTTAAAGATCCTTTTCAAAAAAAGTTTCATAAATCAGGGATAAGAAATACTTTGAAAATCCTTTGTAAAAATCATTTTAGAAAACCATAGGGTTGAAAATACATTTTTGGATAAACTCTTTTTCAAAAGAGTGTTTTAAAAATTAGGACCAAAAAACCATTATTCAAGAATTCAAGTTTATATCAAGTAACACGATTAATAAACTGGGACTCAAGGATAAGCCCATCATAGGAGCGAACTTAACCCCTACAAAGTACCAGTCTTATATCCCCTATGCGTGATCACGACTTTCAGCCGTCGTCCAAGAAACATGTGTGTATCTCCTTTGGTACCCATGAGTCAACGCGCGGTACGTTTCTACACATCAAACTTCCTAACTTGGACACACACCAGTACAAGCAAGATAGCCCAGTAAGAACCATTCCCCATGAATGTCTACTCATTCTTTCCTGCCCTTGGTTAAGTTTTAACAAGTCTAGAGATTAAAAGTTTGTCTTATAAAGTTATTAATAGTCCCTAACAATTAATCTATACTTTCTTAACATATGGTTCACATAAAACCTTACAGACACAAGACTCCTAATCAGGCTTTTGGTCACCCCAGACGTGACCTAGCCTTTCACAAGCAAAGTATGACACTTATAGTGCCAAAACATCTTTTTCAATCTTTTAGAAATCATTCTCTAGAAAGAACCAAGATAAAAACTTTTTCAAGAAATCATTTTCAAGGTTATTCAAAAAACCATTCTTTCAAGAACTCTTTTGGAAGAAAACATATCATTTTCCCCATGAACAAGATTGGAAACAAGCCTTTTCTAGAAGACAACTTCATGTTGTATTCAAGGTGTTCCTAATTATGAAATAAGATCTTTTACTTCCAAGATAACAATAATATTCCCTAAAAGTCAAGGTTTTTGGGAAAACAACCCTCAAAACCATCTCAATAAGTTCACTTTTGATCCTCAAAAATTCTCAAGCCTATTTACTAACTCCAAGATTACTCTTAGGATTCATAGCTTCAAACTATTTGAGTCTAGAACTTTATCATAGTCTATATTTCCATTAAATGTCTTCAATGAATGACATACGCAACATCTTATTCATGATAGTAGAGTATACTTAATTGTAAATCCAAGATAACAAGTAAAACCTAAAAAGATAATAACCTGAAGCAAGACATCTTTTGCCTTTTTCTCTCTCTTCATTCTTCTCTTTCTTTCCTTCTCTTTCTCACTCCTTCTCTCCCTCTCTTCTTTCTTCTCTCACTTTCTTTTCTTTCCTTCTTTTCTCTTTCTTTCACTCAGTTCTCTCTCTTTCTTTCTAAACCCCCAAAGTAACTCTATGTAATATGCAACACACACACACACACACACACATATATATAAGAGAAATATTCTTGCATGCCAAGAATATTGGATGAAGCCATGTGTGTTGTGTATTTACTGATATATTCATAAATTAACTGATTTTTATGCTCTTTAATGACCATATTTTGTTTTAAAATCGGTTAATTGTGTTATTTAATTGATATATTTCACATGTCATTTCTATTTCATTATTTATAAGTTTTTCAATATATTTTAGTTCATTTTGGAGATAAAAAAAAAGAAAAAATGTTGAAGTTAAAAAAGTAATAATAATTCCACGTCAGCAGATGACCTGGCACAACCATAAAAAGCCACATCATCTGCCCAATCAACACTATCGCACGAACCAGGGGGCAACATGTGGTAGAAAAGGTAGTGCGTCAACATTCCCTCAAACGACGTCATTTTGATCAAGAGAAAAATGAAAAAAAACCTAAGCGAGAATACATTTTTAGAATAAGTTATCCCCATAATAGAACCTTCCAGAAATTGCGGCACCGACCAACCAGAGGCTGACACATGGCGCCGCGTGATTAAGTCAGCCACTAGACAAAATTTCAAGATATTATGAGCGCGAGATGACCATTTTGCCCTTGGTTTTTTGTACCTATAAATAGATAGTTTGTTTTTATCATTTATTCACCTATTTAGCTCCAATCTTCTCAATTTCTTTTACAATTTCTTTATTTTATTATTATATTCATATTAATATAGTTTTCAAAATTTTTAGAATAATTTTTCAAGTCTTTTTGTTCGAATAATTTCAATATTTTTGGGGAGTTTATCTTTTAATTTCTTTTTCTTGTTTTAATTAATATAATTGTGTGAATTAATTGAATTGACAATCTAGTTAATAAATGTGATTATATAGTTAGGATTATTAATTTTGTATTAATGATTCAAGTAGCATCTACTATAGTTTAATTAAGTTGCAGCTCTTAGCTTAATTAAATTAGTAGCGAAATTATATAATTTAAATTGTATATAGTTAAACTGATTGCTATATACAATTTAATGTTGTTGATGCCTTTGTTTGAGCATCCTATACATGTTGCATGGTACTGTTGTTTAATTAAATTAGAGATTAATCTATCTGAGTTGATCGAGATTAATCTAATTTGTAATAATAGTTTCAATTAATGGGACTTCCAGATATATTCAGCGGCCTACCTAAGGAGCAGTGGAGGGATATTATCTCATTCCTCCATTTAGAGGATGTTGTTATTACTAGCATTTTATCCAAAGAATGGAGAGAGATACGGTACTCTTTCCCTAACTTGATTTTCAAATATAATTAATTTCCAGAAATGGAAGGAAGGAAGAAAAGTTCATAGAATTTATCAAAAAAATCCTTGCTCGTCATACGATGTAGAGAAATTTGAGCTCCATTTTCCCCGTAGGATGGCTATGAGATTAAGATCCAAAGTGGGTGGATTTCATTGGTCATATGACATATGTTAAGAAGATTTTTCTCTTTGGGGACATGCCTAAATTATAAGAGTCTTCCAAATTTCCTATGTATGAGAAAATATTTGGTAATTCCAAATTTTCTTCTTGAGAAGTTGAAAAATGTTTCTCTTACCAACCTTCAGGAACTAAGGTTGAGAGAGTTAATGATTGATGAGGATGCAATTGAGGTGCTATTACCAAATTGCCGCTCACTAGAATTCTTGTCAATTGTTTGTTGTGAATTATTTTTCGTGGCTCTGACTATATCAACTTCAAGACTTAAAAAGTTGATATTGTTTCATTGTGAGGGCATTGATTATAACTTTCCTCAATCTTCAAACTCCAAACTCCAATGCTATTGGACTTCACGCTTTTGGGTGACATTGCGGAAGGTTATGAGTGTCTGAACATGCCATTCATTTTCTCTGTATTCGTATCATTTATGCTGTTGTTTCTAGATAAAGGAAGTAGAAATGTTGTCAGCAGATCTGCTTTTAAATTGTGTAAAGCATTAAGGAATGCAACTGATATATTTCTCAACCAGTGGTTAATTTGTTGAGGTAAAGTATTCTTAATTATTCCTTGCAGACCTGTTATGTTATTCAACTTTCTTGGACATGATTAGGTCCAGGATCTTAGAAACATGGGTTTAATCATAAAATCCCCTTCACAATTAAAAAAAAAATCATAATCTCTTAGATTCTCTATCCCGTTGTCAATGCATAAAAATTACTGATAGAAAATTGTTTGAGTTAATATCAATTGTAAGATATAAAAATTACCTTCAGAAAATTATTCATCGGAACCTAATATCAATTGATATTGTTTCAGAAAAGTTTTTATAGTTACATACGCTTCCCATTTAAATTTCTTATTGTGTGACAAAATTTACCAAAATAAAGTTTAATAGGATTTTGGCATTTTAGTTTGCATTTGGTAATTTTCCAACCGGGGGTCATGTCTTCACAAGTTAATTATTTCCCATGCAATGTCCCTAATAATGACATTATTGCTGCCTCCAGTTTCTCTCTTGCTATCTCCAAATTGGGGAGCCTCAATCTTTTTGTTTGGCCTATAAAAAGGCATATAGAGATGATGCATATCCTTAGCAGCTACCCAAATCTACGTGAACTTGGCATTACCATTATTCCGGTGGTTGCTTTATTTACCTTTTCTTAATTTTTAATCCATTTGTATCAGTGAAATTAGTGTTTTTCTGAAGATTTCTTTATCTGTTTGTATAGACTCCAAATGCAACAATGGAGTTGCCAAAACCAAATCATCAATAAAAAAAAAATGGACTAATTGTGCAAACATGCTGAACCACCTTACCGGTGTGAACATGTATAGGTTTGGAGGAAATGAAAATGTAATGGAAATATTGAGACTTTTGCATGAGAATGCACCATCTCTTATTAGTCTCAAAATTCAAAGCAATAAGGAATCCCATCAAATAAATGGAAATGAATTTTATGGTTTCAACAATGAGATTGTGGAAAAGGTATCTGCATTCAAATCGGCTTCGCCCACTGCTACAATAGAATTTTCATCATGATATTATATATATATATATATATATATCATGATATTATATATATAATCACACAACCTATTCCTGGTTGTGTGAATAGGTGCCATCTCCTCGACCTCTCTCTCTATCTCATGATTCATCCTTTTCATGGTTCTTTCCTAACTGGAACCTTTTACCCTAAAGTATGTCCATATTCTATAACAGTATTTTGTTTATGATTCTATATCATGCATAGATATTTTACATAACAAAGGGAAATTTTATCTTTTCCAAAGCCATGCACCAAAGTTTATAACCTTTATAGGTTATCAAAATATAGAGATTAATATGGTTTAGGAGAAAGGTGCGCAGGGTTTATCACTGTACTTGGCCAAGTTAGACAAGTTTCCTTTAATTACTCAATCATTCCCTTGATGATAATCTAACAAGCATTCATCGACAAGGTTATCATATAAACTAGAATGTATTGTGTACGTACAGAGTTTTTAATCATTTTATTTCACCAGGAGTAGAATGTGTACTAAAGTTCAGACCGTGCATTTTCCATAATAAAACCTCACGAATCTTTGTTTGGTTTATTGAGCATTGGACATATATATTTTGTTCCTGATATTTAGATGTTCTTTTGTTTGATGAAATATACTCTTTGGTTTAAAATTGTTGCGGGCAATATTTCTCATAATTGGTACTGGATACCTGAAATAAAAGAGACTTTGTGCGATACCCTAAAAGAAAAACATCTTCACACTACACGTTCTTAATAATTCACAACAAATTACACTACAACCATCACCCCCATGCATCTTTACTTTACAATCAAAGTCATATTATTTTAAGGTATATTTTCAACTATAAATATCTTACTATTGAGAGGAGTTCTTCACACCAAATAATATTTTTCATTCTTTAAGAAATGAGGCTGGCAAGGAATGGTTGCCATGATGATGAAGAAGAGAAAATGAGGAAAGAAATTAGGGTTTTATGATTATTATAGTTCTTGGGATTATTTTGCAATTTATTTCAAAAGTTTATACTCAATTAAATTTTCTAGAATTCTTCAATTCAGTCTTTATATTTTTTAAATCTTAGTCCCCAAATTATATGTTTACATATTACTGAATTTACCCCATATTATATATATATTTAGAATTTTTAAGTTTGACCCTAAAGTTTTTCAAAATTACAATTCAGCCTGAAAAGTTTCTAAAATATCTAGACTTACTCCAAAATCCAAATTAAACTTTTTAAGGCTTAAAAATATACTCCAATATTCCATAAAAATCCAGATCTACTTTAATTTCTAATTTTCAAAAATTACACAACAATTCCAAATTTTTCTAGAATTTTTAATTTGACCCCTAAACTTTTAGAAGTTTCATATTCAGTCCAATTCGAAAGTTACCTTCTATTTTATATATATTTACCCACATATTTCATAAAAATTGAATCAAATATTTAGAAATTTATGAGTTGACCCCTAAACTTTTATAAAATTACAGTTTGACCCAAAAGTAACTAAGCTTTCCAAATCACCTCAATTCCATCAAATTCCTATTTCTAGACTATAGTTCAATTATAAGAATTTAATTAGAAGCTTAGAAAGGTTATTCATATAGTAGAAAATGAGGAATTGGAAGGCTAGATTGTTTTTTAGGTTTTTCCACAGAATTCACATTTATCTACAACAATTGAGGTGGGAAAATTTTTACTCTACTAATTTTAGTACTTATATCCACGTTACATATTTTTATTTGTTTACATGAGATATATATCTAATTTATAAATGCATATGTTATATGCTATCTATATATAAATAAAAAATTCAATTCAATAAACTTTCAGGAGTTCTAATTTATTTAAACGCGTTAATATATGTTTTAAGTGTTATATTTTATATGATTATTTGTACACTATTAAATTATGATTTAAAATGTGTACATTGAATTTATTGATGCATATAAAAATGTTTTATTATATATATTATCAAAAAATAGAGGCTGTAACCTGATTAAATGGGGGTTTGACCTGATAACATATTTTAAATGAAAAAATTTTTACATATGAAAATGTTTTACAAAAAAAATTGACTTCGGTCCAAATGGGAAAGGGGCTTCGGCCAAACTATAGTGGATTTCAATCCTATCTACAAGGGTTTTGACTCAAACTACATGGGGCTTTGACTCAAAGTACAGTCGACTTCAATCCAATCGACATGGGAAAGGAAAAAAATGTTTTAAGCTTCGGTCATCAAAGTTTTAAAATTATATGTTTGTATGCGCATAATAATATTTAATTTTGAATATAAATGTCCCCATTGAGTACTTTGTACTCATTTCGCGTTTTATAAAATGTTTTTAAGGTAAATTGTGGATATGTTACAAAAAGAAGGATAACCAATCATGAAGTTTTAAATTTATAATTTCTGAATTTATTTTATAATTAAATATTGTCATATTCAACTCTAAATTAGGGTTTGCTATTTGAATTTTCAATTAGAAATTTCTCTATGAATTGAGAAAGTTTTGAAATTATAATTTCTGAATATATTTTATAATTAAATATTATCATATTCAACTCTAGATTAGGGTTTGCTATTTGAATTTTCAATTAGAAATTTCTCTATGAATTGAGAAAGTTTTGAAATTTGGAAATATTTGATTGAACAATTATAGTGTCAAATCTTCAATTGATTTTCTTATTTGTTTTAATTAGCACGAGAGATAGTTCATTGAATTTTCTATAATTTTCTCTCATTTCTAACTTAAACCCATTATGCTGTGGATAGGAATTTCTTTTTCTTTCTTCTTTTTTTTTTTAAATAAAAACTGTGGGTAGGAGTTAAAACCATTTTTTAGGACTACTTTCTTTCCTTTTCATTTACAAAAGTTGATCTCTCCTACATTTAGCATAACATTTTAAATTGCAGGCTTCTGTTTTGGGATGCAACAGTTAATAAAGCATCTTCTTTGTATAGTTTTATGGACTTATCCATTTTCTATAGTTTTTAGCAATCATCCATTTTCTGTAGTCTATGGTATAATTTGTGTACGAGAACTGTTACTTGGAAATTATATCTCGAGTTCAATATTGGGCCAATTCCTATATATTTTGTCCTAATTCCTCTCTCTACTCATCTCTCCCCTTGCCCTTTCAAAAAAAGTATAAAACATAAGAAAAATGTTTTTTTAAAAAAATAATAATAAAAATAAACAGAGATAAGTGATAGGCACTATTGAAAGGATGTAATGAGGTGATTGAACTTAGAGCAATAATTAAACTTGTCAAAGTGCAGTGAAATTTGTATGTATTTAGACAAATTGCCTGCATCTACGAGTTCAACCCATTGATGCACTCCTCACCAATAAACCTACAACTACGCGTACTCTTCTTCTCCCAAGAGCCTTCAAAATGGAAATTATATAAACAAGAAATAACCAAATGTCTCTTCAGAATGGATAATAAGATCTGTAACACTAGCACTCACAGAGGATGCACATTTTGATGACAAGAGAAATATTCGCAAGCCTTAGATCAACTACGAGGTAGGGATACTCTCAGTAATTTCCATAAATGATGAACCAATCATATTCCACTCCTAACTTATAAACATTTTTGCTCATAAAAAATCAGTAGAATTCCCTTAAAGTCGAATAACCTCAATCAAGCTTCATTCTTGCCCTAATTTGTAAGATCATATCTTGTAGATATATCTACATATTTATCTTATCTTCATAGCCAGCCTTGAGATTAAGGGCTCAAAGCGAGTTTTGGAGAGATGGGGTCCTAACTTGCTATAACTTTTTATACATTTTATGTTGATATATGTACATATAAAGTTACTAAAGCACTTTGAAAGCCCAATAACATTAATATCATAATAAATACATAGAAAAAATTATAAAAAATCACATAAATATTATTTATCTAGTGTTTTTTAACACATGTACAAATATCAATATGAAGATATATATATATATATATTTTAAAATAATTAGAATAGCACTATGTGTAGCCTTCTATAATTGCAAGATTTAAATTAAGAGAGCACGCATTTTTTAATTTGCTTTCAACTGATGCACCAATCAATTTAATTTATTTATCAAAAAAATTAATGCACTAATGAAATAACCACTAAAACAAAAAATTCGTATGACTCTTGTAATTACTAGAACTGTATATAAATGAAACCTAAAAAAAAATATCCAATGAAAAAAATTTATCTTGAAACAATAATATTATTACCTGTGAATGCAAGAAATATGACAAGGAGGATGATTTTTCTTGTCGATCGTGACAAAGTGAATAGAGTGGAGAAGTTTGAGGTAAAGAGTGGATTAGATTTGGAGAGTCCTCTTATCCTATTTTAAGAGTAAAAATTTGGAGAGTCCTCTTATCTTTTAGTGATTCCTATTTTAAGAGAAAAAAATAGAGGGGTTAAAATAGTAAATCAATTAAACGTTAAATTTATATTTAAATTATATTATATTATATATATATATATATATATTGTTAATGACACTTTTTTTTTCCCAAGAAAAATAAATTGGAAAATATATTTTTAAAAAAAACATTAAGGTTTGTGGAGGTCCAAAGCAATTGCTTAGTTTGAATTACCTCAAGACTGACCTTGCTTATCTTCGATCATAATATTCTTTTATATCTTTAAGATATAATTTTATTGAAAAAAGTTTTGATAGAGATAGATGATAAGATATTTTCATCATTAGACATCGTAAATGTAACTTAATTGATAAAAATGA
Source organism: Apocynum venetum (assembly GCA_019593545.1). Taxonomy (NCBI): domain Eukaryota; kingdom Viridiplantae; phylum Streptophyta; class Magnoliopsida; order Gentianales; family Apocynaceae; genus Apocynum; species Apocynum venetum. The sequence goes on from SRSM01000149.1 coordinate 720,112, forward strand.
TCTCTTATGTAATTTAAAATTCATGAATTCGAATCATATTCACTGCAATTATAATAAATTAAGAGATAATATTATGCATTATATATTGTATATTTTTCCGTGTAGTTAATACTAATGTTGATAAATAAGAGAAAAAAAAATTACTTTTGTTATATCAACTCAATTTTCACGGGTCAATTCAAAATATTTGAGTACCATATTTTGCAGAAAAAAGGATTGAGATATGTAATTAGATATAAGTATCCGAAGCTATCTTTTAAAATTTAAAAAAAAAATGGAAAAAGGAAAAACCTTTTTTTTCCGCCTTTCACGCGCAAACTCATAATTATACAATACAAATCCAAACAAGACTCAGAATCATTATTAACAATTTAACATCATCTTCTCGGCCACAGTTTTGTGTCTTTTTGGCTGCATATCACAGATTTGGAATTTGCTTTTTCATCCTTGATTTTCAACCGCCATTGGAATATTAACAAAGATTACAACATGCAAGAAATCAAACGTCCAAGAACTCCAATCCTACCAGATCTGCCAGAACCTGTTCTACTGAATATTCTATCAAGACTACCTGTCAAAACCCTTTACAAGTTGAAGTGTGTTTGCAAAGATTGGCTCAACTGGATCTCATCTGACTCCTATTTCAGGAATCTCCAACGTTCCCAATCACTGAAATTTCCTTGTTTAATTTCTTATGAAGTCGAGGGCTTGAATGATTCCAATGAAGCAGAATATTGCACGGTTTGTGTATCTTCAACCGACTTAAAATCTGGGAAAATTGGTCATAAATTTCAGATTAAGATTGCTCGAGGCCTTACCGGAAACCCTTTTTGTCAGGTAACTTCTTGTCGGAATCTAATTTGCATTTTTAGTGATTTGGAAATCGTGGTTTGTAATCCAAGTATTAATCGAGAGTTCGTAGCCATTTCTGGTCATGGGAAGAATTTTCCTAATTCCGTTGGTATTGGGTATATGGCTTCTTCAGGGGATTATCGAGTTGTCAGGCTTCATCGAGCAGTAATTGATGATGTTGAACGATTAGGATGCAAGATTTTTAGTATAAAAGATTCTTGTGATTATTATTCTGAATTTTCTGCTGATTTTGATGGGTTTCGATTCAAGCCATTTGAATTTCGTCCTGTTGATGAACGTTTGCCAATTTGTATAAATGGGATCATGTATTGGATGATGAAGTATTCTTATGGTGAGAAATACTTGGCTTACTATTTGGATTTGGAGAAAGTGTCATTTGGAACCATTGGCTGCCCAAAATTAGATTTGGAGGACAAAATTTTGCTTTCATATGCAGATATGAAATTTGTGGAAGTACATGGATTGTTGTGTCTGGGATGTTGCTTACCATTGATTTCCAGCATTTCCTTTTATGCATTGAAGGACATTGTACATGGTAAATGGGAGAAACTATTTATGCTTTCATTCTTAGATATTGTTCCTAGGATTAGCAAATGTCGAGTTTTGGGCTTTGATGCTTCAGATCAATTCATTGTTGCTCAAATTTCAGATGGCGAAGATGCTAGACCTCATTATATATGTAGTACTGTCAAAGACAAAGAGTTCAAGAAAGCAGAATTCCAAGACCAGAACAAGGGCAAATTCAGAATTCTGCATTTTGATGGACTGTTTTCCTTCAAAAAAGCATATAAAAAAGCCTTTATTGCTAATTAGAGGTGTTTGATTGAGTGAACTGACAAATTTCTCTAGCTTCATCAAGTAAGCCATAATGCTTGCCTTTTTGTTTTTGGTGTATTTTGATGACTGTTGGGAAAGAAGCAATGTGGTTAACAACAAACTATCTAAATAGCACCTGAATATTTTTAGAATCCAAATTTTACATTCAAAATTATTTTTTGTTCAACACTTACACTAGAATTTTTAAGAAGTCCATATCTAACAGTTTTGTCCACTCCTATTGTAAAATTGTTGATCGTGTTACTCATGTGACCATTAGGCACAGGTAGGGTGGTGCCCTTGTTACTGGGCACGCGGTGGGCTTCTAGTGTAAGAGGAACAAAAGACTTGTTGCATAAAAGGGCCTTGTATCCATGTGAGAATTGTTCAGGAATTGGTGGCATCAACAAAGTGATAGAGTGTCTTATTTTGGAAATTTTGCAAAAGCCAGAGTGTAAAAATGTTCTTTTGAAGTGGCAATTGACGGTGGTGAAGAAAGAGGAAGAAGAAAAAGAAGGAAACCAAAAGAAAAAAAAATTGTTTGTAAAGAACTCTATGCTCTTTTTAATAAAACAAATCTGACATACAAAAGTATTATTTTGTTCTTATTTCAATTGTGTATATTTTTTGTCATGTCTCATTTTAATTATTCATTTTTTAATTTTAATATATACTTTTACAATTCTACCATTATTATTAATGAATAATTTGAATGAACTCTTAATTATGTATTAGAGAATGTATTTTTTTATGAGAATTAATACTTAGACACTATTAAATGAGTACAATTAAGAAAATTTAGTTGCATAATTATTATTTTTAATATTTGTCTTAATCCTTATAAAAGTTTAAAGTTAACTATTGAAACAAAGAGAGTATTTGCCAATGCTTTTGATTAATAGAATTAACCATTTACCGAAAGTACTCAATCTACACGTTTCAAAATTCGAAGTTGAACAGTTATAAAAATTTAAGTGCTATTTGGAGAGTTTGTTATTCTTAATTGTTACTAGCTCTAGTTAGGTTTGGTTTTCTATGAGTTGGACTTGGAGCAACAAGTATTATTATTATTGGAGTAGTTCTCTCAATTACTGAGAATAGTGGAGAAATATAATATTACACTAATCTTATGGAACCTCTATTTTAGATTTTTGTTGTCAGGGATCCTACTCCTATAGGAAAATAAAAGCTCTAGTACTTTGGAATTGGGAAAGAATTTGGCATGGGTATTGTAGCATAAAATGACTAATTTTTAGGTTGTTTAATTATATTATTTTAATTAAATTAAATTTTATGATGTTTTTGTATTTTCCGCTCCTCTTTGTTTTAGAATTTTTAGATATTTATACTTCAAAGTTTGAAAATAAAAGGATAAGTTAAAAAAATATAAAAATGAGAATACAAAGTTGACAAGTAAAAAAAAAAACACGTTAGCAACCTACCATGTCAAATGTTGTGTCAGCCGCCAAGGAAATGGATACCTTAGGAGTGTAGAAAATGACTGTGTTATGTCAACCGCCAAGCAAGTGCATGCCTTAGGAGTGTAGAAAACTACGTCGTTTTAAGGCGTATGGAAATTTTTAAAATAATAAAGTTTGAAATGTTTTCAAAATGAACGCACTAGATGCCGTATAGGAACGATTGCACGACAATAATTCAATTAGGACGTGACACATGACAAAATTACATGCATGCAGCCAGAAGCCATTGGCCATTAATCTTCAATGCATGTCTCTATAAGGCTTCTGACTCACGACACCACATTATCACAAGCATACGGCTTTTTGCTCAAAACTTTTATTTATTATATTTTCACTTCCAAAACTTTGTAAATATTATAGTTCAATCCTAAATTTTCACATGCAAATATCCCACGATTTTTAATCAGTTTTACACATTCCAACTCAAATTTCATTCAATTTTTCTTTCTAAATATAATATATGTTGTAATCATAGTTTAAGAATTTTAAAGTCATTTTTTGACGATTTTTTAAAAAGAAATCAAGATACTACAAATAAACAACAAAATTTTGACACCCAAATCCATTGCAAATCAGTCACAACGGATTAAGGTTGCAAATTATGACGAACAAGAGAATCGATTGTAGACTTGTAACTGATTTATGAGGGACAAGAGGAGGCGTTATTCTAGTCAAAGCCTTGCCATTTGTCGCAAAGTTGTCTCAAGTTGCGACGAATAGTATCTTTTGTGATAAAAAATTAAAAGTTCAATTCGAACAATGTGAAATCTATAGCAAATTGTGACAAAAATGTTGTTGCTAATTTGTAAAATTAAAAAAAAATTTAATAATGTTTTTCGAAAAAAGAAATTTAGAACACTCAATCCAACCTGCCTCAATCTAATGGACCATCTCAACCCTAACCAACCTACCCAAATACCCACTTTCTTTAATTGCTTGGCATTAAAATCTTTTGCCAAGAGTTTAACCCTTAATCTCTCATGAGTTGTTAAGGATTTTTACTATTGTCCAAGATGAATTCGTTGAGTTATTTTACACAACATTTAATGCTTGTACTACAAAATTCTCGTTTCTATTTTTTTCTCTTCAAAATGAGTTATTTCTATATATCTTTTATAAATAATTAACATATATTATCTCCATTTGAATAAATATTTTATTTATGAGTAGTTTTAATTGTAGACGCAATAATTTTTTGTGCAATTAGAAATAGAAGCTTATATTCAACAGTTATGTCAAAAAATGATAATCAACATTTAAAAGGCCAATTAGTTTATTATGCAGTATCATGTTAATTCAAAATATTATATTAAATAATGATTCTAATACTTCATAACCTTATGGTATTACTATGAATGCATCAGAATTGTGCAACATGAGTGACATGCATTCATAGAATGATTCTGTCTATACCTTATATTCAATCGTTTGCCATAGACTTGTTTCATATGAGTGGGAATCACGTCTACCGTGAGAATTTTGTATGACCAATGTGTTTGAGCAACCATTGTTGTAAGTGTTTGGTATAACTGATGTGCTTATGCAACCCCTCCAATCAATCTAGTACTTCATACTCTGTATATTAGATCAATATTTCGATAAACTAGTACCCTTCTCAATTGAATAACAACAGTAAGATGTGAAACTTGGTTTCCAATGGTCAATGCACAAAAAAATTGTGATGTCTTTTAGACTTGGTGTTGATGGACTAAAGGCTTCAAGAACAACTATGCTACACACTAAAAAGAAAACAAATAAAACAAGTTAAAAAATAAACAATAAATACAAGTAGTTGTGATTGTTACTCGCATCTTTATTTGGTTTTACATTCAGTAACAACTTAAACGCCTTCTATGAGTAGGGGATATGATTCATATTCAATTTTCTTACAAACTGGCAAACATAGTCTTTTAAAGTCAGATTCCCAAGACTGTATTGTTCTTGTTCATATGGAAATTGATGTCATAAAACGAGAATTTCCTTTTGAACATATCTATTATGATGTGTCTCGAGAGTCAATTGGATATCATCCAATGACTCCTTACTTAGTACATCCTTAATGAATGCAATTTTGTCTTCTCAATTTCTGGACAAATAATCAAGTGAAAGACAACTAGTAATATAGTTCCAACTGGCACACATCTATCCTCTTTTCTTTTCGTTTATTTGCAAAACTACTTTTTCCCAACCCAAGTAGACATTTGGGAAAAATATTTAGATGTATACCACTTATCCGAACCTTAGCTTCTATTAACTATCCAATATCCCCAGGCATTCATTTGCACATTAGTAACCTCAATTATTCTAATCTCATAAGATAGGTTTTCTCAATTGATTCTCAGAGCACTGAGTAATATTTTCTTAATCTAAGTTAAGAATTAATGTTGTAAATAAAGTGAGAAAGAAAGAAAAATAAATGAAAACACACAGAAATCACTCTTGGAAATAAATAGCAGAAAACATTTGGTGATTCATTTCAACAACTAACAAAGCTATTTAAAGTTGTGGTTAATCACTGTTGGACCTCTAATAATTCAATTGAAACAAGTTGTTTCTTGGTATTTGAAAAGACGTGTATTCCATAATATTTGTTAGGTTTGTAGGCTAAAATTTAAAAAGGAAAATCAAACAATTTTAAAGAAAAAAAAGAAAAGAAAAAGGTTGGTTGCCTCTCGTGTTTGAGCAGCACTTTATCCCGAACACAATATCCAACACCATTGGTAGAACAATGAAGTATAAATGTCCGATCCCGCCATGTTGTTATCGTCAATGCTGAATACCGTCTCATGAACTGCATCCAGTGTCAAGATACGATTGAACATGACATTATCCTCCACAGAGGCATGTCGAGGAATAATGTCATCTCTGATCTGTTGCGGGGCTGTGCCGGTGAAAATAGAAGCTTTTGTAAGAAGCTCATTGCAGAATCTTGAAGCTCATCCTAGTCCGATAAACATATCCCATGTTAGTAGTAATCGAGAAAATGCAGGATTTGACCTACGGCCACGTGCAATTAAGTGAAAATATCAGGTATTGTGATCTCCCTTACAAACCTATATGGATTTTGGCTTCTGCCTCTAGAAACCCTCATCAACTGATAGAGTACGATTTAGCTTGGCTTTAACCTTGTGTAATTGCTCCTTGTGAGAAGGGGAAGAATCACAGTCATATGTTGGCTCTGTCTTATTGACGGACAGCTCAACATCACTAACTTTCTGAAAAATATTATCAAAGATATTCCGATTCCACCAATGTAAATCCTGTTTTAGTCGAAAGTCTTCTCCCAAAGAACAACACTTTTTGGCTTTTCTTGAAAACAGTTTCAAACGCAAATTATAGAGCAATACTTTATCACCAATGTTGAATTTTTTTCTTGAAAGAAATTTGTCATGGTAAACTTTCATCTTTACTTTGAAATCCAGGAATTATAATAGGAATCATTTCTAATCTATTCTAATTCTTGAGTCTACAATTTTTTATGAGATTGTGCATCATCAAAATTAAGATGACATTGTTTAATGGTCTAAAATGCACTGTCTTCTAATTTCACAATAGATAAAAGGTTTTATCATAAATCAACTTAAATTGTGACATACGAATAAGGGTTTTGAATGCAATTCTATATACCCAAAAAATATTTTCCAAGAGAATGCTATAGTCTTTCCTATTATGATTGACTACTTTTTCAAGAATGTACTTAATTTATTTGTTAGAGATTTCTGCAAGTCCATTTATTTAAGGATGATAGTCAGTAGAAATTTTATGAGAAATATGATACTTTTAAAATAGTTTCTACTAAGTGGTTACAAAAATGTGTACCCTTTTCACTTATTATGGCCTTTGGAATTCCTAATCTATGGAATATCAAACAAGACGTTAGTATTTCCAATATATGAAAGAAAATTACCCATGAAATCAATGCCCTATATATCAAAAAATTCACAAATTAAGATAGTTTTCAAATATATTTCATCTCTCTTAGATACATTACTGACTCTTTGACATTCATTGCAAACTTTAACAAATAAATATGCGTATTTATTTAAAGTTGGCCAAAATAATTTACTTTCAAGATTTTTTTTTAGCAATTCGTTTTAGACCAAAATAACCCACACATTAAAAAGAATGAAAAAATTCATGATGGATTAAATTTTATTATTTGATACACATTTGCGTATGATATTGTATACATAGCTTTTGAAAAGGTAGGGGTCATCCCAAAAGTAATGTTTGAGTGGTTTCTAATTTTATTCCTTTGAGCTTTTGACAAATTCTTTGAAAAACTTTGGAAACAATATAATTAATAATATCAACAATTTCATGCAATGCATAAAGATGTTCTTTTGGGAATAAATTAGAGATTGAATATACTTTCCCATTATAAGTTAATCAACTCAAATAATCAGCCACAAGATTTTATGCTCATATTTTATTTCGAATTTCAATGTTAAATTCTTGGAGTAATGATGTGATCATTAATTAATTGATTTTTTTTCTATTTAATAAGTATATTTTGATTAAAATTCAGTTAATTATGTTATTTTATGAATATTTTCACATTTCCTACTTATATTCTGTGTTTGTAATTTTTTTAGTTTATTTATTTTCATTTTGGAAATAAAAAGAAGAAGAAAAACAAATATGATAAAGAGTAACTTCGGTAAATAGTACCATTGATGATGGTGTCATTGTAGTCGTCATGAATAGTGTGGTAGGTAGGTCAAAGTCAGACGCACTATAGAGTTGGTGACAAAACTACGCCGTTTTGAATGATGAATAGTGCATTAGCTATACTCAAAACTACATCGTTTTTGGGCTAGAATTTTCTAATATTTTTCTATAAATACTCTAGTTTTTTAATTTAGTTCAGATTTTCCTCATTTCTTTTTCTAAATATTAGCTTTATAGAAATATAGTTTTTGAATTTTTGGATTAGCTTTTGAAATCTTTTTGTAATGATCAATAAAGAAATATTGTCCAAATAAATTCAATATTCTATGTGAGTTTTTTTTAAAAGATTTATTTTCAAGTTTTATATATTACATCTTATATCTATTAAATATGTATTGTGAGTAGTTAACTTTTATTAGCAATGACATGTGTTATGTTATTAGTAAATGAGATTATGAAATAATATTCTCATACTTCATTTCTATATGAATTTAATTATCTAGATTGATGGCCGATTTATATGTCTAATCTTTATTTTAATTTCTTTTTATGACAAGTCGAGCATCTATATTTGTTAATTAATTTCTTTAAATGACAGGTTGAACCGCATAATTAGTTTAGTTAATATAATATTATTTACTTTATATATACTTGTATATTTATTTAATATACATATACATATATAATTCTTATTTTAATTAATATAATTGTGTGAATTAATTGGATTGACAACCTAGTTGATAAATACGATTATATAGGTAGGATTATTGGTCTTGTACTAATAATTTAAGTAGCATATATTAGTTTAATTGAGTTTCATTTCTTTATTGAATTAAATTAGTAGCGGAATTATATAATTTAAATTGTATATAATTGAAGTGGATTGTTATATACAATTTAATATTTATGATGCCTTATTTACTTAATGAAATTTGATTGAGTACCATATTCACGTTGATTGGTAATGATATTTAATTAAATTAGATATTAATATGTTTGAGTTGATCGAGATTAATCTAATTGGTAAAGATAGAAATTTGTCTGAGCTAATCAAGATTTTAAAATCAACTACTCAATAATGTATTTATCTATGATTAATCTCATGAAAATATAACTTGAGTAAGTTCTGTACTAACATTTTTTTATAAACTTTGTATTCCAAATCCCAAAAATATTCCTTTTAATATTGTTTAAATTAGTATTTAAAAAAGTAATATAAAAAACCCCAAAACGTTTTCCAATTAATTATTTTCATTTAAGAGTTGACAAAACTTTGTGCATATGATATCTGTTTTCCCTATCTACTTATGAATTATTATGTTAAATTTGAAAGTCGTGCGAGAGACTTTGTCAAGTAATATAATATATATGAACTGTCTTGGTTTTGACTCATTTTCTTCAACATGTATTTAAAAGCTGCATAATTTGATAATATAATTACTTTCATTCCCAACAAATAATATCTAATTTTTTTCAAATGAAAAAATAATAAAGTAAAGTTCATTTCAGTTGTGGTATAATTACACTAAACATCATCAAGTATTTGAAAAACATAGTATATCACATGAAGAACTTTATCTATTTTATATCCTAAAACAGCTAGCAACTATTTTGTCACTTGTATCACACATAATTTTAAAATGGTAGATCCAATTGGGAATTGAATAATAGGTGATGAAATTAATTTCTCTTTTAAAAATTTAAAAGTTTGTTTACAATTTTCGTCAAAATTGAATTGATAATCTTTTTGTAACATTATTACATGAATATACCTTCTATAAAATCTAACATGACCTAAAAAAACCCTCACATAACTTACTGTAGAAGGATAAAGAATAGATTTTATCACATCAATCTTAACTTTGTCAACACATGCCCTAAAACAATTCATTGTTCCACCATAAAATGACATTTTTCATAATTGAGAACTATGTTAGTTTTGACATATCGTTTAATAAGAAGTTCCAAATTTTGTAAACAAGAATTAAATGAGTTTTCATAAACGACTAAATCATTCATGAAAAATTCAATGATGGTAGTAAAAAAATCAAAATATAAGGACATCATGCATCTTTTACAAGTTGCAGGTGTTAATACAATGATTTTAAAATCATTGATTTACAAAATTATCGACTTTATTACCATCACAATTTTTTTTGTATTGTATAAAATCACAAAATCATGTCTATTTTGTTGTCTTATACAAGAAAGATCTTAGGTTTTAAAATTGATTTTTTTATGTTGTACTGTAGACCATTAGAACATTTATGTATTTTCTTACATATAATTATATGAGGTTTATTTGATCATATTTTATTTTCATGAATAATCATTCTATTTTTTATCATCAAGTATGTGACTTGATAGTAAAACTCAAAAGTATGTGACTTGATAACTATGTTTTACTGATTATGAATATAAGATATTATATCAAAATATAAGTACACGTTAAGAATATGGTATTGAATATTACTCACTATAAGAATTCTACATGGATTAACGTCATAAGAATTCTCATTAATGTGATTATGTTTAAATCATTTGACTTGATTACACCATAGATTCCTACATGATGATTTTTATATCTTGACATAACTAAACATTATATCTAACCAGATAATTATAAAGGTTATAGTTAAATATAAAATGATTCGTGAAGAGGAATGAAAAACCTAAGAAGGGGGGTGAATTAGGTTTTAACCGATTTTTCTAACTTTAAATCAAACAGTGCTTTCTAAGACAACAAATAACAAACACTTGGTGCTCAAATAGTGTGTGAAATAATGTGTTCAAGAAATAGACAAAGGACACAATGATTTATAGTGGTTCGGTTTATCCAACAAAACCTAATCCACTACCTTGAATTATCTACTCAAGGATTTCACAAAACCTTTCACTAATTTAGTACAAGATATTACAATAGAATATCACCCAATTCCTTTAGGGTTTTACAACAGAAACCTCTTATCCAAACAAGGTTCACCCAACTCTATGAGTTTTACAATATAACTTTGATTACACACATATCTCTAATACAACAATTAATGAAATAGATACTTTTAATACAATCACAATTTTCTATGATTCAAGGCTCACTCTAACCCTTAGAGTTTTAAACTCAATGCAACCTTGAACAAAACAAACAAGATATGAAAAAGATGAGTTTGATATAGATATCACCTTAATGTGAAGATATATCAATATAAAGCATAAATACCTCTTTGAGTAATATTTTCCTCTAAATTGCTCAAGAACACCAATGATTTTAGTATCAACCCCACTTTGATAAATTTCACAATGTGAATGTTATATATGGGTTTCAAGATGATCTCAAGATGTTCTATGAAGTGTAAAAATCAGATTTTTGCTCAAAAAGTCGTAGTTATGAGTTTTTTAAACAATTTGGTATCTATATGTATGCACCAACGGTCATAAAAATGGCAGTTTCAATCTCACTTAGGAGAAGTGTGGTCGATCGCATATCAGAAAGGTCATCTGCACCATTATCTGCAAGTGTTCCAGAGAACTCTGGACATTCAGTGGACGATAAGCTGAGAAGTCTAGTCGACCGCATGATCTGTGGTCGACCACACTTCAGTTAGGTCGACAACACATGCATTAAAACTATGCAAAACAAGATTCCAAACAACTCCAAGAATTTGTGGAATACATTTTATGAATTTTAAGTATGTGCATGTATTTTGAGAATCATTTCAAATACCCAACTCATGTTTTATCTAAATGAAATGCATTTTGAAAAACATTTCACTTTTATTGAGCAACCTATAGAACTTATTACTCATAGAGGTAGACCTAGAGACACCTAATAGATATATAATGAATTAACACTACACCTCTAGATCCTATCTAATGCAAAAACTATTTATCTTCAACGTTTGGCACCAAACGCTCTTTCCTGAAGACTTGAAACTTCGATCTTGCAAGGATTAGATATATGAATCATAAAAGACCAACACTAATACAATTAAGCCATTAATTCTTATCAATGTTTGTCATTTAATCAAAATTAAGACATTAAAAGCTTTAGAGCTTTCAAGGAACATAAGTGATATGAATGAACTTGTTACTCTTTATTTAAATAGAGATATTTATAGCCTTGATTAATTAAATTGTAATAATGCATGACCATACTTGAATATTTTGATAATGAGTTATCATAATTATTTGATTATACAATTTACTAGGAGATCAATAAATTGAATAATTAATCTTAATAAGGATGATTGTAGTGACCAAGATTATCTATTTATTTATTTATTTAGACTAAGTAAAAATTAATTTTAGTTGGGGTAAGATAAATGTATTAACCACTAACACCAATGATAAGATAAGTATTAACCAACCACTTCTATCTAACAGTTGTGCCTTGTTAGTGGGACTCTAAATTGTTTTCTTCTTTTAATGTGACTTACAAGAGTTATTTAGAATAATCTCATAGACAAAGTTTTGGAGAAGAGACAAGGAAGAATTACAAAGTATCTGATTTGAATTAGGCTTTGATCGTACTAATGTTAGTAAATAGAATACTCACTTTTTAATGAAATTGTTATTTTTGTAAAGACTTCGAATGAGCATGCTATTTCATAACTTGTTTCAAAATTAAGCAAATTGAAATATATGAGTAATTAGAATGTTTATGTTGTTTTTTTTAAAATGCTATTTTCATGTAAGATCTTGAAACATCATTATTTTATTTTATTTTTGCGATTTATTATGATGGATTACGATATATAGGTATTGGAAAATTTCTTGTAAACATGTTTTAAAGAGTTTTCATAATCGATTAAATTAATTGAATGGAGAATGAAATTTTTTCTGGTTCTAATGTTCTGACCAAGGTATACATGCTATTTTAATATATAATAGAATTGGTGATATATATGTTATTTTATTATATAATATAATTGGTCATATAATTTTTATTCTGGTTGTATAGTTGTAAGGCTATAACTATTTGGCGAGTATTCACATATCATTAGTCTTTCCACTATTTAGGTTATTTTCTGTTAATATAGTAAATGTTTTTTTATAATTAAACGTTTTATTTTCTTCTTCTAGACTCTGTATGAACACTTTCAATCTGGAAATTCTTAACCAATGTTTTTGCTTACCCATTGACATTTAGTCTTGAAATTAAATTATGTAATTGAAAAATATAAAAATGTTACTTGGTTTTAGCAGGCTATTTTTATTACCCTTATTTATATAATGTAATTGAAAAAATATAACAATGTTATTTGATTTTAGCATGCTATTTTCATTACCCTTATTTATATCATGCATATATAAAGTTCTATTATGACCATGTACTTTGAGATTATTTGTTCTTAGTTAATTGCAAAATTTGTATAGCCTATAAATTTAAAAAGAAAGGTGTGTTGTCATCTCTCAAATTGAATAAGTAAACTGTTTGATTTATTTTATTCAAGAGTTTTCATATTCCTTTGTTTTGTAAACTTCTTACCATTTTATTCAAATATACCCAAACTCTAAGAAAGGTATTCCAAACAGAACTTTAGAAAGTTTTTCCAATAAGATACATGAATTCCATTTCCAAGAAAAATATCAAGCAGTTCTTGTTTTTTAGAATTAAGGTTTTACTTCTTTTTCTTTATGAAAATTGTGTATGAAAATACTAACTTATGATTTTGTTATAATTATTAGGTAAATATACTTTCTTGGTAAAAAGTTAATGATACTTTTATAAGTATCAGGCTAATTGACCTAACTGGCTTATTTGATTAAAGTTAAGTTTTGGCTCAAGTTTCATTTTAATTTGTTAGAGGGACATGCTCCACTTACATCAGTCTGAAACCATCGAGCATGGACAAAAAACTAACCTTAATTTGTCAGTCTGGCCGACACAATAGGATAAATAGTTAGGGTTGAATTCAATAATTTGACCAGCATTGTTTGTGTGTCTCTTGAGCCAATAACAAAACTAGAGGAATGTTGAACATCTTAGTTTGTCTGTATATTCAGTTTGTTATTTGATAAAAGTTATATTATTGTTAATATTCTGATAAGATTATTTATAAAAAAATTCAATTGTGTTTTAAAGTGTGCTCATATTTTATTTATTCATTGAGTTTGTTAGCTTATTCTATTAATTACTTTTGCAGATTCTAGTTCGTCAGGGGATGATAATCTTGAGTTATTAGAAGAGTAATAGGATAGATAGTTAGAACTTTTCTTCACTATTTAGTATGTCTTTGAATTTCTAGTCTAAGTTCGGGCATGGAATGTTAACTTTAAGATATTGATATCTTTATAACAAGATATGGTTGTTTAAATTTATAATGGTTTATTGTACTAGTTATTTTTATTTATTTCTTTAGGTTTAAATAGTATGAGGCTTAGGACTGTGAGGGAAATCATTACAAGTTCTGTCGTGCCACGTGTTGAATTTGGGTTTGGACTACACTTTTGATTCGGAATTCGAGGCGTGACAATGACGTATTCCATGTCTTATGATTAATGTTGATATCATAAAATAAGATGATTAGATATTTTATTGCAATTAGAATAAATAGAACCGTCCATTTTTTTCATTTAAATTAAGTAATAATAATGACTTGCTATATACCACTTATGATTTATTGACTAAACTAAAAAGGTTTTTAAGTTCATTGCCAGTTTAAATGAACCTGCGGGATCACACTAAAATGAACTAAAATTGGTAACTTGTTCATAATGTCTTGATTATATCTAGACATAATTTGTATTATGACATCTTAATAAGAAGAAGGATAATAGGGTATATTGGAAACCCCTTAATCTCATTATAATAATGAAATGTATACTATATCATCTCATTATTAAAATGAGAACTCATTATGAAAATGAGATATAGACAACTAGGGTTATATGAGAAAACTTAGTCATCACTACTTTCTCTATAAATATAATATTAATAGAGGCTTAGGGTTTGGAGAGCTCTTGTGAATAGAACGTCACCCTCATTCTTCCATTTTCTTCCTTTTTATGCAAATTCATAATAGAACAAATAAATAGTTTCTGATTGTGCTAGCACACTAAATTTGCCAAAGAAAGAGTTCGTTGTATGGATACTAGTAGAAGACGTTTGTTATTTACAACGTCTTTGCGGTTCAAATTATCACGTGTCAAGAGGTATTCTTCTTGTCAATTTAATAAATATATATGGATCCTTAGTGCAGATTTTTTGGTTAATTTGATTAATTCCGTTGTGTATGAACCAATTTTATTACAACCCTAAAAATAAGTTTGCAGTTTTACCTGAGTTTGATGAATCTCATTATTGTGTGGATTTTTCATGCAACTACTCATGTTCTTAGTATGGGCAACATAATATTTCATACAGTAATTACGATAAACTGTTTGTTCTCTATTTTCAGTTGTGTACTGAACTGGTGAATGAGAATCCATTGGTTTCTTTCTCTTCCCCTTTGAGTAGTTCCACTATTAACAACAAGACTAGGAGATGAAATAGAGTATTCTTGACTTTGTGGATGAATAGGAGGCAAACCATCTTTTTCAACATTCACTGGTTCACCCGTTGAATGATTCAACATCCTATAACATAAAATATAAAATTAAATCTAGGCACTAAATTGGACTAAATCAGCCAATCATAAGGGTTATATATTCTTGATTTAACCATAACTAATTCAAAAACTACTCTTTTTCCTTTTGTTTTCTTTTTTCTTTAAAATGTTGTGAACTGTTAAAGTTGTTTCATTTATAATTCTTGGGACAATTCTTTGAGTTCCCATTCTCTAATTAATAATGTGATTATAAATCTAGATTTTTTTTCCCAACTTGATCATCAGTTTGTCAAACAAATATTAATATGAATTTCATTGAGTTTTTATTTCAATAAACATATGCACATAAGAAGCCAGTATTCAATATACGAATTCAAGAATGTGAATTGGTCATGTTAAAAATTAAGAGAAAACACAACAACAGTATTGCAATTGGCTTATACGAATTACTTCCATGGAAAATCAAAAGAAATTTATTTTCTTTTTTTCATTTTTAAAAATTGTATGGGTAATGAACAATAGTAGTAGGAATCAAGAGAAATTTTTCAATATTATTGCTCATCATGATCACATAGACACACACACACACACACATAGAGAGAGATAGAGAGAGAGAGATAGATAGCAAGGGATGTACCAAGTCTGGTTGTAAACGCCCGAAAAGATACAACAAGGGATATACCAAGTCTCAAAGTTTTAGCAATGACTTAGTCTTTACAACAAAGGAAATAACAAAGACCCAAGAATCAAGGACAAGATAACTAAAATCTAAGGCAAATTTGAGGGAGATTTAGAGAGAAAATACCTTATTATGAAGCTAAGCTTCCAAAACTGGTCGATTGGGGTGAAGCGATGAAACTAGTCAGATGCTTGAGCAGTTGAGCTTTCGAGTTCCAAAATTGGTGACTTAGCTTCACTCATCACTATCGTCAGAGGCTTGAGAATGACTGAGTGGAAGAGAGTTTTCAGAAAGGATTGGTAGGTCTGCTGGGAGTTGAGACTTCAGAGTTCAAACTTTGTGCAGGCATGCGTTTGGTTCAGTTGTGGACCTTGTGGTGGGTATTGGTAATTTGGTAGGTTTTTTTTGTTAGAATAAAAGTGCCAAAAACTGAGAAGTGAAGTGGATATGGCATGTAACACCTTAAACCTAGGGCTTTTATTTTTGAATAAATATAAGGACTTAATTAGGAAGTTATTTTTTTTAATGGAACTGAGGGAGATATTAGGGAAATTAAGGACTATTTTATTAGAATAAAAATCCTTGGTCTCCAAGGATTGTTCTTGGGCTTGAAGGAAAAGAAAGAAATTGGTGGCCTTTGTCATGATTTCTACACACTCATGGCTTCATCCTATAAATCTCACATCGCTAATCATTACATATTCTTGTCATGTAAGAATATTTCCCTTATATTCGAGAGAAAGAGAGAGAGAATAAAAGAAGGAAAGAAAAAGAAAGTGAGAGAAGAAGAAAGAGAGGAAGAAACCGTGAGAGGGAGAGGAGAAGGAAAGGAAAGAGAAAGAAAAAGGCAAATAATTCTTGTTTCAAAATTAAATTGTGATTGGTTTTCTTGTTTTTAAAAATGGTTATGAGTCTTTTTTTCTCTTATTCTAATCTTTTAACACGTTTATATATGAACTTATTATATGTTTCTATGTTCTTGATAAATACAACTTGAGGAACATGAAATATATATATTTACATGATGTTTTTACAAATTTATATGTATAAATGATGTTTTACAACTTTTAAGTATATTGATTATTTGAAATTTATTCAAGGTAGATTAATTTAAATCTTGATGAACTATATATTTTGATCCTTAGAGTATGTTTAGAATATATTTGGAAGGGCTTGAGAGAGATTTATAGTAAGAAAATGGAGAGAGAAAGAGAAAACTTGGTAGTGAACAATCAAAACCATATCCCCGCTCCCACTCACTCCTTTTTATAAAATATTTTCATGTGAAGGGGCTTCAAGAGATATGAAGGATTCTAAGAGACTTGTTAGCATAATATGTCTTTCCAATAAGGTAAGTACATCGTGTAATAGTAAATTTTTGGAGACTAGTTTTTGCTCAAACTATTCTTGAAGTAATGAAATGAAAGATATTTATTTACTAGTGTCAGTTTTTTCAATAGTTCACATATTCTATGCGCATATACCTCACCTTTTATGGTTAAGAAGGTGGGGTGTGTGTGACATTACTCTATTGTCAATCCTAAATTTTGCCTAGATGGCCATAGATGTGGATATGACTCTTTCAATATTTGGTAAGGTACACAAATAGCTATATGAATATGTCTTTAAAATATTAATTGACTTTAAAGTATTTTGATTGACTTGAAAAGATAAGACATAATTTGTAACATAATGATCTAATAATTCACACTGAAAAATATTAAGAATAAATAATTTTATAAACTACTTGTATTAAAATATTAGGAATAAAATAATTCAAAAATGACTTGTATATATTGAAAACAAGTGATAATACATGCAATTAGTATTGGTCCACAGATCAAAATGGATTGAACTAAAAAAACTTGAAAATAATATGGACATATCATTTTGTAACTCTAACAAGGCCCTCTAGTGCCGTGGGCCAAAATGGATATGTGGGTCAAAACGGGCCAATAGCCCAAATGGGTCAAAATGGATTAAATTTTTATTCCTTTATTTGTAATAAAATTTTAAAACTTCAAAATAAAAATAATAATTCAAAAGCAATTAAAATTTAATGGAAGTAAAAGATATCAAAACAAGCATTAAATTACTAAAATAAACAACAAAACTAACAATTACTCTTATCAAGTGCTAACAACAAATCTATAATTTTCCTTTCTCTTCATTATCAATAATAATATTTGAATCAATATCCATAATTAAATCGCTATTATCATCATCTAAAATGAAAATGAAAATGAAAATAAGTAAATAAAACAAATGTAAACATAAACGAGAAAATAAATAAATTATATCTTGCATAATGACATTTAAAATATTAAATATCAAAGTGATTTAAAGAAAATAGTTTATAAACTAAATTAATTAATTTTTCTTTAAGAAATGATATAGTAGGATGAATGTTTATATTAATACTTATTAGAGAGTAGTATAACAATAAGAAAATAAAAGTAAGATTTTATAAGAAAATATTAAATATTTTGAATGTTTTTTGACAAAAGTTTTGACATAAGCTAAAAAAGAATTTAATTTTTTAAAAAGAAAATCAAGCCTTTTGGGCCACTCAGGCCAAAATGGGACAAGCACTCTTGGGCTGCAGGCCAAAAGGCCCGGGACTCCACCCACATTTATTCCCAGCTCTATATGCAACACAAATATTTGAGACTAAGATCAACTATTTTTTGGAGAAGTAATTTTCTATGCAATTAAAATATACATAAAATAAGAAGATTTATGAAATCCTAACTGTACTATATACAAATTATATATTCTATGTTGGTAATTAAATTTTTAATTTTTTTATTTTAGTTTAATTGTTATTGAATGTTAATTTTATTTAAATAAATATATTTTTTATCTAAAAGTTCTATAATACTCTCATTAATTTAATGAATTTATATTTACTAACTCATTATCTCTATCACTGTATCTTACAATCCATTATATTAATTTTTGAGTCTTACAATTTATTAAATTAATGTTAATAATAATTTGATAAATTAATTAAAATAAAAAAAATCTTTATTAATTTTTAATCAAAGTCAAAAGTGTATATTCAATTTCAAAGGAAAAAAGTACAAATTATTGAATTCTCTCTAACAAAAGAATTTCTTATCCAAATTCTTTTTTTGATAAATAAATTTCTTATCCAGAACTGCCACATCAAGATTACTTTTTACTTACCATCTAAATTAAATTTGACACGTGAGTTCTTCAAAAATTCTAAACGAAAAAACACAATGCAAGATTAGGCGATCTGCGTAAAATATAACATGGGTGAAAGTGAAGAAAAAACAAGTTGAAGGGCGTTTTATCAATTGTCTTCCAATTGATAATAGCCAACAAAAAGTTTGATTTGTGCACATCTACCTGACATTTATACATTTACTTAGCCTGGAAGTGAATGCAGGGGAGGCATGAACTACAAGAAAAAGGTGAAGATTCGATCTGACAAAATTCTCAATTCAACATATTTTTTAGATAATTATTGGGCGTTAACATCCCTGCAGTTTGACATCACATCATTTTTTTGGTGTAAATCTTGATCTTACATGTGAAAATATTTCATCTCTTTAGATACGCATATGCAGAGCCCATCTTCGTGATTTGTTCTTGAAAATCTCAATTTCATAATTTCCTTCCCTCAGGTTCCTGAAATGGTATCCCGTATCCTTGGAGAGTTTATTTTACCTTTTTCTTTGTTGTTTTTTTCGTTATGTTTATATTTTTTAAAATATTTTTATTCAAATGCTGTTTCTCAGGCTAGATTTGTGAATTAGGAGAATTCTGTTGTCTAGGGAAGTTTTTTCTGAATCTTTTCAGCTGTTGTTTATGTTTCCCTTCGATAAAGTGCATTGTTGCTCTAATAGCAATTTGGGATGGTTTATTTTGCGTAGTCTTTGGTTTTTATGTCGCACCCAGATCTTTTCTCTCCTCCATTTTTCTGGCAAAGGGCGGGGATTTAGTGTTTTCTGCCTCATATGGGTTGCTTTTGATTCATAATTAATGGGTAATTGTTATTAAATTTCACATAAAAATTGACGTTTTATTAGGAAACGATCAATAATTTTGCTTCGGATTGATCATTCACATTCATGCATCCCTTGTTTATGAAGTTCAAGCTTGATCTAGCTCATTTTACTTCATTGCTTTTAAGATCAAGATATTCCTTTTAGTTTTAGGTGCGTTGATATGGGAAAGCAGAGCATTTTTCTTTTAAATCCCTTTTTGTATATTAAAGCCCTCTTATTTTTCTTTGATTGCAGGTTTGTGCCTCCTGATTTGTATATTGACTATAAGCAGGAATTAAAGGACCCCATTGAATAAAGAGGGAGGGGAACATGGATTTTGAGAACAGTAATTGGATATGGGATGGGATGTATTACTATCCGCATGTCTTTGGAGGGATAATGCTCACTGCAGCTTTACTTGGGATATCTACTAGCTATTTTGGTGGGATTAGTGTTCCTACTTTGCCATTTTTTTTCCCTGATAGAATTTTTTATAAGAAAAAATGTGAAAGAAAACATGTTCGTGTTTATATGGATGGCTGCTTTGACCTCATGCATTATGGCCATGCCAATGCACTGAGGCAAGCAAAGGCCTTGGGAGATGAATTGGTTGTTGGAGTTATAAGTGATGAGGAGATCATTGCCAACAAGGGTCCTCCTGTCTTATGTATGGAGGAGAGGTATACATCTTGATTTTTCATTCTATAGCAAGTAAATCCATTAGTACAAAAATTCATTTGCATTATTGTTTCCCTGCATCCATTTAATACTAATTCATGCCACAGCACAGGTTTTAATTGGATATGATAATTTTGAATGTGCAGAGACTCAAAGTTTTAATAGTTTGATCGTGTTCAATTTTATTAGCTTTTGATGTTGATTTTGTTTCCACTGCATCCTTAAGTTTATCTATATGTTGATTTTGCAGAATAGAAGTACTTTAAGCAAAAATAACTTATTAGATGTCATCAGACCTGCAAACCGTGTCTACTTGAGCTGTTTCCTTCTCTACTATCTTTCTAACCTATTTACTACTCATATTATGGTTTGCAAAAAAAAAAGGTACAAGAAGAGAATGCAAGGAGTGAGAGAGGGATCTTTGGAGTTAAGTAGGTCAAAATACGGTGTTTGTTTCATTCAGCTGTACCTTAATATCTGGTGAAAACTATGGCAGTAAGAACAAATGAGAAAAATTACTTAATGGCTGCCGTGAACTTACAGTTAATATTGAAATTAATGGCATAAACTACCATTAAATCTCATGCAGAATCTCTCACTTATAATTTGACTCCAAAAATACTAAGGGAAATCTACCAGCTAAATGGACCACCTGTATTACACCCCTTCCATTTCATCCTTTATAAAGAAAGCCTTCCTGGATGAAAACTATTTCCAAGGTCTCTCAACTTTTTGTTCATTCAACACCAGCGTTTATGATGCAAGGCATGAATCTTAGCATAGGCTGCAGAAAGCTAATAACACGAGGAAAGTAAAACAAAATGTGGAATATAACTGGCATGGCTAGAAAATCCAATTGGATGCTGCTTTCTGCCTAAAGGGCATTTACAATTAGATGCCTTTTCTATTTTTGTGTGGAGTTGCACTTTTAATTGATTTTGAACATTGGAAATAATAGGTTGAATGACAAAATGTACACAAGCTTTATGTTGATCTGTGTCCTGACATCTTAACGTTTCCCGAAGCAAACTTTTTCATCAGTTCCACAAAATGGATAAATCATAACATGATGTTAAATCTTCCAAGTTCTTTTATGAGGTAAAGAAATTTGCAAATAAAATGGATGTACAGAGAAATTATATAAATAAAACACAATATTCTTAGGACATTTTTCCTAGCGGTAATTTTGTTATCAAATTTAATGTGGTGTATCTATTTCATGTTTGTGCTCTTATGTGATATGAAATTTAGGCTAGCCTGGGAGGTGGAAACTACAGTATTTCTAGTTTTTTTTTTATAATTTTTTTTTATGGAAAATGTTATGTAGTAAATGCAATTAGCTACTATATCATATTCCTTTTAGAAAAATGCATGTCTTGGTCAGTGGGAGTCAATTATACAAGCTTGGTTACATGACTAATTTAATAAACCGTAAATATCCTGTGTAAATATATTTACTTCATCCTTTTGAATTAAGTGGTCAATTCCTGGCTGTGTCATTGCTGTTGTAGCTATTTTGAACAGTTTCCTGAGGACCGTTCACCTTGTCTTTTTTGTTAATTAAATGTATTAGGACTCTTCAATGTATATATTCTTGTACTTTGATCTAATACATTTTTTATTTTCAGGCTGGCCCTTGTAAGTGGGTTGAAGTGGGTGGATGAAGTTATTGCTAGTGCTCCATATGAAATAACTGAAGAGTTTATGAACCGGCTTTTCACTGAATATAAGATTGACTATATTATACATGGTGATGATCCTTGCTTGCTTCCAGATGGAACCGATGCTTATGCTCTAGCAAAGAAAGTGGGTCGCTACAAGCAGATCAAACGCACAGAAGGAGTATCCAGCACAGATATTGTAGGTACTATAATCTTCCTATGCTTGTCATGAAATTTAAATCAAGCAATGGTTCATTGGTTAGATTCTTCGTGGAGTGATTGCATGTTTGCTAAGGTTTGCCTAAAGTATCTTCTCTGGAATTTAATGTATGAATATGATGTTTAATATTACAGTTTCTGTGTTTTTTCTGGGTAAAATTTATATTCTATCTTTGAAGGAATCATACCCCTTGTATAATCTTTTAGGATTTTTCTTGATGTTTGCCACATTCTTTTCTTGAATATGGAAATACAGCTACGGGACACAATTTTCAAGATTCAAATGAACTATGCTAACCAAGTCTAAGTGTGTATATACATTATTGTCAACTTGTATTGGCATATCATGCCCTAACATCTCAAAAAACTAGGAAAATATTTGGATTTACTTCACTTGGCAATTCAAATTGAAAGATCATTACCCATATCTTGTGCTTCTTAGTTGCATGGCTTACTTTTTATGTAGGTAGGATACTTTCATTCACAAAGGACAAGAAAGTAGATAGCTTCGAACAGTCTCAGCTTGGTGGACAAGATAGTGGAAAGACAAGTTGTGTCCAAGGAAGTCAGGCCAAAGTTGGTCATGTATCCCAATTTTTACCTACATCAAGGCGAATAGTTCAATTTTCAAATGGCAAGGTACTCTACTGTTATGCCTGACTTTACAATATATTAAGACAGTATTATTTCCTTTCAGTTTGCCAGTATGTTTGTCTTATTTTTCTATGCTAAAAAAATGCTGGTTTTTATCAGCTTGAAATATCTGGAGAAAATGATAAGATTAGAATTAGGAAATACTCATCAAGTCATATTACATGGCCAAAAGAATGCAACTCGTTGAGTCTCACCTAGGTGGAAGGTCTAAAAATGAAGGAAAAAGCTATTGTTCTTCTGTAGGAAAAATCGTATTGATGTTAATTGTTAAAAGCATTAGTTTGCTGCAGTCTTTGTCTGCAGTTTCAATTTGTAATTGGACAAAACACTGTTTTCTTAGTCAGTGACGTTATTTATTGGGCACTTACTCCTGATTATGGAGACAACTGTATCCCTTTATGCACTTATCTAGTATTGTATTCTGCACATTTGTAGTCCTGTAAATTGGCAATTGAGCAAGATGATTTGCAGAATCTGCTTGCTCTGCAGTTTTTTTATAGATTATTTGTATATCTGAGCAAGTTCTTATGCTTTTTGTTTCTTTAATTTCTAGGGACCTGCACCTAATTCTCGTGTGGTCTACATTGACGGAGCCTTTGATCTTTTCCATGCTGGCCATGTGGAGGTACAATTTTTTTTTTTTTTTTGAGGTGGGGGAATATGAATGTTTGCTCATCTTTATACGTTATCTCTGAATTTTGTAGCCTGTAACTCGATAGTATACTGCATATTACTTCCACTTGTAGCAAGGCCCATATTTGTACATTAATGAGAAGGAGAGGAGGAAGAGCTCAGATTTGCTTGTGAATTTTGTGGTGATTGTTTAGGCATTGTGAACTCTAACTAGTTCTTTTTGGAGCTCTTACAATTAATCCCTTTGATTGATCGGAATATCTCTGTAATAGTTATGTCGTATCCTTAGAGGATGATTGGTCATATATTGTCACAGCTCATGCCCTTGTGACAAATCTGTATAGAGATTTCATGTACAACCAATTCACTGAGTCATTAGTCAGAAAGTAACCAGAACTTATTATGGTACTATAATAAAGAAGGTAGTCATTGTGCTGTGTTTAATTTTGGCTGGATCATCTGGTTTGATGATAGTCATTCAAAAGCTTGTACCTGTCAATGAGAATAGTTTTTGCCAGACTACTGAATTGCGTGTTCAGATCTTAATACAAGTTAACTGAGCCTTTGATTCTGCAATTTCAATTTCTTGTGCATATGCTGGTCACATTCACCTTATTTCCTATAACAAAGTTCATAAGCCCATCCCATGTCTCGATAAAATTGGCATTGATTTCATTTCTATTCATTTACTCCATTCATTCACTAAGTTATCATGATGCTAAAATGAGATTTAATTTTTCTGATCACAGATTCTCAAGGCTGCCAGACAACTAGGAGATTTTCTTTTAGTTGGCATTTATACGGATCAGACTGTTAGGTACATACGACCATTATATTAGCTATACTTCTAAACTTGTGCATGAAAGCAGCAAAGGCAATATTACTGTCACTTCCACATATAACTCCTTATGATGGAGTATAATCAATAATATGTTACTATCACTGACACCAATATTTTAGACTCTGCTAATGATTAGGTATGTCTATCTCTATAACATGACTAGCATCTGTCTTGCAGTGAACTTCGAGGAAGTCATTTTCCTCTTATGAATCTGCATGAGCGTAGTCTTAGTGTGCTAGCCTGCCGCTATGTTGACGAGGTGATTATTGGCGCACCTTGGGAAGTTTCAAATGATGTGGTATGCTTTTGTTTCATTGATATACACATCCTTTAGTAGAGGAGAACTAAGTTCTCTTTGCTTTTGCCCCTTGCTTAACATGATTTTTCTTTGGACAAACACAAGGCAATTTGATATGTATTTTGAGGGTTAACCAGTCTGAAGCAGACTCATTTGAAACTGGAATTTCTGTGCGATTTTTTGGTCAGAAAGATATAGAATGGTCTTAAGTTTCTTTCACAATAAAATCTTGTTAGGTGCTGGTCTTCTACTGCATTTCCAAATGCATTGTTAGGAGCACTCATGTTCTGACTTATATTCGAAAGCAAATCAAGATATAATGATGTATCTGTTCTGGAATTTTGAGAAAACAGAAAATATTGTTGTTATGATTAGTGGTCCTTCTATTCTTCTTAGAATCTGGAATCATGTATATTTTTCAAATTTAAGTACTTGATAATGTTTTGATTTGAATAATGCAATCCAAATTCTAATGTTATAATAATCCTGAATGGTAATGTTCTCTCTCACACTGCATGAGAAAAAGACCATTATTGACTTCTGATGTGATAACTCTTGTAGCTTTTAACATATATCAACTAATGAGTGGATACAGCTTGTGTAATTAAAGGCAAAAATAATTGCATGTGTAAAACAAGAAAAATTGTCTTGCACTTTTAAGGACAGATATACAAGCAATCTTATGTTTTACAGTAGGGTTCCTGGATATTGTCTTGGGCTTACCACAGGCGACTAGAAACTTTTCTTGAATGAAATGATATTAGGAGATTGAGGAGAATATGAAAAGAATGAAAGCGATAGCAATCTTGAATGCTAGACAGAAAGAGGATCTTTTTCCCTTTTTTTTTCTTTTAATCCTTTGAGGAAGACAGAAAAAGGGTATTAAATGACCAATAATGCTGTGTAGCTACCTTGGTTACTGGTGATTAATTAATCACTTGTAGGAGGCATCTATCTGATATTATTATGTCCCCGCAAAACTGGCTCTTCCCATAGCCGAAATATGCTTGAAAAAGATATTCATGATTATTTTCATGTAGCTAAGTTATTGATCACTTGATCATGTAAGACAGAAATAATGCTTTGTACTCATGTTTTGCATATAAAAACTATAATTTAACAGAGAATAGACAAGGACAACTTTATTCCCTTAAAATATACACTGGGGTTATAGTTCTGTCATGCTATCCACTGCTCTTACCATTACATTTCCTTCTATATAGCAATAACACATTCAAATATACTTATACCAATTTCTATGAATTTCTAAGATTATTAGGTTCCAGAGTTATTGGATTATGGTGTTGCAACTTTTTCTCTGTTTATTCTAGTTTGAAAATCATTAGTGCAGCCTTACATTATCTTAAAAACAGAAATATTATTCTTAACATATCAGAGTATGCATATTTGGGAAACTGATTGCTCTCATTTTACCAGTTCAAAGGTTTACGATTCTCATGATGGTCAACATATTTATTGTCTTCGTTGTGGTTTAATTCATCTCTGTTATTCTCTAATATTTTCACTTCATTTTATGGTTACTGACATCTTACTTACTGATTTTTCTCTCTTTTTTTGGCAAAAGATAAAGACTTTCAATATATCTTTGGTTGTGCGTGGGACAGTTGCTGAGAAATGTTCTGTGCTGAATGTAAGTCCTGTACACACACACATTGTTGGAATTTTTTTTTTACTTTTAACTACTGTGACATAAACACTGAATTTTTGTGATGCAGGACAAACCTGATCCATATGCTGTACCCAAAAGCATGGGAATTTTTAAAATGCTTGAGAGCCCAAAAGATATTACTACAACCTCGGTAGCTCAAAGGATAATTGCAAATCATGACATCTATGTGGTATTCCCTTCTTTTTTTTTTTTTTGCTTCAGTTGTATAATTGCAAAATACCTTTGATGTGTACCACATCCTCAGTGTCTCCCTGTCCAATAACTGCACATGCACAGTGATTTTAAGGTTGTTTCAGGAATGGGTAAAACATGGTACTTTTGTCCTTATGTACCCTGTAGAGAATTTTGGGTGGATAGGACAGCCCAATGGGTATCGGGAGGCGTTTTATGACGTCCTCTGCTTTTAGTTATTTAATTCAGAATGTGTAGATACCATTAACTTGTGAATGCAATTAGTGATAGCAAATTGTGTTTTTTTGAGTGGATGGTCCAATGTTTATTTTTCTTTCCTGCTTTTCCCCTTCAAGACCTTGCATCTGGTGCTACTGCTTGAGGTGAAAATGAACAGTTACATGTTAAATGTCTTCGCATAGTCTAGAAGTTATTCTTACCTGATTCGAGATGGGTAGCTTATTCTGTTAAACTTTTTCCAGAAACGAAACACCAAGAAGGAAGCCAGCGAGAAGAAATATTATGCTGAAAAGAAATATGTATCTGGAGATTGAAGTGCCACGACATGGAGCTCTATCTCAGTATGGTTGTACTATTGCCACACAATATAGCAATTCAACTGTTGTGGAGGATATATAGGAAGAGAAGTAGTGTTATAGAAACAGAAAAGTTAGGTAGGAAACTTGGTAAGGCATTTCTGCTCCCGAATTTGATTTACCTCTCCATAAGTTAGAAGGTGATGGTTATAGCTATCTTAACTAACACCGGACGGGCGCTTGTTTTGTAAAATGTGAGTGATAAATTGTACCTCAACTAATTATTGTTCTGATGTAAACAACATATTAAATTGCTAATTCAATTCTTTTTGGAATTTTTTGGGAGAATGTGTTGACACCGTCTTTTCTTCTCCTATTATTATTAGTACTACTACTTTTCACTCGAGGATTTCCTTGTGCATTCTTTGCTCCCCACTTCTCATTGTGTTTTTCTTCTTATATGACCATTTGAGTCGGGTGCAATTTTTAATACTATAGGCACATCCCTTATTTTGCAACTGTATTTGTGCCGAGCACCTCTGATAAACTACGACATGATATCTCTCAGTGATTAATTAAAGTAAAAAATCCTAGTCATGCGATTGCAATTTAGCCACTCAAAAGCTTCAATTGGCCTGCCACTTCATCCAATTGACAAAATATACCATTCGCATGCCGGAGCCATAGTACAACCAGCTTGAAATACAGTTCCTGTATGTTCGGTCAAGTTCAACTACATAATTCCGACTGTGGAACTCAGCAGTCCCTCGCACAGAAGAATGAACCAAATTTTGGATTTCGCAGCCTTGTGAGAGAAGGGGAGGCATGTGCATTGAATTCAATCTTTTAATACTCCATGGTTCCTTGACCAACCTTCCAAGCATTTCCTGTACCAGTGATCTAACAAATGCACCAAAAAGTATCAGAATTAGGAAGATAAACAAATCCACAAAGAAAATTTCATATATGCCGCTGGATGATAATAATGTAGCACAAAAAGATTCCCTTCAAGTTTTCTCATTGTTACTTCTTGAAATTTGATAGTACAAAACCATCAACCACAAGCAGCAATGGGACCGTAGAGTCTACAATCAAGAAGAGGACATTTTCCATCCACCCCAAAACGAGCATCTGAGTACAGCCATCCCAAAAGCAGCAATCCAGAGGAGACATTTTCCAATCAGAAGTTGAGAGATCGGTCACTCCCCCCAAAATCTAAGCATCATGTTACTAACCCAGTGGAATATTTACTTCGTGTTTCTATTACTATACACAAAAAAGCAACCCCCAGAAAGGTACAGAAATTTCCTAAGGCTAACAGTGTGCAATCCTAGGAATCTCCCAGATGACCCAATCACTGATTCACTGGTACCATACAACAGGGCTTGATATGTTCTGGGGAGGCTGAGGAATCATGCAGTGCTGTTGCTGCCACTGATGTAAACCCTCATTCATATTCAACCCTGTCGTCAGCTCAGTACCAACACTACCATCTTCAATATCCATACTAACTCCTTCCATCATCTCTTCAGCTTCCATCATATGAGTAGGCTCTGTTTGAAGAAAAGCTTCACTCCCAGCAACAGAAGGAAGCTGCGGTGGAACCCACGGTACTACAGCAAGACACTTGTCTGTTGGGCTTGCCTGCTTGTCCTGTTCTGTTGACTCATTCTCAGATGATCTCCATGGATTTGATTGATTTGCCCACCAGAGTTCATCTACAAATATATATCAGCCGCTCAGTATTGTGAAAATCATAGTCAAGTATACAAATAAAATAAGTTAAGAAGTTAATGACTCCGTATCATATTTAAACATTTTTCTAAAAGCAACAGAAAATCAGTCCAGGGAACAGCCTTGCATAACTGAAAACTAACACAAACTTCCAAATCCACAAGACATAATTACATGTCAAATCCTTTCATGAGTTGGTCTAAGCTCAAATTTGCACCCAATTCACAATTTGGATAAAACAGCCTGCTACTTGGCACAAGGAGTTATGTCCTCCTAGATCATACCTAATAAGAAAACAAAACCCAACACTGTACCAGGCTAGCCACTAAACATTAGAAGGCCATTGACCCCTGCAGATGCATCTCAAATAACTATCTCGGGTGAATATTAATCCCAAAGCAGCAAGTACTTCTCTCCCTCGTCTTCCTCAAAGAAAGAAGGTAAATATAATAGTATTTTCTCTGTACTACTATAAGCATATTGAGTATTAGTTCATTGCACATTTTATCGTATTAATTTAATGCTTTCTGTTAGAATAATTTGATTTTTGGACAATTAGTCAGCAAAGATGAATATATGAGTTTCACCAATAAAAGCAAACAAATAACAAATAACAAATAAATTATGATAATATCTTAAGTAACTTGAAAATCAATAACCAATGTTGGATACTAACTTTTGAACCCTGAAATGAAATGAGGATCAACTGAGACTGAGACATTCGATGGTGATTGCACAAGTTGTGTATTAACAGGCTTAAAAATCACAAGTGCCCTCTCCTCATTCTCTGGCACATTTGGCAATTCTTCAATAACCAGACCTCTTTTGGCATTGTTTCTAAAACTCTGTTCCAGTTCTGGTTGGTCAAATTCTACTCGGATATCTGGTTCTTCCTCCTCTATTATCGGCGGCAACTCAGAGTCCTATATACACAGATTCTAGGTATTTAGCCCATTAAAAAAAACGTAATCAAAATTTAAAGAAATACTTTTGAATTTCAGGAATTCGAAGAATTGATTAAAAAAATTGTTGAGAAATAAGGCAAGCCCAGGAATCGCTCTAAAATTTTGTGCAGAAAAAGAAAAAACTAAATTAAAAGAAAAAATTATTACGGTAACTCTTGGCAATTTGATTGAGAAGCACAAAAACAAAAAGAAGCAACAAACAAACTGAGCAGGAAAATTTACCAGTCGACGAATTTTCCTAGCAGGCGAAGATAGTGAGAAATCAGAGAAGACATCATTAACATCATCAAGCTCTTTTCTCTTCATCTTAGGAAAGGCATAATAAGCCTCCATAATTCTTCCTTTTACCTGATTCTTCAATCTTCAGAAAACGTTTCCTCCAACGAACCCTAACTTAACAATTATTAGGGTAAGAAGCTCCAGAAATTCCTACTGGAAAGTCGAAAAAAGAAATTGAGAAGGGAATTCAACAAATTGATATTGAGATTGATGAGAGAAATGCATTTTCTCTTAAGAATAGGGAAGAAGTGGCGTAGTGCAGAGGGTGAGATTATAAAGGAGGAGTAGAGAGCATTGAAGAAGAGAGAGTCTGGATTCTGGATGTCTCCAGAAGCGTGAAGAAAATGTAGGAAAAGGAAAAAGGTCCGTAAAGGAACTTTCCCTTTCCTAAATAAGCTGGAGTTTCGGTTCAAAAAAAAAAAAAGTATAGTTTTTCACCCAAATTGATATCTTGAAATATTATTCACTATGTCATGATTTAAATGTTCAAATTATTATTTTAATTTATTTAAAATTAAATTTTTATTTTAAAAAATGAATATATTATTATTTAAAATTTTATTAATAACTTTTAATTTAAGGAATATATTTCCATACTTTTATTACCATCTTATCATTAAGATATTTACATTTCACTAAATTATGAGTTCAAACTGAGAAACTATTATTATATTAATAACAAAAATAATTGTTAACTAAATTAAAGTGAAAGATCTTATTTAATTTTTAATCAAAATCAAAAGTGAATATTCAATTTCAAATGAAGAAACTATTATATTTATTTAAAATTATTATTATAAAACCAACTCATTACAATTTTTTATTTCTTTTATCTTCTTAGAATTATAAAATCAACTCATTCTTATTTTTATTCTTCAAATACATGAGAGAGAAAATATCGAGAACTTGATAATAAAAAACAAGTTAGGAAGAGATATTAAGAAATAAGATCAACATTGGAAACAAATTACAAAATATTTTGAAAAAATCAGTAAGACTATCTATAATTATAGACAATATAAAAAAAAAATTCTCCAAGAACTTACATTTTGATATTAAGAAATTGCCATTTTTTCCTTTTTCTAGTTGTTGTTTTTGAGTTTATTTAAGTAATGTCTATTTATGTGAAAACTCGCGTATTTTACTCACTTTTTTTATTCGATACCATTTTAATTTTCAAGAAAAAAGGAAATAAAGAAAATTTATCTCGACCACTAATTATAAACTCAAAAAAATTAGATATTTTAAGTTTGGAATGAAATTGCTTCCAATTAACTTATTTGAAAGCTCTCAAAAGCATAATTGCTTACAATTGTACCTTTCACTTGTCTCTCTCTCACTTCTCTTTCGAAACCAATTCATTCCTAAATCAAATAAAAAAAGTTCAAATTAAAGTATTTTTTAACGAAATGAAGGTCAAAATATGTTAGTTTTCTACTATATATGAATGTTTATTAAGTTTTTTTGTTAGTTTTGTTATTATTTTCATGCAAAATTGAAGAAAAACATCTAAAATTTAGGCTGATGCTTGAATAATAATTTTGATGGTTTAAAAACTTATTTTGGGGATTGTTATTTGTTGGGGTTTGGTTGATATACACTTAATTGCATTTATATGGAATTAAAATTATGTAATTTGGTAAAAAAATGCAAAATTTCTAGGCGGGAAATTTTTTGCCGAAATTGGAATGCTCGTCAAGCGCATTCGGTTGGAGGGTCAGTCGCCAGACATCAGGAACGAGGTAAGAAGGCTTGCCCTTTCTGAGTCTCACCATGCCACCCACTTCGAATTGCACCTACTTGGCAGGGGACGTGCCACCCGTTCGGTTAGAGCGAGTTGCACTGCTGACCCTGTTCGGATAGACGTGCGGCCCAGATCGACCCAACTTTTTTTTTTTTTTAAATCCTAAAAAAAATTATCTAATTTGTAGTAATTTTAGTTAGTGTAAAATGAAATTTCCTATTGATAGTTTAGTGGAATGCTTTAATTTCATAAATTTAATTTGTTTGTGGTTATTAAGAATATTATTATTTTATATGTTTATTGTTAATTATTAGTTTAATTACTAATATATAATTAACACGTGTAGATGTCAAATTATAGTTTTAAAGTTAATTGATTTAGCTTAATATTTAATTTTATGTAATATTAGTTTGTATTGAATTTCATATTAGTTTATTAAAAAATTTTAAATTGTAGTAGTTTTGTCTACATATTCTATAGTAGTTTAAATTGTAATATTAATTTAATGTAGTAATTTAAATTTTAATATAGTAGTTCCTCCCCTAGGTTCAAGTAGCTACTTATCTGCTTAGCTCTCTTGTAATAGATCGATTGACAAGTAATAGATTCCTATCCTTCTCCTTTTCTTTCCTTATGGCTGGTTTGGTTTGGGGAATTTGGAGGGGAGTGAAAATATAAGTAGAATAATTACTAAATTGTCCTTATTATATTTTGATAATTCTGCTTATTATATTATTTCATTTTTCGCTTGCATCTCATATTCCTTATATTTTCTCTTCTTCTCATCCTCGTTATACCTTCTACCACCTATAATGTTGTATCCCATAGTAAAAATGAAATTTACTAAAATAAAATAAAATAAAGAAAAAATAAGTATTTTAAAGATACCGTAGTCAATTTAATTATATTTTTTCTCTTATTCCCTTACAAACTAAATAAAAGAATTTTATCTCCTTTTCATTGTTTTGAATCCAAACAGTGTAAGACAATAGGAGATTATGATAATATTTCGGTAATTACAAGAGG
The DNA here is from genome assembly GCA_019593545.1 of Apocynum venetum. NCBI lineage: Eukaryota > Viridiplantae > Streptophyta > Magnoliopsida > Gentianales > Apocynaceae > Apocynum > Apocynum venetum. Next base: position 753,324 of record SRSM01000149.1, read on the forward strand.
AACAACGAGTTTTCCACCTAACCTCTTGCATTACCATTTTATCATTGCATGTGTTAAAATTGCCAAAAGATGCATATATATAGATATATATATATATATATATATTGTGTTTTATGTCATTTTGGAGAATATCCCTCCATCTTTTAACGATATTTCAAGAATTCTCATAAGTAAGTACATCTTAATTGATAAAATATTATAATTTATAATTGTAATGTCATGAGTATGAGTTATGCTCACTGATAATTGTCATATATATATATTTCCGTAAAATTGAGGACATTTTGTACAATTAAAATGATTGGTTTTTCTACACATTTAATATATGTTCTTTTTACTCTTTTTATGGACATTTTGTGCATTTTTCTTTTAGGTTGCTAATTTTTTTAATATTTAATAGTATATTATATACTTCACTTACCTCCTAAGATATGTTTCATGTTTTCGTCACCAAGTTTATTCCTTTATATATTTTTGGAGAGTAACATTATTCTCAATAGAGGTGATCATGGTTAAATTAGAAACGGAAAACCCAATCAGAATCGAACCGTGATTGATGATTCAAAAATTATTGACTCAGTTTCGGTTCAAATCGGTTCATAAACTAATGATTTTCGGTTTTGGTTTCATTTTGTTAGTTATGATGAATCGTAACTAGCACTTTATGAACTGTTAAATTGGTGGTTCAAACTGTTTTTTAATATATATATATATATAATTATGTTCTCACACGTTTCAAGAAATTAATATATATTTTGTGCAAAACCACTATTGATGGATTGAAAGATTTGAAGCAAAAAGGTAAAAATTGAAGGCGGAAATGGACATGGGGTACTGGAGTTCAATTGCCCTCGAAGACAAGAACTTCAAACCGTGATTTATTATTTTATTTTTTTCAGAAAATTGTCAAACCATTACCAGAGTTATCTTTTGAGTTGTTTGAACTGGTAAGACATTAATCATCACTGCCAAACAAATAATATGAAAACATAACTAAAAAAAGGTAAAAGCAAAATATTAACAAAAAGCATTGATCATGACTTGAAGTATTCTTTTTTCCAAGCAAGCAACTAATGGCCCATATACTATAATACTACTACTAGCTAAATTATGTCCAAACTCATTTTTTTAATAAAAATTACTTATTTATTTAATAAAATTTAAAATTTGAGAATTTTTTTAATAAAAAAATTAATATCGTAATAACCTTATGAGAACTATAAACTATGGTGGAACCATTAATCGTAGGTTCATGAATTGTTACTTTTCAATTTTGGTTTATCATTTTTATGAATCGTAAACTATCGGTTTATGAATTGAAATTGGTGATTTATGAACCATGATCGGACCTAATTCTCGGTAACCAAATCCCTATTTTTATGTTTTTTTTAAAGAATTTCTTTTAATAGTAAATAGCATTACAAAAAGTACCAAGGCCCTACCACCTTAGCACATTGCACATCCAACCAAAACAAGCCACACTTTCTAAGTTTCTATACAAAGGTGAAAACTAAAAAAACCAAGCAAAACCGGCCCTAGCACTCCACTACAAACCTATTTTTATGTGCTTGATTGTCAAGATGCAGAACCAAGTTACATGTATATTTCGGTATAAAATCACAGTCTAAGATAAGGCTCAATTCCATATATAAATAAACGAAATAAAAGAACCACTTACTTTCATTTTAGTATCTTTTGAAATTTTGGACATTAGTGTCTACATGCTCCGTAAGAGAAAAAAAATATTACAAGAGAGAGCTAACTAAAAAAGAACAATGACTCACAAAGCCTTAGGTTAGAAATTTGGGCCGGGTCAACCCGAATTTTCAAGAGACTAAAAGATCCTACAACCCAACTCAGATTCATACATGGGCTGGTGTGACTCAGCTCAAAAGTAGTAAAACTGACGTCGTTTTTATCCTTAAAATGTCATTTTCTCATTTGGCCCAACTCGGGATGGCCTGGATCGGGCTAAGGTAGGAATCTTAGTCGGGTCATCCCAAATTTTGATGGGCTCTATTATTATAGAGCCTAGTTCGGTCTAAAAATTGAACTACACGGGTCGACCTATCGGGTCAGGTTTAAATCGTCACCCCTACAAAGCCTTCAAATCATGTAGGAAACTACACTTTTCTTTAGGCTATATTTGCTCTCTATTGTGTGCAAAAATTCTAGAGGCAAATACCTTTTAAGGTATTAGAAGATAACAATGCACTTTGTCTCTTCTAATCTCACTTAACAAAGAAAGATTTAAGCAAGATGTTTCAATACTTGTGCAACAAATCTCTTTCAAGAAGACCATTTATAGACTTCAAACATGACTATAGAGATTTTAACTTAAAGACTCAGAGCTTACAAGTTTTGTAACTCTTCTATAATGCTAACATTTACTTCATAAATATAACCTTCAACACCATACTCTTCTAAAACTCCCTAGCATTTACAAATCATGTAAATGATCAATGAGTTACAAGAACATTATATTAATACTAGAGAGATTACAAGAAACTTAAGTTCAGGAGTGTTAATATCTTGAAAAGTCTCCAACATGTTTTCTCTCTCTCATCTCATGTATGCGTGTAGAGTTCTCTCCTAAATATGGTTTTCGTTTCTCTTGGTGAATAATTTTGAGGAAGTCCTCTCCTCCTGAGCTTTAGCTATTGAATTCTCACAGTCATTCCTTCCAGCAAAATGGAAACAATTTGGTTAACAGCTTTTCTTCCAACTGTTTCTAGACTTGCCTTGCTCTTTATGCCTCTGAATCTATAACGATCTGCTGATATGAATTGGATGTCAAATATATCCTTCCATGATCAAACGTAGGAAATGGCTTATATCTTTTTCTTTTTTTCTTTTTCTTCTTTTTACACGAAGGTATAGCAGCAAATGAATAAACTATCTCTAGCAAAAAGATATGTAATCAGTAAGAACCAGCAAAAAGACATTAGAAACACTGTACAAAGACCATACAAGATTTTAAATCGACCCAATTTATACGATTGTAGTAAGTTACAAGAATTAGCACTGATTGTTTTGTGCATGCTATTAATCAACACCATATCCCAGGCAAATGCAAAATGCTTATTATATACATTCACAAGATCTTTATACAAATAATTAATGAATTTCCATCCCGGCCTTGATTGCCTGTCCATATATGTAACTGCATCATGAAACTTCTTTGCTTGCCCGATTTCATACCAGTGACTGTCAAAGCAGAAACAGGTATATAAAAGGTCAATAGAAGTGTAACAAAACTAACATATATTTCTGGAGATATGTTCTTACTTGTAGGTGTACAGTGCGAAGTGATGGAATGGAAGTTTGCTGTGATGTTATTGAACTTGCTTTTTGTTACTTCCTCTTTTGCTTTCTTGGTTAGCTCCCAATTTTGCACCCATATGCATGCATTTAGGACCACACCTATGTACATCTTGACATGCACTCTTTCATTTCTAAAATATAAAATATTAGAAGAAATTGCACACAGTACAAAGAATATATTTTAATTCGTAATATATCATTATTTATTGTGTCTATTATTTCTTAGAAATAAAATACCTTCATTTATGAAAATAAAATAAGTGAAGAAAATATTTAAAATAATACACAAAATAATCTAAAAAGTAATAAAACATTTTATATTTTGAGGGAACTAAGTTTGTTTCCAATATTTTACATTTTGTAATGTACGAAGTAATTGATTTTACATACAAATCCGAGGATAGCCAACACATGGATTGTTAGTATTATATCAGAACTTGGCATTTATGAAGAAAAAGATTTAAATGTATATTATCGTCCTTGCCAGTTTTTATAAAGGTAAGTTGTTATTGTCTATTGTTACTTAGATTTCTCACTACATAGATTATTTACCAACTTTGACATTGAAGTGGGGTTCCACTCCAAACCTTTCCAAGTCTTTTGTTAAGAAGTGTCAGTCTCCAAACATATATAATATATATGCATGTAAGAGCATGTACCTATTATAGATACATGGTAATAACCTGTTTTGGGGAATCATCCGAGTTGAGTGAGATCAGCCAGAGCCTGATCAAGGGTTTCCCTCGAGTAGATTCAGATCAATCTGGATAGCTGGAGCTTCTACTTGAATCTGAGGCTGGGGATGAGCACGGTTATTGATCATGCAACAGCTAATGATCTTATACAGAAGTGCTGCCAAGACTACAGCCAGAGTGATCATGGATATTGACACCTTGATGTTTATGGTGATCTCCATGTGAATATAGTGAAGCACAAAAATTGGGTTGAGAAAGGAAGAGAACAGGATGCCCCCTAATGGATATGTGATCAATTTATAGGCGATGTTCAAGCGTATCTGGATTAATTATTTCCATTTAAAAGTTAGAAGAAACTTTACTGCAAGAAATTCTCTATATATTATGTTGACTTTGTTTTCTGAAGACATGGAAAAGGAAAAAAAAAAAAAAAGAAAGAAAGGAAAACACAGTATTACTACTTCTGATCAGTACTATACTAACATATATTTACTACTTCAAAGACAGGATGTACTTTTTGTAGATGGTGATATGCATCTGAGTCACAAGAAATGTTATGAGGGATAAAAAGTTTATAGTTGACTCTCTTCTAATGAGCAATTGGCTAGAAATTGAAAGAATCATTCTGCTTGCATTAGAGATTCCAATACATACTTTTTCCCCTCTTTTTTATGCAATTGCTGTCACTAAATGCATGTCTCAATGATCTTAGACCAAAATACCAAGTATTATAAATTACTTGTTATTTTTAGAAGTTATTGATCACACCTATTCACATTAGAAAACATATACACACATGTATAATATGTAATTGTGAAAAAAAGTGTACCTAAGGGCTAAGAGCCAAGTATTTACTGAATATAATTATGTGGGTCAAAAGTGACATTTCTAAGAATTTTTGTTTAAAAGTACTTCTCTATATCTTTTATTAGAAGTCTTTTATTTTGTCCTTAATTATAATTCATTTTAAGACTTTTTAGGGATATTTTATCATTTATTTCTAATATTACTCATATTTTTGTTATTTCCAAGAAGAGACTTTATTTTCTCTTCATCTCTTTCTTGTTCCCAATAATACAAAACATTTCTTCTCTATTCATCTAATTATTCCCTCTTATTTTTAAAGCAAAATAAATAAGGATATGAGATGAACAAAAATAATTCAATGGTTAATGTGAAAAGTCTTCTAAGTACCTATAAAAAGGAACGAAATTATTAATAGTTCTCATTGCAGAATACCAAAACAATTTAATTTTTTTTTTAATCTTTTTGCTGGAGGAGTGGGAGGACCGGCAACACGCAGCCGCATCATTGATTGTGTGATGACACAACTTACTCACTGCCCTTTGCAGAATAAATCACAGGTAATAGTTTGTGTGCGTGTGAAATAGTAATGCATATTCTAATATCTATAACCCCCAAAATCGATCTAGTTTCCATATATTTTAGGTTTTTTGCTTAGCCGTTCCTTTTTTATTTTATTTATTTTTTCTTGGTTACAACATTCTTAAATCTTGAACTACTTTCGTTTTACATTTTTAACTCATTTCTTGTAGCTAAGACTAGAGGTTAAGACGTGGAGGTGAGATGGCAGTCCGACATGTCATCTGGCTCAACTTTCATGACACAATGGTTTCAGTTGAATATGAGAGTAGACTTAGACCAAAGCGATACTTTATTAAAATAAAAAATTTAAAATGAAATCTTAAAGAAATTATTTACAAACGATTCATGAATAGTCGGTTCACGATTCCGATAAAATTCGATTTCGACAAGATTACGATTTCAATTACAGTTTCGATTTTTATTTTAAAAAAATCAAAATTTCAAAATAATTTCTTTTAGTTAAATAAATGAAAGTTTGTTATTAAAATGGACTCGAACTTAATTTTTGTTTCAAAAAATTAAACTGTGTACGTATTCTCCGGTAGTATAAATGAATCAAAATTCTCGTAATTCTTTTACCTATAAACTTTCTCTTATATCAATGAATTATTTATGGACTTTCAATTTCATTAATAGTAGAAGTACCCTCACCATCAAACATCAAACATATTTTGATTTTTTTAAAATAAAAATAAAAATCCGTAACCAAAACTGTCTGTAACCGATTGGAATTGAACCTTATAATATAAAATTATATAATTTTATTTGAGGTTTGAATCGTCGGTTCAACGGTTCATGAATGTTCGATTCGATTCATGAATCTTTATAAATCATAAACATAATCAACAGTTTTTGAACCATGAACCATTGATCACAGTGCAATTCGCTTGGTCAGGTTCAACCTTGATTAGGTCTAGAGAGTGAAGTTCCACGCCAAGTTCCCTTTTTTCTCAAGGCTATAAATTTGAAGCCATAATTTAACAGAAGATTAAAACAAAAATCTATCTAAAAAATCATAGGGAATACACTCAGGAGTGGAGCCAGGAAAAAATTCCACCGGCTACTAGAATCAAGAAGCATTCATATGGTAACTGAAATTCATATTTTTAATTGGGGTTACGGGTTAATATTTTGCTTAGATTGGCTTCCATTTACAGCTAATTTTTTTTTCCTTTTGTGGATGTAGCTCACCCTAACCTCCTTGCTAGCTCCGTCCATGAATATAGTATATAAAAAATTCATGAACAGGGAAAGTTCATCTATAAAATTCATTCAGAATGGCATCATCTATAATGTTATCCTATTTTAGAAAAATGATCTTGCATACCAGTAATAAATACTCCCACTATATCATTTTAATTATACACTTGCAAAATTTGAGGTAAAATAATAAACATTAAACATTCTCCAAAAAAATACACTCTGAGTTTGAGATGAGAAAATTATTTTTATAATTCACATTCAAAGATATTAATAATGCCTAACATATTTCTAAAATAAACTAATTAAAAACATGAAGTCAAATTTTATATTTTCATAGAATATTGGTGAATTTAATCCCTATCTTATTACCTTATTACGTTCGGTCTTTACCTTCTTTTTTTAAAAAAATTTAGATTCTTACCTTTTTTTTAATTAAGTGGGGTCTCACTCGAGTAAGAGAGACTTTGTGATAAAACTGGGACGAGTGAGTAAAGATCAAATGAGATGGTGGTTGTGGGGGTGGTTCATAGGTAGCAAGAAAAGGAAAGAGCCGGAGGCGAGGGAGGAAAAAATGGCGGTAGCTATCTACTGGTAGTGGAAAATGGTTGCTCTATTTCTATGATAAGAGAGTGAGTTGATCTTTCGGTTGTCCGTGATAGAAATGTAGTCCCCATATTACACAATTGTAGTTAACTTTTGATACATTTTTTTTTTTGAATATTCATTTTAGAAAATTGACTAAAATGAAATGGCAATTTGACCCTCATAAACTGATCACAACTCAAGTCCAACATTAATTTAAATTTAAATTTGATTTAGATGGAATCAAATAAATTAGATAAAGTAGTTTGATGATAAAAATGTTAGGGAAAAATATTATTAAAAAATGTAGGGGCAAGAGTTACCAATAAAAGTATATATAGGACTAAATTCGCTAATTTTCTAAATTAGATACTAAAGTTGCAAAAACTAAAAGTGTTGTAGACTAAATTCACCATTTTTCCAAAAATGGCTATAGTGAAATGACAATTTTATCCCTTATAAACTTAAGTCTAACATTGGCTCGTGTTTGCATATGTCATGGACTCTACATTGATGGCTGCAAAGAATCATTTACAACATTTTCTGCTATTATTATACTCCAGGTCATCTCCATTCCAGATGCATATTCAGCAAGGATTCAAACCTTAATACTCGTGAAATTATATATATCCACGAGCTGCTGTTTTGATATCTCGAACCTACCACTGGCTAATGAGACTTAATTTAATCCAGATCTTCGGGCACGAGTAATAAAATAATTGAAGAATAACTAAGCATAGGGTACTGACTAGAATCAAGAAAATGAGCATACTGTCGGATTGCAAGCTCTTTGTCTGGAAGATCACAGGAAAGGAAATCATATGGTGCAGGCTTGGCAGTGTCCACTAAAGGCTCCCATCTATAACCAGGCCGTTCTGGCAATATAGCAATGACGGGTAAATGGCTGGTATTAAAGGCAACATAGATCTCTCCTTTTACTGTGTCCAACTGCAGTAGTAAAGATTATGCACCAAATGAAACCCAATCAATAAAGAAAATGTATAAGAAATAATACAGACAATGAATAAAGGAAAAATGCAATGGTTAAAAAGCAGTTAATGCATTGCGCCAGAACTAATGACAGAACCCTTCTTAAATTCTCTGTGATAGTTTTCAAGTTTATGGTTTCCAAAGAAAACTTTATGGCGCATATCTGCGTGCTTAGGTGCCAACGGCAATGCACAAGAGCAAATCCAGTTGTCATGCATGAACAAAGAGATGGCATTTGACTTCAAATATAAGATAATCAACTAAGCAAAGAGCAGGAAATTCACCCACTATTCGTCCGAGGGAGAATCAGAGGATTCAGATGAATGCTAGATGTTGTCTATGCTATTCTCTCATTAATTGATCCTCATTTCTCTTTGAACATCAACTCATAAATTTTTTCCCTTCAATTTGTCCCTTTTCGGTTCGAAAAGTTTTTTTTCTCTTTTTTCTTTTTTTAAAGGTCCCTTTGTCAGAAAGTTACTCACTCCCTCTTAGCAGAAGATTATCTTTCACACATTTTAGGTGTAAGAAACATTTAAAGGTGCATGTTTTGATATGTAATATGCATGATTTTAGAAGAACATTTGTAAACACGTACATATTCTGATATTCAAACATACCCCTAGACAGTTTTTAGTCCACTAACAGCGCATGAAAATTAATTAGTTTAACCTCTTTAACAAATTGTACATCACTATTATAGAATATAAACTTAAAAGTGTAGGAGTCCAATTTGGTGCAAGTTACAAAACTCAGTGCAACTACCAGTTATAGAAGTTTAATTAATGTAAAGAATTTTCATAAAAAAAGTAGTGGAATTTGTTAATAGTTAGTAATAGTGATCTTGATTCAACTTCAAATCAAACATATATCGAAAGTTAGGAAATTGAAATCACTGCAAGAGTTATGGATCTATAAAACTATAATAAGACATTTCATTCATTTTGAAAGCCTTAACCTTTTAATATCTTAATTTTGATTATTGATAAATATTGATGATGACTAATGTTTTAATCTTATAAGTGTTGGTCTTTTAGAATTCTTATGTCTAATCTATGCAAGATCAAAGTTTCAAGTCTTCAAGAAAGATCGGATGTTATCTTGCGTTGAAGATAAGCAGTTTTTGGATTAGATAGGATGTAGTGGTGTAGTATTATTTTATACATCATTAAATATCTTTAGATCTACCTTTATAAGTAATAAATTCTATAGGTTGCTCAATTATAGTGAAATATTTTTTCAAAATGCATTTCATTTAGATAAAACATGAGTTGGGTATTTAAAATGATTTTCAAATTACATGTACATACTTTAAATTTTGCAAAATGTATTCCACAAACTCTTGGAGTTGTTTGGAATCTTATTTTGCACAGTTTCAATGCATGTGCGGTCGATCTAACTGAAGTGTGGTCGACCTCAGATCATGCGGTCGACCAGACCTCTCAGTGTATCGTCCGCTCAATGTCTAGAGCTCTCTGGAACACTTGCGGATGGTGCGGTCGACCAAACCTCTCAGAGTATCGTCCGCTGAATGTCCAGAGTTCTCTGGAACACCTGCGGATGATGGTGCGAACGACCTTTCTTATATGCGGTCAACCGCACGTCTCTTGAGTGAGATTTAAACAGGCATTTTTATGACCGTTGGTGCATACTTATAAATACCTAATTGTTTAAAAAACTTGATGACACGACTTTTTGAGCAAAAATTTGATTATTACACTTGATAGAACAACTTCAGATCATTTTCAAATAAAAATATAACATTCACATTGAGAAATTCATCAAGTTGGGATTGATATTAAATTATTGGAGTTCTTGAGCAATTTAGAGGAAAATATTACTCAAAGAGGTATTTATGCTTTATATTGATATATATTCACATGGTGATATCTATATCAAGCTCTTCATCTACTTATCTTGTTTGTTTTGTTCAAGGTTGCATTGAGCTTAAAACTCTAAGGGTTAGAGTGAGCCTTGAATTATAGAATATTGTGAGTGTATTAAGAGTATCTTTTTCATTAATTGTTGTATTAAAGATAGGTGTGTAATCAAGGTTATATTGTAAAACTCATAGTGTTGACTGAACCTTGATTGGGTAAGAGGTTTTGTATTGTAAAACCCTAAGGGAATTGGGTGAGCCTCTATTGTAATCTCTTATACGGTTTTGTGAAATCCTTGAGTAGATAGCTCAAGGTAGTGGATTAGGTTTTGTTGGATAAACCGAACCACTATAAATCTCTGTGTCCTTTGCATTTTTCTTGATCACATTATTTCATACATTATTTGAGCACCAAGCGTTTGTTATTTGTTATCTTAAAAAGTACTATTTGTTTTAAAGAGGAAAAATCGGGTAAAACCTAATTCACCCCTCCTCTTAGGTTTTTCACATTTTGCATGGGACGTTTTGATATATATGGCATTTGATATGCATTATGATTAGGAAATTGAAATAACTAAGTGAGATTTTTGAGATCATGAAGATTTAAAAGAAAAAGAGGGTCATGATTATAAGCTTATGAGACTAACAACTGTAACACACACACAACTGGAACAGATTGGTCCTTCATGAAAACCAAAGCCATGGTATCCTCGGAATTCCCAGTAACCTGCACTGCTACAATTTTATGGTATGCATCATAGAGCTAAGTAGGTTTTTCATCTTTGATCTCCTCTGTCAATTACTAATAGAACCTGATTCCCATTTTACAAGACTACCCACATGTTAAAGATGAATACTGGATAAAAAGCTTAATGATTCTCTTTGTTCCAAGTTGAATGTCCACATTTCTATTTAATTTGTCACTAAAGTCTAAATGAATGCCATTTTTCCTAAAATAAAAATGTTTTTCATTTAAACTTTCATCAGAAACCACCTTAATCTAAGAGAACTCAATAGATCCTACCACTAAAAATAATTAAGAATATAGTAATTTGATAATGGTAGAAGAATCTCCTGAGTCTTTGTGCCTAGTCACATGTGGACATTCAACTTTGTCATCTTACATGGTTAAGCAATGTTGAGTATTAAATTAAGTTAGGCAGCCTAAAATGGCTGCTATGTTTGGCAGCCAAACATGGCTGCTATGAGGGTTGTTTTTTCTACATTTGTGTGCTTGTGTAAGCCTATATATATAGGCACTTCTTGTAATCTATTGTATCAAGTCATTAAATACAATCAACATGGTATCAGAGCCTCTTTTCTTGTGGCCTGAACCTTTCTGATAATCTGAAAGGTTCATTTGAAGTATTAGAACATTTCTGGAATTTGTTTCAAGAAGTCTTAACCCTCCAAATTCAGGGCCAAATTCAGCATCAGTTTATCCTTCTCCTCAATCATCATCAGCTGCCAACCTCTTCCTCCAGCTCCAGCACCATATTCTCAAGGTCCTGCCTATCCTCCCCAACCTGCTCCTCCAGCAACTTCACATTTTCAGTCACCTGGATATCCTCCCCTGCAGCCACAGCCACAGCCACAGAAACTTGTCAGCTTCTTCAAGTTTCTATTCTCCATTCTATTTTTCTGTCTGTCTTACATCATCATTAGGCGCGCCTCAACCTCTCAGAACATCACCCGAAGTCCGGCAGCCAGAAGCTGCCGCCACGCGCCGCCACACGCCGCCTCACTCTCCGGCGCGTGAGCCTCACGCGCCACCTGCAGCGGTCGGAACGCTGCGCCGCTTCTCCCTCGAGCTTCTCCAGGTTCTGCTTGATCCATTCCAGGTGTTATTTATCAGTTTCACCTTTGATTTTTGAAATGGGTCACATTTGTTCTCTTGGGTATTAAGAACTTTTTGCTGCAATTGTTTCTTATCTCCAATTGGTCTCGATAAGCAATATACAACCTTAGTATTAGGAACAAAATACAAGTCATGGCTGAAGAAGAAATATTGAACCCCATTTCCCAATCTCAATCTATTCAACCAAAAGTTTATGTGCCAAATTTATCTGGTAATGTTGTTATCACTCATGATAAGTTGATAGGGTCCCAAAATTATCAAGAGTGGTCTTCTGCTGTGAAACTGTGGTTTATGGGACAAGGGGTAGTTGATCATTTGACTATAAATTCTGAGAAAATTCACTATGAAAGAGATGTGTGGGAAAGAATTGATGCCCAATTATGCAGTCTTCTATGGCAGTCTCTTTCACCTGAGTTAGTTCCTATGTTCCGTCCCTTCATGACCTGTGCATCCGTATGGGAACACGCACAATCACTATATACAAATAACATATCTCGTTTTTATTCCATTATTAGTGAAATGGTGAATATCAAGAAGTCAGATATGTCAATGGAAAAATTTTTAGGCAAAATTCAAGGGATCATGTCAGAATTCAACAAACTCTTGCCCATTGGAGGATCACCGGCACACCAACTTGCTCAACGTGACAAGTTTTTTGTTGTCTTCACTCTTGCAAAGCTTGAGTCAGATTATAAACAAGTTTGTAATGGAATTCTCGGCGAAGGAACTGTACCGAGTACTAAAGACATGTTTAAAAGACTTCTACAAGTTTCTTTTGTTTCCAAAGAAATTACACCCTCCTCCACAATCGAGCACTCTGCTCTTACCTTTCAAACTCAACATTACCGAGACAATAACAGAGGAAGAGGTCGAGGAAGTTATCGAGGAGGTCGAGATGGTCGTGGTAATGGTCGAGGTGGTCATGGTAATGGTCGGGGTGGCCGTGGTCCATTCCGATTTTGTGATCATTGTAACAAACCGGGGCACACAAAGGAAGAATGTTGGGCACTTCATGGCAAGCCAATAGTGGCTAATGTGGTACAAGTCAATTCAGATGCCCCTAATACACACACTACTATCTCAAACACCGAGTATCAAGAGTTTCTACGACTCAAGGCTGCTAGGACCTCTGTCACTCCTGAAGCATCGCATACCGCTCTTGCTTCCCAGTCTAACTCTATGTGGATTTTTGATTCCGGAGCCACTGATCATCTTTCTGGTAATCCTGATCTTTTCTCTCACATTACCTATTCTAATTCCCTTCCATCAGTTACCTTTGGCGATGGATCAATAGGTGCTGCAAAAGGCATTGAGAATGTTACTCTTCTTCCTTCTTTATCCTTATCTAATGTGCTGTATATTCCTGGATGTCCCTTCAATTTAATTTCCGTTTACCAACTTACTCAATCTCTTAACTGTTGTGTCACTTTCTCTTCTAATTCGGTACTTGTGCAGGACCGACACACGAAGGAGACCATTGGTATGGGATATGAATCAAAAGGACTTTACCTCTTCTTATGTTCCAAAGCTGCGCTCACCGCTACTGTTTCTCCTCTTCTTGCCCATTACCGTTTGGGGCACCCGAGTCTTAATAAAATGCGTCAAATCCTTCCCAATCTGTCAAATTTAAAATCTCTTGAATGTGAGTCATGCCAACTTGGGAAACATTCCAGAGCTTCATATCCCGGTAGGGTTGATAGGCGAACTACTACCCCATTTTCTTTAGTTCACTCTGATGTTTGGGGGCCATGTCGTATTCCATCTATTCTTGGCTATCGGTATTTTATTACCTTTATAGATGATTTTTCTCGTTGCACTTGGGTCTTTTTGATGAAAAATCGTTTTGAGCTTTTTGATGTATTCCAAACATTCTATAATGAAATAAAAACTCAGTTTGGAGTTTCCATAAAAATCATGCGTAGTGATAATGCAAAAGAGTACTTTTCTGATCCATTCACTACTTTCTTCTCCTCACATGGCATTCTTCATGAATCTTCATGTGCTAGAACTCCACAACAAAATGGAATTGCTGAGAGGAAGAATCGACATCTTGTCGAAACAGCCCGCACTTTACTTATCCATCAAAAGATTCCTAAAAGATTTTGGGGAGATGCTATACTTCACTCTTGCTACCTCATAAACCGAATGCCCTCTTATGTCTTACAAGGAAAAATTCCACTTAGTGTTTTACTCCCACAAGAACCTCTTCATAAGCTTCCGCTAAGGGTCTTTGGGTGTACCAGTTTTGTTCATGACACTACTCCTGGACGAGATAAACTCGATCCCAAAGCAATAAAATGTGTTTTTATTGGATATTCTCGTCTTCAAAAGGGCTTTCGGTGTTATTGTCCTAAGACTCATCGTTTTTACACATCCTTTGATGTTACCTTTTTTGAGTCATCACCCTTCTTTTCTTTAACTACTATTGCCGAGTCCGACTTCACTGGGGCACCCACTGGGACTGCAGAAATACTTCCTGTTCCTACCTTCTCTGAGTCATCATCTCATATGGTACCTGAAGAAGCACTCACTTCACTTCCTCCTGAGTCTTTGCCCCAAATCCAAGAGGAACAACTTATGTCACCTTTCCCACACATATATCAGCGTCGCATTCGTCAGTTACGTAGTTCACAAGAAGATCATGAACGTCCAGTTGATTCATGTCCTATGCCGTCGGATCCTTCTGACTCGGTCCAAGATTCACCTATTGCCTACCGCATAGGTACCAGGTCTACTCGAAACCCTTATCCCATCTATAATTTTCTCTCACAAAAGCGTCTTTCTCCATCCTATTGTGCTTTTATTTCCCATTTATCTTCTGTTTCTGTCCCTAAGAATGTTCAGGATGCCTTATCTCAACCAGACTGGAGGCAGGCTATGGCTGATGAAATGGAAGCTCTTGATTCTTCAGGAACTTGGGAGTTGGTACCTCTACCTCTTGGCAAAGCAGTAGTTGGTTGCAGATGGGTGTATAATGTCAAAGTTGGCCCAGATGGACAAGTGGACAGACTTAAAGCTCGACTTGTTGCTAAAGGTTATACGCAGGTATTTGGTGTTGACTACACTGATACTTTTTCACCCGTGGCCAAAATTGCCTCTGTGCGTATTTTCCTGTCAATGGCAGCCACTCGTCAATGGTCATTGCATCAATTGGATATCAAGAATGCCTTCCTACATGGTGACCTGAACGAAGAAGTATACATGGAACAACCTCCAGGTTTCGTAGCTAAAACAGGAAGGAACTTAGTATGTCGCCTTAAGCGTTCCCTCTATGGTTTGAAACAATCTCCCCGTGCTTGGTTTGGCAGGTTCAGTGGAGTTGTTCAACAGTTCGGTATGACTAGAAGCAAGGTTGATCATTCTGTATTTTTCAGACATTTATCAGGAAAAAGCATCTATTTGGTAGTTTATGTTGATGACATTGTTATCACTGGAGATGACACAGAGGGTATAAGTCAACTTAAGGAACATTTATTTCAATACTTTGAGACTAAAGACCTTGGAAATTTAAAGTATTTTCTTGGTATAGAAGTTGCTCAATCACAACAAGGGATTTATGTTTCTCAAAGAAAGTATGCCTTGGATATACTTGAAGAAACAGGTATGACAGATTGCAAACCTGTTGACACACCCATGGATCCTAATGTCAAACTTCTTCCAGGACAGGGGGAGCCTTTATCTGATCCAGGAAGATACCGAAGGTTAGTTGGCAAGTTACTTTATCTGACAGTCACTCGTCCTGATATCTCATTTGCAGTTAGTGTGGTTAGCCAGTTTTTGCAAGCACCATGTGAAAGTCATTGGGAAGCTACAACCAGAATTTTAAAGTATATTAAAAGGTCTCCAGGTACAGGCTTACTTTATAAGAATCATGGAAATACAGAAATTGTTGGCTATACAGATGCAGACTGGGCTGGCTGTCCTTGGGATAGAAGATCAACATCTGGTTATTGTATCTTGTTTGGGGGAAATCTTGTGTCATGGAAAAGTAAAAAACAAGATGTGGTAGCTCGTTCAAGTGCAGAAGCTGAATACCGAGCAATGGCTCTTGGGACGTGCGAACTTATTTGGGTGAAGCATCTTCTCACGGAGCTCAAGTTCTGTAAACTCAACTCTATGAAATTAGTTTGTGATAATCAAGCTGCTTTGCACATTGCATCTAATCCTATCTTTCATGAGAGGACTAAACATATTGAAGTTGATTGTCACTTCATACGTGAAAAGGTTGCTTCTGGGGATATTGTTACTACTTTCATTGGATCAAATGACCAACTTGCTGATGTCTTTACTAAATCTTTGAGAGGACCTAGGATTGAATACATTTGTAGCAAGCTTGGAGCATTTGATCTATATGCTCCAGCTTGAGGGGGAGTGTTGAGTATTAAATTAAGTTAGGCAGCCTAAAATGGCTGCTATGTTTGGCAGCCAAACATGGCTGCTATGAGGGTTGTTTTTTCTACATTTGTGTGCTTGTGTAAGCCTATATATATAGGCACTTCTTGTAATCTATTGTATCAAGTCATTAAATACAATCAACAAGCAACATGAGATCATATCCCCAATATACCCAAAAGGTTCAGTAGTTCCTTCTAGTGCAAATAAGTCCATCATAGACAGTGAAGAGTTCTGTTGGGTTTACTGATATTGTCACCAAATTCTAACAGCTCTAACCTCTATATCTAATATACCCTCATATCATTATGCAATTAGTTCTAAAACAATCCTTCTCGTGTTTCTTAGCAAGAGCAGAGTGTTCCTTTGACAAGCATTTTGTATCTCATAAAAAATTTCCACTCTAGTTCCTTACTGATGCAGGACACACCCACTAAAGCTCTCCCACAACGCTACCCTTAATTCTGTGTGGCTATAGAATTAAACTAGGCAGAAAAATATGTCAAATTGCAGGAAAATCTCGTAATAGAAAGGATTTCAAAGCAGAAGCTATAACATATGCAAGTTTAATCAATAAGAACAATAAAGAAAAAGAGAGAACTCTTAGCGTCTCACTAAGAGGGAGATAAACCTTAGGCGTTGCACCTCAAGAATGATTGCGCCACACAACCACAATTACAGAAAATCTGTAAGCTCTTTGATTGAATAAACATCATCATCAGACATAGTGAATACAAAAACACTCTATTTATAGGCTCTAAAACAAAGTACTAAATCTGCTAGAAATTCTAGGACTTCCTAGGATTAAACTTCTAAACTACAAACCAATAAGAAGTAAAAAATTTAAGATTTATAAATCTGAAACCAACTAGAAATATTATTCTGAAACTTACTAAATTACTAATATCCCTAGAATTCTATCAATCTATGACTTTGCTGCAAATATGATAGCTACCAAAAATACCATTAACCTCTAAAGACTCATAAACCAGAATTTCCAAGATTAAGGCTATATTGTAGAATCCTAGCTTGATTAAGAATGTTCCAATTCCTGAGCCCTATCATGTTTGCGCTGTCACTTATTGGGTTGCGTTAAAGTTCAGCCAATCTTTCCTAATATAAACATCTAGTTGGGATAAATTGGTGGTTCAGGTAGGCATCAAACATTAACTTGTCTCCATCAATCTTGTGAAATTAGAAAGCAGCATAATAAGTTCAAGATAAAAATAGTCATGGAATCATCATTCTAACTTTTGAAAGAGAGAAGGTTTATAAATATATAGATTAAACAGAATAACCTATACTGAAGAACATCAGAGAACGATCTTAATAATCTTAAAATGGTAAAAGATAAAATGTCATACATTTTCATATACAACTACTAACTACTGTCAGACTATTAGGCTTAAGTTGTCTTCCTACACGAAACAAGATCCTTAAACCAATTTATCAAAAAAAGTTAGCCCTTCCAACCAATTCTCAAAACTCATTAGGCAACTTTAGAAATTAATAACAATACATCACTTGACATGATTAATTTACTAAATTTTACATGTGACTACCATAATGACAATTCTTATTCCAAATAGATGCTTCAAGAAAATTTCAGAAGGATGGATCTTTTAATATAAATCTTACAGCTTCTTCTCTGTAGACCAATGGATTAGCTTTAATTTCTCCACAAGCATTTTTCCAGATAATACAAATTATATGGATAATGCCATTTTACTCTTGTCTACTTTCTTTCTTCTTTTCAGCCAGGTAATAATAAAATCAGAGGATTAAAAGTCTTTTGGATAATTTTGGAGAACAATTTAAGTAAGAGATAGCAGATTGCAATCCCGATTCTAGATGAACTCAATATAACTGAGTCGATAATGCAGAGAATATTGCTTTCTAGATTTCATTTCTGTCATTCCCCTACTTGAATCCCCTTCTAAAACTGAGCCAGCTAGAATGGAGAATAACTAGCCCAATAGACATGTCATTAGCTTCCAGAAGTACCTTTGTTAATATGAACAGTACTATGCAATGGAATTACAAAAGAGCACAAACCAGTGAAAAAGCAACAAATCTGCTTGTTTCTGACCAATCTGGTTCAGAGGGAGTATGACCATGCCATTGCAAACGCTCTGCCGTTGGGAAGTCGCTTAAGCCAAGTGACTCACATTCGCTTCAAAAATGAAAACCAGAAAATAAGTTAACATAAACTGCAAAGAACTAAACATACTTCTAAAAGTCAACACTTACTGGTGGAACTTATTCATAAGGCAGCAAAATCTGAAGAAGTCACCTGAGGATTCCTCCATCTTATCCCACCTAAAGTAGTTAATCTGCAGCCAAAGGGTGCAGTTGATTCCCAAATACTGATAGGTTTTACACTAATGAAAGTTTCAATATATATAATTGTGCTTTACATAGTTGTCATGGCAATAAGTATTGTTGTTTCCTCCTTTTGTGTGACCATACTCATCCCCCATATAGATCATTGGAACACCCTGGTGAAATGTAGACAAAGTTAAATAAATAGCAACAACACTTCATGAAAGTACAAGCAGAAAATACAGAAAAGGAAAGGCAAACTGCAGTGCAATGCTTGGGAAATATGGCAAAGAAATCTTCTTGCCCTTGTGGCACAAGAGATTCTGGAACTAATCTGCAATTATATCAATGTTTACCCTAATTCTACACTGTTACAGAAATATTATAAGCAAATGAAAGAACCAAGCAAGAAAGTAAGCAGCTGAGTCCTTCATGTGATAGAAGTTGTAGGAAAAAAGAAAACCAAAAGGAAAAGCATTCATGTTACCTGAGATACCATGAGACATACGAAGAAATTCCTCATTTGCCGTTTCCTCAATTTCTGCACGGAAATACTAGCAAATTTTCCCTCCTGCATGTCCGAAAATTCCGTGTGAAAACAAGTCGCTTGCATTTGGATATACAAGAACTTGAGATGCAGTATCTAATTTTGTCAATAGATGAACAGCACTCATGCACAAACATAACCTTCAGATTCTTCCAAATATTAAACTAATTCAACAAGGACAGATATACATCTGCAACTCACTTCACAAAATCCACGTCCCCTATGATCAGATCTAGGCTACTGTTCTTTTTCTTCACTTTCGGACATCTCGTTCAAGGCAATGAGGAATGAGCAATGAGATGGACTTGGTAAAACCTCCAATCCCTTTGGAGACTTTCCAATTGGAGGAGAAGTTTACAAATATATCTAAACACCCTATAAAGAGCACACATATCAATTAAAGTCAGAATTACCTGCAGGCGCAGTCTATAGATGCTGTTAATTTTGCCTAACAATCTAATAACCACAGGGAATAGCAACTCTGTCACTTTCAATGTTGACTTCAAATTCCATATATTTTCCTTTCTATACCAAGAAATGAAACAAACATCTTGGGAAGTAGTTAATATAAGTGAAGCATAAAATTGCTTCTGAAGGTAGAACAAATGAAGCTATACATTCCTTCATTGAAGCATACACGGTCTTGAACTTTGGGATAAGCTTTTCCAGACAAAAAGGATAAGAATAAGATTGCTTGCTGGAATGCATTATATGCATATAAGTAATATGAAAGTTGTAATATAAAAATCCTTTAAGTTACCGATTCTATTAGTACTTCTACAAAAGAATATAAGAAAGCAACTTTTGAGTTCTGAGGTGAGGATTAATAGTATTGCCATGAAACTTCACTATTTAATATAAGAACTTTGCCATATAATTAGAATGAAAAAGCAATAGTGCTGTTGAAACATAAATGTGATACAGAGTGGGAAAGAAAGGTGTATGTCAAGTACCACCGGAACATATTATTAAAAAATGTTTCATGTATTATCATGTGTCCATTAATATTGATGTTATCTCTATATATGTTCCAGCGAGCGGGCTACTAAGATTAATCATCAGAAGTCAAAAAAAAAAATAAATACCACCAATAGCATCCTCAAATAGCTGAACTTGATGAAAATAACGTAAGAATCATTGATAATGTCAAACCAAAGCAACACATCTATTCACAATTATGACATGTGCATGTATCCTTATTTCAATTAGATAGCAATTACAGGCCAAGGTATGCCAATTATCAGAGAGCACATACATTTCTGTTCACCTTAATACAGAAGTAACAGAATATATGAAACTTGAACTTAAAGGCTGTTGGAATTTGAGGAAGTAAGACTTAGATATACCTGACCACAGTTCCAGCTGTTATTGTGATTCTCCCCATCTTTATTGTCTTCCCCATTTGCCATGTTGTGTTTGTTGTTATATGTCACCAAATCCGCTAACGTAAAGCCATCATGAGCACAAACAAAATTAACACTGTTCCAGGGTTTCCTTCCCCCTTCCTGTTTCAAGATATACAGAAAGAAACAGATGATCAAAAACATCAGAAATATTCATCAGCTGTTTTTGTCCGGAATTTTTTTTCATTCTAGGCTCCCTAAGAAGAAAGCAGAATAGAATCAGTTTATTGAATTCAAACATATTGAATATTTACAGAAAATGTCTGTTGCGGTTTTGAATAGCATGTTGTGCCAAGAAGAGAAAGTTTAGAAGACAAAAGCTGAAGATGTTGTACCTGGTATAAGTTAGGACTCCCACAAAGACATTCTGCAAATGCACCAGAAAATCCATCTGTACCTTTGATGAACTGCCTCACAATGTCACGGTACTGAAACAGATTTGAATTGTTACTGATATAGAGATCATTTTATGAGTGGAAATAAAATGGTAAAAGGATAGAAGACACCTTGAAGCTCAGTCGAAATCAAAAGAGTGAAATAACATACAGCGAGACAAATCTCAGAAATATGAATCCCTTTTACAATGAGCTTGACACTACAACAGCAATGCCAAGAGTTTCGACACAGTTTGTCATCAATCCTAATATTGATTCACATGATGGTTAAATGAATAGTTACTATGACATTTGGATGCTAAAAGTTCATATTAGTTCCACATCTATGACCATTTCTTTGTTGTTTTGTTATAGAGCTGGTTTGGACATTATCTAACAAGTTCTAAAAAAAAATCAGCTTTCATTGTAAAATATTTAAATAACTTTAAAAGAGCACCTAATAAATATGTTTCCTGAGAACTCAATCCCTAAATGCTGGATTTTCTTCTGATCTTTTGGCACCTACTGAGGGATGATATCTAAAATTTGAAACAATCAATAATTTTCATCATAATTTGCACCAGTTGCGCTGGAAGGCCATATGTGTTGGGCCAAAAAAAAAAAAAAGAGGCAATAAAGAATTTTTGAAAAAGACAAAAAAAAAAAGCAGTTTAAACAATGATCGTAGCAAGTGCAGAATACACTATTTAAAACAAGATTCCACAAATAACTTCACCCCCCCCCCCCCCCAAAACCAAAAGAAAAGAAAAACAGAAGAGTCTAACTCAAAACACTTTTTACAACAAAAATTCCCATCCAATTCAAATCTCAATTCCGGGTCCCATACATATATATTAAAGATGAATACAAAACTCTTAAGACCAAACCAAATACATTGAGAATTCTAATTCTCAAATGCAAATAAATTTGCACTCTTAAATCCAATCCAAATACAAACCTTCCCGTTCCACTCCGACCAAATACCCCAGTGAGGGAACATCCCAACTTGGTAAAGGCCTCCACAATCCCAAGCTTCTGCTATAAGCTGAACAAAAGACAACATTCATCATGTTATTATTAAGAAACAAACATGCAGGTTAATTGCAGAGATCAGAACTTAGGAGAAACTGGATAATAATGCATAAGTATGAATACTACATAAAATCTTATGAGTAAGTTTAAGACACTGAACAGTGAAAGCCTTAAAGCTTTCACTCTTTTAATTTTGATTAATGAAAAATATTGATGAGGACTAATGTCTTATTTGAATAAGTGTTGGTCTTTTAGAATTTATATGTCTAATCCATGCAAGATCGATGTTTCAAGTCTTTAGGAAAGATCGAATGTTATCAAGCGTTGAAGATAAGCGGTTTATGGATTAAATAGGATCTAGACGTGTAGTGTCATTTTTTTTATATCCTTAGATATCTTTAGATCTATCTCCATGAGAAATAATTTTAATAGGTTGTTCAATAAAAGTGAAATGTTTTTCAAAATGCACTTTATAAAGATAAAACATGAGTTGGGTATTTGAAATGATTTTTCAAAATACATGCATATACTTAAAATTCCATAAAATATATTCCACAACTCTTAGAGTTGATTGAAATCTTGTATTGCAGAGTTTGAATGCATGTGCAGTCGACCTGACTGCATATGTGGTCAACCACAGAATCACGTGATCGACCAGATTACTCAACTCATCGTCTACAATATGTCCAGAGCTCTCTGGAACACTTGCGGATAATAATGCAAACGACCCGTCTGATATGCGATCAACTGCACTTCTCCTGAGTGGGATTCCAACGTCATTTTTATGACTGTTGGAGCATACATATAAATACTCAATTGTTTGAAAAACTCAGTTTAACGACTTGTCAAGCAAAAACCTGATTCTTACTCTTGATAGAACATCTTGAAATCATTTTGAAACCCTTTCATAACATTTACATTGTGAAAATCATCCTACAAGGATTTTTACTAAATCATTGGTGTTCTTGAGCAATCTAGATAAACAAATTACTCAAGGTATTTATGTTTTAAATTGATATATCTTCACATTAGGATGATATCTATCAAACTCTCTATCTCTTATTATTGATTGTAATTGTATCAAGGTTGCAAGTAACATAAAATCTAAGTGTTTGAGTGATCCTTAAATTGTATTGTGAGAATTCACTAAAAAAAATGTGAGATTATTGTATAATCAAGGTTGTATAATAAAACTCAAGGGTTGAGTGAGCATTGATTGGTTGATAGGTTATTTGTAAAACCCTTAGGTGAATTGGGTGAGCCTCTTTTGTAATCTCATTTATTTGATTAGTGAAGAGATTTGGTAAAATTCTTGAGTAGGTAACTCAAGGTAGTGAATTAAGTTTTGTAGATAAATCGAACCACTATAAATCATTGTTCATTGCTCTACTTTTTGCATTTTATTTGATCACATTTTTACTCACACAACTAGCACACCAAGTGTTTGATATTTGTTCTCAAAGAGGTGTATTATTGAATTAAGTTTAAAAAATCGGATAAAAACCTAATTCACCCTCCTCTTAAATTTTTTAAAGAGTATCCTACTCATGTATGTTGACTTGTGAGTACCCAACTGCTGTCAAAAGTGCAGGCAAAGGACACAATCAACATATTGCATATTGAAATATTAGAGAAGATTAGTTTCATAAGCTATCACAATAAATTAATAAATAAATAGAGAATTATCATGCCTTTACTCCACGCAGTATTGGATCATTGCTTATCATGTCAATTAATGGTGGGCTGCTGAGAGGAGTCCCAGTTGTGAGCATGTCACCGTTAATTGACTTTCCATACACGTTAATTGCATCCCAAAGGCTAGGCAGACAACAAATAAATGGAAAGTGAACATCTTAATTATAATTATGTTCTAACAAAGATAGACCACTAAAAATGTCTATAGCAAACCTGCTACTTCTTGTCAAGATAGAAGCGAGATCAAAACGAAAGCCATCTACATGCATTTCTGTTGCCCAGTATCTGTTAACAGATCAAAATTAAACAGAGTAAAAAATGATAAACTGAAACAAGGACTCAGAATAACGACACACCAAAAAAACCTCTGAGATAAAACACAACCATAGTTTCACGTTAGAGCAGAAACCCAATATAAAGATTTAGATGATTGAATAAAATCATTTTCTTATCAGCTAATGGGAATGAACTTTATAAAAGAAACATATAGAATATTATGTAGTCTCAATATAGCATGCTACAACAGCTGAACTAATCAGCACCCCTTACAGGTGTGTGTTAATTATCTCAGTGACCAACTCACAGAATAGCTAGAGGATTCAACTGAAGAAACAAATGGACGGATCTAAAGAACTGTAGAGACCTCAAGGGACATTCAGGTTCTGAATAAGATGCTTTGTAGAGGTACTCTGATATGGCACTAAAATCATGGTTTTCTCTTACAACTTTCTTTCTCTGATAACTTCAACAAATTATACTCAACCTTCATGCTAACCGTAAAAGCTTATACCAAAACATGCTAATAGAGTATTTGATGAGTCAATTGTAGGAAACATCCTAAATCTCAGTGCCACATCAGAAGCTGGTGTCTATTGTCAACTTAGGATGTCTATTTTGGCATAGTAAGGGTTGGTGCCAAGTAGTTTGAAAAGGGTGCTGCCAGGCAATAGAAGTCTACTCGAGCCTACGAGGCCAGGGCGTGACATATCAAATGATACACCAACTTAAACTAGCTTTTTCAATTGTCATTTATTATTTTTAACTTCTTTCCAGAAATTGCACAAGAGAGATGAGATGGCTAACATACGTCTACGCTTTTCACTTTTTAGGACAAGGTCGCATAATTTGGGATGGAAAACATAAAATCTATTCTACGGCAAGGTATTGGAATAAAAATTTTATAATCATCCATATCATGTGTTATTACTTAAAGGCACATGCTGAAATTTTGCGAAAAATTAGAACTTGCTTTCACTTTTCAATATAATTGATCCCTGTTGCTTAGAAAAAAAGAAAAAAGAAATAGTGCAATATTGTCATCACAAAGTGCCAAGAACAAGAAATGATAAATCTGTAGATATACAAGGAGACATAAGATACATGCCTAGTAAATCTACCTCAGGCAATCCAATATAAATTGACGTACAATAGGATGGTTGCAATTGAAGGTATTTCCACAACCTGAATAGTTATAAAATTCTCCCTGCAGATGATAGATGAAAATACATTTCACAATCATTAACTTGAAGAAACTATCAGAAGAAATTGTTTTAGCATTCACTGAAACAAGCTAGCACTTCCTTTTTTTCCAACCACTTAGGAAACAAGGAATCAACTTGACATCTGAAGATTTTATTTTCATTTTCAAGACCAAACATTTTTTCCCTCCAAAATTCATTGGAATTTATCTGTAGCATGCTATTTTCCTTCCTAGTTAGATCAGATTATATATTTTTTAAAACAAAAATATCATATTTATAGATTGAAATCCCCTCAATTGTTACGAGAATTTGAGTTTAATTTCTTTAGTATTTCCTTGGGTCTCTTCAATCTGATCTACTTTTCTGAAAATTATTGCACAAAGACACAGCACCCACAATAGTCCAAGTTTTACATACTTCCTCTGTTCTCAAATACTTGTTACAATTTGGAAATTTTTCTTCTTTGAAGAACACTTGCCACCTTATGAAATCAATGAAGAAAAAATGGTCATATTTATACATTTGAAATCCCCTCTTTTAGTAGATCTTAAAAGAATATGAGTTTAATTTATTTATTGTTTCCTTGGACCTCTTCGATCTATTCTACTTCTTTCCTGAAAATGTTGCTCAGAGTCACAGCACCTATAGCAGTCCAAGTCTTACCTCCACTCTCAAATACCAGTCACAGTTTCGAGTTTTCTTTTTTATTTTTACCACAAATACTTGTCACCTTATGAGATCAATGTAGTATTTATTATGATTTTTTCTATTTCACCTAGTATTGTTTTGTCATCCTACCAAACAATCGCATCTATTGTTTTCATTTCCAAGAATGTTTTATTCGGCGTTAGTCCTTCAAAACTCTGTAGAATTTAGGACTTTATTAAAGGATGTACATATCCAAGTTGTGAAAGTATCTGATAACAGAGGTTGTATATTTTTCTCCAAAACAAATTTCCCCTTTGTCACAACAAAGAGCTATAAATCCCTCGGTGATTCTACCTCAGTCCCTATTATAGGAGAGAATTTCTCCAACTTCATAAAGCCATCATTTGTTCATAACCACTGCAATTGAAGATAACAAGTCATGGAAAAGGCTAAAATAAACCCTGCTAAGGCATTAATAGAGTTCCCTTGAAGCATACAATTCTACAGTCACATTCATATTTATATCATAAGGCACCTTTCAAATTTGACTAGAAAGATGATTGACAAGGAACCTTTATTGTATAAGTTTCTTTTATTAGTGGACTGCCTGCTCTACCAGCAGGTAGTACTTCTGACTGCTAAAGCATTTACTCAGCAGCAAATTAGCTGGGCAAATCAATAAGGATACACCAACATAGAGCATTGAATCACAAGTTTGGATGGCATTCAATGAAAATCTAGCACATAGAAAATCTTCCAGGTTTAAATCAGAGAAGCTACACCCCAAGAATGAATGATACTCCCTTCATTACTTGTACTTTGACCTACTCACTATTTGTTAATGTCCCCAAAATCTTTTGACACTTTATAAAAGGGAAATTTTGTAGTATTTTGTACCAACAAAAAGCGAATCTTAACACACATGCCCCCTACATTATTCTACTATATTACTCTTATAGCAGATGTCATGTCAGATAAAACATTTTAAATAAATGGAAAGGAGAGAGAATTTAAGTATACCTTTGGTGCAAGCATATAAAATACACTGTTGTCTACACCTCTAAAAGATAGTGCAGGACCATTCTCATTTCCTTCAGCAGTGTGGTTAAAAACAACATCCATGATCACCTATATTCAATTTGAGTAAAGGGGAGGGGGGAAAAAAATACATCAAACAGATTTTGACAAGAAAGCAACAGCAAACAACATAAAATAGGTGTACACTTGTCACCTCAATTCCCCGTTTGTGTGCTTCTTTTACAAGATGCTTGAATTCATTTACAGCGTCAAGACCACAATTTTGAATACCAGCAGAGGAATATCTTGCCATTGGTGAAAAGAAATTAATAGTTGAATAACCCCAGAAGTTCATCCTATATATAAAACAAAAGTTCAAATAATCAAAAAAAAAATTACATACTTTCTTGTGGTTCCACAATAGTGAACACTTCTTAGAAACATATGATATATCTCAATACGCTACTTCACATAGAATATATTACTGGCAAATAAGACATAACATCTGTGTGATTCAAACAGACCTTGGTCAACAATAAAATCTAACTAAGCACTCTTAGAAAAGAATGAGTAAAGATTGACAGAAGTTCAAAAAAATAAGATAATTAACAATTTGATACCATTCATAGATCAGCATAATTTGTAAAATTTCAAACAATAGCCATGTAGAAACTGAGATCTTAATGGTTTTAATCTCTATTCTCTTTCTTAAATGATTTACATAGAGTATATATAAGATTTACAAACTATTTCTAGTCTACATTAGCAAACCTATCAGCAGACCCTAGTGTACATTTAGCAATCCTATCAGTTAACTTTAGACCAACTTTGACAGCCCTAGTAGCTGCTCAATTAGCAGACCTATGCTACAGCATTTCAACAGCCATATTACAATAGCCCTTCAAGCTGGGGCAAACAAGTTCCACATGCCCAGCCTGTGAGTCAAATCATCAAAACAATCATAGGATAGACGCTTGGTAAGTATGTCTGCAGTTTGCTGACCACTTGGCACATAGACAACACATAACTCTCCTCATTCAATTCTTTCTTTAATAAAATGATGATTCACTTCCATGTGTTTGGTTCTATCATGATGAAGTGGGTCATATGCTATGCTTATGGCTGATTTATTATCACAATGGAGCTTCATAGGATCTGATTTTTTAAGTTGAAATCTCCTAAAGTAATCTTTTGATCCAAATAAGCTCACATGCCCCAAGGATAAGAGCTCTAAACTCTGCTTCTGCACTGCTTCTAGCTACCACGGGTTGTTTTCTACTTATCCAAGTTACTAAATTACCCCAAACTTTCGTACAATACCCAATAGTTGATCTTCTATCTTCAATAGATCCTGCCCAATATGCATTAGTGAATGCTTCTACACTTCGATCTTCATTCTTTTTAAAGAACATGTCATTTTCAAGTGTTTTCTTCAAATAACTAAGGATCCTATAGGTTGTCTCTAGGTGTTCCTCTAGTGGTTGATGCATATACTAACTTACTAACCTTACTGCAAATGCTATATCCGATCACGTGTGAGAAAGATAAATTAATCTTACAACCAACTGCTGATATCTCCCTTATCGACTAATTTCCCATCACCTTTTCACTTAAACTTCACCTTAGGTTCTACAAGTGTTGTTGCTGATTTGCAACTAAGCATTCTTGTATCTTTAAGTAAGTCAAGAATATACTTTCATTGTGAAACTGAAATTCCATGATTTGTCCTTGTGATTTCCATTCCCAAGAAATACCTCAATTGACCAAGATCTTTTACCTCAAACTCCTTAGCTAGAATTTTCTTGAGATTTTCTAATTCTTCCCTGTCATCAACATAAACAATAAGAATTGCAACATTACCATTTGAGTGTTTAAAAAACAAGGCATGATCTGATTGACCTTGTATATAGCCATGTTTCTTGACAACTTAATTAAACCTTTCAAACCATGCTTGAGTCCATAGAGTGGCCTCTTCAAAAAACATACCTTTCCCTAGTTGTTGGTTTTTTGGTCGATCCACAATTTCACGAGTGGAATAGGCTTCTGATTCATGGGTGGATGCCAAAAGACCAGCATTGAGAAGCTTGTGAAAGTGCTCAATCAGTTCATGAGAGAAAGGGAATGAACCAATTTTTTCTACAACAAAGCCATGAGCCTCTAGATGTGTTTGACCACATGCTTTCCAATCGGTTGATTTCCCGTGCAATTTCCAACATGTGTCCTTAAGTCCATTCACTTTAGCAATGGTAATTTGAAGAGAAGGATTATCAAAGGATACAAGTGTTGGATAGCTCCAAATTGACTGGAAGAGGATGAATGAAAGGAACAACTAGCTTCAGTGTTGGAGTTGTTATTTCCACCATGATTACTAAGGAAGTACCAAGATGATTGAATCTGGAAATTTAAATGGAGGAAGAAGGACTTTTTAGCTTCTTCTAAGGATTAGCGTAAAAAAAACTCCTGAAAGAGTTTCTGAAAATTGGATGAATGTAAAATACAGCAGGACTAAGAGAGAGAAGAGAGGTTAGCTTACTGCTCTGATACCATGTAGAAACTGAGATCTTAATGGTTTTAATCTCTATTTTCTTTCTTAAATGATTTACATAGAATATATATAAGATTTACAAATTATTTCTAGTCTACATTTGCAGACCTATCAACAGACCCTAGTGTACATTTAGCTGTCCTATCAATTGACCTTAGACCAACTTTTTTTTTTTTTTTTATCAAAATGTAAATATATGTATTGACCAAAACATGTACAAGGAAAGCTGGGCAGACCTAACTACAAAGATACAATCATGCCTATCACACTAAAACCGAAAGAAATACACATAACTAAGTCATTACAAAATGAGGCCTCGATAGATACAAAGAATAAAAAACTTTGTAAACATGAGACTTAATGTTCATAATAACATAGACCACATTTGGCCTTTTGCTCTCAAAACTACTGCATTTTGTGCCATCCAAAGTAGATAAACCATGGTGCCAAAGGCACATCTTCGAACCCGAGCCTGCCAAGACATTCCTTTGCACTCTTTCTTCAGCCATTTTAATGCACTCTTAATGGTAGTCATTGACCTCCTAATATGCAGCCAATCCTTGATCTCCCTCCATACCTTCACACTCACCGAGCATCTAAAGAAGAGATGCTGTGAGGTTTCCTCTGCTGAGAGGCAGAACGGGCACACCAAGTCCGTGAGCAGCACCTTGAGGTTCGCTTTCATGGCTAGCCTATCCCGAATAGCTAGCCACATAATGAAGAAATGTTTAGGCGTTACAGCAGTATTCCAAATTGTTGTCACCCAGATCTGCCTTCTAGCCTTTTGTCTGAAAAACTTGTAAGCTTGGGAAGTCGAAAAACGTCCATTCCTAGCCCAAGAACCCAACAAAACACTGCCTAAGTCCCCCGTTTGACAGCCCTAGTAGCTGCTCAATTAGCAGACCTATGCTACAGCATTTCAATAGTGATTCAACAATCATATTACAACAAGCCATTTTCCATTGAAGCAGTTATGCCCAAAGGTCAGACAGCTGCAAGCATTCATAGCTTGAACCATCACAAGTTCTGTAAACAGCTGGATGTGGAAATGTAAATGCAAAATCTGTATAACAAAGAAACTCTTGAATGACTTTTTTCTCGAACTAGAGGGAAAGAAAAAGAAGAAAAAAAATAGTAAGAGATGTCAATCTCCTACCCTCCAAGGGGGGTTGCTCATAGTAAAATTAAGAAAAATTAAAAGACATTTCCACTTCTTATGCAAATTCTGTCAAAAAGTTCGACTAACAGTGACTGAAACTATTCTCTGATTTAAAGATTAGCACATTATGAAGACAAACTTGTCAATTCCTAGAGATTCCAGAATAATGTCAGGGGTTAAAAGTTGTCTTGTACCTTCACACTGTTACTATTCATTAGCTTAAATCTTTCGGTAAGGAATTAGAGATATTATGTAATATAAAGAACTATATATAAAATTCCGTAACATAAAGAACTATAGGATGAATGTACATAATAGCCTAGTTGGGAAAATAGTCATTTCAACAACTGTGACATATTGAGTAACCAATTGGAAAGGAGTAGAAGAGTCATTCAGGCACTGGAAATTTGTTACCGAATGTGGCTTTCCTCCAGTTGTCTTTGGTGATTGATATTGTCCTTAAATGGGTGATTGAGTGTGCCCTTTTCTAGTTTTAACCATATTGTTCACAATTCACTAAAATTTCCAGTTTCTAGCGAGAAAAAAATAAATGGAACAATAAAAAAATGAACCGATGGAATCACCATTCTTTTGCCATATCGGTGTTTGCTTACCAAATAATCAAATATTTTCTTCTTGGAACTTGTTATTTTCGCCTCAATATCCTGTCGGCCTAATTAGTACATTGGATATTAATAGATAACCTCTAAATCAACTTCTGACAAGGTTAACATCAAGTGCAAAATCTAGGAAACCAAAAGTTCACAAATTGCCAAACAATGCAAAAGATAAAGGGTGAAAAATGAAATCCATTCCCATTTCTGTCATGTCATTCTGAACCAGTAAAGAGATAACCAAGTGAAAACACGAAGAGAGCCTATCTGTAAAACAAGTCAAAGGACTGTTACGAAACTTGCCTCATTAGCTGCAAATCTTTTACCCAACATGATTCCTAAGTAGTACAACAAGAGCTAAAACACAGAAGTGGGACTCTCAAAATAAGAGCTAAAAACTGAAGAAACTACGATATAAAGGAATTGTATGTAGAACTGAGCACAAGATAGGTTGAAACTAGCCAGGAGATCAAAGACATTGAAGACAATCGCAAATGGTAGAAATAAACAACCATAACTATGTAATACAGAGAAAAGGGGTTCGTTCAAGAAAATTAAGGCATTTGAGATGGTGCAATCCCCAACTTATGAAAATGAAAAAGTATGGTGCAAACAAATACACAAAGGAAACAAGTCCATCCTAAAAACTCAGGACATTAGGAAAAGAAAATGAAAAATGAAACCTAAAACAGATGTCAAGACCTCAAGCACACTAGCAAAAGGATGAATAGTCTATACAATTTTCTGTAGACACTATCCACCACCTTTTCATAGTCGTTTCATCCCTTATTTTAATCTTCATGATTGTGGTTGTCGATCATGGAGCACTAAAATTTTCTCTGTTCACTTCACCTCAGATTACCAACACATTGGTACTAGCTAGTTCACTAATCTTCTTCTCTTGCACAATTAAACATTTAATTACAAATTTCATAAGTACTGCAACTAAATGACATCTTTTAAAAAATTCTAACTTGGAAATTCAATATAAAATAACTTTATATTAGTGGAGTTTGCAATATAGTTCTCACACCATAAACTTCTACACAGGATCGGATATATCAAGAAGCTATGACATGTCAAATTACTTGTAAGTGACCTGAAATAGTAAACAGATTCTTAAAATTAATAAGGTTCAAAACTATTACTTATAATCACCCAAGATGGAATTATAGCTGTAGTACTCCAGCTCATTGAATTCATGGCATGGCATCAACTCTATACAGTTGACACCTAGTTCCTGCAGCAGGAGATACAGGCATGATTTTAGGGAAATTCAGTGGACTTCTTCTATAAATAAAGGCATGGAGAGGTGAAGCAGAAGACTATTTTGAGCACTTTGCAATACCAAGTATACCTACTCAAACTTCTATGTTGAGCATTCTGATAAACAAGGAAAGGGATGCAAGCAGACAAGAAACAAAGAATTGAATATCTAATGAGATCAGGGATGTCCATGTTATCACATATGGGAGGAAAGGCTCTATTTATGGTGTGAACCCCTTTACCAATAATAATCACAAGTTGACAGAAATCGTACGAAAGACTGGAGTCCTGGCTCCCATATTTCATCATTTATATTTTCTTTTCCTTTTTCCTATTTCGAGTATCCATTTTTCTGTATAATTGTACCTTTTCATGTTATATTGTTTCAATTATATTCCTCCATTTTACTTTAAATCCCCTTCCTTTAATAGATTCGACTCAAAAAATTAGTTTTACTATAAAGGTAGCATGTCACAAGGTGGTTGAAAAGTAATAACAGTGCTTCAGAATCTATTATGCATGTCAATTTTTTTCTACACAGGATACAATGTCTAATATGATGAAAAAATTAGCTACCATACAAAAAGTCTAGAAAGCATTCTTGATCATAACCTAATACATCAAGCAGTCAGGTATCCTTAAATATAGTACTGCTCATATTTACCTTCAAGTAATCAAGTTTCTCAACAACACCACGGTAAGTACCAGGAAAATTTGTCTTGCTTGATTCATGCCTTGTAAATCCACGAACATGCATTTCATAGATTATAAGATCTTTCTGTGGAAGCTTCAGAGGTAAATCACCTTCCCAATCAAACTGAGGCCAAATGTGATAGAAATAGAAAGATAGAAATCAGTGTTGTTCTCCATGTTTAAGTAAAACTTGTGAACATGTAAACACAATATGCACAAAGGAAATTTACAAGAGAATGATCACACAAATGCTTGCAAGTAATGACAAACAAATTTGAACTATTTCTTCAACTGTAACAACACTATCAGAGAACCAAAAATTGTCCCAAGAAAAAGAATTTAGCATTCTACTAATGTTCTTAAATTTCCAAAATCATAAACCAAGAATATAAGGTGCTCAAACAAAAAAATCAAGCCCGGTTTGATCCTTCTCCCCAACCCAAATTTTTTGTCTCTAGCAAATAGCAATTGTTGGAATTGGAGACACCGATAAGCTACCAAAGAGTCCTTTTGTTTCTTCTGAACACAATGTTGCAGTTTCTAAAAAGGCTGTGTCTTGACACAAGTTCATTGACCTTATTAAGTAACTTTCACATGAGGCATTTCTGTGTAGATTAGCTTTTATTATACATTCTTTGCTGAGAATATAATCCAATGCATGCTAATAAAGATTTAAGAGCATCAACAAACTCAGTCTGCCAAGCTCCGCCTCGTTTGCAAAACTCATGCAAACATGGCCATTATTAGAACAATGAAGGCATGGAATGCTCAAGAATTTGGAAGCATAGTAAGACCAAGGAAAAAATAAATCTTTTAGTTAGGATATAGCAGGATGTTATGGAAGGAACAATGACTGCATTCCTATAAAAAAAATTAATTTAAGCATATCTTCAAGCTACAAATTAAGTACCTCATCAGTAGCAGATGGTACCATACACGCCATTGGGGGCCAACATTCATCTTCTATTCCCAAAGCACCAAATTCCCCTCTGCTTACTATAGCCTGCATTGAAATTCAAATCATCTAAGCAAAACTGTCATGGATAATCATAGAGCACAGCGCAAGAGTGTCAAGACTAGACACCTTGAATACAATGTCGACAAGCCACAAACCTTAGCATAAGGATCCAATAATACTTTAGAAGAATCAAAGTAGTGTCCGTCTTCAAGAGAAAATTTCCCATCGAATCTGTAACCATAAAGCATATTTTGAAAATTTCCCTTCACAAACACATGCCATACATCTCCAGTCTTATTGGTCAACGGATTCAGCAGGATTTGCTCACTGACTCTTTTCTGCAACAGCCAGCATATTAGGTGTTCCATAATTCTTGACACTTAGGTTTCAATCAAACCATCTCAAAGTACTGAAAAATTATTAAAGTATATATATATATATATGAAGGATTTGTAGGAGGTTTTAAAATCCATCATAAATTTGAAATATATTATGATTCTCAACTCATTCCACATAACAGATTTTAACCTTTCTTCATTTTTTCTGATAATGTATCTCCTTTACATAAGAAATATCCATCAAACCAAACAAATTCATAAGATGAAGACAGTCATTACATGTTTTCATTTGCCTCAAGAACATTAAAGCTGCTTACAAACAATGAAAGGAATGAAAGAAAATTTGTTTAGAAGGACAAGCTATTGAGATTGACCAGTCAGAGCTGATCCTCACAGATAAAGTCAACAACACTTAAATCAGAGCTGGGTGGGATTGACCTCAGTAAGACATCTTCATGCCAATGATCAGGCTAGTACTTAGTCAAGTTCAATTCAAAAGGTTACTCTGTATATACAAGCTCATTTTCCAAACAATGTGAATACTTGACATACAAAATCCATTTATGGTGTAAATTTACAGTAAACAATGTGATGGCTGAAATGCCCTATTACTCCTCTTCGCATCATGAAATTGTACATAATAGCATTTATGTGGTCACTAGCTCGCAATCCCTAGAGCAAAATTCTTATTATTTGGAATTATTGCCAATGGATTTTATTTTTCTAATCATGAGGAACATATATCAGTAGCTTGACAGCATGTCTTGGGGTGTATGCAAGCCATCCATATTTTGTTCATTTTAGTGATAAGAACTGGGGGGTTGCTTCTGAATCTCTTTCGTCACTTCTAGTAACTTTTTAAGAAGAAAAATACTTCTCTCGTTGCTAGTTCTCAAGAAGATTCAGCACATATGGTTCTGTTTAGCTGCAATGACTTAGTTTTGCTCTCCTTTTATTTGGTTCAGATCAACGCACTTATACCTATAAAAAGGAAAATTCAAAGCCATTGTCTTCGAACAACCTAGACTCGACTAGGCCTCAAGTTTATGCATTGCGAAAGAGTAAAAATAATTGTGAGAACTATCCAAATTAAACAAAACGCATCCTGATCCGACAAATTTTACCTCAGGAAAATCAGCAAGACTGATCAAGCAAAGAGTAGCAGCAGTGGCATTGCCGGAAGAAATTGCGAAATTCACTCCACCATCTCTCGCTGTGGCACCAAACGGCATCGGTGATCCACGAGACACTTCGAAACGCCGGAGTTCAGACGGAGGCTTCTCGACCACCACTGCAGTATCAGCAGCAGCCCCCTCAAGGCCTCCATCACTACTAGTATGGCCCACAACCGACAAAAAATTTCTATTTCCACCACAATTACTCAAATTCTTCCCCAAATTGTTAAGATTCCATTGATTTATCAGAAATCCGCTGATACGGCTCGGGTTATTCGTGATTTTGGGCGCGTAAACTGAGATTGATGGGCAGCGGAGCAATTCCATTGTTTGATAATGCGCATGAATTTGTAGAATCCAAAGTTCTCAATGGCATCACACAGAATTTTGTGCTTAGATAGAGAAGCATAGTAGTGGAGTCGAGAGTGGTCTGGAGTGCCGACCTTCTGAAAATTGAGCACGTGTAATAAGCCTTTTACTTACTTTATTCATATTCCAAAATATAAGTTATTTTATAAAATTTTATTAATATTTAATTATTAATTCTTTAGAATTTTTTTATCATTTCTTTTCTAAAAATAAAATCTTTATATTTTTTTCTTCTCAAAACAAACTTTTTTTTATCTTTCTTATTTTTAAAACATAATAAATAAGGATAATTTATAAAGCAAAATATTTTATTGATATATGTAAAAAGTCTTTTAACTGACTTATATTTTATAATATTAATAAAATTGAATTAGGAAAATATCTTAATTTAGAAAATCAAATCAATTACATAGATATAATTAATTGGATTTAATCAACAAATCAAGCAAAATTATATTACAAAACTTCATATATTTTGTTAATTTAAGAAACTACATCAATAACACATAGTTTAATACAATGATTATATACAATTTCATTTAAGTGGAAAATAATTTATTGCATATTACTTACATATTTTATAAATATTCATGATAAGCAACAAAAAAAAATCTCTTTCGAAGCTTTCTATAATCATATACTACTTAAAGCTTTTAAAAGATTTCAATAATAAGTTACAAATTGACATTATTCAATTCTCGTTCCCGCTTGTCCCTATAGTTGGAAATATATACATTAAGGAGACATGTACTTAAAGTACATATAAAGAAATACTAACTATCATTGCACTAAAATCTTATTAAAAAATCATTAATAGTTAATCAAACTTGGAAAAGATAAAAAGTTTAATATATATAATATTAAAGTAAAGATATATTAATTTGAAATACAATCGCCTCTTTCAGTAATGTTTCGTCAAAATTGCTTAAAATTCATATTTGAATGTAAAAATCATTCTTAAATGATTTTAATAATATTGATATTTAGAAAAGGTTTTGGAATGTTTCTAAGATGTTATAGGATTAATATATACAATTTTTTAGCTCAAAAATTGTTTTTAGAAAAAAATTCAAAGATTTTAATATTTATAGGTTTGTTCCCAACAATAAAAAATAAAGCTATTGGAAACCCACTAACAATTTGCAGTCGATCGGTTGATCGTTCTTAATATCATCTGCAAGTTTACTGACCAACTTTGGAATGATGATTTTCATCTTACGGTCGATCTAAAGTTGACTTACAATCAATCATAAGGTAATCCACAAGTTGATAGATGAACAAATTTGACATCGCGTACATCCACAAGATAAATCAACTTGTGTACGATACATGGATTATGAAAAATCTAAGAGGGAGTGAATTAGGTTTTTATCTGATTTTTTCAATCTAATTCAATAAAACACCTATTTGACAATAAATATTAAACACTTGGTGTGCTAGTTGTGTGAGTAAAAATATGTTCAAATAAAATGCAGAAAGTAGAGCAATGAATACAATGATTTATTGTGATTCAGTTTATCTAACAAAACTTAATCCACTACCTTGAGTTACCTACTCAAGGATTTTACAAAATTCCTTCACTAATCAAATAAATGAGATTACAAAAGAAGCACACCCAATTTACCTTAGGGTTTTACAAATAACCTCTCAACCAATCAATGTTCACTCAACCCTCGAGTTTTACAACACAACCTTGATTATACAATAATCTCACAACTCTCATTAGTGAATCCTAACAATACAATTTAATTCAAGGTTCACCCAAAGGTTTTACAAACAAACCTTGAAAACAAAACAACTTACACAATGCTCACCCTTAGAGTTTTATGTTACTTGCAACCTTGATATAATTACATACATTGAAATATTAGAGATAAAGAGTTTGATAGATATCACCTTAATGTGAAGATATATCAATTTGAAATACAATCACCCATTTGAGTAATGGGTTGCCAAGATTGCTCAAAATTCACCTTTGAATGTAAAAAC
Organism: Apocynum venetum; assembly: GCA_019593545.1. Classification (NCBI taxonomy): domain Eukaryota; kingdom Viridiplantae; phylum Streptophyta; class Magnoliopsida; order Gentianales; family Apocynaceae; genus Apocynum; species Apocynum venetum. The sequence continues at coordinate 791,258 of SRSM01000149.1, forward strand.
CCTTATTGAATTATTTTAACAAGATTAATGTTTAGAAAGAGTTTTGGAATGTTTCTAAAATATTATAGGATCATATATAATGTTTTTGCTCTAAAATAGTTCTTTGAAAGACTTCCAAATGTTTTGGTATTTATAGGTTTGTTTATAACGGTAAAAAATAAAGCTGTTAGAAACCATCTAGCAATTTGCGGTCGTCCGGTGTATCATCAGCAACATCATTCGCAAACTCATTGGACAATCTTCAGATGATGATTTTCGTCTTGCAGTCGACCTCACCTTACTTGTGGTCGACCTCACTTCACTTGCAGTCGATCACATGGTTGTTCGCAAGTTGACAAATGAATAAATTTGATAGTACATGCATTCACAAGATAAACTAACTTGTGGACGATACCCGAACCACTGTAGGTCGACTAAAACATGTTCATTTGTATATTAACAATACTCTAACACACAAATGATTATTTCAATCAACCATATAAGTTATGATATCAATCCAACAAAAGTTTATGAACCATTTAAGTTTTGAAATTACGATGTATGGTTTTTGAAATACCAAAACATATTTTAATATATTAAAAACATTTTAACTTCATAAATAAACCTTTAGAAACCATTACTCAATTAGAGATAAACCTAGATATATCTAAGTGATATCAACATTTAATTTTATACCTCTAAATCCTATATAATCCAAAAATGCTCGTCTTCAACTCTTGATAACATATTATTTTCCTTGAAAACTTGAAATTTTGAGTTGCGTGAATTAGACACTTGAATCCTAAAATGCTATCAATTGTACAATTAAGTCATTAGTCCTTATCATGTTTGTCATTAATTAAAATTAAAATATTAAAAGCTTTAAGGCATTCAAAAAGCTTGTTTGAGCTTGTTTATGTCTATTTTCGATTTGTTCGTTTAATAATCGAGTCAAGCTCAAATAAAAATCAAACTAATTTGATAATTGAACGAAAATGAGTCTTCTTCTCGAACAATTCAAAAGTTTGCGAACATTTAATTAATATATAATATTATATATATTATATAATATAATTTTACAATATATAAATAGTATTGAAATAATTTTAATAAAAAACAGATATTATATTCTATTTAATTAATATATAATATTTTTATATGATTTCCATATTATATAAAGATAATTTTATAAATTTTTGTTCTAATTTTGTGTAATTTGTAAGGAAAATAGAAAAATGAAATTTGAACACTAGCTTGAACTCAAATTCGTTTACTTAAATTAAACAAGCCAAATAAAAACATTTGTGAATATTACGAATAATTAATTGAATGAACACGAATAATAATTTTAACTTAAACGATAATCAATCGACCTCCAACGTGTTTGAGTTTTGCTCGAGCTCGAGCTAAAAAATCTTAAGCATGTTGGACTTGGTCATATTAAAACTAGTATATATGGAATTAAAGCATAATAATTCTATTTATTGGGTGGCTAATGTACTCATATCGTCCCAAATCTACCCAACATGAGCCTATATCCTTCCGAAGCCCAACATGAACCCACATAAAATAAAACTTTGGTATTGTATCCCTACCTGAAAATTTAGTTAATTGAAAGAAGAAAATCCAATTGCCTTGCCTTCCTATGCCTTTGCATGCTCTTTTCCATCTCCCAGTAAAGGTAAATCAATGCATAGATTTTTGTTTTGCTTCTAATTTTGCATGGAAAAATTGTTTTCCTTTAGATTTTCATGCAACTTATTATTTCTCTAGGATTAAAAGATATGAAGACCTATATATCTAGGTGTTCGAGCGAATGAAGTTAATTAATGAATACATTCTTACTTTTTAAACTGATTTTGACCAAATTGATTTGTTTAAATTGATTTGTTTTTTTCACAAAAGTTATCTTTTATTTTGGCCATCGCATTTTCTATATATTTAGTGACTATTAATTTACTTGGGAAGAGGATTTTCGCCCAAATGTCTGGGTCTTCCTTCTATTAAAAGATATTAAAAGAATTTCATACTGTCAAATGCTAAAATTTTTATTTGCTGAACTAATTTCTTCATTAAACAATTTTGTTGTCTTTTTGTCTTTGTCTCGTTTCCCCTTTTTGTTAGAGAACTAATGTTTAATTTTTTATTACGATGCAAATATTTGAATCCAATTATAAACCCTTTTTTAAAAAGTTCAAAGTTGGCTTAAGAAGCAATAGTTTATGATTAGGGGCAAAACAAGCTCGCCAGTCTAGCTGAACTTCATTATTACTGGCTCGAAGGCCCGGCCCGTATGACCCTCGGGTCAAATGGATTCGGGTTAAGTTAGCCCGAGATCTGACTGGCTGGCCCGACCCATTTTGTTTTAAAAAAAAAAAAAAAATCAAATCCTCAGCATCATTTAGCCCTAACAGACGCGCCCCTCAATCCTCTTCTTCAGTCTTTTCTAATTTCTTGAAGCTCAGCAAGACAGTAACGCCTTCTCTTCACTATTCAATCTTCAATTCTTCATCAATCATCAGAGGCCTACACCTCATCTGCGGAGCTGCCCGTCGCCTCGCATCTCTCGTCGCTCCATCTTCGCGCTCTCGCTCCATCGCCTCGCCTCTGGCTCTGGTAAGAAGACAGACACTCTTGCCTTCTTTTTTTCTTTTTTTTTTTAATGCTTTTTCATTGACACAGAATGCAGAGTGCAGACACCCGTGCGTGCAGTCGTGCCCTTTTTTTTTTCCTTTTTTTCTTTTTCATTCAAACAGAATCGCTTTGTCATGTATGATGCACTCCTGTTTTTATTTTTATTTTTTTTATTTTTATAATTAGAATGGAAGTCATAAATTATTTTGTTAATTAGTAATTTGAGAATTACTGAGAATTGAATCATTGATTCAGAAAAAAAACTAGTGCGGATTTTATTTTTTAATTATAATGGAAGTAATAAATCATAGTTAATTAGTTTGTAATTTGAGAATTACTGAGAATTGAGTCATTGATTCAAAAATAAAACTAGTGCAGATTTTTTTTAAAATTACAATGGAAGTAATAAATCGTAGTTAATTAGAATGAATAATTAGTAAATTAGTTAACTACTGAGAATTTATGAGAACTAATATTTTTCCTTTTTTGTTAGAGAACTAATGTTTAATTTTTTATTACAGTGCAAATATTTGAATCCAATTATAAACCTTTTGGTTGGAAAGTTCAAAGTTGGCCTGGGGAAGGGGCAAATTTCATTAGAAGGGATAGTTTATGGTTATGGCTACTGATATGGAGTGGACTGAGTCTAGGCGTGAGAGTAGTGTTGAGATGAGAGAACAGGATGATTCCCCTAATCAGGAAAGGGGGGCAGGTCGCTATGATGATCTTCAAGAAGATGGCCTTGAGAAATCTAGAGAGTTAAGCAAGCATCGGAACAAGGATAGGAGTAAGAGCACTAGCCGAAGGGAAGATAAAGATAGAAGTAAAGATCGTGATCAGTCAAAGAATACCCATGGTTCAAAGGATAGAGAGAAAGAGGGTAAATATTTGGAGAAAGATCGGGTATCTAGTAGAGAGAGGAGGAAAGAAGATAGAGATGAACTGGAAAAGGAAAAAACCCGAGAAAAGCCTCGAGAGAAAGATACTGATCGGAGCAAGTACAAGGATAAAGACCGTGATAGAGATCGTAAGGATCGGGTGAAGGAAAAAGAACGAGATGCAGATAGGGAGAGAGAGTCAGAAAGAGGAAGGGATAAGGATAGGGGCAAAGATAAGGGTAAGGATAAGGAGAAAGATCGAGAGAGGGACAGGGACATGGTAAAAGATAGGGAAAGGGAAAGAGAGAGGGAGAAGCACAAAGACAAGGAAAGTGACAGGGAAAGAAGTAAGAACATTTTGAAGGAAAGAATTAGGGAGAAGGAGACTGATCAAGATAAGGAAAGGCCCAAGGACAAAGAGAGGAGGAGCCATAAGCAACGGGATGAAGGCCATGAGAAGACCAAGGATTTGAGGAAGGATGACAAGTTCCAAATAGACAGTGAAGATGCGGGTGTTGCTAAACAAGGAAAAGGGGCAATTGATGTGGAGGATGAAGCTGAGACTCTCAGGCATCAGGAAAGTGCAGAGGGTGAAACTGCTCGGTCCAATTCTTCTACATTGGAGTTGGAGGATCGTATTTTGAAGTAAGTATTTTAATTATCTTTCTTATTAACATGTTATGCATTCCTGACAATCTTTTTTTTCTTTTTTCTTTTTTGTTCTATCTCTAAGAATTTGAACTCTCTCTAGTTATGGGGTGTAATTTTAGTATTCTACAGATATTTAGATACTAGGAATAGTCTTCCTTTAAACCTTTGTAATTATATCTTGCCTTTTTTACTAGATTAAAGTGATCTTATATATGAGTAATTGTACTGCTATATAAATTACTGGTCCTTATCATTTTTTAATTAAAATGCTGTTATCATATGCAAAATTCTGTGTTTAGATTGAGAAAGTGGTTTATTGAGAAGTTATGTTAATCTATCCTTTTAGAGCTGGGTAGCTTCATTAATCTACCCTTTTAGAGCTGGATAGCTTCATTGTGTTGGTGCTTTCTTATATTTGAACAATTCTCCCGAAACTATCATGGTAGTATCCTCATGTTTCAGATGCTTAAATGTTTAAATATTAGAGGGGCTGTATGACACACCATTTTGAGAACATTCAATCTCTTACGTTCTATTTTCTGCTGAAGTTTAGATGAGAATATTATTCTACACTAGAAAGACTTAGACATGATGTTTAACAATAAATTAGCTTGTTTCTAGCTATTCTAAAAAAACTCTCAAAAAGCTAATAATAATTTACTCCATCTTAGGAATTTCACAATTTTTTTTAGAATGCTGAAAAGTTGCTTTTTAATCTTAACCATTTTCGACCTTTCAATTACATGAGTCTGTTTTGTTGTATAATTTATGCCCATGAGTTGTATCTTGGAATTCTTTGTCATTTGAGGAATCTTCCTGTCTGTCCATATTCTTTCTCTATGACTAAACTTCGCATTCTTTCTGAGTTATGGAATGGTAATAGGATTTGTCATCTTAAAGGGAAGATCTTTCTTTTTCTCAGGATGAAGGAAGAAAGAATAAAGAAGTCAGAAGGTGCTTCTGAAGTGTTAGCATGGGTTAGTAGGAGTCGGAAGCTTGAAGAGAGGAGGAATGCTGAAAGGGAGAAAGCCTTACAGCTCTCCAAGGTTTTTGAAGAGCAGGTTGCCCTCAATTTTCCTGATTTTGTTAATTATGTGGCTGTTTCAATAAAATGTATCATTAATCCCTGTTTCTTTCATGCATTTGAGATTTATTAGTTAGGTTAAAGTAATGTGACTGTGTATGCTTATTTGTTTGTTTTTGTTTATATTACACTTTTTGCAGGATAACATGAATCAAGGAGAAAGTGATGTCGAGGTTGCGACACAGAATATAAAACGTACGGCTCTTATTCACACAGTCTACCTATAATTTGATTTTGTATGCTTTGCAGATTTGTTCTTCTATAAAATTGCACACTAACTATATGGTACTGTGTTCTAAGCAAGTAGTTGCATAGCTCATATTTTATGCCAGAAAAGAAAAGGATGGACAGCAGTTATCGACATTGATTCTGAAACTAAAGTTTTATTCTCGAGTCACTGGAACGCTTCAAGTAATGCACATAACATAAAGTTGGTAGAATGGTAGGTGTTGGATTGTCACCTAACTGTTTTGTCCTTTTTTTTTTTCTCATTAAGTGGGATCTCCAGTTAGCCTGAAATGGACCAATCGATTTGCCTCACCACTAAAACATTTTATTCATATTAAATTCAAGGCTAGGGGATCCTATTCTTTTTACCGAGTCACATTAACTGTTGATAGTCTATTGCATTCTTCAATTCTGAAGTTCGAGTATGACACTCTAAAATTTTCCAAATGCATCTTTCCAACATATGATTGGATCTCTGACCTTCAGTGAACCTCTGTTACAGATGACCTAAGTGGGGTTAAAGTTCTTCATGGTTTTGATAAAGTACTTGAGGGAGGTGCAGTTGTTTTAACACTCAAAGACCAGAGCATACTTGCTAATGGCAATCTTAATGAAGGTAAATATTTTGTTTATTTCTTCACATTCTCTATCTTTCTATGTTTTGTTTTCATCCTTGGGGTTGTTCTGAACCCAGATCCATTGTGACAATTACATTCTATCTGTCAGAGGTTGATGCACTTGAGAATGTGGAAATTGGAGAGCAGAAGAAGAGGGATGAAGCCTACAAAGCTGCAAAAAAGAAAACGGGAATTTATGATGACAAGTAAGACTAACATTATGATAAATAGATCATTTGATATTCTTGTCAACTCTCAATAACTGACTGTTCTTGTTCGCTGCCATTTAGGTTTAATGATGATCCAGGTATGGAAAGGAGAGTACTTCCTCAGTATGATGATCCAATTGCTGATGAGGTAAAGCTTCTTCTTTAGTTATTCAAAAAAAAAAAAATTATTTGAAAATGATGTGCATTTTTCACCCTTAGTATTTTTTTCTGCAGGGTATGACGCTTGATGCAAGTGGACGTTTCACAGGTGAAGCAGAGAAGAAATTAGAAGAGGTACTATTTATTGTTCCTATATTCTGTTAAAAAGTGTGTTGAATGTGATACAATCATGTGAGATTTGACTTCGTTTCATTTCATGTTTGCCAGCTCCGGAGGAGAATTCAAGGGGTCCCAACAAATAAAAATTTTGAAGATCTCAATGCCCTGGGGAAAATGGCGTCTGACTACTATACTGAAGAAGAAATGGTTAAGTTTAAAAAACCTAAGAAAAAGAAATCACTAAGGAAAAAAGAGAAAATTGACTATGATGCTCTTGAAGCAGAGGCTAAATCTGCTGGATTAGGTATTGGGGATCTGGGTTCTCGAAACAATGGGCAAAGGCAGGCTCTTAGGGAGGAACAGGAGAGAAATGAGGCTGAAATGAGAAGTAGTGCATATCAATCAGCCTTAGCCAAAGCTGATGAAGCATCAAAAGCACTTCGACTAGGGAAAAATCATACTATTCAAGCAGAGGAAGACGAAGCTCCTGCAATTGGAGATGATGATGACGAGCTCCAAAAATCACTGCAAAGAGCAAGAAAATTAGCTCTACAAAAGCAAGGAAAGTCTGTGAAATTTGGTCCTCTGGCAATCGCAGTCCTTGCTTCTTCTGCTGGCACAGGTTCAGCTTCAGACGACCAAAATTCTGCAGTGGCAGAGTCACAAGAGAACAAAGTTGTCTTCACAGAGATGGATGAATTTGTTTGGGGTCTGCAGTTTGATGAAGGTATGCTAATATCAATTCCTGATGTTTATGATCATATATCTTTTTTACGCATGATGAAGATAATTAGGATAATGTTTAACCTGGTGTTGCTAGTTATCAATGTGAAAAAATTCTGATGGTAAATCAGGCTGGTTCTCTTTGTTATATTTCACTTTCACTTTTGCTGGCTGTTTGATAATTTCTTTTTCAATTAGGCTTCGTTTGTGGTTAGTTCACTATCTGTTCTTCCCCTTTCATTTGTGATGTTGAGATGCCAGGATCCCCCCCAGCCCCACTTTTGTTTTCTAGTTCTTCTGTGCTTATGGTGGCTTGCTTTCTCTCAGAGGCACAAAAACCTGAAGTTGAAGATGTTTTCATGGAGGAAGATATACCTCCAAATAACTCTGATCAAATCAGAAATGAAGAAGTAGGTGGTTGGTCAGAACTGAAGGAGAGTGAGAAAGATGAAATTCCTGAAGATAAGGAAGAGGAGATAGTTCTGGATGAGACCATCCATGAAGTTGCTGTTGGGAAGGGATTATCTGGGGCACTAAAGCTTTTGAAAGAACGAGGATCACTTAAAGAGAGTATTGAGTGGGGTGGTAGAAACATGGACAAGAAAAAAAGCAAGCTTGTTGGCATATATGACGATGAGGGACAAAAGGAAATACACATTGAGCGGACAGATGAGTATGGACGTACTGTAAGTACTTTTGCTTACTGAATCGATTACACTTTTCTTGCATTTCGTGGCTACATGTCTGAATTAACTTTATTCCTTTGTGTTGCATAATTCTGTTAGTTTCTCATATAGCTTGTGCTATAAGATCTCTATTGTGCAATTTGATTATAAAATCATTTAATTGTCTGCATCTAAGGCATTTGTCAGTAGTACTTGTGAAACGGGCTTTAATTGTTATGGAATTTCTTATCAACATTTTGTGGTTTTAGTGTCTAAAACTGATAAAGATGAAATTTTCCTGTTCTTTCTGCTGGTCATGGTTCTCCTTACAGATTAGGTCATCATATTATTATTTGTGAATCCAGTGTGCATAGTTTCTGCATAGAAATTGTTTGGCAATTTTATACAATTGTAGCAAAAAACATGAGCAAAGAAATTGTTTGCAAAACGATGTCATTTTTTTGGTAAGTTAGTGGGCCAATGTTGATGGGTTGTTTTCCCCCATTCGATCTCTCAACTTTTCATTATAACTATCAAATAATTTTGATGAGGAAATCATGTGACTTCAAATCCCTGATTTGTCTAGGGTAGGCTTGAATTTTGGTCCTTTGAGGCCTAGACCAGGAAGATAGGAGAGCGAGACTCTCTCACAGTGGCTATCAGTTTGCAATTTCTTTGGGGGCTGCACTCATGGAGGATATAAGAGTTGGAGTGTATCTTGACAATGTTTTAGGAATAAGATCAACTTGTGTTTATGCTGTCTAGTTTTTGCAAATGTGTTCGATGTCTCTCTCTCTTTTTTATTTTATGTTACCTTTTGAGTTCTTGTGGTTGGGCTTTCTAAATGTCTACTAAGAAACTGTTCTAAGCTACTGCGATATATATGCCATTCTAGTTTGGTATTAGTTAATGAATTGAAAAGAAGCTGTCATTTGGAAATAATTGAGATTGTCATATTGCCAGTTGACTCCAAAGGAAGCTTTTCGACTGCTTTCACATAAATTTCATGGCAAGGGTCCAGGGAAAATGAAGCAAGAAAAGCGCATGCGACAATACCAGGAAGAACTAAAGGTGAAACAAATGAAAAATGCAGATACTCCTTCACTGTCTGTTGAGAGAATGAGGGAGGCTCAGGCTCAATTAAAAACACCTTATCTTGTTCTTAGCGGGCATGTTAAACCAGGGTATGATATTACTTTCTACTCATTTGTTTTTATCTGTTTCCATTATTCCTCTTATTGTGTTTGGACACCATATAGTAATCCTGATTTCTTCATTTGGATAAATAGAATGTTAATCATATGCTGATTTCCATTATTAGACTAAATCTTAAATTGACCCTGACAAGACTTCTTGTTTATCCCAGGCAAACTAGTGATCCGAGGAGTGGTTTTGCAACTGTCGAGAAGGACCTTCCTGGTGGCTTGACTCCTATGCTTGGGGATAAAAAGGTTTGTTATTTTATCTTGGTTGCAACATATTGAATGGCTGCCTTGAAAGAACCACTAAATTGGGAATTTTACTTACAAATGTTGAAAAATATTTCTCTTAATCTTGGATATGGCTTCCTGAAACAAATTGCAAACTGATAGCCACTGTGAGGGAGTCTCTTATATGGTTCTGTTTTTCTTTCTACTTGCATGAGAAAGCATGTTCTATTTGGTTGGGCAGAATTGTGGTCCTAGTCCTCCTCTTGCAGAACTTAGTTTGATTATCCATATCATTTTCAGGCATTAAATTGAAATAGGTATCTCAATGGACATCTCAGTGTCATTGCTCTGTATTTTTCCCTGGAGAGAGATTTCTTTGTGTGATTCTGGGACAGATTCATTAAAGCCAGTGTTGTTTTTGGTAATATATGGTAATGCCACTAGAATTAAGTTTACAGTGCTAAAATTTTATGGTATTCTCAACCATCTGGTGTCGCGTCGAAGTAGTGTTTGCATCCAAGTAATATTACAACTGTCATGCCCTCCTTGGACCAAAAGAAGAATGTCAAATAACCCCATACAAGTGGGGTAGAGAGGAGGAAATTTGTTGTTTCCCAAGGGTAAACTCCATACATTTTTGAGATGATTGGAGCGAGTTCAGCTTTGTTTGGTGATGTGGTGCAGTATATTTGGTTCTGCCTGTAGAATTCATATTACTATTAGCTTATGAATGATATAATTACCAATGTTTTAGAAAGGTTTTTACCTTCAAATTGCAGATCTCTACTAAAATCCTCGATTATTATCCATTTTACGGTACCTCAATTTCACATTTCTTTTGCAGTTTAGAAGAATGTCAGTTCAAGTACCTTTCTGTCTTCTTGCAGGTTGAGTACTTCCTGGGAAAGCGCAAGCCAGAGGCTGGAGATACACCTCCTCAAAAGAAGCCAAAAAATTAATGTTCCATCAAAAGATAGGATGCAAATAAGTCTTCTAGTTCGAGGATCTTCATCACATCATATGTGGTCTTCGATATTTTTCTCATAGCATTTTGGTCTCGCTGCTTTGGCCTATTGGGGAACAGGCACATTCTTCACCTCGTTTTTCTGAATGGTGTACTGTAAATAGATTGTATAATACATCTCTAAGAGATGAAAAACCGTTTTGTCATCTTCATATTTTTGGCATGATGTGAAGGATGTGAACATTCATTCTTATTTGATTTACTTTTTCATATTATGTTGGAATGTTATCCTTTTGAAAGCTAGTAGACAACTTTGATTATTATATTTTAATTACTTCAACATATTATACTCATTACAAATTAAACCATATATTCAATTAGTAAAAGAAAAAAATTTCGCACAAATGAACCATATAGTGTAAAAGAAAATTTCGAATTAGAATTGATTAAAAATATTGGAGGGAAAATATGCATTAAGAATTTTTTGGACGGGAAGATGGAACTAGTAAAAAGACAAGAAAACATACAGTTTATTGCATGCATGTCAACTTTTTTGAAGGATATTTGCCACTGAACAATGGAGTTGACACCACGTTATTGTACTCATTTGGACGCCAGAAGTTTGGACAAGCAAAGATCCCCTGGTTTATAGATTTGAAAGGTATTCCTACTCCAAACAAAAAGATATTCCGAATACAAAATTGTTACATGGCAATGAGGTCTCAAGAATTGTTCAATTGGCACTGATATGCTGTGGAAATAAATTATTTTACACAAAAAATGGCTGAAAGAATCAAACAATGGAGGTGTAGCAGCAACTCAAATAACACGAGCACAATCGCCTGCATCGCATATTATGACAGCTTTGCCCTGGTTGATTTGGCTGGCCAACTCAGGCTGGAGTTTTCGATACTCATCTTCAACAAAAGATGCTGCTTCCAATGCACAATCTGCATCAACAAATGCAATACAACAGCCACGAAATCCTGCACCACTGAACCGTGCTCCATGAACACCGGGAGCCCTCCTGAGTATCTCGTATAGTTGTATCAGTGGTTCACAACCTATAGAAGGAAAGAAAACAACAAATTATCTCGTTCTATCTTTTTCTCTTTTTCTTCACATTTTAAGCAATAATGGAATATTGAAACAATTTAATTTAAAAAAGAAAAGAAAATAAAAAGAAAAGAGGCGGTTGATGTTTTTCCACGAGCTGGAGGCTCGTGTAGCTTACCATATGCATCTTACAAATGATTCTTGGGAGTAAAAAGTTACTTCAAAGTAAGAACAAAGTATCATTGTTTAATGCAAAAAACATATCTTATTTACCTGATTTCCTGGTGACCATATGGAAAAAACTTGGTGCACTCATTACGAACTATGCCAAAGATTGCATCAATTCCATTCAAAAGATTAGTTGACAGAGTTTTACATTAGTATTCCTGAAACAGGCTCTATGTCTCCTTTGACTTTTGCATGTTCAACAAAATCCTAGTATTGTAGACAACATGATATATAGCTCCTCTACAGAAAACAAACTAAAGGTAACTTGTAGTATAGTATTAACAAAATTGCAATATCATAAGAATGAAACAAGGAGAAATGTTCATCCTACGATTTAAACTGGAAAAAGAATCAAACAAGGAGAGTAAATCTCACCGCATTCGTAGTTCTGTATTGAACTGAGACCAGATTCTGAAATAAGCTCTCCAAACTCTTTCAGATTACCAGAAGCCCATGCCTGGAGACCTTAAATCAGAAGAAAATGTATCCAATTGTTAATTAACTAGAAAAATATGATTCAAAATATTGAATAAAACAGAGAAAATCAACCAAGGACGTTAAAGAACATGACTAACAGTAATACCTTTAAGGACTCTCTTATTTTCTGAGAAATAATGCTCTGCTCTTTTGGCTAGATTTGGTTCTAATTGGACCTGCAAGAGTTTGTAGAAGCAAAAGACCAAAGAGAATGCCCAAACTTTCAGTATGAGGGAATGTTTCTAACAAGGTCTTAAGGCATTTCGTATGCTGCAAAGTTTGACGTTAAAGATACTAAACGAAACAGATGTTCCTGAATCTGAACATGCACAAGAGATCATGGAGATCATCTTTTACTTAGGATTCATTTCTCGGTTTCTAGTAGAAACACATTTATATTTTCTTTGCACCACCATCTGGTTTTAATTCAGAAGCTCTTTTTTTTTCCTTTTTACTTTTTCTCTCAGGGTTGAGCACTGGAGTGGTTGTGGATTCATTACAAAACCATAAAAATTCCAAAGAAAAGGAAACACACATACCTTATAAGTCTCATAAGCCTCTGGTTCAACTGCATATAAAAATTACAAGAATTCAGTCATTTATTCAATGATAATGTATCTGTAGCTCATGAAGGTTGGGGGAAAAAAAAAAATTCTTAACCATTAGAGAGCACAGGGTGGGCCATTTCATTATTTGAAGCTCTGTACAGCCAAAATGCCACAGAAGAAAAACGAAGAAACATTAGTCCTTAGTCATCATACTTTCATGTCTTAAAAGGAATTCAAATATGCTGATTACATGAAGATATGTGCAAGATGGATTTTATTTTGGAGAAGATTCTATTTCAGTGAAAAAGTATTGAGTGTGTCCAAATTCTAACAATAATAGACAGCTGGGGAAAATAACAAGAAAAATGTTTCTGTACAAACATATATCTGGTGACCAATGAGAATCCCTCAAGCATCTAATGCCTCACCTCTTTCTTTTTTCCAAGTATCAGAATGCTGTAGTTTTTGTTGCTTAAAGCATTGAGATGCTCATTGAGCTACTATTAAGAACAACTTTGTTATTTGTTTGACTTTCATTCAATTTTCTGTCAGGCTGAGTAGTTTGTATTCCTATGTTCCCCCTTTTCAAATTGAATTGCTGGCTTCTCTTTCTTTTGGTAAACCCTACCTAACTAGCCTTACCTTTTGCCCACATTTCTATTTTGAAATGTCAAAAGACAAAAGTAACATTTCTTAAAATAAAATAAATTTCCATCTAAAGTTCCTCAACAAAACTCTTTAATTTAATTTGAGGATTCATATTCCGCTAACACATGAGACTTACACCTATGGTCAAAAACTTACCTATGGGAGTAATAAGGATCAGGTAGTAACTTACCTATGGTCAAAACCTTATATGTGTTCTTGTGCCAAGTTAAAATGAAGCATTCAATATAATATTGTTATTTTTCTAAAACACCATGAATACTTGATTTTCTTGTGACATCATGAAGTACTGACTGAATGATTAGAGTGACCAATAAAACCCTCAGATAATAAAGACCTTTACCAGTATAAAATGTCATAATTTAGTAGTGAAGCATTTTTTTAATATGTTAAAACCAAGTCTTTTGTCAAAGAAATAGCAGGACAACAAATGACACACAAATCTATGATTATAGAGACAAATGTTATGCACAACAGATATCTTAAGGGCAACCATCATCCTTCAGCCAGTAATTTAGAAATTTGAGATCATCATCTTTTAAAGTAAAGTCTACCTATTGAAACAGACATTAAATTTAATTCAATTTAGGAAGCCATTGCACTATATCAAGTTCACAAACACGCTGTTTATTAATGTATATGTAACATTATACAAATAATCTTATCTCATTCTGAACTTGCAGGCCAATCAACTACTTGGCAATCGTCCTTATTATTTTAATTGAGCCTTTAAGTGAGAGGAAGTAATTTAGAATGATATTCGAAAAATAATAAAGCTTTCACATCTAACATCTTCCCCATAGTTCAGTAATTACATGAGAAATGGAATTTGAAGAAATGGAAGGTAATACATGAGAAACCACATTGGCAAAGTGAAATTATCTTTACTTGTTTTGAAGTCTGAGGAATTTCAATATCCAATATTAATTCAGTGTTTTCACCATAATAATTCGTTCTCTTAAGGAGAAGTTAGCCATAAATAAATTAATAATGGTCATAGTAAACAGTGACCTTCCAGGATTTTGCATTTTACATATCTCTATTATTTCAGTTTCAGCTACCAGTTCATTATTTTTTTTCTAATTCTTCCTCTTCAAGGAGTTAGTTGGTTCCAAAAATTCTCTTAAGCTCCAATGTTAATAGTTAAGGAAAGCTAAGGCTGATAGTAAAGGGAAACTGGGAAAGTTATTTAACAAGTTGAAGAATCTTACTGCAGCAGAATCCTTGCAGCCTCCTGACATTCAGCAACTCGACGATTATATCCAGGATTAGTTGTCAAGGCCTGCTTCAAGCCAGAAAATGCCAGTAATATTTTATACGCCTTATTCCTATCAGATTTCTGTCCTCTGTGCATATTTGGAGCTTCTATAAGCATGTGATCTTTGGTCTGTAAAACAAGCATAGGGTCACTAGAAATTGGGTATTGAAGATGAGATAGAAAGCAAAGGAACACCTGAAAGGATTCGATATGTACAGAAAGACAAAAGTAACAAAACAGTAAAAAAAAGGCGTGGACGGGGGATGGGAAATGTATCCCAGCTCCATCGAATAATTAGAGGCCATGAGTTGCAAACAGGGATGCAAGCGGTTCATGGGGTGTCCTATACCAAGCTATACCAAAGAGATTTCAGCAGGTATGGAGGTTTAGGTTTAAAACAGTATTCTTCTAAAAAAAATGGACTAGGCTTGGGTATAGATAGGTCCAGCACAGAATCTGCAACCAAACACACAAATTTTATATTTTACAATGTATGATAAAATATTATACATGTACCAATCTCCAATACATACATAAAAAAGTCCCTAATTTCTGATGTACATTTGTTCTCTAAAGAAATATTCCCTCTGTTAATCTGTTTATGTAATCTCAAATGACCTAAATCTTTAAAGAGGATAGAACTTTTGTTATTGGAATTCTGCAAATATATTCCTTCGCTTTCATAACAAATACATGCCAGGAGGAAAGATGCCAAGTATGCTTAATTTAGACCAGTCGAGTATTGGTTATTCCCCAAATTGATTCTACATATCATCATCAGATTTTGGAGATCTTCATAAGTAGTATTCAAGCGTGCCAAGTTTAGTCCCCCTTTAGTTGTTTAAATGGAGGAGATACGTTTGATAGAGTTCCATTTATATGAATACACTATAGACAATAGCATGGTAATAACAGCATAGAGAAACCAAAACCAGAGCTGCATCACAAAAGTTTTTGTAAAGCATAAGATGTACCTAGTAAGAGGAGCTATACTAGAAACTCAAAATAACCTTCTGAACAATATAAAGATGTGCACGAGAAAGCTATTTCAGATAAAGTCATTTACCTTGCAATTCATACAAGTTAAGCAACCAAAGCTTGAAAGAAGTATAGCTGATTGATCCAATATCCCATTTTTCAGACCTAAATATTCATTTTCTATGAGCCTGCACAAAATGAAACCAGGATAAGAAACTTATTGTAATCAAAAGAATTTCAGAAAAGTATAACTTGGATCATATTCTATCACATGTCACT
Organism: Apocynum venetum; assembly: GCA_019593545.1. NCBI lineage: Eukaryota > Viridiplantae > Streptophyta > Magnoliopsida > Gentianales > Apocynaceae > Apocynum > Apocynum venetum. Next base: position 807,089 of record SRSM01000149.1, read on the forward strand.
CTATAAATGTATGATCTCTTTCTGCACCTAACATTTCAAACTCTGGGATATAATAAAATAAGTCAGACCTCATTCAAAAAGCTAAAATTTAACTACTAGATGCTGGAAATAATGATAAAAACATCAGAGATGTAAAAAGCTCATAGAAAAGGTCAGGAAAACAAAACAAGTAGAATCACTGCCTGTCACATGCAATCACTGAGATAACAGATAGCTAAAATACTGATCAATCCAAATGCAGAAACTTGACTTCATTTTCGACATTTCTAATCATATTTATTTCTGTTCATCTTGCCACAACAATGCTTATTGATAAGGGTTCTGTAATTGATTCCCATCTACACCCCATCCCATCCTTTTCTCTTGTTAAAAATCAATGAATGAACTCAATATTAGATTACCCAACTAAATGGAGACAACTTCTTAGCTGTGAAAAGAGATGGCTATTAAAGACATCTGGTATAAAAAAGGAATTGAATTTTCAGATGTTTTCGTGACATAAGTCGGAAGTATCGGTGGTATTAAAATTAGGGTGATTTTCAGGGCTCTGAAGATCAGCCTACATGCTGTCCAGATGAAGAAATGATGGCCATACACATATGTCCTTGTAGTAGATTAGTATTAAATTTTCACCTACTCTAAAATCTTAACCTAATAAAGAGGGTTTGAATTTATTCATTTAATATGCCCCTCAAGTATGGGCTGAACACAAATTTCAATAACAGACTCAACATGTGGTTAATAGCCATTTAATGGTCGGAATCAAGGTCTGAACACAAGAACTCTTGCTCTGATAACATATTAAATTTTCACATGCTCCAAAAGCTTAAACTAATACAAAGGGATTAAATTTATACATTTAACAATTAGTATATTAACTTCAGAACTGGTGGAAAGATTAGAACCCAAGAATTGTAACCACAAAGGTTCAACATAAGGGAGACTTTACAGGTAAAGCAACAAAAACATGATGCATACCTGTCATACTCAATATTTTCTGTAGGAGACACGGAAAGGTTATTAGCACATTCAAAAGCCATCAAGTATGCAATACCAACCTGTTGAAATTGGAAAGAAGATCTTGGATTACTATTGCTTCGCAGTGAACAAAATCAAGGTACATTTTAAAGGAAACAGGTACCAAAATTTTTTGACATGTGAAACAAATTACTAACTGCACAAATGTCACTAAATTCAACAATCATATGCCCAATCTCCTTTCCACTAGGCCACTTCAAAGCGTTTATTTACAGTACAAGAAAGAACTAAATCTTCCAGGTCCAGGTGAGAATGAAAAATTTAAGTTATATAAGAAAAGAAGTAAAGCCAACTCACAGCAGCTGATGAACTGAGACCTGAACTATCAAGACCATCAGATCCACAAATAAATCCTATGATACCCTGCAAAACTCAGAATAGTGCAGCTTTGAGACCAAAGAAAGCTATACTAGGAAAACATCCATTATATTTATAAAAGAAAAGAAAACAAAAGTGAAATAGGATGAGAGTTTAGCTTTAAATTTATTTCATCAGTTATGAGGTCCTGCAATGCTAGTCCCTATATTTATATTTTTCATGAAATAGAATGGCTATTAATATAAAAGTTTTGCTCCACCTTGGAGGAAAACACCTGCATAATTAGTATAGGCGTTATCTCTGAGCTTATTTTGGCCTTTTTTTTCTCTCTCAAAGGACTCACATAAGAATTTCCATATTTCAACTCTATTTCTGAAAAGATGTGCTTGGAGCATTTATGAATAGGGAGGATTGAAGAGTAAGCAATAAACTCAAAATGAATCATCTGCAAACGACATGAGGATAAGATTGAATAGAAATGGTTGAGACACTGTCAATCTCATAATCATTTCTTTTTTAAGCAAATGAGAAATAAACCAAATTCAAATGTGAGACATTCCTTCATGTACCAACATGGAGTCCATGTTAAAAAGTCAGAAAATAATCTTTTACTCCCTAATCATGTCCTTTAGACATTTTGCTCTGCTTGTCTGTATATCCAACTTCGTGAAAATCTAGATATGTTTTTATTTATTTATTTATTTTTCTCTGCCAACCATCCTGTTTGTTATTATCATATATAGGTAGAGTGACAATTCTGTCTCCATAGATCTGCAAGATGGAATTGGAACTTTAGCAGTGTCTACTCCTTTAGAATCCATGAAGGCAAAAGAGAAAAGAATGTAAACAGAATCCTTATCCCATTTTAAAAAAAAAAGATATTTTCAAAGTTAATCTGTATTTCCTATTCCATCATGTTAGAGGAAATCTATGCTATTAGGGAACTGTCCTAAAGCAATTACTGGAAAACAATAAGCTATAATCTTGAGACATGTTAGCCAATCCAAAAGAATTAATTTCTTGCAGAAAATTCTCCTTTTGAGGGGTTATATAAAGGCATACCAGCTTCAAGAAATTCAAGAAACAATAAGTGAGGATATTCTTAAACTCCTGACTGATGACTATTCCATAAACTTTTATCTCATAACAGGAGTCATAAATTAGTGCTTCTGCTCTCCATGTTTTAAAACGGTAATAAACAACCAAGAACTTGCTACGAGCTATCAAAATGGAAAAAATATATATATTTTTTAATTTTTAAAAAGAGTTTTTATGGTTAATGAGATTCTTTTTTGGAAAACATATACACGTCTTCTATATGCTTTCTGCAAGTGAAGGAGAACTAATTACCAGCACCAAGAAATATACAGAATGAGTTTTAACATTTTTCCTGTATTATCAAAAGAAATATATCTTACAGTCCATTCTGCAAATTCCATTATTCAGGCAACCACTGTGAACCTATGACTTGTGACGAATAGTAACATTTGATCCATATGAGCCCCCATTAAATCTAAGTTGTTCTTCATCCGGTGAAAATCATAGGCATAAATATCCACAAACTTCAGAATAATTTTTCATGGCATAAGTTCATATCCACAGAACATTTATTTGAATGTAATACATTATTTGCAAGAATTATTTGAAAATTTCTTGCTTGACTCAGTTTGTGGTCACAGTCTTGTGAATTCATGAAAGAGAAATAAGAAAAAGGAAAATAAAAAGGTAACCTTTGTCAGAGAGTTTCCTTTCTTTTGTAAGGCATAGAGTGCTCCTCTGGCATAGCTACCCCAGTTGCATTGTTCCTCTAATTTTGGTGAGTCCTTCCTCTGATATTCACTTGAACCATTAGCATATTTTGGAAGCTGAACTTCATTGGCTCTGAGAAACAGCAGTTCTAGAGCACTGAGTTTCCATTTCATATTTATTGAAGTAATGACTTCAATATCAGTTTAATACTTTGGAAGCAAACACACTTTTATTAAGGAAAAAGTAAAATTTCAAGGAATAAAAAGCTAGGGTAGTCCTCCCCTAACACAGTTAGCAAAGGACTTTAATTGTTATAAAAAGGAACCCTTCCTATTTAAATATCCAAGCACTTGCTACTGAATAATCAAAGAGTCTAGGCTTGTCAAAAATCTTTCTTATTAGGAAACAAGAAATACTTCTACATCGACAAGTTAAAATCAACATTAAAACTTATCTCTAAATATCAGCAACTCATATTATAGGTTTATAATTTCATATGCTAGTTTGCGTGGTAGTGTTTGTATCCATTACTGTTTTAGTTATCACCTTGATTGTCAACTTCAATTCAAGAAGCACCAAAATGTGTAGAACAGTTCTCCACATGTTTTTATGCCTCTTAAACTCCGATCAGAGAGTTGAGACAAATAGCAGATCATTTGGTCTTTGTTTTCAGAACTAATCCCCCTATACACTCTCCTATCCTTCCTACTAGCTTCTAAGCTGAGTCTCTTGGTTAGCAAAGATCTGATACATTCATTGTTTTCTGTAAATAATAACAATAATAATAATAATAAGAAGTATATTCTTGAAAAGTGGTAGGTACATTACATAGTTTTAAAAAAATATTAGAAAATATCTCTTTTAAAGAGAAAACAATTACATTAATAAAGCTTACTATCAGCTTTTTTTCATTGGTGAAGTTAACATTTATGTGAATAGATGGCTGGGTAAGTCGAGCTATTCTAAGGAGGGTAAGATAGTAGTACTAATTGTCTATGTGGATGTTATAATTCTAACAGGTGTTTGATCTCAAAGAACTTGCAAGGCTTGGGATGAAGAAACTAACAGAGCCTGAGATTAAAGATTTGGGGATGTTGAAATATTTCCTTGTCATGGAGTTTGTGAACTATTTTTCTAAATCAAGTAAAACACATCCTTGACTTACAAGGCGAAACAAGATTCCTAGGATGTAAAGGTTCTGATACTCAAGTTAAATATAAATTGAAGCCCAGACCTTCCAAACAAGAAAATGTGATGGAAAGGGAAAAGTTCCCACAATTATTAGGAAGATTAATATAATTGTCACACACTCATTCAGACATTGCAAGATATTTACAAAATAATTGCACTAAGGAAGCCAAATTTAATTGTGTAAAATTACAATTTAAAGAGACAAAAGCCAGTAGCAGTACATACGAAGGAAGGAAAACCAATATCTCCAACATAATATTTGAAAAACCTAAGAGGGGGGTGAATTAGGTTTTAAAATAATTTCTCCTAATTTAAAATAAATAGGCTTTCTAAAATAACAAATATCAAACACTTGGTGCTCAAACAAAGTGTGAAATAAAGAGTTCAAGAATTAGGCAAAGGACACAAAGATTTATATTGGTTCGGTTTATCCAACAAAACCTAATCCTCTACCTTGAGCTATCTACTCAAGAATTTCACAAAACCTTTCACTAATTTAGTAAGAGAGAACACAATAGAGGCTCACCCAATTCCCTTAGGGTTTTATAACACAAACCTCTTAACCAATCAAGGTTCACTCAACACTTTGAGTTTTACAATATAACCTTGTTTACACACCTATCTCTATTACAACAATTAATGAAAATGATACTCTAAAAACAATCACAATTTTTTATGATTCAAGATTCACTCTAACCCTTAGAATTTTAAGCTCAATGCAACCTTGAACAAAGCAATCAAGATATGAAAATTAAGAGTTTGATATAGAAATCACCTTAATGTGAAGATATACCAATATAAAGTATAAATATCTCTTTGAGTAATATTTTCTTCTAAGTTGCTCAAGAACCCCAATGAATTTGTATGAATTCCACTTTGATGAATTTCACAATATGAATGTTATGATTTGGTTTCAAAATAATCTCCAGAGGTTTTATGAAGTGTTGAAATCAGATTTTTGCTCAAAAAGTCGTGTTAATGAGTTTTTTAAACAATTAGGTATTTATAAGTATGCACCAACGGTCATAAAAATGGCTGTTTGAATCCCACTCAGGAGAAATGTGGTCGACCGCATATCAGAAGGGTCGTCCGCACAATCATCCGCAAATGTTCCAGAGATCTCTGGACATTCAGCGGACGATACACTGGGGTCCGGTCGATCGCACCATCATCCGCAAGTGTTCCAGAAAGCTCTGGACATTCAGCGGACGATACTCTGAGAGGTCTGGTCGACCGCATGATCTATGGTCGACCACACTTCAGTTAGGTCGACCGCACATGCAATGAAACTGTGTAAAACAAGATTCCAAACAACTTCAAGAGTTTGTGGAATACATTTTATGAAATTTAAAGTATGTGCATGTAATTTGAAAATCATTTCAAATACCCAACTCATGTTTTATCTAAATGAAATGCATTTTGAAAATTATTTCACTTTTATTGAGCAACCTATAAAACTTATTACTCATAGAGGTAGACTTAGAGATATCTAAAGATAAATAAAGAAATTAAGCTACACCTCTAAATCCTATCTAATCCAGAAACGCTTATCTTCAATGCTTGACATCAAAAGCTCTTTCCTAAAGATTTGAAACTTCGATCTTGTATGGATTAGATATATGAATCCTAAAAGATCATCACTAATACAATAAAGCCATTAGTCCTTATCAATGTTTGTTATTTAATCAAAATTAAGATATTAAAAGCTTTAGAGCTTTCAATATTCATGTGGTAAATCCATGTGCTAACAATATATTCTACAAAACAAGAGACAATATGATACCAACATCATCAATAGTCTATTATGGAATTCATCATTTTTCTTCTTTCATAATCATACATGGAAAGAAAAAAAGGGGAAAAAAAAGAAAAAAACTTACGTGTACTTTAGAAAGTAAGCTATAAATATATTCACCTGAAATGAACTTCCCCTCTGAATTGTTTTGACTGCAAAAAAACCTACAGAAAGAAGGTTGCATCAATTATATAACAGAGAACAACTCAAAGAAATTAGTCAACCTTAAATCAACTGTCATTGAGTTGTGAAGTTTCCATGAATACATTTCAAATTTTATTGCCAAAATTTCTAAAGCAAGGAAGTAAATCCCTATTACTGGACTAACAACAAAAGCTGCTTCGTTTTGTTTTCTGTCCATCCAATCTAAAAAATTTTGAAGTGTTCAGTAGATATATGTTATTGAAAGTTTAGAGAGCAAATCAAGGGCAAGAGGGTAGTCATGTTAATCTCAAGGGGATTGAAATAAGTGCAGGGTGGGTAATCTTCTCCAGAGGAAACGAGGGAATAGGCTTTTTCTAGAGAGAATCTGAAGAACCTTGGAAGGAGCACAGCCAGGAACATTCATGACAATTGGGGTCCAAAAAAGAAAGAAAATTGTGGAAACATTTTGATGACCACTGGATTTCATAGATAACATCAATCTGTTTGTTGGTCCCAACCATCTATTGCACTTTTCATGCCCATTAAAAATACTTGAAATTGGGAATAGTTTCTACTATAGGAAATCTGATCAACTTAGAATAGTAATCAGTTTAATCCTTTACATGGGTAGATAAGGTGAAAGAAAGCTTAGCCTTCACAGCTGTATGTAAATACTGTAAGAACAAGGGTGCAAGTTCTGATAAGAACTGGCAAAAGAAGTGTTTAAATTTAAGGTTAACCATATGGTTGATACTCACTCTGCTTGAAAGAATATCAAAAAGGAAAATCAGTTTTAGCGTGCTTCTGAATTCTACATATTGATGACACAGAAGTATTAGTACATAATTACTGTGTAGATATCCTATATTAATGTAAGAAAACTGCTTATTCTCCTATAAAAGTATATCTCCTTCTCAACGTTCAAGGGGCAAACTGATTAGGAGACACGTTTCACTTTTTAATTCCTGTTTGCCAACACATATTGAGAAGAACTAGTAAATTAATACCAAAACTAGTAGTAATGGTAGTAGCATTATGATACCCTAATACCATAATACCAACATAGTAGAAAATAGGAAGATTTGAAGATCATTTATACCCAAAGGTCTTTTAGATGTTCACACGTTGAAGTAACCGTTCTCTACTAAAAAAATCATACCTGTGAGTCACCGGAAGGGACAAAACCGAGCAGTACTCCTTTATTGATTGTCATAGCTGAAACAATTCCACCCTGCAGCAATCTACATAATCAGTTTTCTTTGGCTTCTTAGCTTGAAATTTTAAGTAACCTAACAAAAATTCAGAAAAGTAGTTACAAAATAACGACAGGACAACCATAGTAAGTATAAAATGCATAGGAGATAAATTTCTCTGGACATGTGTCATTTTAACACTTGGTGATAACTAGCAAAATGCTAAAAGTAAGCACAGACTCATGAGATATAGTGAAGCTAAATAAATACAGAAGCAAAAATCTGGTTGGAATTGGACACATCACATTTTGAAATTCTTCAACCAGGAACCAAAAGAGCATAGCCATGGGAACACAAACTTGGGCCATTCAAAATTTCAAGATGCAGAATCTTGGAACTAACCTGATGATCAATGTGAGCTCCCAAAGGACAGATCCGATAAGGAGATACGACAAACTTCACATCCTTAGCATCTCTTCCAGACATTTCAATAACTTTCTGCCTGATCTCATCCAGCTGCATTAGTTACAACCATCAAAAGCCATATGTGAACTTCATGGCACCGACAGAATTTCTATAAAAATCTCTCTCAATAAATACAGCCCCTTAACACTGAATTCCAGTTGATTAATTGAATCCATCTCAACTTTACAAAAATAACCCACAACCGACACTCACATATTCACTGGGAATGGAAAGAACTATAGGGACAATTACCTCAAACTTGGAAGGCCAGGACAAACCATCCATCTTGAAAGATAGTTTCTTTGATCGAATATCCAATCTTTTTTTCTTTCTTGAAATGGGATTTGCTATTGCAATCTCCCTGTGAATCAGAAAAGACAGGGAGGGGAAGAAGTACAGTTGAAGTGAAACACGGAAATTGCGGGTGAAATGAACCGGGAAAGGGTAGTTTTTCTGTTGAGATGTTCTATCGTATATGCTTAGATTTGAATTTGCCTCAGTACAGCTATTATTCCTTCATTTTTTAATAAAATAAAATAAAATTCTTTTCCATTGAATATGGGCCTACTGATTCACTCTGTTGATACCACTTGTACCTTTCTTTATCCTTAAACTCTTTTTAAGTTTGAATGCTCACTTTTAATCACCAGCATTAGGTTTAAAGTATCCTCCTGTCTTTCCTGTTCCAAAACAGAAAAAACAAAAATTTTGAATAAATTAAAATTAGTGTTAATATATATTTGCCATTTTATCTCTGTTTTTCCCTTTTCATACTATTTTACTTGATACTATCTAACATTAGATTTGATTATCCTTTTTTATTATTATCTGGTATCCAGATTTCTTACTCATACTCTTAATAATGTGAGAAATTTTTGTATTTGAAATTATTATATAATGAATGAAAACACTTTTAGAAATAAGGTTTTATTAAGGGAATAAATAAAGTTTAAGCTTTCTAAAGGAAAATATATTGAAGAGAACATATTTCTCTTTGGAAAGGAAGAGAACCTATTACTACTTTCCTAATTTGCACAATTTTGATATATTGACAGAATTGTGCAAATTTCACTTGTTTATTTCTATTTTTTTTTCTCCAAAGATTGGATTGGATTGTTAGGTAATAGGTATAAAAATCTTTTCAAGGACCTTCCCCATAAAATGTATAGATGATGCGGGCTGAGCTCAGGAGATTGACACAGTTAAACAGCAAATTTCTGGCATTTTTAGCCCGGGGGAGATGATATTGTGGGCTCGACCCAGGAGTCCTAGTACTGCCACTGCCAACAGAACTAAGGGATTAAAACAAAAACTAAAATTAATGCTATCCAAGCGAACACCAAGTCCTCTTTCCAAAAAAAAAAAAAAAAAACAAAGAAAGAAGAAACAGCAAGGCAATAGAACTGAGGGAAGAAAGACAAGGAACGATAACTTTTTAGTACGTGAAGGAATTGACGGTAGTTAAGTTAACATGTACTCGAACTTGGGTCTATATGTGTTGTTTATGGTGAAGTAGTCTCATCAAGTGTACCATATTCTTGACCCGAGCTTCTTAACTAATAAGATGGATTTTTTTAACCAAGCAATATCTATGTTGTATAAGATATTGGAATTAGGCAAAAAAGGGTGAAAAAAAATGAAGATATATTGATTCACGATGGAAGCATCAATAGATGGTGATATGAATATGGATTCAAGGGCTCTTATTATCAACTAATTCTCTCATGGTTAGTTGATCATTATTTAGAATTGTAGATGTATGAGGTCAATTTATTTTTTTACTAGACTTGCTTAGATTACGTGTGTAATAAGTAATAACATAAAATATTTAAAGAACAATATTTTTAATTAAAATACAGCGAGGCTGCACATTTGCTTGAACATCAAAATCCTCCATTTTATTCATTTCCATTACCTGTTAATAAAATAGTATTTTATTTGAAACAGGATTTTAAATTTAGTAATGAATTATTTCCAAATTTCCTTTTATGTAATTAAACAATATATTAAAATAAAAATAATAGGTTGAGTTACCATCATATTAAACAAAATATGTGCAACGTCTCAGCTTGCTTTTCCACATAAACATCCTTCCAAAATCTTCTTTACCAATTGTGCCTTTTGGCCAGCTGTTATGTCCTCACTCCTTGCAGCATCTCCATTTGTGCCCTTATCCATAGTGGATCTACTTGTGCCATCATCAAATGCACCGTCATAAAAAATGTGATCACCATGAAGGTAGTCCTAATCATTTGTGAAATGCATCAAATTCTGATGAGATTTCTTCAGATACACTTGCTTCATTGTGACACCGTCCAACTCCCATACTCTCTTATGCCATAGGAGGAGTATATGCACGGGGAAATGTGTCCTTAAACTAAAATAAATGTAAATACCAACTATAATAGAAATAAAATTTTATTAATAATATAAACATTACATTACAATAATAACAAATCGATTTATTACATGATTATTCAAACTATAGTAACACGAGGATCAATCACTTACAACTATATAGTTATAAAGTAGAAGTACAACTTCTCATAATAATCATCTATAACGAAGATAATCTCATAAATAAGATCTTTGTTAAGAAAACCCATTCTCCTCTTTGACCAAGATCCTTAATATGAAAAGATTAGAAATATGGGTGAGTGAAAGAATGCTCAGTGAGGTTTTATGAGAAAACTAGAACTTTGGAAAATTTCCAATATTTTATGAAAATCTTGAAAATAGTTTTCTTTGAAAATCTCATTTGGAATAAAGGATTCTCACTTTTTTTTTGTAAAAAAAAAAAAATTAAGAGATATAAAAAAAAATTTCTTTAACAAACTTAAACTTAAGACACTAACGCCATTAATATCCATAACATCAATACCAGCCTTATATCTCCTATTGCGGCTGTGACTTTTCAATTGCTCATAACTTTAGAATGCGTAATCTTGTCTCATACATGAGAGTCAACGTCCAAATGCTTTTCCGAAATTAAACCTTCTAACTCGATTACATGTCTATATTTAACTTTAGCATAGTAACTTCACCTGCCCAAGATACCAGTCTTATGCTTCTTTCCTACATTAAAAGTGGATCTATTACCCTTTGGCTGGATTCCTCATATTCTCATAGATTAGTCTAATTGGGCTTTAAATTGATCTTGGACTCATTTATCATTTTTAATAATAAAAGTATGAGCTTGGTTTAATTGGATTTTAAGTTGATTTTGGATTCATTTATCTTTTAATAATAATAGTAATAATAATAATAATACTTAATTTATTATTTTTGTTACTAGTATTATTATTATTACAATTAATAATAAAAATATGAACTTGGTTTCTAATTAGGATTTAAATTGCTGTTGGACTCATTTATCCTTTAATAATAATAATAATAATAATAATAATAATAATATGATCTTGGTTTCTAATTAGGCTTTAAATTGATCTTGGACTCATTTAAACTTTTTTAATAATAATAATAATATCAAATTTATTATTTTTTTCACTAGTATTATTATTATTATTACAATTAATAATAATAATAATATCAAGAACAACAACAATAATATCAAAATAATATTTTATAATAATAATATTAACATTAATAATAATAAAAGTAAAACATAATAGTAATAAATTTAATAAAAGTAACACATAATAATAGTAATAGTAATAGTAGTAATAATAATAATAATAATAAAACAAGAACTATAATACAAATACAATATTTTATGATAATAATATATAATAATAATACCAATTTTTTATTGTTGGTACAAGTATTATAATAATAACAATAAAAATATTTAACACATACTAATAATAATAATAATAATAATAATAATAATAATAAAGAAGTAATACATAATAATAATAAAATGAAATAACAACAACAACAATAATAATAATAATATATATGGGCTTGGTCTAATTGAGCTTTAAGTTGATCTTAAACTTATTTATCCTTTTCTAATAATAATAATAATAATAATAAAAGTATGAATTTGGTCTAATTGGATTTTAAGTTAATCTTGAACTAATTTGAATATAATGAAAATTACACGAAATAATAAGATTGAGACATGAATATCTCGCTCTCTTAAGGAGATTTGAGCCCTCTACAGTAAAGAATAAAACTTAGAATAAAGAAACCGATAGAGTAGAGAATAACGTTTTGTTGTATCATTTAAATAACTCTGCACAAACTATCTAAGTTCAAACTCCTCACAAGAACAACCTTCCTTAACTTGATTTCCCTCTCAATGAATTTGAATGGAAGAATGATAACAAAGATAATGATTGATTAATTATTCAAGAATGAAATGCACCTATATATTTATAGGCATCGATTAACCACCCATAATTACCATTCAATTTTAATAGACACATTATTAGACACATTTCATATACATTCATCAAAGAGACATGTTTATTCATAATAAATCACGAATGATCATCTTTATTCGTTAATAAACATTACACTTCATATAGAATTAAAGAATATAGATTCACTAAAAATCATATCTCATCATAAAAATCAATATTAAAATGTATATTTTTACAACAATAACTTATCCTTTTAAATAGTAATTTGTGACTATTTTGTTTCGTAGGAAGAATATCGAGATAAAAATAGTAACTTTGTCTTAATACGCAGGATTTTATGATTTAATTGAGAGGATAGATCGCTGCATTACAGATGAAGAATATATAATAGAGTACAGAGGATGTATTTAGAACAGAAAAAGAAATTCAATAAAGAAGAAGAAAAAATAAGTTTCTTCAATTAAATCAGATCAGATTTGGCGGAAGAGTTTCTTGTTTTTATTTATTTTTTCATTTTTTTGTCGCAAACCATTATCTCTAACAGTTATCGCATACCTATAATTTTACTGAGCATTATCTTATATTCTATTATACATATGTATCTATCCTTGAAATTGGTAAAGTTAAAATAAAATTACATGGATTTTATTTTATTTTTGAAAACTGATGTATTTATGTATCAAACTACAAGAATTAATTAAAGCCAAAACCATGCATATGCTAATTATTCAACGAACTTGTGACACCGTTTTGTATACATTGATTAGTAAATATCACCGCTGAATTTTGGATTAATGTATCAGCGACCAAAATAGAAAGACCTCAAAGATTTTGCCCCTTTAATTATCTTTTAGTTGTAAGTTTATCTAATAATCGTCTATAAAGATTCTCTCAAGATTTCAATTTCATCCTTTATAAGGCTATTAAGATATATGTATTTCTATGTGCTGGTATGTTCTTTCTATGAATCTCAATCAGCATATTCAAGGGGTGTGATCATGTCAAGAGTTTGGTTTCTTTCTCGTTTAGCTCTAGTTCTTTTGTCTGTTTTTGTGACTGGTCCAAATGTAAGAGCAAACTTGGCTAATTATTTGAAGGTTTGTGATCCTGCAAGGTTTGCTGACATTGGATTGGACATGAATGATTTTCTATATTGCAATTCATCTATTCCAATTCCTAAGAGGGTGAAAGATTTGGTAGATAGAATGAGCTTAGATGAAAAAGTCGGACAACTTGGAAATAAAGCTTCTGGTGCCAAAAGGATCGGTCTACCACCATATAGGTGGTGGTCCGAGGCGTTGCATGGTGTCTCTGATTTCGGGGATGGCGCAACGTTCTTCGACGATTTCATTCCTGGAGCAACTAGTTTCCCCACTCCAATCCACACTGCTGCCTCTTTTAATGAGTCCCTATGGACAAAGATTGGCCAGGTACTCTCCTTTACACAAAATGTTTTCACTAATTATCAAACTAGTGGTAATTGAAAACGATTCATTTGACATTTTTCAGTCAACTCACAAAACCTACCAGATACATTTTTAATTTTTTTTTTGTTTTGAATTCCAGGCAGTGTCAACTGAAGCACGGGCCATGCACAATTTTGGTCACGCTGGATTGACATTTTGGAGTCCAAACATGAATACAGTGAGGGATCCTCGTTGGGGACGAGCTCTCGAGACCCCGGGAGAGGATCCCTTCGTGGTCGGAATATACGCCTCTAACTATGTTAGAGGATTACAAGATGTTGAGGAGAAGGATGAACCCTCGAAGAAGTTTGATGAAAATTTCAGACCTCTTAAGGTTGCTGCATGTTGCAAACATTATGTTGCCTATGATGTTGATAATTGGCTTGGTGTTAATCGAGTGGCTTTCAATGCTAGAGTAAGTCAAACATTTGATTTTGTAAATAGTCAAAATTAATTAATTACCAGTCTAATGATTTTTTCCTTTTAAATTAAAGGTACAAGAACGAGATATGGTGGAGACTTTTCAGAAACCTTTCGAAATGTGCATCAAAAAGGGTGATGTTGCTAGCGTCATGTGTTCTTACAACCAAATCAACGGCATTCCTTCATGTGCAGATCCGAAACTTCTTAAAGAAACCGTTAGAAAAAAATGGAATCTTAATGGTTATATTGTTTCTGACTGTGATTCTATTCAAGTAATGGTACAAAATCAGAAATTTCTCGCGGATGCACCAGAAGATGCTGTTTCACGTGTTCTTAGAGCTGGTTAGCCATCTCATACTCTAATTCTAACTAATTTTCATATAACATATGCTTTGTTTTTCTTTGAAATATATGAGACTCGTCTTTGTGAGATCACTATGCCAAGTAATCTGCGCTTACTTGTGCTTTTAATATATGTTTGACAAATTAATTTCTTTTCATTTTTAATATGTAATTAGGCCTAGATTTGGATTGTGGAGACTTCTACCCCAACTATACTGCAAATGCTGTTCTGCAAGGGAAAGTAAGGGAGTCCGATATCGATAATGCATTGGCAAACATATTTACTGTTCTTATGAGGCTTGGCTATTTTGATGGAATGCCCGAGTATGAAAAACTTGGCAAAGATGATATTTGCTCCCAAGAACACATCAATTTAGCAATTGAAGCAGCAAGAGAAGGAATTGTCCTTCTAAAGAATGATAATCAAGCTTTGCCTTTGAACCCGAATGAAATTAAAACCTTGGCAGTGATTGGACCACATGCTAATGCCACTAGTGCCATGATTGGGAACTACAAAGGTAACAAAGAATTTGAGTACAATAATTGTTTTTTTTTTAAACATTATTGGGCAATAAAAAATTGATATGAGTTTTGGTACAATTACAGGTATCCCATGTAGATACACCAGTCCATTAGATGCTTTCAAGGAATCTAGTAGGAAAGTAATCTATGAAATTGGTTGTGATGCTATTTCTTGCAAAAATGATAGCCTAATCTTCCCAGCTGTGAAGGCATCTGAAAAGGCAGATGCTACAGTACTTCTTGTGGGACTGGATTTGTCAGTTGAGGCAGAGGACTTGGATAGAGTTGATCTGCTCCTTCCTGGTAACCAAACTAAACTAATAAATCAAGTTGCTTCATCATCAAAGGGACCAGTTATTCTTGTAGTCATGTCTGCTGGTGGGGTTGATATTCGTTTCGCCAAATCTAATCCCAATATCACTGCAATTATCTGGGCTGGATATCCTGGGGAAGAAGGTGGCCATGGAATTGCTGATGTTGTTTTTGGAAAATATAATCCAGGCAAGCATCTCTAATATACCTGATCATATTGATATTCCTTATTTATAATTTATTTTGTCAACTTTAAAACAATGATTGCCAATAATTGGTTTATAATCTTAATGCTAAGAGTATTAATCCTGCATTGTATGTTTTAAATTTAACCCTAATATGGTATCAAGCATGAGGTTTTGCATTCAAATCAAATCTTATTTCCGCTTACTAAACAATCATTATCCATGTCCATTGAAAATTTGTTGAGCGGCAGAGCAAATTGCATTGTACGTATGGTCATTTTAAAATTAATGACATTTGCTATTTTTATTATAAAAAAAAAAGACCATGTTTTCCCTTTTTTCTTTTAATTTAAATTGACTGATCATTTGGTCTTATAGGTGGAAGATTACCTCTCACATGGTATAAGAGTAGTTACTCGGACATGTTACCTATGACATCTATGTCATTAAGGCCTATTCAAAGCTTAGGCTATCCTGGGAGAACATACAGATTCTTCAACGGCCCTGTTGTGTACCCATTTGGATATGGTTTGAGTTATACCAGGTTCAACCACAAGATAACCTATTCAAACAAACCGTTGGATGTTAATTTGAATAAATTTATCAAATGTAGGGACATAAAATATTCGGATGGTGCTTCTAAACCTTCATGCCCTGCTGTGTTAGTTGACGATCTTGTTGAATTGGATGGTGACTTTACTTTCAATTTTTATGTTGAAGTGAAGAATACTGGCAAAATTGATGGTTCTGAAGTAGTGATGGTGTATTGGTATCCTCCAAAGGGTATTGTGGATGCTCCTATTAAGCAATTAATTGCTTTCAAGAAAGTTTTTGTTTCAGCTGGACAGAGTACTAAGGTAAATTTTCAGTTGAACGCATTGCAAGACTTGGGTTTGGTTGATTACAAGGCTTACACCCTTCTTGCAGCAGGCACACATAGAATAGTTCTTGGAGATGATGTTGCTTCTTTTCCCCTCAACATTAAGATAAATAAATATTAATGTAACAACTAGTTTTACTTTTTATTTTAGCCTGAAGTACTATTAAAAAGAAGTCAAATTTCCGCTTCCTGGAATTTGGTTTGTTGATGCAGTTGAGGCAAACATACATTCTGAGATTGGATTTAGATTTATAATTTATCATTTGAAATGTTGCCAATGACTTTACACGCTTTTGTGGTGCACGATATGCCTTTTTTGTGGCTTTCTTGTCCTACTACAAGTTCTTCAATTCAACACCAAATCTTTGATGATAAAACCAGTATATTTTTTTTTGGTACCGTGGAAGTTTTCTAATCTTTTGGAAGATCCACTATCTAGATGATTAATGCAAACACTTTAACAAATAAAAGGCATTTGATTTTCTGTTCTCAACTAGGAAAATTAGGAGACTGTGAGAAGTGGATGGTTTTTTTTGAAGCATATATATTGTGGCTAGATATTTCTGTTCTTTTATAAAAAAAAAATATTAAGGCATAAAAAATAGGGAAGAAATTGCACTTTTCATATTGCAAACAATTAAGCTTCTCTATGCATTCATATTGCAACAGCTGAAATATAAGAGAACATTTAGTCTTTCTTGAACACAATCTCAAATGGCACATCACTCAGAGCCAAATGTCTCTTGCCTCCTTCCACGAAAATGCCTATATCTTTGCACGTACAATAACTACAAAAGGAGGGACAATACATGAGCTTGTAGGTGCCATATCCAAACTTTTCAATCTTGAACCAATTAGTAGAAGAAGAGGTGTTGTCTTCATGGTTTTTAGGTTTTTGAGTGATGAAAATAAAGGCTAAAAGTTGAAGGTATGGCTGTCTAAGTCTTCTTCATCTTCAAGGTTTTATATATATAGTTGCAAATGGTTGACAAGGCTTTACTAATTTGGAATCATTTGCCGCAAGAAATCTTTGACGGTGGTTGACGAATGGAAAATGGTTTCATGCGGATTTTGACCAGATTGCAATCGCAAGCCATGGATTAGTTTGGTTTGTAATAAAAATTAATGGAGTCCTCTCTTTTGATTGGACACTCTCAAAAGAGAAAGAACTTTAAAAAATGTATTCTAAATTAGAGAAAATCATTTAGGTCACTACATATTATTTCTACTGACTACTAACTTCTCATTTTGGAAGAAAGCTCTTATCAACTAGATTAGCGTATCAACTATACTGTCCCTTTTTAATTAAATTGATTTTCTTACATATATTTGCAATAAACAAAACAAACTCAAAGATGAATATTTGAAAAGGATGTAAGAAAATATCATGAAACAAAGTTAACAATCTTGAGACCAACATGTTCATTAAGTGTTTATGCATTTTGTAATCAACCAAGTAGAACAAAGTATGATTGTACTATGAATACTTATTGGTTAAGACGACCATCTTGGAGAGGAATTGGATTCCAATTGACAAGTTTCCATGAGAACAGCTAAAAGCATATGCAAAATGATTAAAAAAAATTAATAAAGAGAAATTCCCAAACAACACCCATAAAATAAATATACAGATAATAAAAAATAAAAAAAAGAAGCTAGATAGATGTTAAGATATCTTGGTTAAGTGGTATGATTGAAGGGTTTCAGGGGTTGTCCTATGGCGTGGTTCTATTGCAAAAAATGACGTGTGGACAAGGGATTGCAATGATGAGAACCCTATGAGATCATTGCAGTTAAAGCCAGAGATTTTCTAGTGCAGTTCCTCCCCCGCCCCCCCCTCTCTAGTATCCAAATGATCATAATTAGGAGAAAATAAAAAATTTAGACTCAACAGTTAACAGTACTAGTAATTCCAAAAACATTCAGCAAGAATTACTTAAAAAAAAAAGAAAGAAAAGAATTACTTAAAATCAAAATAGAATATTCTATTTAGATACACTTGTTTAGAAAACGATACACCTCTTGCAGAATCAATTACTACATGCTAATAATTATTAAGATAAAAAATTGAGCTCAAAATTTACTCACATGTGAATATAGAGTTACATCCTAATGATCTTCAGCTTTTTCACCATCAATAAGGAGGAGTTCAAGATGATCAAATTCCTCTAGTAGTTCTCTAGCTGAAGCCGCAGCATGCTTGCTACGACGAACCTCAATCTTCTCCAATGTAGAAATTTCTCCAAAACCGAAGGGATCTCAGCTAGTCGAGGACAACCTTCCACAACAAGATGCTTGAGTCTAGGGAAGGGATAAAATGATGTATTCAATTCTTTAATGTCTAATCTGAAAAATTTCAAAAATTTCAGCTCTGGAAACTCATCATCACCAATATCCCAACTTTGTCCGACAAAAGCACCAGACTGTAATTTGAGAATTTGAAGCTTGGGAAGCTTTCCAATGATGGAAATTTGGCTCCATGGCGTGCCACACTGCGACAAAGTCAATTTCTCCAGTGTTTCGGGACAATTCATTCCTGAGAAATTTAGCTTTCTTCCACAATGAAGCAAATTCAGGGAATCCAGAGTACATGGAAATTCTAGTCCTGAAATCTGACTACAGTCCTTGGGAGAATTCCTTCCCTTTGATAAGATGCACCTGAATCTGCGAACTTTTGGTAACCTCCTCAGCAACTCTTTTGCTTCTTCTCCATAAGAAACATGTAATGTCCCAAAAGTTTCTATATCCTAATTTGGCAGACTCTGCAATCGTAGATACATTCAAAGACATGTTCCTCACATTTAAGTGTCTCAAGTTTTTCATGTTCCAAATTGTACTTGGCAAATGAGTTTTATGCTTTGAACCTTTCACAGCAAATGCTTCTAAGTTCCAAAGTTTCTCTATTGATGATGGAACTTCAGAAATATTACCCCAAACTGCCAGATACCGCAAATGAACCAATAGGATTATATCAATTGGGAATGAACCATCCAAATAATGCTTTCCATGTTTAACACTCTAATTTTGTAAGCTTCAGAGATCGAGCGCCATGCGCGCTTGTGAAAACAAAGGTTAAATGAATGATGACTGTAAACTTGATTTGCCAATGTAGTCTTACGTATTCCAGGCATACCAATAATTGACACCACCTGAAGCTCTGTTGACCCTCCTATAAGCAGATCCAACACTGCATTTGCCTTATCATTGAATGCCACAGTATCTGCACCATCACTAGATGTTGAAACTTTGTCTAGAGCAGGGGTAATGTGGCTGGTATTAAATCTAGCAGCGAGGACACCATCTTTGTATCTCTGTTCCTTTTGGATTCTCTTGACCTCGGTATTCATATTCTTAATCTCTTGTATGACATAAGAAAGGCATATGATACTGTACCAAATTGGAGAATGTATTAAACAGTCAATGACATGTTCTGCTTTGTATGCGACATTGAGAATTCGCATCCAAAGATTTTTTATCTCCATTTCCTCCTTCTGTAGCTGAAAAGAATCCTTCATAAAGCACCTTAGGCACAGTAGCTCCTTGCGCATTCTAGCAATTTGTTTCTTCTCAAAAGGCTTTAGAAAGGTCTTTCTGATTTCCAACATCTCTTCAAGATTTTCCACAAAGAAATCAATAAATCCCAGTCCATTAGTCTTGGGGAAATCAATAAGTAATAAATCAGGAATATCAACATACAGTTCTTTGACTTCTGCTTTGATCATTTCTACCTTTATGAGGTAGACAAGAAGAAGCTCACCAATGTCTTCATGAGTTTGATCAATGAAGCATATGAGATGTGTGATATTGCTCAAAACTGCATCAGCTTCTGTTAACAGTCGCTGACCCTTTATAGTCTCCAAAGGTGAATGAACAAGGAAAGATATCAAGAAAATCAAGCCTGCCCCAAGTATATCCTTCACGGAGTCCGGTAGATCCTGGAGGGCAAAATCAACTAAACTTGTTACAACTTCACTAGTCATAACAGGGTCAGACAGTTCTCCTGGCTTTGAATCCATGAAAAGTCTAAGATAAAGGCTTAATCTTCTGTAGTAGACAAGAGATAATTCTTTTGTCCATCTGATCATCGACCCAGAACAAAAACAATAGAGAGGCTGCATTGTTTGCACGATCTTGGACATTATTCCAGAACTTTTGGAATTCCTCCTCATATATAACAATCCCTTTTTCAGTAATGCTGACGAAATTTCTTAAAAATCCCAATATTTTTTCAAGGGCTCTGATTTGCTTCTTCGCTTTGGGTTCACAGGTGAGAAAATCCTACAGATTCTTGAGAATAGCAGCAATAAATTCTAATATATCTTGACTCGTAGAATATATGCATTCTAAGGACCTATGTAACAAGTCAAGACAAATGCGAAGGATTTCTGGCTTAAAATGCTCAATTTGTTGGAACAAATTTGAAGACTTGCGGTCCCATTTTTCGGTCCGATCTCCATGGATTGCAATGCCACCGGAGCATAAAGACCCTGCCCAGCTCTTTTTAGGGCAGATTCGATTTTAGCTAAGTTTGATTCCTCGAACTCGTCCTTGGTTGCATCCTCCCAATTTGCACAGCACCAGAGAAACATCTTCAAGTATTTCAAATCTAGTTGAAGTTTCAGAATCTGACCCTTCATAGCAATGGGCAAGCTTGAATCACGCTCCAGCTGAGCCAGCTCATTGAGGGCTGAATCAACACAAGTGCTATCCATTTCCTCTCTTTGAGTAATTGATACGAGAAGGGATGGGAACTCAGAGAGACACAAGAACTCGAATATAGAGCATCATGTGTTCTGCTTCCTTAATTTTTGGCTTTTTGCCAAGTAAAGGCCATCGAAAAATCACTGAAAACACATAAATGTATAGAAACACATAAATGAAAACGGCTAATGCCAACCTATCAGGTTGTATAATAATATTATTTAGCAAAAGTATAATAATGCGTAGGAAAATGATTAGCGATCCATTGGTAAAAATAGCTTTTCATAAAGAAATGGTAGAAATAGTTTTGGAGCCTCTTGCGATAGGAAAATTGGTAATTTTAGCACCTAAATTATTTTATTTTGGTAAGCTAACTCTAGAACTTTAATTGTTGGTGATATGGAACTCTGAAACCTTTTCACTTTGGTAAACTAGGTCATTCCACCTTTTCGATATTATTTCAAACGGAGTCAAACAAGATTGACAAGCTGAAAAAATTGTCTGATGGGCATTTTTGTCTTTGTAACTGTACCACAAAAGAAAAAAAAGAACATCAACTAAGACAGGATTAAAACACTCCAAACCAACACAATACATAAACAACATTTATTTTCAACTCATGATATCGAATTAAACATTCTTAAAGAACATTTAATCTTATATGGATTAGACAGATGAATTAAAAAATATTATCACTTCTACAAATAAAATGATTACTCATCATCGATGTTTGTCATTAATCAAAATTAAAACTTCAAATCTTTAGAGCTTTTAGAGTCCGTGTGTGTTAAATAAGGGTTGTTTAGTCCGTCGAAAAATAAATTATTCTCTAAATAGATAAAGTGAACTATAGTTTGAGATAAATAAAAACATAAAGAAAGTTTATCTTAATGGGATGGATGAAGTATTTATTAGTATAATTATATGAAATCAAATAAATTTTTCTTAGTTTAACTTTAAATTTCTTAATAACATTTGTCTTGAATATGACTTTTTATTGACTATTTATGTGGATATATATATATATATATATATACATTGATTGTTTATGTTCATGTATATATATATATACATACATTTATATGTATTATATAATTAATAACTACATATTAAGCATTAGCATTGAACAAGATTTCAACTATTTATGTTAATTGATAGTCTAGATTGTTTTTGAAAGTGTTACAAAGTCATTAATATTTTTAGTTAGAGCTAATAACAAATAAAGTCGCCATAATTTCACTAAATCTCACTTTTTTTTTAACAAAAAACAATGAGTTGCTAAATATTGCACACTATTACTCAAAAGATGTTGGATAAAAACATAAGACGAGTAATGTCATAGCCTAAGTTAAGAAGAATAGAAATGTTTATTTTGCTTGTGACCGGTCACAAAGATATAGAATGTTTAATAAGAATATGAAAGTTGATGTTGAAAGCAGAGATTTCACGGGTACGATAAATAGTCAATATCCTTTTTAATTGAGGGGTACACGAAGTTTGACCGGTCACTAATATTTACAAGTTCATGATGAAAGATATAATCACGATATTTGCGTGTATGGGCTTAAAATGAGAACAAGATTGGAGCCAAAATAATTAAAAACCACAAAATAGCTGACAAATAGTAATGTGAGACCCTAAGAAATTTTGAACTTCACTAAAGGAAAATTTCCATAAAACAAGAGTGAAATTAAAAACATCTATAATGCTCAGGAGAGTTTGAAGACCAAGAAGACAAAATGATGATCTGTGATATAGGAGCTACTCCATTTGGCCAAAAAAATCGATTGGATGGTATGGCATAGAGTGTAGGATGCTGCCAATGTGGTTAGTGACTTTGTGGATCATTCTACCTCCATTGATCTATTGCATATCTATCCTCATGTGTTGATCATGGATTCTATGTATAAGACTAATCGTTATAAGATACCTTCTTATGTAATTGGCCGGGTAACATCAGTAAAAATAAATTTTCTAACAGCTATTGCATTTCTTAGGGAAGAGACAAAATATTATTATGCTTAATTTATTTAGATACTCCAAAATATACTACTTTATCCGTTCCATATTGGTGTTATAATTACTGACAGAGAGTTGATTTTTGCAAATGCTATTGGTGTTGTTTTTCCTGAAGTTATACACATTTTGTGCAAGAGACACATAGAAAAGAATGTAGGGAGTTATGTGGCTAAGATTGTGAAATTCAAGTATTATGAAACTGTATTTTCTCAAGGTATAGCACTTGGTGGAGTAAAAAACGAATGAGATATAATGCTAACCTATTATAGATAACATCCAAGTGGCACAAATTACAAGTTGTGTTGGATATTTAGATAACATGAGTATATCAAAGTTCAAGGAGAGGTTTGTCAGGCTTGGAGAGACAAACACATGTGCACCTTGGTTGTGCAATGACAATCAGGGTAGAAAGTCAGCACTAATTTTTTAAGAAGCACTTGGATACATTGATTGATAGTTTTGATTCTATATTTCCTAAATTGCAGAATACAGTTCTTGGGAGAATTCCTTCCCTCTGATAAGATGCACCTGAATCTGCGAACTTTTGGTAACTTCCTCAGCAACTCTTTTGTTTCTTCTCCATAAGAAACATGTAATGTCCCAAAAGTTTCTATATCTAATTTGGCACTATGCAATCGTAGATACATTCAAAGACATGTTCCTCTCATTTAAGTGTCTCAAGTTTTTCATGTTCCAAATTGTACTTGGCAAATGAGCTTTATGCTTTGAACCTTTCACAGCAAATGTTTCTCAGTTCCAAAGTTTCTCTATTGATGATGGAACTTCAGAAATATTACCCTAAACTGCCAGATACCGCAAATGAACCAATAGGAATATATCAATTGGGAATGAACCATCCAAATAAATGCTTTCCATGTTTAACACTCGAAGAAGTCTAAAGCTGATAAAAAAATGAGGGACATTAGGATGTTTTTCCAAATAATTATCTTCAGGTGAGAAGAGCAAGGAACACACATAAGGGCCAGTTGGTCTTGATAAAACAAAAGTACACCATTCATGATAAATGCAAAGCCGATATTGGTAGTGTTTTATGGAATTGGAAGAAAACTGAGAAATATGCAGTAGTTTCAAAAAGCTTTCTTGCTCAATTTTGACAAGACACAAACGTTGTAGCAGATTATGCATATGGCAAGCTTTTATCTCACCACTGGGGCCTGTAGTTGTGACAATCAGTAGGCTTCTAGCAACTAGATCCATCAAGCACTGCTTTGCCACATGTTCAACATTTACCTTCTTCATCTTTGGAGCAAATCCTTCAACAATGCATAATTGAATCAACTTATGAACATTTATTACTCTATCCTCTTGAAAAGCTCCAAAGTAAAGAAAGAATGGTTTCAAATGATCTGGTAGATAGATGTAACATAGTTCTAGAATTTTCTGATACCTTTCTTCTTTATCCATAAATGAACTTGTATTTTGAGCAATTTGTTTCAAAAAATCCAGCTTCTTATCTGTCCTTGAGAGAAGACCTGCAATGGTAACAATCGCCAAAGGCAGCCCAGTGTTGTCTTGCCTGCTCCAGGCATACTAATAATTGACACCAACTGAAGGTCTGTTCGTCCTCCTATAAGAAGATCCAACATTGCATTTGCCTCATCATTGAATCCCACATAATCTGCAACATCACTAGATCTTGAAACTTTGTCTAGAGCAGGGGCAATGCGTCTGATATTAAATTTAGCAATGAGGACACTAGTTTTGTATCTCTGCTCCTTTTGAATTCTCTTGACCTTGGTATTGATATTGTTTATCTCTTCTATGACATCAGAAATGCATATGATACTGTACCAAATTGGAGAATGTATTAAACATTCAATGACATGATCTGTTTTGTATGCAACATTGAGAATTTGAATCCAAAGATTTTTTATCTCCATTTCCTCCTTCTGTAGCTGAAAAGAATCCTTCATAAAGCACCTTAGGCATAGTAACTCCTTGTGCATTCTAGCAATTATTTTCTTCTCAAAAGGCTTTAGAAAGGTCTTTTTGATTTCCAACATCTCTTCAAGATTTTCCACAAAGAAATCAATAAATCCCAGTCCATTAGTCTTGGGGAAATCAATAAGTGATAAATCAAGAATATCAGCATACAGTTCTTTGACTTCTGCTTTGATCATTTCTACCTTTATGAGGTAGACAAGAAGCTCACCGATGTCTTCATGAGTCTGATTAATGAAGCATATGAGATGTGTGATATTGCTCAAAACTGCATCAGTTTCTGTTAACAGTCGCTGACCCTTTATAGTCTTCAAAGGTGAATGAACAAGGAAAGATATCAAGAAAATCAAGCCTTCACCAAGTATATCCTTCACGGAGTCCGGTAGATCCTGGAGGGAAAAATCAACTAAACTTGCTACAACTTCACTAGTCATAGCAGGGTCAGACAGTTCTCCTGGCTTTGAAGCCATGAAAAGTCTAATTTAAAGCTCAGTAAGCTCACGAGTATCAAGCTTAATCTTATGTAGTAGACAAGAGATAATTCTTTTGTCCATCTGATCATCGACCCAGAACAAAAACAATAGAGAGGTTGCAATGTTTGCACGATCTTGGACATCCTTCTAGAATTTTTGGAATTCCTCCTCATATATAACAATCCCTCTTTCAGTAACGCTCATGAAATTTCTTAAAAATCCCAATATTTCTTCAAGGGCTCTGATTTGCTTTTTCGCTTTGGGTTCACAGTTGAGAAAATCCTTCAGATTCTTGAGAATAGCCGCAATAAATTCTAATATATCTTGACTCGTAGAATATGTGCATTCTAAGGACCTATGTAACAAGTCAAGACAAATGCGAAGGATTTCTAGCTTAAAATGCCCAATTTGTTGGAGCAAATTTGACCACTTATGGTCCCATTTTTCGGTTCGATCTCATGGATTGCAATGCCACGAGAAGCATAGAGGCCGTGCCCAGCTCTTCTTAGGGTAGATTCGATTTTAGCTAAGTTTGATTCCTCGAACACATCCTTGGCTGCATCCTCCCAATTTGCACAGCACTAGAAAAACATTTTCAAATATCTCAAATCTAGTTGAAGTTTCAGAATCTGACCTTTTATAGCAATGGGCACGCTTGAATCACACTCCAGCTGAGCCAGCTCATTGAGGGCTGAATCAACACAAGCGCTAACCATTTCCTCTTTTTGACTAATTGATACGAGAAGGGATGGGAACTCAGAGAGACACAAGAACTCGAATATAGAGTATGATGTGTTCTGCTTCCTTAAGTTTTGGCTTTTTGCTAAGGCCAAAAAGAGTATTTAGTCCAACGGATTTATTAAACGCACACTTTTTCTTCAAATTTTAGTCTTGACATTTCTCTTTCTACTTTATCACTCTAAAAAACTCTCTTAATACATTCAATAAAAATGAAAGACGTAGAAGTCGAATTTGATTCTGATTTTGATTCTGATCCATGTATCGATGATAATAGAGTATATTTTAAGTCTTTTATCTTCATTTTATGTATATTATTATAGATTTATGATTTTTTTATGAACTGGAAAACAATTGAGTTTGTCTGGTCGATCGATCCGAACAAACGCTTTTTGTCTTGATGGTCAATTCGGACAAAATCGATTTGTCCGGATGGTCAACCTGGACGAGCCGAGTCGGGCCGGGTCAAATTTTTCTAGTTTCATGCTATTTTAATTTATTTTAATATACATTTAACTAATTAATTATATATGTTAAATTTTTCTAGAAATAAGTTGTTTTAGAAGATTTTCCAGATGTGCATATAGACCATCCGGTCCGATGAGTATTTAGAGACCATTCGGTATATGCTTGATCATGATGACACCGGCCCAGCTACTAATAGACGGAAATGGATGGATATTTCTGAGTTGGGATTTGTAGTAGCTACGACATATGATGTGGTGTGTGATTAAGATAATCACAATTATCTTTAATTCAAGGTTCACTCTAACCCTTAAAGTTTTAAGCTAAATACAACATTGAATATGATTATAAGATATCAATAAAGAAGGTTTGATATAGATATCACCTTAATTGTGAAGATATATTAATTCTTGTACAAAGACCTCTTTGAGTAATTGTTCCACAAGATTGCTCAAGAACACCAATGAATGTGTGAAACCCTTCTTGGATGACTTTCACAATGTAAATATTTTGAAAGGGTTTGAAAATATTTTTAAAATGTTCTATAATTAATAGGTATCAAGTTTTTGCTCAGAAAATTGTATTAATAAGATTTTCAAACATTTGGGTATTTATATGTGTGTTCCAACGGTCATAAAAATGATTGTTTAAATCTCACTCACGAGACTTGCGGTCGATCGTACCATAGGCTGGTCGTCCGCACCATCATCCGCAAGTATACTAGATAGCTTTGGACAATCTGCAGACGATGAGCTGAGATGTTCAGTCGACCGTATGAACTGTGGGATCGATCGCACATGCAGTTAGGTCGATCGCTCAACACACTAACCATGCAACACAAGATTCCAATCAACACTAAAGGTTGTAGAATCTATTTTATAAAACTTTTAAGCATATGCATGTATTTTGAAAAAATATTTCAAATACCCAAGTCATATTTTAACTTATAGAACACATTTCGAAAAATATTTTAAGTTCATTGAGTAACCCATAGACTTATTACTCATAAAAATAAATTTAGAGATATCTAAGTGATATCAACATTTAACATTGTACATCTAAATCCTATCTAATCCAAAAATGTTTGTTTTCAACTCTTGATAACATATAATCTTCCTTAAAAACTTAAAACTTTGAGTTTGCATGGATTAGTCATTTGAATTCTAAAATACTATCACTTGTACAATTAAGTCATTAGTTCTTATAAACAATAAAAGTTTTAAGACTTTTAAAAACAAAAAAAAACTTTCAAAACTCAATTCAAATATACATTTTTTACTGTGGGATGTATCCATTAAGAATTTGACCCTCATATGTATCCATTTAGGAATATTTTTTTATAAAAAAGAAACAGCTTTTACTTTTATTTATTAATTATTGATGTTGTTTAAAATAAAAATATATATTTTAAAATCGATGACTAAAATTTTTAGTTATATCTTTGTCTAATATTTTAATTTAAAATTTGGAAAAATATAAATATTTGAATTATCTATGAAACTAACATTCTTAGAATGGTTGACAAAAAGAAAAAGAAAAATATAAAATAATTAACAACTAACTAGGCAAATTTTTAATATAAATATATGTTCTAAGTAGCAAAAAAAAAAAAAAAACAAAAGAAGGAAAAGAGTATGAAAGTATTTCATAAAAAAATAATTGGACAACAAAAGTACCATCTTTGATGACTAGGTAAACACTTGAAGTTATTTTTATTTTGCTTGACAAAACACAAACAAAAAAGAATAAAAGTTTATATTTACGTTTTGATTTCTATATTTATGCTAAATTGGAACTCTATTTTCTACTCAAGAGAGAGAGAGAGAAAGAAGAGGAAAAAAAAAAAGGGAAGAAGAAAATGTTAAGAGTTCTTTGTTTTTTTTTAAAAAAGGAGAAATTAGGGAAAAAAATAACGGAGAAAAAATTTATCTTTAAAAAAAAAACAAAGGAATTGTAAAAGGTAGAAAAAAAGAAGAAGCAAGTCTTGAGAATTCATGAAACGTCCTTGGTCATAGCCTTCCGGCTTTATCGATCACGGGTTCGAGTAAAACTCGGGCTTTGCAAAATGAAGGGAGCGTTGAGATGGAAAGGAAGAGAAACGAAAGAAGAAGAAGAGGTGTTGTCTTCATGGTTTTTAGGTTTTTGAGTGATGAAAGGAGAGGCTAAAAGTTGAAGGTATGGCTGTCTAAGTCTTCTTCATCTTCAAGGTTTTATATATATAGTTGCAAATCGTTGATAAGGCTTTACTAATTTGGAGTCATTTGCGGCAAGAAATCTTTGACGAATGGAAAATGGATTTCATGCGGATTTTGACCAGATTGCAATCGCAAAGCATGGATTAGTTTGGTTTGTAATAAAAATTACTGGAGTCCTCTCTTTTGATTGGACACTCTCAAAAGAGAAAGAACTTTAAAAAAACTATTCTAAAATTCTAAATTAGAGAAAATCATTTAGGTCACTACATATTATTTCTACTGACTACTAACTTCTCATTTTGGAAGTAAAATGAACTATAAAATTACGCTTTTACCCCAACTTTATATAAGGAAATAAGGAAGAAGACATCACAGGATCGGTTGAATTTCATTTTCTATGTACAAGAAGTATTTAAAAATAAATATAAACAATAGAGACCGTTTATCTCAAAATTTGGTGCTTAGTTATCATCTCTTGAAGGGAGTTTAAACAGGAGGTTGAACAAAATTGAATAGATGGTTAGAAAGATGAAAATACACAAAGGATTAGTAATGGATATTCTCTAAATTAGTCAAGAGGATATTTCATTTTTGGGACTTTAGAAATGATCAAGAAGTATTATCCACTGTTTCTGACTAGAGTATGCTCCTACCCACCCATTAAGTAAATAATTATCAAGAATGAAGTAATCAACCTGTTTTTATTCAAGCCAGCTCTGTTCTGAGTCACATAACTTGCACAGCTAGAATAATTCTCATACTCCTCAAGGATCATGATAGAATAAAGAGCTGATTGGTCAATAAATAACTTTGTTTATTTCTGGAACAAATGATGACCAATAAAAAATTTTCAAGCGTCCCTCTGCCAAATGATGATCCATAACTTAGTTTGGATAAAACCACAGTCTTTGTTTAGAAAGAAAAAAAATTCCCTAAAGAAAGCATCACACAGTCATTGTTTAGATAAACAATAGCAATATCCAAAGCCAATAGTCAATATAACTCATTACCTTTAACATCACATAAGTACCACAAATACAGATTCATGTTTGGAAGCAAAATTGATAAAAAATTCTCCATGTAAAGTAGAGAAAATAATCCCTTTTCCAAGTGGTTATATGAAAATAGTCTATGAACAGATTGTTCCATGAACAAACTATCTAACATATATTATCAATATTCTGTAACACTCTTGCTGAAGTCTGGATACGATGCCATAGTTACGTAACCAATCACCTTCTTACAGTTACAGGGGTGCAATGCCTCTACCAGTCGCATCACCACAACCAATGGCTTGAGTTTGCATATAAGGAATTCAACCGTCGTGACATGCTTCATTAACATATAAAAGACAATCAAATTACACTTCAAAAACCTCATTTTGATTAAGATTAAAATATGGAAACTCTCTTCTGCCTGTGCAATTTATAACCCACGTGTCCACATGGTTAAATTTTCTTTTCTTTTTTTTTTTTGATAAAACACATGGTTAAAAATTTAAGAGTGAGAAAATTTCTTCACTATTAGATGAACATTTACCATTACAATCTATGAGAGAGCGAGGTAGACTTACTCTAGCTTGCATAGAAACAATACGTCCCTCGCTCAACTCCCAAAGCTGAACCATTGCCCTATGAAAGGTTAAGTTGACCATGTAAGCAAAAGTTTCTAAAGGCATTTTACAAAATTTCTTGAAATCAATTGTGCCTACTGTATTGAATTTTCCTCTAATTTTGTTGGCAATGAGGGAGTGATGAGTGAATTGGGTGGAGGAGTTTCAGTGACTGCAAATGTGAGGTAAAGAGGAGGGTTACGCACGTTTGGTTAGCGCTTTAAGTTTGGGTAATTCCTCTTGGATTCTATCGTTAAAAATTCAAATTGGTGGTGATATGTTGTATTTTGGAGATTAGATAAAAGATAAATTCAATTTTGACTATTTATAATCAAAAGATAAGATAAAGAACCATCTATTAGAGCATCTATGCCAACAAAACTTATGCCATATCATCAATAATATTAAAGGTGCCTTCAAATTTTTTTATTCAATGCACATGACTACCATGAGGTCTGACTAATGTCAAGGTCAATCTTATCTATTGACATACTCCTTAACACGTGACTTAACATATAAATATAAATATTATTATTTTTTTAATAAATCCATTAATTAACAAATGACACGTAAATAATGTCATTGATTATTAATATTATGCATTTGAGATGATTTTTATAGTTGAATGTTTATTTATTTGACATTCATTTATATCGATTGATACTCTAATTATTAATTAACACGTGTTATATATATTTTTTTACATTGACATTGTCCATTGGAGTTTTACTTAGAATATAATTAAACAATCAGATAAGATAAATTCAATTTTTCACCAGGATTGTTAATATTAAATATTTTTATTTCTCTAAAAAAATCCAGAATTTGACACCTTAGCATTATGTGTGATTTTTGAAACAACTTATATATATATATATATATATATATATATACATAAAGGTTTTTACTCACGTTTCTTACTTTCATGTTTCTTAACGTGATTAGTGTTCGGTTCTCTTTTTTCATCTATAAAAATGGACAAAGCATTTCCCTTAATGTATGATCTATATATTCCATCAATTAGAGAATATAGACTTTGAGTTAAGTAAAAATGAGGAAATAAATTTTAAATCCGATTTAAGTTTCTCATTTAGAAAATTGGATTCGTGGTCGTCATGTTTGTTTCTTCATAAATGACTTCATCTAGTTTTATGTATATTTTATATTAAATTATCTTACGCCAAAATGATTTTTTTTATTTTAAAAAAATCAATGGCTGAAATGGATAAAAAAAGCTTTTCACTCCTAATCAATTTATGTGTGAAGCACTCTTTCCAAACTTCATTTATAATAAGAGCAAACTTCCTTATGTATATTTCCAACTTCCGTATTATCATCCAATTAATTTCACATTCAACTATTACAATAGAATTCAGGGTTGTCAAAATTTCCATTCAAAGTGAGGCTCCGCTTTACCCCGCCCTGACAAGGATGGGGATTCCCTAATTTAAACCGGAGTAGAGATGGGGATGAGGATAGAAAAATAGGAATTGACGGGGATGGAGATGGAGATGGAGATGAGATTTGATTTTTCTCCGCTGGGGACCCATGAGGCCTCGTCCCTGCTTTATTGCCACTTCGTCTCCGCTTTGTCCCCATAATTTATTTATAATATACATATATTTATAAATCATTAATATTTTTATTATCAATATATAAATCATCAATTATATAGTTATTATGTTGATTAAAACATGTAACTATGTAAATTAAAATAATTATATTATTATCTATGTAATTATACGCGAAAAAAACTATGTAACTATATATTATATTATTAATTATATTGATTTAATTTAGTTTATGTTATTAATTATATAACTAACGAATTATGAGCTATATAGCTTACATTATTAACTATATATAATAAAATAGTTTTATTATAATTTATGTAACTATATGTGAACAAAAAAATTATGTAACTATAAGTATGTTATTAACTATATTTATTTAAATTAATATATATTATTAATCATATAACTAACTATGAGTTATGTTATTAACTATGTAGGGTATAGTAGCTATATCATTATCTAACTATGATTAATTATATAACTAATGAACTATAAATTACCTTATTAACTATATAGATTAAAATAATTTTCTTATTATCTATGTATTTATATAAAAATTTGTATATTTAGATTAACTATTAGACTTAGAATAATAAGGTAGGTTATAGTAGCTATATCATTATCTAACTATGATTAATTATATAACTAATGAATTATAAATTATCTTATTAACTATATAGATTAAAATAATTTTATTATTATCTATGTATTTATATAAAAATTTGTATATTTAGATTAACTATTAGACTTAGAATAATAAGGTAGGTTATAGTAGCTATATCATTATCTAACTATGATTAATTATATAACTAATGAACTATAAATTACCTTATTAACTATATAGATTAAAATAATTTTATTATTATCTATGTATTTATATAAAAATTTGTATATTTAGATTAACTATTAGACTTAGAATAATAAGGTAGGTTATAGTAGCTATATCATTATCTAACTATGATTAATTATATAACTAATGAACTATAAATTACCTTATTAACTATATAAATTAAAATAATTTTATTATTATCTATGCATTTATATAAAAATTGTATATTTAGATTAATTATTAGACTTAGAATAATAAGGGGCGATAATCTGTTATAGGAATGAGGATTATAATATCCCGCGGGGATGAGGATTCCCAATTTGACAGGGATGGGGATAGGGACTAGACATACTGACATTCCCCGTCCCCTTCCCGCCCCATTGCCAACCTATATAAGAGCTAATGGCGGAGTTCAAGAAGATGAAGAAAGAATAAGAATCCGGATCCGGAAATAGTTAGGTCTCTTGACGACGAGGCAATGGTCCTGATCGCTGGTGTCGATTCCGTTATCGCAGAGCTAGCACGACTCGAGAGCAACCCAAGCTTGCCTTCTTTCCTTACCGATCAAATTAAGAACCTTCTACCGGAGTTGAGGTTCTTGAAGGCGTTCTTCTGGTGCTTCGCCAAGTGGGATGATGCGGTCGAGGATGCCCATGCCAGTTTGGGACCTTCCGTGACTCATATTGCAGTTCAGTTAAGAAAAGCAGGACAGGGACTTTATGCTGCTGGTCTTATTGCTATACAGAGAGGTGAGTGTGAAAAATGGGACATTCTGACTTCAAATTTGCTGAAAAGGGTAGAGCATTTTAAGCCGCAAATTGCAGAAATTTGTCTTGACTTACTAGAATGTTCCTTCAAATGCAATTTCTCCACAAGTTATGACATCTTGGACTTCATCAACAATACCCTTGAGAATTCGAAGCAACTTGTCATCTCAAAACCATCTTTACTGGCCATTTCAAGATGCAAATCACAGAGCTTGAAGAGATCCTAATGTTTCTTAGAGGTTTTGTCGAATTTGCGGCTACACGGGCCATTATGTATGAGAAACTTGAAGATTTCTGGAATCATGTTCAAGGTTTTATCAATAAGGCCTCATGCGCTACTTTGTTGTTCTGGGTCGGCGAAATGGGAGAACCAGAAATTGGTGGCGTCCTTTCTGATCCACTGCAAAAGATTGAGCTTTTCACACCTGAGGTTACAGAGACGTACATTGGAGTGCTCAAGGCATCAAAATCTTCACGGTCTGATGCCGCTTTGGCAGGTGAAGTTGTTGCCAGTTTTGTCGACTTTCTGTTCAAGAATCTACAGGTCTCTATGGAGGAATATATTTCTACCCTTAGGGAGGGGCTGATGTTCCTCATAATGTTTCTGATGGATCCACCTGAGTGTTGTGAAAATTTGATTTTGACAAAAATTGATGCCATTGTTAGTGATATTGTATCTTTCATTTGCGCCATCCGCGTTGAACACATAAGAGAACCTCAGAATAAATTCCTTCATGAGCTCTTCCAAAGGATTGACAATGTCAAAGCAGAGATCAAAGAACTATTTGTTCAGATTTCTGATTCGTCGCTGTCTGATTTTCCCAAGACTAATGGATTGGGATTTTTTGATTTTCTATTGGAAAAGATAGAGGAGAGGCTGGAATGTGATGCAGACGGTAATACTTTTGCAAAATATCAAATTGTGACAATCCAAAAGGAGCTATTGTCTCTTCACAGTTTGTTGAAGCTGCGAAATGAGCATAATGAACTCGATGACATTTGGACGCGAATTATCAATGTAGCCTACAGAGCGGAACATGCCATTGACACGAGTTTAATCATGGATGCTCCTATTTGGCGTCATATGGTTAGCCTTTCAGATGTCATAAAACAAGTACAGCTTATTAAGTTTGACTTTTATAAGATGAAAGGTAAGCAGAAGATCGAAGCAAAGCAAGAGAAGATTCCAGTGCTCACTGCTGAAATTAAGTCCAAAATTGACCTAGTCAAAGAAGCTGAGATTTTAAGCATTCATGTTGTGGGTTTGGCAGATGACATGGGTAGCATAATTGACCGACTTGCAAGTGGATCACTCCGGCTTGAAATCGTTGCGATTGTTGGTATGCCTGGTATAGGGAAGACAACTCTAGCCATGAAAGTATTTGATTCTCCTCGCATTCGCGGTCATTTTGACAAATGTGTATGGTGTCATGTTTCTCAAGTGCATAACCGTAGAACATCACTGCTGAACATACTGAAAGGTATATGTGGGCATGACAAACTGTCTGAACTGTCTGATGAAGAATTAGCTTTCAAAGTCCACGAGAATCTGAAAGGGCGAAGATTCCTCATTGTTTTGGATGATATTTGGGATATTAAGGCATGGGATGAAATTAAGTGGTCATTTCCAGATGATGAATGTGGGAGTCGAGTTCTTCTGACAAGCCAAATTCTCAATGTCGCTTTGCAGTTCCAAATTTTTAGGGAAGTATAGAAGGGGAAGTGAGGGAAAATGAGAAAAAAAATCCCTTCCGCTCCAAATCCTTCAAACCAAACAAACCCCAAAAGAAAGCATCACATAGTCATTGTTTAGATCAACAATAATTCAATTTTTCTTAGCAATATCCAAAGCCAATAGTCAATATAACTCATTACCTTTAACATCACATAAGTACCACAAATACAGATTCATGTTTGGAAGTGAAATTGATAAAATTCCTCCATGTAAAATAGAGAAAATAATCCCTTTTCGAAGTGTTTATATGAAAATAGTCTATGAACAGATTGTTCCATGAACAAACCACATTATTACTAAATTAGAGAAATTAACATAAAAATGTACATATTACGTGATATATTTTTCATAGAAGCTTACAATAGATGATCAAGTGTTTTAACTTTTGAGAGACGACTGAGATGCAGCAATTTTCAGATTAGTCTGTGGCTGAGCATGAGATTGGGCCAGTTTCAGATTCAACTTTTGGCACAACCAACTTTTCACTGCAGAAACAGAAATAAACTGAGTTCAATGGTTTAGTTTCCACATGGCCTGAACTAAAACTAAAATGGCTAGACATTTCTGTTCTTGAAATAATCAATTGGTGTGTCTTTGAGTGCATAAATGGATGGATTCCATATGAAATCCTACATTACATTTCTGATCTTTGTCCATTTTTTCGGACAAATTGAAGAAATGGATGGATTCCAAATTTGGATGATCAAATTGGTTTCTATTTACCAAAAGTGCGAAATCATGCAATCAAATTCATCTTCGAGATTCAGTTGAATGTAAATTGTTTTTTGAATTAATCCAAATTGTCCCCAAAATACTTGTCATAAAAAAGCACGAATTCCAAGATTCATTTTTTTTCCCCTGAAACATAATCCAACAAGCAAATTATACCATATTTTGAGTAACAATTCAGTAACAATACACACCTAAATGGAGCATAAGATTTCCTCTAAAGAAAACCTATTGAGCATGTGTATTCTAATAATAATAATAATAATAATAATGACAACCACTATAGTTGGGAATAATCCAGTAAAAATAAAAAGATTTTCTAAAATGACACCTGTTAAGAGAGGGCCAGTAAGATATCATATATATGTTACATATGCTAATAGAATATTTGAACGTGCCTACCTAACTTGGTGTAAGGAGTGTATTACAGGAACCAAAAGCAGTAATCGTGTAAATCAGCATCCTTCATATCTGAAAGAATAGCCACCAAGAAGCTCAATGTTAGAGTAAATAGCTTGTAACAAAAAGCAACTTTATAAAGGAAGATAATACTGCCACAGAGAAGAAAACAAATCAATTTTGCTTCAACAACTTAAGCCAATTCTTAACAAAAAACATGCATGCAAGTATGTGGTAGGTCAGAACACCAAGACTCAAATAGACAGGGAAGGAAAGACAACAAACAGGAAAATATATTTATCCTTCACTAAATACATCCCACAGGGATCATAGCTGAAAAACAAGAAACAGTAAGGTTGCAATGTGATCAGTCCATTTGTAGGTGACTCCAATAATTATTGAGAGGACAATGGAAGGAAAAGGTCATAGTATATTGTCACATTTTACTCACAAGACTTCTTGAGGTGCATTAGTTTAAAGTGACTAAAATTTTCTTCATCATGGCTCTCTTATGAGATTTTGCTGCTTCCTTGTTTATCTATGTCAGACTCACCAACTTCCATTTGAAAGCCAGACCACCAAGAATCCCATTTTAGCAAAATCAATTTTCAAAATACTGTAGCATACAGTACTCCTTAGCCGAATAGTATATAGTAGATGACAATTTGGTAATATACATATTATACATAGTATTCTATGACCAATTCACCAAAACATCTAAAATCAGAAAAAGAAGGCTCTGATTTAACTTTATTGTATTTCAGCATTTGCCTTATTCATTAAAACAATATGTGCTTGACATTTCTAATTCTAGATTTTGATCTCTCATCCATTTTCTCAAGCATACTTCCTCAACTTCAAAAAATGAACTTGACACACAAAATCAATTACAGGAGAAGAAAAGACTATTCTTTCCTTAGAGCTTCCTCATAGTTATCAGCAAACAAAATGTCAAAAGAGTTGCAATAGAAATCTTCAGTACTTGACCTCAACAGTACTAATAATTCCAAAACTTTTCAGCAAAACTTACTTGAAATCAAAATAGAATATTCTATTTATATACTTTTTTTTAGAAAAATATGCACCTCTTGCAGAATCAATCACTACATGCTAATAATTACTAAGATAAGAAAATGAGTTCAAATTTACTCACGTGTGATATAGAGTTACATCCTAATGATCTTCAGCTTTTTCACCATCAATGAGGAGGAGTTCAAGATGACCAAATTCCTCTAGTAATTCTCTAGCTGAAGTCGCAGCATGCTTGCTACGATAAACCTCAATCTTCTCCAATGTGGGAATTTCTCCAAGAATCAAAGGGATCTCAACTAGTCGGGGACAACGTTCCACAACAAGATGCTTGAGTCTGGGGAAGGGATAAGATGATGTATTCAATTCTTCAATGTCTAATCTGAACAATTTTAAAAATTTCAGCTCTGGAAACTCATCATCACCAATATCCCAACTTTTCCCAACAAAAGCACCAGACTGTAATTTGAGAATTTGAAGTTTGGGAAGCTTTCCAATGATGGAAATTTGGCTCCATGGTGTGCCACACTGCGACAAAGTCAATTTCTCGAGTGTTTCGGGACACTTCATTCCTGAGAAATTTAGCTTTCTTCCACTGTGAAGCAAATTCAGGGATTCCAGAGTATTTGGAAATTCTAATCCTGAAATCTGACTGCAGTCCTTAGGAGAATTCCTTCCCTCTGATAAGACGCACCTCAATCTGCGAACTTTTGGTAACCTCCTCAGCAACTCTTTTGCTTCTTCTCCATAAGAAACATGTAATGTCCCAAAAGTTTCTATATTTAATTTGGCAGACTCTGCAATCTCAGACACATTCAAAGACATGTTCCTCACATTTAAGTGTCTCAAGTTTTTCATGTTCCAAATTGTACTTGGCAAATGAGTTTTATGCTTTGAACCTTTCACAACAAATGTTTCTGAGTTCCAAAGTTTCTCTATTGATGATGGAACTTCAGAAATCTTACCCCAAACTGCCAAATACCGCAAATGAACTAATAGGATTATATCAATTGGGAATGAACCATCCAAATAAATGCTTTCCATGTTTAGCACTCGAAGAAGTCTAAAGCTGATAAAAAAGGAAGTCATTAGGATGTTCCTCCAAATAATTATCTTCGGGAGAGAAGAGCAAGGAGCGCACATGAGGGCCAGTAGGTCTTGATAAAACAAAAGGCAACCACTCACGATAAATGCAAAGCCGATATTGGTAATGCTTTCTGGAATTGGAAGAAAGCTGAGAAATATGCAGCAATTTCAAAAAGCTTTCTTGCTCAACTTTGACAAGACACAAACGACGTAGCAGATTATGCATATGGCAGGCTTTTATCTCACCACCGGGGCCTCTAGTTGTGACATCAATAGGCTTCTAGCAACTAGATCCATCAAGTACTGCTTTGCCACACGTTCAACATTTACCTTCTTCATCTTTGGAACAAATCCTTCAGCAATGCATAATTGAATCAACTTCTGAGCATTTATTGCTTTATCCTCTTGAAAAGCTCAAAAGTAAAGAAAGAATGGTTTCAAATGATCCGGTAGATAGATGTAACATAGTTCTAGTATTTTCTGGTACCTTTCTTCTCTATCCATAAATGAACTTGTATTTTGAGCAATTTGTCTCCAAAAATCAAGCTTCTTATCTGTCCTTGAGAGAAGACCTGCAATGGTAACAATCGCCAAAGGCAGCCCAGCGCAATTTTCAGCAATTTGCTCACCAATTGTCAAAAAACTTTGAGGGAGGTCGCAATCTACAATTAGCTTCGCTTGGAACAACTCCCAACTTTTATCCGTGGTGAGTGGATGGAGAGGATAAAGATGGAAGGGAAGTTGGGTTTCCAAAGCTACAATATGGTTTTGGCTTGTGAACAAAATTCTACTTCCCTCATGACCACTTGGAAATGAATCCTTTAATTCATTCCATGGTGCAATTCCCCAAATATCATCTATAACAATGAGGTAACGAAATCCCAACAAACATCTGTGAAGATGGTGAGCTAAATCTTCATACATCATATCACGAATTCTATCATCAATGTTATCAAGGCATTCCAAAATGCAAAGTAATAAGTCTTTAATTTTGTAAGCTCCAGAGATTGAGCACCATGCACGCTTGTGAAAATGAAGGTTAATTGAACGATGACTGTAAACTTTATTTGCCAGTGTAGTCTTACCTATTCCAGGCATACCAATAATTGACACCACCTGAAGATCTGTTGATCCTCCTATAAGGAGATCCAACACTGCATTTGCCTCATCATTGAATGCCACAGTATCTGCACCATCACTAGATGTTGAAACTTTGTCTAGAGTAGGGGTAATGTGGCTGGTATTAAATTTAGCAGTGAGGACACCATCTTTGTATCTCTGTTCCTTTTGGACTCTCTTGACCTCGGTATTGATATTCTTAATCTCTTGCATGACATCAGAAAGGCATATGATACTGTACCAAATTGGAGAATGTATTAAACAGTCAATGACATGTTCTGCTTTGTATGCGACATTGAGAATTCGCATCCAAAGATATTTTATCTCCACTTCCTCATTCTGTAGCTGAAAAGAATCCTTCATAAAGCACCTTAGACACACTAGCTCCTTGTGCATT
The DNA here is from genome assembly GCA_019593545.1 of Apocynum venetum. NCBI lineage: Eukaryota > Viridiplantae > Streptophyta > Magnoliopsida > Gentianales > Apocynaceae > Apocynum > Apocynum venetum. Next base: position 847,269 of record SRSM01000149.1, read on the forward strand.
CTAGTAATTTTTTTCTTCTCAAAAGGCCTTAGAAAGGTCTTTCTGATTTCCAACATCATTTCAAGATTTTCCACAAAGAAATCAATAAATCCCAGTCCATTAGTCTTGGGGAAATCAATAAGTGATAAATCAGAAATATCAACATACAGTTCTTTGACTTCTGCTTTGATAATTTCCACCTTTATGAGGTAGACAAGAAGAAGCTCACCAATGTCTTCATGAGTTTGATCAATGAAGCATATGAGATGTGTGATATTGTTCAAAACTGCATCAGCTTCTGTTAACAATCGCTGACCCTTTATGGTCTCCAAAGGTGGATGCACAAGGAAAGATATCAAGATAATCAAGCATTCACCAAGTATATCCTTCAGGGAGTCCGGTAGATACTGGAGGACAAAATGAACTAAACTTGCTACAACTTCACTAGTCATAACAATATCAGACAGTTCTCCTGGCTTTGAAGCCATGAAATGTCTAAGATAAAGCCTAGTGAGCTCAAGAGTATCAGGCTTAATCTTCTGAAGTAGATTCCTTATTGTTTTGGATGATATTTGGGATATTAAGGCATGGGATAAAATTAAGTGGTCATTTCCAGATGATGAATGTGGGAGTCGAGTTCTTCTGACAAGCCAAATTCTCAATGTCGCTTTGCAGTTAGGTTATCCTCACGTTCTTCATCCACTTTCTGAAGGGGAAAGTTGGAGGTTATTGGAAGTGAAGTTATTCCCCAATGATGTTTGCCCTCCAAAATTATTAGGAATTGGTAAACAGATTGCTAAGAAGTGCAAAGGGCTACCTTTGGCTATTGGTTTGGTTGCTGATGTCCTGGTAAAGATAGGAAAAGATTTGGACTCCTCGCAACATGTAGCCCAAAGTCCAAGTTCATACATTGCTCGTGAAGGGTGCATGGACATACTGGAACGCAGTTATAAGCATTTACTAGATGTTCTAAAATCATGTTTTCTCTATTTTGCAACTTTCCAAACGGAAAACATGATTAAGGTCAAGAGGTTGGTCCGATTATGGATTGCTGAAGGCTTGATACCAAAAATTGAGGGGAAAAGCCTGGAGGATGTGGCAAATGAATACTTGATGGATCTAATTAGCAGAAATTTAGTAATTGTTGACAATAGAAGCTTCAGGGAGAGGTGTTGGATTCTGCCCTCAAAATCAAGAATGGCATACACCCAATGATGAGTCTATATTGTCTGAACAATAATCTTGTGTTTGTTATTATTGTTAATTGGTATTCTGCTTTGTTTACTTCTGGTCTGGGCTGAAGGAAGGAACCGGATCGGATCATACCAGTTTTGGCTCGCGGGTCAACCGTGTGGATCGGGCAAAACCGATCCACACCCGGATGTCCTAAGTATATATTGTTCTTTTCTTCATTCTGAAACCTAGCCAGCCAGCCAGCCGAAGAAAGGTTTTCTGGCCTCTCTCTGTGTTTTTATCCTCTCAAGTACTTATCTCTGTTTCTCTCTGAAACCCTTGGTTTCTTGCTCTCTGTATCACGGATTTATCCGTTCCTTTGTACTGCTTGAGCGTAGAGAACTGTCTTAAGGCTTTTGTACTTTGTACTGAGGGTGTAAACATTACTGATTATAGTGAGGGTGTGCTCCGACTGAGCACCGTGGATTAGGATATTCCGAACCACGTTAATCCTGGTGTTTTCTTGTTGCTTTCGCTGTTATTAATCTCTCTGATCTGTTAGGCGATTAATCCTAACAGTGGTATCAGAGCTTTGGGTTGCAGTTCGATCTGTGCCAAGCCAAGACCGGCTAACACCAGGTTCTAAACGTATTCTATAAATCCGAGGCGGATTAAGGTAGGTACCTTGAAACCCTAATTTCACCCTACCCTAAATTTTAGGGCTTTTGTTTTTAAAACTCGGAAGAGACCTTGACAAGTCTCATCCCTTTAAAATCTGACAAAACCCAGGCCTGGCGGGTGCCCCATAGAGGTACTGCGTATCTGTGTCCTGGTGGTTTTTCTTTTTCTTTACAAATTCAGTTGTGGGTGTGAGTGAGTTCTTCTTGTAAGGAGATTACTGTTTATTTATATCTGAAGTGTTCTGGTTTAACAATTCACGTGGGCTGAATGTGACTGATCATTCTGTGATAAATTAGGTATATATATATATATATCTGTTTCTGCTATCTGCTTAATTGGTATAAACTGTGCAGTATATCCCTAGTCATTTCTACTGTTAACTGTGCAGTATATTTCAGTCATTTTGTTAATCTGTTTGTGCCTTCTGCACCTCTGTTGTGAACACTAATGGGCACTGCAAAAATTGATATTGAGGCCTTCAACAGCCAAGGTGACTTTGGTATCTGGAAAATGAAAATGAAAGCCATATTGATACAGAACAAGGTAGGCCCTGCTATCTGTGATCCTAAGTCCTTTCCTGAGTCATGGAAAGATGAGGTGCTAACTGAAAAACTTGATTTGGCACACAGCACACTTATTTTGCATCTATCTGACAATGTGCTTAGACAGTTAACTGATCTTGATACTGCATATAAGATATGGAATAAACTTGACGAACTATACTTGAGAAAGTCTCTTTCAAACAAGATTTATCTGAAAGAAAAACTATTTGAATTTAAAATGTCTGCTTCAAAGTCTCTTGATGACAATCTTGATGATTTTAATAAAATTATTGTTGATTTGTCTAATATTGGTGAAGTTATTTCTGATGAGAATCAAGGTGTTATTCTCTTAAATTCCTTGCCTGAATCCTTCAAAGATGTGAAATCTGCTATTAAATATGGCAGAGAAGATCTTATCCTTACTGATGTTAAATCTGCTCTGCAATCAAAAGAGTTAGACCTTAGGATGGAAAATAAGGGGAATGGTGAGAACCTTTATGCCAGAGGTAGACCAGAGAAAAAGGAATTTAATATTAACAGAATTAAATCTAGGAGTAAGGGTAGATCCAAATCTAGAGATAAAGAAAGAAGGAAATGTTTTTACTGTGGCAGAGAAGGCCATCTGAAAAACAAGTGTTTCAAACGAATTAAGGATGAAAAACTGAATAGGAAAGGGAATCACTCTAGCATGCATCATGATAGTAACAGCTTGAATGAATCTGACATTGCTGCCAATACTATGTATGCTGAGGTCTTATGTGCCTCTACTTCTACTAATCGTGTTTCTGATTAATGGCTACTTGATTCTGGGTGTACTTTTCATATGAGTCCTAATAAGGACTGGTTTATTGATTTTGAAAATACTTATGAAGGTAAGGTTTATATGGGCAATAATGAACATTGCCAAATTGAAGGAATAGGTTCTGTGTGCATAAAAATGCATGATGGTGTGATCAGGAAATTAACTAATGTAAGGTATGTTCCTGATTTGAGGAGAAATCTGATTTCTCTTGGCATGTTTGATACTAGTGGTTACTCTTATAAAGCTGAGAATGGCTGTCTTAAAGTTTGTAAGGGTTCTTTAGTCATTCTGAAAGGTGAGAAAAAGAATGGTCTTTATGTCTTGATTGGCTCTACTGAAAACAAGAATACTGCTTTCTTTGGTAAGCACGTATCTGACAAATCTATGTTATGGCATAGAAGGATAGGTCATATTAGTGAGAAAGGTTTACAAATTCTTAGTAAACAGAATTTGTTGAATGGTGACCATGTTGAGTCTATTGAATTTTGTGATCACTGCATCTTAGGAAAACAACGTTAAGTTAAGTTTTTCAACTGGCACACACAAAACCACTGAAGTTTTATAATATATTCATTCTGATCTTTGGGGTCCTGAAAGGGTTTGCACTTATGGGGGGAATATGTACTTTCTATCAATTGTAGATGACTTCTCCAGAAAGGTTTGGATCTATCTGTTGAAGTCCAAGGATCAAACCTTTGAAAAGTTTAAAGAATGGAAAACTCTTGTTGAGAATCAAACTAATAAGAAAGTGAAATTTCTTAGAACTGATAATGGTTTAGAGTTTTGTAATCAGAACTTTAACCACTTATGTGCATCTAGTGGCATTGTTAAACATAAGACTGTTAAATACAACCCCCAACAGAATGGGGTTGCTGAAAGAATGAACAGAACCATTATGGACAAGGTAAGATGTCTCATGATTGGCTCTGGTCTTCCCAAACCTTTCTGGGGAGAGGCAGTCAGCACTGCAGTCTATTTAATAAACAGATCTCCTTCCAGTGCTATTAATTTTAAAACTCCTGAAGAATTATGGTCTGGTACTTCACCAGACCTAAGTAATCTCAGGGTCTTTGGGTGTGCAGCCTTTGCACACCAAAGGGAAGGTAAATTAGACCCCAGATCCAAAAAGGGAGTCTTTTTAGGCTATCCTAATGGAGTTAAGGGGTATAAAATCTGGTTGAAAGGTGAATCAGGAGTAAAGGTTGTCATTAGTAGAGATGTCATCTTCAATGAGAGTGACATGCCTTGTCTTAAAACTGTTTTAAATACTGACACAACTGATCTTCCCTCAAGTAGGGAACTTCTTATTGAGGTGGATGACACTTCTGAAACACAAATTCAACCCACAATAGGTGGTGGGAATGAGGTATTAGATGAACAAAATACTGCCCCTACTGCAGAATCTTCAGGTCAGATACCTGAAGTTATAGAACATGAATCAGAAATCAATTCTGATGATGATGGTGATGAACATTTTGAAGCTCATGATCTGGCTCTGCAAGATTATCAACTTGCAAGAGACAGAACCAGGAGAAATGTGAAAGCTTCTGAAAGGTATGGATACTCTTATCTTACTCACTATGCACTGGCTGCTGGAAAGTTGGTAGAAGAAAGAGAACCAGTCAACTATGAAGAGGTCCTGAGGAGCCCTGGATCCAAGAGGAAATGGACTCTTTGCACAGGAACAAGACCTGGATCCTTGTACCAAAACCTACAAAGAAAAACGTTGTTGACTGCAAATGGATCTTTAAGGTAAAAGAATGTGATGATTCAACAGAACAACCTAGATTCAAAGCTAGGTTGGTTGCCAAGGGTTTTACACAGGTAGAAGGCATTGACTACACTGAAATATTTTCTCCTGTAGTTAAGTATAAAACAATCAGAATTATGTTATGTTTGATTGCCTTTTATGATCTTGAGTTGGAACAATTAGATGTTAAAACTGCATTCTTACATGGTGAACTTGAAGAAACCATCTTCATGAGGCAACCACCTGGTTTTGAAACAAAAGAAAAAGAAAATGTTGTATGCTTACTGAAAAAATCCCTCTATGCCTTGAAACAATCTCTCAGACAATGGTATAAGAGATTTGACTCATTTATGATAAATAATGGCTTTGAGAGGAGTCATTATGACAGTTGCTTATATTTTTCTGGAAACTCTATTGACTCTGCCTTGTATCTGCTGTTGTATGTTGATGATATGCTAATTGCATGCAAACAGAAAGAAAAATTGAACAATCTGAAATGCTTGCTTAAGTCTGAGTTTGATATGAAAGATTTAGGCCTTGCATCTAGGATTCTTGGCATGAATATTCATAGAAACAGGAATAAAAATTCCTTATTTATTTCTCAAAAATCCTTTCTAAAAAAGGTTGTTTCTAGATTTTCTATGAGCTCTTGCAAGCCTGTTAACATGCCTTTAGCTGCTCATTTCCAGTTGTCCACTAAATTTTGTCCTACAACTGAAAATGAGAAATCTGAAATGAAAAATGTGCCTTATAGGATGGCTATAGGTTCTGTAATGTATTCTATGGTTTCTACTAGACCTGACCTTGCTTATTCTATAAGTTTGTTGAGCAGATTCATGGCTAACCCAGGTAAAGAACACTGGTCTGCTTTGAAATGGTTGTTGAGATATTTAAATGGCACTTGGAATTTTGGTCTACATTATTCAAAATGGTCTGATGATCTTGATCTGGTAGGTTATGTAGATTCTGACTTTGCTGGTGATAAAGATGGTAGAAAATCTACTACTTCTTATTATTTCACTATTGCTGGAAATTGTATTTCTTGGAAATCTCAGTTACAATCTGTTGTTCCACACCCGGATGTCCTAAGTATATATTGTTCTTTTCTTCATTCTGAAACCTAGCCAGCCAGCCGAAGAAAGGTTTTCTGGCCTCTCTCTGTGTTTCTATCCTCTCAAGTACTTATCTCTGTTTCTCTCTGAAACCCTTGGTTTCTTGCTCTCTGTATCACGGATTTATCCGTTCCTTTGTACTGCTTGAGCGTAGAGAACTGTCTTAAGGCTTTTGTACTTTGTACTGAGGGTGTAAACATTACTGATTATAGTGAGGGTGTGCTCCGACTGAGCACCGTGGATTAGGATATTCCGAACCACGTTAATCCTGGTGTTTTCTTGTTGCTTTCGCTGTTATTAATCTCTCTGTGTTAGGCGATTAATCCTAACAAGAGGATCAAAGAATGCCATGTCCATGATCTGTTACATTATTTCTGTGTGACCAAAGCTGAAAGAGAAGGCTTTGTACAATTACTAAGTACTTCACAGGTTCGCTCAAATGGAGTGGAGCATGAGCAATATCGATGCTGCATTCATACTGAATGGAGTTATTTTGTTAACTCAAAACCTAAAGGTCGAAATGTCCGCTCTCTGCTCTTCCATCCGTGTAGTTCCTCTAACGAGTATCTAAATGCCCCAGATATTTTCAGGGGGTTTAAGCATCTCAGGGTGCTTGACTTGGAAGTTCTACAAATAGGGGTTGTTTTTCCTGAGGAACTAACTTCACTTGTTTGTTTGAGATACTTAGCAATTACTGGTGATTTCACTTCTGTTCCTGCCTCAATAGAAAGCCTATCCTATCTAGAAACTCTGTTTCTACGTAGCTATGATTCTATAATTGCTCTGCCAAATACCATCTGCAAAATGAAAAGGCTGAGACATGTAGACATTCCTTCTGGTGCTACTGTCTCTTTGGTTGACTATTACTTTGAGAAGTCGATGATATTATACAACGTGATCACATTCTCTTCACTTTACGTTTCTCATAGAGAAGATGCAGAAATGCTGGCGAGGATGTTGCCAAATGTTTAGAGTCTCAACTGTTAGGGAACTGAATTTATCAAATCTTGGACTACCATGGCAGAAAATATCTACAATGGCAAAGTTACCTATTCTTCAGGCTCTCAAATTACTGTCAAGGTCCTTTGAGGGGCCATGTTGGGAAATGGTGGATGATGAATTCTTGAGTCTCAAATTCTTAAAATTAGAGGGTTTGAATATTACAAAGTGGAAAGCGAAGGATGACTCTCTTCCCTGCCTTGTACGGCTAGTGGTGAAAGGCTGTGTCAAGCTTGACGAAATTCCTTACAGTTTTGGACAACATTTCACCTTGGTGATCATTGAGGTTAGTGAATGCAGCTATTCTGTTGCAGAATCAGCCAAGAAAATTGTTGAAGCACAGCATGATATAGGGAATGAGTACTTTCGAGTGGCTATCACAACCACGGTTGTGGAAGAGGCCACTTCTCCATCTGTAAGTAAATCTAAATTCATTCTCTTTTTTCTGCTTTTGTACTAATTTGTTATCGTACAGACTAGTGATCACGAACAAAACAAAGTTGTTTACCAAATTTTAATTTTCAGTTCACCTTGAATGTGACTGGTTTTTTAAAAGAAATTTTAATTTAAAATGATGTATTTCATGGTGACTTTTATTTTTCATTCCTTGTTTAACTTTCTCAAAGCAAAAAAAAAGAAAAGAAACTGAATTTGCGTTGCACAGAGCATCTAAAAGAAGAAGAGCAGCTGAACTTCATAATCTGTCTGAAAAGGCTGTGCTGCTACTTTTTATTTGCTTGGTGACAATAAACCCTTTTTGAAAATTATGATAAGTTTGTTACTCCTTTGTACTGCTAAAGTGGCATGCTTTATCTTTTGTAAGTATATGATGAGTTATAATATGCCTGTATATTGTAGAGACAAGAAGCAGGATAAGTGAGAAAAATAAAGCATTGCAAACTTTGATACCAGAGAAAAATAGAAGCATTCCAAAATTTGATACTATACTCAAACAAAGTAATATCACTTGGACTAAGTTGTCTAATATTTATAAATTTTAGTTTTGGAAACCATTGGCAAGAAAATAGAGAATGGACCTTCATGCTCCATACAACAGCACTTTTGCTTTCGGTTTTTGAGTGAGCCAGCGTGTTTTGGTGCCGTGGAGGAAGGACATTATTTAATTCAACCGAAAAGAACATAAATTATACAAGTGAAATCATTTGTTCTGTTATTGCTTAATTTTACTTTTTCTTGAATTGCTGGTACAGAAGGACGCGGCTTTTATAAATATTGATGAAACTATTGATTCCTTCAAGCAGGTTATAGTCCGGGCGCAGGTATGTTGCTATTACCATACCATTGAGTACCCATCGAAATTTCTTGATTAGTATACTTATGCATATTTGAGAGTTTTGTAGTTGATTGAGGAATAGGGTTTAATTTTAGGATCCCATAAATGCCCTATTTGCTGGAAATAACATCTAGTGAAGAAGGCTACAATAGTTTCAGACCTTTTTCTAAAGCTAAAAGGAGAAGTAAAAAGTAAATGAGAACAATTTAGAACAAGCAATTGAAAAAGGAAATGCTGAAAGCTGGTTTTCTGGCAATTAAGAATAGGGGTGAAGTACTCAGTGACTCAAAACGCGCATGAAAATGAATATATTCATTGAATGATAAGAATATTGTGTGACTATCAAATTTTAATTGGCAAATAAAGATTGTATTCATGGAATTTGTGAAAATTCTAAAATTTAAATTTATTAATAAAATATTAATTTTTGGGAGAGTTTTAAAAGTGTATAAAACAAAATTAAATTAAACAAACTTAAAAGAAATATATTTGTTTTAATTATATATATATATATTTTAAAAAATTAATTATACAAAAGATTTTTATGTAAATAAATTAATAAAAGACGTTAGTAAGGAACTTATATCAAATTATTTATTTAATGGGATAAATTATTGATAAAGAACTTATTGAGTAGTTAATACAGATTAATCTCGATAAATTCAAATAGATTAATATTTAATTTAATTAAATATCATTCTACCAATTAGTGTGAATAGAATATTTAATTAAATTTACAAGATATCACCAACATTAAATTATATATAATAACGAGCTTCAATTAAACATAATTTAATTTATGTTAAATTAATTAAGTCAAGAGTTGCAATTTAATTAAATTAATTGATGCTACTAGTAACAGAAGCATCTTTGATTATTATCAATCAAACATCTTTCAAAATAAATTCTAAAAATTTATAAAAATACTTAAGATCTATTACAAAATATTGGTAAAAAAAATTGACAAACTTTTTAGTTGTAGAAGATTGTACAAACATAGTAAATTTTGTGCCCAATTTATAGAAATTTACAGGGAAAAATTTGGAATAAAAATAAATAAAATATGACCAAAATAAAAGTAGTGGGAGACAGTGGAGTTTCTAAAACATTAAGGCAAAACGCGTGAAGTGGAGAAAGTTGTATCAATCGTCACGCATCGCTATCTGATTGATCGAGCATTTCTCAAGTTGCCTTTCATGCCACATGTCGCCATCTGATTGATCTGAAGTTTGGCTCACAGATAACCATTCATTTTGTGCTTGCTGTCACGTGTTTTGTTATTGTCAAAGGCGAGATTCGTCTAGATTTAGCCAAGTCGCCATTCTCTACGTGTCACACATATCCTCACAATTTGTTTCTCGCATTCTGAAAGCGAGTTCGACGTGGCATCATCTGATTCGCTCCTTGTATTTCCTTTGTATATGTGGTACCGTCACATGTCATTCACTGTAGGACTAAATTTTTTTTTTTTTTATTTTTATAAAAACACAATAAATATCTAAAAATCTTATAAACAAAAAATATTAATATAAAATGTAAAATAATCATAAAATAACATAATTTAAATGAAATTAAACATAAATAACATAATAAAATTACATAAAAATACATCAATATTTTTGTGTTTAATCAATCACCAAATGTGGTCTTGGATCCACTGCTTTATTGTTCTTGGGTAATACATTTTCCGGTTTATATTAAAAAAAGGCTAAGGGGAGTGGAGTAGCGTGAAATTCATTGCCTTCGCAGCAATCAATTATCTATTCCTCTTAAAAATTTAAGTGAGTTTCCGGAAGTATGATGAGGTTTGAAGTTTTGTCATACTCCATATGCCTCATTGGGCATTTGGACTACTTTGATTCTAAGGATGTTTTCTTGATAAAAGATGCTAAATTGTTTACCTCATTTTGTGCTTACACATAAACAGAAAGTAAACTCATTTCTTCTGGAACTAATGCCATACTATTTATCCTCCCATACTTGGCTCGTACCTTCCAACCTCTATAGCACCTATATGATATCCTTAGAAACTGTTCTTTTCAATGGTTTTTCGAGCATTGTGTGAAAAATATCACAACTGAGAAGCAATAATAATCTAAAACAAGTGAATGGCCATATTTTAGACCCTAAAACATACTCTCTATATGAAATTTGATTATCTTTTTTACTTGATATAAAATTGATGAATAGCTTTTGACCATGAGAATGTAAACAAATTATTCCTGCTATTATTGTGGTCACTGGTGGAATCACATATTCTATAGTAGAATGTTGATGGAGTTGTTTATGAAATTTTAAATGAAAAATATTTTTATTGTGAGAAAGTAATTTTCATAATTTAAAATAGAAATGTGAATATTTAATTTATGAGGGTCAAATTCTGTGGTTAATGCTTAAGTGGATATGTGTCTTTTCGTCTTTAACCGAAGAGGTTTATTTGTAAATATTTAAATGAAATGGGAATGTGGACATAGCAAATTAATTGTGAATTTGAGAGTAGATAGGATTTCTATATGGTGGAGGAGAATGTGGATGGAGGTTGACGTATCACCTAAACATGTACCGATGTTGATATATTAAGCACTGGCGTCATGCAGGAAAGTGAAAAAGATGAAATTTCATTGGCTGCTGATGAACATAAGGGAATTATGACAGAATGGCTCCCTTTTGATACCACCCGAAGAATACCTTTACGCTTAGCTGATCATGTTTCAAACCTTGAGCTACTGGCTCTTTTCTTGGCCAATGTGAAGGATCCTTACATGGTAGGTATAAAGAGTGTTTATGAAATGGATTGTGTGCCAGTCTGGGGTTCTGTATCTATACTTGGAATTAGGCCAGAAATGGAGGATGCTGTTAAGATTGTACCTTATTTCATAAGAATTCCCACCAAGATGTTTGACAGTCGCTGTATGGCTGATGGGAATGAAACCTGGAGTCACTTTTTTGGTGTATATGATGGCCATGGAGGATCTCAGGTTGCAAACTACTGTAGTGAACGAATACATGTGGCATTGGTTGAGGAGTTGAAAGTATTAAGGATGATATGGTTGATCACAGCATGAGCGATGCTCAACAGATGCCATGGGAGAAGGTATTTACAAGTTTTTTTCTGAAGATTGATCATGAAGTTGGGGGAAAAGTCAGCAAAGCTATGTCTACCGAAAATGCTGATGCTTCTAGCTACATTTCTGAGCCTGTTTCTACTGCTGTGGTTGCAGTTTTAAGTTCGTCCCACATTATAGTTGCAAATTGTGGTGATTCAAGGGCAGTCCTTTATCGCGGTAAGGAAGCCGTGGCATTATCTGTTGATCATAAGGCAAATAGAGAAGATGAATATGCAAGGATTGAAGCATCTGGGGAAAGCTCATCCAGTGGAATGAACACCATCTTTTTGGTGTTCTTTCAATGTCAAGAGCGATAGGTGACAGATACCTAAAACCATGGATCATACCAGATCCAGAGGTCATGTTTGTATCACGTGCTAGCGAAGATGAGTGTCTTATTTTAGCAAGTGATGGATTGTGGGGTGTCTTGACCAATGAGGAAGCATGTGAAGTTGCAAGGGGAAGGATTTTACTTTGGCCCAAGAAAAATGGTACTAGTACTGTTCCCTTTTCCCCTATTCTAGAAAGGGGACAAGGAGTTGAACCTACAGCTCAATCAGCAGCTGCGTACCTGTCAATGCTTGCTCTTTGCAAGGGGAGTAAGGATAACATATCAATCATTGTGGTAGACCTAAAAGCTCGAAGGTAATTCGCCCCCCCCCCCCCAGCCCCCTTTTTTTAGGAAAAGGTTTGATGACACGTGGAGGAGATTTCCCCTTTCTTTTTTTGATCGATAGTGGCTATTTCCGTATTTTCAATATTGATATCGATGAAGACATTTTTCTTTTTGGTGGTGGCCTACTTGGGTTAGTATTACTAAAAGATGATGTTCTTAGCATCATTTCTTGCGTAGTCAATCAATTGAGAAACATTAAGAATAATAAAGTTAGAAGTGGTAGTTGATTATCATTGAGACAATAGTTTATAGGATAGAAAAATCATGAGAAACGTTTCGGAACTATTCAAATTGTCCAATGATAAACAATAGGAGTTGGTGTCTAATTTGTCATGATTTCTTTTGAACCCAAAGGCTGAAAAAAATTAAATATCTGACAATTCTTTCCAAAATTAAATTCAAGGAAATTTCAGAGACACGTTAGAAGGATTCCTCCAGTTTGATTGATGATGGCCATGCATAGTGGAAGTATGGCCAAAAAGACATCCTCCTTGCTCAATATCAAAGGAGGTTCGTTCAATATATTTCTTCACCGCTTCTCATATATTTCAAGTTGCTAATGTTAATTTCCCCAATCAATATATAAAATAGGAGTTGGCTGTCTTTAATTTGTCATGATTTCTTTTGAACCCAAAGGCTGAAAAATTAAATCTCTGACAAATTCTTTCCAAAATTAAATGCAGGAGAACTTCAGAGACATGGTTGACGGAGTCCTCCAGTTTTATTGATGATGGCCATTCATGGAGGAAGTATGGACTAAAAAACATCCTCGGTGCTCAACATCCAAGGTTGGTTCAATATATTTCTTCACCAATTCTCATATATTACAAGTTGTTAATGTTAATTTCCCCAATCAATATATAAATATGCTCATATGGAATATGGAACCATGATTGGTTGCAGAAGTTACTATAGGTGCAACCACAAGTTTGATCAAGGATGCCAAGCACTTAAACACGTACAGATAATTCAAGAAAATCCACCCATTTACCGTACCACATACTAAGGTCGTCACACCTGCAAAAATTTTCTTGAAGACACCGCAAATAATTCCTGATACTGCAAGGGATCAATCAAACTCATACTGATCCCTCCACTTGATTTTTTCAAAACCAAAGAAATTAAATCTACCTAGCCTAACATTGTTAGGTGAAAATCCATGACAAACCATCAATTGTCATTTTGATTCATTAAACCTATGAACTAATTATGCCTATAAATAGGCACAATTTGTTAGTCTTCAAATCATCCAAATCCAAATATAATTACAAGCTTCAATATATTCAGAGAAGTTCTCTGAAGAAGAAGTTTTGTGAGAGTTTATTTTATGAGCTTTTGAAATTATTTTCAAATGGGGGAGTGATAAAAATAGTGAAGAAAAATCATTTGGGGGTATTTTTGGAAAATACTTGAGTGCCACTATTTTTATCTCACTTTGTATTTTCTCTAAAATTGTTATTTTAGAGAAGACTCTCTTTGTACCTACTATTTTATAATCGAAGGAAATTTGTAGTTTGAGAGGTGGATGTAGTCCAAAATTTAGGGTGAACCACGCTAAATTATTGGTATCATTTATTTCTTGATTATTTTATTCAACATTTATTCTGGGCAATTATTATCGTTGTGCTCAACAAGTGGTATCAAAGCTTTGTTTGTTAGTTTCATAAAACTCTTAGTATGCTCTGTGGTTGCAGCTTTGACTGATCTTCCACATCATAAAAGATTTTATTGAAATTAATGTCTGTCACGATGGAGACAAAGAATACCAAGATGATCAACTTAAATGGAACAAATTATCACATGTGGAGAAGTAAAATGAAGGATCTTCTATTTGTGATGAAAATGCATCTATCAATATTTGCAATTGCTAAACCTGAAGGAAAGTCAGATGAAGAGTGGGAATTTGAGCATGAACAGGTATGTAGTTTTATCCGTCAATATGTTGAAGACAATATCTACAATCACATCTATAATGAGACTTATGCCCGAACGCTTTGGAGTAAACTTGAACAATTGTATGCATAAAAAATAGGGAATAATAAGTTATTTTACCTGACAAAAATGATGCAATTGAAATACAATGAAGGAACTACTGTAGCAGACCATCTGAACGAGATGCAAGGTATTCTGGACCAGCTGTCCAAATTGGGCATAAAGCTGGATGATGAAGTATTTGCTCTAATGGTACTAGCCTCTCTACCAGAGTCATGAGAAACTTTGAAGATCTCACTCACCAACACTACACCAGATGGTGTAGTAAATATGGAATTTGTTAAAAGTGGAATCTTAAATGAAGAAATGAGAAGGAGATCACAAATTTCATCTTCTTCACAACCAGATGTTTTGGTGGCAGACTCGAGGGGAAGGAGCCAGTCTAGGGAATAGAACCCTAGATAAAGGAGCAGAGGAAAGTCGAACAAATATGCCAATATTGAATGCCATTATTGTAAAAAGAAGAGTCACATAAAAAAGTTATGTCGAAAGTTCAAAAGTGAACAGAAGAAGAACAAAATCAATGAAGTCAACAGTAATGATGAACAAATACATACCATTAACGACGAATTTCATGTCGTTTATAATTAAGATATTGTCAATATTGCATCCCACGAGACCAGTTGGGTAATTGACAGTGGTGCTACTATTCATGCTACATCTCGAAGAGAATTCTTCTCATCTTATACAACAAGAGATTTTGGCACAGTCAAGATGGAAAATTATAATATATCAAAAGTTGTTGGCACAGGAGACGTTTTCTTGCAAACAGAAAATGGCACCAAATTCTATCCTAAGAGATGTCAGACATATTTCAAATATTTGCCTAAATTTAATCTCTACAGGAAAGCTTGATGATGCAGGCTTTTGTAATACATTTTTCAATAGCCAGTGGAAGCTTACTAAAGGTTCCATGGTGGTGGCTCGAGGTACAAAGCAAATAATCTTGTATGTAATGAATGCAAAGCTCTTAACTGACATTGTAAGTGCTGTAGAGAAAGATAGTGTTGTTGAATTATGGCACAAGAGACTCTGTCATATTGGTGGAAAATGATTGGCAAGTCTTGTCAAGAAGAAGATGCTACCTAATATAGATAAAGCGCATTTGGAGAAATATGTTGATTGTCTAGCAAGCAAGCAAAACAGGGTTGCTTTCAAAAGATTCTCTCCTTCTAGAATGAAGAATGTGCTAGATTTGGTTCATTCAGATTTGTGCAGACCAATGCCTAAGTCACTTGGCGGTGCTCAGTATTTTGTGACTTTCATTGATGATCATTCAAGAAAGACATGGGTATATTTTTTGAAGACAAAAGATCAAGTGTTAGATGTCTTTAAACAATTTCATGCCTCAGTTGAGAGACAAACTGGAAAGAAATTAAAGTGCATTCGGACAGATAATGGTGGATAATACATTGGACCATTTCATGCTTATTGCAAGGAGTATGGTATTCGACATCAGACAACACCTTCGAAAACACCGCAGTTAAATGGCATGGCCGAGAGGATGAATAGAACTTTGATGGAGAGAGTCAGATGTTTACTCTCACATGCAAAGTTGTCTAAGACCTTTTGGGGTGAAACTCTATACACAGTTGCATACATATTGAATCTTTCACCATGTATCCCTCTTGAATTGGATGTTCCTAAAAAAGTATGGTCAGGAAATAATGTTTCATATGGTCATCTGTGGGTGTTTGGCTGCAAAAACAATTGTACATATCCCGAAAGATGAGAGATCCAAACTTGATGTCAAGACACGACAATGTATTTTTATTGGCTATGGTCAAGATCAATTTGGCTATAAGTTTTATGATCTGATTGACAAGAAACTTATCAGAAGCCGTGATGCCGTGTTTATTGAAAATGAGACCATTGAAGACTGACAAAATGAAGAAGGATGTTCTTGATTCCAATGATGGCTCATTAGATCTAAAATTAATTCCTCCAATACCGGTGCCAAGACAAGTTGGAGAAAAAGGTCAAGTTAATTTACCTGATGAAGATAATGCTCCCATAGAAGTTGGTTTTAAAGACGAAGAAGATAATATTCATCAGCCAGAATCAATACCTGTGGCCTCCCCAGTTATAGAATAAAACAACCTTCTACAAAATATTCAACCAGTGATTATGTGTTACTCACTAATGGGAGAGAACCAGAAAGCTTTGAAGAAGCCATGAACTGTGAATCCAAAAAGAAGTGGATTGAAGCCGTGCAAGATGAAATGAAATCCTTGCATGAGAATAAGACGTTTGAATTGGTAAAGCTACCAAAAGGTAAAAGGGCTTTGAAAAATAAATGGGTGTTCAAAATCAAGCACGAAGAACACTGTTCCAATCCAAGATTCAAAGCCAGACTAGTTGTCAAGGGATTTCATCAAAGAAAATGAATTGACTTTGATGAGATTTTCTCACCAGTTGTGAAGATAACATTCATCAGAACAATGCTTGGGTTAGCAGCGAGTCTTGACATGGAAATTGAGCAAATGGATGTCAAAACTGCCTTCCTACATGGTGATTTGGAAGAAGAAATATACATGAAGCAACCAAAGGGTTTCAAACAAAAAGGAAAAGATGATTGTGTTTGCAGACTGAAGAAAAGTCTTTATGGCTTGAAACAAGCACCGAGACAATGGTACAAGAAGTTTGAATCTATTATGGGGAAGCAAGGCTACAAAAAGACTACTTCAGACCATTGTGTTTTTGTGCAGAAATTCTCTGAAGGTGATTTCATTGTTCTTTTACTCTTTGTGGATAACATGTTGATTGTTGGCCAGAATATTTCCAGAATTAAAAATTTGAAAGAACAATTGAGAAAGTCTTTTGCCATGAAAGACTTAGGTCCAGCACAACATATTCTTGGCATAAATATCATCAGAAACAAAGGTGCCAAGAAACTGTGGTTGTCACAAGAAAAATACATTGAAAAAGTACTTCAAAGATTTAACATGGATAAAGCTAAAGCAATTAGTTGTCCTCTTGCTAGTCACTTTAACCTAAGTACTAAGCAGTGCCCTTTCACAGATAAAGAGAATAAAGATATAAAAAAGATTCCATATGCTTCAGCAGTTGGAAGTTTGATGACCAGATATTGCTTACGCAGTTGGAGTTGTGAGTAGATTTCTTTCCAATCCTGGAAAAGAACATTGGGCTGCAGCAAAATGGATTTTCAAGTATCTTCGAGGTACTTCCAAAATTTGTTTATCCTTTGGAGATATCAAACCTGTATTGATTGGTTATACCGATGCAGATATGGCTGGTGACATAGACTCAAGAAGAAGTACTTCAGGCTACTTAGTTACATTTGCAGGTGGAGTCGTATCATGGTAGTCAAGATTACATAAATGTGTTGCTAGAACTCTTTCTACTACTGAAGCGGAGTTTATTGTAGCAATGGAAGCGTGTAAAGAGTTGTTGTGGATGAAAAAGTTTTTAAAAGAACTTTATTGTAGCAATGGAAGCGTGTAAAGAGTTGTTGTGGATGAAAAAGTTTTTAAAAGAACTTGGTGTGCAACAAGACAAGTATCAATTATTTTGTGATAGCTAGAGTGCTATTCATCTTGGGAAGAATTCTTCATTTCATTCAAAATCCAAGCATATTGATGTGAGATATCATTGGATTAGAGATGTATTGAAAGAGAAGTTACTACAGGTTGACAAGATTCATACAGATGAAAATGGATCAGATATGCTAACAAAAGTTCTGCCCAAATAAAATTTTGAATTATATCGATCAATGCCGGAATGGTGAAGCCTTTGATGTAGTCGGGAGGAAGAGATTTGATAGTGATCCCTCCACTTGATTTTCTCAAAACCAAAGGAATTAAATCTACCTAACCTAACATTGTTAGGAGAAAATTCATGACAAACCATCAATTGGCCTTTTGATTCATTAAACCTATGAACCAATTATGTCTATAAATAGGCACCATTTGTTAGTCTTCAAATTATCCAAATCCGAATACAATTTCAAGCTTTAATATATTCAGAGAAGTTCTATAAAGAAGCAAGTTTTGTGAGAGTTTATTTTGTGAGCTTTTGAAATTATTTTCAAAATGGAGAGCGATAAAAATAGTAAAGAAAAATCATTTAGAGTATTTTTGGGAAATACTTATCACTATTTTTATCTCACTTTGTATTTTCTCTAAAATTGTTATTTTAGAGAAGACTCTTTTTGTACCTACTATTTTATTTGGAATTTGAGAGATGGATGTAACTCAAAATTAAAGATAAAACATGTTAAATTATTAGTGTCATTTATTTCTTGATTATTTTATTCAGCATTTACCGTCGTGCCCAACACAAACAACAAAGAGAAGAGGAATGTCAATGATTCTTTTGTTGCAGCATTCCCCTCGACAAAACAAGAAACCGAAGAAGATGTTCAGAGTTCGTTAAACTCCTGATCATGTCTCATCATGTGATTACTTGTAGAGCAGGGTCTGACCACTGTGGTTATTTCTTCTGGGGTGTCAGCACTCATGTCAA
This sequence comes from Apocynum venetum, assembly GCA_019593545.1. Classification (NCBI taxonomy): domain Eukaryota; kingdom Viridiplantae; phylum Streptophyta; class Magnoliopsida; order Gentianales; family Apocynaceae; genus Apocynum; species Apocynum venetum. Next base: position 865,861 of record SRSM01000149.1, read on the forward strand.
TTTTGGGATGGATTTGGGGGGTGGGATCCGTCGATGATTTTGATGATTTTTTACATCAGTTTTGAGTCTTTTGACGGCTGAAAGTTAATTAATTTCCTCTATAGGATTGATGCTAGAACCCACCTATGATCATGCGGAGTGTTGTAGCTCTTGTATGTTGTAATTAGATGGTTTAGGCTGAATTGATAAAAGATCATAAAAGATTGTACATAAATGTGTTGAGACTTTTTAAAAAATATTTTTCGATGTTAGTTTTTCTTCTGACCATGTATTTCCCAGCAGTTTTGGACCTTTTGGTCATTGTCGCCATTGGCATATGTTCCATTGAGAAAGAAATTGAAACAGAAGTCTTCAAAACAGCAAGAAACTGCTAAAATATAATACAATGAAATCTCTTTCTATATATGCCATTTTTTAAAAAACGAAATGTACATAGATAGGATCCTTTCTAGGTAGTTTAGCGGGCTTTATTGTTGATTAACTTCAAGAAATTTATCCTTTAAAAACAAATTCAAGAAATTTGAAGAAAATAAAAAGGTTTAATTGGGGAGACTGGGTTTTGTATTAGAATAATTTATTTTGGAGGAGAGAGTCCCCGTGCATTTGCAATTGCTTCGGACTTCGAATGGCTAAAGGGCTCCTTTTTGCCTAAATCTCCCTCCCTTACGCCCTTTTCACTCTATTCCTGTCTGTCTTTTCTCTCTTTACATTTTCTCCTTCCTCCATTTCGATTTCTGCAACTCGTCAGCTCATTTTCTCCAATATCATTGCCATTGGGGTTGCCTCTATTTCAAATCTCCTCCAGTTTTCTTCACCCACCTCGGTTTTGGGTAATCCTTTTTTCTTGATTCATTTCAAATCCCTTGTTGCAATAATACACGTGCATTTATATTGCGTTTTTTTAAAAAAAAAATGCTTGAAAATTTTCTAAATTGTTCAAGATATTTTCTTGCTGGAAATGCAATGTGATAATTTTTTTTCTTTATTTCAATTTTTGTTTTTGTTTTTTCAATTCTTTTAATTGGGAAACTTTTAGATACCAAGGCTTGGATTGTTTTCAGCTGCCATATGCTTTAAATTTTCAGAAGAATCTTAATCTTGAAACTTCTAAAATCTTCACATTATGAATACCTGATAAGAAGCTTTAGAGTTAATTTCTTAGGCCCAAAATCATGCTTTTATATGGTTTTCTCATTGTACTTATATGTTAAATCCTCTGTTTCATGTAAACCAGAAGGTGAAGATCTTGCACTTTTAAAGCTTTAATCACTACAGAAAGATTGTAGTATAATAAAAATAATCTTGTAAGAATTCTTTTATATTATCCCATCTTTTTAAACTAAGTTGTTCTAAGCTAATAAGAGCATCATTTTGTTGATCCTCCAATCCTATATTAGAATCTGTGCCTGTAATTAAATTACTAATTTTATTGACAAAATTATAAGGATTATTCCCCTCCATTACTAGTTCATTATAATCTGATGGAAATCTTTGTTTCCATTCATCCCACATGGACTTTGTACTTTCTCCCAGAAAAGTTTCTATATAAGTAAATAATTGTTCTGTACTAGCATCTTGCATATGTCTAATATAGTCTCCTATGACTGATGATTTCCATACATCAATTACATTTGTCCAAGTCTGAGGTTCGTGTGCTGTAATCTTTAGAACTTGAGGTTTTCCCAAAGTTTGAAAAGTTATTGGTCTTTCTAAAGCCATTCTTTTCCCTTTATTTGTATAGTTATTTCTTTCTAAACTTTCTGTATAAGGAATAATAGGCTTATAATTTTCTGGTATCGTTGGTATTGGTCTAGGTCCATTTCGTGTCCTATTATCCCATGTTCTACTAGGTCTTTGTTGTGTTGCCTGAAAGGGTGAACTAGATGATGCTGTACTAGTTGCTGGTTGTATGTCTGCTAAATCTTTTGAATTACTAAAATTTGATACTACTTCCAAAAGAGTCATTTAAGAATCTTTAAGTTAAGTCTTGTAATTCTTCATTTATCATTCTAATTCTTATTAAATTCATTATCATAATATAATTCTTTATCTTCCTCTAAAATTTCTCTATGGGTATCTTCTAATTCTAATAATTCTTCTGTACTCAGATTTATCATTCCTAATTCTTTAGGATACAAGATTCTATCTTCTATTATAGTGTTCTGGATATCCATAAAATCTTGATGTTGCTCTGATTTTGATTCTGTTTCTGATTCTTCATCTTTTATAGGTTTCTTATTGTAATTTATAAATCTTATACTAGTATGTCCTTTATTATCTGTATAATAAACTGCATCTTCTAGTAGTAGTGAAGTATTTTCTGTTTCTCCAAATTTTTGTATATCCCAACTACTTCCTGCATAAATTTCTGGATCTACTATTAATGGTTTAATCATTTTTATATCTTTACTAGATATCATATTTATTTTCTATTGATTTTTAATTTTATATTTTATATTACTATCTGTTGCTACTTTAGCTATTTACCCTATACTAATATGAAGATTATTTCCTTCATTCCAGTCTTCATATCCTTTTGTCTGTATTGCTATTTTAAAGTGTTTACATAATTCGTTAATATTTACTAAAATGTCTGGTGCATAATAAAATATTCCTCTATTATTACTTAAATCTACTTCTACACTTTCTATTACAGCTTTTCGTGTATTATTTATTCTTCCATCTATTATTGCTAATAAATCTCTTGTACCTAATGCTATTCTATGTGATTGTTTTATTCCTATAATTACTAATCCTAGATGAATATATTTTTTATTAGTCTGTTTTAATTTCTTAGCTGATTCTTTATTCATAAGATATAAGTCTCTACATTCTTGTCTTAGACAACTACTTCTACTTGTCTTAGAAAAACCTTTCTTTTTAACAAATTGTTGATCTATATTTGTAATACTTAATTGTTTAAATTGTTCTTGCTTAAGTTTAGTAATATATGGTTGATCTTGTACTGTATATTTATTTTTCACTTTTTTTATTTCTTCTAAAACCCTATTTTGATCATTTGAATTTTCTAATTTTATAGCTTCGGCTATTTTTTCAATATTTTCTATCTTTTTAAATATTTTTATGAGTAAAATAATTTGTCTGAAAATTACTTTAGAACCTTCGTTTTGATAATCTGTTTTAATAAAACCTATCGGATGTTTCAAGAATTCTTCACTTATTCATAAAGCTTCTATATAATTGTTATCTGTATAATCTGTTGAAGTCATGCAAGTGTTAACTTTTGAAGTTCTATATCTTTTTTGATATTTTGTAATAAATTTTCTATATTATTTTTAGGAAAAGTTTCAATAAATTTTTTAATGTAATCTAAATTTTTATTGAGATGATTTATATTTTGTTTATGGTCTTTGTTTTCTTTGAATAATCTTTCTAATTTATTGTTTAAATTTTTATCTTCTTGAAATAGATTTCTGGCAAGATTAATTAACAAATCTGCTACTGTATTTAATTGTATATTTTCTTCACTGTGTAAATGATGTTTAAAATGGTTTTGGGTACAATTCCATTTAAGTCTAAAAGTTTGATCTAATCGTCCTTATTCTTTGTATAAATTAATACTAGGTGACTTAATTAGTGGCTCAGGCACGGAGAGGTACCCGGTATTATAAAAAGAATTATTTGTACACATATTTCCTATTTTGAAAAATTTAATAATAATATTAGAATTTTAAAATTTGTTCAACTACCATGAAATTGGTTTCATGGAAATAAATATTCCATCTCTTTCATTGAAATAAAAATTTTATTTGCTATCATGAAATTGGTTGCATGAAATGTTTATTTCAATGAAATTGGTTTCATGGAATATTAAAGCTAGAGAACCATTGAAGCTAACTTATTTTTGCATCGTACCCCAACATCATATCAAGAAAGATGTTATGGTTACATCTTTTTTTTAACTAAGAATTTTGCACTAATTCTCCCTAGCTCAACAAAGGATTCTCGATAAAGATTCTGCACTTAATTATTCAACATCACCAAAGAAATTTAACTCTTGATAGTAAAAGTTAATCAAAGCATAATAATTAAAGCATTAAAGAAAAAGATAGTACCGATTGATGAAACACCATAATAATTTCCAAGTAAATATGTTTCTAATATTAGACTAATATTAAACTAAAAAGTATCCGCTTAACACCATAATAAAAGTTTATTGCTTTAAAATATGTGTTTAAGACTACTTCATCTTTTGTTTATTTAGAGATAGCTTTGGTCTCATTATTCTAAATAGTTGTAACTACATTATATGTTTTGTTTTTGGTGCTAATTGTAAACTCTTTCACAAATGCAATGACTGTTTTGCTCTGAATCTGTTCTTGAATGATTTTGAACTTTATTGTCCCCTGTTGTAGAATTTAAAGTGTAAGTAATGCAAAACCATTGCATTCTTATAATATATATATATATATATATATATATATATATATAAAAGTATAAGGAAGAAATGGCATTTGTTTCCTTGCAGTGGTTACTTGATTGACAAAGTCTGAAGCACTCAAGGACAAGAGTTCTTGTGCATCATGAGTAAACACAACTACTTGAATATCTCATGTGGAATCTAATATGTTTATAGTGATGCGATACCTGTGTAAATCTAAATTTTGTTGTTATATAGAATCTGAAATTCACATCTATAGCAACACAGTGATGATCAAGGACAACCAAAGTGCAGCACTAAGAAGAGATGGAAGCATTTGTAAAGATCACCTACAAACCAATTTCAATATGAAATGATATTGTATTTAGTGAATTTAGTTTTACCTTTGGATGACTTCAACATCTTTGTTGCAGTTGTAACGTGACATCACATAGCCAGAACTTGATGTTATTGATTTGAAGCAATTTGGATAGCAAATATAGAAGATCTTCTGTGATGTGTCTATCAGTTTGACTTTTCCAAAAATCCAAGACATTTCTCTCTGTCCAAAAGGAATATGTGAGCATAAAAAATCAATGTGTGTAAGTCTCCAAAAGACCACTTAGTTAGCAAGTAAACAAAAACTGCAAATATTTTTTAGTCTAGTAGGTAGATTTAGTACACAAGCAAGTGGACTTTTCAATGGCTATGTGCTTGGTTAATAAAATGCAAGAGAAGTGATAGTTGCAGCTTGAAGAAATGCATTAATTTTTCATCTTCTTTAGATTTTGGTAATTAGAAAAATTTGAGAAAAATCAACTTATGAGGGGAAGTATTTAATATTTTTGTTGTAAAATACTCTCTTTTACCATAGTACAATATTATATATATATAGTGAATTTGATATTTGTCAACTATCAAGTGCCTATATATATATACCTATTTTTTTATTCCTTACTCCTCTTTCTATCCCCCTCATCTTTATCTCTTTTTATTATTAAACAATGTTTTGTTTAAATCATATTTGGTGTCTTTTGAAAAGAAAGTTTCTTCCAATACTTATTTTAATGCAATCAAGATATTGTGCACTCATGAAATTTTCTTTTCATTTTCATTGATAAAGTAGGTGTGATCAGATGATGGATACTACTCTAGTGCAACAAAAAGATTCATTAGTTAGATTTTCACTCATGAAGGCATATATATATAGACTAAGTTAAGGCCAACAAATAGATTGATTTCACTCTTCTCCTATTAGGCTACTTGTTTCAATTCTTGATCAGATTTCATCTATTTCTCTTGGACTTTGATCATTGTTTTTTATCTTTGCACATATTATTTACATTTCTTTTTTAGAGAAAAATAGACACAATTATCATTCAAAGTCCTTTCATTTCTATCTCAGTCAAAGGGAAAAAAAAGTGGCTTCTCTTTCTCAATTATTCTTCCATCCACAAGTAGATAAACTCCTTGTTAAAAAAACGAAATAGACCATGGATTAAATGTAATTTTAGAGGGACATAGAGTAAGTAAAATAAATGAAAATATTCATCTAGGTTTCTTAAGAAGAAAAAACTATTTTATACATAACATAAGCCACATTCCAAATTGCACACAGATTCTAATTTGTCAAACCAACCCATGAGTCATGACGAAGGAAGATTACATGGGAATAGTGGCATGTAGTAGATGTATTGATATAGCTTTCAGTACCAATAGTTACTACAACTTAGATAATTCAGATATTTCCCAAACATAACAGAAACCACACAACACATTACTCGAAGAAAAGCTTAGCCACAACTTAAAAATAGACAAGTTATCATGTAATTCATTATGTTGATAATCAAATTACTAAAATTAAATGCATAAAAGTGAACTTAGAAAACAAATTCAAAGTCTAACAAAGCACATGAAGGTACTTATAGTCATGCCTAAAGAAAATTTGAGAACAATAAATAGTTTCTAAGTGGGATTCATTTGAATCAAAATCTAATAATGTGTATAATAAACATGAAGTAAATCAAATAGTTGTACAACTATATGATTGGATTCTTGACAACTATTTATATTCTTTGTTGACCAAACTAACCAATTTACCAATGTAAAAGCATACTTACTATTAAAATCCACAAGGGCTAATTTTTTATTTTATTTCAATCAAAGTAAGAAAAGCTTGAATAATTAAATATAATAGAAATAGATGTAGTTTTAAAATTGGAATTTAAAACTTTTATTATAAAAATAAAGGGTCTAAGCTACTGGGTACGGGTTTTGGAGAATAATTAGGGCTAATATGCCAATCTTTTTTCTTCATTCAATTATTCTCACATATCAAATAATCCTCATTGATCGAAGGAGGAACCTGCTCTCACATATAAAAAATGGCATAAATGCTTGAGGAAAATAAAGATTTTGGTCGAAGGGAAGGGGAAAAGGGAAGTTTCAATTTCTCTCCCTCGAGGTCGAAACCAAAGAATCCTTAAATGTTCATCTGGCAGTGTATATGAGATGCTAGGCTCCGACGTCTTGGACGACTACTTCAAGTAAGAACCCTAGATTTGTATAGTTATGATGCATTTTAATTATCATTCTATTCGATTGTTACAGTAACTTATAGATTCTTAATATTTGATAATAGACTCATGATGACTGATATTAGAGAAGATAAGCGGGACTTTTTTGTTGTGGTGGACTCATTGTACTTCTAGTCCTGTGTGAATGAGAAGAATGATAATGTGGTGACATAGGTCATCATGTATAATATATTTTAAAAGAAATATGTTCTTATCCCGATTATTATATGGTAAGCATAATTGAATTTCACATGAAGCTTATTTTCTCCATAAAACTATAATATTTTTCCTTTTTTGCAGGAAACATTGGACTCTACTCATTCTCTGGAATAGTTGTGATGGTTCTAAATCCCATAGTGAATGCACGATATTCCTTGACTCTCTGCAGTCCATGAATATTAATCTTGAATTTGAACCACACATTAGTAGGTAAATGAAGTTTATTTCATAAATTGCTAAAGAGATTGCTCACTACATTCCCTTTTTTATCCCTAATAATTTGAACATAGTTGAGAATAACTAAATAATTGACTCATAGGTTCCACAACAAAAGTATAGTGCTAAGTGTGGTTAGTATGTGCTTCTGTTTGCTAAGTTGTTCATGGAGACTGCACCCAAAAACTTTAGCATCACTGATGGTTATCCATATTGCGTAAATAATTTTGTTGTATACTATGTTCATTATCCTTTAGTTTTAGATGTGGACATTTATCATTTAGTCTATACTTTCACTTACACATGAATGATAATTAATTTACCTTGGACAACTTTGAGGAATTTCGACTTAACTTCTGCAAAAGGATAAAGATGATAGATTCAATAGGGAAGGAGATTGTAACTGATTTTGGTGACATTGAGATTGAGTTTGTGTCTCATATTTTGTTGAATACAGAATCTGAAAAAGAAGAAAAAGCAAAACAAGTTGTGAATGAATATTGTGTTGATGTACATGATGTTATTTTCACTGTCCAAGGTGATGGAATTTTCATCAATGAGAGTGTGTTTAGAATAAAATCAGACCTGCATGAGTTTTTGAAGGATGAAAATGACACTAGTGGAATTATTGTAAGGAGTTGAAGAGAAGTAATCTGAGATCAAATGTTTGCATGCAAGTGAAAGATAAAGATGACACTGGTGAGAAAATCTTTAGTAGGATTTATATATGTTTATATGCAGTTAGGATGGGTTTTAAGGCAAGATATAAGAAGATAATAGGACTAGATGAGACATTCCTTAAAGGTCCATATTCAGGGTTATTATTGATAGTCGTAAGTATTGATACTAATGATTTCATTTACCCAATTGATTGTGCCATGACTGATGCTGAGAATAAGGAAAATTGGAGATGGTTTATTGAGGGCTTGATAACTGATCTTGGAATACACGATATTAAGAATTGGTGTTTTATTTTTGATAGGAAAAAGGTAATAGAAATGTTATATTTATTTTTGATGCAATTTTTTCCAGTAAAAAACACGCTCTTTGACAAAAATATTCTCAAATATGCAAAGTCTAATTCTAGTGGTGCTAAGCTATTACCTGGCATTGAGATCATACATAAACTTATTCTTATTTGAGATCATGCATTGAAAAATCATACACAAACTCAATCTCATCTTGAAGATGCAGTGAAAGAACACTTTTGGAGATGTGCCAAGGCAATATATGTAAACAAATTTGATGTTGAACGTGAATTTTTTAAAGCAACTGATGAGGGGGCACAGAAGTGGTTGAAGGACAACACATCACCAGTGCATTAGAGTAGGGCACATTTTAGGGAGGTGGTGAAATGTGATGGTCTACTAAATAACCATAGTGAGATTTTCAACAACAATATATTGACATCAAGGTGTAAACCTATCTTAGGGCTATTGGAGGGGGGTTGGAGAATGCAAATTTCAAGTAAGAGAGATGAACATGAAACAGTTTACAGTTGATATTGAGATGAGGAGGTGGGATCTATCAAGCATCACTTGTGCACATGTTGTGTCTACCCTAGGTTTTCTAGGTGAAGATCCTGAAATTTATGTTGATGAGTGCTACACAATTGTAGCTTATACTAAAGCCTATGAACTAATAATTTGTCCCACAAATGGGCTAATCAACTAGCCAAAGTCGATAAGACCTCCATTGTTAGCGCTTGAGAAAATAAGGCTGCCAGGCAGGCCTAAGAAAAATAGGACATTGGAGACTAATGAAAGAATAAATAAAAATGCTACAAAAGTAAACGGGAACAATGGAAATGAAGTCAAAAAGCTATCCAGCACGAGAAATGCTCAATTTAGATGTACAAAATTGTGGAAAACAAGACATAATAGTAGAAAATGCCCAAGTGGACAAGCTAGACAAGAAGATGCAGCTTTTAATCATAGGTTGTGGGCAATGAAAATGTAGACAACTCATGTGCAAAAAATGTTAATAAATGTGGAAAGTGTGGTGAGATATTTCACAATAGAAGAAGATGCCAAAATATGTGTCTTCCATGTGAGGTTGCATTAACAAAGCCAATTGACCCACTAGTTGATCAAACATCTAATGCAAGTCGTTGGTCCCTATATTCTATACTTAATTTATTTAATACTAGTCTACTTCATTATAAATATTATTTTTTTTGTAAAATCATTAAATATTTTAGGATGACATACCTAACTTGTTTTATCTATTACATGCATGTTAAATCATAAGTCAATCATCAAGAAGACACCAAAAAACTTACCAATAAAGATGCAATTGACCATTGGTAGCCACATTTTGTAGCCATTATGGCCGTTCAGTGAGGATAAGCAAGTTAGGTTGTATTTTGACAGTTTCTAAAGTATTATGGCAAGATAGGTTTTGTTTTGACATTTTCTATTAGATGAAGGATGGTAATATGATCAATTTTAGACATGGTATTTGTAATCTTAACGAACTTCAAACTTCTATTCAACATGCATGACTTTAACAAGTCAAATATGAAATACATTTTTAACATAGCATAAACTATATAAACTACAAAACATTAAGGTTCTTATCCAAATCACAGAAACCTTAACATGGCATATATTATAGAAACTACAAAGTTCGTATCTAACCATTACATAACATTAAGATTCTTATCTAAATTACAGAATTCCTACGCAATTCAAGCATTGCTTCATTCGCAGAATCATCAAGGCTCTTGTCTAGAGGTTTGCACTAATGCCACAACATTATTACAAGCATCATTGTATACAAAACTAGAGCCAACTTCAACTTTCTTTCCCTATTCTTAAGAACGGTCAACTCTTCTTCAAGCTTCTTTATCTTCCTAAGCAATTTGGGAACGACGGGGGTATCAACCCACATGAAAAAATTACATCTTCCTTCCCCTGTAATTTTTTTTATTTTTAAAATGAAACGCATTCGAATCAACAATAGAGAACGATGGGTACCTAAACGTTAAACTCACATTTCCTTTTTCACATCCAAGGAAGCGTCTTGTGGAGTTCTAAGAATAGCATTAATCCCACAAAACATCTAGGTGTGGAAGAGGGTTGCATTGTGGATCCCTCCCTCTCCATTTCCATGCTTCGTCGGATGCAAGATGAAGAATCCCTATCATCTTCAGAAAATTTCGCTCAATACATTGTGTTGTTTACTTGTTGTCTTTGATTGATTTAGGTGAAAGAAAAGAATGAAATGTTTACCATATTAGTTACAGAGGAATTTGTTGCGGAGAAGAAAAGAATATGTTTTGGACCCTTTTTTTTATAATAAAGGTTTTAAATTCCAATTTTGTCCATTAGGGAGAAATTCAAAAACAAATTGACTGGTGTTGATTGTGCTTGACCTCACGGAATTTGTTAAAAAAATCTAGTCCACCAAGACAAAAAAGGTAAGGACCTATGATACTGAAAAAATTGATTTGGACTTGGTTTGCCAAAATAAAAAAAGGTAAGGACTAAATATGCCAATCTTCCTAAATTTTATCACTTGACAATTAATAATTGGGTTGCGAATCTACATAAGATAAATGTCAAATCAATTAGACATATTTATCTCTATCTATTGAGTCACTATGTTAAATATGATGTCAAAAGATGACATCTTTGTTAACACTATCATAGACAGATCAACATACATAACTCAGGACATTTGCATTGGTGAGAAATATAATGACATTGTTAACTTTGATTATGCGACATACATTTTTGGACTTTGACATTGTAATATTAAATATGCTCTAAAAGAAATATAAGCCATCTAAGAAAATGTTTACGCAAATCCAAGAAATTAAATACTTTCTTTATCACTTTTTATAAGTTGTTTGAAACAATTTCAGAGCATTTTAGTTCTTATGATATTTTTATTTATTTTATTTTAGGAATAAGAAAAAAATGAATAAATAGTTGAAAATAGAAGCAAATTTTAGACTTGGGAATAGCTAATAGAAAATGAGTCTCTTCTTAAAATAAGAGATGGAGGGTACAAAGGGAATATTCTAACTCTTTAGCCACTCAAACAAAGATCACATAGAATGTCATTTATTGTGTCTTTTATTTTTTATTTTTTTAAAATATGTGATAATTATTACAAATATAATTTGAACTCATAATATTCGCATTCTCTACCTTCTTATGTTAATTACTAATCTTAGATAAATAACATCACCAATTTTTCAATTTTTCAATTAAGTGGTCTTGATGTACACTTAGAGCATTTAAATGGTTAATAATCCAACACAGTTACACAACAAATAATTGTCAATTGGACTTGTAAATTTCATCACTATTGGAAGATTAATTATAAATCTAGACCACAAAATCGACAATTCTAAGAAATTTTGAATTGTATAAGTGAATATTATATGACAAATAGGTCAAATCCTTAATGGAAAAGGATTTTTGAAATTCTTTGGCATAACGGCAGCTCCCATCCGACTCTATCCATTCGATCATCGCTACCAACATCAGTATTGTTGTCCCCACTAACATCGGTCATAGCTATTCGATAAGTATGACGTAAGTATGCATCTCTCATGCGCATGTATCCCATCTTCCATGGTTTAACAGGGTACGGGAGTGATGTGTGTCACATTGGAGGAGCCTATTGGCTAATGGTTCTAAATGGTCAAGAGTTGAAAAAAGTAGTAAATGGTAAGTATTTTAAAAATATTATCCTTCTCTTTGGGAGGGACTTCAACTCTAGATGTTATTCAACGAGAAAATCGTTTTCAGCTACAAAAAGCAAGCCAAAAATAGCTTTTGAATCATCAATTGTAAGCTCAATTGAGGTCACAATTGGCTGAGAAGGTTCTGATGCAAGACCGGCAAGAAATGTTAGATCAACAGCAATTTCCGTAATAGTTGATGCTTCTGCACCAATTGAAGTTGCAACAGACATATCAACTAAATAAACCAAAGGGATATTTGATCCTGAGATGCCTGAGTAAGCCCAAAAGTTTCACCTTCAGCAATAGGGTTGACAAGATGAGTTTCAATTGTAGTGCTAGTAATTTGCTTAAGTATATTGCTCATCAAGATCTATTTGAGATCAACACAGAGTTGCTTCCAACTATTAGCAGCCGATTCAAGTCTATTATTAGCATCTTTCAAGTTTCTCTCAAAAATAGCTTTCTCTAATTCCATTTCCATCAATTGAAGCCTCATAGTTTCATTTTCAATTGTAATGGCCTTGATTGTTGCCCTTTGTTCCCTGATTCCAATATTTTTTATAGAAATCATAGTACTCTAGGCACTTACTTCGATTGTAAGCATTTTAAGTTTTTCCTTCAAGGAAGTAAGATGATTAGATCTACTTTCAATATCTTTTTCAAGAAAATCATACCTTTCCAGAGTAGCTTCTAGTCGATTGGTTAGCTCCTCATTCTTTGCTTGAAGATTTGAAAATTCATCAATGTTAATGATAGTTTTTTCTTTCTTGCCCAAATAAAAATCAATATGATACCAAGTATTCAAAAATTTCTCAAATTAATACTACAAAAATATTTTAAAGTAGCAGGGATAGAAAGATCATTAGTTTTGGCAGCATTAATTATTGCCTGAGAAATTTGATTTTGGGTCCTTTTATCTATCGATATTGGTTGACAAATGATGACAATCAGAAATTAAGATCAGAAGCTGCCAAGAAAAGATTGGGTAAGTCCACCTCTATTTCTGACATTCAAGAAGTTGGAAATTACATATTTGATGTAGCACCACTTGAGCCTATTGATGGTTCAGGAGTAGAAACAGTTTTTTCCTTGGCCAATGGATCAACAAATAAATCTCAATTCCTAGACGATGAAATGGAATCATTTGCTCCTTCTTTATCTCCTTCGGAAACAGAAGTAGGATCGACTTTCCTTTTCTGATATATGAGAAACAATATGTTATTCAAGGAAACAAAGAAATATTAATGGAAGTTTTTGATATATACCTTCTAGGATTTTTTCTTGGATACGAATGGTTGCAACCTTTTCGATTGCCTTATTGGTTCAGGAAGGGTTTCTACTTCAATTGGTGACTCATCAATTCCTATTTCGATTTGATTTTAAGTAAGAGGTTATTTGCAACTCATGAAAGAACAACAATCCAAAGCCTTACCTTGTTGAGCTTATTAGGAGCCGATGCTTTTGGTTTTGCTTTTTGCCCATTCTTTTGCGATATTTTTCTTTTTGAAGACAATGAATGAGGTGATACAGAAGGTGTAGATGAGGATGATGTAGTTTCTTGTAATTTTTTAAGCCAAACATCGAAAGGATCAGAAAAATAGGCTTCAACTACCAATGTCCTTGAATTTGTGTGTTTAGGATTAGCAATAATACCTTGAACAAGTCTGAAGTGTTGAGCAAAGTAATGAAGATTGTATGACTCAGTAGAAATCTTGTTATTTTTTTAGATAGACTTTAACCCTAGCAAGACCTTGAAGTCTATATTGATAAGGGCTAGTTGCTAGGCAAGAATTGTATTAGCAAAATGCAAGTAATAAATAATTTATGCTATCCATACTTTATTTAGAGGAACTTCTCTAAGACGATATCTAGTAGCAACTTCTAAATTTTTGGCTCAAAAACCATGAAGCCGATCAACCCCATACTTTGGAAAACATTGATAAAGCCACATCTATAGAGTCCATAAAGGGCCATGAAGGCTATTAGCTTTCCCTCATTTTTCAATAAAACCAACCAGTTTAGACATCATTCGAAAGATTAAGGAAAGCACAAATAAAGCAATAACGGTGGGATTATTTATCAAAAGTGTCGATGCATGATAGGCATATTCAGTTACTATGCCTATTGAATTAGTGCGTAATATATCTGCAAAACCAAAGCATTAAGAAAGCACCATGTTCATCAAATGATACTTCAAGAGAGGTTTTTTAGTTGGCTAACATAAAACTACTATAAGTCATGGCCTTTTTATTGAAGTTATAAGTAAAGGCAAGTAAATCGACATCATGGAGGACTACAATTCCATCTCCAACATAGGGTAGACCAAGAATGGTACAAATGTCTAATAAGGTAGGAGAAATCATACCAAATGGAAAAATAAACCCATTAATTGTTGTCGGCCAAAAAAGGATTACTGCTATTAGCAAGTTTGGCTTCATGTTGAAGTCAGTTAGTCGAATTGCATCATATATGCCTCAAGCTTTCCATGAATTTTCAAAGGCATTGCTGACCCTATCAATCTATCTATCATAAAGAGCAAAATGCGTCAGTTAACAGCGAAGGTTCATTGGACACAAATGGCAATATAGCTTGTATTTTTTATAAGCAAGGTAAAATCTTTTGAATTGATAAAAAAAAATGAGAGATTGATTTATATTCCTTGGAGTGATGATTGGCCCGAGTATAAAACTTCTTGCTTGTTCATCAAAATGAATCATACTACAGTCACTAGTCGGAATATCAAATGGAGAAAACATTATATGTGGAAGAATAAAAGAAGAAAACCTTAGGAAGTTTTGTTGCAAAAAAGGAAATCAAGGTAGAAGAAGTGATGATGTAGAGAAATAGTTGATATATAGCAAAGGCAAGCCGTTATGCGCTGGAATTCAAAAGGATTCGAGGTTATCAAAAATCCCTAACGGTTAATTTTTGAATTTGAACATCAGTCTTCTCAACTGAAAGAGAGAATTTAATGTTTGTTTTCAAAGTTTCATTAATACCCTCTTTAATTTAAGGGATTTATATATCAATAACTCATGGTTTCCATTACTCTCCACCTTAATTTAAGATATTTACATTTCACTAACTTATAAGTTCCACCATTTATTATATTAATATCAAGAATAATTTGGTAAATTAATTAAACTCATAAAGTGAACATTCAATTTTAGACGGAGGGAGTAATAGAAATCTATAAGGGAATGACTTGTAAATCTAACACAAAGCACCATTAGGATTCTTTCAAACACAACTGAGTACACTAACTTAATTTCCAGTCCTTTACTAGTCCCTACAAGGAGAGGTTAGCCGTACATCAGACACAAGCAAGCTCCAAAAAGAAAAGTGGCAGCAACAACACATCTTTTCCAAAAGATTGTTCGGAGTTCTTCAGATCTTTCCCAAGAATTAATCCTATTCTTCAATGATTTGATATGCAAAATTTTCCTCATCTTCCTAATCTTTTCTTCTTGGCCTGCATTTGTGTCTTTTACCTAGATCTCTCCTTGTCTCTTTTTGTTCTTTTTTCTCGCTTGTGGATTTGACAAAAATGCCCCCTGAAAATTTGTGTGTGATGCTAAGAATGCATGAAACAGACCACCACGGGTGATTGAAATGTGTTGTAGATACATGCTGGGATTCTACTATCTATATATGAGACAATACCTCGTAAATACAAGGTAACCCTTGCTAGTCTGCTATCATCTATTTGTTTTGTTTGGATGGATAATGTTTAAAATCTTGCGAGTACCAAATAATAAGGCTAGTGATGATTTACCGACAATGTAAGTATTGTCACAATCTCTGTTTTGGAATTGATAGATAAATATAAAAGGCCTTCGCAACCTCTGTTTTGGATTTGCTTGGAAAAGAAGTTTCAAAAAAGGTCTTCGTGACCACTTTGTTTGGACTTGTTTTGAAAAGATTTGAAACTCGTTCTTTGATTTGACTATTTGGTTACAGTTTTGACTTAATTGTGGCTGCCTTATTTTCTGATTATTTTGAAAATATTTAATATGGAAAAACAATAATCTTGGACGTTTTGTCATGTTTTATGGTGCTAGTGGTAGAGTAGAGATATTTGAGCCAATACTAGGGTTTCTTGTCTTAGCTTCCGCATTGATTTAAATTGTTTAGATATTTAGAGTATCGATACACTAATGCTCAACTATGTGATTTTGATATCATCATTTGGAACCAGGTGATATTAATTAGGCAAGCAATCCCCTCCGTCTTACTCAATTGGAGTATTGATTATTTAAGGATATTAACCTTCGTTTCACATGAAATTTTTATCACTGTATTTAGTACTCTGCTTGTATAAATGAAAAAAAAAATGTCTAGAATTTCAGCTAGTTAGTTCTGTCTTCCTATTGCCGGATGGTAGGCGGCACCTCATCTAACAGTGGTGCCTAAGAGGGTTGGGGTTGTCAGAAGTCTTGTGTGCACAATAAATGTTATTGAATATAAGAGAACCTAAAAGAAAAAAGAAATGAAAGCATCAGCATAAGTATGTCGTATGCCATGGCCTTTAAAAAAAAAAAAAAGTATGTTTTCATGGAGTCTTCATCTTTGTGGGATGCCCACATATCCTAAGCTGAAAAGACTTCTCATGCCGAAAGCATAAAAAAGGTATTGTGGAGTGAAACAACGCGTCACAATTTCTTTTTTGCATGTTTAAAATAAAAGGAATAGCCAAATAAGTGATAAGTGAACTTATTCAAATCCCACCATGAGAGAATAAAAGAAAATGCTCATATACTTTTTTGTAAGATTGGCTGAATTATCCATAAAATTTGGAGCACAACTTGCAGCAAAATGGAGCACGTAGAAGAATTCCACTTTGAAGCACGGCACTCTCTATTTCTGCGCTGAGCAGCTGACACGAGTATTCAGTAGGCTATACTCATATGTAAAAATACCATTAAAAGGACAATGATTGGGCCATTATTTTATATGTAACTCTTGAAATTTTAAATTGTTTTGGCCTAATTATTGTTATACATTATTTTTATATCAGAAAGTTTTTGTTATTACAATGAGATGATATATGAAAGGCCCCATTAATGAAATATGATTAATTCAATAGTTCAAAATAAATTTTAAGACACATTTCCAATAAGAGATGACAAATATTTTCTTAATCATTTACCTATGATATTTTTATCAATTAGACTGTAATTTTACTTATGAAATAAGTATGTATAGTTATCGTATTATTCTTATTATTTAATATAATTAGTTATGAAACTCATATATGCAAATTTTTTACATTAAGTAAGATATTTGTCAAAATTTTAAAAGTAATTTTTACTCTTAAAAAATCAAATATTATTTTTTTTCATCGAAAATAAAATTATACACACTCAATTTTGAACAAAGAAGTACCAATTGAAACACTCATGAAATAATTAGCTTTGTTTATAAAAGAAGTAGATGTACTCATCATATTATTCTTATTATTCAATATAATTAGTTATGAAAATCATATATCTAAAAAAATCTTACATTAAGTAGGATATTTGTAAAAATTTTAAAAGTAAATTTACTCTTAAAAAATCAAAATTTATTTTTTTTCCCTCAAAAATAAAATGATACACACTCAATTTTAAACAAAATAGTATCAATTGAAACAATCATGAAATAATTAGCTCATATGTCCTCATAAAATTTAGAAAAGGCGAATTTCGCTATCATATGTCTAGCTGCAGCAGACTCTGAAAAAAGTGGTTTATCTTTGTGGCAATGAAAAATTACTTGCCTTTTATGGAAAGTCAATCATGATACTATTGCTCATGCAGCATACAAAAAGTATTACCAGTATATTTTTATCGACTGATGAATGGAAGATAATATTCTTATTCTTAATGGACGAGCATAAAAGTATTAATTAATTCATCCATTTACTTTTTTTTTTTAAGGAATATTCATCCATTTACTTAATGATTATACAAAGCTTTTAAGCTTGCTTTTTGTGGCATCCACGTAGAGTACTTGTCTAAAATATCAGCCACAAATTGTGCATAGTGTACGATGCGACTTGCATGAATAAAATCATTAGCATGGCCAAAGGTAAAAAAAAGGAAATTAGATTATTAGTTATTGGGGTAACTATTCTTAAGGAGATCAATGATTGATTAATTTCAACTTGATTATCCACGACATGTTTCCCATTGGTGTGTTTAAAACAAATTTTGGTGCTCGTACTTTTTCGTTGTGGATTTGCACATCTTATGTGCTGTTAATACTAAAGAACCTACCCCTCAAAAAAAAATAATAATAATAATACAAAAGAATTATCTCAAGTTATGACCGAGTTCGTAAGGCATGTTATAATGCGGAGAGAAATCTTTCGGCAACGCATGTTAGAATCTCGTGTGAGATAAATTTTCACTGAAATATTATGGAGGTTCGTTCTAATGTTTGAATCTTATTTGGCTCTATTCCACATGTGTCTGTCACTCGGACATATTTTTCGATTTACAACCCGCCTGATTAAGGGATATTTGATACAGGTAGGGAGTTCTCTCTCTCCCTCATCAAAAATAATACAAAAGAACTTATGAATTTACTTTTTTCTTTAAGTAGGGAGAATAATAACATACAAAGTAAGCATATGGGTTGTAATTTCCAGAATTACATTTGTTTTTTGGAAAATAAAGAAATACAATGTTAATTTTATATGTATATATAAACAAATTCAATTATAATTGTGCAAACTTTTAACCGTATAATTGTGCAAAATTGATCTCTCCGTCAAGAATGGCAATGTGGGCAATAGGGTCTAGATACCCCTATCTCAATAAGTGCCAAAATATGTTTGATTACATGTGGTCAGTGGATGTTTTTATTTGTTTAAAAGTTATGATTGATTGAATTTAATTGTCGGCAGTGGAAGTTTCATAATATGTTAATTCATATATTTTTATTTCAATTTCATTTTTAATTTTTTAGTAATATATTAATAAATGATCATATACACTATATATATAGTAAAAAATACATATATAAAAAAAGTACATTCTTTCATTGCATAAAATATAAAATATATGAAGAAATTTTAAAAGTAAACAGTAAATCGAGAAATTTTAAAATCTTTAGCTAAATATTCTCATAGAGGTATAACGAGTCAAGCCCAACACAGTGATTGGGCTAAGACAATAAATACAGCCCACTCCTCGGATGTGAACATGGCCCAAACCGAACAGGCAATGACAACTGTAGTCTAAATTGAAGTCCAATGTGACCAATTTGGGTATGTATAATTAGGAAACCTTAAATGAGAAATTAGAAGGTTATACTATGTGAGATTTTTAATAATTTTAAAAGTTTAGGTACATTTAATTTAAAATTTTTAAAAATTTTGAAAACAATTTTTAATGACATCTACAAAATTAAAACTTTTCATGACTTTATATATAAAATATGAAGTAAATGTTTCACCCAAATCTCACATATTCATTTATAGAGATTTTCGATATGCCAATTCGGATTCCTCAAACCTGACCCAAAATTTTAAAATGCAACCAAACCTAATGATTTTACATATATTAAACCTTGGAAGTTTATTTATGAAACATTATATTATTATCATCAATATTGCTATTTTATGAATTTTTATTGGGATGTAAAGATTTTTTTTCCTTGCATTGACATGACAATAATTACAATAATTAGTTTAAGAATATGTAACTTTTTTTGTTGTGTGAATCTTTTTTATTTTTAAAATCTATTAAAGTATCAACAAATTCAAAAAAGTCTTAAATGAAAATTTCAATAGAATTTCCTAAAATCTTAATAAATTTTTAAAAGTCATTTAAAATTCTATAAAAATCTCATATGTATCTGACTCAATCACATTAATAAACAATTAATTAATAATATTTATCCATTCTATATTATTATCAATTATGTATGATGCAAAACATATAAATCAGTTTTCAATTTCCACTAAATAGAGTAATTTCGAATCTTACAAATAAATAGAGTAATTTCGATTCTTACCAACAAATATAGTAATTTCGAATCTTATGGATCCCATTACAATCCAAAATACAAACAAGATTACAAAAATGAACAAGGTAAAAGAACGTTAGAGAGGCAACCAATCTGAGAACACATGTAATAATACTTCACAGAGAATGTAAAATTATATAACATCATCAAAAATTATAATGTATTTAATTTTTCCACTTTAATGCACATATCTTGTGATGATATTAATCATCTATTTAACATAGTGATCACTCAGCAAGTAAGGATGCATAGGCTTCACTAACACATGTAACACTTCACAAACAATGTAAAATTATATAACATCATCAAAGATTATAATGTATTTAATTTTTCCACTTTAATGCGTATATTTCGTGATCATATTAACCGTTTATTTAACATATTGATCACTCACCAAGTAGGGGGATGCACAGTCTTAAATTTTGAATAAATTCGTTAATTAACAAATGACACGTGAGTAATGCAATGAGCTATTGACATTATACATTAAAAATAACTTTAAAATTTTATTGTAAATTCATTTTACATTCATCTTATGTGGATTATATTTTAATTATTAATGATTACAGTGATAAAATTATTCAAAATTGACAGCTTAGCATTGTATAAAATTTATACAAGTGAAAACTCCTATTTTATGCGGAAGGGTTTATGAGTTAATTATTCTTAAATTTTTTTGGGGGAGGATGTTTATTGAATTATTTTTGAAAAATAAATAAAGCATTTATTAAATTCAACTAAGAGAAGGACAAAAAGGGGGCATAATACGTCTTGTAAGCCCAATGTAATTATTAAATATTAGTAAAATATGCAGAAAACTTGGAAAATATAACAGAAAACATCCACATGAGAATGTTTTCATGGAGTCTCTATCTTTGTGTGATGCTCACATATCCTAAGCCGAAAAGACTTTTTCTTGCCGAAAGCATAAACAAGGATTGGTGGAGAGAAACAAAGCGTCACAATTGATTTCTTGCACGTTTACAATAAAAGGAACAGGCCAGAGAAGTGATAAGTGAACTGTTTCAAATCTCCAACATGAAAGAATAAAAAAAATATAAAGAAAAGATACATCAAAATGTGGCAAATCTGTGTATTTAGTGCACAAAACTATTTAAGTATGATAATTAAGACATTTAATTTTAATTTAATTTTTAAATATCTAAATTTTTTTTATTTTGTTAATTACGGTACTTTTGTAAAAGAAACGTCAAGTATTCTTAGCCACCAAAATTTTCACAGGCATTTTAATCAACCAACTAAAAATGTAATATATTTAGCACACAAACTTTTTTAAGTTAGTGAATAAAATACAAAATCTTTAATTTTAGTTTTTAAAACACTTTAACTTTTTTATATTAGTTATTAAGGCACTCCAATGGCAAATTTGTGATTTTAGTTTCCAAACTATTTAGTTTTAGTCCAAAGCTTTTATTTTCGAGCATTAAGGTTACAAAACTATATATTATTTTTTTTTTGATGATCTAAGTCCTTCTATCAGATTATGTGTACAAAAGTTAGCAAATCTTAAAAATTAAAATTAAAGATTATGTGTTTTAATCACTAAACTAAAAAAAATTGTGTGCTAAATATGCTAAACATTTAGTGAGTTAACTGAAATGCCTCTAAACTAAAATTTTGATGCTAACGACTACTTAGTTTTTATTGACAGAACTATCTTAATTATCAAAGTAAAAAAATTTGAGTGTCTTAAAAATTAAAATTAAAGATTGTGTGTCTTAATTAAGATATATAACTAGTTTGTGGATTAAATACACCAATTTACCACAAAATGCTCATATACCTTTATTTTTGGAAAGGCAACATATTATTCAGGTAAAAGAGTAGCTACAGAATACTCTGCCAAAATGGCCAGCCAAGTACTGAAGACTAACAAAGGGAAACTAGCAAAAACCAACAAAATTAGACATTGACAATTCCCAAAATGAACCAATTAACAGAAACCAGAAAGAAGCAAACGATAAATTGAGAAGCAGCTAACACAAAGCAGGAAAATTAATCCCTTGAAATCGGGCCAAATTTGATACGTAACTCTTGAAATTTCATTTGTTATATGACTTAATTTTGATTATTGCTATTTGACCTTGAAAGGTGACCACCACAATCTAATAATTGATGAAATTATCAAGGGCCCCATGAATAAAATATGATTTGTTCAATAGTTCAGAATAAATTTTGAGACACATTTCCAATAAGAGATGATAAATATTTTGACAATCATTTACATAAAATATTTTATAAATTAAACTATAATTTTAGTTTTTTATTTCTTCAAAACTATTTATATAGTTGGAATTAAATGTTCACATTTTTTTAATGTCTATAATTAAATATCCATTTAAGTGTGAACGGAAAATTCAGGAATTAAGCATGTTTCCTAACGTAATTATATGCCAAAATTTATACAAATTTATTTCTTACGAAGTGATTGTTCTCATAAAGGTGCATTGAATAGTGGAACCAAAATTATGTCCACCCGGAGCCGACACAATAAATTAGTAAATATTCACCAAACAAAATAAATAAAGCATATAAAAAATATACATGAAATTGGTTTTTTCACTCCACCCAACTCCCCTTACACAAGTAACACAACAAAAGAAACAAAAATAAAATGAAAAACTATTTCCTGACACTCCATTAAATTAAGTAAACAAAAGTATTACATTAAATAATTTTTATCATTACACTATATATTCATAAAATTTAAAAAATAAAATACACAATATATTTAGAAAATAATACTTACCATTTTAGACTTATCTTTATGAGCTGATTAAGTAATAACATCGACTAATGCGACATTACCTCCTCCATATATTATATTAATTTTTTAATGAGTTAACATTTTTTCCAATTCAATTGTAATTTCAATATAGAGTTTATCATTTTCAAGGTTAGTTCCACCGAAAAGATCAATGGTTTTTACGGTCATTGTTGATAAAATATTGGTAAAAATACCTCATGTTCTAGATACTGAAGTGCCTTTCATTTTTGTTTTGAAGTCCTTTCCATTCCTAGTGTTGAAGTTCCTTTTATTCTTGGTCTTGAAGAAGAAGAATAATAAGTTTTTATTTGAATAAGTGTAAAATAAGAAGTGAAATGATGATTATTGACTTGAAAAAGAAGGGTTTTTTTTAAATCTAATAACAACTTCTATTTATAGAGATAAACCACACACACAAACACACACACATATATATATATATATACACACACATATCATATCATATCTTTTTTCCATTATGACATTTTCTTCAATTTTTCAAATCAATAAATTCAATTCAGTTTGAAATAATATCTCATAATTTTTACCAATTTGTCACTTTATGTCATTTTCTCAACACGGTTTGAAAAAATGACACAAAAAGTCAAATCTGAAAATAGGGTGGCACCTTAACATGGATTGAAAAATGGCACAAAATAACAAATTTGAAAATAGGAAGAAATGTGCTATTTTTTCAATCAGTTTTAAAAATTGGCATAAAATGATGAATTAGAAAAGATTATGAGATATTATAACAAAATTGAATTTATCGATTTGAAATGTAGACAAAATGTCAAAATGAAAAAAGAAATGATATGATATGTATATATATATATATATATATATATATATTTGTGTGTATATTTTCTTTCTATATAAATATGTTGTTATTTGGTAAAAAAACTCTTATTTTTCAACTCGAGAATATGTCACTTCTTCTTCTTCACTTATTCAAATAAAAAAAATTCTTCTTCTTTTCACTTTTTTTACAAAATGGATAATTTAATCCTTACACTTCAAAATTATTATCCTTTATTCTCCATTAATACATTGACAAAAATATATCACATGAGAATAAATATATTGAGATTTCTAATATTAAAAGGAATATTCGAGGATATATTAGATGTTTAATTGAAGTCAAAATCCGACTAAGTGGTAAGCGTGTATACTTTTCCCAAATGTAACCCGATTTGAGTAAAAGTAATTTTGTCAAGAAAATGAGAAGAAATAAATTAGAAGTATGATATATATGTGGCAGGTGAAATTGCAATTGAAGATGTCGTTTCCTTGGATATTTATGTAAAAATCGAAAAGATAAAATTAATTTCATAAAAGATAAATATAGAGTAAAGAGTCGTTAAATGACATTTGATTGACTCTTGACACGCATCATTGTGGAAGTCTTAAAACAATAACTTCTTAAACTATCTAATAAATTCAAAGATGAAAAATAATATTATAGTTTTCGAGATTTTACTTTAAATGATCCTATATATAAGTTTATACAAAAACTTCATGGAAAAAAAATCAGATATGTAATATGAATGTATTTTATAAATTAAGTTTATTTTGTATTTTATATATATATATGTATTTTATGTACATTTTTTATTTTATTAATGTATTAGGTGTTTTTATAATAACATTTTTTAGCAAACGAGAACGAATATACTCACATACCCACGAGAAGTTTGATGAGTTTACTAATTAAGATTTACACGAGGATGAAATATGAAATGTAAATATTATTTTCAATGGATGATTGAATTGGAGGCCAATGCCCACCCCCCTCCACCCATTCATGTATAATTCCTAACTCCATATTATGAATAATTAATGCAAATAACAGTAGAGCTAATTATGTGATTGTTACTTATAAGATAAACATGCAGGCAATAATGCATAGCACACTAGAACTATTTATGTGATTGTTATTTTTAAGATAAACAATCAAGCGATTACTTCCACTATCTTGATTAAATGTCTACCTTTCTTTTTTATTTTTATAAAAAAAGTAAAATCTTGAACTTTAAGTCAGTTTTCATAAAGTTTAGGAAAGGCAGATTTCGCTATCATATTTTCGCTATAATGTCTAGCAGAATCGAAAAAGAAGTTTATCTTTGAGGCTATTAAAAATTACTAGCCTTTTAAGGAAAGTTAATAATTTTACTGTTGTTCATGCAGCATATAAAAAGTATTACAAAGTATATTTAACTAACACGATGGATAATATTTTTAATCTTAATGGAATACAATTTTGACGAGTATTAAGCATTTCTTAATTAAGATATAAATATTTTGATCTGGGGTTCTGTAGCAGCTACTTACAGTTCTTATTGTCTTTAATATCAGCCACAAAATGTGGATGCGATTCCCATGAATAATATTTTTTACTTGGGCAATTAGTATTTCTTACTTACTCGGGTTAACTTTTCTTATAAAAGAGATTAATGGTTATATTGGTAGTGAGAAGGGACAGATAGATACAAAGAAGGTTGAATCAAATCCTAAATAGAATATTATGTAACTGATTTAAAAATTATTAATTCGATTTATAGTTTATAACGATTCATAAATATACTATTTTTTTATTTTGTTTTGTTTCGCTAGCTTTGAAGAATCGAAACTTGACAGGTTTTCATAAATCATTATCCCCGATTCAAATCACATTAATTTAAATAAAATATGATGGTATACTTTCATCTTCTTTTTTTTTTTTGAATAAAATTTAGTCATAGACAACAAGACAATTTATTCAAAATTTAAAGTAATCTTTGCTCCCTTAAGATAAAAAATAAAAACTATATATAGTCTTTGCTTCATGGTCTAACATAGAATTAGGTAGTGACGTTTGTAATGTTATAGTAACTTAAAAAAATAATTAAATATCTCATATTAAGTGAATGGTATCATTTTTAAATTAGACCAATATCACTCACTCCTCTAAAGTATAAGTATCCGATTACATACTACTTTAATTTTTTAATTTTAAAAATGTTGAATTCCCTGACATATATATGAATATATGAATATATATTAATTATAGAGAGATGTAT
The DNA here is from genome assembly GCA_019593545.1 of Apocynum venetum. NCBI lineage: Eukaryota > Viridiplantae > Streptophyta > Magnoliopsida > Gentianales > Apocynaceae > Apocynum > Apocynum venetum. The sequence goes on from SRSM01000149.1 coordinate 891,812, forward strand.
ATAAATATAATATATACATAGAAATAAAAATATAACTAAATAGTTTATAATCATAGAAACTGAAAGTATTAGTATTTTAATAAGAAAATATCAAGTATTTAATGTAAAAGTATCAGTATTTTAACAATGAAGTATTAATTCTTTAATACAAAAATAGAATCTTTTTTGTACATTATTTATGAACTTAATTAAAATAAAAAATACTACTTTATTGTTTAAAAAAATTGAATCAACTCAATTAATTAATTATATAAATAACAATATATATTAATTATAGGAAGATATATATATATATATATAAATATAATATATACATAAATTTAATTAATTTTTAATTTATAGAATTACAATTTAATTTGGTTTTAAACTAAAAAAAATGCAATGTCAAATTATTTATATATAAACAAATTCAATTCTAATTGTGAAAAATGTTAATTCAATTCTAATTGTGCAAAATTGATCTCTCGGTCATTGCTCATGTACCCATTGATCTCCTTTAAAGAATCGTTATCCCAATAAGTACGAATCTAATTTCTGTTTTTTTTTTGCCTTTGGCGATGCTAGTGATTTTATTCATGCAAATGATGTATATAGAGAGCATTTATTAGATTCAACTAAGAGAAGGACAAAAAGGGGACATCATACGTCTTGTAAGCCCACTATAAATATTAAATATTATTAAAAAAATGTAGAAAACTTGGAAAATATAACAGAAAACGTCTACATAAGAATGTTTTCATGGAGTCTCTATCTTGGTATGATGCTCACATATCCTAAGCTGAAATGACTTTTCATGCCGAAAGTATAAACAATGATTGGTGGAGAGAAACAAAGCGTCACAGTTGATTTCTTGCACGTTTACAACAAAAGGATCAGCCCAGAGAAGTGATGAGTGAACTTTTTCAAATCTCCACCATGAAAGAATAAAAAATAAAAAAAAATGAAGAAAATGCTCATATACTTTTTGTAAGATAAGCGGAACTATCCACTAAATTTGTTGTTTTTTTTTTTTTTGAGGAAATCCACTATATTTGTTTGCTAATACAAATGGCACCATGTATGGGGAAAACAATATTAAAATGACAACTATCAGCCCAATTTTTTTATTTTTCATTTTGAAAGTCAACATATATTATTCAGGTAAAAGAGTGGCTACCAGAGCCAGAAGCAGAAATTTTATTAGAGAATTAAAAATGGAAAAAAATTATCTCAAAAAAATTGTGATATGTAACGGTTATAGTAACCACGTTTTTTAAAATGAGAGTATAGTAACTGTTATTGTACTCAAAAAATTCATTAACGGCTTCTTTTTATACATTATTTGTGAACTTCTTTTTTGAAGTGTATTTGTAAATTTAATTATAATAAAAACATACTACTTTTTTATATAAAAAAAAATTGAATCACCTCAATTAATTAATTAATTACATAAATATGAATATATATTAATTATAGGAAGAAGTATATACATAGAAAAAAAATATAACAAAATTATTTATAATCATAGAAATCAGAAGAAATACAACTAAATAGTTTTAATTAAAACATGAAACACATCAATATCAACATATCAAAGACTCCAAATCAGTCTTTGACCACGTTTCCTCCTCAAAACAAAAATCAAAGTCAACAAAAACTAGCCAAATGTTTCTACTTTCTAGTAGCTTTTCATTCTTATTTTGCAAGTTCACATGTCTATTGCCTAGTTCAAACTTGTATGTATTTTGAATATGAACTTTGAAACCTCAAATAGTCAAATTCAAGGTGAATACACACGCTTACTCAATTGAAAGCGCGTAAGCTATAGGCACGCTTACTATTCAAAGCACGTTTACTCAATTCTAGAATCCATTCCACTTTTTTTTATTTACCTCGTTGTTGAACTTTTTATTCAACCATGCATTTTTCAATAAATATCCTTTTACCATCTCATTTTGTTCAAAATTTACCATTAATCTTGTCTGATTCATAATTTCATTTTATAAGTCTTAAGCATTTTGACTCAAAGCTGGAAAACGACAATAACAAAGTCTTCGTCCAACTTTTCTCAAATGTTCATACAAGGGACATTGTAATCAACAAATACATGCCCTTCAAATTTTTAATTAATATCAATATTAAATAATCTTCAATCTATATAAATTCAAATATTTTATATATCTAATTTATTTTATTAATGGAAAAATGAACAAAATGATGTTCATAAACATTTAGGCGCAATTTTAGTTGAATTCGTTCCCATTTTAAGCTAGATTTGGTTTTAAAAAGGTCAAAATTGGCGTAATTGAGAGCCTTATTCTCACTCTTATCTATGAAATGACTTCAGGTTCGGCTTGGTGACATAACACCATCAGTTGCTCAAAGTGGAGAAGCCAGAGAAACTAAAGATAAATAAGCCATTAGCACGTTTCTTTGCCACTTGCATCTAAGTGGTCTTAGCAATTCGAACAGACCCTTTTTTCGTACTGGCTTTTGTGTATGTGTTAATCGATAGATCTCAGTCAGGAGGACCACAATTTCTGTCAGGTTGCTGAATGTGTTTGCATGATTTCACTTCTGTCCAGGACACGCGCGATGATGGGGGTAAGGAAGATAATGCACACAACATTTTAAAAGACAAACGCAAATCAAGTAATCCTAGTCTCGATCGAGTCAAGCTCTCCTGAGCCTTAATGTACTCATGGAATTCATTTTCTAATTAGTCTAAATGAATGACTTGGAATATTGTTAATTGATCTTTCAAATGCCTTAAAAAGAAATAATTTTCAATAGTCTAAATACTTTAACTTATACTCAGTCTTTCTGAAATTAAATATTCACATTTCTCTTTTACTATCTTTGGAATATAATTTTCAAACTTTCTTAAAAGGAAAATTTGGCGAATTAGTCCTATATGTTTGAGTTATTGACAATTAAAGTCTAAAATCTTTCATATTGACATATGAAGTCCTATTTATGTTAAAAATTAACCAACAAAGTCTTTTTCACTAGAAAAAATCTCAAATTCTAGCAACTATGTCATGTGACCATCACATGATGAATAATTAAGGAGTATATTTTCCATTTCAATTTTTTCAACAGTAAAAAAATAAAAAAACTCAGGCAATAATAAATACACAAATCAACGATACTTTTACCACATGGAAGTGTCGTTGATTTGTGTATTTATTATTATCTGAGATTTTTTTACCGTTGAAAATTTTTGAAATGACAAATATACTCATTCATTATTCATTACCTAACATACTTGGCAAATTTTTAAAATAAACAGGATTTGATAGGCTAATATGAAAGATACCGAACTTTAATGACCAAAGACTTAAATATATAGGACCAAATGAACTAATTTTCTTTCTTAGAGTAAATATATTTTTTATTTAAATTTTCATTAACAACCTTTTTAATTTAAGAAATTTATATTCCTAGATCTCATAATTAACTATAACAACTATATAGGACCAAAGTGTTCCTTAACTTTAACATGGACAAAAGATTCAAAATACACCTAAACTTTCTCAAAATCCTAAAACATGAACAATTTTTACAAACAAATTTTGAAAATGTCCCACAAATACACTTTTGTTACTTGATGACTTTAAATTCCTTAATTCATTACCCACGTGACTGTTTCTAGGGTATATTTGTCATCTTCCATAAATTTTTTTCTCTTTTCTCACAACATTCAAAACCCTAATCTTCCTTTTTTATTTTTTATTCAAAATCTGTCGGTCACGACCACCACCACCTTTACTGCCTCCACCACCACCATTTGCATCTTTGGTATCTTCATCACCCCTAGTCCCTGACCGTCGCCCTCCCCGATCAAAGCGAACACAGCCTCTTCCAGTTCAAATTTGAGTTTGCGCTAACTCTACATATATACCCCCTTTTCCCTCCATTTTAGTTTTGAAATCAGCCAACTAAAAATTTCCTAACTTTTGGTTGTTGGTCGAATTCTACTTGAACTTTGTTTGGGCGATTGAACCAAAGATCAGTGTCGATTTTCCATAGATGCCTTTGTCTATTGACACTCAATGGCTTTGGTTTCACTATTGAATTACTCAAGCGCCATGGCTTGTCATCATTTTGAGCGGACTAGCTCATGCTTCTTGATCTCATTGGACTCATACATTTCGGTCAATCATTAGTCTCTCTCAATGGGGGCTCACAGATGACATATCTTCGCAATTGAGGTTGAGAGTCCTTCAAATTCCCATTCTTGAAGGTGGAATGCAAAAGTTTTTGAGTTGTAAAACCTTGAGGATTTGTTTTTTTTATTAGGGCAATAGCTCTGAAAAGATCCTTTGAAGGTACATCAATTCCTTTGATATTCAGCCTCAAGTATTGGCTTTTCTGGGTCTTTGTTCAAGATGGTGGTGATGGCGGCGACCATGACTTGAACAACATTAGGGTTGGAGGAAGAAGAAGAATAGAAGGGAGAGGAAGAAAGAAAGCAAAAATAGGTTTTTGTCCAAAGGATTATTTAAGGAATTTTTATGGTTTTTTTTTGTGAGGATAGAAGGATGTGATCATTACTCTTGCCCTCCAAGAGACTTGAGTTTCTCTTCCTCCTGTAGAATTGTTCTCGAGCATGTCTTAAATATTCATGAAATCCAACCTTTGTTATGCCCAAAAAGGATGACAACTTATTGACAAGAAAACACAGGAATCAAAGGATTAAGCTTCTCGAACCCCTCCAAATGTGTCAATGGAAGCTCTTAGATCTGTATTTGATGTAGCATCAAGACTCTTATTATTGTTGGATTCCTATTTGAAATAGAATTTGGTCGCCAACAAATGCCTGTTAGAATAGATCAGGATATGCTTTTATATATGGAAATTATCATTCGCTTCTCAGGTTCCTAATTAAAAGTGATTTTATACAGAAAACAGAAATTACCATCACAAGCAGCGATTACCAAAAGTAACTCTAACAACTATTGTACGAGAAACGCTTTTAGTACACCTTCATTTCGTAGACTCAAAGGACCTAAACCACCATCATCAAAAGTAGTAGCTTTAGGTTCTGGAGGAACAGCAGAGGCTTTTATCTTATAGAAGGATAATTTCAAGTGATGCAGAGTGAAAGTATCTACCAAAAGTCCTGCCTGGACTTCCCAAAATAAACATGCAAGGAAGGAGACTAGGAAGGGTCCCATGATCGTCCTCTTAAGTTTAAGTCATTATACGAAAGTAAAGATAATCAACTGAAACAAGAGATTGAATGTACCTTAGTAGTAAATGAACTTCATTAAATAGAGGTTTACTTCCAACAAATTGTAATAAATGTTCGATGTGAAACTCTCCAAATCCCTACATCATTTATTACTCAAAGTGCTTAACTGAAGCATTTCCACAAATTACATAATTGTTGCTATAGAGCGTTAATGCTTAGTATTTATATTGGTAGAAAGTACAATCAAAGGTTTTCAAGTACGTATAAGTACCCTTAACAACAGTATAATTGCACAACTAGGTAGAAATTGAGTTTGAGTTTAAGTGCCTGTGTACATCATCAAGTAAGAATTTAAATTACCAAGGGGAAACACTATTGGTTTTTATTAACTAGCTCTTAATTATGACAAATATTGAGGAAGACTAACAATTTAATGTTTAGTAAGTGATAGATTTTTTAATTCTAGTCTAATTCACAAGATTGAGAATGGTTCAATTCATCAAGGCAATTCAATGAAGTTATATCAACATTTGAAGACAGCTTTGTATAGATTAGATGGGAACTAGAATAAGGTGATTATACATATATGTCTTTGTACTTCTAGTTCCTCTTCTCTTCGAATTTTAACTTAGGTCGCTCATTGAGTCTAAAAGGTTTCCAACTCTCTTTGATCTTAAAATCCTTTTAGAAAACCATGCATCCAAGTCATGAGTCACAATATTAGCAGAAAAATGACAGAGACAGCTCATAATGTATCTTTCCATGATGAAAATGAACTTGTAGCCCCTTTAATAGAGTATGATGTAGGTAAATGTTATTTCATATAATATCTTATAAATTACACTAGGCAAACTCTATATAACATGTCTATATCTCAGTAGATGGATGTTTAAATCAAGTAAAATTTTAAAATTTTAACCATTCGACAACTTAGCCAATTAAAAATACAATCATTTCATTTAGTCACTGCCACTAATGCTTTAGGCCCTTAGCTACCACAAGATCCGATAACTCTTCCTATATATAAATAATTCTGCATTCCACTTAACAAGTCATCCCCGGCAACTAAAGATGATCAACTTTTCTTGTTTCCAAAGTACTGTGAAACAGTATTCCAACACTTCAATTACAAAACTACCATGCTTAATCAAGCCATTTGGGCATCTCATAAAAGTTCTTCTTCTTAGAACCAATACATTTTGGATTGAATTTAGTTACTTCATCTTCCTTTCTTTGGTGGGCTATGGAGCTTTGGAAGCTTCCAAAACCAGAACTCCTTCGTTTAGTGCTAGAAACATTGACATGTTCTTCACATCTGTCTCTGCTGCAACTGTTTCAAGCATGTCAACCGTCGAAATGGAGGTTTTCTCCAATACTCAGCTGATTCTCCTCACAGTTTTAATGTTTGTAGGTGGTGAAGTTTTCACTTCCATGCTTGGACTCCATTTGTTGAAGTTCAAGAAAACTAACACCGAAGCAACAGAAAATAAGGCTAACACTGACCGAGCAAAAACCAATGTCTCGAATCCCGAGAAGTTTCTCGATCAACTTGAGCTCGGTGTAGTTTCTAATCATCAAGAAAAATACGAGGATAAAACTAAGCAAAGAGGATCATGGAATGGCTTGGACTCTTCGGACATGTCTCTTAGCTCAATTGAACTTCTTTCCTCCATAGTACTATGCTACCTTTCGGTCGTTCATATATTTGGTTCTTCTTTAATATATATCTATACAAGATTTATCCCAAGTGCAAGAAAAGTTCTAGAGAAGAAAGGCCTTAAATTTCTAACATTTGCAGTATTCACTACAGTTTCCACATTCTCCAATTGTGGATTTGTCCCAACAAATGAAAACATGATGGTTTTCAAGAAGAATTCTGGACTTCTTCTAATCGTGATTCCCCAGGTCCTCCTGGGGAACACGATGTACCCGTCGTGCCTACGTTTGGTAATCTGGATTACTGAAAAGTTCAGTAAAAGAGCCGAATTAACTTACATGCTGAAGAATTCAAGAAAAATGGGATACAATCATTTTTTCTCTGGTCCTCAGACTAAAGTTCTTGCAGTTACTGCTTTTGGCTTCATTTTCGTACAATTTATAGCCTTTTGCGCCTTGGAATGGCATTCAGAGGCCATGGATGGTCTGAACAACTACCAAAAGCTGGTGGGTTCTTTGTTTGATGTTGTGAATTCCAGGCATGCTGGGGAATCAGTTTTCGATCTATCAGTGCTGACTCCAGCCATATTGGTGCTATTCGTGGTCATGATGTAAGTGAACTCTCTACAACTTTTTCTTTATATACACTGACTTTGTTGGTGCTTTTTGGACGTCAATTTTTTTATGATTTAGTTACGGACAAACATAAACTTGGACAACCCAAGTTATTCACCTTATTCATTATATTATTTTGAATCCTTTGATAATTAAAATAATTTGAGTATTTATTATATGGAAAAAGTTAACAGCTTTGAATATTTTTATTTTTTTTCCTAACTCTTGACCTATATAATGATCTCTAATTGTCTATTTACAATAGAAGACACTAATTGAATTTAATTTGAGTATTTATTATATGGAAAAAGTTAACAGCTTTGAATATTTTTATTTTTTTTCCTAACTCTTGACCTATATAATGATCTCTAATTGTCTATTTACAATAGAAGACACTAATTGAATTGCTCTTGCATTTATAAATTTATCTTTTTTCAAAATTCTTTTTGTATATTTTTTTTGAGGTATTAACTTTCTTTCTTTTTTTTGGTATTTGATAACAATTTTACTTCCCCCCTCCTCTTTGATGTTAATTTGATGAAAAAATATTGCTAGATTATTCAATTACTTTGTATATAATTATAATAAATATACAAATATGGATATGTGTGTGTACATCTTTCAAATATATATATATATATATATATATATATATAAAATTATCATAGTTTTAACTATAATTTTATACCATCACTACTGGGTATCTCTCTACGATTAGACAATTACACTAGAAAATGTTTCCATTAAACAAATGTGTATATTCCTTCAGAAAAAAACAAAATCAAAACCAAGGTGTATCCCTGAAGAGTTTTGATTAACCCTATTAGGTTGTAATAGATGACTCAACCAGGAATATCACATGGAATAAAATCTTTTCTTGTTCTCTTGACCGTAAAACTTTGTGTCCAAGAAGTTAACACCACTTGAAAGTATTTATCTTTAGACTCTATTCCAAGAGAGATTCTTTCCATCTTCAGTTTCCATCTCGAACAAGTGATTGTCCTATAGCCATGTTTGACCTAAGAGAATTTGTCTCCTCAAGTGTATTCTCCAAATTATTAAGATTTTTGAATTCTTGTATAGTGAATAATAATCTTTTAAAAAAAAATTCTTCTTGAAGAACAGATACTTAGATATTTGCTACATCAGAAGATTCAAAAAACTAATTATATAAGGGTGTGTACGTGTTCACATATTCGTCTAATAGGCAACGAAAAATTAAGTCTAAATCAAACATCTAAAATGCATCAGTATCCCCAAAATACAACAGCCATAACAAAGTGATTCTCTAAATAGTCTGAACACAAAAAGATTCCATGTTCTAAGCATGTGCTGTTCGTCACAGTGATGATTGGTATCAGCTTCTTTCTGCCCCCACTCTTAGTATACATTCCAATAAGCTTCCTCCATAATGCAAGAGCAATGTTATAATGTGCTCTTATGGGCCTCACACCTAACAAATAAGAAAGGCCTATTTTTCAATTTTATTATTGAATAGTTCGTTCTTATCCTCTTGTATTCCAAATAGAATTAAAATGATATGAATATTAATTAGGAGTAACAATAGATGCATGAATGATCATCCTCCATTAACTCAATTCTTTTCTTTTTTGTTCTTTATTTCTAATGTTGATTTAAAAAATATCTTTTCATTAATTTGATTCATTCACTGTTTGGAAAATTATCACTATTCAACTAATTTAATTATTAGTTTAGTATTAGCTTCTTGTGATGTAAAATATTAATGCGAGGTTCTTTTGTGATTCAGAACAAGAGAGCTTATTTTGAAGGAATATTTTTTCATCGATTGGAAAAGTTTATAGTTATTTTGAGAATTAACAATGTTGTTTTTACATTTTTTGAATTTTTCTTGACTTGTCATTATAGGTATGTACCACCATATACTTCATTCTGGCCAATTGAGGATGATGAAAGTTTTTCAGAGACAGAAATAAGCAACAGAAAACAAGGGAAGAACATAGTGGAAAATCTTTTATGCTCACAGCTGACTTACTTGGTCATCTTCATCATTCTCATTTGCATTACTGAGGAAAAGAAAATGAAGGAAGACCCTCTTAACTTCAACTTGTTGAGCATTGTTGTTGAGGTGATAAGGTGAAGCATCATACTTCTTATACATCCATTTTATTCTTTTAATGTCAAGTTTGGCTGAAATTAATAAACATCAAAATTATACGACTTCTAAATAGAATGCTGAATAAAGAAATTCATGTAGTTGTCCACCTTGATGAATTGTATAAGCATATCACAAGTAACATTATAAGCTGTCAATGGATAATTTTAAATGTGTATCCATCAAGAATTATATTTATTTCCAGGAAAAAAAATAAAAATAAAAAAGTAATTTACTATTCATTTATTTTAAATTTAAATAATAATTTGCACGGTTGACTGATACTGCTTTTATTCTAATCTTGATTCGTTTCTTCATAGTGCATATGGAAATGTTGGCTTCTCACTTGGCTACAGCTGTGGGAGACGAATCAAAACACTTGACAATTGCAAAGACGCATCATATGGATTTGTTGGAAAATGGAGCGATAACGGAAAGCTTCTCCTGATTGCTGTAATGTTCTTTGGAAGGCTCAAGAAGTTCAGTGCAAAAGGCGGTAAATCGTGGAGATTTTTGTAGCTTTGAATAAGAATGTAACTGTAGCTAGTCACTTGTGATATAGCAAATATAGGGGCTAGTTCAGTAGGATAATCAATGTATAAAACTTGTTTGGCTTTCTCAAATTTCACTGTGCAAATGATGTAGTGAAAATAAGATAAAATGGATGCAACGAGATGCAAAGCTTTTACTCCTAATGGACTTTTTTAAAAGGTTGATCTGTCATGGCCCCGTGGGTGGTGGATGTCCAAAATGGACCTTTCGACATTGACAGTATGAGTGCCATGACCTGGAGTAGGAGCTCCATCAATAGCAAAAAAGGAGCAAACCACAAACACTAGGCAAGGTTCGGAATTGGGAAGGACAGATCTCCAGATCCATCGTTGGCATAGATAGAGCACACATGAGGACTTAATGCTTTAAAATTGAAAAGGACTTAATACCTTGATAGGCTTCATGAGGGCTCATAAAAGAAGATAACTGCAATTGAGAGGCTTTGCCAAAGCTTGATCTTCTCAAAAGCGCCTTCCTGTCAAAAATAAATTGCACTTTCAGTGTGAATCACTCGTAATATAGGAAGAAAGATGGAGGGCAGTTCTCACTAATAATATAATTTAAAACATACATCTGAGAAATTTAAAAAGTAAAAGGAGACAAATATATGATTTGAACCAGAGCCAAAAACGTTTCAGAAGATAATTTCACATGGCAGTAATAAGATTTCTTTAGGCCAGAGCTGTGAATGAATTTTGAAATTTACCTTTTCCCAAATTCCACTACAACTGAAGATATATTATCATGTCTATTAAAATGGGAATATTTAGCGTCCACACCGTTTATGCCAAGAACGGATTGATAGCCATGGCATTTTTCTCTTTATTTGCCATTGATGGCGTCTACTGCCAATAGCAAAGAATCCATTTTGGACCTCCACCACTCAAAGGAACATTTTTTAGAAAGCGTGGTCCATTTGGAGTAAAAGCCCATGAGATGTATTGAAGTATTGTAATTGTATTGAATTACTATAGTAGATGCCATATATAGTATAGTCTATCAAATCCCTTCACTAATAAAATAAATGAGATTATAAAAAAATTCACCCAATTGAGCTCAGCATTTTACAAATAATCTCTCAACCAATCAAGTCTCACTCAACCCTTGAGTTTTACAACACAGCATTCATATACAATAATCTCACCATTCTTCTTAGTAGTGAATCCTCACAATACAATTTAATTCAAGGTTCACCCAAAGGTTTTACAAACAAATCTTGAATACAAAACAACATGCACAAGGCTCACCCTAACATTTAGGATTTTATGCTACTTGCAACCTTGATACAATTACAATCAATACTAAGAGATAAAGAGTTTGATAAATATCACCTTAATGTGAAGATATATTAATTTGAAGCACAAACACCTCCTTGAGTAGTACGTTCCTCTAGATTGATCAAGAACACTAATGATTTTTGTAAATACCCTTTTTGGATGATTTTAACGATGTTAATATTATGAATAGGTTTCAAAATGTTTCCAAGATGTTTTATATTAAGTATGAATCAAATGTTTGTTCAAAAAGTCATTGTAATGAGTTTTTCAAACAATTGGGTATTTATATGTATGCTCCAACGGTCATAAAAATGATTATTTGAATCCTACTCAGGAGACGTGCGGTGGACCGCTTCTCAGGATGGTCGTCCGCACTATCATCCACAAGTGTACTAGAAAGCTCTGGACATTCTGCGGATGATGAGTTTGAGTAGTTCGATCGACCGCATGATCTTTAGTCGACCGCACATGCATTCAAACTATGTAATACAATATTCCAATTAACTCTTAGAGTCATCGAATAAAGTTTTAAGTAAATACATGCATTTGAAAACCATTTCAAATATCCAATTCATGTTTTAACTTTAAGAAGTGCATTTTGAAAAACGTTTTACTTTTATTGAGCAATCTATAGAAAATGTTACTCATAGAGGTGGACCTAGAGATTTCTAAGTGATATAAAAATATAATACTAAACCTCTAGATCCTATTTAATCCAGAAAAAGCTTATCTTCAGCTTTTGATAACCAACGACATTTCCTGAAGACTTGAAACTTCGATCTTACATGGATTAGATATTTGAATCCTAAAAGACCAACACTTATACAATTAAGACATTAGTCCACATCAATGTTTGTCATTAATCAAAATTAAAACATTAAAAGCTTTAGGGCATTCAATATTGAATTCATTCGGCCAAACCATTGTTTTCTAACATGGTATCAAAACTCTAGATTTTTTTTAAAATTTTCTTTGAATTACACTAGAGAAAATATGGTTGATGATAATTCTGATTCCAAAATGTTGGTTTCTTTTGGTGAATCCTCCATGCCTATGGAGATACTTACATCTTCCCCATATTATATACACAATTCCGAAATAGCTAATACATCTCTTGTTTTACAATTGCAATGGTGACAATTATTTCATGTGGAAACAAGCCATGAAAATGGTTCTTGATGCCAACAAGTTTGGCTTTGTCAATGGTACAATCACACCACAGATTGAACAATGTAAAATATTCACTCAATAGAGGTGAGCCAAACGAGCAATCGCAAACTCTCGACAACATAACTCTTCCATTGCAACTTATTATACATTTTTGAAAGTATTATGGGATGAGCTTTGACTATATAGATCTCGTTGTAAATGTACTCGCAGACAAATAGAATCAGAGGAGGAGAATTTCGAAAGGGATAGAGTGACCGAGTTTCTCATTGGATTAGATGAATCCTTTTCACAGTTTCACAACACTGTGCTTCTCATGAAGCCATTACCTCTAGTTGAAGAAGTGTATTCTCATGTAAAGATGAAAAACAAAGTCAAATCGTCTCCACATTGCCGTCAATTAACAAAGGATCTACTTCAACACTTGTGGCCTCTGTTAACCAGTTTTCTTCATTACAATCGAACTGGAATCGACTACCACTTGTCACAATTGCTTGTAGAAAGGGCATTTTGCACGCAATTGTCTTACTCGAAACCAAACACCATACAACTACTATGGCATAAGAGGCCACGAAGAGGCTGTTTGCCACAAGAAAATTGCTGGTGGCCGATGTAGTAGAAGTGGTAAAGGATCAGGTTATTACCGAGATGGTCAGGTAGACGTTTCTCCCAAGCAATGTTTTCTTCTTCTTTAACAAATTCTCATGGTGGTAATGACAATTCTTCAAAATAGGTAAACCTATTCCCATTCATATCTGAACAGGTTCACTTTTACGTGGAAAAGATTTGCAGTGCACTCCCTTAGATGGTAAAACACAATTCTCATCCTTATTATATACAAAATCCATACCTTGGTTTTTTTATTTAGGTAGCAATGAACATAAATCTTGTTCACATCTCGGTAAAATGAATTCCACAGTTAATACAGACATGGTCACAATTCCAAATAGGACAACTTGTGACATTACTAGTTGTGGTACTACTAGGCTACCAAATAAATTATAACTAAATCATGTCTTATATGTTCCACAATTCAAATTTAACTTGATTTCTATTTCTACATTAACAAATGATTTGAATTGTTCTGTTCACTTCCATAATTGCTTTTGTTACTTACAGGATCGATCGACTAGGAAAGTGATTGGATAGGGCTGGGAGCATGATCGTCTATACATGGCAGTGAATTATATCCCTCGATGAGTAGCAAATTCTATGTGGGCAATTTCGATCACAAATTTGGATATATAGTATTGGTATATGGGTCTTCCTAGTGCGTCTTTAAACTCAAAATTTAGTAAATTAGATTCAAAGATTTCTTAAGATTTCTTTTGACAATAATTGTTAATGAAATATTTGTCATTTAGCAAAACAAACCAGACTGACTTTTTCTTCCAGTTTTATTAAAACATGTGACTGTTTCGAGCTCATTCATGTTGATATTTGGGGGTCTTTTGCTATTCAATCTCTAAGTAGGAAAAAATATTTTCTTACTATTGTTGATGATTATTCTCAATGCACTTGGGTATTTTTAATGCAAACTAAGGCACAAACACTTTCGTTCCTGAAGGATTTTATCAAAATGGCATCCACACAATTTGGCAAACAAGTTAAAAGAATACGAAGTGATTATGGAATGAAATTTATACAACAAGAAGCCAATTTTTTTTTGCATCTTTGGAAATTCTTCATGAACTTTCTTGCACCTATCGACCCTCTATCTATTTTACCAGAACCCATCTCCCCCACTCATGCACCAACACATCAACTTTCACCTCATTTTGCATCTATATCTACAGCACCTATTCAAGCAGTATCATCATCACTCCCTCAAGTTGTTCCTAGTCGCAGCACTAGAAATTGAAATCCACCACTATGGATGGCAGATTATGAAGTTCACGTCCCATCTCACTCCTTTACGTCGACAGGTACTACTTCTTAACTCTTTTACACACCTCCATCATATTCTTGTTCTTCCATTGCTCCTCGTGATAAACTCATAGAACCTACTAATTCTCACACTACTGTGCAAAACCAAAATTGGAGAAAAACTATCTACAATGAGCTTGTTGCCTTAGAAGAAAACAAAACTTGGGGAATTGTTCCTCTCCTGCCAAATAAGAAATCAATCTCTTGCAAATGGATTTTTAAATTATAAAAACGATTTGATCATTCAATTGAGCAGTATAATCTTGTTGCTTGAGATTTTTCGCAGGTTAAAGGTATCGATTATCACGATACATTTGCTCCGATGGCCAAGCTAGTTACTATTCGGGTGACATGAAATATATGCTTAAATGATGTTTTTCAAATTTATGTGTTAAATTAAAATGTTTCTAGTTTTGAATATTACTATGTATATAGTAGTTTATTCATCTTAGTTTACATAAATTCTTGATGGGTTATTTGTGTTCATCCTTAAAAGTAAGCTTACAATATGATTGGTTGAATTTGGAACAAAAAGATGGGAATTAGTAAGGTTTGTAAACAATAATAAAATGTGGTGATCGTACCTTTAGAACAAGTAAATTATCCAACACCGTTGGATAATTTATTGGATCATGTAAACTCCATTTCTAAATGTTATTTCAATTAATTTTTATTTTGAAGTTCTTTTTTACCAGCTTATTCTATCTTAATTCTTGTTGTGAAATTGATTCCAATTCCAATCTTGGGAGATGATTGTTAATGAGTCATTCTATGAGAGATTTTGCAAAAATGCTTTCTAAATAGTTTTCAACTATTTTTATTTTCACAAAGGATTTCCAAAGTTATTTTTATATATTAAATAAAGTATTTTCCTTAGAACTTTATTGTTAGAAATCTTATTTCCTTTTATTAATTTTCTAGGAATTTCAATACTATCGATGTTAGGAATTTTGAATGGTATGAGTTAAGGATCTATTTACCTTAAAGACTTAGAACTGTCAAAGATTAGTAAACTTCTTCCTTCAAGGTTGAATGATACCTTCTCATTGAATAATAGTCCTTTTAGTCTACGAGAATGTATGGAATTAGGCCAAGAGTTGGTAGATCCATTTTCAAGGTGGAAAACATTAGGCTAAATTCTTAAATTCAATTTCTTTTAATTTTTTGAAAGGCGGAGTAGTATTAAATAAGTTCACCAAAGCCAAATACTAGTTGTCGTTCACCTGGATATTTATCCCGTAATTGAGATGACAAAATTACTTTCATTAAGGATAGGTTGAATAAGGAGTCATTGGATGATATACATCTTACTCTTGATACATATCATAGTGGATACGTTTAAATAGAAATTCTTGAGTTAAGGAAACAATTCAAAAGTCATCAACATTAATAGAATATTGAGAATTTGATTTTAAAAGACCCTGTTTGTCAGCTTGTAATAACAATGGATGGGAAGCATATCCCGAACTCATAGATGGCGTTTAAGTCGTTATTGGATGTAAAACCAGATAAAGATGTGAGTCACAATTACAACTACTTGTTTTTATTATTTCTTCCTTGACTTGTTTTACTCTCTTTTTTTTAGTGTGTAACATAATCGCTTTTGAAGAATGTCTATTAGTAAGAAGTTTGAAAGGCATTGTAGTTGTTGTGGAACGACTGTTGGTACCACTATTTCACATATAACTATTGCAATTCAATTGGGAGTGGTACTAGCATATCGAAAAATCGATCTAATGTACGGAGAAGAAAATACTAGATTATGTGGAAAGATTACTCAATCACATTATTCATACCAAACACTTACATCAGAGATTGATCCAACAAATCAGTCAAACAAAGTTATCGCGGCAGGTGTGATTCTCACTACTCTAGAAACATTATATGGCAAAATAATTGGACATGATGTATAAACAAGATCATTCTATGAACGAATGACACTTATGTTGTATAACTTTGATGCATTTATAGTAATACCAGAAGAATATGAAGTATTACAATGCTTATTTAATTAAACATTCCAATTTAATATGAAACTACATAATAAACTAATTGACCTCTTAAATGTTGATAATTACTTTTATGGTTTATTTTCTTTTCTTGACATAGTTGTTGTACATAAACTTTTATCTCCAATAGCACAAAGAATTATTGTGTCTGCACTTACAATTAATGAGCTATTGAATGAATTAGTAACTTATGTACTAGAGACAGGTTCAAAAATACTTCCAATTAACTGATCACTTTCCGATCATAAGCAAAAAGAGATTCAGTAGACCTAGATTTAAAGTTGTAAGCTTTTTTTAAAAAAAACATGTGTTATCTCTTGTCCTTTTTAAAATAATTGTTTATCCTGTAGAATTTTAAATATGTATAAATGATGGTTGGATAAAGACTGTTATTTTTTAAATACTCCTGACATACATCATATTATGTAATTTCATTTTATTTTTAAACTTTGTGTGTTTTATTTTTACATTGAGGGCAGTGTAATCTCCAAGTGTAGGGGGTGGTCTAAGTAAGTAGTCAAGTGATTAAACTCGTTTGATTATTCATCTGCATATTTAAAAATATTATTTTCAATGATTTATGTGTTTTGTGTTGAATATGAAATTTAAAACATATATTATAACTTTTTGAGATGATAGGTAAACTTGTGTTAAAAGTTTTATGATTGTATCATTTTCTATAAAATTTTTCAGAAATTCAATTGAATATGTTAGCAATTGGACAAAAATATTCTTATTTAATATATGTGACTAAATAATTTTGTTATGAAACTTGGAGTTTAAAACATTAGTATTATGACTTGATGATAAAGTAAGTTTATTGTGTTTTTTAATACATTTAAAGTCAATTTATACACATTAGAACTTGTTTTTTCATTTATTTCTTTGTAAATTTTTTAGTATATTTAAGTTTATTTTAGAGATAAAAAGAAAAAAAGAATAAGTAAAATAATAATAATAATTTCATTTAAGCAAATGACGTGACCCAATCAAATGAAGTCACGTCATATGCTCAGTCAACAAAATTAGTCGGGTCAGCGTCAACATTTAAGCCAAAACGCCATCGTGCTGGTTTGCAGAAAAATCAAAGAAAATAAACTGAAGCGGATGACCAAGTGATGACACTTGGTGCCGCATGCTGAGAAATTTGGGCAGCTAGGACTTTAAGGGATTATGAGTGTAAAATTATTATTTTACCCATAATATTTTCCTATAAATTCGCATGAAAGCTCGAAGACGTGCCTCTTGATTCCTATTTGAAATAACCTCTTTAAAAGATCTATCCTTAGCCCATTTAATTCCAGAAAATTGCTCATGCAAAGTAACAGGGCCTCTAGAAAATGAAGAAAGAACCTTAGCCTCCTTAATAGATAACTTCAAGTTGTCTAGACTTACAGAGGAACCAGCAGAAATGGCTAAAAGAGCTTCATCTTTTGTTCTATATCCAACAAAGGCAAACTTAACACTAGAAAAGCATGGCTTATGTTCCGCAAATTGAGAGATAAAAACATTCTCAACTCCAAAATCAAAAAATCTATTCTTGATGATACTTACTGAAGTTTTCCAAAAGCATTTCCCACATAAATAGAAAATAATCTTGCACTCCAATCAAATATAGAGCCAACATTATGACCAAGCACCAGAATTATAAAGCTGAATGAAAACCCATGAAAATATACTTGAGAAAGGGCGATTGAAAATTTAACCCAAATATGCTCATTAGAAATCTACAGACTTGATGTCGACCCACGCAAAGCAAATTCAAAGCGAAGCAGTGTAGGATGTCTCGAGTAGATCCAACAAAGGTAGTGGGAGATAGAAGACCATGGGTTTCTGCTTCAAGATGTCATCTTTCTGCTACAGTACGAGCAAATTAAAAAACAGTAGATCTCTAATCTTAAAAGATCGAGAAGTGAACTGCCTGCTACAGCCCGTGAGTACTAAGGGTATAGCTGAAAAAATTCAGCCATGAATCTGGATCTAAGATGCGGTTAAAAGTGGATCTAAGATAAGGTGATGACTAAAATCTAAAGTGACCAAGCAGCGATAATGATCGAGCATAATAGTGGTTGTTTTGAACACAAATAAGTATATCTAATTTTTAATATACTAATAGTAGTATATTTGTGAATAGTACTTTATAATAAAATATTATTATTTCAATAATTAAAACACCAAGTGAGTTTTTAAGTAAAAAAGTAGAATTATAATTGAATTACTTAAAATCAAGTCTTTTATTAGCTAAAACCTTCCTTAATATACAATCACTCTACTAATACACTATAATAGAATAATATAATATAATACACTACACATTAAAATAAAACTCAACTCAAAAGTATTAAATATTATCTAACAATGAAAATGATATAAAAAAACAATTAAATTGCTAAAGCAAAATATAAAATGAAAGAACAAATCATAATTGATAACGGAGTTCGCCCAATAATACCTACATCTCTAAGTCCCAATACAACAGCAAACTTTTTAATAAGCACTCAAAGTATTATAATTAGAATATCCTAATTAAAAGATTTTTACAAATGTAGAAGAGAAGAAGTGTTTGTGCTAATTCTAATTAAGGGGTTAGGGTTCCTGTATAGGAGTAAGAATCTAAGCCAAATACATAAGAATTTGATGTGGGATTCTTTCTCAAATAGTAAATTTGCCCAAAAATTAATAAATTTCCACTTCAGCGAGTTTTTTTATCATCCTAAGCTTCTAAGTCTTCCAGCTTTAAGATCGAACAAAGTGGTCTTCTGTAGTACTTTTAAATGTGCCCTCAAGTGTCAACTCAACAATGTAGGATATTAACTAATTTCAAACAATGCTTGAACTTGGTTATTGACTAATTCCACATTGGTCAACCTATTTACAGGATTATCTGTTGATGCAATCTTTTGAACGAGTTATTCATTTTTTTCAAAAATCTCTCACACAAAATGATGGCACACATCAATATGTTTTGTCCTTGCATGATAGACTTAATTATTTGCTAAGTGTATAGCACTTTGACTGTCACAATACACTGTAATGCCTTTGATAACACTTTGAAGCCAAATTACTTCCTTAAAAGCCTTTGTAATTGCCATATATTAGGCCTCTAATGTACACAAAGTTGTTGGCAGTAAAGTAGATTTTCAATAAACTAGTACATTAGCTAAGGTAAACAAGTGGCTAATTGTAGCTCGTCACTTATCCATGTCACTTGCGTAGTCAGAATCACAATATACTATTACACATTGACTAAGTGATTTATCATTCTCAAATACTAAACCAACATCTACGACGTTTTGCAAATACCGCAAAATCCATTTCACAACTTGCCAATGACCTTTGTCTGGATCATGCTTATACCTACTTACAACTCCAACTACTTGTGAAATATCTGAACATGTGCACACAATTCCATACATCAAACTACCAATCACATTAACATATGAAACTTTTTTCATGTATTTTCACTATACATTAGTTTTAGGAGATAACTCATCATATTCTTCAAATGTTGTTTCTTAGTAAAACAGAGCTTGCCACAATTTATGTCTCTTCTTATCTCCATCCAGGAATCTTCTTAGCTTCCCTTAAATCCGTCATCTCAAGCTATTTGTTCAACTGAGTCTTTAACTTGTCTATCTCTACTTGGCTCTTTGATGCAATCATCATGTCACCAACACATAAGAGTACGTAGATGTAGGAACCACCTTGTAGCTTGTGCAAGTACACACAATAATTATACTTGCTTCTAATGTACCCCTATCTCATCATGAACTTATCAAATCACTTGTACTATTGTCTTGGAGATTGCTTCAATCCGTACAATGATTTGTCTAGCTTGCAAACCTATTTCTTTATTAGCAATCTTGAATCATTTAGGCTGCGTCATATAGATTTCCTCGTCCAAATCACCATGTAAGAATGCAGTTTTCACATCTAGTTGAGCTACCTCCAAATCCATCCGTGTTACCAAGATCAGCAAAACTTTAATTGATAAATGTTTAACCACTAGAGAAAATACCTTATTATAATGAATTCCCTCATTTTGGATATAACCTTTAACCACCAATCTTACCTTATAGCAGATGTCATTATTGTAAGGAAATCCATATTTCTTTACAAATATTCATTTACAACAAATTGCTTTCTATTTCTTAGATAGTTTCACCAACTTTTATGTGTGGTTCTTATGCGAAGACTTTATCTTTTCGTTCATAGCATTCTTCCATTTTTCATTTTCTGAATTATGTAATACTTAGTGATAAGTGGATAGAATATCATCTTTAACAATTGGAAGTGCATAGGCCACTATATCAACAAATTGAGTAGGCTTTTGAGGCTCTCGTCTGATTTTCCTCACTGCAATTTGTGGTGTAAATTCATCTTCTTCTAACTCTTATTCTGATTCAAGGATGTCAGTTTCAACTTCTGTTTTCATTGTTGAGATCATTCTTATTTGTTGAAATTCCACCTATTTATGTGTAGACTCAACTTGTTGCATAATATCATCAATTTTTTCATATACTACCTTATTCAGCATAGAAAATTCATCAAAGACAACATATCTACTAATAGTTGTTTTCTTTGATTCTAGACACCATATATAGTATCCCTTCACTTCAAAGACAACTACCATATAGAAAAAGCTTATTTGACTTTGGATTTCACTTCAATTCCTTCACATGATTTTAAACAGTGGAACCAAATGCACATAATAAATTATAATCAGTAGCATATTTTCAAACTATACATCTATTGGTGTTCTACCATTTATTATAGATGATGTTAGTCGATTGATAATGTGTTGTGCATAATTCACTTTCTCAGTCCAAAATTGTTGTCCTAGCCAGCATTAGATAGCATGCATTTAAATTTCTCTATCAAAGTTCGATTCATGCGCTCTGACACCCCGTTTCATTATGATGTTTCTCTGACTATGAAATGCTGAACAATGCCATATATTTTACAAGTTTCTTTGAATGGATCACTTTGATATTCTCCATCGTCGTTTGTCCAAATAACTTTAATTTTTCTCCCAATCTGATTATCAATATAAGTTTTATATTTAAGAAAAATTTCTAATATTTCATCATTCGTCTTTATAGTATACACTCCACAATGTTTGGAAAAAATTCATCAAAAAATGTGACAAAATAGCATTTGCCACTTAAGGATGTTTTGGATGGTCCCTATACATCTGAGTGAACATAATCCAGAATATCCTTGGTATTATGGATAGTAATGTCAAACTTCACTCTTTTATATTTTCCCATAACACAATGCTCACATAAGTCAATCTTGCAAGTCTTTGTACCTTTTAACAATCCTTGTTTCGTCGACATCTGTATAGATTTTTCACCAGCATATCCCAAACATATATGTCATAATCTAGTAGCTTGTAAATCCTTATTTTTCCCAGAAGTTTTTGTTGCTACTATCCCAACCTCAGTATTACCTTGATAATAATACAAGTTGTTAATTTTGCCCTTTATCAAAACAAATGCACCAGAAATAACTTTTACAATCTCATCTTGCATGTTCGCAATGAAACCTTTAGATTTTAAGGCTCCTAAATATATGAGATTCTTCTTCAAATTCGAGATGTACCGAACATTCGACAAAACTCTGAATTATCCATCATGATTTTTCAATCGTATCGAACCTATCCCCATTGTCTTATAAGGACTATCGTTGTCCATATAAACAACTCCACTATTTAGCTCTTCGAAATTGAAGAACCACTCTTGAACTAGAGACATATGATAAGCGCAATCCGAATCCAAAATCCACTCATCAAAGTAGGATGTTGATGACGAAGCAACTAGTGAAAATTCGATTTCAATGTCGCACACAAGTCCACAAGCATTTATACTAGTTTTTCCTTTTTTCAACTTCAGACATTCTTTCTTTCAATGCCTTTTTTCACAACAAAAAAACACACTCATCTCTTCGAAGCTTGGATCGTGACTTGAATATTTCACTCACTATCAATGTTTTGTCAGCTACTGCATTATAATTCATGTTTTTATTATTCTTCTCAATTCATAGCTGTACAAAGTAGAAGTAACTGTATCGAGAGACCCAATTTCTTTTCCATAAAGTAAAATAGACTCCAAGTGTTTGAACTCATCAGGAAGAGGTAACAATAATATCATAGCTAAATCGTATTTGTTAAAGGTTTTACCTAATTCGAACAAATCTGCTTTTAAATGATTGAAAGTATTGATGTGGTCATTTATAGATGTACCTAGAGTGTATTTGAATCGAAACATTTTTTCTTCATTTGAAGTTTATTCTAACTAGTCTTTTTAAAAAATTGATCCTCCAACATCTTCCACAATTTGTACGCTAACATCTCATTCTTGATTACATACTTCTGTTCTCTAGACAGACTCTATTGAATTGTTTCACACAATAGGCAATTGATTTCCTTCTAACCATTTTATTTTATATCAACTGATTTATCTTCTTTGATGATGATGTCTAGACCATACTAAAAGAAATAGTCTTGCACATCGTTTTGCCACATGGCGAAATAGCCGGTACCATCAAATATATCCATCGCAACCTTACCACTTGACGTTGGAGTCATCACCAAAAATGAAGAAGATGTTGATGCCACATTGTGTACAACTTGCTTTGATGTTGTAACCTCCTTCGATGGTGTAGTTACTAATTTCATTTCGAACTCAATTTATAATATATTCAATATATATAACAACAAAGTCTAGGGCGAACTTCATCTTAGATACCACTTGTTGGGAAATACAAATAAATATATCTAATTTCTAAGATATTCTTTCATGAATATTATTGTATTTGTGATAATATTATACTATAATACTGATAATTTTGTAATCAATACACCAAATGAATTCTCAAGTAAGATAGGAGAATCACAAATATACTACTTAAAAACCAAGTAATTCATTAACTTGAACATTCCTTAATTTTTAATTACTCTACTAATATAGTTTAATGTAATAGTACAATACAAATAAACAATACACTACACAACGAAATAAAATCCAACTCAAAATCATTGAATATTATCTAATAATGAAAAGAATATCAGAAAACAATTAAATAGCTAAAGCAAAATATAAAATGAAAAAATAAACCAAAATTGATAACAGAGTCAACCAATATTGTCTACGTATCTGTGTCTCACTACAATAGTAGACCTCTTTATTAAGCACTCAAAGTATTACAACTAGAATATCTTAATTAAAGAATTTTCACAAACGTAGAGGAGAAAAAATGTTTGGGATAATTCTAACTAAGGGGAGATAGGGTCCTTTTATAGGAGTAAGAATGACGAAAGTTATCGTACGACTCTCAAATTTAAACCTAACAATTCTTAAACTAAAACAATTAACGTTTTGGGGGTTCTGGATATTGTGAACAAGAAAATAACAATAATTAAAATAAATATTTTTGAGGGTTTTTGGATTTGTAAACAAAATTAGAAAGGAATTACGAAATACAAATGATATAAAAAAGTGTCAGCGAGTAACTAGTATCAAGACAATATTAAGTAGTTGGTTTTAAAATCTCAATCAGCTCAGAAATATTTTTATCCTTACAAATTAGATTAATCACAATTACATCAAATAGATTAATATTTAATTTTATTAAACACCACTACCAACCAACTTATATAGGATACTCAATCAAATTTTATTTAGTAAATAAGGCATCAATAAGATTAAATTGTATATGATAATCAACTTAATTATATACAATTTTTCATATACAAATTAAATTATATCATTTCGCTACTAATTTAATTAATCCAAGAGTTTCAACTTAATTAAACTAGTAGATGTTATTTGAATCATTAATACAAGATTAATAATCCTAGCTATATAATTATATTTATTAACTACATTGTCAATCCAATTAATTCAGACAATTAGATTAATTAAAACATAAATTATATAAATACTTAATTAATATATATATATATATATTAAATAAATACAAAATATATATATATTTATATAAAGAAATATTAAATTTATATTAACTAAGCAAATTACACGGTTCAACTGGTTATTTAAATAAATAAAATTAAGTACAAAGAAAATTATCTCATAATTTCATTTGTTAATAACTTAACACATATTCTTATTAACAAAAGGAAATTACTCATAATACAAATTTAATAAATATAAGATTAAATTTATAAACATTGGAAAAAAATTAAAATATAAAACTCATCGAAAATATTGAACTTATCTGGACATGATTTCTTTTCTAAAAATTATAGAAAATATATTAATATGAAAATAATAATAAAATAATAAATTACAAAAAATATGGAGAAGATTAAATCTAAATTAGTGAAGAAATGATAAAAACAAGCTATCTATTTATATGCACAAAAATCAATGACAAAAAAGTCATTTCGCACTCACAATTCTTTGAAATTGCGACAGGTGGTCAAATTTATCACGCGACACCACATGTCGCCTCTAGTTGGTTAGTGCTGCAACTTTTGGAAGGCGCTACTTGACAAAATACATTGTCTGTTTTGTTTTATTTTTATTTTTTTTGTCTTCTGATCAGAACAACACCGTTTTTGAGTTGTTGGCATGTGTCATTATCGATTGTGGTTCAACCGAAGGTATTCACTGGACACATGATGTGGCTTTTTCTGGTTGTACCATGTCATTTGTTGATGTGGAATTATTATTATTATTATTATATATTTTATTTTTTATACTTCTTCAATATTTTTTTTCTTTTTATCTTTAAAATGAACTAAAATAAATTGAAAAACTTATAAATAAGGAAATAGAAAAGAAATGTGAAATATATCAATTAAATGACATAATTAATCGATCTTAAAACAAAATATAGTCATTAAATAATATAAAAATGTAATTTATAAGTAAATCAAATAACCCAAGCCATTTATGTAAGAATTCAATGTGAGATTCTTTCTGAAATATAAACTTGCCAAAAAACTAACATGGGTGACGTAATGATCAAACGATCGAATGACCACAGGCATTTCAAAATGTCTAGTGCCTACCGCTCACATGATACACCACTTATCCTTATAGTATATAGGTGACGCATTATACTTTTTATTTCAATGTCGAAATGCTTGGTTACATATATATATATATATATATATATATATATATAAACATAACATTATAAATTTTAAAATATTAATTGTATTCTTTTATATTGTAGCATTAATTATATTAATATATACTCCATATGTCCCTTTTTTTAAGATATTATAAGTAACTTTACACAAATCAATTAATTATTTACTTTATAATGTACCCTAATTTATTGTACTTGAAACAAGAATATTTGTTTTTTCTCTCTCAAAGAATATTTAGTCTACTTAAAATAAAGAGAAAATAAGTATGAATAAAATAGTGAATAACAAACAAAATAATCATAAAAAATAACAAAATATTTTATATTAATGAATAAATAATTTTGCTTGCTACATCTTATAAAAAAGAATTTTTTAGATTACGTTGGGAAAGGACAGTGTCGAACCATAGAGACTCGAATTACAACTGATTGACAAATAATATGCCTTCTTACTCATTAAAATAACATATTTATTTTACAAAAATGTTTCAACGCCTGCAAATGAAGAATCTTAATTCTAGTCCGGCCAGATGGATTGTTAATTTAATAACCGAAAAATTCAAAATTTTGTTTTTCTAAAATAAAAATAAATGCAATCCTACAAATGTACCGGATTCTGTACCAACTTGCACTATCCATAATTGAAGTGTTCAATCAATTCTTCTATTTTGCTAAATAATTAATTAATCAATCATGAGAATTTATTTCATAATAGTATTTGTTTAGCATGCAATCATGCTATAGGTGACATATAATCTCAATTAGCTTTTGACTTTCTACGCGTATGGGCGGAACATGTCACCCGATAATATTGTTATGGAATCCTGAAAATGATGGAGAATTAAGCCAATCCAGTTCCGTTGTTGACAACCCATTTGAAGAAGATAAGCCTGCCTAATTACGTAAGTATTTAATTAAATTCATGTTCAAATTCTTTAATTAGCATTGCCTAATAACATGAGCAACGAACAACGAGTACTTTACTTTAGAAGTCAAGTTTCAATTTTATGATCAATTTGGAATGCATAAAACATAATAATTTTTAGATAAAATGTAATACTCTATGTTCATATTATGGTGGGAAAATCATTTTTGTTAAATCTAAATTATAAAGGGTAAATGTTTGGAAACTTTTAGATTTTTATGGACTATATATATTAAATGGGTTATAGCACATTTATTACACGCTATACTTTTCTAAGAGTATAATTTTTAAAATATAGTGACAAATTCTAAATGCCATAACAAAACCTGTAATCCAATTTGAACTCAAACGTTAAATTTACAAGAAATCTGAAGTGTAATATGTAAAATTATCTTAAGATTCTTTTCCTTATAAAATTTGTATGATGTGATAATTGGCAAGTAATATATTTTTATTATTTGTTTTCCATATCGTATAAGTACTTATTGTCAATTTGTTTCTAATCTCCGAATAAAGCATCCTATAATTTGTGCGGAAAAAAAAAGGGAATAAAGCATCCTACAAAAGTCATTTGAGCAAAAGTGCCAAATGAAATAATGTCCACGCAGATTCTGTCTCCCTGTCAGCTGTTGAGAGACACATCCACATTATAATTAAAGGTGTAAAAGATGGGAATAATGAGGTTCTAAGACAAGAGTTTTTTTTTTAAAAAAAAAGAAGATAAAATGAATAAGAGTATTATTCAAATTAAAATACTTGAAAATAATGATAAGTATTATCTAACATCAAAGATTGATAGATGGAGTCAAAATAATGATAAGTATATAATGCGTTGCCATTTGTCATGGCGCATTTGTGTAGCCAATTGGAAATTGGCTGCTGGCAAAGATTGCGGAATGGCTCTTCCACTCAACCGGCCATCAATCCATATGACTACTCATTCAATAATGTCTTTCTTTATTGTTCTCCACATTATTACATTAAATGCAACTATTTCTGTATTTGTGTATGTACTAAAGGTGCATTAACAAAACCCTAAATTCATCCAAAGTGGAGAGCGGGACATGGGTAGTTTCACGTCCCTGACTCGCGCAACCCTGCAACATAATCACACGTCTACCGATATTTACATAGTCACGAGGGTGGCAAAGATTTTGAGGATATAATATCAAGACTTATTAATCTAGAATTCGACTTGACTTCGGTTAATTTTTCCACCCGTTTACACCTTTTTTGTCTTGTAATTCTAGTTAGTCACTTAACTATTTAAAATTAATTAATGAATAATTGATATTATTATTTCAAAATAAATATTTAAAGTTAATCACAAATATTCAAATCTATTTTTATATATAACATGTTATATTCATGCGTACATATATTTAATCGGAATGAAATATTCGGCAAGTTGACAAAATTTTCATTCAAATCAAAGTTCCGATTCACTCCGTCCTAATAGGGATGAAAATTCCTCGATTTGAGTCAGGGTGGAGATAGAATGGAGATAGAAAAATGAAAATTGACGAGGATGGAGATGGAGATGGGAATGAGGATGGGATTTGGTTTTCTCCCGTTGGAGATCCGTCCTCCCTTTGTCCTCATAATTTATATACATACATGCATTTATAAATTATCAATATTTTTATTATCAATATTTAAATCATCAATTTTATAGGTTTTTGTTTTATCAACTAATAATTCATATCATACATATAATCTTGTTATAAATTTTTTTAATACTTAAAATGATTATTATGTTGATTAAAACAATTATATTTGATTAAAACATGTAACTATGTAGATTAAAATAATTAATATTATTAACCATATAACTAACTAACTAACTATGAGTCATATTTTTAACTATATAGATTAAAACAGTTATATTATTATCTCTGTAATTATATGTGTGAACACAAAAAAACTAGTAACTATAAGCTATGTTATTAATTATATTGATTTAATTTAGTTTATGTTATTAACTATATAACTAATGAACTATAAACTAAATTATTAGCTATATAGATTAAAATAATTTTATTATTATTTATGTAACTATATGTAAACACAAAAAAAAAACTATGTAACTATATTTTATTAATTATATTGATTTTAAATTAGTTTATATTATTAACCATATAACTAACAATGAGTTACATTATTAATTATTTAGATTAAAATAGTTATATCATTATCTAACTATATGTGAACAAAAAAAAACTTATATAACTATAAGTTATGTTATTAACTATATTGATTTAAATTAGTTTATATTATTAATTATATTTTTGTTTTTGATAAGCAGTGTTTTTTTTCTCAATTACATGCATTTGAAAAATCTGACTCAACTATAAGCCTATTAGAAAAAGCCCAAGAAGATGCTACAAAAATAATAAAAGCCTCCTTCAGTGCCAAAAGTTCTGCCATATTAGAATTTTCAACACCTACATATTTGGATAACAAGACTCTCAGTGCCCTTATGATCCTTAAGAATACCACCTATTCCAGCAACCCCATGCTTTCCTTTAGAAGACCGATCCACATTGAATTTAAGAAAGCCATTTGTTGGTGATTTCCACTATACAGATAAGTTGCCCTTAATTTTACCCCTTGGCAAAGCGTTTGCAAAAGTAGGAATTCCAAGAAGGTCTGTCACAGAATGAGGTTGATTTGGCCATTTTGCAACTGTCCACATAATGAATCTCAATTTAGTAATTTCATTTAATTTAAACAAGTCAGGTTCCACCCCCTTGAAAATAACTTCATTACGAAATAACCAAGTTGACCATATCACAGTAGCAAAAACTATATTCCACACCAAAATTTTATCTTTGCTTGGGAAAAGGTGATTCCAAGCCAACATAAAATCCACAGGTTTACCAAGGGACACCCAAACTATATTCCATAAGTCACACCAATAGTTCCAAGCTTTCCATGTGAAGCTGCACCCAAAAAGCAAATGATTTACTGTTTCAATATCTTTTTGGCACAAGACACAAAAAGCATTGGATGAATCCAGCATATTTCTCTTCACCAGTTCTGCCTTAACTGCAACTCTGCCTCTAATGACTTTCCAAATTAGGACTTCCACCTTAGGTGGTGCTATACCCTTCCAGACAAGCCTCCAAATGTTTGCAGATCCACCATTAGCTTGGACTACCTCTTTGTAAAAAGAAGAAACCTTGTAGATGCCATTAGAATTATGCCTCCAAACTAACTTATCTGAAAATTCTTGGCAAGGGGTATAAGTTGATGATTGCCAAGAAACTCTCCCATTGTTCCACTTTCCAATAAAAAACCTCTCTTTTTAAAACAATATTCCATTCCCAAATACCTTCCTCCCAAGCACCAAAATCGCATAAATATCCATCTTTCCTTACAGCAAGGGCAAATACTCTAGGGATAGTATCTTTGAGAATAATATCATTCGCCCATTTATCAGTCCAAAATTTAATCATCTTCCCAGTTCCCAAAGACATACTGAAACTATTTTTCACTACCTCCTTAAACCTGCCTTCATAATGAAAATGTTTAACAATTGAATTCCATAAACTAGAGAACTTTCCTTCAAAGATATTATTGGGTAGCAAATCACTAGCATTCCAATTGTATTTTTCATGCAGAATTTTGCTCCAAAGAGATGACTTATCATTTGCTAGTCTCCAAACCCATTTGCATAACAGAGCCTTATTCTTGACTTCAAGATCTGCAATCCCTAAGCCCTCCTAATTTTTTGGCTTACAAATAGAAATCTACCAAATGCATTTTCCTTGATTCAAAAGTTCCGCTCTACAAAAATCTCCTCTGGATCTAATCTAACTTGGTACGGACAGTAGAAGGTAGATTAAAAATAAACATATAGTAAATAGGCAAACTTAATAACACAGCTTTGATCAACAAAAGTCTACCCCCAATTGAAAGATAATTTCTTTTCCAATTTTTCAGGCTATTCTTGAATGTTTCAATGATAGGATTCCACAATGTCGTGTTGTTTAGTTTAAATCCCAATTGAAAACCAAGATACTTTGTTGGCAAAGAACCATATTGGCAGTGCATCTTTTTAGCCCCAAATTCATATTCTTATCCTCCACATTGATACCATACAAACAACTTTTTTGGAAGTTTATCTTGAGTCCCGAAGCAAGTTCAAAACACCTCAACAATCGTTTAATGTTCAACAAACTATCCTCTGATGCTTCTGAGAAAATTAGAGTATCATCAGCATGCTGAACATGTGAGATATAACAATTTGCCCTCCCTATCTTTACTCCTTTAATCAGTTCCATATCACTAGCTTTTCTCATCATAGCACTAAACAATTCTCCAATAATACGAAAAAGAAAAGGAGAAAGCGGGCAACCTTGACGGAGCCCTCTAGACATAGTAAATTGTCTAGTGGACGATCCATTAACTAGAACTTGGCATATTAGCAGTAGATAACCCATAGCATTTAGAGCCAGCATTAAGAACCTCCAATCTACACAGTCATAAGCTTTTTCAAAATCTCATTTGAGAAGAACAGCTTCAACTCCTTTTTTCTTAACTTCATCTAAAACCTCATTGGCTATTAACATACAATCTGTAATTTGCCTACTTTTAATAAATGAAAATTGATTTGGCCCCACCACCTTATGTATCACTTCTCTCAATCTCCTCACAAGCACATTAGCAATTATCCTGTAAAGGCGACCAACCAAGCTGATCGGATGGAAAATCCTTGATGTGGGTTGGATTTCTACACTTAGGAACCAAAGTAATAAAAGAAGCACTGATGTTCTTATGAAAACTGCCCCTGGAATAAAAGTTAGCAAGCATATGCAAAATCTCCCCTTTCAAAACAGCCCACTGACTTTTAAACAAATTAAGATTATACCCATTTGGTCCTGGAGCTTTACCACTATCACAACTACTTATTGCAGACCAGATTTCCTATTATGTAATAACACTCTCTAACTTGTACTGTTCAAAATTAGTTAACTTGTAGACTTCCACACCCATATCTGTAGCAACAATATCTTTAACCTTGTTGTAATGATTTTCAAAGTGTACAACAATACCTTCTTTTAGGGAACAAGGATCTCTAATCACCTTATCATTGATGAGAAAACTTTCAATCATTTTTTTCCTTCTTTTCGAAGCCAGCATGTGGAAAAATTGTGTGTTTTTATCCCCATTCAACAACCAATTGAGCCTGGATTTTTTGGACCAACTCTGTTCCTGTATTATGTATTTTTTCCACAGTTCTCCTCTCAGCTTGATCAAATCATTTCTAATAAGAGGGTCATAACCTTCAGCTAAATATTTCCTCTCCAAATCATGAATATCATCTTCCAGCTTAGAGATAGAGTTGCTGAAATCCCCAAAACAACCATGTGCCCAAGATTTCAAATAAGTTTTAACTATCCCGAAGTCTTGCCACGCCATCTCAAAAAAAGGATTGAAAGACTTATCCTGGAGCTAATAATTGAAAAACTTGAAAGGTCTCGGTCCCACAGTCCACATCCCTCTCAATTAACTGAATAGCATTATGGTCAGAGAGAGATTTTGGAAGAAGTTGTGAGATATTTGGAAATCTAGAAACAAATTCAGGTGAGACCAAAAATCTGTCAAGTCTACACAAAGTCAGACTACCTCGGTTATTACACCAAGTAAATTCCCCCCAACTAGTGGTAGATCCATAAGACTTAGCCATTCCACAAACTCACTGAAAACTTCAACAGCAGCCCGATTGTAAGTGCAACCCACCTTCTCAGATTCGTCTAATACTATATTAAAATCTCCCCCAAAACAAAAAGGTAACTTAACAGAGACCACTGCATCAAATAACTGTTTAAAAACTCATTTCTCTCCACATCAGTATTAGGGGCATAAAGGTTACTAAACAAGCATCTGAAGTTACAAGGCACGATAGTACCTATAACGATCAAGAATCTATCAAACACTTCCACCTTCTCCATAGAGAAAAAGTCATCATTCCAAATGGTGATTAAACCTCCCGCCGTACCCAACGCCATAGACCATACCCCCTTATGGTTATTTCTTCACCATAAACTTCTCAGCAAAGTAGAATTCACAAAGTTAAGCTTTGATTCCTGGATAAAAAGCATCTCCCCTTTGAATTTGGATACCAAATGTTTAACCACTCTACGTTTAAGACGGTCACCCAAGTCCCGAATATTCCAAGAAATAACATTCATAAAAATTAAGCCATAAAATTCAACATCCCTACAATTAGGCACTTCCACCATCTCTCCTCTCGGCATCCACCAAAGCTTCCAATACCTTGTCTTCCTCTGCATTGAAGTGAAAACCAATATTTGTGCCAAGATCAAAAGTTTTTCTCGCCTCTCTCCCTATCACGTTAGTTCTCTGTGCAATATTAGAATCTGTTAAGGATTCTTCTAGACCATCTTCTAAAGCCCCAGTCCCAATAATTTCTGATTGTACCCATTTGTAGCTTCTGGGATTTCTCCTACCACTATTTCTCACCTAGTCCTAACTAAAACCTTTATGCCCGGTTAAACTACCGCTCACCAACCTAACTCCTTTGATACCCACTACTTTAGAATTATTAACCAGCCTACCTAATTCTAAACCAGAACTCTTTCGCTCTCCAACTCTGGCCCAATAGGATCTAGCCCAAAACCTCTATCTCTCTCTAACTCTGGCCCAACAAGGGCTAGAGTAGAATCCTTCTCCCTCTCTAACCCCAGACCAGGTCCCTCCTCAGATAACAAATCCATATTATTAAAATCTACATGTGGTGACTTGGAGCGGATAGAATTTGAATTTTGATCATTTACTGCTAGAATAGGAAGGCATGATAGAGACATCACACCTACGCCACCACAATCTGTCTGCTCCACTGAGCACCTATTCGCACGCCAGCATCCATCGCTTGACTCGTTCTTTGAGGTAGGAGTAGTAGAACTTTTCCGACTACTTTGTTGGCATTCCTCCGGTGAGAATACCGGAATCGAAGATTGTCTAACAATGGAAATTCTCAGCTTGCAGTCAATCCCATTTACAGTTTTATGAGAAACCTGTGGTACCTTTGATAACTTGTTTACCTCTACTTGTATCCAAGCAGCCTCAAGCACTCTCTTCGTGGCAGTCACCTCTGCAATAGAGATGGGTCTTCCCCAAAAATTTGTCACAGCAAAAAAGAAATTTTCATGCCAAAGTAGGAGTGGCACCTATTCTAATTTTATCCAAATTCTAGCTTTTCTTTCCAAGACTGTCTCCTCCCACAGTTTCACCATCTCAAACCACACAGAAAAAGTTTTGAGTGTTCTTTTAAGAACAATTCCATGACCTCCCTGGACTCAAAAGTAATCAAGGTCTATGATTCACTCAGATCTCTGAGAGACAAAAAAATTCCATCTCTTATCAAAGCCTCATGAATAATATCCAGATCTGTAGGATTCCATAGGAATCTCACAACACTCTTCAATAGCCACTCCGAATTTGCCGCCGGGATATCCACAATGAAATTATCTTTAACTCGTCATAGATAAAAACTCATCATTCTCACCCGTCATTGAAGCGATATCATCCACTGACACCTTCTTTGGACTTTGAACATTTGAAACCGAAGTCAAGAGTGCTTCTTTGAAAGAGATACCCACAGTCTTACGTTTCCACATTGTAGCCTTCGAAATAGGTTTGGCCTTACCTGCACCTTCATTTCCTTTATTTAGTCCCCATGCTTTGTTCACTGTAAGAATCTTTCCCCCAAGCAAAACTCCTGACATCTTCTGGATAGCATTTATTGCATCGGACTCTTTCCGAAACCGAACCAAACCGAATTTACTCGTATCTCTAACTAACCTTTTTGCTACCGATTTTGGGATGTAAATGTCAGCAATCACCCCAAAAGGTGAGAACATATTCCAAATTGCCCCTATAGAGGTTAGAAGATGAATGTTTCCCATATACACACAGAAAAGCTTCGCTTTCCACGCAGTTCTTGCCAAGAATCTCTTGTTATGGAATACTCACCGTACCTCGTTGGAACCACTGCCTTGTTCTCTTTTGCATTGATGACCACCTACCATCTCTGTTGAGCTTACCTGTCAGTTGTTGCCAAGAATCTCTTGTTACTGGAATATTCACCGTACCTCGTTGGGAACCACTGCCTTGTTCTCTTCTGCATTGATGACCGCCTACCATCTCTGTTGAGCTTACCTGTCAGTTGTTGCCAAGAATCTCTTGTTACTGGAATACTCACCCGTACCTCGTTGAGCTTACCTGTCAGCACGATCTCTACTCGAAAGAGGACGAATTTCGGAAAGAATAAATTTAGGGTATATTTTTAATTATTAACCATATAACTAATGAATAATCAATTATGAATTACTTGTAAATTAAAATAGTTTTATTATTATGGGATAGGGAATGAAAATGGAAATGATAAAATCCCCCGAGGATGAGAATAGGGACGGGGAAAGGTGTCCTCAACCCCACCCCATGGCCCCATGGCCCCATGGATTGAAGTAGTAATCCTACTTCACTCCTTAAAATATAGTACTTGATTGAAAATTACTAATTAAATACAGGAATATAGTGTGATTCTATTTTAATTTTATAAGTTAAAGCCTAGTAAGCTGTCCCTGTCGCTTTTTTTTTTTCAAAGAGCCATCGATACTAGAAAATGACCTTTTGTCCCATGATAGCACATAGTGCCATGATTCAACGGGAATATGCTATATATACCCCAATCAACTCCACGCATTTGGCAACACATCAAATAAAAGCTCTCTTGTTCAAGTTATTTCCGTGAGGCACGAGAACTTCTGATAGTTTTACAATGAGAAGTTTTATACATCTCTGTAGTTGGCCCTGCTGGTTGAATTTTCGAATGTTCCATTGTTTCAATATGTCAATATGCATGTTCCATTGTTTCAATATGTCAAAATGCTTCCCTCTTATCTGTTCTTATCGTCATTTCATGCACAGGATAAACAGATATTCTGTAGAACTTGTCTATTATGTGTCTGTTTCATGTTTAGGTTTTCTCATTCTCAACTCTTTGAAGCCAAGAACAAAGTTTAGGCCAAGGAATTTAGACTTATTTTTCACATCTGTTTCTGCTACCACAGTTTCAAGTATGTCCACTGTTGAAATGGAGGTTTTCTCCAATGCCCAACTCATTGTTATCACCATCTTGATGTTCTTAGGTGGTGAGATTTTCACTTCCATGGTTGGACTTCATATAAGTAGTTTCAAACTCAAAAAAGCATGTAAAAGTCATGCCAGAGTAGGTTCAGCAAGCAGTGATGTTAGCCCTGCTACTCCCTCAAGTTCTATAGATAACATTGAGCTTGGGATTATAACGATGCCAAACTCTTCTATTACACAAACTATAAATCAAAATCTCAGCCAAACTTTCTCTTTCTATAGCAATCAGGATCTTAAGGTCGATTCCATCAAATTTTTGGGCTTTTTAGTATTAGGTTACCTTCTAGTAATTCAGTTTCTTGGAGTCTCATCTGTTCTTCTTTACATAAACCTTGTTCCAAGTGCAAAAGATGTATTAAAAGACAAAGGACTTAAACAATTTACTTTTGCCATTTTCACAACAATTTCAACCTTTGCTAGTTGTGGCTTCATCCCAACAAATGAGAACATGATGGTTTTTAAGAAAAACTCGCTCCTCCTTTTACTTCTCATCCCTCAAGTCCTACTTGGGAATACATTATTTCCATCTTGTCTAAGACTTTCAGTATGGTTTCTTGGGAAATGTTTCAAGAAAATAGAATCCCAGTTCTTGCTGCAGAATACAGGAGAAATTGGATACTTTCACCTGCTTCCTGGCCAGCATTCATTGTTCTTGGCAATCTCCATGCTGGGGTTTATTGCAATCCAATTTGTACTTTTTTGTCTTTTAGATTGGAAATCAGCAGCCTTGAGCGGAATGAACTGTTTTGA
Source organism: Apocynum venetum (assembly GCA_019593545.1). Classification (NCBI taxonomy): domain Eukaryota; kingdom Viridiplantae; phylum Streptophyta; class Magnoliopsida; order Gentianales; family Apocynaceae; genus Apocynum; species Apocynum venetum. The sequence continues at coordinate 928,299 of SRSM01000149.1, forward strand.
GAAAGTTGTTGGGGTTTTGTTCCAAACAACTAATGCAAGACATACTGGGGAAGGCATTGTTGACCTCTCGTCTATTGCTCCGGCCATGCTTGTGCTATTCCTCCTAATGATGTTAGTATTTTTTCTATTTCTAATTTTGTCTCTTCTTATCTATTCTACTAGCAATAGGGTGCAATTTACCTTTAATAATCATATGCTTTCTTTATCTTTTTAACAAGAAACAACATTACGTTTCATTGTTTCTATGTTTCTTTGGAAACAACTTTGCTTTCCCTCAAATAAAAAAAAACAAGCAAAGAGATGAAATAGACATACTAAACTTTTCAAAAGAAAAAATATATACGTATTGGAAAAAGGGAACTGAATACTCATGAAATAATACATCAACATGAGGAAAACAAAACTACGAGCATGGAAGGAAATATGAGCAAAAGTCCGTCACAAAATATAAAGCCAGAAGTTTTTTTTTCATTGTCCTAATTATAAATCGTTTTTTTTCATTCTTTTCTCTCATCTCACGTTTTTTCTTATTTTCTATGTTAAAGATTTTATTCTCTCTCCACGTCTTTCTTCTCTATTTCTAATTATTCTGAAGGCAAACTTTTTTCCCTTTTTATCTATTTTTTCTTTGTTGCTTATTTACAAAACATAATAAATAAGACATTTTAAGAACTAAAAACTTTTCTTTGTTTGTGTGATTATCCTAGCAACTTATATTTTGGGACTGAGGGAGTAGTTCCACCATCTTTTTTATATGTCATTTTAAGAATTTTTAGTCATCTTTTACCCTTATTTATCATTATCGTTTTTTACATATCTTTCATATTTTTTAAACAAAGACTTTCTTCTCTCTTTCTTATATATCTCCTCCCCCATCATCTTTCATCATTCTTATTTCGAATATGAAAAAAATAAAGATATGTTAGGAAATATTTTTAAAAAAAAAACCTAGTTGCTTGTATGAATATTCTTCAACGACTTAAGAAACAGATGGAATACGAAGTTTACAAAAATAAGATTTTATATTACACCATTTTGGCTCTAACAAACTCATTGGTTCATATTTACTTCAATTTATAACAAAAACCACACTAAGTTTAATTGGGAATTAATTTTACCTGGAAAAAAAGATTTGAATTCTTGTATACAAAAAAATAAAGAATTAGTTTTAATAAAATATAATATTCATACGAGAATATATGCTTTAATATCACGCATATATCTTTCCTTAAAGAAGAATTAATGCCAATTTGGGAATTTAGCCCAAATAAAACAGTAGTAGTTTATAATGTATATATTGTAGAAATCCACCAACATGTCTCTCTCTCACACCCAAACTGAGACTCACGCTACTCATTCTAGATGAACAACCCCCCCCCCCCTCCCCCACTATGTCATAACTTGTATGGGAGAATTCAATGTTCTATCAATTGTTTTTGTATCTATGTGTGTTATTCCACTACATCATATGTTAGCCGTAGAATTTGGTGAAAAAATACCTAAAATAACCAAAATTATTTCTATCAGAATCGGAATATAAAAGAGCTCAATTAAAATATTGCATTATTGCTCAAAGAAACAATAGACATTATTATTGCTTGGACAAATTACAAACCAACTCCTGCCGGGTTCTTGCAATGATATTTAAATAACTGTATTATTTCTAAATGATTGGCATATTTTAACTTATCATAATATATAGTTAGTGTGCAAGGTTCACTATATAGGCTGCAGTCTGCAACTCTGCATGCTCCATAAATTATTAAACAATTTAATAATTCACTTTCTTCTCAACATGTGAACCCTTACCTATTCCAATATTCAAATTAATATTTGAACCTTGATATTATTAATAATATAATACAATGATACTCATTCTGTCGCCTTTTTTTTTATCATTTTTTCTCTTTCTTGTTTCGCTTTGTTACATTTGGAGTTGTTTTTTTCTTATAAAATAATAATAATAATTGCCACTTTTTTAGAGGAATAATTGTGACTTATAAATAAATAAAAAAGGGCCATCATCGTACCTTCATCTTTCATTGCCTCATTAAACTAACACATGATATGATTTCCAAAATAAATTCAATAATACTCAAACGCTGTTGTAAGGGAAAAAAAAAGTATATGTAATACCTGCACTCCGTGAACATGTGGGCAATCACTCGTTTCGCAGATAAAAACGCTCAAAATAATCTCCAAGACTCCAAGTCAAAACTGAAATTTAAATTAAGTCTATAATTGGTATTTCTAAGAACCCATAAAATTGTTTTTCTGATTACAATTTACCTTTTTTTTTTTAGAAATTAAAAATTTTATTTTGAATAATATAAAAACATGAGATTGATGATATCTGTAAAACCTTAATTTTCTGCAGGTACCTTCCTCCCTATACTTCATTTCTGCCGATAAAAGATGAAGAACAGAACCCACAAGAATGTAAAAAGAAGAAGAAAGGAAGTCTTTTAGACAATCTCATATTTTCGCAGCTTACATATTTAGTCATATTTATTATTCTTATTTGCATCATCGAGAGGAAAAGGCTCAAAGAGGATCCCCTCAATTTTAACGTGCTGAGCATCACATTTGAAGTCATAAGGTATTTGCATTCTTTCCTTCTTTAATTATAATTTTCGATCTGAATAATTAAATCCATCTTTTCACCAAAGGAAGTGGGCTGGCTATATATATGTCCAACATGAAGATTATCACCATAGAGTCATTTTACAAGTTATAGTTTCAGTTGTTAACTTAGAAGAGCCAAATTTCGGGCTCCACAACACTGTTTCAATTTGATGAGAGAATCTAATTCCTATATAGCCATGACTTTGATCATAATGTCTACAAATTCTACTCAAACAAGCGGAAGTTTAACAGCAGAATTTGTTTTGCAGTGCATATGGAAATGTGGGATTCTCAATAGGGTATAGTTGTGGGCGACAGTTGAAGCCTGATCCAACTTGTGTGGATAAATGGTATGGATTTGCAGGGAAATGGAGTGATGAAGGGAAAATGATACTTATTGTGGTCATGTTTTTTGGAAGACTCAAGAAGTTCAATATGGATGGTGGAAAAGCGTGGAAGCTTTTATAATTCATTATAAAGGATATTGAAGGATATTTGTAACGTTTCCCTAAGTAAAGCAAGTAATATAGTCATGATATATATACAAGTGCACTTGTACAAGTGCCTTTTAATTTAGTGTTCATAATAGCAAGAAAAGCGTGATACTATTTACAAAATGTTCTAACTACGGTGAAATTCTTGAGATTTCTATATACGGTTAAGCAGACCAAAGTTTTCCCCAAACACAACAAAGAAAAAAAAGCCGAAGCTTTGTAAATGGCCTAGAGGCCTTAATCCTTATGAATTACCTTTAAATGACCCAGAGGCCTTGTAAATTGGATTTCAATGTCTGGATGGATCCAAATCCCTAAGCATGCTTCACGTGATTGTTACAAAATTTACTACTATTTGAAAGGTTCTTTCACTAAGTAAAAAGACAATCAAAAGATGATTATTTCTGTCCCATGATTGAAATTGAAGATTCAATTGGCTCAACAGTTAAATGTGAGGGAGTGGTTTGTTTGCCATCCATATGCAATAATCCATGGCAATGAACAATAGGGAGTATTCCACAAAACAAAGTTTTGAGAGATGAGTTGATGAAAGAGCTTTGATTTGTGGAGGCAAACATGGAGGAGAAACTATTAGCCAAAGAAGATGAGTGTGCAAGAGAAATGTAATTGAGTTGAGATTCAACCATGTCTTTGGAAGGGCTTTGGGCCTTTGGCTAATTGTTTATGATATCTTACTATATCAAGAATAGCATACATATGATATCTTATACAGAGGCTACAAAGAAGACTCTGGTACGTAAATGTACAAAGACTACATGTCACGCTCTGAAAATCGTATATCAAGAATAGCATACATATGATATCTTATACAGAGGCTACGAAGAAGACTATGGTACGTAAATGTACAAAGACTACATGTCACGCTCCGAAAATCGTGATACAACATGTATCCTCGGTAACCCATGAAATAAAAATTATTTATTCAAATAAATAAAAATATTCTTACATCAATCAAAATCGTCTAAAAAAATAACTAAAAATCAAAACAAAGTCCAAAAGCAAGTCTATAAAGTGTACTAAATAAATAACTATCAAATTTTTCAATAATAAAAGTTCAAAAGTCGATAATCTATTAGGAGATGATCAAAATTTTAATGTACCAACTGTCATTTTCACACTCAGTCAAATGTAGTATCATCATCTAAAAATATAAGATAATAAAATAATAAGCATACATGACCTCATTAAATAGTTATGATACCTCCAAGCAACAAATTATTACATATTCTTAAAATCTTATCTAATTCAAATGGACATTTAAAACTTAAATATGTCTAATACGTTTTGTACAAAATTCTTACAAGTATCTTAATAAAATATTATATGTATAAATAAAAGAAACCATTTTCTTTTATTATTTTTAAAGAGAATAAATAAAAATTCGAGAAAAAATTAATATTTACTCTTTAGAGAATTGTTGGAATATTGCATTAAAATGTTGTAAAAATATTAAACAAAAGTTGTGTAAAAATACCGCAGAAATTACTAGAGTTATTAAACATTGCAGGAAAATAATGCAAAAATGGATGAAATTATTGCTGAAAATTTATTGAGAATTATTGAAAAATACCGTGGAAAAACTGTGAAGTAAATTGGACAAAAATTGGATATAAAAACTGCAGAAATTTATTGTAAAAGAGAGTAGAAAATAGAAAAAATGTACATAAAATAAATAAAGTTGTGCAGAATTTTTCTGGACAAAAATATAACTCTTCCCAATAGTAAAACTGTGCAGAAAAATAGACAAATGTGCAGAAAATAAAGAAAAGCTATGCAGAGTTTTTCTGGACAAAAATATAGCTCTTTTCAATAGTAAAACTGTGCAGAAAAATAGACAAAATGTGCAGAAAATAAAGAAAAGCTGTGCAGAATTTTTTTGGACAAAAATAAAACCTTTCTCCATAGAAATATTGTGCAGAAAATTAAGCAAACTATGCAGAATTTTTATGGACAAAAATAGAACATTTTCTATACAAAAATTATTGTAGAAAATCAAATAATAAACATGAAACTGAATTTTTTTCCCATTATTCAAGAAAAACGTGACTTAAATATATCAATCAATCAAATATTCATCAAACAATTTCAAAGAACTCATTCAACGATAAGATCTATTGGTCTTAAACTCTGACATCAGATCCAGCTATACTCCCACTAGGACGGCCAAATAACAAACAAATTTTTATCCGAATGAACGAAATCAAATCAAAAGTTGGAACATGTTCCTACCAACTTCAAATTATGCCTCATGAGTTCTACAAAAATAATTCATATTTTCAGTATAAAATCAAGTCACAATATACGCATAAATTTTCAAAACATAAATTATTCAAACTCATTCCATAATTTATATACAAAAATAATCAGATAAATAAAATCACAATTTTTGAGAGATACTTTTCAATAAAGTCAGATGTATCAAAACTACTTACCTCAATCAAATAATTCTTACTAACTTAGATAATCCTCGAAAGAATTGCTCTCATCTATTCAAAAAAAAATCCTCAAATTAAATTCACAATATACTTTTAAGAAATCATTAAAGTCATAAAGTTACTTAAGATTGATCTTACCTAGGGTTGAGTGATCCTCAAAAGAATTATTTTGCCTAGCCCATTCTCTGTTTCTTCAGAAGTTGTATCTAAATAAAATAACGTGAAATAAAATGGTGAAGTAGGATTAGTCTAATAACTAGATATTTATACCATAATCCTTACAAAATAAAAACAACCCTAATAAAATAACTCATTGGGTCGGATATTTACACTACAACTCTATCACCATGTACATCAAGATATGTACTACAAATATGGACGAATAAAGCAGAAGATCAAGAGTAAAGATGTGAAGAGTAGCTTGTATAGGATATCCATAACTTTTGCATAGAGTACTTATAAATTAGCCATGATTCACCCAGCGGCGGATGCAAGATTTTGTAGAGTGAACAATACTTTTTTCCTATCTCCACCAGCATAAAAAAGTTGATATAAAAATAAAAAATGAATTAAATAAAATATAAAATATTCATAAAATACAATAATGAAATACAAAATAAACAAATTTCATAAAATATATTCTTATTAGATATTTGACAATGAAATACAAAATAAACATAGTTCATAAAATATATTCATATTACATATTTGATTTTCCTTTCATCAAGTTTTTGTATAAACTTGCATACAAGATATTTTAAAGTAAAATTCACGATATTATAGCGTTATTCTTCATCTTTAAATTTTTTTTTCCATAATTTAAGAAGTTCTTGTTGAACACTTCCACAATAATATGTCTCAAGAGTCAATCGGATATCATTCAATGATTCCTTTATCAGTCCATCTTTAATTACAGTAATTTTATATTCCCGATTTCTAGATACATATTAAAGGAAACAACATTTTGTATTGCAGTACCATATGACATATCTGTAACATACTTCTAATCTCTTACCTTTCCCATTTTTTAAAAAAAACTATTTTTACCCAAATCAGGTAGACATTTGAGAAAAATAGGTAGATGTTCACCATTTAGTTGAACCATGGCTTCAATTAACCATCTAATGTCATCAGGCATTCCTTTGGATATTAACAATATAAAACTCTTCATTTTCATATGATATTATTTGTCAAAGTATTAGTAGAGAGTAAAAAGTAAAAATTTTGAAGTTTACAAATTGAATCTTCCAATTTTTAAAGAAAGAAAAAAGAAGAAGAAAAAAAAAGTTTTTATTATATATATATATATATATATATTCTCACTTTTGTTTTTTAACCATTAAATTCAAATCTGTGTGAATTTAATGGCACATCATTACTTTACGGTTTAAAAAAAATGACAAGACAAAAGGAAAAGTTTTGATTTGATGAAAAGAGCCAATTTTTCAACACAGATTTTACTATAACTTAGGTAAAACATAAAAGCTAGGGGAATTGTAGCCTTGAATTAATTATCAAATAAGTTACATACATATATATATATATATATATATATATATAGTAAGAAGCCCTAGGGAGAAAACTTGTTACATGAAATTACAATTTAACCCTTTCTAATTGCATGTACAATTATATATGAACACAAACTCTTAACACCCCCTTCTCAAGATGGTGCATATAAGTTACAAATGCCCATCTTGGATGACAAGAAAAATGTACGATCATATATGAGTGCTTTAGTAAAACAATCTGGTAACTGGTGATAAGAAGCAATGACCTGAGGTACAATAACTATATTCTAAAGTTGTTCATGAACAATATGACAATCAATAAATGTGTTTAGTTCGTTCATGAAACACATAATTGGTTGTTATGTGACAAGCAACTTGATTATCACAATATAAAGAAATAGGTCTCTTTGAAAAACCAAAATCATGTAATAGTTGTCTCAATCAAAGTAATTCTCATGTGGTCACGAATGGCACAATACTCCACTTCGGCAAAGAATCACCCAATCGGAATCTAAATAAGCAACAAGTATCATAAGGCTAGATGAAGAATATACAACACCTTGTACAATAGTATTGATGTACTCATAAATTAATTAATTTTTATGTTATTTAATAATTATATTTTGTTTAAAAATCGGTTAATTATGTTATTTAATAGATATATTTCACGTTTCCTTTCTATTTCTTTATTTGTAAGTTTTTTAGTGTATTTTAGTTCATTTTAAAGATAAAAAGAAGAAAAAAAATGTTGGAGAAGTTAATATATATATATATATATATATATATATATATTCTATGTCATCCAATGACGTGGCGCAATAAGAAAATTACATCTGACGCAATTAGAAGATGACAAGTGGTGCTTCTAGAAGTCGCAATGTGGACCAATGAGGACATGACAAGTGGTGAAGTTTGGAGAAATTAGATCACCAACTAAATTTTCAAGACTTTGGAGTGTGAAATGATCATTTTGCCCCTAATTTTTGTGCTTATAAATAGGAAGCTTATTTTTATCATTTCAACACCAATTTAGCTCAAATATTCTCTATTTCTTTTGAAATTTCTTTCTTTAATTATTGTTTTCATCTTAGTATATTTTCCATAATTTTTAGAATAATATTTCAAATCTTTTGTAATATTTAGTAAAGAAATTTTGTTTGAATAATTTCAATATTTATGAGGAGTTTATCTTTTAAAATTTCTTTCTAATGTTTATAAATTTCATCTTATATTTATTAAATATGTATTGTGAGTAATTTTATTTTTGTTAGCAAGGATATATGTTAAGTTATTAATAAATGAGATTATTAGATAATTTTCTTGATACTTAATTTCTATTTGAATTTATTTAACTAAACTTATGGTCGGTTTATCCGTCTAGTCTTTTATGCACTTTAAATATTGCAAATGGATGACCGAGCCACCTAATTAGTTTAATTTACTTTTATTTCTTTTATTTTATTTATTATGGAAGGCTGAGCCTCCTAACTAATTTAACTTTTTTATGGAAGGTCGAGTTCTATACTTTTAGTTTAATTTATTTAAATAGACGGTTGAACTGCCTAATTTGTTTAGTTAATATAAATACAATATTTCTTTATATATATATATATATATGTGTGTGTGTGTGTGTGTGTGTGTGTTTATTTAATATACTTATATATATATATTAATTGAGTATTTATATAATTCCTGTTTTAATTAATATAATTGTGTGAATTAATTGGATTGACAATCTAGTTAATAAATATGATTATTTAGCTAGGATTATTAATCTTGTATTAATGATTCAAGTAGCATCTACTAGTTTAATTGAGTTGCAGCTCTTTGTTTAATTAAATTAGTAGTGAAATTATATAATTTAAATTGTATATAATTAAGTTGATTGTTATATACAATTTAATTTTGGTGATGCTTTATTTAATTAATGCAATTTGATTGAACATCCTGTACACGTTGGTTGGTAGTGGTGTTTAATTAAATTATATATTAATCTGTCTGAATTGATCGAGATTAATCTAATTTGTAATGATTGGAATCTGTCTGAGTTGATCATGATACTAAAACCAACTACTTAATAATGTATTTATCTATGATTAATCCCATAAAAAAATATAATTTGATACTAGTTCCTTACTAACACTTTTTATATCATTTGTGTTTCAAATTTCTTTTTAATTCTATTTACAAATCCAAAAAATTCAAAATTATTTATTTTAATTATTGTTATTTTCTTGTTATCAAAATACCAAAACCCTCAAAATATTTTCGATTAATGATTTTAATCTAAGATTTGACAAATCTCGGTGGATTCGATATCTACTTTATCTATCTATATAGGAATTGTTATGTTTAAATTTGAGAGTTGTATGACAAACTTTGTCAAGTACCTTTCAAATAACAAAGCAACATTTATGCAACATGCCAATGTGGTGAATGAGGTCTTTGTACAAACTGACTTAATAAATTCACAGCAAAGGTTTTATCCGGCCTTGTAATGGTAAGATATTTCAATTTTCCTATGAGTCTCTTGTACATGTTCGGATCACTAAGAAGAGTACAAGTCGGCATCTAGCTTAGAATTCATTTCCATTGGAGTAATTGTAGGAGATGCATTCATCATTTTGGCTTCACTTAACAAATCAGTAGTGTACTCATTGTTCAAATAAGTATTGTGAACATCTAATTGGTGTAGTGTCCAATTTGAGAACAAGCAACACTGAGTAATACTCTAAATGTGACAAGTTTCTCTAATGGAGCGAAAGTATCATGATAGTCAACTCCTATTACCCTGCGAATAAATAACTGTATACTGCCAGACGAATTTAAAACTATTGGATTTTTGTTTAATTTTAAAAATCCATTTGAAAGTAATAGGTTTTTTACCTGGTGGAGTAGAAGTTATGATCCAAGTTTTGTTTGTTTCAAGAGCAGCTAATTTTGTATAAATAGTTTTGCTCCATTCTAAATGGTAAATAGCAATGTAATAGTCTTGCAGCTCTATGTTAGTATCAAGAGAGGACAAGAAAGTGCAATATTTAGGATGGAAAAACTTGAGAGAGATTAAGGAAGTGTTACCTGGTAATGATGATGGCAGAAAAGTGCTTGAAAAGGTTTGGAATGCATAATCTTCATGCCATTTTGGTGGCATTTGTGTCATGCCAATGCGTCTAATTGGGACATGTGAAGGTTGGGGGAATCAAAATAGGATTGGCATGCAATTCCTGAATATCAACTAAAGGTGTAGTAGGGGCACGTGTAGGTGATTCATGTGAAGTAACAATGGGTTGAGTAAAAGTGAGTAATGTACTGGAACCTGGGGATATAGAGGTAGTAGGGAGAACAATATTGTCAGTATCACAAGAAAGTGAACCTGGGATTTATGTAATTGTGTATAAGTGGGCTCCATAACATGTTATGTTTCAAATGTATGCACTAGGTGCCTAACTATGTTATGCAAAATGGAACCAATGGATGGAAAGATTTTTTCATGAAAAATTATATCTCTAATAGTGGAAATCTTGTGCGTGATTACTATTACTATAGGTCCCATTTCATTAAAATGTATAACAAATAAATTAATTTAACTCTAGTTAAGTACTTTGCAATTTTAAAATAGACATATTTCTTAAACAAGAAATACATATTATTAAAAGCCACGATAAATAAATTTTACAATTTTTATTAGGTACCTACTACCTAGATTTGAAACACTTGAACATTTCAGGCAAACAATGCATCTATAAGCTCGAAGGGCTATTCAACGCGTAAGGTTCAATCTGTATAGCTCGGAAACATATTTTTCTTTTATTTAATATAAAATTTAAAGAGATTATTCAGTTATAAGTAATTGAATAACAAGTATTAATGAGCAATAAATATTTAATTTAAAACGATAGTTAGCTATATGATTTTAAAAGGAAAATCTATTTATTTTAATAAATGAATATTTAATTTTAAATGTTAAAAAAAAAATAGTTCTTAACGGAAGTAGTAGTAACTATATTAATTGTAACGTTTATTTAGGTAAACTTTTTGCTTTATGATATTAACCAAATTATGACACGAGACATACAATAATCCCATGTTTAACTATCATGGGCACGAGACAAAGACACCTAGGAACCATTGTCTCCCAGTCCACACCATGCATTAAATATAAAATATGAAATATTCCAATAGAAAAATTCTCTTCACGATGAGAGAATCAGAGATGTGAGCAACACTACAAAAAACTATGTCACGAGACGTTACAAGACAAGTCCAACCTTCTCAGGCCTTATTGACTCTCCCTCTTCTGAGCACCCCATCCCCAGATACCAATCAACTATTTGCAGACCTCACATTCTTCACTTCTCTCTAAATTAACCCACTTTCGATCCCCCTATAAATCAGAGCTTTTATGCAAAACCAAGCTTCTAATAAAACTTTCAGTGCTCTTCACAATGGCTTCTTCTCCACAGTCATTGAAGTTTGCATTACTTTTCTCATTTTCTCTTCTGACTCTGAATCTTTTTGTTATGCCAATTTTCGCCCTCAACATCGGCATTGAAATCCAGCCAGGCCTCAAAGTGGTTAGTTAGTTATATAATTTCACCTCTTCTTCATTTTCTTTATCTTTTGAGTTCATTTTTAATTTATACCATTTATTTATAGGAGAGAGAGTGCAGCAGAACCTGTGAATCAAAGTTTTGTGGATGTAAGTCTTAAAATAGAATTTATTTTTCTTGCATTTAATTTAATTTATTTTTACAAAAAAAAGAAAGGAAAAGAAAAAAAGGGGGATATTGTTGATTGAGGAAGGATGAAATGAATAATGGCAGTGCCTCCATTTCTGAGATATGGGAAGTACTGTGGACTTCTATACAGCGGGTGCCCAGGTGAAGTACCGTGTGATAGCTTGGATGCTTGTTGTATGGAGCATGACAATTGCATTCAAAGGCTGCGTAAGTACATCTTTGCCATTGCCCTAAATATTAATTACTTTTGAGGTTTTTTACATTTTAACCTCAGCCCAGCCATGAGGGTTCAATTTTTCCTTTAGAAGGTGAGCATCGATGAAAGGCAAAGAGCGCCGACAGAATAGGGAAAAATTAAGATGGGATTTAACTCAATTAGCTTGAACAATAACATTTTTACCCCTAGTCATGGGACTTGAATTACATTTAGATTAATTGTCAAAATGTCGGTTTTGTTTTTTTTCTTTTTTTCTTTTTTTTTTACCATGCCAAAATTTTGATCCTTATATATTTTTTGAACGCGTATTTTCCCTGCCTTCGAAAAAAAGAAAAAATGTGTATTTTTCTTTTGATGGTAATTAATTTAATTTATTTGCAGTTATGAGTGCATAAACTCGCTTGCTTCCTTTTATATTTAAACCAAAAAAGACCTATAGCAATAAATTTAAAAATAATACACATCTATTAATTTTCTGAATCATCAGGATACCCTTTTTATTCTCTTTCATATTTCTTCAACAAAGATAACTTATTTTAATTCTCTATATATATTTTTTAATATCTTATTTCAATTGTCTAACATATTTTTATACTTTTACCCTAATTATAAAGAAGTATAGATAATTATAAATCGACATCAAATTCATTACTCCCTCCGTCTACAAATGAATATCTATTTTCGATTTAATTCAATAATCAAGATGAATCTTTCTAGGAGGCTCAATAATGGAAATGGTAGAGATGATATTTATTTAACTCTGTAAGTATTGCTAGTATTTTAGTAGTGAGACATGTTAGAAAGTACAAACCATGACACGTACTCTTATGCCTATTTCTTATACAACATGTTATGCCCATTTCCTTTCTTTCGTTTTTTCCCTCTTTTTTTTGCTTATATTTTGCATTATTGTGCAGATGACTATCTAAGCCAAACTTGCAATGAAAAATTCTTGAAATGTGTGAACAACTTCCAAAGACGAAAAGGAAGAACTTTCAATGGCAATACATGTTCGATTGATGAGGTCGTCGGAGTTATTAACAAAGCGATTGATGCGGCCATAATTGCTGGAAAAATATTCCATAAACCCTAGAAAACAATTGTCCTTAATTTCATCTTTCTCCATCTCAATCATGTGCCTATCTCTTGTAACTTGACCATTTAGACAACGGCCAAGCTAATTTTTTTTTAAATGTAATATTGTGGCCATGCAAAGAAGAATTTTTTTAATTTTTATTTTATACTTTTGACTCTATACAATAATTTATTATGTTATTTTTGTCATAAATATGATTAGTTAGTGATATAATCTCTTAAGAAAGAAGTTATAACATTATTAGTGAAACTTTATATATAAAATATATTTATTTTAAAATAGTAAAAATTAAATTAAGACGTTTAAAACAAAATATGAATGCTATATATAGAGGATATTGTAATTCTTAGTAGCTTCCAAGCATTTTTATTTATATTTTGTTTGAGAAACTTTAATGCCCTTTTTGTATGGCCAGCACAATGTGCTCTACAAAGTAATAATTGCAAAAAAAAAAATCATATAAAAAAGAATGTTAATTACCATAGAACATCGAGTGCATTAGGTAAAATATATTGTTGTAATTGACTCGAATCGAGTCTAAGCATTTCGAGCTCGAGTTCGACCGCTAATCGAACACTGTTCAAGTTCATTTATTTAGTGTTCGAGCGAAAATTTATGTTTGAATTCGTTCAATTATTTGTTCGCGAGTTCGTTCGTGTTTAGTTCGTTTAATTTAACAAGCCCAATTCGAATTGTTCGATTAGTTCGAGTTCGAAAGTGTTTGAATGTGAATGTGTTTTTTTTTTCTAAAAAAATTCAATACATGCACATTTCTCTACCCAAAAGTTTGATACCATCCAAATATATAATAATGAATAAAATAAGGAATGAAATACATATACAATAAGTTCAGATAATGCATACTTATTAACTCTAACAAACAATACATAATTATTAATATAAAAATAGTATTAATTTTGTTAGACCGTTGTCATTCTTGCGGCATTGATAGTTGATACTTTGGTTAATACCAGGTTTTTTAATTTTAAAAATTATATTCTTATATAATATAAAAATAAATATTATATTAAAAAAATATATAATTATTATTAAATTAAAATATAATGTTCGCGAACACTCGATTATGTTCACAAACATGCTCGTGTTCGTTCAAATAATAAACGAACCTTAATCCTTGTTCGAGCTCAACTTAATTATTACACAAACGAACCTTAAACGAGCTCATTTTATTTGCGAACGCTCGATCGTTTATAGCTCTAGGTAAAATATGAATTATCTAGTATAATATTCTCCCTATATCAATAAATATAAGTTATCAAATTCACTTTTACATATATATTAATAATAAAAAAATCTAAAATGTCTTTAATTATTATGTTAGAAATAATAAAAATAAAATATAATTTATTTTGAGAATAATAAAATATAAAGAATTTGTCTTGAAAATATGACAATGTGAGAGAATAAATAAAAATAATATTAGAAATCAATTATTAAATATCAATAAATTTCTGTAAAATAATTTATATTTTAAAATAAAAAAATAGCTTATATTACTGGAATTACTGGACGGAGGGTGTAATATAACTCTCTCGTGTTTTATTAGTTATTTTCAGTACAAAACTTGCAATGATACACTAATTCTGACTATCTTTTACCCATATTAAAAAAAAAATGTATAAGTTAATAAAAAAATACTAAACAAATGCTTGGATATGTCATGGCTCTGAACCCAAAAAATAAAAAATGGCAGTAAACAATGAACCCGTGTTCTATGAATGGACGTTCTTTTCTTTTTTTGAATCATATGGTTGTTCTTTTCTTTTTGTCATTAGTTTGATTTCGAAGTCAAACAATGGGCACAATCAAATAAATCTAAAAAATGAAAAAAAGAAAAGAAAAGAAGAAATTGTCTGCATTTGCTGCAAGAAACTAAGTTCACCTTGCAATTTACAGTACTCTAAATGTTATTACTGTACATATCAATATCTGAATCAGAGAGAAAAAGAAGAGGAAATGAATCGTTCTCGTGTGGATTCTGTCATTAAGGAGCTGGCGTTGCTAAAGAGAGATTTACATTTGACTTCTGGTATGAAAGATCAAATCCAGATTCTTGAACAGGAGCTGAGGTTCCTGAGGATGTACATTTGGTTCTCAGCCAAGATTAATGGTGCATGTTTGGATTCTTCCTGGAAAGCAAATATTAAATCTTCTATCAAGAAAGCCAGAAAGGGCCTCCAAAGAACTGGTATCACTGCCCTTTACACTAGAGAATTCAATGATTGGGATCTTTCAGTTTCTCAGTGGATGAAAACTATAGAGCATTGCAAACCAACAGTTTGGCATAATTGTCTTCATCTGATAGATAACAAGTTCCAGACCAAATTTTACTCTAATTGTGAGCTCTTGGAACTCATCCAGGCTGGCCTTGTTAGTCTGAAGGATCTCTTGTGCTTGAGAGTTGATTTTAGTGTAACTTTGAAGATACAATTCGGAGACCTTGAAAAAAAGTTAAACTTATTTAAAGATTTTATAGAGTTCACTGCAAAAAGGTGCATTAGTCAGAAGGAATTCAGACATTTCAAGATATATCTTCAGGATTGGGTACATGACGTTGTATGTCTATTAATTCTCTACTGGATTAACAAAAGGGACGAAGACATGGCTCCAAGTTTAGATACTACTCTTGCTACTCTGCTTCAGAAGATTAAGTATTGTACACCAGAGATTGTGGGGATGTATCTTGGAGTTCTGAAAGCTTCAAAATCATCAAGATCTGATACTTCTCATATGAGTGTACTTGTTTCAAGATTTGTTAGTTTTCTCCTCGAGGATTCAGTGGTGGATGGCATTACAGTCCTTCATGAGGGACTAACATTCTTGATAACATTTCTCATGGATCCACCTCAAGAACATACAAAAGAAAGCGAACTAGTTCGGATGAAAGCAGAAGCTGCCATCATTGATGCTCCATCTATTATATGCTCACTTTGTGCCAGTGAATTGAAAGAAGGAACTACCAAGGAAAAGAATGTTCTTCTGCTTAATTTCCTAGAAAATATTCACAGCCTGAAGATGGAGGTCAGGGAGTTGTATGTGTGCATAAAGGATTCATTGTGGTCCAAGTTCCCTACCACAAACGGACTCAACTTTATCAATTTTCTGTTAGAGAATCTGAAGGATCTTCTAGAATGCAAGTCTCATTCCATCTTTCTTGTAAAACATCAATTTCTGGCAATCCAAGAGGACCTAATGTCACTTAGGTGCATAACAAAGGATACCTCGGATTTCCTCAGCAATGAGCATGAAAAGCTACAGCATATGTGGGTGCAAATTATGAAGGTGGTATACCAAGTGGAGCATGCTATAGATTCTTGCTTATTTACCGAGGATCCTTTTTGGTACAAACTGATACTCCTGACTGACGTGTTGGAGAAACTTAGGTTGACGGTAGCTAAATTGAAGAAAACTCTCGATGAGCAGATTTCGAGTCCCAGAATCAGGACTCAAAAGGATCCAAGTTACTTTGTCAGTGCACAGACAAATTCCACGAGATTTGATGAAGTTGTTGTAGGTCTTAAGAAAGAGGCAGAAGCTATTATGAATCAACTTACAAGGGGATTGAGGCAGCTTGACATTGTCGCCATTGTTGGAATGCCTGGCATAGGTAAGACAACTCTGGCCCGGAAACTCTATAGTGATCCTTCTATTCAATACCATTTTAACAAATGTGCATGGTGCTGTGTTTCTCAAACTTATAGAATTAGAGAGCTAATGATTGATATTTTGAGTAATTTGACAGTTGTTAATGATCAATTATGTGCTGTAAGGGAAGAAGAATTAGCTGAAAGACTCTACAAATGTTTGAAAGGACAAAGATATCTCATTGTCGTGGATGATATTTGGGATATTAGAGCATGGAATGAATTGAGAGAATCACTTCCAAATGATGGCAATGGAAGTAGGATTATGTTCACTACTAGAATTCATGATGTAGCTTTGAGAGCTAAACCTGATTGCAATATTCATTTTCTTCATCCACTCTCAAATGAACAAAGTTGGGAGTTATTACAAAAGAAGCTCTTTCAATACAATGGTTGTCCTCCTAATTTGTCAGAGATTGGAAATCAGATTGTGAAAAGTTGCAAAGGGCTACCTCTGGCTCTTGTTGTGATCACAGGTTTACTGGCAAGGAGGGTAACAGATCTGGATTGGTGGGAACAAATTGCAAAAAATACAGTTTCATATATTGCCAGTGAAGGGTGCATGAACATACTAGAATTAAGTTACAAGCACTTGCCAGGTTATCTAAAACCATGTTTTCTGTATTTTGGAGCATTTCGAGAGGACGGCATAGTTAAGGTCCAAAAGTTAATCCAATTATGGATTGCTGAAGGATTTGTACAGAAAACAGCCACAAAAAGCTTGGAGGTGGTGGCAAACGAGTACTTGATGGATTTGATTAGTAGAAACCTGATTAGAGTTTCGAGGAGGACTTCCAATGGCGGGATCAAAGCATGTAGCATTCATGATTTATTACATGATTTGTGCTTGACAAAGGTCAAAGAAGAAAGGTTCCTGAAGCTGTTGAACGGTTTCCAGTGTTTTTCCGGCATGAAATTTGAGCAATATAGGCTGTGTGTTCAAACCAAATGGGGACTGTTTGTTAAGTCGAAAGTTGTTGCACCCTTCCTTCGATCCCTGAGCTTCCCTCAGAACAGTTATTGGAATCCACATCCCTATGCCCCTGATTTTTTCCTGAGGTTTAAATTTCTTCGAGTGTTGGACTTGGAGGGTGTCCAATTGGTTGAGGATTTTCCTCAAGAAACACTGCAACTAGTTCACTTGAGATACTTGGAAGTTTGGGTAAATGTGAGGGATATTCCCTCATCAATAGACCATCTTTTCAAGTTAGAAGTTCTAAATGTGAAAAACTGTTTCTTGAAACTTGATTTACCATGCTCAATTTGGAACATGAAAAGATTAAGACATGTAAATGTACGCAAAGGTGCTGGTGTTTCTTTAGGTCAATATGAGCATGAAGAGTTTGCTCAATTGGACAATCTACAGTCTTTTTCCATGCCTTTTCTTCGTTGTGGTGAAGAGGCAGAAAAATTTCTCAGAAGGTTGCCAAATATTAGGAAACTGAGATGCAAATTTTCAGAATCAAGGGATCATCAGTTTTCAGTATTGAATTTTCAAAGTACGCTTGAAACATTGAACATGGTTTATGATGGGAAAGTACTTCATCCTATTAAATTCATCTTTCCCTCAACTATGAAGAAACTGACTCTGTCAAAGTTTTGCCTCCCCTGGACTGAAATATCAGCAATTGGAAAGCTACCTAATCTTCAGGTTCTTAAAATAAAATCAAACGCCTTTAAGGGCCAAAGATGGGACATGGAAGATGAACAATTCTTGAAACTCAAATTCTTGAAATTAGACAGGTTAAACATTGCTGAATGGAATTCATCCACTGATCCCTTTCCTTGCCTTGAGCAACTTATCCTGGCAGAATGTTATGAACTTGAAGCCATCCCACTTGGTTTCGGAGACATTTCTACCTTGAGCTCTATTGAGGTCAGATCTTGCAGCTACAAAGCTGAAAGTTCAGCTAGACAAATTCTCATAGAACAACTGGATATGGGAAATGAGGGACTGGAAGTTCACATTATATCTCCTGAGGACTTTCTAACACATTCTTTGAAGCCTTTTATGCCAGATAGTTGAAAGACTGATGAGCCAAGAACACTAGGCTGGATCTAGAATAACACGAGTTTCGTATGTGATGGTCATTAAGACCAAACCTAGTGCAGAATTTTCCTTGGAAGACAGATTTCTACTATGGAGATCAAGTTACTCATTATATTTACTTGTAAGCAAATTTAATTTCACATCGAACTGCTTTTCTTATTTGCCCAGAAATAAAGATAGTTGTATTATACAGGTTCATATCGATAAATGATAATCATTCATTGTACTTATGCAGAAATAAATACCACATAATTTTCTTGAATTATTGGAAGTTCAGGTAAACATAGAACCTTCTGTTTCTTTTTTGCATGATCTGAAAAAAGTATATTCTAGTAAAATACTTCAAATGATTACCAGCTAATCTTGAAGCCTGAATTTGCTGAAGATGGAATTCCTTGTAGCGTCATTTGTTTCTCTGTTTCATGGCTAGGCAAATATAGATACTGATCATCTACTTAGTCAAGGGCCCTTCAGGTTGCAGAATGTCAAGACTCATTGCAGCCGCATTTGCAACTTTGGATTCATATTAATTGCAACCACTCTGGAACTTGGCACTACAAGAGCTTAACAACATTAGCAGAATATGGAAGTGGAAGCAAGGAATCAATATGGGATTCTTCGTTCTTGAAAGATAATATGTATGAAGACATCAAGAACTTGGCAGCAGATAATAATCACAAGATTCTTAAAATAGTAAATTCAATACTAGCTTCTTCTATGTCTTATAAGTTATTATTTAGTACAGTATTGAACTAATTTTCAGGGAAAACAGAGTTTAAAATGGGGTCATTAATCCTGACTCTTTCATTTACTCATATTGAAAAAAATGCAGGACTTGGAGATTGTGGGAATCAGTGGAAAACTACCATATTCTATATCTACCTAATGCCCATGACTAGTGTGTGAATTCGTGAAGTCCAGACTAGAGTTGCTGTCACATATTCTATTTTTACATTGTTGCATCATCAAAAGAAAAATAATAATAATTGTATGTTTGGCACTGGAGCAAAAAAAAACAAAAAAACAAAAAAATTAAAGTATAACAGTAAGTAGGTAAACCGGATAAGTGTAACTTCCCTCTCTCTCTCTCTCTCGTTTCGGTTTAGAATTTCTAAGCACTGCCAATGATCTAGAGGTACTACTTTTACTATTTGAAAGTAGATGCCATCAAGTAGCCAACTCCTTTTAAGAGTTGAGGATGTAATAACTGGAAATTGATGTTGTGGTTTAAGAATAAGGTTTTTCAACATGAAAAACTTGGCTTGCCTTGAAAAAAAATTGTGCAAAACTGTACATACTGCATACATCTTACATATATGTAATCTTCAACTTTAATATGACAGAAAACCTAAGCCTAAAAATTAGGAACAAGAAAACAAATGAGAATAATTGACAAATTCATTGTTTTATCTTTTACTTTAGCATCTGCAAATGGGAAAATAATTTTATCCAGAGAAATCAGTTTTAACGTTATGTTTTTTCCTTTTCTTGTTGCCATTCGTTTGTTTTTCATGCCTTTCTCTCTCCTCTCTTGTACTCAAGACTAAGACTTTCATATTTATTATATTATATATGTATAAAAAAAAGGCTAAGACTTTCATGACTTCTTTATGAAATGGTTTTGGGAGAGCCGAGATGGTGAGATGGTGTGGTAAATTATGACACCGACGAACAATGGAGGTGGAAAGTTAAAATTATCTTATCATTTATGAAAAACGATGTCCTTTTATTATATTATATATATTCATAAAATGTTAATGCATTTATACGTCAATATGAATGACACTTTATTCTAAATTTATAGCGAACACTTTGACCGAAATAAAGTAAGAAACCACACTCAACATTAAAAATTCAAGCTCAAACAACGAAAAAAAATAAAAGATGAGAAAAAACAAAATTTTATTTTATGGTCTGTTTGGTTCAATTTTTTAGAAGAAGGATGAATAAATTTGAAATTAAAATCACTCTCCTACCTTTCCATCTAAAAGTAAGGAAATTTGAATGAGGAAAAAAATATTATATTTACATAATTATTTTAGTTACTTCTTTTTTCTATCATTTTTCTTCTTTTACTTATTTTCTTTTCTTCAATTTTATTTTCTACTTATTTTCTTTTCTTCTAGAGTAATTTTTATTAAATCTTCTCATTTACTAAACAATTTTATATTCATAAAATTATGAAAAATACATTTTCCCATTTTGAACCAAACACTACCTTACATTAGTCTAGTCAACTTTGAAGTTCTTTATTTTTCACATCCGCGTGGGCCTCCTTGGCAACAAATTCAGCAACTCAGCACCTTTATGTGACTCGTTCGTCTCCCCTTCTCTGCTGCCATTCAGAAACTCCCACACCCTCAACAGAAAAAAATTCCCATTTCAAACACAAAAAATGCAACATATCCCGGATTCTGCGCTGGGATTTCTCCTCGACAACCTCAAAGATTTCGTCAAATACAACGCGGATTTGATCGGCGGCGTCGGAGAAAACGTTAACAAGCTGATCAAAGACCTTGACACCTTGAAAGCGTTCATCAAGCAGTACACAGAGAAGTACGGGAATGACTTTCTGGAAAGCTTGGCAAACGATGTCAGAGACGTGATTTGCGAGGCCGAAGATGCCATTGAAACCTACATCGTTTATGCTTCCAGGCAGAAACTTAGGGGTAAGATTGACAAAACCTTTTATGCGGTTAATCATGCATTTGAGCTCCGGCGAGTGGGGAAAGACCTCGAGAAAGTCAGCAAAAGGGTACAGGAATTTTACCAAGAGAAGGCCAGGCTTGGCCTTGAGGCCATGAAAATCGATAAGATCGCCGGAGGAAAGAAGAAAACGGTAAGCTTCCCATGCTTAATTGTTCAGGTTTATTACTTAGATTTTTAGTACGTACATCAAGATTTAGCTACAACTAACTATATCTGGGGTCTATCATCTGCGTATTATAGTTTTTCTTTTTTAATATTCTATTCGCTATTTCACTTACTGGACAGATTTTCTAATTCGAAAATCCTATTAAAAACTTTATCCTTCAAAAAATTTTCAAAGCTGCCTATTTATTTATATAAATAATACTTTCTTTTGAATTTGAATATTTTTTTCACTTTTTTTTATTAGAAGTGTAATTAATTTTAATTAATTTATAAATTATCATTTACATGAATATTTAATGAATTTCTGAACTCACAAAATTATTGGATATAAATTTTTTAAATTAAATTATTTCAAATTCTTAAACTAAATTAAGTTTGTGAGCAAGTGTGGGATAAGGCGTTCGAGTGACGAGAATGATTGAGTTATTGAGATAAAAATATATTAAATAAGGAATTTATTAATGTAATTTTGAATTTAATTTTGGATAAATTTAAAAATTTAATTTTGGAATTAATAAGTAATTTTTAATTAAAATAAAAATTTTAAATAATTTATTAATTATACATATATTTTGCAAAGATATAAATAATCACTTCTTCACTCTAATATTTTGCAAAAATTCTGATTTAAGAATTTTGAGTGATGTGAGTTTTCAATGTGCTCCGAAGATGCCTTCGATAGAAAATGCTTCACGGGAGAACTATGATAATTGTGTTCTACTAATCATGCATCTCACAAGGGAAGATTTCCCAAGTTAGATTTATATCAATGTTTGTAGTCATCAAAACTAAAAAATCAAAAACCTTACGGCTATCAGCTGTGCTTTTATTCAGAGGATGATATTTCGCATATATTTTTTACCTACTGCTCTTGTTATTAGTATATATATGCCATATTACATAAAATAATTCCATTTTCTTTATTATGAATATTTTGAACTCTTGAAAATGTCCTCCTGACTGATACTAATGGTGTTTGGACTGGTCCTTTGATGATCAACTAGTGGATTTAAGCTATGATGAAGGGGACTTGGTGTTTGGACAGTGCAAAAGTCTATTTTAATCCTCGAGCAATAATGCTACTTTAAATCAAAATCAGAGCCTTGAACATAATTTAAGCCCCCTCAAATATCTTAGCCAGCAGATTAAAATTCACATTTTCTTGAGTTTGATAATGTGGTGGAAATTGATTTTGTTTCCCCTTTTTCTCCCACTTAGGAGCATTAGCTACTGATCTGTAGACTCTATTGAGCTTGGAACGTGCAAGTTTAGGTCCTAAGAAGTAAAAGTCTTGCTTGTTGTATAGCTTGTTTACATTTGCTTAAATTAAGTATTCAATTATGAAATCAAAGGTTAGGTGGCAGCAGAAGCCTCCTATCCCATTCTTGTAAATCTTCCGTTGCTCTCTATGCTCACCTAGCCTTTTCTAAGCTAAGATTAGCAAACTGAATGTGAAATTTAAGGTTGGATTTTTTTCAACACCGAAAGCAAACATGGGTCATTGCTAAATTTGATTTGATCTGTGTCAGTGAGTTTTGGATACTGGGGAGGAAAAGACAATCCTTCCCCTGCTTCTTTTACTGAGTTAAAAACAGAATCAAATGGAAATGTTGAGTGTTACTCTAAGCTAGCATAAATTTGATTAATCAACTTAATAAACTTTAAGTGTGATTAGAAATTGTCATACAGATTTAATAATTCTTATCTTGGGTTATGATATAAAATGAAGCTAAAACTCTTAAAGGTATTGATGCATAAAATTTAAGGTAAAGTCACACAGAAACCTTTATATATCTTTGCTTCTTTTTGAAATTTCATGTTTAGCGAATAGCAGTCCCGTTATCTTGGAATTCAAGTGCAAATTTGTCATTAAAGAAAATCACATGTTGTGAGTGCATTTGCTTCTGCCTATATTTTCTTATGAATTCTATGTTCTCAAATATGTTATTATCAACTGAGAACTGCCTCATGATTTTTGAACTTTAACAAAAAAGTGGAATAGAATTAGTCTCCAAATAGGTACTTCATAGATTTGAGATTATAGGAGATTTAAGATACTGAGAGTTTCATGTGATATGCTTGATTGAGATTTCATGCAGTACATATAATGTCCCAGCTTTAACTGACACAACAAAGGCGAGTAGAATTAATCTCCAAATAGGTGGTCCTGATTTATCATTGATTCTAGATTTTAGAAGAATAAGTATTAAAAAAAACTTCACATGATATGCTTGATAGAAATTTTCCTGCAGTACTTAGAATGCCCCTAGTTTTCCTGACTAAGTGTTTTGATAGCTGTCTTATCTTCTTTTACACCTATCATTGCTCTTCATGGATCCTCTCGTTCCTTTGGATTATTGGTTTAACTATCTTTTATTGTTTGTGCTACAGGTTTTCGTTGCGGAGGAAGAAAATGTGGTTGGATTTGAAGATGAGGCAGAAAAGGTAATTGAACTTCTCACTGGGGATTCAAAACAGCTCGAAGTAATCTCAATCATTGGTATGCTTGGTCTAGGAAAGACTACGTTGGCTAGAAAGGTTTTTAAAGACCCTACAATTGGATATACATTCTTCACTCGGATATTTATAAATGTTTCACAAGAATATGAGAGAAAGGAAGTGTTCCTAAAGATTCTGGAGGCATTTAAATCAATCAATGAACCAATCAGAAACATGTCAGAGGAAAAATTAGTGGAGGAAATTCGTGAACAGTTGGCAAAGAGACAATATTTGGTTGTGATGGATGATGTCTGGTCTGTTGAAGCATGGGAGGATCTGAAAGTTGCTTTTCCAAACAATGGAAAGTCCTGTAGGGTCTTGATAACTAGTCGAAAAAAATCTGTGGCTCTTTCAGCTAATCAAAGGTTGGAGCCCCATTACTTAAGGTTTCTGTATCCAATTGAAAGTCGAGAGTTATTGAGGAGGAAGGTTTTTGGTGAGAATAGTTGTCCAACAGAGCTGGAGAAATATGAAGCAAGCATATTGCAAAAATGTAATGGGCTACCATTGGCAATAGTAGTAGTGGCTGGTATTCTCTTGAATAATCGTGATAGAATTGATTGGTGGAGGAAAGTGGTTGAAGGTGTGGATGATTTCAATCCTAACAATCAGGAGAGAACGGTTGATCTTATTAAATTGAGTTTCAATAACTTGCCTTACCACTTGAAACCATGTTTTCTTTACCTTGGGATTTTTCGTGAAGATTTTGACATTCCAGTATGGAAATTGTTGCGTTTATGGATCGCAGAAGGCTTCATACCAACAAGTAGGGAAGGATGCTTGGAAGACAAAGCAGAACAATACTTGGAAGAATTGGTTGATAGGAACTTAGTTATGGTTGGGCAGAAGAGGTCAAATGGTCAGATTAAAACATGCCGCATCCATGACACATTGCGTGACTTCTGCAAAAATGAGGCTGCGAGAGAAAATCTTTTGCAAGAAATTAGAAAGTCTAATCATGCTTCCTCTTCATCAGCGAATCCATCTCTGGGTAATTCTCGTCGGCTTTGCATTAATTCCCATGTTTTGAATTATGTCACTTCAAGACCATCTGGTAAGTATGTTCGTTCATTCTTGAGTTTTGCTAAGGAAGAAGTTGCTTTGCCTAAGGAACACATCTCATCCATTGCTAAAGCCTTCAAACTACTCAGAGTATTGGATATTAGATCAATCAGGTTCAGTATTTTCCCGTCTGAGCTATATTACTTGGTTCTTTTGAAGTATATTGCCATATCGTGTGACTGTAATAAGCTTCCTGGAAAATTGTCCAACCTTTGGAATCTGCAAACTCTTATTATTGAAACATCATCACGTGAATTAGAGATAAATGCAGATATATGGAAGATGGCGCAGCTAAGGCATGTACAGATCAATACATCCACAATTTTGCAAAGAGTTGAGGAAGGAAGTCCATCTCTTGAAAACTTACAAACCTTGTCAACAATTTCTCCTCAAAGTTGTGCAAAAGAAGTGCTTGATCGTACTCCCAACCTTAAGAAATTAGGAATTTGTGGAAAATTGGCCATGGTTATGGAAGAAAATGGTGAGTCCAGCTTGTTTGATTGTCTCTTAAAGCTAGAATCCCTTGAAAACTTGAAGCTCTTGAATGATGATCTAACTGCTAAATTGCATACCCTTCCTAGTGAGAATAAGTTTCCAAGAAAGCTAACACGACTAACCCTGTCAAACACTTTGCTTGATTGGAAACATATGTCTATACTTGGAAAGCTTGAGAATCTCGAGGCACTCAAATTGAAGGATAATGCTTTTGAGGGAGAGGTTTGGGAAACAGAAGAGGGAGGGTTTCAAGTTCTCAAAGTTTTGCACATTGGGAGTACATCAAAATTGGGTGTTTGGAGGGCTTCAGCAAGCCATTTCCCAAAATTGACATCACTTTTTGTTAGGCATTGCACTAAATTGGAAGCTCTTCCTCTTGATCTTGGCCAAATTCCAAGCCTCCAAAGGATTGATCTACATTGTACAAATCAATTTGTTGCGAATTCTGCTAGGAAAATTCAGGTGTTCAAGTTGGAATTACAAGCCCAAAATAAGAACATGAAGAACAACGGTTTCAAACTCTCTGTCTATCCTCCGGATCACTGATAACCTAATTACACGGTCAGAATGCATCATTATACCCTAACATACATTTCTGTTTCATCAACTTGGAATTTGGTGTTCATCAACTTGGAATTTGATGTTCATCTATGTTTCATAGGTTGCTTATTAAGAAAGAAAAAAAAAGAGCATATGTTTTACTGAATTAGGAGGCTTAATCAAGTTGGTTTTATTTGCTGTGAAATCTCAAAATATTAATGTTGGAGCTTGATATTCTTTTCATTTTGTTTTCCTCTTCTTTTCATTTCATTTCTTTTACTTTTCCATTGAAATGTGTATAACTTTGTACCTCCTTTCATATACATATACATATACATATACTATTTTTGCTTCAAATAAAAAATTATGAGTATTAAGAGATTGTTCATGTATTATTTACAAAATTGAAATCATATATTAATGAATATGTTCTACTCTTACCACTAAAAGAAAATTATGTTCTTGAGGAGTGTTCAATTGAGACTTTCATACACCTTTTTAAGTATGAGATTTTTATGAATTTTGTAGAATTTTAAATAATTTTTATACATTTATTAATATTCTAGGAAATTCTACTAAAATTTAAGACTTTTTGTTTTGTTGAGATATTTTTATAGATTTTCATTTTAAAAATACAGCAAAATAAAATTCACATGACAAAAAAATTACATTCTTACAAGAAAAATAAAATTCTTTTGAATCTCAATAAAAAATCATAAAATAAATGACCTAAATTCTTGATAACATAGTAATTGTAATAATGTTCATAAAGAAACTTTTAATGTTCAATATTATCAAAATTTGTAACATCATTTCATATATTAGTTGCAATATAATTCTTCCATTCACTTTCTCTTTCTCGTTCTTAAAGAATGGTTTAAATTATTGCACATTCTTCATTGATGTATCTTTCTCATCCGGATCAAATGAAAATTTATCAAAGCAACGCTTCGTATAGAAAATTATATAATTTTGCACAAACACAATTTGTGCTTGTTAAATATTCCAGATTTACTTTAATTTCAAAGTTTCTAAAATCACACTACTATCCTAAAGTTTTCTAAAATTTTTAATTTGACCCCTAACTTTTTAGAAATATCATATTTAGTCTAATTTTGAAAATTACCTTTTTATTTTATGCATATTTACATAAATATTTCAGAAAAAATTCATGATTGATTTAATTTCAATTTTTAGAAATTTAGAATTTGACCCTAAACTTTTATAAAATTTCAAAGATTTTGATCCATAATGGGAAATGAAAAGAAAACTTGGTTTCAACGTATAGAGGCTACGCCCTAACTAAGAAAGTAACATTTTTTTGAAAGAATATTAAATATTATTGTTGAGAAAGAACACTCCCATTAAGTACTTGTGTTTATTCTTCATTTTCTAATATATTTTTCAAGAGAATGAATGGTGAGCTACAGAAAGGAAGGAGGATAGTCTAAGTACAAAATTTTTACTTTATAATTTCTAGACAAACAATCAAATTTACAAAGTGAATCATTGTCATAAATAATGTGAAAATAAGATAACTATTTTTGTCATTCATTGTATTACAAAACCACATAATTTAAACTTTAGATTAAGTTCAGTCTGATCGAAGAAGATGATGCTTAATTCTCATTCCGTAAGGATTGATCCCAACTAGTTTTTTTTGTTTTATTTTTGTTTTACACTACACCCTGCGCACAATCAATGGGGCACCATGCTGAGGTTGCAAAGTGATCACCAAGTAAGGAGCATGCGCATATGATGGAGAAAGTTCAAAAGAAAAGCGCTGTAACATCAGGGCCAAGGCCATTTTTGCTTCTATCATGCTAAAATTTTGTCCAATGCATACCCGAGGACCAGAACTGAAGGGGAAGTATATATGCTGACCCTTTGTAGCCTTTGAAGCTCCATCACTGAATCTCCCTGGATTGAATTCTTTTGCATCAGAACCCCATAATTTTTCATCATGATGAAGCATAATTGCAGGTAAAAGAGCTGTGTCTTAGCAGGTAGAGATAGTTCCCCTAGCTTTGTATCTTCATGAACCATTCGAGCAAGCATCACCACTGGTGGATATAGTCTTAATACCTCATTAAATATCATAGTAACCTATAAAGAAGAATTAAAATTAACTACTTGTCACATAGCATGATTATATTTGTGTATTAAAATGGTAAAAACTTACAAGTTTCAGCTGATTTAACCCTTCATAATCCGGTTTGTTGTATCCGAAAATCTGCAGAACCTCGTCTCTAGCACGATCTTGCCAGTCCAAATGCTTACTTAGTGAGATGAGTGTCCATACAAGCAGAGTAGAGGTAGTCTCTTGCCCAGCAAAATAGAATAGTTTGCATTCTTCAATCACCTCTTCAAAGCTCATCCCAAACTTCTTGCTTCCATGCTGTTGGATTTCCTTGAAATTGGATTCTAGTAATATTCCCAATAAATCATTACCAGTAGGTTCCCTTGCTTGCATTGCCTTTACTCTCTTGTTGATAATACTAAAGATAGATGACTGAGCTTCTTTGGCGATTGCTTTCATCCTTCTGTTCCTTTTGGTTGGCAAAAAACTGTGCATAAAAGGTAAGTGGCAAGATGGGAGCATATAACGTCAGTGTAGCCAAAGAACTGAAAATATAAGTAAAGAGTACCTCATTCCCGGAATGTAAATTGACCGTGCGACTTCCATGACCAGCTCTGCAAGATCTTTCTGTAGTTCAAATATTTTTCTTCCTTCTTCATAGTTGCTACCAAATGCTGTTCTTGAAATTGCATCACTTGAAAGAGCTTGAAGATAAGGCACCACATCCAGTTCACACGATCCCTCGTAGGGGACAAGTTGCTCCCATTTACTCAACATCTCAGAGCAACTCAAATCAAATGCGGGAAGCATAAGCTACAACAATTGAATATATAATAACTCAATGAAATTGAAAATTAATGCATAACCTTGAAGTCTCCAAACATGTGTCGTATATCTTCAAATAGTATTAGACATTTAAAAACCATTGTTCAGACAATCAAACATAAACCTTCGAAAAACAGCAGTTAAAGCATGCCTAAACCATTGGATCCCTTATTCATGTACTAACCTGGCCACGTTCTTGATCATAGATAAAAATTACCTTAAGTTTCTCCGGATGGAAAGCAGGATTAATAAGTCTCCGGTGCTTAGACCATTTATGCGTGTCATAGTTTGCAAGTCCTCGTGCCAGGAGTTTAGTTAGTGCATTACTAGGAATCTTCTGATAAATATAACATTTTGCTAACACCTCCGCTGCAAGTTCTGGATCCATAATCAGCACTGTAGGCCTTGGTCCTGCCCATAAAAAGGAATTTTTTCCTGCAAATGTAACCACATATTGTTACTATTCAATATATTTGGAACCTAAAGGAAAGGCAACGAACCGACACACTTTATGTATCTCCTGCAGTCGGGGAACCAGAGCAGAGGAAAGTACTAGCTGGGATCACTTATGATATTAGAGCGAAGAAAAAGCTAATAAAGGAAGAACAATCCATCAGTTAAGACATAAATCGTGTTCTAATTGCCGGTACCTAATGCTGTATATAACATTAGGTACTATATTCAGGATTAAAGAGCAGGACATAAGATAAGATTTATATGAGTTTGTGTGAAATAGGTGAAGTTGTTAAAAATCACATAACATATTACGCAGCGAAAAACTAAATTAAAAAATCATACATTCAACCATAATTGATTAAGTACAATAATTACCTCTTTGTTACAACTAACTAACAAGATGTATGACTGATGGTCATGACATATATATATATATATATATATATATATATATATATATGGGTAGATTAGGTATGCTCAAAAGCAATTACTAAATTTGTATGAAATATGATTTCCTTACATCAAGAAAATTAGGCATCTAACTAGATTGCAAAACCAATTAAGATTTGACTATTTAATAGGGAGATATTTAGGAATTAACTAACTCACAAAAGCAATTAGAATTCAACCAAATCTTTAATTAAAATATTCTAGAATCAATTTAGGATTTGATCAAATATCTAATTAGATATTTTTAACATTTGAATTAATCAAATAATGTGGGTCACATTAAGTCTCTAGAAGAGATAATTCTAACATTCTTTCACTTGGCTCACATTCAATAGTCAAAAACTTTATAAGTGACAAAAATTATTTATGACCATAATCTTTATTGTCATTTAAACAAAATATTGGTCATGCAACAATTACTTAATTAGAACATACTAATACATGAATCATGACAATTGTGTTCTAAACAAAACACTTATTTCCATGTATTACATTGTAGAATTACATTCTAACTAAGCATAACTTTATGAATAATTTAAAATAAGTCATTTAGGGTCCAACTATATGTGATCCAATAATCATAATATTACATGATAACAAATGTGTATAGTCATGTAAACAAAATAAACAACAATGTTTAGACAAAATTAGGTAGAGAATAAAAACAATTCTAAAGCGCGCTTGTAAGCCCCATATGCACTACATGATATTGGAAAATATTAGCTGGTAATCCTTTAGTCATAAGATCAGTGATCATTAAAGTAGTGTCCATATGCTCAAGAGAAACATCTTGTTTCTTGACATGATTTCTAGCCGTCGAATACTTTATGTTGATGTGTTTGCTTCGGCTGTCGCTCTTATTATTCTTAGAAAATAATATAGCAGATGAGTTGTTGTAGAAAATCTACAATGGTCTTGATATTAAATCGACAATCTTAAGGCCAAAAATAAAATTCTTCAACCACAATGCTTGTGATGTAGCTTCATAGCAAGCTATAAACTCAGCTTCAATTGTGGATATTGCAACAATGGTTTGCTTAACACTTCTCCAAGATACAACACCTCCAGAAAGAAGGAAAATGTATCCTGAAGTAGATTTACTAGTATCATTGCATCCATCAAAATCGAAATCTGAATATCCAACTACTTTTAAGGAGTCAGAATATTTGTATGTTAGCTTAAAGTACTTAGTTCCTTGCAAATATCTCAAAACCCTTTTACCAGCTCTTCAATTATCCATACTTGAGTTACTTCGATATCTGCCAAGCATTCTTACCACAAATGCAATATCAGGTCTAGTACAGACCTGTGCATACATAAGACATCCAACAAGGGAAGCATAATGAATACCTCTGATTTGTTCTTGCTCCAATGCATTTTGTGGACATTGCTTTAATGTGAATTTGTCACATTTAGTAATGGATGTTGTTATAGGTGAGCAGTTCTTCATCCCAAATCTTTCCTAAATATTTTCAATGTAGGCCTTTTGAAATAGTCCAAGTAATCTTTGTGATCTATCTCGGTGAATCTCTATGCCAATGACATAAGAGGCTTCATCCATATCCTTCATATCAAAATTTTGGGTAAAAAACTGCTTAGTTTCATGTAATAACCCCAAATCACTACTTACAAGTAGAATATCATCCACATATAGGACTTAGAAAATATATTTACTCCCACTTATCTTAAGGTATATACATTGATGAACGATGTTCTCTATAAACCAAATGAGGAAACAAGGTTGTGAAACTTAATATACCATTGGCGAGAGGCTTGTTTTAGTCCATAAATGGATTTTTTTAACTTGCAAATTAGGTGACTATTCTCTTTATCAGAAAATCCCTCATGTTGACGCATATATATCTCAACTTCAAGATTCCCATTTAGAAATGTTGTTTTCACATCCATTTGATATAATTCTAAATCAAAATGAGCTACTATTGCTATGATTATTCTTAACGAATCCTTCTTTGAAACAGGAAAGAAGGTTTCATGGTAATCAATATTTTTTTTTTGAGTGAAACCCTTAGCTACAAGTCTAGCTTTATATCATTCAATATTGCCAAATGAGTCTCTTTTAGTTTTGAAAATCCATTTGAATCCTACAGTAGAGACTCCTTTTGGCCATTCAACGAGATCCCAAACTTTATTTTTAGTCATGGATTCCATCTCATCTTTCATGGCATCAAACCAAAGTGGTTCATTTATTAGTCCAACATCATAATCAGACTCTTCGAGATATACAATATAGTCACTAGAAATTGCTACTTTCCTAACCCTTGTAGATCTTCTTACTCCCACTAGTTCAGGAGTTACTTCACTAATAGGTTCATTTAAAATGGGTTGATCTTCATGTGGTTCTTCAAGTGGTGGTACTAATTCAAAAAAATTAAATTGAGCATTTGAATTATCTTTATGCAAGGGTATTACGAGAAATTCCTTTACTTCTTCAAGTTTAGAGTTACTTTATGATCCTCAAGAAACTTAGCATTTCTAGAATTAACAATCTTAGGAGTATGAGAAGGACAATAAAATTGTACCCTTTAGAGTTAATTGCATAGCCTATAAAAAAAACTGCTTATTGTACGTTTATCCAACTTCCTTAGTTGTGGGTTGTAAACCCTCACTTCAGTTGGGCATCCCCAATGTGTAAATGTTTTAAACTAGGTTTCCAACAATTCCATAATTCAAAAGGTGTTTTAGGGACAGTCTTTCCATAATTTTTAAGGCTTTCACTCCATAAAAAGAGAGGTAAGCTTGATATGCTAATCATATTTCTTACCATGTCCATTAAAGTACGATTCCTTCTTTCTGGCACACCATTGTGTTGTAGTGTTTCATACATAGTATATTGGGCAATAATACCCTTACTTTTAAGGAACTCAGCAAATGGACCTTTAGCTTATCCTTTATCTGTGTACATTCCATAATATTCTCCACCCTTATCAGATCTTACGATTTTGATCTAAATTCTCTTTTGTTTCTTTACTTCTGTTTTAAAGACTTTAAAAGCATTAAATGCTTCTGATTTTACAAACAAAAAATAGATATACATATATCTTGAATAGTCATCAATAAATGAGATAAATATCTCTCACTATTAAAGCAAGGGGTAGAAAACGGTTCATAAATATCTATGTGTATGATCTCAAGTAATTGAGAACTTCTTTTGGCACCTTTAGTAAACTTGTTAGTCTGCTTTCCTTTAATGCAGTCTATTCAAGTTTCAAAGTCAGAAAAATCAAGAGTTGATAAAACTCTATCATTAACTAATCTTTTAATTCTTTTAATTGAGATATGACTCAATCTTTTGTACCAAAGACTTGATGAGTTCTTATTGATAATACAACGTTTAGTGCCAATTTTATCATCATGTGAAGTCAATACATTGCATTCAAATGTGGGGTCTACTTTGAATTTAAATAAATTTCCATCCAAAATTCTGAAACCAACAACTTTATTGTTTTTCAAAAGTTTAACAATAGAATTGCTAAAATTAAAACAATATCCAATAGTTGATAATTTTGAAACATAAACTAAATTTCTAGAAAATGATGGAACATAAAAAGTGTTTTCAAAATCTAATTGAAACTTATAATTTAAAATAAGCCTATAAGTCCCCACACCTTCAACATGTGAACGCATTTTATTACCAGACTAAATGTCTTGTTCACTTCCCATCTGCTTCCTTAGAGTTAGAAAGCCTTGCATTATTTTGGCAATGTGAATTGTAGAACCAGAATCAATCCACCAAGCATTATCAGAAACTGCAATAAAATTAGATTCATAATACACAAAAATGAGATTTTCGAGCCACCTTTTGTATTTCAGGCAATCTTTTTTCCAATATCCCTTTTTCTTGCAAAAAAGACAAATATCTTTAAAGTCTTTCTTTTTTATAGAAACACGTTTGCCCTTTCTGGCATTTTTCTTATCATGGGTCACAAAATTAATACTTTCAGGTGTCTCATGTTTCAACCTCCATTTCTCTTCAACACACATGGTCAAGAGTTCATTCATAGACCATTTATCCTTATGTTTGTTGTAGGATATTTTGAATGGGTCATATTCCATAGGAAGAGAGTTAAGAATAAAATGCACAAGGAATGACTCATATATCTCAACTTCAAGGGATTTGAGTTTAGCATCAATATCTCTCATTTCTATAATGTGCTCATATATTTACTCCTATTGAAAGTCATACTTGAGAGCCTTTTCATTAGGGTGCTAGCCAATGCCTTGTCAGAACTTACAAATTGATCATCAATTGCCTTCATGTAAGCTTTGACATTAGTGCAATTAGGGATAGATCCCTTAATACTTTGGCTAATATGGGCTTTAATGAGCAATAAACTTAAGCAATTAGATCGCTCTCGCCGCTCATAGGTAGCCTTATCCTTCTACGTACTTGATTCCGTAGGAACAGGTAGTTCATTCATACGGAGCGCAAGATCTAAATCAGAACACCCTAAAGTTAGAAGGACCTTATCCTTCCAATTCGAATAGTTTTCACCAAATAGTATTGGAATGCGAGCATGTTCATTAAATAATGCAGTAGGAAAAACTGAAAAAATATAGATAAACAAAATCAATTTATGAAACATATGACCATCAAAGTAAATTCTAACATTCTTGTGGGTAAAGGTTGCAACTCATGCATAGAATTTAATTTTATCTTTATAAGACTAGTAAACCAAATAACAAGAATTAATCTATACCTGTGGGGATAGGAATTTTTTTTAAAAAAATTTAACTAAAGGTTTACTATCTTTATCTAATCCAATCAATCTCATCAAAATAATAACCTCCCTGTGGGGTGGATCGAGTTTTTATTTTAATGAGATAATCAAATCTAAATAAATGTCATTAAAATTAATCACTTAACTTAATGTGATTAAAACTTTATTTTACATGTCATACATGGCTATTCCTAAGTACATGATATATAAACAAATAAAAATGACATTTATTCATTTAAATCAAATTAGTCAATTAAACAAAATATTGACTTTTTAAAAATTGGACATAAAAGATAAAAATCAAATTGCCCTAAAATATATTCTGATAATTAACTTAATTATCAGAAAACTTTATAATGAATGAGATAAGATAATGTAATATGAATAAACCAAAGCATATCTTCTGTACAAATTGGTAAGTAGAGATTCATATGCATATATTCATATAAAATAACAATAAACATGCATCAATTGCACCTATATACTCACAATTTCCAATCAAATTGGCATAAGGAAACGTAGATCTGTTTTCCTTAGATACAAAAAATTTCAACTATAATTTAAATAAACAAATATTTTTTGAAATTCAAGCATTGTATTCATAGTCATACTATCAATATAAGGCAAAACAAAATTTGCAATCCGAATAAGATTAAGGCAGAATGGGTTGCACAAAATTTCTGAATCAATTCAGCTAAAGTTAGCTTTGATACCACATGTTAAAAATTTGATAACATAATACACAACGAAAAACTAAATTAAAAAATCATACCTTCAGTCATAATTGATCAATTACAATAATTACCCCTTTGTTCCGACTTTTGATATTGTCACCAAAGCTTTTCCAATTTAATAAATAAAAAATAAAATTTTAATTTGAGAGAACTTCTAGCCTATGCCTAATCCAAGGTGCATGACTGATGCTCATCATATATATATATATATAGAGAGGTAAGTTAGGGACCCTCAAAAGAAATTATTAAATTCGTACGAAATAAGATTTCCTTCCATCAAGAAAATTAAACATCTAATTAGATTACAAAACCAATTAAGATTTGACTATTTAATAGGAAGATATTTAGGAATTGACTAACTCACAAAAACAATTAAAATTCAATCAAATCTTTAATTGAAATATTATAAAATCAATTTAGGATTTAATCAAACAAGCAAGGCCCTGCATCTGCTGTGAATTGAGATAAACTTTCAGTACTAAACAGGAGCTCATCAACGAACAGTATACCCTTGGATTCTCTTTAGCTTTTCCAACTTTCTAGCTGAACTACCAGGCATGGATGAACGTCAAGAGAAACTCAAAACTTCCAAACACATAATTGAACTATGAGTGATGTAGTACCTCTTCAATTTCAGGCAATACCAACTATGAGAAGATGCAAAAATTAATATGCGAAATCCACAGATAAATCAGAGTTTCCATTAACATACCGAAAGTATTGATGGTTTTAAGAATGAAGGGCATGACTCTAGGGACTATATCATGTGTGAAATTAATGGGCTTGGCCTTTGTTTCGTCCATCATCCGAACCCTCTCTTTAACGTCCCCAAACAATAATCTATAGGAATTTCCCCTCAAACCTTGTTTTCTGAGCAACTTTTCCGCCTTCCTTGGTTTGATCCATACCCAGTTCAAGATTCTCCATGCCAATATCAGAAGAAAAGCAGCACATGATACCGCAATCAAGCTGTAGACTACATACATTTTCTGTGGTGAGTTTTGCAGATATTTCATAACTATTCTTTTAAGTATGAGAAGTGAAGCAAAGCAAATATTAGACCCAGAATTTATGGTGAAGATTATCCAAGATCGACAGGTTGAAAATAAATTATCTTTTAGACTTTGCCTCTGTGGCTCTGTTGTCTCCTTTGTTTTCTTTCTTGATATTGATGGGGCGAGCCGATCCTGACTTGATGAGTTCCGTCTGGCTCATAACAAATTTCTATGCCTATGGTCCTTTCTTGGGGATTACGTGGCAATAACAAAATTCTACAAGACTACAACACAACAAATAGAGGGGGACTTTATTGGCGAAAATGATTTGATTCAAATATTTATTTTAAATTTTTTTTAATTGATCTGTACTTTTGTTTTGACATTTTTGTCCATATCTTTTAAAGTTTTAGCAAGATTGACCACAATAGTTTTTTTACACGATTTAGCTAATATCTTAAAGTCAAACATAAATCATTCATAGATATTAAAACATTCAAGTACCACATCTTATTTATTACTACGATTATCCTCAAAATGAGATGAAAAATCATTACATAATCTTAAACACAAAATAAAAATCAAGTTAAGTTATAAATTTACAATCTGAGAAATATAAACTAAATGACCAAAATACCCCTCTAGTCTATATCAACCTAAAAGCACATGCAAAACATATGATGAAATAGAAATGAGCTAACAAAGCACACTAAGTAATTTCATCGGTTTCTAATGTAAGAACAAGTAGTACTGGATATCCAACCCAATTTTATCACAATTAGGAACTTGCATACCATATCTTTACACCAATAGGTAAGTTTATCGAGAACTAATCATCTCTAGTATATAAAGAATTATAAGAGTCAACTCTTAGCTAAGCGTGCATTCTCATCACATGCATTCATGCATATACTTATAAT
The DNA here is from genome assembly GCA_019593545.1 of Apocynum venetum. Taxonomy (NCBI): domain Eukaryota; kingdom Viridiplantae; phylum Streptophyta; class Magnoliopsida; order Gentianales; family Apocynaceae; genus Apocynum; species Apocynum venetum. The sequence goes on from SRSM01000149.1 coordinate 965,821, forward strand.
TATCAAATGCAACAATTCATAGAAAGAAATACGTGCATATACCATGCACATTCTATATTTAATAATACCAAAATATTTGTATAGAATATTTCTACATTTACAAAAGTATATAAGTATTTAGAATCAAAGATTTTATTTTAAAAATGTGAGAAAGAAACAAGCATCACCTACCTCAAAAATCAAGCACTTTAACTCAGATAATTTCGATCCCCAAAATGATCACCACCTACATGTAAATAAATAAAATCACCATGACCATAATACTTATATCTTATATATTGCACAATTTTACAAAATTAAAACTTGCCTAAAAAATAAAATAAATTTATAAAGAGTATTATTCATCTAAAGAGTACTATTTATCGTAAATAGTCCTATTCACTAAAAAGTACTATTTATATTAAAATAAAATAATACATCATCGTTTTTGCAGAGAATATCAGGAAACTTTCATTTTTACAAAATCTAACAAAAATGCTAGTAATACTATTATTTTTTTAGAAAAACTCTTTAATATTAATAAAAATTATAAATTATATCAAAATTTAGAAAATCCTAAATTCTCAATTCCTACATATCCAATCTTAAAATCTTAATTCTAAACTATCAGAAAGCTTAAATAGAACTTATCTACATCAAATGATGAATCAAAAGCCTAATATCTAGCTTCAATTTCTTAGATTTCCATAGATTTAGAGATGAGAGTAATAAAGAAAGTGAGAAATGTACTGAGGAAGAGATTAATGAGCTTCTCTCTCTTCTTTAATTGTATTATGATGTTTTCTTTTATGGATTGTGAGTTATTTTTAGTTGACAAGAAAATGCATTGGGTTTAGTTTATTTGAGATTATGAGATTATGTTCTTCAATTAAATCTTTACAGAGATTTAACTATTTATTTGAGTATTTATTCAATTCTTGATTCAATTCTCTTAATTATGTGAATTCAATTATTAATAACCATTTTAATTGTCTTACATAGTTGATTAACTAGGGTTATGCAGAATCTTTTTTCGTTAACTAATAGTAGTAACTATTTATTGATATAAATTGGTGTTTGGTTAATTGATAGAAAATTGTTTGAAGCAAATTATATATTTTAATCGACCTTTAATTTTGTGTAATTTGTGTTGATGTTGTCTTTGTGTTTAAGAACTCGATCGGTTATTTTATATGAGCGATTCGAAAATTTAGTTTAATTAAGTTTAAACTTTTTCATGGGTGACCTAATTTTATAGGAATCAAAATTTACAGCATTAAGCAGAATTATAAGTAATTACTCAAATACATGATTGTCAGTGATTGATCAAAAATAAATGAAATTGAAATACAAAGTCCTTGATAACATCTTTTTATCCATTGATTTCTAGTTATTTGTGATTTTTTTATTTAAAACTTTAATCTTTTAGATAAAAATAAAATATTTTCCCCAAAACCTTAATTAGTTTACTTAATTAAAGAATTTACAAGTCTGTGTGGGTTGGACCCTTAGTTGCCCTAACCGTATTGGTTAAATTTGGTATTTAATTTGATAGCGCAATGACACACTCGTCAAAAACATCATCAACATAAATATCACAAAAGTAATAGCCAATTAAATTCACATACTTTATTTCAAATAATTTCTCATTTATCAACTAAGTTAATCAATTAATGATAGTACAATGAAAAATCAAACATCCGTCTCTCAATTCTTAGTTATCAACCATATAAATCAATTAAAATGACTAGTTTTAATTGAAAACATACAATTGATAGAATGAATTATGAAAGTTTCAACTACTCAATATCAATTTAACATTAACTAATCAAATATTATATTCTTCCAGTTTAAAATCAATTTTTGAAGATAATAGATCTAAAAGATATTAATCAAGTGGTTAAATCTAAATATATGACTAGAATTATCAAAAAATCCAATAAAAACTCAACTTAATACATACCCTTACTAACTAATAATTTACTTACAATTTATAATACATTAAAGAGAAAGTCAATTGGAGAATTGAAATCCGAACAAATTTACTCATTTGATTTTCTTCAATGCAAATACAAGTGTTTTTTTAGAGTTGTTTTGTACCTAAAAATTCCTAAAGAGAATCTAAGGAGGCTAGCCCTTTAAAACAATCTCAAAACAATCTATATATATATATATATATATATATAGGTACAACACGTTTTACAGTTATAGTAAAAAGAAAACTAGGTCAAAATTTAAAAATCAACTGAAATTGGAGCTTGCCGTTCATATGTCATTTGAAAAAATAGAGATGCTGTGAGCTTGCCGCGGGGAAGATTGATCTTACCTCTGGGAGCTTCAGGGCTAGCTGCTTGACTAGCTTCCCAATTTCAAATTCTTTTCTTTCTTGCTCTTAACTTCTCAGTTTTCTTGGAAATTTTCATTCAAATCACTACAAACAAAAATTTAAATGTGAAGAATAACTTTAATGTTGATGGTAAAGTCCCTTATTGGGCAAATACCATATCATTTTGGTTGGCTAACTTGACTAAATCAAATTAGTCATTTGGTGTGAAAATTAGGCTACCTAAATTTTCACTCAAACAAGGGATGAATTTTTTCTTAATATGTGGGCTATTTTCACTATAAATAGCCAACACTATCACTTTGATTTTTCATCCCATCCCAAGATAAATCTTTCTTCAATCTCATTTCTTTCTCTAGCTCTCAATATAGATATAGCTTTAGTAGCTATTTTGTAGAGAAAGAGTTTTGTATCTCAAGAGCTTTTAAGCTCAAATTATAGTTAAAGAAATCCTTTCATTTGCCCGTGGTTTTTACCCCGATTTGTTTGGGGGTTTTCCACGTAAAATATTTGTGTCCAATTTATTTTCATTATTCTCAATTTTACTTTAGTTGTGTGACAACTATTTTAACCTAAAACGATCCTTATATTTCCCAACATTTAAGCCATAAAAATGTGTAATTTACTAAATTTAATATCAAAGATAGACACAATTAATCCCTAAAAATCTAGTAAATTATAGTTCAATAAGTAACCATAATAGGTGTGCTCTTGCATTCATTGCATAACTTGAAATGAAGCTAACTTTTCATTCTTCTATCCCAACCGTCCAGGTATGTCTAGCCTTCATTTTCTCTTTTTTTTTTTATTATATAATTTGTTATTCTCTTTCTTTCTTCTAGTCATATAGCTCTCTCTCTCTCATCCTCTCTTTCTTTGTTTTTTGTTTTCCTTCTTTTACTCCTTAACGTGAATGTGCAAAGAGACAAAGAGAGAAAACATCTCTCTCTCTCTCTCTCTCTTTTCTATCAAGTTTCTATTTCTTTCACTATCACCCCAATACTTTATGTGACCAATAAATTCACAATTCCATAATTTTCAATTAACTACAAATACTTTCAAATATATACATATCTAAGTTCATTTTATATAATGATGAATCGTTTTAAGGGGATCAAATTAATTATTGATAGCAAATTGTTTGTACGTATGTGTGTGTGAACGTGCGCACAATAAATAATTTAGATTCATTATAAGTCAATTAGATTAAATCAATACTATTAAATTTTAATGTACAAACATATTTTAATGTACTATTTTCTATATCTTAACATTAGGAAGAAAATTTATCACTTTTCCTAAATGTTTTTTTGCCCTAAAATTATAAAGTTTCTCAAAATTTTTATTTTCCTCTTGATTACAAAGATAAACAATAAAAAATTAAATATTGTATATATCATCTAATTTCGTAACTCAACCTTTGTCTACATTTAGAGACACGTATTCATAGTTCTCTAAGTCTGACTTATAACCTACCCAAATTTAATAATATCATATATGCTAACAACTAATGTCATGCATTACTAATATTTTATATGCTAATAATTATACTAATATCATATATTTATTCAATGGACTGTAATTTATAATTTAATACAATTTAATTATAACAAAATATATTATTAGAATTAGCTTAAGTTTACATGTAAAATATAATTATTCTACAAAATAAACATTTAAAATTTAATATTTTAAAATATAAAAATGCAAATTTCATGTTTTTTCAAAATTAAAATGTCATCAATATTTATTTAAATGTACTTTTCCAACATCATATAGTAAAAAGATTTACTTAAAAAAAAGAAAGATGATAAAAACATTTCTCCAAATTTTCCACTTTATTTTCCCTCTTCATTCTTCTTTATCCCGCCTTGCCAAAATTTTAACTTGACTTTCTTTCTTTCTTAAAACTAGAAACCCTATATCTACATATCTCTATCCAACTCTCATTTTTTACCGCCACTCCCACTCTCAATCATCTCTATTTCTCACTCCCACTGTCTGCACAAAGCTCACTCTTTTTCCATCCCTAACCCGCTGCTCAATCCATCCCTGTCACCTTGTGTCTCCCTCTGTCTACTCCATCACCCCTCTATGTGCGTAATGGAGAAAAGTACACCAGTGAAGAACCTCCACCGCAAATATGCTCACTTGGTATGAGAATTTGCTAAGAATTTCTCCGACACCTGGGTCTAGTGTTAGTGCTCTCTGCTTGCTCCTCTGTTCATTCTCATCAAGTTTCGTTTCTAGCTTTTGTATTTTTTCTTTTTGCGCAGGGGTGGGGGAATTGAAATGATATTTTTGGTTTTGCTTGCTATGTGGTGCAATTACAATTTATAGTTTGGGGGTTTCTATTCATATAGGTAATTTGAATAATTAAGCTTCGAATAATAATTTTAACCCAAAATTGATATTCCAAGAACTTAATTAGAATATTCGTTTTCTATTAGAAAATGAGAAAAAGTAGTCTCGAATCTTAAGTTCCATTCATGGAATTTAAATTTTGTTTGACTTTTTTGAGCCATGGTGAAGCATCCTACTACTTTAGTAGGAATCTTTATGACTTCATAATTGTTTATTGTTAGATTGTTTAGAGAATGATAACTATTCCTCATTTCTGACCATTCTTGTCATGCTGCTGAAATTATTATCTAATTTTGGCTTCCTATAATTATATACATACACTACTTGATTTTGAAGCTTTTGACTTCATTATATACCCGATGCTTACTTTATTAACTTATTGAGAGATATTCATGTGATCAGGTAGTAATTTTATTAATTAAGTTAATGTTTCAAGATTGAATTTTTATATATAGTGTTAAAAATGAAAATAAAGAGATCTTATTTTTATATGTACAAAATTTTAATTACATGAGCAACAAAATATTTAGGCTTTCGTATATGACACCAACAATTTAAATGCAATTAGTTGCCCTTATAAACCACAAGTAGGGGTGATCATTCGATTTTCGCTATGAAAATTCCACTCTATTCGATCTTTTTTTTATATAAAGATTGAATCAAATCATAATATTTATGATATAAAAAAATCGAAGGTCAAAATATTTCAGATTGATCCATTTGTTTCGGTTAAGACTGAAATGAAATATTCATTTTTTTGAACTATTTTGTAATGTTTACATATCATTCATAAAAATTAAAAAAAAAAATTCTCTCTATCATACGAAGTTATTGTATCATTAGCAAGAATAAAAAAATATGAAATTAAAACACAAAAATGATTAATTATTATTATTATAAAAATAGACATTCGTTATTCGCTTTAGTCCGGTCTTTAAAATTAATACTAAAGACTGAACATAAATAATTTTCTCCTTTAAGATCAAATCGAATTGAATTGAAATGTTATACAGAAAAATCAAACTAAATTTCAAAATTCATTTCAAACGATAGGTCTAAATCAAATAATGCTCACCCCTAATCACAAGGGTCAATTTTTAGCAAAGTTTGCGACTTATGCAGAAATGTTGTTACGAAATTTTTAGCTTTTCAAGTAATGATCCTTTTTTTTTAAGTTTTCCCCAAAAAAAAAAAGTTATAATCTTTTCCCTATCAAGTAATGGTCTTTTCCCTATCTTTTCTGGAATGGGAGTGGTAATGGTGAAAGTTGATGTCTTGGTATTTATGTTTGCTGTTTTTTTTTTGATAAATAGTCTTGGTTTGTTTCATTATGCATCAAGGATATGCTAGTATGATAATTGGTTTGTTTACACTTTTGTGGCTTTAAATAGTTGCGTGAATCATTCATAAAAAAAAGGGTCAAAATAGAAGGTAATCATTATTAAGTATGGAAACTAATACTTTGTCTAAGCAGGAATAATAGAGTGGAAGATGTTCTTGTTTTCATTTAATTCTAGTTTGGGTGTTCTTTCGTGGGCTACTATTTTCCGTTTTTCAGTTTGGTTGTCTTAGTTTTTCTTTCTACGGTTGACTTAGTGGCTACCTAGATTTCTTTTGCTTGGTTTGGCCTAGAAACATTTTAGGAATTTTGTTACCTTGTGGATTTGTTTCTGGTTATTTCTTGAGATTTTGATAGAGCTATTTGATGTGTAAATGTCCTCCTTCGTATAGGTAAAATATTTTGGCAGTGGGTTCATTGTTTCGAAAATGTGTAATCTAATAGAAGTATGAGATGAAAATAATCAATTTCTTTAAAGTACTTACAGAGCAGATTTTGTTACTGGCAAATGAGAAAGTGCTGAAATGAGTGGCTAAAAATTGAGTGGAGTGATAAATATCATATGAGGTTGAGATTAAGAAAATACATCTTACTTTTCTCCCAAGATCGCATTCCATGTTGTTAATGGATATAATCAATCCATGTTTGTTTAGTAGTGGACTTTTCTAGTAGTATAGTTAGGTAGGCTCAAACTTATGAACTTATTACTAGGGGTGGCAAAATGGGCGGGCGAGCCCGGTCCAACCCAACGGGCTAAATGATTTAATCGGGCCGATTCGGGCCGGGCTGAAATTGTGCGGGCCTGGAATATTGAGGTCCAACCCAACCTTTACATAGCCCACGGGCCAACGGGCCAAAATAGCCCGAAAATTTATAATTTTTTTAAAAAGTTATGATATTATATTGGTTGAAAAAATAAATCTATTAATTATTTACAAGCAAATAACACATTTATAGTCTTATTTTGGCCTAAAACAGTCCACTATGTAATTTAAATTTCAATAAATTTAAATCATAAAAGATAAACACAAAATGTTACGTAATATTTATATCTATAGCCTGTAGTATATTTACAATTTTACACCAAAAACTTCTAAAACAAACCAATCATCTTCAAGCAAATAAAAAAAAAAATTTAAACCATCAAACACAAGCATAATGTTCATTCATTTAATACATTAAAAATTTTAAAAAAATTAGAATCGGGCCGACCCGTCAGCCCACGGGCTAAAATGGTCCGAACACATTTGGCCCGCGGGCCAAACGGGCCGGGCCAATTAGGCCCGATTTTTTCGGGCCACAAATAATGAAGCCCAACCCATTTATTTTTCGGTCTTAATGGGCCGGGCCAACGGGCCGGGCCAATTTTACCACCCCTACTTATTACAATAAACTTATGTGTATTAGCGCCCAAAAGATTACTACTAAAAAATATGAGCCGGTAGTTTTATATTGACCAAAAGATTACTCTAAATTGCATACAATTGATTCTAATATGGATTTATGTGGTAATATCTTCCATGATAATACTAATTTGACATAATTTAATATTTTGTTATCTTCCAATGGATTTATGTACCTTGTTAGCAATATATTCAGCCTTTAAAATACTTCAAAACTTTTCCATGTATATCCAATCTTGAGTTTCGTATATTTGTTGGGCAGGTATCCTTGCATATATAATAGGGATTTCATAGAATTTCATTGCATGAAGGTTAGCGTTCCTGCTTGATACTTACATTTGTCCTTGCAATACACTGGTTTACACTCTTGGTTTTTTCTTTCTATAGAAGTGTATTTTATTCTACATAGTATTGCAAATTATGAAAAGGTCCCTTAAGCATGTTAAAGAACTATGTATGAACATGAAGAATGGTAGTCTAATCCTATCAAATGACCTTATCTAATACATGTTTCTAATACTCTCACCACTTACATAGCGGAGATGTAACTGCCATAAATATTATCATACTTGTGGTTATTATCATACTTGTGGGCTTTCGTATTTCTGCAAATAATAATAATAGCAGAAGCGCTGAAAATTTCTCCAAGTTTTGCAATGAAATTTTATCTTGAGGTATCTTACTATTTAGACTCTTTTAAATTGAAAAAGATTGAATTATGATATTAATGCTCATTAGAAGTTTCTACGAATTTAGTTGAAAACCAAACATGTTATTTTCAGATTGATGGCAATACTTCAATTAATATAATTATATAGTTTGGTAATCTTATTGTTTTTGCATTTTGTTTTCATCAGTGGCGGACAGACCTTTGACCTTGAATAATTTTACACTTTTAAATGTTACTTATGGTTTTTTTTTTTTTGGGGTTGGTCTTGTAAATGCGCTTTAAATGGACAAGTTTATTTAAATATGTTAATTATAATATGTTGCATGGCCAGATGTTTGCATTATTGTCCTTTTTCTTCAATAGTATCATACTTTCTTCAATAGACAACTTCATCTTTTATTTAGGAAAAAAAAACCCGACAACTTCATATTTTATTTAGCAAAAATAAATTGACAACTTCATCTTTTATTTAGCAAAAAAAAAAAAAAATCGACACCTTCATCTTTTGATTTCCAGGTTTTATGGATCTTATGTGTTAACTACCGAAGATGAGTTAAGTGTTGGTATTGTTCCAGTAGGCAATTTTACATAATTGGCTGACATAGCATGATTAATGCAGGTACCCTTTTGCTCGGGCATGTCCTTGTTGCTATAGGATCTAGAGTTGTAAAGCTTGTTTACATATAGATAGGTTTTTGTTGCATCAAATGTAAAGGTGCAAAGCTTGTAATTTATATTATGTTGTAAATACTTTATTTAGATAAAATTTATATTATTATTATTGAGTTCATTTTGGTAATTTCAATTTATTCATAATTAAATTGTAAATTATATATATATATATATATATATATATATAAATAGATATCCAAATATAATTATTGATTAAATATGATGGTCCAAATACCGTTGCAAATATGGGTCATGTATAAACAATGGTTTGTAGTAATTTGATGTATTCATAAATTAATTGATTTTTATGTTGTTTAATGATTATATTTTATTTAAAAATTGTTTAATTATGTTATCTAATAGATATATTTCACATTTTCTTTCTATTTCTTTATTTATAAGTTTTGCAGTATATTTTAATACATTTTAGAGATAAAAGAAGAAATGAAGATGATGAAAAAAAAAAAGATGAACAGTAATTCGGTGAACACTATCACTATTGATGGTATTAAAGTCAATCCGCGTCAATCTGCTACAGTACTTGAAGAACAAAATGATCATTTTACTCGTAATTTTTCATTTTAGATGCCAATTTAGTTTCAATTTTTTCCATTTCTTTTGTAATTTTGTTCTTTTATTATTATTTTCATATTAATATAATTTTTAGAATAGTTTTTCAAGATTTTTTGTAATATTTAGTAAAAACATTATATCCAGATAATTTTAATAATTTTAGGAAGTTTATTTTTCAAATTTTCTTTCTAATATTTATAAATTTCATCTTATATTTATTAAATATGTATTGTGAGTAATTTATTTGTTAAGTTATTAATAAATGAAATTATGAGATAATTTTCTTTATACTTAATTTCTATTTGAATTTATTTAATTGAATTTATGATCGGTTTACTCATCTAGTCTTTATTTATTTTGCTTTATGCACTTCGCAAATGGAAGACTGAATCACCTATTTAGTTTAATTTATTTTTATGTCTTTTATTTCTTTTTTATGGAAGACTGAACATCCTAATTAGTTTAATTTACTTTTATATTTTTTATTTCCTTTTTTATGAAAGATCGAGTCTCCATACTTTTAATTTAATTTATTTTAATGGCTGGTTGAACTTCATAATGTGTTTAGTTAATATAAATCTAATATTTCTTTATAGAAATATATATATATTTATTTATTTAATATACTTATATATATTACTTGAGTATTTATATAATTTATGTTTTTAATCAATATAATTGTGTGAATTAAATGAATTGACAATCTAGTTAATAAATATGATTATATAGCTAGGATTATTAATCTTGCATGAATGATTCAAGTAGCATCTACTAGTTTAATCGAGTTGCAGCTTTTGACTGAATTAAATTAGTAGTTGAATTATAGAATTTAAATTGTATATAATTAAGTTGATTGTTAAATACAATTTAATGTTGGTGATGCCTTATTTACTTAATGCAATTTGATTGAGCATCCTATACACACTAGTTGGTAGTGATGTTTAATTAAATTAGAGATTAATCTAATTTGTAAGGATATGAATCTGTCTGAGCTTTTCGGATTCTAAAATCAATTACCTAATAATGTATTTATCTATGATTAATCCCATAAAAAATAAAATTTGATACTAGTTCCTTACTAACACATTTTTATATAATTTGAATTCCAAATTCTTTTTTAATTCTATTTACAAATCCAAAAATCTAAAAAATATTTATTTTAATTGTTGCTATTTTCTTATTATCAAAATACCAAAACTCCCAAAACATTTTCTAATTAATTGTTTTAATTTAAGAGTTGATGAATCTCTGTGGATTCAATTTTTACTTTCCCTATACATATAGAAATTGCTAAGTTTAAATTTGAGAATCGCACGAAAGACTTTGTCACAATTATATATAGTCTTTTACGATGGTCCCCCAAGCGTCATAATTACTCTTCATATTTTACGATGTTTCCTAGGCCGTCATAATTACCTTTATTTTTTAAGACAGTCTATAGCCGTCATAAAAGTCGGTACTTTTTAACACAGTTTTGAGATAGTTTTACGATTGGCTATCACTTAAGACAAATACGATGGATAAAAAACTATTGTATAATATAAATGACGTACACTAATTACGATGGGTCAAAAACTGTCGTATGGCCATCGTATTTGTCATAAACGACATTTTTTCATATATAAACGACGGTTCAAAGACCGTTGTTTAAGACCCGTTTTCTTGTGGTGAACATAACTCAATGATACCCATGAACCATCAATGTTAAACTTGAGATATCCGGAGGAAGGGGGTTGCCAGATTGCCACAGAGTGATCTACAATATTTTTTTGCTCGACACCCTTGAGATTACTTGAGGAAAGAAAATTCTTGAGTAGAGTTAGTGATAACCTTTTTTCCCAAAATGCTTAAGCAATTAACCTGCCCACTATTCATGAATCACCGATTTCGATTCATCAACTGTCGGTTCAAGATTTATTAAAATGAAAAGTCCAAATAAAAAATCTTAAATTAATATTTTATGACGATTCATGAACCAACAATTCATGGTTTTAGTATGGTTCAATTTCGGTCAGTCTTGACAAGGTTACGATTTTTAATAAGTTTCCAATTTTGATTTTGGAAAAAAGATGTTAAAATTTTAAACTAATTTTTTTAATTAAATAAATGAAAGTTTGTTATTTAAAATAAGCTTGGACTTAATTTTTGTTTCTAAAAATTATGTTGCCTACGCATCCTCCAAGGGTATAGAGGATTCAAAATCCTCACAGTTCTTTTACTTGTAAATAATATTTTATCTCAATTAATTATTCGTGGGATTTCAACTTTAGTGTTAGTAGATGTACTCTTAGTGTTAACAACAAATGAATACCTAAAGATAGGACAAATATTTTATTACTTAATTATTGAGACAATATTGAGCCTCTAAAGAATCAATACTCAAAAATAGATTTTTCGATAATATATTTCCCCAATAACTAAATGTTTGGTCTGATGCATTTGTTGATACTGAAATTACAAGTATATTCAAAGATAAGACTGAACATTTTTTTTTTGTTTTTTGGGTCCTTGATGCATGATGTCAAGGCTTTCAACATCATTACTTGTATATTCAAACTCAAAACACATTGTTAGATAATTTTTGAGTTTCAGAATGAAACTCGATTTTAATGACAAAGATGAGGGCATTGATTTCTTGTTTTGTTATCACATGAGTAGATAAGCATAATCCTTTTGTTTACTAGTAATATTGTTGCTAGAAGATAACTCCTAAATTTAAATTTGTATTATATAAGTATACCTATACTTCAAAAACAAATCAAATATATTTTTCTTAACATTATTAATTATTATTGAAAATCGAGTTTTTATTATAATTTCATCACAATTCAATTATAATATATATCTAAATATGATTCGTAAACATTCTATTTTAATTTGATTACCAATAAGAATAAATGTTTTTCAAAAGAAATTGTGGTGGCAATACAATTGGGTGAAAAGAAAAAGATGCATTGTTCAATCATATTTATGAAGTTAATTTTTTTAATGGTTTGAAGATACATTTCAACGATTCGAGAACTTTTGGTTCCAATTCGTGAAAACTAAAGAATTTAAATTGAAATTGAAAATTACTAGTTCATGAACCGTAAAGCTATTCAATGGTTTCGAAATCATTGATAATGGTTGGGTTATTCATGTCATTAATTTGATAGTAGTAGAAAATTTGTAGTTCTTGAAGTAGATCGGAAGTTATTAAGCCACTTAAGCTATCACCATGGATCACCAAGATATCTTAGAATTAGAATGCTTAATCGAACTTACAATGATTATTCTTATTTTGCTAAAAAAAAGAAAGAAAAATTGACGAGTTTAGCCTTACCTTTTTTATTTTTGGTCAATATGATTCTTACATTTGCATTAGTTGACTTCTAAACTTACAATGATTATTCTTTTCCCTACTTTTTATATATTTGGTGAACAAGGGATTTTAAAATCCGTTCATGTCTGCCGCTGCGTCTTTGCGTCATTACATTTGCATTAGTTGACTTCTAAACGTTTAAGGAAAAAGACAAAGGGCATTTGTATGCAGATAATCTGTTTGATTCTTGCAGTTTGGAGAGAGTACTGAGAATGGCTATCACAACTTATGTTGATTCTGCTTTGGAGGAGCTTTCTCGCTTACTATACCATCCGCGGCTGCCTTCACCTATGAAGGTTCAAGTTAAGGAACTTCAGCTTGAGCTAAGTTTCTTGAAAATGTTCTTTTGGTGTTTCAAAAGGTGGGAGGATGCAGCTAACGATTCCCATTTACTATCTGCCGTGAGACGGATTGGAAATGGAGTCCAAAAGGCCGGACGAGGCCTTCATCTCACAGGTGAATTTGCTATCTGTTATGGAGAAACTAAAAATTGGGAAATTCTATTTTCTAAGTTGCAGGGAAAACTCGATAATTTTAAGCCTAAAATTAAATATGTATGCTTTGTTTTGTTGGGTCTGTCGATGCAATGCAAATTTTCAGAGGGTGAGGAGATCTCAGAAATGGTGAATAGCATGCTTATGAATTTGAAGGATCTTGTCATTTCAAAAGGTGATATGATTCCGTCCTTGAAAAATCAAGTTAAAGATCTTGGAGATAAGTTAACGTTTCTAAGCAAGTTTGTTCACTTCACTCTGAGGTGCACAAAGGGAGATGAACTTGAACATCTCTGGAATCATATTCAAGATTGTGCTAACGGTGCTGCATGTCTATCATTTCTGTATTGGGTTGGGGAAACAGAAGATAAAATGAATCATCTGCTTTCTCGTCTTGTACAGAAGATTAGGCCTTGTACACCGGAGACTGCGCTGATATATCTGGTAGTCCTCAAGGCTCCAAAGCTGTCAGGATATGATATTTATCTGATGGTCGAAGCTCTTGAAAGTTTTCTTCATATTCTTCTGGAGAATATGGTCACTCCTGTAAAGGACATTGAGATCCTCTTTGAAGGTCTAATGTTTCTTCTATCATTTGTCATTGATCCCCCAGAAGAGCAAAATGATGATGAGAAATCAATTTTGAGGGAATGCAGATCTCTTGTCCATGAGGCTGTCTCCTTAATTTGCTTATTATCTGATGACAAGTTGGGAGAGAATAGAGCCAGCAGGGATGGAAACATTTTTCTTCATGATTTTCTACAAAATGTTGACATAGCCAAGGCAAAAGTTGGAGATCTTTATGTGCAGATTCCAGTTTCATCAGAGTATAGTTTCTGGAGGAAAAGTGAATTGGGATTTATAGATTCCCTCCTGGAAAATCTGAAGGAGAAACTTAATTATAATACGGATTTGAGCATATTTAAAAAGCATCAAATTTTGGTAGTGCAAGAGGAGCTAATGCCTCTTAGGTCATTTCTCAAGAATATCCAGAATCTGCAAAATAAACAGGACGAATTTGAAGACCTTAGACTGCGGATTGTCAATGCGGTGTACCAAATGGAATATGCTATTGACTTGTATTTATGCTTTGATTCTGTTATTTGGTATGATTTGGCTCGTCTGTCCAAGATTGTTGGAGAAACTCGGTTAATTAAAACTGAGGTGAAGGAAATTGAAGCCAGACAAATGAACAACACCGGAAACAGGGGCGCTAAAGTAAGTTCCAGCGATGCACCCTCTGCAGAGGCTAACGGTTCAAGTTTGGATGAAGTCATGGTTGGTTTTTCAGATGAGGAAGAAACAATAAGGAACCGACTGACAAGCAGAACACTGGAGTTTGACATTGTTGCAGTTGTTGGAATGCCAGGCCAAGGCAAGACAACTCTTGCAAGGAAAATATTTAGGGATCCTTTTATTCAAAATCATTTTATAAAACGAGCGTGGTGTCAAGTCTCTCAGGCTTATAGAAGTAGAGAGTTATTGCTTACCATTTTAAATGATCTAACTGGTAGTAGTGACCTATTTCGAGAGATGAGGCAAGAAGATTTGGCTGAAATTGTCTACAAGTGTTTGAAGGGACGAAGGTACCTAATTATGATGGATGATATTTGGGACATTAAGGTGTGGAATGAATTAAGAATGTCATTTCCGGATGACAAAAATGGAAGTAGGATTTTGTTCACAAGTCGAATTCATAGTCTGGCTTCAGAAGCTAAACCTGGTTGCTATCCCCATTTTCTTCGTCCATTCTCTGATGAAGAAAGTCTGGAATTATTACAAAAGAAGTTGTTTCGTGATGATGGTTGGCCTCGGTATGTATCGGAGCTTGGAAATCAGATTGCAAGAAACTGTAATGGGCTACCTTTGGCTGTTGTTTTGGCCGCTGGTCTTCTTTCAAAGAACGTTAGCAGCCTAAATTGGTGGAAAGAAATTGCAGAATCACTAGGATCACACATATCTAGTGAAGGAGGCAGGGACATACTAGAAGTCAGTTACAAGCATTTACCAGATTTTCTTAAACCATGTTTCCTTTATTTTGGAGCTTTTCCAGAAGATCGAGTAATTAAGGTCCGAAAGTTAATCTTGCTATGGATTTCTGAAGGCTTCATAAAGAAAACCAGCACAAAAAGCAGAACTGATATTGCAAAGGAGTACTTAATGGATCTTATTGGACGAAGCTTGGTTATTGTTGTTAGCAGAAGTTCTGTTGGCCATGTCAAGGAATGCTGCCTTCATGATCTGTTGCATCAATTCTGCAAGGAAAAAGCTGAAGAAGACGGATTTTTGCATTTGCCAAATGTGTTTGATCTTCCCTACCGGAAGATAGCATACAAGCATTACAGATTAACCATTCAAAATGAATGGTGGACATTTGTTAAGTCACAGCCCAGTGGTTCACTTGTCCGCTCTTTACTCTTTAATGGTGAGGAGTACTTAATTTCTGGTACCCTATTGGGAGGGCAAACGTTTTTTGAGTCAGAACATAGTTGCCCATATAATGTCAGCTATTTACTCACAACTGATGAGGAAAACATAATTTCTCCTGAATTTTTTCTCAGCTTCAAAATTCTGAGAGTGTTAGACATGGAAGATGTCATATTTGGTAGGCATTTTCCTAGACCAGTAACAGCATTGTTTCATTTAAGATACTTGGTCATTTCTGGTTTTATGTCCTCTGTGCCATATTCAATAGCTAATCTTTGTAACTTAGAAACTCTCCGCATGGAAAAATGTAGTTTCATAATTACTTTACCAGATACCATATGGAAGATGAAAAATTTGAGGCATATACATATAGATCCTGATGCTTTAATTTCAGTCAGTGATGATGAGCAACCGGAGCCCTCAAAACTACATAATTTGGAGACTTTTAGATTGGTACGATTTGATTCAGAAGAGATTGCAGAAAAGCAATTGGGAAGATTGCCAAATGTTCAGAAATTGGGAATTAGATTGTTTTCTTATATTCCATTTTCTTGCCTTCCAAGTAAGATTGAATCACTACGACTTTGCGCCCTTGAGGCAGTTGATCACCCTTGGGTGTTCAACTTTCCTTTGACTCTTAAGAAACTGACTTTCTCAAGAGTTAAAATACCGCAAACAGAATTATCAGCAATTGGAAAGCTTCCAAATCTTGAGGTTCTCAAATTACTACAGGTTGAGTTTGATGGAGAAAGATGGGATGTAGATGATAAGGAATTCTTGAACCTCAAATTCTTGAAATTAAGGTCAGTACTTAGAGAATGGAATGTATCACCTGATTCCTTTCCTTGCATTCAACGTTTCATTTTACACGAGTGTATCTTAATGGAAGATATTCCTGCTTCATTCGGAGTCATTCCCACCTTGGAGATGATTAGCGTTCAGTGTTGTGGACAAAATTTGATTTGTTCAGCCCATCAAATTCTCAAGGAACAACAAGATTTGGGAAATAAGGACCTCAAACTTCACATCAGTCTTACAATTGTCTGAAAGTGGATTATTTGGACGAGCAGGATGTCCTTGTTTACATGTAAGTATTTATTCATGTTGTTTCATTTACTAGCACATACTTATTCCCCCACTACTTCTGAAGTTGTGCTCAAGTTCTTTTCCGTGATGACTATTTAGCACCATCAATAGCGAAAATTTCACTCCAGTACAGATCTTGTTCTAAATATAATTTGGTTTGCTTTTGTAATCATATTTTTCCCCCCTCCTGCATTCTGATTGAGGAACACTTACCATGACAATCATTATATGATGGAAGTTTGACTATTCCTTATTTTCAGGCTTCAAGTTAAATATTGATTTCAGTTATATCTATGCTATATATGGCATCTTCTTCAGTTAATGTATTAGCAGTATTAGTTCTATTATTGATTTCTTGTTTGTATGAACCACTTGAATTCAGCCAGTATGCCCTCAAAGGATAATTAAATAATTCATATGAAATTTGTTTCCATTCTCATTCATGGCAAAGAACTGGTGTAGTAGTAGCATGTGAAATTCATTTCTGCAATACTTTATCAAGGCTTGAACAACAAATTCAGAAGTTCCAAAGAAATAAAATTAACTTTCTACAGAATCTTTATTCCAAGATTACTACTGAATATGCTTTATTCTACTTTAACTCAAACTTATCTTTTGAGTTACTACTCTAATGACCCAATGGTCCAGGAAAGGTATAAGGAGCTGCCATGAAATAGTAAGGTCCAAACTCTGCAGGAGGCTTAAAAGTTTGGTTGCTAAGGGAAAATACGATTCTCTGAATCTCTGATGCACTAAAATATTCTCCCTCAGATGGAAAGAGTTCAACCGCAACCTGAAGATAACCATCAGAGTTGAAAAATATATTCTGTAGCGATACTGCACCAGGAATGAGGCCAAAATTCACCCACAAGCTCATTTCTAGTGAATGGAAGTAATAACAATTGGAAAGGTTCCTGAAGGATGGTGCTTTAAAGAAAAATGTCCCTTCATATGGATAGGCACATTTACAGTTCAGTGGATGGAGTTTCTCATGAGAAGAGCATGTTTTGTTTCCACATTTAGCAAGGCTTGTGACACAAGTGTTTGCAGATTGTTGAGGCAGTTGACAGTAACTTGAGTTTGCAATTATGCCACTGCATATCGGGTTCCCTGTTAAACTACAGCAGGTAATGAAAATGTCAGCAATGATGTAAATTTTGTCGTCGTTCACTCATTGATTGCATAGAAATTATGCAGTGTCTTACATCAATGTGGTGTTGTATCCGGATTCAAGTCTTAGTGATGATATCTCATTGTTCGCCAGATCCACAAATTGAAGTTGCTGGCTAACGTTGCTGCCCATGACTAATGTACCATTCAAAGCATTGTTTTGCAAGTTCCTGCCAAAATTGTATGTGGGCAAATTCAAAGGTATTGTTTTTTGTGTTTTTTTTTTGATAAGTCCAAGGTATTGTTTTTCAGAGAGTAGTGAAATGTTTTTATTCTTGCGTGTTATTCCTTTTGAAACTTACACTAATTGAATCTGAGGTAGATTGAACAGTTCTTCGGGTATTTGTCCCTCGAGTGACCCATATTCAATAACCCTGAGAAACTAGAATGTTGAGACTTGAGAAGAGCACTGAATGTGAAGGAATTATTAGTAGAAAAAGGAAGCACTTAGTACTCACAAAATGGTTAGTGACTTTAAGGTTTTGAACCAAGCTGGGACTTGGGATGGTTGAAATGTGTTGGCACTCAAGTCCCTGTGAAACAAAATCAGAATCATTGGACTGATCCCTTTAGCGGAAGCTCTGTATAACTGAATGCAAAACCTTTCAATCAATTTCTTACACAAAATTTAGATTAACCATTCCAGACAAGTCTGGTAATGGCCCAGAAAGCTGGTTGCCTGCCAAATTCCTGTCAGGAGAAACGGGAGCACAATAATATCATTTTACATTATGATGTTGAAAAGATATAATTTGATCTCACAGAATATTTATGACTTTTAATCTGCATCAGATGCTGAAGGAACCCACAATTCTCTGAGATTAGTGAGGTTACTGAGGTTTGGAACAGATCCGATCAAGGAATTTTCATCAAGGCGTCTGTAGAAAAAAGCATCCGCAGGAAGTGAGAATGACTGGTCTAATTCTTTTAAAGAAGGCAGAGAACATGAAAAGAAGATAGAACAAAATCGGTAGATTTTTCTACTCACAGAACTTGAAGAGTCTGAACAAGCTGTAATGAAAATGGAATTTCTCCAGTAAAGTTATTTCCATCAAGCAGTCTGAGATGCAAAATTACAAAGAATCAGATGGAACTTTGTCAAGTTTATATAAACTGCTGAATAGAAAGTCAGAACCTGGATCATGACTTACACATGGCTTAGGACCATGCCAGAACTGAATAACTTCGCTGGAATAACACCGGATAGCTGATTCTTTTGGAAATGGCTGTATAACTACATCATCAGACACTAGTTCCAGAAAAATGAAACGATCAAACTGGGGGAAAAGTAGCCTCAGAATGACATTCACTCACAATTGTTTTGCCTGTTTAAGAAGATCCAATCCTGGAGCAATGGATGCTGAAACAGGGATAGATCCTGTCAGTTGATTATCTGACAGGTCAAGCCAGTACAGGTTGATGAGATTTCCCAGAGAAGAAGGTATCCCACCAGTCAATTTGTTCGAGTTAAGTGCTCTGGCAGAGCAAATAGCAATCGATAATACACAAGGTAACTAAACAGAGTAGTCATCAAAGTTACTAGAGATGAGTACCCCATAGAACAATTTGAAGAGAGCAGAACTAAGCTAACTATGAAAACACATTGTTCTGTGAGATTTTTGTTTCGGAAGTTCTTACAGAAATGACAGCTCTATAAGATTCCCAAGTTCGCTTGGTATATTGCCACTGAGAGTACATCCAGCTAGGATTCTGAGGAACACATTGAAAATCAATGCATCACTTATGGAAACTGTGAATGGAGTTCAAAATTCTTCACAGATTGCTATAGAGATAGAGGGAACATCTCAGAGGATCTTACAATATGTTCAGCTTTTGCAAATTTCCCAGCTCTGGAGGGAGAGGACCAGTAAGGCCTGGATTATATGACAAATCCCTACAATAAAGCTCAATTAACTCGTGAGTAATTTGTCTGATTATATCAATTATCAGTAGCTTGTGATAGTTGAAACTTTTAGACACAGCTAATGATATGCAGAAAAATTATCATCAATCTTCATTTTCTATAGCAGACGGTGCAACGAAAGCTCACAATAATGTCAATTCTGTCAGTCCTGCAATGTTGCTGCTAAGATTCCCAGACAATCCCATTGTTGATAAGCTCCTGGAACAAATTTCAGTTTGAAATGGTAATAGTTGAATGTGATTGCTGACATGTAATGATCAGTTCCAATAAAGAGAGGTGAAAGAATAAATTTACTCACAGTTGAGTTACCCTTGATATGTTGCAGGTTACTCCTTCCCAGAATGCTCCACAGGGATCATCAGAATTATTCCAACTTGATGGTATGTTTTGCCACTGATCCCTCAAAGACAGAAGAGCAGCAGCTGCACTATCAGAAATCATTGAATTCTTTTCAGCAAATGCTTAGTTAAGTTCCAATCTTAGATAAACTACAAAGTACAAATAAATAGATCTTACCATCTCTGGTGTCAGTCTCAGACAAAATTAGATAATATTCTGCAGACAAGAACAGGTAGCAGAGCAGTAGCCTCATGATTGCCATGGCTGCAAAACTTCTTCAAAAACACAAATTGATGTTTACTTAAAGCTTTGTGCTGCAAATCTGCTAAAATCTTATATACATTTAGGAATGTTTTGCAAGGACAAAATATTTATGTTACAATGGTGGAATACAATGCTTCACTGTTTCCTCCGTCTGCGTGGAACTTGTAATTAGAAAGGACAAAATTTGAGAATGATCCAAGGAAGCTAGAAAATGTAGATCAGCGGCAGGCCTGCATGCAAAGCATTGTTGATGTTGATGTTGAGTTTTTACACGTTTGAACCAAGAAATGATATATATATATATATATATATTGGGTTTGAACTTCCCTCATTCTGTAGCAACTTTGCGAGGAAACTCTCCAAGCAGTCATATCTATTAAGATGATTCGAATTCAATACCTTAATCCAATTTCCTTACCCATTTGGTGTAAAAGGTTATTGGTAAAGAGTGAAGCTTTGATAAGGTTTTCAATATTGTTCAATTTGGTAACATTAGAATTACTCCTAAGAAACGAGAAAAAGAGTGATAATGCGAAGGGTACTACTAAATCCATTTCAAAATATAGATAGTTTGAGTTTTGCATATAAATTAAAAATTAATAATTCAAATTACTTAAAAAGTTCTGGTTCAAATTATCTAATAAACTAAGAAATAATACATTTAATATAGAAAGATTAGTACGGATAATGTTGAAAAAAGTCAATAAATACTAGTCAATTATTTTGTAAAATGAGATGCACTTATTGTTATATTCTCAGATAGAAGTATCATAATATAAACATAGCTTTCAGCCCATAGTCAAATGGAGTTCTTAAGAAGATGGCCAATATATCATTCACCGCTTTGATTGCAAGCAGCTAGGAATATATATATATATATGCTGATAATTAAAGAGAAGTTTAAAGTTTAAGATGATAAAATTATGCTAGTTAAGCTAGCATTTCATGAAGCCTGAATTTCAATTTATGTCTTTTATTTACTTCGGAATTAAGGTGTCTTTTAATTTTCAATTTATGTCTTTTATTAGATTCATTTTTCTCTCTCATTTCGATACGATTAAGACCTTTTGATTCATTTTAAGGAACCTAAAATTGTATTATTTTAGCCAGATATCTTAGGGTTGTTTAGGATTGCAACTGTAAAAAACATTTCTTGATGCTAAAACCCCTAATAAATTGGTCTCAAGACTTTATATGCAAGAAATATCTGGTGTATCTATAGTGTTGGTTCACCACCTACATGCTCCGGGTATTTGGTTAAATTTTGGGTGATATGGTGAATTTATGAAGATAGTATCGTTCACTAGATTGGATATTCACTTTACTTTTCAGACACAAGATGTTTATTGTACTTCTTATCTGTTATTGGCTGATTGGTTAATATATCCAAAATTGAGGTACAATATGTTTATACCCAAATGCTGAGTCAGACATGTTAACTAGATTGTCAAGAGATGTTAGCCTTGTTGACCTTGTCATGCACATGTCAACCTAGAATTTAAAGACAATATTAATTTTAGTGATGTGTCCATTTTTAAACATGAGATGCTATAATGCATGGTGATAATGTCAACAAGACTATCATCTTACTCAGCAAGTAAGATGAAATCTTATAAACATTTCTCATACATTAATCAAATAGTAAATGACACGTAAGCATTTTTATGAGTTATTGACATTATGCATTAAAAATACTTTTAAATTTTATTATCTATTTATTTGACATTTATCTTATGTTGATTGGCATTTTAATTATTAATTATAATGTGATAAAATTTATTCAATGTTAATAGTTAAGCATTGAAGATGAGCATCAGATTGAGGTAGAAAGTACAAGAGTCCCTTAAGTTTTGTGCAGTTTGTGGACACTCTTGTTATGTAATTTTGCTAAAACAGGAATTGTGTTTTTTTTCTCCTTTTTCTCTAAAATGAATTCTGTTATTTGTCGCATATGGTTCGTAGAACTTGATCTCAAGGGTTCATCCTTTGCATAGAATGCTCTCCAGTTTCATAAAGAAATAACCTGGAGCATTAATTGCATCAAAATCTTGTTTACTTATGTAGTGGGTTTGATCAGGGAGATGGCTTATTATATCCCAATTTGAAAGAAGTTTTGATTCATTGAATCTGGAAAAACAACACCAGTTTGCGTTGGTGATACATAATTTTGCCCACTGCAATCAGATGATGATTATAATGATACAATGTTTTTTGGCTTTGAATTGATGAAAAGCATGCAATAAAAAGCATTAGAAGTTAACTCCAATGACCTGCTTTGATGATTAAGTTGGTTGGGAGTAGGGGTTGTAATTTAAGTTCGGTCCAATTTTTAGATGAGATTGATCTTTATAATAATAGTCCAGTGAAAATTAGAGCTGACTTGGCTCGGTCCAGCCCGACCTTCCATCTTGGGAAGATCGGACCAAATCATTCGAGTCAAATTTTGGATTGAGTTAGTCAAGTATCAAGCTGGATAGGACTGCACAATTTTAAATCCGTGAAAATTCAAATTGATCCGACTCAACCAACCTTTCAATCTTGGAGTACATATGGGCATAAAGGTGGCATATCTTTGTTTATGCCTAATATTGTTTTATATATTGATATATGAGTAAAATTTGGCAAGCATATAAGGGTATCCCATATTATGGGTTAATTATAATTATTCCCTTATATGTATTAATTGGATTAATTAGATTTACCCATTAATTAAGGAGCTTAATAGATTATAATTCTTTCGGAATATTTTTAATATATAGATAAAGTAATTTTGCTTTTTAGTAGGGTCGGTAAATCATCTTTAAGAACATAGGACATTATTATTGTAGCTTTGCGCCTTTCTAAATGTAAACGGGGCATCAACCAATTTCCTTACTTGCTTGGGAAACATTGGGCTTACAACGTTCATAGTATTTATTTAGCAATCCATATTGTTTTGCAAACTTTACTTGCTTTGATTTAAAATTTGCGAAGATCAACAAGTTAGACATTGGATTAACATATGACTTCGCGAAATAAATAACTTGTTAAACGAAAAGAAATTTGGGGCAACCATAAGCTCGAGAGGATTACCTATTAATCAGGGGAGAAAACAAGAGTTAAAGAAATTTTGTGAGAATTGTTTGTGTGACAAACTATTTTTTCGGCACAAATAATATAGCTTTGATTGTTGTTTGATATTGTTGCGGGATTTTTGGTAAATTATTATGTGGAAAAAGATATCAATTTATGTTAATTGATTTATCTAATGGATTTGCATAATATCTTCTTAATTAATTGATTGGTGATAATTCCATAAGGAAATGATATATGGAGTCTATCTTCGGAAATATGGCATGAAGATAATTCACAATCTTGGGGATAAAGATGACAACTTAATCCTCAAGAATTGAATTAGACTTTGTGAATCTCTTTAATCTTCTATAAGAAGACTAAATTGAAGCTGGAAAACTCATGAGTTTTAAAGTGCAAAACATCACTTGTTAAGTGAGGATCTTCTTGAGACAATGATCGATAACTCTATGTTGAGAAATTGTTAACTCCAAATTATTCTTCTAACCACTCAACTATTTCCGTATCCTTCTAAGTCCATGACAATTGGTGTTTAACTCATTCATGTTGACCGATTAGGTAGAATGATGCTATTAAAGTTTGGTTCATTAAAGCAGGTTCGTTAAAGCAGCTCTAGTATTCGACGCAACTCAATATGAGTTGTAGCTATTTTAGACCAAATTCACTAGGGGGTTTACAGAGAAAGTTGTAATGTTGTTTCCTTTGTATTTTACTAGTGAATTAATTTGTGTGAAGGTTTTTCCCTGCAAATATAACTAAGAAGTTGGGCCAAATTGCATTTCCAAATTTCCTTCTGTCTCATTTAGCGATTTATTATTTTATTGTTTGATTTGTAATTTTCAATAAGTTATAACTGAGTCCTAACTCACTTAAAGTTTGTCATAACTAAAAACTACTTATTATTTATTTTTTATATTATTATTTGAAAAAAATATAAATATATTTTTTTTAAATAATCAAACTACATAGATTAATAATCCAACCGAAATACTTAACATATTAATACTCCATTCATCACTTTTTATAAGATGTTAAGCAATTTCACATATATCAAAATATTATTTTACTTTCTATTGTACCTTTATTTATTGTACTTGAAATAAATAATATTTTTTTTCTCTATCTTAAGGAGTATTTATTATACTTGGAATAAAGAGAAAATAAGTAGGGTTAAAATAGTCAATAATAGACAAAATAATCATAAAAAGTACTCCCTTTGTCCCAAATTAATAGACTTCTTTTCCTTTTTGGTTAGTTCTAAATTATAGACCATTTTCCTTATTAAAATTATAAATATTTGTTAGTTAACTAAAATATCTCTATTTAAAGTGAAATTATTTGTATATAAAAAGTGCCTTAAATTCACTTTGAAATAATAAATGGTGAGGGTATTTTAGGAATATTTTAGGAAAAATACACATTTTCAATAACATTAATTATGTTTTCTTAATCGATATGAAAATTCAAACAAGCTTATCAATTTGAGACAAATGAGTAACAAAACATCTTATATTTAGGGACAAATGAGTTTATTTATTGCATCTTATAAAAAAGGGATGTAGGGATTAATATTAATAGATATTTACTAAACCTAACTATAAAATTTAAT
Organism: Apocynum venetum; assembly: GCA_019593545.1. NCBI lineage: Eukaryota > Viridiplantae > Streptophyta > Magnoliopsida > Gentianales > Apocynaceae > Apocynum > Apocynum venetum. The sequence goes on from SRSM01000149.1 coordinate 990,911, forward strand.
GAAAAACTAAATTCAATAAATAAATATTTGAATATAATGAATATTTTGTACAGAACTGGCTATATTTAGTGGGAGGCTCAAAATATTCAAAATTGAAATCTAATGTTCAACCCAATGCTTAATCATTGTTATCGTGTCTTCCACATCTTCACTTACAAGATTTGTATCATCATTACTGATAAGAATATCTTCATAAAGATCGATTTTATTGGCATATAGTATCAACATTAAGTGGACTTCATTCAACATGTATAGCATTTAATCATACGTGTCCAATGATAAAATATCATTATGTTAATCTAAATTAGTTCATTTACCAAGGGTAAAGTCCAAAAATTTCCTAGCATGACTCATTCCTTGTATATTATCAGGCAAATTATACAAATCATGAGATATTGTCTTGAGAGCAAACCTAACATTTAGACTCGTTAATAGGAAACAAATTGATGTATTTAGTCATTACCTTTTTTTAGTTTATGGACATAATGTTCATATCATTATTTTTTAACTTTTAAAGTTGTTACGTTTTTTTGTGTTTTGATAAATTAGATCATTTTAACGGATTCCGTTAAAAGTTAACGTTAGTTAATGTCATATTTCCATTTGAATAAAATATTAAAGGGTAAATTTGAAATTTTATTTATTTAAGGTTTGTGGATTTAGTCCTTACATTTTTTATTATTTTTGGTAGATATGGTCCTTGCTTTTGTTTCTTCACTTTTTTTGTCCTTATCTTTTTAAGTTTTTGGTAGATAAGGTCCCTATTTTTTTATTATAGTTTTTTCGTCCTTACTTTTTTTATATTTTGGTGAACTAAATCATTCTGATCATAATCAACCTAAATCAACATTGATCTTCTAGTTTACTTATGCTAAATATGAGTGGTAGTGGCATGACAATAGGTTTTTTTTTTTTTCCTTTTTTCCTTATAGTTGAAGTACCTATTTTTCACCTCATTATTTGAATAAAATAGAAGACTAGAATTGACTTGGCCTAAATATGGTAAGAAGGATTTAGTTCACCAAAACATAAAAAGGGTAAGGATAATAATAGTGAAGAAAACAAATATAGGGATCTTATCTACCAAAAATAAAAAGGTAAGGGTTTTAAAATGTTTTTTAAATGGTAAGGATCTTATCTACCAAAACTAAAAACGGTAATGATTAAATCTACAAATCTTAATAAGTCAAATGACAAAATTACCCTTCAATATTTTATTCAAATGAAAATCTTATGTTGACTAACGTTGACTTTTGACGAAATCCGTTAAAATGATTTAATTTACCAAAACACAAAAATGGTAAGGATTTTAAAAGTTAAAAAATAACAGTAAGAACCTTATGTCCCTAAACTAAAAAAAGGTAGGGACTAAATCCGCCAATTTACCTCCTTAATATATCTAACATAATAAACTTTTTCAATTTGAGAAGCTAAAACATATGGTTCATCTGTGCGAAACTTTGTGCAATGTTAACCATAGATAACCTAAATTTGTCAACCTTGAATTCATCTTTGAATCCACCTCCCATCAAACATGCTTAAATAGAATTATACTATTTCCTCCATTTTAATTCAATTATATGATATTTGTCAGTACACCAAAATAATCCAAATTTCATATATCCTTATCACCTTTTTACAAGAATTCCACTATTCCATCGATCTGACCCATAATCTAGATGCAATAAATGATCGCCATTTAATTTCCTTGATTGTGCAATTGACTAACTTGTTATGAGTAATAGCCATTATGCATTTAAGTATATAAATCATTATTAATAAAAGTTATACATAAAAACACATTACTAACCCTTACGTATTTCTTGAACCACCGGTGAAATTCTTTCTTGTGTCTTCTTTTTCCATTTCTAGGATCCTCCCTATGAATTTTTTTTTATGCTTCATATTAAAAACATAAAATATAAATAAATAAATAAATAATATATATATATATATATACACACACACATATGTATTGTGTATATATATATATATGTGTGTGTGTGTGTGTGTATTGTGTGAGAGCATGTGCGCATAAAAAAATTATGTACAATTACATGTGTAAAAGGTTAAAGAACATAATAAAATCTCTAATTTCTTTGAAACGTTTTAGCACATTTCTAGTTAAGCAAGCTCAACTCGTCATATTTTTTCTCAAGCAAAGGTTAATTACAAACTTGTGAAAAAACTTGTAACCTAGAATGAGAATGAACATTACTCCCCTCATATATGATTCTCCAATACCTTGAACAAAAATGCATGCATTTTTGCACAATATATGCTTTTGCGAATAATCCTTATAGATGCCTTATTTCTCACACATCAATAAATAATGGAGGAATAGCCATTCAAAACTTCCATATCGTTTAAGAACTGACAAAAAAATTTTTAATATATATTATTATTGTTGTAGAAATATGCATTTTAATATTGATTTTATGATGAAACACAATTTTTAGTGAATGTATATAATCATTAATTCTGTGAGAATTGAGTTGTATTTATTAATGAATGAACATGATTATTCATGATTGTCAATGGAAAAGCATGTTCTTTGGTTAATGTGTATAAAAAGAATAAATACCTAGTTGCATGAAAGATGCCATAGCATTATTTTTCACATTATTCACCAACAATTATCTAATATAATCTATAATACAATGTACTCCGTTTGTTTGAAATTAAATGTTCACATTTCTATTTATTGTTTGTCCGGAACTTAATGTCCAATTTTCTTATATAAACATATTTTTTATCTAAATTTTAATATCTTATGAATATATATCTTCAGATTGTTTTGATTCAAACTCTAATATCACCAATTTGTCCAGTTGTGTACTATTTCAGCAAAAATCAAAGCTATGGTAGAGTAGCTTTTGGCTATGAAAACTTGAGAACGTATCAAAAAGTTCTGAAGAAAGCACCGAATTTAGCTTTCGGAGTATCAAGTATGTTACTATTGCTATTGTTTCTAGTCTTCCAATGCCAATGGTCCTCTCTCTGGGAGTCCTTATTTTTCTCTATTAATGTAGAATTACACTAACTGAAAGAAAGATACCCTAAAGTTTGAGAGCTAACTATCTGTTGACAAACCGCTTGTCACAGAGCTAAGGTCAACCATTTCATTCTTGTACAAAAGCAAAAATAAAGAAGTAAATGTGATGCATGAGACTGAGGAAATAAACAAAAACTAAGAACAAGAAACTGAAAACTAACATTGATCAATTCCAGTTATCTTGCCAAGCATTGGCCTTGACTTTTTGTCAAGATGCATAGAACATGTCTAATTTCCAAAACCTCTTTATTGATAGATGGAAGTTTTATGGATGCGACGCAATGACACTCTGACCAAGGGTTGTTGATAAATTGATGATAATATGGAATTTGGGTTTATAATGTTTGAAGAGTTTTAAAAATAGAAAATTTGGTAAAGTTACTTAGTGTTTTCCAAAAATACTCCTAAGAGTTTGCGTGAAGACAAGTCAACAAACATATCGAGTTAGATTTAAAGCCAAAATTGACGTAAGGACCTAAGTTTGCCGATGGAATCCTATCCCCTTCGGGTAACTAATTAATCATCTTGTCTTTGAGCGAAATATATTATGAGATATAAAAGTAAAATAGAAGTTATAGAGGACTTATCTTACCAAATGTAGAAAGTTAAGTTTTTCATGGCACTCTGCTCCGAACAAACTTTTATTTACTAGTAAATGTTTTGGAAGTAATTTTCTTTTGATTCCTTGCATCTTTTGCACAAAACTTATCTTTCATTATGCAATGGCTTTAGCATATAAAACGAGTAAGTAATATATGTGATTCAAATATTAAGTTTCCTTTGTTAAGTAATTACATTTAATTGACAAAATTTACAATTTATGTTGTATTTATTAACATTTGTGGCATAAAACAAACCACATTTTCATGTAACGTAATTCTTTTATAAGGAAAAATTCTATTATGGACCACGTCTATATGGACCTTGTGGTCCTTAATTAACCATAATAGGAAAAAGAGTGCCTATAAAAATATTGAGTGTTCTAGCAAATGAAGGCCACTTTTCGAGTGACAATCAACATCAAAGTGGCAAACTTGGTTTTAAGAAAAATGCAGAACATCTACAACTTGGTTGCTGGCTTGTTTGTTCTTTCTCTTTTTGTGTTAGTGCTGACAGCTTTGAATTTCTTGTATTGGAAGCCAAAAAGGACAGAGAAATTCCTAAGGGCACAAGGGCTTAATGGGAACCCATACAAACCATTTCGTGGCGACTTGAATGAACTCGGAATGATGCTGCAAGAGGTTCACTCGAAGCCCATCAAAATCTCTGAGGATTTCTTGCCTCGGGTGGTTCCTTTGTTCGTTAAAACCTTTGAGAAATATGGTACGTTCTCAATATAAAAATTAAATTATCAAATCTTGATTTTTGTTATCTGTATCGAATATTTTGAGTGTTAATTTGACTCCATAAAAATCTTGGTATTATTTTTAGGTAAAAATTCCTTCATGTGGCTTGGACCAAAACCATCGGTGTTCATCTGGGAGCCTGAACTTATTAAGGAAATCTTGGTTAATTATACCATCTTCCAAAAGCCTCACTTTAATGCACTTACCAAATTGTTGGCAGAAGGGCTAGTGAGCTATGAATGTGATAAATGGGCGAAACATCGGAAAATAATTACTCCAGCTTTCCATGTAGAAAAGCTCAAGGTTATATTTACTCATTTTTTTAATTTAATTTCAGAACTAAAAATTGATGAAGAAAAACGAGAAACAAAATTGAAATCGTTTCCTATTTGTATTTTGGAATTGAAATTGTGAGATTGATCGATCGTTCCACTTGTTTTCTTTCACATGAAGCGTATGTCATCTGGCTTCCTTTTGACTGCAAGTGAGATGTTGAGGAAATGGGAGGAAATCATTTCACCAAAAGGGTCAGGAGAGTTGGATATTTGGCCTCATCTTCAAACCCTATCTAGCGATGCAATTTCTCTTGCAGCTTTTGGCAGTAGCTATGAAGAAGGAAGAAAGATATTTGAACTTCAAAGGGAACAGGCAGACAATTATCAGATAGTGGAAAGAATATTATACATCCCTGGCTATAGGTAAATCAATTGTTCACTCCCAAATTTTCAGAATGTTTATGTGACATTAATTACCAAAAATTCTCACATGGAAACTTGAGATAAACCAAGTGAATCTTTATCTTCTTCATGAGACGAATAAGTTAAGTTTAACATCATATAGCATCCACCTGGGCGGATTACTCACATGGCCTGCAGGCCTATCTAATACGGCCTACGTGTTCATTTACACGACTCTCATGCCAACCCTAGAAAAAATTCCCTATTTATAATTGGGAAGACCCTCTTTTCATTTCTAGAATTCTCATTTCAGGAATTGAATTTTCAGAAACTTTTCTATTTGTCATGATACTTTTCTTGCTGGTCTAGTGTTTTATTTTTCAAATTATCTGTAGGTTTTTGCCTACTAAGATAAACAAAAGAATGCAGTACATCAAAAGAGTAGTTGAAGATTCAATCCAAGATATTATTGACAAGAGAGTGAAGGCTATGAAAGATGGGGAATCCTGTAACGATGATTTGCTTGGTTTATTATTGGAGTCAAATTACAATGAAATTCAAGAACAAGGGGACAAGAAATTTGGTATGACCATGAATGATGTTATCAAAGAGTGCAAACTCTTTTACTATGCTGGGGCGGAGACCACCTCTGTGTTGCTTGTTTGGACTATGGTCTTGCTTAGTAAGCATAAGGATTGGCAGTCCCGTGCCAGAGAAGAGGTCCTGCGAGTGTTCGGCAGAAAGGCACCAGATTTTGTCGGCCTCAATCAACTTAAGATAGTAAGTGTTTTTTGCATTTAACAATTACTAGCCAATTATCATTAAAATCCATTGAAAAATAAATAAAAATTGATAAACCTAAAAGTTGCCAGGATAAAAAATATTTTCTAATAAGAGTCAATGATTTAAAAATATTAAACGGATAGCTATATAAGATTTGACTTTTACCTCAATTAGCTTTGATATTTCAATAGGACTTGTCTGAGATATATGATTTAACAAATATCTTGATCAATAAATCTTTTTTTTATACAGGTGACGATGATCTTGAATGAGACTTTAAGGCTATATCCACCGGTAGCTTCAATTAACCGAAGAGTTCACAAAGAGGCTAAAATAGGACAATATTTCTTGCCTGCTGGAACTTTGGTGACATTGCCATTTATCTTATTGCACCATGATACTGAAATATGGGGTGATGATGCTAAGGAATTCAATCCAGCAAGGTTTGCTGATGGCATTTCAAATGCAACCAAGGGTCAACAGGTTGCATATTTTCCGTTTGGTTGGGGCCCTAGAATTTGTATTGGCCAAAACTTCTCTCTGGTAGAAGCAAAATTGGTCTTGGCTATGATCCTGCAGCGCTTTTCTTTTGAACTTTCAGGATCCTATACTCATGCTCCTCGCAGAATTGTTACTTTGCAGCCTCAGCATGGTGCTCACTTGGTCTTGCACAAGTTGGAGCAAGGAGAAATTGCAGGTTCTCATTAGTCATTAAAGACCATTTATTACCGACAGATTATAACTATTATGACCAGAAAAATACAATTCTATTCAGTTGCTCAAGTTTTACAATTTTAAACAATATTCTTGTAGTTACTGCTATCATCATATCATTCAGAAATATTATGAACATTAGCTCAACTTTTTATTAATTTAAAGCACATTTTATATCCAAAATAAGATATAAGATGAGAAAGGGATTTGTGAACTAACACATTTTCAATAAAACACATAAGTTAGAAAACTTTATTGGTAAATTTAAGTCCCATTCACATTAAATATACGTTTTAATTAAATCTACAAGTTTAAATAATATACTAACAATATTCAACCATTTTATAACATTATCTATTATATGAGACCCAAAAAAGTTTTCAAAACATTTCTTACTTCCAAATTTTCATCCAATCCCATCACATTTATAAACTTTTAATTAAAATATAAATCATTAAATAATAACTAACTATATTTTAGCAATTCTGTAACATTAGTGGGAACTAAAAACAATCACATCAAATTCCTAAATATTACATCAAAATATGATGTTCCTTTATGCTATGTGGTTATACACATATGTGAACATTTTCATTTTCTAGGGAGGAATACAAGTTATTTTTCATCATTATGTTCGAGCAGGACTAAAAAGTGTTTTAAATTTAATGCAAATAGAAACAGGAAAGTTTTCTTAATGGTATATGTTGATTATCTATATACTATATATTCATTTGAGTTTTTTCAGAAAGTTTTTTAATCATGAGTTTATTTATTCAATAGACAAGGTTCATTCGCATATCCCATATATCTACGGAGACAAATACCATATAGGCCAACAAGAAGCCTTTGATCAATAAAGTATGTGTGTATATATGTGTGTGTGTGTGTTATAAACAAATATATCTTGACAAATTACCTGTCCACTTATTTGTCTAATTCTAGTTACATCAGCAAAAATCAAAACTATAGTAGAGTTATGACATGCAACTTCTTGCCACTGGAAGAGTATCATTGGCTAAGGTAATAACTTATGGACAAAAAACTCGGCTTGTGGCTATTGATACTAGTAGACTAAATGCAAAACCTGGCCATTGACAAGATTTCTTGGCAATCAAATCAACTTTGTCATCCATGATCCTTCCCTCATTCAATGAAAAATAGTCACTTATCGAGCATCTCTTGGCTATGTAAACTTGATAAGCTAACAAGAAGTTCCAAAGAAAGCATGGAATTTAGCTTTTGGAGTATGTTATAATTACCATTGTTTCCAGGGCCAATCATCCTCCATTTGAGAGTCCTTATTTTTCTCTATTAAAGTAGAATTGCATTAACTGAAAAAGAGCAAATGAGTTCTAGGAATTGGACCAACGGGACGGATCCAACATCAGTTTTTCTTGAGCCTAGAAAGTACAAGATTGCGGCATATTCACATGCTAACGATAGGAATATGTACCTTGAATTTTGAGGGCCAACTACTTGTGACTGAAGAAATACATGTCATTCATGAGGCTGAAGAAATGAAAAAAAAGAAAACTGAAAATATTGATCAGTCCAAGTTAACTTGCCAAGTGTAGGCCTTTACATTTTGTCAAGGAACAATAAGAAATTAATGGTGACATATGCCATGTTACTAAATTATTTTTGCCTTGTCGTCATTCTAAACCCTAGCCAATTACGTGTATTTACTTTCCTCTCTTATCAATTTAACTTTTATTTCAATCTATAGGATTTATACTTCCTACATGTTATCTGCTTGTCTAAAGGTTGTCTTTAGAAGGAATTATTTTAAACGCATTTCGCTTAATTGCTTAGATTTTCTAGATAATGCAACACGAAGGGCTTGTGTCCAAATGCACAAACAAATGAAATTTCTCAGATGAATATCAGAATTTGACACTTGATCAGCGATGTGTTTTTCTCATTAGTGAAACTAAATTTTGAGGATAGAAAGGAATCGAACCAAATCTTCATTCCTAAATTCATTTCCATGTTGCAATAGACCATTTTATAGTTTGATATGATTGACTCATATCCCATTAAGAACAAAATGAAAAGGCAAAGGAGAGAAACATTGCTATAATTAATATTCCATTTACACAATTAAAAAACAAAAAAAGCAGTGCAATATTTGTTGGTGACATAAATTTTGGTAACTTTGGCAGAGATTTGCCAGAGCATCAATAAACATAATACCAAATTAGAGCATGAATTATTACCAAAAATTAATAATATTCTTAATATGATCTTCTTTTTGTCCATGAATTATGTAATATTATAAGTCAAGTGTAAAACTGGAGCAATTGACTTATTACTAGTTCAAAATAAATTATCTTTGACATTGTAAATAAATTAATGTAGATAATTTATCGTAATTTTATTGAAGTTTTTCTTAGATTTTGGTAACAAAATAAAAATTATATTTTGATATATTGAATTTTACCATTCTTGTTTAATAGGAGGAATTGTTTATACTGATTAAACATTACAAGTTTTGAACATGATAGCTTAATTCAAAACAAATGATGAATGTTTACTAATTTCTTGAGTTACAATTCAATTATCTCGGTATTTGTGGAATTAAAGTAAAACAGACTTTGAACATTTATTAAGCAATATGAAATTTAATTATAATTTTGCTGACATCTCCATCCATATCCATCCTTAGGCACCATTAGGAGGCCAAATGGGTGTCAACCTAAGTCTCAGCAATAAATATATTATTTTATAGTGGAAGATCAATATATATATATTTTCAATTATTAACTTGTATAAGTGATAGTTGTAGGAGGGAGCAAAATTTAAATCACCGTTACCAACTCGATTATGCAAGCAATATAAAATTTATAGGATAAATTTTCATAATATTTCAATAAAAATTTATTATACACAGAATTCAAATTTACGTTGCTAAATAATTTTTCCTCACATCACCATTGCCCACTAGACTATGCAAGCACTACAATATGTTTTATATTATTTTACATTTTCGTCATCCTTGATGAACGCATTTTCAAAACTGTCAATAGCTCATTTCGTCGTCCTCGGTCGTCCCGCGTCAGCATCGTCGATACTGTTCAAAAAAAAGAAAAGAAACAGCGTGCTCTTCTAGAGTCTTCTCCCTCCCAGCTTCCCTCTTTTCCTCTCTCTACTACTCATCATTCTCTCAAACCGTCACCCCTCTTCCCATCTATCTGTGTGCCCTTCTTCTCTTTTAACCGCCGTGTTCCTGAGACTCCACTGCAATCTTCATTTCTTGGTCTTCAAGATAATCTGCTTTTTATTGGCAACAATGGCAGCAAGATATATAATATTTTTTCACTTTGTATTTTGTTAATCTTAACTAATTTTATTACTTCCATTTATTTGTGCCTGTTGGGTGGATTTAATTTTGTTTGTTTATTGTATGAACTATAACAAATGTTTTCTTTTTTTTATTAACATTTCAAATGTTTTGGATATGTTTTCTATGGGGATATCTGAGAAATCATGCAATATAAATTTGTAAAATGATGTTTGTATGGTTGGAATTTAGAAATTTCAGTACTGCATGTACTGTGAATTTGTAATACATTTTTTTTGGTATAATAGTTAAAGAGCTATTCCTCAAAAAAAAATTATGGTTTTCTTGAGTTTTTGTAGCTTTCTGTTATTTGCTGCAAGTTTTATGTTAAGTTGGTTGTTTTGCCAATAAGTGATTCAATTCAAGGAGGAAGTTCGGAATGATAATCTTCAAGATGAGTTTGCCCAAACTTCGAGAAATAGTTGATTACTATTGACTTCCCATATATAGCCATGGACACTGAGTTTCCTAGTGTTGTTCTTTGACCATTATGATGCTTTAAGAGCTCGATTATCACTGCCCACCTGTGGAACTACAAAGTATTGTGTTTTGCAATTTAGTATCCACGAATTTAAGCCAGAGTTGAAATCATTTCAAAATGCACAATAAAAAAAGAAATAATGCTTATAGGTTCATTGAGCTTCTCATGTCATCTGGATGCGAAAAGGTTGGTATATATCATCAAGATGGTTCAGATAGTTTGCTTACTTATTGTATGTTCATGAAGTTGAAAAAAATATTAATTAGTTCTATTGAAAAGTATGGTGGATTGTTGTATGACCTTGATGTAGAGAAGGTCACGTTAGTTCTTGAAAATGGATTAAAAAAGTTATATTGCACGAAAAATAAGCAAAACATCTTTTTGATAGCCTAATTATTTAATAACTTTGGTGTGCCTTTTGCGTTCTTCCTCATTTTTCCCCCTAAATTTCGTATTTAATAACTTTGGTTTTGCAACAACTTCCATTTAGTTGATGTTATAAAGAATATTGATCAAGAATTGTAAAATGTGGGATTATGTGTTGGACTTGTTCTTGAAATCCTTTACTTTTAGCTCATTTGTTTCCCTCTTTCTTGGACTTCCATGAAGCATGGTTAACTCATTCTTGTTGAGAAAACAAAAATCAAGAGTTATCTAGAAAAATATTCATTATTCTATTGGAGTTTTTTTACTGTTGATGATTGCCATCCAATACTTTACTCATAATCTAAGAGAGATAGCATCTCAAATTTTACACAAACATTGTTCACATTTTTGTTTAAACTGCTGGACTTCCAAATTTTTATTTTGGACTAAGTTGCTCTTTTAAGTCATTTATTACTTCCACAAGTATTCAGCTATTTCTGCAAGATTTCAAGATCATGTATTTTGACATTAGTACCATTCGTGTTAATGAAATCTCAAATTTCTGCTAACTTTGGCTTGACAGTTAAGTCATAAAAGTTAAAAAATTGAGTAAGCCTGCTGGAACATTGACTCTGACATGAATGTTTTCTCTTGGCGGTAGAATGTTTGACAGATTAAAAATACTTTGTTCCTGTAAAAGTATCAGTCAATTAATTACCATAAATTAAGTTAAATATTTTTGTTGGTCTATGATCAATTATCAGTCACTGAAAGGTTCTGAATTTTTTACTTTCACCAATCTTTTGTTACTTGTTTTGTTATTTCTGTATATTACTCAACATATACCCAATGTGAGTTCTAATTTATGTGGCAACACTTTTCCCAATTATGATGATATGCTTTAAGTACTTTTTCTCAACTGTTAGAATATGGTCTTCATGACCACTAACATCAATTAATGTAACCTACACTTCAATTATAACAAGTTGTAATTAGGATGTTATAACCAAAGTTGTAACTCCTAAATTAAGTACCACTAGTAACTCCTTAGTGTAACTCTTTTTTTATTAAAGACCACTACCTCCACTAACTTAGAACATGGAGGTGAGTTACATGAGTTACATAAGTTTCATATGTTACAAGAGTTACAAGAGTTATAAGAGGAAGAATTAAGGAGCCCTACTAAATGACATATGATGGGAAGTGTCATACTATTGCCTATAAATAGGGTCCTTGGTCCCTCTCTCCACTTGATCAAGTTGTGTGTTATCCCATCACTATACACAAACATAAAAGAGAGTTAGGAGAGGGAAGATCAAGAACCATCCTTGTTCATCATGTCTCAAGGTACAAGGGATATATTATATCTTATATTATTCATGTTTGAGTATGACTAATGATCCTTTTATTTTCTAACATGTGGTATCAGAGCCATGGTTGAAGTCATACTCTTAAATCATTTGATTTATGAATTTTATGTTTGCATTCATAGATATACTTCTAAGTTACATTCAAGGTGATTCTTATTAGTTTTGTTAATCACTTTAAGAAGTATATTATATTATGATGTGCTCTATTATCTTACATTTTAATATGATGTCTTGTTTTTTGATCTACTAACATATCTTTCTTCAAGCATCATATTCTTTGATTTCAAGATTGAAGTAAAATATTTCCAGCCACATTAATGTATTGTTTATGAAAAGTTTAATACAACCATTATTTATGGAGTTTTGGTTGATGAGATTGTGTCACCAAAGTGACTCAATTAAAAAAAAAAAATATATATATATATATCAACTAATATTGATGGTTGTATAAACATTATGCTTATATTAATTATAGATTATATATTACCCAAAGGTGATATATTTTCTATAGTTATTTTTTATGATAGATTTGTTATTTACCCAAAGGTATATAACATATGGATCTTATAAATTGTGGATTATAAGTGAATAATGGTTACTCACTTATTTTAGAGTTAATCCCTAGCATGTCAACTTTTCAACCCAAAGGTAGAAAAGCTTGGTGATGCACTAGATTACTCTTAATATGTAATCTTATGATGTTTCTTGTGTAAATTTTCAGCAATTACTCCAGCATCATTTTCAGGTGGTTTAGCTAACATTCCAGAGTTGAATGGGACCAACTATTCAGATTGGAAAGACCAAGTTCTTATCACCTTAGGGTGCTTAGACTTGGACTTATGCTTAAGGATCGATGAGCCACTAGGGATGGCAATGAGGCGGGGATTATTGGGGATTCAATTCGCCCCGCCCCGTTTGGATTCAGGATTCCCCGACTTCAGTGGGGGCGGAGGCGGGGCGGGTTCTAAAATGTAGGGATTAGCGGGGGCGGGGGCGGGGGCGGGGATTGATTTGTCCCCACTGAATCCCCGCGGGGATTCGCCTTCGTAAATCCCCGACTTCGGCTTCAGTATCTCTAATAAAAATATTATTTTATTCCTAGTATTTTTTTTTAAAAGAAAACAATTTTATCCAAAACGAAGCTGAATTGGGGGCGGGGACGGGTGTTCTAAAGCGGGGTCGGGGTCGGAGTCGGGGTTTCTTCAAACATTCTAAAGCGGGGACGGGGCGGGGGCGGGGGCGGGTGTTCAAAGGCGGGGTCGGGGTCGGAGGTAGGGGACTCCGGCCCCGCTTCGCCCCATTGACATCCCTATGAGCCACCACTACTCACTTTAGAAAGTTCTGAGGTAGACAAGGCAATCTTTGAGACATGGGAGCGTTCTAACCGTCTAAGCTTGATGATTATTAGAAGCAAAATTGCAAAACATATTCGCAAATCAATTCCGGAATCCACAAAGGCAAAAGAATTCATGGCTTCCATTGAAAAACAATTTAAAACTTCTGACAAAGCATTGGCAGGTACGCTTATGGCTACTTTGACTACTAAGAAATATGATGGGACTAATGGTGTGCGAGAACACATTTTGGAAATGAATAACTTGGCAGAACAACTTAGAACTTTGGAAATGACTATTTCTGAGTCATTTTTGGTGCAATTTGTGCTCAATTCTCTTCCTCATGAGTATGGTCCATTCAAGATCACTTATAATACACAAAAGGACAAGTGGACTATGAATGAACTCATTTCAATGTGTGTGCAAGAAGAGGAGAGATTGAAAAGAGAAGGATTGCATGCGGTCCATATGGTCTCTCAAAGTCATAAAGGTGATAGACTTAAAAAGACCAAGAAAAAAGGTTTTAAACCACCATATAAAGGTAAAGGTGAAACTGCATCTGTTGATGGTGATGCGAACATAAGATGCTATTTTTGCAAAAAGAAGGGACATAAGCAAATAGATTGCTTGAAACAAAAGAATTGGTTTTCAAAGAAAGGTAATTTCCTTTCATTTATGTGTTTTGAAACCAATTTGATTAATGTTCCTTCCAATACTTGGTGGTTAGATTCTGGTGCAACCATTCACGTATCTAATAACTTGCAGGGATTTCTTACAACCCGTCAACCAATGACAATGGAAAAGACCATAATGATGGGGAACAAAAAATTGTCAAAAGTTGAAGCCATTGGAACCTATAGACTTATTCTTGATTCTGGCTACTTTCTTGACCTTCATGATACCTTTTATGTACCTTCGTTTTCTAGAAATTTGGTTTCTTTGTCTCGTTTAGACTTAATTGGTTATGCCTTTCATTTTAAGAATAAATCACTTGTTATTTTCAATAAAAATGTTGAGATTGGTTGTGGAGTTCTATTTGATGGTTTATATAAATTAAATCTTGATTCTTCTTTCTCTAACTCCCTTCTTACCTTGCATGTGAATGTTAATCTTGGCACCAAAAGAAGTCATAATTCTGAAACTTCATCTATGTTGTGGCACAAACGCTTGGGTCATATTTCTAAAGACCGACTTGAGCGACTTGTAAAGGATGGAGTTTTACAAACTCTAGACTTTATGGATTTTAGTACTTGTATAGATTGCATTAAAGGTAAGCAAACTAAAAGTACAAAGAAAACTGCCACTAGAAGTTCTGGACTTCTTGAAGTTATTCATACTGATATTTGTGGACCTTTTCCTTCTTGCATAAGTGGAGAAAAATATTTTATCACCTTTATTGATGATTTTTCAAGTTATGGTTATATCTATCTGATTAAAGAAAAATCTGATGCCTTGACTATATTTAAAATTTTCAAGGCAGAAGTGGAAAATCAGTTAGATAAGAAAATTAAAGTTGTGAGATCTGATAGAGGTGGTGAATATTATGGCAAATACGACAAATGTGGTCGTAATTT
The DNA here is from genome assembly GCA_019593545.1 of Apocynum venetum. Lineage (NCBI taxonomy): Eukaryota > Viridiplantae > Streptophyta > Magnoliopsida > Gentianales > Apocynaceae > Apocynum > Apocynum venetum. The sequence goes on from SRSM01000149.1 coordinate 1,005,951, forward strand.
AGGGCAATTTGCTAGATTCCTTCAAGAAAATGGAATTATTGCACAATATACAATGCCAAGAATGCCTCAGCAGAATGGTGTTGCTGAAAGGCGTAATCGAACATTGTTGGATATGGCTCGTAGTATGATTAGTGGCTCAACTCTTCCAATATTTTTGTGGAATGAAGCTATTAAGACAGCCATGTATATATTAAATAGAGTTCCTACAAAGGTTCTTTTTAAAACACCATTTGAATTATGGGTTGGTAGGAAACCTAGTTTAAATCATATACATATTTGGGGTTGTCCGGCTGAAGCTAGACTTTACAATCCACATGAAAAGAAATTAGATCCGAGAACCATTAGTTCTTTCTTTATTGGTTATCCAGAAAGATCAAAAGGTTATCGATTTTATTGTCCTAATCATTCTACGAGAATTATTGAAACCAATAATGCAAAATTCTTGGAACATGAAAATAATAGTGGGAGTAATAGAAAAAGAGAAGTGAACATGAATCCTGAACAAAATGACTCTAATGATTCTCCCATTTTAGATACTCAAGGGGAAAATATTCAGGATTTTTCATCACTTCATAAAGAAAATTCTATTTCTATTGATCAATCCAAGAATTTAAGTACACAAAGTAATCCTCAAAATTTGCGCAGATCTGAAAGGCAAAAGAAATCTGCAATTCCGGATGATTACTTAGTGTTCTTGCAAGAACTAGATGAAACTGGTATTTGTGAAGATCCATTGACGTTTTCACAAGCCATGAGTAGTATTGAATCTAATAAATGGATGGATGCTATGAAAAATGAAATGACATCTATGAAAACTAAGTTTGGGAATTGGTTGAATTACCTAATGATTTTGTCCCCATTAAGTGCAAATGGATCTTTAAGACCAAGAGGGATTCAAAAGGTAATATTGACCGTTATAAGGCTAGGTTGGTTGCAAAAGGATTCACTCAAAGAGAAGGTATTGACTATAATGAGACTTTCTCTCCTGTTTCAAAGAAAGACTCATTTAGAATTCTCATGGCATTAGTAGCACATTTTGACTTAGAGTTGCATCAAATGGATGTGAAAACAGCTTTTTTAAATGAGAATCTAAATGAAGAAATTTATATGGAGCAACCCGAAGGTTTTGAGGAATATGGAAATGGATAGCTAGTTTGCAAGCTTAAAAAGTCTATATATGGTCTTAAACAAGCTTCTCGTCAGTGGTATCTTAAGTTTCATGATACCATTACTACCTTTGGTTTTCAAGCAAATACACTTGATGATTGTGTATATCTAAAGGTCAGTGGGAGTAATTTCATATTTTTGATTTTATATGTAGATGATATTTTACTTGCAACTAGTGATTTGAGTTTATTGCAAAACACTAAAAATTATCTTTCAAAGAATTTTGACATGAAGGATATGGGAGAAGCATCCTTCGTACTAGGGATTGAGATTTTTAGAGATAGATCTAAAGGTATTCTTGGATTATCTCAAAAATCTTTTATAAACAAAATTCTTGAAAGATTTCAAATGCAAAGTTGTTCTCCAAGTCCAGCCCCTGTAGTCAAAGGTGATAAATTTGAAAGTCGATCTCCTCAAAATATTTTTGAGAAATATCAGATGGAAAAAATTCCATATGCATCTGCCGTGGGAAGTCTAATGTATCTACAAACTTGCACACGACCAGATATTTGTTTTGCAGTTGGCATGCTTGGGAGGTTCCAGAGTAATCCAAATTTAGATCACTGGAAAGCAGTCAAAAAGGTGATGCGGTATCTTCAAGGTACTAAAGATTATATGCTCACCTATAAACACAGTGATCTTCTTGAAATTGTTGGATACTCAGATTCTGACTTTATGGGTTGTCAAAAGTCTATGAAGTCTACCTCAGGATATATTTTTATGTTAGCTGAAGGAGCCATTTCATGGAAGAGTGTAAAGCAATCTATTATTGCATCTTCTACAATGGAAGCGGAATTTATAGCATGTCATGAGGCTACATCTCAAGCAATTTGGTTACAGAATTTTGCGTCTGGGCTTAAGATTATTGATTCTATTGCAAAGCCTATGACCATATATTGTGATAATTCTGCTGCAGTTTATTTTGCTAAAAACAACAAATCCTCTAGTAAATCCAAGCACATTGAGTTGAAATATTATATAGTGCGCGAGAGGATTCAACAGCAAAAAGTGTCTATCATACATCTTAGTACTGAGATGATGCTTGCGGACCCATTTACAAAAGGATTAGCGCCGAAAAAGTTTATGGAACATGTTAGTTCTATGGGACTTGCAAGAGAATTGAGAAATTGGACACATTAAAAGGTTTGATGTTATTTATTTATTTTTGTGCACATTATTGTAAATAACATCTTGGACCATTATGCATTTCTTCCTTATTTTATTTATCTACATTGGGTTACTAAAATGTGATACATGGAAGGGAAATATATTGTTATATAATATATAACCGCCATGATCCATTTTTTAGAAACTTTGTAGAGTAAATATATTTTATGTCTATGGCCATTAAGAGTGATCTACTTGTAACTTCAACTTTAAGTGGTCATTTGTCCAAGTGGGAGAATGTTAGAATATGGTCTTCATGACCACTAACATCAATTAATGTAACCTACACTTCAATTATAACAAGTTGTAATTAGGATGTTATAACCAAAGTTGTAACTCCTAAATTAAGTACCACTAGTAACTCCTTAGTGTAACTCTTTTTTTATTAAAGACCACTACCTCCACTAACTTAGAACATGGAGGTGAGTTACATGAGTTACATAAGTTTCATATGTTACAAGAGTTACAAGAGTTATAAGAGGAAGAATTAAGGAGCCCTACTAAATGACATATGATGGGAAGTGTCATACTATTGCCTATAAATAGGGTCCTTGGTCCCTCTCTCCACTTGATCAAGTTGTGTGTTATCCCATCACTATACACAAACATAAAAGAGAGTTAGGAGAGGGAAGATCAAGAACCATCCTTGTTCATCATGTCTCAAGGTACAAGGGATATATTATATCTTATATTATTCATGTTTGAGTATGACTAATGATCCTTTTATTTTCTAACATAAACTACACATCTAAATATCAAATATCAAGTTATTATTTTAGAGCTGCAAATATATTTATTGACTACATTTCGCTATCTTTGTAACATAAATATTGAGGTAATTGCTTGAGCGTTCTCTTATTTTTTAATCTTATATTCACTTGAAGAGTGATATGTTATCTTTTTGTTTTCATTGTCCTGTGCATTTCCATAATGCGTCTTTGTCCCAGGCAACCAATACATATTCATCTCATCTCATCTCATCTTCTAACCCATGTCTGCGTGGAGAGTAATAGTGGGTTCTTCTGGTTCCGAATTCTCATTTTCCTTCAAGTGTTGTTCTTCACTTGAAGCTGTTAAATCAATTTGCAGCAGCACAATTTCATGCGATTTCACTAGGAGGTACAAATCTCTCTACCCTGTTGAAAGGTTATTTGCTGGGCTTATATTCACTTGGAGACTGATATGTTTTATTTTAGATGATTTATTATTATGTAAGTTTCAACTTTTTTTACAATACTTTCTATCTAAAGCTGGCCCATGAAAAATTCAAGAAAGATTTTATATTCATGCATGATTAAAAATTAGTTAAAACATAGTTCTTTTGTGATTGAGACTCAATTAGTAGCATGACTCATTTCTACATATCTCCATGGAGATCTTGCTATTCAGATTAAGGAACCTACAATCTCATGCTTCATGTTCTTGTTATTTATAGATTATAGAAATTGATTGCATAATTTATTGTTGATTGTCAATTGATGGACCAGTGCTTATAGACAAATATATTGTTGATTGTCTATGCTTTGATAAGCATGTTATTCTATTATTTTTGTTATGATTAACATGGTTTATAAACATGTGGATAGAACTGATTAACCTAGGCATATATCATTATGCTTATTTTTCAATACTTGAGTAGTATGTTTAGTTTGCCTAGATTAATTAAGCTTTTGATGTTGGTATAGACACTAGGATTTGCTGTCAAATTCAAGTATACTTAGGTGATCATATGCTTGTTTTTCTTTTAGTATGTCTATTTTTTTTCAAGGTCTTAGTGGTGCATTCCTTATTGGAAAGTTGCAAGAATATATTTTCCCACCATCTTTGCCCTCCTCTGATAAATTGTGGAAATCTGCATTTGAAGCAAAAAGGTTGTCTGCACGGGTTCCTGGTCCAGCTCTTGGTGAGCCCATAGACATAACAATAGCTAAGCAAATGGTATAGAGAAAGTCTTTGGTTCATGGTGGGTTGAGGCCTTCATCAAAGTGCAAAGGTCATTGTGAAACATGCTACAGAGCTATTTCATGTCCAAGGTTATCTCATGTATAAACAAGATTTCACTGTGTAGTGTGTTGTAATCTGAATTGCAGAAGTTTAATTCATCAAATTGTTTAAAGGGTTGAGAAGTCAGAAGAGGGGGAAAAGGGCATGTCCGCGCATGCGCGGACAGGTTGTACTAGTATATGACTATTCTTGTACCACCCTATATACTCAAATTATAGTTAATAACCCATTATAATTATATGTGATAGCTTTAGCACTTTTGGGGTGGTGGTCGACACGTACATCTCGGAAAATGTTGAGATTTTGGCAAGTAGATTTGGTGTTAAGCTTGGGTTTGTGAGATACAAAACTAAAGAAGAGGGCTTTGCTAGCTATTACTAGTGCCTCATTATCTTTCTTGGATGATAGGAAGCTATAGGTCAAAGAAGTTCTCCCCCAAAGAAGTCAGCCTAAGGTTGGGTTGGTGAAGGGGCTCAATGTCATGGACAATAATTATGTGTGTTACGGAAAAATTAGGATTATTCCTAAATTTAAATTGGAAGATTGATGGCAATTTATTTTGAAGATAAAAAGATATGCTATATCTTTTTATGAGCTATCTTTGGAGATAAATCTTTATTGGTTAAAGATTAGGAAGTCTACATGGACAAGAATATTGGAAGATATTGGAAGATATTGAAGTATATCCTTGATTGATTCCTATTAAGAGAAGGACAAGAATATTGGAAGATATTGGAAGATATTGAAGTATATCCTTGATTGATTCTTATTAGGAGAAGGATTGTTTGGAAGAGATTTCTAACTCTATATAAAGAAGGTGTTCGTGCAGATTTATGTAGAACCGAATGCAAGCAGAGAAAAGGTGAATATTGAGAGAATCGGTTCAAAGGTTGTGAAGCAATAATCAGTTGCACAATGCTGAGAAATTGCTGAGCAATAGTTCGAGTTTATTCTATGTCTATGAGTGCTTATTGGTGATACTCGAACAAGTAGAAGATTATTCTTTGTTTTGAACAAGTCCCTTAGTTGTTGAAGGGCATTTTCGAGTTGACTACTTAATCAAGTTGTTGGATTAAGTAGTTTGTTGAATGGTGTGAAATCGAGGCTGTTTTATCAGCAATACTATAGTGAGGAGCTATAGTGATCGAGTGATTAGTTTGCAAGGAGTAGTCATAGGGAAAATTGTATTGAATCCCTTTGTACTTTTGAAGAGCAAACTAATCTGGGTGAGGGCCCCGCAGACGTAGACAAGAGGATTGTCGAACTGCGTTAACAAACGTTTTTGTGTGATTTACGTTTTGTTGAATTGTTTTTCAGGTTAAGTCATAGTTATAACTTCCAACGAGTTATAACTGATTGTTTGTATACTCAGCGTTTCTTTCAAGTGGTATCAGAGCGGAGTCACCGACGTTGCAGTTGCTGCCAATTGGTGAGATCGTGGGAGAAACAGACGTTGAGTTATCAACATGAATACACAAGGACCGCCTTCATCCAATCCTCCTATTTTGACAAGTACGAATTATCCTTTCTGGAAATCTCGTATGTATGCTTACATCAGTGCACAGGATAACTATGCTTGGAGAGCAGTTGTTAGTGGATGGACAGAACCAGTGGAGACTGAAACTACTGCTTCAGGTGTCATTGTTACTATGGCAAAAACTCCAGATAAGTGGACTGAACTTGAGCACGGCATGTGTCATGGAAATTTCAAAGCATTGAATGCCATATTTGGAGCTGTTGATCAAGACCAATTCAGACATATTCAAGGATGTAAACTTGCAAAGGATGCATGGGAAAAACTAGAGATCATACATGAAGGTACTGAGTTGGTTCGTGATGCAAAACTTCAACAATTAAATGCTGCCTTTGAAGATCTGAAGATGAAAGAAGATGAAAATATCGATGAGTTCACACTCAAACTTAGAGATATGTCAAATCAAGCGTGTGGATTGGGACAAAGTTGGGATGAATCTAAGCTTGTCAAGAAATTGCTTAGATCCTTACCCAAGAGGTTTATTCCAAAAATTGCTGCTTTGCAAGAGATCAAGAAGACCGATGACATCAAGTGGGATAATTTGGTTGGCTCTTTACAACAGTTTGAGACTCAATTTTACAGTCGTAAAGAATCAAAGGGAATTGCATTAGTTGCTGAAGCTATGAAAGGACTTAATGAATCAGATTTGGATGATGATGAGAAGATTGCATTGATTACCAAGAATATCTCAAAATTTCTGAAAAGAAGGAATCCAACAAAGAAGGGCGATAAAGGCAAGTCAAATTGGAAGGAAGAGAGATCATCAAAACCCAGAGAAGATAAACGCAACTACCCAAATGAGGATAAGTCTGGAGAGAAGAAGAAGAATTTGTCAAAAATTCAGTGCCATGAATGTCATGGTTATGGGCATGTTCAAGCTTTTTGTGGAAATAAATTTATGAACCAACAAAAAGAAAAGTCTTTGAATACTTCTTGGAGTGATGATAGTGGGAATGAAAGTAATAATGATGAGCAGCAAGATGATGATGTGAGCAATTTTGTTGCGTTCACTGCTGCAGTTGTAACTGAGGGTACAGTTGAAACTGGTAGAACAAGCATTGAAACTGACAACTTGTGTGTCACTGATGAAGCAGAAGCTGACACTGATGATGAAGTTAGTGACGCTAATATTGATGAATTGGAATTTGCCTATGAGAAGCTTGGTAAGGAATATGTTGAACTGAGTAAGAAATACACCTTGCTCAGAGAAAGCTATATGAAGTTGAAACTGGAGAAGAATGCACTGGAAAAGGAGCTATTTCAGCAGAATGAGGAGTATAAAGTCACAGAATCAAAACTCAGAGAAGCAGAAACTTGTATCAACCGTTTGAATACTGGAAAGGCAAAATTGGATGAAGTTATGTCATTTGGGAGGTCACCACATAATAAAGCTGGATTGGGGTATCAATCAGATCAAGGACAAGGTACTGTAGCTGTTCAGAAAAGAAATCAAAGAGCTGTTCATACTCGAGTTGCAGTTCAAACTACGGATGGTGCAAAACATAAGGTATTCAATAAACCTATATGTTTTTATTGTTCAAGAACTGGTCATATCCAATATACTTGCAAAGTTAGATATTCTGATTTGTTGAGTGGAGTAAGCTTGATATATCCTAAACAGAATCAGAAATCTTTAAAACCCTTGATGAAAAAGATGTGGGTTAAAAAACAAGATTATCTAGTCTTTGCTGCACATGTTGCTTTTTTAGTTTGTACTGATGATGTATGGTATCTAGACAGTGGATGTTCTCGTCATATGACTGGTAGTAGACATCTGCTTACAAATTATAAAGCTTGCTCATCTGGTCATGTTACTTTTGGTAATGGTGCTAAAAAGAAAGTTGTTGGTAAAGAAACTCTCAATGTTGATGGTTTGCCTCCGTTGGAAGGGGTGTTGCATATTGATGACATGAAAGCAAATCTGATTAGCATAAGTCAGCTTTGTGATGAAAATTATTTGGTGAGTTTTAACAAAAACAAATGTATTGTTAATAATGAGAGTGATGATTGCATATTAACTGGAAGTAGAACAATCAACAACTGTTATAAGGCAGATGGTACTCAGAGATGTTTGTTAAGCACTTCAGATGAGTTTGATTTATGGCATCAACGATTAGGGCATGTTAACTTCAAACACTTGAGAAATCTGAGACATCTTAATGCTGTACGAGGAATTCCACAAGTCAGAAATGCTGTCAAAACTGTTTGTGGTCCATGTCAGTTGGGGAAGCAGTTGAGAACCTCGCACCAGAAGGGAACTGCAGTTTCAACTAGCCGCCTGTTAGAACTGATGCATATGGATCTTTTTGGTCCAATGCAAGTGGAAAGTTGCAGTGGAAAGAAGTATGTATATGTAATTGTAGATGATTTCTCAAGGTACACATGGGTTGATTTTCTAAGAGAAAAGTCAGATGTTTTTGGTTCATTCAAACGACTTTGTGTTCGGCTGCAAATTGAGAAGAGTTTGACCATTGATCGAGTTCGAAGTGATCATGGACGGGAGTTTGAAAACAGATTTTTTACTGAATTTTGTGAAGAATTTGGAATTAAGCATGAATTCTCAGCTCCAAAGACACCACAACAAAATGGTGTAGTGGAGAGAAAGAACAGAACAATTCAGGAAATGGCCAGAACTATGTTGCATGGAAAGAGAGTTGCACAACAATTCTGGGCAGAGGCAGTAAATACCGCCACACACATCATCAATCGTATTTATCTAAGGCCAAATACAAACAAGACTGCATATGAACTTTGGAAAGGTAAGAAGCCTAATCTTTATTATTTTCATATCTTTGGCAGTGCTTGTTATATATTGAATGATCGTGAATATCTTGGCAAATTTGATGCAAAAAGTGATGAAGGAATATTTTTGGGATATTCTTCAAATAGTCGTGCTTATAGAGTTTTTAACAAAAGAACCAGAGTAGTTCAAGAATCTGCAAATGTGATTGTACAAGACTATGAAGCTGAAAAGATGATTGAAGAAGATGATGATAGAGATGATGTCCAGCACACAAAGGAAAAAACAACAGTTGAAACTGAGGCAGATCAAACTGAAACAACAGAATCAGAACTGGTGCCAGAAATCACTGATAGACAACCCTCATCTAAAGTGAAGAAAAATCATCCTCAAGATGCAATTATTGGTAACTTGGAGGATCGTATTCAAACTCGAAACAAGCCTAGATTGAATTATAGAGAGATGGTTCAGTTTGCTTGTTACACATCAACACTTGAGCCAAAGAAAATAGATGAAGCTTTGAATGATGAATTTTGGATTGCTGCAATGCAAGAGGAGCTTGAACAATTTGAAAGGAATGAAGTATGGACATTGGTTCCACGATCAAATGATTTAAATGTCATTGGTACCAAGTGGATTTTCAGAAACAAAACAGATGAGATGGGAAATATAACTCGAAACAAAGCAAGACTGGTTGCTCAAGGTTACACTCAGGTGGAAGGAATTGATTTTGATGAGACATTTGCTCCTGTAGCAAGATTGGAATCTATCAGATTGCTAATTGCAGTTGCAACTGTAATGAGTTTTAAGTTGCAGCAGATGGATGTGAAGAGTGCTTTTCTGAATGGATATTTGAATGAGGAAGCTTATATGGAACAACCAAAAGGGTTCATTAATCCTGAATTTCCAGATCATGTTTATAAGCTCAAGAAGGCTCTTTATGGCTTAAAACAAGCACCACGCGCATGGTATGAAAGATTGACTAAGTATCTCTTGTTGAAAGGATACAAAAGAGGTGGAGTTGACAAAACCTTGTTTATTAAAAGGTCTGGAAGAGAAATTATGATTGCACAAATCTATGTAGATGATATTGTTTTTGGATCAACATCAAACGAGCTTGTTGCTGAATTTGTTGATTTGATGCAAAAGGAGTTTGAAATGAGTATGGTTGGTGAACTGAACTTCTTCCTCGGTCTTCAGATTAAACAGTTGAAGGATGGAATATTTGTGTCTCAAGCAAAGTATGCTACAAATTTGGTGAAGAAATTTGGGTTACAACTGAGTAAAGCAGTTAGATCTCCCATGTCCAGAAATGAAAAGTTAACTAAAGATGAAAAGGGGAAGTCAGTAGATCAACATCAATACAGAAGCATGATTGGAGGTTTATTATATCTGACAGCTAGCAGACCGGATATTCAATTCAGTGTGGGAATTTGTGCAAGATATCAGTCAAACCCAAAGGAGTCTCATGTGAAAGCAGTAAAGAGAATCTTGAGGTATGTAAATTCCACTCTCAATTATGGAATTTATTTGACTAAAGATACAAGTTCTGTTTTGGTAGGATACAGTGATGCAGATTGGGCAGGAAATGGTGATGATAGAAAAAGTACTTCTGGTGGAAGTTTCTTTCTGGGCAACAATTTGGTCTCATGGTTTAGCAAAAAACAGAGTTGTATCTCTCTGTTCACTACTGAAGCAGAGTATATAGCTGCAGGAAGTTGTTGTACTCAACTTCTTTGGATGAAACAAATGTTGGAGGATTATGGTATTAAGCAGAAAGAATTGATCATGTATTGTGATAATCAAAGTGCTATCAACATCAGTAAGAATCCGGTTCAGCATTCTAGAACGAAGCACATTGATATTCGTCATCACTTTATTAGAGACTTGGTGGAACAGGGAGTTGTAACTGTGGAGTATGTTGAAACTGGGAAACAGTTAGCAGATATATTTACAAAGCCACTTGAACCAAACCGTTTTGAAGAATTGCGAAATTCTTTGGGCGTGTGTCAGATGTAGATTGAGAATTTTGTAAACCGTGTAAATAGTTGTATTAGTTGGTTGAATGAGTTTGATTTATTTGTTTTTGAATTTAAAAAAAAAAAAAGGAAAGAAAGAGGGGTTATAACGGTTGGATTTTATTGGGAGGAAATCTTTCAATTAAGAGGTGCGAAAATTAAGGAGTCTGTTCGGTGTGTTTAAATTGATTGAGCATTCACAATTGTTCTATCAATTGCATCTTGCAGTCAAAGTTCAGACTCTCTTTCTCTCTTATAGCAAGCATATTATTTCGGTTTTCTTTCTCTCTGAAAAAACCCTAGTTGCTGTTTCTTTCTTCTACATCAATGGCGAAAACCAGAGGATCTTCACAATCTCAATCTTCCGAAGTTCAAGCAAAGAAGAAATCCCCTGCAAAGAAAACAAGGACATCTAAGAAACAACTGGAAGAAGTTGTCCCTCCTCAAGATGAAGAAGTTCTGGTATCAATTACTCAACCATCACAAGTTGAAGATACTGGGACTCACAAAGTTTCGAAGAAGAAGGAGAAGGTTAGTCATGTCAAGAAGTCATCTTCTCTGACCACTACTCCGAATCCCTTAGGTTCCTCTTCGTCCACCACAAAGACAAAGAAAACCAAGAAGAAGAAGAGCCCTCTACCTACGATTGCGGAGTCCTTAGAAGATACAACTGAAGCTGAGGCTGAACTTCATCATTCTGATGCGGAATCCCCTGCAAAAGATGACTCCAGTGACAAAGATTTCTCGGATGTTGGCATTGGTGAGTCTGAACCAAAATCTCCTGCATCTAATGTTCCAGGTATTTCTGAAACACTGCCTTCTGAATCGGTTGTTGAGTCTACTGTTGGTATTCAAGAGTCAGTTGCAACTGGAAAGAAAATTATTTCTGAGAGTGAAATTTCTAAAAGAAGAACAAAGGCTAGAGCAAATAGGGGTGATTTTAATCTGTATGCATCAGATGAAGACATTGTTGAAAAATCTGATAGTAAGAGAAAGTCAAAAGATAAGGGCAAAAGAAAAATCACTGAAACGATTCCAGTTGTGCCTGAGAAGAAGTCTAAAGTGTCTGGAAAGAAAGTAATTGAGAGGTTTCAAGATACTACAAAATCTGAAAGATGGTCAAAGTTCAAAACTCGTATGTTGTTGCTGGAGAAACTTATTGATAGGTCATCTTTTGAGAAATATGATATGATAGAATTCTTTCAGAATGCTCGATTAATGACTGCTGGAGAATTTGCTACAAGATATATTACTTCTGTTGTTACAGAATTTTATGCAAATTTAGATAATGCAATTTGTGATGAAGACAGTGAGTCCTATCACAAGGTATTTGTTCGTGGAAAGTTGATTGAGTTTTCGCCAAGAATAATTGCTGACAGGTTGAATTTGCCATTTTATCCATCTATTCAAGGCAGTGGTTTGCAATTGGTGGAGGATTTGGATATGGTGATCAAAGAAATTACTGGTGGGCAAGTTCAAACTTGGCCTGAAATGGGACTGGTGCAGTCAGCTTTACTTGTTGGGCAGTATTCTGTGTTTAATAAGTTTTCTCTCTTCAATTTGATGCCATCAGGGAATATTACTTGGGTTAAACCTGATCGAGCTAAGTTAGTTTATGCCTTGGGAAATGGTGTAAAGATTAATCTTGGTCAGCTTATCTTTGATAGCATACTAACTTATGCCAATCTGAAATCAGGTACTTCTTCTATGTGTTGTCCCTGTTTGATAACAGAAATTGTCTTGCAGAATGAAGTTGTTCTTGGTCAGGCTGATGTGGAGCTTTCAAATATTAAAAATGTGCATCGGATAACCAAGAGAAGTTTGCAAGGATCTAAGGCTGGTATTCTGGGTACTGCTCCTCCTCCTCTAACTGTTGATGATGATTCTGACAATGAGGATGTTGCTGCAGTTGATGTTCAAGGCAGGTCATCCACGAGTGATACTTCTCTGGCAACTCAAGTGAACCATCTTGCTGCTGATTTTATTTCTTTTAAACAGGATATGAGTCAGAAGATGGATAAATTGTTTGAGCTTTTGTCGAAGAAATCTTGAAGTCTTGGCATTTGATTATGACCAAAAAGGGGGAGTAGAAATATTTTTTTTAGTCTGGATGACTGTAACTGCATATTGAGTATATTGCGTATTCTGTATATAATTCTGCTTATCAGTTCTATCTGATGTTAACTGCTCTTGTGATTGATTGATGCTGAAATGTTGTTTTTCCAAAGATGCAACTCAGGGGGAGTTTTAACTGGTGAGATGCTGTGCTTGATCTCAATGGTGTTTTTGTTCAAAATAAAATGCCAAGGGGGAGATTGTTACGGAAAAATTAGGATTATTCCTAAATTTAAATTGGAAGATTGATGGCAATTTATTTTGAAGATAAAAAGATATGCTATATCTTTTTATGAGCTATCTTTGGAGATAAATCTTTATTGGTTAAAGATTAGGAAGTCTACATGGACAAGAATATTGGAAGATATTGGAAGATATTGAAGTATATCCTTGATTGATTCCTATTAAGAGAATGACAAGAATATTGGAAGATATTGAAGTATATCCTTGATTGATTCTTATTAGGAGAAGGATTGTTTGGAAGAGATTTCTAACTCTATATAAAGAAGGTGTTCGTGCAGATTTATGTAGAACCGAATGCAAGCAGAGAAAAGGTGAATATTGAGAGAATCGGTTCAAAGGTTGTGAAGCAATAATCAGTTGCACAATGCTGAGAAATTGCTGAGCAATAGTTCGAGTTTATTCTATGTCTATGAGTGCTTATTGGTGATACTCGAACAAGTAGAAGATTATTCTTTGTTTTGAACAAGTCCCTTAGTTGTTGAAGGGCATTTTCGAGTTGACTACTTAATCAAGTTGTTGGATTAAGTAGTTTGTTGAATGGTGTGAAATCGAGGCTGTTTTATCAGCAATACTATAGTGAGGAGCTATAGTGATCGAGTGATTAGTTTGCAAGGAGTAGTCATAGGGAAAATTGTATTGAATCCCTTTGTACTTTTGAAGAGCAAACTAATCTGGGTGAGGGCCCCGCAGACGTAGACAAGAGGATTGTCGAACTGCGTTAACAAACGTTTTTGTGTGATTTACGTTTTGTTGAATTGTTTTTCAGGTTAAGTCATAGTTATAACTTCCAACGAGTTATAACTGATTGTTTGTATACTCAGCGTTTCTTTCAATGTGGATGGAAGAACTTTCAAGGAAGTGGTCTTGACTACCTGCATAAAGAGACTACATATACAATGTCAGCTGTCTATGCAGAAACACCTATCAAAATATGGGGGTAAGGAGCCTCCAGTAGATGTTGATAATGTGTTCAAAAAATCCTCAGTTGTTTGTTACAAGGATCATCGTACCCAGGAGGTTGGTGAGGAAGTGGTGCCGGAGTTGACTTTAGTCAGGGTTTCGGGATGAATAATGTGTCTGATGTTTCACTCCCTCCAAAACATAATTCTTGGTTACAGAGATCAGTTGCCGGTGTTTGATGTCTTGTGCATCACCTATCCATTCAGAGTGCACTCTCACAGCAAGGTGTTTATGTGTTAGCCCCGTTGACCAATATAAATGTTCTGATAGCTTTTGGATCTCTGGAGGACAAAGAGCTTTTAATGAAATAATGTTTTGATCTTTTTAATACTTAGTTCTCAATTTTGTTAGCCTAGTCCCCGTTTGTTGTGGAACGTATTTCACAAGTTTGGCAAAAATTTGGGGGGATTCTGTTGAGTTTGTGACATAGAAAAGTTTTTCGCTCGTATAGGGCATCTATGGGGTACTATGAAAGAAGTGGCAGACATCATTGTTCAGATATGTAATTTGCTAGCAGCTTGGATAAAAATAGATACTTCAAACAGCACCAAGATCCTAAAGGTATTTTATGGCATGGTGAATAGGACTGAGTTTTAGACCTCCATTGATATTTTCTCTGAAGCAAACATTCCAAAACTAGTTCCTGGTTCGCCAATGTCAGACTGTTGGTCGGATAAGAACTCCGATAACTCACCCGTTTTTGTTTTGGAATGTGTTCAAAATGAAGGTGTACGTTCTTATGATGACCTAGGTGATAGGGACAATGTTGAATTTGGTGACAGGGAAGTAGAGGCTGTGACAGTAGGTGGAGAAAGACTTGATGGTGACGGTTTGGACAAGTCTTAAGATTTGGTTGGCGATTTGAGGCATCTAAAAGGATTTGAATCCCTGATGTTGAAAAGCATTGAACATGGGCTGATCTTGGAGTTCTCTCAATAAATGGGCTAGAAGTTGTGTGTTTAGGCTTGTTGATGGGCAAACTTCGGGCGTGGGAGTACCTTCCGTTGGTAACTTAGATGTTTCTTCTGAGCTTGTTTTACTTACCTTTGTTTCTAATGATGTTGGGCCACCGATTGGATTTTTTTTGGCAGACAGTATCTCAACTATCTCTGGGTCTGCTATTCCTCCTTCTAGAAGAAAAAAAAATTATAAAAAGTTGAAGCTAGTTTTATCTAAGCTTAAGGGAGAAGAGGTTTATGATGTTTCAAATTCTTTTGTATCTGATGACGATATTGCCCGGAGAAATGAGCTAATTAATGATGAAGTTTCCCAACTTGGGAGATGGGAAAAGCAGCACTTGCAAATAATCTTGATTGGTTCAAGGAATTATTGGGCTTCTGACAATAAGAAATTTACATCAACGAACACTTAAGCATTTGCACTTGTCTTCCAAATTAAGCATATAACACGTAAATTTCATAGTAGTAATGAATTTGTTGCGAGGGAAAAAGAACTAGGGAGAGGATTACATTAATAAGACCAATATTCAAGTTAATAAATGAAAGGCCGATATACAATTTTATATGAATAGAATAAAGAGATTATTTATATAGAGAAGTTAATAGTAACAAATTCATTCTTATAGTCATCATTCTTTTGTCTCAACTTTCAAAATTCAGTCATGTTCCATTACCAAACTAGTGTTCATAATTACAAGATCCAAGCTCGATTTTCTTTTTCATGTTTTCTAGGCATTGAAGTGCAGCATCTTTCTCATGGTATTCTTCAAGCTAAAATGGCATTTGTAAAAGCAATCTCAACTCCATTATATCTAATTTCAAAGCTACAATAATTTATCTTAGAAGAAACCTTTACTGATTCAGCTTTATATCGACAAATAGCTGGCAACTTGCAATATATTTGTGTTACTCGGTCTAAACGTTCCTCTTCTATTGTCATACATCGAGCTTTCGTGCCCATAATGCGACTATAGGCTTGACAACATCACAGTCAATTTACTTGGGAATTGTACTCGTTATTCAAAAATAGATATTCTAAATGGGCACTTAGGCTTATTCTTATATAACATATCATAATCTTACAATACTCGATGTGAGATTGGTGATATTACATTTAACCTCTTTAAAACTTAGCATCCTTACTAGGTCCAAATAATTAGTCCAAAGTCCACCTATACAATGTAGCACTTAAATCATCCACATATATCTGTTATCTGTTTTAATACCAATTGTCATGACACAAGTCCTTGGGCCAAGATGAAAATGGTTATTTAGGCTATTTTTATATATCATATCATAATTTTAAAAATTCATGATGTAAGATTGGGGTATTAAAAATGTTTTCGCCTGGCTACTCATTAGGTTGATGTTAGAAGAATACATTGTTTTCTCAAGGGTACTTAGACACCAAGTGTATACTGACTTTCAACTACTTATTCATATAGCCTTAAAATGTAAATTTTTATGCTATTTAATCATTTTATTTTGATTAAATTTCATTTAATATATGTTATTTTATTGATTTTTTTCCTACTAGTATTTTTTATTGCATGAAGTTTTAGGTATTTATTGTACAAAGTTTGAAAATAAAAGGAGAAGTAAAAAAGGAATTTTAAAAATGGTGAAGGTCAACTTGCCTAGTCAACACCGCATGTCACCGTGTCAACCAACAAAACCTAGTCAATGCAGATTGTCATCCGGTGCATTTTCAAGCGCATCAGAACAACAGTCCATATTGCATTTTTCAACCAATGATCCAGAATGTGAAGCGTGGCGGTAACCCTGATATCACAGTATCGCAGCCGTCTGTGGTTCACAATGCATGGAAGAACTGATTGCTAACACATGCCCACTTATGACTTCTTTATATACACGACGTGGTCCAAAAGTTTGGTTTCTTCATTTTGACCTCCAAAACTTTGTAAAAGTTACAAATTAGTATTAAATTTTTACTTATAAATACCCCTCGAATTTCACTAATTTAGACTTTTCCCAAATCAAATTTTTTGCATATCTTCTCTCCAAATTTCTTATTAAAGTGTTGTAATTAGTTTTTAGAATTTTTAGAGAGATTTTTTAAGACTTTTGTGATGATAAATCAAGAATACAAAGAATATGTTGCTCGAAGTAATTTAATGAAAGTTTCTTTTTCTTATTCTTGGTTTCAAATCTTTAATTCTTCATTTAAGTTATGTGTTGTGAGTAGTTATATATTGTTAGCAATGATATGTATTAAAATTATTTAATTAATAGCATTTTGAAATAATTATCACATAGAACATTGGATTTAACCGTTGATCAAAACTTAATTAACCTAACTAGTGGTCGGTTCTACTGTCCTAACATCTAACTTTACTTTTGTGTAATAGTAATGGGTAAAAACTGTCAAATTTGCTTTTCACAATTTTAATATTATACATGTGGAGAAGAAAATTATTGTGTATGACCAAAAATTATTTCGAAGGATTCCAATAAGATATCACTAAGACACGATCTTTTGTTATTTTGATAGAGAGTAGAAATAGCATGTCACTCCCTTCTCCTCTATCCCCTCCCAAAATAACTAAAAAAAATAACGCGTCAACACTTCCCTTTATGATGTTATTGACAACCAAATTCAACAATAGTAAGGAAGTCAAGGAGATAAAGACACATCTAAGTCGTCTATCTTGACTGCTATTTGATCATATTGACTCAACTATCCCTTTAAAACTATAGTTATTGATTCTATTTTAAAACATTGTCCTAGTATTCATATATGATTTTGTATTAAACACGATCGTTTGAACATTAAGACCACCCTTCTCCTTTACCTTTTCACCCCCAGAACCACATTGATCCAAGAAATAAGTTGCAACCTCATTGTATAGTTATCATTGCGTTCAAGGAAGATTTCATTGAGTTTGAGCTAATCTGTTGTCTTTTCCACTCTATCCTCTTGTGTGGACCTTGAAATTGTATGCCATTGTAAAAGTAGTCTATATATATAGCATTTTCCTAAATTTGAACTTTTGCAAAAACATATTTTCTTATTTATGTACTTAAATATTTATTATGTGTTGTTCTTCCTCCATGCATTTTGATTATTGATTAGATTGTCTTTTCCACTCTATCCCCTTGTGTGGACCTTGAAATTGTATGCCATTGTAAAAGTAGTCTATATATATAGCATTTTCCTAAATTTGAACTTTTGAAAAAACATATTTTCTTATTTATGTACTTAAATATTTATTATGTGCTGTTCTTCCTCCATGCATTTTGATTATTGATTAGAGATTCATTTTTAGGGATTTAGTCATGTGAGTTTGGTTATTTTGGGAAAGGACGGTGTGAAATGTCGTTCTTGCCCTCCATAAAATTGCTAAAGTTTGTGTCTTGAATATCTTATCGGAAACCAATTCAACAATTTTTGGAAGGATAAAAAATATATATTGAAAGTAGTTTGAGGACAAAAAAAAAATAGAATGAAAAAGTTTGGGGACTAAATTTACAAATTATTTAAGTGAAATACAAATGTTTGCCTTCATAATCAGAAATTGTTGTTGGAAAATGGCAATACAGTGGTCGGAATGACCAAACCCGACAATCTAAAATTGTTTGGAGACTAAAAAAGTCAAAAATAAATAAGATGGCCAAAGCTGAAAAATAACAATGTTTCAAGGACTAAATTCCCTAATTTTCCAAACTTACCACTTTTATATGACGCCATTCTTCTTCTTCTTCTTTATATAAATACACTTAATTCTATTATAAGAAAAAAATTTAGAGTGGGCCATGTTCTTGTGGACCTTGTGGTTGTCCACAACACTAATAATAGTTGTCCCACAACAATACATACTGTTTTAACAAAATGAAGACCACCATATAAGTGATACTAACATCAAACTTGGCAAACGTGCTGTAAAATAATATGGAGAACTTCTACAACTTAATCGCTTGTTCTTTTGTGCTTTCCCTTTTGGTTTTGTTGTGGAAAACTTTGAATTTCTTGTATTTCAACCCGAGGAGGATAGAGAAGTTCCTCAGAGCAAAAGGGCTTAATGGAAACGCATAGAGACCATTTCTTGGTGACATAAATGAACTAGGAATGATGTTTCAAAAGGCTCACTCAATGCCCATCAAACTCTCTGAGAATTCTTCGCCTCGTGTTTTTCCTTTCTTCGTTAAAACCCTTACGAAATATGGTACATTCTCTCTTTAAAAATTAAATTCTCAAATCTCTTGATTTTGCTATTTGTTTATCTTTCAATATTTGGTTGTTATGCCTAAAATTTATATATATATATATATATATATATATACACAATGTGTGTTATTTGAATAAAAATCTTGGAATGAGTTTCAGGAAAAAATTCCTTCATGTGGCTTGGACCAAAACCATTGGTGTTCATCTGGGAGCCGAAACTTATTAAGGAGATCATGGTTAATTATACCATCTTCCAAAAGCCTCATTTCAATGCACTTGCCAAATTGCTGGCAGAAGGGCTAGTAAGCTATGAAGGTCACAAATGGGTGAAACATCGAAAAATAATTGCTCCATCTTTCCATGTAGAGAAGCTCAAGGTTAAATTTTTCTCATTCTTTTGTTCAATTTCAGAACTAAAATTGATGTCTGAAAAGGGAAATGAGAAGAAATGAAATGTTCCTTATTTGTATTTTGGAATTGAAATTCAGAAGAAAAAAAGGAAAAACAAATAAAATATATTTTCTTTTCTTTTTGCAGCAGAAACTTTGAGTACTTATGAGACTTTCCATTTTTTTCTTTTACATGAAGAGAATGTCATCTGCCTTCCTTTTGACTACAACCGAGATGTTGCAGAAATTGGAGGAAATAATTTCACCAATAGGGTCAGGAGAGTTGGACATTTGGCCTCTTCTTCAAAATTTATCCAGTGATGCAATTTCTCGTGCAGCGTTTGGTAGTAGCTATGAAGAAGGAAAAAAGATATTCGAACTTCAAAGGGAACAGGCAGATCATTACCAAACACTAGAAAGGACAATATTATACATCCCTGGATATAGGTAAATCAATTATTCACACCCAAATTTTAAGATTTTTTTTTCAAGAACCCAAATTTTCATAAACTTATCAGTTTGTCTTGATATTTTTCTTGCTCGCTAAGTTTTTATTGTTGCAAATTATTTGTAGGTTCTTCCCTACTAAGATAAACAAAAGAATGCAGTATATCAAAAGAGTAGTTGAAGATTCAATCCGAGATATTGTTGACAAGAGAGTGAAGGCTATGAAAGTAGGGGAATCCAGCCATGATGATTTATGGGGTATATTACTAGAGTCAAATTACAACGAAATTCAAGAGCAAGGGGACAATAAATTTGGTATTACCATGAATGAAGTTATTCAAGAATGCAAACTCTTTTACTATGCTGGGGCAGAAACCACTTCAGCTTTGCTTGTTTGGACTATGGTCTTGCTTAGTAAGCATCAGGACTGGCAAACTCGTGCCAGACGAGGTCCTGCAGGTGTTTGGCAGAAATGCACCAGTTTTTGAGGGCCTCAATCACCTTAAGACGGTAAGTATATATTGCATATATTTCATCTTTTTTTTTTTTTTATCTAATAGGACGTGTCTTTGAAGTGTTTCACCTTCTCTATCAGCTTAAACTCTTACAGTAAATTTCTTACAGGTGACGATGATCTTGAATGAGACTTTAAGGCTATATCCGCCAGTAGCTTCAGTTAACCGAGGAGTTTACAAAGACACTAAAATAGGAAAGTATTATCTGCCTGCTGGAACTTTGGTGACATTGCCAATTATGTTGTTGCACCATGATTCTGAAATATGGGGTGATGATGCCAATGCATTCAACCCAGAGCGATTTGCTGATGGCATTTCGAATGCAACCAAGGGTCAAGAGATTGCATGTTTTCCATTTGGTTGGGGCCCTAGAACATGTATTGGGAAAAACTTCTCCATGGTAGAATCAAAATTGGCCTTGGCAATGATCCTGCAGCATTTTTCTTTTGAACTTTCAGGATCTTATACTCATGCTCCTTGTAGAATCGTTACCTTGCAGCCTCAGCATGGTGCTCTCTTGGTCTTGCACAAGTTGGAGTTTGGGGAACTTGCAAGTTCTCGTTAGTCATTCAAAACTATTTATTGCAGACAGATTATAACTGCTATGACAAAAGGGAAAATACAATTTCATTTAATATATCAATATCATCATACAATTAAGTACTTCCAAAAACTAATCAAATTGTGCCAGGTATTTATAGTTAACCTGATATTGCAGGTTAATTTGTTTGTGAAAATCAATAGGCAAAGTGATAAAATCATACTTTTTGACAAGACTAAATAATATTATTTTACCGACAAGTAATTTCATTGGGTTTTAATGATCAAAATGAAAATAGAAATAGAATTTTTCATTGGAAAATGGTAAAGATACTTGTGTCACTGCTGAAGAAAATGAACTTACTATTCAATAATGAAATTTACAAACTTCAACTTAAATGTTAAAAAGTAAATAGGAATTCTATCCAGGTAGCTTAAGACAATTGTTAACAAGAGACTTGATAATGCCTAAAATATGTCTCATATCTAAAAAGCTGTACTAAGAGGCCCTCATGTTGATTGATGTGAAATTTTGTAAATACAATTTCCTAGCAAGTATACTACTATTTGCAATTAGTATAATGACAAATCAAGGTTGATCCCACATATATTATTGTTTAATTATAAAAATGATTATTATAATTTAATCTAGGCAGATGATATTGGAGTGATTTAATTAACAAAATAACAAAAGTCAACGCAAAAATTTTAACGAAGACTTTAATTATCCAATTAGTTTTTTATTGATGGTTAATTATTAAACCCTTTTTTTATTTACAAATGACATTAATGGAGAAATTCCCTTGAATAAATTACATTTGATTTCTCATATACAAAGTTCTTATTTTCAATTACTGACCTACTATATTTCTATGTATATTTAATTAATAAAAAAAGTATGATTGAAATATGCAGAATTCATTAGAAAAACTAACCAAAGGTCGAAGAAAGAAATTGAATATATTTCTAGTCAATTTTACAAAACGCTTTTATTATCAATGGTCATTTTCAATTATTTCATATTTTGATACTTCATATAAAAAATATGTAATCATGCAAAGGTGATAAAATCTTATAAGCATTAATAAGAACAAATAAAAAAAAATTAATGGCAATAGTAATTAAACAAGAGTTATCTAATTTAAACCATCAATATACTAACTAATCTTCACATTTTATCCTGATTAGAAAACATTTAGCTTTATGCCATCATCTTTACCATGGAAACATTTAGATCATATTTATTAGAAACTAAAGTAATTGTTTTCTCTTATCATGCAACCTTAAAACATATTTTAAAGAAGAAAGAGTTTATGCCTAGACTCTTGAGATGGATTTTATTGCTTCAGGAATTTGACATAGACATTGGTGACAAGAAAGGAACAGAAAACTTGTGGTTGACATCTAAGTCATCTTACTTATAATGGTGATATATTTCCTATCTTGAGTTATTTTCTAATGAACACTTGTATACTTTTCTTGATAGTTTACCTTGGCATTCTGATATAGTTAACCTATCTTATTACAAGGGAATTACCTAAAGAACTTGAAACCCTAAAGTTTTCAATATCTTAATTTTGATTAGTGACAAATAGATATGAGAACTAATTGTTTAAATGTTCAAATGATAGCATTTTATGATTCAATTGTCTAATACATGCAAGCTTGAAATTTCAAATTTTCAAGGAAGACCACACATTATCAAGTATTGAAGATAAGCGTTTCTGGATTAGATAGAAACTAGATGTTTAGTTTTTAGATATTGATATATTTTATATATATCTAGTGTACCTATATGAGTAATAATTTTATAGGTTTCTCAATGAATTTAAAACATCTTTCTTTTTAAAATGAGTTTTATAAGTTAAAATATGACTTGGGTATTAAAAATGCTTTTAAATATACATGCATATGATTAAAAGTTTTATAAAATCGATTCCACAACTTCTAGAGTTGATTGGAATCTTGGATTGCATAATTAAGATTTTGTGCGGTCGACCTTATTGCACGTGTGGTTGACTATATCATTCATCTGGTCGACCGGACACTCAGAGCATTATTTGCAGAGTGTCTAGAGTACTTTGGTATACTTGCGGATAATAATGCGAACGACCAGCCTTTAGTGCGGTTGACCACATACTCCTAAGTGAGATTTCAACATTCATTTTTATAATTGTTATAGCACACATATAAATACCTATTTGTTTGAAAAACTCTGAAGAACAATTTTTTGAGCAAAAATTTAATACACATTCATTATAGAACATCTTTGAAACATTCTTACTATTTTTAAACATCTACATTGTGAAAATCATTCAAGTTTTATACATTTAAAGGTGTTCTTGAGCAATCTTGTGAAGCAATTATTCAAAGAGATCATTGAACTACATGTTGATATATCCTTACAATTAAGGTGATATCCATATCAACTCATCTTTATTCATTTCTTATAAACTTATTCAAGGTTGTATTTAGCTTAAAACTCTAAGGGTTAGAGTGAACCTTGAAGATAATTGTGGTTATCTTGTTTGTGTATATTTTATTAATTATTGTATTGGAGATTGTAGTAGTATCAAGGTTGTGTTATAAAAGTCTAGAAGTTGAGTGAACCTTGTGTGGATGAGAGAGATTTTGTGTAATACCTAAGGTGAATTGAGTGAGTCTCTTTTGTAATATCTAATATTTGATTAGTGAAAGATTTTATGAAATCTTTGAGTAGATAATTCAAGGTAGTAGATTAGGTTTTGTTAGACAAATCGAACCACTATAAATCATTGTGTTATTGTATTTCTACATTTTACTTGAGCACATTGCTAAACACACGAACTGCACCCCAATTGTTTGATTTTTATTGTCATAGAAGTGTATAATCAAATTACATTGCAAAAATCAAATAAAATCTAATTCACCAAAATGTTGAGGACGAAATTTTTACTATGGTTTGGAAATTTAACTGTGTGATTTGAACTTGATTTATATTTTTAAAGAATTAAGTTATATTTGAATAATAAAAATATTTATTTTCAAAATTGTAAAGTTTCTCGCTTTAAATATATTTGTCTTATATTTTAAAAGTTTCTCACCTATAAAAACAACGTTACATTTAAATTTGTTTTCTACTACTGTACTATAAAAAATAAAATAAAATAAAGGATGCTACAGTCCAACTTAAAATTCATAATAAATCAATTGACCATTTAAATATTAATAATTTCTTTAATGGTTTATTAAAATTTCTTGATAAAGCAATGAAATATAAGTTGGTTTCCCGTATTGCATGCAAAATTCTTGTTAATAGACTCCTCGACAGAGAAGCTGTTAAACAAATTATAAACAAATTATAAGCTTTTTTATCTAAACTTTGATCTCAATAAACCTGAAACCAATTGGCCCATTAACCAAAACATGCACAATAGAAAGTTGGATGCTTAGTTTAGATCTAAGATTGTAAGATTACTCAAGCAAAGACTTTTACGGTTGAACTATCTTCATCAACTTCAC
This sequence comes from Apocynum venetum, assembly GCA_019593545.1. Classification (NCBI taxonomy): domain Eukaryota; kingdom Viridiplantae; phylum Streptophyta; class Magnoliopsida; order Gentianales; family Apocynaceae; genus Apocynum; species Apocynum venetum. The sequence goes on from SRSM01000149.1 coordinate 1,030,436, forward strand.
CATAAGAATGTATAGTTTTTTATTTTCAGTTTTGCTTTGTATCTTGAGTAGATAGTTAGGTTGTTATTGATATTTGTTGCTTGTACTTTCTTCATTCTTATTTAATAATATTGATGATTCGTCTTTCAAAAAAATAATATAATGTTTTGAAATAAATATTTTTAATATATAACTATAAATATAATTTGTTCATGAGTAATTGATAAAATAAATACAAATAATTATTTAAGTGCTAAAAAATTTATAAAAAAATTATATGTATTTATATATCTATAAATGTTAAAAATATATGCAAAAAAAAGTAAGTATGACATGTGTACCCATTGACTACAACATGATCCTCATTCTCCACTAATACCAACATTGTTATTGGAAAAATTTCGCTACAATGGTTACAAGGACCAATATTACAAGTTAAAAATAGTTAAGTAATCGAAAATATCAAAAATAAATAGAAAAGAAATTGAATTTGTGAATTTACCACTTTTCTTTTTAGTAAAAAATATAGTAAAAACATAACTTGACATTCTTAAATGAATAAGGAAATAAATTTTAGGATCATTTTCTGTTTTAGTTCCTATTCTTTGAATTTTTATCCATTTTTATTTCTATTTTTTATCAATTTTTTAGTTTTTAATATTTCAAATATTGTTCAATATTGTTCTTTTCTAGATTTGTCTTAAAAAAAAAATCCCTCAGATTTTAAACGAAATGATAATATTGGTAAATATATCAAAAATATGGACAATAAAAAAAATAGTGACCAATCGATCATAGACATGCCGCCATTGACCAAATATTTGGTAGTCGCAACAATGTGATTAATGTTGTTTTTTTTAAATGGTTATCCATAATCTATTAAGTTTAAATTTATTTTAATAATAATTTATTTAATTAAAAAAATTATTGTGAAATTTTGATTGTTTAAAAAAATTAAAATTAAAATTGTATTAAAATCTTAAGGGTAACGTTCGAAACATTAATTTAATTGTAAATCGACACATCATGAATAATTTCAAACTATTTGTTTAAAATTTTAATCTAATTTTTTTATTTTGATAAATAGTGAATCGGTAATTAATGAAATGGAACCGAAGCTTCAACTATTCATAAACCTTGGTTATGTCTGCAGGTTGACAAGATACCCTCCCTCTTGAGCCATAATTTCTTTCCGGTGAAAAAGAGCAACTAGCTCAACTGGAATGCTGGTCGGAGAAGCCATTGCCGGGAATGCTTCAACCTCAGAAGGAAAACAAAAAATGCCAGTGTTCAAACACATAATTGGGCCAAGAGATATTTGTTTGAGCTCATCTTCTGTTGCGCAAACTCTTCTCACAGAAGAAGAAATTCTCAAGATTCCCCGGAATCACTTACCCCCTTCCTCCTCCACTGCAATGTTCATAGGTTACAATGAAGATCTCTTGACCCAAATTCTCCTCTGCTTGCCTCCAAAATCCGTCCTCCGTTTCCAATGCGTTTCCAAGCAATGGCTCTCGATAATCTCAAACTCCGATTTCCGTCGGCTTCACTGTAGGAAGTTTCATACCCGCTGCTTGTCACCTGATGCTTCTGCCCTCTTCTTGTTTCCGAGGAAGAGTTCGGAGCTTAATTTCATCTGTTTCAGTGGGGAGGATGTAAAACCAATGGATTCTATCACTTCCCGATTGACCAGTTTTCTTTCTGGGAAAATCTTGGGATTACATTCTTGCAATGGGTTGTTATGCATTAATCTTGATTTGAGGTGTGATCGCAGAGAATTTATTGTGTATAACCCGACTACTGGTCACTATAGGCTTATTCCGAAGTGCAAAATTACTGAAGAAAGGTATCATGTTCTAACTATAAATATTAGTTTTGATCCTTTGAAATCTGAACATTACAAACTTGTGTGCCTGTGGGTGGATCTCGAAGAAGATGCATATCATTTTTTTGTGTATTCTTCTGAAACTGGGATTTGGAGAAACACTGGAGAGACAGTGGAAATCAACGATGAACACTTTTATTTTGGAAATGGAATATTATGGAATGGCAATCTTCATTGGGTTAGTAATTGGAGATCTGTTTTGTGCTTTGATATGGACAATGAATGCCTTAACTGGTCTGTGCCTTCTCTTCCAATGCTGGAGAGTGGCCATCGGTATATTGGGGAGTCCGGGGGTTGTTTTTGTTTTATTGATGCAGACCATTCTCAACCAATGCTGTTTAATGTTTTTGAGTTGGAGAGGGACTATTCTGCATGGTTCTTGAAGATTTCTATTGATCTTAATCCCTTGACTATCCTGTATCCTTCAATGTTGGCTGTGGAATATTATCCTCGATTCCATTTCCCTCATTTTCTTTGGTCTAACAAAGAAAGGAAAGCAAAGATTGTGATATCACTAGCGGGGAAAGTCATCCTTTACAATTTTAATGACAGGACTGTCATGGAGCTTGTTGATGTAGAGCCAGTGGATCCTCACTATAGGTGGAGGGATATGTACAATTGGTATCAAACATTCACATTTACTGAGACTCTGGCATGTCTTTAGTTGGCCTGCATCACAGTTGTAAATCTGCCAAGTAAATTTATATGACCATTTTACCTTCTATTTTGTCCCTTCAGGTATGAATAAAGTTGCATTATGCTCATATTATCTGATATTTTATTGAGTTTTACGTTTTGGTTGTATCAAGCAGCTTATAGTTAAGTCGGTATGTGGCAGATTTATTGTTGTAATGCTTCTTTCATTTTCACATATACATGCTTAACCTTAACGGTTTGTCTTGTAACTCTTGAACAGTTTTGATTTTCCGTATGGTAGATTTTTAACTTGTGGGGTTTTGCTAATTAGTCATTGATACCTGCATCCTCCGGTCATATTTTTTTCCTTTTTGTTGTGGAGGGAAGAAAAGTTTTGAACTTGACATCACAGCGGTTCATAGAATCATAGCTAAACATGTTGGTACACATTTATGCTAATTGAAATCTATTTGTTGTGGAGGGAAGAAAAAGTTTTGAACTTGACATCACAGCGGTTCATAGAATCATAGCTAAACATGTTGGTACACATTTATGCTAATTGAAATCTATTTAAGACGGAGACAATGTGAGAGAAATTGAGGATCAGAGCCTTTTGATACTGCCTTAATCATGTTAACTTTGATATCAGACATTAGACAGGATTAATGTTGGAATTTCAAGATAGTGGCTGCTCACTCTCATAGTAAACTAAGCATTAAAATCAATGTTCCCGCGATACCATCTACAGAATAGGGAAGTACTTGCAGTATTTGGAGAATAACTTTGTTCTCATTTTCAAATATTTTCTTTATGATTCTATTCAATTGATTGTTCTGCGAATACTGAAATATGTAAATGAAAAAACATTGAGGTCTGCACATGGCAGCAAGCAAATAGTTTCTATAGTCTAATTTGCTGATTACAGAATATTACGAATTAGGAAATAAAACATATGAGTTATGTGGTTGATGTGAAGGATTGCGTTGTTACTTATAGATCTGTAAATAACTTTCCACTGAAATCCAATCTTGATTAGTTATGGGATTCAGTATATCAACTGTATTCTTCTGTTGTTTCTGTGAACATTTCCAATCAGGACTCTTGACCGACCAATAATGAAATTGTTGATAATGTGAAGGTTAGGCAATTTGCTAATTTAGCGCAATATATGATCATGCTCATGATTTTATTCAATCCTGAAGTTCTAATATATCTGGATGATGTTGCATTATTGCATCTTTGTTTTTCTTATAATGGAATATTTTACTTGTGGGAATGAATCCCAAGGAGTCACTTGCTAATAAAGTTATTTTAAGAGGCGCTGAAATATTTGTCGTTCAAATAGTAAGGTAAATTTGGACAAGAATTTGAAAAGTGTATTTTGGTTTTGTTTTTGGCAATAAGAGTATTTTTTTGTGTTTGGAAAAGAATTTTTATTTGAGAATTGAACATTTGATATAAAATTTTTTCAGTCGTGCGTTATTGATAATATTATAAATATAAATATAATTAAAAAATTATTTGAGATTGTGTATTTAATTACAAATTATTGAAAAAAATTTAGATGTGATAGAAATTTTGGAGAAAAAAAATTTGTTTTGAGAGATGATTTTATAAGGAATCATGACTTTGTTTTCAAATTCTAAATGTTTTTCTAATCTTAATGGCCAAAAATAATAGTAAATTTTTCAAATGTTAATGAACAAAAAAAAGTATTCCTTTCGTGAATTGAAAAGTTGGACTTGTTTTGAGATTACAATGTACACTATGATTGTCTTGTCCAATGTCCCTCATCTTGTTCATAAAGTACGGCCTTGTTTTGTTAACTAGCAAAGTGGTTCAAGTTGCAATAGAGTATGCAGATTTGACTTTTCTAACTACGCATTTGCATTATGCTTGTCCTAGAACTCTCCCCCCCCCCCCCCCCTTTGAGTTACTCGGTGGGAAAATTACAAGCAAATCTTTTATTATTATTTCTCATCCGAACAAGGCCTAAAATTGTTATGGGGCCAGAAAATTACTTGGCACTGATTGAAATTAATCTAATTCTAATTGCAGTTTCTGATTTTCAAAAAGAGTTGTTCTTATAAAGAGAATCAACTTGACATGGTTTATCCTACAGGCTATGCATCCATTAGATAGATAGAGAGGTAGGGATTGAAATCAATAACTTTGGATGCTTATTACAATTATCCTTTCTTTCCCCTGTTCTTCCTTTCTTTTCAAACGTTTAGTTTAACATGATGTGATTGCGACCACTTGATGATTAAAATGTACCTGGCAGACAAGCTATTAATAATAACCTCAATTGCACAAGAAACTGTACATTCTTCATTCTATGAGGAAGGGGGTGGGTTTTAGAGGAGATATGGCTGTTAAGGTTTAGCTCAAAAGAGCCTACCATCAAGTTGATTAGAACTTTCCGAAACCTGTATTGCATACGGTATGGTTTAATAAGGCTATGCTCGCATTATTATGAAGTGTGCTACAGTCAGCCAACCTTTCAGCTTTTGGAATGGTGCAATGATCAAGAGGCAATAAATGAGGAGACCCTTATCTCCTTATCCATTTGTCCTTTGCATGTAGATCTTAGAGTAGCAAATTGAAGAATTAATTACTAAGAATCAGTAGAAAGCTTTCAGAACTGGTCAGAATGGTCCTGAAAAATCCATTTCCTTCTTGCTGAAGATTTGCTCTTGTATGTTGATGTTCCTGTTCATCATGCTAAGGTGATAGGGTCAGCTTTCTCTTGTTGCTGCAAGCAATCAAGTTAGAAAGTGAGTCTTAATGACTCCAAATTGTTTTTTTTTTGTCAAAAGGCACAATCAGGGTTCCCAAAGTCTATTGCATTTAGAGCAGCCTTGACCTATGAGGGTGTATGGTTTGGTGTCCCTTTATTGCAGGATAGAGTTATATGAGGAATAGAGTGATGTGCAAACTTTCTGGTTTCGGTAGACATAGGTTTGGCTTTCTGGGAATAGGTTCAGTTGCAAACTTTCTGGTTGGAATAGGACAACTATGTAAACATTGGAAGTGAACAAGTCCTAGGCTTTTTTCCTCGGAACAAATATTGCTCAGATTTTGCCAGTTTCAGGCATCAATAATGCTGTGCAGGTTGTTTTGACTAATGGGACTAAAACGGAATTGTCCAGTGTGGATGCTGGCTGCTTTATCTTCTTATACTACTAAGAAAGCTTTTTCAATCCTTCAGTGACTCTGGGGATAAACAGTAAATGGAAATGTATGTGGAAGCATGGAGGACAGACCTTTGTCAATGTCTCTTACTACAGAAACCTCCTCAGGATGGACATAAACCGATTCTAAAAACATTGGTACTGACCCAACAATGCTGAGTTTGTGGTGGAATGGAAGAAACCTCACACTCTGAGAGATTTTTCCATGGCTGGCAGCGACATGGTCACATGGCATGCATGCTTGCCAGGAACAAACTTTCTTTCAAGGTCAGTCCATTGCAGCAGCCAGCATGGGTTTGATAGATATATACCTGATGGATCAGCTGGAATGTTCTGCTTCAGGTGAAAATGGTGCTTTGGTATTTAGAGAAGCTGCTTTTATGATTTGGGGTATGCGATTGCTTGATGAACCTGATTTCTATTCGCCCCCGAGTTAGGATGTGTCTTTGGTAAATCTGTTTCGTATTCAATATCTCTCTGACCCGGGGGGGAGAGGGGCGGGGGGGGGGGGGGGGGAGATTCAGAGCTACCATTTCCCTCTCGAATCTTTTGGTTGTATTGATAAAAGGATTTTATTTTGAAAAAAAAAAAAACTAATAAGGCACATGATGCACATAACGGAAGTGCACGTCGGGTGTTTTGTGGAAACTTCGAGTGTAAAAAAAAAAATTAAAAAAAATCAATTTCATAGTTAAGGTGTATTTTATGGTATTCTTGTAAATGTATTTAGGATATTTTACCTTTCAAAAAAGATTTCTTAAATAGAAATTCAATTGTCTATTTAATGCAAAAGATTAAACTTTAATCTTGAACAAGAGATTATCTGACATATTTTAAAGGGCCGTACTTTCTTACTTTCTACAAGAAGGAGATAATAAGTACTGAAATTTAAAGAAACGAAAAGGAATGAATTATATATTTCATCCACACCCACATATATATATATATATATAAAAGACATCCATATATATTAATTGCCTCTCTTTGAGGGCATGTGATTCTTATATAAATGATTAACAACATAATTTCATGAATCATAATATGAAGGAAGACATGTGGAGATAAGAATGAATTAATATTAGGAAATTTTAAGATAAGGAATATATGTCAGGATGACGAATGCATTGAACAAAAAATGAACATGGTAAATGGGCATTCATTGAACAAAAACTTATTTCTCACGGTTTTTGGAAATAACAAAATTACAAAAGTATCTAATGTTCCCCTTACTCCAATTGCCCTTTTTTAATCTATGGATGAACTAATTTTCTTTTTATAAATACCTTTCAATTTTCATAATAACCAATTTTGAAAAAACATTAATGCTTCAAGTGTAGTTGAAAGAAGCCTACTACGATATGAATATACTATCCTTCTTCTTGTACTAAAAGAAGACTCAAATGCTACTGTAGAAACTGGAACAGAAAAAATGTCTCTAGGAATCATCTGAAAAATAGGATATTTAGTTCCATTGTTCTTCCGCCATGCCAAAATATCAAATTTTGAATTTCTTGATAAATGTTTTTTACCAAATATTTATCTAATTCTGATTTTTTTTGCAAAATACTATTTGTAACTGCTAAAAGCTCATCAAATCCAGCAAAAGCATCTTCTTCTTCCATTTCTTCAGCTCTTGACTGTTTTTCAAGCAAAGTAAAATTTTCCTCCTTGTTGGACTTCTTCATTTTAGACTTGTATTCATTATATAAATCGACACATAAATTCTTAATATGCTCAATTCTAGTTGTAGACTTACTACCAAATATTTTAGGAAACATAAAAACCACCAAAATCATCTTATATTTAGGATCCAAAATTGTAGCCACACTCATAATGTCATGAACAACATTCCAATATTTTTCAAATTTAACAATCAATTTTTCAACATTCCAACTCATTTTCACTATTAACTAACTTATTAAGCTTAACTCTAATTTCACAAATAATAGTGAAAAATTCATTAATAGTAGGAGACTTGAAAATATATTTGTAACTTTATAAAACAGACGTAAATGATCACATATTTATTGTGTGAAAGACCACTCTTCTTCAGTTGGCAAGCAAGTAAATAGACGCTCTCTTTTCAACCTATAGAACACATCTTTGTACAACAAAGTTGTAGAAAGCATCAAGAATGTTGAATTCCATCTAGTTTTTCAATCTAAAGCAAGCTTCTTGGTATGTGGAGAATCTAGTTGACGTGTTGCTTCTTCAAATTTTTGTTCTCTTCGGTGAGGCTGTCCAAAATTTAACACCTTTCACGAACTTTCTCAATCTCTTTACTAATTACTAACATTCCATCTTGAACTATCAAGTTCAAGATGTGTACACAACATCTCATATGAAATAGGCTACCATGCAAAATAAGTGAACTCTTGTCAAGTGTTCCCATAATATCACGAATAATTGCATAATTTGTTAAATAGTTATCAAGAGTCATTGTTGATAATTTTCTATCAATGTTCCAATAAAAAAAAATATCCTCCAATACTTTACTTAACACCTCACTAGTGTGTGGAAAAGGAACATAAACAAACCTGTTAATAGTATAAAAAAAGAAGAAGTTTAGTTATATTTTAAAATCAATGAAAATCATTAAATAATCATTATAATATAAGTTTCTATTAATTTACCTTAAAATTCTGTGTTGTAGTAGCTATGTATTATCAATAAAGTGTGCAGTAACAGCCATATAAGATTTATTCTGAATGATTAGCAGTCCACATATCACAGGTAATTGCAATCCTCTCAAGATTCTTGTTCAACAAGTCAAACATTTTCTTTTTCTCATCAATGTAAATCTTCAAGATATCACTTTTCAAAGTATTTCTTGAGATAATTTTGAACATAGACTGTAAATTTGTAATAAACTTTCAAAAACCATAATGATCAACCATAGACAAATGGCACTCATGTATAATTACCATTTCAGCCAAATCTTTCCTTAACATTTCAAGACTAAAATGGATTGTTTCTAAAGTTGTCACAGTAGAATATGAACTTCTTTTATGTCCAGCCAACAAATATTGTTTAATATCTTGATTCTTTTCTTTGGACATAATTTGAGATGATCACTTAAGTGAGTTGTACCTATTTTAAGAATCACTGACAAGTGAGAGGTTACAATATATATACTCAACTCTAGGTTTTCCATTAAATATGACTTGCTTAAAATGATACCATGCCTTTGACTTCTGCCTTCCTTTAGGTCCAACATCATTTTTGGCTTTTGTCACTTGATTTGCTACCTTATTTTCGCTACTAATATTCACTTTATCAACAGGGCAATCAGAATGATTAGTACTATCTATTTCAACGAATTTAACTAAATTTTGACTTTATTCAGTTTCTTCCATATGTGAAGATTAACCCATTAAAACAAAAAAAAGATCATTTTCAAATACTATAAAGTTCAACTAAAAATTAAAAAGAGAAAACCAAGTGATGTTCAAAGGAAAACCAAGCAAAGAGAGAAAATAAAAGGAAAGGAGAGTAGTAAAACCTATTAATGTTTGTTTTACAATAAAACCTAAAAGGCCAACAATATCATATAACCAAATAATCAAAGTTATACTGTCAATATCAGATAACCAAATACTCATACATGCTTCAAAATAGTCTCTTTTTAGATAACCAACCTTATACTATGTCAATTGCATAAACAGATAACCAACAGAGAAACAATTGCTGCTCAATTATTAACCAGAAAATAGGATGAACCAAAATTGGATTGATGAATCGAGGTTATACCTGACTCGCTGCACATGCCACACTAATTTCTGGTTGACATTGCAGATTAATTCAAACCAATTGACAGAGGGAGATTAATTCAAACTAATTGATATTGCAGATTAAGAGATTAATTCAAACCAATTGATATTTCAAATTAACATATTCAAACCAATTGATACTACAGATTAACAGAGGGTAAAACCAATTGCAGATTAACTCATTAAAAATAGAAATATTGCTTAGACATACTGTAGATCAAAAAAATTAAAATAGAAAGTGAAAGATATAGTATTGTTCTCTTATCCGGTTCTCTGTTCTTGAATGAGATAGAGAAACAAAACCAAGAAAAAAGTCTCAGTTTAACTCATCTTATTAATAAAAATAAAATATTTTGAGATTGAGAGGAATATACATAAATGAGAAAAACTCAACTTAACTAAGATTGAGAGGAATATACAAAAATGAAAAAAACTCTCTCAGCTTAACTAAAAAATAAAAAATCAAGAATAATCATCCAAAATATCAACTTAGCTCATCTTATTAATCATCTAATACCAATTATTTGAGATTGAGAGGAATATACAAAACAATTATGAGAAAGAAATAAAATAATGTGGCAGCAATAGAAATAGAGAAGAAATAAAATTGAGATAAGAAAATAAGGAAATAAGTTGGAAATTGGAATGATTATAAGAGAACAGAAAATGGTTTGAAGGAAAAAACCCAAAAAATATTACCTTCAGGATGACGTATGACTAGCAACGCAGATAGATAAGGTTGGTCAAAAATGGTTGTTCGGCGACTGGTGCTCTCGACGTTGTGACAAAGAGAGAAGCTCGCCTAATGAAGCTGGAGCTAGGAGACTGGTCGGCGTGGTTGATGTTGACTAGAGTGAGATTGAGAGATAGAGAGAAGCGTGAGTCGACGGATGAAAGAAGGCGCAACATTGCAATAGGGAGGGAGAATCGGCATAAAAGAATGAAGACTGAACTCTATCTCTAAAGAGTTGGGGCTTAGTAATTAATTTCATTTTTAGTTTTTAGATTTAATTTCATTTTTTATATTATTTTTTTCTTTTAAGAAATTAAAGGAAAATATAGTCCTTTTCTTTAATTTATTAGGGTTGATAATAGTATTTTCACTATATATTTTTTAGTTTCAAGTACTTTGAAAATAATTCATAGGTTGAAAAAAAAATAAATATTTTAGTTACATAGTTTTTTTTTGTTCATATAATTAATAATGTAACTCAAAGTTAATTAGATATATAGTTATTATATAATTTATGGTTACATAGTTTTTTTATTCATATATAGTTAATAATGTAACTCATAGTTAGTTAGGTATATAGTTAATATTATAAACTTATTTAAATAAATATAATTAATAATATAATTTATAGTTACATAATTTTTTTAATCATCACATATATATATATATATAATAATATAACTATTTTAAGTATATAGTTAATATTATAAACTTATTTAAATTAATATAGTTAACTATATAAACTATATAAATTAAAGTTATATTTTTTTTTAATCTTCATATATGACTCATGATTAATAATATGATTCATAATTACTTAGTCAATAATATAAACTCATTTAATCATATATATAGTTTTTTTAATGTTCATATATAGTTACATAAATAATAATATAATTATTTTAATTTATATTCTTAATAATATGATTCATAATTAATTAGTCAATAATATAAACTTATTTGAATCTGCATAATTAATAATATAAACTTATAGTTAGTTAGGTATAATAATGTATACTCCTTTAATAATATAACTCATTTTTTAAAAAGTAACCAAATGGATAAAATGGTTTTATTTTAAAAAATATATTATAAATAAAATAATATTTATATTAGAGATAGAACTGAAGTTGAAGTTGAGAATTTACGAAGATGAATCCCGTGAGAATTAAGTGGAGATAAATCAATCCCGACCCCACCCCTACCCGCTAATCCTCACATTTTAGAACCTGCTCCCACTGAAGTCAGGAAATTCTGAATCCAATGAGAGAAGCCGAATTGACATCCCTAAATATGACCTCTTTAAAAAAAAATGATCCGCAAATCATAAGAACGTAGTAGTGGGAATATGGGCTGGCCCGACGGGACGGCTTGTTTTGGCCCGTTAAAAAAATGGACTTAGTTATTAAAATACAGGCCCGAATAATTTGCGGGCTTTTTGGCCCGGCCTGAATTGGCCCGCGACCTGAACGGGCTTGGCCTGAATTGGCCCGCGACCTGAACATGCTTGGCTTGTGTGGCCCAATCATTTTACTATCTCATTTCTGAAGTTAGACTAAAAATTCCTAATTCTTGCTTCTTCAAACTTACGCCGCACAACAAAATAGTAATAGGAAAAAACAGTTCCCTTCCTCAGTTCCTCTCACTTCCAACTTCCAAGATAATCAAAATTCATTTCTCACTTACCTTTCTTATTAGTTCCAAAATAATCGCAGCAGGCAGCCAGGCAGTAATACTGTAATAATAGTTTATTAATGGTCAAAGAAAATAGCAGCTCCAACAAAATTGTTGCAGACCCTCGATTGTGCATTTGTGCTGTGTGTGGTGCAAGTTGCAGTTGTCAATTTGGTCTCTGTAATTTTTTTCTGGGCACCAAGCTTTGAGTTGGGTCTCACTCTTAGACATCTTAGATTCACAATTTCACACAGCCACTAAGGTAAGTTTTTCTTGATAATTGATAACTCTTTTTTTTTAAAAAAAAAAGATTATTTGCTTCAAATCCTTATGTAAACATAATTAACTTTATAAAGAAGAAGCATACTATGCTCGATGAAATCCCTCTCGGCTAAGGAAAAAAAAGTTTGATTTTTTTTAGAATTCTCTAGTAGCTTCCCTCATCTCTGCAGAGAATCTATGAAGACTGACCTGCATCTGCATGTGCTCCTTAGTCAATCTGCACATTACAAGTATGATGCAACATTAATCAGCTAATGTATAATGTTCATTTATGAGAAGAAGAATCAACTTTAACACATGGGAATATATAGAAAGAAACTTTCATAGAGAAAATAATAAATTTTGGGAAAGAGAAGTAAATAGAATCATTACGAAGGTATGGCTGCAATTAATCGTTGGTTGTCTGTCTTAGGATTGATACCCAATGGAGACGAATTGATTGCCTTTTCCAACTCTTTTAAAGCCTACATTACATGATCGAAATTTATGAGTATAACTTTACCAAAAAATCGCAAGTATGCTAAATTGATCAAATATCCTATGGTCTAAAAGTGCATCTGCAAAATGAAACACAAACACATTTTATTGATAGAAGACAGTCTGATACTATCACGGACATACAGTCACATCCAAATAAGAATTTGATAAAATATGAAAAAATAGCATATAGCCAAAAGTACTAATTTAAGCAAGCTTGAAACACATTACATTGGGATCGTAAGGAGTAACTGAAAGGGTTTTCGAATCAATCACTGAAACAACAGCCATTCGGTTCATAGACATTTTAATTCCACCAGTTTCAACAATAATGTGATCAAGCATCCCTGAAAATTCAAAATTTTAAACTACTGAACCAACAAAGCTCACACTTATAATTTATAATTGATAAAACATGATGTACACCTGCTGAGGGTCTTCCAGTTCTTTTGCTAATTCTCGTGACAATGTGAAGCTTTTTTTTTTACTTTTTTAGTTTGATCCCATATGCAGTTCATGAAGTTTCTAGAACTGGTTTTCTTGCTACAATTGTTGATATATTACGATTTTTAATTTCCTTGGGATGTCTAAGATGTTTTTCAATTGCAAAGTACTTAATTACGCAAAATCTACATTGCATATGGGTTTTGATATTGTCTCTGTTCTGTTGACATCAGAATTTTATGATATTGGTAATTGACTATTACCTGAAATTTGGATGTTCTGAACAGGGACTACTCAAGGACTAAAATAAAAATTCATTATTTTGTTTTCAGTTTATGGCTTCATGTACATTTGGAAAGAGAGCATCTATTACTGTCACTGATAAGGATTCTGCAATATCAGAGGATGCTGAACCTCAATCCAAAAAGGGTAAGGCTTTAACCTCTGAAGTGTGGAATTATTTTGTAAAACTTAAGATGGGTATAGATGGCAAAGAAATGTGTAAATGTAAAGGGTGTGGCAAAGAGCTTTCATGTGCTAGTAAATCGGGAACCTCTCATTTGACTCGTCATAGTTCTAAATGTCATATGTTGCCTAGATATCGTGATGTTGGAGATATGCTAATTGATCAAGAAGGGAAGTTGTTGAAGAGAAAGTGGGATCAGAAGATGTTCAGGCAAATTATTTCTGAAATGATAACAGAACATAATGTTCCATTTAGTATCGTTGAATGGAGAAAGTTTAGAAAACTCCTAAAATTCATGAATCCGGATTGCAAGTTTATTATCAGAAAAACTGCCAAATGTGATATGATGAAAACATATGATGTGGAAAAGGAAAAATTGAAACAGGAGTTGTGTCGAATTCCTGGTAGGGTGTGTTTGACCTCTGATTGTTGGACTTCATGCACTAATATGGGTTAGATTTCATTAACTGTTCATTATGTTGATGAGAATTGGAAGTTAACTAGTAAGATTTTAGCATTTGCTCATATGCAGCCACCACATTCTGGCCATTTATTAGCGTTGAAAGTACTTGAATTTTTGAAGGATTGGGGAATTGAGAAGAAGGTTTTTTCTATTACTTTGGATAATGCATCTTGAGAGAACATTTATGCTTGTCAAATAGTCTATTACTTAGTGGGAAGTATTTTCACATTAGATGTTCTGCTCACATATTGAATCTCATTGTTCAAGATGGTTTAAAGGTTGCAAGTGATGCATTACACAAGATTAGACAAAGTGTGCATTACGTAAAAGTTACTGAAAATAGAACAAAACAGTTTTTTCAATGTGTTGAACAAGTTGGTGGGATTGATACATCAATTGGTTTGAAGCTCAATTGTCCTACTAGATGGAACTCCACTTATGTAATGCTTGAGAGTGCAATTAAGTATCAACGGGCTTTCCATAGTTTGAGTTTACTTGATAAAAATTATAAGTGGTGTCTATCTATTAATGAGTGGGAAAAAACGATTTCAATTTGTGAATTCTTGAAGTCATTTTATACACTAACCAACTTGATATCCGGAACTACTTATCCTACTTCTAATTTGTATTTTGGAGAAATTTGGAGAATAGAGACTCTTTTAAGAACCAACTTGATAAATGAAGATTTGTTCATTCAAGGCATGTGTTGTAAATGAAGGAAAAATTTGACAAGTATTGAAGTGAATATAGTGTGGTTCTTGCATTTGGAGCTATTCTTGATCCAACCAAGAAGTTTAATTTCTTGAAGTATACTTATTCAAGACTTGATCCACTTGACTATAAAGAGAAATTGGAAAAAGTTAAGAAGGCAATTTATGCACTTTTTGGAGAGTATGATAGTAAGAGTGAGTCCACTTCTATGGCTTCTAGTTCTTCCATCGTGAATCAGCTATCGACTCTTGCTAGAGAAGGAAAAGCAAATGAGATGATGTCTACACCATATTATGATGTAAGTTAATCTTTAATTTATTTCTTTTTAATTTGTTTTATACATGTAAGACAATAATGTTTCAATGAATTATTTATTCATTTATTTCGTAGGATTTTGAAGCATTTGATTGCATGGAAGCTAACAATACTGGGAAGTCTCAACTTGACCTTTATTTGGAAGAGCCAAGGATTTCAGTTTCTGAAAGTTTTGATGTCTTGAGTTATTGGAAAGACCGAAGTGCTAGATTTAGTGATTTAGCAAGGATGGCTCGTGATGTTTTAAGCATTCCAATAACTACCGTAGCATCTGAATCTGCTTTTAGTATTAGCTCTCGTGTTTTAACCAAATATAGAAGTTCCATGCTTGATGAAATATTGCAAGCTCTCATATGCACACGTAATTGGTTATATGGTTTTATAGGTAAGTTTTTATCTTTTGAATTTAATTGTAATGAAAATGTTTATTGTAGAATTTGTTTCATTTCATAAAGTTTCAAATTTATATACTTAACCTATTCTTTTTTTTTTTAATTTTAGATGATGATGATGATAAATACTTTATTGAGGAAGTAAATCTTTCTAAGGTAGATTCAAATGTGGTGGAAGATGAAGATTAGAGATTTTTGGAGTCAAGAAAAAGATTGAAGACTTGTAGTTTTCTCTTTTTTTATGATTGGAATTAGATATTTGTTTGTTTTATGAATATTTTTAATAACTCCTATATTATTATGTGACTATATATTTCATTAATATTTTGTTATGTTAGTTCTTAGAAGTGTAATAAATATTTTTAGTGCAATCGCATATTCTGCTTTTGGAACATCTTGGCCTGTTTGACTCATTTGAGCATTTTAAGCCCGTTTGGACCATTTAGCCCGCAGCCCGTTTTGGCCCGCGGTGGGCCGAGCCGAGCCATATAAATATTAGCCCATATAGAATTGGGCTTATATGGCCCGACCCATTTTGACCCGAGACTCTATAGGGCCGGGCCTAAACGGGCCGGGCCAGCCCGTTTCCCAGTACTATAAGAACGGAACTCAGCCAAAGGCGGTGCTCCATCCTTATGAGGGATAGACCTGCCTACATTTGCACTTTTTGTCTTTTCCATTTTTTTTTATAAAAAAAACACTTCCACAGCTTCCAAGTGGATTATGTTAATTATTATTAAAACCAAATCGTGGTAATACCACTTGGCATAGAAATCCTGCATGACTCATGTGGTGTACTCCATATCATTTTTTTATTACATTGAATTTGTGTCAAAATTACTATAAAAGATCATATATTATAAAATCAGAAGAACATTTTGCTAATATTTGTTTTCTTGTACACTGTTATTTTCTCATTTGAAAATATACATTATGTTTAATTCTTAGTATAATTTCTATTTTAAATATTTATTTACAACATAAAAATTTAAAATATATATTTTCTAAAACTCATTTTTGTCTATTGTTTTAAACTTTGTATGCAACATAAATTTTGTATATGCAATCTTAACTATTTTTCTGAATTGAATATCTATTTTGATGTGAACCTATAAACAAAATCAAGCAAACAAAATATCTACTATAAACTAAAAAAAATATGAAGAAATATATTCTTCTTGTGTTCATTATTAATTTAATGATATTTTTAAAAAATAAATACTAAAAATGATTTCATTTCATGATAATATATATAATCACATATATATTTTATATAAATAATTTATTAATATTAACACAATCACAAAAAGAAAAATATACAATACAAATGTTATTAAAATAATATAATAATAAAAAGTATTGATAGGATCTAATTAGGAAAGTTATCGAGTGGAGTAGAGTTAGAAACATATTCTTCTTAAATTTAAGGGCTCGATCTTGATGGAGCCTATAGCTTGAGCTCAATGCATTAAATTTTTAATAGTCTCTAAGTGGAATAGAAAGTTAGTTTTCAGGCTTGAGTTTGAACTTTTTTTTAATAATTCAATTTCAAATTAAAAATATAATAAAATTTTTAAAAATACATATATGCTTAAGCGATTTGAAATGGGTTGCCAAACAATGAGCCAAATATTTTAAGAGCTTGGTTCAAATGGTTAACGAGTTAGCTCAAGTTCAGTCAACTTCGACATCAAATCGAGCTTTACGCGAGCAGCTCGACTCATTTACACCTATAAATATAATTATAATAAATACTAAGATATTAATAAAAATTAATATATTACATATAAATTTATGTATATGTAGTCTACATACATATTTGACGAGCGTGTCGTTGTGTCATTAAATTAAAATTTCTAATTTAATTCCTAACTAGGTAAACAGGGCAAGTCGAGTCGATCCCACGAGAAACTCAATTTAATTCCAAAAATTAAATTTACTAATTTAAGAAAAAAATCACCAAAAAAAGGGGGGTTTGGATTTGGAAACTAATTAAATGATAGAAAGCTTAAAAAGGTTACAATAAAACACTTCAAAACACTTTTGGAAATTCTATGATAAGAAGTATTAGCAAGGAATATATTTTTAGTTTCGTTAATATGGGATAATCATTGATAAAAATATTTTTGGGAAGTTGACTTGTAATATCGCATAACACAGCAATTTTTGTTAATTAGAATAGAACAATTGCGCGCAACACAACAAATTAATCATTAAATTAATTAATAACTTTATCAAATCGGTTAAATAAAATTATCAATCAAGTTGCACGTTGAGAACATCATCAACATAAATATTACAAAGACAATAGCTAATTAAATTCATGTAATTCATTTTAAACAATTTTTCATTAATTAATCAAACTAGATTTAATCAATTAAAGATACTACAATGGAAAATTAAACATTTGGTTATCAATTCCTAGTTAATCAACCATATAAATCAATTAAAATGGCTAGTCTTAATTGAAAATATACAATTGATAGAATGAATTATGAAATTGTTCAAATACTCAAAATCAATTCAACATTAACTAATCAAATATTAGATTCTTCCCTTTTAAGATCAATTCTTGAAGATATATATCTTAAATATATTAATCTATAGGTTAAATTTAAATCTATTGCTAAAATTATCTCAAAATCCCCTAAAAATTTCACTTAATACATATTTTTGCTAACTAATAATTTGCTCACAATTCATAGATAAATACATTAAAAAAAGTATATGATAGAAAAAAACTAATTCAATTAGATAATTGAAATCCAGACAAATCTACTTATTTGACCTCTTTAATATCAATACAAGTGTCCTTGAGAGTTGTGTTTGCCCGAAGATGTTCTAGAGAGAATCAAAGGAGGATAGCTATCCAAAACACTGCTAAAAGAAACTATATATATGTACAACACATTTTAGGGCTACATTAGAAAAAAACTAAGTCAAAACTTAAAAATTCAACTAAGATTGGAGCTTGTCGTCAGAGCTTACAAGTATTGGCGCCCCACACTGCAAGTTGATTGGCTTCACTTTCACTCATGGGAGCTTCAAGGTTTGCCATGTGGCGCGTCAAGATGATCTTCTTGGTGAATTTGCCGCTAGGATTTACAGAGGTTGCTGCCTAGAGCGACAATATGGCTTTTGCTCTGTTTTCTTCACCAATTTCATCCAAAATACTACAAATAGAGAATAAAATGTGAGTATTAACTTTAAGTCATAAAAATGTGTAATTGACTAGATTTAATATAAAATATAAACACAATTAATCTCCAAAAATCTAAAAAATTATAGTTCAATCAACATTTTTGAAGTATTAGGAAATTTTATATATACATATGTGTGTTCATAAAAATATATATAATAATTAATATAGTTATATGTAGAGCAATTAACAAAAATAGGGTTACTTTTTCAAATTTTTCCAAGAAGAATGTAAAAATGATTGGGATTTCAACAATAGGTGAATTAGTTACTAGTAGTGTCGAGGGATGGCAATTTTATTATACGGGGATAGATTTTCTACCTTCAACCTTGTGCATGAGTGAAAATATCTTATTCATCTTTGTTCCCATCTCCAATTGAATCATAACAGGTACACCCGCCACCGTCCCCACCAACTTCAAAATGTACATAGAAGGAATAACCAGTGCACTAAAAAAATATAAAATGATCATAAAATATATGAATAAAATACAAAATATATTTCATCAAGAAACTTTATGAAATACATTTACATTATATATTTAATTTTCTTATCATCAAGATTTTGTACAAACTTGCATATATAATCTTTTAAAGTAAAATTCCGAACACTATAATGTTATTCTTCGTCTTTGAATTTATTCTATAATTTGAAAAGTTCTCGTTGAACACTTCCACAAGAATGAGTCTCAATAGGCAATCGAATGTCATTCAACAATTATTTACTTAGTCCATCTTTTATGAAAACGATTTTATATTCCCAATTTATAGATAAATATTCAAGGGAATGACATTTTTTATTATAGTTTCACCTAACACATATGTAACATTCTTCTAATATCTTATTTCTCATTTTCTCGACAAAATTATTTTTTCTCAAATCAGATTGATGTTTGAGAAAAGTAAGTAGATTCTCATCATTTAGGCATACATTGTCTTCAATTAACTATCTAATGTCTTCGGGCATTCTTTGGACATTAACAATCACAATCTCTCATTTTTCATGTCATATTTCCAACAGGGTTTGAATAATTGAATAAAGATACCAAACAAAAAAGAGATGATGTATCATATTTTCAAATCGATTTGAAATATGAACAAAATGTCAAAATGAAAAAGAGTTGATATGCCACAAAATTCAAATCCATGTTGTCAAAAGGTAAAAGAAATTATGTGATATTAAACTCAAGCAGATTTGAATTTAATAGTAAAATATAGATATAAAATGATATGTATATATATACACACATATATATGTAGAGAGAGAGTTGTTATGATTGCAAAAATATCTATAACTACATACTTAGTTCCTATTGTTTCAATTATTTATTTTCTTACATTTAGTATATACTTATGGAAGGAACATTATCCAAACGAGTACAAACTTATGACGGTTCAACTTCTCAAAAAACATAAAGAAAAAATGAAACAAAATAAAGTACAAAGAGTAACACACAATTGACATTTTTGGAGAAACGACAGTTGGAAACAAAGTTTCATACATGTCGACTACACTGGAATTGGAAAAAATATAAGTCACTCGCAATATTGATCTTATTTATAGAGTAGACAACTCTAGAATAATTGGAGTAGTTGCTCAAGCAACTCATAATAGTTATGCTCTCACAGTAAGTATCATTTCAATTACACTTAGTACCGCTTATGACATATATATTGAGTTTGAAATACAAACAAACTCTATATATGAAATAATAGGTATAGTGATGAAACATGTTGATGCATTCATAGTTTTACTATGAGATTATGATATGTTGAAACAATTATTCAATAACACTTATTGATCCAATATTAAATTGTATACACTAAACTAATTGACATTTTGAATGTGGATACTTTATTTGACCATTGAACACAGGTTGTTATCTTCCATTGGACGAAGAATTCTTGTTGTAATAACCTCAACGGAGGAGTTGTTAGATAGATTGGAACTGTTTGTCCTGCAATTTGATTCCGATGTACCTCTATTAAAGTGAAATGTAAAATGAAACATGTAAAACAGAAACCGGTTGAAGTTGATTTAGAGCTAAAACTATAAACGAGATTTCTGTCTCCTTGAAGTTTGATGTTGAATGTTTGAGGTTTAATGTGTAATGTACAATTTTAATGATTTTAATATATAATGTTTTATATTTTAATATTAAGAATAATTAAAAATTTGTATTGTTTGACATTTTAATATTAAAATTATATATATATATATATATATATATATATATACATACACACACATATAAAACTCCATCCCATCCACTTTTCCACTTAAATTGGGTAATCTTCATACCTACCGAGACAGGTACGGTCCGGGACCCATCTTAATCCACCTCCATGCAATCCTTACTAAGTGCCGAATTGTAGTAGGTACTTTTTGATTCAACAACAATAATGACAAAATCCTAACCTATCTCTAATAATTTGAATACTGATTTATCAAATTGAAAAACCTAAGAGAGATGATGATTAATGACAAACACTGATGATAACTAATATCATAATTGTACAAGTGTTGGTCTTTAGGATTCAAATGTCTAATCCATGCAAGATCGAAGTTTCAAGTCTTCAGGAAAGATCATATGCTATCAAGAGTTGAAGATAAACGTTTATGGATTAGATAGGATCTAGAGGTATAGTGTTAAATATTGATATCACTTAGATATCTCTATATTTACCTCTATGAGTAATATATTCTATAGGTTACTCAATAAAAGTAATTGTTTTTTCAAAATAGTACTTCATAAAGATAAAACATGACTTGTATATTTGATATGGTTTTCAAAATACATGTATATGCTTAAAAGTTTTATAAAATAAATTTCACAACTCTAAGAGTTTGATTGGAATCTTATGTTACATAGTTATGATGCATGTGTGATCGACCCCTAGATCATGCGGTCGACCAAACTTCTTAGTGGGATAAATTAGTAGTTCACATAATCTCTAAAGTTCTCTGGTGCACTTGCGGATGATGGTGCAGACGATCCAGTCTAAGGTGCAGGATTTAAATAGTCATTTTTATGATCGTTGAAACATACATATAAATACCCAAATGTTTGAAAAACTTAGATACATGACTTTTTGAGCAAAAATCATATTTATATTCAATATAGAATATCTTAGAAATATTTTCAAACCGTTTCAAAACATTTATATTGTGAAAATCATTTAAGAAATGTTTCACTAAATCATTGGTGTTCTTGAACAATATAGAGGAACATATTACTCAAAGAGGTTTTTGTACAAGGATTGATGTATTTTCACAACTAAAGGCGATATCTATATCAAACTCTCTTTATTCTCATCTTGTAAGTTTCATTCAAGGTTGCATTGAACTTAAAACTCTAAGGGTTAAAGTGAGTATTGAATTATAGATAATTGTGATTATCTTAATGTATTTATTTTATTAATTGTTGGATTAGAGATAAGTATATAATCAAGGTTGTGTTATAAAACTCAAGAAGTTGGATGAACCTTGATTCGATAAGAGGTTTGTATTGTAAAACTCTAATGTGAATTGAATGAGCTTCTTTTGTAATTTCTTATGCTAAATTAGTAAAAGATTTTGTGAAATTCTTGAGTAGATAGCTGAAGGTAGTGGATTAGGTTTTGTTGGATAAATCGAATCACTATAAATCTTTGTGTTATTTGCTTTATTTATACTATCTACTTGAACACATTGTTTTACACACTATTTGAGAACCAACTGTTTGATATTTATTGTCTTAGAAGGGATTGATTTAATTAGGTAAAGAAAAATTGAATAAAATTTAATTCACTCCCCTTTTAGATTTTTCACAAATTAAATCTACATAATTTTAATTTTTAAATATTTTTTAATTTAATAATTCAAATAAAAATATTTATTGATTAAAAATATCATTTTAAAAAAGTTATTTATCACATATGTTAAAACTTACAAAATATTACACTTCTAACAAAAAGGTAATTTATAATTTTGTATGGAAATAACAAAATTGCAAAATTATTCAATGTTCCCCTACCCCAATTGTCCTTTTTTCCCTTTACATTTCCATACAAAATTATAAATGAGTTTTTTTTTTGTCAAAAGTGTATATTTTGTAATTTTTAACATATATGATAAATTATTTTTTAATATTATATTGTTAATCAATAAATTTTTATATTTTATTTTTCATTATAAAATTTAAAATTTTTTAAAATTGTGTAGATTTAATTTTATAAATCAGTACTTAAATTATGGAAAAATCTCAAATATATATTTTAATTAACACGAAAAATAATAAAAACAGATAACATATCAAAATATTAATAGTATAAAAAAAATGTTATCACAAAGGGCTGATTCCTTTTTTCTTATGCCAAATAGGATTTTAAATTTCTGCCACAGAATTTCGTCATTATTGTTGCCGAATAAATAAAAAAAAAAAAACCTAGTACAATTTGGCACTACTAGTGTCTAATTCACTCATCGCTGGCATCTTTTTCATTTTTACCTTATTTTTGTAAAAGTTTAAAGAAGTTCTCTTATTTTTGGTAAATGCTCGTTATGTGTATATGTATATATATATAAAATATAAGTGTGGTAAAGCAAGAACAAAGCGGGAGTGGGGATCCCAACTTAATTTTCTTTTAATTGGCAAGGAATACTACAAAAAAAGCCGCAAATTTAGATTGAAAATCAAGATGATTCTATTCTATCTTTTCTTCATTCGACGATACTAGGTGTACTAAAAAAGAAGTCTTATCATTAATATCTTATAAATTCCATGTAGATGAGTTTTTGGTTTTTTCTTCCCAATATGACTTTTTAAGAATATAAACATTATTTGGATTGAAATTTAAAAGTGTTTTTTATTTTGTTTTGAAAATGATTTGTATTTGGATAATAATTTTTTAATTGGGATTGAAAGGATTTTTTTTTGAGTTAAGAATTAAAAGTGTGATAATATTTTTTTTGTCCAATATTATTGACAATAATATAAAATATAATTAATAAATTATTTGATATTGTGCTTTTAATTAAAAATTAATGTTTTTATTTGAATATGTGTAATCCATTTATAAGGTTAAGACATAATTTAAAATTTTGAAAGTAAAAAGTTAGTTTTTGGAAAAATGATGAATTTGAGAAAACATTATTGAGGGAGTGAGTATTGAAGATTAGCTTCAGAAGTTCCTTACTATAAGTAGAGGCTTTTAGAACATGAGTTTTAGTGGAGCTGAAAGATCTTAAAAACTTATTCACATGAGTAAAGATTAAAAATCTAAACAAGAAGTCGTTGTAGTATAGTGGTGAGTATTCCCGCCTGTCACGCGGGTGACCCGGGTTCGATCCCCGGCAACGGCGTTCTTTTGCTTCCTTTTTATTTTTCCCCTTTTTTGATTTTTCTTTTCTTACAAGTGCAGTCTCTAAAGTTTGATCACATCACGCAATTGAAGATCAATCAAGTTTCCAACAAGAGCAGACTCACATAAAGTGCAAAAATTACTTACAAAATTAATAAGATCAAATAATTTGGAAGTCTTGTAGAGTGACAAAATCACTCTTTAATTACTTGTAAAATCTTTAGAGAAGTAATTTCAAAAACCAAGCTGGAGATTCTGACTCACCGGTGTTGTTGCTGAAGTCACTGCAAATGAATGAAAAACGTCTTGTAATTTTGTAAATAGAGTGAAAAACTCTAAAACTTGGGTTTGAACTTAATTGAATTTGGTGTTGTGTTAAAGACAACTCGTGATGTGTCAATTTATCTAATATTTAAGGTATATTGGTGTACTGAGTTAAGTATAATTCTAGTACTTTTTGTTAAAGATAAATAGTGCATTGAATTTAGAGAATAACCCCGCAAATGTAGAATTGTTCACCAATCTGCGTTAACCATTAACTTTATTTATATTATTGTTGCTTTATTATTTTAGTCAATCGTTCTGTAATGATTTATATGATTTCAACTAATTCTTTATAGTAATTTTGACACTGTCTTAGACTGCATCAACCTTGTCTATAGTAGCGATTCTCCTCTAAGAAAGTCTTAAGAAATCCAAACATGAGGTAACAATATTTGAAGTACAAATCTTCATAGAAAATTAGAAATATAATCAATGCATACATATTTGGGGGGTCTGTTACTACTGATGCGCTGGCAACCAAATTCACAAGCCATCAAATGGAGATTTCATTAATCCCTCTACCCAATTTCTAAAGCAATAGACTCATGTAGGGAAAATGTTGAATCTCCTGAATCTTCATTACTACTCTGTTCCCTGGGAGGTGAATCTAGAGGATAGTAAACAGGTTAGCTGGCAACTTCAAACCATCAAGATCACCTTCCAACATTTCAAGAACTTCTCTCATAGATGGACGATCTGTTGGTAACCACTGTACACACCACAATGCTACCAAAATAATTTTTCTCACAATGTCCTTTTCTTCTTTTGTTATAGCTCCCAAATCCAACTCTTCATCTTCTTCCCCTCTACCAACTTTGTCATAAATCCATGAGGAGAAATAAACCCGACTCGAATGGTCAGTAAGAGCATTTAGTTTCCTCTTCCCTACCATTGCCAATAACAATTGCCCAAAGCTATAAAGATCAGCCTTATGTGATACTCCCCCTAGCTTCTTATAGATTAATTCTGGAGCCATGTATCCCAATGTTCCTTTCACAGCCGTGAGTTTTACAACACTCTTTTGTCTTGGACACAATTTAGCAAGTCCAAAGCCAGATACTTTAGGCACAAAATTATCATCAAGGAGGACATTATGTGGAAGACAATTTCCCAACTCAAAGGTACACCATTTGGAACTTCTGAGAAAATTAACTTATCCAAGGAGCCATTATGCATGTAATCATATACAAGAGCACGCTTAGAGCCAGTAACACAAAATCCAACCAAGCGCACCACATTAACATGGTAAATTCTTCCAATGGTTGCAACTTCATTAATGAAATCTTGACCACTACCTTTTGCTTCATTCAACATTTTTACAGCCACTAACTGACCACTTCGAGATTTACCTTTGTACACATCACCGTAACCTCCTTGGCCTAATTTGTCCCTGAAATTATTGGTCATTTACTTTATTTGTTTGTAGGAGTACCGAATTGGCAAAAGATTGTTTGGGCCTTTCAAAAACTGCTCTATATTATCGTATTCTGATAAATGCTTTCGTTTGCATTTGTAAATGTCAAAAACAATCAATAATATAAAGCCAGCAAGAGCTCTCCCAGTAATGGTAAGCACTGCAACAAGAGAAAAAGATTATGAGTAGACTTATTTTAAAAAAAGGGATTTGAAATTAAATTCGACATATGTACTGTTCAAACATCGAATGAAGGGTAGAGCCCTTACCTATTAAGGATTGAATAAGTGCCCGACGCCCTCCATCTAGAGTACAAAAAGAAAGAATAGGTGACTGGTTACTATTTCCAGAAAAAAATCTATTACCTCACATAAAAAAAACATCTTAAATCATTTTTTCTCCTAAAATTTTATTTTATCTAAATTTTAAATTCACTCGCAATCCTTTATAAATGTTACATTTATTCACATAAAAACTGAGTAAAATTACACTTTCAAATAATTTATTTATCATATTTTATATTATCTCAATAATACAAAACAAAAAAAATCATATCAAACTCGAAAATATAAAACAAAAATATATCTTTTTTCAAACATAATGCTCTCGTTGCATACTCTCAAGCTGACAGAACTAGGTTCTTGAGTCACTTATTTTGTGATCTGTCATTGGCCCAAAAGAAAGTCCTTTTGGCAACTCAATCTCATACATATATACTCTAAAAATACAAAAAAAAAAATCTTATATATTAGTAACTCAAAGACTATCGTAGTCGTATCGTATACACGATAGTTTTGAGGATATTTGTGGCAGTGCATATAATTAAAAAGAGTCTCAAACTATGACTATGACCGGGCTAAAATATAACTATTATGATTAGTGAATTGGCTTATGTATTAATAAAGTATGAATTTCTTATATTGAATATGTTCTTTTTGAAATTTTTTATTAAAGATATATTTATTTAAGAGAATAAATATGCTATAGATATATATATATTGAACATTTCAAAATAGAAATGCATAGATGTTTAAAAAATTTGCTTATAGGGTGATATATTAGGAAAATTTTAGGAACACACTTTGATATTAGATGAGTTCTGTCTTGCAAATGATGAATGAATAATGTATGAATTAAATGAGACAATAATATAATGGATAACAAATATAATAAATTCCTTCTGTATTTTTTTTTATTCTCCCAACTTTGTTTAGTTAGTATTCCTTTTGTCTTTAAACATAGCGCGAGTTTTTCACACAGATTAATCTTGTTAAAATTAAGATAAATATTTACATTTTTCTATAAAATATCTTTATATATTCTAACCTTTTTGTTTTAGCAAATCTAAAACCAATTCAATTCATATCTCTCTTTTTTTTCTTGTTATTGGGAGGATGAAGAAAGAGTTTCTATTTACCAAGAACTTGAAAATAAAATTAATGTTTGAGGCAAATTTTTGAAAAAATTGTTAGAGGAGTTATATTACTAGGTGAGGGTAATATTGAAAACAAATTGCAAAATATTTTTAAAAACCATAAAACAAATTATAGTTAGGTACAATAAAGAAAAATCTCCAACTAACATATATTTTACACATTATATGTCTTTTTTCTGAATAAAAAGTACTTCATCCGTTTCATATTAAATATCATTTTAGACGTTTACACACTTAATCAATGTTGAAAACAATACAAAATTTAATATTAAATTTCAAATTTACGCTTAATAAATATTATAAATCAATCTCTCATTATCTCTATTCAAATTAATGATTACTCTTATTCTATTTACTTAAATAGGAATAAAATTAAAATATAATAATAAATGATGTTAGAAAGACCGTTAATATAAAACAAAACTAAATTTCTAGAATAACACTTAATAATATGAGATGGATGAAGTGTTATTTAAATCTAGGCCTATTTGATTCTAAGAGAGATTAATGAAGTATTTTTTCCTTCTTTATAAGTAGGCTTTCATTTCCTAGTTTTGATATATGTTCTTAGTTGGCTTACAAAAAGTAAGGAAACAGCCTAGCTCTCACGGATGGTTACGAGGCATTGTCTAAAGAGAGATCACATAATTGCTTTTTTGTCTAGTTTTCTACCATTCCCCACTCTCGGTCCACAAAGTAGTACTCGAGTAGTGGTTGTAAAACACACACACACACACAAACATGTATACATATATATATATATATATATATATATATGTGTGTGTAATTTTGAATTGGTTACCAATCTTAGTCAATATAACCCATAACTATCTAGTATTGGAAAAATAAGCATACAAAATTTGTGAGCAAAATGAAGAAAATCACTTACCACCGCCTCCAGAGTACTCTTCATACTTATACTTGTAGAACAGGTCAATTGCAGATGCCAGATGATCATGAATGTCCACAAAAGAAAAATTTGACGAACTGGAAACAGAGAGAGGACTTGAAAGGATTCTTTTGTAAAAGGTACAGGAGTCTTCAATATCAGATGCCGCCACACTACCACTGACGAGAGCGTACAAGTAACCAAATGAATCAGAAAAATCCTTTGCAATTAAACAAGGAGTAGCATCCACATAAAACAGAGACTTCAAGGGGTTTTTACAGATCAAAAAGTATATCGGAGAGGATGACTCATAACGATTATGGAAAGGTTGAGGTTCATAATAATAATAAGTGGGAGAGTACTTTGGAAGACTGGAACAATTGCCTTTAAGCAATCCTGGATAAGTTATACGAATTGTATGAGCTTTATAATCAATAGCTTCTATGAAATATTTATCGGAGCCTAATTGTAACAGAGTACGATGATGCTCACAGGTGAGCTGATAATCTGGGTCATGCAACAGAGTAAGATTTTGCCCCCAAGAGAGCTGATCAAGCGAGTCATCTTTGAACCAAAAATGGGGCTTAATTTGAAGAACAACTCCACAATTAGACTGGTACTCACAGTTCTTACTGCCTAATGAAGTACTAGTTCAAAGGAATAATAGCAAGAAAAGAAGAAGGGATCGAAAAACTCCACGCATATCCACTGGAATAAAACATCAATTTAGAAAGAGATACCAGTATATATATATATATATATTGATATACCGTGTTTAATTTAATAAAATGTCAATATAGATTGACCAACGTGCGGGGTTGAGGCATTAGTTGACTATTCCAATGTTGAATAATTAGGCTTTGACCAAATAGTTTCCCCTGTTCTGAGCAGTTTCGATGGGCAGAAAAGTCGTAAAGGTCAGCACCAGTTTATTAATTTCTGCCAAGAAGTTCATATTTGGAAAGAGTTTTAAGACAAAACTACTTCGAATCATGGGATTCAGGAATTTCACCTTAGGGGCTTTCCATTTTCCTTCCATATTCTTCTTTGCAATTCTTGCTGCAGCATCTGATGATGTTTGTGGAGAAGAACCATCTTGCAGCCCGGATGGTCCGGCCATAAAGTTCCCCTTCTGGCTCCAAGATAATTAGCCGGAGCATTGTGGTTATCCAGGTTTTAATCTCTACTGTGACAATAGCTCTCGTACAGTACTGGAGTTGCCTTCTTCACTGAAACTTCTTGTCAGAAATATCAACTATGCATCTCATCATATCATAAGCTACAACCCAGAAGATTGTCTACTGAAGCAGATTCGAAATTTGAATATATCTAATGTCTCTCCTTTTCAGATTTCTTCATGGGATTGGTTTACATTATTCAATTGCTCATTGGCAAACAATCGATCTGGATATTGGAATAGCTATGATGGTTTTGACATTGATTGTCTTGATACCCCTCCTGGACACAAAGTGCATCCTGCAGGGTCTCACAAAAAAATCGAGGATCTTCCTAATTTAGAACTATGCACAAAGTTGTATATGACATGGGCTTCGGAGGAAATGTTTCGAAGGGATAATAGGATTCAACTAAGTTGGTCCCTAGTGCAATGTGAAAAGTGTGAAAAGAACGGTGGCATTTGCAGAATGAAGAACGGTACAAAAGATGAAATTGATTGCAGCGTCAACCGAAAATCAGGTATGCTTCTTCAATAATAGAGGGAAAAGGAGAAGATTTCGTCAATGAAGTGGCAACAATGGGAAGAATCCACCATGTAAATGTTGTCCACTTGATTGGTTTCTGTGCTGATGGATCCAGAAGAGCTCTCATCTATGAGTTTCTGCCCAAAGGTTCTCTGGACAAGTTCATACTTTCCAGAAGTGAACAGCATAATGAACTTGGAAGGGACAAAATGCACGATATAGCACTCGGTATAGCAAGAGGAATAGAGTACCTTCACCAAGGATGTGAACAGAGGATCCTCCATTTTGATATCAAACCACATAATATCTTGTTAGATGACAATTTCAATCCAAAGATATCAGATTTCGGGCTGGCCAAGTTGTTTGACAAAGGGAAAAGTGCAGTATCGATGACTGCTGCAAGAGGAACCATTGGATACATGGCACCTGAAGTTTATAAGTCAGGCAATTTGGGAATGTGTCATATAAGTCAGACATCTATAGCTTTAATAATCCTAACTATATAATCATATTTATTAACTACATTGTCAATCCAATTAATTCATATAATTATATTGATTAAAACAGAAATTATATAAATACTCAATTAATATATATATATATATATATATAAGTATATTAAATAAATACACAAATATATATATATATATATGAAGAAAGATTGGATTTATATTAACTAAAAAAATTAAGCGGTTCAACCGGCCATTTAAATAAATTAAACTAAAAGTATGGAGGCTCGATCTTCCATAAAAAGAAACTAAAGACATAAAAAGAAATTAAACTAGTTAGGAGCCTCGATCTTCCATAAAAAAGAAAATAAAAGACATAAAAATAAATTAAATTAATTAGGTGGCACAGCCATCCATTTGCAATATTTAAAGTGCATAAAGTAAAATAAATAAAGACTAGGCAGGTAAACCGACCATAAGTCCAATTAAATAAATCCAAATAGAAATTAAGTACAAAGAAAATTATCTCATAATCCCATTTATTAATAACTTAACACATATCCTTACTAACAAAAGGAAATTACTCACAATAATTATTTAATAAATATAAGATGGAATTTATAAATATTGGAAAGAAAATTTAAAAGATAAACTCCCCGGAAATATTGAAATTATCCGAACATAATTTCTTTACTAAATATTACAAAAAGCCTTGAAATATTATTCTAAAAATTCTGAAAAATACACTAAGATGAAGACAATAATAAAAGAAAGAAATTGCAAAAGAAATGGAGAAGATTTGAGCTAAATTGGTCTTGAAATGATAAAAATAAGCTTCCTATTTATATGTACAAAAATCAGGGGCAAAATGGTCATTTCGCACCCCACAGTTTTGAAAATTCAGTTGGTGGCCTAATTTCCCCAAACATCGCCACGTGTCACGTCCTCATTGCGACTTCTAGAAGCGCCACTTGTCATATTCTGATTGCGCCACGTGTTATTTTCTTATTGCGCCATGTCATCAGATGACATGGATTTTTTTATTTTTTATTTTTTACTTTTTTTATCTTCTCCAACATTTCTTCTTCTTCTTTTTATCTCCAAAATGACTAAAATACATTGGAAAACTTACAAACAAAGAAATAGAATAGAAACGTGAAATATATCCATTAAATAACATAATTAACTGATTTTTAAACAAAATATAGTCATTAAATAACATAAAAATCAGTTAATTTATGAGTACATCACCCGCTCTGATACCAATTGAAAAACCTAAGAGGGGGTGAATTAGGTTTTATACGATTTTTGCAACCTAATTTGTTTATGCACTTCTAAGACAACAAATATCAAACACTTGGTGTACAGTTCGTGCGTGTGATAATGTGTTCAAGTAAATTGTAGAATTAAAACGATGAACACAAACATATATAGTGGTTCAGTTTGTCCAACAAAACATAATCCACTACCTTGAGTTAAAGGATTTCACAAAACATTTCATTAATCAAGTATAAGATATTACAAAAGAGCTCACCCAATTCACCTTAGGATTTTACACAAAACCACTCAAACAATCAAGATTCACCCAACACTTTGAGTTTTACAACAATCCTCAATACAACAATTAATGAAATACACACAAACAAGATAATCACAATATCTTCAATTTAAGGCTAACCCTAACCCTTAGAGTTTTAAGCTATTTGCAACTTTGAATATGTTTACAAGAGATAGATAAAGTTGGATTGATATAGATAACACCTTAATTGTGAAGATATATAAATTTGTAGAACTATGACCTCTTTGAGTATTTTCTTGATGAAGCTTCCTCAAGAACACCTTGAAATAATGAAACTTTTTTTGAATGATTTTCTCAATGAAATTGTTTAGAAAGATTTAAAAAATATTTTCAAGATGTTATGTAATGTAGGTATGTGAAATAATAGCTCATAAAATGTTGGTCTTTTAGTTTTCAAAGGTTTGAGCTTTTATAGGGTCATGCAAGTTTTGTTCAGGTCGACTGCATATAAGATTAGGTCGTCTGAAACTATAACAGAGACATACTTCTTGTTAGACAACTTGTGGACGATGTCTGGGAAACTTTAGGTCGTCCAAATCACATCATTTGTGCATCTTAGACACTTAAATGTAATGTTACTAAACAACCATACAAGCTATGGCATTAATTTTACACAAGTTTGTAAATCATTTTAGCATAGAAATCAATAAGTATGCTTTTAAGCAGCCTTTTTAAAACTTAAAAATGCTTTAAGTTCAAGGAGCAATTTTCTTAGGACAATACTCAATCAAGGTGAACTAAAGGTATCTAAGATATAATGAAATCTAGAAACTATACTTCTAGTTCCTATCTAATCCAACAAACATTTGTCTTCAAATCTTGATGGTCTTGACTTGTATACTTCCTTGAATACTTGAAATCTTGTTCTTGCATAGATTAAATCATGAATCCAAAAACTCTATCACTTGTACAATTAAGACATTAGTCATCATCAATGTTTGTCATTAATCAAAATTAAGACATTAAAAGCTTTAGGGCTTTCAATCCACAAAAACAACAAAAGTAAATTAGCTTATCTTTGCAATAGTCTTTCAACATCTTTAAGAATCTTTGTCTCCTTTGATTCAAAGCTTGTTTAGTCATAGTTTTAGCTTTCCTTTCTTCAGTTTTATTTATTGTTTTGTAGTCCAAATTTGTGCCTTACTTTGAGAGTAGGTTATATACGCGTTTGATCAGGTGAGAGATATTTGTAAATGTAAAAGTTGAGTTTTTTCTATCAACCTAAATAAACTTCTATCCATTTTGAGTCTATTTTTTGCTTTATTCAAGTCCGTCTCTTAATTGCATTTTCTCAATTGAATTTGGAGGTTTTCTATAATTACTTCAAGAACCAACTTCTTTTAAAAGGTTTCACAAACTTAGTAACCTTAATTGGTTATTTAACCAAGACTCAGAACTATTTTGTGGTCATTGGAATCTGCCTCATCAACCAATCAAGGACTTATCGAGCGCCCAAAATGGTCAAAGCAAGAATATCATAGACAAAAAAAAAAATTAAAATAATCTTCAAAAACAAAAAATTATCCAAGAAATTTACTCTTCAAAGATGCCATTTCTCAACTTAAATACTCGAATATCCAATTTCATTTAAAACTCACTCTACTAACAATATCTAGAGGTGACAAATGAGGCTTGGCAAGCCTGGTAATTTTCTAAAATTAATGTTTTTGTGCGAACATTTAATTTTTGGATTGGTGGTAAATATTATGTTAAAAAAAATCAATTCATCAAAGTTGTCACCCAGAATTTTCTAATATTGGAGAATTTAGGATATAAAAATTTGTGGTTAAAATCAATATAACTCCCCAATAAGGCGGTCAGAGAAGAAGAAGCTGCTATAAACCACGTAGTACAGGTCAAATCCAGATGCAAGGTGATGGTGAATGTCCGCAAAAGAAATATTTGACGAATTGGAAACAGAGAGAGGTCGTGAAAGGATTGTTTGGTAGATGGTACATGAGTCTTCAATATCAGTTGCCACCATATTATCACCAATGAGAGCGTACGAGTACAAGTGTTCTTCGGGCCTTGAGTAAACGAATGAGTCCAAAAAATCCTTTGCAGTTATACAAGGAGCAGTATCCACATAATAAGGAGACTTTACAGGATTTTTACAGATCAAAAAGAATATAGAAAGAACTAACATAGAAAAGGTCATGATCATAATAACCATAAGGGAAATATTTGGGCTTTGGAAGACTGGGACAATTGTCTTTAAGCAACCCTGGGTAAGTAACACAGATTGTATGATTTTGGGCAGAATTGATGCTTTGTCGCATTAATTCTAGTGTTCTGAGCAGTTTTCATGGACAGACTCTTTGGAAAAGTATACTAATGCATGTACCAGTAAGAGAATGTATATATACATAATATACGATTTTAAGTACAAATCTTTTAGAAATTATAACAGAGTCACTTTGTTCTGTCTACCTATGTTTCTTATGATAGCCATACAGATTTTAACAAAGAAAAAGTAAAAGTTCATTTTAAAATATCTATCATAGAAAATTACAAAAAGTACTACAAATAACTATACTAATGAAATATAATAATTATAATATAGTTGATCAAACACTTAAAATAAGCATAAATTCCCTATTTCGTCCCTTTTTTTTTTTTTACCATTTTAGTATTTGATAATAACTTCCAAATGATCTTAAATTGTGTTATCTTTGTCTATAATAAGAAAACTTTCCTCTTAAGAAACTATTAAACAATCCAAGCATGAGTTAACAATATCAGAAATACAAATATAATCAATCTATACAAATAAGCTTCATAATTCTGTTGCTGCTAGAGTACCGCTGGTAGCGAAATTCAAACACCTTCAAATGGAAATTTCATTAATCCCTCTACTCTATTTCTAAAGTAATAGACTCATATAGGGGAAATGTTGAATCACCTGAATCTTCATTGTTCCCCTGCTCCTTGGGAGGTGAATCTGGAGGATAGTAAAGAGGTTTAGCTGGTAGTTTCAAACCTTCAAGATCACCTTCCAACATTTCAAGAACTTCTCTCATAGGCGGACGGTCTGCTGGTAGCCACTGTACACACCACAGTGCTACCAAAATGATTTTTCTCACAATGTCCTTTTCTTCTTTTGTTATGGCTCCCAAATCCAACTCTTCAACTTCCCCACTATTAACTTTGTCATAAATCCAGGACGAGAAATAAACCCGACTCGAATGGTCAGTAAGGGCATTTAATTTCTTCCTCCCTACCATTGCCAATAACAACTGCCCAAAACTATAAACATCAGCCTTGTGTGATACTCCCCCAAGCTTCCTGTAGATTAACTCTGGAGCCATGTATCCCAATGTTCCTTTCGCAGCAGTAAGTGTCACAACACTCTTTTGTCTTGAACACAATTTAGCGAGTCCAAAGTCAGATAATTTTGGCGCAAAATTATCATCAAGGAGGACATTATGTGGTTTGATGTCAAAGTGCAAAATTTGCATATGGCACCCCCCATGTAAGTAAGCAATCCCACGTGCCACACCTACTGCTATCTCATGTGCCCTTTCCCAACTCAGAGGTACACCATTTGGAACTTCTGAGAAAATGAACTTATCCAAGGAGCCATTAGGCATGTAATCATATACAAGAGCACGCTTAGAGCCAGTAACACAAAATCCAACCAAGCGCACCACATTAACCTGGTAAATTCTTCCAATGGTTGCAACTTCATTAATGAAATCCTGACCACTACCTTTTGATTCCTTCAACATTTTTACTGCCACTAACTGACCACTTCGAGATTTACCTTTGTACACATCACCATAGCCTCCTTTGCCTAATTTGTCCTTGAAATTGTTGGTCATTTGCTTTATTTGTTTATAGGAGTAGCGAATTGGCAAAAGGTTGTTAGGGCCTCTCAGGAACTGCTCTATATTATCATATTCTGATAAATGCCTTCGTTTGCATTTGTATATGAAAAAAAAAATCAATACTGGAAAGCCAACAACAGCTCTCCCTGCAATGAGAAGCGCTGCTACAAGATCACATTTCACATGCAAAAAGAGAAAAAGTAATGAGTAGACTTATTTCTCTGGGAAGGGGTTTGAAATTTGAGTATGTACACTGTGCAATTCAAACTCAGAATGAAGTATAGAGTCATACCTAATAATGCAAGTAACCGGAGAACATATATCCAGAAAACATTTAGTTTCCCTGAAAGAGTACAAAAGGAAAAAATTAGCTTTATTTTTACAAAAAAAATAAAAATATTAAGGAGTTCAAAATGATTAAAAAGATCAACAAATTGCTTTTCAAAAAAAAAAAAATCAACGAATCAGATGAATATAGCTAAATATAAAAGCAATCAAATGCACCAATGTAGATACTTACAAATGCTATATTGATGAGATAACAGTTGCTTTAGACAAAAATTTTGAGTTCAATATATATTGAGATAAGATTATCCTTCTTTCTTCTTCACCTATTGACAAATTGTATTTCCTAAAAAAGAAATAAAGTATGAAATGTTGTGACACTTATAAAATAAAAATTAACAATTTTTATTCTTCTTTCTTCTTTCTTCTTCACCAACACTGTATGAAATGTTGTGACACTTATAAATCTGAACTTTTTGTTGGAGAAAGAAAGCGTATTGTAACTTTGTAGAGTCTCCAATCGTGCAGCCTTGTGGCTTTTTGCACCAAAATTAGTATGCTATCGAAAATGAACATGGTCTTTGAGGACATTAGAAAACTGTATCTTACATGTACACTCTTTGATATAATTGCTTGAAACATGTGCATGGTCTAGCTGCGTACAAAGACCAAATCTATTTAAGAATTTCCTTATTTTGATAGTTTCATGATAACACTCCCTCGGTTCTCCTTTATTAACATAGGAATTATATATAAAGATTTTAATAGAAAAGATTAAAATACCCTTTTAAAATTTTACATAATATTAATTTTACTTAATGCTCTTTGGTTTATTGAAATTTTTAAGTAAATATGATCTTTGTTGACTACAAAAACTAAGGTAAATTTGGATTAGAATTTGAAAAGTTGTTTTTCTTTTTGATTTTGTAATGAAAGTTTGATATGATATTTTTTTAGTCTAACAGATACATATTTTTTTAGTCTAACAGTATTTATAATGATATAAAATATAATTAATTAATTGTTTGAGAATTTGTATTTAATTAAAAAGTAATGAAAAAAATATTGTTTATATGAATATGTGGGATTCATATCTAGAGTTAGGAAAAATTTAAAATTTTAATATGATAGAGATTTTAAAGGTAAAAAAGTTATTTTGATAATTTTATGGAGAATGATGAATTTGATTTGAAGTGATATCTATTACATACATAGCATGTTGAACCATCTAAAAGGGGTACAACATTACTAAGTATTTTTACAAAGACTAGATCTTTATAGAAATTTCTTCTTGGTTTAAAATTGAATTGGAACTCTTAACTTGGACCTAATATTAAGAAGAGTTTTCAAGCATAAATGAGTAAAAATATTATTCTTATTAATAGTGGACTTTTGTACTAGTGGTCTGCATTTCTTAAATTGAAGGGGTTATTTGCGCAATTTTAGATGAAAAATGCATTTATTTAAGAAAAGTAGACTTTTTTTTTTTTGCTTGTCCTAATTCGTTTAGTTAGTATCAAATTGCATGTCTTTTTTCCAAATAAAAGTAGCATTTTGATTCTCATTTAAATCTAGCCACCCTATATAATTTTATGACATTAGTCAAACACTTCTTTCGTACCTTTTTATAAATCATCAGGAGAATATTCAGACTAAGAGAATATTTTAGTACTCACAACACCCTTATTTATTTTATCTTATGAATATAAACCTGAAAGGAAACAAATGAGGAGAAAAAAAAAATTTAGTTTGGAAATAAGAAAGATATGAAGAAAAAATAAGGTCTATTCCTTGAAATAAAAAAGATATAAGTAGGAGATAATGATAAAGAATAACAATATTAGAAACAAATGTCACATATTCCTAAAAAGCGGTAAAACAACTTATAATTAGAAATAAGAAAAAAATGTTCTACAGACTAATTATAAAAAGGGATTGTAACACTTAGAAATTCTAAGCAATATTATACCCTTGTATCAAATCTAAAGTTAGACTAGATAAAAAATATAAATGAATTGTCTATAAATTGAGAAGCTAAGTAATTTTCTTAAAAAGTAGCTCACGTGACAAACATAAGGATAGAAGGAGTGATTGCTTTCCTCATTTTTATAACATTAAATTTAACAAATCTTTAATATTGGCCATGTCCTTTATTATAAGTAGTTATATGACTTTTGTGTTGTCCCTATTTATAAATGTTTTTACAATTATTTAGAGATTTTTATTATTTTTTTCTAATATTACCCTTATTAATAGAAAATTAATAATTAGATATAGAAATTTAATAAAAAGAGTTTTAATAAAAATAAATGCATAATAAATAGGGATATCTTAAGAAAAAAAGGAGTTTATTTGTTATGTGTAATTAAACATCGGTGAAATGAATTATAATAAGGGATGTAGTGAGTATCCAAAGGAAAGAAAAAAAGGAAATAGAACCACTAAAAAAATAAGGAGTATAGCCAATCCTCTTGCATCATCAAAATATTTTTTCCCCCAAATTAAATGTATTTCTCTCTCTCTCCATATATATATATATATATATATATATATTGGAGAATTTAGGATATAAAAATTTGTGATTAAGATCAACAAAATTACTTACAGAGAGGATAAGTCTGGTAGTAGGACAAGTCAAATCCAGATGCAAGGTGATGGTGAATCTCTGCAAAAGAAATATTTGACGAATTGGAAACAGAGAGAGGTCGTGAAAGGATTTTTCTGCAGATGGTACATGAGTCTTCAATATCAGATGCCACACGATCACCGATGAGAGCGTACGAGTACAAGTGTTCTTCCGGCCTTGAGTAAATGAATGAGTCTGAAAAATCCTTTGCAGTTATGCAAGGAGCTGTATCCACATAGTACGGAGACTTTACTGGACTTCTACAGATCAGAAAGAATATAAAAGAATATGGGTAACTAATATAGAAAGGCCGAAAATGATAATCAAAAGGGTGGAAGAGTGGAAGAGTGGAACAATTTTCTTTAAGCAACCCTGGGTAAGTAACATGGATTTTTTGCTTTTTGTAATCAATAGCTTCTACGAAATATTTATTGGAGTCAAATTGCAACACAGTACGATTATGCTCACAGCTGAAAAATTTCTTGAACCAGAGGTCTTTAAAAGGACGGAAAACTCCACAATCACTCCCTAATGACGTACCGCTTCCAAGGAAGGACAGAAAAACAAGAAGAAAAGATAGAAAAACTGCACGCATATTGACGAGAATGGATTGAGCGAACCAGGATACAGACGGAGATATAGCTCCTGATGTTATATTGATATTGCAAATTCTTTCCTTTGATCGGGATGTTTTTATCTGGAATATCATATGGTATAGATTGAGCAATGTGTGGAGCTGAGGCATTAGTTGACTGACAATTGAGTTGTGCTAAAATACTTTTCCAATGTAGAATTTTCGGGCAGAATTGATGCTTAGTCGCATGAATTCCCGTGTTCTGAGCAATTTCCATGGACACTCTTTGGAAAAGTATACTAATCCATGTCCCAGTAAAATAACGTATTGTATAACATCTTGGCTGGTATATATATATATTTATATGCATGGTATACGATTGTAACTACAAATCTTTCAAAAATTATACAAGAGTAAATCTGTTCCTTCTACCTATGTTTCTTATGATAGCCATATAGAATTCAACAAATAAACAGTAAAAGTTCAGTTTAAAATATCTATCAAAAAGATTACAAAAAGTACTGTAATACAAATAACTATACTAAAAGTAAGGATAAATTCTCAATTTTGTCCTTGATTTTTGGACTTCGACAGATCAAAAAGAATATAGAAGAGTATGAGTAATGACTAATATGGAAAGGCCCATGATAATCATAAGGGAAAGAGTAGACTGGAGCAGTTGTCTTTAAGCTTCCCGGGTAAGTGATACGAATTGTTTGAGCGTTCTAATAGAGAATTTAATCAAAATAACTCACCTTTTTACATTTTTATTCAAAATAAACGGATTATTGAGGATGTACCAAAATAAATCTAAACATGTTTAGTAAAAACGTTGAAGCCTTTTTGAACTACGACATATCTAATAATCCCGTCGAAAATTGTACACTAACAAATGTTTTATTTTGGTCCTTAGACATATTTTCCATAAACGTTTATATATTTATTCTATATTTACGTATTCTTTTTTTGTTCTTTTCTACTTTTTTTTGAGTTTATTTTGGATAAAAGTATAAAAATGTTTTATTTTGGTTAAATTCAGTAGCTTCTACGAAATATTTACGGTGCCTAACTATATCACACTACGATTATGCTCACAGATGAACGGATTAAGTGGGAAATTTGTAAACTCCCAAAAAGGGTATTTAATGTGAAGGACAACTCCACAATTAAACTGGTAGTCAATAGTACAATTGAACGGATCAATTGGGTAAGTTTTAAGCCGGAAAGGGAGTTCATTACTCCCTAATGAAGTACCACTAGGAAGGAACCACAGAAAAACAAGAAGAAATGGAAAAACTGCAGCCATATTCACCAGAATAGGAAGAACAAGCCAGGATACAGAAAGAGATGAAGCTAATGATGGTTTATGGATATGGCTAATTCTTTCCCTTGTATAATAGAATATCAGTATGGTATAGATTGAGCAATGTGTGGAGCTGAGGCACTAGTTGACTACGAATTGACTTGTGATAGATATTTTCTAATCTTGAAATTTGGGGCGGAAAATTCATGCTTTATGGCAATACTTGCCGTATCTGTACAGCAGTTTCCTTGAATAAACTCTGCTTCAACTTTTACCGTAGTAGTTCATATTTGGGAAGGGTTCAAACAAAACTTCTGAAAATGGGATTCGGGAATTTGACCTCAGGGGCCTTCCATTTTTCTTCCATATTCTTCTTTGTAATTCTTGCTGCAGCATCTGATGATGTCTGTGCACAAGTGCCATCCTGCAGGCCGGGTGGTCCGGCCATAAAGTTCCCCTTCTGGCTCCAAGATAAGCAGCCGGAGCATTGTGGCTATCCAGGGTTCAATCTCTACTGTGACAATACCTCTCATACAGTACTGGAGCTGCCTTCTTCACTTAGACTTCTTGTCGAAAGCATCAACTACGAATCTCATCTCATCCAAATCTCCAGCCCAGAAGGTTGCCTTTTTCTGAAACAGGTTCGAAATTTGAATATTCCTAATGTCTCTCCTTTTCAGATTTCTTCATGGGATCGGTTTACTTTATTCAATTGCTCATTGGCAAACAATCGATCCGGATATTGGAATACCTATGAAGGCTTTGACATTGATTGTCTTGATAACCCTGGATACAAAGTGCATGCTACAAGGTCTCAAAATTATATCGCGTATCTTCCTAATTTAGAACTATGCACAAAGTGGTATACGACATGGGCTTCGGAGGAAATGTTTGGAAGGGATAATAGGATTCAACTAAGTTGGTCCTTAGTGCATTGTGAAAAGTGTGAAAAGAACGGTGGCATTTGCAGAATGAAGAACGGTACAAAAGATGAAATTGATTGCAGCGTCAACCGAAAATCAGGTATGCTTCTTCAATAATAGAAGGAAGGAAATAGAGATGTTAAGGTTTAACCAAAATGAAATAGATGAAATTCTTACTTTCTACTATGCTTGCTTGCAGATAAGAAGAAGAAAAGGCTAATTACTGCAGGTAAAACTCAAAAGTACTTCCAGTAAATTTGTTAGAGAAAATGAAAGGTTTTGTTAATCTTGTGGAATTCAATTGCAGGTGAAGTCATAGGGCCTTTGATCCTATTGGTAGCAATAATTGCAGCCTACTATTTCTTTTCCTCAAAGAAAATGTACAGAGAAAACCAGGTCAGAGTCAAGCAATTTTTGGAGGATTACACGGCTATGAAGCCAACCAGGTACTCATATCAAGATCTTAAGAGGATTACCAACGATTTCAAAGAACAACTAGGTGAAGGAGTTCATGGAACTGTATTCAAAGGGAAGATTTCAGATGAAATTCTAGTTGCTGTGAAGTTGCTCCATGATTCCACAAGAAAAGGAGAAGATTTCGTCAATGAAGTGGCAACAATGGGAAGAATCCACCATGTAAATGTTGTCCGCTTGATCGGTTTCTGTGCTGATGGATTCAGAAGAGCTCTCATCTATGAGTTTCTGCCCAAAGGTTCTCTGGACAAATTCATACTTTCCAGAAGTGAACAGCATAATGAACTTGGATGGGACAAAATGCACGATATAGCACTCGGTATAGCAAGAGGAATAGAGTACCTTCACCAAGGATGTGACCAGAGGATCCTCCATTTTGATATCAAACCGCATAATATATTGTTAGACGACAATTTCAATTCAAAGATATCAGATTTCGGGCTGGCCAAGTTGTTTGACAAAGGGAAAAGTGCAGTATCTATGACTGCTGCAAGAGGAACCATTGGATACATGGCACCTGAAGTTTATTCTAGGCAATTTGGGAATGTTTCATATAAGTCAGACATCTATAGCTTTGGAATGTTGTTGCTTGAAATGGTTGGACGGAGAAAGAACATTGATCAGAGACTACAGAATGTTAGTCAAGTGAACTTCCCAGAATGGATTTACCGGAATCTCGTTAACGGGGAAGACTTGGGAAATCAAGTTGAGAGAGGAGAAGGGGATGAGATTGCCAGGAAGCTTGCTGTAGTGGGACTTTGGTGCGTCCGATGGAACCCCGTGGATCGTCCTTCAATAACATTTGTCCTTCAGATGCTTGAAGGAAACGGAGAAAATCTGAATCTTCCACCCAACCCAACAAATTCAACAGTGCATGGAAGGGCTCTTGATTCTGCTTTGGAAATAATATCAGAGTCGGAATGAGAAGCTGAAGTTGAATTTACAAGGAACAAATTTCCAGCGATAGCTTCTATAATCAACTACAATATACAAAACATCAGATCACATATTCCTTTTGTTTTTTTTATCATTATGTGTTCCCAGCCAATATCTTTATGAGTTCTTTGGCAATCCTTTGGCAAATATACTCCAAAACCTTTTAGTAATGCGTTACCGATTATTGTAGTAACCAAATAATTATGTAGTATTTCCTTCTTTAATTAGGAATTTGCATCTCAATAGAAATTATCTCAAATACTACAATGAAGATAATTAATGAAGGAACAAGAAAGTTTCAAATTTTACATTAAGATGATTCTGCATCTAAACCATGAACGGAAAGTTAATATAGATGTTGTCCATTGGTAAAGCATAGTATAAAAAGAAACAAATTGCAGAACTCAAAAAAGAATTCTAGTGCTAGCCAGTCATGTAAACAAATCG
Organism: Apocynum venetum; assembly: GCA_019593545.1. NCBI lineage: Eukaryota > Viridiplantae > Streptophyta > Magnoliopsida > Gentianales > Apocynaceae > Apocynum > Apocynum venetum. The sequence continues at coordinate 1,073,583 of SRSM01000149.1, forward strand.
AGGTCGATGTCGACTAAACTCGAGTTGAGTTCTTGTCACTTCTCCGAACCAATCGAGCTAATTATATTTTTAATTATTTTTATGTTTCTTATGATTTTTAAATTAAATTGAAATATTTTAAAAATAACTTTGAACTTAAAAATAGTCATCCATTTAAACTTATCCTTCTGTTTGAACTCATCAAATCGAGCTAAGCCCATTAAAAAAACAAAAGAGTTAAAATCGAACTCAATACTCATAAATTTTTTCAAGATCAAGCTAAAAGTTAAATTGACTAATTTAAACCTATAATACTAACGATTTTCTTTTTGGTTTTAAATTTAAAAGGGGTCCCAAGTCTTTTGGCCAACCCTTTTAATGAATCCGCAAAGATATATTTGTTAACAAATCAATTAAAAGTGTAATTATAACCTTTTAACAAATTATTTCATTGACACGACCATTTCATTAAGAACAAATAGTATTTCGGATCTTTCACTGCAAAATATTTTCAGAACATATTTAAATTATCTACTCCCTCTCTCCTACTAATATATAGACAACTATCAATTTTTTACACAGATTAATAACACCCGTTTGATGTTGTTTAAATTGTGAAATTTTTCTTCACTTTTCCTACTTTGTCCTTATATTATAATTGACCTAACAATTAATTTTTTATTGAAATATTAATTGTATTTATTAAACTTTTTATGTTCACCCAACATAAACAAATGGAAAATGTTTAATTATATTGAGGCTCAAAAGAATTAATTGTGTTGTAATTATATTTAGAGTTTTAAAACTACTATGAATAGTTGAGTCAATGGGTTAAATAAGAGCAATTTTGTACATTGAAAATTAAATATATTCTAAATAGATAAATTGAATTATAATTTGAAACAAATGGAAATAAAAATCAAATCTATCTTGATTAGTCATAAGGAGTAATTTATTATGAAATATCAAATTTGCCCCTAGTAATATGACTCATATACATAATACATGTGGTATAGATGGTAGAAAAACACATGATTTTAAATCAAAATGGCTATTTAAAAGAATGTTGAGACAAAAAAATCGAAAATAATCATTATGAACCAACTCGATCAAAACATAAATAATTAAGATACTAAATTAGCTAATTTTGTAAAAGAAAATCTACTCGAGATTGTGCCAAAAAGTTGTATTGTGTCCCATAGATAGTATGCAAGGCGTCCTCTTCACATTACTGGTTATCCACACGTATTTGCCGACAAAATTGCACAAAAGAGGGCCGCGAGTCGAGGAGACGCGGAATCGGATTCGTATATTAACTTTTCATTTTCCTTTTTTTCTTGCTCCTCAACACTCAACACGTATGACCTTATCAGTGAGAAATATCTCCTCCATCACCCTCACCCCCACCCGATAAAGTTCTATATAAGTGCTCCCATTTCTTCACAGAGTCGATCCAATCAGATTACTAGCAAAAGGAAATCAGTTAGCAGCGAAAATGGCAGGAATCATTCACAAGATAGGGGAGACTCTCCACATGGGAGGAGGGAACAAGGAGGGAGATCACAAAGACAAGGTCCATGAGGACAACAAGCACAAATCGGAGGGTGAGCACAAGAAAGAAGGCCACAGCGGTGAGCACAAAGAAGGGTTCGTGGAGAAAATCAAGGACAAAATCCATGGTGATTCAGGAGAGCATAAGGGTGGTGATGGGAAGAAGAAGAAGGAGAAGAAGAAGAAGAAGCACGGGGAAGGACACGATCACCATGGTGATAGCAGCAGCAGCAGTGACAGTGATTGATTGATGATCTGCGTTTTGCATCTCAACGCTGTGGGAGTGTGTGTGTGTGTGTGTTTTTTTTAAGGTTTTAGAATAATCGGATCTGGCTTGATCTTGTAATAATCTTTAATCTCCCGTAAGTTTTTATCAGCAATATATTCTGAAAGTTTTTCTGCGAATCTCCTAATCTACCGCGTCACTCCGTGATTTGATTTCTATTGCTGTTCATCATTAACAACCAATGACCTTAAGATACAATTACCTAATAAATAATATTATTAATAACAATAATGTTACAGTTATACGCATTAAATTACCATAATATGGGCATCAAACATTATATTTTATTAAAATCTTGTGAGTTTTTTATTTGTTTTTAAAATGAGTTATATTTTTTTTTTATACATACATGGGAAATTGGAAGTTTAATCCGAAATTTTGTTTCGTAAATTCAAAACTCATTTATCCGAAATTTCATTAGCATGTCTGACGAGCCCTTCGGTTTACAGTCTCGTGAGGTCTATTTTTATCATTACCCTTTTGGTGTTTCACATGCATTGCAGGTCGCCGAGTTGATCAAACTTCCTCTTATCAGTCAAATCCTACATTTAAATTTCACTATATTGTTGAACACGTTATATATTACATTGAAAACAATATAAATTATATAAGTGATATTTAATAAATTGTTATTTGAGTTAAAAAGTGATGAAAATAGTATATTTTATGTTATTTAGTCATATTAGATTATAAAGAATTTAAAATTTGAACATAATAAAAATTTGAGAAGTAAAATGTGTTTTTGAAAAATGTTTTTATAGTAATTGAAAAAATATTTTGAAAATTGTAACCAAATAGTATAAAGTTATTAGAAAAAGGGAGAAGTTTCCACGAGTCCAAATCTCTAACGTATAATGTAATCTTGTGTTGTATAATTTTATTTTATTTTTCTCAAAGGATGACTGGTTAGGATTCGAAACAGATCGACACATTTATAATTTATTCATAAAAGAGTTTCAATCGAATCAAATCCTTATGATATTGGATTTCAACTTAAGGACTAAGTTAGTTTTCCCAAAAAAAAAAACTTAAGGACTAAGCATGACAATTACTTGCATATCCCCTAAACAAGAGGATAATTTCTATACACCCCATGAGATATCCCTTGTCAAGCGATAAATATCAATCAGGAACTAGTTTAGATATATAATACAATAAAGTCGAGCTAAGTGGCTCTAAAACAGTGCCAAGCTTATCAAAGCTTTCACATTTTCTTATTTTATATTATTACTATTAATATGGTCAAGTTTAAGAAGCTTTATTATTTTTTAATAATTTCTTAACCACGATTAAACAAAAAAATGGTCAAGTTTTAATAGGCTCGAGTCATAGGAGTTCAAACCTGAACCCAGACCATGAATTTTTCGGGCTCAAAGTCGATTTCAGCACAGAAAACATTCCAACACTCCAACACGTTTGGCTCCCAGGCTCAGTTCCAAAAAACAAACAAAAAAGGCATCAGAGTACCAGAACATTGATGGTGTCTTGAAGGGCAACTAGGTTTACTTCAGCCACCACTATTATTACACAGCTTAACAATGCTCACAGAAACTTCCGGTACGGCCTCCCTGCATCCTCATCTTGCATATGCTGCCAGAAAGCCACCAATGTTAATATTTGTGTAAAAGACCCAGCATATTTCTTTCAATACAATAATTGACAAGCAAAATACTGATCAGTAAACTATAACTTTGAAAGTAGATAAAGCAAATAGGAAAGTTATCATTGTGCCAACAATATTAAGTAGCAGAGAAGAATCTTTTGACAACTGAACCCTATCAGTCTTCACAATCCCTATAGGATCAAACAAATACTGAAATCCCTTCCTAAAAACAAGACAAAACCGTTGAAGCACACATAGCCAAGCATACCAACTCAATCCAACACAGTATACACAGAATGAGAAGGTAAAATTGCTGCGGAGCTCCATATTTCATGATAAATAGCATGGTAAGCTGCAAAGAAATTGTTTGTGGATCAATTACATGTCATCATTGACAAACCACTCATTTTAGGAGATCCACTGAAAAATCTAGTTGCAATGGGGATAAAAACTTTTACCAACTGTATACCTGAAGAGCTCAATCATATGATTCATATCTTTTCATTCTTTCTTTATACAATCTACACTGGAAACACCTAATTACCAACATTTATGGCCTGTGAACACCCCTGCTATTTGCAAATGCCTCAATCAACAGAGACTTTTATTCTTTGTTTTTTTCCCCCTCCCAGTGCTTTGTTTGGGGCTTAGCAGTTCAGGTCCATTTCACCATTGATGCCCCAAAACCAGATTTAGGCAGGCTGGTAGTAAGTTGAAGTAAATTTTATGTCAGAGCAGGAAACATAGTCCAGCCTAACAAAAGCATAAAAGCTTCAAGATCCCCCCATTTTAAGACAAAGTTTGCAAGTAAATGCTGCCAAGACCACCAGAGCAACAAGCTTCTGTAAACACACACAGGCATATTCATATAACATGTATATGGACATATACATGCGTATCCATGTACATGTATAATACAAAACCGCATCCACATATGATCCAAAATGCTGAGAAAAAGTGAGAGCATACAGCTGTGCCACTATAAAATTCACAATAAGGAATTATATTCCTTTTTTCATCTTGGAACCCAATAATTCAAAGGCAACAATCCTTGGCTGCACAGACATAATGAATGGTATCATTCATTTTGATCAGAAATATAAATTGACTAGCAAATAAGAGAAATAAATTTCAGTTCTTTGTATAACAATTTGAATTTAATACAAGAAACATAAACCTAAGTGGTTTTCACTAGTTTAGCAAAAAAAGATACATTAATCTCCACCAAATAGACAGCAAGGCTGGTGATTAAATGTAGAGAGGTGTCTGCTTTAAAAATATTATCCACTAACAGTAATGTTGCTTTCATAGGACAATAAACAAAAAAGCAATTAATAATAAAGCCTTAAATCAAGGATGTAATTATATATATGACTCCGTAATTAACTTCAACTGAAGTAGCCCAAAGGGCGGAAGAGGGTCACTTAGCTAGGTTTTAGTTTTTTGTTCTACCTGCAAAAACAACATATATTTTATATGTGTGTGTGTGTGTGTTTGTATGTATATAAAATATAATATAATATATAACTAATCATGACATAGGCACCAGACAACAACTACAATAACCTAGTACAGTATGGCAGCTAAAATTGTAGTCTAAAGATCCAATAAATAAGTAACAAAGAATGTAAAACTTGTCATCTTAAACCATCATAACCAGAAAGCCTCTTACAGAAATAATCAACAATGATCACTAGGATTTTAGCTTTCACAGAATTGTCAAATCTTCACCTATTGTAACTATTGTATCTATCATCTACATGCATATAGTGCCACGTCAGTATGTCCACACAGTGCCTCCTGATCCAGTTGCTGATATATTGTTTTATCTGCCTTCTGTGTCTCTCAAGTCCATTGTTAGGATATAACCATGCACAATTTGCTCATCACCAAATAGAAAAAAAGCCATCTCAAAATATTAAATATGAGGGACCAATGCAGAGCAGAATAGAGGTTAATGACAACAAACTTAAAACATAAACGTGCGTACAACAGGCAAGTAATGGCTGCACTGGCATTACTTTGATAAAAGATACAGTCAACCTTTGTACAAGCTAAATCAACTAAAACCAAAAGCATTTCTAGTTTCCACTGGTAGTACACAATCTTAATTGCACCACATAGACCAAAGCGGAAACCAAATCATGACTATACTGAGTAGAAGGCAAGTTACTTAATCTCTCAAGGAATGATCTCATTATGGACTTAACCCATTGTCCCTCTCTCACTATTCTTAAATCAATACATTTAAATTCCAGAATCTGAGGAGTTCCAATCTTAATCCGATCATTTTTTTTTCTCCAAAAAGTATTAGAAAACTACCCTAGTCCTGCCATGTAACATCTCCAAAACTAAAAAAATTGAAAGTTAGAAGTATTTGAGCATGTTTCCAAAAAAAATATTCCCAAACATTTAACTACAGAATAAAACTTCAGGGATTAAAATACAAAACGTTGTCAGCATGCTTCAGACTCTAAGTAGCAGCAGAATGGGACATTTCACTTAAAAAATATGCAAATTTTGCAATCTTATAGCATGTATTGTTAGATAACCAAGAAACCGATGGTATTCAACTTCCAGAAAGCAACAATCTCTTAATCAAGCATCCTCAAATACTTTAAAAGTTTAGCAGCTTCATTATTTTAGAGAGCTTATTTATCTCATGGCTCCAAAAACATTCAAAGCGTAGTTGCATAGAACATTTTGACTCCTGAATCTTGTAGCAGGCATTTAACTTTGAAGCAAATATCGCTACCACATTATACTGCTCATAAAATAAGCTCATTGTTATTCTTTAGTACCCACAAAGAAAATCTAAGTTTTAGAGGATCAACTCTGAAAAATATGAGTAGCATATCATATACTCAGTCTCCCATTATCTGTGAATATGTGCAACTGCAAAGGAAAAATGTACGAATAACACAGGAGCATCATTTTATCTGAAGCACATAGAAAAAAGGTCCATCTAATAGATGTTTCTTTCCTTGGGCAGTAGGCAATTTCTTGGACAAGACATTACCAAAAAGATTCAATTTTACCCACATCTAACTTTCAACAATTCTCACCATTTTTTCTTTTTTTTGGGCTATAAATCACTCTCTGTGTAACCATCTAACAAGAAAATGAAGTAAAATGTACAATATTTAAACCAACTTGAAGACAAAGTTTATCATTTTTCCATCAAAGACAGTAAGAGTCGACATTCACGTTACATGTTATTGTATTGTAGACACCTCTTTTCATAAAATGATTTTATTTTAATCGTTTAAGCAATAAATTGAAACATCGGAGTTGACCAATTTTCACCCAAAGAAAAAACCTATGCCGCACTCACTAATTCGAATATGGCAAAACAGAAACTAAATTCTGTAAGAGGAAATTCTTAGGTGACCTAATTAATCAACTTGCAAATTCAAATCAAGAGAGGCCTACAATCATCTTTCCAGTTTATTTTCCATTATCAAGATTACGAAGAAAATTCAACAATTCTCGGGGTCAGTTAGAAATTCCTGAGTAGATACACTCTTTAATAGAAATCTCAAGCAAACACACTCACACACACACACACACACACACACACACACACACATATATATATATATATATATATATATATATATATTACAGATACACACATTCTTCAATAGAAGTAATTTAAGTCAACTACATTACTCACTTATGAATGCGTAAGATCGAGAAACAACTGACTCAACAAATCGAAACGCAAATATTCTTCAGAAATGGGGATATAGAAACAATTACTAGCATAATACAGTATTTAATCCATTTTTCTCTTTTAAATTTAAAAAATAATGTAGCCTTACAAATTCACGAACGATGCCCTTGTAGATGAGGACGGGGACAGCGACACCGAAGAGGCCGACGATCGCGAGGTTACGGCGGGTCCACCTGAAGTTGTGCTCCAGATTTTCTCTCGCCGTCGACCAATCCTCGATCCAGCGGTTCTTATTTGCTTCCATGCCTCCACCCATTTTCACACGTTGTATCACTTCAGCCTTCACACAAACTCTCTTGTGTAGCTGTGATGAGGTTTTGGAGTCTGGTACTGGTAGAGAAATGAACAAAGAAGAAAAGGGGGCAAATTATTTTGGGAGCACCTGAACCTCCTAAAATTTCAGTTTTAACACTTCAACTTTTTCCGATTAACTTAAGCACCTCAATTGTTTTTTTCTCGATTCCTAATTTGTGGATGAATTGTCGCCCACAATGGTTTCATTCCCATGAGATTAATTAGGGGTGGAGATTCCTACCAATTCTTAAAACAAGAATGAGATAATATGGAAGGGGAGGAGATTCTTAGGCCATGAAATGCATAATTACCATTCTTAATTGGTATAAATAAGATGTGAAAAAAAATATGTCATTGCATTATATTGATCCGATCGATTAAAAATTCTAAAATTATTTTAATTAATAAGATCACTTGTTGTCTTAGATGTATATGATCTATAGTTAGAAGTGTGAATTAGGTTCATCTTAGAATTTCTACATAAAAATGATAGAATGTAATCCAAACACAAATACTAGACTATGTTTGAATTTGAAAATAAAGTAATTTAAAATGACATATTTCAAAAGTTCATAATTTTAAAATTAATTATTTGAAACTTTTAAATAGTAAAAGTTGTGAATTTGTGAAAAAATAAAATTTTGATAATTATAAAAAAATTGTGAAACTTTATAAATATGATAATACATAAAAATAAAAGAAAATAAAATGAGATAAAGAAAGTGTTTATATAGTTTCAATAATGAAATTATGAAAAAAAAATATTTATGTGGTTTTTCAATTAGAATTTGAGTGTGTTTAAAAATTCTCATAAAAATGTCTAAAATTTTGAAAAACTTGCTCATCAAATTATTCAACCAAGATTTTTATATTGCAAATTTTACAAATACTAGATTAAAAAGAAAATCCATCATAAAAAACCACATCCAAACACACCTTTACATTCCTGGCACTCCCCCCCCCCCCATTTCAGTCTCATGGCTTTAATGTCATGTCAATTGTGGGTTTATTCGAAATATTTTCAAGTCAGAGGACTATGCTACAATTTTGTGATACTTTCCGAACCCGATTAGGGCTATGCTTTTCCCATCCCTTTCGTATATAAAGGGAGAGAGGATGCCGAGAGAATCAGAAGAAATCAGAGGAATGGCGACAAAGATCAGTCTGAAGGCGAAGGGAAAGGCCACAAAGAAGGGCTTAACAGGCGAAGAAGACGATGGAGGATCATCATCAGCAGTAAGGATGGCGAAGGAGTGGACCACTTGGGCTGCGAAGAAAGCTAAAATCATCACGCACTATGGTTTCATCCCTCTTGTTATCATCATAGGCATGAACTCTGAACCCAAGCCTTCTTGGTCTCAACTACTCAGCCCCGTGTAAGAGAAGAGGTTCAAAATTTCCCAGTCCTGGAAGATAATCTAAAGTTTTGATCTTTATGCGGTCGAGGGTTTTGTTATGAATCAATTTCTGAATGGGTTGCTCATGTATTAGTCGATTTGACGTCTGTTAGTTATGGGGCTCTTTTGGGGTTCTTAGTTTAGTAGGGTTTTAGTTATTTATTGCTGTTTATTAACGAGTCTGTTATGTCATTTTGATTTGTGTTTTGGCAGACCTAATAAATAATATTATATGAATTAGCGAACTCTTTATGAGTTTGATTACATTGCTTTTATTTTTCCTTCAAATTTTGCTTCTTCAGTATCTGCTTTGGCCTTTTTCTTGCATTCTTCGATCAATTTATTAATTTCGTAATTGCAATTGCATGTGTAGTTAATTCTTTGTTTAGCTGTCTTCTCTAAACCCCAACTTTAGTATTGGATTATGAAATTTTCTAGTTAATGAAATTGTTAGATTTTTTTAGTTAATTAAATTATTAAATCAAAGATCGCTGGCATCGGATGGAATTGATGTGTATGTTCTTGTTTATTCAGGTTTTAGGAGTATTTATCTGGAAATAGATTGTTCAGGCTTTTCTAATGAAATATTAATATGCCCGAAGTTTGTTAGTTTAAAGATGGATTAATGATTTTGGTACTACAGATATTAGCATGGGACTATCTGCACAAGTTTGTTGCTACTCGTATATTGCCCTTCTCTTGAAATATGGTGAAGTATGGCTTGACTTGTTAAGTTGCATGATCTTTATGTTGATGGAGTTGCAGCAGAACTGAAGTTGGTTTGGTCTTTGGTGGATCAGAAAGTTTTGTTAATTACTGTGCATATAAATTGGCATAGGAATATCTGTTTAAACACATCTGCAGGTTAGATAATTCATTTGTCTGATTCATGTTTGGTGAAGTTTTGGCCTGTCATATTATATTAATAGCTCTCTTTTGGACCATACAAATGAATGAATGGGTTAGGGGGGAGGATTTTGAAGCAAAGCGTCTATTTTTGTCTTAATTATAATTTCAGCTATAGGAAGTTTACATCTAACATGATACAGAATCAATTATAAAATCTGGATGATTTAATTGTACTCGAAAGCTTTAACTTTCAATGCCTTGTGAGTTTCCCACTTTTTCTGGGAATTGGTTAACTGTGATTGTGTCCCTTCAAATGGGTATTGAATAGGATAGTTTGTGTTTGCGTTTCTGTTCCTTCTTTGTTTCACATGAGAATGGTACCATGAGCCCATGTCAAGGTTCCCAGGTTATTTTCTAATCATGAGTGGGTCTCTGGCAAGACTTGACTTGCTGCAGATTTTCTTCTCCTCCTATATTCTTTGTATCATATTCATCAAAGTAGACGTTGCATAAGTTTCTCAGATGTTTCATAGGGTACTTAGTTTAGAAGCATACATTACATAGGCAAATATGTATAATAGGATTAACTTTTCCTATGAGTGATAGATTTTGAGTTATGTGGCAACTAGAAGAATGCCGCAAGTTGATTTCTGCGTATTTGATGGGTTAGGTGCACATGACAATCTAGGTTGCATTTGAGTTAATCTTTTACCTTTGTCAGTAGGAGGGTGTTCACTATTTGATTTGTATGGAAATATTAAATTTGATCAAATCATTTTTTGAAATTTGGTTTGATTTTTTTTTAAAATGATTCGGTTTCAAAAAATATTCAGAATTTTGGTTCGGTTTCGGTTATGAGATTAAGAAATCAAATCAAATCGAAAAATTGAAATTATATAATTAAATAATTAAATATTTATTTTTAATAAAAAATAAAAAATGTTATAGGTAAAAACCTGTAACTATAATACTCTAATCTAATCCTTCTTTTAATGAAGTTTTGATTTTTTTTTATAGAAAAATGGTTTTGAATTATTGGACCAAACTGAAATAATTTGATTCTATAAAAAATAGAATTTGGTTTGATTTTGTCAGAAAAAACTGAAAAATTAAAAATTAAAATTTTGAAATCGAAAATTGAACAAAAAGCTAAATGCTCGCCCTATTTGTGCAGCAGGGAGAAGCCTCTGCCTTGTCTGGTTATGTTAATTGGTGGTTTATTATGGTCATTTATCCCTCCACCAGGATTATTTACAGTGATAGCAACTATGTCATGGTTGCTGTTAAGTTTTAACTTTTAACTGCATATTGCTCCGGAGGTTTTACATTCATTCGCAGGTGGTGCTTACAAAACTGTAATTTTATTTTAGTTTCTAAAATATTTTCATTTATTTTGTCAAGTTTTTATTTTTCTTAAGAACTAATTCTCTACTCTTATTTCTTAAGAATATTTTGTCTACTTCAGGCCCTCCTATATTTTGGTTTATAAAAAATGTTAGCTTCTTTAACAAAACCTTGGGGATTTGTTCAATACTCCCTCCGTCCCTTTTTGTTTTATAGTCCATTCTTTTCTTCTTTTTTCCAAAGAATTTTTTAAAATCAATTATTTTTTCTATTTTTGTTTCCCAGTCCTAAACTATTGAAAAATAATCATGGTGATGGTATTCGTTAATGTTTGTTGTAGAGGTTAATTCTGACAAGTTTTCTGTTGCTGATTTATGAGGCTACTTAAATGAGATGACAAATTACTTCTGGAAGTTAATATCATTTGGGTTTGCCTTTTTTTTGTAAAGGAAGAACTAAAAAGGGTAATTTTTCAATGAAGTTGAGAAAGTGAATAAAAAAAAAGTATGACATTTGAGTTTGCCTTTTGTTGTCAAGGAAGAACAAAAGAAGAAAAAAAATTCAATGAAATTGAGAGAGTGAAAAGGAAAAAGAAAAAGGAAGTCAAGTGGTTGGCGATTGATGTTCTTACCCCTTATTAGCCAAGCAGTTAGAATTAGAGAAAGGAAACAGGCTGGGCTGGTCAGGCCCGAGGTTAAAATGAGCAGGCCATTTAGGTTCAGCTCTATTCATATTATATGAATATGACAACCCAATTCAGCTCACTTTGAGCCTCAAACCCACACGGGCCAAAATAGGTTTGTTTTGTTATCCTTTCTTTATTTGCATTACATTTCTTTTTTCTTCAAAACTTTTGTAAACAATGATTTATAATATCAAAAGTAATAAAAAAACTTAATTAATACAAATAAGATAATGTACAAGTTTAAGGATTTGAGAATTGAGAAAATGCTATTAGAATTAAAGATTAAGACAACATATAATTGATATACTTAATAAGTTTAAGGTAAACTATTTTTTTCTTTAAATGAAAAAAAAAAGGTCGTATGAATCGTAGGTCAAAACAACAGGATAAGTGATTTTGAAGCCCAATCCATATTTTTCTAGGGTCAAATTGGATTAGCCCGTTGGACCGACCCATATTACTTCATCTAATTAGAATAATTTGACCAACATTGAAATGCAAAAATTTAATCTAAAAAATTACTAGTATTGATTATAAAAATATTATTGGACTTACTTAAACTCACAAAATGGACTGAATCAACTAACTTAATCTATAAAAAAAATAATATTAAATAGTAAGTTCAGTCATTCTCTATCAATTTAAACTTTTAGAGTATTTGTAAATGTAATATGGTATCAAAGCCCTACGACACAATTTGACCCTCCCAACTAGGGGTGGCAAAATCGGCCCAGTCCGTTGGGCTGGCCCATTAAGCCCGTAAAATAAATGGGTTGGACTTCAATATTTGTGGCCCAAAAAAATCGGGTCAAATTGGCCCGGCCCGTATAACCCACGGGCCAAATGGGTTCGGGTCAATTTAGCCCGCGGGCTAACGAGCTGACCCGGCCCGATGCCTTCACAATTCCCAAAAACTACTGAGAGTAAGTGGGCAGTGGAGTGGCTACTGCTGGCTATTGCCTATTGCAGAGTATTCCTAATTTGCTAACAATAATATTTTCTACTGGTTTTTTGAAGCTCAAGATCGAGTTTCTGTGTTGTTGCCTGTCGACGTCGACCTCACCCTCCTCATTCTCAAGGACCTCAAGCTCAACCAACCCTCAGCCGGTCAGCCCCCCCTACCCCTCACTGGCTCACTGTGTCTGTGCTGTGCCTGTGCGTGCGACAGTCACAGACTCGCAGACGCAATTCTTAGAGGCTCAGGCGCTCAGCCCCTCACTGGCTCATTGTCTCTCTTTGCTCGTCGCCAGTCTTCGCCCTGTCGCCCATCGCCGATTCGCCCATCGCCAGTCAAATAGCACTCGCCATCGCCTGGTAACTGGTAAGTGTCAGTTTCTTCATCTTCTTTCTTTTTTCTTCTTTGTTTGGAATGGGAGGGGAAAGAATGGATACTGCTATATATATATATATATATATATATATGTTTGTGTGTGTGTGAGAGAGAGAGTACTTGCTGGTTGTGCTTTCTTGAGTTTGAGTTCTTCTTTGGTACTCTGTTTTGTGTTGTTCAAATCATTTGCATTCCTCTGCTCTGTGTAAAAATAGACATGGGTTGGTTGTTTGTGTATAAATTATGAATGTGATAGTTTATTGATTTCAAAAGCTTTTGTATTTCTATCATATTGGATAAGAACTGAAAATCAAATACTTATTGATCTAATTCAAGATATTAAATTCTTGATAAAGCTAGTTCAGCTATTTTATTAAATTCTAATTGTCGGTGCCTAGCCACAATAAATAAGAGAAATTGTGAGCAGCATTTTATTACTGATTGCAGGTTCGTCATATTTGCCATGTTGCTTTAAAAAGAGATCACGAATTTATCAACACAGTTGAAGAGCGTGGTGAAGAGACATATTCCCAGTTAGGCAACAGTTAATAGACATCCCATTTATTTAGCCAAATTAATTACTCTGACAATGTAAAATCTTTTATGCTTATAAATTCCATGTAATTATAGGTCAGACAGATGCATCTAGTTGCTGCTGTAGACAACCATTTTATGATTCTTTATACATTACTAAAGGAGCATATTGCAGATGATGTTGATTATAAGGTATGATTCTACCATCTCATTCAACGGGCACAAGTTTATGGTCTTTTCAGAATATTCTGAAATCTACTGCAAATTATAGGGAAAGATATGTAGAAAGGAATTAGATAGGTCTAAACTTCAGTAGGCATTGCAGTAACATATATTCCAAAAGTCTTCCCATTGTAAATAATGTGCCCTTTGCAGATTAGGTTGTTATCTGATAAAATATTTCTGCACAATAACACATTAGATGAATAAGTATTTGATAAGTAATAACACATTAGATAAAATATTATAAGTAATTCAAATATTTTTATTTCTAACAACTTGTTAACAAACAATTTGTTTAGTTTTGTCTTTTTCATTTCCTTAAAGTAGCTAAGTACTATAACACTCTATAGCCTCTGCTTTTTTTCTTTCTATTCTTATTTGATAGAGTAGTGCTTGTTTTTAACTTTACATGACTGCAAGCTAGATTACAAGAGCTAATAATGGTATCCACTGGATTGCATGTGGGCTCATCTTATCAGTAAATCATAATGATAATTCCTTTGTTTTTCAGGTAATTATTTTTGAGATTACAATATGGACTTCGTAATTGATTGTGATGATATGGATGATATAATAGAATTGGCTAAAAGTACTCCAGGTAATGACTCTATCGATTCTAATGCTGTTACTGTTATGTCTAGTACTCAAAGTAAGAGGAAGAATAATGATGATGGCAAAGAAGATGCTAGTGGAAGTTCAAGTTCTAAGAAATATAGATCTAAAACATCCGAAGTGTGGGAATGTTTTACAAAGATTGGTATGATAAATGGAAAAGAAACATGTAAATGTAATGGTTGCAGAAAATGTTATAGTTGTAAAAGTGCTTCGAGAACCACTCATTTGAGGCGACATTTAGATAAATGTCATGCAATCCCTAGATATCATGATGTGGGGAGCTTGCTAGATAGACAAGCTACATTGGCAAAGTTTAGGAAATTTGATCCTAAAATTTATAGAGATTTATTGGCTAAAGCTGTCATTCAACATGATCTTCCATTTAGTTATGCTGAGTATGAAGGGGTGCATGAGGTGGATAGGTACTTGCAACCTGATTTTAAACTCACTACCAGAAACACTTGCAAAGCTGATTGTTGGAATGTTTATTTAAATGAAAAGACAAAACTTAAGAAAGCAATAGCTAATATTTCTGGTAGAATTTGTTTAACTTCTGATGTATGGACTCCTAACAATTCTACACAAGGTTATATGACTGTCACTGCTCATTATGTTGATGAAGAATGGAGGTTAAATAGTAAATTGCTATCTTTTTGTACTTTAGATGGTCCACATACCGGGATTGAATTGTCGGGAAAGATTTATGATTCTCTTAGGGATTGGGGAATAGACTCAAAAATATTTTCCATCACCTTAGATAATGCCTCTAACAATAATAGCATGCAAAACATTTTAAAAGAGAGGCTTAATTTGCAAAATGCTTTGTTATGTAAAGGTGAATTTTTCCATGTGAGATGTTGTGCTCATATCTTGAATATTATAGTTCAAGAGGGTATAAAGGTGACAAGTGATGCTTTGACAAAAATCAGAGAAAGTATTAAGTATGTGAAGAGTTCCGATGGGAGGATAAGAGAATTTCGTAGATGTGTTGAAGAAGTGCAATTGAATGATGTTAGTGGAGGTTTCTTGAAGTTGGATGTGTCTACTAGATGGAATGATTCATATATAATGCTTGAAAGTGCTTTGAAATATCGTCGTGCATTCATGAGTTTCACTTTTCATGATAGAAATTATAAATTTTGTCCAAGTAATGAAGAGTGGGAAAGAGCGGAGAAGATGTGTGCTTTCTTGGCCCCTTTTTATCGCATTACTAACTTGATATCTGGATCATCTTATCCCACAACAAATTTATATTTCACGCAAGTTGCAAATATTGAGATGAAATTGAATGAAAATTTGACAAGTGAAGATGAAGTGATCAAAGCCATGGCATCAAGCATGAAGGGAAAATTTGATAAGTATTGGAGTGATTATAGTGTAATTCTTGCACTATGATCTATTGTTGACCTACAAAAAAATGGAGATTTTTTGAACTTTGTTTATAAGAGGCTTTACCCACATACTTATCAAGAGAAGGTGAATAGAGTTAAAGATGTTTTGTATAAGCTATTCCGTGAATATGAGCAAAATTAAACTTCATCAAGTGAGGACCAATCCCGAGCACAAACAAGTGAAACAATATCTTCATCGATGATGTGCATTGAAGATGTAAGATATCTATCATTCATTGTATTGTTTTATTTTTTATTGAAACATGTAAATATGTAATCTATTTTTGTAATGTCATTATTTTCTTTAGGAATATCATCAAGAAATGAGGCAAATGTCTTCGAATGATGGGAAGTCCCAACTTGAAATATATTTGGAAGAAGGATGTACAGTTGGAAGTGACTTAGATGTGCTTGAGTATTGGAAGTTGAATAAACATCGTTTTCCTCAACTTGCAATAATGGCTTGTGACATTTTGAGCATTCCAATCACAACAGTGGCTTCGGAATCTTCATTTAGTATTGGTGGTCGAATCTTAAACAAGTATAGAAGTTGTTTGCTTCCAGAAAACGTGCAAGCCCTTATTTGTATACGTAACTGGTTGTATGGTTTCAATGAAGATGGAAATCCCGGTAATTATATACTAATAATTCTCTTCTTTTTTTTAACATATAATTTGTTGTTTGCATTTCATTATTTTCATTTTAGTTATTAACTTTTTCTTCTTTTTAAATGAATTACAGATGCACAAATACAAAATGTGGAGGAAATACGAGTGTCTAAGGCTAAGGAAGAACTTGTGAATTGTGTGGATTTATGAATTGAGAACTTATGAATTGTGTGAACTTATTTTCCTTTTGCAATTTTTTTTTTTTTGTGGTTTGAAGATGGTTTGTTTGTGTTTTGGCTTGAAGAAGGTTTTGGTATAAATTTATTTATGTTTGAGTTTTGACAATGAACATTTTGTTTCATAAAATCACAATAGGTTTGTATAATTGTATTGAATGCATAATGAAATGATTAATGCATTGCTTGATGGAAAAAAATATAGTCTATTGGGTTTTTCAAGCTATTTAGTAGACTTGTTTCTTGGATGAGCTTGTTTTTTTCTCAAATGCATGTCTTAAAAATTTTAAAACTATCAGGTCATTTCGGCCCGTTGGCCTGTAGGCCCGTAGCATTGTTTGGCTAGGCTGTAGCTATTTTGGCCCGTGTAAATTTGGCCCGGCCCGGCACGGCTGTTTTGCCACCCCTACTCCCAACCATGGCTTCCACTACTGCCACAACCTCATAGAGTACTATTGCTACCATTGTTTAAGACCCACTAGGGGCATACTCAATAAGTGCAGATGTTCCCATTTTTTCACCTTACTTTGTTCATTCATTAGCAATAGCAAGTATATCTCTTTTGTCTCAATTGTTGGCTAGTGGTGTAGAAAATTACCATGGATGGCGACAAACAATGATAATGGTTTTGGATGTCAAAAGCAAATATTTCTTTATCGACGACACCATCTCCCCACACCTATAGCTGACCATGCTAGGTATCTCCAATGGAGATGTGTGAATAGCCTTGTTAAATCTTGGCTTATTAATTATGTTGCCCTAGATATTGCTACTAGTTTGATTTTGTTGAAACAACAAGATAGATACATGATGAACTTGGATGCCGTTTTACAATCGATAACACTTTTGGCATATATGAACTTAAGTGAGCAATATCCAATTTCAACAACAAAATCAGGCCATCACAAGGCACTATACATCTCTTAAGAGCTTGTGGGATGACACTATACCAACACAAATTTAATTGTAGTTGTGCTGTGGCTGAGAAATTTACACGAGATTTCCAATGTGATCGTTTGATCTAATTTCTTATGGATTTAAATGAGTCTTTTGCTCAGATTTGCAATAGTATTTTGAAGCCTTTTCCAAATGTGGCAGATGCATATTCAATGGTCATGCAATAGGATAAGCAACATAAAATCGTTGCTACCTTGCCCAATCTTCTTGAGTCCTCATCATTTGCAACACCTACGGCTTTTACCTCTTCATTCAATCCACACAAAAGTACGCAAATACCCCTTATAGTAGTGTCAAGTTATTCAAAATGGCTTATATAATTTAAATTCTTTTGCAGAAAAGAAAAAATCATTGGTCACCATTTTTTTTTTATAAACACCAAACATTATATCCACAACAAATAGATATTTAACACTTATGATAGTGAGCACAAAATAACATCATTTATAATTTTATGCAAAAATAAACATTTTTTTAATAAAACAAGAACATTCCAATTATTCACTAGAATCCAACCTTAACCAAGATCTAGATTTCTCAACCATGAATAAAAATGGAAAAATCAACTACAAATCCTAAATCTTCAATATGCATATCGGAAAAATAATTAACTTGCCTTACTTATTATCAATTGTGTGCCTCATCAATCAAACATTCTCCTTTCTCCCTTGTTGTTTGTTCTTGGCCTTCAACTCTTTGTTCTTTTCCTAAAGGACGAAAAGAGAATAACATGAATGTATAAACTATTTTTAAACTTTTCGATTTCTTTTAACAAGGTAGCTAAACCCACAAGGGTAAAATAACTATTCCTTTTATTTGGGTAAACAATCAATCAAAACCTAATCAAAAAATTATATAATCAATCAATCTAATCTCTTAATAGACAAGAAAAATAAATTAAATACAACCACTAGGGGATAAGGATTACACAAGTCATATTTCTATACAAGCATCATAAATAATTATAATATAATTTAGAAATGTATTATTATTTTATCTAATTTGTAATTGGAAAAGGGAATTACTAAATCACATAATTCATCCCACACTCTGATTACATTTGAACAATATTATTCTTTTATTTCTAAATCCCACCCTTTCACTTTTTCAAGAAGTACGATAAGTTATGTTTCATGTCTATATAGTAAAGTAACCCTATTAATAGAAATATTTCTTATAACTGTGGTTTTCTATTAATCATGTGTCAATGTGTTCAACCTTCTTATTCTACTATAAGCAAAAAAGCATGTAGAATTGCATTCCCAATCAAAATTTAATTCTCATTCCATCAAAGGTAAATGAATGAAAAGTAAAATAAAAGCACAAAGAGCGAGAAGAGATTTCCCATAATTAGGAAAATTCCTAGAGCCAAGGACCTTTGATCCTCTGTCTTGACCTCTTTTGCCCCATCCTCATCCTCCTTTCAATTGGGACTCTACGTTGCAACATTAAGAAGAGACATGGAAATGACATCAACATTTTTCTTTTTTTCTCAGGATTCTTATAATTTTAGTCTTAGACTTTCCTTTTTACTCTATCTCTATACTTCTCATCCCAAGTGAGAACTTTATCCCCTTTGAACTAGCTTGTATTCTTTGAGTAATCGATTCTTTGGGCACTATTATTGCTGAAAAATAGAGAAACAAATGATATTACAGGTTGCAGAATGGCATTATCTAAAATTTTGGGAAATGGCTTAACGTCATTATAGTCAATAAAAATTTGGGATTAGTAAAGTAATTTGATATTTAACAATTATATTAGAAAGTGTGTCATTACTCTAGTCATCAGTGCTATAATATATTTTAGAAATGTGCTATGATTGTATCTAATTTTCAATTTACAAGTTAGTAATACATAAAAAATGTATAATCACTAAAAATGAACTTTAGAAACTTGTTGCTTATATTTAAAATTAATAAAATTACTTGTAGGAGATTTTAACATATTAAGTTATTTCCGTTCTTGGTTGGATTACAGTGTATGCGTTGTTGATGAGAGGAAGAAGAATCAACTAATTGAGTATTTCTCGATATCTAATAATATAAATAAATCTTAGAATTAGAGGTGCGATTGTTGTGAAGTACATCACATGAGTGCCAACCGATGAACTATGTTTGGAAAGGTTTGTAAATTCTATTCATACAATGTAAAAATTGCACAATAGATTCTTTTTTTTTTTTTTTTGTAAGTCTAGTTGAGAGATTGAACCATATATACATATATATATATATATATATATATATATATATCTTGTGTTGTTGTTTTATTATTTTGCTTCGTTTTTTTTTCTAATACTCTTGTGTAAGCTTATTTTGTTCTCAACAATTGGACTCAAAATAAGGGTACTAACATCAATAGCTTATATAAATGATTGTCTATGAAACTTCTTTCATTCTCAGAGAAAAGGTGACAAAAGGGAGGATGGCGGAAGAATATAATGTCATAACAAGGTTTGTCACTGGAGAAGTTTTAATGACTAGAGATGGAAAATTGTGTCATATAGTTATGTTGGTAAGTCGTATCAACCATTATAATTAGAGTGAATAGGAAAAAAAATCACTATGTTTTTAGCGAGTCTTGCTTTTGGTGCACATTTTCCCCCAAAAAGGTCATAATACTTTAAAAAATGAGTCAAAAAGGTTATTGCGTCAAGCTAGGCCATTAGGACAAACAAAAAAATGTTTTTTTTTTTTTGCTTCAAATTCCTTTTTGGAATGGTAATTTTTTCATTAAAGAATAAATTAACTAAAAAACCAAAAATCGATTATCCCTCTCAACACACTTCAAACATGTAACCTATAACCCTCTCCCCTCTCTCCCAACCGACTCTTATTGTGGCCGTTACCTCTTTTCAGTGAAGTAAAAAAAGGTTACTACAAAAAAAATGAAGAGAATGGTTCAATGAAAAAGATAATGCTTTGATCCTTATATATGATATAATAAATTCAAAATGTGGGTTTATTCAGATAATGTTGGGAATGTTGTTATTATTTGTTGTTTGAATTTAATTAAAGCTTCTTATGATTTTAGAGTTTGGGGTAGTATGGTGTTTTTAGGTTTGCTTTTTTACTTCAAAATGTCAAATTTATACTAGAAAATGTCAACTTTAAAAATTCACTTTTGGTTGTTAAGGGTTGAAAAATGTGTTATTTTTGCTGTTTTGAGTTATTTGGCAATACTAGTGTTGTGAGCTTTAGTGATTAAATAATGTTATAGTAGTACTTGCTATCATTGAAGGGGAACTCATGTGATTTTGTAATGCATGTAAATTTGTTGACAATACGTTTGTACCTTTTCTATTAGTTTTATTATTTTATTTTCTTTTTGATTTATTTATGAATATATTTTGAATTTTTTGAGTAGAACTCGGATCCCAAATGTTTACATTTAGGATACATCACAAAGGTAGAATAGTTGGAGACTAGTACAAATCATACGACGTTGGTGACGTAGATTATATTGATAATTGTGATAGAGATAGATTTAGCTTCCATGAACTTAATGCAGTGTTCAGGCAATTGGGGCACACTCAAGGAATACAATGGTTTTGTATTATTACCTTGATCCTAGAGGTACATTGAATCATAGGTTAGGACAATTATAGACAGATGCACAAATGTTAGAGTTTTATCAATAAGTGTCTCAATACAAGGTAATAGAGGTTTATTGTGACCACAAGATCAAATAAGAAGTTTTGGCAATTAGAACAAATTATTGTGGAGGTGTTTCTAACGTCACCACTTGTAAAGAGTTTGAAGTGGGGCAGAAGTTTGGCAATTGGAAATAGTTTAGAGATGCCATTAGAACATATGTCATCTTGAACATGAAACACATTCATATGTATACTAATGATGGACAAAGATTGAATGCTAAACTTGGAGCTCCTTGTTCCTTGTTTGTCTATGCCAAGAAAATTAAAGTCCTTGGCAGTTATAATTTTGTGGTTGTTTCAATGATTGACAATCACACATATTGCAGTGACACTTGGGAAAATCTCAGATTGTCTTCTAAGTGGCTTTCAAAGAGATTCTGGGAGAGAATTAAGGCAAATGTAAAAATGAAAATTAGGCCGATCAAACAAAATGTTGATGAGGAATTTGGATATGAGATTTCATAATCCATATAAATTATAGTCAAATATCCAAGTAAAGGTAGAGTAAATTATAAACAAGGCTAGAGTAAAAGGCAGTGTCAAATATCCAAGGGAATACTAAATAACAATATAAATTGATTTTGAAAATCCAATTTTGGAAAACTTTTCAAAACATGAAACTAATATCCATAAAAGATTTCAAGAATAAAGATTATAGTCAAAGTCATGTTATCATAGATATTGGGACTCAAGTGGTGGCTCCTATCATGGGGGCATATCACTTTGCTCCCAATTAAGTGGATATGAGATTCAAGAGGCGGCTCTCATCACGTAGGGTGTAGCACTTTACCCCCAACCCAAATCTCAAGTGGATTTGTGACTCAATATTTGGCTTCCACATCGTACGGTATAACATTTTGCTCTCAATCTAAATCTCAAGTGGATGTAGGACTCAAGAGGTGGCTCTTATCACGTATATGTAGCACTTTACTTCAAATACTAATCACAAATATACTAATAGGACTATTCTTCCAAAAATGTCGTTTCTTGCCTTTTTGCCGTTTAGGATGATCTTGCTAGCCCTTGGCCAAGTCTTTGGGTAGCAAAAATATTCTACAAGAATTGGAAATCAAAACATATTGGTAATTTTAGTGAGATAACTAGGAATTAGAAATTCTTATTTTCATTTTATGAGAGAACACATTTTATGAATTAATATCTTTGTAAAACATTTTTTTCTCAAGTAATTAGGGTTTGGAGTAACTTTAATATTTAATCATAGCATTTTAAATAACTCTAGAAATAAATCAAACCATTACATAACAAAAGAAAATGAGCATCAGGTCATTCTCAGGTGGAAAAGAAACAAGATGCATCAAGAATTTCTCCCATGATCATCTCGATTTCTTCATGGAACCACTTAAATTATTTATAATATAGTTAAAACAACAAAACATGAAGGATATGGGGTCAAAGCTTGGCTTCTCCGAAGTATTCAACAGTTGAAATGTTTCGACAGAGACATTGTTTAACATATCTTCAGAGAGAAGAACCAAGTGGCTGATAATTTGGCTTCTAAGGGTTGAAGATGAAAAAAATTATATATTATTTGCATATCAAGTGTTACAATAGAGGACTAGATTATTGATTTACATGGATATATTAGGTTTCTCTTTAGTTCGAAGACTTTAGTTTTTATCTTATATTCTTGTTATTTTCACTTACTGAAGGTTGGATTTATGCCCCTCCCCCCTTATTTCTTGTATTTATTTTTTTGTTTATGAGATTTAAGAGGTCTTCCTCCTCTTGTAAAATAAAAAAAAATAGAAAATGTTGAGTGAGGATAAGAGAAAATAAAAAGGAAAAGGAAGAACAAGAAAAATGTTCTGCAAACACAATAAGTTTTCACTTCCAGCTTTATTTTGAAATTTCATAGGCTTTGTTCATTAAAATTCTAAGTTGTTTTTTGAAATTTTTTTGCAAAATTTTCCAGGTTTTCTATGGTTTAAATTATGAGTTATTTCTATAAAATTATTTAGTTCTAATTTCTATATTTTTCGTGAATTAATCTTGTGCTAAGCTATCATATTCATGCTATGAAGAATGTTTATTCCTTTGGTTAAATGCAAATTTTTTCTGATTGAAATCTATATTGCAAGTTTGGTTTTCTAAAATTTAGCAAACAAAAATGACTTTTGATGATTTTCTTCATTCTTGTGTAATGCAATACAACAAGTGCAGAGTCCGTCTCAATCCATTAAAAAGTTAGTCCCAAATCCGAAGCCAGAAGGAGACCATTTAAGATAGCTCGCAACTCAACCTCAAGAATGATGCATGAACCGTAAAATGAACAAAAGTCTCAATCACACCGTTCGCTATTGTATATGATCATCCTGCCACCGTTAGTCCTATTTTCCTTAACACATCTATCTAGGGGTTAGCATATGGTATATAGTTTGAGAATATTGAAAACCGTTATGTACCGTATTTTTTTCATATTCATTATAGAACATTTTCAAACCCTTTCTAAACACTTACATTGTGAAAATCATCCAAAAAGGGTTTAATACAGTTATAAGTGTTCTTGAGCAATCTTGTGAAACAATTACTCAAAAAGATCATTGAACTACATTTTGGTATATCCTTATATTCAAGGTGATATCTATATTAAATCATCTTTATTCATATCTTGTAAACTTATTCAATGTTGCATGTAGCTTAAAAACTCTAAGGGTTAGAGTGAAAAATTGAAGATAATTGTGATTATATTGTTTATGTGTATTTCATTGATTACTGTATTAAAGATTATAGTAGAATCAATGTTGTGTTGTAAAACTCTAGAAGTTGAGTGAAACTTGTTTAGGTAAGAGGTTTTTGGTAAAATCTTTAGGTGAATTGGGTGAGTTATTTTTCAAACTTTTACAATGTGTTTGGATAAAGACATTCAAAGAGGGTTTTCAGAATTTTAATCCAGATTTTGAAATATATAGATAATACAATTTTTATTTTTCATATTTAATTGTTGAACGTAATGAGTATCTAAATAAATATGAAAATAAAGTGTTAAATATATTTTTATAAGAAAAATGGTGACAATCATTTTATATTATTTTAGTGCATAATAGGTATCAAACCAACTTTTAATTAAAAAATTTGATTAAGGTAAAGTCAACCAAAATTTGGTGAAAGGATTTAATAATTTATTTAATAGAAGTGAATATTAATTAAAAGATGACAAATTAATCTATTTAGTCATTTATCTTTATAATTTTGATCGATATCATATCTTATTTTGTTTTTTAGCCTTTCTAATCTCCTATCTTTATAACTTAAGTCAAATAAATTCTTGTTATTTTTTAATTCAAATTGAATTTACCATTTTATCCCTACTTTTTTATCACATGGTAAGCATGTGCGGAATTCGGTGAAGTTTTCGTTGAAAAATGACAACAATGACATATTTGGATGAAATTATAAATAAATGATCAAATAGGCTGGAAAAAAAATAAGGCACTATATTCACCAAAAATGAAAGATAATTACAAAATACTCCAATTTGCTATTTATAAATTATCATTATGATTAGATAATTTGTCCCCCAGGTGCTTTGCTTTACCATATTCTAACAATATTTTGGTTGAAAGCCCTAAAGCTTTTAATGTCTTAATTTTGATTAATGACAAACATTGATGATGACTAATGTCTTGTTTGTACAAGTGATAAGTTTTTGGATTCATGATTTAATCCATGTAAGGACAAGATTTCAAATCTTCAAGGAAGTATACAAGTCAAGACTATCAAGATTTGAAGACAAGTTTTTATTGGATTAGATAGGAACTAGAGGTATAGTTTTAGAGTTATATATTTTGATATCTCTAGTTTTAACTCTAATTGAGTAATGGTTTCTAAAGGTTGCTCTATGAACTTAAAACGTTATTTCAAAATGTTTTTAATATGTTAAAATATGTTTTGGTATTTCGAAAACCATGTATTGTGATTTCAAAACTTAAATGGTTCATAAACTCTTGTTGGATTGATACCATAACTTATATGATTGATTGAAATCATCATTTGTGTGTTAGAGTATTGTGGATACACAAATGAACATGTTTCAGTCAACCTAAAGTGGTTTAGGTATCATCCACAAGTTAGTTTATCTTGTGGATGCTATGTGCTGTCAAATTTGTTCCTCTGTCAACTTGCGGACGACCATGAGGTTGACCGCAAGATGAAAAATCATCATTCGAAGGTTGTCTAGTGAGCTTGCGGATGATGGTGCGGACGACCAGTCTGATATGCGGTCGACCGCACTTCTCTTGAGTGAGTTTCCAACAGCTTCATTTTTTACCGTTGGGAACAAACCTTTAAATACCAAAACCTTTGGAATTCTTGAGAAGAACATTTTTGAGCAAAAACATTGTATATCTTGATCCTATAACATCTTAGAAACATTCCAAAACCTTTTCTAAACATCAATCTTGTTAAAATCATTCAATAAGGGTTTTACATTCAAAGGTGAATTTTGAACAATCTTGACAAGCTATTATTCAAAGAGGTGATTGTGATTCAAATTGATATATCTTCACATTAAGGTGATATCTATCAAACTCTATCTCTTATTATTGATTGTAATTGTATTAAGGTTGCAAATAGCATAAAACTCTAACTGTTAGGGTGAGCCTTGTGTAGATTGTTTTGTATTCAAGGTTTGTTTGTAAAACCTTTGGGTGAACCTTGAATTAAATTGTATTGTTAGGATTCACTAAAGAGAGTGGTGAGATTATTGTATAATCAAGGTTGTGTTGTAAAACTCAAGGGTTAGTGAGCCTTGATTGGTCGAGAGGTTATTTGTAAAACCCTAAGGTGAATTGGGTGAGTCTCTTTTGTAATTTCATTTATTTGATTAGTGAAGGGATTTGATAAATCCTTGAGTAGATAACTCAAGGTAGTGGATTAGGTTTTGTTGGATAAAACGAACCACTATAAATCATTGTGTTCATTGCTCTAATTTCTGCATTTTATTTGAACACATTATTTCTTATACAACTAGCACACCAAGTGTTTAATATTTGTTGTCAAAGAGGTGTTTTATTAAATTAGGTTGAAAAATCGAATAAAAACCTAATTCACCCCTCCTCTTAGTTTTTTCATTGGTGATAGAAAAAAATTTTGAATTGAAAATGGTTAAGAGATCTGAAATGTTTTTTAAAAAAAGATATGAAGAAAAATGGAAAAAATGTCAAACATAAAAGACCAAAATGACAAATTAGTCATTAATTCATATATATAGAGGACCAACTCTAAATCCAATTTCATTCATTGTAATTTTTTTTTAAAAAATAAAATAATTGTTAAGCCATTTCATGAAAGGAAAAAGAAAACAATAATTCCACAAAAGTTAGTTTAGATATCAAAGGTTTTTGAATAAAGTTTTTTTGAGGAAAGGGGGAGTGATGCATGTAAATGTCATTAATAGAAATTCGAGTTCAAGTGTAAATAAGAAAAAGTTGGATCCGCTACAATGGAGGTCCAATTACAAGTATTAGAGTTAAATAGATGAAAGATGCACTTAATGAACTTATTTTGTGTTATTTGGATTAATATATTCAAGAGAGAAATTGAATGGGGTGCTAAAGCTTTATGAATTTAATTAGATTTGATACAAAGGAGAAGAAAATCCAATTCCAAACCCACCAAGCTTAGGAATTTTGTCCAGTCCATAAAGATTTTAGGGTTTATTTGTTTTCTATAAGAATTTGTAAATATTGGTAGATTTGGTATCTATTGGATTTATTGTGTTATTTGTTTTCTTTTTTGAATAAGAAAATCTGGATAGATTTGATATTTTAGTAGATTTGATTTTTTTTAAAATAAGTATAATTTCTAATCAAATAAGGATTTGAACTCTTTCTTTTATATATGTAATTTGAACAATTCAAATGATAATCATTGAATATAATTTTGAATTTTCTATTAAAATTTTTGTGAGAGCTTTATTTTGAAATTTTTTAAAAATTTTGCCATTTATAATTAGGGTGCTTTGCTATTTGAACTAAAGACTCCTAATTCGTGATATTTGGTAATAATATCAAGAGATTATTATGATTCTTGTTTAATAGATAAGCTATGATCGTATTAAAATATTAAAGGTTTTTTAAAAAATAATAAATATGTCAATATATTGAAATCTTGAAAGTTTTGAACTTTATAGATATAAAACAATAAAACTTTAATGATTAGAGACTTAAATGTACATGACCATATATGACAATTTTTTTGTATTCGTATATTTTTTTTATTATTTCAAAAAGTATAAGACTTAGTGTCAATTAAATTACACAGACATATAGACATATATTGTTCATATAGAATTGAGTGTTAATTTTTTATTTATTATGAAACTAAGAAATTTATGAACTATGACTAAGTTATTATATTATCGTTATAATTAAAATAGTTAATATTGAACATGTCTTAAAAAGATGTAAATTATTAAAATTATGAACATTGTTTAAAAAATTTTATATTATAATTTTTTTATTTGAAAAAAAAAATTAATTTTAAATATGTCAAATATAAAGATACATATATTTTTAGATAGAAAGAGTGTATTACGATGTACCCCAAAAAAAAAAAAAAGAAGCAAAAGAAATATAATAGGAAACAAATGCAAACCCAGAATAGAAATATATCTTCTAATCCCAACTTCTGTTACAAAAATGGTTTTAACAAAAGGGTAAAACTGTCATTTCAATTGTGCCTCGATCCTTTTTCCGCATTTCTTTTTCCGGGAAACAATAAATTCATTAGAAAATCATTTTTGTAACCCAACTGTTGTTTATCTGTCTGCCTGAATCTCTTCGTTTCTTCTTATTACACGAGGAATCTTAAAACGATTGCAATCTATCATCTTCTTATATGTAAACATTTCTCTGCTCAGCAGTTGCAGATTTTGTATTTATGTGATGAAATTTAATGCCAACTCAATAGACTTTTGTGTCTGAAAATTACTGTTTGCAGCTAATCATCGTTTCCTCAGATCTCTAATCTTGTTGACGGTATTCTCTATTCTTTTCTTGTGTTTTTCTGTCAATCTAGACTTAGATGGGTAGATTTCTCAGGATGTTTTATGGGTTTTTCTTTTTAATGATTTTAACGATGATATGCATCATCAATTTTTAGTTGTTGTATATAATGTTGACATAATAAGCAAATTGAAGTTTCTCTATTTTATATGCATTTTTAGGCTATCTATAAATGAAACATCAAGCTATTTGCATGAATGCCTGCGATTTTTTGCATTTTCTTTGTGGGCTATATGCCATTCTGAAGATTTATGTCTTTTTGAAATGAAATTTCTGACCTTTGAGGTGAATTTTTTATCTTGGGTTATGTCTTTCCTTTTTTTTTTCGTTGTGTGTGTGTGTGGGGGGGGGGGGGTTATATCTCTTTCTTTCCTTTTGATTTCGTTGCGGTGTGTTGTGGAGAGAGATTTGGCATGTTGTAAATTGTAGTTCTTTAGCTTTATTCTCTGCATTGTTCTATTTCATAAGCTCATGGAGCCTGGAAAATTTTTCTCCGGAGAATTTAAATTAAATTTTGGCAAGTTTTACTAGATTTTAATCCATTTGTGAATGATTAGGTTTTCAATCCATTTGAGATCTTTTAGCCTGAAGCACAATAAGTAGGGTTTTGGGAGATGAACACTATGTTGGACGGGTTCTTAAAGATGGAAGCAATTTAAGCAATTTTTTTAATTTAATTTTTTAAAATCTTAGATCTCCAAAAAAATTACAATTGGGCAAAACCTGTCTAGCATATTAAAAGAAAAGAAAATTAACTTCAGATACCTGGTTATCTAATGGTGAATTCTTTTCTATTCATTCCTTGCAAAGCTTACTCTTTAGGCAAAGGGTACGCAATCTAAGTGTGCTATTGTCGTATCTACTCTTCCTATTCGTACCTTGATTTAATTAGCAAATCTACTATTTTTTGAGAAAAGGAAAAGAAATATCAGTCCTACACAGAAAACTCCCACTTCCAGTATACACACTTCAAAATCAGACCTTTCAGAGAATATCCCTTTGTGGAAGATTGGCTTAAAAATGTTATTACTAATGCGAATGCCTTTGATAAACAGGACACCTTCAATGGACGTGATCTTTCCTGCCATTATGCTCTGTGATTAATGACTAAAAGATTACAAACAGTAGATGTTTGCTACATACGAAGTACAAATATGTTGAAAATTTTCATTTCACTGATTCATTCGTGTTGATTAAAAATTAACTTAGGATCTGCAAATTACCTTCTCTAGGGTACACAACTTTGGAAAAGCTTTTGCCACCCAGTTTTCCTAGATGCTCATTAGAGCTGACTTCTTAGAACTAACTTCAGAATGCACTCAATGTTAGAATGTTATTCCAAGTTATCTGCTTAAGTTTCTCTGTGGTTTTATCCAGTGCAGGTCAAGGCATGTTTTGATGCAGAGGTGCAGCCTTTTTTAGGAAAAGCACCTCGGACCCTTCAATGCGAAGGTTGCTTAGTCAAGGGTGCATGTTTTTCTGCCTTCTTGCGCCTTTTCTATAGCTTAAGGCAGTGTTAAGGCGCGTTTGATTAAAAGTTCTCTTAAGATTTACCTTCTCCAGGATACACAACTTCGGAATATTTTTTCCATCCAGATCCCTAGGTGCTTATTAGATCTAACATCAGAATGCACTCAATGTTGTTAGAATTTTATTCCAAGTTATTTGGTATAGTTTTTCTGTGGTTTAATCCAGTGTTTTTCAAGGCACGCCTAGGCACAAAGGTGTAGCCTTTTCTCAGACCTTCCAGGTGAGGCTTGCGTAGTCAAGCGTAAGCTTTTTTGCAGACTTCCTACGCCTTTTCTACAGCTTAAGGCATGCCTGATTGAAAGTTGTCTCTTGAGCTTCTGTTTTTGCTGGAAGAGTCTAAGAGCCTCATTAAGAGTCTAAATCGTAATTAATACCTTGAGAATAGAATCAAAAGATTTGCCAAAGGCCAAAGAGGTTCTTATTGAAACTATACAATTCAATCAATCTTTGAAAATAGATGAAAAATTATCTCGAAAAGCTTTAAAAACTGCCTTCGTTATTAACATCTGTTGCGATCACATGGTGTACATTCTTTAGATGATGTAGAGGATGTCAGGATGAGTTGGTATTTGATGACGACGACTTGACATGGAATGCAGTAGCAAGTTCTGCAGGTGTTGAAGAACCTATTAAACTAACTAGATGCAAGTAAAATCCAGAACTAAAGCTTCAATTTCCAAACCAATGAAGAGGATGAAGAAGAGAAAAGATGTAGAGGGTTATGATTAGGAAGAACATAGAATTGAAGGAGCATAGAGATTTTATCAGATTTTGATGATGATTATTAGTTGATAGTTTAGTCTTTTAAAGAGAGTACGGGATTATTGATCTATCTTAGGATTTAGGAAAAGTTTCTAGATTATTAGACTTAAATCTCCTCTTTGGGTTTATTTAATGAAATTATTAAATTCTTAAGCTTATATGTAACATTTACATCTATAATATTGTGTGTGCGCGCACACATCTTACTTTCCTATCGTAAGAGCCTTTTTTGTGCCTGCGCCTAGTTTAGGGCCCCTAGGTGCGCCTATTGCCCTTGAGAACACTTGTTTTATCAGAAAGAAATCTGTAGTGTTGCTAGAATAAGGAAAGAACAAATTTGCCTAATGTCTTTCTTTTCTACGATACATGTTATATGATTTTATCCTGAGAGGGTGAGAAGCTGTTTGCAGGAACCCTGTTTAGGATGTCTTAAACACTAAATGGTTCGAAAGCCCTTTAAGTAATGACATTTTTTTCTTATTTTCTTTTTTTGGGAGGCTTAAATATTGAGTTTGATTAATAATGTTCCATCAAGGATTTTGAATTTTCTAAAATATATATTTGTGTTTTCTGGAGTATGGATCATGCTTTCTTTGTATTTTGTGCATGTTTATATTTCGAATGTTGACTTCTGTGTTTGTCTGTGCACGTTTTTTGTCCCTTTTTACAAGCCTAAATGCGATGTATATAGGTGTGTGCATATTTTCCAGGCAGTGTCTATGGATTATATGTGATTCAGTCTTTTCCTTTTTTTTCCCCTAAAAATGATTCGTCTATGTGTTTCACTTATTTTATTGGCAGTAAAGGTTATAGTCATGGGATCAACAGTGTAGGAATCTAATTTGCTGTTGCTTCGTAGTAGAAGCATCCAAGTGAAATTGAACCGAGGTCAGTACATTTATTCCTCTGCAATTTTGAATCTCGTTGGTGTTTAAGATTGTCTGTTTCTTGATAATTTTACCTGACTAGGTTTTCTAGCATTAAGCTCTGCTTTCTGTGTCTACATATATTGGTAAACCTGCACAACTATGTTTGAGTAATGAGTGGGTACATGGCAGTGATATCCTGGAAGGAACTTATTCTGTGAATATATTTTCAAGGCCTTTTAAGCTTTTTTATATGGATCCTTCATTTGGTTTAGTATTGACCTGTAAGATCTGACATATTCAACAGATCAATTACTGACATGTTTCTATGAATGCCATCTCCATGACCAAAATTTACTGGCCTGGAAACGAATCTTCAGCCACAATACCACAGTATTCTTTTCCAACTGTGCTGTGTGCTCATAATCAGCTCAAAGGAGAAAACTCACTTTTGGATTCTGAGTGGGAACATGGGATAGGGTTCAAATCCTGAAAGGGGATGATCTCTCTAAAGGTGGACACCCATTCCTCAATTTCAATATCACATTTATCATGACGGGGCTACTTCTTTAGTAGCATTAGCCAGAATCTTTATGAAGTCTATCATACTAACAAGAAAAGCTCAATGCGGCTATTGCTGAGAGTCTTCCCTCACAAATAATCTCTTCTTTAGACAGTTGTCAGCTTTTATATAGACTCCTTATCCCGTTTAATCGCTCTACAAGCTCACTTGGTTATAAGGATAGAAGTTGATGTATATGAGGCTAGTGTTGGTGAAATTAGATATAATCTTGAAATTGCCATAATCTTCTTAGAGAAATTTGAAGGACCATAGTTTTAAGAGCAGATTTAGATTCTTCAAAGCAGATAGAACGAATCTACATAATCAAGGATGAAGAAGCTCTTAACAATGTTTAGACCTTAATCAGCTAAACCGTCAAAGCCAAATGATCATTTCATTTGTGTACTTTACGCAGCATTTGAAATTAGTCACAAAGAAAAATAACTGTAGAGTGGAATACTTTGTCTTAATGGTCTTTATCATTGACAAAAATACAAAAAACTAAAGGAATAGTTCTATAGAAATATTGAAAGTGTGTGATAATGGTTTTCTATTTTAATGGGTCATTGTGGTGAAATTGTTTGTACATTCCTTTTACACGTTGAAATACCTACTACAGGCAGGTATCGAAATGAGTGAAAAGCCTTTCAAGTTCACAAGTTTTTTGTCACCCACTATTGTTGGCTGAGATAGTTGCTAGAACACTTACCTCAAGTTGAATGTTATCCTGAGTATTTGTCAATTCCTTGTTTTCATAAAAACACAAACCTACACTTCGAGGGAGTGAGGGCTGCCTTCCTCTGCTGCTGATTCACCACCCGGTAGTATAGGAAACATCGTAGCTAGAATATTTCTATCAATTCTAGGAATGTAGTCACTCTAGATTTCTAGGAAGTGTTAAGAGGATGAACTTACTGCAGCTTCTTCTGGGGCATAAGAGAATGTTAACCTTTTAAAATTGAATTTGATCAACATGTTGTGGTGATAATGTTTTCCTACTTGAGTTGAATGCTCATGCAAGTCCTTGTAGGAGACTAAATGCATCATTGCTCGTAATCTTGTTATAGATGAAAAATTAAGTGATGATCCCTACTATGGCATGTAATGTAGTGCCAGGACCAGTCTAGCGCAACCTACTATGGAAGTGGATAAAATAGTCAAAATGCCGAGCGGCTTATATGTTTTCCAGTAGAACTTAATGAAGCAGAAGAAAATGTGTTTTGTTTGGTTCCTAATTGTTTTTCTTCCAGTATGTAGTGTTTTTTGTCTCCATCTCTCAAAACCACAATATGAAACAGGTTGCCACCTTCCTCCTTTACACTATATTAAGCTTTTCATTTTTGACACATTGAAGACAACCTTTCTTTCTTGTCATGCAAGCTTCTGCTTCATTTTCTTGTTATTGGGGGAGTCGATGGCACTCTTTCTTGGAAACTTTGTTTCACATAGGATTTGAACATCTTGAGTAGCATTCATGTTTAGTACCCCATACATGACACGTAAAAAGTTGGCAGGATCATCTTTAAAATTCCACAAGGCAGAGCAAGTATTTTTTCATATTCTGAGAATCTATTTTAAATCTCCGATTCTATTTCAAATCTCTGATTTTGAAGAGGCAAGATGACTTGTTAATTTCTGTTCATCCAAACTATTTAAATGGAATTTCTAATAAATGGAACCATTTAACTTATGTACCTGCAGTAGTATGCACCAATTAGTTTATAAATGTAATACTTTGTTATTGTATCAAGATATTGAATGCTTAAGATCGATATGTCTTTGAGGATGAATTTTCTATTTTCCAATTTGTACCCACGGACCAGATACTTGATTATGTTCATTAATTTCTTCAATGGTGTAGATTTATTGGTGGTTAGACTACTGCCCTAGCTATGTGAAAAAGCTACATGGTCCCACTGCTAAACATCTTTTTTTGGCTCAGGTGATTAAGATCTAACCATGGAACAAATATCGTTGAAGCTTGAAGTTAAGCAGAGTGAAGAAAGTCCAGCAAATAATTGTACTGCTAGCGGAAGTCAGAATAGCATGGGAAGGGAACAAAATGATACAAGTGATTGTGATTCCCCTGCTGTTCTGGAGACGACTCTTCTGAATCCTGTAGATGATTCATTGGGAAGGGAAGAAGATCAAAGTAATGAGAGTGAGGAGAATCAATCGTCTGAAAATGCTAATAATCAGTTGGTGCTATATGATCCTGCTGCCCATGGTGGTGGTGAAATTGTACCTGTTCCTGATCCTTTGACATCTGAACCACCATCACGAAAATACTCCTTTCCATATCATAATACTTCCAGGGTTTTGCCATCAGTTGGGGCATTCACTGTTCAGTGTGCCAACTGTTTCAAATGGAGACTGATTCCAACAAAGCAGAAATATGAGGAAATCAGGGAGCACATTCTGGAGCAACCTTTTGTCTGTGAAACAGCTCGTGAGTGGCGGCCAAGTATATCATGCGATGATGAACCCGACATTGTTCAAGATGGCAGTAGGCTTTGGGCAATTGACAAGCCTAACATAGCTCAACCTCCTCCGGGATGGCAAAGACTTTTAAGAATAAGAGGTGCAGGAAGCACCAAATTTGCAGATGTGTACGTCTTTTTTCTTATATTTCCTTGTATGATTCAAGTGGCTTTAGGGTTCAGATATTTATAGGTGGTTTCAAGATATGGGGCTAAAACTTCCATTGCCTGTTTTGAATTACAGGTATTATGAGTCACCCACTGGAAAGAGACTCCGTTCCATGGTTGAAATTCAAAAGTACTCCGTAACCACTCTTCTTATGCAATTCTCTCTTGAATTTTGTTTACAATGCCTCATTGTGCACTTCTTTCAGGTACTTGATGGAACATCCTGAGTATATAGATGCTGGTGTTAATATGTCACAATTTTCATTTCAAATTCCAAGACCATTACAGGAAGATTATGTGAGGAAACGTCCAACTCGATCAGTAACATCACATGAGGAGAATGGTTTTGGGATGCGAAGATACAGAGAACCTTCTGATGGTAATATAACAGCTTGAAAATCTTCATTTTAACATGCTTGTGATAAAAAATAGCTTCTCCACTTGAAAACTAGTCTCTTCGGTCTTTAAAAAAAAAGAGAAATGCTCTGATACCATGTTGAATACTTTATCGAGACATTTTGTAGGATTAGTTCTATTTATTGAACTCTTATATTGAAGCAATTCTTATAATTTTGAAGTAGAATTTTGGTTCATATCCTATTTAGTCTTTCACCACTAGAAATTATCATTTTAAATTGTTAACATATTGTAGCATTTGGAAAAGAATAAAAATCTCTTATCATTTGGATTATGTGATGGCTGCCTGCAGGAGTGAATCATCTTTCTCTTCTATATCTAGTAGGTCTACATAAGGTTGAGTACATTATTGTAGTAATTTCATGCTCATATATTTTCAGTGCCACTTTATATTGCTGTTAAATTCTTATGATCAAAATCATCTCTTTTGTCTAAATGCAAAGTATTAATTTGCTAGAAGACATTGATTAGATTGTTTCCTCAGAGACATCGAAGTTCTTTTAGGATTTGACACATTTAGTGGTGGGACTTTTGCCCTACTACTGCTCCTCCTGTATGTGGTTTTTGTTTCTTTTCCTGAGCTTCTTGTTTGTAACACTATAATTTGTGAAAGAGGTGCACGCTTATCTTCAACTCGAAGTAATTTGTTTCTGTTGCAGCCAATCCCATAGCATGGGCAGGTGCAGATGAAGATACAGAGTTACAGCTTGGTAGGCCAGGGACTGGTCGTAGTTTCTTTGAGCCTGTTGTGCCGGGACCTCTAGATCACCCAGTCAAGAAGAAGAGGACACCATCCAAGCGAAGATTCAATGGTGACATAGTAGGTATTTCAAATAAGGTTGAGATGGAAGAGCCTCTTCGTCTTTGATACTTTCTTTACCTGTATGAATGACTTATTAGAATTATCTTTTTCTAAGCCAAGGTCCAGTGATCTTTGCATCTCATCTTCTCCAGATGCTTCTGTTTGGATGATGTTAACGTTTTTTGGGGGTTTATATTTGCAATGGTTGGATGAGATGATTTGTAGGTGATATTTTGGATACTGATCTGAGGTTAAATGTATGTATGGAATGCTCATATATCTGTTAATACTAGCAATAGTTTTCTCTGTGAATGTGTTTTTCTTCTCAGTTTTGCAACTTTCTGTTCTAGAAGTTGCTTTTAATGAATTCTCTATGCATGTTGAATTTCAGTCTTGAGATGGTAAGGATAATGATTTGTTATAAAACTCAAGTAAATAAAAATAAATAAACTAGAAACAAAGGCATGATTATTTAATTACTGAAGGTAATATGGCGTGTTAGGATTTGATTGAGTCAAGCGTCTTGCAATTTCTCCACTAAAACTGTATTCTAATGTGATTCACAATGTTATATACATTGGACACAGAAATATGCAACAATTCGCTCCTATACGTTGTTTTGTTAATATGGTGAACCAACATTGATGAATTATTTATCGTTTGGTTAATTTAATATTTTATTTTTATAATTAAATAGATACAATTTTGATAAGAAATTTTCGTGAGAAAAATTGGCTGGAATTGTCTTTTAGATATTTTCATTTCTTAAGATGTATATTTAAACTTTTATTTCATATCTTATGTCTTTGCACTATTTTTAATATTGATAATTTGATATGGTTTTAATCGTATCATGTTGAAATTTGTGAGAGCTATACGAATTGACTCAAATAGAAAGAATCAAAGTCTACAAAATTTGGTTAAGTAGGAAATATTACAAAATCTCTCTAAAAAGCCAGATGGACTCCATATAGAGGGAAGACTATTTTGCCCACGGGGTATTAGGACTTTTCCCGTGGCCTGACTTCAAAGGAAAAGTTAGGTAGGGTGACTTCCGTTCAACCGAAGAATTGAATTGTGATTCATGCTTAAAAAATTATTGGCTCGATTTATGATTTATGAATTAACGGTTTTCTATTTCAGTTTTGTTTAGTTAGTTTTGATTAATCGTAATCGGTTGTTTATAAAATGGAATCTACAATTTATAAATTGTTAACAGTATTTTTTTATCTTTTTAAATGTCATTAATTTATTTAACAAGACAACTTTGATTAAAAAGATTAACAATACATCAATATCATACACGTGAAATCACAAAAAAGTCTTATTAGCTTAAATTTTAATTTGACAACATGATTTTAATAAAATACATGTCATTATAACACGAGAAAAAAAAAGATGTAGCATTAATTTGAATAAGATTTGGTAATTTTTTCTAAAAAAATTAGATTCTATTTATTTTGAATTTTTTATTTGACAATAAGACATAATATATTGATTTGATTTAAACAACATGTTTTGAGCTCAAATATGCAGGTGACGATTGTTGGATTGAAAAAAGAAAAACTATTTCAGTATTATCTTTGATTGCTAGGGATGTGCTTGCGATTTCAGTATCAACAATTGCAATTGAACAAGCTTTAGTGTTGGAAAAAATATCTTATTGGAAGATCGATCATTTTTAAAGCCCTGAATCTTTAAAGTCTCATCTTGCAAATTGATTGGGTCAAAGTTGAAAAACAACAACAAGAAAGTCTTTGTTCGAACTTCTTCCAATTGTTTGATATCGACAGTGAGGGGGACTTCTACAATCATTGAAGTTGGAAGCTCATGAATATTGATTGAGCTAAGAAAGGATTTCATGTAAGAGAATTATGAGGGCTTTGATTTCTTTATACCCTCAGAGGATATGTAGGCATTTTAACAAAAATGAAGTCTAAGCTCATTTTTCATAGAAGCTTTTTTTTTTTTGGAAAAAATTTAAATTTTATTTGTTAATTTTTTAGCTTAGTTTTTTTAAAAAATATATATAATTGAAACCATATTAAATCGTAACCATTACCGTTCGGAACTGTAACTATGCCTGAACCAAATCGTGAGTCATTTGTTTATGAACGACCATGAACTATTACTTTAGGTTTCAATTTCGATTTAATATTTTTATGAACTATTACAACGATTTATGAATCGAAATTGGTGGTTCATGAACTGTGGTTAGACTTATGTTAGGTAAGTCACAAATACCTAATATTTGGAAATTGGTGGAATGATAGAGAAATCTCCTAAGAATCCATGAAGACAAATTTTACCCAATTTTGATCAGTACATTGTGAGTTTTTCAATTTACAAGGATGAATGCCTATTCTAGAAAATTCCAAAAAGCATAATTAAGTTGATGTTAGGGTTTTGACCTTGAGATCACCTTGGCTTATTTAAGCAACCAAAATTAAATAAAAAAGTAATTTATTTGCATATAATTATTTTAGTTTAGACACGTTCTAAAATAGAGTTAATCATTTTATATAGGTTTCAACAAATGTGACATTGAGAGAGAAAATACACCAAGTTTGTAAGTTTCATTTTTCCCAAAATTTGGAAAAATGACATGACATGACATGTGTTTAAATAAACATGATTTTAACTTGCTTACCAAATTTATTATGTAAAAACGATCATTATGGATGTTTACTTGCTATGAATGTGATTTATTTCTTGCAAAATGATTGTTGTGAATATTATGCTAAATATGGACTTTATGAACATATATAT
This sequence comes from Apocynum venetum, assembly GCA_019593545.1. NCBI lineage: Eukaryota > Viridiplantae > Streptophyta > Magnoliopsida > Gentianales > Apocynaceae > Apocynum > Apocynum venetum. Next base: position 1,112,236 of record SRSM01000149.1, read on the forward strand.
TACCTCGTTTTGGCGTACTAGACGTTTTGAGTGAAACGTTTTATCATTCATTGTATGAAAATAGATTTCATCATGGCACACAAACTTACCTAAATGAAACAACATTTTATAACCATGTTTTGACCAAAACATCTTTTCAAACAATGGAGCTGGTGGTGGGTACAATCTAGCGGAAATGAGTTTTGTGAAAAAAATATGACTAAATTTTATCCACATTACTGAAAAAGGATTTCAAAAAAACATTTGTGGACTAAATGCTTAGTTGTGTATTTTGATACATATTGGGAGGATCCTTGGCATAGGATTCTAACTTCCTAAGTACTCATGAGACCCAAACAATCAAAAGAAGCAGCATCGTGAGTTCATGCATCAAACTTCGTTACTTGCCAATATCAGGGCCTTTTGAAGATGATATGTCTACGTTTAGAATTAGTAGTATACAGCTAAAACCTTATGGTGCAGGCCATCGAATGTGCGTGGAGGAACCGTATTGTAGTTGTCGATTGACCTATTCTCGGAAATGGGAAGTGAGGAAACTTTTGCTAGTTTGTTTCTTCAAAAGGAAATGGTTGATAAAGTTGAAAGCCTTACAAGCACCGGAGTAATAAGGCTGGTGATGATCTATCGATAATATCAATATTCCACAACTAATGAATTGACAGATACTACAGTGCGTGATAACCTCTATTTGTTTATTTATCTTTGATAAATATTGTATGTACTTATGTTTTTCCTCTTGGATAAAAGTTTCAGTGTCTGCTTATATTTTTGAAATTAATTTTGAAATTTAAATTGAAAATTTTCACATTTTTCTAGCCTCCCAATTGTACCTAGGGTAGGGTGGGGATTTCACATAGATTAATAACATATATACTTAAACATAATAACTATGTTACTATATAATAGCCTTATATAAATTTATAGAATACATATCATATTTAGGTTACATATCCCATATGTAGTTACATACCATATATAAGTATACATATCGCATATATATAGCTACATAGTATATATAATACATATATTAACTTTATATTATATTTTTCATATTTTCCCTTTTTTTTCATTCTTCGCTTTATTATTAAATAGATATAGGTTGTAAAAAAGGTTGCAAATTAGATACAAATTTGGAACGACCCATTAGGATTTTTGTATTTTTTTAATTTATTCTTTTAAAAAAAGATGCACGTTGTATATCTATTGCTAATTTACGATTCATTTTCAACTAACCTTAATTTTTTTAATTATTCACTATTTTTAAATTCAAAATAAATGATGTTGTGAATCTATTGCTAATTAGTGACAACCCTTTTTTTCTCAATTTTTTACAAATTTAGAAAACTAAAACATCTATTGATATGTTGCTGAGTAGTGACAAATTTGTGACCACTTCTTACTTTTTCTTTTTCAATTCTTTTTTAAAACTAAAAACAATTATTGTAGGCAATCTGTTGGTAATTAGCAACATATAGGATTTTCAAAGGCCATTTGTTTTTTACTTTTTTAGAAAACAAATTTAATGGGTTGTCATAAATCCATGGCTTGTTGGCGACGGATGTGGGATGAACTTTTATTCTTTTCATTTTTCAATTTTTTTTACAAACTTAAAATGAATGTTGTTGCTAATTAACGATAGTTTTGCGAAGACTTCTTATTTTTTCCATTTTAAAATTTTCCAAAGGCTCTAGAATTTTAATTCATTAACTCTTTTCTCTGTCTTATATCATCTTAATACAAAGGTGAAACAGGAGTAAAGATATATTAACTACTTCATTGAGAAATTGAGATAACATACACAGGAGGTTTGGACAAGATTTTGAGAGTATATCTCTTACTTATTTTGCAAATATCACTCAAACATCATGACGTATGGACAATATTATTTATAATTGTTAATTACTTTATTAATTGTAGAGTGTGTTTGTATAATAAAATATGTATGTAAGAAAATAAATTGTTACTTAATTTAAAATACAGTAGTTTAGTCACCATTTGCATCGATTGTTCATTAATCAGCCTTTAGGCAACATGGGTTATGCTGAAGTAGCGGAGAATCATGTCATCATACCCTTGGTGAATGCTTCTAATGATATGGGATATGCTCATCTTGAAAATCCTCAGTATTTCCTTTCTTTAATATCAACCCACATCTCCAAGAAGACCTTTTCCTTTCTTTTATTTTATTTAATAATATCATATTCTTAGACATTGTAATCACAGTACTTTAATTAAATCCTATATTGTCAAGATTGATCTTTCAATTTGTTATTCGCACATTTCTATTGGAAAAAAATCTCTACAATTCTTTCCATGTATTTTAGAATCTCCAATGTTGTTATGTTTAATAATTAATGTAGCATCTGTTGTGAAAAGTAAATCTTATAAGTGATTCTTGCTAGTTTATTTGATGGAATGGATGGCTGATAAATATTTTAAAAAAGAAATGTTAATGAATTTTGCAGCTTTATCGAGTAATAAAATGTAGTTTTAAATTTACACTCGTAACTTTGATCAAATTTTGATATATAATTGACTTACGAAAAATTTGTCAATTCATGGCATAAAAATCGTAAAAACATTGTGAATCAAAATTGTCAAAAAAAGAAAAAAACGAGGATTAAAGACTACATTTGTCATGCATAAATACTTTAAAGGACCAATTGCACCATTTATTTTTAAACATTCAGGACCAAATTTACCAACGATAAAAATTTGTTCAAGAATAAATTTATACGTGTAATTTGGAATTTACTTTTAGAAGTCTGACCAAAATTTTTATTTATTGTTGATTTGTCAATTTTCAATCCGAAGGACGTTTTAATGTCCATGCGTAAAACCGTTGAGGTAAATAAAAAAAAAGATGAAGAACTACAAATAAACATGTATGTTAAGGACCAAATGCACCATGGGATGGCTTATTCTTTGACACCAGCGCTCATCCTATCCCTCTTGCAAGCTTGAGGGACTTTAAAGACGGTTCCAGACTTACAGAATAATCAGTATCAGCAGAGGATATCAAGATTCAACAATCAAATCTCATAAGTAGATTCTGAAATTTTTGCAGTAGGACCAAAATACATTTTCAGCAGAATTTGTTGTATTCAATAGAAATTGATTGTTCAATACGTATACGTTGTGTTTATAATCTTCTGGACAAAAGAACTGCAAAAAATGGCATGAAAAATAGAGCTGAGAAGGAAAACGGGTGAAAAATCAATCTTCCGACTGCTCATTTCGAATTTTCTGTTTGTGTCAATCATGTTGCATGGAGAAAAATTCTTTGAGAGATTAAACATGGTGATACATGTATGGATGATCAGCAACATTGACCAGTCAGTTATTCTCTGTTCTCAGGACAACATGCAGTCTTAATTGGGAATCAGCTAGAAGACTTCACAAGGTGAATCTTGCAGTCATAGGGCTCATGTCATGTCATAATATTGTTCTACCTGTTGCAATCTTGGCCTGATTGTGCTATGTTCACCATTTAGAACTCAGGGCTCGCAGACCAGAAGGGAGGAGAGAAGATGATCAGAAATCCCACTAATGACAGCACCCTTTCTTTTGAGCTGCAGCAGATAATTCAATGCTCCTTCTGTAATAATCTCACCAGGAATAAGCACTGGAACCCCTGGTGGGTAAGGGCATACAAGTTCACCACATATTCGACCAACACTGTCCTCAATGCCAACTTTTGTTTTACAAGCAAAGAACGCCTCTCTGGGACTCAAACTCATGTTTACATAGTCAAATTGTGGCAAGTGCTCAGAACAATTCCTAATGCCTTTTGTGCATTTCTCTGGTGAAGAAATTGTTGATAGATGCTTCAATCCTGTGATGAGCCTCAAAGCATGCTCCCTTTGAGTCCCTAGGTTAAATGCCATTGTAATAGATTGAGTTCCAACAAGTTCAGCAACAACCCCAAAATCCTTGCTTAAGATATGATCAGCTTCAAAACCAGAAGAGCCAAGCTGTCTTGTACCAATAGTGATTCGCAATGGGTCAATACCAGGGAAGTTAGGGAACTCCATAATGTCAAGGACTGAGATTTTAGGAATTTTATTCATTAAACTTCTTGCTTCAGCTGCCAGTCCAAGTGCTCTGCTGAAAATACTCTCTCTTCTTTCACTTACTTGAGCCCTAGCGGCATCTAGTGAAGCCAAAAGTAAATAACTAGGGCTGCTACTTTGAAGCATTTGAAGGCATCTGCAAATTTTGTGTCTATCAACAAGATTACCAGACATGTGTAACATTGACGATTGTGTCAGAGAGCACAGCACTTTGTGGGTAGACTGTACAGAAAGATCAGCACCTTGGCAAAGGGCTGAGTTGGGTAAGAGCTGATGAAATCCAAAATGAGCCCCATGAGCCTCATCAACAATTAGGGGGATATTGTGGGAATGGCATAGCTGAGATATTGTTGCTACATTGCTACAAATACCATGGTAAGTGGGAGATACAATAAGGACCGCAGCTATTCTTTGTCCTTCCAGTTCCAGTTCCTTGATTGCTCTCTCTACCTGATTCAACAACTATCTTCAGTTCCTTGACTGCAGCCGAAAAAGGAAATACATAACTGAATCAAACCTAGAATATTGCATCTTTAAAGAAATGAATTAACATGTTTCTGAAAACATTTATGTTTCAACTTGCCTGTAAAGGAGTAATTCCACCACAAATATCCCAGTTTGAATTATATTGAGGCATGATGTACTTAGGCAGTGCACCAGACAAAACCATACCAGAGAAAGCTGAGATATGAGAGTTACGAGGAAGAATAAGAATGTCTCCAGGAGAACAAGTAGCCATAATTGCTGCCTGGATTCCACATGTACTACCTCCAACAAGGAACCATGTTTCTGCAGCTCCAAAAAGTTCAGCTGCCATATTCTGTGCATCTAAAATTGGCCCCTCAGGGGCAAAAAGGTTGTCAAGCTCTGGAAGCTCAGGTAAATCATGAAGAAATGGTTTTTCACCTATGAGATGGGTTAGTGACAATGGTGCTGCATGTCCTCTGTTATGTCCTGGGAAGTGAAAACTTGCAGAATTTTCCTTTGCTGAAGCTTTTAAAGCACGAACCAGTGGAGGGAGCTGGTAATCATCAAGTTTTTGAGAGTCATGAGTAGTAATAGAATCTGCAGATACAGATCCCACAATTTTTTGCTGCTTCTTTAAATCTTCATTCTTTCTCAGCAACATGTGGCACTTATCCTGCACTTGGCCACTGATGAAAAATGAATTTCCACACAATCCTAGAAAAGGCTCTCAAATGCAGTACATTAACTCACGCTCACTCATATAGTCCAAATTTTATGTGATAAGTAGCCAAGTTTCAAGTGATAAGTAGCTTCACCTTTAACATTCAGTTCGCCATGAAAGAAAGCATGTATGTGGTGTTGTGTCAATTACATGAACTGGTTTCTACTTACAGTAAGGTGCTTGTGATTATATATTGAGCCAATTGAAATTTGTCATTAAAATATAAAAAATAAAAAACAAAAGGAAGAAGAAGTCAGCGTATTGAAAAAAACATATGCAATTGAATCAACAGAACATTTATATAAGTGATAACACTTTAGGTTTTCCATAAGCTCCAACATTTAGCTACCTTTTTGAATTGATATAAATGAACATAAATCTTACGCAACAGTGTTTGAATTTGAAGAGCCCAGAAACAGGTAAAATCAGCCTTTTCTAATAGGAAGACAAGAAAAGGACCTTTATTAGGTACTTCTATCAAAACTGCAAGCTACTCAGAGCAATAATGGCACTATTCAGTAACAGGGAAAAGAAAGAAAAAAACATTCAATTCTTATATTTATATTTATAGCAGGGCACTAATCACAAGACTAACAGATGATCCTTAGGTTCCAGGTGTTAATTTTCTCCTGAATTCTTCAAAGCAGCATACATTCATATACTGTATTTGCTGCTTTAGCATCACTTCCTAATTGAAGTAACTATTGTCGCTCAACCTTTAAGGAAATACAGCATATCCCATATGTTCTCCAACACTAAAGTACTAAATGTTGGTTACAAATAAATTAGTATATATAATATGATGGTATAATGCTAGCTGAATTTGAGCTCCCTAGGAGAATTGGGAAGTAAACCAACTTATGCTACATTTTCATCAACTAGGAATTATGCCAAAAGAAAATAAATTACGGCAAACAATTAGAATTAGGTTACATTTCATGTTCTTGTTTAACAGTCCAGTAATTCTAAACTTTTCCCATATATTCCATCAACAGATTACACCAACCGGAAGCTATTAAAGTATCATTTCTTATGCATCGTAGCTAGATAAAAGGGACAGCAAGAGTTGCAAGGATGGGGAGAGGGGAATCATTGCAACGAGATGGTGAATTCAAACTCTTATATGAACAAATGTAAGTAGTAATGATGCCACTTAGTCAATCTATAGTTGTTCTAGAATTTAAAGTACTTCATGTTTCATACATGAGCTAAACTAGGCTACAAACAATATCAGTCTGACAACCAGATAACTATAACTATAACTATAAAAGACATTGCAAAGTCATCATTTAAATATGGTTAGAAAAGTTATTAAAGTTGCAAACCCCTCCTCCGGCCTCCAACCTGACCCCCGACCCCCCACAAAAAAAAACTGATAAAAAGATAATCCCAGTGATAGCATTAACTGTTAAAAGGACTGCAACAAAATGCATAATCAGGTATTTTTCTACTGAGCTCATCATGTAAGGGCATATCAATTACACCATTCTAAGCTTCTTATTCAAACGCGAAGAATCACATCAAGGCACACTGAAATTCAAAAGACAACGAAGAATCAAAGAATTCACACTAACTTAGGGTGTGAATTGAAACTATTTATTCCATATTATACTACTAAACTCCAGAATGACACTCAAATCAGAAAACAAATGGAATTAGATCCCACTACAACACCAACCGTATTACTAAAAGCCCTTACACATCATGAAGCCAATAAAATTTGCATCGTATTCTCTCCACTTCAAGAAACACAAAGACATAAACCAGATTGCCCGTCAGGGGGGGGGGGGAATAACCCAAACTGCAACGGATTTTTATTGTCCACAACCAAGATTTTCCAAGACAGCATCTATATGTAAAGAAAAAAGAGGAAAGCTTTGGAAGATTCTTACTTCTGGCATACAAGCTTTAGGCCTTCCATTGAGCTTGGCAACCCAGCAAGTCCTAAAACTCAAACTAGAACTCTGACAAAAACAAAAAAAAAATGTTGTAGAAATCAGTTCCTTGTTAGTGTGACTTATGGCTTAATGGAAAGCCAACAAAACGGGATTAATTTGCATGTGTTTGTGGGAGAAAAGGAAGACCATACCACATTCAGCACAGCAGAAACCATCTTGAAGCCGCGGACAGGAAATAGGTCTGGAATTGTGATAAGACGGGTTGAGTACTTAGAGTTGGAGGTTCAAATTTGAGCCAATTTAAAAATAAACATTAATTCATTTATAAGATAAGATGAAAGCATTCCATTCACTAAGAATTACCAAAGCAAAGTAAAAATTTTTGTTCAAATTATTTAAGAAACTTAAAAGTAACTTAAAAAGAAGTAAATATTTATTATATTCCAAAAATCATTTATACGTCTAAAATATTTTTTTTCTTAAAATCTCTCAAAATTAGTAAATTATTTCCTATAAGATGTCTTTTAAGAAAGTGCAGCTTAATAGATACAAACTGTGTTATCAATTATTGCAAAGATTATATTCTTAAGTTATATTCTCAATAAATGTAATGTTGTTGAAAAATCTAAGATGTGATAGAATTAGGTTTTTATTCGATATTTTTCAATCTAATTCAATAAAATATCTCTTTGACAACAAATATCCAACACTTAGTGTCCTAGTTGTGTGATTAAAAATGTGTTCAAAGAAAATGCATAAAGTAGAGGAATGAACACAATGATTTATAGTGGTTTGATTTATCCAACAAAAACTAATACACTACATTGAGTTACCTACTCAAGGATTTTACCAAATTCCTTCACTAAATAAATGAGATTACAAAAGAGGCTCATCTAATCCTTGAGTTTTACAACTTAACCTTGATTATACAATAATTTCATTACTCTCTTTAGTGAATCATAACAAAACAATTCAATTCAAGGTTCATCCATAGGTTTTACAAACAAACATTGAAAACAAAACAACCTATACAAGGCTCACCCTAACACTTAGGATTTTATGCTACTTGCAACCTTGGTACAATTACATTCAATAATAAGAGATAAATAGTTTGATAGATATCACCTTAATGTGAAGATATATCAATTTGAATCATAAACACCTCTTTGAGTAGAATGTCCTTCTAGATTGTTCAAGAACGCCAATGATTTAGTAAAAACCTTTTTTGGATGATTTTCACAATGTAAATGTTATGAAAGGGTTTCAAAATGATTTCAAGATGTTCTATATAGAGTAATTATCAAATTTTTACTCAAAAAGTAGTAGTTAAGTTAAACAATTGAGTATTTATATGTATGCACTAACGGTCATAAAAATGGTTGTTTGAATCTCACTTAGGAGAAGTGCGGTCGACCGCATATAAGGCGAGTCGTTTGCACCATAATCCGCAAATGTTCCAGAGAGCTTTGGACATTCTGCGGACGATGAGGTGAGTAGTCTGGTCGACCGCACATGAGTAGTCTAGAGATTTTGTGTACATGCATTCAGGTCGACCGCACATGCATCCAAACCATGTAATATAAGATTACAATCAATTTTAAGTATATGCATGTATTTTGAAAATCATTTCAAATACTCAACTCATGTTTTATCTTTATGAAGTGCATTTTAACAAAAAAGTTTTACTTTTATTGACCAACCTATAGAAAATATTACTCATACAGATGGATTTAGAGATATTTAAGTGATATCAAAATATAATACTAAACCTCTAAATCCTATCTAATCCACAAAACGCTTATCTTTATCTCTTGATAACTTACGATATTTCCTGAAAACTTGAAACTTCGATCTTGCATGGATTAAACATTTGAATCCTAAAAGACCAACACTTATACACATAAGACATTAGTTCACATCAATGTTTGTCATTAATCAAAATTAAGACATTACAAGCTTTATGACTTTCAGTTGTGTATTTGAAAAGAAAAAAAATTAACTAAAGCAATTTAGAACTTCATTAAAGGTAAATTTTAGCAAAATAAGAGTGAAATTAAAAGACATCTACAATGCTAGCAGAGGTTGAAGGACAAGAAGAAAGAATGATGGTCTATGATGTAGAAATTGCTCCACATGGTTGAAAAGACCGGTTGGATGGCGTGGCATAGGGTGCAGGATGACCCAATATGGTTAGTTTTGATGATGTGTCATTCTACCAACATTGATATGCTACATGTCTATCGTCATATGTTGTGTTGTGTATTAAATATAATGTTGTGTATTTAAAAAGAAAAGAATTAACTAAAATAATTTAGAACTCCATTAAAGTTAAATTTTAGCAAAATAAGAGTGAAATTAAAAGGCATTTACAATGCTTGCAAATGTTGAAGAAAAAGAAGAAAGAATGATGGTTTATGATGCAGAAATTGCTCCACTTGGCTAAAAAGGCCGGTTGGATGATGTGGCATAGGGTGCAGGATGACATCAATATGGTTAGTTTTGATAATATATCATTCTACCAACATTGATCTACTACATGTCTATCGTCATATGTTGTGTATTTAAAAAATAAAAGAATTAACTAAAATAATTAGAACTTCATTAATGGTAAATTTTAGCAAAATAAGTGTGAAATTAAAAGGCATCTACAATGTTTGCAGAGATTGAAGAACAAGAAGAAAAAATGATGGTCTATGATGTAAGAATTGCTCCACTTGCTCGAAAAGGCCAGTTGGATAGTATGACATAGTGTGTAGGATGACACCAATATGGTTAGTTTTGATGATGTGTCATTCTACCAACATTGATCTACTACATGTCTATCGTCATGTGTTGATCATAGATTCCACTTATAAAACTAATAATTATAAGATGCATTGTTTTAAGTTTGGTAGGGTAACCCTGATGAAAATGAATATTTTGCTACTATTGTATTTCTCAAAGACTAGACAGAAGATTCTTATACATGGTGTCTTCAAATACTATAGAAGATACTACCTCAACCCTTATAAAATAGTGTTGTAGTCATTGATAGAGAATGGAGTCTTGTAAATGCTATTAGTATTGTTTTTCTTGAAGCTACACACAATTTACAATAGGAGACACATAGTGAAGTATGTTGAGAGTTATGTGAATAAGATTGCAAAATCCTCGCATTATTGAACAATATTTTCTCAAAGTGTATGGCATAAGTTGGTGAAGTCTTTGATGAAGTAGATATACACTACTAACCTATTACAAATAAGATCCAAGTGGTAGAAATTACATGTTGTATTAGATTACCTGAATAACATGTATAAGCAAAGTTCAAGCAGAGGTTTGTCTGAGCTAAGAGAGAAGATACATACACCTTGGTTGCACAACGACAAAGAAGGTGCAGAGTCAGCACTTCATTATGAAGAAACATATGGATACATCGACTGGTAGTTTGATTTTATATTTCCTAAAATTTAGAGCTTGATAGATGTTAGGTATGTGGAATTAAGACAACAATAGAGAAATCATGTAGGCGTGCACTGCATATGACATCAGAGGCGATTTAAATGTCATTGCATGGGTTGGTTAGAGATTGAGGGCTAAGGCTAACTAGTGAGAAGCAGGAGAGGTTGAGAGATTAGATTAGCTTGAAATTGTGATTGCTTTACTAGATCTATTTACTGGTGAAAAACTTAAGAGGGGGGGTGAATTAGGTTTTAACCGATTTTTCTTCTTATAAAATAAACAAGCTTTCTAAGATAACAAATATCAAACATTTGGTGTTCAACCAAAGTATGAAATGATGAGTTCAAGAAAAGAAGCAATGAACACAAAGATTTATAGTGGTTCGGTTTATCCAACAAAACCTAATCCACTACCTTGAGCTATCTACTCAAGGATTTCACAAAACCTTTCACTAATATAGTAAGAGAGAATACAATAGAGGCTCACCCAATTCCCTTAGGGCTTTACAACACAAACCTCTTAACCAACCAAGGTTCGCTCAACACTTTGAGTTTTACAATATAACCTTGTCTACACACCTATCTCTATTACAACAATTAATGAAAAATATGCTCTTAACACAAACACAGTTTTCTATGGTTCAAAGCTCACTCTAACCCTTAGAGTTTTAAGCTCAATGCAACTTTGAACAAATCAATCAAGATATGAATAAGAAGAGTTTGATATATGAAATCACCTTAATGTGAAGATATATTAATGTAAAGCATAAATACCTCTTTGAGTAATGTTTTCTTGTAAGTTGCTCAAGAACCCCAATGATTTTGTATAAATCTCACTTTGATGAATTTCACAATATGAATGTTAAGATTTGGTTTCAAAATAATCTCCAGAGGTTCTATGAAGTGTTAGGATCAGATTTTTGCTCAAAAAGTAGTGTTTTTGAGTTGTTTAAACGATTGGGTATTTATAAGTATGCACCAACGGTCATAAAAATGGATGTTTGAATCCCACTCAGGAGAAGTGCGGTCGACCTGCAAATCAGGAGGGTCGTCCGCACCATCATCCGCAAATGTTCCAGAGAACTCTGGACAGCCTGCGGACGATGAACTCAGAAGTCCGGTCGACCGCTCCGTCATCCGCAAGTGTTCCAGAGAGATCTGGACATACAGCGAACGATACTCTGAGAAGTCTGATCGACCACATGATCTGTGGTCGTCCACACTTTTGTCAGGTCGACCACAAATGCATTAAAACTATGCAGAACAAGTTTCCAAACAACTCTAAGAGTTTGCAAACTATATTTTATGAATTTTGAAGTATGTGCATGTATTTTGAAAATCATTTCAAATACTCAACTCATATTTTATCTAAATGAAATGCATTTTGAAAATCATTTCACTTTTATTGAGCAACCTATAGAACTCATTACTCAAAGGGATAGACCTAGAGATATCTAAAGATAAATAAAGAATTAAAGCTGCACTTCTAGATCCTATCTAATCCAGAAACGCTTATCTTCAAGGCTTGACATCAAAAGCTCTTTCCTGAAGATTTGAAACTTTGATCTTGCATGGATTAGATATATGAATCCTAAAAGATCATCACTAATACAATAAAGCCATTAGTCCTTATCAATGTTTGTCATTTAATCAAAATTAAGATATTAAAAGCTTTAAGGCTTTTAACTGGATTCCATGTACTTGTGAGATACAATTATTATACATGGATAAAAATGCAGAAATTGATTTAGCTAGAATTCATACTTTTGGAAGACTCTTTATTTAGAGCCATATGATACTAAATCAAATGAGTATTATGAGCATTTGAGAAGATTGTTGGAGGATATACTTTAGTTCCTATGCATAAACAACATTTGACATATGAATGGATGCATTATTTTGTACATCTTGAGGGTCGGGACATAAGGGAGCAACTAGTTACTACACATTCTAAGGGTTGTCCATATGGGACTAAATCTATTAGTCATGAATAGTTTGAGTAAGAGCACACGATAATTAAATTTAAAAAAGTTTACTAGTTTGAATAAATCTACTAATTTGAAGAAAACTACTAGTTTGAAAAAATCTACTAGGCTGACATGTTCCATTAGTTCGTGCGATACAATTATTATACATAGATAAAAATGCAGATATTTATTTAGCTAGTATTCATACTTTTTGGAAGACTCTTCATTTTGAGTCATACAATACTAAAGTAAATGATGAGAATTTGAGAAGATTGTTGAAAGATATTCCTTAATTCCTATACATAAAAAACATTTGACATATGAATAGATGCATTATTTTGTACATCTTGAGGGTCGGGACATAAGGGATCAACTAGTTACTACACAACTTACGGGTCGTCCATGTGGGAGTAAATCTACTAGTCATGAATAGTCTGAGTAAGAGCGCAGGATGATAAAATTTAGCTAGTCTACTAGTTTAAAGAAATCTACTAATTTGAAGAAAACTACTAGTTTGAAGAAATCCATTAGATCGAGACGTTTCATTAGTTCGAAAACGATCCCTTCATTAGCTACCATTGAGTTTATTGTTGAGCCGCACATTCATCCGGGTTCATAGTCATCAGAGACTACTAATCTATGTGTCATTACACAATTGTTGAAAAGTTCTTATCCATATGTCAAATAACAGTCATCGAAGATATCTGACTCATGTTAGTTTTCAAAGCTACCAAATATATCAAACCCATGTCAGTCTTCTTAGAATTGTCCAGTGCCATTGCCACAATCGATTTTGTATCATCCGTGATGATATACCAAAGTTTGTGACCGTGATTGGAGATGGAAATTGTAATTTTAGAGTAGTAGCATATCACGTATATGGAGATGAGAATGAATGAGTCTGTGTTAAGAGAGACTTCATCCACTTTCTTGATTTTAATACATATTGATTATATGATATTTTTGAATAGGTTAGGAAATCTCTTGAGCATCCCAAGGGTCCGACTTTAAAATATAAGTGGATGGACATATTTGAACTTGGTTTTGTAATTGCAACGACATATGATGCGATATGTGTCATACAACCTCAAGGGTAGCGTCACATATGTCCCTTTTATTAGTCCGAGGACAAATCACTCCATCAGAAATACTATGCCATCATTGTGGGACATTAATCCCATGAGCACTTTGTAGTGGTATATGCCTTCCACTTTAATTTCTAAGATGTTTTCTTTTTGCTTTCACATTTTGTTGTTGTTTTTAATATATAATCTTCTTTTTTTCTAACTCTTGATGATTGATTTATATTCCATCTATCTTATTACCTTCTTTTGAAATATTTGGATCACCACAACATTTTGAGTATTGAGAGAAGATTTTGCTCAAATAATTTGTCAGTCGCATGATATACTATCTCCTTGAACTCCGGATGAGGGATTCATTGGATGACCTCCCATGTACAATGTCAAAAGATGCCCCTGAACTCATTAATAAGTTGCGTGTCAACAGATTAATAAGTACCAACACATAGGCATGTAAGATTCAACAATGTCTACGAACCTCAAACATCCTTGGAACCTAAAAATCCAACACTTTTGAATAATCTCATAATTATAGGGCATCCCATATAACCTATATTTCAATCAATAACATATGAAAGAATTAAAATAAATGCATTATAGTAATGGAAAAATGAAGTAAAACAATTTAATCAATTTACTGTTGTGGCCTCATATGATCAAGTTGTATATTGTTGAAATAAGTGGCATGTTCACATGAGAAAACATGCATGATCCAAGATGACTAAACCTAGATCTCAATACAATGTCCCTGACTGCACCAACAGAGGGTCCAATCCACTTAGACATTGTCAGTTGTCGTACATGGCATCATAGCACACAACTTTCTCGCGTGAAAGAGATTAGAAATAAGTTAGGCATAACTTCGTATATAATAAAATAAATAGTAATTTAATATATCTTACCTGACATTCCCAGGCATCATATGCTATGTGGGTTCGAAAACCGACTAATAGATTTCCATCTAGCGGTCCTCTAGGAGCTGAACTCATCAATTTCCAATCACTATCATATACAAATCCTGTACTCGATCCACTAGTCCTTTCAGAACGATCAGAAAATAACTCGGGTATGACTCGAGCAATGCGACCTATGTCATTACCTGCTATTTCGCCAATAAGTGGGTAGGTGCCTCTGGGGACATAATATTACGCTCCTTTTCATCGGTAACCCTCGTAGGCTCTGCTCCTACATCCAAAAGCATAGTATTAACAGAAACTTAATACATTGGCATTGGTCTAGAAGTATTTACAAGAGTAGCTCATCTAGAAACCCTTGTATCTCTCAAGAGGCAAGTGTCTCCTATGTATTCTATTTGACATCTATTTTTAAACTGAATTATGTTAAATTAAAATATAAATAATAAAAACTTTAATGTATAAACAACTAATTCAATACAAAAAAAAAACCTATTAAAATATTTTTAAAAAATTTGAATACAAATTAATAATAGTAACTTAAAAAATAAGAATAATAATATTTCAAATTTAAATAATAAATAAACATTGAAAAACCTAAGAGGGGTTGAATTAAGTTTTATTCAATTTTTGCAACCTAATTAAATTTTGCACTTCTAAGCAACAAATATCAAATACTTGATATACATATTGTATGCGTAGTATTGTGTTCAAATAAATTGCAAAAATAAAAACAATGAACAAAAGATTTATAATGGTTCGGTTTTTCTATATAAACTTAATTTATTATATTGAATTATCTATTCAAGGATTTCACAAATTTCATTACTAATTCAAGTACAAAAGATTACACAAGAGACTTACTCAATTTACCTTACGGTTGATAATCACAATTATTTTCAATTCAAAGACTCGTCGCCCTATTCTTTAGGGTATGCAACATTGATATTAAGTATAAATACAAGAGATGTGGATAAAGAAAGTTTTGATATAGATATCACGTCAATGTGAAAATATATAAATTTGTAGAACAATAATGTCTTTGAATAATGGCTTGATAGAATTGCTTAAGAAACATATTTTAATAATTAAACCATTCTTGAATGATTTTCACAATTAATATTTTTAAAAAATGTTTTTGAATATTTTAAAGATGTTATGGAATAAATGCATATCGAATTTCAGCTTGCAAAACATTGGATTCTTCATTTTTCAAAGGTTTGAGTATTTATAGGTTTGTTCCAATGGTAAGAAAAAATGACTGTCAGAATCCCACTCAAATGACTTGCAGTTGACTGCTTCACAACACAGTCGTTTGTTTCATTGTCCGCAAGACCACTAGAACAATTCAAATAAGTCAACACTCAATTGAGAAAAATATCAAAAAGATATTTACTCTATAAACTATATATAAGTAGTTACTATCCTTACAAAAAAAATGATTGTCTTCTAGTTTTGATACATATAGTTTTGATATAAAAAGAACGTCCTTGAAGACTTCAACTCTTCATTCTCTATGAATTAGACAAATGAATTAAAAACACAACTCACTCTGTTTCAAAATAAGTGTCATTGTAAATGTTTTATTTTGTTTCAAAATAAATATTTTTTTAGCACCAATTATTAGTATTTTTCAAATTTGTCCCTATTTAAGTGGTGAGAGAATGAAATAGAAATAATGAGAGATTGATTTAGAATATTTATTAAGGATAGATTTGAAATAATATATTAAAATTTGTATTATTTTCAACATTATTAATAAGTGTGAAAATTTTTAAAATGACATTTATTTTGAGAGAGAGGGAGTATCATTTGTAAATAAAATGATTAGTCATTATCAATGTTTGTAAATAATCAAAATTAAGATATTAAAAACCTTAAGACTTTCAAATATCTTCAAAATAACAAAATAATTCTATTCGAAATAAACAATTAAAGTAGTAAAATATTCAAAACAAAAATTTTAAAATAAATTAAGAAATAAAAATTTAGTTTAAAATTTAAAAATATTTTTTTAAAAGTAATGTACAAAAAATTAATTTAAAATAAAAAATATATAAAAAAATTAAAGAAATATATAAAACTAATTTTTTAAAATTTTTTGATAAAAAACAATATAACATAATAAAACTAATGAAAATAAACAACTTAATAATTTTAAAAGTCAAATAAAAAAATAAAAAAATTTCATACTTAAACATAAAATTTTAAACATGAAAAAAATTAAAATAAATAATAAAATAAAATATTACAACATTGAACTTTTAAAAGAAAACAAAAGAGATATTTCAAAATTTGTTTATCATCCTCAGGAGGCAAGTGTCTCTTACATCGTTTATAAACCATCTATTTTTTATTCAAAATTCGTTACTATATATATATATATATATATACACACATTTTAGTGGGTTTTATTTCTATTTGAAAAGATATTATATCATGACAATTTAAAAAAATTTAATAAGAATAATATTAAGTAAAAAATATTTAATATAAAAAGAAACTAGATAATCTTTAAATAATGAAAATAAATTTTATTTTCTCAAAAAAATATTTTCCAACATTAAATGGTGGAAAACAAGAAAACTAAAATATTATTCATAAAGAAAGTTTTAAATTTTTAATCTTTTAAATATAATATTTTGAAATAAACAAATTTTTATTTAAATTAATCGAATAAACTACATGGGATCATAACCCGTATTTTGATTTGATAGTTGTGAAAAAAATACATATATATATATATATATATATGTATTTTTTTCACAACTATCAAATCAAAATACGTAATATTCAGGTAAAATAAAACTATTGGTGAAAATTTCATTTTTCACACAAATCGAATGCATTTCGCACATAAATTAATCAAATAATACACGAAATGCTCATGCCAAAAGACTTATTTGCATCTCTCCAATAATCTGAAAAGCCTAAAAAACAAATGGGTGACTCATGAATAGCTCACAGAGTAGGTAAAGGGATTGTACTTTCCAAACCTTTTGCAAAAAACCAATTCAACAAATCATTCTTCTCAAAATAGGAATGAAAAAACTCCAATTAAGTACTTATAAACTTCAAACCCATAACTATTTGGGAAAAGAATTGTAATTTGCAGAAAATAACTCTTTTTATTTCAAACTTGATAAAATATATCTTTACAAGTTTCAAGGTATTCCATTTACATATGGAATATTCATTTCCTTGATCCCAATATCATTTTTATATAACAAATTCACAATATCTGATAAAAAATTTCACATTCAAGAAATAAATAATGTGGACTCAAGAGGTGGCTCCCATTATGAGAGAGTAGCATTTTGCTCTCAATCCAAGTTACCAACCTTATAACACCAATTTCGTTTATACGGTTTTTTTATTCACAAGACCATAATATACAACATATTAATCCCCGGCACACGTCCTAACTCGGATACGCGTCTGCCATAAACACTAGAAGGTATCGTTCCCAAAGAACGTCAGCCCTTTGCTTTCTCTTTTTTTAAGAAGTCCTAACTAATTAAACACTCGGTTAAGTTAAAACTTTTTACTAGATTAAAATTTTGTGTCATATAAGGTTACAACTAGAACCTACGTTTAGGGTGTACAACCCATATGCGAAGGTTCTCACTATAACCTTAAGGAGCCAAGAATTTTAATCCCGACTTATAATTACTTCGAATGTGATTTAACCTTTTTCACATTCACACACAAAACACATCATTCATACTTTACTTTCCAAAGCAAAAGAGTTAATTTAGGAAATCCTTTACTCATGTGTGTGTGAATTTCACTTTATGATGGCCAAAAGGATATTTTTGGCAAAAATTCAACAAACTCTTGAAGTCATTTTTTGATGAGTTTACAAGAGAAATCTCTTACTCAAACAAGAATCATATCTCATAAACGATCACTTGCTCTCAAGATCAAAAGCTTAAGGAGGATTCTTAGAGAAATAACATCTCTAATTCAATACTTAATTGTAAACTACTCTCGAGACTAAACATCACAAGTCTTATGAGTAAAATCATTTCCTCAAGCTCAAATCTTGGTTTCTAATGTCTTTGGAAGGGGTGTTCATTCGATTTTTATAATTTCAGTTAGGTTTTTTTACCTGGATAAACCGAACCAATCCGTATTTTCTATACTACGATTCTGTTTTAAACCGAAATTTCACCTTATTTTTTTGTTTACAAAAAAATTTCAATGAGCTTAAAGAAATGTGATTAAATGAAATGATGATGCCAAATACACAAACACATTCAAACAATAGACAAAAGAAATAAAATTTATCAATTAAATCATATTATCATATTCTTTACACATTTTCAATGAGAAGAATATCGAAAATGATTCATAATATACCAAAATATGATGAATGAACTTTTTTTACAATACTTAATCATCATCTTGTGAATACAAAAACACTTCAATATAGGAAAAGACAAGGAATTAAATAATTTTTGAAGTAAATAAATTTGGTTAAACATTAATTACAATTTTTTTTAAAAAATAAAAACTTCGATTTTTCGATTGAACTAAAGTTTCTAAAATTGAAATCGAAAATCGAACTGTAATTTTAAAAAATTTATGTTAACCGAACCGAGTAAATTGAAAAACCAAAATACCAAATCATTTTTAAAATTTCGATTTGATTCGGCTCAAATTTTCAATTTGGTTCGATTTTTCAGTTTGGTTCGAGCTTAAATAACAAAACATAGAAGTTGCACATAATTTCAAATCTTCGAAACTCTTAATCTTCGAAACTTTCGAATATTTTTCCAGATTTTCTTCCAAATTTATTTTAAAACAATTTTCTAAACCTCTTTTTCCACATAATGATCAATCCTAAGCTTAAAAGAACACTTAAAAATTATTCCTCACAATTCATGTTTCAGATGAAGCAATAACTCTGGTTTTGTAAAAATTAAGTTAAATTATTTTCCATGCATCAAGAATTTTTCTAGCTATTCTAACTATATAGAAAATCATCATATGATGTAGGAACATAATCTAATACTAAAACAAAATGTTCTTGAAGTTTAAATTTTTGGATGAATAGTGTTTTACATATGAATAGTAACTTTTCAAAAACAGAGAAATCGTTTCATCAGCTTTTCAAAGATTTCAAATTCACATAATCCATACTTGTCATTTAAAACACATAGAAACATGATCTAGGAGTATTTGTAACAACTTTGAATAGAATTGAAATGAACTTCTCAATCCAAAATTCATCATTTAACTCATAATTTTCATAAACTCACCTGCAAAGCTTTTTGGGAAACACGTTAAATTAGCTTTAGTTCTTTCTCAAAAGCTTTTATTTGCTAAGTGTTCTCATTTTCTTTCTTGATTAACCAAAGGAAGAAGAAGTAGTAGATGAACGTATATACCAAAACCATGATTATAAAGATACATAATATCACTACAAAAGTTATTTGATGCTTTTATTTCTCATAAGTTGGATCACTCTTAATAAGCCATCTTAATAAGCCCACAAGAGAAAAATAGTAACTTAGTTTTAAATCCTGAAGATTACACGAAGGCCTGCAGGTCAGGAGACTACACTGGACAACATGCCGTCTTAATTGGGAATCAGCAAGAAGACTTCACAAGGTGTGTTTTGCAAAGTCATATGGCTCATGTCAGAAACCCCACTAATGACAGCACCCTTTAGAACTCAGGGTTCGCAGACCAGAAGGGAGGAGAGAAGATGATCAGAAACCCCTCTAATGACAGCACCCTTTCTTTTGAGCTGCAGCAGATAATTCAATGCTACTTCTGTGATGATCTCACCGGGAATAAGCACCGCCACCCCTGGTGGGTAAGGGCATACAAGTTCACCACATATTCTACTAACACTATCTTCAATGCTGACTTTTGTTTTACTCGCAAAGAAAGCCTCTCTGGGACTCAAACTCATGTTTACATTGTCAAACAGTGGCAAGTGTTCAGAGCAATTCCTGATGCCTTTTATGCATTTCTCTGGTGATGAAATTGCTGATAGATGCTTCAGTCCTGAGATGAACCTCAAAGCATGCTCCCTTTGAGTCCCAAGGTTAAATGCTAGTGTAATAGATTGAGTTTCAATAAGTTCAGGAACAATTCCGAAGTCCTTGTTTAAGATATGATCAGCTTCATAACCAGAAAGACCAAGCTGTCTTGTACCAATAGTGATTCGCAGTGGGTCCATAGCAGGGAAGTTAGGGAAGTCCATAATGTCAAAGACTGAGATATTAGGAATTTTATTCATTAAACTTCTTGCTTCAGCTGCCAGTTCAATTGCTCCGCTGAAAATACTTTCTCTGCCCTCACTTACTTGAGACCTAGCAGCATCTAGTGAAGCCAAAAGTAAATAACTAGGGCTGGTACTTTGAAGTGTTTGGAGGCATTTGCAAATTCTGTCTCTATCTACAAGATTCCCAGACATGTGTAACATTGACGATTGTGTCAGAGAGCACAGCACTTTGTGAGTAGATTGTACAGAAAGATCAGCACCTTGACAAAGGGCTGATTTGGGTAACAGCTGATGAAATCCAAAATGAGCCCCATGGGCCTCATCAACGATCAGGGGGATATTGTGAGAATGGCATAGCTGAGATATTGTTGCCACATTGCTACAAATACCATGGTATGTAGGAGATACAATAAGGACTGCAGCTGCTCTTTGACCTTCCTCTTCCAGTTCCTTGATTGCCCTCTCTACCTGATTCAACAACAATATTTTTTAGTTCCTAGATTGCAGCTGAAAATGGGAAATACATAATTGAATCACACCTAAAATATTTCTACATCTTTAAAGAAATGAATTAAAGATGTTTCTGACAACTTGCCTCTGACGGAGTAATTCCACCAGAAATATCCCAGTTTGAATTATATTCAGGCATGGTGTACTTAGGCAGTGCACCAGACAACACCATACCAGAAAAAGCTGAAATATGAGAGTTCCGAGGAAGAATAAGAATGTCCCCTGGAGAACAAGTAGCCATAATTGCAGCCTGGACTCCACATGTGCTACCTCCAACAAGAAACCATGTTTCTGCAGCACCAAAAAGTTCAGCTGCCATTTTCTGTGCATCTAGAATAGCCCCCTTAGGGGCAAAAAGGTTGTCAAGCTCTGGAATTGCAGGTATATCATGAAGAAATGGCTTTTCACCAATGAGATGGGTCAGTGACAATGGTGCTGCATGTCCTCTGTTATGTCCTGGGAAATGAAAACATGCGGAATTTTTTTTCGCTGAAGCTTCTAAAGCATTAACCAGAGGAGTGAGCTTGTAATTATCGACTTTTTTAGAGTGATAAGTAGTAGTAATATCAACTTTTTGCAGCTTTGTTAACTCATCATTCTTTCTCAGCAACCTGTGGCACTTATCCTGCACTTGGCAAGTGATGAAAAATGAATTTCTACAGAAATCAAGGAAGGACAATCAAATGCAGTTCATCATTCATATACTTAAAATATTATTGATCACACTGGCTTCAGCCTTAAATAACAATTCATATACTATTCAAGTATCAATTTTATGCATTTTAGTAAGATAAAAGTGACAGCAAGAATTGCGGTGGTAGAGGGAGTAAATTCAAATTCTTATTCGAACAAATCCAATTACAAAGCAATGATGCCTCATAGAATTTGAAATACTACATTTTTCATACCTGAGCCAAATTAGGGTACCAACATCATCAGCCTGGCATACACATGAAGGCGAAAATAAGGGGGAAACGGTTCAGCCCGATGAAAATGAGGATTTCATTCCGATTTTACACCTAAAAATGGACCATTGTTGGTCAACAATTTTTTACCTCTTATATAAATGTTATTTTAATTAAAATTCAATTCTTTAGGTTATTTTATAAATAATTTTACCTTTATTTATTATTTATTTATTTTTAATTTTTTTAAAATAATTGGTCACATAAGAATACATATATATATATATATATATATATATATTTTGTTTCATGTAGAAAGATAAAGGATATGGATTGGCTAGATCCATATTTTTGTTTCGCCTGAAAAATGGTAACAAGACGACGAGAATAAAAAAATACTAATAATGGAAGATAGTGGTATTGGTTAGCACTGTGGTCCCTGCATTTCTATTTGTTTGCAGTGTTTTGAAAAAGATGAGTCTATTCTTTTCGTACTAATATACTATAAATAGGCCATTTGGGGACAGGAATTATACGACACCATATCCAATCGAGTAAAATCGTAAAAGCAACAAAGATAAAAAAGTTCTAAAAACGATGACCAATCGAATAAAATGGAAAGATAATAAAGATATAAAAAAATTATTAAAACGACAGGGATCAAAGTGACGAAAAGGGGTCAAAAAAGGGCCACCCAAACCCTCTTAAATTTACACGTTAAACTTCTTAAATTTATAAAGAGAGTTAAATTTAATCATTTAAGAGGTTCTTAAGTGTACATCAGACATAAATCAGATATAAATTTTTAATAATAGGTACAAGATATGTATATTAACTAATAAATGAATAGATGAGGGATTGAACACAAGCCAGTTTCATTCTAATACAATGTTAAATTTTCACTGACCATAAAAACAAAAACTTAAAGGTTATAGAGAAAGATTTAATTTAGCCATTTTAAAAAAAAAAAAAAACTGATAAGCAGATTGCCCCAATGCAGTGATAGCATCAACTGTTAAAAGGACACAAATTCCAAATGAAAATGCTCAATCAGGTGTGCCATTCTAGTGAGCTCACCAAGTCATAGGAAGTATCAATTACACCATTCTAAGCTTCTTTATTTAAAATCTTACAGAATCATTCGAAGCAAACTTAAACTCAGAAGATCACGAAAATTTAGATAATTCAGACTAACTTAGGGTGTGAATTGAAACCATTTATTTCACATTGTACAACTAAACTCCAGAATGCCATTCAAAATCAGAAAACAAATGGAATTAAGTCCCACTACAACACCAACCTTACACTTACAAAAAATCCGTGAACATAATGAAGCCAAGAAAATTTTTCAGCGTATTCTTCCGATCAAGAAACACAATAGCATAAACCACCTTGCCCTTCAAGGCAGGAAAAAAACCAAATTGCAACGGAATTTTATAGTCCACAACCAAGATTTTCAAAGACAGCGTCTAAATGTAAAGGAAAAAGAGGAAAGTTTTGGAAGATTCTTACTTCTGACATACAAGCTCCATGCCTTCCATTGAGCTTTGGAAGATTCCAGCTACTCCTAAAACTCAGACTTGAACTCTGAAAGAAACCATAGAATGGCGTTGCAGAAATCATTTCGTTGTTGGTGTGAATTATGGCACTCATCTGCATCTAGTCAAAATCTGAATGCACAGCAGAAGCCATCTTGCTGAGAGAAGTGGCCTAAAATTGTGAAAAGACCGGATGACAGATCATGTTCAGAGCTTTTACCCAAAAGAGGGTAAAATATTAAAATAATATCCCTTGGTATATTATATTAAAGTGCACCACTTTAAGATAATGTCCAAAGGAAGATATTATTAATTTCATAAACGTGTTTTGCTTATGTAGATCAATAATGCTTTCCCAATTTGGGAAATGGATAACCCAAACGCACATACATCGAGCTTCGTGATTTGGACAAAAGAAAATAAGGTTATATTTGAATTGGTGTTTTAAAACACTTTTGGGTCAGAAAAAATGGACGTGAGCATTGTATCGTATTATCACAATTTTCTTTGTCAAAATAACTAACCCAACGAATCGCTTACCAAAGAGATAGATACGCTTTGATAAGTACCTTACTCCAATATTGCATTATTTGTCATAGCGATCAAGACACTAGGGCAAATTTTATAATTACAATATAGCAAGTAATTATATATATATATATATATTATAAATAATAAATAATTATATTAACTAAATTAATTAGTCAGTTCAATCCATTATTAAAAAATATTAATCTACAAATATGGATGTCCGAACTGAAATTAAACTAATTAAGTGGTTCGATCAGCAATTTTCGATATTTAAAATTGACAATTTTTATTCATCACTATATGATAAAAATGAAGACTAGGTAGATAAACAAACAAGTTCAGTTAATTAAATACAGATAAAAATTAAGTACGAAGAAAAATTATCTCATAATCTCATTTATTAATAACTTAATACATATAATTTGCTAACAAAATTTAACTACTCACAAGACATATTTAATACAAATAAGATGAAATATATAGAAATTGGAAAGAAAACTTGAAAGAAAAACTCCATTGGAATATTGAATTTATTCGGACATTATGCCATTCATAAATATTACAAAAAACTTCAAAAACTAATAAAAAAATTATAAAAAATATATTTATATAAAATAAAATTTAGAAAGAAATTGAAAAAGAAACTAGGGTATTTATAAGAAAAGATTCTAGGGGTAAAATAGTAATTTTACACCAAAATTTCGCTGAAGTTGTGGATGCGAGATGATTTCTTCACTCAACACCACATGTCAGCTTCTGGCTTGTCTGTGTCAGAACTTTTGGAAGCTACTTGGGGCGTGCTTGACTTGGCTTAAAATGCGTTCTTAGCCTCTGATTATTTATTATTTATTTTTTTGCAAATCAAAACGATGACATTTTGGCTTTGATGCTAACTTGGCTAGCTGTTGCTGACGTGGATTTTTTTTCCTTTTACTTCACCAACATTTCTTCTTATTTTTATCTATAAAATAAACTTAAATAAACTAAAATACTTACAAACAAATAAATAAAAGGGAAATATGAAAATATCGATTAAATAACGTAATTAACTGATTTTTAAACAAAATATCTTCATTAAGTAGCTCAAAAATCAGTTAATTTATGAGTACATCAGCAATATATGCTGCAACATTTATGCTTGTGCTTCATGAGGATTTGCAATAGGATACAACATTTCAACTACATATATTATTGAGTGACACCAAAATACAAGGCCCGTTAGGTTATGTGCACGAAGGTTAAGGAACGAATAGAGGAACATGGACCACCTAAATGTAGAATATGCTGTCAAACGGGTCATAATAAGCTTAGGTGCCCTACCAGAGTTATGAGAACACCTTAGAGTACTTTTTTTTTTTATGATATACTATTATTGTGTGTCCTATAATTATTTAATTTAGACCAATTTCTATTCTCTTCATTTGATGACTTTGTTATTTTTTATGTTCAATTTGCATAATTATTTTCAATGCTATATTCTTTATTTTCATTTTCTAATTCATATCACATGTATAGTATTTAATTATTTATTAAAATAATTGATGAATGACATTCAATTGTATACTTTAGTGGAGTTGGTCCATTCTCATCTGATATTCCAGAACAAGCATGACCGTCATCATAGCAAGATACAACGTATATACTCATAATTGTTCCTTATCCGGGATTAGATCAATTAGGAGCTTTTCAACCGCAGTAGTATTTACACCAGCTCCTACTCTATTATTGTTTTGGCTAAGTCAGATTGGGAACAAACTTCTTCTAGGCGTTGCATTGAGGATGATGATCATATTTATGCAGAACGTATGTATGGAACCATGCATCTCTGGGATCCTTCTCGACTGAGACCACATTCTAGATTTGGTAATTGTAGGGCATTTGACCATGATTGTGTAGGCCAGAGATGATTTTTATTTTCTCTTGTAAACAAATTGTTTTTGACATTTTTCTTTATTATAATATGTTTACTTTACAATTTTCCTTTAACTAATTGTTTCATTGTATTGTGTAAATTTAATATGCTATAGTTAAAAAATCTATATAATATCAAAAATATTTTTAACTATATTATTCTATTTTAAAATTTTAATTAACTATTCAAACACGTTTCAATCAAACCAAATAAAAAATTTTAGCTAGATTTGTTCCAATTACTAAAATTGATGGTGAAAATTTGTAACTTATTTTTAAACATTATTTAAAAATTTGTTACTATTAAAAAAATTTAAAAAGGAAAGAAAGATTATGAACAAAAAACATAATTATTTTGATTTTATTTTAGTATATATTCTTGTTGATGAGAATTGTTGTTTTCAAATTTAGGTAATTGTTCACCGTGATTTGCAGGCTATGATGAATTCCCAATTTGGATAATGCATATTATTTTGTCAAAGTAAACAACTTTTAATATTGTGCATTTGAGAAATGAGTTTTTCATTTCCAAAAAGCATCATTGGTCTATGTAAGCAAGGCTTCTACCAATATGTGTTTGGTCTACATAATAAGCAAGGTTTATACCATTATGCATTTGGATCACATAATTCAGATTATTGGTCTACCCAAGCAAGGCTTCTACTATTATTGGTCCACATAAGAAATGGGTAACCTATTTCCCAAATGTATTATTGGCCCACGTAAACAACGCTTCTAGTATTGTGCGTTTGAGAAATAGGTAATATTTTCCTATAGTATCTTAAAAGTTCATTCCTCAATGGATATTCTTTTAAAATTTTACCATATTCTGGGTAAAAGCTGTAATGTTCACTTGGTAAAAATAAGAAGAATCACTCCATTTCACTAAGAATTATCAATTTAGCAAAACAATAGTCAAATTACATAAAGAGATACAAATTATTTTAAAAATTGAAAATTATCTTAAAGACAAGTAAATATTTATTAAATTATTACACTTGTTTATATTTTTGAAAGATTTTCTTTCTTCAAATTAGTAACTACTTATCCTTAAGGTAGACTCAAGTGATCAATATATTCAATAAGCGGTCATGAATCAATTCCTAATAATCTTTTAAATAAAATTTTATGATCGTAACATCTTATTCTTTTCTAGGTATTACTAGAAGAAGGTCGAATGAGTATAATCTTTCTCTCGGAAGCAACTATCTCAATATTATATCGAAAATCTGAGTCAATTTTTTTCTTCTTATAAGCAGACTGCTAAAAAAATAATAAAGATTTTGTGTGATCAAAAGGCACTAAATTCTTACAGAGTTGATACTCATGGAAGAATGATCTAATTGTCTTAATCCAATCATTGTGATCCCCAAATGACTATCTAGTTTACATAGTCCAAATATCAAGGTATGGGAACATTAAACACGTTAATGACATTAATAATCAATATGGAAGCTAAGATAAGAAACATCGATTTTGGCTCAAACGGCTTGTGGTTATGGTCCGTCATTAGGACATGAAAATGTGACAAAGCATGTGAGCTTCTTAACAATAAGATCTTTGTGTACACATGCATTACAAAAATCAGTTTTATCATACTAGTTTTCAAAATTACAATTATGAAAACAAAGCCAGACACAATCAACAGAACCATGAGTTCAACACCTGAGTGATACTTTAAGAGCATGTCAATATTACGAGTTCAATGAATCCATGATCTTTTCAAAGAATATGTGGTACGGTAGTAGCCATTATAAGCAATATTCGTCAATGCCTTATTTGTGAAAATACCGACATCTTCAGTAAACCAACAGTACTATGCCTTCATACCTTCGGTGCTCCCGAGACTTACAACTTTATTCGCCAATAAGAAAGGATAACTAGTTGCATTCTCTTCCAGCTTTAAGAATCACCCATTTAGGAATTTTTTTCTTCAATGCTTCAATCTTTAGCAAAAGTTTCCATAGTATCCATGGGGCAAAATCAGAAGGATGAATCCAATTAAACATAATCATGAATCTGTCTCAATAATCAACCCATAAGAATTTGTCCAACTAGAGACAACATAAACAAGAAAAGCTTCTAGAACAACCCTTAGTTCAACTTCATTTGACTCTGCCACATGAATTGATTTTGAGAACTCTCATTTTACAGAACCATAAGAATCTCCCAAAACCCCTCCAATGCCTGCCATACCCGGTTTCCCAATAGCAGACCCATCCACATTAAATTTGAGAAAACCAACAGTATCTGCCGATAAGCCGTTTGTAATACCAATGGATCCAGAATGAAAGATTTTGTCGTTGATCACTTCTCATCGTTTACTCCGCCATCGAAATTCGATCGTAAATAAGGACGAATTACTCAGCCATCGACATTAACGATTGTCTAATCTCTGACTGAATATTGGGTCGTTAATCTGTCCAAAACCTTGGTCAGAGATGAATTATCGATGAAAATGTCCATCGAAAATATTAGTTTTTTCTGTAGTGATTATATATCGTGAGGTTGACACAACAATAAAATTATATACTAATTCTCATTCAACCTTGTAAACCAAAAAGAGTAGGTAAAATAGTACTTTTATTATATCAAACATTTTAGTTTCTTAATTTTTGGGGTGGAATTGCACGCTGAGTGAAACTTTATCATATATGTATAGAGATAAAAAAAAAAATACTAACACAACAAAATCCCATGATTAGTGAGAATTTCCAACAAAACACCATCTAGATTTTCATCGTGGGTATGACCAAATCCGTGCTTCCAACAAAGAGGTTAGATACATTTACCCAGCTTCAAGCAAACTTCAATTATGTATAACTTCAGTCTCTTTTTATATGTAGTCAGAGGGATATTAGCACACACCAAAGAAATTTACTTTTTTATAATATATTTTTATTTATTTTGTTTTAAAAATAAGGAAGAGAAAATGAAGGAGAAGACAGATAAGAAAGATATAAATAAATTTTGTTCTAAGAATGATAAAGAGATGAAAAATAGATAAGATTAAACAATGATAATATTGAGAAGGGACGTAAAATATTCCTTAAAAATCATAAAATTACTTATAATATGTGATAAAGAAAAAGTTTTTCAACAACTAATAAAAAGAGATAAAGGAATATTATGTGTATAAAAAGACATCCTACTGTTTGTTGTGAATATTCCCATCTATGATAGTCTCATATGGAATATGTAAAGAAACATTACCAAGAAAGATACTATAAAAGTACGGTCTATTCAAGAGATGAGCGTTTTATTGTCAAATGCTTCCTATTAGATCAAAACAGGACACTTAAAAACGTTGAAACGCAAAGTTCAATTATTGGCTAAATTTCTCCTATTCGCAAAGTAAGCTTCATGACACTGCTCAGGTAATTTTGTTTGGTAATTATGTTTGTTTTCATTAACAGCATTCACTGCAGAACCGATCGGATTTGAAGGTCTTGAAAGAAGTCTTCGGCTTTGACCATCTTTGGATCCCTGAATATTTTGCCATTCACAAACACTGCATATATAATGTGCCTTAGCAAATGCAAAATTAATATAACAATTGCAGTGAAAACTATGCAAAATTAATGCATAATTGATCTTATTCCGTTCACAGATAATGTGAAAAATTCAGTTGAAAGAGAAGAAAAAGTTATTTCATTCAACAAAAAATTCAAATTTCTTTCTGACAAAAATCAGACAGGATACACAATACAAGCTGGACATATACAATAACATTCTGCTCTGTTGTGGATGTATAATGCATATTCTTATTTTGAGCAGAGATAATGTAGAATGCATTTATTTATCCGAATTCAACAGTTTCGGATGGGCGTATCACATCGTAAGCCCAAATTATTACGAATTGTTATCCCACCAAAATTGTACCTGAAGATAGTTTATGATATCCTTCTCCACTACCAATGCTTTGGTGAGAACATCAATAGAGATAGGTGGATCCGATCCGAAAACGGCATTAGCAATAGTGATAACTTCTGGGTTTTGGCTACTCAATCCAGCAACGGCAATGGCTAGAATTTATTAAAATTTAAGATTAAATAAATTTTTTAGGGAATCCATCTATAGTATGGGGTAACAGTCAAAAATATTACTATGATGAATTAATTTAAGTAGGAAATCTGCCGAAACTTTTAATTTTTTTATTATATAAATTTTTGCTTTTAAAATATTTCAATATTCTTTGCAAAAAAGTATTAATGAAAAAAATCTGTATTTTGGATTAAAAACACCCAATTAATGATTAAATATGTAAAATAATATAAATTTAATGAATAAAACTAAAATAATATATATCCGAAATTAATTAATCAAATAGTACATAAATATCAATTAACAATAACAGAATGTGCCTATACAGGGGCACGGACAGGGGGAGGAGGAGGGGGTCGGGCATCAAAATGACATGAACGACCGGGATGATCACCAGGTGGTGATACAGTGAAATTCTCTTCCTCCGCAACATACTTATCCTAAAAAAATTGTCATCCTCGGGTACAGACGGTAGTACTGTGGAGCCGAAAATCACATTTGGATGGTCAAGTTTTTGAGGTATGTCTGCAAACTATCTTTTCAGAAGTTCATCACTGTAAACTTGTCTTCGAACTTCCTCCATATAATACTCACCTCCATGCCTACATGCAAGCCCACCTATTGGCTCACAAGCTCCTGGATCCGAGCTTTTATATCCACTAGCTCTGAAGAAGCAGATGGTGTAGACTGCGTACTGGATGAACCCTACTTCAGACGTCATATCACTCTAGGCGCTTCCGACCCCAACCCTGAAGCACGGCCCTTCTTGAAGCCAACTGCTACCTCAACAAATAGTTCCTTATCATAGGCCTCGAAAAATGAGTGGAGTCAGTGGACTCCATTTGAGAGTACTGCTCACACAATGCATTGAGATCATTATGCAATTACATTAAAATTGTAAGCAAATGATATAATTAAATTCACGTTAATAATGGAACAAATAAATACCATAGAATGCTATGATTTCTTGCTATTAAATTGGCCCTTACTAGGGCCAGACTGGAATGTGTGAGACTTCTTATACAAATTTTTATACCTATATTGGGAACCTTCCTTCTTCCGCTACAAAAGATTAGAAAAAGATTAACAAATTATAATCATATAATTAATAAATGGATTTAAATATATGTATTAGAATGACTAATCATTCTCCTCTCGTGTTCTGAGAACGAAATCAACCCACCAGTATGAGTCAAGGAAGGAGCTGCAGCTCTTTTGCTCTTACCTTATCTAAAATAGCACAACCACTTCTCAGTTCTCCAAGAAACATGTAATTGTTTCCAATCATCTTTCGTTATCCAATAAGGGGTATAGTCAAACTCTTCTCCTTACAAGCACGACACATCTCATCCTTGAACAGACCCCTAACAATTTTAGCCCAATTATTCCGTATAAGGCCGTCATGCTCAGGACGCCATCTATACAATTTCTACAAATAAAACAAGAAAACAAATTAAATCGAAGGCATTTATAATTAAAATATATAATTTAACAACAAATTTATTTCAAGCTCATGTTAAACTTACACTCCATTTTACAAATCACATATCTCGAACTTGTGCAGGAACTTGGGAGAATTTGAAAAATGAACCAATAAATTGTTGCTTAATAGTATCAGTAACCATCCTAACAGGCTTCACAGACGGATCAAATCTGTTTAAATTATCTATATTGACAAAATAAATTAATATTTTAACAAAATTTTGGCATCATCTCCCCTATAAATTAAACATATTCCAGACACACAGACCACACAATTTATTTTCATATATACCACAAATGTCAATAACAATTCCAACAAACTGATCATAAATACCATCTAATATTTAAGAAATCATATTAACCAATAAACTTCACATCTCCAAGAATAATATATCATCTAACATTTAAAAAATCATATCAACCAATAAAAGTAACATCTCCTAGAATAATATATCATTGATAACATTTAACAAATTAGTTTGCAACTGAAGCATAATTATATACTTGCGAATCACCATCAGGAGAAATGAGTGGACGATCATCCTCACTCTGTGACTATGACTGAGTAGATGGTGTAGTAGAATCGGGAACTGGTGGACTAGAAAGACAGGACCTGAGGTGGAGGCGGGTGTGCAAGTGTCCGAACCAACTATGTCTGGACTAGAATCCTCCATAACTCGTGGTAACCCAGGATGCAGTGTACCATGTCTAGAACTATCCATGAGTGCAATTATAAGAAATGTCAATATTAATTTACCAATAAGGCGATACTATAATTTGTTTAATGAGCTTTAATTAATCTCTATATAATTTAACTCTTTAATATAAAATAAAGTCATCCTATAATTTCGATAATGGGATTTAATTCATCTGTATTTAATTAATCTCATTAAGTTTTTAATAAACTGATCATAAAATTTCGATAATGAGATTTAATTAATCTCTTTAATTTAAAATAAAGGGACACTGAAATAAAAGGATTCAAACTCTTGTCATGTCAATGTGTATAGAAATGCTGTGCAACCAAACCAAATAACAACTTTGAATATGTTTTCACAATTTTAATATTTATACTATTATACTCCTACTAAAATAATAATAATAACAACAACAACAACAATATCAATATAATATTTTATAATAATTACAGATGATAATAATACTAATTTTTTATTGTTGGTAGTATTATTATTATTATTATAATTATACTAGATAATCATATTATCAATAATAATGACAACATTAAAACATAATCATAGTAATAATAATAATAACAACAACAATAATAATAAAACAACAACAATTATAATACCAATACAATATTTTATGATAATAATATATAATAATAATTGTAATAATATAATACCAATTTTGTTATTGTCGGTACAAGTATTATAATGATAAAAATAAAAATAAATTAACACATAATTATAATAATAAAAGTAACACATAATTATAACAATAATAAAATGAAATAATAATAATAATTGAAAAACCTAAGAGGAGGGATGAATTAGGTTTTATCCGATTTTTTTAACGTAATTAAATTAAGCCATTCTAAGACAACAATTATTAAACACTTGGTACTCAAATAGTGTGTAACAATGTGGTCAAGTAAATAGTAGAAATAAAACAAAGAACAAAATGATTTGTAGTGGTTTTGTTTGCCCAAAAAAACCTAGTTCAGTATCTTGAGTTATATAATTAAGGATTTCACAAAATCTTTCACTAATTTTGCACGAGAGATTACAAAAGAAGCTCAATCAATTCATCTTAGAGTTTTACACAAAAACCTCTTACTCAATCCAAGTTCACTTAACTACTTGAGTTTTATAACACAACCTTGATTATACAACTATATCCAATACAACAATTAATGAAATATACACACTTGAGATAATCACAATTATCTTTAATTCAAGACTCACTCTAACCCTTAGACTTTTAAGATAAATGCAACCTTGAATAAGAATTACAAGATGTGAATAAAGAGAGCTTGATATAAATATCACCTTAATTGTAAAAGTATATTAATTCTTGTACAAAGACCTCTTTGAGTAATTTGTTCCTTAAGCTTACTCAAGAACTCCAATAAATGTGTGAAACCCTTCTTATATGATTTTCACAATGTGAATGTTTTGAAAATGTTTCTAAAATGTTCTATGAAAAATGTCAATCAGATTTTAGCTCAGAAAGTCATATATCTAAGATTTTAAAAAATTTGGGTATTTATATGTGTGTTTCAATGGTCATAAAAATGACTGTTTAAATCTTATTCAAGAGACTTGGTCGTTCGCACCCTCATCCATAAGTATAGCAAAAAGTTCTGAACATTCTGCGGACGATGAGCTGAGAAGTCTGATCGACAGTATGAATTGTGGTCGACTGCACATCTAATAAGGTCGATCGCTCAACATATTAACCATACAATACAATATTCTAATCAACTCTAAAAGTTGCAAAATCTATTTTATAAAACTTTTAAGCATATACATGTATTTTGAAAATCATTTCAAATATCCAACTCATACTTTAAGTTGATCTTGGACTCATTTATCTCTTTTTTTAATAACAATAATACCGAATTTATTATTTTTGTTACTAGTATTATTATTATTATTATTAATAAAATATGGAATTAGTCTAATTGGGCTTTAAGTTGATCTTGAACTCAATTATGCTTCTAATAATAATAATAATATTAATACCAAATTTATTATTGTTGTTACTAATATTATTATTATCATTATAATTACCCTTAATAATAAGGTTAAAATAGATTGTTTTATAACAATATATAACATAGATTCAAATATAAATAAATTACTAGAACTATAAACAATATAGTTATATAACAATGTAGTTTATATATTTATATATGATATAGAGTATATATAAAAGCTTCATATGTAGTAAGTGCGTATATATATAGTGTATGTGTATAGCATTATAAAAACTTGCTATTTCCAAAACAATAACAATTTCTGTTAAAAAAATAAAAATATTTTTCGTAGCTATTCCGTTAGTATATTTATTTTCAAACAAAAAAATAAAAATTCTATTGGTATTCCGTCAAGAGCCTACATAGAAAATGCAAAATGGATGTTTAATTATGATTGACTCAATCCAAAATGTAAACTAGTTTTAAACAATTAAGAGTGGTAATCAAAATGGAAGGAAAATTATGATTGACTTAATCCAATTAAGAAAATAATGACTGCGTACGTAAACGTTATTAGGCGAAGTCTTGAGTAGTAGTTGGAGAATCATTCATTTCCGAATTATAAAATTTTAATTGTAGAACAAAACACCAATATAAATAGGCATCTTCTCCATGCTATCCTCACCAAGAAAATATTAACAAGTTCTCAGACTCAGATCCACATCTAAAAATGGCTGCTCGCTTCATAGTTTTCACTGCCATTGTTTTATCAAGTTTTGCATTTGCTAATGCACATGATCCCAGTCCCCTTCAGGATTTCTGTGTCGCAGTCAAGGATTCCGCTGCAGCAGGTAAGTATCAATGCATATAACTGCATGCATTTGACCCATATTTCATCTTAACATACAATTTTCTGATGATGATTCTCAATGTAAATATATGCAGTGTTTGTGAATGGAAAAATATGCAAGGATCCAAAGATGGTCAAAGCCGAAGACTTCTTGTTTCAAGGCCTTAACAAGCCCGGAAATACTTCAAATCCGGTCGGTTCTGCAGTGACGGCTGTAAACGTGAACAACCTAGCAGGTCTCAACACTTTAGGAGTTTCATTGGCTCGTATCGACTTTGCACCTTACGGCCTAAACCCACCCCATACACACCCTCGTGCAACTGAGGTTCTCGTTGTTTTACAAGGCACACTCTATGTTGGATTTGTTACTTCCAATCCAGGGAATAACATGAAAAATCGTCTATTTACAAAGACCTTAAAAGAAGGTGACGTCTTTGTGTTCCCTGAAGGTCTCATTCATTTTCAGTTTAATATTGGACATGGTCCGGCCATTGCATTTGCTGGTTTGAGTAGCCAAAACCCAGGAGTTATTACCATTGCGAATGCCGTCTTCGGATCCGATCCTCCTATCTCTCGGGATGTCCTCGGCAAAGCATTCCAAGTGGACAAGAATATCATTAGAAATCTTCAGTCCAAGTTTTGGTGGGATAACAACTAATAAATAATAATTTTGGCAAATTATCTTCTGTCACAGTTTAATTTGCAATGATGAAACAAAAAAAATAAACGCAGCTTAGCATTTGGATAAGAACACGCAGCAACTGAGCAGAATATTGTTGTATGAGTGTGTATTCTGTTGTTATGAGAAATAAAATTTGACATCTTTGTTTGGTAATTCCGATGCCATCTTGTGTTGCTTGAAGTTTGCAAACTATTACTATTATATAATGGGACGAATACATACACATTATTGAAAAAAAATATGTATATGGATAATAATCCAGTGAAGGCATCAAAATGAAGTAGTTTTGATTTGATGAAATGATAGGGTCCATTGTTATTGGATTATGTTTAACAATAGGATTTTCAACTTAGACCATTAATTGGTCAATAGGGTCCTCTGGAGGCGACCTTACTAAATATGCTCAACTGTAATTGTTCAACCATTAATGTCTTTGCTTTGCCCGACTGATTTGAAACTTGAGAATAAATTAAAACACTTACCTCTTCAATTGATCCCTCATGTAATTTTAGTCTCTATAAATATTTCTTTAATCTTCAATGTGAGACTTGCATAGATGGGAATGTTCCTAATAAATAATGAGATATGTCTACTATTTCAAAGGTATATTAAATACATATTCAGTGAAGTATTTGCTCAATATTTTTATTATTATATAAGAACTTGAAGTTGGTATTTACAAACAGAAAAAAAAAAACTTGAAGTTGGTTTCTAGCTGGCTTTACGAGTCGAGGTTCGTGAATATATCTAATGCACGGCCTGTGAAGGGGTGGACTGTGAGCCTAAAGGGCCATAATGTATATATATACACCGAGAAGAAAAATTAGAGAGGGATAAAAATTTTAGTCGATCAACAATAAATTTGTGAGGGATTGCTACCCAACAAATAATCGGTCAATGACAAGAGGTTTGACAAAGTAGTTACAAATTTACCATGGAAAATTTTTCATAAAAACATTATATAATTAAAATATTCATCATAAATCTCTAATGGTTC
Organism: Apocynum venetum; assembly: GCA_019593545.1. Classification (NCBI taxonomy): domain Eukaryota; kingdom Viridiplantae; phylum Streptophyta; class Magnoliopsida; order Gentianales; family Apocynaceae; genus Apocynum; species Apocynum venetum. The sequence continues at coordinate 1,149,149 of SRSM01000149.1, forward strand.
AAGCAAACGGCATTCATGACATGGTCCCCTTGTTATTCAAGAAAATAATAACCTAAATTTGTAATTCTTGCAAGTGCTATGTTAATTATTAACAAATGATTTGACATGGTCCCCTTGTTAATTACTATTTGGGAAAATTATCGAGAAGAACCATTGCAAATCCCACAAGATCAGCATCAATTGTGGCAGTGAGAAGCATTGATTTTATCATGCTCATGGTGGAAACCTAGATGGTGTTGCTCCGTCCCTTTATCTCAAAATATAACATGGTACAAACAATATATTTTGTCACTTTTTAGGTCTATTTGATCATTTGTTTATAATATTACAATTATTTATCATTATTTATATCCTCATTTTTTTTCATATTACCAAAAAGTGACTTTAACTTTTCGTTGTTTCTTTCTTATTCTCAACACAAAAGCATTCTTCTCTCTTCATTCATGTATTTATTATATTTCTTATTAGCAATACACTAGGCCATCTGTCTCAAAATAAAATCTCTAGATGATTTTCTTCTTATTCCAAAATATAAATCGTTTTACGAGATTTTATAGATATTTCTTCATTGACTAATAATATTACCCTTATTTATTTTCATCTCTCTTCTCATCTCTTTCTTATTTGCAAGACATGTGAACAACTTTTGAATCAAAATGTTTTCTTGATCTATGTAAAAGTTTTCCAAGGACTTATTTTTTGACCAAGTGAGTAGTTTATTTTCTCTTTCTTTTTTTTAAAACAAAATAAATGAAGGTATTTTAAAATACCTCGTTAATCAAAGCACCATTTCTTCTAAGATCTTATATTTAAGAATTGAGGGAGTATACAAAAAAAAATTCAGGCAACATGGAATTGGTCTAAAAGGTTTTAAATGTGAATTAGTATATAACTATATTGATGTGTGATCAGCCTCAAGGTAATTAATTTTAACTTGACCGCTCCTACTGTTCTTCTAATAATAAAATAAAATCTATTCAATTTCACAACGGGAAACGGATGAAGAATTAATAGTACTAAGGAAGGTAGGGAAAAGAAAAAGATTGATTTGTTGAAGATGCTTTGATCCTTGGACTAGAAATGGAGTAATCGCTGGAAAGACTAATTCTACCCTGCTTTATCAAGTTTCGAAATTTCAAAGATGGAGAGTCCAAGGATTGCTTGTGAAGCAGACTAGACGAGGGTCCAGAGAAGAAAAAACAAAATCATGAATTGTGTTTTTTCTAGTGCTATTATTTATGAGCAAACTATAACTATAGCCATATGGCAAAATAATTATTCCCATTTTGTTTCTAATTAATTTTAGTGGTTTGATAAAATTGATGCCTAATTTTATACTTTAAATAAACAGTGGCTTCCATTTTCTTCACATATTGTTAGCTCAACTGGCTTGCAATGTAGAAGTTCACATCTATATTAGAAGGGGCAAAACATTTCTTATTTTTATAAATAGAGAACTTCTTGATCAGCAAGCTTCTCCTCTGATATCTTTTGCAGCAGCCCTGACTCAAACTTCCAAATCTGCAATGTCAAATAAGTTTAATTAGACAATATCTTGATGCGATTTATAAACTTCCAGATGAAAATCTACAAGGCTATGAAAATGTGGTCTCTTGATGTAATGTATCAACTTTATTATTATTATCTTTTTAACAAATAGAAAATGGAAAAAAGCAAAATGCCCCTTGCATAAAATTTGAGTCAACCTGAAATTCCACCACAAAAGAAGGAAAAAAATAAAACTTAGATGACAAAAATATTGATTCTCATTTTTGTTAAATGAGAATCAATATAATATTTAATTTTTTGTTGTTTCAGTCTGAAAAGATTTGCAATTTGACCGTTCTTGGTCTTCTTCTAATGCTAAAATCAATGCGACTAAGGGAAACTGTACCAACGTAGAAAGCTGAGAGGAGGAAAAATTGCTGATTAGTTAAAGAACTTTTCATCATTGGACTAAAAGGTAGGTAATTACTTGTCAGACCAATTCTTCAGTCCTTTCTTTCTCAATCATATCAAGATTTTTAGTTAGCTTTAATGCCCAATCCCAAATTAGGATATGTATAATTAAATGGGTTAATTTGATTAAGCTCTTTAAACACCTAGTAAAAACTCCCCACAATCTTTTAATTGCTTCAATATGCCCCCTTCATCTTTTCAATTATTTCAGTTAATTACAATTTTTGTTAAAATTTATCTTTTTTTTTGTCAATTAACCTTTTATTTTTTATTAACTCTCATAAATTAAAATAAAATATTACTAAACAAGAGAAAATTCTATGAACTTCTTTATTTGTTTTAACATGTGAAGAAAAAAAATTGATTTAATGCATTAGAAAATTTAAAACATACAAGAAAATAAAAAAATTATTATATAAAATGTTTGAGTTTCTATATTGTGCATTTTAATATATTTGGATGAATCAGTATGATTTTTTGTTTTTGAAAAGCAGAGATTTTATTAAATAGGAAACAAGATTACAAGATCTGGCACCAAGTCCTCTCCAAAACTAAAACTATTAGAGTAGACACATATATAACAAAAATACTGAAATTGAAACTACCTACAAAAAGACAACAAGATCGACAAAACAGAAGCGAAAACCCAATGGTGATATACACAACCCAACGCAACGCAACTCCACCAAATCCAAACTGAAGGTAACCGTCCATTGAATCCACAATTAACTAACCAAGACTGCCAACACAAAAGTAAAATCCTAAAGGTTATGAAACCAACCCAATTGTAACAAACTCTAACATAAAATAAGCTAAAGGAAAAAACCTACTGAATCCAACCCAACCCTCCTCCATCTAGACTTCCAAGAAGAAGAAATGTTAGAGAATTAAAAAAAAAACTTTCACGTCATCTGCCTAGTTAGCACCATCACACGAGCCAGGCAAAGACCCGTGATAGAAGAGGCGATGTTGACACGACGCCATTTTGATCAAGAGAAAAATATAAGAATAATAATAATAATTGGAACGATAATGCGTTCTCACCAGAAGTCATATACGCCAAGTGGTGTCTTCTCGAAGAAGTCGGCCACTAGCCACTATTTGAAGGAAATTGGTAAGCGAAATGACCATTTTGTCCATGGTTTTTGTGTCTATAAATAAATAGCTTGTTTTAATCATTTATTCACCAATTTAGCTCCAATCTTTTCCATTTCTTTTGAAATTTCTTTATTTTATTATTATGTTCATATTAATATAGTTTCTAGAATTGTTAAAATAATTTTTCAAGTCTTTTTGTAATATTTAGAAAAGAAAATATGTGAGGATAATTTCAATATTTCCAAGGAGTTTTATCTTTTAATTTCTCTTTCAAATGTTTATAAATTTCATATTAATTTATTAAATATGTCTTGTGAGTAATTTTCTTTTGTTAGTAAAGATACGTGTTAAGTTATTAATAAATGGGATTATGAGATAATTTTATTTGTATTTAATTTCTATTTGAATTTAATTTATTGGATTTATGGTAGGTTAATTTACCCACCTAGTCTTTATTATTTTTACTTTATGCACTTTAAATATTGCAAATGGTTGGCTAAGCCTCCTAATTAGTTTAATTTCTTTTTATGTCTTTTATTTCTTTATAGAAGGCCAATGCTCCTAACTAGTTTAATTTATTTTTATGTCTTTAATTTCTTTTTATGAAAGGTCGAGCCTTCATACTTTTGGTTTAATTTATTTAAATGACCGGTTGAACCACCTAATTTGTTTAGTTAATATAAATCCAAACTTTCTTTATAGAAATATATATATATATATATATTAATTTAGTATTTTTATAATTCATGTTTTAATTAATATAATTGTGTGAATTAATTGGATTGAAAATCTAATGATTATAAGAGCTAGGATTATTAATTTTGCATTAATGATTCAAGTAGCATATACTAGTTTAATTGAGTTGCAACTCTTGGTTTATTTAAATTAGTAGCAGAATTATATAATTTAAATTGCATATAATTAAGTTGATTTTTATATACAATTTAATGTTGGTTACATAATTAGTTTAATAACCAATAGCAGTAACTATTAATTGATCCGAACCGGTGTTTGATTAATTGATAGATAATTTTTTGATCAATCATTAATTGATTAATTGATCTATAATAGATTATTAGGCCACTAATTTTTTGTGATTTGTGTTGATGTTGTCCTTGAACTTAATAACTTGATTAGATATTTTATGCGAGCGATTCGGTAATTTAGTTTAATTAAGTTTACGGTTAATTTTTTGTGTATCTCAAGGATTTACCTAATTTTATAGGAATCGAAATTTGAGGTGCTAAGAGAAATTCTAAGTCATTACTCAAATATACGATTATCCATAAGTGATTCCAAATAAATGAAACTGAAATACAAAGTCCTTTCAAACATTTGTTTTCCATTAATTACTATGTAAAACAATTAACATGACCAATAATAATTGAAATCACATAATTGATAGAATTAAAACAAGAATTGTATGAATAATCATAATCTGATAATTGAAAAATCTATCAAAAGATTGGATTTTCAATTAAAGAGCATAATCTCATAATCCCAAATAAAATAAACATTGTACATGTCCTTTCCAACCAATGAGAACAACTCACAATCCATAAAAAGATAAACATCATAAAAAGATTTAAGTAGAGAGAGAAACTACTTAATCGGGAAACCAAAATTTGGAGAATCTCCAATTTTCAATCTTCAACAATGCCAAAAGAATGTTTCTAAGTTGCTTGGGATCCTTCAAAGTAAACTAATAAACCCTATAAATAGTTACAAGAGGTCCTAGAGTTAATTACATAAGAGTCCTAATTAAAAACTACTTAAAAACATCCCAGAAACTTCAATCCGGAAAGTGGACGCCCGTGTCTGAAAAGTGGACGCCTGGACGGTCAAAAACATCAAACTGGACGCGTCAAGTTCTATTTTCTTTCAAATCAACCTTCTTCGAGCTTTCAACTTCTCCCAATTTCATTTAAGCATCTTCCAAAACTTTCAAAAGACCTGCAAACAAAGATAGAAGTGTAAAAAACCATTTCACGTACATAAACACATAATTAGCTAGATTTAAACTCAATAAATAACACAACAAGCTCCTAAACACCAAGTTAATTATGGTTTAATTATGGTCATCTGGGCTGAGAGTTATCAGAGGGGCTCGGTGATCTAGGTCGAGGGGTATGAACAACTACAAGGAATTTGATAAATCTTGATTACTATGTTTATTTTTATTTTTATGAGATAGAGAGACTATGTTCTTTTTAGAGAGATAAATTTCGGAGAATGACGGTTTAGGTTAAATGAGTCTTAATTACAAGAAGGATATTTATGTCATTTTATACTTTTATGAGTAATGCATTTATTAATTCAGGTGTTGGGTGATGCGTTTAAGGAGCCCCTAAAATCTATTCAATTCCATAAAGGTAAAGGGTGAATAAAAGTACTAAGGAAGGTGAGGAAAAGAAAAATATTGATTAGGTGAAGATAGTTTGATCCTTGGACTAAAAATGGAGTAATCACTTAATTTATTAATATTAATATTTGTTATTACGCAGGTGTTATTTCATCTTAATAATGGTTGTTATTAGCTTAAGGGAAATTTAACAAATTCCTTATGGCATTCTAAATTTGAATAAATTCTTATCATTTAACAAAGCCCTTTGGGGAGAACAAGATATTAGTAATTTATGAAAATGGATTACCCAAACTACTTTTGTGCAAGTACAAGAACACAGACCTTTTACAAAATAATTGCTAAAATCAATGCCATTACACAAAGGGAAACAGTGAAAAATAGTACCAATTAAGAAAGATAAGAAGTGGAAAAATTTGTTAATTAGTTGAAGAATTTTCCATCCCTTGTCAGACCAATTCTACATTGCTGTATTTCTCAGTCATATCCAGATATTTGGTTAGCCTTGATGCCTCAGTCCCAAATTAGGATATGCATAATAATATATATGATTAATAAAAATTATTCTATATACTCATTATTCTTTGCCTCAGTCCCAAATTAGGATATGCATAATAATATATATGATTAATAAAAATTATTCTATATACTCATTATTCTTTCGCATAAATGAGTGATGAAACAAAATATTAATTCGAGTGTTAATAAATTAAATTATTAAATTATTCAAAAGGGGACTTCCGTAATTATTAAATTATTTGATAGACTTGTTTTTCCTTTGGTTTGTTTCAAATTATAGGCTCATTTCCTTATTAAGAGGATAACATATTTCTTAATAGACTAAAATACTCTTATTTAAAGTGAGAGTATTAAGTTCACTTTGAATAATAATTTGTGAGAAAATTATTAAGAAAATATATTTAATTGATGAGAAAGTATTTTCCCAACAATTTATTAGTGTTTCTAATGCTCAAGCTTCCAATGCTAAAGGTATTATGTTTTTTTTAAGGCAGTTTATTCATAGAAAAAGTTCAAGCTAAAAAAGAGTACAACCAACAAATTACATCCAAAACACAAAGACAAAAGTGGCACAATAAACAGAATAAAACTAACGAGGCACAACAGCCACAAACAAACCAGTCTTGAATCTATAATTATGAGACTATCTCTGCTGAACCTTTACTCCTCAAAAAATATCAGCAACTTAGTGTAATAATCCACTGCATCAACCAGCAAGATGGCAGCAAAACAGCAACTTCAGAGCAACTTAGGATCATAGAGAACAGGAATTAGTTAGTCAAGAACACAAGGCATCCCCTAATATGTTAGGATATTTGTGATAAGCTTCACACCTCCCACAATTACGATTATTAGGAACAAAAACATCTGTCACAACACCAAAGTTGTTGAAACACGTCCAAATAGCATCCATGGAAGAAGTAACATTAATATTTCCAACAAACACTGAATGAAATTACTCAATTCACAAAGTTGCTCAACAATTCCTTATGCCATTTTCGTGGTTCTATATTTCAAGAGATTCTCTATTATAAGCTATATACAGTTTGGGCTTAGTCCCTTGGTGAAAAAGATAAATGGGTACATTCCGAAAATGGATTAAAAGAACACAGATATTTTAGAAAAGAAATGACTGCGTAAACGAACATACAAGAAATTAAACGGTAAAAAAAAAAGATATTAGTTGAAGTCTTCAGTAGTGGTTGGAGAATGATTCATCCTTGATTTTTTAAATTGTTTAGTTTAGGCAAAACCCCTGTATAAATAGATATCTTTCCCATGCTATTCTTCACCAAGAAGATTTAATCTGAAGAAACTGTTCTTCTCATATCTAAGACTAAATTAAGATGGCTATTCGGTTCATAGTTTTCACAGCCATTATCCTATCAGCTTTCGCAGTCGCTTATGCACATGATCCCAGTCCTTTGCAGGATTTCTGTGTTGCTGTCAACGATTCCGCTGCAGCCGGTAAGTAACGATACATATAACTGCATTTTAAGATACAATTTTCTGACGATCATTTCTAATGTAAATATATATTATATGCAGTGTTTGTGAATGGAAAAATATGCAAGGATCCAAAGATGGTCAAAGCGGAGGACTTTTTCTTTCAAGGCCTTAACAAGCCTGGAAATACTTCGAATCCGGTCGGTTCAGCTGTGACGGCAGTTAACGTGAACAACCTACCTGGTCTCAACACGTTAGGGGTTTCGTTGGTTCGTATTGACTTCGCACCTTACGGCCTAAACCCACCCCATACACACCCGCGGGCAACTGAGGCCCTGTTTGTCTTGGAAGGCACCCTCTATGTTGGATTTGTTACCTCCAATCCAGGAAATAACATGAAGAACCGTTTATTTACCAAGACCTTAAATGCAGGAGATGTCTTTGTGTTCCCTGAAGGTCTCATTCATTTTCAGTTTAACATTGGACATTCTCCAGCCATTGCCTTTGCTGGTTTGAGTAGCCAAAACCCAGGAGTTATCACTATTGCTAATGCCGTTTTCGGATCGGATCCGCCTATCTCTATTGATGTTCTCACCAAAGCATTCCAAGTGGAGAAGGATGTCATTAACTATCTTCAATCACAATTTTGGTGGGATAACAATTCGTAAAAACGTGATATATCCCAAACTGTTGAATTCGGATAAATAAATGCACACTCTCTGCTTCAAATAAGAATATGCATTATGCATCCGCAACAGAGCAGAATGTTATTGTACGTGCACATCTTGTTTGGTGTATCCTATCTGATTTTTTTCTGAAAGAAATTTGAAATTTTTGTTGAGTGAAATAACTTTTCGGTCTCCTTCATTTGCGTTTTGAATAAGTTTAGTTTTGAACTATGAGAATTACATCAAAATTCTTTCTATGTGTTTATTTATTCAAACTTCATCAAAAGTCTTAACTATTTAATGCCTTTTTATCAATTTTTAAAATCTCTGAAACCGTAAAAAAAGATTTGATTAGATATTTTCAAACGAATATGTAGAATTAGATAAACATAAAAATAAATCTTTGGTAAAAGAGAGTGTACAGGATAGGGTTTTATATTTCTGTGAAATTACTCCCTTGACTGATGAATGGTTATTGGTCAACAAGGACAACCTTTATTTCTTTTCTTTTTTTATTGTGAAGAAAGGCCAGACAAAATTCTTGACCTAGTCTTTGTAATCTTACCCAGAAATGGTACACGTAGTGAACTAATTACTAAGGTTACTGATAAACCCAATCCCTAACCGTAAAACTTTTAAATCTAAGTACATTATACCCCAACAATGCTTCTTTCTGATGCTAAATAGCAGATATTTAAGATTGACGTCATTCAGAATGCCCTTGATTTTAAGCACGTCCACAATTAATATTACGTTAATGGTATTATCAAATGGTACCTTAAGGATGTCTTTGGATGAACATTTTTTTGGGAGGTTTTCTTTTTCCAGATTGTGAGAATTCCAAATAATGAAATCATTCTGTATAATTTAGTAAATTGGTTTTTTAAAATTCTTGACTTTTTGATAAGGATTTTTAACCCACTCAAAACTCTTATCTAAAACCCATCTAAATATCTATGTATCATTGAAAAATGACCCCAAAAAACGCCCTGCTGATCAAAAAAATAAGGAGGGAAACTGCATCCTTTGCCATTTTTTCCCATTTTTATACTCACTTTATTTTCACTTTCATCCAAAGCCGACCTTCAAAGGTAGAGATATTTTTTCTCCAACCCATTTTTATACTCCAAGTCAGTATATTTTGCATGATTTTTGAGAGAAACTTAAAAATATGATATAAATAAAAATAGTCCTAGATAATTCGTTGCACAAAGTAGTCGTAAATTAATATGTTCGTCTGATTTCTGCCTATAATCAAAGACTGATTTTCGACGGATTCTTCATACCTGTCTCCAATACAAAGTTTTTTATTTATTTCTTTTTTCCCTCGAAATAATTTTAGTTTTTATTATTTCCTACTTTTAGTTTATGAATATCTCAAAGTTTATTAATTAATTAGTTACATACAATATGTATATATTGTTGCGTGTGACAACATGACTATTATAAAAAATATTTATAACTTATACCGTAGGATTGAAATCGATGTTATAGAATATGAAATTTCAATTCACCAGATGATAAAGAATTCAAATGAGCATTATGATGAAAGTAATTATGCTCTACAAATTGTTTGAAGATTGATTTGTAATCCACATTTATTTGACTTATAAGGGAGTGTCCTGAATATGGAATTCAATTAATTTTTAAATCTTGTAGATTTTCATGGATTTAATAAAATTCCATTGAATTTAGGAGGGTGCCATCATTATGGAATTTAGAGGAAATCGTCTATTTATTATCAATAAAAAATAAAAAATAAAAAATATAAAAAAATCATGTATATATCTCGACTTGATTGCCATAACCTTATATTTACCCTCCTGTAACAATAATTGTGTACACATATATTGATTTGTTTATATGTATTTTTTTATGTACAAATTATTATACTTATTTTATTTTAAAAAAGTCCAATAAAAATTCACCAAATTCAACAGAACAATTATGACATAATATTACATCTGCTTGGTTTGGTATATTATCCTATTACTCACACATGAAGTTAGTTTGATGTAGACAAATTTATTCTTTGTTTCCTTCTCAAATTATTATTCAATCTTTATTAGCGATAAAACTATGATATTGAGTTGAAAAGTTTTATTTAATAAAAAAAAGTAGAAAAGTTTTATTCAAAATTTCTTATGTAGAAATGTATGTAATAGAAAATATACATATTTCAATCAAAGCATACAAAAAATTATAAAATCTAAAGTAAATGAAAAATTAATCAAGAAGTCCATTAAAATATTAATGGATGATTGAGTCGAGTTTAGACATATATTGGTTCTCCTGTATTTTTTCATATATAAATTTTGTTATATCTATTTTGTTGAAACTCCAATAAAAAATTCACCAAATTTCACCAAATTCTGTGACATAAAATTCCATGTAATTCTATTGAATCTACTCAATTCTTTTAAATTCATAAAAATCCACAAGATTTAAAAATTCCATTGAATTCCATGTCTACCATACAAAATCTTTAATATCCAAAAATGGACAATTGCAATTTTTAGTACTTGTGAAATTTCTAGGATTTCTCACATGCAAGCCACACGCTTCCAGAATCCTGACATGAGAAAAAATTTCATCGAGAAATAGACAAGTAGATGCTAACATCTTTTGCTCTTTCTCTAGTCCATTCAATTAAATGTGAAGTATAATATACCCCAATTGCCTATAAATAACATAAACACATAAAACTAAGTACTAAAACTAAATAATCAGTATTAAAATATTTTTTTAAAAGTAAAAGTCGTTATGTGTACGGAAATTTGGAACTACTTAAGAAGTTTTATGTACACATGCTCCTTCTTAAGTTCCAATCCACATATCACTGGAACTCATGAGGTAGTTCCCCACATGTTTACATGGATCTAGAACTATTTTATGAATTCCGTGACACGTGGCTCAGAACTGAGAAAGGAGTTCACAACATGTATACACGGAACTCCTTAAGGTTGGTTGTTTCATTTTGATTGGTTGTTTTATTTCTACATTTTACTTGAATACATTATTACACACACGAACTACACTCCAAGTGTTTGATTATTTTGTCTTAGAAGTGCATAATCAAATTAGGTTGCGAAAATAAGATAATAAAACCTAATTAATCCCCCCCCCTTAGGTTTTTCACAAACCATATAACCGAATTCACACTCCTATATATATATATGAGCAAGTTAATTACATAATAGTTAAATAATATAAATTACTTAGGGACAATATGAGATTATATATAATTGTAAACACATGATATAATAATATACAAACAAACATTGTAGACATACTAAGTGACAGAATTGTTCTAATATTTTGAGTTATTGGCCGATGCAGCTTCTAACTTTGGGACTTTTTGGTTTTGTTATAGTTCTTGTGATTGGAATTCTCTATTTTGCATGTAATGGTTTTGATGATCCAAACTGTTTTGGGCTACTTTGATGCATGTTATTTGGTATATGGACGAACCATGAAAATCGAAAATAGTTTATGGACTGCAATCAATAATTTTGCTTAATATAATTTCATTATATAGAGTTGATATTAAAAGTTTATGAAATAGATTATTTACATAAACAATTCCTCAAATGTTATTTTAAGATTATAATTTTTGGGGTTGCTCGAATTATAAAGAGGGGGCAATGATCTAATTTCCTTTTTTTATTTGTGATTTAGGATATCATAGAGTCTAGTATTTATTATTCTATTTAAGGCTTGTAAATCTTTAGATTAAAAAATACTGCTTAGAATATTGGGATGAAAATTATTATTGTGGTCGTTTGACGTGACGTATAAAATTCAATTTTTTAAATTTTCTCCCACGATTAAATTAGTAATCTTGATTACTAATTCAGTTCCACAAGAACCATCTGGTAACCTATCTGGAAGAATTGGAAAAGGTTCTTTTTCCATTCTGGAAGAAATTTTTTATGTACAACGGGATCGATCCTACATCGAAAATGCCTAACGTAAACAAGTTTTAAACAATTAAGAGTAGTAATCAAAATGGATGTAAAATTATGAAAGACTTAATCCAATTCAGAAAATATTGACGACCGGATAAAAGGTATTAGGTGATGTCTTGAGTAGTAGTTGGAGAATCATTCATTTCCGAATTTTAAAATTTTAATTGTAGAAAAAACACAAGAATATAAATAGACATCTTCTCCGTGCTATCTTCACCAAGATTTTTTGAAGAAAATATTAATTAGTTCTCAGCCTCAGAATCACATCTAAAAATGGCTGCTCGCTTCATAGTTTTCATTGCCGGTGCTATATCAACATTTGCATTTGCTAATGCACATGATCCCAGTCCACTGCAGGATTTCTGTGTCGCAGTCAAGGATTCCGATGCTTCCGGTAAGTAACTATACATAATTGCCCCATGCATTTGATCCATATTTCATGTTAAGATACACTTTTCTGACAATCATTTTCAATGTAAATACTTTCATTGTTTGTGAATGGAAAAATATGCAAGGATCCAAAGACGGTCAAAGCCGAAGACTTCTTGTTCCAAGGCCTTGACAAGCCCGGAAATACTTCGAATCCGGTCGGTTCTGCTGTGACAGCAGTTAATGTGAACAATCTAGCTGGTCTCAATACTTTAGGGGTTTTGTTGGCTCGTATTGACTATGCACCTTATGGTCTAAACCCACCCCATACACACCCTCGTGCAACTGAGGTTCTCGCTGTTTTACAAGGCACACTCTATGTTGGATTTGTCACTTCCAATCCTGGAAATAACATGAAAAATCGTCTATTTACGAAGACCTTAAAAGAGGGAGATGTCTTTGTGTTCCCTGAAGGTCTCATTCATTTTCAATTTAATATTGGACATGATCCGGCCATTGCATTTTCTGGTTTGAGTAGCCAAAACCCAGGAGTTATCACCATTGCTAATGCCGTTTTCGGATCGGATCCTCCTATCTCTCCGGATGTACTCACCAAAGCATTCCAAGTCGACAAGAATGTCATTAGATATCTTCAATCACAGTTTTGGTGGGATAACTACCAGTAATAATTTTGGGATATTATGTTCTGTCACAGTTTTACATTGATGGATCAAGAACTGTCAAAGCATTAATAAACATACTTTTGCATTGTATCTGCTCTTAATAAGAACATGCAGCAACTGAGCAGAATATTGTTGTATGATTGTACCGTGTACTGTTATAAGAAATAAAAATTGGCATCTTTGTCTAACTAATTCTTTCATTTTAGATACTTTACAAACATATTACCAAATACAGGGTGAATTTATGTTTTTAAATATAAACGGTCAAAATTAACTGAGAAGTATCATGAAGTTCATTTAGCAAGTAAGGAGACAGTTAGCCAATAATTGAGAGATGTGTTCCAAGTTTGTATAATAATGGAAATAGAACAAATGCACTGGAATTGATTTAATTTGTGTCATGGCATGACATGACATGCATGTATAGGAACCGCTTGGGAATAGAATACTTTCTTTTTTCTTTTCCTAAAAGGCTGGAATAGAACACTTACCTCTTGAATTGACTCTTCATTTTCTTATATAACATCTTCCTTTATAAAAAAAGATTTTATTAGATATTTTCAAACGAATATGCAGACTTAGATAAACGTAAAAAAAAATCTTTGGTAAAAGAGAGTGTACTGGATAGGGTTTTATATTTCTGTCAAATTACTCCCTTGACTGATGAATGGTTATTGGTCAACAAGGACAACCTTTATTTCTTTTCTTTTTTTATTGTGAAGAAATGCCAGACAAAATTCTTGACCTACTCTTTGTAATCTTACCCAGAAATGGTACACGTAGTGAACTAATTACTAAGGTTACTGATAAACCCAATCCCTAACCGTAAAACTTTTAAATCTAAGTACATTATACCCCAACAATGCTTCTTTCTGATGCTAAATAGCAGATATTTAATATTGAAGTCATTCAGAATGCCCTTGATTTTAAGCACGTCCACAATTAATATTACGTTAATGGTATTATCAAATGGTACCTTAAGGATGTCTTTGGATGAACATTTTTTTGGGAGGTTTTCTTTTTCTAAATTGTGAGAATTCCAAATAATGAAATCTTTGTCTGTGTAATTTAGTAAATTGGTTTTTTAAAATTCTTGACTTTTTGGTAAGGATTTTTAACCCACTCAAAACTCTTATCTAAAATCCATCTAAATAGGCGTTTTTTTTCTAAATTCCGACTGATATCATTGAAAAATCAATTGCCAGCATTCAACCATTTTGCATCAGCAACAGAACAAAATGTTATTTTATGTGTCCTGTATTGTAAATCCTTTCTGATTTTTGTCAGACACAAATTTGAATTTTTTGTTGAGTGAACTAATAAAGATCGCCAGTACAAATCTTTGAAGAGCAATTCGTAATAGAGAGCTCTGCCTAATAAAACTTTCTTGATCGAGAGCACTGCCTCGTAACAATAGTGTAAAACATGAGGCAAATTTGATTTGAAGAAAATATTAGTTCCAAATCTGAAAATAGCTCCTCGCTTCCTAGTTTTCACTGCCATTGTTATATTAATTTTGCACTTGCTAAGGCACATTATATATGCAGTGTTTGTGAATGGCAAAATATTCAGGGATCCAAAGATGGTCAAAGATGAAGACTTTTCTTTCAAGACTGATGTACTCATAAATTGACTGATTTTTATATTATTTAATGACTATATTTTGTTTGAAAATCGGTTAATTAGGTTATTTAATGGATATATTTCACGTTTCCCTTCTATTTCTTTGTTTGTAAGTTTTTCAATGTATTTTAGTTTATTATGGAGATAAAAAGAAGAAGAAGAAATGTTGGAGAATTTTTAAAAAAAATAAAAAAATCTATGTGATCCGATGACGTGGCGCAATGAGAAGATGACACGTGACGCAATCAAAAGATGACAAGTGGCGCAATCAAAAGGTGACAAGTGGCGCTTCTAGAAGCAGTTTGGATCAATAAGGACGCGACATGTGGCGAAGTTGGAGAAATTAGGCCACCAACTAAATTTTCAAGACTTTGGGGTGCAAAATGACTATTTTGCTCCAGATTTTTGTGGTTATAAATAGGAAGCTCATTTTTATGATTTAGACACCAATTTAGCTCCAATCTTCTCCATTTCTTTTATTATTGTCTTCATCTTAGTATATTTTCCAGATTTTTTAGAATAATATTTCAAGGCTCTTTTTAATATTTAGTAAAGAAATTATGTCCGGATAATTTCAATATTTACGGAGAGTTTATCTTTCAAATTTTCTTTCTAATGTTTATAAATTTCATTTTATATTTATTAAATATGTATTATGAGTAATTTTCTTTTGTTAACAAGGATATGTGTTAAGTTATTAATAAATAAGATTATGAGATAATTTTCTTTCTACTTAATTTCTATTTGGACTTATGGTCAGTTTACCCGCCTAGTCTTTATTTATTTTGCTTTATGCACTTTAAATATCGCAAATGGATGGTCGAGCCACCTATTAGTTTAATTTACTTTTATGTCTTTTATTTTCTGTATTATAAAAGGTCGAGCCTCCTAACTGGTTTAATATATTTTTATGTCTTTAATTCTTTTTTTTTTATGGAAGGCCGAGCCTCCATACTTTTAGTTTAATTTATTTAAATGGCCGGTTGAACCGTCTAGTTTCTTTAGTTAATATAAATCCAATCTTTCTTTCTATATATATATGTGTGTGTGTATTTATTTAATATACTTATATATATTAATTAAGTATTTATATAATTCCTATTTTAACCAATATAATTGTGTGAATTAATTGGATTGACAATCTAGTTAATGAATGTGATTATATAGCTAGGATTATTAATCTTGTATTAATAATTCAAGTAGCATCTACTAGTTTAATTGAGTTGCAGCTCTTGACTGAATTAAATTAGTAGCGGAATTATATAATTTAAATTGTATATAATTAAGTTGATTGTTATATACAATTTAATGTTGGTGATGCCTTATTTGTTTAATGCAATTTGATTGAGCATCCTATATACGCTGGTTGGTAGTGGTGTTTAATTAAATTAGAGATTAATCTGTCTGAGTTTATCGAGACTAATATATTTTGTAAGGATAGAAATCTGTCTGAGTTGATCGGGATTCTAAAACCAACTACTTAATAATGTATCTATCTATGATTAATCCCATGAAAAATATAACTTGATACTAGTTTCTTGCTAACATTTTTTATATCATTTGTATTCCAAATTTCGTTTTAATTCTATTTACAAAATCCAAAACCTCAAAAATATTTATTTTAATTGTTGTCATTACCTTATTCTCAAAATTCCAAAACCCCCAAAACCTTTTCCGATTAACGATTTTAATTTAAGAGTTGACAAATCTCTGTGGATTCGATCCCTACTTTCCCTATCTACATAGAAATTGTTAGGTTTAAATTTGAGAGCCGTATGACAGGCTTCGTCAAAGACCTTAACATGCCTGGAAATACTTCAAATCCGATCGGCTCTGCAGTGAATGCTGTTAATGTGAACAACCTAGGGGTTTAGATATTTCACAAACATAATTACCAAACAAAATTACCTGAGCAGTGTCATGAAGCTTACTTTGCGAATAGGAGAAATTTAGCCAATAATTGAGAGATGCGTTTCAAATTTGTATAATTAAAGGAAATATAGAACAACTGCACTAAAAGTGATTTAATTTGTGCACCGTTTTTTAGTGTCCTGTTTTGATCTAATAGGAAGCATTTGACAATAAAACGCTCATCTCTTGAATAGACCATACTTTTATAGTATCTTTCTTGGTAATGTTTCTTTACATATTCCATATGAGACTAGCATAGTTGGGAATATTCACAATAAACAGTCGGATGTCTTTTTATACACATAATATTCCTTTATCTCTTTTTATTAGTTGTTGAAAAACTTTTTCTTTATCACATATTATAAGTAATTTTATGATTTTTAAGGAATATTTTACGTCCCTTCTCAATATTATCATTGTTTAATCTTATCTATTTTTCATCTCTTTATCATTCTTAGAACAAAATTTATTTATATCTTTCTTATCTGTCTTCTCCTTCATTTTCTCTTCCTTATTTTTAAAACAAAATAAATAAAAATACATTATAAAAAAAGTAAATTTATTTAGTGTGTGTTAATATCCCTCTGACGACATATAAAAAGAGATTGAAGTTATACATAATTGAAGTTTGCTTGAAGCTTGGTAAATATATCTAACCTCTTTGTTAGAAGCACTGATTTGGCCATACCCACGATGAAAATCTAGATGGTGTTTTGTTGGAAATTCTCACTAATCATGGGATTTTGTTGTGTTAATATATTTTTTTTATCTCTAGATTCGTACATATATGATAAAGTTTCACTCAGCGTGCAATTCCACCCCAAAAATTAAGAAAATAAAAGGTTTGATATAATAAAAGTACAATTTTACCTACTGTTTTTGGTTTACAAGGTTGTAAATGAAAATTAGTATATAATTTTATTGTTGTGTCAACCTCAAGATATATAATCACTATAGGAAAAACCAATATTTTCAATGGATATTTTCGTCGATAATCCTTCTTTGACCAAGGTTTTGGAGTGATTGACGACCGAATATTCAGTCAGATATTAGACAATCGGTAATGTCGACGGTAGAGTAATTCGTCCTTATTTATGACAGAATTTTGATGGCGGAGTAAACGACGAGAAGTGATCAATGACAAAATCTTTCGTTCTGGATCCGTCGGTCTTACAAGCGGCTTATCGACACATATTATTAAATTTTTAAAATTTTAACATAATAAAAATAAGTAAATCCGAAGGAAAATTGTTGCAATTATAAATATGTTTTTACAAAATTAAAATATTTATGTCACTAATATTTATTAAAATTTTAAAATAATTTAATTTCCGTCGAGAATCCGTTGACAATATTTATTAATTTTTAATAAATAATTAAATTTCCTTCAGGAATACGTAGCCAATATCTATTAGTTATTAAAAACAATTTAATTTTTGTAGGCAATCTGTTGCCAATATATATTAATTTAAAATTAATTTCCGTCTAGAATCCGCAGCTAATATTTGTTATTTTTAAACATAATTTCATTTTCATCGGTAATCTGTTGCGAATATTTATTAATTTTTGAAAAAAAATTAGATTCCTTTGGAAAATTTCTATAGTATGGGGTAAGTGTCGAAAATATTATTATGATGAATTAATTTCAGTAGGAAATCTGTCGAAAATTAATTTTTTTATTATATAAATTTTTGCTTTTAAAATATTTCAATATTCTTTGCAAAAAAGTATTAGTGAATAAAATCTGTATTTTGGATTAAAAACACTCAATTAATAATTAAATTTGTAAAATAATATAGATTTATTGAATAAAACTAATATAATATATATTCAAAATTAGTTAATCAAATAAAACTAAAATAAGATGTATGTGTGATAAAGATATCAAAATAGTACATGAATATCGACAAACAATAACATAATGTGCTTGTACATGAGTAAATGACGAGAAGTGGTTAACGCCAAAATCTTTCATCTCGGATTCCTCGATATTACAAACGGCTTATCAATAGATATTATTAAATTTTTCATTTTTAATATAATAAAAATAAGAAAATCCATAGGGAAATTTTCACAATTACGAATATGTTTTTACAAAATTAAAATATTTCTGTTGAAAATCCGTCGCTAATATTTATTAAAATTTTAAAATAATTTAATGTCCGTATGGAATCCATTGGCAATATTTATTAATTTTCAATAAATAATTAAATTTTCGTCGGTAATATACATGGCCAATATCTATTAGTTATTAAAAACAATTTAATTTCTGTAGGCAATCTGTTGCCAATATATATTAATTTTAAATTAATTTCTGTCGAGAATTCGCAGCCAACATTTGTTACTTTTAAAAATAATTTCATTTCCATCGATAATCTGTTGCGAATATTTATTAATTTATTTAAAAAAATTAGATTCCTTTGGAAAACCGTCGCACAAATTTATTAAATTTTTAAAATTAAACAAATTTTCTTAGGGAGTCCATGTATAGTATGGGGTAACCGTCGAAAATATTACTATGATGAATTAATTTCAGTAGGAAATCTGCCGAAACTTTTAATTTTTTTATTATATAAATTTTTGCTTTTAAAATATTTCAATATTCTTTGCAAAAAAGTATTAGTGAATAAAATCTGTATTTTGGATTAAAAACACTCAATTAATAATTAAATTTGTAAAATAATATAGATTTATTGAATAAAACTAATATAATATATATTCAAAATTAGTTAATCAAATAAAACTAAAATAAGATGTATGTGTGATAAAGATATCAAAATAGTACATGAATATCGACAAACAATAACATAATGTGCTTGTACATGAGTAAATGACGAGAAGTGGTTAACGCCAAAATCTTTCATCTCGGATTCCTCGATATTACAAACGGTTATCAATAGATATTATAAATTTTTCATTTTAATATAATAAACATTAAAAAATCCATAGGGAAATTTTCACAATTACGATATGTTTTTACAAATTAAATATTTCTGTTGAAAATCGTCGCTAATTATTTATTAAAAAGTGTTAAAATAATTTAATGTCCTTATGGAATCCATGGCAATATTTATTAATTTTCAATACATAATTAAATTTTCGTCGGTAATATACATGGCCATATCTATTAGTTATTAAAAACAAGTTTACTTTCTGTAGGCAATCTGTTGCCAATATATATTAATGTTAAATTAATTTCTGTTCGAGGAATTCGCAGCCAACCATTTGTTACTTTTTAAAAATAATTTCATTTCCATCCGAGAATCTGTTGCGATATTTTATTAATTTATTTAAAAAAATTAGAATTCCTTTGGAAAACCGTCGCACAAAATTTATTAAATTTTTAAAATTAAACAAATTTTCTTTAGGGAGTCCATGTATAGTATGGGGTAACCGTCGAAAATATTACTATGATGAATTAATTTCAGTAGGAAATCTGCCGAAACTTTTAATTTTTTTATTATATAAATGTTTGCTTTTAAAATATTTCAATATTCTTTGCAAAAAAGTATTAATGAATAAAATATGTATTTTGGATTAAAAACACCCAATTAATGATTAAATTTGTAAAATAATATAAATTTAATGAATAAAACTAAAATAATATATATCCGAAATTAGTTAATCAAATAAAACTAAAATAATATTTATGTGTGATAAGTATATCAAAATAGTACATAAATATCAATTAACAATAACGAAATGTGCCTGTACAGGGGTAGGGATAAGGGGAGGAGGAGGGGATGGGGGATCAAAATGACATGAAGGGCCGGGATGATCACCAGGTGATGACAGTGTAATCCTCATCCTCCGCAACATACTTATCCTAAAAAAAGTGGCATCCTCGGGTACAGACGGTAGTACTAGTGGAGTCGAAAATCCCATTTGGATGGCCAAGTTTTTGAGGTATGTCTGCAAACTATCCTTTCAGAACTTCATCGCTCTAAACTTGTCTTCGAAGTTCCTCCATATAATACCCACATCCATGCCTACTTGCAAGCCCACCTATTGGCTCACTGGCTCCTAGATCAGAGCTTTTATATCCACTAGCTCCAAAGAAGCAGATGGTGTAGACTGCGTATTGGATGAACCCTCCTTCAGACGTCAACTCACTCTAGGTGCTTCCGACCCCAACCCTGAAGCACAGCCCTTCTTGAAGCCACTTGCTACCTCAACAAATAGTTCCTTATCATAGGCATCGAAAGATGAGTGGAGTCAGTGGACTCCATCTGAGAGTACTGCTCACATAATGCATTGAGATCATTCTGCAATTACATTAAAATTGTAAGCAAACGATATAATTAAATTCAAGTTAATAATGGAACAAACACATACCATATAATACTATGATTTCTCGCTATTAAATTGGCTCTTACTAGGGCCAGACTGGAATGTGTGAGTCTTCTTATACAAATTTTTATACCTATATTGGGAACCTTCCTTCTTCCGCTACAAAAGATTAGAAAAATATTAAAAAATTATAATCATATAATTAATATATGGATTTAATTAAAAAATTATATGTATTAGAACGAGTAACCATTCTCCTCTCATGTTCTGAGAACGAAGTCAACCCACCAGTATGAGTCAAGGAAAGAGCTGCAGCTCTTTTGCTCTTACCTTATCTAAAATAACACAACTACTTCTCAGTTCTCCAAGAAACATGTAATTGTTTCCAATCATCTTTCGTTATCTAATAAGGGGGATAGTCAAACTCTTCTCCTTACAAGCACGACACATCTCATCCTTGAACCTACCCCTAACAACTTTAACCCAATTATTCCGTATAAGGCCGTCATGCTCAGGACGCCATATATACAATTTCTGCAAATAAAACAAGAAAAAAAATTAAATCAAAGGCATTTATAATTAAGATATATAATTTAACAACATATTTATTTCAAGCTCATGTTAAACTTACACTCCATTCTTCAAACCACATTTCTCGAACTTGTGCAGGAACTTGGGAGAATTTGACAAATGAACCAATAAAGTGTTGCTTAATAGTATCAGTAACCTCCTAATAGGCTCCACAGACGGATCAAATCTGTTTAAATTTCCATATTGACAAAATAAATTAATATTTTAACAAAAATTTGGCATCATCTCCCCTATAAATTAAACATTTTCCTAGCACACAGGCCACACAATTTATTTTCAAATATACCGCAAATGTCAATAACAAATCAACAAACTGATAATAAATGCCAATCTAATATTTAAGAAATCATATTAACCAATAAACTTCACATCTCCAAGAATAATATATCATCTAACATTTAAAAAATCATATCAACCAATAAATGTAACATCTCCCTAAAATAATATATCATTGATAACATTTACAAATTAGTTTGCAACTGAAGCATAATTATATACTTATGAATCACCATCAGGAGAAATGAGTGGACGATCATACTCACTCCGTGACTATGATTGAGTAGATGGTGTAGCAGAATCGGGAACTAGTGGACTAGAAGGGACATGACCTGATGTGGAGGCGGGTGTGCAAGTGTCTGAACCAATTATGTCTGGACTAGAATCCTCCATAACTCGTGGTAACCCAAGATGCAGTGTACAATGTCCAGGACTATCCATGAGTGCAATTATAAGAAATGTCAATATTAATTTGCCAATAAGGCGATACTATAATTTGTTTAATGAGCTTTAATTAATCTCTATATAATTGAAGTCTTTAATATAAAATAAAGTCATCCTATAATTTCGATAATGGGATTTAATTCATCTGTATTTAATTAATCTTATTAAGTTTTTAATAAACTGATTATAAAATTTCAATAATGAGATTTAATTAATCTTTTTAATTTAAAATAAAGGGACACTGAAATAAAGGGATTCAAACTCTGGTCATGTCAATATGTATAGAAATGTTGTGCAACCAAACCAAATAACAACTTTGAATATGTTTTCACAATTTTAATATTTATACTATTACACTCCTACCAAAATAATAATAATAATAATAATAACAACAATAATATCAATATAATATTTTATAATAATTACATATGATAATAATACTTATTTTTTATTGTTGGTAGTATTATTATTATTATACTAGAGAATCATATTATCACTAATAATGACAACATTAAAACATAATAATAGTAATAATAATAATAACAACAATAATAATAAACCAACAACAATTATAATACCAATAGAATATTTTATGATAATAATATATAATAATAATTGTAATAATATAATACCAATTAATAGATAATTATAATAATAAAAGTAACACATAATTATAACAATAATAAAATGAAATAATAATAATAATTGAAAAACCTAAGAGGAGGGGTGAATTAGGTTTTATCCGATCTTTTTAACCTAATTAAATTAAGCCCTTTCAGGACAACAATTATCAAACACTTGGTACTCAAATAGTGTGTAACTAGGGGTGGCAAAACGGGCGGCCCGGTCCAGCCCAGCCCGGCCCAACGGGCCAAGCAATGTAATCGGGTTGGGCCGGGCCGAACTGAAAATTGTACGGGCCTGAAATATTGAGGTTCAGCCCAGCCTCTACATGGGTCATGGGCCAACGGGCCAAAATGGCCCGAAAATTTTTAATTGTTTTTTAAAAGTTATGATTTTATGTTGACTAAAAAAATAAATCTATTAAACCATTTACAAATAAACAACACATTTATAGTCTCACTATGTCATCTCAACTTCAACAAATTTAAATCATAAAAGATAAAATAGAATGTTATGTAATGTTTATATCTATAGTTTGCAGTACATTTACAATTTTACACCAAAAACTTCTAAAACAAACCAACCATATTCAAGCAAACAAAAAAAATATTTAAACAATCAAACACAAACATAATGTTCATTCATTTACTACATAAACAAAAAAAAATCATTTAAACATCATTTACTACACAAACATCATTTGTGTAGTAAAACATCATTTACTACACAAACTGTGGGAGTGGCTGTAAATTTTTTTTTTTTAACCGGGCCCGCCCGTTAAAAGGGGCAACACATTTCTTATTTTTATAAATAGAGAACCTCTTGATCAGCAAGCTTCTCCTCTGATATCTTTTGCAGCAGCCCCGACTCAAACTTCCAAATCTGCCATGTCAAATAAGTTTAATTAGACAATATCTTGATGCGATTTATAAACTTCCAGATGAAAATCTACAAGGTTATGAAAATGTGGTCTCTTGATGTAATGTATCAACTTTATTATTTTTATCTTTTTAACAAATAGAAAATGGAAAAAAGCAAAATCCCCTTGGATAAAATTTGAGTCAACCTGAAATTCCACCACAAAAGAAGGAAAAAAATAAAACTTAGATGTCAAAAATACTGTTTACCTACTATCATTTTTGTTAAATGAGAATCAATATAATATTTAATTTTTTGTTGTTTCAGTCTGAAAAGATTTGCAATTTGACCGTTCTTGGTCTTCTTCTAATGCTAAAATCAATGCGACTAAGGGAAACTGTACCAACGAAGAAAGCTGAGAGGAGGAAAAATTGCTGATTAGTTAAAGAACTTTTCATCATTGGACTAAAAGGTAGGTAATTACTTGTCAGACCAATTCTTCAGTCCTTTATTTCTCAATCATATCAAGATTTTTAGTCAGCCTTAATGCCCAATCCCAAATTAGGATATGTATAATTAAATGGGTTAATTTGATTAAGCTCTTTAAACACCTAGTAAAAAATAAACTCCCCACAATCTTTCAATTGCTTCAATATGCCCCCTTCATCTTTTCAATTATTTCAGTTAATTACAATTTTTATTAAAATTTATCATTTTTTTTGTCAATTAACCTTTTATTTTTTATTAACTCTCATAAATTAAAATAAAATATTACTAAAGAGAAAAAATTCTATGAACTTGTTTATTTGTTTTAAGATGTGAAGAAAAAAAATTGATTTAACGCATTAGAAAATTTAAAACATACAAGAAAATAATAAAATTATTATATAAAATGTTTGAGTTTCTATATTGTGCATTTTAATATATTTGGATGAATCAGTATGAATCTAACATAAAATAAGCTAAAGGAAAAAACCTACTGAATCCAACCCAACCCTCCTCCATCTAGACTTCCAAGAAGAAGAAATGTTAGAGAATTAAAAAAAAAACTTTCACATCATCTGCCTGGTTAGCACCATGACACGAACCAGGCGAAGACCTGTGATAGAAGAGGTGCTGTTGACAAGACGCTATTTTGATCAAGAGAAAAATATAAGAATAATAATAATAATTGGAACGAGAATGCGTTCTCACCAGAAGTCATGTACGCCAAGTGGTGTCTTCTCGAAGAAGTCGGCCACTAGCCACTATTTGAAGGAAATTGGTACGCGAAGTGACCATTTTGTCTATGGTTTTTGTGTCTATAAATAAATAGCTTGTTTTAATCATTTATTCACAAATTTAGCTCCAATCTTTTCCATTTCTTTTGAAATTTATTTATTTTATTATTATCTTCATATTAATATAGTTTCTAGAATTATTAAAATAATTTTTCAAGTCTTTTTGTAATATTTAGAAAAGAAATTATGTCAAGATAATTTCAATATTTCCAAGGAGTTTTATCTTTTAATTTCTCTTTCAAATGTTTATAAATTTCATCTTATATTTATTAAATATGTCTTGTGAGTAATTTTCTTTTGTTAGTAAAGATACGTGTTAAGTTATTAATAAATGGGATTATGAGATAATTTTATTTTTAATTAATTTCTATTTGGATTTAATTTATTGGAT
This sequence comes from Apocynum venetum, assembly GCA_019593545.1. NCBI lineage: Eukaryota > Viridiplantae > Streptophyta > Magnoliopsida > Gentianales > Apocynaceae > Apocynum > Apocynum venetum. The sequence continues at coordinate 1,174,509 of SRSM01000149.1, forward strand.
TTATGGTAGGTTAATTTACCCACCTAGTCTTTATTATTTTTACTTTATGCACTTTAAATATCGCAAATGGTTGGCTAAGCCTCCTAATTAGTTTAATTTCTTTTTATGTATTTTATTTCTTTATAGAAGGCCAATTCTCCTAACTAGTTTAATTTATTTTTATGTCTTTAATTTCTTTTTATGGAAGGTCGAGCCTTCATACTTTTGGTTTAATTTATTTAAATGACCGGTTGAACCACCTAATTTGTTTAGTTAATATAAATCATAACTTTCTTTATAGAAATATATATATATTTATTAATTTAGAATTTATATAATTCATGTTTTAATTAATATAATTGTGTGAATTAATTGGATTGAGAATATAGTGATTATAAGAGCTAGGATTATTAATCTTGCATTAATGATTCAAGTAGCATATACTGGTTTAATTGAGTTGCAACTCTTGGCTTAATTAAATTAGTAGCAGAATTATATAATTTAAATTGTATATAATTAAGTTGATTTTTATATACAATTTAATGTTGGTTACATAATTGGTTTAATAACCAATAGCATTAACTATTAATTGATCCAAATCGGTGTTTGATTAATTGATAGATAATTGTTTGATCAACCGTTAATTGATTAATTGATCTATAATTGATTATTAGGCCGTTAATTTTATGTGATTTGTGTTGATGTTGTCCTTGAACTTAATAACTTGATTAGATATTTTATGTGAGCGATTCGTTAGTTTAGTTTAATTAAGTTTACGGTTAATTTTTTATGTATCTCAAGGATTTACCTAATTTTATAGGAATCGAAATTTGAGGTGCTAAGAGAAATTCTAAGTCATTACTCAAATATATGGTTATCGATGAGTGATTTCAAATAAATGAAACTGAAATACAAAGTCCTTTTTAACGTTTGTTTTCCATTAATTACTATGTAAAACAATTAACATGACCAATAAATTGAAATCACATAATTGATAGAATTAAAACAAGAATTGTATGAATACTCATAATCTCATAATTGAAAAATCTATCAAAAGATTGGATTTTCAATTAAGGAGCATAATCTCATAATCCCAAATAAAATAAACATTGTACATGTCCTTTCCAACCAATTGAAGAATTTTCCATCCCTTGTCAAACCAATTCTACATTGCTCTATTTCTCAGTCATATCCAGATATTTGGTTAGCCTTGATGCCTCAGTCCCAAATTAGGATATGCATAATAATATATATGATTAATAAAAATTATTCTATATACTCATTATTCTTTCGCATAAATGAGTGATGAAACAAAATATTAATTCGAGTGTTAATAAATTAAATTATTAAACTATTCAAAAGGGGACTTCCTCACACCCCTCACCACACTTCCCCATCAACTCATCTCTCTCACTGAAATTTCTTCACCTTTGGCACTTAATTTTTTTCATTATATTGGAATGATTTGAGTTAGATATATTCTTTAGATTACGGATAATTGATATGAGGATTATGTTTGGAATAGAGTAAAAAGGATTGTTTTCAAGCCGTGTAATCCATGCCAAGGCGTTTTTGAAGTCTTTGGGGGACTGAAGTGAAATTATTATTATTATTATTATTTTATTTTTTTGAAAGGTCAATATATTAAACAGTGAAGAATAAGAAGTCAACATAAAACAAGGAGCCCTACCAGAGGTATACGTCACGGCCAACAAAAAATATTGTTCAATGAGGAATTGCATATATAAAATTAAATGTAAAATTCATGCAATTCATATGTCTTTTATTTTATTTATTATGTCTTTACTTCCTTTTTATGGAAGGCCGAGCCTCCATACTTTTAGTTAATTTATTTAAATGGCCGGTTGAACCGCCTAATATGTTTAGTTAATATAAATCCAATCTTTATATATATATATATATATATATATATTTGTATATAATTCCTGTTTTAACCAATATAATTGTGTGACTTAATTGGATTGACAATCTAGTTAATGAATGTGATTATATAGTTAGGATTATTAATCTTGTATTAATGATTCAAGTAGCATCTACTAGTTTAATTGAGTTACAGTTCTTCACTTAATTAAATTAGTAGCAAAATTATATAATTTAAATTGTATATAATTAAATTGATTGTTATATACAATTTAATGTTGGTGATGCCTTATTTGTTTAATACAATTTGATTGAGCATCCTGAGCTGATCGAGATTCTAAAACCAACTACTTAATAATGTATTTATCTATGATTAATCCCATGAAAAATATAACTTAATGCTAGTTCCTTGCTAATGCCTTTTTATATCATTTGTATTCCAAATTCCTTTTTAATTCTATTCACAAATCCAAAAACCCCCAAAACCTTTTCGAGTAATGATTTTAATTTAAGAGTTGGCAAATCTCTATGGATTCGATCCCTACTTTCCCTATTTACAAAGAAATTGTTAGGTTTAAATTTGAGAGTCCTACAAGAGGCTTCATTCCGTGTATTGAATGATTGAGCATTGTTTGTCATATTAGCAATTAAGTCTCTAGCTTTCTCAGGAGATTGATCCATGAAAGCTGATCCACTTGTTGCATCAACTGTTATCCTGTCAGTAGGAACCATTCATTCATAGAAATACTGGATTAGTAAATGATCAAGGATTTGATGATTTGGACAACTAGCAATCAATCTTTTAAACCTTTCTCAATAGTCATACAATGATTCCCCAAAGCCTTGGGGTATCCACTAGTTTCTTTCCTAATATTTGAGATTTTAGATTAGGAAATATTTTCTCAAAAACATTTTCTCCATCTTTGTCCAATTAATTATTGACTCAGATGGTAACTCATAAAACCAATCCTAATCTTCAATCTTCAGCAATGCCAAAAGAATGTTTCTAAGTTGCTTGGGATCCTTAAAAGTAAACTAATAAACCCTATAAATAGTTACAAGAGATCCTGGAGTTAATTACGTAACAGTCATAATTAGAAACTACTTAGAAACATCCCAAAAATTTCAATCCAGAGAGTGGATGCCCGTGTTTGAAAAGTGGACACCTAGAGGGTAAAAAATGTACAAGTGGACGTGTGAAGGTGCCACACTTCTAAAGGTGGAAGCGTGAATTGGATGAGACGCGTCCATTTTAACTCATATGAGTGCATCCACTTCTATTTTCTTGCAAATCAACCTTTTTTGAGCTTCCAACTTATCCCAATTCTATTTAAACGTCTTCTAAGACCATTAAAAGACCTGTAAACAAAGATAGAAGTGTAAAAAATCATTTCAAGTACATAAATACATAATTAGTTAGATTTAAACTCAATAAATAGCACAACAAGCTCCTAAATACTAAGTTAATTATGGTGATATGGGTCGAGAGTTATGAGAGGGGTTCGGTGATCTAGGTCGAGGGGTATGAACAATTACAAGCAATTTGATAAATCTCGATTACTATGTTTAATTTTTTCTTTGAGAGAGAGAGATACTGTGTGCTTTTAGAGAGATAAATTTTGGAGAGTGATGGCTTAGGTTAAATGAGTCATAATTACAAGAAGGATATTTATGTCTTTTTATACTTTTATCAGTGATGCATTTATTAATTCCTGTGTTGGGTGATGCGTTTAAAGGAGCCCCTAAAATCTATTCAATTCCACAAAGGTAAAGGGCGAAGAAAAGTACTAAGCAAGGTGAGGAAAAGAAAAATATTGATTAGGTGAAGATAGGTTGATCCTTGGACTAAAATGGAGTAATCACTTGAAAGACCAATTCTACACTGTTTTGTCAGGTTTAGAAATTTCAAAGATGGAGAGTCCAAGGATTGCTTGTGAAGCAGACCAAACGAGGCTTCAGAGAGAAAATAACTAATTATCAATTACGTTTTTCTAGTGCTATCTACCATCGCCTTAGATGAATGCAATCAATATAATTTTGTCGTTGTTTTAGTCTCGAGAGATTTCCAATTTGACCGTTCTTGTTCTTCTAATGATAAAATCAATGCAATTACACAGAGGGAAAAAGTGAAGAATAGTAGTAAGAAAGGTGGGAGGAGGAAAAATCGTTGATTAGTTGAAGAAGTTTTCATCCTTGGACTAAATGGTAGGTAATTATTACTTGTAACACCAATTTCACACAGCTTTATTTCTCAATCATATCAAGATATTTGGTTAGCCTTGATCCCTAATCCCAAATTAGCATATCTATAATATAATAAGGATTGATATGAATTGATATAAATAATTATCATTATCTATTGGTACTGCGAAGGCCATCGCTAGGTGATGAAATAAAATACTAATTAGAGGGATATTAATAGATTAAATTATTGAACTATTCAAATAACGGGGAGATTAAATTAATGTCTATTAAAAATTGACACACACGTATATGCAGAAAATTCCCACCCCAATAATAATTGCAAATGCAAATATCCAACCACTTACAGATATGCTGATATTTATAATTATTTAGGATTGTTTACAGCCGTGTAATCCATAACCAAAAGACTAGAATTAATTCATAGCTTTTGAAGTCCTTCGGGAGTGAAGTAAAATTATTGTGGAATTGCCTAAAGTTAATTGCAAAATTCATTAGACAATATCTTGACGTGATTCATAAATTATAAACTTTCAGGTGATGAAAATTATACAATGTAAAATTTAAAAATGTTGTTGATCGATGAACTTCCTTTTCTTTTACTTCTACAAACTTACGATCAAATGTCTGTCAATAAGGTCGGTATAATAATGAAACTTTCTTGTAGCTAATTTAATGTTACAAAGCAATCTTATATCTAAAACAAATTGAAAGTCGTCATACTTTAAAAAAATTAAGAATTTGAACTGTATTTAAATTAGATTTTGAAAAGTGTTTTTTGTTTCGAAAGATCTTTTAAATTTCAATAATGGATTCAAATTATTAAAAGTTTCAACAATTATATTAAAGAGTTGAATTCACCCCATCTCTTTCGGTTTAAACTTCTAAAGTAAGAGGGGTCTTGAGTTTCAATCTCGTTTTGACTGTTCCATCGATTAATGATTGTTATTACGTAGGTATTATTTCATCTTAATAATGGTTGTTATTAGCTTAAGGGAAATTTAACAAATTCCTTATGCCATTCTAAATTTGAATAAATTCTTATCATTTAGCAAAGCCCTTTGGTGAGAACAAGATATTAGTAATTTCCGAAAATGGATTACCCAAACTACTTTTATGCAAGTACAAGGTCTCATTCATTTTCAGTTTAATATTGGACATTCTCCAGCCATTGCCTTTGCTGGATTGAGTAGCCAAAACCCAGAAGTTATCACTATTGCTAATGCCGTTTTCGGATCGGATCTACCTATCTCTATTGATGTTCTCACCAAAGCATTCGAAGTGGAGAAGGATATCATAAACTGTTGAATTCGGATAAATAAATGCATTCTACATTATCTCTGCTCAAAATAAGAATATGCATTATGCGTTTTTTCAATAGTTTATAAGTAGTTGTACATTTCACATTATCTGTGAACGGAATAAGATCAATTATGCATTATGCATCAGCAACAGAACAAAATGTTATTTTATGTGTCCTGTATTGTATATCCTTTCTGATTTTTGTCAGAAACAAATTTGAATTTTTTGTTGAGTGAACTAATAAAGATCGCCAGTACAAATATTTGAAGAGCAATTCTAAATAGAGAGCTCTGCCTAATAAAACTTTCTTGATCGAGAGCACTGCCTCGTAACAATAGTGTAAAACATGAGGCAAATTTGATTTGAAGAAAATATTAGTTCCAAATCTGAAAATAGCTCCTCGCTTCATAGTTTTCACTGCAATTGTTACATTAATTTTGCATTTTCTATTGTCGGTACAAGTATTATAATGATAACAATAAAAAGAAATTAACACATAATTATAATAATAAAAGTAACACATAATTATAACAATAATAAAATGAAATAATAATAATAATTGAAAAACCTAAGAGCAAGGGTGAATTAGGTTTTATCCGATTTTTTTAACCTAATTAAATTAAGCCCTTCTAAGACAACAATTATCAAACAATTGCTACTCAAATAGTGGGTAACAATATGGTCAAGTAAATAGTAAAATAAAATAAAGAACACAATGATTTATAGTGGTTTGGTTTGTCCAACAAACCTAGTTCAGTACCTTGAGTTATATACTTAAGGATTTCACAAAATCTTAAAGTAATTTTGCACGAGATATTACAAAAGAAGCTTACTCAATTCACCTTAGAGTTTTACACAAAAACCTCTTACTCAATCAAGGTTCACTCAACTACTTGAGTCTTTATAATACAACCTTGATTATACAACTATCTCCAATACAACAATTAATGAAATATACACACTTGAGATAATGACAATTATCTTTAATTCAAGACTCATTCTAACCCTTAGACTTTTAAGATAAATGCAACCTTGAATAAGAATTACAAGATGTGAATAAAGAGAGCTTGATATAAATATCACCTTAATTGTGAAAATATATCAATTCTTGTACAAAGACCTCTTTGAATAATTTGTTCCTCAAGCTTGCTCAAGAACACCAATAAATGTGTGAAACCCTTCTTATATGATTTTCACAATGTGAATGTTTTGAAAGGGTTTGAAAATGTTTCTAAAATGTTCTATGAAAAATGTCAATCAGATTTTAGCTCAGAAAGTCATTTAACTAAGATTTCAAACATTTGGGTATTTATATGTGTGTTTCAATGGTCATAAAAATGACTATTTAAATCTTACTCAAGAGACTTGATCGTTCGCACCCTCATTCACAAGTATAGCAGAGAGCTCCGAACATTCTACGAACGATAAGTTGAGAATTCCGATCGACAGTATGAATTGCAGTTGACTGCACATGCAATAAGGTCGATCGCTCAACACATTAACTATGCAATACAACATTCCAATCAACTCTAAAAGTTACAAAATCTATTTTATAAAACTTTTAAGCATATACATGTATTTTGAAAACCATTTCAAATATCCAACTCATACTTTAACTTTATAAAATACATTTTGAAAAACGTTTTACGTTCATTGAGCAACCCATAAAATAATTATTCACAGAGATAAACCTAGAGATATTTAAGTGATATCAACATTTAACACTATACCTTTAAATTATATCTAATTCAGAAACACTTGTCTTCAACACTTGATAATATACGATCTTCTCTGAAAACTTGAAACTTTGAGTTTGCATGGATTAGACATTTGAATCCTACAAAGCTATCACTTGTACAATTAAGTCATTAGTCCTTATCCATGTTTGTCATTAATAAAAATTAAGACATTAAAAACTTTAAGGCTTTCTATAATAATAATAAAAGTAACGCATAATTATAACAATAATAAAATGAAATCCTAATAATAAAAGTATGCACTTGGTCTAATTGGGCTTTAAGTTGATTTTGGACTCATTTATCTCTTTTTTTAATAACAATAATACTGAATTTAGTATTTTTGTTACTAGTATTATTATTATTATTATTATATTATTATTATTATTATTATTAAAATATGGAGTTAGTCTAATTGGGCTTTAAGTTGATCTTGAACTCAATTATGCTTTTAATAATAATAATATTAATACCAAATTTATTATTGTTGTTACTAATATTATTAATATCATTATAATTACCCTTAATAATAAGGTTCAAATAGATTGTTTTATAACAATATATAACATAGATTCAAATATAAATAAATTACTAGAACTACAAACAATATAGTTATATAAGAATGTAGTATATATATTTATATATGATATAGAGTATATATAAAACCTTCATATGTAGTAAGTGCGTATGTATATAGTGTATGTGTATAGCATTATAAAAACTTGCTATTTCCAAAACAATAACAATTTCTATAAAAAGAATAAAAATATTTTTCATAGCTATTCCGTTAGTATATTTATTTTCAAACAAAAAAATAAAAATTCTATTGGTATTCCGTCAAGAGCCTACATAGAAAATGCAAAATGGATGTTTAATTATGATTGACTCAATCCAAAATGTAAACTAGTTTTAAACAATTAAGAGTGGTAATCAAAATGGAAGGAAAATTATGATTGACTTAATCCAATTAAGAAAATAATGACTGCGTACGTAAACGTTATTAGGCGAAGTCTTGATTAGTAGTTGGAGAATCATTCATTTCCGAATTATAAAATTTTAATTGTAGAACAAAACACCAATATAAATAGGCATCTTCTCCATGCTATCCTCACCAAGAAAATATTAACAAGTTCTCAGACTCAGATCCACATCTAAAAATGGCTGCTCGCTTCATAGTTTTCACTGCCATTGTTTTATCAAGTTTTGCATTTGCTAATGCACATGATCCCAGTCCCCTTCAGGATTTCTGTGTCGCAGTCAAGGATTCCGCTGCAGCAGGTAAGTATCAATGCATATAACTGCATGCATTTGACCCATATTTCATCTTAACATACAATTTTCTGATGATGATTCTCAATGTAAATATATGCAGTGTTTGTGAATGGAAAAATATGCAAGGATCCAAAGATGGTCAAAGCCGAAGACTTCTTGTTTCAAGGCCTTAACAAGCCCGGAAATACTTCAAATCCGGTCGGTTCTGCAGTGACGGCTGTAAACGTGAACAACCTAGCAGGTCTCAACACTTTAGGAGTTTCATTGGCTCGTATCGACTTTGCACCTTACGGCCTAAATCCACCCCATACACACCCTCGTGCAACTGAGGTTCTCGTTGTTTTACAAGGCACACTCTATGTTGGATTTGTTACTTCCAATCCAGGGAATAACATGAAAAATCGTCTATTTACAAAGACCTTAAAAGAAGGTGACGTCTTTGTGTTCCCTGAAGGTCTCATTCATTTTCAGTTTAATATTGGACATGGTCCGGCCATTGCATTTGCTGGTTTGAGTAGCCAAAACCCAGGAGTTATTACCATTGCGAATGCCGTCTTCGGATCCGATCCTCCTATCTCTCGGGATGTCCTCAGCAAAGCATTCCAAGTCGACAAGAATATCATTAGAAATCTTCAGTCCAAGTTTTGGTGGGATAACAACTAATAAATAATAATTTTGGCAAATCTTCAGAACACGCAGCAACTGAGCAGAATGTTGTTGTATGAGTGTGTATTCTGTTGTTATGAGAAATAAAATTTGACATCTTTGTTTGGTAATTCCGATGCCATCTTGTGTTGCTTGAAGTTTGCAAACTATTACTATTATATAATGGGACGAATACATACACATTATTGACAAAAAATATGTATATGGATAATAATCCAGTGAAGGCATCAAAATGAAGTAGTTTTGATTTGATGAAATGATAGGGTCCATTGTTATTGGATTATGTTTAACAATAGGATTTTCAACTTAGACCATTAATTGGTCAATAGGGTCCTCTGGAGGGGACCTTACTAAATATGCTCAACTGTAATTGTTCAACCATTAATGTCTTTACTTTGCCCGACTGATTTGAAACTTGAGAATAAATTAAAACACTTACCTCTTCAATTGATCCCTCATGTAATTTTAGTCTCTATAAATATTTCTTTAATCTTCAATGTGAGACTTGCATAGATGGGAATGCTCCTAATAAATAATGAGATGTCTACTATTTCAAAGGTATATTAAATACATATTCAGTGAAGTATTTGCTCAATATTTTTATTATTATATAAGAACTTGAAGTTGGTATTTACAAACAGAAAAAAAGAAACTTGAAGTTGTTTTCTAGCTGGCTTTACGAGTCGAGGTTCGCGAATATATCTAATGCACGGCCTGTGAAGGGGTGGACTGTGAGCCTAAAGGGCCATAATGTATATATATACACCGAGAAGAAAAATTAGAGAGGGATAAAAATTTTAGTCGATCAACAATAAATTTGTGAGGGATTGCTACCCAACAAATAATCGGTCAATGACAAGAGGTTTGACAAAGTAGTTACAAATTTACCATGGAAAATTTTTCATAAAAAAATTATATAATTAAAATATTCATCATAAATCTCTAATGGTTCAAGCAAACGGCATTCATGACAGATGTTACTTGTTATTCAAGAAAATAATAACCTAAATTTGTAATTCTTGCAAGTCCTATGTTAATTATTAACAAATGATTTGATATGGTCCCCTTGTTAATTACTATTTGGGAAAATTATCGTGAAGAACCATTGCAAATCCCACAAGATCAGTTTCAATTGTGGCAGTGAGAAGCATTGATTTTATCATGCTCATGGTGGAAACCTAGATGGTGTTGCTCCGTCCCTTTATCTCAAAATATAACATGGTACAAACAATATATTTTGTCACTTTTTAGGTCTATTTGATCATTTGTTTATAATATTACAATTATTTATCATTATTTATATCCTCATTTTTTTCATGTTACCAAAAAGTGACTTTAACTTTTCGTCGTTTCTTTCTTATTCTCAATACAAAAGCATTCTTCTCTCTTCATGTATTTATTATATTTCTTATTAGCAATACACTAGGCCATCTGTCTCAAAATAAAATCTCTAGATGATTTTCTTCTTATTCCAAAATATAAATCGTTTTACGAGATTTTATAGATATTACTTCATTGACTTATAATATTACCCTTATTTATTTCATCTCTCTTCTCAACTCTTTCTTATTTGCAAGACATGTGAACAACTTTTGAATCAAAATGTTTTCTTGATCTATGTAAAAGTTTTCCAAGGACTTATTTTTTGACCGAGTGAGTAATTTATTTTCTATTTCTTATTTTTAAAACAAAATAAATGAAGGTATTTTAAAATACCTCGTTAAACAAAGCACCATTTCTTCTAATATCTTATATTTAAGAATTGAGGGAGTATACAAAAAAAAATTCAGGGAACATGGAATTCCGCACCAAAAACTAATAAAAATAAAAAGGCTTGATATAATAAAAGTACTATTTTAGCTACTCTTATTGGTCTAAAAGGTTTTAAATGAGAATTAGTATATAACTATATTGATGTGTGATCAGTCTCAAGGTAATTAATTTTAACTTGACCGCTCCTACTGTTCTTCTAATAATAAAATAAAATCTCTTCAATTTCACAAAGGCAAACGGATGAAGAATTAATAGTACTAAGGAAGGTAGGGAAATGAAAAAGATTGATTTGTTGAAGATGCTTTGATCCTTGGACTAGAAATGGAGTAATCGCTGGAAAGACCAATTCTACCCTGCTTTATCAAGTTTCGAAATTTCAAAGATGGAGAGTCCAAGGATTTCTTGTGAAGCAGACTAGACGAGGGTCCAGAGAAGAAAAACCAAAATTATGAATTGTGTTTTTTCTAGTGCTATTATTTATGAGCAAACTATAACTATAGCCATATGGCAAAATAATTATTCCCATTTTGTTTCTAATTAATTTTAATGGTTTGATAAAATTGATGCCTAATTCTATACTTTTAATAAACACTAGCTTCCATTTTCTTCTCATATTGTTAGCTCAACTGGCTTGCAAAGTACAAGTTCACATCTATATTAGAAGGGGCAAAACATTTCTTATTTTTATAAATAGAGAACTTCTTGATCAGCAAGCTTCTCCTCTGATATCTTTTGCAGCAGCCCTGACTCAAACTTCCAAATCTGCAATGTCAAATAAGTTTAATTAGACAATATCTTGATGCGATTTATAAACTTCCAGATGAAAATCTACAAGGCTATGAAAATGTGGTCTCTTGATGTAATGTATCAACTTTATTATTATTATCTTTTTAACAAATAGAAAATGGAAAAAAGCAAAATCCCCTTGGATAAAATTTGAGTCAACCTGAAATTCCACCACAAAAGAAGGAAAAAAATAAAACTTAGATGACAAAAATACTGTTTACCTACTATCATTTTTGTTAAATGAGAATCAATATAATATTTAATTTTTTGTTGTTTCAGTCTGAAAAGATTTGCAATTTGACCGTTCTTGGTCTTCTTCTAATGCTAAAATCAATGCGACTAAGGGAAACTGTACCAACGAAGAAAGCTGAGAGGAGGAAAAATTGCTGATTAGTTAAAGAACTTTTCATCATTGGACTAAAAGGTAGGTAATTACTTGTCAGACCAATTCTTCAGTCCTTTATTTCTCAATCATATCAAGATTTTTAGTTACCCTTAATGCCCAATCCCAAATTAGGATATGTATAATTAAATGGGTTAATTTGATTAAGCTCTTTAAACACCTAGTAAAAACTAAACTCCCCACAATCTTTCAATTGCTTCAATATGCTCCCTTCATCTTTTCAATTATTTCAATTAATTACAATTTTTATTAAAATTTATCATTTTTTTTGTCAATTAACCTTTTATTTTTTATTAACTCTCATAAATTAAAATAAAATATTACTAAAAGAGAAAACATTCTATGAACTTCTTTATTTGTTTTAACATGTGAAGAAAAAAATTTGATTTAACGCATTAGAAAATTTAAAACATACAAGAAAATAATAAAATTATAATATAAAATGTTTGAGTTTCTATATTGTGCATTTTAATATATTTGGATGAATCAGTATGAATCTAACATAAAATAAGCTAAAGGAAAAAACCTACTGAATCCAACCCAACCCTCCTCCATCTAGACTTCCAAGAAGAAGAAATGTTAAAGAATTAAAAAAAAAAACTTTCACATCATCTGCCTAGTTAGCACCATCACACGAACCAGGCGAAGACCTGTGATAGAAGAGGTGCTATTGACAAGACGCTATTTTGATCAAGAGAAAAATATAAGAATAATAATAATAATTGGAACGAGAATGCGTTCTCACCAGAAGTCATGTACGCCAAGTGGTGTCTTCTCGAAGAAGTCGGCCACTAGCCACTATTTGAAGGAAATTGGTACGCGAAGTGATCATTTTGTCTATGGTTTTTGTGTCTATAAATAAATAGCTTGTTTTAATCATTTATTCACAAATTTAGCTCCAATCTTTTCCATTTCTTTTGAAATTTATTTATTTTATTATTATCTTCATATTAATATAGTTTCTAGAATTATTAAAATAATTTTTCAAGTCTTTTTGTAATATTTAGAAAAGAAATTATGTCAGGATAATTTCAATATTTCCAAGGAGTTTTATCTTTTAATTTCTCTTTCAAATGTTTATAAATTTCATCTTATATTTATTAAATATGTCTTGTGAGTAATTTTCTTTTGTTAGTAAAGATACGTGTTAAGTTATTAATAAATGGGATTATGAGATAATTTTATTTTTAATTAATTTCTATTTGGATTTAATTTATTGGATTTATGGTAGGTAATTTACCCACCTAGTCTTTATTATTTTTACTTTATGCACTTTAAATATCGCAAATGGTTGGCTAAGCCTCCTAATTAGTTTAATTTCTTTTTATGTATTTTATTTCTTTATAGAAGGCCAATTCTCCTAACTAGTTTAATTTATTTTTATGTCTTTAATTTCTTTTTATGGAAGGTCGAGCCTTCATACTTTTGGTTTAATTTATTTAAATGACCGGTTGAACCACCTAATTTGTTTAGTTAATATAAATCATAACTTTCTTTATAGAAATATATATATATTTATTAATTTAGAATTTATATAATTCATGTTTTAATTAATATAATTGTGTGAATTAATTGGATTGAGAATCTAGTGATTATAAGAGCTAGGATTATTAATCTTGCATTAATGATTCAAGTAGCATATACTGGTTTAATTGAGTTGCAACTCTTGGCTTAATTAAATTAGTAGCAGAATTATATAATTTAAATTGTATATAATTAAGTTGATTTTTATATACAATTTAATGTTGGTTACATAATTGGTTTAATAACCAATAGCATTAACTATTAATTGATCCAAATCGGTGTTTGATTAATTGATAGATAATTGTTTGATCAACCGTTAATTGATTAATTGATCTATAATTGATTATTAGGCCGTTAATTTTATGTGATTTGTGTTGATGTTGTCCTTAAACTTAATAACTTGATTAGATATTTTATGTGAGCGATTCGTTAGTTTAGTTTAATTAAGTTTACGGTTAATTTTTTATGTATCTCAAGGATTTACCTAATTTTATAGGAATCGAAATTTGAGGTGCTAAGAGAAATTCTAAGTCATTACTCAAATATATGGTTATCGATGAGTGATTTCAAATAAATGAAACTGAAATAGAAAGTCCTTTTTAACGTTTGTTTTCCATTAATTACTATGTAAAACAATTAACATGACCAATAAATTGAAATCACATAATTGATAGAATTAAAACAAGAATTGTATGAATACTCATAATCTCATAATTGAAAAATCTATCAAAAGATTGGATTTTCAATTAAGGAGCATAATCTCATAATCCCAAATAAAATAAATATTCTACATGTCCTTTCCAACCAATTGAAGAATTTTCCATCCCTTGTCAAACCAATTCTACATTGCTCTATTTCTCAGTCATATCCAGATATTTGGTTAGCCTTAATGCCTCAGTCCCAAATTAGGATATGCATAATAATATATATGATTAATAAAAATTATTCTATATACTCATTATTCTTTCGCATAAATGAGTGATGAAACAAAATATTAATTCGAGTGATAATAAATTAAATTATTTGATAGACTTGTTTTTCCTTTGGTTTGTTTCAAATTATAGGCTCATTTCCTTATTAAGAGGATAACATATTTCTTAATTGACTAAAATACTCTTATTTAAAGTGAGAGTATTAAGTTCACTTTGAATAATAATTTGTGAGAAAATTATTAAGAAAATATATTTAATTGATGAGAAAGTATTTTCCCAACAATTTATTAGTGTTTCTAATGCTCAAGCTTCCAATGCTAAAGGTATTATGTTTTTTTTAAGGCAGTTTATTCATAGAAAAAGTTCAAGCTAAAAAAGAGTACAACCAACAAATTACATCCAAAACACAAAGACAAAAGTGGCACAATAAACAGAATAAAACTAACGAGGCACAACAGCCACAAACAAACCAGTCTTGAATCTATAATTATGAGACTATCTCTGCTGAACCTTTACTCCTCAAAAAATATCAGCAACTTAGTGTAATAATCCACTGCATCAACCAGCAAGATGGCAGCAAAACAGCAACTTCAGAGCAACTTAGGATCATAGAGAACAGGAATTAGTTAGTCAAGAACACAAGGCATCCCCTAATATGTTAGGATATTTGTGATAAGCTTCACACCTCCCACAATTACGATTATTAGGAACAAAAACATCTGTCACAACACCAAAGTTGTTGAAACACGTCCAAATAGCATCCATGGAAGAAGTAACATTAATATTTCCAACAAACACTGAATGAAATTACTCAATTCACAAAGTTGCTCAACAATTCCTTATGCCATTTTCGTGGTTCTATATTTCAAGAGATTCTCTATTATAAGCTATATACAGTTTGGGCTTAGTCCCTTGGTGAAAAAGATAAATGGGTACATTCCGAAAATGGATTAAAAGAACACAGATATTTTAGAAAAGAAATGACTGCGTAAACGAACATACAAGAAATTAAACGGTAAAAGAAAAAGATATTAGTTGAAGTCTTCAGTAGTGGTTGGAGAATGATTCATCCTTGATTTTTTAAATTGTTTAGTTTAGGCAAAACCCCTGTATAAATAGATATCTTTCCCATGCTATTCTTCACCAAGAAGATTTAATCTGAAGAAACTGTTCTTCTCATATCTAAGACTAAATTAAGATGGCTATTCGGTTCATAGTTTTCACAGCCATTATCCTATCAGCTTTCGCAGTCGCTTATGCACATGATCCCAGTCCTTTGCAGGATTTCTGTGTTGCTGTCAACGATTCCGCTGCAGCCGGTAAGTAACGATACATATAACTGCATTTTAAGATACAATTTTCTGACGATCATTTCTAATGTAAATATATATTATATGCAGTGTTTGTGAATGGAAAAATATGCAAGGATCCAAAGATGGTCAAAGCGGAGGACTTTTTCTTTCAAGGCCTTAACAAGCCTGGAAATACTTCGAATCCGGTCGGTTCAGCTGTGACGGCAGTTAACGTGAACAACCTACCTGGTCTCAACACGTTAGGGGTTTCGTTGGTTCGTATTGACTTCGCACCTTACGGCCTAAACCCACCCCATACACACCCGCGGGCAACTGAGGCCCTGTTTGTCTTGGAAGGCACCCTCTATGTTGGATTTGTTACCTCCAATCCAGGAAATAACATGAAGAACCGTTTATTTACCAAGACCTTAAATGCAGGAGATGTCTTTGTGTTCCCTGAAGGTCTCATTCATTTTCAGTTTAACATTGGACATTCTCCAGCCATTGCCTTTGCTGGTTTGAGTAGCCAAAACCCAGGAGTTATCACTATTGCTAATGCCGTTTTCGGATCGGATCCACCTATCTCTATTGATGTTCTCACCAAAGCATTCCAAGTGGAGAAGGATGTCATTAACTATCTTCAATCACAATTTTGGTGGGATAACAATTCGTAAAAACGTGATATATCCCAAACTGTTGAATTCGGATAAATAAATGCACACTACATTCTCTGCTTCAAATAAGAATATGCATTATGCATCCGCAACAGAGCAGAATGTTATTGTACGTGCACATCTTGTTTGGTGTATCCTATCTGATTTTTTTCTGAAAGAAATTTGAAATTTTTGTTGAGTGAAATAACTTTTCGGTCTCCTTCATGTGCGTTTTGAATAAGTTTAGTTTTGAACTATGAGAATTACATCAAAATTCTATGTGTTTATTTATTCAAACTTCATCAAAAGTCTTAACTATTTAATGCCTTTTTATCAATTTTTAAAATCTCTGAAACTGTAAAAAAAGATTTTATTAGATATTTTCAAACGAATATGTAGAATTAGATAAAAATAAAATATAATCTTTGGTAAAAGAGAGTGTACTGGATAGGGTTTTGTATTTCTGTCAAATTACTCCCTTGACTGATGAATGGTTATTGGTCAACAAGGACAACCTTTTTTTCTTTTCTTTTTTTATTGTGAAGAAAGGCCAGACAAAATTCTTGACCTAGTCTTTGTAATCTTACCCAGAAATGGTACACGTAGTGAACTAATTACTAAGGTTACTGATAAACCCAATCCCTAACCGTAAAACTTTTAAATCTAAGTACATTATACCCCAACAATGCTTCTTTCTGATGCTAAATAGCAGATATTTAAGATTGAAGTCATTCAGAATGCCCTTGATTTTAAGCACGTCCACAATTAATATTACGTTAATGGCATTATCAAATGGTACCTTAAGGATGTCTTTGGATGAACATTTTTTTGGGAGGTTTTCTTTTTCCAGATTGTGAGAATTCCAAATAATGAAATCATTCTGTATAATTTAGTAAATTGGTTTTTTAAAATTCTTGACTTTTTGATAAGTATTTTTAACCCACTCAAAACTCTTATCTAAAACCCATCTAAATATCTATGTATCATTGAAAAATGACCCCAAAAAACGCCCTGCTGATCAAAAAAATAAGGAGGGAAACTGCATCCTTTGCCATTTTTTCCCATTTTTATACTCACTTTATTTACTTTCATCCAAGGAATCCAAAGCCGACCTTCAAAGGTAGAGATATTTTTTCTCCATCCCATTCTTTTGATTTTCGGTAAATTTTGGTTATCAATTATCTAGTTTTGGTTTTTGTATATTTTCTTTGTGAATTGGATTTCAAGAATTTCAAGAATTGGATTGTGGAAGTAGAAACACACACTACACGAAAATCATGTTTTTTCGACCCAATTTTCCGACGGATATTTCGGTCTGAAATTTGAGACGGATCTTAGACAGAATACCGACGGAAAGTACGTTTGACCGGACGTCTAAAATCAGTTGCTATTTTTCGACCACTTTCCGACTAAAACGTGTTAGTTGATAATTAATCGGTAGATTTTCCACGCATTTCCGACTGAAATTTAAAATGTAATATATATTAGTTAGGAAAAAAAATTAAAAATATCCGTAGGTAATTCATCACAATTTAGCGATGGATTTCCGACGGAAATTATTTAAAAAAATTTTAATTTTTTTTGTCATGTTCGTCCAATTTCCGTCTATAATTAGTTGATAATCAAAGACCAATTGCCGACGGATGTTGCATTTTTCCTTTTAAAAAAAATTATGAAAAATGAAAAATATTCAGTAGCAAATCCGTCTGTAATCCGTCTCCAATACAAATATTTTTTCCTAAGCTTTTCCCTCTAATCTAAATAATTGTAGTTTTTTATTATTTCTTATACAGTTAGTTTATTAATACCTCAATTTAGGCTTATAACATTTAAAAACCAATCATAGTTAAAAATATAATTTTCAAAGTTTATTAATTAATTTGGTATATACAATATGTATATATGATTGTGTGTGACAACATGACTGTTATAAAAAATATTGATAACATATAACATAAGATTGAAATTGACGTTATTAGAATATGAAATTTTAATTTTCCAAATGATAAAGAATTCAAATGAGCACCATAAGTCATAACTAACGTAATTATGCTCTCCAAAATCTTTGATGATTGATTTGAAATCCTCATTTATTTAACTTATGTTCTTTAAAATTGAAACTATCATAAATTGTAATTAACAGTATAAGTATTCGAGATTTATTAATTGATTAGTTAGGTAGTGTTTTAGCGAGTCAATATATACACACACAACAATCATATATGTATATATAATTGTGTGTGACAACATGGCTATTGTAAAAAGTTTTTATAATTTATACCGTCATATTAAAACCGATGTTGTATAATTGAAATTTTAATTCATTAAGTAATTAAAAATTAAACTGAGTATGATAACTAAAGTAATTATGCTTTTTATATTGTTCATTTTCCCGATTTGTAATCCTTATTTATTTGACTTATATTCTATTAAATTGAAAAAACTATAAATTCGATTATATATAGAAATTTCAAAATGGAGCGCAAGAGCGTTATCCATTTGGACTGTTCATATAATTTGAAGACAACGAATATTTTTGTGAAAATAAATGATTCATTTAGTAGATATATATCTTGCGAAATAATTATCATAAATCTCGTACGATTATATTTACTACTTTAGCTTAATGTTTTTATTATGTTAACATTTCGGTATCAAGTTAGTAAACATTTCTATTTATGTGCATATTTTAACCTCGAATAACAAGATATCGATAAAATATAATGTGTATAACATGTAAATATAATTTTAATCAAATGTATAATCTAAAAGTGTGTTTAGATGTTTACAAAGAAGAAACTTATTTAAAAATCAAAATTTATGCTCTTGTTTTAGGATGTTTATTGGTTTTGTTTAAAATATTTTTTTGAAAGAATTATTTTGATTCTTAAATGTGTCAGTATCATAAACAGATTCCCTACGGAAATTTAATTATTTAAAAAATTAATAGTGTATTTATTTATAAAATTAATTAATATTATCGACGGATTACCGACGGAAAGTTAAAATTTTAAAAAATTAATAAATATTGGCGACGGATTCTAGACGGAAATGTGATTTTATTATTTTAAAAATTAATAAATATTCCCGACGGATTTTCGACGGAATTGTGATTAAGTATTTATAAAATTAATTAATATTATCGACGGATTACCGACGGAAAGTTAAAATTTTAAAAAATTAATAAATCTAATCGACGGATTCCCGACGGAAATGTGATTTTATTATTTTAAAAATTAATAAATATTCCCGACGGATTTTCGACGGAATTGTGATTAAGTATTTATAAAATTAATTAATATTATCGACGGATTACCGACGGAAAGTTAAAATTTTAAAAAATTAATAAATCTAATCGACGGATTCCCGACGGAAATGTGATTTTATTAATTTAAAAATTAATAAATATTCCCGACGGATTTGCGACGGAATTGTGATTAATTATTTATAAAATTAATTAATATTATCGACGGATTACCGACGGAAAGTTAAAATTTTAAAAAATTAATAAATCTAATCGACGGATTCCCGACGGAAATGTGATTTTATTAATTTAAAAATTAATAAATATTTCCGACGGAGTTTCGACGGAATAGTGTATTTATTTTAAAAATTAATAAATAGGTTCGACGGATTACCGACGGAAAGTTAAAATTTATAAAAATTAATAAATATTGGCGACGGATTCTCGACGGAAATGTGATATTATTATTTTAAAAATTATTAAATAATCCCGACGGATTACCGACGGAAAGTTAAAATTTTTAAAAATTAATAAATATTTTCGACGGATTCCCGACGGTAATATGATTTTATTATTTTAAAAATTATTAAATATTCCCGACGGATTTTCGACGGAACTGTGATTAATTATTTATAAAATTAATAAATATTATCGACGGATTACCGACGGAAAGTTAAAAATTTTAAAAATTAATAAATATGGGCGACGGATTCCCGACGGAAATGTACTTAATTATTTAAAAATAATAAAAATAGGCAGATAAATTTAAAATGGGCCTCTTCCCTAATTTTCCTTTCTTCCTCATTTCCCCTCTTTTCTTTCTCACCTTTGTTCTCTGTCTAGCCACTCACTGTCTGTTCTTCCTCATTTCGTCGCTGCTACCTCTGATCGTCCCTCACTGTCGCGCCGTTGCTGCCTCTACCCATCGATCTCGTCGCCTCGCTGTTGCCGCTGCCCGTCAATCTCGTCTCGTTGCCTCGCTGCTGTCGCTGCCACCGTCGAGCTCGTCCCTGCTGCCGGAACCCAATGAACTTGGAAGATTCAATCTTTTCCCCTTTTCTTTTACCTGCAAAGTAATGAATTGAAATTATTCAATTGTTTTACTTAATGCTTTATATAACTTTTTCCCAATGAACTTCAATATCAAATATGAGGGCTTTACTTTCTTGCTTCTGTGCCACATAAATATAATTCCAGTAAAAAAATATCATTTAACTTCTACTTCAAGTGTACCTAGAGGTGCAAATGAAGCAGTCCATAGCTTAGAAATGATATTTCATTCTTTTTAAAAAATAAAAAAAAGAAAGAAAAATATAAAGATACTTTCGAAAGAAATAAGACTTCTGCTTTTGTTGTTATTTACCCCTAATATGGTAGGGGATAAAGAAAAGTATCACTTATTTTTTTGCCTTACCATATTTTCTATCAGCTTAGAGCAGCTCCTCAGAGGAGGGGGAAGAAGAAGAGAAAGAGGAAGATAAGGAAAAGCCCAAGACAAAGAAGGTGAGGGAGACAACTTATGAATGGGAGATTTTGAATGATGTGAAGGCTATTTGGTTGAGGAGTCCAAAGGAGGTCACTGATGAAGAGTACACTAAATTTTATCACTCTCTAGCGAAGGTATGTTTCTTTCAATGCCCCTCAGAGGATTTGTGAGGTAGGAAAATTTTGTCTTAGATCTGATCATTTGTGTAATTGTGTTCTCCAATAGGACTTTAGTGACAAGAAACCCCTAGCGTGGAGTCATTTCACTGCTGAAGGTGATGTTGAGTTCAAGGATGTACTCTTTGTGCCTCCTAAGGCACCACAGGATTTGTATGAGAGCTACTATAACGCAAACAAGTCAAACTTAAAGACAAAAAACAAGGGGTTTCCACCCTAAACTAAGCTATTAAGGCCTATATATAGTTAGAAAAAGGTCCTAGGATAGTTATACAAGAATCCTAATTAGAAACTACTTAAAACAATCTTAAAACTTTAAATTCGGAAAGTGGACGCCCGAGTCTTCAAAGTGGACGCCTGAGTAGATGAGACGCGTCCACTTGACCTTCAATCTTTTGAGAGTGGACGCGTGAGATTTAGTGGACGCGTCCACTTCCTTGCCTTGCGCGTCCACTTGGTCTCCCTGCGCGTCCACTTTACTGTCCAACTTCTGAGGGTGGACGCGTGAGATTTGGTGGACGCGTCCACTTCCTTGCCTTGCGCGTCCACTTGGTCTCCCTGCGCGTCCACTTTACTGTCCAACTTCTGAGGGTGGACGCGTGAAATTTGGTGTACGCGTCCACTTCCTGGTCTTGCGCGTCCACTTGACTGTCCTGCGCGTCCACTTCTCCATTCTTCTAAATATCCATCCTCAAATTCCCGATTTCTTCCAATTTCATTCCAACATCTTCTAAATCTTCTAAAGACCTGAAAACAAAAGTAATAGTGTAAAGAATCATTATCATTGTTTTTTTTGACTTTATCATTGTTTTTTTTTCATATTGCAGCCATGGATAGTTCTGGACATGGTACACCACCCCCTAGGTTACCAGGAGTTATGGAGGATCCTAGTCCAGACATAGTTGGGTCAGACACTAGCACACCTGCCTCCACCTCAGGGCCTGTCCCTTCTAGTCCACCAGTTCCCGATTCTGCTATACCATCTACTCAGTCACAGTCATGGAGTGAAGATGACCGTCCACTCATTTCTCCTGATGGTGATTCGTAAGTAAATAATTAAGTTTGACTTGCAAACTATTTTGTCACGGTGTTTATCAATCGTATAGTATTCTGGGGAGACATTACATTTATTGGTTGATATGATTTCTTAAATGTTAGATGATATATTATTCTTGGAGATGTGGAGTTTATTGGTTCATATGAATTACTATAATATTATATGGCATTTGAACAGGGAGTTTGTTGGCATTATTGTTATTCAGATTTGTGGTATATTTGAAAATAAATTGTGTGGCCTGTGTGCCTGGAAAATGTTCAATTTATAGGGGAGATGCTGCCGAAATTTTTTAAATTTTAATTTATTTTGCTAATATGGATAATTTAAACAGATTTGATCCGTCTGTGGAGCCTGTTAGGAAGGTTACTGATACTATTAAGCAACACTTTATTGGTCCATTTGCCAAATTCTCCCAAGTTCCTGCACATGTTCGAGATATGTGGTTTACAGAGTGGAGCGTAAGTTTAACCCGAACTTGGAATAAATTTGTTGTTAAATTATATATTTTAATTTTAAATGCCTTTGATTTAAATTTTTTTCTTGTTTTATTTGCAGAAATTGTATAGATGGCGTCCCGAGCACGACGGCCTTATACGGAAGAATTGGATTAAGGTTGCTAGGAGCAGGTTCAAGGATGAGATGTGTCGTGCCCGTAGGGAGAAGAGTTTGACTATCCCTCCATATTGGATAACGAAAGATGACTGGAAACAACTACATGTTTATTGGAGAACTGAGAAGTGGTTGTGCTCTTCTAGATCAGGTAAGAGCAACAGAGCTGCAGCTCCTTCCTCGACTCATACTGGCGGGTCGATTTCGTTCTCAGAGCACGAGAGGAGGATGGTTAGTCATTCTAATGCATATATTTAAATACTTTAGCTGAATTATATGATTATAATTATATTTTTATAATTATTTAATCTTTTGTAATATTTTGTAGCGGAAGAGGGAAGGTTCCCAGTTTAGGTACAAAGATTTGTATAAGAAGACTTCACACATTCCAGTCTGGGCCTAGTAAGGGCGAATTCAATAGCGAGAAATCATAACAAACTATGGTATGTGTACATTCTATTATTAACGTCAATTTAATTATATCGTTTGCTTACAATTTTAATTTAATTGCAGAACGAGGTCAATGCATTGTGTGAGCAGTACTCTCAGATGGAGTCCACTGACTCCACTCATCCTTCAGTGCCTGATGATAAGCAACTATTTGTTGAGGTAGCAGGTGGCTTCAAGAAGGGCCGTGTTTCGGGGTTGGGGTCTGAAGCGCCTAGAGTGAGACGACGTCTGGATCAGGATTCGTCCAGTACGCAGTCTACACCATCTGCCTATTCGGAGCCAGTAGATATAGAGGCTCGGATTCAGGAGCGTGTGAGGCAACAGGTAGGCTTGCAGGTGGGCTTGCAGGTAGGCATGGAGGTGGGTATTATACGGAGGAAGTTCGAAGACAAATTTAGAGCGATGAAGTCCCAAGAGGATAGTTTGCAGGCATACCTCAAAAACTTGGCTATCCAGATGGGATTTCCGGCTCCACCAGTATTACCTTCTGTACCCGAGGATGACATGTTTTTTGAGGATGAATATGTTGCGGAGGATGAGGATTTCACTGTGTCACCACCTGGTGATCATCCCGGTCCGTCAAGTCATTTTGATCCCCCTCCCCCTCCTCCTCCTCCTGCCCCTGCCCCTGGACAGGCACATTCCGTTGTTGTTAATTGATGTTTATGTACTATCTTCATATACTTATCACACATACATATTATTTTAGTTTTATTTGATAAATTAATTTTGGATATATATTATTTTAGTTTTATTCAATAAATTTATATTATTTTACAGATTTAATTATTAATTGGGTGTTTTTAATCCAAAATACAGGTTTTATTCACTAATACAGATTTTATTCACTAATCCAAAAATTTAAAATTTTCGACAGAATACCAACATAAAGTAATTTTGACTAGTTGTCTAAAATCAATTGCCATCTTTCAACCATTTTGTTAGTAATTAGTCGGTATATTTTGCACAAATTTTCAAGAGAAACTTAAAAATATGATATAAATAAAAATAGTCGTAGATAATTCGTTGCACCAAATAGTCTTAAATTAATATGTTCGTCTGATTTCTACCTATAATCAAAGACCGATTTTTGACAGATTCTTCATATCTATCTCCAATACAAAGTTTTTTTTTTCTTTCTTTTTTCCCTCGAAATAATTGTAGTTTTTATTATTTCCTACTTTTAGTTTATGAATATCTCAAAGTTTATTAATTAATTAGTTACATACAATATGTATATATTGTTGCGTGTGACAATATGACTATTATAAAAAATATTTATAACTTATACCGTAGGATTATAATCGATGTTATAGAATATGAAATTTCAATTCACCAGATGATAAAGAATTCAAATGAGCATTATGATGAACGTAATTGTGCTCTACAAATTATTTGAAGATTGATTTGTAATCCACATTTATTTGACTTATAAGGGAGTGTCCTGAATATGGAATTAAATTAAATTTTTAAATCTTGTAGATTTTCATGGATTTAATAAAATTCCATTGAATTTAGGAGGGTGCCATCATTATGGAATTTAGAGGAAATCGTCTCTTTATTATCAATAAAAAATAAAAAAATATATAAAATATAAAAAAATCATGTATATATCTCGACTTGGTTGCCATAACTTTATATTTACCCTCATGCAAAAATAATTGTGTACACATATATTGATTTTTTTATATGTATTTATTATATTTACCCTCCTGCAACAATTATTATATATATTTTATTTTTAAAAAGTCCAATAAAAATTCACCAAATTCCACAAAACAATTATGACATAATATTCCATGTAATCCATCTACTTGGTTTGGTATATTATCCTATTACTCACACATGAATTTAGTTTGATGTAGACAAATTTATTCTTTGTTTACTTTTCAAATTATTATTCAATCTTTATTAGCGATAAAACTATGATATTGAGTAGAAGAATTTTATTTAATAAAAAAAAAGTAGAAAAGTTTTATTCAGAATTTCATAGGTAGAAATGTATGTAATAGCAAATATACATATTTCAAACAAAGCATACAAAAAAGTATAAAATCTAAAGTAAATGAAAAATTAATCAAGAAGACCATTAAAAAATTAATGGATGATTGAGTCGAGTTTCGACATATATTGGTTCTCCTATATTTTTTCATGTATAAATTTTGTTATATCTATTTTGTTGAAACTCCAATAAAAATTCACCAAATTTCACCAAATTCTGTGACATAAAATTCCATGTACTTCTATGAAATCTACTAAATTCTATTAAATTCATGAAAATCCACAAGATTTAAAAATTCCATTGAATTCCATGTCTACCATACAAAATCTTTAATCTCCAAAAATGGGCAATTGCAATTTTTGGCACTTGTGAAATTTCTGGGATTTCTCACATGCAAACCACACACTTGTGAAATATTAATTTTAAAAAATAAGGAAAAAATAAATAATTAACAAAAATAAAACTAAGTACTAAAACTAAATAATCAGTATTAAAATATTTTTTTAAAAGTAAAAGTCATTATGTGTACGGAAGTTTGGAACTCCTTAAGAAGTTTTATGTACAAATGTTTGGAACTCCTTCTTAAGTTCCAAGCCACATATCACGGAACTCATGAGGTAGTTATCCACATGTTTACATGGATCTAATTACTGAATTCTGTGTACACATCTCTAGAACTATTTTATGAATTCTATGACACATGGCTCGGAACTGAGAAAGGAGTTGACAACATGTATACACGGAACTCCTTAAGGTTGGTTGTTTTATTTTTACATTTTACTTCAATACATTATTACACACACGAACTACACTCCAAGTGTTTCATTTTTTTGTCTTAGAAGTGCATAATTAAATTAGGTTGCTAAAATAAGATAATAAAACCTAATTAATTTCCCCCTTAGGTTTTTAACAAACCATATAACCGAATTCACACTCCTATATATATATGAGCAAGTTAATTACATAATAGTTAAATAATATAAATTACTAAGTGACAATATGAGATTATATATAATTGTGAACACATGATATAATAATATACAAACAAACATTGTAGACATACTAAGTGACATAATTGTTCTAATATTTTGAGTTATTGGCCGATGCAGCTTCTAACTTGGGGACTTTTTCGTTTTGTTATAGTTCTTGTGATTGGAATTCTCTATTTTGCATGTAATGGGTTTGATGATCCAAACTGTTTTGGGCTACTTTTATGCATGTTATTTGGTATATGGACGAACCATGAAAATCGAAAATAGTTTATGGACTGCAATCGATAATTTTGCTTAATGTAATTTCATTATATAGAGTTGATATTAAAAGTTTATGAAATAGATTATTTACGTAAACAATTCCTCAAATGTTATTTTAAGATTATAATTATTGGGGTTGCTCGAATTATAAAGAGGGGGCAATGATCTAATTTCCTTTTTTTATTTGTGGTTTTGGATATCATAGAGTCAAGTATTTATTATTCTATTTAAGGCTTGTAAATCTTTAGATTAAAAAATACTGCTTAGAATATTGGGATGAAAATTATTATTGTGGTCGTTTGACGTGACGTATAAAATTCAATTTTTTAAATTTTCTCCCACGATTAAATTTGTAATCTTGATTACTAATTCAGTTCCACAAGAACCATCTGGTAACCTTTCTGGAAGAAATGGAAAACGTTCTTTTTCCATTCTGGAAGAAATTTTTTATGTACAACGGGATCGATTCTACATCGAAAATGCCTAACGTAAACAAGTTTTAAACAATTAAGAGTAGTAATCAAAATGGATGTAAAATTATGAAAGACTTAATCCAATTCAGAAAATATTGACGACCGGGTAAAAGGTATTAGGTGATGTCTTGAGTAGTAGTTGGAGAATCATTCATTTCCGAATTTTAAAATTTTAATTGTAGAAAAAAACAAGAATATAAATAGACATCTTCTCCGTGCTATCTTCACCAAGATTTTTTGAAGAAAATATTAATTAGTTCTCAGCCTCAGAATCACATCTAAAAATGGCTGCTCGCTTCATAGTTTTCATTGCCGGTGCTATATCAACATTTGCATTTGCTAATGCACATGATCCCAGTCCACTGCAGGATTTCTGTGTCGCAGTCCAATGCATTTGCTGCCCCATGCATTTGATCCATATTTCATGTTAAGATACACTTTTCTGACAATCATTTTTAATGTAAATACTTTCAGTGTTTGTGAATGGAAAAATATGCAAGGATCCAAAGATGGTCAAAGCCGAAGACTTCTTGTTCCAAGGCCTTGACAAGCCCGGAAATACTTCGAATCCGGTCGGTTCTGCTGTGACAGCAGTTAATGTTAACAATCTAGCTGGTCTCAATACTTTAGGGGTTTCGTTGGCTCGTATTGACTATGCACCTTATGGTCTAAACCCACCCCATACACACCCTCGTGCAACTGAGGTTCTCGCTGTTTTACAAGGCACACTCTATGTTGGATTTGTCACTTCCAATCCTGGAAATAACATGAAAAATCGTCTATTTACGAAGACCTTAAAAGAGGGAGATGTCTTTGTGTTCCCTGAAGGTCTCATTCATTTTCAATTTAATATTGGACATGATCCGGCCATTGCATTTTCTGGTTTGAGTAGCCAAAACCCAGGAGTTATCACCATTGCTAATGCCGTTTTCGGATCGGATCGTCCTATCTCTCCGGATGTCCTCACCAAAGCATTCCAAGTCGACAAGAATGTCATTAGATATCTTCAATCACAGTTTTGGTGGGATAACAACCAGTAATAATTTTGGGATATTATGTTCTGTCACAGTTTTACATTGATGGATCAAGAACTGTGAAAGCAAAATTAAACATACCTTTGCATTGTATCTTCTCTTAATAAGAACATGCAGCCACTGAGCAGAATATTGTTGTATGATTGTACCGTGTACTGTTTGTCTAACTTATTGTTTCATTTTAGATCCTTTACAAACATATTACCAAATACAGGGTGAATTTATGTTTTTAAATATAAACGGTCAAAATTAACTGAGAAGTATCATGAAGTTCATTTAGCAAGTAAGGAGACAGTTAGCCAATAATTGAGAGATGTGTTCCAAGTTTGTATAATAATGGAAATAGAACAAATGCACTGGAATTGATTTAATTTGTGTCATGGCATGACATGACATGCATGTATTGACTTTTAATCTTGTTGAAGAAGAAAATAATCAAGCCAAGCAGGATGCGATGTAATTTTCTTTAATCTGTGGAAGTAATCAAGCCAAGCAGGATGCGATGTAATTTTCTTTAATCTGTGGAAGTCAAGATAGTTAGTTGGTTAGTTTAGATGGTGTAATAGCTTGATCAAGAAGACATTTTCTATACAGAAGTTATATATATTTGAATAAACACACACAGATGCCCCAAACTTCTTGTCTCTACTTCAGTTTTGACAAATCTTCTTTGCCCTGGACAAGGAGAACAGTCATACTTTGGGGGTGTGTACCAGATGAGTAAGTTAGTATATATGCTCAAGAGCAATGGCTAATAGGAACCGCTTGGGAATAGAATACTTTCTTTTTTCTTTTTCTAAAAGGCTGGAATAGAACACTTACCTCTTGAATTCACTCTTCATTTACTTTTATAACATCTTCCTTTATAAATGTTTCACTTTTAACTTGGATTAAAAAATAAAGACGACATTTGATTTTAATTAAATTATCAAATTATATTTGATATTAATGTAATGGAAGTTGGGTGTCGTGAGTTAGATGTAAATCTCTTAAATTAAATAGTAAGTAATGAAACTCATGAGCTAGTAGGATATACATTCTTTAAATTAAAGAGGATATCAATGAAACTTTTGATAAAAAAATAGTTTTTTAAGAAAAGTAGACATTCAATTCTAAACAAACTAAAATATAAATGTAGACATTCAATTTCGGACAGAAGGAATAAATGTTTTGATATAATAGAAGTACTATTTTGCCTACCTACTCTTATTGGTTTACAAGGTTGTAAATGATAATTAGTATATAACTTTATTGTTGTATCAGCCTAAAAATTTCATATATTTAAACGCAACAATCAAATTAAAAAATGTAACAAGTTTAAAATTTGAGGATCTCAAAATACCCCAACCCAAAAAACACTTTCTCTCCTCACACCCCTCACCACACTTCCCCATCAAGGTTTCCCCATCAACTCATCTCTCTCACTTAAATTTCTTCACCTTTGGCATTTTATTTTTTTCATTATATTGGAATGATTTGAGTTAGATATATTCTTTAGATTATGGAGAATTGATATGAGGATTATGTTTGGAATAGAGTAATTAGATTAGAAGAAAATTTGTTTGGAAAAATTTATGAGGGGTGTGTTGATTGTTTATGATTATTTAGATCATTTGCACATGCATGTTAAAGGATTGTTTTCAGCCGTGTAATCCATGCCAAGGCGTTTTTGAAGTCCTTGGGGACTGAAGTGAAATTATTATTATTATTTTGTTTTTTGAAAGGTGAATATATTAAACAGTGAAGAATAAGAAGTCAACATAAGACAAGGAGTCCTACCAGAGGTATACATCACGGCCAACAAAAAATATTGTTCAATGAGGAATTGCATATATAAAATTAAATGTAAAATTCATGTAATTAGATAATATATATGATTTATAAATTATAAACTTCCAGCTGATGGAAATTATACAAGGTAAAATATGAAACTGTGGTCGATCAACTTCTATTAATATCTTTTACCTATACAAACTTACCATCTAATATTCGGTTAATAAGGTTAGTATAATAATAAATAGATACTAAATAATGAAACTTTCTATAATCTTGTAGCTAATTTAATACTTCTTCCGTCTGCAATTAAATGTCCACATTTGACTTAATTTAAAAATTAGAAAGAGCATTTAACTTCATAGAAGTTAACTCTTTATCTTTATTATTAATTAATTTAGTAGTATAAATTGTTTGTTAGTTGACGTAAATTCTTTAAATTAAAGAGCTTGTTATTGAAATTTTAGATAAAAAAAATTATTTTAGAAAATGAACATTCATTTTCGGACATTCCAAAATAGAAAAGTGAACATTTAATCCCAGGCGGATGGAATATTATAAAGCAATGGTAAAAAAAATTGATAGTCATCTTTCCTTCGAAAAATTAAAAATTTCAAGTATATTTGGATTTTATTTTGAAAAATATTATTTTTTGTTTTGGAATGACTTTTAAATTTCAATTCTCGATTCAATTACTCAAAAGTTGTTCAACTTCCTTATGACATTTAGGTGGTCCTAAATTTCAAGAAATTCATTGGATATTTATTTATTTTGTTTTATGCACTTTAAATATCGCAAATGGATGTTCGAGCAACCTAATTAATTTAATTTACTTTTATGTCTTTTATTTTCTTTATTATGGAAGACCGAGCCTCCTAACTAGTTTAATTTATTTTTATGTCTTTACTTCCTTTGTATGGAAGGCGCGGCCTCCATACTTTTAGTTAATATAAATCTAATCTTTCTTTATATATATATATATATATATATATTTGTATATAATTCGTGTTTTAACCAACATAATTGTGTGAATTAATTGGATTGACAATCTAGTTAATGAATGTGATTATATAGTTAGGATTATTCATCTTGTATTAATGATTCAAGTAGCATCTACTAGTTTAATTGAGTTGTAGCTCTTCATTTAATTAAATTAGAAGCGAAATTATATAATTTAAATTTTATATAATTAAGTTGATTGCTATATACAATTTAACGCTGGTGATGTCTTATTTGTTTAATACAATTTGATTGAGCATTATATACACGTTGGTTGGTAGTGGTGTTTAATTAAATTAGAGATTAATTTGTCTGAGCTGATCGGGATTAATCTAATTTGTAAGGATAGGAATCTATCTGAGGTGATCAAGATTCTAAAACCAACTACTTAATAATGTATTTATCTATGATTAATCCCATGAAAATATAACTTGATGCTAGTTCCTTGTTAACGCCTTTTTATATCATTTGTATTCGAAATTCATTTTTAATTCTATTCACAACTCCAAAAACCCCCCAAAACCTTTTTCGAGTAATGATTTTAATTTAAGAGTTGGCAAATCTCTGTGGATTCGATCCCTACTTTCCCTATCTACAAAGGAATTGTTAGGTTTAAATTTGAGAGTCCTACAATAGGCTTCATTCCGTGTATTGAATGATTGAGCATTGTTTGTCATATTAGCAATTAAGTCTCTAGCTTTCTCAGGAGATTGATCCATGAAAACTGATCCACTTGTTGCATCAACTGTTATCCTGTCAGTAGGAACCATTCATTCATAGAAATACTGGATTAGTAAATGATCAAGGATTTGATGATTTGGACAACTAGCAAACAATCTTTTAAACCTTTCTCAATAGTCAAATAATGATTCCCCAAAGCCTTGTGGTATCCCACTAGTTTCTTTCCTAATATTTGAGATTTTAGATAAGGAAATATTTTCTCAAAAACATTTTCTCCATCTTCGTCCAATCAATTATTGACTCAGAGGGTAACTCATAAAACCAATCCTTAGCATTAGCTTTTAAATTAAATGGGAAGCACGTAGTTTAATAATCTCATCAGTAATATTAGATTGTTTCAGATTAGTGCAATGTGTGTGAAATTCCTAAAGAAATCTATATGGATTATCACCACGCATGCCATGAAAAGTGAGAATATTTTGCATAAAACCAGTGTGGAGCTTAAAATTTTCATTACCTTCAGCGAAAATAGTGCAAAATGTTTGATTCTAATAGTAGGTGCAAATAGTTCCCTTAAAGTTCTTCAAACAACAACATTGTTAATTGTTAGAAGCAATATCAAATTAAAAACCAAACCTAACCAACTTATGCAGCTAGGGCAAGTAAGGGTTGAACTCACAACGACTTGTAAATTCTTTAATTAAATAACTAATAAGGGTTTTGGGGAAAACGAATTGATTTTTTTATCTAAAATATTAATGATTTAAATAAATAAATCACAAATAACTAGAAATTAATAAAAAAAGACGTTAGCAATGACCTTGTATTTCAGTTTTATTTATTTTCGATCAATCATCGATAATCATATATTTGAGTAATGACTTAGAAATCTGTTTAGCACCGCAAATTTTGATTCCTATAAAATTAGGTAAATCCCTGAGAAGCACAACAAATTAACCCTAAACTTAATTAAACTAAACTACCAAATCACTCGCATAAAATAACTAATCAAGTTATTAAGTTCAAGGATAACATCAACACTAATCACAGAAAATTAACAGCCTATTAATCAATCATAGATCAATTACTCAATTAACGGCCTATCAAACAATTATCTATCAATTAATCAAACCCCAGTTTAGATCAATTCATAGTTACAACTATTGGTTACCAAAAACTGATTCTGTATAATCCTAATGAATCAACTTTGTAAAACAATTAAGATGCCCAATTATAATTGAAATCGCATAATTGATAGAATTAAAACAAGAATTGTATGATTACTCAAATAGATAGAAAAATCTATGAAAAGATTGGTTTTCAATTAAAGAACATAATCTCACAATCCAAATAAAATAAACATAATACACGCTCTTTCCAATCAAAGAGAACTACTCACAATCCATAAAAAATAACATCCTAGAAAGATTTAAGAAGAGAGAGAAACGCATTAATAGAGAGACCAAAATCTGGAGAATCTCAAATCTTCAATCTTCAACAATGCCAAAAGAATGTTTCTAAGTTGCTTGGGATCCTTAAAAGTAAACTAATAAACCCTATAAATAGTTACAAGAGATCCTAGAGTTAATTACGTAAGAGTCATAATTAGAAACTACTTAGAAACATCCCAAAAATTTCAATCCAGAGAGTGGATGCCCGTATTTGAAAAGTGGACACCTAGAGGGTCAAAAACGTACAAGTGGACGTGTGAAGGTGCCACGCTTCTGAAGGTGGAAGCGTGAATTGGATGAGATGCGTCCATTTTAACTCATACGCGTGCGTCCAGTTCTATTTTCTTGCAAATCAACCTTCTTCGAGCTTCCAACTTCTCCCAATTCCATTTAAACATCTTCTAAAACCTTTAAAAGACCTGCAAACAAAGATAGAAGTGTAAAAAATCATTTCAAGTACATAAACACATAATT
Organism: Apocynum venetum; assembly: GCA_019593545.1. Taxonomy (NCBI): domain Eukaryota; kingdom Viridiplantae; phylum Streptophyta; class Magnoliopsida; order Gentianales; family Apocynaceae; genus Apocynum; species Apocynum venetum. Next base: position 1,208,072 of record SRSM01000149.1, read on the forward strand.
AGCTAGATTTAAACTCAATAAATAACATAATAAGCTCCTAAAAACCAAGTTAATTATGGTGATATGGGCTGAGAGTTATGAGAGGGGTTCGGTGATCTAGGTCGAGGGGTATGAACAATTACAAGCAATTTGATAAATCTCGATTACTATGTTTAATTTTTTTTCTTTGAGAGAGAGATAATGTGTGGTTTTAGAGAGATAAATTTTGGAGAGTGATGGCTTAGGTTAAATGAGTCTTAATTACAAGAAGGATATTTATGTCTTTTTATACTTTTATGAGTGCAGCATTTATTAATTCCGGTGTTGGGTGATGCGTTTAAGGAGCCCCTAAAATCTATTCAATTCCACAAAGGTAAAGGGTAAAGAAAAGTACTAAGCAAGGTGAGGAAAAGAAAAATATTGATTAGGTGAAGATAGTTTGATCCTTGGACTAAAAATGTAGTGGTATCTATGCTAGAAGTGCCACGGTGTGGGTAAATATTGAAGAGGTTCCCCTCCATATTTGGCATGAGAATGTGTATAAGGCAATTGGCAGCAAGTGGGGAAATGTAATTTCTGTAGCAGAAGTCACTCTTAATAGATCAGTTCTAACTGCTGCATGGGTTTTAATTGAGGTGGTCTGCAAGTCCTCAATCCCAGCTCTCTTTACAGGGAGGATAAATGGTCTATCGATCAGATTACCGGTGTCAATAGTTATGCCAGAGGAAGTGCCAATGCCGTCAATGGTGGAACATGGGCTGGAGCATGCTATTGCATCTTCCAAGACGGTGGTGGAAGGGAGACAAAGTTCGGTTTTCAAGAAATCTCCATTAGTGGGAGTGGGCAATATTTATTTTTATTTTGAAGGCATGCTTGAGGATGGCAGCTGTAGGGTTTTTTCTGGTGCATTGGTAAGAGATATTGTTGAGAATGTGGGCTTTCAGGTGAATGTTAGTAAGGACATTAGGTGTCAAATTGCTTATCATCATAAGGATATTTGTCATGCTTTGAGCCATTCGTTAGCAGGCCAAGAAGAGAATTTAAATATGGACATTATGCCTTATATTCCACTCTCTTTGGTCCCTGAACTAGTTGAACCTGGGCCTCAAGATAACAGCCCACAGTCTACAGGCTGCTCTACTCAAAGCTTAATTGTCAAGAATTCGCATAACTAGTCTTGGATTAGAAAAAGACCAGGTCTCAAATATAACCAATACAAGAAGATTTGGACATAGCAAATCGCAATGCAATCTTAAGAAATGAGGCAAAGAACACTTTGGAGATTGGAAAGCAGTTGGGTTTCTCTTTTTCAGATGGTGATGAGCAGACTATCCAAACACTCATCGATATGGAGATTCAAATTGAGGAGAATTTTAATGCTCAGGGAGGCAGGTAATTATGCCCCTGCTGCGAGGTATGTTACTCTAGCTCTGGTTTCCTTTTTGCTATAAAGATAGTTACCTGGAACATCCATGGTTTGGGAAGCTGTGAAAAGAAGAGGGCAGTGAGAAGGTTGGTTAGCTCAGAGAAAATCGATATGTTATTAATTCAAGAATCAAAGCTAGGAAATATGGATGATAGACTATTAAAGCTGATTTGGGGAAATGGGTGTCATAAGGGGGTTTGGTCGAACGCGTATGGAGCAGGGGGGCTTGATTTCAGTGTGAAGATCGGATTTTTTTGTCATGGATTCTTCCTTGACGACTGATAGATTCATTCTCGTTTTTGGCACTATCAAAGCCTGTAATTTAAGGGTTGTGTTTGGTAACGTCTATGGCCCTAATGTTGATGAGGAAAGACAAGTTTTTTTTGCATCTCTGAGTCAATCAGTCAATCAATTTGAGCTTTCATTGTGTTTGGGGGGAGACTTTAATGTGATCAAGAGTAATGCTGAAAGATTGGGCTCTTATCTTAATCGGGGTGCTATTGAGACTTTTGTGGACTTTATTGATGATTTAAGGCTCATTGATCTGCCTTTATCTGGAGGTAAGTTTACCTGGTCCAATTACATGAGATCTCCATCTTGCAGTAGACTAGACCGTTTCTTAGTTTCACCGGAGGTCTTGGAAATGTTTCCCCATTTAACGAAGTGCTTACTACCAAAGTCACTCTCTGATCACAATCCTATCGCAATTTTTGTTGACCCTCTAGATTAGGGACCTAAGCCTTTTAGATTCTTCAGCTATTGGTTGGAGGACAAGGAGTTTCAGGGTATGTTCGATACTGCTTGGAACAGGGTGTCAGGACAAGGTGTGGGTGATGTTTGGAATTTATTGAAGCTTGTGAAACTTTCCATCAAAGAATAGGCTAAGCTCAAATTTGGTACAACTGACTCTGACATTTCGAAATTGGAACAACAAATCCACCAACTTGAATTATCTTATCAAAATAGTGATGGGGATGAAGGTGCTCTTCCTGAGTTGTCAAAATTGAGATAAAAGTTGTGGCAGAGTTATCGTGCTGAGAAATGTAGCTGGCAACATAAATCTAGATTGAATTGACTTCAATGTGGGGATAGAAATACAAAGTTGTTCCACATGACTGCATCTGCTAGACATAGAATCAATAAGCTTAGCTCTATTACTTTTGACGACATAGTACTTAGTGATCCGCAGGCTATCATGAATAAAGTGGTTGAGTATTTTGAGGCCCATTACAATAAAGAGGGTACTTGCAAACTATCGAATTTGGATGTGCCTATTAACAGTTTAGCAGAAGATGACAGGCTTTGGTTAGAGAGACCTTTTTCGGAGAATGAGGTGTTTAGTGCTGTTAAATCATGCGATGGGGATATAGCCCCTGGATCGGACGGTTTTAATATTGAGTTTATCACATGCCAGTGGAGATATTTAAAAGATAAAATTATGCAGTTATTTTATGATTTCTTTTCAACCGGTCGCTTTAATAGGTGCATTAGCTCAGTTTTTATCACATTAATTCCAAAATGTGCGGACTCTACTCAACTTAAAGACTACAGGCCAATTAGCTTGGCGGGATGTGTATACAAAATAATTGCCAAAGTCCTTTTTAGAAGATTAACTGATGTTATGGAGAAGATTATTGGGGCAAATAAGTTTGCCTTTATAAGGGGAAGGCAAATTATGGATTGTGTCCTAATGGCTAATGAAGTTATTGATGATGTAAGGTGCAAGAAGCTGAATGCAATTCTATTCAAAATTGATTTTGAGAAGGCCTACGATTGTATTGACTGGGATTTTCTGAAGTTTGCAATGGAACGGATGGGGTTTTGGCAACGATGGTGCAATTGGATCTTGTACTGTGTGTCGTCCGCTTCTCTTTCTGTCTTGGTTAACGGTACACCAACTAGACAATTTCAAATTAAGAGAGGCCTTAGACAGGGCTGCCCACTATCTCCTCATTTATTCAGTATTATTGGGCAAATACTGAGTGCCACAATTGATAAAGCTTCAAATATTTAATGGCATATAGATTGGTAACAACGGTTTCAAAATCTCTCACATCCAGTTTGCTGATGACACACTTATTTTTTGTAATCACTCGTTGCAACATTTACATAACATCTCGAGAGTGCTGACATGCTTTCAAATAGTATCGGGATTGAAAGTGAACTTTTTTAAAAACAGCTTATTTGGAGTGGGCAGTGGTGAAAGCAATTCTGAGGAACTTCTTGGTTGGGCTAACAATATTAAATGCAGACTGGGACATTTTCCTACTACATACTTGGGTCTCCCTCTTGGTGCTAGGTGTGGGGCTGTGAGTACATGGGATCTGATTGTTGAAAAATTTAGGTCAAAGCTATAGAACTGGAGGTGCTCATATTTATCGTTTGGGGGCAGAATTGAGTTAATCAAATCAGTACTATCCTCTCTTCCAACTTATTATATGTCCATTCTCCCTATGCCGAATTCTGTTAAATCTAAACTCGATCAAATCCAAAGTAGATTTCTGTGGGGGGTAGCTCAGAAAAAAGGAAAATGTATTATGTAAGATGGGATTCTGTTTGCTTACCTAAGGACTTGGGTGGACTAGGTATTGCAGACCTTAAGGTGATAAATAGAGCACTCTTGAATAAGTGGGTGTAGAGGTATGCTAATGAGAGGAATGCCTTATGGAGGAAAGTGATTTGTGACAAATATAAAGGGGCCGATAATGACATGCTCCCTCATGTGGTTAATGACAGATGCTGCTCCCCCATGTGGAAATCTATGTTACAGCCTTTGTCTGGTAGTGATGCTATAGCGACATTGGCTAAAGAGGGAATGGTTGTTATTCTTGGTGATGGAAACTCTGCTAATATTTGGACAGACACGTGGATTGATGATATTGTGTTGAAAACTAAGTTTCCTCGAATTTTTGCATTAGCAACTAAGAAGGAAGGAAAAGTTAAAGATTTTGGGATGTGGGTTTAAGATGATTGGGTGTGGAATGTGGATCTGAGACATGGAGTTTTTGGTTGGGAAGAGGAACAATGGAACAATTTTTTGCAGGTCATTAGTGACTTCTCACCTAGTAATGAGTTGATGGATCGTGTAGTGTGGAGGTACTGTCTGGATGGCTCTTATAGAGCAAATTCTTTCTATAGACATGTTATTCAGAATTTGGGGAGGCATGACAATGTGTGGAAGCTAGTCTGGGGTGGACTTGCTCCTCCAAAAGTTGAAGTTTTTATTTGGCAAGTTTTGAGAAAAAGTATACCAATAAAGGATGTGCTGTTGAGAAGAAACATCTGCATTGCTAGTCATGGTTTTTGTGCACTATGCTTGCAGGAAGTGGAATCAATTAACCACCTATTCTTTACCTGCAGCTTCACGTGGAAAGTATGGGGCTTATGTTGTCAGTGGTGGGGCCTCAACCGGGTGGCACCAGATGATCCCATGGCCTTTCTGAAGCCTTGGAATGGGCTTTATGTTAGTAAAAGTAGTGAAATGGTGTGGAGGCTACCATCTTTTCCAGTTATATGGTCTACTTGGTTATATAGGAATGAGATTTTGTTTAAAGGAACAGTAATTAGTGAGTGTCAATTTGTAGTGCTTCTAAAATGGAGATTCATCTCTTGGTGTTTGGCAAAATGGCCAGATCAGCCACAAACAATTCAGGATTTGTTTAGATACCCAATTTTTGTAAAGGCTAACCAAGTTCAAGGCAAATAGAAACATAGATCGGGCAGTAGGTCAGCACCCCCAACTGGTTTTCTGAAGTTCAACGTCGATGGATCTGCTTTTGGGAAACCTGGTCCTATAGGTATTGGTGGGATCTTGCGTGATTCGTATGGTCTTGTTAAAGCCTTATTCTCTAAATCGATCGGAGTCACTGACTCAAATATTGCAGAACTATGGGCGGTGAAGGAGGCTTTTTTAATCTTTGCTGCATCGTCTTGGGTGACTGACTTCGGATTAGTTATTGAGTCTGATTCGTCCAACGTTTGCAAGTTGGTAAGGGATCCTCAAAGTGCACCTTGGAATACAAGGAAATTAATACTCCAGCTTGAAGTTCTTAAGAGAAAAGTACCAAGATGGGATATCCGAAATATCTTCTAGGAATATAAAGCCGATGCAGATGCTCTTGCTAAGGAAGGGGCTCAAAGGTTAGAGGATGTGTTGGTAGTATTGTGATTGGTTGACGCACTGTGTTGTCTTTGACATCAGTATCTCAATCAGCAGCATGGTCTCTTTTGGTCTACCTTGTTATTTATCAGGGAGAGTTTTGTGGTTGTTGTTGCAGAGTCTTTGGCTTTTGGCGGATTCATGTGTGATGGATGGGGTCAACTGATTCAAGGGAGTATTTTCTTGGAAATTTTCTCTGAATCTTCAATTGTTTCATAGTGTTCTGAATTGTACAAAAACAAGGTTCCAATGATACTTGTGCTTTTGGCCTGTGCCTACTGGCTACTGGTGGTATATGGGTGTTTTGCGGATTGGTTGATGTTGTTTTTGCGTTGGGATAACATTATTGTTGCTCTGCAACTTATCACTGAGCTCAGTATTTTTATGATGGTTTTTTAGTGGAACTCCAGGTGTATGTTTATTTTCTTTATCATTCTTAGAACAAAATTTATTTATATCTTTCTTATTTGTCTTCTCCTTCATTTTCTCTTCCTTATTTTTAAAACAAAATAAATAAAATATATTATAAAAAAGTAAATTTCTTTGGTGTGTGTTAACATCCCTCTGACGACATATAAAAAGAGACTGAAGTTATACATAATTGAAGTTTGCTTGAAGCTTGGTAAATATATCTAACCTCTTTGTTGGAAGCACGGATTTGGTCATACCCACGATGAAAATCTAGACGGTGTTTTGTTGGAAATTCTCACTAATCATGGGATTTTGTTGTGTTAGTATATTTTTTTTATCTCTATACATATATGATAAAGTTTCACTCAGCGTGCAATTCCACACCAAAAATTAAGAAAATAAAAGGTTTGATATAATAAAAGTACTATTTTACCTACTCTTTTTGGTTTACAAGGTTGTAAATGAGAATTAGTATATAATTTTATTGTTTTGTCAACCTCAAGATATATAATCACTACAGGAAAAACTAATATTTTCGATGGACATTTTTATCGATAATCCGTCTCTGACCAAGGTTTTGGACAGATTAACGACCGAATATTTAGTCGGAGATTAGACAGTCGTTAATGCCGATGGCTGAGTAATTTGTCCTTATTTACGATCGATTTTCGATGGCGGAGTAAACGACGAGAGGTGATCAACGACAAAATCTTTCGTTTCGGATCCGTTGGTCTTACTAACGACTTATCGACAGATATTATTACATTTTAAATTTTTAACATAATAAAAATAAGTAAATTCGAAGGGAAATTGTCGCAATTATGAATATTTTTTTACAAAATTAAAATATTTCTATCCCTAATATTTATTAAAATTTTAAAATAATTTAATGTCCGTCGGGAATCCATTGGCAATATTTATTAATTTTCAATAAATAATTAAATTTTTGTTAGGAATACGTAGCCAATATCTATTAGTTATTAAAAACAATTTAATTTCTATAGGCAATTTGTTGCCAATATATATTAATTTTAAATTAATTTCTGTCAAGAATCCGCAGTCGACATTTGTTACTTTTAAAAATAATTTCATTTCCATCGATAATCTGTTGTGAATATTTATTAATTTTTTTAAAAAAATTAGATTCCTTTGGAAAACCGTCGCACAAATTTATTAAATTTTTAAAATTAAACAAATGTTTTAGGGAATCCATCTATAGTATGGGGTAACCGTCGAAAATATTACTATGATGAATTAATTTAAGTAGGAAATCTGTCGAAAATTTAAATTTTTTTATTATATAAATTTTTTGCTTTTAAAATATTTCAATATTCTTTGCAAAAAAGTATTAATGAATAAAATATGTATTTTGGATTAAAAACACCCAATTAATGATTAAATCTGTAAAATAATATAAATTTAATGAATAAAACTAAAATAATATATATCCGAAATTAGTTAATCAAATAAAATTAAAATAATATGTATGTGTGATAAGTATATCAAAATAGTACATAAATATCAATTAACAATAACGGAATGTGCTTGTACAGGGGAGGAGGAGGGGGTGGGGCATCAAAATGACATGAACGACGGGGTGATCACTAGGTGATGACACAGTGAAATCCTCTTCCTCCGCAACATACTTATCCTAAAAAAATTGTCATCCTCGGGTACAAACGGTAATACTGGTGGAGCCAAAAATCCCATTTGGATGGCCAAGTTTTTGAGGTATGTCTGCAAGCTATCATTTAAGAACTTCATCGCTCTAAACTTGTCTTCGAACTTCCTCCATATAATACTCACCTCCATGCCTACATGCAAGCCCACCTGTTGGCTCACAGGCTCCTGGATCCGAGCTTTTATATCTACTAGCTCTGAAGAAGCAGATGGTGTAGACTACGTACTGGATGAATCCTACTTCAGACATCATCTCACTCTAGGTGCTTCCGACCCCAACCCTGAAGCACGATCCTTCTTGAAGCCACCTGCTACCTCAATAAATAGTTCATTATCATAAGCCTCGAAAGATGAGTAGAGTCAGTGGACTCCATCTAAGAGTACTGCTCACACAATGCATTGAGATCATTCTGCAATTACATTAAAATTGTAAGCAAACGATATAATTAAATTCACGTTAATAATGGAACAAACACATACCATAGAATGCTATGATTTCTTGCTATTAAATTGGCCGTTACTAGGGCCAGACTGGAATGTGTGAGTCTTCTTATACAAATTTTTATACCTATATTGGGAACCTTCCTTCTTCTGCTACAAAAGATTAGAAAAAGATTAAAAAATTATAATCATATAATTAATAAATGAATTTAAATATATGTATTAGAATGACTAATCATTCTCCTCTCGTGTTCTGAGAACGAAATCAACCCACCAGTATGAGTCAAGGAAGGAGCTGCAGCTCTTTTACTCTTACCTTATCTAAAATAGGACAACCACTTCTCAATTCTCCAAGAAATATGTAATTGTTTCCAATCATCTTTCGTTATCCAATAAGAGGGATAGTCAAACTCTTCTCCTTACAAGCACAACACATCTTATCCTTGAACCTACCCCTAACAACTTTAACCCAATTATTCCGTCATGCTTAGGACACCATCTATACAATTTCTGCAAATAAAACAAGAAAACAAATTAAATCGAATGCATTTATAATTAAAATATATAATTTAGCAACAAAATTATTTCAAGCTCATGTTAAACTTACACTCCATTCTGCAAACCACATCTCTCGAACTTGTGCAGGAACTTGGGAGAATTTGACAAATGAACCAATAAAGTGTTGCTTAATAGTATCAGTAATCATCCTAACAAGCTCCACAGACGGATCAAATTTGTTTAAATTATCCATATTGACAAAATAAATTAATATTTTAACAAAATTTTGGCATCATCTCCCCTATAAATTAAACATATTGCAGGCACACATACCACACAATTTATTTTCAAATATATCACAAATGTCAATAACAATTCCAACAAACTGATAATAAATGCCATCTAATATTTAAAAAATCATATCAACCAATAAAAGTAACATCTCTCTAGAATAATATATCATTGATAACATTTAACAAATTAGTTTGCAACTGAAGCATAATTATATACTTGCGAATCACCATCAGGAGAAATGAGTGGACGATCATCCTCACTCCGTGACTATGACTGAGTAGATGGTGTAGTAGAATCACGAATTGGTGGACTAGAAAGACAGGACCTGAGGTGGAGGCGGGTGTGCAAGTGTCTGAACCAACTATGTCTGAACTAGAATCCTCCATAACTCGTGGTAACCCAGGATGCAGTGTACCATGTCTAGAACTATCCATGAGTGCAATTATAAGAAATGTCAATATTAATTTGCCAATAAGGCGATACTATAATTTGTTTAATGAGCTTTAATTAATCTCTATATAATTTAACTATTTAATATAAAATAAAGTCATTCTATAAGTTCGATAATGGGATTTAATTCATATGTATTTAATTAATCTCATTAAGTTTTTAATAAACTAATCACAAAATTTCGATAATGAGATTTAATTAATCTCTTTAATTTAAAATAAAGAGACACTGAAATAAAAGGATTCAAACTCTTGTCATGTCAATGTGTATAGAAATGTTGTGCAACCAAACCAAATAACAACTTTGAATATGTTTTCACAATTTTAATATTTATACTATTACACTCCTACTAAAATAACAACAACAATAATATCAATATAATATTTTATAATAATTACAGATGATAATAATACTAATTTTTTATTGTTGGTAGTATTATTATTATTATATTAGATAATCATATTATCACTAATAATGACAACATTAAAACATAATAATAGTAATAATAATAAAACAACAACAATTATAATACCAATACAATATTTTTTGATAATAATATATAATAATAATTGTAATAATATAATACCAATTTTGTTATTGTCGGTACAAGTATTATAATGATAACAATAAAAAGAAATTAACACATAATTATAATAATAAAAGTAACACATAATTATAACAATAATAAAATGAAATAATAATAATAATTGAAAAACCTAAGAGGAGGGATGAATTAGGTTTTATCCGATTTTTTTAACCTAATTAAATTAAACTCTTCTAAGACAACAATTATCAAACACTTGGTACTCCAATAGTGTGTAACAATGTGGTCAAGTAAATAGTAGAAATAAAACAAAAAACACAATGATTTATATTGGTTTGGTTTGCCCAAAAAAACCTAGTTCAGTACCTTAAGTTATATACTTAAGGATTTCACAAAATCTTTCACTAATTTTGCACGAGAGATTACAAAAGAAGCTCAATCAATTCACCTTAGAGTTTTACACAAAAACCTCTTACTCAATCAAGGTTCACTCAATTACTTGAGTTTTATAACACAACCTTGATTATACAACTATCTCCAATACAACAATGAATGAAATATACACACTTGAGATAATCACAATTATCTTTAAATCAAGATTCACTCTAACTCTTAGACTTTTAAGATAAATGCAACCTTGAATAAGAATTACAAGATGTGAATAAAGAGAGCTTGATATAAATATCAACTTAATTGTGAAAATATATCAATTCTTGTACAAAGACCTCTTTGAGTAATTTGTTCGTCAAGCTTGCTCAAGAACACCAATAAATGTGTGAAACCCTTCTTATATGATTTTCACAATGTGAATATTTTGAAAGGGTTTGAAAATGTTTCTAAAATGTTCTATGAAAAATGCCAATTATATTTTAGCTTAGAAAGTCATATATCTAAGATTTTCAAACATTTGGGTATTTATATGTGTGTTCCAATGGTCATAAAAATGACTGTTTAAATCCTACTCAAGAGACTTGGTCGTTTGCATCCTCATCCACAAGTATAGCAAAAAGTTCTGAATATTCTGCGGACGATGAGCTGAGAAGTCCGATCGACAGTATGAATTGTGGTCGACTGCACATGTGATAAGGTCGATCACTCAACACATTAACCATGCAATACAACATTCCAATCAACTCTAAAAGTTGCAAAATCTATTTTATAAAACTTTTAAGCATATACATGTATTTTGAAAACCATTTCAAATATCCAACTCATACTTTAACTTTATGAAATACATTTTGAAAAACGTTTTACGTTCATTGAGCAACCCATAAAATAATTATTCACAGAGATAAACCTAGACATATCTAAGTGATATTTGTATTTAACACTATATATTTAAATTCTATCTAATTTAGAAACGCTTGTCTTCAACAATTGATAACATACGATCTTCTCTGAAGACTTGAAACTTTGAGTTTACATGGATTAGACATTTGAATCCTAGAAAGCTATCACTTGTACAATTAAGTCATTAGTCCTTATCAATGTTTGTCATTAATAAAAATTAAGACATTAAAAACTTTAAGACTTTTTATAATAATAATAAAAGTAACACATAATTATAACAATAATAAAATGAAATCCTAATAATAAAAGTATGCACTTGGTCTAATTGGGCTTTAAGTTGATCTTGGACTCATTTATCTCTTTTTATAATAACAATAATACTGAATTTATTATTTTTGTTAGTATTATTATTATTAATAAAATATGGAATTAGTCTAATTGGGCTTTAAGTTGATCTTGAACTCAATTATGCTTTTAATAATAATAATATTAATACCAAATTTATTATTGTTGTTACTAATATTATTAATATCATTATAATTACCCTTAATAATAAGGTTAAAATAGATTGTTTTATAACAATATATAACATAGATTCAAATATAAATAAATTACTAGAACTACAAACAATATAGTTATATAACAATGTAGTATATATATTTATATATGATATAGAGTATATATAAAAGCTTCATATGTAGTAAGTGCGTATGTATAGCATTATAAAAACTTGCTATTTCCAAAACAATAACAATTTCTGTAAAAAAAATAAAAATATTTTTCATAGCTATTCCGTTAGTATATTTATTTTCAAACAAAAAAATAAAAATTCTATCGGTATTCCGTCAAGAGCCTACATAGAAAATGCAAAATGGATGTTTAATTATGATTGACTCAATCCAAAATGTAAACTAGTTTTAAACAATTAAGAGTGGTAATCAAAATGGAAGGAAAATTATGATTGACTTAATCCAATTAAGAAAATAATGACTGCGTACGTAAACGTTATTAGGCGAAGTCTTGAGTAGTAGTTGGAGAATCATTCATTTCCGAATTATAAAATTTTAATTGTAGAACAAAACACCAATATAAATAGGCATCTTCTCCATGCTATCCTCACCAAGAGTTTTTGAAGAAAATATTAACAAGTTCTCACACTCAGATCCACATCTAAAAATGGCTGCTCGCTTCATAGTTTTCACTGCCATTGTTTTATCAAGTTTTGCATTTGCTAATGCACATGATCCCAGTCCCCTTCAGGATTTCTGTGTCGCAGTCAAGGATTCCGCTGCAGCAGGTAAGTATCAATGCATATAACTGCATGCATTTGACCCATATTTCATCTTAACATACAATTTTCTGATGATGATTCTCAATGTAAATATATGCAGTGTTTGTGAATGGAAAAATATGCAAGGATCCAAAGATGGTCAAAGCCGAAGATTTCTTGTTTCAAGGCCTTAACAAGCCCGGAAATACTTCAAATCCGGTCGGTTCTGCAGTGACGGCTGTAAACGTGAACAACCTAGCAGGTCTCAACACTTTAGGAGTTTCATTGGCTCGTATCGACTTTGCACCTTACGGCCTAAACCCACCCCATACACACCCTCGTGCAACTGAGGTTCTCGTTGTTTTACAAGGCACACTCTATGTTGGATTTGTTACTTCCAATCCAGGGAATAACATGAAAAATCGTCTATTTACAAAGACCTTGAAAGAAGGTGACGTCTTTGTGTTCCCTGAAGGTCTCATTCATTTTCAGTTTAATATTGGACATCGTCCGGCCATTGCATTTGCTGGTTTGAGTAGCCAAAACCCAGGAGTTATTACCATTGCGAATGCCGTCTTCGGATCCGATCCTCCTATCTCTCGGGATGTCCTCAGCAAAGCATTCCAAGTCGACAAGAATATCATTAGAAATCTTCAGTCCAAGTTTTGGTGGGATAACAACTAATAAATAATAATTTTGGCAAATCTTCAGAACACGCAGCAACTGAGCAGAATGTTGTTGTATGAGTGTGTATTCTGTTGTTATGAGAAATAAAATTTGACATCTTTGTTTGGTAATTCCGATGCCATCTTGTGTTGCTTGAAGTTTGCAAACTATTACTATTATATAATGGGACGAATACATACACATTATTGACAAAAAATATGTATATGGATAATAATCCAGTGAAGGCATCAAAATGAAGTAGTTTTGATTTGATGAAATGATAGGGTCCATTGTTATTGGATTATGTTTAACAATAGGATTTTCAACTTAGACCATTAATTGGTCAATAGGGTCCTCTGGAGGCGACCTTACTAAATATGCTCAACTGTAATTGTTCAACCATTAATGTCTTTACTTTGCCCGACTGATTTGAAACTTGAGAATAAATTAAAACACTTACCTCTTCAATTGATCCCTCATGTAATTTTAGTCTCTATAAATATTTCTTTAATCTTCAATGTGAGACTTGCATAGATGGGAATGTTCCTAATAAATAATGAGATGTCTACTATTTCAAAGGTATATTAAATACATATTCAGTGAAGTATTTGCTCAATATTTTTATTATTATATAAGAACTTGAAGTTGGTATTTACAAACAGAAAAAAAGAAACTTGAAGTTGTTTTCTAGCTGGCTTTACGAGTCGGGGTTCGTAAATATATCTAATGCACGGCCTGTGAAGGGGTGGACTGTGAGCCTAAAGGGCCATAATGTATATATATACACCGAGAAGAAAAATTAGAGAGGGATAAAAATTTTAGTCGATCAACAATAAATTTGTGAGGGATTGCTACCCAACAAATAATCGGTCAATGACAAGAGGTTTGACAAAGTAGTTACAAATTTACCATGGAAAATTTTTCATAAAAAAATTATATAATTAAAATATTCATCATAAATCTCTAATGGTTCAAGCAAACGGCATTCATGACAGATGTTACTTGTTATTCAAGAAAATAATAACCTAAATTTGTAATTCTTGCAAGTCCTATGTTAATTATTAACAAATGATTTGATATGGTCCCCTTGTTAATTACTATTTTTAATAACTTCGAGAAGAACTATTGCAAATCCCACAATATCAGCTTCAATTGTGGCAGTGAGAAGCATTGATTTTATCATGCTCATGGTGGAAACCTTGATGGTGTTGCTCCGTCCCTTTATCTCAAAATATAACATGGCACAAACAATATATTTTGTCACTTTTGAGGTATATTTGACCATTTGTTTATAATATTACAATTAAATATCATTATTTATATCCTCATTTTTTTCTTATTACCAAAAAGTAACTTTAACTTTTCGTCGTTTCTTTCTTATTCTCAACCCAAAAGCATTCTTCTCTCTTCATCTAAAAGGTTTTAAATGAGAATTAGTATATTGATGTGTAATCAGCCTCAAGGTAATTAATTTTAACTTGACCGCTCCTACTGTTCTTCTAATAGTAAAATAAAATCTATTCAATTTCACAAAGGGAAACGGATGAAGAATTAATAGTACTAAGGAAGGTAGGGAAAAGAAAAAGATTGATTTGTTGAAGATGCTTTGATCCTTGGACTAGAAATGGAGTAATCGCTGGAAAGACCAATTCTACCCTGCTTTATCAAGTTTCGAAATTTCAAAGATGGAGAGTCCAAGGATTTCTTGTGAAGCAGACTAGACGAGGGTCCAGAGAAGAAAAACCAAAATTATGAATTGTGTTTTTTCTAGTGCTATTATTTATGAGCAAACTATAACTATAGCCATATGGCAAAATAATTATTCCCATTTTGTTTCTAATTAATTTTAATGGTTTGATAAAATTGATGCCTAATTCTATACTTTTAATAAACACTAGCTTCCATTTTCTTCTCATATTGTTAGCTCAACTGGCTTGCAAAGTACAAGTTCACATCTATATTAGAAGGGGCAAAACATTTCTTATTTTTATAAATAGAGAACTTCTTGATCAGCAAGCTTCTCCTCTGATATCTTTTGCAGCAGCCCTGACTCAAACTTCCAAATCTGCAATGTCAAATAAGTTTAATTAGACAATATCTTGATGCGATTTATAAACTTCCAGATGAAAATGTGGTCTCTTGATGTAAAGTATCTACTTTATTATTATTATCTTTTTAACAAATAGAAAATGGAAAAAAGCAAAATCCCCTTGGATAAAATTTGAGTCAACCTGAAATTCCACCACAAAAGAAGGAAAAAAATAAAACTTAGATGACAAAAATACTGTTTACCTACTATCATTTTTGTTAAATGAGAATCAATATAATATTTAATTTTTTGTTGTTTCAGTCTGAAAAGATTTGCAATTTGACCGTTCTTGGTCTTCTTCTAATGCTAAAATCAATGCGACTAAGGGAAACTGTACCAACGAAGAAAGCTGAGAGGAGGAAAAATTGCTGATTAGTTAAAGAACTTTTCATCATTGGACTAAAAGGTAGGTAATTACTTGTCAGACCAATTCTTCAGTCCTTTATTTCTCAATCATATCAAGATTTTTAGTTACCCTTAATGCCCAATCCCAAATTAGGATATGTATCATTAAATGGGTTAATTTGATTAAGCTCTTTAAACATCTAGTAAAAACTAAACTCCCCAAAATCTTTCAATTGCTTCAATATGCCCCCTTTGTCTTTTCAATTATTTCAGTTAATTACAATTTTTATTAAAATTTATCATTTTTTTTGTCAATTAACCTTTTATTTTTTATTAACTCTCACAAATTAAAATAAAATATTACTAACAGAGAAAAAATTATATGAACTTCTTTATTTGTTTTAACATGTGAAGAAAAAAAATTGATTTAACGCATTAGAAAATTTAAAACATACGAGAAAATAAAAAAATTATTATATAAAATGTTTGAGTTTCTATATTGTGCATTTTAATATATTTGGATGAATCAGTATGATTTTTTTTTTTTGAAAAGCAGAGATTTTATTAAATAGGAAACAAGATTACAAGATCTGGCACCAAGTCCTCTCCAAAACTAAAACTATTACAGCAGACACATATATAACAAAAATACTGAAATTGAAACTACCTACAAAAAGACAACAAGATCGACAAAACAGAAGCGAAAACGCAATGGTGAGGATATACACAACCCAACGCAACGCAACTCCACCAAATCCAAACTGAAGGTAAACGTCCATTGAATCCACAATTAACTAACCAAGACTGCCAACACAAAAGTAAAATCCTAAAGGTTATGAAACCAACCCAATTGTAAAAAACTCTAACATAAAATAAGCTAAAGGAAAAAACCTACTGAATCCAACCCAACCCTCCTCCATCTAGACTTCCAAGAAGAAGAAATGTTAGAGAATTAAAAAAAAAACTTTCACGTCATCTGCCTAGTTTCCACCATCACACGAACCAGGCGAAGACCTGTGATAGAAAAGGCACTGTTGACATGACGCCAGTTTGATCAATAGAAAAATATAAGAATAATAATAATAATTGGAATGAGAATGCGTTCTCACCAGAAGTCATGTATGCCAAGTGGTGTCTTCCCGAAGAAGTCGGCCACTAGCCACTATTTGAAGGACATTGGTACGCAAAATGACCATTTTGTCCATAGTTTTTGTACCTATAAATAAATAGTTTGTTTTAATCATTTATTCACCAATTTAGCTCCAATCTTTTCCATTTCTTTTGAAATTTCTTTATTTTATTATTATCTTCATATTAATATAGTTTCTATAATTCTTAAAATAATTTTTTTTTATCTTTTAATTTCTCTTTCAAATGTTTATAAATTTCATCTTATATTTATTAAATATATCTTGTGAGTAATTTCCTTTTGTTAATAAGATACGTGTTAAGTTATTAATAAATGGGATTATGAGATAATTTTATTTGTATTTAATTTCTATTTGGATTTAATTTATTGGATTTATGGTAGGTTAATTTACCCACCTAGTCTTTCTTATTTTTACTTTATGCACTTTAAATATCACAAATGGTTGGCTAAGCCTCCTAATTAGTTTAATTTCTTTTTATTTCTTTTATTTCTTTATAGAAGGCCAATGCTCCTAACTAGTTTAATTTCTTTTTATGGAAGGTCGAACCTTCATACTTTTGGTTTAATTTATTTAAATGATCGGTTGAACCACCTAATTTGTTTAGTTAATATAAATCCAAACTTTCTTTATAGAAATATATATATATATATATATTTATTAATTTAGTATTTATATAATTCCTGCTTTAATTAATATAATTGTGTGAATTAATTGGATTGAGAATCTAGTGATTATAAGAGCTAGGATTATTAATATTGCATTATTGATTCAAGTAGCATATACTAGTTTAATTGAGTTGCAACTCTTGGCTTAATTAAATTAGTAGTAGAATTTTACAATTTAAATTGTATATAATTAAGTTGATTTTTATATACAATTTAATGTTGGTTACATAATTGGTTTAATAACCAATAGCAGTAACTATTAATTGATCCAAACCGGTGTTTGATTAATTGATAGATAATTGTTTGATCAACCGTTAATTGATTAATTGATCTATAATTGATTATTAGGCCGTTAATTTTATGTGATTTGTATTGATGTTGTCCTTGAACTTAATAACTTGATTAGATATTTTATGCGAGCGATTCGATAATTTAGTTTAATTAAGTTTACGGTTAATTTTTTGTGTATCTCAAGGATTTACCTAATTTTATAAGAATCGAAATTTGAGGTGCTAAGAGAAATTCTAAGTCATTACTCAAATATATGGTTATCGATGAGTGATTCCAAATAAATGAAACTGAAATACAAAGTCTTTTCTAACGTTTGTTTTCCATTAATTACTATGTAAAACAATTAAGATGACCAATAATAATTGAAATCACATAATTGATAGAATTAAAACAAGAATTGTATGAATAATCATAATCTCATAATTGAAAAGTCTATCAAAAGATTGGATTTTCAATTAAAGAGCATAATCTCATAATCCCAAAAAAAATAAACATTGTACATGTCCTTTCCAACCAATGAGAACTACTCGCAATCCATAAAAAGATAAACATCATAAAAAGATTTAAGTAGAGAGAGAAACTACTTAATCGGGAAACCAAAATTTGGAGAATCTCCAAACTTCAATCTTCAATCTTCAACAATGCCAAAAGAATGTTTCTAAGTTGCTTGGGATCCTTAAAAGTAAACTAATAAACCTTATAGATAGTTACAAGAGGTCCTAGAGTTAATTACATAAGAGTCCTAATTAAAAACTACTTAAAAACATCCCAGAAACTTCAATCCGGAGAGTGGACACCCGTGTCTGAAAAGTGGACGCCTGGACGGTCAAAAATGTCAAACTAGACGCGTCAAGTTCTATTTTCTTTCAAATCAACCTTCTTCGAGCTTTCAACTTCTCCCAATTTCATTTAAGCATCTTCCAAAACCTTCAAAATACCTGCAAACAAAGATAGAAGTGTAAAAAACCATTTTAAGTACATAAACACATAATTAGCTAGATTTAAACTCAATAAATAACACAACAAGCTCCTAAACACCAAGTTAATTATGGTTTAATTATGGTCATCTAGGCTGAGAGTTATCAGAGGGGCTCGGTGATCTAGGTCGAGGGGTATGAACAACTATAAGGAATTTGATAAATCTTGATTACTATGTTTATTTTTATTTTTATGAGATAGAGAGACAGTGTTCTTTTTAGAGAGATAAATTTCGGAGAATGACGGTTTAGGTTAAATGAGTCTTAATTACAAGAAGGATATTTATGTCATTTTATACTTTTATGAGTAATGTATTTATTAATTCAGGGTGTTGGGTGATGCGTTTAAGGAGCCCCTAATATCTATTCAATTCCATAAAGGTAAAGGGTGAATAAAAGTACTAAGGAAGGTGAGGAAAAGAAAAATATTGATTAGGTGAAGATAGTTTGATCCTTGGACTAAAAATAGAGTAATCATTTAATTTATTAATATTAATATTTGTTATTACGCAGGTGTTATTTCATCTTAATAATGGTTGTTATTAGCTTAAGGGAAATTTAACAAATTCCTTATGGCATTCTAAATTTGAATAAATTCTTATCATTTAACGAAGCCCTTTGGGGAGAACAAGATATTAGTAATTTCTGAAAATGGATTACCCAAACTACTTTTATGCAAGTACAAGAACACAGACCTTTTACAAAATAATTGCTAAAATCAATGCCATTACACAAAGGGAAACATTGAAAAATAGTACCAATTAAGAAAGGTAAGAAGTGGAAAAAATTGTTAATTAGTTGAAGAATTTTCCATCCCTTGTCAGACCAATTCTACATTCCTTTATTTCTCAGTCATATTCAGATATTTGGTTAGCCTTGATGCCTCAGTCCCAAATTACGATATTCATAATAATATATATGATTAATAAAAATTATTCTATATACTCATTATTCTTTTGCATAAATGAGTGATGAAACAAAATATTAATTAGAGTGTTAATAAATTAAATTATTAAACTATTCAAAAGGGGACTTCCATAATGCCTCTTAAAAACAGACATATATATACATACACACACATATGCAAATGCAAATATCCAACCAGTTTTGAGATATGTTGACATTACTTCATAGCTTTTGAAGTCCTTGGGGACTGAAGTGAAATTTTTTGTTAAATGAGGAATTGGGTAAACTTAAATGTAAAATTCATGTAATTACACAATATCTTGACATGAATTATAAATTGCTTCTTCCGTCCCAATTTGATAGACTTGTTTTTCCTTTGGTTTGTTTCAAATTATAGGCTCATTTCCTTATTAAGAGGATAATATATTTTTTAATTAACTAAAATACTCTTATTTAAAGTGAGAGTATTAAGTTCACTTTGAATAATAATTTGTGAGTAAATTATTAAGAAAATATATTTAATTGATGAGAAAGTATTTTCCCAACAATTTATTAGTGTTTCTATACTCATGAGGTAGTTCCCCACATGTTTACATGGATCTAATTACTGAGTTCCGTGTACATATCTCTAGAACTATTTTATGAATTCCGTGACATATGGCTTGGAACTGAGAAAGGAGTTCACAACATGTATGCACGGAACTCCTTAAGGTTGGTTGTTTTATTTCTACATTTTACTTGAATACATTATTACACACACGAACTACACTCCAAGTGTTTGATTATTTTGTCTTAGAAGTGCATAATCAAATTAGGTTGCGAAAATAAGATAATAAAACTTAATTAATCCCCCCTTAGGTTTTTCACAAAGCATATAACCGAATCCACACTCCTATATATATGAGCAAGTTAATTACATAATAGTTAAATAATATAAATTACTAAGTGAAAATATGAGATTATATATAATTGTAAACACATGATATAATAATATACAAACAAACATTGTAGACATACTAAGTGACAGAATTGTTCTAATATTTTGAGTTATTGGCCGATGCAGCTTCTAACTTGGTGACTTTTTGGTTTTGTTATAGTTCTTGTGATTGGAATTCTCTATTTTGCATGTAATGGTTTTGATGGTCCAAACTGTTTTGGGCTACTTTGATGCATGTTATTTGGTATATGGACGAACCATGAAAATCGAAAATAGTTTATGGACTGCAATCGATAATTTTGCTTAATGTAATTTCATTATATAGAGTTGATATTAAAAGTTTATGAAATAGATTATTTACGTAAACAATTCCTCAAATGTTATTTTAAGATTATAATTATTGGGTTGCTCGAATTATAAAGAGGGGGCAATGATCTAATTTCCTTTTTTTCTTTGTTATTTTGGATATCATAGAGTCAAGTATTTATTATTCTATTTAAGCCTTGCATTGTAAATCTTTAGATTCAAAAATACTGCTTAGAATATTGGGATGAAAATTATTATTGTGGTCGTTTGACGTGACGTATAAAATTCAATTTTTTAAATTTTCTCCCACGATTAAATTTGTAATCTTGATTACTAATTCAGTTCCACAAGAACCATCTGGTAACCTTTCTGGAAGAAATGGAAAAGGTTCTTTTTCCATTCTGGAAGAAATTTTTTATGTACAACGGGATTGATCCTACATCGAAAATGCCTAACGTAAACAAGTTTTAAACAATTAAGAGTAGTAATCAAAATGGATGTAAAATTATGGAAGACTTAATCCAATTCAGAAAATATTGACGACCGGGTAAAAGTTATTAGGTGATGTCTTGAGTAGTAGTTGGAGAATCATTCATTTCCGAATTTTAAAATTTTAATTGTAGAACAAAACAAGAATATAAATAGACATCTTCTCCGTGCTATCTTGCAAGATTTTTTGAAGAAAATATTAATTAGTTCTCAGCCTCAGAATCACATCTAAAAATGGCTGCTCGGTTCATAGTTTTCATTGCAATTGCTATATCAACTTTTGCATTTGCTAATGCACATGATCCCAGTCCACTGCAGGATTTCTGTGTCGCAGTCAAGGATTCCGATGCTTCCGGTAAGTAACTATACATAACTGCCCCATGAATTTGAATCCGGTCGGTTCTGCTGTGACAGCAGTTAATGTGAACAATCTAGCTGGTCTCAATACTTTAGGGGTTTCGTTGGCTCGTATTGACTATGCACCTTATGGTCTAAACCCACCCCATACACACCCTCGTGCAACTGAGGTTCTCGCTGTTTTACAAGGCACATTCTATGTTGGATTTGTCACTTCCAATCCTGGAAATAACATGAAAAATCGTCTATTTACGAAGACCTTAAAAGAGGGAGATGTCTTTGTGTTCCCTGAAGGTCTCATTCATTTTCAATTTAATATTGGACATGATCCGGCCATTGCATTTTCTGGTTTGAGTAGCCAAAACCCCGGAGTTATCACCATTGCTAATGCCGTTTTCGGATCGGATCCTCCTATCTCTCCGGATGTCCTCACCAAAGCATTCCAAGTCGACAAGAATGTCATTAGATATCTTCAATCGCAGTTTTGGTGGGATAACAACCAGTAATAATTTTGGGATGTTATGTTCTGTCACAGTTTTACATTGATGGATCAAGAACTGTGAAAGCAAAAATAAACATACCTTTGCATTGTATCTGCTCTTAATAATAACATGCAGCAACTGAGCAGAATATTGTTGTATGATTGTACCGTGTACTGTTATAAGAAATAAAAATTGGCATCTTTGTCTAACTTATTCTTTCATTTTACATACTTTACAAACATATTACCAAATACAGGGTGAATTTATGTTTTTAAATATAAACGGTCAAAATTAACTGAGAAGTACGATGAAGTTCATTTAGCAAGTAAGGAGGCAGTTAGCCAATAATTGAGAGATGTGTTCCAAGTTTGTATAATAATAGAAATAGAACAAATGCACTGGAATTGATTTAATTTGTGTCATGCCATGACATGACATGCATGTATAGACTTTTAATCTTGTTGAAGAAGAAAATAATCAAGCCAAGCAGGATGCGATGCAATTTTCTTTAATCTGTGGAAGTCAAGATAGATAGTTAATTAGCGATTTAATTATTGACAGATACGTCATTTGATTAGTTTAGATGGTGTAATAGCTTGATCAAGAAGACATTTTCTATACAGAAGTTATATATATTTGAATAAACACACAGAGATGCTCATGCTCCGTGACTTTCCCCAAACTTCTTGTCTCTACTTCAGTTTTGACAAATCTTCTTTGCCCTGGACAAGGAGAACAGTCATATGACTTTGGGGGTGTGTACCAGATGAGTAAGTTAGTAAATATGCTCAAGAGCAATGGCTAATAGGAACCGCTTGGGAGTAGAATACTTTCTTTTTTCTTTTTCTAAAAGGCTGGAATAGAACACTTACCTCTTGAATTGACTCTTCATTTACCTTTTTTTTATAATATCTTCCTTTATAAATGTTTCACTTTTAACTTGGATTAGAAAATAAAGACGACATTTCATTTTAATTAAATTATCAAATTATATTTGATATTAATGTATTGGAAGTTGGGTGTCATGAGTTATCTAGATGTAAATCTCTTAAATTAAATAGTAAATAATGAAACTCATGAGCTAGTAGGATATACATTCTTTAAATTAAAGAGGATATCAATGAAACTTTTGATAAAAAATAGTTTTTTAAGAAAAGTAGACATTCAATTCTAAACAAACTAAAATATAAATATGGAAATTTAATCTCGATCCCTACTTTCCCTATCTACAAAAAAATTGTTAGGTTTAAATTTGAGAGTCCTACGACATGCTTCATTCCGTGTATTGAATGATTGAGCATTGTTTGTCATATTAGCAATTAAGTCTCTAGCTTTCTCAGGATATTGATCCCTGAAAACTGATCCACTTGTTGCATCAACTGCTATCCTGTCAGTAGGAACCATTCATTCATAGAAATACTGGATTAGTAAATGATCAAGGATTTGATAATTTGGACAACTAGCAATCAATCTTTTAAACCTTTCTCAATAGTCATACAATGATTCCCCAAAGCCTTGGGGTATCCCACTAGTTTCTTTCCTAATATTTGAGATTTTAGATAAGGAAATATTTTCTCCATCTTTGTCCAATCAATTATTGACTCAGAGGGTAACTCATAAAACCAATCCTTAGCATTAGCTTTTACACTAAATGGGAAGCACGTAGTTTAATAATCTCATAAGTAATATTAGATTGTTTCAGATTAGTGCAATGTGTGTGAAATTCATAAAGAAATCTATATGGATTATCACCACGCATGCCATGAAAAGTGAGAATATTTTGCACAAAACCAGTGTGGAGCTTAAAATTTTCATTACCTTCAGCGAAAATAGTGCAAAATGTTTGATTCTAATAGTAGGTGCAAATAGTTCCCTTAAAGTTCTTCAAACAACAACATTGTTAATTGTTAGGAGCAATATCAAATTAAAAACCAAACCTAACCAACTTATGCAGCTAGGGCAAGTAAAGGTTGAACTCACAAAGACTTGCAAATTTTTTAATTAAGTAAACTAATCAGTGTTTTGGGGGAAAACAAATTGATTTTTTATCTAAAATATTAATGAATTAAATAAATAAATCACAAATAACTAGAAATTAATAGAAAAAAGACGTTAACAAGGACCTTGTATTTCAGTTTCATTTATTTTCGATCAATCATCGATAATCATATATTTGAGTAATGATTTAGAATTCTGTTTAGAGCCACAAATTTTGATTCCTATAAAATTAGATAAATCCCTGAGAAACACAACAAATTAACCCTAAACTTAATTAAACTAAACTACCGAATCACTCGCATAAAATAACTAATCAAGTTATTAAGTTCAAGGATAACATCAACACAAATCACAGAAAATTAATAGCCTATTAATCAATCATAGATCAATTACTCAATTAATGGCCTATCAAACAATTATCTATCAATTAATCAAATCCCATTTTAGATCAATTCATAGTTACTGCTATTGGTTATCAAAAACTGATTTTGTATAATCCTAATTAATCAACTTTGTAAAACAATTAAGATGCCCAATTATAATTGAAATCACATAATTGATAGAATTAAACAAGAATTGTATGATTACTCAAATAGATAGAAAAGTCTATGAATAATACACACTCTTTCCAACCAAAGAGAACTACTAACAATACATAAAAGATAAAATCATATAAAGATTTAAGAAGAGAGAGAAACGCATTAATAGGGAGACCAAAATTTGGAGAATCTTCAATCTTCAATCTTCAACAATGCCAGAAGAATGTTTCTAAGTTGCTTGGGATCCTTAAAAGTAAACTAATAAACACTATAAATAGTTACAAGAGATCCTAGAGTTAATTACGTAAGAGTCATAATTAGAAACTACTTAGAAACATCCCAAAAATTTCAATCCAGAGAGTGGATGCCCGTGTTTGAAAAGTGGACGCCTAGAGGGTCAAAAATGTACAAGTGGACGTGTGAAGGTGCCACACTTCTAAAGGTGGAAGCGTGAATTGGATGAGACGCGTCCATTTTAACTCATATGCGTGCGTCCACTTCTATTTTCTTGCAAATCAACCTTTTTCGAGCTTCCAACTTATCCCAATTCTATTTAAACGTCTTCTAAGACCATTAAAAGACCTGCAAACAAAGATAGAAGTGTAAAAAATCATTTCAAGTACATAAATACATAATTAGCTAGATTTAAACTCAATAAATAACACAACAAGCTCCTAAATACTAAGTTAATTATGGTGATATGGGTCGAGAGTTATGAGAGGAGTTCGGTGATCTAGGTCGAGGGGTATGACCAATTACAAGCAATTTGATAAATCTCGATTACTATGTTTAATTTTTTCTTTGAGAGAGAGATACTGCGTGCTTTTAGAGAGATAAATTTTGGAGAGTGATGGCTTAGGTTAAATGAGTCATAATTACAAGAAGGATATTTATGTCTTTTTATACTTTTATCAGTGCTGCATTTATTGATTCCTGTGTTGGGTGATGCATTTAAGGAGCCCCTAAAATCTATTCAATTCCACAAAGGTAAAAGGTGAAGAAAAGTACTAAGGAAGGTGAGGACAAGAAAAATATTGATTAGGTGAAGATAGTTTGATCCTTGGACTAAAAATGGAGTAATCACTTGAAAGACCAATTCTACACTGTTTTGTCAGGTTTAGAAATTTCAAAGATGGAGAGTCCAAGGATTGCTTGTGAAGCAGACCAAACGAGGCTTCAGAGAGAAAATAACTAATTATCAATTACGTTTTTCTAGTGCTATCTACCATCGCCTTAGATGAATGCAATCAATATAATTTTGTCGTTGTTTTAGTCTCGAGAGATTTCCAATTTGACCGTTCTTGTTCTTCTAATGCTGAAATCAATGCAATTACACAGGGAAAAAGTGAAGAATAGTAGTAAGAAAGGTGGGAGGAGGAAAAATCGTTGATTAGTTGAAGAAGTTTTCATCCTTGGACTAAATGGTAGGTAATTATTACTTGTAAGACCAATTGTACACAGCTTTATTTCTCAATCATATCAAGATATTTGGTTAGCCTTGATCCCTAATCCCAAATTAGCATATCTATAATATAATATAAGGATTGATATGAATTGATCTAAATAATTATCATTATCTATTGGTACTGCGAAGGCCATCGCTAGGTGATTGATGAAATAAAATACTAATTAGAGGGATATTAATAGATTAAATTATTGAACTATTCAAATAACGGGGAGATTAAATTAATGTCTATTAAAAATTGACACACACACGTATATGCAGAAAATTCCCACCCCAATAATAATTGCAAATGCAAATATCCAACCACTTACAGATATGCTGATATTTATAATTATTTAGGATTGTTTACAGCCGTGTAATCCATAACCAAAAGACTAGAATTAATTCATAGCTTTTGAAGTCCTTCGGGATTGAAGTAAAATTATTGTGGAATTGCCTAAAGTTAATTGCAAAATTCATTAGACAATATCTTGACGTGATTCATAAATTATAAACTTTCAGCTGATGAAAATTATACAATGTAAAATTTAAAAATGTTGTTGATCGATGAACTTCCTTTTCTTTTACTTCTACAAACTTGCGATCAAATGTCTGTCAATAAGGTCGGTATAATAATGAAACTTTCTTGTATCTTGTAGCTAATTTAATGTTACAAAGCAATCTTATATCTAAAACAAATTGAAAGTCGTCATACTTTCAAAAAATTAAGAATTTGAACTGTATTTAAATTAGATTTTGGAAAGTGTTTTTTGTTTCGAAAGAACATTTAAATTTCAATAATGGATTCAAATTATTTAAAGTTTCAACAATTATAGAAAGAGTTGAATTCACCCCATCTCTTTCGGTTTAAACTTCGAAAGCAAGAGGGGTCTTGAGTTTCAATCTCATTTTCGATGTTCCATCTATTAATGATTGTTATTACGTAGGTATTATTTCATCTTAATAATGGTTGTTATTAGCTTAAGGGAAATTTAACAAATTCCTTATGCCATTCTAAATTTGAATAAATTCTTATCATTTAACAAAGCCCTTTGGTGATTTCCGAAAATGGATTACCCAAACTACTTTTATTCAAGTGCAAGGTCTCATTCATTTTCAGTTTAATATTGGACATTCTCCAGCCATTGCCTTTGCTGGTTTGAGTAGCCAAAAACCAGAAGTTATCACTATTGCTAATGCAGTTTTCGGATCGGATCCACCTACCTCTATTGATGTTCTCAGCAAAGCATTCCAAGTGCAGAAGGATATCATAAACTATGTTCAGTCACAATTTTGGTGGGATAACAATTCGTAATAATTTGGGCTTACGATGTGATACGCCCATCCGAAACTGTTGTATTCGGATAAATAAATGCATTCTACATTATCTCTGCTCAAAATAAGAATATGCATTATGCGTTTTTTCAATAGTTTATAAGTAGTTGTACATTTCACATTATCTGTGAACGGAATAAGATCAATTATGCATTATGCATCAGCAACAGAACAAAATGTTATTTTATGTGTCCTGTATTGTATATCCTTTCTGATTTTTGTCAGAAACAAATTTGAATTTTTTGTTGAGTGAACTAATAAAGATCGCCTGTACAAATATTTGAAAAGCAATTCGTAATAGAGAGCTCTGCCTAATAAAACTTTCTTGATCGAGAGCACTGCCTCGTAACAATAGTGTAAAACATGAGGCAAATTTGATTTGAAGAAAATATTAGTTCCAAATCTGAAAATAGCTCCTCGCTTCATAGTTTTCACTGCCATTGTTATATTAATTTTGCATTTGCTAAGGCACATTATATATGCAGTGTTTGTGAATGGCAAAATATTCAGGGATCCAAAGATGGTCAAAGCCGAAGACTTCTTTCAAGACCTTAGCATGCCTGGAAATACTTCAAATCCGATCGGTTCTGCAGTGAATGCTGTTAATGTGAACAACCTCATTGGGGTTTAGATATTTCACAAACATAATTACCAAACAAAATTACCTGAGCAGTGTCATGAAGCTTACTTTGCGAATAGGAGAAATTTAGCCAATAATTGAGAGATGCGTTTCAACTTTGTATAATTAAAGGCAATATAGAACAAATGCACTGAAAGTGATTTAATTTGTACACCGTTTTTTAGTGTCCTGTTTTGATCTAATAGGAAGCATTTGACAATAAAACGCTCATCTCTTGAATAGACCATACTTTTATAGTATCTTTCTTGGTAATGTTTCTTTACATATTCCATATGAGACTATCATAGTTGGGAATATTCACAACAAACAGTAGGATGTCTTTTTATACACATAATATTCCTTTATCTCTTTTTATTAATTTTATGATTTTTAAGGAATATTTTGCGTCCCTTGTCAATATGATCATTGTTTAATCTTATCTATTTTTCATCTCTTTATCATTCTTAAAACAAAATTTATTTATATCTTTCTTATCTGTCTTCTCCTTCATTTTCTCTTCCTTATTTTTAAAACAAAATAAATTAAAATATATTATAAAAAAGTAAATTTCTTTGGTGTGTGTTAATATCCCTCTGACGACATATAAAAAGAGACTGAAGTTATACATAATTGAAGCTAGCTTGAAGCTTGGTAAATATATCTAACCTCTTTGTTGGAAGCACGGATTTGGTCATACCCATGATGAAAATCTAGATGGTGTTTTGTTGGAAATTCTCACTAATCATGGGATTTTGTTGTGTTAGTATATATTTTTTTTATCTCTATACATATATGATAAAGTTTCACTCAGCGTGTAATTCCACCCCAAAAATTAAGAAAATAAAAGGTTTGATATAATAAAACTACTATTTTACCTACTCTTTTAGGTTTACAAGGTTGTAAATGAGAATTAGTATATAATTTTATTGTTGTGTCAACCTCAAGATATATAATCACTACAGGAAAAACTAATATTTTCGATAGACATTTTTATCGATAATCCGTCTCTGACCAAGGTTTTGGATAGATTAACGACCGAATATTCAGTCGGAGATTAGACAGTCGCTAATGTCGATGGCTGAGTAATTCGTCCTTATTTACGATCGAATTTTGATGGCAGAGTAAACGACGAGAAGTGATCAACGACAAAATCTTTCGTTCCGGATCCGTTGGTCTTACAAACGGCTTATCGACAGATATTATTAAATTTTTAAAATAATATAAATAAGTAAATCCGAAGGGAAATTGTCACAAGTATGAATACTTTTTTACAAAATTAAAATATTTCTATCCCTATTATTTATTAAAATTTTAAAATAATTTAATGTTCGACGGGAATCTGTTGGCAATATTTGTTAATTTTCAATAAATGATTAAATTTCCATTAGGAATACGTAGCCAATATCTATTAGTTATTAAAAACAATTTAATTTCTGTAGGCAATCTCTTGCCAATATATATTAATTTTAAATTAATTTCCGTCGAGAATCCGCAGCCAACATTTGTTACTTTTAAAAATAATTTCATTTCCATCGATAATCTGTTGCGAATATTTATTAATTTTTTTTTAAAATTAGATTCCTTTGGAAAACCGTCACACAAATTTATTAAATTTTTAAAATTAAACAAAGTTTTTAGGGAATCCATCTATAGTATAGGGTAACCGTCGAAAATATTACTATGATGAATTAATTTAAGTAGGAAATCTGCCGAAAATTTTAATTTTTTTATTATATAAATTTTTGCAATTAAAATATTTCAATATTCTTTGCACAAAAGTATTAATGAATAAAATATGTATTTTGGATTAAAAACACCCAATTAATGATTAAATCTGTAAAATAATATAAATTTAATGAATAAAACTAAAATAATATATATCCGAAATTAGTTAATCAAATAAAGCTAAAATAATATGTATGTGTGATATGTATCTCAAAATAGTACATAAATATTAATTAACAATAACAGAATGTGCCTGTACAGGGGCACGGACAGGGGGAGGAGGAGAGGGTGGGGCATCAAAATGACATGAAGGATCGAGATGATCACCAGGTGGTGACACAGTGAAATAGTCTTCCTCCGCAACATACTTATCCTAAAAAAAGTGTCATCCTCGGGTACAGACGGTAGTACTGGTGGAGCCGAAAATCCCATTTGGATGGCCAAGTTTTTGAGGTATGTCTGCAAACTATCATTTCAAAACTTCATCGCTCTAAACTTGTCTTCGAACTTCCTCCATATAATACTCACCTCCATGCCTACAAGCAAGCCCACCTGTTGGCTTGTAGGCTCCTGGATCCGAGCTTTTGTATCCACTAGCTCTAAAGAAGCAGATGGTGTAGACTGCGTACTGAATGAACCCTGCATCAGACGTCATCTCACTCTAGGCGCTTTCGACCCCAACCCTGAAGCACGGCCCTTCTTGAAGCCACCTGCTACCTCAACAAATAGTTCCTTATCATAGGCCTCGAAAGATGAGTGGAGTCAGTGGACTCCATCTGAGAGTACTGCTCACACAATGCATTGAGATCATTATGCAATTACATTAAAATTGTAAACAAACGATATAATTAAATTCACGTTAATAATGGAACAAACACATACCATAGAATGCTATGATTTCTTGCTATTAAATTGGCCCTTACTAGGGCTAGACTGGAATGTGTGAGTCTTCTTATACAAATTTTTATACCTATATTGGGAACCTTCTTTTTTCCGCAACAAAAGATTAGAAAAAATTAAAAAATTATAATCATATAATTAATAAATGGATTTAAATATATGTATTAGAATGACTAATCATTCTCCTCTCGTGTTCTGAGAACGAAATCAACCCACCAGTATGAGTCAAGGAAGGAGCTGCAGCTCTTTTGCTCTTACCTTATATAAAATAGCACAACTACTTCTCAGTTCTCCAAGAAACATGTAATTGTTTCCAATCATCTTTTGTTATCCAATAAGGGGGATAGTCAAACTCTTCTCCTTACAAGCACGACACTTCTTATCCTTGAACCTACCCCTAACAACTTTAACCCAATTATTCCGTATAAGGCCATCATGCTCAGGACGCCATCTATACAATTTCTGCAAATAAAACAAGAAAACAAATTAAATCGAAGGCATTTATAATTAAAATATATAATTTAACAACATATTTATTTCAAACTCATGTTAAACTTACACTCCATTATGCAAACCACATCTCTCGAACTTGTGCAGGAACTTGGGAGAATTTGACAAATGAACCAATAAAGTGTTGCTTAATAGTATCAGTAACCATCCTAACAGGCTCCACAGACGGATCAAATCTGTTCAAATTATCCATATTGACAAAATAAATTAATATTTGAACAAAATTTTGGCATCATCTCCCCTATAAATTAAACATATTCCAGGCACACAGACCACAATTTATTTTCAAAAATACCACAAATGTCAATAACAATGCCAACAAACTGATAATAAATGCCATGTAATATTTAAGAAATCATATTAACCAATAAACTTTACATCTCCAAGAATAATATATCATCTAACATTTAAAAAATCATATCAACCAATAAAAGTAACATATCCCTAGAATAATAAATCATTGATAACATTTAACAAATTAGTTTGCAATTGAAGCATAATTATATACTTGCGAATCACCATTAGGAGAAATGAGTGGACGATAATCCTCACTTCCTGACTATGACTGAGCAGATGGTGTAGCAGAATCGCGAATTGGTGGACTAGAAATTGGTGTGCAAGTGTCTGAACCAATTATGTCTGGACTAGAATCCTCCATAACTCATGGTAACCCAGGATGCAATGTACCATGTCCAGAACTATCCATGAGTGCAATTATAAGAAATGTCAATATTAATTTGCCAATAAGGCTACTATAATTTGTTTAATGAGCTTTAATTAATCTCTATATAATTTAACTCTTTAATATAAAATAAAGTCATCCTATAATTTCGATAATGGGATTTAATTCATCTGTATTTAATTAATCTCATTAAGTTTTTAATAAACTGATCATAAAATTTCGATAATGAGATTTAAAATAAAGGGACACTGAAATAAAAGGATTCAAACTCTTGTCATGTCAATGTGTATAGAAATGTTGTGCAACCAAACCAAATAACAACTTTGAATATGTTTTCACAATTTTAATATTTATACTATTACACTCCTACTAAAATAATAATAATAACAACAACAACAATAATATCAATATAATATTTTATAATAATTACAGATGATAATAATACTAATTTTTTATTGTTGGTAGTATTATTATTATTATACTAGATAATCATATTATCACTAATAATGACAACATTAAAACATAATAATAGTAATAATAATAATAACAACAATAATAATAAACCAACAACAATTATAATACCAATACAATATTTTATGATAATAATATATAATAATAATTGTAATAATATAATACCAATTTTGTTATTGTCAGTACAAGTATTATAATGATAACAATAAAAAGAAATTAACACATAATTATAATAATAAAAGTAACACATAATTATAATAATAAAAGTAACACATAATTATAACAATAATAAAATGAAATAATAATAATAATTGAAAAATCTAAGAGCAGGGGTGAATTAGGTTTTATTCGATTTTTTTAACCTAATTAAATTAAGCCCTTCTAAGACAATAATTATCAAACACTTGGTACTCAAATAGTGTGTAACAATGTGGTCAAGTAAATAGTAGAAATAAAACAAAGAACACAATGATTTATAGTGGTTTGGTTTGTCCAACAAAACCTAGTTCAGTACCTTGAGTTATATACTTAAGGATTTCACAAAATCTTATACTAATTTTGCACGAGAGATTACAAAAGAAACTTACTCAATTTCATCTTAGAGTTTTACACAAAAACCTCTTACTCAATCAAGGTTCACTCAACTACTTGAGTTTTATAACACAACCTTGATTATACAACTATCTCCAATACAACAATTAATGAAATATACACACTTGAGGTAATCACAATTATCTTTAATTCAAGACTCATTCTAACCTTTAGACTTTTAAGATAAATGCAACATTGAATAAGAATTACAATATGTGAATAAAGAGAGCTTGATATAAATATCACCTTAATTGTGAAAATATATCAATTCTTGTACAAAGACCTCTTGGAGTAATTTGTTCCTCAAGCTTGCTCAAGAACACCAATAAATGTGTGAAACCCTTCTTATATGATTTGCACAATGTGAATGTTTTGAAAGGGTTCGAAAATGTTTCTAAAATGTTCTATGAAAAATGTCAATCAGATTTTAGCTCAAAAAGTCATATATCTAAGATTTTCAAACATTTGCGTATTTATATGTGTGTTTCAATGGTCATAAAAATGATTGTTTAAATCCTACTCAAGAGACTTGGTCGTTCGCACCCTTATCCACAAGTATGAATTGTGGTCGACTGCAGAGAGTTGAGAATTCCGATTGACAGTATGAATTGTGGTCGACTACAGATGCAATAAGGTCGATCGCTCAACACATTAACCATGCAATACAATATTTCAATCAACCCTAAAAGTTGCAAAATCTATTTTATAAAACTTTTAAGCATATACATATATTTTGAAAACCATTTCAAATATCCAACTCATACTTTAACTTTATGAAATACATTTTGAAAAACGTTTTACGTTCATTGAGCAACGCATAAAATAATTATTCACAGAGATAAACCTAGAGATATTTAAGTGATATCAACATTTAACACTATACCTTTAAATTCTATCTAATTCAGAAACTCTTGTCTTCAACACTTGATAACATACGATCTTCTCTGAAGACTTGAAACTTTGAGTTTGCATGGATTAGACATTTGAATCCTAGAAAGCTATCACTTTGTACAATTAAGTCATTAGTCCTTATCAATGTTTGTCATTAATAAAAATTAAGACATTAAAAACTTTAAGGCTTTCTATAATAATAATAAAAGTAACACATAATTATAACAATAATAAAATGAAATCCTAATAATAAAAGCATGCACTTGATCTAATTGGGCTTTAAGTTGATCTTGGACTCATTTATCTCTTTTTTTAATAACAATAATACCGAATTTATTATTTTTGTTACTAGTATTATTTTTTATTATTATTATTATTAATAAATTATGGAATTAGTCTAATTGGACTTTAAGTTGATCTTGAACTCAATTATGCTTTTAATAATAATAATATTAATACCAAATTTATTATTGTTGTTACTAATATTATTAATATCATTATAATTACCCTTAATAATAAGGTTAAAATAGATTGTTTTATAACAATATATAAAATAGATTCAAATATAAATAAATTACTAGAACTATAAAAGCTTCATATGTAGTAAGTGCATATGTATATAGTGTATGTGTATAGTATTATAAAAACTTGATATTTCCAAAACAATAACAATTTCTGTAAAAAAAATAAAAATATTTTTCATAGCTATTCCGTTAGTATATTTATTTTCAAACAAAAAAATAAAAATTCTATCGGTATTCCGTCAAGAGCCTACATAGAAAATGCAAAATGGATGTTTAATTATGATTGACTCAATCCAAAATGTAAACTAGTTTTAAACAATTAAGAGTGGTAATCAAAATGGAAGGAAAATTATGATTGACTTAATCCAATTAAGAAAATAATGACTGCGTACGTAAACGTTATTAGGCGAAGTCTTTGAGTAGTAGTTGGAGAATCATTCATTTCCGCTGCAGCAGGTAAGTATCAATGCATATAACTGCATGCATTTGACCCATATTTCATCTTAACATACAATTCTCTGATGATGATTCTCAATGTAAATATATGCAGTGTTTGTGAATGGAAAAATATGCAAGGATCCAAAGATGGTCAAAGCCGAAGACTTCTTGTTTCAAGGCCTTAACAAGCCCGGAAATACTTCAAATCCGGTCGGTTCTGCAGTGACGGCTGTTAACGTGAACAACCTAGCAGGTCTCAACACTTTAGGTGTTTCATTGGCTCGTATCGACTTTGCACCTTACGGTCTCAACCCACCCCATACACACCCTCGTGCAACTGAGGTTCTCGTTGTTTTACAAGGCACACTCTATGTTGGATTTGTTACTTCCAATCCAGGGAATAACATGAAAAATCGTCTATTTACAAAGACCTTAAAAGAAGGTGACGTCTTTGTGTTCCCTGAAGGTCTCATTCATTTTCAGTTTAATATTGGACATGGTCCGGCCATTGCATTTGCTGGTTTGAGTAGCCAAAACCCAGGAGTTATTACCATTGCGAATGCCGTCTTCGGATCCGATCCTCCTATCTCTCGGGATGTCCTCAGCAAAGCATTCCAAGTCGACAAGAATATCATTAGAAATCTTCAGTCCAAGTTTTGGTGGGATAACAACTAATAAATATTAATTTTGGCAAATTATCTTCTGTCACAGTTTAATTTGCAATGATGAAACAAAAAAAATAAACGCAGCTTAGCATTTGGATAAGAACAAGCAGCAACTGAGCAGAATGTTGTTGTATGAGTGTGTATTCTGTTGTTATGAGAAATAAAATTTGACAGCTTTGTTTGGTAATTCCGATGCCATCTTGTGTTGCTTGAAGTTTGCAAACTATTACTATTAGATAATGGGACGAATACATACACATTATTGACAAAAAATATGTATATGCATAATAATACAGTGAAGGCATCAAAATGAAGTAGTTTTGATTTGATGAAATGATAGGGTCCACTGTTATTGGATTATGTTTAACAATAGGATTTTCAACTTAGACCATTAATTGGTCAATAGGGTCCTCTGGAGGGGACCTTACTAAATATGCTCAACTGTAATTGTTCAACCACTAATATGTCTTTACTTTGCCTGACTGATTGGAAACTTGAGAAGAAATTAAAACACTTACCTCTTCAATTGACCCCTCATGTAATTTTAGTAAATATTTCTTTAATCTTCAATGTGAGACTTGCATAGATGGGAATGTTCCTAATAAATAATGAGATGTCTACTTTTTCAAAGGTATATTAAATACATATTCAATGAAGTATTTGCTCCATATTTTTATTATTATATAAGAACTTGAAGTTGGTATTTACAAACAGAAAAAAAAAAAACTTGAAGTTGGTTTCTAGCTGGCTTCACGAGTCGAGGTTCGTGAATATATCTAATGCACGGCCTGTGAAGGGGTGCACTGTGAGCCTAAAGGGCCATAATGTATATATATACACCATGGAAAATTTTTCATAAAAAAATTATATAATTAAAATATTCATCATAAATCTCTAAGGGTTCAAGCAAACGGCATTCATGACAGATGTTACTTGTTATTCGAGAAAATAATAACCTAAATTTGTAATTCTTGCAAGTCCTATGTTAATTATTAACAAATGATTTGATATGGTCCCCTTGTTAATTACTATTTGGGAAAATTATCGAGAAGAACCATTGCAAATCCCACAAGATCAGCTTCAATTGTGGCAGTGAGAAGCATTGATTTTATCATGCTCATGGTGGAAACCTAGATGGTGTTGCTCCGTCCCTTTATCTCAAAATATAACATGGTACAAACAATATATTTTGTCACTTTTTAGGTAAATTTGACCATTTTTTTATAATATTACAATTATTTATCATTATTTATATCCTCATTTTTTTCTTATTACCAAAAAGTGGCTTTAACAACAAAAAAGCATTCTTCTCTCTTCATGTATTTATTATATTTCTTATTAGCAATTATACTACGCCATCTGTCTCAAAATAAAATCTCTAGATGATTTTCTTCTTATTCCAAAATATAAATCGTTTTACGAGATTTTATAGATATTTCTTCATTGACTTATAATATTACCCTTATTTATTTTCATCTCTTTTCTCACCTCTTTCTTATTTGCAAGACATGTGAACAACTTTTGAAGCAAAATGTTTTCTTGATCTATGTAAAAGTCTTCCAAGGACTTATATTTTTTGACCGAGTGAGTAGTTTATTTTCTCTTTCTTATTTTTAAAACAAAATAAATGAGGGTATTTTAAAATACCTCATTAATCTGTGCACCATTTCTTCTAAGATCTTATATTTAAGAATTGAGGGAGTATAAAAAATAAAAAATCAGGCAACATGGAATTCCACACCAAAAACTAATAAAAATAAAAAGGCTTGATATTATAAAAGTGCTATTTTAGCTACTCTTATTGGTCTAAAAGGTTTTAAATGAGAATTAGTATATAACTATACTGATGTGTGATCAGCCTGAAGATAATTAATTTTAACTTGACCGCTCCTACTGTTCTTCTAATAATAAAATAAAATCTATTCAATTTCACAAAGGGAAACGGATGAAGAATTAATAGTACTAAGGAAGGTAGGGAAAATAAAAAGATTGATTTGTTGAAGATGCTTTGATCCTTGGACTAGAAATGGAGTAATCGCTGGAAAGACCAATTCTACACTGTTTTGTTAGGTTTCGAAATTTCAAAGATGGAGAGTCCAAGGATTGCTTGTGAAGCAGACTAGACGAGGGTCCAGAGAAGAAAAAACAAAATTATGAATTGTGTTTTTTCCAGTGCTATTATTTATGAGCAAACTATAACTATAGCCATATGGCAAAATAATTATTCCCATTTTGTTTCTAATTAATTTTAATGGTTTGATAAAATTGATGCCTAATTTTATACTTTAAATAAACACTAGCTTCCATTTTCTTCTCATATTGTTAGCTCAACTGGCTTGCAACGTAGAAGTTCACATCTATATTAGAAGGGGCAAAACATTTCTTATTTTTATAAATAGAGAACTTCTTGATCAGCAAGCTTCTCCTCTGATATCTTTTGCAGCAGCCCGGACTCAAACTTCCAAATCTACAGTGTCAAATAAGATTTAATTAGACAATATCTTGATGCGATTTATAAATTTCCAGATGAAAATGTGGTCTCTTGATGTAATGTATCAACTTTATTATTATTATCTTTTTAACAAATAGAAAATGGAAAAAAGCAAAATGCCCTTGCTTAAAATTTGAGTCAACCTGAAATTCCACCACAAAAGAAGGAAAAAAATAAAACTTAGATGACAAAAATACTGTTTACCTACTATCATTTTTGTTAAATGAGAATCAATATAATATTTAATTTTTTGTTGTTTCAGTCTGAAAAGATTTGCAATTTGACCGTTCTTGGTCTTCTTCTAATGCTAAAATCAATGCGATTAAGGGAAACTGTACCAACGAAGAAAGCTGAGAGGAGGAAAAATTGCTGATTAGTTAAAGAACTTTTCATCATTGGAATAAAAGGTAGGTAATTACTTGTCAGACTAATTCTTCAGTCCTTTATTTCTCAATCATATCAAGATTTTTAGTTAGCCTTAATGCCCAATCCCAAATTAGGATATGTATAATTAAATGGGTTAATTTGATTAAGCTCTTTAAACATCTAGTAAAAACTAAACTCCCCACAATCTTTCAATTGTTTCAATATGCCCCTTCATCTTTTCAATTATTTCAGTTAATTACAATTTTTTTTTAAATTTATCATTTTTTTTGTCAATTAACCTTTTATTTTTTATTAACTCTCATAAATTAAAATAAAATATTACTAAAAGGGAGAACATTCTATGAACTTCTTTATTTGTTTTAACATGTGAAGAAAAAAATTTGATTTAACGCATTAGAAAATTTAAAACATACGAGAAAATAAAAAAATTATTATATAAAATGTTTGAGTTTCTATATTGTGCATTTTAATATATTTGGATGAATCAGTATGAATTTTTTTTTTTTGAAAAGCAGAGATTTTATTAAATAGGAATCAAGATTACAAGATCTAGCACCGAGTCCTCTCCAAAACTAAAACTATTACAGCAGACACATATATAACAAAAATAATGAAATTGAAACTACCTACAAAAAGACAACTCCTAGAAACTACCTACAAAAATATATTTTTTTTATCATTTATTCACCAATTTAGCTCCAATATTTTCCATTTCTTTTGAAATTTCTTTATTTTATTATTATCTTCATATTAATATAGTTTCTAGAATTCTTAAAATAATTTTTCAAGTCTTTTTGTAATATTTAGAAAATAAATTATGTCAGAATAATTTCAATATTTCCAAGGAGTTTTATCTTTTAATTTCTCTTTCAAATGTTTATAAATTTCATCTTATATTTATTAAATATGTCTTGTGAGTAATTTTCTTTTGTTAGTAAATATACATGTTAAGTTATCAATAAATGGGATTATGAGATAATTTTATTTGTATTTAATTTCTATTTGGATTTAATTTATTGGATTTATGGTAGGTTAATTTACCCACCTAGTCTTTATTATTTTTACTTTATGCACTTTAAATATCGCAAATGGTTGGCTAAGCCTCCTAATTAGTTTTATTTCTTTTTATATCATTTATTTCTTTATAGAAGGCCAATGCTCCTAACTAGTTTAATTTATTTTTATGTCTTTAATTTCTTTTTATGGAAGGTCGAGCCTTCATACATTTGGTTTAATTTATTTAAATGACCGGTTGAACCACCTAATTTGTTTAGTTAATATAAATCCAAACTTTCTTTATAGAAATATATATATTTATTAATTTAGTATTTATATAATTCCTGTTTTAATAAATATAATTGTGTGAATTAATTGGATTGAGAATCTAGTGATTATAAGAGCTAGGATTATGAATCTTGCATTAATCATTCATGTAGCTTTAATTGAGTTGCAACTCTTGGCTTAATTAAATTAGTAGTAGAATTATATAATTTAAATTGTATATAATTAAGTTGATATTTATATATACAATTTAATGTTGGTTACATAATTGGTTTAATAATCAATACCAGTAACTATTAATTGATCCAAACCGGTGTTTGATTAATTGATAGATAATTGTTTGATCAATCGTTAATTGATTAATTGATCTATAATTGATTATTAGGCTATTAATTTTATGTGATTTGTGTTGATGTTGTCCTGAACTTAATAACTTGATTAGATATTTTATGCGAGCAATTCGGTAATTTAGTTTAATTAAGTTTATGGTTAATTTTTTGTGTATCTCAAGGATTTACCTAATTTTATAGGAATCGAAATTTGAGGTGCTAAGAGAAATTCTAAGTCATTACTCAAATATATGGTTATCGATGAGTGATTCCAAATAAATGAAACTGAAATACAAAGTCCTTTCTAACGTTTGTTTTCCATTAATTATTATGTAAAACAATTAAGATGGCCAATAATAATTGAAATCACATAATTGATAGAATTAAAACAAGAATTGTATGAATACTCATAATCTCATAATCCCAAATAAAATAAACATGGTACATGTCCTTTCCGACCAAAGAGAACTACTACAATCCATAAAAAGATTTAAGTAGAGAGAGAAACTACTTGATCGGGAAACCAAAATCTGGAGAATCTCCAATCTTCAATCTTCAACAATGCCAAAAGAATGTTTTTAAGTTGCTTGGGATCCTTAAAAGTAAACTAATAAACCCTATAAATAGTTACAAGAGGTCCTAGAGTTAATTACATAAGAGAGCTAATTAAAAACATCCCAGAAACTTCAATCCAGAGAGTGGACGCCCGTGCTTGAAAAGTGGATGCCTGGACGGTCAAAAACGTCAAACTGGACGCGTCAACTTCTATTTTCTTTCAAATCAACCTTCTTCGAGCTTTCAACTTCCCCCAATTTCATTTAACCATCTTCCAAAACCTTCAAAAAACCTGCAAACAAAGATAGAAGTGTAAAAAACCATTTCAAGTACATAAACACATAATTATCTAGATTTAAACTCAATAAATAACACAACAAGCTCCTAAACACCAAGTTAATTATGGTTTAATTATGGTCATCTGGGCCGAGAGTTATAAGAGGGGCTCGGGGATCTAGGTCGAGGGGTATGAACAACTACAAGGAATTTGATAAATCTTGATTACTATGTTTATTTTTATTTTTATGAGATACAGAGACTATTCTCTTTTTAGAAAGATAAATTTCGGAGAATGACGGTTTAGGTTAAATGAGTCTTAATTACAAGAAGGATATTTATGTCATTTTATACTTTTATGAGTAATGCATTTATTAATTTGGGTGTTGGGTGATGCGTTTAAGGAGCCCCTAAAATCTATTCAATTCCATAAAGGTAAAGGGTGAATAAAAGTACTAAGGAAGGTGAGGAAAAGAAAAATATTGATTAGGTGAAGATAGTTTGATCCTTGGACTAAAAATGGAGTAATCACTTAATTTATTAATATTAATATTTGTTATTACGCAGGTGTTATTTCATCTTAATAATGGTTGTTATTAGCTTAAGGGAAATTTAACAAATTCCTTACACTACACGAAAATCATGTTTTTTCGACCCAATTTTCCGACGGATATTTCGGTCTGAAATTTGAGACGGATCTTAGACAGAATACCGACGGAAAGTACGTTTGACCGGGCGTCTAAAATCAGTTGCTATTTTTCGACCACTTTCCGACTAAAACGTGTTAGTTGATAATTAATCGGTAGATTTTCCACGCATTTCCGACTGAAATTTAAAATGTAATATATATTAGTTAGGAAAAAAATTAAAAATATCCGTAGGTAATTCGTCACAATTTAGCGATGGATTTCCGACAGGAAATTATTTAAAAAAATTTTAATTTTTTTTGTCATGTTCGTCCAATTTCCGTCTATAATTAGTTGATAATCAAAGACCGATTGCCGACGGATGTTGCATTTTTCCTTTTAAAAAAAATTATGAAAAATGAAAAATATTCAGTAGCAAATCCGTCTGTAATCCGTCTCCAATACAAATATTTTTTCCTAAGCTTTTCCCTCTAATCTAAATAATTGTAGTTTTTTATTATTTCTTATACAGTTAGTTTATTAATACCTCAATTTAGGCTTATAACATTTAAAAACCAATCATAGTTAAAAATATAATTTTCAAAGTTTATTAATTAATTTGGTATATACAATATGTATATATGATTGTGTGTGACAACATGACTGTTATAAAAAATATTGATAACATATAACATAAGATTGAAATTGACGTTATAGAATATGAAATTTTAATTTTCCAAATAATAAAGAATTCAAATGAGCACCATAAGTCATAACTAACGTAATTATGCTCTCCAAAATCTTTGATGATTGATTTGAAATCCTCATTTATTAACTTATGTTCCTTAAAATTGAAACTATCATAAATTGTAATTAACAGTATAAATATTCGAGATTTATTAATTGATTAATTAGGTAGTGTTTTAGCGAGTCAATATATACACACACAACAATCATATATGTATATATAATTGTGTGTGACAACATGGCTATTGTAAAAAGTTTTTATAATTTATACCGTCATATTAAAACCGATGTTGTATAATTGAAATTTTAATTCATTAAGTAATTAAAAATTAAGCTGAGTATGATATTGTTCATTTTCCCGATTTGTAATCCTTATTTATTTGACTTATATTCTATTAAATTGAAAAAACTATAAATTCGATTATATATAGAAATTTCAAAATGGAGCGCAAGAGCGTTATCCATTTGGATTGTTCATATAATTTGAAGACAACGAATATTTTTGTGAAAATAAATGATTCATTTAGTAGATATATATCTTGCGAAATAATTAT
The DNA here is from genome assembly GCA_019593545.1 of Apocynum venetum. Classification (NCBI taxonomy): domain Eukaryota; kingdom Viridiplantae; phylum Streptophyta; class Magnoliopsida; order Gentianales; family Apocynaceae; genus Apocynum; species Apocynum venetum. The sequence goes on from SRSM01000149.1 coordinate 1,250,753, forward strand.
CATAAATCTCGTACGATTATATTTACTACTTTAGCTTAATGTTTTTATTATGTTAACATTTCGGTATCAAGTTAGTAAACATTTCTATTTATGTGCATATTTTAACCTCGAATAACAAGATATCGATAAAATATAATGTGTATAACATGTAAATATAATTTTAATCAAATGTATAATCTAAAAGTGTGTTTAGATGTTTACAAAGAAGAAACTTATTTAAAAATCAAAATTTATGCTCTTGTTTTAGGATGTTTATTGGTTTTGTTTAAAATGTTTTTTTGAAAGAATTATTTTGATTCTTAAATGTGTCAGTATCATAAACAGATTCCCTACGGAAATTTAATTATTTAAAAAATTAATAGTGTATTTATTTATAAAATTAATTAATATTATCGACGGATTACCGACGGAAAGTTAAAATTTTAAAAAATTAATAAATATTGGCGACGGATTCTAGACGGAAATGTGATTTTATTATTTTAAAAATTAATAAATATTCCCGACGGATTTTCGACGGAATTGTGATTAATTATTTATAAATTTAATTAATATTATCGACGGATTACCGACGGAAAGTTAAAATTTTAAAAAATTAATAAATCTAATCGACGGATTCCCGACGGAAATGTGATTTTATTAATTTAAAAATTAATAAATATTCCCGACGGAGTTTCGACGGAATAGTGTATTTATTTTAAAAATTAATAAATAGTTTCGACGGATTAACGACGGAAAGTTAAAATTTATAAAAATTAATAAATATTGGCGACGGATTCTCGACGGAAATGTGATTTTATTATTTTAAAAATTAATAAATATTCCCGACGGATTTGAGACGGAATTGTGATTAATTATTTATAAAATTAATTAATATTATCGACGGATTACCGACGGAAAGTTAAAATTTTAAAAATTAATAAATCTAATCGACGGATTCCCGACGGAAATGTGATTTTATTAATTTAAAAATTAATAAATATTCCCGACGGATTTGCGACGGAATTGTGATTAATTATTTATAAAATTAATTAATATTATCGACGGATTACCGACGGAAAGTTAAAATTTTAAAAAATTAATAAATCTAATCGACGGATTCCCGACGGAAATGTGATTTTATTAATTTAAAAATTAATAAATATTCCCGACGGATTTGCGACGGAATTGTGATTAATTATTTATAAAATTAATTAATATTATCGACGGATTACCGACGGAAAGTTAAAATTTTAAAAAATTAATAAATCTAATCGACGGATTCCCGACGGAAATGTGATTTTATTAATTTAAAAATTAATAAATATTTCCGATGGAGTTTCGACGGAATAGTGTATTTATTTTAAAAATTAATAAATAGGTTCGACGGATTACCGACGGAAAGTTAAAATTTATAAAAATTAATAAATATTGGCGACGGATTCTCGACGGAAATGTGATATTATTATTTTAAAAATTATTATATAATCCCGACGGATTACCGACGGAAGGTTAAAATTTTTAAAAATTAATAAATATTTTCGACGGATTCCCGACGGAAATATGATTTTATTATTTTAAAAATTGTTAAATATTCCCGACGGATTTTCGACGGAACTGTGATTAATTATTTATAAAATTAATAAATATTATCGACGGATTACCGACGGAAAGTTAAAAATTTTAAAAATTAATAAACATGGGCGACGGATTCCCGACGGAAATGTACTTAATTATTTAAAAATAATAAAAATAGGCAGATAAATTTAAAATGGGCCTCTTCCCTAATTTTCCTTTCTTCCTCATTTCCCCTCTTTTCTTTCTCACCTTTGTTCTCTGTCTAGCCACTCACTGTCTGTTCTTCCTCATTTCGTCCCTGCTACCTCTGATCGTCCCTCACTGTCGCGCCGTCGCTGCCTCTACCCATCGATCTCGTCGCCTCGCTGTTGCCGCTGCCCGTCAATCTCGTCTCGTTGCCTCGCTGCTGTCGCTGCCACCGTCGAGCTCGTCCCTGCTGCCGGAACCCAATGAACTTGGAAGATTCAATCTTTTCCCCTTTTCTTTTACCTGCAAAGTAATGAATTGAAATTATTCAATTGTTTTACTTAATGCTTTATATAACTTTTTCCCAATGAACTTCAATATCAAATATGAGGGCTTTACTTTCTTGCTTCTGTGCCACATAAATATAATTCCAGTAAAAAAATATCATTTAACTTCTACTTCAAGTGTACCTAGAGGTGCAAATGAAGCAGTCCATAGCTTAGAAATGATATTTCATTCTTTTTAAAAAATAAAAAAAGAAAGAAAAATATAAAGATACTTTCGAAAGAAATAAGACTTCTGCTTTTGTTGTTATTTACCCCTAATATGGTAGGGGATAAAGAAAAGTATCACTTATTTTTTTGCCTTACCATATTTTCTATCAGCTTAGAGCAGCTCCTCAGAGGAGGGGGAAGAAGAAGAGAAAGAGGAAGATAAGGAAAAGCCCAAGACAAAGAAGGTGAGGGAGACAACTTATGAATGGGAGATTTTGAATGATGTGAAGGCTATTTGGTTGAGGAGTCCAAAGGAGGTCACTGATGAAGAGTACACTAAATTTTATCACTCTCTAGCGAAGGTATGTTTCTTTCAATGCCCCTCAGAGGATTTGTGAGGTAGGAAAATTTTGTCTTAGATCTGATCATTTTGTGTAATTTGTGTTCTCCTAGGATAGTTATACAAGAATCCTAATTAGAAACTACTTAAAACAATCTTAAAACTTTAAATTCGGAAAGTGGACGCCCGAGTCTTCAAAGTGGACGCCTGAGTAGATGAGACGCGTCCACTTGACTGTCAATCTTCTGAACACTATTACTTTTGTTTTCAGGTCTTTAGAAGGTTTAGAAGATGTTGGAATGAAATTTGAAGAAATCGGGAATTTGAGGATGGATATTTAGAAGAATGGAGAAGTGGACGCGCAGGACAGTCAAGTGGACGCGCAAGGCCAGGAAGTGGACGCGTCCACCAAATTTCTGGCCTTGCGCGTCCACTTGACTGTCAATCTTCTGAGAGTGGACGCGTGAGATTTGGTGGACGCGTCCACTTCCTTGCCTTGCGCGTCCACTTGGTCTCCCTGCGCGTCCACTTTACTGTCCAACTTCTGAGGGTGGACGCGTCCACTTCCTTGCCTTGCGCGTCCACTTGGTCTCCCTGCGCGTCCACTTTACTGTCCAACTTCTGAGGGTGGACGCGTGAGATTTGGTGGACGCGTCCACTTCCTTGCCTTGCGCGTCCACTTGGTCTCCCTGCGCGTCCACTTTACTGTCTAACTTCTGAGGGTGATTAATTTAACTTCTGCGCGTCCAATTTATTTAAATTTAATAAATATTGGCAACAGATTCCCGACGGAATTGTGATTAATTATTTTAAAAATTAATATAGATTACCGACGGATTTCCGACGGACGTATAATTATTTTTAAATTTAATAAATATTGGCAACGGATTCCCGAAGGAATTGTGATTAATTATTTTAAAAATTAATATAGATTACCGACGGATTTGCGACGGAATTGTGATTAATTATTTATAAAATTAATTAATATTATCGACGGATTACCGACGGAAAGTTAAAATTTTAAAAAATTAATAAATCTAATCGACGGATTCCCGACGGAAATGTGATTTTATTAATTTAAAAATTAATAAATATTTCCGATGGAGTTTCGACGGAATAGTGTATTTATTTTAAAAATTAATAAATAGGTTCGACGGATTACCGACGGAAAGTTAAAATTTATAAAAATTAATAAATATTGGCGACGGATTCTCGACGGAAATGTGATATTATTATTTTAAAAATTATTATATAATCCCGACGGATTACCGACGGAAGGTTAAAATTTTTAAAAATTAATAAATATTTTCGACGGATTCCCGACGGAAATATGATTTTATTATTTTAAAAATTGTTAAATATTCCCGACGGATTTTCGACGGAACTGTGATTAATTATTTATAAAATTAATAAATATTATCGACGGATTACCGACGGAAAGTTAAAAATTTTAAAAATTAATAAACATGGGCGACGGATTCCCGACGGAAATGTACTTAATTATTTAAAAATAATAAAAATAGGCAGATAAATTTAAAATGGGCCTCTTCCCTAATTTTCCTTTCTTCCTCATTTCCCCTCTTTTCTTTCTCACCTTTGTTCTCTGTCTAGCCACTCACTGTCTGTTCTTCCTCATTTCGTCCCTGCTACCTCTGATCGTCCCTCACTGTCGCGCCGTCGCTGCCTCTACCCATCGATCTCGTCGCCTCGCTGTTGCCGCTGCCCGTCAATCTCGTCTCGTTGCCTCGCTGCTGTCGCTGCCACCGTCGAGCTCGTCCCTGCTGCCGGAACCCAATGAACTTGGAAGATTCAATCTTTTCCCCTTTTCTTTTACCTGCAAAGTAATGAATTGAAATTATTCAATTGTTTTACTTAATGCTTTATATAACTTTTTCCCAATGAACTTCAATATCAAATATGAGGGCTTTACTTTCTTGCTTCTGTGCCACATAAATATAATTCCAGTAAAAAAATATCATTTAACTTCTACTTCAAGTGTACCTAGAGGTGCAAATGAAGCAGTCCATAGCTTAGAAATGATATTTCATTCTTTTTAAAAAATAAAAAAAAGAAAGAAAAATATAAAGATACTTTCGAAAGAAATAAGACTTCTGCTTTTGTTGTTATTTACCCCTAATATGGTAGGGGATAAAGAAAAGTATCACTTATTTTTTTGCCTTACCATATTTTCTATCAGCTTAGAGCAGCTCCTCAGAGGAGGGGGAAGAAGAAGAGAAAGAGGAAGATAAGGAAAAGCCCAAGACAAAGAAGGTGAGGGAGACAACTTATGAATGGGAGATTTTGAATGATGTGAAGGCTATTTGGTTGAGGAGTCCAAAGGAGGTCACTGATGAAGAGTACACTAAATTTTATCACTCTCTAGCGAAGGTATGTTTCTTTCAATGCCCCTCAGAGGATTTGTGAGGTAGGAAAATTTTGTCTTAGATCTGATCATTTTGTGTAATTTGTGTTCTCCTAGGATAGTTATACAAGAATCCTAATTAGAAACTACTTAAAACAATCTTAAAACTTTAAATTCGGAAAGTGGACGCCCGAGTCTTCAAAGTGGACGCCTGAGTAGATGAGACGCGTCCACTTGACTGTCAATCTTCTGAACACTATTACTTTTGTTTTCAGGTCTTTAGAAGGTTTAGAAGATGTTGGAATGAAATTTGAAGAAATCGGGAATTTGAGGATGGATATTTAGAAGAATGGAGAAGTGGACGCGCAGGACAGTCAAGTGGACGCGCAAGGCCAGGAAGTGGACGCGTCCACCAAATTTCTGGCCTTGCGCGTCCACTTGACTGTCAATCTTCTGAGAGTGGACGCGTGAGATTTGGTGGACGCGTCCACTTCCTTGCCTTGCGCGTCCACTTGGTCTCCCTGCGCGTCCACTTTACTGTCCAACTTCTGAGGGTGGACGCGTCCACTTCCTTGCCTTGCGCGTCCACTTGGTCTCCCTGCGCGTCCACTTTACTGTCCAACTTCTGAGGGTGGACGCGTGAGATTTGGTGGACGCGTCCACTTCCTTGCCTTGCGCGTCCACTTGGTCTCCCTGCGCGTCCACTTTACTGTCTAACTTCTGAGGGTGATTAATTTAACTTCTGCGCGTCCAATTTATTTAAATTTAATAAATATTGGCAACAGATTCCCGACGGAATTGTGATTAATTATTTTAAAAATTAATATAGATTACCGACGGATTTCCGACGGACGTATAATTATTTTTAAATTTAATAAATATTGGCAACGGATTCCCGAAGGAATTGTGATTAATTATTTTAAAAATTAATATAGATTACCGACGGATTTGCGACGGAATTGTGATTAATTATTTATAAAATTAATTAATATTATCGACGGATTACCGACGGAAAGTTAAAATTTTAAAAAATTAATAAATCTAATCGACGGATTCCCGACGGAAATGTGATTTTATTAATTTAAAAATTAATAAATATTTCCGATGGAGTTTCGACGGAATAGTGTATTTATTTTAAAAATTAATAAATAGGTTCGACGGATTACCGACGGAAAGTTAAAATTTATAAAAATTAATAAATATTGGCGACGGATTCTCGACGGAAATGTGATATTATTATTTTAAAAATTATTATATAATCCCGACGGATTACCGACGGAAGGTTAAAATTTTTAAAAATTAATAAATATTTTCGACGGATTCCCGACGGAAATATGATTTTATTATTTTAAAAATTGTTAAATATTCCCGACGGATTTTCGACGGAACTGTGATTAATTATTTATAAAATTAATAAATATTATCGACGGATTACCGACGGAAAGTTAAAAATTTTAAAAATTAATAAACATGGGCGACGGATTCCCGACGGAAATGTACTTAATTATTTAAAAATAATAAAAATAGGCAGATAAATTTAAAATGGGCCTCTTCCCTAATTTTCCTTTCTTCCTCATTTCCCCTCTTTTCTTTCTCACCTTTGTTCTCTGTCTAGCCACTCACTGTCTGTTCTTCCTCATTTCGTCCCTGCTACCTCTGATCGTCCCTCACTGTCGCGCCGTCGCTGCCTCTACCCATCGATCTCGTCGCCTCGCTGTTGCCGCTGCCCGTCAATCTCGTCTCGTTGCCTCGCTGCTGTCGCTGCCACCGTCGAGCTCGTCCCTGCTGCCGGAACCCAATGAACTTGGAAGATTCAATCTTTTCCCCTTTTCTTTTACCTGCAAAGTAATGAATTGAAATTATTCAATTGTTTTACTTAATGCTTTATATAACTTTTTCCCAATGAACTTCAATATCAAATATGAGGGCTTTACTTTCTTGCTTCTGTGCCACATAAATATAATTCCAGTAAAAAAATATCATTTAACTTCTACTTCAAGTGTACCTAGAGGTGCAAATGAAGCAGTCCATAGCTTAGAAATGATATTTCATTCTTTTTAAAAAATAAAAAAAAGAAAGAAAAATATAAAGATACTTTCGAAAGAAATAAGACTTCTGCTTTTGTTGTTATTTACCCCTAATATGGTAGGGGATAAAGAAAAGTATCACTTATTTTTTTGCCTTACCATATTTTCTATCAGCTTAGAGCAGCTCCTCAGAGGAGGGGGAAGAAGAAGAGAAAGAGGAAGATAAGGAAAAGCCCAAGACAAAGAAGGTGAGGGAGACAACTTATGAATGGGAGATTTTGAATGATGTGAAGGCTATTTGGTTGAGGAGTCCAAAGGAGGTCACTGATGAAGAGTACACTAAATTTTATCACTCTCTAGCGAAGGTATGTTTCTTTCAATGCCCCTCAGAGGATTTGTGAGGTAGGAAAATTTTGTCTTAGATCTGATCATTTTGTGTAATTTGTGTTCTCCTAGGATAGTTATACAAGAATCCTAATTAGAAACTACTTAAAACAATCTTAAAACTTTAAATTCGGAAAGTGGACGCCCGAGTCTTCAAAGTGGACGCCTGAGTAGATGAGACGCGTCCACTTGACTGTCAATCTTCTGAACACTATTACTTTTGTTTTCAGGTCTTTAGAAGGTTTAGAAGATGTTGGAATGAAATTTGAAGAAATCGGGAATTTGAGGATGGATATTTAGAAGAATGGAGAAGTGGACGCGCAGGACAGTCAAGTGGACGCGCAAGGCCAGGAAGTGGACGCGTCCACCAAATTTCTGGCCTTGCGCGTCCACTTGACTGTCAATCTTCTGAGAGTGGACGCGTGAGATTTGGTGGACGCGTCCACTTCCTTGCCTTGCGCGTCCACTTGGTCTCCCTGCGCGTCCACTTTACTGTCCAACTTCTGAGGGTGGACGCGTCCACTTCCTTGCCTTGCGCGTCCACTTGGTCTCCCTGCGCGTCCACTTTACTGTCCAACTTCTGAGGGTGGACGCGTGAGATTTGGTGGACGCGTCCACTTCCTTGCCTTGCGCGTCCACTTGGTCTCCCTGCGCGTCCACTTTACTGTCTAACTTCTGAGGGTGATTAATTTAACTTCTGCGCGTCCAATTTATTTAAATTTAATAAATATTGGCAACAGATTCCCGACGGAATTGTGATTAATTATTTTAAAAATTAATATAGATTACCGACGGATTTCCGACGGACGTATAATTATTTTTAAATTTAATAAATATTGGCAACGGATTCCCGAAGGAATTGTGATTAATTATTTTAAAAATTAATATAGATTACCGACGGATTTCCGACGGACGTATAATTATTTTTAAATTTAATAAATATTGGCAACGGATTCCCGACGGAATTGTGATTAATTATTTTAAAATTAATATATATTACCGACGGATTTCCGACGGAAGTATAATTATTTTTAAATTTAATAAATATTGGCAACGGATTCCCGACAGAATTGTAATTCATTATTTTACAAATTAATATATTACCGACGGATTTGCGACGGACGTATAATTATTTTAAATTTAATAAATATTGGCAACGGATTCCCGACGGAAATATTAAAATTTTGTAAAAAAAATTCCATAATTGCGACAGTTTCCCTACGGATTGACTTATTTTTATGATGCTAAAAATTAAAAATTTAATAATATCCGTCTGAAAGCGGTCTGTAAGATCGACGGATCCGAGACGAAATCTTTTGTCGTTGACCAATTCTCGTCGTTTACGTTGCCGTCGAAATTCGGTCGTAAATAACGACGGATTACTTAGGCCGTTGGTGTTACCGACTGCCTAATTGCCGACGGAATATTCGGTCGGTAATCCGTCTAAAACTGTGGTCACAGACGGATTACCGACGGAAATGTCCGTTGAAAAAAATGGTTTTTCTTGTAGTGTTATGGCATTGTAAATTTGAATAAGATATTAGTAATTTCTGAAAATGGATTACCCAGACTACTTATGCAAGTACAAGAACACAGACCTTTTACAAAATAATTGCTAAAATCAATGCCATTACACAAAGGGAAACAGTGAAAAATAGTACCAATTAAGAAAGGTAAGAAGTGGAAAAATTTGTTAATTAGTTGAAGAGTTTTCCATCCCTTGTTAGACCAATTCTACATTGCTTTATTTCTCAGTCATATCCAGATATTTGGTTAACCTTGATGCCTCAGTCCCAAATTAGGATATGCATAATAATATATATGATTAATAAAAATTATTCTATATACTCATTATTCTTTTGCATAAATGAGTGATGAAACAAAATATACATAGATATATACATAGACACATATGCAAAAATTCCCACGCAAATAATTGCAAATGCAAATATCCAACAATAATTGTGAGTAAATTATTAAGAAAATGTATTTAATTGATGAGAAAGTACTTTCCCAACAATTTATTAGGGTATATTTGGATTGTGTTTTGAAAGTGTTTTTTACTTTTTTTTGAAATAAAGTTATGTTTGGATACGAAATTTTTTTTATTGGGAATTGAAAATTTAATGATATGTTTTGGGTCGCACGTGATTGATAATATTATAAAATGTATAAAATATAATTAATAAGTTGTTTGATATTACAATTTTAATTAAAAAATAATAAAAATATATTGTTTATGTGATTAAGTGGGACCCATGTGTAATGTTAGAAAAAAGTGTTTTGAAATATATTTTTATGGATCATAGAGAACAGGAATTAGTTAGTCAAGAACACAAGGCATCCCCTAATATGTTAGGATATTTGTGATAAGCTTCACACCTCCCACAATTACGATTATTAGGAACAAAAGCATCTGTCACAACACCAAAGTTGTTGAAACACGTCCAAATAGCATCCATGGAAGAAGTAACATTAATATTTCCAACAAACACTGAATGAAATTACTCAATTCAAAAAGTTGTTCAACAATTCCTTATGCCATTTCCGTGGTTCTATATTTCAAGAGATTCTCTATAAGCTATATACAGTTTGGGCTTAGTCCTTTGGTGAAAAAGAGAAATTGGTACATTTCGAAAATGGATTAAAAGAACACAGATATTTTAGAAAAGAAATGACTGCGTAAACGAACATACAAGAAATTAAACGGTAAAAAAAAAAGATATTAGTTGAAGTCTTCAGTAGTGGTTGGAGAATGATTCATCCTTGAATTTTTAAATTGTATATTTCAAAGTATTTCCTAATGTTAGTTTATGAATATCTCAAAGTTTATTAATTAATTAGTTACATACAATATGTATATATTGTTGCGTGTGACAACATGACTATTATAAAAAATATTTATAACTTATAGCGTACGATTGAAATCGATGTTATAGAATATGAAATTTCAATTCACCAGATGATAAAGAATTCAAATGAGCATTATGATGAAAGTAATTATGCTCTACAAATTATTTGAAGATTGATTTGTAATCCACATTTATTTGACTTATAAGGGAATGTCCTGAATATGGAATTCAATTAATTTTTAAATCTTGTAGATTTTCATGGATTTAATAAAATTCCATTGAATTTAGGAGGGTGCCATCATTATGGAATTTAGAGGAAATCGTCTCTTTATTATCAATAAAAAATAAAAATATAAAAAATATAAAAAAATCATGTATATATCTCGACTTGGTTGCCATAACCTTATATTTTCCCTCCTGTAACAATAATTGTGTACACATATATTGATTTGTTTATATGTATTTTTTTATGTACAAATTATTATATTTATTTTATTTTAAAAAAGTCCAATAAAAATTCACCAAATTCCACAAAACAATTATGACATAATATTGCATGTAATCCATCTACTTGGTTTGGTATATTATCCTATTACTCACACATGAATTTAGTTTGATGTAGACAAATTTATTCTTTGTTTCCTTCTCAAATTATTATTCAATCTTTATTAGCGATAAAACTATGATATTGAGTTGAAAAGTTTTATTTAATAAAAAAAAGTAGAAAAGTTTTATTCAAAATTTCATATGTAGAAATGTATGTAATAGAAAATATACATATTTCAAACAAAGCATACAAAAAAGTATAAAATCTAAAGTAAATGAAAAATTAATCAAGAAGTCCATTAAAATATTAATGGATGATTGAGTCGAGTTTAGACATATATTGGTTCTCCTATATTTTATCATGTATAAATTTTGTTATATCTATTTTGTTGAAACTCCAATAAAAAATTCACCAAATTTCACCAAATTCTGTGACATAAAATTCCATGTAATTCTATTGAATCTACTAAATTCTATTAAATTCATGAAAATCCACAAGATTTAAAAATTCCATTGAATTCAATGTCTACCATACAAAAGCTTTAATATCCAAAAATGGACAATTGCAATTTTTGGTACTTGTGAAATTTCTGGGATTTCTCACATGCAAGCCACACGCTTCCAGAATCCTGACATGAGAAAAAATTTCATCGAGAAATAGACAAGTAGATGCTAACATCTTTTGCTCTTTCTCTAGTCCATTCAATTAAATGTGAAGTATAATATACCCCAATTGCCTATAAATAACATAAACACAAAAAATTAATTTTAAAAAATAAGGAAAAAATACATAATTAACAAAAATAAAACTAAGTACTAAAACTAAATAATCAGTATTAAAATATTTTTTTAAAAGTAAAAGTCATTATGTGTATGGAAGTTTGAAACTCCTTAAGAAGTTTTATGTACACATGTTTGAAACTCCTTCTTAAGTTCCAATCCACATATCACGGAACTCATGAGGTAGTTCCCCACATGTTTACACTAGAACTATTTTATGAATTCTGTGACATGTGGCTCAGAACGGAGAAAGGAGTTCACAACATGTATACACGGAACTCCTTAAGGTTGGTTGTTTCATTTTGATTTGTTGTTTTATTTCAACATTTTACTTGAATACATTATTACACACACAAACTACACTCCAAGTGTTTGATTATTTTGTCTTAGAAGTGCATAATCAAATTAGGTTGTGAAAATAAGATAATAAAACCTAATTAATCCCCCCCTTAGGTTTTTCACAAACCATATAACCGAATTCACACTCCTATATATATATGAGCAAGTTAATTACATAATAGTTAAATAATATAAATTACTAAGTGACAATATGAGATTATATATAATTGTAAACACATGATATAATAATATACAAACAAACATTGTAGACATACTAAGTGACAGAATTGTTCTAATATTTTGAGTTATTGGTCGATGCAGCTTCTAACTTGGGGACTTTTTGGTTTTGTTATAGTTCTTGTGATTGGAATTCTCTATTTTGTATGTAATGGTTTTGATGATCCAAACTGTTTTGGGCTACTTTGATGCATGTTATTTGGTATATGGACGAACCATGAAAATCGAAAATAGTTTATGGACTGCAATCGATAATTTTGCGTAATTTAATTTCATTATATAGAGTTGATATTAAAAGTTTATGAAATAGATTATTTACGTAAACAATTCCTCAAATGTTATTTTAAGATTATAATTATTGGGTTGCTCGAATTATAAAGAGGGGGCAATGATCTAATTTCCTTTTTTTCTTTGTGATTTTGGATATCATAGAGTCAAGTATTTATTATTCTATTTAAGGCTTGTAAATCTTTAGATTCAAAAATACAGCTTAGAATATTGGGATGAAAATTATTATTGTGGTCGTTTGACGTGACGTATAAAATTCAATTTTTAAAATTTTCTCCCACGATTAAATTTGTAATCTTGATTACTAATTCAGTTCCACAAGAACCATCTGGTAACCTTTCTGGAAGAAATGGAAAAGGTTCTTTTTCCATTCTGGAAGAAATTTTTTATGTACAACGGGATCGATCCTACATCGAAAATGCCTAACGTAAACAAGTTTTAAACAATTAAGAGTAGTAATCAAAATGGATGTAAAATTCTGAAAGACTTAATCCAATTCAGAAAATATTGACTACCGGATAAAAGGTATTAGGTGATGTCTTGAGTAGTAGTTGGAGAATCATTCATTTCCGAATTTTAAAATTTTAATTGTAGAAAAAAACAAGAATATAAATAGACATCTTCTCCGTGCTATCTTCACCAAGATTTTTTGAAGAAAATATTAATTAGTTCTCAGCCTCAGAATCACATCTAAAAATGGCTGCTCGCTTCATAGTTTTCATTGCCATTGCTATATCAACATTTGCATTTGCTAATGCACATGATCCCAGTCCACTGCAGGATTTCTGTGTCGCAGTCAAGGATTCCGATGCTTCCGGTAAGTAACTGTCCCATGCATTTGATCCATATTTCATGTTAAGATACACTTTTCTGACAATCATTTTTAATGTAAATACTTTCAGTGTTTGTGAATGGAAAAATATGCAAGGATCCAAATATGGTCAAAGCCGAAGACTTCTTGTTCCAAGGCCTTGACAAGCCCGGAAATACTTCGAATCCGGTCGGTTCTGCTGTGACAGCAGTTAATGTGAACAATCTAGCTGGTCTCAATACTTTAGGGGTTTCGTTGGCTCGTATTGACTATGCACCTTATGGTCTAAACCCACCCCATACACACCCTCGTGCAACTGAGGTTCTCGCTGTTTTACAAGGCACACTCTATGTTGGATTTGTCACTTCCAATCCTGGAAATAACATGAAAAATCGTCTATTTACGAAGACCTTAAAAGAGGGAGATGTCTTTGTGTTCCCTGAAGGTCTCATTCATTTTCAATTTAATATTGGACATGATCCGGCCATTGCATTTTCTGGTTTGAGTAGCCAAAACCCAGGAGTTATCACCATTGCTAATGCAGTTTTCGGATCGGATCCTCCTATCTCTCCGGATGTCCTCACCAAAGCATTCCAAGTCGACAAGAATGTCATTAGATATCTTCAATCACAGTTTTGGTGGGATAACAACCAGTAATAATCTATGTTGGGATATTAACTGAGAAGTATCATGAAGTTCATGGGATAACAACCAGTAATAATTTTGGGATATTATGTTCTGTCACAGTATTACATTGATGGATCAAGAACTGTGAAAGCATTGTATCTGCTCTTAATAAGAACATGCAGCAACTGAGCAGAATATTGTTGTATGATTGTACCGTGTACTGTTATAAGAAATAAAAATTGACATATTTGTCTAACTTATTCTTTCATTTTAGATACTTTACAAACATATTACCAAATACAGGGTGAATTTATGTTTTTAAATATAAACGGTCAAAATTAACTGAGAAGTATCATGAAGTTCATTTAGCAAGTAAGGAGACAGTTAGCCAATAATTGAGAGATGTGTTCCAAGTTTGAATAATAATGGAAATAGAACAAATGCACTGGAATTGATTTAATTTGTGTCATGGCATGACATGACATGCATGTATAGACTTTTAATCTTGTTGAAGATGAAAATAATCAAGCCAATCAGGATGCGATGCAATTTTCTTTAATCTGCGGAAATCAAGATAGTTAGTTAATTAGCTATTTAATTATTGACAGATACGTCATTTGGTTAGTTTAGATGGGGTAATAGCTTGATCAAGAAGACATTTTCTATACAGAAGTTATATATATTTGAATAAACACACACAGATGCTCATGCTCCGTGACTTTCCCCAAACTTCTTGTCTCTACTTCAGTTTTGACAAATCTTCTTTGCCCTGGACAAAGAGAACAGTCATATGACTTTGGTGTGTACCAGATGAGTAAGTTAGTAAATATGCTCAAGAGCAATGGCTCATAGGAACCGCGCCTTGGGAGTAGAATACTTTCTTTTTTCTTTTTCTAAAAGGCTGGAATAGAACACTTACCTCTTGAATTGACTCTTCATTTACTTTTATAACATCTTCCTTTATAAATGTTTCACTTTTAACTTGGATTAAAAAATAAAGACGACATTTGATTTTAATTAAATTATCAAATTATATTTGATATTAATGTAATGGAAGTTGGGTGTTATGAGTTATTGAAATGTAAATCTCTTAAATTAAATAGTAAGTAATGAAACTCATGACCTAGTAGGATATACATTCTTTAAATTAAAGAGGATATCAATGAAACTTTTGATAAAAAAAATAGTTTTTTAAGAAAAGCAGACATTTAATTTCGGACAGAAGGAATAAATTTTTTGATATAATAGAAGTACTATTTTGCCTACCTACTCTTATTGGTTTACAAGGTTGTAAATGATAATTAGTATATAACTTTATTGTTGTGTCAGCCTAAAAATTTCATATCTTTAAACGCAACAATCAAATTAAAAAATGTAGCACGTTTAAAATTTGAGGATCACAAAATACCCCAACCCCAAAAACACTTCTCTCCTCACACCCCTCACCACACTTCCCCATCAACTCATCTCTCTCACTGAAATTTCTTCACCTTTGGCATTTAATTTTTTTCATTATATTGGAATGATTTGAGTTAGATATATTCTTTAGATTATGGATAATTGATATGAGGATTATGTTTGGAATAGAGTAATTAGATTAGAAGAAAATTTGTTGGAAAAATTTATGAGGGGTGTGTTGATTGCTTATGATTATTTAGATCATTTGCACATGCATGTTAAAGAATTTTTTTCAGCCGTGTAATCCATGCCAAGGCGTTTTTGAAGTCCTTGGGGACTGAAGTGAAATTATTATTATTATTTTATTTTTTTGAAAAGTGAATATATTAAGCAGTGAAGAATAAGAAGTCAACATAAGACAAGGAGCCCTACCAGAGGTATACATCACGGCCAACAAAAAATATTGTTCAATGAGGAATTGCATGTATAGAATTAAATGTAAAATTCATGGAATTAGATAATATATATGATTTATAAATTATAAACTTCCAGCTGATGGAAATTATACAAGGTAAAATATGAAACTGTGGTGGATCAACTTCTATTAATATCGATCTTTTACCTATACAAACTTACCATCAAATATTCGGTTAATAAGGTTAGTATAATAATAAATAGATACTAAATAATGAAACTTTCTATAATCTTGTAGCTAATTTAATACTTCTTGGCGCGGCCTCCATACTTTTAGTTAATATAAATCCAATCTCTCTTTATATATATATATATATATATATATTTGTATATAATTCATGTTTTAACCAATATAATTGTGTGAATTAATTAGATTGACAATCTAGTTAATGAATGTGATTATATAGTTAGGATTATTAATCTTGTATTAATGATTCAAGTAGCATCTACTAGTTTAATTGAGTTGCAGCTCTTCACTTAATTAAATTAGAAGCAAAATTATATAATTTAAATTTTATATAATTAAGTTGATTGCTATATACAATTTAATGTTGCTGATGCTTTATTTGTTTAATACAATTTGATTGAACATTCAAAAACATTTTCTCCATCTTTGTCCAATCAATTATTGACTCATAGGGTAACTCATAAAACCAATCCTTAGCATTAGCTTTTAAACTAAATGGGAAGCACGTAGTTTAATAATCTCATAAGTAATATTAGATTGTTTCAGATTAGTGTAATGTGTGTGAAATTCATAAAGAAATCTATATGGATTATCACCACGCATGCCATGAAAAGTGAGAATATTTTGCACAAAACCAGTGTGGAGCTTAAAATTTTCATTACCTTCAGCGAAAACAATGCAAAATGTTTGATTCTAATAGTAGGTGCAAATAGTTCCCTTAAAGTTCTTCAAACAACAACATTGTTAATTGTTAGGAGCAATATCAAATTAAAAACAAAACCTAACCAACTTATGCAGCTAGGGCAAGTAAGGGTTGAACTCACAAAGACTTGTAAATTCTTTAATTAAGTAAACTAATCAGGGTTTTGGGGGAAAACGAATTGATTTTTTATCTAAAATATTAATGATTTAAATAAATAAATCACAAATAACTAGAAATTAATAGAAAAAAGACGTTAGCAAGGACCTTATATTTCAGTTTCATTTATTTTCGATCAATTATTGATAATCATATATTTGAGTAATGACTTACAATTCTATTTAGCGTCGCAAATTTTGATTCCTATAAAATTAGGTAAATCCCTGAGAAGCACAACAAATTAACCCTAAACTTAATTAAACTAAACTACCGAATCACTCGCATAAAATAACTAATCAAGTTATTAAGTTCAAAGATAACATCAACATAAATCACAGAAAATTAACAGCCTATTAATCAATCATAGATCAATTACTCAATTAACATCCTATCAAACAATTATCTATCAATTAATCAAACACCAGTTTAGATCAATTCATAGTTACTGCTATTGGTTACCAAAAACTGATTCTGTATAATCCTAATTAATCAACTTTGTAAAATAATTAAGATGCCCAATTATAATTGAAATCGCATAATTGATAGAATTAAAACAAGAATTGTATGATTACTCAAATAGATAGAAAAATCTATGAAAAGATTGGTTTTCAATTAAAGAACATAATCTCATAATCCAAATAAAAGAGAACTACTCATAATCATAGAAAGATTTAAGAAGAGAGATGATGTACACATAAATTAACTGATTTTTATACTACTTAATGATTATATTTTGTTTAAAAATCGGTTAATTGTGTCATTTAATGGATATATTTCACATTTCCTTTCTATTTCTTTGTGTTATAAGTTTTTCAGTGTATTCTAGTACATTTTGGAGATAAAAAGAAGAAGAAGAAATGAAGATGAAGATGAAGAAAAAAAAAAAAAGATGAACAGTAACTCCGGTGAATAGTACCACCGTCGATGATGACGTCACTGCTTACGTCATGAACAGTGTCCGTCGGCTGGTCAAAGTCAACAAGTCAACCTGCTACAGTACCGGTTTCCCTATAAATATGCTAGCTTCATTTCTCATTTGAGACACCAATTTAGCTCCAATCTTCTTCATTTCTTTTGTAATTTCTTTCTTTTATTATTATCTTCATATTAATATAATTTTTAGAATTTTTAGAATAGTTTTTCAAGTCTTTTTTTAAAATTTAGTAAAGAAATTCTGTCCGGATAATTTCAATATTTTCGGGGAGTATTTCTTTCAAATTTTCGTTCTAATGTTTATAAATTTCATCTTATATTTATTAAATATGGATTGTGAGTAATTTCCTTTTGTTAGTAAGGATATGTGTTAAGTTATTAATAAATGGGATTATGAGATAATTTTCTTTGTACTTAATTTCTATTTGGATTTATTTAACTGGACTTATGGTCGGTTTACCGCCCTAGTCTTTATTTATTTTGTTTTATGCACTTTAAATATCGCAAATGGATGGCCGAGCCACCTATTAGTTTAATTTACTTTTATGTCTTTTATTTTCTTTTTTTTATGGAAGGCCGAGCCTCCATACTTTTAGTTTAATTTATTTAAATGGCCGGTTGAACCACCTAATTTGTTTAGTTAATATAAATCCAATCTTTCTTTATATATATATATTTGTATATTTATTTAATACACTTATATCTATATATTAATTAAGTATTTATGTAATTCCCGTTTTAATTAATATAATTATGTGAATTAATTGGATTGACAATCCAATTAATAAACGTCATTATATAGCTACGATTAATAATCTTGTATTAATGATTCAAGTGGCATCTACTAATTTAATTGAGTTGCAGCTCTTGGCTTAATTAAATTAGTAGTGGAATTATATAATTTAAATTGTATATAATTAAGCTGATTGTTATATACAATTTAATGTTTGTGATGCCTTATTTACTTAATGCAATTTGATTGAACATCCTATACGCTGGTTGGTAGTGGTGTTTAATTAAATTAGAGATTAATCTGTCTGAGCTGATCGGGATTCTAAACCAATTACTTAATAATCTTTATCTATGATTAATCCCATAAAAATATAAATTGATACTAATTCCTTCTAACTTTTTTTTTATATCATTTATATTCCAAATTCCTTTTTAATTCTATTCTCAAAATACCAAAACCCCCAAAAACCCTTTCCGATTAATGATTTTAATTTAAGATTGACAAATCTCTGTGGATTCGATCCCTACTTTCCCTATCTACATAGGAATGTTAGGTTTAAATTTGAGAGCGCACGACAGGCTTCGTCAAATTTTGGCGCCGTTGCCGGGATTTGTTTTAATTTCTTCATTAAAATTATTAATCTTTTTCTTTTGTTACAAATTTCATTCATTTGGTGACACCAAACAACAAATTCATTGTTGTATGCACTTAAGAAGTGGTAAGATCACCGGAGAAGGACAAGGGAGTAAAACACCAGTTGAGATCAGAGAACAAGCTACGGATCTTGAAGAAGGCAAGGCAGAAAATCAACCGGATACCCAACTTATTTCTGGTGATATTCTTCCTACTTATCTTTTAAATATGGCTTTGAATCAAAGATCTTTGAAAGAACTCACTGCTCCCACTCTTGATGAACAACCTTTATGCATTATTTTTCCACAAGTTGATGCTAATTTTAAAATGCATACTGGTTTTATACAATGTTTGCCAAATTTTAATGGATTACCCGGAGAAGATCCACTTAGGCACATTAAGGAATTTCATGTTATTTGCACTAATTTGAAACAAGAAGGTACAAGAGATGAAGTTATTAAACTGCGTTCTTTTCCTTTTAGTTTACAAAATAGTGCAAAAGATTGGTTATATGATTTGCCTTCGGGATCTATTCAAGATTGGACTGGAATGCAAAGAGCTTTTCTAGCTAAATATTATCCTGCATCTAGAACTGCAACAGTCCGAAAGGATATAAGTGGCATAAGACAACAAACTGGTGAAACATTGTATGAATATTGGGAAAGATTTAAAAGATTATGTGCTAGTTGTCCTCATCATCAAATACCTGAACAACTATTAATTCAATATTTTTATGAGGGTTTGATTTCTTATGATAGGATGACAATTGATGCTGCTAGTGGTGGTGCTCTTTCAGATAAAACCCCACAAGCTGCACGTGAATTAATAGCTAACATGGCTGCTAATTCACAATCTTTTAACACCAGGAATGATACTGTTAGGAAAGTTAATGAAGTAGATGCATCATCATCATCATCATCTACACAAATTGAGCAAAGATTAGATCATCTTACCAATTTAGTTGGTCAATTAGTTGGGAAAAGAATCAATGCACCAGTAAAAGCATGTGGAATTTGTTTAGGCAATGACCATCCTACAGATTCTTGTCCTACACTATTTCAAGAGGAACAAGCCAATGCCATGGGTAATTTTCAGAACCAACCTCAGAGAAGACACAATCCATTCTCCAACACATACAATGAAGGGTGGAGAGACCATCCTAACTTTAGATGGAGTAACCAAGGGGTTAGGCTACCAATGAACCCACCAGGTTTTGTTCCTAATCAACACCAAAATCCTCCTCAACCTTCTCAGAACCAACAACAGAGTATGTCTTTAGAAGATATGGTGAAATCTCTAGCCTCAAGTTCTATATCTTTTCAAAGAGATACCATGTCCTTCCAAAAGGATACAAAGTCCAGCATTCACAACTTGGAGAATCAGGTAGGACAAATGGCTTCTGAGTTAGGTCAATTGAAAACACAGCTTTTCAATAAACTTCCATCACAACCACTCAATCCCAGAGAGAATGCTAGTGCCGTAACACTAAGAAGTGGTAAAGTGTTGGAAGAATCCAAGAGACCAGAGGAAAATAAAGGCACGGAGAAAGCACCTATTTCAAGCCCAGCATCTTCCGACAAAGTTCCTCAAATAGGAGAATCTTCTTCTATTCCCAAGGTAAGTCCTCCTTTCCCTAATAGGTTAACTAAGAACAAAAAAGATGAGGAAGAGAAAGATGTTCTTGAAATCTTCAAGAAAGTTGAAGTCAACATTCCTCTTTTGGATGCAATAAGACAGATTCCTCGTTATGCTAAGTTCCTAAAAGAACTTTGTACCAACAAGAAGAAGCTTAAAGGTAACGAGAGAATCAGTGTGGGGGAATGTGTATCTGCTGTTCTCCAACAAAAACTTCCTGCAAAGCAAAAAGATCCAGGTATGTTCGCTATCCCTTGTACAATTGGTGATAAGGTAGTCTCAGGTTGTATGCTAGATTTAGGAGCCTCTATTAATGTCATGCCGTATACAATCTATAACTCTTTAAATTTGGGACCAATGAAGCCGACTAGAATTGTTATTCAGTTAGCTGATAGGTCTGTGGCTTATCCAGAAGGAGTAATAGAAGATGTACTGGTTAAAGTCAATGATTTAGTATTCCCTGCAGATTTCTACATTTTAAAAACCGAGGATAGCCAAAATACTTGTTCATCACAGTCACCTATTCTGTTAGGTAGACCATTTCTGAAAACTGCTAGAACTAAGATTGATGTAAATGAAGGTACTTTATCAATGGAATTTGATGGTGATAAAATTTCTTTTAACATATTTGATGCCATGAAGTACCCTTCTGATGAATGTTCTACAGTTTCTGTTGTGGATATTATAGATCCACTTATTGAAGATACATTTTATTTGAGCTACACTGAAATGATGCAATCCATTATGAACTTGAGCATAGATGAAAATATTCTTGACACTTTATCTGTGGAATGTGATAATGAACTTAAACAAGCTGTCAAGGATTTATCTACATGTCCTGTTAGTAATTCTAAAATTGCATTACCTAGCTCACATGATAAAATTTTACCATCTGTTGTTTGTCCCCCGTCACTTGAGCTTAAAGCTTTACCTTCTCATTTGAAATATGCATATTTGAGTGAAAGTAATGCTTTACCTGTTATTATTGCTAACAATCTCTCATCTTCCCAAGAAGAGAGGTTAGTTTCTGTGCTTAGGGACAACAAAACTGCCATCGGTTGGACTTTAGCCGACATTAAAGGTATTAGCCCATCAACATGCATGCACCGTATATTGTTAGAAGATGGAGCTAAACCAACCAGAGAGTCACAAAGGAGACTAAACCCTCCTATGATGGAAGTAGTAAAAGCTGAAATTCTTAAACTTCTTGATGCTGGTGCCATCTATCCAATCACAGATTCACATTGGGTAAGTCCTGTGCATGTTGTTCCAAAGAAAAGTGGAATAACTATTGTGGAGAACTCTGAAGGTGAGAAAGTTCCTACTAGAGTGCAAAATGGTTGGAGAGTCTGTATAGACTACAGGAAACTTAATGCATCCACTAGGAAAGACCATTTTCCCCTTCCTTTCATGGATCAAATGTTAGAACGTCTATCTGGTCATTCTCATTATTGTTTCCTTGATGGTTATTCTGGTTATTTTCATATTGCTATTGCCCCAGAGGACCAAGGTAAGACTACTTTTACATGCCCATTTGGTACTTATGCTTATAGAAGAATGCCTTTTGGTCTATGCAATGCACCTGCTACATTTCAAAGATGCATGATGTCCTTATTTTCTGATTTTGTCACGAATATCATTGAAATTTTCATGGATGATTTCACTGTCTATGGAAATTCATTTGATTCATGTTTAGAAAATTTGGAACTTGTGCTTAAACGTTGTGTTGAAACTAACCTTGTTCTCAATTATGAAAAGTGTCATTTTATGGTAGAACAAGGAATTGTTTTAGGGCACGTAGTTTCACCAAAAGGATTGGCTGTTGACAAAGCCAAGATTGATGTGATTAAGTCTATTCCTTATCCTTCTACGGTAAGAGAGGTAAGATCCTTCTTAGGCCATGCTGGATTCTAGAGAAGGTTTATTAAGGATTTCTCTAAAACTGTTCAACCTTTATGCAAGCTATTACAAAAAGAACATAAATTCAATTTTGATGAAGGTTGTAAACATGCATTTAAACTGTTGAAAGAGAAATTGATTTCATCACCTATCATTCAACCCCCTAATTGGAATTTTCCTTTTGAGATAATGTGTGATGCTAGTGACAAAGCAGTTGGAGCTGTTCTAGGTCAGAAAATAGATAAAGTTCCTCATGTGATATATTATGCATCTAAATTACTTGATGATGCCCAATGCAATTATACCACAACTGAGAAGGAACTCTACTCTGTTATTTTTGCTCTAAAAAAATTTAGATCTTATCTGTTGGGAACAAAAGTGATTGTTTATTCAGATCATGCAGCTCTAAAGTACCTGTTAAAGAAGAAGGAGTCTAAACCAAGACTACTGAGATGGATTCTCTTACTCCAGGAATTTGACCTTGAAATCCGAGATAAGAAGGGAGCAGAGAATCTTGTTGCTGATCATTTGAGTCGACTGACATATGACGGGGAAGTATCTCCTATCTCTGATTTATTTCCTGATGAGCATCTTTATGCATTGCATGGAATTATACCTTGGTATGCTGATATGGTTAATTATATTGTTACCAAAGTATTTCCAAATCATTTATCTAAGCCTCAAAAGGATAAAATTAGGAATGACTCAAAATACTACCTTTGGGATGACCCCTACCTTTTCAAAAGCTGCGCAGACAATGTCATACGCAGATGTGTTCCAAATAATGAAATTCAATCCATATTGAATTTTTGTCATACTTTTGAATGTGGAGGTCATTTTGGACCAAAACGAACTGCTAGAAAAATTCTGGAAAGTGGATTTTATTGGCCTACTCTTAACAAAGATGCATATTACTTTGTTAAATCTTGCAATGAATGTCAAAGAGTTGGTAATATATCCAAGAGAGATGAAATGCCTTTGAAAACTATCTTAGTTTGTGAACTTTTTGATGTATGGGGTATTGATTTCATGGGACCTTTTCCTTCGTCTTTTGGAAATACTTACATCTTGCTTGCAGTGGATTATGTGTCCAAATGGATTGAAGCTAAGGCCACTCGAACGAATGATTCCAAAGCAGTTGTGACATTTATCAAAGACAACATATTCCATAGATTTGGAATTCCAAAGGCCATCATCAGTGACAGAGGTACGCATTTTTGCAACAAGGTAGTGGAAACTCTGTTTAAAAAATATCATGTTTCTCATAAGGTTTCTACTGCCTATCATCCTCAAACAAATGGACTTGCTGAAATCTCTAACAGGGAAATTAAGTCTATTCTAGCTAAAGTAGTCAATCCTAATAGGAAAGACTGGAGCCTTCGATTGGGAGATGCTCTTTGGGCATATAGAACTGCATTCAAAACCCCTATTGGTATGTCACCATTTAGATTGGTTTATGGTAAAGCCTGTCATCTACCTGTGGAATTAGAACATAAGGCATTTTGGGCCATTAAACAATGTCATCTTAATCTTGATGATGCA
Source organism: Apocynum venetum (assembly GCA_019593545.1). Classification (NCBI taxonomy): domain Eukaryota; kingdom Viridiplantae; phylum Streptophyta; class Magnoliopsida; order Gentianales; family Apocynaceae; genus Apocynum; species Apocynum venetum. Next base: position 1,274,873 of record SRSM01000149.1, read on the forward strand.
CAATCTAATCGAAAACTGCAGATTCAAGAACTAGAAGAGATTAGAAATGATGCATATGTTAATTCCTGGATTGCAAAAGAAAAGATGAAATATTACCATGACAAAAATCTTTCAAGGAAAAATTTCAATATTGGTGATAAGGTTCTACTCTATAATTCTCGTCTGAGACTGTTTCTAGGAAAGCTAAAGTCAAGGTGGATTAGCCCATTTGTTATCATTAATATCTTTAATCACGGGTCAGTGGAGATAAAAAGTCTTCAAACGAGCAAAATTTTCAAAGTGAACGGTCATCTCCTTAAACCTTTTCATGAAGGTTTTGTCGGACAAATTATCGATTCCGTTGCTTTTGAAGACCCACCACAAGAAAGGAATTGAAATCTGTGCTCGTCGAGTCTAAGACGTTAAACAAGGGCGCTGTGTGGGAGGCAACCCATCGTTTTCTTTAATACTTTTGAATTGTTTGATTTTCCTTTTTCACTTTTTAGCTTGCAGGCCTAGCAGAAATTGTTGAATACGCGTCTTCTCGGATACTGAAAGACGGCGTATTTAAGTTAATTAAATGTCCAACAGTGATTAAACATGGCTTTAAATAGCCTGCTTAATTGTTGAACGAATCACCAAACGATTTCTGCTAATTTCCTTTCAAGAGTAAATTTCATCTGCAAGGTATTTCTTTCCTTTTTACATTTTAGTTTGTCTTTACATCCCTTCTTTCTTTCTATCTCTTTGTTACATAATGGATGATTCTTTAATGAAAATGAGAAGATACTATCCATTGCTCCCTATTAATTATTTGAGAAAAATCTATCTGATGAGATTGGAGCGTATCAAATTACTAGTATCCATTGGAATGCCTGAGGATATTAGGTGGATAATTGAAGCTAAGGTCCGAATTAGTGGTGAACATCCAGCTTTTCCCAAACGTCCACCTGGGTTGGGGAAGAGTAGTTATGCAAAGAAACGGAGAGGTAAAAGAATGAGAGTCTGTTATAAATGTGCTAGATGGAACTGTGATACCAGTTGTCGTTCACTTGGGTATTTATCCGATAATCGGGAAGACAAAATTGCTTTCATTAAGAATGAACTGAGTAAAGAGTCATTAGATGATATCAAACTGACTCTTGATACGCATTCTAGTGGATACGTTCAAATGGAAATTCTCGGGTTATGGAAACAATTAAAAATTGAACAACTCCGGTACACTCTTCGGTATCTGAATTTAAACGATCCCGTTTGCCAGTTTTTAAGAAAGCTGGATGAGCAGCATACCCCCGACTCATAGAAGGTGTTTGAAACCGTTACTGGACGTAAAACCAGAGGAAGATGTGAGCCACAATCACAACTACTTGTTTTTATTTGTTTCTTCCTTGATTTGTTTTATTTGTTTGTTTTCTTTTTAGTGTGTAACAGAATCACTTTTGAAGTCGTTACTATGGAAGGTTCACCAATCAGAAGTCTAACAAACATCGCAGTGTTTGGAGGAACGACCGTGGGTACTACTGTTTCGCATCTAATTGCTGCTATCCAATTGGGAAGAGTACTAGCTCATCGAAAGATCGGTCTAGTATACGGAGGAGGAAATGCTGGATTAATTGGAGAGGTTGCTCAAGCACACCAGTCATACCAAACACTTGTTCAGATTGAAACAAATCAACCAAACAAAGTTCTCGCGGTAGGTGTAATTCCTACTCCTCTGAAAGAAGTATATGGCAGAACAATTGGATATGAGGTACAAACAAAATCATTTTATGAACGCATGACACTCATGTTGCATAACTCTGATGCTTTCATAGTCATACCAGGAGGATATGAGGTTTTAGAATGCTTGTTCAATTTAACATTCTGGTTTAACATGAAACTGCACACTAAACCAATTGGTCTTTTAAATGTTGATCACTACTTTGATGGTTTATTAGCATTTCTTGACATAGCTGTTACACATAAGCTTCTATCTCCAGTAGCACGAAGAATAATTGTATCTGCACCCACAACTAAGGAGCTATTGGATGAATTAGTAGCTTTTGTACCAGAGACAGATCCAGAAGTACCTCCAATTAACTGGTCAATTTCCGGTAACAAGCGAAAAAGAGATTCAATGGATTTAGAGTTAAAGTTGTAAGTTTTTCTTTTTAAATAAATGTGTGTTATTTTCTTTTTATTAAAAGCTGTGGAATAATGTTGTTGTTTTTAAAAACTTTGTGTGTTTTTACATTGAGGACAATGTAATTCCCAAGTGTGGGGGGGTGGTTTGAGTAAAGAGTCAAGTGATTAAACTCATTTGATTCTTGATCCGCACCTTTAAAAACATTGTTTTTAATAATTTGTTGTTTTGTTGAATAAATAATGCATGTATTATAACTTTTTAAGATGTTAGGTAATTTTGTGTTAAATTTTTCAGTCCTTTTATAATTGTACCCCTTTCTGTAAAATTTTTTCGAATAAATCAATTGAATATCTTAGCAATTTGACAAAAATATTCTTATTTAACTAATGTGGCTAAATCTTTTATGTTATGAAACCCAGAGTTAAAAACATTAGTAATGTGATTTGATGATAATGTAAGTTTACTGTGTGTTTTAGTACATTTAAGGTCACTCTCTACACACTAGAGCTTGTTCTTTCACATGCTTGAGACGAAATTTAAATAAAATCTTGGTTGATTTGGGGATGACATAAGGCATTCTTTGATAGTTTGAGCCTTTCTGAACGAACCATACTTATATATATATCCCTCGATCCTACTTTGAGCCAACAAGTATGAATGGTTTCATTACCATTTAATTTCTTTGATAAATAGCCTTGTTTATTACTTTTCTATCCAGATACTTTATTGAGAATGTATTAAACATGTGTTAATCTGTATTGAAAAGTTATGAACACTGTTGATAAAGGATTACGAGATATTGTCAAAAACCGAAAGGTAAAAAAAAAAAAAAGGCTCGTAGATATGATCTCTTCAAAACAAAAAAAAAAAAGAAAAAAAAAGAAGAAGAAGAAGAAAAGAAAAGAAAAAGAAGAAAATAGAAAAGTGTGAAAAATGAAGAGATATCATGGCTAATTTTTCTTCAAGAGGTAGTAATTCATTCTCAATATAAACTCTTGAAATATTTTGAATATTCTTATCCTTCGTTTGTAGCCAAATCCCGAGCTTAACATTACAAGCTTAAAAGTCCTATTTGACCCAGATCGACCAAAATTTTCATCATTAGTGGAGAGTATGTGAGTTTACAAACTTATAAGTTGTGTTGAGAAACTAAGAATGTATTTTCATTTACATAGTGACTTTGTTGTTATCTTTTCATTATACTGATAGCATGTTTTAAAAAAAAAAAAAAAAAAATTTTTATGGGTTTTATGTTTTTCACAGTCACATTTTGTTAACTTTGAATATTAATGTTAAACTTGTGATATTCAAGCACACGAGCACAATTACTTTTCAAATAAAAAGGGGTTAATTGTGAAAGTTGTATTGAAATTAATATAACATTTTGTTACCTTATTAATCTTATTTAAGTTATTTATACTTGTATATTTTGTGTTTATATTTTGCTTGAGGACAAGCAAAGAGATAGTGTGGGGGAATTTGATGTACACATAAATTAACTGATTTTTATACTACTTAATGATTATATTTTGTTTAAAAATCGGTTAATTGTGTCATTTAATGGATATATTTCACATTTCCTTTCTATTTCTTTGTGTTATAAGTTTTTCAGTGTATTCTAGTACATTTTGGAGATAAAAAGAAGAAGAAGAAATGAAGATGAAGATGAAGAAAAAAAAAAAAAGATGAACAGTAACTCCGGTGAATAGTACCACCGTCGATGATGACGTCACTGCTTACGTCATGAACAGTGTCCGTCGGCTGGTCAAAGTCAACAAGTCAACCTGCTACAGTACCGGACCTAGAAATTTCCCTATAAATATGCTAGCTTCATTTCTCATTTGAGACACCAATTTAGCTCCAATCTTCTTCATTTCTTTTGTAATTTCTTTCTTTTATTATTATCTTCATATTAATATAATTTTTAGAATTTTTAGAATAGTTTTTCAAGTCTTTTTTTAAAATTTAGTAAAGAAATTCTGTCCGGATAATTTCAATATTTTCGGGGAGTATTTCTTTCAAATTTTCGTTCTAATGTTTATAAATTTCATCTTATATTTATTAAATATGGATTGTGAGTAATTTCCTTTTGTTAGTAAGGATATGTGTTAAGTTATTAATAAATGGGATTATGAGATAATTTTCTTTGTACTTAATTTCTATTTGGATTTATTTAACTGGACTTATGGTCGGTTTACCCCCCTAGTCTTTATTTATTTTGCTTTATGCACTTTAAATATCGCAAATGGATGGCCGAGCCACCTATTAGTTTAATTTACTTTTATGTCTTTTATTTTCTTTTTTTTATGGAAGGCCGAGCCTCCATACTTTTAGTTTAATTTATTTAAATGGCCGGTTGAACCACCTAATTTGTTTAGTTAATATAAATCCAATCTTTCTTTATATATATATATTTGTATATTTATTTAATATACTTATATCTATATATTAATTAAGTATTTATGTAATTCCCGTTTTAATTAATATAATTATGTGAATTAATTGGATTGACAATCCAATTAATAAACGTGATTATATAGCTAGGATTATTAATCTTGTATTAATGATTCAAGTGGCATCTACTAATTTAATTGAGTTGCAGCTCTTGGCTTAATTAAATTAGTAGTGGAATTATATAATTTAAATTGTATATAATTAAGCTGATTGTTATATACAATTTAATGTTGGTGATGCCTTATTTACTTAATGCAATTTGATTGAACATCCTATACACGCTGGTTGGTAGTGGTGTTTAATTAAATTAGAGATTAATCTGTCTGAGCTGATCGGGATTAATCTAATTTGTAAGGATAGGAATCTGTCTGAGCTGATCGGGATTCTAAAACCAATTACTTAATAATGTCTTTATCTATGATTAATCCCATAAAAAATATAACTTGATACTAATTCCTTGCTAACGTTTTTTTTTTATATCATTTATATTCCAAATTCCTTTTTAATTCTATTCTCAAAATACCAAAAACCCCCAAAACCCTTTCCGATTAATGATTTTAATTTAAGAGTTGACAAATCTCTGTGGATTCGATCCCTACTTTCCCTATCTATATAGGAATTGTTAGGTTTAAATTTGAGAGCCGCACGACAGGCTTCGTCAAGAGAGAAACGCATTAATAGGGAGACCAAAATCAGGAGAATCTCCAATCTTCAATCTTCAATCTTCAATCTTCAATCTTCAATCTTCAACAATGCCAAAAGAATGTTTCTAAGTTGCTTGGGATCCTTAAAAGTAAACTAATAAACCCTATAAATAGTTACAAGAGATCCTAGAGTTAATTACGTAAGAATCATAATTAGAAACTACTTAGAAACATCCCAAAAATTTCAATCCAGAGAGTGGATGCCCGTGTTTGAAAAGTGGACGTCTAGAGGGTTAAAAACATACAAGTGGACGTTTGAAGGTGGAAGCGTGAATTGGATGAGACGCGTCCATTTTAACTCATACGCGTGCGTCCACTTCTATTTTCTTGCAAATCAACCTTCTTCGAGCTTCCAACTTCTCCCAATTTCATTTAAGCATCTTCTAAAACCTTTAAAAGACTTGCAAACAAAGATAGAAGTGTAAAAAATCATTTCAAGTACATAAACACATAATTAGCTAGATTTAAACTCAATAAATAACACAATAAGCTCCTAAAAACCAAGTTAATTATGGTGATATGGGCCGAGAGTTATGAGAGGGGTTCGGTGATCTAGGTCGAGGGGTATGAACAATTACAAGCAATTTGATAAATCTCGTTTACTATGTTTAATTTTTTCTTTGAGAGAGAGATAATGTATGCTTTTAGAGAGATAAATTTTGATGGCTTAGGTTAAATTTTGATAAATTTTGGTCCTTCAAGCAATTTGATAAATTTTAGAGAGTGATGGCTTAGGTTAAATGAGTCTGAATTACAAGAAGGATATTTATGTCTTTTTATAGTTTTATGAGTGCTGCATTTATTAATTCCGGTGTTGGGTGATGCGTTTAAGGAGCCCCTAAAATCTATTCAATTCCACAAAGGTAAAGGGTGAAGAAAAGTACTAAGCAAGGTGAGGAAAAGAAAAATATTGATTAGGTGAAGGTAGTTTGATCCTTGGACTAAAAATGGAGTAATCACTTGAAAGACCAATTCTACACTGTTTTGTCAGGTTTCGAAATTTCAAAGAAGGAGAGTCCAAGGATTGCTTGTGAAGCAGACCAAACGAGGCTTCAGAGAGAAAATAACTAATTATCAATTACGTTTTTCTAGTGCTATCTACCATCGCCTTAGATGAATGCAATCAATATAATTTTGTCGTTGTTTTAGTCTCAAGAGATTTCCAATTTGACCGTTCTTGTTCTTCTAATTATAAAATCAACGCAATTACACAGAGGGAAAAAGTGTAGAATAGTAGTAAGAATGGTGGGAGGAGGAAAAATCGTTGATTAGTTGAAGAAGTTTTCATCCTTGGACTAAATGGTAGGTAATTATTACTTGTAAGACCAATTGTACACAGCTTTATTTCTCAATCATATCAAGATATTTGGTTAGCCTTGATCCCTAATCCCAAATTAGCATATCTATAATATAATAAGGATTGATATGAATTGATCTAAATAATTATCATTATCTATTGGTACTGCGAAGGCCATCTCTAGTGGACTTGTGAAGGTGCCACACTTCTGAAGGTGGAAGCGTGAATTGGATGAGACGCGTCCATTTTAACTCATACGCATGCGTCCACTTCTATTTTCTTGCAAATCAACCTTTTTAGAGCTTCCAACTTCTCCCAATTCCATTTAAACATCTTCTAAAACCATTAAAAGACCTGTAAATAAAGATAGAAGTGTAAAAAATCATTTCAAGTACATAAATATATAATTAGCTAGATTTAAACTCAATAAATAACACAACAAGCTCCTAAATACTAAGTTAATTATGGTGATATGGGTCGAGAGTTATGAGAGGGGTTCGGTGATCTAGGTCGAGGGGTATGAACAATTACAAGCAATTTGATAAATCTCGATTACTATGTTTAATTTTTTCTTTAAGAGAGAGATACTGTGTGCTTTTAGAGAGATAAATTTTGGAGAGTGATGGCTTATGTTAAATGAGTCATAATTACAAGAAGGATATTTATGTCTTTTTATACTTTTATCAGTGCCGCATTTATTAATTCCTGTGTTGGGTGATGCATTTAAGGAGCCCTTAAAATCTATTCAATTCCACAAAGGTAAAAGGTGAAGAAAAGTACTAAGGAAGGTGAGGAAAAGAAAAATATTGATTAGGTGAGGATAGTTTGATCCTTGGACTAAAAATGGAGTAATCACTTGAAAGACCAATTCTACACTGTTTTGTCAGGTTTAGAAATTTCAAAGATGGAGAGTCCAAGGATTGCTTGTGAAGCAGACCAAACGAGGCTTGAGAGAGAAAATAACTAATTATCAATTACGTTTTTCTATTGCTATCTACCATCGCCTTAGATGAATGCAATCAATATAATTTTGTCGTTGTTTTAGTCTCAAGAGATTTCCAATTTGACCGTTCTTGTTCTTCTAATGATAAAATCAATGCAATTACACAGAGGGAAAAATTGAAGAATAGTAGTAAGAATGGTGGGAGGAGGAAAAATCGTTGATTAGTTGAAGAAGTTTTCATCCTTGGACTAAATGGTAGGTAATTATTACTTGTAAGACCAATTGTACACAGCTTTATTTCTCAATCATATCAAGATATTTGGTTAGCCTTGATCCCTAATCCCAAATTAGCATATCTATAATATAATATAAGGATTGATATGAATTGATCTAAATAATTATCATTATCTATTGGTACTGCGAAGGCCATCGCTAGGTGATTGATGAAATAAAATACTAATTAGAGGGATATTAATAGATTAAATTATTGAACTATTCATTCGGTTTTTCGGTTCGGTTTTTACAATTTCGGTTCGGTTTTTCGGTTTTCGATTTTTTTACTTGGATAAACCGAACCAAACCATATTAACTATACTACGGTTCGGTTTTTAAATTTCGGTGTTCGGTTCGGTTCGGTTTTAAACCGAAATTTCACTCTTTTTTTTTGTTTTTTTAAAAAAAAAAATTCAATGAGTTTAAATAAATATGATTAAATGAAATGATGATGTCAAATACACAAGCACATTCAAAAAATAGGCGAAAGAAAATTTATCAATTAAATCATATTATTATATTATTTACACATTTTCAATGAGAAAAATATCGAAAATGATTCATAATATACCAAAATATGATGAATGAACTTCTTTTACAATACTTAATAATCATCTTGTGGATACAAAAACACTTCAAATAGAAAAAGATATAAATAATTTTTGAAGTAAATAAAATTGGTTAAACATTAATTACAATTTTTTTTTTATAAAAAAAAACTTCGGTTTTTCGGTTTAACCGAAGTTTCTAAAGTTGAAACCGAAAACCGAACCGTAATTTTAAAAAATTTCGGTTAACCGAACCGAATAAACCGAAAAACCAAAATACCAAACCATTTTTAAAATTTCGGTTCGGTTCGGTTCGGTTTTTGAACACCCCTATATCCAACCACTTACAGATATGCTGATATTTATAATTATTTAGGATTGTTTACAGCCGTGTAATCCATAACCAAAAGACTAGAATTAATTCATAGCTTTGGAAGTCCTTCGGGATTGAAGTAAAATTATTGTGGAATTGCCTAAAGTTAATTGCAAAATTCATTAGACAATATCTTGACGTGATTCATAAATTATAAACTTTCAGCTGATGAAAATTATACAATGTAAAATTTAAAAATGTTGTTGATCGATGAACTTCCTTTTCTTTTACTTCTACAAACTTGCGATCAAATGTCTGTCAATAAGGTCGGTATAATAATGAAACTTTCTTGTATCTTGTAGCTAATTTAATGTTACAAAGCAATCTTATATCTAAAACAAATTGAAAGTCGTCATACTTTCAAAAAATTAAGAATTTGAACTGTATTTAAATTAGATTTTGAAAAGTGTTTTTTGTTTCGAAAGAACATTTAAATTTCAATAATGGATTCAAATTATTTAAAGTTTCAACAATTATAGAAAGAGTTGAATTCACCCCATCTCTTTCGGTTTAAACTTCGAAAGCAAGAGGGGTCTTGAGTTTCAATCTCATTTTCGATGTTCCATCTATTAATGATTGTTATTACGTAGGTATTATTTCATCTTAATAATGGTTGTTATTAGCTTAAGGGAAATTTAACAAATTCCTTATGCCATTCTAAATTTGAATAAATTCTTATCATTTAACAAAGCCCTTTGGTGATTTCCGAAAATGGATTACCCAAACTACTTTTATTCAAGTGCAAGGTCTCATTCATTTTCAGTTTAATATTGGACATTCTCCAGCCATTGCCTTTGCTGGTTTGAGTAGCCAAAAACCAGAAGTTATCACTATTGCTAATGCAGTTTTCGGATCGGATCCACCTACCTCTATTGATGTTCTCAGCAAAGCATTCCAAGTGCAGAAGGATATCATAAACTATGTTCAGTCACAATTTTGGTGGGATAACAATTCGTAATAATTTGGGCTTACGATGTGATACGCCCATCCGAAACTGTTGTATTCGGATAAATAAATGCATTCTACATTATCTCTGCTCAAAATAAGAATATGCATTATGCGTTTTTTCAATAGTTTATAAGTAGTTGTACATTTCACATTATCTGTGAACGGAATAAGATCAATTATGCATTATGCATCAGCAACAGAACAAAATGTTATTTTATGTGTCCTGTATTGTATATCCTTTCTGATTTTTGTCAGAAACAAATTTGAATTTTTTGTTGAGTGAACTAATAAAGATCGCCTGTACAAATATTTGAAAAGCAATTCGTAATAGAGAGCTCTGCCTAATAAAACTTTCTTGATCGAGAGCACTGCCTCGTAACAATAGTGTAAAACATGAGGCAAATTTGATTTGAAGAAAATATTAGTTCCAAATCTGAAAATAGCTCCTCGCTTCATAGTTTTCACTGCCATTGTTATATTAATTTTGCATTTGCTAAGGCACATTATATATGCAGTGTTTGTGAATGGCAAAATATTCAGGGATCCAAAGATGGTCAAAGCCGAAGACTTCTTTCAAGACCTTAGCATGCCTGGAAATACTTCAAATCCGATCGGTTCTGCAGTGAATGCTGTTAATGTGAACAACCTCATTGGGGTTTAGATATTTCACAAACATAATTACCAAACAAAATTACCTGAGCAGTGTCATGAAGCTTACTTTGCGAATAGGAGAAATTTAGCCAATAATTGAGAGATGCGTTTCAACTTTGTATAATTAAAGGCAATATAGAACAAATGCACTGAAAGTGATACCGTTTTTTAGTGTCCTGTTTTGATCTAATAGGAAGCATTTGACAATAAAACGCTCATCTCTTGAATAGACCATACTTTTATAGTATCTTTCTTGGTAATGTTTCTTTACATATTCCATATGAGACTATCATAGTTGGGAATATTCACAACAAACAGTAGGATGTCTTTTGGGAATATTCCTTTATCTCTTCTTATTAGTTGTTGAAAAACTTTTTCTTTATCACATATTATAAGTAATTTTATGATTTTTAAGGAATATTTTACGCCCATTCTCAATATTATCATTGTTTAATCTTATCTACTTTTCATCTCTTTATCAATTTTAGAACAAAATTTATTTATATCTTTCTTATATTCCTTCATTTTCTCTTCCTTATTTTTAAAACAAAATAAATAAAATATATTATAAAAAAAGTAAATTTCTTTGGTGTGTGTTAGTATCCCTCTGACGACGACATATAAAAAGAGACTGAAGTTATACATAATTGAAGTCTGCTTGAAGCTTGGTAAATATATCTAACCTCTTTGTTGGAAGCACGGATTTGGCCATACCCACGATGAAAATTTGGATGGTGTTTTGTTGGAAATTCTCACTAATCATTGGATTTTGTTGTGTTAGTATATTTTTTTTTATCTCTAGATTCGTACATATATGATAAAGTTTCACTCAGCGTGCAATTTCACCCCAAAAATTAAGAAAATAAAAGGTTTGATATAATAAAAGTACTATTTTACCTACTGTTTTTGGTTTACAAGGTTGTAAATGAAAATTAGTATATAACTTTATTGTTGTATCAACCTCAATATATATAATCACTACAGGAAAAACCAATATTTTTTATGGATATTTTCGTTGGTAATCCTTCTTTGACCAAGGTTTTGGATTGATTGACGACTAAATATTCAGTCAAAGTTTAGATAATCGGTAATGTCGACGGTAGAGTAATTCGTCCTTATTTACGACCGAATTTCGATGGCGGAGTAAACGACGAGAAGTGATCAACGAAAAAAAATTTCGTTTTGGATCCGTCGGTCTTACAAACGGCTTATCGACAGATATTATTAAATTTTTAAAAGTTTACAATAATAAAAATAAGTAAATCCTAAAGAAATTGTCGCAATTATAAATATGTTTCTAAAAAATTAAAATATTTTTGTCGGAAATCCGTCGCTAATATTTATTAAAATTTTAAAATAATTTAATATCCGTAGGGAATCCATTGGCAATATTTATTAATTTTCAATAAATAATTAAATTTTCGTCGGAATATACATGGCCAATATCTATTAGTTGTTAAAAACAATTTAATTTCTGTAGGCAATTTGTTGCCAATATATATTAATTTAAAATTAATTTCCGTCGAGAATCTGCAGCCAACATTTGTTACTTTTAAAAATAATTTCATTTTCATCGGTAATTTGTTGCGAATATTTATTAATTTTTTAAAAAAAATTAGATTCCTTTGGAAAATTTTTAAAATTAAACAAATTTTTTAAGGAATCCATCTATAGTATGGGGGTAACTATCGAAAATATTACTATGATGAATTAATTTCAGTAGGAAATCTGCCGAAAATTAATTTTTTATTATATAAATTTTTACTTTGAAAATATTTCAATATTCTTTGCAAAAAGGTATTAGTGATAAAATCTGTATTTTGAATTAAAAGCACTCAATTAATAATTAAATTTGTAAAATAATATAAGTTTATTGAATAAAACTAATATAAAATATATTCGAAATTAGTTAATCAAATAAAACTAAAATAAGATGTATGCGTGATAAATATATCAAAATAGTACATGAATATCAACTAACAATAACATAATGTGCCTGTACATGAGTAAATGAATTTTTAAAACTGTCGCACAAATTTATTAAATTTTTAAAATTAAACAATTTTTTTAGTGAATCCATCTATAGTATGGGGTAACCATCGAAAATATTAATATGATGAATTAATTTTAGTAGAAAATCTGCCGAAAATTTTAATTTTTTTATTATATAACTTTTTGCTTTTAAAATATTTCAATATTCTTTGCGAAAAAGTATTAATGAATAAAATTTGTATTTTGGATTAAAAACACTCAATTAATGATTAAATCTGTAAAATAATATAAATTTAATGAATAAAACTAAAATATTATATATCCAAAATTAGGTAATCAAATAAAACTAAAATAATATGTATGTGTGATAAGTATATCAAAATAGTACATAAATATCAATCAACAATAATGGAATGTGCCTGTACAGGGGCACGGACAGGGGGAGGAGGAGGGGGTGGGGCATCAAAATGACATGAAGGGCCGGGATGATGACCAGGTGACGACACAGTAAAATCCTCATCCTCCGCAACATACTTATCCTAAAAAAATGTCATCCTCGGGTACAGACGGTAGTACTGGTGGAGTCGAAAATCCCATTTGGATGGCTAAGTTTTTTAAGTATGTTTGCAAACTATCCTTTCAGAATTTCATGGCTCTAAACTTGTCTTTGAACTTCCTCCATATAATACCCACCTCCATGCCTACTTGCAAACCCACTAGTTGGGTCACAGGCTCCTGGATCCGAGCTTTTTTATCCACTAGCTCCGAAGAAGCGGATGGTGTAGACTGCGTACTGGATGAACCCTTCATCAGACGTCATCTCACTCTAGGCGCTTCCGACCCCAACCCTGAAGCACAGTCCTCTTGAAGCCACCTGCTACCTCAACAAATAGTTCCTTATCATAGGCATCAAAAGATGAGTGGAGTCAGTGGACTCCATCTGAGAGTACTGCTCACATAATACATTGAGATCATTCTGCAATTACATTAAAATTGTAAGCAAACGATATAATTAAATTCACATTAATAATGGAACAAACACATACCATAGAATGCTATGATTTCTCGCTATTAAATGGGCCCTTACTAAGGCCAAACTGGAATGTGTGAGTCTTCTTATACAAATTTTTATACCTATATTGGGAACCTTCCTTCTTCCGCTACAAAAGATTAGAAAAAGATTAAAAAATTATAATCATATAATTAATATATGGATTTAAATATATGTATTAGAATGAGTAACCATTCTCTTCTCGTGTTCTGAGAATGAAATCAACCCTCCAGTATGAGCCAAGGAATGAGCCGCAGCTCTTTTGCTCTTACCTTATCTAAAATAACGCAACCACTTCTCAGTTCTCCAAGAAACATGTAATTGTTTCCAATTATCTTTCCTTATCCAATAAGGGGATAGTCAAACTCTTCTGCTTACAAGCACGACACATCTCATTCTATATAAGGCCGTCATGCTCAGGAAACAAATTAAATCGAAGGCATTTATAATTAAAATATATAATTTTAATTTATTTCAAGCTCATGTTAAACTTACACTCCAATTTGCAAACCACATATTTCAAACTTGTGCAGGAACTTGGGAGAATTTGGCAAATGGACCAATAAAGTGTTTCTTAATAGTATCAGTAACCTTCCTAATAGGCTCCACAGATTGATCAAATCTATTTAAATTATCCATATTGACAAAATAAATTAATATTTTAACAAAATTTTGGCATTATCTCCCCTATAAATTAAACATTTTCCAGGCACACAGGCAACACAATTTATTTTCAAATACACCGCAAATGTCAATAACAATGTCAACAAACTAATAATAAATGCCATCTAATATTTAAGAAATCATATTAACCAATAAACTTCACATCTCCAAGAATAATATATCATCTAACATTTAAAAAATCATATCAACCAATAAATGTAACGTCTCCCTAGAATAATATATCATTGATAACATTTAACAAATTAGTTTGCAACTGAAACATAATTTTATACTTGCAAATCACCATTAGGAGAAATGAGTGGACGATCATCCTCACTCCGTGACTATGATTGAGTAGATGGTGTAGCAGAATCGAAAACTGGTGGACTAGAAGGGACATGACCTGAGGTGGAGGCAGGTGTGCAAGTGTCTGAACCAACTATGTCTGGACTAGAATCCTCCATAACTCGTGGTAACCCAGGATGCAGTGTACAATGTCTAGAACTATCCATGAGTGCAATAATAAGAAATGTCAATATTAATTTGCCAATAAGGCGATACTATAATTTGTTTAATGAGCTTTAATTAATATCTATATAATTTAAGTCTTTAATATAAAATAAAGTCATCCTATAATTTCGATAATGGGATTTAATTCATCTGTATTTAATTAATCTCATTAAGTTTTTAATAAACTGATCATCAAATTTCGATAATGAGATTTAATTAATCTCTTTAATTTAAAATAAAGGGACACTGAAATAAAGGGATTCAAACTCTGGTCATGTCAATTTGTATAGAAATGTTGTGCAACCAAACCAAATAATAACTTTGAATATGTTTTCACAATTTTAATATTTATACTATTACATTCCTACCAAAATAATAATAATAATAACAACAACAATAATATCAATATAATATTTTATAATAATTACAGATGATAATAATTAATACTAATTTTTTATTGTTGGTACTATTATTATTATTATACTAGATAATCATATTATCACTAATAATGACAACATTAAAACATAATAATAGTAATAATAATAATAACAACAATAATAATAAACCAACAACAATTATAATACCAATACAATATTTTATGATAATAATATATAATAATAATTGTAATAATATAATACCAATTTTGTTATTGTCGGTACAAGTATTATAATGATAACAATAAAAAGAAATTAACACATAATTATAATAATAAAAGTAACACATAATTATAACAATAATAAAATGAAATAATAATAATAATTGAAAAACCTAAGAGCATGGGTGAATTAAGTTTTATCCCATTTTTTTTAACCTAATTAAATTAAGCCCTTCTAAGACAACAATTATCAAACACTTGGTACTCAAATAGTGTGTAACGATGTGGTCAAGTAAATAGTAGAAATAAAATAAAGAGCACAATGATTTATAGTGGTTTGGTTTGTCCAACAAAACCTAGTTCAGTACCTTGAGTTATATACTTAAGGATTTCACAAAATCTTTCACTAATTTTGCACGAGAAATTACAAATGAAGCTCACTCAATTCACCTTAGAGTTTTACACAAAAACCTCTTACTCAATCAAGATTCACTCAACTACTTGAGTTTTATAACACAACCTTGATTATACAACTATCTCCAATACAACAATTAATGAAATATATACACTTGAGATAATCACAATTATCTTTAATTCAATACTCACTCTAACCCTTAGACTTTTAAGATAAACGCAACCTTGAATAAGAATTACAAGATGTGAATAAAGAGAGCTTGATATAAATATCACCTTAATTGTGAAAGTATATCAATTCTTGTACAAAGACCTCTTTGAGTAATTTGTTCCTCAGGCTTGCTCAAGAACACCAATAAATGTGTGAAACCCTTCTTATATGATTTTCACAATGTGAATGTTTTGAAAGGGATTGAAAATGTTTCTAAAATGTTCTATGAAAACTGTCAATCAGATTTTAGCTCAGAAAGTCATATATCTAAGATTTTAAAACATTTGGGTATTTATATGTGTGTTCCAATAGTCATAAAAATGACTGTTTAAATCCTACTCAAAAGACTTGGTCGTTCGCACCCTCATCCACAAGTATAGCAGAGAGATCTGAACATTCTGGAGACGATGAGCTGAGAAGTCCGATCGACCGTATGAATTCTGGTCGACCGCACATGCAATAAGGTCGATCACTCAACACATTAACCATGCAATACAACATTCCAATCAACTCTAAAAGTTGCGAAATATATTTTATAAAACTTTTAAGCATATACATGTATTTTGAAAACCATTTCAAATATCCAACTCATACTTTAACTTTATAAAATACATTTTGAAAACGTTTTACGTTAATTGAGCAACCTATAAAATAATTATTCACAGAGATAAACGTAGAGATATCTAAGTGATATCAGCATTTAACACTATACCTTTAGATTCTATCTAATTCAGAAACGCTTGTCTTCTACACTTGATAACATATGATCTTCTCTGACAATGGATTAGACATTTGAATCCTCAAAAGCTTTAAGTCATTAGTCCTTATCAATCTTTGTCATTAATAAAAATTAAGACATTAAAAACTTTAAGGCTTTCTATAATAATAATAAAAGTAACACATAATTATAACAATAATAAAATGAAATCATAATAATAAAAGTATGCACTTGGTCTAATTGGGCTT
This sequence comes from Apocynum venetum, assembly GCA_019593545.1. Lineage (NCBI taxonomy): Eukaryota > Viridiplantae > Streptophyta > Magnoliopsida > Gentianales > Apocynaceae > Apocynum > Apocynum venetum. The sequence continues at coordinate 1,291,570 of SRSM01000149.1, forward strand.
TAAGTTGATCTTGGACTCATTTATGTCTTTTTTTAATAACAATAATACCGAATTTATTATTATTTTTACTAGTATTATTATTATTATTATTAATAAAATATGGAATTAGTCTAATTGGGCTTTAATTTGATCTTGAACTCAATTATGCTTTTAATAATAATAATAATACCAAATTTATTATTGTTGTTACTAATAATATTATTATCATTATAATTACGCTTAATAATAAGGTTAAAATAGATTGTTTTATAAGAATATATAAAATAGATTCAAATATAAATAAATTACTAGAACTATAAACAATATAGTTATATAACTATGTAGTATATATATTTATATATGATATAGAGTATATATAAAAGTTTCATATGTAGTGAGTGTGTATATCTATAGTGTATGTGTATAGCATTATAAAAACTTGCCATTCCCAAAACAATAACAATTTTTGTAAAAAAAATAAAAATATTTTTCGTAGCTATTCCATCGGTATATTTATTGTAAAACAAAAAAACAAAAAAAAATTCGGTATTCCATTGGCATATTTAAGTTTTTTAAAAAATAAAATAATTCCGTCTATATTCCGTAGCTATTCCGTCTGTATATTTATTTTAAAAAAACATTTCATTAGTATTCCGTTAGTATATTTAATTTTTTTAACAAGAAAATAATTCGATTAGTATTCCGTAAGAGTCTACATGGAAAATGGAAAATGAAAAATGGATGTTTAATTATGATTGACTCAATCCAAAATGTAAACTAGTTTTAAACAAATAAGAGTGGTAATCAAAATGGAAGGAAAATTATGATTGACTTAATCCAATTAAGAAAATAATGACTGCGTACGTAAACTTTATTAGGCGAAGTCTTGAGTAGTAGTTGGAGAATCATGCATTTCCGAATTATAAAATTTTAATTGTAGAACAAAACACCAATATAAATAGGCATCTTCTCCATGTTATCCTCACCAAGAGTTTTTGAAACATAATGATAACAACAACAATTATAATACCAATACAATATTTTATGATAATAATATATAATAATAATTGTAATAATATGATACCAATTTTGTTATTGTCGGTACAAGTATTATAATGATAACAATAAAATAAATTAACACATAATTATAATAATAAAAGTAACACATAAGTATAACAATAATAAATGAAATAATAATAATAATTAAAAAACTTAAGAGGAGGGATGAATTAGGTTTTATTCGATTTTTTTAACCTAATTAAATTAAGCCCTTCTAATACAACAATTATCAAACACTTGGTACTCAAATAGTGTGTAACAATGTGGTCAAGTAAATAGTAGAAATAAAACAAAGAGCACAATGATTTATAGTGGTTTGGTTTGTCCAAAAAAACCTTGTTCAGTACCTTGAGTTATATATACTTAAGGATTTTACAAAATCTTTCACTAATTTTGCACGAGAGATTACAAGAGAAGCTCACTCAATTCACCTTAAAGTTTTACATAAAAACTTTTTACTCAATCAAGGTTCACTCAACTACTTGAGTTTTATAACACAACCTTGATTATGCAACTATCTCCAATACAACAATTAATGAAATATACACACTTGAGATAATCATGAAAGCCCTAAAGCTTTTAATGTCTTAATTTTGATTAATGACAAACATTGATGAGGACTAATGTCTTATTTGTACAAGTGATAGAGTTTTTGGATTCATGATCTAATCCATGCAACAACAAGATTTCAAGTCTTCAAGGAAGTATACAAGTCAAGACTATCAAGATTTGAAGACTAGCTTTTATTGGATTAGATAGGAACTAGAGGTATAGTCTTAGAGTTATATATTTTGATATCTCTAGTTCTACCTCTAATTGAGTAATGGTTTCTAAAGGTTGCTCTATGAACTTAAAACGTTATTTCAAAATGTTTTTTATGTTAAAATATGTTTTGGTATTTCGAAAATCATGCATCTTGATTTCAAAACTTATATGGTTCATAAACTCTTGTTGGATTGATACCATAACTTATATGGTTGATTGAAATCATCATTTGTGTGTTAGAGTATTGTTGATACACAAATGAACATGTTTCAGTCGACCTAAAGTGGTCCAGGTATCGTCCATAAGTTAGTTTATCTTGTGGATGCATGTGCTGTCAAATTTGTTCATCTGCCAACTTGTGGACGACCATGAGGTCGACCGCAGGTGAAGTGAGGTCGACCGCAGGTGAAGTCCGGTCGACCGGAGGATGAAAAATCATCATCCGGTGGTTGTCCAGTGAGCTTGAGGATGATGGTGCGGACGACCAAGTCTGATTTGCGGTCGACCGCACTTCCTGAGTGGGTTTCCAACAGCTTCTTTTTTGACCGTTGGGAACAAACCTTTAAATACCAAAACCTTTGGAATTCTTTAAAAAGAAGATTTTTTGAGCAAAAGCATTATATATCTTGATCCTATAACATCTTAGAAACATTCCAAAACCCTTTCTAAAAACATCAATCTTGTTAAAATCATTCAAGAAGGGTTTTTACATTCAAAGGTGAATTTTGAGCAATCTTGACAAGCCATTACTCAAAGAGGTGATTGTGATTCAAATTGATATATCTTCACATTAAGGTGATATCTATCAAACTCTCTCTTATTATTATTGATTGTAATTGTATCAAGGTTGCAAGTAACATAAAACCCTAAGTGTTAGGGTGAGCCTTGTGTAGGTTGTTTTGTATTCAAGGTTTGTTTGTAAAACCTTTGGAAGAACCTTGAATTGAATTGTTGTATTAGGATTCACTAAGGAGAGTGGTGGGATTATTGTATAATCAAGGTTGTGTTGTAAAACTCAAAGGGTTGAGTGAGCCTTGATTGGTTTGAGAGGTTATTTGTAAAACCATAAGGTGAATTGGGTGAGCCTCTTTTGTAATCTCATTTATTTGATTAGTGAAGGGATTTGATAAATCCTTGAGTAGGTAACTCAAGGTAGTGGATTAGGTTTTGTTGGATAAACCGAACCACTATAAATCATTGTGTTCAATGCTCTAATTTCTGCATTTTATTTGAACACATTATTTCTCACACAACTAGCACACCAAGTGTTTGATATTTGTTGTCAAAGAGGTGTTTTATTGAATTAGGTTGAAAAATCGGATAAAAACCTAATTCACCCCCCCTCTTAGGTTTTTCAAATCACAATTATCTTTAATTCAAGACTCACTCTAACCCTTAGACTTTTAAGATAAATGCAACCTTGAATAAGAATTACAAGATGTGAATAAAGAGTTTGATATAAATATCACCTTGATTGTGAAAATATATCAATTCTTGTACAAAGACCTCTTTGAGTAATTTGTTCCTCAAGCTTGCTAAAGAACACCAATAAATGTGTGAAACCCTTCTTATATGATTTTCACAATGTTAATGTTTTGAAAGGGTTTGAAAATATTTCTAAAATGTTCTATGAAAAATGTCAATCAAATTTTAGCTCAGAAAGTCATATATCTAAGAGTTTAAAATATTTGGGTATTTATATGTGTGTTCCAATGATCATAAAAATGACTGTTTAAATCCTACTCAAAAGACTTGGTCATTCGCACCCTCATCCACAAGTATAGCAAAAAGTTCTGAACATTCTGCGGACGATGAGCTGAGAAGTCCGATTGACAGTATGAATTGTGGTCGAATGCACATGCAATAAGGTCAATCGCTCAACACATTAACCATGCAATACAACATTCCAATCAACTCTAAAAGTTGCAAAATCTATTTTATAAAACTTTTAAGCATATACATGTATTTTGAAAATCATTTCAAATATCCAACTCATACTTTAACTTTATAAAATACATTTTGAAAAACGTTTTACGTTCATTGAGCAACCCATAAAATAATTATTCACAGAGATAAACCTAGAGATATTTAAGTGATATCAACCTTTAACACTATACCTTTAAATTCTATCTAATTCATAAACGCTTGTCTTCAACACTTGATAACATGCGATCTTCTCTGAAGACTAAACTTTGAGTTTGTATGGATTAGACATTTGAATCCTAGAAAGCTATCACTTGTACAATTAAGTCATTAGTCCTTATCAATGTTTGTCATTAATAAAAATTAAGACATTAAAAACTTTAAGGCTTTCTATAATAATAATAAAAGTAACACATAATTATAACAATAATAAAATGAAATCCTAATAATAAAAGTATGCACGTGGTCTAATTGGGCTTTAAGTTGATTTTGGACTCATTTATCTCTTTTTTTAATAACAATAATACCGAATTTATTATTTTTGTTACTAGTATTATTATTATTATTATTAATAAAATATGGAATTAGTCTAATTGGGGTTGAAGTTGATCTTGAACTCAATTATGCTTTTAATAATAATAATATTAATACCAAATTTATTATTGTTGTTACTAATATTATTATTATCATTATAATTACCCTTAATAATAAGGTTAAAATAGATTGTTTTATAACAATATATAACATAGATTCAAATATAAATAAATTACAAGAACTATAAACAATATAGTTATATAACAATGTAGTATATATATTTATATATGATATAGACTATATATAAAAGCTTCATATGTAGTGAGTGCCTATGTATATAGTGTATGTGTATAGCATTATAAAAACTTGCTATTTCCAAAACAATAACAATTTCTGTAAAAAAAATAAAAATATTTTTCGTAGCTATTCCGTTAGTATATTTATTTTAAAACAAAAAAATAAAAATTCTATCAGTGTTCCGTCAAGAGACTATATAGAAAATGCAAAATGGATGTTTAATTATGATTGACTCAATCCAAAATGTAAACTAGTTTTAAACAATTAAGAGTGGTAATCAAAATGGAAGGAAAATTATGATTGACTTAATCCAATTAAGAAAATAATGACTGCGTACGTAAACGTTATTAGGCGAAGTCTTGAGTAGTAGTTGGAGAATCATTCATTTCCGAATTATAAAATTTTAATTGTAGAACAAAACACCAATATAAATAGGCATCTTCTCCATGCTATCCTCACCAAGAGTTTTTGAAGAAAATATTAACAAGTTCTCAGACTCAGATCCACATCTAAAAATGGCTGCTCGCTTCATAGTTTTCACTGCCATTGTTTTATCAAGTTTTGCATTTGCTAATGCACATGATCCCAGTCCCCTTCAGGATTTCTGTGTAGCAGTCAAGGATTCCGCTGCAGCAGGTAAGTATCAATGCATATAACTGCATGCATTTGACCCATATTTCATCTTATCATACAATTCTCTGATGATGATTCTCAATGTAAATATATGCAGTGTTTGTGAATGGAAAAATATGCAAGGATCCAAAGAAGGTCAAAGCCGAAGACTTCTTGTTTCAAGGCCTTAACAAGCCCGGAAATACTTCGAATCCGGTCGGTTCTGCAGTGACGGCTGTAAACGTGAACAACCTAGCAGGTCTCAACACTTTAGGAGTTTCATTGGCTCGTATCGACTTTGCACCTTACGGCCTAAACCCACCCCATACACACCCTCGTGCAACTGAGGTTCTCGTTGTTTTACAAGGCACACTCTATGTTGGATTTGTTACTTCCAATCCAGGGAATAACATGAAAAATCGTCTGTTTACAAAGACCTTAAAAGAAGGTGACGTCTTTGTGTTCCCTGAAGGTCTTATTCATTTTCAGCTTAATATTGGACATGGTCCGGCCATTGCATTTGCCTGGTTTGAGTAGCCAAAACCCAGGAGTTATCACCATTGCGAATGCCGTCTTCGGATCCGATCCTCCTATCTCTCGGGATGTCCTCAGCAAAGCATTCCAAGTGGACAAGAATATCATTAGAAACCTTCAGTCCAAGTTTTGGTGGGATAACAACTAATAAATAATAATTTTGGCAAATTATCTTCTGTCACAGTTTAATTTGCAATGATGAAACAAAAAAAATAAACGCAGCTTAGCATTTGGATAAGAACACGCAGCAACGGAGCAGAATGTTGTTGTATGAGTGTGTATTCTGTTGTTATGAGAAATAAAATTTGACAGCTTTGTTTGGTAATTCCGATGCCATCTTGTGTTGCTTGAAGTTTGCAAACTATTACTATTATATAATGGGACGAATACATACACATTATTGACAAAAAATTGTATATGGATAATAATCCAGTGAAGGCATCAAAATGAAGTAGTTTTGATTTGATGAAATGATAGGGTCCACTGTTATTGGATTATGTTTGACAATAGGATTTTCAACTTAGACCATTAATTGGTCAATAGGGTCCTCTGGAGGCGACCTTACTAAATATGCTCAACTATAATTGTTCAACCACTAATATGTCTTTACTTTGCCCGACTGATTGGAAACTTGAGAATAAATTAAAACACTTACCTCTTCAATTGGCCCCTCATGTAATTTTAGTCTCTATCAATATTTCTTTAATCTTCAATGTGAGACTTGCATAGATGGGAATGTTCCTAATAAATAATGAGATATGTCTACTATTTCAAAGGTATATTAAATACATATTCAATGAAGTATTTGCTCAATATTTTTATTATTATATAAGAACTTGAAGTTGGTATTTACAAACAGAAAAAAAAAACTTGAAGTTGTTTTCTAGCTGGCTTTACGAGTCGAGGTTTGTGAATATATCTAATGCACGGCCTGTGAGCCTAAAGGGCCATAATGTATATATATACACCGTGAAGAAAAATTAGAGAGGGATAAAAATTTTAGTCGATCAACAATAAATTTGTGAGGGATTGCTACCCAACAAATAATCGGTCAATGACAAGAGGTTTGACAAAGTAGTTACAAATTTACCATGGAAAATTTTTCATAAAAACATTATATAATTAAAATATTCATCATAAATCTCTAATGGTTCAAGCAAACGGCATTCATGACAGATGTTACTTGTTATTCAAGAAAATAATAACCTAAATTTGTAATTCTTGCAAGTCCTATGTTAATTATTAACAAATGATTTGATATGGTCCCCTTGAGTGAGAAGCATTGATTTTATCATGCTCATGGTGGAAACGTAGATGGTGTTGCTCCGTCCCTTTATCTCAAAATATAACATGGTACAAACAATATATTGTCACTTTTTAGGTAAATTTGACCATTTGTTTATAATATTACAATTATATATCATTATTCATATCCTCATTTTTTTCTTATTACCAAAGAGTGACTTTAACAACACAAAAGCATTCTTCTCTCTTCATGTATTTATTATATTTCTTATTAGCAATTACACTACACCATCAGTCTCAAAATAAATTCTCTAGATGATTTTCTTCTTATTCCAAAATATAAATCGTTTTACGAGATTTTATAGATATTTTTTCATTGACTTATAATATTACCCTTACTTTTTTTCATCTCTCTTCTCATTTCTTTCTTATTTGCAAGACATGTGAACAACTTTTGAATCAAAATGTTTTCTTGATCTATGTAAAAGTCTTCCAAGGACTTATATTTTTTGACGGAGTGAGTAGTTTATTTTCTCTTTCTTATTTTTAAAACAAAATAAAAGAGGGTATTTTAAAATACCTCGTTAATCTGCGCACCATTTCTTCTAAGATCTTATATTTAAGAATTGAGGAAGTATAAAAAATAAAAAATCAGGCAACATGGAATTCCACACCAAAAACTAATAAAAATAAAAAGGCTTGATATAATAAAAGTGCTATTTTAGCTACTCTTATTGGTCTAAAAGGTTTTAAATGAGAATTAGTATATAACTATACTGATGTGTGATCAGCCTGAAGATAATTAATTTTAACTTGACCGCTCCTACTGTTCTTCTAATAATAAAATAAAATCTATTCAATTTCACAAAGGGAAACGGATGAAGAATTAATAGTACTGAGGAAGGTAGGGAAAAGAAAAAGATTGATTTGTTGAAGATGCTTTGATCCTTGGACTAGAAATGGAGTAATCGTTGGAAAGACCAATTCTACACTGCCATCAAGTTTCGAAATTTCAAAGATGGAGAGTCCAAGGATTGCTTGTGAAGCAGACTAGACGAGGGTCCAGAGAAGAAAAAACAAAATTATGAATTGTGTTTTTTCTAGTGCTATTATTTATGAGCAAACTATAACTATAGCCATATGGCAAAATAATTATTCCCATTTTGTTTCTAATTAATTTTAATGGTTTGATAAAATTGATGCCTAATTTTATACTTTTAATAAACACTAGCTTCCATTTTCTTCTCATATTGTTAGCTCAACTGGCTTGCAAAGTAGAAGTTCACATCTATATTAGAAGGGGCAAAACATTTCTTATTTTTATAAATAGAGAACTTCTTGATCAGCAAGCTTCTCCTCTGATATCTTTTGCAGCATCCCCGACTCAAACTTCCAAATCTGCAATGTCAAATAAGTTTAATTAGACAATATCTTGATACGATTTATAAACTTCCAGATGAAAATCTACAAGGTTATGAAAATGTGGTCTCTTGATGTAATGCATCAACTTTATTATTATTATCTTTTTAACAAATAGAAAATGGAAAAAAGCAAAATCCCCTTGGATAAAATTTGAGTCAACCTGAAATTCCACCACAAAAGAAGGAAAAAAATAAAACTTAGATGACAAAAATACTGTTTACCTAATATCATTTTTGTTAAATGAGAATCAATATAATATTTAATTTTTTGTTGTTTCAGTCTGAAAAGATTTGCAATTTGACCGTTCTTGGTCTTCTTCTAATGCTAAAATCAATGCAATTAAGGGAAACTGTACCAACGAAGAAAGCTGAGAAGAGGAAAAATTGCTGATTAGTTAAAGAACTTTTCATCATTGGACTAAAAGGTAGGTAATTACTTGTCAGACCAATTCTTCAGTCCTTTTATTTCTCAATCATATCAAGATTTTTAGTTAGCCTTAATGCCCAATCCCAAATTAGGATACGTATAATTAAATGGGTTAATTTGATTAGTATGGTTTTTTTTTTTTGAAAAGGAGAGATTTTATTAAATTGGAAACAAGATTACAAGATCTGGCACCAAGTCCTCTCCAAAACTAAAACTATTACAGCAAACACATATATAACAAAAATACTGAAATTCAAACTACCTACAAAAAGACAACAAGATCGACAAAACAGAAGCGAAACTCAATGGTGATATACACAACCCAACGCAATGCAACTCCACCAAATCCAAACTGAAGGTAACCTTCCACTGAATCCACAATTAACTAACCAAGACCGCCAACACAAAAGTAAAATCCTAAAGGTTATGAAACCAACACAATTGTAACAAACTCTAACATAAAAGAAGCTAAAGGAAAAAACCTACTGAGTCCAACCCAACCCTCCTCCATCTAGACTTCCAAGAAGAAGAAATGTTAGAGAATTAAAAAAAAAAATTTCACGTCATCTGCCTAATCAGCACCATCACACAAATCAGGCGAAGACCTGTGATAAAAGAGGCACTGCTGACATGACGTCATTTTGATCAAGAGAAAAATACAAGAATAATAATAATAATTGAAACGAGAATGCGTTCTCACCAGAAGTCATGTGCGCTGAGTGGCGTCTTCCCGAAGAAGTCTGCCACTACCCACTATTTGAAGTAAATCGGTACGTGAAATCACCATTTTGTCCATGGTTTTTGTGCCTGTAAATAGATAGCTTGTTTTAATCATTTCTTCACCAATTTGCTCCAATTTTTTCCATTTATTTTGAAATTTATTTATTTTATTATTATCTTCATATTAATATAGTTTCTAGAATTCTTAAAATAAATTTTCAAGTATTTTTGTAATATTTAGAAAAGAAATTATGTCCGGATAATTTCAATATTTCCAAGGAGTTTTATCTTTTATTTCTTTATAGAAGGCCAATGCTCCTAACTAGTTTAATTTATTTTTATGTCTTTAATTTCTTTTTATGGAAGGTCGAACCTTCATACTTTTGGTTATTGATTTATGGAAGGTCTTTAATTGTTTGATCAGCTGTTAATTGATTAATTGATCTATAATTGATTAATAGGCCGTTAATTTTATGTGATTTGTGTTGATGTTGTCCTTAAACTTAATATCTTGATTAGATATTTTATGCGAGCGATTCATTAATTTAGTTTAATTAAGTTTATGGTTAATTTGTTGTGTATCTCAAGGATTTACCTAATTTTATAGGAATCGGTGATTTACCTAAGAGAAATTCTAAGTCATTACTCAAATATATGGTTATCGATGATTGATTCTAAATAAATGAAACTGAAATACAAAGTCCTTTCTAACGTTTGTTTTCCATTAATTACTATGTAAAACAATTAAGATAACCAATAATAATTGAAATCACATAATAGAATTTAAACAAGAATTGTATGAATTCATGACAGATGTTACTTGTTATTCACGAAAATAATAACCTAAATTTGTAATTCTTGCAAGTCCTATGTTAATTATTAACAAATGATTTGATATGGTCCCCTTGTTAATTACTATTTGGGAAAATTATCGAGAAGAACCATTGCAAATCCCACAAGATCAGCTTCAATTGTGGCAGTGAGAAGCATTGATTTTATCATGCTCATGGTGGAAACCTAGATGGTGTTGCTCCGTCCCTTTATCTCAAAATATAACATGGTACAAACAATATATTTTGTCATTTTTAGGTCTATTTGATCATTTGTTTATAATATTACAATTATTTATCATTATTTATATCCTCATTTTTTTCATATTACCAAAAAGTGACTTTAACTTTTCGTTGTTTCTTTCTTATTCTCAACACAAAAGCATTCTTCTCTCTTTATGTATTTATTATATTTCTTATTAGCAATACACTAGGCCATCTGTCTCAAAATAAAATCTCTAGATGATTTTCTTCTTATTCCAAAATATAAATCTCTAGATAATTTTCTCTCTTCATTGACTTATAATATTACCCTTATTTATTTTCATCTCTCTTCTCACCTCTTTCTTATTTGCAAGACATGTGAACAACTTTTGAATCAAAATGTTTTCTTGATCTATGTAAAAGTTTTCCAAGGACTTATTTTTTGACCGAGTGAGTAATTTATTTTCTCTTTCTTATTTTTAAAACAAAATAAATGAAGGTATTTTAAAATACCTCGTTAATCAAAGCACCATTTCTTCTAAGATCTTATATTTAAGAATTGAGGGAGTATACAAAAAAAAAAAAAATTCAGGGAACATGGAATTCCACACCAAAAACTAATAAAAATAAAAAAGGCTTGATATAATAAAAGTACTATTTTAGCTACTCTTATTGGTCTAAAAGGTTTTAAATGAGAATTAGTATATAACTATACTGATGTGTGATCAGCTTGAAGATAATTAATTTTACCTTGACAGCTCCTACTGTTCTTCTAATAATAAAATAAAATCTATTCAATTTCACAAAGGCAAACGGATGAAGAATTAATAGTACTCAGGAAGGTAGGGAAAAGAAAAAGATTGATTTGTTGAAGATGCTTTGATCCTTGGACTAGAATGGAGTAATCACTGGAAAGACCAATTCTACCCTACTTCATCAAGTTTCGAAATTTCAAAGATGGAGAATCCAAGGATTGCTTGTGAAGCAGACTAGACAAGGGTCCAGAGAAGAAAAAAAAAATCATGAATTGTGTTTTTTCTAGTGCTATTATTAATCTTGCATTAATGATTCAAGTAGCATATACTAGTTTAATTGAGTTGCAACTCTTGGTTTAATTAAATTAGTAGCAGAATTATATAATTTAAATTGTATATAACTAAGTTGATTTTTATATACAATTTAATGTTGGTTACATAATTGGTTTAATAACCAATAGCAGTAACTATTAATTGATCCAAACCGGTGTTTGATTAATTGATAGATAATTTTTTGATCAACCGTTAATTGATTAATTGATCTATAATTGATTATTAGGCCGTTAATTTTTTGTGATTTGTGTTGATGTTGTCCTTGAACTTAATAACTTGATTAGATATTTTATGCGAGCGATTCGGTAATTTAGTTTAATTAAGTTTACGGTTAATTTTTTGTGTATCTCAAGGATTTACCTAATTTTATAGGAATCGAAATTTGAGGTGCTAAGAGAAATTCTAAGTCATTACTCAAATATACGATTATCCATAAGTGATTCCAAATAAATGAAACTGAAATACAAAGTCCTTTCTAACATTTGTTTTCCATTAATTACTATGTAAAACAATTAACATGACCAATAATTATTGAAATCACATAATTGATAGAATTAAAACAAGAATTGTATGAATACTCATAATTGAAAAATCTATTAAAAGATTGGATTTTCAATTAAGGAGCATAATCTCATAATCCCAAATAAAATAAACATTGTACATGTCCTTTCCAACCAATGAGAACAACTCACAATCCATAAAAAGATAAACATCATAAAAAGATTTAAGTAGAGAGAGAAACTACTTAATCGGGAAACCAAAATTTGGAGAATCTCTAATCTTCAATCTTCAACAATGCCAAAAGAATGTTTCTAAGTTGCTTGGGATCCTTAAAAGTAAACTAATAAACCCTATAAATAGTTACAAGAGGTCCTAGAGTTAATTACATAAGAGTCCTAATTAAAAACTACTTAAAAACATTCCAGAAACTTCAATCCGGAGAATGGACGCCCGTGTCTGAAAAGTGGACGCCTGGACGGTCAAAAACGTCAAACTGGACGCGTCAAGTTCTATTTTCTTCCAAATCAACCTTCTTCGAGCTTTCAACTTCTCCCAATTTCATTTAAGCATCTTACAAAACTTTTAAAAGACCTGCAAACAAAGATAGAAGTGTAAAAAACCATTTCAAGTACATAAATACATAATTAGCTAGATTTAAACTCAATAAATAACACAACAAGCTCCTAAACACCTAGTTAATTATGGTGTAATTATGGTCATCTGGGCCGAGAGTTATCAGAGGGGCTCGGTGATCTAGGTAGAGGGGTATGAACAACTACAAGGAATTTGATAAATCTTGATTACTATGTTTATTTTTATTTTTATGAAATAGAGAGACTATGTTCTTTTTAGAGAGATAAATTTCGGAGAATGACGGTTTAAGTTAAATGAGTCTTAATTACAAGAAGGATATTTATGTCATTTTATACTTTTATGAGTAATGCATTTATTAATTCGGGTGTTGGGTGATGCGTTTAAGGAGCCCCTAAAATCTATTCAATTCCATAAAGGTAAAGGGTGAATAAAAGTAGTAAGGAAGGTGAGGAAAAGAAAAATATTGATTAGGTGAAGATAGTTTGATCCTTGGACTAAAAATGGAGTAATCACTTAATTTATTAATATTAATATTTGTTATTACGCAGGTGTTATTTCATTTTAATAATGGTTGTTATTAGCTTAAGGGAAATTTAACAAATTCCTTATGGCATTCTAAATTTGAATAAATTCTTATCATTTAACAAAGCCCTTTGGGGAGAACAAGATATTAGTAATTTATGAAAATGGATTACCCAAACTACTTTTATGCAAGTACAAGAACACAGACCTTTTACAAAATAATTGCTAAAATCATTGCCATTACACAAAGGGAAACCGTGAAAAATAGTACCGATTAAGAAAGGTAAGAAGTGGAAAAATTTGTTAATTAGTTGAAGAATTTTCCATCCCTTGTCAGACCAATTCTACATTGCTGTATTTCTCAGTCATATCCAGATATTTGGTTAGCCTTGATGCCTCAGTCCCAAATTAGGATATGCATAATAATATATATGATTAATAAAAATTATTCTATATACTCATTATTCTTTCGCATAAATGAGTGATGAAACAAAATATTAATTCGAGTGTTAATAAATTAAATTATTAAACTATTCAAAAGGGGACTTCCATAATGTCTCTTAAAAACAGACATATATATACATAGATATATACATACACACACATATGCAAAAATTCCCACGCAAATAATTGCAAATGCAAATATCCAACCAGTTTGAGATATGTTGACATTACTTCATAGCTTTCGAAGTACTTGGGGACTGAAGTGAAATTTTTTGTTAAATGAGGAATTGGGTAAACTTAAATGTAAAATTCATGTAATTACACAATATCTTGACATGAATTATAAATTACTTCTTCCGCCCCAATTTGATAGACTTGTTTTTCCTTTGGTTTGTTTCAAATTATAGGCTCATTTCCTTATTAAGAGGATAATATATTTCTTAATTGATTAAAATACTCTTATTTAAAGTGAGAGTATTAAGTTCACTTTGAATAATAATTTGTGAGAAAATTATTAAGAAAATATATTTAATTGATGAGAAAGTATTTTCCCAACAATTTATTAGTGTTTCTAATGCTCAAGCATCCAATGCTAAAGGTATTATGTTTTTTTTAAGGCAGTTTATTTATAGAAGTAGCAGGAGAAAAAGTTCAAGCTAAAAAAGAGTACAACCAACAAATTACATCCAAATCACAAAGACAAAAGTGACACAATAAACAGAATAAAACTAACGAGACACAACAGCCACAAACAAACCAGTCTTGAATCTATAATTATGAGACTATCTCTGCTGAACCTTTACTCCTCAAAAAATATCAGCAACTTAGTGTAATAATCCACCACATCAACCAGCAAGATGGCATCAAATAGCATCCATGGAAGAAGTAACATTAATATTTCCAACAAACACTGAATGAAATTACTCAATTCACAAAGTTGTTCAACAATTCCTTATGCCATTTCCGTGGTTCTATATTTCAAGAGATTCTCTATAAGCTATATATAGTTTGGGCTTAGTCCTTTGGTGAAAAAGAGAAATTGGTACATTCCGAAAATGGATTAAAAGAACACAGATATTATTGCAGATGGTGAGTCAACAGCTGCAGAAGAAAAAAAATAATTGAAGCTGAGGTGGATTTTTCTGTGAGCTAAGATGCTAAGCTGGACTTAGTTAGGAATTTAGTTAGGATATTTTCTTTTTTTGGTTAGTTAAGTTAACCAGCTGTATTTAGTTAGAGATACGTGTGTATAAGCCAGCTTCTGTATACAAACATACTGTGCAACTTTACTCTCTGATATTGAATGAGAAAATATCTTTCTGAAACTTTTCTCTTCCTTCTCTCTACATTTTGTTCGAAGCTGAGTTAGAGAGTTAGAAATTTTACATGGTATCAGAGAGATTCTGATCTGCTTCTGCATTTAGATCAATAATTGTTTTCAGTATTTGATTGATATTTCCTTCTTCAGTCAGATCTGATTGTTTCGGTTTTCTTATCTGCGATTGTTGATCTTTTGTTGGTCATCGTAGCTAGGATTTGTAATCCAGTTCATTTTTGTTCATCTTCTCTTAGTTGAGCAGATTCATAATGGCACCTGTTGAAATTAGTCTCAATAGTTCTTTCTATCTTCATCCGAATGAGTCATCGAGTCAATCTCTGGTTAAAACTCCATTGATTGGAGAAAATTATCATACATGGTCAAGGTCAGTCAAGATGGCACTAGTGATTAAGAACAAGCTTGAATTCATTGAAGGAACACTGAAAAGGCCTTCAGCAAAGGATTCCTTATATGAAGTCTGGGAACAAGTTGATACTATGATTCGATCTTGGATAATGAGTTCTGTGAGTGCTTCTATTGCACAGAGCTTGATCTACATAAGAACTTCGCAAGGAATGCGGAAGGATCTGGAGCAGAGATTTTCTTCTAATGATGCTTACAGGTACACTGATTTACTTGAAGAAATTCATTCTTTAAGGCAAGGAGACTTGAGTGTTATAGATTATCATACTAATCTGCGAATTCTGTGGGAAGAAATGCTTAGTTTAAGACCATTGGCAACCTGCTCTTGTGATCCTCAGTGTTCTTGTGGTATGGTGCAGAAAGTAAGGGATCAGAGTGACTATGATCTTGTCATTAGGTTTCTGAAATGATTGAATGAATGTTATTCTCAATTGAAAAATCAAGTTCTCTGTATGATTCATTTTCCTTCAATGAATATAGTGTTTAACATGGCTATAACATCTGAACGACAAATGAAGTATGAAACTGGAGAAAAAAATACTCATGTATTGAATACTAACAGTGTTCAACAAAACAACAGTAGACCTGTGAATGTTTTTGGTGATCGAAATGGTGGTAATAAGGGGTTTAAGAAAGCCACAGGTGGGCAGAATAGGAAGTGGCAATGTACATTTTGTGGAATGACAGGACATACTGTGGACAGATGTTACAAGAAACATGGTTATCCGGTTCACTTCAAATTTAGATAGCAGTCCAATGTGAATCATGTGCAAGTATCAGATTCAACTGACAGGAACTTAGGGAATGATCAGGGAAATTGTTCAGAAGCAAGGTATTCATCTGAAAACCATAATAGTACTGGTGGAAATGTATTAACCAATGATCAGTATGAAACACTGATGAATCTACTCAAGATTTCTGTACCTGCACAGAATGTTGGAGGAAATGGTAAAGGAAATAAAGACATTTTACAGTCTACTACGCTTACTATTCATGCAGCAAATGTTGAAGGGACTTCACAGGGAAATGGTAAGATTCAACTTTCAAACTTTAAACCTTGGATTATAGATTCTGGAGCTTCAAATCATATATGCACTTCTTTGACTTCGTTTCAATTCTTAGAACCTATTTATAATCTTGTTGTTCAGCTACCTGATGGTTCCAAGATTCCTGTACATTACAAAGGGAAAGTTGTTCTTAATGATCTTCTGCATCTTGAAATGTGCTTTTTGTTCCTGATTTCCATTTTAATCTGATTTCTCTCAGTCAATTGACTCATTCTTCCAGTTGTCATATTCATTTCCTGAATGATTTGTGTCTCATTCAGGATATTACCACTTTGAAGATGATTGGGTCAGCTGAAAAACACAATGGCCTCTATCATTTGAACATGGTTGCAGCTTCCATTGCTTCTAAAGTTTCTTCTTATGTTCATTCTAAGAACATTATCTCTATGGATCAGATTTGGCATTATAGATTAGGTCATTTGTCTACTAATGTGTTGAAAATGATTCAATAATACAATAAGGACATTATTTTTCCAAAAAATGCTTGTTGTAAGATTTGTCCTCTTGCAAAGCATAAAAAATCTGTATTTCCATTGAGTACTTCTTTTAGCAAATTTAATTTTGATCTTGTGCATATGGATGTTTGGGGTCCATTTAGGACAGCTACTATACATGGATATAAATATTTCCTTACTATTGTTGATGATCATAGCAGATATACTTGGATTTATATGATGAAATCAAAAACTGAAGTCAAAACCTTAATTCAGAATTTTTATCATTATGTTAAAACTCAGTTTTCACTCAAAATTAAAGTCATTATGACAGATAATGGTTTAGAGTTTAGTATGCCTGATTTTTATGCTAAAAAAGGTATTTTACATCAAACTACTTGTGTTTATACTCCTCAACAAAATGATATAGTTGAGAGAAAACATCAACACATTTTGAATATCGCTAGGGCTTTACAATTTCAATCTGGAATTCCTATCTGCTACTGGAATTATTTTATCCAACATGCTATCAAACTTGTAAATGTGATCCCAACTCCATTATTGCAACAAAAAACACCATTTGAACTCTTGTATGACAAACAACCTGTTTATACTCCTTTCAAGGATTTTGGTTGTCTTGTGTTTGCTTGTACTCTTGCTCATGGTAGACATAAATTTGCTCCAAGAAGCCAGCCTTGTGTTTATCTAGGTTTTTCTGAAACTACAAAGGGTTTTATATTGCTTAATCTCAAAACTAAACAAATTTTAGTTTCAAGAGATTGTATTTTTCATGAAACTGTTTTGCCATCCTTTTCTGATTCATTTATCCCTGCTGCAACTGATAATAATTCAGATTATTTGCCTCTTCCTAATGTCTTTGGTCATACTTCATATGATGATATATTCTCTGCAAAACCTATTCATGATACTTTACATCTACATGATAATTCTGATACACTTTTTCATTCTGATTCTGATTCACATATCCCTTCCAGTCATGAACATTCTTTTGACAATGAACCCATAGATTCAGCTTATGATAAGGTTCATGATTCCATTGTTATTCCTGATCATATACTTTCATCTTCCTCTAATCCTATTAATCTACCTCATAACACAAATGAGGAACTTATTTCTCTTAGGAAATCAACTCGGAGTGTTAATCCTCCAACACATCTTAAAGATTTTGTTTGCTCTACAATTCTTCCAAAAACTCAGAAATCTTCTTCTCAGTATCTGGTTTCTGTTTACACTTCACCACATAGTATCAACAAAGTAATTACATATGATCAGTTGGGAAAGAATCATAAATATTATGTTTTGAGTGTTGGAGTTAAATCAGAACCAAGATCATATGAAGAAGCTGTGACTGATGTTGCGTGGTGTGAAGCAATGAAAAAGGAGATTGATGCGCTTGAGACCAATCAGACTTGGGAACTGGTTAATTTGCCACCAGGTAAAGTTGCTATAGGCTGTAAATGGGTTTATAAACTCAAATTTCATTCTGATGGCAGCCTTGAAAGACATAAGGCAAGGCTAGTGGCAAAGGGTTATACTCAACAAGCTGGAGTTGATTTTCTTGAAACCTTTTCCCCTGTTGCTAAAATGGTGACAATCAAAACTCTGTTGGCTATTGCTGTATTTTCAGGTTGGTATTTACAGCAATTAGATATAAATAATGTATTTCTTCATGGTGATTTATTTGAGGAAGTTTATATGGAGTTGCCACAGGGATATTCTACTAATGTTTCTGATAAAGTTTGTTTGCTTAAGAAGTCTTTATATGGACTTAAATAAGCTAGTAGACAATGGAATGCTAAACTTACTCAAGCCTTATTGGATAATGGTTTTGTTCAGTCCAGTAGTGATCATAGTCTTTTTATCAAGACTTCTTTGGTTATTTTTTTGCTCTCTTGGTATATGTGGATGATGTGATTATTGCAGGGAATGATCAATCTGAAATAAACAAGATCAAAGTTTCATTGCATAGACAATTTCAGATTAAGGATTTGGGTGAGTTGAAATATTTCCTTGGTTTTGAAGTGGCAAGGAGTAAACGTGGTCTGAATTTGTGTCAAAGGAAATATGTCCTTGACTTGCTTGCAGATTTTGGCTTTACAAATTCTAAACCTGTTCTTACTCCTATGGATTCTAGTATTGATTTATACAAGAAAGATTCTCCTCTTATTGGAAGGAAATCGGTACAAAAAATGACCATTTTGTCCATGATTTTTTTGCCTATAAATAAATAGCTTGTTTTAATAATTTATTCACCAATTTAGCTCCAATCTTTTCTATTTCTTGTGACATTTCTTTTGACATTTTTTTCTTTTATTATTATCTTCATATTAATATAGTTTCTAGAATTCTTAAAATAATTTTTCAAGTCTTTTTTTAATATTTAGAAAAGAAATTATGTTCGGATAATTTCAATATTTTCAAGGAGTTTTATCTTTTAATTTCTCTTTCCAATGTTTATTATATTTCCAATGCTCTTTATAAATTTCATCTTATATTTATTAAATATGTCTTGTGAGTAATTTCCTTTTTTTTTAGTAAAGACACGTGTTAAGTTACTAATAAATGAGATTATGAGATAATTTTATTTGTATTTAATTTCTATTTGTATTTAATTTATTGGATTTATGGTAGGTTTACCCACCTAGTATTTATTATTTTTACTTTATGCACATCAAATATCGCAAGTGGTTAGCTAAGCCTCCTAATTAGTTTAATTTCTTTTTATGTCTTTTATTTCTTTATAGAAGGTCAATTCTCCTAACTAGTTTAATTTATTTTTATGTCTTTAATTTATTTTCATGGAAGGTCGAGCCTTCATACTTTTGGTTTAATTTATTTAAATAACCGGTTGAACCACCTAATTTGTTTAGTTAATATAAATCCAAACTTTCGTTACAGAAATATATATATATATTTGTGTATTTTTTAATATAATTAAATATATATTTATTAATTGAGTATTTATGTAATTCCTGTTTTAATTAATATAATTGTGTGAATTAATTGGATTGAGAATCTAGTGATTATAAGAGCTAGGATTATTAATCTTGCATTAATGATTCAAGTAGCATATACTAGTTTAATTGAGTTGCAACTCTTGGCTTAATTAAATTAGTAGCAGAATTATATAATTTAAATTTTATATAATTAAGTTGATTTTTATATACAATTTAATGTTGGTTACATAATTGGTTTAATAACCAATAGCAGTAACTATTAATTGATCCAAAACGGTGTTTGATTAGTTGATAGATAATTGTTTGATCAGCTGTTAATTGATTTATTGATCTATAATTGATTATTAGGCCATTAATTTTATGTGATTTGTGTTGATGTTATCATTGAACTTAATAACTTGATTAAATATTTTATGCGAGCAATTCGGTAATTTAGTTTAATTAAGTTTACTCAAATATATGGTTATCGATGAGTGATTCCAAATAAATGAAACTGAAATACAAAGTCCTTTCAAACATTTGTTTTCCATTAATTACTATGTAAAACAATTAAGATGAACAATAATAATTGAAATCACATAATTGATAAAATTAAAACAAGAATTGTATGAATACTCATAATCTCATTATTGAAAAATCTATCAAAAGATTGGATTTTCAATTAAAGAGCATAATCTCATAATCCCAAATAAAATAAACATTGTAAATGTCCTTTCCAACCAAAGAGAACTACTCACAATCCATAAAAAGATAAACATCGTAAAAAGATTTAAGTAGAGAAAGAAACTACTTGATCGAGAAACCAAAATCTGGAGAATCTCCAATCTTTAATCCTCAACCAAGCCAAAAGAATGTTTCTAAGTTGCTTGGGATCCTTAAAAGTAAACTAATAAACCCAATAAATAGTTACTAGAGGTCCTAGAGTTAATTAAATAAGAGTGCTAATTAAAAACCACTTAAAAACATCCCAGAAACATCAATCCAGAGAGTGGACGTCCGTGTTTCAAAAGTGGGCGCATGGACGGTCAAAACGTCAAACTGGACGAGTCAACTTCTATTTTCATTCAAATCAACCTTCTTCGAGCTTTCAACTTCTCCCAATTTCATTTAACCAACTTCCAAAACCTTCAAAAGACCTACAAACAAACATAGAAGTGTAAAAAACCATTTCAAGTACATAAATACATAATTAGATAGATTTAAACTCAATAAATAACACAAAAATCTCTTAAAAACCAAGTTAATTATGGTTTAATTATGGTCATTTGGGCCGAGAGTTATCAAAGGGGCTCGGTGATGTAGGTCGAGGGGTATGAACAACTACAAGGAATTTGATAAATCTTGATTACTATGTTATTTTTTTTTTATGAGATAGAGAGACTATGTTCTTCTTAGATAATAAGATAATAAAAAAAATAAAAAATATTTTTCATAGCTATTCGGTTAGTATATTTATTTTCAAACAATAAATAAAAATTCTCTCGGTATTCCGTCAAGAACCTACATAGAAAATGCAAAATGGATGTTTAATTATGATTGACTCAATCCAAAATGTAAACTAGTTTTAAACAATTAAGAGTGGTAATCAAAATGGAAAGAAAATTATGATTGACTTAATCCAATTGAGAAAATATTGACTGCGTACGTAAACGTTATTAGGCGAAGTCTTGAGTAGTAGTTGGAGAATCATTCATTTCCGAATTATAAAATTTTAATTGTAGAACAAAACACCAATATAAATAGGCATCTTCTCCATGCTATCCTCACCAAGAGTTTTTGAAGAAAATATTAACAAGTTCTCAGACTCAGATCCACATCTAAAAATGGCTGCTCGCTTCATAGTTTTCACTGCCATTGTTTTATCAAGTTTTGCATTTGCTAATGCACATGATCCCAGTCCCCTTCAGGATTTCTGTGTAGCAGTCAAGGATTCCGCTGCAGCAGGTAAGTATCAATGCATATAACTGCATGCATTTGACCCATATTTCATCTTAATCATACAATTCTCTGATGATGATTCTCAATGTAAATATATGCAGTGTTTGTGAATGGAAAAATATGCAAGGATCCAAAGAAGGTCAAAGCCGAAGACTTCTTGTTTCAAGGCCTTAACAAGCCCGGAAATACTTCGAATCCGGTCGGTTCTGCAGTGACGGCTGTAAACGTGAACAACCTAGCAGGTCTCAACACTTTAGGAGTTTCATTGGCTCGTATCGACTTTGCACCTTACGGCCTAAACCCACCCCATACACACCCTCGTGCAACTGAGGTTCTCGTTGTTTTACAAGGCACACTCTATGTTGGATTTGTTACTTCCAATCCAGGGAATAACATGAAAAATCGTCTGTTTACAAAGACCTTAAAAGAAGGTGACGTCTTTGTGTTCCCTGAAGGTCTTATTCATTTTCAGCTTAATATTGGACATGGTCCGGCCATTGCATTTGCTGGTTTGAGTAGCCAAAACCCAGGAGTTATCACCATTGCGAATGCCGTCTTCGGATCCGATCCTCCTATCTCTCGGGATGTCCTCAGCAAAGCATTCCAAGTGGACAAGAATATCATTAGAAACCTTCAGTCCAAGTTTTGGTGGGATAACAACTAATAAATAATAATTTTGGCAAATTATCTTCTGTCACAGTTTAATTTGCAATGATGAAACAAAAAAAATAAACGCAGCTTAGCATTTGGATAAGAACACGCAGCAACTGAGCAGAATGTTGTTGTATGAGTGTGTATTCTGTTGTTATGAGAAATAAAATTTGACATCTTTGTTTGGTAATTCGGATGCCATCTAGTGTTGCTTGAAGTTTGCAAACTATTACTATTATATAATGGGACGAATACATACACATTATTGACAAAAAATATGTATACGGATAATAATCCAGTGAAGGCATCAAAATGAAGTACTTTTGATTTGATGAAATGATAGGGTCCACTGTTATTGGATTATGTTTAACAATAGGATTTTCAACTTAGACCATTAATTACACTACACGAAAAACCATTTTTTTCAACGGACATTTCCGTCGGTAATCCGTCTGTGACCACAGTTTTAGACGGATTACCGACCGAATATTCCGTCGGCAATGAGGCAGTCGGTGTTACCGACTGCCTCAGTAATCCGTCGTTATTTACGACCGAATTTCGACGGCAACGTAAACGACGAGAATTGGTCAACGACAAAAGATTTCGTCTCGGATCCGTCGATCTTACAGACCGCTTTCAGACGGATATTATTAAATTTTTAATTTTTAGCATCATAAAAGTAAGTCAATCCGTAGGGAAACTGTCGCAATTATGGAATTTTATTTTACAAAATTTAAATATTTCCGTCGGGAATCCGTTGCCAATATTTATTAAATTTCAAAATAATTATACGTCCGTCGGAAATCCGTCGGTAATATATATTAATTTGTAAAATAATTAATTACAATTCTGTCGGGAATCCGTTGCCAATATTTATTAAATTTAAAAATAATTATATGACGAAGCCTGTCGTACGGCTCTCAAATTTAAACCTAACAATTCCTATGTAGATAGGGAAAGTAGGGATCGAATCCACATAGATTTGTCAACTCTAAAATTAAAATCGTTAATCGAAAAAGGTTTTGGGGGTTTTGGTATTTTGAGAATAAGGAAATGACAACAATTAAAATAAATATTTTTGAGGTTTTGGATTTTGTAAAAAGAATTAAAAACGAAATTTGGAATACAAATGATATAAAAAGCGTTAGCAAGGAACTAGTATCAAGTTATATTTTTCATGGGATTAATCATAGATAGATACATTATTAAGTAGTTGGTTTTAGAATCCCGATCAGCTCAGACAGATTCCTATCCTTACAAAATAGATTAATCCCGATCAGCTCAGACAGATTAATCACTAATTTAATTAAACACCACTACCAACCAACGTGTATAGGATGCTCAATCGAATTGCATTAAACAAATAAGGCATCACCAACATTAATATATATAAGTATATTAAATAAATACACACATATATATATATAGAAAGAAATATTGGATTTATATTAACTAAAGAAATTAGGCGGTTCAACCGGCCATTTAAATAAATTAAACTAAAAGTATGGAGGCTCGGCCTTCCATTAAAAAAAGAATTAAAGACATAAAAATATATTAAACTAGTTAGGAGGCTCGGCCTTCCATAATACATAAAATAAAAGACATAAAAGTAAATTAAACTAATAGGTGGCTCGGCCATCCATTTGCGATATTTAAAGTGCATAAAGCAAAATAAATAAAGACTAGGCGGGTAAACCGACCATAAGTCCAGTTAAATAAATCCAAATAGAAATTAAGTACAAAGAAAATTATCTCATAATCCCATTTATTAATAACTTAACACCTATCCTTGCTAACAAAAGAAAATTACTCACAATACATATTTAATAAATATAAGATGGAATTTATAAACATTAGAAAGAGAATTTGAAAGATAAACTCCCCGGAAATATTGAAATTATCCGGACAGAATTTCTTTACTAAATATTACAAAAAGCCTTGAAATATTATTCTAAAAAATCTGGAAAATATACTAAGATGAAGACAATAATAAAAGAAATAAATTGCAAAATAAATGGAAAAGATTGGAGCTAAATTGGTGTCTAAATCATAAAAATAAGCTCCCTATTTATAGCCACAAAAATCAGGGGCAAAATGGTCATTTTGCACCCCAAAGTCTTGAAAATGTAGTTGGTGGCCTAATTTCCCCAACTTCGCCACATGTCGCGTCCTCATTGGTCCAAGTTGCGGCTTCTAAAAGCGTCACTTGTCACATTCTGATTGCGCCACTTGTCATCTTCTGATTGCGCCACGTGTCATCTTCTAATTGCGCCACGTCATCGGATGACATAGATTTTTTTTTTTTTTTATCTTCTCCAACATTTCTTCATCTTCTTCTTTTTATCTCATAATAAACTAAAATACACTGAAAAACTTACAAACAAAGAAATAGAAGGGAAACGTGAAATATATCCATTAAATAACATAATTAACCGATTTTCAAACAAAATATAGTCATTAAATAACATAAAAATCAGTTAATTTATGAGTACATCATTATACGTCCGTCGTAAATCCGTCGATAATATATATTAATTTTTAAAATAATTAATCACAATTCCGTCGGGAATCCATTGCCAATATTTATTAAATTTAAAAATAATTATACGTCCGTCGGAAATCCGTCGGTAATATATATTAATTTTTAAAATAATTAATCACAATTCCGTCGGGAATCCGTTGCCAATATTTATTAAATTTAAAAATAATTATACGTCCGTCGGAAATCCGTCGGTAATATATATTAATTTTTAAAATAATTAATCACAATTTCGTCGGGAATTCGTTGCCAATATTTATTAATTTTAAAAATAATTATACGGTCGTCGAAAATCCGTCGGTAATATATATTCATTTTTAAAATAATTAATCACAATTCCGTCGGGAATCCGTTGCCAATATTTATTAAATTTAAAAATAATTATACGTCCGTCGGAAATCCGTCGGTAATATATATTAATTTTTAAAATAATTAATCACAATTCCATCGGGAATCCGCTGCCAATATAAATTAATTTTTAATAAATTTACATTTCCGTCGGGAATACGTCGCCAATATCCATTAAGTTATTAAAAACAATTTAATTTCCGTCGGCAATCCGTTGCCAATATAAATTAATTTAATTTCCGTCGAGAATCCGTAGCCAACATTTATTATCTTTAAAAAAATATTCATTTTCCGTCGGTAATCCGTTGCTAATATTTATTAATTTTTTAAAAAAATTAAATTCCGTAGGGAATCCGTCGAAATTATTACTATGATGAATTAATTTCCGTAGGAAATCTGTCGAAAATTTTAAATTTTTGGATTTGTGAATAAAATCTGTATTAGTTAATAAAACATGTATTTTGGATTAAAAACACCCAATTAATAATTAAATATGTAAAATAATATAAATTTAATGAATAAAACTAAAATAATATATATCCGAAATTAATTTATCAAATAAAACTAAAATAATATGTATGTGTGATAAGTATATGAAGATAGTACATAAACATCAACTAACAACAACGGAATGTGCCTGTCCAAGGGCAGGGGCAGGAGGAGGAGAAGGGGGAGGAGGATCAAAATGACTTGAGAGACCGGGATGATCACCAGGTGGTGACACAGTGAAATCCTCATCCTCCGCAACATACTCATCCTCAAAAAACATGTCATCCTCGGGTACAGAAGGTAATACTGGTGGAGCCGGAAATCCCATCTGGATAGCCAAGTTTTTGAGGTATGCCTGCAAACTATCCTCTCGGGACTTCATCGCTCTAAATTTGTCTTCGAACTTCTTCCGTATAATACCCACCTCCATGCCTACCTGCAAGCCCACCTGTTGCCTCACACGCTCCTGAATCCAAGCCTCTATATCTACTGGCTCCGAACAAGCAGATGGTGTAGACTGCGTACTGGACGAATCCTGATCCAGACGTCGTCTCACTCTAGGCGCTTCAGACCCCAACCCCGAAACACGGCCCTTCTTGAAGCCACCTGCTACCTCAACAAATAGTTGTTTATCATCAGGCACTGAAGGATGAGTGGAGTCAGTGGACTCCATCTGAGAGTACTGCTCACACAATGCATTGACCTCGTTCTGCAATTAAATTAAAATTGTAAGCAAACGATATAATTAAATTGACGTTAATAATAGAATGTACACATACCATAGTTTGTTGTGATTTCTCGCTATTGAATTCGCCCTTACTAGGCCCAGACTGGAATGTGTGAGTCTTCTTATACAAATCTTTGTACCTAAACTGGGAACCTTCCTTCTTCCACTACAAAATATTACAAAAGATTAAATAATTATAAAAATATAATTATAATCATATAATTCAGCTAAAGTATTTAAATATATGCATTAGAATGACTAACCATCCTCCTCTCGTGCTCTGAGAACGAAATCGACCCGCCAGTATGAGTCGAGGAAGGAGCTGCAGCTCTGTTGCTCTTACCTGATCTAGAAGAGCACAACCACTTCTCAGTTCTCCAATAAACATGTAGTTGTTTCCAGTCATCTTTTGTTATCCAATATGGAGGGATAGTCAAACTCTTCTCCCTACGGGCACGACACATCTCATCCTTGAACCTGCTCCTAGCAACCTTAATCCAATTCTTCCGTATAAGGCCGTCGTGCTCGGGACGCCATCTATACAATTTCTGCAAATAAAACAAGAAAAAAATTTAAATCAAAGGCATTTAAAATTAAAATATATAATTTAACAACAAATTTATTCCAAGTTCGAGTTAAACTTACGCTCCACTCTGTAAACCACATATCTCGAACATATGCAGGAACTTGGGAGAATTTGGCAAATGGACCAATAAAGTGTTGCTTAATAGTATCAGTAACCTTCCTAACAGGCTCCACAGACGGATCAAATCTGTTTAAATTATCCATATTAGCAAAATAAATTAAAATTTAAAAACTTTCGGCAGCATCTCCCCTATAAATTGAACATTTTCCAGGCACACAGGCCACACAATTTATTTTCAAATATACCACAAATCTCAATAACAATAATGCCAACAAACTCCCTGTTCAAATGCCATATAATATTATAGTAATTCATATGAACCAATAAACTCCACATCTCCAAGAATAATATATTATCTAACATTTAAGAAATCATATCAACCAATAAATGTAACGTCTCCCCAGAATACTATACGATTGATAAACACCGTGACAAAACAGTTTGCAAGTCAAACTTAATTATTTACTTACGAATCACCGTCAGGAGAAATGAGTGGACGGTCATCTTCACTCCGTGACTGTGACTGAGTAGATGGTATAGCAGAATCGGGAACTGGTGGACTAGAAGGGACAGGCCCTGAGGTGGAGGCAGGTGTGCTAGTGTCTGACCCAACTATGTCTAGACTAGGATCCTCCATAACTCCTGGTAACCTAGGGGGCGGTGTACCATGTCCAGAACTATCCATGGCTGCAATATGAGAAAAAAAACAATGATAAAGTCAAATTAGCAACAAAAAACACTAGTTACACTTATATACATTTTACATGCAATAAATAAAACTCACATAAAGCTATCGAAATCAGAAATTGAATTTCAAAACAAAGTTTGTAATATATAATGCACCTAATCGCTAAAATCAGATATGGAATTGCAATGTGGGTCATTCTCATCACTATCATAGTCTGTTTCTGATGTTTCAACTTCTTCCACTTCACTATTCCACACATCTTCTGTGGGCGATAATTGTTCCATTTCTGACACATCCATGACATAATTTTCACCCGTCTCATGTGTTAGAGGTCCAATGTCAATCTCAATTGAAACTATACTAACATTATCATCTCGAGCTACATCTTCTTGGTAAGCCTCGTCTGCTACAGGGGCATCAATTACGTGTCGGGCCTTAGTCTTGCAAACAGCTAACCAATCAGAACGAGATCTGTTACTTCCTGGATATGAAACATAGTAAACTTGCTTTGCCTGCTGCGCTAACACAAACGGATCGTATTTCATGTACTTTCTCCTTTGGTTGATTTCAACAAGTTTATACTGCGGATGGATTTTAACACCTCGATTTGGAGTGTTATCAAACCAGTCGCATTTGAATAAAACAACCTTCTGAGCCGGAATCCCTGGAAATTCAACTTCTATAACTTCTTGAAGAACTCCATAATAGAAATCAACATCGGATGATCCTCTAACACACACTCCGTTGTTCACTGTTCTTCTCATAGTTGTGTGATCGGATGTATGGAATCTAAAACCATTTACGAAGTATCCATGATATGAGTTGACTTTCCTTGAAGGGCCCCAAGCGAAGTTCTGCAAGCGAATATCTGTTACACCATTCCTTGAATCATGTACCTACAGATTCGAGTTTCAATGAGTAACGATATAGCACAAAACTAATATGATAAATTAATGATAATATTGATCCCTTACATGTTCCCTAAACCATACATAAAAGTCGTCTTCCACTTTTTTCTCCACGGCCAATTCAGAAATGTGTGGTTCTTGATTTCGTACATCAGTCTTGAATAATCTACAATCGATCGCATTTAGAGTTGTAATCGAAATTATTAAATACATTATACAATATACCATGTGTAATTCTTACTCTATATAAGGCGTGACTTCATCGCAATTGAGCAACATGTAATTTATGGCGCCTTTGAATTCTTCCGATAATAAGTACCTACTGTGAACCTTTCCAAGTAACCTACCATGATTGTTGCATATTGGCAAAACATATGCTCCTATGGAATCCACATCTACTTGGCATCCATCATTTCGAGTGGTTCTTCTATGTCTCATATCCACATGGGGCTCAAAATAATATGAGAAGAAAGTTGATGCTTCTTCAACAAGATACGCATTACATATCGATCCTTCCACTCTAGCTTTATTTTTCACCTTTGTCTTCAAACGATGTAAGAATCTATAAGACAACATTTATCAAAAATTCATTAGTGTATTATCTTAATAGTAAATAAAGTGGTAGAATTATAAAATTACCTTTCAAAAGGATACATCCATCTGTATTGAACTGGCCAGCCAACTGTAGCTTCGTATGGCCAATGAATCAATAAATGTTCCATTACATCAAAAAACCCAGGTGGAAATATCTTCTCCAACTTGCATACAAGAACTGCAATATCATTATCCAATTGTTTCATATGATCGATTGTCAACTTTGGAGCACACAAGTCTCTAAAAAAAAGACTTAATTCTGTCAACAAACTCGACAAATTTGTGGAAAGAATTTCCTTGAAAGCAATTGGTATGAGTCTCTCCATAAATACGTGACAATCATGACTTTTCATCCCAGAGAACTTCAATTCTTTAAGATCACAACATCTCCCAAGATCAGAAACATATCCATCGGGAAAACGCAATTCTTTCACCCACTCAAGCAATACCTTCTTTTGGTCATTTGTCAATGTGTAGATTGCCTTTGGCATGGACACCCTTTCATTTTTCGAAACTTCTTCAACACATAGCTCGGGCCTATTACAATATAACTTGATGTCACGACGAGCCTTTAAATTATCTTTTGTTTTGCCCTTTACATCTAAAATAGTGTTGATGACATTATCAAACACATTCTTCTCATTGTGCATCACATCTATGTTATGACGTATCAAGTTGGTTTTCCAATATGGTAATTCCCAGAATATACTCCTTCTTGACCAATTGTGGGTAACTCCTCTACCTTCATTCTTCCCAAGTTCTGTGCCTGTTTCTAAGATCATAGGGTAATGACAAACCCTATTCCATATCCCCAATCCTGTAGGACGTAGAATCGTAGTAGATAATTCGCGGCCCCTATCGCGAAGGAATGACCTCACATCCCGTCTAAATGGATGATCCATCGGCAAGAAACGACGATGGCAATCAAACCATGACATCTTGCCACCATGTTTCAAATAGAATGACTTTGAATTATCCATACAATATGGGCATGCTAATCTACCTGCTGTGCTCCATCCACTTAACATCCCATATGCAGGGAAATCATTAATTGTCCAAAGAAGTGAAGCATGTAACTGAAAATTTTGTTTCATTGATATATCATAACATGGGACTCCATCACCCCATAGATGTTTTAGCTCATCAACAAGTGGCTATAAGTATACGTCCAATTTGCTCTTTGGATTTTTCGGGCCAGGGACGATAATTGTCAAGAACATAACTGGATCTTTGAGGCACATCCATGGTGGCAAGTTATATGGAGTCAAAATAACTGGCCAACATGAGTATTGTTTTCCTGACAATCCAAATGGTGAGAAGCCATTAGTGCACAAACCAAGCCTCACGTTTCGGACCTCTGAAGCAAATTCAGGATAACACCGATCAAAATGCTTCCAAGCTTCACCATCCCTTGGATGAATCATCACTCCTGATTCCGATTCAGTCTCTGCATGCCATCTCATGTGTCTAGCAGTGGTTTCAGAAGCATAGAGCCTCTGCAACCTAGGTGTCAATGGAAAGTAATACATCTTCTTGTATGGAACGTCCTTTTGTTGTTTATTCTTTGCAATCTTCTTGTTTGGCTTGTAACGTGCATGCCCACACAACTTACAAACATTGCAAGTATCATCATCTTTCCAATACAACATACAACTATTCAAACAAACATCTATCTTTTGCACCGGCAAACCAAGGCCAAAAACTAACTTCTTTGTTTGATAAAAGTCATCAGGAAGTTTATTGTCGCTTGGCAACAACTCCTTCATAAGTTGTGTGAATTGGTTGAAGCATTTTTCAGAAATATTGTTCTCGGACTTAATATTAAGTAATCGAGAAACAACCGACAACTGAGAATGGTTGGAACATCCTTCAAAAATTGGTGTATGTGCAGCTCTGAGTATATCATAAAACTTTTGAGCCTCAGGATTAGGATTTTCAGCCCGAGATTGAGATAACGGTGGTTCCAAGTTAAAGTTAGGCCCGACAGCATCTAAGATCGCATCTCGCATTCTACTGTCTGAGATGGATCTCGGAAGGGTTCTTAGTTGGCTCGATGATGCCATTGTAGGCTGAGAAGTCGAAGTTTCACCGTGACAAGTCCACAGATGATAATTTGTCACAAATCCCCATCTATACAAGTGTACCTCAACTTCATCCGGAGATAAATGTTTCAAATTCTTGCATTTACAACACGGACATCGAATGTTTGCTGGAAATCGTGCATTTGATGTTGCGAATTTAATGAATCCTTCAACTCCCTGTTCAAACTCAATTGTAATTCCTTTCACACCTTGTATATGTCTCTTATACATCCAACTACGGTTATCCATCTATCAATAAATAGAAGAAATGTCAATAGTTTTTAAAATACGGCGATACTATAAATTGCTTAATGATATTTAATTAATCTCGATATAATTTCAATAATACCAGTAAGACCAAGATAATTGTTACTCATTTATATTTTCAACCTAAGTTATGAACACAAGATATATTACACAAAAAATAAACACATGTTTACGTTAAAAGTGCATGCAGACAAAAACATTATCGCAGAATAACAACAAGTATCCTTGAAAATAAAGAAAATAACTTTAATAGTTCACTCATTTTTATTCTTCTTATTTCATGAACCATACTGAGTAACTAATTCAAGTATAAAATTTTGACCCTTTTAAGTAAGTTGTTGCTTTAATGAGTTTTTTAGCATTGTTTATTCTCTTACTATTGGTTAATTATTCAAAACTGACACAACGCATTTATAAAACATGTTGTCCACAAATTATTTTTTAAGAATGTATTATCTCTCCTAATAATGCATTCACATTAAATAGTAGTAAATGATATATTTTACTCCGAATAAAGAAAGAATAAAAAATAATACTACTAATAGCCAATCTGGGGATGTTTGAGAAAATTGAGTTCAACTAAATAGGTTATCGTGTATCCAATTTCTTTAACAGTCAGCAGTATGACAAATTTACTTGAGTGGATTTTAGTGTTAGTGGACCTAAAATTCACCAATAGTTACAAGGTATTTCAGGCAATTTAAACATAATAATCAGTCTTTCTTTTTTTCTTTTTGTTCTTCTGGCTATCAGTTACCAAATTCTAATAGAGGGTTTTCTAGTTTTAGCCAAAAACCAAAAGAGAATTTGCATATAGAGGTTCTATAAATTACTATCAGCAAATAAAACAACATAATCAACATTTTTTAATGTTCTAGTGCAGGGAGAAAGTGATATACTTTCAAACAAATACATATCGATGAAAAAACCTCATTGTGTTTTAAAAGAATTGCTCTCAATAACTTATAATAAAAATAGTATCTTCTCCTTTGTATTTTCAAACACTCCAGCCTAACTATTCTCCTAATTTTCCAAGTAAGTTGTAATTAATGCAAAACTCCAACCTCCAAAATGAAGTATTTTGCAAGATGTAATAAGTGATTTCTATAGACATATGAATAATTTTTCAAAGTAAAGTACCCAATGTTTAGTAATTTTTTCATTGTCACATTCTAATTATACAATAAAAATATGATTACAGACCTAACAATATTTACCATACGTTATTTAACTTAAAATAGATATTTTTAATTGACATTGAACTCTTAACTCTGTTTTTATATATTATTTTATACTTTTACTCACATAATGTAAGATGAAATATTACATATGTAGTCTCTATAAGTTTTTTTTATCCACTAACAGTCACTGAGTTTTAATCTTGACCATCTAAGATATGTTAGAACTGTACTAAACAAATAAAATGCCAAAAGAAATAAGATAAATAAATCAATAAAGCAAGTAGAAAAGAGAGGATACAAGAATATCATGATATCTTTACTATCTGAAATTTAGAAAATGCACTCAAATTGAAAACTTCCCCGTGACAGCTTCCCATCCTCATTTATTTGTGCGAAAGACAACCCTCATTCCTTACCTTTTTCAAATTGAATTGATACACATACAGAGGGGTTATTTTCTCATCAATCAATGTATTCATCTAACAGAAGGGTATATACTAACTTTAGGGGGCTATAACAATTTACCGCGCATTTGTAAATGGTAGCAAATATTAAAGATATTTTAATTCTATATGGCACATACAAAATATTCCATTTTTTATAGAACAGATGATTGCAAGAGAGAAGGGGGTCCTTGATGCATGTGCATGAAGTGATTAGCCGCGAATTCTGCATCTCAAGGCAGCATTGAATCTCAATTGGCACAATCTGTGCTAAACTTGGCTAAGCAACTATTATATCATTACAAAATCACAATAACAGAAAACGCAGTGAGATGCAGAATTCAAAATGCCTAATCCCCAATCTAAATTCATGTATTATCGGATTGCAGGATTGGTGCCCTTGACATGAATAAACCAGATTGTATCCTTATGCAAAAGCTGTCAGAATTACAAACAGGACCGCCCGCTTTCCTTCTTTGAGTTATGGTCATATCATACCAGTTCTCAGAAACAAGTGGCATAAGGCAAGGTACTAAAAACAGCAACAGGTTCTGAAACCACCAAATTGCACTTCGCCTCTCCCAGTCCCCCCCACCACCAAAAATAAAAAGAAAAAGAAAGGGGGTGGGGGCAGAGGTGTACCTAAATCGTGAATTAAGCATGACAATCATATTTAAAATGAGGGTTACTCTAAAGTGAGGACTCTGGAAAATGGTGATCCGGAGCTTGATGCAGCTCGGGTTTCTCTAGGAGTTCTTGGAGTAATTTCACAGGTATAATCTCGTGATAATCATCAATATCCAATTTTTGACAACATTAAATTAAAACTCATCTAGATCAGTCATCAAATGCCAATATGCAACAAGTCTCTCGATTTTATCAAGGTGTTTTTTCCAGATCTCTAAGGGCCTTTGGATATGTACCAAGACACTATATATATCTATATCTATATATATATATTTGATTAAAGAGATAGTCATAAATGCTAATAGACAAGTTAGACATACGATTCTATAAAATCAGAATTGCTAAATATTGCATTATTTTATTCATATATATTTTCATCCTGTATATGAGATTATATTTTCATTTCCTTGCCGACCCCATGCTTTTGCAAAAAAAGTATAAATCCAATAAACCATGAGCAACAGCACAGGAAACTTGGACAGCTCATACATCATATATGCTTAAATTTCTATTCCACTGATGACTGATGCAAGATCATGAAGTTACTAATAATTGAACCTTATCCCATCTGATTAGATTCTTTAACCTCCTTCTGTTAAAGGAGGGGACAAAGGTCAAATGGTCATGATCTGACCATTTGATAATGATCTTTGTCCCCTTTGTCCCCTCTTCAGCGGTTTGTTCGTGACCTTTGTCCCCTCCTTTCCTTTTGTCAAATGAAAGCCTTCTAGAGAAGGGGAAAGATAAATCAGAGAGAAAAAATCTCAAACATTTCAATTCCCTCTGCAATTTCTCTTCACTCTTCTTACTTTCTTCAGTTCTTTCATACTTTTCGCTTTCAAAACCCCACCGCCATTGTTTTGTAGTCCCCCGCTCTTGACTATACTACTCATTGCTTGGACACACCACAGGCAACGCCTCCTGGCCACACAAGACTTTTTCTTTTTCTTCTTTCAGCCCTTTGTTTTCTCTCCCTTTATCTCCTTTTCCCACTCCTTTTTCCTTCTTTTCACTCTTTCCCTCCTTAAGTCTCGCCATTATTCAAGGTCACAAGGGTTCCTTCTCTGTTTCTTTCCCTCCCTCACTGTGCTCAATGTACCCTCTTCCCATTCCCCCCTCCCCCAGCCCCACAAAAAAAAACCGTATATAAACAGGTTTTAGCATAAACATCCTGAAACCGAGCTTAGCAACAGAAAGTCCAGAAATTTAGTAGTGCATCAACTCTGAACAACAGGAACCAATTTCTTTTCTGTAAAACATTAAAAGAACAGAAAGCTTACAGCTTTGTTCTCTTAATGAAAAGTCTTAAAAGTAAACTTCAAACAACCACACACAAAGCACTATTCTATTCAATGAGAAACAATAGTATTCTTCTTGTGCTTCCCTTCCATAAGATAGAAAGATAAATAAAATCCAAACATAAAATTTAGACAAAATTAAATCATCACAGAACCGACTGTTTTAGCTAACCAAGCAAATCGACCCAACTAGTTACTTTACCTACTGCTCACCGTGACAATGACGAGATGGATTGAAATTCCGGCAGCAGGGACGAGCTCGACGCAGCGGTGACAACAGCGAAGGGCAGAGCAGAGGCAGCAGCTACAGCACAGTAGCAAAGGGCAGCGCAGAGGCACCAGGGAAGGGCAGCGCATAAGCTACACCTACAGCAGGGAACGACAGCAGCTACAACTTTGTTCTTTGAGGAAGAAAATCGTCCGTGGAGGAGCTTCCGAGCGTGACCACCGGGAAATGAGGAAAATAGGAAAATTAGGAAAGTAGGAAAATTAGGGGAAATGAGGAACACCCGCCTATTATTACCATTTTTAAATAATTAAGTAAATTTACGTCGGAAATCCGTCGCCAATATTTATCATTTTTTTAAAATTTTAACTTTCCGTCGGTAATCCGTCAATAATATTTATTAATTTTATAAATAATTAATCACAATTCCGTCGCAAATCCGTCGGTAATATTAATTAATTTTTCAAATAATAAAATCACATTTCCGTCGGTAATCCGTCGATAATATTTATTAATTTTATAAATAATTAATCACAATTCCGTCGAAAATCCGTCGGGAATATTTATTAATTTTTAAAATAATAAAATCACATTTCCGTCGAGAATCCGTCGCCAATATTTATTAATTTTTATAAATTTTAACTTTCCGTCGGTAATCCGTCGAAAATATTTATTAATTTTTAAAATAAATACACTATTCCGTCGAAAATTCGTCGGGAATATTGCCTAAGTTGATGGACTGACTGATTAAGTATTGACTTATTGTTAAT
Organism: Apocynum venetum; assembly: GCA_019593545.1. Classification (NCBI taxonomy): domain Eukaryota; kingdom Viridiplantae; phylum Streptophyta; class Magnoliopsida; order Gentianales; family Apocynaceae; genus Apocynum; species Apocynum venetum. The sequence goes on from SRSM01000149.1 coordinate 1,327,970, forward strand.
ACTTCATTAAGGCAATGAAATATATATATAGCAGGGAGGAGAAGCTCTAGTGTTATCCGATATGTACACCATAGATGTCCTTGTTCTAACTGCCCAAGTGTCTTAGGGTAGCCATCTTTTCCTAGTGGTACTGGGTAATTAAGATTCATATATATTCTCTTGCTATTGTGTTTTTTTTTTCTTTAATCTGAGCAAGATTGTGACTCTTTAGAATTTTAGCAACAACATGACAGGAAAAATAGTTTCTCCAAGAATCCATTAAAATGTGGAAACCCCTTGTTTTTTGTCTTTTTCTTTTTTTCTCCTTAGACTATTATTTCTTATGAATATCTAATATGGTTATTACCAGATGTTTCTAATTTCTTGTTCTTTCCCTTTTAGTAGGTTGCAAATTTACAGGAAATTTTAATGTTTATGTTAGTTTCATGGTAAGATTAGTTTTAGAACTTGAAAATAATTTACAAGTTTTCTAGATACTAAAGTAGAATATATTCATTCATCTAATATTAGAAACTCAAGCTTCTTTAAAACTGGTCACAATTAACAATGTGATTTATTGACATTCCTTCAATGTGTAAGCAATGCAATTGATCTCCCTTTGAAACAAGAAAAAACAGAAAAGGTAAAGCATTTGTCGTTTCATGAGCATGTATAATTAAAACAGAAATAAAGAAAAAAAAACAGAGAAAAAGAAAGAACCCATATATTGCAATAACATTAATTGGTCTCGCCTTTCAAAAAAATCACATTTTCGTCGGGAATCCGTCGATTAGATTTATTAATTTTTAAAAATTTTAACTTTCCGTCGGTAATCCGTCGATAATATTTATTAATTTTATAAATAATTAATCACAATTCCGTCGAAAATCCGTCGGGAATATTTATTAATTTTTAAAATAATAAAATCACATTTCCGTCGAGAATCCGTCGCCAATATTTATTAATTTTTATAAATTTTAACTTTCCGTCGATAATCCGTCGAAACTATTTATTAATTTTTAAAATAAATACACTATTCCGTCAAAAATCCGTCGGGAATATTTATTAATTTTTAAATTAATAAAATCACATTTCCGTCGGTCATCCGTCTATAATATTTATTAATTTTATAAATAATTAATCACAATTCCGTCGAAAAGCCGTCAGGAATATTTATTAATTTTTAAAATAATAAAATCACATTTCCGTCGGCAATCCGTCGCCAATATTTATTAATTTTTAGAAATTTTAACTTTCCGTCGGTAATCCGTCGAAAATATTTATTAATTTTTAAAATAAATACACTATTCCGTCGAAAATCCGTCGGGAAATTTATTAATTTTGAAAATAATAAAATCACATTTCCGTCGGGAATCCGTCGCTAATATTTATTAATTTTTTAAAATTTTAACTTTCCGTCAGTAATCCGTTGATAATATTTATTAATTTTATAAATAATTAATCACAATTCCGTCGAAAATCTGTCGGGAATATTTATTAATTTTTACATTAATAAAATCACATTTCCGTCGGGAATCCGTCGCCAATATTTATTAATTTTTAGAATTTTAACGTTCCGTCGGTAATCGGTCGCCAATATGCATTAATTTTTAAATTAATAAATAACATTTCCATCGGGAATTCGTTGCCAATATTTATTAATTTTAAAATAATTCAATGTTCGTCTGGAATCCGTCACGAATCATTATTAATTTTTTAAATAATTAAATTTTCGTAGGGAATCTGTTTATGATACTGACAGATTTAAGAATCAAAATAATTCTTTCAAAAAAACATTTTAAACAAAACCAATAAACATCCTAAAACAAGAGTATAAATTTTGATTTTTAAATAAGTTTCTTCTTTGTAAACATCTAAACACACTTTTAGATTATACATTTGATTAAAATTATATTTACATGTTATACACATTATATTTTATCGATATCTTGTTATTCGAGGTTAAAATATGCACATAAATAGAAATGTTTACTAACTTGATACCGAAATGTTAACATAATAAAAACATTAAGCTAAAGTAGTTAATATAATCGTACGAGATTTATGATAATTATTTCGCAAGATATATATCTACTAAATGAATCATTTATTTTCACAAAAATATTCGTTGTCTTCAAATTATATGAACAATCCAAATGGATAACGCTCTTGCGCTCCATTTTGAAATTTCTATATATAATCGAATTTATAGTTTTTTCAATTTAATAGAATATAAGTCAAATAAATAAGGATTACAAATCGGGAAAATGAACAATATAAAAAGCATAATTACTTTAGTTATCATACTCAGCTTAATTTTTAATTACTTAATGAATTAAAATTTCAATTATACAACATCGGTTTTAATATGACGGTATAAATTATAAAAACTTTTTACAATAGCCATGTTGTCACACACAATTATATATACATATATGATTGTTGTGTGTGTATATATTGACTCGCTAAAACACTACCTAACTAATCAATTAATAAATCTCGAATACTTATACTGTTAATTACAATTTATGATAGTTTCAATTTTAAAGAACATAAGTTAAATAAATGAGGATTTCAAATCAATCATCAAATATTTTGGAGAGCATAATTACGTTAGTTATGACTTATGGTGCTCATTTGAATTCTTTATCATTTGGAAAATTAAAATTTCATATTCTATAACGTGAATTTCAATCTTATGTTATATGTTATCAATATTTTTTATAACAATCATATTGTCACACACAATCATATATACATATTGTATATACCAAATTAATTAATAAACTTTGAAAATTATATTTTTAACTAGGATTGGTTTTTAAATGTTATAAGCCTAAATTGAGGTATTAATAAACTAACTGTATAAGAAATAATAAAAAACTACAATTATTTAGATTAGAGGGAAAAGCTTAGGAAAAAAATATTTATATTGGAGACGGATTACAGACGGATTTGCTACTGAATATTTTTCATTTTTCATAATTTTTTTTAAAAAGAAAAATGCAACATCCGTCGGCAATCGGTCTTTGATTATCAACTAATTATAGACGGAAATTGGACGAACATGACAAAAAAAATTAAAATTTTTTTAAATAATTTCCGTCGGAAATCCATCGCTAAATTGTGACGAATTACCTACGGATATTTTTAATTTTTTTTCCTAACTAATATATATTACATTTTAAATTTCAGTCAGAAATGCGTGGAAAATCTACCGACTAATTATCAACTAACACGTTTTAGTCGGAAAGTGGTCGAAAAATAGCAACTGATTTTAGACGTCCGGTCAAACGTACTTTCCGTCGGTATTCTGTCTCAGATCCGTCTCAAATTTCAGACCGAAATATCCGTCGAAAAATTGGGTCGAAAAAACATGATTTTCCTGTAGTGTTAGTCAATAGGGTCCTCTGGAGGGGACCTTACTAAATATGCTCAACTGTAATTGTTCAACCACTAATATGTCTTTACTTTGCCCGACTGATTTGAAACTTGAGAATAAATTAAAACACTTACCTCTTCAATTGACCCCTCATGTAATTTTAGTCTCTATAAATATTTCTTTAATCTTCAATGTGAGACTTGCATAGTTGGGAATGTTCCTAATAAATAATGAGATATGTCTACTATTTCAAAGGTATATTAAATACATATTCAATGAAGTATTTGCTCAATATTTTTATTATTATATAAGAACTTGAAGTTGGTATTTACAAACAGAAAAAGAAAACTTGAAGTTGGTTTCTAGCTGGCTTTACGAGTCGAGGTTCGTGAATATATCTAATGCACGGCCTGTGAAGGGGTGGACTGTGAGCCTAAAGGGCCATAATGTATATATATACACCGAGAAGAAAAATTCGAGAGGGATAAAAATTTTAGTCGATCAACAATAAATTTGTGAGGGATTGCTACCCAACAAATAATCGGTCAATGACAAGAGGTTCAAGAGGTCAAGAGGTTTGACAAATTAAGTAGTTACAAATTTACCATGGAAAATTTTTCATAAAAAAATTATATAATTAAAATATTCATCATAAATCTCTAATGGTTCAAGCAAACGGCATTCATGACAGATGTTACTGGTTATTCAAGAAAATAATAACCTAAAATTGTAATTCTTGCAAGTCCTATGTTAATTATTAACAAATGATTTGATATGGTCCCCTTGTTAATTACTATTTGGGAAAATTATCGAGAAGAACCATTGCAAATCCCACAAGATCAGCTTCAATTGTGGCAGTGAGAAGCATTGATTACAAACAATGTAATAATATTAAAATATTATCTCAAAATATAACATGGTACAAACAATATATTTTGTCACTTTTTAGGTCTATTTTATCATTTGTTTATAATATTACAATAATTTATCATTATTAATATCCTCATTTTTTTCATATTACCAAAAAGTGACATATTACTTTTTAGGTCTATTTGATCGTTGATTCTTTCTTATTCTCAACACAAAAGCATTCTTTCTCTCTTCATGTATTTATTATATTTCTTATTAGCAATACACTAGGCCATCTGTCTCAAAATAAAATCTCTAGATGATTTTCTTCTTATTCCAAAATATATATCGTTTTACGAGATTTTATAGATATTTCTTCATTAACTAATAATATCGTTTTACATGTGAACAACTTTTGAATCAAAATGTTTTCCAAGGACTTATTTTTTGACCGAGTGAGTAGTTTATTTTCTCTTTCTTATTTTTAAAACAAAATAAATGAAGGTATTTTAAAATACCTCGTTAATCAAAGCACCATTTCTTCTAAGATCTTATATTTAAGAATTGAGGGAGTATACAAAAAAAAATTCAGGCAACATGGAATTGGTCTAAAAGGTTTTAAATGAGAATTAGTATATAACTATATTGATGTGTGATCAGCCTCAAGGTAATTAATTTTAACTTGACCGCTCCTACTGTTCCTCTAATAATAAAATAAAATCTATTCAATTTCACAAAGGGAAACGGATGAAGAATTAATAGTACTAAGGAAGGTAGGGAAAAGAAAAAGATTGATTTGTTGAAGATGCTTTGATCCTTGGACTGGAAATGGAGTAATCGCTGGAAAGACCAATTCTACACCGCTTTATCAGGTTTCGAAATTTCAAAGATGGAGAGTCCAAGGATTGCTTGTGAAGCAGACTAGACGAGGGTCCAGAGAAGAAAAAACCAAATTATGAATTGTGTTTTTTCTAGTGCTATTATTTATGAGCAAACTATAACTATAGCCATATGGCAAAATAATTATTCCCATTTTGTTTCTAATTAATTTTAATGGTTTGATAAAATTGATGCCTAATTTTATACTTTTAATAAACACTACCTTCCATTTTCTTCTCATATTGTTAGCTCAACTGGCTTGCAAAGTAGAAGTTCACATCTATATTAGAAGGGGCAACACATTTCTTATTTTTATAAATAGAGAACCTCTTGATCAGCAAGCTTCTCCTCTGATATCTTTTGCAGCATCCCCGACTCAAACTTCCAAATTTGCAATGTCAAATAAGTTTAATTAGACAATATCTTGATGTGATTTATAAACTTCCAGATGAAAATCTACAAGGTTATGAAAATGTGGTCTCTTGCTGTAATGTATCAACTTTATTATTATTATCTTTTTAACAAATAGAAAATGGAAAAAAGCAAAATCCCCTTGGATGAAATTTGAGTCAACCTGAAATTCCACCACAAAAGAAGGAAAAAAATAAAACTTAGATGACAAAAATACTGTTTACCTACTATCATTTTTGTTAAATGAGAATCAATATAATATTTAATTTTTTGTTGTTTCAGTCTGAAAGCCCTAAAGATTTTAATGTCTTAATTTTGATTAATGACAAACATTGATGAGGACTAATGTCTTATTTGTACAAGTGATAGAGTTTTTGGATTCATGATTTAATCCATGCAAGAACAAAATTACAAGTCTTCAAGGAAGTATACAAGTCAAGACTATCAAGATTTGAAGACAAGCTTTTATTGGATTAGATAGGAACTAGAGGTATAGTCTTAGAGTTATATATTTTGATATCTCTAGTTCTACCTCTAATTGAGTAATGGTTTCTAAAGGTTGCTCTATGAACTTAAAACGTTATTTCAAAATGTTTTTAATATGTTAAAATATGTTTTGGTATTTCGAAAACCATGAATCTTGATTTCAAAACTTAAATGGTTGATAAACTCTTGTTGAATTGATACCATAACTTTTATGGTTGATTGAAATCATCATTTGTGTGTTAGAGTATTGTTGATACACAAATGAAATGTTTCAGTTGACCTAAAGTGGTCCAGGTATCGTCCATAAGTTAGTTTATCTTGTGGATGCATGTGCTGTCAAATTTGTTCATCTGCCAACCTGTGGACAACCATGAGGTCGACCGCAGGTAAAGTCCGGTTGACCGTAGGTGAAGTCCGGTCGACCGAATGATGAAAAATCATCATCCAGTGGTTGTCTAGTGAGCTTGAGGATGATGGTGCGGAAGACCAAGTCTGATATGCTGTCGACCGCACTTCATGAGTGGGTTTCCAACAGCTTCATTTTTTACCGTTGGGAACAAAGCTTTAAATACTAAAACCTTTGGAATTCTTTCTAAGAAGATTTTTTGAGCAAAAACATTGCATATCTTGATCCTATAACATCTTAGAAACGTTCCAAAACCCTTTCAAAACATCAATCTTGTTAAAATCAATCAAGAAGGGTTTTTACATTCAAAGGTGAATTTTGAGCAATCTTGACAAGCCATTACTCAAAGAGGTGATTGTGATTCAAATTGATATATCTTCACATTAAGGTGATATCTATCAAACTCTCTATCTTTTATTATTGATTGTAATTGTATCAAGGTTGCAAGTAGCATAAAACCCTAAGTGTTAGGGTGAGCCTTGTGTAGGTTGTTTTGTATTCAAGGTTTGTTTGGAAAACCTTTGGGTGAACCTTTAATTGAATTGTATTGTTAGGATTCACTAAGGAGAGTGGTGGGATTATTGTATAATCAAGGTTGTGTTGTAAAACTCAAGGGTTGAGTGAGCCTTGATTGGTTTGAGAGGTTATTTGTAAAACCCTAAGGTGAATTGGGTGAGCCTCTTTTGTAATCTCATTTATTTGATTAGTGAAGGGATTTGATAAATCCTTGAGTAGGTAACTCAAGGTAGTGGATTAGGTTTTGTTGGATAAACCGAACCACTATAAATCATTGTGTTCACTGTTCTAATTTCTGCATTTTACTTGAACACATTTTTTCTCACGCAACTAGCACACCAAGTGTTTGATATTTGTTGTTAAAGAGGTGTTTTATTGAATTAGGTTGAAAAATCGGATAAAAACCAAATTCACCCCCTCCCCCCTCTTAGGTTTTTCAGTCTGTAAAGATTTACAATTTGACCGTTCTTGGTCTTCTTCTAATGCTAAAATCAATGCGACTAAGGGAAACTGTACCAACCAATAAAGCTGAGAAGAGGAAAAATTGCTGATTAGTTAAAGAACTTTTCATCATTGGACTAAAAGGTAGGTAATTACTTGTCAGACCAATTCTTCAGTCCTTTATTTCTCAATCATATCAAGATTTTTAGTTAGCCTTAATGCCCAATCCCAAATTAGGATATGTATAATTAAATGGGTTAATTTGATTAAGCTCTTTAAACTTCTAGTAAAAAATAAACTCCCCACAATCTTTCAATTGCTTCAATATGCTCCCTTCATCTTTTTAGTTAATTACAATTTTTATTAAAATTTATCATTTTTTTGTCAATTAACCTTTTATTTTTTATTAACTCTCATAAATTAAAATAAAATATCACTAAAAGAGAGAAAATTCAATGAACTACTTTATTTATTTTAACATGTGAAGAAAAAAAATTGATTTAACGTATCAGAAAATTTAAAACTTACGAGAAAATAAAAAATTTATTTTATAAAATCTTTGAGTTTCTATATAGCGCATTTTAATATATTTGGATGAATCAGTAGGAAACAAGATTACAAGATCTGGCACCAAGTCCTCTCCAAAACTAAAACTATTACAACATACACATATAACAAAAATACTGAAATTGAAACTACCTACAAAAAGACAACAAGATCGACACAACAGAAGCGAAAACCCAATGGTGATATACACAACCCAACGCAACGCAACTCCACCACATCCAAACTGAAAGTAACTGTCCACTAAATCTTTTCCATTTCTTTTGACATTTCTTTCTTTTATTATTATCTCATATTAATATAGTTTCTAGAATTCTTAAAATAATTTTTCAAGTCTTTTTGTAATATTTAGAAAAAAAATTATGTTCGGATAATTTCAATATTTCCAAAGAGTTTTATCTTTTAATTTCTCTTTCCAATGTTTATAAATTTCATCTTATATTTATTAAATATGTCTTGTGAGTAATTTACTTTTTTTAAAGTAAAGACACGTGTTAAGTTATTAATAAATGGGATTATGAGATAATTTTATTTTTATTTAATTTCTATTTGGATTTAATTTATTGGATTTATGGTAGGTTTACCCACCTAGTCTTTATTATTTTTACTTTATGCACTTCAAATATCGCAAGTGGTTGGCTAAGCTTCCTAATTAGTTTAATGTCTTTTTATCAAGGAGTTTTATCTTTTATTTCTTTATAGAAGACCAATGCTCCTAACTAGTTCAATTTATTTTTATGTCTTTAATTTCTTTTAATGGATGGTCGAGCCATTATACTTTTGGTTTAATTTATTTAAATGACCGGTTGAACCACCTAATTTGTTTAGTTAATATAAATCCAAACTTTCTTTATAGAAATATATATATATTTGTGTATTTTTTAATATAATTAAATATATATTTATTAATTGAGTATTTATGTAATTCCTATTTTAATTAATATAATTGTGTGAATTAATTGGATTGAGAATCTAGTGATTATAACAGCTAGGATTATTAATCTTGCATTAAAGATTTAGGTAGCATATACTAGTTTAATTGAGTTGCAACTCTTGACTTAATTAAATTAGTAGTGGAATTAACCAATTTCGTTTAACCATCTTCCAAAACCTTCAAAAGACCTGCAAACAAAGATAGAAGTGTAAAAAAAACCATTTCAAGTACATAAACACATAATTAGCTAGATTTAAACTCAATAAATAACACAACAATCTCCTAAAAACCGAGTTAATTATAGTTTAATTATGGTCATCTAGGCCGAGAGTTATCAGAGGGGTTCGGTGATGTAGGTCGAGGGGTATGAACAACTACAAGGAATTTGATAAATCTTGATTACTATGTTTATTTTTATTTTTATGAGATAGAGAGACTATGTTCTTTTTAGAGAGATAAATTTCGAAGAATGACGATTTAGGTTAAATGAGTCTTAATTACAAGAAGGATATTTATGTCATTTTATACTTTTATGAGTAATGCATTTATTAATTCGGGTGTTGGGTGATGTGTTTAAGGAGCCCCTAAAATCTATTCATTTCCATAAAGGTAAAGGGTGAATAAAAGTACTAAGGAAGGTGAGGAAAAGAAAAATATTGATTAGGTGAAATAGTTTGATCCCTGGACTAAAAATGGAGTAATCACTTAATTTATTAATATTAATATTTGTTATTACGCAGGTGTTATTTCATCTTAATAATGGTTGTTATTAGCTTAAGGGAAATTTAACAAATTCCTTATAGCATTCTAAATTTGAATAAATTCTTATCATTTAACAAAGCCCTTTGGGGAGAACAAGATATTAGTAATTTCTGAAAATGGATTACCCAAACTACTTTTATGCAAGTACAAGAACACAGATCTTTTACAACATAATTGCTAAAATCAATGCCATTACACAAAGGGAAACAGTGAAAAATAGTACCAATTAAGAAAGGTAAGAAGTGGAAAAAATTGTTAATTAGTTTAAGAATTTTCCATCCCTTGTCAGACCAATTCTACATTGCTTTATTTCTCAGTCATATCCAGATATTTGGTTAGCCTTGATGCCTCAGTCCCAAATTAGGATATGCATAATAATATATATGATTAATAAAAATTATTCTATATACTCATTATTCTTTCGCATAAATGAGTGATGAAACAAAATATTAATTCGAGTGTTAATAAATTAAATTATTAAACTATTCAAAAGGGGACTTCCATAATGTCTCTTAAAAACAGACATATATATACATACACACACATATGCAAAAATTCCCACGCAAATAATTGCAAATGCAAATATCCAACCAGTTTGAGATATGTTGACATTACTTCATAGCTTTCGAAGTACTTGGGGACTGAAGTGAAATTTTTTGTTAAATGAGGAATTGGGTAAACTTAAATGTAAAATTCATGTAATTACACAATATCTTGACATGAATTATAAATTACTTCTTCCGCCCCAATTTGATAGACTTGTTTTTCCTTTGGTTTGTTTCAAATTATAGGCTCATTTCCTTATTAAGAGGATAATATATTTCTTAATTGATTAAAATACTCTTATTTAAAGTGAGAGTATTAAGTTCACTTTGAATAATAATTTATGAGAAAATTATTAAGAAAATATATTTAATTGATGAGAAAGTATTTTCCCAACAATTTATTAGTGTTTCTAATGCTCAAGCATCCAATGCTAAAGGTATTATGTTTTTTTTAAGGCAGTTTATTTATAGAAGTAGCTAAAAAAGTTCAAGCTAAAAAAGAGTACAACCAACAAATTACATCCAAATCACAAAGACAAAAGTGGCACAATAAACAGAATAAAACTAACGAGACACAACAGCCACAAACAAACCAGTCTTGAATCTATAATTATGAGACTATCTCTGCTGAACCTTTACTCCTCAAAAAATATCAGCAACTTAGTGTAATAATCCATTACATCAATCAGCAAGATGGCAGCAAATAGCATCCATGGAAGAAGTAACATTAATATTTCCAACAAACACTGAATGAAATTACTCAATTCACAAAGTTGTTCAGCAATTCCTTGTGCCATTTCCGTGGTTCTATATTTCAAGAGATTCTCTATAAGCTATATACAGTTTGGGCTTAGTCCTTTGGTGAAAAAGAGAAATTGGTACATTCCGAAAATGGATTAAAAGAACACAGATATTTTAGAAAAGAAATGACTGCGTAAACGAACATACAAAAAATTAAACGGTAAAAAAAAAAGATATTAGTTGAAGTCTTCAGTAGTGGTTGGAGAATGATTCATCCTTGAATTTTTAAATTGTTTAGTTTAGGCAAAACCCCTGTATAAATAGATATCTTTCCCATGCTATTCTTCACCAAGAAGATTTAATCTGAAGAAACTGTTCTTCTCATATCTAAGACTAAATTAAGATGGCTATTCGGTTCATAGTTTTCACAGCCATTATCCTATCAGCTTTCGCAGTCGCTTATGCACATGATCCCAGTCCTTTGCAGGATTTCTGTGTTGCTGTCAACGATTCCGCTGCAGCCGGTAAGTAACGATACATATAACTGCATTTTAAGATACAATTTTCTGACGATCATTTCTAATGTAAATATATATTATATGCAGTGTTTGTGAATGGAAAAATATGCAAGGATCCAAAGATGGTCAAAGCGGAAGACTTTTTCTTTGAAGGCCTTAACAAGCCTGGAAATACTTCGAATCCGGTCGGTTCAGCTGTGACGGCAGTTAACGTGAACAACCTACCTGGTCTCAACACGTTAGGGGTTTCGTTGGTTCGTATTGACTTCGCACCTTACGGCCTAAACCCACCCCATACACACCCTCGTGCAACTGAGGCCCTGTTTGTCTTGGAAGGCACTCTCTATGTTGGATTTGTTACCTCCAATCCAGGAAATAACATGAAGAACCGTTTATTTACCAAGACCTTAAATGCAGGAGATGTCTTTGTGTTCCCTGAAGGTCTCATTCATTTTCAGTTTAACATTGGACACTCTCCAGCCATTGCCTTTGCTGGTTTGAGTAGCCAAAACCCAGGAGTTATCACTATTGCTAATGCCGTTTTCGGATCGGATCCACCTATCTCTATTGATGTTCTCAGAAAAGCATTCCAAGTGGAGAAGGATGTCATTAACTATCTTCAATCACAATTTTGGTGGGATAACAATTCGTAAAAACGTGATATATCCGAAACTGTTGAATTCGGATAAATAAATGCACACTACACTCTCTGCTTCAAATAAGAATATGCATTATGCATCCGCAACAGAGCAGAATGTTATTGTACGTGCACATCTCTAATTTGAAATTTTTGTTGAGTGAAATAACTTTTCGGTCTCCTTCATGTGCGTTTTGAATAAGTTTAGTTTTGAACTATGAGAATTACATCAAAATTCTTTCTATGTGTTTATTTATTCAAACTTCATCAAAAGTCTTAACTATTTAATGCCTTTTTATCAATTTTTAAAATCTCTGAAACCGTAAAAAAAGATTTTATTAGATATTTTCAAACGAATATGCAGAATTAGATAAACGTAAAAAAAAATCTTTGGTAAAAGAGAGTGTACTGGATAGGGTTTTATATTTCTGTCAAATTACTCCCTTGACTGATGAATGGTTATTGGTCAACAAGGAAAACCTTTATTTCTTTTCTTTTTTTATTGTGAAGAAAGGCCAGACAAAATTCTTGACCTAGTCTTTGTAATCTTACCCAGGAATGGTACACGTAGTGAACTAATTACTAAGGTTACTGATAAACCCAATCCCTAACCGTAAAACTTTTAAATCTAAGTACATTATACCCCAACAATGCTTCTTTCTGATGCTAAATAGCAGATATTTAAGATTGAAGTCATTCAGAATGCCCTTGATTTTAAGCACGTCCACAATTAATATTACGTTAATTGTATTATCAAATGGTACCTTAAGGATGTCTTTGGATGAACATTTTTTTGGGTGGTTTTCTTTTTCCAGATTGTGAGAATTCCAAATAATGAAATCATTGTGAGAATTAACTGAGAAGTATCATGAAGTTCATTTAGCAAGTAAGGAGACAGTTAGCCAATAATTGAGAGATGTGTTCCAAGTTTGTATAATAATGGAAATAGAACAAATGCACTGGAATTGATTTAATTTGTGTCATGGCATGACATGACATGACATGCATGCACAGACTTTTAATCTTGTTGAAGAAGAAAATAATCAAGGCAAGCAGGATGCGATGCAATTTTTTTTAATCTGTGGAAGTCAAGATAGTTAGTTAATTAGCTATTTAATTATTGACAGATTCGTCATTTGATTAGTTTAGGATGGTGTAATAGCTTGATCAAGAAGACATTTTCTATACAGAAGTTATATATATTTGAATAAACACACACAGATGCTCATCATGCTCCGTGACTTTCCCCAAACTTCTTGTCTCTACTTCAGTTTTGACAAATCTTCTTTGCCCTGGACAAGGAGAACAGTCATATGACTTTTGGGGTGTGTAACAGATGAGTAAGTTAGTAAATATGCTCAAGAGCAATGACTCATAGGAACCGCGCCTTGGGAATAGAATACTTTCTTTTTTCTTTTTCTAGAAGGCTGGAATAGAACACTTACCTCTTGAATTGACTCTTGATTTACTTTTATAACATCTTCCTTTATAAATGTTTCACTTTTAACTTGGATTAGAAAATAAAGACGACATTTCATTTTAATTAAATTATCAAATTATATTTGATATTAATGTATTGGAAGTTGGGTGTCATGAGTTATCTAGATGTAAATCTCTTAAATTAAATAGTAAATAATGAAACTCAGCTAGTAGGATATACATTCTTTAAATTAAAGAGGATATCAATGCAACTTTTGATAAAAAATAGTTTTTTAAGAAAAGTAGACATTCAATTCTAAACAAACTAAAATATAAATATGAACATTCAATTTCGGACAGAAGGAATAAATTTTTTGGTATAATAGAAGTACTATTTTGCCTACCTACCCTTATTGGTTTACAAGGTTGTAAATGATAATTAGTATATAACTTTATTGTTGTGGTAGCCTAAAAATTTCATATCTTTAAACGCAACAATCAAATTAAAAAATGTAGCACGTTTAAAATTGAGGATCACAAAATACCCCAACCCCAAAAACACTTTCTCTCCTCACACCCCTCACCACACTTCCCCATCAACTCATCTCTCTCACTGAAATTTCTTCACCTTTGGCACTTAATTTTTTTCATTATATTGGAATGATTTGAGTTAGATATATTCTTTAGATTATGGATAATTGATATGAGGATTATGTTTGGAATAGAGTAATTAGATTAGAAGAAAATTTGTTGGAAAAATTTATGAGGGGTGTGTTGATCGTTTATGATTATTTAGATCATTTGCACATGCATGTTAAAGGATTGTTTTCAGCCGTGTAATCCATGCCAAGGTGTTTTTGAAGTCTTTGGGGACTGAAGTGAAATTATTATTATTATTATTTTATTTTTTTGAAAGGTCAATATATTAAACAGTGAAGAATGAGAAGTCAACATAAGACAAGGAGCCCTACCAGAGGTATACGTCACGGCCAACAAAAAATATTGTTCAATGAGGAATTGCATATATAAAATTAAATGTAAAATTCATGTAATTCATATGTCTTTTATTTTATTTATTATGTCTTTACTTACTTTTTATGGAAACCGGTTGAACCGCCTAATATGTTTAGTTAATATAAATCCAATCTTTATATATATATATTTGTATATAATTCCTGTTTTAACCAATATAATTGTGTGACTTAATTGGATTGACAATCTAGTTAATGAATGTGATTATATAGTTAGGATTATTAATCTTGTATTAATGATTCAAGTAGCATCTACTAGTTTAATTGAGTTACAGTTCTTCACTTAATTAAATTAGTAGCGAAATTATATAATTTAAATTGTATATAATTAAGCTGATTGTTATGTACAATTTAATGTTGTTGATGCCTTATTTGTTTAATACAATTTGATTGAGCATCCTATACACGCTGGTTGGTAGTGGTGTTTAATTAAATTAGAGATTAATCTGTCTGAGTTGATCAGGATTAATCTAATTTGTAAGGATAGGAATCTATCTGAGCTGATCGAGATTCTAAAACCAACTACTTAATAATGTATTTATCTATGATTAATCCCATGAAAAATATAACTTAATGCTAGTTCCTTGCTAATGCCTTTTTATATCATTTGTATTCCAAATTCCTTTTTAATTCTATTCACAAATCCAAAAACCCCCAAAACCTTTTTCGAGTAATGATTTTAATTTAAGAGTCGACAAATCTCTATGGATTCGATCCCTACTTTCCCTATCTACAAAAAAATTGTTAGATTTAAATTTGAGAGTCCTACGACAGGCTTCATTCCGTGTATTGAATGATTGAGCATTGTTTGTCATATTAGCAATTAAGTCTTTAGCTTTCTCAGGAGATTGATCCATGAAAACTGATCCACTTGTTGCATCAACTGTTATCCTGTCAGTAGGAACCATTCATTCATAGAAATACTGGATTAGTAAATGATCAAGAATTTGATGATTTGGACAACTAGCATTCAATCTTTTAAACCTTTCTCAATAGTCATACTTGATTCCCCAAAGCCTTGGGGTATCCCACTAGTTTCTTTCCTAATATTTGAGATTTTAGATAAGGAAATATTTTCTCAAAAACATTTTCTCCATCTTTGTCCAATCAATTATTGACTCAGAGGGTAACTCATAAAACCAATCCTTAGCATTAGCTTTTAAACTAAATGGGAAGCACGTAGTTTAATAATCTCATAAGTAATATTAGATTGTTTTAGATTAGTGCAATGTGTGTGAAATTCATAAAGAAATCTATATGGATTATCACTACACATGCCATGAAAAGTGAGAATATTTTGCACAAAACCAGTATGGAGCTTAAAATTTTCATTACCTTCAGCGAAAATAGTGCAAAATGTTTGATTCTAATAGTAGGTGCAAATAGTTCCCTTAAAGTTCTTCAAACAACAACATTGTTAATTGTTAGGAGCAATATCAAATTAAAAACCAAACCTAACCAACTTATGCAGCTAGGGCAAGTAAAGGTTGAACTCACAAAGACTTATAAATTTTTTAATTAAGTAAACTAATCAGGGTTTTGGGGGAAAACAAATTGATTTTTTATCTAAAATATTAATGATTTAAATAAATAAATCACAAATAACTAGAAATTAATAGAAAAAAGACGTTAGCAAGGACCTTGTATTTCAGTTTCATTTATTTTCGATCAATCATCGATAATCATATATTTGAGTAATAACTTAGAATTCTGTTTAGCGCCACAAATTTTGATTCCTATAAAATTAGGTAAATCCCTAAGAAGCACAACAAATTAACCCTAAACTTAATTAAACTAAACTACCGAATCACTCGTATAAAATAACTAATCAAGTTATTATGTTCAAGGATAACATCAACACAAATCACAGAAAATTAATAGCCTATTAATCAATCATAGATCAATTACTCAATTAATGGCCTATCAAACAATTATCTATCAATTAATCAAACTCCAGTTTAGATCAATTCATAGTTACTGCTATTGGTTATCAAAAACTGATTTTGTATAATCCTAATTAATCAACTTTGTAAAACAATTAAGATGCCCAATTATAATTGAAATCACATAATTGATAGAATTAAAACAAGAATTGTATGATTACTCAAATAGCTAGAAAAGTCTATGAAAAGATTGGTTTTCAATTAAAGAACATAATCTCATAATCCAAATAAAATAAACATAATACACACTCTTTCCAACCAAAGAGAACTACTCATAAAAAGATTTAAGAAGAGAGATAAACGCATTAATAGGGAGACCAAAATTTGGAAAATCTCCAATCTTCAATCTTCAACAATGCCAAAAGAATGTTTCTAAGTTGCTTGGGATCCTTAAAAGTAAACTAATAAACCCTATAAATAGTTACAAGAGATCCTAGAGTTAATTACGTAAGAGTCATAATTAGAAACTACTTAGAAACATTCCAAAAATTTCAATCCAGAGAGTGGATGCCCGTGTTTGAAAAGTGAACGCCTAGAGGGTCAAAAACGTACAAGTGGAGGTGTGAAGGTGCCACACTTCTGAAGGTGGAAGCGTGAATTGGATGAGACGCGTCCATTTTAACTCATACGCGTGCGTCCACTTCTATTTTCTTGCAAATCAACCTTTTTCGAGCTTCCAACTTCTCCCAATTCCATTTAAACATCTTCTAAAACCATTAAAAGACCTGCAAACAAAGATAGAAGTGTAAAAAATCATTTCAAGTACATAAATACATAATTAGCTAGATTTAAACTCAATAAATAACACAACAAGCTCCTAAATACAAAGTTAATTATGGTGATATGGGCCGAGAGTTATGAGAGGGGTTCGGTGATCTAGGTCGAGGGGTATGAACAATTACAAGCAATTTGATAAATCTCGATTACTATGTTTAATTTTTTCTTTGAGAGAGAGATGCTGCGTGCTTTTAGAGAGATAAATTTTGGAGAGTAATGGCTTAGGTTAAATGAGTCATAATTACAAGAAGGATATTTATGTCTTTTTATACTTTTATCAGTGCTGCATTTATTAATTCCTGTGTTGGGTGATGCATTTAAGGAGCCCTAAAATCTATTCAATTCCACAAAGGTAAAAGGTGAAGAAAAGTACTAAGGAAGGTGAGGAAAAGAAAAATATTGATTAGGTGAAGATAGTTTGATCCTTGGACTAAAAATAGAGTAATCACTTGAAAGACCAATTCTACACTGTTTTGTCAGGTTTAGAAATTTCAAAGATGGAGAGTCTAAGGATTGCTTGTGAAGCAGACCAAACGAGGCTTCAGAGAGAAAATAACTAATTATCAAGAGTTGACAAATCTCTGTGGATTCGATCCCTACTTTCCCTATCTACATAAGAATTGTTAGGTTTAAATTTGAGAGCTATATGACAGGCTTCGTCAAAGACCTTAACATGCCTGGAAATACTTCAAATCCGATCGGCTCTGCAGTGAATGCTGTTAATGCGAACAACCTAGGGGTTTAGATATTTCACAAACATAATTACCAAACAAAATTACCTGAGCAGTGTCATGAAGCTTACTTTGCGAATAGGAGAAATTTAGCCAATAATTGAGAGATGCGTTTCAACTTTGTATAATTAAAGGAAATATAGAACAACTGCACTAAAAGTGATTTAATTTGTGCACCGTTTTTTAGTGTCCTATTTTGATCTAATAGGAAGCATTTGACAATAAAACGCTCATCTCTTGAATAGACCATACTTTTATAGTATCTTTCTTGGTAATGTTTCTTTACATATACCATATGAGACTAGCATAGTTGGGAATATTCACAATAAACAGTCAGATGTCTTTTTATACACATAATATTCCTTTATCTCTTTTTATTAGTTGTTGAAAAAAAATTTCTTTATCACATATTATAAGTAATTTTATGATTTTTAAGGAATATTTTACGTCCCTTCTCAATATTATCATTGTTTAATCTTATCTATTTTTCATCTCTTTATCATTCTTAGAACAAAATTTATTTATATCTTTCTTATCTGTCTTCTCCTTCATTTTCTCTTCCTTATTTTTAAAACAACATAAATAAAAATATATTATAAAAAAGTAAATTTCTTTGGTGTGTGTTAATATCCCTCTGACTACATATAAAAAGAGACTGAAGTTATACATAATTGAAGTTTGCTTGAAGCTAGGTAAATATATCTAACCTCTTTGTTGGAAGCACGGATTTGGTCATACCCACGATGAAAATCTAGATGGTGTTTTGTTGGAAATTCTCACTAATCATGGGATTTTGTTGTGTTAGTATATTTTTTTTATCTCTATACATATATGATAAAGTTTCACTCAGCGTGCAATTCCACCCGAAAAATTAAGAAAATAAAAGGTTTGATATAATAAAAGTACTATTTTACCTACTCTTTTTGGTTTACAAGGTTGAATGAGAATTAGTATATAATTTTATTGTTGTGTCAACCTCACGATATATAATCACTACAGGAAAAAACTAATATTTTCGATGGACATTTTCATCGATAATCCGTCTTTGACCAAGGTTTTGGACAGATTAACGACCGAATATTCAGTCGCAGATTAGACAGTCGTTAATGTCGATGGCTGAGTAATTCGTCCTTATTTACGATCGAATTTCGATGGCGGAGTAAACGACGAGAAGTGATCAACGACAAAATCTTTCGTTCCGGATCCGTTGGTCTTACAAACGGCTTATCGACAGATATTATTAAATTTTAAAATTTTTAACATAATAAAAATAAGTGAATCCAAAGGGAAATTGTCACAATTATGAATATTTTTTTACAAAATTAAAATATTTCTATCCCTAATATTTATTAAAATTTTAAAATAATTTAATGTCCGTCGGTAATCTGTTGCGAATATTTAATTTTTTTTTTAAAAATTAGATTCCTTTGGAAAACCGTCGCACAAATTTATTAAATTTTTAAAATTAAACAAATGTTTTAGGGAATCCATCTATAGTATGGGGTAACCGTCGAAAATATTACTATGATGAATTAATTTAAGTAGGAAATCTACCGAAACTTTTAATTTTTTTATTATATAAATTTTTGCTTCTAAAATATTTCAATATTCTTTGCAAGAAAATATTAATGAAAAAAATCTGTATTTTGGATTAAAAACACCCAATTAATGATTAAATATGTAAAATAATATAAATTTAATGAATAAAACTAAAATAATATATATCCGAAATTAGTTAATCAAATAGTACATAAATATCAATTAACAATAACAGAATGTGCCTATACAGGGGCACGGACAGGGGGAGGAGGAGGAGGAGGGGGTCGGGCATCAAAATGACATGAACGACCGGGATGATCATCAAGTGGTGACATAGTGAAATCCTCTTCCTCCGCAACATACTTATCCTAAAAAAATTGTCATCCTCGGGTACAGACGGTAGTACTGGTGGAGCCGAAAATCACATTTGGATGGTCAAGTTTTTGAGGTATGTCTGCAAACTATCTTTTCAAAACTTCATCACTCTAAACTTGTCTTCGAACTTCCTCCATATAATACTCACCTCCATGCCTACATGCAAGCCCACCTGTTGGCTCACAGGCTCCTGGATCCGAGCTTTTATATCCACTAGCTCTAAAGAAGCTGATGGTGTAGACTGCGTACTGGATGAACCCTACTTCAGACGTCATCTCACTCTAGGTGCTTCCGATCCCAACCCCGAAGCACGGCCCTTCTTGAAGCCACTTGCTACCTCAACAAATAGTTCCTTATCATAGGCCTCGAAAGATGAGTGGAGTCAGTGGACTCCATCTTAGAGTACTGCTCACACAATGCATTGAGATCATTATGCAATTACATTAAAATTGTAAGCAAATGATATAATTAAATTCACGTTAATAATGAAACAAGCACATACCATAGAATGCTATGATTTCTTGCTATTAAATTAGCCCTTACTAGGGCCAGACTGGATTGTGTGAGTCTTCTTATACAAATTTTTATACCTATATTGGGAACCTTCCTTCTTCCGCTACAAAAGATTAGAAAAATATTAACAAATATAATCATATACTTAATAAATGGATTTAAATATATGTATTAGAATGACTAATCATTCTCCTCTCGTGTTCTGAGAACGAAATCAACCCACCAGTATGAGTCAAGGAAGGAGCTGCAGCTCTTTTGCTCTTACCTTATCTAAAATAGCACAACCACTTCTCAGTTCTCCAAGAAACATGTAATTGTTTCCAATCATCTTTCGTTATCCAATAAGGGGGATAGTCAAACTCTTCTCTTTACAAGCACGACACATCTCATCCTTGAACAGACCCCTAACAACTTTAGCCCAATTATTCTGTATAAGGCCGTAATGCTCAAGACGCCATCTATACAATTTCTACAAATAAAACAAGAAAACAAATTAAATCGAAGGCATTTATAATTAAAATATATAATTTAACAACAAATTTATTTCAAGCTCATGTTAAACTTACACTCCATTCTGCAAACCACATATCTCGAACTTGTGCAGGAACTTGGGAGAATTTGAAAAATGAACCAATAAAGTGTTGCTTAATAGTATCAGTAACCATCCTAACAGGCTCCACAGACGGATTAAATCTGTTTAAATTATCTATATTGACAAAATAAATTAATATTTTAACAAAATTTTGGCATCATCTTCCCTGTAAATTAAACATATTCCAGGCACACAGACCACACAATTTATTTTCATATATACCACAAATGTCAATAACAATTCCAACAAACTGATAATAAATGCCATCTAATATTTAAGAAATCATATTAACCAATAAACTTCACATCTCCAAAAATAATATATTATCTAACATTTAAAAAATCATATCAACCAATAAAAGTAACATCTCCCTAGAATAATATATCATTGATAATATTTAACAAATTAGTTTTCAACTGAAGCATAATTATATACTTGCGAATCGCCATCAGGAGAAATGAGTGGACGATCATCCTCACTCCGTGACTATGACTGAGTAGATGATGTAGTAGAATCGGGAACTGGTGGACTAGAAAGACAGGACCTGAGGTGGAGGCGGGTGTGCAAGTGTCTGAACCAACTATGTCTGGACTAGAATCCTCCATAACTCGTGGTAACCCAGGATGCAGTGTACCATGTCCAGAACTATCCATGAGTGCAATTATAAGAAATGTCAATATTAATTTACCAATAAGGCGATACTATAATTTGTTTAATTTCGATAATGGGATTTAATTCATCTGTATTTAATTAATCTCATTAAGTTTTTAATAAACTGATCACAAAATTTCGATAATGAGATTTAATTAATCTCTTTAATTTAAAATAAAGGGACATTGAAATAAAAGGATTCAAACTCTTGTCATGTCAATGTGTATAGAAATGTTGTGCAACCAAACCAAATAACAACTTTGAATATGTTTTCACAATTTTAATATTTATACTATTACACTCCTACTAAAATAATAATAATAACAACAACAACAACAATATCAATATAATATTTTATAATAATTACAGATGATAATAATACTAATTTTTTATTGTTGGTAGTATTATTATTATTATACTAGATAATCATATTATCACTAATAATGACAACATTAAAACATAATAATAGCAATAATAATAAAACAACAACAATTATAATACCAATACAATATTTTATGATAATAATATATAATAATAATTGTAATAATATAATACCAATTTTGTTATTGTAGGGTACAAGTATTATAATGATAACAATAAAAAGAAATTAACACATAATTATAATAATAAAAGTAACACATAATTATAACAATAATAAAATGAAATAATAATAATAATTGAAAAACTCAAATAGTGTCTAACAATGTGATCAAGTAAATAGTAGAAATAAAACAAAATACACAATGATTTATAGTAGTTTTGTTTGCCCAAAAAAACCTAGTTCAGTATTTTGAGTTATATAATTAAGGATTTCACAAAATCTTTCACTAATTTTGCACGAGAGATTACAAAAGAAGCTCAATCAATTCATCTTAGAGTTTTACACAAAAATCACTTACTCAATCCAGGTTCACTTAACTACTTGAGTTTTATAACACAACCTTGATTATGCAACTATCTCCAATACAACAATTAATGAAATATACACACTTGAGATAATCACAATTATCTTTAATTCAAGACTCACTCTAACCCTTAGACTTTTAAGATAAATGCAACCTTGAATAAGAATTACAAGATGTGAATAAAGAGAGCTTGATATAAATATCACCTTAATTGTGAAAGTATATCAATTCTTGTACAATGACCTCTTTGAGTAATTTGTTCCTCAAGCTTGCTCAAGAACTCCAATAAATGTGTGAAACCCTTCTTATATGATTTTCACAATGTGAATGTTTTGAAAGGGTTTGAAAATGTTTCTAAAATGTTCTATGAAAAATGTCATTCAGATTTTAGCTCACAAAGTCATATATCTAAGATTTTAAAAAATTTGGGTATTTATATGTGTGTTTCAATGGTCATAAAAATGACTGTTTAAATCTTACTCAAGAAACTTGGTCGTTCGCACCCTCATCCACAAGTATAGCAAAAAGTTCTGAACATTTTGCGGACGATGAGCTGAGAAATCTAATCGACAGTATGAATTGTGGTCGACTGCTAATGTAATAAGGTCGATCGCTCAACACATTAACCATGCAATACAATATTCCAATCAACTCTAAAAGTTGCAAAATCTATTTTATAAAACTTTTAAGCATATACATGTATTTTGAAAACCATTTCAAATATCCAACTCATACTTTAAGTTGATCTTGGACTCATTTATCTCTTTTTTTAATAACAATAATACCGAATTTATTATTTTTGTTACTAGTATTATTATTATTATTATTAATAAAATATGGAATTAGTCTAATTGGGCTTTAAGTTGATCTTGAACTCAATTATGCTTCTAATAATAATAATATTAATACCAAATTTATTATTGTTGTTACTAATATAGTTATTATCATTATAATTACCCTTAATAATAAGGTTAAAATAGATTGTTTTATAACAATATATAACATAGATTCAAATATAAATAAATTATATTTATTATATTTATAACATGTATTTATTATATTTCTTATTAGCAATACACTAGGCCATCTGTCTCAAAATAAAATCTCTAGATGATTTTCTTCTTATTCCAAAATATAAATCGTTTTATGAGATTTTATAGATATTTCTTCATTGACTAATAATATTACCCTTATTTATTTTCATCTCTCTTCTCATCTCTTTCTTATTTGCAAGACATGTGAACAACTTTTGAATCAAAATGTTTTCTTGATCTATGTAAAAGTTTTCCAAGGACTTATTTTTTGACCGAGTGAGTAGTTTACTTTCTCTTTCTTTTTTTTAAAACAAAATAAATGAAGGTATTTTAAAATACCTCGTTAATCAAAGCACCATTTCTTCTAAGATCTTATATTTAAGAATTGAGGGAGTATACAAAAAAAAATTCAGGCAACATGGAATTGGTCTAAAAGGTTTTAAATGAGAATTAGTATATAACTATATTGATGTGTGATCAGCCTCAAGGTAATTAATTTTAACTTGACCGCTCCTACTGTTCTTCTAATAATAAAATAAAATCTATTCAATTTCACAAAGGGAAACGGATGAAGAATTAATAGTACTAAGGAAGGTAGGGAAAATAAAAAGATTCATTTGTTGAAGATGCTTTGATCCTTGGACTGGAAATGGAGTAATCGCTGGAAAGACCAATTCTACACCGCTTTATCAGGTTTCGAAATTTCAAAGATGGAGAGTCCAAGGATTGCTTGTGAAGCAGACTAAACGAGGGTCCAGAGAAGAAAAAACAAAATTTTGAATTGTGTTTTTTCTAGTGCTATTATTTATGAGCAAACTATAACTATAGCCATATGGCAAAATAATTATTTCCATTTTGTTTCTAATTAATTTTAATGGTTTGATAAAATTGATGCCTAATTTTATACTTTAAATAAACACTAGCTTCCATTTTCTTCTCATATTGTTAGCTCAACTGGCTTGCAAAGTAGAAGTTCACATCTATATTAGAAGGGGCAAAACATTTCTTATTTTTATAAATAGAGAACTTCTTGATCAGCAAGCTTCTCCTCTGATATCTTTTGCAGCAGCCCGGACTCAAACTTCCAAATCTACAGTGTCAAATAAGATTTAATTAGACAATATCTTGATGCGATTTATAAATTTCCAGATGAAAATGTGGTCTCTTGATGTAATGTATCAACTTTATTATTATTATCTTTTTAACAAATAGAAATTGGAAAAAAGCAAAATGCCCTTGCATAAAATTTGAGTCAACCTGAAATTCCACCACAAAAGAAGGAAAAAAATAAAACTTAGATGACAAAAATATTGATTCTCATTTTTGTTAAATGAGAATCAATATAATATTTAATTTTTTGTTGTTTCAGTCTGAAAAGATTTGCAATTTGACCGTTCTTGGTCTTCTTCTAATGCTAAAATCAATGCGACTAAGGGAAACTGTACCAACGAAGAAAGCTGAGAGGAGGAAAAATTGCTGATTAGTTAAAGAACTTTTCATCATTGGACTAAAAGGTAGGTAATTACTAGTCAGACCAATTCTTCAGTCCTTTATTTCTCAATCATATCAAGATTTTTAGTTAGCCTTAATGCCCAATCCCAAATTAGGATATGTATCATTAAATGGGTTAATTTGATTAAGCTCTTTAAACATCTAGTAAAAACTAAACTCCCCACAATCTTTCAATTGCTTCAATATGCCCCCTTCGTCTTTTCAATTATTTCAGTTAATTACAATTTTTATTAAAATTTATCATTTTTTTTTCAATTAACCTTTTATTTTTTATTAACTCTCACAAATTAAAATAAAATATTACTAACAGAGAAAAAATTATATGAACTTCTTTATTTGTTTTAACATGTGAAGAAAAAAAAATTGATTTAACGCATTAGAAAATTTAAAACATACGAGAAAATAAAAAAATTATTATATAAAATGTTTGAGTTTCTATATTGTGCATTTTAATATATTTGGACGAATCAGTATGATTTTTTTTTTTTGAAAAGCAGAGATTTTATTAAATAGGAAACAAGATTACAAGATCTGGCACGAAGTCCTCTCCAAAACTAAAACTATTACAGCAGACACATATATAACAAAAATACTGAAATTGAAACTACCTACAAAAAGACAACAAGATCGACAAAACAAAAGCGAAAACGCAATGGTGAGGATATACACAACCCAACGCAACGCAACTCCACCAAATCCAAACTGAAGGTAAACGTCCATTGAATCCACAATTAACTAACCAAGACTGCCAACACAAAAGTAAAATCCTAAAGGTTATGAAACCAACCCAATTGTAAAAAACTCTAACATAAAATAAGCTAAAGGAAAAAACCTACTGAATCCAACCCAACCCTCCTCCATCTAGACTTCCAAGAAGAAGAAATTTTAGAGAATTAAAAAAAAAAACTTTCACGTCATCTGCCTAGTTAGCACCATCACACGAGCAAGGTGAAGACCCGTGATAGAAGAGGCGTTGTTGACACGACGCCATTTTGATCAAGAGAAAAATATAAGAATAATAATAATAATTGGAATGAGAATGCGTTCTCACCAGAAGTCATGTATGCCAAGTGGTGTCTTCTCGAAGAAGTCGGCCACTAGCCACTATTTGAAGGAAATTGGTAAGCGAAATGATCATTTTGTCCATCGTTTTTAATCATTTATTCACCAATTTAGCTCTAATCTTTTCAATTTCTTTTGAAATTTCTTTATTTTATTATTATGTTCATATTAATATAGTTTCTAGAATTGTTAAAATAATTTTTCAAGTCTTTTTGTAATATTTAGAAAAGAAATTATGTGAGGATAATTTCAATATTTCCAAGGAGTTTTATCTTTTAATTTCTCTTTCAAATGTTTATAAATTTCATCTTATATTTATTAAATATGTCTTGTGAGTAATTTTCTTTTGTTAGTAAAGATACGTGTTAAGTTATTAATAAATGGGATTATGAGATAATTTTATTTGTATTTAATTTCTATTTGGATTTAATTTATTGGATTTATGGTAGGTTAATTTACCCACCTAGTCTTTATTATTTTTACTTTATGCACTTTAAATATCGCAAATGGTTGGCTAAGCCTCCTAATTAATTTAATTTCTTTTTATGTCTTTTATTTCTTTATAGAAGGCCAATGCTCCTAACTAGTTTAATTTATTTTTATATCTTTAATTTCTTTTTATGAAAGGTCGAGCCTTCATACTTTTGGTTTAATTTATTTAAATGACCGGTTGAACCACCTAATTTGTTTAGTTAATATAAATCCAAACTTTCTTTATAGAAATATATATATATATATATATATTTATTAATTTAGTATTTTTATAATTCCTGTTTTAATTAATATAATTGTGTGAATTAATTGGATTGAAAATCTAGTGATTATAAGAGCCAGGATTATTAATCTTGCATTAATGATTCAAGTAGCCTATACTAGTTTAATTGAGTTGCAACTGTTGGTTTAATTAAATTAGTAGCAGAATTATATAATTTAAATTGTATATAATTAAGTTGATTTTTATATACAATTTAATGTTGGTTACATAATTGGTTTAATAACCAATAGCAGTAACTATTAATTGATCCAAACCGGTGTTTGATTAATTGATAGATAATTTTTTGATCAACCGTTAATTGATTAATTGATCTATAATAGATTATTAGGCCGTTAATTTTTTGTGATTTGTATTGATGTTGTCCTTGAACTTAATAACTTGATTAGATATTTTATGCGAGCGATTCGGTAATTTAGTTTAATTAAGTTTACGGTTAATTTTTTGTGTATCTCAAGGATTTACCTAATTTTATAGGAATCGAAATTTGAGGCGCTAAGAGAAATTCGAAGTCATTACTCAAATATACGATTATCCATAAGTGATTCCAAATAAATGAAACTGAAATACAAAGTCCTTTCAAACATTTGTTTTCCATTAATTACTATGTAAAACAATTAACATGACCAATAATAATTGAAATCACATAATTGATAGAATTAAAACAAGAATTGTATGAATACTCATAATTGAAAAATCTATCAAAAGATTGGATTTTCAATTAAAGAGCATAATCTCATAATCCCAAATAAAATAAACATTGTACATGTCCTTTCCAACCTTTGAGAACAACTCACAATCCATAAAAAGATAAACATCATAAAAGGATTTAAGTAGAGAGAGAAACTACTTAATCGGGAAACCAAAATTTGGAGAATCTCCAATCTTCAATCTTCAACAATGCCAAAAGAATGTTTCTAAGTTGCTTGGGATCCTTAAAAGTAAACTAATAAACTCTATAAATAGTTACAAGAGGTCCTAGAGTTAATTACATAAGAGTCCTGATTAAAAACTACTTAAAAACATCCCAGAAACCTCAATCCGGAGAGTGGACGCCCGTGTCTGAAAAGTGGACGCCTGGACGGTCAAAAACATCAAACTGGACGCGTCAAGTTCTATTTTCTTTCAAATCAACCTTCTTCGAGCTTTCAACTTCTCCCAATTTCATTTAAGCATCTTCCAAAACTTTCAAAAGACCTGCAAACAAAGATAGAAGTGTAAAAAACCATTTCAAGTACATAAACACATAATTAGCTAGATTTAAACTCAATAAATAACACAACAAGCTCCTAAACACCAAGTTAATTATGGTTTAATTATGGTCATCTGGGCCAAGAGTTATCAGAGGGGCTTGGTGATCTAGGTCGAGGGGTATGAACAACTACAAGGAATTTGATAAATCTTGATTACTATGTTTATTTTTATTTTTATGAGATAGAGAGACTATGTTCTTTTTAGAGAGATAAATTTCGGAGAATGACGGTTTAGGTTAAATGAGTCTTAATTACAAGAAGGATATTTATGTCATTTTATACTTTTATGAGTAATACATTTATTAATTCAGGTGTTGGGTGATGCGTTTAAGGAGCCCCTAAAATCTATTCAATTCCATAAAGTTAAAGGGTGAATAAAAGTACTAAGGAAGGTGAGGAAAAGAAAAATATTGATTAGGTGAAGATAGTTTGATCCTTGGACTAAAAATGGAGTAATGACTTAATTTATTAATATTAATATTTGTTATTACGCAGGTGTTATTTCATCTTAATAATGGTTGTTATTAGCTTAAGGGAAATTTAACAAATTCCTTATGGCATTCTAAATTTGAATAAATTCTTATCATTTAACAAAGCCCTTTGGGGAGAACAAGATATTAGTAATTTCTGAAAATGGATTACCCAAACTACTTTTATGCAAGTACAAGAACACAGATCTTTTACAACATAATTGCTAAAATCAATGCCATTACACAAAGGGAAACAGTGAAAAATAGTACCAATTAAGAAAGGTAAGAAGTGGAAAAAATTGTTAATTAGTTGAAGAATTTTCCATCCCTTGTCAGACCAATTCTACATTGCTTTATTTCTCAGTCATATCCAGATATTTGGTTAGCCTTGATGCCTGAGTCCCAAATTAGGATATGCATAATAATATATATGATTAATAAAAAATATTCTATATACTCATTATTCTTTCGCATAAATGAGTGATGAAACAAAATATTAATTCGAGTGTTAATAAATTAAATTATTAAACTATTCAAAAGGGAACTTCCATAATGTCTCTTAAAAACAGACATATATATACATAGATATATACATACACGCACATATGCAAAAATTCCCACGCAAATAATTGAAAATGCAAATATCCAACCAGTTTGAGATATGTTGACATTACTTCATAGCTTTCGAAGTACTTGGGGACTGAAGTGAAATTTTTTGTTAAATGAGGAATTGGGTAAACTTAAATGTAAAATTCATGTAATTACACAATATCTTGACATGAATTATAAATTACTTCTTCCGCCCCAATTTGATAGACTTGTTTTTCCTTTGGTTTGTTTCAAATTATAGACTCGTTTCCTTACTAAGAGGACAATATATTTCTTAATTGATTAAAATACTCTTATTTAAAGTGAGAGTATTAAGTTCACTTTGCATAATAATTTGTGAGAAAATTATTAAGAAAATATATTTAATTGATGAGAAAGTATTTTCCCAACAATTTATTAGTGTTTCTAATGCTCAAGCATCCAATGCTAAAGGTATTATGTTTTTTTTAAGGCAGTTTATTTATAGAAGTAGCAGGAGAAAAAGTTCAAGCTAAAAAAGAGTACAACCAACAAATTACATCCAAATCAGAAAGACAAAAGTGGCACAATAAACAGAATAAAACTAACAGCCACAAACAAACCAGTCTTGAATGTATAATTATGAGACTATCTCTGCTGAACCTTTACTCCTCAAAAAATATCAGCAACTTAGTGTAATAATCCACTACATCAATCAGCAAGATGGCAGCAAATAGCATCCATGGAAGAAGTAACATTAATATTTCCAACAAACACTGAATGAAATTACTCAATTCACAAAGTTGTTCAACAATTCCTTGTGCCATTTCCGTGGTTCTATATTTCAAGAGATTCTCTATAAGCTATATACAGTTTGGGCTTAGTCCTTTGGTGAAAAAGAGAAATTGGTACATTCCGAAAATGGATTAAAAGAACACAGATATTTTAGAAAAGAAATGACTGCGTAAACGAACATACAAAAAATTAAACGGTAAAAAAAAAAGATATTAGTTGAAGTCTTCAGTAGTGGTTGGAGAATGATTCATCCTTGAATTTTTAAATTGTTTAGTTTAGGCAAAACCCCTGTATAAATAGATATCTTTCCCATGCTATTCTTCACCAAGAAGATTTAATCTGAAGAAACTGTTCTCATATCTAAGACTAAATTAAGATGGCTATTCGGTTCATAGTTTTCACAGCCATTATCCTATCAGCTTTCGCAGTCGCTTATGCACATGATCCCAGTCCTTTGCAGGATTTCTGTGTTGCTGTCAACGATTCCGCTGCAGCCGGTAAGTAACGATACATATAACTGCATTTTAAGATACAATTTTCTGACGATCATTTCTAATGTAAATATATATTATATGCAGTGTTTGTGAATGGAAAAATATGCAAGGATCCAAAGATGGTCAAAGCGGAAGACTTTTTCTTTGAAGGCCTTAACAAGCCTGGAAATACTTCGAATCCGGTCGGTTCAGCTGTGACGGCAGTTAACGTGAACAACCTACCTGGTCTCAACACGTTAGGGGTTTCGTTGGTTCGTATTGACTTCGCACCTTACGGCCTAAACCCACCCCATACACACCCTCGTGCAACTGAGGC
Organism: Apocynum venetum; assembly: GCA_019593545.1. Taxonomy (NCBI): domain Eukaryota; kingdom Viridiplantae; phylum Streptophyta; class Magnoliopsida; order Gentianales; family Apocynaceae; genus Apocynum; species Apocynum venetum. The sequence goes on from SRSM01000149.1 coordinate 1,358,771, forward strand.
CCTGTTTGTCTTGGAAGGCACCCTCTATGTTGGATTTGTTACCTCCAATCCAGGAAATAACATGAAGAACCGTTTATTTACCAAGACCTTAAATGCAGGAGATGTCTTTGTGTTCCCTGAAGGTCTCATTCACTTTCAGTTTAACATTGGACATTCTCCAGCCATTGCCTTTGCTGGTTTGAGTAGCCAAAACCCAGGAGTTATCACTATTGCTAATGCCGTTTTCGGATCGGATCCACCTATCTCTATTGATGTTCTCACCAAAGCATTCCAAGTGGAGAAGGATGTCATTAACTATCTTCAATCACAATTTTGGTGGGATAACAATTCGTAAAAACGTGATATATCCGAAACTGTTGAATTCGGATAAATAAATGCACACTACACTCTCTGCTTCAAATAAGAATATGCATTATGCATCCGCAAGAGAGCAGAATGTTATTGTACGTGCACATCTTGTTTGGTGTATCCTATCTGATTTTTTTCTGAAAGAAATTTGAAATTTTTGTTGAGTGAAATAACTTTTCGGTCTCCTTCATGTGCGTTTTGAATACGTTTAGTTTTGAACTATGAGAATTACATCAAAATTCTTTCTATGTGTTTATTTATTCAAACTTCATCAAAAGTCTTAACTATTTAATGCCTTTTTATCAATTTTTAAAATCTCTGAAACCGTAAAAAAAGATTTGATTAGATATTTTCAAACGAATATGTAGAATTAGATAAACATAAAAAAAAATCTTTGGTAAAAGAGAGTGTACAGGATAGGGTTTTATATTTCTGTGAAATTACTCCCTTGACTGATGAATGGTTATTGGTCAACAAGGACAACCTTTATTTCTTTTCTTTTTTTATTGTGAAGAAAGGCCAGACAAAATTCTTGACCTAGTCTTTGTAATCTTACCCAGAAATGGTACACGTAGTGAACTAATTACTAAGGTTACTGATAAACCCAATCCCTAACCGTAAAACTTTTAAATCTAAGTACATTATACCCCAACAATGCTTCTTTCTGATGCTAAATAGCAGATATTTAAGATTGAAGTCATTCAGAATGCCCTTGATTTTAAGCACGTCCACAATTAATATTACGTTAATGGTATTATCAAATGGTACCTTAAGGATGTCTTTGGATGAACATTTTTTTGGGAGGTTTTCTTTTTCCAGATTGTGAGAATTCCAAATAATGAAATCATTCTGTATAATTTAGTAAATTGGTTTTTTAAAATTCTTGACTTTTTGATAAGGATTTTTAACCCACTCAAAACTCTTATCTAAAACCCATCTAAATATCTATGTATCATTGAAAAATGACCCCAAAAAACGCCCTGCTGATCAAAAAAATAAGGAGGGAAACTGCATCCTTTGCCATTTTTTCCCATTTTTATACTCACTTTATTTTCACTTTCATCCAAGGAATCCAAAGCCGACCTTCAAAGGTAGAGATATTTTTTCTGCATCCCATTCTTTTGATTTTCGGTATCTAGTTATCAATTATCTAGTTTTGGTTTTTGTATATTTTCTTTGTGAATTGGATTTCAAGAATTTCAAGAATTGGATTGTGGAAGTAGAAACACAGTATGATTTTAATAAGGTTTGAAACTTTATGTTTGGATTAATTTTGAATTCTACTGAACCAAAGGCATTCACGAATAAAAAACGGGGCCTAATGCTGAGCTAAAAACATTTGGAACTTCTGAAGGCTGTTATTTCTTCTAGATCCATATTTCAACTACTAATTGTAGTTGAATTTTATTAGGTACACAGTAGAGTAGCTTGTCCTTAATGCATTTTTCAATTGTGATTCTTTTGTGTCTATAACATGCCAGAGGTAGTAATAGGTGTTGGTAATAGTGAAATGTTGGATTTTGGAGTTGTTGATAGTGGCTTAATAATATAGGAAGATCATGGTTTTTCGATTGAATTTGCCAATGGAAATTTCCATCTGAAATTACGCATGGATCTCAGACAGAATACCAACATAAAGTAATTTTGACTAGTTGTCTAAAATCAATTGCCATCTTTCAACCATTTTGTGAGAGCAACTTTTTTGTTAGTAATTAGTCGGTATATTTTGCACAAATTTTCAAGAGAAACTTAAAAAATATGATATAAATAAAAATAGTCGTAGATAATTCGTTGCACCAAATAGTCGTAAATTAATATGTTCGTCTAATTTCTGCCTATAATCAAAGACCCATTTTCGACGGATTCTTCATATCTGTCTCCAATACAAAGTTTTTTTTTTCTTTCTTTTTTCCCTCGAAATAATTGTAGTTTTTATTATTTCCTACTTTTAGTTTATGAATATCTCAAAGTTTATTAATTAATTAGTTACATACAATATGTATATATTGTTGTGTGTGACAATATGACTATTATAAAAAATATTTATAAGTTATACCGTAGGATTATAATCGATGTTATAGAATATGAAATTTCAATTCACCAGATGATAAAGAATTCAAATGAGCATTATGATGAACGTAATTATTCTCTACAAATTATTTGAAGATTGATTTGTAATCCACATTTATTTGACTTATAAGGGAGTGTCCTGAATATGGAATTAAATTAAATTTTTAAATCTTGTAGATTTTCATGGATTTAATAAAATTCCATTGAATTTAGGAGGGTGCCATCATTATGGAATTTAGAGGAAATCGTCTCTTTATTATCAATAAAAAATAAAAAATTATATAAAATATAAAAAGAATCATGTATATATCTCGACTTGGTTCCCATAACCTTATATTTACCCTCCAGCAACAATAATTGTGTACACATATATTGATTTTTTTATATGTATTTATTATATTTACCCTCCTGCAACTATTATTATATTTATTTTATTTTTAAAAAGTCCAATAAAAATTCACCAAATTCCACAAAACAATTATGACATAATATTCCATGTAATCCATCTACTTGGTTTGGTATATTATCCTATTACTCACACATGAATTTAGTTTGATGTAGACAAATTTATTCTTTGTTTCCTTTTCAAATTATTATTCAATCTTTATTAGCGATAAAACTATGATATTGAGTAGAAATGTATGTAATAGCAAATATACATATTTCAAACAAAACATACAAAAAAGTATAAAATCTAAAGTAAATGAACGGACATTTTTTTCAACGGACATTTCCGTCGGTAATCCGTCTGTGACCACAGTTTTAGACGGATTACCGACCGAATATTCCGTCGGCAATTAGGCAGTCGCTAACACCAACGGCCTGAGTAATCTGTCGTTATTTACGACCGAATTTCGACGGCAACGTAAACGACGAGAATTGGTCAACGACAAAAGATTTTGTCTCGGATCCGTCGATCTTACAGACCGCTTTCAGACGGATATTATTACATTTTTAATTTTTAGCATCATAAAAATAAGTCAATCCGTAGGGAAGCTGTCGCAATTATGGAAATTTTTTTTACAAAATTTGAATATTTCCGTCGGGAATCCTTTGCCAATATTTATTAAATTTAAAAATAATTATACGTCCGTCGGAAATCCGTCGATAATATATATTAATTTTTAAAATAATTAATCACAATTCCGTCGGGAATCCGTTGCCAATATTTATTAAATTTAAAAATAATTATACGTCCGTCGGAAATTCGTCGATAATATATATTAATTTTTCAAATAATTAATCACAATTCCGTCGGGAATCCGTTGCCAATATTTATTAAATTTAAAAATAATTATACGTCCGTCGAAAATCCGTCGGTAATATATATTAATTTTTAAAATAATTAATCACAATTCCATCGGGAATCCGTTGCCAATATAAATTAATTTTCAATAAATTTACATTTCCGTCGGGAATACGTCGCCAATATCCATTAAGTTATTAAAAACAATTTAATTTCCGTCGGCAATCCGTTGCCAATATAAATTAATTTAATTTCCGTCGGGAATCCGTAGCCAACATTTATTATCTTTAAAAAATATTCATTTTCCGTCGGTAATCCGTTGCTAATATTTATTAATTTTTTTAAAAAATTAAATTCCGTAGGGAATCCGTCGAAATTATTACTATGATGAATTAATTTCTGTAGGAAATCTGTAGAAAATTTTAAATTTTTGGATTAGTGAATAAAATCTGTATTAGTGAATAAAACTAAAATAATATATATCCGAAATTAATTTATCAAATAAAACTAAAATAATATGTATGTGTGATAAGTATATGAAGATAATACATAAACATCAACTAACAACAACGGAATGTGCCTGTCCAGGGGCAGGGGCAGGAGGAGGAGGAGGGGGAGGGGGATCAAAATGACTTGACGGACCGGGATGATCACCAGGTGGTGACACAGTGAAATCCTCATCCTCCACAACATACTCATCCTCAAAAAACATGTCATCCTCGGGTACAGAAGGTAATACTGGTGGAGCTGGAAATCCCATCTGGATAGCCAAGTTTTTGAGGTATGCCTGCAAACTATCCTCTCGGGACTTCATCGCTCTAAATTTGTCTTCGAACTTCCTCCGTATAATACCCACCTCCATGCCTACCTGCAAGCCCACCTGTTGCCTCACACGCTCCTGAATCCGAGCCTCTATATCTACTGGCTCCGAACAAGCAGATGGTGTAGACTGCGTACTGGACGAATCCTGATCCAGACGTCGTCTCACTCTAGGCGCTTCAGACCCCCACCCCGAAACACGGCCCTTCTTGAAGCCACCTGCTACCTCAACAAATAGTTGCTTATCATCAGGCACTGAAGGATGAGTGGAGTCAGTGGACTCCATCTGAGAGTACTGCTCACACAATGCATTGACCTCGTTCTGCAATTAAATTAAAATTGTAAGGAAACGATATAATTAAATTGACGTTAATAATAGAATGTACACATACCATAGTTTGTTGTGATTTCTCGCTATTGAATTCGCCCTTACTAGGCCCAGACTGGAATGTGTGAGTCTTCTTATACAAATCTTTGTACCTAAACTGGGAACCTTCCTTCTTCCGCTACAAAATATTACAAAAGATTAAATAATTATAAAAATATAATTATAATCATATAATTCAGCTAAAGTATTTAAATATATGCATTAGAATGACTAACCATCCTCCTCTCGTGCTCTGAGAACGAAATCGACCCGCCAGTATGAGTCGAGGAAGGAGCTGCAGCTCTGTTGCTCTTACCTGATCTAGAAGAGCACAACCACTTCTCAGTTCTCCAATAAACATGTAGTTGTTTCCAGTCATCTTTCGTTATCCAATATGGAGGGATAGTCAAACTCTTCTCCCTACGGGCACGACACATCTCATCCTTGAACCTGCTCCTAGCAACCTTAATCCAATTCTTCCGTATAAGGCCGTCGTGCTCGGGACGCCATCTATACAATTTCTGCAAATAAAACAAGAAAAAAATTTAAATCAAAGGCATTTAAAATTAAAATATATAATTTAACAACAAATTTATTCCAAGTTCGAGATAAACTTACGCTCCACTCTGTAAACCACATATCTCGAACATGTGCAGGAACTTGGGAGAATTTGGCAAATGGACCAATAAAGTGTTGCTTAATAGTATCAGTTACCTTCCTAACAGGCTCCACAGACGGATCAAATCTGTTTAAATTATCCATATTAGCAAAATAAATTAAAATTTAAAAAATTTCGGCAGCATCTCCCCTATAAATTGAACATTTTCCAGGCACACAGGCCACACAATTTATTTTCAAATATTCCACAAATCTCAATAACAATAATGCCAACAAACTCCCTGTTCAAATGCCATATAATATTATAGTAATTCATATGAACCAATAAACTCCACATCTCCAAGAATAATATATCATCTAACATTTAAGAAATCATATCAACCAATAAATGTAACGTCTCCCCAGAATACTATACGATTGATAAACACCGTGACAAAACAGTTTGCAAGTCAAACTTAATTATTTACTTACGAATCACCGTCAGGAGAAATGAGTGCACGGTCATCTTCACTCCGTGACTGTGACTGAGTAGATGGTATAGCAGAATAGGGAACTGGTGGACTAGAAGGGACAGGCCCTGAGGTGGAGGCAGGTGTGCTAGTGTCTGACCCAACTATGTCTGGACTAGGATCCTCCATAACTCCTGGTAATCTAGGGGGCGGTGTACCATGTCCAGAACTATCCATGGCTGCAATATGAAAAAAAAACAATGATAAAGTCAAATTAGCAACAAAAAACACTAGTTACACTTTTATACATTTTACATGCAATGAATATAACTCACATAAAGCTATCGAAATCAGAAATTGAATTTCAAAACAAAGTCTGTAATATATAATGCACCTAATCGCTAAAATCAGATATGGAATTGCAATGTGGGTCATTCTCATCACTATCATAGTCTGTTTCTGATGTTTCAACTTCTTCCACTTCACTATTCCACACATCTTCTGTGGGAGATAATTGTTCCATTTCTGACACATCCATGACATAATTTTCACCCGTCTCATGTGTTAGAGGTCCAATGTCAATCTCAATTGAAACTATACTAACATTATCATCTCGAGCTACATCTTCTTGGTAAGCCTTGTCTGCTACAGGGGCATCAATTACGTGTCGGGCCTTAGTCTTGCAAACAGCTAACCAATCAGAACGAGATCTATTACTTCCTGGATATGAAACATAGTAAACTTGCGTTGCCTGCTGCGCTAACACAAACGGATCGTATTTCATGTACTTTCTCCTTTGGTTGATTTCAACAAGTTTATACTGCGGATGGATTTTAACACCTCGATTTGGAGTGTTATCAAACCAGTCGCATTTGAATAAAACAACCTTCTGAGCCGGAACCCCTGGAAATTCAACTTCTATAACTTCTTGAAGAACTCCATAATAGAAATCAGCATCGGATGATCCTCTAACACACACTCCGCTGTTCACTGTTCTTCTCATAGTTGTGTGATCGGATGTATGGAATCTAAAACCATTTACGAAGTATCCATGATATGAGTTGACTTTCCTTGAAGGGCCCCAAGCGAAGTTCTGCAAGCGAATATCTGTTACACCATTCCTTGAATCATGTACCTACAGATTCGAGTTTCAATGAGTAACGATATAGCACAAAACTAATATGATAAATTAATGATAATATTGATCCCTTACATGTTCCCTAAACCATACATAAAAGTCGTCTTCCACTTTTTTCTCCACGGCCAATTCAGAAATGTGTGGTTCTTGATTTCGTACATCAGTCTTGAATAATCTACAATCGATCGCATTTAGAGTTGTAATCAAAATTATTAAATACATTATACAATATACCATGTGTAATTCTTACTCTATATAAAGCGTGACTTCATCGCAATTGAGCAACATGTAATTTATGGCGCCTTTGAATTCTTCCGGTAATAAGTACCTACTGTGAACCTTTCCAAGTAACCTACCATGATTGTTGCATATTGGCAAAACATATGCTCCTTTGGAATCCACATCTACTTGGCATCCATCATTTCGAGTGGTTCTTGTATGTCTCGTATCCACATGGGGCTCAAAATAATATGAGAAGAAAGTTGATGCTTCTTCAACAAGATACGCATTACATATCGATCCTTCCACTCTAGCTTTATTTTTCACCTTTGTCTTCAAACGATGTAAGAATCTATAAGACAACATTTATCAAAAATTCATTAGTGCATTATCTTAATAGTAAATAAAGTGGTAGAATTATAAAATTACCTTTCAAAAGGATACATCCATCTGTATTGAACTGGCCCGCCAACTGTAGCTTCGTATGGCAAATGAATCAATAAATGTTCCATTACATCAAAAAACCCAGGTGGAAATATCTTCTCCAACTTGCATACAAGAACTGCAATATCATTATCCAATTGTTTCATATGATCGATTGTCAACTTTGGAGCACACAAGTCTCTAAAAAAAAGACTTAATTCTGTCAACAAACTCCACAAATTTGTGGAAAGAATTTCCTTGAAAGCAATTGGTATGAGTCTCTCCATAAATACGTGACAATCATGACTTTTCATCCCAGATAACTTCAATTCTTTAAGATCACAACATCTCCCAAGATCAGAAACATATCCATCGGGAAAACGCAATTCTTTCACCCACTCAAGCAATACCCTCTTTTGGTCATTTGTCAATGTGTAGATTGCCTTTGGCATGGACACCCTTTCATTTTTCGAAACTTCTTCAACACATAGCTCGGGCCTATTACAATATAACTTGATGTCACGACGAGCCTTTAAATTATCTTTTGTTTTGCCCTTTACATCTAAAACAGTGTTGATGACATTATCAAACACATTCTTCTCATTGTGCATCACATCTATGTTATGACGTATCAAGTTGGTTTTCCAATATGGTAATTCCCAGAATATATTCCTTCTTGACCAATTGTGGGTAACTCCTCTACCTTCATTCTTCCCAAGTTCTGTGCCTGTTTCTAAGATCATAGGGTAATGACAAACCCTATTCCATATCCCCAATCCTGTAGGACGTAGAATCGTAGTAGATAATTCGCGGCCCCTATCGCGAAGGAATGACCTCACATCCCGTCTAAATGGATGATCCATCGGCAAGAAACGACGATGGCAATCAAACCATGACATCTTGCCACCATGTTTCAAATAGAATGCCTTTGAATTATCCATACAATATGGGCATGCTAATCTACCTGCTGTGCTCCATCCACTTAACATCCCATATGCAGGGAAATCATTAATTGTCCAAAGAAGTGAAGCATGTAACTGAAAATTTTGTTTCATTGATATATCATAACATGGGACTCCATCACCCCATAGATGTTTTAGCTCATCAACAAGTGGTTGTAAGTATACGTCCAATTTGCTCTTTGGATTTTTCAGGCCAGGGACGATAATTGTCAAGAACATAACTGGATCTTTGAGGCACATCCATGCTGGCAAGTTATATGGAGTCAAAATAACTGGCCAACATGAGTATTGTTTTCCTGACATTCCAAATGGTGAGAAGCCATCAGTGCACAAACCAAGCCTCACGTTTCGGACCTCTGAAGCAAATTCAGGATAACACCGATCAAAATGCTTCCAAGCTTCACCATCCCTTGGATGAATCATCACTCCTGATTCCGATTCAGTCTCTGCATGCCATCTCATGTGTCTAGCAGTGGTTTCAGAAGCATAGAGCCTCTGCAACCTAGGTGTCAATGGAAAGTAATACATCTTCTTGTATGGAACGTCCTTTTGTTGTTTATTCTTTGCAATCTTCTTGTTTGGCTTGTAACGTGCATGCCCACACAACTTACAAACATTGCAAGCATCATCATCTTTCCAATACAACATACAACCATTCAAACAAGCATCTATCTTTTGCACCGGCAAACCAAGGCCAGAAACTAACTTCTTTGTTTGATAAAAGTCATCAGGAAGTTTATTGTCGCTTGGCAACAACTCCTTCATAAGTTGTGTGAATTGGTTGAAGTTCTCGGACTTAATATTAAGTAATCGAGAAACAACCGACAACTGAGAATGGTTGGAACATCCTTCAAAAATTGGTGTATCTGCAGCTCTGAGCATATCATAAAACTTTTGAGCCTCAGGATTAGGATTTTCAGCCCGAGATTGAGATAACGGTGGTTCCAAGTTAAAGTTAGGCCCGACAGCATCTAAGATCGCATCTCGCATTCTACTGTCTGAGATGGATCTGGGAAGGGTTATTAGTTGGCTCGATGATGCCATTGTAGGCTGAGAAGTCGAAGTTTCACCGTGACAAGTCCACAGATGATAATTTGTCACAAATCCCCATCTATACAAGTGTACCTCAACTTCATCCGGAGATAAATGTTTCAAATTCTTGCATTTACAACACGGACATCGAATATTTGCTGGAAATCGTGCATTTGATGTTGCGAATTTAATGAATCCTTCAACTCCCTGTTCAAACTCAATTGTAATTCCTTTCACACCTTGTATATGTCTCTTATACATCCAACTACGGTTATCCATCTATCAATAAATAGAAGAAATGTCAATAGTTTTTAAAATACGGCGATACTATAAATTGCTTAATGATATTTAATTAATCTCGATATAATTTCAATAATACCAGTAAGACCAAGATAATTCTAGAGACATATGAATAATTTTTCAAAGTAAAGTACCCAATGTTTAGTAATTTTTTCATTGTCACATTCCAATTATACAATAAAAATATGATTACAGACCTAACAATATTTACCATACGTTATTTAACTTAAAATAGATATTTTTAATTGACATTGAACTCTTAACTCTGTTTTTATATATTATTTTATACTTTTACTCACATAATGTAAGATGAAATATTACATATGTAGTCTCTATGAGTTTTTTTTATCCACTAACAGTCACTGAGTTTTAATCTTGACCATCTAAGATATGTTAGAACTGTACTAAACAAATAAAATGCCAAAAGAAATAAGATAAATAAATCAATAAAGCAAGTAGAAAAGAGAGGATACAATAATATCATGATATCTTTACTATCAGAAATTTAGAGATAGCAACTATATAGCAAGTATATATAGAGGATACAAGCATTTATTAACTAAGTTGCATATGTATTAATGACCTTCCTTTATTTTCTTCTAATTTTAATTTTTATTTTGATCTCTATATACCTTCTTATTTGTTAGTCATTACTTAATTCTCCAATGGGGCCTTTTTATATGATTCTAACTTCTGCTTATGTTTTCTAAATCATCAAAATACAAAAGCCTTTTTATATGATTCTAACTTCTGCTTATGTTTTCTAAATCATCAAAATACAAAAGCTTATAGAACTTCAAACAAATAGCATAGGTTCTAAGGAAATGAAATTTAAATCTAGAGGATTCTGTGGCCAAAGCATTTATTTCCAAAAGAAGTGAGTGAAAACTTATGATCAATTGCTCATGTTCTTGGAAATGTATAATTCTTTGCATGTGCTTTCTTTTCTATTAAATATATCTTCTGAAGCAAGTTTTTCGTATACAGTTGGAATCTTGTACTTTCTATGCCTGCTGGTGAAGAGTTGGTGACTTCTTATTCTCTGAAGTCATGTGAAGAGATTTTTCTTGATCAGGTGTCTATAATAGCTTCCAGGAGAACTTATTAATTCCTGTATATTTCTTTGGTGAATGCTGTTTAAACCAAGCTTCTCACTGCTAATGATTTGCTCCACACTTTTAAGTTGCTTATTCATTAGTCTTATGCTAACTTGTTTATGGTAGAGGTCCATTTCTTGAGAAATGTTTCATAGGACACTGGATTCTGTTGATAGCAAGTCTGCAGCCAAATTGATTATATTCTAAATTCTGTATCTGCACATTGTCTTGAAAAAGTAGTACTGGTTTAATATTTTATTATCCTGGTGAATATTATGATGATCACCCACATCCTCAAATCCTCTGGTGAAATTTAGAGATAGCAACTATATAGCAACTATCATTATAAAGCAAATAGCAACTATCTTTACTATATATATATATATATTTGATTAAAGAGATAGTTCATAAATGCTAATAGACAAGTTAGACATACGATTCTATAAAATCAAAATTGCTAAATATTGCATTATTTTATTCATATATATTTTCATCCTGTATATGAGATTATATTTTCATTTCCTTGCCGACCCCATGCTTTTGCAAAAAAAGTATAAATCCAATAAACCATGAGCAACAGCACAGGAAACTTGGACAGCTCATACATCATATATGCTTAAATTTCTATTCCACTGATGACTAATGCAAGATCATGAAGTTACTAATAATTGAACCTTATCCCATCTGATTAGATTCTTTAACCTTCTTCTGTTAAAGGAGCGGACAAAGGTCAAATGGTCATGATCTGACCATTTGATAATCATAAATCAGAGAGAAAAAATCTCAAACATTTCAATTCCCTCTGCAATTTCTCTTCACTCTTCTTACTTTCTTCAGTTCTTTCATACTTTTCGCTTTCAAAACCCCACCGCCATTGTTTTGTAGTCCCCCGCTCTTGACTATACTACTCATTGCTTGGACACACCACAGGCAACGCCTCCTGGCCACACAAGACTTTTTCTTTTTCTTCTTTCAGCCCTTTGTTTTCTCTCTCTTTATCTCCTTTTCCCACTCCTTTTTCCTTCTTTTCACTCTTTCCCTCCTTAAGTCTCGCCATTATTCAAGGTCACAAGGGTTCCTTCTCTGTTTCTTTCCCTCCCTCACTGTGCTCATTGTACCCTCTTCCCATTCCCCCCTCCCCTAGCCCCACAAAAAAAAACCGTATATAAACAGGTTTCAGCATAAACATCCTGAAACCGAGCTTAGCAACAGAAAGTCCAAAAATTAAGTAGTGCATCAACTCTGAACAACAGGAACCAATTTCCTTTCTGTAAAACATTAAAAGAACAGAAAGCTTACAGCTTTGTTCTCTCAATGAAAAGTCTTAAAAGTAAACTTCAAACAACCACACACAAAGCACTATTCTATTCAATGAGAAACAATAGTATTCTTCTTGTGCTTCCCTTCCATAAGATAGAAAGATAAATAAAATCCAAACATAAATTTTAGACAAAATTAAATCATCACAGAACCAATTTGTAAAACCGACTGTTTTAGCTAACCAAGCAAATCGACCCAACTAGTTACTTTACCTACTGCTCACAGTGACAGCGACGAGATGGATTGAAATTCCGGCAGCAGGGACGAGCTCGACGCAGCGGCGACAGCAGCGAAGGGCAGAGCAGAGGCAGCAGCTACAGCACAGTAGCGAAGGGCAGCGCAGAGGCACAAGGGAAGAGCAGCGCATAAGCTACACCTACAGCAGGGAACGACAGCAGCTACAACTTTGTTCTCTGAGGAAGAAAATCGTCCATGGAGGAGCTTCCGAGCGTGACCACCGGGAAATGAGGAAATGAGGAAAATAGGAAAATTAGGAAAGTAGGAAAATTAGGGGAAATAAGGAACACCCGCCTATTATTACCATTTTTAAATAATTAAGTAAATTTCCGTCGGAAATCCGTTGCCAATATTTATCATTTTTTTAAAATTTTAACTTTCCGTCGGTAATCCGTCGATAATATTTATTAATTTTATAAATATTTAATCACAATTCCGTCGCCAATCCGTCGGTAATATTAATTAATTTTTCAAATAATAAAATCACATTTCCGTCGGTAATCCGTCGATAATATTTATTAATTTTATAAATAATTAATCACAATTCCGTCGAAAATCCGTTGGGAATATTTATTAATTTTTAAAATAATAATAAAATCACATTTCCGTCGAGAATCCGTCGCCAATATTTATTAATTTTTATAAATTTTAACTTTCCGTCGGTAATCCGTCGAAAATATTTATTAATTTTTAAAATAAATACACTATTCCGTCGAAAATCCGTCGGGAATATTGCCTAAGTTGATGGACTGACTGATTAAGTATTGACTTATTGTTAATACTTCATTAAGGAAATGAAATATATATATAGCAGGGAGGAGAAGCTCTAGTGTTATCCGAAATGTACGCCATAGATGTCCTTGTTCTAACTGCCCAAGTGTCTTAGGGTAGCCATCTTTTCCTAGTGGTACTGGGTAATTAAGATTCATATATATTCTCTTGCTATTGTGTTTTTTTTTTCTTTAATCTGAGCAAGATTGTGACTCTTTAGAATTTTAGCAACAACATGACAGGAAAAATAGTTTCTCCAAGAATCCATTAAAATGTGGAAACCCCTTGTTTTTTGTCTTTTTCTTTTTTTCTCCTTAGACTATTATTTCTTATGAATATCTAATATGGTTATTACCAGATGTTTCTAATTTCTTGTTCTTTCCCTTTTAGTAGGTTGCAAATTTACAGGAAATTTTAATGTTTATGTTAGTGTCATGGTAAGATTAGTTTTAGAACTTGAAAATAATTTACAAGTTTTCTAGATACTAAAGTAGAATATATTCATTCATCTATTATTAGAAACTCAAGCTTCTTTAAAACTGGTCACAATTAACAATGTGATTTATTGACATTCCTTCAATATGTAAGCAATGCAATTGATCTCCCTTTGAAACAAGAAAAAACAGAAAAGGTAAAGCATTTGTCGTTTCATGAGCATGTATAATTAAAACAGAAAGAAAGAAAAAAAAAACAGAGAAAAAGAAAGAACCCATATATTGCAATAACATTAATTGGTCTAGCCTTTCAAAAAAATCACATTTCTGTCGGGAATCCGTCGATTAGATTTATTAATTTTTAAAAATTTTAACTTTCCGTCGGTAATCCGTCGATAATATTTATTAATTTTATAAATAATTAATCACAATTCCGTCGAAAATCCGTCGGGAATATTTATTAATTTTTAAAATAATAAAATCACATTTCCGTCGAGAATCCGTCGCCAATATTTATTAATTTTTATAAATTTTAACTTTCCGTCGATAATCCGTCGAAACTATTTATTAATTTTTAAAATAAATACACTATTCCGTCGAAAATCCGTCGGGAATATTTATTAATTTTTAAATTAATAAAATCACATTTCCGTCGGTCATCCGTCTATAATATTTATTAATTTTTAAAATAATAAAATCACATTTCTGTCGGCAATCCGTCGCCAATATTTATTAATTTTTAGAAATTTTAACTTTCCGTCGGTAATCCGTCGAAAATATTTATTAATTTTTAAAATAAATACACTATTCCGTCGAAAATCCGTCGGGAATATTTATTAATTTTTAAAATAATAAAATCACATTTTCGTCGGGAATCCGTCGCTAATATTTATTAATTTTTTAAAATTTTAACTTTCCGTCAGTAATCCGTCGATAATATTTATTAATTTTATAAATAATTAATCACAATTCCGTCGAAAATCTGTCGGGAATATTTATTAATTTTTAAATTAATAAAATCACATTTCCGTCGGGAATCCGTCGCCAATATTTATTAATTTTTAGAATTTTAACGTTCCGTCGGTAATCGGTCGCCAATATGCATTAATTTTTAAATTAATAAATAACATTTCCATCGGGAATTCGTTGCCAATATTTATTAATTTTAAAATAATTCAATGTTCGTCTGGAATCCGTCGCGAATCATTATTAATTTTTTAAATAATTAAATTTTCGTAGGGAATCTGTTTATGATACTGACAGATTTAAGAATCAAAATAATTCTTTCAAAAAAACATTTTAAACAAAACCAATAAACATCCTAAAACAAGAGTATAAATTTTGATTTTTAAATAAGTTTCTTCTTTGTAAACATCTAAACACACTTTTAGATTATACATTTGATTAAAATTATATTTACATGTTATACATATTATATTTTATCGATATCTTGTTATTCGAGGTTAAAATATGCACATAAATAGAAATGTTTACTAGCTTGATACCGAAATGTTAACATAATAAAAACATTAAGCTAAAGTAGTTAATATAATCGTACGAGATTTATGATAATTATTTCGCAAGATATATCTACTAAATGAATCATTTATTTTCACAAAAATATTCGTTGTCTTCAAATTATATGAACAATCCAAATGGATAACGCTCTTGCGCTCCATTTTGAAATTTCTATATATAATCGAATTTATAGTTTTTTCAATTTAATAGAATATAAGTCAAATAAATAAGGATTACAAATCGGGAAAATGAACAATATAAAAAGCATAATTACTTTAGTTATCATACTCAGCTTAATTTTTAATTACTTAATGAATTAAAATTTCAATTATACAACATCGGTTTTAATATGACGGTATAAATTATAAAAACTTTTTACAATAGCCATGTTGTCACACACAATTATATATACATATATGATTGTTGTGTGTGTATATATTGACTCGTTAAAACACTACCTAACTAATCAATTAATAAATCTCGAATACTTATACTGTTAATTACAATTTATGATAGTTTCAATTTTAAAGAACATAAGTTAAATAAATGAGGATTTCAAATCAATCATCAAATATTTTGGAGAGCATAATTACCTTAGTTATGACTTATGGTGCTCATTTGAATTCTTTATCATTTGGAAAATTAAAATTTCATATTCTATAACGTCAATTTCAATCTTATGTTATATGTTATCAATATTTTTTAAAACAATCATATTGTCACACACAATCATATATACATATTGTATATACCAAATTAATTAATAAACTTTGAAAATTATATTTTTAACTAGGATTTGTTTTTAAATGTTATAAGCCTAAATTGAGGTATTAATAAACTAACTGTATAAGAAATAATAAAAAACTACAATTATTTAGATTAGAGGGAAAAGCTTAGGAAAAAAATATTTGTATTGGAGACGGATTACAGACGGATTTGCTACTGAATATTTTTCATTTTTCATAATTTTTTTTAAAAAGAAAAATGCAACATTCAGTCGGCAATCGGTCTTTGATTATCAACTAATTATAGACGGAAATTGGACGAACATGACAAAAAAAATTAAAATTTTTTAAAATAATTTCCGTCGGAAATCCATCGCTAAATTGTGACGAATTACCTACGGATATTTTTAATTTTTTTTCCTAACTAATATATATTACATTTTAAATTTCAGTCGGAAATGCGTGGAAAATCTACCGACTAATTATCAACTAACACGTTTTAGTCGGAAAGTGGTCGAAAAATAGCAACTGATTTTAGACGTCCAGTCAAACGTACTTTCCGTCGGTATTCTGTCTAAGATCCGTCTCAAATTTCAGACCGAAATATCCGTCGGAAAATTGGGTCGAAAAGACATGATTTTCCTGTAGTGATAAAATTCCATGTACTTCTATGGAATCTACTAAATTCTATTAAATTCATGAAAATTCACAAGATTTAAAAATTCCATTGAATTCCATGTCTACCATACAAAATCTTTAATCTCCAAAAATGGACAATTGCAATTTTTGGCACTTGTGAAATTTCTGGGATTTCTCACATGCAAGCCACACACTTCCAGAATGCTGACATGAGAAAAAATTTCATCAAGAAATAGACAAGTAGATGTTAACATCTTCTGCTTAAAAGTGAAGTATAATATACCCCAATTGCCTATAAATAACATAAACACAAAATATTAATTTTAAAAAATAAGGAAAAAATAAATAATTAACAAAAATAAAACTAAATAATCAGTATTAAAATATTTTTTTAAAAGTAAAAGTCATTATGTGTACGGAAGTTTGGAACTCCTTAAGAAGTTTTATGTACAAATGTTTGAAACTCCTTCTTAAGTTCCAAGCCACATATCACGGAACTCATGAGGTAGTTCCCCACATGTTTACATGGATCTAATTACTGAATTCCGTGTACACATCTCTAGAACTATTTTATGAATTCTGTGACACATGGCTCGGAACTGAGAAAGGAGTTGACAACATGTATAAACGGAACTCCTTAAGGTTGGTTGTTTTATTTTTACATTTTACTTAAATACATTATTACGCACATGAACTACACTCCAAGTGTTTGATTTTTTTGTCTTAGAAGTGCATAATCAAATTAGGTTGCGAAAATAAGATAATAAAACCTAATTAATTTCCCCCTTACGTTTTTAACAAACCATATAACCGAATTCACACTCCTATATATATATGAGCAAGTTAATTACATAATAGTTAAATAATATAAATTACTAAGTGACAATATGAGATTATATATAATTGTGAACACATGATATAATAATATACAAACAAACATTGTAGACATACTAAGTGACATAATTGTTCTAATATTTTGAGTTATTGGCCGATGCAGCTTCTAACTTGGGGACTTTTTGGTTTTGTTATAGTTCTTGTGATTGGAATTCTCTATTTTGCATGTAATGGTTTTGATGATCCAAACTGTTTTGGGCTACTTTTATGCATGATATTTGGTATATGGACGAACCATGAAAATCGAAAATAGTTTATGGACTGCAATTGATAATTTTGCTTAATGTAATTTCGTTATATAGAGTTGATATTAAAAGTTTATGAAATAGATTATTTACGTAAACAATTCCTCAAATGTTATTTTAAGATTATAATTATTGGGGTTGCTCGAATTATAAAGAGGGGGCAATGATCTAATTTCCTTTCTTTCTTTGTGATTTTGGATATCATAGAGTCAAGTATTTATTATTCTATTTAAGGCTTGTAAATCTTTAGATTAAAAAATACTACTTAGAATATTGGGATGAAAATTATTATTGTGGTCGTTTCAGGTGACGTATAAAATTCAATTTTTTAAATTTTCTCCCACGATTAAATTTGTAATCTTGATTACTAATTCAGTTCCACAAGAACCATCTGGTAACCTTTCTGGAAGAAATGGAAAATGTTCTTTTTCCATTCCGGAAGAAATTTTTATGTACAACGGGATCGATCCTACATCGAAAATGCCTAACGTAAACAAGTTTTAAACAATTAAGAGTAGTAATCAAAATGGATGTAAAATTCTGAAAGACTTAATCCAATTCAGAAAATATTGACTACCGGGTAAAAGGTATTAGGTGATGTCTTGAGTAGTAGTTGGAGAATCATTCATTTCCGAATTTTAAAATTTTAATTGTAGAAAAAAACAAGAATATAAATAGACATCTTCTCCGTGCTATCTTCACCAAGATTTTTTGAAGAAAATATTAATTAGTTCTCAGCCTCAGAATCACATCTAAAAATGGCTGCTCGCTTCATAGTTTTCATTGCCATTGCTATATCAACATTTGCATTTGCTAATGCACATGATCCCAGTCCACTGCAGGATTTCTGTGTCGCAGTCAAGGATTCCGATGCTTCCGGTAAGTAACTATACATAATTGCCCCATGCATTTGATCCATATTTCATGTTAAGATACACTTTTCTGACAATCATTTTCAATGTAAATACTTTCAGTGTTTGTGAATGGAAAAATATGCAAGGATCCAAAGATGGTCAAAGCCGAAGACTTCTTGTTTCAAGGCCTTAACAAGCCCGGAAATACTTCGAATCCGGTCGGTTCTGCTGTGACAGCAGTTAATGTGAACAATCTAGCTGGTCTCAATACTTTAGGGGTTTCGTTGGCTCGTATTGACTATGCACCTTATGGTCTAAACCCACCCCATACACACCCTCGTGCAACTGAGGTTCTCGCTGTTTTACAAGGCACACTCTATGTTGGATTTGTCACTTCCAATCCTGGAAATAACATGAAAAATCGTCTATTTACGAAGACCTTAAAAGAGGGAGATGTCTTTGTGTTCCCTGAAGGTCTCATTCATTTTCAATTTAATATTGGACATGATCCGGCCATTGCATTTTCTGGTTTGAGTAGCCAAAACCCAGGAGTTATCACCATTGCTAATGCCGTTTTGGATCGGATCCTCCTATCTCTCCGGATGTCCTCACCAAAGCATTCCAAGTCGACAAGAATGTCATTAGATATCTTCAATCACAGTTTTGGTGGGATAACAACCAGTAATAATTTTGGGAAGTTATGTTCTGTCACAGTTTTACATTGATGGATCAAGAACTGTGAAAGCAAAAATAAACATACCTTTGCATTGTATCTGCTCTTAATAAGAACATGCAGCAACTGAGCAGAATATTGTTGTATGATTGTACCGTGTACTGTTATAAGAAATAAAAATTGACATCTTTGTCTAACTAATTCTTTCATTTTAGATACTTTACAAACATATTACCAAATACAGGGTGAATTTATGTTTCTAAATATAAACGGTCAAAATTAACTGAGAAGTACCATGAAGTTCATTTAGCAAGTAAGGAGGCAGTTAGCCAATAATTCAGAGATGTGTTCCAAGTTTGTATAATAATGGAAATAGAACAAATGCACTGGAATTGATTTAATTTGTGTCATGGCATGACATGACATGCATGCATAGACTTTTAATCTTGTTGAAGAAGAAAATAATCAAGCCAAGCAGGATGCGATGCAATTTTCTTTAATCTGTGGAAGTCAAGATAGTTAGTTAATTAGCGATTTAATTAGTGACAGATACGTCATTTGATTAGTTTAGATGGTGTAATAGCTTGATCAAGAAGACATTTTCTATACAGAAGTTATATATATTTGAATAAACACACACAGATGCTCATGCTCCGTGACTTTCCCCAAACTTCTTGTCTCTACTTCAGTTTTGACAAATCTTCTTTGCCCTGGACAAAGAGAACAGTCATATGACTTTGGTGTGTACCAGATGAGTAAGTTAGTAAATATGCTCAAGAGCAATGGCTCATAGGAACCGCGCCTTGGGAATAGAATACTTTCTTTTTTCTTTTTCTAGAAGGCTGGAATAGAACACTTACCTCTTGAATTGACTCTTCATTTACTTTTATAACATCTTCCTTTATAAATGTTTCACTTTTAACTTGGATTAAAAAATAAAGACGACATTTGATTTTAATTAAATTATCAAATTATATTTGATATTAATGTAATGGAAGTTGGGTGTCATGAGTTAGATGTAAATCTCTTAAATTAAATAGTAAGTAATGAAACTCATGAGCTAGTAGGATATACATTCTTTAAATTAAAGAGGATATCAATGAAACTTTTGATAAAAAAATAGTTTTTTAAGAAAAGTAGACATTCAATTCTAAACAAACTAAAATATAAATGTGGGCATTCAATTTCGGACAGAAGGAATAAATTTTTTGATATAATAGAAGTACTATTTTGCCTACCTACTCTTATTGGTTTACAAGGTTGTAAATGATAATTAGTATATAACTTTATTGTTGTATCAGCCTAAAAATTTCATATATTTAAACGCAACAATCAAATTAAAAAATGTAACAGGTTTAAAATTTGAGGATCTCAAAATACCCCAACCAAAAAACACTTTCTCTCCTCACACCCTTCACCACACTTCCCCATCAAGGTTTCCCCATCAACTCATCTCTCTCACTGAAATTTCTTCACCTTTGGCATTTTATTTTTTTCATTATATTGGAATGATTTGAGTTAGATATATTCTTTAGATTATGGAGAATTGATATGAGGATTATGTTTGGAATAGAGTAATTAGATTATAAGAAAATTTGTTTGGAAAAATTTATGAGGGGTGTGTTGATTGTTTATGATTATTTAGATCATTTGCACATGCATGTTAAAGGATTGTTTTCAGCCGTGTAATCCATGCCAAGGCGTTTTTGAAGTCCTTGGGGACTGAAGTGAAATTATTATTATTTTTTTTTTTTGAAAGGTGAATATATTAAACAGTGAAGAATAAGAAGTCAACATAAGACAAGGAGTCCTACCAAAGGAATACATCACGGCCAACAAAAAATATTGTTCAATGAGGAATTGCATATATAAAATTAAATGTAAAATTCATGTAATTAGATAATATATATGATTTATAAATTATAAACTTCCAGCTGATGGAAATTATACAAGGTAAAATATGAAACTGTGGTCGATCAACTTCTATTAATATCTTTTACCTATACAAGCTTACCATCAAATATTCGGTTAATAAGGTTAGTATAATAATAAATAGATACTAAATAATGAAACTTTCTATAATCTTGTAGCTAATTTAATACTTCTTCCGTCTGCAATTGAATGTCCACATTTGACTTAATTTAAAAATTAGAAAGAGCATTTAACTTCATAGAAGTTAACTCTTTATCTTTATTATTAATTAATTTAGTAGTATAAATTGTTTGTTAGTTGACGTAAATTCTTTAAATTAAAGAGCTTGTTATTGAAATTTTAGATAAAAAAAATTATTTTAGAAAATGAACATTCATTTTCGGATATTCCAAAATAGAAAAGTGAACATTTAATCCCAGGCAGATGGAATATTATAAAGCAATGGTAAAAAAAATTGATAGTCATCTTTCCTTCGAAAAATTAAAAATTTCAAGTATATTTGGATTTTATTTTGAAAAATATTATTTTTTGTTTTGGAATGACTTTTAAATTTCAATTCTCGATTCAATTACTCAAAAGTTGTTCAACTTCCTTATGACATTTAGGTGGTCCTAAATTTCAAGAAATTCATTGGATATTTATTTATTTTGCTTTATGCATTTTAAATATCGCAAATGGATGTTCGAGCAACCTAATTAATTTAATTTACTTTTATGTCTTTTATTTTCTTTATTATGGAAGACCGAGCCTCCTAACTAGTTTAATTTATTTTTATGTCTTTACTTCTTTTGTATGGAAGGCGCGGCCTCCATACTTTTAGTTAATATAAATCCAATCTTTCTTTATATGTATATATATATATATATATATTTATATAATTCGTGTTTTAACCAATATAATTGTGTGAATTAATTGGATTGACAATCTAGTTAATGAATGTGATTATATAGTTAGGATTATTCATCTAGTATTAATGATTCAAGTAGCATCTACTAATTTAATTGAGTTGCAGCTCTTCACTTAATTAAATTAGAAGCGAAATTATATAATTTTAATTTTATATAATTAAGTTGATTGATATATACAATTTAACGTTGGTGATGTCTTATTTGTTTAATACAATTTGATTGAGCATCCTATACACGCTGGTTGGTAGTGGTGTTTAATTAAATTAGAGATTAATCTGTCTGAGGTGATCGGGATTAATCTAATTTGTAAGGATAAGAATCTATCTGAGCTGATCAAGATTCTAAAACCAACTACTTAATAATGTATTTATCTATGATTAATCCCATGAAAATATAACTTGATGCTAGTTCCTTGCTAACGCCTTTTTATATCATTTGTATTCGAAATTCATTTTTAATTCTATTCACAACTCCAAAAACCCCCCAAAACCTTTTTTGAGTAATGATTTTAATTTAAGAGTTGACAAATCTCTGTGGATTCGATCCCTACTTTCCCTATCTACAAAGGAATTGTTAGGTTTAAATTTGAGAGTCCTACAACAGGGCTTCATTCCGTGTATTGAATGATTGAGCATTGTTTGTCATATTAGCAATTAAGTCTCTAGCTTTCTCAGGAGATTGATCCATGAAAACTGATCCACTTGTTGCATCAACTGTTATCCTGTCAGTAGGAACCATTCATTCATAGAAATACCGGATTAGTGAAGGATTTGATGATTTGGACAACTAGCAAACAATCTTTTAAACCTTTCTCAATAGTCAAACAATGATTCCCCAAAGCCTTGTGGTATCCCACTAGTTTCTTTCCTAATATTTGAGATTTTAGATAAGGAAATATTTTCTCAAAAACATTTTCTCCATCTTTGTCCAATCAATTATTGACTCAGAGGGTAACTCATAAAACCAATCCTTAGCATTAGCTTTTAAACTAAATGGGAAGCACGTAGTTTAATAATCTCATCAGTAATATTAGATTGTTTCAAATTAGTGCAATGTGTGTGAAATTCCTAAAGAAATCTATATGGATTATCACCACGCATGCCATGAAAAGTGAGAATATTTTGCACAAAACCAGTGTGGAGCTTAAAATTTTCATTATCTTCAGCGAAAATAGTGCAAAATGTTTGATTCTAATAGTAGGTGCAAATAGTTCCCTTAAAGTTCTTCAATCAACAACATTGTTAATTGTTAGGAGCAATATCAAATTAAAAACCAAACCTAACCAACTTATGCAGCTAGGGCAAGTAAGGGTTGAACTCACAAAGACTTGTAAATTCTTTAATTAAGTAAACTAATAAGGGTTTTGGGGAAAACAAATTGATTTTTTATCTAAAATATTAATGATTTTAATAAATAAATCACAAATAACTAGAAATTAATAGAAAAAAGACGTTAGCAAGGACCTTGTATTTCAGTTTTATTTATTTTCGATCAATCATCGATAATCATATATTTGAGTAATGACTTAGAAATCTGTTTAGCACCGCAAATTTTGATTCCTATAAAATTAGGTAAATCCCTGAGAAACACAACAAATTAACCCTAAACTTAATTAAACTAAACTACCGAATCACTCGCATAAAATAACTAATCAAGTTATTAAGTTCAAGGATAACATCAACACTAATCACAGAAAATTAGCAACCTATTAATCAATCATAGATCAATTACTCAATTAACGGCCTATCAAACAATTATCTATCAATTAATCAAACCCCAGTTTAGATCAATTCATAGTTACAACTATTGGTTACCAAAAACTGATTCTGTATAATCCTAATGAATCAACTTTGTAAAACAATTAAGATGCCCAATTATAATTGAAATCGCATAATTGATAGAATTAAAACAAGAATTTTATGATTACTCAAATAGATAGAAAAATCTATGAGAAGATTGGTTTTCAATTAAAGAACATAATCTCACAATCCAAATAAAATAAACATAATACACGCTCTTTCCAACCAAAGAGAACTACTCACAATCCATAAAAAATAACATCCTAGAAAGATTCAAGAAGAGAGAGAAACGCATTAATAGAGAGACCAAAATCTGGAGAATCTCAAATCTTCAATCTTCAACAATGCCAAAACAATGTTTCTAAGTAAACTAATAAACCCTATAAATAGTTACAAGAGATCCTAGAGTTAATTACGTAAGAGTCATAATTAGAAACTACTTAGAAACATCCCAAAAATTTCAATCCAGAGAGTGGATGCCCGTGTTTGAAAAGTGGACGCCTAGAGGGTCAAAAACGTACAAGTGGACGTGTGAATGTGCCACGCTTCTGAAGGTGGAAGCGTGAATTGGATGAGATGCGTCCATTTTAACTCATACGCGTGCGTCCATTTTAACTCATACGCGTGCGTCCACTTCTATTTTCTTGCAAATCAACCTTCTTCGAGCTTCCAACTTCTCCCAATTCCATTTAAACATCTTCTAAAACTTTTAAAAGACCTTCAAACAAAGATAGAAGTGTAAAAAATCATTTCAAGTACATAAACACATAATTAGCTAGATTTAAACTCAATAAAAAACACAATAAGCTCCTAAAAACCAAGTTAATTATGGTGATATGGGCTGAGAATTATGAGAGGGGTTCGGTGATCTAGGTCGAGGGGTATGAACAATTACAAGCAATTTGATAAATCTCGATTACTATGTTTAATTTTTTTTCTGAGAGAGAGATAATGTGTGGTTTTAGAGAGATAAATTTTGGAGAGTGATGGCTTAGGTTAAATGAGTCTTAATTACAAGAAGGATATTTATGTCTTTTTATACTTTTATGAGTGTAGCATTTATTAATTCCGGTGTTGGGTGATGCGTTTAAGGAGCCCCTAAAATCTATTCAATTCCATAAAGGTAAAGGGTAAAGAAAAGTACTAAGCAAGGTGAGGAAAAGAAAAATATTGATTAGGTGAAGATAGTTTGATCCTTGGACTAAAAATGTAGTGGTATCTATGCTAGAAGTGCCACGGTGTGGGTAAATATTGAAGAGGTTCCCTTTCATATTTGGCATGAGAATGTGTATAAGGCAATTGGCAGCAAGTGGGGAAATGTAATTTCGGTAGCAGAAGTCACTCTTAATAGATCAGTTCTAACTGCTGCATGGGTTTTAATTGAGGTGGTCTGCAAGTCCTCAATCCCAGCTCTCTTTACAATGAGGATAAATGGTCTACCGATCAGATTACCGGTGTCAATAGTTATGCCGGAGGAAGTGCCAATGCCGTCATTGGTGGAACATGGGCTGGAGCATGCTATTGCATCTTCCAAGACAGTGGTGGAGGGGAGACAAAGTTCGGTTTTCAAGAAATCTCCATTAGTGGGAGTGGGCAATATTGATTTTTATTCTGAAGGCATGCTTGAGGATGGCAGCTGTCGGGTTTTTTCTGGTGCATTGGTAAGAGATACTGTTGAGAATGTGGGCTCTCAGGTGAATGTTAGTAAGGACGTTGGGTGTCAAATTGCTTATCATCATAAGGATATTTGTCATGTTTTGGGCCATTCGTTAGCGGGCCAAGAAGAGAATTTAAATATGGACATTATGCCTTATATTCCACTCTCTTTGGTCCCTGAACTAGTTGAACCTGGGCCTCAAGATAACAGCCCACAGTCTACAGGCTGCTCTACTCAAAGCTTAATTGTCAAGAATTCGCATAACTAGTCTTGGATTAGAAAAAGACTAGGTCTCAAATATAACCAATACAAGAAGATTTGGACATAGCAAATCGCAATGCAATCTTAAGAAATGAGGCAAAGAACACTTTGGAGATTGGAAAGTAGTTGGGTTTCTCTTTTTCAGATGGTGATGAGCAGACTATCCAAACACTCATCGATATGGAGATTCAAATTGAGGAGAATTTTAATGCTCAGGGAGGCAGGTAATTATGCCCCTGCCGCGAGGTATGTTACTCTAGCTCTGGTTTCCTTTTTGCTATAAAGATAGTTACCTGGAACATTCGTGGTTTGGGAAGCTGTGAAAAGAAGAGGGCAGTGAGAAGGTTGGTTAGCTCAGAGAAAATCGATATGTTATTAATTCAAGAATCAAAGCTAGGAAATATGGATGATAGACTATTAAAGCTGATTTGGGGAAATGGGTGTCATAAGGGGGTTTGGTCGAACGCGTATGGAGCAGGGGGGGCTTGATTTCAGTGTGAAGATTGGATTTTTTTGTCATGGATTCTTCTTTGATGACTTACAGATTCATTCTCGTTTTTGGCACTATCAAAGCCTGTAATTTAAGGGTTGTGTTTGGTAACGTCTATGGCCCTAATATTGATGAGGAAAGACAAGTTTTTTTTGCATCTCTGAGTCAATCAGTCAATCAATTTGAGCTTCCATTGTGTTTGGGGGGAGACTTTAATGTGATCAAGAGTACTCCTGAAAGATTGGGCTCTTCTCTTAATCGGGGTGCTATTGAGACTTTTGTGGACTTTATTGATGATTTAAGGCTCGTTGATCTGCCTTTATCTGGAGGTAAGTTCACCTGGTCCAATTACATGAGATCTCCATCTTGCAGTAGACTAGACCGTTTCTTAGTTTCACCGGAGGTCTTGGAGATGTTTCCCCATTTAACGAAGTGCTTACTACCAAAGTCACTCTTTGATCACAATCCTGTCGCAATTTTTGTTGACCCTCTAGATTGGGGACCTAAGCCTTTTAGATTCTTCAGCTATTGGTTGGAGGACAAGGAGTTTCAGGGTATGTTCGATACTGCTTGGAACAGGGTGTCAGGACAAGGTGCGGGTGATGTTTGGAATTTATTGAAGCTTGTGAAACTTTCCATCAAAGAATAGGCTAAGCTCAAATTTGGTACAACTGACTTTGACATTTCGAAATTGGAACAACAAATCCACCAACTTGAATTATCTTATCAAAATGGTGATGGGGATGAAGGTGCTCTTCCTGAGTTGTCAAAATTGAGATAAAAGTTGTGGCAGAGTTATCGTGCTGAGAAACGTAGCTGGCAACATAAATCTAGATTGAATTGACTTCAATGTGGGGATAGAAATACAAAGTTTTTCCACATGACTGCATCTGCTAGACATAGAATCAATAAGCTTAGCTCTATTACTTTTGACGACAGAGTACTTAGTGATCCGCAGGCTATCATGAATAAAGTGGTTGAGTATTTTGAGGACCATTACAATAAAGAGGGTACTTGCAAACTATCGAATTTGGAAGTGCCTATTAACAGTTTAGCAGAAGATGACAGGCTTTGGTTAGAGAGGCCTTTTTCGGAGAATGAGGTGTTTAGTGCTGTTAAATCATGCGATGGGGATAAAGCCCCTGGATCGGAAAGTTTTAATATTGAGTTTATCATATGCCAGTGGAGATATTTAAAAGATAAAATTATGCAGTTATTTTATGATTTCTTTTCAACCGGTCGCTTTAATAGGTGCATTAGCTCTGCTTTTATCACATTAATTCCAAAATGTGCGGACCCTACTCAACTTAAATACTACAGGCCAATTAGCTTGGTGGGATGTGTATACAAAATAATTGCCAAAGTCCTTTTTAGAAGATTAACTGATGTTATGGAGAAGATTATTGGGGCAAATCAGTTTGCCTTTATAAGGGGAAGGCAAATTATGGATTGTGTCCTAATGGCTAATGAAGTTATTGATGATGTAAGGTGCAAGAAGCTAAATGCAATTCTATTCAAAATTGATTTTGAGAAGGCCTAAGAATGCATTGATTGGGATTTTCTGAAGTTTGCAATGGAACGGATGGGTTTTTGGCAACGATGGTGCAATTGGATCTTGTACTGTGTGTCGTCCGCTTCTCTTTCTGTCTTGGTTAACGGTACCCCAACTAGATAATTTCAAATTAAGAGAGGCCTTAGACAGGGCTGCCCACTATCTCCTCATTTATTCAGTATTATTGGGCAAATACTGAGTGCCACAATTGATAAAGCTTCAGTATTGGGGATATTTAATGGCATATAGATTGGTAACAACGGTTTCAAAATCTCTCACATCCAGTTTGCTGATGACACACTTATTTTTTGTAATCACTCATTGCAACATTTACATAACATCTCGAGAGTGCTGACATGCTTTCAAATAGTATCGGGACCGAAAGTGAACTTTTTTAAAAACAGCTTATTTGGAGTGGGCAGTGGTGAAAGCAATTATGAGGAACTTCTTGGTTGGGCTGACAATATTAAATGCAGACTGGGACATTTTCCTACTGCATACTTGGGTCTCCCTCTTGGTGCTAGGTGTGGGGCTGTGAGTACATGGGATCTGATTGTTGAAAAATTTAGGTCAAAGCTATAGAACTGGATGTGCTCATATTTATCGTTTGGGGGCATAATTGAGTTAATCAAATCAGTACTATCCTCTCTTCCAACTTATTATATGTCCATTCTCCTTATGCCGAATTCTGTTAAATCTAAACTCGATCAAATCCAAAGTAGATTTCTGTGGGGGGGTAGCTCAGAAAAAAGGAAAATGCATTATGTAAGATGGGATTCTGTTTGCTTACCTAAGGACTTGGGTGGACTAGGTATTGCAGACCTTAAGGTGATAAATAGAGCACTCTTGAATAAGTGGGTGTAGAGGTATGCTAATGAGAGGAATGCCTTATGGAGGAAAGTGATTTGTGACAAATATAAAGGGGTCGATAATGACATGCTCCCTCATGTGGTTAATGACAGATACTGCTCCCCCATGTGGAAATCTATCTTACAACCTTTGTCTGGTAGTGATGCTATAGCGACATTGGCTAAAGAGGGAATGGTTGTTATTCTTGGTGATGGAAACTTTGTTAATATTTGGACAGACACGTGGATTGATGATATTGTGTTGAAAACTATGTTTCCTCGAATTTTTGCATTAGCAATTAAGAAGGAAGGAAAAGTTAAAGATTTTGGGATGTGGGTTTAAGATGATTGGGTGTGGAATGTGGATCTGAGATGTGGAGTTTTTGGTTGGGAAGAGGAACAATGGAACAATTTTTTGCAGGTCATTAGTGACTTCTCACCTAGTAATGAGTTGATGGATCGTGTAGTGTGGAGGTACTGTCTGGATGGCTGTTATAGAGCAAATTCTTTCTATAGACATGTTATTCAGAATTCGGGGAGGCATGACAATGTGTGGAAGCTAGTCTGGGGTGGACTTGCTCCTCCAAAAGTTGAAGTTTTTATTTGGCAAGTTTTGAGAAAAAGTATACCAGTAAAGGATGTGTTGTTGAGAAGAAACATCTGCATTGCTAGTCATGGTTTTTGTGCACTATGCTTGCAGGAAGTGGAATCAATTAACCACCTATTCTTTACCTACAGCTTCACGTGGAAAGTATGGGGCTTATGTTGTCAGTGGTGGGGCCTCAGCTGGGTGGCACCAGATGATCCCATGGCCTTTCTGAAGTCTTGGAATGGGCTTTATGTTAGTAAAAGTAGTGAAATGGTGTGGAGGCTACCATCTTTTGCAGTTATATGGTCTACTTGGTTATATAGGAATGAGATTTTGTTTAAAGGAACAGTAATTAGTGAGTGTCAATTTGTAGTGCTTCTAAAATGGAGATTCATCTCTTGGTGTTTGGTAAAATGGCCAGATCAGCCACAAACAATTCAGGATTTGTTTAGATACCCAATTTTTGTAAAGGCTAACCAAGTTCAAGGCAAACAGAAACATAGATCGGGCAGTTGGTCAGCACCCCCAACTGGTTTTCTAAAGTTCAACGTCGATGGATCTGCTTTTGGGAAACCTGGTCTTGTAGGTATTGGTGGGATCTTGCGTGATTCGTATGGTCTTGTTAAAGCCTTCTTCTCTAAATCGATCGGAGTCACTGACTCAAATATTGCAGAACTATGGGCGGTGAAGGAGGCTTTTTTAATCTTTGCTGCATCGTCTTGGATGACTGACTTTGGATTAGTTATTGAGTCTGATTCGTCCAACGTTTGCAAGTGGGTAAGGGATCCTCAAAGTGCACCTTGGAATACAAGGAAATTAATACTCCAGCTTGAAGTTCTTAAGAGAAAAGTACCGAGATGGGATATCCGAAATATTTTCCAGGAATATAAAGCCGATGCAGATGCTCTTGCTAAGGAAGGGGCTCAAAGGTCAGAGGATGTGTTGGTAGTATTGTGATTGGTTGACACACTGTG
The DNA here is from genome assembly GCA_019593545.1 of Apocynum venetum. Taxonomy (NCBI): domain Eukaryota; kingdom Viridiplantae; phylum Streptophyta; class Magnoliopsida; order Gentianales; family Apocynaceae; genus Apocynum; species Apocynum venetum. The sequence continues at coordinate 1,389,179 of SRSM01000149.1, forward strand.
TTGTCTTTGACATCAGTATCTCAATCAACAGCATGGTCTCTTTCGGTCTACCTTGTTATTTATCAAGGAGAGTTTTGTGGTTGTTGTTGCAGAGTCTTTGGCTTCTGGCGGATGGGGAGTCCTCTCAGATTCATGTGTGATGGATGTGGTCAACTGATTCAAGGGAGTATTTTCTTGGAAATTTTCTCTGAATCTTCAATTGTTTCGTAGTGTTCTGAACTGTACAAAAACAAGGTTCCAATGATACTTGTGCTTTCGGCCTGTGCCTACTGGCTACTGGTGGTATATGGGTGTTTTGCGGATTGGTAGATGCTGTTTTTGCATTGGGATAACATTATTGTTGCTCTGCAACTTATCACTGAGCTCAGTATTTTTATGATGGTTTTTTAGTAGAACTCCAGGTGTATGTTTATTTTCTTTATCATTCTTAGAACAAAATTTATTTATATCTTTCTTATCTGTCTTCTCCTTCATTTTCTCTTCCTTATTTTTAAAACAAAATAAATAAAATATATTATAAAAAAGTAAATTTCTTTGGTGTGTGTTAACATCCCTCTGACGACATATAAAAAGAGACTGAAGTTATACACAATTGAAGTTTGCTTGAAGCTTGGTAAATATATCTAACCTCTTTGTTGGAAGCACGGATTTGGTCATACCCACAATGAAAATCTAGATGGTGTTTTGTTGGAAATTCTCACTAATCATGGGATTTTGTTGTGTTAGTATATTTTTTTATCTCTATACATATATGATAAAGTTTCACTCAGCGTGCAATTCCACCCCAAAAATTAAGAAAATAAAAGGTTTGATATAATAAAAGTACTATTTTACCTACTCTTTTTGGTTTACAAGGTTGTAAATGATAATTAGTATATAATTTTATTGTTTTGTCAACCTCAAGATATATAATCACTACAGGAAAAACTAATATTTTCGATGGACATTTTTATCGATAATCCGTCTCTGGCCAAGGTTTTGGACAGATTAACGACCGAATATTTAGTCAGAGATTAGACAGTCGTTAATGCCGATGGCTGAGTAATTTGTCCTTATTTACGATCGATTTTCGATGGCGGAGTAAACGACGAGAAGTGATCAACGACAAAATCTTTCGTTTCGGATCCGTTGGTCTTACAAACAGCTTATCGACATATATTATTACATTTTAAATTTTTAACATAATAAAAATAAGTAAATTCGAAGGGAAATTGTCGCAATTATGAATATTTTTTTACAAAATTAAAATATTTATATCCCTAAAATTTATTAAAATTTTAAAATAATTTAATGTCCGTCAGGAATCCATTGGCAATATTTATTAATTTTCAATAAATAATTAAATTTTCGTTAGGAATACGTAGCCAATATCTATTAGTTATTAAAAACAATTTAATTTCTATAGGCAATCTGTTGCCAATATATATTAATTTTAAATTAATTTCTGTCGAGAATCCGCAGCCGACATTTGTTACTTTTAAAAATAATTTCATTTCCATCGATAATCTATTGTGAATATTTATTAATTTTTTTAAAAAAATTAGATTCCTTTGGAAAACCGTCGCACAAATTTATTAAAATTTTAAAATTAAACAAATGTTTTAGGGAATCTATCTATAGTATGGGGTAACCGTCGAAAATATTACTATGATGAATTAATTTAAGTAGGAAATCTGCCGAAAATTTAAATTTTTTTATTATATAAATTTTTTGCTTTTAAAATATTTCAATATTCTTTGCAAAAAAGTATTAATGAATAAAATATGTATTTTGGATTAAAAACACCCAATTAATGATTAAATATGTAAAATAATATAAATTTAATGAATAAAACTAAAATAATATGTATGTGTGATAAGTATATCAAAATAGTACATTAATATCAATTAACAATAACGGGATGTGCTTGTACAGGGGGAGGAGGAGGGGGTGGGGCATCAAAATGACATGAACAACCGGGATGATCACTAGGTGATGACACAGTGAAATCCTCTTCCTCCGCAACATACTTATCCTAAAAAAATTGTCATCCTCGGGTACAGACGGTAGTACTGGTGGAGCCGAAAATCCCATTTGGATGGCCAAGTTTTTGAAGTATGTCTACAAGCTATCATTTCAGAACTTCATCGCTCTAAACTTGTTTTCGAACTTCCTCCATATAATACTCACTTCTATGCCTACATGCAAGCCCACCTGTTGGCTCACAGGCTCTTGGATCCGAGCTTTTATATCCACTAGCTCTGAAGAAGCAGATGGTGTAGACTACGTACTGGATAAATCCTACTTCAGACGTCATCTCACTCTAGGTGCTTCCGACCCCAACCCTGAAGCACGACCCTTCTTGAAGCCACCTGCTACATCAACAAATAGTTCATTATCATAAGCCTCGAAAGATGAGTAGAGTCAGTGGACTCCATCTAAGAGTACTGCTCACACAATGCATTGAGATCATTCTGCAATTACATTAAAATTGTAAGCAAACGATATAATTAAATTCACGTTAATAATGGAACAAACACATACCATAGAATGCTATGATTTCTTGCTATTAAATTGGCCCTTACTAGGGCCATACTAGAATGTGTGAGTCTTCTTATACAAATTTTTATACCTATATTGGGAACCTTCCTTCTTCCGCTACAAAAGATTAGAAAAAGATTAAAAAATTATAATCATATAATTAATAAATGAATTTAAATATATGTATTAGAATGACTAATCATTCTCCTCTCGTGTTCTGAGAACGAAATCAACCCACCAGTATGAGTCAAGAAAGGAGCTGCAGCTCTTTTGCTCTTACCTTATCTAAAATAGTACAACCACTTCTCAGTTCTCCAAAAAATATGTAATTGTTTCCAATCATCTTTCGTTATCCAATAAGAGGGATAGTCAAACTCTTCTCCTTACAAGCACGACACATCTCATCCTTGAACCTACCCCTAACAACTTTAACCCAATTATTTCGTATAAGGCCGTCATGCTTAGGACACCATCTATACAATTTCTGCAAATAAAACAAGAAAACAAATTAAATCGAATGCATTTATAATTAAAATATATAATTTAGCAAAAAAATTATTTCAAGCTCATGTTAAACTTAGACTCCATTCTGCAAACCACATCTCTCTAACTTGTGTAGGAACTTGGGAGAATTTGACAAATGAACCAATAAAGTGTTGCTTAATAGTATCAGTAATCATCCTAACAAGCTCCACAGACGGATCAAATCTGTTTAAATTATCCATATTGACAAAATAAATTAATATTTTAACAAAATTTTGGCATCATCTCCCCTATAAATTAAACATATTGCAGGCACACAGACCACACAATTTGTTTTCAAATATATCACAAATGTCAATAACAATTCCAACAAACTGATAATAAATGCCATCTAATATTTAAGAAATCATATTAACCAATAAACTTCACATCTCCAAGAATAATATATCATCTAACATTTAAAAAATCATATCAACCAATAAAAGTAACATCTCTCTAGAATAATATATCATTGATAACATTTAACAAATTAGTTTGCAACTGAAGCATAATTATATACTTGCGAATCACCATCAGGAGAAATAAGTGGACGATCCTCCTCACTTCGTGACTATGACTGAGTAGATGGTGTAGCAGAATCACGAATTGGTGGACTAGAAAGACAGGACCTGAGGTGGAGGCGGGTGTGCAAGTGTCTGAACCAACTATGTCTGGACTAGAATCCTCCATAACTCGTGGTAACCCAGGATGCAGTGTACCATGTCCAGAACTATCCATGAGTGCAATTATAAGAAATGTCAATATTAATTTGCCAATAAGGCGATACTATAATTGGTTTAATGAGCTTTAATTAATCTCTATATAATTTAACTATTTAATATAAAATAAAGTCATTCTATAAGTTCGATAATGGGATCTAATTCATCTGTATTTAATTAATCTCATTAAGTTTTTAATAAACTAATCACAAAATTTCGATAATGAGATTTAATTAATCTCTTTAATTTAAAATAAAGAGACACTGAAATAAAAGGATTCAAACTCTTGAAATGTTGTATAATGTGTATAGAAATGTTGTGCAACCAAACCAAATAACAACTTTGAATATGTTTTCACAATTTTAATATTTATACTATTACACTCCTACTAAAATAATAACAACAACAACAACAACAATAATATCAATATAATATTTTATAATAATTACAGATGATAAATGCAACCTTGAATAAGAATTACAAGATGTGAATAAAGAGAGCTTGATATAAATATCACCTGAATTGTGAAAATATATCAATTCTTGTACGAAGACCTCTTTGAGTAATTTGTTCGTCAAGCTTGCTCAAGAACACCAATAAATGTGTGAAACCCTTCTTATATGATTTTCACAATGTGAATGTTTTGAAAGGGTTTGAAAATGTTTCTAAAATGTTCTATGAAAAATGTCAATTAGATTTTAGCTTAGAAAGTCATATATCTAAGATTTTCAAACATTTGGGTATTTATATGTGTGTTCCAATGGTCATAAAAATGACTGTTTAAATCCTACTCAAGAGATTTGGTCGTTTGCATCCTCATCCACAAGTATAGCAAAAAGTTCTGAACATTCTGCGGACGATGAGCTGAGAAGTCCGATCGACAGTATGAATTGTGGTCGACTGCACATGTAATAAGGTCGATCACTCAACACATTAACCATGCAATACAACATTCCAATCAACTCTAAAAGTTGCAAAATCTATTTTATAAAACTTTTAAGCATATAGATGTATTTTGAAAACCATTTCAAATATCCAACTCATACTTTAACTTTATGAAATATATTTTGAAAAACGTTTTACGTTCATTGAGCAACCCATAAAATAATTATTCACAGAGATAAACCTAGACATATCTAAGTGATATCAGCATTTAACACTATACATTTAAATTCTATCTAATTCAGAAACGCTTGTCTTCAACAATTGATAACATACGATCTTCTCTGAAGACTTGAAACTTTGAGTTTGCATGGATTAGACATTTGAATCCTAGAAAGCTATCACTTGTACAATTAAGTCATTAGTCCTTATCAATGTTTGTCATTAATAAAAATTAAGAAATTAAAAACTTTAAGACTTTCTATAATAATAATAAAAGTAACACATAATTATAACAATAATAAAATGAAATCCTAATAATAAAAGTATGCACTTGGTCTAATTGGGCTTTAAGTTGATCTTGGACTCATTTATCTCTTTTTATAATAACAATAATACCGAATTTATTATTTTTGTTAGTATTATTATTATTAATAAAATATGGAATTAGTCTAATTGGGCTTTAAGTTGATCTTGAACTCAATTATGCTTTTAATAATAATAATATTAATACCAAAGTTATTATTGTTGTTACTAATATTATTATTATCATTATAATTACCCTTAATAATAAGGTTAAAATAGATTGTTTTATAACAATATATAACATAGATTCAAATATAAATAAATTACTAGAACTATAAACAATATAGTTATATAACAATGTAGTATATATATTTATATATGATATAGAGTATATATAAAAGCTTTATATGTAGTAAGTGCATATGTATATAGTGTATGTGTATAGCATTATAAAAACTTGCTATTTCCAAAACAATAACAATTTCTGTAAAAAAAATAAAAATATTTTTCGTAGCTATTCCGTTAGTATATTTATTTTAAAACAAAAAAAATAAAAATTCTATCAGTATTCCGTCAAGAGCCTACATAGAAAATGCAAAATGGATGTTTAATTATGATTGACTCAATCCAAAATGTAAACTAGTTTTAAACAATTAAGAGTGGTAATCAAAATGGAAGGAAAATTATGATTGACTTAATCCAATTAAGAAAATAATGACTGCGTACGTAAACGTTATTAGGCGAAGTCTTGTGTAGTAGTTGGAGAATCATTCATTTCCGAATTATAAAATTTTAATTGTAGAACAAAACACCAATATAAATAGGCATCTTCTCCATGCTATCCTCACCAACAAAATATTATCAAGTTCTCAGACTCAGATCCACATCTAAAAATGGCTGCTCGCTTCATAGTTTTCACTGCCATTGTTTTATCAAGTTTTGCATTTGCTAATGCACATGATCCCAGTCCCCTTCAGGATTTCTGTGTAGCAGTCAAGGATTCCGCTGCAGCAGGTAAGTATCAATGCATATAACTGCATGCATTTGACCCATATTTCATCTTAACACACAATTTTCTGATGAAGATTCTCAATGTAAATATATGCAGTGTTTGTGAATGGAAAAATATGCAAGGATCCAAAGATGGTCAAAGCCGAAGACTTCTTGTTTCAAGGCCTTAACAAGCCCGGAAATACTTCAAATCCGGTCGGTTCTGCAGTGACGGCTGTTAACGTGAACAACCTAGCAGGTCTCAACACTTTAGGAGTTTCATTGGCTCGTATCGACTTTGCACCTTACGGCCTAAACCCACCCCATACACACCCTCGTGCAACTGAGGTTCTCGCTGTTTTACAAGGCACACTCTATGTTGGATTTGTTACTTCCAATCCAGGGAATAACATGAAAAATCGTCTATTTACAAAGACCTTAAAAGAAGGTGACGTCTTTGTGTTCCCTGAAGGTCTCATTCATTTTCAGTTTAATATTGGACATGATCCGGCTATTGCATTTGCTGGTTTAAGTAGCCAAAACCCAGGAGTTATCACCATTGCGAATGCCTTCTTCGGATCCGATCCTCCTATCTCTCGGGATGTCCTCAGCAAAGCATTCCAAGTCGACAAGAATATCATTAGAAATCTTCAGTCCAAGTTTTGGTGGGATAACAACTAATAAATAATAATTTTGGCAAATTATCTTCTGTCACAGTAATTTGCAATGATGAAACAAAAAAAATAAACGCAGCTTAGCATTTGGATAAGAACACGCAGCAACTGAGCAGAATGTTGTTGTATGAGTGTGTATTCTGTTGTTATGAGAAATAAAATTTGACATCTTTGTTTGGTAATTCCGATGCCATCTTGTGTTGCTTGAAGTTTGCAAACTATTACTATTATATAATGGGACAAATACATACACATTATTGACAAAAAATATGTATATGGATAATAATCCAGTGAAAGCATCAAAATGAAGTAGTTTTGATTTGATGAAGTCCATTGTTATTGGATTATGTTTAACAATAGGATTTTCAACTTAGACCATTAATTAGTCAATAGGGTCCTCTGGAGGGGACCTTACTAAATATGCTGAACTGTAATTGTTCAACCACTAATATGTCTTTACTTTGCCCGACTGATTGGAAACTTGAGAAGAAATTAAAACACTTACCTCTTCAATTGACCCCTCATGTAATTTTAGTCTCTATAAATATTTCTTTAATCTTCAATGTGAGACTTGCATAGATGGGAATTTTCCTAATAAATAATGAGATATGTCTACTATTTCAAAGGTATATTAAATACATATTCAATGAAGTATTTGCTCAATATTTTTATTATTATATAAGAACTTGAAGTTGGTATTTACAAACAGAAAAAAAAAAACTTGAAGTTGGTTTCTAGCTGGCTTTACGAGTCGAGGTTCGTGAATATATCTAATGCACGGCCTGTGAAGGGGTGGACTGTGAGCCTAAAGGGCCATAATGTATATATATACACCGAGAAGAAAAATTAGAGAGGGATAAAAATTTTAGTCGATCAACAATAAATTTGCTACCCAACAAATAATCGGTCAATGACAAGAGGTTTGACAAAGTAGTTACAAATTTACCATGGAAAATTTTTCATAAAAAAATTATATAATTAAAATATTCATCATAAATCTCTAATGGTTCAAGCAAACGGCATTCATGACAGATGTTAATTACTTGTTATTCAAGAAAATAATAACCTAAATTTGTAATTCTTGCAAGTCCTATGTTAATTATTAACAAATGATTTGATATGGTCCCCTTGTTAATTACTATTTGGGAAAATTATCGAGAAGAACCATTGCAAATCCCACAAGATCAGCTTCAATTGTGGCAGTGAGAAGCATTGATTTTATCATGCCCATGGTGGAAACCTAGATGGTGTTGCTCCGTCCCTTTATCTCAAAATATAACATGGTACAAACAATATATTTTGTCACTTTTTAGGTCTATTTGATCATTTGTTTATAATATTACAATTATTTATCATTATTTATATCCTCATTTTTTTCATATTACCAAAAAGTGAATTTAACTTTTCGTCGTTTCTTTCTTATTCTCAACGCAAAAGCATTCTTCTCTCTTCATGTATTTATTATATTTCTTATTAGCAATACACTAGGCCATCTGTCTCAAAATAAAATCTCTAGATGATTTTCTTCTTATTCCAAAATATAAATCATTTTACGAGATTTTATAGATATTTCTTCATTGACTAATAATATTACCCTTATTTATTTTCATCTCTCTTCTCATCTCTTTCTTATTTGCAAGACATGTGAACAACTTTTGAATCAAAATGTTTTCTTGATATAATATCAGGCAACATGGAATTCCACACCAAAAACTAATAAAAATAAAAGGCTTGATATAATAAAAGTGCTATTTTAGCTACTCTTATTGGTCTAAAAGGTTTTAAATGAGAATTAGTATATAACTATATTGATGTGTGATCAGTCTGAAGATAATTAATTTTAACTTGACCGCTCCTACTGTTCTTCTAATAATAAAATAAAATCTATTGAATTTCACAAAGGGAAACGGATGAAGAATTAATAGTACTAAGGAAGGTAGGGAAAAGAAAACGATTGATTTGTTGAAGATGCTTTGATCCTTGGACTAGAAATGGAGTAATCGCTGGAAAGGCCAATTCTACACTGCTTTATCAGGTTTCGAAATTTCAAAGATGGAGAGTCCAAGGATTGCTTGTGAAGCAGACTAGACGAGGGTCCAGAGAAGAAAAAACAAAATTATGAATTGTGTTTTTTCTAGTGCTATTATTTATGAGCAAACTATAACTATAGCCATATGGCAAAATAATTATTCCCATTTTGTTTCTAATTAATTTTAATGGTTTGATAAAATTGATGCCTAATTTTATACTTTTAATAAACACTAGCTTCCATTTTCTTCTCATATTGTTAGCTCAACTGGCTTGCAAAGTAGAAGTTCACATCTATATTAGAAGGGGCAAAACATTTCTTATTTTTATAAATAGAGAACTTCTTGATCAGCAAGCTTCTCCTCTGATATCTTTTGCAGCATCCCCGACTCAAACTTCCAAATCTGCAATGTCAAATAAGTTTAATTAGACAATATCTTGATGCGATTTATAAACTTCCAGATGAAAATCTACAAGGTTATGAAAATGTGGTCTCTTGATGTAATGTATCAACTTTATTATTATTATCTTTTTAACAAATAGAAAATGGAAAAAAGCAAAATGCCCTTGCATAAAATTTGAGTCAACTTGAAATTCCACCACAAAAGAAGGAAAAAAATAAAACTTAGATGACAAAAATACTGTTTACCTACTATCATTTTTGTTAAATGAGAATCAATATAATATTTAATTTTTTGTTGTTTCAGTCTGAAAAGATTTGCAATTTGACCGTTCTTGGTCTTCTTCTAATGCTAAAATCAATGCGACTAAGGGAAACTGTACCAACGAAGAAAGCTGAGAGGAGGAAAAATTGCTGCTAAGTTAAAGAACTTTTCATCATTGGACTAAAAGGTAGGTAATTACTTGTCAGACCAATTCTTGAGTCCTTTCTTTCTCAATCATATCAAGATTTTTAGTTAGCCTTAATGCCCAATCCCAAATTAGGATATGTATAATTAAATGGGTTAATTTGATTAAACTCTTTAAACATCTAGTAAAAACTAAACTCCTCACAATCTTTCAATTGTTTCAATATGCCCCCTTCGTCTTTTCAATTATTTCAGTTAATTACAATTTTTATTAAATTTTTTTTTTTTGTCAATTAACCTTTTATTTTTTATTAACTCTCATAAATTAAAATAAAATATTACTAAAAGAGAGAAAATTCTATGAACTTCTTTATTTGTTTTAACATGTGAAGATCAAAAAAATTGATTTAACGCATTAGAAAATTTAAAACATATGAGAAAATAAAAAAATTATTATATAAAATGTTTGAGTTTCTATATTGCGCATTTTAATATATTTGGATGAATCAGTATGATTTTTTTTTTTTGAAAAGCAGAGATTTTATTAAATAGGAAACAAGATTACAAGATCTGGCACCAAGTCCTCTCCAAAACTAAAACTATCACAGCAGACACATATATAACAAAAGTACTGAAATTGAAACTACCTACAAAAAGACAACAAGATCGACAAAACATAAGCGAAAACCCAATGGTGATGATATACACAACCCAACGCAACGCAACTCCACCAAATCCAATCTGAAGGTAACCGTCCATTGAATCCACAATTAACTAACCAAGACAGCCAACACAAAAGTAAAATCCTAAAGGTTATGAAACCAACCCAATTGTAAAAAACTCTAACATAAAATAAGCTAAAGGAAAAAACCTACTGAATCCAACCCAACCCTCCTCCATCTAGACTTCCAAGAAGAAGAAATGTTAGAGAATTAAAATAAAAAACTTTCACGTCATCTGCCTAGTTAGCACCATCACACGAACCAGGCGAAGACCTGTGATAGAAGAGGCGCTGTTGACACGACGCTATTTTGATCAAGAGAAAACTATAAGAATAATAATAATAATTGGAACGAGAATGCGTTCTCACCATAAGTCATGTACGCCAAGTGGTGTCTTCCCGAAGAAGTTGGCCACTAGCCACTATTTGAAGGAAATTGGTACTCGAAATGACCATTTTGTCCATGGTTTTTGTGCCTATAATAAATAGCTTGTTTTAATCATTTATTCACCAATTTAGCTCCAATCTTTTCCATTTCTTTAGAAATTTCTTTATTTTATTATTATCTTCATATTAATATAGTTTCTAGAATTCTTAAAATAATTTTTCAAGTCTTTTTGTAATATTTAGAAAAGAAATTATGTCAGGATAATTTCAATATTTCCAAGGAGTTTTATCTTTTAATTTCTCTTTCAAATGTTTATAAATTTCATCTTATATTTATTAAATATGTCTTGTGAGTAATTTCATTTTGTTAGTAAAGATACGTGTTAAGTTATTAATAAATGAGATTATGAGATAATTTTATTTGTATTTAATTTCTATTTGGATTTATGGTAGGTTAATTTACCCACCTAGTCTTTCTTATTTTTACATTATACACTTTAAATATTACAAATGGTTGGCTAAGCCTCCTAATTAGTTTAATTTCTTTTTATGTCTTTTATTTCTTTTTAGAAGGCCAATGCTCCTATCTAGTTTAATTTATTTTTATGTCTTTAATTTCTTTTTATGGAAGGTCGAGCCTTCATACTTTTGGTTTAATTTATTTAAATGATCGGTTGAATCACCTAATTTGTTTAGTTAATATAAATTCAAACTTTCTCTATAGATATATATATATATATATTTATTAATTTAGTATTTATATAATTCCTGTTTTAATTAATATAATTGTGTGAATTAATTAGATTGAGAATCTAGTGATTATAAGAGCTAGGATTATTAATCTTGCATTATTGATTCAAGTAGCATATACTAGTTTAATTGAGTTGCAACTCTTGGCTTAATTAAATTAGTAGCAGAATTATATAATTTAAATTGTATATAATTAAGTTGATTTTTATATACAATTTAATGTTTGTTACATAATTGGTTTAATAACCAATAGCAGTAACTATTAATTGATCCAAACCGGTGTTTGATTAATTGATAGATAATTGTTTGATCAACCGTTAATTGATTAATTGATCTTAAAAGTAAACTAATAAACCTGATAGATAGTTACAAGAGGTCCTAGAGTTAATTACATAAGAGTTCTAATTAAAAACTACTTAAAAACATCCCAGAAACTTCAATCCGGAGAGTGGACACCCGTGTCTGAAAAGTGGACGCCTGGACGGTCAAAAATGTCAAACTGGACGCGTCAAGTTCTATTTTCTTTCAAATCAACCTTCTTTGAGCTTTCAACTTCTCCCAATTTCATTTAAGCATCTTCAAAAGACCTGCAAACATAGATAGAAGTGTAAAAAACCATTTCAAGTGCATAAACACATAATTAGCTAGATTTAAACTCAATAAATAACACAACAAGCTCCTAAACACCAAGTTAATTATGGTTTAATTATGGTCATCTAGGCTGAGAGTTATCAGAGGGGCTCAGTGATCTAGGTCGAGGGGTATGAACAACTATAAGGAATTTGATAAATCTTGATTACTATGTTTATTTTTATTTTTATGAGATAGAGAGACTATGTTCTTTTTAGAGAGATAAATTTCGGAGAATGATGGTTTAGGTTAAATGAGTCTTAATTACAAGAAGGATATTTATGTCATTTTATACTTTTATGAGTAATGCATTTATTAATTCGGGTGTTGGGTGATGCGTTTAAGAAGCCCCTAAAATCTATTCAATTCCATAAAGGTAAAGGGTGAATAAAAGTAGTAAGGAAGGTGAGGAAAAGAAAAATATTGATTAGGTGAAGATAGTTTGATCCTTGGACTAAAAATGGAGTAATCACTTAATTTATTAATATTAATATTTGTTATTACGCAGGTGTTATTTCATCTTAATAATGGTTGTTATTAGCTTAAGGGAAATTTAACAAATTCCTTATGGCATTCTAAATTTGAATAAATTCTTATCATTTAACAAAGCCATTTGGGGAGAACAAGATATTAGTAATTTCTGAAAATGGATTACCCAAACTACTTTTATGCAAGTACAAGAACATAGACCTTTTACAAAATAATTGCTAAAATAAATGCCATTACACAAAGGGAAACAGTGAAAATAGTACCAATTAAGAAAGGTAAGAAGTGGAAAAATTTGTTAATTAGTTGAAGAATTTTCCATCCCTTCTCAGACCAATTCTACATTGCTTTATTTCTCAGTCATATCCAGATATTTGGTTAGCCTTGATGCCTCAGTCCCAAATTAGGATATGCATAATAATATATATGATTAATAAAAATTATTCTATATACTCATTATTCTTTTGCATAAATGAGTGATGAAACAAAATATTAATTAGAGTGTTAATAAATTAAATTATTAAACTATTCAAAAGGGGACTTCCATAATGCCTCTTAAAAACAGACATATATATACATAGATATATACATACACACACATATGCAAAAATTCCCACGCAAATAATTGCAAATGCAAATATCCAACCAGTTTGAGATATGTTGACATTACTTCATAGCTTTCGAAGTCCTTGGGGACTGAAGTGAAATTTTTTGTTAAATGAGGAATTGGGTAAACATATATGTAAAATTCATGTAATTACACAATATCTTGACATGAATTATAAATTACTTCTTCCGTCCCAATTTGATAGACTTGTTTTTCCTTTGGTTTGTTTCAAATTATAGGCTCATTTCCTTATTAAGAGGATAATATATTTCTTAATTGACTAAAATACTCTTATTTAAAGTGAGAGTATTAAGTTCATTTTGAATAACAATTTCTGAGAAAATTATTAAGAAAATATATTTAATTGATGAGAAAGTATTTTCCCAACAATTTATTAGTGTTTCTATACTCATGAGGTAGTTCCCCACATGTTTACATGGATCTAATTACTGAGTTCCGTGTACACATCTCTAGAACTATTTTATGAATTCCGTGACATATGGTTTGGAACTGAGAAATGAGTTCACAACATGTATACACGGAACTCCTTAAGGTTGGTTGTTTTATTTTTACATTTTACTTGAATACCTTATTACACACACGAATTACACTCCAAGTGTTTGATTATTTTGTCTTAGAAGTGCATAATCAAATTAGGTTGCGAAAATAAGATAATAAAACCTAATTAATCCCCCCTTAGGTTTTTCACAAACCATATAACCGAATCCACACTCCTATATATATATGAGCAAGTTAATTACATAATAGTTAAATAATATAAATTACTCAGTGACAATATGAGATTATATATAATTGTAAACACATGATATAATAATATACAAATAAACATTGTAGACATACTAAGTGACAGAATTGTTCTAATATTTTGAGTTATTGGCCGATGCAGCTTCTAACTTGGGGACTTTTTGGTTTTGTTATAGTTCTTGTGATTGGAATTCTCTATTTTGCATGTAATGGTTTTGATGGTCCAAACTGTTATGGACTACTTTGATGCATGTTATTTGGTATATGGATGAACCATGAAAATCGAAAATAGTTTATGGACTGCAATCGATAATTTTTCTTAATGTAATTTCATTATATAGAGTTGATATTAAAAGTTTATGAAATAGATTATTTACGTAAACAATTCCTCAAATGTTATTTTAAGATTATAATTCTTGGGTTGCTCGAATTATAAAGAGGGGGCAATGATCTAATTTCCTTTTTTTCTTTGTGATTTTGGATATCATAGAGTCAAGTATTTATTATTTTATTTAAGGCTTGTAAATCTTAAGATTAAAAAATACTGCTTAGAATATTGGGATGAAAATTATTATTGTGGTCGTTTGACGTGACGTATAAAATTCAATTTTTTAAATTTTCTCCCACGATTAAATTTGTAATCTTGATTACTAATTCAGTTCCACAAGAACCATCTGGTAACCTTTCTGGAAAAAATGGAAAAGGTTCTTTTTCCATTCTGGAAGAAATTTTTTATGTACAACGGGATCGATCCTACATCGAAAATGCCTAACCTAAACAAGTTTTAAACAATTAAGAGTAGTAATCAAAATGGATGTAAAATTATGAAGGACTTAATCCAATTCAGAAAATATTGACGACCGGGTAAAAGTTATTAGGTGATGTCTTGAGTAGTAGTTGGAGAATCATTCATTTCCGAATTTTAAAATTTTAATTGTAGAAAAAAACAAGAATATAAATAGACATCTTCTCCGTGCTATCTTCACCAAGATTTTTTGAAGAAAATATTAATTAGTTCTCAGCCTCAGAATCACATCTAAAAATGGCTGCTCGCTTCATAGTTTTCATTGCCATTGCTATATCAACATTTGCATTTGCTAATGCACATGATCCCAGTCCACTGCAGGATTTCTGTGTCGCAGTCAAGGATTCCGATGCTTCCGGTAAGTAACTATATTCCCATGCATTTGATCCATATTTCATGTTAAGATACACTTTTCTGACAATCATTTTTAATGTAAATACTTTCAGTGTTTGTGAATGGAAAAATATGCAAGGATCCAAAGATGGTCAAAGCCGAAGACTTCTTGTTCCAAGGCCTTGACAAGCCCGGAAATACTTCGAATCCGGTCGGTTCTGCTGTGACAGCAGTTAATGTGAACAATCTAGCTGGTCTCAATACTTTAGGGGTTTCGTTGGCTCGTATTGACTATGCACCTTATGGTCTAAACCCACCCCATACACACCCTCGTGCAACTGAGGTTCTCACTGTTTTACAAGGCACACTCTATGTTGGATTTGTCACTTCCAATCCTGGAATTAACATGAAAAATCGTCTATTTACGAAGACCTTAAAAGAGGGAGATGTCATTGTCTTCCCTGAAGGTCTCATTCATTTTCAATTTAATATTGGACATGATCCGGCCATTGCATTTTCTGGTTTGAGTAGCCAAAACCCAGGAGTTATCACCATTGCTAATGCCGTTTTCGGATCGGATCCTCCAATCTCTCCGGATGTCCTCACCAAAGCATTCCAAGTCGACAAGAATGTCATTAGATATCTTCAATCACAGTTTTGGTGGGATAACAACCAGTAATAATTTTGGGATATTATGTTCTGTCACAGTTTTACATTGATGGATCAAGAACTGTGAAAGCATTGTATCTGCTCTTAATAAGAACATGCAGCAACTGAGCAGAATATTGTTGTATGATTGTACCGTGTACTGTTATAAGAAATAAAAATTGACATCTTTGTCTAACTTATTCTTTCATTTTAGATACTTTACAAACATATTACCAAATACAGGGTGAATTTATGTTTTTAAATATAAACGGTCAAAATTAACTCAGAAGTACCATGAAGTTCATTTAGCAAGTAAGGAGGCAGTTAGCCAATAATTGAGAGATGTGTTCCAAGTTTGTATAATCATAGAAATAGAACAAATGCACTGGAATTGATTTAATTTGTGTCATGGCATGACATGACATGCATGTATAGACTTTTAATCTTGTTGAAGAAGAAAATAATCAAGCCAAGCAGGATGCGATGCAATTTTCTTTAATCTGTGGAAGTCAAGATAGTTAGTTAATTAGCGATTTAATTAGTGACAGATACGTCATTTGATTAGTTTAGATGGTGTAATAGCTTGATCAAGAAGACATTTTCTATACAGAACTTATATATATTTGAATAAACACACACAGATGCTCATCATGCTCCGTGACTTTCACCAAACTTCTTGTCTCTACTTCAGTTTTGACAAATCTTCTTTGCCCTGGACAAGGAGAACAGTCATATGACTTTGGGGGTGTGTACCAGATGAGTAAGTTAGTAAATATGCTCAAGAGCAATGGCTCATAGGAACCGCGCCTTGGGAATAGAATACTTTCTTTTTTCTTTTTCTAGAAGGCTGGAATAGAACACTTACCTCTTGAATTGACTCTTCATTTACTTTTATAACATCTTCCTTTATAAATGTTTCACTTTTAACTTGGATTAGAAAATAAAGACGACATTTCATTTTAATTAAATTATCAAATTATATTTGATATTAATGTATTGGAAGTTGGGTGTCATGAGTTATCTAGATGTAAATCTCTTAAATTAAATAGTAAATAATGAAACTCATGAGTAAGTAGGATATACATTCTTTAAATTAAAGAGGATATCAATGAAACTTTTGATAAAAAATAGTTTTTTAAGAAAAGTAGACATTCAATTCTAAACAAACTAAAATATAAATATGGAAATTTAATTTCGGATAGAAGGAATAAATTTTTTGATATAATAGAAGTACTATTTTGCCTACCTACCTTTATTGGTTTACAAGGTTGTAAATGATAATTAGTATATAACTTTATTGTTGTGCCAGCCTAAAAATTTCATATCTTTAAAAACACAACAATCAAATTAAAAAATGTAGCACGTTTAAAATTGAGGATCACAAAATACCCCAACCCCAAAAACACTTTCTCACCACACTTCCCCGTCAACTCATCTCTCTGACTGAAATTTCTTCACCTTTGGCACTGAATTTTTTTCATTATATTGGAATGATTTGAGTTAGATATATTCTTTAGATTATGGATAACTGATATGAGGATTATGTTTGGAATAGAGTAATTAGATTAGAAGAAAACTTGTTGGAAAAATTTATGAGGGGTGTGTAGAGAGGTTCAGTGATCTTGGGTCAAGGGTTATGAGAGGGGATTGGTGATTCAGGTTGAAGGGTATGAACAATTACACGTAATTTGGTAAATCTTGATTAGTATGTTTGGTTTTTTTTTCTGAGAGAGACATTTATATTATTTTATACTTTTATGAGTGCTGCATTTATTAATTCGAGTATTGGGCATTGGCATGCTCTGTTTAAGGAGCCCTTAAAATCTATTCAATTTCACAAAGGAGCCCCTAATTTCTATTCAATTTCACAAAGGTAAAGGTTGAAGAAAAGTACTAAGGAAGGTGAGGAAAAGAAAAATATTGATTAGGTGAAGATATGGTTTGATCCTTGGACTAAAAATGCAGTAATCACTAGAAAGACCAATTCTACACTGCTTTGTCAGGTTTCGAAATTTCAAAGATGGAAAGTCCAAGGATTGCTTGTGAAGCAGACTAATTAAACCAGGCTTCAGAGAGAAAATAACTAATTATGAATTGTGTTTTCTAGTGCTATTATTTCTGAGTAAACTATAACTATAGCCATATAAACTTTATAAATTGATATCTAAATAGTACGTTGCATTCTTCTGTTAGCTTGTTGACATAAACTGATAAACATGTTAAAGTTGATGGTGCGAAGACGCTCTTTTCTCTGATATTTTCTGTGGAGGCAATGTGAATTGACTGAACTATCCTTTTCCTTATCATAACATTGCTTTATTTTAACATCGAAATTTAATTCACTTTCTCGTCTTCTTTAATCAATTTGTGGCTAGGAAGGACATGCAAGAGTACTGAACTAATTAAAATCCAAGTTGGAATGAAAAATTTAAACAAAATATAGTTAAATGCCAAAAGAATTATTCCCATTTTGTTTCTTAATTTAATTGTTAGATGTGAGTGATAAAATTGATGCCTAATTTTATATTGGAATGGTTACACTTTTGTAAGTATAAAGAACACAAATTAAATTTCCTAAGTTCCCATTTTGTTCGCTTATTGCAAAGTAGAAGTTCACATATATATTAGAAGGGACAAACATTTCTTATTTTTATAGCCAAAGAACTTATTGATCAGCAAGCTTCTCCTCTGATTTCTTTTGCAGCAGCCCCAAGTCAAACTTCCAAATCTACAATGTCAAATTTATGTAATTAGACAATATCTTGATAATATGACAATGTAGTCTCCTGATATGATGTATCAACTTTATTTATTTATTTTTAACAAATAGAAATTCGGAGAGGAAAAAATCCCTTTTGCATGGATAAGATTTCAGTCAACCTGTAATTCGACCACAAAAGAAAAGGAAAAGAAAAATTATCTGATAAAAATAATGTTTACGTACTGCCATGGCCTTAGATGAATGTAATTGAGAATCAATATAATTTTGTGGTTGTTTCAGTCTCAAGAGATTTGCAATTTGGCCGTTCTTGGTCTTCTTCCAATGCTAAAATCAATGCAATTACACAGAGGGAAACAGTGAAGAATAGTAGTGAGCAAGGTGGGAGGAGGAAAAATCGTTGAAGAACTTTATTTCTCGATCAACTTCTATTTCTTTTACTTCTATAAACTTACCATCACATGTCTAAATAATGAAACTGTCTTGTATCTTGTAGCTAATTTAATGTTATAAAGCAATAGTTTATCTAAAACACATTGAAAGTCGTCATTCTTTTGAAAAATTAAGAATTTGAATTGTATTTGGATTAGATTTTGATAAGTGTTCTTTGTTTTTAAGGGAATTTAAAATTTAAATTATGGATTCAAATTCTCAAAAGTTTCCACAATTATACTGAAGAGTTAAATTTAACAATTTTCTATTAGCTTGAACTTTTTAGAGTATGAGGTCTTGAGATTCAATTTTGTTTTCATCCTTTCGTCCATTAATGATTGTTATTAGGCAAGTACCATTTCATCCATTAATGGCTGTTCTTATAATCTGTATATAGTTTGGGCCTTAGTCCTTTGATGAGAACAAGAAATTAGTACTTTTCGAGAAAATGTATTACCCAAACATCTTTTATGCAAGTACAAGAACACAGACTGATTAGAAAATAATTACTGTGTAAACGAAAATACAAGAAAACCAATATTAGTTGAAGTCTTCAGTAGTGGTTGGATACAATTTTCTGACCATCATTTTTAATGTAAATATATATTATATGCAGTGTGTTTGTGAATGGAAAAATATGCAAGGATCCAAAGATGATCAAAGCTGAAGACTTCTTCTTTCAAGGCCTTAACAAGCCGGAAATTACTTCGAATCCGGTCGGTTCAGTTTAACATTGGACATTCTCCAGCCATTGCTTTTGCTGGTTTGAGTAGCCAAAACCCAGGAGTTATCACGATTGCTAATGCCGTTTTCGGATCTCGGATCCACCTATCTCGATTGATGTTCTCAGAAAAGCATTCCAAGTGGAGAAGGATGTCATTAACTATCTTCAATCACAGTTTTGATGGGATAACAACTGGTAATAATTTTGGGATATTATCAAATTCTCATATGATGCTTTTTGCTGGGATATATATCCGAAACTGTTGAAGGATAAATAAATGTATTTTACATTATCTCTGCTCGAAATAAGAGTATGCTTTTTGCTAGTATTGTGTATCTAATTTTTGTCACAAAGAAATTTGAAACTTTGGATGAGTGAAATAACGTTTTTCTTCTTTTTCAGGTGTTTTTTTTCAATAGTTTAGTAGTGAACAATGAGACTGACATAAAAATTATTTCACCTGTTTATTTATTTAAACTTCATCAAAATTCTAAACCATTTAATATCTTTTATCAATTTTTTAAATCTTTAAAACTGTAATAGCAATATATAATTCGATATTTTAAATATATATTAAATTATTAAACTACTCAAATAAGGTGGCTTACACACATATATATGTGGAAAAATTCCCAGTACCCCAATAAAAATTGCAAATGCAAATTATCCAACCACTTTGAGATATGTTGATTGTTTATGATTATTTAGATCATTTGAACATGCATGTTAAAGGATTGTTTTCAGCCGTGTAATCCATGCCAAGGCGTTTTTGAAGTCCTTGGGGACTGAAGTGAAATTATTATTGTTATTATTTTATTTTTTTGAACGGTGAATATATTAAACAGCGAAGAATAAGAAGTGAACATAAGACAAGGAGCCCTACCAGAGGTATACATCACGGCCAACAAAAAATATTGTTCAATGAGGAATTGCATATATAAAATTAAATGTAAAATTCATGTAATTAGGTAATATATATTTTGACGTGATTTATAAATTATAAACTTCCAGGTGATGGAAATTATACAAGGTAAAATATGAAACTGTGGTCGATCAACTTCTTCTATTAATATCTTTTACATATACAAACTTACCATCAAATATTCGGTTAATAAGGTTAGTATAATAATAAATAGGTACTAAATAATGAGCTTTCTATAATCTTGTAGCTAATTTAATTCTTCTTCTTTCTGCAATTGAATGCCCAGATTTGACATAACTTAAAAATTAGAAAGAGCTTTTAACCTCATAGAAGGTACCTCTTTATCTTTATTATTAATTAATTTAGAAGTATAAATTGTTAGTTAGTTGATATAAATTCTTTAAATTAAAGAGATTGTTAATGAAATTTTAGATGAAAAAAAAATTATTTTAGGAAAATGAACATTCATTTTCGGACATTTCAAAATAGAAAAGTGAACATTTAATTCTGGGCGGATGAAATATTATAAAGCAATGGTATAACTAAAAATAATTGATAGTCATCTTTCATTAAAAAAAATTAAAAATTTCAAGTATATTTGCATTGTATTTTGAAAAATATTATTTTTTGTTTTGGAATGACTTTTAAATTTCAATTCTCGATTCAATTACTCAAAAGTAGTTCAACTTCCAAGAAATTCGTTGGGTATTTATAAGAAATTTTTAGGGGTGAAAGTATAACTTTTACAAACTTTTGGGATCAAAATATAATAAAAGAAATAGCGATGCCACCAGGAAAGAGCTAGAAAGACGTTGTATGGAGGTTCAATAGAGCCGCCCTCACTATTAAGATGTGCATCGCACATAGGACGTGTGTATCTTACGATCAAGTAACACTTGGTGCAACCAAGAAGAAGACCTGTATAGTTGGGGGATCTCTCGAATCTAAGAATTGAGACATTGCTCAAGAATCTTTTAGCGGCTTATTGACTCGCATCTGTGAGAGACACGTTTTCTCGTGGCATGCTCAGTCTTCCTACTAGATGACGTGTCTTGATTTAATTTTTAAGACTATGTTTAATTTTTTCTTTGAGAGAGATACTGCTTTTAGAGAGATAAATTTTGGAAAGTAATGGGTTAGGCTAAATGAGTCTTAATTACAAGAAGGATATTTATGTCATTTTATACTTTTATAAGTGCTGCATTTATTAATTTCGGTGTTGGGTGATGCGTTCAAGGAGCCCCTAAAATCTATTCAATTCCACAAAGGTAAAGGGTGAAGAAAAGTACTAAGCAAGGTGAGGAAAAGAAAATTATTGATTAGGTGAAGATAGTTTGATCCTTGGACTAAAAATGGAGTAATCACTTGAAGGACCAATTCTACACTGTTTTGTCAGGTTTAGAAATTTCAAAGATGGAGAGTCCAAGGATTGCTTGTGAAGCAGACCAAACGAGGCTTCAGAGAGAAAATAACTAATTATCAATTACGTTTTCCTAGTGCTATCTACCATCGCCTTAGAGGAATGCAATCAATATAATTTTGTCGTTGTTTTAGTCTCGAGAGATTTCCAATTTGACCGTTCTTGTTCTTCTAATGCTGAAATCAATGCAATTACACAGGGAAAAAGTGAAGAATAGTAGTAAGAAAGGTGAGTGGAGGAAAAATCGTCGATTAGTTGAAGAAGTTTTCATCCTTGGACTAAATGGTAGGTAATTATTACTTGTAACACCAATTGTACACAGCTTTATTTCTCAATCATATCAAGATATTTGGTTAGCCTTGATCCCTAATCCCAAATTAGCATATCTATAATATAATAAGGATTGATATGAATTGATCTAAATAATTATCATTATCTATAATAAGGCCATCGCTAGGTGATTGATGAAATAAAATACTAATTAGAGGGATATTAATAGATTAAATTATTGAACTATTCAAATAACGGGGAGATTAAATTAATGTCTATTAAAAATTGACACACACGTATATGCAGAAAATTCCCACCCCAATAATAATTGCAAATGCAAATATCCAACCACTTACAGATATGCTGATATTTATAATTATTTAGGATTGTTTACAGCCGTGTAATCCATAACCAAAATACTAGAATTAATTCATAGCTTTTGAAGTCCTCCGGGAGTGAAGTAAAATTATTGTGGAATTTCCTAAAGTTAATTGCAAAATTCATTAGACAATATCTTGACGTGATTCATAAATTATAAACTTTCAGTTGATGAAAATTATACAATGTAAAATTTAAAAATGTTGTTGATCGATGAACTTCCTTTTCTTTTACTTCTACAAACTTGTCATCAAATGTCTATCAATAAGGTCGGTATAATAATGGAACTTTCTTGTATCTTGCACCTAATTTAATGTTACAAAGCAATCGTATATCTATAACAAATTGAAAGTCGTCATACATTCAAAAAAATTAAGAATTTGAACTGAATTTAAATTAGATTTTGAAAAGTGTTTTCTGTTTCGAAAGAACTTTTAAATTTCAATAATGGATTCAAATTATAAAATTTTCAACAATTATATTAAAGAGTTGAATTCACCCCATCTCTTTTGGTTTAAACTTCTAAAGCAAGAGGTCTTGAGTTTCAATCTCGTTTTCGCTGTTCCATTGATTAATGATTGTTATTACGCAGGTATTATTTCATCTTAATAATGGTTGTTATTAGCTTAAGGGAAATTTAACAAATTCCT
Source organism: Apocynum venetum (assembly GCA_019593545.1). Lineage (NCBI taxonomy): Eukaryota > Viridiplantae > Streptophyta > Magnoliopsida > Gentianales > Apocynaceae > Apocynum > Apocynum venetum. Next base: position 1,412,495 of record SRSM01000149.1, read on the forward strand.
TATGCCATTCTAAATTTGAATAAATTCTAATCATTTAAGCAAGAGGTCTTACCATTCTAAATCTTTATCATTCTTTAATGGCAATCCTTCTCTTAAAAAGTAGAATTTCACTTTGCAATCCATAATAGGAGTCGCAAAACACATCGGGATGTATTGATGCAGCAGCCCAAATGTATAGTTAGACAATACCTTGATGTTATTCATCAACTCTACTCCCACGATTAATTGTGTGATCTTGATCAGAAAATTATTAAAGTGGCCGTTTGACGTGACGTATAAAATTCAATTTTTTAAATTTGCTCCCACGATTAAATTTGTAATCTTGATTACTAATTCAGTTCCACAAGAACCATCTGGTAACCTTTCTGGAAGAAATGGAAAACGTTCTTTTTCCATTCTGGAAGAAATTTTTTATGTACAACAGGATCGATCCTACATCGAAAATGCCTAACCTAAACAAGTTTTAAACAATTAAGAGTAGTAATCAAAATGGATGTAAAATTATGAAGGACTTAATCCAATTCAGAAAATATTGACGACCGGGTAAAAGTTATTAGGTGATGTCTTGAGTAGTAGTTGGAGAATCATTCATTTCCGAATTTTAAAATTTTAATTGTAGAAAAAAACAAGAATATAAATAGACATCTTCTCCGTGCTATCTTCACCAAGATTTTTTGAAGAAAATATTAATTAGTTCTCAGCCTCAGAATCACATCTAAAAATGGCTGCTCGCTTCATAGTTTTCATTGCCATTGCTATATCAACATTTGCATTTGCTAATGCACATGATCCCAGTCCACTGCAGGATTTCTGTGTCGCAGTCAAGGATTCCGATGCTTCCGGTAAGTAACTATATTCCCATGCATTTGATCCATATTTCATGTTAAGATACACTTTTCTGACAATCATTTTTAATGTAAATACTTTCAGTGTTTGTGAATGGAAAAATATGCAAGGATCCAAAGATGGTCAAAGCCGAAGACTTCTTGTTCCAAGGCCTTGACAAGCCCGGAAATACTTCGAATCCGGTCGGTTCTGCTGTGACAGCAGTTAATGTGAACAATCTAGCTGGTCTCAATACTTTAGGGGTTTCGTTGGCTCGTATTGACTATGCACCTTATGGTCTAAACCCACCCCATACACACCCTCGTGCAACTGAGGTTCTCACTGTTTTACAAGGCACACTCTATGTTGGATTTGTCACTTCCAATCCTGGAATTAACATGAAAAATCGTCTATTTACGAAGACCTTAAAAGAGGGAGATGTCATTGTCTTCCCTGAAGGTCTCATTCATTTTCAATTTAATATTGGACATGATCCGGCCATTGCATTTTCTGGTTTGAGTAGCCAAAACCCAGGAGTTATCACCATTGCTAATGCCGTTTTCGGATCGGATCCTCCAATCTCTCCGGATGTCCTCACCAAAGCATTCCAAGTCGACAAGAATGTCATTAGATATCTTCAATCACAGTTTTGGTGGGATAACAACCAGTAATAATTTTGGGATATTATGTTCTGTCACAGTTTTACATTGATGGATCAAGAACTGTGAAAGCATTGTATCTGCTCTTAATAAGAACATGCAGCAACTGAGCAGAATATTGTTGTATGATTGTACCGTGTACTGTTATAAGAAATAAAAATTGACATCTTTGTCTAACTTATTCTTTCATTTTAGATACTTTACAAACATATTACCAAATACAGGGTGAATTTATGTTTTTAAATATAAACGGTCAAAATTAACTCAGAAGTACCATGAAGTTCATTTAGCAAGTAAGGAGGCAGTTAGCCAATAATTGAGAGATGTGTTCCAAGTTTGTATAATCATAGAAATAGAACAAATGCACTGGAATTGATTTAATTTGTGTCATGGCATGACATGACATGCATGTATAGACTTTTAATCTTGTTGAAGAAGAAAATAATCAAGCCAAGCAGGATGCGATGCAATTTTCTTTAATCTGTGGAAGTCAAGATAGTTAGTTAATTAGCGATTTAATTAGTGACAGATACGTCATTTGATTAGTTTAGATGGTGTAATAGCTTGATCAAGAAGACATTTTCTATACAGAACTTATATATATTTGAATAAACACACACAGATGCTCATCATGCTCCGTGACTTTCACCAAACTTCTTGTCTCTACTTCAGTTTTGACAAATCTTCTTTGCCCTGGACAAGGAGAACAGTCATATGACTTTGGGGGTGTGTACCAGATGAGTAAGTTAGTAAATATGCTCAAGAGCAATGGCTCATAGGAACCGCGCCTTGGGAATAGAATACTTTCTTTTTTCTTTTTCTAGAAGGCTGGAATAGAACACTTACCTCTTGAATTGACTCTTCATTTACTTTTATAACATCTTCCTTTATAAATGTTTCACTTTTAACTTGGATTAGAAAATAAAGACGACATTTCATTTTAATTAAATTATCAAATTATATTTGATATTAATGTATTGGAAGTTGGGTGTCATGAGTTATCTAGATGTAAATCTCTTAAATTAAATAGTAAATAATGAAACTCATGAGTAAGTAGGATATACATTCTTTAAATTAAAGAGGATATCAATGAAACTTTTGATAAAAAATAGTTTTTTAAGAAAAGTAGACATTCAATTCTAAACAAACTAAAATATAAATATGGAAATTTAATTTCGGATAGAAGGAATAAATTTTTTGATATAATAGAAGTACTATTTTGCCTACCTACCTTTATTGGTTTACAAGGTTGTAAATGATAATTAGTATATAACTTTATTGTTGTGCCAGCCTAAAAATTTCATATCTTTAAAAACACAACAATCAAATTAAAAAATGTAGCACGTTTAAAATTGAGGATCACAAAATACCCCAACCCCAAAAACACTTTCTCACCACACTTCCCCGTCAACTCATCTCTCTGACTGAAATTTCTTCACCTTTGGCACTGAATTTTTTTCATTATATTGGAATGATTTGAGTTAGATATATTCTTTAGATTATGGATAACTGATATGAGGATTATGTTTGGAATAGAGTAATTAGATTAGAAGAAAACTTGTTGGAAAAATTTATGAGGGGTGTGTAGAGAGGTTCAGTGATCTTGGGTCAAGGGTTATGAGAGGGGATTGGTGATTCAGGTTGAAGGGTATGAACAATTACACGTAATTTGGTAAATCTTGATTAGTATGTTTGGTTTTTTTTTCTGAGAGAGACATTTATATTATTTTATACTTTTATGAGTGCTGCATTTATTAATTCGAGTATTGGGCATTGGCATGCTCTGTTTAAGGAGCCCTTAAAATCTATTCAATTTCACAAAGGAGCCCCTAATTTCTATTCAATTTCACAAAGGTAAAGGTTGAAGAAAAGTACTAAGGAAGGTGAGGAAAAGAAAAATATTGATTAGGTGAAGATATGGTTTGATCCTTGGACTAAAAATGCAGTAATCACTAGAAAGACCAATTCTACACTGCTTTGTCAGGTTTCGAAATTTCAAAGATGGAAAGTCCAAGGATTGCTTGTGAAGCAGACTAATTAAACCAGGCTTCAGAGAGAAAATAACTAATTATGAATTGTGTTTTCTAGTGCTATTATTTCTGAGTAAACTATAACTATAGCCATATAAACTTTATAAATTGATATCTAAATAGTACGTTGCATTCTTCTGTTAGCTTGTTGACATAAACTGATAAACATGTTAAAGTTGATGGTGCGAAGACGCTCTTTTCTCTGATATTTTCTGTGGAGGCAATGTGAATTGACTGAACTATCCTTTTCCTTATCATAACATTGCTTTATTTTAACATCGAAATTTAATTCACTTTCTCGTCTTCTTTAATCAATTTGTGGCTAGGAAGGACATGCAAGAGTACTGAACTAATTAAAATCCAAGTTGGAATGAAAAATTTAAACAAAATATAGTTAAATGCCAAAAGAATTATTCCCATTTTGTTTCTTAATTTAATTGTTAGATGTGAGTGATAAAATTGATGCCTAATTTTATATTGGAATGGTTACACTTTTGTAAGTATAAAGAACACAAATTAAATTTCCTAAGTTCCCATTTTGTTCGCTTATTGCAAAGTAGAAGTTCACATATATATTAGAAGGGACAAACATTTCTTATTTTTATAGCCAAAGAACTTATTGATCAGCAAGCTTCTCCTCTGATTTCTTTTGCAGCAGCCCCAAGTCAAACTTCCAAATCTACAATGTCAAATTTATGTAATTAGACAATATCTTGATAATATGACAATGTAGTCTCCTGATATGATGTATCAACTTTATTTATTTATTTTTAACAAATAGAAATTCGGAGAGGAAAAAATCCCTTTTGCATGGATAAGATTTCAGTCAACCTGTAATTCGACCACAAAAGAAAAGGAAAAGAAAAATTATCTGATAAAAATAATGTTTACGTACTGCCATGGCCTTAGATGAATGTAATTGAGAATCAATATAATTTTGTGGTTGTTTCAGTCTCAAGAGATTTGCAATTTGGCCGTTCTTGGTCTTCTTCCAATGCTAAAATCAATGCAATTACACAGAGGGAAACAGTGAAGAATAGTAGTGAGCAAGGTGGGAGGAGGAAAAATCGTTGAAGAACTTTATTTCTCGATCAACTTCTATTTCTTTTACTTCTATAAACTTACCATCACATGTCTAAATAATGAAACTGTCTTGTATCTTGTAGCTAATTTAATGTTATAAAGCAATAGTTTATCTAAAACACATTGAAAGTCGTCATTCTTTTGAAAAATTAAGAATTTGAATTGTATTTGGATTAGATTTTGATAAGTGTTCTTTGTTTTTAAGGGAATTTAAAATTTAAATTATGGATTCAAATTCTCAAAAGTTTCCACAATTATACTGAAGAGTTAAATTTAACAATTTTCTATTAGCTTGAACTTTTTAGAGTATGAGGTCTTGAGATTCAATTTTGTTTTCATCCTTTCGTCCATTAATGATTGTTATTAGGCAAGTACCATTTCATCCATTAATGGCTGTTCTTATAATCTGTATATAGTTTGGGCCTTAGTCCTTTGATGAGAACAAGAAATTAGTACTTTTCGAGAAAATGTATTACCCAAACATCTTTTATGCAAGTACAAGAACACAGACTGATTAGAAAATAATTACTGTGTAAACGAAAATACAAGAAAACCAATATTAGTTGAAGTCTTCAGTAGTGGTTGGATACAATTTTCTGACCATCATTTTTAATGTAAATATATATTATATGCAGTGTGTTTGTGAATGGAAAAATATGCAAGGATCCAAAGATGATCAAAGCTGAAGACTTCTTCTTTCAAGGCCTTAACAAGCCGGAAATTACTTCGAATCCGGTCGGTTCAGTTTAACATTGGACATTCTCCAGCCATTGCTTTTGCTGGTTTGAGTAGCCAAAACCCAGGAGTTATCACGATTGCTAATGCCGTTTTCGGATCTCGGATCCACCTATCTCGATTGATGTTCTCAGAAAAGCATTCCAAGTGGAGAAGGATGTCATTAACTATCTTCAATCACAGTTTTGATGGGATAACAACTGGTAATAATTTTGGGATATTATCAAATTCTCATATGATGCTTTTTGCTGGGATATATATCCGAAACTGTTGAAGGATAAATAAATGTATTTTACATTATCTCTGCTCGAAATAAGAGTATGCTTTTTGCTAGTATTGTGTATCTAATTTTTGTCACAAAGAAATTTGAAACTTTGGATGAGTGAAATAACGTTTTTCTTCTTTTTCAGGTGTTTTTTTTCAATAGTTTAGTAGTGAACAATGAGACTGACATAAAAATTATTTCACCTGTTTATTTATTTAAACTTCATCAAAATTCTAAACCATTTAATATCTTTTATCAATTTTTTAAATCTTTAAAACTGTAATAGCAATATATAATTCGATATTTTAAATATATATTAAATTATTAAACTACTCAAATAAGGTGGCTTACACACATATATATGTGGAAAAATTCCCAGTACCCCAATAAAAATTGCAAATGCAAATTATCCAACCACTTTGAGATATGTTGATTGTTTATGATTATTTAGATCATTTGAACATGCATGTTAAAGGATTGTTTTCAGCCGTGTAATCCATGCCAAGGCGTTTTTGAAGTCCTTGGGGACTGAAGTGAAATTATTATTGTTATTATTTTATTTTTTTGAACGGTGAATATATTAAACAGCGAAGAATAAGAAGTGAACATAAGACAAGGAGCCCTACCAGAGGTATACATCACGGCCAACAAAAAATATTGTTCAATGAGGAATTGCATATATAAAATTAAATGTAAAATTCATGTAATTAGGTAATATATATTTTGACGTGATTTATAAATTATAAACTTCCAGGTGATGGAAATTATACAAGGTAAAATATGAAACTGTGGTCGATCAACTTCTTCTATTAATATCTTTTACATATACAAACTTACCATCAAATATTCGGTTAATAAGGTTAGTATAATAATAAATAGGTACTAAATAATGAGCTTTCTATAATCTTGTAGCTAATTTAATTCTTCTTCTTTCTGCAATTGAATGCCCAGATTTGACATAACTTAAAAATTAGAAAGAGCTTTTAACCTCATAGAAGGTACCTCTTTATCTTTATTATTAATTAATTTAGAAGTATAAATTGTTAGTTAGTTGATATAAATTCTTTAAATTAAAGAGATTGTTAATGAAATTTTAGATGAAAAAAAAATTATTTTAGGAAAATGAACATTCATTTTCGGACATTTCAAAATAGAAAAGTGAACATTTAATTCTGGGCGGATGAAATATTATAAAGCAATGGTATAACTAAAAATAATTGATAGTCATCTTTCATTAAAAAAAATTAAAAATTTCAAGTATATTTGCATTGTATTTTGAAAAATATTATTTTTTGTTTTGGAATGACTTTTAAATTTCAATTCTCGATTCAATTACTCAAAAGTAGTTCAACTTCCAAGAAATTCGTTGGGTATTTATAAGAAATTTTTAGGGGTGAAAGTATAACTTTTACAAACTTTTGGGATCAAAATATAATAAAAGAAATAGCGATGCCACCAGGAAAGAGCTAGAAAGACGTTGTATGGAGGTTCAATAGAGCCGCCCTCACTATTAAGATGTGCATCGCACATAGGACGTGTGTATCTTACGATCAAGTAACACTTGGTGCAACCAAGAAGAAGACCTGTATAGTTGGGGGATCTCTCGAATCTAAGAATTGAGACATTGCTCAAGAATCTTTTAGCGGCTTATTGACTCGCATCTGTGAGAGACACGTTTTCTCGTGGCATGCTCAGTCTTCCTACTAGATGACGTGTCTTGATTTAATTTTTAAGACTATGTTTAATTTTTTCTTTGAGAGAGATACTGCTTTTAGAGAGATAAATTTTGGAAAGTAATGGGTTAGGCTAAATGAGTCTTAATTACAAGAAGGATATTTATGTCATTTTATACTTTTATAAGTGCTGCATTTATTAATTTCGGTGTTGGGTGATGCGTTCAAGGAGCCCCTAAAATCTATTCAATTCCACAAAGGTAAAGGGTGAAGAAAAGTACTAAGCAAGGTGAGGAAAAGAAAATTATTGATTAGGTGAAGATAGTTTGATCCTTGGACTAAAAATGGAGTAATCACTTGAAGGACCAATTCTACACTGTTTTGTCAGGTTTAGAAATTTCAAAGATGGAGAGTCCAAGGATTGCTTGTGAAGCAGACCAAACGAGGCTTCAGAGAGAAAATAACTAATTATCAATTACGTTTTCCTAGTGCTATCTACCATCGCCTTAGAGGAATGCAATCAATATAATTTTGTCGTTGTTTTAGTCTCGAGAGATTTCCAATTTGACCGTTCTTGTTCTTCTAATGCTGAAATCAATGCAATTACACAGGGAAAAAGTGAAGAATAGTAGTAAGAAAGGTGAGTGGAGGAAAAATCGTCGATTAGTTGAAGAAGTTTTCATCCTTGGACTAAATGGTAGGTAATTATTACTTGTAACACCAATTGTACACAGCTTTATTTCTCAATCATATCAAGATATTTGGTTAGCCTTGATCCCTAATCCCAAATTAGCATATCTATAATATAATAAGGATTGATATGAATTGATCTAAATAATTATCATTATCTATAATAAGGCCATCGCTAGGTGATTGATGAAATAAAATACTAATTAGAGGGATATTAATAGATTAAATTATTGAACTATTCAAATAACGGGGAGATTAAATTAATGTCTATTAAAAATTGACACACACGTATATGCAGAAAATTCCCACCCCAATAATAATTGCAAATGCAAATATCCAACCACTTACAGATATGCTGATATTTATAATTATTTAGGATTGTTTACAGCCGTGTAATCCATAACCAAAATACTAGAATTAATTCATAGCTTTTGAAGTCCTCCGGGAGTGAAGTAAAATTATTGTGGAATTTCCTAAAGTTAATTGCAAAATTCATTAGACAATATCTTGACGTGATTCATAAATTATAAACTTTCAGTTGATGAAAATTATACAATGTAAAATTTAAAAATGTTGTTGATCGATGAACTTCCTTTTCTTTTACTTCTACAAACTTGTCATCAAATGTCTATCAATAAGGTCGGTATAATAATGGAACTTTCTTGTATCTTGCACCTAATTTAATGTTACAAAGCAATCGTATATCTATAACAAATTGAAAGTCGTCATACATTCAAAAAAATTAAGAATTTGAACTGAATTTAAATTAGATTTTGAAAAGTGTTTTCTGTTTCGAAAGAACTTTTAAATTTCAATAATGGATTCAAATTATAAAATTTTCAACAATTATATTAAAGAGTTGAATTCACCCCATCTCTTTTGGTTTAAACTTCTAAAGCAAGAGGTCTTGAGTTTCAATCTCGTTTTCGCTGTTCCATTGATTAATGATTGTTATTACGCAGGTATTATTTCATCTTAATAATGGTTGTTATTAGCTTAAGGGAAATTTAACAAATTCCTTATGCCATTCTAAATTTGAATAAATTCTAATCATTTAAGCAAGAGGTCTTACCATTCTAAATCTTTATCATTCTTTAATGGCAATCCTTCTCTTAAAAAGTAGAATTTCACTTTGCAATCCATAATAGGAGTCGCAAAACACATCGGGATGTATTGATGCAGCAGCCCAAATGTATAGTTAGACAATACCTTGATGTTATTCATCAACTCTACTCCCACGATTAATTGTGTGATCTTGATCAGAAAATTATTAAAGTGGCCGTTTGACGTGACGTATAAAATTCAATTTTTTAAATTTGCTCCCACGATTAAATTTGTAATCTTGATTACTAATTCAGTTCCACAAGAACCATCTGGTAACCTTTCTGGAAGAAATGGAAAACGTTCTTTTTCCATTCTGGAAGAAATTTTTTATGTACAACAGGATCGATCCTACATCGAAAATGCCTAACCTAAACAAGTTTTAAACAATTAAGAGTAGTAATCAAAATGGATGTAAAATTATGAAGGACTTAATCCAATTCAGAAAATATTGACGACCGGGTAAAAGTTATTAGGTGATGTCTTGAGTAGTAGTTGGAGAATCATTCATTTCCGAATTTTAAAATTTTAATTGTAGAAAAAAACAAGAATATAAATAGACATCTTCTCCGTGCTATCTTCACCAAGATTTTTTGAAGAAAATATTAATTAGTTCTCAGCCTCAGAATCACATCTAAAAATGGCTGCTCGCTTCATAGTTTTCATTGCCATTGCTATATCAACATTTGCATTTGCTAATGCACATGATCCCAGTCCACTGCAGGATTTCTGTGTCGCAGTCAAGGATTCCGATGCTTCCGGTAAGTAACTATATTCCCATGCATTTGATCCATATTTCATGTTAAGATACACTTTTCTGACAATCATTTTTAATGTAAATACTTTCAGTGTTTGTGAATGGAAAAATATGCAAGGATCCAAAGATGGTCAAAGCCGAAGACTTCTTGTTCCAAGGCCTTGACAAGCCCGGAAATACTTCGAATCCGGTCGGTTCTGCTGTGACAGCAGTTAATGTGAACAATCTAGCTGGTCTCAATACTTTAGGGGTTTCGTTGGCTCGTATTGACTATGCACCTTATGGTCTAAACCCACCCCATACACACCCTCGTGCAACTGAGGTTCTCACTGTTTTACAAGGCACACTCTATGTTGGATTTGTCACTTCCAATCCTGGAATTAACATGAAAAATCGTCTATTTACGAAGACCTTAAAAGAGGGAGATGTCATTGTCTTCCCTGAAGGTCTCATTCATTTTCAATTTAATATTGGACATGATCCGGCCATTGCATTTTCTGGTTTGAGTAGCCAAAACCCAGGAGTTATCACCATTGCTAATGCCGTTTTCGGATCGGATCCTCCAATCTCTCCGGATGTCCTCACCAAAGCATTCCAAGTCGACAAGAATGTCATTAGATATCTTCAATCACAGTTTTGGTGGGATAACAACCAGTAATAATTTTGGGATATTATGTTCTGTCACAGTTTTACATTGATGGATCAAGAACTGTGAAAGCATTGTATCTGCTCTTAATAAGAACATGCAGCAACTGAGCAGAATATTGTTGTATGATTGTACCGTGTACTGTTATAAGAAATAAAAATTGACATCTTTGTCTAACTTATTCTTTCATTTTAGATACTTTACAAACATATTACCAAATACAGGGTGAATTTATGTTTTTAAATATAAACGGTCAAAATTAACTCAGAAGTACCATGAAGTTCATTTAGCAAGTAAGGAGGCAGTTAGCCAATAATTGAGAGATGTGTTCCAAGTTTGTATAATCATAGAAATAGAACAAATGCACTGGAATTGATTTAATTTGTGTCATGGCATGACATGACATGCATGTATAGACTTTTAATCTTGTTGAAGAAGAAAATAATCAAGCCAAGCAGGATGCGATGCAATTTTCTTTAATCTGTGGAAGTCAAGATAGTTAGTTAATTAGCGATTTAATTAGTGACAGATACGTCATTTGATTAGTTTAGATGGTGTAATAGCTTGATCAAGAAGACATTTTCTATACAGAACTTATATATATTTGAATAAACACACACAGATGCTCATCATGCTCCGTGACTTTCACCAAACTTCTTGTCTCTACTTCAGTTTTGACAAATCTTCTTTGCCCTGGACAAGGAGAACAGTCATATGACTTTGGGGGTGTGTACCAGATGAGTAAGTTAGTAAATATGCTCAAGAGCAATGGCTCATAGGAACCGCGCCTTGGGAATAGAATACTTTCTTTTTTCTTTTTCTAGAAGGCTGGAATAGAACACTTACCTCTTGAATTGACTCTTCATTTACTTTTATAACATCTTCCTTTATAAATGTTTCACTTTTAACTTGGATTAGAAAATAAAGACGACATTTCATTTTAATTAAATTATCAAATTATATTTGATATTAATGTATTGGAAGTTGGGTGTCATGAGTTATCTAGATGTAAATCTCTTAAATTAAATAGTAAATAATGAAACTCATGAGTAAGTAGGATATACATTCTTTAAATTAAAGAGGATATCAATGAAACTTTTGATAAAAAATAGTTTTTTAAGAAAAGTAGACATTCAATTCTAAACAAACTAAAATATAAATATGGAAATTTAATTTCGGATAGAAGGAATAAATTTTTTGATATAATAGAAGTACTATTTTGCCTACCTACCTTTATTGGTTTACAAGGTTGTAAATGATAATTAGTATATAACTTTATTGTTGTGCCAGCCTAAAAATTTCATATCTTTAAAAACACAACAATCAAATTAAAAAATGTAGCACGTTTAAAATTGAGGATCACAAAATACCCCAACCCCAAAAACACTTTCTCACCACACTTCCCCGTCAACTCATCTCTCTGACTGAAATTTCTTCACCTTTGGCACTGAATTTTTTTCATTATATTGGAATGATTTGAGTTAGATATATTCTTTAGATTATGGATAACTGATATGAGGATTATGTTTGGAATAGAGTAATTAGATTAGAAGAAAACTTGTTGGAAAAATTTATGAGGGGTGTGTAGAGAGGTTCAGTGATCTTGGGTCAAGGGTTATGAGAGGGGATTGGTGATTCAGGTTGAAGGGTATGAACAATTACACGTAATTTGGTAAATCTTGATTAGTATGTTTGGTTTTTTTTTCTGAGAGAGACATTTATATTATTTTATACTTTTATGAGTGCTGCATTTATTAATTCGAGTATTGGGCATTGGCATGCTCTGTTTAAGGAGCCCTTAAAATCTATTCAATTTCACAAAGGAGCCCCTAATTTCTATTCAATTTCACAAAGGTAAAGGTTGAAGAAAAGTACTAAGGAAGGTGAGGAAAAGAAAAATATTGATTAGGTGAAGATATGGTTTGATCCTTGGACTAAAAATGCAGTAATCACTAGAAAGACCAATTCTACACTGCTTTGTCAGGTTTCGAAATTTCAAAGATGGAAAGTCCAAGGATTGCTTGTGAAGCAGACTAATTAAACCAGGCTTCAGAGAGAAAATAACTAATTATGAATTGTGTTTTCTAGTGCTATTATTTCTGAGTAAACTATAACTATAGCCATATAAACTTTATAAATTGATATCTAAATAGTACGTTGCATTCTTCTGTTAGCTTGTTGACATAAACTGATAAACATGTTAAAGTTGATGGTGCGAAGACGCTCTTTTCTCTGATATTTTCTGTGGAGGCAATGTGAATTGACTGAACTATCCTTTTCCTTATCATAACATTGCTTTATTTTAACATCGAAATTTAATTCACTTTCTCGTCTTCTTTAATCAATTTGTGGCTAGGAAGGACATGCAAGAGTACTGAACTAATTAAAATCCAAGTTGGAATGAAAAATTTAAACAAAATATAGTTAAATGCCAAAAGAATTATTCCCATTTTGTTTCTTAATTTAATTGTTAGATGTGAGTGATAAAATTGATGCCTAATTTTATATTGGAATGGTTACACTTTTGTAAGTATAAAGAACACAAATTAAATTTCCTAAGTTCCCATTTTGTTCGCTTATTGCAAAGTAGAAGTTCACATATATATTAGAAGGGACAAACATTTCTTATTTTTATAGCCAAAGAACTTATTGATCAGCAAGCTTCTCCTCTGATTTCTTTTGCAGCAGCCCCAAGTCAAACTTCCAAATCTACAATGTCAAATTTATGTAATTAGACAATATCTTGATAATATGACAATGTAGTCTCCTGATATGATGTATCAACTTTATTTATTTATTTTTAACAAATAGAAATTCGGAGAGGAAAAAATCCCTTTTGCATGGATAAGATTTCAGTCAACCTGTAATTCGACCACAAAAGAAAAGGAAAAGAAAAATTATCTGATAAAAATAATGTTTACGTACTGCCATGGCCTTAGATGAATGTAATTGAGAATCAATATAATTTTGTGGTTGTTTCAGTCTCAAGAGATTTGCAATTTGGCCGTTCTTGGTCTTCTTCCAATGCTAAAATCAATGCAATTACACAGAGGGAAACAGTGAAGAATAGTAGTGAGCAAGGTGGGAGGAGGAAAAATCGTTGAAGAACTTTATTTCTCGATCAACTTCTATTTCTTTTACTTCTATAAACTTACCATCACATGTCTAAATAATGAAACTGTCTTGTATCTTGTAGCTAATTTAATGTTATAAAGCAATAGTTTATCTAAAACACATTGAAAGTCGTCATTCTTTTGAAAAATTAAGAATTTGAATTGTATTTGGATTAGATTTTGATAAGTGTTCTTTGTTTTTAAGGGAATTTAAAATTTAAATTATGGATTCAAATTCTCAAAAGTTTCCACAATTATACTGAAGAGTTAAATTTAACAATTTTCTATTAGCTTGAACTTTTTAGAGTATGAGGTCTTGAGATTCAATTTTGTTTTCATCCTTTCGTCCATTAATGATTGTTATTAGGCAAGTACCATTTCATCCATTAATGGCTGTTCTTATAATCTGTATATAGTTTGGGCCTTAGTCCTTTGATGAGAACAAGAAATTAGTACTTTTCGAGAAAATGTATTACCCAAACATCTTTTATGCAAGTACAAGAACACAGACTGATTAGAAAATAATTACTGTGTAAACGAAAATACAAGAAAACCAATATTAGTTGAAGTCTTCAGTAGTGGTTGGATACAATTTTCTGACCATCATTTTTAATGTAAATATATATTATATGCAGTGTGTTTGTGAATGGAAAAATATGCAAGGATCCAAAGATGATCAAAGCTGAAGACTTCTTCTTTCAAGGCCTTAACAAGCCGGAAATTACTTCGAATCCGGTCGGTTCAGTTTAACATTGGACATTCTCCAGCCATTGCTTTTGCTGGTTTGAGTAGCCAAAACCCAGGAGTTATCACGATTGCTAATGCCGTTTTCGGATCTCGGATCCACCTATCTCGATTGATGTTCTCAGAAAAGCATTCCAAGTGGAGAAGGATGTCATTAACTATCTTCAATCACAGTTTTGATGGGATAACAACTGGTAATAATTTTGGGATATTATCAAATTCTCATATGATGCTTTTTGCTGGGATATATCCGAAACTGTTGAAGGATAAATAAATGTATTTTACATTATCTCTGCTCGAAATAAGAGTATGCTTTTTGCTAGTATTGTGTATCTAATTTTTGTCACAAAGAAATTTGAAACTTTGGATGAGTGAAATAACGTTTTTCTTCTTTTTCAGGTGTTTTTTTTCAATAGTTTAGTAGTGAACAATGAGACTGACATAAAAATTATTTCACCTGTTTATTTATTTAAACTTCATCAAAATTCTAAACCATTTAATATCTTTTATCAATTTTTTAAATCTTTAAAACTGTAATAGCAATATATAATTCGATATTTTAAATATATATTAAATTATTAAACTACTCAAATAAGGTGGCTTACACACATATATATGTGGAAAAATTCCCAGTACCCCAATAAAAATTGCAAATGCAAATTATCCAACCACTTTGAGATATGTTGATTGTTTATGATTATTTAGATCATTTGAACATGCATGTTAAAGGATTGTTTTCAGCCGTGTAATCCATGCCAAGGCGTTTTTGAAGTCCTTGGGGACTGAAGTGAAATTATTATTGTTATTATTTTATTTTTTTGAACGGTGAATATATTAAACAGCGAAGAATAAGAAGTGAACATAAGACAAGGAGCCCTACCAGAGGTATACATCACGGCCAACAAAAAATATTGTTCAATGAGGAATTGCATATATAAAATTAAATGTAAAATTCATGTAATTAGGTAATATATATTTTGACGTGATTTATAAATTATAAACTTCCAGGTGATGGAAATTATACAAGGTAAAATATGAAACTGTGGTCGATCAACTTCTTCTATTAATATCTTTTACATATACAAACTTACCATCAAATATTCGGTTAATAAGGTTAGTATAATAATAAATAGGTACTAAATAATGAGCTTTCTATAATCTTGTAGCTAATTTAATTCTTCTTCTTTCTGCAATTGAATGCCCAGATTTGACATAACTTAAAAATTAGAAAGAGCTTTTAACCTCATAGAAGGTACCTCTTTATCTTTATTATTAATTAATTTAGAAGTATAAATTGTTAGTTAGTTGATATAAATTCTTTAAATTAAAGAGATTGTTAATGAAATTTTAGATGAAAAAAAAATTATTTTAGGAAAATGAACATTCATTTTCGGACATTTCAAAATAGAAAAGTGAACATTTAATTCTGGGCGGATGAAATATTATAAAGCAATGGTATAACTAAAAATAATTGATAGTCATCTTTCATTAAAAAAAATTAAAAATTTCAAGTATATTTGCATTGTATTTTGAAAAATATTATTTTTTGTTTTGGAATGACTTTTAAATTTCAATTCTCGATTCAATTACTCAAAAGTAGTTCAACTTCCAAGAAATTCGTTGGGTATTTATAAGAAATTTTTAGGGGTGAAAGTATAACTTTTACAAACTTTTGGGATCAAAATATAATAAAAGAAATAGCGATGCCACCAGGAAAGAGCTAGAAAGACGTTGTATGGAGGTTCAATAGAGCCGCCCTCACTATTAAGATGTGCATCGCACATAGGACGTGTGTATCTTACGATCAAGTAACACTTGGTGCAACCAAGAAGAAGACCTGTATAGTTGGGGGATCTCTCGAATCTAAGAATTGAGACATTGCTCAAGAATCTTTTAGCGGCTTATTGACTCGCATCTGTGAGAGACACGTTTTCTCGTGGCATGCTCAGTCTTCCTACTAGATGACGTGTCTTGATTTAATTTTTAAGACTATGTTTAATTTTTTCTTTGAGAGAGATACTGCTTTTAGAGAGATAAATTTTGGAAAGTAATGGGTTAGGCTAAATGAGTCTTAATTACAAGAAGGATATTTATGTCATTTTATACTTTTATAAGTGCTGCATTTATTAATTTCGGTGTTGGGTGATGCGTTCAAGGAGCCCCTAAAATCTATTCAATTCCACAAAGGTAAAGGGTGAAGAAAAGTACTAAGCAAGGTGAGGAAAAGAAAATTATTGATTAGGTGAAGATAGTTTGATCCTTGGACTAAAAATGGAGTAATCACTTGAAGGACCAATTCTACACTGTTTTGTCAGGTTTAGAAATTTCAAAGATGGAGAGTCCAAGGATTGCTTGTGAAGCAGACCAAACGAGGCTTCAGAGAGAAAATAACTAATTATCAATTACGTTTTCCTAGTGCTATCTACCATCGCCTTAGAGGAATGCAATCAATATAATTTTGTCGTTGTTTTAGTCTCGAGAGATTTCCAATTTGACCGTTCTTGTTCTTCTAATGCTGAAATCAATGCAATTACACAGGGAAAAAGTGAAGAATAGTAGTAAGAAAGGTGAGTGGAGGAAAAATCGTCGATTAGTTGAAGAAGTTTTCATCCTTGGACTAAATGGTAGGTAATTATTACTTGTAACACCAATTGTACACAGCTTTATTTCTCAATCATATCAAGATATTTGGTTAGCCTTGATCCCTAATCCCAAATTAGCATATCTATAATATAATAAGGATTGATATGAATTGATCTAAATAATTATCATTATCTATAATAAGGCCATCGCTAGGTGATTGATGAAATAAAATACTAATTAGAGGGATATTAATAGATTAAATTATTGAACTATTCAAATAACGGGGAGATTAAATTAATGTCTATTAAAAATTGACACACACGTATATGCAGAAAATTCCCACCCCAATAATAATTGCAAATGCAAATATCCAACCACTTACAGATATGCTGATATTTATAATTATTTAGGATTGTTTACAGCCGTGTAATCCATAACCAAAATACTAGAATTAATTCATAGCTTTTGAAGTCCTCCGGGAGTGAAGTAAAATTATTGTGGAATTTCCTAAAGTTAATTGCAAAATTCATTAGACAATATCTTGACGTGATTCATAAATTATAAACTTTCAGTTGATGAAAATTATACAATGTAAAATTTAAAAATGTTGTTGATCGATGAACTTCCTTTTCTTTTACTTCTACAAACTTGTCATCAAATGTCTATCAATAAGGTCGGTATAATAATGGAACTTTCTTGTATCTTGCACCTAATTTAATGTTACAAAGCAATCGTATATCTATAACAAATTGAAAGTCGTCATACATTCAAAAAAATTAAGAATTTGAACTGAATTTAAATTAGATTTTGAAAAGTGTTTTCTGTTTCGAAAGAACTTTTAAATTTCAATAATGGATTCAAATTATAAAATTTTCAACAATTATATTAAAGAGTTGAATTCACCCCATCTCTTTTGGTTTAAACTTCTAAAGCAAGAGGTCTTGAGTTTCAATCTCGTTTTCGCTGTTCCATTGATTAATGATTGTTATTACGCAGGTATTATTTCATCTTAATAATGGTTGTTATTAGCTTAAGGGAAATTTAACAAATTCCTTATGCCATTCTAAATTTGAATAAATTCTAATCATTTAAGCAAGAGGTCTTACCATTCTAAATCTTTATCATTCTTTAATGGCAATCCTTCTCTTAAAAAGTAGAATTTCACTTTGCAATCCATAATAGGAGTCGCAAAACACATCGGGATGTATTGATGCAGCAGCCCAAATGTATAGTTAGACAATACCTTGATGTTATTCATCAACTCTACTCCCACGATTAATTGTGTGATCTTGATCAGAAAATTATTAAAGTGGCCGTTTGACGTGACGTATAAAATTCAATTTTTTAAATTTGCTCCCACGATTAAATTTGTAATCTTGATTACTAATTCAGTTCCACAAGAACCATCTGGTAACCTTTCTGGAAGAAATGGAAAACGTTCTTTTTCCATTCTGGAAGAAATTTTTTATGTACAACAGGATCGATCCTACATCGAAAATGCCTAACCTAAACAAGTTTTAAACAATTAAGAGTAGTAATCAAAATGGATGTAAAATTATGAAGGACTTAATCCAATTCAGAAAATATTGACGACCGGGTAAAAGTTATTAGGTGATGTCTTGAGTAGTAGTTGGAGAATCATTCATTTCCGAATTTTAAAATTTTAATTGTAGAAAAAAACAAGAATATAAATAGACATCTTCTCCGTGCTATCTTCACCAAGATTTTTTGAAGAAAATATTAATTAGTTCTCAGCCTCAGAATCACATCTAAAAATGGCTGCTCGCTTCATAGTTTTCATTGCCATTGCTATATCAACATTTGCATTTGCTAATGCACATGATCCCAGTCCACTGCAGGATTTCTGTGTCGCAGTCAAGGATTCCGATGCTTCCGGTAAGTAACTATATTCCCATGCATTTGATCCATATTTCATGTTAAGATACACTTTTCTGACAATCATTTTTAATGTAAATACTTTCAGTGTTTGTGAATGGAAAAATATGCAAGGATCCAAAGATGGTCAAAGCCGAAGACTTCTTGTTCCAAGGCCTTGACAAGCCCGGAAATACTTCGAATCCGGTCGGTTCTGCTGTGACAGCAGTTAATGTGAACAATCTAGCTGGTCTCAATACTTTAGGGGTTTCGTTGGCTCGTATTGACTATGCACCTTATGGTCTAAACCCACCCCATACACACCCTCGTGCAACTGAGGTTCTCACTGTTTTACAAGGCACACTCTATGTTGGATTTGTCACTTCCAATCCTGGAATTAACATGAAAAATCGTCTATTTACGAAGACCTTAAAAGAGGGAGATGTCATTGTCTTCCCTGAAGGTCTCATTCATTTTCAATTTAATATTGGACATGATCCGGCCATTGCATTTTCTGGTTTGAGTAGCCAAAACCCAGGAGTTATCACCATTGCTAATGCCGTTTTCGGATCGGATCCTCCAATCTCTCCGGATGTCCTCACCAAAGCATTCCAAGTCGACAAGAATGTCATTAGATATCTTCAATCACAGTTTTGGTGGGATAACAACCAGTAATAATTTTGGGATATTATGTTCTGTCACAGTTTTACATTGATGGATCAAGAACTGTGAAAGCATTGTATCTGCTCTTAATAAGAACATGCAGCAACTGAGCAGAATATTGTTGTATGATTGTACCGTGTACTGTTATAAGAAATAAAAATTGACATCTTTGTCTAACTTATTCTTTCATTTTAGATACTTTACAAACATATTACCAAATACAGGGTGAATTTATGTTTTTAAATATAAACGGTCAAAATTAACTCAGAAGTACCATGAAGTTCATTTAGCAAGTAAGGAGGCAGTTAGCCAATAATTGAGAGATGTGTTCCAAGTTTGTATAATCATAGAAATAGAACAAATGCACTGGAATTGATTTAATTTGTGTCATGGCATGACATGACATGCATGTATAGACTTTTAATCTTGTTGAAGAAGAAAATAATCAAGCCAAGCAGGATGCGATGCAATTTTCTTTAATCTGTGGAAGTCAAGATAGTTAGTTAATTAGCGATTTAATTAGTGACAGATACGTCATTTGATTAGTTTAGATGGTGTAATAGCTTGATCAAGAAGACATTTTCTATACAGAACTTATATATATTTGAATAAACACACACAGATGCTCATCATGCTCCGTGACTTTCACCAAACTTCTTGTCTCTACTTCAGTTTTGACAAATCTTCTTTGCCCTGGACAAGGAGAACAGTCATATGACTTTGGGGGTGTGTACCAGATGAGTAAGTTAGTAAATATGCTCAAGAGCAATGGCTCATAGGAACCGCGCCTTGGGAATAGAATACTTTCTTTTTTCTTTTTCTAGAAGGCTGGAATAGAACACTTACCTCTTGAATTGACTCTTCATTTACTTTTATAACATCTTCCTTTATAAATGTTTCACTTTTAACTTGGATTAGAAAATAAAGACGACATTTCATTTTAATTAAATTATCAAATTATATTTGATATTAATGTATTGGAAGTTGGGTGTCATGAGTTATCTAGATGTAAATCTCTTAAATTAAATAGTAAATAATGAAACTCATGAGTAAGTAGGATATACATTCTTTAAATTAAAGAGGATATCAATGAAACTTTTGATAAAAAATAGTTTTTTAAGAAAAGTAGACATTCAATTCTAAACAAACTAAAATATAAATATGGAAATTTAATTTCGGATAGAAGGAATAAATTTTTTGATATAATAGAAGTACTATTTTGCCTACCTACCTTTATTGGTTTACAAGGTTGTAAATGATAATTAGTATATAACTTTATTGTTGTGCCAGCCTAAAAATTTCATATCTTTAAAAACACAACAATCAAATTAAAAAATGTAGCACGTTTAAAATTGAGGATCACAAAATACCCCAACCCCAAAAACACTTTCTCACCACACTTCCCCGTCAACTCATCTCTCTGACTGAAATTTCTTCACCTTTGGCACTGAATTTTTTTCATTATATTGGAATGATTTGAGTTAGATATATTCTTTAGATTATGGATAACTGATATGAGGATTATGTTTGGAATAGAGTAATTAGATTAGAAGAAAACTTGTTGGAAAAATTTATGAGGGGTGTGTAGAGAGGTTCAGTGATCTTGGGTCAAGGGTTATGAGAGGGGATTGGTGATTCAGGTTGAAGGGTATGAACAATTACACGTAATTTGGTAAATCTTGATTAGTATGTTTGGTTTTTTTTTCTGAGAGAGACATTTATATTATTTTATACTTTTATGAGTGCTGCATTTATTAATTCGAGTATTGGGCATTGGCATGCTCTGTTTAAGGAGCCCTTAAAATCTATTCAATTTCACAAAGGAGCCCCTAATTTCTATTCAATTTCACAAAGGTAAAGGTTGAAGAAAAGTACTAAGGAAGGTGAGGAAAAGAAAAATATTGATTAGGTGAAGATAGTTTGATCCTTGGACTAAAAATGTAGTAATCACTAGAAAGACCAATTCTACACTGCTTTGTCAGGTTTCGAAATTTCAAAGATGGAAAGTCCAAGGATTGCTTGTGAAGCAGACTAATTAAACCAGGCTTCAGAGAGAAAATAACTAATTATGAATTGTGTTTTTCTAGTGCTATTATTTCTGAGTAAACTATAACTATAGCCATATAAACTTTATAAATTGATATCTAAATAGTACGTTGCATTCTTCTGTTATCTTGTTGACATAAACTGATAAACATGTTAAAGTTGATGGTGCGAAGACGCTCTTTTCTCTGATATTTTCTGTGGAGGCAATGTGAATTGACTGAACTATCCTTTTCCTTATCATAACATTGCTTTATTTTAACATCGAAATTTAATTCACTTTCTCGTCTTCTTTAATCAATTTGTGGCTAGGAAGGACATGCAAGAGTACTGAACTAATTAAAATCCAAGTTGGAATGAAAAATTTAAACAAAATATAGTTAAATGCCAAAAGAATTATTCCCATTTTGTTTCTTAATTTAATTGTTAGATGTGAGTGATAAAATTGATGCCTAATTTTATATTGGAATGGTTACACTTTTGTAAGTATAAAGAACACAAATTAAATTTCCTAAGTTCCCATTTTGTTCGCTTATTGCAAAGTAGAAGTTCACATATATATTAGAAGGGACAAACATTTCTTATTTTTATAGCCAAAGAACTTATTGATCAGCAAGCTTCTCCTCTGATTTCTTTTGCAGCAGCCCCAAGTCAAACTTCCAAATCTACAATGTCAAATTTATGTAATTAGACAATATCTTGATAATATGACAATGTAGTCTCCTGATATGATGTATCAACTTTATTTATTTATTTTTAACAAATAGAAATTGGAAGTGGAAAAAATCCCTTTTGCATGGATAAGATTTCAGTCAACCTGTAATTCGACCACAAAAGAAAAGGAAAAGAAAAATTATCTGATAAAAATAATGTTTACCTATTTCCATGGCCTTAGATGAATGTAATTGAGAATCAATATAATTTTGTGGTTGTTTCAGTCTCAAGAGATTTGCAATTTGACCGTTCTTGGTCTTCTTCTAATGCTAAAATCAATGCAATTACACAGAGGGCAACAGTGAAGAATAGTAGTGAGCAAGGTGAGAGGAGGAAAAATCGTTGAAGAACTTTTCATGCTTGGACTAAAAGGTATGTAATTACTTATAAGGCCAATTCTACACAGCTTTATTTCTCGATCACCATCACATTATGATAATGAAACTGTCTTGTATCTTATAGCTAATTTAATGTTATAAAGCAATAGTTTATCTCAAACAAATTTAAAGTCGTCACAAAGAAATTTGAAACTTTGGATGAGTGAAATAACGTTTTTCTTCTTTTTCAGGTGTTTTTTTTCAATAGTTTAGTAGTGAACAATGAGACTGACATAAAAATTATTTCACCTGTTTATTTATTTAAACTTCATCAAAATTCTAAACCATTTAATATCTTTTATCAATTTTTTAAATCTTTAAAACTGTAATAGCAATATATAATTAGATATTTTAAATATATATTAAATTATTAAACTACTCAAATAAGGTGGCTTACGCACACATATATATGTGGAAAAATTCCCAGTACTCGGGAAAAATTCTCTTCATCTCAGGCCTATCAGTTTTTCAGGCACTCGGGTAGGCAGCAATTCTGGGCTTCGACAATCTGGAATGCTGCAATCACTCCCCAACACTCTTTTATATTGTGGCTTGCCATCAAGGATAGGCTAGCCACCAAAAGTAACCTCCGAGTAGTCCTTACATCAGTGACATGCCCACTTTGCCTTATAGCCGAAGAAACTACTCTCCATCTTTTCTTTTTATGTCCATTCAGCATTAACATATGGCAGAAAATCAGAGACTGGGTGCACCTAAGAAGAGCAATGACAACCCTCAAAAGTGCAATCAAATGGCTAAAGAGAGACTGCAAAGGTACTTCTTGGCAGTCCCGACTCCGTCGATGTGCTGTTGCTGCAGTGGTGTATTACATTTGGATGGCGCGCAATACAGCAATCTTTGATGGCAAAGCTACTAGCATTGATTATATTGTATTGAGAATCAAGTCGTATGTCTATAGGGTTCTCTTCTCTATGTATCCATCGAATTCTCCCTTTGTATCCGAGTAGTCTAGCTTGCATTCTGTTTGTGTGCATGCTTAGAGTTATGATTTTGATTTTGTGTTCCTGATTCACTTTGTATTATGGTAGCTGGGCACTCCAGCTTTGTACATTGCTTGGTCAATATATATTTACATTTTGATCCCAAAAAAAAAAATTCCCAGTACCCCAATAAAAATTGCAAATGCAAATTATCCAACCACTTTGAGATATGTTGATTGTTTATGATTATTTTGATCATTTGAACATGCATGTTAAAGGATTGTTTTCAGCCGTGTAATCCATGCCAAGGCGTTTTTGAAGTCCTTGGGGACTGAAGTGAAATTATTATTGTTATTATTTATTTTATTTTTTTGAAAGGTGAATATATTAAACAGTGAATAATATGAAGTCAACATAAGACAAGGAGCCCTACCAGAGGTATACATCACGGCCAACAAAGAATATTGTTCAATGAGGAATTGCATGTATAGAATTAAATGTAAAATTCAGGTAATTAGATAATATGTTGACGTGATTTATAAATTATAAACTTCCATCTGATGGAAATTATACAAGGTAAAATATGAAACTGTGGTCGATCAACTTCTATTAATTTCTTTTACTTATACAAACTTACCATCCAATATTTGGTTAATAAGGTTAGTATAATAATAAATAGGCACTAAATAATGAAACTTTCTATAATCTTGTAGCTAATTTAATACTTCTTCTGTCAACAATCGAATGTCCACATTTGAATTAACTTAAAAATTAGAAAGAGCATTTAACTATATAGAAGTTACCTCTTTATCTTTATTATTAATGAATTTAGTAGTAGAAATTGTTAGTTAGTTGATGTAAATTATTTAAATTAAAGACCTTGTTATTGAAATTTTAGATGAAAAAAAAATTTATTTTAGAAAAATGAACATTCATTTTCGAACATTCCAAAATAGAAAAGTGAACGTTTAATCCTGGGCGGATGAAATATTATAAAGCAATGGTATAACTAAAAAAATTGATAGTCATCTTTCCTTCGAAAAATTAAAAATTTTAAGTATATTTGGATTGTATTTTGAAAAATATTATTTTTTGTTTTGGAATGAGTTTTAAATTTCGATTCTCGATTCAATTACTCAAAAGTTGTTCAACTTCCTTATGGCATTTCTGTGGTCCTAAATTTGAAGAAATTTGTTGGGTATTTAATAAAATATAATAAAAGAAATAGCGACGCCGCAAAGAAAGAGCTAGAAAGACGTATTGAGGTTCAATAGAGTCGCCCTCACTATTTGGAGAAGAAGGGGCCACCCATGAAACACCCCAAAGTCATGGTCCCAGGATATGATTCCTCTTTTAGTTAACATAACCTTAACAGGAACTCTATCTTGTTTAATTGATTAATTGATAGATAATTATTTGATCGGCTGTGAATTGATTAATTAGTCTATAATTGATTAATAGATCATTAATTTTATGTGATTTGTATTGATGTTGTCCTTGAACTTAATAACTTGATTAGATATTTTATGCGAGCGATTCAATAATTTAGTTTAATTAAATTTAGGGTTAATTTGTTGTGTTTCTCAAGTACTTAATTTTATAGGAATCGAAATTTACGCAGCTAAGAGAAATTCTAAGTCATTACTCAAATATATGGTTATCGATGACTGATTCCAAATAAATGAATCTGAAATACAAAGTCCTTTCTAACGTCTTTTTTCCATTAATTACTATGTAAAACAATTAAGATGACCAATAATAATTGAAATCGCATAATTCATAGAATTAAAACAAGAATTGTATGAATACTCAAATAGATAGAAAAATCTATGAAAGGATTGGATTTTCAATTAAATAACATAATCTCATAATCCCAAATAAAATAAACATTGTACATGTCCTTTCCAATCAAAAAGAACTACTCACAATCCATAAAATATAACATCATAAAAAGATTTAAGTAGAGAGATAAAATCCAATCTTCAATCTTCAACAATGCCAAAAGAATGTTTCTAAGTTGCTTGGGATCCTTAAAAATAAACTAATAAACCCTATAAATAGTTACAAGAGGTCCTAGAGTTAATTACATAAAAGTTCTAATTAAAAACTACTTAAAAACATCCCAAAAACTTCAATTCAGAGAGTGGACGCCCATGTCTGAAAAGTTGATGTCTGGACAGTCAAAAACGGCAAACTGGACGCATGAAGGTGCCACACTTCTGAAGGTGGACGCCTAAATTGGATGAGACGCATAGATTTTAACTCATGCGCGTCCACTTCTATTTTCTTTCAAATCATCCTTCTTCGAGCTTCCAACTTCTCCCAATTTCATTTAAGCATCTTCCAAAACCTTCAAAAGACTTGCAAACAAAGATAGCAGTGTAAAAAAGCATTTCAAGTATATAAACACATAATTAATTAGATTTAAACTCAATAAATAACACAACAAGCTCCTAAAAACCAAGTTAATTATGGTTTAATTATGGTCATCTGGGCCGAGAGTTATCAGAGGGGCTCGATGAACTAGGTTGAGGGGTATGAACAACTACAAGCAATTTGATAAATATTGATTACTATGTTTATTTTTATTTTTCTGAGAGAGAGAGAGACTATGTTCTTTTTAGAGAGATAAATTTCGGAGAATGATGGTTTAGGTTAAATGAGTTTTAATTACAAGAAGGATATTTATGTCATTTTATACTTTTATGAGTAATGCATTTATTAATCCGGGCGTTGGGTGATGCGTTTAAGGAGCCCCTAAAATCTATTCAATTTCACAAAGGTAAAGGGTAAATAAAAGTACTAAGGAAGGTGAGGAAAAGCAAAATATTGATTAGGTGAAGATAGTTTGATCCTTGGACTAAAATTGCAGTACTCACTTGAAAGACCAATTCTACATTGTTTTGTCAGGTTTCGAAATTTCAAAGATGGAGAGTCCAAGGATTGACGAGGCTTCAGAGAGAAAATAACTGATTATCAATTGTGTTTTTCTAGTTCTATTATTTCTGTGTAAGCTATAATGTTTACCTACTGCCATCGCCTACTGAAAATGGATTATATACCCAAACTACTTTTGTGCAAGTACAAGAACACAGACCTTTTACAAAATAATTGCTGAAATCAATGCCATTACACAAAGGGAAACAGTGAAAAATAGTACCAATTAAGAAGGTAAGATGAGGAAAAAATTGTTAATTAGTTGAAGAATTTTTCATTCCATGCCAGACCAATTCTACACTGCTTTATTTCTCAGTCATATCCAGATATTTGGTTAGCCCTGATGCCTCAGTCCCAAATTAGGATATGCATAATAATATATATGATTAATAAAAATTATTCTATATACTCATTATTCTTTCGCATAAATAAGTGATGAAACAAAATATTAATTAGAGTGTTAATAAATTAAATTATTAAACTATTCAAAAGGGGACTTCCATAATGTCTCTTAAAAACAGACATATATATACATAGATATATACATACACACACATATGCAAAAATTCCCACGCAAATAATTGCAAATGCAAATATCCAGCAATAATTGTGAGTAAATTATTAAGAAAATGTATTTAATTGATAAAAAAGTACTTTCCCAACAATTTATTAGTGTTTCTAATGCTCAAGCTTCCCAATGCTAAAGGTATTTTAGGAATATTTATAAAAATACACATTTTAAACTTTTTTTGAAGGCAGTTTATTTATAGAAGTAGCAGAAGAAAAAGTTCAAGCTAAAAAAGAGTACAACCAACAAATTACATCCAAATCACTAAGACAAAAGTGGCACAATAAACAGAATAAAACTAACGAGGCACAACAGCCACAAACAAACCAGTCTTGAATCTATAATTATGAGACTATCTCTGCTGAACCTTTACTCCTCAAAAAATATCAGCAACTTAGTGTAATAATCCACTACATCAGCCAGCAAGATGGCAGCAGAACAGCACCTTCAGAGCAACTTGAGATCATAGAGAACAGGAATTAGTTAGTCAAGAACACAAGGCATCCCCTAATAAGTTAGGATATTTGTGATAAGCTTCACACCTCCCACAATTACGATTATTAGGAACAAAAACATCTGTCACAACACCAAAGTTGTTGAAACACGTCCAAATAGCATCCATGGAAGAAGTAACATTAATATTTCCAACAAACACTGAATGAAATTACTCAATTCACAAAGTTGCTCAAAAGTTGTTCAACAATTCCTTATGCCATTTCCGTGGTTCTATATTTCAAGAGATTCTTTATAAGCTATATACAGTTTGGGCTTAGTCCTTTGGTGAAAAAGAGAAATTGGTACATTCCGAAAATGGATTAAAAGAACACAGATATTTTAGAAAAGAAATGACTGCGTAAACGAACATACAAGAAATTAAACGGTAAAAAAAAAAGATATTAGTTGAAGTCTTCAGTAGTGGTTGGAGAATGATTCATCCTTGATTTTTTAAATTGTTTAGTTTAGGCAAAACCCCTGTATATAAAGATATCTTTCCCATGCTATTCTTCACCAAGAAGATTTAGTCTGAAAAAACTGTTCTTCTCATATCTAAGACTAAATTAAGATGGCTATTCGGTTCATAGTTTTCACAGCCATTATCCTATCAGCTTTTGCAGTCGCTTATGCACATGATCCCAGTCCTTTGCAGGACTTCTGTGTTGCTGTCAACGATTCCGCTGCAGCCGGTAAGTAACGATACATATAACTGCATTTTAAGATACAATTTTCTGACGATCATTTCTAATGTAAATATATATTATATGCAGTGTTTGTGAATGGAAAAATATGCAAGGATCCAAAGATGGTCAAAGCGGAAGACTTTTTCTTTGAAGGCCTTAACAAGCCTGGAAATACTTCGAATCCGGTCGGTTCAGCTGTGACGGCAGTTAACGTGAACAACCTACCTGGTCTCAACACGTTAGGGGTTTCGTTGGTTCGTATTGACTACGCACCTTACGGCCTAAACCCACCCCATACACACCCTCGTGCAACTGAGGCCCTGTTTGTCTTGGAAGGCACCCTCTATGTTGGATTTGTTACCTCCAATCCAGGAAATAACATGAAGAACCGTTTATTTACCAAGACCTTAAATGCAGGAGATGTCTTTGTGTTCCCTGAAGGTCTCATTCATTTTCAGTTTAACATTGGACATTCTCCAGCCATTGCCTTTGCTGGTTTGAGTAGCCAAAACCCAGGAGCTATCACTATTGCTAATGCCGTTTTCGGATCGGATCCACCTATCTCTATTGATGTTCTCAGAAAAGCATTCCAAGTGGAGAAGGATGTCATTAACTATCTTCAATCACAATTTTGGTGGGATAACAATTCGTAAAAACGTGATATATCCGAAACTGTTGAATTCGGATAAATAAATGCACACTATATTCTCTGCTTCAAATAAGAATATGCATTATGCATCCGCAACAGAGCAGAATGTTAATGTA
The DNA here is from genome assembly GCA_019593545.1 of Apocynum venetum. Classification (NCBI taxonomy): domain Eukaryota; kingdom Viridiplantae; phylum Streptophyta; class Magnoliopsida; order Gentianales; family Apocynaceae; genus Apocynum; species Apocynum venetum. The sequence goes on from SRSM01000149.1 coordinate 1,441,460, forward strand.
CGTGCACATCTTGTTTGGTGTATCCTATCTGATTTTTTTCTGAAAGAAATTTGAAATTTTTGTTGAGTGAAATAACTTTTCGGTCTCCTTCATGTGCGTTTTGAATAAGTTTAGTTTTGAACTATGAGAATTACATCAAAATTCTTTCTATGTGTTTATTTATTCAAACTTCATCAAAAGTCTTAACTATTTCTGATGCTAAATAGCAGATATTTAAGATTGAAGTCATTCAGAATGCCCTTGATTTTAAGCACGTCCACAATTAATATTACGTTAATGGTATTATCAAATGGTACCTTAAGAATGTCTTTGGATGAAGATTTGTAAGGGAGGTTTTCTTTTTCCAGATTGTGAGAATTCCAAATAATGAAATCTTTGTCTGTGTAATTTAGTAAATTGGTTTTTTAAAATTCTTGACTTTTTGGTAAGGATTTTTAACCCACTCAAAACTCTTATCTAAAACACATCTAAATCGGCATTTTTTTTCTAAATTCCGACTGATATCATTGAAAAATCAATTGCCAGCTTTTCAACCATTTTGCGAGAGAAACTTTTTTGTTATAATTAGTCGGTATATTTTCTTCAATAATATTGCCAAATTTGGAAAAAAAAATATACCCAAGATTCCCACATGCTAAATACGGGGACAATTAATCCATCCAAACTACTCAGTTGAATGCTTTTTGATTTAGGTGTGTGGTCCCAAGTGTTGTTAACTTGTTGCTTTTTTAAAGCTTAAAATGAATGCTTATTGTTAAAGTAAAATGTTTGAGTCATTTTATTAATATGAATGCTTAAGGTACACTTTCTGTGGTATCACTATATCAGAGGCCTACTGTTGGTGGGTGGAATTGATTCTGAGTAGTGGAATAGCAATGTTTTAGTAAAAGATGCCATGGCCTAAGTAAGAACAATAATATATAGCCAATCTTAGACTTGACTCTACCAAAATGCAGGAAAAATAATTTCATAAAATGATATTGTACAAACAATCATAAAAGACAAAGGCTTTCGAGTGCTTATCTGGAACGCGACATTTTTGGGGATAGGGAAATATTATACGGCTTCTACAATACCAAAAGAGAAAGTGTTCTTATCCTAGTGAATAAGATAAATGGTTTTTTTTTATTCATTTACTTTTTGAATTATTGAGTAATTATTTTACTGAAACATCACAGGGAATGAAGGACAAGTAGCTTTTTCTACCTAAAAAATCATTACATGTATAAAGTAATAACCTATAGTTTAAATGAATATTTTTATCCTCTTAGTCTCCTTCACCTTCTCCAACCTGACACTCTAACCACGGGCTTTTCCCTCATTTTCCTTTCTCCCTCATTTCCCCTCATTTCCCCTCATTTCTTCCTCACCTCTGTTCTCTGTCAATAAGCCACTCACAGTCTCTTTGCTTCTGCCACTCACAATCTCGTCACTGCTGCCGCTGCCACCGTCGATCTCGTCGCTGCTGCCGTAGTCTGCCACCATCTTCTGCCCAGGTCAGTCTCTGAAAATTTCTGAAATTCTTGTCTTTGGACTGGGTTCTTGAAATTCACTATGGAATCTTTTGTCTTTGGTAATTGATTAGGTGGATACTGCATTGTGTTTCTATTTTCAGTTTCTATGTTTGGAAGAAGAAGAAATGAACTTGACAATGTGTGCTTATTGTTCCGTCCACTCCATTTATTGGGCATTAAAGTATGCTTATTATTATCCATAGTTTAGACAACACTTGAAATAAAAAATTTCTTGCTTAGGATCTTCTTATCTGTGAACAAGATTTCTTTCAAGTGAAAAAATCATGGTCTTGTAATTATTTTATTAGTGCCAAACATGGCCTCATTAGACAATGGTTTTAGTTTTCCATATTTTATAGCCAATTTTTCTTTTTCCATTTTCTAATTAGTGAGGTGTCTCATTAAGTAGGTTAGTTTGATGAATTATTTGTCAAAAGTAAAATTTATTTCCTAACTTTTTCACTGAACATTGCTTTCTTCCTCACTATGCAGTATCTACTAACTACTAAATCCAGATTATGGAAGAAATTTAAAGTTTAATCTTCGTTGATTACGTTGATAGATAGGGGAGAAGAAATTTTATGTTGAATACATGGGTACTTATGTTTTTATCTTTTAAAATACATAAATTTTGAATATATAGTCTGTTTTATAGGGAATTAAAATATGTAGTCTATGAAAGTTAGAAAATGTAAATTTTTTTTGACTAGAAAAAAATATAGTAGAGCTGATAATGTTTTTTATACCACATTGATAAATTTTTATGTGCAAAATTTAATGATTACTTTCATAAAATAATTTTTTTTAATAAAGTTTCACTCATAATCTCATTAATTTAATATATTTACATATAATAATCCCTGTAACTAACATAATTAATAAAAAATATAATAAATAACTTCCATCAAAACTTATTATAATTTTTATAATAAACCAAATATGAACATATTGATTTCTAGATGGAGGGATTAAGGATTAAGATTGATTTATCTTATCTCTTCGTGTAACATAAAAATGATACTATTTGTTTGGCGGTAAAATAGAAAAAAAAAATGAAAAACATTTAGGAGACGTCAGACGAGAGGGTAATATTATTCTTCAATCACTTGTAAGTGGTAGGGGATTAGAGTGCCCAAAATCCATCAATTACCTCCACAAATTAAAATACATTGGTAGGTGAAATAAATAAATAATACTCTGATAACTAACGTCTAGAGATAGAAGGGTCGTGTATGCGCACCACATCCTTTTTCCGATCCTTACTAAACTTCCACGTGTCCCTTCTATTATGGTAAAAGGATTACTTTTGGGGGAAAAGAAAATAAAAAACAGATTACTGCTCTCATCTTAGTATCAAACAAATTCCATATAAGAATTTTATTCCCAAAAAGAAAATTCATATAACTCCTCCCCTCCTCCTAATATTCTCGCTTTTCCTTTCGAAAATTTTAGGAAAAGACATGTATTTTGTGTGAGACAATTTATTTATCAGACGAGGCAAAAGAGGATATAAGGACAAATGAAACAAAATCCAAGAATTAGATTCACAAGTTCTACTCAATCCAAAGGAATTGGGAAAATAAAAATTTAAAATTAATCTTACAACACAAATTATGCACCTGTAAAAATAGTATTTCATTTGTTCGTAAATATTCACATTTGATTTCATTTAAAAATTAGAAAGAGTTTTTTAATTTCAAATAAGTTACTTATTTATTATTATTATTAATTAAATTAATGGTGGAGACAATTAGTTAATGGATATAAATTCCTTATGAAAAATTTAAGAGGGGAGGATGAATTAGATTTCATCCGATTTTTTAAAACTTAATTAAATCAACTCTTTATAGGACAACGAGTAACAAACATTTGGTGTTTAAATAGTGTGTGAAACAATGTGTTCAAGTAGATAGCAGAAATAAAGCAAAAAACATAAAGATTTATAATAGTTCGATTTTTCTAACAAAACCTAATTCACTACCTTGAGCTATCTACTCAATGATTTCACAAAACATTTCAATAATTTAGCACAAGAGATTACAAAAGAGGGTTCACCCAATTCACCTTAGGGTTTTACACAAAACCTCTTACACAATCAAGGTTCACCTAACTCCTTGATTTTTACAATATAACCTTGATTATACACTTATATCATATATAAGTAAGATATTAATCCTCATCAATATTTGTTATTAATTAAAATTAATACATTAAAAGTTTTAGGCTTTTAATAGGACTTTCACCTTAAATTAAAGGAAACCATTATTGAAAATTTAGATACAAAAATACTAGCAGTTTTGATTAAAGGAAACCGTTTTGATAAAGGGTAAAATTAGTAGCAATAGTAGTATTGATTATAAATACTACTTTTGAAGTGGGTTCTTGAGTGTGAGGATTAGCAGTAACAAAAACAGAAACAATCAAGCAAAAAGAATGAATGCCTTTTTAGTAATGTATCAAATAACAATGAGAAAAAATATAAATCAAATAGAATTACTTATTCATGTTATACAATAAATCAAGTCTCTTTATTCTTTTTTTTTATTACCCTTTATTCTTTTGATAATGATGTTGAATTCATAGATGCATAGATTCTCAGAAAAAAGAAAGCAGTATAGGTAGACCTTACTTGGAGAATGGATATCAAACATCTACTTTCATCCCAATTCTTTCCTCCAGTTTGAAAGCTTCAAGTGTTGATTTTTGTCTCGTTGAAATTATATCGAGATTTGTTGTTCACTTTATTTTATATTAAAGAGTTAAATTATATAGATATTAATTAAATATCATTAAGCAAATTATAGTATCATCGTATTTTAAAAACTATTGACATTTCTTCTAATTATTGATAGATGGATGACCGTAGTTGGATGTATAAGAGACATGTACAAGGTGTGAAAGGAATTACAATTGAGTTTGAATAGGGAGTTGAAGGATTCATTAAATTCGCAACATCAAATGCATGATTTCCAGCAAACATTCGATGTCCGTGTTGTAAATGCAAGAATTTGAAACATTTATCTCCGGATGAAGTTGAGGTACACTTGTATAGATGGGGATTTGTGACAAATTATCATCAGTGGACTTGTCACGGTGAAACTTCAACTTCTCAGCCTACAATGGCATCATCGAGCCAACTAAGAACCCTTCCGGGATCCATCTCAGACAGTAGAATGCGAGATGCGATCTTAGATGCTGCCGGGCCTAACTTTAACTTGGAACCACCGTTATCTCAATCTCGGGCTGAAAATCCTAATCCTGAGGCTCAAAAGTTTTATGATATGCTCAGAGCTGCAGATACACCAATTTTTGAAGGATGTTCCAACCATTCTCAGTTGTCGGTTGTTTCTCGATTACTTAATATTAAGTCCGAGAACAATATTTCTGAAAAATGCTTCAACCAATTGACACAACTTATGAAGGAGTTGTTGCCAAGCGACAATAAACTTCCTGATGACTTTTATCAAACAAAGAAGTTAGTTTCTGGCCTTGGTTTGCCGGTGCAAAAGATAGATGTTTGTTTGAATGGTTGTATGTTGTATTGGAAAGATAATGATGCTTGCAATGTTTGTAAGTTGTGAGGGCATGCACGTTACAAGCCAAACAAGAAGATTGCAAAGAATAAACAACAAAAAGACATTCCATACAAGAAGATGTATTACTTTCCATTGACACCTAGGTTGCAGAGGCTCTATGCTTCTGAAACCACTGCTAGACACATGAGGTGGCATGCATAGAGTGAATCGGAATCAGGAGTGATGATTCATCCAAGGGATGGTGAAGCTTGGAAGCATTTTGATCGGTGTTATCCTGAATTTGCTACAGATGTCCGAAACGTGAGGCTTGGTTTGTGCACTGATGGCTTCTCACCATTTGGAATGTCAGGAAAACAATACTCATGTTGGCCAGTTATTTTGACCCCATATAACTTGCCACCATGGATGTGCCTCAAAGATCCAGTTATGTTCTTGACAATTATCGTCCCTGGCCCGAAAAATCCAAAGAGCAAATTGGACGTATACTTACAACCACTTGTTGATGAGCTAAAACATCTATGGGGTAATGGAGTCCCATGTTATGATATATCAATGAAACAAAATTTTTAGTTACATGCTTCACTTCTTTGGACAATTAATGATTTCCCTGCATATGGGATGTTGAGTGGATGGAGCACAGCAGGTAGATTATCATGCCCATATTGTATGGATAATTCAAAGTCATTCTATTTGAAACATGGTGGCAAGATGTCATGGTTTGATTACCATCGTCGTTTCTTGCCGATGGATCATCCATTTAGACGGGATGTGAGGTCATTCCTTCGAGATAGGGGCCGCGAATTATCTACTACGATTCTACGTCCTACAGGACTGGGGATATGGAATAGGGTTTGTCATTACCCTATGATCTTAGAAACAGGCACAAAACTTGGGAAGAATGAAGGTAGAGGAGTTACCCACAATTGGTCAAGAAGGAGTATATTCTGGGAATTACCATATTGGAAAACCAACTTGATACGTCATAACATAGATGTGATGCACAATGAGAAGAATGTGTTTGATAATGTCATCAACACTGTTTTAGATGTAAAGGGCAAAACAAAAGATAATTTAAAGGCTCGTCGTGACATCAAGTTATATTGTAATAGGCCCGAGTTATGTGTTGAAGAAGTTTCGAAAAATGAAAGGGTGTCCATGCCAAAGGCAATCTACACATTGACAAATGACCAAAAGAGGGTATTGCTTGAGTGGGTGAAAGAATTGCGTTTTCCTGATGGATATGTTTCTGATCTTGGGAGATGTTGTGATCTTAAAGAATTGAAGTTCTCTAGGATGAAAAGTCATGATTGTCACGTATTTATGGAGAGACTCATACCAATTGCTTTCAAGGAACTTCTTTCCACAAATTTGTGGAGTTTGTTGACAGAATTAAGTCTTTTTTTTAGAGACTTGTGTGCTCCAAAGTTGACAGTCGATCATATGAAACAATTGGATAATGATATTCCAGTTCTTGTATGCAAGTTGGAGAAGATATTTCCACCTTGGTTTTTTGATGTAATGGAACATTTATTGATTCATTTGCCATACGAAGCTACAGTTGGTGGGCCAGTTCAATACAGATGGATGTATCCTTTTGAAAGGTAATTTTATAATTCTACCACTTTATTTACTATTAAGATAATGCACTAATGAATTTTTGATAAATGTTGTCTTATAGATTCTTACATCGTTTGAAGACAAAAGTGAAAAATAAAGCTAGAGTGGAAGGATCGATATGTAATGCGTATCTTGTTGAAGAAGCATCAACTTTCTTCTCATATTATTTTGAGCCCCATGTGGATACGAGACATACAAGAACCACTCGAAATGATGGATGCCAAGTAGATGTGGATTCCATAGGAGCACATGTTTTGCCAATATGCAACAATCATGGTAGGTTACTTGGAAAGGTTCACAGTAGGTACTTATTACCGGAGGAATTCAAAGGCGCTATAAATTACATGTTGCTCAATTGCGATGAAGTCACACCTTATATAGAGTAAGAATTACACATGGTATATTGTATAATGTATTTAATAATTTCGATTACAACTCTAAATGCGATCGATTGTAGATTATTCAAGACTGATGTACGAACTCAAGAACCACACATTTCTGAATTGGCCATGGAGAAAAAAGTGGAAGACGACTTTTATGTATGGTTTAGGGAACATGTAAGGGATCAATATTATCATTAATTTATCATATTAGTTTGTGTTATATCGTTACTCATTGAAACTCGAATATGTAGGTACATGATTCAAGGAATGGTGTAACAGATATTCGCTTTGCAGAACTTCGCTTGGGGCCCTTCAAGGAAAGTCAACTCATATCATGGATACTTCGTAAATGGTTTTAGATTCCATACATCCGATCACACAACTAGGAGAAGAACAGTGAACAGCGGGGTGTGTGTTAGAGGATCATCCGATGCTGATTTCTATTATGGAGTTCTTCAAGAAGTTATAGAAGTTGAATTTCCAGGAAAGTCAACTCATATCATGGATACTTCGTAAATGGTTTTAGATTCCATACATCCGATCACACAACTAGGAGAAGAACAGTGAACAGCGGGGTGTGTGTTAGAGGATCATCCGATGCTGATTTCTATTATGGAGTTCTTCAAGAAGTTATAGAAGTTGAATTTCCAGGGATTCCAGCACAGAAGGTTGTTTTATTCAAATGCGACTGGTTTGATAACACTCCAAATCGAGGTGTTAAAATCCATCCGCAGTATAAACTTGTTGAAATCAACCAAAGGAGAAAGTACATGAAATACGATCCGTTTGTGTTAGCGCAGCAGGCAACGCAAGTTTACTATGTTTCATATCCAGGAAGTAACAGATCTCGTTCTGATTGGTTAGCTGTTTGCAAGACTAAGGCCCGAAACGTAATTGATGCCCCTGTAACAGACAAGGCTTACCAAGAAGATGTAGCTCGAGATAATAATGTTAGTATAGTTTCAATTGAAATTGACATTGGACCTCTAACACATGAGACGGGTGAAAATTATGTCATGGATGTGTCAGAAATGGAACAATTATCGCCCACAGAAGATGTGTGGAATAATGAAGTGGAAGAAGTTGAAACATCTGAAACAGACTATGATAGTGATGAGGATGACCCACATTGCAATTCCATATCTGATTTTAGCGATTAGGTGCATTATATATTACAAACTTTGTTTTGAAATTCAATTTCTGATTTCGATAGCTTTATGTGAGTTATATTCATTGCATGTAAAATGTATAAAAGTGTAACTAGTGTTTTTTGTTGCTAATTTGACTTTATCATTGTTTTTTTTCATATTGCAGTCATGGATAGTTCTGGACATGGTACACCGCCCCCTAGGTTACCAGGAGTTATGGAGGATCCTAGTCCAGACATAGTTGGGTTAGACACTAGCACACCTGCCTCCACCTCAGGGCCTGTCCCTTTTAGTCCACCAGTTCCCGATTCTGCTATACCATCTACTCAGTCACAGTCACGGAGTGAGGATGACCGTCCACTCATTTCTCCTGACGGTGATTCGTATGTAAATAATTAAGTTTGACTTGCAAACTGTTTTGTCACGGTGTTTATCAATCGTATAGTATTCTGGGGAGACGTTACATTTATTGGTTGATATGATTTTTTAAATGTTAGATGATATATTATTCTTGGAGATGTGGAGTTTATTGGTTCATATGAATTATTATAATATTACATGACATTTGAACAGGGAGTTTTTTGGCATTATTGTTATTGAGATTTGTGGTATATTTGAAACTAAATTGTGTGGCCTGTGTGCCTGGAAAATGTTCAATTTATAGGGGAGATGCTGCCGAAATTTTTAAAATTTTAATTTATTTTGCTAATATGGATAATTTAAACATATTTGATCCGTCTGTGGAGCCTGTTAGGAAGGTTACTGATACTATTAAGCAACACTTTATTGGTCCATTTGCCAAATTCTCCCAAGTTCCTGCACAAGTTCGAGATATGTGGTTTACAGAGTGGAGCGTAAGTTTAACACGACCTTGGAATAAATTTGTTGTTAAATTATATATTTTAATTTTAAATGCCTTGAATTTAATTTTTTTTTCTTGTTTTATTTGCAGAAATTGTATAGATGGCGTCCCGAGCACGACGGCCTTATACGAAAGAATTGGATTAAGGTTGCTAGGAGCAGGTTCAAGGATGAGATGTGTCGTGCCCGTAAGGAGAAGAGTATGACTATCCCTCCATATTGGATAACGAAAGATGATTGGAAAGAGCTACATGTTTATTGGAGAACTGAGAAGTGGTTGCGCTCTTCTACATCAGGTAAGAACAACAGAGCTGTAGCTCCTTCCTCGACTCATACTGGCGGGTCGATTTCGTTCTCAGAGCACGAGAGGAGGATGGTTAGTCATTTTAATGCATATATTTAAATACTTTAGCTTAATTATATGATTATAATTATATTATTATAATTATTTAATCTTTTGTAATATTTTGTAGCGGAAGAAGGAAGGTTCCCAGTTTAGGTACAAAGATTTGTATAAGAAGACTCACACATTCCAGTCTGGGCCTAGTAAGGGTGAATTCAATAGCGAGAAATCACAACAGACTATGGTATGTGTACATTCCATTATTAACGTCAATTTAATTATATCGTTTGCTTACAATTTTAATTTAATTGCAGAATGAGGTCAATGCATTGTGTGAGCAGTACTCTCAGATGGAGTCCACTGACTCCACTCATCCTTCAGTGCCTGATGATAAGGAACTATTTGTTGTGGTAGCAGGTGGCTTCAAGAAGGGCCGTGTTTCGGGGTTGGGGTCTGAAGCGCCTAGAGTGAGACGACGTCTGGATCAGGATTCATCCAGTACGCAGTCTACACCATCTGCCTGTTCGGAACCAGTAGATATAGAGGCTCGAATTCAGGAGCGTGTGAGGCAACAGGTGGGCTTGCAGGTAGGCATGGAGGTGGGTATTATACGGAGGAAGTTCGAAGACAAGTTTAGAGCGATGAAGTCCCGAGAGGATAGTTTGTAGGCATACCTCAAAAACTTGGCTATCCAGATGGGATTTCCGGCTCCACCAGTACTACCTTCTGTACCCGAGGATGACATGTTTTTTGAGGATGAGTATGTTGCAGAGGATGAGGATTTCACTGTGTCACCACCTGATGATCATCCCGGTCCGTCAAGTCATTTTGATCCCCCTCCCCCTCCTCCTCCTCCTGCCCCTGCCCCTGGACAGGCACATTCCGTTGTTGTTAGTTGATGTTTATGTATTATCTTCATATACTTATCACACATACATATTATTTTAATTTTATTTGATAAATTAATTTCGGATATATATTATTTTAGTTTTATTCATTAAATTTATATTATTTTACAGATTTAATTATTAATTGGGTGTTTTTAATCCAAAATACAGGTTTTATTCACTAATACAGATTTTATTCACTAATCCAAAAATTTAAAATTTTCGACAGATTTCCTACGGAAATTAATTCATCATAGTAATATTTTCGACGGATTCCCTACGAAATTTATTTTTTTAAAAAAATAATAAATATTAGCAACGGATTACCGACGGAAAATGAATTTTTTTTAAAGATAATAAATGTTGGCTACGGATTCCCGACGGAACTTAAATTAATTTATATTGGCAACGGATTGCCGACGGAAATTAAATTGTTTTTAATAACTTAATAGATATTGGCGACGTATTCTCGATGGAAATGTAATTATTTATTGAAAATTAATTTATATTGGCAACGGATTCCTGACGGAATTGTGATTAATTATTTTAAAAATTAATATATATTACCGACGGATTTCCAACGGACGTATAATTATTTTTAAATTTAATAAATATTGGCAACGGATTCCCGACGGAATTGTGATTAATTATTTTAAAAAGTAATATATATTACCGACGGATTTCCAACGGACGTATTAATTATTTTTAAATTAATAAATATTGGCAACGGATTCCAGACGGAATTGTGATTAATTATTTTAAAAATTAATATATATTACCGACGGATTTCCAACGGACGTATAATTATTTTTAAATTTAATAAATATTGGCAACAGATTCCCGACGGAATTGTGATTAATTATTTTAAAAAGTAATATATATTACCGACGGATTTCTGACGAACGTATTATTATTTTTAAAATTAATAAATATTGGTAACGAATTCCCGACGGAATTGTGATTAATTATTTTAAAAATTAATATATATTACCGACGGATTTCCGACGGACGTATAATTATTTTTAAATTTAATAAATATTTAAATTTTGTAAAAACAAAAATCCATAATTGCGACAGTTTCCCTACGGATTGACTTATTTTTATGATGCTAAAAATTAAAAATTTAATAATATCCGTCGGAAAGCGTTCTGTAAGATCGACGGATCCGAGACGAAATCTTTTGTCGTTGACCAATTCTCGTCGTTTACGTTGCCGTCGAAATTCGGTCGTAAATAACGACGGATTACTCAGGCCGTTAGCGTTACCGACTGCCTAATTGCCGATGGAATATTCGGTCGGTAATCCGTCTAAAACTGTGGTCACAGACGGATTACCGACGGAAATGTCCGTTGAAAACAATGGTTTTTCCTGTAGTGTTAGTTTATGAATATCTCAAACTTTTTTAATTAATTAGTTATATACAATATATATATATATATATATATTGTTGCGTGTGACAACATGCCTATTATAAAAAATATTTATAACTTATACCGTAGGATTGAAATTGATGTTATAGAATACGAAATTTCAATTCACCAGATGATAAAGAATTCAAATGAGCATTATGATGAAAGTAATTATTCTCTACAAATTGTTTGAAGATTGATTTGTAATCCACATTTATTTGACTTATGTTCTTTAAAATTGAAAAGGTCCTAAATTCTAATTAACAATATAAAGGAGTGTCCTGAACATGGAATTCAATTAAATTTTTAAATCTTGTAAATTTTCATGGATTTAATAAAATTCCATTGAATTTAGGAGGGTGCCATCATTATGGAATTTAGAGGAAATCGTCTCTTTATTATCAATAAAAAATAAAAAATAAAATAAAAAATATAAAAAAATCATGTATATCTCGACTCGGTTGCCATAACCTTATATTTACCCTCCTGCAACAATAATTGTGTACACATATATTGATTTGTTTATATGTATTTTTTTATGTACAAATTATTATATTTATTTTATTTTTAAAAAGTCCAATAAAAATTCACCAAATTCCACAAAACAATTATGACATAATATTCCACGTAATCCATCTACTTGGTTTGGTATATTATCCTATCACTCACACATGAATTTAGTTTGATGTAGACAAATTTATTCTTTGTTTCCTTCTCAAATTATTATTCAATCTTTATTAGTGATAAAACTATGATATTGAGTAGAAAAATTATATTTAATAAAAAAAAAAGTAGAAAAGTTTTATTAAGAATTTCATAGGTAGAAATGTATGTAATAGCAAATATACATATTTCAAACAAAGCATACAAAAAAGTATCAAATCTAAAGTAAATGAAAAATTAATAAAGAAGTCCATTAAAAAATTAATGGATGATTGAGTCAATTTTAGACATATATTGGTTCTCCTATATTTTTTCATGTATAAATTTTGTTATATCTATTTTGTTGAAACTCCAATAAAAATTCACCAAATTCTGTGACATAAAATTCCATGTAATTCTATGGAATCTACTAAATTCTATTAAATTTATGAAAATCCACAAGATATAAAAATTCCATTGAATTCCATGTCTACCATACAAAATCTTTAATCTCCAAAAATGGACAATTGCAATTTTTGGTACTTGTGAAATTTCTGGGATTTCTCACATGCAAGCCACACACTTCCAGAATTATGACATGAGAAAAAATTTCATCGAGAAATAGACAAGTAGATGTTAACATCTTTTGCTCTTTCTCTAGTCCATTCAATTAAATGTGAAGTATAATATACCCCAATTGCCTATAAATAACATAAACACAAAATATTAATTTTAAAAAATAAGGAAAAAATAAATAATTAACAAAAATAAAACTAAGTACTAAAATAAATAATCAGTATTAAAATATTTTTTTAAAAGTAAAAGTAATTATGTGTACGGAAGTTTGGAACTCCTTAAGAAGTTTTATGTACACATGTTTGAAACTCCTTCTTAAGTTCCAAGCCACATATCACGGAACTCATGAGGTAGTTTCCCACATGTTTACATGGATCTAATTACTGAGTTCCGTGTACACATCTCTAGAACTATTTTATGAATTACATGACACATGGCTCAAAACTGAGAAAGGAGTTCACAACATGTATACACGGAACTCCTTAAGGTTGGTTGCTTTATTTCTACATTTTACTTGAATACATTATTACACACACGAACTACACTCCAAGTGTTTGATTTTTTTGTCTTAGAAGTGCATAATCAAATTAGGTTGCTAAAATAAGATAATAAAACCTAATTAATTCCCCCCGTAGGTTTTTCACAAACCATATAACCGAATTCACACTCCTATATATATGAGCAAGTTAATTACATAATAGTTAAATAATATAAATTACTAAGTGACAATATGAGATTATATATAATTGTAAACACATGATATAATAATATACAAACAAACATTGTACACATACTAAGTGACAGAATTGTTCTAATATTTTGAGTTATTGGCCGATACAGCTTCTAACTTGGGGACTTTTTGGTTTTGTTATAGTTCTTGTGATTGGAATTCTCTATTTTGCATGTAATGGTTTTGATGATCCAAAACTGTTTTGGGCTACTTTGATGCATGTTATTTGGTATATGGACGAACCATGAAAATCGAAAATTGTTTATGGACTGTAATCGATAATTTTGCTTAATGTAATTTCATTATATAGAGTTGATATTAAAAGTTTATGAAATAGATTATTTACGTAAACAATTCCTCAAATGTTATTTTAAGATTATAATTATTGGGGTTGCTCGAATTATAAAGAGGGGGCAATGATCTAATTTCCTTTTTTTCTTTGTGATTTTGGATATCATAGAGTCAAGTATTTATTATTCTATTTAAGGCTTGTAAATCTTTAGATTAAAAAATACTACTTAGAATATTGGGATGAAAATTATTATTGTGGTCGTTTGACGTGACGTATAAAATTCAATATTTTAAATTTTCTCCCACGATTAAATTAGTAATCTTGATTACTAATTCAGTTCCACAAGAACCATCTGGTAACCTTTCTGGAAGAAATGGAAAAGGTTCTTTTTCCATTCTGGAAGAAATTTTTAATGTACAACGGGATCGATCCTACATCGAAAATGCCTAACGTAAACAAGTTTTAAACAATTACGAGCAGTAATCAAAATGGATGTAAAATTATGAAAGACTTAATCCAATTCAGAAAATATTGACTACCGGGTAAAAGGTATTAGGTGATGTCTTGAGTAGTAGTTGGAGAATCATTCATTTCCGAATTTTAAAATTTTAATTGTAGAAAAAACACAAGAATATAAATAGACATCTTCTCCGTGCTATCTTCACCAAGATTTTTTGAAGAAAATATTAATTAGTTCTCAGCCTCAGAATCACATCTAAAAATGGCTGCTCGCTTCATAGTTTTCATTGCAATTGCTATATCAACTTTTGCATTTGCTAATGCACATGATCCCAGTCCACTGTAGGATTTCTGTGTCGCAGTCAAGGATTCCAATGCTTCCGGTAAGTAACTATACATAACTGCCCCATGAATTTGATCCATATTTCATGTTAAGATACACTTTTCTGACAATCATTTTCAATGTAAATACTTTCAGTGTTTGTGAATGGAAAAATATGCAAGGATCCAAAGATGGTCAAAGCCGAAGACTTCTTGTTTCAAGGCCTTGACAAGCCCGGAAATACTTCGAATCCGGTCGGTTCTGCTGTGACAGCAGTTAATGTGAACAATCTAGCTGGTCTCAATACTTTAGGGGTTTCGTTGGCTCGTATTGACTATGCACCTTATGGTCTAAACCCACCCCATACACACCCTCGTGCAACTGAGGTTCTCACTGTTTTACAAGGCACACTCTATGTTGGATTTGTCACTTCCAATCCTGGAATTAACATGAAAAATCGTCTATTTACGAAGACCTTAAAAGAGGGAGATGTCATTGTCTTCCCTGAAGGTCTCATTCATTTTCAATTTAATATTGGACATGATCCGGCCATTGCATTTTCTGGTTTGAGTAGCCAAAACCCAGGAGTTATCACCATTGCTAATGCCGTTTTCGGATCGGATCCTCCAATCTCTCCGGATGTCCTCACCAAAGCATTCCAAGTCGACAAGAATGTCATTAGATATCTTCAATCACAGTTTTGGTGGGATAACAACCAGTAATAATTTTGGGATGTTATGTTCTGTCACAGTTTTACATTGATGGATCAAGAACTGTGAAAGCAAAAATAAACATACCTTTGCATTGTATCTGCTCTTAATAATAACATGCAGCAACTGAGCAGAATATTGTTGTATGATTGTACCGTGTACTGTCATAAGAAATAAAAATTGACATCTTTGTCTAACTTATTCTTTCATTTTAGATACTTTACAAACATATTACCAAATACAGGGTGAATTTATGTTTTTAAATATAAACGGTCAAAATTAACTGAGAAGTACCATGAAGTTCATTTAGCAAGTAAGGAGGCAGTTAGGAAATAATTGAGATATGTGTTCCAAGTTTGTATCATAATGGAAATAGAACAAATGCACTGGAATTCATTTAATTTGTGTCATGGCATGCATGTATAGACTTTTAATCTTGTTGAAGAAGAAAATAATCAAGCCAAGCAGGATGCGATGCAATTTTCTTTAATCTGTGGAAGTCAAGATAGTTAGTTAATTAGCGATTTAATTATTGACAGATACGTCATTTGATTAGTTTAGATGGTGTAATAGCTTGATCAAGAAGACATTTTCTATACAGAAGTTATATATATTTGAATAAACACACACAGATGCTCATGCTCAGTGACTTTCCCCAAACTTCTTGTCTCTACTTCTGTTTTGACAAATCTTCTGTGCGCTGGACAAGGAGAACAGTCATATGACTTTGGGGGTGTGTACCAGATGAGTAAGTTAGTAAATATGCTCAAGAGCAATGGCTAATAGAAACCGCTTGGGAATAGAATACTTTCTTTTTTCTTTTTCTAAAAGGCTGGAATAGGACACTTACCTCTTGAATTGACTCTTCATTTACTTTTATAACATCTTCCTTTATAAATGTTTCACCTTTAACTTGGTTTAAAAAATAAAGACAACATTTGATTTTAATTAAATATCAAGTTATATTTGATATTAATGTATTGGAAGTTGGGTGTCATAAGTTATCTAGATCTCTTAAATTAAATAGTAAGTAATGAAACTCCTGAGCTAGTAGAATACACTACAGGAAAAACCATTTTTTTCAACTGACATTTCCGTCGGTAATCCGTCTGTGACCACAGTTTTAGACGGATTACCAACCGAATATTCCGTCGGCAATTAGGCAGTCGGTAACTCCAACGGCCTGAGTAATCCGTCGTTATTTACGACCGAATTTCGACGGCAACGTAAACGACGAGAATTGGTCAACGACAAAAGATTTCGTCTCGAATCCGTCGATCTTACAGACCGCTTTCAGACGGATATTATTAAATTTTTAATTTTTAGCATCATAAAAATAAGTCAATCCGTAGGAAAACTGTCGCAATTATGGAATTTGTTTTTACAAAATTTAAATATTTCCGTCGGGAATCCGTTGCCAATATTTATTGAATTTAAAAATAATTATACGTCCGTCGAAAATCCGTCGGTAATATATTAATTTGTAAAATAATTAATTACAATTCTGTCGGGAATCCGTTGCCAATATTTATTAAATTTAAAAAGAATTATACTTCCGTCGGAAATCCGTCGGTAATATATATTAATTTTTAAAATAATTAATCACAATTCCGTCGGGAATCCGTTGCCAATATTTATTAAGTTTAAAAATAATTATACGTCCGTCGGAACTCCGTCGGTAATATATATTAATTTTTAAAATAATTAATCACAATTCCGTCGGGAATCCGTTGCCAATATTTATTAAATTTAAAAATAATTATACGTCCGTCGGAAATCCGTCGGTAATATATATTAAATTTTAAAATAATTAATCACAATTTCGTCGGGAATTCGTTGCTAATATTTATTAATTTTAAAAATAATTATACGGTCGTCGAAAATCCGTCGGTAATATATATTCATTTTTAAAATAATTAATCACAATTCCGTCGGGAATTCGTTGCCAATATTTATTAAATTTAAAAATAATTATACGTCCGTCGGAAATCCGTCGGTAATATATTAATTTTTAAAATAATTAATCACAATTCCGTCGGGAATCCATTGCCAATATAAATTAATTTTCAATAAATTTACATTTCCGTCAGGAATACGTCGCCAATATCCATTAAGTTATTAAAAACAATTTAATTTCCGTTGGCAATTCGTTGCCAATATAAATTAATTTAATTTCCGTCGGGAATCCGTAGCCAACATTTATTATCTTTAAAAAAATATTCATTTTCCGTCGGTAATCCGTTGCTAATATTTATTAATTTTTTTAAAAAATTAAATTCCGTTGGGAATCCGTCGAAATTATTACTATGATGAATTAATTTCCGTAGGAAATCTGTCGAAAATTTTAAATTTTTGGATTAGTGAATAAAATCTGTATTAGAGAATAAAACCTGTATTTTGGATTAAAAACACCCAATTAATAATTAAATCTGTAAAATAATATAAATTTAATGAATAAAACTAAAATAATATATATCTGAAATTAATTTATCAAATAAAACTAAAATAATATGTATGTGTGATAAGTATATGAAGATAGTACATAAACATCAACTAACAACAACGGAATGTGCCTGTCCAGGGGCAGGGGCAGGAGGAGGAGGAGGGGGAGAACAGCTGATAAGAAGATATGCAAGATTGCTACAGGAATTTAATCAAAATAAAAAAGAAATGAAACCCACAAAGTCAAAAGTTTAACAATATAAGGCAGAGAAGCTGATGTAGATAATGTCTGTTTGAAACTCACAGTTCTTTGTCCAGGAAGAATTCGAGAAACCGAAGCTAACTTCAAACTCCTTTCGCCTTGGCTTGAAATCCAAATTAAAGATGCTTCATCCTGCAAGATTTTGCCTCAGGATTGTTAGCATGTCTACAACCTTAAACAAGCTAATTATCCCAAGCAACCTTCAGATACCAACAAACCCACCAGTAATAGCACTCAGCACAATATTAACTTATTTACTATCAGAATGAGATTCAAAGATCAGACAAACAAAAAGTGTAAAACAAATTTAATGCATTTCAAAAGTCAATTAACTTACATTAGAAAGCCTAAAAGGACAAAACTTAGGTTTCCCTTTACGACCATATTTAAGTAGCTGAGCACCCTTCTTTAAAGCAATCAATGTCTGCAAAAAAGCAAGAAGGTTAATTCTGAATATAGGCACTTAACAGTTCAAACAGAAATAACAAAGACAAGAAAAATATACTGGATCTTAGAAGTAAAATGTGAACCACAAAATTCATGTTGAGTATGTTAAGAGAACACTTACTATTTGCATGCATAAACATCTAGGTATAACTTATTTTGCAATCTCATGAACCAAATTAACGTTATAAACTCTGCTATATTATAGGTAATGAATAATCCATGTTTTCAGGAGTTTTGTATCATCCATTGTACCTTTGAGCATACAATTAACTGAAGAAGTTCCCAGACATCCAAGAATTGAAACTTAAAAACAGATGAAATGGATAGCATGATTCCAGTACCCATTCTTTTTCATCCATGGAGAGAAAATGATACCAAGGTTAAGGTAAAATGGATAATTGTCCAAGCTTTCAGGTACAAACATCATCTTTCATGATCAGACTCCCCACTAATTTTCTTTTCCAGTGAAACTGACATAGGTATTATTGATGGACATACAATAATACAAAACACAATTAAAATAAAGATGGAGATTAATCCACCCAACAGAAAGAATATCAATTGGCCCCGAAAATATCTATAGCAACATACATTAACTGAATTCCTTGATGAAATTAAAAAAAATATAATAAATCTAAAGAGCATTAAAAAACGCTCGAATTACCATAAATTTAACATAAACGCATGAATAGCGTATTGTGTTTTACCATATCAATAAACATCAACATGAAGCATACAACAATTTCCACCAGTATTTTATACTTTGTGAAGATGATAGGACTTACTCCCCAGGTTTTATTAGCAAAATATCCATGAATCTAAACATTAAATACAAATAAGGATGAGCTTATCAACTGACAGTCTAGCTGGGAAGACTTCAATGACCAATTGATGAAAAAGAATAAGGTCACTGGACAATTTAGAATTTCACTAGCAAAATCCTCTGTTCAACATTTTTTGGCCAAAATAGGTGATTGAGGAACAACAGTTACAAAGCATGAAGAGGAGAAACTATCAGGTGGCGTTTATTTGTCTGGAAACAAAGCACACACCAAAATCTTGACACTGCACACCAAGATGGATGTTCGTTTTGCATTGCCCCCTTATTTGGATAGAGTTTGTGTAGTGTAAATGTGGTCAATGCAACAGAAAATGATAGAAATGAAAAATGTAAAGAAGGAAGGATGGAGAGAAGTGATAACAGCATACTAGTAGACATTTCAAATATTTTGCAGGGCACAAATATTTTGTAGAGGGCAACCATTTATGATGAATTCTAATTTTCTACATTTTGGGTAACTAAACTGTCAACTGATTGTATAGATCCACGGATGGTCCATCAGTCGAAGAATTTGACTTTTCTATAGCTAGTCCCTAGCCCATTCTCACAATCTATATTACACAAATCAACTCAAAAGAGATAGGATGAGCTCAAAGCTTATGCACCAAGAATCCCGAAGTAATTGTCAACGGTCATCAGCTGTATCATCTTCTCTTTTTTTTTTTTTTTTGACTGTGTGTGTCAATGATTCTCTTTTACTCCCTTCACATATTCATCACAAACCTTAGCTTCCTATAGATCAAACATTAACAAAAGGGAATCTTGAAAATGAAAAGATAAAAAATAAATAAAATCCAAACATAAATTTTAGACACATCACAGAACCAAACCAAGTAGACTGTTTTAGCTAACCAAGCAAACCGACCCAGCGGCGAAGGGCAGAGCAGAAATTCCGGCAGCACGGACGAGCTCGACGCAGCGGCGACAGCGGCGAAGGGCAGAGCAGAGGCAGCAGCTACAGCAGGGAAGGGCAGCGAAGAGGCAGCAGAGAAGGGCAGCGCAATTGCTGAGGAAGAAAGTCTCGACGCAAGCTCGTCGCTTCCGAGAGTGACCACCGGGAAATGAAGAAATGAGGAAAATAGGAAAATTAGGAAAGTGGAAAATTAGGGGAACTAAGGAACACCCGCCTATTCTTACTATTTTTAAATAATTAAGTAAATTTTCGTCGGAAATCCGTCGCCAATATTTATTAATTTTTTAAAATTTTAAATTTCCGTCGGTAATCCGTCGATAATATTTATTAATTTTATAAATAATTAATCACAATTCCGTCTCAAATCCGTCGGGAATATTAATTAATTTTTAAACTAATAAAATCACATTTCCGTCGGTAATCCGTCGAAAATATTTATTAATTTTTAAAATAAATACACTATTCCGTCTAAAATCCGTCGGGAATATTGCCTAAGTTGATGGACTTACTGATTAAGTATTGACTTATTGTTAATACTTCATTAAGGCAATGAAATATATATATATAGCAGGGAGGAGAAGCTCTAGTGTTATCCGAGATGTACGCCATAGATGTCCTTGTTCTAACCGCCCAAGTGTCTTAGGGTAGCCATCTTTTCCTAGTGGTACTGGGTAATTAAGATTCATATATATTCTCTTGCTATTGTGTTTTTTTTTCTTTAATCTGAGCAAGATTGTGACTCTTTAGAATTTTAGCAACAACATGACAGGTGATTGAACCATAATTAGCTTAGTTTTCTATGGGTTATTATGATGTTTATTAAGTTTAAATCTAGCTAATTATGTGTTTTGGTGATTTTAATGATTCTTTACACTATTACTTTTGTTTTCAGGTCTTTAGAAGATTTAGAAGATGTTGGAATGAAATTGGAAGAAATCGGGAATTTGAGGATGGATATTTAGAAGAAGGGAGAAGTGGACGCGCAGGACAGTCAAGTGGACGCGCAAGGCCAGGAAGTGGACGCGTCCACCAAATTTCACGCGTCCACCCTCAGAAGTTGGACAGTAAAGTGGACGCGCAGGGAGACCAAGTGGACGCGCAAGGCAAGGAAGTGGACGCGTCCACCAAATCTCATGTGTCCACTCTTAGAAGATTGCAAATTTACAGGAAATTTTAATGTTTATGTTAGTGTCATGGTAAGATTAGTTTTAGAACTTGAAAATAATTTACAAGTTTTCTAGATACTAAAGTAGAATATATTCATTCATCTATTATTAGAAACTCAAGCTTCTTTAAAACTGGTCACAATTAACAATGTGATTTATTGACATTCCTTCAATATGTAAGCAATGCAATTGATCTCCCTTTGAAACAAGAAAAAACAGAAAAGGTAAAGCATTTGTCATTTCATGAGCATGTATAATTAAAACAGAA
The DNA here is from genome assembly GCA_019593545.1 of Apocynum venetum. Lineage (NCBI taxonomy): Eukaryota > Viridiplantae > Streptophyta > Magnoliopsida > Gentianales > Apocynaceae > Apocynum > Apocynum venetum. Next base: position 1,463,228 of record SRSM01000149.1, read on the forward strand.
AGAAAGAAAAAAAAAACATAGAAAAAGAAAGAACCCATATATTGCAATAACATTAATTGGTCTAGCCTTTCAAAAAAATCACATTTCCGTCGGTAATCCGTCGATTAGATTTATTAATTTTTTAAAATTTTAACTTTCCGTCGGTAATCCGTCGATACTATTAATTAATTTTATAAATAATTAATCACAATTCCGTCGAAAATCCGTCGGGAATATTTATTATTTTTTAAAATAATAAAATCACATTTCCGTCGAGAATCCGTCGCCAATATTTATTAATTTTTATAAATTTTAACTTTCCGTCGGTAATCCGTCGAACCTATTTATTAATTTTTAAAATAAATACACTATTCCGTCGAAACTCCGTCGGAAATATTTATTAATTTTTAAATTAATAAAATCACATTTCCGTCGGGAATCCGTCGATTAGATTTATTAATTTTTTAAAATTTTAACTTTCTGTCGGTAATCCGTCGATAATATTAATTAATTTTATAAATAATTAATCACAATTCCGTCGAAAATCCGTCGGGACTATTTATTAATTTTTAAAATAATAAAATCACATTTCCGTCGAGAATCCGTCGCCAATATTTATTAATTTTTATAAATTTTAACTTTCCGTCGTTAATCCGTCGAAACTATTTATTAATTTTTAAAATAAATACACTATTCCGTCGAAACTCCGTCGGGAATATTTATTAATTTTTAAATTAATAAAATCACATTTCCGTCGGGAATCCATCGATTAGATTTATTAATTTTTTAAAATTTTAACTTTCTGTCGGTAATCCGTCGATAATATTAATTAATTTTATAAATAATTAATCACAATTCCGTCGAAAATCCGTCGGGAATATTTATTAATTTTTAAAATAATAAAATCACATTTCCGTCTAGAATCCGTCGCCAATATTTATTAATTTTTTAAAATTTTAACTTTCCGTCGGTAATCCGTCGATAATATTAATTAATTTTATAAATAAATACACTATTAATTTTTTAAATAATTAAATTTCCGTAGGGAATCTGTTTATGATACTGACACATTTAAGAATCAAAATAATTCTTTCAAAAAAACATTTTAAACAAAACCAATAAACATCCTAAAACAAGAGCATAAATTTTGATTTTTAAATAAGTTTCTTCTTTGTAAACATCTAAACACACTTTTAGATTATACATTTGATTAAAATTATATTTACATGTTATACACATTATATTTTATCGATATCTTGTTATTCGAGGTTAAAATATGCACATAAATAGAAATGTTTACTAACTTGATACCGAAATGTTAACATAATAAAAACATTAAGCTAAAGTAGTAAATATAATCGTACGAGATTTATGATAATTATTTCGCAAGATATATATCTACTAAATGAATCATTTATTTTCACAAAAATATTCGTTGTCTTCAAATTATATGAACAATCCAAATGGATAACGCTCTTGCGCTCCATTTTGAAATTTCTATATATAATCGAATTTATAGTTTTTTCAATTTAATAGAATATAAGTCAAATAAATAAGGATTACAAATCGGGAAAATGAACAATATAAAAAGCATAATTACTTTAGTTATCATACTCAGCTTAATTTTTAATTACTTAATGAATTAAAATTTCAATTATACAACATCGGTTTTAATATGACGGTATAAATTATAAAAACTTTTTACAATAGCCATGTTGTCACACACAATTATATATACATATATGATTGTTGTGTGTGTATATATTGACTCGCTAAAACACTACCTAACTAATCAATTAATAAATCTCGAATACTTATACTGTTAATTACAATTTATGATAGTTTCAATTTTAAAGAACATAAGTTAAATAAATGAGGATTTCAAATCAATCATCAAAGATTTTGGAGAGCATAATTACGTTAGTTATGACTTATGGTGCTCATTTCAATTCTTTATCATTTGGAAAATTAAAATTTCATATTCTATAACGTCAATTTCAATCTTATGTTATATGTTATCAATATTTTTTATAACAGTCATGTTGTCACACACAATCATATATACATATTGTATATACCAAATTAATTAATAAACTTTGAAAATTATATTTTTAACTAGGATTGGTTTTTAAATGTTATAAGCCTAAATTGAGGTATTAATAAACTAACTATATAAGAAATAATAAAAAACTACAATTATTTAGATTAGAGGGAAAAGCTTAGGAAAAAATATTTGTATTGGAGACGGATTACAGACGGATTTGCTACTGAATATTTTTCATTTTTCATAATTTTTTTAAAAGGAAAAATGCAACATCCGTTGGCAATCGGTCTTTGATTATCAACTAATTATAGACGGAAATTGGACGAACATGACAAAAAAAATTAAAATTTTTTTAAATAATTTCCGTCGGAAATCCATCGCTAAATTGTGACGAATTACCTACGGATATTTGAAAGCCTTAAAGCTTTTAATATCTTAATTTTGATTAAATGACAAACATTGACAATGACTAATGGTTTTATTGTATTAATGATGATCTCTTAGGATTCATATATCTAATCCTTGCAAGATCAAAGTTTCAATTCTTCAGAAAAGAGCTTTTGATGTCAAGCCTTGAAGATAAGAGTTTCTGGATTAGATAGGATCTAGAGGTGTAGATTTAATTCTTTATTTATCTTTGATTATCTCTAGGTCTATCCCTTTGAGTAATGAGTTCCATAGGTTGCTCAATAAAAGTAAAATGATTTTTAAAATACATGCACATACCTCAAAATTCATAAAATATAGTTTGCAAAATCTTAGAGTTGTTTGGAAACTTGTTCTGCATAGTTTTAATGCATTTGTGGTCGACCTGACAAAAGTGTGGACGACCACAAATCATGCGGTCGACCAGACTTCTCAGAGTATCGTCCGCAGATTGTCAAGTGTTCTCTGGAACACTTGCGGATGATGGAGCGGTCGACCGGACTTTTGAGATCATCGTCCGCAGGTTGTCAAGAGTTCTCTGGAACATTTGCGGATGATGGTGCGGACGACCCTCCTGATTTGCGGTCGACCGCACTTCTCCTGAGTGGGATTCAAACAGCCATTTTTATGACCGTTGGTGCATACATATAAATACCCAATCGTTTAAACAACTCATTCCAACTACTTTTTGAGCAAAAATCTGATCCTATTACTTCATAGAACCTCTGAAGATTATTTTGAAACAAAATCTTGACATTCATATTGTAAAATTCATCAAAGTGAGATTTATACAAAATCATTGGGGTTCTTGAGCAACTTACAAGAAAACATTACTCAAAGAGGTATTTATGCTTTACATTGATATATCTTCACATTAAGGTGATTTCATATATCAAACTCTTCTTATTCATATCTTGATTGTTTTGTTCAAGGTTGCATTAAGCTTAAAACTCTAAGGGTTAGAGTGAGCCTTGAACCATAGAAAACTGTGTTTGTGTTAAGAGCTTCTTTTTCATTAATTGTTGTAATAGAGATAGGTGTGTAGACAAGGTTATATTGTAAAACTCAAAGTGTTGAGTGAACCTTGGTTGGTTAAGAGGTTTATGTTGTAAAACCCTAAGGGAATTGGGTGAGCCTCTATTGTATTCTCTCTTACTATATTAGTGAAAGGTTTTGTGAAATCCTTGAGTAGATAGCTCAAGGTAGTGGATTAGGTTTTGTTGGATAAACCGAACCACTATAAATCTTTGTGTTCATTGCTTCTTTTCTTGAACTCATCTTTTCATACTTTGGTTGAACACCAAGTGTTTGATATTTGTTATCTTAGAAAGCTTGTTTAATTTAAAGAGGAAAAATCGGTTAAAACCTAATTCACCCCCCCCCCTCTTAGGTTTTTCAATATTTTTAATTTTTTTTCCTAACTAATATATATTACATTTTAAATTTCAGTCGGAAATGCGTGGAAAATCTACCGATTAATTATCAACTAACACGTTTTAGTCGGAAAGTGGTCGAAAAATAGCAACTGATTTTAGACGTCCGGTCAAACGTACTTTCCGTCGGTATTCTGTCTAAGATCCGTTTCAAATTTCAGACCGAAATATCCGTCGGAAAATTGGGTCGAAAAAACATGATTTTCGTGTAGTGATATATTCTTTAAATTAAAGAGGATATCAATTAAACTTTTGATAAAAATATAGTTTTTTAAAAATAAGTAGACATTCTTTCTAAGCAAACTAAAATACAAATTTGGACATTCAATTCCAGACAGAAAGAATAAACTTTTTGGTATAATAGAAGTACTATTTTGCCTACCTACTCTTACTGGTTTACAAGGTTGTAAATGATAATTAGTATATAACTTTATTGTTGTGTCGGCCTAAAAATTTCATATCTTTAAACGCAACAATCAAATTAAAAAATGTAACAAGTGTAAAATTTGAGGATCTCAAAATGCCCCAACCCAAAAAACACTTTCTCTCCTCACACCCCTCCCCACACTTCCCCATCAAGGTTTCCCCATCAACTCATCTCTCTCATTGAAATTTCTTCACCTTTGGCATTTAATTTTTTTCATTATATTGGAATGATTTGAGTTAGATATATTCTTTAGATTATGGATAATTGATATGAGGATTATGTTTGGAATAGAGTAATTAGATTAGAAGAAAATTTGTTGGAAAAATTTATGAGGGGTGTGTAGAGAGGTTCAGTGATCTTGGGTCAAGGGTTATGAGAGGGGATTGGTGATTCAGGTTGAAGGTATGAACAACTACATGTAATTTGGTAAATCTTTATTAGTATGTTTGATTTTTTTTTTTTCTGAGAGAGACATTTATATTATTTTATTCTTTTGTGAGTGCTGCATTTATTAATTGGAGTGTTGGGCATTGGTGTGCTCTGTTTAAGGAGCTCCTAAAATCTATTCAATTTCACAAAGGAGCCCCTAATATCTATTCAATTTCACAAAGGTAAAGGTTGAAGAAAAGTACTAAGGAAGGTGAGGAAAAGAAAAATATTGATTAGGTGAAGATATGGTTTGATCCTTGGACTAAAAATGCAGTAATCACTAGAAAGACCAATTCTACACTGCTTTGTCAGGTTTCGAAATTTCAAAGATGGAAAGTTCAAGGATTGCTTGTGAAGCAGACTAATTAAACCAGGCTTCAGAGAGAAAATAACTAATTATGAATTGTGTTTTTCTAGTGCTATTATTTCTGAGTAAACTATAACTATAGCCATATAAACTTTACAAATTGATATCTAAATAGTACGTTGCATTCTTCTGTTAGCTTCTTGACATAAACTGATAAACATGTTAAAGTTGATGGTGCGAAGACGCTCTTTTCTCTGATATTTTCTGTGGAGGCAATGTGAATTGACTGAACTATCCTTTTCCTTATCATAACATTGCTTTATTTTAACATCGAAATTTAATTCACTTTCTCGTCTTCTTTAATCAATTTGTGGCTAGGAAGGACATACAAGAGTACTGAACTAATTAAAATCCAAGTTGGAATGAAAAATTTAAACAAAATATAGTTAAATGCCAAAAGAATTATTCCCATTTTGTTTCTTAATTTAATTGTTAGATGTGAGTGATAAAATTGATGCCTAATTTTATATTGGAAGGATTACACTTTTGTAAGTATAGCGAACACAAATTAAATTTCCTAAGTTCCCATTTTGTTCGCTTATTGCAAAGTAGAAGTTCACATATATATTAGAAGGGACAAACATTTCTTATTTTTATAGCCAAAGAACTTATTGATCAGCAAGCTTCTCCTCTGATTTCTTTTGCAGCAGCCCCAAGTCAAACTTCCAAATCTACAATGTCAAATTTATGTAATTAGACAATATCCTCATGTGACTTATAAACTTCCAGACGAAAATCTACAAGGTATAAAATATGACAATGTAGTCTCATGATATGATGTATCAACTTTATTTATTTATTTTTAACAAATAGAAATTGGAAGAGGAAAAAATCCCTTTTGCATGGATAAGATTTCAGTCAACCAGTAATTCGACCACAAAAGAAAAGGAAAAGAAAAATTATCTGATAAAAATAATGTTTACCTATTGCCATGGCCTTAGATGAATGTAATTGAGAATCAATATAATTTTGTGGTTTTTTCAGTCTCAAGAGATTTGCAATTTGACCGTTCTTGGTCTTCTTCTAATGCTAAAATCAATGCAATTACACAGAGGGAAACAGTGAAGAATAGTAGTGAGCAAGGTGAGAGGAGGAAAAATCGTTGTAAGGCCAATTCTACACAGCTTTATTTCTCGATCAACTTCTATTTCTTTTACATCTATAAACTTGCCATCACATGACTAAATAATGAAACGGTCTTGTATCTTATAGCTAATTTAACGTTATAAAGCAATAGTTTATCTAAAACAAATTGAAAGTCGTCATTCTTGTATTGTGTATCTAATTTTTGTCACAAAGAAATTTGAAACTTTGGATGAGTGAATTTACGTTTTTCTTCTTTTTCAGCTGTTTTTTTTCAATAGTTTAGTAATGAACAATGAGACTGACATAAAAATTATTTCACCTGTTTATTTATTTAAACTTCATCAAAATTCTAAACCATTTAATATCTTTTATCAATTTTTTAAATCTTTAAAACTGTAATAACAATATATAATTAGATATTTTAAATATATATTAAATTATTAAACTACTCAAATAAGGTGGATTACACACACATATATATGTGGAAAAATTCCCAGTACCCCAATAAAAATTGCAAATGCAAATTATCCTACCACTTTGAGATATGTTGATTGCTTATGATTATTTAGATCATTTGAACATGCATGTTAAAGGATTGTTTTCAGCCGTGTAATCCATGCCAAGGCGTTTTTGAAGTTCTTGTGGACTGAAGTGAAATTATTATTGTTATTATTTTATTTTATTTTGAAAGGTGAATATATTAAACAGTGAAGAATAAGAAGTCAACATAAGACAAGGAGCCCTACCAGAGGTATACATCACGGCCAACAAAGAATATTGTTCAATGAGGAATTGCATGTATAGAATTAAATGTAAAATTCAGGTAATTAGATAATATGTTGACGTGATTTATAAATTATAAACTTCCAGCTGATGGAAATTATACAAGGTAAAATATGAAACTGTGGTCGATCAACTTCTATTAATTTCTTTTACTTATACAAACTTACCATCCAATATTTGGTTAATAAGGTTAGTATAATAATAAATAGGCACTAAATAATGAAACTTTCTATAATCTTGTAACTAATTTAATACTTCTTCTGTCTGCAATCGAATGTCCACATTTGAATTAACTTAAAAATTAGAAAGAGCATTTAACTTCATAGAAGTTACCTTTTTATCTTTATTATTAATGAATTTAGTAGTAGAAATTGTTAGTTAGTTGATGTAAATTCTTTAAATTAAAGACCTTGTTATTCAAATTTTAGATGAAAAAAAAATTTATTTTAGGAAAATGAACATTCATTTTCGGACATTCTAAAATAGAAAAATTAACATTTAATCCTGGGTGGATGAAATATTATAAAGCAATGGTATAACTAAAAAAATTGATAGTCATCTTTTCTTAAAAAAATTAAAAATTTCAACTATATTTGGATTATTTTTTGAAAAATATTATTTTTTGTTTTGGAATGAGTTTTAAATTTCGATTCTCGATTCAATTACTTAAAAGTTGTTCAACTTCCTTATGACATTTATGTGGTCCTAAATTTCAAGAAATTTGTTAGGTATTTAATAAAATATAATAAAAGAAATCGCGATGTCGCCAAGAAAGAGCTAGAAAGACGTTGTATTGAGGTTCAATAGAGCCGCCCTCACTATTTGGAAAAGAAGGGGCCACCCATGAAACACCCCCACAGGTCACAACGCATAGACCAAATAATCCAAGAAAATTGACAAGTGGATTCCTCCGCCACACCACAAAAAGAGCACTTCACATGGTCCCAGGATATGATTCCTCTTTTAGTTAACATAACCTTAACGGGAACTAATTATTTGATTGGCCGTGAATTGATTAATTAATCTATAATTGATTAATAGACCATGATTTGTGTTGATGTTGTTATTGAACTTAATAACTTGATTACATATTTTATGCGAGCGATTCGATAATTTAGTTTAATTAAGTTTAGAGTTAATTTGTTGTGTTTCTCAAATACCTAATTTTATAGGAATCGAAATTTGCGGTGCTAAGAGAAATTTTAAGTCATTACTCAAATATATGGTTATCGATGACTGATTCCAAATAAATGAATCTGAAATACAAAGTCCTTGCTAACTTCTTTTTTCCATTAATTACTATAAAACAATTAAGATGGCCAATAATAATTGAAATCGCATAATTCATAGAATTAAAACAAAAATTGTATGAATACTCATAATCTCATAATTGAAAAATCTATCAAAAAGATTGGATTTTCAATTAAATAACATAATCTCATAATCCCAAATAAAATAAACATTGTACATGTCATTTCTAACCAAAGAGAACTACTCACAATCCATAAAATATAACATCATAAAAAGATTTAAGTAGAGAGATAAACTACTTAATTGGGAAACCAAAATCTAGAGAATCTCCAATCTTCAACAATGCCAAAAGAATGTTTCTAAGTTGCTTGGGATCCTTAAAAGTAAACTAATAAACCCTATAAATAGTTACAAGAGTGCTATTTAAAAACTACTTAAAAACATCCCAGAAACTTCAATCCAGAGAGTGGACGCCCGTGTTTGAAAAGTGGATGCCTGGATGGTCAAAAACGTCAAACTGGACGTGTCAACTTCTATTTTCTTTCAAATCAACCTTCTTCGAGCTTTCAACTTCTCCCAATTTCATTTAACCATCTTCCAAATCCTTCAAAAAACCTGCAAACAAAGATAGAAGTGTAAAAAACCATTTCAAGTGCATAAACACATAATTAGCTAGATTTAAACTCAATAAATAACACAACAATCTCCTAACAACCAAGTTAATTATGGTTTAATTATGGTCATCTGGGCCTAGAGTTATCAGAGGGGCTCGGTGATCTAAGTCAAGGGGTATGAACAACTACAAGCAATTTGATAAATCTTGATTACTATGTTTATTTTTATTTTTATGAGATAGAGAGACTATGTTCTTTTTAGAGAGATAAATTTCGGAGAATGACGGTTTAGGTTAAATGACTCTTAATTACAAGAAGGATATTTATGTCATTTTATACTTTTATGAGTAATGCATTTATTAATTTAGGTGTTTAAGGAGCCCCTAAAATCTATTCAATTTCACAAACGTAAAGGGTGAATAAAAGTACTAAGGAATAGGTGAGGAAAAGAAAAATATTGATTAGCTAGGTGAAGATAGTTTGATCCTTCTACTAAAATTGCAGTACTCACTTGAAGGGCCAATTCTACACTGTTTTGTTAGGTTTCGAAATTTCAAAGATGGAGAGTCCAAGGATTGCTTGTGAAGCAGACCAAACGAGGCTTCAGAGAGAAAAAAACTGATTATCCATTGTGTTTTTCTAGTTCTATTATTTCTGTGTAAGCTATAATGTTTACCTACTGCCATCGCCTTAGATGAATGTAATCAATATAATTTTTTCGTTGTTTCAGTCTCAAGAGAATTCCAATTACACAGAGGGAAACAATGAAGAATAGTAGTAAGAAAGTTGAGTGGAGGACAAATCGTTGATTAGTTGAAAAAGAGAAATTGGTACATTCCGAAAATGGATTAAAAGAACACAGATATTTTAGAAAAGAAATGACTGCGTAAACGAACATACAAGAAATTAAACGGTAAAAAAAGAAGATATTAGTTGAAGTCTTCAGTAGTGGTTGGAGAATGATTCATCCTTGAATTTTTAAATTGTTTAGTTTAGGCAAAACCCCTGTATATATAGATATCTTTCCCATGCTATTCTTCACCAAGAAGATTTAGTCTGAAGAAACTCTTCTTCTCATATCTAAGACTAAATTAAGATGGCTATTCGGTTCATAGTTTTCACAGCCATTATCCTATCAGCTTTCGCAGTCGCTTATGCACATGATCCCAGTCCTTTGCAGGATTTCTGTGTTGCTGTCAACGATTCCGCTGCAGCCGGTAAGTAACGATACATATAACTGCATTTTAAGATACAATTTTCTGACGATTATTTCTAATGTAAATATATATTATATGCAGTGTTTGTGAATGGAAAAATATGCAAGGATCCAAAGATGGTCAAAGCGGAAGACTTTTTCTTTGAAGGCCTTAACAAGCCTGGAAATACTTCGAATCCGGTCGGTTCAGCTGTGACGGCAGTTAACGTGAACAACCTACCTGGTCTTAACACGTTAGGGGTTTCGTTGGTTCGTATTGACTTCGCACCTTACGGCCTAAACCCACCCCATACACACCCTCGTGCAACTGAGGCCCTGTTTGTCTTGGAAGGCACCCTCTATGTTGGATTTGTTACCTCCAATCCAGGAAATAACATGAAGAACCGTTTATTTACCAAGACCTTAAATGCAGGAGATGTCTTTGTGTTCCCTGAAGGTCTCATTCATTTTCAGTTTAACATTGGACATTCTCCAGCCATTGCCTTTGCTGGTTTGAGTAGCCAAAACCCAGGAGTTATCACTATTGCTAATGCCGTTTTCGGATCGGATCCACCTATCTCTATTGATGTTCTCACCAAAGCATTCCAAGTGGAGAAGGATGTCATTAACTATCTTCAATCACAATTTTGGTGGGATAACAATTCGTAAAAACGTGATATATCCGAAACTGTTGAATTCGGATAAATAAATGCACACTACACTTCTCTGCTTCAAATAAGAATATGCATTATGCATCCGCAAGAGAGCAGAATGTTATTGTACGTGCACATCTTGTTTGGTGTATCCTATCTGATTTTTTTCTGAAAGAAATTTGAAATTTTTGTTGAGTGAAATAACTTTTCGGTCTCCTTCATGTGCGTTTTGAATACGTTTAGTTTTGAACTATGAGAATTACATCAAAATTCTTTCTATGTGTTTATTTATTCAAACTTCATCAAAAGTCTTAACTATTTAATGCCTTTTTATCATTTTTTAAATCTCTGAAACCGTAAAAAAAGATTTGATTAGATATTTTCAAACGAATATGTAGAATTAGATAAACATAAAAAAAAATCTTTGGTAAAAGAGAGTGTACAGGATAGGGTTTTATATTTCTGTGAAATTACTCCCTTGACTGATGAATGGTTATTGGTCAACAAGGACAACCTTTATTTCTTTTCTTTTTTTATTGTGAAGAAAGGCCAGACAAAATTCTTGACCTAGTCTTTGTAATCTTACCCAGAAATGGTACACGTAGTGAACTAATTACTAAGGTTACTGATAAACCCAATCCCTAACCGTAAAACTTTTAAATCTAAGTACATTATACCCCAACAATGCTTCTTTCTGATGCTAAATAGCAGATATTTAAGATTGAAGTCATTCAGAATGCCCTTGATTTTAAGCACGTCCACAATTAATATTACGTTAATGGTATTATCAAATGGTACCTTAAGGATGTCTTTGGATGAACATTTTTTTGGGAGGTTTTCTTTTTCCAGATTGTGAGAATTCCAAATAATGAAATCGTTGTCTGTATAATTTAGTAAATTGGTTTTTTAAACTTCTTGACTTTTTGATAAGGATTTTTAACCCACTCAAAACTCTTATCTAAAACCCATCTAAATATCTATGTATCATTGAAAAATTACCCCAAAAAAAGCCCTGCTGATCAAAAAAATAAGGAGGGAAACTGCATCCTTTGCCATTTTTTCCCATTTTTATACTCACTTTTTTTTCACTTTCATCCAAGGAATCCAAAGCCGACCTTCAAAGGTTTGAAGGTTTGAAACACAGTATGATTTTAATAAGGTTTGAAACTTTATGTTTGGATTAATTTTGAATTCTATTGAACCAAAGGCATTCACGAATAAAAAACGGGGCCTAATGCTGAGCTAAAAACATTTGGAACTTCTGAAGGCTGTTATTTCTTCTAGATCCATATTTCAACTACTAATTGTAGTTGAATTTTATTAGGTACACAGTAGAGTAGCTTGTCCTTAATGCATTTTTCAATTGTCATTCTTTTGTGTCTATAACATGCCAGAGGTAGTAATAGGTGTTGGTAATAGTGAAATGTTGGATTTTGGAGTTGTTGATAGTGGCTTAATAATATAGGAAAATCATGGTTTTTCGACTGAATTTGCCAATGGAAATTTCCATCTGAAATTAGGCATGGATCTCAGACATAATACCAACATAAAGTAATTTTGACTAGTCATCTAAAATCAATTGCCATCTTTCAACCATTTTGTGAGAGCAACTTTTTTGTTAGTAATTAGTCGGTATATTTTACATGATTTTCGAGAGAAACTTAAAAATATGATATAAATAAAAATAGTCCTAGATAATTCGTTGCACCAAATAGTCGTAAGTTAATATGTTCGTCTGATTTCTGCCTATAATCAAAGACCGATTTTCGACGTATTCTTCATATCTGTATCCAATACAAAGTTTTTTTTTCTTTCTTTTTTCCCTCGAAATAATTGTAGTTTTTATTATTTCCTACTGTTAGTTTATGAATATCTCAAACTTTTTAAATTAATTAGTTATATACAATATATATATATTGTTGCGTGTGACAACATGCCTATTATAAAAAATATTTATAACTTATACCGTAGGATTGAAATTGATGTTATAGAATATGAAATTTCAATTCACCAGATGATAAAGAATTCAAATCAGCATTATGATGAAAGTAATTATTCTCTACAAATTGTTTGAAGATTGATTTGTAATCCACATTTATTTGACTTATGTTCTTTAAAATTGAAAAGGTCCTAAATTCTAATTAACAATATAAGGGAGTGTCCTGAACATGAAATTCAATTAAATTTTTAAATCTTGTAAATTTTCATGGATTTAATAAAATTCCATTGAATTTAGGAGGGTGCCATCATTATGGAATTTAGAGGAAATCGTCTATTTATTATCAATAAAAAATAAAAAATAAAATATAAAATATAAAAAAATCATGTATATCTCGACTCGGTTGCCATAACCTTATATTTACCCTCCTGCAACAATAATTGTGTACACATATATTGATTTGTTTATATGTATTTTTTTATGTACAAATTATTATATTTATTTTATTTTTAAAAAGTCCAATAAAAATTCACCAAATTCCACAAAACAATTATGACATAATATTCCACGTAATCCATCTACTTGGTTTGGTATATTATCCTATTACTCACACATGAATTTAGTTTGATGTAGACAAATTTATTCTTTGTTTCCTTCTCAAATTATTATTCAATCTTTATTAGCGATAAAACTATGATATTGAGTAGAAAATTTTTATTTAATAAAAAAAAAGTAGAAAAGTTTTATTAAGAATTTCATAGGTAGAAATGTATGTAATAGCAAATATACATATTTCAAACAAAGCATACAAAAAAGTATAAAATCTAAAGTAAATGAATAATTAATAAAGAAGTCCATTAAAAAATTAATGGATGATTGAGTCGAGTTTAGACATATATTGGTTCTCCTATATTTTTTCTTGTATAAATTTTGTTATATCTATTTTGTTGAAACTCCAATAAAAATTCACCAAATTCTGTGACATAAAATTCCATGAAATTCTATGGAATCTACTAAATTCTATTAAATTCATGAAAATCCACAAGATATAAAAATTCCATTGAATTCCATATCTACCATACAAAATCTTTAATCTCCAAAAATGGACAATTGCAATTTTTGGTACTTGTGAAATTTCTAGGATTTCTCACATGCAAGCCACACACTTCCAGAATTATGACATGAGAAAAAATTTCATCGAGAAATAGACAAGTAGATGTTAACATCTTTTGCTCTTTCTCTAGTCCATTCAATTAAATGTGAAGTATAATAGACCCCAATTGCCTATAAATAACATAAACACAAAATATTAATTTTAAAAAATAAGGAAAAAATAAATAATTAACAAAAATAAAAATAAGTACTAAAACTAAATAATCAGTATTAAAATATTTTTTTTAAAAGTAAAGGTCATTATGTGTACGGAAGTTTGGAACTCCTTAAGAAGTTTTATGTACACATGTTTGAAACTCCTTCTTAAGTTCCAAGCCACATATCACGGAACTCATGAGGTAGTTTCCCACATGTTTACATGGATCTAATTACTGTGTTCCGTGTACACATCTCTAGAACTATTTTATGAATTCCGTGACACATAGCTCAAACTGAGAAAGGAGTTCATATGTATACATGGAACTCCTTAAGGTTGGTTGCTTTATTTCTACATTTTACTTGAATACATTATTACACACACGAACTACACTCCAAGTGTTTGATTTTTTTGTCTTAGAAGTGCATAATCAAATTAGGTTGCGAAAATAAGATAATAAAACCTAATTAATTCCCCCTTTAGGTTTTTCACAAACCATATAACCGAATTCACACTCCTATATATATATGAGCAAGTTAATTACATAATAGTTAAATAATATAAATTACTAAGTGACAATATGAGATTATATATAATTGTAAACACATGATATAATAATATACAAACAACATTGTACACATACTAAGTGACAGAATTGTTCTAATATTTTGAGTTATTGGCCGATACAGCTTCTAACTTGGGGACTTTTTGGTTTTGTTATAGTTCTTGTGATTGGAATTCTCTATTTTGCATGTAATGGTTTTGATGATCCAAAACTGTTTTGGGCTACTTTGATGCATGCTATTTGGTATATGGACGAACCATGAAAATCGAAAATTGTTTATGGACTGTAATCGATAATTTTGCTTAATGTAATTTCATTATATAGAGTTGATATTAAAAGTTTATGAAATAGATTATTTACGTAAACAATTCCTCAAATGTTATTTTAAGATTATAATTATTGGGGTTGCTCGAATTATAAAGAGGGGGCAATGATCTAATTTCCTTTTTTTCTTTGTGATTTTGGATATCATAGAGTCAAGTATTTATTATTCTATTTAAGGCTTGTAAATCTTTAGATTAAAAAATACTACTTAGAATATTGGGATGAAAATTATTATTGTGGTCGTTTGACGTGACGTATAAAATTCAATATTTTAAATTTTCTCCCACGATTAAATTTGTAATCTTGATTACTAATTCAGTTCCACAAGAACCATCTGGTAACCTTTCTGGAAGAAATGGAAAAGGTTCTTTTTCCATTCTGGAAGAAATTTTTAATGTACAACGGGATCGATCCTACATCGAAAATGCCTAACGTAAACAAGTTTTAAACAATTAAGAGCAGTAATCAAAATGGATGTAAAATTATGAAAGACTTAATCCAATTCAGAAAATATTGACTACCGGGTAAAAGGTATTAGGTGATGTCTTGAGTAGTAGTTGGAGAATCATTCATTTCCGAATTTTAAAATTTTAATTGTAGAAAAAAACAAGAATATAAATAGACATCTTCTCCGTGCTATCTTCACCAAGATTTTTTGAAGAAAATATTAATTAGTTCTCAGCCTCAGAATCACATCTAAAAATGGCTGCTCGCTTCATAGTTTTCATTGCCATTGCTATATCAACTTTTGCATTTGCTAATGCACATGATCCCAGTCCACTGCAGGATTTCTGTGTCGCAGTCAAGGATTCCGATGCTTCCGGTAAGTAACTATACATAACTGCCCCATGCATTTGATCCATATTTCATGTTAAGATACACTTTTCTGACAATCAATTTTAATGTAAATACTTTCAGTGTTTGTGAATGGAAAAATATGCAAGGATCCAAAGATGGTCAAAGCCGAAGACTTCTTGTTCCAAGGCCTTGACAAGCCCGGAAATACTTCGAATCCGGTCGGTTCTGCTGTGACAGCAGTTAATGTGAACAATCTAGCTGGTCTCAATACTTTAGGGGTTTCGTTGGCTCGTATTGACTATGCACCTTATGGTCTAAACCCACCCCATACACACCCTCGTGCAACTGAGGTTCTCGCTGTTTTACAAGGCACACTCTATGTTGGATTTGTCACTTCCAATCCTGGAAATAACATGAAAAATCGTCTATTTACGAAGACCTTAAAAGAGGGAGATGTCTTTGTGTTCCCTGAAGGTCTCATTCATTTTCAATTTAATATTGGACATGATCCGGCCATTGCATTTTCTGGTTTGAGTAGCCAAAACCCAGGAGTTATCACCATTGCTAATGCCGTTTTCGGATCGGATCCTCCAATCTCTCCGGATGTCCTCACCAAAGCATTCCAAGTCGACAAGAATGTCATTAGATATCTTCAATCACAGTTTTGGTGGGATAACAACCAGTAATAATTTTGGGATGTTATGTTCTGTCACAGTTTTACATTGATGGATCAAGAACTGTGAAAGCAAAATAAACATACCTTTGCATTGTATCTGCTCTTAATAATAACATGCAGCAACTGAGCAGAATATTGTTGTATGATTGTACCGTGTACTGTTATAAGAAATAAAAATTGACATCTTTGTCTAACTTATTATTTCATTTTAGATACTTTACAAACATATTACCAAATATAAACGTTCAAAATTAACTGAGAAGTATCATGAAGTTCATTTAGCAAGTAAGGAGTCAGTTAGCCAATAATTGAGAGATGTGTTCCAAGTTTGTATAATAATGGAAATAGAACAAATTCACTGGAATTGATTTAATTTGTGTCATGGCATGCATGTATAGACTTTTAATCTTGTTGAAGAAGAAAATAATCAAGCCAAGCAGGATGCGATGCAATTTTCTTTAATCTGTGGAAGTCAAGATAGTTAGTTGGTTAGTTAGATGGTGTAATAGCTTGATCAAGAAGACATTTTCTATACAGAAGTTAAATATATTTGAATAAACACACAGAGATGCTCATGCTCCGTGACTTTCCCCAAACTTCTTGTCTCTACTTCAGTTTTGACAAATCTTCTTTGCCCTGGACAAGGAGAACAGTCATATGACTTTTGGGGTGTGTACCAGATGAGTAAGTTAGTAAATATGCTCAAGAGCAATGGCTAATAGGAACCGCTTGGGAGTAGAATACTTTCTTTTTTCTTTTTCTAAAAGGCTGGAATAGAACACTTACCTCTTGAATTGACTCTTCATTTACTTTTATAGCATCTTCCTTTATAAATGTTTCACTTTTAACTTGGATTAAAAAATAAAGACGACATTTGATTTTAATTAAATTATCAAATTATATTTGATATTAATATATTGGAAGTTGGGTGTCATGAGTTATTGAGATGTAAATCTCTTAAATTAAATACTAAGCAATGAAAATCATGAGCTAGTAGAATATACATTCTTTAAATTAAAGAGGATATCAATGAAAATTTTGATAAAAATATAGTTCTTATTAAACAAACTAAAATATAAATGTGGACATTCAATTTCGGATAGAGAGAATAATTTTTTTGATATAATAGAAGTATTATTTTTCCTACTTACTCTTATTGGTTTACAAGGTTGTAAGTGATAATTAGTATATAACTTTATTGTTGTGTCGGCCTAAAAATTTCATATCTTTAAACGCAACAATCAAATTAAAAAATGTAACACATTTAAAATTTGAGGATCTCAAAATACCCCAACCCAAAAAACACTTGCTCTCCTCACACCCCTCACCACACTTCCCCATCACTCATCTCTCTCACTGAAATTTCTTCAGCTAGCATTTAATTTTTTTCATTATATTTGAATGATTTGAGTTAGATATATTCTTTAGATTATGGATAATTGATATGAGGATTATCTTTGGAATAAAGTAAACTAATAAACCCTATAAATAGTTACAAGAGGTCCTAGAGTTAATTACATAAAAGTCCTAATTAAAAACTACTTAAAAACATCCCAAAAACTTCAATCCAGAGAGTGGACGCCCGTGTCTGAAAAGTGGATGTCTGGACAGTCAAAAACGTCAAACTGGACGCGTGAAGGTGCCACACTTCTGAAGGTGGACGCGTAAATTGGATGAGACGCGTAGATTTTAACTCATACGCGTCCACTTCTATTTTCTTTCAAATCATCCTTCTTCGAGCTTCCAACTTCTTCCAATTTCATTTAAGCATCTTCCAAAACCTTCAAAAGACTTGCAAACAAAGATAGAATTGTAAAAAATCATTTCAAGTATATAAACACATAATTAACTAGATTTAAACTCAATAAATAACACAACAAGCTCCTAAAAACCACGTTAATTATGGTCATATGGGCCGAGAGTTATCAGAGGGGCTCGGTGATCTAGGTCGAGGGGTATGAACAACTACAAGCAATTTGATAAATATTGATTACTATGTTTATTTTTATTTTTATGAGAGACAGAGACTATGCTTTTTTTAGAGAGATAAATTTCGGAGAATGATGATTTAGGTTAAATGAGTCTTAATTACAAGAAGGATATTTATGTCATTTTATACTTTTATGAGTAATGCATTTATTAATCCGGGTGTTGGGTGATGCGTTTAAGGAGCCCCTAAAATCTATTCAATTTCACAAAGGTAAAGGGTGAATAAAAGTACTAAGGAAGGTGAGGAAAAGAAAAATATTGATTAGCTAGGTGAAGATAGTTTGATCCTTGGACTAAAATTGCAGTACTCACTTGAAGGGCCAATTCTACACTGTTTTGTTAGGTTTCGAAATTTCAAAGATGGAGAGTCCAAGGATTGCTTGTGAAGCAGACCAAACGAGGCTTCAGAGAGAAAAAAACTGATTATCTATTGTGTTTTTCTAGTTCTATTATTTCTGTGTAAGCTATAATGTTTACCTACTGCCATCGCCTTAGATGAATGTAATCAATATAATTTTTTCGTTGTTTCAGTCTCAAGAGAATTCCAATTACACAGAGGGAAACAATGAAGAATAGTAGTAAGAAAGTTGAGTGGAGGACAAATCGTTGATTAGTTGAAGAATTTTTCAGCCTTGGACTAAAAGGTATGTAATTATTACTTATATGACCAATTCTACACAGCTTTATTTCTCAATCAAATCAAGATATTTGGTTAGCCTTGATGCCCAATTCCAAATTAGTATATTTATAATATAATAAGGATTGATATGAATTGATCTATATAATTATCATTATCTATTGGTACAGCGAAGGCCATCCCAAGGTGATTGATGAAATAAAATATTAATTAGAGGGATATTTGTTTTGAGAAAAATTGAGCGATATTAATATTTGTTATTACGCAGGTATTAATATTTTATCTTAATAATGGTTGTTATTAGCTTAAGGGAAATTTAACAAATTCCTTTTGGCATTATAAATTTGAATAAATTCTTATCATTTAACAAAGCCCTTTGGGGAGAACAAGATATTAGTAATTTCTGAAAATGGAAAGGTAAGAAGAGGAAAAAATTGTTAATTAGTTGAAGAATTTTCCATCCCATGCCAGACCAATTCTACACTGCTTTATTTCTCAGTCATATCCAGATATTTGGTTAGCCCTGATGCCTCAGTCCCAAATTAGGATATGCATAATAATATATATGATTAAGAAAAATTATTCTATATACTCATTATTCTTTCGCATAAATGAGTGATGAAACAAAATATTAATTAGAGTGTTAATAAATTAAATTATTAAACTATTCAAAAGGGGACTTCCATAATGTCTCTTAAAACAGACATATATATATATATACATAGATATATACATACACACACATATGCAAAAATTCCCACGCAAATAATTGCAAATGCAAATATCCAACAATAATTGTGAGTAAATTATTAAGAAAATGTATTTAATTGATGAGAAAGTACTTTCCCAACAATTTATTAGTGTTTCAAATGCTCAAGCTTCCCCATGCTAAAGGTATTTTAGGAATATTTTATAAAAATACACATTTTTAACTTTTTCTTAAGGCAGTTTATTTATAGAAGTAGCAGAAGAAAAAGTTCAAGCTAAAAAAGAGTACAACCAACAAATTACATCCAAATCACTAAGACAAAAGTGGCACAATAAACAGAATAAAACTAACGATGCACAACAGCCACAAACAAACCAGTCTTGAATCTATAATTATGAGACTATCTCTGCTGAACCTTTACTCCTCAAAAAATATCAGCAACTTAGTGTAATAATCCACTACATCAGCCAGCAAGATGGCAGCAGAACAGCACCTTCAGAGCAACTTGAGATCATAGAGAACAGGAATTAGTTAGTCAAGAACACAAGGCATCCCCTAATATGTTAGGATATTTGTGATAAGCTTCACACCTCCCACAATTACGATTATTAGGAACAAAAACATCTGTCACAACACCAAAGTTGTTGAAACACGTCCAAATAGCATCCATGGAAGAAGTAACATTAATATTTCCAACAAACACTGA
The DNA here is from genome assembly GCA_019593545.1 of Apocynum venetum. Taxonomy (NCBI): domain Eukaryota; kingdom Viridiplantae; phylum Streptophyta; class Magnoliopsida; order Gentianales; family Apocynaceae; genus Apocynum; species Apocynum venetum. The sequence goes on from SRSM01000149.1 coordinate 1,483,567, forward strand.
ATGAAATTACTCAATTCACAAAGTTGCTCAAAAGTTGTTCAACAATTCCTTATGCCATTTCCGTGGTTCTATATTTCAAGAGATTCTCTATAAGCTATATACAGTTTGGGCTTAGTCCTTTGGTGAAAAGGAGAAATTGGTACATTCCGAAAATGGATTAAAAGAACACAGATATTTTAGAAAAGAAATGACTGCGTAAACGAACATACAAGAAATTAAACGGTAAAAAAAAAAGATATTAGTTGAAGTCTTCAGTAGTGGTTGGAGAATGATTCATCCTTGATTTTTTAAATTGTTAAGTTTAGGCAAAACCCCTGTATATAAAGATATCTTTCCCATGCTATTCTTCACCAAGAAGATTTAGTCTGAAAAAACTGTTCTTCTCATATCTAAGACTAAATTAAGATGGCTATTCGGTTCATAGTTTTCACAGCCATTATCCTATCAGCTTTTGCAGTCGCTTATGCACATGATCCCAGTCCTTTGCAGGATTTCTGTGTTGCTGTCAACGATTCCGCTGCAGCCGGTAAGTAACGATACATATAACTGCATTTTAAGATACAATTTTCTGACGATCATTTCTAATGTAAATATATATTATATGCAGTGTTTGTGAATGGAAAAATATGCAAGGATCCAAAGATGGTCAAAGCGGAAGACTTTTTCTTTGAAGGCCTTAACAAGCCTGGAAATACTTCGAATCCGGTCGGTTCAGCTGTGACGGCAGTTAACGTGAACAACCTACCTGGTCTCAACACGTTAGGGGTTTCGTTGGTTCGTATTGACTACGCACCTTACGGCCTAAACCCACCCCATACACACCCTCGTGCAACTGAGGCCCTGTTTGTCTTGGAAGGCACCCTCTATGTTGGATTTGTTACCTCCAATCCAGGAAATAACATGAAGAACCGTTTATTTACCAAGACCTTAAATGCAGGAGATGTCTTTGTGTTCCCTGAAGGTCTCATTCATTTTCAGTTTAACATTGGACATTCTCCAGCCATTGCCTTTGCTGGTTTGAGTAGCCAAAACCCAGGAGCTATCACTATTGCTAATGCCGTTTTCGGATCGGATCCACCTATCTCTATTGATGTTCTCAGAAAAGCATTCCAAGTGGAGAAGGATGTCATTAACTATCTTCAATCACAATTTTGGTGGGATAACAATTCGTAAAAACGTGATATATCCGAAACTGTTGAATTCGGATAAATAAATGCACACTATATTCTCTGCTTCAAATAAGAATATGCATTATGCATCCGCAACAGAGCAGAATGTTATTGTACGTGCACATCTTGTTTGGTGTATCCTATCTGATTTTTTTCTGAAAGAAATTTGAAATTTTTGTTGAGTGAAATAACTTTTCGGTCTCCTTCATGTGCGTTTTGAATAAGTTTAGTTTTGAACTATGAGAATTACATCAAAATTCTTTCTATGTGTTTATTTATTCAAACTTCATCAAAAGTCTTAACTATTTAATGCCTTTTTATCAATTTTTAAAATCTCGTTAACCGTAAAAAAAGATTTTATTAGATATTTTCAAACGAATATGTAGAATTAGATAAACATAAAAAAAAATCTTTTTCCAGATTGTGAGAATTCCAAATAATGAAATCTTTGTCTTTATAATTTAGTAAATTGGTTTTTTAAAATTCTTGACTTTTTGGTAAGGATTTTTAACCCACTCAAAACTCTTATCTAAAACCATCTAAATAGGCATTTTTTTCTAAATTCCGAAAAAAAAAATCATTGAAAAATCAATTGCCAGCTTTCAACCATTTTGCGAGAGAAACTTTTTTGTTAGTAATTAGTCGGTATATTTTCCACGAATTTTCGAGAGAAACTTAAAAATATGATATAAATAAAAATAGTCGTAGATAATTCGTTACACCAAATAGTCGTAAATTAATATGTTCGTCTGATTTCTACCGAATTTTCGACGGATTCTTCATATCAGTCTCCAATACAAAGTTTTTTTTTCTTTCTTTTTTCCCTCGAAATAATTGTAGTTTTTATTATTTCCTATTGTTAGTTTATGAATATCTCAAAGTTTATTAATTAATTAGTTACATACAATATGTATATATTGTTGCGTGTGACAACATGACTATTATAAAAAATATTTATAACTTATACCGTAGGATTGAAATCGATGTTATAGAATATGAAATTTCAATTCACGAGATGATAAAGAATTCAAATGAGCATTATGAGTAAAGTAATTATGCTCTACAAATTGTTTGAAGATTGATTTGCAATCCACATTTATTTGACTTATGTTCTTTAAAATTGAAAATGTCCTAAATTCTAATTAACAATATAAGGGGGTGTCCTCAACATGAAATTCAATTAAATTATTAAATCTTGTTGATTTTCATGGATTTAACTGATTTTTATGTTATTTAATGACTATATTTTGTTTAAAAATTGGTTAATTATGTTATTTAATGGATATATTTCACGTTTCCCTTCTATTTCTTTGTTTGTAAGTTTTCCAGTGTATTTTAATTCATTATGGAGATAAAAAGAAGAAGAAGAAATGTTGGAGAAGTACAAAAAAAAATTTATGTCATCCAATAACGTTGCGCAATAAGAAGATGACAAGTGACGCAATCAGAAGATGACAAGTGGTGCTTCTAGAAGCCGCAATGTGAACCAATGAGGACGCGACAGGTGGTGAAGTTGGGAAAATTAGGCCACCAACTAAATTTTCAAGACTTTGGGATGCAAAATGACCATTTTGCCCCTAATTTATGTGGCTATAAATAAGAACTTATTTTTATGATTTCAATACCAATTTAGCTCCAATTTTCTCCATTTCTTTTGCGATTTCTTTCTTTAATTATTGTCTTCATCTTAGTATATTTTCCACAATTTATAGAATAATATTTCAAGGCCTTTTGTAATATTTAGTAAAGAAATTATGTCCGAATAATTTCAATATTTTCAAGGAGTTTATCTTTCAAAATTTCTTTCCAATGTTTATAAATTTCATCTTATATTTATTAAATATGTATTGTGAGTAATTTCCTTTTGTTAGCAAGGATATGCATTAAGTTATTAATAAATGGGATTATGAGATAATTTTCTTTGTACTTAATTTTTATTTGGATTTATTTAAGTGGACTTATGGTCGGTTTACCCGCCTAGTCTTTATCCATTTTTCTTTATGCACTTTAAATATCGTAAATGGATGGCCGAGCCACCTAATTAGTTTAATTTACTTTTATTTCTTTTATTTTCTTTATTATGGAAGGCCGAGCCTCCTAACTAGTTTAATTTCTTTTTATATCTTTAATTCTTTTTAATGGAAGGCCGAGCCTCCATACTTTTAGTTTAATTTATTTAAATGGCCGGTTGAATCGCCTAATTTTTTTAGTTAATATAAATCCAATATTTCTTTATATATATATATATATGTATTTATTTAATATACTTATATATATTAATTTTGTGAATTAATTGGATTGAGAATCTAATTAATGAATGTGATTATATAGCTAGGATTATTAATCTTGTATTAATTATTGAAATAGCATCTACTAGTTTAATTGAGTTGCAGCTGTTAGCTTAATTAAATTAGTAACGGAATTATATAATTTAAATTGTATATAATTAAGTTGTTTGTTATATACAATTTAATGTTGGTGATGTCTTATTTGTTTAATGCAATTTGATTGAGCATCCTATACACGCTGGTTGGTAGTGGTGTTTAATTAAATTAGAGATTAATCTGTTTGAACTGATCGGAATTAATCTAATTTGTAAGGATAGGAATCTATCTGAGTTGATCGGGATTCTAAAACCAATTACTTAATAATGTATTTATCTATGTTTAATCCCATGAAAAAAAATAACTTGATACTTGTTCCTTGTTAACACCTTTTTATATAATTTATATTCTAAATTCCCTTTTAATTCTATTCACAAATCCAAAAACCCCAAAAATATTTATTTTAAATTGTTGTTAGTATTGTGATTTGACAATAATGTAAGTTTACTATGTGTTTTAGTACATTTAAGGTCACTCTCTACTCACTAGAACTTGTTCTTTCACATGTTTGAGACAAAATTTAAATAAGATCTTCGTTGATTTAGGGATGACATAAGACCTTATTTGATAGTTTGAGCATTTTTGAACAAACCATACTTATATATATCTCTCAATCCTATTTTGAGCCCACATGTATGAATGGTTTTATTACCATTTAATTTCTTTGATAAATAGTATCGCTTATTACTTTTCCATACATATATGCTTTATTGAGAATGTATTAAACATGTGTTAATCTGTATCGAAAAGTTATGAACACTATTGATAAAGGATTACAATATATTGTCAAAAATCAAAAAGTAAAGAGCTCATAGATATGATCTTTTCAAAAAAAAAAAAAGAGAAAGAAAATAGAAAAGCAAAAAAAAAATGAAGAATTATCATGGCTAAGGTTTTCTTCAAGAGGAAGTAATTTATTCTCAATTTAAACTCTTGAAATATTTTGTATATTCCTATCATTCGTTTGTAGCCAAATTCTGAACTTAGCATTACAAGCTTTAAAGTCCTATTTGACCCAAATCGACCAAAATTTTTCATCATTAGTGGAGAGTATGTGAGTTTACAAGTTTATAAGTTGTGTTGAGAAACTAAGAATGTATTTTTATTTACATAGTGACTTTCATTATATTGATAGCATGTTTTAAAAATTAAAAAACAAATTTTTTTTAGAGTTTTATGTTTTCACAGTCACATTTTGTTAACTTTGAATATTAATGTTAAACTTGTAAATGATATTCAAGCACAAGAGCACAATTGTTTTTTAAATAAAAAGGGGTTAATTGAGAAAGTTGTATTGAAATTAATATAATATTTTGTTACCTTATTAATCTTGTTTAAGTTATTTATATTTGTATATTTTTTGTTTATATTTTGCTTTAGGACAAGCAAATGAATAGTGTGGGAGAATTTGATATACTCATAAATTAACTGATTTTTATGTTATTTAACGACTATATTTCGTTTAAAAATTAGTTAATTATGTTATTTAATGGATATATTTCACTTTTCCCTTTTATTTATTTGTTTGTAAGTTTTCTACTATATTTTATTTCATTATGGAGATAAAAAAAAGAAGAAATGTTTGAGAAGTTAAGAAAAAAAATCAATGTCATCCGATGACGTGACACAATCAGAAGATGACAAGTGACACTTCTAGAAGTCGTAATGTGGACCAATGAGGACGCGACATGTGGCAAAGTTTGGGGAAATTAGGCCACCAACTAAATTTTCAAGACTTTGGGGTGCAAAATGACCATTTTGCCCCTGATTTTTGTGCCTATAAATAGGAAGCTTATTTTTATCATTTCAACACCAATTTAACTCCAATCTTCTCCATTTCTTTTGCAATTTATTTCTTTTATTATTGTCTTCATCTTAGTATATTTCCTAGAATTTTTAGAATAATATTTCAAAGCTTTTTAACAACGGAATCATTAAGTATAATATACCCCAATTGCCTGTAAATAATATAAACACAAAATATCAATTTTAAAAAATAAGGAAAAATAAATAATTAACCACTAGATATATGGATCTTCTTGAAGATCTCCAGAACATCTTTTTCTTCCTCGTCTTTCTTGTTCTTAGTTAATGTATTAGGGAAAGGAGTACTTACCTTGGGAATAGAATAAGAAGATTCTCCTATTTGAGAAACTTTGTCGAAAGATGTTGGGCTTGAAACAGGTGCTTTCTTCGTACCTTTATTTTCCTCTGGTCTCTTGGATTTCTCCAACAATTTACCACTTCTTAATGTTACGACACTAGTATTTTCTTTGGGATTGAGTGGTTGTGATGGAAGTTTATTGAAAAACTATGTTTTCAATTGACCTAATGCAAAAGCCATTTGTCCTATCTGATTTTTCAAATTGTGAATGCTAGACTTTGTATCCTTTTGGAAGGACATGATATCTCTCTGAAAACATATAGAACTTGAAGCTAGATATTTGACCATATGTTCTAAAGACATACTCGGTTGTTGGTTCTGAGAAGGTTGAGGAGGATTTTGGTATTGATTAGGAACAAAGTCTGGTAGGTTAATTGGTAGCCTAACCCCTTGGTTACTCCATCTAAAGTTAGGATGGCCTCTCCACCCTTCATTGTATGTGTTGGAAAATGGATTGTGTCTTCTCTGAGATTGGTTCTAAAAATTACCCATGGCATTGACTTGTTCCTCTTGAAAGAGAGCAGGACAAGAATCTGTAGGGTGGTCATTGCTTAAACAAATTCCACGGGCTTTTACAGATGCATTGATTCTTTTTCCAACTACAACTAAATTGGTAAGATGATCTAATATTTGCTCAATTTGTGTAGATGATGATGATGATGCATTTACTTCATTTACCTTTCTTATGGTATCATTCCTGGTATTAAAAGATTGTGAATTAACAGCCATGTTAGCTATTAATTCACGTGCAACTTGTGGGGTTTTATCTGAAACTAAGTTGGTGGCCTAATTTACCCAAACTTCGCCACGTGTCGCATCCTCATTGGTTCTAGAAGCGCCACTTGTCATCGGATGACATGAAAATTTCTTTTTTTAACTTCTCCAACATATGTTCTTCTTCTTTTTATTTGCATAATGAACTAAAATATATTAGAAAACTTACAAACAATGAAATAGAAGGGAAACGTGAAATATATCAATTAAATAACATAATTAACCGATTTTTAAACAAAATATAGTCATTAAATAACATAAAAATCAGTTAATTTATTAGTACATCACAATTTCACCTTAAAAACTTAAAAAATACTACAAGTTTGATATAATAAATTTACTATTGTACCTACTCTTATTGGTTTACAAGGTTGTAAATGCAAATTAGTATATAACTTTATTGTTGTGTCAGCCTCCAGATAAAGAATTTTAACTTCACCACTCCTAGTCTTCTTCTAATAATAAATCTATTCAATTTCACAAAGGGAAACGGTGAAGAACAGTACTAAGGAAGGTGAGGAAAAGAAAAATATTGATTAGGTGAAGATGCCTTGATCCCTGAACTAAAAATGGAGTATTCACTTGAAAGACCAATTCTACACTGCTTTATCAGGTTCCGAGTTGGAATGAAAAATTTAAACAAAATAAAGTTAATGTCCAAAAGGATTATTCCCATTTTGTTTCTTAATTTTAATGGTTTGATAAAAGATGCCTAATTTTATATTGGAGGGTGTTAATCTTTTGTACTCTTTAACTAAAACAAACTAAATTCCCTAAGCTTCCGTTTTCTTCTCTTATTGCAAAGTAGAAGTTCATATCTCTATTAGAAGGGCGAAACATTTCTTATTTTTATAACTAAAGAATTTATTAGTCCGCAACCCCAAGTCAAACTACCTAATTTACAATGTAAAATTTATGTAATTATACAATATCTTGATGTGATTTATAAACTTCCAGATGAATATCTAAGGTATAAAATATGAAAATGTGGTCTCTTGATGTGATGTTTCTACGTTTTTTTAGTTATTTTTAACGAATAAAAAATGGAAAAAGGCAAAATCCCTTGCATGGATAAGATTACAGTCAACCTGTAATTCGACCACAAAAAAAAAAAAGAAAGAAAAGAAAAATTTTCTGATAAAAGTAAGAATCAATATAATTTTTGTTGTCAGAGATTTGCAATTTGACCTTTCTTGGTCTTTTTCTAATGCTAAAATCAATGCGATTACACAGAGGGGTCGAGTAGTAAGAAAGGTGAGAGGAGGAAATATTGGTGATTATAAGTTGAAGAACTTTTCATCCTTGGACTAAAAGGTATAGGCAATCACTTTTCAGACCAATTCTACACTGCTTTTATTTCTCAATCATTTCAAGATATTTGGTTGGGCTTGATGCCCCAATCCCATATTTATAATTATAATATGATTGATATGAATTAAACTAAATACTAATCATTATCTTTGTATAGCGGGGATCGTCACCAAGCGATTGATGAAATAAAATATTAATTAGAGGGATATATTTTTAAAAAATTAGAGGGATATTAGTAAATTAAATTATTAAACTATTCAAATTAGGAAGGTTACATGAATGTCTCTTGAAAATTGACACAGACACGTATATGCAAAAAATTCCCACCCGAGTAATAGCAAATGCAAATATTCAATGAGTTTCAGATATGTTGATATTTACGATTATTTGTACATGCAAGTTTATGAATTTTGAAGTGAAATTATTTTTGAATGAGGAATTACGTAAACGTAAATGTAAACTCATGTAATTAGACAATACCTTATCTTGATTTATAATTATAAACTTCCAGATGAAAATTACACAACGTAAAATATGAAAATTAATGTGGTGGATCAACTTCTATTTCTATTACTTCTACAAACTTACCATCAAATGTCAGCAAATCAGGTTAGTATAAAATAATGTTATAAAGCAATGGTGCAACGAAGACAAATCGAAAGTCTTCATTCTTTCGAAAACAATTACAAGAACACTGATTTTCTAGAAACTATTGACTGCGTAAACGAAAACACTTCAGTAGTGGTTGGAGAATGATTCATCCTTGAATTTTTAAAATGTTTAGTGTGGGAAAAACCTTAGTATAAATAGATATCTTTCCCATTCTATCTTCACCAAGATTTAGTCTGAAGAAACTGTTCTTCTCATAGCTAACACTAAATTAAGATGGCTATTCGCTTCATAGTTTTCACAGCCATTCTCCTATCAGCTTTTGCAGTCGCTTATGCACATGATCCCAGTCCTTTGCAGGATTTCTGTGTTGCTGTCAGCGATTCCGCTGCAGCCGGTAAGTAAATGATACATTTCACCAAGATTGCATGTTCAGACACAATTTTCTGACCATCATTTTTAATGTAAATATATATTATATGCAGTGTTTGTGAATGGTAAAATATGCAAGGATCCAAAGATGGTCAAAGCTGAAGATTTCTTATTCCAAGGCCTTAACAAGCCTGGAAATACTTCAAATCCTGTCGGTTCTGCAGTGACTGGCGTTAACGTGAACAACCTAGCAGGTCTCAACACTTTAGGAGTTTCATTGGTTCGTATTGACTTTGCACCTTACGGCCTAAACCCACCCCATACACACCCTCGTGCAACTGAGGCCCTCTTTGTCTTGGAAGGCACCCTCTATGTTGGATTTGTTACCTCCAATCCAGGAAATAACATGAAGAACCGTTTATTCACCAAGACCTTAAATGCAGGAGACGTCTTTGTGTTCCCTGAAGGTCTCATTCATTTTCAGTTTAACATTGGACATGCTCCGGCAGTTGCATTTGCTGGTTTGAGTAGCCAAAATCCAGGAGTTATCACTATCGGGAATGCAATTTTCGGATCGGAGCCAGAAATCTCGGTTGATGTTCTCACCAGAGCACTCCAAGTCCAGCAAAATCTTATAAACACTCTTCAGTCACAATTTTGGTGGGATAACAATTCGTAATAATTTGGGCTTATTCTCAAATCCTCTTATATATGATGCTTTTTGCAATAATGGGATGCATCCGAAACTGGTGAAGAATAATAAAAGTATTTTACATAATCTCATCTTGAAATAAGAGTTATGCATTATGCATGGTCATGTACATGACAGAATGTTATTTTATGTGTCCAACTTGTATTGTCTATCATATCTGAATGTTGTCAGAAAGAAAATTTGATACTTTGGTTGAGTAAAATAACTTTTTTATCTCTTTAAATTTTGTTTTTTCAATATATATAGTTTAGTTATGAACTACAAGACTCGACTTTAGAGAGTTAAACTAAAAACATACACTTTTATTTTAGTACATGAAGGATGAGGGCTTAAATATTAAAATGTAGTCGAGTCCGTATCACTTATGGTGAAACCACCACTTATATATTGAATTGCGCTTCTTCTCAAAAAAAAAAAATTGAGTTAATTATACTTAAATTTAGCTTAAGTGAGAATTTATAATAATTTTTTTGGTGGGTTACAATAAAGGGTCCAAAATGCTCTTGAGAATTAACAATAAAAAAAATGGTCAAAAGTTGACCAATAATGAAAGAGTTAATTTGCAATAAAAAACAAATGAGAATGAATCTAATAAATTAAAATTAATATTAAGTAACCAACGTCATCCAACATAAAATGTTAGGGGACCAAATGCGACAATTTTTCCAAAGAATTCAAAACAAAAAATAAATATTTAATATTGAAAATGAATGGAAATAATATAAACTATTGTGCGTTTGGATAAAGATTTTTACGAAGACTTTTTATTTTAATTCGAGTTTTGAAAAATCTAAATAATAAAAATTTTGTTTGAATAATCTAATAGATAAATTTTCACATTCTTATCTTTTTAACAAGAGTTTTTAGAGGCTTCAAATTCATAGTTTAAAACTCACCTAAATAGTTATTTATTTCAAAATTTATTTACTGAATCTGGATAAACATTATATTTGTTTTTATTCTTATTTTTTATTTTTTGTATTATCATATTTTCTGTAGACCATAGAAAATAGAGCCAAGAGTGATGCTTCGGCTTTTGATTCTTTCAGGGGTTAGGCGTGCAAGGAAGTAAAGATGAACCAGTTTGGTGACAAATCTACAACTTTTATCTTTTAAAAAAAATTCTAAAATTATTCTATTTTCAAAGCATTTAAAAATTTAAAAATTCATCATCCAAATATAAAACTTATTTGCCTTTTCTCCAATATGTTCCTAAAGAGCATATGAAAGCGACTGCGGAACGGAACTAAACTAACCAATCGATGGCCAATTTGCCCATATACTCCCGCGCTCATTTCGATATTTCCGTTCCGAGATATACGTCCCATGAAATCAGCTAGTTCAAGAAGTACTAGATTTGTTCCTATCAATCTTGTAATGACACTCAAAATCCACACAGAAAGAGATATATGCATATCCGTATTTTCCTTTTTGTTTTTGAGAATTAGATATATGTATATCCGTATATATAGTAACTACTCAATCTATTCTATAAGGAGCACTTGGACCTTTTTTGAATTTATCTACATTCTATCCACTTACATTTGAATTTTTTAAAATATTAAAGAGTTTTGGCATTTGGTCTGCAATTATTGACTTTGAGGTCTTGTGGGTTTTCTCTCTGCGTCAAGAAGAAACCCAAAAAAAAAATGGAGGAATCATCAGGGAAATCTCTTATCTTTGCCTACTATGTTACAGGTCATGGGTATGGTCATGCCACTCGTGTTGTTGAGGTATGATTATTTATGTGGCTTTGATATCTGGGATCATGGAGTTGTTTGAATCTTTTCTTTTCTTGAGCTTCTCTTTTATTTTGAATTCTGGTTCTTATGGTGTTATGAGTGACTTGGATTTGAATTTAATTGGAAATAGAATGTGGGGGGGGGGGGGGGGTTTCTTAATTAATTTAAGTTCTTAATTAGTTCTTGGGTTCTGGCCTCTTTTGTCAGAGATACAGTGTCTTGATACTTCAGATTCAAAATTGCACTTCCGAATTCTGATTTAGACTTTAAAAAAAATTAATTTTGAAAATCTGGTAGCTTCAACCATTCCCATCTGCCTATGATTATGCTTAACCAGTGGATTGCCAATGTTGATCCACATAGTTGAGCTTCAAGCATGATACTGATGGTGTATCTATTGATTCGTAAACAGCAATTTGGACAGATTCTTTTCTGTTGTAGTTTCCCTTTTCACTTGTCAAGTATGACAGATTTCATTCCAATGCTAAATTGAATTATAGTTTGTGTGTGTGTGGGGGGGGGGGGAATAGGAATTTAGGAATAAATTATTGAATATGATCATAGACGTGATATCATAATCGGTTGCTGATAAAGACATCTAAAGCTGTCATCTGAAACTCCTGTAACCTGTGCCCTTAGTCACCTCAATGAATATGAACATAGAATGACAGAAGACGGCCATTCTTTCGAAGAAAACTTTAACCAAATAGATAAATATATCTGCCAGCGTTCTCCAGATATATAGGCTTACTTTATGCTGTGTCCGCCCCATTCACTACGTAAAAGAGAATTGTCAATAGAGATAGTCATTAGCTTTTTCCCCTGTTAAGATTTCAATGATTGTTTTTACTTTGCATATGCTTGTGATTTACTTGAATTACACAGGTTGCTCGTAATCTTATTCTAGCTGGCCATTATGTTCATGTGGTTACTGGTGCCCCTGAATATGTATTTACTACTGCAATACAATCACCTAGGCTTTTCATCCGTAAGGTCAGTTTCTTTTATCCGATAAAACACTAATTTATTTATTGTGATAGTCATGTTATGTTTTGTTGCACAACTAAGTCATTTCATACTTTCAGTGTGACATGGCTTAAAATGTACTACTAAAACTTTTGCATATTGAATGTACTTGTTTTGACATTTTGAAAATGCGGTACACTCAACAAAGAATCTATGCAATTTAATGCACATTAATTTGCAGGAACTAGTCAAAGTTTCTTTTTAATTGTAGTAACTATTTACTCGTAGTATTTAAATTACAGAAGTTGTTCCTTACCCGAAGGGTTAAATTTCAAGATATCAATTGCATTCTGTATGTGATGTCCAATAACTATTTTATATTGTCTTGCAGTTGCTATTGGATTCTGGGGCCGTTCGTGCAGATGCTTTGACTGTCGACCGTCTGGCATCATTGGAAAAGGCATGGCAAATTCCTATTAAAACTTTCTCAGTTCTCTATTCGCTCTATATGCCTTCAGGTCATAAAGTCTCACTTTCATTTTGCTCTTTTGTTCTTTTGGTGGTGGTGTAAGCAGTACATTGAAATGTCTGTAGTACCACGGGATTCAATTTTGGCAACTGAAATGAGATGGCTCAAATCCATTAATGCTGATTTAGTGGTATTCTCATTCTTTCCAGATACTCAGTGTTTTTACTTCTTCTTTTTTTTCTTTTCAATATTATTATACTTTACTTCTTCGAGAGGTTTATATTGTAGACATTTCCAGTTGGACTTCTAGTTAATAGCAACTTGTGCCGGTAAAGAAAAGAAATATTCTGCGGTTCATATTTATGTCTGGGAATATTAGTCTGGTAGTTACTTTCCTTACATAGCCTTTTCATGATTCTTGCATTCTACTGTGATGTCAGGTTTCCGATGTTGTTCCTGTTGCATGTCGTGCTGCTGCAGATGCTGGAATTCGCTCAGTTTGTGTAACCAATTTCAGGCAAGCTTCAAGCTTCTTGTTGATGATATACGGGAAATGACTCCATTGCCAAAAAATCTCATTTCATTTAAAGCTTTAAGAGTATTAATTGCTTGGAATTCTCACTGTTTGTATAGAGCTGATATAAAAATGGTGTTGTGTAGACTCTGTACAAAATCTTCTACTAAGTCTCATTTCATTCAATGTTTAAGACATTTCCCAAAATTAGCTGAAGTTTTAAATCTTCTACATTGGGAAGTCACATGATGAAGTGCTAAAAGCTTGTAATTTTCACTGATTTTATAAAGTGATATGAAATGTGGTTAAGTATTGATAATGCTAGTTTGAGTAGAGGAATGAATACTAAGTTTATGATAGGTTAATCATGGGATTTTGGCCTTTGCATTATTCAGAAATCATCTCTTGGTTGCTTATAAGTTAACTGGGGAGTTTCTTTGCTTTGATATGATGAGATATCACCACTTCAATCAGAAAATTGAAGTATTAGAGGCATATTGATATCTTCCACAAGATTCAATCTACTTTTGGAGAAGTAAAATATCTGAACAAAACAATTTTGTGCTTGAACCTTCATCCTTTCTGGATGATGTGATTTAGTATGCCAAATGAATTGATATAATGTTGATGTCAACACCTTTTTAACCCGTTATCATGCTCATGTTTTTTTGTTTTTTTTTCCGTTTATTTTCTTTCGACCTCTCTGGAGAACAAACTTTGCATGAGTTGTTCTGGTGTATTTAGTTCTTCAAGCTATTTTTCCTTTCTTTCTATCTCTATATCCTTTGAATAAATGTCCTGCTACAATAGTCTGAAAAAGCTTAGCAGTTCATTTCCTTTAGCACTAATTTGTTCATTTTCTTCTTGAACTAAAAAGGCACTGTGTGAAGCAGTGTATCCATTACTCAGCATGTTTAGATAGATTTCAATTCCATTTCAAAAGTTTGGCTGATGATAAGAGGAAATTATTAACCTTCAAAATTTTTTTGCTTCTGTTGTTAGTTTCTCATTAGCCATCTGGATAACAAATACAATTGTTTCTTACTATCATTATTTCTTTCTATCACTGGCAGTTGGGATTTCATCTATGCTGAGTATGTGATGGCAGCTGGATATAATAACCGTTCAATTGTTTGGCAGGTTAGACTTCTCCGGAAAAATTATTCTCATCTCCCCATTTTGCTTATAGGATATTATTAGTATAATTTGATTCAGTATTTGATGTCTTTTTTCCAAGAGGATGAGGCAATGAGCAAACAATTGCATTCTCATTTTCTGCAAAAGGTTGTCCATGAGAAGGTTGTTGGCTGTTGCTTTAAGTTAATAAGTAAAGAAGGTTCCTATTTTCTGAATTCTGGAGTAGCTTGCCATTGTTGAAAGTAAGGTATCTATGGCATCACACATGGAGAAGTATAAAGTATTTTTGTGCTTCTATGTCTGTCTGCTAGCTTGTGATAGGATAAGAAAAGAGTATGTCTTGTTGGTAATCTCCATTTTGATGATAAAAAGTGAAAAGAGCTAGAATTACGGTGAAAAAAAGGATGCTTCGAGGGTTTAGTATAAGAGCTAAAAAGGAAGGAAAGAAGATTCTGAAGCAAAAAACTACTCGGATACTATTTTTAAAACTTCTGAATGGTTATTCCTTTTCTATTGGCCCTTCTATTTTTTCATGTGTCTGTTATAGTTCTTTTATATTTTTTCATGTGTATGTTGTCAAGTACAAATTGATTAATATTGCACATCTTTCCACTAGTCACGAAGAATTATGTTTGGTTCATTAATTTCATCATGCAATTTAGCTGGTGAGAATGTCTCTTTCATTTGATATCTATTGGCATGTACTGCTAAAATACTTGTTTTCTCTAGATTTTTTGGGAGAACAGTTTCTGCATGCATATGAGGTCCTATGGTATATCTCTATAAATTAGCTTAAAATTTTAGCAATTTATGGTTTCCTGGAAACTTCATGCAGCTCCATTGTATGCTTAAGATCACGTCTCCATTGATTGTTACTTAAGAAATTGATAAATGTATAGGTACAAATTCTAATGGATCTTGTAACAAGAGAACATGCTCAATTTTACTAATTTTGTTAGGAACAGATAAATGTTATCTTCAAAATGGATTATTCACGTCTCTTTCAGGCTATGTGATTTTGATATAGCAGTTGCTCCTTCTAGGATTTAATTGGATCTCAAATGATTGTGCAGATAGCTGAAGATTATTCTCATGCTGAACTTTTAATTCGTCTCCCAGGATATTGCCCAAGTATGTTAATTACCATAATTTTTTTTCCCCTCCTTGTACTTTTTTCCTTCTTTAAAAAATTATTTTCCATATTGCATCTTGTTGTAATATGACTGTTGAATCACTGTTGAAATGTTGTAGTACAAGTCTGATAATTGAGCAGCTACTAGGGCTGCCAAAGTTAGTCTAAAGTCAACTGATAGGATTGTTAATGTAAACTAGAAATAGTTTCTAAATTTTATATATACTCCATGTAAATCATTCAAGAAAGATAACAGGGATTAAAAACCATTAAAATCTCAGTTTCTGCATGGTATTAGAGCAGTAGATTAACCTCCCTTCTCTCTCTTGGTCGTGCTGCATTTTACATTCATCCAATTTTCAGAAACTCTTTTAGGAGTTTTTTTTAGAGCTTTAAGCTCTTAATCCTTAGAAGAAGCTGCAGTTCTTCCTCCATCTAATTTGCCTGCACTGAAGTTGGTTGTACTTCTTGTTCATCCACTTCCAGTCAATTTGGAACTACTCCAGCACTTTTATCATTTGATAATCCTTCTCTCCAAATTACCATTCCTAAATTGAATGGACTCAAGGACACATGCTGAAAATTTCACGGGAAATCAAACGATTGGAAATCACGTAGTCAAACACATCTAGAGGCTCATGGCTTTGTTGTAGAAAAAATTGGTTCATTCCCTTTCTCTGTAAAATCTGTCAACTTGCTAAGCATACACTATCTGTTTTTCACCCATGCCCATATAAAGCACTAAAACCTTTCTCCCTTATTCAGAGTGACATATGGGGATCTTCTCGGGTTCAGAATTTAACAAATACTCAGTGGTTCATCACTTTCATTGATGACCATACAAGGTTGAGTTGGGTATATCTTTTAAAAGATAAAGTTGATGTTGCTGCAACCTTTAAAAAATTTCATTCCATGATAAAATAATAGTTTAGTGCTAATCTTCGGGTCTTTCATACATATAATGGGACTGAATACTTTAATTCTATCTTAGGAGAGTATTTATCCTCTAATGGAATTGTTCACAAAAGCTCTTGTCTAGGCACACCCCAACCAAATGGGATTACTGAGAGGAAAAATCGACATTTCCTTGAAATAGCTAGAGTCCTTATGTTCACTACTCATGTTCCAAAACAATTTTATGGTGAGCATACCTAATCAATTGGATGCCATCACAACTATTACATTATCAGATAGATATTTCTCTCCTTCATCATAAGTTTCCTCATGCTCATCTTATCTTAGATTTACCCCTCAAAACATTTGGTTGTCTCCTATGTTCAAATCGTATTAAGTTTGATCCTAGAGCCCACAAATGTATTTTTCTAGTTTATTCCCCAAGTATTACAATCCTCAAACTAGACGCATCTATGTCTCTCTTGATGTAACTTTTCATGAATTTCAACAATTTTACACAAAAACTTCACTTCAAGGGAGCAAAAACACCAAGTGATGATGCTTATCCTCTCATCTTTTTCTAAAAAACTCACTCCTATTGCCTCTACAATTTCTTAGCATTTCTCACTCCAATGACGATTCTAAGGAACGTGCACAAAGTAAGGAAAAAGAATTGCTTGTTTACTCAAGAAGGCAAAAACACAATCATGATCTACAACCTACTCTGAACTTGTACCTCATGAAACAGAACCGGTAATAGCTCCACTGGAAAGTAAGTCTCCTGAACCTATCCTTTCTGACATTCCTTCTAATCACAAACCTGTCCATTATGAAATTCCGTCTAATATTGATGATTCTAGCTTCTTAGAATCAGATCTGCCCATTGCACAAAGAAAGGGAAAAATGAGCTACACTCTTCATCCAATTTCAAAATACATGCGCCTCAGCAAATTAACACAAATTTCAAGCCTTTACATCAAGTCTTGATGAAGTAATCATTCCAAGAACTATTGAAGAGACCTTAATTAAACTTGTGTGGAAAAAAGTTGTTGATGATGAGATGGGTGCACTGGAAAAGAATCAAACGAAAATTGTGGATCAACAAAAAATTTAACACATTGTGGGCTTGGTATATACCATAAAATATAAGAGGCATTGATCCATACAAAGCAAGACTAGTAGCAAAGGGATTCATTCAAACTTATGGAGGGGATTAAACAGAGACATTTGCTCCAGCAGAAAAACTCAATACTCTCAGAGTATTACTATATTCATAGCTGCTAACTTGGACTAGCCATTACAACAACTAGACATTAAAAATGCCTTCTTAAATGACAACCTTAAAGAAGAAGTTGTCAAGAAGCATGGCTATGCACAAGGTCAATCAGAATGGTAAGGTTACAATTCTTATTGTTTATGTTGATGATATGATTTTAACTAGTGATCATATGGAAGCTAGAAGCAGTGTAGAAGCAGAGCTTAGAGCTCTTGTTTGCTTAGCGAGCTACAACTTAAAAAATCAGATCCTATGAAGCTCTATTGTGATAATAGAGCATAGCATATGACCTGGTTCATCATGATAGAACCAAACACATGAAAGTGGATCATCATTTTATTAAAGAAAGAATTGAATCGAGAGAGTTATGTGTTGTCTATGTGCCAAGTGATCTGCAAACTGCAAACATACTTACCAAGGGTCTATCCTATGATTGTTTTGATGATTCGACTCACAAGCTAGGCATGTGGAACTTGTTTGCACCATGTTGAGGGGGTTGTAATATGACTATTGAATTACTGTTGAAATGTTGTAGCATAGGTTTACTAGTTGATTAGTTACTGGGGCAGCCAAAGTTGGTCTAAAATCAACTGATAGGACTGCTAAATGTATACTAGGGTCTGCTAATGTAGACTAGAAATAGTTTGCAAATCTTATATATATTCCATGTAAATCATTCAAGAAAGATAACAGAGATTAAAAATCATTAAAATCTCAGTTTCTGCACATCTCCACTATTCCAATTTGAGCTTGAAATTTCTCTTTTATATTTGAACCATTTGATTTTTCTTGTCCTTGAGAAGGTAAAGAAACTTTTCTCCTATGCTTTGTCATAATTTTTTATAATTTTAACAAATGAAATCACTTGATTATGTAGTGCCTGCTTTTCGTGATGTTGTTGATGTGCCTCTTGTAGTGAGAGGGCTACAGAAATCCCGAGATGAGGTTTGGTGTCTATAACTAAAGATCTTCATTAATATGAATTTATTTCATAGTTGAGCTTCATATATTTATTTGTGCAGGTTAGGGAAGAGCTCGGTATTGGGGATGATACAAAAGTGCTTATCTATAATTTTGGTCGGATTGTACGTTCATGTTCTTAGCTCTTTGTATTATTGTGGATATATGAATTCTATGGACAATTATAGCTGTTGCTAGAGTTCAGTTTGTTTGTTGTTGGACTATTGAAAATAATACCTTTAATCATATTATGCCCTTTTCTTGGATATTTAAAACCTGAAGTCATAGACCAATAGCCTTTTTGCTGGAAAACCTCTAAAAATGTTATGCATTGACTATCTGGACAGATCTTGAAATTTTTCCTTATTTGCTTCATTGTTGTTGTTTGACATACCATTCTGCTGCGTTTGCATTATAATTGATTCTTAAGTTGAAATATTTCGTGTGTTACAAATAGAAGCAACACTTCTTACTTTGGTTCGTCCCAGAATATTCTCGATTGCATTTCTTCCTAAAGTGCTCCAGGCTTCAAACCCTGGTCTTCTTGATTTTGTCTTTGGTGCCCATTTTTCTTTCGTAAGTACAGTACTGCTATTTAGCTAAGTGGTACACCAAAAACATGATGGAGCCTATTCTGCTTACTTTCTGGAAATTCATATTAAGTCATGCAGTGATTCTGATGTTTTTTGTTTTCTCTTTGAAAATATTTTGCACATTCAACAATTCTGTCGTACTAATGTCTATATCCAAGCTATGATGTTTAGTATAGGATATTGAAGTTATGGATCAATAGATATTGTACGTAGGATCTTAATAGAACCGCCATCCTTTATTATTGCAGCCTTCTGGTTGGAAACTAGAGGAAGAATATTTACCTGCTGGCTGGATTTGCTTGGTTAGCTTTCTGAAGATTCAACCTCTGGTTTTTCAACTGTCATTCAAATAAACAGAGTATGTATATGCATTAAATTGTTATTGCTTGCTACAGGTGTGTGGTGCTTCCGAGGATCAAGAGCTTCCTCAGAATTTCATGAGGTTACCTGAACAGATTTACACACCTGATCTAATTGCAGCCTCAGATTGCATGATTGGTAAAATCCACTAAGATCAGGAGGAATAAAATGTTTTGCCTGTTCATTGCATTGCCTCATATGTTGCTAGCATTTTCTTTCAGGTAAAATTGGATATGGCACAGTAAGCGAAGCATTAGCATACAGAGTCCCATTTATCTTTGTGCGTCGAGATTATTTTAATGAAGAACCATTTCTTAGAAATATGCTTGAGGTACAGTATTGCACTTTTGCCTCTGCACTCTTGTTTGGTCAGCAATAGAAAAGCTTGGACCTTTTCTCAATACATATGCATATCTTATGAAACAGCATTTTCAAAGTGGTGTTGAGATGATTAGGAGGGATCTGGTCACTGGACAGTGGGCACCATATCTCAAAAGGGCTATTAATTTGAAGCCATACTATGAAGGGGGTGTCAATGGTGGAGAGGTATCTTTTTATTTTCATGTTATCAATGAATTAGAATTGTTTTAGGTTTGTCCTGCCTCTAAAGTGATAAATGCTTTCTACTTGATGGTACCTGTCATCTAGATTACTTTCATATCTTTTTTATTTATCAAGTTCCTAGATGATATTCTCTAATAGTATATAAAAGGAAGATAGCCCAGGAAACTTTAATACTGAATACAGAGATGAACAAATTTCACGGTTGATATAGTTAAACATGTAACTTTGGTAGAACTGATGAACTTATCCTACTGGTTATGGCTGTACTTCTATGTTTCTCTATTTCTTGAATATAAATCACTAAGATGTAATCAGGATAGCTAGTTAATTCTCTAGATGACTGACCTTGAGGGCTTTTTCTTTCAAGTTTTATGTCAGGGTCATTGTCAACTTTTGGTTACTTTTTTGCTTCCAATTATATTTGCATGTGTTCTTTTTTTTTTCCTTTTGTCCTTTTGTTCTTTTATTATATAGTTCGTTTTATCCGGCATTTTGTGGCGGTACCCACTTTGCTCTCTCTCCCCCTCAACTTGGGTGCATCAGTGCTTTATAGTGCTTTTGCAAGCTTATTTGTAGGTTACTCCTTTATCGTGTTATATCTCAAAGTTTGTTTTCCTCGTAATTCTTGGCCCCTGGATTCTCTTGTGTACACTTGTTATTAACTCATGAATTTCTAGGTGGCTGCTAGAATAATAGAGGATACAGCTTTTGGAAAAAGTCATGCTTCACGCGAGGTAATGTTTATTCAGTTTCATTATCAGATATAAATAGACTATATATTGGAATGTCTCATTTGTATTAATTTGTGAAAGGGATAGACCACCTGATCTTTCCCTGCTTCATTTAGTGTATTTGGTTTCTAATGAGGCACAGTGAGGCACACTCAAGGTGCGTAGGACCCTCATATAGCCTAGGTAAAATGCACGAAAGATTGTGCTCGCCTGAGTAAAGTAAGGAGTAAAGTAAGGCGCACATACTTATATATACTTTTATATGTTATATAATAAGCTTAAGAGGTTAATAATTCTGTTAAATAAACTTGAATTAAGCTCATAGGTTAATAAGAGAGATCAAGGAGAGGACAAGATTTATGAAATTTGAATAATCTTATCTTTTTAACTACCCAAAGTTTTCTGGTAACAAACTTTCGAAGTACTCGAATATTTCATTGAAGATGCTGGCAGGTGGCTGAAAGCTCTTTGAGAGAATTTTTTCTTCTATTTTCAAGTGTACTAATTGAGGTTTTTGTGTTTTCAGTAACATATTTTTTGGCCTTTGACTGACTTATCTCTGCTACTCTCAAGCCATTAATTAAGATTTAGATTTTTAATGAGCTTTGAAACTTTTCCAGGAGAAAAGTAGAAGCTGAGGGACAAATTTTACTCTGGCATACTAAATAAGCCTCGCCTTAAAGGTTCTGAGGCACTTTTCTCAAAAAAGCTGTACACTTGCACCTAGACGCACACCATAATTGATAATGCGTGTTCTTTAGCTCCAGGACATGAAATCTAAACAGGCATTTAGCAGATTTGGTGGCATAGACTTGTTAGTGTTCCTTGTGGTAGAAAAGTGTTGCTGTTATGGTCCATTAACTTGGGAAAAATGTTGGTAGGAATTAGTTATCACAATTCTTTAAGGAATTAGCTTTGTTTTCAAATGGCACTTTTAAATTTATTTTAAGCAGGTTTTTAATATTATTCAATGTCTGTGTAGTTCAGCTTCTGTGTTGGATTCACTCTTTTCTTTGCTTCTGATAATGATAGGATAAAGAAGGTTTGATTAAAAGACAACCGAATCAAGAAAGATGATCTCATTACATATGGACATTTGATTAAATTGGTCAACTATATAGCCTCATGGCTTTCTTTGTTCTGGAAATGCTTATTTAACAGAAAGAATCAAGCCTGCCATCAATATTTATATATGTTCTTTTGGCTCACAATGAGTTTTCTATCTGTTTCATACTATAGCTTAGTGGATCAAGGAGGCTGCGAGATGCTATTGTTCTTGGATATCAGCTTCAGGGAGTTCCTGGAAGAGATATAGCTGTTCCCGAGTGGTACTCACTTGCCCAAAATGAACTCAGTTTTCAAACTACAATGCCAAATAATGAATTGACTGAAAGCAGTCCACGCGCAGAAAAGTACATTATCAATCTTGCTTCTTCCAATTCCTGTACTAATGGAATTTCTTATTTCCTTTTGTTAGAATTGTTAATTGTATCAAAGTGTTCTTTTTTTCTAAATATCTTTTTCTTCCCTTCCCAACCCAAACTTGAAATTTTCCAGAAATACAGGATATGTTATTCTGCATGGAGATCACCATGGTCTTAGAGATACAAAACGTTTTCTTAAGGGCTTGGTAGAATTACGTGCCTTAAGCAACCCTGGTGTAGATAATGTGCAGCACTCCCGTGAAAGTTTGGCAGCTGCTGCACTATTCAACTGGGAGGTATTTCTAATTTATGCTATATTTTGTTTGGTTAAGTGAGAAGTACAGAAGAAAATATAGCATTATTGTTGGCTTGGTGATAGTGTCTCAATGATGATAGAATTGCAATCCATGTTTTTGGGCAATTCATTGCTTGGTATGCTAGACTGGCTGTCTCAATTCCATTCTTGTTTCAGCAATCAAAGTCTTTTAGATTTGAAAAAATAACTACCTGAACCATCTATTTGAACCAAATGTCATTCATCAAGTTCACTTTGCACCTTTTTAATCTCTTTACCAACTTTGGTAAGGAATACTTTACTGCCAATATGCATATGCTCATGCCCTTTTTCTTGTCTTTCCCATTTCTCCATTGTTTTGCATGTGCTGTCACTTTCATAATAAACAGATGAAATGCACGCAGGTCTCCTTCCCAGGCAGAATGTAACATATTTTATGCGTGTCTATCTCATTTACATTTTTCAAAACTATTATCAGCATATTTTATCTCTTTTCAAGTCATTTTATTATCTCATGTTTGTACTTGATGTATATCTTGGTTGTCCAGGGGGAAATCTTTGTTGCTAGGGCACCAGGGAGGTTAGACGTAATGGGGGGCATCGCAGACTATTCTGGAAGTCTCGTTCTTCAGGTTTTTTTCCTTTAATTTAAATGAGTTAGTGTAGGAATTGCACACAGGGGGAGTAAATATCTATAATTTTTAATGCATTGTTTTCCTTTTTAGATGCCTATAAGGGAGGCATGCCATGCTGCTGTCCAGAGGAACCATCCTAGCAAACATAAGCTGTGGAAACATGCTCAGGCCAGGCAGGAATCCAAAGGAAAAGGGCCAACACCAGTTCTACAGATAGTATGCAAATTCTTTTTATTATAGTGTCATTTGTGGTTGAATGACTATCTTATAGAACATTTCCAGATGTTCCTAACAGATTTGCTTTAAACTAAAGATTTTGATAAAACCACCACTAGTATCCTGTGAAGCAAAGAAATGAATCTTCTTTTCATTTTTATGTAGTTCCCGACATTCACAAGATTTCTTACTGAGTATTTGGGGTTAGCATTCTCATTGATGCATAGAAATATTAAGGATTGAATCTTTTCCATTGATTCAGCTACTTCCTGAATTTCCACCACTTCCTTATGCAGGTCTCTTTTGGTTCAGAGTTGGGAAACCGTGGACCAACATTTGACATGGACTTGTCAGAGTTTATGGATGGTGATAGACCTATCTCATACGAAAAAGCACTTGCATATTTTTCCAGTGACACATCTCAAAAGTACACTCTCTCAAATCAAAACTGTTATATCTTCAATAGTGTGAGAAACCAATCTTTATCAATAAAATATTGCTTGCAGGTGGGCTGCATATGTTGCAGGGACAATTTTGGTATTAATGACTGAGATGGGTGTTTGTTTTGAGGACAGTATTAGCATAGCAGTAAGTTTCTCTATTTCACTCTGCTGCTATCATTCTAGTCCATAATATCCCTTTGTTCATGCATATTATTTTTGCATGTGTAAACAAATGACAACAGCTGCTTCTTTTTGCACCATATAGATCAGTTAGAACAATTGCAACTTAAGATAATTGAGCAGTTAATGAAATAGGTTTCAAAACACTTCGTTAACAGAAAATTAAGAATGATTCCAAGAATCATGTGACCACTAGGGAAAAAATAAAAATAAAAAACTGCTTCGGATAGAAGTAGTTTTTTGCAGGAGACTTGACTCTTGACAAACCTATCAGGGGAGACTGTTTTATTACTGAACAAACCAAAATATGATATAGCACGCGATAGGGTGACTGATAATAGATTATTGACAATGAGCAATTCAAATTTTGATGCCATGCATGTGCAGGAGTGGTAACAACTTTGTTTAACTCTCCAATGTCATAGTTCTGCAAACACAGCAAAAGCTTTGCTGGAATATAGTATATGAGAGAAAATTGACCTGTTGTCCAGAACAGAGGTCTCATCCCTTTGCACTCCCTCTGTAGTATTTTGTAGATAATAATTGCTATGCTCTGACGCTGAAACATGTTTGCACTTCTAAAAAGGAACATCTGGCTTTCCTTTTCGTACCTAAAACATTATTAAGCATAGAACTTATTACGTTGATAACTACACATTTAAGGTTATGTACACTATGCCACATGATTCTTAATTTTTACCATTAACAGTTATTCTGTTTTCTTATAAAAGCTTAGTGCTCCTAACAAAGGTTGAAAAATTAATCCACTAATCAGGGATCTATGAGTTGAAAACCATCTTTCTTTTCATACTGAAATCTTGGCTTCCGCACAAGGTGTGAGGGTGTGGAAAAATCAAGAGTAAATATGTAATTCTAAATTTTGTGTCTTGCATCCAGGTTAGCTCAGAGGTTCCAGAGGGCAAAGGTGTATCATCTTCTGCTGCAATAGAAGTTGCCAGTATGTCTGCTATTGCTGCTGCTCATGGTATGCCGTTATATATGCATATAATGTGAATATGTGTGGCACATAGGTGGGGTTGGCATAGAATTTGAAATTTTGACGTGATAGAAATTTTGGAGTGTAAAATGTATTTTGGGAAAATATTGTATTAGAAAATTGAAAACAATTTAGATATGGTAACCAAATTAAACTCTTGTTCTCAGTTACTAAAGCCGTTTTCTTCCTGAATGCTACAAGAACAACTCTTCCTCTACCCTTTGGCAGGCACTGATTTTGAACTTTCCTCATTCCGTGCAGGGTTAAATATCTCTCCTAGAGATCTTGCTTTGCTTTGCCAAAAGGCATGTTTCTCAAAATATCTTTAGTCTAGTTTACATTTTGTAGTTTGGAGGGGAATAAATCTGATGGAGTTTTCCAGTTGATGCTTTAATAGGTGGAGAATTTCGTTGTTGGCGCTCCATGTGGAGTAATGGATCAGATGGCTTCTGCATGTGGTGAAGCAGATAAACTTCTCGCAATGATCTGTCAGGTAAATAAGTTGTCATGAAATTCTTCCATCTAGATGAATACAAACATAAACAAATTACTTTCTGGTGCAGCCAGCTGAGGTACTAGGACTCATTGATATCCCAGCTCATATACGGTTTTGGGGAATTGATTCAGGAATACGTCATAGGTGATGAATCTGAAGCATGTTTCTTTTCTGCATGTTCTGTTATATTTTTGTTGCTGTTAGGGTTATTACAATGTCCAGCCTAAGAATGAGATAAGTGTAACCTGAAAGAGGACCCCATGATGATTTATTTGCTCTGGATCTAAAATGCCATACATATTTTTCTTCTCTTCTGGAATGAAAATTGGATAATCTTGTTTTTCAGCTATTTTATGGAATTTATATGCTTCAATTACATGTTTATTTACAATTTACCTGAAAACTCAAAAGTTGCATTTGGTCACTACTCAAGCAGTGAGGCTTAGGAGGAAATTAGTTGTTTGAAATTAAAAAAAAAATTGGGTGTAGATGGAAACGGTTGTTCTGGTGTCTAAATTTCCTTGTATTTAGAATTCTGGGATCAGTTTTATGTGGTTATAGACAATAGTGGTCTAGGTTTTCTTGCAGAAAATATTTTGTTCCAGTTAGAGATTTTATCTTTTTTAGTTGTTGACATTTGATTTTAAATTCTATGTTAAGCCTTATTCAAAGATTAGCAGTCAAGAATGGCTGGTTATGTTATTGGACTACAGGGGTGTGTAAACAATCCCTTGATTTACCTGTTTCTGGTGCAGTGTTGGTGGTGCAGATTATGGATCTGTGAGAGTTGGTGCTTTCATGGGCAGAAAGATATTAAAGTCTTTAGCATCTGAACAGTTGTCCACTTCATATTCAGAAAATAACTCTTGCAAAAATGGTGAGATAAGAGATGAGGATGGCAGAAATATTCTTAAAATTGAGGCTTCACTTGATTTCTTATGCAACCTCTCACCTCATAGGTAATATTGTCTGTGCATTAATATTTTCCTTCTGACTCTTTTTTCTTTAACTATTTCAGAATATGATAATAGGGAATTTCTCTAATTTCAGATATGAGGCTTCTTATGCCCATAGACTGCCAGAGTTTCTTATTGGCCAGGAGTTCATAGATAAGTATGTCAGTCATGATGATTCTGCCACAGTCATTGATAAAGGTCATAGTTATGCAGTGAGAGCGCCAACCAAGCATCCTGTTTATGAGAATTTTCGTGTCAAGGTTAGTGACTTTCACATTTGGCAGTCTACAAATGGTTTTTTTTTATTGTATGCATTGCAATCTGAAATTGGATTCAATAATTTAAATGTTGTGAATGGAGATAGATCATTTAGGAGGAAATTTTATTCATCATCTTTCCTGGTCACCTTCAATATCAACCAAATATTAGTTATGTTTGCTAATATATTCATGGTGTATTTCACTTTCTGGTGTCTGTGAATTTTTATCTAGGCCTTTTCAGCACTATTAGCTGCTGCTTCCTCAGACTTTCAACTTTCTGCCCTCGGAGAACTGATGTATCAGGTATTTGACACTGATTTTCCTATTGGATCAAAATCAATTTATGAGTTATAGAAATTACTAAATTAAATTGCTTTGGAAATTTTCTCCACATATGAGTTTGTCTGCAAGTTAAAACCGTAATTCTCCACTAGTTGCCTCTGTCAATTCACTAATTCTCCTATGTTAACAGTGTCATTACAGCTACAGTCAGTGTGGACTCGGGTCTGATGGAACAGATAGGTTGGTTGAATTGGTACAGCAAGTGCAGCACAGCAAAACATCGAAATCTGAAAAGGGGGGAACATTATATGGGGCAAAAATTACAGGTGGTGGTTCTGGTGGAACAGTTTGTGTTATTGGGAGGAACTATGTGAAAAGTAGTGAACAAATTCTCGAGGTAAACATTCTCAATTTTTCTTCGGTCACTTGAACATAATCCAAAGGATTTCTATTATGGTTAATTCCAATTTTATGGAAAGGCTTGCATGAGGCTGTCATTCTTTTTGTGCTCATTCTTGTGTGGAAATTTTTGGTTTATTTACTTTGTACAATGGTACAATTTTAAATAATGCTCTTTCATATCCATTCAAACTTGAAGAAAACCCCATTATAACTTTAGTCTCTGGCTTTCTATCGTTTTTGTGAGGCACCGGGACAATAGACAACCTATATGATCCATGGCTGTGGCATATGTACTCATCCTTGCATGAAGTAGTGAAACCTCCTGATGTGCAAAATCATGCAAGCTATTGGCATCTTCAAACGAGATTAAATAAAAATAAATCTTGGATGTTTTCTCCCCTCTGTTTCATGATCATGAACATTTACATGCTATTTTACAATGAGATTTGTTTTTGGCTTTCTTGTTGCTTTATTCTGAAACTTCTTTGTTTTATTTTTTCATCTGCAGATTCAGCAGAGATATGAAGCTGCTACTGGTTTCATGCCCTATGTATTTGAAGGATCTTCACCAGGAGCTGGCAAGTTTGGTTATATGAAAATACGCTTGACATCTTAACATGTACATTAAATCTGGGCTGCTTAAACCCCTTCTACTCATTAAGACTAGTGCATTTTGGGGTCTTTCATAGAAATTGCTCAAAAGCAATATAAGCACCAAAATATATATATATATATATATATATTCTTAGGTCTGTGGCTTGACATGAATTTGAAGCTTCAAATACCATAACTTGTTTTGAACGATATTTACTACTTAGTCCTTTATGGTTACCTAAAGTTGATTTCAGAAGGAATATGAAACATATCTAAAATGGCCTAAGAAAAATGCCTTCAAACAAACTTTTGATATTGCATAATACTAATACAGTAGAAGCGCCCTTTGATGGCAGGTCCCTCAGTCACAGATTTCATGCTTTGGACAGCACAAAGGCAAAACATAGTTGGTATCATACTTTTTAGAGCTGTATATATTTTGCATAACATAATCACATATGCATAATTGAGTGATGAAAATGAGAGATGAAGTTCAAATAAAAGAACTGATTTTGTATAGTTAGGTAGCACTGTTATCTTCAAATCAAGAGTGCTACCTAACTTTCAATGGTTATATTTGGATTTGGAAGTGATTCTTATCAAGTAACTTTCAATTTCCAAAAAATATAAATTTGTATTAAATTTGAACTAGTAACTCATTCTGGCATAGAAGTACTGAAAAAACTCATATGAGCAAAAAATTGCAAATATGCTTGATCACGAGCCACATAATTATCACTAGAAATAAGGGTCTATAATTTCAACAATAGTGATTAATATTAATATTGACATAATAGAAATAAGTGTATCTATCAAATAGCTGAATTCTAAAGA
Organism: Apocynum venetum; assembly: GCA_019593545.1. NCBI lineage: Eukaryota > Viridiplantae > Streptophyta > Magnoliopsida > Gentianales > Apocynaceae > Apocynum > Apocynum venetum. Next base: position 1,512,414 of record SRSM01000149.1, read on the forward strand.
CAAATCGTTAGTAATGATCCAAGGCCAAGCATATTGATAGCTAGAATTGCTATTTATTTGCTAAGTAGACAGATTCATTGAAAAACTATGACTAAACAATAAAATACTACGAAAAGCCTTGCCGTCATAAAAAGAAGAAGCTCCACCCCTATTAATATAGGAACGAGAAGTGGGATGAAAGGTATGAGACATCCATATTGATATGTTAGTTACATAAAAGGCTTTTTTGAATTATGAATGTCCTAATTTCAATTGACCGGATCTTACCTCTTTGAAATGAGTCAATAAAAGTCAAGATATGGACTAAGTTAAACTAATTTAAATATAAATTTATAAGCTTTTCTTCTTACTTTACTTATTATTTATTTCTTTATTTTTCTTAACTTTTTATTTTTATAAATCCTTCAAATATTCAATTCAAATTAAGAAGTTACATTTGGTCAAATGATATAAAACAGAGTAATTCCGAGATTTTGTCCAATTTGAAAATTAAATCTACTTCGTTTAATATGATTTCATTCGATTTCTATGGCGCAGCAGATTCTATAGATATAGACTTGAATGAGAAATAATATCAAATGATACAAAATAATCGAATGAATAAAAACTATTTTACGACTATTCTATGGAATAAAAAAGTTTGAAAAAAAATCACATATCTTCGTGTTTCTCTATTTCTATATTTCTAGTATTTAGAGTGCCCAAAATATTATTTTATTGATGCGATTTTCATATATCTTTTCCCCTTGTTGCTTTCTTTTTTTCTAAAAGAATATTAATTCAAGAATAAGAATAAAAAAATTTAAAAAAAGTTTAAAATTAATAAGTAAAGAAGGATTTGGTTTGAACAATAGATGTTTTTCACATTCAACCAGAACAATAAGTAATCTTTTTTTATCTTAAATGGTTGTTCCAAAAAAAAGTATTTCTACATCAAAAAATTATATTCGGAAAAATATTTGGAAATGGAATGGATATTGGGCAGTGTTAAAAGCTTTTTCGTTAGGAAAATCTCTTTCTACACGAAATTCAAAAAGATTTTTTCCTGCAACAAAGAAATAAGTAATTCAAAATTTCAATAATTTGAATTGTCCGAAAAATGAAATTGACCAATTTCCTATTTACTACAAAATAAAAAATTTGAATTTCCTCTATCTAGGTGGATTAAGCTAATCAATATGAAATGACACTCATTTATATTTTTAAAAATAACAATGTAGTTTTTTACTGAATTCTAAAACTAGAATATTTTATGGGTTGACAAACGCATAAATACAAGATAAAAAAGAGTTATTCCTTCCTTTTTTTAGTAGATTTTCTCATTTACAGGATGGGGAATTTTTTCCCATCAAACTTTTTGTTAGAGTTACGATAATAAAAAATTTAATTTTCTCCCCTTTCCTCTATCTTTTCTATATCACTAACCAAGGGGGAAATAGATAATGGGCGTGATATAATAATTCTATATTGATTCGAGTGAGTCCATACGCTCCCATTTTTATTAATATTCCAGTTATAAGCATACAAGTATTGTAATGTGCTTCTCCATGGGCATCTAGTAACCATGTATATAGGGGTATAATCAGTAATTTGACAGCAAAAGCAATAAAAATTCCAATATAAAATATTTGGATAAGTATTTTTTTATTAGAAATTGAAAGTTAGCTTGATATTTATTGGGTTCTGCATCATTGATAATAATATAAAATATAGTTAATAAATTATTGAAGTTTATAATTTTAAATAAAATTTGTTTGTTTATGTTGAATTTTTTCTTTGGTCTTTTTGTAGTTATGTCCTTATGTCCTTTTAAAAAGTTAAAAAAAATTAAAAACAAAAAAGTACCTTTTTTGGTCTAAAATTCAATATCCCTTTTACTTGATTCTTGATTTATATTTGTGTTTCCAAAAAGAAAAAAAAAAGGATTTACATTTGTGTTTATATTTCTCTTGAAGGTGAATTCAAATTTGAAAACCCTAAAACCTTGCAACTGTGAATTATATCTAAAAGTAGGTTGATTTTTCATTTTCTAAATAAAAGTCACATCCCACTTCACCTAATATTGACTCCATCCATACAGATCTTCATTTTAGTTTGCAATTTAAAACTGAAAACTGAAGTTGTTAAGGAATCCCATATTTTGGACAATGTATGTCTGACCCCCCAATAATAATATGTCTTGTCTTCACCACACAATCACTTTTCGTATTGCTCCACCACACCATTGTCTGTGCTTGTGATTTTGTTCTTTCACTTTTTCTTCCATAATGGTTTGTTTTTGCATCTTATGTAATATTTTTATTTAAAGTAAAATTCTTTTTATTTTTAGTTTTTCTCATATAATTTATTAAAATCAACTTCATTCAAAGTAACAAGATTTAACTTTAAATGAAAATATTATAAAAAATAATATTTTAATAACAAAAGATTTCAAGTGGTTGAACGTAGATAAACAATTTTCATCTCCATGATGTGCCACAGGAACTACACACGCAAAATCAATTATTTCCACCTTTGGGAAAAGCCTGTGACCGTTGAGAAATAAAGTTATTTTGAAGTAAGTTGTCATATAAATTAAATTCTTTTTTTTTAGTTGTTTTCATAAGTTAATTTATGTTTAAAAGCATCTGTAAGTTATTATCTCTGATTTATGTACCAAGTTAAAATTAGTCAGAATGAAAGGGGTAATTAATTAAATACATCAAAATTTTGTTGAAATCGGCGTTTTTAATGATACGTGAAGCCATCAATTTATAGTTCCAAAATTGAAACCAACATGAAAAGATTAAAGATTCACAGGGCCGTTCTGGACAACCAAAGCAATCAAGATCCAGAAACTCTAGTTTTTGGATGAAAATCATGAGCCCTAAAACATTGAAGTGATGAATTCGGAGAAGAAGAAGAAGGTAGTAATTGCAAGAGAGATTTTTTTGTAGAAAAGTGGAGAGAGAGTACGTGAGAAATGATGTTTTGACTTCTTTTTTTCGTTTTTTTATTGGCAAAAAAGAGGAAGAATTTCATTTAATTCGGAAGGGTCATGGTCGGATTTGTTTTTTCCTCAGACTTTTTACTTCAAAATTCTTTAGATTCCATCCAAAAATAAATTCATTTGAATCTATGAATTTTAAGCATATTAAAATCCATATTAAAGACCTTGTATTTTGATCGATCGAGTGAAAATTTTAAATCTTTCAAATTCCATATTGGGACACCCTAAATATATCTTCACCTTATCATGTGCCCTTAATGTCATTATATTCTTTTTTTTTTCTTTATATCACGGTGATAGTACTTGGCTCTTAATTTTTTGAACTTTTGATATTGGATTTTCTGAACCAATTTTTTTATTATTGCTTGACACGAGAAAAATAAAGCTTAACTCTCTTTCTTTCTTTTTTTTCAATTTGCTTTGGGGAGTCAAATTGATTTACTTTGGTATTTGAAGTCTTTTATCAAAATTTTACCCTTATGAATATAAGTTTCTCTCATAACATTATATGAAGGCATAGGATAATTGTATAATGAGAATAACAGAAACTTTGTTAAGGGATAGTTTTTGAATAACATTTGTCAAACATAATTCTTCAAATCATATATGCTTCACAATGAAAATATGATAATTATGTGACGTGGAGGAAGCAACTTTGCTTCTTCTTCTGGCTCTGTTTTGGCTTATTAGATTTCCTTATTTTAAGCTATCTGCTGCTGCTAGCATTTCTCCTTTTATTGAATATATTCTTGCTTTTCAAGAAAAAAACAAACTGTGATTTGATTAATTACGAAATGTCCAAAACACCGATGATATAAAAATATGATTTCTTTATTGAAATATTTTCTGTATAATTTACCTTTGATAAATATTATAACATATATAATTATAATGTGATTTTGTTTTTGGAGTAATTCAATAATAAGGGCAAAGTTTTTGCAGAACTCAGCCAAATGAATTATGCAAAGGATTGCTAAAAGCAGAAACTATTTAAGGAACAATTTAAATATGCATGCTTGAAGATAGTAAGGATGCCTGACAAGAAGGCATCACAACTTTAATATACTTTTTCATGTGCATTAATTTCGATATTAAAATATGTAACTTCGAGCAAAAAAGGAATACTATATATATATATATATATATATATATATATATTTATGTGTGCACAACACAGAAGATACTAGAGAGGATAAAAAAGTAATGCAACCACTATGTCTCTCTTCTTTCCACTCTCGATTTAGTAAGATTTAACTTGCAGTACATATAAAAAAAAATGATAATCATAGAAAGAAATGTAGAACTTGCATAGTAACAAAAGCAGCTTAAGAAATCTATCCAATGGGTTGATCTCTAGAGCCTCAAATGAGAAGAAGAGAACAAAATGTAGCCAAGGACGACTTGCTGGCCAGTAAGTTATCAAACATTTGTGATCACCACCACCGGCAAGTCATCCTTGGCTGCAATCCACTCTCTTCATTTTCATGCAAGACTCTCCAAGACATAATGCCACACAATGAAGGGCTGTAATTTGACTTCATTTATAATGGAAGAAACCTGAGGGGGTGGGGTGTGGGGAAGGGGGAGGGGTGAGTGGGTTGATGGTTTATCGACGGCATGCATTGTAAATGCAATAATTTACCTAAGAGGCAAAGCATGTGTTGTTTTGAAAAAGGGTCTGCAAATTTCAATGTTGTGATCTTACACTTTATACTGTTCTTGAAGATCTTATGTAAAAAAAAGTAAGATTTCAAATGTACTAGTTGCTCTCTATGGTCGTTTTAGGCATCAGACGATAGGACATCCATTTGCACTGTAAATGTTTTATTGCAACCTTTTCTTTGTGAAAGTTGTGCATTTCTTTGTGTCGGAAAGGTCATTTAGTATCCACTCTCTTTTTAACCATGTTCCATGCAAGTCTTTGTTACACCTTTTCTCAATAATATCCCCATGTTTAAATAAAATTTCATGTTTTGACTTGCTGCCAATTTTTAAAAGAATGTGAAACTACAAATAAATTATCATGATAAATATTAGAATGGTCGGTGATGAAATTCATAATTTTTCTATGGTTTTAATAACAAATATGAGATAACGTATTTGGATTAGATTTTGGAATTCTGTGTTAGAATGTGTAATGTGAACTGAGTCCCACATATAAAATTGATAAGATTATATGTAAAAAAATACAGTTAATAATTTTTTTCAACAACGTAATTTTAAGTGTTTCGAAAACACAATGCAGCGTACGTGGAGGGTTACCAAGATTCCCTTGGCACACTGCTTTCGGTGGTGTTTTTTGGTGCAGTGTTTTGATGGAATTGATTTCTCTATATAACTAGTTTTTTTTTTTTTTTTTTGTTGCAGTCTTTGGCTATTTTTTTTGGTTGGTTTTGGTCGGAGCAACTGTTCTGCTGGTTGTCTGATTCCTTACTGGAGTCCTTTTGCTTTTTTAGGATGGCTTATGTATTTCTTGCCGAGGCTTCTTTACACCTCCTTCTGTTAATACCACTTTGCCTTTCAAAAAAAAAAAATGTAAAAGGAATTTGAAAGGCATAGATAACATAAATAGGTAAAAAAGCTCAAACATAAAGTTCAAAAGATGTACAAAGCAAGTTTCAAACGTAAAGATATTGAATTCTTCAATTACAAGTCAGTAGACTTTTTAAGCATTATAATTTGAGTCTTACATAGGCCAAAACTTATAGGTCTTCTATAAAGCTGACATTATATCGTGACTTTACTTTTTGACACCCGAGTATGACATATTTCTAAGGTTGTTGTCAAACCGACTTGTGCTATAATTATAACTTTCGGATAAGTGTCTACGTACAATGCTTGCATTTGAGTTAAACAACCCAGCCAACAACTTTGCGGCTGTGTTTCTAAAGGGAAAAAAGTGGGTCATAATATTCATTTCATAATCTTAATTAAAGGCATGCGTTCTTAGTCTTTTCACATTTTGCCAGGAGAAAATTTGGTCATCTTGAAACATTTTACTTCTCCATGTTTATTCTTTAAGCATAAGTCCAACATCAAAATTAAAGTGGGGATTTTGAGATAAATTTTCAAATTCTGATTCGACAAAATCATTAAATCTGACAGTTAATATTAAAGCAGATATAAGTTTTGGTCTTCCATACAAAGAGAGTGATTTCAAACTATAAGTTGTAAGGGATTATTCAACTTCCTGTTTGCGATTTATTTTGTAAAAATTTGGTAATTTAATTCAGCCAAAACACTCTTCATGTACTAATAGGAGTTGTCCCAGTTTATCAAATTAGAATAGAATTTGGTTGAAGGATGCAAGGAAAATATGTATACTGAGATGATAAAGCCGAATCCAAATTGGAGTAGAAGAATAAACCAGCTTGGTGTATTAGTGGAAACAACTAATACGTGAGTGAAACACTTGGGAGATTTGTATTGCTGCGAAGCAATTATCAATTATCTTCATGCTGAGAAGTTATTGAACAACACTCGAGTGCAACCCTCTTGTTTCATTTCCTTAATTGTTAGTTCCTCGAGAGTCGAGACATTCATCAAACATTGTACAACCATTGACAGGAGTTCCTTTGCTGGATAAATTAGGACACTAGCTAAGACCTTCAGGACGAAGGCTATCAATAAAAATCACGCAGACTGATCGGTGGTTGGCGGTGGAAGTCCTTTTGGATGACTACAAAATGGTTGTGTGGAGTTGCAACTACGGCTCGAGTTACAACTATGGACTTGATTCACTAGGTGTTCTCATATGGAACTTAATTTGTAATCCTTTTGTATTTTACTAATGAATTAATTCTGGATGAAGCTATACAAACATAGGCAAGGTGTTGACCTTTGTTAACAAATTTGAATTTGTGTCCTTTTTATTTTTTCTTGATTTTACTATTTATACATGTCAAATTATAACTTCCAACAAGCTATGTTGGAATATAATGTAATAGCACAAATCAGTACCAATAGGTCACTTCTTTAGTTCTTATCTACTTGACTTATTCTTCTTTATCCAATTGTATGATTCAAATGTAATTAGTTGTATTTCATAAATATCTTATTCAATTTGTGACAACTTCCTAGTCTTTAGGATATTATAGTTATTTCTTGGTGTATATCATTGCTCTTTTAATAATAAAAGATGAAGTTTTGCAACTGTATCATGGTATCAGAGCAATACCAAAAATAATAAATTCCAAATTTTTCTTCTTTCTTTTCTTTTCTCTCAAGCCATTATGGCCAACCATTCACCCTCCATTCTCATAAAGACTAGGAATGGCGCATAACCTTTGAGGAACTACATGAAAAGTTGCTATAATGGCGCTCATCTGCCCCTTCAAGCACAAAAAATCATTCATGGCATCCTTTCAATAGCCACCCCAACAGACTCCTACTCCACAAAACAGAAGACCACACATCTCTCGAGGGAATTGTTCATCTCGGCCATACCTAGGTTATTGTCAAATCTGTAACATACAGGGTCATACAGCTAAACAATGCCTTCAGCTTGTCCTAGTTCACACTTCCAACAATAATACTCCTGTTTCGATCAATCAAAGTGCTTCTCCATGGCAACCGATGGCTCATTATGCTACCAATAATAGTAGTCATACATCTTGGCTCTTGGATGGTGGAGTCTCACACCATGTTACAACTGATTTAAACAATCTTTCCATGCATACAATGGATCGAATGACATTATGATTGGTAATGGCTCGGGTCTCTCCATAAGTCATATCGATTCTTATTCTCTCAAAACATCTCATAACACTTTCAATTAAACGATGTCCTTTGTGATCCTGCTATGAAAAAAAAAATCTCATTTTAATTTCTCAATTTTGTATTTCCAATAATGTCTCAATTGAATTCTTACCAACTACTTTTCTTGTTAAGGACATTCACAACAAACTAAAGATGGCGTTTATTAGCGGTCGGTATCTCCACCATTGCTTGCTTTTTCCAATATCAAAACAACCTTATCAGAGTGGCATCATCGATTAGCACACCCAACTTCTTCAATTCTGAAACAGATTGTTTCTCGCAACAAACTCGATTTATCTTCTTCTTTATCTTCTAACTTTTCATGTAATGTTTGTCTATGTAATAAGAGCTACAAACTATCATTTTCTCAATCCCCAATTATCTATTCTCAACCTCTTGAAACTATTTTTTCTTATGTTTGGACTTCCCCAATTATCTCAAATAATGGTTTTAAATATTATGTTATTTTTGTGGATTATTTTACAAGATATATCTAGTTCTATCGTTTAAAACAAAAATCTCAAGTCAAAGATATTTTTATTCGATTTAAAGCCGTTGTTAGAAAAACATTTTGACAAATCCATCAAAACACTTTATTCTGATAATGGTGGTGAATATACTGCACTTGCTCAGTTTCTTTCAACAAATAGTATTTCCCATTTAACTTATCCACCTCACACTCCTGAGCACATTGGTTTTCTGAATGAAGACATCTGCATATTGTTGAAACTGGATTAGCATTACTCTCTCATACATCTCTTCCTTTGACATATCATGTATTTGCCAGAACTGTAAATTAATAAATCGAATGCCAACACCCACACTCAATATTTCTTCTCCATATGAAAACATTTTAACATTGTCATTGGCTTAGACCATATGCAGTAAACAAGCTAGACACTCGTTCGAAACCATATGTATTCCTTGGATACTCTTAAACTCAGAGTGCCTACTACTGTCTTGATCCTTCTAACTCCAAAATATATGTATCTAAGTATGTTAGATTTGTTGAATCTATATTTCCTTTCACTCATCTCTCTACTCCAGCCACTCCTCCTCAATTCGACTCTATTACCACTTGGATGCCTTCACAAATTCGAATCTCGTCTTTGGCTTTGGTACCATCACTCAACTTGTCCTCTACAGTGGAAGCTCAACACCAATACCCTTATGAAAAGCTCTTCGTACAACAAACTTGACCAACCCATCTATTTCCCTTCTATCAATTTCATCTTCAAATAACAATCATTCCCCACAACCATCACCACAAACAAATCAACCTTCACCTCATCCACAACCCACTCATACCATGACTACCAGAGCCAAAAATAATATTCACAAACCCCATTACAAAACTAAATATTCACACCCAATTAAACAAAGGTGAAGACCTAGAACCAACCATATTGACCCAAACTCTAAAATATCATAAATAGCATCGAACCATATCTGATGAGTATGATGCTTTGGTAAAAAATGGCAGATGGTCACTAGTTCCTCCATATACATGTTAAAATCTAGCTGGATGTAAGTGGATTTTTTTAACTAAAAGAAAATATGATGGCTCTGTTGATAGGTACATGACCTGACTGATTGCCGATGGCTTTTACCAACGCCCTAGAATTGATTATCAAGACACAATTAGCCCTGTAATAAAACCAAAAACTGTTCAAATTATTCTCAGTATTGTCGTAAGTCGTGGCTAGTCTTTAAGACAATTGGATGTCAACAATGTCTTTCTTCAAGGGCATGTATTCAAGAATGTTTACATGTCACAACCATCAGGATTTGTTGATAAAGACAAGCCCTTATATGTCTGCAAACTCTATAAAACTATATATGGCTTAAAGCAGGCCCCTCAGGAGTAGTACCATGAGCTTAGAACATTTCTTATACAATTTGGTTTTCAAAATTCATACACTGATACTTCTTTATTTGTGTTTTATGCTAATGGCCACACTATTTATCTCATTGTTTATGTTGATAATTTAATTCTCACATGAGACGATGTTTATAAAGTTAATCAATTCATTGATATTCTTGCTCAATGGTTTTCCATCAAAGATCTCAAGTTTATGTCATATTTTTTAGGTGTAGAAGTTGTTCCAAGTAAACATGGTGTCTTACTCTCACAAAGGCGATATATTGTGGATTTTCTTACTCACACCAGGATGCAAGATGCCAAGGTTGTTCTTACTCCTATGCCAACCAATCCCACTCTCATGATAACATCAGGTTTTTCTATATCTGATCCTACTAAGTATCGCAAAGTAATAAGAAGTCTTCAGTATTTGCTAATCACGAGACCAGAATTACCATTGTTGTCAACAAGTTGTCCCAATATATGCACTGCCCAACAAATTATCATTGGTCATTTGTCAAACGACTATTGCGTTATCTTATTGGCACCATTGATGATGGTTTACAAATTTACAATGACTCCACTATCAGTTTGCATGTTTTCTCATATTCTTCTCTCAGCTTACAAGCTTTTCCTGATGCTGATTGGGTAGGAGATAAGACACATTTTGCTCAACAAATGCTCATGTTATTTATCTTGGGAAAATCTAATATCCTAGAGTTCTAAAAAAGCAATAAATTGTTGCTAGATCATCCACTAAGACTGAGTATCGCTCAGTTGCCAACACTGTTGTTGAACTAAATTTCAATTGTTATCTCTTAACTAATTTTGGTATTTTGTTTCCTAGCTTCCTCGTTATTTACTGTGATAGTGTTGGAGCAATACATCTTTGTTGCAATTCGATTTTTCATTCCTGAATGAAACATGTTGCAATAGATTTTCATTTTATCCGGGATCAAGTGTAGAATGGTGCTCTTCGAGTTGCTCATGTCTCTTCTGAAGATCAACTTGTTGATATTCTTACCAAGCCTCTCCCAAGACAACGTTTTCTACAACTCAAGAACAAGATAGGACTTCTCTCCCGAGCTCCATCTTGATGGGGCATAATATTACAAATCAATACTAATAGTTCACATATTCAATTCTTATCTACTTGACTTATTCTTCCTTAACCAATTGTATGATTCAAATATTAGTTGTATTTCATAAATATAGGATTTAGTTTGTAACAACTTCCTAGTCTTTAGGATATTATAGTTATTTCTTGGTGTATATATATCACTGTTCTATTAATAATAAAAGATGAAGTTCTGCAGCTGTATCCAAATGTAGTCATGTATTTGGTAACTACCGAATATTTTGTGATATAGGAGGATCTCGTATGTATATCATAATCGGGCCATATATATTTGTAATCATATAGATTTTAGGGTTTTTATGCTATATGTAAACTTATATAAGTTGAAAGCCCTCAAGCTTTTAATGTCTTAATTTTGATTAATGACAAACATTGATGAGAACTAATGTCTTGTTTGTACAAGTGATAGAGTTTTTGGATTCATGATTTAATCCATTCAAGAACAAGATTTCAAGTCTTCAAGGAAGACTACAAGTCAAGACTATCAAGACTTGAAGATAAACTTTTATTGGATTAGATAAAAACTGGAGGTATAGTTTTAGAGTTATATATTTTGATATCTCTAGTTTTACCTCTAATTGAGTAATGGTTTCTAAAGGTTGCTCTATAAACTTAAAACGTTATTTCAAAATATTTTTAATATGTTAAAATATGTTTTGGTATTTCGAAAATCATGCATCGTGATTTCAAAATTTAAATGGTTCATAAACTCTTATTCGATTGACACTATAACTTATATGGTTGATTGAAATCATCATTTGTGTGTTAGAGTATTGTTGATACACAAATGAACATGTTTCAGTCGACTTAAAGTGGTCCAGGTATCATCCACAAGTTAGTATATCTTGTGGATGCATGTGCTGTCAAATTTGTTCATCTGTCAACTTGTGGACGATCATGAGGTCGACCGCAGTAAAGTGAGGTCGATCGCAGTGAAGTAAGGTCGATCGCACGATGAAAATCATCATTCGAAGGTTGTCCAGTCAGCTTGCGGATGATGGTGCGGACGGCCCATCTGATATGTGGTCGACCGCACTTCTCTTGAGTGGGTTTCCAACAGCTTCATTTTTTACTGTTGGAAACAAACCTTTAAATTCCAAAACCTTTGGAATTCTTTATAAGAATAATTTTGAGCAAAAACATTGTATATCTTGATCCTATAACATCTTGGAAACATTTCAAAACATCAATCTTGTTAAAATCATTCAAGAGGGGTTTTTACATTCAAAGGTGAATTTTGAACAATCTTGGCAAGCCATTACTCAAAGAGGTGATTGTGATTCAAATTGATATATCTTCACATTAAGGTGATATCTATCAAACTCTCTATCTCTTATTATTCATTGTAATTGTATCAAGGTTGCAAATAGCATAAAACCCTAAGTGTTAGGATGAACCTTGTGTATGTTGTTTTGTATTCAAGGTTTGTTTGTAAAACATTTAGGTGAACCTTGAATTGAATTGTATTGTTATGATTCACTAAGGAGATTGGTGGGATTATTGTATAATCAAGGTTGTATTGTAAAACTCAAGGGTTGAGTAAGCCTTGATTGGTTGATAGGTTATTTGTAAAACCCTAAGGTGAATTGAGTGAGCCTCTTTTGTAATCTCTTTTATTTTATTAGTGAAGGGATTTGGTAAATCCTTGAGTAGGTAACTCAGGGTAGTGGATTACGTTTTGTTGAATAAACCGAACCACTATAAATCATTGTGTTCATTACTCTAATTTCTGTATTTTATTTGAACACATTATTTCTCACACAACTAGCACACCAAGTGTTTGATATTTGTTGTCAAAGAGGTGTTTTATTGAATTATGTTGAAATATCGGGTAAAAACTTAATTCACCCCCCTTTTAGGTTTTCATAAGTATTCCAAGTAAAAGGCCCTCGTTGCCCCTAAACTATCAAAAAATATAGTTTTTGCCATGGAACTTTATTTTCATAAGTTCTTGCCCTCGAACTATTAAAAATTCCAAAAATTACCCTTCTATCCGAATAGGACATTAAGTCCCAGTGGGTAGCTTCGATTTTCATGGAATTGGTCTGAATTTTGACTAGAAAATAGTTGTGAAAAGGGCAAAAATGTGATGGAAGTTGAGATCGATACATGGGTAGCTTCAATTTGGCTGTTTTTGCCTGAAATCGGAGTTAATGTTGCGATTGTTTTTGGATGATTTCTAGCAATCTACTCAGAATTTTTGGCTAAGCTTGGTGGCATTAGAACCATCTCTCAATGGGGAACTATGGGTACCTTCTTATCTTGGTGAATTAATAGCATGTTACCGTTTCCTGTTAGGATTTAACTTCTTATTTGGACGGAATAGCAATTATCTTACTTTTTAATAGTTCGAAAGCAATAACTTGTCAAAATAAAGTTTGAAAGGAAAAAACCAGATTTTTTATAGTTAAGGGGCAACGATCGCCTTTTACCCTAACTATTCTTATTTATTAATAAACATAGCAGATTTTTCGTCTCAATCATCTACTCTGGTATTAGAGCCTTGTGATCGTGGTTTTCGATACTTCTTGTTATGCATCTACCATAGAAACCACATTCACCCCTATGCCCTATATCTCATCTAGATCAGATGACCTTTTTTTCTCTTCTCCATATTTTGATCACAATAACGAAGCATCAAACTCTTCCCTTGTTCCTCAATTATTGATTAGAAATGGCAATAACTATTCTCTTTGGAAACAAGTTGTTACTACGATGCTTGATATCAAATACAAATTCTCTATTGTCGATAGTACTATTATTCCTCCAGAACTCAACAATCCTATCTATCCACAATGGTGGAGAGTCAATAGTTTGGTCAAGTCTTGGCTTATCAATGTCTTATCACCATTTGTTGAGACATCTAAAAAGATATGGGGTGAATTACATCGATGATTTGCTACACCAAATGCTTCTCGCATTTATGAACCCAAGCGACTCCTCTCGAATTCCAAACAACATAACGAACCTATTGCTCAATATTATACATCCATGAAAGCCTTATGGGAAGAGCTCCAGTTATTTCAGAACCATTCTAGTTGTACTTGCACCATCTTGATAGAGATTCGCAGCAATTTTCAACGTGATCCCTTAATTTAGTTCCTTATGGGTTTCAATGATTCGTTCCAACAGCTTAATAGTAATGTTTTGATTATGAAAGCCATTACCTCTAGTAGACTAGCCTTACTCCATGGCTATTCAAGATAAGTCCAAGTGGTTGCCATCTTGACTTCCATCACTAATGGCACAACCTTTGCATTGGTGGCCTCCACCAATCTGCCCAATTCATTCTCTTTGCCACCAAAGCCAACCCCTTTTGGAAGGGGTGGCAATCTCGTTTGTCACAATTATGGCAAAAAATCCCTTCATACACATTTTTGTCCCAACAAAAACCATCTTCAACATTCTTATTGCAATATTATGGGTCATACTGAGATGGTCTACTGAAGGAAACTTAATTGTGTAAGACGATCCACTCGCAGTCGTGCCGGTTTTTGTGGTGTTACTATGGTTGGTCGTTCTCAGGTACCTTATTACTCTTGCATCTACCCCAACAAAAAACATTGCCCTCATGGTTCTTTGATTCTGGGAGCACAGAACATGTCATGTACTCCGCTCCAAAAATTTATCATCCAAAAAACAACAAAAAAAAACAACCTGTTACATACAACAATTACCAATGGAAATTGTTCAATATAAATATTTTCATTAGTAATTTCCATGTGTTACTAACGTATTTCCGATACACAATTTTCCGTCAGTAATGTTTTATACAATACCAACAAAATTCCAACGGAATACCAGAGATTTTTTATTTTCAATTTATTTTTTGAAAGAAAAACAATTCGTCAAAATATTTAGCAATGAAATTTGGAAATTTAATTAAATAAAAATATCAATAATTTACGAATGGATTACCGATGGAACACCCATGAACTTTAAAAAAAAACACCAACGATAAAAAATTCACTTGTTATTCCGTCAATAATTTACCAATAGAATACCGAAAAACGTTTAAAAATTAACTAAAATAAAATAATTGATGGATTAAAGAAGGAATATCAACGGGTTTTTTTGTAAAAAAAAATATACATGCCTATGGATTTTTAATTTTTGTTTGTTACACAAATTGTTATTCTTTTGAAAATAGCAATTCTTTATAATATTATACACGTAAACGTACATATAAGGTTTATATATATATATATATATATATATATATATGCTACATAGTTATATATTAACGTTGTATATAGCTCTAGTAATTTATTTATATTTAAATCTTACTATATAGTATTATAAAAAAATATTTTAAACTACATTTTCTATTCTTAAAATTATTATTATTATTATTATTATTATTACTATTGCGTTTCATTTATTATTATTATTAATGGTAATAATTAGGGGTGAGAAAGAGGGTTGTCCGACCCTGCCTGCTCGAGCCAAGGGGAAGGTCAAGGCTAGTCAGCTTAAAAACAACACTTTTAACATTTGCCCTAAGGGCCGACCAGACCCAGCCCAAGATATGTGCTTAAATTGGTTTTTTACACTTTTATCTTTGTTTGCATGTATTTTGAAGGTATTTTAACATGTTTAGAAAGCATTGGAGGAAGATAGGAGGTCTAAGAAGTTGTTTTGCAAGCAAAATGGAGTGGACGCGCCTCAGAAACCAATTGGACTTGCACTTGAAGAAGTGGACGCGTCACTATTCATCCACGCGTCCATTCTCAGTAGTTTTGGAGCCTCACGCGTCCACTTGGATGTTTCTGATTGTCTCGCGCGTTCACTTTTGACAGCATGCGCGTCCACTCTCCGAATTGAAGAATTTGGACAGTTTTTTAGTAGTTTTGAATTATGACTCTTATGTAACTAACCCTATGACCTTTTCTAACTATTTATAGGTTTTATTAGCTTAGTTTTTGGGGGGTCAAACACCTTAGATACTTTGTTCCCGAGCATTGTAGAAGATCAAGGGTTTGAGCTTCTCGAGAAATCGGATTTCCGTCTGATGAGTTTCTCTCTTTTCCTTAATCTTTCTATGATGTTTTCTTTTATGCATTGTGAGTAGTTTTCTTTAGTTGGCAAGGACATGTATTAGGTTTATGTTATTCGGGAATATGAGATTTATATTTTGTCATTAAAAACCCGATCTTTTTAAGGGATTATTATTTCTATTTGGGTATTTGAACAATTCTTTGTTTTATTCTATCAATTGTGTTATTTCAATTATTATTGGCCATCTTAATTGTTTTACATAGTTGATTAACTAAGGTTATGCAAAATCGGTTTTCGATAACCAAAAGTAGTAACTATTGATTAATTTAAATCTGTGTTGATTATTGATAGGAAATTGTTTGAAACATGATTTTAATTGACCATTAATTTTATGTAATTGGTGTTGATGTTGTCCTCGAGCTGAATAACTTAATTGACTATTTTATGCGAGCGATTCGGTAATTTAGTTTAATTAAAAGTTAAAGTTAATTTGTCATACTTCTCGGGAATTAACCTAAATTTATAGGAATCGGAATTTGCTGCGCTACGTGAAATTCTAAGTCACTACTCAAATAGGTTATTATCAATGATTAGTCTCGAATATATAAAACCAAAATACAAAGTCCTTACTAACATTTTTCTATCCATTGATTTTTAATTGATTTGTGAATTATTTTGTTTAAAATTTTATTCTTTTATATAAAATTGAATATTTCCCCCCTACTCTCAATCAGTTTACTTTATTTGAAATTTTACAAGTTCTTATGGGTTCGACCCTTACTTGCCCTAACTGCATAAGTTAGTTAAAGTTCGGAATTTAATTTGATAGCGCAACGACACGCTCGTCAAATTTTGACGTCGTTACCGAGGAAAAATGCTCATCTTTCATGCCTAATAGTCTTCCTCGAACCAATGTTTACATGTTCCCAATTTTAAATTAATTTGCTATCTATTTCTAAACTAACCAAAGATCTAAACTAAATTGTTCTTAATATTTTCATCCTCGTTTTTTTATTTACAAGATCAATCAAGGCAAGGCCGATCACACTATCTTACATGGAGTATCGGCTGCAATGTCCACCCGAGCTATTACTGATTTTGATTTATGCAATTGGCGCATAGGTCATCCAAGTACATCCCTCAATTAAAAAATTTATGTAATTAGATTCTAGTTTTACATTTCCAAATAATTGCAAGTTCACAATATGTCCTTTGGTAAAGCAAATATGCTTGCCATTTAATACCACTTTTATTAAAACATCTGAGTCATGGATATTTGGTGTCCTTTTGTAGTAAGTTCATTATCTAGTGCAAATTTATTTTTTAACTATATAGGCATTGATTTTTCTCGTTGCACTTTGGGTTTGTTTGCTCCAACACAAGTCACAAGCACTATCTTACATAAAAATATTAATCAACGTGGAAAAAACGCAATTCATAAAATCTATCAAAAGAATTTGAAGTGATTGGCCTTGTCTTGATTGTACCTTAATTGAATGAGAGTTGAGATGAACTTGGTGAACCAAGCACGTGGGGATTCCTTCAAACCATATAACCATTTCTTTAGTTTGAAAACTTTTCCTTGTTTTTTTTCGAACTGAAATCCAAGTAGGATCTTCATATATATATACTTATTTATCAAGAGTACCATTCAAAAAGGCATTCTTCACACCAGGTTGGTGTAGTTCCCATTCCAAATTTGCTGCCAGAGATAAAAGGACCTGAATAGAGTTAAGTTTGGCCACTGGAGCAAAAGTTTTTTCATAATCGATCCCTTATGTTTGTGTGAAACTCTGTGCCACTACTCGAGCCTTGCACCTTTCTATCTCTCTATCAGTCTTATATTTACTATGAAAACCATTTTTGTTTCAACCAATTTATTAACCTTTGGTAGGTCAACTACTTCCCAAGTTTCATTATCATGCAATGTTTTGTTTCCTCTTGCATTTTTTTGCTCCCACTCTGGCCTTTAAAAGCCTCATGAATATTTCTTGGAACTACCACAATATCAATCTTTGTTGTAAAAGCTTTAAACCCATATGATAATTTTATGCAGGTTAAAAAATTAGAAATATGATGTTTTGTGTATGTTCTTACCCCTTTCTGTATTACAATAGGTAGGTCTAATTCACTGCTTATTCCATGATATGGTTATCGGTTTAATAATGGATCTTGCTAAAATGTTTTTGGCTTTCCAAAGTAAACGTGGAGTGGTTTCTGAGCATTTGGGTATCCCCCTTGATCAAAACTTAACTTTGAGTTGTCTAGAAAATGATGACCACTGACAGATCTTGGTTCTAGGTGTGTAGAACGCATTGTCATAGGTGAAAGAGTGACATTTTTGTGATATTGGAAGGGTTATAGAAGGATCTCAATAACCATTTCCATCATAATTTTCTCCCTAGAGACTAGCCTTAGAATATAATGGTAGATTTTCAAAAAAAGTCACATCACATGAGACAAGGAATTATTTCAGAGTAGGAGAATAAAATTTGTACCCTTTTTAAGTTGGGGAATATCCTACAAGTACACACTTAGCAACTATAGGACCAAGTTTGCTTCGATTAGGTTGTTTATTATGGATAAACACTGTGCAACCAAATACTTTTGGGGACAAATAATTCAAAAGATTTACATTTGGAAAGTGATCAAGAAGGATACTCAAAGGAGTTCTTAATTGAATCGTTTTTTAAGGAAAACGATTAATTAAATGTTGAAATGAGAATTGTCTCGCCCCAACAGGAATTTGGAACAAAACTAGTAAACATTATGGATCTAGCAACTTCTAGTGAGTGACGATTTTTCCTCTTTGCAACCCCATTTTTTTTGGATGTGTCAATACAAGAACTTTGATAGTATATCCCATTATCCTCCAAATATTTGTCAAATTCATTTGAAAAATACTCTCATCCAGTGCTTGTAAAGCATATAAGCATGTCCAATACTTGGCTCCACATAATTAACGAGCTAAGCCATGACATTCAAATTTTTGTCTCCCAAGTACTATAGTTTGATATTGTGGCCTCAGGGGTTGTTCTTGCTCCTGTCAAGTAGCCAACTTTTCCTCTACCATTGATTGCAAGCATGACAAACTGAAACCATTCTCGAAAATTATGTCTGTTAAGCTTGTGTTGGATGATTTGTAGAAAGTAGCTATCACACAAAATAGAAGATCAAGATATGGGTCCTTGAAGTGCTTGGTGTGCTGTAGTGGAAGACATTTTTGAAGCCATATTTAGTTGTTTTGAAGTTAGACTAGTCACCAATACCAGCAAAGCTCTGATACCATGAAACAATGATATTGAGAAATGAATTATTATTGTCTATTATTTCGCAAAATAGGTTACATGAAAGACTAGGCAAACTCCATAAAATATGAAAGAATCTATGGAGAAGAATAATAGATTCTATTTAAAATATAAAATAGTTAATGGAGACTAGCCATGTTTTCCTCAACTATGTTTTCTACTTTAGAACAAATAAATAATAAAGGAAAGAATATAAACAACTAATCACTAAATCTCCAACAATTACTTGATCCCTCCTGTAATACCGATAGCACTTATCTTGATTCTATTCAT
Source organism: Apocynum venetum (assembly GCA_019593545.1). Taxonomy (NCBI): domain Eukaryota; kingdom Viridiplantae; phylum Streptophyta; class Magnoliopsida; order Gentianales; family Apocynaceae; genus Apocynum; species Apocynum venetum. Next base: position 1,531,739 of record SRSM01000149.1, read on the forward strand.
GACCCATCACCTACTAATTCTACATAATTTTCACTAACAATTCACCTTCTCAAGAGACAACTGCCTCACATACTACAAGTGTTCTTGTCTCCAGTGATCAATCTCCCATAGCAACTCATGCTCATGTTTCCCGTGAATCATCAGTCATAGCTCCCTTAGATGTTGCACAACATAGCTCAATCCCATCTCCTAATGTTCTAGCTCCACAACGCGGACCTCGGTAATTTATCCTTAATAAGTATTCTAAATCAATATTTTATTGTTTATCTCTCCAAATTAAGTACTCTAATTCTCTCTCCAATTAAATAGAGTTAAATTTGGAAAACATTAATCATTAATATGTGATATTATATATAGAGAGAGAGATATTAGTTATGTAAAATTTGTTACTCATTCTATTCAATATAAACTATTTCTAGTTTGAGTAAATGTTAAAGTAGGATTTAAACTACACTATAGTCATGTAAAATTATACATGAAAAATCCATCTACCAAATAAACTTTGTCGGAATGATATATTTGACCGCTCAATGAATTTATAGTTGTAATTAGACACAAAGGCAACAGACTTTTGTGTTGAGAATTGCACTTCATTATTTTATTTGGAAATTATTTTGTGAAAATGGTATTTAAATATCACAAGGTAAAAATTGCAATTACTCTTAAAATAGGGAAAATTTCGATGGATAGGCTTTTAAAAACTACCTCCAAAAGCATATATTATGCGTCCAAAAGTTATATAATTATATAAACAATGCTATTTATATTAAAAGTTAATTATAAATAAAAAATATTTATTCACATGAGAGATAATATATGTTATTATTCTAAAAATGTATATAAAAAACACATTTAAAAAATAATAGATAAATGAGTTTTATGGTATAAGTATTAAATATTATATAAATTATTAAAAAGAGTTCCACTGGTGTAATGATAAAGATGGTTTCCTAATTTGTAAGAGGTCTAGTTGTGTAATTGGTATACAATTAAGAAAGCAAGCTTCTTCCAGTGGGCTGGGCAGGTGGATTTGGGTCTCAAACTTCACCGTCTAGTGATATATACTTTGATTTCATTTTAAATAAGTTGTAGAATATTTTTTCCAAATAAGTTTTATAAATATCATTTAATGTTAACCACTTACTTTTTATTTTTAAAAAAAATACGTAATTTATTTGTATCTTGTTTTCATATGAAAGGGTTCCATGAAGGATCTATAACAAGCATTGAAGTTTTATCTCTTTCAAATTTTAGAGTTTTAGATGCTAGAAAAATAATTTGATTTTATTTTTGGGATTTCAATGTATGACTTGGGTTTTGAATCTTTCAGTATTTGTTTTCCAATTAAGTTTGTTATTACTTTTTAATGCTAAGAAAATTATTTTATGCACTTTAAAATTCATTGATAAATGTCTCTATAATAAAACATTCTCACAAAAATATAAAAACATTGCAAAAAAAATATTCATATCTTGCAAAACATACAAATAACGGAAAATAATTTTTTGACTAACTTTAAAATGACCTAAAAGAAAGTGGGAATAATTATGCATTCTCACACATGTACAAATGTTGGAACAATGTCCCAATTGCGACTCATTGATAACGGCGGAAAAAAAAATTTTAACACAATTTAGAATGACATAATAAAAAGAAATAATTATAGTGTTTATTATAAATTTTAGAATAGTATCCATTGTGTCACTATTCATAATGTTGGGAGAGGTTCTTTTTTCTTCTTCTTCTTTTTTACCCTATAAAATTAGGTATGAAAACGTTGGAATGTCTGAGTATAAAAGTCTAATCTTGGATGTTAAAATCAATTCATCCTCTTAACTTAAGCTTTTTTTCCTGAAAATAATTAAGTATAAGAGTATTACAAATTTGAAATGTGATAAATAATATTACAAAAACTATGTTTTTCCACAATTTATAAAGTGGCAATAATATGAATATTCTAACGATTTACATTAGAAAACGTTTTCTTTTGATTCCTTTTTAAGTCTTTTTAATATGAATACCTTCAAAATCCAAAATCCATCAACCAAGACAGCCGGTGTGATCAGGGAAATCAATAGTCCTGCAAAATACCTTTTCGTAAACTATAATCTTTCTCAAGTTAAAGTTGAAAACCCAGTTTCCCTTTTCACTTGGATAATTAACCAAACAATCATTAATGATACAGGATCCAAATCGAATTTTATTTAAACAACATCATCATTTATACATAATCAAGCATGAAACACAAGTCTTGGATATCACTAGCAAGTGTTAAGTATAACTAAAGTAATGAGACGCTCTTAATGTTCTCATTTTCAAGCATAAACTTTAAGTTTGTCCTTTAACAGCAATACATTCCCGTGCTTCCAAGCAAAGCAGTATATGTATAAACATCTCAAAGCCGGAATTTGGCTAAAAGGACGGACCAAACATGTCAATAGTAAATAGATTGAGGACCAAAAGAGTTTTTTTTTAATTTTAAAAAAAAAGAATACGGACTAAAGTTATCAAAAGAAAATACTTTAGTGACGAAATTCACCAATCTTCCATTATGACAAATATGCAATGTTTCTAGAAAACATCAGTATAGATCTATATCTAGATTTTTTTTTTTATTTGTTGATGTATATAACTTTTTTTTTTTTTTTATACTGACTTGATATTGATAGATAGGGTGGCAAACCCCCCCCCCCCATAAAATGGGACTCGCGGGATGGTAAACTCTTCAGTTTAGGGGTGACAAGACTTGATCAAAGTTGAATCTAAATTAGACCGGAACCAAATCGTGTGCAGCTATTCAAAAACAATTTACTAGGTTTACAGTTCATCAATTAACGGTTTTCATTTTCGATTTTAGTTTAGGTTTTTCATTTTGATGAATCATGAATCGTTGAATCGGCGGTTCAAATCTTAATATATATATATATATATATATAGGTTTATTTGTCGTGTTATGTTTTTTTTTTATGCATTAGTCTTGTCACCATTTTACAATTTTACAACACTATTCTTGTAAGCTTTAAACAACTATTGTCTATTGTCCAATACATATGTTACTTTTAATCATTTTAAGGAAAGAAGAATGAAATACATGTAATAAATCTAATTGCGACTACTTTTTATCATCGAGTTAAATAGAAGAATTATAAGAATACTTATATATATTATGATTCTATTTGTCATGAAATTATGATAAAACATTATGTTTCAAGAATAATTAATAATGCTAAGATAAATATATATATATATATATGTTTTTTATTTGGAGTATTATTCTACCTATATTATACAAATTCAAATTGAAGAGTCGTTTTATTTTGTTACTTGTAAACAAAAAGGTCATGATTGATGAGAACATATTTGACCCTAAGAAAACTCCTACGAGGGTAAGAGAGCAATTACAGGTAAGACCGTAAGAGAACTACGATGGTTTTTATTTATCTATATTCTCAAATGATTGGTTAATTTTTTAAAACAAAAATTAACTCATTTTAATAAAATTCTTTCATTTCTTTAATTAAAAAAATTACCCTAAACTTTTCATTATTTTCACCCGAAATCAAAATCGAAACCATATTAAAACCGTAATTGTAACCATCTGAAACCTTAACTTGTCAAAACCGACTAGAACCGAACCTTGTTGAAACTGTGAACAGTTAAAAACCATCACTTTAAAGTTTCGATTTAGATTTTTCATTTTGATGAACATCAGGTCTAGGTGGAGTCAAGCTCCACCTTACCCTGCCACGGATGGGGAGTAAAAAGTAAGGATTTGCGAGCACTACAAAAAAGCATCACATTACCGACGGAATATTTATATTGGCAAAATCCTCGTAGCTTATGGCTTACCAATGAAAATTTTAATTTCGTCGGTAATTACCAGTGGAATAACAAGGTACCACATGCTATTAGTAATTTACCGAAAAAATACCAATAAACATTTTCTATCAGTAAATTTATTTATTTTTTAAAAAATAATTTTTTTGTCGAATTTTATGTTACCGACGGAATAATTTGTTACCGAGTTTGAATCCTACCTAAACAGACCGAGCCAGTCGATCGGACCAAACCGGATTGTAAAATCAATTATCCAAATGAGAGAAATTTTGCAAGAGTTAAGATTCAAACCTAAGACTTCCAACTTGCCCAAAAGCTTTTAATGTCTTAATTTTTGTTAATGACAAAACATTGATGAGGACTAATGGTTTAATTGTACAAATGATAGAGTTTTTTTATTCATGATCTAATCCATGCAAAGACAATATTCCAAGTCTTCAAGAAAGATCATACGTTATCAAAAGTTAAAGACAAGCGTTTTTAGATTAGATAGGAACTAAAGGTATAGTTTTAAATGTTGATAGCATTTAGATATCTCTATTTTATCTCTATGAGTAATGGTTTTATAGGCTACTCCATGAACTTAAAACGTTTTTCAAAATGAGTTTCTTAAGTTAAAATATTGACTTGGATGTAAATGGATTTTTCTTGTTTTTGTTGAAGTACCCCTTCTTGAACATTCTCTTGAAGTTCTTCATGATAAGAGTCATCTCCACATCATCAATTTCTTCATCATCACTTAAAGATTCACCACCATTGTTCTCTTTAACTTTGAAAGCAATTCCTCTTTTTTCCTTGTCTTCTACTTCTTGATAATTTAGTCATTTCATCCTTATTTAATGAGTAAGAAGAGATCCAATGAGCTCTTCTACTAGGTTCTTCGTCAAGTCATGAGTTTCCAATATAGCTATGGTTTTACCTTCCTAAGCCTTTGATATAGCATTGAGTATTTTCATGTTTTACTCACCTAGAGAACATGTTTTACTATACACTTTTAAACAGTTAATAATATTAGTAAAATGAGTAAATATATCAGTAGGGGTAACAATTTAAGCCCGGCCCGGCCCGCATTTCTGTCTTGGCCTGGTCAAGCCTAGCTAATTGGGTCAAATTCGGGCAGAGTCAAATTGGCCTGAGGGCCAAATGGGAAAAAAAGGCATTTTTAGGCCAAAACATTGTTGTTCAGCCCGTTTTGCCACCCGTACATATTAGTAATACTTTCATTGGATTTCATAGAGAAAAGTTCATACTCCTTTGTAAGCATACCAAGTTTTATCTCATTTACTTTGTTTGTACCTTCATGAATTACTTCAAGTAGTCTCCACATCTCATATGTAGATTCACAGCATCTTACCCTGTTTTACTCATTCATATCAAGTGCACAAGTGAGAGTATTTATAATAAAAAAAGTTTAGAATCATTTTATTTTTATCATCATCAAATTCCTCAGAATTTTTGTCAATCTTGACTTCATCAACAACTTTAAAAGGAACATAAGGATCATTCTCAACTATATTCCACAATTCATAATTAAGAGATGAAATATAGATTCTAACTCTATTCTTCCAGATATTGTAATTTGTATCATTTGACAAAGGTAATCTAGTAGTAGAGTAACATTCTACCATCATAGTGTTATCTAGGTGTGCCATAAAATCTTTGCTTCTAGGTGGTTAAATCTTAAATAAGAAGACATTATCTGATACCAATTGAAAAACCTAAGAGGGAATGAATTAGGTTTTATCCGATTTTTGCAACCTAATTCGATTATACACTTCTAAGACAATAGAAATCAAACACTTGGGGTGCAGTTCGTTTGTGTAATAATGTGTTCAAGTAAAATGCAGAAATAAAACAAAGAACACAATGATTTATAATGGTTAAATTTGTCCAACAAAACCTAATTTTACTACATTTAGTTATCTACTTAAAGATTTCACAAAACCTTTCACTAATCAAGTATAAGATATTACAAAAGAGACTCACCTAATTCATCTTACGATTTTACACAAAGCCTCTCACTCAAATAAAGTCACTCAACTCCTAGAGTTTTACAACACAACCTTGATTGTACCACAATATCCAATACAATAATTAAGGAATTACATACAAACAAGATAATCACAATTATCTTCAATTCAAGGTTCACTCTAACCCTTAGAGTTTTAAGCTAAATTCAACCTTGAATAAGTTTACAAAAAATGAATAAAGATGGTTTGATATAGATATCACCTTAATTGTGAAGATATATCAAAGTGTAGTTCAATGATCTTTTTGAGTAATTGTTTCACAAGATTTCTCAAGAACACCTTTAAATATATGAAACTCATCTTCAATGATTTTCACAATGTAGATATTTAGAATGAGTTTGAGAATGTTTTTAAAATATTCTATAATTAATGTGTATTAAATTTTTGCTCGAAAACACCGTTGCATCAATTTTTTCAAACATATGGGTATTTATATGTGTGTTACAACTGTTATAAAAATGACCATTAAAATCTCACTCATGAGTCAAACGGTCGATCGTTCTAAATACTAGTTGTATGCACCATCATTCGCAAGTATATCAGAGTGTTCTGGACAATCTGTGGATGATGAACTAAGTATTCGGTCGACCGTATGAACGATGTGGTCGACTGCACAACACACCAATCACGCAATCTAAGACTCCAATCAATTCTAAAAGTTGTGGAATCGATTTCATAAAACTTTTAAGCATATGCATGTATTTTAAAAACATTTCAAATACTCAAGTTATATTTTAACTTATGAAACTCATTTTAAAAAATGTTTTAAGTTCATTGAGCAACCCATAGAATTATTACTCATAGAGATAAATTAGAGATATTTAAATGATATCAACATCTAAAACTAAATTTCTAGTTCCTGACTGCCTTAAAGATTTTAATGTCTTAATTTTGATTAATGACAAACATTGATGAGGACTAATATCTTAATTGTATAAGTGTTGGTCTTTTAGGATTCATATGTCTAATCCATGCAAGATCGAAGTTTCAAGTCTTCTGGAAAGATTGTATGTTGTCAAGCGTTGAAGATAAGTGGTTTCTGGATTAGATAGGATTTAGAGGTGTAGTGTTATTTTTCATTTAGATATCTCTAGGTCTACCTCTATTAGTAATAATTTCTATAGGTTGTTCAATTAAAATGAAACGTTCTTCAAATTGCACCTCATAAAGATAAAAGATGAGTTGGATATTTGAAATGATTTTCAAAATACATGCATATACTTAAAATTCTATAAAATATATTCCACAAACTCTTAGAGTTGATTGGAATCTTGTATTGCATGATTTAGATGCATGTGCGGTCGACCTGACTGCATGTGTGGTTGACCACAGATCATGCGGTCGACTAAACTACTTAGCTCATCGTTCGCAAAATGTCCAAAGCTCTCTTGTACACTTGTGAATGATGGTGCGGTCGACCGAATTACTCAGCTCATCGTCCGCATTATGTCCAAAGTTCTCTGCAACACATGCAGATGATAGTGCGGACGACCAATCTGATATGCGATTGACCGCACTTCTCCTGTGTGGGATTCAAACATCCATTTTTATGACCATTGGTGCATACATATAAATACTTAATTGTTTAAAAAAAATCTTTGTTCTACAACGTTTTGAGCAAAAATTTGATTCCTACTCTTTATAGAATATCTTGATATCATTTTGAAACCCTTTTATAACATTTACATTGTGAAAATCATCCAAGAATGGTATTTACTAAATCATTGGTGTTCTTGAGCAATCTAGAGAAACATATTACTTAATGAGTTGTTTCTGCTTCAAATTGATATATCTTCACATTAAGGTGATTTTTATATCAAACTCTTCATATTCTTATCTTGTAAGTTTTATTCAAGATTTCATTAAGCTTAAAACTCTAAGGATTAGAGTGGGCCTTGAAGTATAGATAATTGTAATTATCTTAAGTGTATCTATTTCATTAATTGTTGTATTAGAGATAAGTGTATAATCAAAGTTGTATTGTAAAACTCAAATATTTGGGTGAACCTTGATTGGGTAAGAGGTTTGTGTTGTAAAACCCTAAAGAGAATTGGGTGAGCCTCTATTGTAATCTCTTGTACTAAATTAGTGAAAAGTTTTGTGAAATCCTTGAGTAGATAGCTCAAGGTAGTGTATTAAGTTTTGTTGGATAAACCGAACAACTATAAATCGTTATGATCTTTGCTAATTTCTTGAACACATTACTTCGCACACTGTTTGAGCACCAAGTGTTTGTTTTTTGTTGTCTTAAACAGCATTATTTGAATTAAGGTTGAAAAATTGGATAAAACCTAATTCACCCCCCCTCTTAGGTTTTCAGTTCTTATCTAATCCAGAAACGTTTGTTTTTAACACTTGATATAGTGTGATCTTCCTTGAAGACTTGAAACTTCGAGTTTGCATAAATTAGGCAATTGAATCCTAAAATTCTATCACTTGTACACTTAAATAATTAGTTCTCATCAATGTTTGTCACTAATCAAATTTAAAACATTAAAAGTTTTAGGGCTTTCATTTTATAATAATATTAGATAATAATAATAATAATACCAATTTTTTATTATTGGAACTAGTATTTTTATTATTATCATTATTATAATCATAATAATAATAAATGTAAATAATAATAATAATAATAATAATAATAATAATATGGGTTTGGTCTAATTTGACTTTAAATTGATTTTGGACTCAAATATCATTTTAATAATAATAATAATAAAGTAATGGCTTAATCTAATTGGACTTTAAGTTGATCTTGGAGTCATTTATCCTTTTAATAATAATAATAATAGACAATTTTAAACTATATTATTTTATAATAATATATAGCATATATTCAAAAATAAATAAATTATTGTAACTATGCAAAAGGGAATTATATAACTATGTAGTATATATATATATATATATATATAAGAGTTTCAAACGTTGTTTGTGTGTGTGTCTATATATGTATATATGTATAGCTTTATAAATAAAAATTATTCCCAAAATAATAATAAAATTTATGTAAAACAAAAAATTTAAAATATTTTTCATCGATATGTTTAATTTATTTTTTTATAAAAAAAAATCCATCGGTATTCCATCGGTATTTCATTGGTATTTTTATTTGAATAATTTTTAAAAAGTTATTCAGTATTCCATCGATAATCTGTCAGTAAGTCATTGATAGTTTTATTTCATTAAATTTTAAAATTTCACCGATAAATATTTCCAACGGAGTTTCTGTTTTCTTTCAAAAAATAAATTGAAAATAAAAAGTCATCAATAATTACTGACGGAAAATGGGACATCGGTAATCTGTCAGTAATGGATAAAAAATACCGATGGAAATTTTTGTATCGATTATCCCCATATATATATCGTCGCTATTCCGCCGATATGTTTAATTTATTTTATAAAAAAAAATCATTCGGTATTCTGTCATTATTTTTCATTTAATTAATTTTAAAAATTTTGTCGGTATGTCATTGGCAAATTATTGATGGAATACCAAGTGATTAATTTTTGTCAGTATTCCATAGGTATTTCGTTGGTATTTTTATTTAAATAAGCTTTTTAAATGTTCGTCAATATTTCATTGGTAATCTATCAGTAAGTCATTAATATTTTTTGAAAGCCCTAAAGCTTTTAATGTCTTATTTTTTATTAATAACAAACATTGATGAGGACTAATGTCTTGTTTGTACAAGTGATAGAGTTTTTGAATTCATGATTTAATCCATGCAATGACAAGATTTCAAGTCTTCAAGGAAGTATACAAGTCAAGACTATCAAGATTTGAAGACAAGTTTTTATTGGATTAAATAGGAACCAGAGGTATAGTTTTAGAGTTTAATATATTTTTATATATGTGGTTTTACTTCTAATTGAGTAATGGTTTCTAAAGGTTTCTCTATGAACTTAAAACGTTATTTCAAAATGTTTTTAATATATTAAAATATGTTTTGGTATTTCGAAAACCATGCATCGTGATTTCAAAACTTAAATTGTTCATAAACTCTTGTTGATTGATACCATAACTTATATGGTTGATTGAAATCATCATTTGTGTGTTAGAGTATTGTTGTTACACAAATGAACATGTTTCAGTCAACCTAAAGTGGTTTGAGTATCATTCACAAGTTAGTTTATCTTGTGGATGCATGTGCTGTCAAATTTGTTCATCTGTCAACTTGTGGACAACCATGCGGTCGACCGCAGTGAAGTGAGGTCGACCGCAAATAAGGTGAGGTCGACCGCAAAATGAAAATCATTATCCGAAGGTTGTCCAGTGAGCTTGCGGATGATGTTGTGGACAATGCACTGATCGATTGCAAATTGCTGGTGGGTTTTCAATAGCTTTATTTTTTACCATTAAGGACAAACCTATAAATACTAAAACCTTTGGAAGTCTTTCTAAGAACAATTTTTTAGCAAAAACATTATATATCTTGATCCCATAACATCTTAGAAACATTCCAAAACTCTTTCTAAACATCAATTTTGTTAAAATCATTCAATAAGGGTTTTTACATTCAAAGATGAATTTTGAGCAATCTTGGCAAGTCATTACTCAAAGAGGTGTTTGTATTTCAAATTGATATATCTTCACATTAAGGTGATATATCAAATTCAATTTTGATTAAAACTCAAGGGTTGAATGAGCCTTGATTGGTTGAGAGGTTATTTGTAAAACTCTAAAGTGAATTGGCAGAGCCTCGTTTGTAATCTCATTTATTTGATTAGTGAATTAATTTGGTAAATCCTTGAGTAGGTAACTCAAGGTAGTGGATTAGGTTTTGTTGGATAAATCGAATCATTATAAATCATTATGTTCATTACTCTAATTTCTACATTTTATTTGAACACATTATTTCTCACACAACTAGCACTCCAAGTGTTTGATATTGGTTGTCAAAAAGGTATTTTATTAAATTAGATTAAAAAATCGGATAAAAATCTAATTCATCCTCCCCTCTTAAGTTTTTCATTTTTATTTAATTAAAATTTAAGTTTTTATTATTTAATACATATTAAAAATTTTATTATATTTTTATTAACTACCTATTTAGTTAATATATAAAAATAATTCGAAAGTCGAGAAAGCATAGTAAATATACTAGCTAGTAGTAGAGAACGGGACAACGAAAAAAGATCTTTAAATTCAATTCAATTCAATCTAAAGATGATGTTTGTGCTAGTGGTACTGTTGTTGCTGCTTCTTCTTCTGCTATCTGATTGGCAGCCAAGGTTGCTCTCCTTCTGAGGGTGCTGATTCAATTGTGGAAAATCTAAATTGCAACATCTTTTAGAAGAAAGATCTCAAACATTACATCATCTCACAACTTATTGTTGGCAATGGCTAGCGACACAGGTCAAGTCTGATCAAATATTGAAATTGAAAAGTTAGACACGTCTCAACTCCAGTACTCTCTTATACCGTAGAACGTGGAGTAACAAAGTTGGGAAGCATATACTATTGAAAAGCATTTACAATAAATATAACAAATATACAAATCCTCATTTCATCACCTCACATTACACAAGTGGTGGCTCGAGTACAGTTGTTCCCAAATACATAGATAGCATATATGTCATCTTAAACATATTATATAAACTCTCAAAGTAAACATTTCTTTCATATCTAGTACTTATTCTGCAAGCACAAATATTACTATAAAGTTGTCTTTACTTCTCCATTGCCTTGAGGACTCAATATGAAAATGTTAAATAAAAATGGTGTGAGCTAAAGACCCTACCAGCACTTGATTATAACAATAACATTTAGTGATTAAAATGCTCTTGTTTACTAATGGTTATATATAGAACTCAATTATATATTAAAGTGTACACGATCTTAAATAAAAGATTCATAAGATAATATCTTGAAACATGAAATTCTAACCTCCGAATCATTTGAATGTGACCGAATCATTTGAATGTGACCGAGCCAATTAAATATTCATTATAGGCACCCTCATGTGCCAAAACTTTATTCTTTTATTTCAAAAGAGTTCATTTGGCTTTAACTAGAAAGTCTCACATTCAGTCATTCAATAACTTTAAATTGTTGCCAAGAACAATTTCAATATGAAAATGGCTTTATAAAGAACCTTGTTTTGAAAGGAAAATCTATCATTTTATTAAGTTTGAATAACAAAAGTACTAATATTCTTAATTTTTATATTAAACAAATGTGAACATTCAGTGGTGGAGAGAATATTTGAAAGAGTATAAGAAAAATAATTAAAGTTTCAAAATATTTACTTTTTAAAAATAAAATTGAAAAATGAAAAAGTAGAACAATGCTATCTTGGATAAGCAACTTTCAAGAGTGACAACCTCTGAAGTTTCACATTTAAGTGAGACTGAGATATGCTTTATGTCTCTCTTTTTATTTTTTATGTTTTTTTTGAAAGGCGATATTATTTATGTCTTTTTCTTTTCGATTTGGTCAAGGTTGCTACCTAAGATGGTTACTTTTATCTACGCTTCATTCATAAGAAAATAGAATTATGGAGAAGACAATTTCATTGATTAAGAAACCTGAAACAGAAGTCGTGCATATCACTGACAAGTGTGTGAGTACAATTAAAGTAGTGAGATTCTCTTAATATTCAAGCTATGGATTTTGCGTGGGGAAGTAGAAAATCACCATTGATGAATATTGTAGACCCTTTTTCTGTTTTGGCCATCTTTATTCATTCATTTCTTCATTTTTGGGGCAATTGCGCATCTTTTGATTCAGTTAAGTTAGTCCTTTAACTGCAATACCTTCTTGCGTTCCCAAGCAAAGCACAATATAAACATGTAAAAGAAAATCTCAACTTCAGCTAAAACCAATTAAATTCTACAATGTCCACAAAAATCTGCTTCTGTTGCCTCCGCCGCCGCAGGTTTCGCATGCCTGCAGAGGAGGCTCCAACCGAGATCAAGAACTTATTTGAAAAGTACTCTGAGAATGGAGACATGAACGTGGATAACCTCCTGCGCTTCTTGGTTGAAATCCAGGCGGAGCAAAATGCTACTAAAGAAGATGCTCTGGCAATTCTCAATAGTCATGGCCATCAGTTCAGAGGTCTCCATCTACAAGGCTTCTTCAATTATCTCTTCGGAGATGCTAATCATCCTATAAATCCTAATCTTGGGGTACGTAATCACTTATCTCTGTTCTTCCTAATTCCTCTGATTCTGATTGTTCCATGCTAATTGCTCTTCTTCTTTCTTTTCTTTTTTTGGCATTTTGTAGGTCCATCATGACATGACAGCCCCATTGTCTCATTATTTCATAAATTCTGGGCAAAACTCTTACTTGATGGGATTCAAGATGATATGGTGTAAATTACATTTTCATGATATTACATACATTTTCTTGCACGGTGGAATGCCAACTAACTTCTTTCTCACAGTTGGATGAAGAGGACATTGAAGTAGATCCCATGTTTCAAGAGATTCAAGCACCAGAGTACAGGCAATTGATTTCCATTTATGCAGGAAAGGTAAAGGGTGCACCCAATAATTGGTCAAAAATTGGTCGTAAGAAAGCGAGATGCGTTAGCTTAAGCAAGCTTGAACTTCAAAAGGATTCAGGGACACTTGCAAAAGAAATTGTGAGGTACCCACCATTTACAGTTCCCTTAAACTTCATTCAAGTATGATAATGGTCCTTGTTTATAAATTTTGTTTTGAAGGGCTAATCTTAACTGAATATGAAGTTTTCTAGTTCCACCTCTTTATCTTCTTTCTTTTTTTTTTGTTTAAGGTTTACCCAGCATCACATATTGAGAGTGTATCCAACGGGGACTCGCATTTCCTCATCCAATTACTACCCCTTCATTGGTTGGATCCATGGGGCGCAGATGGTTGCGCTAAATATGCAGGTAATATTTCCCCATTCTGTGGGGAAGGGGGGTTGGAGGGCGTTTTCCTTTCTTGTAAATTTTAATCAGTACAAGTCCAGCACTCAAGTTTCTCATAATAAGTTTGTGCCAGGAATATGGGAAATCACTTTGGTTGATGCAAGGAATGTTCAAGGCTAATGGTGGCTGCGGATATGTGAAAAAACCAGATATTTTGTTGAATCACAGTGAAATATTTGATTTAAAGCCCGATTACGTGTCAAAACTACTTTAAGGGTGAGTTTAGATTAGGAAATGACATTTTGTTTTTAGGTAAGCGATTATCACAGGACAAAATAAATGCTATAAAATATAATATACTATTTCACATAATAGTTATGTCCTATCTCACATAAATTATTCACATGATAGTTATTGTGTATACTTTTTCAATTAAAGGCCTTTATATGGGTCTATTATCCTTCTGAACTGAATGCATATGATATAATCAAAGCAAAATATTTCATTTTAATTTGAATATACTGTATAATACTATTTCCTTAGACCCACATTTTATATTCTATTTCTTGAAGTAGTTTGTAAAAGAGTGATTCTTTTGTTCATGAATTCAATTTCACTAACAAAAACCACCTTGACTCTTTTATTCTATCCAATAGGTGACTTTGTACATGGGTACAGAGTGGTACCACCTTGACTTGCGCAGGTCACATTTTGACAGGTACTCCGAACCAGATTTCTTTGCCAAGGTATTTTCTATATGTCCTATCTCCAACAATTGGATAACCTTTTTGCCATATATTCCCTACTTTCAATGTTTAAAGGGGCTTTTTCTTATTTAAAGATCTAAAGCTTTTTTTAGTTGCTGATCTGGGCTTTATTCATTCAAGTATTTGTTTCTTCCATAGGGGGATTTTCATTTCATTTCATTGTTTTCTCTTCTCCACTTCTGCTGAACTATGCCATTATTCTGGTGGTAGACTAGCCTTTAAGTTGCCCTACTTCTTGCTTTAGAGTTCAATTAAATCATTTTTTTACCAATCACCCCATCTTTTGTTTTTGTGCATGAGATATGTATCAATGCTTTTGGATGGTTGGAAATAATTTACATGTAGTTACGGTCGTATCAAGTGATGTATCATTGAGGCTTGAGGCGAAATCTTTCGGGGCCTAAGTAGTAAAAATAATTTAGAAAGTTCAAAGAATTTTATTATTATTCTTGTTTCCTTTTTCTTTCTTTTTTTTGAGGCCTCTAACTGATTATTTCATAATATTAAATCTGTATTGGGAGTGGGGGGGGGGGGGGAGGACGCTATGGCAATTACCTTATTTACTACACTATCCACACGACCCTACATGCAGGTAGGAATTATCGGAGTGCCAAATGACACAAAAAAGATGAGAACAAAGGTAATCGAAGCTGAGTGGATACCTACTTGGGAAGAGGTATTTCAATTTCCACTAACAGTACCTGAACTGGCTCTGCTTCGGATTAGTGTTTACATTGATGGGAACCGCGAGCATGATTTCACAAGCCAAATATGCATACCAATATCAGAACTCAGACAAGGTATTCGAGCAGTTCCCCTCCATGACCATAAAGGGGAGAAATACAAATCTGTAAAGCTTCTCATGCGATTTGAATTAGCATGATAGAAGTACAAAGAGGTTATTGTCGTTTTTTCTGTGTAGCTACTTCTATTAGGGAAATTCTTTGGTGAATTTAATATTTTCATGAAACATATAACATGCATTACTTGTTATCCTTAACACAATTGTTTAATTATATTCACATAAAAATTATTTAGGTCAAATATAAGTTAAAAGGTAACATTGACGTATAATTGTTACTATTGTTCTATTGATTCCTCCTTGCTGCTAATGAATTTTTCAAATTTATCTAGCCATTTGGAATTGTTTTTCTGAGAAACAAATACTTTTTGTAAGTCAAAGTGTGTTTTTTCTATGTACAAATATTTTATATTGACTATAATACAAATAATAAATATCAAACACTTAGTACTCAAACAGTGTGTAATAATGTATTCAAGTAAATACCATAAATAAAATTTAAAAAACATAATGATTTATAGTGGTTCGATTTGTCCAACAAAACCTATTGCACTATCTTAAGTTATTTATTCAAGGATTTCACAAAATATTTCATTAATTTAGCACAAGAGATTACAAAAAAAAACTCACTCAATCAACGTTCACCCAACTCCTTGAATTTTACAACACGACCTTGATTACACAACTACCTTCAATACAACGATTAATAAAATACACACAATTAAGATAATCACAATTATGTTCAATTCAAGGCTCGCTCTAACCCTTAGAGTTTTAAGTTAAATTCAACATTGAATAATATTACAAAAGATGAATAAATATGGTTTGATTTAAATATCACCTTAGTTGTGAATATATATCAATTCTTATACAAAGATCTTTTTTAAGTAATTACTCCATAAGATTGCTCAAGAACACCAATGTATGAAACCCTTCTTAGATGATTTTCGCAATGTAAATGTTTTGAAAATGTTTCTAAAATGTTCTATAATGAATGTTTATCAAGTTTTTGCTTAGAAAATTATGTTAGTAACATTTTCAAATATTTGGATATTTATATGTGTTCCAATGGTCATAAAAATGATCGTTTCAATCTCACTCACGAGACTTGCGATCATTTCTACCATCATTCGCAAGTATACCAGAGAGCTCTGAACAATCCGTGGACGATGAACTAAGATGTCCAGTCGACCGTATGAACGTTATGATCAATCGTACATGTAGTTAGGTCAACCGCACAACACACTAAACATGTAACACAATATTCCAATCAACTCTAAAAATTGTGAAATCTATTTTATAAAACTTTTAAACATATGCATGTATTTTGAAAAACATTTCAAATACCCAAGTCATATTTTAACATATGTATTTTTAACATTTCAAAGTATTTTAACTCATTTTAAAAAACGTTTTAAGTTCATTGAGCAACCCATGAAATTATTACTCATAGAGATAAACTAGATATACCTAAGTGATATCAACATTTAATACTATACCTCTAATTCCTATCTAATTTAGAAATGTTTGACTTCAACTTTTGATAACATATGGTCTTCCTTGAAAACTTGAAACTTCGAGCTTGCATGATAGTTAAATGAATCCTAAAATGTTATCACTTGTACAATTAAGTCATTAATCATTATCAATACTTGTCATTAATCAAAATTAAGGTAATAAAAACTTTAAGGCATTCAACTTGAAAATAATTCGATTCAATCATGTCATTAGATGAAATTTTCCACCTCAATCGAAAATTTGATGAATCAATTATACAATGTCAACTGGGCGAGAAAATAACATGTGGTGTGGAACAAGCCCATGATGTTTTTTCTTTTTCTTTTTTTCCCCTCAATTTTCTTCCACATTCTAGATTGAACCAAATAAATGGAAATGATTTGTCATCATGCTAACAATTTTGAAAGGCTAAGACTTTTAATATCTTGATTTTTATTAAATAACAAACATTGATGATAACTAATTATTATGGTTTGAATTGTACAAGTGATAGACTTTTTGAATTAGTAATCTAACCCATGCAAGAACGGAAACTCAAGTCTTGAAGAAGTTTTTCATACTAAAGACTATCAAGAGTTAAAGACAGGTTTTTATTGGATTAGATAGAAACTAGAGGTATTAGTCTTAGAGTTTGATAATCGTTTGATATCTCTAATTTAACTCTAATTGAGTAATGGTCTCTAAGATTACTCTATGAACTTAAAAAAAAATCAAAATAGTCTTAATATGATAAAATATGCTTTAGGTATTTAAAGATGTTTTTGAAAAACCATGCATCTTGATTTCAATTCTAAAATGTTTTATAAACTTTTGTTGGATTGATATCATAACTTATTGGTTGATTAAAATCGTCATTTTTGTGCTAAAAATGTTGTGGATTCACAAATGACAACTTTCAGCCAACTTAAAGTTGTTCATGTATCGTCTACAAGTTGATTGAAATTTTTGGATGCATATTTGACATGTTGTGGATGACAAGAAATCCCTTTGCAATCGACCATACCTTACTTGCAATTGACCACAACTTAGTATGGATCGTCCACAAACCCACCAGTGTACTTCAGGAAACTTGTGGACATTGGTGTAAACAATCAATGAGTTGATCGCAAGTATTTTGAGTGAAATTTAAACGGTCTTATCTATGACCGTTGGAACATTTCTTTAATTACCTAAACCTTTGGAAAAATGATGAACTAATGATTTTTTAGCTAAATATTCATATACATTGATTATATATCAACCTAGAAACATTCTAAAATCCTTTCAAAACAATGGAGTCATTCCCTGAATCCATTCCAATTACAAGATCCTTATCTAAATCTCTTTTTTTTATGAAATTCTTCTCTAAAACTCTTTGTCAAGGAATCCTTTCCAAACTCCAAACCGTGTCAAGGACATTTGGGCCTTAGACAAAAACTTAAAATGAGTATTCAATGTTAAAAAAAATTAATTAATTAAATTATTTTTCTCACTTTCTGAAATGCAAAAATGTTGATCAAGTTTTTGCATTCTTGCTTGTCAAAATGTTTTTCTATTCTTTAAAAAATATTTGTATTCTAATTTTCCTAACATATTTTTTAACATGATGGAAGCAAGGAATTAAATTGAAAATACAATTCTTATTTTTAACATTTCATTTCCTTGAAAATAATTAAAATATATAAATAAATATTAAGAGATAAATCTGAAAATTAATGAATAAGAAAACTCCCATTACAAAATTCAAGTATTAACCAATTACAATTGAGTATTAAATATATAGGCCTTATTTTTAGGGATTTAATTATATTTATTTAAAAAATAAATAAAGATTGATGAATTTAGGAAAGGAAAATGTTTTATGATAAAAATTAATTATTAAATTCATAAACTTATTCCATATATATACAATTATTTTTAGATATTTAAAAGCATTTATTTAAATAATAAATAAATATTGATAAATCCAAAAGATAAAATAAATTACTAAATGTGGATCTTACTTTTAGGGATTTAATAACATCTATTTAAATATTGATAAATCTAAAATATTTAAAAAAAATACACCACAATTTTCGATAGTATAACTCGAACCCATGATCTTTCAGAGGTGAGGCCTCTTTACTAAGTTGCAACTACTTATCGGCCAAAAAAATGTTTAGGATAAGGAATGTTTTGTGATCAAAATCAATTACTATTTAAATTGTGAGTCCTATATAATTTTTTGTCGGGCTTAAGTAACTACCTAAATCATTTTTGCTTTTGTAAATTCTTTGTCTTTTTTTCCTTCTTTTGTTTTTTTTTTTTTTTTTGAAAAGCAACTATTGATTAATATAAATTGGGAAACATTAAAGATCAAAAGAAGCCAAATAAGAAAAATAAAAAGGAAAGGAGTAGCAACACAACAGGAAACTATTTGCCTTCAGCAGTCAACAAAAAAAACGAACACAAGAAAAATTATCAAAGTACACCTTTTCATAGGGGTCGTAGTCCCTTTTTCATATTTCAATAGGATCGAATCTCCTTTTCTGAGAGCGTATGTAAATTATTGAACATATATATCATGTAGCACATAGAAATATTAACATAGACATAAATTTTAAAATCAGTAAAGATATTCTCACCTTAAAACTTGAACTAATTTAACTAAATCATGTAATTAGAAAATTGGAGGAATTTGAAATAACTTAGAAGGCTTTAGAAACTTGTAGGGTTGAAATTGCTTTCTAATAATTTTGGGGCCTTTCTAGATTAAATAAAAGATTAATTTGATATTTTGGACAAGTTTACGACAACCAAAGCATCTCCTTCAAATTACACCCAAACTTTTTTCAATTTACAAAGTTTTGAAACTTTGATTTTGACAATAATTTATTTTTATTTTTTTAATAGATATGGAGGGAAGGCACCAATACCAATGCGACATTTGATAAGAAATATTCAGATAATTGTGTCTATGAGACAGAATTTTGACATTTTGTTTGGTACGTAATGCAGTCAACCATCTTTAGCCAATTTTCCTTAGCTTCCTTATTATGATTCAAAAAAACTTTACTCATAAATCTTTCTCAAAGGCTACATTTCAATGAAGGGAAGTTAATTTCATTTTTGAACTCCGTTATATTCCACTTTGTGTTTGTTTTGATAGACTTAATAGGTGATTAGGATATAAATATTCATCTGCTTATTTAATTTATTATTGTCTTATTGTAGAAATACATGTGCCTGAGAATTTTAATTCAAAGAGATTGCTTGAATTTGGTTCAACTCAAATATAATATTAATGTACGAGTTTATAGTAGTGGAATTAATATTGTATGAAGTTCCCTTTTTCTGGGAGATTGATATTTCCCTTGCAAGTGTAAATAAAAGTGTATTTCTCCCCCTGAAAAAAAAAAAAGAGAGAGAGAGAGACATAATTCAAACTCAAATAAAAAATGAAATGAATTTGATTCAATCATGTCATTAGACGAAAATTTCCCGCCACAATGGAAATTTTGATGGATCAAATTTACAACGTCAACTGGGCTTCAGAAAGATCCAAGAAGACATTTAGGTACGGAGCTGGAACATAACATGTGGTATGGAACAAGCCCATGATGTTTTTTCCCGTTTTTCTATTTTCCCCTTCACTTTCTTTGACATTCTAGATTGAACCCAAAAAATGTAAATGATTTGTTAGTTTAATAATCGAATATTTAATTTACAGTTCGAGAGTTTTAGGTTGTAGTTAAGTAGAAATTTTAACTCTAAGTTTTAACATATATATTCTACATTAGATGTATAGCTTAAACTTGTATAAAAATGAAAAAAGTGTCAACTTATATGTAATTTTTCGTATTAGTCTAATGTCATACGTTAATACAATATAAGTCTTTAACGTTCATTATATATATATATATATATATATGAGCACACGCATTAAAGATGGACGTGAGAAGTAATTTGATCAGTTAAATTAATAGTTTTACTAGACTCATGTCAGGCATTAATACAATATAAATATTTAATATCACGCATTAAAGATGGACGTGAGAAGTAATTTGATCAGTTAAATTAATAGTTTTACTAGACTCATGTCAGGCATTAATACAATATAATATAAATATTTAATACTCATGATATATATATATATATATATATATATACACATTAAAGATTGACGTGAGGAGTAATTCGATTAGTTAAATCAATAGTTTTACTACTACGGCAAGCAAAATCACAAAAAAAAAAATGCATCCCAAGTGTATTTCTATTTTTACTCCAAAAAAAAAAACAAGAAGAAAATCGCAGCTTCTAAAGAGTTAATACCCTGTATATTCACTAAATTTGCACAAAGAGTTTTCAATTATTTGCTTAAGAGTACAATTAGCCAAAACTAGTTGAATATATGCAAAGCCAATAGTATTTGGCTTCCGAATCCTAGAATCTCATAAGTAGAAATAAAGCCACTTCGTGGAAGTAGTGAAATAGAAAAGTAGAGCTTTGAGAAGAAAAGAAAAAATTCCTAATGGACCTAATCCTTTTTTCTGAGAAAAGGTAATCCAAAAAAGAAATTGCTAAAAAAATTCTTTCCCATTTGGCCATTATCTTTAATCATCATTCTGATTCATTTGATTTGGATATTTTCCCACATCAGAGCATCCATTTCTGATGCTGACTCAATTATGATTCCACATGATTAATCCACTAGCTTTAAATCCTGGCCCTACAATGTGGAAATGGAAGGTCTATGTTAAATCTATCTATATGCATCGCATATTGTTTGTCCAAAGGATAGACATATATATGTATGGGAATCCCTCACAAGTCACAATGTTTAAGCCACTAATTCTTTCAATAAAGAGTGCATTTTCCAAACCACCTTCCACCCCCTTTCTAATTAGTTGAGAAGGTTGTGATGGCCATTGTCACGTAAAATTAGTTAAAAGTAAGATCAATAAGCATAATAGACGATAGATGTTATATGAGAATTGACAGGAGTCATTTTCTCAATTGGATCAATCCTTTATCACCTATTGTCTCCATCTCTGTCCTCTTTAATTTTAGTTTTTGCCTCAATCTCTCAAATTTGGCAACCCTATTGGCCATTATTCCTATTTCTCTCTTCTTCTTTTTTTAGTTTTAATTTTTAATAGTGAGAATATTTAGATACATAAACGTTAATACATTCAAATCAGGTAGTAACTAATAAAGGCTTACAGTATTTGAAAGGCAGAAAAGGGCATGTCATTACAACCTTTACTATGACTATGAGACCATCCAAGGGTTACTAATGTCCTAATCAAAGCAAGATGCTAAACTTTGACCTCTCAACATCCCTTAATTTATAGGGTACCCTACTTACAAGGGGCTGTCTAGATCAGTGGCACATGCACTATTGGATTATATACGATTTCTAGCTGTCTTGTGGGATCCAATGAGGAAAAAACATTGGGTTGGCTAGGGTTTTGCATTTAATGCTGATTTTGGCTTATTGCATTTGCAACTTGAACCAAACACATCCTTCTTCTCTACCGTGAACAAGTCTTTTTTTGTGGCTTTCTTTCAATCATGTCACAAGAAATTTGTGTGGCGCATATCAGATACCACTAGCTAGAGAACATTTTGCAGTCACTTCTTGGGTGATTTGCATCAATTTAGGAGGATTTCCCCAAATCAATTTGTAAATCTTGCACCTACTGAGTTTTGACATCAACGGCTGAAATATAATTGCACATATATTTTGCAATAGATTCTTAGTATTTTGTTTTTTTGCTGCCTCACCTATGTCCGGAGTTTTGCTCCAACTAATTCATCTTGTTTCTCAATGGAATTCCATGCGGAAAGCGAAACTCCCAACATTTTTTTTTTTTTTTTTTCATTCTCAGACTTTTTGCTTTACCTTTTAAGTAAGTTAAGATGATCATTATAAAAATTGCACTTATTAATTTTTAATTAAAATAGAATTAATCTTTTAAAAAAAATGAATGAATACAAATTATTAAAAAAACAGCGGTAAATTTATCTCAAGTGAAATGAAATATTTATTTCTATATTGATTAAACATATTAAATGGTTGTTTAATATAATAATAGTGTGTGAAGACTCTTTATAAGATCATCAAATTTTAGTTTAAACTCATATATGTGAGTGTATATACATACACACATGTTAAACAATTTGTCATGATGGCAAAAAAATATTATTTGAGATTTAATTCTCAAATTCGACGATTGAATAAGGTTCCACCACGCCACGCCCTTTCCCCACCGGTTGTCTTTCCTTCCCTTTTTTATAGGTATCAAATTGCATTAAAAAAACTACCCCTGGTCTCTCGTGTATAGAACTTGTACAAGTAATCACAAAATTCTTAATTGGAGCAACCGGACAAGTGGCCGGATAAGACCACTTGTTCTATAATACGTGATTAATATGAGAGTAAATTTTGAAGAATTGAAACTACTATTCCAAGACTCTAACCTTAATCATCAAAAAAAAAAAAAAACTATCCCTATCACCCTATAAATCATAAATTTTAACTATTTTATATTGTATCAAAGTACATAATCATTTATACTTTTCGATATATCAATTATTAATATTTTTCACTATACTTTAGAAAACTTGATATAAGTGGAGAGTAGATGAGAAGTGATTAATATTTTTGTTACATAAATGACTAAAAGACCAGAGGAAGTATGTCATGAAGCCAAAAGTCTTGAAATTCCATAATTGACTTTCAATTCTTTCTTTTTATTATTATTATAAATTGGGGATGGAGAAACAAATTTCGAACCACGTTTGTAAGTATGTGTAAGAAAGCCTCTATCAACTAAGATATCATTTAAACTAAATTGAATTTTAATTCTAAAAAGACTAAATTGTATGTCTTACAATAAATTTAAAAAGAAAAATGATCAAGAGGTAGTAGATATTTAAAAAATGAAGAAGACAAGCCATAGGCAAAAGCCTTTGCTCAAACGTAAATAAATCAGCCGAGGAAAGCACTTAACATTTGTGAATTGTGAAAGACATTTTCTCATATATAGTGATTTCAAGAAAACCAGATGTGTAACCCAACACCTCTAATGCCAACAAGATAAGGATATCATAGTAATCCCATCATTTTAACTCCAATAATTAAGTCAAATGTAGATTTATGAATAATTTTTTGCATATATATATATCAGTAGAGTGAATAGTGTGTCTAACTTGTTATACAGTGTTTGAAATTAAATGTTAATATTTAATTTAATATAAAAATTTAAAAAAATTAAACTTAAAAATGTTACCAAAATATCTTTATTGTTATACAAATAGACATAAAATTATATTTTAAAATATAAATTATTTAAATTAATATAATTAATTAATTTTAAAATAAAAATTACTTATTTTAATAAAATCGACATTCAAAAGCATCTCAAAATTGAAAAGAAGTTGTTAGATTTGCCCTGATTATGATGAAATGGTTTAATATCTTTCCTCACATTTTTATTATTAAATATATCAAAAAATTATTAAAGAAATATTAATAGCCATACGGGATCTTAGATATTCTTCCTTCATAATGGTTGAATATCGCCAATAATCATACTATGCCGAAGGTAATAATCTTCGATCGTCAGAGTTGCTCAGTTGTCTTTCAACATTTCTTAGAAAATTGATCGACTTATTCCCTTTATTTATTTTTTATTTTTTTGAAAAGTAAGGAACATATTGAGATAAATAGCATTACAACCAAGCAATATATTAAGTTCAGAGATCTAGATATACCAAGCTTGGCAAGAGACTCTGGCAATAAAAATAAAAATAAAAATAAAAACAAATTAGACTCCTAAAATACATGAGCAAAAGAAACAGAGCTAATTCCCTCAATTAAGGAAAGAACATCGACCACAAGTAGCTCCACATAGTTTAAAAAAGGTGCTTGAAAAATACTACTCGTACATTAAAGATAATAAAATTTAAAAAGTTTAGTTATTCTGGTGGAAATCACTACTCGAGACTTAAGTGTATATTGACAAATGTATATATATATATATATATATTGACAAACAAGGATTAATGGAGACGACTTATACTTAAGTATATATATATATATATATAATACTCTTAAAATATTTCTCTTTCTTTAAATATATCTTGAACTTTTGATTCATATTGTGTATCCTTAAACTATTTTTGATTATGTAAAAATATCTTTAAAATTTTTATTTCATGTATTTTAATTCTTATACCTTTTTATTATTTAGTTTACCTCACAAATACCCAAATAATGAATAAAAACTATTTTTATTAGGGTTGAATGGTAGAAATAAATGATAAAAAATAAAAGTAATATTTAAAAAATGAAATAAAAGTTTAGAATATGTTTTTTATAATTAAAAATAGTGTAAAGATATAAAATATGGAAATAAAAAATTAAGAACATATTTTAAATACACTACATAGAAAGCAAAAGGAATGTGCTTTACACACAAAGTCCCAAAACTTTTTCCAAATCTTTACTTTGATAAATACGGATCAACTGGGAAAAAAGAGGAGATTCCCAAATGGGCCATTGAGAGATTTTCATGTCGGCCAATTCATGAGTGGTTGTCTTATTATATTCTTTCATTTTCTGAATTTTTGTCCAATTTTAAAATTTTAATCAATATTGGGATAGATCAAACTCAAGAAATTTGATTATATAAATAAGGAAAATTAGCAAATTATGTACTATTTTATTTTTTAAAATTTAATAACATATTTTTTATTTTTTATTTTATATTATTAATACTTTTTTTCATTTTCAATTTTGATAACATATTTTTATTTTAAATTTTATGATATCAATACTTTTTAATATAATTAATTTGATGTCAACATTATATCAAATCAATAGTTTACAATTTTTATTTAGTAAATAAATAAAAATGATCAAATATGAAAAATAAAAAGGTATTGATATTGTAAAATTAAAAATAGAAAAATATGTTATTATCGTTGAAAAGTTATAAAAGTATTGATAGGAAAATTTAAAATAAAAAATATGTTACAAAATTTTAAAAAATAAAATAATGCATACCAAAAATTTACTATTTTTCCTATAAATAAAAAGAAAAGTAAAGTTTGCTCTGACGAGTTTCAGTTTGAAGAGTCTATTTTCATTCATATTGTCGATAATATTACCTGACCTCTTCCATTAGCCTTTGTCTTACGTATTAAGCCACTTTTTGACCTCTTCTCCAATAAAAGTCTACGCAGAAGAATATTTAATTAATTGAGTTTTTAGAAATCCAAAATAATTGTTCCAAAGAAAATACATCAGAGTGATCGTAAAAAAAGTTTTTTAGGCACTCATTTAATATGATTTTTGACTAAAATAGAGTTAAATCTTGCAAGCAGATTTAACACCTTCTAAATCTTTACAAATTCGAGTATGTTCTCTATAAAATAAAATAAAAATTGCAATGAGATTTGACACCAATCAATTGCAAATTCGATAAAGAATTTAATTACAAAATTTCTAAAAATATGTTCTATAACAATTTCTTATTATTGGAGTTAGAAACCTTTAGTATGGTTGTGTTTAGAATCAAAATTTCATATGTAAAACTAATTAAAAACATCTTAAATTGGTTTAAAATTTTGGTGTAATGGTAAATATGAGAGAAAGCAATAGTACAAATCTTGCTGATTTAATACATGATTAGCAATGCATATCATTAAGGTTGGATTAACATATGATTCCAATTACTTTGTGATAACAAAGTTTTTATTCCTTAAACTGGCTAATACCTAAGATTTCAAGCTACCACCTGTGGAAAACATGGGGGAAGAAAGAAGGAAGAAAGAAAATTTGTGTTCCTTTGATTCATCTTTGTTCAATCTCAAATCTCAATCAAGCTAGAGTCATACTTGCATGTGTGGCAAGTTGCTTTTGGACTCCAAATATTACTTTTTAGTCCACCTCATGGGAGACACAATGACCCTCATTCATAGGACATGTTAAAGAAATTGGGTCCTACCACTTCCTATTATACTATTGCAAAGTAACAACAATATTCCCCCTTGTTTAATTACAATAAAAGTTTAAGTGAGATTTTCACCCTTCAATTTTATTAAAATCCCTTCAAGTTTTTTTTTGTTTTTTCCTCTCTTTTTTTCAAGACACTTTGAAAAAGAAAGATTCATATAAGGAAACATTCTAGCACACTGTTCCCTTTAGTTAATGGCATTCATAGAGCACAATGGTATAACTAAATACATTTGATTAACATAGTGAGTCTGATCCATCCAAAATGATAATTTTTTAAACAATTCCAAATGTTTTTATATGTTATTAGTGTGTGACTCTTTGTCTCTATGTCCATTGTAAGGCTCAAGTCAACCTTACAAGATTTTCTGAATTAGAGGGAAATAAACTCGGTATCTCTGTTAAGTTTAAATATTACTACCTTGATTTTGAAATAATAATCTCATTGATAAATACACAAGAATTAAGAAAACCATTAGTTTGTGATGGTTGATAGTAAAAACAGACTAAATTAACCTATTAAAACCTTATAAATAAAGAATCCATTATTTTTATTCATGAGCATCGTCAATAAAAAATTAATATTAATATTGAAAATGAACAATTAATACTCTTATAATTTCCTCGACAGACAAATATATATATATATATATAGTAATCCCTAATGTTATCTTTAAGGGATTAATAGTTCAAAACATTAAGGTCAATCATAGCAATAGTGCAGAAACTAACATTGTTAGTTCAGAACATTGTGAAGCTTCAACTATCCTCTATGGAAGTTAGGAGGATTGCTGATGTCGGTAATGCTTTGGATGTCATCCATCATCTTTCTATTTCAATGGCGACATTTTTATTACAGGTCATGTTATTTGTCATTATATTTAGATTTTGTTGTTTTTTTTTAGACATCCTAATGTTTCTTTTATTTGTGGAGAGCATAAAATCCCCGCTTATGTGTTGTTAAGGTCTATTTGGAGATAGAATTTCCTTACTTCATCCCTCATTGTTCTATCTTTCAATTTATCGAGTCATTTTCTAAAGAATAAAAAATATGAAAAATTTAAATAGATAAACCAAACTTTATAAGAGCTTAAGAAAAATTGTAAGCATAAGGATGGATGAAGTAAGTTTTAATTCAACAATGACATATTTTTCATGAAGTAAGCTTTAATTCAACAATAAAAGTGACTAGACAAAGCAGCAAATTAACTAACAAATTGCAACTTTTACAAAATATAAAAATTAATTTTATATTCTTTCAATAATTAGTCATCAATAATATGGCAAGAAAATATACAAGGTTACTATGATAAGGCATCATACCTTATACTCCATTGCAAATAACATTATTAGATTTTCCAAAGAATGGAGAAAGGACCTACAAATGAAGACTTGTCACACAACTACAAAAACCAGGGTTCCACCAGTGCTTACAATTATTTAGGGCAAAGAAATTTGGCAAATACCAATAGAAGCCAATTGTATATGGCATATTGGCATGGCCAAAACATCATGACTTTACAAGGTGTAGTGAAAGTCATGAGAAAGACATCCTTGAAGACAATCCATTAAGGGCCCTTATGTATCCATTGATGTGACTAAATTGCAATTGATGTTCAAGCTTAAAAAAAGATTTGTCAACTGATGGATGCAGGTCGTCTTGGTAATTTCCATGGCTTCTTTCACGTAATTGTAAAGAAAAGATGAAGGCTATTGGATCGTGTAATTCAAAGGAACACACATATCAATTTTTGGAAAATTTTCAGGAAGTCATTGTAAAACAACTAGTGAATTTAGGAAATGAATGGCAATATTCAACATTGGCATTATGCAACTTTTTGAACGGTGCTTTGAAATTCAATATTGGCAAGTGAATATATATGTTGAATAGTTCCATTTTGAAACATAGTGGGATGTGGGTTCCAGTTTTACAAGAATATTAGATTCAAAGAGAAAAATATATAAAGGACTTGTTAACCTCCAATTTGGCTTATCTTTATGGTGTATCGGTTATCTAGTTTCTGTTTTGTTAGGAAATTCTTTGGCATACCTTGTCGGATCATTAATTAATTATAATACCTTCCTAAGGAGATAAAAAAAAAAATCTTTTTTTTTTTTTACTCACAAACTCCTCAAAAGAGAAGTAAGAAATTAATGGGGGAGTTAAAGCACTCTATTTTTCTCGTTAGACAGCTCTCTTCTTTTTCATTTTTTTTTTTAGAAGTGAGAAGATCCACATGGTCTTTCTAAAGTTTTAATATGGAATTTGGCCTTTAGGCCATATACCCACCAAAAATAACAAAAAAAATCTAAATTTTTTGAAGGAAAATGGAAGATTATAAAGAGCATGGAGCAAAAGGAGGAAAAATAATGATTTTAACTCGATCTTAAACATGAAATTTAACTTTTAAATAACAATTTGGTCACTACTTCAACATATTAAAACATACTTCTTTCTATCATTCTCTTTGGAAAATCCTCCTATCCCCACACACACAAAAATAAATAAATATAGTGTTGGTATTATCTCTAGGGAACTTCGAGTCTCCTTGGACAAAATTTCCTATCAATTTCTTTGTGTCACAAAAAAGGATACATGGAAAAGAAGGGAAAACAAGTGAAAAAGAAACAAGGTGGCATCCCATGTGAGTTCTTGTGATATTGCCTTCTACTTCTACTACTTGACCATAGTATTGTCTACTGACATATAATTTGCTTTCGCTAATTGAAGTATCAAAATCATTCTTCAATGCAAATTGTCTATTTTGACCCTGTTCTGCACTCTGTGATATTCTCCCCAAGTTGAGCTTTCAAGGCTTCAGATTATTGAAGGGACGAAACCAGATATTCTCATTTGGCGATAAAAGTTATATGAAAGATATGTGTTATAAAGACTATATTATAAAATTTTTTAAAACATTAAGGGGTATGAAAGATTAATTTTATAATATTGTTTTAAAAACTTTGAAGTATTCACAATTCAAAACTCCAGCAAGCATGAAATGATACGAGAAAACTATAATATACTCCTTCATTTCAATTGTAAACTTTGAACTTGTATAATGATTAAAATAAATATTGAAAATGATAATTATGTAACTAAACTTCTTAAATTACTCTCATTTAATAGTTAGTGTATATGTATTAATTTTATTTAAAATTGCATTATTTAATAAATAGTTAAGCGTTGACAACTCATTCAAAAATTTTATTAATAACAACGGTATAATTGTAAAAGTACATAATAAAATTAAAAACTGAACAATTAGAATTGAACATAAAAAAAATGATATTGATAGAGTATATATATAGCTAAAAGAAAATTATCAATTAAGATCGAATTTTAAAGCAATCTAGTATAACTAATTATATAAATATTTAAACACATAGAATGAATTAATTGAATTGTCATAAATAACCCTAATAATTATCTCCCCCCAAGCAGTAAACAACAGAAAAGGTGTTTATCTGCCGTGTTGTTGGGGGCTGTAAAATTATTAAGAGACCGGAGTTATTCACTTGTAGCATGACAAAGCAACACAATGACTTACTGATGGGCAAACATTATATGACTACATTATAACATTGTCCCATGCATAATAATGTGGTCTCATAATTAGTAATATTCTTCATATCATTATGTTGGTGGTGCACAATTCTTGGGATTCTTCTACCTAGAGAAAGCCCATATTTAAAAAGATAATTAAGAATCCAATTTTGACATTTGGATGAGAATAAGTATTCAGAATGTTATGTCTTGTAAGAATAGTCTAGTTATATCACATTCTTTTCAGAAAGTCCTTGACACAATTTTCATGGATTATGCTATGCAGATAAAAGAAAGAGAAAAATTATGCAAACACGGCTTTTGCCAATTATACATTTAAAAAAATTATACACTGTCCGGAATTGAATTGAATGTTAATTTTTTATTTAATTAAATATTAAAAAATGTCATTAATTTTAATTAACTTACAAATTTATTCTTAATATTAATATAATTTGTTTTTGGGTTTATTAGTTAGTGTAATACAAATACCTTAAATTAAGGTAATGAGTAGTAGAGACTATGACTTAGTGATATATAAATCATTTAAATTAAGGGAGTTATTAATAAAAATTTATATAAAAAATATATTTATTTAAGAAAAATGAAAATTGAGATATTTAATTTCGAACGTAACGAGTATATTTTAAAAGATATACAACATGTAAGACACAATATATTCTTTTAATATATGTGATATATAAAGAATTGGTTTATTAAAAATTGCTCTTCAAAAAATTTATATCCTTCTAAAATGTGCCGTACATATAATGTCTAGAATATAACATATTAATGTATATGATTAATGTATATGGTAGGGAAAATCACAAAATCTATTACTAAACTATTGGAAATTCAGCATTTATATCTTTTATATCTTCAAAAAAATTAAAACAATTATTTATATCTTACCACCACTGCAAGCAGTGGTTTTCGATGAAAAACTGCATCTTTTGGACGTCAACACCACTGAGTGGCCTAAGAATTAAATAATTGTTCAAAAATTCTTGGTGATGTAAATAGTTAAATAAAATATAAATAGTAAATCGTAAATAAATTTGTAGTGGATTTCAGAATTTTCCTATATGGTGTATAAAAACCAGATTCTCATAAAGGCTTTCTTCTATAAGGATTTTAATTAGTTTAAAAATTAATAATAATTGGACATCACATTAGTCTTAGTCGTCATGGATTAATTCAAAGGTCTAGTCTTACTAGTAACTTCACATGTCACTTATTTGTCATATACCCTACAACTTTTCGTTGTGATATGTTTGTTATACCTAATTTTTCTTTTTAGTATCTTTTTTTTTTCCTGCTTTCTTGAGAATCAACAAAAAAAAAATCAGTAAATAAAAGAATGATTCATAAGGTTTTACTGCATAGATCTTGCTTAACTCGCTAACATACCGATCCTTACTCTCTCTTTTCTTTTTTTTTTCTTTTCTTTTCTTCTTCTTCTTTTTCTTCGGTTATATCTGTGTGTGTACTAAAAAGACATAGTATTATATTTCCTATCATTTCATCATCTTCGATACTAATCATAAATTGGAATTCCATGATGAAGTCGGAGACATAAGATACAATGATGATAGATTCTTATTAATTAATGAATGAGGAAACAAACAACTTTTCAAGCTTCAATTGTCAATATATATATATATATATGTATGTGGATAGATCTTTCACCAACCCACTGATATTTTCTCTGCATCTTTTTTTTACTTCTTTTCTGATTTCATTTGCACATGGAGATAACAAAAGAAACCAATAATTTTTGGGAATGGAGTACTCAAGAAACAAATTTTATAAAAAAATATCCAGTGGCAGTTCAGTTTCATGGCCTTGAAGATTGTTGACATTTTAATAGTGACGATGACGATGCAGTGATAATTGTTTTATTTATTTATTTATTTTAATATGCAAGCGTGTATTTCTAAATAAATTATTCTATTCATACCTAAGCGGCTAAGCCATGTTCTTTGCTATAAATTCGGGACTATAATATGTTTTCTTGCCTTAAAATATTGTTTAGTTGGGTTAATAAAATAGTACGTGTTTGCATGTGACCATGGCATGGGCACTCCATTTTCTATTGCAACCAAACTTGAGAACGGCCGCGATTTTTGGCTAAAAGAAGCTCTCATTAACCGTGAAATATTCTTACGTGTATTAGATTTTCATCAATTATATTCGTAAAATATATGGCTTCTTTTGAAATTTAATGTTTATTTTTTATTTTAAATAAAAAAATAAAAAAATTAATTTTAATTTCGTAAAATGAACTCTTTCTCTCGATGTTCACTTTTAATTTTAATTAAAAAATTTAAAAATATTTTTTATTTTAATTAATTTATCAAATTATTATTGATATTAATATAATTAATTATAAAACTCATAAGTCAATAATATTTAAATTATTTAAATTTAAATAGTGAATAATAGAGATTATAAAAGAATAAGATATAAATACCATAAAAATTAATTATGTTATTAATAAAAATTTAAATAAAAAATATGCTTATTTATAAAAATAAACATTCAATTACGGACAAACTAAAATATAAATACATCCAAACTAAATTTATTTCTAGGAGAATTGAAGGCCTCACGTAGATATGGGTCTTCTTTTTTCTCTAAATGGCAAATAAAAAATTTCAACTACCAATATTTTCAATCTGACACTACAGATAATGGTACATATTATATGCATCATTCATGAGTACTTCATAGGGAACAATGAATGTTCAAAGTTGGGAAGAATTTTGGAAAGACAGCTAAAATTAGTTAACAAAAGATCCCATAAACATGGTAGGGACACACATAATATGAATCAAGCAGTCATTGCAAATATTGAAGGTTCATCAATAATTTTCTTTTCTTTTTGATATAAAATCTGACCAGCCATTCTTGAATTATTTGCTAATCAACCTCTGGATCATTGAATCTTAGTCATGCACTTCTAAATCAATATGGATCATTCTACTGTTCTCCATTTTTGGTGTGCTTCCCCTATGACCGTGACAATGACAATGTGAATACCATTTCATAGTGGGGTAAAAATTATAAGTAATCTTTACTTGTTTTAATGATATATTCATATAAATATGTGAATATATATATACATATATACAATATAAATACAACGTTATTTAAATGATTAATTAATTAAGGTGGCCTAATGTATAAATAATTGCAATTAAGTGGTTCTTAAGAACAATTTTTTAAATTTTGTTTTTCATTTTAAGAATGCTAAAATTTGACAACCGTCTCAAATTCCTTGAAAAAACTGTCTGATTACCTGCGGATTTCCATTGGCAAAAAAAAAAAATCTTAATTTTGTTTAGAGTCTCTAGATAATCTGTCACAAGTTTGGTGATGGATTACCTTATCAATACTTCTAATTTTTCAATTTGATATCCTATATATGTTGGAAGTCCGTTGATGATCTGTCACCAGAGTTCGTCACGAAAGGAATATTTTCATGTAGTGATTAGTATGACTCGAACTTAAAAGACTGTGTTGATCAAAATCTTTAATCAATTTTTGACTCAAATATATAAGATTAAATAGACTAATTTTTTAAAATTAAAAGAAAAAATCAAATGTTTTTCTTTATTTTTATACTGAGTAAAAAGGTGATTATTAAATTCCGAATAGATACTATATCAAAGTACAATATGATTTTGGGTTGTAATTATAAAGGTTAGCGATTTTAAAAATTAGAGCAGACCATAAACTTGTACTTTAAAAAGTTTACAAATTTTAAAAGTCATTTTTCAAAATCCTTATTTCTCTTTTCTTCCATCTTCTTTCCGTTTCTTGATTTACTACCAGCCTATATGTCATATACTTACTTCATCAGCTAAGGAGGGAAGAGGCTATCGAAATAAATTTCCAACGCCTATTGCAAGTTTCTCATCCTTTTAAAGTTAGGATCATTCCATATTCTTCGTCTGATTGGTAGGCAAATTTTTGTATCGTGTGAGAGGAAATGCTTTAATTCTCTTTCTTTTGAATGGGAAATTTTAGAACTCTAAGACAACAGCTTAAAAGAGTTTCCTGTAGAGTGTAGACTATGCTTTTGTAATTGTAGTGCAAATTAATCCTAGTCTCCCCTCCTGTTTAAGTCGAAGGGAAGGAACTGAGAAGTTATCGTACAAATGTTTCTGATATTAATGGCTAACTACTTATTCATTTTTTAAAACACAAAAACTAAAAATTATCTATTTAATCCATTATTTTTAACTTCTCGTCAATTAAAGTCCTTTATCTTCTTCTTTTTTTTCCCTTGTAAATCCATTATATATTAAAAGTTAATCATTAAAGTTCTTTATAATTTTGTTGACATTGTAAGTCTCATATATATTAAAAATTGGTCATTATGATTAATTTTCATCAGAAGGAAAATCAAATTTTGATAAAAAAAATCATAACAAAAAATGTGACAATAATAATTTCGGTAATATACATTATTTCAAATCAGAGCAAACACATGTGTTTTTTCCTATGAATTCTTAGTGGAACCTACAAGGTAATGAAAAAACATAAATAGCCATTATAATCAAAAGGTAAATGATAAATAACTAAATAGGCCAATTTGTTTTTTTTTTAAAAGAATAGCACCAGTAAAAAGCAAAAGAAACTGTGACGTTAATCCCAAGACGCGTGTTCCATAGAAGTAACTTTCGCGCATGCATGCAAATCCCTCAAATATTTAATAAAACGAAAGCGTGGCTACCGCTTCTCACAGTACTTGCTATAGTAAGTTTCTTAGAGTGACAGAGAAGATAAGACACCAGTAAAAGACAATAGGCAGGCGCCTACGCAAGTTTTATACATAAATAAAACTTATATGACTTGGTTAAAAGCAAATACATTTATGGTGTATTTGAATTGAATTTGCAGCTTTCATTTTAGATATTACCGGGTAAAAAGTGTTTGAGTCTTTAAATTTTCTCCAATCTTGGTTTTAATACTTAATTTTTTTTCTTAATATATGTACTCAAAATTTTAAAATTATTAAAAAATACATTCAAACTTTATAAAATTATAAAAAGTTACACTTTTATCTATCTAATTAAAAAGTATTTTTGTCGTTTTCAATAATAATTTAAATTCATTGTGTACTTTTATAAAATAATTTGAATAATAACTTATTATTTGGAATTGAAATGATTTTTTTAAAAAATAGATAATTGAAAGAAATATTTTTTGAAGTTAAGAAATTGAAAGTTTGATAATAATATAAAAAAATATATATATCATCAAAAAATATATAATATATTTAATAAATTATTTTTAATTAAAAAGTAATAAAAAAATATTATTTATATGAATATGTGAAATCCATTTATTAGATTATGAGAAAATTTAAAATTTTGATGCTATTAAAATTTTAATTTTTTATTAAGATGTTTTTATGGGGATTGATAAAATTGAGATAAAATACAACCTTTCTCTAATAAAAATTTTGCAAAATAAATATTTGTAATTTGTTTTCTTCTCACAAGAATAATAAACCATAAAACAAATGCAAATATCGATGAGAGTTCACTTATTTAAATAATACTGTAATTGACAATTCGTACAAGATTTTGATGTGTGGAGTCGAACTTAATTACACCACTGCCCCTCGCATTTCTTTATTCACATTAATTGCCCACTTCTAACTTCATAATTATATATACATTTATTTATATTTCATTTGCTGATGAAGTGTAGTAGTAGTGTACTTTTATTTAATATTTCCCGGTAAATCTGCCGGAATTTCAGTTGCAAAATAAGCCACGGATTTCACTAAACTCTTGTTTTTTACTTCTTTTTTATGTTTTCTTAATTTAAATAGAGAAATTGAAGGAAAAAGCTTGATAGAATTAAGGGCCATGCGTTTCAACTGTTAATGAAGACATCTAAAAGAAAAGAAGTCGCATTCTATTCCTTGTACAATCCAAATTATCTTTCCTTTTAGTAGTACTTGTGTTAAGTGTGAATAAGCAACCTAGTTCATTTTTTTTAGATTATGAGATTTTTTAAAATTTTTAACAAAATTAAAAACTCTTGTAATTAAAAATTATTTGAATCTGAATAATTTAAAGTTTGATCGGAAAAGAGTTTACGGTGTCTAACCCTTAATTGGGTCATTGTAACGTCGAACTCATGAAATATACATTTAAAAAGTGGTATCAAATTGTTCGTGGTACAATCCAAATTCTCTTTCCTTTTAGTAGTTGTTATGTTAAATTGGAATAAACAACCAAGTTCATATATTTTATGTTAAATATTCATATTTTTATTTTGATATATCTATAATTAAATATCTATTTTCTTAAAATAAATATATTTTTCATCTAAAATTTCATAAAGAATCTTATTAATTTAAGTGATTTACATCTTAATAGTTAATAATTTAACTACTAATCAAATTAATAATGAGGATAATGCAATTATTTTATCAAGGTTAAAAGTTTTTCTTACTTCTGAGTCAAAGT
Source organism: Apocynum venetum (assembly GCA_019593545.1). Taxonomy (NCBI): domain Eukaryota; kingdom Viridiplantae; phylum Streptophyta; class Magnoliopsida; order Gentianales; family Apocynaceae; genus Apocynum; species Apocynum venetum. The sequence goes on from SRSM01000149.1 coordinate 1,568,560, forward strand.
GAAAATTCAATTTTGAATGAATAAAATATAAACTTAATTAACATTATAACTCTTTTATTTGTATTTCTTTTTTACCTTTAAAAATGAAGAAAGAATTATCAATAAATTCATTCAACTTATAATAATTTGTATTAAAATTGACAAATTAAGTAGCTTTGAATAAATGCTTTAAGCTAGATTTTGTAGATGTAATTGTTTTTTAGCCTGAGTTAATCTCACCAAATATTGGATACTGAGTGCTTATATATATATATATATATATATATATATAAACAATAACAACAACAATCCTGGTAGTTAAAAATTTCTTACATAATAATTGATAGTTTATAAATTAACACATATTCATGGAAATTTGAAAAAAAAAACTTTATTGATTTATAAAGTGACAATTATTTTATAACAAAACAATGACATACATAAATGTTACAATTATTACGTAACAGACTAAGTAATAACTTGTATACTATATATGACTTTCTTTCATTAACATGTGATACTCCTGGGTCATGAAAGAAGTGTCATATTTAATTTAGTTTAAAAAGTAATAAAAAAATTTATCTTAATGAAATTACTATAGTTTACTTATTGTTAATTTAGTTAGTGAACTGTAAATTTATTAAATTAAAGAATTTGTTAGTAAATATTTAAATTTAAAATATATTTATTTTATAAAAATAAATATTCAATTCGAAATATTTCAAAATAGAAATTTAAACATTTAATTTAGAACAAAATATATTATTTGTATCTAAAATTGAATAATACCTCCATTCCAAGTTGCATTCTTTTATTATTGAAAGTAAGAAAAAGAAAAAGAAAAAAAATGAACTCTTCACCACAATAACAAATAATTACCAATCATTGCAAAATGAATATAGATAAATAGTAATTACATAATATCATGCTCCATCATAGAGTATGTGACCAGTAATTGGATAGGAAAAGAGTAACCATTTTATTTTTCCATAATGATAATTAAATCTATTGTAATATTTCATATTGGACCTAATGGAAATTCTCCCACGCCCCTTTTAATTCAGTTAACTAAGCGTTTTTATTCTCAAACTCAGTGAATTAATTTTTCATCCATTATACTTAAAGCTACTGATCTTGAATTGATTTATGGTTAAAGCTTAATGCATTTTCCCTTTTCTTTTTCTTTCTTTTTTTTTTAAAAGAAGAATTCTATTGTAATATTCTCGGATCTCCCCGGGCACAGCTTATTTTTAAATTGAGGAGCCGATTCTTCTCTTTATAAGGAGAGCTGAGGCGCCGACCGAACAGCTGTTGGCGGCCAAAGCAAGCGGACCAGAAATTGACGGCCGAGATTCGATTCTCACGGCGTAAGACCACCATCAGTCAAAAGGTCAATGATATTCCACGTCAGCATACATTCCCAACCCATTCAGAATTTTGCCTTCACATGTGGTCAAAGGTGTGGGCTCCACCACGCACCAGTTCAGGAAACATGTTTATGTGGGACCTATATGGCTCCACCAATCACAATCAGATAGGGGAGAGAGAAGGTAAAATAGTACTCGTATTTTTCTTTTCGCAGTTTAAAAAAAAACAAAATACAAAGTATAACTATCCCAGGACTTGTAGTTGCAGATCATAACTTCATACGTAATTAATTGCGCAGAATATAATTCAAATTAGAAATATTTATCATTTTTTTATTTTTAAATTAGAAGACAAACATTTTAACACAATAATTATATTGTTTTAACTAAATATATGGTTTGTAATTTCTTTATTACAACAACATTTTATATGTTATGTCTATATAAGAAGAATATAAACTGAACATCAGAAATTTAATGTTATTTTCCAAACAAAAACAATATAATTTTTTCAATATCGCCATAATTAATCTTTTTTGTGCTGAATCATACGTGTTAAAAAGTTATAATTTTTTAGAATAATAGTATTGTATACCTCTTCTGTTTAAGGAATAATAGTGTTATTTGAAATTTTCACAAGAATTAAACAAATATTAAGTTACTTTGATTAATTGCGAAAAAAAACTAAATTATCTATATTAAAAAAAGATAAATAAAATAATCAACTAATGTAATCATGCAAATCAATAAAGAATAGGACATAATACTATTAAAAATAGAATAATTAATATATTTTCATGTCTTAACAGAATAAATAATTTTTTAAAATAAATATAAATATTATTTAAAAACGTTAAAAAAAATCCCTTTTTAAAAATATATAGTCCGTAAAGACATGGTTTAAGAATTTCTGGAAACATTTCTTCTAAAATAGAAGATTTGGTAATCATCCAACGCAAATGCCAAAATATTCCATGAAAAGAGGGAGAGACCTGTCAACGTCAATACGCATTTGGATGGAGCATTCCACTTAATCACTTCTTTAATCATTATTAACAACGATAATGGAGTATTCCGTACAATACTCATATTAGAAAATAGAAACCAGGCAAAAAAAAAGTGAAATTAGAAATTTGTTTTTTTTTGTTTTTTAAATGAGAATATTTTTTTTTTGGTTTGGATAAGAATTTTTATTGGGACTTGAAAGGATTTTTTTTTTTGAGTTAGGAAATGAAAATTTTGATAAGATATTTTTTGTCTCATATTATTGATAATAATATAAAATATAATTAATAAATTATTTGATATTGTATTTTTAATTAAAAATTAATATAGAAAATTTGTTTATGGAGTTAAAAGAAAATTTAATGGGTCAATTTGGAATAAAATTCTGATGTGATAGAAATTTTGAAGGTAAAAAAATTATTTTGAGAGATGTTTTTTATGGAAAATGATGAATTTGAAGAAAAAATTGAGCCAGAATTATTTTCCCTAATTTTGGAAAATCGAAAATCTTCCCTTCCTTAAAAGTTCAAAAGAATTGTCTAGTGTGAAAGTACACTAACACCCTTCTATAAAGTGTTTAACACATGAAATAATAAAATCGGTGTAATAAAACATTGTATTCTTTTTTTGTCTAAAAAATATATTTAAAATTATAATTAATGATATTATTAATTACTTTTTTGTCGCTTCTTTTAAATGAAAAAAAAATAAAAAATTCCGTGGAATTAGAAAGTGGAGTTTAACATCATTGAAAGACGTCACAATGCTATCAATACATTAATGAATTGGTCAATTTTCAACATCATTACTCGTGAATTTAATTACTATAAAATTCAAGCTAACATCGTTCAGGTAATTTCACTTAACGACCTTGGTACATGTGTGCATTTGTATACCCACCCATTCAAATAATATTTAAAAGAAATAAAATTTACCATATAAACGATTAAATCATATTATTATTATTATTTTTACACATTTTTAATGAGAATATCGTAAATAATTCATAATATATCAAAATATTATGAATGAACTTCATTTATAATATTTAATTATCATTTTGTGAATAATAAAAGTACTTTCAAATAGGAAAATATAAAAAAATATTATTTTTTAAGTAAATAAATTTAGTTAAAAATTAATTAAAAGTTTTTTAAAAATCTTTTTTCAGTTTAACCGTAATTTTTAAAATTCAAATCGTAATTTTAAAAAATTTCAATTAATCGAACCAAATAAATTGAAATATCAAACCATTTTAAAATTTCTGATTCAATTTTTGAACACTCCTATTGATCCTTCATTGCACATCAACATTGTAAAAAGAGAATGATAATATCTTCATACTTCCTGAAATCAAAATTTCATGTGTAGTTCTGAGATGATAAGAGTAGTTATTAAAATAAATAAATATTTTATAGTGAATCTTATTAATTTAAAGAGAGGTTTATGTAACCAAAACATAACTTGAACTAATGAGGCAAAATAATTATTTATTTGTGGTTAAATGAATAAATAATTTTTTTTAAAAAAGATTTGTGTCAAATAAGAAAGAGATATTCATTAATTTTTGACAGAAGGTGTAATACATAAGATGAAATAATTTTGTTAATATATTCAAATATATTAATTTCACACAAAAAGGGGAAGCAAACTCTAAAATAGTTTGTAAATTTTACATTATAATATATCGTGGCATAAACTTAACAAATTTCTTGAACAAAAGAATTAAAAAAAAGGAAGCAATATTGTATTTGCATTGAATTTCTAAAAGTTTTTTTTCCCGTTTTTGTATTTGTAATGGCAAGAGTTTATTTTGTTTGAATAAGATTATTTTTTAAAATTGAAAATTTGATATCATATTTTTTGTATCTCACGTTATTGATAACATTATAAAATTTATAAAATATAGTTAATAAAAAATTTTAAAATTTGATTTTAATAAAAAAATATTAAATCAAAATTGTGTACGTGAATAATGGAATTCATATGTGGGATTGGTATAGAATTTAAAATCTGCATGAACATAAAAAGATGTTTAGAAAAATATTTTTATAGAAAATGAAAAAAAAATGTTACCTAATGTGAATCCACGAATAACAATTTAATAAATAATCAAATAAACCTATTTTTAAAACTAAACTTATGTTGCGATAATTGGTAATTGATGGAAATGTAAAGTAGTCAGAGTGTGGATAACAAAAACAAGTTTTTTTTAAAATTTAAAAAATAATCTAAGGAGTACAAATATTATTGCTTCATTTAATTTATAAACAATATGAACAACGAGTTAAGGCTTCGAAAGATTATTCACATCACCTAAAGGTGCTATCATATTATTCACAAGTTTTAGGGGGGAAATAATTATAAAAAAAAAACAAATAAACTCATAACTCTAATATTCATGTGATTTTTCCAATTTGTTGATGTTCCTGACTCAAAAGAGAAATGTCCATCTAAAAGACAAAAGAAAGGATAGGTAAATTTATTGGTCGACAATGTGACAATGGAAATCATTAGACATTAAGAACTTGCATGGAAGTGGAGGGTTGGTTAATTCTTGGTTACAAATTATTGGGGTTCTTTAAACATCTTTAGCATAACTTTATAATCAATTTTAAAATTAAACACAACATATATATATATATATATATATATATTGAATGGCTGTCCAGAAATAAGTCTTGAACATTGAATATACTATTGGAAACAATGCATTTAATAATTATATTTAATTACCTTTAAAACTATTATTCTAAAAATTGACTTCGTGAAATGAAATAAATTTGGAAAATCCCCAAATAATAATAGAGCGTCAGATAACAGAGTGTTCTAGGCCTAGGGATCTAATAGGGATTAAAAAAAAAGAGGGGGATAAATTTGTCTCTTTCCTTGCCCAACCCTATAAAAGCGCGTTACTATGATGAGAAAGGACCACCCTATAAGTAATCAATAACATATATTCCATAGTTTTATTATGATGTGGTATGATTTTGTACACGAATTATGTTTGCAACATAAATTCAGATATTGCATATTAATGAATTTTACTATATTGATACAACTATAAATTCAACAGGTTTTTTTTTTTTTTTTGTAAACTAAATCAATATTATAGCCATCAATTAACATCCCACCAACATTGTCTTAACTCCTATTTTGCAATAAACTATAAAAATATTTATTTTAAAAAAATATGAAATTTGCACTTTATTAAATAGATCTTTCCAACTTAATTAATATACACAAAAATCCCAAATAAATTAAAAGAAGTTGATGGATTTGAGGCACAACCATTTATATGTGAAATTAAAAGGTTGTTTGTGTACTTAATATAATTCATGATAATACGGGATCTACTACGATATTCTCTTTATTTTGTTCATTTTGAATGTGTACTTTTTAAAATAAAGAAATATATGTTAAATCTAAAGATTCATCAAAATTTATTTGATTTAAAGGATTATCATTTTATTAATTTATGTAATTTCATTGTTAAACACATTAATAATAATTACAATACTGTAGCTTTTTAAAGGTAAAAAATTTCATTAATTTTTGTATTAAATCAAAAGTAAATTTCAATTTATGATGAAACAAAATATAAAAATGGATTTAAATTTACACTTTAAAAAAAGTCATATTTTAAAATAACAAATTGGACGTTATTGTTGGCTCAACAATGCATCCTCTAGTATCTATTCCATTGCATGATGAGAAGCCACCTTGTCAACTGTGAATTAAGTTGCCTGGCTTGTTTGGGTTAATGAATTACAATTCATTGTCTTTTTGTATTATGGTTGTGTCAATACAAATAAATTTTGGTAAAATCATCAGCGATAAAACACGATTAATAAGTTAAAACAACATAAATATAATTTAAACATTCCAAATATAATTTATACACTTAAAACCAAAGTTAAATATGAAAAATTTCATAATATTTCAAATTTCATTTAAATTTGAGGCTTGAGTGGTAAAGTAGCTAACAATTTATAAAGTTAAAAGATTTTTTTTATATTTCATTTTGGTAAGTTAAATATAAAAGGATTTTGTTTTTCCATGAGCAAAATAAGTTGAAATTTAATTAAATGAGACTCAATTTGTTTTAATCAAAACTTGTTTATTAATAAATAATTCGTGTTAATCTCGGTTTTAATATTGCCACCCTACTAGATCATTCAACAAGAGAGAGAGAGGGAGAGAGAGAGTGTGATAGGTCAAATTCTGGTCAACGCCACGCCAAAACCAATCCGTAACTGATTGTGGCTCAGGCGTTTAGCTATACTTCAAATGCATGAAGAGAATGGGAATGGATAAACACTCCATGTGTTATTTGGTTGTCTGGAGTATTGGAGATTGAGTTTTTGACTCAATTATTTTTTGAAATTTATATGTTTAATTTGAATTTTAAAACCTATGATTGCAAAAATAAGTTTATTGAATATTAGATACACTTTATTGACTTTTAAAAACAAATTCTATATAATAATACATTAAATATATATATATATATAATAAAATTAAATCTTTATTATAAAATTTGATATTTTCCCCTTTTTGACTTCATAAGTATGGTTTTTTTTTGTATTATTACATTACTAGTGAGATTGGTTTGCCATCCGTTTTTTATTGCCCAAGAATGCATTCCGTGCATGCACTCTTAATCCATGTCTTAGATCTTAGAATAAGGTTAATGCTAAAAAAGGTATTTAAAAAATGGACGACTAAACCCACTTAGTGTATGTATCTATCTATATATATATAAGATAATTTTTATTGTAAATTTTAATAATTTTCTTTTTTGATGTTATTAGTATAATAAATGTCTTTATTCTTAATATAAGGAATAAATTTACAAATAAATTTATATAAAAGTTAGTCATAACTATTTTACCTAAATAAATATATTAGTTATTTTAATCATTTTAATTTCTAAAATCTAGTTATATTAAAATTATCAACACATAAATTTAACTATGTCACGATTTTATAATTATTTCATATAATTAAAATTTTTAAAACTTTTTGTAAATAAAAATATAAAAAAATATAAAATTGCTAACAGTAGTCATTTTAATTTACATTTTTTTGTTTCATAATATTAATTGTTTATAATTATTAGTACATAAATCATAATACTATATTCATTCTTAAATAGAATAGTTTTTTAAAAGAATTAAAACTATAGCTTTACATGAGATAAAAAAGTAAATTTAATGATATTTGAGTATAACATGCTTATTTATAAGTATCTTAATACATAATATATATATATATATATATAAATGTTAAAATGATTTATATTTTAAAAGCGAGATAATAGAAAAAATGTTAGTCTATTCCTTTTAGATTAATTTAAAATATTTATTAAAATTTAATAATACTAAAATTTGTAATGTTTTTAATAAGTATGAAAATGTTTTAAAAATTACAAATATATTAAACCGGGTGAGCATATGTCTTTTACCATATGGTCATTTAACAACTGAAAAGAAAAAAGAAAAGAAAAGAAAAAAAACAACTGTATATGGTCAACTTTGTGAGGCCATAGTCATGAGTCCCATCAGCCCATCCTCGATTAAAGAGATAGAAAGAAAGACACAAACTGAAATATGAATTAAACAATCAATTTTTGTACAGCCAAGAAGAAGGAAAAGAAAGAAAGCAAGCAAAGAAGGAGAAAGAACTAGAGAGAGAAACAAATATCAGGAAATGCTTCTCTCAATACAAAATACTACTATTATAATGAATTCCTTCATCAGCATCATCATCTCTTTCCATCATCAATCCTTTCTTGTAGTTTAAAATTAGAGAGAGAAAACAGAGAAAGTATGCAAAGAAAGTGAAAAAACAAACTTTTGAATTCATCTTTCATCATCATCAAAGGAAAAAAGGGGAGAAGAAAAGTAAAAGAAAAACACTAATGAGAATGAGAGAGAGATGAAAGTGGATTTGTTGTTGTGAAGAACAAGAAGAGTTGTAGAGTAGTACAATAGAGAGAAAGAGAGAGAGAGAAGGGAGTTTTTTCTCTGTGTGTGTCTGGGGAGTGTAGTGTAGAATAGGGGGCAATTGAAAAGTAGAAACTGCAGCATTTTTCAATTTGGTCTCTGCAATCCTCAACATCCCCTCCTTTTCCAAAGCTCCTCTTGTCCCCCCTTCCCCTTCTCTCTGCTCCTTCTTTCCCTTTTCCAATATACCCTTTTTCTCGTCCCTGCCTTTAACCGGCACCGGCCACTTGCCGGGAAGTCTCTCCGGCTCCGGCCTTCTCAGTCCCTTTTCTTGTTTTTTCTGATCTTGAGCTAAAGGTTCAACCCTTTTCCCGTTTCCCTTTATTTTGGAAAGGATACTTCTTTTTTTTTAATGAATTTTACTTTTATTCTAAAAGCTGAGAAGCAGTGGGAAAAAGGCTGGTTTAGTGTTTGATCCATTGACCTCGCTATTAACTTATTTTTTCGTGTAGTTTTGGGGCTAAAGACAGCTTTGCCAAGCTAGCCTTTTCTTTTTGGAGTTTAGTTTTCCGGTTTTTTGGACCGTCGGAGGGACATCGGAGCTCTGATTAGTCAGCCAAGAAATGGGTCTCCGGTGAAGTCTAGTTTGATTGGTGTTTTTAGCTGAAAATACGAAAGTCTTAGAAAAAGATAAAATGAAGACATCGGCCAATGGTGCTGGCGCTCCATCAGCGACGGTCATCGGTAACCCCACTGAAGGTCAGTCTCTGATTTCCTGTCTCTCTGCGTATTTATTTATTCCTCCTACGTAGCAAACACTAAGTGACATTTTAATAATCTGAGATCAAAGAACCCAGCATGAAACCTTAGCGAGATTTTCCTTACTTCCAAGCAGATTGTTACGGCATAGGCAGTGTTGTGCTGGAAATTTGTCTTTATTACTATTGTTCAGGAGATTTATTTTACCAAATCATTAATAAAAGAGCATTTTGTACCGTTATTTTTAGTCTTTTCCATATTTCAACTATTTTCTTTTTTGCATTACGTAATTTCTTGGTGATTTATTGATTTTTCCATGCGAAAATAAGTGCCGACAAGTCTGATGGGCTAAATGGGAATATTTTTTTGCAGGTGAGAAGAAGAGTATAAACCCAGAGCTATGGCAAGCATGCGCTGGTCCTCTGGTGAACCTGCCGGCCGCTGGGACCCACGTTGTCTACTTCCCTCAAGGCCATAGTGAACAGGTTTGCTGTGGACTAAAATAGTTATTTTTGTGACTATACTTACATTTTTTGTATCTATATTCGTGTATTTGTGTGTAGTGTCTGCAGTTTCCTTACATTAGTGGTGAGGCTGATGTTATTGTGCGCTTGGTGTACCCGCTAGATGCTAACCATAACATGTCAGTTATATATTTACTGCATCTTCATGATGTAATCCCGTGTATGGTATCCATTATAGTGGGATGACCGATGGCTTAGGTTTTGGGAAATATCATTTCTACCACCGAAAATTATGGAATTTATAATTAGGTTCTGAGCGTTGATGGTTGGTTATTGGTTGGGTTGTAATGCTCTATTTTCCTTGAGAATCAGCAAAAAAGAAGTTAAGAAAATGTTACAGTTTTAACACTTGGGAAATGCTTCAAATTTATGCCGTTTTACTGGTTAGTTCCTATGCTGTCTTTATAGCATATTTACTGGTTAATTTTTAAATGTAACTCGAGAGTTTATTCTAATGTGTGTACGGTGGGATATTGCCTAAAGTGGTTGGCTGTGTATTGAATGGTTATTGACTCTAACGTTGGCTACATGCAGCATTTTGAAGTAAGGAAACTTTCGGTATAATTTCTGATATGAGCTAGTCTCATTATCCACAGGATTGCTAAGAAACACGGAATATAGGGTATATTAAATTGCCTTACATTCTTTGGTTTTGATTGGAGGTGAAAATAACGCGTAACATCACATTAGTGGTTAGACGGTATACTTTAACTTGACTGATAATGAATGTGGCTTCAGGGTTTATTGTTATTCGATATCGAGTCACTGTAACATGTCTTCTGAAGATGTATTAGTCTACTTAGGGGGCGAAGCTAGAAAATGACGTTATCAGAATAAACACATAATAAACTTGTATTAACAATAACGGAACATGAAATATATGATGCTCAAAAAAATCATAAATAGCTTTCTTTTATTTGACTTGGGGTGCTGCAGTAGAAAAAAATTTGATTAATTTTGCGAAGCTGGTGTGCTTTCTACTAGTTTCCCAAAGGATTTCATGATGGTTTATGGGGATCCATATCATGCTTCAACATAATATTGCTTTGCCACTATGTCTAATGGTGTTTCTGTTCCCTTTTGAGTCAGTAACTAACATATGTAACATAGTAAGAGCTCCATAAGTTTCTAGAAGCGATGGAACTGTTACTGGTATGCATAATATATATTATAAAATTTATTGCATTTGTGAACATTATTTAAAAAGTTACCATTATAGAGCACTGTGTGTTAGCCGTAAGGATTCCAATATAGCATGACTTATAGTTTGGACCTTAGAACGGTTTCATGGCAGAAGAATTCATTTTGTACTGATTAATATCTGTTCACTTGCCAGAAAACTGTGATACCGATGTCACTTTGCCAGTCAAAAGTTTATGTTTTGTCTCTATAGTATTCTATTATGATTTTCTTGTTCTCTCATGTTTCTCAAAATTTGCAAATTGCAGGTTGCAGCATCTATGAAGAAGGACATGGATGCTCAAATTCCAAACTACCCCAACCTTCCGTCGAAGCTACTATGCCTTCTCCACAATGTGACGCTGCATGTATGAATGTTCCAACTTTTTCAGTTAATCATTTATGTCTAAATTGAACTTTATTTTGCTTAATATATTTTTTGACTTTTCAGGCCGATCCAGAAACTGATGAAGTATATGCTCAGATGACACTCCAACCTGTTCCTTCAGTAAGAACATCCCTGGGGTGAATCTATTCTTGTTTCTGATGTTTATTCTACTGAATTGGAATTAGAGTAGTATCTATTGTAAATTTAGAAAGGATTTAATGAAAGCATCAGCAATATTATCCTATATAAAAACTCTTTTTCAAAGATTGACTCAAATTAGAGAAAGTGTTGGACTCAAATTAGAAAAAGTGTTTGAGACTAATTCTTGTTCGCATTTCTTTTGCAGTTTGACAAGGATGCATTACTAAGATCCGATTTATCTATGAAAGCAAATAAACCACAAACAGAATTTTTCTGCAAGACTTTGACAGCTAGTGATACTAGTACTCATGGAGGTTTCTCTGTTCCTCGCCGTGCAGCAGAGAAAATTTTCCCCCCTTTGGTAAGGGAAAGAAATCTACTTATTTTATTTATTGATTCCACATTTTGGTCACAATGTTCGTGATGAATCATAGGATTTCACAATGCAACCACCTGCCCAAGAACTTGTTGCCAGGGATCTCCATGACAATGTCTGGACATTTCGCCATATCTATCGTGGTGCGTTTGATTGGCACACACAGAGGAAATGACATTTCTAATTTCTTCCTGTTTCATTACTTAATGTTCTTGGTTCTTGTCTTTTGTGTTGTAGGGCAACCAAAACGCCACTTGCTTACCACGGGATGGAGTCTTTTTGTCAGTGGAAAGAGGCTTTTTGCAGGGGATTCAGTATTGTTTATTAGGTAAAAATTAAAAAGCATTCAATGGTTTTAGTGTACATTTTTTAGCCATAAGCATCAGAAATAAATGACAGCAGTGGTAAACCTAAAGAGTTTGCTCTTGGAATTCACCTATTTTACTGGTTGGGCTAATTTTTAGACTGCCTCAATACTTTATTTAATAATTTTTAATGTTCTTAATGCTTGTGAACAGGGATGAAAAACAACAACTTCTGTTGGGCATAAGACGGGCCAACAGGCAGCCTACAAATTTATCATCATCAGTTCTGTCAAGTGATAGCATGCATATAGGAATTCTAGCCGCAGCAGCTCATGCTGCTGCAAACAATAGCCCATTCACTGTTTTTTATAATCCAAGGTAAATCTCCGTGTGCCAATGAATGAATCCTTTAGTTTTGTTTAGCTTGTCCAACTACAGAACTAGATCTTGTGGTAAACATCTGCAATAATTGGTTAGTTTCAGTTGTTACTAAACAGCAGTCTATTGTTTAAAGATCAACTTCGGTTTTGGAGTTTTCTGAAATGCTTTTTTCTTGAATATAATCAGGGCTAGTCCATCAGAGTTTGTGATTCCTTTGGCCAAGTACTACAAAGCAGTTTGTAGCAATCAAATATCTCTTGGTATGCGGTTCCGCATGATGTTTGAAACTGAAGAATCAGGAACACGAAGGTAGCTGTACTCCATTAAACATCATATTTCGTCTAGTTAGGCATGTTTCTCTGATACCTTTCCGGAGTGGGAGAAGAAACTAATCAAATTAATGGAGCCCAGGGTGTGCTGGGAATATATGATGATGTCATATGCCTTCCTGTTCTGTAGTCTGAGCTTGGATTACTAAGTTGAAAATGTTAAATGCATGTCATGCAGGTACATGGGAACAATTACAGGCATCAGTGACCTCGATGCTGTAAGGTGGAAGAACTCACAATGGCGAAATTTGCAGGTAGAGAACAAACCAGTTTTATGCATCTACTGAAATTTGTACATAATATTAATTGATTTTCTTTCCTCAATAGGTTGGTTGGGATGAGTCGACTGCCGGAGAGAGACGTAATCGTGTCTCAATTTGGGAGATTGAACCTGTAACTGCCCCATTTTTCATCTGCCCTACTCCCTCCTTTTTCAGACCAAAACGGCCAAGGCAACCGGGAATGCCAGGTAGAGAAGATTGTCCTACTTATATGAAATGCACTTTCTTCTATTTTGTGCCATTTTATGTACTGCTCGTTTGTTTTCTGTTAATTGTAAACCATGTTTTGGTTAGTTATGTGCTATATCACCTGTGCTCTAGGTCCATAGAAATCTTTGCTTTTGGCTAGACTTTCATAGTTAACTTATTACACCATGAGGTCCAACTTAAATTTTTAATCTAGTAGATCTGGCTTAAATTTCCTACTATAAAAAAAGAAGTGGAATTGGGTGTTTCAGTTATCCAGCTAGAGAAGATTAGCAAGAACTAAACATGTACTAGGTTAGCATGCTACAAACGGTGATATAGTGAGGCAACCAAATATTCCTTTGTGGGGTCAAAGATTGAGGTAATGACAAAAAATAGCACTTAACATATGCTATATTATCATTGAAACATTCCAACCAGACGAATGATTAATCCATTTTGAGTTTTCTTGCAGATGATGAGTCTTCTGATCTTGATAGTATATTCAAGAGGACAATGCCTTGGCTTGGTGATGACTTTGGCATGAAGGATCCACAAGCACTCCCTGGTCTGAGCTTAGTTCAATGGATGAACATGCAACATAATCCATCCTTAGCCAACTCAATGCAGCCAAATTATCTGCATTCTTTATCTGGTTCAGTACTACAGAATCTAGCAGGAGCAGATCTTTCACGTCAATTTAGTTTGCCTGGAGCTCAAGTACCTCAGCAGAATAACTTACAGTTCAATGCACAGAGGCCAGCACAGCAACCACAACACCTTGATCAGCTGCAAAAGATGCCAGCTGCCTCACTCAATCCATTAGGCTCCATAATTCAGCCACAGCAGCAATTGACTGATATTGCACAGCAGCAAAGGCAAACTTTGATGAATCAAACATTGCCTACCAGCCAAGTGCAAGCTCAGCTTCTTCAGGGGCAGAATCTGGTCCAGAGTCAAAATATTCTTCAGCAGCAACAATCTAGCCATCAGCTTCAAAGGAATCTCTCTCAGAACCTGCAATCTTCACAGTCTCAGCAGCATCAGCAGCCGATTTTGAGTCAGAATCAACAGCAAAATCTAATGGTGTCCCAGTCAAGTGATCCCATTAGCCAACAGTTGATGTCTGAGAACCAAATCCAGCTTCAGCTTTTACAGAAGCTCCATCAACAGCAGCAGTCACTTTTGGCCCAACAATCGGCACTGCAGCAGCCATCTCAGCTTACGCAGATCCATGATCAGCAGAAGCAGCTCTTAGATGTCCCGCAGAGCTTTTCGAGGTCTATGACATCCAGCCAACTACTGGATACATCTCAAACAACCTCTACCTCGATGCCCCAATCACATGTTCTCCCACAGCAGATAACAAGAACCAGTAGTCAAAACAATGTCCGGTTTAGTCAACCACCTCAACAAGCAAAGCAGCAGCAGCAGCAGCTGCAGCCTGGAGTGCTTCCAACCAATCAGTTCTCTGCAGCTGGCAGCAGTTTACTGACAGGAGCTGCTGGTGGAGGCCAGTCTGCTATTACTGATGATGTTCCTTCTTGTTCTACTTCTCCATCCACAAATAATTGCTCGAATGTAGTTCATCCTGTCATGAATGGCAGGACACACCGGAATACCCCAATGAGTGATGAGATAACTCAGCCATCTGCAACCCTCTTAGGTTCAAGTGGTTTAGAAGCCATGTCTGCCAGTAATTTAGTTAAAGACATGCAGCAAATGACTGAAGTTAAGCCTTCATTGAATGTCTCAAAGAGTCAGAATCAAGGGTTTTTAGCTCAGCAGCCCTACCTTAATGCATCTGGGGCCCAGATGGATTATTTGGATAGTTCATCTTCAGCTACTTCAGTCTGTCTTTCCCAGAATGATGTTCAGTTGCAGCACAACACCAACCAAATGTCTTTCAATTCCCAGCCAGTCTTGTTTAGAGATACGAGTCAAGAAGGTGAAGTTCATACTGATCCCAGAACTAATGTTTCTTTTGGGTCTAACATTGACAACCAATTGGGAATGCCTATAATGCCTGACTCTGTGATTACAAAAGGCATGATGGGCTTGGCAAAGGACTTCTCAAATAATCTTGCTTCAGGAGGTGCAATGCTTTCCAGCTACGAGAACCCCAAGGAGTCTCAACCTGAACTTTCATCGTCAATGGTTTCTCAGTCATTTGGTGTTCCAGATATGGGATTCAACTCGATTGATTCTGCCATGAATGACAATGGATTCATGAATAGAAATGCCTGGGCCCCACTGCCGCAACTACCTCGCATGCGAACCTATACCAAGGTAGGTCAGTAATGCAATTTAGTGCTGCTGGAAGTTAGATTTTATAATTTCTTCATCTATATATTGTGGACCTATTTCTTTATTGCTGATTGATTGGTGCTTGTGCAGGTTTATAAGCGAGGAGCTGTTGGAAGATCAATAGATATTACACGTTACTCAGGCTATGAAGAACTTAAACAGGATCTAGCTCGCAGATTTGGTATAGAGGGGCAACTGGAGGACCGTCAGAGAATAGGTTGGCAACTTGTATATAAGGATCACGAAAATGATGTTTTGCTAGTTGGTGATGACCCCTGGGAGTAAGTCCAAATACTTGCCTAAACAATTTTCATTTTTGTGTTTTTCCGTCTTCTATTTTTCCAATCTCAAGGCATTTAATACGTTGAATTTGTTTTTATTGTTGGTCTGTTTGTGCTTTTGACTTTAAAAAATCTAGAATAGCTATCCGTTTATGAAAATCCTTGCAAATTGATGGAAAAGTCAGGCACTTAGACTTGGTCTGTCACTTTCAGTGTCATTTTCCATCTCACCACTCTGATCATGTTCTCAATTATAACCCTTCAATTCTCATTAACTTACAGGGTTATGCAGTAGTGTAGATAGCATCTCAACTTTTGTTAACCTTTTTCAGGGAGTTCGTGAACTGTGTCCGTTGCATCAAGATTCTTTCTCCTCAAGAAGTCCAGCAAATGAGCTGGGATGTAGAATTTGGGAACAGTGTACTCCCTAATCAGGCTTGTAGCAGCTCTGACGGTGGGAATGTGTAAATTACATAGCTAGAGTTTTAGCTATTCTTCGATGGTCAAAAGCTTTGAGTGATGCTAGTAGGTTTGTTTACCAACTCTAACATGGCAGAAATTTGATCAGTGGCCACTCTTATCCTCACATAAACATGAGCAATGGGCAAACTGCAGCTAACACGGTCTTGGTAAAAAGAAATGACCCCTTCACTAGTGGTATGTTACTCCTGCTTTGCGATCCAACATAAGTTGCCCAGAAGAGGAAGTGGCTTTGTTTGATCTGCTTTTGAAAGAAGTACCAGGACTTCCTGAGCATCAAAGCTCAGGTGCATTAGATATAGTTGAGAGCAACATCTGTTCTAGCACATTGAAAATTGACCATTTTCTCATCGTCAATGAGATCGGTTGGCAATTTTTTCTATATCCCATAGTACACAGGGATTCCAGTCACTGAATTGCATAATAGTAAAAGCTTGAAATCTGTAATGTTGTAGTTGCAGAGTGTATAGAAGTGTAGTTTTTTCCCTTCAATCTTTTAATGATATTTCTCAGATGAATTTCAGAGGTTCTATGCCTAAGTTTTACCTTTTCTTACTCACTTAACTTTGTGCTTGTCTTGTGGGAGCCTCCAACTATTAGTGTACCCAGTTTGGTAAGACCTGAAGTAAAATTTAGTTTTTTGGAAATGAAAATTAGATTTAATCATCAAGTACCTTTCAAGAGATTTTTACATTTAGTAACAGGTTAAGTTTGAAATCCAAAGTAGCAGTAGTAATATAAGATAATAAAAATGCTGGGGGTCGTGCACCCATCATCATTATTATTAGGGTAAGTAGCGCAATTTACCCCTAAGCTTTCGGATTTTTTTTTTTAATTTTTGCCCTCCAATTATCAAATGCTATTAATTGTTGCCCTTTCGTCCAAAACGTTAATTTAGTATAGACCCATACACCTTGTCTTGAAGATTTGAGTATAGATGCACCTTTGGAGCTTGTGGAGTATAAAGTTATTTTATTAAAAAGAAGCAAGAGACCTTGATTCAGCACAATGAACTGGCCAATGAAATTAAGCTTTGAAGTGAAGAAGAAAAAAAAAAAAAAAATGTAATTCAGACTCTTATTTCCTTGCATTTCTTTCAGGGAAGAGAAAACTTGAAGAAACGACGATATTTATGTCCATCTTTGAGTGACTAAGGTCAAAAGATTATGTGTTCAAAAGTAACAAAGATAAAGTGCATATGAAGTTGATGACAAAGGGATTCTCAAGCAAGCAGTAATACAGATTGTTCAACCTTGAATTTGGTTGGAATTCCTGCAATATTTTTTTTTCTCATTCACTTCATGAAAGTTTTTTCAACACAGTTTTTCTTAGTAAAGAAGATTTTGTCCTGGATCAAGTCGTCAACGTGGACATTAGCCTTATTTACCCACAAGGATAGAAATATTAACCCTGCAACAATATTTATTTTTAACCATTAAGTGAGGATCACAATATAAAAATAAAAATAATATTATGAATCATGTCATGTGAATCTTAGTCCTTATTTACTTTTAAGGGTAAAAATATTAGTCCTACAATAATATTTATTTAATGGCTGAATTGTTGAGCTTTAAAATCATTCTTTAGATCATAACAAACCCAATAAGGATTTTAGAAGGTTCCATCTTCTTGTAGAAGTTGGAATAAAATTCTCTTGTTGAATTAACCTTGAAACCCTTTTCTTCTTAAAATAAAATTAATCTATTCTAGTTCTATTGGAACTAGAATATTTAGCTCCTTTATTCTTCAATGTCAAATGCCTAAAGCTCCATCTATTTCCCGTCATCACCGAAAGAAAAACGTCCAAGAAAAATCTCAGTCGAGCTTTGAGCCGTCAATTTGGTTGTCTTTGCTAAGTCTTACTCACCTCATGATTTTTGTCAAGGAACTGTTAATCACTATCATCAATTTTTGGTGGCCATAGGTTCTTGTCTGACCATCACCATCAATTTTATAAAGCTCAAGTGATAAAGTCCCTTGAATGAAGAAAACTTGTACTAATATGATCCAAATTCCTTTCCTTTCCATATATTTGCTGGTTTCTTTTTCTATTTATTTATTTTTTAAAGATAACAAGCATGGAAGGAACCATTTTGAAGTTTCAATTGCATCAAAGCTTTGATCTTAGATTGCAACAAACGTCAACTTCTACGGGAGACTTTGATTTCAAGCTTTGGAAGTATTGACTAGGTATCTTCCAAGGCTTTAATATTTATCAAAGCCCAAGCAACATTTACTTAAGAGGTTTGATGTTTATCAAACTTAGACAACATCAACTTAAGATCTTCAAAAGTCAACACCGACTTCACAACTTCAACAATTTGATATTTATAAAATCTAGCTAATATTGACTGCAAAGTTTCAACAATTTGATATTTATCAAAACTAGTCACCATCTACTTTAGAGATTCATTAGTTTAATATTTATCAAACCTAATCACTATCAGCTTCAAAGTTTCAAGGGTTTGATATTAATCAAACCTAGCTACTGTCGGCTTTATAGTTTTAATAGTTTGATATGTATCAAACCTAGACAACATCAACTTCAGTTTGATATCAGGGAGATCAAGGACCTTGACACACCAAACCGTCAAATCTTCATTGTTGACAACCGTGAAGGATTCCGTGCAAAGCCTTGGATGCACATTTCGATTGCATTCAACATTATTCGGGTAATTCAAAGTGGACCCTCATCATCTTCAAACGAACCTTCATGATTGGTGAGATTTAAAGATCCCTCAAAAGTTGATAATTTGCTCAATTGTTTGAGAAGTAAATTTGAAGAGTTGAATAGTCTAATCCAAGTAAACCAATTCCTTCATTCCTCAACTTGGAAGCGCAAACAAGAGGTTTAACACGCATCTATCGAGACTAAACATAGTTGATGAATACATAAGTTGAATCGTTGCCCCGTTGTCATCAATGGAGACTATAGATTCTCTCCCTGAAGAAAAAAAATGTGGATTTGTTTATTATGACTGAACTTAGAAATCGTCTTCCAAGCTGCCTACGTATTTCAAGAGGAATTCAAGTCAAATTTAATTCAAGAATTTGAAAGATTTGATAGTTGTCATCCACAATTTATCCTTGTGCGGACCAGGAACATGCATATGTTGATGGACTTCAACAATTTCAATTCATATCAAGGCGTAGCATGCAGTTTAATCTCGTGCGTTAATGAGCACTTTGCATATTTGATGAAGTCAATTGGACAATTTATACTCTTGTCAAGGAGTAATTTGTAGTCTCCTTTAGTGAGCTAACAAGCACGTTGCAAATTTGCTAGAAACATTTGGACAATTTACACTCGTGTTGAGGAGTCATTTGTAGTATTTTTTTGTGCACAAATGAGTATTTTGAAGATTTGATTTGGACAGTTTACACTTATGTCGAGAAGTAATTGAAAATTTGATATTTGGACAGTTTTAACTTGTGTCAAGGAGTACTTTTAAACTTGAGTTGAGATATTTGAACAATTTAAACTCATGCCAAGGAGTAACTTGAATACTTATGTTCTTGTGATGAGTAGCACTTTGAAAATTTGGATAGTTTAGACTCGTGCTTCAAGGAGAGATTTGTAAATTTCAAGCGTTGGAGGTTGATCCTTCTTCTTTATCTTCTGATTGAATGTTACCCCCGTTTTGAAATTATTGCTTCTTTTGAAATTTTGATGCTCTGTAACATGAAGTTTGCTTATTTGATTGGCAAGGATGCTGATTTCCATGTCATGTTTGCGAGTAGCCAATTCTTTAGAACTTTTGGGTTGAATACCTCTAAGGATATATTGACGGCACCACTGCATGCCTTGGATTCACAATTCAAGATATTTTCACATAATTGATATATACAATCAAGGCTTAAACTTTTTCAATGGTTAATGTAATCGATGATAGATTCATCATCCCGTTGTTTGGTGGGACTCAACTCAAGCATGCTTACAGTTTGATGAGTACTATAGAAGTGATTTAAAAACTTAACTCCAAGTTGATCCCAAATATCAATCGATCCAGATGCAAGATCAACGTACCAATTGAAAGAATTTCTCTTTAGGGATCAAACATATTGTTGACCATTGGATTACCATATGTGCCACCATCATTGCAGGTTTCGATGAAATGAGCAATATGTTACTTAGGATTGCGATTTCCATCGAATTGTTGAAATTTTGGAGGCTTATAATCATCTAGCATCTTCACGCTATCAATCCTTTTACTGTATGGCTTGGAATATGCGGAAGAAGATTAAGTACTAGCTTCATACTTGTTGATGATTGTGCCATCAATAAAGTTTTTCACTTGATTTATGAGAATTAATCAATCTGAGCAAACTTGGATGATAGGCTCTCCCTTGGTGCTTTCAAATCCATCAATAGTTTGATAATGCTTTTCCCCAACCTTCATGGCTTTGAGATCATTCGACATGTTATCTCGTTTTGAAAAAAAGATAATTGTTTATTTATTCAACATGATTTTTTTGCAGCGTGCATGGATTCTCTAATGTTGTTTAGTTGATTTCATAATAGTGATCTCATTAATGGGATTGCATTGCAAGATTTTTGACAAGTTTGGTCAAATTTTCCAATTGCACTTCCACAGTTGAAACGTCCACCATCATGACATGCATAATAGATGCAGTTGTAGTGGAATCTTCATGGTAGAATTTGTCGGCTATCAAATCTTGAGGAATGATAGTTGCAAAATGAAAAATTTACATTGGATTCAATAGTTACAAATTTTTTTAAACAAGCATTGTTGTTGACGTTCTTGGGAGCCATTGATAAGATCTTGATTTGAATTTGACAAAAAGAAATGAGCAGTATTCACAGCTTCGGTTCAAAAATATTTTGGCAAGTTATTTTCACATAACATAGAACAAACTTTTTTTTTGCAAAGTTTGAATTTTCATTTCAACAATATCACTTTGTTTTTGCAATTGAAAAATTATGAGAAATACCATTCTCATCACATAACTTAATAAAACTACTATTGCAAAACTCTCTACCATTATCACTTCTAATGGAGATAAGTTTAGAACAAATAGTAGTTTGCACTTGTTTTAAAAGTTTGACAAAAACATAAACAACTTCATCTTTATGCAACAAGAATAATACCCAAATAAATATAGAGAAATCATCAACAATTACATATGCATACAATTTACCACAAAGACTCATAGTTCTTATAGGTCCAAACAAGTTCATATGCACAAATTCAAGAGGTTTGGAAGTAGAAACCATTTTCTTATGCTTGAAAAAGCTTTTGACTTGTTTATCATATTGACATGTATCACAAATACGATCATTTTCAAAATGAATGTTAGGTAAGTATCTATGCTAACATGTCATAATCTATGATGTCACAAATATGCATCATCGTCTTTCAAAGTAAGACATTTAATATCTTGTTCAACCAAATCATCAAGATAAATATCATACATGTTTTCATTCATATTATCAATAAAAAACAACTTTATTTGAAGCATCATCAATAATCTAACAAGATTTCTTTTTGAAAACAACTTTATAACCATTATCACATAATTGACTAATACTCAACAAATTGTATTTAAAGTTATCAATAAGAATATTTTTAATAAGGAGAGAGGAACTTTTATTAACATTGCCAGCACCAATTATCTTCCATTTTTTCTTATCACTAAAGGTCACAAAGTCTTCATTATTTGGTATAATATCAACAAGCATGGATGCATTTTCGGTCATGTGTCTTGAGTATCCACTATCAAGAAACCATTTGTTTTTTTTATATTTTGTTTGGAGACAAACTTACACCAAAGATAATGATGAGACTTTTGGTACCAAAATTCTCTTGGGTCAATTGAGGTTTGTTATTTGAACCTTAACAACCTATGTGCTTTTAGCACCATTCTAATTTTTTTTCTTCACATAACAATTGGTTACTTTATGACAAATTTTTCCAAAATAAGTATAACAAACTTTTGAAGAAATATGTGCATGAGCATGATATGTGTGATGTATTTTATGATATGCATGTGAGACATTCTTGTGAGTGTGTGATATATTTTTGTGTGTAGGTGAAACATTATCATATATATCATCAAAATCAAGACATCTCTTATCAGATAGTTTTTGTGTACAAAGTAATTTGTTCAAGTTGTCCCTACCACATGTAAATTTGTACAAATTGAAACTTAAGTAATTTATTCTCAACTTTATGGCATCATAATCTAACCACAAGATCATTATAGGTACTTTCAAGAATTTAACTTTATCATCTAGACATGTATTTGAGGAAAACAATACAACATTTTCATCAACAAGTCTAGTATTCTCTAAAGATAATTTATCAACTTGACATTTCAAGAGTTTATTTTTCTTGATAACCTTCTTCATTTTGTGATAAAGATTTGCAATAAATTCATGTTGATTAAATATATCACATTTATTATAATTACCACTATTATTTAACATATGTGAGTTGAAATTAAACTTCAATTGCCATAAAGTAAAAGTTTGCTTGTTTGGATTAGCTATTATTATCTTCATTATCACTTCCTTCTTGATCCCAAGTGCAAACTAGTCATTTTTGTTCTTGGACTTGTTCTTCTTTTCTTTTTCCTTCAATTTAGAATAATCCACCTTGGAGTAATTTGGACTTCCACATTCATAGCATTGTCTTGTGTTGCTTGTAGAGGTAGATGGCTTCTTCTTCTTCTTGTTGAAATAGGATTACTTGAACATTCTTCTAAAGTTCTTTATTACAAGTGTCATCTCCTCATCATCAATTTCACCTTAATCACTTGAGGATTCATCTCCGTTGCTCTCTTTCACCTTGAGAGCAGTCATTTATTTCCTTTCTCTTATACTTCTTGGTCATTCATTCATTTCATCCTTATCTCATGTGTAAGGAGTTAACCAATGAGCTTATCTAGCGGCTTCTTCTTTAAATCATGTGTTTCTAACATGACTGTTGTTTTACTTCCTAAGCCTTAGGTGAAGCATTGATGATCTTCATGTTTTGCTCATTTAGAGAATACTTTTTACCATGTATTTTCAAACCATTAGTAATATTAGTAAAATGAGAAAACATATATGAAAAATCTAACAGGGGGGTTGAAAAACCTAAGAGGGGGGGGTGAATTAGGTTTTAACCGATTTTTCCTCTTATAAAATAAACAAGCTTTCTAAGATAACAAATATCAAACACTTGGTGTTCAACCAAAGTATGAAATGATGAGTTCAAGAAAAGAAGCAATGAACTCAAAGATTTATAGTGGTTTGGTTTATCCAACAAAACCTAATCCACTACATTGAGTTATCTACTCAAGGATTTCACAAATCCTTTCACTAATATAGTAAGAGAGAATACAATAGAGGCTCACCCAATTCCCTTAGGGTTTTACAACACAAACCTCTTAACCAACCAAGGTTCACTCAACACTTTGAGTTTTACAATATTACCTTGTCTACACACCTATCTCTATTACAACAATTAATGAAAAAGAAGCTCTTAACACAAACACAGTTTTCTATGGTTCAAGGCTCACTCTAACCCTTAGAGTTTTAAGCTCAATGCAACCTTGAACAAATCAATCAAGATATGAATAAGAAGAGTTTGATATATGAAATCACCTTAATTTGAAGATATATCAATGTAAAGCATAAATACCTCTTTGAGTAATGTTTTCTTGTAAGTTGCTCAAGAACCCCAATGATTTTGTATAAATCTCATTTTGATGAATTTCACAATATGAATGTTAAGATTTGGTTTCAAAATAATCTCCAGAAGTTCTATGAAGTGTTAGGATTAGATTTTTGCTCAAAAAGTAGTGTCATTGAGTTGTTTAAACGATTTGGTATTTATAAGTATGCACCAACGGTCATAAAAATGGCTGTTTGAATCCCACTCAGGAGAAGTGCGGTCGACCGCAAATTAGGAGGGTCGTCCGCACCATCATCCGCAAATGTTCCAGAGAACTCTGGACAGCCTGTGGACGATGAGCTCAGAAGTCCGGTCGACCGCTCCATCATCCGCAAGTGTTCCAGAGAGATCTGGACATACAACAGACGATAAGCTCAGAAGTCCGGTCGACCGCTCCATCATCCGCAAGTGTTCCAGAGAGATCTGGACATACACCGAACGATACTCTGAGAAGTCTGGTCGACCGCATGACCTGTGGTCGTCCACACTTTTGTCAGGTCGACCACAAATGCATTAAAACTATGCAGAACAAGTTTCCAAACAACTCTAAGAGTTTGCAAACTATATTTTATGAATTTTGAAGTATGTGCATGTATTTTGAAAATCATTTCAAATACCCAACTCATGTTTTATCTAAATGAAATGCATTTTGAAAATCATTTCTCTTTTATTGAGCAACCTATAGAACTCATTACTCAAAGGGATAGACCTAGAGATATCTAAAGATAAATAAAGAATTAAAGCTACACCTCTAGATCCTATCTAATCCAGAAACGCTTATCTTCAAGGCTTGACATCAAAAGCTCTTTTCCTGAAGATTTGAAACTTTGATCTTGCATGGATTAGATATATGAATCCTAAAAGATCATCACTAATACAATAAAGCCATTAGTCCTTATCAATGTTTGTCATTTAATCAAAATTAAAATATTAAAAACTTTAAGGCTTTCAGGGGTGAATTAGGTTTTTATCCGATTTTCAACCAAATTCAATAAAACATATTTTTGACAACAAATATCAAACACTTGGTGTGCTAGTTGTGTGATTAAAAATGTGTTCAAATAAAATGCAAAAAGTAGAGCAATGAGCACAATGATTTACAGTGGTTCAGTTTATCTAACAAAACCTGATCCACTACCTTGAGTTACTGACGAAGCATGTCGTACGGCTCTCAAATTTAAACCTAACAATTCCTATGTAGATAGGGAAAGTAGGGATCGAATCCACAGAGATTTGTCAACTCTTAAATTAAAATCGTTAATCGGAAAAGGTTTGGGGGGTTTTTTTTGATATTTTGAGAATAAGGAAATGACAACAATTAAAATAAATATTTTTGAGGTTTTGGATTTTGTAAACAGAATTAAAACAAAATTTGGAATACAAATGATATAAAAAGCGTTAGCAAGGAACTAGTATCAAGTTATATTTTTCATGGGATTAATCATAGATAGATACATTATTAAGTAGTTGGTTTTAGAATCCCGATCAGCTCAGACAGATTCCTATCCTTACAAAATAGATTAATCCCGATCAGCTCAGACAGATTAATCACTAATTTAATTAAACACCACTACCAACCAGCGTTTATAGGATGCTCAATCAAATTGCATTAAACAAATAAGGCATCACCAACATTAAATTGTATATAACAATCAGCTTAATTATATACAATTTAAATTATATAATTCCGCTACTAATTTAATTAAGCCAAGAGCTGCAACTCAATTAAACTAGTAAATACTACTTGAATTATTAATACAAGATTAATAATCCTAGCTATATAATCACATTCATTAACTAGATTGTCAATCCAATTAATTCACACAATTATATTGGTTAAAACAGGAATTATATAAATACTTAATAAATATATATATCAGTATATTAAATAAATACACACACACACACACATATATATATATATAGAAAGAAAGATTGGATTTATATTAACTAAAGAAATTAGGCGGTTCAACCGGCCATTTAAATAAATTAAACTAAAAGTATAGAGGCTCGGCCTTCCATAAAAAAAAAGAATTAAAGACATAAAAATATATTAAACTAGTTAGGAGGCTCGGCCTTCCATAATACATAAAATAAAAGACATAAAAGTAAATTAAACTAATAGGTGGCTCAGCCATCCATTTGCGATATTTAAAGTGCATAAAGCAAAATAAATAAAGACTAGGCGGGTAAACCGACCATAAGTCCAGTTAAATAAATCCAAATAGAAATTAAGTACAAAGAAAATTATCTCATAATCCCATTTATTAATAACTTAACACATATCCTTGCTAACAAAAGAAAATTACTCACAATACATATTTAATAAATATAAGATGAAATTTATAAACATTAGAAAGAAAATTTGAAAGATAAACTCCCCGGAAATATTGAAATTATCCGGACATAATTTCTTTACTAAATATTACAAAAAGCCTTGAAATATTATTCTAAAAAATCTGGAAAATATACTAAGATGAAGACAATAATAAAAGAAATAAATTGCAAAAGAAATGGAGAAGATTGGAGCTAAATTGGTGTCTAAATCATAAAAATAAGCTCCCTATTTATAGCCACAAAAATCAGGGGAAAAATGGTCATTTTGCACCCCAAAGTCTTGAAAATGTAGTTGGTGGCCTAATTTTCCCAACTTCGCCACATGTCGCGTCCTCATTGGTCCAAGTTGCGGCTTCTAGAAGCACCACTTGTCACCTTCTGATTGCGCCACTTGTCATCTTCTGATTGCGCCACGTGTAATCCTCTCATTGTGCCACGTCATCGGATGACATAGATTTTTTTTTTTCTTCTCCAACATTTCTTCATCTTCTTCTTTTTATCTCCATAATGAACTAAAATACACTCAAAAACTTACAAACAAAGAAATAGAAGGGAAACGTGAAATATATCCATTAAATAACATAATTAACCGATTTTCAAACAAAATATAGTCATTAAATAACATAAAAATCAGTTAATTTATGAGTACATCAGTTACCTATTCAAGGATTTTACCAAATCCCTTCACTAATCAAATAAATGAGATTAGAAAAGAGGCTCACCCAGTTCACCTTAAGGTTTTACAAATAATTTCTCAACCAATCAAGGCTCACTCAACTCTTAAGTTTTACAACACAACCTTGATTATACAATAATCTCACCATTCTCCTTAGTGAATTTTCACAATACAATTCAAGGTTCACCCAAAGGTTTTACAAACAAACCTTGAATACAAAACAACCTACACAAGACTCACCCTAACACTTAGGGTTTTATGCTACTTGCAACCTTGATACAATTACAATCAATGATAAGAGATAGAGAGTTTGATAGATATCACCTTAATGTGAAGATATATCAATTTGAAACACAATAACTTCTTTGAGTAATGGCTTGCCAAAATTGCTCAAAAATCACATTTGAATGTAAAAACCCTTATTGAATGATTTTAACAAGATTGATGATTAGAAAGAGTTTTGGAATGTTTCTAAGATATTATAGGATCAAGATATACAATGTTTTCCCTCAAAAATCGTTCTTAGAAAGACTTCCAAAGGTTTTGGTATTCATAGGTTTGTTCCCAACGGCAAAAGATAAAGCTATTGGAAACCCACTAACAATTTGCGATCGATCGGTGCATCGTTCGCAAACTCACTGAACAACCTTTGGATGATGATTTTCAACTTCCGATCGACCTCACCTCTATTGTGGTCGACCTCACTTCGCTTGCGATAGACTGCATGGTCGTCCACAAGTTGATAGATGAACAAATTTGACAACACATACATCCACAAGATAAACCAACTTGTGGAGGATACCTGGACAACTTTAGGTCGTTCAAAACATGTTCATTTGTGCATCCACAATACTCTAACACACAAATGATGATTTCAATCAACTATATAAGTTATGGTATCAATCCAACAAGAGTTTATGAAACATTTAGGTTTCAAAATCATGATGCATGGTTTTCGAAATACCAAAACATATTTTAACATATTAAAAACATTTTGAAATAACGTTTTAAGTTCATAGAGCAACCTTTAGAAACCACTACTCAATTAGAGGTAAAACTAGATGTATCAAAAGATATTAAACTCTAAAATTATACCTATAGTTCCTATCTAATCCAACAAATGTTTGTCTTCAAATCTTGATAGTCTTGACTTGTATACTGCTTTGAAGACTTGAAATCTTGTCCTTGCATGGATTAAATCATGAATACAAAAACTCTATCACTTGTACAATCAAGACATTAGTCCTCATTAATGTTTTCCATTAATAAAAAATAAGACATTAAAAGCTTTAGGGCTTTTAATATCGGTAGTGCTTTCATTTGATTTGATAGTTGAAAGCTTATATTCTCTAGTAATTATATCTAGTTTTGTTCCCTTGACTTGATTGGTTCCTACATGAGTAACCTCAATTAATTTTCACATTTCATAAACGGAATCATAACCACTTACTCTATTTGTACTCATTTATATCAAGTGAACAAGTAAGAGTATTTATGGCAAGAAAATTTAAAGTCATTTTCTTTTTATCATCATCATCAAACTCAGTAGGAGTTTTATCAACTTTAACTCCATCAACAACTTTTAAAAGGCACATAAAGACCATTTTCAACAATATTTCACAATTCATAACTAATAGAAGAAATATAAATTATAACTTTATTTTTTCAGAAATTGTAATTGGAATCATTCAACAAAGAAGGCCTAGTAGTTGAATATCCCTCAACCATTATTACGTTGTCTAGGTGTGCCATTTGATCTTTTCTTCTAAGTGATTAAGCTAATAACAAGAAGATTTATTCTGATTCCAATTAAAAAAACCTAAGAGGGGCGTGTATTAGGTTTTTATCATATTTTTGCAACCTAATTCAATAAAACACTTTAAAGACAACAAATATCAAACAGTTGGTGCAGGTTGTGTGTGTGGCATTGTGATCAAATAAATTGCAGAAATTAAACAAGTAACACAATGATTTATAGTGGTGCCATTTATCCAAAACAAACATAATCTACTACCTTCACTACAGGAAAAACAGGCTTAAACGACGGTCCTCGGACCGTCGTTTATGTTAGTAGGACCGTCGTTTATGGCTGAAACGATGGCCAAACGACGGGTTTTGGTCCCTCGTTTAAAAGTACGTCGTTTTAGGCTAATACGACAGTAATGGTCCATCGTATTTAGTATAAACGACGGACAGTGGTATAAAATGGAAAAATGTAGTATATGGCGGAATTATATACCACGCAACTCGGCCCGTCGTATATGTGTTAAATTATATATAACGGGCGTTAAACTGTCGTATTAAACTGTATAGTAAACTTATACGACGGGAAAAAAGACCGTCGTATAAAATATGATACGACGGCCAGAAGTCCGTCGTATATAAACGTTTACAACTTATGGTATATACTATATCTCAATGTCATTTATATATGTTTGTCATATGTATTTATTTTTTTAACTCTTCACATGATTCATTAAAAATAATTTTTACCCTCTTCAAAAATCTATATAATGTTGTATATTTACATTTAATACAAATTTACAAAAAATAACATATCTATAAAATCACAAATTTACCCTATATCATGATATTAAAGATAAAAAATTCAATATTAAATAGATCATTGAATACAACATCCTGATCTGAAACATTTGGTTCTGATATGACAACCACTGTATATACAATGCCTAAAAGTGTTGCACAATACAATTATAACAAAGTAGAAAAACTAGAATGAAAACTGATTAACTATCTTTCTGCTCATATATGTTCTAGAAAAAGATAAATAAAAATGGGCTATCACTTCATATAGCGTTTCAAGTATTTGATCAAAACTGTATAGTATCTTCTAATATCATCGAGTTAATATCCGCTCCACAATTAGCCCACCTACAAATATAGAAAAGGTAATAAGAAAGAACCCCACTCAACAAAAGACTCAAAGAGTTAAAAAGCATTAAAAAAAATAACACAAAATAACATAGGAATATTACACCAAAAATGAATAGCATAAACATAGTTTCTATCATCATCTAAGTGAATCCCATCACTTGGATACAAGGCTTGGAGCTGCATTGGGCAACCAAAATTATAGTG
Source organism: Apocynum venetum (assembly GCA_019593545.1). Taxonomy (NCBI): domain Eukaryota; kingdom Viridiplantae; phylum Streptophyta; class Magnoliopsida; order Gentianales; family Apocynaceae; genus Apocynum; species Apocynum venetum. The sequence goes on from SRSM01000149.1 coordinate 1,598,567, forward strand.
CAAAAAAAAAAAAAAAAATTCAAAGGTTCATATTATCCTACATCATCATCTTAAATACATAATCAAGATTATCATTCATCACCACCATCATAATTCATCCTGCAATCTAAACTATATTAACCACCAGAAATAAATAACGAAGACCACAACAATCAGGAGTACCATTGTGAAGGATTTCAACAGAAGCTCAATATGAAGCAGTGGCAATGACAATTTGTGAAGTTCAATGATTGATATACCTAATAAATGACTTAGAAATTCCACAACAATCAATGAACTACCATTGTCAATCAATTAAAAGAGGGCAGAGCCTTCAAATCCTCAACACAAAAAAAACGATAGCCTAGAACAGAGGCTCTGTTCCGAAGACTAAAACCAAGACCCACAATTATTTATATTTGTAACATGCTAATTATGGATGAAGTTTCTATCACAAAATGATAATATTTAAAATTAACACCAAATAAATTATTGTTTTAAAATTACCTCATCCTCACGGTGGACTAATATCATTTGCATCTTCACTCTTTGCCATTGAATCGTCTAGTTTTGATCGCTTGCTAGTGGAGCATACACCAGGGGAAATATTTGAATCTACATGTGGATGCACATTACTTAGAACAAGATTGCCAATATTTGGCTCCAGCTTGGAGAAAATGGCATCTAATTGTTGTTGGAATTTTTTCTCCATATCCTGCTGCTGTCGTTGAAAACGAGCCAACAATTCCTCTTTTTCACGTTGTTGAGCTTCTTGTACACATTGTAAGACATGATCCATTTTTTCCTGAAACTCCAAGCGCACCCGTTCAACATGTTCATCAAGATTCGATACTGCAGCATCCCTCACAGCAGTTGCAGTAGGCCCTTTACCCATACACCCAATCCGACCTTTTTTATCGGTGCCTATTATACTCTTGAAAATCTCCTGCTTTGCTGATTTAGTTTGCTCTTCCTTGGGCAATTCCTTAACCCCTTGCTCCAATTGGCTCTGAAATATAATTGTGATACATAATTCTTAAATGCATAAAATGAATTAAAAAGTATTATGAAAATGCATAAACCTACAATAGAGTATTATAATAAAATCTTACAATGATATCAGATGTTCCCTCATCACAAGAACCATCCTTCCTCTTCCGTGTTGTAATGAAAACATCATATTGCGTGATAGATTTGCCTTCAGAGGACATATTCATAATTTATCAAATGATTAGTTATAATAGAGTTGGAGACTTAAATATTTTATACTAAAGAATTACAATGAATTTACCTGTTGTCGAACAATAGGAAATAGAGTTCTTCCTGTGAGAGGGGGAAACAACGAGCAGGCCCGATTGGCAGAATTTTGTGAAGCCATCTCATGCATAAAGTGAAAATTCATCAAATATTATTTTTGACAAATCATATTTAAGTTTCAAATGAATTCAAATAATGATTTTCCAAATATATATATATATCTAAAACCTTGACTTCTTGCAACATCCAGTATTGACATATAGTTTGCCATTGTTGGGGATCAACTCTATCATCATGGCATGGTGGGATGTCCCCATCATCTATGAAGGGCTCAAAATATTTCTTCTTCAACCTGGATTTAAAGTCCTTCAAAATTGAAGCAATAATTTTGAAGGTCACTTTTCTAGCCACATCAGAATCAGGTAAATTTGTGCTTTCCTGCAATGCCATTATTGATCACCCACCATTTGGATATGTTATGTACATGTCTATGATAGAAGCACACTTATAATGTAAGTTTCGAAAAATCTTGAGACATGAAAATATGTCGAAGTAATATCCTTCAATAACTACTTTTTCAGGCAAAAAAAAAGCACCTAACCCAAACAGTTAGACAAATCTGAAACAGAAACATATCTGTATTTCAATCAAACAAGTCAGCAAACAATACCAAAATATCGTGCCACAGTGCATCCTTAATTTCAGCAGGCACATCATCCCATCTTGTGTAAGTAATTGGCAACTTGTTCCCTATTCGTGCCAACACACCTAAAGCTGTGGCAAAGCTGTTATATTCCTCTCCAACAATTGTGCCTTCTGCTGTCAAAGTCACATGTACGCGACTGCCCGTTCCCCATTTGGATGGAAACTTTGCAAATCCACGACTGTTTCTTCCAGTTGAACAAGACGCCTCAGCTGCATTGAAATTGAGACAACACAAATTATAGACAGAATCAGATGGTTTCAAACCATATTAAAATTGATTATCTACAAGTCTGATTTTTTTCAAATATTAATGCATTTCATCAACTAAAAACACCATTTCTGTAGTGAGATTCACTATGCTGGATATTTTTGTTATTCCAGCGTGAAGAGCAGACCAGATTCTGTAGTTGGGGTATTCTCAATGGGCTTCATGTGCCCATCTGAAACGACTTTCTTAGCTTGTTGGTCTTCTGCCCGTTGTCTTGACTGGGGTGCTGTTTGAAAAGATTGTGAGCTGCTCCCCTTTGAAGACTCTTTGGCAGCTATAAGTTCCTTCATGGAACGACCAACTTTGGCAATTGTTTTCTTGCAAGGTGCAGTTGCACTCCTTCCTCCGGATGATTGAGTTCTGTTTCCAGACGATAGTTGAGATTGTGTCATCGGAATAGGACCTTCCTGATGAACTGCAGTTTTTGGGGCCATTACCTGTAAAATAATCAATGGTATTAATCAATACCGAATAGAAAAATTATTAAACATAATATTAAAAGATAATCTTCATGCTAAAAAAATAGTGCAATCAATGAACAACTTATGTCACACCTTTGGACAATCCACAATGTGTTCTTCTATAATTAATTGAACTTCATCAGAGGAATGCTCATCAACTGCTTCAGCGTTGATAGAAGAGACATTTATGTTGTTTTCAACTTCGACCAAACTTAAACTAAGACGGAATTCATTTAAATTGTCCATCGTAAACCAATCACGTGTCATCTGTATGTTAAAACAGTGAATCACATCATGAATGTAACTGCCATATAACTTATAAAAAAAAAAGCAGAAAGGTAAAAATTAATGATAAGGGAAGAGCTCAAAAAATAGGGATAACCACATTCTCCCATACTAAATCTGTCAGGGGCGTTTTGGATGAACAATTTAGCATAATATAGTGCAAACACTCCACATTCCACACTGCCCAACTGCTGTGGAACCTGCAAAATAATGTTTGACTTATTGTTTAAAAAAATCGACACATATATGTTCCATATCTAAAGACTAAAAACCAACAAATATAATGTCAGCCACTTGCCTTGGGAATTAAAAATGGAACTTCAGGAAGCAATGAACAAGTAACAGACCTCTCTGCTGCTTCCAATAATTCAGCGATGAACCATTTCAATTGTGTATAAAAGAATGTCAATGAATAACTATGATTCAATTTACTTAAGCACATATTTGAGTAGCTAACCATTGTCAATTTCCAAAATAATTGACAATATGCCTAATGAAGGAAAAATACTGAAGTTAAAGCTTGTGTATGTACTAACTTTCTGATCATAGGTTCAATGTGCGCATGACAGGTTCCTTGAAGAGAGTCAAGCAAAATCATACACTTGGAATTAGTATTCGTGTCATCATCAAAACCACATAATATTAAAAGACTCCAATGCGCCCTAAACATTTCCAGAATAAACACATAAATAGGTAGTTAGTTTTTAAACTGTAATAAATAAATCAAAATTCTTAGTTATTTACTGAGATGTAAACTGTAATAAATGAAACAGAAAGTTAGTTACTCATAACGCACCATATAACAATTGGCAATATGATATAATGTTTGCTGAAAAAATCATTCTTCATGATCATTTTCGCAACATTTCCATTCTGGCCACTGGCATAAGCATGAAACCAAAGTGCATCGACATATGCATAATTATTTACCCTATCTTTGGGCAGCCCATTCCATATTATCCTGCAATAGAAATGCAAAATTGAGCTTCAAATGTACAAACAATTGTAAAAATAGACAAGTCACTTAATCATGATAAATATTCATGATTTTGCATACTGAAAATAATCATCAAACTGCTTGGTGTTCAGCATTCCATTCAAAATGCTTGAGCATGTAAATTTCCTAGATAGCCTCCCTCGACCATTTGGCCGGACATATTCTGGAATAGTGTTCTTCCTCTTGGTGCGTTTATTTGGCATCTTCAGGTTCTAATTTACCTGTAATAAACATTATTGAATTTAGAAACAATGAAACAGAAAACATAAAACAGGAAACAGAAACAAGTAAAGAGAAAACATGAATATATATAGATCATAATGAAAGCCCAATTTTCACACTGTGTTCTTCTATTTTGCACATTTAGAATATTGCTTAATAACAAAAATAACTGCAGACATACAATCCACAAAATTGCCCAAAAAAATATCACACAAACACACATATATCAAGTACATCAGAATGATAAATTTTAGATCATGTTCTATATGTCATCTCACGTTGCCGCTTCCATTCGTTTGCCATTTAAGTCAACTTCTTCACCTTGAATGTCATCCCGAATCCAAGAGCTATCCTGTTCTCGAACAATGGGTCAAAAATCTAACTCTTAGGTTGGAAAAGCATCAAGTACATTTTCTGTAGAGTAGACATCAAAGTTATCTCTCCTCATCATCGGCATGGCCACATGCCACTCACTCTCAACGGGACAACGTGAATACCAAACTTGTTCAGCTTGGTTAGATAGTATGAATGACTCATCAGTCTCTTTGTTTTCTCGATATAATAATCGATTGAAATTGACCAATGTGAAGTTAAAAAACATCAAGTTTCCTTCCACGTTCCAAATTCACCCAATCATACCTAAACAATATGAATGTAACTGAATTAGTGTATCGTATCTTGATAATATCAGTTAGCACCCCGTAGTACGCAATAGTATTCGCCCTAGGATTCTTATCCTTACTACTAGAATAACTTATTGTATCGGCCCTACAAATGACACCACTATTTTGTGTTGATCTTGTCGACTCATGACTTTTAGTGCGGAACTTGAAACCATTGACAACACAAGCCTTGTAGGACCATCCCTGGTTGAATGGACCAGTGGCAAGGCACTGCACCTTGTTAGAAATATCAACTAACTTGGCATTTTCTTCAACCTAACATTTAAGGACATGTTAGATGGGACATCATGAGAGGGAAAAAATTTCATGAAAGTAATGAAGGAAAAACAACAATCATTGATTGTTGTAATTTTTTGAATTAACTAAACCTACATAAGTTTTTAGCCACGTATGAAAACTAGCCGAATGAATACGTTGTCTTTCATGCTGCTTGGCCCGTGGATTTTCCTTAGAGACAACACTCATGTGGATGCTACAAAAAATAAATGTCATGAATCACAGTGAAAAGTAAAGGTTAACTATAAATGGATGACAATCAATGTTCTAAGAAGTGACTCACTCTCTATATGAATTTAACTCATCACAATTTGCAAGCACCCAACGATGAGCTTGTGTCAAAGTAATACGGTCAAATACCGTAATAAATCCTTTACCAAGTGTCTTTCCACCATCAATATTATCATATTTATTCCTTGGCGCCCTATTTTCTTTAGTCTCCACATCAGTATTCAGGTACCTAGAAACAAATGTCATGCATTCCTCCACGAGATATCCTTTGGCAATAGATCCCTCTGGACGTGCACGATTACGCACATATCTCTTCAAGGTCATTAAGTACATTCAAAGGGGTAAAATTATATTACGCATTAAAGAATCAATAATGATTGAACCATAATTAGCTTGGTTTTCTATTGTTTATTATGATGTTTATTGAGTTTAAATCTAGCTAATTATGTGTTTTTGGTGATTTTAATGATTTTTTACACTATTGCTTTTGTTTTCAGGTCTTTAGAAGATTTAGAAGATGTTTGAACGAAATTGGAAAAGATTGGAAGCTTGAAGATGGATATTTGGAAGAAAGAAGAAGTGGACGCGCAGAGAGGGGAAGTGGACGCGCAAGGCCAGAAAGTGGACGCGTCCAGCATCCCTCACGCGTCCACCCTTAGAAGTTTGACAGAGCTAAGCGTCCAAGTGGGCGCGCAGAAAGGGGAAGTGAACGCGCAAGGCCAGAAAGTGGACGCATCCAGCATCCCTCACGCGTCCACCCTCAGAAGTTTGACAGAGCCAAGTGTCCCAGTGGACGCGTCTCAATCTCTCAGGCGTCCACTTTGAAGTCTCGGGCGTCCACTTTCCGAATTCAAGTTTTAAGCTTTTTTTAAGTAGTTTCTAAGTATGACTCTTGTGTAATTAACCCTAGGATCTTTTTCTAACTATTTATAGGACTTAATAGTTTAGTTTCGGGAGTTAAGCACCTTAGAAATAAAGCAATAAAAGGAAAATGTAGTTGAGATTATTAATGAAGCAATAAAATTTTACCTTTCGATTGGATACATCCATCTACATTGTACAAGTCCTGCTAGTAATGCATCTTCAGCCAAGTGAATCGGAAGATGCTCCATAATATCAAAGAAGCCTGGTATGAATGTCTTCTCAAGAAGACATAATGTGACCGCAAATCGATCTTGCAGCTGCTCAAGGGTTCCAACCTTATTCGCCTTTGAACATAGTTGTCTAAAGCAACCTGCAATTTCGATTACAATTTGGACCACATCCTTAGGCAAAGTAGTTCTTGCAGCCAAAGGAATTAGTTGCTGCAATAAAATGTGGCAATCATGAGATTTCAAACCCCCAATACTCCTTTTTTGCAAGTTCACACGACGCGATATGTTGGAGCAATAACCATCAGGCACACGCACATCCTTCAACACATTTAAAAATCTATTGACCTCTAATTTGCTCATTGTATAAGGAGCTGGGGGAAGAGTATATCCTGAACCAGATGGTTTCAATATAGGATGCAGTGATTTTTTCAAATTCATCACCGCCAAATCTTGGCGAGCTTTCAAAGTATCCTTAGTGCCACTACTATCTCCCAAGATAGTATACAACAAATTATCACAAAAATTCTTCTCAATATGCATAGGGTCAAGATTATGTCTAATTAGATTCGTACTCCAATATGGCAGCTCCCAAAATATACTTTTTTTCTTCCAATTATAACTATTAATTCCACACTTTTTTTCATAATCATGCCTAGATCTTTTTCTGACATCATCAACCACGTACTCTGTGGGACAGCCATCTAATTGTGTCATTATTTGCTCACCATCAAGCCTTGTTGGTGCAGAACGCATTTCTATGCCCCCAAAATATGACACCTTGTCCTTACGTAACCTATGACTTAGTTTCAAGAAGCGTCGATTATACAGGAAACAAAATTTTCCACTATTAGGCAATCTGTAGCTTAAGCAATTCAAACCACAAATTGGACATGCTTTGTCATTATGAACAGAGTAGCCTGACAAATTACCATAAGCTGGAAAGTCACTAATAGTCCACATAAGAGCAACATGCAAGCGAAACCTTTCTTGCGCAATAGAATCGTATACCATTAAACCATCATTCCACAACTCATTCAATTCCTCTATCAATGGTTGCAAATAGACATCAATTTTATTTCCTGGAGACTTTGGACCATCAATAAGAGTTGACAATAAAAAATATGGTTGTTTCATGCAAAGCCATGGTGGTAAATTATATGGGACAAGAATCACAGGCCAAGTGCTATGGGGAATATGCATGTTAGAAAAAGGACTAAAACCATCTGCTGATAACCCAAAACGAACATTGTGACAATCACTAGCAAATAAAGGATTCACCTCATCAAACTTTTTCCATGCCTTTGAATCTGCTGGATGCCTGTACACACCATCTCTCACTCGTCCATCCTCATGCCATCGCATAAGAGAAGCTGTTTTAGTTGACATGAATAAACGCTTTAAACGAGGCTTAAGAGGAAAATACCTAACACGTTTGAATGCCACCTTCCCACATTCCTTAGTGTACCTAGAAGCTTTGCACACCTACAAGAAGTAAGCCCTTTATTTACCCCCCTATACAACATGCAATTATTTTGACATGCATCCCAAGTAGTGCATTTCATTCCAAGGATATCCATTATCTTGCTTGCATCATAATAATTTTTAGGTATTTTTGCACTAATTTCACCAAATGCCTCATTCAAAAGTTCCAGCAACATGTCAAATGAAACATTTGACCACCCATACAAAGCCTCCGCGTGCAATAATCGTATTAAGAATGACAAGGAAGAGAACTTTGTGCAGCCTGGGTACAATTCAACATTTTCCTCTTCAAAACACCTATGCATTTTTTTAATGTCATCCGGTACTTCACTTTCAATACATGTATCATTTATGCCAGTAGCATCCCGAACCATACCTTCCATATCATCTAAACTTGCATTAAATTCAGAAGGAGGACTTCCTACGTGAGGTTCTGCTCTAGGTTGAAACTTTTCACCATGACAGTGCCAATTCTTATACCAATGCAAAAACCCCCACATCTTACAGTGTTGTCTTATTTCTACTCGTTCCTTATAGAAACGATTCTGACACTTAGAACAAGGGCAAGGTATTTTTACACCCTCAGGTTTATCAGTATAAGCCCATTCAAGAAACCCTTTTAAGCACATCAAATTCTTTGCAAAAAAAAATCCGATAGGTCGATCCAAGACCTATCCATGCTCATAGTCAATTCACTGTTAAAACGATATTTAGTTAGTTTCTCATGTAAGTATAGAAACTAGTTCACACAATCAATTTTTTATAAATAAGTAGTATATGTAAATAGCAAATAGGAAATTACAAATCCAGTTTCATAGCCTACAGAATAAGAAATGAATGACCAAACATAAATTGAAACCAACATATTCAATCACTTGAATTCACAACAATCCTCTTAATATCTAAGAGCCATTCAATCGCAATGTAATTACACAACAATCCCCTTAATATCTCAGAGCCATTCAAACACGCAAAATTTTTATTATATGTTGCAACCATAACACAATATAAACATCCATAAACACCACATAATATCCAACACTTAATCTAACCATAAAACAAAAAAACACAACAACACACCTGCTACCTATCAAGGCCTACAGTGGTCACGCAGCCAAAAAGAGCTAAAGAGAAGAGAACTTGCAGCTATGTCACACCTTAAGTTGGTACGCTGAGGGAGTCAAAGGCCCTCCTATATTCTGAAGACCAAGTTCTAAAGAAAGTCAGGACTTTAGCAACGCAGAATCATTGACGGAGTGCAAAGGCATCAATGAATCCGCACAGCCCAACTGCTTTGGCATCCTAAATCTACCCATGTACAGAGAACTAGTTAACTGAAGGGGTACAATAACCGTAGAAATTTAAGGAATAAGCCATTACCTACAACAAAATACACATTAATGGCACATCTAATACTAAGGTAAACCTGGAAGTGAAGAAGAGATTTTGGCGACGAGAGAGTCGACGAGCAGCGGAAGGAATGGTTGGTGCCAGACCACCGAGCTTGGAAGGTCCAGAGGCGACGGCCAGAAGGGAGAAAAGGATCGTGCCAGACCACCGAGCTTGGAAGGTGCAGAGGCGACGGAAGGTCCAGAATTTATGAAGGTCTTGGCAAAGGACCGCTAAGCTAATCTTCCTGCGGTCGCAATGGTCACAGGAACACTCTGCTTTAGCTCTGAAATTCCACAAATGGGTTCCAAATTTCGGAGATGTGTACGCAAGATGTAGACTGAAATTCAAAAGGGGTGACGTGAAATTTTTGTTGCAGCGATAAGGGCCTGTGTTAGGGATTTATCTGGAGAGTAAATTTTGGGGGGGGGGGGGGAAAGCAAAGAGGGAAAGTGAATTTAAGTTTAATTGGACTTAGTGAAATTTGGGGAAAGCTATTGGACGTACGTAGCTAGAGAACACATTTGGGTATATGTTCATTAATTAACTAAAAAATCAATTAAAAGATATAAATCATAAATAAAATATTATTTCATGCTAATTATTATTGAATTTTAAAACTGAAATATATAACATTTTTAAAAAAATAAGTATCCATTATAAAATATTTATTTTAAAAATAAATGTAGTTAATATAAAATAAATGAATTTAATACCACTAATATAACTAATATTAACTTCAAAGAATTAACATCAACTCACAAGAAACTAAAATTATTTATTTAGATGTAAATAGTACTTAAAGTGAAATATTTATAAAATCAAAGTGCAATTGGTTATTCATAATTAATTCTATTCTCTTAAAATAATTCACCATTATATAAAATAATTAAATTTTGAAATACAAATAAAAATTATAAACAAATAGACCAAGTGTACTCCACTTTATATAATTAACAAACCATTAATTGGTGAATACCAATTTAATATGTTAAAAACCAAAATAAATTGTACTTACAATAGACATAGCCAAATGTAAAGACTTTAACTAAGTAATTCATACAAATAAAATTACCATATATATACTTATAACAAAAATCATACATGCATTAAGCCTCATATTCATATTATTGATTCTTGTGTGGTAATTTAAATGCTTTACATATATATATATATATATATATATATATAGATCACTTATATTTAACGTAACTAAAAATATTTTGAAATTTATATCCAACCGCGAAATGCGTATTCAATTAAAATGTGCACATAAATAAATAACATAGAACATTTACGACAGTCAAAGAGCCGTCGTTTATGCACTTGATACGACAGGTTTCCGCACATAAACGACGGTTCCCTATCCGTCGTTTATACACCTAAAACGACGGTCTTTCATTAATATGCAAAGTATTACATTTATTAAGGGATTATAATAATTATTTTAACACGGACCGTCGTAAATAATAAGCAAAGTATATACGACGCTTTTGTGGCCGTCGTATGAAATGAAAATACTACTAAAAGTGTCGCATTCAAATTTATTTACAGCTAATGGTCATATAACACTATTTGTTACTACGAGCTGTCGTATTAGGATAGTTTTTTACCATGTATCGTCGTATATAGTCTACTAAATACAACCCTTTGGTGTAAATAACATAGTTTTATACGACGGTCTAAAAACCATCGTATATAATAGTTTAAACGATGGACCGTCGTTTATGATCATTATTTACGACGGTTCTAGGTCCGTCGTATAAGAGTCTGTCGTTAATATGATGTTTTCCTGTAGTGCTTGAGTAGATAACTCAAGTATTTCACAAATTCATTCACAAATTCAAGTACAAGAGATAAGAGGCTCACCCAATTTACCTTAAGGTTTATACAAAACCTCTTATCCAATCAAGACTCACTTAATCTTTGAGTTTTACAACACAACCTGGACAATACAAAAATTCCCAATACAACAAATTAATGAAATACATACCACAAGATAATCACAATTATCTACAATCCAAGGCTCACCCTATTCCTTATGGTTTTAAGTTATATGCATTCTTGAATATAAATACAAGAGATAGATAAAGAGAGTTTGATATAAATATCATTTTAATGTGAAGATATATCAATTTGTAGCACAATAAACTGTTTAAATATTGGTTTGATAAAATTTCACAAGAACACATTTGAATGATTTTAACAATAAATATGTTTAGAATGTGTTTAAGAATGTTTTCAAGATGATATGAAATGATAGAATATCAAATTTAGCTTAGAAAACAATGGTACTTCATTTTTCAAAGGTTTTGGTATGTATAGGTGATGTACTCATAAATTAACTGATTTTATGTTATTTAATGACTATATTTTGTTTGAAAATCGGTTAATTATGTTATTTAATGGATATATTTCACGTTTCCCTTCTATTTCTTTGTTTGTAAGTTTTTTAGTGTATTTTAGTTCATTATGGAGATAAAAAGAAGAAGAAGAAATGTTGGAGAAGTTAAAAAAAAAAAAAATCTATATGATCCGATGACGTGGCGCAATAAGATGATGACAAGTGGCGCAATCAGAAGGTGACAAGTGACGCTTCTAGAAGACGCAATTTGGACCAATGAGGACACGACATGTGGCGAAGTTGGGGAAATTAGGTCACCAACTAAATTTTCAAGACTTTGGGGTGCAAAATGACCATTTTGCCCCTGATTTTTGTGGCTATAAATAGGGAGCTTATTTTTATGATTTAGACACCAATTTAGCTCCAATTTTCTCCATTTATTTTGAAATTTATTTATTTTATTATTGTATTCATATTAGTATATTTTCCAGATTTTTTTAGAATAATATTTCAAGGCTTTTTGTAATATTTAGTAAAGAAATTATGTCCGGATAATTTCAATATTTCCGAGGAGTTTATATTTCAAATTTTCTTTCTAATGTCTATAAATTTCATTTTATATTTATTAAATATGTATTGTGAGTAATTTTATTTTGTTAGTAAGGATATGTATTAAGTTATTAATAAATGAAATTATGAGATAATTTTCTTTGTACTTAATTTCTATTTGGATTTATTTAACTGGACTTATGGTCGGTTTACCGCCTAGTCTTTATTTATTTTGCTTTATGCATTTTAAATATCGCAAATGGATGGCCGAGCCACCTATTAGTTTAATTTACTTTTATGTCTTTTATTTTCTGTATTATGGAAGGCCGAACCTCCTAACTAGTTTAATATATTTTTATGTCTTTAATTCTTTTTTTTTATGGAAGGCCGAGCCTCCATACTTTTAGTTTAATTTATTTAAATGGCCGGTTGAACCGCCTAATTTCTTTAGTTAATATAAATCTAATCTTTCTTTCTATATATATATATATATGTGTGTGTATTTATTTAATATACTTATATATATTAATTAAGTATTTATATAATTCCTGTTTTAACCAATATAATTGTGTGAATTAATTGGATTGAAAATATAGTTAATGAATGTGATTATATAGCTAAGATTATTAATCTTGTATTAATGATTCAAGTAGCATCTACTAGTTTAATTGAATTGCAGGTCTTGGCTTAATTAAATTAGTAGCGGAATTATATAATTTAAATTGTATATATAATTAAGTTGATTGTTATATACAATTTAATGTTGGTAATGCCTTATTTGTTTAATGCAATTTGATTGAGCATCCTATACACGCGGTTGGTAGTGGTGTTTAATTAAATTAGAGATTAATCTGTCTGAGCTGATCGAGATTAATCTATTTTGTAAGGATAGAAATCTGTATGAGCTGATCGGGATTCTAAATCCAAATACTTAATAATGTATTTATCTATTATTAATCCCATGAAAAATATAACTTGATACTAGCTTCTTGCTAACACTTTTTATATAATTTGTATTCCAAATTTCGTTTAAATTCTTTTTACAAAATCCAAAACCTCAAAATATTTATTTTAATTGTTGTCATTACATTATTCTCAAAATTCCAAAAAAACCCCCCAAAACCTTTTTCGATTAACGATTTTAATTTAAGAGTTGACAAATCTCTGTGGATTTGATCCCTACTTTCCCTATCTACATAAGAATTGTTAGGTTTAAATTTTAGAGCCGTACGACAGGCTTCGTCAATAGGTACGTTCCAGCGATCACATATATGACTGTTAGAATCCCACTCAAACTTATGGTCGACCACACTATTGTCCGCAAATGTACCAAAATGCACTAGTGAGTTTGTGAATGATACCTGCATTCAAGCGGTCTTCCATTTCATTGTCTACAAGTGTACAAAAGTTCACTGGTGAACTAGCAGAAGAAGCCTGCAGTCTTGCGGTCTTCCACAAGACTAATATGATCTCCCACAACTTTACTCAGGTCAATCTCTTGGACCATTTTTGTTATCCACAAAGTATTCAACATGCAATTGAAGACACCAATAAACTATATAACTTGTTATAGTTAAAAAAATGATATATAAAATATTTATGTGTTGAAACCATGATGCATATTTTCAAAAACATATTTTAACATATTAAAACTATTTTGAAAGATGTTTTAAATTCATAGAACAATTTTTAAAAGCCAGCATTCAAATTGAGATAAACTAGAGATATTGAAAAGATATCAAACTCTAAAACTATAACTCTAGTTCCTATTTTGAAGATTTGAAACTTTGACCATGCATGGATTAGACGAGATCATCCAAAAATACTATCACTTGTAAATAAAACGATTAGTCCTCATTAATGTTTGTCAATTAAAATTAAGACATTAAAGGCTTTAGAGTATTCAATCTCTCCATTTTTTATGACGACAAATATTGATGCAATGCGATAGATAAAACAATTAAACTCATGGATTATATAGGAAGGAGTTTGTAAAATATATATGAAACATGAAAAACGCTCTGCCTTACAATATGCTAGGTATTATAAGATATCATATAAAGAAATATAATATGTTTAGTTCAATGATACAAAAAAGATGGAATTAAAACATTTTGGAACAAATATAGGCTCAAATTTTGAAGATATTCATATAAAGGTCATGAGATCGAAGATGTAGCTTGTATAGGCTCAAAGAGCCTATTTTTCCTATTAACTTTCGTATCCTCCTTCTTCCGGTAGTACAATCATATAGATAAGTTTATGAAACGTTTATAAAGGCTCCCCTATCGATATGCAAGAGTTTTGTAAAAAAATTATAAGTGACATAGTACTATTTAATTGGTTGGAATACTTCTTTAATTTCTATTGGTCGACCTTAATCATCCTTAACACTTTTAGCAATTTGATTAAATGAATTATTTGATTTATGATTTAGTAGACAAATTTTGTATGATTATTAATTTAATTTAAAACGGAATTTTGAAATGAATTTAATAAATTTCCATGTTTACAACACTATTAAACAATTTTTCCAAGTTCTCCACAAGTTTTGCAATGCTTTACACTAGTTGGCAAATCCTTCTATGCAAACAAATTATCCGGTTCGTAACAAAAAAATCATTGACAATGACAAAGAAGGAGAATTGATGTATTGTTCTCACCAGAATTGAAATCACATTACTAATCAACAAAGAATTTTGAGGACAAAAATGAATGACAAGACTTTTCTTGACTACCCAACTTCAAATATTCCATACAAATTTTGCTTTTCTAGGGTGTATTTAGATTGAAATTTGAAAAATATTTTTTGTTTTGTTTTTGAAATGAAAATAGTTTATGTGTTTGGATAAATTTTTTTATTGGAATTGAAAGTAATTTTTTTTGAGTTAGGAATTGAAAGCTTAATAAAATATATTTTTTAGTCCCGCATAATTTATATTAGTATAAATATATAAAAATATAATTAATAAATAATTTTTTTTATGTGAATATGTGAAGCTCATTTATGGGATTAGGAGAAAATTTAAAATTTTAATGTGATAAAAATTTTAAATGTTAAAATTATTTTGAGAGATATTTGTATAGAAACCGATGAATTTGAAAAAAACATCCAAATCGAGCCTTCTTTCCCCATTTTAGGGTGTAAAGAAGACCGGTAGTCTTCTTCATGCCAAGTGAAGTAAAATCTATCATTCAGAATTCTCTTTCATGTTGAATCTGATAAACTTTTTCCTGTGAATAGGAAGTTGGAATTTTCTTTTACCTTTAATTATAAAGGGCCCATTTTAAATAGAATTTGGCACCACCACACCCTGAGCTAAATTCCTTGGGCACAGAAAATACACGTACCCCCCCCCCCCCCACTGATTAAGAAATTTATAACTATAAATTCTTGCACGCAAGTGTAAAGCAATTAAGACGAAAATTAGCAATTTATCACCACACAATCTCTCTTAGTATTAGATAAGAAAGCCACAATTCTATGTTTTTGTAACAAATATTGAGAATGAACAAATTGAATGGACATGCTTAGAAGAACTCTTGAATCACTACAAAGAAATGTCCAAAATACTTGAATACTCAAGTGAAAAGGTAAGGTGTAATCAGATGTGGCTCAAAACAATCTCTTATTCCTCCTGCCTTTTACTTTCCTGAAGATTTCGGTTGCCGAAACATGGATAAGAGCTGGTTACTGGTATTCTGGTAGTGCAAATCCAGTTCAGGACATCAATTCAGCGTTGTTCACTCACCTTGTTTTTGCATTTGCACACATAAATACTTCAAGTTATGAGCTCTCAATCTCTTCCTCTAGTGAACCATACGTATCCACCTTCACAGAAGCTGCCAAGCGGAAGAATCCATTAGTTGTAACACTTCTATCTATTTGGGGAGGAGAAAAAGGACCTTTCGTTGGTGGAGAAGCAAACTCTTCTCAATGGTGAGTGAATCATCTCGAAGGAAATTGTTTATAGAATCCTCGATCAGAAAAGCCCGGACATATGGATTTCATGGCCTTGAAATATTTGGAACAAAGCCATATATACACCAGAGAACATGACCAACATGGGAATTTTCTTGGATGAGTGGCGGCGAGAAGCCGTAGATTCGGAGTCCAATACCTCGCGTTTGATCTTGGCAATGGGAGGTTATTATTCACCTGTGATGAATTCAATGACTTACCCTATTGAATCAATTCGAAGAAACTTAGATTGGGTACATCTCACGTCATATGACTATCATATGTCTTCAAAAGATGAGTTCACAGCAGCACCTGCTGCTTTATATGATCCATTGAGTAGGCTAAATACTGATTATGGTCTAAAGGAATGGATAATCAAAGGATTACCGGCCAATAAACTGGTCCTTGGTTTACCCTACCATGGCTATGCATGGACACTTTTAGATCCCAAAAACAATGCAATAGGAGCACCAGCAAAAGGTATGGCAATAACTGCAGATGGATCTATAAACTACAAGATTATCAAGGGGTACATCAAAAGTTATGGAGCTACTCCAGTGTTCAACTCTACGTATGTTGCCAACTACTGTACATTTGAATCGTTTTGGATCGGTTATGATGATGTAGAAGCTATCAAGACTAAGGTATCATATGCAAAGGAGAAGGGTCTGCTTGGTTACATAGTTTGGCAAGTTCCTAATGATGACAAGGATTGGACGCTATCTAGAGCAGGTCAGTGATGCCTTATCTGCACAATGTGATATATAATCAATAGCATTTTAGTCGTGTTAAAATATTTTTGTGTTCTTATAACTATACCACAACACAAGGGAAAATTATGTGATGCACTAGGTCCTGTGGATCTTGTAATCCTAAATAAGCCACAACAGGGAAGATGTTTATAGGGCTTTACGGCTGTGGCTGACTCATGATCATATTCTATAAAATTTTAGGAAGAGAATTGAGCTGGAAGGACATAATTTGGCAAAGATAGACAATTTTAAACCAACAGAGTAACTATCTAACTTGTCTATATAGCTCCAGAGATTTTCTTCCAGCTTATTTACAGAGCCTTAGTTAAACTCTTGTGCAAAGGAACCAGGTATTCAATACCATTTCAAGCAGATGAAAAGATATTATCTCAAAAAGAAGCAAGTTTCAAATATTACAATATACTGACTAACAAACATTATGCATCAGAAATATTTACTAAATATATTCACATAATTCGCAGATCAAGTTGCAGCAGCAGATCCAGAGAAAAGGCAAAAGGTGCTGAATATACTTGTCCCTACAATTTCTATTGACATTCTCCTAGGAGCAACAATATTTTGTTTCCGAAAAAGGATCATCAAATGGAAAGGTAATTAACCATCTAAATATATATTATTCAATTCAGTGCTCAGCTCAGGGCAACAGAATCA
This sequence comes from Apocynum venetum, assembly GCA_019593545.1. Classification (NCBI taxonomy): domain Eukaryota; kingdom Viridiplantae; phylum Streptophyta; class Magnoliopsida; order Gentianales; family Apocynaceae; genus Apocynum; species Apocynum venetum. The sequence goes on from SRSM01000149.1 coordinate 1,616,174, forward strand.
AAAGGAATTTACATTCTTTGTAGGTTTATGGATCAGTGCTTCAGAGAAAAGATCAGCACCTCCTAATCTGCAGGTTTTCAGCTTCGCTACCATGAAAGAAGCAACAAAGAATTTCTTAGAGGAAAATAAGTTGGGTGAAGGTGGTTTTGGTCCTGTTTATAAGGTAATAATACTAGGCACCACATCTATCTACTCCCTTGATGCATAATATTCTGGTGACGAACAGATAGAGGTGAAATTGATAGTGATATTGCAAACTCACATTTTACATATAACAGACGTAAATTAACCTATTCCTCATTACTTCATTTTCAATGATGTATATTTCAGAATTTGACTTGTATGAAAGAGTTCTTGTGAAACAATTAAGTATAAGACGAGGTTCCAAATGGAAGCAATGCTATTACAAGGATTGAAGAATTTGTAATTACAATAGTCTCATAAGTGATATATCCACTACTAATACTGTGGTTCAATTTTCCAGGGAAGGTTACCGGATGGGCAGGAAATAGCAGTCAAAAGATTGTCAGGAAGTTCTAAGCAGGGATCAGAAGAGTTCAAAAATGAGCTTACACTGTCGGCAAAGTTGCAACATGTCAACATAGTAAGAATGGTAGGATTTTGCAGTGAAAGGGAGGAAAAGATGCTGGTCTTTGAATGCATGGCAAATAGGAGCCTGGACTTTTACCTTTTTGGTTTGTCACTCCATTACATTTCAGTAAGTTGAAGCTTAATGAAACAAACAGCTCTGAGGCTATATACTACTGTTCATTTTTATAAGATATTTTAGATAATTTTACAGATATTAAGAAATTATTTTAATTTTTGACTATACCCTTATTTATTATAATATCTTTTGAAAAATAAAATATTTATCTTCTTTTTTATCCGTTTCAATAAAATAAGGGTAAATTTAAAAATAACATACATAATAATCATAAAAAGTAGTAAAACATTTTATAATAATTAGGGATAAGAGAGTTTTTAAAATGTATATTATAAAAAAAGACAGAGGGAGTATTATTTATCAAATTACTAACCAGTATTACTATGTCTTGTGTAGATCCAGTTAGGAGTTTGTCATTTGTTTGGGAAAAAGAGTCCGTGTCATTGATGGAGTGACACAAGGTCTTCTCTATCTCCAAGAGTTTTCTATATACACAGTAATCCTTAGAGACCTGAAAGTAAACAACATTTTACTGGATGCTGATAGGGGTGGTAAAATGTTTGTTCAAATCTATTTGAATAAATTTATATGGGTGTCAATCCATTTAAGTTCAAACAATTTATGATCCATTTATAAATGGTTTAAATGATTTGGTTTTAAATGGTTTATGGATGTCTATGGACACCTATTTATTCATATAACTTTGATTATGTTTTTTTAAGAGACGACTTTTTGTAATTGTATTTAATTAAATTACTTAATATAATTTTTATTATTTAACCTCATGTTTAATTAACTTTTTAAATATTTAATTAAATAATCATCTATATGTATTTGTAAATTGTTTGAATCTAATTGGTTTATGAATATCTATGGACACTCATTTATCCATATAATTTTGTTTTTTTAGAGCTCATTCTTTGTAATTGTATTCAATTAAATTTTTTAATGTAATTTTTATTATTTAAATTCATGCTCAACTCATTTGTTTTGATATTTAATTCCATATATATATTAGAAACATGTAAAAATGACAATTACACTGTCAGTTGATTATTTTTTTAAAAAACAATTTCATGCCAAAATGAAATGAAAATTTGTCTCCTATCAACATATTGCATAAAATGGGTAAAGTTGTGAGCTTTAAACCTAACTTAGCAAATTTATGTACAAAAATAAAAAGTTGTGAGCTTTAAATGTTGAATTAGTAAAGAAATAAAAAAAATAAAAAACAAAGCTGTAAAAATAATAATACTTATATAAAAAACTTAGTTTGATATGAAATTTAAAAGTTTCATACAAATTATTTGTTTTAGAATTTTATAAAAACTTAATTATTGAGTTTTATGTGTTTGAATAATAGTGTTGTTAGTTCATTATTTAACTTTTTAAATAAATGTATTTTTGTCCAATGTTGAATTGATCATTAAAAGAAAATTAGGCAATAAATTCGAATACATTTAGGAAAAATTATGACGATCAAGATTGAAGATTCTATTCTCTTTATGAAATTTTTTCTTTTTCTTTTTCCATTTTTTGGCTAAAACTCCACATGAAATTAATAATACATAATAAAACTTCTACTCATAAACCACTTATGAATTATGATAGTTCTAGAGAGAGAAAGAGTGAGTTTTTTTTTTCTTCAAACATAGAATTTTTTTATAGAGTTAAAGTGAAATTTTAAATATATATTGGGTTAAAGTGTAATTAATTAAATTTGATTAATGGACATTGACCCAGTTAGACTTTTTAAATGGATGTTTATTTGATATCATGGATATCTATTAAAATTCATTAGGATAAATGGATTTAAAGGGATGCCCATTTAAAACCATTTAAATTATATGAGTGAATTAAATCCATTTAATATTGAATGATTTTGGATGTTTATTGGATTTTCATCCACTTTGCCACTCCTACATGCTGAGATGAAGCCTAAAATATCAGATTTTGGTATTGCTAGAATCTTCAGAAAAGATGAAGAAGAAGCAAATACAGGCCATATTGTTGGAACATAGTAACCAAATTATAACTCATTCATTACCTTTTATTACCAAATTCTCACTCTTCCTTTTTTTTCTTTTTCTTTTCCCTCTCTTTTCCCCTGTTCTGCTCCTTTTGCCTTGATCCCGACAATTAAGCGGATGTGTTCCCCCTGAATACGTGAAACGAGGTATCTACTCGATGAAGTATGACATTTACAGCTTTGGGGTTCTGCTACTGCAAATCATAACTGGTAAGAGTAATTCGTGTCTATATGGTGACGAGAAGAATCTAAGTCTTCTGGAATGTGTGAGTAATCAGACAAGTTACTTACTATAATTGACATGTAAATGTTTATAAGCAAAAAAAATGGTCACAAAGAAATATATCTTTCAGGCGTACAAAATGTGGAAAGATGGCAATACCATGGACTTTCTAGATCCATCTCTTGATGATACTTCATCATCATGGAAACTTATGAGATGTCTACAAGTGGCTTTGCTGTGTGTCCAAGAAAAATGGGAAGACAGGCCGTCTATGTTAGAGGTCTACTCCATGCTGAAGGACGAAACGGAATCTCTGCCAACTCCTAATATGCCTGCCTTCTCAATAACTGAACACGAAACTGAAGAAAGCAAATTCATATCACTTGAAGATTTCTGTTCAATCAATATATGGTGACAATTTCTGAAGATCTTCCCCTCTGATTCTACCCAAAGCAGGTATTAACTAGAGAAGATCATTGTACCCCTCTCCAAATTGTCCAAGAACTTGCATAGTGTTAAGTCGTGTATAAGCCGACTTCAAATATGATGATTTTTTGCTGTCTGTTTATATACCTTGAAACTAATTAAGAATTTCCATGTATATATCTGAGTCTCTATAATTATTATGAAGAAAGGGTGACGTTAAATAACTATACCATGAAATCTAAAAATTATACGGTTCTCATCATGGACAGACTTTTCCTGAGCTTTATTGATGCTGAAGGGGTCTAACATTCAATCAGCAAAGCAATAACTCTCCAAAAAAAGTCACTTTCAGCAATGATTGAATTGCATCTGTATGTAGTGTTGGAGTCTTGGAGAGCTTAGGTTATACTTGACTTAAAAATTTAAAGCAAACAAATCATGAAGTAAATGAATAACACACATTGTTAATGCAGTTCGAAAAACGTTCCAAATCTGAGGGGCCATTCCCCAAGTTGAGTGCACCTTCAAGCTATGTTGTTCAAATGGACAATCAATGTCGAATAAACTTTAATATTAATCATTGTATATGCACTTGAAAGATAATCACAAGTGAAACAAATATTTGCATTGCATAAACTATGCTGGAAGATATATTTTTTAGATTTCTCTCATGTATTCCTCTCTTTCTCTCCCATTTCTTTTGTTCTTCTTGAGCTTTGGGAATAAACTTAAGCATGATCAAGTCTTGGGAATAATAACCATACTCCTCTTGGAAATAATGACCACGCTTCTCATCTTGGAAATAATAATGCAAAAGTCTTCATTTTACTTTCACCTATTTTCATGGGAGAAAACAAAGACAAGAAAACACATTATTCACAATATTCAAAAATGTTGTAACAACATCATTGAGGTAAAGTCATACAGACAAACTGGCATACACCTTTTCCTTTGATGCAACCCCGAGAAATTACCTTGTCTTATTTATCTTTTTTATTCTTTTGACAGCAAAACTAACCAACCCTCTCTATTTTTCCCAGGTACTGTTAAATTTAAGTTATCTAGAAAAAACTACCAAGTCTTCAATTTTTTTTTTTTAAAAAGAAGAAAAGTCTTCAAATTTTCCTAGCATTCAAAACCAGACACAACCCCTTTTTCATTCACAATCACAGACTCAAGTAGCAGAATATGGCAAGAACTCAGTGTGACACAATCATAGACGCCAGAGAGAATGTGTCATTTGAGAGAAATAGTTGTAGAAAAAATGAAGAAACAAACTGTGTACATAACACACTCTTGGTCATAAGCCTCACATTTGGAGCTTTTAAAGCTCGCTCCAGATCTGTGTATTGGTTTTAGAAGTCATTACAATTGTACAAATTAAATTTAATTATTAACTTTAACTAGGTAATTACTAGGGTAAGTAAAGGTCGATCACACATAGACTTGTTAAAATTATATAATTTAAGTTTATTTATAAAAATGATTTTTGAGGGGTTTTTCGTTTTGTTTAAAAACTAGTTTTAACAAATTAAAAAAATATTTTTTAACCTTTAGAAAATTTAATGAGAAAAAGTTGTTAGTAAGGAAATATTATTTAATGGGATTTATTCTAGATAAAATGACAAAAAAATGTTGTGTTGTTGGTTTTAGAATCCTAAATTCTTATCTTTAATGATTTGGTTATTTTTGACGAGCTTTGCAAATTAACCTACTAATGTAATTAAAAATCCTACAATTGAACATGTATAGAATTTATAACAAAATTGCATGAAGCGTGTTGGACATCACCAAAATTAAATCGTATATAACAAATGTGTTTTAATTATATGTAATTTATATTATATAATTCCCTATTAAAATTATATGTCACTAATAAAACTAATATATGTCACTAAATTATTAATGCAAGATTAACAATTCTAGCATTGTAATCATGTAAATTAATTAAGACATCAATTCAATTAATTAACACAATAATATAGAGTTAAAGTACGAATTATATAATTACACAACAAAACATTTATATAAAACATGACTAAATTAATTGAATTAAGTTGGACAGTTAAAATTGAAAAAGAAAAGAAAAGAAAATGGTTACATATATATCAAGAGAACGGGGATTAGGCAATTTTACTGACCATAAAAAGTAAAAATGGGAGATTTTACTTTCCAAGGTAAAAAGTATGTAAAATAAAAGGTGAAGCTTTTTACTCTTCACATAAACGATATTTAAATGACATAAAGTAAATGATAGTATTTAAATTGCGGTAACTAAATGTTAAATGATAGGGCAGTAGGAACGACCATTAGTTAGGTTAGTTTAGTCCTGCTCCAAGTCCGACTCCATAGTTCTATGTCACGATAATTATCTAAAAATCTCATTAATAAATAACTTTAATACATGTCATTGTTAACGGTATTAAACTACTCATAATACAGAACTTAAATGAAAAATTAGAAATTAGAAATCAAGAATAAGAAAGAAACTTTTCTTGAATTACTTCTAACAACACTTCATACATATTCTTGATTTTTCCTCACAAAACTCTTCAAAAACTACCTCTAAAATTCATAATCTATGTCAAAATTCATAGTCAAGTTGGCCGCAACAGTATTCAATTGATGTCAAGAAAGTCAAGAATTGTGATTGTATTTGTTGTAACTTGCTGAAATGATTTTTTCTATCTTTCTCCAAATCTTGTTTTATTTCTTCCAAATATCGTCTAGAAATTCCAAAGGAGAATAATCAGCAAGCCGTGCCCAAGTCTATCACAATATGCGCTTATGCTTTCGTCCAGAAATTCCAGAAGAGAATAACCAGCAAGTTGTGCCCATATCTAACACAAGATGCGCGCTTTTGGTTGAGATTTTCCAGCAGACGTGACGTGATCACGTCTAAGCTCAAGTGTTTTTTTGCCCAAATATTGTGAGTTAAAACCCTTTTGCTCCAACTTCTTCACACTATCAATTTTCCTTTCAACTTTGATTTTTTAACAATTAATATTTTAAAAACTTTGCAAACAAAATAAATAAGAGGTGAAAATGAATATATACATAAAATGACATAAATTAACTAAATTTTAATCAAATAATCTTCATTAAATAACACAAAAATAAGTTAGTTTATGTTATATCAAATTGTCTTTTACAAACTTGCTTTCCCTGCATTATTGAAAATTACTGTTTTTTTCTTTTCAAAAGAATAGATATCTTACACAACAACAAGCAAGAAATTGCAAGAGATAAAATATCATGCAAAAAAGACCTGCTCCTAGATGTAAGCTCTATCATCATTCATTTCAATGATATGAAGTTAATTAAAACTTTTCCTTTCTATTTCTTTGGTTTACTTTAATCATAAACCACCATACTCAACCAGCCAAGGAAGTAACATAACGTACCGATAACACACTACAAATATTTAAAATGCCTAGATCAAAGAGCATACGAATTTTAACAATATCTACCAACCATAAAATGAAACAAATAGCCTATTTCACAACAAAGTTGGATTCATATAATTAAACACTATCATAGGAGTTTGAAGTTTGGAGAGCAACAACTATTTCTATTGAGTAATTGACTCTTTTTTCCCTATACGTCATCCCCCTTCGAAACTCTAAACATCCTGACAAGATCTTTTAGGAAATTATCACTTGTGTTGTACAAAATTGTTCCTTTTTATTCCAACTATTCTTTCATTACATGTGGATGTGACAAAGATAAGACAAAGAGACTTTAATAGGTAGAACATAAGATTCAGGTTTGTTAAACCATCTCGTACACATAAATTCAAAACATGACATACACACTTGACATCAAAAATATTTACCACCAAATTTGTGGTTGACATTATTTGTTAAGATCAGGAATCAAAATAGTTTTAGAACTAACATTATCAAAACTAACCGAAAATACTTTTTTTTACAAATTATCGAATTTTGTCCATAAACTATTTTCAATTTTCATGTTTGGTCCATAACCTTTTTTTTTTACCTTAGTAGATCATCAAACTATCTTCGGTCTATCACTTTTATCCTTTCAACTATCCGATCAACGTTTTCAGCCAATAAAAGATAACCATTCAATGCCCCATTTTTTAAAAGGGTAAATTCGGTATTTAATATCATCAAATCCCTCTCAACCCATTATCTCACATGACTTGCCCCTATTATTTATATTTCTCTTTTCTTATTCATTTTTGAAAATTTTACCCTACATCTACAGCTTAAGAGGCCATTATATATTGAATCTAAGCTTATCAACTTGTAAATTTGTGGAAGAAACAATGCCTTCTTGTGGAAAATAAAAATTAGTTACATCATGGGCTGAATTGCAATCCATCGATTCCAATCCATTTGCATTGTGTTGTTGCGACAAGGCCTTGGTTTTGAGCACCTCATGGACATATGCAAACTCGGAAGACATTTCCTTAGGTGTGAAGAGTTTGATGTGTGTGTTATGAAATTTAGTATTTTGATTAGTTTAGGTAATACATTCATAGATTCCATCTTAAACTTTTGTTCTTTGTTCATATGGTAGACACATAATGGTTGTGGCTTCTTTGAATATTTTGATCCCCCATTGTGCCAAAGGTCAACAATAGCAATTCTTGGGTTATTGAGGAATATAAAGAAGCTTGAAACTGAACAAAGCTTTTGAGGAGAGAAGGAGAAATGTTGGAAATTTGCAATATTTGTAGCGATTATCATGCTGCTGGTCCCATGGATCTACAAGCTCTAGCCAAATGGGTTTGCAAGGATTAAGTTAAGTGTTATGTGCCAAGGCATCTTGGCAAACTAGTTTTGTTAGAGATATGTAATTGATACTAATTTGCAATCAAGTGATGTACTTAACTGTGTTTTGAACTATGAATTATGTTAATGAATGCATATTGTTGGTTCAATCTGGACTTGTACTTTGGATTTGGAACAATAATTAACTTGATTTTAGGATCTTAATGTGATGTTTATTGAGATAAAAGCTAGCTAACTATGTATTTATATGCTTAAATTGGTTCTTCACACTTTAATATTTGTTTATAGGTTTTTGGAAGGTTTTGGGACGTGTTTAGAAGGAATTGGAGAAAGATGGAAACCATAAGAAGTTGTTTTGCCTCAAAATGGAAATGGATGTGTCTCAAAGAAGTGGCCGCACCAGAAGATGTTCACACGTCCACCTTCAGTATCTTTGTTGCAACTTATTAGTCTTAGGCATCCACTTGGACACATTTGTGAAACCTGGGCTTCCACTTTTCCAAGCTCACGCGTGCACTTGCTAAATTGAAGATTTTGAGAAGATTTTATTAGTTTTGGATTAGGACTATTATGTAATTAACCCTAGAACCTTTTGAAACTATATATAAGGCCTTTTAGCATGGTTTTAAAAATCTAAGCAACCTAGAAACTCTATTGTTAGCATTATTGAAGATTGAAGGTTGGAGATTCTCATATTTTCATCTATCGATTAATGAGTTTCTCTTTCTCCTTTAATCTCGCTATTTGTTTTCTTTCATGGATTGTGAGTATACCTTTATAGTTAGCAAATATATGTATTAAGTTTATTTATTTGAGATTATGAGATTATGTTCTTCAATTAAAAACCTAATTTTTCCAGAGATTTCTTTCTATATATTTGAGTATTCATTCAATTCTTGTTCTAATTCTATCAATTATGTGAATTCAATTATTACTGGTCATCTTAATTGTTTTGCATGAATAATCAATTAGGGTTATGCAAAATCTCTATTTGGTAACCAATAGTAGTAACTATTAATTGATCTAAACCGGTGTTTGGTTAATTGATAGAGAATTGTTTGAAGTATATTTCATGATTTTAATCTACCATTAATTTTGTGTGATTTGTGTTGATGTTATCCTTGATCTCTATGCAACTTGATTGACTATTTTATGCGAGCGATTCGGTAGTTTAGATTAATTAAGTTAGAGGTTGATTTTGAAAGCCCTAAAACTTTTAATTTCTTAATTTTGATTAATGACAAACATTGATAATGACTAATGGATTATTTATATAAGTGATAGCATTTTTGGATTCATTTATCTAATCCATACAAGATCGATGTTTCAAGGACATTCATTCAGTATTAAGAATTGAAGACAAGTTCCATTTTTGATTAGATAGGACTAGAGGTATAGATTTTAAATTTCATTATATCTTAGATACTTTTAGTTCGCCTTGATTGAGTATTGACCTAAGTAAATTGCTCTTTGAACTTAAAGAATTTTTCGAAAATATCTGAATCAACTTTTATTGTCTTAAGTTTAAGGGCTTATTTAAAATGTACTTCTTGATCTCTATGCTAAAGTGATTTACAAACTTGTGTAAGATTAATGCCATAGCTTGTATGGTTGTTTGGTAACATTACTTGTGTATTTAAGTGTTAAGGATGCACAAATGATGTTGTTCGGATGACCTAAAGTTTCTCAGGCATTGTCCACAAGTTGTCTAAAATAAGAAGTAAGTATTTGTTGAGTTTCAGATGGCTTAACCTTATCTGCGGTTGACCGGAACACAACTTGCGGTTGATCGGACCAAAGTTCGGATGACAAAAGTGGGTCATCCGAAAAGTATCCAGTGACCATTTCATGGAATTTGCGAACGATGGTTCGAATGACCATGTGACCGATTGCTTTGTCTGTGATTGTTGGAATGACCCTATAAAAGCCCAAACCTTTGAAAAATAATAAACCAACGTTTTCTGAGCTAGAAATTGGTATACATGCATTGTATAACATTTTGAAAGCATTTCTTAGTTACTTTCTAAACAATCTCATTGAGAAAATCATTCAAGAAAGGTTTTATCATTTAAAAGTATTCTTGAGCAAGATTCATCAAGCTAATGCTCAAAAAGGTCAAAGTTCTACAAATTGATGTATCTTCACAATTAAGGTGATATCTATATCAAACCAACTTTATCTATCTCTTGTAAACATATTCAAGTTTCATATAGCTTAAAACTCTAAGGGATAAAGTGAGGCTTGAATTGGTTATTTTTTTTGTGTGTATTTAATTAAGTTGTATTGGAGATTGTTGTAGAATTAAAGTTGTGTTGTAAAACTAAAGGAATTGAGTGAACTTTGATTGGTTGAGAGGTTTTGTGTACAACCCTAAGGTGAATTGAGTTAGCCTCTTTTGTAATATCTTATACCGAATTAGTGAAATGTTTTGTAAAATCCTTGAGTAGATAACTCAAGGTAGTGTATTAGGTTTTGTTGGAAAAACTGTACTAGTATAAATCATTATGTTCATTGTTTTAATTATGCATTTTACTTGAATACATTATTACACACACGAACTGTACACCAAGTGTTTGATATTTATTGTTTTAGAAGTGCATAATTGAATTAGGTTGCAAAAATAGGATAAAAACTAATTCATCCCATTCTTAGAGTTTTCAATTGGTACCAGAGCTGGTCTTTTTGTTCTTAGGTCTAAGAACCTAGAAGAAAAGATCCTATGACACAATTAGACAACACTATGATGATAAAAGTTTATTCAACAAATAGACCTCCATTGTTGAATGATACTAATTATAATTTCTGGAAAAATAGTGTTATGATTTATATTTCTTCTCTTAATTATGAATTGTGGGATATTGTTGAGAATGGTCATTTTGCTCCATTTATATTTGTTGAAGGAGTCAAAATTGACAAGAAATATGAGGATTTCAATGAGGATGATAAAAAGAGAATGACTCTAAACTATCTTGCTATGAATAGTATCACTTGTGCACTTGATATGAATAAGTACAATTGGGTAAGATGTTGTGAATATGCACATGAGATGAGGAAGCTAGTTGAAGTCACTCATGTAGTACAAACCAAGTAAATGAGACAAAGCTTGATATGCTTACAAGGGAGTATGAACTTTTCTCTATGAAATCAAATGAAAATATTACTGATATGTTTACATGTTTGACTAACATTATAAATGGTTTGAAATTATATAGTAAGATATATTCTCTAGGAAAGAAAAACATGAAAATCCTCAATGCTCTACCAAAAAGTTGTAAAGGGAAAACCACAACCATGTTGGAAACTAATGACTTGAAGAAGAAACCAGTGAAATAGCTTATTGGATCACTTATTACTCATGAGATAAGAATGAAGTCACTAAATGATCAAGAGGTAGATGACAAAGGTAAATGAGGATTTGCTCTCAAGGTAAAAGAAAACCATGGTGGCGAATCTTCCAGCGATGAGGAAGAAATGGATGATGAGGAGATGACTCTTGTCATGAAGAACTTTAAAAGAATGTTCAAGAAGGAATACTTCAACAAAAACAAGAAGAAGCCATTTATATCCATAAGTAACAACACAAGACAATGCTATGAATGTGGGAGTTCTAATCACTTCAAGGCAGATTGGCCAAAGCTGAAGGAGAAAGAAAAGAAATAATAAGAAATGACTTACTTGCACTTGAGGATAAAGAACAAATTGAACATCCAAACATTTGTTTTATGGCCATTGAAGATGAGGTAACTACTTCAAAATCATCTACCTTAATTGATAGTGACAATGATAATGATGAATGTGACTTATTTGATAAAGATGAATTTATTTCCAATTTTTATCAAGAAATGAAAAGGATCATCAATAAAAACAAAGTCTTGAAATGTCAAGTAGACAAGTTATCTTTGGAAAATACTAGACTTGTAGATGAAAATGATTTGTTGATTTCTTCAAATAATTGTCTTGATGAAAAAGCTCTTAGCTTAAATGATAAGGTCAAATCTTTGAGAATTCTAATATTGACCTTGTTGCTACAAATAATAAGCTAAATGATATGATGAGCGATTATGATGCCATGAAAGTGAGAATGAATGATTTGAGTACTAGATTACAAAAACTTAAATGTGGTAGAGATAATTTGAACAAATTACTTGGTGCACAAATACTCTTTAATGATAAGAGAGGTCTTGGTTTTTATGATACTTGTGATAATATTCCACCTACACACAAGAATGTATCTCACAGTTACAAGAATAGCTCACATATATATCATGGTATTTATCATACATATCACTCTCACACTTCCACTTCTTCAAGAATGTGTTGCACATAATTGTGGTAAAATTAGTCATAAAGTGACTAAATGTTATGTGGGAAGAAGATTGAGATGGTGCTAAGAGCACATGAGTAGTTAAAAGAACTAACCCCAATGGACCAAAGAAAATTTGGGTACCAAAAGGCTTATTATTATCTTTGATATAGGTTTGTCTTCAATCAAAGTCAAAGGAGAACAACTGGTTTCTTGATAGTAAATGTTCAAGACACATGACCGGAAATACATCCATACTTGTTGACATTAAGACAAATGATAAAGGCTTTGTAACATTTGGTGATAAGAAGAAAGGAAAAATCATTGGCATTGGCAATGTTGGTAAAATTTCCTCTCCATTTGTTAAAAATGTTATTCTTATTGATAACCTCAAATACAATTTGTTAAGCATTGGTTAATTATGTGATAATGACTATAAGGTAATTTTCAAGAAGCATTCGTGTTTGATTTTTTATGATAGCACTGACAAAGTTGTTTTTATTGGGAATAAAAATGGAAATATGTATGATATTTATTTGATGACTTAGTTGAACAAGATGTTAAATGCCTTGCTTTGAAAGATAATGATGCGTATCTTTGACATCGTAGATTAGGACATGTTAGCATGGATACTTTGCATGATTTATCAAAACATGAGTATGTTAGAGATTTACCTAACATTCATTTTGAGAAAGATCGTATTTGTGATGCATGTCAATATGGTAAACAAGTCAATAATTATTTCAAACAAAAGAAAATGAGTTCTACTTCAAAACCTCTTGAACTTGTACATATGAATTTATTTGGTCTTATGAGAGCCTCATGGTGGTAAATTATATTCCTATGTGATTGTTGATGATTTTTCTAGATTTACTTGGGTATTATTCTTGTTGAGTAAGATAAAGCCTTTGAAGCTTTCGTCAAGTTTTTTAAACAAGTACAAAACACCATTGGTTGCAAATTTATCTCTATTAGAAGTGATAATGATAGAGAGTTTTGCAATAGTAGTTTTATAAAATTATGTGATGAGAATGGTATCTCTAACAAATTTTAAGTTGCAAAAACTCTTCAACAAAATGGCGTTGTTGAAAGGAAAAATCGTACTTTGCAAGAAATGACCCGCTTCATGTATGTGAAACTAATTTGCCAAAATATTTTTGGCTGAAACAGTGAATACTTATTGCTATATTGTTATAGAGTGTTTCTTAGACACTTTGTTAAGAAAACCCCTTATGAGCTTATGTTTGACAAAACTCCTTCTATTTCTTACTTTAAAGTGTTTGGTTGTAAATGTTTTATTCTAAATGTCAAGGACAATCTTGATAAGTTTGACAAGAAATCCGATGAAGGTATATTTCTTTGTTACTCTTCAAATAAAAAAGCTTATTGTGTTTACAATAAAAGAACTATGGTTATTGATGAAGCTGTTCATGTTGTATTTGATGAATCTAATATTTACTTGACAAGAGATGAGAATGAATGTGATCTTCAAGAACTACCTATGGAGTCAATGAACAAAGAGATTGTTCAACCAAATGAAGATCATTCAATACCTAAGGATGAAAGTGAAGAGGTCATTGACATTCAAGAATCAACCTCATATGAAGGAGAAACAAGTTATGATCTTCCAAAGGAAAGGAAATACATCCATAATCATCCAATGGATCAAATCATTGTTAATCCTAATGAAGGGGTAAGAACAAGAAGACACTTTGTAAATTTTATTGATAATTTTGTATTATTATCTCATTTAGAACATAGGAACATTGATGAAGCTCTAAGTGATGATTTTTGGATTATTGACATGCAAGAAGAGCTAAATCATACCATTATTGGCACAAAATGGGTTTTTAGAAACAAATTTGATGAAAATGGCATTGTCACTAGAAATAAGGCTAGACTTGTTGCTCAAGGTTATAGCCAAGAAGAGTGCATAGATTATGATGAGGCTTTTGCCCCAATTGCTAGATTACATCCTTTAAAGGTTTTAAATTGTTTCAAATGGATGTTAAAAGTGTATTTTTAAATGGTTACATTTAAGAGGAAGTTTATGTTGAACAACCTCTTGGTTTTGTGCATGAATCATTTGAAAACCATGTTTACAAACTTTCAAAAGCTTTATATGGTTTGAAGCAAGCTCCAAGAGCTTGGTATGAAAGACTTAGTGACGAGCGTGTCGTTGCGCTATCAAATTAATACCAAACTCAACCAACTTATGCAGTTAGGGCAAGTAAGGGTCGAACCCACAGAGACTTGTAAATTCTTTGATTAAGTAAACTAATCACGACTTTGGGAGGAAAAGATTTGGTTTTTATCTAAAAAGATTAAAACTTAAAAATAAGTAATTCAAAAAATAACTAGAAATCAATGGATAAAAAGACGTTAGCAAGGGCTTTGTATTTCGGTTTCATTTATTCGGGATTAATCATTGATAATAACCTATTTGAGTAGTGACTTAGAATTCCGCGTAGCGCAGCAAATTCCGATTTCATAGAAAGATTAAGGGAAAGAGAGAAACTCATTAGAGGGAAATCCGATTTCCCGAGAAGCTCCCACCCTTGATCTCCTACAATGCTCGGGAATAAGATATCTAAGGTGCTTGACCCCCCAAAAACTAAGCTAATAAACCCTATAAATAGTTAGAAAAGGTCCTAGGGTTAGTTACATAAGAGTCCTAATTCAAAACTACTAAAAAACTGCCCAAAATCTTCAATTCGGAGAGTGGACGCGCGTGCTGTCAAAAGTGGACGCGCGAGGCTGTCAAAAACGTCCAAGTGGACGCGTGAGGCTCCAAAACTACTGTGAATGGACGTGTGGATGAATAGTGACGCGTCCACTTCTTCAAGTGCGCGTCCAATTGGTTTCTGAGGCGCGCCCACTCCATTTTTCCTGCGAAACAACTTTTTAAAGCTCCTATCTTCCTCCAATGTCTTCTAAACATGTTAAAATACCTTCAAAATACCTGCAAACAAAGATAAAAGTGTAAAGAACCAATTTAAGCACATAAACATAGAATTAGGTAGATTTTATCTCAATAAACAACACCTTAAGCTCCTAAAAACCAATATAATTATGGTTCAATCAAATTCCCCCACACTAAACCTTTGCTTGTCCTCAAGCAAAATAACAACATAAAGAAACAAAATCAAAATTTAAATGTCTCAGAAAACAAGTCAAATAATCTCAAGAACCTCAATTCATTTGCACCAAATTCTCTCCAATAATCCTCAAAGTCATCCATCAACTCTACTTTTTAAAATAAATCATGCATGTGTGATAGATTATCACTATGGATTCATTGTAAATAGTTAACCATCCTTAACATGACCAAAAACTTTGAAAACTAATCAAAATCCATTTTAGAGTTAAAAATTGTACACAAGTAACAAGAACAAATTCAATCAAGCCACAATCAACTCAAATACATCATAGTCATATGAAAAGTAATGTCCACACTACCATAGGCTTGTAATCTCACACATCTCTCCACTAATGGAAAAACATAAGGTCGACTTGAGTCAAATTGGACTTGAGGCATGTAACGTTAGGCTTGGGTGTTGGTTAACAAAGAAAGGTAAGGAAAACAAAGTAGTCAAGAGAATTACACAAAAAGAAAAGAATTTGAAACCAAAGTTCTTCAATTGACACTTCTCTCCTTATTCCTCATTTAATCACATCAACCAACTCATAAACTTTGGACAATCTTGGAACTCTTTTTCTCTTTTTTTTTTTATATTTTCTCAAGTGCTCTTTATTTTTTTCTTTTTTAAACTTTTCATAGCACTTCATATTTTTTTTTTCATCATATGTCTCTCTTTCTTTTGCACTTTTGCTCTCTTTTTTTTTTAGAGAAGACAAACTTTTTTTTTTAAAACTCCAAGATCTTTTTCATCAACCCTCAACACAACTTTGCAAAACCTTTTCAACACCTTTTTATCATAATCATAAACTTCACAAGTGTCAATCTACAGATATTTCAAAGATATCTCTTGACAATTATAACATGTAAAGGTTTTAAACATTATTCTCAAAGGCTTACAAAGAAAGATAATAATGGATTTATTCATCACAACATTAAAGTTCAAAATAGGATCGAGGGGTATAATATAGAAATGGTGGCTCAAGAAAGGCTCAAACGTCCAAAGAAGGCCTTATGTTATCCCCAAGTCAACCAAATTCAATCATATTTCGCCTCAAGAGTGTGAGAAAACAAGTTCTAGAGTGTCTAAATTGACCATGAATGTATCTAAGTCAAAAGTAAACTCCATCTCATTCAAACTTGTCAAAAGTGATTTCAAAAATCAAGATTTTTTACTAAAAATAAGCCATGTCAATTCAAATTAACTACCACAAATCATCCATAAATAACAACTTTGAATTTTTACCAAAAAAAATCGTAGAGTGTCAAGATTCCTCATAATAAATAGATAATTTAAAGCACAAATAATATCGAAATTCTATCAATTACATAGACTTGTATAATTTTCCTCATAGGCATAACAACACATAAACATGCATAAAAACAAAACTTTTTTTTTTCATAAACGACAATAAACAATAATAACAATAAACGAAAACAGAAAAACACAAACATTAAAAAAAGACTCCCCTACACTGGAACGAGACATTGTCCTCAATGTCACAACACAAGTAAGAGAAGAAAAATAAACAAAGAGAGAAAAAGAAAGAAGTCACCCGAGGGGAGGTCTAGGAAGGGAAGCTCGAAGCGCAGAAACTTGTTCCTCAATAGACACAAGTCGTCCCTCAATAGCAGTCAATTGTGCTTCTTGACGCGCTTGATTCTCGAGAATTTTTGACTGATTCATATGCAGCTGATTAATTGATCAAGAATTAAATCCTCACGAGAAATAGACGGTCCAGCAGCAGATGTAGGCACCTCCGGAATCCCTGGCTCTATCTCCTCATCATCATCAGAATCCTCCACCGAAGACGGCTCAGAAACCGGCCTCTTATAACTAGAACTCTTTGGTGGAAGACGGCCTTGCTCTCGCTCTGTTTGACAAACCCGAGGGTGCATCCACTCGCCCCGGTGATACTCATAACCAAACGACCGTAAGAGGTCCAAGGAAACAACCCGAGAAGAGAGATACGTTCCCGACGAACCGTGTCCGTCATAGGTATCCTGAGATGCTCAAAATAACGAGAAAGTAACAAAACATATGAAAAAGTTTTCTTGTGAGATTTTTGTTTTACCACTTCTCGTATATTAGCAATAATCAACCGAGCCAACGGAATACCAGACAATGTATCACTTAAGCCATTAGTTAAACGATAAAGATAAAGATCTGAATAGCGCATTTCATTATGAGATGATGACTTAAGTAAAACATTATGACCAAGAATATGCACAATGAGGCGTGGAAAAGCCTGAAGATCTTTAGCCATAAGCTTATACTTTTCACGAACTCTTCCAGTTTTTCTCTGGTATAAACAAAAAACAGAGCATGCATCCTCAAATTATATGTCGGATCAGTAGTAACTTGCTGCCAATGAAACTCAGGTAAAGGGCCTTCGTTAGGAGAATTCAGAAAATTAGACAAAGAAGCACATGTAATATCAACTAAATGACCCCGAACGAAAGAGATGATCCTATTGTTATCTTCACTATGTTTATTATCTATATTAGCATAGAATTCACAGATAATTTGAGGGTAATATTCCTGACCCAAATCAAGAATGCCTCCCCACCCCAAGTGCGGAAAGTATCTCGAATATTAAAAACAGATTCAACATCAGGAGACAATGGATGCTCAATTAACAATGTACGATCCTTGTGGGAATCATATCAATCAGAATTTTCCAAACTAGTAAAACGAGATTGATCATAAAGAGCTCTAGAAGTTCTCCCACGTTTAACACCAATTTCTTAGTTCTAGGCATGATGTAAACAAAAATTCCAATAATGTAATTACAAAGAAACAAAGAAAAGCAATCAAAATCACAAAATCAATTCTATCAAAATCAACTGATTGAAGTTCAGAGAAAATTCCCTGTGAAAGCTGCGAATTTTGCACCAGCAAGCTCACCAAGAAGGCTACAAATACAGCAAACCGTGAATGGAATCTCGGGCTTAATCTTGGGAGTGAAGAGACGTGCACAATGATGGTGGAAAGTGGACGGTTGAGGCAGAAGAACGGACGCGGAAGAAGCGCAACAATGGCAAAGAGAGGCGCGACCAGAAGAAGAAAAAGAGAAAAAAGAAAAGAAAAGAAGAAAAAGAGTATTAAAAAATGTAACTTACTTAAACGACATAGCTTCGTAGGATTATATCTTGAAATTGCGTTTTTTTTTTTTATTTCTGGAAAGTGGCCGCGTGTAGTGTGAAGCGTCCACTTGGACGCGCGAAGATGAGGCGACGCGTCCACTTCTTCACAGAAGTGGCCGCGTGAAGTAATTGGCGCGTCCACTTGGACGCGTGAGAGGAAGTTTGCGCGTTCACTCTCATAGTTTCTGCCATCTGATGTTTTCTGTTGATTTCACAATAATTGGACTCTGGACCAATGTTAGACCTCCCTATACCTGTAAACAAAATAAAATAACAACTAATGATAGAAACAAAATATAAAAGAAAATAGAAGGATATTCATTTGGGTTGCCTCCCAAAAAGTGCCTTTGTTTAAAGTCGTTGGCTCGACACAGTTCATGCTCAGACTTCGAGATAAGATGGTTGAAGAAACTGAACGGCCTCCACCTCGTGGTTGACGAATTCTTCATAATAAAGCTTCAGGCGATGGCCATTGACTTTAAAAACTTCCCTGTATCAAGACTTTGAATTTCTACAGCTCCATGATAAAAAACATTGACAACGAGAAAAGGTCCTATCCATCTACTCATCAACTTGCCTGGAAAGAGTTTCAATCTAGAATTGTACATAAAACCTTATCACCCCCATTAAAACTCTTTCAGACAATATGTTTATCATGATAACTGCATGCTTTCTCTTTACAAATAAAGCATTTTGGTAAGCGTCATTCCGTAATTCTTCCAATTCTTGAATTTGTAATTTCCTATTGACTAAAGCATCAGAAAATTCAAATGAGTTTTCTTGATAGCCCAATAAGCTCTATGTTCAAGTTCTACAGGAAGATGACATGCTTTCCGAACACCAATCGATATGGAGACATTCCAATAGGTGTCTTATATGCTGTTATATATGCCATAATGCATCCCCCAACCGCACACTCCAATCTTTTCTATTAGGGTTACCACTTTTTCTAAGATTGATTTAATTTCCCTATTAGAAACCTCTGCTTGACCATTAGTTTGGGATGATATGCAGTAGAAACTCTGTGGTTTATATGGTATTTTGCAAATAAGCCCCAACTATTTTGTTACAAAAATGCGTACCTCTGTCACTAATGATTGCTTTAGGAAAATCAAACCTGTTAAAATATTATCCTTGACAAAAGAGACAACAACTTTAGCATCATTAGTTCTGGAGGCTTTAGCTTCCACCCACTTAGACACATATCTACTGCTAGCAAAATATAGTTGTTACCTTGGGAAGAAGGGTAAGGACCCATGAAATCAATCCCCCATACATAAAAAATTTCAGTTACCAGGATAGACTGGAAGGGCATCTCATGCTTCTTAGTTATTTTCCCAATTCTTTGGCATTCATTACATTGCTTACAGAACAAATATGCATCCTTGTTTAAACTAGGCCAATAGAACCCCATTCGAGCACTTTATGAGCAGTTATTCTAGGACCAAATGACCTCCACATTCATAGGTATGACAAAAAGTTAGAATAGAGTGAGTTTCAGTGCCCGATACACACCTACGAATAATATTATCTGAACATATCTTAAACAAATACGGGTCATCCCATAAATAGTATTTGGCATCACTTTTAATTTTGTCCTTCTGAGATCTAGAAAGTACTTTAGGCAATTCCCTTGTAACCAAATAATTTACTATATCAGCATACCAAAGCAACTACCATGCAAAGCATATAAATGCTCATTAGGAAATAATTCAGTGATAGGAAGTAATTCACCGTCATAAGTAAGCCTACTAAGGTGGTCGGCCACATAGTTTTCAGCTCCTTTCTTGTCACGAATCTCTATGTCAAATTCCTGGAGTAACAGGATCCATCTTAATAACCTTGGTTTGGAACTCTTTCTTTTTCAAGAGATGTTGTAAAACTGCATGATGAGAGAAAACAATGACTTTTTCCTAGGAGATATGAACGAAATTTTTCCAGAGCAAAATGATAGCATAAAGTTCCTTTTCCGTTGTTGTGTAGTTACACTGTGCATTATCGAGTGTTTTAGAAGCATAGTAATAACATGAGACACTTTATCTATTCTTTGTCCTAATATGGCACCAACCGCTCGATCACTACCATCACACATGATTTCAAAAGTAGGTTCCAATCAGGAGCTTGAATTATGGGGGCGGAAATCAATTTCTCTTTTAAAGTTTCAAAAGCATTCTTACAATCATCATTAAAATGAAATGACACATCTTTTTGTAACAACATACACAAGGGTTGAGAAATTTTGGAAAATCTTTAATGAATCTTCTATAAAAACCTGCATGCCCCAGGAAAGCTCGTATCTCTCGTACAGAGGAAAGATAAGGAAGAGATTTTACCACATCAATTTTAGCTTTGTCTACCTGAAGGCCTTTTGCTGAGACCACATGTCCCAGTACGATTCCTTGCTCAACCATGAAATGACACTTTCATAATTCAATACAAGGTTAGAATCAATGCACCTTTTAAGAATGAGTTCTAAATTATCCAAACATTCATCAAAAGAATCTCCATACACCGTGAAGTCATCCATGAATATTTCAATTATATTAGTCACATAATCAGAGAATATAGACATCATGCATCTTTGAAAAGTAGCAGGTGTATTACATACCCAAAAGGCATGCGCCTATATGCATAAGTTCCAAAAGGACATGTGAACGTGGTTTTATCTTGATCCTTAGGGGCAATAGCATTTGAAAATACCCAGAAAAACCATCAAGAAAACAATAGTTAGACCTACCCGATAAACGTTCAAGCATTTGATCCATAAAAGGAAGGGGAAAATGATCTTTTCTAGTAGCTGAATTCAATTTACGGTAATCAATGCAAACACGCCAACCATTTTGAACTCTTGTAGGTACTTTTTCTCCTTCCTGTTTTCAATGACAGTAATTCCAATTTTCTTAGGAATGACATGAACTGGGCTAACCCATTGGAATCAGTAATAGGGAATATTATACCTGCATCTAACAATTTCAAGATTTCTTTTTTCACAACATCCATCATAGGAGGGTTTAATCTCCTTTGTGATTCCCTAGTTGCACGAGTGCCATCTTCTAATAAATGCGATGCATGCATGTAGAATGACTAATTCCTTTTATATCAGCTAAAGTCCAACCTATGGCAGTTTTATGTTCTCGTAACACAGTAATTAACCTTTCCTCTTGTTTGGAAGTAAGATTATTAGCAATTATAACAGGCAATTCCTTGCCATTACCTAAATATGCGTATTTTAAATGTGAAGGCAGAGGTTTAAGCTCAAGGGAAGGTGGACATATAACCGATGGAAGCATCTTATCATGAAAGTGGGTAATGCAATTGTAGATTCTACTTTTGGACATGCAGACAATTCTTTTACAGCCATCTTTAAATCATGATCACATTCCACAGATAATTTGTCAAGTTTATGCTCATCAATACTCATGTTCATATTGTTTGCATCATATCAACATAACTCAAATCATAAACATCTTGAACAAGAGGATCAATTATATCAACCACCGAAACCGAAGAGAACTCATCACATGGATATTTCATAGCATCAAATATTAAATGCTATTATTTCCCCATCAAATTCCATTGACAATGTTCATTCGTTAACATCAATTTTAGTTCTTGCGGTTTTCAAAAATGGTCTGCCAAGCAAAATTGGGGAATGAGATGTAGATGAATTTTTTCCATCTTCAGTTTTTTAAATATAAAAATCTGCAGGAAATATTAAGTTATTAATTTTGACCAATACATCATCAATTACCCCTTCGGGATATGCAATGGACCTATCCACTAATTGCACAATAACTCTAGTAGATTTTAAGGGTCCAAGATTTAATGAAGCATAGAGAGAATATGGCATAACGTTAATAGATGCTCCTAAATCTAACATGCATCCTGAAATAACTTTATCACCGATAACACAAGGGATAGCAAATATACATGGGTCATTTTGCTTGGGTGGAAGTTTCTGCTGAAGAACTGCAGAAACACATTCCCCCACACTTACCTTTTCATTACCCTTGAGCTTCCTTTTATTTGTGCATAATTCTTTGAGGAATCTGGCGGATAGCATCAAGAAGAGGAATGTTTACCTCTACTTTCTTAAAGATATCGAGAACATCTTTCTCCTCATTTTCTTTCCGGTTTTTAGCTAATTTTAAAAAATGAAGAGGAGGTACTTTAGATTGAGAGATGGGTTCAATTTTTGGGGTTCACTTCCACTTGGTATATTTGGACCCTGGCTTGATTTAATCTCCAATTCTTCCTCAGCATCTTGCAACTGCCTAGGCTCTATTAACTCCTTTCCACTCCATAGAATAATGGCATTAGCATTTTCTCGAGGGTTAATGGGTTGAGAAGGGAGTTTTGTGAATAGATGAGATTTAATTTGACTGACTTCGGAGGCCAATTGTCCTACTTGATTTTCAAGATTCTATATACTGGATTTAGTCTCTTTCTGAAAAGTCATTGTGTTAGCAGCAATTGATTTAACCATATCCTCTAAAGACATACCTTGAGATTGAGCTTGTTGAGGTGGTTGATTTAATGGTTGAATAGGAAGAATGCCAGGTGGGTGTGGATGTTGAAGATTATTCGGTCTGGCTCCTGGATCTTCACCTAAAATTTGGATGATCCTTCCATCCCTCATTATAGATATTAGAGTAAGGGTTATACTTCCTTTGTGGATTCTGAAAATTTCCGACAGCATTAACCTGTTCATCTTCAAAAAGCGTGGGGCAACTGTCCGTTGATGTTCAATACTTGAACAAAATCCACACATCTTAACTTGGGTGTTTATTTGTTTTCCCATCATTTGTCCAACCATGTTAGTAGATTTTTAACTTGAACTTCAAGATTGGAAGAACTTACCTCATTTACCTTCCTAGGAGGTTCGTTCCTTGTATTGAATGATTGAGCATTATCTGCCATGTTTGCAATCAAATTTCTTGCTTCTTCCGGTGATTGGTCCATAAATACTCCACCACTAGCTGCATTAACTGCGGTCCTGTCAGTAGGCACCATTCCTTCATAAAAATATTGGATAAGTAAATGATCTGGAATTTGATGATTAGGACAGCTGACAATCAATCTTTTAAATCTCTCCCAATAGTCATATAATGATTCCCCAAAACCTTGGCGTATGCCACTAATTTCCTTTCTAATGTTAGAGATTTTAGAAGCAGGAAAATATTTTCTTAAAAATATCTTTTCCATATCAGCCCATTCAGTTATTGACCCCGAAGGTAGTTCGTAAAGCCAATCTTAGCATTACCTTGCAGACTAAATGGAAAGCTCTTAGTTTTATAATCTCATCAGTGACATTAGAGGGTTTCAAATTAGTGCAATGCGTATGAAATTCCTGAAGAAACCTATATGGGTTTTCTCCGGCATGCCATGGAAAGTAGGGATATTTTGCACAAAACTTGTGTGAAGTTTAAAATTTTCATTGACTTCAGGAAAAACAATGCAAAACGGTTAATGCTAATAGTGGGGCAGCTAGTTCCCTTAAAGTTCCCCTAACCACCACATTGTTGTTTGTTAGCCATAATGCAAGAGGGGGTAGGAATGATTTCATCGAAATCGCCTTGTAGATTTGAATGATTAATGGTTCCTTCTCTTGTATCTCTCCCGTTTTCGTCCACAGGAATTGAAGACTCCAATTCCTTCGAGCTAACACCAAGAGTCTTTCCACTACGAAGGCGCATATAAACAATTTTCAATCTTTTACTTTGTCACCAAAGGAATAAGACCTGAAAACAAATGATAAGGATTAGTAAACTTGATTTTAAAATTTTTAAACAAATCCCCGGCAACGGCACCAAAATTTGACGAGCGTGTCATTGCGCTATCAAATTAATACCAAACTCAACCAACTTATGCAGTTAGGGCAAGTAAGGGTCGAACCCACAGAGACTTGTAAATTCTTTGATTAAGTAAACTAATCACGACTTGGGGGGAAAAGATTTGTTTTTATCTCTAAAAGATTAAAACTTAAAAATAAGTAATTCAAAAAATAACTAGAAATCAATGGATAAAAAAGACGTTAGCAAGGACTTTGTATTTCGGTTTCATTTATTCGGGATAATCATTGATAATAACCTATTTGAGTAGTGACTTAGAATTCCGCGTAGTGCAGCAAATTCCGATTCCTATAAAGTTAGGTTAATTCCCGAGAAGCATGACAAATTAACTTTAACCTAATTAAAATAAATTACCGAATCGCTCGCATAAGATAGTCAATCAAGTTATTAAGCATAAGGACAACATCAACACAAATTACATAAAATTAATGGCCGATTAAAATCATGCAATTCGCTTCAAACAATTCCCTATTAATTAATCAAACACAGATTTAAATTAATCAATAGTTACTACTTTTGGTTACCGAAAACCGATTCTGCATAACCCTAGTTAATCAACTATGCAAAACAATTAAGATGACCAATAATAATTGAAATAACACAATTGATAGAATAAAACCAAGAATTGTTCAAATACTCAAATAGAAATAATGATCCCTTAAAAAGATCGGGTTTTTTTAATAACAAAACATAAATCTCATATTCCCGAATAAAGTAAACCTAATACATATCCTTGCCAACTAAAAACGTTTACTCACAATCCATAACAGAAAACATCATAGAAGATTAAGGGAAACAGAGAAACTCATTAGAAGGAAATCCGATTTCCCGAGAAGCTCCCACCCTTGATCTCCTACAATGCTCGGGAATAAGATATCTAAGGTGCTTGACCCCCCAAAAACTAAGCTAATAAACCCTATAAATAGTTAGAAAAGGTCCTAGGGTTAGTTACATAAGAGTCCTAATTCAAAACTACTAAAAAACTGCCCAAATCTTCAATTCGGAGAGTGGACGCGCGTGCTGTCAAAAGTGGACGCGCGAGGCTGTCAGAAACATCCAAGTGGACGCGTGAGGCTCCAAAACTACTGAGAATGGACGCGTGGATGAATAGTGACGCGTCCACTTCTTCAAGTGCGCGTCCAATTGGTTTCTGAGGTGCGTCCACTCCATTTTTCCTGCGAAACAACTTCTTCAAGCTCCTATCTTCCTCCAAGTCTTCTAAACATGTTAAAATACCTTCAAAATACCTGCAAACAAGATAAAAGTGTAAAGAACCAATTTAAGCACATAAACACAGAATTAGGTAGATTTTATCTCAATAAACAACACATTAAGCTCCTAAAAACCAATCTAATTATGGTTCAATCACTTAGCAATTTTTGCATTGAAAAAGGATTCACTAGAGGAATTGTAGATACTACACTGTTTATCAAAAACAAAGTGCATGACATCTTGATTGTTCAAATCTATGCTGATGATATTATATTTGGTGCTACTAATGAAAATTTGTGCAAAGAATTTTCTAAGACTATGCAGGATGAGTTTGAAATGAGCATGATGGGTGAGTTGAACTTATTTCTTGGACTACAAATTAAACAAACAAAGCCTTGTGCTAGTAGGAAGCCTTGCATCTTTCTGTTTTAAAAGCCTTAGGAAGATAGAAGAATATGAGTAAATCAAAGACGACTAGGGTTTCTTGAGAAGAAAACTCTCTAATAGCCCTAATCCATCATAAGGAGTATATATAAAATTCTCTATAATGAATGAAGTGGCTGCCAGAGTTTCATTTAACCCTAGTAGCATACTTCTCATTCTAATAATGAGATGTCATCCTTACATTCTTTCTCTAATTCCTAAAATGCCCATAATATAATATATGTCTAGATCTGATCTGGACATTATATACAAGATGTCTATTTTAGTCCGTTTTAGTGTGTGGCATTGTAGGTTCATTTAAATTAGTAATGGACTCAAAACACTTTTTATTTAATCTATAAATAATAAGTGGCCTCTAGCAAGACATTATGATTACCCAATGAAAGCCCTAAAGCTTTTAATACCTTAATTTTGATTAATGATAAACATTGATAAGGACTAATGATTTTATTGTACAAGTGATAGCATTTTTAGGATTCAATTATCTAATCCATGCAAAATCGAAGTTTTAAGTCTTCAAAGAAGTTCATGTGTCATCAAGAATTGAAGACAAGCATTTTATGGGCTAGATAGGAACTAGATGTATAGTTTTAGATATTAATATCATTTAGATATCTCTAGTTTACTTCTTTGACTAATAATTCTATAGATTGCTCTATGAACTTAAAACATTTTTCAAAATGTGTTGTATAAGTTCAAACTTATCATGAGTATTTAAATTGGTTTTCTAAATACATGCATTCGCTTTAAATATTTATAAAATAGGTTCCACCACTTTTGAAGTTGATTGGAAACTTAAATTGCATGTTTGGAAAACTTGAGGATGACTTTTTGATGATTGTGGTTGACCGGATGGTAACAGGCATTATACGCTAACCATCCAGAGCAATTTGGTGTTCCAGTGGACGATCTAGAAGACGACTAAGCTTGTAGTGGTGGACCGCAAGTCTCATGAGTGAGATTTTAACAGTCATTTTTATGACATTTGGAATACACATATAAATACCCAAATGTTTGTAAAATTTAATAACCGATTTTCTGAGCAAAAATTTGATACACATTCATTATAAAATATCTTAGAAACATTCTTAAATCCTTTCAAAACATCTACATTGTGAAAATCATCCAAAAAGTGCTTTATACATTTAAAGGTGTTATTGAGCAATCTTGCGAAGTTGTTACTTAAAAGAGGTCTATGTTTTACAATTGATAAGTCTTCACAACTAAGGTGATATCTATATCAAACCATCTTTATTCATCTATTGTAAACATATTTAATGTTGCATTTAGCTTAAAACTCTAAAGAATAAAGTGAGCATTGAATTGAAGATAAATTGTGATTATCTTGTTTGTGTGTAATTTCATTAATTGTTGTATTGGACACTTGTAATAATTTCTTCTCCATTATCTCCAGGTTCTTGGACATTTTTTATGATTTTTCTCCATTAATGGCAAGCATAATACTCTACACAGAGAAAATCACACAAGAAAACAATATTAGTGGAACATATAATATAACTATATATATGAACGAAAATAATGTCTTCACACTTCAATTATCCTCCAAAATCTAAAGTTAAGTAAGTGGTTTTGAGATATTTTAGATCAATAACGCATTTCGTAATGAGAAAATTAAGAAAATAACAAACTATTCACAAAATAAAATAATAGAAAATAAAATAAAAATCTAATTAAACCAAACCACTAATGAAACCACGAAACCATTCATTTGAACCATTAAACCACAAAAAGACTGATTTAGAATGGTTCAACCATTCTTGGGTGATGTAGGGGCATTTATGTAATTTTTTTAACCCTAGGGCTGTTTTCCTAATTTTACTTTGAAAAAATCATTTTTTTCATTTATAAATCAAATAACCTTAGAAAAGATTAAGTACCTTAGAAACAAGTCATAGACTGATTTAGAAGGTTTAAAACCATCTTGAGAGGTCATTCAGGGGTAATTTGGTAATTTTACTGTCTAGAGGCATTTTGGTCATTTTTCAGTGGAAAAATTATGTTTTGCAGTTTTAACTTTAGAAGTAGTTAAACACCTTGAATACCAACTTTAGCTAATTTAAAAGGGTTAAAATCATCCCAAGTTTGTTTTTCTTGCCAAGGGTAAAAAAATAATTTTTCACCCAAAAGTTACAAAAAAAGAAATAAGTGGGAAATATACAAATCATGCTCAAAATAAATTTTAGCTAATGTAAAAGGGTTAAAATTATCCCAAGTTTGTTTTAGCCGCCAAGGGTAAAAAAGAATAAGTGGTAAATGTACAAATCTTGCTAAAAATAACTTAAATCTACTAGTTTTTTATAATAAAATAAGTCCATTTAATAATATGCAAACTAATTGATTAATTGTTATATCACTCTACTTTTACCAAAAAAAAAAAAAAAGGTGACGTACACTTTAATGAGGTTGGTTCAACGATCTCTCAACTGCTTGGATAACATAATTACTCCCTGTGTCACATTTTAATTGTTCAAGTTTTTTGTTGGGTGTCTTATTTCAATTGTCTAGTTTCTAATTTTAATACGTACTTTTACAATTATACCCTTGTTATTAATGAATTATTTGGATGAGTTGTTAACTATTTGTTGGAGAATGTATTTTTTGAGGAGGATTAATACTTATATACTAGCTATTAAATGAGGAAAACTTAGAAAGTTTAGTTGCATAATTATCATTTTCAATAGTTGTCTTAATTCTTGTGTAAGTTTAAAGTGGACAATTAGAATGGTATGTAAGGAGTAATTGAAACATAACAAAACATAAATGCCAAAAGCCAAAAGCTGCATTTTTCTATGTATTGAATTTATGAAAACAGACCTTTTTTTAAATGGAAAGAATATAATCACATTTTCAAATAAAAAAAGTGTTAAATGATAAAAAAAGAAAAGAAATCATATACCTTTTCTTATAGAATCATGTTCAAAAATTGTCAATTATAATACAAAGCTTTTGGTCTTTGATGTAAATAAAAAACAATCATCGACTATTGTAATACCTATTTTACAGTTTAATGGGCTTTTTTAGTTGTACTTAACCTAGCCCATTAGAGTTTTTACCTCACATATATATAACAATAATACAAGGGATTAAAACATTTAATCAATTTTTTTCTTTAAGCACGAATCCCGAGGTAGGCTAAAAATCTCTTAGCCTCTTAAGTATGGCAGCCACCACTGGCGCCGCCATATGGTTGGCCAGCGGCGGCAGCAATAAGCCTAAAAAATCAATTTTCTTCACCATTTATCCTCCCATATTCAAAGTTTTATAGTTTTTTTTCGAGAAAAACACCCTAGCATCATTGAAAACCAATTTTTTTTATTTTTTTTCAGTGATGAACCTTTAACATTTTGTCTTGGGTTTGAGAAGGAGAAAAAGGAAGAAAGGAGAAAGGGTGACAGCGGACAAAGAGGGAGGCAGAAGAGGGGAGGGACGACGGACAGAGAGGGAGGGAGAAGAGAGGAGGGAGGCGGGGCAGAGAGGGATGGAGAAGAGGGGAGGGCTGGCGGACAGTGAGGGTAAGAGGGATGGGAGGGGCGCCAGCCATGGGGGGAAGAGAGAATGAGGAAGAGGAAGAAGGGAAAAGAGGGAGGGAGAAGAAGGGAGGGGGGGAGAGGGGGGAGGGGGGATGGGTGATGACCAAGAAAGAGGGAGAAGAAGGAAGAGAGAGAGGGAGGGAGTGAGGAGAAGGGAGGGGGAGGGGGGGCGGCGGCCAAGAAGGAGAAGAAGAAGGGGGGGCGGCTTGGTTGGTAGGAATGGAGAAGAAGAGAATAGAATTAGGGTTAAGATTTTGGGAAAAAGAGGTTATATAAGGAGGAGGTATTTTTGTAATTTTAAATCTTATTCATTTTTGCAATTAGGTTCGTAGGGTTAATAAATCATAAATTTCCCTAACTTCAGATACAATTTTATAGATTTACCACAAATATTTTAGAATTTTCAAATTAGTCCCCAAATCTTTCTAGAGTTTTCAATTTGACCCAAAACTTCTTAGAAATTATATTTTTACCTAATTTTTTAGGAATTCTATTTTATACCATAAGCCTTATTGAAATTCTGTTTTCAACCCATATTTTCAAAAATTTCGTTTTTAGTCCCTAAACGTTTTGAAATTTATGATTTGACCTCTGAACTTTCTAAAATTACAGTTTGGCACCAAAATTTTCCAAACTTGAAAAATTTTCTTTTTCATATTTCAAAAGTGTTCCCAAACCTTTTAAAATGAAAAATATTTCTTTTAACTTTTCAAAAATTCATTCTTTTTCATTCATATAGATTATTTATTTATTTATTTAATTTAAAACTAATTAATTAGTTTTGCCTTTTCAAGGTTCTGATTCATTGAATACTATCAATGTAGGAAACAAAGACTTAGAGAGCTAGTTTTTCAACGCATTTTAACACATATTCATATATGCTTTTGAGGTGGGAGTTCTAACCTTATTTAATTATTTATTTGTTTTAATTACATGTTATATGTGCTATATATTCTATGTTTAATTGTGCACTTTTAAATTCTATTATGATATGTGTACAATGATTTTATGATTGCACGTATGAATGTTTATTGCATATGTCATCAAATAACAGGGGCTTAGGCCCGATAAAACAGGGACTTATGTCAGATTGAACAGGGGCTTTAGCCCAATTAAACAAGAGTTTTTGACTTGATGACATATATTAGTCATTTATGATTACATGATATTTTTAATGTGTATATCCTTGTATAATGTCATATTTTACTCCCACTAAGTACTTTGTACTTAACTCATGTATTTTGTTTTTCTAAAAATCATTTACAAGTTGACGGGTTGCGATGCGGAGATTGAGGATGATAATTCATTTATAAATTTTGAACTTAGTTTAAATAATGTTCTCAATTTAGAACTAAGAATATCTATGTTTAGTTTTACTTAGTTATAAATTTTATTCTGGTAAAGTTTGTTATTGGTTTCAAATTTATAATTTGATACTTATTTGAAATTAGAGATTTTGATTAACTATTTGGAAATTTTGACTATTTTAAATTAGGATTGTTTATTTGACTTGACTATTATATTATATTTTCTATTTTGGGTATTTTGGAAAATCAGGGATGTTACAACTATGTTACAATTTTTTTTTTTAACATTTGCACCGCCGACCTCATAAGAAATGCAACATTGCCACAATAAGAAACATTGATATTTGAATTGAATTTGTTATAAAATTAGACATGTTTATATAGTTCAACATTTTATACTTTTAATTTTTTAAAAAAAAATATTTAAAAGTATATTTAAACAGGGATTTTTTGCTCCATTTTTTCACTTGGGATGAATCTGAAATAAAAATAGATTTTATTTTTATGGAGACAGAGATGAGAATCCTTGACAAGTTGAAGGGAGATGAAAGAAGAATAAGAAAATAAATAAGTGGCAGGGAAAAATCCATAATCATGGAAAGGTTTTGTTGCCATTTCTACTAAAAAACTTCCTTATTACCTACACCTTTCCAAGTTCCCCACAAAATTTACTATCGTTCCCACTAGTTGGCAAATCCTTCTACGTAGACAAATTTTCTGGTTCATAACAAAAAAAAAAAAAAAAAAAATCAATGACAGTGACAAAGAAGAAAATTAATATATTGTTCTCACTAGAAATGAAATTACATTATTGATCGACCAAGAATTTCAACGACAAAAATGAACGAAAAGACTTTTATTGAGCACCAAAATTTTAATTTTCCATGCGAATTTCACTTTTCCAGTTTCGTTTCCAATTTTAGGATATAAAGAAGACCATTACTTTTCTTCATGCCAATTGAAGTAATGTCTCTTTCATGTTGAATTTGATATAATTTGACCATTGAATTGGAAGTGTTAGGTAGGAAATTGGAATTTTCATATATTAACTATTCTCTTTCCCGTTGGATTGATCAACTTTGACCGGTGAATTTGAAATGTTAGGTAGGAAATTGGAATTTTCTTTTACCTTTAATTAGAAAGGGATCATTATTCAGTTCCTAAGAGGGACTTTGACACTACCACACCATAAGCTAAATTCATTTGGCACAGAAAATACTCGTACCCCATGTTGATCAGGTAAGCGTAGTTCTAGATAAGTCATGTAAACCATGATGTAAAGTATTCACCATACAATCTCTCTTTGTATTAGATTAAGGATAAGCTCATAGAAGAATACTAACTCGCTTAACAAGACAACTACGGTTTTCTTGTAATCAATCTTAGAGTATATACAACAGAATGGACATGCTTAGAAGAACTCATGCTTGAATACTTGAGTGAAAAGGTAAGGTTTAATCAGATGTTGCTCAAAACCATACTCTTATTCCTCCTGCCTTTTACTTTCCTGAATATTTCGGTTGCCCAAACTTGGATAAGAGCTGGTTACTGGTATTCTGGTAGTGCAAATCCAGTTCAGGACATCAATTCAGCGTTGTTTACTCACCTTGTTTTTGCATTTGCACACATAGATACTTCAAGTTATGAGCTCTCAATCTCTTCCTCTAGTGAACCATATGTATCTACCTTCATAGAAGCTGCCAAGCGGAAGAATCCACCAGTTGTAACACTTCTATCTATTTGGGGAGGAGAAAAAGGACCTTTCGTTGGTGGAGAAGCAAACTCTTCCGACTTCTTCTCAATGATGAGTGAATCATCTCGAAGGAAATTGTTTATAGAATCCTCGATCAGAAAAGCCCGGTTATATGGATTTCATGGCCTTGAAATACTTGGAGCAAAGCCAGATACACCAGAGAACATGACCAACATGGGAATTTTCTTGGATGAGTGGCGAGAAGCCGTAGATTCGGAGTCCAATACCTCGCGTTTGATCTTGACAATGGGAGGTTATTATTCACCTGTGATGAATTCAATGACTTACCCTATTGAATCAATTCGAAGAAACTTAGATTGGGTACATCTCACGTCATATGACTATCATATATCTTCAAAAGATGAGTTCACAGCAGCACCTGCTGCTTTATATGATCCATTGAGTAGGCTAAATACTGATTATGGTCTAAAGGAATGGAAAATCAAAGGATTACCGGCCAATAAACTGGTCCTTGGTTTATCCTACCATGGCTATGCATGGACACTTTTAGATCCCAAAAACAATGCAATAGGAGCACCGGCAAAAGGTATGGCAATAACTGCAGATGGATCTATTAACTACAAGACTATCAAGGGGTACATCAATAGTTATGGAGCTACTTCAGTGTTCAACTCTACCTATGTGGTCAACTACTGTACATTTGAATCTTTTTGGATCGGTTATGATGATGTAGAAGCTATCAAGACTAAGGTATCATACGCAAAGAAGAAGGGTCTGCTTGGTTACATTGTTTGGCAAGTTCCTAATGATGACAAGGAGTGGACGCTATCCAGAGCAGGTCAGTGAAGCCTTATCTGCACAATGTGATATATAATCAATAGCTTTATTAAATTTTTTTTGTGTCCTTATAGCTATACCAAAACACAAAGGGAACATTATGTGATGGACTAGGTCCTGTGGATCTTGTAATCCTAAATAAGCCACAACAGGGAAAATGTTAATAGGGCTTTACTGCTGTGGCTGACTCATGATCATATTCTATAAAATTTCAGGAAGAGAATTGAGCTGAAAGGACAAAAATTGGCAAAGATAGATGATGATGTTAAACCAACAGAAAACTCTCTAACCTATCTATATAGCTCTAGAGATTTTCTTCCAGCTTAATTACAGGGATAACTTAGTTAAACTCTTGTGCAGAGGAACCAGATATTCAATACAATTTCAAGCAGATGAAAATATATACTATCAAAAAGAAGCAAGTTTCAAATCTTACAGCATGCTGATTAACAAAAAATATGCATCAGAATTATTTACTAAATATATTCACTTAATTAGCAGCTCAAGTAGCAGCAGCAGATCCAGAGAAATGGCAAAAGGTACTGAAAATACTGGTCCCTGCAATTTCTATTGGCATTCTCCTAGGAGCAACAGTATTTTGTTTCCAAAAAGAAATCATGAAATGGAAAGGTAATTAACCATCTAAATATGCATTATTCAATTACCAGTGCTCAGCTCAGAGCAACAGAATCAAAAGAAATTTACATTCTTTGTAGGTTTATGGATCAATGCTTCAGAGAAGAGATCAGCACCTCCTAATCTGCAGGTTTTCAGCTTCGCTAACATGAAAGAAGCAACAAAGAATTTCTCAGAGGAAAATAAATTGGGTGAGGGTGGTTTTGGTCCTGTGTATAAGGTAATACTAGGCAGCACATCTATATACTTCTTTGATGCATAATATTCTGGTGACGAAGAGATAGAGGTGAAATTAATAAGTGATATGGCAAAACCAGAATTTTACAAATAACAGAAGTAAATTAACCTATTCCTTATTACTTCATTTTCAATTATGTATATTTCAGAATTTGAAGTTTATGAAAGAGTTCTTGTGAAACGATTAAGTATAAGACAAAGTTCCAAATGGAAGCAATGCTATTACTAGGATCAAAGAATTTCTAATTACAATAGTCTCATAAGCGGTATATCCACTCATACTGGGGGTTTCAATTTGCCAGGGAATGTTACCAGATGGGCAGGAAATAGCAGTCAAAAGATTGTCAGGAAGTTCTAAGCAGGGATCAGAAGAGTTCAAAAATGAGCTAACACTGTCAGCAAAGTTACAACATGTCAACATAGTAAGAGTGATAGGATTTTGCACTGAAAGGGAGGAAAAGATGCTGGTCTATGAATACATGCCAAATAGGAGCCTGGATTTTTACCTTTTTGGTTTGTCACTCCATTACATTTCAATAAGTTGAAGCTTAATGAAACAAACTGCTCTGAGGCTATATACTATTATTTATCAAATGACTAACCAATATTATTCTGTCTTGTGTAGATCCAGTTTGGAGTTTGTCATTTGTTTGGGAAAAACGAGTCCGTGTCATTGATGGAGTGACACAAGGTCTTCTCTATCTCCAAGAGTTTTCTATATACACAGTAATCCACAGAGACCTGAAAGTAAACAACATTTTACTGGATGCTGAGTTGAAGCCTAAAATATCAGATTTTGGTATAGCTAGAATCTTTAGAAAAGATGAAGAAGAAGCAAATACAGGCCATATTGTTGGAACATAGTAAGCAAATTATAACTCATTCATTACCTTTTATTACCAAATTCTCACTCTTCCTTTTTTTTTCTTTTTCTTTTCCCTCTCTTTTCCCCTGTTCTGCTCCTTTTGCCTTGATTCCGACAATTAAGCGGATGTGTTCCCCCTGAATATGTGAAACGAGGCATCTACTCTAGGAAGTATGACATTTACAGCTTTGGGGTTCTGCTACTGCAAATCATAAGTGGTAAGAGTAATTCGTGTCTATATGGTGACGAGAAGAATCTAAGTCTTCTGGAATGTGTGAGTAATCAGACAAGTTACTTACTATAATTGACATGTAAATGTTTATAAGCAAAAAAAATGGTCACAAAGAAATATATCTTTCAGGCGTACAAAATGTGGAAAGATTGCAATGCCATGGACTTTCTGGATCCATCTCTTGATGATACTTCATCATCATGGAAACTTATGAGATGTCTACAAGTGGCTTTGCTGTGTGTCCAAGAAAACTGGGAAGACCGGCCGTCTATGTTGGAGGTCTACTCCATGCTGAAGAACGGAACGGAATCTCTGCCAACTCCAAATATGCCTGCCTTCTCAATAGCTAAACATGAAATCGAAGAAAACAAATTCATATCACATCGAGAATTCTGTTCAATCAATATGGTGACAATTTCCGAAGATATTCCTCGCTGATTCTGTTAGTTACCAGAAGCAGGTATTAACTAGATAAGATCATTACTCCCCTCTCCAATTTGTCCAAGAACTTGCATAGTGTAATTTAAGTTAAACTAATCAGTTATCTTCCCTCTAGAGCATAGACTATTTATAAGCCAACTTCAAATATGATGATTTTATGCAGTCTGTTTATATACCACCCAGAAAATGTTTCCTTCTCACTTTGAAACTAATTAAGAATTTCCATGTAGATCTTAGTCTTTATAATCGTTAAGAAGCAAGTGTGAAGTTGAATAACTATACTGTGGGATCTAAAAATCATAGGTTTCTCATCATAGCCAATCTTTTCCTGAGCTTTCTTCATGCTGAAGGGGTCTAAAATTCAATCAGCAGAGCAATAACTCTCCAAAAGTAGGTTACTTTTAGTAATGATTGAATGGCATCAGATGGGTGAAGTCACATAGACAAACTGGTATATACCTTCGGCTTTGATGCAACCCCGAGAAATTACCATTTCTTACCAATATCATTTTTATTCTTTTGACAGCAAAACTAACCAACCCACTCTCTTTTTCCCAGGTACTGTCAAATTTAAGTTATCTAGAAGAAACTATCCAGTCTTCAAATTTTCCTATCCACCGAAGGAGCAATCACAACCATAGACACAAGCCATTTTTCAAGTCGTCACAACCATCAACACAAGTAGCAGGATAAGGTAAGAACTCAGTATGACACAATCATAGATGCATGTGAGAAAATTTAGCATTTGACAGAAATAGAAGTTGTCGAAAAACTGAAGCAAGAAACTGTGTACATACCACATTCTTGGTCATAAGCCTCTCCTTCATAGCCTTCTAAGAAAACTCCAGATCTGCCTTCTGCAAACTTGCTTTCCCTGCAATACTGAAAACTACCTCTTTTCTTTTGTTTTTTTTAAAAAAAGAAGAAGATATCTTACACATAAATAAGCAAGAAACTACAAGAGACAGAATATCATGCTAAAAGACCTGCTCCTGGCTGTAAGCTCTATCATCCTTCAGTTCAATGATATGAAGTTAATTTAACCTTTTCCTTTCAATTTCTTTGGTTAACTTTATTCATAAACCGCCATATTCAACCAGCTAAGGAGGTAACAGAACATAACGATAACAGACCGCAAATAGTAAAAATGTCTAGATTGATGAGCATATGAATTTTAACATTCTCTACAAACCATAAAATGAAACAAACAGCCTATTTCACAACAAAGTTGGAATCATATCATCAATGAACACCATCATAGGAGTTTGATGTTTGGAGAGCAACAACCCCTTCTATTGAGAATTTTGCTCTTTTTTCTCTATATGTCGTCCCACTTCAAAACTCTGACCATCCTAACAAGATCTTTCAGGAAATTATCACCCACATTTTACAAAACTGTTCCTTCTTATTCCAGCTTTGGAAGTTTAATCACAGAATTTAATTCCAAATTTCCTCACATCTCAACTATCCAACTCCACAGACCACAAACCTCACAACAGAAACAGAAACGGGAAAGAGGTCTCAATTTGTCAACACATGTTGCTATATAGAAGACATCATAAGATTATGAAAACTGCGCATTACAAGGTACAGCAAGCCCTTAAGAGGTAAGAAACACAGAAGCTGCAAAAATGTAATTTTATTAGCATGAAGACAGTTCCCTCCACCGTCATTTGTTCACATACTTGGATTTGTGAATTCAACAATTTTTTAGTGCATCCATATTAAGATCATGCAATCATATCATACATGCACGGATAGAGAGAAATATAAAGCATACATAACCATCCTGCAAGTTAACCAATATAGATATATTAAAGAAAAAGAAATATCCAATAAAGGCACTATCTGTAGCCACATCAACTATATTGAGATCCCCATCCTCATCCTCACACACTGGATCAGTAAAATCCAACTTCAACTGGGGAGGTGAATCATCCCAAACTCTATTCTTTTTGATTGCCTTTCTCTTAGGCTCCAGCTTGGAAGCCTTGATGATAGCAGTTTATGTTTTCTTTCCACCTTTAGCTTTATGCACTTTCAGCAGTTCTTCTCCATTGAAAGTGGCACTATTTGAAGTCTCATTTTCTTTACCATTAGCAGCAGCCACAGCATTCATTTCTCCATTACCAATATGATTACTGTTAGAATGGCCATTCTGATGTCCTTGGCTCCTAGACGTACTACCATTTGCACCACCATTGCCATCATCATTACTTTTTCTTTTTCCTTTTTGTTTACCTCCATCAATGCCACCTTTTTGCCCTGCACCTTGCTTTTTTGTTCAAACTAGCATTCATAGGCTCAGCAACCTGTTTCGAATTCCTCAGTTCCTCCGCACAAACTTCAGCCTCTGTCTTATGCTGATGAAATATGTCATGAAATTCACCATAATTCTTCTTCTGGTCATAAATTTGCAAAAACTCCTGCTTAAGCAGAGCTAGCAACATATAAAAGATAGAGAATTCGCTGATATACAGAAACAAATACAACCCCTAGTTCAGAATGGAAAGTCCACTTAAGTCAGCGTATGCAGCACCAAAGATTTGAGTACAGTTTTAATACGGTTTCGATTTTTATTTTTTAAAAAAAATCAAAATTTTTTTAGTTAAATAAATGAAAGTTTGTTATTAAAATGGGGCTTCAACTGCCTACGATATCCTCCGATAGTATAGATAAATCAAAGCCCTCGTCTTCTTTTATTTCAATGGATTATTCATAATGGATTATTCATGCGCTTACGTCTTTAGTACAAGTAACACTAGTTTCAGTGTCAACATCAAACAAATTTATGAAGTAAGGATGAAGATTTTCTTATTGACGTCTTTTAGCTTTAACCCAATCATCAAAACAAAATTGAGCCTCACTCCACTAATAGATGATGTCGAGTTTTCAACAACATCATTTGCATCTTCAAACTCAAACAAGTTGTTACATAATATTCAAGTTCTGAAATGAAACTCGATTCAGATGATGAAGATAAAGGTCTTGGTTTTTTGTTTCGTTGTTGCATTAATAGATATGCATGACCTTTTTTTTTACCGAGCAGAAGATGACTTCTCAATGAACTATATTCCAAATACAAACAATATATATTTCTTTTAACATTATTAATTATTCTGGAAACATCAGGTTTTATCATAATGTCATCACATATAGAATCATAATATATATCTAAATATTATTGTAAAGCTTCTATTTTAATTTGAGGATAAAAAGTAGTTGTAATTAGATTTATTTAAGGTATTTCAAAATAATATTTAGTCCACTTTATTTTCATTACATTAACATAATCATTAAAAGCATCTGAATCAATCTACTCTTTTAAAGCTACAATAATATTAAGACATTCATAAACAATTAAATGACAAGTTGGATAATAAACACCAGACAAAGTATAACTAGCATCAGTAAAAACTATTAACAATTTCAAAACCTTTTCACAAATATCTCAAGTAGTCGAAAATAAACACATGTTTTGCACATTGTAGTTGAAAATATTACATAAAAGTTCTTTATATTGAAAAGATTCATTTAATAAATCATAAGTTGAATTCCAACGAGTTGGAACATCACGGGAATTTTTTTTTGTCTCATTTTATTTGCTCTACAAAATCTAAATTATTCCTTCATTACTTATAGGTGTGACCAAAGATAAGACAAAGTTGTTTTAATAGGTTGAATATAAGTTTCTAGATTTCTTAAGCCATCTTATACACATAAATTCAAAACATGACATGCACACCTAACATGAAAATATTTACCACCAAATTGTAGCTCACAATATTTTTTAAGATCAGGAATCGAAGCAGTGTTAGAACTAGCATTATCAAAGCTAACAGAAAATACTACTTTTACAAGATTATATTCTTCTAAAATTTGTAAAATTAATTTTGAAATATTGATAGCCGTATGAGAATCATCAAAGACACGATATGAAAGTATTCTCTTTTGTATTATCCAATTATCATCTATCCAATGACAACTAATGGTCATGTAAGAATGTGTTTGCCAATGATCACTCCAAATATCACTACAAATAGAAACTTTATTATCTAAATTTGAAAATACTTCAAATAATTTTTTTTTACATTTTTATATAATTTATGCACAATATGTATTAATGTAGTACATGGAATACGTGTAGCAGCAAAATTTAATGCAGTTTGAAAATAATCTACAAAATTTAATTTTTCTCCAAAATTAAAATTTAAGTGTTCAACAGCAACCAATTTAGCTAATTCATCTCAATTTTTCTCATTACTATACTTAAATAAAGAACCAGAATTAGTGTACCCAATTATTTGTGTCTGTGAAGATTTCATACCAATTTTGTCTTTGTGGTTCCGTTGCAAATGTCCACGCAGGGTCTCATACCTTCCTCCTAATTTCCATTTGTATGTAGACTTACAATAATTGCAGTGCACAATATATTGCCTTCCTCCGATACTAAGTTCTTGTTTTGTGAGGTGCTCTTTGAAAATATCAGACTTTCTTAGGTGTGTGATACTAATTCCGGTTCCCCATAACGTTTTTCTCCATTATCTTCATCAACTTCAAATTAAAACTTGATACGTGGAATACATGTAGCAGTAGGATTTAATGCAATTTGATCTACAAAATTTAATTTTTTCCCAAAATTAAAAATTAAGTGTTCAACAATAACAAATTTAGTTAATTCATTTTTATTTTTCCCATCACTATACTTAAATAAAGAACCAGAATCAGTAGTAGTAGTATATCCGATTATTTGTGTTTGTAAAGATTTCATACCAATTTTGTCTTTATGGTTCTATTGCAAATGTCCACGCAGGGTCTCATACCTTCCTCCTAATTTTCATTTGTATGTAGACTTACAATAGTTGTAGTACACAATATATTGCCCTCATCTAGTACTAGGTTCTTATTTTGTGAAGTGCTATTTAAAAATATCATATTTGAGCTCTTTAATTTTCTCTATACTTGGAATACAACTTTCTTGGGTGTGTGATACTAATTTCGGTTGCCCAATACTTTTTTCTCCATCATATTCATCAACTTCAAATGCGTCATTATCGGTGCTAGTTCCGGTGCCGGCACTAGTGCCAGTGATAGGAATGAAAAAATCAATTGTTTGTGGATATTCAAAATGAGTCGGTGGTTGA
Source organism: Apocynum venetum (assembly GCA_019593545.1). Lineage (NCBI taxonomy): Eukaryota > Viridiplantae > Streptophyta > Magnoliopsida > Gentianales > Apocynaceae > Apocynum > Apocynum venetum. The sequence goes on from SRSM01000149.1 coordinate 1,657,340, forward strand.
ACATTGCTTGGAGTGGTTAATTGATATGTGTAAATATATTAATAAGGTGATAGCAATGGAAATTCCATTGAAGTTTTCTCATTGTTTCTTGACTTACTTGAATTTGACATTTTTTTCACATTTGAAAAGAAAATATAAAATGACAAACTAAAAATTCAATAAGAGGCTAGAGAGAACTTGAGAAAGATAACTTAGAATAATGCTAATGTAGAGAGAAAATAAGATTGATATTTGATAAATGTGTAAATAAAATTGATCTGAAATAGGGAATTTATAAGGGAATTTTTTTAAAACCGTTGGAATTTCAACCATTTTATTTTCATTTTTTTTCTTTCTTTGAGAAAAATAATTTAAAATGACAAAAAAAATATAACGTGCCAGATTGGGCATGACTTGTTTAAGAAAACAATGCGCACAAATCACAAGACACAAATTGTCCATACCATTAGGGAACATAAATGTCTAAAATAAATTAAAGATGATATGTATCACATAAAAAAATATTATATTATACTAGAGAGTAGGGAATGTTTCTTTGGTATTAACCAAAAAAATTAAAAGTTAGCATTAAATGTAGGTTTGAGGGAAAAAAATTAGAAAAGAACAAAATAAATAATGTGCACAAGTTACAAGACAACTTGGGAATGATTCCATTGACCCAAAAAATAAGGCAACGGTGTATGCTTATTTATATAGGCTAGTTGACACAAGACACTATTTATATTTTTTTTTGTCCTTTTTTTATTTTGAGGGAAAAAAAAGAAATCCATGAGTCATGTGATTAATTTGAGGGGAAAAAATGGCTGAGATTTATTTGAAATTTGAAATTTAAAAATATTAAAAATTTATTTTTTATTTTACATAATTATGTTAAATTGGAGAGTTAATGACAAGATTAATACATAAAAAAAATATAACTTATCAAATAAAATTATATATATAATTTTTAAAAAAGATTTGAACTGTCTGTTCAACGGTTCATGAACTTTCGGTTCCGGTTTATGAATCGCTGGTTCACGGTTTATCAACAAAAACCTAAACTAAAACTGAAAACCGCCAATTTATGAACATCTATTGACCGTAAACCTAGTCAACAATTTTTGAACCATTGATCACGGTCTTGTTCCGGTTCGATTCTTTGATTCAGGTTCAACATTGGTTAGGTCTACTTGGGCACCCACAACATTGAGCCTCCACAAACCATAATTGTTTTTCATAAAAAAACATCTTCCCATTTATGTTGCTTGAATTAAAATTAAATTCTAAATTTAACATTTAAGTCATTCTATATTTTTCACTCTTAAAACAGGAATTACTAAAAGATAAGAGGAATACACAATCTAATCCATTTATTTGCCTCAGATTCTTCATCTCTATTCACTCATTCACATCGACAAGAAAGACCATCATCTTTGTTGTATTACGTGCATTCACAAGTAATAATATTACTGTTTCAAAATAATTTTTTCTCCGTGAATATTATTTTGGGCTTCATTTATGCAGTCCTAATTATTACAAGAGCCATCAGACATAATTTGTTGTTTTAGTAGTTATTTGATTTGTGCATTAATGTTTTCAATAAATAAATTAAATTGATTGGTGCATCAGTTTAAATCAAATTAACACATCTAAATGAAATAAACTACAAATCTAGCAACAAATTTTGATTCCTAAAGTGAAATTAGCATATTATAACCATAATCAAAGCAAATTGATACGAACCTCACCAACTTGTGATGAAACCCGCTATCTATATTCATATAGGAACTACACCCGCTTGTGATAAAACCCGGACCAATATTGAAATCAAACCCCAAGATCTATATAGGTACAGTATGTTGTGCCATGACCCAATATCTATAAGAAGATATGAACCAAGACAACGAAAGAAATGAACGCCATATTCACGGAGTGATAAAATCATATTTGAACACCACAAGCAACACTTGATAAGTTCATAAAGTTCTTTCAAGAACTAATAGGACAAACCTCTCAAATGATTTCAATAATATCAAAATAGCTGCCCAATTTCGTTTTTCCCCAACTCTAAATATTTGGAACAACCCTCCAAGGTTACGTAAGCATTAAATGAACTTAAAAGTATCTTGGAACAACCCTCCAAGGCTAGGTATCCTTTAAATGATCTGAAAAGCATGTATTAAATGCATATTTGATTTGGAAACAACAAAATAGTGCATGTGCATTAAATGTTTTTGAAAGTTGACTATAAACAGTCCACATATTAAATCAATAATTTCCCACTTATTAAACAGTCCAAGTGAAAAATGTCCATGCATTCTAACCAGCCTCTTGAATTGATTTAATAATATTAATAAGGTTTGGATAATCATTTGGGCTTGTATTGGTGCTCAACTTTTCATAGTCAACCCAATTCTATTCAATTAGTCCATTGAGTGATTTTTTTAATATTTTGGCTTTAAGTCTTATAATTGGCCCACTAGGAAGTGTTAATGGATCATGTATGTGGACCTTGTGCATCTCTTATTGGTTTGTATCATTCTCCCTTTCTTGAAAATGATTTTTCTATCCCCACGAGGCTGTAGTTATGAACGTCTTTTTTTTGGAAATCTTTCCTTTCTCGAAAGCAACCATACCCAATCACCTGATTCAAAAACTATTTTCTTTCTACCTTTGTTGGCTTGTTGAATAGATTACTCAGTCCTCCTCTCAATATTCAATCTTGCTTTTTCACGAATCGGCTTTACAAATTCTGGTTTATCTTTACCATCTAAATTCACTAGTTCACTCAAAGGCAAAAGAATTAGATCTAAAGGAGACAATGGATTAAATCCATACACATGCTTAAATGGAAAAATTTAGTAGAAGAATGCACACTTCTATTGTAAGCAAACTTAGCACGAGGCAAACAATCTTTTCAAGTTTTCAAATTCTAATAGCAAGCAACAAAGAAGACAACGTTCTATTTTCAACTTCAGTTTTACCATCAGTTTGTAGGTGACAAGTAATAGAAAACAACAACTTAGTTCTTAATTTTCCTCACAAAATTTTCCAAAAGCAACTTAGGAACTTTGCATCCCTATTAGAAACTTTTATTCTAGGCATGCCATGCAACCTAACAATTTCCCTAAAGAACAAATCAGCCACATTTGATGCATCATCAGTTTATGGCATGGTATAAAATGAGCCATTTTAGAAAACCTATCTACCACAACAAAAACAGAGTCTCTCCCCCTCTTAGTCCTAGGTAATCCTAGAACAAAATTCATAGAAATATCAGTCCAAGGTTCACTAGGTATAGGTAGATGAGTGTACAAGCCATGGGGATTTATCTTATGCTTGGCCTGTTTGCATGTTATGCATTTCTCATAGTCTTTCCATATCACATTTCACGTGCGGCCAAAAGAAACGATCATGAAGAATTTCATATGTCGTAGCTACTCAAAGAATATATATGCATACACAAAATATTTTCCCTAAACAAAAATCCATCATGCCTATAAAACTTACCGAATGCAACTTTTTCACATGCTTTGAACACATCACCAAAATCAAAATCAATTTCATACAAGTCCTTAATGTATTCAAAATCAAGTAATTTTGTATCCAATATTGAAAGTAAGGAATACATTCTAGATAATGCATCAACCACTACATTTTCTTTTCCTTGCTTGTATTTGACAACATATGAAAATGTTTCAATGAATTCTACCCACTTGGCATGATGTTTGTTCAAATTTTGTATTCCTTTCAAGTACTTCAAGGATTCATGATCTGTGTGAATCACAAACTCCTTTGACCATAGATAATGCTGCCAATTTTGCAAGGCCTGAGCCAAATCATACATCTCTTTATCAAATGTCTGATAGCTTAGGGCTGCCCTATTCAACTTCTCACTGAAATAAGCTACATGACGACCTGGTTGCATTGAAACAACTCCAACTCCTATTAAATACCAAACTTAACTAATTTATGCAGTTAGGGCAAGTAAGGGCCGAACCCACGGAGACTTGTAAATTCTTTAATTAAATAAACTAATCAAGGTTTTGGTGGAAAAATTTGATTATCTAAAAGATTAAAGTTGTAAATAAATAAATCATAAACAATTAGAATCAATGGATAAAAATATGTTAGTAAGGATTTTGTATTTCAGTTTCATTTATTTGGGATAAATCATCGATAAACATATATTTAAGTAATGATTTAGAATTCTGCTTAGCGCCACAAATTCAAATTCCTATAAAATTAGGTCAATCCTTGAAAATAAAGGCAAATTAACCCTAAACTTAATTAAATTAAATTACCGAATCGCTCGTCTAAAATAGCCAATCCAAATCTTAAGCCCAAGGACAACATCAACACAAATCACACAAAATTAACGACCAATTAAAATCATGCAATTTTGCTCAAAACAATTCCATATCAATTAACCAAACACCGATGTAGATTAATTAGTAGTTAATACTATTGATTAGCGAAAACCGATTCTGCATAACCCTAATTAATGAACTATATAAAATAATTAAGAATAATTAAAATAATAATTAAAATCCCACAATTGATAGAATTAAAACAAGAATTATTCGAATACTCAGATAGATAGGAAAAATCTCTGAAAAGATTAGCTTTTTAATTGAAGAACATAATCTCATAATACTAAATAAATTAAACCTAAAACATATACTTGCTAACTAAAGAAAAATACTCACAATCCATACAAGAAAACATCACAAAAAGATTAGGAAATAAAGAGAAACTCATTAATCGGAAGACCGAGTTCTTGAGAGACTCCGTTCCTTGATCTTCAACAGTGACAAAATAATGTTTCTAGGTTGCTTGGAATATCTAAAACTAAGCTAATAAATCTTATAATTACAAAAGGTTCTAAGATTAATTACATAAGAATTATAATTAGAAACTATTTAAAAATATCCCAAAAATTTCAATTCGGAGAGTGGACACCCATATTTGGAAAAATGGACGCTTGAAGCATAAAAAATGCCCAAGTGGACACCTGAGGGGTCCAAAATTTTGAAGGTGGACACATGAATTGGAGGAGACGCGTTCATGTGTGTCTATGTCTTTCACACATCCACTTCTCATTTCTTACAAACAACATTCTTCAAACTTCCAACTTCTCCCAATTCCTTCTTAACATCTTAAAGACCTACAAACAAAGATAAAAGTGTAAAGAACCATTTGAAGAAAATAAACACATAATTAGCTAGCTTTTAACTCAATAAATAACAAATTAAACTCCTAAAAACCAAGCTAATTATGGTTCAATCACTAACAAATATATGTGTTGGCCGTTCTCGAATTGCTTTCACGTTTTCCTCATCTACTTCAATTCTTGTAGCACCAACAACAAAACCAAGAAACACAAGTTTATCTGAGCAAAATGAGCACTTCTTGATGTTCGCAAACAACTTTTATTTCTTCAAAGTGTTCAAAATAGTTTCAAATATTCTTCATGCTTTTTCAAGTTTTTGCTATAAATTAAAATATCATTAAAATAAACAAAAACAAACTTGCCAATAAAAATATGCATAACATGATTCATCAAGCACTAATGTGCTAAGAGCATTAGTTAAACCAAAGGCATCACTAACCAATCATACAAACCATATTTAATCTTCAAAGCAGTTTTCCATTCATCACCTTTCATCCTAATCTAACGATATCCACTCTTAAGATCAATTTTAGTAAAAACATAAGTACCATGCAACTCATCAAACATATAATCTAATCTAGAAATTGGATGACGATACTTTATTGTTATGTTGTTGATGGCTCGATAATCACAGATCCTTCATGTCTTATCCTTTTTAGGAACCAATAACACTGGTATTGCACAATGACTCATGCTTTCACACACACCATTTTTCCAATAGCTCATTTACTTGTGTTTCAAGTTCTTTTGTTTAAACGGGATTGCTCCTATAGGTTAGTCTATTTGGAATTGGTGCACCGGGCATAAAGTCAATTTGATGTTCAATCCCTCGGTTTGGTGGTAAACTATGTGGTATATCTTCAGGAAGACATCATTATAATTGACGAGCGTGTCGTTGCGCTATCAAATTAATACCAAACTCAACCAACTTATATAGTTAGGGCAAGTAAGGGTCGAACCCACAGGAATTTGTAAAATTTTAGAATAAGTAAACTAATCAAGATTAGGGGGGAAAGATTTGGTTTTTATCTAAAAGATTAAAACTTAAAAATAAGTAATTCACAAAATAACTAGAAATCAATGGATAAAAAAGACGTTAGCAAGGACTTTGTATTTCGGTTTCATTTATTCGGGATTAATCATTGATAATAACCTATTTGAGTAATGACTTAGAATTCCGCGTAGCGCAGCAAATTCCAATTCCTGTAAAAATTAGGTTAATTCCCGAGAAGCACGGCAAATTAACTTTAACCTGATTAAACCAAATTACCGAATCGCTCGCATAAGATAGTCAATCAAGTTATTAAGCATAAGGACAACATCAACACAAATTACATAAAATTAATGGCCGATTAAAATCATGCAATTCGTTTCAAACAATTCCCTATTAATTAATCAAACACAGATTTAAATTAATCAATAGTTACTACTTTTGGTTACCGAAAACAGATTCTGCATAACCCTAGTTAATCAACTATGCAAAACAATTAAGATGGCCAATAATAATTGAAATAACACAATTGATAGAATAAAACCAAGAATTGTTCAAATACTCAAATAAAAGTAATGATTCCTTGAAAAGATCGGGTTTTTAATTACAAAACGTAAATCTCATATTCCCGAATAACATAAACCTAATACATGTCCTTGCTAACTTAAAAACGTTTACTCACAAAGCATAAAGGAAAACATCATAAAAAGATTAAGGGAAAGAGAGAAACTCATTAGTCGGAAATCCGATTTCCCGAGAAGCTCCCACCCTTTGATCTCCTACAATGCTTGGGAAGAAAATATCTAAGGTGCTTGACACCCTAAACTAAGCTATTAAGGCCTATAAATAGTTAGAAAAGGTCCTAGGGTTAGTTACATAAGAGTCCTAATTCAAAACTACTAAAAAACTGCCCAAAATCTTCAATTCTGAGAGTGGACGCGCGTGCTGTCAAAAGTGGACGCGCGAGGCTGTCAGAAACGTCCAAGTGGACGCGTGAGGCTCCAAAACTACTGAGAATGGACGCGTGGATGAATAGTGACGCGTCCACTTCTTCAAGTGCGCGTCCAATTGGTTTCTAAGGCGCGTCCACTCCATTTTTCCTGCGAAACAACTTCTTAAAGCTCCTATCTTCCTCCAATGTCTTCTAAACATGTTAAAATACCTTCAAAATACCTGCAAACAAAGATAAAAGTGTAAATAACCAATTTAAGCACATAAACACACAATTAGGTAGATTTTATTTCAATAAACAACACATTAAACTCCTAAAAACCAATCTAATTATGGTTCAATCAATAATCTTACAAAAGTGATACAATATTGCTCGGCAAAGAACCAACCAAATCATTAGTGCATATAAGAGCCTTCTTATACAAGAGTAAGATAAGTGGTTGTTGAGAAAATAAAGTTCTTAACCTTACTTCTTGTAGTAATAAAATTGCATTTTTCCTCTCTTATATTCACAATGGTAGAATTTTACTTTCTTTTTCTCTTTTTTTTTCCTCTTCCAATTCTTCTCTCAAGATCTTTTCCGCTCATCTTTTCATGTGATTTCTAAAGTTTCAATTGATCCTCCAAAGCTTGTTGTGAAGTTAGTGGCATAAAAGTAATAGGTTGCCTTTTCAAGGTAAAAGAAAACCTATTTGTGAATCCATCATGTGTGACTCCTATCATATTGCCAAGGCCTCTGAAAAACCTAAGAGGGGGGGTTAATTAGATTTTTATCCGATTTTCAACCTAATTCAATAAAACACCTCTTTGACAACAAATATCAAACACTCAGTGTGCTAGTTGTGTGAGTAAAAATGTGTTCAAATAAAATGCAGAAAGTAGAGCAATGAACATAATGATTTATAGTGGTTCGATTTATCCAACAAAACATAATCCACTACCTTGAGTTACCTACTCAAGGATTTTACCAAATCCCTTCACTAATCAAATAAATGAGATTACAAAAAAGGCTCAACCAATTCACCTTAGAGTCTTACAAATAACCTTTCAACCAATCAAGGCTCACTCAATCCTTGAGTTTTACAACACAACTTTGATTATACAATAATCTCACCACTTTCCTTAGTAAAATCCACACAATACAATTCAAGTCAAGGTTCACCCAAAGGTTTTACAAACAAACCTTGAATACAAAATAACCTACACAAGGCTCACCCTAACATTTACGATTTTATGCTACTTGCAACCTTGATGTAATTACAATCAATGATAAGAGATATCACCTTAATGTGAAGATATACAATCAATTGAGTAATGATAGATATCACCTTAATGTGAAGATATATCAATTTGAAATACAATCACCTATTTGAGTAATGACTTGCCCAGATTGCTCAAAATTCACATTTGAATGTAAAAACCCTTGAATGATTTTAACAAGATTGATGTTTATAAAGGGTTTTGAAATGTTTCTAAGATGTTATAGGATCAAGACATACAATGTTTTTACTCAAAAATTATTCTTAGAAAGACTTCCAAAGGTTTTGGTATTTATAGGTTTGTTCCCAACGGTAAAAAATAAAGTTGTTGGAAACCCACTAACAATTTGCGATCGACCGGTGCATTGTCCGCAACATCATCTGCAAGCTCAATGGCCAACCTTCGAATGATGATTTTAATTTTGTGGTCGACCACACCTCACTTGCGGTCGACCGCATGGTCGTCCATAAGTTGACAGATAAACAAATTTGACAGTAAATGCATCCACAAGATAGACCAACTTGTGAATGATACCTAGACCACTTTAGGTCAACCAAAACAAGTTCATTTGTGCATCCACAATATTTTAACAAACAAATGATGATTTCAATCTACCATATAAGTTATGGTATCAATCCAACAAGAGTTTATGAAATATTTAAGTTTTGAAATCACGATGCATGGTTTTCGATATACCAAAACATATTTTAATATATTAAAAACATTTTGAAATAACGTTTTAAGTTCATAGAGCAACCTTTAGAGACCATTACTCAATTAAAGGTAAAACTAGAAATATCAAAAGATATTAAACTCTAAAACTGTACCTCTAGTGCCTATCTAATCCAACAAATGCTTGTCTTCAAATCTTAATAGTCTTGAGTTGTATACTTTCTTGAAGACTTGAAATATTGTCCTTGCATGGATTAAATCATGAATCCAAAAACTCTATCACTTGTACAATCAAGACATTAGTTGTCATCAATGTTTGTTATTAATCAAAATTAAGACATTAAAAGCTTTAGGGTTTTCAGCCCCTATAATAGAATTTGACAAGCTTGCATTGGAACCACATCACAAAGAACATTTTTATACTTCCCAATGAATAAAGCTACTAATGCTTGCTTTGTTACCTTGATGTCCCCATAATCAATCAACCACTGCAATAGGTATGGACGAGAGTGTTTTATGGTTCAATAAGCCAATTTATCCACCATATTAGTGTTGGCCACATTGGTACAACTTCATCCATCAATTATCACACCACAAACTTTATTATTCACAAAGCAACATGTATGAAACAAGTTATTCATTTGGTTATTTTGTACTTCATTAATATGAACATTGAGAACTCCCTTTGCCACCAATAAATTTCTATCAACAGCATTTTTTTCTACACCAAAATCTTCCAAAGATGGGACATCATCATCTACTTCATCTTCTGACTCAAGCTCTCCCTGGGTTTATAACCATCACTCTTCTACTTGCACATTGATTAGCTATATGTCCATACCACTGACATTTAAAGCACTTGATATCATGGGATTTAGAAGTATTACTCTCGATTTTACCTAATGTAGTGGCTGCATTAGATTTGGCATTATTTGAGGATTCAAATTTTGACATGTTTTGTGGCTGCTCCTTTTTAGTTATTTTCCATGTGATGGTGAAAACACCATATTGTCCCCTCCTAGCCAAACTCTTTCTCTTGAGTTGTTCCTTTACTTTTGTGACTTGATTCACCATGTCTGACAACTTAACATAATTTTGTAGCGCAACTAGATTTGCAATCTCATTATTTAAACTATGCAAGAACTTGATCATGGCAGCTTCTTGATCCTCTTCCTTCAACATTGGCTCGGATCATTGCTATCTCCATCTCTTTGTAATACTCATCAACACTCTTAAAACATTGGGTTAATCTCTACAACTTTTCAAACCAACCCCCAAAATAATGGTTCAGGATAAAACGCTTTCTTATGAGTGTTTTCATCTTTGCCCAAGTAGAATCATGTTCCTCTCTATTTCTTCTCCTACTTATCATCAATTGATCCCACCAAACAATATCATAATTAGTAAATTCAGTTGCTATCAATTTAACCTACTTCTCTTCTGAATAATTATGGCAAGAAAACACCATTTCTATCTTAATTTTCCACTCTGAATAAGCTTTAGGATCATTTTTACCTTGGAAAGATAAAATTTTAATTTTTATACTTTACAAGCCATTATCTCTTCTACCACTAAACCTAGCTTCTTTGTTCCCATAACCATTTCCAAACCTGCCACGGTTGAAATATGGCTCATCTAACTCTTCCACATCTTTTTCTTCATCATCCAAATTTCCCCACCTAACTTGATCATGTTGTTGTCTATTGGGATTGTTTTGTTCTTGTCTCCTAGGTACACCAACTTCTACTCTATCCAATCTCTCCTGAATAGGTTCTAACTCAACCCTCAATATTCTCCTAATTTCTCCAATCAATGATTGCATTTGGAGATTTGGATGCTCCCTCAATTTATTGTTCTTATCATCATGAATGTTGGTCATGTTTAAAATCAGGAAAACAAAAGTAACAACCTCACAAACATTCCCTTACATGTTTCACTCAAGAATTCTTCACTTGCACTCATATCTTCACTCAAAATGATTTTCTTGTCTCACACACTTTTGCCTTTTTCCACTTATTTGTCTTATTTAGTTCTCAATCAAACTCTCAAAACAAATCAAAGTAACTTGTAGCAATTTTAAAATGAGAAACAAAACCAGAACTTATTGAAGGAAGGCATGGATGAAAGACAAATATAACAATACCCCTAACCCAAAAAAAGATGAAAACAAGACTTAGAATCCCAATGATTTCTTAGAAACAGAATCTGTCCAAAGTCACAAATTTTTCTTTTTCATTTTTTTTACAATCAAGCAAAACTAAGTTTATAGAACATAAAAATATAGACTAATCTGGGCAAACACAATTTTACGAAGAACAAAAATGTAAAGCAAGAAAAACAAATGAAGGATAGGATAGGATAATAAAATTCACCCGTAGAAGTTAGAACCAAAGCTCTAATACCAAATGATACTAACCTCACCAACTTGTGACGAAACCCACTATACATTCAAGCTATTCGGAGTTACAAAATTAGGTAGGTACATTTTTTTATTTATGAATATATATATATATATATATAAATTTAAACTTTATGAAGTTACAAAACATAAAAAACAAATATATAAATATATACATATATAACTTCAAAGCGATATAGAGTTATATAAACCTCTTCACTATGGATTGAAAGTCCTCTATATCATCCGACAAAGGTTGATGAAAAGCTTCCATGTTGTCCAGCAAAGGTTTATGAGAAACCTCAATGTCGTCTGGCAAGAGTTGATGAGAAGTCTCCATACCCTCTTCACCAAAGCTAGTGGGAGGATTATAGATATTTTCTCTAGTTAATAGACATTGAGCTCCAGTTATGCTTGTAAATACACAATCTGCGGTTGGAGGGAAAAAATTTATGAGACAGTCATAAATAGGGTCTTGAAGCCTGACTTGAGCTTCATATAGTATTATGTCAGTGGCTTTCCTATGATCACTTTCTAGCAAATGAGCAAGGAGTCTTGAGACATTATGAGCTCCAAACACTTTATGAATAGCAGTAAAATGCATTGCTCCTTGTTCATGACAGAAATAAGGTTTTAAAATACAACCTTTCACATATTTGTTTCTCAAAAATCTACAAGCACCACAAGAAGAACTGGTGGTAGTCATTTTTTTCCTCCTTATTAACCACGAACGGATATAATAGAAATAAAAGGGGATACCAGAAATGGAGAAAGAGAGAGATGAGCAAAGGGAAAGATGAATATGAGATATAAAGTGAAATCCCTAAAGCTTTTAAAGTTTTAATTTTGATTAATTGACAAACATTGATGATGACCAATCATTTTATTTACAAGTGATAGTATTTGGATTCATATATCTAACCTATGCAAGATCAAGAGTTCAAGTCTTCAAGAATGTTCTTTTGGTTAGATAGAAACTAGATGTATAATATTTAGTTGTTGATATCTTTTAGATATCTCTAGTTATCCTCATTTGAGTAATGGTTCATAAAAAATTGCTCAATGAACATAAATCATTTTTCAAAATGATCTTTACATGTCAAAACTTGTCTTGGGTATTCAAGGAAGTCCTTAAACTCATGCATTGTAGTTTTAAAGTCTAAACGTTTTAAAAATGCGTGTTAAAATGATTTCACAACTTGCATTGTTGATTGGGAACTTCATTTATGATATAATTGCATAAATGAGGACTTTTAGTTACTTGAAAGTTACCCACGTATTGACTACAAGTTACTTGAACTTTTTATGCATGTTTGTTAAGTTTCAAACGACCCAACTTCATTCTTTTGGTGACGTCAGACAATAATTTCATTGTTATATGCATTTAAGAAGTGGTAAAATCACCAAGAAATAACAAGGGGGTATAATACCAATTGAGATTAGAGAACGAACTATAGATATTGAAGAAGACAAAGTAGAAAATTAATTGGATATCCAACTTATATATGGTGATATTCTTCCTGCTCATCTGTTAAATATGCTTTAAATCAAAGATCTCTTAAAGAACTAACTGCTCTCACTCTATATGAACAACTATTATGCATTTTCTTCAAGTTGATCTTAATTTTAAAATGCATACTGGTTTTATACAATGTTTGTCCACTTTTAATGGATTACTTGGAAAAGATCTACTTAGGCACATTAAATAATTTCATGTAATTTGCACTAATCTAAAACAAGAAGGTACATGAGATGAAGTTATCAAATTGCGTTCCTTCCCTTTTAGTTTACAAAATAGTGCAAAATATTGGTTATATGATTTTTCTTTTGAGTCTATTCAAGATTGGACTGGTATGCAAAGAGCTTTTCTTGCTATATATTATCCCCCATCTAGAACTGCAACAGTCTGAAAAGATATAAGTGGCATAAGACAACAAACTGGAGAAACTTTGTATGAATATTGAGAAAGATTTAAAAGAATGTGTGCTAGTTGTCCTCATCATCAAATACCTGAACAATTATTAATTCAATATTTTATGAGGGCTTGATTTCATATGAAAGGATGACAATTGATGTTGCTAGTGGTGGTGCTCTTTCAGATAAAACCTCACAAGCTGCACGTGAGTTAATTGCTACCATGACTGCTAATTCACAATCTTTTAACATCATTAATGATATTGCAGGGAAATTGGATCATCTATACATATTGAGCAAAAATTGGATCATCTTACCAATTTAGTTCGTCAATTAGTAGGGAAAAAAATCAATGTACTATTAAAATCATGTGGATTTTGTTTAGACAATTACCGCCCTACAGATTCTTGTCCTACACTTTTTCAAGAGGAACAAGTCAATGTCATGGGTAATTTTCAAAATGTCCTTAAACGGCGGTCCACCGTTTAAAGGATGAATTTGTTGTGGTGCTTGGGCTACCATATAAAAAATTGTCATAAATGGTACTATTCCTGCAGTGCAAACATCTTAATGAGGTTCTATTGGTTTTCTTTTCTTCTTGGTTTGAGTAGAACCACGAACATCAGGAGAGAATGTAGATCGTTCTTGACTTTTGGGGAGGCCAAGATTCTCATTTTCTCTAGAGGTGGGGTCATCCATTTCAATATCCAATGGGACACTTATCTTTCATATGATATTTGAAAGCCCTAACGCTTTTAATGTCTTAATTTTGATTAATGACAAATATTGATGAGGACTAATGTCTTATTTGTACAAGTGATAGAGTTTTTGGATTCATGATTTAATCCATGCAAGAACAAGATTTCAAGTCTTCAAGGAAGTATACAAGTCAAGACTATCAAGATTTGAAGATAAGCTTTTATTGGATTTGATAGGAACAAGAGGTATAGTTTTAGAGTTATATATTTTGATATCTATAATTCTACCTCTAATTGAGTAATAGTTTCTAAAGGTTCCTCTATGAACTTAAAATGTTATTTCAAAATGTTTTTAATATGTTAAAATATGTTTTGGTATTTCGAAAACTATGCATCGTGATTTCAAAACATAAATGGTTCATAAACTCTTGTTGGATTGATACCATAACTTATATGGTTGACTGAAATCATCATTTGTGTGTTAGAGTATTGTTAATACACAAATGAACATGTTTTAGTCGAGCTAAAGTGGTCCAGGTATCATCCACAAGTTAGTTTATCTTGTGGATGCATCTGCTGTCAAATTTGTTCATTTGCCAACCTGTGGACGACCATGATGTCAACCGCAATGAAGTGAGGTCGACCGCAAGATGACAAAATCATCATCCGAAGGTTGTCCAGTAAGCTTGCGGATGATGGTACGAACGACTAGTCTGATATGCGGTCGACCGCACTTCCTGAGTAGGTTTCCAGCCGTTTCATTTTTGACCGTTGGGAACAAACCTTTAAATACCAATACCTTTGGAATTCTTTCTAAGAAGATTTTTGAGCAAAAACATTGTATATCTTGATCCTATAACATCTTAGAAACATTCCAAAACCCTTTCTAAACATCAATCTTATTAAAATCATTTAAGAAGGGTTTTTACATTCAAAGGTGAATTTTGAGCAATCTTGACAAGTCATTACTCAAAGAGGTGATTGTGATTCAAATTGATATATCTTTACATTATGGTGATATCTATCAAACTCTCTATCTATTATTATTGATTGTAATTGTATCAAGGTTGCAAGTAGCATAAAACCCTAAGTGTTAGGGTGAGCCTTGTGTAGGTTGTTTTGTATTCAAGGTTTGTTTGTAAAACCTTTGGGTGAACCTTGAATTGAATTGTATTGTTAGGATTCACTAAGGAGAGTGGTGGGATTATTGTATAATTAAGGTTGTGTTGTAAAACTCAAGGGTTGAGTGAGCCTTGATTGATTGATTGTATAATTAAGTAGTGGATTAGGTTTAGTTGCAAAAGCTCCTCAACAAAATGTTGTTGAAAGGAAAAATCTTACTTTACAAGAAAAGGCATGCTCTATACTATGTGAAAATTATTTGCAAAAATATTTTCTAGTTGAATTTATGAATACTTTTTGCTATATTGTTAATAGAATGCTTCTTAGATCATTTGTTAATAAAACCCCTTATGAATTTATGTTTGACAAAACTCCTTCCATTTCCTACTCTAAAGTGTTTGGTTGTAAATGGTTTATTATAAATGTCAAAGACAATCTTGATAAGTTTGACAAGAAATCCGATGAAGGTATGCTCATTGGCTACTCTTCAAATAGAAAAGCTTATCGTGTTTAAAATAAAAGAACTATGGTTATTGATGAAGCTATTCATGTTGCATTTGATGAGTCTAATATTTACTTGCCAAGAGATGAGAATGAAGGTGATTTTCAAGAGCTATCTATTGAGTTAACGAACAAAGATATTGTTCAATCAAATGAAGTTCATTCAATATCTAAGGATGAAAGTGAAGAGATTATTGACATACAATAATCAACCTCACATGAAGGAGAGACAAATCATGATCTTCCAAAGGAGTGGAAATACGTCCATAATCATCGAAATGATCAAATCAATGGTAATCCCAATGAAGGGGTAAGAACAAGAAGACACTTTATATATTGTGTTGATAATCTTGCATTATTGTCTCATATAGTACCTAGGAACATTGATGAGCCTCTTAGTGATGATTTTTGGATCATTGTCATCTATGAAGAGCTAAATCCATTTGAAATGAGCAAAGTTTGGGAACTTGTACCTAAACCTTCAAATCACATAATTATTGGTACAAAATGGATTTTTAGAAACATACTTGTTGATCATGGTATTGTCACTAGAAATAAGGCTACACTTGTTGCTCAAAGATATAATCAAGAAGAGGGCATTGATTATGATGAGATTTTTGCCCCAATTACTATATTAGAGTTCATTAGAATGTTACTTGCATTTGCATATTTTATAGGTTTTAAATTATTTCAAATGAATGTTAAAAGTGCATTTCTAAATTTGTTATATCCAATAGGTAGTTTATGTTGAACAGCCTCCTGGTTTTGTGCATAAATCTTTTGAAAATCATGTTTACAAACTTTCAAAAGCTTTATATGGTTTGAAACAAGCTCCAAGAGCTTAGTATGAAAGGCTTAGCAACTTTCTCATTGAAAAATGATTGACTAGAGGAATTGTAGACACTACATTATTTTTAAATAATAAAGTGCATGACATTTTAATTTTTCAAATTTATGTTGATATTATATTTGAGTGAACTTTGTTATTAAAATTGATGTGTTTATCCATTGGCCGAGAAAATGTTCTATTTTTAGAAAACTATTGAGTGTTTATATACAATTGCTAATGAGTTTGTCATTATATAGCTTTTTTAATTATCAAAACAACGATTTTTGGTTGATTATAAGTTGCTTAGAAGAAATTTCAAATGACACCTGAAGAAGGTGCGGTCGACCGCATCTTACAGGAGTATCGTTCGAAGAATGGCCAGTGGACTTGCGGAAGACCTCGAGAAAATCTTCGGTCGACCGCATGGTACAAGCCATCGATTGCAAAGTAGACAGAGGACTTGTGGACGACCAATATCAAATTTTTGGTCGACCGCAGATTACTACTCATCGATCGCAAAGTAAGCAGAGAACTTGCGGACGACCACAATCAAATTGTTCGGTCGACCGCACAAACTGATTCTATCGTCCGAAATAAAAAATAACAAGAGATAAGCATATTGGATCAAAAAATGGTTCAACCAAATTTCAAATGGTACCAAAGAAGAAGAAGAGCAATACTACTTTTTTATTCACAAGTAAGGAGAATTAAATTTAATTCTATGACTATCTCGAGCTTTGAAATGTGATTCTTGAAAGTACCATCAATTCCAGTAAGTTTTCTTTTTGAAAATATCTTGAAGTATTTTGCTAATGAAGAATGATATGATATTATTGTGCATGATGAGCCTATGTACTATGACTATATGCTTCAATGCTATGCTAATCTAGAGAAAAATATTCTTGAAGGATATCAAGTTGTATATTATGTGTCTAAAGTATATGGTATTGATTTAAATTTCAATTACTATAACTTGGATGATATTTTGAGTGCTCCTGTTGATGAGATTACATTTTTTTTATACTCACCAAATTTGCTATTATTATGCATTCTCCATTCAAGATTTTGAAGATTGCTTTTACAAATGAATAGTCCTTTGTGAATCTTTCAAAAAGGGAATATATTTTTTTTAGTCTTGAAAATAATATACTTTGTCATATGTGCATCACTATATTTTCACTCATAGATGGTCATATGACATCTATTACTCATTTGCACATGTTTATTTTGCTAATTATGTTCAAAGGAAAACAAGTAGATCTTGGTTATCTTATGGATACCGTTCATTGATAAGAAGGCTAAGAAAATAGCAAAGAGTCTACTTTATAGGAGGTTGCTTTAAAAAGTGTTCAAACATTTTGAAATATCTTTACTTGAGGTTGTTGACATGAGATATCTTCACATACATGATTTTGTTGCATACAAAAGGATGCATGACTTATGTTTCAATGATGATTGGGAGTTGAGAAAGAAAATATCTCAAGAAGATTTACTCAAAGCCATTACCGAAATTGCAAGATTGATGGGTGAAAATGTACTCATTATTATTTAAAAGGGCATTCATGAAAAAGGTATTGGTCAAGAAGAAGCTGATCACTTGATACTTCCACTAGAGAAAGAATAAGGATAGGGAAGACATCAATGGAAGAGGAAAAGGAAACTCCTTTGGGTACTTCTATTAGAAAGAAACTGAGTGAAGAAAAATGATTGATGCAAGAGGAATATAGATTTTATTCCTCCTACAAAAGATGCCTTGTGGAATGATTTGGAGCATCTTTCAAACAAGATGGATATTATCCTTGAGAAGTTTAATACTCAAATCCAAGATGTGTTTGAAGAAGTTGTTCAACTTAAATCAAGAGTAAAGTTTCTTCATCACAAGGGTGACAATATATCTACTCAATATGAGGCATTATATTGAGTCCAGATAATTCCTCACATTTTGTTGAGAAGACTACATATCTGACATATTATCCTATTACTCATATCTGTCATCAAGTAGTATTGAACCATCTATTGCTGTTGATACATCATCTACCATCATTTTAAAGGATACCACTGTAGTGACTACTATTGATGATCTACCAGTTGAAGCTATTATCATTCCAGAGACCACTTCTTCAACATAATCATTTTTGCAGTTTAAGGTCTATGCTCCCAAGCCTCGGACTCTAGCTTTGGCTACTTGAGGATCATCTTTATACCTTTCATTTTCTTTTTATATCTATAATACACTATTTTCATATGTTTTTTGCTACATTATGATCTCTTCATTACGTATATTTTTAAGTAATGTAGTTTATTGGTTTGATTATTCCCCATGATGACTCATTGGTAAATTGAGAGATCTTAATATATGTTTTTGACCTTATTTTAATCCTTCATACACATTCTTTTTGAATGATGACAAATGAGAAGAAAAACTAAGTATTGAAAAACCTAAGAGGGGGGTGAATTAGGTTTTTATCCGATTTTTCAACCTAATTCAATAAAACACCTCTTTGATAACAAATATCAAACATTTGGTGTGCTAGTTGTGTGAAAAATAATGTGTTCAAATAAAATGCAGAAATTAGAGCATTGAACACAAAGATTTATAGTGGTTCGGTTTATCCAACAAAACCTAATCCACTACCTTGAGTTACCTACTCAAGGATTTATCAAATCCCTTCACTAATCAAATAAATGAGATTACTAAAGAGGTTCACCCAATTCACCTTAGGGTTTTACAAATAACCTCTCAACCAATCAAGGCTCACTCAACCCTTGAGTTTTACAATACAACCTTGATTATACAATAATCCCACCACTCTCCTTAGTGAATCCTAACACAACAATTCAATTCAAGGTTCACCCAAAGGTTTTACAAAAAAACCTTGAATACAAAACAACCTACACAAGGCTCACCCTAACACTTAGGGTTTTATGCTACTTGCAACCTTGATACAATTACAATAAATAATAATAAGAGAGAGTTTGATAGATATCACCTTAATGTGAAGATATATCAATTTGAATCACAATCACCTCTTTGAGTAATGGCTTGTCAAGATTGCTCAAAATTCACCTTTGAATGTAAAAACCTTTCTTGATTGATTTTAACAACATTGATGTTTTGAAAGGGTTTTGGAATGTTTCTAAGATGTTATAGGACCAAGATATGCAATGCTTTTGCTCAAAAAATCTTCTTAGAAAGAATTTCAAAGGTTTTGGTATTTAAAGGTTTGTTCCCAACGGTCAAAAATGAAGCTGTTGGAAACCCACTCAGGAAGTGCGGTCGACCGCAAATCAGACTTGGTCGTCCGCACCATCATCCTCAAGCTCACTGGACAACCACCGGATGATTATTTTTCATCCTGCAGTCGACCGGACTTCACCTGCGGTCGACCTAATGGTCGTCCACAGGTTGGCAGATGATTAAATTTGACAGCACATGCATCCACAAGATAAACTAACTTATGGACGATACCTGGACCACTTTAGGTCGACTGAAACATGTTCATTTGTGTATCAACAATACTCTAACACACAAATGATGATTTCAAGCAACCATATAAGTTATGGTATCAATCCAACAAGAGTTTATGAACCATTTAAGTTTTGAAATTACGATGCATGGTTTTCGAAATACCAAAACATATTTGAACATATTAAAAACATTTTGAAATAACGTTTTAAGTTCATAGAAGAACCTTTAGAAACCATTACTCAATTAGAGGTAGAACTAGAGATCAAAATATATAACTCTAAAACTATACCTCTAGTTCCTATCTAATCCAATAAAAGCTTGTCTTCAAATCTTGATAGTCTTGACTTGTATACTTCCTTGAAGACTTGAAATCTTGTTGTTGCATGAATTAGATCATGAATCCAAAAACTCTATCACTTGTACAAATAAGACATTAGCCCTCATCAATGTTTGCCATTAATCAAAATTAAGACATTAAAAGCTTTAGGGCTTTCAAGTATTGATAGCAATGTTTAGGAGTTATATTTGTGTTGTGTTCTTTTGGAAACTAACATTTTGCAGGAAGATGAAGATCAAGAACGCTTACAACAAAAGGGGAGAATTCAATGCAAAGAGGAGAAACCATCTAAAGAAAGATACTTGAAGTTCAATAATTTTTGGGGAAAATCAAGGATAGGTACAAAAAGGAAGATACGTCCAAAAGGGGAGAGTTTGAGGAACTTGAAGTATTTGAAGTGCACTTGACGATCACGTTCATCAAAACCAAGAAGAAGAAGAAATAACTTTAAAATGTTAAGTATGGCTATCATTAGTTTAAAATTTATGTATTTCTAAGTTTTTGAGTTATTGAGAATGAAGGAGAATGGGAATTGTGTGTTGATGGCCGGATTGGCCTTATGTGATATATTTCATTCCTGTTTGCTTGTTAAACTTATGTTGTAAAAATGATTTTTATAAGAGTTACAAATGAAACTCTGTCAAAATTTTTACATAACTGATGCATATTGATAGAGAGAGCTTTATAAATGTTTTTATAGTCTATCTATATGCTCTTAATTCTGGAAGGAAGAAGGATACAGAGGTTGGTGGAAAAATAGGCTTCTTTAAGCCTATATAAGCTAGGAAGTGATACAATATTTGTATCAATAAGCTAGGAAGCCTATACAATGAATACTTTCATTTTGAGATCCAATATTTGTTTGAAAAATGTTACATTTTATATATTTCTTGATATCATCAAACTAAATGGCTATATGCTATATGTGATATCTTACAAATACCTAGCATATTGTAAGGGAGAGCATTTTACAATGTTTGATACATATTCTATAAACTCTTCCTTACTTTGTATCCTTGCACTTAATTGTTTTACCTATCACATTGCATCAATATTTGTCATCTTAAAAAATGGGTAGATTGAAAGCCCTAAAGCTTTTAATGTCTTAATTTTGATTAATGACAAACATTAATCAAGTGATAGAGTTTTTGGATTCATGATTTAATCCATGCAAGAACAAGATTTCAAGTCTTCAAGGAAGTATACAAGTCAAGATTATCAAGATTTGAAGACAAGCTTTTATTGCATTTGATAAGAACTAGAGGTATAGTTTTAGAGTTTATATATTTTGATATCTCTAATTCTACCTCTAATTGAGTAATGGTTTCTAAAGGTTCTTCTATGAACTTAAAATGTTATTTCAAAATGTTTTTAATATGTTAAAATATGTTTTGGTATTTTGAAAACCATACATCGTGATTTCAAAACTTAAATGGTTCATAAACTCTTGTTGCATTGATACCATAGCTTATATGGTTGATTGAAATTATCATTTGTGTGTTAGAGTATTGTTGATACACAAATGAACATGTTTCAGACGACCTAAAGTGGTCAAAGTATCGTCTACAAGTTAGTTTATCTTGTGGATGCATGTGCTGTCAGATTTGTTCATTTGTCAACCTGTGGAAGACCATGAGGTCGACCGCAAGATGAAAAATCATTATCCGAAGGTTGTCCAGTGAGCTTGTGGATGATGGTGCGGACGACCAGTCTGATATGAGGTCGATCGCACTTCCTGAGTGGGTTTCTAGCATCTTCAATTTTTACCGTTGGGAACAAACCTTTAAATACCAAAACCTTTGGAATTTTTTCTAAGAAAATTTTTGAGCAAAAACATTGTATATCTTGATCCTATAACATCTTAGAAACATTCCAAAACTCTTTCTAAACATCAATCTTGTTAGAATCATTTAAGAAGGGTTTTTATATTCAAAGGTGAATTTTGAACAATCTTGACAAGTCATTACTCAAAGAGGTGATTGTGATTCAAATTAATATATCTTCACATTAAGGTCATATATATCAAACTCTCTATCTATTATTATTGATTGTAATTGTATCAAGGTTGCAAATAGCATAAGACCCTAAGTGTTAAGGTGAGCCTTGTGTAGATTGTTTTGTATTCAAGGTTTGTTTGTAAAACCTTTGGGTGAACCTTGAATTGAATTGTATTGTTAGGATTCACTAAGGAGAATAGTGGGATTATTGTATAATTAAGGTTGTGTTGTAAAACTCAAGAGTTGAGTGAGCCTTGATTGGTTGAGAGGTTATTTGTAAAACCCTAAGGTGAATTGGGTAAACCTCTTTTGTAATCTTATTTATTTGATTAGTGAAGGGATTTGATAAATCCTTGAATAGATAACTCAAGGTAGTGGATTAGGTTTTGTTGGATAAACCGAACCACTATAAATCATTATGTTCATTCCTATAATTTCTGCATTTTATTTGAACACATTAGTTCTCACACAACTAGCACACCAAGTGTTTGATATTTGTTGTCAAAGAGGTATTTTATTGAATTAGGTTGAAAAATTGAATAAAAACCTAATTCACCCCCCCATCTTAGGTTTTTCAATATTCTTTATAAAAAATTTTAAACAAACATTAGAAATTCTATAAAGCTTTATATTTCAAATTGTAAATAAAATTACAAAACTACAGACTTTCAAATAACCATTGCTATGGCAACCTAAACATATAGTAATACTTGTATATGCTTCTTGTTCTTCTGTTGGTATGAGGGATTTATGGGCTGGTCTTCACCATATATCCCTCTCCGTTGATGGACCGTGGCTTGTCAATGGTGACTTTAATGTCATCGCACATGATGGTGAGCGCACCGGTAGCAGTTTCAGAGATGGGGGTATTAGGGATTTTGGGGATATGATGTTGTATTGTGGTTTGACTGATGTTGGTTTTGTTGGGTGTCCATATACATGGACTAATCATCGGGTTTGGAAGCGCTGGATCATGTTCTTTACAATCCATATGTAGCTTCCTTCTTCAGTAAATTGACTGTGAGACATCTCAATAGGTATACTTCCGATCATTCTCCGCTCTTGATTGAGATGTCTATAGAAGATTCTTCTGAATTGAGGTCGTTCTGATTCCTCAATGTATGGACCACTCATCATGGTTTTCAGTCATTCATCATTCAAAAGTGGTCATTACCCACCCATCTTACGGGTATGACTGCTCTCTGAGAGAAGACTTTCCGACTGAAACAAGGTTTGCGTTGGTAGAATTGGCATGTCTTCGGTGATATCTTTCTTAGAGTCAATGACGCTGAGCTGTCCGTCACTGAGGCAAAGGCAGTGTATAACTGTGATATTTCCCCCTCTCACAAGGAGTAGTTGCATAGGGTTCAGGTCAAGCTGAACCGTACTTGATTGTTCTACCAAAGGTGTTGGGATATTGTCTCCAGGGACGTTTATCAGACAGTTCTAGATTTCTTTAGCGGTGGTCGTCTTCCCAAGGGATTTGTTGCTACCTCTATCATTCTTCTCTCTAAGATGAAGGGTGCATGTAGATGATCCGAGTTCAAACCCATTAGTCTTTGCACCGCGTTTGAGTTCTCTTTTACCTCTTATCATCTCTCTGCAATAGAGTGGTTTCGTTCCTGGCAAGCTTATTGGGGATAATGTGCTACTGGCCCAAGAGATAGTCCACACGGTCGACGTAAGGGCCCAGCGTAGCAACGTTATTCTCAAGTTAGATATGACTAAGGCTTATGATTGGACCGACTGGGGTTTCCTGCTGACTGTTATGGAGCATTTTGGTTTTGATCATGTATGGATTGATCGGATCTGACGGTGTATCTCCAAGTGTCATTATTTTGTCTTGGTCAACAGACAACCTAGTGGTTTCTTTTGATCGACCCGAGGTATCCGTCAAGGTGGCTCGATATTTCTCTCGTTGTTCGTCATTGCCACAGATTACTTCTCTAGACTTCTCACATATGAGTTCACCTGGTTCTCGATGATGCAATACATACATAGGGGCCCGTCTCTTGTCTTGTATCTGTGTTTCGCTAATGACATGATTATTTTTGCCAACAGCCATAAACAGTGCATTCGTAAGCTAATCGATGTTCTCGAGCACTACGAGGCAGTCTCTGGTCAGTTGGTGAATCGGGACAAAAGTGCACTTATTCTGCCACAGAGGTATTCCCCTATTTTCGTTCGCAGGACTCAGGATTTGACTAGTTTCACACATCTCCAGCTATCTATTACTTATATGGGTGTGTTGTTGTATCGGGGTCAACGACAGTCTTTTATGTATGACGATCTCGTACAGAAGGTTCATAGCTGGATCTCGGGATGGGCATGTCGTTTACTATCTCTAGGAGCTCAGATCCCGTTGTTGTGTTTTGTCCTATCTTCCATGTCTCTTCACCTTCTTCAGATCGTACAGCCTCCCAAGACTGTTTTGAAGAGGCTGGAGAGCTACTTTGACAGATTTTTATGGGATGCCCAAGATTAGACCCGCAGACTCCATTGGCGCAGGTGGAAGTCTCTATGTCTTCCGTACGATAAGGGTGGTCTTGGATTCAGGAGATTACAGGATGTTGTCAATGCTTTCTCCCTTAAGTTGTGGTGCCGGTTCCGTTCCCAAAATTCTTTGTGGGCCCAATTTATGCTGGGAAAATATTGTGTCGGGACGCACCCGTCACTCGCTAAATGTACTTACACTACTTCTCGAGATTGGCGCAGGTTAATCCGGGCTGGCCCACGCGCTGAGAGTCACATTGTATGAATTTTAGGTCGGGGACATATTTTCTTCTGACATGACTGTTGCATGGGAAACACTACTCTTTCTCAGCAGTTGCCCAAGTCCACTCACACTTCGGCTCGGGTCAGTGATTTTTTTTATGGTTCGTATTGGGATTTCGACCTCCTTTGTCGGGCGGTTCCTTCTTCTATAGCAGAGCGGATTGTTAGCCTACCCCTATCAATTGATACCCCGGATAGAATGCTGTGCAAGGATACGCTGGATGGTAGGTTCACTACCAAGTCGGCCTGGCAGATAGTTAGGGAGCCTTCTGTTGTTCGGATTCCCTATTGCTTATTTTGGGAACCTTCCATCCCCATAACCATATCATTATTTTGCTGGAGACTGTGGATGGTTTGATCCCGGTAGATACAGTTATCAGGGACCGGGTCCAGATGGCATTGAGATGTCCCTGTTGCCACTCAGAGAAGACTCTTCAACACGTGTTCGTTGGCAGTTCGGTTGCCGCTTAGGTATGGGCTCACTTTTCTTCTATTTTGCAGGTATCAGTCTGTCAGCAGGACGAGATACACCTCTTCTTTCACTGGATTGGATTAGGCCAACACGTCACCAGGGGTCACATTCGCATCATTGTGCATTTGCTCATTTTCTGGTTCCTCTGGATACACGCAATGATGCGAAGCACGAGAGCATTGCTATAGAGCCTCGGTGGATCATCTGACGAGTTCACAAGCATATTTCATTTCTACAGATGGGACGCATGTTCTAGTACACGCACTGGTACGGAGACACAGACTTTGTTTCGTTATTTGGAGTCACATTATGTGTCATAACATAGACCGTCTGTAGGATCCTACAAGGTGAACACCAACGGATGTATTAAGGAATAGATGGCTAGCAGTGGTGGGATTATCAGAGACAGTGACGGATGGTGCTTTCTGGCTTTTGTTTGTTTTACGGTTTTTGCCCCATTCTCGAGGCGGAGTTATGAGCTATCTTCGATGGTCTCCTTTTGGCTTGAGATTTGGGATTGACTGTATTATGGATAGAGGCAGATTCCGCCCTAGATGTACACTGCATCACATGAGGATGAGGTCTATGACATATTCAAATGCTTCTTTGGAGTATTTGACAGCAGTTATGTTTCGACAAAGACACTGTTTCCCACATCTTTAGAAAGGGAAACTAGGTTGTTAATGATTTAGCTTCTGAGGAATGGAGACGTCAGATTTACACAGTTTTCGCACCTTAGGAGTTGCACCATAGGACTAGAGTCTTGATGCACATGGATAGACTTGGATACCCTTCTGTTCAAGGACTCTAGATTTTTTCATGTATTCTTATATTTTTCGCATATTGGATGTCAGGTCCATTCCCCCCTCATTTCTTTGTACTTTGTTTTTTGTTTTGTGTTTATGAGATTCATGGGGTCTCTTTCCCCTTAAAAAAAACATATAGTAATGCAGTTGGGGTCATTGAAGTTTAAATCACGATTTCATTTTTAGAATATATCATCCTTGAAAGCCCTAAAGCTTTTAATGTCTTAATTTTGATTAATGACAAACATTGATGAGGACTAATATCTTATTTGTACAAGTGATAGAGTTTTTGGATTCATGATTTAATCCATGCAAAAATAAGATTTCAAGTCTTCAAGGAAGTATACAAGTCAAGACTATCAAGATTTGAAAATAAACTTTTATTGGATTAGATAGGATCTAGAGGTATAGTTTTAGAGTTTATATATTTTGATATCTCTACTTCTACCTCTAATTGAGTAATAGTTTCTAAAGGTTGCTCTATGAACTTAAAACGTTATGTCAAAATGTTTGTAATATGTTAAAATATATTTTGGTATTTCGAAAACCATGCATCGTGATTTCAAAACTTAAATGGTTCATAAACTCTTGTAGGATTGATACCATAACTTATATGGTTGATTGAAATCATCATTTGTGTGTTAGAGTATTATTGATACACAAATGAACATGTTTCAGTCGACCTAAAGTGGACCAGGTATCGTCCATAAGTTAGTTTATCTTGTGGATGCATGTGCTGTCAAATTTGTTCATCTGCCAACCTGTGGACGACCATGAGGTCGACCACAGTGAAGTGAGGTCGACTGCAGGTGAAGTCCGGTCGACCGGAGGATGAAAAATCATCATCCGGTGGTTGTCCAGTGAGCTAGCAGATGATGGTGCGGACGACCAGTTTGATATGCGGTCGACCGCACTTCCTGAGTGGGTTTTCAACAACTTCATTTTTTACCATTGGAAACAAACCTTTAAAATACCAAAACCTTTGGATTTCTTTCTAAGAAAATTTTTGAGCAAAAACATTGTATATCTTGATCCTATAACATCTTAGAAACATTCCAAAACCCTTTCAAAACATCAATCTTATTAAAATCAATCAAGAAGGGTTTTTACATTTAAAGGTGAATTTTGATCAATCTTGACAAGCCATTACTCAAAGAGGTGATTGTGATTCAAATTGATATATCTTCACATTAAGGTGATATCTGTCAAACTTTCTATCTCTTATTATTGATTGTAATTATATCAAGGTTGTAAGTAGCATAAAACCCTAAGTGTTAGGGTGAGCCTTGTGTAGGTTGTTTTTTTATTCAAGGTTTGTTTGTAAAACCTTTGGGTAAACCTTGAATTGAATTGTTGTGTTAGGATTCACTAAGGAGAGTGGTGGGATTATTGTATAATCAAGGTTGTGTTTTAAAACTCAAGGGTTGAGTGAGCCTTGATTGGTTGAGAGGTTATTTGTAAAACCCTAAGGTGAATTGGGTGAACCTCTTTTGTAATCTCATTTATTTGATTAGTGAAGGAATTTGATAAATCCTTGAGTAGGTAACTCAAGGTAGTGGATTAGGTTTTGTTGGATAAACCAAACTACTATAAGTCATTGTGTTCATTGCTCTAATTTCTGCATTTTACTTGAACACATTATTTCTCACACCAAGTGTTTGATATTTATTGTCAAAGAGGTGTTTTATTGAATTAAGTTGAAAAATAGGATAAAAACCTAATTCACCCCCCCCCCTCTTAGGTTTTTCAATCCTAATTTTTTTAATAAATCAACAATGTCTCCCTTGATTAGTGCACCATACAACAACATAGAAAAAATAATTACAAAGATGACTTCCTAGCTATATCTATATATAAGATAGAACAAACTAGCTTATTTTGTCTTTACCATTCCTATCTATATTTGTTTGACTACGTCTATAGCTTGAACTTGTTAAGAAATCTACTATAATTTTTTTTTTTTTTTTGCATTTAAAATGCCACATGAGCATATAATCTTTAGAATAATCAAAATATTTCTACTAATTATTTTTCTAACTACCATCAAGATTTCATAGGAAACAAAACTGTAAAAAATTTAGATTCTAGCACTATATACAAAATATTTTACAAAAAACGAACTTTCTCACTTCAAAATCTTAGACCATTTAAATAGCATATTTCTAATCAAATTTCTAAAATTGAAATTAAATATATAAATTATCTTGAACACTTCAAACTAAACATTTCAACAACAAAAAAAACAAAAATCCAAAAAATCCTAATCATTCTCAACCCCAAGTATCAATAAAATAAATATAGTAATCTAACCTTGAAAAGATCTTTGCTCGACTGACTATGTCGAACAGCGACCAAAGAATTTGTCTAGGCGACCAACTATAAGGGGTGATGATTGTGACTCGATAGTTGTGGCCACCGGCTAAGGAGCGAAGGAGTTGCGGACCAGTGGCAGCGGCACCAAAGTGAATTGAAGAGTACTGAAAGAGAATTAGATGAGTTGCGAGACTTAGTTAGGGCTTCTTTCTTCTTCGTCTTCTTTTTTTTCTTTGAGAGGAATGGCTTCTTTCTTTATTTAGGAATATATTAAACATTTTTATTAAATATTATAATTACGTTTTCCTGTCCAATTCAATTTTCAAAAATGAAAACTAAAAATCAAATCGTAATTTTTGTAAGGGTTGAAGACCAGATTGGACCTAATTGTATTCATGAAAAACATAATTGTATTGATAAATACAATTCGGTTCAATTTGTTATTTCGGTATGAACCGTATTGTGCACACCACTAATAATATGAAGCTTTGAGTTGAATTTTTTTTTAATAATGCAAGTGCTATTCTATCATTTAGTGGTGCAAGCTCCATTTGATGCAAGCTCAATTTCCATAGCATTAACAATTAGACAAAATTTACTCAATTTAACCATTAGATATTTCAATCTTTATGGATCATTGAGCATAAAAAGGTTGTATAGTACAACACATAGGCTTCACATTCCTCCACTCTTTTTTGTTGGGCACCTAAAACAATTACACACATTCAAAAACATCATAGTGTATATTCAAATGATTTTGTTCCACATTTAAGCTTCTAATGTTTGAATTGCCTTTGCCATAAGAAGTGGAAATTTCCAAACTGATTCTATAGTGCAAGTGATGGAAACGAGGTGGGGTGGGGACAATCCTCACCCCGTCCCCATTCTAAATATTTATCCCCATCCCTACTATTCTCCAACCCTACCATTTTGACCCCAACTAATTTTTAAATTTTTTTAATTATTTTCCCAGAAAACCTATTATATCATATTATCCAAGTAAACCTATTGCATCTTTCACCAAAGTTAAAAATAAGGTTTTTAAATTAAAAATATCAAATACAAAGTATCTCATACATCAAATAGAAACCATTAATATAAATATAAATAAGTTCATCCTTAAAGGCTACATCAAACACTATCTTTCTTAAAAGATCACTTAAAAACCTCAATTTTATTCAACCAACAATGGAAAGGACCTGTAAATCAATAGACGATATTAGACATGGTATTAGGATGAATAGCATAAAGACCTTATTACCATAAATTTGATGAGATATATCAACAAACAATTTTAAGATGAAATAAATACAAGTTTGTGCACTCAATTCACAATAGGAATGATCAATTTTCAATTTTTTCAAATCGGGATTAGTTTTGAATAATGAACAAATCACCATCAATGCAGCATTCCATGACAATAGTTGATTAATAATATAGAAATAATTAATAATGATTTATTTGAAGTCATTCCTATAGTAGAACAAAAGAATAAAAAATTAAACTAATCAACAAGTTAGTAAAATTTACCACCTTATTATCATTCATATCATCTAAAATACTAATAAGATACCCATCAGAAGTTGTAAAAAAATAGAAGTATAATTAATTTAAATTTGATAAACTAAATTATAAAGTTAATTTCAAAATAAATGAACTAGTTTTTATTAGAAATACCTTTCAAATTTCATGATAACCAATTGTTACCACACATTAATGCATGAAGTGTAGTTGGAAGAAGCTTGCTACGATGTGAATTCACCATCATTCCTCCGGTACTAAAGACAGACTTTGAGGATACTATAGACACTAGAATAGACAAAATATCTTTGGCAATCATATGGAGAATAGGATATTTAGTTCTATTGTTTTTCCACCATGACAAAATCTCAAGTTCTCGGTTTCTTGGTAAATGTCCTTCATCCAAATATTGATCTAACTATGACTTTTCTAGCAAATTATTGTCTGCCACTACTACAAAATCATCAAATGTAGCAATAGTATTCTTCCATTTCTTCATCCCTTGATCACTCTCCAAGCACAATATAAGTTTCAACCCTTTATAGTTTTCTACTAATGTTCCAATAAAAAAAAAAGTGTCCTCCAAGACATTACTTAACATCTCACTTATGTATGGAAAGAATACATAAAAAAACTTGTTAACAATATAAAAAAAAGACTAAGTTTAATTATATATAAAAGTAATAAAAATTATCATTATGATGTAAAGAATATTTACTTTAAAATTCTATTTTGTACTAGACATGCATTATCAATCAAGTAAGCAATAATAGCCAATAAGATTTGTTTTGGTTGTTAGTAGTCCACATGTCACAAGTGATGGCAATCCTCCCATGATTGTCATTCAACAAGGACAACATCTTCTCTTTCTCATCATTAAAAATCTTCAAGATATCGTTTTCATGTACTTTTTGAAATAATTTTGAACATAGATTGTAAATTTGTAAGGAATGTTCAAAAACCATATACAAAGGGTACTCATGTATAATTACCATTTCAACTAAATCTTTCCTTGACATTTATGGACTGAAATAAATTGTTTCCAAAGTTTTTAAAGTAGAATATAGAATACTTTTTGCCAAGCCTATAAACATTATCTAATGAGTTGATTCTTTTTTTTTTTTTGACATATTCTCATATGATCAAATAAGTGCCTTGCTCCATTTTTAGAACCACAGACAAGTGATTGGTTGCAATAGATACACTCAGTTCTAGGTTTACCATTAACTATAATTTGCCTAAAATAATTACATGGCTCTAACATTTGTCTTCCTTTATGTCCAACATCACATTTAGTATTTCCTTTATGAGATACTTTCACTTGATCTTCAACTTCATTCTCACCACTATGTATATTCATTCTCAAATTGATTGGTACTAGAATATGGAGTTAGAGTTTGGCTATCTTTTCTTACTAATTTAATTCAATTTTGACTTTGTTGAGCTTCTCAAATCTGTAAATTAAACATATAGTATATTTGAATAATAGGATCTATAAAATTACACAATCAAGAGACATAATTATATGTATAAAAGAGAGAAGTTGGTAAAATCCCCAAGAATATAACATTCATTTGTTTGCAAGAAGTTGTTCTAATGCCTTAACATAACCTCATAGTATATTCAACATACATTAAACATAGCACTGTTTTGGAGCTTTTTCCATCACCTAGAAATTGTGAACAAGGGCAAAAAGAACATCCAAACTAATATATTTAAAGACTTCATTTTTTTAGCATACAAGAACAAACTAAAAAAGCACAAAATTCAAAGAAGTCTAAATGCAAATAAATCAAGACATTTTACCAAATTTGGTAAAATTATTACTTCACAATCATAGGTCCTTTGCTTCATAGATCATTAGAGAAATCAAGAAAAAAGACCAAGCAAAAAATTCAAAATAAAACTAAAGGGACACCAAAAGGAGATATTGCAATAGAGAAAAAAAACCTCATATGGACGACGACAACAGATAGTGAGGCTAGGTGGAGGTTGGTGCTGATCGATTGGAGTGAGAAGTGAGAGTTAGAGTTTAAAGTCTAGAATCGAGAGAGCAGCGCAAAAAGAGTCTAAATTTGAGAAGTTAGAAATGGCTATTTGAGTTAGGGTTTCATTTAAGACTTAAGTTTCTTTTTCTTTTGTATTCAAGAACCAAATGCATATATTGATGCTTTAGTTTTATTATCAGAGATAAGATGATTTTTTAGTATTATAAATTTATAACCAACCCAAAAATAAAAAACAAATTAGGAAGAGAAGGGAAATGAATTCACTTTTTAGTTATTGCTTTTCTTTTTACCATATATATATTAGTAAGGATATATATGTAAAAGTGTATATAAAATCTACATCTCAACTAAACTAATCATAATTTCTTAATATGTGTGAAAAAACTACCCGGTTGTCTTTGTGGGATGGAAGAAGTATTTGTATACTTCTAGATTTCTCTCTGTATGGATGATTCTGCTGATTTGAGTGAGTCCAACATAATCATGCATCAACTTGTACTTTCTAATTCATTTTCAAAGTCACGTAAGATGAGTAATCTCCAATGAGACCTATGGAATTAGAATTAGTAGAAAATTACAACCAAGCATATTTTTCAAGACCATAACACTTGATACTAATACATATTGTTTGGAGAATGTATCATTCTTTTTTATCAAGCCCATTACATCAAATTTAGCACCAGTTGTGTACATGTTAAACTAGAGTGAATCAAAGTAAGCAAAATATTCCTCTTTATTTTAAGTTCTTCCCAAATCATCTTGCACCAGGGCTCATTGCTCTAATAAATATTTAGACAATTGAAACCTAAAAAAACACCAAAGACTATGAAGAATGAACAACTGACTTACTAGAAGTATCATTGAAACACATCTGAATCAAGCATGCCTTGCAAAATGTTTGCAGCCAAAGCACTAAGACATAGACCGTATACTATGCATCTTTGAAAATTGCCGATATCTAGAACTTCACAATGGCATGCATAGAGTTTCCATGTACAAGTACCTTTGAGGCTATCTTCCTGTATGAGAACCTCATCTAACAAGGTCCATTCTTGAGAACGTCGAATGATGCACAAATGAGATAATCAACAAAATCAAAATCACAAGCTTCAAAAACATTGTAACACAATAAGGAGTATAATTAGAGAGCTCCTCACATCACCAATTCGAGATTGCCAATGAAGTTTCATTATTTTCTCTCTTTTTCTTTTTCTTTTTTTTTTTTTTGCAGTTGGCGAGACTTAAAGATCTCTCAAGAACTTATGATGTGGCTGAAATATTGAGGATTGAACTTTAAATATTCCAATCCAAGTAGACAATTATTTCATTCTTGTATGGACAAGAGAAGTCTCAACAAATATATTATTACATTTGGCAAATATTTTTAAAAGAGAATATTTATATGATTCATCAAGATCAATTACATCTTCGACTTGCAAATAGAGTTAAACACCATTGAGACTCGAAAGAAGAAACTTCCAGTGGAATTCAACAGTTTGGAGTAGCACCAACAAGAAGTCTTACACATGTATCTATCAAAACTAAACATGGTTGATAAAGGCACAAGTTGATTTATGTTAAAAAAATAAAGAATTGCTGCCCCCTTGTCATCAATGAGTTTTTTTTTTAATTCTTTATGTTACAACATTCTTGAATATTGTGAAGCATGTGTTTTCTTGTCTTTTTTTGTCTCATGAAAATAGGAGAAAGTAAAATGGAGACTTGTGCATTATTATTTTCAAGATAAGAAGCATGGTCATTGAAAATGCTTTTAATATCTTAATTTTGATTAATGACAAACATTGATAAGGACTAATGGTTTATTGTATAAATGATAGCATTTTTAGGATTCAATTATTTTATTTATGCAAGTTCAAAGTTTTAAGACTTCAAGGAAGTACATGCGGTATCAAAAATTGAAGACAAGCATTTTATGGATTATATAGGAACTAGATGTAAGTTTTAGATATTGATATCATTTAGATCTCTAGTTTATTTCTTTGAGTAATAATTTTATAGATTGCTCTATGAATTTAAAACATTTCTCAAAATATGTTTTATAAGTTAAAACTTATTATGGGTATTTAAATTTGTTTTCTAAATACATGCATTTGCTCTAAAGTTTTATAAAATAAGTTCCACAACTTTTGGAGTTGATTGGTAACTTAAATTGCATGTTTGGAAAACTTAATGATCATTTTTTTGTGTTTACGGTCAACTGGATGATAGCAGGCATCTTCCGCTAACTATCCAGAGGAATCTAGTAATGTAACAGACGATCAAGCGGTCAATCGATAAATATCAGGCATCATCCGCTAATTACCTAAATGAGTCTGGTGATGTAGCAGGCGTTCAAACGGTCGACCAGTAAATACCAGGCATCGTCCGCTAACCATTCAGAGGAATTTGGTGTTCTAGTGGACGACCAAGCTTCGTAGAGATCGACTGCATATCTCATGAGTGAGATTTTAACAGTCACTTTTATGACCATTGTAACACACATATAAATACCTAAATGTTTGAAAAACTTAGTAACACGATTTTCTAAGTATAAATTTGATTCACATTCATTATAGAACATCTTAGAAACATTTTCAAACCATTTCTAAGCATTTGCATTGCAAAAATTATCCAAGAATGCTTTCATACATTTATAGGTGTTCTTGAGCAATCTTGTGAAGCAATTAATCAAAGAGATCACTGAACTACATTTTGATATATCCTCACAATCAATGTGATATCTATATTAAATCATCTTTATTCATTTCTTGTAAACTTATTCAATGTTGCATTTAGCTTAAAAGCTCTAAGGGTTAGAATGAACCTTGAATTGAAGATAATTGTGATTATCTTATTTTTCTGTATTTCATTAATTATTGTATTAGAGATTGTAGTAGAATCAATGTTGTGTTGTAAAAATCTAGGACTTGAGTGTACCTTATTTGGGTAAGAGGTTTTGTGTAAAACCCTAAGGTGAATTGGGTGAGTCTCTTTTGTAATCTCTTATACTTTATTAGTAAAAGATTTTGTGAAATCCTTAAGTATATAACTCAATGTAATGGATTAGATTTTGTTGGACAAATCGAACCACTATAAATCATTGTGTTCCTTGTCTTATTTACGTTTTTTACTTGAACACATTGTTACACACATGAACTGCACTCCAAGTGTTTGATTTTTGTTGTCTTATAAGTGCATAATTAAATTAGGTTGCAAAAATCAGATAAAACCTAATCCACCCCCCTCTTAGGTTTTTCAGTCATTTTTTCCAGGAGGAACGTGGTTATTATTTCCAAGACATGAAGCATGCTGAAGTTTATTCCCAAGACATAGAGCGTGTTGAAGTTACTTTCTGTCTTGTTATTGTCAAATCATGTTGAAGATTGATTAGCCTTGTTATCTTGGCTATATATTGAAAACTCAAGAAGAACGACGTGTAATGGAAGAAGAAGAAAGGAATACATGAGAGCTATTTGAAAAATATATCTTCCAAAGAGTTATGCAATGCAAACATTATTTCGCTTGTGATTATCTTTCAAGTGCATTGTTGTTACAACGATCAATGTTAAATTTCATTCGACAATGATTGTCTATCTGAATAACAACTTGAAGTTGTACTCAACTTGGATGATAACTGAAGAGAATTCAAAAACGCAGTGACTTCAACACTTAGGGGAGGACATGACAGTGTTATCAGCAACATATGGTATTGGTGTTATTACAACTCGTGGAGTTGTTAACATATTTACTAGTTTAAGTCGCATTCAACATGGTTCATAACTAAAGAGAGTTCAGGAAAATGACTGCTTCAACACTGGGGAGAGGACTTGTCAATGTTGCTTAACACATGCTGCTGGTGTTAAAGCAACTAATGATGCTGTTAAACTTATATACTGGTTAGGGTATACTGTTGTATTAAGATAAGTATAGCCCTTTGTACTTTTGTGAAAGTCATAACTAGTGGATTAGGTCTACATAATGAACTAGTAGTAGGAGTGTTCTCCCAACTGCGTTAACAATTTATGTTGTTCATTTACTTCATACTTTGTCAATGTTATTGTTGCTTTAATTTTTAAGTCAACTATAACTAAACCCTCCAACACTATAATCAATTGGTATCAGAGCTACAGTCAACGTTTATTTGCTAAGTTAGAATGTGAGATCTAGTGTTAGAGATATGACAACAATCAAGGAAGGATGATCAATGTCAAAGCCACATTTGTTAAATGGTGACAACTATGCCTACTGGAAAGCACGAATGATGGCATTCATTGACACTGTCCATGATAGAGCTTGGGAATCTGTTGAAGAATAATGGGAGCACCCAACAATGAAAAATATTGGTGGAGCTATTGTCAAAAAACCAAGATCATTGTGGACTGATGATGAAAATGCATTAGCAATGACTAACAAAAAGGCATTTAACACTATTTTTAGTGTTGTTGAACCCGATCAATTCAAAGTGATATCCACATGTATTTCTGCAAAATGAGCATGGGAAGCCTTGGAGACAATGTATGAAGGAACTAGTACTATTAGGATGTCAAAACTACATTTGTTGACCGCAAAATTAAGTTAAAGATGTTCGAGTATGAAACAATTGAGATATTCAACAGCAAGCTTCACGACATTGTCAATCAGTCATTTCAACTTGGAGAAAAGTATTCGGAGAAGAAACTTGTTAGAAAAACACTTTGATCCTTGCTAGAATGATTTCAAGCCACAGTTGTTACTATTGAAGAAGCTAAGAATATGCCAAATATGAGACTTGATGAACTCATGGGGTCACTACAAACTTTTGAGTTGAACCTTTCATCACAAAAAAAAAAACAAATAGGTGTTGCACTGAAAGTCGAGATATCCAATGTTAATGAAATAGAGCTAAATGTTGAAACAACTTCATACTTCATTAAGAAGTTCTTAAAAAATGGCAAGAAAGGTGAAAATTCTAAATCTCAATATTCTAACAAAAATGACAATTACAGTGTTAAAGCAGATTCTAGACACAACAATAGCAATGATAACAAAATAAACAACATTGATTATAGCTCCAAAAGGATACGTTGTAGAAAATGTGGTAGTTATGGACATATTCAAGTGAAATGTGCAAATACCAAGAGAAAAAACAAGTCCAACACTACAAGTCACAGTGATAGTAATGAATCTGACGGTGAAGATGATCATACTAGCAATGTTGCCTTCTGTGCTAGTCAAGTTGATAATGGACATTCACAAAGAAACGTCAATGATGATTATGACACCGACATAGATTTTGATGAAGATGATGATTCTGACACATATTGTGATGAAAATGTAACTCATGAACAACTCAAAAGAATTCACAAACATTTGTGTAAACATATTGTGCACATTGTTCTTAACAATGAAGAGTTGAGAAAGGCAAACAAACTCATTGTGATGGAAAACAAACAGTTGCATGATGAACATGAATTGTTTGCAAACAAATTGAATGAGGCAAAAAGAAAAGTTGGATGATGCCAATATATATTTTACCAAATTCAACAAGGGTAAAATTAAACTTGATGAAATGTTGACTATTGAAAAACTTGTTGGTGATTATACAGGACTTGGTTATACAAGCACAACAACAGGAGATGATAATCATGTAAAAGAATCTGATCAACATGTTAAAACTCACTTCAAAACCAAACTGACCAACTCTTAAAAGAAAAGCTCTATCATGATAAATAGACCAAGAAAACCTCTTCCCGTGTGTTATTATTGTTCTATTTCATGTCATGTTTGGAGGAAAATGTCCCAAGAAGATCAAAGATTTGCAGAATGGACAAAAGGATCTCAAATCTCAGTTAATCAACAATGTTAAAAGAAAAGTATTGGTGAAAAAGACAAATGTCAAAGTCAATGTTGCACACTTATCATTCAGGGCCATCGATGTTAATTGGTGGTATTTCGGCAGTGGGTGTTTGAGACACATGACAAGATGCAAGAAGTTGCTAAAAGATTACTGAAAAACCTAAGAGGGGGGGGTGAATTAGGTTTTAACCGATTTTTAATTATTTAAATTAAACAAGCTTTCTAAGATAACAAATATCAAACACTTGGTGTTCAACCAAAGTATGAAAAGATGAGTTCAAGAAAAGAAGCAATGAACACAAAGATTTATAGTGGTTCGGTTTATCCAACAAAACCTAATCCACTACCTTGAGCTATCTACTCAAGGATTTCACAAAACCTTTCACTAATATAGTAAGAGAGAATACAATAGAGGCTCACCCAATTCCCTTAGGGTTTTACAACATAAACCTCTTAACCAACCAAGGTTCACTCAACACTTTGAGTTTTACAATATAACCTTGTCTACACACCTTTCTCTATTACAACAATTAATGAAAAAGAAGCTCTTAACACAAACACAGTTTTCTATGGTTCAAGGCTCACTCTAATCCTTAGAGTTTTAAGCTCAATGCAACCTTGAACAATTCAATCAAGATATGAATAAGAAGAGTTTGATATATGAAATCACCTTAATGTGAAGATATATCAATGTAAAGCATAAATACCTCTTTGAGTAATGTTTTCTTGTAAGTTGCTCAAGAACCCCAATGATTTTGTATAAATCTCACTTTGATGAATTTCACAATATGAATGTTAAGATTTGGTTTCAAAATAATCTCCAGAGGTTCTATGAACTGTTAGGATCAGATTTTTGCTCAAAAAGTAATTGATTTGAGTTGTTTAAACGATTGGGTATTTATATGTATGCACCAACGGTCATAAAAATGGCTGTTTGAATCCCACTCAGGAGAAGTGCGGTCGACCGCAAATCAAGAGGGTCGTCCGTACCATCATCCGCAAATGTTCCAGAGAACTCTGGACAGCATGCGGACGATGAGCTCAAAAGTCCGGTCGACCGCTCCATCATCCGCAAGTGTTCCAGAGAACTCTGGACAGCCTGCGGACGATACTCTGAGAAGTCTGGTCGACCGCATGATTTGTGGTCGTCCACACTTTTGTCAGGTCGACCACAAATGCATTAAAACTATGCAGAACAAGTTCCCAAACAACTCTAAGAGTTTGCAAACTATATTTTATGAATTTTGAAGTATGTGCATGTATTTTGAAAATCATTTCAAATACCCAACTCATGTTTTATCTAAATGAAATGCATTTTGAAAATCATTTCACTCTTATTGAGCAACCTATAGAACTCATTACTCAAAGGGATAGACCTAGAGATAACCAAAGATAAATAAAGAATTAAAGCTACACCTCTAGATCCTATCTAATCCAGAAACGCTTATCTTCAAGGCTTGACATCAAAAGCTCTTTCCTGAAGATTTGAAACTTTGATCTTGCAAGGATTAGATATATGAATCCTAAAAGATCATCACTAATACAATAAAGCCATTAGTCCTTATCAATGTTTGTCATTTAATCAAAACTAAGATATTAAAAGCTTTAAGGCTTTCAATCTCCCCCTTTTTGATGATGACAAATATTGATGCAATGTGATGAATATAACAATTAAGTGCAAGGATTCAAAGTAAGGAAGAGTTTATATAATATGTAATAAAATTATAAAAAATGCTCCCCCTTACAATATGCTAGGTTTTGTAAAAATTTTGACAGAGTTTCCTTTATAACTCTTAAAAAATTTTGCAACATAAACTCAACAATGCAAAAAGAGATGAGATAACACACAAAATCGTACATAAAGCCAACCCGGCCACCAACGCACAATTCCCATTCTCCTTCAATCTCAATATAGCATAAACTTAGAAATATATAACCTTTAAACCAAGGATAGCCATACTTAACCTTTTAGAGCTATTTCTCCTTTCTCTTGATTTTGATGAGTTTGAGCATTTAAGTTCATCTCAGAAATTCCTGAAACAAAAAAGTTAGTTTCACGACATTTATATATTGCAATCAACAGTAGTTTTTCTCCCCCTTTTGTCATCATTCAAAAAGAATGGATAGAAAGGATAGAACTAAGTTAATTTAAACAATAAGATCCCTCAATTACCAAGGAGTCATCATGGGGAAAAATATATAAAAATAGAGTTAAGAATACAAACAAGAGATAAGTTGTCTGGATAAAACAAAAGTACAATAAGTGCAGAAAAACACTATCTCCTAGGTCGTCGCATATAAACTTTTGCTGTGGAAGAGGATGGCCCAGTAGGCTGCTCATCAGGCGGGGGCATATCATGTGAAGGTGGTGGTGTAGAAACGTCAACCTGAATGCCATGTAGTGCCTCTAGATGAAATTTGATGTTGATGATCTCAATGCCATGGTACTTCACCCTTGATGCCAGGTCGTCGATCTTGGAGTGAAGTGTCTTGAAATGATTGTCAAATGTGCTAAACATGGAGCCAATCTGAGAAGAGATTTCTTTCAGGGCACCCCAAATGGCAGGTTTTGGAGTGGATACATCTTCCTCTCCAACTTTTTCTTTACCTTTTGCCCTCTTCAAATCTGGAGCCTCAAAAGGAACATCTTCTTCCTCATCTAGATGAAGTGATCTTTTCACTCCTTGTGAGTCTTCACCTTCGCCAGAAAGGTCGTCTTCATGAAGAATTATCGGTGGTTCTTTTCCCATCAACCTTGCTGTCTCCTTTGTTGCCACAATGATCTCTTCCGAAGTCATATTTTTCTTCAAATCCCATGTACCATTGAGACATAACGCTTGCATTCTTTTAAAAGAAGCAAAGTTGAACTTAGGCACATGTTTTGTCCCCTTCAGTTCTGGAAATGGGACGTTGAAATGGCGGAAAACTTTGGTTAATAACCGTCCATAGGGTAAGCTTTTCGGAACACCTTTGCCCTTCTCAATGGTAGCCATCATGTGGTGTACCATAATGTAACCAAAATCCACTCGGATTCTCTTCACCAACAAATACATAAGAAACATATGCATAAATGTGACAGTAGTCTTATGGCCTTCAGTGGGGATGAAGATGTTAGTGCACATATGATGAAGAATTCGATGTTCAAAACTAAACACATTGGCCTCTCTCTTGACTAAGTTTACAAAAGAGTTTCCTTTAGTGAATATCTTCTCAAAACCCTCAGTAGAAAAATCCTTATGATTTACTCTGTGATGAGTATTAAAATACTCAATCCCATCTATAGGTATCTTTAAGATTTCATCTAAACCAATGGAAGTAAATTTTATATCTATCCCATTGACCCTTGAAACAAAAAGAGTCCTTATAGTTGTCTCTCCCTTCTTTTCTAATACCTCTTCAAGATTAGCATAAAACTGATATACAAGATCAGTATACAAGGATTCTTCATGATCAATTATATTATCCCATCCTTGCCAAGCCATATAGGTAAGAATTCTATCAAAGGGAAATTCATACCTATCAATGGTGCTCCCAGAAATTACTTGACGATTTTTGAGGTAATCATTGTAACGATCCTCATGATGCTTGCTCCTGAAGAGTTGAGAAGAAGCTTGCATGGTTCTCTTCTTCTTTGGAACATCTTGAACCATTTGTGTTTTCCCCTTGTCACTTTGAGTTTTTGCCATTTCTAGGGTTTTCAAATGCAGCAAACAAGGATATGTAGGATGAATGTATGAATTGGGGAAGAAATGAAGTGTATTTATGGTGGATTGTTCGTGGGTTATGAGAGTTTGAAGAGTTGCGGCTGATAAATGAAGAGGTGGGGATGATTGGAAAATGAAAAGTTGCGTCCGAAAGAGGCATATTTGTAACGGTCTACAGATGTGCGGTCGACCGGATCGTCGTCCGCAGTATCGTCCGCACCTTGATTTTTGTTACTCGGGAACATTTTCGGTCGATAAATTTAATCTGCGGTCGACCGGAAGTTTTAATTTGAGTCGTCCGCAAATTTTCTGGAACATTTTCGGTCGATGTGTTTAATCTGCGGTCGACCGGACGATTTGATAAGTGTATCGTCCGCACGTCCACTGGAACCTCTCCGGTCGATACTTTGAATCTGCGGTCGACCGGTCATCCTGTCATGATCATCCTCAAGTCCACTGTCTGTTCTGTGGATGATTATTTTCTAGCTTGCGGTCGACCGCACCTGCCAATGGTGTTATCCAAAACAATGCACAAAAGCATATATTTGACAGACTTCATAAAAACGCACAAGTTAGAAATCAAACGTACCAATGCCCAAAAGTTTTCTAAGTAAACAAAACCTTTTCTCAGCCAAAGGCTTTGTGAAAATATCAGCTAATTGATCATCCGTAGGAACAAACTCAAGAACAATATCACCTTTTAAAACATGATCACGTAAAAAATGATGTTTAATATCTATATGCTTAGTTTTTGCATGTTGTATAGGATTCTTTGTCAGATTTATGGCACTAGTATTATCGCAGTTGATAGTGGTACAATCAAAGTTCAAGCCATAATCTTGCAAGGTGGTTTTCATCCATAAAACTTGTGCACAACAGCTACCAGCAG
The DNA here is from genome assembly GCA_019593545.1 of Apocynum venetum. NCBI lineage: Eukaryota > Viridiplantae > Streptophyta > Magnoliopsida > Gentianales > Apocynaceae > Apocynum > Apocynum venetum. The sequence continues at coordinate 1,699,955 of SRSM01000149.1, forward strand.
AAATGTATTCAGCTTCAGTGGTAGAGAGAGAGACACAAGCTTGTTTCTTACTATACCAAGAAACTAAAGAGTAACCAAGAAATTGACAGTGACCACTAGTACTCTTACGTTCTACTCTACAACCTGCATAATCTGCATCAGTAAATGCTACTAGCTCAAAAGACATAGATTTAGGATACCACAAACCAAAATCTATCGTCCCCTTTAAGTATCTAAGAATACGTTTCACTGCAATCAAATGAGATTCTCTAGGAGATGATTGAAATCTAGCACATAGACAAACAGAGAACATAATATCAGGTCTACTAGCAGTTAAATACAAAAGACTACCAATCATTCCTCTGTATATAGTTTGGTCAATCATCTTACCATTCTCGTCTTTGTCTAATTTAATAGATGTGGCCATAGGAGTATCAATCTCCTTTGAATCAGCCATTCCAAACCTCTTCAGTAATTCTTTTGTATACTTGGCTTGGTTAATGAAAATACCTTCCTTTGCTTGCTTAATTTGTAATCCAAGGAAAAATGTCAACTCACCCATCATGCTCATTTCAAATTCATCCTGCATAGTCTTAGAGAAATCTTTGCACATATTTTCATTAGTAGCTCCGAAAATAATATCATCAACATATATTTGAACAATCAAAATATCATGAGCTTTATTTTTAATAAAGAGAGTAGTATCAACTATACCTCTAGAAAAACCTTTTTCAATAAGAAAATTGCTGAGTCTATCATACCAAGCTCTTGGTGCTTGCTTTAAACCATATAAGGCTTTGGAGAGCTTGTACACATGATTTACATATGATTCATGAATAAAACCAGGAGGTTGTTCAACATACACTTCCTCTTGAATGACACCATTTAAGAAAGCACTTTTGACATCCATTTGAAATAATTTAAAACCTTTAAAGGAAGCAAATGCAAGTAACATTCTAATGGACTCTAATCTAGCCACTGGAGCAAAGGTCTCATCATAATCAATACCTTCTTCCTGATTATATCCTTGAGCAACAAGTCTAGCCTTATTTCTAGTTACAATACCATGTTCATCAAGTTTATTTCTAAAGACCCATTTTGTACCAATAATAGTAAGATTTGAAGGTCTAGGTACAAGTTCCCATACTTTGCTCCTTTCAAATTGATTTAACTCATCTTGCATGGCAATAATCCAAAAATCATCATTAAGAGCTTCATCAATGTTCCTAGGTTCTAAATGAGATAAAAATGCAAAATCATCAACAAAATTTGTAAAAAATCTTCTAGTTCTTACCCTTTCATTTGGATCACCAATGATTTGATCCTTTGGATGGTTGTGAACATATTTCCATTCTTTTGGAAGATCATACTTTGTTCCTTCTTCAAGTGAGATAGATTCTTGATTTTCAAGGACTTCTCTATTCTCATCCTTTGATGTTGAAGGATTTTCATTTGTTTGAGCAGCATCCTTATTTATTGACTTCAAAGGTATTTCTTGAATATCACCTTCAATCTCATTTCTTGGCAAATAGATGTTAGATTCATCAAAAACAACATGAATAACCTCTTCAATAATCATAGTTCTCTTATTATACACACGATAAGCTTTTCTTATTGAAGAATAGCCAAGAAATATACCTTCATCGGATTTCTTATCAAACTTACCAAGATTGTCTTTGACGTTTAAAACAAAACATTTACAACCAAAGACCTTGAAGTAAGAAATAGAAGGAGTTTTGCCAAACATAAGTTCATAGGGGGGTTTTCTTCACAAGGGGTCTAAGAAGCACTCTATTTATAATATAGCAAGAGGTGTTTACAGCTTCAGCCCAAAAATACTTTGGCAAATTATTTTCACATAGCATAGAACGGGCCATTTCCTGTAACGTACGATTTTTCCTCTCAACGACACCATTTTGTTGAGGAGTTTTAGCAACAGAAAAATTGTGAGAAATTCCATTCTCATCACACAGTTTAGTGAAGTTAATATTGCAAAATTCTCTACCATTATCACTTCTAATGGAGATGAGTTTGCAACCTATGGTGTTTTGTACTTGTTTAAAAAGCTTGACAAAAGCTCCAAAAGCTTCATCTTTGCCCAACAAGAATAATACCCAAGTAAATCTAGAGAAGTCATCAACTATCACATAAGCATACAATTTTCCACCAAGGCTCATTGTCCTCATAGGACCAAATAAATCCATATGAACAAGTTCAAGAGGTTTTGAAGTTGAAACAATCTTCTTAGGTTTAAAAGAACTCTTGACTTGTTTACCATATTGACACGCATCACAAACACGATCTTTTTCAAAATGAATGGCAGGCAATCCTCTAACATATTCATGTTTAGATAAGTTATGCAAAGTATCCATGCTCACATGTCCTAACCTACGATGCCAAAGATAAGCATCATCATCTTTCAAAGCAAGACATTTAACATCTTGTTCAACTAAATCATCAAAGTAAAGATCATACATATTTCCATTTCTATTTCCAACAAAAACAGTTTTGTTAGAGCAATCATTAATAATTAAACATGAATCCTTCTTGAAAATAACCTTATAACCATTATCACATAATTGACTAATACTAAGCAAATTATATTTGAGATTATCAATAAGAAGAACATCTTTAATAAAGGGAGAAGTACTTTTACCAACATTGCCAATGCCAATGATTTTCCCTTTCTTTTTGTCACCGAAAGTCACAAATCCTTCATCTCTTGGTTTGACATCATTAAGTATGGATGCATTTCCAGTCATGTGTCTTGAGCATCCACTGTCAAGAAACCATTTGTTCTCCTTTGTTTTCAATTGAAAACATACCTACACCAAAGATGTTAATAAGCCTTTTGGTACCCAAAATCTCTTGGGTCCATTGGGGTTAGTTCTTTTAATTACCCAAGTGCTTTTAGCACCATTCTCAATCTTTTTCTTCACATAACATCTAGTCACTTTATGACCATTTTTACCACAATAAGTACAACATATTTTTGAAGAAGTATAGACATGTGAATGATATGCATGAGATACTCTCTTATGTGTATGTGACACATGTGAGTGAGATAAACTCTCATGTGTGTGTGAGACATTATTATAACTATCATCAAAACCAAGACCTCTCTTATCATGAGTGAGTCTTTGCATACCAAGTAGTTTGTTCAAATTGTCCCTACCACATGTAAGTTTTTGCAAGCTAGCACTTAAATCACTCATTCTAATTTTCATGGCATCATAATCACTCATCATATCATCCAACTTCTTGTTTCTAGAAATAAGATCAACATTAGCATTCTCAAGAAATTTTACCTTATCATTTAAACCAATAACATTCTCATCAAGACAAATCTTTGTAGAAGTTAACAAGGCATTTTCATCGATGAGCCTAGTATTATCTAATGATAGCTTCTCTACTTGACATTTCAGGACTTTGTTTTTCTTGATAATCTTTTTCATTTCCTTATAGAGATTGGAGATGAATTCATCTCTATCAAACATGTCACAAATATCATCATCACTTTCATCATCAACTAAAGAAGGAGTTTTTGGAGTATTTACCTCATCTTCAATGGCCATGAAACAAACATTTGCATGTTCAGTTTGTTCTTCATCTTCACTTCCTTCTTGATCCCAAGTGCAAGCAAGTCCTTTCTTGTTCTTGGACTTGTACTTCTTTTCTTTCTCTCTTAATTTTGGACAGTCCGCTTTGAAGTGATTTGGACTTCCGCATTCATAGCATTGCTTTAAGTTGTTATTTGTAGATGTCGATGGCTTCTTTTTGAATTTGTTGAAATGTCCCTTTTTGAACATTTTCTTGAAGTTCTTCATGACAAGAGCTATTTCCTCATCATCCATTTCTTCCTCATCACTGGAAGATTCATTTTCGTTGTTCTCTTTAGTTTTGAGAGCAATTCCTCTTTTCCCTTTGTCTTCCACTTCTTGATCATTCAACCACTTCATCCTAATCTCATGAGTGAGAAGTGATCCAATAAGCTCTTCCACTGGTTTCTTCTTCAAATCATGAGTTTCCAACATAGCAGTGGTTTTGCCTTCCCAAGCCTTTGGTAAAGCATTGAGTATTTTCATATTTTGTTCTCCTATAGAATAAGACTTGCTAAACACTTTTAAACCGTTAATAATGTTAGTAAAGCGAGTAAACATATCAGTGATGTTTTCATTTGATTTCATAGTGAAAAGTTCATACTCCCTTGTAAGCATACCAAGTTTTGTTTCCTTTACTTGGTTTGTACCTTCATGAGTCACTTCAAGTAGTCTCCACATTTCATGTGCAGATTCACAACATCTTACCCTGTTATACTCATTCATATCAAGTGCACAAGTAAGAGTGTTCATGGCAAGAAAATTAAGAGTCATTTTCTTTTTATCTTCATCATCAAATTCCTCAGAAATTCTATCAATCTTTATACCATCAACAACTTTGAAAGGAACATAGGGACCATTTTCAACAATATTCCATAATTCATAGTTTAGAGAAGATATATAGATTCTAACTCTATTTTTCCAGAAATTATAGTTTGTGCCATTCAACAAAGGAGGTCTAGTAGTAGAGTAACCTTCTACCATCATATTGTTATCTAGATGAGCCATAGAATCTTTGCTTCAAGGATGTTAAGCCTTATCAACAAGAAGACCTGCTCTGATACCAATTGAAAAACCTAAGAGGGGGGGGTGAATTAGGTTTTAACCGATTTTTAATTATTTAAATTAAACAAGCTTTCTAAGATAACAAATATCAAACACTTGGTGTTCAACCAAAGTATGAAAAGATGAGTTCAAGAAAAGAAGCAATGAACACAAAGATTTATAGTGGTTCGGTTTATCCAACAAAACCTAATCCACTACCTTGAGCTATCTACTCAAGGATTTCACAAAACCTTTCACTAATATAGTAAGAGAGAATACAATAGAGGCTCACCCAATTCCCTTAGGGTTTTACAACATAAACCTCTTAACCAACCAAGGTTCACTCAACACTTTGAGTTTTACAATATAACCTTGTCTACACACCTTTCTCTATTACAACAATTAATGAAAAAGAAGCTCTTAACACAAACACAGTTTTCTATGGTTCAAGGCTCACTCTAATCCTTAGAGTTTTAAGCTCAATGCAACCTTGAACAATTCAATCAAGATATGAATAAGAAGAGTTTGATATATGAAATCACCTTAATGTGAAGATATATCAATGTAAAGCATAAATACCTCTTTGAGTAATGTTTTCTTGTAAGTTGCTCAAGAACCCCAATGATTTTGTATAAATCTCACTTTGATGAATTTCACAATATGAATGTTAAGATTTGGTTTCAAAATAATCTCCAGAGGTTCTATGAACTGTTAGGATCAGATTTTTGCTCAAAAAGTAATTGATTTGAGTTGTTTAAACGATTGGGTATTTATATGTATGCACCAACGGTCATAAAAATGGCTGTTTGAATCCCACTCAGGAGAAGTGCGGTCGACCGCAAATCAAGAGGGTCGTCCGTACCATCATCCGCAAATGTTCCAGAGAACTCTGGACAGCATGCGGACGATGAGCTCAAAAGTCCGGTCGACCGCTCCATCATCCGCAAGTGTTCCAGAGAACTCTGGACAGCCTGCGGACGATACTCTGAGAAGTCTGGTCGACCGCATGATTTGTGGTCGTCCACACTTTTGTCAGGTCGACCACAAATGCATTAAAACTATGCAGAACAAGTTCCCAAACAACTCTAAGAGTTTGCAAACTATATTTTATGAATTTTGAAGTATGTGCATGTATTTTGAAAATCATTTCAAATACCCAACTCATGTTTTATCTAAATGAAATGCATTTTGAAAATCATTTCACTCTTATTGAGCAACCTATAGAACTCATTACTCAAAGGGATAGACCTAGAGATAACCAAAGATAAATAAAGAATTAAAGCTACACCTCTAGATCCTATCTAATCCAGAAACGCTTATCTTCAAGGCTTGACATCAAAAGCTCTTTCCTGAAGATTTGAAACTTTGATCTTGCAAGGATTAGATATATGAATCCTAAAAGATCATCACTAATACAATAAAGCCATTAGTCCTTATCAATGTTTGTCATTTAATCAAAACTAAGATATTAAAAGCTTTAAGGCTTTCAATTACAAAACGTGCAATGGTTGTAATGTTACTTTTGGTGACGGTACTAAGAAAAATGTTGTTAGTATTGGTGTTATAAATGTTGATGGAACTCCTCCTCTTGAAAATGTTATGAATGTTGATGGGTTAAAGACCAATTTAATTAGTATTAGTCAGTTATGTGATAATAACTTGTTTATGTGTTTTACTAAAGATAAATGTTCAATATCTAATCTTGATTGACATTGTGTACTCACTGGTATTAGAGCTGAAGATAATTGTTATAAGTTGATTGTGCAGTGTCATCTTACCGAAAAGGATGAAATTGAATTGTGGCATCACAAATTGGGGTATGTCAACTACCGGTTGTTACAAAAGTTGAGTTCTATTGAAGCTATCAGAGTTATGCATAAGTTGACAACAATTAATAAAAAAATATGTAGACCATGTCAAGCTGGTAAGCAAGTTAAAACTACTCAAAAACAAACAAATCAAGTATGTAATCAAATGTCTTAGAATTTATTCACATTTATTTATTTGGTCCAATACAGACTGAGAGTGTTGCTGGGAATAAGTATATTATGGTTTATGTTTATGACTTTTCAAGGTTCACTTGGGCGAATTTTCTGCTTGAAAAATATGAGGGTTTTGTGTCATTTAAGAAGTTAATGTTGAAACTGCAGAAGAGAAAAGTTGGCCACTAATTAGAGTTAGAAAGGATCATGGCAAGGAATTTGACAACAAGCAGTTAATGAATTTTGTGACTAATTTGGTGTGAAACAAAAAATTTCAGCATCTAGGACTTCACAACAGAACAGAGTGGTGGAAAGAAATAATAGAAGCATTCAAGAAATGGCAAGAGTCATGATGAACTCAAAACAATTGCCAAAAATGTTGTTAACACAACATCACATATTATCAAAAGGACTCATTTGCAATCTCATACTTGGATGACTACATATGAGATATGGAAGGGTAAAAAGCCTAATTTGAGTCATTTTCATATATTTGGTAGTTGTTGTTTTATTCTGAATGATAAGTGACGAAGCCTGTCATACGGCTCTCAAATTTAAACCTAACAATTCCTATGTAGATAGGGAAAGTAGGGATCGAATCCACAGAGATTTGTCAACTCTTAAATTAAAATCATTAATCGGAAAGGGTTTGGGGGGTTTTTGGTATTTTGAGAATAGAATTAAAAAGGAATTTGGAATATAAATGATATAAAAAAAACGTTAGCAAGGAATTAGTATCAAGTTATATTTTTCATAGGATTAATCATAGATCGAGACATTATTAAGTAATTGGTTTTAGAATTCCGATCAACTCAGACAGATTAATCTCTAATTTAATTAAACACCACTACCAACCAGCGTGTATAGGATGTTCAATCAAATTGCATTAAGTAAATGAGGCATCACCAACATTAAATTGTATATAACAATCAGCTTAATTATATACAATTTAAATTATATAATTCCACTACTAATTTAATTAAGCCAAGAGCTGCAACTCAATTAAATTAGTAGATGCCACTTAAATCATTAATACAAGATTAATAATCCTAGCTATATAATCACGTTTATTAACTAGATTGTCAATCCAATTAATTCACATAATTATATTAATTAAAACAGGAATTACATAAATACTTAATTAATATATAGATATAAGTATATTAAATAAATATACAAATATATATATATATATATAAAGAAAGATTGGATTTATATTAACTAAACAAATTAGGCGGTTCAACCGGCCATTTAAATAAATTAAACTAAAAGTATGGAGGCTCGGCCTTCCATAAAAAAGAAAATAAAAGACATAAAAGTAAATTAAACTAATAGGTGGTTCGGCCATCCATTTGCGATATTTAAAGTGCATAAAGCAAAATAAATAAAGACTAGGCGGGTAAACCGACCATAAATCCAGTTAATTAAATCCAAATAGAAATTAAGTACAAAGAAAATTATTTCATAATCCCATTTATTAATAACTTAGCACATATCCTTGCTAACAAAAGGAAATTACTCACAATCCATATTTAATAAATATAAGATGAAATTTATAAACATTAGAATGAAAATTTGAAAGAAATACTTGATGTACTCATAAATTAACTGATTTTTATGTTATTTAATTACTATATTTTGTTTGAAAATCGGTTAATTATGTTATTTAATGGATATATTTCACGTTTTCCTTCTATTTCTTTGTTTGTAAGTTTTTCAGTGTATTTTAGTTTATTATGGAGATAAAAAGAAGAAGATGAAGAAATGTTGGAGAAGATAAAAAAATAAAAAATAAAAAAAATAAAAATCTATGTCATCCGATGACGTGGCGCAATGAGAAGATGACACGTGACGCAATCAGAAGATGACAAGTGGCGCAATCAGAAGGTGACAAGTGGCGCTTCTAGAAGCCGCAACTTGGACCAATGAGGACGCGACATGTGGCGAAGTTGGGGAAATTAGGCCACCAACTACATTTTCAAGACTTTGGGATGCAAAATAACCATTTTGCCCCTGATTTTTGTGGCTATAAATAGGGAGCTTATTTTTATGATTTAGACACCAATTTAGCTCCAAACTTCTCCATTTCTTTTGCAATTTATTTCTTTTATTATTGTCTTCATCTTAGTATATTTTCCAGATTTTTTAGAATAATATTTCAAGGCTTTTTGTAATATTTAGTAAAGAAATTCTGTCCGGATAATTTCAATATTTCCGGGGAGTTTATCTTTCAAATTCTCTTTCTAATGTTTATAAATTCCATCTTATATTTATTAAATATGTATTGTGAGTAATTTTATTTTGTTAGCAAGGATATGTGTTAAGTTATTAATAAATGGGATTATGAGATAATTTTCTTTGTACTTAATTTCTATTTGGATTTATTTAACTAGACTTATGGTCGGTTTACCCGCTTAGTCTTTATTTATTTTGCTTTATGCACTTTAAATATCGCAAATGGATGGCAGAGCCACCTATTAATTTAATTTACTTTTATGTCTTTTATTTTATGTATTGTGGAAGGCCGAGCCTCCTAACTAGTTTAATATATTTTTATATCTTTAATTCTTTTTTTCATGGAAGGCCGAGCCTCCATACTTTTAGTTTAATTTATTTAAATGGCCGGTTGAACCGCCTAATTTCTTTAGTTAATATAAATCCAATCTTTCTTTCTATATATATATATATATATGTGTGTGTGTGTATATACTTATATATATTAATTAAGTATTTATATAATTCTTGTTTTAACCAATATAATTGTGTGAATTAATTGGATTGACAATCTAGTTAATGAATGTGATTATATAGCTAGGATTATTAATCTTGTATTAATAATTCAAGTAGCATCTACTAGTTTAATTGAGTTGCAGCTCTTGTCTTAATTAAATTAGTAGCAGAATTATATAATTTAAATTGTATATAATTAAGCTGATTGTTATATACAATTTAATGTTGGTGATGCCTTATTTGTTTAATGCAATTTGATTGAGCATCCTATACACGCTGGTTGGTAGTGGTGTTTAATTAAATTAGTGATTAATCTATCTGAGCTGATTGGGATTAATCTATTTTGTAAGGATAGGAATCTGTCTGAGCTGATAGAGATTCTAAAACCAACTACTTAATAATGTATCTATCTATGATTAATCCCATGAAAAATATAACTTGATACTAGTTCCTTGCTAACACTTTTTATATAATTTGTATTCCAAATTTCGTTTTAATTCTTTTTACAAAATCCAAAACCTCAAAAATATTTATTTTAATTGTTGTCATTACTTTATTATCAAAATACCAAAAACCCCCCAAAACATTTTCCGATTAACGATTTTAATTTAAGAGTTGACAAATCTCTGTGGATTCGATCCCTACTTTCCATATATACATAGGAATTGTTAGGTTTAAATTTGAGAGCCGTACGACAGGCTTCGTCAATACTCCCCGAAAATATTGAAATTATCCGGACATAATTTCTTTACTAAATTTTACAAAAAGACTTGAAAAACTATTCTAAAAATTCTAGAAATTATATTAATATGAAGATAATAATAAAAGAAAGAAATTAAAAAAGAAATGAAGAAGATTGGAGCTAAATTGGTGTCCCAAATGAGAAATGAAGCTAGCATATTTATAGGGAAATTTCTAGGGGTAAAATGGTCATTTTGACTTCCTGGTACTGTAGCAGGTTGACTTGTTGACTTTGACCAGCCGACGGTACTGTTCATGACGTAAGCAGTGATGTCATCATCGACGGTGGTACTGTTCACCGGAGTTACTGTTCATCGATTTTTTTTTTTTTGCATCTTCACTTATTCTTCTTCTTCTTTTTATCTCCAAAATGTACTAAAATACACTTACAAAAACTTATAAACAAAGTAATATAAAGAAAATGTGAAATATATCAATTAAATGACACAATTAACCGATTTTTAAACAAAATATAGTCATTAAATAGTATAAAAATCAGTTAATTTATGAGTACATCAATAAGGATCATCTTGGGAAGTTTGACAGCAAATGTGATGAATGAGTTTTTCTTTGTTACTCAACTAACAATCATGCATACAGAGTATTCAACAAGATAACCAAGGTGATCATGGAATCTATAAATGTTTAGATTTATGATGTTGTTAATTCTGACAAGTAGCTTGAAGGTGTTCATTCTGGGGTTAGTGTCAAGACCTGAAAGTGTTAATGTCATTGGCACGAAATGGATTTTCATAAACAAGTCTGATGAGTTTGGTAACATTACAATGAACAAAACAAGGCTTGTTACACAGGGGTAGATTTCGATGAAACGTTTGCTCCAGTTGCAAGACTTGAATCAGTCCAATTATTGTTAGCAATTGCTCGTGTCAAGGGTTCAAACTCATGCAAATGGATGTTAAGAGTGCATTTTTTAATGGATTTTTACATGATGAGATATATGTTGAGAAACTAAATGTTTCATTAACCCTTATTATCCTAACCATGTTTAGGGTTAAAGAATGCGTTGTATAGGTTAAAACGGACCCCAAGAGCCTGGTACGAGAGGTTAACATCATATTTGTTGAAACATGTCTACAGTCGAGGGGTAGCAGATAAGACTCTATTCATTAAAAAGTCTAATAATCATATTATGATTGCTCATATTTACGTAGATGGCATTGTTTTTTGTTCAACATCTAAAGAAATGAGTTTGTTAAGTTGATGCAAAATAAATTTGAAATGAATATGGTGGGTGAATTAACCTATTTCCTAGGTCTGCATATTAAACAACTTGCAGAAGGCATATTCATTTCACAAACCAAACATGTGCAAAATTTGGTTAAGAGGTTTGGCATTGAATGAACAATGTCTGTTGGCACACCAATTACTGTCAATACCAAGCTGTCAAATAATGATAAAGGACAGTTAGTTGTACTTAACAGCAAGTCGACCTGACTTATCATATAATGTTGGTATGTGTGCAAGGTTTCAATTGAAACCAAAAGAGTCACATATGAAGGTAGTCAAATGAATATTGAGATATGTTTGTTAAACAACAAAGTTTGGAATATTTTTCATTAAGAATGCTAACACTTGTTGTTGAATTTGACTTCGAAGGCTTCACAACTTTATCTCATATTTGCTTGCATAAGTAATCATCTCGATTTGGTGGAGAAGAAAATTTGTCTTGAATTTAATTTGATATAAGAGAGAGCTTTGTGTAACAAGGTTTCGCCAATTCTTTTGAATGAATTTCTCTCAACTTCTTCTTGATCCTAGTCTCCATAATTGCTAAATGCAGCACCCTATTACTTCAATCTAGCACCCCATTTGACAATTATACCCTTCACTCCTCTCTCCCTCACCTGTCTCTCTCTCAACCAATTCCATCCCAAATCAAATCAAAAAATAGTCAAATTAAAGCCATTTTTAACGAAATTAGGGTCAAAACAGGTTAGTTTTGTACTATCTATGAATGTTTAATAAGTTTTTTTGTTAGATTTGGTTTTATTTTGATGCAAAATTGAAGAAAGAAAGCTAGAATTTTGGTTGAATTTGAATGATGATTTGATGCTTTAAAAACTTGTTTTGGTGATTGTTATATGTTGGGCTTTGATTGATATACATTTAATTGCTCATTGGTGATTGTTTATGGGATTAAAATGTTGAAATTGTGTGGGAAAAATAAGAATTTGAATATGGAAAAATTTCGCTTGAAAAATGTCGCCCGGCTGGCTAGACCGGTCGACAGCACCGATGCCCGCAGACTGGAACGGTCGAGACCGTCTAGCCCGCGCCGGTCCAGGCTTCTCCTACCGCATTGGCTCGTTCTTGCTCCGACTGCACCGGCTCCTGGGTTCTTCGCCCGCGCCGGGGGATGCTTCCCTTGACCGGCTATAACTGGACAGGCAGGAGAGATGTGGCCCAGTCCGGCAAATAAGGGTTCGCCCGTTCGGTCCGAGCGGGCGGGCTGGGCTGGCCTTGTTCGGTCAAACGGGCGGGCCAGGCCGAGCCGGTCCAGTTTGATCCAATTTTAATTTTTTAATAAAATCAGGAAAAAAAATTTATATTAATTTGAATAGAATGAAATTGGTGTAATTTTATAATTTTAGTGGAATGAAAATTCTTATATAATTATATATTTTAATTTAATGTAAAATGAATTTGTTATTGATATAATTTAGTGAAATGTTTGAATTTGATCAATTTTATTATTAGTATATAATTTTATTGTTAATTATTAGCACATAAACTAATAATTAATTGACATGTTTAGATTTTAATTGATTTTTTTTATAATAATTAAGTTAATTTAATATATTAGTTTTAATTTTAATTTTATTTTCCATAGATGTCACATTATAGTTTTAAAGTTAATTGAGTAGTTTAATATTTAACTTTATCTAATATTAGTTTTTAGTGTTTAATATGAATTTATGAAATAGTTTATTGATGATTTTAATTGATTTTGTTTATAATAATTAAGTTAATCTAATATATTAGTTTTAATTTTAATTTTAATTTCCGTAGATGTCACATTATAGTTTTAAAGTTAATTGGTTTAGTTTAATATTTAACTTTATCTAATATTAGTTTTTAGTGTTTAATATGAATGTATGAAATAGTTTGTTGATGATTTTAATTGATTTTGTTTATAATAATTAAGTTAATCTAATATATTAGTTTTAATTTTAATTTTAATTTCTGTAGATGTCACATTATAGTTTTAAAGTTAATTGGTTTAGTTTAATATTTAACTTTATCTAATATTAGTTTTTATTGAATTTAATATGATGAATATATGAAATAGTTAATTGATTTTGTTTATATTGTAGTTGTTTTGTTATATGTGCTATAATAGTTTAAATTGTAATATTAATTTAATATAGTTATTTAAATTGTTATATTAATTTTGTCTAAATTTGTTTAGATGTCGAATAAGAGATCAATTTCAGAGTCCGAATTACGAAAGCTAATGGCGGAATGTGAAGGCCGTTTCAAGGACCGATGTGTTTCAAACTCGCTCAGAAGGTTGCGTAACGTGCTACCTCCTCAGTCAGGAAGTACATATTCTCCACTTGTAGGAGATCCTATGACTCCTGGTGGATCTATATTTGTGCCGACACCTGGATTTTCAATTCGGGAGGAGACCATTACTGATGTTGAGATAGATGAGTAGCAGTTTATCGATCCTGACGACGGAGGAGATGATGAGGAGATAGACCTTCCCGGCGCAGATGCAGGGCCATCGGAGGTTCATCCAGAGATACCCGTTCCACGTCGACGTGGAGCGGGTAAGGGTGTTGGATTCATGACGCCTCCGGCAGCTTTGCCTTCATCTTCTCGTCGTTCTCGATCAACTAGTTCTAGTACATCGAGCGGGTCGAGGAATGAGTGGGAGTTGAGAACTGCCACTCCAGGAGGACCAGAGATCCCAGAGTTACTTAAGGGATTTAGGGGTCATGTGGCAAATGACGTATGGCGTGGTGAGGTACGTGTCTTTATTTGGAATTAATAAATTTTTACTTCGAGTTTTTTAAAATATTATTTAATGTATCGTTTGTTTAATTGGTTTATATTTTTGTACGTAATTGTAGGAAAGGGATACACTTAAATGTCATTTGCGTACTTCTTACTTGTCTCTTTAGGATGAGCCTCGATCAGTTCGGGCCAGAGAGATGGTTGCTATATATGGATTAAGCCACATGAGTCGGTGCATGTTCACAAACGTGAACATTCCCCTGATTTCAACTTTCGTAGAGAGATGGCAGCCTAAAACTAATAGTTTCCATCTTCCATTTCGAGAGATGACCGTGACACTCCATGACGTCCAGTTCATTCTAGGATTGGATGTTAGTGTTACTGAGTCAGAGGTATGTTTCTTATATCACTTTTATTGTATTTTTAAATTATATTTATTCATGTTATAATGTAACGTGTTATGATTTTGTTTTGCAGGTAGCAATAACTGCTGATAAGGATTCAATTATATCATATATCAGTGAGCGCATTCAAGTTAGCATGGCCTCACTTCACACTGACTGGAAACACTGTGGCATCAAGTTGAAGACACTTTCTAGTAGGTGTAAGAAATTGGATGTAGGTGACATTGTTGAGGCACAGTGCTACATTTGGTACTTGTTGGGTTGTACATTGTTTGTTGACAAGACCTCGAACATGGTCACTGGTTTACTATTGCCTGCGCTTCGTCAGCTCCATCTTGTTCCACACCATTCATGGGGTGCTGTATCGCTAGCTTACTCATATCAGCATTTGGGAATTGCCACCATGGCAGAATGTAGTCAGATAGCTGGTTGTTTGACATTATTGGAGGTACAAAGTAGACTTCATATTAAAAATTCTCTTTACATATTTAATTTAACAATTTTCATTCATTTCTTTAATTGTTTAATTTATTGCAGTCATGGATATACGAGCATTTTCCTATGTTCAGACCTCATGAGCCTCTTGTTAGCTGGACTACTTTTGATCATTGGGCCATGAGGTGGCAGTCACCTAGAGCCCAGTGTAGGTCCATCGATAGTCTACGTGCATATCGGATGATATTAGATGAGCTACAAGCATCTCAGGTATGTTGTTTAAATTTTATATTTCTTCTATTAACTATAATTTTTTTATAAAGGTTAAAATTGTTTAAATTTCATATTTATCCTATTAACTCTAATTTTTTTATAAAGGTTATTTGGATACCATATCCGTTAGAGGATGTCGAGATGTGTTGGATGTCAAGGTTTCACGGGTGTATACGCTTTTTAGATATGGTGGAGCCTTATATGCCTATGCGTGTCGCTCGTCAGTTTGGATACATCCAGCGAATACCTATCTCACCTACTCCACTTGAGACTAGTATTAGACACCGAGATCCACAACGAAATGTGATCAAGTACAGTGCAAACCTAGCAAACTGGTGGACTCCGGAGTCACATGTAGTAGACTTGAGAGAGAGGGTCCCTGTAGGATTGCCACAGGCTACAGTACCTGCGTATATTGAGTGGTTTACCCAGCGCACACATCCACGCCTTTAGAACCCAGATCGCATACCCGATGGCATCCTAGTTTCGTCCTCTAGACAGGCATCACATTTCGAGGTAAAATGAACTCGTGTTCTTTAAAGTGACAAAACTATTGGATTTTTAATTGAAACTGCATATTTCGATGGTTAGGTTTGATACTAATGTTGAGATTGAGCTTATTGTGTTGTGAGTGGCCTTTATGGCCTGGTAAAACATTCTATTTTCATGGGAGACTCTGCCGGATTTTTGATTAATTCTAATGACTGTGCTTTAATTTGCAGAGGATAAATAATGCAGTTCAGCTCCTCCACCCTTGTAGGCGAGATGCTGGGCATCGATTGGGTCACGCCGAGTTCTATGAGCGTGTGTTTAAGGCATATGATGCTCTCACTTTGCGAGATGGTGGAGGAGATATACCTGAGGACCCTGAGGCTGAGGCTGATGCTGATGTGGCACCTAGTGTGGACACAGAGGATATGACTGAGGCAAGAGCTTATGTGCAAGCCAGGGGGAGTATTTCTGTGGCCTGCCACGGTGTTAGCTCTAGACGCCGTTCTAAGCATATTTGATTATATTGTGGACTTATTGTGTTAGATGTGTGTTATGAGACTTTATTTATTATTGGTGGCTAGCTATATTGTGTTGTGTTGTATAAGGGGCTCACCTACTTTGGATACTTTTATTGTATTAGTAGACTTTGTTATATTGTATGAATATTGTGAAATGTGATAACAGGTTAATTGGTCTTATATTATATGTCTATAAGACACAATTATATGTTAAAAATACAGGGGAGATTATGCTGTTTTTTTTTTAAACAATTGTGATAACAGGTTAATTGGTCTTATATTATATGTCTATATGACACAATTATATGTTAAAAATACAGGGGAGATTATGCTGTTTTTTTTAAAACAATTGTGATAACAGGTTAATTGGTCTTATATTATATGTCTATATGACACAATTATATGTTAAAAATACAGGGGAGATTATGCTGTTTTTTTTTAAAACAATTGTAATAACAGTTTAATTGGTCTTATATTATATGTCTATATGACACAATTATATGTTAAAAATATAGGGGAGATTATGCTGTTATTTTTTAAAATAATTGCATTATAATTCAAATTCATAAAAGATGCAATAATAATGAAAATATAAAAAATGGGGAGATTATGGTGAGCAATTTAAAACAATTACAATATAATTCAAATTCATGAAAGTTGCAGTAATAATAAAAATATAAACAATAAACATGACTACAAATGTGTTATACTAATGATTGCCACAATGAGATCTGATTTGACATAATAGAGGGCTAATCCTCGTGAAAATTTGGGTTACGCCACCACTTCCATAAATTAGATACCGGAGGTGTGGGGAAATTCTCTCTCATCACAACCTGCAAAAAAGGAGAAAAAAAATCAAAATCACATTATTATAGGTAATTAAATTTGAAAAACCTAAGAGGGGGGGTGAATTAGGTTTTAACCGATTTTTCTTCTTTAAATTAAACAAGCTTTCTAAGATAACAAATATCAAACACTTGGTGTTCAACCAAAGTATGAAAAGATGAGTTCAAGAAAAGAAGCAATGAACACAAAGATTTATAGTGGTTCGGTTTATCCAACAAAACCTAATCCACTACCTTGAGCTATCTACTCGAGGATTTCACAAAACCTTTCACTAATATAGTAAGAGAGAATACAATAGAGGCTCACCCAATTCCCTTAGGGTTTTACAACATAAACCTCTTAACCAACCAATGTTCACTCAACACTTTGAGTTTTACAATATAACCTTGTCTACACACCTATCTCTATTACAACAATTAATGAAAAAGAAGCTCTTAACACAAACACAGTTTTCTATGGTTCAAGGCTCACTCTAACCCTTAGAGTTTTAAGCTTAATGCAACCTTGAACAAATCAATCAAGATATGAATAAGAAGAGTTTGATATATGAAATCACCTTAATGTGAAGATATATCAATGTAAAGCATAAATACCTCTTTGAGTAATGTTTTCTTGTAAGTTGCTCAAGAACCCCAATGATTTTGTATAAATCTCACTTTGATGAATTTCACAATATGAATGTTAAGATTTGGTTTCAAAATAATCTCCAGAGGTTCTATGAAGTAATAGGATCAGATTTTTGCTCAAAAAGTAGTTCTTTTAAGTTGTTTAAACGATTGGGTATTTATATGTATGCACCAACGGTCATAAAAATGGCTGTTTGAATCCCACTTAGGAGAAGTGCGGTCGACCGCAAATCAGGAGGGTCGTCCGCACCATCATCCGCAAATGTTCCAGAGAACTCTTGACAACCTGCGGACGATGACCTCAAAAGTCCGGTCGACCGCTCCATCATCCGCAAGTGTTCCAGAGAACACTTGACAATCTGCGGACGATACTCTGAGAAGTCTGGTCGACCGCATGATTTGTGGTCGTCCACACTTTTGTCAGGTCGACCACAAATGCATTAAAACTATGCAGAACAAGTTTCCAAACAACTCTAAGATTTTGCAAACTATATTTTATGAATTTTGAAGTATGTGCATGTATTTTGAAAATCATTTTACTTTTATTGAGCAACCTATGGAACTCATTACTCAAAGGGATAGACCTAGAGATAATCAAAGATAAATAAAGAATTAAATCTACACCTCTAGATCCTATCTAATCCAGAAACTCTTATCTTCAAGGCTTGACATCATAATTAATTGTCTTAACAATCACAACATCATATTACATACCGATACATAATGTTCAGCTGTCTGAAGGAATGCCATAGTAATCACACGGTAGCCAATACAAGTATGGTCAGTCTCCTGTTGAATAGTGAGACATATATAACACTACTTTTTTTCCAGTAACAAACACACACCACATCATATGTCGTGGCAACCACAAATCCAAGCTCTGATAATTCCATCCACTTGTCACGTTCTGCCAGACCATCCATGTGATCAATCATGTACCTTATTTCATTCAACCGCTCATGTGTCTTAAATTGCATGATGTACCTACCATAATAGGTATCAATAGACTAAAGCATATCTCTTCTAACATTTGCCCAATATATCTCATCACCATACACATGGTGAGCAACTGCTCTATACCCACAATTATCATCCCCTTTTACATTTACAACACAATTAATGTAATCCAACACAAAAGATGGAATCTCATGTCTGACAAAAAATAATGGGTCAGTAAGAGGGACAGAACTACTTGGTTGTCCAGTATGAGACACATAACTAGAGTGACGAGGAGGCTCAAAATCAAGAACATAACCAGAGATATAAGGTAGCTCCATATCAGACAAATAACTCGAGTGACGGGGAGGATCCAAATCTATACGAGACACTGAATGAGATCTGAAATCAACAAATGAAGAAGTGGGACAAGAACCCTTACCCTTACTATGACAAGAGCCAATAGTTTTTGAAGTCATTTTGCTAAACATCTTCTCAGTTCTCTCGTACAATGATGGTTCCCTACTAGTTGAATTCTTACGTTGTTTGCCTTTTGGTTTGACACATGTTTCAGGTTCCTCCAAGTCTTGCTCCTCAGGACACACCATCTGTTTTAATTGTTCAGCAAGTTGGTCATTAATGTGTCTCGGCCTTTGTAACATCTTATCACAACATCTCATAATCAACAAATCTACCTCATTATCTTTAGTAGACTCATGTGGTTGAAAGTGTAGTGTCCTCCAGAAAATGTGTATGTCATCCAATGGAATAGAAGTCTCTAAGTTTATATACATAAATACCTGACAGCAACAAGGTAGATCATGAGTCTGACTCAAGAAACAATCACAATCATCAAGTGATTCCAATGACTCTACTATCTCTTGCTGGGTAAGAATTAACTTTAGCCTCCAATGACTGACATTCCCATTAAGGTGTTGATAGAATGCATCATTTGTAAGATGAAGTGTTCTCATCCTTGATTTCTCTAATGAAGACTTGATCTCTCCAACTTGAGTTTGCACCATGCATTGTAACTTGGGAAAAATTGTATCAAAACTACCTGTCGATGTCATTAAACACTTCTTTAACACCGAATGTTGACTCTCCACTCTATTGGTCGTGGTACAACCAACATGCATATGTCGATCTCTCCAACAACGAACAAATCTTTCCTTATATTTTGACAAATATGTATCATCTACATATTTCAAGACATCTTTGAACCTGTGATATTTTGCTTTCATTGTCAACAAGTTATTTTCATACTCATCTTCTGTAGCTGACTCAACCAAAATGCGCCATACGCCTTGAGAGAAGCTTGTTCCATAACTTTTGTCACCCGCAACCCTTGTCATATAACTTTCCACATTCTTTGAATTATGTCTTTTACACAATAAATGCGTTGCATCTGGAAAAACCTCATCAATGGCATTCATAAGGGCAAGCTCTCTATCGGTAACTATGACACCAGTGTATGATGACATGGGAAGAATCTTCCGGAATGTCTGTAGTGCCCATGCGTATAAATCTTCTTTTTCATCTCCCATAAATGCAAAGGCTGTGACAAAGTTTAGTTTCGTAGGGGTCACTCCTACGATCTCGAAACATGACATCTTGTACCGATTGGTCTTGTAAGTGCAATCCATGATCAACACATAATGATACACTCGAAGCAAATCTATAGAATCTGGATGACAAATCATTAGGTCACTAACAACATTTGTACCTTTATGTGCCTTGTGTCCAACTACCCAACCCGCCTCATTTGTCATATGGTACAACTGCTGCATCACATTTCTATCATCTGATTCTTGTATCTTGAACTTAGTACGAGCATTGTAGACATTCTTAATCCGACTTACATTTCTTGGAAATTTTTGTTTCAAGAAGTTCAAGATATCTTTGGGCTTCACCTGACTCTTAGATAATCCCTCTACCTCCTTCAATTCTGATGGTTTCAATCTTGCAGCCATAGGATGACCATGCGGATAAACTCCAAGGTGGTGATTATGAGTGCCATTAAATATCTCAAGAAACCAATGACCGGTGGATGACCTCGAACCTCTGAGCGAAAATTGGCATCTTAACTTCTTTGTCGATGTTTCTTTGCACTTACTATCGGGCTTAATATCGGTGTAACTCATCCTGTACCAACCACTACGTTCGCAACCAATGAACACCCTTTTGTCTTTTTTGTACTTTTCTATTATTAGAAAAACATTGTGTTCTGCTGCTTTACTACGAACCCACTCTACCATTTCCTTTTGATCGGAAAATGCACGGTTTGTAATAAAATATTGCGTTTTGTCTATAGTCTCATCCGGAAACTCTTCAAGTACAATTTCCTCCTACAAAATTTAAACAAAAGATTATAAATACCATACAAAAAAGTAATTAAAAAATTTTCAAAAAAAAATCATAAAATATTTGACCGATCGCGTCGATAGGGCCATGACCTGTTCGCCCTACTATTGCGGACGGGCGAAAGCATCTGGCCCTTCGGGACAAACCCTGTTCGCCCTACTATCGCGGACGGTCGAAAGCATTTCGATCTTTCGGGAAAAAACTTGTTCACCCTACTATCTCGGACAGTCGAAAGCATCTCGACCTTCCAGGAAAACACTTGTTCGCCCTATTATCTCGGACGGTCAAAAGCTTTTGGACCTTCCGGGATCGCACCCCCTTCCACTTTCAATCTCGGACGGTCAACTAGCTTTCGACCTATCGTCGACGTAGGACCTCCCGTTCTTCAATTTTTTATACTATTAATGTAAATTCATGTATAAAAAGCATTAAATGTACCTCTATTTCGTCGTCACGTGAGTTAAAATCATCTTCGGTTGACATTTTGTTAAAATTTCTTCAAACTCTTCATTAG
This sequence comes from Apocynum venetum, assembly GCA_019593545.1. Taxonomy (NCBI): domain Eukaryota; kingdom Viridiplantae; phylum Streptophyta; class Magnoliopsida; order Gentianales; family Apocynaceae; genus Apocynum; species Apocynum venetum. Next base: position 1,721,422 of record SRSM01000149.1, read on the forward strand.
CTCATTTGAGAGAATTTTTTTCCTTCTGAAACTTAGAGAGAGAAAACTAAGGGGTGTAATTGTCAAATGGGGTGCTGCGTTTAAGTAATAGGGGCGCTGCATTTAGCAAATCTCCTAGTCTCCTATTTATAGGAGTAAGATGCTAGAGATATGACCTAATTTAGATAATTTAGGAATTATTTCTATATTTCAAATATTCAAAAGATAAATTTAGTCAATTATGAGATGATAGTCTTCTTCGTAATTGATGTGGCACTATCTAATTTATTGGACCACTCATTTAGTTTTCATTAGGTGAAAACTTGTTATTCATTACACATGTCGCAAATTGATTTGATAAATTATTTAATTTAATAACCAAATTTGTATGATAATTAATTTAGTTTAAAATGGATTTTGGAATTTTAATTTAATAAAATTTACATGCTTACAAAAGGATATGAGGAAAGAATCAAAAATAGTTTAATGATATAAAAAGATAAAATAAAAGAGAAATGATTGAATCATAAATAATTTTGGAAATTTTTCACAATTTTCCCAAATTTAATTACTTATGAACTCAGGTACATAAGTTGCCTACGGAATATGGAATGCTTTTTTCATAAATAAAAAGAAAAAGAATAATGAATGCTTTCGGATTGCTCTTCAAGATTGCTACTTTTAGCCTTAGGAATGTAATAATGGAAGAACAAAAAAGACAAAAAGGCTGAAAACTGATTGAAGAAACGAATCGCATGCATTTCACCTCCAAAGATAAAATAAAATTGAAAATAAACCTTTTAAATGTTTAAACCTTGATTTCTTCATATTGATAATTTCTTCTTTTATTTCAGAAAGGCGAATGAATATATATAAAAAATAGACAAACAATTTTAATATTTTAATAGCTTTAAATTAAGTAAACATGTATTTGATGAAAGTTTTCAATGGTTCGAGAATTTAAAAAATTACGAAAAAAAAAAAGAAATTTTTGAAAATAGAACATAGTCTATCCTCCTGGCCCGGCACAGAAAAAATGAGAGGAGAAGGAAAAAAAATGCTCACTCTTATTTATTTTCTGAGTCCTCGGTACCGTTCTCTGCTGGCGCCTTAAAAGCCCTAACCTGAGGACCTTGACACCAATTCTCAACTGGTCTCCGCCACAGACAACTACCGTGAAAGCGTTCTATCCCGCCACCAAACTTCAAAAAAACGGGGGCTTTGGGGATTCTATCTCTGGCGGTAAATTTAATTCTTGCTTTCTTTTTCTTTTCTTTTTTTATATTTGCCTTGTTTCCCTTATGTGTTTGAGCTTAAAATTTGGATTTCAATTGAATTCAGAATTAATTAGGTGTTACAGTACCTGCTTCATTCACTGGAATGATTTTTGGCTGTGATGAATAAAGTATTACTGGAAGGGAATAAACTGGGTGTGTTTAGCTTAGCTTCTGAATTGGGGTGGGATTGGAATGAAATACATGGGAAGGCCAAGTTTTGGAACATTTTGCTTTGAAGCTTTACTGTAAGTCTATAACTCATATACTTAAATTGAAACTCTACCTTATTTACAGAAGTAAGATATGTGAACAATTGTCAGAAGTGGGGGGGGGGGGGAAGGGGGAGGGGGAGAGGAGGGAAAAGAAAGAGGAGAGATGTTTTACTTGGAAAAGTTTATAGAACCTATCCTTCAGTTGTTTTTTTTTCTTTTCTTCTGCAGAAGATTGGACTGCTTCCCTATATAGATTTGGGTAGTGGTGGGAACTCAGAATTTTATAAGTAGTTTACAACAAGTAGGAATGGAGGAATTCCTGACTCCAGGGAAACGGAAAGAACCAGAAGAGAACACAGATAATAAGGACGTAGTAAATCAGGAATTTGCCACAAAAAAGCGTATTTTGGCTCAGACATGCGTCCATGAGGTGGCAGTTCCAAGTGGATATGTTTCTAATAAAGATGAGTCTGTTCATGGAACACTTTCAAATCCAACATACAGGGGGAAAATGGCGAAAGCCTACCCTTTTAAGCTCGACCCATTTCAGGAAGTTTCAGTAGCATGTCTTGAACGGAATGAGTCGGTTTTGGTCTCTGCACATACTTCGGCTGGAAAAACTGCTGTTGCCGAATATGCAATTGCAATGGCTTTCAGGGATAAACAAAGAGTCATATATACTTCCCCATTGAAGGCTTTGAGTAATCAGAAGTATAGAGAGTTAAGCCAAGAGTTTTCAGATGTGGGATTGATGACTGGTGATGTTACACTTTCGCCCAATGCTAGTTGTTTGGTGATGACAACAGAGATTCTTAGGGGAATGCTTTACAGGGGTTCTGAGGTTCTAAAAGAGGTTGCGTGGGTTATATTTGATGAAATACATTATATGAAGGATCGCGAAAGAGGGGTTGTTTGGGAGGAGAGTATAATATTCTTGCCTCCTGCTATTAAGATGGTCTTTTTGTCAGCTACTATGTCAAATGCAACAGAGTTTGCTGAATGGATATGTAACATTCATAAACAGCCCTGTCACGTTGTTTACACGGATTTTCGACCAACGCCTTTGCAGCATTATGTGTTCCCTATGGGTGGGTCTGGATTATATCTTGTGGTCGATGAAAATGAGCAGTTTAGGGAGGATAATTTTGTCAAGTTGCAGGATACTTTCTCAAAGCAGAAGCCTGGGGATGGAAGCAGGAGTGGAAATGCCAAAGCAAGTGGCAGAATTCCAAAAGGTGGAAATGCTTCTGGTGGTTCCAGCATATACAAGATCGTAAAGGTGTGTGGTCCGGTAGTTGAAATTACTATTTTTAGCTTTCTGTAAATTGTTATTCTCTTTTTGGCTTTCATATGATCTTCAACTTTCAGCGTAGTGTAATCAAATCACGGGCTATTGTTTGTAGTACTTTCCAGTCCTTAAGCTTTTGTATGATTAACTAATAATGTAAAGCTTATTTTATTTTTATTTATCAATTTTACTGTATGTTTACCAGTTTATCATACACGATCTATTATTACCATGGAGTTCTTTGAGTATTCAAGTTGGAATTAATTTTATTTCAGATGATTATGGAGCGTAAATTTCAGCCAGTCATAATTTTTAGTTTCAGTAGAAGAGAATGCGAACAACATGCAATGTCCATGTCCAAACTTGATTTTAATACAAAGGAGGAGAAAGACGTGGTTGATCAGGTATTCCGAAATGCAGTGCTCTGCTTGAATGAGGAAGACAGAAACTTACCTGCTATTGAACTTATGTTGCCATTGCTTCAACGTGGCATTGCTGTTCACCATTCTGGGCTACTTCCTATTATCAAGGAATTGGTGGAACTTCTCTTCCAAGAAGGGCTTGTAAAGGCTCTCTTTGCTACAGAGACGGTAACATTGCCCCTCAAACCTTATGTTTGCTTAATGTTTTCTTCTAGTTGACTGATGTGCCTCATCAAAGTATAAAAGCACATGGGTGGATTGGTTTTAATTGGTTTTAAGATTCTGTTTTTTGTGTTTGATAGTTTGCTATGGGATTGAACATGCCAGCAAAAACTGTGGTTTTTACGAGTGTTAAAAAATGGGATGGTGATAGTCATCGTTACATTGGCTCTGGTGAGTATATCCAGGTAAGTGTCACAACAATTTACTACAGATGTATTATTATAAGGTTTCCATCATATCACAGTCTAACTTTTCTATGTTTCCTCCAGATGAGCGGAAGAGCTGGACGCCGTGGCAAAGACACACGGGGAATTTGTATTATAATGATTGATGAGCAGGTTGATATTTAGTTGGCTATCTCTTCTTTTTTTTCCCCTTTTTCTTCCTGGACTTGGCAACTGATACTTCTAATTTAGAGAATATCCTTTCTGGAATATCTTCCTGTTTTTACTGAACTGTTGTTTGCAAATCATTTCCTTGATGTTTTACAATATGACATAGAAGTGGGTAACTTATCCTGTAGTGACCCTGTATTTTCTTTTACAACTATAGATGGAGATGAATACTCTCAGGGACATGGTTTTGGGTAAACCAGCTCCGTTGGTTAGTACATTCCGGCTCAGCTACTACTCAATTCTAAATTTGATGAGCCGGGCTGAGGGTCAATTTACTGCAGAGCATGTGATCAGGAATTCATTTCATCAATTTCAGTATGAGAAGGTTTCCCTCTTTATCTATATTTATTAGTATAAAGAAACAGTAGGAAAATAATCATTGATATGGTGATCTTCTCTTCCTTTTCTTGGAGAAATAAATAAATAAATAAATAATATCAGAAATTCTTGTAACAATTTCAGTGTGAAAACATTTTCCACTTCATCTATATTTGTCATCATCAAGAAAAGTAGAATAGTCATTTAATCTTGCTTTTGCGCTCTCTATATATTTGTTTAATATTAATTTCCTACTCTAGGCATTACCTGATATAGGGAAAAAGGTATCCAAGCTAGAAGAGGAAGCTGCTGCACTCGATGCATCAGGAGAGGTATAAGTCTTTTACTGATATACCTTTCATATACAACTCTAACTTTCTTTGTGGTATATTTGCAGGCTGAAGTTGCTGAGTATCATAAGCTGAAGCTTGAAATTGCAAAACTTGAGAAGAGAATGATGGCAGAAATAACAAGGCCAGAAAAAATTCTTTATTTTCTTCAGCCTGGCCGGTTGGTATGTTTTGGGACGGTTTCATCTGTTCTATTAAGAATTTAATACTTGAATTTTTGTTATTGTTTATCTTTTTGGTGTTGATAACAAGCATGTTCTATTGGAATGATTGTGCTTGTATATTTGTAAATGTCATGATTCGGTGGGGGTGATACTTGTATAAACATTAGTAAGAATGGTTTTTGATGGAAATGAAATGTGAATTACTCATACCTTCTGGTTGTTCTAATATCAAACTCAAAAGACAGGAAAGAATGAAAGAATTCCCTTGTATATTCTACTTCAGCTTCAGTAGAATTAGGGCATCCAATGCTTCTGCCATAAAAAATGGTTAAGCCCTAAGGATGATAGAGCTCATAGGTTAGTGATTGACTCTATACTTTCTTCAATAAACGCTGGTTAAAGTTTATGTGTTGAACGAGATTGGGGCCTGGAGGTAGGATGCTCTGATTTGGAGGTGACCTAGTTTGGGGCCTGGAGTTGTTGATGATTTTTCCAGCCATGGGGATGTCTTCTGCTTTGGTTTTGCTTATGATTTTCATTTTGCTGAAAGAGTTTAGAAAGCAAGAATGTAATCTCAACAAGAGAAAAGGTTAGTGTATCTGAATAGCTGATGTTTTGTGTCAGTTGGAGCTCTTAGGGTAGAACCCAAGACTTTTAGTTTTAAGCATGAAAGCATCCTGGTGTTCACAAAGTGTTGGAGATGGAGCCTTCATCATCTGTTGGAAAAGGAGGAAACTTTTCCTCTATTTGGCTATTTGATTGGAAAAAGCTACAAGAACATTAAGGACATAGTTTGATTATCTTTTCTTCTTCTGCAGACCTTTGTTTTTATGAAATTTTGATTTTTTTAAAAATAAACTTGATTAAAATTTGAATTAGGTTGGAAAAGATGAAATTTGACTGGAGGACCTTAGAATATACTTCCTGACAATTGAATTCATGGCCATAACCAATGGCATATGCAAAATCTGCTTTCCGTATTTGGAGACCATAATTTTAAAGTCTTCCCTTGAATGTCTCCTAAAATTAGTTATATGTGGAATATTAGTTCAAGCTTTAGTATGTGTTTTAACTTTGTCATCTAGATTTTGATATTCACTGGTCTTTGCTCTATACTCTTTCTCCAATACATCTCACTTGCCTTGCAATATGTAATATGATATCCCTCAAGATTGTACTTTTTTGTGCTTTGTGAAATTAGCTAGAAGGCACTTCTGTCCTCTCTTGTTTCTAGTTCTCATCTCATGATACCTAACCCTTAGTACTGAGCGGCTTCAAGCTCTTTTGCTTCCAATTAATCTATTTCATAGATTGATTAACAGATAACTACATAATATCCCATCATGGCTTATGCATATAATTATACAAACTGAAGATGGTGGAATGCCTGGAGCAATTTGCGAGAATAACATTTAGTTGCAACTTAGTGGTGGATCATTTCGTTTGACAGACCCTATCCTTTGAAAGGTGTAATTAGAACAACTACATTTAAAAGAGTGGGAATGGATGCAAAAGAATGGAGGGAAATTAGAAAATATTTGGAAGATTCTTTAAATGTGAAATAATGTCTTAACAAGTGAATATGTTGCATGTGGGGTGGTAAATTGTAAGATGTGACTTTGTTAATTAACTAAATTTAAGTACATGGTTTCCATATACAACTTTGTAAAGGGCCGACTTAGTCATGTAAAGGTGTTCTATGTAGAAGTTAATGACACATGTTAAACAATCTGTTGGACCTAACATGTATTTTTCTGTCAGGATTAATTTAAGAGTGGTTTCTTAAGTTTCTTATTAGTGTACAACATAGGGCCTTTGAAAATGGTTTCAAGATTTTGTGATGACATTTTTCTTATATAATTGCGAAATAAATTCTAGCAACTAGAATTTTGAGTAATTTGGCAATATTGCAAGGTCAAAAAGTTTTGTTTGTTGACTTGTGTCATTTAATTAAACCCAGAACAGATCATGTGTCTATCTTCTCTCTAATGCAGCTTCTTTCTCCCACATCTAGTATAAGTTTGAGGCATTTGTTTTACTGTCTCCTCCTCCTATATTAGTGCCTAATCATTATTATTTCATAATTTGGACTCATCCTACCACCCAAATTCTCTGTCCAATTAGTTACAGGTTTATTAAGAGCAAGCGACCAAATCATCCTCAGCCCCCATAGCACTTCTTACTGATTAGGCTGGGAGTGATGGAATTTCTCTTGTTGGAGTGTGTTTTTAGGTAACTTGAAGGGTTGTGAGCTAAGTTGGGGAAAAATGAAATATAATGATAGTGATTGCCTTTAGATAGGTGGATCTAGGAGAACATGGTGGATGGAATTTGTTGTATTGATGATCGTAGTTCACTAATTCAGAGTTATAATGTGTTTAATTTATTTGTTTTTCAAAGATTGTGAGCTCACGGCCTCTCAGGAAAAAAAAATTCTATTGGCAGATGCACAATAATTGGGACTTTCTGTTCTGCACTCTTTGTTCTCAGTGAAATAGGCAATGCAATAGGACAAGAGCAGATCACAATTAACCAAATTTTTGTTGTCATAATTCCATGACTGGGGGGGGGGGTTCAAGCCCTGATCACAAGAAGGAACGTTGAGGACTATGAGGGTGAAAAGAGGCATGGCAATAACCATAAAACAAATGATGACTTGGATTATTGCTTATTAAAAATTAATTAGATGTTTTCTAAGACTTCTCTGTTTGTGCTTAATTTTGGGATTTGACACATCTGAAACTGCTTAACTGTAGTACTGTGTTTTAATTTATCGCCATGGCTATCATTTTGTATGTATGTTGCTGGGTTGGTCAATGGTGACCTTTAGTTTTGAATTTTTAAGCTTGTCATTTGATATCACTCAAAAAGTATTTATCCTCCTTTCCTCGAGTTCTGTTTTCCTACCTTTTCCTTGTCCCTTCGCTTTTTTATGCTTGTGGACAATTCTTGATGATCTGCAGGTTAAGGTGCGAGAAGGGGGAACAGACTGGGGCTGGGGAATTGTAGTCAATGTGGTGAAAAAGGCCCCTCCGCCATTGGGTTCTTTGCCTGCTGCACTGGCTTCAACACGGGGTAATAGCTATATTGTAGATACATTGCTTCATTGTTCACTTGGCTCAAGTGAAAACGGTGCTCGTCCTAAACCCTGTCCTCCTCGTCCCGGAGAAAAGGGAGAAATGCATGTGGTGAGTTCATAATGCTTCTTTTTTCCAATTTTTTATTGATGGCATAATTTGTTTCAATTGGAAAGACATCATTTTATTATACTTAGATTTCTTAATGATGTTACACTATGAATTTCTAGCAATATGTCAAATTTGTCCTTTAGGTACCTGTACAATTGGCCTTAATTTCCACCATCAGCACATTGATTCTATCTATTCCATCTGACCTCCGGCCACCAGAAGCAAGGCAAAGCACCCTTCTTGCTGTCCAAGAGCTAGGGAAACGTTTCCCACTAGGCTTCCCTAAACTTAACCCTGTGAAGGTATATATGAATTGTTGACAAGTCACAAGTGATTTATTTTATTTTATTTGTTTTTTAGTTTTAACATAATATATGTTGTATAAGTTGCCACTTTAGGCTTTTGCGCATAGATTTTGGAAGTTCTTAAAATATGGAGTATGGAGAGAGATTGATTTTTTCCCCTTTCGTAGATGTAAACCAATGTGTGGTGTGGTAGGGGATATAATTCAAAAAGCTAATAAATGCCTCCTTGATTTTCTGAAGTGACAAGTAGTCTTGGACAAGAAAATTCTCCAAAAGTGCTCTTAAAGAAAACAGTGGGAGTAGACAGTAGTCCAGGATAACTTGTACATTTCCATGCCTGCTTGCTTTTCATCAGAATCATATATTTATTTTTATATTTCCCAATGATACATAATGTTTATGAATTTCTACATTAGCTATTGGTCTTCTAGTTTGGGAAGTTTTAAGTATTTAGTTAAGGAAATGTAACCATAAATCAGTCAAGTATCATCATAAATCGGTTAAAGGTTGTTAATATACTATATTAGTAAATAGTATCTCTTCATATCATGCCTACTATGCACTAATATTCTTTTACTAAGATATGAGAAATTTATGCAAAATTCATTTCCTTGTGATATTGCTTTTCTGTCATAGTTATATTCTGCAGCAGTTATATGTACATAAGACCTTATTATGTGCGTGGATATTTTACTTTTGGCAGGACATGGAAGTTAAAGATCCTGAATTTGTAGAGTTGATGAATAAAATTGAGGAGCTTGAGCAGAAATTGTTTGCTCACCCATTGCATAAGGTTTCATGAACCTATTTCCTGTATTATGCATTTGTTCATTTGATTGTGTAACTACTGGAGGTGGTGATATGCAGTCCTAGAAACTATATAAATGTCTTTATACACCTCCTTTATTTCCATGTTTCTCTATTACAGTCCCAAGATGAACATCAACTCAGAAGTTTCCAGAGAAAAGCTGAAGTGAGCTATGAAATTCAACAACTAAAAACCAAAATGCGTGACTCTCAGGTACTCTAGTCTTTCAGAATTGGTCTCTTTCGCAAGTTTGCAAGCAAATTTTGTTTCTGTTTATAGAGTGAGGGAAAAGCATCCATTTGATTGTATCCATATGCCATATACTTACCTTAATGCACTTGGGTTTGTTATGGAGAATCTGAAAAATGCTTCTAATTCATATTTGCTTAAAAATGTCCTTGTAAAGGCTTTTCTTATACGTATAGGTTGGTATTTAGGAAGCAAAGTGACTATTCTTACACGTGCTTTGACATAATTTTAGAACTGTGGCTGTGACAGAGTATTATAGTCAAACACGATTCATCTATTTTTCTGGATCTTGTGCATATTTTCTGAACCATATATCTCACAAATTTTTCACATGTCAGCCATTGGTATGCTATTGTTCATTCCTGTGTTTCTCACAATCTTTTGGGACAAATATTCTCCAGAACTAGTTACATGTACCTTTATAGATCTTCAAGTATATCACTCTATGGTATTTATCTGTAAATCAATTTATGTAATATGTATGCATGTATATTCTTGTGTGTATATAATAAACTGCCATGGAAGTTGTGGGGTTTGGCAAAGATCCCAGGCCTGATTATTAATCACAATGAAATTACGAAGATATGCAGCATGTCTTCCTTGTTTCATATTCCTTTTGGGTGGTCATAAAAGACGAGGGAGAAGAACCATGTTAACCAATATAGCTGTCGCTCTTGAAAAGTCTTTGATGCATATTACATTGTAATATATTGTGTTTTACATACTCAATATTCACTTAATGGAAATTAAAAAATATTAATCCCGCATTTTCTATGTTCTAGGTATTCTACCTTTGGGATGATGGAATTTGTTAAGGATGCCTCAATAATTTGTCTCATAGTGCTTCTCAGTATGCTAATTAATACTCATTATGGTTCTCTGGCAACATATATCCCAAAGGGACTATAGAAAACATACTTATTTTCTTTCTTCTTTTTTTCCCCCTCTTATCTTTTACCTGTCTAGGATGTTAAAAAGTGTAAGTGTATTTTGCCCATCTTTTTTTACCACCCTCTCTCTCTCTCTCTCTCTCTTCCCCCCCCCCCTCCCCGGTTTTCTTCAAAAAAACAAAAATTCTATTCCAACATAGGTCCTACACTACACATTAAATATTCATTTTAGAATATTTTTAATCTGGTTTTCACGCATTCACTACCCTATTAACTATATTTCAACTATTTTATTAATTTATCCAACATATGGGACCTGCTTAATATTAAATAACACATCCAACCCAACAAACAATAAATCTTATCCAAATATCTTTTTTCCCTCATTATAAACATGAGCACAAAACTCAACACTTGAAAATCCTACCCCAATATAGCCAAGGATTGTGGACCACTGGAAATGGGATGTGAAGTCTTGCTGAAAAATTATTTAAATTGTACCTATCTAAGAAAGGAAAACAAAAAGAAAATTGTGCAACTTGAAGAATGCTTGACTGTTTTTGTCAATGGCCATGCCATGTGATCCTTACTTTATTTTCTAAGGTTGACATTTGAAACAAAAGCAGATTATTTAGTGAAGTGGAGGGAAGGGGTGGAGATTGAAATAGAATCTTTATGCTATATAAGCACTATACAGTCCTGCATTTCATGAAATTTAATTGCAATGCTCCATGAGAACATGTTCCTTCATATGCTTTCAGTACTACTACTTATCATATTCAACCACCATGTGGCTAGTGATGTGGTTATTCTGCAATCTTAAGTATGAGGGTGGGGATGAAAGGAGAGTGCATTGCAAATGTGATCATCCACCTATTGGAGCTTCTTTTTCACATTCGATTAACTTGAGATATGTAGCTTGTTTGGAAGCTTTTAGGTGATAATTTATGTTTAGTATTTGAAATCTCTAGCTTATGAGCAAAAACAGTATTCGCAGTTTGCTGTTGGTATTTGCTGGTAACATAGCTTGATCATTTCTCTGCTTTTAGCTTCAAAAATTCCGTGATGAGCTGAAGAATCGTTCACGGGTTCTGAAAAAGCTCGGTCACATTGATGCTGATGGTGTTGTCCAGTTGAAAGGTCGGGCTGCCTGCTTAATAGATACTGGGGATGAACTCCTTGTTACAGAGCTGATGTTTAATGGTGAATACCTCCACTTGATGTTAATTGAAACTGTTTGCAACTTTTTGTCGTGCTGATTTAAGTTAATTAGTGAAAAGATTATATTTATTTTAAAATCTTTTTAATTCTATGCAGTCCTTTTTTTAAATGAAATTCTTCCAGGGCGTGATTGTAATTTTGTTTCCAGAATATAACATATATTATCTTTGGATAGAATATGTTACTCTTTAGTATAGAACTTGACTATTGTACTTGTAATGACCATGTGTGTGAAAAAAATCTCTAATTATGTGGACAGGAACATTTAATGATCTTGATCCTCATCAAATTGCGGCTTTGGCAAGTTGCTTTGTTCCAGGAGATAGATCAAATGAACAGATCCATCTGAGAGCAGAACTTGCTAAACCGTTGCAGCAGCTCCAGGACAGTGCAAGAAGAATAGCAGAGGTAGGCTACCTCTTAACCTGACTTTTATGTTTATTATGTTAAACTAGGCCTATTCATCTTATCTATCTCCATATGATTCAGCTAGTGATGAATTGTTTATCCTGAGTATTTCTCATCAATTTTCTGTTGATATTTGGTGCAACTTAAATGGCAAGATAGTTTAGTTTGGTAATGTTTAATGTCAATGTTCCTTATTTGCAGATACAACATGAATGCAAATTGGAAATTAATGTGGAAGAATATGTGGAAGCATCAGTTAGGCCGTATTTGATGGATGTGATTTACTGTTGGTCAAAGGTAACTTTAATTAAATTAAGCACCAGCTTTGGTAACAGGAAGTTCTTGCTGAAATTTGAATAAAATATTTTGCCCTGTAATGCCATGTGAATTTTGCACGCCATGAAATAATGCCAAATTTGAACAACTCAATGCTGTGCTTTGTTATTTTTACTCTTGATGTGGGTGTTTTGGAGGGGACAGGTGGAAACCAACATCTTATGGTATCTACAGTTTGCTATTATGTTTGCCAAAATTTTGGTGTTTGCTTCTGTTCCTGAGAGAGATGTCAACTCTATTTGTGTATTTGCTCAACTATTTGGGCTTAGCCATTCAGCTCCTTGTTACATCTGGGGATAAATTATATGCATTGCTCTTAGGGTTTTCTTTAGCATTGGTTTACTACATTCAAGCCTTCCCTTGTATTGTTCAGGTGACTACAATTTAGAATTATGGTTACACGTTAGTGTTCTTTTTACAGTGTCAATTGCAAAATTTGAGCACAGGGTAGTGCACATAGCAAGAATTTTTAGTTGACTTTGTTTCATTATACTTTTTTGATACTGATTAAAGCAAGGGCCATGATACCCACTCAGGAACTTATAATGCTTACTATGATTAGTATTCCTAACCCTTTCATAGTTGTTGAGCTGGTTAGACAAGATCTATAGTTATATCAATTTTGTGTCCATTTACTAACCTTCTCATCCTCAATTCGTGGGTAAAAATGGCATATTAACAGATCAGTAATAGTATGTTTTCTTATTAGGCTACTTGGATAATGTAAATGAAGTTTTACCAGTTTCCTTTTCTTGGTTGTAATTTTCTTTCCATTTTTGGGGTCTAATTTGGTCATGTCCATAAATGAGGATTATATTGTATTATCAAGTTATAAAGTTATGACTTAAGTTCTAACTATATTTTCTCCATATACCTTTGCATGCTGTTGGTGAATAATTGTATCCAAGGATCTTATTTCCCTTTTGCAGGGTGCTTCTTTTGCTGACGTTATACAAATGACTGATATTTTTGAGGGTAGCATTATCCGTCTTGCAAGAAGGCTTGATGAGTTTCTAAACCAGGTAAATCTAACTGGTTTGAGATATTATTTCATTATTTATTAGATTTCTCCATGCTTGTAGAAAGTAAAAGACGCATTCTGTTATATTGGACATCAGAAATAAATTAAGATATAACTTAATAAATATAGGACAATAGGATATGAAGGGACAATTTTTTTTAGTGATCTTTTTATCTCCCTCCTTGGCATTGTCTTATATTGATCTCGTTAGAATATGTTGAGTTTTCTATTGTTTATTTGATGATAATGGATGTTGTGTTGGATATTGTTACCTTTGGTCCGCACAATATTGTCACATTTGAAGGATTTTATTTTTCCAAATTATTCTCTGTTTAGAAAATCAAGAATGTATTAACTGCTCACTTTCCAATATTTCCCTTTATTTTTATTGATGTACTCAAGAACATTATTTGATGTTTTATTGCTCAAGTTTCAATATAGGGTAATTAAGTCTATTTACAAGTATTTGGGACTACCTAATCATTACCTTAATTCCTGTTCAAGTCTCAAATGAGACCAATATTATGAATTGGAGGTAGTTTCTTTATGCAGTTTCTGATTGTTTCACCTGGTCTGGTAGTCATGGCAAGTAGAATTGGTCCTCGTAGAATGATCTCCTTGGAACTTGACCAAGTATTCCTTGAATTTGCAATTGAATGTTCTAATTTGACTGCACAAAGATTTATGAGAACATTTGACCATATATTTATTGCTCGTAAGTGTGAGAAGTTAGTCTGATTCGCCAGATCGTTGATACAAGTAATATCCAAATACCACCCCAAGATTGGTTGCTTACACTTGAAGTGGGGATGAGACACATGTATTAGTGAACAAATCTCTTGAACTAAGGAGGTTAACTATAAATATTTAAATGATATATATGTACATTTTAAAAAAATGGACTTTCAATTTGTGACATTCAAAAAATGAAGCAATTAGGAAGGCAAAAGCATCTCTTGCAAATTTCTCTTCAAAATATTGTGTGTGATGAGTCGATTCTATTGATATCCTCCATTGGTTTGTTGCAGTTAAAAGCAGCTGCTCATGCTGTCGGGGAAGCTAGCCTGGAGAATAAGTTCAGCACAGCAAGTGAAAGCCTTCGCCGTGGTATAATGTTTGCAAATTCTTTGTATCTCTGATTTGATATCCTCTGGTGTATATTTCAGATCTGCTCTTTTCCAGCAAACAAGGTGCAATTTTGATAGTCCAGTATAATGTCTAGGCTGATAATTTATAAGTGCAAACTTGTAGCAATTTATTGATCAAAGGAAGGAATAGAGGAATTTAGCATTATAATCATATGTTAACTGTATTTTTATATAGCATTTTTTCAATGAAGAACATCTTTTATAATCTTACCATTTATTTTGTGAAAATATGTTATCTTAATTCTACATTCCGATGATCAGTATGTCAGAATGTTCTTCTCTGCGCAATCCCCTGTACTGTAGTTCTCTAGATTTGGAGTAGATGATGGACAACACTTTGTTCACAATTCAAATCTAGAAAATATGTCCCATCTTATCACTTTTACCAATGCTGAATCTAAACAACAGTAATTCAACCACGGTCGGAGATCAAACCTTTCTGAAGGTTAGCATATTCTCATGTTCAGCTGCCTGCAAAGTGACTTATTTCCCCTCCTCAGGGGGTGAACGTTGGAGAGAGGAGTCAGAAAGAGAAAAATATGCTAGTAAACTTCTTAGTGTTCAAGTTGAATGTTTATTCCATATAATGATGTTAGTTTTAGAAATTTAAATGGACAATATGTATTTTAAAAATTCGATCATTATTTTTTAGACAACTTGAAGTAGAATTGTGCAATGTTGGAATGAATTTGGGATAGTCTGCTTTTGGACAATAATATCTTATTCTACAAACTGATTTGACTTTAGAATTCATGTTGGAATGATGTGTGAAAGGAATTCAGCACAGCAGCAATTAATTTTAAACCTCCAACTGAACGAAAATCTTCTTGAAGAATACTTCCAATGAGGCATGAAAGAATACAGGAAATTGTTAAATCAAGAAAGGATTTTCGTCTTCAAATATATGGATACATTTATAGAATACAGCAACACACTAGAGAACTCATACTCAGCCCTTGATTGGTTTAAAGGCTACCGTGGAATGTTTTGCAATGTGCAAGCTGAATTGCCCTCCCTTTTCCCTCACGTCAATCTTCTCTGAACCATGTGGGGCATGCATTTCAAAATTTGTCGCCAGTTTAGCAATCACGAGTCCAAGAATTGGCATTGCAAGAATGATCCCTGGACAGCTTCTTCTCCCCATTCCAAATGGCAAATACCTGAAATCCACCTTCCCACCAGCCACAGCAGCTTCGGTACCATTTTCTTCCTCGAAGAACCGTTCTGGTCGGAACTCGTCAGGATTCTTCCACCATGCAGGGTTGTTAGCCAGCCACCAGGCATTGACAACCACCTTTGATTCTTTAGGTATGGTGTAGCCACCTAGATTGGCCTCTTCAAGATTCATATGGGGTACAAGCAGAGGTATGGGTGTGTGCAATCTCAGTGTTTCATTTACTGTGGCTTGAAGATATGGCAATTCTTGTAAGTTTGATTCTGTGACTGGTTTTCCTTTAAGAATGGTTGAGATTTCATCTCTGATCTTGTTTTGCACTCTTGGATGATTTACTAGCTCAGCAATTGCCCATTCCATGGACCACAAAGTTGTTTCTATTGCTGCAACATTGATATTTTCCACAATGTATAGCACATTTTCTTCACTGATTTCTCCTTTCATTTGTGCATCTATTATATGATCAATTGCACAGCTTATCTTGTGCTTTTCGCCATTTTCAGCCATTATTTTCCTGAACCAAATGAGAAATATTGTCATTAAATCTTCACAATTCTTCTTGCAATCCAAAATAGGTTAAGCTAGAAAAATGCAGAAAACGTGCGAATTAACCTGTTAAATACATTAAGATTCGGTTAATTTATTAACCAAATTATGAAACTGAAGGTGCAAAAGATGTTATTACCTTCTTTTTTCAACATAATAATTGTTGAAGAATGCAAGCCTTCTCTTCTGCAAATCCCTGCACTTGTTAAGGTATCTTCTCAAGAATGGCCTGAGCAGAGGAATAAAATCACCATAATTATACTCAAAACTTTGTGCCAATTTACTTCTCTCTGAATTGAACTGAGTTGCTTGAATGAACATTGGATCATTTAGTGACTCAAACTTTGCATCAAACATCATTCTATACATAATATTGTATAGCATCAATTGCAACCTTCTTCTGATAACAATGCCTTCTTCTCTTACTGTTTGATCATTTTGTAGGTCATGGACAACCAGGTCCATTTCATTCTCCCACATATCACTATATTGATGAACAACCTTGTTTGTGAAGAATGGCACAGTCATGATTCTTCTCATTTTTCTCCAATGTTCACCATAGATTGTGAACACCATATCTTGGCCATTTCCTGTGAAAATATCAAACACAACGTTACGTGGGCGAGAGCCAAATTCTACTCCTTGTGTGTGGAGAACATGATTTGCTAGGCCAGGGTTGGATACCACAACTAGATTTTTAGAGCCAAGCTTGAGCAAAAATATAGGACCATATTTTTCAGACATAGTGGCTAGTAGCCGGTGGTTCAAGTCATTGCCTACTTGTAGCCAATTTCCAAATATGGGGAAGGAAGATGGCCCTGGTGGAAGTTTGGTTGATTTGTTGGTGGGGAGAAAGTATTTGATGACGAAAGGAAGTATAAAGATTGTAAGCAAAAGGGACTTGAGAGGGAAAGGAAAGGAAATGTTGGGATAAATTAGATTGGTGCATGAGAGAAGTGCCAGTGAAAAGAGAATGCAAAAGATAGATTTGATGACAAACTTGCCCATGTTGTGATTGTGGGAGAGAGAAATCAAGAAAGGAAGTACAATGCAAAAAGAGAGGGAAATGGACTTTATATATGGTTTTCTAAATAGAGGTTAGGAGAGTAGTTGGCTAATGGTTTTGGTAAAAATAAAACCCATGGGCTTTGTCATGAACCAAGGTAGGAGAAGGGAATTCATTTACTAAGTCAAATCTGGTGGTTGTTTTGGTTGGTGACGTGGGTTTATATATATATATATATATATAATTTCTTTTAAAAGAGGATGGATAAGAACAAGAAGGAAGGAGTAACTAAGGAAAAAGAAAAGTCTTAATCTAATATTGAACTCAAAATCTAAATCTTAAGTAATAACTCTCTCAATATTAAATTTAGTTTGATATTCATCCTTAATAGTCAAATTGTTGCCTTTTAGTCCTCACTTTATTTTTATATTAATTTCCTAAACATTTTCCTTAATTATGAAAAAGGATATTGTTATTTCTAACTTAAAATGTAACTTATGGTTTAACATTGAATTTTATGTTATTCGTTTTGTGGATAAAAAATGAATTATGAATTTTTAGTGAAATCATTTCTTTGAGTTGTCAACCGTATTTATAATATTTTAGGATTTTGTTACGGTCATTAATTTGGACTTATGCAATTAATGTATATAATCTATGAACTCGATGATATGATCTAATATGGGCATTATGAGAACCTGATTAGATAAAATAAAAAAATAAAAAAGAGGTTAATTTCAAATTTATCCCTCTAAATATTTAATAAGTTTTCCAATGAAATTCTCAATAATAAGCTTATTCTAATTCAATCTTCTAAATGACAAAATTTTATCAAATCCTTAAAAAACTTAATTGTCAAAGAAAAATGTTCACGGATTATTTCAACGCAATCCTTGAATTTATATGATTTTTTCAAATTAAAATTTCATCTACACAATCCAGCAATTCATGATGACTTAGGATAGCATAGAGACAGCATTTTTTTTTTTTGTTCCCGGTGGGGTGGGGGTGAGAAATGAATAGAGAAATTAATTTACGTTTTACATATAAAACAAATATGTATACATACTTTAATACCATTTTTAACTCAAAATTGAATATTTTTAAACTATAATACCATTTCTGCTTTTTTTATAAATTAAAAATATATATATATTGTACTTAAAATTTATTTGATTTAAAAATAAACATATTATTTACCTAAATATTTGCAATCCTTTTCTTTTTCTTTATTTTTTCTCAATTTGAAGATTGTACTCAATTTAACTTACAAATTCCATCCCCAAAAAGTTCTTAATATTTATACTAAATCAAAAGAAAGCAAAAATCGAAAGCAAATATACATATCATGCAAACGGTCTGTCCCGATAAAATAAAGTCATATCACATAATTATACCAAAAATTCTTTAAGTAAATTTGATTTTCACCTTTTTCATAGATCATATAATATTATAATTTTGAAAGAAAAAAAAATAATACCCTTCTTAAATGAAACAACTTATGATGCATGTGTCCTGAAAATCAAATTTCACCAAGAGAATTTCCAGGTCTAATCATCAAATAAGTAATAGTTGTAAATAATCAAGACTGAAAAAGGTCAGCTCAGCTGCTCCAAATTGGTTTATATATAAGCAATTAATAAATACATCTATAAGAAAAATTAGGAAGTGTAATATTTTTGTCTTTCCATATCCATCTTCTCAAGATTCTCACCTTCTCCAGTTTCCATCCATCAATTTCTCAAATAAAATTTCTGAAAATTCATATTATGTACTCCCAGATGCATCCTTGCCTTCAAAAACTAATACTAGGAACTTTATTTAGGGTATGCCCCTCTTCTTTTTCTTAGTTTTGCTTTAGGTGTTTATTTATTTTAACTATTTGTCTATAGGTGCAGAGGCACACTACGCTGCAGCAACACCAGCGACAAATTGCATTGTACCGGAGCATGGCGATGCAGAATACTCATGCTGTTTCCTAGCTCCAGAAACATACTTTTCTTTGTGTTCATCAAGAGATATTTGCTTGCATCGACATTCCACGCTGCAAAATGCCTTTTCCCCTCTGCAATGGCAACACCAACACAAGATCTCAGAAAACTTCCCTTACGAATATAGTACAAAATATTGTTCCCAAAGATACTAACTAGGTGTGTTTAAGATGTATCAAATTTTCACTCCTTAGTAAACTAGAAAGCTTCGTACCTAAGACATTGCCGAAAGTTGTTAACACTAGTTTTTCGGAAAGCTACATATCTAATTACGTCTTTGCTGACCACAAGAACTTCAGACAGGGAACAAATATGTATGGGAACACAGATAAGTACAACTGCCAAATTTTCAACAGAAAAGGAATGTGGACAAAACATGCAAGGTATCAAAAGGGATAGCATAAGAGAAGGCGGTACAGTCATGCCAGCTATGGAAATGGAACATTGCTGTATAAATATTTAATGTCAGACACAATTCTACAGAAGTAGAGGAATTATATGATGGTAGCTATGTGACAATACTTTGATAATGACATGAAATACTTCACAATCAACAAATTAACCTATCAAGTGAATTTAAGAAATAATATTTCGCTAAGGGGGAAAGGATAGTGAAGTAAAGTACACTTTGCAATTTTTCATTCAAACAAGTTGCAATTATTTGCTCCCAAAATTATTCCCTTTCAAGTAATAGTTTCATTAAATAATTTAATGCAGCATTTGATATTTCTTTCCACCGCAGTATAGACAATGACATGTATTAAATAATTGGCATCAACATTTATTGAGTGTGTTTTAAACAACTGACAGCCACAGAGACATTACTTGAGTGTGACAATGAAGTAAACTACTGCCATAAGGAACTTATGACCATTGATTTCCTCATTTTGAGGAGAGAAATGCAGCAGAAACTTTCAAGTACCAAAATATTTAAGATAAAGCTACTGTTAGCAGAATGTAGCTGCCGGGCAAAGAAGAATTACTCTTCACTAGATAGCACAGATGGGTAACTTCTTCCCGCAAGAAAAATATTAGATAGTATAAGTCTCAGATTGTCTCAAGGAGAGAAAATTTTAGCACATCAATTCTAGAAGGTTGAGGTTCTTTACCTAGATTAAGGGCACAAACGTATATTGATAACATATCTCTCTGCAGTATTTATGTCTCAAATTTGAGAACAGATCTGGAAACTGAGGACTACTGTAATAGTTTAGATACAATAAAAGAGACTGCAGAGAGTGATGAGATGAATTAAGGAGTTAATGCAAAGGATGATGGAAGCCCTAGCTCTTTCCAATCAATTTCAATCAACAAACCTTAAACTGCATCAGAAAAATGAGCAAAATTTTGAAGCAAAGGAAGGTGTATTACAATGGATTTTCAAACTTTCTAGGAAAAACAATTTGAGATTCAACTCATAAACACGATTCATTTTAATCATTACAATTTCAAATCTTATCCTATTAACTTCCCTCTTTTACAAAGAATGGGCATCATCTCACAATGAGCTCTGCAATCAGATTAACGTTTGCATGCTACTCAACTGACAGAGCCTAAACCACTTGGAAGATAGGCTTAGATAGCAACAATAAAGCTGAGTTCTTGAATATAATATTTCCAACTTACAAGAGCAAAAAGAGCAAATTGTGAGAAGAGGTCAAGATGCAATGAATTGGCAAACAGGCACACCTTGTATCCAGCAAAATCAAACATGTGCTAAGCAAAAGCATCCAACATATCATATCACGGCCACATTTGCAAGGACAGAAAATGACCATGTGACCCACTGAAAATCACTCGGTCAGCCAAGCACAACAAGAGTAATTCTTGACCAAAAAATACTAAACAGATCAAACTCAATATCCGCCTAGCCCCCCCCCCCACCCCACCCCAAAACAAATAATAAATAAAAGGCCGTGACTTGTAAATTAGTAACAGGGATTCTACATCCTTTCCTTACTCCAAGTTTTTACTAGTTTGAAATTACCGTAAGGCAATAATTGAAATGTTTTCTTGAAGAAAACTACCGAATACAATATATTACCATTAAAAACTAGCAAATCAGTAAGCAAGTTTAAGAATGAAGGGGAAAAATAGATTCCCATTCCTCAAAACTCAGATCCCAAAACCAAGAAAATCATTTCCAAAAGCCCCCTCCAAAAAAAAAAAAATCCAAACCCGTCTCTATGAATGATGCAATCGACAGATATTAATCATAAACGAAGTCGAAATGATAAAATCAGTTCATTGCATTACCTGTACATAAAAATATCCAATCCATGTAGCTTCTTCTTACAAAGAAAGCAAGATTCCAAAAAATCGGCCATCTGAAAAGCTTCCGACTCACCATCACCACTCACCGTAGCAGCGGTATTTGCAGTGAATTTCTCAGGCTCGTTCATAACAAAATTCTTATTCTCCAAAAACACACTGTCGTCAAAGTACTCTATTTTCTTGATTTGATTATCCCCACGGGAAATTACACAAGTGTACTCTTCACACAATTCCATTTCCTCAACACTCGGCCGCTTCTCCATATACGCATTAGAATCAGTAGTAAAACTTATCTTATTATTGGAAGATAAAGAAGTATACATTTTGTTACTCAGAATTGGGATTGGGTTCGATGATTTTGGTGATACAGCTAAAACTGCAGTTCTCTTAAGAAATTGATCCTGAAAATTACAGTCATTCTTGCTATTTCTGTTCATGGCAGCAAGAATTCCAAGCCCAACAACACCATTAGGCTCTTCAAAGTTCTTAGGAGATTTGATTCCTGATGGTGGTGATAATTTTCCAGGGGTCTCAGTAAGAGTGAAAAGGGAAAGATTTATGGATAGTCTCTTCTTGTCGGTGATGTTTTTTCCATTCATCTCCGCCATTCCTTTCCCTCTCACACGCAAAAACACCCCACAATAACTGAGAAAGAGAGATTCTTTCCGGAATTTTCCTGGTAAATCTCTCCGTTCTCCCCCACAGAAACTAAGGATTTGGTATGTATTTTCAGATGGGTTTCAGCTAAAAGAAAAGAGGAAAAAAAACCAAAAAAAAAAAAGATAATCTCTGTTGGGGTTGAAGATGGTTGGGGTGGAGTGGAGTGGAGGGTGTGGGGAAAAGGAGGAGAAAAGAAGGGGATTAATAGCTTTGATGGGGGAAAGAAACCACCAGCTTTTATCAAAATGGTTTCTCTCTCCCCATAAAGGCTTCTGGTTTCTCGGAGAATGGGAGGGGAATATAAGCAGTCCTCATACTCAACTAAAATAAATAAAAATAAATAAAAAGAAGAAAAAATATCTTGTCAGTCATAAACAAGGCTCCACTCAAATAATTTTTTTATAAAAAAATACATGTTATATATATTAAATTAATTAGAAAATATCAGTTTAAAATCATGGGCGTCTTTACCAAATTTAACCTCACTTTTTAAATGAGATGAGAAAACTATATTGTAAAAAAAAAAGTTTTTAAATGCATTTAGCAAACAAATTATTTTAATTTAATGATTAAGACCTATAATCTTTCATTTTAATTTTTAAAACACTCAAATTTTTTGTATTGATGATTATGACACACTTCTGTCAATAAATCAGCTAAATTGTCATTTAACTTAACTTTGATCAAGGGTATTTTGGTCCATTCACTTTATCATATCCCCGAAACCCTTCTTTTAAATGTTTTTCACCTATAATCCACGCCAAATCGCAAGAACGTACCCATCAACTGTGCACCTCAAATTACCCAACAAATCAACGGTAAGATCGAAGTCCATTCGCTCTTCATCAAATTTTTCTGTGACTTGCTCCTTTTCACGATACGTCACCCAATGCCTACCTCTACCCTTATCCTCTTTTTCCCCCTCACGACCGTCAAAGTCAGCGTTATGGATGCATTCGGCCCTCTTGGCTCCGCCCTCGTTCGAACCCTCCTACAAAGAGGCCGCACCGTGCATGCCGCCCTCCACAACCCCGATTTCCTCCATACCGTGCTGAGGCTCCCCCCAAATATAGTTAGCTTTTTGTATTCTTCATGCCTTCTTTGATGATTCATTATTTCGTTAATTTTTTCCCCTTTCCCCTTTGTTACCATGTGCTACATACGGTTAAATCGCATTGCTCAAAGAAAAGAAAAAAATAATAATTTTTCAATTATTAAATGTGGCACCTTTTTTTTTTTTAATGTTTTTGTCACTAACCCAATTTCTCTCTCTCTCTCTCTCTCTCTCTCAATCGAAAATGCAAAAAAATGCAATTCTTTTTCAGAATGTAAATCTTACCTTGAATTTCTTACTATTTTTAATAACAAATAAAAATTGCAAACATTATATGAAGCATTGAGTAAATCATAATAGTAGTTTGTAAGTTACATAAAATAAATAATTTGCATGGAATAAGTAATACGTAACAAAACACGTGTTTTACAACAAAAAAAAAAATCTCCTCCAAATATATTCATTTGATCATTTTAGTTGCAATTATATTTTCCTATTCGTTCATCATTTTTTTTAAACAATAATATTTTACCAAAATATCTGGTCCATATTTTCTTTTTTATGTTAGGATATGTCCCCCTAGTTACACTTTCTCCCCCTATTTTTCCTGCTATTTGCTGCGTTTCGTTGTCATTAATAATAATAATTTGTCTTGTATTACTACTTTCTTGGCATATTGGAGAAGTCTATGTCACACAATTAATTTCTGTAGAGAAAATGAAATTTATCTCACCCCATTTCGTAAGGTAACCATTTTATTTAAATCAACAAAGTTATATTTCATTTTTGAAACTATTATATCAAGTGTTTTTTTTTTCTCAAGAAAAACTCAAGTTAAGATAGTAATAACTTTTTATTGGGGGTATTAAGAAATAATTTAATTAATAATAATTGTTATTATTAATTCAATAGATATTGAAGCGATATTCACTACCAGCGTGTTCTATTTCGATCCCATTATAAAGTGTGCAGTAAATATTGCATTTGTATTTTGATCCATTAAAGTGTGCGGGTTGCATAATATATATATATATATATATATATATATATTTGAGAACAATATGATACAATAAAATCAAATTGGAATTTATTTTCCCTTTCATGAGAAACATTTTTTCGCTATTACAAAAGACATAATTTGATTTATATTTTCTAATTTAGTATTCAAAATGAGACACTTAGTTACAGACTATTTGACGAGGCACTTGAAGTTGAATGAAAAAATACATTTTTATGTTAATTATATAATGACTCGCTTTATCATTTAGAGATTTTTCTTTCTATTTTATTTTACATATACATTTTCCAAATTTATTGTGGTACAAATAACTGAAATATATAGGGGTATCACGGATCATATGCAAGTCAATTTATTCTTTGCAAGGATCAAAGCATTTGCCATTTCACTTTGTGAAGGGAAAGAAAATTAAAAGAATTATATTACCCAATACTAGAAAACTTGTTTGGTAAATTTATTATACTAGAACTATAATGGAAGTTATTAGGAAGCTTCGTGCATATTTGATTCCTGTAATTTTACTTATGTTCGTAGAAAATAGAATAAACTTGCTTGTTGTCTTACTAGAATATGGCTTTCTTTAAGCTCTTGTTTTGAATGATATTGTTACTTCTAATGTAATACTAAGTGCTCAAGTCGATTTATTTACCTAATGGAAATTTGGTTATAAAAAGAAAAAAGAAAACTTGCTTGGTAAATTTTGTGCGATTTGTTAATCTAGTCCAAGTACAAATTTCTAGTAAGAATGAATTTTTTTCATAAATTTGTTTGTGTAATTTGCCTTTCCTACATAGGATAAGATTTACTTTGTGTATATATACTATGAAGGAGAAGTTGTAGATTAAAGAAATAGAAAAGTAAAGTCATTTAATTGGTTTAGGGGGGAAAATATGAGACCATTAATTGCTTAATTCCAAAAAACTAAGGGAAAAGGGGGAAGAGTGAAAGTTGAGCAATCACAAAATATGGTACAAAGATATGAATTTCTATATGGAAACAAAATAATGGTTTCTCACTCTGAAAATATAAGTCATTGAATAACAATTGTATTATCAGAAAAACTTTTATTGGAGAAAAAAGACTAGTGAACATAATTTCAAGAAAATAAAAAATACAACAAATAGAGATATTTTAATATTTTTTATTTATTAATGTGTGTAATTGTTACTTAAACAATTTATATTTTGGAATCCGGACAAAGGTGAAGTAGTTTACTTGCATTGCATATAGAATGTCATCAAAGTCAAAGGTAAGAAATATTTTGAAACATGCATTGCCAATTTGAGCTTCTGTAAGTATAAGTATAAAAATTTATGCAAATTTAAAATTTAATTTAAATAAATGGCAGAAAAAAAAAAACCACTTCCACGAAAACAAGTCACATGAAAAAGTAAACAAAAGAAAAATCCAAAAATAAAGTAAAAGACAAACTCGTTGACTTAAAAGTTAGCTGAAATTATGGAAAAAGTAATTTAATTTAAGTGAGGCCTATAATTTTATTTTATAAAAAGTGGGTTCCACAAAAAACGAAGGTGATTAGTGGGCCACCACAAAAGCAATCATGAATTCGCAACTCTTATAAAGCTGTCTTCTGCTTTCACGCACATCCATGACGTGACTTTTGATGACATCTGAACCGTACAAGTGCTCCAGCTTGACGTCATCATCCTGATCCTCTGCTCTTCTCCTCATATTTCGCCGGTGCCGTGTCCGTGTCCCACGTGGCGACGGCGACAGCGACAGCGTCAACTGAAGCTCAGAAGTCCGATGAAAGCCGGTTTTTGTTAGCAATTATCAGCAGCACGTAATTTTGGGGGATCATCTCGTGAATTTCTCATTAGTTCTTTTTTTTCTTTTAAGGACCACGCTAATCTTTGTTTCTGATTTTTAAAACGACTTCATATTTACAAATTAAAAATTAACATTAATTTTTTTATCACAATCTTTATCTTTAAAAAAAATTATAGATTCTAGAATTTTTTTAACATGTACTATATGAATATGTACTTTTTAAAATTGTGACAATTAAATAAGATGATACCGAGTGTTTTGATTATTTATTTTAATACTTCCATTTTTTATTTTGTTTAAAAATCAATGAAAGTTTTTTACTTTAATTAAGTTATTAAATTATTTTTGGTATTAATATAATAAATTGTTTGTTAAACTCATGAGTTACTGATATCATATGTAAACATTTTAAATTAAGATAGTGAATAGTAAGAACAATGACTTAATGAAATATAAATCTTTTAAATTAGAAATATTATTAATGAAACTTTAAATAAAAAGTACTTATGATTATTTAATGAAAGTAAACATTCAATTTTGGAAGGATAAATTATTTGTTACTCTCTCCTTTTTTTTTTTTTAATAAGTCATTTATAAACTTTCTCCTTTGTCCTTAAATATAATTGGTTTATGACTTTTTATAAATATTTTATTTATTGTTTTCAATATTAATCACATTTATTATTATCTCTCATATTACCTCTTTCTTATTTCTAACAAGAGACTTTATTTCTCTTTATATTTTTCTTATTTTCAAGACAAAACTTTTTTTTATTTATTCCTAATATGAAATAAATAATAGTATTATAGAAATCAAAATATCGTATTGATTTGTATGAAATTACTTCGAATGACTTATAAAAAGAAATAAAGATAGTATGTTGTACTAAAATTAGAATGAAATATAATTATCGAAAAAGAAGAAGATGAATGATATATATATTCTCATGAGTGCCTTCGTTATTTACAATATTTATACTATTGTTGTGTCGTTTTCAATCATAAACCTTTGAAAATGCTTTTTTTTTTTTGAAGCAACACTTAGAATGCCTAAAACTAGTATATAATTAGTTTCTTTAATTCTAAAGATGCAAATACTACCGGTACCAACTCATAAAATTCATCACCACTTACATAGTTTCATTACAAAGAAAAATGAAAATTCTTTGATTAAAATATATATTGAATAAATTGATAACAAACAATAAACAGTATTTTTCTTCGAAAAGTCAATATTAAGGAGAGAGGAGTATTTCTATACAATTTTATTTTCTTTTTCTTGGCCAAGTATAAAATGCTGAGGCAGTAGTAATATATAGTAAGCAGTGGATTAGTGGATTAGTGGATTCCTATGGAGTAAATCTTGGTCTGACCGTTGAGACTGGGTCTTCAGGTTTGTCATACCTGAGCAGAATATTCAAACAAAACAAACTAAACAGATCTTCTTTAGTTTAATGATAATATTATACTCTTTCTACCATTTTTTTTAAAAAGTCTTATAAAAAGAAAGAGAAAATAAAGAGCTATTTCTTTTTTGTTTCATTTTCATTGCCTACTTTATTTTTTGACAAATTGGCCTATTTTGTTTACTATTTTTTTATATTTTTAGTGGATATAGTCTTTTATATTTTTTTTTTAGCCCATCTCATCCCTTATATTTATAACACGTGCTTGGCATGTGATAAAATTAGTGAGGAAAAATGGTAAATTCAGTTTGGATTAAAAATGACAAAGATCTATTTAACTTAAGTTATAAAGATAAAGGATCGTAAAGGCTAAAAAAAATAATAAGAGATGATATCGGTCAAAATTATAAAGATAAATGACTAAATAGACTAATTTGTCATATTCTAATTAAGATTCACTTCTATTAAATAACATATGGAATCCTCCAATCAAATTTTGATTGATCTTATTTTAATTAAATCCTTTCATTAAAAGTTGGTTTGATATCTATCCTGCACAAAAAAATAATAATAAAAAGACTGTTACCCTTTTTCCTTTGAAAATTTCTTTAAAACTTTATTTTCATATCTATTTAAATACTTATTACTTTCAACAATTAAATATGAAAAATAGTCTTAATTAACTAGGAAAAATTTTAAATAATTATTTTTCAAACTTTTATAATGTGTTTGAATGAAGACTTTCAATGAGTGTTTTTAGAATTTCAATCTAGATTTTTAAATATATAGATAATAAAAATTTTATTGTTCATATTTAATTATTGAACATAATGAGTATCTAAATAGATATGAAAATAAAGATTTACATATATTTTCAAAAGAAAAAAAGTTATTTTAAATTTTTTTAATACGAAATAGACATCAAACCAACTTTTAATTACAAGATTTGATTAAAATAAGATCAATCAAAATTTGGTAGGGAGATTCAATATTTTATTTAATAGACATAAATCTTAATTAGAAGATAATAAATTATCCTATTTAGTCTTTTATCTTTATAATTTTGGTTGATATCATCACTTTGTTTTTATAGCATTTATGATCCCCTATCTTTATAACTTTAGGCAAATAGATCTTTGTTATTTTTTAATCCAAACATAACTTACCATTTTGTCTCTGCAATTTATGTGAGGAATCCGGTAATATTTTCGCCGAAAAATGACGACAATGACATATTTGGATGAGGTTATGAAGATAAGGGATCTGATAGGCTAAAAAAAAAGGATAATGGACTATATTAGTAAAAAAAATGTAAAGATAAGGGACGAAATATGCCAATTTGACTTATTTTTTTGAAAAATATTAACAAATATATTAAAAAATACTCCTTACGTCCCTTTTAATAAGATGCAACAAACAAATTCATTTGTTCATAAATATAAAATGTTTTGCTACTATTTATGATTATTTTTATCTATTATTGACTATTTTATCCCTATATATTTTCTAACTGTTCCAAAACTCCAAGTACAATAAATATTATTTGATAGAAAAAACAAACATACATTATTCAAAGTACAATAAATAAGAGTATAATATAAATAAATAATTATTTGGTATATGTGAAATTACTTGTAATATCTTATATAAAAATGAACGTATGAAATATTTTATTAGAACTCATGTATATTGACTCTTCTCACTTTACAATACTTATTTCTCTTATCTCTTTTTTCTCCAATAGATTATTACTTCTTTTGTCAAAAAACATAAGATGTTTTGAGATTTTTTATGATTATTTTATGTATTATTTTTAATATTGCCCCTACTCTTAAATGAATGAGAAAGAAAATAAATAGATTAGTTTCAAATTATCAATAAATAGTACTTCATTTGTTTCATATTAATTGTCATTTTAAACACTTACACACTTATTAAGAATATTGAAAACAATACAAAATTTAATATTAAGTTCCAAATCTACGCTTAATAAATAATATTGTAAATCAATCTCGCATTGTCTCTATTTAAATATATATAAAATTGAAATATAATAATAAATGACGCTAGAAAGACATTTAATATAAAACAAAACAAAATTCTTATAATGACACTTAATATGAAATGAATGGAGTAAATAGTAAGACATAATAAATTAACATACTTTTTGAATTAAAATACTATCTCCATCCCTTTTTATAAGATACAACAAATAAATTCATTTGTCTCAATATAAAGGTGTTTTGCTACTTTTTATGGTTATTTTGTTTGTTATTAACTATTTTATCTTTACTTATTTTCTCATTATTCCAAGTATCATAAATACTCCTTGAGATAGAGAGAGACAAAAAATACTCCTTGTTCTAAATACAATAAATAAATGTACATTGAAAAGTAAAATAAATCTTCTTTTTGTATGAAATTACTTGTAATATTTTATAAAAAGTGACAAAGAGAGTAATTATTATGACAAATAAACTTACTAAATTACCTTATTTAATAAGTAGTGTATAATTATAATAGCAAAGTTTGAGGTGAAATGATGAATGTTCTCCAGTAAATGCATTTAAAGTTTAAGGTGAAAAAACTGCTTTGCTAATCTAATTTTTTTATAAAGAATTATCAGTTAAATATATTAATAAATGCTTAGCATATTTCTAAGATAAGCCAATTATTAATAAGAAGTCAAATTTTATATTTTTACCATAATCTAGGTGTATAATTGTAAAAGTATATACTAAAATTTAAAATATGACTATTTAAATGGGACATTAAAAAATAAATAGTGTATAATTGAAAATGGATGGGGCAATTTTATTTGAGTTAAGCTCAAAATTTAGATTTTGAGTAACATTTCTTCTACTACTATAATAAGTTACTCCTTATGTATCAATTCAATTATTATAATAATTCATTTGCCTTAGTTCAATTGTCTAGATTTATTTTTTGGGTGTTTCATTTCAATTATTCATTTTTTAATTTTAGTATGTATTTTTACATTTTTATCCTTGTTATTAATGATGACTTTGGATGAGTTATCTATAATTTATTGGATAGTGTATTTTTTTAGAAGAATGAATACTTATACACTAACTATTAAATGTAAGTAATTTAGAAAGTTTCGTAGTATAATTATTATTTTCAATATTTGTATTAATTTTTGTATAAGTTCAAATTAGACAATTGAAATGAGATGAAAGAGAATATTATATTATACAATGTTGAAGTAATATATGTATGTTCTTATATAATAATATATGTAGGTATAGACAAGACAATTTGTACTATAATAGAAGTTTTAATTTGAAGATATTTAGAAATTAATAAATAAAACAATAAATTAATATAATACTAACATAATATATAGTTCAATGACTTTTTTGAGTACTAGCTTTATAAGATTGCTCAAAAACACTTTTAAATGAATAAAACCCTTCTTACATGATTTTCACATAGTAAATGTTTAGAAATGGTTTACGAATGTTTCTAAGATGTTTTATAATAAATGTGTATCGAATTTTTGCTTAGAAAAATGTTATAGTAAGTTTTTCAAAGGTTTGGGTATTTATAGAAGTGCTTCAACGATCATAAAAATGACTGTTAAAATCTCAATCAAGAAACTTGTGGTCGACTCCTCCATAGGCTTGGTCATCCACTAGATCACCATATTTTTCTAGATGGTGAGCGGATGATAACATTTATCATCCGGTTGACCACTTGATCGTCCGCTACATCACCAGATTTCTTTAGATGGTTAATGGATGATGCAAGCTACTATCTAGTCATCTACTTGATCCATTACATCACTAAATTTGTCTAGATGATTAGCGGATGATGCAAGCTATCTTCTGGTCAACTTCTATCATTAACTTATCATCCAAAAGTTTTCTAAACATACATTTTGAGATCTCAATCAATTGCAAAAGTTGTGAAACCAAATTTCTAAATTTTTAAGCAAATTCATGTATTTTTAAAATGATTATTAATACCCAAGATATAATTTTAACTTATAAAACTCATTTTGAAAAACATTTTATGTTCATAGAGCAATCCATAGAACTATTACTCTTAGAGATATCTAATTAATATCAACTTCTAAAACTATATATCTAATCCAGAAAACACTTGTCTTCAACTCATGATGTTATATGAACTTCCTTGAAGACTTGAAACTTCGAGTTTGTATGAATTAGACAATTGAATCCTAAAATGCTACCACTTTATACAAATAAACAATTAATCATCATTAAATGTTTATCAATAATCAAAATTAAAACATTAAAAACTTTAAGGCTTTCAATTTGCTTCTTTTCGTGCCTGATGAGAATGAAGAAAAGTTATGTATGGGCAATTTTGCAATATATGAAGTCTAAGGGAAATGAAATATTGTCTTGAAGACAACTTTTGGAAAAGGCTTGACTTTAAATAATGTGTTGTATGTGCTAGAGATTTGGTAGAATCTTGTGTTCGAATAACTTTTGAACAAGCACTTGGATTTATCTTGGTGCTCAAGGTTGATAATGTTGTATTGTTTAAATGTGAGATGTTTGTGGGAAAATAACATGTAGCCAATGAGTTATTCAAATTGAATGTAATGACTATAAAAACTTAAGAATATGATTAAAGCTAGTATTTTGGTTACTTGCTTGAATCTTTTGATTTGTGACATGGTAGACTATGACATGCTAATTATATTTTATTTCCAAGATTAATTAACTTAAATTATATTCATAAATTTTAAATTAATCCCAAACACAAGTATGAAACTTGTGTTGAGACAAAAATTACAGCATTATCATTTCAAATGATTTAAAGGAATACTGAACTTTTGGACATGATACATAGTGATATTTGCAATATAAAGATCTCACCAACAAGGTGTAACAAAGTATTTTATAAATTTTGTCTATGATATGTACTTGCTAAAGAGTAAGGATGAAATATTAGAGAATTTTATTCTCCATAAAACTGAAGTTGAGAATTAGTTGAATAGGAAAATCAAATTGATAAGGATTGATCGGGGTGGTGAGTATGTAACACTAATAAGCGAATGCTATGCGTAAAATGGAATTAGATATAAAGTCACCCCTCTTTATTCATCCAAATCTAATAGTGTGGCTGAAAGGAAAAATTGTACCTTAAAGAAAATGATGAATGCAATGTCGTTAAGTCGTGGGCTACCTCAAAATATGCAGGGGAAGCTATCTTAGAAGCTAAATACCTTTTAAATAATGCGTCTTGCAAAAATAAGATAATACACCTTACGTGCTTTGGATATGAATGCAATGTTACTATAAGTACCTATGAATATAATAACAACGTTTATCAATTTATTGTGTATTAGTTTGAAATCCTTGATATAAACAAATATACACTAATGGAATCAAGAAATGCATTGTTCGTCAAACATGTATTTTCATATAAATTCGATAAGGGACCCATTTCATATAAACGAACTTATGAGACTATGAACATAAATAGTCGGGATTAAGACCGAGAACATGGTGTTGAGGATGAACCTAGAAGCAACAAAATGATAAGAACAAAAAAATCATTTGGTCCATATTTTTTGACTTATCTACTATATGGTGAACTTCAAAGCTTTTAGGAAGCTATAAATTTTTCTTAAGGGTCTTTTATGGAATGAGGTCATCAAAAGTGAAATTGATTCCATGTTGCACAATCATACTTGGGAACTAGTGAATCTTTCTCAAGGTTATAAACCACATGGTATAAATAAAATTTCAAAAATTGAATGAAAACTGATGAAACGATTGATAAGTATAATGCCAAAATTGTAATTAAAGGATATAAACAATAAGAATAGTACTTGTGATTGCTGCTTTGAAGAATCTTGAGGTCTATCAAATGGATGAATATACAACATTTCTCAATAGAGATATAGATAAAGAGATCTATATAGGGCAACTTAGGGGTTTTGTACTCCAGAACAAAAGAAAAAGAAAAGAAAAGAAGAAAAAGTATGAAGGTTAATGAAATCTTTGTATGGTCTAAAACAAATAATGAAACAATGGCATAAAAAGTTTGATAGTGTTGTGTTGGCTAATGAATTCAAAATCAATAAGTATGACAAATGTGTTTATATCAAATATACAAAAAATGACCATGACAAATGTGTCTATATGTTGATGATATACTCATTGTTGGTAGTAATGACAAAATAGTCAAATCTAAAAAGCATACTTTAAGCTCAAAGTTTGACATGAAAGACATGAGTCTAACTTATATGATTTTAGGAGTAAAAATCTCAAGGAATTTGAATGTTCTTGTTTTAGTCAATCACATTATATGGACAAAATAATTGAGAAATTTAGTAAATAAGATAAGCTAGAACTCCCTTAAATGTAAGTCGTTATCTTTTCCAAACATAGAAGGAATAATACATCTCAAGTGGAGTATTTCAGGGTAATTGGAAGTTTGATGACTTGATGAGTTGTATATGACAAGGCATATCCTATATAGTTAGTAAATTAAGTAGGTATATAAGCAAGATCTATATTAGAAAGATCTTGGTTCAAAGAGACAATTAAGTTGTAAAGACTAGTTTAGATCACTGTGTTGTTATCCTCTTATTCATTCCTTTGATGAAACAATGATAATCGTTGGAATTGAATGAATAATTGGTTTTTAATGATTCTTATGCGTCGAGAAGTCTGAGTGAACTCATGCGAGTTACTTTTAGATAAGAAATCACCTATTTAGATAAAATAGTGGTTGCTTTAGGGGGAATTGTATAAGCACAATTCTTTAGAAACTTTTTACATAATTAGAAAGATGTTCACAGTCAAGATGAATATAACAGTGAGAAATGAACTATGCTAGAAAGGAATCTTGTGTGAGGTATATTATCATTTACACGAATGACATAATTATTCAATGACATCACATATACCATTTAGCTAATAAAGAAAATGTATTCTTAAAAGAGAAGGTTCAAAGGGTAACATCTACCTAGCTATCATGTTATGACCGTAGAACTCTATCACCACAATCTAGAATTGAGTAGTTCGTTTATTCATGTGAAAGATTGTTGAAAATTTGAATTCTTGAATTCTTGTAACTCTTTTTCTTCTTTTTTTTCCCAATCTTTTGTAATATATGTAATTCCATTTCTTTATTTTTGTAACTTCTTCTACTTTAAACCTAGTTTTTAGGTGTCTTTTTCTCTTTCTTTAGAGTTTGAAGAAGAGATCCATGTTTATTATATTTCTAGGGCTTTTTAAAAATCATATGAATTACTAAGTTTTGATTCAAACAAGGATAATTTAAAATTGAATTTCCCCACAAAATTGTGAGATCTAATTGGTTTTTATTGTTTCTTTTGCTATCTCTATCTATATATCTTCTAAATTGTTGATTATTATTATTTTGATTATTTGTGCAAAGTGCATGTTATATGATTGTTAGAAAAATATAATTCTAATTAGGAATTCTAAATTCGTAATCGTTTAGAATTTACTAATTTAAGTAGTGAAATATCATAATTAAGCACAAGAAGGTAGTCTATTCATGTCATTTGAGATATATAATCTACTTTAAATAAATTTGTTTGTGAATTTATTGGGTAAAATTGGTTGTTTATTTAATTCTTAATGTTGTTGGCAAATTGAATCATGTGACTGTATCTAGAGTTATTTGTTGACAAGAGAAATAATCAATGAGTTTATCTTGCTTATTGAGAAAGTAAGAAAAGATAGGTTATTGGAGCGTCTATTGATAACCATGACCAATTTGGAGAAAATGATAACAAAATGATACATCTTTGAATCTATGATCAATATGGGAATTCATTATGAAATTATACATTGGGCTAGATATTTGTTAATTTGATATTTCCATAATTCATTGCACTTGTTCCAATTTAGATTATTTGATATGAAAATCCAACACCATCATTTTTTGTTATTGTTTAACAAGAAGAAGTAAATCAACCAATTTATGTGGAATCAACCTTAGTAATTACTATCACAATATGCATTTTTAGAGTAAGTTATTATCTATTAGATTTGACACTCACAAAATATCTAAGTGTCACTTAGATCAAGTTAAACGAATCCGCCTTACGATCACTATGTTTCGCATACCTCAAATTTAATTTTATTTTTACTTTGATCAGATTTATCTAGAGTTGATATCTTTGTAATTTACATTGCTATGTTTTAATTACTATTTCTTAATAATTGCTAACACAAACTACATTGGAACTTGGAAGCTACTTTTCTTGGGATCAGATTGCACGCCGGAAAGGGCAAAAACCATTAAATGAATTTTATTTAATAAGCCTTTTGTATGGTTGGACCTGAAGTTCATAGTGAGAATATATGACACAATGAAATGCATACCAAGCCAATCACTAAACAAACTTTTATCTTACAAAAAAGAAAGAAAGAAAAGAACCCATCAAAAAGACATTTTAGTTGAAAAAGATTCCTTTTCATAAAAAATAAAAAAAAAGAGTTGAAAAAGATTCCAAAACCTAAATCAAGATGTGGTTCTGGTTATACCAGCAGAAGTGGTTCTTTTAACAATTAATTTAACCCTATATGAGGAACAAAGAATCTTTGCAATACACTAAATCAAACCATGATGCCCTTCTTAACATTTTTAGCCTCAGAAAAACCAAAATATCAATGACAATGATTGTATATGCAAAAGATCTTAAATCTCCTCCCACACCCAAAGAAAAAAAAAACCAAGAAGAAAAAACCAAAAATAAGAGAAGAAGAATCTGGTCGGTCCTGTTGTTCATTCTAATATAAAAATGGTCCTTACTATATACATTATAAGATTGAGATAATAATTCACAAATTTGTTAATGATCTAAACTCCACAATTAAAATATTAGTTTCATAGAACGAGAGTCATTTATTCGAATTCAAAGGTCGGTAAACCTTATTGGATATCATCAACTCTAATATTTGACATTATGGGCGCATCTTTTTTTTTTTTTTTACCTAATTGATTTGTTTACCATTTTTTATTTTTTTATAATTTTATTTTGCTTATTCGATTCCCTTTGACAAGTTGTGTTGTTATGAAATCAAACCGCATTTTCATCTGAATAATATCTTAATTATGTGGAGAGCTAATTTTGTCTTAATTGTTGGTCTCCTTTCACTTTTCTCAAATTAGTTTATGCAATTACAATAATTTGTTGGATTCTATAATACTTTTTTTTTAATATTAATGACGGTCAATGAGTCTATCCTTTCTTATGTTTACTATATGGCGGATAAAATTGTTATTCTCTTTTCTATTAATCTAAACTATTGACTTAATGTTTAATGTATATTTGATATATTGTTTATTTTCTTCTACTAATTATTAAAAATAAATAGAGTTAAAGTATTGAATTAGATTAATTTTTCATTTTTTTGTAGATTAAAAATTAAGATGATAAAGCTAAGATGAGATGTATGAAATATATGAAACGTTACATTTTTTTTTGGATAAATGTTTGAGCTAAGTTTATTATAAATTAAATCCTTCAAGAATAGGAAAACATTTGTTGCAAACCTGTATTTCATCTTTATATGTAAAATTTCTCTCTTTCATAATGTTCAAATAGTATAACTCAATATTTTAGCTGAAAATTAATAAAACATAGAAAAACATAATTATTTGCAGAGAATAATATAACTAGTTGATTTTTTTTTGTTGGATAACTAAGTAAATAACTACTTTTTGTCTTAATATTAAAAATATATATTTCTAGTGATGCAGAAAAATTAACTAGTAATGGATAAAAAATAAAAACGAGATAATTGTCAATAACGGGGAAAAGAAACAAGAGTACCAAAAAAGGCTCTCAATAAGGATTAATTGAAATTTTTTTAGATAAAACTAACCTTCATGAATTATGAGCGTTAAGAAATTATATAAACATGCATTATATATTGCATCTTTTAAAAAAGTATATATATTTTATTCGTATCATTTCAATTGTCCACTTTGAATTTATAAGTTTTGAAAATGATAATTATATTACTAAACTTTTTAAGTTACCTCATTTAATATAACTAGTGCATAAGTATTAATCTTTCTAAAAAAATACACTTTGTAATAAATTATAAATAACTCATCCAAAACATTTATTAATAACAAGGATAAAAGTGTAAAAATATGTATTAAAATTAGAAAGTAGATAATTGAAATAAGACATTTTAAAAATAAATATGAATAATTAAAATGAAATTGATGAAGTATAATCTACAAATATCTATTATAAATAAGATCACTATTTACACTAGTTTTTTTTTGCCTTTTGGAAAACCCCATTTATAATTGCCTAAAAGCTATTTTTTATAATACATGGACGGCGAACCACTAAACCACCCCCTCAACGCTAATTGATTAAGTTTTTAAGTGTACAATACTTTATTTTGGCTCACAACTTTGTCGCGAGTTCCTTTGCTAATATGGAACAGTTTGATTAAATTGTACTACTCAAAGAGAATATAATATGCCATTCTATGTGTTCCCTACCTCTTTCCTTTGAAGCGCAAGACTTTGAAGCATAATTCTTTGAGGGCCACCTTCTATCATATAAAGAGAATGACTGTATATTTGTTACTCGTGCACATTCATATTTATTGATTTACAACTCATCTGATTAAAGGATCTTTAGTACAGATGGGGGAGTTATATCTTCCTCATTAAAATAGAATGACCACGTTGTCCCCAAGGACATAGTCGAGTTGGTAAGACATGTGGTGATATGTGAAGAAATCCTTCGACAATGCAGGTTCGAATCCCGTGTGGAGTAAATTTTCACTGAAATATTGTGGAGGTTTGTCCTGGGGTTTGAATCATGTTACCTCTCTCCCATATGTGCCTGTCACTCAGACACATCCTCGATTTAACCTGCCTGATTAAAAAATCTCTGATACAGGTGGGGGGAGTTCTCTCTCCCTCATCAAAAGAAAATGACCACGTCTAAAGCCTTTGCTCAAGTGGTAACTATTTAGACATTGTTAATTGAGGTTTCGTGTTCGAGTTTTCTTACCAACACATAGTGGTACTGAATTTCTCTAAAAAATTCTCCATATGTGTAGGATCAAGCGGTTTTAACTCGTAGGGCCATGGCGGAGGGGTGTTTCTGGAGTATGGGGTCGCAATGCGGTGGGATCAGTCATTTAAAAAAATTTACCAAACACAGTTCAGTCCAAAGTCTTTGCCCCAGTGGTAAGGACTCGACATTGTTGGCTGAGATTCCGTATTCGAGTCCTCTTACCAACGTATAGTGATACTGAATTTCTCCAAAAAAATCCTCCATACATATAGGCCAAAGCGGTAATTTTGTTTCCATGAGTATAGTCGAGTTGGTAAGGCATGTGGTGATGTGGAGAGAAATCATCCAGCAACTTAGGTTCGAATCCCGTGTGGAGCAAATTTTCACTGAAATATATCCTGTGTGGAGCAAATTTTCACTAAAATATATCACGTTCCCGTGTTAAGCAAATTTTTACTGAAATATTATGGAGTTTTGTCATGTATGTGTCTGTCACTCGGGTATATCCCTCGATTTACAACCCGCCTCATTAAAAGAGAATGTGTATATTGACTTTCTCTCATATGTGTCTATCACTCGGGCACATCCCTCAATTTACAAACCTCTTATACAAATGGATGAGTTTTTTTTCTCTCCTTTATCAAAAGAGAATGACCACTGTTGTCCCTATGGCAAATAGCAAGTGTGGTACAAGTTAATATGAAAGTTTTTATGATAATGGTAGGGTGATGATTCGAATTCTATTAAGAGTATTTAGTGGTAATTTATTGTATAGTGTAGATTATATTTTTATTAAAATATTGTGAAATTATAAATTGTTGACTCTTTTTTTAAAATTTCAATCACTTATACACATCATTTGATTTACAACATGCATGATTAAAAAGCTTCCGATAGATGTGGTGTGTTTTACCTTCTGTACTTTCCTTACAAAATAAAATGACCATGTCCGTTTCCAAAATAACTTTCTAATCATTCACTACTAAGACAAAAATAATTATTACATAAGATGGAATAATTTTTTTTGCAGTTGTGTTAAATTGACTTGATTTTTTTATTTTATTTTAAATCTTGACTTCAAACTCTATGAATAGAAATATGTGAGCTTCTACCCATAAAAATCCAATCGGACTATACTTCATATTAATCGAGACTCAAAGCGACATTCAGGAACTAAGAAGTATATACCAAATTATTAATATAATTTCACTTTATCTTTTAGAAATAGATGGTTCCCCTCTTATAAGTAATCCTAGTAGCCTGTCAAGTCATGTGATATTAAAACAAATTTATGACAAAACATAAGTTATCATATAACTGATCACAAAAGAGGAAAACTTATCAAAACATTGTCCTTATGAATATAGTTAGGTATAAGACTACATAATTTTTTTAAATTAAAAATACTATTTAAAGAAATTTAAATATAAAATGTATTAATTTTGAAAGTAAACATTTATTTCAAATATTTTAAAATAAAAAATGAAAATTTAATTTTTCTAAAAATTAATACTTATTTTTATATTAAAAAAATTGAACTAACTCTAGCAATGAGTACGAGAAAGGTTGAATTCCAAAGTACCCACATCCGCTTCCATTTTTCATCCACCCTACTTGCATCTGCATCTGCCCCTTCAATTTAATTTTTTATACCCGCACCTGCCAACCTTATTTTATTATTTCATATCTTATTATGGAATAAAATATTATTAATATTATGCATTAATAATAAATTAAAAATAAGTAAAAAATGACCTATAAAAGCCTAATTCTAATGCACAATATATTATTTAGAAATATTAAACTGTAAAATTAACAAAATATTTAAATTAAGTATTCATAAGGTTACCACCCTCATAAAAAACATCATACTTATAATATTATTTATAAATCAAGTTCATTCAAGTTTCTGTTATGTCTATTTTGATTAATAAACTTGTTAATTTAAGGTATTTCAAGATCAAATTTAGCAATAAAAACTTCTAATTTGTTTAATAGTCCCCTATCAAGAATGTTGTAAAGATTTTATTTTGCCAATAGTAGAAACCAACTTATGCTTTGAACTTTATCAAGAAATACTAAAAAACCAACAAAAAATGATAATATTTAAAAAGTCAATTGTTTATTATACAATTTCAAACTGAACTAAGAAGTTATATTTAATAATTGTTCTAGCATATCATAGCATCTTGGTAATGTTACGTGTGCATTAGTATGTTCCATCATGAGAGCTATACATTCATAGATTGAGTTAGTTTGTATTATATCGTATACTCTACTTAAAGAAGTTATGATAATTACCATAAATACATGATTTGTAAGAGTTACTTAAACAACCACTTTATTCAATTTAGAATTGCCTCGTCTATACACTACACCAATCTTCTAATTGGCTAATATTATTCATAAATTTAGTGCAACAATCATATAAGAAACCTGATTTCTGATGGTTTTCAATTGTCGCATTGATGGTCATTCTACAGCAATAGCCTGAAATTATCTTGACATGAATAAACATTGAAATGAAGATGAAGATTGAAAGCAACAAACTTATATATATATATATATATATATATATATATATATATAAAATAAGTTATCTTTTGAATTCCGATCAAATATTTTTGTCTTTTGTCTTTTTATTTTATTTACTAAAAATTGAATTACATTACTTGAAGCCACACTTGATTAACGGTGCTCAAGAAACATGGCTTTAAATGGTGTCGCTTTATCATCATTGAGAGTCCTTCTTTCTTCATGTCAATTTTTTCTTTTTCACATAGTTAATTTATTCATCAATTCTCCTTATATATCAATTCTGTACTCATTGAATACTTGTTAGCTACCTGTATATGTTATATATATATATATAATATACATATAGATATTATAAATATTTTTAAATTTGTATATTATATATATTTTAATATTCAAAATTTTAGTTGGTTAAATAGGTCACTGAAATCTTTGCTTGACATAATTTCTAAATACACAAATTTTCTCTTTATTCAAACACAACTTTAAATAAAACATAAAGCTAATTCAAAAAGAAAAAATATATACAAAGAGTGGTAATCATGTCCTATATCAGTAATGACTTACACAATTACTATGAGTTGAAGATTTGTTTCTCATCCAATTTTATTAAAAACTGGCAAATATGATTGTTTAAAGTCAAATTCTCAAGCTATATATAGTGTTATTGTTCATCTTCTAATTTATTCTATAAATTGAGAATTTCTCATTGCACATTTTTACATGAATACGTCTCAAAAGTCAATCGGATATCATCCAATAACTTATTACTCAATTCATTATTTATAAATTTGATTTTATTTCTCAATTTGTATATACAAATCAAATACCCAAGTAAACAATATTCTGTATTATAGTTTCACCTGACACGTATATAAGACACTTCTAACCACTTACATCTTCTTTGTTTTTTTTTTTTTGTAAAATTACTTTTCTCAATATCATATAGATGTTTGGGAAAAGTTGGATGTTCACTAATTAATTGAAAATTGACTTCAATTAACCATCTAATATTTTGGGGTATTCTAACGAACGATAGTAACCTCAATCGTTCCAATCTTATGGGATAATTTTTTCTCAAGTAATTAATAGGAAATGATAGGTAATATTTCATAGTTTAAGAGTTGAATCATGTGCAGGTAGCTAGCAAATATTCAATGAGTAGAGAATTGATGCACGTAGGGGTGGCAAAACGGTCGGTCCGGTCCAACGGGTCAAGCAATGTAATCGGGTCGGGTTGGGCCAGGCTGAAATTGTACGGGTCTGGAATATTGAGGTCCAGCCCAACCTATACATGGATCACGGGTCAAAATGGCATGAAAATTTATAATTTTCTTTTTAAAATCATGATTTTATATTGGCTAAAAAAATAAATCTATTAAACCATTTACAAATAAACAACACATTTATAGTCTTATTTTGGCCCAAAAAACACTAAAATAGCCTACTATGTCATCTCAACTTCAACAAATTGAAATCATAAAAGATAAAATAGAATGTTATGTAATGTTTATATCTATAGCCTGCATTACATTTACAATTTTACACCAAAGACTTGTAAAATAAACCAACCATATTCAAGCAAACAAAAAAAACATTTAAACAATCAAACACAAACATAATGTTCATTCATTTAATACATAAACAAAAAAAATCATTTAAATATAATTTACTACACAAACATCGTTTGTGTATTATAAACTAATTTACTACACAAACGGTGGGAGTGGTTGGAATTTTTTTTTCCACGAGTCAATGGGCCATTTAGACATGATTTTTTTAGGATCAAGAAAAATGAAACACAACACATTTCATACTATGAGCTTTTCGAGCTAAACCGATGGATTTATTTTGACACCCTAGATGCTAGTATGAGCCTCCTTATCTATCTCTCCTAAATTAGGTAAAACCCAACCCCATTTAGACGTGTGAGCCGCACCCCAAATTTGAATGTTTTGCCAACCCTTAGTACACTAAAGAAATGTAGTTATATTTCCACTTAAGTGATGATATCCTTAATGTAGGCAGGGCCACTTTATAAAGTGATCCAAAAGCATCGCGGAATTGCAACAAGGAGACATGCGTTACTTCAATTTAATCACAAATGAAGTCATATATACTATTCTACATTTTTGGAAAACAAATAAAGAGGGTCCACTATTTTGGTTCTTTTATACATATACGTATAAGAGATACATAGAAAAGCAACTTCACCTATCATGAGGATTTTGTCATTTCCTTCATTCCTAGGGCTCCTTTAACTAGATGCAATAACTATGTATTGCTTCTTTTCATGAAGGAAAATTTTATTGTTACAACATGTCATGATAAATATTCTATAATATTGCCATAATATTGCACTAATATTTTTTTGTTTAGGATTAAATGTTCGTATTTGACTTAATAAAGAAATTAATTTCATTTAGTTATAAAAAAATTTTATCCCTAAAACAAAATAAATAAAGATATTATAAAAATTAAAATATTCCTTTATTTTGTATGAAAATACTTCTAAGGGCTTCTAAAGCTGCGGAGGGGAGGAATAAGAAAGGTAGAAATTTTGTCTATCATGATAATTTTGTCGTTTACTTCAGGGGCTTCTTTTGATGCACTACATAAATACTGTTCTTTTTCTTTCAAGTTGCTTTCATGAATGGAATTTTATTGTGAATAAACTAGCCATGAGCTTTAGTACATAATATTGTGATTACTAAGTGGGGATTCCGTGAAGGGATGATACATAGACAAGTTTAGTTGGGTCCTGGATCGTACTCAATATTACAAATTTTTTTTGATATAAGTGGAAAAGGGAAGGTAGATGAAGTTTCAATTATGAATTTTTGCAGGGATAAAGAGGGAGAGGGAGAAGGTGTTGTATATAATGAATATACACTTGTATTTATATTCACTTTTTACCCGTATATATCTTTTAACATTTATATATATATATATATATATCATACATTATTATTGTTATAAATTATCAATATTATTAATTTTAACACACCAAATAAATATTTTTAAGAATAAAATATAAAATATTACATATTAAAATTACAATATATTATATTAAATAATCTTTATTATTACACAATACATTCATGAAATAAAATACACAATACATTAAGAAAATACATCGTTCACTTAAAAGGAGAATTTGATGAAAATGATTAAAACAAACTTATGGTAGATTGCACATATATACAATCAATATACCTATACGTTTATGCATATAATTGACTTGTATCTCGAATCTCATTGTTCTGCCATATAAAGGTTTTAAAAGAATTGAAATAGCACCCACCATTTTAGATTTGTCTTTGTGTGATGGATAAGCAGTGACACCGACTAATCTAGCATTATCTCCTCCATATATTATATTAATTTTATGACGAACTAACATTTTTTTCAATTCAATTGCACCTTCAATATTGAGTTTATTGTTTCCAAGATT
This sequence comes from Apocynum venetum, assembly GCA_019593545.1. NCBI lineage: Eukaryota > Viridiplantae > Streptophyta > Magnoliopsida > Gentianales > Apocynaceae > Apocynum > Apocynum venetum. The sequence goes on from SRSM01000149.1 coordinate 1,765,564, forward strand.
AGTCTCACAACAAAAACCAATGGTTTTTAATGTCATTGTTGTAAAATATTTGTAAAAATACTTTATATTCTAGGTGTTGTAGTGTTTTCCATTTTTATTTGGAAAAATAAGTGTTTTCCATTTTTAATGCACTTTCATTCTTGTTATTGAAGTACCTTCCATTATTGGTCTTAAAGAAGAATAAGAAGAATTTTTTAATTTGATAAGTGTAGAAGAAGAATAAGTGAAATGATGATTAAGGAGTTGAAGAAGAGGATTTTTTTGCCTAAAAATAATTCATATATATAGAGATAGACCACACACACACACACACACACACATATATATATATATATATATACATATCATATTATCTATTTTTAAATTTTGAAATTTTTTCCAATTTTCAATCCAATAAATTCAATTATGTTGGATTATTAAATTTCATTATATTTTTCAATTTGTCATTTTGTGCCATTTTTCAAATTACTTTGAAAAAACATGTTCCTATCATCTTTTATAATTTTTGGCATTTTGTGTCATTTTGTCAACATGGTTTGAAAAAATTGCATAAGATGCCAAAAGAGAAAAAAGTTGATGTGCTATCTTATTTTCCAATTTGGCATCTTGTGCTATTTTTTTCAAATCTCGTTAAAAAAATGACACAAAATGACAAATTGAAGAATATGATGAAATTGAATAATCCATCGGAATTGAATTTATTGGTTTGAAAATTAGACAAAATGTCAAAATGGAAAAAAAATGATATGATATGTATATATATATATATATATATATATGTGTGTGTGTGTGAGTGTGTGTGTGTGTATGGTCTATCTCTCTCTCTCTATATATATATAAGGGTTGCTTTTAGGCAAAAAAATCATTCTTTTTCAACCTCTTAATCATCATTTCACTTCTTCTTCTTCTTCTACACTTAACAAATTAAAAACTTCTTCTTCTTCTTGCTTTCTTTACAAAATGGATAATTTAATTCATATACTTCAAAATTATTAACCTTTACTTTCCATTAATGCATTGATAAAAATATATCACGTGATAATGAAGATATTTTGAGTTCTAATGTTAAAAAAAATGCCCGATGACATAGATGCTTAATTGAAACAAATGTCAAACAAAGCGGTGAACATCTAACTATTCTTCTCAAACGTCTATCTGTTTGAGTAAAAGTAGTTTTGTCAAGAAAATGAGAAGTAAGAGATTAGAAGTATATTATAAATGTGCTAGATGAAACTGCAATACCAAGTGCCGTTTTTTTGGATATTTATCTAGAAATCAAGATAAAATCACTTTCATAAAAAAATGATTGAGTAAAGAATCATTGGAAGACATCTGATTTATCCTTGAGACGCATTATTGTGAAAGTGTACAACGAGAACTTATGAAATTGTGTAATAAATTCAAAAATAAAAAATAATATTATAGTCTATGAAATTTTATTTTAAATGATCTTGTATGTAAGTTTATACAAAAACTTAATGAGAAAAAATTTAAATATGTAATGTGAATGTATTTAATGGAACATGTTGATGTAATAGATTTAAAATTTTATTAATGTACTTTATGAACATTTTTCTTTATTTATGGCATTAGTTATTTTTTATATGTGTATTTTGAAGTGGTTGGGGATGAAAATTTTTGCATACACACGGGGATAGTGGTGGGTGTATCCGTTGTGGTTCAATCGGGAATGAGGGCAAAGATGATTAATATATTTTCACTCGTGGACGAGGTCGGAGGTACAAAATTTATCACCGCATAATAAAATTGTCATATCTCTCTCTCTATATGCTTTTTGTCGATTTTAGTGGAGATCTAACTAGATCAAAGTTCTACCTTTTGCTTGGTCTAGACGTATTTTTCTTGTTATGCTATTTCTAATATTTTAAAGTGTTTCTTCTTCCTCTTTAGAGGTTTTTATTTTCCCTATTTGAGTTTTTGTTTTGTGTTTTGTTATTTGCAAAATAGGAAATATCTACTTTATTTTTTGTCTCAGTATTGCTCTGATGTAGTCAAAATTGAAGATATAGCGGATGTAGTTTCCCTATTGAAGCTAAAATCTAGAACTCCATGGCAACAACAATCTACGTAGTCAATATCAAGAGCCTGCAATGGAGTTTCAAAAATTTAACAATCCAGCTCAATGTTGAAGGTGCAATAGACAGATGTGGTATCTTGTCTGGTTTGGAGATCATATTTGCAAAATTTTTGGGGTTAAAGATGTTCATGGTAGCTTTATGAGTGCTAATGTATTTATTTGTCGGTGAATTCTTCATTAACTACTATTGTGTTGAATTCTTCATTTTGTACGACTTTTTCTCTTAATATGATGTAATTATGATTACTAAAGCCAATTCATTTATCTAATGATAATTATATTTTATTTTTGAAATAAAGAACAAGCGTAGATTCACTATGGATCTTTTAATACACCATCGACTAAATTAATAATATAATATAATATAATTAATTATTTTTAGATCAGTTGAAATTTATTCAATAATCAAGACTATTATATGGTTAAGAAGTCTGTTATTCTAATAACAAGTAAACACATGAAATTATATTTTTGGTGTAGTAGAGTTCAGGAGTGCAAGAGTAGACTTATAAAAAAATAAAATAAAAATAAAGAGTGTAAGTGTGTTAGAGAATCCCAAGTTAGTGGAGAATCGATTTTTTTTTTTTGTTTTGAAAATAATCGAAATGATTTTAGAACTTCATTTCACATGATATGTTAGAAAAAGACATATTTTGCTATGTGTGTTGTTGTTTCTGAATTTTCTTATTCTCGCTAATTTTCTTTTATGACCTTGCATTTAAAAAAAAAACAAAGGAAACTTATATTATTAACTATGGTAATAATAGGGTAAAATAAATTTTATTTAGGGCATCAATATTACACATTTGTTACATTTCTTTGTATACATTTTCACATTCATTAACCATGAGCCAAAGCAACTTTTAGTTGGGAGAATTATTAATCAAAACTTAAATTTTGGAGACTTATTATTTTGGCCATACCCTCCCATCCTATAAATTGTTTTTTATTGAAAGGAGTTCATAGGCTATGCCGTTCTCTCAAAATTCCAAAGCATTGTAATATTGCCATTTGCTTAAATAAATTAAATTTTGTCATAAGCAGAAGCAAATCCCTATATTTCAAGTGGAAATGATACTTATATGTGTTTAATCTCTTGAATTCATATCACAAACAGTATATTTAATATAGCAACTCATGAAGGAAAAGTCTCAACTTTAATTTGATAAATTTTACAGATTACTTGCTACCAATAGGAGAGTTATAAAATAAAATAAAATTATATCAACAAATAGGCCTCATAAAAGTGGAAAAAAATGCAACTAACAAGAACATCATGAGTGGAGCTACCCTAATGATATATAAATACATGGAATGGTGCCTGATTTTTATTAATGCATAAACTTTTGAAAACGATATTTGATTTAATAAAATGATTGATTTATGTGACAATACCTAAGTGAATTCCCTTGTCACAAGCCTAGTATGCTAGTGACATTAGGGTGCCATAAAGACGAGTATTGAAATGTTTGGATTTATATGGTTATTTTGAGAATCTTTCTTTTGGTGTCATACACTATAATTGAAAAGTTTGAATTTCAATTGTCTCGAAAGTTCGGATCAAGAATTAGAAGATTTCCATTTAGTTCGGGTTGGGCATCAAGTCGACGCTATATATATATATATATATATATATATTATTGCAGACATTTACCTTTTGTTAAGAGGTTTGACATTAGCAAAAAAGATTGCACATTGATATGGGGATTAAACATTATTTTCGTTGAAGTATAAGATGAAAGTGGCATGTACATACAAGAGAAATAAGGATGGTAGGTTAGGAAGAAATGCTACATTGAGCGAAGTGGAAACATCTTATACGTTTAATCTTGGCTTGATATCTTAATTTTGAAAACTTATAATTATGGTTTACTTTTGAAAAATTATGATGGAAATGAAACTTAAACATCACAAGCAATAATTCACATTAGTTTGCCTTGATATAAACTTCTCCAATTTCAATAAAGAGACAAGATTTCAACATATTTTGAAATGAATTAGAAGGATGAAACCAGCCACTAAATCAATCATGACCACACCATTATGATTTCAAATTAAAATACCAAAACTCTCTATCTCTCTCTATTCTCCTCCATTCCTCTCTGCATGCTCACAAAATTTCCTAGTTTTCTAGCCAGACCAAGGCTTTAGCTTTTGTCAGAGCTTTGATTTTCCTACCTTTGTTATTTCTTAGTATTTTCACCTCATTTTATTTGCCGTAAACCCCAACGATCTCTCTACTTGGTGTCTTTATTCTAGATCTAAGACACATCACTTTCCGATCTTCATAGATCGGAGTCTTTCTCTCCTCTTCCTTGGAGAAATTTGTTTACCCGAACAAGATCTGGGTCCTTTACCAAATTTTCATCTCCCTCATAGGCATTTTGTGAAGCTATTGATGCGCTCAAGGCTTCTAAAGCTGTTGATTATGGTTTCAGATGACGATTGGTTCATCTTGTGGTTGGCCAAACATGTAGTCCAAGATGACAAAGAAAGAAAAATAAAAAAGGCTAGGTGTTAGATTTTGTTGTGTATTTTCAGTATTTTACCCGTCTTAGGTTTAAGGGGTGGGGCAATGTATTTTCTTTGTTGCCATGAGTGTGGGATGATGTATTTTATTTGTTTCCATGAATGTTTAGCCCATCCCTTGAGCTAGATCACCGAGCCTCTCTTTATACTCATAAAAAAAAATCACAAAGCACCTCTCCACACCCCTCGATCGAGATCACCAAGCCCTTCTATGCACCCCTCGACAAAAATCACTGAGCCCATTCTTTTCAACATTTTTCTAATAAATTTCATTTTAATCTAATTACTCCATTTTAGATATAATTCTCATATTAATTATCCATATTCTAAGAAATATATCTAACTAATTTTTTATTTAAACAAACACAAATCATTCAAATATAATGAATAAATTTGAGTGAGAGGCAAAGACCTCTTTTTTGTTAGCTTGGTGGTAACATTTTGATCTTAATAAAATTTCTTACTTTTTTTTTTATAAAAAAAACAAAAAGGGGAGGGGGACTAAATAGATTAGTTATATTTATATTTGTTTTAATATAGTATATGTACAAAGTATACCTTAATTAAAACACAATTAATTTCGTCATACATATTTTATTTTGAATGAAGTCCTTAAGTGAAATAATAAAAGAATTCAATTGTTATTTGTTGAATTTTGAATATGTGTGGAACGTAACATTAATCTCATTATATCATCTAACAATAGTTATTTGACAATTATACACCTCCTATTAAAAAACATATACTTTTAAATTTTCAATTATATCTCTTCTTGTTAATTTTCACCATTAATATTTTTTTAAAAGGCGTAATTGATAACTTGGTATTGATAACTTGGTGTGGTAAGGACATCTCCTTTGTTAGCTTGGTTGTAACATTTTGATCTTAATAAAATCCCTTACACATATTTTTAAACAAAAAAAAAAATGCAAAAAGGGGACTAAATGGATTAGTTATATTTATATTTGTTTAATAGAGTATATGTAAAAATTATACTTTGATTAAAGCATAATTAATTTCAACATACACATTTTTTTTTGAATGAAATCCTTAAGTGAAATAATAAAAGAATTCAATCGTTATTTATTGAATTTTGACTATATGTGAAATGTAACATTTATCTCATTATATCATTTAACCATGACTATTTTTCAATTATACACCTCAAATTTTAAAATATATACTTTTAAAATTTTAAAGTTGCAAATATACCATTTCTTGTAAATTTTCACCATTAATCTTTTTTTAAAAGGCGTAATTGATAACTTGGTATTGATAACTTGGTGTGGTAAGGACATCTCCTTTGTTAGCTTGGTTGTAACATTTTGATCTTAATAAAATCCCTTACACATATTTTTAAACAAAAAAAAAATGCAAAAAGGGGACTAAATGGATTAGTTATATTTATATTTGTTTAATAGAGTATATGTAAAAATTATACTTTGATTAAAGCATAATTAATTTCAACATACACATTTTTTTTTGAATGAAATCCTTAAGTGAAATAATAAAAGAATTCAATCGTTATTTATTGAATTTTGACTATATGTGAAATGTAACATTTATCTCATTATATCATTTAACCATGACTATTTTTCAATTATACACCTCAAATTTTAAAATATATACTTTTAAAATTTTAAAGTTGCAAATATACCATTTCTTGTAAATTTTCACCATTAATCTTTTTCTTTTTTAAAAGGCGTAATTGATAAGTTTATGATTTTTGAAAGGTATAATGACTTTTAAATTTGAAAGTACAATACTACAATTGCGAAAATGACAATTTTTGAAGGGTATTATTATCATTATCCATTCTACTAATTATCTAATTTCTTTTGTATGTATCGTATGCAAATAAAAGAATTCACTTTCTCTCTCTTTTTCTGCTATAGGATGGAAGCTCTGTTACCACTTCGCTCAAACATTTATGTAAACAGACTCGAAGAAAAGCGTTTCCAGTTGTTTTGCAAGAAAATGGGCTCCAAAATTCAATCTTTGTCTCCAAAGGTATAGCATCTCCACACATTTATTTCCATACTTTGCAGTTATGTGATAATATATGCATTTTATCTGTTCCTAAAAATATTTGAGGTTTGAAATTTTTGTTTTCTTTTGTTTATGTGAATTTCTTCTTGACAACGTTTAGAGCTAGTAGCTGTTTCTGATTTAAGATTTCCTGATTTGGGGCCAAATGCATATATTAATATGTTACTGGGTTACTGAATTTGAATGGATGAACGTTTTTTGGTGGGGAGAAGAAAGGCGGAACAGGAGTTTAAATTTGAATCCAATATATGGGCGAAGGTTTGCATTGTTGTAAATGGCTAATTGGAAACTATGGAAGAGGAGGAGGGTGGGGATTGGAAGTGAGAAGAGTTTGCTTTCATGTCCTGGTAAGTAGAACCATATGTTAGGAATCGTATCATGTTGTAAGACATGATACTATTAGACCCCTGAGAGAAGATGTGCTTTTATGCCAGTCGCTTTGCTGAGCTAAATGCCTGTGTGCAATCAAATTGGGTGAACTTGGGGAAATGTGTCTCATCATGCATCGTCCTGGTTCTCTTGGTTGGGACCTTAACCAAGAAGTTGTTTCTGCGTCATGTCTTTGTATATCAAATAAAAAATCACCAAGGCTGATGAATTGATCCTGCAAATGTATGGAATTGGTTTTTCTTTTTCTAAAATTTTTGAGACTGTATTGTAGTTTTACGTATATGTTTATTTACCTTTGTCCATATTCCTGCTAGAAATGAGAAATTAATTTCTGCTTGATATTCAATCTGAAAATCCCGTTGGTGAAAGGGAAAGAATGCCCTTTAATTTGACATCCTCATTCCTGATTCTCGGTTTGAGTTTAAGACATTATATTCTTAAAAGTTATATTGATGTGAAGTATCATCCCTTGTGTAAATTATAGTTTTGAATAACTGTTTCCCCTACTTATATCCAAATTGAAACATATTGATCATGAAGATATCATATGGTACTGATTGACTACTCCTTCCAGAATTTCACATTGTTTAGACAGTATCATAGTTTGATTTAATAGCAGACGATACATATATGCTTGTCTTCCAGAAATTTATGCTTATCTTGGCAGTATAATCATTGTAAGCCAATTTCCATCAATGCCTTAAGAGATTCATCTCTGTTTCTCGTGTGCATTCCAGCTGCTAAAGAGGGTTCACAGAATCTAAATCTAGAAAATAATTTAGCAATTCTCAATTCAATCAAAGCCAACGTTTATAAATACCCCAAATCTAGTTTAATGAGTTTCTAAAGTCTTTCCAACTTGAGATTGATTACCATTTTTTTGTCTTTATGTTCACACTTGATGTTTCAGAGGTATAATAATCTTTTGTCAACTTATTTAGAGCTTGTCTAAACAATTTGTTGAAAACCTTCGTCTAGCTCTATGTCACATGATTATAGTGCTTGCCATTTCATTTTTTCTTCCGACATACTCCATAGATAATATAGATAATTTTTCCAGTGACTTTCATGTTTAATTTACCTTGTATTATGTTTCAATGTGTCCATTTCCCTCTTGTGCTTTTCTCTTTTTCACTGAAGGGAATTGTGTTATAACAGAGACTTTGGCTGACAGAAGAAGATGGAAATGCTTATCGACATAACAACTGCATGTACCATGGCTGGACAATCCCATGCTTAAGGAGAAAAGATCTACCTCATGTTGCTGAAGAGTTTCTACTCAAGAAAAATTTGAAAAGTTTTAGGTCTGAGGCATCCACTTTGTCAGCTCTTATGCTGTGCTATGCCAATAATGGTTTATTCTCCCAAGCACAGGCCCTTTGGAATGAAATACTCAGCAGTTCTTTCATACCCTCTGTTCATATTGTTTCAGAGCTAATATATCTCTATGCAACTAGCGGATTTTCTGATATGGTAATCAGTCTTCTGCAGCAAGTACGTTTGAAAAACTACGATCTATTACCTGATATTTTTGCACAGACCATCTCATGTTTCGGAAAGAAAGGGGAATTGGAGTTGATGGAAACTATGTTAAAGGAGATGAAAACTATGGGTCTCTCTATAGATTCGATCACTGGAAATGCTTTTGTAATTTATTACAGCATTTATGGTTCAGTGGCTGAAATGGAAGATTCTTATGCCCGACTTAGGAGTTCACAGATTCTCATAGAGGAAGAAGCAATTAGGGCTATAGCTTCTACTTATATCCGGGAAAAGAAATTCTATAGCTTAGGAAAGTTTGTTGAGAATGTTGGTCTTGGCAGGAAAAATGTGGGAAATCTCTTATGGAACCTTTTGCTGTTATCTTATGCTGCCAACTTCAAAATGAAAAGCTTGCAGAGAGAATTTGTGAGAATGGTGGAAGGTGGATTCCATCCTGATCTCACTACTTTTAACATTCGAGCTCTAGCATTTTCAAAAATGTCATTGTTTTGGGATCTGCATGTCAGTCTTGAACATATGAAACATAAGTTGGTGGTTCCAGATCTTGTGACATATGGTTGTGTTGTTGATGCTTACTTTGAAAGAAGATTGGGAAGAAATTTGGATTTTGCCTTGTGCAAATTGAGCATGAGTGATTCTGTTACAATGTTGACAGATGAAATAGTGTTTGAAGCTATGGGAAAAGGGGATTTTCACTCAAGTTCAGAGGCTCTTTTGGAGTTTAAAACTAAAAGATATTGGACCTATAAGGATCTTATTGAAGTATATCGAAAGAAAAAATACCGGAGCAATCAAGTCTTTTGGAATTACTAAAAAGCAATGAGACCTGGGCCAACAAAGATCCCAGTGCTACTAAAATTGAGAAAAGAGCTTACTGGTTTGTAGCCTTTAGGTCTTAATGAATCATGCAGCTGGGGTGAACAAAACAGTTTATTCTACAGCTGGTTTGCAGTGCTGATGCATGATGAGACATGGAGGCCAAATGGAGTCTTTACACATTAGGTTTTAATGAGTCACGCACTTGGGGGCAAACGTAACTGCTAATCCTACAACTAAGTTTATATCACGAGTGAAGTAATCTATCTTCAGTTGCCGGGGGGGGGGGGGTTGCTGGTGGTAAGTTTGCTGTACCTGTTTTACTCATTATTTATTGTTGTAGGCCAAGTTGGGATGTCATTTCATAGTCTGTTAATAGGATTGCATTAGTGGAGCAAGTTACATTGAAGAGGAGTTGAACATCAACTTGTATGCAGGAGGTTGCAACAAAGACAACTATTGGCACCATATTAAATTGAAGGTTGTAGCTCATGCTTCTGCTTTTACACACTACCAGTTCTCTCTTTTCATTCTGCCTTGACTTAGTTGATTATGTATATTATCTTTCCTTAGAAGTTTCTCAACAAATCTGCTGGGCCTTAAAAAAGAGAGATATTTATCCATGCATTCTATTTCTGATCCATGAATTCAATTGTGTTTGCGGGAAAAAAATATTGTGCTTTATTTTGATATATTTTTATCCTTTTAGAATCCACAGTTAAGTTTATTATCTAATGTGGATGTCTAATCTGGCTTAGCTTAAAATGTTTACATGTTCAAGTTGTTTGCGGCAAGAAGTTTTAGCATGTGCATGAGTGTACCATTTTCCTGGCTACTTCAGAGAAGTGCAGGACATGAAAGATTCGTATTGCATTGATTTTCTGAGTGCATAACCCATCTGCCTATCATCCTTAGTTCTTGTTGGGGAGTCAATCTGATCAATTATTTTGCCATTCCCTCTAAAGATTTATTTGGACAGGTGTTTATTTGTGTTTTTATTATGCACATGAAATGAAACTTTATGCTTTTGTTTTCCTCTATTTGAAACTCTGGATGATTTTGATTGATTTTGGAGAATAGTGCTTGGACAGAAGGAATATTTCCTTTTGAAACTTTTGCACTTTTTATGTTACTTTCAGTCATTTGACCTTTCTGTACAGATTGTCTGAAAATGTTTTCTGCATACAATTGAATTCAAACTTAGAAGACCAACATGACATCTTAACAGTTGCTGATAAGAATTGTACATTTTTTGTTGGATGCTTAATGGACGGGCTGTAACTTTTTCATGTTCTCAGGCTCACTTATTAGTATATATTAAGGTTTACAAAAAGTACTTTGTAATATCCTTGCTATTTATGGTACTGGCTTATCTGTTTTGAAATTAAAAGGAAATTAAACAATATGAATCACTCTTTTATAATTTATTAAGATAATTAAGTAGTGGATTTAGCTATAGATGATGATGTTAGGATTTTTATTTATTTATTTTTTAGAATTTTCTTAATACTGGAGAGCTCTAAGTGAGGTTCTTATTTTCTTATGCTTAAAACCAAACATAAGAACCTTGTAGGCTTTAAATTTCATAACATTAGAAGAGCTTAAAACTTTTCTTTGAAATCTCATATCAGAACCTAAAACATTGATGATAGGTTAAAAATCGTAATGAACAGTTCATCATGTAAAGGCAAGTTAATCAGATTCAAATGCTTAAAAAACATAAAATTTGATTATTTTTCCACTAAAAAAAAGAGAAAGTATCGAAAAGCTTGGTGAAAAGCAGGCAAGAATATGAAAATGCTATTTGTCAAACTTCACTCTTTTAGCCTGGAGAAATAGGCAAAGGGATAAATTGCCAAATCATCTTCCAAAACTATTGAACTTGCTGTTGCTTTGCAAATTTCACTAGATCTGCTTTCTAGAAAATATGGGTTGCTTGACCTTCTCCTTCCATTTCCATATCCAGATGCTGGCATCTGAGACTCACTTTTCTGCAAAATTGTTGCAACATTGTATTTCACTTAAAATATATAATGTGTGGTATTTATATTTCATAAAAATATTAGTTAATATTAAGTATCAAGTTTGTTAATTGTATTCAATGACTTGATAATTTAGATTACAAGAAGTGCCTATATATAGGCTTACACAAGCACATAAATATAGAAGAAACAACATACATAGTAGCTATGTTTGACTGCCAAACATAGCAGCCATTTTAGGCTGCCTAACTTAAATATTTAATACTTAACACTACTCCTCAAGTTGGAGCATATAGATCAAATGCTCCAAACTTGCTACAAATGTATTCAATCCTAGGTCCTCTAAAAAATTTAGTAAAGACATCAGCAAGTTGGTCATTTGATCTAATGAAAGTAGTAATAATGTCTCAAGAAGCAACCTTTTACTTATGAAGTGATAATCAACTTCAATATGTTTGGTCATTTCATAAACAACAGGATTAGATGAAATGTGCAAAACTGCTTGATTATCACAAAATAATTTCATAGGGTTGAGTTTATAGAACTTGAGCTCCGTGAGAAGATGTTTCACCCAAATAAGTTCGCACGTCCCAAGAACCATTGCTCGGTATTCGGCTTCTGCACTTGAACGAGCTACCACATTTTGTTTTTTATTTTTCCATGACACAAGATTTCCACCAAACAAGATACAATAACCTGATGTTGATCTTCTATCCCAAGAGTAATCAGCCCAGTCTACATCTGTATAGCTAACAATTTATGTATTTCCATGATTCTTATAAAGTAAGCTTGTACTTGGAGACATTTTGACATACTTTAAAATTCTGATTATAGCTTCCCAATGACTTTCACATAGTGCTTGCAAAAACCGACTAACCATACTAACTGGAAATGAGATATCAGGAGAAGTGACTATCAGATAAAGTAGCTTGTCAACTAACCTTCGGTATCTTCCTGGATTAGATAAAGGCTTCCCCTGTCCTAGAAGAAGTTTGACATTAGGATCCATGGGTGTGTCAACAGGTTTGCAATATGTCATACTTGTTTCTTCAAGTATATCCAATGCATACTTTATTTGAGAAACATTAATCCCTTGTTGTGATTGAGCAACTTCTATACCAACTGATGCAATGACCATTGATGAGTGGCTGGCATTGACAGGAAAATACTCACAGAGGCAAATTTGGTCATGGGTGAAAAAGTATCAGTGTAGTCAATACCAAATGTCTGCGTATAACCTTTAATAACAAGTCGAGCTTTAAGCCTGCCCACTTGTCGATCTGCGCCAACTTTGACATTATACACCCATCTACAACCAACTACTCTTTTGCCAAGAGGTAGAGGTACTAACACCCAAGTTCCTAAAGAATCAAGAGCTTCCATTTCATCAATCATAGCCTGCCTCTAGTTTAGTTGAGACAAGGCATCTTGAATATTCTTAGGGACAGAAACAGAATACAATTGGAAAATAAAAGCACAATAGGATGGAGAAAGACGCTTTTGTGAGAGAAAATTATAGATGAGATAAGAATTTCGAGTAGACCTGGTACCTATGTGATTGGCAATAGGTGAATCTTGGACTGAGTCAGAAGGATCTAACGACATAAGACATGAATCAACTGGACGTTCATGATCTTCTTGTGAACTATGTAATTGATGAATGCGATGCTGATATATGTGTGGAAATTGTGACATAAGTCTTTCCTCTTGGATTTAGGGCAAAGACTCTGGATGAAGTGAAGTGAGTGCTTCTTCATGCACTATATGTGATGATGACTTAGAGAAGATAGGAACAAGAAGTATTTCTGCAGTCCCAGTAGGTGCCCTTGTGAAGTCGGACTCGTCAATAGTAGTCAAAGAAAAGAAGGGTGAAGACCAAAAAAAGATAACATCAAAGGATGTGTAAAAACGATGAGTCGTAGGACAATAATACCAAAAGCCCTTTTGAAGACGAGAATATCCAATAAAAACACATTTTATTACTTTGGGATCTAATTTATCTCGTCCAGTAATAGTGTTATGAACAAAGTTAATACCCCTAAAGACCCTTAGCGGAAGCTTATGAAGAGGTTCTTATGGGAGTAAAACACTAAGTGGAATTTTCTCTTGTAAGACAGAAGAGAGCATTTGGTTTATGAGGTAGCAAGAGTGAAGTATAGCATCTCTCCAAAATCTTTTAGGAATTTTTTGATGGATAAGTAAAGTGCGGGCTGTTTTGACAAGATGTCGGTTCTTCCTCTCAGCAATTCTATTTTATTGTGGAGTTCTAGCACAAGAAAATTCATGAAGAATGCCATGTGAGGAGAAGAAAGTAGTGAAGAGATCATAAAAGTACTCTTTTGCATTATCACTATACAGGATTTTTATAGAGACTCCAAATTGAGTTTTTATTTCATTATAGAATGTTTGGAATACATTAAAAAGCTCAAAACGATTTTTCATAAAAAAGACCTAAGTGCAACGAGAAAAATCATTTATAAAGGTAATAAAATACCTATAGTTAAGAATAGATGGGACACGACATGGCCTCTAAACATCAGATTGACTAAAGAAAATGGGGTAGTTGTACGCCTATTAACCCTACTGGGATATGAAGCTCTAGAATGTTTCCCAAGTTGACATGACTCACATTCAAGAGATTTTAAATTTGATACATTGAGAATGATTTGACGCATTTTATTAAGACTCGGGTGCCCTAAACGGTAATGAGCAAGAAGAGGAGAAACAATAGTGGTGCATGTAGCTTTGGAACAAAAGAAGAGGTAAAGTCCCTTTGATTCATATCCTTTACCAATGGTCTCCTTCGTGTGTCGATCTTGCACAAGTACTGAATTAGAAGAGAAAGTGACAAAATAGTTAAGAGAGTGAGTAAGTTGATAAATGGAAATTAAATTGAAGGGACATCTGGGAATATACAATACATTAGATAAGGATAAAGAAGTAAGAAGAGTAACTTTCCTAATGCCTTTTGTAGCACCTACTGACCCATCGCTAAAGGTAATTGATGGAAGGGAATTATAATAGGTAGTAATGTGGGAGAAAAGATCAGGATTACTAGAAAGATGATCAGTGGCTCTAGAATAAAAAATTCACATAGAGTTAGATTGTGAAGTAAGAGCGGTATGCAATACTTCAGGAGTGACAAAAGTCCTAGCAGCCTTGAGTTGTAGAAACTCTTTATACTCAGTGTTTGAGATAGTAGTGTGTGTATTAGGAGCGTCTGAATTTACTTATGCCACACTAGCCACTATTGAATTGCCATGAAGTGCCCAACATTCTTCCCGTGTGTGCCTCGGTTTATTACAATGATCACAAAATTGGAATGGGCCACGGCCACCCCAGCCACTACTACGACCACCTCGACCTTCTCGGCCTCTTTCTCTATTATTGTCTCTGTAATGTTGAGTTTGAAAAGTAAGAGCAGAGTGTTCTATTGTGGAGGAGGGTGTAATTTCTTTGGAGACAGAAAAAACTTATAGAAATCTTTTAAACATGTCTTTAGTACTCGGTAGAGCTCCTTCGTTGAGAATTCCATTAGAAACCTGTTCATAATCTGACTCAAGCTTTGCAAGAGTGAAGACAACAAAAAACTTGTCATGTTGAGTAAGCTGGTTTGTCGATGATCCTCCAATGGACAAAAGAACTTGTTTAATTCTGACATAAGCCCTTGAATTTTGCTTAAAATTTTTTCCATTGATACATCCGACTTCTTGATATTCACCATTTCACTAATAATGGAATAAAAACTAGAGATGTCATTTGTGTATAGTGATTGTGCATGTTCCCATACGGATGCACAAGTCATGAAGGGACGGAATATAGAAACTAACTCAAGTGAAAGAGACTACCATAAAAGATTGCATAATTAGGCATTAATTTTTTCCCACACATCTCTTTCATAGTGATTTTTTTCAGAATTGATAGTCAAATGATCAACTGCCTCTTGTCCCATGAACAACAGTTTCACAGCAGAAGACTATTCTTAATAATTTTGAGACCCTATCAACTTATCATGAGTGATAATAACATTACTAGATAAATTTGGTACGTAAACTTTCGATTGAATAGATTGAGATTAGGAAATGGGGTTCAATATTTCTTCATCTGCCATGACTTGTATTTTGTTCCAATACTAATGTCGTATATTGCTTAAGTCAGAGACCAATTGGAGATAAGAAACAATTGCAGCCAAGAAACACTTAAAAGTTCTTAAGACCCAAAAGAACAAATGTGACTCATTTCAAAAATCAAAGGTGAAACTAATAAATAACACCTGAAATGGATCAAGTAGAATCTGGAGAAGCTAGAGGAAGAAGCGGCGTAATGTTTCGACCGGTGTAGGTGGTGCATGAGCCTCACGCGCTAGACAGGAAGGTGACGCGTGGAGGAGCTTCTGACCGACAGGCTTCGGGTGATGTTCTGAGAGGTTAAGATGCGCCTAATGATGATGTAAAATAGACAGAAAATAGAATGTAGAATAGAAACTGAATTTAGGTTGAAGAAGTTGCAACTTGAATCTTGAAGAAACTGAAACCTTAAAGTTGGAGCTTGCAGATAGAGGAGGATATATGTTTCTGATGTTTCTAAATTTAGGTTGCAGATTTTATCATAGGTTGGAGATATATTTCTGATGTGTATTGCTGAATATATATAGGAGATCATTTGGTTATGTGATTTTGAAGTTATTTGCTGATTAATTTATTATTCATTTTTTTAATTTAGTTAAATTCTGATTTAAGAGACCTTGCACTCTTGGGAAACTTTAGGAATGCGGTTGTGCCATGAATAGGATTCAAATTTAATTCCCAAGATGAGCTCTGGATTTGGGGCATGACACCTTCTTTTTAGCACTTTTTTTCTAATGCATCCAAAAGATGCAATGTAGCTAATCACAATATTACTGCCTGGTAGAATGCATTGACAGACGATGTGGACAGGGTAGCAAGTTAAAATGTTTCTGCCCAACTGGAAGCACCCATAAATGATCTCCAGATTTTGAACAATTTTGATCAGAAATTGTATAATTTCCAAAAGGACCACTCATATGTTTTGTTTAGAATAAAATCAAACATCCAATATTTTGGTATTAAAGGCTGACTAGAATGTCAAAAGTTTTCATTTTGGGTTGGAGAAGTATTCGAACTGGTAGGTATTACTGGCATTGTTTCTTCTGCTAGTGATCTCAGCCTGTTAAGTTCAGGTAATATCTGATCACGAAGATCTGGCCTATCTTTCCTTCTCAATTCTGTACATCTGAGAGCTAGCTTGACAAAATTCAAAGCCTCTTCAACCGGCCAGTCTGTAACCTCTGGGTCAAGCATATCAGCAAATGTCCCTTTCTCAATCGCCCTTTCAATGTGGTGAGTAAGACCCATTGGGGGTTTCGCTGTAATTATTTGTAGCAACACCACCCCTAGTGAATAGATATCAGATTTTATCCCAAGCATACCAGTTTGCTGATATTCTGGGTCTATATAGCAGAACGTTCCGGCTGTTGATGTCATTAGGTATTGAGTTACAGAATCAGCCACAGAGGGAGGGACAAGCCTGGCTAAACCCACATCACTTATCTTGCTTACGTAGTTGCGGTCAAGTAAAATATTGGCAGGTTTCAGATCACGGTGAACAAGTGGTTCTGGCTTGCTCTGGTGGAGGAAAAGGAGCCCAGTGCCAATCTCTGCTGCTATTCGGAACCTTAATTGCCAAGAAAGTGCTGGAGTGTTTCCTCTACGGAAGAGACGATCATCTAAGCTCCCATTTGCCATATACTCATAGACAAGGCAGCCATATTCTGGGCAAGCTCCAAGAAGGAGAACCATGTTGGGATGCCGTATACAGCTAAGAACTTCAACCTGTATCAAGTTATTTAGATGAATGTTCTCCAGGAATGATTTAGTAATGGTAGCTATGCTTTCTATATATGTATCTTTATATATATAATAGAGTAATATCAACTTAGAATGGGAAGAACTGTCAGATATTCCTGCACATACTATAAAAACTTGCTTGATGTCGAGCACAATTTAAACTTCATAATGTTTCAGATATCAAAGTGAGATACTTTTCATTTCCATGCATTATTTGTTGTCTGACACTATGTAGTATCTGATTTTCCAAGTTTACTTAACATGACTAGATATTTGGTTCTGTACCTCTTGCTGAAACTGTGACCTTCCTTGAGCTGCATCAGGACGAAGAACCTTTATTGCAACAGGTGTGTGATCTAAGTAACACTTGTAGACTGGCCCATATCCTCCTTCCCCAATTTTGCGAGAATCTGAGAATTTATCTGTTGCTGTTTCAATCTGATCTATTGAGTATTTCCGGTACCTAATATCACTTTGCGCTAGCACATCCAATACCTTTTTCTTCTCCTCAGCTTCTTTGAGTGCTTTCCTTTCAGCATTAATTCTCTTCTGTGCTTCCAGTTCTGCAATTCTCTGAGCTGCTTCTGCTGCCTCAATTGCTGCTTTGCATTTTGCTTTTTCTTTTTCTGCAATTGCTAGTGCTGCTTCCTGAGCTAATTTTGCCTCTTCTAGCTTTTGTTCTTCCTCTACTTTCCAGCGGTGAAGCTCCAAGGCCTAACACAGATTGCAAAGTTACTCAGGTTGTAGGCAACTGTGGGTGATCAATCTTTGACATTTTCAGCTAGTGGTGTAACTTGATTTGATTAAAAAAAGAAACAGAGAGATACAATAACATCAGAAATTTTATAATTAATACTCTTGCCCTTACCTTCTGTTTTGCTGTCAGTGCTTCCTTACATGCTGTGCTGTACATATCCATTGTTTGCTTCAGCTCCTGCTTGAGCCTTCTCATCTCAGCTTCTACATCGTCCTTTACATTGGAATGATTCATTGTTAGGGGCGACAAATAGATGCTGTTACTATACGCATGAATGTATGATTTTGCTGTGGTTGCAAGTCAATTATTAGCTGCTTGTGTAGAATGTGTTACTTGAGATTTCCTATGTTACTTTGTTGATATTGTGGAATAAAGCGAAAATATCTCTTTTCTTACTTAATCTCAGATTTTAGAAATGGGATTTTCAATATGTAATAATATTTGCATAAAGAAAGGGATGGGGATCATTATAGCTAAAAGGTAACTAAAATTTAACTGAACGATATAGGATGCCAAAAATTTCTTTTGTTTGACCAAATTTCTTTGATGTGTTTGTTTATTTCCTTTTCAGTGAGATATTGCTGCTTATAGTTATCCCAAAAGGAAAATAAATGCTAAGATTAAAAGTGAACTGGAATCTAGTCATATAACAGATCTGTTCCACTTTCTTATATGTTTCCAACATTGTTGCAATTGATATCTCATTCCTTTGCTATTGATTGTGAATTCAGCTACATGTTTCATATTACAATCATGTGGTATCACATGTAGAAATTTTTATTAACTCTTGGTTTACCCTGGATGTGTATCTTATACATTAGCAGATAACCAAAAGAAATTCATGTTTCTACACTAATAAGGATACAAGAATTGCTCAAATGCAGTTATTTCTCATGTCTGTTGGGAATCAAGTATAATATATAAAATCAAATATGTAAGATACACAGTGAATGCTTAACTTATCCCATCTGTATGAGAGAGACTCGAGAACTCCTTTTTTGGTTTAGGGGTATAATTCATGTCAAATACCCCTAGTCATGTCAGCACCCTCTTAGCTATTGATTTATTCAATCAATAGTCAACTGATTGTCTATAAATAGTCATGAGTTTTTGTAGTTTCTATTTTTTATGTGGTGATCTATTCAAGTTATAAGAATGTTGCATGATAAGCATTTATTGATTGATGCATGCAAAAGTAATTGCATTGGATCTATTAATGTGATTCTTATCTGGAACAGAACTTCTGTACAATGTTTCTAACCAAATTGGTTTACCAATTCAAAAGTTTTTGTTTTTTTAAATCGGTGGAGTCTGGAGAAAGTATCATTTCAAGTTTAATATATTCTTTCTTCTTTCAATAATATTTCCATTTTGTTTTCATTTTGACTATTTTTTTCCTTGAAAATAGTCTACAGAAAAGTGAATGTCTCTGGATAAGTCCGGATTGCTGGTACATGAACAAGAATTAACTATTGCTTATTAGGGACTTAAATTTGCATACCTGGCTTTGGGCAGATGATGACCAAGACGTGCCACTTTCCTGTGAGCTTGTTGAGTACATACCATAACTATTGTTTGAATCAGCTCTTGACCCTGCAAATGGTGAACCGAAACTCAATCTGTTCTCTGTTTCCGCGCTGTTAGAAAGACGATGGGCAAAACTTAAGTCTTGATAGTCGGATGAAAAAGGGAGAGTGCGCTCGGTGCTTGGCCTGCCAGAGCTCACAAAGGATATATCTGTATCTGGCAAAGAGAGCTCTCCAGTTGGCCTGGTTGAAGCTCTACTTCTATTAAATGGTGATCTACATAAAGAAGCTCAATTAGTCCAAAAACTGTATGCTTTAACTCTCTCCTACTTCTGAAAGATAAGAGTAAAATGTTGTCTATAACTCCTAGACAGCAAGAGTCTATAAATCTAACTGCTTTCCCTTTCATTATGGAGGGGAAAGATCTTATCATTTTGCCTGAGGAATTTTAGGTATACAAAAGATACTTTCTGTTTCTTTTTCATTAATTCATAAATTGGAGAATCATCAGCATGCAGAGGAAGTATACTATGTTTATTGACTTTATATGTCTTGAATTTCTGTGAAGCTTACTGGATAGATGTGTCCTCTGTCACATTTCGAGGTGCAACTGGTGAGTTTTCTGGAGGAACACCTGTTGGAATTGGATGATTCAATAAATTTTCTTTCAGGAGAACTGAAGAAAGGCACTATTGAAAGATCTTGTAATCAAATTGCAGATGCTAACCTCTTGCTCCATTTCCTTGTATATAACGATCTACAAAACCAGGATTACTGTTGCTAGGATACTTCATTTGGCCAGGGACCTGATTTGGAACTGAAATTGAGGCGGGTCTTGATGTTGAGATTTTCCCTTTAGCAATGACATATACATTGCAAAACTCTGCTGCTGCTTTGCAAACACCTGTTGGGATATCTACAGTCTTGAATTTCCTGATGGAGATGCATCAGGGATGAGTAAGTACCAATACATCACAAATTCTTTTACTATTAATTTTTGTTTAAAAATTTTAAATTGCATTTTCCTAAACTGCATATCCTGTGCCTACCTGTCATTTTCCTTTTGCTTTGTGTGGGATAGGTTTGGGTGTTTGTGGGGGAGAGGGGTGAATTTATTGTGCAAAGTTAGTGCAATAGGAATGAGCAGATAAATATGAAAAAGTATCATACCGAGCTAAACCACTCCTGGTTGAAGCACCAATTACCAAATTCTCAACCAAGTTTAGCTTGACATACTCACATAGGGCTTTTACTACATCCAAGTCATCCACCATGAATTCATTAACTCGTATCTGTTAACAAAATTTAACAGTCAAAATAAGATGAGGTGTTGCTATAACAACGCATGAAAATTGTTTTTTGGCAAACTAATGATGTAGAAGAACTGGAGTAACTAACAAAATTGATAGAGAAAGAGATGTCCATATGCTTTGAACTCCAATAGTACATGTCAATTCCTTCTCTGCAATTGATTATTATTTGCTTTAACTTCATAGTTTGTCACAAGGGTTTTTGTAATTAGGTATTTTTCTTTACTTTAAACACATTTTCCATTTTTTTTCCTCTCAATGAGTAACATAGTAACGCATAATGTGAAGCAGATTCACAAGAAAGGGAGAAAAGGAAGCAAACACTACAATTCATGGAGTTCAAGAAGTGCAGTAGATCTTACATCCTTCCTAGTGCAGAAGCAACGGAAGGGCAGGAACAACTCCCTGGATTGGCTATCTAGGTCAATCTTATATCCTCTGGAACTGTTTTCACCTGCATCAGAGAGAGCCATGTTTCCCCCTGCAATGACAGGAAAAGTTGACATTCCCTGTGTATGATTATTGATTGATCTGATGCAAATTAGAAGAGTCATTCTCCAAACGCAAAAGAAAAATGCAGGCGGGATTGATTTTTTTTTCTTTCTTTTTCTTCTGCTAGCAAACTTGGCAATAGGCCTGCCATGCAATCAAAAACAAATCTTTAAGAATTTCTGGCCTTTATTTTGTATTTGGTTCTTTTTCCAATCCCTTGGGAGTTTCTTCATTGTGTTGTAACTAGTGCTAGTTAAATCCAGTAAAAACCCAGCCCTTGGACAATAATGACTCAAGTGTTACATGTTCTTTAAGTCTTCTTAGGTCCTAGGTTCTTGATTAGATTTAAATGAGTTAAATCATTTATTTTGCTGAAGTTTTGTAAACGTTTTCAAGATTTAGGAATTGTTGTAATGATCTATGTCAATAATTTTGTTTTGTTTGTTAAAAAATGTTTTAAGGCAATATTTCCTGATGCTTAAAGGCAATAATTTGTTTTTTTTTTGAAATATTTTAAAGTTTTATTCTTCAATATAAATATATTAAATCTCACCCCATTTGTCATCTATGTTAGGAGAATCTTGTCTTCTATTCTGGTTATGGAGAATGGCCACGATTGAGTGACGATTCAATTAGAAAGAAATGGGGACAAAAGAGTTGGTTGGTTGGTGAGTTTGCTCTGCAGACTTTGATGAGGACGATGGTTCGAGTCCTTTGAGTCCCTTAATCCCCCTTTGAGTAATATTGTTATGGTGTTTGCTTTTTTATTTTTTGTTTTCAATCTTAGAACTTTCATGTTTTTTTATAGGAAATTAATGTATGAAATTTTTTTTTAAAATTGTATATTGAAGTAATTGAAATTTGATTAATTCATAAAAAAAAGTAAATTGAAGTTTTAATTATTTAATACCACTCTCTAAAATTGTTACAATTCAGGATTTTTTTCTTTGTGAATACTTATCACTTTATAAATTTTAAATAACATTTATTGTTTTTTTTGGATAATTAGTTAATTTGGTATTTTAAGTTTAACTTTTTAGTCATTTTGATACTTTTTTTTAGGCCATTTTTGTTCTCCATCTTCAACTATATAGCTATTTTTTATTTGAGTTATTTAGATCATCTATGTATTGCTTTCCATTGCTTCCAGCCATTTTGATCATTATTATTCTTGTTTTTTAGTCATTTCGATCATTTTTTACTCATGAGTAAAAAGAACAAAAATGACTAAAAAATAATAAATAAGGAATTAAAATGGTTGAAAAACAATACATAAGAGATCTAAATGGTTCAAACAAAATATAAGATATCAAAATGACTATAATAGTTGAAGATGAAGTATCAAAATCATTGACAAAAAGAAAAGGTACAAAAATAATGGCAAAGTTAAAAATATATTTAAAGTATTGAATTGACTAATTTTCCTTGTTTTTTTCCTCATCATACCTCTAATCTAATTTTATTATTATATTATTTTTATTTATTAGTTTCAGTACAAAATTCTACTAGTAACACCATCAAGATGTTAGAAAACTTTCCAATTACTTATTTTGACAATAGCAATATTTTAAACGTATTTCTTACATTTTGTGCGGAGAGAGAGTACTTATATGGTGATTAATATTGAGAAAATGTAGAAAAGGGTATTTAAATAATTAATTTTAAAAATTACCTCAATTTTAAAATCTTTCAATGTGCAAGTGCAAACCAGATGACCAGGTTGTCTTAATAATAATATAAAAAAAGAAAGTAGAATTGTATAACTACGTGGATTTGATTCACGAATTTATCCCAAAATTTAAGGTATGACAAATCCAATTACATCAAATTATGATGTTTTATGTGCTGGATGATAATCAAAACCAAGGTAGTATTGTTGATCATTTACAGTAAAACCATCTATCAATTGATTGTCTTTAGAATTATTTGTGTAGTTTCATTTTTTTATGGATAATGAGTTCCACTTTTTTTTCACATACATAATTATACATACGTATAGAGACAAGCAAACAATTAAAAGAACACATAATTAACAATGTAAGAGATTATGGGAAGGAGAAATACCAGATTGAGGACCAGAAGGTGTCTTTTGATTGACATGCAACAATGTAACAATTTTCCCTTTTCCAAGAAGATTATCAACAGCCCATTTCAAAGCATATTGGCTACCCTTGTCTTTGTCAATTGCCACAACCACCATTTCTTCTTTTCTTTCCCCATTTCCTCTTTGGCTCATTTGCATTGTTTTTTTTTTCCTTTTCCAACAACACCAAGAAAACAATCGAAAGAAGTTGAATTAATCCTTTCTTAAGAACCCAAAAAATTTCCTGATCCCTCCAAGATTTTCCACAAAAAAAAGAGAAGAAAAGAAAGAAATGGCGCCTAAACCTTTGAAAATCTCTCTTATGTGTATTCTCTCCAGAGAATCAGAGATGGCTGCAAAGCTTTAGGGCTCATCCTCTCTTCCTCTCATGTGCATGAAGCAAGAGAGAAATTGAACCCTTTTCTTGCCTCTTTTTTCTTTTCAGGAATAATATATCAGAGCCATCTCAAGTCACCAAAAGTCATTTTTCATCGTGGGATTTTCCTTGTTTTTAGGAAAATTAAACTTGTCCATTGAACATTATCCAACTGAACGAAACCATAGGTTATGGAAAAGGAAAACAATATATGTTATAATGTAGTACTGCTAGGTTGAAGGCTAGTCAATGTTTTTTTCTTTTTCTTAGTACATTTTCATTGTTGAAATAATGTAGATAAAAGGCTGCTTATCATTGATGTAAAACTTCACAAAGTATTTATGCAGATACATGTAGGATACCCTAATTTACCCTAATTACAATCGTGAATGTACAATAGTGACCTTAATTCAACATGTGCAAACCATATTATGATATAACACAAATAACTTTAACACATATCTAACACCGCTTAGCTTAAGTCGTAGAAATTTCAAACACCCCGCTTGGATGATAGAAAAATAGTACGATCATGAGTAAGGGCCTTGGTCAAGCAATCAACAAGTTGATGGTGGAAAGGAATCGCTATAGGAACAAGGACGCTTTTGTGGAATTGCTCTCTAACAATATGACAATCAACCTCAATGTGCTTTGTCCTAATGTGTGAAGCAACTTAATTGCCACAATAGAGGGAAATAGGACATTGTGAAACACCAAAATCTTTTAAGAGTTGATAACCACATCAATTCCAAAGTGGCCATAGACATTGTATGATATTCAGTCTCTATAAAAGAATCAAAGATTGTTACTTGGTTTTTACTATTCTAGGAAATAAGATTATCACAAAGAAAAATGAAATACCTACACTACAAGAAAACCTCTTGTATACAACAGAAGCTTTTACGATGGCTACCAATCCGTCATATAAATTAGTCATTTTACTACATTTTGTTGTATTTAGTGACCTATAAATGACTCAACGTCTTAAACAATTGACATAATATGGCATATTGTATTATAAGTATTCTAAACAGCCCGTAAACAAAAACATTGTAAATTTCTTTAAAAAAGATGATGGTTGTATTTTTCATGTTATATGACAATACAATGACAATCATATATACTTGGTTGTCTATTTACAAAGCCCCGCTATGAATTCTTTTTTTGTCGTTTATACTTTATATATTTACGATTAGCCGCCGTATATGGGTAAAAATTTGCCATATTAGATAGCTATGGTTAATGACGGCTAGGGGACAATAGCAAATGACCCAGTGGTATTTGTGAAAGTGTATATTTAAATTACATGTTCACCTCCAAATTCGGTATAAATTTCACGGAAACTTGATCTACATTAAGTATAAGGCATCTATACATGTCTAAGGCACATAAATTACGACACATCCTATATTAATTATTATTAATTGAGTTTTTGATTGGATTTTGATTTGAAAATATAAAACCTTAAAAAACATAATGATTGTTATAAGTGTATTGATAATTTATGGATAATAACATTTCATTATTGTATTTGTGCAATAGTTATTTTAGATCAATTAATGGTATTATATGTTATGCTTTGTTGGTGAATTTAATAGACATATATTTGAAGTAGTCTTGAGTAAATGTTTTGGAGATATATGTTTTTACAAAATAAAAGAAAAGGTTAGACCATATTAAAACTTTATCTATTTGTATTTGGTCAAAAACATCTTTCAAATAATCATTCCAACCCAAATTGATAGACTTGTTTGATTTTTCACACTAATTAAGAAAATATAATTAATGTTATTTGAAATGTTTATTTTTCATAAAAAATTCCTATAATACCCTCATAATTTATCATTCCAAAGTAAGTATAATGCAGTTTTTAGATACAAACAATCTCACTTTAAATAGAGACATTTTGGTCAACTAACAAATACTTGTACTTTTAGTAAAGAAAGTGACCTATAATTTGGAACAAACCAAAAAGGAAAGCAAGCTATCAATTTGGGATGGATGAAGTATTATTTGAACATTTGTATATTTACAATTTGACATTATCCACAATATAATTAATCATATATGATTTATATTTAAATAGACTTAAATAAATCCATTTAATTTTATCCAATTAAATAGATATTATTAAAATGAGTTGCTCATTTTATGATTTAAGGATTAAAAGAAAAATTTGATTAAATGTTTCATCATTTTTTATTCATTCAGTTTAATATGATGAATGAATGGTTCATGTTAGAAAATACAATAATTATAGGTGAACTTTGTAATGCAAAAAACAATGAAATTCTGTATTTAAAATTGGGGGGAACAATTGGGCAACAACATTTTCCTTTTCAGTTAGGCAAATAATGCATTCCCTCCACTTTTATTAACCATAGGAAAATTGTGTCCATAGACAAAATTAAAAGCCAATTCCTCTTCCCTCTACCAAATAGCAAAAAATTAGAATTCCTCTCTTGAGCACTCCTCTGCCTCAACCGTACGACATAGCAGGAACCTTTCTCTTCTTCGACATCCGACACAATAAGTGCTCTCTTTTTATCCCACTTCATGTACCTTAATTTTTGGAATGAGGGTTTGGATTCTTCATGTACCGTAATAAGCAGATAAATTGTGGGTCTTGGATGGTTTGAGGGTAGAAAAATTGTTCCTTTCTTGCTAGATTGGTTGAAATTGAGATGAAGGGTTTGACATTTGCAAAATTGGGGTTTTTAAGAACAAGCATTTTTGCAAAATTGGATTATGTTAATGGGTTTAAATGGGTAAGCTGTAGGATATTAATTGAACTGAGTTGTAGAATCAGATAGAAATACAAGGCCATTTGCAAAAAATCTTGTCCTGGTACATGAAAATTTTAAATTTCCTCTAGTCCTTAAGTCTGCGTTGGATTCACCAGATGCTTGTCTTTGTGTGTTCAATAAACTATTAGAAACTAATCAAGATCTTTTTTTTTCTTGCTTGTTCATTGTAAATGTTTGATTGCATATATATATATATATATATATATATATATATAATTCTTTTGAATAAATAATAAGACAACACATTAAAATAATTCGCTTGAAATTTTCTATTCTTGGTTCATTTCTCAACTATAAATCGCTTAGTCATGGTCAAAATTGACATTTGCAACTAAAAAGGTAAGAATGAGCACACATAGAATAGATCTTTAGAAAAGTGGTATTATCTTCATCTGGCTATATAATAAGCGGAGAGAAAAATCCAAACAATGGTTACTATTACTATTTTATAGTGTAATCCCATAACTAAATTTCTAATACTTTAACTAATAGAATGGATTACTACATTTTAATATTTCTTTAAATAAGTGTTGAAATAGTCATGTTGTATTTGAGTGGGATGTAGTGATAGGAAGAAACAAATTTTAAATTTCAAGTCTTTAATCTTGTATGACTACATCACATAAACTTTGGGTTTTAACTTGGAGATATTTTGGATATTTTGAATATCTTGGAGATATTAGAGAAAGAAGATGGAAATGAAGCTATATATATGATTATCAAAACTGGCTTTGCACCTATTAAATGAACATTAGTTTGTACATTTTTTATAGGAAAATATAGAATTCATTAGATAAATAAGTCAGCCAAAATGATTACTATAATCCTTTATTGTATTAAAAAAATTCAACAATTGTCATATTTATGCGAATTAAACAAGTTTTAATATTTTTGTGCAGCTTAAAGAACATGTCTAGGTATATTTGAGCTTCACCTTTAAATTTAGACAAACATTTTTTTAACTCTATTATATTTTATTATTTGTTTTTTTGTTATATGTTTGTCATTCTTTTCTTACTGGTTGTGAAAAATTAGATCATCTTGGAATTCTATTTTTTTTTTATAAATATTTTGGTACAATTGGTAAATGAAAATGTAATGTTTATAATGCTTAATGTGGTTTTTCTTGACATAAAGTGCTTATGAAAATGCATTTTTGTATTCCCTACTTGATAATTAATGCAATTTTTTCAATTGAAAACCATTTATTAGTATAACTTGACATAATGATGAAAATTGATAGATCTTGAATCAATCTAACTTATTTTTTCTTTTTTTGCAAAGAATTTGATGATAACTTACAAGGGTTTCTTGAATGGGCCTATTCTAATAAGTCTGAGGGTGCGAAAATACATTGCCTTTGTAATATGTTGGGGGGAGGGATTTGTGTTGGTATAAGAATTGGAACTACCATGATGAAAAGTTTCACTCTAGAGAAGAACCACAAGTAGATAATGGTTCTTTCGAATTTGATGTTAGTTTAGATGACATGGCAGTGGGTCAGATTGAAAAGGGTCTCGGTCCATACTCGCCCCGGCAAGTATAGAGATTATCCAATATAAGAGGGGAATGGATGGAGATGAAGTTTTAATTACGGATTTATATGGGGATAGAGTATGGGGATGAAGAAGGTATTGTATCCAATAAGTATCTACGCTTATTTTTGTACCGCATATATCTTTTAACATTTATAGATGTATATAAATTTATATGTATAAATTTGTTATTATATATATAATACATTATTATTGTTATAAATTTAGTTAAAATAAATAAATATTTATTTAAAATATGTACTTTTAAATATAACAATAATAATAATCATTTAAACTATGTAATTTAATTAGTAAAACAATTCCATTTATAATAGTAAAATTATACATAAATTTGTATCGCATGCTAAATAATTATTGTATATTTTTTATAAAAAAAGTCATCTTCTTTCCCCCCCCCCAAAAGTCCACATTATCTTCAGTTCATGCATGCATAAGGCGGACAAAAAGAGGCTACTGAATCTCGTGATCTTAGGGGATTATTGATGGTTCACTGTTTTGGGAAATAATCCATTAAAGTACGACCTGGTCCGATATTATTTAATTTTAAAAGTATTCTCCTTAAACTAAAAATATTGATTTCTTTTAAAATAATAATAGACAATTGATAAATGAAAATTTTATATAATTATTTTACACAATTTATTGTATAATTAATACTATAAACAAGTTGACTATAATCTAATTATAATTTCCATCTAATTGATATTTACATTTTTCTTTTAGGAGACTATAATTTAATTATATTTTTATTTAAAATAAATAAATATTTTATTTAATTAATATAAATAATTTTCTTAATTTAACATAATTTATTTCCACTACCTTATGGATTCAATTACTAACAACAATGACAATAAATATAATTAGTAACTTATTTAATCTATTAAATTGTTGTATTAACTCTAACTATCTAAGGTAAATATGCAATTTTGATAGAAATTATGATCTATATTGATATAATGAATTGAATAATTATAATTAATTTTACTTGGATTATATAAAAAATAGGATATATGACTCTGATTCTTATATATTATTATGTTTATTAATTATTTTAAAAAGATCAATGTAATATTATTGCTTGTTATAATATTTCTTTCATTCTTATCATAGATGTACAATCTAAAATTAGTGTGTTATGATTAATAATATTTATGATTTTTTTTCAAACAAAAAATATGGAATAGTTTATATAACATTTACATATATTAAGAAATTATATATATATAGCGAAAAACACAATTTTTAATACAAATATTCACAAAAAAGAATAGTTAAGAACTTTTATTTTAAAACCAACTAATGAATATCTATGGAAACCAATTGTTTGTGTGCATAATGAATTATCATGTTTTATGTGCTAAATTTATTTCTTATTTCATTTCTTTATTTAATTTGTTGATAAGAAAAATGTATTTTTTTTATTATAACCTTACATAAAACAAAGCCACATTGCTCTATACAGGTTTAAATTAAAAATAATAGTATTCATAAAAAATATAATATTCACGATTTTCCTAAAAACAATTACATTTATTCTCCCAAAATATACAATGCATATAATATTTAAAATATAAATTACATTTATGCTCCAAAATGAAAGGCCAACAACCGTGGTATATAATTTGACTATATACAATGGTCATTGGTCCTTGGTATATAATTTAACTATATACAACGATCCTTAGGTCGTTGTTTAAACAATCTTTTATATATAATGGCCCTTAGACCTTTGAATATAAGAAAACTATTTACTATATCTCCCTCCTTTTTTTTATTCACAATGATCTATTGTATGATTAGTCATTTTTACTATATACAATGGACCACATGGTCGTATATGTTTTAAACCATTCCTTTTTATTGAACGGCTCAAAAGTCATCATTTGGCCGTCGTTTTTACCATATACCATGGCTACACTTGAAACCCTCTAAGATGAACTATGCCTTTACCAAACTAATTTTGCTTGTACTTGCTCAACCCACATGGATGTTGTAACCAATTTCGAAAGGGATTGCTTGATTGAGTTCTTGATGGGCTTGAATGAAAATTTCACCCAATTTGACAACAATATTCTTGTTATAAAGCCATTGTCAAGGTTTATTTCTTGGCCATCCAAGATGAATGATAGTGCCACACCAC
The DNA here is from genome assembly GCA_019593545.1 of Apocynum venetum. Taxonomy (NCBI): domain Eukaryota; kingdom Viridiplantae; phylum Streptophyta; class Magnoliopsida; order Gentianales; family Apocynaceae; genus Apocynum; species Apocynum venetum. Next base: position 1,795,848 of record SRSM01000149.1, read on the forward strand.
CTCTAGTACATCGCTGATTCTGGATAAGTCTACTTCAGCCCTTGCAACTTCAAGCAAACCCTTGGTTTCAACTTCTCAAACAGCAACCGTGGGAATCCAATCTAAATGGGAACAATCCGCTACTTCATTATTGTCATCAGCGTGGGCATGCCATAAATATTTACCCTAGCAAACATCTTTACAATATATTTTTTTTGTTTGAAGGACATAAAAAGTTATACAATTGTAAGAAACAGTCAAGCCTTGTTGATGCATTCGATAGACGTAAAACATGAATAACCAATTCATGTAAATGAGCCAGTGGTGCACTCAACAACCATTGTTGACATTTTCAGTTGGCACCAAATGTGAACAAGCTTCACAACAGCCCAGTGTCACTACTTTTGTGAGATTTACAATTGACTCGTATCAACAATTTCTAACTTTACTCCAAGACAAACCCACTACCACTCAATGTACTCTCTTAGATGATAACTTATTTGTTTCTTTTTCCAATGCACCAAATTTCAAACCTAGTTTTTTTATTTATTTATGCAATACTAAGAACATCATTCATTGTCTTCTGTATTCTAATGATACCACACATCCCATGCACAAAATTACCATTTATGATGGAAAATCTTGTGGCCTTATAGATAGTGGTAATATTGTTTTGAAAAATCAACTTCCCTTATCCAATGTTTACATGTACCACATTTTAAATTTAATCTCATCTCCACCTAAAAAATACTAAGGCTTTGAATTGTTCTACTCACTTTTCCTACATTTTTGTTAACTATAGAATCGTTTGACGGGGAGAGTTATTGGATGGGGACGGGGAGCATAATAGACTCTATGTGGTTTTGAACTCTCCATGGGAGTTCATTCCAAGATCAATTTTGATATATGGCACTAGTATATGAGACATCTAAATGCATCCCTTAATTCAAATTATTGAAACTTGATTCTCATATTTCTTTTCATGATATAGGTGAGTGCAATGTTACAAGTTTATTAAAAATTTTGAGTGTTTTGAACTTATATATGTAGACATCTGGGGACCTTCTCTAGTCCATCGTTATATAGTGCACATTTTTTCTTAATTACAGTGGATGATTTTTTTCATTGTACTTGAGCGTATCTTATGCAAAATAAATCTCAAGCTCTATCATTGTTAAATAATTTCATTACAATGACACCCACATAGTTTGGAAAATCCATTAAGAGAGTGAGAAGTGATAATGGACTTGAATTTATTCAAAGAGAGGCACATGATTTGTCTTCATCTTTAGGCATTATACACAAATTAGCATGCGTTCATACTTCCCAACAAATGTTGTTGTTGAAAGAAAGTATAGAAATTTATTAAATACAAGATGAGTTTTATGTATTCAAGTAAATTTACCTAAAACGTTCTAAGGGATTGTTTTTAACTACAACCTATTTAATAAATCAAACTCGCTTCCACTGTTGTTTTGAAAGGAAAAACACCATTTAAAGTCCATAAATGAGCTCCCACTTATTCTCATTTAAAAATGTTTGAATGTCTTTGTTTTGCTCAAAACATAAATACACAAATTAAAATGGAGACACGAGCACATCTATTACATTAGTTATCCGACAAATCATAAAGGTTATAAAGTTTATAATTTGGTTACTCACGAAACACTTATTACATGTGATGTACGATTCCATGAGCACATTTTTTCCTTCAAAAAATACAAAGTTCGAGTTGCATGTTTTAGTTTGACATGTCTACATTCATATGATAACCCAGATTACCAAATTTTATCACATGACCTGGCCACATGCTTTCCCTAAGTCAACCAATTCTTCCATAAAATCTTCAATTTTGAAGTCACCAAACCAATCTCAACATGCACATCAAATTCATCCTAACCCCACTCTATTGATTTTTCTTACTCAAGGCGCACCATTTCCTACCTCACCACAACCGCAACCAATTCCTATGCGCCGCAGCCAATGTGTTCAAGCTCTCCCAAAATGGGTGAATGATTATGTTACCCCATCCCCTTCTTCTGCTCTCTCTGTAGGTCCAAGTCTCTTTCTTCCTTTCACCCAAAATATTATTCTTTTCTTCCTTTCATTGATGAAAGTCTTGATGCTAAAATTCCAAAAATGGTGCAAGGAAATTCATGATGAGTTGGTTGCTCTTGATGCTAACAAAACCTAGAAAGATATTCCTCTTCTAGCAAGTAAAAGACCAATTTCTTGCAAATGAGTGTCTAAGATCAAAAGGAATTCTGATAGAACTATTAAGAGACATAAATCAAGTTGGTAGCTCGAGGTTATTCTTTTATTGAAGTGGTCCATTATCATGACATCTTTACTTTTGCTGCAAAGTTAGTGTCTCTCCATGTCTTCTAAGCATTGCTTGTATAAATTGGATGCACATAATGCTTATCTACATAGGCATCTAAATGAGAAAGCGTACATGCAAATCCCTCCAGGACATTCGAAATATGGGCAGCCACATATGGTAGGTAAGTTACTAAAATCTATTTATGGCTTCAAGCAAGTGGGACATAGTTTTGTACTTGGCAAAGACACTCGTTGGTATTGGTTTTAAATAATTTTCTATTGATTATTTTCTCTTTATACTTCATCAAGCTTCATCTACTACCAATTTATTAGTGTATGTAGATGACATTGTTGTGACAAGTAAAAATTTGAAATTAATTGATCATGTAAAATAACTTTAGATAGAGACGCTCTAAATTAAGGATTGGGCTTATTGAAGTATCTTGGAGTTTGAGATTGTTCATACACCTAGTGGAATTTATTTGAATCAATAGAAATATAATAGAGTATTTTTGAAAGATGCCAATATGATGGGATCTAAATCGGCTAAAACTCCTATGGAGATAAACTTTAAACTTGATGAACTGCACCACTTTTGAATGATTTAGACACATACAAAAGATTGATGGGTAAGCTCATCTACCTTATTGTGACACAACCAGACATTACTTATGCACTACATACTCTCAATCAATTTTCACATAAGTAGCAAGCTCCTTTTTGGCATGCAACAAAGTGATTGCTTCGCTATTTAAAATGTACAATGGGGCAAGTAGTTTATTATTCATCATCTAGCTCTTTGCAACTTATTGCATATACAGACTCATATTGGTCTAGTTGTCCAATGACTAGACGTTCTACCATTGGTTTTTGTATTTCTCTTGGGAACAACCTTATATCATGGAAGAGTAAAAAACAAGGTACTGTGTCACATTCATCCGAGTACAAATCCATGTCTATGGCTACTTGAGAGCTCTTATGGTTAACTTCAAAAAAGATTTTGATATTCGTCAATCTCTCATCTCTCTATATTTTGATGCAAATTCAGTTTTTTTATGAACGAACAAAAAATATTGAAGTTGATTGTCATATTGTTCATGAAATATTGAGAAAAGGAGTTCTTATTCCCATGGCAATTTCTTTTTTTCATCAAGTGGCGGATTGTTTGACAAAAGCTCTTACCAAGAATCGTACAAGTTTTTTGATATCCAAGTTGGGCGTTCAAAATTTATATGTGTTAGCTTGAAGTGGAGTGTTGGAACATATGTACATTAGTATTATGTATACTTGTATATTATTAAAGTTAATATTGGTAACTTATTTAATTCAAGAATTTTAACTGTGTGTTAGGTTTTCTCTTGTGTATATATATATGTTGTTTCTTATCAATAGAGATCATTCGCTTCTGCTCCCAATATTTTGATAGTGTAACATCATATATATATTTGAACAAATTCAAAAACCGTATTACGAAGGTAAAATAACTTTAATTATATAAAGTGTAAAACAATAAGCAAGTCTAGTTATTCCAAAAGTGACAAAACAGCTTGATGTTTTCATGCCACTAATTATAAGCACGAAATAGTTAAAAAATGATTATATTTGTTAATTAAAAGCAGTTTTCATGTGAAAAAAAAAACTACTTTTTTTATTTATGAGATCAATATTTGCATACACTGCTCTGCATAACAACCCTAGAAGACTAAAGGAAAAACAATTTATCTAAAGAAAGAATAATTCATACTCTTATCATCAATTTCTCATTTTTCATCCCACAAAAATGCCTTCTCATTTCAACTCCAATCTCCACCCTTATTTTATAAATTCATCTGAAAGTACAATATGAAGGAAGTCCTAATCTCTCATCACCATTAATCTCTTGATAACTCAACTTTGTACAAAAAACACACACACACCCAAATCCTTATAATTAGTGCCTTTATGTATTACCACATCCACTTTTTAACCATGCACTTTTGGATCAAAATCATTTGAAAATCCTCTTGAAGACCGCATATCTCCTTCACTAGTATATGAAGAGTAGAAATCATCATCACCATCCCTTTCCTTGACTTCTTGAATCCTCTCAAATGCTTCACCTATATCCCACCTCTTCTCAACCTCACTCTCACAACAATTCAATGCTATCTTCAATAGCTTCATCATTTGGCCTTCACTGTTTTTGGTTCCCTTCATATCAGCATCAAAAACATCCACAGTCCATTCATCCTTAACAACAGAAAGTACCCAAGTCGATAAATCAGAATCGCTTCCTTTACCTTGATGCAAGAAACTTGATGGGAATTTTCCAGTCAAGATTTCTAAAATCAGTATCCCAAGGCTCCAAACATCAGTTTTCCTTGTTATTCTACCATTTAGCCTGAATTCTGGGGACTTATATGCTATCATTAGCTCCTGGGCATGTTCCAAATTCACTACTGGAAGTAGTCCATAGTCAGTGAGCACTGGCTCAGAAGATTCATTAAGAAGGACGTTTGAGGATTTCAAGTGACCATGGGGTGCAATTAGGCTTGGAAGGGAATTGTAGAGGTATAAAAGACCTTTGGATACTCCTTTCACAATATTTAATCGTGTTGGCCAATCGGGGCTTGATTGGCCACGAGACTTGTTACCTGGATAAATAACATTAATGTTAGGAATTTTACGTATATATAAACTATTATAAATTGATGGAACTATGCAGAGATTCAATATTTCCAAATGCATACAATGTAAAAGAATTTCAAACACTTTTTCATGAAGTGTTATGTCTACAAATCAAGTGTAGAAGTTTGAAGTTTGGTCATTTTTAGAAGGGAAAAGAGACAATTTGGTCTGTATCAGTCAAAAAGGTTTATATCCTGAAAAATCATTTTTTATGTCATTTACATCCTTAAAATATTGTACAAAAGTCTTTCTTTTTTCTTTTTTAGCTAACAAAAATCAATTACATCCTTCAAAAAAAAAAAATTCCTGACATTCAGATCCTCAATACCTATGGCAGAAAAAAACAATTGAAGATAACTTTCGGAACAATACTTTAGGGATGTAAATGGTGATGATGCAAATTTCTTTTGGACATTATTTTAGAGACGTAAATACTGGGGAAAAAATTTTGAAGACGTAAATGAATTTTGGACAATATTTTAGACACCAAATTAGTCATTTTCCCGTTGCAAATGGCGAAAAATTAGACATAGAAAACTTTAACTTCTGCACATGACTATTTAAACGAAATTTTTTTAAAAAGAAAATCTATTTAAAAGAAAGAAGAATAGAAGAGACCAAATAATATATACGTACCATGAAGATGAACAGCCAGGCTGACATTGTTTACATAACGTGAGACCAAAAGTTTCTCTTCTTTTCTATAATAGAAAGCCAAAAGAGGAAGCAAGTTGTGATGACTCAATCCTCCTAGCCTTCTCATATGCTCATGAAACTCTTCCTTGTTCACATTATTCATTTGTCTATACCTCTTTACAACCATAGTTTGCCCATTACTGAGAGCAGCTTTGTAGCTAGATCCAAACACCCCACTACCTAAAATTTCAGCAGAAGCTTTTAGAAGATCAGACATATCAAATTTTCCAACATCATCCCTCAAGAATGAGAGTTTGATATTCTGGTCATTTTTCTTGGATACTTCTAGAGATTCAGGAGCCACCCCTTTTTCCATTGTGTCTAAATCAGAGGAGGCAGTAATTTTCTTGGGACTTTGTGTAGGTACTGTTGAATTCTCTTCATCTACCGATGTTTTGTTCCGTCTAAGGATGATTATAACTGCAATTATAGCAGCTAAAGCTATTAAAAGAGCAGAAACAATAGTTGCTATAGCTGCAATTGAGAGCTTTGGTGAAGTAGGACATGCTTTCAATGGTGCACCACATAGATCTTGATTGCCTATTCATCAAGGAATCAAATTGTTAGTCAAATTTTCACAATCCAAGGGAAAAAAATGGGCATGATTTTGAACCAAAAAGAAATTCTAGGTGGAAAAATTAAACTTGCCCGAAAATAAAGACTCGTTCAATTTGCTGAAGCTGGCAGGGATTTGACCCTCAAGATAATTGTTGGAAAAATTCACCAAGGTCAATCTTTCTTGAGAAAACGCTGGAATTTGTCCATCAAAATTATTATCTTGAATCATCAACTCCATGAGCTTTGACAATGAGGTCAAGGAAGATGGAATGGTTCCAGAAAATTTGTTGTAGGCCAAATGAATTTTCTTGAGTGAAGTCATGCCACTAAAAGCATCAGATGAGATAGGCCCAGAGAACTCATTATAGGACAAATAAATGGTCTTCAAGGCACTTAATTTCTTAATATTTGGAAGAGAAGTATCAAAATTATTATGCATCAAACTGATAGTTCTTAAAGATTTCAACTCACTAAGAGAATCCATGTCCATGTTACCACTTAATCCCATATTCTCAAGCTTTAGCCCCCAGACAGACCCATTGTCACATAATACCCCTGCCCAATTCTCCTTATCATCATCACAAGGTGGTGATGTTTTAGGATCCCAGCCGGCTAATGCGGTAGCATTTTCAAGGGAATCTTTAAACTGGAGGAGAATTTCGGATTCCGATTTACTACTTGATGTAATAACTTGTTGAAGAATAAGGATTACAATAAAAACCAATGAAAAGATGTTCATGTTTTGAGCCATCATAATATTGAGTATTGGTGCGCGCACTTGTGGGTGCGCGCCCTCTGGGAGGGCTCTTTCGTAGGGAAACGAATGCTTTTGGTTGAGAAAGAGATGGAGAAATGAAATGGATGAAAATAATGTGTGGGCATAGAATGAAAAAAGGAAGATGCAACAACACTAACTGATCAGAGAGAGAGAGAGAGAAAGAGGGAGAGAAAGAGGTGCCATGACATGAAATGGAGAGAAAAGTTGAAATTGACTTAGTCCTCTCTGTTTTTGCATGCATGCATGGGATTTGATCACTCTTTTGCGTGAGAAATTTGCGGTTTACCTTTGAGTTTGGCCTTACAAAATTTCAATGGAATGGTCTCTTCTTTCTTTGTCTCTGATCCCCTAATTTTAATTTGCTGTCATCATCTATAACTCCTACGCGTTGGTTACAAATTGAGAACATACTAATTTTAATCAATCATTCTTCAATATTATGCGTTTTTATTACATCACACACACACACACACACACACACATATATATATAGAGAGAGAGAGAGATGCACACTTTATTAGTGAAAATCTTATCATCCAGCCTGGGCATTTTGCACCAAGAAACATGGTAGGTGTAGTTTTTCCAATTGACTTGCTATCATATAGAATATACTGTGAAAAAATATAAAGATTTGTTATGGAGAGCATGAGTTGTACTTTAAATTTTCTAATAAGATTTAAAATGGGAAATTTTCTTTGCGCTGTAGAAAAGTATCAAATGAATAATTTTGTATATTTCCCAGCAAAGAGTTTCCTAATTCTCCAACCAAAGCTGAAACCCAAGAATTAGATGAAAAAAGAATTTCTAAAACTCCTGTTCAAAGTTAAAAGATTGAAACGAAACTACTACTATTGCTCCCTCTATCTAAAATTAAATATTTTTTCTTCATTTTTACAAAAATTACAAAAGAACATTTGACTATAAATAATGAACATTGCACTGTATTCATAAACTAAGAAATTATGGAAAATTTAACACTTGACTATTGATTATGATCATTTGACTATAGATAATAATCATCGCACTGTATTAAATTAAAATAAAAACTAAGAAATTTTTATACTTGTTTATCAAAATTAGATATCCATTTTTTTAATATCCCATATAAAAATATCGAAATTCAATTTTGAACAACCCTGTTCTCTAGTCCACGATATAAGAACTATGGAGTCATCTTTTTAGTCTGATGTTCCTCCCTACTCCTTTTCTTTTGACTTCAATATAATGTGATGGCTAAGCAGAGTCAGATTCAGAAATTGAAAGAATTTGTTGGATTTTCAGGAGAGACCATTCAAGCTAGATGATCTTTGTTGACAATAATTTATCCCAAAAATATTCCTAATTCATTCAACTAAATGAGGAAAGCATATCAAAGCTACAAGCAGAAGTATTCTATAGCTTTTATTTCCCCTCTCTTTCTGCTGACGGTTCTTTCGAACTAAGAAATAAAGCAGCTCTTTGGATTGAATTCTGTGTACCCAACATCAACAAGGCAAAGGCCATCAGGGGGAGCAGGGGGAGCAGTCGCGCGCCTGCACGTGGCATCCATCAGTTTCAGCAATGCATCATCATTGGCGCCAGCAGCTGCCTCTCGTACTGCTGTTGCTACAAGAACTCGAACCATCTAACAAAGAATTGATTCTGCATCATTCTAACAAAGAATTGGCTGTACTGAAAAATTTACTCAAAATGTCTGAGTTTCTGCAACTTGACAGAGGAAAAGTAATTACCTTCCGCAAGAAGCGATTAGCAACCAACTCGATGCACATAATCTTCGTAGGAATCCCATCCTTTGATTGTACAAAGAATACAAAGAAAACAAAAGACAAAGAGAATTTTAGGCATAGAAAAATTGATTCTGACCAAGAATCATCAACAGAATCACTATCATCACTATATGATTTTAAGAATATTTGGAAGAGACACCATACTTATTGTTAGCTATCCTAGTTCTCAAATGAAAATAGCCTAAGAAAAGTAATTCAGAAGGTTGATCAGAATGACTGATATATTCTAACATCTCAAATAATAACACTCATATCTTATCTTTGTTTACCAGTATTCTACATCCAGGTTGCTTCATATAAATAATTTAGACATATTTCTTCAACATTAAAGGTAAATGGGACAGGCAACTACACATGGAAAAATACAATTCAGGAAATCGAACTATTACCCACGTGTACAAAGTATATGGCTTTTGTTAAGATAGTTGACTTTCAACAGTAACTGTTGTTTCCTTGCCCAAGGAGGAAAAGAGAAAGGGTGGAAGTGCAACAGATCAGGAAAATCTAAAAACAATTCCAGGAAACTATCCTCCTTGTAATATTTTCAAGATATATACACATTCATGTCTAAAGAAATCTGAGAAGATCTCATTGTCAACATTAAGCGAAGCCATTACATTATTTTTTAGATGAATCATTATTTACTCAACAGTTCATTCCCACTGGATGCTCGTGGATAAACTTGCAAAGAGATTTTCCAAGCAGTCTTTCATGGATAATAATTCCTCCCCCCCCCCCCCCCCCCTTCTTTAAATAATAAAATTTTACTCATCCACAGGAGAGGATTTGTTTAATTTCATTCAACAAATTGACATTCCATCTTCAGTGATCATTACTTATAATTACCATTCAAAGAAACAGTTGACGCCTGGCACTAAATTTTACAAAGACAGCAGATACCTGTTCACATGGTAAAAAGGCTTCAGAAGCTCGGGCATGGAAGACAAAACATTCGGTTGGTGGACCTCTGTAACATCAGTAAGACATTATAAGAACAAATGAAATGGTTAACTATGCCAAAATACACAATCTAACTTCACAACTGACTAGATATTGGCAACCTACTATATACATTATTCCATGACAAGGAAATTATAAACCAAACTGAACCTAGGTTACATCAAAGAAAATGGAAAGTAGAGACGAATTGGATCAGAACGATTGAAATGGCTTGCAAGCCGGAGTCCCATTGAAATAATATTTTGGAAACGATTTGTCAGAACAAATTAAGCTAACGATGAAACCAATCAGAATCAATTAATAAAAGAGCCACACTGAAGATGTTATGATCTTGCAACAAACGCCTGCTGATCCGAAAAACCAAATAGAAAATACCATCAAAATCATGCATGCTGCAACCTGATAAGTAGTAGCTTATATTCTTCAGGCTTGCATTATGCAAACCAGATATACCAATTCCTCAGGCAAAATTCCAACCGAATCAAATTTAATACAGATTAAGTTCACAAGGGCCTCCTGCATTAAAGAAACTGACAGCTTCAAATCTTTCTAGAGAGAAACTACAAAATCAGAAATAATCTTTAAATGTTCCACCATTAGAAAAAGCAGATTGTGAATGTGAACATGAAGGAAAATGTATAACAAAATTGCAAAATAGTCAAATGATAGAGAATAATGACTCTAGCCCTATATGCAATCGAAAGTAATGGCCAAAGTTCTGGAGCAACCACAAGTTCATAAAGCACCAAAAAAGACCAGAATGGTTAATTTTATTTCAGAATGAACAATCTGCCAGAGTAACCCAAATGAAGGTAACAATTTAAAAAATATATCCTCAAGGTTTGCAAATGAAAGCATTAAAGAACTGCTTTAATTAAAAGCTTAACACGTTAATGCAATAGAAATAGGCTGAACCAGTCAAAGACTAGAAAGGAATCAAGATCCTAAAGGTTATTTACATCAGACATTCAGAAAATATCTAAATGCTTCAGATTCAACCTAAACCATCCATATGTTCCCTCACCTTTTGCAAGTAGACAACCTATAATAAATAATGAACCAAGATTGTTAATGAAAAATTTGATTCTTACACGTTTCTTGAGGCTTTAGTATCTCTTGCAAACATCTTGTACGACAATAACTTTCCTTCCAGTATTTGAAGAATCTGGTTAACCTTGCTTACTTCAAACTTCATTGGTTTACTTCCAGATTCTACTCCATCCTCATTATCATCAAGTTCAAACTTGCTACTTCTTTCACTGATGTAATTACTATTAACATCTTGTGTGTGGAAAATATTATTACAATCTGCAACCTTCTGGCAGGAATCTCCAAGCTCAGACTCTTCTCCATTATTGAAAGGAAAGATATACAAATAGCGCCTCCATTTTGCGGAGAAATTTGGATGAAATTCACGAGATACCTATTCACAATTAGCTTCATGAGTATGTCATCCATTTTTCACTGGACATGATATGTATAATATTTGTAATCCCAACAACTGTAAGAAACACAAGTTCTACATTATGTTCTATAAAAATAAGGAACATGGAAACTTCAATCATGCACCTAAATTACACAGCCACCAACTTTACATTACCTTATCAACAGAAATGACAGTGATCTTTCCTGGTTCTGCATTATTTATGGAATCTCCAATTTCCTGAGGTTTGACATCCTTTCTCCAGGTGTCTAGCAATACAAACAGTTGAAGAACTAATTGAACTATTTCATGGAAATCCAAAACCCTTGTACCATGAGTGTTTCCAGAATATAGGAAAAATAAATGCACTAGGGCATATCCTACTTTCTTCAACAGTATAAATAATTTATAAAAAATAAAAACTATATATCTTTTAAAAATTCAAATTACACAGTCCCAAGACTGGAAAAAGGGCAAAGAATCTTTATAATGAAGGATATAATTGGGAAGAAAGAATGATGGTCAAGTGTGCATAGCTAACCAAATAAAATGGTTCAGTGTTTTCTAGAAAACAAAATCCAATGCCCATGTAATATTGTAGCACCATTCCATTTCGAACAGAATAATGAATAGCTGGCAGGGCCAATCGCCACAGTCTAGGAGGCTGAAATAATTGTACAAATTTCAATTAAAATTCATCTAAACTTTTGATTATGTTCAACACCTCAAAAAGCTGACACTAACTCTCAGTTTTGCTACATCAAATTAGAGTAAATTCATAAATTGTATTCCGCTTAAAAGACGAATTAGGAAGGGAAACTACATGCAAGATTTAGGTAACTTAAGAAACAAATTTCACAACCCACATAGACATAATCGTCGTTCAAATTTTGAACCCAGGGATATCTAAATTAATCCACACATTTTATCTTTAATAAAATTAGTCCATACTTTCAAAGATAAATACAAAACTACCATATTCAAACTTCAGTAATACAAAAATGACCAGATAAATTGGATGCCGCGCGGTAAAGATGAGCAAGATCACAAAGAGAGAGAGAGAGAGAGAGAGAGAGAAAGCTAGTAAAATGAAAGATGAAAGAGTAATAGAGGATAAGCCAATGACATACGGAAAGAGCAAACTTGTTGAAAAGCGGTCACTCCTTTGTCAGTTCGTCCAGCAACTATAGCATAGCCTTCTAATGGTAACTTCTTTTCTCTTAGGAGCTGAGCTTTCTTCTCATCAACAAATTTTCCAAGGGATTTCTCAACTATACTACATAAAGAAGTGATTTAGAATATAATGTGATAAAATGTAAATCAGTTCAAAATTCAACTTTTTATACTTGTCAAAAAAGTTAGAGAGAAACAGAGAAGTCATCGACTATTAAATATCCAATGCAAAATAACTAGACTGCATGCTTGGTGCAAGTTGAAATGAACATTCAGAGAAGCAGGATTTCTAAGGGTTCATGTGTATAGCACATAGAAACAAAAGGAATTGATTGGCCATAGGGACAAGTTTCCAATAGGTGACTCAAATGTCATCACCTAACTCATTTAACAAGAGAATAGTCTAGAGCTCAATGGTTCACGCTTAAGGAACAAAAATAAGGAGTCATCTGAAATAGTCCTGTGTTGTAAATCAGATTCATCAAAATTTCGGCAAATGTATATCTTAAACCTCTTAAGGAAATATAGATCCTTGGCGAAATTTCTGATTCTTCAAACAAAGTTATTTTCAATGCTAGGTCCGATCTTCTTGTTCTCAAGTGAGAACATAGGTAATCTATTGAAAAGGGCATGTAGGAGAACCAATTAATAGAGAATAATTAGAAAGAACTTCTCAAACAAAACAAAAAAAGACTTCTTAATTTTCAATTGGCAATCTATAGCATAACTCATTAAATTTTCAATGATATAGAAACTACTAGAGAAGAAAAGTGGAACAGAAAGGTGTAACAATTTTCTGGGCAAGTGAAAATAAACCTTAAAACATGTTTAGTTATCCACTTATCCTGGCAATAACTAATACTCCCATTTGAAAAAATTATGAGGAGCCTTTAACCTGAATGAATTACTACATTATCATTGTTATTAATTTGATCAGTGGTAGGACCATTAGTTCGTGAGATGTAAATCTCTTAAATGAAGGTTTTCAGTATAACTTTATTTAAAAAATATGTTTATTTTATGAAAGTGTACTTTTAATTCCAGACATTCCAAAATAATGTGAACATTCAATTTTGGACGAAGGAAAAGAGTCACGTCAGCATTAATCTAATGGTGTCTTAATCCTTGTAGGTGCATACAAGGAAAATGTTCTCTAGAAAGGTTTTAAAAATATATAAAACAAAAAAAGTAGAATAATAGAAAATTTTAAGCAATCGCATAACATATTCTCAAGAAAAATAATATTGAAAAATGTGTAGCAGACACAACTAGTAGATCTAGAAAGTCCATTCAATTTATATAATAAAACTCAATTTTGATAACCAGCATAACTTTCTAATCACAGGAATATATACATGGTGAGAGGTCAAACAGCATAACTTAAAATGATCATATGAGGGTTTTTGTAGGTTTTGCATCCACATATTACAAAAGGATGGGAAAGCAGCTCTTATTTAGTTCACTTTCTTCAGGATCCTCATCTCACCACTTCTTTTTATTTCTAAAAACATTGTTTACATAAAGAAAAAGGATAAACCAAGGGAATTGCAAAAGTTAAACAACATAAAAGCTTACTTAGAAACCAAAATATTACAAATTCATCACTGTATAGGTTTTGATATATGCTCATGTTTATATCATAAGTATTATGCTCTTGCTGCAGATTGCAGGTTAAAAGATGTGTGCAAGAAATGTTTCAAGATGCACGTCAAGCATGGATTCTATACCAATATTATCAGTATGTCAAATAATGTCTGTTGGGCTTTGTCTATCCTGTAACAAAACCTAGAACATTTCATTTAATAGCAAAAGAATTAGCATCAAATACAAAAAGGCATATTTTATGAATACCACTCAAAACAACCTATAATTATTCCACATGTTGCATTAGTAAAGAATGTAGTAGCTATTGTCATTATGCACCAACAGTAACATGCAGTTAGAAACTTTAACCATCAATCAAAAATGCATCATGACTGGTATCCCTATACAGGATATATCTGCAATAAGAAGCTATTTTACCCTTGTACAGTGTTTAATCCAGGCTGCTTCTGCCACCCATCAAATGAAGAACCATGATATGACAGGACTATCTTGAAAGTCACTCTCGCCCATCTTCCAGTCCGTTCTTCTGTTGGAATACTCTCCAGCCCAGATTTTTGGTTATCCTCAATGAATTCAGAACCATGATGAATGGTGAGATTCAACTTAGCAATCTTCTGTAATTTACTCAAAGTACATAGTCAGAATGAACAAACTTCTGAAGAACAGTATAAGGAAACAAGTTCATCATACTTGCAATTCTGGCTCATTTAGACAATGAATATGAAGGTCTCTTAACACACAAAGAACTTTGGTCTTTCAATGCAATGCATAGCAGAAAGATATAAAATCAGTAAGAATGTTACAAATGGTCATGTAGAAGGGAAATCTACTGGATTAGAACCACAAGCTCCTTGCTCTTAATTTCACTCTAAACCCTAAACCCTAAAGTATTGCTCTTAAGAGAAAAAGCAATACTCTATTCCCTTTAGTTCCCACTTTTCTCCTCCAAAAAGGAAAGCAAGAATATGCAAAAAGTGAAAAGCACTAGAGTGTCTCATATCCAGTTTAAACAAAAGAGAGGAAAACAATGGAGGGCGTTGGACAACAAAAGAGAAAAACCACTCACCCCATTAATTTCAAATCAAACGAAGGTAGAAAGAAATAAGAGATAAGACATCAAATACAACTCAAAAGAAGAAAAGACAAGAAAAAATTAATCACAAACATGGAATAAGAGATAAGAGTACTGCTCCCAGTGTAGATCCTAATTAAATTACAAGCTTTTTGTTAAAAGACTACCTCTTTCTTGAACAAGTCTGGCATTGATATACTGCCCTTCACCATATCTGAGTAAAAACCATGCACTTTTTGCCAAGGCCTTGTATACATATACTGGTAGCATTCCCTGCCAAATGCAGATATATTTACATAGAATTCATGGAAAGACAAATGCACCAGATTTTATGTCTAGAACTATGATATTACCACATATCATAGTATTGAATGCAAACCATTTCCTTTAAAGTACCAAAAGCAACAATCTTGGATGCATTTCAGCAACAAAAAATTCCCGCGGAAAAACAAAAAGAATTAAATCAATGAACGCAAAAACAAAAACAAAAAAACCATGTATCATCAAAATTGGCCCACTTCCATTCCATCAGAAGCAAGTAGTCTCAAGAATGCGTACCAAAGATGAGAGGCCCACCTTAGTCGGTAATGTCTTGGGTTCGAATCTATAAAGGGGAGACGGGAAGCATTTACAATCCTTTAAAAGAAAACGCCTACCAATCCCTCAATTCCAAAGAGCCAAGTAGACCAGTGAGTCAAATCGGTCCACTTACTACTCATTTCCTCAATAGACAATTCAAACTCCAAATTCGTCGAAAATAAAAAAAAAATTAAAAAAATTAAAAAGAATGCTTGTACTTTGCTTGTGGGAAAGATGAAGATTTGTTTTAGCAAATTTACCTGGCAGTCCACCGGGAGAACTTGCAGGTATCATTGTGCTCATAGTGAACATGAACTTTGTCCTTCAGAGGTGGGTTCTCCATCAGAATTTTCAGACTTTGCACTACCCTTGGACAACTCAGCATGTTCTCCTTCCTCTGTACTTCCCGACGGTTAATATGATGACATCACTCGGCAGTTCAACTCTTACTTCCAAAAGCAGAAATGGCCGGCGCTGGCGGGGAGGGTGTAGACCGGGATGGGATAGGCCGATGCTGTGGTTAAAGAAAGCAAATTGGTAGATTCCGGCCCTGAACGCTTTTTTGTTTGGCAAAGTGATTCCATAAACTTATATTTTATATTTTTGAGCCCCTGAACTTATTTTAATTACCTAGATGACTTCATTTTTGTCGAAAATATAACTTAGTAGAGTTATCGAATTTTGGTCAAATTTGGAGGGTTAATTTTGTCCACTTATTGTTCTCCCATTGAGCAATTTTCCACTTAATTTAGCCATAACTTATTTATTTCTTCCACTTACAGTCATTTACTCAAAATCTCTTCTTGATATATTAATTCATTTGACATTAGAGTTTCAAATTGCAAGTGATTCAAAACTAAACTATATCAATGAAACTTTGGAAACATGGCTAAAATAGGTTGGAGTAGAACCTACATGGAGTGGAAAGGAAAAATTGCATCAAATTCTAGAGATAAAATGAGGGATATTTTGGAGAATCAAGCAGAGCATTCATATTAGAAGTATAGGTGGCAAAGTGAATGTCTGAATCAATTTACATGAAACTTAGATTCTTTTTTCTTCTTCTATATAACTTTATATGTAAGAGTTACTGGAAAACCTAAGAGAGGGCTAAATTAGGTTTTTATCCAATTTTTCAACCTAATTCAATAAAACACCTCTTTAACAACAAATTTCAAACACTTGGTGGGCCAATTATGTGAGTAAAAATGTGTTCAAATAAAATGCAGAAAATATAGTAATAAACATAATAATTTATAGTGGTTCGGTTTATCCAACAAAACCTAATCCATTACCTTGAGTTACCTACTCAACGGTTTTACCAAATTCCTTCACTAATCAAATGAATAAGATTATAAAAGAAGCTCATCCAATTCACCTTAGGGTTTTACAAATAACATTTCAACCAATCAAGGCTTACTCAACCCTTGAATTTTACAACACAACCTTGATTATACAATAATCTCACAACTCTTCTTAGTGAATCCTAACAATACAATTCAATTCAAAGGTTTTATAAATAAACCTTGAAAACAAAACAACCTACACAAGGCTCACCTAACACTTAAGGTTTTATGCTACTTGCAACCTTGATACAATTACATTAAATAATAAAAAATAAAGAGTTTGATAGATATCACCTTAATATGAAGATATATCAATTTGAAACACAATCACCTCTTTGAGTAATGGCTCGCCAAGATTGCTCAAAATTCACCTTTGAATGTAAAAACCCTTCTTAAATGATTTTAACAAGATTGGTGTTTAGAAAGAGTTTTGGAATGTTTCTAAGATGTTATAGGATCAAGATATATAATGTTTTTGTTCAAAAATTGTTCTTTTTAAAGACTTCTAGAGGTTTTGGTATTTATAGGTTTGTTCCTAACGGTAAAAAATAAAGTTATTAGAAACCCACTAACAATTTGAGGTCGATCGGTGCATCGTCCGCAACATTATCTACAAGCTCACTAGACAACCTTCGGATGATGACTTTTATCTTGCGATCGACCTCACCTCACTTGCAGTCGACCTCACTTCACTTGCGGTCGACCACATGGTCGTCCACAAGTTGACAGATGAACAAATTTAACAGTACATGCATCCACAAGATAAACTAACTTGTGGACAATACCTAGACCACTTTAGCTCGACTGAAACATGTTCATTTGTGTATCAACAATACTCTAACACACAAATAATGATTTCAATCAACCATATAAGTTATGGTATCAATCCAACAAGAGTTTATGAACCATTTAAGTTTTGAAATCACGATGCATGGTTTTTGAAATACCAAAACATATTTTAACATATTAAAAACATTTTGAAATAACGTTTTAAGTTCATAGAGAAACCTTTAGAAATCATTAATCAATTAGAGGTAAAAACTAGAGATATCAAAATATATTAAACTCTAAAACTATACCTCTAGTTCTTATCTAATCCAATAAAAGCTTGTTTTCAAATCTTGATAGTCTTGACTTGTATACTTTCTTGAAGAATTGAAATCTTGTCCTTGCATAGATTAAATCATGAATCCAAAAACTCTACAAACAAGACATTAGTCCTCATCAATGTTTGTCATTAATCAAAATTAAGACATTAAAAGCTTTAGGGCTTTCAATTACCATAGTTGATGGGACTTCTCTTAGTGTAATAACCATTTTCAGAAGAATTTGGGAAGATAAACGGTTTTACTTGACCTAATATAATAGAAGTAAACAAATAATTATAATACATTTTCTTAATTTCTTTTAGAACAAAGTACATGGAATAATTCTTTTATTGGAAATGTCATTATTTGGTCTAATTATCTAAACTACTTAGAAAATTAATATAAAGATGAATTGTAAAGAAATTTAAAAAGTACAAAATTTATCAAACTTAGTAAACAACATTAGTGAAAATAATCTTAGTTAATTTAAACTTTACTGTTAAGTCTTTATTTGGTCAAATTATTTAAACTACTTAGAAAATTAAAGTAAAAAATATTGTAAAGACATTTTAAAAAATTATCAAAATTATTAAACAACTTATATATGAAGTATATATCTTAATAATTTTCACTTTAAAATAATTTTGTATGTCCCTAAATCTTTGATTTCCTCAATAAGTATTTGATAAAATAAAAAAATAAAATAAAATTGATTTTTAACCATTGAATACATAGGAAAATGATTCATAGCTTTGCATAATCTTTGAAGTTGAGTCAGAAGTCAAGTTCATTACTTTTATCTTTGGGTGGCTATTAGGTACGGTGATCGCAGAGAGATTGACACTGCCAAAAATTTATTTTTTTCAAATATAGAAAATTAATATATATGTTACAACATAAATTTAATTAGAAACTGTAAAAAAAATTATATATTATCATAAAAAACTTGAAATTACAACATAAATTAGTAATAAATTATAAATTAATATTTTTGTTAGAAGAATAATTAGTTATATTTGATTAATGAAATTGATCAAGCGTTGACTTTTTAAATGGATATTTATTGGATTTGATAGATATACATTTGTCAATTTAAAACTATTTAAGTTATATGAGTTAACCATCCATTTAATTATGAATGATTTTAGATATTTATTGATTATACATCTATTTTGCTACCCCTAATTAGAAGGTGTGTTAGGCTCCTAGTCATTTGAACACAACTTCAAATAAATAAGTAACGAAGCTAAAAATATTACATTAACTTATGTCGTTATTGAGTGTTGATCTTGTTAGTGATAGAATGTTATTCAGGCAAAATTCCACAAGAATGGATGAGTCAAAATTTGTGTCTATTGATTCATTTTAGTTCATATTTATAATGGTGGAAATGCACAAAAGGCCATGTCATGGATAAAAAAGAATGAAATTTTGTTGAAATGGTTTATGATCATTATTTTTTTTCTTCTAAAACGAGATATGTTTGTTCTAATATGGCATTATCAATGTTTATCATTTACTAGAGGCCATTGGAGACTATTAATTTTGGTTAATTTTGATAATGACCATATTAAAATGCAAAGGATACCTTTTTTATATTGGCCCACCATGAAGATTTTGAAACATTTCTATGGCAATTAACACACTAGACAATAAATCTGCACTCTCCAGTTGGAGTCTCCAACGGTGTGCAATCCTATCATGAGTTGCATTGATGCTTTTGCAACTCCGAAATCTAGCTAGTCGACCTTACAAGCAATTTTACTTCTTTGATTTTATGAAATTCTCCCTGACTTAGACTATTTTCTGAACTTAAATAGGAAGAAGGTAGGTATTGCACTTTAGTCTTTGTATTTTTATTCTCTTATACTTTCACTTTCCTATTTAATACATACTCTTTTTAACTCCCAAAAATGTTTGGTTCTAAATCTCATATATTGTCCAATGTTGGGATTAACCTCTTTTTTTTTTTTTTTTGCTTTTAAGTGTCATTTAGCATTATCTAGTAATCTGTAGATGCTCCAATTTGACTAATGAGGCTCTCCTTTCTTCCACTCTCTATCTGTCATGTCTTTCTCTTCCTTTTAAAATTATTTTTAAAAAGAAAAAATAGAAATGTTTTCCTTCACTGCCTCTAAAATCATCCTCTCCAAATACTTTCTAGTTTTTTTAAGGAAGAATTTATCAATTAGAGAATATAATGAAAGGTTGGAAGTCAACATTAATTCTTGTAATTCTTTGAAGTATTAACATTGCAGTTGTTTTGGCAATCATACAATATATAACAATGACAAGCCATACAGTTAGAGAAGCCAATATGACAGTAAATATTCTAACCTAGTCAACTACTGAAGGGGAGAAGACAGAGGCAAGGCATGAATTTAGTCTAAACAAAGGATCAAGAGCAAAAACTTGAATCTTTTCAAACATTTACAACGTGAAAGTAAACACTTTGCTAGACCAACATTGAATAACCTTTGGAAACAACACAGAAAATGCTCTGTGATGTTTGAAATCAAAACAGATCTTAGGTTGTTCAGCATCCACAGTCGCAACTTGCAAATAACAGGTATCCGACCACAAATGTATGCATCTGAATCTGTAATTCTCTTCGAATAAGAATTCAACTTTGAAACATCAATAAATCATTAGTCAGACAACATTTGAAAGAGATAGCTGTAGAGACTGGTCAGTCTGTTTACAATACCTCATATCAAATAAAGGGAGAATAAAGCTCATTTATATAAAAAGTTACAGCTGACTCTAGCTTACATTAATCATCCTAGTTAGTAGCTGATAAATAGCTGTCTTAGTAGTTGACAATTAGGTGACAATCAACAAAAGCTATATTACACCATTAGCATACCTATGTAATTATATAAAAATAAAGAAACTATACACACTTTTCCAACAATAATTTTGTTAATTCAGCTTATATCATATGCTACCTGTAATCAGATACATAATGCTTCCTTACCACTGCACTCAATTTCATGTTTTCCATCAAGCCAAGACCATCATATGCTTTTGAATCACTATACTTGGAATTTATTTTCAACTTGATAAACATATACAAATTTAAAAGAAGGCTGCGCAATGTAATTTATTCGATCACTAGCTTGCTGCCATTGAATGTTTTTGTGAAGAATACTTTTCATACTCGGGTACATCACTGGCTTCCATGAGTAACAGCAGGGAATGGTTGAACAGCAGCTAGAGGGTTTACTTGATAAGAAAAAGCAAGTTGCCATACATCCACTAAAGCCTTTTTGACCGCCAGAGCTTGTTTCCTAAAAAACCTGTGACAGTAGAAAAAATCTCCTTTCACCTCATATCATCAGTAAATAGAGATGGAGAATTGTCAAAATAAAAAGGACTATTTACCTCTTTAAAGTAGCTTGTTTCCTTCTGGAAAAATAGCAGATAAACAAAAACAAACATCCAAGGAAAACATTCCCATTTGATAAGACCAATCTATAACTTCCGAACTTCAGAGTGAAAGTACGGAACCACCAGAAGCATGAAGCTCGTCGACCAGAAAACTTCATAATTGTGTCCTTCAGAGAATTCTGTCCATTGGCTAGGTGTCCAGATTCCATATCCTGTAAAGATTTGATGTGCGGCTTCTGTTCTTCAGCAGAAGTGGAATCTGACAGAGAGGATTGTGATGAGCTGGTGGCTTTAGGCGCATTCATAGAGTGTAATCGCCTCAAAAATTCCTAAAAAGACAATGAGTAATTACATAGCACAAACCTAAATAAACATATTTATACACAGTACAAATGTACCTTTCACCAACATCAAGATAATAGATTATATAGACTGAAAATGCAGGTGCAGGTTGAAAGAGAATCAATGAAGTTATGTGAGGTTTTCACATTGACAGAGGAAGTAAAACGTTTCAAAGACAACAACCCATAATTACTTGCTCAAAAACTTATTGTATCACTACATAGGGAAATTCATCAGCAAAAGTAATTTTCTCAAGCTAATATCCGCTCCACACAACCTCAAAGAACAACAGCACAAATCATGCCTAACTCTGATAGGAGTGACCATTTCAAAATCATGCTCAACACTGATAGGAGTGACCATTTCAGTTGCTTGAAAAGAGCATAAATAAACACAAAAGCAGAAATACTACAGGCACTAGTAACCAGTCCATCCAGTATCAGCTGCAATTGCTTAAAACAAATCTAACTTCAGTAATCAAATAATGTTTCTATATTAATATATATATATATATATATATATTTTAATGGATCTACTTGTTGAACAATGTAATATCAAGCAGAGATCAAAAGTTATCATTCTCTAAAATAACGAATAGGATTCATCATGATAAAGAAGCCACATTTGAAGCTAGATCTTAGAGACCTTCAGAAAAAACATAATAATAATTACAAATCGGATTTTGAAAAATGAAAACCAAAGGTGTGAAATGCATTTCCTTACCTGTCGCTTCCCCTCAGGTATCTCAGCATTCTCAATCCAAGAGATGGCAAGATCTATTTCTCCCGTAAGCATCCCACGATATGTTATAACATAGAGTTCAACAACTCCTAGATACTCATCAACATGAAGAGAAAACTGTTTGTAAAATCCTTCCTTTTGGGCCTCAATAACTTCTGCAGACAAATAATGTTCTTGACCTGAGTATCTCCAGTTGTTGAGGAATTCCTCAAGATGTTCTTCAACACCAGAGAGACCTTCTGATATCTGAAAGCAAACCCTAAGTGAAAACAATGATGTCATTCTACAGTGACATAGCCCAAGATTTTGGAATGATGTTTTAGAAAGAAACATTTTACATGACAAATAAACCACGTCCAGAAAAAATTGGTAGACATAAATATTAAAGGTGAAAAAGATGATTTACTAGTAATCCTTAAAAGATTATATTTGAGAATGTTAAATTGTGATGCAGGTAAATGACCATGTGAGATTGGCTCCATGAATACAATTCCATAGAATGAATTAATAAAAAGTGAACTCCTAGCAAAAAAACCCTTAGATATGATTTTGATGTCAGACATTCTTGAACTTTTCCTGCATGTTGCACACAAGTAATCCCATGTTTAAGAGCCATCAAACAAATAAAATCTAACATTTCCAGTAAAAAGATCATCATAAATTCTCTCAGCTTGAACTACCATGTCGAACCAAGCACCTAAAATAGAATTTACTACAGCATTTTTCCTTTCAATCAAATCCTCCTGCATCAATAGATCTTTCATGGTGGAATACAACATCTGAATCAAAAGGAAGTAACGTTGCTATAAAATAATGTACCCAGTCAGAAAAACTTGCGTAGGAATGGCAATCACTGAACCAAACAACAACTTTAGCTCCTTCATTATATCCAATGTCCTGTATATTACCAAAAAAAAAAAAAAAAAGCATAAGATGAATAAATATGATAGAAGAAAGAGACTTTCCAACATTGTCTTGAGTATTAAGGAATCAAATTAATGAATCAAACATCAGTGCACCAGAACAACTGAGAAAGGAATAAATATAGCAAGTGACAATGTTATGGAATTGCATTCTCTCCCTCTCTCTCTCTAAACACTATGGGCTTCTAGAGAAAAGATTTCGGTACTAAAACTAAAACTCTGGTAATGGGTACTTCTGAAAGGTCAAACCAAAAAGAAATAGAAGTAAATCATAACTGAAGAAACATGAAAACAGAATAATTTTTGGGTCTTTCGTGTATGCATTGGAAAAAAAAAAAAATGTAATCCTGAAAGTAGAGTTCCACATAGAAATATGCACAAGTACCAAGTTAAAGTATGGTGTATAGTTATAATTATTGACCTGAAAGGTAGAGATTTTTTATCTAAAGCACTTGTCAAAGAATTTGTTGCAATTTTTCTACATTATGTCAAAAATATTTTCTACAAATTCTACTTATCAAAGAATTTGTTGCATTTTTTCTACATTAATGTTATAAAACATCCATAATTGTATTACTCCCTGACATTTTACATTAGATCAAACAAAGGCATTCAGTTTAAGATGAATTATGAAATATTTATGGAGCATTTGATTTGGGGCAGAATAAATATTTTACAAATGCTTAAGGATCCTTGTATTCAAAATATATACAAGAGTCAATAACTTCAGTGGAAACTTCCTGTCATTTAGTGCCCGCACATTTCACTTCTGATTAGCAGGGTGATATTAACATTAAATGTAGGTATAAGTGCTCAAGGTGCTGGAGTTTATTTTCAAAACTTATAAAGAAACATGGGCATAAATAACTTGCCAAGTGAGGGAAAAAATTACTGATTAATCTTCCCCAGAAGAATGTCAGTTTGGAAGCTTATTCAACTATTTTGTCGATTGGTAATTGTTCATATTTACTGCCCTAGTAGCATTCTTACAATGCTTTGCACAAGATTCTCATTTCTATAGGTTGACTCAAAATCACCACAAAAATCTATTTCTTTAGTATTTCAAAATACTTGATTCCTGAAGCAAGGTTTTTGTGTTCTTTCACTAGACCTCTCTATTTCTAAATGTAAAAAGGAAACTCCTCTCCTCCTTGCTTTCTGAAGTCCCACAATAAAATTGCTTTCTATTCATTAATTTTAGAATACCATGCTGCCAGGAAAAACACTAATTTTACAGGAATAGAATGAGTATTCTGTTGTTTGGAAAAAATTGACAAAACAAGAAAAAGAGAAGAAAATTTTCCATTAAGCAAATGCAGGAGATTTTTGCAGATGAAATAAATGTCAGAGAAATGTTTACGTGGTCAGCTTATAAAATGGCATTAGTCTGGACATTATATGTTCATTTGTGTCTGAAAGTCTAGTTTCTTTTAACATGCAGGTAGAAGGCACAATCACAAGCAAAACACAACAAGAATCTTTAAAAAAGGGAAAGTTGCAAGAGTACCACACTCATGCTTCTCAGGCAAAAGTGTTACTGTAAAAACTTTAACAAATTTTGGTACAAACTACACACTGTCAGAACCCAGTGAGAAGGCAACTACTTATGTTACAGAAAACAAAAATCTTTTGAGATCTTCAATAATAAATTAGTTGCACTGCGGATGCATGCTATGACAAAAACGTCCTAAATGAAAATAGTTTTAAAGTGAAGAGCACAAAAGGCACAATCCCTGTTCTCATGTTGTGTGAGTTCCATACATGTTGAAGCACATCTCAACAATAAAGAAATTCAGTTCAGTGTGCTACTCTTCCATCCAACATGTTAAAAAGTATATCATAATACAACTTCCAAGGCTAAATCTCCAGAGGCAAAGCTTCATTTTTTGCCAAAAACAGCCAATGTATAATTGCACAGTGTTTAACATTCCGCAGTACTTCTGTAATACTAAAATACAGTAGCTCTTTACTTTGATTTCTTTTCCCTTTTAGTTATGCAAGAATAATATCTCCGACAGATCAGTAACTAATTCATCTAGCAGCCACTAATTACATGAAACTGGCGAATTAAAAGTACCAAAAAAAAATAAAAAGCAGCAATATTTACGCAGAAATAATTGGGATTTCCATTAAGGGTTTACCTCCCATTTTCCTTCATGGATTGAACCACAACCATCCCAGCTGCTTCAAACATATCATTCAATTCACCATCATTTTCAACCAGATTATTCTGAACAGGATTCTCACGCAACTTCCTTATAATTGAGGACGCCAAAGACGTAGCTTCTTCAAACATACAACTCAACAGGTAACTGTAAACAATTAAACACAAAACTTCAGATAATACACTCTTTCTTAATCAAATAAGCAATGCAAAATTAAAGTTTCCTCATCCAACTGGAGTTAATATCTACCATTCTACAAGTTCAATTTCTTCCCAAGTAGAGGATTCTACAGCAGAAGTAGCCATCTCTCTCTGAATTGGTGCTGGTTTCGTGTTTTCTTTTGATCGTTTTCTGCTGTATCTATAACCAAAAGAGGGCCTAATCCAACAGCATAGCCGCTCATATCTTGGGCCGCATCTGCCTTGCTTAAGCCCGTCTAAGAATTAAGTATGCATATATTTATTACTATTTTAAAAAATACTTTATTTTTATTATAAAATATTTTTTATTTTAAAAAAATTTTAAGTTTATCAATATTTATTTAATATATAAATAAATTTTACTAAATCCATAAAAATCAGGTCTATATATTTATTAGTTTATTTGTAATAAGTTACTAATCATAAAATAAATCATTTTCGTAATAAAATTTTTTGTTGATAATTTTATTTTTAAAATGAGAGACCGATTCCCATTGTACCGCAAGAATTACTTCCAAATAATGTGTAGAATGTATTAATCAAGTTAAGCCTAATTTTAGAGGACTTAGGTAATCTTAAGTTTGGTTCAATTTAGATACATTTATCACTAACTCTCAAAGATTTTACATCTTTTTTTTTCTCGAGAATCAATAAACATGGAGTTTTATACTATTAAAGTTCATAATGTGTTAGGTATTTACTCACTTGAAGAGATATCCACATTTTTATCATACTATTTTGAGGCTCATGTGCAAATAAGAAATACAATTGTGGCTCGTAAATAATGAGGGTGAACTCCATAGTGAACATGAACTTGTTTTATCTATATGTAAGTTTCTTTGAAGAAAGTTTGGTAAAGTAAAAGCTCAATATTTAATAGATGAAGAATGGATAACCGCTACAAATTACATGTTGCTTAATTGTGAGAAGGTTCAACCATATATCACATATATAGATTTGACTAAATATATTTGATAGAAAATTGTAGTGATGGTTACCTTGCTAAAAATTAAATATTTGAGCTTTGTTTTATATAGGAAATTCAAGATGCATTTCCGTTCTTTGGAACTGAGCATTACAAACCAAGACATGGAAATTAGAATCCAAAAGGAGTTTGTTAAATGGTTTAAGGAACATGTAAGTTTGTAATAAATTATGTCAACCATGTCTTATGTTATGTAAATGCTTACATAAATGGATTTGATAGGTTCACAATCTCTCATGTGGACCATTCAAATTTGTGAAATAATTTAATGGGTACTTTGTATATAGCTATAGATTTCACTCGCAAGACCATTGTGGATGAGAGAAGAATGTGAAGAGTGCATCTGTCTCTAAAGTTGGTGAAATGGCACAACTAGCAGTAACGATTATAGAGTTTTAAAAGAAATTATTGAGATAGAATTCTCTCAAATACCTATGCATAAAACATTGATTTTCAAGTGTGATTGGTTCGATTCAATACCAAATTGGGGATTAAAAGCACACCTATCAATATAAGCTTGTCAACATCAAGCATAAGAGGACATATTACGGGTTTGATCCTTCTATATTAGCTCAGCAGGCAACCCAAGTGTGTTATTCCTGCTATCCAAATAGCAAAAGAAAAACAAGTTTGATTGGTGGGTTGTGTGCCAAAATAAAGGCCTATCATATAGTTGATTTACCTGTAGTTGACAATGCTTACCAAGAGGATATAGATGAAGTGCAACCATAAGTATCAATTACTCATTGGAAGGATTTAACCTGCTAACACATGAAATAGTGAAAAGGGAGTTAGTGAATTTGGAGAAGGTTTGTTTAGAATGAAAGAGCATAACTCTAGGTAGGAAGAAGAGGAATAAGAAATTGATTATGAAACAAATGAAAATATTGATGACTCATGATGAGTATACGTTAGATGATGAATCAAATTTATAGCCATGTTATGTACTCCTTTTTATTCTTTTATATAATTGTTATTTGTTGATATTATATGACAATAAATATATTGGTGAATTTATTTAATTGATGAATCCCATGAATAGGCATGCGTTGTACTTGTTATTATTTTTTCATATCATTGTAATTAGAGAGGCTATCGTGTTGTGTCATGTCGAGTAATGTTTAGTTGAGATAGAGTAATTGCACATGCCATGTTAATCCGAACACGACACGATTAATAAAATAGTCAACTCAACACGATTGATTAGCAATTCAACCCTCAACCTGCCAACCTACTAAAATACTTATTTAACTATCTAAATTACTTATTTAACCTGCAGCTCACTAAAATACCTTTATAACTCCCAAACTTAGAACATTTTTTTTAGGGAAAAAATAATAAATTGGTTGACAAGTAACGCACAACCCAAACAGGTCAATCCGCGAACTGCTAACCCCCAACCCTAATCCATTATAACTATGTTGTGTTTGTGTGTCGTGTTTAATATTGCCATCCCTAATTGTAATTCATTGAACTCGTATGACATTGAAGATATTGGTAACTATATATTAACATGCAAATCATAAAAATAGTCATGGTTTTGCTTTTTACTCCATCTGTTCCAATATGATAGGTTTGTTTTCCCTTTTTTGTTTGTTCCAAATTATAGATAAATTTCCTTACTAAAATACAATGTATTTTTTAGTTGATCAAAATATCTCTATTTAAAGTGAGATTGTTTATATCTAAAACATGCATTATATTCACTTTGTAATGATAAATGATGAGGGTATTATAGGAATACTTTATGAAAAATATACATTTTCAACCATATTAATTATGTTTAATTAATCGATGTGAAAAACTAAAAAAGTCTATCAAATTGGGATGGAAGGAGTAATTGTTTTTTATTCTTTCATATCATTGTAATTTATTAAACTTATATGATTAAAGATGTTAATAAATGTATACAACTATATATGTATAAAGTGATGGATCAAATTAATAGTCATGATTTTAAATTTGTTTTATTTTATATTAATGTTATTCATTGAATATGTATAACTATGTACATTGATTACTTGTGATTTCAGATATGCCTAGGGGTAGTATTAAAGGTAAAAAGAGGTCATGTGATATTATATCTTCAGCTCCATCCCCCCAATAAGAATATTTCTACACCTACACCTAGTCATGATGTAACTCATATATATGCACCTCCTTTATATCCAGATGTACATGGTAAGCTATAGTCTAAATGGGAGGCCAACTTACCACCTTCCTCATTACCTACAACAGCTTCTATTTCATTAGTTTTCCTATCCATATCAAGTTCATATAAACTCCCAATGATTTGGAAAGGTTTGACCCAATTCAATGGATCTAAATGATGCATTTGTGAAGCCTCAACAGTCTAGTAAATTCAAAATTCACAGTACTTCTCTGTTGGCTGCAACCTCTTTGTACACTTGTAATTCTCAAGATTTTCCTTCATCTCTTATCTTTTAGCTATCAAAATTGAGGTAGAATAAACCTCACAAGGCCAAGTGTTTGCCACCAAGCTTTTTAGCCATTGCCAAGTGTAGAATAATAGGGTGGCATGCATGATGAGGAAGCTAGGAAGGAACCAATTATATAAAGCCCTTTCGCCTTCCCTCATTCAACCTACCAAATCTGAAAATGTTTAACGGAAAGAAAAGGGGAGTTCTGGGTTTGTTTTGGATGCTCTTGGGTTGCATAGTGAAAGTCCTAAAGCTTTTAATATCTTAATTTTAATTAATGACAAATATTGATGAGGACTAATGTCTTGTTTGTACAAGTGATAGAGTTTTTGGATTCATGATTTAATCCATGCATGGACAAGATTTCAAGTCTTTAAGGAAGTACACAAGTCAATATGATGTACTCATAAATTAACTGATTTTTATGTTATTTAATGACTATATTTTGTTTGAAAATTGGTTAATTATGTTATTTAATGGATATATTTCACGTTTCCCTTCTATTTCTTTGTAAAATCTATGTCATCCGATGACGTGGCGCAATGAGAGGATGACACGTGGCGCAATCAGAAGATGACAAGTGGCGCAATCAGAAGGTGACAAGTGGTGCTTCTAGAAGCCGCAACTTGGACCAATGAGGACGCGACATGTGGCAAAGTTGGGGAAATTAGGCCACCAACTACATTTTCAAGACTTTGGGGTGCAAAATGACCATTTTGCCCCTGATTTTTGTGGCTATAAATAGGGAGCTTATTTTTATGATTTAGACACCAATTTAGCTCCAATCTTCTCCATTTCTTTTGCAATTTATTTCTTTTATTATTGTCTTCATATTAGTATATTTTCCAGATTTTTTTAGAATAATATTTCAAGGCTTTTTGTAATATTTAGTAAAGAAATTATGTCCGGATAATTTCAATATTTTCGGGGAGTTTATCTTTCAAATTTTATTTCTAATGTTTATAAATTTCATCTTATATTTATTAAATATGTATTGTGAGTAATTTTCTTTTGTTAGCAAGGATATGTGTTAAGTTATTAATAAATGAGATTATGAGATAATTTTCTTTATACTTAATTTCTATTTGGATTTATTTAACTAGACTTATGGTCGGTTTACCCGCCTAGTCTTTATTTATTTTGCTTTATGCACTTTAAATATCGCAAATGGATGGCCGAGCCACCTATTAGTTTAATTTACTTTTATGTATTTTATTTTATGCATTATGGAAGGCCGAGCCTCCATACTTTTAGTTTAATTTATTTAAATGCCCGGTTGAACCGCCTAATTTCTTTAGTTAATATAAATCCAATATTTCTTTATATATATATATATGTGTGTGTGTATTTATTTAATATACTTATATATATTAATTAAGTATTTATATAATTCCTGTTTTAACCAATATAATTGTGTGAATTAATTGGATTGACAATCTAGTTAATGAATGTGATTATATAGCTAGGATTATTAATCTTCTATTAATAATTCAAGTAGTATCTACTAGTTTAATTGAGTTGCAGCTCTTGGCTTAATTAAATTAGTAGCGGAATTATATAATTTAAATTGTATATAATTAAGCTGATTGTTATATACAATTTAATGTTGGTGATGCCTTATTTGTTTAATGCAATTTGATTGAACATCCTATACACGCTGGTTGGTAGTGGTGTTTAATTAAATTAGTGATTAATCTGTTTGAGCTGATCGGGATTAATCTATTTTGTAAGGATAGGAATCTGTCTGAGCTGATCGGGATTCTAAAACCAACTACTTAATAATGTATCTATCTATGATTAATCCCATGAAAAATATAACTTGATACTAATTCCTTGCTAACGCTTTTTTTATATCATTTATATTCCAAATTCCTTTTTAATTCTATTCTCAAAATACCAAAAACCCCTCAAAACCCTTTCCGATTAATGATTTTAATTTAAGAGTTGACAAATCTCTGTGGATTCGATCCCTACGTTCCCTATCTACATAGGAATTTTTAGGTTTAAATTTGAGAGCCGTACGACAGGCTTCGTCACAAGACTATCAAGATTTGAAGACAAGTTTTTATTGGATTAGATAGGAACTAGATGTATAGTTTTAGAGTTTAATATATTTTGATATCTCTAGTTTTTACCTCTAATTGATTAATGGTTTCTAAAGGTTTCTTTGTTAATTTAAAATGTTATTTCAAAATGTTTTTAATATGTTAAAATATATTTTGGTATTTCGAAAACCATGCATCGTGATTTCAAAACTTAAATGATTCATACACTCTTGTTGGATTGATACCATAACTTACATGGTTGATTGAAATCATCATTTGTGTGTTAGAGTATTGTTGATACACAAATGAATATGTTTCAGTCGACCTAAAGTGGTTTGAGTATCGTCCACAAGTTAGTTTATCTTGTGAATGCATGTGCTGTCAAATTTGTTCATTTGTCAACTTGTGGACGATCATGCGGTCGACCGCAAGATGAAAATCATCATTCGAAGATTGTCTAGTGAGCTTGCAGATGATATTGCGGACGATGCACCAATTGACAACAAATTGCTAGTGGGTTTCCAACATCTTTATTTTTTATCATTAGGAACAAACCTATAAATACCAAAACTTTTGGAAGTCTTTCTAAGAACAATTTTTTGAGCAAAAACATTGTATATCTTGATCCTATAACATCCTAGAAACATTCCAAAACCCTTTCTAAACATCAATCTTGTTAAAATCATTCAAGAAGGGTTTTTACATTCAAATGTGAATTTTGAGCAATCTTGGCAAGCCATTACTCAAAGAGGTGATTGTGATTCAAATTGATATATCTTCATATTAAGGTGATATCTATCAAACTCTTTATCTTTTATTATTGAATGTAATTGTATCAAGGTTGCAAATAACATAAAATCCTAAGTGTTAGGGTTAGCCTTGTGTAGGTTGTGTTGTTTTCAAGGTTTGTTTGTAAAATCTTTGGGTTAACCTTGAATTGAATTGTATTGTTAGGATTCACTAAAAAGAGTGGTGGGATTATTGTATAATCAAGGTTGCGTTGTAAAACTCAAGGGTTGAATGAGTTTTGATTGATTGAGAGGTTATTTGTAAAAAACCCTGAGGTGAATTGGGTGAGTCTCTTTTGTAATATCATTTATTTGATTAGTGAAGGGATTTGATAAATCCTTGAATAGGTAACTCAAGGTAGTGGATTAGGTTTTGTTGGATAAACCGAACCACTATAAATCATTGTGTTCATTACTCTAATTTCTGCATTTTATTTGAACACATTATTTCTCACACAACTAGCACACCAAGTGTTTGATATTTGTTGTCAAAGAGGTGTTTTATTGAATTGGGTTGAAAAATCAAGTAAAAACCTAATTCACCCTCCTCTTAGATTTTTCACATATAATAGGAAAGAAGAGTAGAACTACTACTCAAATAGGAGAGAAATTCAAGGGTTGAAGGGAGATAGTGCATCAAGCTGTTCGCAAGGGCCAACTTGATCCTCTTCCCCATTACTTAGAAAAAGTGAGCCACCGGTTCAGGTACAAGATACTATCATTACCGCCCGGACAATTAGACATCCAACCCGTAATCGCAACGACCCAATTGCAAGAGCGGAGCTCTACCAACTGAGCTATATCCCCCGAGCCAAGCGGAGCATGCATGAAGTAGTCAGATGCTTCTTCTATTCTTTTCCCTGGCGCAGCTGGGCCATCCTGGACTTGAACCAGAGACCTCGCCCGTGAAGTAAATCATCGCACCTACGGTCCAACCAATTGGGAGAGAATCAATAGATTCCTTTTTGGGAGCAATAAGGTAAGTTTTAAGAAATAAATCTCCCTTTAGCTTTTGTTATTATTTTTCTTTTTTAATATTTAAAATTTTTTACATAAATTAAAAGTTGAATTAGAATCTTCATTTGAAATTAGAATTAATTTTAAATTGAAAGCTAGATTATAGTATCACATTAAATTTAGATTTCTTTGAATATTATTATTATACATGTACAATTAATGTATAATTAGGATTTTAAATATAAATATTTTATTTTTGTGGTTAACATGTTTTTATATGACAATTAGGATTTTAAGTTGAATCCCTAATTAAAGCCATAGTATTAGACTTTAGTGACATATATGAATATGTTTTATAACAAAATTAATGAAATTAAGGTGTTTCTATTATGTATATATAGTGTTGAATAATTAGGAATTATCTTCTTGAACATAATTTTATTGAATTCTTTTAAATTGCACTATAATATGTTTTCATATTACCATTTTAATTTCTAGATAAAAATTATAAAAATTATTTTCTTAAAGTACTTTCTTATATTATGATTTGTTATATATATTTAGGATTAAAGTTAGAGTATATCTGTATTTATCTATAGTCTTGAATAGGTAACTTAGGATTTGAAACCTTAGTAAATTTAAGTAAATATTTGTTTTGAATTATTATACGAGATAAAAGAGGCTTTATTAACATCCCTACAACTCTTTTATGTAGGAGAAATCCAATTGAACGATATTCTTGAATTAAGGGACAACAGTGAATGGCTACTTTTTTCAAATTATTTATACTTGGGAAATATTTTTTTCCAAGATAGCTTTATATGATTGTGAGTGGTAAACTTTTAAGAACTACTTTTCATGGGAAATATTTTTGTAAGTAGAATATTTGTGAGTGAATATTTTTTAAAACTCTTTTAAGGAAATATTTATGAGTGGCTGCTTCTTTTAAAACACTTGGGAAACATCCAAGTATGGAATATTTGTGAATATGGATCTTTTTGAGAACTATTATTACTGAAATAATCTTAATTATGAGTAGTTCTTTGACAATCATTCATAAATCATTTTAAAACACTTTTTCATGACTTCAAATCCATTTTCAGCGTATGTTTTTGCATTTTTTTTTTTGAAAATCATCTTAACACAAATGAATGTTTCTTTGTTTTCTTGAAGGTTTGTGCATGAACTTTCCTAGTAGTAATGCGCTTCTTAATTAAAATAAGATAAAATAGAGATTTATAATCGATAAAAAGATTTTGAATAGTTGACTTGGAATTCCACGTAGCATAGTAAATTAACTTGTAACCTAATTAAACAACTTTACTAAATTGCTTGAATAAAATTGTCAAATATATTGCATAAATTCAAAGATAACATCAACACAAATCACACAAAAAATAACCAATTAAATCCATGCAATTCATTTTAAACAATTTTCTATTAATTAATCAAACTTCGATTTATATCAATCAATAGTCACTGCAATGGGAAATCGAACATTTGATTCTCAAACCCTAGTTGATCAATCATTTAAGACAATTAAAATGATCAGTAATAATTGAAATCACACAATTGATAGGATGAAAAACATGAATTGAATGAGTAATCAAACTTTAGCAAAGGTTTATGATCAAATATAAGATTTTTAATCAAAACATAATCTCATAACCCCATTGAAATTTAACCTAATACATATTCTTACTAACTATGAAAGTTTACTCATAATCCATAATTAAATACATTATAGAGAGATAAGACAAATAAGAAAAACTTATTCAATGAAAAGTCTAAATTTTGAGACTCCAATCTTTGTTATTCTAAAATGTAAGCAAAAAGTGTTTCTAGGTTGTTCTCAATGATGAAAACTATGCCAAATGTCCTATTTATAGTTACAAAAGGTCCTAACATCAATTACCTAAGATTCCTAATAACAAACAACTTAAAATTCTGTTGACGACCAAGTTGTTGGTCATGGTTTGGGACGTTGCCAATTGAATGACAATTTTGTTAGCCAAGAACAACGTTGAAAACACGAATTCCAATAAGTTGTTGTTTCAAATCCTTCATGCACAACAACTTTGTCGTTTGAGAGATAAGGTTGCCTTAAACTTTTTAAAATCCTTACAAACAAAGAATTAAGTGTGAAGCATCCCTTTTAACCACAAAATACATAATTAGCTAGATTACTACTTAAATAATAGCACAATAAATCCCTAAAAATCTAGTAATTACACCACCAGTTGGGACTCAACTTCATTTGTTGGCATCTAATATGAGATTTTTCTAGTGAGTTCCTTACTAAAATCAATCTCAACCATAATACGGGCATATGACAACCTCTCCATCTTTGTCTTGAGCATGTTTGTAGCAATAGGTTTACCTACCTTAGATTCAAGTTTAATCAAAGTACAAACTGACTAGCAACATAAAGGCAAGTTATGTAGATTGATCCAAATGGGCAATACACTTATCTCCTCTTGAGTTAAAATTTTGAGGCATATTTCGAAGGAGAATAGGCTTTTCAAAAGCGGAGTAGGAGCCATTTTGGAGAAACCCGTCCCTAGCTGCTTCATTGAACTTGAAGATGATTCATCTATTAGCATGAATGTAGAACTTGTAGAAGATCTTCCAATAGTTGAAAAGGTCTTCAAAAGCTTTTTTACATGGGAAATGGCCAGCAAAAAAAAAAAACAAATTAAACCATATCCACAACTTTCTTCCATACTTAGCAAGTCATCTTTGTTACACCAAACCAGCTCTTCATCATTCGCAAGATGGAATAGGTTGGTTGTTTTCTCAATGTTACGATTATCCTTTAGTACATTGGCCCAAGAAATAGAGGCCTTTGTATTTGCATTGATCGTCTCCAGAGCCAATAGGTCATTACTAGAAGATTTTGTAAGGGATTTAGACAAGTCAACAAGGGGAATATACGAGTAGTTGGGCAAAGAACCGAAGGAATTGCTGGGTGGTCAAGTAAAGAGAGTGTGCCTCCAAATGGGTTGAGAGCTGATTTTGGTAGGCATCTATTAGGTATCTTATTTTCCATGTCAACAAGAAAGTCAAAAAAAAAAACTACAAGAGAGATGGGGAAAAGAAGGTGAATTAGTAAAAATTAAAGGAAAGAATCAAAAAAATATATCAGGAAAATGATGCCAACAAATCAAATAAAGAAATTAAAGAAGAACATAACACAAAAAATGAAGACCAAGCCTAGAACTTGGTCATAAAATAAAGTATCAAGCAGAAAATAGAGCATTATGATGGATTAAAAAGCTAAGGGATAGCACAAAAAACACATGCAAGAGAGTGAACATAAACAAAAACTTAGTTTAAGGCACAACCACTTTACCTGAAACTATCCTTACAAAAACATAAGCAAATCACCAAAA
Source organism: Apocynum venetum (assembly GCA_019593545.1). NCBI lineage: Eukaryota > Viridiplantae > Streptophyta > Magnoliopsida > Gentianales > Apocynaceae > Apocynum > Apocynum venetum. The sequence continues at coordinate 1,832,250 of SRSM01000149.1, forward strand.
TAGCACCAAAACAAGACTATAAACTCAAGATTAAGCGCCCAAAAAGTTGTTAGGACATCCTAAGGAACAACCAAACTCAAGGAAATACTCATCAAAGTGGCTCCCAACAGAAGAACAAGAAGTTGATAAGGAGGCAGACCTTGCATACAAAGAGTTCGTTCCCTTTATCTTGATTCTGAAGTCAGTGTGAGTTTGCAAAGGATTTGAGTTGATGTATAAGTTATTGTGGGATTTGGATAACTAAAAATATTTTGATGGTTGTTGGCAACAACATTGATGATAGTAAACGTGATTGTTGGTAGGGGAGCAAAAGATTGACTGCAATTTGCAAAAGGAAGAAGAAGAAAAAGAAAAGGAAAATGAAGAAAAAAAAGAAACAAAATGGATTTCTTTCTTTTTTTTAATTGACAAAAAAAATCCTTTGAAAAAAAGTAACATAATTAATAAAAATAAGTAATCTAACGGAATTTTGAACAAAATAGTAAGATCTAAACTTTTAAAGAGTTTTGAATGCTAAATTTGAATAAAAAAAGTTTGAGTGTATAAGTTGAATGCTTTAAAAATTCAAATTTCACATGGATAGTTACCATAAATTGATTGACTTGTGAATGTAACTTCATTGATAAAGTGATCCACGCATGATTGTAAAGTCATTAGTTTGAATCATAAAGAAGACAATTGACACAAATTGAAATTTATCCTCTTCAAATTCCAATCACAATCATTGAATTCAAAGTAAATTAAAATTAATTTACATTTTTGTTTTAGAAAAAGAACATATAAAGATAAAAATGATAAAAAAGGAAAGAAAAGATGAATTACCCTCTTAGATATTAATAAGTACATATAAACACAAATATTAGAATTTTAGATATCATGTTCAACTTCTACTCATAATAAAATTCAAACTTTGTAGTGGCAATTCAAATCAAATCTAAATTAACCTTCAAGATGGAGATATCAAAGTGCTTCGTAAAAAAAAAGAAAAACACATAACTTTCAATAAAACGAACAAAGGGCAAATAAAAATTAATCCCTCAAATTATTAAAATTTTCAATTTAATCCTATTTTTTTATAAAAAAAGTTTGTCATTTTATTTTTTTTCGTTAATATAATATATATATATATATATATATAAAGTTTTTTTAAAAGAATACATATCAACCAACTTTATCCAGAAGTGACAGATTTCACTGTTTAAAAACTCAAAGACTGGATTGAAAAATTATAATTTTGGGGCACTAATTTGCATCTCACCCAAGCAACCAATCGTAAAGGTATGGATTAGGATGAATCATCTGTAGGCGGCAACAACAACAATAAAGGAAACATTTTACCAATTTAGCCTTTGAAACATTTCAACCATCACCTAAAAATATGTATCCAATACCAACTATTCCATACTGAACATCGTAGATTAATGCCAATATATTCTATCAGAAGATGTATGAAGTATATTACTAATTGTACACAAATAATCAAATGAGGATTTAAAAAAATTCATAGTTACCAAGTTTTCTACAGCAAATACAAGTACACGCGTCCACAGAAAATGAATGTGCCTTTTTGGAGAAGTATCAAATCTTCCAGGATTCTTGGGACTTGAATAAACTGCATCACTCGAATATCTTACATCATTGACCTTCATCCATGGCTTCGCTTTCGTTACGCACTTGTGATCTCAACTCATCAGTTTCTGATTTTCTGGAAACAGAATCTTCAAGTGCCTCTAGAAACGATAGAACTGTGAATTTATCTGCAACAAACAATAACACAAGATTTAAACAGGTAGTAAAAGAAACAAAAATATACACACTGACTTTGCATTGGCTTAATTATCAGAAAGCTCAAAATGCGATTTAGTGGAACAAGTTTAGACTGAAGAAACTTGCATGGAAGCTGAAAATTATGCATATTCGAATAGAAACTGAGAAACACAAATGACAGACGAGATCCTGATTTTGTATTACAAAATCATAGAAGAAAATTTGATTTCTAATATTGCACCAACTTGATAGAGCCACTCACAAGTAGTAATACCACTTACATTTACTTGGGTCAATACCAAACTGAGAAAGGTCTATTTGCCCAGTCCGAAGTACCTATAGTAAGCAGGGAAAGATTCAAAACTTCACCACACATAACAAACGAAAGAAAATAGAGAGCAAAAGGAAGCTTGAGGGGGAAAAATCATCAGGATCAGCTCTCTTACATAAGTAAAAGAATCTACTTGTTGTCGAAATTGAGGGCTCTGTAGCAACTCCAGCAAATCCTCTGGTGTCCATCGTCCCTGCAACCTCACGTTTAAGTTCCAAAATGAAGCAATCATAGAGCGAGATGAAATAAAAGGTAACACAACGTTTTGACATACCTCAGGTAAATAAGATGCTAGTTGTTGCTCCAATGGTAGATCATTAATCAGTGGCAATATTAGTTCTGGCTTCAAAATATCTCCCAATCCCAAGCCTAAGATAAAAAGGGACGAATTCTGAATAAATTCTTAGCAAAAGGAGCAGCTAGCAATCTTACTACACTAAGACACATGAAAACATACAAGGATATCCTCCTCTAAGACTTGATTCTAGCATTAAACATTTACTGAGCCAAATTGTGTCAAGCTGTCATACAGTTAAATCCCCAGCTTCTCATGTTTTCTGGAGAAGCTTAGCACAAGTCCCAGAGCCTGAAATTGTATGTACATACATCAAACCAATTTGATGCTCAACTTAATATCTATCCTTGACTTAATACTCTTGTTCACGTCTAAGGCTTATGTGATTCACAGGATAAGGCTTAGATTCCTTTTATGACTTCCTTCCCTATTAATAAAATCCATATTTAAGCCCAAGAAAAATAATAACTCAAAATCTTTAGTCAAAGGGAACTCACATACATCAGTAGCCTAAAAAACTGTTTGGAAGTATTAGTCACCAAGGGAAAAATGTTTTCATAGAGAGCTAATACATGTTTGGAAGGACATTTGAAAATATTGTATGTATGCCATTATCGAATCATAACACATTTGGACAAACCAATACAATTCATTCTGAATTCTTACCAGCATCTGGATCTCCAGTGTCATCTATATCAACACAAATTAAGCATGATGTCAGAATTGAGTTGAATCAAACAGAATATGTTCAGCCAACAGAAAGAGAGAGAAATACCAGTAGACCCTATGTTACTCAGTATTCTTTGCAGATCAGACAACTTTACCGGTCCAGAAGAGGTTACTTCACTACTTGCTTCTGCACCCATGCTAGGGCCGACCAAATTTCCAGCCCTAATGAGATTAGATGTAACGACCTCATGTAAGATTATGATAGTTCAGAAGAAAACAAAATACCTTCATAATCGTAAATCGTCCCACTGTCGTCAATAGTAACTATCATATCACATGCTTATCTTCTTAAACCCATGATAGCTAACACAAAATACCTACTGCAACCACAAACAGCACTTTCCATCTCAAGACCAAAATGGCTTAACATACTAATAATTTTTTCTTCAGAGCAGAAAGGCACACAAACTGAAATTTCAAACACCATATTCCCTCTGCAGCCCTACACAGTTATCATTAGTCAAGTCCATTGTACCCCCCTTAAACCACCTCCCCAGGTTTTAGGTTAAGTAGACACAGTACTGCACACAATTTTGCATCCCATCTCTCATGCCATTTGGGTGATCATAAAAAGATAGTATATAACAAACTTTTATTCCCCACTTTGATCCTTTCAATATATATTATAGACAAGAACTCAACAGTAGGAATGTCAAATTAGAGAAGCCACTACAAAGAACTATACATTTAAACTAAATCTGTTAAAAACATGCTGAGCAACATTACACTTCTCAAGGCCAATTTTGAATTGAATGAATTAATTTTAAATAATATTATTGGGAAAATTTTATTAGCTCCTCACTTTTATACATAACCCAACAACGTATTCTCTGTTCAGAAATGTCTTTTGGTTTAGTAATCTCTACCACTACTGTGGCAAGCTAATTTTTTCCTCTAATCTACTCCAGCAGAGCAATCGTTCTAGAAGCTTATTATGACATCAAATTTATATAAAATAGTGGCAATTGCATATAGCGCTCTACCCTCCCTGTCCATAGTTCCTGAAACATTATTTCTTATACATGGAAAACCAATAAGACAAGTGACCAAAGCCAAAACAGAAGAAGCAAAGCATCAGTAGAGCGCAGAGTTTTGTCTGAAAGCATCATGTTCAAGATTCAACATTGCACAATAAAAAATGGTAAGTTAATATGTTGGAGGAATCCACTTAAGCCTGTGAAATAAAGTAGGTCAATTAAGTCAAGCAGAAATATAATAAAGGATAAAGTATGAATTCACCTAACCAACTCAATTGGCAAATCACATATCAGTAGCAGTCATTATTCCCTAAATGAAATAAATGAATCTGAGCTCACAGAACATATAGTCTGAATTTGACAAATATTCTAAGTTACCCTTGTCATGCAGAAGAGAAGATATTGGAAGAACACGAGTCATTAGGCCAAGCAAAGTTAATAATGATGCTTGTTCATTATTAATCTTGAAGCATCCTGGCCACAGTGGGAAAATTGGACTAGCAATTTTGATTACGCAAGCAATCAAGCATTATATTACACATATGCCGAACAACTTTACAACTTGGACTGAAGAGCTTATGGAATTGTTCTCATGAGCAGTTGCACAATGAACAGGCATGAGTTAATTATACATGCACCAATGTCTATTCAAGTCACCTATATCTTGATTGAGCATACACATGGGATGCTACAAGAAGAAGTGACACATACAACATGCAAATCAAAGCTATTGCAATGCAGTTCTCCACTAAGAAAGTACCTATCTTTCCACTCAAATCAATGCTTGGGTTTGAAAATTCGAGCATTCTCAATCTCAGCTAACATTATGCATCTTCTACAACTTCAAATGGCGACGCCACTTCTCAAACTACGTTACAGGTATTTCTTTTTTGGGAAAAAATGTAAAATTCTTATCCTTATCTTTATTATTGAATTGACATAAGCACACCGCAGATGAAAGCACAAAAGACTTGAGCATATCAAACACCTGCAGTAGTCCTCAATAAAGTTGTATTTGAACTAAGCCTTTATGAACTGTTCGGGCTTGGCTAGAGTTTGAAATTTGAGTTTGAATTTCTGGTCCAAGTTTTTGATCAAGACAAACTCAAATATTCAAGTATTTGGCTTAAAAGCTCACAAACATGATTGATTTATATTTTCATATTAAATTGATTAAATAAATAATATATATTTATAATATTTCACACACACTACACATATGTTTATATTCCTTTTCACTATTTGAGTTCAAGCTCAATGTTCAATGTTTTCATATGGAGTTGAACTCAAGCTCAAATTCTGTGGTTTGGCTAGGCTACAGGACAGCCCTGGTCCTCAATCAATAAATTGAAAAGGCTCTAGAACAACTACAGTTTAATGCTAGTAATGCAGCAGCATTTTTGCAAAACAGCCCACATCAAACGATGAGCCTTTATATTTAAAACACTTGATTTTTTAAAACCAACTCATTTTTGTTCATGCCTCAGCTTAAACTATTAGATATATCCTTCTTTTTCTCTTTTCACTTTCATTTTCTCTAATGCAAAGGTGCATAAGACAAGAGTGTTCATTGGATAATTAACTCAAAATTATCACAATAACCAATAACACAACCTAGAGCATGCAACTAGTAATCAATATATGATGCACGACTGCCTGCTTCTTTAAGGCAAGCAAAAGTAATTATATGAATGACAAGTCTTAAATAATCAAATCATTACGCATTCCAAGAGGGAAGGGAAAACAAGCATTCAAATAGACCACATGTCCCACTAGCAGGCAACCAACACCAGTCAAAAAAGACTAGAGGAAAATAATGAAAAGAGAGCATATGCCATGCAAACAAATGTAAAGGCTAAGCATGAACACTTTCAAAGAAACTTTACCTGTAAAGCAGCAATCAAACATGCATCCAGAACTTATTTATATCAAGATTATTCATCCTATAAGAACTTCTAAATGCTGACTTTAAAATCATCAGTTTCTAGACTACCGTTATTGCTTTAAGGAAATAAACTTATTAATATCAAGATTATTCATCCTGAAAGACCTAAGTGCCAACTTTAAAATCGTCAGTTTATAGAGTACCATTATTACCTTGAAGAAATATCTTCATCAGCTACATCTTCAGAAATTTGTCGGGGAACCGAAGTATCAGAAACCTCTTCATCAAGAAACTCTATTGCATCCAAATCAGAAATCAGACCAAAGTTTAAAAAGAAATTTGATAGTGAAAATTCTAAATCAATGTTGAAGATGTAAAACAATAAACTAAACATTAGATAAAGTCCAAAATTCTATCTGCACTTGAAGGCATATGCAAAGGTGATAAATGAAAATAAAAAAAGGAAGAGAGAGGTAAGTGTAGAGGGTCATTGTAATAGTAACTATCAAATCTAAATTGTGCAAGTCAGATAGCAGGACTGAGGGGGCAAATGGGTCAATTGGTTAGTCAACTTTGAATTAATTCTTGCAATTATATTATCACTCAAATTTATTAGTAAATGCATTGTACCCATTTTTTATACTCCTACCGTCCAAGATTGAATGTCATATTTCCTTTTTAGGATGTTCAAAATTGAATATGCACTCTAAAAAATAATCATATTTTTTCCTTATTAAGTACCATGAATGATCTCCTTAATTTAAAAGATTCATTAGGTGGCAAAATGGATCCCCACATATTTAAATAGATCCTATTCCCAACCCAAGTCCAAGGCATTTATATTGAATGAACATAAATGGTTTGTACTTAAATGAACTATCCATTTATTCACTCGTAATTTTCATTGTTTACAATTATTCCCAATTAATTTTTTAAATATTTAATTCAATTAATTTCTTTATAAAATGCTTTAAAATTGATCATTGTGTTTCTTTTTCTTTTCCTACATCACAGTAATTTTCTTTATTTTTCCTTAATTTTCTTAATTTAATAAATATATTTTCTGCTCTTTTTCTTTAGGCTGACTTAAAAGTATTTGCAGAAGAAAACTTTCTGTTTACAAAATGAAAATACTGAAGTTCATTCGGTATCAGTTTTGGTAATGGCACTCAGCAAATAAGAATTATTCTAAATTTATGGTTAGCTTGACTTTGGCATTTTCAAATTCGCTGACAGTGTCAACAACAAATTTCAACTGATTGTTTTTTGATTGGGTTTAAGGCAGATGGCCCTGTTAAGGGTTCACATTGATAATAAGATGCTATGGAGTAAAACTACTAATAAGATGTAGATTGGCAGTGGGGAGCAACCTAGGACTGATGGTGTTTTGTTATTTTAAACATTTTTAATAAAAAAAAATATACTTCCTTTACTCCAAATTGAATGTTCACTTTTGACTTTAACAAAAATTTACTCCTTTATCCTTATTATTAATACATTTAGTAGAGGGATCCATATGTTACCAGGAAATATGACCCCCTTTAAGCTCAATTATTAAGGTAGCAACTTAAATCGTGAACAAGGAACATAATCAAAAGAGGCAAATAGAGCAAAATGGATATACTGCTGCTCTTGCATATTTTGAAATAAAAACAAACTAAATTCAGTGGCCTATATTTCCATTCCCTTCATCCAATTAGCTTTAATTTCTTGTAGATACCATTATCTAGTCAAAAGAATAAAAATTTCTGGAGATAGGGCATGGAAATGCAAAGAGATTGAGAGACTGCTTTATTGCAATTTCAGATTTACTTCTATGGGGATTCATTTCCTCCTAATGCTCTTGCTTTTCATTAGTAAAATTTTTCTCTTTTACCACAAAATATAAAAAACTCAATATCAGTTTTCAGATACCTAAAGGCTGATTCAGGTAGAAATTGACTGAAGCACATAATTGTGTATCATTGTCAGCTTGTGGCTCCTGGAACCAAGAAAAACAAGAAACATTACAATCTATAATCACATAAAAGTTGCATAATAATAAAAGTAATTGTACCTGCATCCAGAAGAAGAACTTCCTATCATCTGTACGAAATTTCAAAACGTAAACCCTATCAGATGATTGTTTAACCTGAACAGTCCAAAACACAGTCAAGCAATTATCACAGGGAGAATTTAATTAAAAAAATGTATAAATTATATAAAGCACTTACTTTCTCAAAAATAGCTTCGTCTGGGAAGATAATCTGATCCTGTTTTCAGCTAATAGTTAAGAAATTTAGCTCTTGCAAATATTAAAAAAACCAACAAGCCAGGGTTAAGTAATTATGACTGTCCAAACTTGTCTCATTCTTTAGCTATGTGCTCAGACCTAATTACAAAATGAACTGCATTTAAGCATCTAGAGTCCATGTGATTTTTTGAAGCAACAGAAAATTCTTTAATTTACTTTTTCTGATGGTACAAGGAGCATACAAATCAGTTTGATTTAGACCTTATGGCTTACCCTCAGTGCTACATTCCAAACATCCCATTACATTAGTCAAAATTCATTAAGCTGCGTCCATTACATTAGATATCATTATTTCAAACATAGTCCAAATGTAAAAATTGGTCTAAAATGTCACCCACATTTGCTCAAACTAAATCAATATTCTTAAGCGTGTCAAGTATGGTTCAACACTTTTTTAGCAAAATCAATTCAGCATTTCAAGACAAACCACATCCAAGCATAGTCTTAATTTTTGTCTCACACTATGCACATATTTCCAGTCATAAATCAAGTGGTATTTGAAAAATAACTACAAACAGTGAAAATGCTGGTCACTGAAGAGGTCTTAAACAAAAAAATAACTAAAAGCATAAATATGACCAAATAAGGGGTGCCAAAAGAACTAGGATACATCTTCTACAACATTTTGCGATCGATCAACCCACTGATAGTGGACCAGTCCCTCTTCACCCTATCAGAGTCAAACAAAGACAGTTAAAAAAGAAAATCATGTGTCAAACTTTTACCACTGCAAATAAATGCAGCCTAAAATCAAAACCAAAACAAAATTTCAGACTTAAAAGCTGAACAATATATAAGTGAGGTGATAAATTTGATTTTTGTTTTCTTTCTACATACCCTTCCTATTCGAACAAGACCTTTGCGTGAATCTGGAATAACACGAGCTCCCTCCATGAGCATTTTACCAGCACGAAACTCCAGCAAAGGATCCTGCCAAAACATGCAGGTAAGGATGCTAGTATTATCAAATAGAAATTTATCTTGAAATCCCACAACTTTCAACATTCATAACCTCACATTTCAATACATCAAGATAAAAGAAGAGAAAACAGAGAAATAATATTATTCAGAACGAAAATGTATGCAAAGGCGAATACAAGGGAGCGGGAGCATTTCTTAAATTTTTTAGCCCCAAGAATAATGTTTTAGATTGTTTCTGGAGATGAGTTTTTGCCATTCTGGATACTTAAAACTGATATAAATTTCAAATGCAAAAGATAGCTTTAATATCTAAGAATTAGTTGTTTGAGAACTAGACCAAAACGGCTGGTCGAACTGGTCGGTCCATGAACCCAGTCCCTTAAACAGTCCAGTTGAATCCTAAAGAATGTTTTTTTTCAATTTCTCTAGTGTTCAACTCAATTTAGGCAGGCTGGTTGAACTGCTGTTGAACCAGCCAGTTTAATATTGACCCAATTAGTGTGATAAAATATTATAAATTGGGACAAAATTAGTTCCTATTTTTCTTCTACAAATTTTCTTCCTATGTTCACCAATTTCTGCCCTATTCTACCGTTCCGAATAATGAAAACTCAAAATTATTAATAGCGAGATTATAGAATTCGACAAATTTTACCTATTTTCTTTCATCATCAACTTATTATATATTATCTTAGTTGTATATTTATGAATAAAAAACATGTTACTTTTTGAGCATATTTCCGCTAAATTATTAATAAATGTTTATTTATATTAAAAACAAATTTAATCATTAAATCACCAGTTGAATTATGGTTCAATTGCAGCTCAATTATGGTTAGACCAATGAATCATAAACCAGTTAATTTTTTTATGTGATGTCAATCCGGTTACATTGCTAAGAATATGAAAACTTGATTGGATTGAGGATTTCATATTCTTAAATATTACAAAGTTTTTCCTCAACCAACAACCAAATACAGAAACCAAATCCACAAGTAAAAACATAAAAGTAATTTCATTGTCGTTCTCAAAAGGGGTTACTCCAATATTGAAACAATGTCAAACATGAATTAGCAACAAATACTCTAAAATATATGTTCAGTAACAAAAAAGCAATTAGTAACCCCAGATCAAGCTGAATTAAATTCCACATATTGGAAGCCCAATCAATAAGCAATATCATTATTTAATTGGTAGCCATTTGATATCAAGAATGAAGTTCACTGAAGCCCTTCTGAGCCCAGTCTGTAGATTGAAGATGTCCTTCCAGGGTGAAGGAATCATTTGTATGAACCATGCAAAGCAGAGGGCAAAAGGAAGGTGAGGATGGAGGAGAACAAAGAGATGAGGAGTTAAAACTCAAACTGATCTTTCCTCAACATATTCATAGTACTTTACACATATCACAGAAAGTACAAAAGGATTAAAACATGACCATCCCAAGCCACACAAAAATTTCATGCTTGCTATTAGTTTCCCTACTTCTTTCAGGACTATACTACAAAAAATATACTCCCTCCAGATCACAATGGATTGCCTTTGGGCCATTTATGTTGTATCAAAATAAATGCTTGTCTACACTTTTTGATGCATCAATCATTAACCTTTCTATTTCACCCCCATTTAACAACTTGATTTAAGTGGAAGACAAAAAAAAGAGAAAGAGATGAGTGTTTAATTTGGAGTAAAAAAAAAATCTTATTAAGGGTATATTAGAACTTTATACCAAAAACTTCATTATTCTCATTACATTTAATAATACATATGCAAATGGCCAAAAGGCCATCTATTATGACCCAAGGGGGTATTGTTCTCAATACCTTAATCAAATTTATTGGAGAAAACTTGTTAAAAGATACCTTCATCTGAAATTCATGTTGTATCAAAACCATTACTGATTCACTGTGGACTCTCAAGGATAAAAAATAGATCAATCAGTCCAAGGTCAATATAGAAATCAAAGCTAACGAGTTCCACAACAAATGAAATATAAGCAAAACTTCAAATTTCAAAAGTTTCCTGTATCTCTTTGGTCCTATAATCAACATTAGGTAACCTGATCCACATTAGTCATCGCGATATTAATTAGTGACTTGGAATAATAAGCACTGAAATACACAGAAGTTTGTTTCCCCATCATTCAAATATAACAAAAACTTAAATTTAAATGTGTCCCAGTGTTTATTTGGAACGTATATTTACTCTGTAGCCAAACGCCCTAACTCATATTAAGTCATTGGAAAAGTCAAGCATTGAATAAACTCAGCTCATAAACAGCTCATAAACTCAGATCCTAAATCCTAGACTTAGATAATATAGACAAACTAACAAAAGGATCCTAGATTCCTATCCCCTCCAACAAAATTTTAGTCCTTAATCCCATTCTTATTAGATTTTCCTTCTAATGGAGCATGTTTCCTCTAATGTTCAATATCTCTTTTCTTTCAGTAGGTTTTATATTATTCCATATTTACCATAAGAATTTCCTAATATTCTTATCTTGTAAATCAAAAGTAAGCTTTATGGGCTTTTGCATATGTATATTAAATCTTATTCACGTTTCTGCAATGGATGTCTCACATGAATTTGTTGTCTTCATAAGTCATAGGTTTAAAATCCTTGGTCCAATCTGATATTACTCCCAAGGTCTAGCAGTTATTCGGAAGGCCTTGTCAAAAAATTAGGAACATATACATTTATCATTTCAAGAAATGCATCATTGAACAAGGAAATTTACAGTCAATTAAGATAATTTTGAAGCAACCATAGACATCTACATCAACTGGCATCAGTTACATATATGTCCACAACTGTCCAAGTATATTCAATGTCGATATCATAAAAATCCCTAAAATGAAAAGCTCTTAAATTAGTAAGACTTTTGCTAGAAACTGCAATTACAATCAAAAGAAGAATACAAAGACAAACCACAATGCACCAACAAGTATACAATTTATGCATACCTGGATATGAGAAAAAGTCTCTGTAGCTGAGGAAGCCATGACTCTACTTTTCTTCTATCTCTTCTATCCTTCTTTTATACAACAAGACTAGTAATTTCAAAGAAAATAAATAAGCAAATGCAAATTAATCAGTAGATAGTCTCAAGCGACGCAAAATTCTATTTTTCCATAGCTATATATTAGAAAGAAATACATCCAAAACTAGAAGTAATGTTTCTCGGAAACCCAGAAAAAAATCTACAGGTTAAGCAAGCATAAATATTTAACAAGGGCATGACCAATAATCCTATCTTTTCCTGTTATGCATCTTGACAACAATTTTTGAAACATTACATCAAGAACCAAAAAAAAAAGAAGGAAGAAGCTACCGATATTGTTTGGGAACAAAAGACAAGTAAAATTAAATTACGGAGAAGCAAAACAAAGAAAAAATTAACTAGCTGTCATCACAGTTAATGTCCAAAAACCCTAGTTAATTACCAAAAACCGAACAGTAAATAATGATAAACATCAAAGAGGAGATTAAATTGAATGATGAACATGAATTAATCTTACCTCAGCTCGTAGTTTTCAAGTCCCTGATAATCAAATTTTCCAGAACCGGACAACGAATTTGTGGGGCGATTGTTGTTAATGTTATACTTCTATTCTATTCTTGCGCTGAATCGCAGGTATTAATGGACTGGGCTTGAACTTTAAAGATTGATGATATGGGCCAGGGCTTTTACTACAGTGATCTTTCGACTGCTCCAAACTCCTCTCCCACACCTAAAAGATTGCACGAATTTTCTTCTTTCTTTTGTTTTTTAATACTTCTTTTACCCACTGATGAGCAGCATAACTATGCTTAGCATCTCCGATCCTCCATAATCGATGTAAAAAAAATATGACATCTATAAAATTAATAGTATGATTAAATATTTTTTCCGGTGTATAAAGTTTTAAAATACGTTATGCTAACATGTCAATAATTTTCATATTGACAGTATCAACAATAATTTTATATATTGACTCAGTCAAAAAAGAAAAAACACCAAAAAATTTGAAAAAAATGATAAAAATTCAAATGATTCAGCAAGTGGGTCTTTGAATAAATTCACAAAATACGAAAAATAAACATAAATTGCACACGGTTGTCTCATGTCTATTTCTTGTAGTAATCATTGAAGGAAGATAGTTCACTACGTTGTCCTCTCTTGCAAGATGAATTGCACAAGTTACACCCAAATTGAACTAAGTCTTCTTTTTCATTTATGTCCAATATGCTAGTCCTTTTTTATATTTAATTTTAATTTTTTAAAAGTTTCTTTGAGTTTGTAATTGAATAATATGAAAAGTAGATCGATAGAAATAAGCAAGCTAATTTATTAATAAATTGAGTCATGTTCAGGTGGATTGTTAGTGGCTTTTGGAGTTATGTCTGAAATTGGTCTTGTGCAGAGAATTTAGTTTGTTGTGTTGTGTGATCATTATTTCTTGTTTGGTGTTTGTGGTAGTCCTTCAATGTTGGGCTTGGGTCTCTTCATACTTGGTAAATTTTTTTGTTTCATCTTGTAATTATTTCTACCTATTGAGGCTTTTCTAATACAATATTTGCCTTTCAAAAAATAATAAAAAATTAATCCTTTGATAATAGCTTGTGAGAAATTTTTGCATCTTATAGGTATAGATGCCATCATCTCTATTTCTAGCATTTATGTTTTCAATAACATTTTTTGTTTCAACAAGAAATAATGATAAATCATCTCTTCTCAAGGCAAGACATAATGAATCCACAAGAGTTGGCAACTTCAACTCTTCACAAATACAATCCAATTACACCATGTCATCTTGAATACTAAACCAACCTACTCAATTAAATGAATCGTTTCATCCTATCTAATAGAACATATCTTTATCATGATAACTAACAATATTTCGTCAACAATGTAATTTCAAAGTTTATTGAATTATTCAATGATTAATACTCAAACTTATAATGCACCTAATGGTCAAAAAATAAAGTGCAAACTTCTATTGAATCCCAAGCTTCAATGACTAATAACGACTCTAATAATTCTCATGGTTCAAATTGCCAAAAAATAATCGACTAAAAAATAATATATGTCATTAACAAAGGCTTGGTTGTATGCTTTAGTTGAATTTAGACATGGGTAACAATAAAAGAGTACGACTATGTGGGATCGAATTCTAGAAGTTTGAAAGGAGAATATGAGAGCTAAATTCAATAATATCATATCCAATTACAACATATAATGCCATTAGAAAATATACAACAAGCAGTTAACAAATTCATTAGATACTCTGAATGACTTGAAAGAAATCCACAAAGGTACAAACTTTGAAAAACCTAAGAGAGGGGTGAATTAGGATTTATCCGATTTTCTTTTACTTTAATTCTAACAATGCTTTCTAAGACAACAAATAACAAACACTTAGTGCTCAAACAGTGTGTGAAATAATGTGTTTAAGAAATTAGCAAAGAACACAACGATTTATAGTTGTTCGATTTATCCAACAAAACCTAACCCACTACCTTGAGCTATCTGCTCAAGGATATCACAAAACCTTCGATCTTCCATGGATTAGACATATGAATCCTAAAAGACCAACACTTATGCAATTAAGACATTAGTCCTCATCAATGTTTGTCATTAATCAAAATTAAGACATTAAAAGCTTTAGGGCTTTTAAACTCAAATAATTTTATAAGAATGTTATATTATGTTCAAACAATTTAGTAGTTTACACTAGTCAAACATTCAAGATATGCTTCATCTATGATACTGAATATGGTTTTCATAAATTAAAAAAACAATGGGATTGTATGAGGATATGAAGGTAGCGAATTCAAATTCTTTCATTGTTGGGAAATCATGATAAAGAATCCTAAATGACACTCAAAACATGTAGATAGAAAAACTGCATCAAATCAACAAAAAATTGACATCAATTCACCAAAAATTGAGGAATCCTTACTCAGTATCAACAACAATAATGTGGCTGAATGTACTAATTTTGTTGTCATACACCTCCAAGGAAGTGTGGTAGATGCATTAAATAAGTTACAGTGCACTTTAGATAAACAAGTTAGTATGCAACAAACTTTCAATTAAAAGACCAAGTGATGAAAATAATATAATTGAAAGAAAATGCACAAAAAAATAAAGGCAATACCAAAACTCATAATAAACCAAGATTTAAGCAAACTTTTATTACTCATTCTAGCATTCTATGAAAACATGCATGCTCATATTTTGAAAGAATAGGAAAGTGATTGCCTCTTTGGAGCCAATATGGTTAGCAATTTCATATTACTTTATATTTTACATTAATGTTCATGGCAACATGTCTTTAATGCTAATAATTTGTTTACCCTTTCCTCCTTTTTAGAAGTTGTCACTACTAGAAAACCAAGTATAGATGGCGGCCCTAAAACCACCATTTATATTCCCACGACTATCATATATAGTATATATGGCGGCCATGACGGTTTTTGGACAGTCATGAAAAAAATGCATGATTTATATTATATGGCAGTCTTCAGACTATTATTTATAGTTTTCCAAATCTGTCATAAAAAAAATACCAAAAAATGTAATATATAAAAAGATTAAATGACACTTTTATATGATGATCATTGGATCGTCATTTATACTTTTATTTATATATGACGATCCTACAGCCATCATATATATTTTTATACACAAGAAACAATTATATATACTTTTGATTTTATATGACAGTCCTAAGGCTGTCATATATAATCTTTTTTTTTGTAATTGTCTAAAAATGTCATATATAATCAATTATTTGCATCTTTATTTAATTATATACAACAATCTTAAAATCACCATACATTTTTGTTGGCGATTTCATGCATATTACTTACCTACAAATTGTATGTAATAACTTATTATTTCTAATGTCCTAAAAACACAATAATTTGAAATCACAACAAAAACACTTAATAACAAAAGAATTCATTATCAAATCTCCCAAGTCACATTATGAAGAAAAATATATACGTGAAAATCGTAGCTACGTGCTTTACAATACTTTTAGCTCCAGACAAAAAACATTTTAAATCTACATTGTCAATCAAGATATATACTACATTTTCCTTTTGGAGTTGTAACTCTCCACAACACCTTGAAGAAGAGAAGAATCCATGAAATGACATCCAACAAATGACATAAGAGCTTGAGGTACCAAGAGACCTGTTTTTGTCAGCAACTCTGGAATGGATAATAGAAAGAATCAGGCTATTTTTCATATAGGTAAATTAAATATGAAATGTGCATCCATTCATGTAAAACATATATAACCAGATATTATGGAATCTCAAATAGCTATTGAAAGTAGCAAGTATTATATTAAAGATTGTAGAGAGGATAAAAAAATATATATATATAATAAAAAAATCATAGGAAATACAATAAAACTTAAGACTTATGTCAAAAATAAAAATATAATAAAAAAAATACATAAATACATGTTTTCCCCTAAATTATAGTACATTTTAATTATTGTACAAAAACAAAATTTGCATAGTCAGAAAGGAAGGGATGAAAATATGACCTCAAGAAGTGCTATCTTTTGCTCAAGGTTACTTGCTTTAGTTGTCCTATGAAGAAGGTATACATATCACTTATTGTAATTTATCTATATATTTTAATAATCATTTAAATGGCTATTCAGTAGCTGGACAAGGGTCAATTTAAGCTGGTGAAAACAAGTACTTTGGTGTAACAGTGATGAATGAAACTCATCACATGAAACTCAGTAGTATTTTGAAAAAATGGGACAATAATTAGTTTTGCTTCTCTTCTTGTAAATTTTGTTTCTTGCATGGAACTAATCACATATACCATTACTCTTCGATTTTATGTATGTCTTACAAGGTATTAAATATGTGCATATATTTTTCTCTTAATTTAATTAAGTTTGTGCATATACAATCTTGATATTATGAAAATTGAAACTTGAATTGTTATATAGAAGCCTTAATCAATGTATATAAAAAAAATCAATAGACAACTGGATTGGCCAATTATGATTCCCACAACCATAATTAATTGGTCAAAAAGCCCAAAATCAAACACAAACAGATAAGTATGAAAAAAATGCAAACTTGACTGACTATCAAATTCTATGAGAAGACAAAAATAAACATCACATCTCCAACACAAACAAAGCGACTAGTTCAGTGGTTCTTGAATACGCATAAATAAACTGAAACAAGAGAAAAAGAAGAAACGAGTTGATACATATGTAATCATCAGGTGTAAATTGTTGGCTATGGAATATACTTGATCCACTTTGATTAAAATAAAAGGAATAAGAAAGAGACTGAGAACACATAAATGGATATTGTCCAACCTTACATTGCATTAAATGAAATACAAGTGTGTTTTTCAAATTTTATTTTATTAAATTTCTCTGCCATTAGCAAGGCTATAGTATTTTCTTGGATTTGTATTGCAAAAATGTTAGCTTTTCATGCTACCAAATTTCTTATTCCATTCATATCAATAAACTTCTTATGCATGCTAACAAGGAAAGTGAAGATGAACGGTAGGGAAATATTACCATAACACAATTAATTCTAGGAAACAAAAAAGTTTCATATGGCAAAAATATTAGCTCTCCTAGCATGAAATGATAAAAGATAAAGATGTTGATTCTTTGCTCAAAATCGTACCTTATATCTCAAAAGAGAATTTGACTTCAAAAATCATACCTTGTATTTCCCAAGTTCTAGCCATAGATTGAAAAGGCACAGAGTCAATGAATATTTAGTGAAGACCAACTAGAATTTAATCACTAGAGCTGGACACGTTCACAAACAACCAAGAATACAAAATTCTATTTACAATAACAAGAAATTAGTAAAAACTTGAGTTAACAATTATCAAAAAGTAGGATACATAATGTGCTAGCCTCTAACATAATATTAAATTTATATATTAGTATATAATTTTATGGTATGTTTTGCTCCAGAAATACTGGCCTTGGGCTCCAAATGATCATCAATTAATGATCTATGATTCAACATAATAAAAATGCAGGGGAAACAAACAATATGCTGTATGATTACTCTTTTCAAAAAGTCATGTATACCAAGTGAATGGAAACAACAAAATAACAGACAAAGGAAATTAAAGAGAGAAAAGTCACTTTCATTTATGAACACCAATAACCAAAATGAGTACTTTTAGAGGAGAATTTCAACTCTTGTTTGATAGTAAGAAATTCTCGGGCTTAAGGTCACGGTGCATCACACCCATGAAATGACAAACCTGCAGAACATTGGCACAACTTTGCAAATTAAAACAATAGCTCTTCACTGTAAATAATTGAACAAAATTAAAAGAAAAATCAATATTATGTGTGAAAAAATACATTTTTTATCACCTAGAAAATGAGAAAGGCAAAGATTTGTTTAGAAATTGCAGCAAATGAAAAATCCCAACTTGAAATTCAAATTAAATCATAGGTCACAAATAAGTTTTAGACTCCATTTTTTTTTATTAATAGAAGAACCTTGTTCAATATTTGTCACATAATATAAATAGAACATAAATAAGCGAACCATCTGAAAATTTGTATCCACAGTTAAATCATTTGAAAATTTGTAAGAGAGTTGTTACATAATACATGCTTATGCAACAACTTTCTTACAAAGATTTTATGGATGAACACAATGATGGCACTAAATAATATTATCAATTTTATTTTTCACCAAATGTATTCATACTCTCTCCCCTCCCTAGCATCAAATCCAACATTTTTTTAGCATCATTGAAGCAAAATATTCTCTCTTCTTCACTTTTGCTTTAGACCTTACACCATATATAAATAAATAGTAATTTGTTCATGTTTCACTTTTTATCAAACATGAGTAGAAGTACTACTATCTCTATATATATATATATATATATATGAAAGCTCTAAACCTTTTAATGTCTTAATTTTGATTAAATGACAAATATTGATAATAACTAATGGTTTAATTGTATTAGTGTTGGTCTTTTAGGTTTTATATATCTAATCCATGCAAGATCGAAGTTTCAAGTCTTCAGGAAAGAACGTTTGGTGTCAAACGTTGAAAATAAGCAGTTTTTGGATTAAATAGGATCTAGAGATGTAGTGTTATTTCTTTCTATATCTATTAGATGTCTCTAGGTCTACCTCTATGAGTAATAAGTTCTATAGGTTGCTCAATAAAAGTGAAATATTTTTCAAAATGCATTTCATTTAGATAAAACATGAGTTGGGTATTTGAAATGATTATCAAAATACATGCACATACTTTAGAATTCATAAAATGTATTCCACAAACTCTTGGAGTTGCTTGGAATCTTATTTTGCATAGTTTTAATGCATGTGCGGTCGACCTAACTGAACTGTGGTCGACCAGACCTCTCAGCTTATCGTCCGCTGAATGTCCAGAGCTCTCTGGAACACTTGCGGATGATGGTGTGGTCGACCGGACTTCTCAGCTCATCGTCTGCAGTATGTTCAGAGTTCTCTGGAACACTTGCAGATGATGGTGTGGACGACCTTTCTGATATGCGGTTGACCGCACTTCTCCTAAGTGGGATTCAAACAGCTATTTTTATGACCGTTGGTGCATACATATAAGTACCCAATTGTTTAAAAATTTTAGTATCACGACATTTTGAGCAAAAATCTAATTCTTACACTTCATAGAACATCTTGAGATCATCTTGAAACCCATATATAACATTCATATTGTGAAATTCATCAAAGTAAGGTTGATACTAAAATCATTGGTGTTCTTGAGCAATTTAGAGGAAAATATTACTCAAAGAGGTATTTATGTTTTATATTGATATATCTTCACATTAAGATGATATATATATCAAACTCATCTTTTTCATATTTTGTTTACTTTGTTCAAGGTTGCTTTGAGCTTAAAACTCTAAGGGTTAGAGTGAGCCTTGAATCATAGAAAATTGTGATTGTATTAAGAGTATCTATTTCATTAATTGTTGTATTAGAGATAGGTGTGTAATCAAGGTTGTGTTATAAAACTCAAGGGTTGAGTAAGCTTGATTGGTTTGTTGAGGTTATTTGTAAAACCCTAAGGTGAATTGGGTGAGTCTCTATTGTAATCTCTTGTACTAAATTAGTGAAAGGTTTTGTGAAATCCTTGAGTAGATAGCTCAAGGCAGTGGATTAGGTTTTGTTGGATAAACCGAACCACTATAAATCATTGTGTCCTTTGTCTATTTCTTGAACACATTATTTCACACACTGTTTGAGCACCAAGTGTTTGTTATTTGTTGTCTTAGAAAACACTGTTTGTTTTAAAGTTAGAAAAATCGGTTAAAACCTAATTCACCCACTCTTAGGTTTTTCAATATATATATATATATATATATATATAAGTGTCTTATCAATTAGCACAACCACTAAATTTTGTTATGGGATTATTGAAATCTAGGCAGTTTTCAACTTTGATGACAAAGTTTGTCTGTACGATTCTCAAATTTAAACCTAACAATTTTTATATAGATATGGAAAGTATGGATCGTATCCATATAAATTGGTCAACTCTTAAATTATAAAAATTAATCGAAAAATGTTTTGGACTTTTGGATATTGTGAATAAGAAAATAACAATAATTTAAAACAAATATTTTTGGGGTTTTTGAAATGATGAATCATAATTAAAAATGATTTATGGAATAAAAATTATATAAACATCATTAGAAATGAACTAGTATCAAGTTATATTTTCATAGGATTAATCATAGATAAAAACATTATTCAGTAGTTGGTTTTAGAATCTCGATCAACTTAGACAGATTTCTATCATTACAAATTAGATTAATCACAATAAGCTCAAACAGATTAATCTCTAATTTAATTAAACATCACTATCAACCAACATGTATAGGATTCTTAGTCAAATTGCATTAAGTCAATAATGTATCACTTACATTAAATTGTAAAAATCAGCTTCAATTATATACAATTTAAATTATATAATTTCGCTACTAATTTAATTAAGTCAAGAGTTGTAACTCAATTAAACTAATATATGCTACTTGAATCATTAATACAAGATTAATAATTCTAGCTATATAAACACATTTATTAACTAGATTGTCAATCCAATTAATTCACACAATTATATTAATTAAAATAGAAATTATATAAATACTCAATTAATATATATAATTAAAACTTTTAAACAAAGAAATAGAAAGGAAATGTGAAATATATCCATTAAATAACACAATTAATCGAGTTTTAAACAAAATATGTAATTAAATAGCATATAAATTAGTTAATTTATGAGTACATAATTTGAGTAAACCAAAATAGTATGTTGTATTAACTTGATAGCCTTCGTTTGACTTTGATATCAAAGGCCAACACAGATGCACTAATATACAACAAATCCTATAGTTTTAAGTACAAAAAGATCCTACACAATGCAATGATTGGATAAAAGACTAACTCAAATATTTTTCTCTATTTCTCATAAAAATTTTATATCCAAAACAACTATTACATCCAAATTTTAAATTTCCTCTCAACCTCTAGGTCTCACCTATTTGCAAAAACAATACTTTTTAATTAAAACTCAAATAATTTATTAACTTTATTTTATACACTTTATAATATTATAAACAATGACCCCAAAAAAATCATATCGAATTCTCCATTCTTTACCACAAATTTCTTATACAATCACAACAGACCCTTATAATTTCCAAAACAAAACAAAATAACACTTCTAGACATTCAATCAAAATACACCCTTAATAAATTTAATGTACATAATTAATATGCTATTAATGTAAAATAGCTTCCTTAAGAAAAACCAGTGGAGACAACTTAAAAATGCCATTCTTCAACGAATATTTCAATTTAGGATTTAATGCTAAATTTGACTGAACTATTAACAAGGTCTCCAACAACATCAGTGAAATGTAAAATGCAACTAGCATTCCTCAAATTGTTCTTACCCATCATCAAGCCATATCTATATTGTTCTCAGCATAGTATATATTCTGACTTGATTGAAATAATCAAATCAAAGTAGATGAATAGAAAGTTTGATGAAAGTGAAAACAAATGGAAAAAAATTGTCAACTGAAACTCTGTATCAACATCATTATAAAAAACAAAATACTACTAGAACTAGAATACCATGTTTGAATTCTTGGAGGCTACCAGTGCTAAGATAAAAATGATGAAAGAACTGAATAATAAAATTCCGTGAAACCCATAATGAACCCAAAAAAGCAGGTGCCTACAACTACAAGGCTATTGAGATTAGCGACGAGAGGCGAGACGAGAAAGTGAGAGAGTAGCCGCGGATTGTAGGGTTAGCACAAATGAGGGAAGAAGATGAGAGGGAAATGGAGACATTTTGTTTAAGTGTTGGAATTAGTGGTACTCTTCTCATTTTTATTGTTTTTGCCTTTTTGTCATTAAAAGATAGGCAGTATTCTTTCCCTCCTTCCTCAAAACTGAAAAAATTAGGGAGCTTTTGTTAAATAAAATAATATTTAATTCAAAAAAATAAAAAATATTTTTGTGTATATAATACATATTTAATTACATTTATTTTTTATATAGAAAATGATGTTTATTTGGTTTTTCAATTATATAATTTGATTTTTTACTAGTGAAAACTGAATTGAATCGTATTTCTTTAAAAACAAGTATTGAAAACAGATATTTAAACAATTCTATTTTTAATATAAAATGTAAATATTAAATTTCACTTTAAAATATTAAATATTTCTATTTTAAAATATTTTAATATTAATTCAAATTTTGGTTTAGTTCACAAAATTCATAAATTAAAAATCAAAACGAATTAAAAATGTTTTCATTATCAAAACAAACTGAATCATATACAACTGAAAAAAACTTAATCGGAATTTTAAATGCAATTCAATTTGATTCGGTTAAGTTTTTAATTCAAATTGAATAATACACATACAATCATAACACCGTAACATGTACTAACATGTGATCTTATTACTGTAATTAGAATAAATATTTGGCAACTCCATAAATTTTTTTTTGTAGTGTATATAATATTTATGTACATATAAACTATATAAATCATATAAACAATTATATATGCATATAAGTATTTATGTCTATGTATGAAGATAAAAACAACTTTAAAAGCTACCTTCCGTATGAAATCTTAAAATTTGGTAAATTAAATTATTATTAAATTTTTTAATGAGATCCAATTAAGTATTAATATGTATACACACTAATTTAAAATTAATTTAGAATTCCCCCAAAAAGAGTTTACACACACACACACACACACACACATATATATATATATATATATAAATTACATAGATTCAAAATTGGGCCAATTTTAAAATTGACCACTTTATTTCAAAATGTATTCAAATAATAAAATTAATAAATTATGAGAAGAAATAATAGTAAGGAAAAATTGGCATTATTTTAAGGGCAAATGTGAAAATTTTCCAAAAATTTTAAGTCACATTAAATTATTTACAAAGTAATTTAATTGAATTGAATCTTATTAATAAAAGAAGTAATTCACAATCAATTTGAATTTTTAAAACAATGTTTATAATATTTTATAATTAATGTTCATACTATATATATAGTACTTTGTGTGTACTATTTGAACATCTAAACTCTAATTATATAGAAATGGACAAGATAAAATTTTGTGTGTGTGTATATTTGAACATCTAAACTCTAATTATATAGAAATGAAAAAGATAAAATTTATTGTAAGCACTGCACAATCATAACACACTAGTATACATCCAGCTATTTATATAAATTATGTAGTGCACAATAATATTAATTAAATTTATTACAGTATATAGATAATAGAATATTGTAAATATCCTAGAAAATTAAAATATATGAGGAAATAAATTGTTATGTGCCATGGAGCAACAATTGCAAAAAAGGTTTGACATATAGAGATGCGCATATATATATATATATATATATATATATATATAGATGGCGCCTCCAAAACTGCCATTTATGTACCAAAAACCGTCATTATAAACAAAGAATTAATGTTCATATTTTTTAACTATAAATGGCGGTCACAATACCACCATAAATGATCCAAAATATATATGGCAGCCTAAAGATCACCATTTATATTAGGAGTTATATATGACGGCCAAATAGCCGTCACTATAGTCAAAATATAAATGGTGGTCTAATGGTCGTCATTTAAGAGCCCAAGTATCGTCAAATGATAGCTAACATATATGAAGGCCTATAAAGCATCATTTATACTGTATTATACTGATGTTAAATTGTTTATAAATGATGGCTCGTCACAAATAATGCATTATATATGATAGTTGGTTGACCACCATAAATAATGCTTGTAAATGACGATCTGTCATACATATGGGTATTAATGGCGGTTTTTGGATAGCCATATAAAACACCGTCATTAAGGCCTCTTTTTCTTGTACTGTGTAGCCATGATCAAACACCAACAGTTGGAGTGCGCATTATGTGAATTTGATCTATTCAAGTATATTATATTTTTTTGTGTTGTTTTTGTGAATAATGTTTTCAATGGGATTGCTATAATGTTTGAATCAAGTGTATTCTTGAAAATTGATATAAGTTTAGTCTATATTATAAGTTTTTATGGATTTTACACTTTATCTTTATATCTTGAATCCATTATGCATTTTACTTTCAACATCCATGGATATATATATATATATACACACCTGTATATTTTGATCATATGTTGGTTTTCATAATGCATATGAAGAGTAAAATTATCTTTGTCCACATAAAAAGTAGCAAAATGCATATGGCTGTTGAGATTTCAATCCCTGGAAATTATGAGAGATATAAGCTTGATTAATTCATTATCAAAATAATTTTCTCTGCAAATACTTGACATATTTTTTTTATGGTTTTTGATTGTTTTATTTTCTTAGAGTTTTGCCATTACACAAGAGAGAAAATTTGAAAAAGTTGCATAATGTTTGAAGATTATATATATAAGGTAAGCATTTTAGAGAAAATTAATGGAGGAATTTTATTGGCAGCAGTTTCCCTTCTTGGAATTTCTTCCAAGAATCACTTATACATTTTTCCTTCTAATGTGGAATTTGAATTTGTTGTAGAGTTGCAAATGCATTTTATGGCAACTAGGGTATCATCCTTTACTATTTTAATATTGATATGTAGAAAAAAGGAAAAAAAGCCCTTGTAATAATAGATGAAGGAACAAAAACTCTTAGGATGAGGAGAACAAGTGAATATGCAACACTTTTTGGTAAATTTTCAATGGCACGCTAAATTTGGTGAGGAAAAACGTATGAATGCACCAAGTAAAAATACAAAAATTGAAATACTTATAAATGTAATTTTAAAAATGTTGAGTAATGAAAACTTAAATATTTCCAAAAATTGAAACACTATGCACCTCGTATGTAAAAGTAAGTATTAGTCTACTATTTAAAAAGCTGATCATGTCTTCTGTACTCGTACGTTTGTCAAGTGATTTCTTGATAGTGGATGCTCAAGACACACGATCAGGAATGCATCCATACTTGTTGACATTAACCAAAACATGAAGGTTTTGTGACATTTGATGATAACAAGAAAATGAAGATAATTGGCATTAATAATATTGGTAAAAATTCATCTCTGAATCGTTATATTCAAGATGAAGTTTTTGTTAAACAACCTCTTAGTTTTGTGTATGAATCTTTTGAAAATCATGTTTACAAACTTTCCAAAGCTTTGTATGATTTAAACAAGCTCCAAGAGCTTGGAAGGAAAAACTTAGCAATTTCCTCATCAAAAAGATTTTTACTAGAGGAAATGTAGACATTATACGGTTTATAAAAAAACAAAGAGCATAACATCGTAATTGTTCAAAGTTATGTTGATAATATTATATTTGGTGCTACTAATAAACAATTGTGCAAATATTTTTCTAAGACTGTGTATGATGAGTTTGAAATTAGCACGGTGGGTGAGTTAAACTTTTTCTTAGGCTGGCTAACTTGTTTATTGATGTGTAACTTGAAAGTTTACCAAATAAGAGTTTTAGGAAACTCTGATAGACTTCCAGATGATACATGGAAAATATGCAATCGATTGAATCTCATAAGACTATTGTCCATAAAAAATGTGCTGGACTTGCGGATGATTATCTAAGAAAACCTTTGATCAATCATACATCTGAAGGCATGAATTGGAAAGTGGACAGAAGACTTGTGGAAGACCATAAACAAAAATTTTGGTAGACTGCATATTCAAATTGATCACCAGCAAAGTGTTTAGAGAGCAAATTTCAATATGCAGATGCACCTGTGGTGGACTGCAGATGTTGGGCAATTACAAAATACCCTCTTTGCGAACAAGCAATCCAAAGAAGAATAATGACATTCTAAGAAAAAAAGAACCATGACTGCTCTTCCTTCATCATCTTCTCAACATGGTGCTCTATTTCGAGGCAAGCACTATGTGGTTCGACACAATGACTATTTCAAGTATTGTCAAGTAACTTCTGATATCACCATTGATAGAAAATAGTTTCCTTTCAATAGGGTTTTAACATATGAGACTTGGCAAGGATGAAATAACATTGTAGGATACAATGAGCCCATACATAGTGTGTGTATTAGTTTTATGTCAATGTTGAGAAAGCTAAAGATAAATAGGTAAAATCCATTTACTTTCTCTCAAGGGTAAATGGAAAATTTATTAAGTTTATCCACATTGGCTTAGATGAATTGATGGGAATTTCGTTTGATGGGATTGAATACTATGATACTCAAAAAAAATGCACACACAAGGATTTTTTTTGTGGTTGATGTTGAGAAGATTTTCACATAAAGGAAACCTTTTGTGAATATGGAGTTACAATTAATTGAACATTCACTCGAGGAACTTTTTGATAGAAGTTCTTCATCTTGACTTGAAGATTCTAACTTATTTGCTACTACTTGATTTGATTGAAAATAAGTACTAGGTTGGGAGTTTCTCTTCTTGAAAAAAAATCATTTTTTTTTATTTTTCATTACAATCAATGAAATTAGTGAACCTAAAAGTAATTATAAATAGTATAATATAAAAATGTATAATACCATAATATGATACATATCAATTATCCAATCATATATTTCATTTGTAATATCAAATTTGATAAATATAACATGATAAAAACATAATGTACAAAATATCGTAAGATAAAATAAATCTTACAAACATAATATCAAATAGTAATTTTAGATTAAAAAATACAATAAATATGCAATTAAATATTCTATTAATAATATCAATTATGTAATCTCAATACAATACATATTCAATTATGTAACATAACATATAAATATTGTACGATAAATAAATCTAAAAACATGGTATACAAAATAATAATTTCAAGATTAAATAAATACAATACCAAAATTATCTTATATTATATTTATTATATTAACATTATGGAATAATTTATGAGAAAAGCAA
This sequence comes from Apocynum venetum, assembly GCA_019593545.1. Taxonomy (NCBI): domain Eukaryota; kingdom Viridiplantae; phylum Streptophyta; class Magnoliopsida; order Gentianales; family Apocynaceae; genus Apocynum; species Apocynum venetum. The sequence continues at coordinate 1,859,933 of SRSM01000149.1, forward strand.
AGAATTGTTTTATGAATTATCATTATTTAGGAAAAATGAATAAACATGCCATTGGATTTCTATTAGTTCTCACACGTCAAATCTAAATATGAAAAAATATTTTATAAATATATACATGCTTGCCTAGTTATATTCATGTATTATAGCTATCAAATTGTGAAAAAAAGTGACAAAACTATCATTTTTATTTTAGCTAAGAGAAAAGATATTCAAGATCCCAAATCAAAATTCATTCAATTGAATAGATAGATTCAAAAACCAAAAAAAAAAAAAAAACCTAGATGAAGTGAAGATGATGGGAAGAAGGAAAGTTCTTGCGTCTGTCTGAGAAATAACCTAAGCTTGAAAATCTGAAATTGAAAGTAAAAAAGAGGAAATGAAGGAACCGATAGTGAGAGAATTGGAAATGAATTAAGGAAAAAAGTAGTGATGTGTCACTATTCACGATTAACACTGTTCATTACGGTTCATTATTCATTAACAAAATTCTTGGGGGGCAGCTACCCCACTTGCCCTCCTACCTTTGCCTCTGCTCATGCCAATTGAGGGACACAAAGTCAAGGTCACCTCCATGCATATGCTTCTCATGTATATGTTGGTTAAAAGAAAAGATGGTGAGATTTGGTTATCTCAATGTAGAACGCCAATGAGAAAAGTAAAAGTGTTCCCAAGAGCTTGCTATATGGAAATAGTTGACTAGAGTATCCGAGTTCTATAATGTGCCATTAGCTAAACTCAAAGAACCAGAGTATTTACACAAATTTAATTATATTGCCTTAAACAAGCAAAAATATTCTCTAGTGAAGAACAACTGTCTCTAGTGATACGATATGTAAATGATTCAAAAGATTTAGTAAGAGTTGAAGAATTTTGGCTGGAGTATTGTAAAGTGGATGATATATCAGGACTTGTGCTTTTTACTGAGTTTCAAAAAGTTTCAACCAATTTTGATCTGAATATTGTTGATATTAGGGGTTAGGGGTATGACAATGGGGCTAACATGAGCGGCAAGTACAAGGGTGTCCATAGGAGATTACTTGAAATAAATCCCCCAGCTTTTTATACTCCATGAGATTACCATAGCCCAAACCTAACATTATGTGATATGGCGTGTTGCAATGCAAGAACTTGGGATTTCTTTACAATCATTCAGAAGATCTACAATTTATTCTCTTCTTCGACTACAAGATAGAGTGTTTTCAGTACCTGGTCTTTCAGTAAAACTGCTATCCACAATATTGTAGAAATGCCATATTGACACAGTCAAACCTTTGAGAGAGCAAACTGAAAATATATTATATGCTTTACTTGCTTTAGGTGAATCTCATGAGAAAGATGATGGCTCTTTTGATGCTCGGGCCTGTGCATATTATATGTCAAATTTTGAGTTTTTACTTAGCTTGAGAATTTGGTTTCAATTATTATATGCAGTTAATACAGTGAGTAGAAAATAGATGTGTATTTAGTTTGATATCCTTTAGAAGAATAATAAATGTTTTTGATAGATGAAGAGGCGATCTATTTTTTTCTCAATTCCAGAAAGCTATCTAGGAATGTAAATGCACATATACATATAAAAATACACACACATACTAAACATATATATATAGTTTATTCTATTTTTCCTCGTTTTGAAAGGTTACGCTTTGTCGAGTGTAGCTTTTCGATAAACATTGTAACTATTTTGTTTCTACAAGAAAATTCCATTAAATAGCTTCCATTAGGTAGCAATACTCGATTTAAATATGCCCCAAGTGCCCATATAGGGAAAATGTTTCTGTATGCTGAGTAGCTTATCATACAGTTTTTGTTGAATACCCCTATAATTTCCTGTCAAAATTTAAAACAAAAAACTCAGACTCATATTTAAATTTGCAAAACAAGTTTTTAATTGATCTGCAAATGCATTTGCAGAGGACTTTTTTAGTACCTGTTGTGGGAAATCTCCTGTTTCCATTTGTGCATTAATCAGAACCTTTGCAGCACGGTGCAGAGGGGTTGGATCTCTCTTGACCTATCAATATTATTTACACCTTTTATTTTGAGTGGAAAAAATTTACATTACTTAATCTTTTTTAAGGAAATTGAGAAATTATTACCTGTCCGGCTTCAATAAGACTTAGCATAGCCCAGGCAGTGTTTACAATATGTGACTTGTTCCTTTCAAGTGGTGAAAATTCCTAAATAAATAAGGAAGAAAAAACCATGTACAAGTTAATTTCCTATAGATTACGAAGAATGCATATTATGAATCATATAGATTGTACTTGAAAATTCTTACCTTCTCTTGGCAAGAAAGGTAACTTTCTCCCCAACCACCGGAAGAAAGTTGTTTGGAGAGTAGAAACTCACAAGCTTTTCTAATGCTCTGACTATTTTCATAAGTCCTTCCTCCTGCAACCAGACCTGTTATACCAAACCAGGTCCCATAGGTGTAGCAGATTCCCCAAGATCCATACCTTATTTAAGAAACATTAATGAAAATTAGCAGATTTAGTCCCTAAACTATTTTATTTTCTTAGTTTGGTCCCTGATCATTTTTTTCCTTTTCTTATATCCTTTATCTATTTTATTTTTTAACTTTGGACTTGATCAATTCTTTTATTTTTTGTATCCCTAAACTATTTTTATTTTTTTAACTTTGGTCCCTGATCATTTTCTTTTATCCTTGAATTATTTTTCACTTTTTTTTATCTCTAAACTTGAAAGATAAAAATAATTCAGGGATCTCAAAAAAATGATCAAGTCCAAAATTGAAATATGAAAATAGTTCATGGGTCTAAAGATAGAAAAAATTATTAGGCCAAAACTATGAAAATAAAATAGTTTAGGGACTAAATTCGATAATTTTTCTAACATTAATGATGATACAACAAATAAGTAATTTCAAATTATCATTATGTCACAGTGTCAGTAGTAATTTGGTATTTAGTTTTATCAAATTGCAAATTTTGGATAAGCTGACTTTGAATCATGGACATTTTTATTTTTTTTAACTGATTTTCATGTATATCTTTATTTGTTGTACCTTGTCTTTTAAGAAAATGAGGCTGATTTTCCAAACAAGAGAATAAATTACCATGAGCCATCAGGAAGTTGTTTGCTTTCAATAAATTCGATGGCTTTCTTAATACTTGCTTCTATTTCTTTTCTCCGGTAGCCTGAGTATGATTTGATGAATGATTTAAGGCCCTGAATTACTGCTGAGGTGCATTCTACATACCTATAATCAGAAGTAGATCTCTGAGACATGGGAGCAAAAATAAATTTAAAACAGAAGTAGCATTGATCAATGTAAAACATATATAAACTGTGGATGATCTTACTGGTAATCAATCATTATATCTCCAAATGTTTCTGCTGGATTGATCATCTATAAGAGAAACAAGATGGATGGTGTAAACCTAAATCAACTATCGAATAACATTTAGAAGATTTTGCGTTAAGCTTGCGCATTCATTACCTCCAACCATGCATAAGATCTTGTTAGTTCATACGAAGCAAAACCGCCATTGTTGTTCTGCAATATCACACTGAATATGAGCTGAATTTGTGGATTTTATTATATACTTATATATTAAAACCCTTCATGTTGTGTAATGAATAATTTTATTTTCAATCGTAAGACTAACTTTATGAAACTATTTGAGATGTAGGAAGACATCATATATAGATGAATTGAGATTGGCATAAGACCTGATAAGACAGAATCACATCAACAGCATCATAGAGCTTTTCTTTTTCTATTGCTTCTCCAACAACATCAGGTGCCATTCTAGATAGCAATAATGCTGCCTGCAAATTGAGCTTCGTATTAATTTTTTATTTTAGCAAAATGGTCGTTTTGGTCCCTTATCTTTGTGATTTGGCTACTTTGGTCCTTTATCTTTTTTCTTAGCTATGTAGATCTCTTATGTATTATTTTTTAGTCATTTTGATTCATGTTACTCGTGAGCTAACCAAAATGAGGAAATGTCAACTTACATTAAAAATTACCAAAATAGTTTAAAACATACATAAGGATCTAAATGGTTAATAAAAAAGATAAGAGATCAAAGTGTCCAAAATAACAAGATCATCCTTATATACATTTCCAATTTACTATTGTCATTATGATTAGGTTGCAATTCAAAAGGCAAATTGGCTTATTTCGACCCTTATCTTTACATTGTTTGCAGATATAGGCCCTTAATTTTTTTTAGCTCATATGATCCAATATCTTTATAACCTCATCAAAATAAGTCAGCGTCGTCATTTTTCGACAAAAATTTCACCAGATTCTGCACGTACTTGCCACGTGATAAAAAAAAGCAGGGGCAAAAAGGTAAATTCATTTTGAATTAAAAAATGACAAAGATCTATTTGACAGAAATTATAAAGATAGGCGATAAAAAAGGCTTAAAAAAAGATAATGAACGATATCGATCCAAATTATAAAGATAAAGGACTAAATAGGCTAATTTTTCATATTCTAATTAAGATTCACTTCTATTAAATAAAGTATTAAATACCATACCATATTTTAATTGACCTTATCTTAATCAAAATTTTTAATTAAAAAGCTAGTTTGATGCCTATTTCGCATTAAAAAAATTTAAAATGACTGTCACTATTTTTTTTTATAAAAATATCTTTAAAACTTTATCTTCATATCTATTTAGATACTTATAACGTCCAACAATTAAAAGATAAGATATCTACGGACTAAAAAAAAAAAAGGGACTATATCCGCAAAAAATTTAAAGTTAAGGGACGAAATAGACCAATTTGCCTATTAAAACATAAGAAGGTTTAAAATTTTCATTCTTTTTTCTTCATGGTGAAGAAAACTATAAGTAAATAAGTCATGAAAAAGAAAATTATAAAATTTTATATAAAACTTGTGATAAAATTTGACCTTCAAGCCTTCTGAAGTGGTATCTGATACAGGCCAACCATTGTCCGGAGTAGAGAAAGGCCACCCACCTTTAGAAATGTGGCGATACCAGGAACTAAGGTTTCCTGAACTGTTTTCCTTGATCTTTAATTGAAAGAAAAATAACAAACTAAATTAATTAGTGAACAAATTCTTTGAATCAATAAATATATATTCAAAAGAATTAATTTTGAATGTAAAATCATGTACTACTTGTGCCAATTTCAGAAATTTGTGAGCTTTCTTCAACATCAAACCATATTCATCAACAAGATTAGTTGCAACAATTGCTTGTACTGCAAGGGCAATATCCCACATTTGAGATCCATTATATCCCTGTCATGCATTTGTCTTCACAACATTACAAACTTGTAAAGGATGCTTAATCTTAAAAGGCATTGGTTTTCCACATTCCCAGATGATATCAAGGCTAAAGGAAAACGAATGAATTAATGAAAAGTATATATCTAACCAAACCTTCATTTTCATGCCATCTTCAGCCACCCACAGATAATCTTTGATTCTTGCAAGGTGTTGTTTGATTGCTATTGATTTTGGATCTTCTACCCAATGACAAACCATGTTTAGTACCTGCACAAGAGGATCTTTTCATATTTGATTTCATTGCTTCACATTAATAATGAATTAAGAAGTCAGAGATGTGATGAAAAACTGTTCTGATTGAAAAGTTGTGAGAAATATTAAGTAATAATTACATAAAAACAAAATACTAATTCAGTTTTTATGAAGATAAAATTGTGTTATTGAATATGGTTTGGAGGAAACTAAAAGCAGCCGGTTTTAAGTACTTAAAAAACAGAAAAATATAGTAATTTTTGTATCTAAATTGATATTTAATCTTGATAGAAATATATATGTTATAAATGAAAGTGCTTGGTATTTTGAGTTATTTATTGATCTTCAAGCTACCTTATTGACAGGTCCAAGACAGACATAGTGAGTATTTTCATCTTCATAATGAATATGTTGCATAACAATTTTCAGGGATTTTTGCCTCAATTTAGATAGAGGCCATTGCATGAGAAGTGGCTCAGCAACTTTGTCCAAAGCAGCCCAGAGAATGTCTTGTACAAACGGATGTGGATAATATAGATCTTCCTGCATCAATTAGAATCCAATTATGCCAATAGGATAATTTTTCATAAAGTTTCAAACAATAAAATTATAGGGGCCTATTCTCTTTACAGTCTAAGGAAATTATGTAAATGGAAATACAAATTGTCTGTTGAATTATGGAAGTAAGCAAACCTTAGCACATTGATTTCTGGCCAAATTCCAGTCAATGATATGGTATGGTTGTTCATAGAGCTCTCTTCTGAGTGACAGAATTGTGGCATTAATGGATCCTACATACCTCTTTCCATATAAATATGACATTGGAAGATAAACCATTCGACAATGGCACCACATTCGACCTGCAAGAAAAGTGCTTATATTATACCAATTTAACATATAATTTTCTATTTCTCATAATTTCATGTTTTGTCTAATACACATTTTATCTTTCTAATTTTTTAGTTACTTAATATTTAATAAATAATAAGACAATGCCATTTTGGTTTAAACTCCGTCTAGGCACTCTTAAGGCTAATTGCCAACTTAACTTTTGACAGAGCGAAAATTTTTAAGAAGATATTATCTTGTGCTGAAGAAAGATTTGCAAACATAATACAAAATAAATCTTTCTGCCAATCTCATAATTTCAAGTGGTTTTCAAAGGAAAACAAAAAAAAATTGTAAGATTTCTTTTAAAAATATATTAAAAAGAGTTCATAAAAAATCAAATAAATAGACCTGGGTGGAATGGAAGAAAATAAGGAAGAAGCCATAGTTCTGGAGGCAGAGGATTATTGCCACTCCATTCGTATACTCCAAGAACCTGCAAAATTATCTAGAAGTTACAATATCCTGAAAATAGAAACTAAAAAAATAAAAATAAAAGAGAAGAAAAATCAAAATAAGAGTACTGAACTATTATTTGAATTGTACAAGTATTGCGATTTTTCTTTTCCGTGAATTAAAATAAATAACACATCATAGATTTGTTAACTATTTTTAAGATTCTTTTTTTGGTAAGAACACGAATTTTATTTGCTAACTTTTTGGTCAAGCAATAATATATTCATCTTTTTTTAATTAAAAAAAAACAATTTCTACCAAAAGAAAATTAAAATAATCTGATCTCTTGTATAAAGTAGAATATGAAAACTAAAAGTTTAATTTCAAAATCTAATTAAGTACCATTTGTATTTCAAAAGTTTACTAAACTCCACCAAGTATATGTCCTATCAATCTCTGATTACATTCGGAATAAATTATACAATTAATCACACAGTCAATAACTAATCCATTTAATCTATTCTATGTCATATATAGTTGATCTTATCAAATAAGATTTAAATAATTTTTAACTTTGAAAAACTTCTCTCAACAATAGCAACAGCTCATTAACATTTCTGTACACAATGCATGCTTTTGGGAAAATAATTAATGTTTTAATATTGTTTAATATTTCTATCGGATTACTAATTTCTTTATCAAAACTTTGTTTATACGCTTTCAATTTTAAAAAAATAAATCAAGACCAAATCATGAAAATAATAAGCCTCTCACCAATTATTGTTAACTAATAATACTAATTAATACAAATCCTTACCGAAAGCCATAATTTTCCCCAAGATGGAATGAAAGTGGCTCCGCCGTGATCAAGAATCCATTTTTGCGCCTTTTTCATTTCTCCACTCTCACTGTATACCAGCTGCTCTCCGAGCAATCTCAGAGAAACATAATTGAGAGTAGTTGAAAACATGGTGCTATGACCTTCAATATGCAATCCCCAACCTCCATCTTCATTCTGCAACTTCGTTTAACCCATGTCTTATGAAGGTGAATATTAACTGACAAACATGGTTCCACCACTAGCTCCATTCATATAGTAAGAATACTGTGATAATTTTTTCAAAATCAATGCTTCTTTTAATTCTTTTAATTAAGTCAAATGTTGATATTCACATTCCCCATGAGATATTAAATTATATATAAGTAAAAAATGTTCGAATACAGATTAATTATTAAACACTTGTGCTTGGTAAACTTTAATTATAATTTAGACATGAAATTAGCTTGACATGCAGGCACCAGTAGCTAGTTTTGACAACAAAGGAAGTACGTAAATTTCTTCATGAAAGAAAATGTTTCTTTTTTTTTCTTTATGATTACCTGATGGTTATAAATATAGCGACGAATTTCTCTCTGATGTTCTTCTGACAAAATAGTTTCCAATGCTCCCATCACATATAATCCTATAATCTATATAGACAAAAAAAAAATCAGAAAAATTAATTAATAAAATTAGTAAAACTCTAGAAACAGAAGTAATTAATTAAGGTGGGTGGCTTTTACCAAGCCTGGAAGGAGAAACAAAGGACCGCCATAATCACCAGGCCAATGCCCATCTTCTGCCTGAAGAGTTGAGTAGAACCTTAAGGCCTTTCTCAACGTAATTTCAACTGCTTCCTCAGTAACTTTTTCTTCACTTCTTATTTTTACCTGTGGTAACTCCATTTCGCAAGTGTTCTCCTTTGCAAACTACAATTAAGAGCACGTTATTCTTTCTAACACAGCTTTATTCTTGTTTTATCTTCAAAAAAAAAAAAAAAAAATGGTTTGATGTAATAAGAATAGTTATTACCTGCATTCTCATCAGCAGATCAGAACTATGTTTAACCTCAAACCGATTGATACGAAACTCCTCACGAACTTTTTCGATCAAAGACTGTTCTTCGGGTGTTCCAAGGTTTGAATCAAACTCCCAAAACTCTCTTCCGACATGATTGTTCGCCGATTTAAGCCACGTATCATCATTTTCTGAGACCCTAAGCTTCCACATTTTTCTTTTTCCTTTATTTTTTTTTTCCCTCCTATCTTCTTTTATATATCTTATCAGTAATTAGTTTCCCTTGAACAAATCTTACAACTGATATGGTTTCTAAGGCATTATTTTTATAACTAAAAATAGGCAATCATTGTCGGAAAATGAGATAATTTTAAATACTATTTCTTAAAACTAAAAATACTATTTTTTTTAAATACAAAATTTGTCTATTCAAACTCATAATCTTTAAATATATAAATGAGATAACTTTCCAGTTAAATTATACTTAAGCATGTTTCATAATTTAATTATTCGTCCCAATTGCATCATACTTGCTACCACAACAATCCCCCACCGGGTACATAAATGTCTTTTATTGCTTATTATACTAACAGGATTCGTTGACTGAATAAAAAAAGATAATTATTGCATCTAATATTACTCAAGAGATTTATTAACGTAAAGTAGTCACGTAATTGAACCAGAAATTAAACAAAACTATTTTCTATTTTAAAAAATACTTCCTCCGTCCCTTTTTTTTAAAATTCATTGGACGTATTTTTTATTTTCTTCTTTTTAAGTCATTGTACAATTTTTTTCAAATATTTTACTATTTTTTCCAATATTATCCATATTTAAATATTTTATCTTTCATTTCACCTCTTTCTTATAATTCTTAAAGACGAGTACTTTCTTTCTTCTTTTCCTATCACTTTCTCCCATGTTTATTATTATTACTATCTTACTCCTTTCCTCTTTTTTACTATTAACAAGAAAAAATAAATGAGAGTATGTTAAGAAACAAATAATTCCTCGGTCTATGTAAATATTTTTTCAGTTACATATAAAAACGGGAGGAGAGGGGATAATAAACATCTCTTAGTTGACCTACACTTGGTTTCTTTTTCTTGATTTTTTTTTAAAAAAAGGTATGAAAATTGGCCTACACTTTTTCACTGATATCCAGTGAATTATCCAACCAATCACGTTATCTTTCCATCATATGCAGCTATTCAACTTATTCTTTATGTGAAAATGGAAACACTTTTTACTAAACTCCAGATTTTGGTCAATTCAATTTTTAGGGTTTCCCGGGATATGCCCAACAAAAAAGGAACCGAAAAATTAACTGCTGTGTCAAAACTTCATTGAACATAATTATCATAAAGGTGTTTGTTTCAATACACACCAAACTGTCCAAAATTGTTTTATGTACAAAAGAATCTATGAGAGTTTTCTTGTAGACTTAATGAAGTAGAAAGCTTAACTATCACTTGATCCGATTTATGAGAAGAAACAAAACATAAAAAGATTTAAAAAGAAAAACTAATAATGACAACTAATAAGCTTAGAATCTACTGGCCAGATTTTGGATGTATATTACGATATTAAGCTTTCAACATCCAATCTAATATTTAAAAGAAAATAAATCAATTTGGGACCATTAACAATGGGAGCACGCACGCAAGCTTTCAAAATTTCAAATAGATATATAATTAAAAGATAATGACAACTGAAATTTAGTGTTCTTATTTTATAATGAATTATGTGAGGAATAACTATTTATTGCATCAAATGATGAGAGACCTTTCATTTTCATCAAAGGAAAAAAATAATGTACAAAGATGCCTTGTCCAAAGTAGCTTCCATCAAACAAAAATAGCCAGGAAAAGGTACAAATAACAAATGTGTTTCAAGAGAGATAATGGACAATGACAAATATCTAAAAATTTGTTAGGTGAATTATTGGATGCTGTAAATTGCAACACGACACATTTTACTAAAAAGGTGAATCATGGAACAAATCACAGCAGAATTTACCCTTAGGCAATGCCTAAGGTCTCACATCAGAGTAAGAATTATTTTCACCAAAAAAAAAAAATCAGAGTTAGAATTATTTCTGTTTAATATTTTTAAAATAATTTATTCTTATGTACCTGAAATAAGTTAGATTTATCAATTTTGGTAACACCCAGAACTCAGGAATTTCATTTTCAAAGAAATATGAAAACTTAATTAGAAATTTATTTTATTTAGTAAAACTTTAAAGGATATTATATAAATTTCGTATTTCTCCCCAGATGAGGGAAAAGATTGATATTACTTTAAAGAACAGATAGCCTGAGAAGTGAGAAAGGTTCCAATGTGTTTCAGAAGAGATACGGGACAATAAAAAGTTTCTAGAAATGATTGGATACTGCGCATTTCAACTCCACACATTTTACTAAAAAGGTCGAATCATGGAACAAATCAAAGCCGACTTTACCACTAGGGTGTGTTTGGTTGGAGAAATTTGGAGGGAAGGGGAGGGGAAGAGAAATTAAATTTAGATGGGAGAAGAAGAAATTTTGGAATTAAAATTCCTCCCCTACTCTCATTTCCTTCACCTCCAAAAGTAGGGAGAAGGAAAATAAAAGCCTTATATTTACAAAATTATATTTCTTATTACATTTTAATCATTCTACTTCCTTTTTCTATCATTATTACCTCTCCTTCTCTTCCTGTCCCTCCACTCAATTAAAATCTCTCTCCACCCTTCTCCGCTTTTGAACCAAACATTGCCCTAGGTAATTCCTAGGTTCTCACATAAGTGTTAGACTTATTTTGTTTGTTCAATATTATAAAAATAATGGTAAATTTCACTAAATTCCTTTCATTTTTTATCCAAAAATACTAAACTTTCTTATCTTCTAATTGAAGTAATACGCTCTCTGACCTATTTAATTTTATTAAAATAGTATAATTAATATGTTTAATTTCATTAAACCCCCTTAAACTTCTCATGGAAAACAAACTGTCCCCTCAAACTTTCAATAATCTTAATATGCCCGTTCATCTTTTCAATTATTTTAGTTAAGTATAATTTTTATTACAATTTATTATTTTTTATCAATTAACCTTTTACTTTTCTATTAACTCTCATAAATTAAAATAAAATATTACTAAAATATAGAAAATTCTATAAACTTTTTTATTTGGTTGAACATGTAAAAAAAAATTCTAATTAAACGCATTAGAAAATTAAAAATAGTAGAAAAAAAGAAAATAATTGTTTAATAATGAAAACAAATTTTTTATTTTCTCAACTATTTTAAATTTTATAATGTATTAATAAATCTATAATTTTTTTCTTCACATGTTTAAACACATAAAAAAGTTCATAATTCTTTTTCGTAATATTTTATCTTAATTTATAACAGTTAATAAAAAATAAAAGGTTAATTGACAAAAAAAATGTTAAATTGTAAGAAAAATTATACTTAACTAAAATAATTAAAAAGATGAATGGGGCATATTGAGATAATCGAATCAATGAGGGGGGGTTTGTTTTCAATGGGAAGTTTAAGGAGCTTAATGAAATTAAGCATACTGATTATACTATTTTGATAAAATTAAATAGATCGGGGCATATTACTTCAATTAAAAGATTAAAGGGGTTTAGTGTTTTTGAATAAAAGATGAAGGGGGATTTAATGAAATTTACCCTAAAAATAATCGATTCTTATGGAATATACCTGAAATAAGTTATATATTTATCAATTTTGGTAATACCTCAAAATATATAACTTTTATTATTTAGAAAATTTTTGGACTTAAGCATATAAAATTATTTTATTTAGTGAAACATTAAATGACATTATGTAAATTGAAGGACTATTTTATAATTAGAATATAAATTCATCTTATGTGCCTTTCCATATTTAATTTATCTACTAGTTAATAAGCATATTCTTGGTCTCCAAAGCATTATGTGGCATTCCTCATTTATTTCCTTTACTACATGGCATCATCCTATATATTCTTGTCCTCCAAGGAATAATCCTTAGCCTTCAAGGAAAAGGAAAGACCTATTTATAATTTAGGAAAAATGCTTTCGTGAAATAAGGAAAATACATTGTATAATAATAAAAAATGTGTAGATAAATTTCTGGTCATGTACCTCAATCTACTATTTTTTAAGTAATGAAAAGAAAGCTATTCATATATTAATGTTAGTTTTTCTATTTTTCAATAAATTTTAATGATAATTGATTAGTAATAGTTCAATACTTTATTTTTGACATAAAAAAAATTCCTTATCCCGTAACTTTTAGATTTAATGTAATAGAAAAAACATTTAATTAAAAAATGTGTCATGAGAAAGAAACAAACAATTTGATGATAAATCATTATCCATTTTTTAATAAATTATAACCTTCATTAGATAGTAATTATTAAATTAAAACACAATATATAAATAATATTTTTTAATTAAAAACAAAATCTCAAACAATTTATTCTTTATATTTATATATTTTATACTATTATCAATCATGTATGACCCAAAAATAATCTTATCTAACTTTCAATTTCCTAACTTTAAAAAGAAAATCATTTCAATCCAAATAAAAAAACTATTCTTATTTCAAAAACAAAACAAAAAACACTTTTCAAATTAAAATACAAGTTTAATATAAGAATGTACTGTCATAAATATCTTCATAATTAAGGGGATAAAGATTCACTCTGCTTGATGTCTTCCTTCTTCAGGAGGATGAACCTACTAATTATGAATATCCACAATGCATAGAAGAAATTATAATAAATAACAGATTCTTATTTCAATCCTACAAAGGAAATATAATTTCCTTATCTCAACTCCAATATCCATTCCAAAATCCACCTGTGCATGTGAACTAACCATTCACAAACAATCTAAAAACTGAATTCTGTGTTATTTTCAATATATTCTCAACTCCAATATTATTTCCTTTCAGTCACGTATAATTCTTTGAGCGTAAATTGTCTGGTAATTACACTGTGACCTTTTAGTTTTGCAGAAGCAAAACTCCTTTAGAGCCTTTCAGTGGGTAGAAATACTCGATTGAGGTATGCCCCAAGTGCCCATATAGGGAAAATGTTTCTGTATGCTGAGTAGCTTATCATGCAGTTTTTGTTGAAAACTCCTATAATTTCCTGTAAAAAAATTCTGACATTAATTAGGCTCCTATTTAAATTGTCAAACTCATTTTAATTACAACAGCCACCTGAGAAGATACTATCTTCAGAGGTGGTGGAATCTATTACCTGTTGTGGGAAGTCTCCATTTTCCATTTGTGAATTAATCAAAACCTTTGCAGCCCGGTGTAAAGGATTTGGATCTCTCTTGGCCTATCAAGAAAACACTGCCATCCTTTTAAGGTAAAGTTTATTTATAGCAACTTAAGTCTAATGAAGCTGAGAAACAAAAGAAAAAAATATCTCAATTTGATAAAATATTACCTGCCCAGCTTCAATGAGGCTTAACATACCCCATGCAGTGTTTACATTATGTGACTTGCTCCCTTCAAGTTGTGAATATACCTAAATAAACACATGTGAAAACCCAAATGTATAACGTAGTCACATATGTTATTGGGATTTTCATTTGAAAATTATTATTATTATTTTCTTCATCCAGAATTAAATATCCACATTTTAGTAAAAAAATGTCTATTTTAGAAAAATAAACATTCCATTTTGGATATCCCAAAATGAAAATGTTAACATTCAATTCTAAATGGATAAAGTATCATAATACAAGAAATTTTCACCTTGTCTTGGCAAGAAAGATAACTTTCACCCCAACCTCCAGAAGGAAGCTGTTTAGATAGTAGGAAATCACAAGCCTGTCTAATACTCCGACTAGTTTCATAGGTCCTTCCTCCAGCCACTAGACCTGTTATCCCGAACCATGTCCCATAGGTGTAGCATATTCCCCAAGATCCATACCTTTTTAAGAACATTAAATGCATGCGATGAATTTATATAGGAGTTCAACTAACAAAAATGTGGATTTCTTTTTCGATTCATCATCTTGTCTAATATTGGAGTTTATATTTTATTCAAATTGATCATGATCTTGAATTTCAAATGTTTTGCACTAGCCATTTTGATTCTATTAAGTAATTTTTATTTAGATTGATATGTTGTATGGCTTCAAACTACTAAACATGAGAACAAATTACCAAGAGCCATCAGGAAGTTGTATGCTTTCAATGAAATCAAGAGCTTTATTAATGCATGCTTCTATTTCTTCTCTTCGATAACTTGGATATGATTTGACGAATGATTTAAGGCCTTGAATTGCTGCTGAGGTGCATTCTATATACCTACAAACAGAACATTATGGGAATATTGTAAATTTAAAATATTCTTTTGTCCTCATACAAGTTACAAAAATTTCATGAACAAATTAGCAGCATAGATCATCTTAAGACATGATAGAGAATGTGAGGTATCTTACGGGTAATCTATTATTATTTCTCCAAATATTTCTGACGGATTAATCATCTGAAAAAGAAACAAGTGGATAAAACTTAAATCAACTATAACAAGAACATACGGTGTTAAGTTTGCACATTTATTACCTCCAACCATGCATAAGATCTTGTTAACTCGTACGAAGCAATACCACCATTGCTATTCTGTAATATCAATTTGAATTCTGAGTTGAATTTTTTTTATTAATACACTTATCTTATTTTTAAAAAAAATGCATGGCAATTGTCAAAAAATACGACTCTAATCCATGATATTTACATGCCAACTCATCCTCTCGTTAATGTTTGTAAAAGGAATTTATTTTCAATCATAAAGGTAACGTTATGAGCTCATGAGAGAGATATAGTCAAATGGGGTGCCATGGAGTGGAACGTGTTGCTGCCTAACCTACTGGTTGGGTGAAAAATTCATGTCCAGTATAGATTTTAGTCCAGTAATTGTGTGATCTTTAGTGATATTGTGCCTCCTCTTGTACTCAACCAAAGAAAAATGAATAGATAACATGAGACCTGATAGGATAAAATCACATCAACAGCAAGATGGAGCCTTTTTTCTTCTATTGCTTCTCCAACAAAATCTGATGACATTCTTGATAGCAATAATGCTGCCTGCAAATGGAGTCTCATATTACATGTTTTGGCACAAAACTGGGAAAAGAAAAAATAAAACGAGGTAAGGTGAGAAACACAATATATAAAAGTCCAATATTTATCTTTATTTTATATTTTCACCGTTTCAAAATCAGTATCATTTTAGAGATTTATAATCTTATTAAAAATGTTGTAAACAATATAAATTTTAAGTATTAAGTTTCAAATCTATACTTTATAAAATCAATTTTTTATTCTCTTTTTCTTCAAATTAATCATTTACATTCTCTTTTCACTTAGATAAGTATAAAATTGAAAATATTAATCATTTATATAAGAAAAAACATTTATTGTGAAACAAAATAAAACTTTTAAAATGACACTTATTTTACAAAGATTAAGTAGAATTTTCACAATTATGTACGTCCAAGTTTTTGTTGGAAATTTGGAAGCCTTTCGTGCCTTCTTTCTTCTTTTCTTTTTTCTTGGTTTGATGCTCCTGGGCTTCCCTTCTTTATCTCTTCTTAGGCCTTCTCTCTATATTTTAACATTTTGAACTTTAGCCCAATTTTTAATTTCCTAAAAAAGATATTAAATTAAAAGAAATATATAGTAGGAAGTTAATAAAAAATAATTAATAATAATCGATTTAACCTATAGAATTTATAAAATTCTAGTCATTTAATTTAACCCTATTAATATAATAAATAAAAGAACAAATTATCTAGACAACACTTATATTTTTAAAAAATATAATTTTAGCATTCGTTCTTTTTTTTCATTCAATTTAATACTCAAATTCTCTAAAAATTCACCATTTGCGCTTCTATTCAAGAAAACTGTTAAGTCCAAGTTTATGTTAGTCATTATATCTGCACCTGAAATTTTTTTAAAGGTAATTTAGTTATTTTTAAACCTTATTATTATTGTGGTCTTAGTTATAATAAGAAAAACGTTAGTGCTATCATATAAAACTTTTTTCCTTTTCTCCTTCGTCCTCGATCATCCCTGTCGTCGCTGCCCATCATCACCCTACCACCCAAATTTCAAGCTTGATAAGGAACTCTAAACTTCTTTATACTCCTTTTACCCATGGAGAAACAAATCAAGTTGGGCCAGAGTAATCAAGGGTAATCTGGCCAAAAGCTGTAGGCATCATCAGAAACACAAGGAGTGTACCCAACTCTAGAGTGGTAGCACTTTTAAGCTGAAGAACCACCCATTTAAGTTCATGCAACAATTGCGATATTTGCGATAAAGAATGGGTTGCTTTGTTTTTCTTTCTCTCCTTGGTGCTAATTGCCGAGAGTTCATGGGAAGGTAGCTTCAAAGAGAAATAAAGTTATATGAGGTGCGAAATAATAATGAGGGTTGGTTGAAAGAGACGGCTATAGAGGTTCAATTGCTGGGTTTGACGACCACCATAAGAGGCAAATTTGGTAGAGAAAATCAAACAGTTTAAAAAATGGAATTGGATTTGGATTTTGAAAAAGTGGTGAAGAGGAAATTGGAGAAAAGGGATAAAAAAAGAAAAGAAAATTCCTTGTCTCACATTTTCTGTCTAAATACTTACCCATATGGGCGGCGGTAGCGATGATGGATTATGGGTGACGGCGGCGACCGTGATGATTGGGTGGGGGCGATGGATTTTGATCAGAAAAATGAAGGGGAAAGGAGAAAAGGGAACTAATTTTTTATTTATTATAACTAAAACCAAATAAGAATACAAGGTTCAAAATGATTAAATTACCTTTAAAAAAATATCAATGTGCAGATCAAATGACTAACATAAATTTAGCCCAACGGTTTTTTAGAGAATTTGAGTGCTAAATTTAGAAGAAAAAAAAATTTGAGGATTACAGTTAAATTTTCAAAAAATTCAAATGTTATCTACATAATTTAATTTAATAAAAAAAAATATAATGTCAAAACTAAATGAAAAATAGCGAAATAGTTAGAAAGACATTAACTTATTTGCTTATTAATCAATAACTATGTTCTAATCTGACCTTTAGGCTTTCTGAAGTAGCATCTGATACTGGCCAACCATTGTCTGGGGTAGAGAAAGGCCATGCACCTTTAGAAATGTGGCGATACCAAGAACTAGGGTTTCCTGAGCAGTTCTCTTTGATCTACACATAAAAATCAAATCAATAATAAGAAAATGAATTAGTGGGAAAACAAATCCATGGAGATGTTGAATTGACATTCAAAAGAATCTTGAATATATCTCAAATAAATTACTTGTGACTGTTTCAGAAATTTGTTGACTTTCTTCAGCATCAAACCAGTCTCATCAAGGAGATTGGTTGCAAAAATTGCTTGAACTGCAAATGCAGCATCCCAAGATTGAGATCCATTGTGTCCCTGTAATTCATTTAATTATTTGTAAAGCATTATCAAATTGTAAAAGGACGTGCCAATAAAAGCCCTTTTCTTCTATTTCCATATATCCTTTCGATTTGGAATTGAACTTTTACTTTTGAGTTTGGTTAACAATTAAATAATTATTTTGACTTTAATAAAGTTATCAAATTTTCTTTGATATTAGTGTAATGAATGACAGAATTTATGAGTTAGTGAGATGTAAATTTCTTAAATTAAAGTAGTGAGTGGGGGATCAATGAATTAGTGTAGTATAAATTCTTTAAATTGAGAATGTCATTAATAAAACTTTTTATACAAAATATATTTATTTAAAGAAAGTAAATATTTAATTTCGAACGAATTAAAATAAAAATGTGAATATTACGAAGAGAGTAACGAATTGGTCAAAAGAATCTAATCTAAAAGAAAACCTTCATTTTCATGCCATCTTCAGCCACCCAAAGGTAATCCTTAATTCTTGAAAGGTGTTGTTTGATTGCTATTGAATTCTCATCCTCCACCCATCGACAAACCATATTCAGTACCTACTCAAGAAGATTTTTTTCAGATTTTTATTTCATTACTTCAAACTATATAGGAATCAGAAATGTGAATAACAAAATTGCCTAAAATTAGTATAAATCCATTTTAGCATCTTGACATTCAAACTCAAAAAAAGAAAAAAGAAAAAAAAAGGAGAACATACCTTATTGACAGGTCCAAGACAGACATAATTAGTATTCTCATCTTCATAATGAATATGTTGCATTATAATCCTTAGAGCTCTTTGCCTCAGTTTGGAGAAAGGCCATTTCATTAGAAAAGGTTCAGCAACTTTGTGCAGAGAAGTCCAGAGAATGTTCTGTAACCATGTATGTGGATAGTATAGATCTTCCTGCGTTGCATGCCCATTATGACTCATGATCATTGATAGCAAATCTCATACATTGGTGAATAGATTGGTACTCTCTCTCACACACACACACACACTTACATACATACATACATACACAAATACTGCTACCGTTATTGATAATTGGAAGCGCCTCTTCGCATGCATACACATATTCACAAATACTGCTTCCATTATTGATTTTTTTTTTTTGGAAAACCTCCATTATTGAAAATTAGAAGCACCATTCTTACATCACATAAAAATAAAAGCGAACATTGTAAATTATCACCTTATCCTTATTATATGTGGTAATAGATCTCTCGTACATTTATAAACATATACATGTACACACACTATATATATATATTTTTTAATTTAAGGATGTTATTGATCTTTGAAGACAAATGTGTTTACATCATTTTAGGAAATAAGACATTCACTTTTAGACATCATTAAATAAAAGTGTAGGTGTTCAAATTAATTTGAATATTTAGAAGTCTTTATTCGGTCTTTCTAGCATCTTCTTATAATACCAAATAATTTAATTAATTTTGAACTTCTTTAATTAGTTATTATAGTTCTCCTAACATCTTAGGCAAGGGATGGACAAATATCCACTAAAAGTGATTACTCACCCGTATCCGGCCTAGTGGGGATGGGAATTACCTAGTTTAGGTGGGAACGTAAATGAAAATAGAGTTTAAAAGTGATTAAGATAAGACATTAACTTATTTTATAAGTGAAAGTTCGTACTTTCAATTTCCAATAATGGAAGCTTGTATCCAATAAGCGTTGAGTTATTATTTTAAAGATTAAAATAGTTAATACATCAAATGATTGTCTATGTATTGTTACTTAGGTACTCAAAATTTCTCTAAAAAAAAGAGTTAGGTACTAAAAAGAAAGTGCTAAGTACAAATTATTTTCCACAGTAATGATTGTAAACTGTGAATGAAAAGTAGCCAAACCTTAGCGCATTGATTTCTGGCCAAGTTCCAATCAATGAGATGATAAGGCTGTTCATAAAGCTCTGTTCTAAGTGATAGAACAGTGGCATTAACAGTTCCCACGTACCTCTTGCCATACAAGTATGCCATAGGTAGATATACCATTCGGTAGTGACACCACATTCGACCTACAAAATATATGATAATACCCATTTAAGATTTGAAATTTTTTATAATCCAAGCTGTATTAAACCTGTTTTTATTTTTATTATTTATCTATTTAATGATTAGAGATGCCATTTTTTGTACCTGGATGGAATGGAAGAAAGTATGGAAGAAGCCATAATTCTGGAGGCAGAGGATTAATACCGCTCCAATCGTAAACTCCTAGAACCTACAAAGTTACCCCCTAATTTTCAGTATCTTGTAATCAGAAACTAAAGAAAGAATAATGCTCAATGTCCCGTTTTGACCAAGAATTTAAGAGAATTTTTAACCTTAATGAATTTATCATATTATCTTTCATTATTAATAATATAGAACGTAGTGAAATTAAATGAATTAATTAGATATAAATTCTTTAAATTAAATAAGTTGTTAGTAAATTTTTAAATAAAAATATATATTTATTGTTAATAGGAACCTCTCTAACACAAAAAAGCAAAATTAATCTTACCGAGAGCCAAAATTTTCCCCAGGATGGAATGAAAGTGACTCCACCATGATTGAGTATCCATTTTCGTGCCTTTTCCATGTGTCCACCCCCACCATCTACCTGCTCTCCAAGCAATCTTAACGAAACGTAATTGAGAGCAGTGCAAAACATAGTGCTACGTCCTTCAATATGCAGTCCCCAACCTCCATCTGAATTCTGCACTTGCTTGTTAATATATACTTTGAAGTTTGAACTAACAAATCCACTCAAAGTTAATTACCAAAGGATTATTATTTTTATATCCCACATACTTTTTTTTTTTTTTCGGAAGGAAAATAAATATTATTGAGATAAGGAAGATGTTACAAAGTTTCTGCCAAGCATGGCCAGCCGACAGTAACTAAAAATAAAACCAAAGTTAACAAAGAAAAGGGTAAGCAAGGGCACCATATATAATTGGTTTAAGGCCCTTCTCCACGCCCTTGAGGTATTGGGATCAAGCCCGTTTCCCCCATCCCCATTGTAATAATTTTTTTAAAAAAAACAAAGAAAAAACAATAGAATTATGTAAGGTGACCTGCCAACATGCATCAAATAAAGACAAGCAAAAGTTAACTAGAATATTCTAACGTTCCACAATGGCCTTAAATCAGCTCCAACAGTAGCAGCAACATGAATAACTTGGATGGGAGTGTTGATCCCACATGCATTGATGATGAAGTTTTCATTCTATGCATAGCAATGGCATCTAATAAATTACTATTGCTAAAAAGATATCCTAATTGTATTCAACTTTCGTAATGAAAATTTACAGAATCTCCACTGCCATACCTTATTCTGAGGTATTTCACTTAAGTTTCTTTTTTAAGAAAGTCTCCTAGAGTCAAAGTTGATGCATGACTTTATATTTATGTTTCATCTTTCAATTGTTTCATAAATCTGTTAATCAATTCCTATTCTTTCTTTTTCTCTTCAGTCTTTTGGAAGTGAAGCAATAAAACAGAAAACACTACTTACATGGTAAATGCAGTGGGAAAATGCGTTGAAATGACAATTATAAAATAATAATAAGTAAAATAAGAGAAAGAAAGAGGCGCAAAAGTTTATTTATCTTTTTGATTACCTGATGATTAAAAATATAGCGACGAATTTCTCTCTGATGTTCTTCTGACAAAATAGTTTCCAATGCTCCCATCACATATAATCCTATAATCTATATAGACCAAAAAAAAATACATCAGAAAAATTAATTAATAAAATTAGGAAAAATCTAGAAACAGAAGTAATTAAGAAGGTGGGTGGGCTTTTACCAAGCCTGGAAGGAGAAACAAAGGACCACCATAATCACCAGGCCAATGCCCATCTTCTGCCTGAAGAGTTGAGTAGAACCTTAAGGCCTTTCTCAACGTAATTTCAACTGCTTCCTCAGTAACTTTTTCTTCACTTCTTATTTTTACCAGGGGTAACTTCATTTCGCATGCGTTCTCCTTTGCAAACTGCAAAATTCATTCCCACACAGCTTTATATATACTTCTTTTATAGTCAAAAATAATAAGAAGAAGAAGAAAAGAAATGGAAAATTAGTCTCTCTTTTAAGGATAATATAGATTTTTCTTAAGTTGATGTCATTTATCAATAATTTTATTCATTTTGAAAGCCTAATTAAATTTTAAATCTAAACGTTGGAAGCAAGACATGAAGAATATAGTTTTTACCTGCATTCTCATTAGCATATCAGAACTATGTTTGACCTGAAACCGATTGATACGAAACTCCTCTCGAACTTTTCCGATCAGAGACCGTTCTTCAGGTGTTCCAAGGTTTGGATCAAACTCCCAAAACTCTCTTCCGATGTGATCATTCACAGATTTAAGCCATGGATCATCATTTACAGAGAGCTTAAGTCTCCACATTCTTTCCTTTTTATTTTCCCACACTCTTACAATATCTCGGAGATCAGGAGGAGTTAGCAAGTTTCAGTAACCATGAAGAAATTTTAGATTTTATACGTAATTTTCAGGACATCACTTGCAAAACTGATAAAAGAAAAGGACATTATTCGCAAAACAGAAAACTGGAACTCTTTTACTCAATGAAACAAAATTTAAAAGTCCACTTAAATTTAATACAAAATTAACGAGAGTTTTCAAATGTAAATAAGTTATGATAATGTGATTAATGGTGATTACCTTTCCACATTCCTCCATTAATTCCCCTCCCAGACACACACACACACACACACACACATATATATATATATATATATATATATATACACACACGTCCCATTCTCCATTTTAAACTTTGAATGGATTTTCATCTCTATAGTCATAAGAAATAGAATAAAGCAAAAAGGAAAAAGAAAAAAAAAAGGAGACGTTATCCATGTCTCATCCCATCCACAAGTACGTAGAGGTACTAGGCCAAAAGTCTCATTTAAAAGAAAAAAAAAAAAATATATATATATATATATATATATATTAAATGCCCCGTGGGTCTTCAGATTACGGGGGAGGTAGGTACATGTACATATATAATTAGGTCTAAGAAGGGGGCAATTTGAACAGTTAACATTGAAGAAAACTGAGGTAATATAAAGTTAATTATTCTATTGATTTATCCGGGCATGGTTACTTGGTTGACCTTATCAAGGAGTTACAATGCCTTTTTTATTCAACTAGTGTTTGTTTTTATTGTTTGGCTAATATATGATTAGATTATATTTTCGTGTTGAATGACTCTCAAATTTTTCATTTCTATACTTTCAGTTTCTAGTTGATCTTTCTTCTTAATGAAATATCTTTTTGTCCAATATTATATATATAGAGAGAGAGAAGGAGAAGATGAAGGGTAAAAATGAGAAGTTGCAACTTTTTACTATAAAAAAGCTGAAAGAGAATTAATTATAAAGGATACACAGTTTGATCAAAATACAAAGGAGTTGCATTCTTTTTTTTAAGGGAAATACAAAGGATTTACTGAAAAGGGGAGAATTGAATTAATTTAACCTTTTGGAAAATAAAGCAACTCATCTCACACAAGATATACACGAATCACGATACCATAGATGTTTAATTTTATAAAGCTTGATTTTTGTATATACTTTGATTATTGATTGCCTTGGGAAAGTGGGGAAGAAAGAAACAGTACGAAAGCTTTCTTCCTTCTTTGAAAAAGAAGGATGATCCAAAAGCTTCCTGGATTAGTTAGAGCCAACGTGACTCTTGATTAATGTCGGTATAGGGAAAAAACAATAAGACACACAACACACACCACTAGATGGTGTTAGTAGCCTAACACTACTCTTATGTTTACATTTTGATCTCTTATGAATTTTTTAAACTTTTTTTATTCTTTAAAAAATTTCAAGCATTCATATTTAAAGTTGCAAATGAGTCGAGCGGCAAGTAAATATTAGACTCATCAAATACAACATAAATAGCTTCATCAATAACTATAGTTCTTTTATTGTAAAAACAAAAAGTTTTTCTATTTGAAGAGTAGCCAAGGAACATACCTTCATCGGATTTCTTGTCAAACTTACCAAGATTGTCTTTGACATTTAGAATAAACCATTTACAACCAAACACTTTAAATTAGGAAATGGAAGGAGTTTCGTCAAACATAAGCTCATAAGGGGTTTTATTAACAAAGGATATAAGAAGCACTCTATTAACAATATAGCGAGAAGTATTCATAAATTTAACCCAAAAATATTTTTGCAAATAATTTTCACATAGTATGGAACATGCCATTTCTTGTAAAGTATGATTTTTCCTTTCAACAACACCATTTTGTTGAAGAGCTTTTGCAATTGAAAAATTGTGAGATATATCATTCTCATCACATAATTTTGTAAAAAAAAAATACTATTGCAAAACTCTCTACCATTATCACTTCCAATGAAAATAAGTTTGCAACCAATGGTGTTTTGTACTTGTTTAAAGAGCTTAACAAAAACTTCAAAAACTTCATCTTTACTCAACAAGAATAATATCCAAGTAAATCTAGAAAAATCGTCAACAATCACATAGACATATAGTTTGCCACCAATTCTCATGGTTCTCATAGCACCAAATAAATCCATATGTACAAGTTCAAGAGGTTTTGAAGTAGAGACATTTTCTTTGATTTGAAAGAACTCTTGACTTGTTTACATGCATCACAAATATGATCTTTCTCAAAATTAATGTTAGGCAAACCTCTAACATACTAAAGTTTTGAAAAAATATGCAAAGTATCTATGCTAACATGTCCTAATTTACAATGCCAAATATATGTATCATCAACTTTCAAAGAAAGGCATATAACATTTTGTTCAACTAAATCATCAAAATAAATATCATGCATATTTTCATTTCTTCACACTTGCAGATGATCATTCTTGAGCTTGCGGTGGACTAAAACTTTTCATTTGGTCGTCCGCAAGTTCACCAGGATTACCAGTCTTTACTTAAAGACAAAATTCACTTATATCATGATATTTATAGGATAATCAGTGTTTGTGAGAAAAATTTGTAAGAGAATTATATCAAACAATATGACAAGACAACTCAATTATCACAATATGCAATTAACATGTTTCATGGGGAAACAATTTAGCATGAAGAGCATATACAAAATACAAAAGCCAATTAGAAAATTAATCAAGTATTTGTATTGAAAACACTTTTCAACCATATATAGCATTATGATCTAATTTACATAATTCATAATCAAGAAATTCTTACTAAAGATTCAATCTCAAAAGAATGAATTTCTTCATGACCTTCATGAAGAACATTGTACCTTAGTATATCATATTTGATCATGTGGATTGAGCAAATTCTCTTGACATGTTGTATTTCTCCTTCATGATCAACATATTGAGTTACCTACAAAGAAGATGAAACTTTTGGTATCCAAGTGACTTTGGATCCATGAGAATTAGTCGAATTTGTTTTAACAATCCAAATACTTTTTGCACCATTCTCGATTTTCTTCTTGGCATAACATATATTTACCTTATGGCCATACTTACCACAATAGGTACAACATATTCTTGATGACATATGAGTATGTGTGTGATGTGTATGATGTACTTTATGATGCACATGTGAGATATTCTTGTGTGATATATTTTTGCGTGTATGCAAGGCATCATCATGTGTATCAATAAAACCAATACCTCTCTTATCATTAGAGAGTCTTTGAGCACCAAGTAATTTATTCAAATTATCTCTACCATATGTGAGTTTATGTAAGCTAACACTTAAATCATCTATTCTCAACTTCATAGCATCATAGTCACTCATCATGTCATTCAATTTCTTGTTTCTAATAACAAGATCATTATTAGCATTTTTAAGAAATTTCACCTTATCACATAGATCGAGAATATTTTCATCAAGAGTCAATTTGGAATAAAGCAATAAAGCATTTTCATCAAGTAATTTAGCATTCTCCAATAACAAATTTTCAACTTGACATTTCAAGAATTTATTCTCTTTTTATCCTCTTCATCAAACTCATTAAGAGTTTTCTCAACACTTATTCCCTTTATAATCTTAGTGGGAACATAAGGACCATTTATAACAATATTCCATAAATCAAAATCAATGGAGGAAATATAAATATGAATTCTATATTTCCATAAAGTGTAGTTATAGCCATTCAACAAAGGTGGTCTACTAATAGAATAACCATCACTTATGATATTGTTGTCTATATGAGCCATAAGATCTTTACTTTTAGGTGATTAAACCTTAAACAATAAGACCTGCTTTGATACCAATTGAAAAACCTAAGAGGGGGGTGAATTAGGTTTTTATCTGATTTTTAAACTTAATTCAATAAAACACCTTTTTGACAACAAATATCAAATACTTGGTGTGCTAGTTGTGTGAGAAATAATGTGTTCAAGTAAAATGCAGAAATTAGAGCAATGAACACAATGATTTATAGTGGTTCGGTTTATCCAACAAAACCTATTCCACTACCTTGAGTTACCTACTCAATGATTTATCAAATCCCTTCACTAATCAAATAAATGAGATTACAAAAGAGGCTCACCCAATTCACCTTAGGGTTTTACAAATAACCTCTCAACCAATCAAGGCTCACTCAACCCTTTGAGTTTTACAACACAATCTTGATTATACAATAATCCCACCACTCTCCTTAGTGAATCCTAACAATACAATTCAATTCAAGGTTCACCCAAAGGTTTTACAAACAAACCTTGAATACAAAACAACCTACACAAGGCTCACCCTAACACTTAGGGTTTTATGCTACTTGCAACCTTGATACAATTACAATCAATAATAAGAGATAGAGAGTTTGATAGATATCACCTTAATGTGAAGATATATCAATTTGAATCACAATCACCTCTTTGAGTAATGGCTTGTCAAGATTGCTCAAAATTCACTTTTGAATTTAAAAACCCTTCTTGAATGATTTTAAGATTGATATTTAGAAAGGGTTTTGGAATATTTCTAAGATGTTATAGGATCAAGATATACAATGATTTTGCTCAAAAATCTTCTTAGAAAGAATTCCAAAGGTCTTGGTATTTAAAGGTTTGTTCCCAACAGTCAAAAATGAAACTGTTGGAAACCCACTCAGGAAGTGCGGTCGACAGCATATTAGACTGGTCGTCCGCACCATCATCCGCAAGCTTACTGGACAACCTTCGGATGACGATTTTTCATCTCGCGGTCGACCTCACTTCACCTGCGGTCGACCTCATGGTCGTCCACAGGTTGGTAGATGAACAAATTTAACAACACATGCATCCACAAGATAAACTAACTTGTGGACGATACCTGGACCACTTTAGTTCGACTGAAACATGTTCATTTGTGTATCAACAATACTCTAACACACAAATGATGATTTCAATCAACCATATAAGTTATGGTATCAATCCAACAAGAGTTTATGAACCATTTAAGTTTTGAAATCACGATGCATAGTTTTCGAAATACCAAAACATATTTTAACATATTAAAAACATTTTGAAATAACATTTTAAGTTCATAGAGCAACCTTTAGAAACCATTACTCAATTAGAGGTAGAACTAGAGATATCAAAATATATAACTCTAAAACTATACCTCTAGTTCCTATCTAATCCAATAAAAGCTTGTCTTCAAATCTTGATAGTCTTGACTTGTATACTTCCTTGAAGACTTGAAATCTTGTTCTTGCATGGATTAAATCATGAATCCAAAAACTCTATCACTTGTACAAATAAACATTAGTCCTCATCAATTTTTGTCATTAATCAAAATTAAGACATTAAAAGCTTTAGGGCTTTCACTTCATCTTTTATTCTTTTGTACTTTTTATTGTATGAGTTAAAATCTTCCTATTTTTACTTTTTATAACTGGTAAAACCACCAAATTTATGTTTTTTTTAATATTTATAGTTTTGTAAATATATAATTTGTGTAACCATTTTCTTTTATTTTGCAAGTTTAATTGTCAAACTTTGTTTAATTATTTTAGTCCTGTTATTTAATAATTTGAGTATTTATATAATTTCAGTTGTTATTATTAAATAATCATGTTTAATTAATTAGAAAGTCTTTTAATTGCATGATTAATCAGCTAGGATTATTAATCTTTGATTGATAATCGTAGTAGGATCTGTTAGTTTAATTAAGTTGCAGCTCTTGACTTAATTAATTTAATAGAGAATTATATGATTTAAATTATGTTTAATTGAAGCTCATTATTATATATAATTTAATATTTGTGATTAAACTTAATGTAAAATTAAATATTCTATTCACCAATAGGTAGTGATATTTAATTAAATTAAAAATTAATCTGTATGAGTTGATCGAAATTAATCTAATTAGTAAGGATGAGAATCTGTTTGAGCTGATCGAGATTATAAAATTAGCTACTCAATAAGTTCTATATCAATAATTTATCCTTTTAAATAAATAATTTGATACAAGTTCCTTACTAACGTCTTTTATTAATTTCTATTCATTAAAAATCCTTTGTATAATAAATTATTTTAAAATATATATATAAACAAATTTATTTCTTTTAAGTTTGTTTAAATTAGCTTTGTCTTTATATAATTTTAAAACTCCCCCAAAATTTAAAATTTGATTAATAAATTTGAATTTAAGAATTTTTTACAAATCTACGTGGATACGATCCTTATTTGCCTTATAAATTTGATAGTTGAATATAGGAGTATTAAATATTAAATTTGATAATCACACGACAGGCTCGTCAATTGTCCCTCTCATTCTCTCTCTTTCTTATCTAATTCCCTCCTTATCGCCAAAACCTTTCATTTTACTTATCCATTAATTTCGGCCAAGATGTAGATCTTGCTCTTGGTCAGAAATACTATCCTTTTTTTGTCCACAAATCGCAATAAATTTTTCATTTGACATATTTTGACACATTCTAAGTCTCTATGACATCTTTATTCTCTAATCTTTTTAGATCAGACATTTTCTTCTCTGCTCGTAAATGAATGGAATACTTGTTATCGAGAGTAGATCTAGGCCCCTTGCTTGGTTTTCCTTTTTTCTTAAACAATTTTTAAGATTGTTGATACCGTCAAGATCTTATAAGTTGTCGTTCACGGTTTGAAATGGTACCAAGCTTCTTGTGCTAGTAATGTCTAAAGATGGCTATAATGGTGTATGTGGAATGATTATAATGTATTTGTTTTATTTTGTTTGTAGTTTAATCTACCTAATTTGTATTAGGGTATGCTTTATTACTTTATTTTATGTTACCATGAAATATGGGCATTTAGCTTATTATATCATTTGTGTAATTTATTTATATTTTTAATTAAATATTCACCCGTCCAAAAAAATGTGGGCATTGTCATCCTTATATCATTCATCCATACCCAATTTCTTCAAATATCTAATTTGTATAAAATCTCCAACTTTATCCTCATCCTCAACAAAAATTATGATTTAATTAGTTAGCCATCTTTATGACTTTTCCTTCTTTAATTTTTTTTTTTGTATGTAAAACAACCACAATCAATTTTGGAGATTCACTGCCAAAACTCTAAATTTGTAATGTTATAGTTTATATAACGATCTTTGTTTAGATTTTTCCTAAGTTATGCAATTCATGCATAGTACAAATTACGTATTGATGTAATTTTATTTAATTTTATTTACATATTACATATGATATAATATAGAGAGTGAAGGAATAAATGTGTATATTTGTGCTAATTGGTATGTAAAAATAGAGTGCTTGGTTTATGTAAAAGATGAAGAACATACCACAATTAGCATGCAAAAATTGAATCATTTGAATGTACTAAGGTCTTTGATCTTACTTCGTATTAATATTCAAATAATCAAATCTTTAAATGTACAAAGGTCTTTGAAATTAATTTACATGAAACAAGCTCAATCACCAAGTTAAATCCAAAAAGACTACTTAAAACCTCGTCTAGTTAATCTATCACAACCCCTGATCATAGCATCTTCTTTCTCTTGAATATAAAGAAATTTAGGGAAAGGAAAAACCTATTGACATGTTACACATGATCTCTTGTACCAAAAAGACTCTCCTAATTAATTGTGGAGATCTCTACTTTAATATTTATAATAAAAAATCTCTATCAAAAAAACAAATCTAGTTCTTACACAAAGATCCTAATATTTAAATATTATCACAAAAATCTCTATATTTATATTAAATATCTTATGTTTAGACAAACTATTAAAATGACATGTGAACTTTTCAGAAATTCAGCTTATGCACTTGACTTTTTTTCGTCCAAGTTTAACACTTGAACTTTTTAAAGTTCAGCATTTATGCTTCCGTCCAAAATTTCATTATATTACTATTTTCATATGTTATCAAACTATTTTTTTTCAAGTTTAGCACTTGAACTTTTAAAAAAAATATTTTTGCACTTGCTTCAAAAAATCATATCATATTATTGTTTCTATTTGTCACATTCAATGCAAGTGACATTTTTAGGGGCATTTTTGTCAATGCGTAAAACCCATAAATTTTTTTAAAATGTGATAATTTTCTTCTTTTTTACACCTTATTCTTCTTCCTTCTTTTTTTTCTTCTTTTGCATAATTAACCATCATTGAATCAACATATTCCAAATGGATGCATAAGGCTTTAAAAATGCAGAGAATGGACGTATGAATGGAAATAGACATGTCCATTTCTTCAAGTGCGCGTCCAATTGATTTTTGAAGCACGTCCACTCTATTTTGCTTGCAAAACTTCTTAAAGCTCCTACATTCTTCTAATTCTTTCTAAACATGTTCAAAAACCTTCAAAATACTTACAAACAAAGATAAAAGTGTAAATAACCAATTTAAGTACAAAAACACATAATTAGCTATATTTTATCTCAATAAATAAAACATTAAACTCCTGAAAACCAAACTAATTATGGTTCAATCAACTAGCAACGTTTTTTAAGCTAAATTTGATATACCTTCATTGTATAACATCTTGAAAACATTCTTAAACACTTTCTAAACATCCACATTATTGAAATCATTTAAGAAGGGTTTCACATATTTAAAGGTATTCTTGAGTAATTTTATCAAACCAATACTCAAAGAGGTCATTGCCATAGTCGGCCCTGAGCCTATGAAGCCCATTTAAGTAGGCCACATTGTCATATATATTCTTTACTCTAGTGTTGGCTTTGTGGCCACAATGCTTTAATTATTCTCCTGAGGTTGTTAGATCAAATCTGTCACTCGTCAGTTTGTTTTTAGTTTTTTTTTAGATTTAGTCTAATGTCTTATTTGTACAAATGATAGAGTTTTTGGATTCATGATTTAATCCATGCAAGAACAAGATTTCAAGTCTTCAAGGAAGTATACAAGTCAAGACTATCAAGATTTGAAGACAAGCTTTTATTGGATTAGATAGGAACTAGAGGTATAGTTTTAGAGTTATTTATTTTGATATCTCTAGTTCTACCTCTAATTGAGTAATGGTACTAAAGGTTGCTCTATGAAATTAAAACGTTATTTCAAAATGTTTTTAATATGTTAAAATATGTTTTGGTATATAGAAAACCATGCATCGTGATTTCAAAACTTAAATGGTTCGTAAACTCTTGTTGGATTGATACCATAACTTATATGGTTGATTGAAATCATCATTTGTGTGTTAGAGTATTGTTGATACACAAATGAACATGTTTCAGTCGACCTAAAGTGGTCCAGGTATCATCCATAAGTTAGTTTATCTTGTGGATGCATGTGCTGTCAAATTTGTTTATCTGCCAACCTGTGGACGACCATGAGGTCGACCGCAGTGAAGTAAGGTCGACCGTAAGTTAAGTCCGGTCGACCGCAAGATGAAAAATCATCATCCGGTGGTTGTCCAGTGAGCTTGAGGATGATGGTGTGGACGACCAGTCTGATATGCGGTCGACCGCACTTCCTGAATGGGTTTCCAACAGCTTCATTTTTTACCGTTGGGAACAAACCTTTAAATACCAAAACTTTTGGAATTCTTTCTAAGAAGATTTTTTTAGCAAAAACATTGTATATCTTGATCCTATAACATCTTAGAAACATTCCAAAACCCTTTCTAAACATCAATCTTGTTAAAATCAATCAAGAAGGGTTTTTACATTTAAAGATGAATTTTGAGCAATCTTGACAAGCCATTACTCAAAGAAGTGATTGTGATTCAAATTGATATATCTTCACATTAAGGTGATATCTATCAAACTCTCTATCTTTTATTATTGATTGTAATTGTATCAAGGTTGCAAGTAGCATAAAACTCTAAGTGTTAGGGTGAGCCTTGTGTAGGTTGTTTTGTATTCAAGGTTTGTTTGTAAAACCTTTGGGTGAACCTTGAATTGAATTGTATTGTTAGGATTCAGTAAGGAGAGTGGTGAGATTATTGTATAATCAAGGTTGTGTTGTAAAACTCAAAGGGTTGAGTGAGCCTTGATTGGTTGAGAGGTTATTTGTAAAACCTTAAGGTGAATTGGGTGAACCTCTTTTGTAATCTCATTTATTTGATTAGTGAAGGGTTTTGATAAATCCTTGAGTAGGTAACTCAAGGTAGTGGATTAAGTTTTGTTGGATAAACCAAACCACTATAAATCATTGTGTTCATTGCTCTAATTTCTGCATTTTACTTGAACACATTATTTCTCACACAACTAGCACACCAAGTGTTGATATTTGTTGTCAAATAGGTGTTTTATTGAATTAGGTTGAAAAATCGGATAAAAACCTAATTCACCCCCCCCCCTTAGGTTTTTCAGTTCTTCGCATAGGGCCTCCCAATTCTCAGGGCCAACCATGGTCATTACACTATAATTTGATATATCTTCACATTATGGTAATATTTATTATTCAATGCTGCATGTAACATAAAACCTTAGATGTTAGAGTGACTCTTGGATTTAATATAATTGTGATTATCTTGTTGTGTGTATTTCACTAAGTGTTGTATTTAACATTATTGTAATTATGAAGGTTGTGATGTAAAATTTATTGGTTGAATAAGCCTTGATTGGTAGAGTCTTGAATTGAGTGAGTATCTTTTGTAATATCTTGTATTTAATTTAGTGAAGGGATTTGTAAAATCCTTAAGCAGATAACTCAATGTAGTGGATTAAGTTTATTTGAATAAATCAACTACTATAAATCATTCCATTCATTGTCTTAATCATGCAATTTACTAGAACACTTACACACATGAACTATACATTAAGTATTTGATATTTGTTGTCTAAAAAGTGCAAAATCTAATTAGATTGTGAAAATCAAATAAAAATCTAATTCACCCCCTCTTAAGTTTTTCACTTATGTTTGGAAATATCATGTTACATCCGAAAATATTCCATATTCCCTTAATAAATGCAATTGGACCTTTAAAGATTGATGAAAAAATCAAATCTAAGTAATTTACTACTTCTTACGTCCGAAATTAAATGTTCATGTTTAACTTAAGAAAATACGTTAACCTTAAAGAAGTTACCATAATATCATTAGCGACATAATGTAAATTCCTAAAACTGTGGATGTTATATGACATGTGTTTATATGATATATGTTTATTTTAAAAATTTGAAGATTTAATTTGGATTGAGGAAGTACATTAGTTTTTCCGTTTATGAATGGCTTTGCATGAAAATTGGATTTGCGCAATGAGAGAAGATTTCTCATTCCTTATCAAAAAGATGCATGGCCATGAAGAGGGATTAACTAGAGAGGAGCTAGAGTTGTGTAAACACTTTTTTTTTATTCTTCAAAATAAATTGTACTCCCTTCATCCCTTTTTATAAGATGCTAGAATCAATTTCATACATATCTAGAAAATGTTTTAGTTTCTGAAAAACCTAAGAAGGGGGTGAGTTAGGTTTTTATCATATTTTTCAACCTAATTAAATAAAACACTTCTTTGGCAACAAATATCGAACACTTGGTGTGCTAGTTGTGTGAGTAAAAATGTGTTCAAATAAAATGCAAAAAGTAGAGTAATTAACACAATAATTTATAGTGTTTCGGTTTATCCAACAAAACCTAACCCACTACCTTAAGTTACCTACTCAAGGATTTTACCAAATCCCTTCACTAATCAAATAAATGAGATTACAAAAGAGGCTCACTCAATTCACCTTAGGGTTTTACAAATAACTTCTCAACAAATCAAGGTCCACTCAACCTTTGAGTTTTACAACACAACTTTTATTATACAATAATCTCGCCACTCTCCTTAGTGAAGTCCTCACAATACAATTCAATTCAATGTTCACCTAAAGGTTTTACAAACAAACCTTGAATACAAAACAACCTACACAAGGCTCACCCTAACACTTAGAGTTTTATGCTACTTGCAACCTTGATACAATTACAATTAATAATAAGAGATAGAGAGTTTGATAGATATCGCCTTAATGTGAAGATATATCAATTTGAAACACAATCACCTCTTTGAGTAATGGTTTGCCAAGATTGCTCAAAATTCACCTTTAAATGTAAAAACCCTTGTTGAATGATTTTAACAAGATTGATGTTTAGAAAGAGTTTTGGAATGTTTCTAAGATGTTATAGGATCAAGATATGCAATGTTTTTGCTCAAAAATTGTTCTTAGAAAGATTTGCAAAGGTTTTGGTATTTATAGGTTTGTTCCTAACGGGCAATTTGCGGTCGACCGATGCATCATCCGTAATATAATCCGCAAGCTCACTAGACAACCTTCGGATGATGATTTTTATCTTGCGGTCAACCTCACCTCACTTGCGGTCGACCGCATGGTCGTCCACAAGTGGACAAATGAACAAATTTGACAGCACATGCATCCACAAGATAAACTAACTTATAGACGATACCTGAACTACTTTAGGTAGACTGAAACATGTTCATTTGTGTATCAACAATACTCTAATACACAAATGATGATTTCAATCCACCATATAAGTTATGGTATCAATGCAACAAGAGTTTATGAATCATTTATGTTTTGAAATCATGATGCATGGTTTTTAAAATACCAAGACATATTTTAACATATTAAAAACATTTTGAAATAACGTTTTAAGTTCATAGAACAACCTTTAGAAACCATTACTCAATTAGAGGTAAAACTAGAGATATCAAAATATATTAAACTTCTAAAACTATGCATCTAGTTCCTATTTAATCCAATATAAGCTTTCCTTCAAATCTTGATAGTCTTGACTTGTATACTTCATTGAAGACTTGAAATCTTGTCATTGCATGGATTAAATCATGAATTCAAAAACTCTATTACTTGTACAAATAAGACATTAGTTATCATCAATATTTGTCATTAATCAAAATTAAGATATTAAAAGCTTTATAGCTTTCAGTTTCAATAATACCTTCTTCTTTTTTTGTCTTAGGAATAAGAAAGATAAAAAATTTGTCTTGAAAATAAGAAATAGAATAAATAGATGAAGAGAGAATAAAACTTTTGTGTTAGGAATAAGAAAAAGATAAAGAGAAATTAAACTCACTTCTAAGAGAAAAAAAAACTTGAGGAAATATATAATGATAAATAAGGGTAATATTGGAAACAAATTGTTAAATATTAGTAACAAGATAGAATACTTCTAATATGTTATATAAAGAGACGGAGGAAGTATCACTTTTTACATACAACTAATTTATTTAGATGAAGTGAGCATAGTATATACTTTTGTTAAAATTAGAATTTACTTCTCATTTTATAATCATTTTTAATATTAATTACACAATTAAGTATTAAATTATTTCTTTGAATTAACAAACATTAAGTTTTTATGTATGTATTTTAAAATTTTATACATCATGCGTAAAAAATTGAATGTTTACTTTTGACTTTAATTAAAAATTAAGAAAGATTTTTATTTTAATTAGTTTACCAAATGATGATGAGCATTAATATAATGAATTGTGAAATATATAAGTTAGAGGGATATAAATTTTTTGGTAGTGAGGGGTGGAGTTCATAAGTTACTGGAGTAAAAAAATTTTAAATTAAGGAAATTATTAATGAAATTTTAAATAAAAAATATATTTATTTTAATAAATAAATATTTAATTATGAACAAATTAAAATAAATATTCAAAAGTCGTCTTCTTCAATTCTAGTAATTCTGTATAAATATATAGTCGTCTTTTTCTTTTCTTCTTTTTAAAAAAAGAAGAAGAAAAGAAATACTAGCATTTTGTTTTTTTTTTTTTTTTGGGAAAACAATACTAGCAATTAAGAGACTGCTTAAGTTAAAGGGACCGAATTTAGATGAAACAAACGTCATAGAACCTAGGACTAGGATTCGGAGACAAAACTGCCTTTAGTTGTCCAATCCCTGGCTCCCTCTCTCTCCCGCCTCAACCAGACGCCGCCATCTATCTCCCGCCACCGCTGCAGCCGTCCCCTCTCTCTCTCTCTCTCTCTCTCTCTCTCTCTCCACCATTGCAGTCTCTCTCCTCACATCGTTGCCTCAATTTTCATCTTTACCGTCCTTCTAAGCCGCCCATCTATCTCCCGCCACCGCCGCAGCCGTCCCCTCTTCTCTCTCTCTCTCTCTCCACCGTTGCAGTTCTCTCCTCACACCGTTGCCTTAATTTTCATCTTTACCGTCCTTCTAAGCCGTCATTGATTGAGTTTGATTATGGGAATAAAGAAGGGTAAGAGTAAGGTTGATGATGATGCTGGTATATTTGGCAATAATGAAATTCAAGATGTGCAGTGGCTCTGTTCGTTATCTGAATCAGAACTTGTGAGTGTTTCTTCCAGTTCTTTTAAGCTACGGGGTTAATTGTTT
The DNA here is from genome assembly GCA_019593545.1 of Apocynum venetum. Lineage (NCBI taxonomy): Eukaryota > Viridiplantae > Streptophyta > Magnoliopsida > Gentianales > Apocynaceae > Apocynum > Apocynum venetum. Next base: position 1,896,774 of record SRSM01000149.1, read on the forward strand.
CTGAAAAATTTGTGGATAAATGCATATTTGGTCGTGATGGTTCTTAATTTACATATGCTAAATGATGAATAGGATTTTTTAATTGGGTTAAAGATGATGGTGATTCGAAGAGCAAAAAAAATTGGTCATGAATCTCTGGCAAAACATTTCAACTTGAAGATGCTGCGAGGCCTCAGTATGTACAGATTCCATATTCCTTTTTAAATATTCAATTTCTTCTTTTTTCTGCTTACTTTTGGAAAACAAGGTGATGAATTAGAAAGTTGGCGACTTTTCATGTGCATTCCAGAAGACAGCTATGCTTAGAGGGAATAAAATTTAATTTTAGGAAGTTACATATTCATTTTGAGATAAACCTAAAATATAAATGTGGGCATGCAATTGCAATTGAGATGAAAGGTATATATTGCAAACATGGTAGATAATGAGTTGTATAAATCAATGGGATGTTAATGAAGTCCCGTATTTAACTTGGAACATTATATACTTCTAGATTTAGCGCGAACATCTTGTGATCAAGGGGTGGATTTGTTCTCAAGTTACTGAACAGTTTCACAAGGTTTACCTTCTAGAATGGCTCCTTCTCAAATAGGTGATAACTACGTTGAGAGTGGGAGCTGAAAGCACTGATCCTATTTCCTTTTTAAATGGTCTCGTTTTATGACCTATCTGCATTAGCTTTTAGCCATCAAATTGAATAAAGATTTTAGGATTATTTTGCTGACTTTAGAGCTTTAATGCAGGTTGCACTATGATGGACTATCTTAAAGAAAAATTGAAGGATTCATCCGTTAGAAAGGGGTTCCCCGACTCTTCCAAGATTTTAGACAAATGCAGTTTGCTGCAACTTGATGTCGAAGAGAGTTTCTCTAAAATGAGTTCTGAAGAGTTATGGCCATATATTTGTCCTAATAAGCAAAAGAGAAAAGCTGACATGTAAGTTAAAGCAGCTACTATTTCCAATTCTTTTAAATTTTTAGCGTTTATCAAGTATTCTAAACTTAGCTGCGTTTTATGGGGTAAAAAATCACCAATTTCAAAATATATGTTTTTTGCTAAAAACAGTTTATTTAGTAAAGTTTCCATTGTATCATCATATTATAACAGCTTAAATCAACTAAAACTTAAGTGTTACACTGTATTCTCTAGCATCACTTCTTAAGCATTTGCTCACTTGTTCCTTATCCAAGAAAGTTTCACTTAAATACACTTCTTGGTTAAGTGTATTAAATATGCCATAGAAAATAATACAATGGTCTAAACTCGTTATTAGCTTGGACTTAGAATTGAAGTTCAAGTTGTCTGTAGATCTGTCTCATAAAGAAGGTTATGATGTTAAGAGGATTTCAACAATGAAGTTCTTTGTTCTTTATTTAATCATTCCAATACCTGGTTTGCTCTGTGCACTAGATGATATAACCTGAATAGCACTTAAAATCTCTTTATTGGTACCTGAATACCTTACTTATTTAAGAGTAGACCAGTTTTGTAACTGTTTTTGCTATACATATCTTTCATGTTAGTTTCAAGGATTTTCATGTTTTTCATACTCTCAACAAGTTAATCAATGTGTTTCTTTTAAAGAAACAGAAGCTAATCTCTTCCCTGTTCTTTATATTTAGGTCGGATGAGAATGAAGCCCCATCAAAAAGGCAAAAACTTGGCAGCGAAAGATCTTCATAGAGAAGCATAGCAAGTCCCTTGATAAATTATTTGAGTCATCAATAGCTGAAAAAATTATTGGAAGAGTTTTTCCTTGTGTTTTAATTAGGTCTCTTCCACATATTCCCAGTTTTGTAGTAATTCATGAACTTTGCTTATTATTGCCATTTATGAGGCATGAACACTTTCATTTATTTTCATGAACATTCAATCAAAGCATTGCTATTACTCAGACTCTTCTATAAAGATTCAAACATTAAACTGTTATCGTGATAACAGAAAAATAGTCAAAAGGCAGAAGGTTATACAAACCCCTGCTCTTTACTGCAATCAGTTACATCCACAGCCTCATTTAGAAACAATCTCCAAACAATTTAGTAGCAATCCAAGAACACAAATTGGGCACTTTGGGAATTACATCTTGGGCCTCTTGGCTATCCTCCGAAGGATAAAAAAAGAAATATGATGTACCTTATTGTTACTCAAGGCATTGGCAGGACGAGAGAATCAAATGATTTGCCTGATTAAGCTTCGGAAGTCATTCATTTAAATTAGTGTCTCTATGCATGTCTATACATATTAATTGTTGTGGATGTTGCTGCTGTTGTGCTTATTGTCTTTGACATCAATATTGACCGATGCTGGCTGTTTTTTGCGGATACCCAGGAGATACTTACAGATCCTAGATATGCTGGCCAGTTTCTCTTGATGACAAACCCCCACATTGGTGATACTGGAGTTAATTTCATGTTTATATTGGTTGTCTTTTATGTTCGTAAACAAAATATATGACCTAAACCTCAAAATATTTCCCTGCCAATGATGGGGAACCAAGGCAATGCCTTCTGGCTAGTCCGGTGATTGGAAGCTTGAGTATCAGGTAGGTTTCAGTGTGGCAAACTTCTTATAGTTTTCTTTCTGTTATTAGCTTGTTTTGATTCTTATTTTTCCCTGAATATACCTCCTGAGCACCTCAAATTGGTGATGCACTGAAACACTTGTTTACTCTTTGGAAACACACAATATCGTGGGAATACTTGGGTTAAGATCTTGATGTATTTCTGAACATAGTTTAGCTTGCAAGTTGCTTTTGCAACAGGAGGCCTCCATGAGGATTTGACTTCAATTCAAATAATACACTGATGCATTTTGTGACAGGTGGCTGTAAAATCATAATTGTTCCTTTAACATGGCCTGCATCTGGAATGAAGTTCAGATGGAGTCTTGGTCCTAGAGACGAATCTGCAGTCGAAACAGTGAATGAAATTATTTGAAAATTCATGTTTTTGGTATTTTCATGGGCCATCGGTTACTTAGCCAAGCTGGGAGCAAAAGCATTTTAAGATGAAGTTCGGTCACCATGGAGGAAATCGTCCAGTTGTAAAAATGCACAGGTAAGTTCATTGCAACCCTTTGATATAATGATACTATTGACATTTTGGTTTTAGTCTGTATGCCGATGTACTGCAGATTGATGTCCCTGATTTATCTCTGTAGTTTGTCGGCTGCATCATGATTTAGCTTTCTTGATGCTGTAGCAAAATAGTACCTAAATATTTGACCTTGCATCTGATAGTTCAGTAACTTTTAGGAGACTCTTTTCTCACAGAACCTATTTGTAATTTTTTTCATCTTATCCAGAATCATAACTATGCTGTTGAGCCCAGATCACTACCCAAGGGTGTAGAAGTGATTCATGTTAATCTCAATGATGGGAGCTCTGCTGGTCTTGCATTCTCTCAACTAAAGCTCATGTGCCTCCAATGTCATCCCAAAGCATCTCCTGGACCTCTCGTTTCAGATCCGGGTAATTTGTCTTGCTTTTATTTAGTTCCACAATTAGCTATTGTTAATGAATATTCCTAATAAATTGCTTTATAAGAAAAATAGAAATTGGAATTCTCAAATATTGAATCAACATGGATGATTCTCGAAATATGCTTACCATTTTGACTTGGGGAAAATTTTGATAACATTTACTCATTGTCATTGAGTTTGAAGCTTGTTTGTCTGCTCAAAGTGAGTATGAAATGAGCATACATAGGAATGTCATATCCACTTCAACAAAGAGTTCAACTAAATATTATAGATAATTTGTTGGCAATACTTCACTCGAAGCTAAGTAGGAGTAGAATATGAGTTTTGTTTTTAACCAATTCCAAGGTATATGTGACCACATTTTTGTTCTTTTAGTAAGCCAAGTGTGTTTATAACACGATTGGCATAGATTTTGCTGAGAGTTCATTTTGGTTAAAGCTTAATAAGAAAAGGTCAATTATTAATTCAGTTTTTTCATAACCGCAAAAGAAAAGCTTTTGTTCTAATGCCTTTGCAACTGCAATATTTGGAGAATTTATACAACTCATGAAGCAAGACAAACTGAAGGTTTGATGAGAATTTGCATTGGCATTTGTTATTGGTTAGCAACGTTCTTAGAGTCTGAAAAAGTCCCCTTATCTTTTGGATAATGATCAAGAAAATGCTGACAAGGGTTCCATAGAGAGTAATCAATGCCAGTATTGTGGTCTAGACTGAAATGAACTGTGCTTTCTCCTCCATTAGTGATGTAGCGAAAAGGTGTTAGGGCAATAGAACTCAACAATTAGGGTTAGATTACAGTTGATTGAAGTTGGAACAAAAAATAGAATTCAAGGATAAAATACTTTGGTATAAATTTGAAAATTAATAATAAGAATACTAAATACCAAATCCTAGTAGGATTTGGACTGCATCAACTCTCCCCGACTTAACTCCGACGAGTATGCTTTGACGAACTCCTCGTAAATGGATGGATCAACTTGTTTCAGCTCTTGTTCAGCAATCCAAGTGCTCTCCGTTGTTGGCTTACCTAACCATTTCACCAGAAATCTTCTGTCATGATTACTTCGCCTTGATCTAACCTCTTTAACATCTTCAATAACATTTGATTTTCCAACTGGCAGTTGCTGAACTTGTTCTTGAATGCTCTTCCTAACACCATCAAATCCATCAAAGGAATATAAATCTGAAACATTAAAAACTTAATTATTTGCAATTCGGATGATAATTCAATTAAGTAGGCATTGGAACTGATTTTCTTCAACACCTTACAAGGTCCAAACTTCCTAGACTTAAACTTGTGATAAGTTCCCTTTGGAAGCCTTTCTTGCCCTAAATGCACAAGTACTTGATCACCTTCTTTAAACTCTTGCTTGCGACGATGCTAGTTGGCTAACAGACGAATAAGATGCATTGTTGGCAACAGATGAATTTTTCGAATGTGTTCAGCAAATTCTCCTCCATCACTCACCCTAGCTTCTTATGGTAAAGGCGCTAAATCAAGAACATATTGAGGTTTCAAACCATAAGCAACCTCAAATGGTGTCTTCTTTATACTCCAAATCACTGAATTGTTATATGCAAATTTTGTTTGTGGAATGATTGAATCCTAGGCCTTTGGATTATTTTCATCAAGACATCGTAACATATTACTCAAACTCCTATTCACAACTTCTGTTTGTCCATTCGTTTGAGGATGACAAGTGTCATAATACTTTAATTCTGTTCCAAATTTTCTCCATAAAGTTCTCCAAAAGTGCCCCATAAATTTCACATCTCTATCTGAAACAATAGAAGTTGGGACACCATGCAATCTCACAACTTCACGAAAGAATAATTCAGCAATATGAACTGAATCAGAAGTTTTGAAACATGGGATAAAATGTGCCATTTTTTAAAATCAATCCACTACAACAAAGATTGAATCAAACTTTTTCGCAGTCTTTGGTAATCCCAAAACAAAATCCATACTTAGATGAATACATAGAGTTTCAAGTTCAAGTAAAGGTGTGTGCAGACCTGTATTTTGAATAGAACCCTTACCAAATAAGCAAGATGGACACCTTTGCACTATTCTCAACACATCACGATGCATGTTTGTCCAAAAATAGTGTTCAACCACCATTGCCAAAGTTTTATCTTAGCCAAAATGTCCACCCAAGCCATTCCCATGAAGTTCTCTAATAATTTGCTCCCTCAAAGATCCTTTTGGAATGCAAAGCCAATTACCTTTGAATAAATAATCATCATGCAACCTGTAAGGTAATTTCCAGCATGAGAGGAACTTAAATCAGCTATGATTTTGCCAAAATAAGAATCAACAGTGTACTGATTCTTTAACTCCTCAAACCTTATCACTTGAGTGCTCAAAATTGATAAAGTAAAATTGATAAAGTAAAAATCATCTACCACGGTATTTGACTGACCAGATTTATACTTCAATGTAAAATTAAATTCATTAAGGAAAGAACTCCATTTTGCATGCTTGTCATTAAGCTTATTCTGGGAATGTAAGTACCTCAAGGCTTGATGGTCAGAGTAAACAACAAACTCCTTACAAGCTAACTAATGTTGCCAATGACGAATAGCCCTCACCAAAGTATAAAATTTCATGTCATAAGTTGAATAACGACACTTAGAATCAAACAACTTTTCTCTGAAAAATTCTATAGACTTTCCATCTTGATTAAGAACTGCTCCAATTCCCATATATGAAGCATCGCACTTAACAACAAACAATTTCTCAAAATCTAGTAATACCAAGATAGGTGCTTCTGTCAATAAAGTTTTTACCCTTTCAAACACCTTTTGTGCACCATGTGACCATTCAAATTCACCTTTCCTTAAAGATTCAGTTATAGGACTCATAACATAACTGAAATTTTGAATAAATCTTTTGTAGAAAGATGCTAAACCATGAAAACTTCACTTCCTTGATTGATTTAGGTTTTGGCCAATCATTTATTACTTGAACCTTCTCCGGATCTGTTTTCAACCCTTCCTTTGAGACAATGAAACCAAAAAATACAACTTCAAATTGCAAGAAGCTACATATTTTCAAATTTACATAAAGCTGCTCCTTTCGTAGAACCTCAAAAACTTGTTGCAAGTGTGATAAGTGGTCTTCCTTTGTATGGCTATAAACTAAAATATCATCAAAATAAACCACAACAAAAGAATTCAAGAAAGGCTTCAATACATCCGTCATAACTCGCATAAAAGTGCTAGGAGCATTAGAGAGTCCAAATGGCATCACCAACCATTCAAATAACCCATTTGGTGTCTTAAAAGCAGTTTTTCATTCATTGCTGCTTCTCATTCTAATTTGGCAGTATCCACTCTTCAAATCAATTTTTGAAAACAAATTAGAGCCAACTAATTGATATAGCATCTCTCTCAATTGTGGAATAGGAAAGGGATACTTGATTGTAATTTTGTTAATGGCACGGTTGTTCACATACATTTTCCCAGAACCATTCTTCTTTGGAGCTAATAAGGCTGGACAAGCACAAGGACTTTTACTCTCTTGCACCAATCATTTCTCTAATAACTCTTGAACTTGTCTTTGAATTTCAACCCGCTGCATAGGAGGTGGTAACGATACTCCTGGGACCAAATCAACGGCATGTTGGATACTTCTTAGAGATGGTAAATTTTTCAGCCCCTCCTTATCAACCAACTCACCAAATTCCTCCAAAAGTTGTTAAATTTCAACAGGGTACTGCTGTGAATTTGCTTCTTGACTATGTCCCATCATCTTATTAACTAGAGCATACATGACTCCCATCTCACTACTTGTTGTCTCAAACTTTTCAGCAGACAAATACCACTGATTTTTCTTATTTTGTTGTTGGTGGAAGGCTTTTCGATTGCCACTTCCTTTGCCTTTCAATAAAGAGGATACGAGGCATTATTCTTGTTATCCTTAATAAAAGAATAAGTGTTAGGCTTCGTCTTATGATCCATATCATGATCAAAGAGCCATGGTCTTCCAACAAGAATATGTCCCACATCTATTGGCACCACATCACATAAAGTTTCATCATTAAGCTTTTCTCTTATGGTAAATTTCACCAAACATTGAGAAGTAATTGGTATCTCATGCCCTTTCTTTAGCCACCCAATTTTGTAAGAATGAGGACGCTTAGTTGTAGGAAACTTCAATTTTTCTATAGCTTCCTTGGAAATAATATTCTTCATGCTTCCTCTATCAATGACAAAATCACACATTTTTCCTCCACAAACTACGCGTGTGTGAAAAATACTACGTCTTCTCCAATCTTCCTCTTCCTCTTGGATTGCTATTGTCATCACTCTACGCACCACCAAAGATTCAGCGTTGGAAGGATAAACATCAACTTCTTCTATTGTCTTTATCTCTTTATCATAAACTGGTTCTGACTCTTCCTCATCTTCTGCCAAATTCACTTTCCTTTCTGGACATGTGTAAGTTGTATGTCCTCTTTCTTTACAATTGTAGTATCAAACTGAGATTTAACTGCCTCTTTTATTTAAGGTAGCACCAAAACTGTCCTTCTTTTCATAAGGCACTATATTCTTGCCTTTATTACTATTTTCTGTCTTTGGTACACCTCCAATGTATTTACTAGTTGTAGCAGTCCTGTTATTTTTCTTTTAAGAACTATAACTTTGCCAACTCTTGCTATAAACAGGTTTTCTAGCACCATAGCGTAAAACTCATTTTTCAGCCGAAAGTGCATATTGAGAAGCATCTTTCAAATTGGATAAATGAGCAACTCCCATCTCATCTCGTATGGATAGATTTAGACCAGCCAAATATCGTGTTGTCAGTTGCTCATTGATCTTAAATAATTCCATGCGAATGGACAGGTTATTAAACTCCGATGTGTACTCCTCAACAAACATGGAATGTTGCTTCAAACAATGAAATTTCTCATACAATTTCATCATATAGTCTGCTTGTAAAAACTGTTTTCGAAGCTTAGTTTTCATATGCTCCCAAGTGCTAACTTTAGGTTTGTCTTGTCGAACTCATTGCTCTTCAACTCTCTTCCACCATTGAAGCGCAGTTCCCTTCAATTTCAGCTTCACAAATAAGACTTTTCTATGTTCTGCCATGGGCTTCCATTCAAAGTAAGTCTCCAAACTCATTTCCCAATCTAAATAGTCTTCAGCATGTGATTTTCCATGGGTCATAGGTATGAAGCTACGCTTGCTAAGGACTTGGGTTATATTTCTTTTGAAGTGAAATCGGGATTGTTTGGTTCTTGTTCAGAAATTGAAGAAGCCTCCCCTGACTTGTCTCGTTTTGGTAATTTCATTGATATGATTAGATTAGAAAATGTTTGTTGTAATTTTGGAAACATGTGAGGGGAAGTATATCACTTTTTACATAGTTCTATCATATTCCCTAGATGAGAACATTTTTTTTCCTCTCATTTCTTGATTTAAAATTTAAACATTTATCAAAAAAAAAAAATTGGCTTTAAACTTTGTGATGTTACTGGTTTTTTCTTTACTTAACTATATAAGTAGGGTTAAGCAATATGTTGTTGATAGAATTTGCTTGTAGTTGAATTAACTTTTCTGAAATGTTCGGTTTGGGGATTAATGAATTAGATCCACTTTTACATGAAACCAACTGCTTATTCTAATAGGAATTTTGCACTTAATTTTGTTGTCAAAACTGTCAGGTTTTCTTGGGGGCGGGGGGGGGGGTCTCTGTTTTGTTATCAAACACACATGATGAGTGAAATTGATTTTGATCAACGCATTCATAGCTTGATGATCCTGATTCTTCATAATAATAATAGCATAGAACCACATAAGTAGAGATTCAGTTGTTTGCAAAATATCCCCAAAATACCAGTCTCCACCAATCTAAGCCACTGACCTAAGTTTTTAAAACAAAAAATAGAAGCAATACATGTCTTCAACAAGAGGCAAAGCATTTTTATTTTGCTTTAAAGTGAAGAACAAAGCACTACAATAATACAATTACAAATGTCAAGGTGCCATAATTGGGTAGCTACTTGCACTTTGAGATGGATTGCATGGTAAAATCAGTGTTAGTTGTCCTTGTTTGACCACTTAAATTGCCCATCCTAGAATCTTGAGTCAATAAAATGTGTCCAAATGTTGTAGTTCTCATGAAAAAAGGAGTATGTGCCTCTTTCTGGTTAAAGGCACCAATTTCCCCAGGCATCCTGGAAAAGCCTTTTAATTTGCATACAAAAAATAAGCAAAACTATCTTTCAAGATGAGTGAATTAATTAGTACATTATTTGCTTATCTAACCACCACTGCATTTCCTCCGCCAGTTTCCCTCAAATGGGACGGACAATAAATCTTAACTCCATAATTTGGGCACTAAGATTCTTACCTTTAAAAGAATCCATCAAGATAGCCCAAGTTTCTTTTGTTGTGGTGACATTCCTAAATTCTTATCACACATGGGCAATTCAACATGTACACCGATGTAAAATCTTGCAAGCCTTACCTTCCCAATTGCTTCCGTCGTGCTTCACTCAATAGAACTTCTAGGGTGGATTCATGAAAACTAGATTCAATAGCATTCCAAAAGCCAATTTCTTGAAAAAAAAAATGTTTTTTATGAAAATTATCTATGCCATTGAAGACAAAACAACACGTATGATGTATTGTGTATTCCTTCAGAAAACCTAACTGTGATACTACTACTCATAGAAATTTAGAAATAACAATATCAATATGTATTTAGTAGTTTTCCTCAAAAAAGAAGATATATTTAGTAAAAGCGAAAGGTGGGGGTGAAGTTTTACAAATGACCAAGATAATATCATATTCTATGTTTAGGTACTCTTATCTTCATGATACTCTTCACATATTCTTATTCGACCAAATCTATGACAGAGCATATCCAATGTTAATATGTTCACCTCGAGCAAATTTGTTATATAATAATTAATAAATGAAATGTCAATTTACATAAAATGAATGATAAATAAATAAACAGTAAAACTTAAAATACATCTCTAATTTATAATGTCATTAGCTCATTGCATCGTCGATTTATCATTTGTAAGTTGATATATTTTTTTGAAAGTGGAACGTGACTTTAATAATGTCAAATGCTTATTTTTTTTCACATTGGTAATAAATAGAACATTGAAGATCGCTTTAAAAATACACAATTCACAAAATAACTTATATTTATATGTCTGAATATAAAACCTATTATACTTAGGAGATTGACTCTAAAGAACAATAGAAAAATCCTAAACAAGGCTCAATGCTATAATAGAATTAGTAAGTATTAAACTAACAACTCTCCTAATAAAATAGGGCTTGTTTAATATGTTAATATGATAATATTTGTAAGTTGTATAGTCCTAAGTAGATAGGATTTCCACAGAATTAGGTTTCAGGACTTGGGGTTTGGGTGTAATTAGGGTTCTTCTCTTGTCCATGGCTGAACGAATAAATCTAATCCTTGCATCAATCGTTTTCCACGAGTAGAAAGTCTTACTGTTCAAAGACAAAAGCAAGAGGAATTAATATTCCCTTCAAAGACCTTTTTGGATTCCGTGAAACCATAAGAACCAAGAGATTGTAATCATTATTAAATCAACATTAAAATATCTCCATCACAATAATTGCTAGGACATCTAGAATAGAGTATTTTTTGCCCGTGGTAAGTCCATGGCCACTCCAAAGGAATTTAGTCCGAGATAAAATTTGGTAAAATTTAAAATTATATAATATTTTAGATATAATCAATTTAGAATTATATGAAATTCATCAAAATTCTAGATTCTATTTAATGGATTGCATAAGATTTCATATCCTAAAAAATTCATGTATTTCAATAAAATTTTATTTTTAATAGAATTTAAAGAAATTTTATGAAATTTGAAGTAAAAATTATAAAAAAAAAATCTTTTACAAATTCGACTGTAAACTCTCGGAATTTCATAGAATTTGTTTATTTGTTACTAATAAAAATAAATAACAATTTAAAAAATAAAATATTATATATATATATATATATCAACTTGTTGTCATAATTTTATATTTCTCCTTATATAATAATAATTTTATTGAATTATATGTTGGGAATACTCCCTTAGACTTTGAATTATATATTAAAAAAAGAATGGCTTACAATAATAAAGTACAATATTTTTATTTTGTTTTTAAATGACATAGTTATTTTTTATGATTAAAAAGTGCATACATAATTTATTCAATTTGTCTCTATCTCTCTCAAAAAAAAATCACATGAAAAAATAGAGCATATATACATTATATTTTTGTATATATAAAAAAACTTTCTATTCATTATATAATTATAATAAAAGAATAAAAATTCATCTAATTCTACTAAAATCAATAATATAGAATTTCATGAAATTCTATTGAATATGGCAAATTTTGTAGAATACTAGTCAAATTCATGGAATTTATAAAATTTTACAAATCTTAAAATTTTATTGAATTCTATATTGGGGACACCCCTAACCCTTCAGAGTAAAAAAATAAAATAAAAAAAAATACAAAGCATACCTATAGGTTTATTTTTCTTTTTTTTCTTCAAAACATATTGATTTTCTACTTTATCGGTAGCGATCTTCTTATGACTTGCTCTAAGCTACCAAATTATATACTTACGGGTTTTGAAAGTTTGAAACCTCATATTGAATAGACCAGCAACTTCCATTGATGTAATTCAAAATTGGTAGGAAGAATATCCCATAAGCAAAAATCTTCGAGTAGAGATTTTCCATAAACGTTTCCAAAACCATTCAAGAAAAAGTTTCTTGCGACTTTTCTTTTCATGGATAAAAGTTTCTTGCAGCTTGATAATTACTTCGGAGAGTTTAAATTCTATTTGGTTGATCATGCCAAATAATATCATCATCCGGAAATGAAGGATTCAAAGGAATATTATGAATATAATTTTTTGTTTCCTGGGGAGGAAAATGGCTTGAACTAGGGGTGGAAAAATGGGTTATGATCTAACAAACAACCAAAATCATCCAATATTAAATGAATTTAGTTAGCTTATATAATTTAAATGATTTTAAATGGATGTCCATTTAAAATTATTAATCTTAATGAATTTAAATGGATATCCATTAAAATCAATAAACATTCATTTAAAAAGTCAATATAATCAATATTTTTGAATAATCACACTCTAATATAGAAATTAAACTTTTAATTGTTTGTCTTTCTCCTGAACCTATTATATTGTAGTTGTACTTTGGGTTCCATATACCTCTATTCCGAAATATGACCTTCATTTTTTACTCTTATTACAATTATATCTATTCTCGTTTCTCCTCTGTTCTGCCCATTCTTGTTAAGTATTGTATTTTATTTTCAAAATTGAAAAATGCTATGTTTGAAATGTTTTTTATTTGCTTTTTAATATCTGAAGTTGTAAAAAATTTGTTATGACATGCCATTTTTTGCCAAATTTAAATTTAAAACCCTAAACCATATAAAAGAAAAAGGATAATTAGTCATTTTAGTCTATATATTATGTTTTTTTGCCAAAGTGAATTATATTGCTTATTTTCAATCATTGTAGTCTCCGTACTTATTCTTAATCTACCGATCTGATCATAAAATAGTTTATAAACACGTGATCACCATTTTATATTTAAACAACTTTATCGAAATACCTTTAAAGAGAATTAATCAAATCATCACACTAAAAAGTGAAACAAAGTATGTGATCGAACCATCTTATATCTTACATTTGAACTACTCTCTCAAAATACCTTTAAAGAGTTCAAGTAAATCAGTACACTTAAAAGAGTTCAACAAAGTGTATATTGGAACTCTATCATTCTATGACTAGGATATCTTACTTTCAGTCATTATCATTAAAGACAATACTCGAGTCAAGCTATGAAACACGAGGAAAAACTTTGTATGACTAGCTAGTGAGGTAGTAACAATATAGAAGATGCTTAAGTAGAAGGTCAAGATAGGAGGCCGGATTTGACGTTGGAACAACAAAGCAGGGAAACATAGACAGATGTATGTATATATTATGAGATGCAGATAGATCATGAGAACTTGGGGAGGTTGATTTATTGCATGTTTTCAAGTGCTTTGGACCTTTCTTTTGTTTGCTGGATTTTGTGGACTTCGTTTGGTAGCAGACACACATATATGAATTGCAATTAGAAAGAGATGAGCGGGAGAAAATAAATTTTTGCTCCATCTCATCAATGACAATAATAAATAAATAAATCAATTATAATTAACTTTTACTAGTATAAAGATTCCCCAATAAAATCTTCATAGACTATGTATGTAAATCTCCATGCATCAAATAATGACAAGTTAATTCCAATTAAATATCACTTTTTTTACAATTAAATGATAAATTAAATCAAAGGGATATTATTTAGTCATCTCATTGCTTTTTTCTAAATCACAATTCTCCACTGATATTATTATTCTTTTCCAAAAATCGTACTCCTTGACTTTCGGGTACATTTGGAACTAGCCTAAAAAAATCACATTAAAGATACAAATTTAAAAATAAAGAAAAATGCTCAAATTCAAAGGCCAAAATCTTAATTTTTAAACAAATAAAAATATTTAATAAAAACTCATATTTTTAATTAAAATAGGAGGAAAAATTAGTTATGATTTGTAATAATTTTTATAGGAACACAAGGCAAAAGAGTTCATGATTATTCTTGTTAGGATTGAGAATAAAGCATGTTGTCGCCTAAATTGGGAGAAAGTAGTAGTGGGAGAGGGGGTGGGATGATCCATTTGGGCTCTGCTCAATTAGGTTGCGGGGCAAAATTGATTGAATTACTTTGATCCGATTATATTCGGGTTATATTTATGACAGTACAATTCAGGTTACTACGAGTCACAAACAAACTTTTTTTTTTTTTCCTTTTCATTTCTATTATATTTTTTATCTTCAAAATTAAAGAAATATAGTTTATAATGTCAAAAACAACAAAACATAAAATTAAAATTTTAATTAATACAATAAAAATAACATAGAAAGTTTTGAGATTTGTTTCAACCTTCAAGGGAAAAAATTAGGAATTTTAAATTTGATTTAGTTGTTTGAGAATTGAAATAAATTTTAATAAAGGACTAAGAGAGTAAACAACTAATATTTGAATATTCAATAAGTTTAGGTAAATTTTAAAACAAAAAAAAATGATGAGCCAAAACAAAATATGTAAAAAGGTGAAAAATAAAATTATTTTAATGGGATTTTTAGTATTCTATCATCATGCATCTCCTAACTATATATTCTATTATCATGCATATCTCAACTTTATATTTCATTATCACACAAATTATCTCCTCCTACAATCTTCAAGTGAGTTGCATTAAGGCATTCCCCTTTAACCTTATTGGAATTTACTATTTTCTCTCTGGATAACTCTATTCGATCATTTCTCACCATTGAATATTGCAGTGAATGTCACGCGTTGATGTTTTTCCGACCTTTGCTATTTAAATACTTTAATATTATATAATTTCATTCCTTTTCACACAGGTAATTAGTGGTCATCAAAGAAAAGTGTAGCCATCATCAATCTACACTTTGCTCATCTCATCGTACAAATTAAAGAAAATTGAGATAATTTGTAATTTTGCTCATACCACTGTACATAGCTGCCGACAATAATTTTACTTTAAAATCTTTTAGTATAAGATAGGTATAGTTTAAGGGTACAAAATTTTTAATTTTTAAATTTTAAATTTAATTTGTTGGTTTTAAAATATTTGAATAAAACATATTGTTACTCATCAATTTAGAACGGTCATAAGTAGTTATGTTAATATGATATTACGTATTTTATTCAATTCGGAAGAGCTCTCTAGAACATGCTTATAATTAAAATAAAATAAAATAAAAAATTACCGTGAGACTGATTTGAGAACTTCCTACAATTAAGAGACATCTGGTGGAAAAAACAATTCTTTAAAATTACTCCACCATTGAGTTTGGATTATATGTTTGTTCTAAAATGAATGATCTTTTGACTAGTTACAAATTTTTATTAAAATTTTTTATAATTGACATGTAAGTTTGTAATTTATCCTTATTATTAATTATGTGATAATTGTAAGACTAATTGTATTAGTGATATTATTATAAATTTTTAAATAAATAATATATTCACGAGAGAGTACAAACTAATTATTAAATTATATAACAGAGAATATAGCTAGAGTACTAACCGGAAAATTTTATTTAAAAAATAAAAGATATTCCTTTGATTTTGGCACCTGTACAAACAAAAATGAATTAAAAAGGCTTCGCCTTTCAATGCTGAGGAATTTGGTAGGTAGATAATAAAAAATAATACAGTATTATAAGATCAGATTCTTCTGCGCTTTAAATTATTATTTATTACTTATTCATTTAATTTTGAGTATCTTTTAGTTGAATTTGAATTATTAAAGTATGGAAGTTCCAGATATCCAATGTTTCGGAGATCGGAGCCGTCTCTCGGTCTATGTATATAAGAACTTTTACTAAAACAGATTTTTTTTTAAAAAAAGAAAATCCAACAATTTAAAAACAGTTTCAGAACTTAAAACAGATTTGAAAATCAATCCCATCTTAAAAATAAAATCCAATTTCACTTTTCTTTTTTAACTCTTATCATCAAGAAATATTCACGTTCTTGAAATGATAAATTTTGCACATAATTTATACTATCTCCAACCCACAAAAATAGGAGAATATAAATAAATGCACTATCAAAATAATAAATGGATTACAATTTAAAATATATTAAAAAAATAGAATATGTTTATCTTTGTGAGACTAATGTAATAAATTATTGCAACAAAAAGATGTCCATTTTTATCGAAAGATAATGTAATAAATTATTACAACAAAAAGATGATCCTTTTTATCAAAAGAAGTAATCAAATTAATGAACACTAATTCCCTAGTCAATATTTTTTTTTAAAAAAAATCCAACAATTTAAAAACAGTTTCAGAACTTAAAACAGATTTGAAAATCAATCCCATCTTTTTAAAATAGTTTAGAATCATGAATAATTGTATTGCAATTGATTTCCACATAATTATAATTATTAAATATAGCACGATTTGTTTGACCGCAGGTTGTCGTATCACATGGAGAATGATTCATAGTGAGCCCATGCATGCATGGACAATAAATCAAACACGTGCAAGCAAATAAAGACTGTAAGTTTCACCCAAAAAAGGGTTAATACATAAAGACTAAAATGGGATGATCTTTAAAAGAGATATCAAATTATCATTGTTCCACCGTTGTTTACTTTACTTTATTTTATAACGATAAACTAAAGGTGGGAGCAGGATGGGTGATGAGATTTGTTTGACATATGCGATTCTAAAACTGTGATCTACTGATTATTATTCTTTCAGTCAATTTTTTAAATAGTTGGTGAACAATAAAAAATATTTCCCCTCATTTTCACACACTGTTTTTCTACCACAATTTTTTTCTTCTTTTTTCATCAAATTTTAATAAAATTATACATTTTGCATACAATAGAAACACGATTTAATATACATCTAACGATGCTCAACAAACAAAGAAAAACAAACCTTCTGGGGCAAATTTGAAAAATAAAGTGCCCAAACGAAGATATAAAAGAATAAAAAAGGAATAAAATTATGTCATTTTTATACAATAGAAACACAATTTAATATACATCTAACAAAGTCTAACAAAGAAAAAAATAAAATAAAAAAGGAAGAGCTTATGGGCTAAACTAAAAAAAAAAGTGTCCAAACAAAGAAAAAAAATAAAAAAGGAACAAAATTACACAATTTTCATACAATAGAAACACAATTTAATGTATATCCAATAAGCCCAACAAAGAATAAAAAAAATGAAGTGCTTCTAGGAAAATCGAAAAAAAAATAAAATAAAATAAAATTACACCATTTTCATATAATAGAAACACAATAATGTACATCTAAAAAAGTCCAACAAAGAAAAAAAGAATAAAAAAGGAAGAGATTTGGAAAAAATAATGCCCAAACAAAGAAGAAAAAAGGAATAAAAAAGGAAGGAAAAGTGTGATGCTTGGGAGAAAAGGATTCCAAGTAGAATTCGAACGGAGACTCCCAATGTCAACTATTCCAAATTTTTGGCCATCTAGTCTATAGAAATATATGAAAAATAATTTGACATATTTAATTTATAAAATTATGTGATCCAATGAGACAACTTAGCTCACCTATGATTAGGAATGTTCATTCGGTTTTTTGGTTCGATTTTTACATTTTCGATTCAATTTTTTGATTTTTTACTTGGATAAACCGAACCAAACCGTATTAGCTATACTACGGTTCGGTTCGCTTTTAAACCGAAATTTCATCTTTTTTTTTTTTACAAAAAAATTTCAATGAGCTTAAATAAATATGATTAAATGAAATGATGATGTCAAATACACAAACACATTCAAGCAATAGGCCAAAGAAAGAAAAATTATCAATTAAATCATATTATTATATTATTTACACATTTTCAATGAAAAAAATATCGAAAATGATTCATAATATACCAAAATCTGATGAATGAACTTCTTTTACAATACTTAATCATCATCTTGTGAATACAAAAACACTTCAAATAGAAAAAGATATAAATAATTTTTGAAGTAAATAAAATTGGTTAAACATTAATTACAAATTTTTTAAATAAAAAAAAAACTTCGGACCTCTCCTACAAATTGTGACCTAATGAACAATTGCAATCATCTTCCTCTCCTACAAATTGAAATTACCAAAATCACATTTGAACACCATTAAATACATGTCTAGTTGAGACAATCAATACACAAACACAAATCTAGAAACGAATGTGGAGGGACTTTCAATAGTGGCGGTTCTTTGGAAGAGAATCTAGTCTCTAGGCAACATTGGTGATAATGAAACAATAATGGTGGTAGCAGTGGTGGATGGGAAGAACAGTTACTTGACAAAATTGCCCTTGAAAATGGCCTTATTTGCATCATGCGATGACTTTCTGTTTGCATTTAACCACAAATAGATGAAAGTGCAAATTTGATAACTTTTATAAGTTTGAGGGCAATAATTAGTAGAAATAAAGTTGAAGTGAAAAAATTCAAGTGTTATCGGCATTTTTTACAATTAAAAAGAAAAGAAAAGGCAAAAGAAAAATAAAGTTGCAACAAAAAGAAACATCTAGTAGGATCAAGGTAGAACTACCTACCACCATCATTCATTCAACAAGATCACTGTGTTTTCTGTTCTACCTAGTGCTTGGTTTGCTAGAACATTGGCCTCAAAATTTGCTTATTTAAAAATTTTAATAGTATTCCATCTCTAAATTTTTCTTTTACAAACTTCTAGTTGACAAATTTTTCTTCCATCTCGAAATTTGCTCCTTGAGGGCATCTTCATTCATCTTTTTGCCCAGTAAGAAAAGAAAACGATTTGTCTTATTATATACTTCATTTATCTTGAATTAAATGTTTACATTTTCATTTTATGATATCCACATTAAACATGATTTTTACGGCAAATTGGCGTATTTAGCACACAAACTATTTAGATATGGTGATTAAGATGCTTAATATTTAATTTCAATTTTTAAGACATTCAAACATTTTTACTTTGGTGATTAAAGTACTTCAGTCAATAAAAACGTAAAATAGCTGCTAGCCACCAAAATTACCAAGGGCATTTTGGTCAACTCACTAAAAGTTTGGCATATTTAGCACACAAACTTTTTTAATTTGGTGATTAAGACACATAATATTTAATTTAATTTTAAGACATTCCAACTTTTTTATATTATTTATTAAGGCACTTTCATTTATAAAATCGTTAGGTAGCCATTTGACAATATTTTTACCAAGGGCATTTTGGTCAAAAAATTTGTGTACATCTAATGTATTAAAAATTACCAAGGAAAAACTTTTTTATCTGCAATACATATAATTTATCGAGGAAAACTTTTCCTTCGGTAATTAATTTTTTTTGTAGTGGAAAAGGAGAGAAAAAGATTTTTGGACACCATTTCAAAAACTCTTTTTTCATCTTCCACAAGAAATTTTTTCAAAACATTTTTCTCCTTCAAATTTCTTTCTTATGACTTTTAACTATAAGTGGAACTTTTATGAATATTTTATCCTTGACTTTTAATAGTACCTTATATATTTTCTTATATTCTCTTACAAAACATTTATATTTTATATTCCTTAAAACAAACTTTTGTTTATCTTTCTTATTTCCAATACATAATAGTTAATGGGATTTTAGGAATAAAAAAATTTATTAGTCTATGTAAAAGTGGGCATGACAACTTGTATTGGGAGTAATATTTTAATTATATCCAAACACAAAAATTTTCCTAAAAAAAATACATATTAAAAATTCGATCCAAATGCCTAAGATTTTGCAAATAAATTTAAGGTTTTTTCAAAATTACAAAACTATCATTTAAAACAGGTCATGTGCCAGTCACATGACAAACTAAAGTGGAAAATTAACGGCAATCAGTCCTAGCATTGGCAATGGGTACGGGCAGGTGAGCACCCCTCTACCCGCCCCTGTTCCCGCTATCCAACCACCCTAGTCACCCCTGCCGAGTGTGGATTATTGTTACCCTCTCCCTCTCCTGTCGAGTACTCATGCCCACTCGCTTTCGCTCGCCTAATTCTATAACAAAAAAATATTAATATTTTGGACTACAACATCTTTTGAGCTTTTGTAATATTTATTCAAACATTGTTTCTATATCTTTTATAATACATTTTTTTATGAGCTCTAAATCAAACTTAATTTTCAAAATATACCATATAACTTATAATTAATTAGTTACATAATTAATAATATAAACTCATTTAAATTATAGACTCAGAGACATAGTTAATAATAGAGTTAATAATATAAACACATTTAAATTATAGACTCAGAGACATAGTTAATAATAGAATTAATAATATAAACTCATTTAAATTATAGACTCAGAGACATAGTTAATAATAGAGTTAATAATATAAACTCATTTAAATTATAGACTCGTAGATATAGTTAATAATAGAGTTAATAATATTACTCATATAACTAATTTTAATCTACACGTAAGTTATTTAGTTAGTTAATTAATTATATAATTAATGATATAAACTCATTTAATCAATATGTCTAATAATATAATTTATAGTTACATTTTTTTGTTCACATATAATTACATATTTAATAATATAAACTTATTTTAATCTATTTAAAAGTTAATAATATAAGTAATTTATTCTATATCTATATATATAATTTATAAGTAGTTGATGCATATTTATACTCTAAATATAATGAGCAATTAATAAAAATAAATATAAATAACTATTTAATTGTTAAGAAATTTATGACAATATTATATGTCTATAGGGATAAAATTTTTAAATTCTTAATTTCTACATCCTTTCTTTTGTAAGAATATTAGTCTTTTTCTTGTATGAGGACTTGGATTCTTTTAAAAAATTTCAAATAAGTTTTAATTATATTTTTAATGAACTATAGTTTTAAATATTAATATATATATATATATATATATATATATATATATATATAACATATGCAAGTACTATGTGGTATATATAAAAATATATATTCATATTCATAACTTTTCCACTTTTCAATATTTGCATCCCAAAGGTACCCGCATATTTAAATTTTTTTGCCTACACTAGCAATCAGTGACAAAAGTGTTAGTGTTGAACAAAAATAAGTTTAAATGCAAAATGTTTTTAATTTTTTTGTTTGTTGTTATCTGATAATTTGTCCTTTCATGAATTAACTATTTTCGACCTCTGAAACAATATCCGTGGCTTTTTAATTGGTTTTTCTTCTTAATAATATTTGTGCCCTAGAGAAGTTTTGACTGTTCGCACAAATCATTATTGCAAGCAGACAAGATTTGTCCCTCCATGTCTACAGTGAGAGCTCCAACACTAGTGAGTAGTGGACACAAAATTTGCTACTTTCTCTTTTATGGAAAAAAGTAGCATGGTGCTTTTTATTATATTCCTAAAAGGGCCGTCAATTTTTTATTTTTTTTTTAAATTAAAAAGACTTTCCTACATTGGACTTGGGGCCGTAATTTTTTAACTTGAAATTATGCTATAATTTCATGATTTGAATTTTATTTTCAGATGGTTTATTATGATACAAATAGAGGTGTCAAAATGGACATACATCCAATAAACATCCACATCTATCCATAATTAAATGATTTTAGTTAACTCATTTATTTTAAATGGATATTCATTTAAATCCATTTATCTAGATGCTTTTTAACGAATATTCATAAAATTCAATAAATATTCATTTAAAAAGTCAAATTTGATCAATTATCATTAATCAAATTTATTTAATTATACTTTAACCTCAATATTTTATAAAAAATACACTTTTATTCAAAAATCTATTTTTTCTCTAAAGGAGTGGATCTCCACCCATCACACATGCACATACACACACTCTATGTAGAACTGTCACTTTAAAAATAATATAACTTCTAGCTATTTTTATAATATTTTCTTTCACATTCACCAAAAGTCAACAAAATTTAAAATTTTCCTTTCTTTAAATTTGTTAGATGATGACTTTTGTTAAGTTAATTTATAACTCCATAAATTTACACAAGATCATTTTTCAATTCATTTAATAGGAATTTATTGTTAGAAAAAAAATCAATTGATAGTGTATTTATTATTTTTTCATTTTTCAAATACATATAGATAATTAGTTAATTAAATATTTTAAAAGTTAATTGAACATGATGTTAAATATTAAAATTATATTAAGTAATTTAATTGAATACAATTATAAAGAATCACCTCTTAAAATTTTTTTTATGAATAAATGAGTGTCCATGAACATTCATAAATTATTTAAAACCAAACTATTTAAACAATTTATAAATGGATTATAAATGGTTTGGATTTAAATTAATTGACATCCATATAAATTTATCCAAATGAATTTGCACATCCATTTTACCACCTAAGATACAAAATATATTGTCTTCATCTAGTCAAACTCAATAGATATACTTACTGTCTCAATTTGATAGATTTACATTTTATTTTTATTTATCTCAAATTATATATAACTTTTCTTATTAAAAGTATATGTATTTACCAATTGTCCAAAATATTCATATTTAAAACGATATTATTTATATCTAAAAATTGCATTAAATTAATTTTTGAAATGATAGTGAGAGTATTTTAGGAATTTTTTATAAAAATATAAATTTTTAATAATATTAATTATATTTTTTAATCGGTATGAAAAATAAAATAAGCATATCCATTTGAACATATAATATATATAAAAATATAACTATAAATAAAATTGTAATAGGTGTTCATGAAATAATGGTACAATTTGGTCTAATGAAATGTGCAGTCCTTGACCATTCTATTTTTCCTAAAATAGTTTTTCTTTAAAATATGAAAGACCCTTTTTACTTTAATTTTATAAAAAAAAATGAAAAGATCTTTCTAGCAACAATGTTGGAGTCCATGACTCAATATCCCTGCAGAAGGCCCATTCACTAATGAGTTTTTACGCAAAATATATATATTTTAAAAAATATGATTGTCGTAACTCTCAATTCTATATATGTATCTTTTCATGTTTATGAAGAATGAAGCTTTATGTGATAAGGATGATCCCTTAATGGTCATGAAGAAACTTTGACTATATTTGGACTAATCTTAAAATTAATTTTTCAATTCTTTATAAAAATATATTTTAAAATATTTTTTTCTAATGATCCCACTCAATCACATAAACAATATTTTTTATTATTTAATTAAAATTACAATATCAAACAACTTATGAATTATATTTTATACATTTTATAATATTATCAATCATGTAAGACCTAGAACATATCATTAAACTTTCAATTTTTAATAAATTTTTTTTATCCAAATATAACTTTATTTCAAAAGAAAATAAAATATACTTTCAAAACACAATGTAAATATTTGGAAAGAATGGAGCTCACCCATAACTGCCCAACTCCCTTTTTTTTTTTTTTTGGAAAACCCAAGTTCTTTATTCAAAACCAACACATGCAATTTTGAAGTTAGCCATTGGGAATGCCAGACCCATGTGTGCAAATTTTTTTATTTTTGTAGTTTTTTTTTGTTTGAAGTAAAAATATGAAAATTTTTATGATATATAATTTTTTAAAATTATTATTATATATTTTTTAATGTTATTTCGTGACTTTGAAATTTTTTTAAAATTATAAAAATTTGAAATAAATATAGTAAAATTTATGAAAATCTAAGGGCTAATATAATTTTTAACAAAATATTTATTTTTATTTCTAACACTAATTAACGATCTATCTAAATGACAATTAGAAGCTTGAGGATATCTATAATTATTCTGCTCTATTTAGACAGATCATTAATTATTTTTAGAAAATGGAAGTAAATATTATGTTAAAAATTATATTCACCCTTAGATTTTCATAAATTTTACTATATTTATTTCAAATTTTTATAATTAAAACAATTTCAAATTCAAGAAATAACATAACAAAAATATAATAATAATTTTTGAATTTTTTTTAAAAAATATATCATTCAAAATTTAATTTTTTACTTTAAACAAAAAACTACTAAAATACAAAAAAATTGCACAAATGGGTATGTCATTCCTAGTGACTAAGCTCAAAATTGCATGGTCTCATTCTCTAAATTGCATGCGTGTTGGCTTCAAATAAGGGGGTGAGGGTTTTTCAAAAAAAAAAAAAGAAAAAAGAAAAGAAAGTAAGAAACTGGACGAGTTATGTTTCGAGTAAGCTTCGTTCTTTTTGAGCACGGATCTTTAGTCATGGCAAGATTCACATTTTCCATCAAGTCCTTATTATGTCATACTTTGTTCTTTGTAAGTATGAAAGGATATCGGCCTTTCGAGTTACCACAAATCATATTTTTTATAATACGTAATTTTTGCGTAAAATGTGAAAATAAAAGTATTATGTGCCATCTCTTAACATGGCTTTTTTAGCCAAGTAATTGATATCAGAGCTCAAATTCTACAAGAAAATATAATGTTGCGCTCCCAAATGCTGTATTATGTACCATCTCCTTGATAGTAAACTTTTTCGTAAACAAGTCTTGAAGCAATTGAGCATAATTGCAAAAGTTAACTCAATTTCATAAAATTTATAAAAATTAATTAATATGATGTAGATTTAAAAAATTTGTAGCATCAAATTCTTTTTTCACACGATTTGGATTTCTAAACACTCTACAATGTAATGCATATTGTAAAATATTAAATATTAAATTAACTAAAATACTAAGATTTGTTATTGACTAAAAAGTTCACTAAATCCTAATTGTATGAGTACATGAATTTTTTTTGTTTAAAGCACCTTTTACCGTTAAAATTTCTCACATTCAAATTAAATACATTTTAACGAAAACAACATCTATAACCCTAATTGAAATTTTTTCATATCAATGTTCAAAATAATTCTCTACTCATTTAAATGAACTCTGCAAATAGAATTCAAATTTGTTCTTCTCTCATTCTTTTAATCTTGCCAACATTTTTTTTCTACTCATCTTAAAACCAAATTATTTTTCTAAAATTTCCGTCTAAAACTCTAAATTTAAATTCAAACACATTGGGTTTAGAAAGAATTTGAAGCCAAAATAATTTTCCAATTACCCCATTGAGAAAAAACAAAATGATTTCATTTTACTTTTCCAATAAAGTTTTAATAAGAATCCCAAGGTCACGGTGGCCCCTGCCCGGCTGTCTCTTTAGTCTTTATAACACCTGCATTTCACGTTCGCCCCTTGAATTGATCTCGTGGTCACTTCTTTCTCCATCTCTCTCTCCTGTGTCTCTTTCCAGCTGCCTCAGCAACTCGGTGAGTTCGATATCTGATCGTGGAATCCGTAGCACAGAAAACAAGGCACACACATTATACACATGTTTAGTTGTAAGCATATCTTTATGAATATACAGAATCTACAAATCAATAACTTTGTTATGTATCTGCATTTTTCAAATTTTATGATTTTTTTTAATTTTTTTTATTTATGTATCTGCTTCAGGATAGTAATTGAAAATTTCGGAGTGTAGCATTTTTTTTTGTACTTGATTATGTGATAGAAAATTCTGAATATTCAACTTGAACGATTATTGTGTTTGTTTTTTTGGAAATTTGATGTAGTTTTTAGTTGAATTGGACTACATAAGAAGGGAAAAGGAAAATGTGGAAGCTGAAGATAGCTGAGGGAGAGAATCCGTGGTTGAGGACTGTTAACAGTCACGTAGGTAGGCAATTCTGGGAGTACGACCCGAATCTGAATCCGTCGCCAGAAGAACTAGCGGAGATAGAAAAGGCTAGGGAGAATTTCCGCATTAATCGATTCGAGAAAAAGCACAGCGCCGATCTTCTTATGCGCATTCAGGTTTGGTCCCTGATTAATTTGTTTTGATTTTGTTAGTTATTTTTTTGGGGTGGCAATTAATTATTGTGAAGAAGTGAAAGGAATTGGTTGGATGTGTATGCATGAATGGCTGTCGTTAATTACTAGGGTATCGATAATTACAAGTGTTGGCGGCAGAGTTTACTTGGTGCAAATTGTCTTCTAAACATTTCTCTGTTTTCTTCTTCATCTTCTCTTAAGAAATTTACAATATGCGTATGCTTATGTGAAATTATTTGAAACGATTTACTGTTTGTTTTTCTATTTGGCTAAGCTATTACTTTTTCTTTTGAAAATTAACTGTGGAGGCGTGTGAAAAAAGGTCATTTTCTTTTTATCAAGGATTTTGAAATGAAATTTGACTTGAAAATTTTAAACATTGTTTTCAGTAATTTTTCTTTTTCAGTAGTTTTCAAAAGCTAAAGCAAAGGAGAACTACCTTCTTCCTTTAATTGGTTACTGAGAATTATATCAATTGGAGAAGAAAAGGAAAAAAGATCAAGATGAACAGATGAAAGGATGATGGTAGTTTTAATGATTTAGTAGGTCAAATTCGTATAAAGTTCATTGTCACCTATTGGGTGACATATGGACTGGAGGTTTGCATAACTGGTTAATGAAAAATCTTTGGTAGACTCAATCTTTGTGGACTACTTCTTTGAAAAGGTTATATCTCTCTAGATGGTAAAACTTGCTATGAATGTGATATAAAATTTTCAATACCTATGTATCTTCCATAATATACTTCAACAAGTGGTGGCTATTAACTCTTTGGTGCAATGAAACCGACGGGGTCAAGAATAACTTTTTATATTCTTTCTGCAGATATTTGTGGCTGATCTTGTATGCTTATGTTTTGTTTGTATTCATCGGTTGAGGTTATTCGTTTAAATCTAGAAACTTTCTTTTTTATT
The DNA here is from genome assembly GCA_019593545.1 of Apocynum venetum. Taxonomy (NCBI): domain Eukaryota; kingdom Viridiplantae; phylum Streptophyta; class Magnoliopsida; order Gentianales; family Apocynaceae; genus Apocynum; species Apocynum venetum. Next base: position 1,923,641 of record SRSM01000149.1, read on the forward strand.
TTTTTTCTCTTTTCAACTTGTACATGTCCACCTTTATTAGGATGAGCCTGCAGTGTTGGATGTATCTGGTATTTTAAGTTTTCAAAAGGAATAGTTGTTTTGCAATCAACTACACCCCATATTTGAAGAGAGGTCGTAGAGTCTGACCTAGAGCTTTTTCAACATGGTGCCTCAAGTAATAACTGAACTCGTAACATTATTTAGGCATTAGCAAGCCTTTTATCTCAAGCTACCGTATTATAAATTAGTAATTCTATTAAGAAAAATCAGTGTTGTCAAGGGTGATAGGCACACTCAAGGCGCTTAGCACCCCCACATTGCCTAGGTGTACGGTGTGAAAAAAAAGTGCTTGTCCTAGTAAAGCAAGGTGCACATACACATATGTACTTCTATATGTTAGATAATAAGCTAAAGAGGTTAATAACTCTATTAAATAAACTTAAATTAAGCTCAGATGTTAATAAGATAGATCAATGAGAGAAATATATTTCTAAAATTTGAATAATCTTCTCTTTTTAACCTTACCCAATGTTTGGGGGTAGCAAACTTTTGAAATACTTTAATATTCCATTGAAATGCTAGCAATGCTGGAACTTTTTAAAGCTCATTTATGATAACTTTTTTCTTCTATTTTCCAGGGTATTAATTGAGTTTTAATCACGTATTAGGTGACCTTTGACTGTTTTGTCTCTTCTATTCTGAAGGCATTAATTAAGATTAAGATTTTAATGAGTTTTTAGACTTTTCCAGGAGAAAATAGAAGCTGAAGAGACAAATTTTATTTGATTCTTTTGGTTGATTGATTGCTTTTTCCTGGAAGTCTGTGATGCCACTTGATGTACAGAAAGGACAACAGGAGATCATAAAATTGCACATGTTATCTGATTAGTATAGCTTGGCATTTGATGATACTAAAGCAAATTTCCAACTTGTAGAGATTGTAGGGATTGGCATAGACATCAATGCTAGACAGGAAAACTTTGATCTTTTGAATGTTCTGGGCCCAACAATTACGTTCAAGATCTAACTCTAAAGAAAAATGGGGAAGACTTTAGAATGTATTGTGTGGAATGATTGAATGGTCAAATAATTTGTTTCACAGTGAAGGAAGAATCACTTAAGAGTTTTTTTTTTTGAAAATCACTTAGAGTTGAAAATATTATATTAAGAGATAAAGATTACAAATAATTTCACATTCGGTAGTTTCTTTTTCTTTATATTAGAAGGAAAAGGTATTAGGAAGAAATTTATCTACAGGACTTGCCTATACGGAACTTTAGTGGTGGCCATAATATTGTATCATAGGTGGCTACAAACTTAATTGAGCAAAAGAACAAGAAAAAACAAAGTACTGGATGTTTGCTAACATTTAAAGAAAGAATGAAATTAAAATAAGAGTTTTAAGAGTTTTCAGCTAACATAATGTTTCAATTAGTATGTTTACTTGGCAAGAATAGATGTTTCCAGTTCATTGTTTGAATGAAATTAAAACATCCTCTCTGTTTATGTGTGGTTGTGAGTGCGTGATTTGTTTGGCTTGTAAGTTGTAATTCACTTTATTATGTCTCCAAAATCATATGATAGAAATATGAAGTAGCACACTTCATACAAGTATTATAAGTTCTCTAGAAGAGCTGTTCAATAGTCTGGATAATAAAAAGAAAAATTGGGCTTTTGCTCTGTTTTATGTTCCATAGCTGAAGGCCTACAAATTTTGGGGGAGAGGGGACGGAAAGCATAATCATCACTAAGTCGGTGTACAATTATTGTCTTATTTTTTATACAATGTGCAATCATTTTTGCCAGAAAACCGGAATTAACATTTAAGCTCATTAAGGAAATTAAGCAGATCACTCTAAACATTTTCAGGAACTCAAGAGGATAAATTGGAGGGTCATGTAGTTGAGTTTGGAATATCCAGTTCAAGTTCATAATACACCTATATTTCCTTGTCAATTATAGTTTTCAAAGGAGAATCCAAGCAGTGTATTGTTGCCACAAGTGAAAGTGAAAGAAATAGAAGACATCACAGAGGAAAACGTAACCCAAACATTGAAGAGAGCCATCAGTCTTTATTCAACTCTACAAGCTCATGATGGACATTGGGCAGGAGATTATGGAGGACCAATGTTTCTAATGCCTGGATTGGTAGGTCCATTTTGCTACTCAGACTGCTTGCTTTTGTATGCTTTTAGGAGGATAACCATTGCTTAGATTGCTTCAAATCCTATTGGACTTCGATTCTCAAATATGTGTTAAATGACACCATCTCCTCCAAAAGTTTAGGCTATTAAAGAATAGTGTAATTTTGACATTAACAGTGATATTTTGGTGACTCTAACATTGGGTGAAAGCAATCATTCATGCATATGTTCTGAAATTTTGTAATTGGCGGCACAGGTCATAGCACTATCTATTACTGGAGCATTAAATGCTGTGCTGTCTAAAGAACATAAGCTTGAGATCTGCCGTTATCTTTACAATCACCAGGTAAGAATATTATAGCTTGAGCATGCTAATGCTAGATATCATTCTTGTTGGTGTCTTACAGCCTTGGCTCTGGTTTGAATTTCATTTCATTTCTCAAGCCCACAGTTGTTTCTCATTTTATTAATTTTCTAGTATGAGCAAAAGTGAACCAATATTTATCGTTGATGCAGAACAGAGATGGTGGATGGGGTTTGCACATTGAGGGGCCAAGTACTATGTTTGGTTCTGTCTTGAACTATGTTACTCTGAGATTGCTTGGTGAAGATGCTAATGGTGGAGATGGTGCAATGGAGAAAGGGCGTAAATGGATTTTGGACCATGGCAGTGCCACTGCAATAACGTCATGGGGGAAAATGTGGCTTTCAGTTCTGTGCTGTTCTTATCTGTTGCTTTTGAGGGTCACTGTTTTCAGAAAAATGTTCTTGGATTTAATTTTTCCTTTTTGTTTTTGTTTTGATGCTAATTAGGTGCTTGGGGCATATGAATGGTCTGGAAATAATCCTCTGCCCCCTGAGATATGGCTTTTGCCTTACGTTATTCCTTTCCATCCAGGTACCTTATTGATTTTCCTGATGTATTCTATTCTCATTTTCCATTTTGCCGAGTGATGCTAGATTACTTGTTTAATTTGTTTGCTATTGAATATTAAAACTAGTGAACTTTGTAGGTTGGCCAAATTCTTATAAATTTGATATCCCATGTATAATAATGTGCAAAACTAAAGCTTAATAAGCGTATCAAATGTTTAAGAGATATTATTATATTATTATAATCTTTTGTGATTTCTATCCTATGCTTACTGATTTTTGGAGAGGGTTAGAGCATGAATATATTTGCTTGTCTGAAACAGAAGCTTGATTCATAATGGAAGACAACACTGATGTGAATCATTGGGGCTGACATCTCTAGGTTCAATACTGTTTCTGTCTGTGACTAATATGAAAAATTCTTGCTCTCCAGTCCTTGAACGGCACTTTTGTTCTTAAACCTCTGTCTTGCTTTCCTTTGGGCCTTTATTCTCTTTGATCCTATGCTTGTTGCATCTTCAAAATGCCATGTTGAGCTACGAGACTGTAGCGAAATAATTTTCAGTAAAAGTTTCTCTTTGATGTCAAACATTATAATGTTGCAGGAAGGATGTGGTGCCACTGTCGGATGGTTTATTTGCCCATGTCCTATTTGTATGGGAAGAGGCTTGTAGGCCCAATTACACCAACAATTATATCGTTGAGAAAAGAGCTTTATACAGTTCCTTATCATGAAGTAGATTGGAATCAAGCACGCAACCAGTGTGCAAAGGTCAGCTAAAGCCTCAATGGTGCTTTTTGATTTGCCTAATAGAGACTTTCTTGGGATAATTTGTTAATACTTTTGCAGTGAAAGTGATAGATCTTTGATGTTCTATTAGGAATATAGTCCCCAGTAGTCCTTCCTCTATATTAGCATTTCATTTTTTTTTGTTTTTTGTTTCTATGTATTCTTCTGAGAAACTTAACCTGAATCTTATTTATACCCTCAATCAGTGAATGTTTCTGTACCTTACTAGAAACTTCTTTAATGCCGTGAAATGTTGGGAAACATAGTGAATTGTTTTCCAGGGTATTCATGTTTAAAGGTTTGGAATATAATTTTGCTGATAATGTTCAGTTGTGCCAATTATTAACTGAAATGGCATTACTGATCATTTGTGATAGTTGAGAAAAGAAAAAATAAAATAATCACTGAAACCTTTGATCCTTTAAAAGTCTTTCCTAACACTTTGAACAAAATTCTTATTGTAAATTAATTAAATTGAGCTTCTTGATTCATGCTATGATAATTAAATAAGTGCTAATGCTCTAGAATCAAGACAAATTGATTTAAGTTGAATGAGTTGAATTGAGTTCAGGAACCTACATTTTAGTACATCTTGAGGGTCCCTATTCTACCACCCTGGGACATGGCTATATATTAGTAATCTATCTTTACCCATATGGTTTTGCAGGAAGATCTCTACTACCCACACCCTCTAGTACAGGATATACTTTGGGCATCGCTTGATAAGCTTATTGAACCTGTTATGATGCATTGGCCTGGGAAAAAGCTCAGAGAAAGAGCTCTTCGCACTGTGATGGAACACATACATTATGAAGATGAAAATACGCGATATATTTGCATAGGCCCTGTGAACAAGGTATGCATTCAACTTTTCTTGTTATTAATCTGTGTCTGGGGAAAACATTTTCAACTTTTGATAAAACAATTCCATGTCTATTTGACTTGTATGGTTTTCTAGTCTGTGTGTAGATATGTGTTTGAATTCTGTTCCGGAATATGAAATATGATCTTGCTCAGCTTTTCTTTTGTTGACTGCTTTTTTGTAGAATTATCTTCTAAATTCTCAACTAACTGTTCGAGTAAAATTAGACTGTGTGCCAGGTAAATGAGTTAAAAGTAAATTCATGATATTCTCCCCTTACCCTCTTGGCCCATTTCCCATCTAAATGTACTAGGATTGAGATTTAGAACATACGTTTTTGGTTTTTTCCATTTGCTCTTCACTGCTTACAAAAATGAACTCCTGACATGTAGGTCTTAAACATGCTTTGCTGTTGGGTGGAAGATCAAAACTCCAAAGCTTTCAAGTTGCATATCCCCAGAGTCTACGATTATCTATGGCTTGCTGAAGATGGAATGAAGATGCAGGCATGATTTGCTTTATTCTTCCTTTTAGCTAGTAGATATTCTTTTTCATCTATGATGCCATTCAAATTTGCTTGTAGACATGTCGATACCTTTCAAAGCAAGTCAAACTTATCCTTTTTTGTTTTATATATGTATATATATATCTGTATCTCCTTGTGGCATCTGGATCATTATTGTCAACCATATTGCAGGGATATAATGGCAGTCAATTGTGGGACACTGCTTTTGCTGTTCAGGCTATTATTTCAGCAAACCTAACAGAAGAATATGCTCCTACTTTAAGAAAAGCACATACGTACATTAAAAACACTCAGGTACCTCCAAATGAAGTCATCTTTGTATATCACTTCACTTATCGTAGTCTTGTCTAACTGCTTTGTTCCACTTTTTTGTCTGTTTTAAAGGTGCTAGATGATTGCCCGGGTGATCTTGATTTCTGGTATCGTCATATTTCAAAAGGCGCTTGGCCTTTTTCAACTGCAGATCATGGCTGGCCTATTTCAGATTGCACAGCGGAGGGATTAAAAGTGAGAATAACCTTAATGATGAAATTTTACTTATCTTTTCTTTTTCTGTGGTGATAATTTAGGAATAAGCCACCTAATGATTCTCTCTTATTGCTTATGTTCTTCCATTTATCAGGCAGCTCTCTTGTTGTCAAAATTACCACCAGAGCTTGTTGGTGAACCACTGGCTGCAAAGCCGTTGTATGATGCTGTAAATGTCATATTATCCTTACAGGTAATAAATTAATACCTAATTTTTATGAACCTTCATTTATTTGCAAATTTAGTTGTCACGGCTATGCAATAACTATATGCCTTTCCCTGTCCAGAACTTTAGTTTAAATAACCTTCAGTTTATTTTTAATTTGTACTGTCTAGATCTTTCAACTATATTTACTTTTGGTAATGTTGTTATTATTATTATTATGTTTGTATCTTTGCAGAATAATGGAGGTGGCTTTGCAACATATGAGCTCACAAGATCCTATAGCTGGCTGGAGGTAGTTTACTTTGACTTTATTACTAGCAAGTTCATGCATCCAATAGAACAAAGGAAGTGGTTGCATGTTTTGACATTGTTGTTGCCATAAAGATATTTTTGTTCCATATTAGTTTTCTTTCTTTTATATTTAATTATGAAAAATCTAAGAGGGGGTGAATTAGGTTTTTATTCGATTTTTCAATCTAATTCAATAAAACACCTCTTTAACAATAAATATTAAACACTTGATGTATTAGTTGTGTGAGTAAAAATGTCTAAATAAAATGCAAAAAGTAGAGCAATGACCATAATAATTTATAGTGATTTGATTTATCCAACAAAACCTAATCTACTACCTAGTTAAGGATTTTATCAAATTCCTTTATTAATCAAATAAATGAGATTATAAAAGAGGTTCATCCAATTCACTTTAGGGTTTTAAAAATAACTTTTCAACCAATCAAAACTCACTCAACCATTGAGTTTACAACGCAACCTTGATTATATAATAATATCATCACTCTCCTTAATGAAGTTCTCACAATACAATTAATTCAATTCAAGGTTCACTCAAAAGTTTTACAAACAAACTTTGAATACAAAACAACCTACACAAGGATCACCCTAACACTTAGGGTTTTATGCTATTTGCAACCTTGATACAATTATAATTAATAATAAGAGATAGAGAGTTTGATAGATATCATATTAATGTGAAGATATATCAATTTGAAACACAATCACCTCTTTGAGTAATGGCTTGTCAAGATTTTTCAAAATTCACCTTTGAATGTAAAAATCATTCTTTGAATGCTTTTAAAAAAATTGATATTTATAAAAGGTTTTGGAATATTTTTAAGATTTTATAGGATCAAGATATACAATGATTTTGTTTAAAAAATGTTCTTAGAAAGACTTTCAAAGGTTTTAGTATTTATAGTTTTGTTTATAATGGTAAAAAATAAAGTTGTTGGAAACCCACTAACAATTTGCGGTCGACCGATACATCGCCCGTAATATGATTCGCAAGGCTACTGGACAATCTTCGAATGATGATTTTCATCTTGCGGTCGACATCACCTCACTTGCGGTCGACTGCATGATCGTCCACAAGTTGACAGATGAATAAATTTGACAGCACATGCATTCACAAGATAAATTAACTTGTGGACGATACCTGAACCACTTTAGGTCGACTGAAACATGTTCATTTGTATATCAACAATACTCTAATACACAAATAATGATTTCAATCAACCATATAAGTTATGGTATCAATCCAACAAGAGTTTATGAAACATTTAAATTTTGAAATCACGATGTATGATTTTCAAAATACCAAAACATATTTTAACATATTAAAAATATTTTGAAATAACGTTTTTAAGTTTATAGAGCAACTTTTAGAAATCATTATTCAATTAGATTTAAAACTAGAGATATCAAAATATATTGAACTCTAAAACTATACCTCTAATTCCTATCTAATTCAATCAAAACTTGTCTTCAAATCTTGACACTATTGACTTGTATACTTTCTTGAAATATTGTCCTTGTATGGATTAAATCATGAATTCAAAAACTCTATCACGTGTACAAACAAGACATTAGTCCTCATCAATATTTGCCATTAATCAAAATTAATACATTAAAAGCTTTAGGGCTTTCAAATCATTTCAAGGAATTGGAATTTGATTGTATTTTTTTTATGATTCTCGGCATCATAAATTTTGCTAGTTTTTGGGTTTGACTTGTTTTCTGTTTTATGACCCTGTGATGCTTGATGCCGGCAGAAGTGCAGGAAGAAAGGGTGGGCCTCAATTCATGTTGAAGATATGGTTTTTAGAGTGAAAACCAATTAAAGCCCTAAATTATGGGCTAATTTAGCAAACCCTAGGTTCTTAAGAACATAAATCGAGCAGTTGCTTCATATAAATGTAAAAGATATAACTCTGGTTTACAAAGGCTGAAAAATAGATTATATAGAGCCTAAACCTATTAAGGATACTTGTCCTCTAGAAAATAATTAATGAGGAATCTAGATAACTGTATACTTCTAAATTACACAGAAAAACCTAAAGGAACAAAATAATACCAAAGAATATTAACAATTCTGTTTTAAAAAAAACACTGAGTTTGCTAGCTATAAGAGTTGACTAAGTTGGACTGAGTCATGTTGACTCAGGTAGTGTGTTGCTGCTGGTCATCTCCTTGAATTTTAACATATTTTGTCCTGCATCGGATGCTATAAGCTTTACCCACCAAATTGTTAGTGGAAAGTTTTACTTTATTCAAAATTGAATGTCCACATTTGACATAATACTAGAATTAAGGAATCTTTGATCACAAGGAAGTTATTACATTATCCTATATTATGTGGTTAGTAGTGAAACTGCATATGTTAGGGAGATGTAAAACTTGTAAATTAAAGAGGTTGAAAAATATGTTTACTTCAGGAATGTGAAAATTTCATTTTGGACATTCCAAAAATAAAAAATGTGGACATTTGATTTTGTACTATTGGAGTATTTGTAGTGCATGTTTTCTTGTTCTCTGCATGGAGTCAGTCATGAATAAAATTTTGCATGTTTATAACTAAGTTGCTCCTCGAATGTTTCATTAATTTCACTCTTTTGTTTGTACTAGATGGAACTTCTCTTGCCAAATTGTGTTCATGAAACACTTGAAGGTCTCCCTCTGAATAAAGCCTGTCATTCTGATAGATATTTTGCTTAAAGTTACCATTCAGCCTCTTGTTAGCTGAATACTTTGGAATATTAAACAAATATAACATATTGGGATGGAATGCTAGTCAACAGAAGCTTTAGTCTTGGCATATGTGGGCTCACAGAGAGGATATTCCAAGTATTGGAACTCTGGCAACCTACATATAACCCTCCATGGCATGCATAGCAATTCACAACACAGTGATATTTTACTCATTCTAGGAAAAGTAACTGTATGGCCCTTGGAGAGTTGATTGCAGCTGAATCTAAGGGCATTTATATACTTTTGCACTTAAGGAGGCTGGCTTCATTATCTTAGGATTATTTATGTTCACATGAATACGAGTCTAGTTGGTTACTCAGTATTCACAGGCTGCTAGTCCTATATCCTGCAGACTCCCTTAGGGTCCATGAAGTTTCTTTTCTTCAAGTATTCCGCTGTGATAGTCCTCTTAGTATATACTAAAGTTGTACACATAATTTAGATCTGTAATTTGTTGGCTTGTTTGGTATGCTCAACTTCTGCTTATTCAGATACTCTATTTTAAGCTTCTTTGCGTATTTTAAGAGTCATAGTTCTGTAAATTGCTAGAAAATTTGGGACAAACAACTCTCTCAGAATACTATCTTGAAAACTTTGTGACAGGATAACATTAGATTGATCAGTACAAAACACAGGTTTGGGAACATATTCTAGTTACATAAACTGTATGACATAATCTGAGGTTGTTGGTATGTTTGCTTAGTTTTGCTAATCAACTCTGCAGATTTTGGTTGTTTTTCAAAGTCAGACACTCAGAGAATGTGTTGTTAGAAGGAGATAATGCATTGTCAATTGGATTGAATTGAACGAAAGGGATGTTTATTGACAACGCCTTTAGTGAATGTTGTCAATCAATGCTGCATTTGCATTCATTCATTGTAGAACGATCGATACCCCACCCCAACACATTCAATGAATACATTGAGTGTTGTTTAGAAATGGGTAATTAAGGAGTGTAGTAATAAAATTGGGTTGTAGCTATTAATTTGAGAATAAGACATGGGGTGGTATCAAGACTCATTCTACAGGTTTAGCCTTGCTGCAAAGTCAAGATGCTTTCACATGTCTGAAAGTAGAATGAATTTAAGAAACTTTTAGCAACAATCAAGATCTAAGATCAACATGACTAGATTTTTGAACATTGGCGTGTTCTTGTTTCATATTAGTCTTCTGAAATTCTGTTCTTTTTACATTGTAATAGTATAACCTTTTCTTTCCCTCCTAATTGTTGCTAGCTGTCATCTGCTTCATGGACTTACTTTGTGATGTTCTTTTAACCTAGTATTGATTCTGTAATGCTCTTCCTTTGGGCAGATGATCAACCCTGCTGAAACTTTTGGTGACATCGTTATTGATTATCCGTAAGACAGCTTGCCTTTGTTTGTTATTCCCTTCTTGTCAAATTTAATGTCTTAATATGACTAGGAATTATTACTTAGCTGCTTGTCAATCCATCAGGTTTTAGACAAGAGCAAGCACGTGAGAGTAATATATTATGGGAAAATGTTCGGAACTGGTTATTTTATATCTGAAGGAGAAAGTAAGACATGTCAGAGTAAACTAGTTTTCGAATATCAACTATTTAGAAGTAATGCTTAAAAATTTTAATCCAATAAAAGTAGATATTACATTGGTATTTCAAGAAAACTCAGCAGTTCAATATGGGACAGAAGGACTTTATATTTTTTTTTTGTACTATATTGACTGTATTTTTAATGGTTTCCAATAAAAAAGGCCAACAGGAATTTTAGCAGGCAAATTAGTAAAAGGGTTTTACACCTGATGTGTAAAGTTAATTTTGTTGTCTTTTGAATTGGTGATTTGACTTTATCTTAGGTTACTCATGAACTAGATTTTATGCAGGTATGTTGAGTGTACCTCAGCTGCAATTCAAGCATTGACAGCATTCAAGAAATTGTACCCTGGACATCGAAAAGCAGAGGTGGACTGTTGCATAGAAAAGGCTGCCGCTTTCATTGAAAACATACAGGCAGCAGATGGCTCTTGGTTAGATTTGTTCCATCTTCTATCACTGACAGGAAAACTGAACTTCTCGTTTAAATGTTGGAACTGCAAAATCCATGCTAGGAAGACAACATGCTCTTTGCTGCTGTTCTTTTTAATGCTTTTCTACCACGATCCATGTTCTTAATTATCTTTCTTCTTTTTATCTGCTTCTGCTTGATTGCCAGTATCACCTGTTGTTTTCTGCTCTAGGTATGGTTCATGGGGAGTATGCTTTACCTATGGCGTATGGTTTGGTGTGAAAGCCTTGGTAGAGGCTGGAAGGACCTACAAAACATGCTCTAGCATCCGCAAGGCGTGTGATTTCCTTTTGTCCAAACAACTCCCTTCCGGTGGTTGGGGAGAGAGCTATCTTTCATGCCAAAATAAGGTTACATGTCATTTACTGTTTCTTATTTTCTCTAAATTGAAATTTACAGCATTGTGCACAATATATATAGTTCCTCACAAATTGAATATCTACATTTTTATTTGGGATTATCCAAAAAATGAATCTCCTGATCTCTTAACACATGCACACACATACACGATACATACATACATCCAGTTTGAAATCTCCACCATAAACCTGACGAAAAAGAAAATGACGGAGTGGTATGGGTCTCATAACAATTAAGTGTAAAGTGGTATGGGTCTTTATTTCTTCAATTGTATGATTTTCCTTTTAAGCAAAACCATTAACTATGGATATATTTTGAGCATTGTATTCTTTGATAACTCTGGTTAATGCCTTTATTTTTCAGATAGGTATTAACATCTAATTGAATATTATTCATTTCAAACTTATTCAGATAAAATGTATTATGACTAGGAAGTTTTCAGCCATACTCTCTGTTGCAAAATTGTGCGTCATATCCAACTTCTGTTGCTGACTTTTATTGGGAACTCTATTTTATACTCAATCTATCATATAGGAAAAAGAACAAGCTAAGGGTGCATGCAAACACACCAAAACAAAAACAAGAAAAAAAAGGCATATCAAGTTCAGGCTTAGATTCCCTCTTTTTAAAAAAAAAAAAAAAACAGGGAATATTTCTGGCCTAGATTGCTCCTCCTCCCCCCCCCCCCCTGTTGGTGGTGGTGTAAATTAAATTATTGTTTTTAACTTTTTGTTCTTTAATCTAACATGGAGTAATTTTATGAATCTCCTGTATATTATATTCTTTAAAAACAAAATTGGAAAGAAATTTTAGAAAATGTTACTTGGAATTAGAAGGACCCCTCTTTCAGTTTTATAAATAGGAATTTTTTTTTTACAGATTATGGCTCTTCAAGATTTGTTTTTTTGACCTTGATGAGCTAGTTGTTTAGAGAGAGGAAGATAATTAGTCTATTACAACTTAAACTTGAGGATTTAATTTATTTCTGGATTGTTTAATCTTGGCATAATTGGAGGACTAATTATTCTCATTCTGTTCAAGGAAGAAGCATAAAATTTCAAAATGTTTTTGAAAGCCCATCAAAATCTTTGCATAAGATCTAGAAAGTAACATAATCTGTTAAGGTGAAGAAGAGAATGAAGATGGGATAATTACCAAGGAGTATAGTGGCATTGCTATCTTAAATTGTTGACTCCTGATATAACTGTGATGGTAGAAGGTAACTTGCCTCAATTGTTTTTCTTTTCCTCTCATTAAGGATGCATTAATAGCCTTCTGCGTAGTTGGGAATTGTTCTGCATATTGTGTAGTGAAATATGGAGTTATGTGTATGGTAGAATATTGAATGAAAGCTTTCCTTCTAGGTGTATTCAAATCTTGAAGGCAACAGGTCGCATGTTGTGAATACTGGATGGGCAATGCTGGCTCTTATTGATGCTGGACAGGTCAACTTTAATTTTTTATATTATTATATGAAAATTCTTTTATTATATATATATATATATATATATATATATATATATTTGGCATTGGGTGGTTTGGTCGGGAACTTTGATTTATGTTCAGGATATCATTTATGGCTTCTTTCTTCCCCAAGATAGACAAAAATATTGGAACACAAAAAGAAACCAAATTTAACATCAAGACGTTTTGAAGTGACTAGCAGAACAAGTGAAATTTATTTGTTATTCTTTATTATTGTCATTTAAATTTTGGTAAAATTTGTCAGTTGCCCTTAAAATGTTTTAAAATTTGGTTTTGCCCTTCAACTTTTTCTGTTCCTGTTTTTGCCCTGAAACTTACAGAAATTTTAAAATGTTACCTTTTTGTTAGTTTTGTCCATTAGAAGGCTAACAGAATTCACATGCAGCGTGCTACATAAAGAAAAGCCATCCGGTTTGTGCTAACACATGGAGAAAAGGCATCTTTTTGGAGTACAAAATATGATCTTTTTGACTTCACACTGAATAAAGAAAGAAAAATGTCTTGACAAAAAGTAATGTCCGGGAACAATATCTTATTGCCTTGAAAGAATGTGATTCTTTGAAAGGAATGCATCTTGTGGGTGTAGTTCTAGGCTGTGCATTCTGTTTTCCGTTTCTATTTTGTAATAAATTGTTCAAGAAATGATGAAAGCAAATAATGAGACGAACACAGACTGACAAATCCAGCCAACAACAAATGCCTGTTAATGCAATTCACTCTTGACTGCTTTGCTGCTTCAGATTTATATTATTCTTACTATGAACTTTTCTCATTTTGGCAGGCCGAGAGAAATCCAGAGCCACTTCACCGGGCAGCAAAACTTTTGATAAATTCTCAACTAGAAAATGGAGATTTTCCCCAGGAGGTAACTTTACAACTTCAGACTTGCATATTTCAACTCTTTCCAGGCTTTGTCCCATTGCATAGCCGATTTTACGGAATCTGGGGCACAGGAAATGAGTATGGTTAAAAATGTGTTACTTCTACTCCGATAATTTTAAAAAGAGTAGGCATGGAACACCAACTCCTCTAGTACAAAATTTTCACTATTGGTTGTGAGCAGTAGCTAATTGACTTGATTTTTGCAATCATTCATTCACTTATCCATCAGGCATAATCAAGGACTACTCATTTGAAAAGTTACTAGATATATAGATCAAGCCATAGTTTATAACTCAATGTAGCCTTAATCTCGTGGAGGACTTTGCTCAAGAATCTACCGTTTTAATTCTCTTTTGGATTTAATTTCAATTCACAGGAAATCATGGGAGTCTTCAACAAGAACTGCATGATCACCTATGCTGCATACAGGAATATTTTCCCCATATGGGCCCTAGGAGAATACCGAAATCGGGTGCTGAAATCTGCATGACTTCTTGTTCCTCTCGGAAAATCTTGAAGTCAATTTCTTCTCTTGGGGATTTTGTAAAAATGTTGATGTTTGATATTTAGCGCTTAGCTAAATGATAATTAATGAAGTCCTAAGCTAAGCAGTTGATAATATCTTATCTTCCCTTTAGTTGTCTCTCCTATATATACTGTCTTCATCATATTTTCACTGTAGTAGCGTGCACAGCGGGATTGTAGAAAGAACAAAATTATTATTAACGGGGAGAGAGAATTTCTAAGATTTGACCTGTCTTTTGTGCTTTCGTTGGAACTGCGTTCGAGACTAAGTGACAAGGTGCTTGGTTAGTGGAGCCGACAAGTGTTGGATTCTGGAAAGCATATTGATTCTCCCTTGGAAGAAGCATGTTAGGACGTGTTAATCTTCTTATTAGGAAAGGAATTTCAACACAAAAAGTAAAAAATACTTTAAAATAAAAATGGAGGATAATGCAACGCCTAAAATAAAATGTAGTTTTACAAATATTTTATTGATAAGAATGTTAAAAATTATTGATTTTTTTGCAAGACTAATATTAAAAATAATAAGTCATATGTTGAAGTTGTAATTGAATTGAGTATAATATTAGCTCGTCAAAATATTAATGAAATATATAAAAGAAGTAATGTTATATTAGTCGGCGTTGCTACTTAAATGATAAACAAAAATAAGTTTAAAACGGTATAAGTTTAAAACGGTTTGAGTTATTTAATTTCTTTAAAAGCTTTATATGATAGAAAGTGAAATTCAAAATATTAAGTCAATTTTATGTATGAACGCATAGGTATACTGATGTAAAAATCTGATGCATTTATAGTATTATCATAATGATTTTATATGTTAGAATAAATGTTCAACATTGTTTATTGGTTAAACTTAAATTTGTATGGGGCATATGAAAATAAGTTTATATCACGTTGTTCAAGAAAGTTATGCTTTCAGCAACTAGTTTGCTTAAATTGATGTTCAAATTTAAAACTTTTATTTCTATCGTCGATAATGAAGTACCTCTAATTAATTAGTTTATTACAAGTACATCTATTCAAACTAACAAGCGCAAAAAAGAAATGAATGAGCTTAATTTGAACATATAATTGTAGATATGTGTAATCTATTAAATCAATTTATTTTAACCATCTTCATCATATTTTCTTTCAAGCGAATGATATATTTTCTAAATGTATTGTGCATTTTATTTTATGAATGCATTATGTAATGATGAATATTATTTAATGTGTAATATTTTATATTTTATTATTAAAAATATTTATTTGTGTGTGTTAAAATTAATAATATTGATGTATTATATATATATATATATATATATAATAACAACAAATTTATACATATGAATTTTTATATATCTATAAATATTTGGATACACCATTCCAAATAAATATTTTGAATAAACAAGGTCCAAAAAAATTTTAATTTTGTTGAGCATCCAGTTAGAGACATCAATTTGTTAGGCTTTGCAATTCTCTTTGATTTCTCTTGTATAGATTAAATCCAATAGAAATGCCAACGAATTACCATCCCAAAATTGAATTCATTTATGAGAAGCCTTCCAATTGTTGATAAGTTTCAATAAATGTCTAGATGCGATCAAATTTAAGACTTGCCAAGTTCAACTCCAATTCTTCTTTAAACTCCAATTTAAGACATAAACAAATGATTTTCCAAGTTTGAATGATTTGTCATCTTGAGGTATTTTATTCCCATAAGTCATCATTGGTCGCCAAAACTCCAATTGTTTTTCATTTTTGTTCTTTTACTGATGGAAGCTTGCAAATTGAGTATCATGCGAACTGTTCTTTGTACTACAATTCTGAGGATGTCTCCAACAACTAGAAATTTAATTTTAATTAAACTTGGATCTCTACAAACATTGAAGCATAAATCTTATTGGATACTTACTTCAATATCTTCATCTGAGTATTAACTGGAATTGCACAATGAATTTAACTTCCGCCTAGTTAAATTTTTTTGTCTTGATGCATGGTGGTGTGGAACTTTACTTCTTTAGAGATAAAATCTCTTGAATTTCCAATAATTACGGTAATTTTAAGTTGATAAAGTTTGGAGATCCATCAATATTTGTAGAATTCCTCTATATTTTTTAATAACTTATAAATATACTTATAACACCCGTCAAACTTTATCTTTTGCTGGCTGAGAATCTCGATTCATGAGAAGGTTTTTTTAGTTGACCAAATAGCACAGACTTTTTCCAAATAGGTCTGGATTGAGTCGATTAATGCATTGAGAAATCAAATAGTTGAGTAGGTGAAGTAATAGAACTTAGTACTATTTTGGTGGCGCAATCTTTGATCCCAGTGATGACCATAGTACCTTTGTCTTGATGCATGGTGGTGTGGAGCTTTACTTCTTTAGAGATAAAATCTCTTGAATTTTCAATAACTACGGTAATTTTAAGTTGATAAAGTTTGGAGATCCACTAATATTTGTAGAATTCCTTCATATTTTTTAACAACTTATAAATATGCTTATAACACCCATCAAACTTTATCTTTTGCTTGCTGAGAATATTTGATTAAACAAAAAAAATAGATGTATTTTTATTTATTTTATTATGTTATTTGTGTTTAATTTCATTTAAGTTATGTCATTTTATAATTATTTTACATTTACTACTAATATTTTTTATTTGTAGTGTTTTTAGATATTTATTGTGTTTTTGTAAAAAAAAAAAAAATTCAGCGATGACACGTGGCAGTGCCATGTCAGCTGCTGCGTCAGCAAAGGAAATGAACCAGAGAACGACATGTGAAACTCGACTTTCACAGAGGCAAGAAACAAATGTGAGAACACGTGGCACGTGTAGACATTGGGGATATGGCTGAATCTGGACGCATCTCGCCTTTGACAAAGGCGAGACAAGTGCCACCACGTGCAAAACAGAGGGTGATCCGTGTGTTAAACTTCAGACCAATCAGAGGGCGACACGTGGCATAGGCGGCGGTTGAAGAAGGGCACAACCAATCAGATGGCGACACATGGCGGCTGATGAAATTTCTCCACTTCACGCGTTATGCTCTAACTTTTCAGAAACTCCACTTTGTCTCCCACTACTTTTATTTTTTGTCATATTTTATTTATTTTTATTCCAAATTTGCCCTTGTAAATTTCTATAAATTGGGCACAAAATTTACTATGTTTCAACAACCTTCTACAACAAAAAACTCTACCAAATTTTCTTACCAATATTTTGTAATAGATCTTAGGTATTTTTTGGAATTTTTAGAGTTTATTTTGGAAGGTTTTTGGATGAGATTTCAAGAATACCGAGGACCTACTACCAGGAGAAATCCAAGGAAAGTTATCCTTCTTATTCTTGATTTCAATTCTTAAAATTCTTTGAGTCATGTATTATGAGTAGTTTAATTACTGTTAGCAAAGACATGTATTAAAGTTATTAATTAATGAGATTTTGAGATAATTACCGTTGCATAGAACACTGGAGTTTATTTTGGATAAGGACTAAATTAATTTAAACAATGGCCGGTTTTACCGCTCTAACTTTTAACTTTTAACTACTAACTTTCTAACTTCTAACTTCTAACTTCTAACTTCTAACTTTTACTTTTCAGTTATTTAATTTTCGTTATTTATTTTCTATATTTATTTTATGTCCTTTATTTTATTGTACTATTGGTGAATAAAATCACAAAATTTATTTTTCGTACTTTAAATTCCATAATGTGGAGAGTATTTAATATAGTCATCTTTTATTCTTTTGTACTTTTTATTGTGTGAGTTAAAATCTCCCTATTTTTACTTTTTATGGCCGGTAAAATCGCCAAATTTATGTTTTCTTTAATATTTGTAGTTTTGTAAATATATAATTGTGTAACCATTTTCTTGTATTTTGCAGGTTTAATTGTCCAAATTTGTTTAATTATTTTAGTCATGTTATTTAATAATTTGAGTATTTATATAATTCTAGTTGTTATTATTAAATAATCACGTTTAATTAATTAGAAATTCTTTTTAATTGCATGATTAATCAGCTAGGATTATTAATCTTTGATTGATAACCATAGTAGCATGTGTTAGTTTAATTAAGTTACAACTCTTGGCTTAATTAATTTCACAGGGAATTATATGATTTAAATTATGTTTAATTGAAACTTATTATTATATATAATTTAATATTGGTGATGCCTTATAAACTTAATGTAATTTAATTAAATATTCTATTCACGCTGGTTAGTAGTGATATTTAATTGAATTAATGACTAATCTGTTTGAGTTGATCGGGATTAATCTAATTATTAAGGATAGGAATCTGTCTGAGTTGATCGAAATTCTAAAATCAACTACTCAATAAGTTCTATATCAATGATTTATCCTATTAAATAAATAATTTGATACAAGTTCCTTACTAACGTCTTTTATTAATTTCTTTTCATTAAAAAATCATGTGTATAATTAATTATTAAATATATATATATATATAAACAAATTTATTTCTTTTAAGTTTGTTTAATTTAGTTTTGTCTTTATATAATTTTAAAACTCTCCCAAAATTTAATATTTGATTAATAAATTTGAATTTAAGAATCTTTTACAAATCTCCGTGGATACGATTCTTCTTTGCCCTATCTATATATGAGTATTAAAGGTTAAATTTGATAGTCACACGACAAGCTCGTCAATCTTGATTCATGATATTTGTTTGGTTTAGAAGTTTTTTTTAGTTGATCAAGCAGCACAAACTTCTTCCAAACACATCTAGATTGAGTCGATTAATGCAGAGAGAAATCAAATACTTGAGTAGGTGAAGTAATAGAACTTAGTACAATCTTGGTGGTGCAAACTTTGATTCCGTTGGTGACCATAGTACCTTTGTTGCATTGGTATTGTGCATGTTGTCATTTTGTTTATTTTCAAGGCCTATTTATACTAGGAGTCCAATAAAATAATAGTATTAAGCACACAATAAATACATTTTATTTTTCTTTGCCTAACATCACCTAACTTTGAAGACTTGGTATTTTTCGTAACTTAATTTACCAAACTTGGACTTTGTAAAAAACAAGTTTATATTTCAACACGCCTTCTTAGATTTGTGGCTTGGTAAAAATGTTTGCAATTTGATCTTGAGATTTTAGCACTTGTTTACTTGTAATGCATTATCTTATGTAGTGACAGCGAGTATCGATGTGTTTACTTCGATCATGGTACATGGATTCTTTGCAAGAGTTATTGCTGACTTGTTGAAACAATTTTTTGTCTAATTGTCTTGGGGCATATTTAGCTCTTTTATAAATTCTGAAGCCAAACTGCATGAGGTAGAAACAACATACTTTGCCTCATAAGTTGAAAGAGTGATAATTGATTGCTTCCTTGATATCCAAGTGAAAATGATGTCTTATAAGAAAATGCAAAATTAGTTGTGTTCTTTCGATCATCACTATATTTGGCCCAATCACTGTCACTATATCCAACGAGCTTGTAGTAATTAGAAACATAATAGTACAAGTCAAAGTTAGTTGTACCTTTGAGGTAATGAAGAATTCTCTTTGCAGCCTTGAAATGAGTAGTTGTTAGAGTTTCCATGTAGCAACTCACAAGTCTAGTTGCGTAGAGAATGTCGGACCTTGTACAAGTTATATATCTGAAACATCCAATTAGACTCTTAAAAAGTATTGGATTAACCTTTTCTGCTTTATTATCTTTGAACAACTTGATTTTGCATTCCACTGGTGTGCTTACTGTATTAAAATCATTCATTTTGAATTTCTTGAGGATCTCTTTTGTGTAGATTTCTTATGAGATGACAATTCCATCTTCCTTTTGCTTGACTTTAATTCCCAGATAGTGTATGACATTAATCAAATATTTGTCATCTCAAACTCTTTCATCATTGCCTTTTTGAATTCTTCAAACATACTTGGATTATTTCCCGTGACGATGAAATCATCTATATACAAACAAATAATCAAAAAAATTTCATCCTTGAACTTGCTATAGAGAACATGCTCTTGGCACTTGTTTTAAATCCATATACAGTATTTTTCAATCTCAAGACTTTGAATTCTTGTCATTTGACTTCATAACTTGGTGGTTGTTAAATTTAGACTTCATTTTCGAGAATCTCATTTAGAAAAGCAGACTTTACATTCATTTGATTATTTTCCACTTATTTTTTGCTGCTAAATAAATGATTAGTCTAATTGTTTCTAGAAGAGCAACATGAGCAAATACCTCATCATAGTCAATTCCAACTCTTTAACTATATCCTTTGCCACTAGTCTTTCTTTATACCTTTCAACTTCTCTATTGGTAATCTTTTTTGCTTTGTACACCCATTTTACTCTAATGACTTTATGACCTTGAGGAAGTTGAGAAAGTTCCCAAGTGTCATTTCTCTTAATGGCCTTAATTTCTTTATTCATTGCTTTCTTCCACTTTGCATTTTGCATAACTTCATGAATGTTTAATGGTTCACAATCAGCAAAAAGACAAGAATTAGATTATCAAGTCGATTATCAATCACCTCATATTGATCGTGAAAATTTCTTGTGCATTATTCATTTCTTTCAGCCATAAAAGATGGTGGTGAGTTTTCTCAATCGTTTTGCATTGGTGAAGTATATGGTGTTGCAGGCTCTTCTATTTCTTGCTCCATCATCCTTGGTTTTTCTTCTATAAAATCAGGTTCGAAATTGAAATCCTTTGAGATTCAAAAACTCATTCTCCTTCTTCATCAAATACAACGTCTCGACTGATAGTAGTCTTTCCACTCTTAGGACTATATAATTTATAGCTTTTAGAGTTAGTGTCTTAGCTGATGAAGATGAAATTTTCAGTTTTATCATCCAACTTGCTTCTTTGTTCATTAGGTACATATACATAAATTATATTTCCAAAAACTCTTCAATGTGAGATGTGAGATGTTCTTCCACTCCATACTTTTGTGTTTGCTCCACACACTTCTTGTTGGAGAACGATTTGAGAGATATAACACATGCTACAACTTCTGCCCAAAATTCCTTAGGCATTCTGTTACTCTTGAGCATATTTCAACAAAACTGTTCCTGAATGGCTTTTCGAACAAACATCATTCACATAATTGGTGAGGTTGGTTGATGCAAGGAAGACCTCTCACCATCTTCTTTCTTGAGAGTAATTCCAATTTTTTAAAATTGATATGGCCAAATTGTAAATGCCAAAGCCATGATGAATCATTGTAACAAGCTTTAAGAGATTTTGCAATGTCATCTTGAATGTTAATCATGAACATTCCATTCTTGGGCATTAGCACATTTGCAATGAAATTGTTATTTCCATATCTTATAGAAAGACTAGAATCTTGCATGTGAATATCATAGCTTTTCTCTAAGAGATGTCCCAAGCTCAAGATATTGTTTTTCATGTTTGGCACATAGTAGATACTAGAGATGAATTGGTGTTTGTCATCCTTCAAGCAAATTAATATGTTGTCCTTTCTCTTAACTTGAATTTTTTAATCATCTCCGAAAGAGACATATCCACTTATTGATTCATCGAACTCCACAAACATACTTCTTTTCCCGCACATGTGGTTGTTTACACCAATGTCAATGTACAATGTGCTTTCCTTACCTTCATCGTTATCATTCCTAGCTAGTAACAATTTTCCACTTTCTTCAGGCTTCTTTTCTGCATAGTTAGATATTTCTTTGACTCTACTATTCAGATATCTGCAGTCTTTTGCATAGTGCCCGAACTTTTAGCAATTGTAGCATTTAACTTGAGACTTATCATATCTTGAATTATAACTACATTTTCCATGACCGTGAATTGAGCTTTTATCTCTTTTCATATTGTTGTTGAAATTATTGGAGTAATTATTAAAACTCCAACCTCGTCCTCCACTGTGGCCTCTTCCTGCGTTCACCACTATGACTTCTACCACAATTGAATTGACTTCTATTATTTCCATGATTTTCTATCTTTTCTTTCACTTATGTCTTTAGAAGTTGTTGATATGCAATGTTTAGTTTTGTTTTCTTCTTTTTTTCGTATGCTTGCAATGATCCTGTAAGTTGTTCAACAATCATTTTTGTCAAATATTTTGTTTCTTCAATTGTTATGACAAACGTCTCAAATGTTGGGTTCACTGAGTGAAAAATATTTTCAATGATTCTGACATCTTCTAGTTTCTTATCATTTCTTTTCATTTGATTAGAAATATGCATTCTTGAGCAATAATTGGAAACTAACTCATTTTCTTTCATGTTAGGTGACTCAAACTCTTCTCTTAGAGTTTGAAGGCGCACCTGTTTAACTTTCTCCTCTCCCTTGCAAGATATTAAAAGTTTTTCCCATGCTTCCTTGGCAGTTGTTGCATTTGAGATTTTCTCAAAACTATTATCATCTAAGGCTTAGTAGATGAGGAAGAGAGCTTTCTTGTCTCTCTATCTTGAGTCTTTTAAACTATCTCTTTGTGTTGTGGAGATAGCTGATTAATCTTTTATCTTGTCATAGTTTTTTTCTATGATTGTCCCAAACATTGTGTGCTGCAAGAAGTGCCTTCATTATGATACTCCAATTATCAAAATTGCTCTTGTTGAGTGTTGGAACTTGAAATGACAACGTACCACCGTTCGCCAAAATCTCAATCAACTCACTCAAAATTACTACACAAATAAACTTTACTAGGCTTATAAATCTTTTAAAAAACTGTTATGATGTGTAAAATCAGTCAAAAGCTGCAACCATAGAGTATACTAAAAATTTAAAGAGATCTCAAAGTTGTAGCTTTAATACCACTTTGTTGGGAAAAATAAAATTCAATACTCAAATATCAAACTTTTATTGATAGAAACTTCCAAAACATTCCCAATATTTTCTCACATAATTTCTCTCTAAAACTCACTAAGAAGCTTTGCTTCTTTCTCTCTCTTGATTTTGGTGTGTTACAAACCTTACAAGATAGACCTATTTATACTAGGAGTCCAATAGAATAATAGTATTAAGCACACAATAAACACATAGTTATATTTTTCTTTGCCTAACATTACCTAACTTAAAAGACTTCGTATTTTTCCTAACTTAATTTACCAAATTCGAGCTTTGTCAAAAATAAGTTTATATTTCAGCACTTGGCATATCAGGATTACACCAGATTGACTTTTTTCTTGTATTCATGATGCCAAATTTTGCTCGCCATTTGCCTTCACAAATTTCCATGAGGAATAATTGGATAATGCAGACCATATTTTTTAATCGTAGATTCTTCCTGTTTCATCTTCAAATAATTCTCAAGAGGGGGTTTTTTTTTTTTTTTTTTGCATAATAGTAGGAGCAATGAATTTATCAATCAGGAGTCTTCAAAGGCTTTACGATGCCTAGGTGATTTCAACTTGAAATCTTCAGACTTTGATTTAATATCAAGCCTAGGTGACATCAAAATTGAATCTTCAAGGACAAGATCAACTTAAAAGCTTCAATAGTACTTTCATATTTATGAAACTTAACTGACATCAGCTTCAGATTTTCAAAGGCCAATATCAATCATCTTAAGAGCTTCAACAACTTGATATTTATTAAACTTAGTAGACATCCAATATCAACTTAAAAAATGTAATAGTTTGTTATTTATCAAAGCTAACCAATATTGACTTTAGAAATTCATCAATCGGCTTTAAAAATTCTTGAGTTTGATATTTATCAAACTTAGTGATGAAGCCTGTCATACGACTCTCAAATTTAAACCTAACAATTCTTATGTAGATAGAGAAAGTAGGGATCGAATCCACAGATATTTGTCAACTCTTAAATTAAAATCATTAATCGGAAAGGATTTTGGGGGTTTTTGGTATTTTGAGAAATAAGATAATGACAACAATTAAAATAAATAATTTTTGGGGTTTTGGATTTGTAAATAGAATTAAAAAGAATTTGGAATATAAATGATATAAAAAGACGCTAGCAAGTAACCAGTATTAAATTATTTTTTTCATGGGATTAATCATAGATAAATACATTATTAAGTAGTTGGTTATCCCGATCAGATCAAACAGATTAATCTCTAATTTAATTAAACACTACTACCAACCAGCATGTATATGATGCTCAATCAAATTGCATTAAACAAATAAGGTATCACCAACATTAAATTGTATATAACAATCAGCTTAATTATATACAATTTAAATTATATAATTTCACTACTAATTTAATTAAGTCAAGAGCTGCAACTCAATTAAACTAGTAGATAATACTTGAATCATTAATACATATTAATAATCATAGCTATATAATCACATTTATTAACTAGATTGTCAATCCAATTAATTCACACAATTATATTGGTTAAAACATTAATTATATAAATACTCAATTAATATATATAAGTATATTAAATAAATACACAAATATATATATATATATATATATATATAAAGAAATATTGAATTTACATTAACTAAACAAATTAGGCAGTTCAACCAACCATTTAAATAAATTAAACTAAAAATATAGAGGCTCGACCTTCCATAAAAAAGAATTAAAGATATAAAATAAATTAAACTAGTTAGGAGACTCGGCATTCCATAATAAAGAAAATAAAAGACATAAAAGTAAATTAAACTAATTAGGTGGCTCGGCCATCCATTTGCGATATTTAAAGTGCATAAATTAAAATAAATAAAAACTAGGCAGGTAAACCAACCTTAAGTCCACTTAAATAAATCCAAATAGAAATTAAGTACAAAGAAAATTATCTCATAATTCCATTTATTAATAATTTAACACATATCCTTGCTAACAAAAGGAAATTACTCACAATATATATTTAATAAATATAAGATGAAAATTATAAACATTGGAAAGAAAATTTGACAAATAAACTCCCCGAAAATATTGAAATTATCCGAACATAATTTTTTTACTAAATATTACAAAAAACCTTGAAATATTATTCTAAAAATTCTAGAAAATATACTAAGATGAAGACAATAATAAAAGAAAGAAATTGCAAAAGAAAAATTTGAGCTAAAAAATAAATGGCAAAATGGTCATTTCGCACTCCAAAGTCTTGAAAATTTAGTTGGTGGCCTAATTTTCCCAAACTTCGCCACGTGTCGCGTCCTCATTGGTCCATATTGCGGCTTCTAGAAGCGTCACGTGTCATCTTTTTATTGCGTCACGTCATCGGATGACATGAATTTTTTTTTTTAACTTCTCCAACATTTTGTTTTCTTCTTTTTATCTCTATAATGAACTAAAATACACTGAAAAATTTTACAAACAAAGAAATAGAGGGAAACGTGAAATATATCAATTAAATAGCATAATTAACCAATTTTTAAACAAAATATAGTAATTAAATAATATAAAAATCAGTTAATTTATGAGTACATCACCTAAACTATCAGCTTCAAAGTTTCAACAGTTTCATATTTATCAAACTTAGTCACTATCGATTTAAGAGATTCATTAGTTTGATATTATCAAACCTAACCACTATCGACTTCAAAGCTTGAACAGTTTGATATTATCAAACTTAGACAACAAGAGATTTACACTTGCATCCATTAAGACAAAAGAAAAAGTTGATTTTTCTTTGACTAGAAAAAGTTATTGCCCTTTTTTATAATGAAGGCTTCAAATTCTTTTCCTAAATAAAAAAAAAGTTGACTTGCTTCCTATGTGTATCCCTACAAGGGAATCAAGTCAAATGTAGTTCAAGAATTTTGTAGGAGTATTGTACGCAGTTTATCCTTGTGTGGGCTAAGAGTATCCATTTGTTGAATGTGACTTAGACAATTGTCAACTCATTTTAAAGAGTAACATACAATTTAAACTCACAATCTCCATTCACAATACTTTGAGATTTGATGGAGTCATTTGGGAAGTTTACACTTGTGTCAATGAGTCATTTGCACACCAACGAACATTTTGAAGATCTAATTCAGATAGTTTAAACTTGTGTCAATGAGAAGTACTTGAAATTTATTTGAGACCTATGGACAATTTAAACTCATGTCGATGAGTACTTGAAAATTGATTTGAGATATTTAGTCAATTTAAACTTGTGTTAAGTAGTAACTTGAAGATTTATGCTCCTATTTCAAATGAGACTTTGAAAATTTGAAGACAATTTATCAGTTTAGATTGGTGTGTCATGGAAAAAGAATTGTAGATTTCAAGCGTTGGAGATTAATCATTCTTCATCATCTTAGAAGGAATATTGCCCCACATTGAAAATTTTCTTTTGATATTTTTTATGCTCTACAACATGAAGTTTGTCATTTGATTGGAAATGGTACTCATTTCCATGTCATGTCCACGAGTAACCAATTCTTCAAAACTTTTGAGTTGAATGCTTCTAAGAATATATTGAAGGACCTATTGCATGCCTTGGATGCACAATTAAATTGCATATTTTTCACATAGTTGATCTCTTCAATGAAGACTTAAATATCTGCAATGATTAATCTAATTGATGGCATATTCATTCTCTAGTTGTTTAGAGTGACTCAACTAGAGCTATGCTTACAATTCGACGAGTGCTATATATGCAATTTAGGAACTAAACTTCAAGTTTGTCCCAATTATCAATTGATCCAGGTGCAAGGTTAATATATCAACCAAAAGCATTTCTCTTGAGGGATTTGACATATTGTTTGACCATATGTTCTAGCATTTATTGTAGGTTTCGACAAAAGGATTCCCTTTTCTGTCAAATTGTTGGAATTTTAGAGGTAGATAACCCACACTCATCTTCATACTATCAATCCTCATAGTGTATGACTTTACATATCCAAAATAAGACTTAACCATAATTTCCTATTTATATGAATAAGAAGCTAAATATATGAATAAATTAGATAATTCAGGAATTATCTCCATATTTCAAATATTTAAGAAATAATTTATACGAAAGAATTTAATTGTCTAAAGCTTTTTCTTGAACGATGTTGTATTATTTGATTAACTAGACCATTCATTTATTTTCTATTGGCTGAGCCTTATCATTTTTTATACTTGTTGCAATTTGAGTGGATTAATATTTGATTTAATAGCCAAATTTTATATGACTATTAATTTAATTCAAAATGGATTTTGAAATTTAATTTTAATAAAATTTCATACTTACAAATTGTGCCATTGGAACTTGTTCACAAGCTATTATTCTTTATATATATATATATATATATATATATATATAATAAATGTGTGTGTGCGAGAGAGAAATAGTATTTATATAATTCTTATTTTAACTTAATATAATTGTGTGAAATCAATTAGATTGACAATTTAGTTAATTAACATGATTATATAACTAGGATTATTCATTTTGGATTAATAATTAAAGTAGAATATATTAGTTTAATTGAGTTGCAATTCTTGATTTAATTAAATTAATAGTAGAATTATATAATTTAATTTGTATATAGTTGAAATTGATTATTATATGCAATTTAACGTTGATGATACTTTTATATATTTTATATAATGATTGAGCATCCTATTCAGATTAGTTGGTGGTTGTATTTAATTAAATTAGAGAAAAAATTGTCTAAATTGGTTGAAGTTAATCTAATTTGTAATGATATAAATATGTGTGAGATAATCAGGATTCTAAAATTAATTAGTCAATAATGTCATAGTCAATAATGCCATTATATATGATTAATCTCATAAAACATAGCTTCATACTAGTTTTTCACTAACGTTATTTATAACCTATGTTTTCTAATCTAAAAACTAAAAAAGTTTTATTTTAAAATTATTTAAATTAGTTTTAAAAAACACAAACCCCCAAAATCATTTTTGATTAATAAATTTGATTTAAGAATTTAATAAGTCTTTGTTGGCATGATAATTACTTTCCTTATTTGCATAGAAATAATTAAGCTAAATTTTATAGTTATACAACAAATTTGGTCAAAAGAAATATAAATATTTACTTGAAATTTGTTGATATATAAAAAGTTATAAAAGATACAAAAAATAAATCATATATAATCTAGTGACATATTTTACAATTTTTCTTAAAAATTAATGAGATAGATATAAAGTGGATTTCACCTATATAATTATTGTATTAGAAATATTTGATTTCTTGTTTCTAAAGAAAAAAAAGAAGAATTTGACAAACTACTTTATAAAGAAGAAAAGAAAAAAAAAAAAAACATGGCGATGATTAGTTTTTTTTAGGGGGAAAAATTGAAGTGAAAAATGCTATCCAAACTTTTGTTCCGATATATATATTTGAAATACCTGTTCAAATATTATTATTTCTTACTACTATATCTTTGCTTGGACGTCAAGATTGAAGGGGAACTGAACATGAAAAATGTCTGTAAGTCTCTTCTCAGTATCAATTCTAGAAAAAGCTTCAAAACAAGTTTTGATTATAGCGTTAACCTTTTGAAAGATTTATCGAAACAAAGATCGGTTCCTCAAGGAGCTGCTCTCCATGGCAGTTTAATTAAAATGGGCATGTCATCAGAGAGATATATAGCTGTTAAATTGCTTATTATGTACTTGAATTGCCGGAAGTCTTTTGAGATAAATCAGATGCTGAGGGAGTTTAATGGGTTTAATTTAGTTGTGTATAACTGCATGATTAATGCCAAAGTTGAATGGGGAGAGTTAGATGAAGCTCAGCGGTTGTTCGATGAAATGCCTGAAAGAAATGAGGTTTCTTGGACTGGTTTAGTTTCAGGTTTTTTAAAATATGGTAGAGTAAAGGAGGCAATATGGTATTTTGACAGAAGTCCGTTTCAAGATGTGATTTCTTATACGGCTACAATTAGTGGGTTGGTGCAAAATGGGTTGGTTTTCGAAGGAATGAAACTTTTCTTGAAAATGCTTGAATCTGGATTTATGCCAAATGATGTTACCTTTACTACTGTTATTAGAGCTTGCGGGGATCTGGGTGACTTTAAACTGGGAATGATTATCTTAAGTTTGATTGTTAAGGTTGGTTTTAGGGATAATGTGTCTGTTTGTAATTCTTTGATTTCCTTTAGTTTGAGACTTCGAGAACTTAATTTAGCACGGAATTTTTTTGACAGAATGGAGGAGAGAGATGTTGTTTCATGGACAGCAATCCTGGACATGTATGTTCAGATGGATAATTTGGTAGAGGCTCGAAGGATCTTTGATGATATTCCAGAAAAGAATGAAGTTTCGTGGAGTTTAATGATTGCAAGGTACAGCCAGAGTGGTCATACTGAGGATGCTGTACTTTTGTTCCTGCAAATGGTACAGAGTGGGGTTAAGCCCAGCACATCTTGCTTTTCAAGTGCAATAAGTGCTTGTGCAAGCCTGGTGTATTTGCAAGCTGGAAAGAATATCCATGGACTGGTTATAAAAACTGGAATTCAGAAGGATGTCTATGTTAGTAGCTCCCTAGTGGACTTGTATTGCAAATGTGGAGATACCGAAGA
Source organism: Apocynum venetum (assembly GCA_019593545.1). Taxonomy (NCBI): domain Eukaryota; kingdom Viridiplantae; phylum Streptophyta; class Magnoliopsida; order Gentianales; family Apocynaceae; genus Apocynum; species Apocynum venetum. The sequence continues at coordinate 1,953,265 of SRSM01000149.1, forward strand.
TGGACGCAGAGTGTTTGACCTAGCTTTGCAAAAAAATGTGGTTCTTTGGAATTCAATGATTGCTGGTTATGGTTTGAATGACCAGCTTGAGAAAGCTCAGGAATTGTTTGCTCAGATGCCCAATAAAAATAGTGTCTCCTGGAACTCCCTAATTGCCAGTTATCTAAAAATTGAACAGTTTGAGAAGGCACTTGATGTGTTCAACAACATGCAACTGTCAGGGGAAATACCAAATGAGTCCACTTTCTCAAGTGTTCTGTGTGCATGTGCAAACTTGTCGTCATTGGGAAAGGGAAGAAATCTACATGGGAAAATTGTCAAATTTGGATTCCAGTTCAATATTTATGTTGTCACAGCACTTATAGACATGTACTCCAAATCTGGAAATATTGAAAATGCAAGGAAACTCTTTAATAGGATGGCCAGGAAGAATGAGATATGTTGGACGGCAATGATTCAGGGACTAGCAGAAAATGGTTTTGCTGAGGAATCACTTGCTCTATTTGAAGAAATGATACAATCATCAGTTGCACCTAATGAGCTCATTCTTTTAGCAGTTTTATTTGCATGTTCTCATTGTGGGATTGTTGATAAAGGACTGCATTACTTTAATACAATGAGGAAGCATTATGGCATAGAACCAATTGACAAGCACTACACCTGTGTAGTGGACATGCTATCTCGATCAGGATGCTTGGCTGAGGCAGAAAAGTTCATCACTGATATGCCATGTGAACCCGAAGCCAATGCATGGGCAGCTCTATTAAATGGTTGCAAAGCATATAAAGACGAAAAACTGGCAGAGAAGGCAGCAAGAAAGCTCTTGGAATTGGAAGAGAAGAAGTCTGGAGGCTTTGTTCTATTGTCAAATGTTTATGCTTCAGCTGGTAGATGGTTCGATGTTTTAAACACAAGAAAATTGATGGAAGAAAAAGGAGTGAATAAAACTGGAGGTTGTAGTTGGATCGAGGTGCAAAACCATGTTCATGTATTCTATTCTCAGGATAGATTACATATTCATTCAGTAGAAATATTTGGGGTTTTGGAACTGTTAAAGTCTGAAATGGTGATATCATAGAAGCTTAGGAGTTAATTGAGAAGCATTTCAGTGACAAGCAAAAGCAAAAGATCCAGGGGGGAATTGAAAGCGATGGCAGCCCACCATACAACTGCATTGAAAATTCCCTTTTATGGCATTAATGAATCATTATTACATTTACATGGTTCGTCAAAGTGGGATCAGTATTGATGCTAATGCTCAACATCCAAGTACACAGTGCAACAGAATCATGTGATATTAAGATCCTCTGGCAAATGTAAATCAAGGTTGCTTATTTCTTGGAATTGATCTAACGATAATAGATTTATCTGAATATTCTCCTTGGCCCATAGAGTATGTTTCTAAAGTTTATTTTAGTGATAATTTCTACTGCTGTCAGTAATCCTTTAATATTCCTCTCCTTGCTGAAATAGTTGTTCAGATTTGTCAATCTCCTAAACATTTTAAACTATTGCAACTTTTGCTAGAAGATGTGGCCAAGGAGAAGATCCTATTAAATGACTTAGTTCTGGATTAATCTTAACATGAAGTTGGGTAGATGGCATTTGTTGTTCCTACAATCCTTGTTTATAATTCTCCTCCTTTTATAGTATTGTTTGTCATCTTTGGTCTGAGTTGTCTGTCTATTACTTCGGAGTTCAATTACTTAGCTAGACATTACATTTGATGCAGGACAAACCCACCAAAACCTGTCCCACAAAGTTACTTTGTTTCTGATAGGCTAGAGAATAGAAGTTGAGTTGCAGGGAAATTCCATAGTAAAGATTTCAAAGCAGAAGCTATGATATAAGTTTAATCAACAAGATAAATAAAAAGAGAAAAGTGAGAACACTTAGCTTCACAGTATGAGGGAGGGGTAAACCTTAGGTGTCACTTATGAGACCTTAAGGTATCTGACCTTAGGTTTGATTGAGTCATGCAATCTGGGATTACATTTTATAGACTCTTTATTGATTGAATAAAATAGGTATACATAATAAATACAGAAGTCATCTGTTTATAAGCTACAAAACAAAATAAGAGGACAAACTACACTGTATCTTCTTGAAGAATCTGTCTTTAAGATACAATTAAGAGGACAAAATTGTTAAAATTATTCACCTCTGGAAAGGAAATATGCTATTAAAAAAACCTTTTGTAGATTGAAAAACAAAAACAGATACACATTTTGGCAGTAATCAATGATCATGATATGCTAGTAATTTTTTTGTAGGGCATGAAATTAAGATAAATGCAGTGCTAGTAAATGATCATGTATGTTTACTTCTTGATTTAACTTGCTTCTTGCAGACTTAGGGATTTCTGTGATGGTTACAGTACCTGCATTCAGGTCATTACTATTATTATTTTTGTTCTATAAATTAAATCTTTCTTCAACTGCAGTTACTATCATTGCATGCAACCATGAATTTACTAATATGGATTTGCCATGTTCAGCACTAATTCTGTCATTGTGGAATACAAAAGTATGTTATTGTGGATCTTCACAGTCAGTCAAATGCTGGAACCATTCGTAGGCGCCAAGATATGATTATGTCAAGTACTTACTAGGTTTCCAACTTTGTCTCTCTGTCCCAAAATTTTCTGATTTTTAACATGATACGAATTTTCTTAGACATTTTGGGAAAGCTTAAGCTTCTGGATGACACAAAGTTAATTGTATACATGAAAAAGGAAATTATATGGTAGCATGAGAAATTTATGGCATGGGGTTATGTATGAAGTAATTTTAGTACATGAAACGGTGTAGAGAAATCAAGATAGTGTCATTTCTTTCCTTGGTCACACTATTCAATTTGATTGTTTATAAACATGCTTTTCCTGTGCCCTTCAGCAAAATCTAATACATGCATATCCACCTATGAACTCTAAACTAATGTTGCTTCACTTATATGCTTATGTTACGAAAACTTTATGGTGTAATCATTCTTGATATGTGTTGGTGTTGGCATTATTTGGAGTTCTTATTTTTGGTAAAGTCCATCTTGAAGACATGGAAATAAATTTCTGAAGATATATGCTAAGTAATCATTTCTATGGAAAGTCTAAAAATTAGGGATAATGATGAAGATATATTGATTCTCTTGCATGTATATATTTCGGAGCCTGTGGTTAGAAAAATTATCAAGAAGAGTATTGAGAGTTCATTACTCTTCTTTTTGAGAGGTCCAATGCATTATTTCTAGTAGTTTGATTACTGCAGACTCAAGTACACTGTTAAGGGATTTGGTGCTACTTGTTTTGTCATCATTTATTCAGTGACTTTGGGAGGAAGTCCTTGAGATTTGTACGTCTTCTAGATTGGAGGAATTCTAGCAAAGATAGATTGATTCTCTTTGCTTGGCGTATATATCAAGGAGTGTTGTCTACTAGTGGAAATCTAGCAAAGAGAATTGGTAGTAAAACTTCATGCTTGATCTGCAATCATTGCTTAGAGGATGACCATCACTGTTTTGTTGACTGTATGCATTCTAGAGACGTTTGGATATCCTTGCCATTTGGGTCTCTATTGCAGCATTTACAAGTTACATGTTTTTCTGATCTTCTTTATGCTATTCATATGCTGAGTTCTCGAGACACTGCTATTTGTGTTGCAGCTTTGTGGCATATTTGGAAGGCAAGAAATGGCTACATCTTTGAGTGTCATCCTATTCAGGTTCATTTGATTTTGCAGAACATCTTTGTTATTGTGGATGAAACCATTGCAGCAGTCTCTTCCTCTTCTGCCCTTTCGCGTCCTCCTACTTTGCCAATTCAGTGATCTCCTCCAGCACCAGGCCCAAGTTAAGGTAATTTCGATGGCTCCATGACGACTGCAACTGCTATCAGGGTTCTTGTTCGAGATTCATACAACTGCATTCTTTGTGCCTTCTCATCCAGAATTGCTTCCTATTCTGATACGGAAGTGACTGGAGTTTCTGCTTTCTTACATGCTGTAGGGCTAGCTGGTCTTCATCAGCTCCACCACCATGTTATTTTCGAAGGTGATTATGTGGACTTAAATCAAAAAGATTAATTCATGTTGCCAGGATTCTCACCTCTGGGCCATTTTATTTATGTTATTAGAGACCTTTTATTTGCTTTTGGTACTGAGTTTCTTATATTAAGCGGGATAATAATCAACCCCTCATCTTTTGGCTCGCCTTAGGTTGTCTCTAGCCTCCCTTCGCGAGTGGTATGATTCATTTCTTATTGATGTACAATCAGCTATTATAGCTGACCTTTATATCTAATGAAATTCACTTTTTCCCAAAAAAAAAAAGATTGGAGGAATTCCAGTCCATCGGCAAGTTTGACAATAAGAGGATTGTTGTGTCAAACAACATCCGGATCTTGTTGTATTATTCACTAAATATAAGATACAATTAATTTGAAATATGTATTTCTTTGTAGTTTGTAAAAGTAACTTCATATATTGGCTCAAAGGGAATGACTCCATAAATGTAGGTTTGACCAAATTGCATTAACAAATTGTGGTTCCATTTTACTTTTGTGTTTTATTCTGAATTGTTCTAATTTCTTCGATGCATGATTTATTTATTTATTTTTGCTTCCTGCTAGAAATCAAGGTTAAATTTCAAAGATTCACTGCAGAAGACATAAATATTTGAGATTAATCATCAGTCATAAGCATTGCTTTACTGACATATGCACTTCCAAATTCTCTTTTCTTCTTTAGCATTAATCAGGGAATAGAGCCACATGAAAGTTACCTATTTCTTTCACATTTATTTTTTGGTCCTTAAAAATGTGCTCTGCCATGAAGTTCTTGACTATTGCTTAGCTATTCATGATGGTCAAATCGTTAAACTATTGCCTGGTTTGCTGGTGTTTAGATTTGCTAATTGGTTCATTCTATTCTAGCAAGAGAGCATGGTTTTGATATCTTTAATATTGTTCATCAGGTCAGGTTATTTTTGAATTTCTTGTGGGTGTTCATTCCTGAGCAAAGTTATTTGCATAACTAAGAAGCCTTGTTGTAAGCTTGAACAAATTAAGAAAAGAAAGAAAACACCCCATTCTTGAGGTTTGGATAAAGAATATAGTACACATACTACATGAAAATGCTGTCATTTGCAACAAAGCCATTTTGCGGACGACCATAGCGAAAGAATAGCGATTGATATTGAAATGGTGACTCATTGATTGCCTCTTGCAAAATTGCAATGGCTTATAAGCGACATAAATGTGTGGGAAAGGAAGAATTTAAACTCTTTTTTGCTAATCCATCTGTAGTGTTGCTATGGGAATAGCGATGACTATCTGACTTGAGAATTTTGAAAGTGAAAAATATTGAAGAAAAAGGCGATCGCTAAGCTTTGGAGGTAAATTTAAGTAATCTAATTATTTTTTAAAGGGAATATCAATTGTAAATCTCTCGTTAATTTGATTATGAAATAGCGAGAACTCAATTAGATTAGTATTTTTAAAAAATGAAAAACTGAAAAGAAAATATGGTATCAAATCCATACCAAACTAGCAGCGGATTAGCAATCTAAATACAATAAATAGATTTATTTTTTCAAAAAAGGTTGAATTCCATTGCAAATTCTGCTATGTGGATTAAATATCCACAAATGATGGTCCTCCCCGCCTACACTAGACTATAATTACGTCGTCCTAGGTCCCATATCAAAATAAGGGCCCAATATGAATTTAATTGAAGATTTACCATTCTAAAAAATTTATGTATTTTAATAGAATTATATTTTTAATGAAATTTGATGAAATTTAAAGTAAAAATATGAAGAAACAATTTTTTCATAAATCCGACCATGATCACTCATAATTTCATTAAATTTGTCTATTTATTATTAATAAAAATAACAAATAACAAATAAAAACAAAATATCACGTATATCTCTCAACTTAATTGTCATAATCTAATATTTCTCCTTTCATGACAATAATTTTCTACACATATATTGATTATATGTTATTTTTATGTAATTATTCTATCAATTTTATTACAAAAACTCCAATAAAATTCATCGAATTCCACAATTTTGTGATATAAAATTTTATGTAATCCATCTACTTGAAAGATGATGAATTATACTATAACTCATTCATTAATCTGATTTGGTGTAGAAAATTTTATCTAAGCAATTTGTTCTTTGTTTCATCTTCAAATTATTATTCAAACTTTATTAGCGATAAAACAGTGATAAAATTATGACATGCAGTAGAAAAGCTTCATTCAGAATTTCATATGTAGAAATATATGTAATAATAGACAACATATTCCTAGCAAAGCATACAAAAAATATTGAATTTAAAGTGAATGGAAGATTAATCAAAAAGTTCATTCAAGAATTGGTTTGTCTATATATTTTTTTAATGTAAAAATTTTATTTTATTCATTTTATTAACTTTAATAAAAATTCATCAAATTTCACCAAAATCTGTGATATAGAATTCTATGTTGTTCTACTGAATCTACTAAATTCTATAAAATTTTATTAAAATTCAAAATATCCATAAGACTTAAAAATTTCATTGAATTCCATATTGAGGATATCCTCTTAAATTATACTCATTCCATCCAGAATTGAACATACATTTTTTACTTTGCTTAAAAATTAAGGTCATTGACTTTAATTAACTTATAAAATTATAATTCATATTAATATAATGGATTTTAGGACTCACGAGTTATTGAAATGCCAATCCCTTAAATTAAGGTAATTATTAACGGATCTTTGGATAAAAAATATGTTTATTTATGGAAAATGAACATTCAATTCCGGACAAACTAAAATAGAAATGTAGACATTCAATTCCAAACGAATGAAGTATTAAATATGGAAATGGATTTAAAAAATATCCCTAGGTAAGTCATCACACAATTAGGCCAACAGCGGAATAGAGATTGATTTTCCAGTAACAAAGCATTTTCTTGTAGTTTATACATATGTATGTATACATTATATATATATAATAAACACACATGCACACTATATGTAAATATAGTATACTATTGACTATTGACAATTTTTTCAATAGTCGAGATTAACTTATTGATTAAGTCGAAGAGATATATCATTTTATTTTCAAACTTATGAATCATTTTTTTTAGGCTTATGTATTATTTTTTCATCTTAAATGACATATTTAAATACCAATACGTAAAGATAATAATAAATACAAATACATAATAGAAAATACAAATATTAGGTAATACATAAATAATATCAATCCAAATAAAACATAACATGTCTGATCATCTTGATCAACAATGTGAGAAGACCTACTGAAATAATCCACTATAGGAATAGGTGTATACTCTAATAATCTATTATTAATGTTAAAATAATATTATTAAATGATAATATTTAAATAAAAAGAATACTATAATATGATATTAATAATATTAATATTATTAAATAATATAATAATACTAATAATATTTCATTTTATGATAATACTAATTATCTTAGAGTAAAAATGATATGTAAACATAAAAAAAAATGATACATAAGTCTGAATACAAAATGATATATAAGATTGAGAATAAAAATGATAGTATAATGAGCTACTACATAATGTCATATCTTTTTTAACCTAATTACTAAGGTCATCTCAACGATTGAAAATATGATCAGTAATAAAGATATATTGTAAATCAACAAGATCTTTTTGAATAATTTCAAATGAATAATATAAATTTATTTACAAATGATTGTACAAGATTGTTTAAAAAAAAAAGTGTAGTTTCGGAAGCCACACACCAAGGTACATGAACCAAGGCACGATTTAGGAGTTCACCATTAAAATGTGATGCATTTAATAAATTTCATGATGCATTTAAAAATCATGTACTCTTTTCATCTATTTTTATGAGTTGGTTAGCAAGATTTCTTGTTTGTCCTTAGTTATTTATAAATCGGTTAGTGATTTTCTAAAGATATTTTATCATTTATTATCAATAATCATCTGTCTTATTTCTTCATATGTTTTTCTCTTTCTTATTCCTAATGCAAAAACTTTTTTCAGACTTCATCAAATTGTTCTCTCTTTCTTATTTCTAAACAAATAAATAAGAGTATTATGAAAACTAAAACATTTTATTGATCTGTGTGAAAACTAACTATTTATAAAAATTGACGGAGTTAGTAGTGATTATTCCCTGCGTTCCAAAATATATGATCTTTTGAACATTTCACACATATTAAAAATATATTTTAGTTTGAAAAAAATTCATCATTTATTATATCTTATCTTTTTTGAAAGTTTGAAACTAAATCATTTATTTCTCTTTCTCCATTTAAGAGTAAGGATAATATTGAAAATAAATACAAAATAATCTTTCAAAAGTAAAAAAATAATATTATATTTTGAGACAAAGAAATTAGTCAAAAGATCATACATTTTGGGACAAAAGAAATAATAAAATATTAATGGACAAAAATACATGGGTGGACCTAAAGAAATTATTACTTTTTCTATAAATATAGTAGTTAGTTATCAACTATTTAAGAACCTTTGAAGCGAGTTAAAACACACGTTGGACTTCAATTGACAACTCATAACTAGATTTCCTGGGATTTTTTTCCTATTTAACAGATTTAGTTAAGGTCCACTATTCAAATTATTCAAAATAGAGATAAACTAAAATTAATATCTTTCTATAATAGAATTATGCAAATATACACTTTACGTTCACTATTAATTTTTGTTTCTCCAAAACCATCTATATAAGGCTATGAACAGGTGGTACTAATTACAATCACAAAGAAAGCTTCTTCACAAACTCTTTCCAAATATCTGAATTTGGCTTTCTTGCTTTGGTTGTGTGAGATATCATGGCCAGACAAAAGGTTCAGCTTGCCTTCATCGTCGATGAAAAGAAAAGAAGGGCAACATACAAGAAAAGGGTGGAAGGGTTCATGAAGAAGGTAATTGAACTTAGCACTCTTTGTGGCATTCATGTTTGTGCTATTGTTTTTAGCCCATATGATGCTGAACCAGTGGTGAGGCCCAGCCCTTTGGGAGTTCAACGTGTGATCTCTCAGTATCACAACTTGCCAGATATGGAGAAATGGAAGAACATGTTGGATCAGGTGGGTTTCCTTAAGCTAAGGATTGACAAAGTCAATGAACAATTGAGGAAGAAAAGGGTTCAGAATGATGAAAAAAGGGCCACTGAAATGATGTTCGAGTGCCTGACGAACAGAGAAAGAGGGCTACAAAACTTATCTCTGCCAGACCTTAATGTTCTTTGGAACCAAATTGAGGACCAGTTAACAGAGGTAAATATAAAAATTAAGGGCTTGGGAAACACAACTACTCCAACACCTCCTTTGGAGTCATCTATTCCAATTGAACCACCTCTACCGGTGGAACTACCTGTACGAGCGGCGCCACCGGCACGAACTCCAATGTTGATGGCTCAACAGCAATTTGCACCACCTCCGCTGGAACCATTGGTTCCAATTGTAACAAATTATCAGATGCAGCGAAATATAGGGCAAGTGCAAGGGTACAACCAGTTGCCTCAACAGTTCAACAATTGGGGTAATCAGCCTAGGCATGATATGGTCTATGGTCAAATAGGGCAGAATCAGATCATCATGCCCTTGACCAACAATTCAACCATGGCATGGCCTAATGCCTCTTATGATCCAACATCAGCACCAAATCCTTATGGTTTTTTTCGTTCATCTTGAGATCTCTTCTAGAATAAATTATTTAGTGCATTACTAGACATTGTAATCACAATCCTCCTAACTGTTAGATTCTCTTAGGTCAAGTTTGGTCCTTCTGTTTTGTACTCAACACAATTCTCTTTGTTAATAAAATCAGCACAATTCTTTCTTTAATTTTGTGATATCGATTGTTCTTTTGGGGATATTTTTTGTCTAAAAAGAAAAAAAGATAATCTTCTTGATTAATTTGTTAATTGTACGTAGTAGTAGTGACTAGATAAGAAGAAAAAAAAGTCATATAATAGAAAATAGCTTTCAAAGTCAAGACTACACACAAAAGTCTGCGGTGTATCATTTTACTTTGGCCTATTTGAAGCAATAACATGATTTTCTAAACCTATTTCATATTTCTATGAAATAACAGTAGATCAATTAATAATTTGCACAAGGAATTCTTAACATTCAGTTCTCTTATTTAAAGTCTATATAAAATGATTTGCCAAAGTTGTTTTGTTAAAGTTCAACCTAGTTTCTTTTGTCCATGTTTTTAGAGAAGCTAATTCTTTTGCGGACTCTCTTACCAAGCTTCATGTTTTGAGGTCCTCTCCTTGCCTGGCATAGTTGTAATCTTCTTGTTTTAAAATTAACAAATGTAGATGTTCACGCCGTATTTATCACACATTTATCTTCAAAGATCCTTCACTTGGTGACAACCATTTCTTGTTATATATGGGTGGTTTGAAAATTTTCATGCTTCTTGAATCAATGGGAAAAAGGATTTCTTACTTTAAATATTAAAATTTGTTGTGAGACTAGAAAAGGGTCTGGCTTCATTCATTCAAGTATGATATCTATATCTATATGTGTGTGTGTATATATATATGTGTGTGTGTGTGTGTGTGTTGTAGTTAACTGGAGTTTAGAGAAAAGTTTATCTATAGGCCTGGACTCAGTTATTTTCATGTGATTATCGGAATAAGAATGAAGTGTGTATGATCATTTATGATGGAAATATACCGCATCCTCATTATGAAAACCTCGAACTATCTTATTTATATATATATTTTTCCCAAAATATGAAAGTACTTATGAAATTATTTATATATGGTTCATTAGATACATGAGGTTTCGCTCCTTTCTTGGATTTGAGCAAAAGAAACAACTCTGTTGGAGTAATCTTCTTACTGAGACAAGCATAAATAGAAAATAACTGTCTTCTCTATACTCAAGATTCTGCATGGTTGAGGTAAAATTTTATCTGCATGCTTGGATTACAAATCCAATATTTTTCCCTTTGTGATTTATAGTTTTTAAGGCAACCTAACTATAATGTCTTTATTATATCTATATATCATTAGCACTTAAGAATGAGTCTCTTCTGTCTTTTTTTTAAAAAAAATTATTAGTTTTCTTATAGTTTGTTCTTCCTCCGTCGGAAATCAAATTTTCAACTTTTAACTTATCGTAAAACTAAGAAGAGTTTTTTATCTCAACAAAGTTATTCATTATTATTAATTTGGATAAGATGGAACTCTTAGTTAATAAAATGTAAATCATTTTAAATAGGTTAATAGTACAACTTTAAATGAATATTATCATTATTTTAGAAAAATTGATATTCAATTTTGAACATCTCAAAATATAAATATGTATATTCAATTTTGATTAGTTCAGAAGAAGTAGTTTTTAAAAACAATATACCATGATTAGTTTCTTTATGGTCATGAATTTTTAAAAAAATTAAAAAAGAGTAAATATGAGATGTAAATTCACGAAAATAAAAATGGTATGTTGTGAGAGAAAATTTGAGACTAATAATCGTGCAGATTTTGGATGGATAAAAGTTATGTTCCAAATCCTTCACAACTTTGAACCAAAATTTAGTCTCTAGTCCGTTATCCATCCCTAATTATGGACTAATTTTACGATGTGAGAAATTATTAGATCCAAATTCGGGACAAACTTCCAATGTGCAAAATAAGCTAGGCCTGTCGGGCAAACCCGAAAAGCCCACAATATAATTGGATTGGGTTTCATTTTTCTTCGTCCGAAAAAAATCGGGCCTAAATGGCCTGGCTCGTGGGCCAAATGGATTCGAGTCATTTTAGCCCGCGGATTGATGGGCCAGCTCGATTTTTTAAAAAAAAAATTTTAAGTCACTCTCATATTAGCAATTGATTTTGTTCTCTAACTTTTGTTACATGGTTAGCTCTAAGCCCCTCTTTCTTATATTATATTTGATGGTTTAAATGATTTTTTTTTGTTTATATAGTAAATTAATGAACATTATGTTTGATGGTTTAAATATTTTTTTTGTTTGTTGGAAGATGGTTGGATTATTTTAGAAGTTTTTAGTGTAAAATTGTAAATGTATTGCATGCTATAGATATAAGCATTACATAACATTCTATTTTATCTTTTATGATTTAAATTTGTTAAAGTTGAGATGACATGTTTTAGTGTTTTTTGAGCTAAAATAAGACTATAAATGTATTGTTTGTTTGTAAATGATTTAATATATTTGTTTTTTAAGTCAACATAAAATAATAACTTTAAAAAAATTTATAAATTTTTAGGCCATTTTGGCCCATTGGCCCGTGACCCATGTAGAGGTTTGGACTGGGCCTCAATATTCCAAGCCCGTAAAATTTCAGCCCAGCCTAACTTGACCAGATTACATCACTTGGCCTGTTGGGCCGGGCCAAGCCAGCCCGACCCATCCATTTTACCACCCTTAGCAAACAACATATAGACAAACGGGCTAGTCCAAAAACTAAATATCAAATTGCACCAAACACCGATCAAAATACCCCATCAACCAAAAATTATCCTCAACCAATACAATTCAAATAATATTTGTTCATCCACTTGGAAGCCCACTACTGAGACCTGCTGACTCATACTTGTTATCAAAGCTGTTAGAGAGTTCTTTCTCGGCCACTTATTGCACCGTAAAAAGCCCTGGCATGCCTAAAAAGTAATCGATTATCCAAGGGATCAACACAGGTAAAGTAGCTACAATCATTGATGCGTATCACGATACAGAAAATCAAAGCACTCTATCGGCAATAACTTCAGAAAAAATAATAGCGATTTCCTCTTACTCTATCCACTCTTTGTTCGGCAAGATCATCCGCCTCTTCGACAACAAAAATAAATCAAGAAAAAAGGCAGCTCTCATTTAATTTCATCATCTCAATATTTTGGAAAATTTCTTAGTCCAGCATCATAAATGCTTCTACAATCTGATCATCATTCTCAAAAAAAGAAATTCCCACCAACTTTCCAAGAGCTAATGTTAGCTCAGCTTCCTTCCGTCGACAATTGTAGCCAGGGTCAACAACAGGTGTTATCTCAGCTATCTCAACTGTTTCAGTAATTAAACCAAACATCCCCAAATTTGAACCATGAGCAAGAGGCCTCAAAGACGTTGGACGGACTCGCTTGGGCCTTTTCTCTTAATTCTCCTAAACCAACACCAATTAGCCACTTTATTTTCAATCAAACCGCTCTTAAAGAGGAGTGATGATTCGTTGCTAATCGCAATATTGTTTTTTCTCACAATGTCAAACCTTGACAAGGTATGTTCTGTCTCTCGTATAGCATCTACTAAACTTATTTCGAAACAACACTTCATAGAGAAAGGAACCTTCTGCATTTGCTTTCTAAGGAGGCATCATCTGAAGATATTTTGTATCTTATTGGATTTCTTAAAAAAGGTGCTAGATGAGCCCAATTCCAATGCCAAGTTGGGAAATAAAATAGGTTGTCTCTACATATAGCTTGACTTTCCCACAAACCTGGTAGTACGTGAACCATTAGAAAACAAACCGGAGTTGTTATTTGGGTCAGAAATCTCATTCGAAATAATGACGGAAAGAGACACAGATGGTGAAATGTGACTCTGGTAGGCTTGAGAGATAATCAGTCCGTCTGCAGCAATGGGAGACTGGGTATGTATAGTAGATGGGCTCAAATCAATTTCTCTAAGGCCTACCAAATCTTCAACCACCACCAATTCTTTAGTGCCAAACTATCAGAAATATTAGTGATCTCAGCAAGGTTAGTAGCCGTTGAAGCCATAATTTGAAATAGAGCGTCACCATGATGCTTAGCTGTCACAGGTGTATTGGAATTATCAAAAGCACAAACCGGAGCTGCATCACTAGGTGTAGTTGTTGGATCATCTTGAAGATTGTGCATGTAAGGTTGCACTTTTATTTGTCTTCCACGAGACATATACGATTTTCTCCCGGAATCTTCCATATTCGAATTGGAAGTTGAAGGTGAAGTGTTTATGTTGTCATACACAAACACAGTGGGTACCATATTCGAAGTCATAGTGGAAACCAACAATCGTATTGAAATGTCATTCACTTTGTTTGAAAAAAAAAGACGGGATATTAAACTTAGACTTTACTTCAATTTTTACACATGCAGCTGAAAGGATTACCTTTGATTTGGTGACTTCTGCAATATCAATAACACGACCTCAAAGTTCTCCAATCATGTTAAAGAAATTATCACGCCAAATTAGAATAGAGACTTATTCCAATTTGACCTAAACATGCGTGCATCTTTCACTACCAAATTCACTCCACTGAGTAATATCGTCAAACCAAATTGTAAAGAAATCTCTGCATCGCCCAGCATATTAGACATCACATCTTGGGAACCAAATGTGAGAAGTTGAGTATCATCACTTAGGGGCCTAACAATAACGTCAATGCCATCTTGAATTGATTCAAAGTTAACAGGACAACGTAACTTTCCAATTGTACTACACAGAAGCCAATCATTGTTACTTTCAGGAATATTAATCTTCAAGTTTGAATGATCAGATTTAAGATGTGACTCTATGGCCGTCTTAGAGTAAGCTTGGAAGTCACCCTGAGAAGAAGCCTCTACATGAACACCTTTAGAAACTTTATCAGTCATCTCGTGATGACATGATGGTTGAGCACTATTCTCACAAAGGACCACTGCACACTTGTAAGAATGCTTACCTTTCATATTAGGACTTGTCGACAGAAGTGCCACACAAACTCGAATATTATTGCCATCTAGCATGGCATTATCAGCACCACGCATCGCTTGAATTGCTTCATTTTCTTTCTTGTATCTAACGAAATCGTACTTACATAGAGATCTAGATCATATGTCATACTAACTCTTTGGAAAGAAAATGTCCACCACGACACCAAATTTTGAGAAGAAATTCCAAATGGACGAAACGGGTCGAAAGCGGATGAATGTTGCCCATGAAAAGTCGAAAAGAGATAAGATCTCCGGTCGGTGGATTTGTGAGTGGATAGATGTCTGCCTATATATCTTAAAACTGCACTTTCCGTCTCTAGCATGTCGGAGACCTTTCTGTCTGAAAGCGCCCTCCATCCTATAATTCATTTCTCTTTCTACTTAACGAAGCCATTCCATAACCTTCAACTTGAAAGTTCATAAGTGAACTACTTTGATTGCTAGTATAGGGTTAGATTCTTCTTTGTGGAATAAATGTCTACTTAATATAAGAATTAAATATAACTTTTGATTTTAAGGAAATTATCATATTATCTATTATTAATATGATTAGGGATTAAATATAACTTTTGATTTTAAGGAAATTATCATATTATCTATTATTAATATGATTAGGGGTGAGAGCATATTTATTTAATGAAATATAAAAATTTTAAATTAAGAAAGTTATTACTAAAACTTTAAATACAAAATTATATGTTTATTTTAAAATGGTCAATTTCAGAATAGTATTTGTCAACACTGCAGAATTGATAAGATGTCTTGGGAGAGCAACGAGGTGGCGATGCCTTAACAAAGGTTGGGGTAGACATCGCTGAGGATTTCCTGGATGCAAACTGATATTATGGCTGGATATATAGGCGGTGTTACTTATATAGGCTGTCTTTTAGGCCATTCTTTCGAAATTGATATGTTTTTTATTTTTCTCACAAATTAATAAAACATAATTAATTCTAGTTGAAAAGTATGCATTTTATAAAGTAATTTTAAAATATCCTCACCATTTATCATTCTAAAATGAATTAAATGCACTTTTTTAATTAGTAACAAACAACTTGATTGGATATTTTGATCAATTAACAAATACATATAATTTTAATAAGAAAAGTGATAGAGAAAACTAAAAAAGAAAACAAATTTATCAAATTGGAACAAAATGAATAGTTTTTTTCAGGACTACTGAGGGAAGCATTATCCTCTCTGTTACGTTCTTGGTGTTTCTTTATAGTAATTAGTTAGGTCTGGTTGTTGTGTTTTTGCTTCTTGTATTGTTTGGAATGGTCCTGTTTGGTTTCTTGGCTGTTTTTGCTGGTGGGCGATGCTGGTAGCCCTGTTAGTTTTGGCTGGGTTGCAGCTTTTCTTGCTGCTTGGTGTATCCACTGTAGTCCATTTTAACTTAGTTTTATGAACCGTCAGACCTCTTTACTTAGTATTCTTCCTACTTTTTTAGTCCTAATCAGAGGACTATTCTGTTCTGGTATAACTATCTTTTTCCATTTATTATAAATATGTTTAAAGCATATAATCCTCGATTTACATTAAATATTAACCTATCTTAATGCGTTACCATGCTTATTTGGATTATTTTCTCTCTAATCAAAGTGAATTTATGCTCTATTTTCATAATTTGGACGATTTCTTATTTGATACCAATATTATTGATCAAATTTAATATGTCATAAATGTGCATTAAGAGAATTTTGCATTTGTTGAGAACTTTAAAAAGTTTAATTGTAATGAATATGTTTATGAATTTAATTTGAGATTTGTAGATATTTAACTTGTTTAATGTAGATGGTTTATTGTTTGATGTAAGATTTTAAATTGAATGATTAATTTATTTTTTAGGTTTTTTATTTTATTTTCTATAATGTTATTTTTTTCTTTTCTATTTTAAATATTTAATAGTAATACGTATAGATTAGCAAGTTCGTAGATGAATAGAAAAATAGGTAAGTTGATGGATTAGTGAGTTGGCGATCAGTTAAACATATACATTTGTGGGTTGATGGTATCGATTAACAACTTAGCATATTTAATTATTTCATGTTTAATTTTTATATAAAATCATGTTGTGTTGCATGGACACATGTTTATTAGTGTGTGTATGCCTTCCTTAACAAGCCCTTGAGCCTCATTTGCATATATATATATATATATATATGTATGTATAGTGTTCGGATCAAGAGATTAGAATATATTTATATTAGCACATGAGGTATAATTAATTATGATGATTCGAATCTTTTATCCAAGTTGAGTTTTCCAATATTTATAGTGCAACTGCTATAGGGCTTTCTCTATATATTTTCTCTTGCGGCATTTACATTTTGAACCCTAACTTCATGCTACCACATACAATTAATGTTGTTTCAATTTATAAGGATACTGCAACAGATTTGATAATTAGTGGTGTAACGAATTGGGTCACGAAATGGTAATTATTTTGTTACATTTTGTCACGTATACCTTTCCATGACGTTTTTCATGTTTTCATATTATTCATTATCTTCTCCGTCATTAAATTTGATTTCGTCACAAAATAATATATTTTACATTTTAATACTTATGATCATTAGTGATGTGCTCATTATTTTATACTATTTAATAAAGATATTTTGATTAAAATTTATTGAATTATATTTTTCACTTATTTCTTATAAATTTTTTAGTTTATTTATATTTATTTTGGAAGAAAAAAATAGAAAAAGAAAAATGAAAGAGGATGAGTAAAAAAAATGATGATGAACAGTAATTTCACCTAACAGTACATTGATAATGACACCGCAAGTCAAACGCGCAACAATGCCTATAACAAAACTATGTAGTTTGGAATGATGAATAGTGCAATAACAATACTCAAAATTACGTAATTTTGGACCACCCCACCTTTTACTTATTCCAAGCACCATTTTTTTCCATCAGACCATTAGCAAATGGTGGAAAAGTATAAACCAAATAAACGAATAATTGTTTTTAGATAAAAGAAGATTCTTATGAATAAAAAATTGAAAAGAAAAGGGCATAGAACTTAGTTTGATCAGAAGACTCGATGGAAAAGCTTCCCCAAATCCTTGGTTTCAATTATTAATTCGTTGCAATAAGGTCAAATATGAAATAACATGAATAGGAAGTAACTCTTAATTCATAATATTTATCTCTACTTAATAAAATGAATTAACAAATGCATATGTACAATAATAAAATGAGAATTACTTAACGCACACCGGATTTAATAAACGCGCACTATCTTTTTCAATATTATCCCTTGATATTTCTCTCTCTGGTTTATCACTCTAAAAAAACTCTCTCAATATATTTTAAAAAAATGTAACATATAGAAGTCGATTTTGATTTTGATTTTATTTCGATCCATGTATCAATGATAATAAAATATATTTTATACCTTTTATTTTCAATTTACATATATTTTTAAAGATTTACATATTATTTCACGAACTAGAAAAAAATTGAGTACATTCGGACGGTCGATCCGGATAAACATATTTTGTTTGAATGGTCAACCCAGACAAAACAGGTCGAGTCGAGTCAAAATTTTCCATTTTCATGCTATTTAATTTATTTTAATATACATTTAACTAATTAATTATATATGTTATTTTTTTAGGAATTAGTTATTTTAGAAAAAATTTCAGATGTGCTTATAGATATGTTTGCAAATTTTGTAACTAACCAAGTATTTTTTTTAAATAATGAAATCATTCAATGGGCTCGAGATCAAGTTTTACTATGTGACTATTATCTTATAATAGAGATATCGAAACCAGAAAAAAAGTGTACATGGATTGTGAGCGTTCATGATGCTATAGAAATAGTTGTACACATATTACACCTAACAGTAAGAGCAGAAAAAGAATAAGGACGAAGAAGATTGATTATTCATTTGATTTGAGGGCATCAAGGATAAGACATGAACATTATGTTATAGAAGTTCATAATAGTACACATAACCATTATCCTGGAGTTTATTCTTATGGATAGTCAGCAAAGTTGAACGAGGAGAAACTAAAGATGGTAAGAGAGTTGTCCAATAGTAATATGAAACCAAAAAACATTCTTAAATACTTGAAATAGAAATTCCCAAAGAATAAGAGTGATATTGTAAATGTGTACAAATGGTAGTCTAATAGATGTAGATACTACCTAGTACATGAGGCTACAAACGGTAGAATAATTGCAGTAGCACCACGTGACAAGAATCTTATACCCTTACTTGTTCCATGGCGAGTGTTTTTACGGGTGCCTCTGGAGGCAAGTACTCTACCCTAGGAGCCTCCATCTCATTCTCGTCATCCGAGATAGAGTATGAAGAATCATCATCTAATTCATCCTTATCTAGGACCACATATGCAGCAAGTGTCACCAACTCTCATATTTAAAGTTCATGAGTTAGTATAAACATCATCCCATTGATGCTAGAAGGTCCAATAGGGGGAGAATTTATCTCCTCAACCTCAGCCTCTACCAATAACTGCGCGTAATGAGACGCATTCTTCCTTATATCCTTATTTGCCCTATCTCTTAGTGATTTATTAACCAAACAACCTCTAACACGCCCCTCATTCTCATCAATCATTTTCCTAACGGCATCTCCCCTTTTATGTTTTTTAAACCACAACTAATATAAATAATAAATTTATGATTGTAATTAAAATTAACACTATTTCAAACTAAACTAATTAAAAATAAATGATTCCAAATTAAAATAAATTAAATTAATATTTTTATAATTCAAGTTAACTAATTCAGACTAAATAATCAAATTTAACAATTAAACACAAATATTAAAAAAGGAAAAACCCAACTCGTTATTAACCTAATTAAACTAAATTATTATTAATAAAACAAAAAAAATCATATTTATTTAAATTAAAGTTAACTAATTAAAAGAAAGCATTATAATATAACATATCAAACTAAAATATAAAAACAAAAAAAACTACTACATTACTAAACTTAATTAAGTTATTCACATTATTTTGTTTTAATTAAAATAAACTAAACTAAACTTAACTTAAAATAAATATTAAACTAATAAATTTTCAAAAAATAGAAATTATGATATGTTACTATTACTAATTACATTAAATTAAACTCAAATTTGTTTTCATTAAAATTATATAATTAAATAAAATATTCTAAACTTCAATATATTAATTTATAATTTTTTCAACTAAATTATTGTTAACTAAATAAAGAAAAATTAAACTTAACTAATTAACAATAAGCAATTTAATTTAAGAAATCAAGGAAATAATTAATTAATTAAATATATATGCATTTATTAAATTAACTAAAGTAAAAAAATCAAAATCAAAAAACAAAAAAAACGCGTATGGCACATCCGCAACCCGTTCGGCTAGGTGCGGCCCATGCGAGCGACCAGTTCGGATGGATCAAGCCCGTCCGAGTGAACAAATTGTATGGACCGATCTCAGTCGGTCGGACCACCGAATAGCCTTACCAAAATCCAATTTCTTTTCCTCTTTTTTTTTTCAAATTTCATCAATTTTACACCAAAATTTATCCATATAAACATAAATACATCATATAGAAACAATATTCATTCGTTAAAACAAACTATCATGCATTAAATTATAACATTTTATCAATTCAAACCATATATAAACTAAATCCATTTTTTCCAATTTTAACGAATAATATCAAGAAACTTTCTGTAATAAATGAATAAAAGTAGTTAGGTAATAAAAAATTAACCTTTTTAGGCATTTATTTCATTGAAAATGACTCTGATTTGATAAGTTTTTATAGAGATTTAAGATACTTTAGTGAAGAGCGAGAAAATAGAGAGATAATGTAGAAGGATAAAAATGAAATTTTATGGTGTGTTTTTAGTAATAAGGGTGTGTGTTTAATAAACACTTAATAAAATATGCAACCACTTCCCACAACATTAGTTTTTCCTCTTTTTTGCCCTTGGTTCCCATGTGGTTTGATTTCTCCAGTTTGGTACATGTGTCCCCCAAGTTCCAGTGGAAGGGTTCAGAATTATACAAGAACATATTTTATTTTTCTAGAGTCCTAATTTATTTGCACAACCTATAGTGATGGCTACAAGTCATTTCTTTTCTAGCTTCAATATTCATATAATTTATGTAGGGAATTAACTAGTCAATTAAAATACATATAATACTTGAGTAAAAAAAAACATATAATAAGAAACTCTCATAAAACAAGCACATAGAGACTTACCTTTCGAAGTTTTGATGAGATCTAAAACAACCACTACATGAAAACATCATATTAACGATATAACATTATACAATGGTCCTAGAACCATCGAAAATAATAATCATAATCGACTGTATGACATTTAAACCATTATATACGATGGTTTTTAGGCCGTCGTATAAAGCTATATTATTTACACCAAATTGTTATATTTAGTAGATTATATACGATGATGCGTGGTAAAAAAATATTCTAATATGACGGCTCGTAGTAACAAATAGAACAATATGACCATTAGTTGTAAATAAATCTTAATGTGACACTTTTAGTAGTATTTTCATTTCATACGACTGCTACAAAAGTGCCGTATATAGTTTTCTTATTATTTACGATGGTCCGTAATAAAATAATTAGTTCTAGCATTTAATAAATTTAATACGACATTTTTGGACCGTTGTATATTAATGGAAGAATGTCGTTTTAGATGTATAAACGATGGACCATAAACTGTCGTTTATATCCAGGAGCCTGTAGTATCAGGTGCATAAATGATAGCTCTTTGATTGTCGCAAATGTTCTATGTTATTTATTTATGTGCACATTTTAATTGTATATACGTCTCACGATTCGGTATAAATTTCCAAATAGTTTTATTTATGTTAAATATAAGTGATCTATATATATATATATATATATATGTAAAATAATTAAATTACCACACAATAATCAATAATATGAATATGAGGCTTAATGCATGTATGATTTTTGTTATAAGTTTATTTATGGTTATTTTATTTGTATGAATTACTTAGTTAAAGTCTCTTACATTTAGTTATGTATATTGTAAGTACAATTTATTTTGATTTTTAACATATTAAATTGGTATTCACTGATTAATGGTTTGTCAATTATATAAAGTGGAACACTTGGTCTATTTATTTATTTGTATTTGTATTTCAAAATTTATTTTATATAATGGTGAATTATTTTAAGAGAATAGAATTAATTATTAATAACCAATTGCACTTTGATTTTATAAATATTTCACTTTAAGTACTATTTACATCTAAATAATTAATTTTAGTTTTGCGTGAGTTGAGTTTAACTCTTTGAAGTTAATAATTAGTTATTAGTGGTATTAAATTCATTTATTTTATATTAATTACATTTATTTTAAAAATAAATATTTTATATTGGATACTTCTTTTTAAAATTTTTTTATATATTTCACTTTTAAAATTCAATAATAATTAGCATGAAATAATATTTTATTTATGATTTATATCTTTTAATTGATTTTTTTAAAGAAAAAGCTAGACTAGTTAATTAATGAACATATACTCAAATGTGTTCTCTATATACGTCCAATAGCTCTCCCCAAATTTCACTAAGTCCAAAAATTGTTTCACCTAAATTAAGTTTATCTCTTTGCTTTCTCCCACAAATTTTACTCTCTAGAGAAATCCCTAAGACTTAGCCCCTTTATCGTCACAACAAAAATTTCACTTCACCCATTTTGAATTTTAGTCTATATCTTGCGTACACATTTCCCAAATTTTGAACCCATTTTTGGAATTTCAGAGCCAAAGTAGAATGTGCGACCATTAAAACACATTTTCATTTCCTTCAAGAGCGGTTGCGTGACCACTATAGGCCTTGAAAGGTATCATGTGTGCTTTTGAGTTTTTTTGTTTGATGGTTAGATTAAGTGTTGGATAGTCTATGGTGTTTATGGATGTTTCTATTGTGTTATTTTTGCAAAATATAAATAAAATTTTTGCTTGTTTGAATGGCTCTTAGATATTAAGGAGATTGTTGTGAATTCAACTTATTGAATATGTTGATTTCAAATAAAGCTAGCAGTTTTAAATACCATAACCCCAACGAATGTAATGTTTCTAAATTGGTATCCTAGTTAACTAGTGTTTGAGATAATTTTGTTTTTATTTAACCAAATGTTTCTAACGAATTGATATGCTAAATAATGGATATGTTAGTAAGCATTGAGCTTCACTTTTATAATTTCCTTACAAGCATTATTTAACTTATTATTATTATTATCAATTTATGTTTGGCCATTCATTTCTTATTTTGTTTGTATGAAACTGGATTTGTAATTTGCTATTTGCTATTTGCATATACTACTTATTTATAAAAATTTGATTGTGTGAACTAGTTTCTATACTTACATGAGAAACTAACTAAATATCATTTTAACAGTGAATTAACTATGAGCATGGATAGGTCTTGAATAGACCTATCTGATTTTTTTTGCAAAGAATTTGATGATAGCTTAAAAGGGTTTCTTGAATGGGCTTATACTAATAAACCTGATGGTGTAAAATGCATTGCCCTTGTTTAAGTGTCATAATCGTTTCTATAAGGAACGAGTAGAAATAAGACAATATTGTAAGATGTGGGGGTTTTTGCATTGGTATAAGAATTGGCATTGTCATGGTGAAAAGTTTCAGCCTAGAGCAGAAGCTCAAGTAGGAAGTCCTCTTTCTGAATTTAATGCAAGTTTAGATGATATGGAAGGCATGATTCGGGATACTACCGGCATAAATTATACATGTAATGAAAGTGAAGTACCGGATGACATTAAAAAAATGCATAGATTTTTTGAAGAGAAAAATGTTGAATTGTATCCAAGCTGCATAAATTTCTCTTCCTTGTCATTCCTAATACAATTATTGCGCGCGAAGGCTTTGTATGGGTGGTCAAATATTTCATTTGACATGTTGCTTGAACTTTTGAATTAAGCATTTGGTGAAATTAATGCAAAAATACCTAAATATTATTATGATGCAAGCAAGATAATGGATATACTTGGAATGAAATGCAATACTTGGGATGCATGTCAAAATAATTGCATGTTGTATAGGGGGTAAAAAAATGGCTTACTTCTTGTGAGATGTGCAAAGCTCCTAGGTACACGAAGAAATATGGGAATGTGGCATTCAAAGGTGTTAGGTATTTTCCTCTTAAGCCTGGATTAAAACGTTTATTCATGTCCACTAAAACAACTTCTTTTATGCGATGGTGAAAGCCCTAAAACTTTTAATGTCTTAATTTTTATTAAATGACAAACATTGATAAGAACTAATGGCTTAATTGTATTAGTGTTGGTCTTTTAGGATTCATATATCTAATCCATGCAAGATCGAAGTTTCAAGTCTTCAGGAAAAAGCGTTTGGTGTCAAGCGTTGAAGATAAGCAGTTTTTGGATTAGATAGGATCTAGAGGTGTAGTGTTATTTCTTTATATATCTATTAGATATCTCTAGGTCTACCTCTATGAGTAATAAGTTCTATAGGTTGCTCAATAAAAGTGAAATGTTTTTCAAAATGCATTTCATTTAGATAAAACATGAGTTGGGTGTTTGAAATGATTTTCAAAATACATGCACATACTTTAAATTTCTTAAAATGTATTCCACAAACTCTTGGAGTTGTTTGGAATCTTGTTTTGCATAGTTTTAATGTATGTGCGGTCGACCTAACTGAAGTGTGGTCGACCACAGACCATGCGGTTTACCAGACCTCTCAGCTTATCGTCCGCTAAATGTCCAGAGCTCTGTGGAACACTTGCGGATGATGGTGCGGTCGACCAGACTTCTCAGCTCATCGTCCACAGTATGTCCAGAGTTCTCTGGAACACTTGCGAATGATGGTGCGGACGACCAGTCTGATATGCGGTCGACCGCACTTCTCCTGAGTGAGATTCAAACAACCATTTTTATGACCGTTGGTGCATATATATAAATACCCAATTGTTTAAAAAATACAGTGACATGATTTTCTGAGCAAAAATCTGATTCCTATTCTTCATAGAACATCTTGAAATCATTTTGAAACACTTTCATAACATTTACATTGTGAAAATCATCCAAGAAGGGTCTTTACAAAATCATTGGTGTTCTTGAGCAATGATGTACACATAAATTAACTGATTTTTATACTACTTAATGACTATATTTTGTTTAAAAATCGGTTAATTGTGTCATTTAATGGATATATTTCACATTTCCTTTCTATTTCTTTGTTTATAAGTTTTTCAGTGTATTTTAGTACATTTTGGAGATAAAAAGAAGAAGAAGAAGAAGTGAAGATGCAAAAAAAAAAAAAAAAAAAAAAAGAACAGTAACTCCGGTGAACAGTACCGCCGTCGATGATGACATCACTGCTTACGTCATGAACAGTATCCGTCGGCTGGTCAAAGTCAACAAGTCAACCTGCTACAGTACCCGGAAGTCAAAATGACCATTTTACCCCTAGAAATTTCCCTATAAATATGCTAGCTTCATTTCTCATTTAAGACACCAATTTAGCTCCAATCTTCTTCATTTCTTTTGTAATCTCTTTCTTTTATTATTATCTTCATATTAATATAATTTCTAGAATTTTTAGAATAGTTTTTCAAGTCTTTTTGTAAAATTTAGTAAAAAAATTCTGTCCGGATAATTTCAATATTTTCGGGGAGTATTTCTTTCAAATTTTCGTTCTAATGTTTATAAATTTCATCTTATATTTATTAAATATGGATTGTGAGTAATTTCCTTTTGTTAGCAAGGATATGTGTTAAGTTATTAATAAATGGGATTATGAGATAATTTTCTTTGTACTTAATTTCTATTTGGATTTATTTAACTGGACTTATGGTCGGTTTACCCGCCTAATCTTTATTTATTTTGCTTTATGCACTTTAAATATCGCAAATGGATGGCTGAGCCACCTATTAGTTTAATTTACTTTTATGTCTTTTATTTTCTTTTTTATGGAAGGCCGAGCCTCCATACTTTTAGTTTAATTTATTTAAATGGTCGGTTGAACCGCCTAATTTGTTTAGTTAATATAAATCCAATCTTTCTTTATATATATATATATATATATATTTGTATATTTATTTAATATACTTATATCTATATATTAATTAAGTATTTATGTAATTCCTGTTTTAATTAATATAATTATGTGAATTAATTGGATTGACAATCCAATTAATAAACATGATTATATAGCTAGGATTATTAATCTTGTATTAATGATTCAAGTGGCATCTACTAATTTAATTGAGTTGCAGCTCTTGGCTTAATTAAATTAGTAGTGGAATTATATAATTTAAATTGTATATAATTAAGCTGATTGTTATATACAATTTAATGTTGGTGATGCCTTATTTACTTAATGCAATTTGATTGAACATCCTATACACGCTGGTTGGTAGTGGTGTTTAATTAAATTAGAGATTAATCTGTCTGAGCTGATCGGGATTAATCTAATTTGTAAGGATAGGAATCTGTCTGAGCTGATCGGGATTCTAAAACCAATTACTTAATAATGTCTTTATCTATGATTAATCCCATGAAAAATATAACTTGATACTAATTCCTTGCTAACGTTTTTTTTTATATCATTTATATTCCAAATTCCTTTTTAATTCTATTCTCAAAATACCAAAAATCCCCCAAAACCCTTTCCGATTAATGATTTTAATTTAAGAGTTGACAAATCTCTGTGGATTCGATCCCTACTTTCCCTATCTACATAGGAATTGTTAGGTTTAAATTTGAGAGCCGTATGACAGGCTTCGTCAAATTTTGGCGCCGCTGCCGGGGATTTGTTTTAATTTCTTCTATTAAATTATTAATCTTTTCTTTTGTTACAAATTTCATTCCTTTGGTGACACCAAACAACAAGTTCATTGTTGTATGCACTTAAGAAGTGGTAAGATCACCGGAGAAGGACAAGGGAGTAAAACACCAGTTGAGATCAGAGAACAAGCTACGGATCTTGAAGAAGGCAAGGCAGAAAATCAACCGGATACCCAACTTATTTCTGGTGATATTCTTCCTACTTATCTTTTAAATATGGCTTTGAATCAAAGATCTTTGAAAGAACTCACTGCTCCCACTCTTGATGAACAACCTTTATGCATTATTTTTCCACAAGTTGATGCTAATTTTAAAATGCATACTGGTTTTATACAATGTTTGCCAACTTTTAATGGATTACCTGTAGAAGATCCACTTAGGCACATTAAGGAATTTCATGTTATTTGCACTAATTTGAAACAAGAAGGTACAAGAGATGAAGTTATTAAACTGCGTTCTTTTCCTTTTAGTTTACAAAATAGTGCAAAAGATTGGTTATATGATTTGCCTTCGGGATCTATTCAAGATTGGACTGGAATGCAAAGAGCTTTTCTAGCTAAATATTATCCTGCATCTAGAACTGCAACAGTCCGAAAGGATATAAGTGGCATAAGACAACAAACTGGTGAAACATTGTATGAATATTGGGAAAGATTTAAAAGATTATGTGCTAGTTGTCCTCATCATCAAATACCTGAACAACTATTAATTCAATATTTTTATGAGGGTTTGATTTCTTATGATAGGATGACAATTGATGCTGCTAGTGGTGGTGCTCTTTCAGATAAAACCCCACAAGCTGCACGTGAATTAATAGCTAACATGGCTGCTAATTCACAATCTTTTAACACCAGGAATGATACTGTCAGGAAAGTTAATGAAGTAGATGCATCATCATCATCATCATCTACACAAATTGAGCAAAGATTAGATCATCTTACCAATTTAGTTGGTCAATTAGTTGGGAAAAGAATCAATGCACCAGTAAAAGCATGTGGAATTTGTTTAGGTAATGACCATCCTACAGATTCTTGTCCTACACTATTTCAAGAGGAACAAGCCAATGCCATGGGTAATTTTCAGAACCAACCTCAGAGAAGACACAATCCATTCTCCAACACATACAATGAAGGGTGGAGAGACCATCCTAACTTTAGATGGAGTAACCAAGGGGTTAGGCCACCAATGAACCCACCAGGTTTTGTTCCTAATCAACACCAAAATCCTCCTCAACCTCCTCAGAACCAACAACAGAGTATGTCTTTAGAAGATATGGTGAAATCTCTAGCCTCAAGTTCTATATCTTTTCAAAGAGATACCATGTCCTTCCAAAAGGATACAAAGTCTAGCATTCACAACTTGGAGAATCAGGTAGGACAAATGGCTTCTGAGTTAGGTCAATTGAAAACACAGCTTTTCAATAAACTTCCATCACAACCACTCAATCCTAGAGAGAATGCTAGTGCCGTAACACTAAGAAGTGGTAAAGTGTTGGAAGAATCCAAGAGACCAGAGGAAAATAAAGGCACGGAGAAAGCACCTATTTCAAGCCCAGCATCTTCCGACAAAGTTCCTCAAATAGGAGAATCTTCTTCTTCTATTCCCAAGGTAAGTCCTCCTTTCCCTAATAGGTTAACTAAGAACAAAAAAGATGAGGAAGAGAAAGATGTTCTTGAAATCTTCAAGAAAGTTGAAGTCAACATTCCTCTTTTGGATGCAATAAGACAGATTCCTCGTTATGCTAAGTTCCTAAAAGAACTTTGTACCAACAAGAAGAAGCTTAAAGGTAACGAGAGAATCAGTGTGGGGGAATGTGTATCTGCTGTTCTCCAACAAAAACTTCCTGCAAAGCAAAAAGATCCAGGTATGTTCGCTATCCCTTGTACAATTGGTGATAAGGTAGTCTCAGGTTGTATGCTAGATTTAGGAGCCTCTATTAATGTCATGCCGTATACAATCTATAACTCTTTAAATTTGGGACCAATGAAGCCGACTAGAATTGTTATTCAGTTAGCTGATAGGTCTGTGGCTTATCCAGAAGGAGTAATAGAAGATGTACTGGTTAAAGTCAATGATTTAGTATTCCCTGCAGATTTCTACATTTTAAAAACCGAGGATAGCCAAAATACTTGTTCATCACAGTCACCTATTCTGTTAGGTAGGCCATTTCTGAAAACTGCTAGAACTAAGATTGATGTAAATGAAGGTACTTTATCAATGGAATTTGATGGTGATAAAATTTCTTTTAACATATTTGATGCCATGAAGTACCCTTCTGATGAATGTTCTACAGTTTCTGTTGTGGATATTATAGATCCACTTATTGAAGATACATTTGATTTGAGCTACACTGAAATGATGCAATCCATTATGAACTTGAGCATAGATGAAAATATTCTTGACACTTTATCTGTGGAATGTGATAATGAACTTAAACAAGCTGTCAAGGATTTATCTGCATGTCCTGTTAGTAATTCTAAAATTGCATTACCTAGCTCACATGATAAAATTTTACCATCTGTTGTTTGTCCCCCGTCACTTGAGCTTAAAGCTTTACCTTCTCATTTGAAATATGCATATTTGAGTGAAGGTAATGCTTTACCTGTTATTATTGCTAACAATCTCTCATCTTCCCAAGAAGAGAGGTTAGTTTCTGTGCTTAGGGACAACAAAACTGCCATCGGCTGGACTTTAGCCGACATTAAAGGTATTAGCCCATCAACATGCATGCACCGTATATTGTTAGAAGATGGAGCTAAACCAACCAGAGAGTCACAAAGGAGACTAAACCCTCCTATGATGGAAGTAGTAAAAGCTGAAATTCTTAAACTTCTTGATGCTGGTGTCATCTATCCAATCACAGATTCACATTGGGTAAGTCCTGTGCATGTTGTTCCAAAGAAAAGTGGAATAACTATTGTGGAGAACTCTGAAGGTGAGAAAGTTCCTACTAGAGTGCAAAATGGTTGGAGAGTCTGTATAGACTACAGGAAACTTAATGCATCCACTAGGAAAGACCATTTTCCCCTTCCTTTCATGGATCAAATGTTAGAACGTCTATCTGGTCGTTCTCATTATTGTTTCCTTGATGGTTATTCTGGTTATTTTCAGATTGCTATTGCCCCAGAGGACCAAGGTAAGACTACTTTTACATGCCCATTCGGTACTTATGCTTATAGAAGAATGCCTTTTGGTCTATGCAATGCACCTGCTACATTTCAAAGATGCATGATGTCCTTATTTTCTGATTTTGTCACGAATATCATTGAAATTTTCATGGATGATTTCACTGTCTATGGAAATTCATTTGATTCATGTTTAGAAAATTTGGAACTTGTGCTTAAACGTTGTGTTGAAACTAACCTTGTTCTCAATTATGAAAAGTGTCATTTTATGGTAGAACAAGGAATTGTTTTAGGGCACGTAGTTTCACCAAAAGGACTGGCTGTTGACAAAGCCAAGATTGATGTGATTAAGTCTATTCCTTATCCTTCTACGGTAAGAGAGGTAAGATCCTTCTTAGGCCATGCTGGATTCTATAGAAGGTTTATTAAGGATTTCTCTAAAACTGTTCAACCTTTATGCAAGCTATTACAAAAAGAGCATAAATTCAATTTTGATGAAGGTTGTAAACATGCATTTAAACTGTTGAAAGAGAAATTGATTTCATCACCTATCATTCAACCCCCTAATTGGAATTTTCCTTTTGAGATAATGTGTGATGCTAGTGACAAAGCAGTTGGAGCTGTTCTAGGTCAGAAAATAGATAAAGTTCCTCGTGTGATATATTATGCATCTAAATTACTTGATGATGCCCAATGCAATTATACCACAACTGAGAAGGAACTCTACTATGTTATTTTTGCTCTAGAAAAATTTAGATCTTATCTGTTGGGAACAAAAGTGATTGTTTATTCAGATCATGCAGCTCTAAAGTACCTGTTAAAGAAGAAGGAGTCTAAACCAAGACTACTGAGATGGATTCTCTTACTCCAGGAATTTGACCTTGAAATCCGAGATAAGAAGGGAGCAGAGAATCTTGTTGCTGATCATTTGAGTCGACTGACATATGACGGGGAAGTATCTCCTATCTCTGATTTATTTCCTGATGAGCATCTTTATGCATTGCATGGAATTATACCTTGGTATGCTGATATGGTTAATTATATTGTTACCAAAGTATTTCCAAATCATTTATCTAAGCCTCAAAAGGATAAAATTAGGAATGACTCAAAATACTACCTTTGGGATGACCCCTACCTTTTCAAAAGCTGCGCAGACAATGTCATACGCAGATGTGTTCCAAATAACGAAATTCAATCCATATTGAATTTTTGTCATACTTTTGAATGTGGAGGTCATTTTGGACCAAAACGAATTGCTAGAAAAATTCTGAAAAGTGGATTTTATTGGCCTACTCTTAACAAAGATGCATATTACTTTGTTAAATCTTGCAATGAATGTCAAAGAGTTGGTAATATATCCAAGAGAGATGAAATGCCTTTGAAAACTATCTTAGTTTGTGAACTTTTTGATGTATGGGGTATTGATTTCATGGGACCTTTTCCTTCGTCTTTTGGAAATACTTACATCTTGCTTGCAGTGGATTATGTGTCCAAATGGATTGAAGCTAAGGCCACTCGAACGAATGATTCCAAAGCAGTTGTGACATTTATCAAGGACAACATATTCCATAGATTTGGAATTCCAAAGGCCATCATCAGTGACAGAGGTACGCATTTTTGCAACAAGGTAGTGGAAACTCTGTTTAAAAAATATCATGTTTCTCATAAGGTTTCTACTGCCTATCATCCTCAAACAAATGGACTTGCTGAAATCTCTAACAGGGAAATTAAGTCTATTCTAGCTAAAGTAGTCAATCCTAATAGGAAAGACTGGAGCCTTCGATTGGGAGATGCTCTTTGGGCATATAGAACTGCTTTCAAAACCCCTATTGGTATGTCACCATTTAGATTGGTTTATGGTAAAGCCTGTCATCTACCTGTGGAATTAGAACATAAGGCATTTTGGGCCATTAAACAATGTCATCTTAATCTTGATGATGCACAATCTAATCGAAAACTGCAGATTCAAGAACTAGAAGAGATTAGAAATGATGCATATGTTAATTCCTGGATTGCAAAAGAAAAGATGAAATATTACCATGACAAAAATCTTTCAAGGAAAAATTTCAATATTGGTGATAAGGTTCTACTCTATAATTCTCGTCTGAGACTGTTTCCAGGAAAGCTAAAGTCAAGGTGGATTGGCCCATTTGTTATCATTAATATCTTTAATCACGGGTCAGTGGAGATAAAAAGTCTTCAAACGAGCAAAATTTTCAAAGTGAACGGTCATCTCCTTAAACCTTTTCATGAAGGTTTTGTCGGACAAATTATCGATTCCGTTGCTTTTGAAGACCCACCACAAGAAAGGAATTGAAATCTGTGCTCGTCGAGTCTAAGACGTTAAACAAGGGCGCTGTGTGGGAGGCAACCCATCGTTTTCTTTAATACTTTTGAATTGTTTGATTTTCCTTTTTCACTTTTTAGCTTGCAGGCCTAGCAGAAATTGTTGAATACGCGTCTTCTCAGATACTGAAAGACGGCGTATTTAAGTTAATTAAATGTCCAACAGTGATTAAACACGGCTTTAAATAGCCTGCTTAATTGTTGAACGAATCACCAAACGATTTCTGCTAATTTCCTTTCAAGAGTAAATTCCATCTGCAAGGTATTTCTTTCCTTTTTACATTTTAGTTTGTCTTTCCATCCCTTCTTTCTTTCTATCTCTTTGTTACATAATGGATGATTCTTTAATGAAAATGAGAAGATACTA
Organism: Apocynum venetum; assembly: GCA_019593545.1. Lineage (NCBI taxonomy): Eukaryota > Viridiplantae > Streptophyta > Magnoliopsida > Gentianales > Apocynaceae > Apocynum > Apocynum venetum. The sequence continues at coordinate 1,985,714 of SRSM01000149.1, forward strand.
TCCATTACTCCCTATTAATTATTTGAGAAAAATCTATCTGATGAGATTGGAGCGTATCAAATTACTAGTATCCATCGGAATGCCTGAGGATATTAGGTGGATAATTGAAGCTAAGGTCCGAATTAGTGGTGAACATCCAGCTTTTCCCAAACGTCCACCTGGGTTGGGGAAGAGTAGTTATGCAAAGAAACGGAGAGGTAAAAGAATGAGAGTCTGTTATAAATGTGCTAGATGGAACTGTGATACCAGTTGTCGTTCACTTGGGTATTTATCCGATAATCGGGAAGACAAAATTGCTTTCATTAAGAATGGACTGAGTAAAGAGTCATTAGATGATATCAAACTAACTCTTGATACGCATTCTAGTGGATACGTTCAAATGGAAATTCTCGGGTTATGGAAACAATTCAAAATTGAACAACTCCAGTACACTCTTCGGTATCTGAATTTAAACGATCCCGTTTGCCAGTTTTTAAGAAAGCTGGATGAGCAGCATACCCCCGACTCATAGAAGGTGTTTGAAACCGTTACTGGACGTAAAACCAGAGGAAGATGTGAGCCACAATCACAACTACTTGTTTTTATTTGTTTCTTCTTTGATTTGTTTTATTTGTTTGTTTTCTTTTTAGTGTGTAACAGAATCACTTTTGAAGTCGTTACTATGGAAGGTTCACCAATCAGAAGTCTAACAAACATCGCAGTGTTTGGAGGAACGACCGTGGGTACTACTGTTTCGCATCTAACTGCTGCTATCCAATTGGGAAGAGTACTAGCTCATCGAAAGATCGGTCTAGTATACGGAGGAGGAAATGCTGGATTAATTGGAGAGGTTGCTCAAGCACACCAGTCATACCAAACACTTGTTCAGATTGAAACAAATCAACCAAACAAAGTTCTCGCGGTAGGTGTAATTCCTACTCCTCTGAAAGAAGTATATGGCAGAACAATTGGATATGAGGTACAAACAAAATCATTTTATGAACGCATGACACTCATGTTGCATAACTCTGATGCTTTCATAGTCATACCAGGAGGATATGAGGTTTTAGAATGCTTGTTCAATTTAACATTCTGGTTTAACATGAAACTGCGCACTAAACCAATTGGTCTTTTAAATGTTGATCACTACTTTGATGGTTTATTAGCATTTCTTGACATAGCTGTTACACATAAGCTTCTATCTCCAGTAGCACGAAGAATCATTGTATCTGCACCCACAACTAAGGAGCTATTGGATGAATTAGTAGCTTTTGTACCAGAGACAGATCCAGAAGTACCTCCAATTAACTGGTCAATTTCCGGTAACAAGCGAAAAAGAGATTCAATGGATTTAGAGTTAAAGTTGTAAGTTTTTCTTTTTAAATAAATGTGTGTTATTTTCTTTTTATTAAAAGCTGTGGAATAATGTTGTTGTTTTTAAAACTTTGTGTGTTTTTACATTGAGGACAATGTAATTCCCAAGTGTGGGGGGGTGGTTTGAGTAAAGAGTCAAGTGATTAAACTCATTTGATTCTTGATCCGCACCTTTAAAAACATTGTTTTTAATAATTTGTTGTTTTGTTGAATAAATAATGCATGTATTATAACTTTTTAAGATGTTAGGTAATTTTGTGTTAAATTTTTCAGTCCTTTTATAATTGTACCCCTTTCTGTAAAATTTTTTCGAATAAATCAATTGAATATCTTAGCAATTTGGCAAAAATATTCTTATTTAACTAATGTGGCTAAATCTTTTATGTTATGAAACCCAGAGTTAAAAACATTAGTATTGTGATTTGATGATAATGTAAGTTTACTATGTGTTTTAGTACATTTAAGGTCACTCTCTACACACTAGAACTTGTTCTTTCACATGCTTGAGACGAAATTTAAATAAAATCTTGGTTGATTTGGGGATGACATAAGGCATTCTTTGATAGTTTGAGCCTTTCTGAACGAACCATACTTATATATATCCCTCGATCCTACTTTGAGCCAACAAGTATGAATGGTTTCATTACCATTTAATTTCTTTGATAAATAGCCTCGTTTATTACTTTTCTATCCAGATACTTTATTGAGAATGTATTAAACATGTGTTAATCTGTATTGAAAAGTTATGAACACTGCTGATAAAGGATTACGAGATATTGTCAAAAACCGAAAGGTAAAAAAAAAAAAAAAAAAAAAAAAAAAAAAAAACAGCTCATAGATATGATCTCTTCAAAACAAAAAAAAAAAACAACAAAAAAAAAAAAAAAGAAGAAGAAGAAAATAGAAAAGTGTGAAAAATGAAGAGATATCATGGCTAATTTTTCTTCAAGAGGTAGTAATTCATTCTCAATATAAACTCTTGAAATATTTTGAATATTCTTATCCTTCGTTTGTAGCCAAATCCCGAGCTTAACATTACAAGCTTAAAAGTCCTATTTGACCCAGATCGACCAAAATTTTCATAATTAGTGGAGAGTATGTGAGTTTACAAACTTATAAGTTGTGTTGAGAAACTAAGAATGTATTTTCATTTACATAGTGACTTTGTTGTTATCTTTTCATTATACTGATAGCATGTTTTCAAAAAACAAAAAAAACAAAAAAATTATTATGGGTTTTATGTTTTTCACAGTCACATTTTGTTAACTTTGAATATTAATGTTAAACTTGTAAGTGATATTCAAGCACACGAGCACAATTACATTTCAAATAAAAAGGGGTTAATTGTGAAAGTTGTATTGAAATTAATATAACACTTTGTTACCTTATTAATCTTATTTAAGTTATTTATACTTGTATATTTTGTGTTTATATTTTGCTTGAGGACAAGCAAAGAGATAGTGTGGGGGAATTTGATGTACACATAAATTAACTGATTTTTATACTACTTAATGACTATATTTTGTTTAAAAATCGGTTAATTGTGTCATTTAATGGATATATTTCACATTTCCTTTCTATTTCTTTGTTTATAAGTTTTTCAGTGTATTTTAGTACATTTTGGAGATAAAAAGAAGAAGAAGAAGAAGTGAAGATGCAAAAAAAAAAAAAAAAAAAAAAAAGAACAGTAACTCCGGTGAACAGTACCGCCGTCGATGATAACATCACTGCTTACGTCATGAACAGTATCCGTCGGCTGGTCAAAGTCAACAAGTCAACCTGCTACAGTACCCGGAAGTCAAAATGACCATTTTACCCCTAGAAATTTCCCTATAAATATGCTAGCTTCATTTCTCATTTGAGACACCAATTTAGCTCCAATCTTCTTCATTTCTTTTGTAATCTCTTTCTTTTATTATTATCTTCATATTAATATAATTTCTAGAATTTTTAGAATAGTTTTTCAAGTCTTTTTGTAAAATTTAGTAAAAAAATTCTGTCCGGATAATTTCAATATTTTCGGGGAGTATTTCTTTCAAATTTTCGTTCTAATGTTTATAAATTTCATCTTATATTTATTAAATATGGATTGTGAGTAATTTCCTTTTGTTAGCAAGGATATGTGTTAAGTTATTAATAAATGGGATTATGAGATAATTTTCTTTGTACTTAATTTCTATTTGGATTTATTTAACTGGACTTATGGTCGGTTTACCCGCCTAATCTTTATTTATTTTGCTTTATGCACTTTAAATATCGCAAATGGATGGCTGAGCCACCTATTAGTTTAATTTACTTTTATGTCTTTTATTTTCTTTTTTATGGAAGGCCGAGCCTCCATACTTTTAGTTTAATTTATTTAAATGGTCGGTTGAACCGCCTAATTTGTTTAGTTAATATAAATCCAATCTTTCTTTATATATATATATATATATATTTGTATATTTATTTAATATACTTATATCTATATATTAATTAAGTATTTATGTAATTCCTGTTTTAATTAATATAATTATGTGAATTAATTGGATTGACAATCCAATTAATAAACGTGATTATATAGCTAGGATTATTAATCTTGTATTAATGATTCAAGTGGCATCTACTAATTTAATTGAGTTGCAGCTCTTGGCTTAATTAAATTAGTAGTGGAATTATATAATTTAAATTGTATATAATTAAGCTGATTGTTATATACAATTTAATGTTGGTGATGCCTTATTTACTTAATGCAATTTGATTGAACATCCTATACACGCTGGTTGGTAGTGGTGTTTAATTAAATAGAGATTAATCTGTCTGAGCTGATCGGGATTAATCTAATTTGTAAGGATAGGAATCTGTCTGAGCTGATCGGGATTCTAAAACCAATTACTTAATAATGTCTTTATCTATGATTAATCCCATGAAAAATATAACTTGATACTAATTCCTTGCTAACGTTTTTTTTTATATCATTTATATTCCAAATTCCTTTTTAATTCTATTCTCAAAATACCAAAAATCCCCCAAAACCCTTTCCGATTAATGATTTTAATTTAAGAGTTGACAAATCTCTGTGGATTCGATCCCTACTTTCCCTATCTACATAGGAATTGTTAGGTTTAAATTTGAGAGTCGTACGACAGGCTTCGTCAAGCAATCTAGAGAAACATATTACTCAATGAGGTACTTATGCTTCAAATTGATATATCTTCACATTAAGGTGATATCTATATCAAACTCTTCCTATTCTTATCTTGTTAGTTTTATTCAAGGTTGCATTGAGCTTAAAACTCTAAGGATTAGAGTGAGCCTTGAATTATAGATAATTGTGATTGTCTTAAGTGTATGCATTTCATTAATTGTTATATTAGAAATAAGTGTATAATCAAGGTTGTAGTGTAAAACTCAAAGTGTTGAGTGAACATTGATTGAGTAAGAGGTTTGTGTTGTAAAACCCTAAGATGAATTGGGTGAGCCTCTATTGTAATCTCTTGTACTAAATTATTGAAAGGTTTTGTGAAATCCTTGAGTAGATAGCTCAATGTAGTGGATTAGGTTTTGTTGGATAAACCGAACCACTATAAATCGTTGTGTTCTTTGCAAATTTCTTGAAAACATTATTTCACACACTATTTGAGCACCAAGTGTTTGATATTTGTTGTCTTAGAAAACATTGTTTGTTTTAAAGAGGAAAAATCGGTTAGAATGTAATTCACTCCCCCCCCCCCTCTTAGGTTTTCTCAGATGGCATGAGGATGGACGGGTGAGAGATAATGTGTACAGACATCCAACAGATTCAAAGGCATGGATAAAGTTTGATTAGGTGAATCCTTTATTTGCTAGTAATTGTTGCAATGTTTGTCTTGGCTTATCAGCAAATGAGTTTAGTCCTTTTTATAACATGCATATTCCCCATAGCACTTGGCTTGTGATTCTTGTCCCATATAATTTACTACTATGGCTTTGCATGAAACAATCATATTTTTTATTGTCAACTCTTATTGATGGTCCAAAGTCTCTAGGAAATAAAATTGATGTCTATTTGCAACCATTGAGAGAGGAATTGAATGAGTTGTGGAATGATAGTTTAATGGTATACGATTCTATTGCGCAAGAAAGGTTTCACTTGCATGTTGCTCTTATGTGGACTATTAGTAACTTTCCAGCTTATGGTAATTTGTCAGGCTACTCTATTCATAATGATAAAGCATGTCCAATTTGTGATTTGAATTGCTTAAGCTGCAAATTGCCTAATAGTGGAAAATTTTGCTCCATGTATAATCGACGCTTCTTGAAACTAAGTCATAAGTTAAGTAAGGACAATGTGTCATATTTTGGGGGCATAAAAATGCGTTATGCATCAACAAGGCTTGATGGTGAGCAAATAATGACACAATTAGATGGTTGTCCCATAGAGTACGTGATTGATAATGTAAGAAAAATAGCTAGGCATGATTTTGAAAAAAGTGTGGAATTAATAGTCATAATTGGAAGATAGTATATTTTGGAAGCTTTCATATTAGAGTACGAATCTAATTAGACATAATATTGACCTTATGCATATTGAGAAGAATTTTTGTGATAATTTGTTATACACTATCTTGGGAGATAGCAGTTGCATCAAGGATATTTTGAAAGCTCGTCAAGATTTGAAGGAAATGAATTTGAAAAAATCACTGCATCCTATATTGAAACCATATGGTTTAGGATATACTCTTCCCCCAGCTCCTTATACAGTAAGAAAATTAAAGGTCAATAGATTTTTAAATGTATCGAATGATGTGCATGTGCCTGATGGTTATTGCTCCAACATATCTCGTTTTGTGAACTTGCAAAGTAGGAGTAGTGGTGGTTTGAAATCTCATGACTGCCATATTTTATTGCTGCAACTAATTCCTTTGGCTGCAAGAACTACTTTACCTAAGGATATGGTCCAAATTGTAATTAAAATTGCAGGTTGCTTTAGACAACTATGTTCAAATGTGAATAGAGTTGGAACCCTTGAGCAGCTGCAAGATCGATTTGCAGTCACATTATGTCTTCTTGAGAAGACATTCATACCAGGCTTTTTTGATATTATGGAGCATCTTTCGGTTCACTTGGCTGAAGATGTATTACTGGCAGGGCCAGTACAATGTAAATGAATGTATTCAATCGAAATATAACATTTTATTGCTACCTTAATAATCCCAACGACATTTTCTTTTATTTCTTTTTCTAAACCTTTATATTAATTTATTGATTCTTTAATGAGTAATATAATGTTACCCCTTTGAAGGTACTTAATGACCTTGAAGAGATATGTGCTTAATTGTACACATCTAGAAGGATCTATTGCCAAAGGATATCTCGTGGAAGAATGCATGACATTCGTTCTAGGTACCTTAATAATGATATGGAGACTAAAGAAAAATAGGTCGCCAAGGAATAAATATGATAATTTTGATGGTGGAAACACAATTGGTAAATGATTTACTACTGTATTTGACCGTATTACTTTGACACAAGCTCATCGTTGGGTGCTTGAAAATTGTGATGAGTTAAATTCATATAGAGAGTGAGTCAACCCACAAAACATTGATTGTCATCTATGTATAGTTAACTTTTATTTTGATTGTGATTCATTGCATTTTTTTTTTTGTAGCATCCACATGAGTGCTGTATTTAAGGAAAATCCACGAGCCAAGCAGCATGAAAGACAACGTATTCATTTAGCCAGTTTTCATACATGACTAAAAACTTATGTAGGTTTAATTAATTCACAAAATTACAAGTTCATTGATTGTTTTTTTCCTTCATTAGTTTCATGAAATTTTTTTCCCTCTCATGATGTCCCATCTAACATGTCCTTCAATGTTAGGTTGAAGAAAATGGCAAGTTAGTTGAAATTTCTAACAAGATGAAGTGTCTTGTCATTGGTTCATTCAACCAGGGATGGTCCTACAAGGCTTATATTGTCAATGGTTTCAACGACAAGATCAACACAAAATAGTGGTGTCATTTGTAGGGTTGACACAATAAGTTATTCTAGTAGTAAGGATAAGAATTCTAGGGCGAATACTATTGCGTACTACGGGGTGCTAACTGATATTATCAAGATACAATACACTAATTCACTTACATTCATATTGTTAAGTGTGATTGGTGGATTTGGAACATGGAATGAAACTTGATGTTTTTAACTTCACATTGGTCAATTTCAATCGATTATTATATCGAGAAAACAAAGAGACTGATGAGCCATTCACACTATCTAACCAAGCTGAACAAGTTTGGTATTCACATTGTCCTGTTGAGAGTGAGTGGCATGTGGTCATGCCAATGATGAGGAGAGATAACTTTGATGTCTACTCTAGAGAAAATGTACTTGATGCTTTTCCAACCAAATAGTTAGATTTCAGACCCATTGTTCGAGAACATGATAGCTCTTGGGTTCGGGATGACATTCAAGGTGAAGAAGTTGACTTAAATGGAAAACGAGTGGAAACGGCAATGTGAGATGACATATACAGCATGATCTAAAGCTGCAAAATGGAAGAACACAGTGTGGAAATTGGGCTTTCATTATCTTTTATATTTATTCATGTCTTTTCTTTCCTTGTTTTTGTTTTCTGTTTTCTGTTTCCTTGTTTCTAAATGTAATAATGTTTATTACAATTAAATTAGATCCTGAAGATGCCAAATAAATGCATCAAGAGGAAGAACATTGTTGTAGAATATGTTCGGCCAAATGGTCAAGAGAGACTATCTAGGAAATTGACGGGCTCAAGCATTTTGAATGGAATGCTGAACACTAATCAATTCAATGATTATTTTCAGTATATTATATGAATATTTATCATGATTAAGTAACTTGTCTATTTTTACAATTGTTTGTACATTTCAACATTTATTTCACATTTCCATTGCAGGATAATATGGAATGGACTGCCCAAAGATAGGGTAAATAATTTTGCATATGTCGACGCATTTTGGTTTCATGCTTATGCCATTGGCCAGAATGGAAATATTGCGAAAAGGATCATGAAGAATGATTTTTTCAACAAACATTATATCATATTTTCAATTGTTATATGGTGCGTTATGAGTAACTAATTACTTATTTTCATTTATTACAATTTACATCTTAGTAAATAACTACCTATTTATGTGTTTATTTTGAAAATGGTTAAGTCGCATTGGAGTATTTTGATATTATGTGATTTTGATGATGACAAGCAAGCTGATTCCAAGTATATGATTTTACTTGACTCTCTTCATGGAACTTGCCATGCACACATTGAACTTATAATTAGAAAGTAAGTAGATACACAAGCTTTAACTTTAGTCTTTTTCCTTCAATCTAAGTATATTGTGTATTATTTTTCTAAATAAAGTTTTTGTTAGCTACTCAAATATGTGCTTAAGTAAATTGAATCATAGTTTTTCATTGAAATACATTTATTCACATTTTAAAATGGTCATCTCTGAATTATTGGAAGCAGCAGAGAGGTCTGTTGCTTGTTCAAATATGTGCTTTAGTAAATTGAATCATAGTTTTTCATTGGATTATATTAACTAGACAAATCAGACAGTTCAATTGGACATTTAAATAAATTAAACTAAAAGGATGATCGGTCTTCCATAAAAATAAATTAAAGATATAAACATAAATTAAACTAGTTATGAAATTCAGTCTTCCATTAAAAAAAATGAAAAATAAAGAAATAAAAGACATAAAAAGAAATTAAACTAATTATATGGCTTAACCAGCCATTTCTCATATTTAAAGTGCATAAAGTAAAAATAATAAAGACTAGGTAGGCAAACCGCTATAAGTCCAATTAATTAAGTCCAAATAGAAATTAAATACAAAGAAAATTATCTCACAATATCATTTATTAATAACTTAACACATATCCTTACTAAAAAAAAAAATTACTCACAATGCATATTTAATAAATATAAGATCAAATATATAAACATTGGAAAGAGAAATTAAAAGATAAAACTCTTTGGAAATATTAAAATTATCGACATAATTTAATTTTTAAATATTACAAAAGACATGAAAATTTATTCTAAAAATCTTGGAAACTATTTTAATATAAATATAATAATAAAATAAATAAATTGCAAAAGAAATGGAGAAGATTAGAACTAAATTAGTGAAGAAATGATTACAATAAGCTATGTATTTATAGACATAAAAACTAGAGCAAAATGGTCATTTTGCGCCCACAATCCTTTGAAGTTGCGGTTGTTGACCACCTTCTTCACGTGGCACCATGCGTAGCGTCTTCATTGGACCGCATTACAGCTTCTGGAACGCGCCACTTGGTGCGCTTGACTTCTGGTGGAGAACAAAATGTGTTCTCGACTTCTAATTTTTTTTCTTCAAACCAAAACGGCGGAGTTTTGGCAAGCACTGGCATGCGTCATTTCTGCCATGTGTCATCGCCTGCCTTGCGCGATGTGCTGACTGAGCAAATGATGTGGCTTTTTCTAGTTGTGCCACATATTCTTCTTCTTTTTATCTCCAAAATGAACTAAAATACACTTAAAAACTTATAAACAATGAAATATGAAATGTATCAATTAAATAACACAATTAATCGATTTTTAAACAAAATATAGTCATTTCAAAAAAAGTTTTATGTTCATAGAGAAATCCATATATCTATTACTCCTAGAAATAAACTAGAAATATCTAAATGATATCAATATCTAAAATTATACATCTAGTTCCTCTTTAATCTATAGCATGCTTGTCTTCAACTCTTGATGTTGTATGAACTTCCTTAAAAACTTGAAACTTCAAGCTAGCGTGGATTAGATAAGTGGATCCTAAAATGCTATCACTTTGTACAAATAAACAATTAGTCATCATTAATATTTGTCAATAATCAAAATTAAGATATTAAAAACTTTAGAGCTTTCAGATTCAAGATTTACTAAATTGTCCTAGTTATTTTCTAAATTTTAGAGAATTATTAATTTATGATATTGATGTGACCATAGATTTATATAAGAGTTTTCCTTAAAATTATTATGCTATTAATTTATTAACTAATGTTTTGAAATGACTCAAGTTGGAACTATACAAAAATATTATTTTAGAATATTATTAATTTATCAGGTATTAATTTATGAAGGCTTCACTATAGATAAACATTTAATTTCGTATATAAAAAACATAGATATCTAATTCTAAGTGAGTATTTAAGGCAAATTAACCAATTTGGTCCCTTATTTTTGTGCATTTGACCAACTTGATCCCTCATTTTTTTTTCCAGCCATTTTAACTTCTTATGTATTTGATTTAGCAATTTTGATCATTTTTACTCATTAAGTGACTTTTACTATTGAATTAACACATGTTAAAAAATGATTAAAATGACTAAAAAAATGTGTAAGGATCAAAATGGATAAAAAAGAAAATGAGATACCAAGACAACTAAAATAGCAAAGATAAGGGATTAAAATGCCTATTTTGTTATATTTTAGTTGTCTTTGAGAAAAAGTAATAATACAAATGTCCTAATTTATTTATTTGAATTGCTTCCAGTTATGGATTTCAACAATTTATACTTGAATCTGATTGCATAATTATGATGAAGGGAGTTACTTAGAAATATGTGTTATCATCTTTTTGAATCTTTTTCTTCATGTGCTCAATTTGGAGTACATGGTTATGATGAAGGGAGTTAAACTTAGAAATATGTGTTATCATCTTTTTGGATCTTTTTCTTTTTTCTCCATGTGCTCAATTTGGAGTAAGTTTTACTTTCATTAATTATGTGACACGTGAGGCTAATAGCTCTGCTCATAATTTAAGACATTATGCTCATTTGAACTCATCATTATGTATGGACTGTTCTAGTTCCCTATTTTGTTTACATAAATACTAAATACAAACTATAATTTTCTATTTTACTCTTATACTTTATCTCTCTAACTTAAAATTGATGAAATTCAATCCGAATTTGTTAAATTTGGAGCCATTTTCACTGAAACAAATGGCTAAAAAGATTAGTTTACTACATTTTAACAACATTAGTTCATTTATTACATCATATCAATGTGTTTTATGACATAAATTGAAGGAAATGAGAGAATTTTAAATCTAATTTTTATTAATTATAAGTTGAAATTTGATGAATTAAACCATATTAAAATGTTGGGCCTTGTTTATCGATTATTAAATTTCATTTTTATGGAATAGTCTGAGAAATTTGTGAAATGGCTGGAAATGGAATTGTCAGCACCTTCTGCTATTCATCTGGTTCGCAAGCTCAAGCATTCGAGGCTATGAGTGTTAAAAAACCAAACCAAATCGAAAAATCGAACTGAAATTTTTAAAATGGATCAATTTTATGATATTTATGTTTTTTCGGTTCGGTGAATCAAAATTTACCAAAAGTACAATTCGATATTCGGTTTTAATTTAAATTTTTTTGATGAATCAAAAAATCGAAATTGTAGTCTTAACAAAAAATTAATTTTGTATTAATAAAAAATCACCCCTAATTTTAACTCAAAAAAACCGTAGCCTACTATCTCAATTCCCAAATTCTTATTTAATTATTTCTTACTCAGTTCTCTATCTCTCTCGTTTTGTCCAGGTGTGAGTTAGCACTAAGCCTTAGCTCAAATTCTCAATTCCCAAATTCTCGTTTTGCATCTGCTTAACTCTCTCATTTGGCATCTCTCATCGTCTCTGCCTCTCTGACTTTCTGTAGTCTCTACCTCTCTCGTCTTCGTCTCTGCCTGATTACCTCTGTCGAGTGTCGACTGTCCTCTCTACCTCACAGCCTAAGTGTCTCTTGCTATCTCGCCTTGGTGGCCGATGGTGCGCAGCAACGCAAGCGCAGCCTTCCCTGCATCATCGCTGCGGGCTCAGCTACTCTTGCCTCTGCCTGCTCAATTGCTCTCACCTCTCCCTGCATCATCGTCGTTCCCTCAACTCTCGGCCCTCTCTGCTCTTTATTTCCATCATTATCAGGTTGTTCAAAATTTATACCTGCGTGTAAGATTTTATTGTAAGATTGACAAAAAATTTCTGTGAATCTGTGATTGTCAGAATTGATTGCAAATTTTGGCATAAAATTTAGTTTCAGTTTGGTCCGATTCCTTGAACTTTGTTGCATGAAATTCAGTTTAAGTGTGAGTCTGTGACTCTGTTTTTCTCTCTTTTCTACATTTGTATGTTGAACTCTTTTCTGAGCATGAATTTTGTACCATTTGCAAGTTATTTCCTGTATGCTTCACTGTCTGAGGCTGTATGCATTCATAATATTTAGAAGCTTCTATGACATGAAAAAAATGTAGGGAAAAGAAAATCCTCCTTTAACTACTAAACTGAGTTAATTGTTTATTATAGAATTTGTGTCATTTCTGTACATGGAGGAATAAATCAGTTGTTTTGGTTTACGAACACCTTATCTTCTAGTTGAGAAATGACGTGACACATCTTTTTCTTTAAAAGTTTTACGTAGGCAAGAATCATTTGAGTCACTAGACTTCTTGCTATGAAGGTTGGACATTTCTACCACTGTTTCCAAATTTTGCACTGAGTAATTGACATTTTTCTCTCAATTAAATATCATTATGTTTGGTTATGTTTTTGTCTTTTTGGATTGTGAATCACTGTTTTGAAAAATCTCTTGGGGAAGTTGATTGAAGACTGGTGAGATCTTAGTAAGATGAAATATGGAGAAATATCAGTTGATATTTCAAATGTAATTGTAGCGGGTAGTTTGTTGTATTACCTGTTTGGTCAAAATTCTGTGACTTGGTTGAAGCTGTTCATGCTACTTTCTAGCTTAGGTACTAGGTTATGTGTTCATTATGCATTTAGTTTGCTAATTTGTGAAAATCTAAGTATTCTTAAATTAAATGCTTCCACTTTATTCCCAAACCAAAAAGAACAGAAGAAAGAAGAAAAAGTATAAAGAAATAGGCTAGAATAACAATGATGTTGAATTCAAAATATTGTCTCATATTTCAACATGAATGAATTTGAATTTGTTCATTTGGATGAAATTCTGTTTTGGGAAACTGTTCTTGTGAAGCATTAATATATGATATAAGCTGAAAACTGAATGTGTTTTTTTTTATTTATTTTACAAGTTAAAACTGAAACAAGTTGAAACTGTTTTTTCTTTATTTTAACAGGATGTCCGAACAAGTTGAAAATTCACTATCTCTATCAGATTTTAGAAATGAGAATCTGATTTTGGCACAGCAGTCCAACATCTCAACCTCACAAAGTAGTAAAAAGAAGAGAAAAACAATAGAGCCCCGTTCAGTTGTATGGTTACACTTCACTAGGTATACAAAAAATGAAAAACCAAGAGCCTATTGCAACTATTGTAAAAAGGATTATGCAGCTAATACATCAGTTAATGGCACATCTATGTTGAAGAATCATATAGAGAGGTGCATGAAGAATTCGTACAATAACAAGGCTCATGTAACTAAGCTAAAGCAACAACCATCTTCAGTTGGAGGTAAGATTGGTTCAATTGTTAATTGGAGATTTAATCTAAGAAGATATTAGAAAAGCATTAACAAAAATGATTATTGTGGATGAACAACCTATTTAGTTTTGTTGACAAGCAAGGATTTAGAGATTTTATGGTTGTAACTTGTCCATCTTTTCAAATACCATCTCGCACTACAATAACAAGAGATTGATATTAATTTTATTTGGAAGAGAAAGCAAAATTAAAGAGTTTTTTAAAAACATTCATCTAGAAAGATTAGTCTTACTACAGATACTTGGACTTCTGAGCAAAGTATTAACTATATGTGTCTCACTTCGCATTCATTAATGTTGATTGGTGTTTACATAAGAAAATTTTGAATTTTTGTCCAATTGATAGTTACAAAGGTGAAGCCATTGGGAAAGGGATAAAAAAGTATTTGCTTGAATAGGGTATTGAGAATGTTTTTACTATCATAGTTGATAATGCAAGCTCTAATGATGTTGCAATTAGATATTTGAAAAGAAAATTAACTAATTTGGGTACTAGTTTGCTTGGGGGTAAATATATTCATGTGATATGTATTACTCATATAATAAATTTTGTTGTGAATGATGGTTTGAGGGAGATTGTGTCTTCCATTACCCATGTAAGGGCTACAATTAGGTATATAAGACAATCCCCAAGTAGGTTGAAGAAGTTCAAAGAGTGTATTGGAATAGAAAAATTAGAGAGTAAGATGTTATTGTGTTTGGATATCCCAACTAGGTGGAATTCTATTTATTTGATGTTGGATATAGTTTTAGGATTGTCAAAGATTTTGAAAGACTTGAAAATTTGGATTCAAATTATAAATTTGACCTCATGCAATTAGAGGGTGATAAGCCACCTTGTGAGGATGATTGGAGAGATATTGCACGATTTGTGAAATCTTTGGGACATTTGTATGCTCTCACATTGAAAGTTTATGGCTCATTATATGTGACTACTAATCAAGTGCTTCATGAACTTAGTGATATGGTTAGATTGTTGAACACTTGGGCAGAAAGTAGTGACCTTGAGTTGAGGCAAATGGCAAAGAAGATGAAAGAAAAGTACAATAAATATTGGAGGAATAATGAAAGGCTGAGTTTACTCATACTTTATGTTGTAATTCTTGATCCTCGGTTTAAGTATCATTATGTTAATTGGGTAATTGGAAAAATGTTCTAAGATGATCATATTGTCCTTGAGAAAAATGTAAAATATGGAATTTATGCACTTTTTTTATGAATATAAGATGTTGCACATGTCTAAAGAATGTCAAGGATCATCATTGCTGCCTTCATCTCCAATACAAAGGTAAAACTTTCTATGTTTGTTCATCTTTTTTTCTTTAAAGCATCACTTAATTTTTCACATTATTTCTATCTATTCACAGATTATTGAGAGCAGTAATATTTTCATAGCTTGTTTGGTGATGGTGTATGTGTTTTGTAGTAATGATGGAGATGGAGAATTTTGATTTAAAGCTATAATTTTGATTTCAAATTTTTTTTAATGCAATTATGCTAATTTTATATTTTTTTTAATTAGGACTTTGTTTTTATTTGTGGTTAATTTTATATTTTTGTCATTTGTGAATGAGGATATTGATTTTTTGACACATTTAGTTTTACATTGGATTAATGTATTGTTATTTTTTTAAAAAAAATATTACAATGTTTTTAAAAATTTTAACATAATAAGGATGAAATGATGAAGTTTCGATTTCGAACCGAACTATTTCGGTTTTAATAAAATTTCGATTTGGTTCAATTTGTCTTTTAAGAAAATCGAAAACCGAACGACAAAACCGTAATATTAAACAATCGAATCGTATAACCGATTAATCACCCCTATTCAGGGTGGCTAGGTTCGGGTCCGCGAGAACTTGTAGGCTAGACCTGTCCATACGGACCTTTTTTTTTTTTTTTTTTTTAGTTTTAGCATATATGATGTTAATATAGTTTACTAGTTTAGTTAATAATAATTTTGTTAGTTTGTATTAGTGAAATTTAGTTAAATATTTGTGTTTAATTAGTTAAATTTATTTACTTAGTCCTAAATTTGTCAAGATTAATTATAATATCAATAATTTAATATTAAATTAAATTGAAAAATATATATTAATTTAATATAGTTTATAGTGTAGAATAGTTTAATTTATTTATTTCAATTACTTATCAAAATAAAAAAATTATTTTGAATAGTTTAGATTAGTTAGTTTAGGATGAAATAGTTTTTTTCAAATAAAATAAATAAATAATAATTTAATGAGTTTAATAAAGGGTTAGGCGCTTCATTTTTTTAATTAGTTAAATTAAATTACTTAGTCCTAAATTAGTTAACTTAAATTATAATATCAATAATTTCATATTAAATTATATTAATTTGAAACAAATATTAAATTAATATAGTTTATAGTGTAGAATAGTTTAGTTCATTTATTTATTTCGAATAGTTACTTAACAAAATAAAAAAATTTATTTCGAATAGTTTAGAGTAAGTAGTTTAGGATGAAATAGTATTTTTCAAATAAAATAAGAATAAATTACTTTAATTAGTTTAATAACATGTTGGACGTTTTATTTTTTAATTAGTTAAATTAAATTACTTAGTCCTAAATTAGTTAAGTTAAATTATAATATAAATAATTTAATATTAAATTATAATATAAATAATTTAATATTAAATTATAATATCAATAATTTAATATTAAATTATAATATCAATAATTTAATATTAAATTAAATTAAGTTGAAACAAATATTAAATTAATATAGTTTATAGTGTAGAATAGTTTATTTAATTTATTCATTTCGAATAGTTTAGGGATGGAGGTATGGTTTGCATAACTTTGGTATTTATATTGTTTATTGAAACAATATTTTGTTACAACAACTTATATTTGTATGTGAGTCTTAAATCTGGTAAGGAGGTCATTCTCGCGTTCGTATTGGAGTCTCTACATGTTGATATTGACACACTCCAGATGGATTAGAAGGATGATGGCCTCAAGTTGAAAACACTCGCTAGGAGATGTAGGGATACTGATGTATTTGATGTTGTAGAGGCTTAATGTTTTTTTGTGGTATATTCTCGGTTATTTGTTGTTAATGGATAAATCCATGAAAATAGTGACGAGTTTCATCTTATTCACTCTTATGGTTGTCCAAACTATTCCACGACATATATGTGAAGATGTCACACTTGCTCACTTATATCAACATATGAGATTAATATCCATGACAGACTGCAGTCAGATAGTTGGGTGTTTGACATTGTTGGAGGCATTAATATACGAGCATTTTCCGATGTTTAGACTATCTGAGCCTTTTTCTAGTTGGACTCCGACAGATCTATGGGCCATGAGATGGATGTCATCAATACCCCACACTAAATATTCTTATATCATTTGTGACTGCCTGATGCAGATTGTATCCTTCCAAGTACATATTGTATTCTAATTGATTGTTTTTGTGATGTGACATTTGAATAACTTGTACATTTTATTTGTCTCAAGTAATTTGGGTGCCATATCCTTTCCATGCTCTTGATGCTTGCATGATAAGAAAGTTTCATGGATGCGTTCGATTCTTGAACACTGTGGAACCGTACATGTCTGTGTGCCATGAGACAATTTGGGTTCATACAGACAAAGTCATGCGCATCAATTCCACCATAACAAGCAATTAGGCATTAGGAACCACTTTGCAACGTCATCAAATATAATCTAATTGAGGGATATGGATGGACTCCTCAAACTCATTCACCTTATGGAAGTACATTGTCCACCTGGAGAGTCAGATGCTATTGACTCTGGATACTTACAATAGTCCATGCCTCGCACACATTTTTGGGTTCAAAATATCAATATATGGTTTAGAGATCTAGGAGAACAAATCAATATGTCACTCACTACATCTGTATCAATTTGTATCATGTGCCAAACGAACCAATGAGCCTCAAAAGCCATATGATAAAAATATTGCATAACATATCTATAACTTGTATCTTTCACCCTGAACTTGTTTCTAGCATTCTACACATTTCTTAAGCAACTCTTATTATTTGAAAATTTCTGTTTCAAGTATTTCAAAGTATTTTTTAGCTTTTTTTGAACAAGTTTCTCACAATATGTAATTCCTCATTGTTGAGCTTTGCTCATTATCCACAAGAATAGACTCAATGATAATGGTCGTGTCTATGTCTATGTCTTAACTTATATGCCATCAGACCAAATGGATAATCAATCTTTGGAACACTAACAACTCATGTAGATTGTTTTATCTATCTTGGATCTCTTTATTATAAGATAATAACATTTTAATAAAATTTGATTTCGAGTCCACTAAGTGACCTCATTTTTGGAGGAAAAAAATCGGATACGTGGCAAAATTAATAGGAACATCTATATGCACATCTGAAAATTCCTAAAAAACAACTAACTCTTAAAATAT
Organism: Apocynum venetum; assembly: GCA_019593545.1. Taxonomy (NCBI): domain Eukaryota; kingdom Viridiplantae; phylum Streptophyta; class Magnoliopsida; order Gentianales; family Apocynaceae; genus Apocynum; species Apocynum venetum. The sequence goes on from SRSM01000149.1 coordinate 2,004,000, forward strand.
AACATATATAATTAATTTCATTAAATGTATAATCAACAAAACATAATCATAAAATTTGCAAAAGTGAAAAAAAAAAAAACTTTAACTCAATCTGAACCCATGAGTTGGGTTCACTCATGAGGACAAAACCAAATTGTCATGTGAGGACAACACAAATCTTCAAGATAAAATCAATTCGCCCGTGTGAACAAATGTAATCAATCCTTAATTTAAATAAATGTGTAAATTTAAGAGAAAAAATAAAAAATATATTATAATATCATCGACATATGAATTAAAATCGACTTCTAAATAAATATTTAATTTTTTAATATATTGATAATTTTTTCTAAAGAGAAACTATTGAAAAAAAAGATAATGTGCAAAATTGGAAAGGGTTGTACTTTTATTGATTCGGATGTATTTTGTTTATGCCTAATTCTTAATGAATTTTTTTTTTCAAATGTTTTTTTATTGAACCGAAAAAAGCTACATAATTACAAACTCCTAAGCTCATCACAGTCGTACGTTCAGAATATTCTATCTCAGTCCTCCAAATCCAGTCGTCTAAAACCACAAAATTCCAAAAATATAGCCATCCAGAGGAAAGGACGGGACCTATTATCAAAGCATAATTCGGGCCCACACAAACGCTCCCCAAATTCGAAACCCATCTCGAAGCGCCAAAACTCAACAAAAAATAAAAAAGAAAAAAAAGAAAAATTAAAGCTATAAACACACACACCTCTCACACGTACAGATTTGCATTTCTACGGGTAAGATTTTCTCGAAATCTGCTCAGATTAGACCATCTTTTCTCCCTTTTCAGAGAGTTTTGAATCTCGTTCTTTGAAATAATTATGAATAATTTATTCTGTCATTATTGATACTCAATTCAGTCGTTTACTCTTTGAGTTTTGAATTTTGAGCTTCCTAATATGTAATGCAGTACTACTACTAACTTTTTTGTTAGTTTCGATGGAAATTTGTATTTTATGAATGTGAAATTTGTCAACTTTTTAATTTTTGCTCTGTGTTTTAGGAGTGGTTTCGTGAAGTTTTTTCTATGGTTCTGAGTAGTGGAGATGCTGAATTTCGGTGTAAGTACTAAGTAGTGTTAGTTTCTGGAAATTTTAAATTTTTTTATTCGAAGTATTGAAAATTGTGGAAATTACTTTGATATTTTTGTTGTCTCCCCCCCCCTGCCGGCTTGTGGAACTAGGAATTTTCCCAGAATTTTGCTAAAAATGGTTGCAAGTTTTAAAACTTCTTTAGCTGAATTTTGTTTGATGCTGTAAATAGTTTATTTTTCTTTTGGCAATGATTTTAGTTCTGATGATGTTTCTTTTGATTTTGCAGAGGACTGTGAGCTGAAGATTCAGGTATATCTTAATTCATTCTTTTCAACTTTATACGATTTCTGTTTGTGAGTGTAAAACTGATTTCGTTCTCTTAATCTAGTTTAACTTTTGTACATAAAAAATATAATCTGAAGTCTTTTCTTAACAAGTGCAGAAGAAATATATATTTATTTGACTTGTAATGAGACTCACTTCTAGAAACAAATCCATACCTCGAGACGAAAAAGAGGCATGATTATTTTGGTTCAATTTTTCTTTTTTCTTTAGTTTCGAATAATTACAAACAAGATATTGGGCTAATATGAAATTTAGTAATTTTTTAAATAGGGTGATAAGTTAAACAAGATTATGGGGCACTTTTCTTCTTTTTTCTGTAATATGTTTACCTATTTATTTTTAAAATTTTTTTTTTATGGAGTTGAAACTGACTTTTGAGAAAAACGGTGCTCGTTTCCAGCAGTTCTGATTTGATTGCTGATTGTGAAGATTTGGCAAAGATAATTTATCCTTATAATGGCGTTTCTTAGACGTTGAAGTTTTTGCTGACATGCTTGGATGGCTGGAGTTTTGGAGGTTAACAATGGCTTACTTGTCTAAATTGGGGGCTTAGGTTATAGGTGAATGAGATGAAGACACACGTAAATATGGTGAGAGGGAAAGGAATCTCAAGGGTGAATAGTCAGCAGGTGGCTTTTGAGTTAAAACACCGTATCCTTCTTGCATTGAACAAGGTTGGTGATAGGGATACTTATCAAATTGGAGTTGAGGAGCTTGATAAAACAATTGAGAACTTAACTGCAGATGGGGTTGCTCCATTTTTGTCATGCATATTGGATACTGATTCAGAGAAGAAAAGTGCAGTTCGTAAGGAATGTGTTCGATTGATGGGTGCAATGGCAGCATTTCATGAGTCTCTTGTGCTGCCTCATTTAGGGAAGATTGTTGCTAGCATTGTTAAACGGTTGAAGGATTCAGATTCTATTGTAAAAGATGCATGTGTGGAAACTGTTGGCGTTTTGGCTTCAAAACTAGGCAGTATTGAAAGTGAAAGTGATTTAATTTTTATTGCAATAGTGAAGCCTCTATTTGAAGCTTTGGGTGAGCAAAACAAACAAGTGCAATCCGGTGCAGCATTGTGTTTGGCAAGGGTCATCGACAATGTCCATGATCCTCCAGTGTCCGTAATGCAGAAGATGTTAGCAAGGACTGTCAAGTTGCTCAAGAATCCACACTTCATGGCAAAACCAGCAGTCATTGAGTTAAACAGAAGTATCATTCAGGTCTTTCGAATATTTCTGTTGTGTTCCTTTTTATTTTTGGGTTACATCTGTCTTGAGTGATTAAAGAGAAAATAAGAAGAGATTTCCCTTTTTCCCTTCAATAGTATGTACTCATGTATTGCCAGATTGATTATGCATCAAATTTTTCATTCAACAAAACAACCTAACAACAAAAGGAAAAGAGATAAGTGATTTACATTTTGTGATCAACTAATGTATGGATTTTCAGAATATCTTCTAGTGTTGACATCCTAGTATTATCTGTGGTGACATTCTGCAACGTTACTTTATCATTTGGTCAAATCAATTTTGAGTGACTAAGCAGAAACCTTGGTGAGATTTTATTTTCTTTAACAGAACTTGTTCATAATTTTCCAGAATAAGAATTTTGTTGTGTTCTCTTCCTTTAATGACCAGCCACTTTGAGAATTAACAAAACAACCAACCAACAAGAAGGAAATAGATGGCAATTTAATGTGTTGTTGGTAGGTTAACATAACGTTATTTAGGAATGGTGCACAGTAAATGAATGTAGTATCGGACTTATTTGCCTCTTTGAGGGAATACATGTTTTTAGTTTCATTTCTACTCTTCAACTGTTTCAGGGTGGTGGTGCTCCTACAAATACTTCTTTATCTGCTGCTATTGCTAGCATCCAAGAATCTCTCAAGAACAGTGACTGGATAACACGCAAAGCTGCCTCTGCAGCACTAGGGGAAATTGCCTCTAGTGGTGGAGCATTCTTTGGCTCTTTTAAGTCTTCTTCTCTACGATGTCTTGAATCATGTCGTTTTGACAAGGTCAGCAACTTCCTATTATTTACCAGTTCATGTATAAGCGAGCTACAAGCTTTTGAATCTTATAAATTGGGGTGTTTCATATTTCTTATCTGGTACTTAGGTTAAACCAGTTAGGGACACAGCAATACAAGCATTACAAATCTGGAGAAATCTTCCATGGTCTGATACCCCTGAACCTTCAGAAACTGGGTCTTCAATTAAAGGTTTGATTTTACTTCTGGTCAAATGAACTTTGCCTAGCAGTATTATTCTGCATGCAAACATCATGGAGAACACAAAGTTACCTTGTCTACTGGTATGTCGTCATTATGATCACAATTTATTCTCAAATTGTGCATCCTATGTCGTGCATTTTTCAGTGGCAGTAAATGTATAAATCCTCATGGTTGCCTTTTCTCTCACTCCTTTCTTTTGTTTCTTTTCTATGTATATTTCTCCAAGTGTTCTTTTTTACAAGAATTAATTGCCTCCTGCAGAAAATGTTTACAGAGATGAGTACATTGATGTTGCAAGTATCTGTGAGTCTACACCAAAGGATCTCTCAATTAAGAAAGCTGGTCCTGACTTCACCAAGAAAAGAATCCCTTTGTCTTTCAAAAGACAAGGCCAAAACTGTGTTGAAAAGGGTCCATCTCCCAAAGCAGTTGATTGGCACATAGAAATTGCAGTTCCAAAAACTCATTCTCATAGCTTATCTGTGCCAGAAGTTCACTATGAAGAGTCTCAGTGCAGTTCAGTATCTAAAACATGTGAAACAAATAATGCTTACATGAGAAGTATTCAAGATGTCGAATACGAATACGTGCATGTGGATGATAAACAGGAATGCTCTTCAGCATCTAACACTTTTCCTGTTAATTTTGAGTCAAAAGCATCAATAGTTTGCTCTGATGTTCTTGATGAAGTCAATTTGGTCAAGACAATGGGTACAGGTGCACGATTTTCTATTGAAGAAACTAGTGCCGAAGAAAAAAGATACACGGTGAAAATGCAAAATCGTCAAAGTTTAGAATCTACAGTTACAGAATCTTGTTCTCTAGCAATGGATGGCTGTTCACAAACAGCTAAGGAAGTTGCATCCATTCGAAAGCATCTTTTGGAGATTGAAAGTAAGCAATCAGATATGATGGATTTGTTAAAGGTAATTTGATTAGGCTTTTTATTTCTTTATTTTCTGGATTTTCGTTCCTTTTACAGTCTAGTTAACACATGTTTTGGGTAAATTTTCTGGCCCAAAAGTACAATTTAGTCTTCTATTGAAAAACAAGTAAACATCATAACATGAATACTTTAGTGTTGTATTCTATTACAAAGTGCAGAAAGCAGTGAAGTTCTGTTATGATCTAATTATTTGCTTTTGCAACAGTCAACTCTTCCCCCCATCCCCGGCACATTAAAAAGAAGAAGAAAGAGCACTTAGGCAGGTTGCATAATCTTTTACATCCAACTGATATGATCTTCTTACATTATAAATAATTTACAGGCGTTCACATCCAACATAGTGGATAGTTTATCAATGTTACAGATGAAAGTGTCAAGTCTTGAAGAAATGATAGATGGAATGACGCAAGAAGGTGCCTATGGAGGAAGACCTATTAATATATCAGCGACTAAATTTAAGAGAAGTCAAGAATTTGGTTCTCCTAGAATCTCAAACTGCACCCCTAGACCATCAGTAGAGTTATGCAATAGACAGCTGAGTACAATACCTACAAAAAATGCTGATAATTGGGAGGATAAAGCATGCACTAAAAGTAGACAGAGCTGTTTTAGTAAACCAGGTATAGGAATATGGACAGATCCATCCCAAAAGCAAGGCAAAGCTTCCACTGGGAAGGGCATTGGTAGACAACCAACTTATTGTAGCCAAACAAGAAAAATGGATAATGTCTTTGCTCCAGTATCTTCTATGAAAAGCAGACAAATCACTCCAGATACAAAAGATAATCTTTGGAGAACCATAGAAGGTTACTTAACTGATGGGGATCTGGACACGGCATATGGAGAAGCTCTCTGTTCAGGGAATGAACCTATTTTGTTTGAACTTCTTGATAGAACAGGTCCTGTTTTGGATAATCTATCACAAAAGACTGCAAGTGACCTTCTGAATGTTATGGCATCACACCTAGTCAAACAACGATTCATGAATCCCATTCTCCCTTGGTTGCAGCAGGCAAGTTATTCTTGCTTCTCAAATGTCTCTCTTATTTCTTGTCCTAGGTTTTACTTCAGCTTCTAACTGATTGTCAACTTTAATTTTTCTTATTTGGTCCTTGTATATGCTGTTGATCTGGAAGATTTGCTCATAAAAAAAAAAAGAAAGAAAAGAAATCATCTACCAAACAGAAGAACTTTTAAGCTGTTGAATGATATTATTAGGTACAACTTCATTAGTCTTCAACCTATAATAATTTGGCAAGAGTTATCATGCAGTTTTTAATTGATTAATCATAAGTGAGTAATCTTTTAATTAAATAGATTTATTCATTGAGAAAAACTCTCTTCCACTTTCATCTCTTCGTATCTAGGTTGCTTGATAATCTAGTTATTGCTAGAATATTCTGAAAAGCTTTGTGCCCTAGGAGTTTTGCTATTTTTACTTGTTTGAATTCATTTTGTTAGGTTCATCATACCGTTACCAAAGAAAGTTAGAGGGTAGTTTTTCTGTTGAACCATTTATGCTGTTAAAACATTTTATTGTAATCTTGATTATGTGTGTGGAGATAGAGAAAAAGTATTCTTTATCAGTTGTTTGGATAGGTCAGTTATCCTTTGCAAGATTTCAAAACTCATGAGAAAGAGATCTATGAACTTCTAGCCTAGTTTTAGGCATAAGTTTTCATGTGAAGAAGAGATTCCAAACTATCATCTTTGAGAGTTCAAAGATCTTAGTAATTTGACCACCAGTTTTGACTTTCAAGTTCAACTTATTCCTGACAAGTATTTTAAATAGAGTTAAATACAACTTTGATTTGCCAACAGCACCATCTTAAATCTTTGTACAACATTTGTGATAGCATATGAGGTTAGTTTATCAGTCTAAACATGTTACCGAACTCAACATGAATTTATTTGGTTTCCGGTGGATGTCATCATGTCATTGACACGAATATTTGAATCATAACAAAGAAATGATGATTCTCTCCTTCCTGGTTATCTTTGTACATTATGCTGCTAGATAGGTTAATAATGCTTCAAGAGAATAATGAAAGGGAAAAGCATTACTATTCTTTTTCTTCAGATGGTAGACTTGACTGCTGCCCATGGACCAGAATACCTGTCAATTTCAGCAAAAGCAAAACGGGAGATATTATCAGCTGTTCAACAGGCTGTGAGCAAGAAATTTTCTAATCCTGCAGAGAGGAGATTTATCACAGATTTAGCAATGACATTGCACCACCTCTGGGGTGAGATATCTTCTGCATGTCAGTTCATTTTTAATCATGCTAGTCAAGGTCATCAATATTTGCATTTTAATCTTTTTTCCCCTTTACATTTCGTGGACTATTTCATCTTATATTTGCATCAAATGGTAGATTTGATTACCGTTCTCCAATTAACTTTTGTTTTTCATCGCTTCCTTTGCAGGGAAATACTCTTGAGCACAAGCAATGGAAGTATGGTTTCAGCAGGACATGAATAACCAAACTTCAATCCCCACGTACAAACTATAAAGTTTGAAGTTCAACATTAGAAGATTTTGCTGAAAAGTGAATTTTCTATGCCACTGGATTTTAACCTTTTGTTTTTGAATTAAAGTTAATACCAATGCTCTCAAATCTGCTATTGTTTCGTAACATATCTATGTTACCAATGCTCTCAAATCTGCTATTTTTCTATGGTTCCTTCCTGTCTTCTGCCCTTTGATTAGCTTGTGTTTAAGTACATCGTTTAATGCTATAGGAAAAAAATGTGACAGTTTCATGATTTTTTTTATTTAAAAAAAAAATAATACCAAGGGAATATTGTAATGAGTCACTATTTAAATACAAAATCTTGAGTGTACTCGTACAAAAGGGAAATATTAGGTGTTTAGTGAATGTGCAAATTAAACTCCGTGAGTCTTTTTTATAACAAATCATAGCCTTTTGCTAAAATTATAAATGAATCAACATGTTTCATTTATTATTTTATAGACAAAGTTTGTTTGTATGACAAATTTAATTGTCTTGATATTAGTGGTGTCAAGTGTAGTGGGAATGACATGTTTTAATATAAGTGGTGCAAGTGCTGCAAAGTGTTGACATTTACTATAAGATCATGATTGTAATAAGCTATTTGATCAATTATTTTAATTATTTTAGAGTTATCTCTTTTATAAATAAGACTAATATTTTGATTGGTTAATATTCTTTTCAATTATTGTAGTTCTTTCAATTAAACTCATGAAACTTTATTCTGAATTGTTGTTCTTTTAAAAAGGTTGTTTGCTTTAATTCTTTATTGGATTTCGTTTGATTTTTAATGTGATTAAATATTAAATTTAAATGAATATGTATATATATATATATGGTGAAAAGATTGTGTGTATATATATATATATATATATATATATATGTGTGTGTGTGTAGAGTTTGTTTCATTTTTAAAATTTCTTCTTAAACTTGATATTCATCATTATATATATATATATATATATATAGATATCTGTGTGTAGAGTTTGTTTCATTGTAAAAATTTCTTCTTAAACTTGATATTCATCATTTTTTTTCACTTCAACATTTCCCTCTTGTTCTTATTTTTCCCTTCTTTACAAAAATTATAATTTAGTATGTAAATTTTAAAATTATTATATTTTACTCTCTACTAATGCATTGATATATGATAATGAAGATATTGCAATGGCTAATTTTCAAAGGAATGTTTAAAGATATTAGATGATTAATTGAAGTCAAAGTTTGATTAAATAGTGAATATTTATTTACTTTTTTCAAATGTCCATTTGGTTGGAATAAAAACATTTTTGTTAAGAAAATGATATAAGATATTATATATTTAAATTATGTATAATTGAAGCTTATAAACTTCTAAATATGTTATAAGAAAATGGTAGCAACTTACTTTAAATTAACAAATGCTACCATAATTATCAATCAAAGATTAATAATTCTAGTTGAATAGTCATGCAAATTAAAAAGAATTTCTAATTAATTAAACATGATTATTTAATAATAACAACTAGAATTATAATAACACTCAAATTATTAAATAATAGGACTAAAATAATTAAACAAATTTGGACAATTAAACTTGTAAAATAAAAAAAATAGTTACACAATTATATATTTACAAAACTACAAATATTAAAAAAATATATAAATTTGGCAATTTTATTGATTATAAAAAGTAAAAATGGGGAGATTTTACCTTTTTACAATAAAAAGTACAAAAAAATAAAAGATAAAGATATTATTATTCACATTTACGAAATTTAAAGTACGAAAAATAAATTTGATGATTTTACTCACTAATAGTATGATAAAATAAATAACAAAAAGTAAATGCAAAAATTAAATAATAGAAAAGTAAAAGTTAAAGTTAGAAATTAGAGCGGTAGAATCGACCATTTGTTTAAATTAATTTAATTATGGTCCTAAATAAATTTCAATATTTTACTTAACGGTAATTATCTTAAAATTTCATTAATTAATAACTTTAATACATGTCATTAGTAATAGTTAATAACCTACTCACAATACATAATTCAAATGAAGAATTTTAAGAATTGAAATCAATAATAAGAATGATAATTTCCCTTGAATTTCTTTCGGTAGTTGTTCCTCGTTATTCTTGAAATCTCATCAAAAAACTTTTCAAAATAAACTCTAAAAATACCTAAGATCTATTACAAAATATTGATAATAAAGTTTTGCAAATTTTTTGGTTGTACAAACATAGTAAATTTCCCGCTCAAATTATAAAAATTTACAATGACAAAATTGGAATAAAAATAAATAAAATATGATCCAAATAAAAGTAGTGAGAAACAAAGTAGAGTTTATGAAAAGTTGAGGCAAAATACGTGAAGTGTAGAAAATTACATTAGCCGTCACATGTCGCATTCTCATTGATCATGCATTTATTTAGTAGTCATCCATGCCACATGTCGCCATATGATTGGTTCGATATTTGACATTCGGATAACTATTCATTTTACGCGTGTTAACACTTTGTCTCACCATTGTCAAAGGTAAGATACGTCCAGATTTACTCACGTCGTCATCTTCTATGCTTGACGCACGCCATCGCCATCGCCATCTCAGAAAGTCGAGTATCACGTGTAATAATCTGATTTGCTCATTATATTGATAAAGTGGCTAACTAGGATTTTCTTTGTTTACGCTACATTGACAAGTGTCATTCATTGTAGTATCGAATGTTTTTTTTTATACAAAATACAATAAATATCTAAAAATATTACAAATAAAAAATACAAAATAATCATAAAATAACCTAATTTAAATAAAATTAAATACAAATAATATAATAAAAGTTCACAAAATACACTTGAATTAAAAAATTAATAATTTTTAACCTCAAACTTTGAAAACTTCCCACAAAGTGCTCTTGTCAGTTTCTAAGACTTTTTTATCATTAAAATCTTATATTCTTATAAGGGTTCAATACTAATGTTTGGGACACAGGTTCAAATTCATTCTATATAAATTTTCTCTTTTAACATATTATGAAAGTTAGTTATAAAATTTGAATCTCGTTAGTTGTCACATTTATAACCCGCCTAATTAATTAATTAATGAACAGGCTGTCCCCTTATCAAAATTAAAATGTTTGGGCAACCTGTAAAGTTTTTTATTCTCTTCTTCCTTTTCTCTTTTTCTTCATTTCTTCATCGTGCTGGTTGAAGGATGTCTTCCATCACCTCTAGACAATGCTTCCCCAAGCTTTTGCAAACTCCACAGCGACACTCACCCCTACCCATGGCGTTGATCCTACAAAGCTTCAGCAGTGATGCGGACACTGCAATCCATACTCAACGAACCTTGCAACCTCCCTCGTTAATTGTCATCGGTGTGGTGTTGATCATGTCTCTTCAAGATTAGACAATTCTTCCCTGCAAATTGACTAAGAGCTTCTCATCTATGAGGTTGTGTCTCATTGTCTCTTGGGATCGGTGGTGGTTGGTGTCTGCAACCTCTTGAGGAAGATGATGGGCGAAAGTGGTGGTGGTTACTAGTTGGCCTGGGATAAAATTTAGAGTTTCGAGGATAATGGAGTAGTTGGTCATATAACGGGCACTTTGTGAGACGTTTTCAAAGTTTTTAATTGTCAATTTTTTAATTTAGGTATATTTTGTAAACTTTTAAAAAGTTAAGGTGCATTTTAAAATTTTTTGTCCATTGAAAATTAAATATTTATATTTAACTTAATATAAAAAATTAAAAATTATATTTTTAACTTTGAGTAAATTACTAGTTTATTTTTACATTAATTTGATTAAAGGTAGCATTGCATTAAAAATCTTAAATTAAAAGGGTTTTTTGTGAAGATCTTAATAATAAAAAAATATTCTTTAAATTAAAAGGATTGTTTATTTACACCGAAGGATCCTCGGGCAAAATTTCCTGCTTTCTTGTTACTACAGATGACTTGAATGCTGGCCACGATATATTAATTTCTACTAAATAATCCCACCTGATACAAGATTGCTTATTATCTTTCAATGTGATTGTGCTGAACTGGTCTTAAGCTAGATATGACTAACCAATTCTGGGAATGCCGGTTCATTAAAGAAGATAAATGCAAAACATAAGACAGCAGTTCCTGCATTGCACATGAAAATAAAACAGCAGATTCCAGCTGTATACTAGGAAACTATGATGTCTTTTTGACATCTTAACCGCAGACGACAAAAACTTCCAATTTCCTTTTTCTTCCCCTTTTTTTTCTCATTTCTGATGTTTGTGTTGGGGGGGTGGGGGGCAACCACTTTTGCCGAGATGATAAAGGAGGAAACTGGCCACAACATGATATCATCCTTGCTTCAATTTCTAATAGAGTCTGATCTCTCATCTAGTCCAAAATCTGAAGGACTGTAAAGATCGCACTCCTTCGGAGACTCACTCTTGCTCCTTCCATTTGGTTGTTTGCTCTTCTGAGGCTCAGCATTTCTTTCACCGTCACATTTGAGTTCATTTCCCCTCTTGTCTGTCGAAGGGTCAGACATTCCTTTAGGAACTTCATAAAGGGTTACACTGCCACTTCCAGATTGAAGAATTGCCTCTTCTTGTCCTCCACGTGTTTGAAGGGCTTCAAGTATTTCCACAACTTGGCTCATGACAGGCCGTCCTTTTGGATTCTGGCTGAGACACTGATATGCAAGATTTGCCACCTTAACTGCAGCTTTGTTTGAATATTGGCCCTCCAACCTGGGGTCTAATATCCTCAAGAGCTTCTTGCTGTGATTAAGAAGTGGACGGGCCCACTCGACCAGGTTGTGCTCCCGGCTAGGCCTACTCTTATCCATTGCCCTCCTCCCAATAAGCATCTCAAGTAAAACAACACCAAAACCATAGACATCACTTCTTGCAGTTAAATGTCCTAAGCAAATGAACAGTGAACATCAAGTATGAGTAATAGTGATATTTAACTTAAAGAAACCATAAAAATTGCAAAGAAGCAATGCATTTGATAACCAATGCAACCGGTTTCTCAATCACAACAATCTTAGTTTAATTGTTAAATATATGTGAAAGTATCACGAGAACAGGAAAGGCTATGCATCTCCTGAACTTTAGATTTTGACTGAGGAGATGAAGCTTCAGGCTATCCCCTTGCGGGCGAAGATGCAATTCCTAACAAAAAAAATCTCTTACTAAGAAGTTAAGCAGTTTAATGCACCTGCATACATCAGAGTAGCACCAAGAGAACCTGGAGCTCATATACAAGGAAACATACTCATGCCACAAGAAAGAACAAAACTACTAATGACCTAAATATTGTGAAAGACCAAGAAAGGCCATAAAGAAAACTATGGAGACCCTTCATGTTTTAAGAGAAAGTACAGAATTACAAATGAAAGTACTAATTCATGAAATCCAGTGTTTCTAAGTAGTTACTCTCTGCTTTGTTCAATTCATTTCTTTCTCTTAATGTTTCTTTTCATATAAGGAAACAGTATAAAATCAAGATACCTAATTCACTAATATGAGAGAGACAGAGAGCAAGAGATCCAGTCAGCTATTAAAAGGATGCCAAAATGATTCTCACCGGTCATGACATACTCAGGAGCAGCATAGCCATAAGTTCCCATGACCCGAGTTGATACATGCGTTTGATCTCCCATAGGTCCATCCTTTGCGAGTCCAAAGTCAGAAAGCTTTGCGTTGAAATCCTGAAATTTCACATTGAACCTTTATCCAAAGAATCAAGGTAAGACATTTATGGGGATGCTCAAGATAACATTCAATTCAATTTTACGTAGTCACAGCTACCTTTACGAATTAAATTTCAATTCAAGAGTATTAAGCAAATAAGAAGTTTGATGACAACATAGAAATTGACAAAAATATAAAGACTCAGGGTATTGTGGCTTTCTGGAAGGAGGTTAAGCATATCCAATCTTCCCACTTGGAAGGTGAAGAACGCTATCAAGATTTTACAAAATGCCAAGCATTTGCAGGATGATGAATCAAGAATGAAGGAAGGTCTTTTACAGTGAACTGAAGTTTCTATGAGAAAAACAATAACTAACCACATCTAGTAAAACATTTGAAGTTTTGAAATCCCGGTATATAATAGGCCTTTCAGCAGTGTGAAGAAAAGCAAGTCCTTTTGCAGCATCTAAAGCAATCTTCATTCTTTTTGACCAGGTCAGAGTAGCACAGATTTCTGCAAGCATAGAAGTGCCAAGTTAATAGGAAAAGCTTCATCAGCAAGAATGCATTCTTTAGAATATAGGAGACATTGGCCTTTTTCCCCTCTAGGGCTAAGAGTAAAGAGAATGTAACCACAAAATAAATCAAACATATTAGCAGGAAAACAATAATAATGAGAGGCATGTCAAAGAAAAAACTACAGAGGTACTGCAAGTTTTGGCAGAGTGCTATGAATCTAATTACTTATGAATGTGTGAAATTAAATCACCAAGGTACTGCTTTATTATCAAATAAACACACATGCAAAAGAAAGATTTCGCTACAAATGACAAAAGAGCAGGAAATATAAGCCTTGAGTGCATCCCCTTTTGACTCTTGCTAGAAAACACTCCATGAATACAGGTTAGCAGATTTTTGGTACTAGGTGAGGTAGCACAAAATAATCATCCAACAATAGTTCCAAAACTTCTCAAATGTACTAGCTACTTACTGGGAAAAAGGTGTTTCTCCAAGCTTCCAGATGCCATATATTCATAGACCAACAGCCTGTGGTCACCCTCACAACAATAGCCAATGAGCTTCACCAGGTTAGGGTGCTGAAGCTGCCCTAAATAATTCACTTCTGCCTGCAACAAATGACAATGGTGACTAACAGACTCCCTTTGCATGATTCTTTGGGCACATAAGAAACTTAAAACCCTGACATTTTTGTGTAAGTTTTTCTTTCTTTTGAGAATAAAAGTTATGTATTTGGATTGAATATTATAGATTTGTATGAGTGATTGATATGAGTTAAGCCAGACCCCACATCATTTATAAGATTACAAAACGTGTAAAATATAGTTAATTATCTGAAAGTGTGATTTTAACTAAAATGTACAATTTATGTGAATAGGCAGGACCATATGAGACGTTGGGAGAGAATTAATAGTCATAAGATACCACCTAGGCACAAAATCCTAAATAACCATCAATAGCAGGATACATAAGAGAGGAGGTCTAATCAATAGAGTAAACCAGTCTGAGGGCGTAGGGCTCCAATTACTCCTTAGGACTGAAAATGCCCCTGACTAGACTCATAAATATGCATAGAGCCAAAGGGTAGTTTGGGACCTCATTTAAGTCAGCTTGATAAGGATTTTTCTTTAGACATTGGGACCAGTTCTGGTCTAGCTATTCTACCAAATGGGAAAGACACAGTAACACCAAATGTCATTCTCCATGTTATCAAACAAACTTACCTTGGAAAGTTTCTTAACACATATTTCATGAATAAATCAACCACAAGGGCAAAAGGAAGGGAAGGAGGGAGCAACAAACTACAAAGTTAAGAGATTGGATTTCTTCCAACCTTAATTATGCCTTATAACATCTACTTTCAAGAAAGTTTACAATAAATAATTGACAAGTGTGCAAATATCATATTCCTTGCAAACTAGATCATACATGTTAAAGCATCTGCTTTCAAGGGAATTTATGACTTTTCTTTCCAATGACTAGATGAGTGATGGTGAAGAAGTAACCGGAATGACAATTGATAATTGTGTCAAAAGCTTATTCCTGTAACATCCAAGGGCTATTCCATTCTTATTTCTTGATAAAAGTAAATAGTAACTTTTAATCACGTCATAAAGAAATAACCAAAAATATCAATTGTATCTACAATGCATCTCATTCATGAAGTAGATAAACAATTAACGGAAAATTGAACACAAATTACCAGCCATTCCCTGTCACCCTGCAGGCCTTCAGGATCAAGCTCTTTAATGGCAACGCGGGTTGTCTTGTAACCAGGCCTCACATTCTCATCAATAACTCCTTTGTATACAATCCCAAAGCCACCCTCACCAAGAACTTGATCTGGACGGAAATGCTTGGTTGCTAATTTCATCTCCTCATACGTGAATATATCCACATTACTGTTTCCAGGATTTTGACGTAAATCCTTCACATTTTTCGATATTAACACAATATTGTTTCTGCTATCAGTGCTACAAGTTTCCTGTGCATTTGGTTTCTTTGGTAGCTGAGTATTTGCTTTGGAAGGAGATGCAGCAACTCCGCAAGCTACTGAAATATTGTTTTGATTAACATGCAAGAGACTAACTAATGTTTGTTGTGAGAAAATAATTAAAATTATGACTGAGATATGTATGTTTTACGACACAATTCATGAATCTATATCATGTAATTAAAAAAAAAAAAAGAATCTGGCCTCTTTCAAATAAATTAGTCAAATTAACACTTCATGTAAGGAATTAACTTCTTCCTCTTTGTACACACACATGAAAAGCAAGCATATGAATGAAACAAAGTGTAAGAACTTCCACCGTTCAGAAATTGAATTATGAGGATGCCTTTGCAGCAGTCAAAGGAGTGCAGATGGTCACCCAAATAAATAATCAATTGCAAGAGAACTTGATGCTTTATTTTCAAAAAGCAAAAAGGATACAACTCACTTTCTATCAATCAGTCTGTCTTGCAATTTTCTTTTTATCTCTTTTATATATTTGATCATTATGATCCTGCATCTCTATTTACTTCTAGCATATCTCAGAGAAAGTTTATCTTGCAAAAGAACTAGAATAAGGTCAAATGTGACAGAACAAACTCCATCCATAAACTTCATTAGTTTCAATATGTCAGCATCTGTGTGCGGAGGGGAAGATGGAGTTATATTTCTGTTTAATTAGCTGTCTATCAGGATGAATTTCTGTTGAGTCGGTCAGCCTGTTTCTTTACATTAAGTAGGACGGTATCATTTGTTATATTTGGGCTTGATAGATGAGAATCGTTGGATAAAAACTGTTTGGCTTATGTTTAATTGGATTTAGTTTTGAGGGAGTATATCTGATGTAATTTTTCTTTTGGTAATATCTGTTGTTACTGTGTGTTCTTGGTGTGAGTGAGTCTCAGTGAATTCCCTTGTAAATTTCAGTGAATATTCCTCTGTTTTCTCCAGTTTAATCAATTCTATATACCATTTTCACCCCCTCCATAATATTCTCCCTTCAAGTCATTGTTTTATTGAGTCATTAATCATTCTCTTTGAGAGAATTGATCTGATAGAATTTGTGAGGATTGTGAGACAATATTCCATCCTAACTAGTTGAGAGGCGCAGTTTAGTCGGTAAGGGTCTAAGCTACTTCTCTAAAGTTGTGGGTTCGAATGTATAATGGAGAGATAGGGGAACATTTACAATACTTTTAAGAAGAACAAAAAAAAAACTCACCAATTATGCATTAATAGCTTGTTTGTAACTACTCTGTTGGCTAGTAATGATTAGTAAAAAGCATCTCATCCATTAAGCATTAAATAGTGTTTTTCCATCTTGATACCTTGGCTAACTACTATCGTCCCCAATTTCCATCAGCATACTTAATAACATATAGATGCAACAAGCACTCACACGAAATGTACTAACAAATCTTGAGAAATCTCCATTCTAAACCCCTAAAACATAAAGATACAAATCTTCAGTCACCAAGAAAAAGAACTGTAAAAGAGTTAATCAAAGCCAATCACAACAAACAGGAAGCAATAGAACAACTAAAAACTATCATAAAAGCTTGAATATACTATTACATGAAAAGGTGAGAAACAGTAATACACACCTTTACTGTCATGTTGCTGTAAATCCTCTTCCACGCTTAAACAAGACCCCATCTAATCCGATTTCTCATATATTCACATTTCACCTGCCATTACTGAATAAAAATCAATCCAACCACCCAAAGATAATATTTCTATGATCCAACAAAACCCTTCTCTGTTCACTTCACAATGTACAAATTTGTAAATGTCAAATCACCATCTCTGCTCAAAGAAGCCCCTAAACCCCCTTCAACTTCCCAAAATCCGAAGAGACTTGTCAGCAATCACCCTGCTTTTGCAAGAACTCGTCTGGGATGGCGAAAAATCCAAAGAATTCAACGAAAGTTCCAAGAAAAGGAAGAGTGTGAGAGTATAATGAAGTCTGCTTCTGTTCATATAATTTTCTTTCTAAGGATGTCCAAATGATGCGAAGGAAGAAAATGCCAAATCCCACAGCGGGCTTGGTCTGGTCAAGACTCTTTTCATGGCCAACTGCCTTTTGGCCAAAATGCCCTCTAGTTTTCATATATCGGCAGTAGTTTTTTTTCTTTTAGTATGCCATTATTGAACTCCTAGTTTTATTTTTATTTTTTAAAAAAATCATATTTCTTTTGTTTTCTTACTCACAGAGAAAAATAAAAAAAGGATAATAGGAAGAGAAATGAAAAATAAAAATTATCATTGAAATGGGTAATTGTGCCAATATAGTTGCATGAAAAAGTAGCTTTAAGATTATTATTTCTATTAAAATTAAAATGTTTTAAATTGCTTGCAATGAGAAATAATGACAGAAAGTATGATTCTAATTTCTAAAGTAAAAAGGTTAAACATGATAATACAGAAAAGTGACTATAATTATTTAATCAATTAATTTTTGACATTTTTGGAAATAAAGAAGCGATTTTTAAATCTAAGAACATTTGTTTAATTAGTGATGTCTTAACTAATTAAATTTCAACTTACCAATATTATAATATTAATTTGGTTAGGAGCATTCAAATTATATTATATATAACTTGATAAGAAAGTACATTTTAGAAATATAACCTCTAAAAAATAAAAAGAAAACCTCTCTGTTTGAAATAAAAAATTATTCTTTTCTTTTTAAAAAAATAAAAGTATTCAAAGTTGCAAAGTTTAATAATTTACATTGAATAAGACCTATAATGCCAGAAGATGAAAGTTCTTTAAAATCTCTTGTTAATCCCATCTTTCTAGCATATTTTTCTTCTTACTAATTCTCCTTTTTTCCTTTTTCTTCTTCTTCTTCTTCTTTTTGGCCTTCTCTTAGAAATGAAAAGATACCAAACTTTCAATTTGGGCGCAAAGAACTAGAAGAATCACTTGAAAAAGGAAAAAGGAAAAAAGAAAAAGGGAAGCCAACTTTACATAACTATATAAGAATAGCAATGACTAAACATTCAAAGAAAAGAAAAGTCTAATAAATATAATTTTATCTCTTACTCTTTTAATTTCAAAATAAGTGTTATCATAGATATTTTTATTTTGTTTCAAAATAAGTGTCTTTCAAAGTATCAATTATTATTATTTTCTAATTTTATTCCTAATTAAATGGAGAGATAATGAAAGTGGGTGGTAATTAATTTGAAGAGAGACAATAAGAGATTGATTTAGAATATTTATTAAAATGTATATTTGACTTTTTTAAAAAAGGTAGATTTAAAATTTAATATTAAAACTTATATTATTTTCAACATTCTTAATATATGTGTAAATATTTAAAATGATACTTATTTTAAAACAAATGAATTAATATCTTTTAACAATGAAGTGTGTCAAATTTTCATGCATCTGTGAGACAATGGCAATGATAAAAAACCATCAGGGGTAATATTGGAATATTGCGGTTGATATATATATATATTCCTCTTTTCTCCCTCTCTCTCTCTCTAATAGCATTCTCTCTCCTCTCTTTATCAAATAATTGCAATTTAATAAATAGACTACATTAGTAATGTCATTTCTGGATTTTAAATTGAAATAAAATATACACTTTTGTTTGTTTGTTATATTAAGCCTAATTAGGGATGGGCATTATTTAGTTCAGATTAATTGTTTGGATTGAATTTTAAAATTTAGTTTGAATTTTCGATGTAACAATCTAATACAATTCGGTCTTTGAGAAAGGAAATTATTTCGATTTGGTCTTCAATTTTAAAGGTCGGATTGGACTGAAGACCGAATTCATATTTTTATAACAATAATAATTAATCATTTTTGTTTCTAATTTCATGATTTTTTTTCTCTTGACAAAAATCTTGCAAATGATACAAGAATTTCATATAATGAGATGATTTTTTTTTAATTTTTATGAATGGTATGTAAATTTCACGTAGACATTACAAAATAATTATAAAAAACTAATATTTCATTTTAAATATATATAAAATGGAATTTCGATTTTGACCGAACCAAGTTGGACCGAATCGAAATATTTTGATTTTAGATTTTTCAATCTTTAATTTTTCGATCTTATAAATATTACGATTTGATTTGATTTTCATCAAGAAAAAATTGAAAATCAAATAAACTAAATTTTTAGATTAAATATCAAATCGAAAATCGAATAGTCACTCGTATTCCTAACCCCAAAGAGGGCTCTTCCATCCACTATTCGTTAGTTTGCAGGTATTATTATTATTTGACCAGGGTAGATTTGTCCACGCGTTTGTATCAGTACCACACGGTTCGAGGCTTTAAATTATTATTGTCCAACGCAGCATTGGCACCCTCTTTTGGGATCAAGTCCTCCAAAATTTTCTTGTTTGAAAAGCAAAAAAAAAAAAAAAAAAAAAAAAAAGAAACATTGTTCAGAAAATTCCTCAGTTATATTTTATCAATTTACCATTTCTAGAATTTTTTTTACACACACGCATATACATATATATATATATATATAATATACTTCATTTGTCTATTTTTATAATATTTATTTTTTCTCGCTCCGTAAGTATTTATTATACTTGAAATAAAAAAGAAAATAAATAAGAGCAAAATAGTCAATAATAGACAAAACAATCATAAAATGTAAAAAAACATAATGTATTTAAAGAAAAGTGAATTTGTTTGTTGTATATTATAAAAAGTGATAGATTAAATATAAAAACATCTTTTGTGTGTAATATATATTACTTTAGAATTAAATCTTTAATTTTTATTTTAATTTATTCTGAATTAAATTTTCAATTTACTTATATATACATATTTTTTATATAAAATCATATTAATAACTCGTTTAATTTAAAAAATTTATATATCATCACTCATTATTTTAATTTAAAGAATTTACATAACACTAACTTATATATCACGACATCTATTATATTAATATTAAGAATAATTTGATAATTTAATTAAAAATATTTCTTAATATATAATTAAAATAAAAAAGTACAATTCAATTTCAGATAAATGAATATTTAAATTGAATATATTTGGGTGCAATAAGTCAATGCATATTTAAAAGCACAAGCATAACAAATGTAATCTATTCATATCATTATTAGTTATATAATGAATTGGGTACTTCACCGGCACCGCAAGTCCATCACCTTAACAATGTATATATAAGTTTAGAAGGCTCAATGTATGAAGATGTACATTAAATAAGGACATATCAGGTAATTGAGAAATTCATTACTATTTAAAAAAGAAAATAAGCTTATAATTTTGTATAAAAGGTGAAAAATGAAAAGTGAACTTGTCTTGTGGGCTAGTGGAGTAGAGATTTGGACGTTGATTTGATTGAACAATTGAGTGTGCTATTGGTTTTTTTTTTTTTTTGAAATAAGTGTGTTGGTTTAGAATTTTTTATATAGATTAAAAAATCATTAATTGATCTAAACTACTCATTTCAATCTAAAATAGATGCTAAAATTTTATTATTCTAATTTATTTGTCAAATTTCATTAACTAATCGGATAATAAATGATTGTGTCTTGTCCTAAGTTGACATATGCTTTAGACGGTAGAAAGTAAAATGCTTTATTGTTGTTTTTATTTAATCAAAATAAATTCCCATTTATTCATTTTTACTATATTTGTTTCCAAATTTTCGCATTGTAAATCATAGTGAAGTTCAAAAAAAAAAAAAAATTAAACTCAAACAATTTCTTCCAAATGAGACTATTAGTGAAGGTAGGCATTTCAACAACAATACCTTTTTATTCTTTAATTTTTAATTTATTGCTATATATGTCATATTGTGATTGGACCAAGTTAGTGTTTTTATGGAACAAAAAGATTTAATTGGTTAAATCATAATTGAATTAGAATTTAATCGTAATTAAGTGATGATATTATAATTCTAAATTCTAAATTATATTCAGCATAATTAAAAGAAATCTCTCTCTCTCTCTCTCTCTCTATATATATATATATATATATGTTAGTAAAACTATGAAAGTAATGTTTCCTATTTGGTGAGCCAGAAAACTAGAAAATAAAGTTGATCTTACTTATGAAAAATAAATAAAAAAGGAGAAAGAATTATACTCTAAAAAGTTGTCAAAGAAAGTATAGTATTTAATTCTAGCCACTTTTATTATTCTAAAATGTAGTTCAAATTTTCTCCATTTTATGCATAAAAAGGTATTATTACCTGTTTAATGTTTAGTTGGTCTAATAATTTATTGGTTCGATCAATTAATTTCTTAATTGAATTGAATATTATACTATGACTTTCTTTTCTTTTATTGTTTTCAAAATAAAATAGTTTTGAGTTGAATCGAACTTTTTTTATCATTGATTCACTATCCATACTGGTCCAGCTAAATAGTCCAATCTAATTTGTGAAAGCCTTGCTCCCGCGCACTAAACTCTCAATAATATTATGGCTTGGAAACTCTGGATATTTTGACCGTTGACTTATAAATAATAAATGTTTTCTTTTTGTGGTCAAGAAATCAATAAAAAATTCACTTTTTGTCTGATTGTAATGGGAAGGATGTGGATTCTGATTGGTCCAAAGTCAAGGACAAAATTTATTTTGAAAAGAAGGGACAAAATGAATTAATAGCATGTTTTTATTTGACTAAGTCGAACAAAATGAAATTATGACAACAATTATTTTGAAGCACAATGCTCTTTACACTTTAACATATCAAATGTTGAAACCAAGTTGTTTATGAGTTATGACTTTTTTGGTGAAGAAATGCAAAAGGTATGGCGAAAGCCAATTTAAGTTTCTAGGCAACTGAAGGATTAATTTTGTATTCACTTGATTTTAGTTGAATTTTGAATGTAAGAATATCCACGAGAATCACTTCCTCAGTCCCACGAAGAATGATAAATAGACATTTTTGTACAGATTAAGAAAATATTTTTAATGTTATTAAAATTGTAAATTATTTCCTTATTCTTCCTATTTTACCTTTTCACCTTACATTTAAAATTTGGTTAAATTTAAGTTTAATTATGTGAAAATGTGTATAAATTTGGTTTAAAATGTATGAAAAATTGTGTAACTATTTTTGAAAAATAAAATCTTTAACTTAATGTGTATTATTCCAGTAGTTTGAAAAAAGTTTTATAATAGCAAAATTGTTGAGTGGAGGTATTTTAGATAACTAAAAATTAAATAGTATCATCAATAAAGAAATTGGGCTATAATTTAAGACGGACGAAAAAAGAAAACAAGTCTATCTTAGTGGGATGAATGAATTATATAAAAGGTTTCTCTTTATGTAATTTTTAGGAAAATAGAAGGAAAAAAAGTAAAAGATAACATTTCTTAAACATTAATTTTCCCGTTCAAGATTAAATGTTCACATTTTTCTAAGATATTCAAAAGTGAATGCTTATTTTTATCAAATAAATATATTATTTATTTAAAATTCTATTAACAATTTCTCTTAATTTAAGAAACTTATTATTTATTAAATATAAATGTATCGCTAACCACATTAATTGTAAAAATAACGTTGTAAATTACTCATAGTCAAAAGCTCTACTTAATTTCAATTCCAAATAAAAAAGGATACATTCAATTTTGGGATAGAGGTTACTCATAAAAGCTATGGTCTTTAGCTCTTATGAGTTGTGGGGTTTTCTTTCCCATTTTAAGGTATATATAGCTTGCATAAAGCCACCTTTACACAAAAAAGGAGAAAGAGACAATTAATGGAGCAAGTCTCTCAAAAAATTAACATTCAACTCTACTTATAAAGCTATGTTGTCCAACTTTTATGGTTTTTAGGTTTTATTTCCTATTTTGTGCAACTTACAAAAGGCTCCTTATGGAATCCTTTAATCAACACCAATCACCTTACAATATTTCAATTGCTTATCTGCTTTCCCAGCAATGACCTACTGCTCAATTATGGATAAAAATCTTCACAAAAAATTCTTAACATTTCTCATTGGCCAAAAGTGAAATTCTACCAATAACTAGGATTAGGTGATGACGATATTATTGTTAGTTTGGGTGAATCATGAATGTTGTTATAACTATTGTGTAGTAGTATATGACAAGGAGTTTATCAATCCTCAAGGATTTGTGGCAATGATGGGAAATTTGTGAAAACGTGGTAGCTTTATCATTCAACAATTGTAAGACAATATATCCTTCATCTTTTCCTTGGCACTATGGATACTCATCATGGCTCTTGAAATTTCAACAATAAAATGGTAATTTTACAACCATTGACTCCATATTGAAGCATATCTGAGCATTCTCCACATTATGCTTTGAAGTGGACTTGAACATTCACACTATTTAGCACGAGATTTTGAGTTTCGTGCGTCTACCATTTCACCACAAGACATCTTGAAAAATGAATTGCATTTTGTGTTCAAATAGTTAGTTTGACAAAAATTTACTTTACACATTGGAGATCGAGGTGCAAATTTTATTGGATTATGCCCTAAATCTTTCATTGGATGGTTGCTTTGGCAAATTATGTATCATGATATCATCTTATAACTTTTTATTATTACATTTGTTTTGATATTTTTGTTATATTGTTATATTGTAACAATATAACAAAATTATATTGTTATATTGTAACAATATAACAAAATTATATTGTTACTTTTTATTATTGTTATATTTTTGATATTTTCTTACAATATTATTGTTATATTGTAATTTACAATATATATATCAGTAAATTACATGGTAATGCTCATTAAAGTAGTTAATCTAAGAATGTTATATTCTTAATTCTCTTTATTCAAGTATTATTTAGTGTAAGGATAACAATAATACATCAAGATAGTGTGTGATATTGAGTCAACACATATGTACATGTTAGAGATCTATCTATTGAACTTATTTGACATGAGATCACTACATGGGCCATTTTATGAGTGTCACGAGGGATTCTATAATGATGATGGTATTTTTTTTTATAAAGATTGAAAGCCAAAAATGCTTTTAATTTTTTAATTTTGATTAATAACAAACATTGATAAGGACTAATGACTTATTTATACAAGTGATAGAGTTTTTGGATTCATGATCTAATCCATACAATGACAAGAATTCAAATCTTTAAGGAAGCATACAAGTCAAGACTATTAAGATATGAAAACAAGTGTTTAATGGATTAGATAAGAACTAGATATGTAGTTTTAGAGTTTGATATCCTTTAGATTTATCTAGTTTACCTTTAATTGAGTATTTGTTTCTAAAGGTTTCTCTTTGAACTTAAAATGTTTTTCAAAACAAGTTTTAAGTGATAGAATATGTTTTTGGTATTTAAAATGTTTTGAAAAACATGCATATTGATTTCAAAGCTCAAATGTTTTATAAACCTTTGTTGAACTAGTACTATTACTTATATATGGTTGATTGAAATCATCATTTATGTGTTAAAGTATTGTGGATGCACAAATAAACATGTTTCGGTTAAATTAAAGTGGTTCAGGTATCGTCAACGAGTTGATTATCTTGTGGATGTATGTGCTGTTAAATTTTGTTAATCAATCAACTTGTGAGCAACCTTGTAGTTGATTGCAAGTGAGTTTAGGTCATCCACAAGATGAAAATCATTATCTGAAAGTTGACCAGTGAGCTTGCGAATGATTTACCGATCGACAATAAATTGTCACTGAGATTCCAACAACTATATTTTTTAATATTGAGAACAAACTTATAAATACCCAAACATTTGGAATTCTTTAAAAAGAACAATTTTTGAGTAAAAACATTGAATATCTTGATTATTTAACATCATAGAAGCATCCAAAAACCCTTTTACATTGTTGAAATCATTCAAGAAGGACTTTCATATTCTGAATTTTGTGTAATCTTGGCAAACTATTACTCAAAAAAATGATTGCGTTTCAAATTGATATATCTTCATATTAAAGTAAATTCTATAATACTCTTTATATATTATCATGTATTGCAATTTTATCAAGGTTGCAAGTAACATAAAACCCTAAGTGTTGGAGTAAGTCTTATGTGTATTGTTTTGTATTCAAGATTGAATTGCAAAACTATTAGGTGAACATTGGATTGACTTGTATTGTAAAGACTTCACTAAATAGAGTATTGAGATTAGGTTTTATAAATATTGTGTGGTAAAACTCAAGGATTAAGTGAGCTTTGATTGTTTAATAGGTTTGGTAAAACCCTAAGGTGAATTGAGTGATCATCTTGTTGTAATCTCATTTATTTGATTAGTGAAGGATTTATGGAAATCCTTGAGTAGATAGCTCAGGTTAGTGAAGTAGGTTTATTTGGATAAACCGAATTACTATAAATCATTGTATTCATTGATTTAATTTATGTTATCTATTTGAATACTTTATTACACACACAACTTGTACACCACGTATTTGATATTTGTTGTCAAGAGAAGTGTATAATTGAATTAGGTTTGAAAAATTTAATAAAAACCTTATTCACCCCATCTCTTATGTTTTTCAAAGATAATTATTAAGTATATGTGATGATTCATGAAAAACCTAAAAGGGGGGGTGAATTAGGTTTTAACCGATTTTTCCAAACTAAATTCAAACAATACTTTCTAAGACAACAAATAACAAATACTTGGTGCTCAACCAGTGTGTGAAATAATGTGTTCAAGATATTGACAAACAACACAATGATTTATAGTGGTTTGGTTTATCCAACAAAACCTAATCAACTACCTTGAGCTATCTACTCAAGGATTTCACAAAACTTTTCACTAAATTAGTACAAGAGATTACAATAGAGGCTCACCTAATTCCCTTAGGGTTTTACAACACAAACATCTTACCCAATCAAGGTTCAGCCAACTCTTTGAGTTTTACAAAACAACCTTGATTACACACCTATCTCTAATACAACAATTAATGAAATATATACACTTATGACAATCACAATTTTCTATGATTCAAGGCTCACTCCAACCCTTAGAGTTTTAAACTCAATGCAACATTGAATAAAACATAAAATATAAGAAAATGAATAATTTGATATAGATATCACCTTTGTGTGAAGATATATAAATTTAAAGCATAAGTACCTCATTGTGTAATACTTTCTTCTAGATTGCTCAAGAACGCCAATGATTTAGTATAAACTCTTATTTTGAGAATTTCATAATGTGAATGTTATATTTGGGTTCCAAAATGATTTCAATTTATTTTATATAGAGTAAGAATAAGATTTTTGTTAAAAAATTCATTAGATAGAGTTTTTCAAACAATTGGATATTTATATGCGTGCTCCAATGGTCATAAAAATGTATGTTGGAATCCCACTCAGGAGAAGTGCGGTCGATCGCATATCAGACGGGTCGTTCGCACCATCATCCGTACGTGTTAAAAGATAGAAGTTAGAGCGGTAAAACCAGCAATTATTTAAATTAATTTAGTCCTGGTCCAAAATAAACTTCAGTGTTTTATGTAACGGTAATTATCTCAAAATCTCATTAATTAATAACTTTAGTACATGTCCTTGCTAACGGTAAATAAATTACTCACAATTTATGACTCAAATAAAGAATTTTAAGAAGTGAAATCAAGAATAAGAAGGATAACTTTACTTGGATTTCTCCCGGACTGTTCATCAATATTCTTGAAATTTATCCAAAAACTTTCCAAAATAAACTCTAAAAATTCCTAAAAATACCTAATATTTATTACACATGAACCATTATGTCGAGGAGATTACATATCTCTACAAAATATTGGTAAGAAATTTTTGTAGAGTTTTTTGTTGTAAAAGGTTGTACAAACATAGTAATTTTGTGCTAAATTTATAGAAATTTACAAGGGTAATTTGGAGTAAAAATAAATAAAATATGACAAAAATAAAAGTAGTGAAGGACAAAGTGGAGTTTCTGAAAAGTTGGGGCAAAATGCATGAAATGGAGAAAATTGTATCAGCCGCTACATGTCGCCATCTCATAGGTCGCGCCTTTCTTCAATCGTTGTCCATGCCACGTGTCGTCATCTGATTGGTTCGAAATTTGACACACTGAATCATCATCAGTTTTGTGCGTGTTGGCACGTGTCTCGGCATTGCCAAATGCAAAATGCATTCAGATTTAGTCACATCACCATCCTCTACGCTTGACACGTGTCCTCGCCATTTGTTTCTTGCATATATGAAAGTCGAGTTCCACATGTCGTCGTTTGATTCGCTCTTTGTGCTGATGAAGCGGCTAACAAGGCTGTCTTGTACACGTGGCAGTGCCACGTGTCATACACTGTAGCAATTTTTTTTTTACAAAAAGCAATAAATATCTTACTACAAACAAAAAATATTAATAAGAAATGTAAAATAATCATAAAATAACATAACTTAAATGAAATTAAACACAAATACCATAATAAAATTACATAAAAATACATCTACTTTTTTTGTTTAATCAAATGGCTAATGAAAAAAGAAAAGGGACAAAAATTGATAGCGCACCTTTGCAATTTTCACAAGACATATTACTCTATTTCTTTTCACTTGTTAATTCTTCCCACAATAAATCATTTTTTTGTTAAAATAATTCATATAAGAGATTTTTTACTTGAAATTAAACTCAAATTAACACCATTCATGTTACATTTATTTCCTTATTCTTTTGCTCACTTTTATTTTTTCGAAAATAAAAGACATTTTTTGAAATGTAATCGACAAAAAAAAAAAAAGATGCTTGCATTAATAAGACCTTTTCTCACTTTATCTTCATTCTTCCCTTTTCTTTGTTAAAATGAAAATTGATGATTTCTTTGAAAAAGATAATTTAAGACAAAAAGACCAATATGGTCATACTTAATTACATTGGGATGAATATGACAAAGAAAAAAGATGAATAGAGATTACGTTAGGGGTGACAATATTGGATATGACACGCGAACCTGACACGAACATGACATGATATTAGCGGGTTAGGGTTAGAATTTCACGGGTTGACGGATTCGTGTGTCAATCCATTTAACGTTAAACGAATTCGCGAGTACATAGATTGAATCTGCATAAACCGCAGGTAACCTGCCAATCCATTTATTTGTTTTAATTATTTATTTAAAAGCCATTTATATTCTTAAATTTAAGTTAACTTATTATATCTAATCTCTAACCACATTTGTTTGTTTTTTTATTCTAATGTAGTAAGCTAATGAGTAGTGTCTTTTAGGTCATTTTTATTTTGTAATTTTTTGAATTCATGAGTTTTTTTGGGCCATTTATAAATTATGATAATCTTTCTTGGAGGGATTCATGAGTTTTTTTGGGCATATTCTATCCAATCACAATTTATCACTATATAAATGGTAATGATGATGATTTTTTTTAAAAAATAGAAATTAACACAAGATGTCACCAGAATGGTTCTTCTTCTATTGAGCTGCAAGGATTCAATAAATAATTTAGTCTTAATATATTTTATACTTTTCTCATGCGTATTTGTCTATTTCGATGAATGTTACGATGATTTTTTTAAAAAACTTTTATTGCAATGAGTTGGGATGATCAAACTTTATTTTGTTGAGATGTGAAAAACCTAAGAAGGCGATTTTTCTGACTTTAAATCAAACAATACTTTCTAAGATAACAAATAACAAACACTTGGTGCTCAAACAGTGTGTGAAATAATGTGTTCAAGAAATAGGCAAAGGACAAAGAGATTTATAGTGGTTCTAAATAAGGTGACCGTGTTGACGAGTTGACTTGGTTGACAGGTTCATGTGTTATGTTGACACAATGTTTTAGCGTGTCATGTTTGGATTCACAAATTGAACATGATTATTAATTGTGTCGTGTTTATCTTAATATGTTAATAACTTGCATCACGACACGATAAACATTCATAGATTACATTATCCAAAGGTGTAAATACTTGAGGTTTAAAAAGTATACAATAACTCTTAAAAAACCAAAACAAATTCATAACACAAAAACCCGACCCTATAAAATAACGGCCCATATGGATGTGGCCCAGTCA
This sequence comes from Apocynum venetum, assembly GCA_019593545.1. Lineage (NCBI taxonomy): Eukaryota > Viridiplantae > Streptophyta > Magnoliopsida > Gentianales > Apocynaceae > Apocynum > Apocynum venetum. The sequence goes on from SRSM01000149.1 coordinate 2,033,249, forward strand.
GGCCCAAATAACGTTTTGAATTCTGATCAAATTCTCGCAGTGTCCACCGTCATTGCAAAAGGCGCTTGATCTAGGTTTTCTGCTTTAGCAGCTACAATTGCTCCCGAAGCCCGTAATAGGGAGAGAGAAGCTCAAGAAAATGGCTGATGAGGCTAACAAAGCGGTAAGAGAATTTTTGGAAAACCGTTTTTTCTTCTGAATAAATGAGTTCTAGATTCATTTTTGTTCTTCTGTGTGTGAATAGGCTTTTCTTGAGATTCAAGGTCGTATGATTGAAACTACCGCGAAATTGAAACAGGTATTTTTTATACAATTAAAACTTTTACATACCAACCAAATATAGTTAGTTATTTACTTATAATCTTGTTTAATACTGTCCTCTATTCGTATTGTCTGACTATTTTTGTTCTGCAGCTATATAACAATTATTTCCCTTCAGTAGATGGTTATTTTCTTGATTCAAGTATGTATTATGAGTTTGATTAGATAGTTCCCCCCCCCCTTTTGAATGTCCATTTCAGTTAGTATGTTTAAGGAAGTTAAAGTTTTAAATTTAATAATATGAAGGTTACTTGTGGAAATTTATATAATCTCTATGGTTATTTTGAAAAAGTGAGCACTTTTTTTTGCTTTTCTAAAACATTTCAAAATTGAAATATAAACGTTTAATTTTGAACCTAAGGATGTTTATAGGAAATAAGCAATGTGAGCAACTGGCTCGAGTCAAAGTCAGGAATGCTGAAGGTTCAGTTGAAAAGAAAATGATCATACTCGATATTATTATGCTGCTGATTGAGTTTTGGTGTTTCATTGCTTGCTTTAATGGAAAATGGATAAGAAGGATAAGTATGAATCAGTAGAAATGTAAGCTTGTTATTTCAAAGAAGGATAAGAAGGATAACATTTGAGTCTGACATTTAAACTATCCCTTTTCCACTATAGAAAATGTAACTTATAGTCAGGCTATATATTTGATTATCTTTGATGGAATAAGTACCCCATCACTCCTGAGGTCAGATGAAGTTTTTAGATATCATAGATTTTGTTCTTTAAGATGAGTGTTTCAGCAAACATAGCCACCAAATTTGTATTGCTTTCAATTTGCTAGAAACAGTCTTTCAATAAATTCTTGACTTTCTATTATCTCTTACAGTTAAATTGAATCAAGATCTTTATTTTCAGCATTGGCTTTTGGAAAATTTTCTAGTTGGTTAGTGTAGAGTTGTTTGAGATGTTGACCTAACTGAAGGTAAAAACATTATCTGGTATTTAGGTTCAGAGCCAGCTACGGAATAAGGAAGGGGAGAAGAAGCGTGCTTATTTAACTCTGGAGGAGCTGCGACAGTTGTCTGATGATACCAATACATACAAATCCATAGGTATGGGGTATGACATATATTTCCTTGTGAACAGTTTCTCCAAATCACTCTTATCTGGATATTTTTCTCTAGCTTACTATTTCTTAACACTGCATGTAAAATTTGATAGTTTTTAAAGATGTTGGAGTTTTATCTGAAACAACAGAGGATGTTGAAGATAGAATCTACAATCAGGAAGAAGCAAGCCACGGTTACTCAGTTAGGACCTGTGGGGGACACATTTCGCAATCAGTCAAGTTTTTAATTATCTTTTAGCAATCATCAACTGATAACATCTAAACTATTTAGGGAATGATATGAAGTTTAGGTCTAGAGAACTGCACCACCACTTCTTTGGATAGTCGAAGCAAAAGGTCGATTCATATTTAAATTAGTAATAAGCCTTTATTTGTTCATATCTATCTTGTTAATTGCCACCATCTCTTGTTGGTAGGATAAATATTTGTACTTGAATATTTATTTATTTAATTTTTGAGGTAACTGTCATACATTCATTAATACTTGAATTTATGTACTTCAGCTTTTGTGTTGGTGATTAGTTATTCTTTTTGGTTCTTTGCAGGAAGAACGTGAGTTCATAAAATCCAAAATGCATGTGGTTTAGATGGATCTGCGCTGTTATTAATTTGTATCTGTTAATTTTGTGGTTCATTTTGGTTATTTTCTCTGCTTTGGTCTATTCTTTTGATGATCTATATCTTTGCAATTGCATTCTTTTGCCTTTGCTATTACAGGTTTGTTTTAGAGCACAAATCAGTGTTAATGGATGAACAAGAACTGAAGTTCAAGGATAGTGAAACTGCAATTGGATCCTTACAGGTTATCTACATTTTTACATTCTGCTTTTTGTCAGCTTATTTCTATCCCATCAGACAATAGCATTAGGGTAGATATTACCTTACTTTTTTTATGTCCACAAAGATACATTTTTGATCAGGATTTGGAAAGAGCAAAAATCCATCTTTTGATGTCTAATAATGATTCACAAACTATATATTTTCTTGAATATAGCATTTCAAATTCTGCATCAGATATGTCTACTCAATAGTAATAATGAAGATAGAATATAGCAAAGTTAATATTAAACGGTTGTGTAATATTTTGTATTTTGGTTTAGTGTCGAGCTGCTTATGCTGTTAAACTTTTTATCATGCCTACCTTGGTAGATTTGTGTGAAATCTATTTTTGTCTGAGAATGGCAGAAGCTTTGTTTCTTCATTACATGTTTGTGTCTCATAGAATTTTGGGTCTGAAGTACTTCCTGGATTATGGATTTAGGATTGAGAAAATTTTGATCTAATTCTCGTTTTATTTTGGTGGAATTTTCTTTATCTGAATGTAGAATAAAATTTTCCTTTTATAACATTCCCTTGAGGATTGAGGATCATGTTTTGTCAAGCATTTCAGTTAGACAGTGTCTTGAAGGTTTTATTGTTGAAAGGTTGATCAAGAAAGAATCTCTCATTTTATGTTGGTCCTGCAAGTTACATGTTATTGACTTTTGGGTTTGTGCTGCATTGATTTTCTACATTCCCTGGATTCGTTTGGTCAATCTTGATGACTGTCTCAGATTTTGTTTTATGGTTTCCTTAATAGCAATCTCACATAAATTGACTGTGATCTGTAAAACAGACAGAAGGTAAATCAGAAACATTTCAAGGCTTCTTGATGATTGGGAGTTAGATAGTCTTGAAAGGGAACTTTTCAAAGATTTCTTGTTCTATTGAGGGAGATTCTCTCTACTGCTGGAAATGACTGAGTATCATGTTTTAATTGATTTTCCTGTAACATCGTTACAGGCAGCCTCTGCGTTGGCTTCTATATTTACATGTGCACATACTTCCTTGACATGTTTACAATTGGATTCTTGTGCATTGTACTCCTTTTTTTCTGGCCTGTGTTGGTAGTAAATTTTTATCTAATAATAGTTTAGCATAAAGTTTTTCTTGAATTCTTAAGTCCTTGTCTGTCTAAATCTAAGATATCCTTGCTGGGTGTTGAACAGACATCAAAGGAATACTTAGAAAAGCAGATGGGAGAGGTGGAGGCCAACCTCAGAGAGCTGTTGCAACAAGACCCTGGTCTTGCTCGACAGATAATGTCCATGTCTGTAATGTAATTTCAGTTTCGTAGAAATTTGTATTTCTGTGCTTTCTCTTTTCTTGATCGAAAACGAAACAATGCTGGAGAAATCATAGACTGGAAAAATGTGTTTCAAGTGTCCTTTTCTCCTGTTGCATCTGATTCCCAGTTGATATGTATCCCTTTATTCGCGAGTTTTTAATTCATGCACTGGAATAAAGGGCAAAATGTCTCTTGTAGGTTGGCAAGTTTGATAATCTTGACCTTTTAATCACTTGGGCTTAGTAATCCAATCACGATTCGTCCTTTTTTTAATTTTTAAATTCAATTTAATGTGAATGTGTGGTAAAATAATTCAATGGGGGAAGAGTGAAATCATTTATCCCGTAAATAGTGCTAAGCAAGATGAACCTTTAATTGCAATTTTTATGCTTATCTAAATCAAAATTAAATTTATTATATAGAGGTCTCACATTGCATTCGTCATAGCAAAGAGTGCTATTCTTTACCTGCCCCTTGGCAGTGTTTTTGCCTAATATGAGTATTATTGTTGTTGTCCATCACTTAGTCGAAATTGTAGCTTTCTATTGTATTTGTACTGTCTTCTTTTATCGATGTTGAGATTTGGAAATAACTTACAAGATTTCGATGAAAGAAGCTGCCTCTCTTATAGATGTTATTAGAAGATTATCATTGGCCCAGTATTCCATTACGCGTGTTTTCCAAGGAGAAGATCTCAATGGGCATTTGGTATTTTTGGGATATCAAAATAACTGAAGGAAACATTTATGCTTGAATGCACGGAGATAGATTTGTGCTCCTAAACAGTCTAGGATTTACACTCTCAGAAAATGTTAAAATTGCATTCATAGCAAAATTGAGACGGTAGATGATAACTTGAAAAGAACTAGATGATTGATAAGGTCCAAATACTTGAGAGGAAGGCTCAGGAGTTGTACTTGATGCCCAACAATGTCCCAAGGATGCCTCGTAGAATTAGAATCTCTTGAAAGGAAGTGTGATATAAATTGGGGAAACCTTCTGGTCTTTACTTTTGGAATGATTTTTGGGTTCAAACTCTAAGTTTGGCTATTCCCGTGATGGTTTTGTGGTACAGGTGAGCTCTCCATCATCAGACGGGCCACTAATGTGAAACTCCAAATTCTTTGGCATGGAACATTGATTTTTTGTTTGACCTTTTCCTGATGATTTCGTAGGACAAAACAACTACCGGACATTTTAGATTTTAGGCATGAACCATCCATTTTCCTTTTGTTAATGATCTTAGTCAGCAAAAGTCTGGATCAATCAATGAGAAAGTTAGTTAATCAGTCACAGAAACTCTCAACAATATATGTTATTCCTCTTTACTTGGATGTGTTGAGAGAGGGGTTCAATTCCATTAACCAAAAAAAAAGAAAAAAAAAGAAGAAAAAACTGTTATAACAATTAATCAATTAGTTTTTATATTATTAAATAGACTTATTTTTATCAAAAAAAGAGAGTTGATTTAAGTTATTTTGAACGTGATTTGTACATTTCCCACTTATACCTTTTGTTTGTTACTTTTGGATGAAAAATAGATTTTTTTTTTATTGTGAAAATTACCTTTTTACCTTGGCAGGTAAAAACAGCGTTGGGATCGTATTAATCCTTTTAAATGAGCTAAATTTGATTTCAAGGTGTTCAGCTATTTCTAAGGTTGCTTGTGAGCAAAAAATGTAAGAATAATTTTTTGGGGTGAATTACCAACATGCCCATGGGGTTAAAAATTATGTAAATGCCAAGGTTCAACCATCCTAAATCAGTATTTTTGTAATTTAATGGTTCATTATTTTCGTTACATATATCTAGTTATATTATATTTTCACTAAACTTGTTTTCTTGTATGATTTTCTTTGTGTATACGGTAAGGTTTTATGCTTGCCAATAAAGGAGAAAAATCATTGCAAATATCCAAGAAGCTGGAGATAATGAAGAAGAAATGATCACCAGTGATCTAAATGTTGGAGATAATGACAAGATTGGTTGACGACATTTGAAGATGAAAAACAAGAATAGTAAAATCAGCTTGACACTTTTTGGTAAAAAAAATCATATCTTGATGTGAAAAATTACAAAAAATGTTATTCAAGTGGCTATGGAAAGAGATTTCATGTAACAGTTGATTCAGTGGAGAAACAGGTCGAAATTTCACGTAAAAGTTGATTCAAAATATGCTAATGAAAATTATTCCATGCAATCAAGGCTATCCTTTCTTATCATGCAACCATTTTTCTCCTATAAATATAGGGCTCTTGTATCATTAAAGCAGTGGGAGTGTGAGGGAATTGCTAAAGTTTATAGCTTGGTTTTTCTGTGTATTAGTTTCTATTTTGTAAAATAAGTTGGTAGAGAAAGTTTGAGGGAAGAAGTTCAACCTTGAAATCAAGCTTTGTAAGCCATATTCTTCATTAATCTAATCAGTTCTTATTTCTCTTTTACTTCATCAATCCGTATCCTGCATGAATTTAATTGTTCATTTAGTTTTGAATTTTGAAATGTTAGGCTAAGTTTTCTCTAACTAGGATTAAATGTGAAAATTAGTAGTGTATTGATGGTTTAATTAGATAACTCTTGTTTAATTAATCTTGTCATTAATTTTATTACTTGTTTTTAATGCTTGTAAAACTTGGTCACTTTTGCATGATTAAATATTCTTTTATGAAGTAATCAAATGTGAAGTATTTTAATAGGATCATATATAATAAAAACATTTTATAAAATAGACTAGAAAACAAGGGGATTTTCTAAGTAAATACTTTCCATCTTTTAAAACTTTTAAATTACTAAACAATATTACTAGTTTTATGTAGGGTGCCAATGAAACTTTTGACGAAGCATGCGAAAGATTCAAAGATTCCTTGAGGAAATGTCCTCATCATGAAATTGCAAAGTGGATGCAAATCCAAATCTTCTACAATGGCCTAAACACAAATGCAAGAGCTAATTTAGATGCAGTTAGTGGTGAAACATTTTTGAAAAATGATCATGATATTGCTTGGGAAATGTTGGATGAGATAGCTACCAGAAATTGTTAATGCAGCAAAAGATCAATTCCTAATAAAGTTACAGGTGTTTTGCAATTGGACACAACCTCAACAATCATGACTCAACTATCATCTTTGAACAAAAAACTTGAGCACTTTGGGATTTAATGGAATGCAAAAGAAATGTGAAACATGCAATGAGATTCATGCTATTAGCCCATATCCTACAAATAATTTCTCTAACTCTTTATTTAATTATGGAGCTGATCATATTGTTAATTTTGTAGGAAAAACTCAAAAGATGAATGATCCATATGCCCAACATACAATTTTGGTTGGAGAAATCATCCTAATTTCTCATGGAATCAAAATTCTCATCCCTATCCAAATTAGAACCAAAGACAAGCACCGTTATGATTTCCTAATCCCTTTGAGAAGAAGTCAAATTTAGAGGACATTGTTGAAAAGTTTGCTACTAGCACTGAGAAATTCATAGTGAAAATTGAAACAAGATTTTAGAACTACGAGACAAGTTTAAAGAATTTGGAGATTTAGGTAGATCAAATGGCTAATCTTTTATTTTATAGATTTAATAATTCTCTGTCTAGTGATACAGAGACAAATCCAAGAGAGTAAAAAGTAATCACTGTCAATGAAAAGGAATTGAAATCCTCAATTAACAAGTTCGAGAAGGATGAATTAGGCTTTATCATATTTTTGCAACTAATTCGATTGAGCACTTTTTAGATAAAAAATATTAAACACTTGGTGTGTATGATGTGTTGTAGCAATGTGTTCACATAAATTGTAGGAATTAAAATAATGAAAATAATGATTTATAGTGGTTTAGTTTATCCAAACAAATCTAATCTACTATTTTGAGTTATCTACTTAAGAATTTTAAAAATCACTTCACTAAATCAAATATAAGAGAATATAAAAGAGGCTCACTCAATTAACTTTAGGGTTTTACAAAAATTTCTAAACCAATTAAGGTTCACTCAACCAATGAGTTTTACAACAATACCTCGACAATTATAATAATATCAAATACAATACTTAGTGAATACACACAACAAAAATAATCACAATTATCTTAAATCCAAGGCTTATCCTAATGCTTAGGGTTTTATGCTATATTAAACTTGAATATCAATACAATTGAGTGATGATAAAAGAGTGATTGATAGTTATCACCTAAGTGTGTAAATATAACAAATTGTAGTGCTATGACCTATTTGAGTAATGACTCAAGATTGCTCAAGAATACCTTTGAATGATTGAAACTCTTCTTGGATGATTTTCAGAATATAGATGTTTAGAAAGGGTTTAAATATGTTTTTAGGACGTTATATAATGAAGTTATATCAAGTTTTAGCTCATAAAACGTTGGTACTTTACTTTTCAAAGACTTTGACATTTATAGACATGTCCAATGGTTAGTCACAAACATAACTGTTAGAATCTTACTCAAACAACTTGCAGTTGTCTGCAAATGCAACAAAGTGCATTGGTGGGTTTGTGGATGATACTTGCAGTCAAGCGATTGTCCATAAATGTACCAGAGTGCACTTGTGGACTTGGGAATGATGCCTATAGTTTTGTGGTCATCTGCAAGGTCAACATGGTCGATTGTAAACTTGCGTAGTAGGTCGACCTCTTGAACCTTTTTGTCATCTACAACATATCCAAACATGCAAAAAAAAAAAAAAGAAAAAGAAAAAAAGAATCCCAAACAACTATACAAGTTGTGGAATCAATAAACAAGAGTTTATCGAATGTTTAAGCGTATGCATAAATTTAAAAAATAATTTTAAATACCTAAAACATATTTTAATATATTGAAACTATTTTGAAAAATGTATTAAGTTTATAGAACAATCTTTAAAAGAAAACACCCAAGGTAAACTAGAGATATTAAACTCTAAAAATTGCACCTCTAATTTCTATCTAATTTAATAAATGTTAATCTTCAACTCTTGAATCCAAGTGCATGTTCTTGAACATTTGAAATACTTGATCTTGCATAGATTACACGAAAACATTAAAAAATATTATCACTGAAGAGAAATGATTAGTCATTATCAATATTTGTTATTAATAAAAATTAAGATATTAAAAATTATAAGGCTTTTATATGCTACACTAATTTACAGAGAATTAAGGCGGTCAAACAAATGATATTAAACAAAAGCACTATGTTGGAGGTAATTCATCTAATATTTTTTTTTAGTGATAATATGTTTCAAATGATAAGAAATCGAGTCTTGAATGTTAAATGGAGACTTAGCCTAGATGATATTATATATTTAAGACTTTAGTAGTTAAAGTTTAATGTTATTAATATTGCCTTATAAAATTTTATATCTTTTAAGATTAGTACAATAAAATCTTTTTTATTGGGAGTAAGCCGAATTCTGGCCAAGAATGTCACGTTAGTAACACGTGATATTTTATGAAAGATGCAAGCAGGGCTTATGATGAAGCTGCCAGAGCACTTAGAGGTGCAAATGCTTGTACATATTCGAATTGCCTGAGAATGGATATGATAATTTGCCTGATAATGCTGAACCATTCTCCTTTAAAGAAGCTTGCAGGACTAATGAGCTTGAAGGCGTTGTTGGTCAAGCTTTATAATGAAATTAACAAGACCTCTGTATCTCCTCTGATCAATTCTTGACCAAATGTCCCTTCTTCTTCCCCTGTTCAATCCCACATCAAATTTCCACCAGCCTTCCCATTGAATAACACCAAAAATAAACCACCTGAATCATCTTCAGTTGCTATAAAGAAATCTCCATGTTGAACAAAAAACATAAGTGCTGTCGTTTCCATCCATAAACAAAGCAAATGAATTCGAAATAAAAAAATCCAATTGTCAATTCACTTCAAAACCCAACTGTCGTTTCCCATCTCCAGCAAAACCCATCTCACTTATTCCTTCCAATTCATTAAATTTTCGTTCATTCCACCGTTCACTCCTCGAATCCGACCAAAACTCAGCGCAATTTTCATAGGCACTTTTTTTTAAAGGAGTACCTCTAACAAAACATCAAGGAAATCAAAACCTAGAATCAAAATTAGACAAAAAAAAAAACACAAAAAATTGGTTGTCAAATTCATACAATCTTTTTCAATATTGCACCGCTTCAATCTTTCTTTTTTTTGAAAACCTTTTTCCTCGTTTTGATTCTTGAGAAGAAGAAAAAGAAGAGATATAATGAAGAGGAGAGGAAGAAAATGAGGAGATGGAGAGAGGAAGGATGAAAGGTGAAGAAACATGGATTTGAGACTTTCTTTGATTTCTGTTATGAAACAAAGAGAGATGAAGAGGAAAGAGAGAGAAGAGGGGAGGGAAGTGGGAAGAAGGAGAGAAGGAAAAGAAGAAAAACAGAGAGAGATGATTTTTTTAAAAACAAATTAAACAGTTGAATAGTGATTTGCCATATATACCCCTATTAGTTTTGCAAAGTAACTATTTGGCCGGAATCCAGCTTAGTTCCAATAAAAAATATTTAATTGAACCAATGCTAAAAAACTACTATCTTTATAATCTAATATTAAATATATCAAAGTTTAATGATTAAAGTCTCAAAGCGTATTGAACCATTTGAGTTAAATTTTAGTGACAACCTTTAACAAAATTATATAATTATTCAAAGGAATGAAATATGATCCCAAATTAATTGGATAAAGCCAAGTAAATAACTAGAAATGAAATTGATTAAGTTTTGGAAAAACAGAATGGATGTAATAAAAGACATACTCTAATATTCTATAATTTTTCATGATTATCTTATTTCAATGCCTTTCTTCTTAATTATAGCAATAAAGCCCCCTGACACACACTTGTTAGTTCCAGAAGTTATTATAATCATTCAAAGCTTTATAGAATACATTTAAGATGATAATTTCAGGAATCAAGTCATAATCATAAGAGAAAGATAGCATGGGAAAGCAAGCAAAGGTAGTTAAATGATCTCTTCAACTTGTGCAGATTATATATATATATATATATGTATGTATGTTAGCTTCTAATATTGTAGAAGCAATGTGATATGTGGGAGATTAAGTTAATTACAAGTAAGAAATATAGGAACCAAAATAGTGGCAGGTTCCACGAGTCAAATAGTTTAAGACCCTTTAACTAGCTTAATCTCAGTTTTGGTTGGTTATAACTGAACATTCAAGGATAATTTGATAAGTTAATTAAAATTAATGAAATTTCTTAATTTTTAGTTAAACTCAAAAGTGAACATTCAATTTTAATTAGGATATTCACTAGTTAAATGCAATTAGAATTTTGCACATTACGAGTTTTGATCTGATTATACTTGCTTTAAATAGTTCATCAAATTTATTTCCAGTAAAACTGAAATCTCATGCTTTGAATACATTCCAGGGAGTCGAAGATTGAGTTGGGCACTACATTTTTCATATGTCAATCGTTGGGGCTGGTGGAGGATCGTTTAGATCTTTTGAAGGATGAGTAATAGGTCTTGAGTAAGCTATGTTGCCTTCTATGCTATCCAAATCCTTCAAAAAATCAAACAATGCAACCAATTAAAATTTCTATTACCAAAATATTTAGATCAAGTCTTTATGTGTCTCAATTTTACAAATGAATCATCAGTAAATTTATAAAACTCACATCATGTAATTATTTGAAGTAATCTTTTACATTCTCAGTACTTTTAATATATAGAAATAATTTTGAAACTTACATAAATAATGATGTTAGTAGAGACCTTTCTAAATACTTCGAGAGATAAATGTAGGAAATATGAGAGAGAGAGAGAGAGAGAGAGAGAGAGAGAGAGAATACCAGAGTAGGCAGGTTGTTGACATTTTTCCCTTCCCTACTTGGGGGAACGTTTTCACAAATATGAAATTTTTTTATGAAAAAAATTAGAAGCAAGAGATGAAGAATTGAAATTCATGTTCATGATTCAGAATGCTTTATAACTTACTTGGCGATGGAATTGCCATAGTTGAGAGGATTTGAATGTCAATAAAAAAAAAAAGTCTAGGCAACTAGAAAAGCCTTCATTTTCATGCTAAGAAGGTTTAGAAAAGACTAATTTTCTTCTGAGCTAACAAGTATTTTCTAATGTCTCTATTCTTTCTTTTTTGACATGTGTGTAAAGTACTTAAATGTTCATCACTTTATCGGAATTTTGGTTTAATTAATAATATAATATTCTCTGACATTTTTTTGGACATTAGACATCTCAATCGTTCCATTCTCATTTATTCAATTTTTCTTAATGCATTAATAGAAGGTAAATGGTAATACTTTTGTAATTTAAGAATGAAATTATCCATTTTGTAAAGATGAAGAAATGAAAAAAAAGGCTAGAAGAAAATAATTGTAGAGATGATTTGATTTAATAATACAACGGATTTGAAAAATTGACAAGATGACAAAAATGAAAAGAGATGATTTGATTTAATAATACAATGAATTTGAACAAATAGGTAGAAGACAAAAATGAAAAAGATATGATTTAATTTAATAATACAATGGACTTGAAAAAATAGGTAGAAGGTAAAAATGAAAAAGAGATGATTTGATTTAATAATGCAATGAATTTGAAAAATTTGGTAGATGACAAATAAAATGAATTTGAAAAAATGGGTAGAAGACAAAACTTTAAATTTGTCTATAAAAATGATTAAAACTGAAAAAACTATTTTTGTCATTTCCTCTCTACCATATCATCAAAATAAATTTCCTCTCTACCACACGATCTTTGCCATTTCAATGATTTATTCAACATCAAGAATGAAAGGTAATTCAACACAAAAAATGAAGGCACTTTAACACCAAGAATGAAAGACACTTTAACAAAAATTTTGTCAGCAAGAAGATTAAAATTCATTGGTCTTTCTGGTAGGAAAAACCTTGGAAGCAAGCCTCCTTATAATAATGCCGCAATTGATTTAGGTAATCGAAAGATTAATATAATATAGGTAGAGGTAATGCTGAATTAGTCGTTGTGGTTGTTCAAGCAGCACAAAAAAAAAAAAAAAACTAAAACAGTAGGTGTTATTCCAATTCCTGTAAAACCTTTATATGACAGAACGATGTGATCTGAGATACAAATTAATTCAATTTATGAATTCATAGGTATCATGATATAAAAATTTGATGCACTCATAGTATTACTAGAAGGTTATGACATGTTAGAAAAATTGTTCAATATACTTTCTTGATTAAATTTGAATTTACATAATAAACCTATCGATTTGTTTAAGGTCAATAATTTATTTGACGATTTATTGACGTATTTTGACAAGGTTGTTGAACATAAGTTTCTATTTCATATTTAAAGAAGACTTCTTATTTCAATAGCTATTATGTGTGAGGAGCTATTATTTCAAGAGGACTTCTTATAACTTTAGATTAGAAATTTTTATTCCTATCGTAAATCATGAAATGCCTCTAATTAATTGGTTCATTCCAAATAAAAAATGAAAAAAAAAAACAGATAAGTTTGATTTAGAGCTAAAATTGTAAAAATATTGAGGCTATCGAATTGACTACTCGTGCCATCTTCATCAACTTCTCCACCAAGTTATACATTTTATGGATGTAATGTGTATTTTATGAATTTTATGGTTGTATTGTGTATTTTATAAATTAATTGGATGTATTTTATATTTTAGGTATTGCACTTTTGTACTTTCTCAATTCTTCTTTAATAATTTTGATAATTTACATTTCTCATCATATTTTTTTTCTTAGAAAATCAACTATGTATTGTGAAGTTCAATTTTATGGATGCATTTCTTAAAAGTTTAGCATTGTGAAGTTGTATCTTATATTTTGGGATGGAGAGAGTATTATATTTTACTACTTAGTTGAAATAATTTAATTAGATATGATTTCTACTATATTGTTTTTGGGCAAAAGATCCAAAATACCCTTCAACTTTTCAAAAGTTCATGAAATGCCCCTAAACTTGGAAAATGAAAAAAATGCACCTAAACTTTTAAAAGTGTCATGAAATGAACTTTTGTCGCTTGATGCCGTTAAATTCCTTATTTTGTTAGTCACGTGTCAGTCACATGATGTTTTTAAAGATATTTTGGTCATCTTTCTTAATTTTATTTTTTATTTTTCTTTTCTTGTTCCTTTAAAACCTTAATCTTTCTTATTTTATTTTTTCTTTAAAATCCACCGGCCACAACCGCCATCACATTCGTTGCCATCGCTACCACTGCCTCCTTTACCACCTTTTTTTTTTTTTTTTTAAGTTTGTGTCTATCTTCAATTTAAGTTTGCACAAACTATACATATAACCTCTCTTTTCATATGCTTTAGTTTTGAAGTCTCCAAACTAAAAAAATTTTCTAATGTTGTTGACTCAATTCTCCTTGAATTAATTTTGGGTGACTTAGAAATTAGTAAGGGGATAGAAGGAAGAGTAAGCAACAGAGGGATGTTGTACCATGAAGTACAAGAGTAGAGGTATACGTTGCATTAACATGGTGTTGCAGATTTATTCTTCTCAGAGTACGATTTGGTGCCGTTAGCTTCCGATCTCGACCACCGAGAGTGCCATATGATGCTACAAGCTGGTGGTGATGTTCTCTCTAGCCCAAACGAGTCTCACAACATCTCTTTTGTTGGTGATTTCAATATATAGGTTCTAGAAAAGGCTTTAGAGGTGTTGGATATGTAAAAATCCTTTGAGTTGCAGAGCCTTGAGGATTTGTTTATGTGTTTTCAAATCCTTCAAAGGTTAATCAATTCCTCACATTTTCAGCCTTGAAGTGCTTTAATTTTTAGGCCTTTGTTCAAAATGGTAGTGGTAGTGATGGTATTGGTGGATGACGACTGATGGTGGTGGTGACCATAACTTGGTGAGGAAGAAGAAGAATAGAAGAGAGGGGAAGAAAGAGAAAGGAGGAAAAATGTTTGGATTTTAATTTTTTAAAGAATTTTTATTGTTTCTTTGTGAGGACAAAAATATCTTTAACAGTTATCTTGTGAAAATCACATGTTTGACAGAAAATATGAGTTAACATCATCAAGTGACAAAGTTCATTTTGTGCTACTTTTTAAAATTTCGAGTGCATTTTTTGTCATTTTCCAAATTTAGGAAAATTTTGTGGACTTTTAGAAAGTTGAAGGGCATTTTGGATCTTTTGCCATATATTTTTTTTAAAAAGAAAAGAATAAAAAAGAAATAAAAAAAACCTATTCAAACAACTTGTAAATTAGGACAAAAAACATCAATTTTCAAGTGCCTGGTGAAAACATGATCCGTACAAACACAAAAATAAGGGCATATTAGTAAGATCACATGTTTCTTAATATATGCATTGCTTAAAACTAAAATGTAAGATATGTGTATATTAGTAAGATTCACTACTATAGAGCACTATTCACAGAAAAAATTGCAACATTCTTGGGGGGCAGCCTCTCCCATTGCCCCCTGGATCCACCACTGCAGCCACTAGTGCCCATCATTTTCCTCATATATATATATATATATATATATATAACCCATCCAAATTTATAATAATTTTAGGTATATTGTCTATACCTCTTGTTTTGTTAATTATGGGTAAATACTTCGAATATGTCTGAAGTTTACCAAAATAACACAAATGCACTTGGTCTATGAAATTGGCTTTTTTTCCACTTGAACATTCAAATAAACCCACAACATGCACTTCCTGTCTTGTGCTGTCGTTAACCACTCTCCCTCGTCAAGCATGTGACAATTTTGTCATCCAAAAAGTCAGGGCCGACCTTGAGATTTTGGGGGCTCGGTGCAAGTTTTAGAAATGAGGCCCTAGATTGCTATGAACTTTTATACATTTTATATTGATATATGTACATATAAAGTAATTAAAAATATTTTGAAAACTCAATAACATTAATATCATAATAAAAATAACATAAAAAACTATCAAATAATCACCTAAATATTACTCGCCTAGCATTTTTTGAAGCAAATGTACTAATTAGGTGTGTATAATCTAATTGTTCCACCAAATGTTTTTCAATTGATAATATAGCTAAGCCATTCAATCTTTCATAAGACATAATTGACCGAATATAAGATTTGATCAATTTCAAATTTTGAAAAGTTTTTATCTGTCGAAGCAACTGTAACTGGTATTCTCAATAAAATTATATAAGCAATCCATGCATTTGAAAAACAACCATCCATATAGCTCAAATAATTCAACACTTCCATGGACTTTTCCATTTTTTTGGGTAAAATTTCTTTCAAGATTCTCAATTCTCGATATAAGTCATTCCCATGAATATCTGAATGCTCACCATATGTCAAATAACCTTCAAAAGTGATACAATACTTTTTCAAACTATCATCGTCTGTAGCTTTTAATTTCCTCAAGTTAAACAAAAATCCAAAAGTTTTTTCATACTTTTGGAATTTTTCAAATATACTGATTAGTGAAGTATATGCTTGATCCACTATATAAATGAAGTAATTAATTCTAAATGATTCAGTAGTTGATAGTGTCATTTCTTCACTAAGACTCTCATCAATATGTCATTTCTTCAAATGATACGTTTTTCACGAAAAACAACTTCAACTTTCATCTCATTTGCCATCTTTCTTGTGTTAGCCTGGGCCTCATCAAAACCAGTTAATCTGTATTTTTCAAGGAAGGATATAAGTCCTTTTAACTAATCAATAGCAACATCAATATACATGTCTTCAAATTGAAGTGTTTTACTAACAGTGTTGATAGTAAACAACAAATCATACCAAATAAGAATTCAAAATCATTCAATTCATGAATTACTAAAGACTCAGCTTTACTCTCTGTCTTGGGATCTTTACTAGTATTTGCCAAGTGAATTAAAACATCTCTTATCTTTAGAGCATTTTCTATAATGGGTTTAACATTTTCGATGTGACTTTCGCAATGAGTTTGTGATAGTGGTTTAAGTGTGTGGGTTTGCACATGATCAATGAAAACTTTCCATCTCTTAGTAGATGATGAGAACAATGTATATATTCGTTGTATCACTCCAAAAAAAGGACATAGCTTTAGGACAACAATTGGTCATATCACGGAGAGTCAAATTAAGATTGTGACATCCACAAGGAATGTAGAATGCTCTAAGATTTATTTCCACACTCTTGTTTGCACACCTTTGTATTTTCCTTTCATAATCTAACCATTATCATATCATTGTGCTCTTATATCATCAACTTTAAGTTTAAAATTGACCGATACTTTCATAATCTCATTGAAAAACCCTTCCCCTGTTGTATCATGTACCTTTAAAAATTCAAGAAAAAATTCTTCAAGCACTATAGGGCATTGTGAAACATCCACACATCATATTATTAGATACATTTGTTCCTCATGACTTGCATCTCGTGTGCAATCAACTATGATAGAAAAAATATTTTGCCTATTTGATCTAGTGAGTATTGAACTTTTGACTTCACTTGAAAGCAACAATATTAATTCAGTTTGAATTTTATGACCAATGTAATGGTAATGAATCTCTTGTGAATCAATGCATCGGATGTGCTCTTGCATTATTGGGTCAAATTCAGCAATCATCTCAATTAGATTTAAGAAATTTTCATTGTTCTCTTGATAAATCTTCTCATTATTTCTACGGAAAGCCAAGGTAGTCTTTGCAAGTCTTTTAACCATTGCAATTATCCTAAACAATACTTGCCTCCAATGCTCCTTCTCTTTATTGATTTGTTTTTGCACACTTTCATCAATTGTCTAAGACTTTTGCAATCTTTTTTCCAGCTCAATCCAACTGCCCATGTAACTAATATGTTCGTTACTAGTCTCATGAGATGCAAACCTGTGAAAAAGAAATTTTCAATCTTTGTAACTCTCATTGTTCAATTGATTCCTGATTCCATTTTTCTTAAATAACTTACAACAAAAGCAAAATACTCTATCCAAAGAAATTGAATATACTAGCCACTTCCTTTCTTGTTCCTCTCCATTTGGCAACTTTCAAATGTAATTCACAGAAGTGAAATGCCTAGATAAATTATCTTTTGGAAAGGGAAAATCATCAACTCTTTTAGGACCTCTTTCAACTAACATATTCTTGAGATTCCTATCAATATTAATCCAATTCCCTGGATCATCAACGTTCAAAGGATAATTAATTGGCTTACTTAAATCTTCAATACTTGAATCTTGATTCTCGTTATGATTTTCTTTTCCTTGCTAAATGGGTTCGTCATTATCATTCTCATCTGTAGGTTGATGATGTTCTTCATTATCAGTGTTAATCACAGGATCATCGTGCAATTCATTATCAACCCGAGTCTCTTATTCCTCACTCACAAAATCTTGAGTTGAACTCTCTGTTTGTCTATTGGTTGTGAAATACTTATTCAAATATCCAACTTGAGAATTATTAATTAATTTCCCTTTTATTGTTTATTCATTTTTTGTGCCCTTGAAAGATAGTTTCAATTTCTAATAGGGGGCCATGATGAAGTTCGTGTTCACTCAAAACAGGTAAATAGTGTAAACGTGATAAATAAGATGATATGTAAATTAGTATACAAATTCCTCTTTAAGCAATAAATATTTAATAGTGGAGCAAGCAATACAAAAAAAATCATATTAATCTTAGGGAAATTTTTTACAGTGATCCTAATTATATTATATATATATAATTAAAATTTGTGATAATAAGTAATTTATATCAAATAAATATATACATTAATTAATTATACATTTTGGTAAAATTTATTCCTTAATTGACAGATACAAAAAAGAATTGGACCTCAATTCACAAAACACCCTAACTTTAAGTTACTAATTTGAAATTCACTCATATAATTATATATCAATTCTTAATTTCTTTTATGATAGATGCTACAAAAGAAACCATAAAAACCTTAGCCTCAATAGTCTACAATCTCGTGAACTAAATAGTCTAAATTCTTGCCAAAATTTGAAGGGCTCACATCGTCTTCTCAAGATTTGCTCTATTAATGGTCATAGAATTTTTTAATATTAGAGAATTTCTATCAATCAATATTCACATATCTAAAAATAAAATTGAAAAGAAAATTCTATATTGAATCATTATCATATATCATCATCATCTTTCTATACAAAATAAAAAAAAAAAAAAATTCACAATCCATTTTTCCACCAAAAGATTTATTCATCAATACAAAGAAAGAAAGAAAAAAACCCAAAATTCGAATCCTTAAAAAAAAAAAAAAAAAAAGCTTTGGAGTAAGAGAAAGAGATTTACTTGATGGAGATTTCAATTGCTTTGGAGACTTTGATTAATTGTTAATGGTTGATGGCTTGATTACTTTCTTTCGTCTGCATGACCCGCAGTTCTCTCTGTCTCTCGGCTATCTGCAATATACTTGGTTTCCAATTTCCACAAAGCAATGCAATCGATATTCAGTTTTTTTTTAAAAAAAATTTAGGGGGTCCAAGCTCCAAGGCAATGGCCTCCTCCAACTCTCATTAGGGTCGGCCCCGCGGCCCCTGCCAAAAGTACCCCTATGCGTGGAAAAGTTTTCCCTCTTGCATATTTGACTCCTAATGGCGCTTTGACTTTTCCAACAAAACTCCATCTCTTTTATCAATTTAAGTTCCAAAATCTAATCCCAAAGTTGAAGAAAGTCAAGACATTGAGATTTAAGATGCCCAGAAGGTGTAGATCTATAATGCCCAATAACATGAGCATGCTTCAATATTCTTTAACAAGATATTGATAATTAACAAAGAATTGAAAAGCTAGTTGGATCATTACTCTTAGTTAGTCTACTTTGAATTGATATTTAATAAAATTATTCAATTACTTTATTATATTAGTTAGTTTTTTAGTTTACTCGATTTGGATCGGTTTAAGTTAAGGTTAGTAATATTTTTTTTGATAGTTAATCACTATTATACTCATTAATTAATTGCAATTAGAATTTTGTACATCAAGTGTTCTGATAAGTGAAAGTGGCGTTTCCAACCCATATTAGATTTGAATATTGGGAAAAGATATGATAAAATTAGGGAACACACACACACACACACACATATATATATATATATATATATATAATGCACTTTCTCACTTTTCCATTAAACATTTCATCAAATGATTATTCTACTAATTATATTACTTTAAATAATTCATTTTTTTCTTCAATAAAACTGAAATCTCAGGCTTTGAACACATTGCAGGGAGTCGAAGACTGAGTCTGGCACTGCATTTTTCATATGTAAATAGTTGGGGCTGGCGGAGGATCATTTGGATCATGTGGAGGATGAGGAACAGGATCTGAGTAATCTATGTTTCCTTCTGTGCTATCCAAATCCTTCAAAAATGAAACAGTACAACCAATTAAACTTTCTATTAGCAAATATTTAGATCTAAGTCTTTAAGTGTCTCAATTTTACAAATGATTCATCAGAAAATTTTAAAGTCTCATACTATACATAGAGAGAGAGAGAGAATACCAGAGCAAGCAAATTGTTGGCATTTTCCCTTTCCCTACTTGGAGGAATGTTTTCTACAAAGATGGAAACTTTTATATAAATAAATTAAAAGCAAGAGACGAAGAATTGAAATTCTTGTTCATAATTCACAATGCTCTATAACCTACCTAGCGATGGAATTGCCATAGTTGAGAGGATGTGAACATAAATGAAAAGAAATGTCATGGTTACTAGAAAAATCTTCATTTTCATGCTAAGAAGGTTTACAAAAGAATATGAATGAATAAGGTTAGCTATGAAAAGAAGAACAAAATTGGGGGTACTTTTATAGCAATAAAATTTGCTAGAAAGTTGTAAAACTTTAATTATGATAATTGCCACATTCCGTTTTTTAGTCATTGTTGCATTTTGAAAGTTCAGGCCTATTAAGGGAATTCTTAATTTAAAACGAAGAATAAGATATATATCAATGAACAAATTTAGGGGAGGGGGTATTGTTTTGGTAGAAAATATTTGGAAAATGAGTGAATCATTAATTATGAGAACTGCCTCTTCTTCCATAGTATAGTCATTCTCACATTTGAATGTCATGTCTATTTAGGAAATTCTTAATTCGATGAAGGTGTGATGATGCATCTTTGGTCCACAACTAAAATCTTATCAGAAGGAACTAGTGAAATTATCAAAGCCAAAATAGAACAACAAATATATCAAAGACTTTGAATACGTAGCCCCGTATTAGTTTTTTTAAAAGAAATTTTTAATTTTTTTTTAAAAATATATCAAAATCACTAGTAAATTAAGTTTCATTTTCATGCTGAAAAATGTTATAGAAGAATGAGAATGAATAAAGTTAGCTTTAAAAAGAAGAAAAAGATGTCAAAAAAGAAAGAAAGAAAATAAGAGTGTGTTTTTGTAGAAAATATTTTGAAATTGAGTGGAGTATTAATTATCAGAAGTGGCTCTCATTCCATTGTATAATCATTCTCATATTTAAAATTTCATGTTTATAAAGGAATTTCTTAATTCAATATAACATTTCATGTCTGGTAGGGAAATTCTTAATTTGATGAAGTTTTGATAATACTACATTTGCCGATATGAATGAACTTATAATCATGGAATCGACTCCACGACTCAAATCTTATATGAAGTCAACAAATCAAGGAGTCCACAACTCAAATCTTATCTGAAGTCAACAAAAGTATCAAGGAAATTGTTAGTTGTCTCAATGACAAGAAAAAACAGAATAAATTACCTTATTGGCACTTGAAAGATTTAAAAACAAATTAATGCAACTATACATATGGAAAAAGAATAGTGTAATGGACTGAGTGAACAGTGTAGTGATAAAGCAATAGATACATCAATTGGGTAGAGTTGGCAATATGAATCGACCCACTTTGACTTGCTAAATTTTGGATTAAACGGTTGACAAAATCTGTTATACGATTCTTAAATTTAAATTTAGTAATTTCTATATAGATAGGAAAAGTAGGAATCAAATCTATAAAGATTTACTAACTTTTAAATTAAAAAAATTAATCAGAAAAGATTTTAGAGGTTTTGTTATTTTGAGAAAAGAAAATAACAATAATTAAGAGAAATATTTTTTGTATTTGAAATTGTAAACATAATTAAAAAAGAATTTGGAATAAAAATAATATAAACGGGGTTAACAAATAACTAGTATCAAATTATTATTTTCTTGGATTAATCATAGATAAAAACACTATTAAATAGTTGGTTTTAGAATCCCGATTAACTCAAACAGATTAATCTCTAATTTAATTAAACACCATTACCAATCAGCATGTATAGGATGCTCAATCAAATTTCATGAAGTAAATAAGACATCACCAATATTAAATTGTATATAACAATTAATTTAATTATATACAATTTAAATTATATAATTCCGTCACTAATTTAATTAAGCCAAGAATTGCAACTCAATTAAACTAGTAAATGCTACTTGAATCATTAATACAAGATTAATAATCCTATCTATATAATCACATTTATTAACTAAATTATCAATCCAATTAATTCACATAATTATATTAATTAAAACATAAATTATACAAAAACTTAATTAATATATATAATTATACTAAATAATAAAAATATATATTTCTATAAAAAATATTAGATTTATATTAACTAAACAAATTAAGAGGTTCAACTGGTCATTTAAATAAATTAAATTAAAAGTATAAAGGCTCGGCTTGTCATAAAAAGAAATTAAACTAGTTAGGAGGCTCAACCTTCCATAAAAAAAGATATAAAAGTAAATTAAACTAATTAGGTGGCTTGGTATTCCATTTGCGATATTTAAAGTGCATAAAGTAAAAATAATACAGAATAGGTGGATAAACCGACCATAAGTCCAGTTAATTAAATCCAAATAGAAATTAAGCACAACGAAAATTATCTTATAATCGTATTTATTAATAACTTAACACATATCCTTTCTAACAAAAAGGAAATTACTCACAAGAAATAAAAGATAAAACTCCTCCGAAAATATTAAAATTATCCGGACATAATTTATTTTCTAAATATTACAAAAGACTTGAAAATTATTCTAAAAATTCTGAAAACTATATTAATATGAAGATAATAATAAAAGAAAGAAATTTCAAAAGAAATGAAAAAGATTGAAGTTAAATTGGTGAAAAAATGATAAAAACAAGTTATATATTTATAAGCATAAAAATTAGAAGCAAAATGGTGCTCACAACATCTTGAAATTTCGACTGGTGGCGGAATTAATCACGTGTCATCACGTGTTGGCCTATGATGGGTTGACGAAGGCGCCACTTGGCGCGCCTGACTTCTGGGGATGCCTTTTCACTTCAATTTTTTTTCTTTCATTTTTCTCTTGATTGAAATGACGCGTTTGAAGCTTCACTAAGGCATGTCCTTGTTGGCTCCACATCGATGCTGACTGGGCTGATGCAGCTAATATGGCATCTTCTTACTCGTCCTTGATGTACGTCATCAATGAAGTGTGTTTTTTAAAATTTATTTATTTACTTTTCCAACATTTCTTTTTTTTCTTTTTTTTCCAAAATATACTAAAAGACTTACAAAAATGAAATAGAAAAGAAATGTGAAATATATTCATTAAATAACATAATTAATTTATTTTTAAACGAAATACCTTCATTGAATAGGGTAAAAAATAATTAATTTATGAGGACATTAACTAAGTGGATAAATCGATCATAAGTCAAATTAATTAAATTAAATAGAAATTAAATAGAAATAAAATTATCTCATAATCTCATTTATTAATAATTTAACACATATCTTTGCTAACAAAATAAAATTACTCATAATACATATTTAATAAATATAAGATGAAATTTATAAACATTTAGAAAGAGAAATTAAAAGATAAAACTCTCCGACAATATTACAATTATCCAGGATATAATTTATTTTCTAAAATTATTCTTAAAATTATGGAAAACTATATTAATATGAAAATAATAATAAAAGAAAGAAATTGTAAAAGAAATGAAGATAATTTGAACTAAATTAGTGAAAAAATGATAAAACAACCTCTCTATTTATGGACAAAAAAAAAAAAACAGGGGCAAAATGATAAATGTGGCCTATTTTGACCCGTTTTGGCCTGCGGCTATAGGGGAGAGTATACTGGGGCATCTAATATTGGCTTGAATAGAATTGAACCAAAATGGTCCAGCCCATTTTGACCAGCTACCTAATTATGCTAGGTCAAAACGAGGTTGCGCCATGTTTCCCACCTCTAAATCGGGGGAATGAAGATTTGAAACCTCTTGGGGTTTAACCAGGTTACCTTTGTATGGACTAAAATGGACAAAATATCATATCTTAATGTGTATAAATTGTTCACTTTTAAATTTACATCACGTGTGAATCATGGAGGAAAGTCACTCACTCTTAAGATTTAGGATTAGTTGGAGGCAAGTTTCGACACTTAAATAATAAAAACAGAAAAAGACTAGTGTAAAGAGAATAATATATTTTTTATTTATTACTAAAATAGGTAATGCTCTGGAATATATAGTAATTTTAGGTAGATAGTCTTGTACTTCTTGTTTATTTAAAATCGTTTTCTCAAATCGATTGCTTTTTGTCAAGTGATTTTGGTTATACTCATATATAGATTTAAACGGATTTTTGTGTAATTTCAGCGTCTATTTGCTGCAAAAAGTTTTGGATGAACTCATGGTCTAAAACTGGATACTCGGCACATGCACCATCTTGTTTGTAAGAATCAGGATGACGCGAACAAAATATTAGGTTACTTGAACTTGTTTGGCCTCTGAAAGAGTACAACTAAATTTGGCATAAGAGTTTGAACTCGTTGATAATTATGTGATTATTAATTGTAAATAATTATTTTCGATTTTTTTTATCGCAAGCTACTTGCAAAATTTTGATATTGTTTTTGAAAGAAGCGTAATGATCAATTTTATACATGAAAATTGATACTGAAAGACTTCATGTTTTAAAAAAGAAAAATGTCAATGTTAAAAAATTCAGTTTGGAAAGAGCGCCCAAGCGCTTGACACCCAATGCCCTGGCCCAAGTTCTCCTAGTGCACTCTAATTGAGTTGCATTTTCACCCAATCTACTCAAAGATTTTGTGTAATCTATTGTAATTTCCTATTTATTCAAAGATTTCACAAAACTTTTCACTAATTTAGTACAAGATATTAAAATAGAGGCTCGCCCAATTCTCTTTAGGGTTTCACAACACAAATCTCTTACCCAATCAAGGTTCACCCAACTCTTTGAGTTTTACAATACAACCTTGATTATTCACTTATATCTAATACAACAATTAATGAAATATATACACTTAAGACAATCACAATTATCTATAATTTAAGTCTCGCTTTAACGCTTAGAGTTTTAAGCTCAATGCAACATTGAATAAAACTTACAAGACAAGAATATGAATAGTTTGATATAAAAATCATCTTAATGTGAAGATATATCAATTTGAAGTATAAACACCTCATTGAGTAATATGTTTCTCTAGATTGCTCAAGAACACCAATGATTTAGTAAATACCCTCCTTGGATGATTTTCACAATGTAAATGTTATAAAAAGGGTTTCAAAATGTTCTGGAATCAGATTTTTGCTCAAAAAGTCGTAGTGCTGAGTTTTTTACACAATTCATAAAAATGGTTGTTTGAATCTCATTCCGGAGAAGTGTGGTCGACCACATATCACACTGGTCGTCCGCACTATCATCCGCAAGTGTTCTAGAGAACTCTAGACATACTGCGGATGATGAACTAAGTAGTTCGGTCGACCGCACCATCATCCGCAAGTGTACCAGAGAGCTCTGGACATTCGACGAACGATGAGTTAAGTAGTTTAGTCGACTGCATGATCTATGGTCGACCACACATGCAGTCAGGTTGACCGCACATGTATCCAAATCATGTAATACAACATTTCAATCAACTCTAAGAGTTTGTGGAATATATTTTATAGAATTTTAAGTATATGCATATATTTTGAAAATCATTTCAAATACCCAACTCATGTTTTATCTTTATGAGGTGCATTTTGAAGAACTTTTCATTTTAATTGAGCAACCTATAGAAATTATTACTCATAGAGGTAGACCTAGAAATATCTAAGTGAAAAATAACACTACACCTCTAGATCCTATCTAATACAGAAACTGCTTATCTTCAACGATTGACAATATATGAATTTTCCTAAAGACTTGAAACTTCGATCTTGCATGGATTGGACATATGAATCCTAAAATACCAACACTTATACAATTAAGACATTAGTCCTCGTCAATGTTTGTCATTAATCAAAACTAATACATTAAAAGCTTTAAGGCTTTCAATTTCCCCCTTTTTGATAATGACAAATATTGATGTAATGTGATGGATATAACAATTAAGTGCAAGGATTCAAAGTAAGGAAGAGTTTATAAGTACTTAAAGAAACTTTTAAAAACGCTCCCCCTTACAATATGCTAAGTATTTGTAAGATATCACATATAACATATAACCATTTAGTTAGATAATATCAAGAAATATATTGAATGAAACATTTTTCGAACTAAATATTGGCTCTCAAAATGAAAAGATTCATTATAAGTATATGAGATAACTTCCTAGCTTATATATGCTCAAATGAGCCTATTTTTTCACTAACTTCTGTATCCTCCTTCCTTCCAGTTATAAAAACATATAGATAGATTATAAAAACATGTATAAAGCTCCCCCTATCAATTTGCATCAGTTTTGTAAAAATTTTGACAGAGTTTCCTTTGTAACTGTTATAAAAACCATTTTTACAACACAAGTTTAACAAGCAAACAGAGATGAAATATATCGCATAAGGCCAAGCCGGCCATCAATACACAATTTCCATTCTCCTTCAGTCAATCAAAAACATAATTTAAAACCAATGATTGCCATACTTAACCTTTTAGAGCTGTTTCTTCTTTGTCTTGGTTTTGGTCAAGTTCATCTCAAATTTTCCTAAAACAAGAGGTTAGTTTCATAATAATTTTATATTGCAATCAACAGTAGTTTTTCTCCCCCTTTGTCATCATTCCAAAGAATGGATAGAAATGATATAACTAAATCAATAAACAATAAAGTCCCTCAACTACTAAGGAGTCATCATTGGGGAAAAAAAATATAAATGAAAAGACAAATTTTGCAATAGAGTTCAAAGTTAGGTGGCTAGAAATGAGTACAAAAGAAATAGACATAAATTATATCCTAGGCCTTCTCATATAAATTTTGGTTGTGAAAGATGATGGTCTAGCAGGCAGCTCAACAGGTGGGGGCATGTCACTGGAAGATGGTGGCGGTGTAGAAATGTCAACCTGAACACTGTGAAGCGCTTCAAGATGATACTTGATATTTGTAATCTCAACACCATAGTACTCCACCCGTGATGGCAAATCGTCGATCTTGAAGTTAAGTGTCTTGAAGTGATTGTCAAATGTGTTGAACATCGAACCAATATGAGATAATAGTTCTTCCAAGGCACTCAAGATGGTAGGATGTGGAGTGGATTCATCTTCCTCTCCAACTTTTTCTTTACCTTTGGCCTTCTTTAATTCTGGGGCCACGGGGATAATATCTTCTTCATTCTCAAGATGAAGTGATCATTTAACGCCTTGGGAGCCCTCAGCTTCTTCCGGGACAAATTCATCACCAAAAACATCTTCGGTAATGATAATTGATGGATCTTTTCCTATCAACCTTGCTGTCTCCTTTGTTGCCATAGAGATCTTTTCTGGAGATATATTCTTCTTCAAATCTCATGTGCCATTGAGACATAGAGCCGACATTTTCTTGAAAGATGCAAAATTGAACTTGAACACATATTTTATGTCCTTCAATTATGGGAATTATACGTTGAAGAACCGGAGGACATTGGTTAATAATCGTCCATAACGCAAGCTTTTGGAAACACCTTTACTCTTCTCAATGGTAGCTATCATATGTTGTACCATGATATAGCTGAGATCCACCTTAATTCTCTTGACCAACATAAGCATGATGAACTTATGTATAAAAGTAACTGTAGTTTTATGTCCTTCAGTTGGTATGAAAATGTTAGTACACATATCATGAAGGATGTGATGCTCAAAACTAAACATATTGGCTTCTCTCTTGACTAAGTTGACAAAGGATTTTCCTTGGGTGAACAGCTTCTCAAAAGCCTCAAGGGAGAAATCCTTGTGCCTGATCCTTTGGTGAGTAGTGAAGTACTCAATCCTATCAAGAGGAATCTCTAATATTTCATATAAGCCCATGGAAGCAAAATGCATATTTATCCCATTGACTCTTGAAACATAAGTAGTCCTTATGTCTCACCTTCTTTTTCTATCACTTTTTCAAGATTAGCATAAAATTGATATACA
This sequence comes from Apocynum venetum, assembly GCA_019593545.1. Classification (NCBI taxonomy): domain Eukaryota; kingdom Viridiplantae; phylum Streptophyta; class Magnoliopsida; order Gentianales; family Apocynaceae; genus Apocynum; species Apocynum venetum. The sequence goes on from SRSM01000149.1 coordinate 2,061,099, forward strand.
AGATCAGTGTATAAAGACTCTTCATGATCTATTATACTATCCCATCCTTGCTAAGCCACATATGTAAGGATTCTATCGAAGAGAAATTCAAATCTATCAATGGTACTCCCAGAGATTACCTGACGATTTTTGAGATAATCGCTGTAACGGGACTCATGATGCTTGCTCCTAAAGAGTTGAATAGAGGCTTGCATGGTTTTTTTCTTCTTTGGAACTTCTTGAGTCATTTGGGTTTTGCCCTTGGTAGGATTGGTTTTTGCCATTTTTAGGGTTTTGAATTTCAGAAGTCAAGGATTTGTAAGATAAATAAGTGAATTGAAGAAGATATGAAGTGTATTTATGGTGGATTTGTGGTGGGTGATAGGAATTTGAAGAGATGCGGCTGATAGGTGAAGAGGTGGGGATGATTGAAAAATGAAAGGTTGCGTCCCAATGAGGTATTTTTGTAACGGTCCTATATGTGTAGTCGACCGGATCGACGTTCGCTGAACCATTCGCACATTGACTTTAGTTTCTTTGGAACCTTTGCGATCGATGATTTGAATCTGTAGTCGATCGAAGTTTGATATGGGTCGTCCGCAAGTCCTCTGTCTTGTTTGCGGTCAATGAGTAATAAGAAGTGATCGACCGGTCATCCTGTCATGATCATCCGCAAGTTCATTGTCTGTTATGTGGATGACTATTAACGCATATGCAGTTGACCGTATCTGCATTGGGTAATATCCGAACAAACAAAAAGAATATGGTTTCGGCATGTTGTATAATAACATTCAAGTTAGAAATTGAAAATTTCAATACCCAAGAGTTTTCTATGTAAACAAAACATTTTCTCAGCCAAAGGCTTTGTGAATATATCAACTAATTGATCATCTGTAGGAACAAAATCAAGTGATATTTCACCTTTTAAAACATGGTCACGTAAGAAATGATGTTTAATATCTATATGCTTAGTTTTTGCATGTTGTATAGGATTCTTTGTTAGATTAATGACACTGATAGTGATATAATCAAAATTCAAGCCATAATATTTGAAAGTAGTTTTTATCCACAGAACTTGTGCACAACAACTACTAGCAGAAATGTATTCAGTTTCAATGGTAGAAAGAGATACACAAACTTGTTTCTTACTATACCAAGAAACTAAAGAATAACCAAGAATTTGACAGTGACCACTAGTACTCTTATGTTCTACTCGACAACCCGCATAATCTGCATCAGTATATGCTACTAACTCAAAAGACATAGATTTAGGATACCATAAACCAAAATCTATAGTCCCTTTCAAGTATCTAAGAATATGTTTGATAGCAATTAAATAAGATTCTCTAGGAGATGATTGAAATCTAGCGCGTAAACAAACAGAGAACATAATATTAGGTCTACTAATAGTTGAATATAAAAAACTACCAATTATACCTCTATATATAGTTTGATCCACCATCTTACCATTTTCATCTTTGTCCAATTTAATAGACGTGGTCATAGGAGTATCAATCTCCTATGAATCAGCCATTTCAAAACTTTTTAGTAGTTCTTTTGTATACTTGGCTTGGTTAATGAATATACCTTCTTTTGCTTGCTTAATTTGTAACCCTAGGAAAAATGTCAACTCACCCGTCATGGTCATTTCAAATTTATCTTGCATAGTCTTAGAGAATTCTTTGCACATATTTTCATTAGTAGCTCCAAATATGATACCATCAACATATATTTGAACAATCAAAATATCATGTGCTTTGTTTTTAATAAAAAGTGTAGTATCTACTATTCTTCTAGAAAAAACTTTTTCAATGAGAAAATTGCTAAGTCTTTCATACTAAACTCTTGATGCTTGCTTTAAACCATATAAAATTTTAGAAAGTTTGAACACATGATTTGCATAAGATTCATGAATAAAACCAGGAGGTTGTTCAACATACACTTTCTCTTGGATGAAACCATTTAAAAAGGCACTCTTAACGTCCATTTTAAAAAATTTAAAGTCTTTAAAGGAAGCAAATGCAGGTAGCATTCTAATGGACTCTAATCTAAAAACTGGAGCAAATGTTTCATCATAATCAATGCCCTCTTCCTGATTGTATCTTTGAGCAACAAGTCTAGCCTTATTTCTGTCACAATATCATGTTCATCAAGTTTGTTTCTAAAAACCCATTTTGTACCAATAATGGTGTGATAAAAAGGTCTAGGTATAAGCTCCCAAACTTTGCTCATTTCAAATTGATTTAATTCATCTTGCATGACAATAATCCAAAAATAATCACTAAGAGCTTCATCAATGTTCCTAGGTTCTATATCAGACAATAATGCAAAATTATCAACAAAGTTTATAAAGTGTCTCCTTGTTCTTACCCATTCATTTGGATCACCAATGATTTGATCCTTTGGATGGTTATGGACAAATTTCCATTCCTTTGGAAGATCAAACTTTGTTTCTTCTTCAAGTGAAGTAGATTTTTTATTATCAAAGACTTCTTCATTCTTATCCTTAGATGTTGAAGGATCTTCATTTGATTGAACAATATCTTTATTTATTAACTCCATAGGTAGTTCTTGAATATCACATTCGTTCTCATTTCTTAGAAAATAGATGTTAGATTCATAAAAACAACATGAATCACTTCTTCAATGATCATAGTTCTCTTATTATACACACGATAAGTTTTTCTTATTGAGGAGTAACCAAGAAATATTCTTTTATCAGATTTTTTATCAAACTTACCAAGATTGTCTTTGACATTTAAAATAAAGCATTTACAACAAAAAACTTTGAAGTAAGAAATAGAAGGAGTTTTGTCAAACATGAGTTCATAGGGGGTTTTCTTCACAAAAGGTCTAAGAAACACTTTATTCACAATATAACAAGAAGTATTTACAGTTTTAGCTAAAAAATACTTTGGCAAATTATTTTCACATAACATGGAACGGGCCATTTCCTGTAAAGTACGATTTTTCCTCTCAATAACACCATTTTGTTAAGGAGTTCTTGCAACAGAAAAATTGTGAAAAATCTCATTCTCATCATATAATTTAGTGAAGCTACTATTGCAAAATTCTCTATCATTGTCACTTCTAATGGAGATTAGTTTGCATCCGATGGTGTTTTGTACTTGTTTAAAAAGCTTGACAAAAGCTCCAAAACTTCATCTTTGCTCAACAAGAATAATATCCAAGTAAATCTAGAAAAATCATCAACTATCACTTATGCATATAATTTTTTACCAAGACTCATTGTTCTCATAGGACCAAATAAATCCTATATGTACAAGTTCAAGACGTTTTGAGGTAGAAACCATTTTCTTTGGTTTAAAGGAACTCTTAACTTGTTTACCATATTAACACGCATCACAAATACGATCTTTTTCAAAATGAATAGCATGCAATCCTCTAACATATTCATGTTTAGATAGGTTATGCAAAGTATCCATGCTAACGTGTCCTAATCTACGATGCCAAAGATATGCATCCTGATCATTCAAAGCAAGACATTTAACATCTTGTTCAACTAAATCATCAACAAAAAGATCATACATATTTCTATTTCTATTTCCAACAAAAACAATATTATTAGAGCAATCATCAAGAATTAAGCATGAATCTTTCTTGAAAATAACCTTATAACCATTGTCGCATAATTGACTAATACTACGCAAATTATATATGAGATTATCAATAAGAAGAACGTTTTTAATAAGAGGAGAGGTACATTTACCAACATTGTCAATGCCAATGATTTTCCCTTTCTTTTTGTCACCAAAAGTCACCAACCCTTCATCCTTTGGTTTAACATCATTAAGTATGGATGCATTTCCAGTCATTGTGTCTTGAGCATCCACTATTAAAAAACCATTTGTTCTCATTTGTTTTCAAATGAAGACAAACCTACATCAAAGATGATAATACGCCTTTTGGTACCCAAATTCTCTTGGGTCTATTGAGGTTAGTTCTTTTAACTATCCATGTGCTATTTTGCACAATTCACAATCTTTTTCTTCACATAACATCTAGTCACCTTATGACCTATTTTTACCACAATAGGTACAACATATTTTTGAAAAAGTTGAGACATGTGAATGATATGCATGAGATACTCTCTTATGTGCATGTGACATATTTTCATGTGAGTGTGAGGCATCACTATAGTTATCATCAAAACCAAGACCTCTCTTATCATGAGTGAGTCTTTGCATACCAAGTAATTTGTTCAAATTGTCCCTACCACATGTAAGTTTTTGCAAACTAGCACTTAAATCACTCATCCTAACTTTCATGGCATCATAATCACTCATCATATCACCCAACTTCTTGTTTCGAGCAACAAGATCAACATTAGCATTTTCAAAGAATTTCACCTTATCATTTAAATCAAGGACATTCTCATCAAGACAGATTTTTGTGGAAATTAACATGACATTTTCATCTATGAGTCTAGTATTTTCCAAAGATAGCTTATCTACTTGACATTTCAAGACTTTGTTTTCATTTCTTGATAGAGGTTGGAAATAAATTCATCTTTATCAAATATATCACATATATTATTATCATTTTCACTATAAACTAAAGTAGAAGATTTTGATGACAATGTTCAGTTTGTTTATCAAGACAATGTTCAGTTTGTTCTTCATTTTCACTCCCTTCTTGATTCCAAGTGCAAGTAAGTCCTTTCTTGCTTTTGGACTTGTACTTCTTTTCTTTCTTTCTTAATTTTAGGTAGTCTACCTTGAAGTGATTTGGACTTCCGCATTCATAGCATTGCTTTGAGTTGGTATTTGTAGATGTGGATGTGGATGACTTCTTTTTGAATTTGTTGAAGTGTCCCTTTTTGAACATTTTCTTGAAGTTCTTTATGACAAGAACTATCTCCTTATCATCCATTTTTTCCTCATCTCTAGAAGATTCATTATCGTTGTTTTCTTTGGCTTTGAGAGCAATCCCTCTTTTCCCATTGTCTTCTATTTCTTGATCATTTAACCACTTCATCCTTATTTCATGAGTGATAAGTGATCCAATAAGCTCTTCCACTGATTTTTTTCTTCAAGTCATGAGTTTTTAGTATAGCAGTGGTTTTGCCTTCCCAAGCCTTTAGTAGAGCATTAAGTATCTTCATCTTTTGTTCTCCTATAGAATATGACTTACTAAACACTTTTAAACCGTTAAAAATATTAGTAAAATGAGTAAACATATTAGTAATATTCTCTTTTGATTTCATAGAGAAAAGTTCATACTCTCTTGTAAGCATACCAAGTTTTGTCTCCTTTACTTGGTTTGTACCTTCATGAGTCACTTCAAGTAGTCTCCACATTTCATGTGCGGATTCACAACATCTTACCCTGTTATACTCATTCATATCAAGTGCACAAGTAAGAGTGTTTATAGCAAGAAAATTTAGGGTCATTTTCTTTTTATCTTTATCATCAAATTCCTTAGATATTTTGTCAATCTTGATACCATCAATAACTTTAAAAGGAACATAATGACCATTTCAACTATATTCATAATTCATAGTTCAGAGAAGATATATAGATTCTAACTCTATTTTTCTAGAAATTATAATTTGTACTATTCAACAAAGGAGGTCTAGTAGTACAGTAACCTTCTACCATCATAGTGTTGTCTAGATGTGCCATAGAATCTTTGCTTCTAGGTGGTTAAACCTTTTAAACAAGAAGACCTTGCTCTAATACCAATTGAAAAACCTAAGAGGAGGGGGGGGTGAATTAGGTTTTATTCAATTTTTCAAGCAATAATTCAAAAAATGCTTTCTAAGACAACAAATAACAAACACTTGGTGTTCAAACAATGTGTGAAGTAATGTGTTATGAAATTAGCAAAGAACACAACGAATTATAGCGGTTCAGTTTATCGAACAAAACCTAATCCACTACCTTGAGCTATCTACTCAAGAATTTCACAAAACTTTTTACTAATTTAGTACAAGAGATTACAATAGAGGTTCACCCAATTCTGCTTAGGGCTTTACAACACAAACCTCTTACCCAATCAAGGTTTACTCAACTCTTTGAGTTTTACAATACAACATTGATTATACACTTATCTCTAATAGAACCATTAATGAAATAGATACATTTAAGACAATCACAATTATCTATAATTCAAGGCTCACTCTAACCCTTAGAGTTTTAAGCTTAATGCAACCTTGAATAAAACTTACAAGATAATAATAGGAAGAGTTTGATATAGAAATCGCCTTAATGTGAAGATATATCAATTTGAAGCATAAACACCTCATTGAGTAATATGTTTCTCTAGATTGCTCAAGAATACCAATGATTTAGTAAATACCCTTCTTGGATGATTTTCACACTGTAAATGTTATAAAAGGGTTTCAAAATGATTTCAAGATGTTCTATAAAGAGTAGGAATAAGTTTTTTCCTCAAAAAGTCGTAGTGTTGAGTTTTTTAAACAATTGGGTATTTATATGTATGCACATACAATCATAAAAATGGTTGTTTGAATTCCATTCAGAAGAAGTGCGGCGGACCGCATATCAGACTGGTTGTCTGCACCATCATCCGCAAGTGTTCCAGAAAACTCTGGATATATTGCGGACGATGAACTGCGTAGTCCGGTTGACCGCACTATTATCTGCAAGTGTACCAGAGAGCTTTGGAAATTTTGCGGACGATGAACTAAGTAGTTTGGTCTACCGCATGATCTGGGGTCGACCACACATGCAGTCAGGTCGACCGCACATGTATCCAAATCATGTATAATACAAGATTTCAATCAACTCTAAGAGTTTGTGGAATATATTTTATAGAATTTTAAGTATATGTTTATCTAGATTGCTCAAGAATACCAATGATTTAGTAAATACTCTCATTGGATGATTTTCACAATGTAAATGTTATAAAAGAGTTTCAAAATGATTTCAAAATGTTATGGAATCAGATTTTTGTTCAAAAAGTCGTAGTGCTGAATTTTTTAAACAATTCATAAAAATGGATGTTTGAATCCCATTCCGGAGAAGTGCGATCGACCACATATCAGACTGGTCGTCTGTACCATCATTCACAAGTGTTCTAAAGAACTATGGACATACTGCGGAAGATGAACTGAGTAGTCCGGTCGACAGCACCATAATCCACAAGTGTACCAGAGAGCTCTGGACATTCGGCGAACGATGAGCTAAGTAGTTTGGTCGACCGCATGATCTATGGTCGACCACACATGCAGTCAGGTCAACCGCACATGTATCCAAATCATGTAATACAAGATTCCAATCAACTCTAAGAGTTTGTGGAATATACTTTATAGAATTTTAAGTATATGCATGTATTTTGAAAATCATTTCAAATACCCAACTCATGTTTTATCTTTATGAGGTGCATTTTGAAGAACTTTTCATTTTAATTGAGCAACCTATAGAAATTATTACTCATAGAGGTAGATCTAGAGATATCTAAGTGAAAAATAACACTACACCTCTAGATCCTATATAATCTAGAAATTGCTTATTTTCAACGCTTGACAACATACGAACTTTCCTAAAGACTTGAAACTTCGATCTTGCATAGATTAGACATATGAATCCTAAAAGACCAACACTTATACAATTAAGACATTAGTCCTCATCAATGTTTGTCATTAATCAAAATTAAGACATTAAAAGCTTTAAGGCTTTTAGTCCCATCCAACTTTTTCCTTTTTTTTTTCCTTCTTTCATACAAGAATTACATACATGTGAAACCACGATACTTCTAGAGTTAGTATAATTGAAGTGAAGAGTTGTAAAAAAAAAAGAAGATGATATGAATTGATGGAACCCACAAAAAATGAAAAAAATGAAACTGTTAAGAGTTGCATGACAGTTGCTATGTGTTGAAATCTTTGTACAACTCTTTTGACACCTTGGTAGCAATTTTTTTTTTCAAATTTTCCGCCTTAGTCGATTCTTTTTAGGATTCTCTCCTTTTCTTCTTGGCCGCTCCTCCTTTCTCTCAACTTGTTCCTCTTCTTTGTATTTTACCTTCTTCTGATTGTATTTACCTCTAAAAGTTTAGAGAGAGACCATTTAGAGGATGTTTATTTGAAGGTGTAATATGATTGATATAGTGAGAAAGTGCTTAGTCTAGCATTGTGAAGTAGCAATTTACCAAACATGTGATTTTCTTGTTTTCTTTACTGCTTTGGCTATTTTGCTCACTCTGATTTTAAAGGTTAAAGTGAAAGATTCTAAACATTTGAAATTTATTTTCTATTAAGCTTGGCTCTAGAAATGTCTGTACTATTTACTAAGTTCATTTTCATTTGTTGCTTCATGTTGATTTCCTTTCATAGATGTTTAGTATTGAATTGAGGATTACGGAGATGATTATCGAGAAGATTCAAAGAATTGATCAACTTTTGCTATTTAGATTTCGATTGAATCTTTCAAGTAATTTGTTAAAGTTCAATTTTTGGAATTTCTTATATCTATTTGTTTATTGGTTCAATTAAAAGGTTTGTTGACGTCTTTTTGGATTTTTTTTTTCTTTTTGTCAAGGGTTTTTATTTTGCTATTTTGAGTTTCTAGCTTAGGACTATAGAGACAAGTTTATGGTTACAACGGTGTCGTCGCCCATATTTAGGATTCGATCTATGAAATAAAAATCATGGCAATTAGATACACTATATTTTCATGAGGAATCATATTTTCTGTTTTTGTTGATAAAGCACAACAATAATGTTTCCAAGACAACTCAATCTTTAATTGACCAAAATGTTTCACAACATGTTATACAAATTAATAAGTAGCTTTGAATTTGATTTGAGATTTTCCCACATCTTCTATGATCCATATTTCTACTTTTACCGTCGGATTCCCCCTCTTTGAATACATAGTATCAAGATGCATGCTTTTGGGAATTTAAAGGAATATGAAAAGCTTTTGTTATTATCAGATAAGAACGTCATAATATGGATATAAACAGCACACATTCTTGCAATCCGCTGGGTTTCATAGGATATTTAATGACACATTCTTTCCATTTTTAGCTCCACAAATGAGTTATGCTAGGAGAACACGTCGACGATATTCACCAAGTGCCCAAATTGGAAAGATATTTCTGTATGATGAATAGTTCAAAGTACAATTTTTCATGAATGCTCCTGTGATTCCCTGTAAAAAAATGAAATAACTTAGATTGTAAGTCAGATTTATTTATACAGTTCTGAAATGAAAAGAAGAAAAAAAAATTAAAAGAGGAGAATCAAGAACGTTCAGTATGTTGACTCAATATTTCTCTTCGCTATAAATATTACTTGTCTTTTTGGTTGATGCAGGTTTTTTTTACCCCTACTTTTGCAATTGCTTGAAAAAGAGGAAAAGTTGGTCTTGAAACAAGTTGGCTTAGAAGTTAATATAACATTTGTATTCCTAGAAGCGACAACAAACAAATTTTCAATATCATCACGGGCGGTAACTTTTAGCACCACCAAAAAAGAAAAAAACTACAACTCTTTTAAGGCTAAACTTAGAATAACTGAAAATGAATAAAAAAAGCTTTTGATTGAAAAAAAGCTATCAAATACACCTTTTAGTCCGAAATAGGATGTCCATATTTGATTAAGTTTAAAAATTTAAAATAATTTTTAATTTTAAAATTTTTTGTTATCAATTAGGTTATTTGTGGACCATTAGTTAGTAAAATTAAAATTTCTTAAATTAAAAAATAATTAAATTGTAAATGAAACTTTAGATTAAAATATACGTTTATTTTTTAAAAATAAATATTTAATTTCAAATATCTCAAAATGAAAATATGAACATTTGAATTTCGAACAAGATAAGTATTTATTTTAAGTAATTGAACAACAAGTGTATAACAAGTACCTGTTGAGGAAAGTCTCCATCTACTTCTTGAGAATTTATTAGTAATCTTATCCCACGATGTATTGGTGTAGGATCAATCTCGGCCTGTAGCGATAAGACAATGAAATTAATGTTTGAATTTCTTTAGGAAATAATTGACAATGACTTAATAAATTTTAAGTTTTTATTATTTTCCCTTTTTCATTGGGTTATCTCTTTGGAATTCTACAACCAGATAAGAAATTATGGAAAATCATTGTTTCTAAAACTTTTGGGTAACTAAGATATGCTTACCTGCCCAGCATCAATAAGAGCTAATAAAGCCCATGAGGTCTGCACCAGATTTGACTTGTTCCCTTCGATGTTAGTGTACATCTATGCCAAAGACCATAACTTTCATCACTTCATTATCCAGAGACAAATTATATTGCCTTTAAGAACAAATATTGGACACTGAATTTTATTTTCATTTTATGCATCAGACAAAAAGAAGAGGTGAAGAGGGAGATAAAAAACTCTATTTTACTTTTCCACTTTGTCACATAAAATTTACCTTGTTTGCATTTGAAAGGTAACTCTCTCCCCAACCACCATCAGCTAATTGTTTTGACAGTAAAAATTTACACGCCTTTCTTAGTGTAGGGGAATTTTTATAGGTTTTACCGCAGGTAGCTAACCCCTCTACTGCAAACCATGTTCCATAGGTGTAACAAATTCCCCAGCTACCATTCCTGTGAACAATCAAATTTTCAAATTAATCTTGTTTTTTTGTTGCTAGTCATTTCTGAATATTGATCAATAAAATCACTTGAAAAATAAGAAACTATCAGGGATAGAAAATAGACCATGAGCCATCTGGTTCCTGTATATCTTCAATATATTTTATTGCTCTGGCAATGGAGCTGTCTATTTCTTTTCTTCTGTAGTTAGGATGCCACTTCTTGAAGAGTGCAAGACCTTGAATTGCAGAAGAAGTGCATTCCACATACCTGGAATGTAAAATAAGATTTGGTAATCTATTATTCAACAAGAAATGTTAAATGAATTCTAATTAGATAATCATTTGGATCCAGGAATGGGTAGGAAATAGAGGAAAACTTACTCTCTTTCAATTACAACATCTTCGAAAAACTCTGTAGGATTGAATTTCTGAAATAAAGGTATGAGCAGGGTGTTTTCAGTTAGATTTATTTTTGAAAGGATTATCTGAATGGAAGTAGCTTGAGGACTAATTTTTGTTACCTCCAACCACTGGAATGCTCGCTGAGGCTCCCATGCTGAAAAACCACCATTTGGACTCTGTATTCAAGTTCAGAAAATCCAGGTCAAACATTGGATATGTGAAAAAGAAGAATGTAGACATTGGATGGGATCGAAGAGAAAGATTTTCGATTTTGATTAGAGACGAACTGGAATAGTCTCAGGTTATACCTGAAGAGACAGAACAACATTGACAGCATCGTAGAAACGCTCAGTTTCAGTTTTTTCACCAAAAAGTTCAGGAGGCATTTGTGCAAACAAGAGTGCACACTGCAAATAAAACATGTAACATAAGCAGAAGAAACCACAGAATAAATCTTGACAAAACCTGAATAAACCTGCATTGGGAATTTTACCTTTAGCCCTTCGGCAGTGCAATCAGAGACTTGCCATCCGTGATCCTGCATTGAGAATGTCCAGGCACCCTTAGAGATGTGCCGGTACATTGCCCTGAAGTCTCCTTTTGGGTTATCGTGAACCTAGAAACAAAATGGAATATGAAATTACGTGCAATTCTTGTTTCTTTTCTTATTTAGTTTCTTCAGTACTAATTGACCCATCATTTTAATTACCTGAGATGCCTTTATGAATTCATGTGCCTTTCTCAGTGTAGGCGCGTATTCCTCCGAAAGATTACTTGCTAAGATTGCCTGAATCGCAAAAACTTCATCCCATGTTTGGCAGCCAAAAGTCTGCAGCAAATTTTGGCATCGATTCGATGAGTCTAATATAAAATTAACATGATAGGTCTAGTCCTAAAAGTAGTTGAAGACAAGATTTTCTAAAGACACTAATCTCTCTGTTTCTCGACAAGAAATTTTGATTCTGAACCTAGAGGGTGGAGATATAGACCTGCATTTTCAATCCATCTTCAGCTACCCAATAGTAATCAGGTAACCGAGCAAGATGACGTTTGTATGCATCTGAATTGGGATCTTCTACCCAACAAGCAATCAGGCAAAGCACCTGTATAATAATTAGATCAACTTAGTTAAGACATTTTCACATACATTTCATTAGCAATCACAACTTATGTCTGTAATACCTTTTCAACAGATCCAATACACATATATCTGCTGTTCTCGTCCTCATAATGGATATGTTCTATTGCTTTCTGCAATGCTTTTTCTCTGAGTCCCTTAAATGGCCAACGGTTCAACACTGGCTCAACAACATGATGAAGTAATCCCCATAGCATATCTTGCGGTAGAGGATGAGGGTAGTATAGATCCTCCTAATTTCAACAAACATAAAGATTCAAACAAACTGTTTCGCCTCATCTAAACAGCTTAATCACGCCTCTCATGTGTGACTTGGCTATAAATTTTCAATAACAAGTATAATATGTGGATAATAACCGTTTAATGGGAGAAGGAGGTTTGAACACAAAGACCTCCCGGTCTGATAGCGTAATTCAGAGACGGGTTGACTCAAATTAAACTTTTAACACAAATCAAAGATTAGCTGTTAATGTAATATAGCTCAGATATCAAGGGGATTTGCTTAATTTAAAGCTCATTTAGTAGCAGTAAGAGAGGAAGGAAGGGACAATTTTAGCTAACCTTGGCACAGGAGTTTCTTGCTTTGTTCCAATTGATTTCATGATAAGGTTGTATGTAGAGCTCCTGTCTTAGAGATTGCACCAACCCTGTTATGGGTCCAACGAATCTCTTCCCATATAAATATGACATTGGCATGTAAACCAAGCGACAATAACACAACATTTTTCCTACATAAACCATAAACAAATTAATTACTAGAATTGTAGGGACAGAACTTTCAGTCCTAATTCATATTTTTGTTTGTAAAACAAAGATTAAAAGAACATTGTTGCAACAGCCTATGAATGTGAATCGAGATAAAACCTGGATGAATAGGAGAAATTTTCGGAAGTAGCCAGAACTCTGGTGGCAAAGGGTTGCAGCCATCCCACTCATGTACTCCAAGAACCTATAGATGTCACAGATTTATCAATTGATTTCTCTAAGGGAAGAAAAATGTGTCTTAGCAGCTTTGAACTCAAAGCGTTACATTTTGATCAAACTCTCTCCTACCGTTAGGACACGCTAAAATAAAATCTCTAATTGAAATTAAATATTAACACTTTTATTTTATGTTTAAATTTAAATGTCTAAATATATTTTCAATTTAAACATTTACTAATAATCTCAAGTTTAAATTTAATTCTGGACAGAGGTAGTAAATTATTTTGACAAGTTCATTCATGTCATATAAACAGAATGATCAGTAATTAAAACATTACCGTTAGCCAAAATTTTCCCCAGGACGGTATTCCAATTGCACCACCACGGTCATGGATCCATTTACGGCCTTTGGCCATAGCACCATCCTCACCACCATCAGGCCCTTCTCCGAGCAATCTTAGAGCAATGTAACTGAGGCAAGAGCCAAATACAGTACTGTGACCTTCTATATGCAATCCCCAACCTCCATCTTCATTCTGTCCTCAAACAACAATTAAAAAACTTAAGTAAAGTGTGCCCTAATTGTTTCTTAATTTATATGAAAATTTCAATTCATGATCTTCACTAGAACCTGATGATTGTATATATAACGCTTGATCTCCTTTTGATGTTCCGGTGTTAGAATTTCATTCAAAGCTCCAGTAATGTACAAGGCCATGACCTGTTAACCATATGGGATTTAGCATCAATAGCTTCATAGTAGGACCAAAAAAAAAAAAAACAAAGAATGAAATAACCTATTACTCCCTTGTCTAAAGTTCAATTTCAACCTGTCAATTTTGGCCTATTAAAAACTGAATATCTAATTTATTAAGATAATATATTTTTCTATCTAAATTTCACAAGTAATCTCACTTTCTTGTTGAATAATAGTTTAAAAAAGTCACTTTCTTATATAAGGGCGTGGATCTAATATTACATATTACAAAAGATAAAATTAATTTATTAATCATAAAAAAATATCCTTAATTTTTATATAAAATCAAAACTACACATTCAATGTTCAAAAACTACATTTCTTAATTTAAAAATAATATTTTTTTATTGCATAAAAAAAATCTTAAAAATTGAAAATTATTCTGGGTTTAGACTTACCAGTGGAGGAATAAAAAGGAAAATTGGAACATTTAGCCCACAACGTTTTTCACTTCGGAACCGTTGGTCCCTTTTCTTTTCTTTTGAACTAGACCAACATTTTTTTCTTTGGTTCAATTGGTCTTTTTTTACAATTCACGGAATCAGGGGCGTTTTTGCTATCCAAAAATAAAAAAAAATTCTTAAGATTTGAAAATTATTCTAAGTTTAGACTTACAAGTGGAGGCATGAAAAATAGTGGTCCTGCAGATTCACCAGGCCAATGACCATCATTGGCCTGGAGGGTTGAGTAAAAGCCAATGGCCCGTCTAAGTGTTGTTGTCACTGCTTCCTCTTTTATATCTTCATTTTCATGGACTTTTACTGGGGATGGAATTGAACCACCACGATTCTCCTTTGTTAGCTGCGAGGGATAGAAAAAAAATGAAAGTGAAAATTTTGATCAAAGAAATTCCAGGTAAAAAAACAAAAATTACCTCTATATTTAATGCTATTATAATTTCCTTTACCGCTTGAGCGGCAGGACATTTTTTTCTTTTTTTTTTCTTCCCCTCCCTTCCAATAAGCCGTATCACTACTAATTATAAGATTAAATATATATCTTTGACAAATTCCTGCGTAAAGGGCAACCATTTTCTTTCCAAATGGCGTGACCCTTTCTTTCAAATTAACTTAAAAGGATAAAAGTTCACTTTCAATATAATTATAAGAACAAAACGAAACTTATACTTTTGGGTCTATTCCAGAGGAAAAATCAATCAGAGAATACAAGTTTCTCCTTGGATTGTTTGGCCTATGCTTTTTAATTTTTGTTTCCATACATTTTCATAGGAAAGTCGGTTAAGAGGATCTTGATAGTCCAGTTTTGAGTGGTCCATTTTGTTTTTTTTCCCCCCTTCTTCTTTTGATTTTTTCTTCTTATTTTATATATATATAAATAGTGTAAAGAACAAATCCTATTCAATAAAACAAAGTTCTATTAATGTATTCTTTGTTCGTCATTAATTAATAGTGTCTATATTTAGAGTTGATTTCAATACTTAAAAAGACGGCTAACTATAGTTTCCTGACATAAGTGGTAAAATTCCTCTCTCTCTCTCTCTCTCTCTCTCTCAAGTGCATTCTCCGTAATGTTTTTATTTAAAGTTAAAAATGCACTATAATTATAGATCTTATAAAAGGTGAAACAAGGAAGTACTACAAAATATATATATATATATATATATATATATCAGATGATAATTAAGTAATTAAGAAATAACTCAATTTATTAAATACACTCATTTCCAAATAAAGAAAAAAATAATTTTACTTTATATCGTTGTCCATTTGAATATCAAAACAAAGTAAAGTAACCTCGTAAAGATAACTCAATGAAAAGCATTTAATGAACTATTGGGCCTACTCATAGGGAACTTTGAGCCACAAAATGACGATGGAATATTGATAATACTCTTCCCATTCTATCCATCCATTTTATATATGAAGTAAAATTACCTAGATTAAGATATTCTTTTATTTTTCATTATATTCATATTTATTTTAATTTTTTTTTAAAAATAAATATTTTCTATCTCTTTCTCTCTTAATAAAATAAGATTGAATTTGAAAATAACATACACTAATTCTAAAAGTAACAAAATATTTTATAATTAAAAATAAAAAAATTTACTTAATATATTTCATTAAAAGAGACTAACTGAGTAATTATAAAAAATTATATTTTAAGACAGACTTACTAATATCTTTTACCATTGCATCTTGTAGCTTTAGAATTATAAAACTTTTTTTAGCATATACATAATATAATTCAAAAGGCCTAATCTAAATATAGAGATTCCTCCCTGATATTATGACTGAGATCCCATTCTCGTCTCTGTTTTTTTTTTTTAGATGAATTGGAGATCGGAATAGTTCTGAAATGATTTGGAGTGTCTTATTTAGAAGAATCAAAACTATCTTTTCACCTCTTTTTAAATGGGAAAAAAGAAAAGGAAAGATGCAATCAAGAACACTTAAGAAAGTGAATTTTAAGCCAAACCAAATCCACGTGCTTATTTAATTCAGAAGCAGTTTCCCAACGAAAGAAAAATCCACTAGCTAGGTTTTCTTGTTATATTAAAGAACATCAAAACACATTTTCAACTTCATAGAAACTGAAAGTCCCTTGTTTCTAACGATTGAGAACATGCCCCTTATGGGCTAGAAAAGGGCTATAGGCATGTTACGATGGTAACATTTAATGCTAAAAACATATGAATGTGAAAGATTTTAGCTAAATTTTATTGATAGCCATCATCAAATGATTTAATTCAATTTTTCTTTATCAGATTACACTTTTAGAATATTTAAAAATTTAACATCTTATAAGTGGTTAAGTTTAATTCTTTAGAATATTTAAAAATTTAACTATCTTATCAGATCAGGAAATCTTGTATTGAAACCTTACTATATTTTCTTAATTTACCTAATTGATATAAGATTCAACATAACAGGATGTATATATATTGCCGTTACATATATCTACACATATATACTACAATAGGAGAAAATTAAGAATAGTGTGCCTGAGCCACAGATAGCCACAATTCTCTACCTGCATACGCATGAGAAGATCAGAACTTTGTTTGATTTTGAATCTGTTCTTGGTGAATTCTTGGCGAAGTCTTTCGACTTCCTCCCGATCGTAGGGCGTTCCGGCAGTAGGATCAAACTCCCAGAGCTGGCGACCGATGTGATTATTCGTGGTTGTAAGCCAAGGTCCATCACCTTCTGCAATCTTCAGCTTCCACATTTTGCTGAAAGAAGTTTACAATTATGTGATGTCTTTCAGCAGTTGGAAGGGAGGATTATTACTGAAATATTATATATGGTTTTGAGAAGCAGAATAATTTACCTTTTTAGATGTAGAACCTTAGAAATCCAAAGACTTGGGAGTAATATAGATATGAGGTAGGTATGGAAAATGATAAAAACTTTTTCTGTGTTGCAGGTTTTGTGTAGAGAATGGGTGTCCTTTATATAGGAGATATTTTGTCCGGTATATACATGTGTTTAGAACGGTGATGGGGGAAGGGCATCGATCATGTAAAACACGAGTGGGGATACATTGCAAGTTTCTAATTAGCTTATTAGGTACACTTCTAGAAAATGTCCTCCAAGAGGAAAGGAGAGTGTTCAAACTTTTGTAAGAAATATTTTCTCACATTTAAAGTTAAATGTTTAATATATTAAAATAAACATATTTTTCATTTAAAAATTTATTAAAAATAAATTAATAATTTATATTTCACTAATTAATAGGTTCTGTCACTACTCCAGTTAATTTTCTTATGTTATTCTTAATTTTGTGACAAGGTGAGCGTCTATCTAATTTTTATGTCGGACTAATATTAAAGAATTATATTATACATGTTACACAGTTACGAAATTTGAAAAGTAATTTATTGACTTTTTCTAATATTAACCTCATTATCCTTCATTTTAAACATTAATTTTAAATTATGCTTCAGTGTCCTGGGTAACATTGACCATTAAGTAGTATAATTAAGAAAAACAAAACTTATATATTTTGATCATTATATATATTGAACCTTATTATTGTTCAATGTTAACTTATTAGTAGTCTCTACCTTTAAAAAAAAAAAACTTATTAGTAGTCTCGTGTTAGATTTCAAAATATTCCGTCTTAATGAAGAAAGTGTCTTGAGTTTTGGATGGATTAACTAAATTTAAAAAAATCCCTTTTTAATGAGACGTTATTCACAGTGAAGTTGACTAACGTACAAATGTGAGGTTTTCATTGAAACTAACTTTTTTTTTTCTATTATTTTTCTTTTTTTGAGGATGAAACTTACATTTCTTATAAATTAAATTCTAAAAATAGAAAGATAATGGAAAAGCGATTGAAGAATAGCAAGTAGGTCATGTTCGTGGTTGAAGAGTGAGATGGGGAAGAGATGGTGGGGAAGTTTACGGATGGTTATGTGACAGATGGGATTTTTCATTGTCGTGCTTGTGAACTACAATGGTTCCTTTTCCCATTCAACCTCCCATTTCTTGAAGAGTTGGTTATGTGACAGATGGGATATTCTACATCTATAAATAATATTTAGGGAAGGAAAAAGGTGGAAAAATATGCTCTAGGTATCTAAAACGTCATTCATTAACTATTGAGCAAAATGAGCTAGTGTTCACCTTAAATATACTTGACAAGTTAAATGGGTAGTTTAATTATTCATTTTTTGATAAATGGTAGTTTAATTGTTCAAAAGGAACAGGGAAGTAGGATAATATAATATTTTATTTTTGCTCTCAACTTGCAATATAATACTTTGGTGGTTGTGTTTTTATTACATTTTTTTTTCTCCCTTTAGTATTATTATTTACATCAAGATTGGATCATGGTCGTTTGAAAAACGGGTTATATTAATAGATCAATAGTTAAATCTCGCTTCAAAATTTAGAAAGTCCAACGTTTATATATATACATATATATATATATATTGTGTGTATTCTCCTTTATGTGTTTTTTTTTTTTTTTGTTTATGAATGAATATGTGACAACATAATGCAAAGAATTATAAGTCATCATCTCTCAATTACCTAAAAATAACAAAACAGAGTCACCCACCATCTTTCTATTTCTTGCAGTGGAATCAAATACATTCCAAAAGATATAGTTGTACATTGAATTCAGCTACATGTGTTTGTGTAGCTTCAATCGAGGCTTTGAGCTTGTGCGGTATATGTGTTATGTTGCGGACTTTTTAACATATTGATATTTCTAAGCTCTTAACTTTCTTGTAACTTCTCTAGCATTAACTTAATGTTCTTGTAACTCTTTGATCATTTATATGATTTGTAAATGCTTGGAAGTGTTAGAAGAGTAAAGATGTGTCGAATGCTATATTTTTGAAGTTAAATGTTAGTATTATTGAAAGAAGAGTTACAAAACTTGTAACCTTTGAGTCTTTAAGTTAGAATTCTTATAGCCATATTTGAAGTCTAAAAATGATAGACACTTGGAAGAAGTTTGCTACAGAAAATTATCTCCACAAATCTTGAAACTTCTTTCTTAAATCTTTCTTTGTTAAGTGAGATTAGAATAGGCATAAACCTTCATCTTATCCTAGAGGGTATTTTCTCTAGCACTTTTGCACACAATAGAGAGCAAATATAGCCTAAAGGAAAATGTAGTTTCCTAAATGATTTGAAGGACTTGTGAGTTATTGTTATTTTCTATTGAGTTCTCTTTTTACTTTTCTCTTTCAATCTTTAGGTTATATATATTTAGTGAGTTACAACAATGGCAACTAATATTGTGAAACTTGAGAAGCTTGATGGTGGTCAATTCACAAGATGGCAAAAGAGGGTGCATTTCCTACTTGTTGCACTCAAGGTAGCTTATGTTTTGACACTCCAAGGCCCTCAACCAATGAAGATGAAGGCACTCTTGATGACTTAAGGGCAGAACAAAAATGGGACAATGATGATGAAACTTGTCGTGATCACATCTTGAATGCTATGTGTGATAGTGACGATGCCTGTCGTACGGCTCTCAAATTTAAATCTAACAATTCCTATGTAGATAGGGAAAGTAGGGATCGAATCCACAGAGATTTGTCAACTCTTAAATTAAAATCATTAACCGGAAAATGTTTTGGGGGGCTCGGCCTTCCATAAAATATTAAAGACAAAAATATATTAAACTAGTTAGGAGGCTCGGCCTTCCATAATACAAAAAATAAAAGATATAAAAGTAAATTAAACTAATAGGTGGCTCGGCCATCTATTTGAGATATTTAAAGTGCATAAAGCAAAATAAATAAAGACTAGGCAGGTAAACCGACCATAAATACAAAGAAATTATCTCATAATCTCATTTATTAATAACTTAACACATATCCTTGCTAACAAAAGAAAATT
This sequence comes from Apocynum venetum, assembly GCA_019593545.1. Classification (NCBI taxonomy): domain Eukaryota; kingdom Viridiplantae; phylum Streptophyta; class Magnoliopsida; order Gentianales; family Apocynaceae; genus Apocynum; species Apocynum venetum. The sequence continues at coordinate 2,081,179 of SRSM01000149.1, forward strand.
ACTCACAATACATATTTAATAAATATAAGATGAAATTTATAAACATTAGAAAGAAAATTTGAAAGATAAACTTCTCAAAAATATTGAAATTATTCGGACAGAATTTCTTTACTATATTATTACAAAAAGCCTGGAAATATTATTCTAAAAAATCTGAAAAATATACTAAAATGAAGACAATAATAAAATAAATAAATTGCAAAAGAAATGGAGAAGATTGGAGATAAATTGGTGATTAAATCATAAAAATAAGCTTCCTATTTATAGCCACAAAAATAAGAGGCAAAATGGTCATTTTGCACCCCAAAGTTTTGAAAATTTAGTTGGTGGCCTAATTTCCCAACTTCACCACTTGTCGCGTCCTCATTGGTCCAAATTGTGGCTTCTAGAAGCGTCGCTTGTCACTTTCTGATTGTGCCACTTGTTATCTTCTTATTGCGCCACGTCATCGGATGACATGAATTTTTTTTCCTTCTCCAAAATTTCTTCTTCTTCTTCTTTTTATCTCCATAATGAATTAAAATACACTGAAAAACTTACAAACAAAGAAATAGAAGGGAAACGTGAAATATATCCATTAAATAACATAATTAACCGATTTTTAAACAAAATATGGTTATTAAATAACATAAAAATCAGTTAATTTATGAGTACATCAAATTCCCCCACACTATCCCTTTGCTTGCCCTCAAGCAAAATATAAATACAAAATATACAAGTATAAATAACTTAAACAAGATTAATGAGGTAATAACGTGCTATATTAATTTCAATACAACTTCCACAATTAACCCCTTTTTATTTTTTTAAAAAATTGTGCTCGTGTGCTTGAATATCATTTACAAGTTTAACATTAATATTCAAAGTTAACAAAATGTGACTGTGAAAAAACATAAAACCCTTAATAATTTTTTTTAAACATGCTATCAATATAATGAAAGGATAATAACAAAGTCACTATGTAAATAAAAATACATTCTTAGTTTCTCAACACAACTTATAAACTTGTAAACTCACACTCTCCACTAATGATGAAAAATTTTGGTCGATCTGGGTCAAATAGGACTTTTAAGCTTATAATGTTAAGCTCGCGATTTGGCTACAAACGAAGGATAGGAATATACAAAATATATCAAGAGTTTAAATTGAGAATAAATTACCACCTCTTGATAAAAACCTTAGCCATGATATCTCTTCATTTCTTTTTCTTTTTTTCATACTTTTCTTTTCTTTTTCTTTATTTTCTTTTTCTCTTTTTTTGTTTTTTTAAGAGATCATATAAATGAGCTTTTTACCTTTCGATTTTTGACAATATCTCGTAATCCTTTATCAGTAATGTTCATAACTTTTTCAATACAGATTAACACATGTTAGTTACATTCTCAATAAAGTATCTGGATAGAAAAGTAATAAACGAGGCTATTTATCAAAGAAATTAAATGGTAATGAAACCATTTATATATGTTGTCTCAAAATAGGATCGAGGAATATATATAAGTATGGTTTGTTCAGAAATGCTCAAACTATCAAAGAAGGTCTTATGTCATACCCAAATCTACCAAGATCTTATTTAAATTTTGTCTCAAGCATGTGAAAGAACAAGTTCTAGTGTGTAGAGAGTGACCTTAAATGTACTAAAACACATACTAACTTACATTATCATCAAATCACAATACTAATGTTTTTAACTCTGGGTTTCATAACATAATATATTTAGCCACATTAGTTAAATAAGAATATTTTGTCAAATTGTTAAGATATTCAATTGATTTACGAAAATTTGTTTTGTACAGAAAGGGGTACAATTATAAAAGAATTGAAAATTTTAACACAAAATTACCTAACATCTTAAAAAGTTATAATACATGCATGATTTATTCAACAAAATAACAAGTTATTAAAAACAATGTTTCTAAAGGTATGGATCAAGAATCAAATGAGATTAATCACTTCACTCTTTACTCAAACCACTCCGCCCCACACTTGGGAATTGCATTGTCCTCAATGTAAAACACACAAAGTTTAAAAAACAACATTAATCCACAACTTTTAATAAAAAGAAAATAACACACATTTATTTAAAAAGAAAAAACTTACAACTTTAACTCTAAATCCACTGAATTTCTTTTTCGCTTGTTACCGGAAATTGACCAGTTAATTGGAGGTACTTTTGGATCTGTCTCTGGTACAAAAGTTACTAATTCATCCAATAGTTCCTTGGTTGTGGGTGCAGATACAATTATTCTTCGTGCTACTGGAGATAGAAGCTTATGTGTAACAACAATGTCAAGAAATTCTAACAAACCATCAAAGTAGTGATCAACATTTAAAAGACCAATTGGTTTAGTGTGCAGTTTCATATTAAACCAGAATGTTAAATTGAACAGCCATTCTAATACCTCATATCCTCCTACTATGACTATGAAAGCATCACAATTATGCAACATCAGTGTCATGCGTTCATAAAATGATTTTGTTTGTACCTCATGTCCAATTGTTTTGCCATATATTTGTTTCAGTGGAGTGGGAATTACGCCTACAATGCGAACTTTGTTTGGCTAATTTGTTTCAATCTGAACAAGTGTTTGGTATGACTGGTGTGCTAGAGCAACCTCTCCAATTAATCCAGCATTTCCTTCTCCGTATACTAGATCGATCTTTCGATGAGCTAGAACTCTTCCCAATTGTATAACAGCAGTTAGATGCGAAATAGTAGTACCCACGATCGTTCTTCCAAACACTGCGATGCTTGTTAGACTTCTGATTGATGAACCTTCCATAGTAATGACTTCAAAAGTGATTCTATTACACACTAAAAAGAAAACAAACAAATAAAACAAATCAAAGAAGAAACAAATAAAAACAAGTAGTTGTGATTGTGGTTCACATATTCCTCTGGTTTTACGTCCAGTAACGGTTTCAAACACCTTCTATGAGTCGGGGGTATGCTGTTCATCCAGCTTTCTTAAAAACTGGCAAACATGATCATTTAAATTCAGATACCGAAGGCTGTACCGGAGTTGTTCAATTTTGAATTGTTTCCATAACCCGAGAATTTCCATTTGAACATATCCACTAGAATGCGAATCAAGAGTCGATTTGATATCATCTAATGACTCTTTACTTAGTCCATTCTTAATGAAAGCAATTTTGTCTTCTCGATTATCGGATAAATACCTAAGTGAATGACAACTGGCATCACAGTTCCATCTAGCACATTTATAACAGACTTTCATTCTTTTACCTCTTTGTTTCTTTGCATAACTACTTTTCCCCAACCCAGGTGGACATTTGGGAAAAGATGGATGCTCACCACTAATTCGGACCTTAGCTTCAATTATCCACCTAATATCCTCAAGCATTCTAATAGATACTAGTAATTTCATACGCTCCAATCTCATCAGATAGATTTTTCTCAAATAATTAATAGGGAGCAATGGATAATATCTTCTTATTTTCATTAATGAATCATCCATTAAGTAACAAAGAGATAGAAAGAAATAAGGGATGGAAAGACAAACTAAAATGTAAAAAGGAAAGAAATACCTTGCAGATGGAATTTACTCTTTGAAAGGAAATTAGCAGAAATCATTTGGTGATTCTTTCAACAATTAAGCAAGCTATTTAAAGCCGTGTTTAATCACTGTTGGGCATTTGATTAACTTAAATACGCCATCTTTCAGTATTCGAGAAGACGCGTATTCAACAATTTCTGCTAGGCCTGCAAGCCAAAAAGTGAAAAAGGAAAATCAAGCAATTCAAAAGTATTTAAGAAAGTGATGGGTTGCCTTCCACACAGCGCCCTTGTTTAACGTCTTAGACTCGACGAGCACAGATTTCAATTCCTTTGTGGTGGTGGGTCTTCAAAAGCAATGGAATCGATAATTTGTCCGACAAATCCTTCATGAAAAGGTTTCAGGAGATGACCGTTCATTTTAAAAATTTTGCTCGTTTGAAGACTTTTTACCTCCACTGACCCGTGATTAAAGATATTAATGATAACAAATGGGCCAATCCACCTTGACTTTAGCTTTCCTGGAAACAGTCTCAAATGAGAATTATATAGTAGAACCTTATCACCAATATTGAAATTTTTCCTTGAAAGATTTTTGTCATGGTAATATTTCATATTTTCTTTTGCAATCAAAGAATTAACATATGCATAATTTCTAATCTCTTCTAATTCTTGAATTTGCAGTTTTCGATTAGATTGTGCATCATCAAGATTAAGATGACATTGTTTAATGGCCCAAAATGCCCTATGTTCTAATTCCACAAGTAGATGACAGGCTTTACCATAAACCAACCTAAATGGTGACATACCAATATGGGTTTTGAATGCAATTCTATAAGCCCAAAGAGCATCTCCCAATCTAAGGCTCCAGTCTTTTCTATTAGGATTGACTACTTTAGCTAAAATAGACTTAATTTCCCTATTATAGATTTCAACAAGTCTATTTGTTTGAGGATGATAGGCAGTAGAAACTTTATGAGAAACATGATATTTTTTAAATAGAGTTTCTACTACCTTGTTGCAAAAATGCGTACATCTGTCACTGATGATGGCCTTTGGTATTTCAAATCTATGGAATATATTGTCCTTGATAAATGCCACAACTGCTTTAGAATCATTCGTTCGAGTGGCCTTAGCTTCAATCCATTTAGATACATAATCCACTGCAAGTAAGATGTAAGTATTTTCAAAAGATGAAGGAAAAGGTCCCATGAAATCAATGCCCCATACATCAAAAAGTTCACAAACTAATATAGTCTTCAAAGGCATTTTATCTTTCTTGGATATATTACCAACTCTTTGAAATTCATTGCAAGATTTAACAAAGTAATATGCATCTTTGTTAAGAGTAGGCCAATAAAATCCACGTTCCAGAATTTTTTTAGCAGTTCGTTTTGGTCCAAAATGACCTCCACATTCAAAAGTATGACAAAAATTCAATATGGATTGAATTTCATTATTTGGAACACATCTGCGTATGACATTGTCTGCGCAACTTTTGCATAGGTAGGGATCATCCCAAATGTAGTGTTTTGAGTCATTTCTAATTTTATCCTTTTGAGGCTTAGATAAATGATTTGGAAATACTTTGGTAATAATATAATTAACTATATCAGCATACCAAGGTATAATTCTATGCAATGCATAAAGATTCTCATCAGGAAATAAATCAGAGATAGGAGATACTTCCTCTTCATATGTGAGTTGACTCAAATGATCAGCAACAAGATTCTCTGCTCCCTTCTTATCTCGGATTTCAAGGTCAAATTCCTGGAGTAAGAGAATCCATCTCAGTAGTCTTGGTTTAGACTATTTCTTCTTTAACAGGTACTTTAGAGCTGCATGATCTGAATAAACAATTACTTTTGTTCCCAACGGATAAGATCTAAATTTTTCTAGAGCAAAAATAACAGAGTAGAGTTCCTTCTCAGTTGTGGTATAATTGCGTTGGGCATCATCAAGTAATTTAGATGCATAATATATCACATGAGGAACTTTATCTATTTTCTGACCTAGAATAGCTCCAATCGCTTTGTCACTAGCATCACACATTATTTCAAAAGGAAAATTCCAATTAGGGGGTTGAATGATATGTGATGAAATCAATTTCTCTTTGAACAATTTAAATGCATGTTTACAACCTTCATCAAAATTGAATTTATGTTCTTTTTGTAATAGCTTACATAAAGGTTGAACAGTTTTAGAGAAATCCTTAATAAACCTTCTATAGAATCCAAATGGCCTAAGAAGGTTAAGGAATAAATTTAAGCACATCAATCTTGGCTTTGTCAACAGCTAGTCCTTTTGTTGAAACTACGTGCCCTAAAAGAATTTCTTGTTCTACCATAAAATGACACTTTTCATAATTGAGAACAAGGTTAGTTTCAACACACTGTTTAAGCACAAGTTCCAAATTTTCTAAATAGGAATCAAATGAATTTCTGTAGACAGTAAAATTATCCATGAAAATTTCAATGATATTTGTGACAAAATCAGAAAATAAGGACATCATGCATCTTTTGAAAGGTAGCAAGTGCATTGTATAGACCAAAAGGCATTGTTCTATAAGCATAAGTACCGAATGGGTATGTAAAAGTAGTCTTACCTTGGTCTTCTGGGGCAATAGGAATTTGAAAATAACCAGAATAACCATCAAGGAAACAATAATGAGAATGACCAGATAGACATTCTAACATTTGATCCATGAAAGAAATGGGAAAATGGTCTTTCCTAGTTGATGCATTAAGTTTCCTGTAGTCTATACAAACTCTCCAACCATTTTGCAATGTAGTAGAAACTTTCTCACCTTCAGAGTTTTCCACAATAGTTATTCCACTTTTCTTTGGGACAACATGTACAAGACTTACCCAAATGAATCTGTGATTGGATAGATGACACTAGCATCAAGAAGTTTTAGAATTTCAGCTTTTACTACTTCCATCATAGGAGGGTTTAGTCTTCTTTGTGACTCTTTGGTTGGCTTAACTCCATCTTCTAACAATATACGATGCATGCATGTTGATGGGCTAATACCTTTAATGTCGGGTAAAGTCCAGCCAATGGCAGTCTTGTTGTCCCTCAGCACATAAACTAATCTCTTTTCTTGGAAAGATGAGAGATTGTTAGCAATAATAACAGGTAAAGAATTACCTTCACTCAAATATGCATATTTCAAATAAGAAGGTAAAGCTTTAAGCTCAAGTGATGGGGGACAAACAACAAATGGTAAGATTTTATCATGTGAGCTAGGTAATGCAATTTTAGAATTACTAACAGGACATGCAGATAAATCCTTGATAGCTTGTTTGAGTTCATTGTCACATTCTACAGATAAAGTGTCAAGAACATTTTCATCTATGCTCATGTTCATAATGGATTGCATCATTTCAATGTAGCTCAAATAAAAAATATCTTCAATAAGTGGATCTATAATATCCACAACAGAAACTGTAGAACATTCATTATAAGGGTATTTCATAGCATCAAATATGTTAAAATAAATTTTATCACCATCAAATTCTATTGATAAAGTACCTTCATTAACATCAATCTTAATTCTAGCAGTTTTCAGAAATGGTCTACCTAACAGAATAGGTAACTGTGATGAACAAGTATTTTGACTATCCTTAGTTTTCAAAATGTAGAAATTTACAGTGAATACTAAATCATTTACTTTAACCAGTACATCTTCTATTACTTATTCTGGATAAGCCACAGACCTATCCGCTAACTGAATAAAAATTCTAGTAGGCTTCATTGGTCCCAAATTTAAAGAGTTATAGATTGTATAAGGCATGACGTTAATAGAGGCTCCTAAATCTAGCATACAACCCGAGACTACCTTATCACCAATTGTACAAGGGATAGCGAACATATCTGGATCTTTTTACTTTGGAGTAAGTTTCTATTGGAGAACAACAAACACACATTTCCCCACATTGATTCTCTCATTACCTTTAAGCTTTTCTTGTTGGTACAAAGTTCTTTTAGGAACTTAGCATAACGAGGAATCTGTCTTATTGCATCCAAAAGAGGAAAGTTGACTTCAACTTTCTTGAAGATCTCCAGATCATCTTTTTCTTCCTCATCTTTCTTGTTCTTAGTTAGCCTATTAGGGAAATGAGGACATACATTGGGAATAGAAAAAGAAGATTCTCCTAGCTGAGGAACTTTGTCGGAAGATACTGGGCTTGAAACAAGTGTTTTCTTCGTACCTTTATTTTCCTCTGGTCTCTTGGATTCTTCCAACACTTTACTATTTCTCAATGTTACGACACTAGCTTTCTCTCTGGGATTGAGTGGTTGTGATGGAAGTTTTTTGAAAAGCTGTGTTTTCAATTGACCTAACTCATAAGTAATTTGTCTTACCTGATTTTCCAAGTTAGGAATGCTAGACTTTGTATCCTTTTGGAAGAACATGGTATCTCTTTGAAAAGATATAGAATTTGAGGCTAGAGATTTCACCATATCTTCTAAAGACATACTCTATTGTTGGTTTTGAAGAGGTTGAGGAGGATTTTGGTGTTGATTAGGAGCAAAACCTAGTGGGTTCATTGGTGGTCTAACCCCTTGGTTACTCCATCTAAAGTTAGGATGGTCTCTCCACCTTTCATTGTTTGTGTTGGAGAATGGATTGTGTCTTCTCTGAGGTTGGTTATAAAAATTACCCATGGCATTGGCTTGTTCCTCTTGAAATAGTGTAGGACAAGAATCTGTAGGATGGTCATTGCCTAAACAAATTCCACATGCTTTTACCAGTGCATTGATTCTTTTCCCAACTAATTGACTAACTAAATTGGTAAGATGATCTAGTCTTTGCTCAATTTTTCTAGATGATGATGATGATGATGCATCTACTTCATTTACCTTTCTTACGGTGTCATTTCTGGTGTTAAAAGATTGTGAATTAGCAGCCATGTTAGCTATTAATTCATGTGCAGCTTATGGGGTTTTATCTGAAAGAGCACTACCACTAGTGGCATCAATAGTCATCCTGTCATAAGAAAATCAAACCCTCATAAAAATATTGAATTAATAATTGTTCAGGTATTTGATGATGAGGACAACTAGCACATAATCTTTTAAATCTTTCCCAATATTCATACAATGTTTCACTAGTTTGTTGTCTTATGCCACTTATATCATTTCAGACTGTTGCAGTTCTAGATGCAGGATAATATTTAGCTAGAAAAGCTCTTTGCATACCAGTCCAATCTTGAATAGATCCCGAAGGCAAATCATATAACCAATCTTTTGCATTATTTTGTAAGCTAAAAGGAAAAGAACGCAGTTTAATAACTTCATCTCTTGTACCTTCTTGTTTCAAATTAGTGCAAATAACATGAAATTCCTTAATGTGCCTAAGTAGATCTTCTCCAGGTAATCCATTAAATGTTGGCAAACATTGTATAAAACCAGTATGCATTTTAAAATTAGTATCAACTTGTGAAAAAATAATGCATAAAGGTTGTTCATCAAGAGTAGGAGCAGTGAGTTCTTTTAGAGATCTTTGATTCAAAGCCATATTAAAAAAATGAGCAGGAAGAATATCACTAGAAATAAGTTGGGTATCCGGTTGATTTTCTGCCTTGCCTTGTTCAAGATCCGTAGCTTGTTCTTTGATGTCAACTGGTGTTTTACTCATTTGTTATTTCCCCGGTGATCTTGCCACTTCTTAAGTGCATACAACAATGAACTTGTTATCTGGTATCACCAAAGAAATTAAATATGTAACAAAATAAAATATTAACAATTTAAATAGAGAAACTTAAAACAAATCCCTGGCAACGACGTCAAAATTTGACGATGCCTGTCGTACGACTCTCAAATTTAAACATAACAATTCCTATGTAGATAGGGAAAGTAGGAATCGAATCTACAGAGATTTGTCAACTCTTAAATTAAAATCATTAACCAGAAAAGGTTTTGAAGGTTTTGGTATTTTGAGAATAAGGTAATGACAATAATTAAAATAAATATTTTTGAGCTTTTGGATTTTGTAAACAGAATTAATACGAAATCTGGAATACAAATGATATAAAAAGCGTTAGCAAGGAACTAGTATCAAGTTATATTTTTAATGGGATTAATCATAGATAAATACAGTATTAAGTAGTTGATTTTAGAATCTCGATCAGCTCAAACAGATTCTTATCCTTACAAAATAGATTAATCCCGAACAGCTTAAACAGATTAATCTCTAATTTAATTAAACATCACTACCAACCAGCGTGTATATGGTGCTCAATCAAATTGCATTAAACAAATAAGGCATCACCAACATTAAATTGTATATAACAATCAACTTAATTATATACAATTTAAATTATATATTCCGCTACTAATTTAATTAAGCCAAGAGTTGGAACTCAATTAAACTAGTAGATGCTACTTGAATCATTAATACAAGATTAATAATCCTAGCTATATAATCACATTCATTAACTAGATTGTCAATCCAATTAATTCACAAAATTATATTGGTTAAAACAGGAATTATATAAATACTTAATTAATATATATATATATATTAAATAAATACACACACACACACACACATATATATATATAGAAATAAAGATTGGATTTATATTAACTAAAGAAATTAGGCCGTTCAACCAGCCATTTAAATAAATTAAAATAAAAGTATAGAGGCTCGACCTTCTATAAAAAAAAAGAATTAAAGACATAAAAATATATTAAACTGGTTAGGAGGCTCGGCCTTCCATAATACAGAAAATAAAAGGCATAAAAGTAAATTAAACTAATAGGTGGATCGGTCATCCATTTGCGATATTTAAAGTGCATAACACAAAATAAATAAAGAGTAGGCGAGTGACGAAGCATGTCGTACGACTCTCAAATTTAAACCTAACAATTCCTATGTAGATAGGGAAAGTAGGGATCGAATCTACAGTGATTTGTCAACTCTTAAATTAAAATCATTAACCGGAAAAGGTTTTGGAGGTTTTGGTATTTTGAGAATAAGATAATGACAATAATTAAAATAAATATTTTTGAGCTTTTGGATTTTGTAAACAGAATTAATACGAAATCTAGAATACAAATGATATAAAAAGCGTTAGCAAGGAACTAGTATCAAGTTATATTTTTAATGAGATTAATCATAGATAAATACAGTATTAAGTAGTTGATTTTAGAATCTCGATCAGCTCAAACAGATTCTTATCCTTACAAAATAGATTAATTCCGAACAGCTTAGACAGATTAATCTCTAATTTAATTAAACATCACTACCAACCAGCGTGTATATGGTGCTCAATCAAATTGCATTAAACAAATAAGGCATCACCAACATTAAATTGTATATAACAATCAACTTAATTATATACAATTTAAATTATATATTCCGCTACTAATTTAATTAAGCCAAGAGTTGGAACTCAATTAAACTAGTAGATGCTACTTGAATCATTAATATAAGATTAATAATCCTAGCTATATAATCACATTCATTAACTAGATTGTCAATCCAATTAATTCACAAAATTATATTGGTTAAAACAGAAATTATATAAATACTTAATTAATATATATATATATATATAAGTATATTAAATAAATACACATATATATATAGAAGAAAGATTGGATTTATATTAACTAAAGAAATTAGGTAGTTCAACCGGCCATTTAAATAAATTAAACTAAAAGTATGGAAGCTCGGCCTTCTATAAAAAAATGAATTAAAGACATAAAAATATATTAAACTAGTTAGGAGGCTCGGCCTTCCATAATACAGAAAATATAACATATAAAAGTAAATTAAACTAATAGGTGGCTCGCATCCTCATTGTTCCAAATTGTGGCTTCTAGAAGCGCCACTTGCCACCTTCTGATTGTGCCACGTATCATCTTCTCATTGTGCCACACCATCGGATGACATGGATTTTTTTTTTAAAACTTCTCCAACATTTCTTCGTTTTCTTTTTATCTCCATAATGAACTAAAATACACTGAAAAACTTACAAACAAAAAAATAGAAGTGAAACGTGGAATATATCCATTAAATAACATCATTAATCAATTTTCAAACAAAATATAGTCATTAAATAACATAAAAATCAGTTAATTTCTGAGTACATCTGCTGGTAAATCGACCATAAGCCCAGTTAAATAAATCCAAATAGAAATTAAGTACAAAGAAAATAATCTCATAATCCCATTTATTAATAATTTAACACATATCCTTGCTAACAAAAGAAAATTACTCACAATACATATTTAATAAATATAAGACGGAATTTATAAACATTAGAAAAAAATTTTGAAAGATAAACTCCCCGAAAATATTGAAATTATCCGGACATAATTTCTTTACTATATTATTACAAAAAGCCTTGAAATATTATTCTAAAAAATATGAAAAATATACTAAGATGAAGACAATAATAAAATAAATAAATTTTAAAAGAAATGGAGAAGATTGGAGATAAATTGGTGATTAAATCATAAAAATAAGCTTCCTATTTATAGCCACAAAAATCAGGGGCAAAATGGTCATTTTGCACTCCAAAGTCTTGAAAATTTAGCTGGTGGCCTAATTTCCCCAACTTCACCACGTGTCGCGTCCTCATTGATCCAAATTGCGGCTTCTAGAAGCGCTACTTGTCACTTTCTAATTGCATCACTTGTCATCTTCTTATTGCGCCGCATCATCAGATGACATGGATTTTTTTTTTCTTCTCGGGCATTTCTTCTTTTCTTCTTCTTTTTATCTCCATAATGAATTAAAATACAATGAAAAACTTACAAATACAGAAATAGAAGGGAAACGTGAAATATATCCATTAAATAACATAATTAACCGATGTTTAAACAAAATATGGTCATTAAATAACATAAAAATCAGTTAATTTATGAGTACATCAGATAGTTTCTTTGATGTCTATCATAGCATCCCCACCACCAAAGAACTTTGGGACAAAATCTAGACAAGGTACATGCAAGATGATGCTTCTAGTAAGAAGTTATTGTCTCTAACTTTCTCAATTATAAAATGGTTGATTCTAGCCCAGTGATGCAACAATTTTCTGAAATTGAAAAGATGTTAAATCGTTTTAATCAACATAATTTGAAGATAGATGAGACTATTATTGTGAGTTCATTTATACATAAACTTCCCCCATCTTGGAAGACTTCAAGGAAGAACTTAAACATCTAAAGAAGGAGATTTCTCTTCAAAGTCTAGCTAACTCTCTTCACATAGAAGAGGAATTTCGTGTGTAGAAAATTCAAAATCCTCAAGTTAAGCAAGATGAGAAAGAAAAGTACAAAGATCCCTCAACTAATGTGCACATGGTGGAGGATGGTCAATTGATTGAACCATAATTATCTTGGTTTTTAAGTACTTATCATGTTATTTATTGAGTTTAAATTTAGCTAATCATGTGTTTTTATGCTTTAAATTATTCTTTACACCTATAATTTTGTTTTTAGGTCTTTGGAAGGTTTTATAAGATGTCTCGATGGAATTGAGAGAAGTTGGAAGCTTAAAGAATAATGTTTTGCATAAAAATAGAAGTGGACGAGTATTATCAAGAAGTGGACGTGTAGGAACAGAAGTGGATGCCTTCCTATATTTCACGCGTCCACCCTTAAAAGTTTGCAAGCATCAAATGTCCATGTGGACGTTTCTATTCCTGCAAGCGTCCACTTTCCAAACACAGGCATCAACTTCTCGGATTTAAGTTTTTGAGTTATTTTTAAATAGTTTCTAATTAGGATTCTTATGTAATTATCTCTAGGACCTTTTATAACTATTTACAGGAGGTATTAGCTTAGTTTTGGGGGTATCAAGCAATTTAAAAACATTGTTTTGAGCATTCTTGAAGATCAAGGATTGGAAGTTCTCGAGAATTCAGTTTTCTAATTAATGAGTTTCTCTCCCTCCTTCAATCTTTCTATGATATTTTCTTTTATGGATTGTGGGTAGTTTCTTTAGTTGGCAAGAACATGTATTAGGTGCATTTTATTCGGGATTATGAGATTTTGTTCTTTCATTAAAAACCCAATCTTTTCAGATATTAATACATCTATTTTTGTATTTGAACAATTTTTGTGTTAATTCTATCAATTGTGTGATTTCAATTATTATTGGTCATCTTAATTGTTTTACGTAGTTGATTAAATAGAGTTATGTAGAATCAGTTTCCAGTAACCAATAGTGCTGATAAAAATTTCAAACACATTGCACTAATTTGAAACCATCTAATGCTACTGATGAGATTATTAAATTACGAGTTTTCCCATTTTGTTTGCAAGGTAATGGTAAAGATTGGCTTTACAAGTTACTTTTTGGGTCAATAACTGAATGGACAGAGATGGAGAAGATTTTTCTGAGAAAATATTTTCTTGCTTCTAAAATCTCTAACAATAGGAAAGAAATTAGTGGGATACGCCAAGGTTTTGGGGAATCATTGTATGACTATTGGGAAAGGTTTAAAAGTTTGATTGCTAGTTGTCCAAATCACCAGATTCTTGATCATTTACTAATCTTGTATTTCTATGAAAGTATAGTTCCTACTGATAGGACAACAATTGATGCAACAAGTGGATGAGTTTTCATGGATCAATCTCCTAAAGAAGCTAGAGACTTGATTGCCAATATGAAAAATAATGCTCAATCATTCAATACAAGGAATGAAGTCTCTAGAAAGGTAAATGAGGTAAGCTCTTCCAACATTGAAATACAAGTTAAAAATCTCACTAACATGGTTTGAGAGATGATAGGGAAGCAGATGAATTCACAAGTTAAGATGTGTGGATTTTGTTCAAGTATCGAACACCTTACAAACAGGTGCTCCACTCTCTTTGAAGATGAACAAGTTAATACTGTGGGAAACTTCCAAAATCAGTAGATAAGATATAGCCCTTATTCCAATAACTATAATGAGGGATTGAAAGATCATCTAAACTTTAGGTGGGGAAATCAAGGGATTAGACAAAATAACTTCCAAAATCAACATCCATCTGGCATTTTCCCTGTTCAGTCATCAAACCCACCACCTCTTTCCCAAAATCAATCTCAATGTATGCCTTTAGAAGATATGGCCAAATCTATTGCTTCTAACACATGACTTTTCAGAAAGAGACAAAATCTAGTATCCAAAATCTTGAGAACCAAGCAGGACAATTGGTCTATGAAGTTAGTCAAATCAAATCCCATTTATTTACCAAACTTCTTTCTCAACCTTTAAACCCTAGAGAAAATGCTAATGTCATTATTGCTTGGAGTGAGAAGGAGTTAGTTGAGCCTAAACGATTAATGGATGAGGAAAAATAATTGGAGATTAAATCTAGCCAAAATCCAATATTTACCGACGGAAGAGAGCCTACCAAAATTGAACCTCCTTCTCAATGAACTATGCACTAATAAGAAAAAGCTTATGAGGAATGAAAATGCGAGTATGGGGAATGTGTATCTACAGTCTTTAAAAAGAAGCTCCCAGCTAAGCAAAGGACCCAGGTATGTTTGCTATACCTTGTACTATTGGGGACAAAGTTATTTCAGGATGCATGTTATATATAGGAGCATATATTAATGCCACGCCATATTCTATTTATGCTTCACTAAACCTTGGATCATTAAAATCCACAAGAGTTATTGTGCAACTAGCTGATAGGTCCACTGCATATCTTGAAGGGGTAATTGAAGATGTATTGGTCAAAGTAAATAACGTGATATTTCCTGTATATTTTTATATTCTTAAAACTGAATATGGAAATAATACATCCACATTTCATTCACAATATTACTTGGAAGACCATTTTTTAAAACAACAAGAACTAAAATTGATGTTAATGAAGGAACATTGTCAATGGAATTTGATGGTGAAATTATATCATTTAATATCTTTCATGCCATGAAATATCCTTCTAATGAGTTTTCCTCTATTTTTATGATTGATGTAATTGATTCTTTTGTGCAAGATGTTTATGATTACAACTATGTTGATATGATGCAATCTATTATGAGCATGAGCATTGATGAGCATGCCCTTGACACATTATCTGTTGAATGTGATCATGACTTGAAAATGGCTGTCAAGGAATTTTCTGCAAGTCCTAGAATTGAATCTATAATTGTCTTACCTACCTTCTATAATAAAATACTTTCATCAGTTGTATGTCCACCTTCCCTTAAGCTAAAACCTCTCATTTCACACTAGAAATATGCATATTTAGGTAATGGTGAAGAGTTGTCTATTATAATTACCAATAATCATTCTTCTGATCAAGAAGAGAGGTTAATATTTGTTTTAAAGGAACATAAAACTACTATAGATTGGAATTTAGCTGATATTAAAAGAATTAGTCCATCTATATGCATGCGTCACATATTGTTAAAAGATGGCACTCGAACATCTAGGGAATCGCAAAGGAGATTGAATTTTCCTATGATAGATGTTGTTAAAAACAAATTATAAAATTGTTAGATGTTGATATTATATTCCCTATTACTGATTCTCAATGGGTCAGTCCAACACATGTGGTTCCTAAGAAAACTTGAATTACTATCATAGAAAACGAATAAGGTGACAAAGTGCCCACAAGAGTTCAAAATGGTTGGTGTGCTTGCATTGACTATAGGAAATTAAACTCAGCATCTAGAAAAGATGATTTTCCCCTTCCCTTCATGGATCAAATGCTTGAATGTCAATCTGGTCGTTCTAACTATTGTTTTCTTTATGGTTTTTCGAATTATTTCCAAATTTCTATTGCTCCCGAGGATCAAGATAAGACCACATGCACATGTCCCTTTGGTACTTATGCATATAGGCGCATGCCTTTTAGGTTATGTAATGCACCTGCCACCTTTCAAAGATACATGATGTCTATTTTCTCTGACTATGTGACTAATATAATTGAAATCTGTATGGATGACTTTACTGTGTATGGAGATTCTTTTGATGAATGTTTGGAGAACTTAGAATTCATTCTTAAGAGGTGTATTGATTCTAACCTTGCTTTGAATTATGAGAAGTGTCACTTCATGGTAGAACAAGGAATAGTTCTTGGGCATGTGGTTTTAGCAAAAGGACTTTAGGTAGACAGAGCTAAAATTGATGTGGTAAAATCTCTTCCTTATCCTTCTAATGTATGAGAGATAAGAACCTTTTTGGGCCATGCTAGATTTTATATATGATTTAGCAAAACATTTTCAAATATTTATTAGCCTTTGTGAACTTTAGTGTAAAAAGATGTTTATTTTAATTTCAATGAAGTTGTAAGAATGCTTTTGATACTTTGAAAGAGAATTCGATTTTTGCCCCTATAATTCAAGCTCCTGATTGGAATATTCCTTTTGAGATTATGTGTGATGCTAGTGATAGAGTTGTTGGTGCAGTGTTAGGTCAAAGAGTCGATAAAGTTCCTCATGTTATTTATTATGCTTCTAAAACACTTGATAATGCACAATGTAACTACACAACAACTGAAAAAGAACTTTACGCTCATTGTTTTATCTGATCATGTAGTTTTAAGACATCTTTTGAAGAAGAAAGAGTCTAAACCTAAACTATTAAGATGAATTTTGTTGCTCCAGAAATTTGTGATAAGAAAGGAGCTGAGAATTGCGTGGCTGACCATCTCAGTAGACTTACTTATAATAGTGATGTATTCCCTATCACTGAATTATTTCCTAATGAGCATGTGTATGCCTTGCATGGTAGTTTACCTTGGTATACTGATATAATTAACTATCTGGTCACAAGGGAATTACCTAAAAAACCTTTTAGAGCTCAAAAGGACAAAATTAAAAGTGATGCCAAATACTATTTGTGGGATGATCCATATTTGTTTAAGATATGTTCTAATAATATTATTCGTAAATGTGTGCCAAGGAATGAAGTGCATTCTATTCTAACTTTTTGTCATGCCTATGAGTGTGGGGGTCACTTTGATCTGAGAATGACGGCGTACAAAGTTCTCGAATGTGGTTTTTATTGGCCTAGTTTGAACAAAGATGCATACTTATTTTGTAAGCAATGTAATAAATGTCAACAAATTGGGAAAATAACTAAGAAACATGAAATGCCCTTCCATTCTATACTTGTAACTGAAATATTTGATGCATGAGGTATTGATTTCATGAGACCTTTTCCCTCTTCCATAGGTAATAACTATATTTTGCGTATCGTAGATTATATGTCTAAGTGGGTTGAAGCTAAAACTACTAAAATTAATGATGCTATTAATGTTGGTTGTATCTCTTGTCAAATACAACATTTTTAACAATTATCAGTGACAGAGGTGCACACCTTTGAAAAATATCATCCCCAAATTAATGGTCAAGCTGAAGTTTCTAATAGGAAAATTAAATCAATATTAGAAAAAATGGTAAACCCTAATAGAAAAGATTGGAGTCTAAGGTTGGGAGATGCATTATGGGCATATAGGATTGCATATAAAACACCTATTGGAATGTCTCCATATAAATTGGTTTTTAGTAAAACATGTCATCTTCCTGTAGAACTTGAACACAAAGCTTATTGGTCCATAAGGCAAACTCATTTAAATTTTCCTGATGCTATAGTAAATAGAAAATTGCAAATTCAGGAGTTAGAAGAATTAAAGAATAATGCTTACCAAAATGCTTTAATTTGTAAGGAGAGAACACGCATTTATCATGATAAATACATTGCTCAAAAAAGTTTTAATTGGGGTCACAAAATGTTATTGTATAATTCTATATTGAAACTTTTTCCAGGTAAGTTGAGTAGATGGATAGACCCCTTTTTAGTTACTAATGTTTTTTATCATAATGTTGTGGAAATTCAAAGTCTTGATACCGACAAAGTTTTTAAAGTTAATGGCCAACATTTGAAGCTTTACTATGATGAATTTGTCATTCAAGAGGTGGAGGCCAGTGATTTTAATAAGCCAACCTATACGGAAGAATAAAGCATCGCATCGCCGAGCCATAGACATTAAACAAAGGAACTTTTTGGGAGGCAACCCAAGAGAGTGTATTTTTCTTTTCTTATTTGTTTTTATTTTATCACAATTAGGTGTTCTATGTTGTTTTTAAGTTGTTGAAAGTGGTCTAACATAAGACAAGAGTCCAAAAAAGTTGTGAAAATTACAGGTTACAGAAACTATTGAGAATGGATGTGTCATTCCAGCATCACTCATCCAAGTGGATGCTTACACAGCCACTCTACAAAAAACTACTGAGGGTAGATGTGCCATCCTCTGATCACATGTCCAAGTGGACTCATCAGAAGACAAACGCGGCCATTTTCCCGATATATAAAAAAAAACCACTAAACTGTGTCATTTTTTAAAGTGGTTTCCAAAAATAAATTCTTTTTTCTTTTATTTCTCTTTTTTTTTCTTCTTTTCTTTTCTCTTTTCTTCTACAAACCATTGAATGTGTCTCTGCTTCCACTTGGGCTCGTCCACTACTTCTTCAGTTGTGTCTATCGCTGGGCTTGTCATCATTTGTCCGAACCTTAGTGCGGTCTTTTCTCTTTGTTTTGGTGCTACAATTTTTCATTCTTCAAAAGGGGTATTTTTCTTTCTGTTGTTATAATTGAATTTCTTTTGTTGGGATCGATTGCAAATTGTTGTGGGATTTGATTGTTTGTCATTAAATTGTTTATTTACTTGTTGGGATCATGCCTAGGGTTAAGAGTCTTGGTGTTAAATGTAGGAGAACTTCTACTATTCAATTTGATCAATATTGATTTACTAGTTTAGACAATTCTAATTGGTATAATTCACACAAGGGTAGAACTTTGTTAATTCCCCATATCTCCTGATGCTTAGACTATTTTTCATATTCGAGATACTTCTCAAACTTTGGTTGGGATAGCATTCTTGATTTGGGTAGGGACTATTATCCTTTGCTTATCTATGAATTTTATTCTAATATAGATAGCAAACATATTGAGCATAATAATAGGATTGTTTATTTTGTTAGGGGTCATTTGGTTGATATTACATGTGCTTCTTTGTCAAATTTCTTAAATTCTCCTAATGAAGGTCCTCTCTTCTTGAGTTTTATTGGAAAAAAGTTCTCACTGACAAGACTTTTAATTTTGAAGATTCTTGTTCTATATTTGACTTATATCAAAGAAAAACTGGGAGAGTGTGTGAAAAGTATAAGTTAATGGCTAAAGATCATCAGGCTTTTCCATGCCTTATTGTTCATATTCTTGGTCATAATGTTTTACTTAAATCCTCATCTCATAATGAATTGCATTATTTAGATCTTTATCATTTAACTAATGGATTGGATGAGACATTATCTAGTATTCTTTTGACTTTCCTAATTATTGCTAATATACGAGAATTTGTTAAACAAAAGTCTCAAAAGAAAACTTTCCACATGTTTTACTTCTCTCTCGTTATTTTGAGCATCTTAGGATACTTATTGATAACATTGTTCGTCAGAAGCGTATTTCTTCTTCACGAGTTGTTTTTTTTAATCTTTTACGATCTTTTGGTTATGAGTACCATCATGGGGAGTGGATGAATCCTCGCGTATGTCAAACGGGACAAGAACAAGGCCGTTTTAAACCTACGAGTTCTAGTTCTAAACGGCTACTGTCTGAGCCATCTTCTAATGATGAGGAGATGGAGACTGAGATTCATGATGTACCTACTTCTTCTGCTTGTCCTTCTACTTCTAGAAATGATTTGATTATTGATCAATTGAATCAAATGCATAGGAATCAGTCCAAGATCTTATACAATCAAGTGCGTTAGGATGCCCAGTTGAATGCCATTGAGGGGCAGGTTGCAACCATTGAAGAACAAGTTTATGCACTTCGAGCTTATTTTCCTCGATCTTCCATCGAGTGACATCTTTCTTTTGCTTAGTTTATGTTTTTGTTTTGTTCTTTTTGTTTTTGTTTGTTATTATTGCCATTTGCATATTTGTGACATTGAGGAGAATGTTTCGTTCCAATGTGGGGGAGTCTTGTCTTTAGTGTTAGTGTTCGTGTTTGATTCTTTTTTGTCTTTTATATGGTTTTTGTTAAAATAAAAAAAACAAAAAAAAACATGTTTGTGTGTTTGTTATGCCTATGATGAAAATTGTACAAGTCTACGTTAATTGATAGAATTTCAATATTATTTTTGCTTAAAATTCTCTATTTGTTATGAGGAATCTTGATACTCTACGAGTTTTTTGTGAAAATTTGAAATTGTCATTTATGGATAGTTGATTTGAATTGGCGTGACTTATTTTTAGAAAAAACAAATCTTGAGTTTTGAAATCACTTTTGAGCAAGTTTTATTGAGATTGAATTTACTTTTGACTTAGATGCATTCATGGTCATTGACTTGGGGATGACTTAAGACTTTCTTTGGAATTTTGAGCCTATCTTCAACCACCCTTCTATATTATACCCCTCGATCCTATTTTTGAGCTTGATATGTGAATGGTTGCTTTCCATTCTTGTTCTTTTCTTATAAGCCTTTGAAAATAATGTTTAAACTTTAAATGTCAAAATTGTCAAGATATTTCTTTGATATATCTTTAGATGGACACTTGAGAAGCTTTTTTGTTGTGGTGATAAGTATATGTTGAAAAATAGTTTGCAAGATTTGTGTTGAGGGATGATGAAAAACATCTTGGAACTTTTTTAAAAAAAGAAAAAGTTTGTCTTCTCTAAAACAAATAGGACAAGAGCAAAAGAAAAAGAGACATAAAAAAACAGTGAACTGCTGTCAAAAAAGGTTTTAAAAAAAGCACTTGAAAAAATGCAAAAAAGAAAAAAAAGATCCAAGATTGTCCAAAGGTTATGAGTTTGTTGATGTGGTTAAATGTGAAAAAGGAGAGAAGTGTCAATTGAAGAAATTTGGTTTCGAATTCTTTATTATTTTGTTTTAATTCTCTTGACTACTTTGTTTTCCTTACTTTTCTTTGTTAACCAACTCCCAAGCCTAACGTTACGTGCCTCAAGTCCAATTTGACTCAAGTCAACCTCATTTTTTCCATTAGTGGAGAGATATGTGAGATTACAAGCCTATAGTAGTGTGGACATTACTTTTCATATGACTATGATGTGCTTGAGTTGATTGTGGTTTGATTGAATTTGTTCTTGATACTTGTGTACCGTTTTTAACTTTAAAATGGATTTTGATTGGTTTTCCAAGTTTTTTTGTTATGTTAATGATGGTTAACTATTTACAATGAATTCATATTGATGATTTATCACATAAGCACGATTTGTCTTAAAAGTAGAGTTGATGGATGACTTTGAGGATTATTGGAGAGAATTTGGTGCAAATAAATTGAGGTTCGTGAGATTCTTTGACTTGTTTCTTGAGGCATTGAATTGTTATTCTATTTCTTTGATTTGCAAATTTGTTTGAGGGCAAGCAAATGTGTAGTGTGGGGAAAATTGATTGAACCCTAATTAGTTTGGTTCTTAAGTACTTATCATGTTATTTGTTAAGTTGAAATTTAGCTAATTATGTGTTTTATGCTTTAAATGATTCTTTACACCTATACTTTTGTTTTCAGGTCTCTGGAAGGTTTTAAAGTTGTCTAGATAGAATTGGGAGAAGTTGGAAGTTTGAAGAGTAATGTTTTGCATAAAAATAGAAGTGGACGCTTGTTATCAAGAAGTGGGCGTGTAGGAATAGAAGTGGGCGAGCCTCCCTGTATCTAACCAGTCTACCCTCAAAAGTTTGCTAGAATCAAACGTCCAATTAGACGTTTCTATTCTTGCAGGCATCCACTTTCCAGACCCGGGCATCCACTCTCTAAATTGAAGTTTTTGAGTCATTTTTAAGTAGTTGCTAATCAGGACTCTTATGTAATTATCTCTAAGACCTTTTATAACTATTTATAGAGTTTATTAGCTTAGTTTTGGGGGTATCAAACAACTGAGAAGAATTGATTTGCACATACTTGAAGATCAAGGATTGGAGATTCTCGAGAATTAGGTATTCCGATTAACGAGTTTCTCTCTCTCCTTAAATCCTTCTGTGATGTTTTCTTTTATGGATTGTGAGTAGTTGCTTTAGTTGGCAAGGACATCTATTATGTCTATTTTATTTGGGATTATGAGATTTTGTTCTTTTATTAAAAACCCAATCTTTTCAGAGATTAATATATCTATTTGATCAATTCTTGTGTTAATTTTATCAATTGTGTGATTTCAATTATTATTGATCATCTTAATTGTTTTACATAGTTGATTAACTAGGGTTATGTAGAATCGGATTTCGGTAACCAATAGTAGTAACCATTAATTAATCTCAATCGGTATTTGAGTAATTGATAGAGAATTGTTTGAAGCAAATTGATTGGTTGTTAATTTTATGTGATTTGTGTTGATGTTGTCCTCAAGCTTAATAACTTTATTGGCTATCTTATACGAGCGATTCAGTAATATAGTTTAATTAGGTTTAGGGTTAATTTGTTGTGCTTCTAAGAGATTAACTTAATTTTATTAGAATCAGAATTTGCATTGCTAAGTGGAATTCTAAGTCATTACTCAAATATATGTTAACAATGGTTAATCCCAAATAAATGAAACTAAAATACAAAGTCTTTGCTAACGTCTTTTTATCCATTGATTTCTAGTTGTTTTGTGAATTACTTATTTTAAAAGTTTTTATCTATTTAGATAAAAATCAAATCTTTTCCCCCAAAACCCTGATTAGTTTACTTAATCAAATAATTTACAAGTTTCCGTGGGTTTGACCCTTAATTGCCTTAATTACATGAGTTGGTTAAGGCAATTAAGCTAAGGGTTTTGGGGAGAAGTAGTTCTAACTGCTTGTTATATTCTAAATAGGGTCCCTAATAAAAGGAACTCTATTACCCCTTATGAACTATGGTTTAATAGAAAGCCTAACCTCAAACACTTGAGAGTTTGGGGAAGTAGATCTATTTTAAGACTTCTTGAGCCAAAAAAAAGGAAGCTTGGAGAAAAAGGTGTTGAGTGCATTTTCTTGGGATATGCACAAAATAGAAAGGTCTACAGATTTATGGTTATAGAGTCTAATGATTCAGTTTCGGTTAATCCCATAATTGATTCAAGAATTGCTATTTTTTATGAGCCCAGATTTTCTTCTATGTCAAAACAATTGAACAATAGTTCAAAGGAAAGTTTGACACAAATGAGCTATCAAATTATCAAGAAAAGGATATTTAGCTTAGAAGGAGCAAGGGAACTAAAAGAGCTATGTCATTTGGTTCTGACTTTGTTACTTACCTTGTAGAAGGTGCAAGATAAGAAATAAGTAACTAAGTACCTTATTGTTTCAATACTAAGGGTGATCCCATAACCTTTGACTAAGCTATGAGATCACAAGATTCCTTGTTTTGGAAGAAAGCCATAGATAAAGAAATGAGTTCTATTATGGAAAATGGAACTTGAGTATTAGCGGACTTGCCATCTGGTTCCAAACCAATTGACTATAAATGGATATTGAAAATGAAACGAAAATGGATGAAACCATTGACAAGTATAAGAATAGATTAGTAGCCATGGGATATACCCAAAAGTGTGGCTTGGATTATTTTGATACATATTCACTAGTAGCTAGAATAGCTACAATTAGATTGCTTCTTGTTGTGGCTTCAATTTAAAAAGGGGTTATTCACCAAATGGATGTTAAAATGGCATTTTTAAATAGTGATTTGGATGAAGAAGTGTGCAAGAAGCAACCTGAACGTTTTGTTGTATTAGGGTAAGATATAAATGTGTGTAACTTGTTAATCTTTGTATGGATTAAACAAGCACCTAAACAATGGCATACAAAATTTGATCAAGTAATACTTGCTAGTGGATTTAAGATAAATTAATCAAATAAATGGATATAGCAAGTCTACTAATTACCAAGGTGTCATTATGTGTTTATGTGGATTACATGTTGATATTTGGTACTCACTTAGAGCAAGTCATACAAACTAAGGAATTGCATAGCTTTCAAGCAATTTTGAAATGAAAGACATGGGTGAGACAGATGTTATTCTTGATATAAGGATTAAGAGAGATCAAGGTTGCATTTTACTCTTTCAATCTCATTACATTGAGAAAATTCTTGAAATGATTAATCATTTAGAATGTAAACCCGTTTCCACTCCATTGGATAAAAAAATTCACTATGTCAGGAATAGTAAAGGTCCAATATCTCAATTGGAATATGCTCAAGTAGTTGGATGTCTGATGTATGCAATGACTTGCACAAGGCCATATATAGCATATGCTAAAGGGGCACTATGAATAGATACACAAACAATCTATGTAGACAACATTGGATGGAAATCACTAGGATACTAAGGTATCTTGAAGAGACCATTGACTATAGCATTAGCGATAGTGGATATCCTTCAATTTTAAGGATTTTCATATGCTAGTTGGATGACAAATAGAGATGACTACTCTTCTACAAGTGGTTCGATCTTTATGTTAGGTGGAGGTGCAATTTCTTGCAGATCCAAGTAACAAACTTGTATTATGAACTCTAGAATAGTAGCTGAATTTGTAGCTTAGCTTCAACTAGTAAAGAAGCTTAATGTATAAGAAATTTATTAATTTGTGATTACCATATGACCTAAACCAATTCCTCTAATAACTATTCATTGTGATAGTGTTGCTATACTTGCAAAAGCTTATAGTCAAGTGTATAATGGCAAATCTAAACATATTGGTCTAAGACATAGTTTGGTGAGGAGTTTGATCACTAGTGGAGTGGTCACAATAGACTTTGTAAGATCTAAAGACAATTTGGAAGATCCTTTAACAAAATGATTGAGTAGAGATATGGTTTTAAGCACATCAAAGGAATGAGGTTAAAGTTCATCTAATGAAATCACTTACAATAGAAACCTCAATCCAATATTAGTTACACGGCTAATCTTGGATTCAATGAGTGAAAGTATATTTATAGTGATTTGACCACTACAAAATATCATCCCAATTAGGGATGGACATTCTGTTTCCAATCTGGTTTTCTGTCTTAAAATCTGGTATATTCAGTCTTCAGTCATTTTTTGATGAAGACTTAACTAAACTGAATTGCATGTGAAACCAAAAAACTGAAAACCAAATCTAAGTCGGTTCGGTTTGGACCAAAATTCCAACTATCTCAAAAATTATTAGGGTTTGTCTTGGAGTATTAGAATTTAGAAAATAGAAAATTATGAAATTTATTTATCCAATATTAGGTAATTTGGTTTTTCGATCCGGTTTGATATTTAAAATTGAAGACCTAACCAAATAATTTTTATACAATGTGGACCGAATTGGGTTTGACCACAAACGTGCAAAACCAAACCAAATTTTAAAATCCAATTCTGTTCAAGTTGAAAGCTCAATCTAGACCAAATAATGCCCACCCTCAATCCCAATGAGTGGTAGTGTTAATAGACCCGCCACCATAAGAGAGGTTGAACTTATGTTCCTAGCAAGTCTTGGAAATATCACTAATGGTGGGGGCATCAAGAACTTGCCTATATGAGTGTAGGGTTATGGTGTCCACAAAGCTTAATGGACATAGTTTTATACAGACTCATGAAATGATACAGATACAAAACCATAAGTATCATTTATACAACAAATGAAATGTTTGAATCTATGTGTATAAGTTCAAGTGGCTAATCTTATGTATGATTGATTCAAAACTTGTCTACCAATTTGTATTGATTGGTTATGAGTGACTTATGCTAAAGTAATGTTTCAATCGACAAATACCATTATGAATGGATAGATTATCAAGAATTTTCAGCGATTATTGGAGACTTTTAAAGATATTGAAACTCCTAAGTTCTTAAGCTTCTTGTAACCTCTCTAGCATTAACGCAAAGTTCTTGTAGCTCATTGATCATTTACATGATTTATAAATGCTTGAGAGTTTTAGAAGAGTAAAAAGACATTGCATACTATATTTATGAAGTTAAATGTTAGTATTATTGAAAGAAGAGTTACAACACTTGTAACCTTTGAGTCTTTAAAGGTATGTTTGGTTCAACATATGGGAGGGGAGGGATTTGAAGGAAGTGAGGTGAGGGGAAGGGGATGGAGTGTTATCTTGTTTGGTTTGATTAGATAGTAGGGGAGGGGGAAAATAAAATTTTCTCATTTAGTTTGCAAGGGGAAATGATGAAAAATATAATTAAATTGACTATAGTGCACCAAAAGTATTTATTCTTTATTACTATTTCTTTTTTGTAAATTTCTTCTTTTAGCTGTAAATATAACATTCTTAATTTAGGTGGAAAGGTAAAATAGAGAGAGAAAGAAAAGAAAATGAAGTGAGAATGAAATAAATGAGAGAATGCGAGAAAAAAATGTAATTACAAAAAGATCATAAGGGCAAATGAGACATTTCATAGCTTTTTAATTCCCCTCCCTTCCAAAACCCCCACTTTTGGAGGGGGTATTTTAATCCCAAATTTTCTTTCCCCTCCCTCTCAAAAAACTGAACTAAACAAGGGGTTTTTTAAAAAATCCCTTTGCTCCCCTCCAAATTCCCCCAACCAAACATACACTAAGTTAGAATTTTTATAGCCATGTTTGAAGTTGCTCTACTTGGAAGATGTTTGCTGCAGAAAATTCTCTCCATAGGTCTTGAAATTTCTTGCTTAAATCTTTCTTTGTTAAGTGAAATTAGAATAGGCAAAATGCATTGCTAGTTTCTAATACCTTCTTCTTATCATAATAGGTATTTGCTCTAGTACTTTTGCACACAATAAAGTCTAATTTCCTACATGATTTGAAGGTCTTGTGAGCTATTGTTTTTTTTCTATTAAGTTCTTTTTGTACTTTTCTCTTTTCAATTTGGCAGTTTTATCTGCCATAAAAATTAAAATATAAATATTTTACCTCTCACAATAAAAAGCACAAAAAACAAATGATGACGATATTTACTCTTCACATTTGCAGAATTTAAATTACATAAAGTAAATAGTGGTTTTACCCACAAAGAGTATGATAAAATAAATGACAAAAAATAAATAACAGAAATTAAAAGTACGAAAGTAAAAGTAAAAAGTTAGAAGTCAAAATTAGAACTTAGGAATTAGAAGTTATAGCGGTACAATCGGCCATTGATTATATTATTTAGTCCTAATTCAATATAAACTTTAGTGCTCTATGCAATAGTGGTAAACTTAATCCCATTAATTAATAAACTTAATGCATGTCTTTGGTAATGATAAATAAATTACTCACAATACATAACTCAAATAAAGAATTTTAAGAATTGAAATCAAGAATAAGCAAGGATAAGAAATCTCATTGAAAAATCTTCCTAATCATATCTAAAAACCCCTCATCTTCTTTCTTTTTTGATTACCTTCCTTGCGTAAATGAGAACAAGTTTTTGCAGAATTTTTTGTTGTAAAAGAGTACAAAATTAGTAAATCTCTTTGCCAATTTATAGAAATTTACAAAGGCAAAATTCTAACTAATTTTAAAAACATTAGGTGCCAAAATGAGATTTCTAGAAATATATGGGACAAATAAGTAAGACATAAGAAAAGCCATTTGTAAGACAAAAGAGTTTTTGGTTGTAAAGGCATTTATAAATGCAAAATCAGAATTAAAATCAATAAATTCTAACTAATTTAAAAACATTGGGTGTCAAAATGAGGTTTCCAGAAATACAATGTCAAATAAGTAAGACAGAAGAAAAACCATAAGCTGCCACGTGTCGTCTCCTTATTAGACCACATTTTCCATCATCATCACCTCTGCCACATGTCGCCTTCTAATTGGGCCATCATTTGACTTTTTGAAATGGCAAGTGACTCATGTGTCTTGCATATGTTGTCCGCCACATGTCATTGTAACAAAAAATAATTTTGATTGTTTTTACAATAAAACCATGAAATACCTTAAAACACTTACAAAGAAATATATTAATGGGAAATGCGAAATAACCATAAAATAATATAATTTAAATAACATTTAACCAAAATAACATGATAAAACATCATAAAAATATATCAAATTTTTGTTTAATCATTAATTTACTTGTTGGTCTTTTGAAAGTTTAAATTAGAGTACACTTATTATTGAATTAAATGAATGTTACTAAGGCTTGATCTTCTTTTTAACATTTTTTTTGCCCCTAAGGTTTTTTTTTTTTTTTGAGGAACTCCTAAGGCTTCTAAGATTGGTAAATTTAGTCTGTTTTATTGGAATTTGATGAAACTTTGACGAAGTGAATGAAATAACAGAGGTGATTTTAAAACTACATATGGAAATATACTTGAGTTTGATTTCTACTTCCTTTTGCTTTAAAACGGTTGATAGGTTTGGTCTCTGCATATGTTTATCGCCGGTATGTTTGCTCCTTAATATTTTTTATAATTTGTATTTTTTTCCATTGACTTGGTTAGAGTTTCATCAAATTTTGGTCAAAATAAGCAAAACTATCAATTGTAAAAAGCTTAGGGATCGATAAAACTTAAGGACCAAACTTAGAGGACGTGATGATAAAGTTAAAAGACCAAAGCTATGTGGTTTTGGAATTAACATTAAAAGGATTAATGTTAGGGACTAAATCCAATGGTTTCCATTTGAATAGGTCCAGTTTAGTTGGTAAAGTGGCTCCACCTATGATTTTAAAGGTCATGGGCTCAAGTCATAATCTACACAATTATTGTGTTTTTCTAATAAAAAAGTCTATCATTGTTGTAAAAATAATCATTTTTGAATGAGTTTGGGAAAAAATTCAAAAATAATGATTAAAAATGCTAAATTTATGTAGTCTATATAGTTCAATCTTTGGATATTCCAATGTATTATTATCTAATACATTATATATCAACAATATTGTTGTCGATCAAAGGCAACTCGACGATAGTTCTGATCTGCAAATTTGACTATCAATTGACAAATCCAAAATCAACTTATAAATTAGGTGTCGATAACATAGTTTCCAGTTTTAGTCGATTAAGGCTGCTGAGTTCGTTACACATTTTAAAAGGACAGTTTCTTGAAGTAACTATAGAAAACCTCCAAATCCAATTCAGTGAACACAATGTAAGGACTTAAATAGAACATATAATGAATATGTCATTCTAGAGCTTTTGGTCCCTCAATTTTATTTTTGGAAATTTTTAGAATATGTTTTGAAAGATTTTTGGATGAGAATTAAAA
Organism: Apocynum venetum; assembly: GCA_019593545.1. NCBI lineage: Eukaryota > Viridiplantae > Streptophyta > Magnoliopsida > Gentianales > Apocynaceae > Apocynum > Apocynum venetum. The sequence continues at coordinate 2,110,792 of SRSM01000149.1, forward strand.
AATACTGAGGAACTACTAGTAGAAAATATCCAAAGAAAGTTATGATTCTGATTATTGATTTCAATTCTTAAAATTCTTCATTTGAATTATGTATTATGAATAGTTTATTATTATTACCAATGACATGCATTAAAATTATTAATTAGTGATATTGAGATAATTACCGTGTTACATAGAACACTGAAGTTTATATTGGATTAGAACTCAATAATATAATCAATGGCCGGTTGTATCAGCATAACTTCTAACTCTAAAGTTCTAATTTTTGACTTCTAACCTCTTACTTTTCCATTTTGTACTTTTAATTTCCATTATTTATTTGTTGACATTTATTTTGCCATACACTTAGTGGGTAAAAATTATCAAATTTACTTTCTGTAATTTAAATTCCAAAAATGTGTAGAGTATATATATTTTAATCATTTACTTTTTATACTTTTTATTATGGGAGGTAAAATCTTTATATTTTTACTTTTTATGGCAGGTGAAAGTACCAAATTCTCGTTTCCCTATATATATATATATATATATTAGTAAATATATAATTGTGTAACCATTTTTTTATTTTGCAAGTTTAACTGTCCAATTTAGTTTAGCTATTTTTAGTCTTTTTATTTATTAAATATTTTGAGTGTTTATATAATTCTTATTATTGTTTTAAATAATCAAGTTTAATTAATTTTCATTATTAATTAGCTAGGATTATCAATCTTTGACTGATAATCAAAGTAGTATATGTTAGTTTAATTAAGTTAACAGCTCATGCCATAATTTCGCGTTGGCTGGTAGTAGTGTTTAATTGAATTAGATATTAATATTTTTGAGATGATTGAGATTAATTTAATTTGTAAGGATAAAAATTTATTTGCGCTTGTCGTGATTCTAAAATCAATTACTCAATAAGTTTTTTATGGATGATTTATCCCATTAAAAATAATAACACAATACAGGTTCCTTTTTAACTGATTAAGCAAAAATTAAATATATTTTTATGTGATTTTATTATGTTATTTGTGTTTAATTTCATTTAAATTATGTTATTTATGATTATTTTACATTTCCAATTAATATTTTTGTTTGTAACTGTTTTTAGATATTGATTATGTTTTTGTAAAAATAAAATAAAATAAAAATCATTGCTACAGTAGATGCCACGTGGATAGTAAAAGGAGTGAATTAGACAATAACACGTAGAAGTCGGCTTTTAGACATGCGAGTTTGAGTTGGCGATGACACGTGTCGCACAAAGAAAAATGAGATGTGGTTGAATTTGGACGAGTCTCTGGCAATGGCAAGACAAGTGTTAGCACACGCAAGCATATGGTGGTGCAAAAGTCAAAACAACAGACCAATCAGAGGTTGACACGTGGGGATGACGACTGAAGAAGAAATGTACGACCAAAGGAACGGTAATTGATGCAATGTTTTTGCATTACACGCAATTTTGCTCCAATTTTTAGAAACTCCACTTTGTCTCCCACTATTTTTGTTTTGTTCATATGTTATTTATTTATATTCCAATTTTGCCCCTGTAAATTTTTATAAATTATACACTAAATTTACTATGTTTGTATAACTTTCTATAACAAAAACTTCTACAAAATTGTCTTACCTATATTTTGTAATAGATCTTAGGTATTTTTACAAATTTTTAGAGTTTATTTTGGAAGGGTTTTGGATGAGATTTCAAGAATTCTGATGAAGTACTAGGAGAAATCCAAGAAAAGTTATCATTCTTATTCTTGATTTCAATTCTTAAAATTCTTCATTTGAGTTATGTATTGTGAGTAGTTTACTTATCATTAGTAAGTACATGTATTAAAATTATTAATTAATGGAATTTTGAGATAATTACCGTTATATTGAACACTGAAATTTATTTTGAACCGGAACTAAATTAATTTAAACAATGGACAGTTTTATCATTCTAACTTTAAATTTTAATTACTAATTTTCTAACTTCTAACTTCTAACTTTTATTTTTCTATTATTTGATTGATTGATTTATTTTCTGTAGTTACTTTATGTTATTTATTTGATCGTACTATTGGTGGGTAAAACCACCAAATTTATATTTTGTAAATATGAAGAGTAATATCTTCATCTTTTATTCTTTTGTACTTTTTATTGTGGGAGGTAAAATCTCTCTATTTTTACTTTTTATGGCGGATAAAACTATCAAATTTATGTTTTCTTTAATATTTATATTTTTGTAAGTATATAATTGTGTAACCATTTTATTTTACTTTGTAGGTTTAATTGTCCAAAATTTTTTAATTATTTTGGTCATGTTGCTTATTAATTTGAGTATTTATATAATTCAAATTTTTATTATTAATTAATCATGTTTAATTAATTAAAATTTATTTTTAATTTACAAGATTAATCAGCTAGGATTATTAATCTTTGATTGATAATCATAGTAGCATATGTTAGTTTAATTAAGTTGCAACTCTTAACTTAGCTAATTTAAAAAGGAATTATATGATTGAAAATTATGTTTAATTGAATCTCATTATTATATATAATTTCATGATTATGATACATTATAAACTCAATGCAATTTAATTAAGTATCATATTCATACTAGTTGGTAGTGATATTTAATTGAATTAAATATTAATATGTCTGAGTTGATCGGGATTCATCTAATTAGTAAGGATTCGAATCTGTTTGAAGTGATCGGGATTTTAAAATCAACTATTCAATAAGTTCTTTATCAATGATTTATCCTATTAAATAAATAATTTAATACAAGTTTCTTGTTAACGTCTTTTATTAATTTCTTTTTATTAAAAATCCTTTTGTACAATTAATGTTCTTTTAAAAAAATATAAAATCAAAAAAAATATTTCTTTTTAGTTTGTTTAAATTAGCTTTATTTTTATATAATTTTAAACTACCCAAAAAATTAATATTTGATTAATAAATTTAAATTTTTTAATGTTTATAAATATTCGTGGATTCGATATTTATTTTCCCTATTTATATATGAATATTAAAGGTTAAATTTGATAGCCGCATAACAGACTCGTCATTAATGTATTTTATAAAATTGTTTTAAATCCTTTTTATATTTATTGTTTTTAAAACATAAAAAATTTGAAAATATTTCTTTTAATTTTTCTAAAATTAGTTTTACTTTTAAAATATTCAAAACCACCCAAAAATCATTTTTGATTAATAAATTTAAAAATTTAAACCCCATCTATATAAAAATATGAATGTTAAATTTGATAATCATACGAGAGACTCATCGATTAATAGTTTTTAGGTTTTCAAGAAAAGAATTTGCATTTCAACTTTTTAATATTAATATGAATGGAAATGAGGAGGCTATTTGTATATTTTGGTTTTGAGAAGTTTTAGGTTACATGTGAGCGGCTTTTATATTCATACAAGATCACTTTTCATTAAAATTTTCTCCTAAATTTTCTCGGTCTCTGCCAGTCTCAACTCTCAACAACCCAAGCCAAAATTTTCCCTTGTTATTACTTTGGGCCCCATACCTGATGCCTATAAAGACTTATTTCTAATGCCCAAATGGAATCTTAAATGAAACTACTGTACAATAGTACAAACTATCAAGACAACGCATTAATTGCAGTTTAATTTTTGTACCTACTACCTTAAAATTTTATTAGAATAATGATGTGCCTGGGACAATTCTTCTTCATTAGCGTAGATGATTTTCACTACTAATCCTTCTTTACGAGAAGAATATTAATTAATCACTATAATTTGTTGGGGAAATCTTGACACTAAATAAAGTAATATATTTCTGCAAATACATGATTACTTCAAATTTGCTTTACTTGTGATAAAACATATAGTACAAAAATATTCAATCAAAACAAGAAGTCAAAAATATAATTAAGAGTAATAAAAACAAACACCAAAGCTTTAATGTGAAAACTTAACTCATAACTTGGTCCACAAAAATCTATATTATATAAATAAGGAGAACATAAAGTCATCACCAATAACACAGATACATTGCAAACCTCACTAAAACCTCACTAAAGGTGAATAACCAACATCATGACATTGTGGACTGATACTATTGGATATCCCTACCTCCAATTTCTTTCATAAGTTAAAATATTATTTTCATTCCTAATTAAATCATAATGGAAATACATGTACTGTCTCCATGGGTATACATTCACTCTTGTCTCCATTCGCTTAAAAATATTCATATAAAAATACTCTATGCATTAAAAAATGTAAAATATCCATAAAATACATCAATAAAATACAAAATAAATTAACTTCTTATCTAATTTTTGTATAAACTTGTATATATGATTGTTTAAAGTAAAATTTCGAAATTATAATGTTATTCTTCATCTTTAAATTTTTTTCCTAGTTTGAGAAGTTCTCGTTGCTCACTTTCACAATGACGTGTCTATCAATCGGATGTTACCTAATGATTCCTTACTTAATCTATCATTTATAAAAGTTATTTTATCTTCTCGAATTATAAATACATATTGAAGGGAATGACATTTTATATTGCAAACACATCTGTAGCATATTTTTAATCTCTTACATAAACTTTTCTTGACAAAACAACTTTTATCCAATACAGATGGATAGATGCTCACCACTTAGTCGTAGATTGACTTCAATTAATCATCTAATGTCCTCATATATTCCTTTCGACATTAGTAATCACAATCGCTCATTCTCATGCAATAAATTTTAGTTTGTTATATCTATTGAAACCTGTCGTACTACTCTCAAATTCAAACATAACAATTTCTATGTAAATAAGAAAACTAGTGATCGAATCCACAGAGACTGGTCAACTCTTAAATTAAAACAATTAATTGGAGGTTTTGGATATTGTGAACAAGAAAATAACCATAATTAAAATAAATATTTTTGGGGTTTTTTGATTTGTAAATAAAATTAAAAAAGGAATTTGGAATAGAAATGATATAAAAAATGTTATCAAAGAACTAGTATCAAGTTATATTTTCATGAGATTAATCATAGATAAAGACACTATTAAGTAGTTGGTTTTAGAATCTCGATCAATTCAGACAATTCCTATCATTACAAATTAGATTAATCCCGATAAGTTAAAAGACAGATTAATCTCTAATTTAATTCAACATCACTACCAACCAGCGTGCATAGCACGCTTAATCAAACTGCATTAAGTAAATAAAGTATCACCAACATTAAATTGTATATAACAATAATATTCAATTATATACAATTTAAATTATATTGAAAACCTTAAAGCTTTTAATGTCTTAATTTTGATTAATGACAAGCATTGATGAGGACTAATGTCTTATTTGAATAAGTGTTGGTCTTTTAGGATTTGTATGTCTAATCCATGCAAGATCAAAGTTTCAAATCTGCAGGAAAAATCGAATGTTATCAAACGTTGAAGATAAGCTGTTTATGGATTAGATAGGATCTAGAGGTGTTGTGTTATTTTTTTTTATATCCTTAGATATCTCTAGATCTATCTCCATGAGAAGTAATTTCTATAGGTTGCTCAATAAAAGTGAAATGTTTTTCAAAATGCACTTTATAAAGATAAAACATAAGTTGGGTATTTGAAATGATTTTTCAAAATACATGCATATAGTTAAAATTCCATAAAATATATTCCACAACTCTTAGAATTGATTGGAATCTTGTATTGCATAGTTTAGATGCATGTGTGGTTGACCTGACTGCATATGTGGTCGACCACAAAATCATGCGATCCACCGGACTACTCAGCTCATCGTTCGCAGACTGTCCAGAGCTCTCTGGAACACTTGCGATAATGGTGCGGACGACCCGTTTGATATGCTGTCAACCGTACTTTTCCTGAGTGGGATTTAAAGAACCATTTTTATGACCGTTAGTGCATACATATAAATACCCAATTGTTTAAATAACTCATTACAACGACTTTTCAAGTAAAAACCTGATTCTTATTCTTGCTAGAACATCTTGAAATCATTTTGAAACCCTTTCATAACATTTACATTGTGAAAATCATCCTAGAAGGGTCTTTATTAAATCATTGGTGTTCTTGAGCAATCTAGATAAACAAATTACTCAAGAAGGTATTTATGCTTCAAATTGATATATCTTCACATTAAGGTGATATCTATCAAACTCTCTATCTCTTATTATTGATTGTAATTGTATCAAGGTTGAAAGTAGCATAAAACCTAAGTGTTTGGGTGAACTTTGAATTGAATTGTATTGTGAGGATTTACTAAGGAGAGTTGTGAGATTATTGTATAATCAAGGTTGTGTAGTAAAACTCAAGGGTTGAGTGAGCCTTGATTGATTGAGAGGTTATTTGTAAAACCCTAAGGTGAATTGGGTGAGCCTCTTATGTAATCTCATTTATTTGATTAGTGACGAAATTTGGTAAAATCCTTGAGTAGGTAACTCAATGTAGTGGATTAGGTTTTGTGGATAAACCGAACCACTATAAATCATTGTGTTCATTGCTCTACTTTCTGTATTTTATTTGAACACATTTTTACTCATACGACTAGCACACAAAGTGTTTGATATTTGTTGTCAAAGAGGTGCATTATTGAATTAGGTTTAAAAGTCTGAGAAAAACCTAATTCACCCCCCTTCTCTTAGGTTTTTCAATTGGTATGAGAGCAGGTCTTCTTGTTTAAAAAGGTTTAACCACCTAGAAGCAAAATTCTATAGCACATCTAAACAACACTATGATGGTAGAAGGTTACTCTACTACTAGACCTCCTTTGTTGAATAGTACAAATTATAATTTCTAGAAAAATAGAGTTAGAATCTATATATCTTCTCTGAACTATGAATTATGGAATATAGTTGAAAATGGTCCTTATGTTCCATTTAAAGTTATTGATGGTATCAAGATTGACAAAATATCTGAGGAATTTAATGATGAAAATAAAAAGAAAATGACCCTAAATTTTCTTGCTATAAACACTCTTACTTGTGAACTTGATATGAATGAGTATAACAAGGTAAGGTGTTGTGAATCCCCACATGAAATGTGGAGACTACTTGAAGTGATGTATTGAGGTACAAACCAAGTAAAGGAGACAAAACTTGGTATGCTTACAAGGGAGTATGAACATTTCTCTATGAAATCCAATGAAAATATTATTGATATGTTTACTCGCTTTGCTAACATTATTAATGGTTTAAAAGTGTTTAGTAAGTCATATTCTATATGAGAACAAAACATGAAGATACTCAATGCTCTACCAAAGGCTTGGGAAGGCAAAACCACTGCTATGCTAGAAACTCATGACTTGAAGAAGAAACCAGTAGAAGAGCTTATTGGATCACTTCTCACTCATTAAATAAGGATGAAGTGGTTAAATGATTAAGAAGTAGAAGACAAAGGGAAAAGAGGGATTGCTCTCAAAGCCAAAGAGAACAACGAAAATGAATCTTCTAGTAATGAGGAATAAATGGATGATAAGGAGATAGCTCTTGTCATGAAGAACTTCAAGAAAATGTTCAAAAAGGGACACTTCAACAAATTCAAAAAAGAAGCCATCCACATCCACAAATATCAACTCAAAGCAATACTATGAATGCGGAAATCCAAATCACTTTAAGGCGGACCGCCTAAAATTAAGAGAGAAAGAAAAGAAGTACAAGCCCAAAAACAAGAAAGGACTTGCTTCCACTTGGGATTAAGAAGGGAGTGAAGATGAAGAACAAACTAAATATGCAAATATTTGTTTCATGGCTATTGAAGATGAGGTAAATACATCAAAATTTTCCACTTTAGTTGATAGTGAAAGTGATAATGATGTATGTGATATATTTGATAAAGATGAATTTATTTCCAACTTCTATCAATAAATGAAAAATATTGTCAAGAAAAACAAAGTCTAGAAATGTCAAGTAGAAAAGCTATCTTTGGAAAATACTAGACTCATAGATGAAAATGCCATGTTGATTTCTACAAAAATCTGTCTTGATAAGAATATTCTTGGTTTAAATGATAAGGTGAAATTCCTTGAAAATGCTAATGTTGATCTTGATACTAGAAACAAGAAGTTGAGTGATTTGATTAGTGATTATGATGCCATGAAAGTTAGAATGAATGATTTGAGTACTAGTTTGCAAAAACTTACATGTGGTAGGAAAAATTTGAACAAATTACTTGGTATGCAAAGACTCACTCATGATAAGAAAGGGTTTGATTTTGATGATAACTATAATGATGTCTTACACACACATAAGAACTTATCACACTCACATGAAAATATGTCACATGTACATAAGAGAGTATCTCATAAATATCATTCACATGTCTCAACTTCTTCATGAAAGCCTTAAAGCTTTTAATATCTTAATTTTGATTAAATGACAAACATTGATAAGGACTAATGGCTTTATTGTATTAGTGATGATCTTTTAGGATTCATATATCTAATCCTTGCAAGATCAAAGTTTCAAATCTTCAGGAAAGAGCTTTTGATGTCAAGCCTTGAAGATAAGCGTGTCTGGATTAGATAGGATCTAGAGGTGTGACTTTAATTCTTTATTTATCTTTGGTTATCTCTAGGTCTATCCCTTTGAGTAATGAGTTTCATAGGTTGCTCAATAAAAGTGAAATGATTTTCAAAATGCATTTCATTTAGATAAAACATGAGTTGGGTATTTGAAATGATTTTCAAAATACATGCACATACTTCAAAATTCATAAAATATAGTTTGCAAACTCTTAGAGTTGTTTGGGAACTTGTTCTGCATAGTTTTAATGCATTTGTGGTCGACCTGACAAAAGTGTGGACGACCACAAATCATGCGGTCGACCAGACTTCTCAGAGTATCGTCCGCAGGCTGTCCAGAGTTCTCTGGAACACTTGCGGATGATGGAGCGGTCGACCGGACTTCTGAGCTCATCGTCCGCAGGCTGTCCAGAGTTCTCTGGAACATTTGCGGATGATGGTGCGGACGACCCTCCTGATTTGCGGTCGACCGCACTTCTCCTGAGTGGGATTCAAACAACCATTTTTATGACCGTTGGTGCATACTTATAAATACCCAATCGTTTAAACAACTCGAATTAATCACTTTTTGAGCAAAAATCTGATCCTAACACTTCATAGAACCTCTGGAGATTATCTTGAAACCAAATCTTAACATTCATATTGTGAAATTCATCAAAGTGAGATTTAAACAAAATCATTGGGGTTCTTGAGCAACTTACAAGAAAACATTACTCAAAGAGGTATTTATGCTTTACATTGATATATCATCACATTAAGGTGATTTCATATATCAAACTCTTCTTATTCATATCTTGATTGATTTCTTCAAGGTTGCATTGAGCTTAAAACGCTAAGGGTTAGAGTGAGCCTTGAACCATAGAAAACTGTGTTTGTGTTAAGAGCTTGTTTTTCATTAATTGTTGTAATAGAGATAGGTGTGTAGACAAGGTTATATTGTAAAACTCAAAGTGTTGAGTGAACCTTGGTTGGTTAAGAGGTTTGTGTTGTAAAACCCTAAGGGAATTGGGTGAGCCTCTATTGTATTCTCTCTTACTATATTAGTGAAAGGTTTTGTGAAATCCTTGAGTAGATAGCTCAAGGTAGTGGATTAGGTTTTGTTGGATAAACCGAACCACTATAAATCTTTGTGTTCATTGCTTCTTTTCTTGAACTCATCATTTCATACTTTGGTTGAACACCAAGTGTTTGATATTTGTTATCTTAGAAAGCTTGTTTATTTTATAAAAGAAAAATCGGTTAAAACCTAATTCACCCCCCCTCTTAGGTTTTTCACTTCAAAAATATGTTGTACTTATTGTGGTAAAAATGGTCATAAGGTGACTAGATGTTATGTGAAGAAAAAGATTGAGAATGGTGCTAAAAGCACATGGGTAGTTGAAAGAATTAACCTCAACGGACCCAAAAGAATTCGGGTACCAAAAGGCTTATTATCATCTTTGGTGTAGGTTTGTCTTTAATTAAAAACAAAAGAGAACAAATGGTTTCTTGATAGTGGATGCTCAAGACACATGACTGCAAATGCATCCATACTTAATGATGTTAAACCAAAGGATGAAGAGTTTGTGACTTTTGGTGACAAAAAGAAAGGGAAAATCATTGGCATTGGCAATGTGGGTAAAAGTACATCTCATTTTATTAAAAATATTCTTCTTATTGATAATCTCAAATATAATTTGCTTAGTATCAGTCAAGAAGGATTCATGCTTAATTCTTGATAATTGCTCTAACAAAATCGTTTTTGTTGGAAATAGAAATGGAAATATGTGTGATATTTACTTTGATGATTTAGTTGAACAAGATGTTAAATGTCTTGCTTTGAAAGATGATGATGCATATCTTTGGCATCATAGATTAGGACACGTTAGCATGGATACTTTGCATAACCTATCAAAACATGAATATGTTAGAGGATTGCTTGCCATTCATTTTGAAAAAGATCATATTTGTGATGCATGTCAATATGGTAAACAAGTTAAGAGTTCCTTTAAACCAAAGAAAATGGTTTCTACTTCAAAACCTCTTAAACTTGTACATATGGATTTATTTGGTCCTATGAGAACAATGAGTCTTTGTGGCAAATTATATGCATATGTGATAGTTGATGACTTTTCTAGATTTACTTGAGTATTATTCCTGTTAAACAAAGATGAAGCTTTTGGATCTTTTTTCAAGCTTTTTAAACAAGCACAAAACACCATTGGATGCAAACTTATCTCCATTAGAAGTGACAATAGTAGAGAATTTTGCAATAGTAGCTTTACTAAATTATGTGATGAGAATGGAATTTCTCACAATTTTTCTATTGCAAAAATTCATCAACAAAATGTCAACAAAATGGTGTTGTTGAGAGGAAAAATCGTACTTTATAGGAAATGACTCGTTTCATGTTATGTGAAAATAATTTGCCAAAGTACTTTTTGGGCTGAAGCTGTAAATACTTCTTGTTATATTGTGAATAGAATGCTTCTTAGATATTTTGTGAAGAAAACCCCCTATGAACTCATGTTTGACAAAACTCCTTCTATTTCTTACTTCAAGGTTTTTGATTGTAAATGCTTTATTTTAAATGTCAAAGACAATCTTGGTAAGTTTGATAAGAAATCCGACGAAGGTATATTTCTTGGCTATTCTTCAATAAGAAAAGCTTATCATGTGTATAATAAGAGAACTATGATCATTGAAGAAGTCATTCATGTTGTTTTTGATGAATCTAGCATTTATTTGCCAAGAGATAAGAATGAAGGTGATATTCAAGAACTACCTATGGAGTCAATGAATAAAGATATTGTTCAATCAAATGAAGATCTTTCAACATCTAAGGATGAGAATAAAGAAGTCTTTGATAATCAAAAATCTATTTCACTTGAAGAAGAAACAAAGTTTGATCTTCCAAAGGAATGTAAATTTGTCCATAACCATCCAAAGGATCAAATCATTGGTGATCCAAATGAAGGGGTAAAAGCAAGGAGACATTTTATAAACTTTGTTGATAATTTTGCATTATTGTCTCATATAGAACCTAGGAACATTGATGAAGCTCTTAGTGATGATTTTTGGATTATTGCCATGCAAAATGAATTAAATAAATTTGAAAGTAGCAAAGTTTTGGAGCTTGTACCTAGACCTTCTAATCACACAATTATTGGTACAAAATAGGTTTTTAGAAACAAACTTGATGAACATGGTATTGTGAGTAGAAATAAGGCTAGACTTGTTGCTCAAGGATATAATTAGGAAGAGGGCATTGATTATGATGAAACATTTGCTCCAGTTGCTAGATTAGAGTCCATTAGAATGCTACTTGCATTTGCTTCCTTTAAAGGCTTTAAATTATTTCAAAGCTAAAAGTGCCTTTTTAAATGGTTTTATTCAAGAAGAAGTGTATGTTGAACAACCTCCTGGTTTTATTCATGAATCTTATACAAATCATGTGTACAAGCTTTCTAAAGCTTTATATGGTTTAAAGTAAGCACCAAGAGCATGGTATGAAAGACTTAGCAATTTTCTCATTGAAAAAGGTTTATCTAGAGAAATAGTAGATACTACACTTTTTATTAAAAACAATGCACATGATATTTTGATTGTTCAAATATATGTTGATGATATCATATTCGGACCTACTAATAAAAATATGTGCAAAGATTTCTCTAAGACTATGCAAGATGAATTTGAAATGAACATGATATGTGAGTTGACATTCTTCCTTGGGTTACAAATTAAGCAAGCAAAAGAAGATACATTCATTAACCAAGCCAAGTACACAAAATAACTACTGAAAAGGTTTGGAATGACTGATTCAAAGGAGATTGATACTCCTATGGCCACGTCTATTAAATTGGACAAAGATGAAAATGGTAAGATGGTTGATCAAACTACATACAGATGTATGATTTGTAGTCTTTTATATTTAACTGTTAGTAGACTTGATATTATGTTCTCTATTTGTTTATGCGCTATATTTCAATCATCTCCTAGAGAATCTCATTTAATTGTTGTCAAACGTATTCTTAGATATTTGAAAGGCACTATAGATTTTGGTTTATGGTATCCTAAATCTATGTCATTTGAGTTAGTAGTATATACTGATGCAGATTATGCGGGGTGTTGAGTAGAACGTAAGAGTATTAGTGGTCACTGTCAATTTCCTGGTTATTCTTTAGTTTCATGATATAGCAAGAAACAAGCTTGTGTATCTCTCTCTACCACTGAAGCTAGCTAGTAGTTGTTGTGCACAAGTTTTATGGATGAAAACTACTTTGAAAGATTATGGCTTGAATTTTGATTCTATCATTATCAATTGTGATAACACTGGTGCCATTAATCTGACAAAGAATCCTATACAACATGCAAAAACTAAGCATATAGATATTAAACATCATTTCTTACGTGACCATGTTTTAAAAGGTGAAATATCACTTGATTTTGTTCCTACGGATGATCAATTAGTTGATATATTCACAAAGCCTTTGGCTGAGAAAATGTTTTGTTTACTTAGAAAACTCTTGGGTATTGGAACTTTCAATTTCTAACTTGTGTGTTATTGTATAGCATGCCGAAACCATATTTTTTCTTTCTGTTTGAATGATACCCAGTGTAGATGCGATCGACCGCATATGAGTTAAAGTCGTCCATAGAACAGACAGTAGACTTACGGATGATCATGACCGGATCACTGGTCGACTGCTGCTTATTACTCATTGACCGTAAAGCTTCCAGAGTACTTGTGGACGACCTGCATCAAAACTTCCGATCGACCGCAGATTCAACTCATTGACTGCAAAGGTTCCAGTGAAACAAAAGTCAATGTGCGGACGATGCAGCGGACGATGATCCGGTCGATCGCACCTGTAGGACCATTACAAAAATACCTCTTTCGGACGCAACCTTTCATTTTCCAATCATCCCCACCTTTTCACCTATCAGCCACATATCTTCAAATTCCTATAACCCACTACAAATCCACCATAAATACACTTCATCTCTTCTTCAATTCACATATTCATCTTATATATCCTTGATTTCTGAATTTCAAAACCCTAGAAATAGCGAAAACCAATACTACCAAGGCAAAACTCAAATGACTCAAGAAGTTCCAAAGAACAAAAGAACAATGCAAGCCTCTAATCAACTCTTCAGGAGCAAGCATCATGAGGCTCGTTACAATGATTATCTCATGAATCGTCAGGTAATCTCTGGAAGCACCATTGATAGATTTGAGTTTCCCTTTGATAGAATTCTTACATATGTGGCTTGGCAAGGATGGGATAGTATAATAGATCATGAAGAGCCTTTATACAATGATCTTGTATATCAATTTTATGTCAATCTTGAAAGAGTGATAAACAAAGAAGGTGAGAGGACTATAAGGACTACTTATGTTTCAAGAGTAAATGGGATACATATGCATTTTACTTCCATTGGCTTGGATGAAATATTAGAAATTCCTATTGATGGGATTGAGTACTTCAATACTCACCAAAAGATCAGACACAAGGATTTCTCCACTGAGGTTTTTGAGAAAATATTCACCCAAGGAAACTCCTTTGTCAACTTAGTCAAGAGAGAAGCCAATGTGTTTAGTTTTGAGCATCGTATCCTTCATCATATGTGTACTAACATTTTCATACCAACTGAAGGACATAAAACTACGTTTTTCATGCTTATGTTGGTCAAGAGAATTATGGTGGATCTCGGCTATATCATGGTAGAACATATGATGGCTACCATCGAGAAGAGTAAAGGTGTTCCCGAAAGCTTGCCTTATGGACGACTATTAACCAATGTCTTCCGGTTCTTCAACTTTCCATTCTCAGGATTGAAGGACATAAAATATGTGCACAATTTTAATTTTGCATCCTTTGTGTCTCAATTACACATGGGATTTGAAGAAGAATATGTCTCCGGAAGAGATCTCTATGGCAACAAAGGAGACAGTGTGGTTGATGGGCAAAGATCCACCAATTATCCTTGTAGAAGATGTTTTTGGTGACGAATCTGTCCCGGAAGAAGCTGAGGGCTCCCAAGGTGTTAAATGATCACTTCATCATGATAAGGAAGAAGATATTCTCCTCGAGGCCCCAGAATTAAAGAAGGCCAAAGGTAAAGAACAAGTTGGAGAGGAAGAAGAATTCACTCCACATCTTACCATCTGGAGTGCATTGGAAGAATTACCATCTCAGATTGGTTCGATGTTCAGCACTTTCGACAATCACTTCAAGCAACTTAACTTCAAGATCGACGATCTGGCATCACGGGTGGAGTACTATGGCATCGAAATTACCAATATCAAGTATCATCTTGAAGCACTTCATGGTGTTCAGGTTGATATCTCTACACTGCCACCACCTTCAGGTGACATGCCCCCGCCTGTTGAGCCGCCTGCTGGACCATCATCTTCCACAGCCAAGGTTTATGTGAGAAGGCCTAGGATATAATTTCTGTCTATTTTTTTTTGTACTCTTTTCTAGCTACCTAACCAATGACGACTCATTGGAAGTTGAGGGACTTTATTGTTTATTGACTTAGTTATATCCCTTCTATCCATTTTTTTTAATGATGACAAAGGAGGAGAAAAACTACTGTTGATTGCAATATATAATTTTTATGAAACTAACCATTTGTTTCAGGAAAATTTGAGATGAACTTAATAGATAAAGTTCATCAAAACCAAGATAAAGAAGAAACAACTCTAAAAGGTTAAGTATGGCTATCCTTGGTTTTCAATTCTGTTTTTGATTGATTGAAGGAGAATGGGAATTGTGTGTTGATGGTCGGGTTGGCCTTATGTGATATATTTCATTTCTGGTTGGTTGTTAAATTTGTGTTGCAAAAATGGTTTTTATAAGAGTTACAAAGGAAACTCTGTCAAAATTTTTACAAAACTAATGCATATTGATAGGGGGAGCGTTATAAATGTTTTTATAGTCTATCTATATGCTCTTAATACTGGAAGGAAGGAGGATACGAAGGTTGGTGGAAAAATAGGCTCTTTTGAGCTTATATAAGTTAGGAAGTGATCTCATATACTTACAATGAATCTTTTCATTTTGAGATCCAACATTTGTTTGGAAAATGTTTTCATTCAATATATTTCTTGATATCATCAAACTAAATTGGTATATACTATATGTGATATCTTACAAATACCTAGCATATTGTAAGGGGGAGCATTTTTAAAAGTCTCATTACATATTATATAAACTCTTCCTTACTTTGAATCCTTGCACTTAATTGTTATATCCATCACATTGCATCAATATTTGTGATCATAAAAAAGGGGGAAATTCAAAGCCTTAAAGCTTTTAATTTCTTAATTTTGATTAATGACAAACATTGATGAGGACTAATGTCTTATTTGAATAAGTGTTGATCTTTTAGGATTTATATGTCTAATCCATGCAAGATCGAAGTTTCAAGTCTTCAGGAAAGATCGAATGTTATCAAGCATTGAAGATAAGCGGTTTCTGGATTAGATAGGATCTAGAGGTGTTGTGTTATTATTTTTTATATCCTTAGATATCTCTAGATTTATATCCATGAGAAATAATTTCTATAGGTTGCTCAATAAAAGTGAAACATTTTTCAAACTGCACTTTATAAAAATAAACCATGAGTTGGGTATTTGAAATGATTTTTCAAAATAGATGCATATATTTAAAATTCCATAAAATATATTCCACAACTCTTAGTGTTGATTGGAATATTGTATTGCATAGTTTGAAGGCATATGCGATCGACCTGACTGCATATGCGGTTGACCGGACTACTCAGCTCATCATCCGCAGAATGTTCAGATTTCTCTGGAACACTTGCGGATAATGGTGCGGACGACCCGTTTGATATGCTGTCGACCGCACTTTTTCTGAGTGGGATTTAAACAACCATTTTTATGACCGTTAGACCATACATATAAATACCCAATTGTTTAAATAACTCATTACAACGACTTTTCAAGTAAAAACCTGATTCTTATTCTTGCTAAAACATCTTGAAATCATTTTGAAACCCTTTCATAACATTTACATTGTGAAAATCATCGTAGAAGAGTCTTTACTAAATCATTGGTGTTCTTGAGCAATCTAGAGAAACAAATTACTCAATGAGGTATTTATGTTTCAAATTGATATATCTTCACATTAAGATGATATCTATCAAACTCTCTATCTCTTATATGAAGATATATCAATTTAAAGCATAAACACCTCATTGAGTAATATGTTTATTTAGATTGCTCAAGAACACCAATGATTTAGTAAAAACCATTCTTCAATGTTTTTCACAATGTAAATGTTATGAAAGGGTTTCAAAATGATTTCAAGATGTTCTATTAAGAATAAGATTTTTACTTAAAGAGACGTTGTTGTGAGTTTTTTAAACAATTGGGTATTTATATGTATGCATCAACAGTTATAAAAATAACTGTTTAAATCCCACTAAGGAGAAGTGTAGTCGACCGCATATCAAACGGGTCGTTCACACCATCATCCGCAAGTGTTTCAGAGAGCTTTGGACATACTACAGACGATGAGCTGAGTAGTCCGGTCGACCGCATAATTCTATTGTCGACCACATATGCCGTCAGGTCGACCGCACATGCATTCAAACAATGCAATACAAGATTCTAATCAACTCTAAGAGTTGCGATATATATTTTATTGAATTTTAAGTATATGCATGTATTTTGAAAATCATTTCAAATACTCAGCTCATGTTTTATCTTTACGAAGTGCATTTTGAAAAATGTTTCACTCTTATTGAGCAACGTATAGAAATTATTACTCATAAAGGTAGATCTAGAGATATCTAAGGATATCAAAAAAAAATAACACTACACCTCTACATACTATCTAATCCAAAAACCGCTTATCTTCAACGCTTGATAACATTCAATCTTTCCAGAATACTTGAAACTTCAATCTTGCATGGATTAGACATATGAATCCCAAAAGACCAACACTTATACAATTAAGACATTAGTCCTTATCAATGTTAGCCACTAATCAAAATTAAAACATTAAAAGCTTTAAGTCTTTCACGTGGCATGCCACGTCATTTGTTGACGTGAATTATTTTTTTTTATTTCAACATTTATTCTTCTTTTATCTCCAAAATGTACTAAAATATACTAAACAACTTATAAACAAAGAAATAGAAAGGAAATGTGAAATCTATCAATTAAATAGCATAATTAACTGGTTTTTAAATGAAACATCTTTATTAAATAATATACAAATCAGTTAATTTATGAGTATATGAAATCCTTTCTCAATGAGGAAATTGTTAAGCCTTTCATACCAAGCTTTTGGAGCTTGTTTCAAACCATATAAGGTTTTTGAAAGTTTTTACACATGATTTTCAAAAGATTCATGGACAAAACCAAAAGGTTGTTCATCATAAACTTCTCTTGAATGTAATCATTTAGAAATTAACTTTTAACATCCATTTAAAATAATTTAAAACCTTTAAAATATGCAAATGTAGTAATATTCTAATGGACTCTTATCTAGCAACTGGGCAATAAACTCATCATAATCAATGCCTTTTTCTTGATTATAACCTTGTGCAACAAGTCTAGCCTTATTTCCAGTTACAATGCCATTTTCATCAACTTCATTTCTAAAAACCTATTTTGTGCCAATGATAGTATGATTTTTAGGCCTAGATACAAGATCTCAAACTCTACTTCTTTCAAATTGATTTAGCTCTTCTTGCATTGAAATAATCCAAAAATCATCACTAAGGGTTTCATTAATGTTCCAAGATTCTATATTAGACAATAATGCAAAATTATCAACAATATTTATAAAGTGTCTTCTTTGTTCTTACCACTTCATTGGGATTTCCAATGATTATAGACATATTTTCATTCATTTTGAAGGTCATGATTTGTCTCTCCTTCATCTAAGGTTGGTTCTTCAATGTCAATGACCTCTTCACTTTCATCCTTAGGTATTGAGTGAATTTCATTTGATGGAAAGGAAAAATTAGCCAGTAAAGATAAGACCAATTTGCTAATTTAAGACCAAGTCAAAGCATTATTCCCACTACTTCAAGAACTCCCATGGGAGAAGTGGCCTGGTAGAGCTTGAAGGCCAAAGAAACCGACCAATCTAATCACCTATAAATAAGAGATAAAGGATAACCTAGACAGAGGAAATCCATAACATCAAATTAAATACCTCATTTATAAATTTAATCTTTAAGCTTTATATTTCTTGCTTTCCTTACGCTGAAAGCTTGCCTAGAAAGTTTTCTATACAACTTTCTTTTACAAGTTTCCTTTACCGTTTTGTAGTTTCAATATTTTTCTTACTTTAGGCTTAGGAGCAAGTTAGTTATACTAGAGAGTGCTTTAACGCTTCGATTGTTCAAAGTACTATGATTCATCAATTTCAAACTCTTATTGTCCAACCACTTACCAATTTTGCATTGCATCAAGAGATATTGCAGGCTTTTTATAGTTGCTTCAAGGATCCTTTTCTAAAAACAGGCTTTATAGACTTAGCAACATCGATCGGTCAAGACTTGAAATTATTTTGTGGTAATCGGAACTTGATACATTAGTTGATTTGAGACTTTTTGGCTGCTAGTTTAAATTACGACAAGCTCCATCAGTTAGTGGTATTTCGAGTGACAGCATGTATATCAACCAATTATTCTACCGTTTTGCCTGAGTGTTGGGGGTTAATAATATGGGCTTTTGGTTAGGTAGAGTTTTAACCGTTTTGATTCAGGTTTGTTTGTTTTTGTTTGTTATATTTGTTTTTTGTCGAGAAAGTTTCTATTTAATTACACTAAATAATAAAAGATACTATAGAGTATTAGAAGAACGAGGTCAAAACTATATAATTGGAGGATAACGTGTGACCAGTGGCATAGATCAATCTCTGCATGAGATTGTAACTAAATGGCTTGTTTAAGTGCCCATAAAATTTGAATCAGGTTTTTGGCATTTCAGTCTGACATATCAGTTCTTGAAACCAATGGCAAACTGGGATTTTTCGTTACACAAAAGAAAACTATTAGAATAACAAAAGTTGCGAAAATTTTAAACAGCATCATATATGCATGCTGCCTTAATCAGACCTTTCAGTATTCTTTATTGGCAACTAGAAGTTGTTAGAATATTATGTCAAAATCACAAGCACCCGTGAATTAATTCTTCGTTTGACTTTTGAAATTGCATCAAGTGGAAGTGTTAAACTTAGAAATTACGGTTGTTTTTTCTTTTAATTTATTTTAAATCTTTCCGGCTTCGATTGAAGAAAGGGCACTAAGCCGAAAGCTGTCGCTCTAAGTTAGGTAGAAGTTGGAATGAAATAAGAAAATAGATATCGCCGGCCATTAATGCTGAGGAAGACAACTCAAATTTGTAATAATTCTGATAGCAAAAGTTCTAGAGCCAGGAATGGTCATTTTCAGTGTTTAATCATACTTAAATTTACTGTATTTAATTGATTGGAAAGATTCCAAAATACATGAATTAATTGATGTAGAGTAGTAGTTGAAAATTATCTAATTTAGTCCTTGAACTATTTTATTTCTTAATTTTGGTCATCGATCATATTTTTTATTTCTTTAGATCCCTGAACTATTTTTATTATCCAATTTTGATCCCCGGTTGTTCCTTTTATCATTTTTTATCACAATGAAGTATTTTCAATATTTCAAATTTGGTCGTTTCATGATAAAAAATCAAAAATAGGTTAGGAGTAAAAAAGGAATATATATATATATATATATATATATATATATATAAGAAACGATTAGGGACCAAAATTGAAAAAACACATTATGTATCAAAGATAAAAAAAAAGGATGAAGAACGAAATTTAAAAGAATAAAAATAGTTCAAGCATCTAAACAAAATTAAAATAATGATTAAGGATCAAAACTAAGAAAATAAAAGAGTTTATGAACCACATCCACTAATTTTCGGTAGTAGTTTGATCAACTTGCCTGCCTTCTTGAACAATTGGAAGGGAGAAAAGGTTAGGTATAATGGTAATGGTTTATTTAACTAATTTCAAAGGTACCCTTAAATTTCTTGAAGAGATTGACATGGACCTTATCATTCTTAAGTTGAAAGACTTCTAACCTCGATTATCATGCAAACTTGCCCCATCATCCGATATGCCTTTTGTAAAGGATTAATTTGTATTGATCCATGCATTTTTATATAAGAAAAGTGAATATCTTTCGAAATATTATGCATAATTAATAATTGTCTTGTTCGTTAATGGTTCCATTATATTCTTTTGTTGTTTTTGAAAAGGTTCTTTTCATTGACAGAGAAGCTTTACACATATGCCAAATGAAATTGTCGATAATGCACTAACTAATTACGCATCATAAATAAGGAGTGGATCCAATTGATCATGAGTCACTAAAGTCATATTGAAGCAGTAAGATTAATTCGCTGTCTTAATTGATTAATCTGCTAGAGAATGGTTAAGAAATAATCACAAGTGTCCTAAATATTGGAGATAATGGCAAGATTGGTTGAAGAAATTTAAAAATCAAAACAGAATTAGTAAAATCAGCTCGACACCTTTTCGGTAAAAACTTCATATCTAAATGTAAAACATTCCTAAAAATATATGATTCAAGTGGTTGTGGAAAGAGATGGTAATTATCTACAACGTTGAAGTTTTACACAGAAGCTGCTTAGGTGGAGAAACTGGTCAAAATTGCTTGTGAAAGTTGATTAAAAAAATATGTTAATGAAACTTTTTCCATGCAATCAAGACTATTATTTATTATCATGCAACTTACTTCTGTCCTATAAATATTGGGCTCTTGCATCGTTAAAATAAAAAGAGGAGTGTGAGGAAATTGATAAAATTTAGAGCTTAGTTTTAGAATTCTTTGGATGTTAGTTCTATTTTGTATAATAAGTTATTTTTGTTTTTTTTGAAAAGCAATCAACTTATATTAATAAGTTTGTAAAATAAGTTACTAGTGGCAGTTTGAAGAAAGACGTACGTTAACCTTGAACACGCGCTTGAGTTCTCTTTTACCTCTTATTATCTTTCTACAGAAGAGCGGTTTCATTCCTGTAGGCTCATTGGAAATAACGTGCTATTGACCCATGAGATGGTCCACATTCTAGATGTGCAGGCTCGGGACAGCAATGTTATTCTCAAGTTGAATGTGACGACAGCTTATAATTGAAACGACTAAAGTTTCTTGCCATTATAGAACATTTTGGTTTTGATCATATATGGATTGACCGGATTTGACAGTGTATCCACAAGTGCCATTTTTCGGTCTTGTTCAACGGGCGCATTTTTTATCAACCAGGGGTATCCGCCAGTGTGACCCGATATCGCCTTCGTTGTTCGTCATTATTGCATATTATTTCTCCAGAAGTCTCAAGCACCAGTTCACGCGGTTCCCGCTGATGCAGTATATAAATATGGGCCCTTCTCTTGTCTTGCATCTGTTCACGCTAATGACATGATTATTTTTGCCAATGGCCAGAAACAATGAATTTGTAAGTTTCTTGATGTCCTTGAGCACTACGAGGCGGCTTCTGGTCAGTTGGTGAATCGGGAGTAGAGTGCACTTATTCTGCCACAGAGGTCTTCCCCTGTTTCATCCGTAAGACTCAACATTTGACTGATTTTACAGATCACCAGCTACTCATTACCTATCTCGGTGTGTTGTTGTATCGGGGTTAGCGATTAACTTTTCGTATGATGATCTCATATATGAGGTTCGTAGCCGGATCTCAATATGGGCATGTTGCTTATTGTCTCTGGAGTTCGGATCACATTTCTGCATGTTGTCCTATCTTCCATGACTCTTCGCCTTTTTCAGATTGCATAGCCTCCCAAGGCTGTTTTGAAGATGTTGGAGAGTTACTTTGCCAAATTCTTATGGGATGCCCAAGATAAGACCCGTAGACTTCATTGGTGCAGATGGAAGTCTCTATGTCTTCCGCACGATGAGAGTGGTCTTGGATTCAAGAGATTATAGGATGTTGTCGATACTTTCTCCCTAAAGTTGTGGTGGTGGTTCCATTCCTAGTTTACGCTAGGAAAATATTGTGTTGGGCGCAGGTTGCTCAGGGTTGGCCCATGAGCGAAGAGTTATATTGTATGAGTTTTGGGTTAAGAACATATTTTCTTTTGGTATGACTATTGGACGGGAGACGCTACTCTTATCAGCAATTGCCTAAATTCTCTCACACTTCAACTACAGTTAGTGATTTCTTTATGGTTCGGATTGGGATTTCGATCATTTGTGTTGGGCGGTTCTTTATTCAATGGTAGAACAGATTCTCAATCTGTCTTTGTCAATTGATACCCTGAACAGGATGCTGTGGAGAGGTACGCCAAATGGTAGGTTCACTACCAAGTCGGCGTGGCAAATTGTTAGGGAGTCTTCCACTGTTTTGACTCCCTATCGCTTATTTTGGGAACTATCCATCCCCAGCACTATATCATTCTTCTACTAGAGAATATGGCATGGTTTGATCCCGGTTGAGATAGTTTTCAAGAACCAGATCCACATCCAGTTTGTATCGAGATACCACTATTGCTAGTCAGAAGAAAGACTCCAGCACGTGTTTGTTTGCAGTTTGGTTGCCTCTCAAGTATGGTCTCACTTATCTTCGATTTTGCAAGTACCTGTTTGTCAGCAGGACGAGATATACTACTGCTTCTTTTATTAGATTGCATCGAGCTGGTACATTTCCAAGGGACACATCCGCATCATTGTCCTTTTACTTATTTTTTGATTCATCTGGAAAGCACACAATTATGCGAAGCAGAGGAGCGTCGCCATAGAGCCTCGGTGGATTGTCTGGTGAGTTTACAAACATATTTATTTTCTTCATATAGGATGGTACATGCGCTGTTATGGAGACATAGACTTTGCTTTGCTTTTTAGAGTCACTTTATCTGCCCCTCCTTGCCGCTTAGCTATCATTGTTTCCTGGCATAAACTATCTATGGGATCCCACACCGACAGATGTTTCAAAAAAGGGAGGGCTAGTAGTGGTAGGATTATCAGAGATAATGACGGAAGATGCATTCATGCCTTATGTTCCTTTTTTGATACTTGCATCATTCTTGAGGCTGAGTTGCAAGCTATCTTCAATGGTCTCCTTTTGGCATAGGATTTTGGGCTAATTGCATTATGAATCGAGGCAGAATCTGCATTTGTTGTTCATTGCATCACACAAGGATGAGGGTTGCGGTACATTCAGATGCTTCTCCAGAGTATTCGACAGCAAATTTGCTTCGATAGAGACACTATTTCCCACATTTTCCGTGAGGAAAACCAGGCTGCTGATGACTTTTTCTTTAAGGGATGGAGACGTCAGAGTTACACACTTTTCACCATTCATTGTATGTTTGGAGAATGGATTGTGTCTTCTCTGTGGTTGGTTTTGAAAATTACCCATGACATTAGTTTGTTCCTCTTGAAATAGCGTAAGACAAGAATCTGTAGAGTGGTCATTGCCTAAAAATATTCCACATGTTTTTACTGGTGCATTAATTATTTTTCCAACTAATTGACCAACTAAATTGGTAAGATGATCTAATATTTGCTCAATTTGTGTAGATGATAATGCATCTACTTCATTAACTTTCCTGACAGTATCATTTCTGGTGTTAAAATATTGTGAATTAGGAGTCGTTAGCTATTCAAGATTGGTTATATGATTTGCCATCGGGATCTATTCAAGATTGGACTGGAATGCAAAGAGCTTTTCTAGCTAAATATTATGTTGCATCTTGAATTGCAATAGTCTGAAAGGATATAAGTGGCATAAGACAACAAACTGGTGAAACATTGTATGAATATTGGGAAAGATTTAAAAGATTATGTGCTAGTTGTCGGTCATCATCAAATACCTGAACCAATTTTTAAATAAAATATAGTTATTAAGTAACATAAAAATCAATTAATTTATGAGTACATCAGTTCTCATAGGACCAAATAAATTCATATGTACAAGTTGAAGAGGTTTTTATATATAAACTGAAAAACCTAAGAGGGGGGGTGAATTAGGTTTTTATTCGATTTTTCAACCTAATTCAATAAAACACCTATTTGACAACAAATATCAAACACTTGGTGTGCTAGTTGTGTGAGAAATAATGTGTTCAAGTAAACTGCAGAAATTAGAGCAATGAACACAATGATTTATAGTGGTTCGGTTTATCCAACAAAACCTAATCCACTACCTTGAGTTACCTTACTCAAGGATTTATCAAATCCCTTCACTAATCAAATAAATGAGATTACAAAAAAGGCTCACCCAATTCACCTTAGGGTTTTACAAATAACCTCTCAAACCAATCAAGGCTCACTCAACCCTTGAGTTTTACAACACAACCTTGATTATACAATAATCTCACCACTCTACTTAGTGAATCCTAACAATACAATTCAATTCAAGGTTCACCCAAAGGTTTTACAAACAAACATTGAATACAAAACAACCTACACAAGGCTCACCCTAACACTTAGGGTTTTATGCTACTTGCAACCTTGATACAATTACAATCAATAATAAAAGATAGAGATTTTGATAGATATCACCTTAATGTGAAGATATATCAATTTGAATCACAATCACCTTGATGAGAAAAGGTTCAAAGAGGTTTTAGTTGCTAATTTTGAAGAATTTTCGTGCTTAGAAAAGTCCGAGATGAATCCAAATCAAGTTGGAGGTCAAACTGTCAACTATCTTATGGTGTTTCATTCTTGGAGTTCAAGTCAAAGTCTAATTTGATTCCTTATGTAATATGCACGAAAATTTGGTGGATGTTTTGAAGATTTTCTATCTTAAATAGGATTTGGAAGATTTTATATAATAAATTTCAGTAGCTTCCAAATATAATTTGTAATCTGATTTCCTTAGTGATTTAGGAGTTCTAGATTTTTTTTAATTTGCTTTCTTAATTATTTAGGATTTTACTATTATAAATACCATTCATATAATACTTTGTAAGGAAGATATCAGTTTATAAATAAAGATGTAGAGATCATTTATCTTTGGTTCTTTGAAGAACCTTCTTTCTTGACTTATCAATCAATGTTTGGTGGGTTGATTGTGGCGTCTTTCTTATACCAAGGTTCTTGCTTGTCATATAAGCAATGGGTCGCGGTTCCACCATAGCATCCATCTAGAAACGATTCTTGGACAACTTTATTGATTTGGGTTTCGTTCTACAGGTTAGGGCGGGGTTCATATCACACCTCTTTGAGTAATGGCTTGTCAAGATTGTTCAAAATACACCTTTGAATGTAAAAACCCTTCTTTAATGATTTTAACAAGATTGATGTTTAGAAAGGGTTTTGGAATGTTTCTAAGATGTTATAGGATCAAGATATATAATGTTTTTGCTCAAAAAATCTTCTTAGAAAGAATTCCAAAGGTTTTGGTATTTAAAGGTTTGTTCCCAACGGTAAAAAATGAAGCTGTTGGAAACCCACTCAGGAAGTGCTGTTGACCGCAAATCAGACTTGGTCGTCCGCACCATCATCCTCAAGCTCATTGGACAACCACCGGATGATGATTTTTCATCCTCCGGTCGACCGGACTTCACCTACGGTCGACCTCATGGTCGTCCACAGGTTGGCAGATGAACAAATTTGACAGCACATGCATCCACAAGATAAACTAACTTATGGACGATACCTGGACCACTTTAGGTCGACTGAAACATGTTCATTTGTGTATCAACAATACTCTAACACACAAATGATGATTTCAATCAACCATATAAGTTATGGTATCAATCCAACAAGAGTTTATGAACCATATAAGTCTTGAAATCAAGATGCATGGTTTTCGAAATACCAAAACATATTTTAACATAAAAAACATTTTGAAATAACGTTTTAAGTTCATAGAGCAACCTTTAGAAACCATTACTCAATTAGAGGTAGAACTAGAGATATCAAAATATATAACTCTAAGACTATACCTCTAGTTCCTATCTAATCCAATAAAAGCTAGTCTTCAAATCTTGATAGTCTTGACTTGTATACTTCCTTGAAGACTTGAAATCTTGTTGTTGCATGGATTAGATCATGAATCCAAAAACTCTATCACTTGTACAAATAAGACATTAGTCCTCATCAATGTTTGTCATTAATCAAAATTAAGACATTAAAAGCTTTAGGGCTTTCATAAACCATTTTTTTTTATTTGAAAGAACTCTTGACTTATTTACCATATTTAATACATCATAATTATGATCTTTTTCAAAATGAATATTAGTCAAACCTCTAACATATTAATGCTTTGATAAATCACGCAAACTATCCATGCTAACATGTCCTAATCTACGATGCCAAAAATATACATCATCATCTTT
The DNA here is from genome assembly GCA_019593545.1 of Apocynum venetum. Lineage (NCBI taxonomy): Eukaryota > Viridiplantae > Streptophyta > Magnoliopsida > Gentianales > Apocynaceae > Apocynum > Apocynum venetum. Next base: position 2,137,628 of record SRSM01000149.1, read on the forward strand.
GAAAGCAAGGTATTTAACATCCTATTCAACTAGATCATCAAAATACATATTTTTAATTTCTATTCCCAACAAAAACAACTTTTCTAGTGCTATCATAAAAAATCATACAAGAGTGTTTCTTGAAAATAACTTTATTGCCATTATCACAAAGTTGACTAATATTCAACAAGTTCTATTTAAGATTATCAATAATAAGTACATTTTTAATGAAGGAGATGAACTTTCATCAACACAATCAATGCCAATGAACATGTATGCATTAAAAATGTTCTGTGTTTCATTAAAAAGTTGACTGACTGAGACAAGTTCTGTTTCTTCTTGTCACCAAATGTTGACGTGGATTGTTTTTTTTTTATTTCAACATTTCTTCTTCTTTTATCTCCAAAATGTACTAAAATACACTAAACAATTTATAAACAAAGAAATAGAAAGGAAATGTGAAATCTATCAATTAAATGGCATAATTAGCTGGTTATTAAATGAAATATCTTTACTAAATAATATACAAATCAGTTAATTTATGAGTATATGAAATCCTTTCTCAATGAGGAAATTGTTAAGCCTTTCATACCAAGCTTTTGGAGCTTGTTTCAAACCATATAAGGTTTTTGAAAGTTTGTAAATATAATTTTCAAAAGATTCATGAACAAAACCAAAAGGTTGTTCAATATAAACTTCTCTTGAATGTAATCATTTAGAAATTCACTGTTAACATCCATTTGAAATAATTTAAAACCTTTAAAATATGCAAATGTAGTAATATTCTAATGGACTCTTATCTAGCAATTGGGCAATAAACTCATCATAGTCAATGCCTTTTTCTTGATTATAACCTTGTACAACAAGTCTAGCCTTATTTCCAGTTATAATGCCATTTTCGTCAACTTCATTTCTAAAAACCTATTTTGTGCCAATGATGGTATGATTTTTAGGTCTAGATACAAGATCTCAAACTCTACTACTTTCAAATTGATTTAGCTCTGCTTGCATGGAAATAATCCAAAAATCATCACTAAGGGTTTCATTAATGTTCCTAGATTCTATATTAGACAATAATACAAAATTATCAATAATATTTATAAAGTGTCTTCTTTGTTCTTACCCCTTCGTTGGGATTTCCAATGATTAGGCTTAGGAACAAGTTAGTTATGCTAGAGAGTGCTTTAACGCTTCGACTGTTCAAAGTACTATGATTCATCAATTCCAAACTCTTATTGTCCAACCACTTACCAATTTTGCATTGCATCAAGAGATATTGCACGCTTTTTATAGTTGCTTCAAGAATCCTTTTCTAAAAACAGGCTTTATAGACTTAGCAATATCGATCGGTCAAGACTTGAAATTATTTTGTGGTAATCGGAACTTGATACATTAGTTGATTTGAGACTTATTGGCTCCTAGTTTAAATTACGACAAGCTCCATCAGTTTAGTGGTATTTCGAGTGACAGCATGTATATCAACCAATTATTCTACCGTTTTGCCTGAGAGTTGGCGGTTAATAATATGGGCTTTTGGTTAGGTAGAGTTTTAACCGTTTTGATTCAGGTTTGTTTGTTTTTGTTTGTTATATTTGTTTTTTGTCGAGAAAGTTTCTATTTAATTACACTAAATAATAAAAGATACTATAGAGTATTAGAAGAACGAGGTCAAAACTATATAATTGGAGGATAACGTGTGACCAGTGGCATAGATCAATCTCTGCATGAGATTGTAACTAAATGGCTTGTTTAAGTGCCCATAAAATTTGAATCAGGTTTTTGGCATTTCAGTCTGACATATCAGTTCTTGAAACCAATGGCAAACTGGGATTTTTCGTTACACAAAAGAAAACTATTAGAATAACAAAAGTTGCGAAAATTTTAAACAGCATCATATATGCATGCTTCCTTAATCAGACCTTTCATTATTCTTTATTGGCTACTAGAAGTTGTTAGAATATTATGTCAAAATCACAAGCACCCGTGAATTAATTCTTCGTTTGACTTTTGAAATTGCATCAAGTGGAAGTGTTAAACTTAGAAATTCAGGTTGTTTTTTCTTTTAATTTTTTTTAAATCTTTCCGGCTTCGATTGAAGAAAGGACAATGAGCTGAAAGCTGTCGCTCTAAGTTAGGTAGAAGTTGGAAATGAAATAAGAAAATAGATATCGTCGGCAATTAATGCTGAGGAAGACAACTCAAATTTCTAATAATTCCTGATAGCAAAAGTTCTAGAGCCAGGAATGGTCATTTTCAGTGTTTAATCATACTTAAATTTGCTATATTTAATTGATCGGAAAGATTCCAAAATACATGAATCAATTTATGTAGAGTAGTAGTTGAAAATTATCTAATTTAGTCCTTGAACTATTTTATTTCTTAATTTTGGTCATCGATCATATTTTTATTTCTTTAGATCCCTGAACTATTTTTATTATCCAATTTTGATCCCCGGTTGTTCCTTTTATCTTTTTTTACCACAATGAAATATTTTCAATTTTTCAAATTTGGTCGTTTCATGATAAAAAATCAAAAATAGGTTAGGAATAAAAAAAGAAAAAAAAAAAATATATATATATATATATATATATATATATATAAGAAACGATTAGGGACCAAAATTGAAAAAAAGACATCATGTATCAAAGATAAAAAAAAAGGATCAATTAAAAGAATAAAAATAGTTCAGGCATCTAAACAAAATTAAAATAATGATTAAGGATCAAAACTAAGAAAATAAAAGAGTTTATGAACCACATCCGCTAATTTTCGGTAGTAGTTTGATCAACTTGCCTGCCTTCTTGAACAAGTGGAAGGGAGAAAAAGGTAGGCATAATACATTATATAAATATGTGTAATGGTAATGGTTTATTTAACTAATTTCAAAGGTACCCTTAAATTTCTTGAAGAGATTGACATGACCTTATCATTCTTAAGTTGAATGACTTCTAACCTCGATTATCATGACAAATTTGCCCCATCATCCGATATCGCTTTTGTAAAGGATTAATTTGTTTTCATCCATGCATTTTTATATAAGAAAAGTGAATATCTTTCGAAATATTATGCATAATTAATAATTGTCTTGTTCGTTAATGGTTCTATTATATTCTTTTGTTGTTTTTGTAAAAGGTTCTTTTCATTGATAGAGAAGCTTTACACATATGCCAAATGAAATTGTCGATAATGCACTAACTAATTACGCATCATAAATAAGGAGTGGATCCAATTGATCATGAGTCACCAAAGTCAAATTGTAGTAAGATTAATTGGCAATCTGAATTGATTAATCTGCTAGAGAATGGTTAAAAAATTATCACAAGTGTCCTAAATATTGGAGATAATGGCAAGATTGGTTGAAGAAATTTAAAAATCAAAACAGAATTAGTAAAATCAGCTCGACACCTTTTCGGTAAAAACTTCATATCTAAATGTAAAACATTCCTAAAAATATATGATTCAAGTGGTTGTGGAAAGAGATGGTAATTATCTACAACGTTGAAGTTTTACACAGAAGCTGCTTAGGTGGAGAAACTGGTCAAAATTGCTTGTGAAAGTTGATTAAAAAAATATGTTAATGAAACTTTTTCCATGCAATCAAGAATATTATTTATTATCATGCAACCACTTCTTTCCTATATATATTGGGCTCTTGCATCTGATTGAACCATAATTAGATTGGTTTTTAGGAGCTTAATGTGTTGTTTATTGAGATAAAATCTACCTAATTGTGTGTTTATATGTTTAAATTGGTTCTTTACACTTTTATCTTTGTTTGCAGGTATTTTGAAGGTATTTTAACATGTTTAGAAGACATTGGAGGAAGATAGGAGCTTTAAGAAGTTGTTTCGCAGGAAAAATGGAGTGGACGCGCACTTGAAGAAGTGGACGCGTCACTATTCATCCACGCGTCCATTCTCAGTAGTTTTGGAGCCTCACGCGTCCACTTGGACGTTTCTGACAGCCTCGCGCGTCAACTTTTGACAGCACGCGCGTCCACTCTCCGAATTGAAGATTTTGGGCAGTTTTTTAGTAATTTTGAATTAGGACTCTTATGTAACTAACCCTATGAACTTTTCTAACTATTTATAGGGTTTATTAGCTTAGTTTTTGGGGGTGTGAAGGACCTTAGATATTTTCTTCCCAAGCATTGTAGGAGATCAAGGGTTGGAGCTTCTGGAAAATCGGATTTCCGTCTAATGAGTTTCTCTCTTTCCCTTAATCTTTCTATGATGTTTTCTTTTATGGATTGTGAGTAAACGTTTTTAGTTGGCAAGGACATGTATTAGGTTTACTTTATTCGGGAATATGAGATTTTTGTTTTGTCATTAAAAACCCGATTTTTTCAAGGGATCATTATTTCTATTTGAGTATTTGAACAATTCTTGGTTTTATTCTATCAATTGTGTTATTTCAATTATTATTAGCCATCTTAATTGTTTTACATAGTTGATTAACTAGGGTTATGCAGAATCGGTTTTCGGTAACCAAAAGTAGTAACTATTGATTAATTTAAATCTGTGTTTGATTAATTGATAGGGAATTGTTTGAAACGAATTGCATAATTTTAATCGGCCATTAATTTTATGTAATTTGTGTTGATGTTGTCCTCAAACTGAATAACTTAATTGACTATTTTATGCGAGCGATTCGGTAATTTAGTTTAATTAGGTTAAAGTTAATTTGCCGTGCTTCTCGGGAATTAACCTAACTTTATAGGAATCGGAATTTGCTGCGATACGCGGAATTCTAAGTCACTACTCAAATAAGTTATTATCAATGATTAATCCCGAATAAATGAAACCGAAATACAAAGTCCTTGCTAACGTCTTTTTTATCCATTGATTTCTAGTTATTTTGTGAATTACTTATTTTTAAGTTTTAATCTTTTTAGATAAAAACCAAATCTTTTCCCCCCAAAGTCATGATTAGTTTACTTAATCAAATAATTTACAAGTCTCTGTGGGTTCGACCCTTACTTGCCCTAACTGCATAAATTGGTTGAGTTTGGTATTAATTTGATAGCGCAACGACACGTTCGTCAGCATCGTTAAAATAAAAAGAGGAGTGTGAGGAAATTGATAAAATTTAGAGCTTAGTTTTAGAATTCTTTGGATGTTAGTTTTATTTTGGGCCGCTTTGAACTGATTTAAACTCCCACATTCATAGCATTGTTTTGTGTTATTACTTATGTATGTCAATGGCTTTTTCTTGTTCTTGTTGAATTAGCCCCTTTTAACATTTTTATAAAGTTCTTCATTACAAGAGTCATTCCCTCATCATGCTTCTCTTCATCATCACTTGATGACTCACCACCATTGTTTTATCTTACCTTGAGAGCAATTCCTATTTTACCTTTTTCTTTTACTTATTGATCATTTAGCCACTTCATCTTTATCTCGTGTGTAAGGAGAGAACCAATAAGTTTCTCAATCGGATTTATTTTCAAGTTATGTGTTTCCAACATGGTAGTTGTTTTTCCTTCCCAATCCTTAAAGATCTTCATGTTTTGTTCACCAAAAACATGTGCCTTACTAGACACTTTTAAGCAATTAACAATGCTTGTGAAACGTGTAAACATATCAGTAATACTTTAATTTATCTCATTTGCTTGGTTTGTACCTTCATGAGTGACTTCAAGTAACTTCCACATCTCATGTGCAGATTCACATATCTTACCCTGTTGTATTCATTCATATCAAGTACACAAGTGAGAGTATTTATAGCAAGATAGTTTAGAATCATTCTCTTTTCATCATCCTCATTGAAATCTTCATATTTCTTGTCAATTTTGAATCCTTCAACAACTATAAATAGAACAGAAAGACCATTCTCAATAATATCCCACAATTCATAATTAAGAGAAGAAATATAAATCATAACCCTATTTTTCCAGAAATTGTAGTTTGTACCATTCAATAAAGCATGTGTATTTGTTGAATAACCTACTACCATCATGGTGTTGTCTAAGTGTGTCATATGATCTTTTTTTCTAGGTAGTTAGACCTAAGAATAAGAAGACTTGTTCTAATACCCATTGAAAAATATAAGAGGGAAGGAATTAAGTTTTATCCGATTTTTGCAACCTAATTCAATTATGCACTTCTAAGACAATAAATATCAAACACCTAGTGTACAGTTCGTGTGTGTAATAATATGTTCAAGTGAATAGCAGAGCAAGAAAAATGAACATAATGACTTATAGTGCTTAAGTTTGTCTGACAAAACCTAATCTACCTCATTGAGTTATCTACTAAGGATTTCACAAACATTTCACTAATCAAGTATAATATATTACAAAAGAGGCTCACCCCAAAACACCTTAGGGTTTTACACAAAACCTCTCAACTAATCAAGGTTCACCCAACTCCTTAAGTTTTACAACACAACCTTGATTCTACAACAATCTCCAATACAACAATTAATGAAATATACACAAACAAGATAATCACAATTATCTTCAACTCAAGGCTCACTCTAACCTTTAGAGTTTTAAGCTAAATGTAACCTTGAATATGTTTACAAGAGATAAATAAATATTTTTTTATATAGATATCACCTCAGTTGTCAAGATATATCAATTGTAGAATATAGACCTCTTTGAGTAATAACTTCACAAGATTGTTCAAGAACACCTTTAAATGTATAAACCCTTCTTGGATGATTTTCTCAATGTAGATGTTTAGAAAGGGTTTAAGAATGTTTCTAAGATATTCTATAATGAATGTGTACGAAATTTTGCTTTAAAAAGCGTGTTACTAAGTTTTTCTAATATTTGGATTTTTATGTGTTCCAAATGTTATAAATATGACTGTTAAAATTCCACTCAAGAGATTTGCAGTAGACGGCTATAGTGTTTGGTCGTCCGCTAGAACACCAAATTTCTCTAGATAGTTGTGGATGATGCTTGGTATACACCGGTCAACTGCTAAAGCATCCGCTATATCACCATACTCCACTGAATTGTTAGCTGACGATACCTGCTATCATCCGATTGATTGCACGCATCAAAATGTCATCTTCAAGTTTTTCAAACATGGAACATAAATTTGCAATCAATTCCAAAAGTTGAGGAACCTATTTTATAAATTTTTAAAGCGAATGCATGCATTTAGAAAACTAATATAAATAAATACCCATGATAAGTTTTAACATAAAAACACATTTTAAAAAATGTTTTAAATTCATCAAGCAATCTATAGAATTATTATTCAAAGAAATGAACTAGAGATATCGAAATGATATCAACGTCTAAAACTATATCTCTAGTTCCTATCTAATTCATAAAATGCTTGTTTTCAATTCTTGATGTCGTATATATTTTCTTAAAGACTTAAAACTTTCATCTTGCATAGATAAGATAATTGAACCCTAAAAATCCTATGACTTGTACAATTAAACAATTAGTCTTTATCAATGTTTGTCATTAATCAAAATTAAGATATTAAAAGTTTTAGGACTTTAAGCAATTATGCTACCACTAAAAAGAAAACAAATAAAACAAGTCAAACAAAAAATAATAAAACAAATATGAAAAACCTAAGAGGGGGGTTGAATTAGGTTTTTATCCGATTTTTCAACCTAATTCACTAAAACACCTCTTTGACAACAAATATCAAGCACTTGGTGTGCTAGTTGTGTGAGAAATAATGTGTTCAAGTAAAATGCAGAAATTAGAGCAATTAACACAATGATTTATAGTGATTAGGTTTTGTTGGATAAACCGAACCACTATAAATCATTGTGTTCATTGCTCTAATTTCTACATTTCACTTGAACACATTATTTCTCACACAACTAGCACACCAAGTGTTTGATATTTGTCGTCCAAGAGGTGTTTTATTGAATTAGGTTGAAAAAATAGGATAAAAACCTAATTCACCCTCCCCCCTCTTAGGTTTTTCAATTGGTATCATAGCAAGTCTTCTTGTTTGAGGTTTAATCACCTAGACGTAAAGATCTTATGGCTCATATAGACAATAATATCATAAGTGAGGGTTACTCTACTAGTAGACCACCTTTGTTGAATGACTATAACTACACTTTATGGAAAGATAGAATTCATATTTATATTTCCTCCATTAATTTTGATTTATGGAATATTGTTATAAATGGTCCTTATGTTCCCACTAAGATTATAAAGGGAAGAAGTGTTGAGAAAACTCTTAATGAGTTTGATGAAGAGGATAAAAAGAAAATGATTTCAAACTTTATTGCTATGAATATTCTTTGTTGTGCTCTTGATTTAGATGAATACAATAGAGTAAGTGGTTGTAGTTCCTCATATGAAATGTGGAGATTACTTGAAATTGCACATTAAGGATTGAACATCAAATCAAGAATAAAGTAAAAATGAAGAAAACGATCAATCCGAGTTTGCAAACACTTGCCTTATGGCTCTTAAAGATGAAGTAAGTACTTCTACCTCACAAACTTTGCACGTTAGTGAAAATGATTGCAATGATAATTGTGATATACTTGATCAAGATGAATTTGTTGCTAATCTCTATCATGAAATGAAAAAAGTCATCAAGAAGAATAAATTCTTGAAATTTCAAGTTGAAAATTTGTTATTGGAGAATGCTAAATTACTTGATGAAAATGTTTTATTGCTTTCTTCCAAAGTGACTCTTGATGAAAATATTCTTGGTCTATCTGATAAGGTGAAATTTCTTGAAAATGCTAATAATGATCTTGTTATTAGAAACAATAAATTGAATGACATGATGAGTGACTATGATGCTATGAAGTTGAGAATAGATGATTTAAGTGTTAGCTTACATAAACTCACATGTGGTAGAGATAATTTGAATAAATTACTTGGTACTCAAAGATTCTCTAATGATAAGAGAGGTATTGGTTTTATTGATACACATGATGATGCCTTGCATATACACAAAAATATATCACACAAGAATATCTCACATGTGCATCATAAAGTACATCATACACTTCACACTCATACTCATATGTCATCAAGAAAATGTTGTACCTATTGTGGTAAGTTTGGCCATAAGGTAAATATATGTATGTCAAGAAGAAAATCGAGAATGGTACAAAAAGTATTTGGATTGTTAAAACAAATTCGACTAATTCTCATGGATCCAAAGTCACTTGAATACCAAAAGTTTCATCTTCTTTGTAGGTAACTCAATATGTTGATCATGAAGGAGTAATACAACATGTCAAGAGAATTTGCTCAATCCACATGATCAAATATGATATACTAAGATACAATGTTCTTCATGAAGGTAATAAAAAATTCAATCTTTTGAGATTGAATCATTAGCAAGAATTTCTTGGTTATGAATTATGTAAACCTTGTTCATAATGTTATATGTGTTACATGTGGTTGAAAAGTATTTTTAATACAATTACTTGATTAGTTCTCTAATTAGATTTTGTATTTTGTATATGCTAAATTATTTCCTCATGAAACATGTAAATTGCATATAGTGATAATTGAGTTGTCTTGCCACATTGTTTGATATAATTCTTTTACAAATTTTTCTCATAAACACTGTATATCCTATAAATATCATGATGTAAGTGGATTTTGTCTTTAAGTGAAGGCTGGTAGTTCTGGTGAACTTGCGGACGACCCTTGAGAAGGGTCCGGTGGACCGCATAGAAAAATATATCATCCACTAAGTGGATAGTAAGGTTGCGGACGACCCAAGGAAAAGTTTTGGTCGACCACAAACTCAAGAATGATCATCTGCAAGTGTGAAGAAATGAAAATATGTATGATATTTATTTTGATGATTTTGTTGAACAAAATGTTATATGCCTTTCTTTGAAAGTTGATGATACATATCTTTGGCATCATAAATTAGGACATGTTAGCATAGATACTTTGCATAGTTTTTCAAAACTTTAGTATGTTAGAGGTTTGCCTAACATTAATTTTGAGAAAAATCATATTTGTGATGCATGTAAACAAGTCAAGAGCTTTTTCAAATCAAAGAAAATGTCTTTACTTCAAAACCTCTTGAACTTGTACATATGGATTTATTTGATCCTATGAGAACCATGTGAGAATTGGTGGCAAACTATATGTCTATGTGACTATTGATGATTTTTTTAGATTTTCTTGGATATTATTCTTTTTGAGTAAAGATGAAGTTTTTGAAGCTTTTGTCAAGCTCTTTAAACAAGTACAAAATACCATTGGTTGCAAACTTATCTTCATTGAAAGTGATAATAGTAGAGAGTTTTGCAATAGTATTTTTACAAAATTATGTGATGAGAATGATATATCCCACAAATTTTTCAGTTGCAAAAGCTCCTCAACAAAATGTTGTTGTTGAAAGGAAAAATCGTACTTTACAAGAAATGGCATGCTTCATACTATGTGAAAATTATTTGCAAAAATATTTTTGGGTTGAATTTATGAATACTTCTTGCTATATTGTTAATAGAGTGCTTCTTACCCCTAATGGCATAAACATGGTTAGGAATAGTTATAGAATCCTGCTAAACTCTTCATTTTCCTCTTCAAATGGCTATAAATCAATTCTTCAACTGCAACAGTTGATATATGGAAACGCTTATGGAAGGTTCCTATCCCTCTGAAAGTGCATCATTTTCTATGAAAGGCCTGTCAAAAAATTTTACCTACTAGTGGGAATATTGCTCGCAGATTGGAAAGCAATTCTCATTGTAATATTTGTGGCCACAATTTTAAATCAGACCGTCATGCTTTGTTTGATTGTTTGCTTCCATCCTCAATTTGGAAGCATCTCACCTTTAATCAACTTTTCCTTAAACTTCCTATTAATTCTTTTGCTAACTTATTAAGCTCTATTAGAACTTAATCTTCGTAATGCAACAGTGTTTTGTATAGTTCTTTGGCTAATCTGGCTAGCAAGGAACCGTACAATCTTTGAAGGGCTCCATCCTCCAATTCAAATTGTTATTTCCCAAAGTTCCTCCATGATAGATGACTTTTTCAAAGCAAATACAGCTTACTCCGTTCCACCTCGGGTTGTTTGTCTTTCTGCAGCATGGCAACCTCCTCTTGATGGTTTCATTAAACTTAACTTTGATGGAGCATGTATTTCATCTATGGCAGCAATAAGGGTCATTGCTAGAGATTCTAGAAACAATATTTTGGGTGCTATGACTACTAAAATTCCTTATTCTTCCAATATTGAGTTTGTTGAATCTTATGGTCTCCTTTATGCATTGAGATTTGTTGCTTTAAACCACTTTCAAAAGATTATCTTGGAGAGTGATTGCCTCTCCCTTATTAGGAAATTCAATTACACTTCAAGAGATTGCTTAGATATTGGTCATATGTTGGAGATTATTAAGGATTTATCTGCTCATTTTGAAACTTCGAATATTGTTTTTATTAGGAGATCTAGGAATGTTCCAGCTGATTGTCTAGCTAAGATAGGTTTATATTTTTCAATTGTGCTAGAATGGTATTCTACATACCCCTTCTGATGTAATTTTGGCTATTAATGTTGATTTAATTCACTTGTTTCCTCAAAAACAAAACGTAGTACTCCTTATTTATTTTCTTTGGAAAATTATCCAATTTAGTCAATTACTTTTACTTTGTTACCCAAATTGATAAATTTCTTTTAATTGGCCCAAATTGGTCCAAGTATACAAAATCAAGGCTAGACTCGGATCTCCATACATTGACTCGATCCGACCCAAAAGTAAATGACGAGCGTGTCGTGGCGTTATCAAATTAAAACATAACTCAACCAACTACTATAGTTAGGGCAAGTAATGGTCGAATCCACAGGAACTTGTAAAATTTCAGATAAAGTAAACTGATCGAGATTTGGGGGGAAATAATCAATTTTTATCTAAAAGAATAAAACTTTAAATAAAATAACTCACAAATCAATTAACAATCAATTGATAGAAAAAACGTTAGCAAGGACTTCGTATCTCGGTTTATTTATTCGAGACTAATCATTGATAATAACCTATTTGAGTAATGACTTAGAATTCCGCGTAGCGCAGCAAATTATGATTCCTGTAAATTTAGGTTAATTCCCGAGAAGAACGGAAAATTAACTTTAACCTAATCAAACTAAATTACCGAATCGCTCACATAAAATAGTCAATTAAGTTATTCAGTTCGATGACAACATCAACACAAATTACATAAAATTAATAACCGATTAAAATCATGCAATTTGTTGCAAACAATTCCCTATCAATTAATCAAACACAGATTTAAATTAATTAATAGTTACTACTTTTGGTTACCGAAAATCGATTCTGCATAACCCTAGTTAATCAACTGTGTAAAACAATTAAGATGAGCAATAATAATTGAAATAACACAATTGATAGAATAAAACCAAGAATTGTTCAAATACCCAAATAGAAATAATAATCCTTTGAAAAGATCGGATTTTTAATGACAAAATATAAATCTCCTATTCCTGAATAACATAAACCTAGTACATGTCCTTACCAACTATAAACGTTTACTCACAATCCATAAAAGAAAACATTATAAAAAGATTAAGGGAAAGAGGAAAACTCATTAGTTGGAAATCCGATTTCCCGAGAAGCTCCAACCTTTGATCTCCTACAATATTCGAGAACAAAGTATCTAAGGTGCTTGACCCCCCAAAAACTAAGCTAATAAACCCTATAAATAGTTAGAAAAGGTCCTAGGGTTAGTTACATAAGAGTCCTAATTCAAAACTACTCAAAAACTGCCCAAAATCATCAATTCGGAGAGTGGACGCGCGAGATAATCAGAAACGTCCAAGTGGACGCGTGAGGATCCAAAACTACTGAGAATGGACACGTGGTTGAATAGGGACGCGTCCACTTCTTCAAGTGCGCGTCCAATTGGTTTTTGAGGTGCGTCCACTCCATTTTGCCTGCAATACAACTTCTTAAGCCTCCTATCTTCCTCCAATACCTTCTAAACATGTTAAAATACCTTCAAAATACCTGCAAACAAAGATAAAAGTGTAAATAACCAATTTAAGCACATAAACACACAATTAGGTAGATTTTATCTCAATAAACAACACATTAAACTCCTAAAAACCAATCTAATTATGGTTCAATCAGTAAAAATACAATCAAATTTGGAAAATTACTCATTCTAGTCCATTACTTTAACTTTTTGCCCAAATTGGCCTTTTTTTTTTATCCAATTTGACATTTCATTGTTTGATTTCAGCCACATTAATCAAATCAGCAAAAAAATTCAAAATCACCAATTACCTTGTTTTCCACCACTTGACTCGAAAGGAAAAAATGGAAACAAATTCTTAGTGTGTCTTCTTATATACTCACCAATAAGACACACCACCACAAAAAACTAACATTATTACTACTGCCTAACAACACTGGAGATTGGTGTAATACTTTTTTTTATCATATTGAACTCTCTCAAATTGTTTTTCCAAAAATTCCTCAATATGGCAAGAAGGAAAATGTGGTTGGCAGTGGAAAAAGAAAAGGGTTATGTGGCCGACAATAGCAAGAGAAATAATGAGAAGGAAAAGGTGGTGGTGGGTAGCATGGCAAGAAGAAGAGTAAGTAGCGGCAAGAAGAAAAATGAAATGGAGGAATGAGGAAAACTAATCAATTAGGGTAATAGTAGGCTTTTGTTTCAAATATACCCTTCAAAATTTTGGCACATGCAAATATAATAGGGGTAAATGTGTCTTATTTACTCATTGAAAATATGTTTTCATTTTTACCCTACGAGTCAATCGAGTCAAGTGGTAGAAAATAGGTTAATTGGTAATTTTGAATGTTTTTTCCCGATTTGACCAATTTGATTGAAATCGAATAATGAGATAAACCAAATTGGATAAAAAAAATAAAAATGACCAATTTGGGCTAAAAGTTAAAGTAATGGATTAAATGGATAATTTTCTAAGTTTGATTTCATTTTACCCTTGGATCGGATCGGGTCAAGGTATGAAGATCCTAGTCTAGCCTTGATTTTATATATTTTTTATTCATTTGACTAATCTATGTGCAATCGAACAACAAATTGTACCAATTTGGATAAATTAAAATAAAATTTATCAATTTAGGTAAGAAAGTAAAAGTGACTGACTAAATTGGGTAATTTTCCATTTTCTTTCAATTGGGGTTTTTCCATTTCTTATTGTACTTTTTGTCATTTTATTTTATTAATCAAATTTGGGAGTGGCGTCCCTCCCCTAAGGGTTTTTCCAAAAAAAAAAAGGTATGGAGTGAGTTATTAAATATTTTAAATTAATTTTTCATTATCTCTCTTTAAATTAATCACTCTCATTTTCTCTCCATTCAAATAGGGATAGAATTGAAAATTTTTAATTATTGATGCTAAAAAGACTCTTATTGTGAAAAAATCTAAAATAACATTTATTTTGAAATAGAAAAAAATATTATACTATGGAGAAAGTAATATTGAACCATCTCTTAGTGACAATTTTCTTTTCCTCCCCCCCCCCCCAAAAAAAAGGAATATTCAAGGGATACAATCAGGATATCTTTACCCTATTTTTGTATTGAATTGAGTACAAAATCAAATATTTTACCTTGTGCATATAATTTACCTTGTTACCATAACGCAGGTTGTAATCTTTTTCTTCTATTGTTCAATAAAGATATGATATCCCTTTTCCTCATGTGATTGTTGATCAACTTCTATATCGTCTCAGGCAATAATTACATGTTACAGGAATGGAGGCTATTAAACTCTTCAATGTCAGTGCCCTTTAATTTTGGGATCCTTTTTCCTCGACCTTATGTATAGACATTATTGTTAAATAACTTCAATAAATTACCTTAAAGATTCTATCTAAAACAAATGTACAAATGTGAGTAGTAATTAAAATGACAAGAAAACATCATATGCTAAACTTATTGGTGCAACAATTTTCGGTAGAAAAATTATAATTTACCTAACTTATGAAAATTTTAGTTATAACCAACATTGAATAGACCATGAAATGCATATTTTACACATTTGTGCAGGCTTGTTGTAACTATTAATTACAACCAACATACATATTCTTACCAAATTTACCTCACTAACAGTAATATTCTCAAAGTAAATGATGTAGAGCTGAAGTAAATGGATAAATGAAGAATTACACAACTGCAAAATACACTTTCCATTTGGAATTAAATATCAATATTTGATATAGTTTAAAAATTAATAGCCTTTAATCTTAACTAAATTATCATATTATTATTGTTATTAATTTAGTTAATATTGGAACTATTAGTTAGTGTGATTTAAATTTCATAAATTAAAAAAGTTATTAAAGAAACTTTAGATGAAAAATATTTTTATTTATGAAAATAGACATTTAAATTTAAACATTCTAAAATAAAAATATTAATATTCAATTTCGCAATTGTACTCATCCATCCCTCCCCATGACGAAAAAAAGGGATTACTTTTCCTTCTCTTTAACGGGTTAATTTCTCTAATATTTAGCCTTCAGTGGCCTCATCTTCATCTCACAATAAGGTAATTTCTTATTATATTATAGTAGATTTTATGTTGACCAGATAATTTTTCTTTCAATCATTAATTTCTGAAAACTTTGTATTGAAGCATTTTCAGAGTTTTACTATCAATATAAAAAAAATGCTACATCATTAAAATTAACTATGTCTTTTATTGTCATTGCACAACCTTAAGGTTATATTATGCTAAGATATCTATAACAATGTTAATAAAACTCGTATCTCTTGGCAATATATTTAATATGATGACTCTGCAAATAGGGATAAACGTGAATTACTATTTTATTAATTCAACAACTAGAAAATGAGGCATACGCAATGAATAGGCATGTTGAGAAAGACAATCTATGCCACTAAATAAAAACAAAATGTAGTCAACCTGGAGTGAATCTTCCGATCCATTTGAAATAGTAAAACAAAGACATTTTAGTGATTAAAAATTCAGTCTATAGCATGTTTCTAAATAAAGCTTAGATTGAGATGAGTACAACTTAATGGATTAAACCGGTCTCATCTATTATTTAATGTGTTGAGTATTTTTTTTAAAAGAGGTTTTTAGCTTGTAGTTTTAATTTATGGCGACTTTCTGTTGTATTTTTCTCTCTTTCAACTTTTTTTATGAGGTTTTCAATTTTTAGTTTTAAGTTTACAGTTAGAAGATACTTTCTTACGAAAATATAAATTCCTTTGTTCACCCGTTCAATAAATTATATGAGAAAATAATAAGTCATATTTTTTTCCTTCTGATAGGATCTCCCAATTCTAAGGGGCCTACTTCATAAGTGTAATGAACTATTGAACCATGGAGTGGGCAACCATCTGCATCCCTGTGATGCGTCGCTCCGTTAACTTTTAGCTGAACCGCTATGATATCAAGCAACCTAATAGTACCAGAACTGATAATTGTAAGTGTGCCTCACATGTGTACTTGAATAAAGTTTTAAGAAGATATCTCAAGTATTTTGTAATAGGTATAAGTAGTTCTTCACTCCAATAAGACAGTGACAACGCTTGCTTCAATTATTACTACACTTTCTCCCTATCAAAAATTTACTTCTCTTTTGTTTTGTCCAATTCAAACACCGTTTAGAGTTTTCCTTTTGTCGTGGACTCGTTATCACCAAAAGCTAATCTAGGGAGAATATCCTTTCCCTCGAGATAGGTGGGCCTTTCCACAAGCCTCTGTTTTGTACCGCTTTCCATATAATACACGACGGCCATCGAACAAGGGAGCTCCTGGTACTCTTTATAAGGAGGTACCACTAGCAATAAAGAACTCTTCAAGTGGACAATACTCCTCAATTACGCCATAAAAATGCCTCCATTTGTTTCTCATCTTTCGTTTAGATCTAGAAAAAAGTCATATATACTTGTCTAAGGTTGTTTTTATTCGAATCTTTTGTATTCACTTAGGGAGAAAATCCTTTTTGTGTAAAGTATTACTCTTCCAATTCAGAACTGAACTTTGGAATTTGATTTCTGGATTTTCAAAATTAAAATTTTATTTTTCATGTCAAGTTTTATTAATAATTTTCTTAATTTTAAAAACTTTTATTTTATTGATTAATAGTTTTATGATTAATTAAAATAATAACAAAAATAATATGATAATTTTTAAAAAATTATATATTTTTAAATTTCTTTTTTAATTAAATCAAATATAAATATTTAATTTTGAAATGGATAAAGATTCGTTTCTTGTGTTGTGCATAGGTAAGGTTGAGCAAAACACCAATAGTAAGTGTTGACTTTCACCTCATATTGTCTTAGAAATGATACAATGCAATGAATATTTGAAGATTGCCCTCAAATCGTTTTTGTAAGAGTCTCAGTATCTAATTGGTGAAACGGAGGTAGGTTCAATTGTCAGATCATCATCGGAAGCTTTATTTTGGAAAAAGATTAAAGATATAAAAGGTAAACCAATTTCATTTGGTGCCATTCCATGTTTTCATTTTTCCCAATTCCCAATTCTAAGATTATAGAGATAAATCAAATGTAGGAGATGCATAACCTTATAGAGTAGTTATAAATATCATTTTCACGTCTCACACAAAATCACAAATGACTCGACAAATGGAAAATGTGTATCACATGCTGCTAGATGCTAACGATGTAAATTTATTACTCTGGGATCTGGATGCCCCCTTACCTCATTTAATTAAGAATATCTCCATGTTTAACATACATTCGATTTTGAAATATTACTTTTTACCTCTAAAAAAATAGATATTTTAATTTATTAGATAATATCAACAAAAGTAGCTTAGGTTACATCGTTAGGGACATCGTTCCAACTTGCAACAAATTGAGGATGTAAAGTTATATTCCGGAATTGAATATCAACATTTATAATAAATGATAAATTGAATTATAATATTTATATTTTAATTTGTTTTGAATTGAATATTAATTTTTATTAAATAAATATAATTATATTCAAAGTTTAATTCATAACATTTTTAATTTAAGTAATTTATATATCATTAACTCATGTTCTATATCACTCATTACATTAATTTAAGAGATTTATATCTCATTAACTCATAGGTCCAACAAGATATTATATTAATATTAAGCATAATTTGGTAAATTAACTAAAGTCAATATTTTCTTAATTTTTAACCAAAATAAAAAATATACATTCAATTCCATAATTTGGTAAATTAACTAAAGTCAATATTTTCTTAATTTTTAACCAAAATAAAAAATATACATTCAATTCCAAACGGATAGAGTATTAATTAAAAGGTTTTAACTTTGACAAAAGTAAAATAGTTTAGTGATAAATCACATTCACTCATACTCTGAAGTCATGGGTTCAAATCTTACATTTCTCTTCCCTCATATGTAATATTCTCTCCATCTATAAATATAGGTTATTGGACTCATTTTTATACAGATCAATAAATATTTCTTTTTGTTTCCAAAATGTCATTAATTATTATATTTTGAATAAAAAAATAGAAAATAAAATTTGTTTTGAGAAAAAAATATAAAGGTTATCTTATAATTAAAAAATAAGTAAGAAGAGAATGAAAATAATTAAATATAATATTCAATTTATATTTTTGAACGACAGAATAATATAAAAAAAAATTAACTTTAGTATAAGGGGGAGGGGAGGAAGGGCTTTTGCCACGCCCAATGTTGCATCTGGACTGGACACTTATGAAATGCTAGCCAATGATAGGTATCATTGCAATTAAATCTTATGAGTCTGGTAAATGATGAATAAGACAAATCAATAAAATCACAATCACTAGTTATTTATTATTGTTGTGGTGAGAGTGTTATTGTATAAATAATAAAATTGTGTAAATAAAATCAAAGTATTTACTTGGTCCAATAAGACAACTTTCAATGGAAGGTCCTAGATTGGATTCTAAGTGTTGCAATAGTTTATAGATGAGCCAATGGCGGGGTGGGTCATGGTGGCCCGGGTCAGATTCAAATAAGATAAAAATATTTTATCTTAATTTTTTTTTCTACTTTTTTATTTTTTAACAAGTTACTAATGAAAATACCAAGGAAAAAATTCATTTGGTAATTTAAAATTTGACAAAAAATGTCATGTATCGTCAAAATTTAATTTTTCTTGAGTCAAGTAATTACTTACACCACTTTTAGCAATAAAAAATGTTCATCACTAATTTGATAAATTCCGTCAATAATTTATATTACCCACGTAATTAAATACGCAAATATTACATCACTAATGAGGTATTCTTTTTAATGTCAGAATCGAACAAAAGAATTATTGATAGCATCACATGAGTACTTATTAATTAAGGGTAAAAATAGAAACATACATTTGTAATGGATAAATAGAGAAAAATAAACTCAAAATTCACATATTACAATAGTGAATTCTTGATTTTTTTCCCTCTTTTTACTCATTGAAAATGTGCATTTTCATTTTAACTCTTGAATAAAGGTTCACGAGAATTCTTTCACTAGATTCTAGATTGTTTTATGGGCATAAGGACCATGATGGTCAATCATGAATACATAAATAAAATGAAATTCAATTATGAATGTCCTAAAATAAAAATGTAAATATTTAATTATGGATGAAAGAATTATTTTTTTGTTTAAAATTATTTGTTATAAGTTTTATTTTGATTTGTCTAAAATTATGTCTTATTTTTTAAAATAAAAGGTGTATTTAATTTTATTTTTCAAAACTAGCATCATATTAATTAGTTAACTTTTCAATCTTAAGAGCATCTTCATGGTAATGTCAATGTCAACACAAAAAATCATGACAAATAACACTTAATGAATAGAATGTCAAGCCACATCATATAAATGTCAAATAACTAAACTGTCAAACTTTAAAATTGACTCCAATGCATGAATGTTAAGAATCAATGTAATGCTTGCTCGTCATATTTATATTTCTAGTGCATTTATAGTTTTGACTTTTTTCTCTAAAATTTTCTAATGTGCATATCTTTTCTCCTAAATTTTTGAAATTTTTTTCCGTTGTTTTGCTTAGTTAACATGTAATACAAGCATTCATCTTTTGACAATTTTTATGACACTATTAATAAAATTTCTTGTCACATCAGCATGACATCCTCTATGACTTTATGCATTGAAATGAAAAAATTAATTATAATGTTATCTTTACGACTTTTTTTTTACATTCATAGCATCATTGGAGATGCTGCTTAGAATAAAAAATGGAGAGAGAGAGAAAAAATGGTAATTAGTGGGGGGGTCTTTTATTTTAACAATAGAAAGTAAATTTGGTGTTTAAAAAAAAAGTAAGTAAATTTGGTATTTTATACTATTTTATAAAATTTTAATCCTAAGCATACAAGCATATAGCAAATGAGCTAAATAATTTTGGCGGGAAAGAATGACAAACAAATATAACATGTAAATTTGACAGGAGAGACAAGGTGTGGTTTGTGTAAAGCGTTGATCTCCACCCCCCTTTCAATAACTATTGCTCGTGCAAAACGTTGAATCATCCATAACTATAAGACGCTAGGTACAATTATTAGCGAATGGATGGGCACTGAAGGCTTTCTCTGTAGGCATTTACAACTACACAGGCCCATGTCAGGCTATCTAATCATAAAAAAATGACTGTTTCAGATTCTGCAATATGTAATAATTAGCAGTTTAATCATCTCCTACCATGGATGACTTATCTGAAGATGATTGGCTTACAATTTTTTTTTCTTTGGCTCCACTTTAAAGTCCTCCTTAACTGCAAACGGAGTACCATAGAACTTTATGGATCTCATTACAACCTAAAATATAAATTTTGGTGGCGAAAATAAGTACGGTAAAAACATGGTCACTACGAAACAAGTTAACTTTGATACTAGTTTATTATGCTCTTATATCAATTTGTTGTGAAAAAAACAAAGAACATACAATACAATATTCACATGGTTTGATCCAAATTTATGTATATTCAAAGGTGAACAAGAGATATTTTATTACTTGAAGAAATACAAATGTGCTAACAGTTATTAGACTATAATTAAAATTCAAGACATACTATTACGCTATCACTAACCGAATGGAGCCTCTTTATGCAAAGAAAATGTTGCTAGACAAACAAAAATTAGAGGTGAAGGTCAAGATGGATTGGTGATATTAACCTTTCTTTTAGCTCGTTGAGGGATGAAATTGGACGATATAATCTGAACACATTTGTACTCTTTTCATCATTCTTAACATAAACACAAAGTACAAGATTTAAAAGTTAAAATACTCTCGAAGTGTAGGTAACAAATGATATCTTTCTTTTTCACCTTTTTCTTATACACTAGTGTAGAATGATGTTTATTTATATAAAAAAGAAGAAGAAGAAGGGTAGAATAATGTTTCGCAAGAGTGTTGGCGGTTAATAATATGGGCTTTTGGTTAGAAAGAATACAAAGCTCCAAAAATATCAATCAATCTAACCGGGCAGGTAGAGTTTTAACAATAGAAATTCATGGTTTGATCGATGTTTTTTATTTATTTATTTATTTTGAGGGAAGAGTTGGATGGATGTTATGTTGAGAAAGTTTCTATTTAATTAAACTAAATAATAAAAGATACTATAAATTATTAGAACAATTATACTGCAGGATCACATGTGGCCAATGACTTATTTAAGTGCCCATAAAATTTGAATAAGGTTTTCTGGCATTTTAGTCTGACATTTCAGTTCTTGAAACCAATGGAAAACTGAGATTTTTCGTTACACAAAAGAAAACTATTAGAACATTATGTCAAAATCATAAACACCCGTGAATTCATTTTTCGTTTATTAACTTCGAAAGATTTTATAGATCATTCAGGAGATATACCATATGTTTTGTTTGACTTTTGAAATTGCAGTAAGTCCAAGTGATAATTAAACTCAGAAATTCAGGTTGTTTGTTTTATTTTTATTTTTTAGGTGTGGCCATTAATGTTGAGGAAAACAACTCAAATCAATAACAATTCTTGATAAGGAAAGTTGTTGAGCAAGGAATGATTATTTTATGTCAATTCGTCCGTAAATATCAGTCATTGAATGATTTTCTTTTTGTCTCAAAATATTAATCGTTCTACGAAATTTTATAGATATTTGGCTTTCAAGATTACCCTTATTTATTTTCATCCCTCCTCTAACTATTTCTTATTTCCAATACAAAACATTTATATTGTTTTTTCTCAAAACAAGTTTTTTTTTCTTTCTTATTTTCAAGACATAATAATTAAAGGTATTTTAGGAACAAAATAAGTTTCTTGGTTTGTGTAAAACGGAGGGAGTTCTAATTGATGTAGGGTAGTAGTTTGATCAACTTGCCTGGCTTCTTGAACAAGAGGAAGGGAGAAAAAGATTGGTATAATACATTATATATATATATATATATATATATATATATGCATACGTGTGTAATGGTAATGGATTTATTTAACAAATTCAAAGGTACCCTTAAATTTCTTGAAACTATTGACATCATTCAATAGACCTTCTTAAGTTGAAAGACTTCTAACCTTGATTATCATGAGAGATTTTCCCCAACATCCAATATGCCCCAAGTAAAGTGTTAATTTGTTTTGATCCAGAGATATTTATATAAGAAGCAAATATATTTTGAAAAGTTATGTATAATTAATAATTGTTAATTGTATTTTATGTGTAATGACTTACTCTATTCTTATTTTAGATGAAAAGTTCATTTTGTTTTATTGAAATTTATCAGTACCTTAATCACTTGAACCCGGCTTATGTAAAGTTCGGCTCGAGTCGTAGAGTTTATTCTTGCTCAGAGTAAAGGTTTAACTCAAACTTTTTTTAGCACAACACCACAAATAAGAGTGAAACGTGTGATCTTTTTTTATTTTTTTGGGGTATTAACAAACCTATTGTCACTTTTTCTTAATTATTAGATTGATGAAAGGTCTTTATCTATTGATCAAGAAACTTACCATCTATTATTATAAACAGATTTCAGATGAAATTGGCGATAATGCATTGACTAATAACAGATCATAAATAAGGAATGGATCTATATTGTGATCACGAGTCACCAAAGTCAAATTGAAGTACAAGTATAGCTAGCAACCAAATCCAGTCACGACTAAATCAACTGTCTGAATTGATAAAAACAATCTTCTCATGTGTAGTGTCCAAATATTTCATTGATAGCCTCATGCCAAACATACACTTTTCGTACTCTTGTTGTTTAATTGTGTAGTGTGGTTGTAATCAGTAATCACCCTAAGTATACCCTACTTGTTGAATCCTGCCTTGTGAACCACTAATGCAATGAGCATCAAATTTCAATTTTTCCGAGGCTAATTAATCAACAATTAATGAATCTGGTTACTATTGCGAACTAGAGATGCAATAGAGAAAATTCAAAATTGGCGATTGACAATCTGTTGCGATCTTCCAATCAGTGACAATCCTATTTGAATAGTTTAATTTCTAATTTTAATATATTTTTTGCTATTTTACCTTTATGTAATCTTGAATATATAAATTTAACTTCTTAGAAATATGTAAAATATTAAATTTGATATGTTTTGAATAAAACATAACACAAAAAACAAAAATAAGATGAATACTCTCTAGTATTTTTGAATGAAAATGTAAGTATTTAGGAATGCATTTCTTGAGGAGAATTATTTCATACCAAAATTTGAAACTATTATACTTACACACTAGCCATTAAATAAGGACGATTTAAGAAATTTAGTTGCATAATTATCATTTCCAAGTTTTTCTTAATCCTAATATAACTCTAAAGTGAACAATTGAAATGAGACAAATGGAGTAAAATAAAGTATCATGTCAAGAGCTTTTTGTTCTTTCTTATAATAATAAATTAAATGGAATAATATAACTTAATTAGTAAACTTATTATATCTATTAAATAACTACTTAATCTCACTTAAATTAGTTTTGAATATTTTATTTCTTTTTATGTCAATAAGATATCCTTTTATAATCACATAATTCTATAGAATTGTAATTGAAATAGAATAATTACGTTCATCATGATCAATTAAGTATACATAAAGAACAAATCATCTATTACTTTTCTTCTTTCAATAAATAGAATAATTAGCCAATGTATTCGCTTTCATCAAAACTTCACCAAATCCAATCCATCTGGAAACAAGGATGTTTCCGCTAAAGGAATTAATTCTACCCCAGTATGCAATAGAATGGGCTTACAGCATCTAGGAACCGAAGCTAAGGCCCAGCCCTTGCTATTACATTCTTAACAAAGCCTATTACAAAAAAAAAATAGAAATTCAAGTCCAAGAGGACAAGAGATTAATTATGCAATTATGAACATGCACTATCAAATCAAAATAAACAAAACATAGATCATAAGAATTGAAGTTGGATAGAGATTACAGAATCAAACCATGAAAACCCTAACGAATCATCATAGTTCCATACATTTCAAGCAACATTTAACCACTAATTTTTAGAAGTTACGGTACATCAAAGATATGATTGTACTTTCGTCAGTAAGGGAATATAAGATCTTATCCTATGTAGATAAGAGAAATGAACTTATATAATGAAAAATTATAGGGATTTAATTTATTTGTTTGAGAAGTAATTGGAGAAGGAAAGTAAAAGAGGTAGTAAATGGACCAGACACGTATTTTGATTGGGAAATTTTGCCTGTCTCATTATGGATGTATTGAGACTTATTTAATCATTTAATTACTTTCCCATACAACTTCATTTTTATTAATAAGCGAGGGCATGGACATAGTAGTAAATCGGGTGAAATATAAATTAGTCCTTCAAAATTCATAAATTTTCAATCAAGTTCTTAGAGTTTTCAAAAATCTCAATTAAGTACTACAATTTTTAAAAGTCACCATTTTCTTTTTAATGAGCTTGGGTGAAAATTTAGAGAGAATGATTAAAATGATAACTAAAAACCATCATTTTTTTAGTGAATTTTAATAAGAGAAATTTTGGGTAAAAGGACTAGATAATGATCTTTTAAACAATTTAGGATTAAGAAAATGCTTGGAATTAATAAAATGTAACTTATTAAATAGTCTTTATTAATATTTGAAAAGTGAGTAATTCATTCAAAAATTATAAACTAAGGATAAAATTATAAAAGTATCTATTTAAATTAAAAACTAGATAATTTGAATGAGACGTAAAAAAAAAAAAGAACATGAACACTTGAAATGGAAAGTAAAGAGTATGATTCAATAAGAACCTCCATTTTTATATGAAGTAAGTGGTATTTTATTATTTTATTTTATTTTTTATTGATCCCTTAAAAGAAAGTCGCAAACCCAACTATCTGAGCCCATATCTCGACCAAGTTGTAACTTCTTGTGCACGAGTCCAAGAATGATATCTAGCTTCAACCTTCAAGCCCCAGTGATCTCCCCAAAGCTTTTCGAGGGAAAACCCAAAGGCTTTCTAGATAGTCTTCGAATATTTGTGATTAATTAGTACACTCTCATCTCATGGCATCTTTAACACGATTATACTTTAAAAATTGAGGTGTCCATTGTAATGAAAACACTTAAAAATCAAATAGCATTTTATCTAATTAATTCTGTGTAGGTTTACAAATTGATATTGAAAGGAAATATAAAGAAATTCAACTGTTTCAATAGGCACACTTAGAAATTATATTCCCTCCATCACAAATTGATAGGCTTGCTTAGTTTTTCAAACATATTAAAAAAATATAATTAATCTTGAAGTTAGAAATATTTGTGATACCTTATATACCTTAATTACAGGTTCAGTTGTATTTTTGATAGAATATTTCTAATATATCCCTTTAATATTGGAAAGTTTGATCATTAGAAATACTAATAAATTATTTGAAAAGTATTTTCTCATTAATTATGAAAGCCCTAAAGCTTTTAATGTCTTAATTTTGATTAATGACAAACATTGATGAGGACTGATGTCTTATTTGTACAAGTGATAGAGTTTTTGGATTCATGATTTAATCCATGCAAGAACAGGATTTCAAGTCTTCAAGGAAGTATACAAGTCAAGACTATCAAGATTTGAAGACAAGCTTTTATTGGATTAGATAGGAACTAGAGGTATAGTCTTAGAGTTATATATTTTGATATCTCTAGTTCTACCTCTAATTGAGTAATGGTTTCTAAAGGTTGCTCTATGAACTTAAAACGTTATTTCAAAATGTTTTTTATGTTAAAATATGTTTTGGTATTTCGAAAACCATGCATCTTGATTTCAAAACTTAAATGGTTCATAAACTCTTGTTGGATTGATACCATAACTTATATGGTTGATTGAAATCATCATTTGTGTGTTAGAGTATTGTTAATACACAAATAAACATGTTTCAGTCGACCTAAAGTGGTCCAGGTATCGTCCATAAGTTAGTTTATCTTGTGGATGCATGTGCTGTCAAATTTGTTCATCTGCCAACTTGTGGACGACCATGAGGTCGACCGCAGGTGAAGTGAGGTCGACCGCAAATGAAGTCCGGTCGACCGGAGGATGAAAAATCATCATCCGGTGGTTGTCCAGTGAACTTGAGGATGATAGTGCGGACGACCAAGTCTGATTTGCGGTCGACCGCACTTCCTGAGTGGGTTTCCAACAGCTTCTTTTTTGACCGTTGGGAACAAACCTTTAAATACCAAAACCTTTGGAATTCTTTCTAAGAAGATTTTTTGAGCAAAAACATTGTATATCTTGATCCTATAACATCTTAGAAACATTCCAAAACCCTTTCAAAACATCAATCTTGTTAAAATCATTAAAGAAGGGTTTTTACATTCAAAGGTGTATTTTGAGCAATCTTGACAAGCCATTACTCAAAGAGGTGATTGTGATTCAAATTGATATATCTTCACATTAAGGTGATATCTATCAAACTCTCTCTTATTATTATTGATTGTAATTGTATCAAGGTTGCAAGTAGCATAAAACCCTAAGTGTTAGGGTGAGCCTTGTATAGGTTGTTTTGTATTCAAGGTTTGTTTGTAAAACCTTTGGGTGAACCTTGAATTGAATTGTTGTGTTAGGATTCACTAAGGAGAGTGGTGAGATTATTGTATAATCAAGGTTGTGTTGTAAAACTCAAGGGTTGAGTGAGCCTTGATTGGTTTAAGAGGTTATTTGTAAAACCCTAAGGTGAATTGGGTGAGCCTCTTTTGTAATCTCATTTATTTGATTAGTGAAGGGATTTGATAAATCCTTGAGTAGGTAACTCAAGGTAGTGGATTAGGTTTTGTTGGATAAACCGAACCACTATAAATCATTGTGTTCATTGCTCTAATTTCTGCATTTTACTTGAACACATTATTTCTCACACAACTAGCACACCAAGTGTTTGATATTTGTTGTCAAAGAGGTGTTTTATTGAATTATATTGAAAAATCGGATAAAAACCTAATTCACCCCCCCTCTTAGGTTTTTCAAATTAAATATATTTTTCCAACAATCTATTCATAAATTATTATTCAAAGTGTATTTAATACTCTCGCTTTAAATATGAGTATTTTAGTCAACTAAAAAAATATATTATTTTAAAGTAGTCACACTGATACAAATTAATTTCCTAACTTTACTCCTAAGTAGATAGATAAGTAATGCCGATCCACAAATACTTGTAAAATTCTATAATTTAAGTTTATTTATAAAAGAGATTTTGGGGGAATGAGTTTGGTTTTAAAAACTAGTTTAACAAATTAAAAAAAATTGGTTTTAAAAAACTAATGATGAAAAAGAACATTAGTAAACAATTAGTATCAAGTTATAGTATAATGTAATTTATCATAGATAAAAAGAAATGAATTTGTTGAGTTATTGGTTTTAGAATCCAAGATTCCTATCGTTAAATATTAGATTCATTTTGATAAACTCTAACAGATTGAATTACTAACACTAAAAAAAACACCTCATTACCGATGGAAAATTTCCCTTGCTAATTTGAGAAATTCTCTTGCTAATTTTGATTACCGATGGAATTTCACAAATTATTGACAGAAAATTTTCCTTGCTAAAAGTAGTGTAGATAATGACATTACCGACAGAATACCAAGTCCCGTTTCCTTAGCCTTTTTTTTAAAAAAAAATTATTTCATTTTTTGGTCGAATTTTTGATAATTACCAATGGAATTTTTTCTCTTGCTATTTTTCCGTAGTTAATTTTTTTAAATAAAAAATAATATCTTTAATTTTTTAGTCTTATTTGAAGATGACCAGATCGGCCTAATAGGTCTGGCCAAGCCAACACGTAAGCCCAATTAGTAAATTGGGAGAATTTTTGAGTAGTTAGGATTTGAACCTAGTTATGCCAATGTGTATAGAAGTGTTGTGGCAACGGATCAAATAACAACTTTGAATATGTTTTCACAATTTTAATATTTATATCACTACACTCCTACCAAAATAATAATAATAATAACAACAACAACAACAATAATAATATCAATATAATATTTTATAATTATAACAGATGATAGTAATACTAATTTGTTATTGTAGGTACTATTATTATTATTATTATTATTATACTAGATAATCATATTAACACTAATAATAATAAATTTAATTAAAGTAACACATAATAATAACAACAACAACAGTAACAATAATAATAATAAAACAACAACAACTATAATACCAATACAATATTTTATGATAATAATATATAATAATAATTGTAATAATATAATACAAATTTTGTTATTGTTAGTACAAGTATTATAATGATAACAATAAAAAAGAATTAATACAGAATAATAATAATAATAATAACAACAAAATTAACTCATAATAATAATAATAATAAAAGTAACACATAATAATAATAATAATAATAATAATAATAATAAAATGAAATAATAATCATAATACAAAAAGTATGGGCTTAGTCTAATTGGGCTTTAAGTTGATTTTGTACTCATTTCTTTTTTAATAATAATAATATTAATAATACATAATTTATTATTTTTGTTATTATTATTATTATTTTTATTACAATTAATAATAATAAAAATATGGGCTTACTCTAATTGAACTTTAAGTTGATCTTGAACTCATTTATCCTTTTAATAATAAGAATAATAATAATACCAAATTTATTATTATTATCATTATTATTACCTTTAATAATAATAATAGACAAGTTTAAAATGTATTGTTTTATAACAATATATAGCATAGATTCAAATATAAATAAATTACTAGAACTATATACAATGTACTTATATAACTATGTAGTATATATATTGATATACTCATAAATTAAATGATTTTTATTTAATTTAATGACTATATTTTTATCATACTTTTGAATGTGGAGGTCATTTTGAATCAAAACAAACGGCTAGAAAAATTTTGGAAAGTAGATTTTATTAGCTTACTATTAAAAAAGATGCATATTACTTTGTTAAATATTTCAATGAATGTCAAAGAGTTCGTAATATATGCAAGAAAGATGAAATGCTTTTGAAGACTATATTAGTTTGTGAACTTTTTGATGTATGTAGCATTGATTTTATGAGACATTTTCCTTCGTCTTTTGGAAATACCTACATCTTACTTGCAGTGGATTATGTATCCAAATGTATTGAAGCTAAGACCACTCAAACGAATGATTCTAAAGCAGTTCTAACATTTATCAAAGACAACATATTCCATAGATTTGGAATTCTAAAGAACATCATCAGTGACATCAGTGACAGAGGTACGCATTTTTGCAACAAGGTAGTAGAAATTATGTTTAAAAAATATCATGTTTCTAATAAGATTTCTACTGCTTATCATTCTCAAACAAATGGAATTGTTGATGTACTCATAAATTAAATGATTTTTATGTAATTTAATGACTATATTTTGTTTTAAAATAGATTAATTATGTTATTTAATGGATATATTTCATGTTTCCCTTCTATTTCTTTGTTTGTAAGTTTTTCAATGTATTTTAGTTTATTTTGGAGATAAAAAGAAGAAGAAGAAATGTTTGAGTAGTTAAAAAAAACAAAAATTCCATGTCATTCGATGATACGTGGCGCAATTAGAAGATGACAAGTGACGTTTCTAGAAGCCGCAATGTGGACCAATGAGGACACGACACGTGGCTATGTGTGGGGAAATTAGGCTAACAACTGAGTTTTCAACATTTTGAGGTGCAAAATTACCATTTTGCCCCTTATTTTTGTGTTTATAAATAGATAGCTTGTTTTTATCATTTTTATACGAATTTTAACTCAAATCTTCTCCATTTCTTTTGCAATTTCTTTTTTTTATTATTGTCTTCATCTTAGTATATTTTCTATAATTTTTAGAATAATATTTCAAGGATTTTTGTAATATTTAGTAAAGAAATTATGTCCGGATAATTTCAATATTTTCGAGGTGTTTATCTTTCAAATTTTCTTTCTAATGTTTATAAATTTCATCTTATATTTATTACATATGTATTGTGAGTAATTTCTTTTTGTTAGCAAGAATATGTGTTAATGTATTAATAAATGGGATTATGAGATAATTTTCTTTGTACTTAATTTCTATTTAGATTTATTTAACTGGACTTATGGTCGGTTTAGCCGCCTGATCATTATTATTTTTACTTTATGGACTTTAAATATCGCAAATGGATGGTCGAGCCACCTACTTAGTTTAATTTATTTTTATGTTTTTTATTTTCTCTTTTAGGAAAGATCGAGTCTCCTAACTAGTTTAATTTTTTTTTATTTCTTTTTATGGAAGACCAAGCCTCCATACTTTTATTTAATTTATTTAAATGGCCGGTTGAACCGCGTAATTTGTTTGGTTAATATAAATCCAATCTTTCTTTATAGAAATATATATTTGTGTATTTATTTAATATACTTATATATATTAATTGAGTATTTATATAATTCCTGTTTTAATCAATATAATTGTGTGAATTAATTGGATTGAAAATCTAGTTAATAAATGTGATTATATAGGTGAGATTATTAATCTTGAATTAATGATTCAAGTAGCATCTACTAGTTTAATTGAGTTGCAGCTTGTGACTTAATTGAATTAGTTGCAGAATTATATAATTTAAATTGTATATAATTAAGCTGATTGTTATATACAGTTTAATGTTGGTGATACCTTATTTATTTAATGCAATTTGATTGAGCATCCTATACACATTGGTTGGTAGCGGTGTTTAATTAAATTAGAGATTAAACTGTATGAGCTCATCGGGATTAATCTAATTTTTAAGGATAAGAATCTGTGTGAGCTGATCGGATTCTTAAACCAACTACTTAATAATGTCTTTCTCTGTGATTAATCCTATGAAAAATATAACTTGATACTAGTTCATTGCTAACGCCTTTTTATATCATTTCTATTCCAAAATCTTTTTAATTTTGTTTACAAATCCAAAATCCCCAATAATATTTATTTTAATTTTTGTTCTCAAAATACCAAAACCCCTAAAACCCTTTTCCGATTAATGATTTTAATTTAAGAGTTGAGAAATCTCTATGGATTCGATCCATACTTTCCCTATTTATATAGAAATTGTTATGTTTAAATTTAGGAGCCGTACGACATCACGTGATAAAATCTGTAACAGGGAAATTAAGTCTATTCTAGCTAAAGCAGTCAATCCTAATAGGAAAGACTAGAACCTTAAATTGGGAGATGCTCTTTGGGCATATAGAATTGCATTCAAAACCCCTATTAGTATGTCACCACTTAGGTTGATTTATGGTAAAACCTGTCATCTACCAGTGGAAGGCATTTTGGGCCATAAAACAAATGTCATGTTAATCTTGATGATGCACAATCTCATTGAAAACTGTAGATTCAAGAATTAAAAGAGATTAGAAATGATGCCTATGTTAATTCCTGGATTGCTAAAGAAAAGATGAAATATTACCATGACAAAAATCTTTCAAGGAAAAATTTCAATTTGGTAATAAGGTTCTACTCTATAATTTTCGTCTAAGACTGTTTCCAGGAAAGCTAAAGTCAAGGTGGATTGACCTATTTGTTATCATTAATATCTTTAATCACGGGTCAGTGGAGGTAAAAAGTTTTCAAATGAGCAAAATTTTTAAAGTGAACGATTATCTCCTTAAACCTTTTCATGAATGATTTGTCGGACAAATTATCGATTTCATTGTTTTTGAAGACCCACCACCAGAAAGGAATTGAAATCTGTGATCGTCGAGTCTAAGACGTTAAACAAGGGTGCTCTGTGGGAGGCAACCCATCGCTTTCTTTAATACTTTTGAATTGTTTGATTTTCCTTTTTCACTTTTTAGCTTGCATGCCGAAAATATGGTGTATTTAAGTTAATTAAATGTCCTACAGTGATTAAACATGTCTTTAAATAGCTTGCTTAATTGTTGAAAGAATCACCAAATGATTTTTGCTAATTTCTTTTCAAGGGTAAATTTTATCTGCAAGGTATTTCTTTCATTTTTTCATTTCAGTTTGTCTTTCCATCCCTTCTTTCTTTCCATCTCTTTGTTACATAATGGATGACTCGTTAATGAAAATGAGAAGATATTATCCATTGCTCCCTATTAATTATTTGAGAAAAATCTATCTAATGAGATTGGAGCGTATGAAATTACTAGTGTCCATTGGAATGCCTGAGGATATTAGGTGGATAATTGAAGCTAATGTCCGAATTAGTGGTGAACATCCAACTTTACCCAAAAGTCCACATGGGTTGGGAAATAGTAGTTATGCAAAGAAACGGAGAGGTAAAAGAATGTGAATTTGGTATAAATGTGCTAGATGGAACTGTGATGCCAGTTGTCATTTACTTGGGTATTTATCCAATAATCGGGAAGAAAAAATTGCTTTAATTAAGAATGGACTAAGTAAAGAGTCATTAGATGATATCAAACTGACTCTTGATTCGTATTCTAGTGGATACGTTCAAATGAAAATTCTCGAGTTATGAAAACAATTCAAAATTGAACAATTTCGGTATCTGAATTTAAATGATCATGTTTACCAATTTTTAAGAAAGCTGGATGATCAGCATATATCCGACTCATAGAAGGTGTTTAAAACCATTACTGGACGTAAAACTAGATGAAGATATGAGCTACAATCACAACTACTTGTTTATGTTTGTTTCTTCCTTAATTTGTTTAATTTGTTTTATTTCTTTTTAGTGTGTAATAGAATCACTTTTGAAGCCGTTACTTTGGAAGGTGCATCAATAAGAAGTCTGACAAACATTGCAGTGTTTGGAGGAACTACCATGGGTGCTACTGTTTCGCATCTAACTGTCGCTATCCAATTGAGAAAAGTACTAGCTCATTAAAAGATGGGTCTAGTATACGGAGGAGGAAATGCTAGATTAATTGGAGAGGTTTCTAGAGCACACCAATCATACTAAACACTTGCTCATAAATACCTAAAAGTGCATATAATCTGAACCGTGCAATCTTTGAAGGGCTCCATACTCCAATTCAAATTGTTATTTCCCAAAGTTCCTCCATGATAAATGACTTTTTCGAAGCAAATGCAGCTTACTCATATCCACCTCGGGTTGTTTGTCTTTCTGCAACATGGCAACCTCTTCTTGATGGTTTCATTAAACTTAACTTTGATGGAGTATGCATTTCATGACTTTTATTATCAATTGGTTTTATAATAAGTAGAGTGTCAAGATTCCAAGGAATATAAGCTGCTGTATTTTGGTGAATATGGTAAAAAAAGTCATATATACGCACCGATTGTATAAGAATGGTAATTTAAGTAAGGGGTTCTTTCCACCATGGAGGAAATTTTCTTGAGCCCCAGCCCAAAGTTATTGTTTTTAAAAGTTAAATATTGTTTAAAAGTTAAAAGTTCTTTTCAAAAGATTGATATTTCTTTACCTGTTTTAAAATATTAAATATCTTTATTCCACTCATTGAGCTTTAGGTCACCCCAATTTTATTTATTTAAAATTTTCTGATTGAGATCTCAAGGTTGTGGTGGAAATAAATACAATTCTATGCTTATGCTTATGCTTGATATACTAAATAAAGTTTCATGTAATATACTTAGTTTGAGAGGTTATGTATGTTATGTATGTTATCTATGTACTCTTGTAATAGATTGCATCACGTGTAATGTAAAATATGTTGCAATATAGTTTATATATTTGCTGTATTTTTTATTATTGTTATTTATTAGTACATGCCTCCTCGACTTTGTTAACTTACCTTCTATGGTATTAGATGATACTAGAGATGGGGCTTGTCATTTTCGGTATCAGAGCTAAGATAGGTACTTTATGACTTAGAACTCGATATTATTTAGTTTTAAGATTTGAGAATTATTTCTCATATGGATTTTATTATTTTGTGGATGACTTAGAACTCTTCCTATGGTCACCTGCAGTAGTTCCTGCTCCACCTGCCTCATCTGAAAATGCTCAAGAACTACGAGTTTCTTCAAGCTTCTCGGTTGGACAACCTCTAGAGGGGGAACCTACTTTTGAGAGCGTGCATATCACTCAAGAGGATCCAGATACACTCATTGTCACTATCTATATCCTAAATTGTTCCCATGCTAAAATGGAAATTCAGAGTGAACCTGAGGAGGATCTAAATTGGATTCTAGAGGATTATAAGACCTTGGTTAGCCTGCTCCAATACGCTAGGAATACTTTGGCACAAACGGAGGAAGCATATATACACCAACGACTTAAGGCAAAGGATTTGGCTGAACAAGTAGAGGAATCTTAAAATGGTGTAGAGTTTGTAACAGAAAACCAGAAAGCAATGGAAATAATGTTTAACTATTGATGAGAATTATTACTCAAAAAAAATGAAGTGATAGCTCAACTACAGCATCAATGAAGAAGCCAATCGCACAATTTTCAAATCAAACCTAACAGTTCCTATATAGCTAGGAAAAGGTAGAGATCGTATCCACAAAGATTTGTTAACTCTAGAGTCAAAATAATTAATCAAAAAGGGTTTTGGGCGTTTTGATTTTTAAGAACTAATTTAAACAATATTAAAAGAAATGTTTTTGGTGTTTTGGATTTGTGAACAAAATTAGAAATAATTTTGGAATACAAAGTTTATAAAAAGCGTTAGTAAAGAACTAATATCAAGTTATATTCTCATGGGATTAATCATAGATAAAAACATTAATGAGTAGTTAATTTTAGAATTCCCGTCAGGTCAGACAAATTCATATTCTTAATAATTAGACTAATCTCGATCATATCAGACAAATTAATCTTTAACTTAATTAAACATGACTACCAATCAGTGTAAATATAATACTCAATCAAATTGCATTAAGTAAATAAGGCATCACCAACATTAAATTGTATATAACAATCAATTTCAATTATATAATTTAAATTGATAATGCATTGCATATAATTATATAATTTAAATTGTATATAATTGAAGGTTTGATTATTATATACAATGTGTCATTGCGCTATCAAATTAATACAAAACTCAACCAACTTATGTAGTTAGGGCAAGTAAACTAATCATGTTTTGGGGAAAATATTTGGTTTTTATCTAAAAATATTAAAACTTTAAAATAAATTCACAAAACAATTAGAAATCAAATGGATAAAAAGACGTTAGCAAGGACTTTGTATTTTAGTTTCATTTATTTAGGAACAATCATTGATAATCATATATTTTCGACTTAGAATTCCACTTAGC
Organism: Apocynum venetum; assembly: GCA_019593545.1. Taxonomy (NCBI): domain Eukaryota; kingdom Viridiplantae; phylum Streptophyta; class Magnoliopsida; order Gentianales; family Apocynaceae; genus Apocynum; species Apocynum venetum. Next base: position 2,173,208 of record SRSM01000149.1, read on the forward strand.
GCCGCAATTTTCGATTCATATAAAATTAGGTTAATCCCTGAGAAGTAGAACAAATCAACCTTAAACTTAATTAAACTAAATTACCAAATTGCTCGCATAAAATAGCCAATCAAGTTATTAAGCTCAAGTACAAAATCAACACAAATCACATAAAATTAACGGACGATTAAAATCATGCAATTTGCTTCAAACAATTCCATATCAATTAATCAAACACCAATTTAGATTAATTAATAGTTACTACTATTAGTTACCTGAAACCGATTATGCACAATCCTAGTTAATCGACTATATAAAAAAATTAAGATGATCAATAATAATTGAAATGACACAATTGATAGAATTATCACAAGTATTGTTCAAATATTTAAATAGATAGATAAATCTCTGAAGATTGGATTTTTAATGAAAGAACATAATCTCAAAATCCCAAATAAAATCAACCTAATACATGTCCTTACCAACTAAAGAAAACTACTAAAAATCCATAAAATAAAACATCATAGAAAGATTTAATGAGAGAGAGAAACTCATTAATTGGAAAACCGGATCCTTGAGAACCTCCAATCCTTGATCTTCAAGAATGCTAAAACAAGTGTTTCTAGGTTACTTCACATCTCAAAAACTAAGCTAATAAACCCTATAAATAATTAGAAAAGTTCCTAAAGATCATTACATAAGAGTCCTCATTAGAAACTACTTCAAAACTGACTAAAAAAACTTCAATCCTAACAGTGGATGCTTGCATGCTCAAAATCGTCCAAGTGGACGTTTGAGGGTGCCAAACTGCTAAAGGTGGATGCATGATTGGAATGAGATGCGTCCACTTTCAACTCATACATGGCCACTTTTATTTTCGTGCAAATCATCTTTCTTCAAGCTTCCAATTTCTCTTAATTCTATTTAAACATCTTCTAAAATCTTCAAAATATCTAAAAACAAAATAAAAGTATAAATAACCAATTTAAGCACATAAACACATAAGTAACTAGTTTTTATCTCAATAAACAACACTTAAAGCCCTTAAAAACCAAGCAAATTATGGTTCAATCATACTTTAATTATCAATCAAAGATTAGTAATCTAGCTATATAATAATGTTTAGTTAACTAGGTTGTCAAAGAAATTAATTCACATAATTATATTAATTAAGATAAAATTATATAAATACTCAATTATATATATATATATATATTTGAATAAATAAAATTATATTAACTAAACTAATTAGCCAGTTTAACCTATCATTTAAAGAAATTAATCTACAAATTAGGAGGCTCGGCCTGCCATTAAAAGAAATTAAAGACATAAAATGAAATTGAACTTATTAGGTGGCTTAGTCAGCCATTTAATACAATAAAATTGCATAATGTAAAATTGGCAATCTTTACCCATTACAATACAATAAAATAAAGACTAGACAGATAAACCGAACATCATTCCAGTTAATTGAATCCAGACAGAAATTAAGTACGGAGAAAATTATCTTATAAAATCATTTATTAATAACTTAACAAATGTCATAGCTAACAAAATTTAATTACTCACAATATATATTTAATAGATATAAGATGTAATATATAAAAAATTGGAAAGAAAACTTGGAAATAAAAAACTCTCCTGGAATTTTGAATTTAACCGGACAACATGTCCTTCTTAATCATTACAAAATTGCTTCAAAAGCTATTCTAAATATTCTAAAAAAATATTTCTATAAGGCTGACATTTAGAGAAAGAAAATGCAAAATAAATGAAGAATATTGGAGCGAAAATGGTTGTGCAAAATGAGAAGAAAAACCTATGTATTTTGAGGAAAAAATATTGAGACATTCTGGCCTAAACAACGTAGTTTTGAGTATGATTGTTGCACTATTCATCATTCATAACGATGTAGTTTTGTCACTGGCACTGTAGTGTGTCTGACTCTGACTTTGACCACCTTGACTTCACTGTTCATGATGATGTCAGGAGGGACGATCAATCATTAGCGGTGTTGTTCATCGTCATTTTTTAAAAATATTTTATTTTAGTTTTTACTTACCTTCTTCCTCATTTCTCCTTCTTATTTTTATTTCCAAAATTAACGTATTTAAACTAAAAAATAAGTAAAAAATGTGAAAATATCCATAAATAACATAATTAACTATATTTTAATAAAAATATATTTATTAAATAGCATAAAAATCAGTTAATGAATCAGCACATCGATCAACTTTCCCTAAAATAAGCAGAGCTACAGCTAAGGACTAAAACTATAGATCATATACTTAATATGATCAACCACACCGAAGCCACCAACAAGGAAAAGCTAGATCAGCTTAGTTTCTAGCCAATCAACCAGAACTGTTAAATATTAAGAGAATGAAGAAACAAAGCTATATATTTTATGTATATAGTACGAAGAAACTTTTTTATGTAACATAGTATGAAACATAGACTTTTGAAGTAAGTCGATCTTATGAAAAATAGTAAGTTAAAGTACGTGTTTTGTGTAGAATATGGAATATGTGTACTTTGTGACTATAAATAAATAAACTATAGAATATGTGTAGTTTGTGACTATAAATAAATAACTATAAATAAATGAACTATGTTATGTGAACATTTGTTTTAATTATATATTTCGATTATAATAGCCTTTATTTAATTTAATATAGTAGGACTATTGCAACTCTAGCATGAGAAAGACCGAGTAGAATAACTCCTCAAGAGATATTCCAAACAATAACTTGGGAAATGAAAATGGAAGTTCCCAAGGATTAAATGCTGCAATAACCCAAGTTTTGGGTACAAGATGATGTAGCATTAGAAAGGTTCATAAAATTTCACCCTCCGGAGTTCGTTGGAAAAGCTCAACAAGATAGGGAAGTAGAACAGTGGACAGAACAGATGTAAAACATATTTTGATTAAACTTCATTTAATTATGTTGTTTCATTTAATTATTCGATTTTTCTTGACCATACTAAATCAATTTGTTCTAAGACAACAAATATCAAACACTTGGTACTCAAACAGTGTGTGAAACAATGTGTTCAAGTAGATAGCAGAAATAAAGCAAAGAACACAAAGATTTACAGTGGTTCGGTTTATCCAACAAAACCTAATCCACTAGCTTGAGCTATCTACTCAATGATTTCACAAAACCTTTCACTAATTTAGCAGAAGAGATTACAAAAGAGTCTCACCCAATTCACATGAGGGTTTTACACAAAAACCTCTTACCCACTCAAAATTCACCCAACTCCTTAAATTTTACAACACAGCCTTGATTATACACTTATATCCAATATAACAATTAATGAAATAAACACACTCAAGATAATCACAACTATCTTTAATTCAAGGCTCATTCTAACCCTTAGAGTTTTAAGTTCAATGCAACATTGAATGAAACTTACAAGATGAGAATAAAGAGAGTTTAATATTGATGAGCGAGTCGTTGCGTTATGAAATTAAATTCCAAACTTTAACCAACTTATACAGTTAGGGCAAGTAAGGGTCGAACCCATAGGAACTTGTAAAATCTCAAAATAAGTAAACTGATCGAGATTTGGGGGGAAAGATTCAATTTTTATCTAAAAGAATAAAACTTTAAATAAAATAACTCACAAATCAATTAAGAATCAATGGATAGAAAAATGTTAGCAAGGACTTTGTATTTCGGTTTTATTTATTCAGGACTAATCATTGATAATAACCTATTTGAGTAATGACTTAGAATTTCGCGTAGCACAGCAAATTCGGATTCCTGTAAATTTAGGTTAATTCTGGAGAAGCACAACAAATTAACCTTAACCTAATCAAACTAAATTACCGAATCGCTCGCATAAAATAGTCAATTAAGTTATTCAGCTAGAGGACAACATCAACACAAATTACATAAAATTGATGGCCGATTAAAATCATACAATTTGTTTGAAACAATTCTCTATTAATTAATCAAACACATATTTAAATTAATAAATAGTTCTTACTTTTGGTTACCGAAAACCGATTCTGCATAACCCTAATTAATCAACTATGTCAAACAATTAAGATGGCCAATAATAATTGAAATAACACAATTGATAGAATAAAACCAAGAATTGTTCAAATACTCAAATACTAATAATGATTCCTTGAAAAGATCGGATTTTAAATGACAAAATAAAAATCTCATATTCCCGAATAAAGTAAACCTAATACATGTCTTTGCCAACTATAAATGTTTACTCACAATCCATAAAAGAAAACATCATAAAAAGTTTAAGGGACGGAGAGAAACTCATTAGTTGGAAATACGATTTCCTGAGAAGCTCCAACCCTTGATCTTCTACAAAGCTCGGGAACAAAGTATCTAAGGTGCTTGACCCTTCAAAAACTAAGCTAATAAACCCTATAAATAGTTAGAAAAGGTCCTAGGGTTAGTTACATAAGAGTCCTAATTCAAAACTACTCAAAAACTTCTCAAAATCTTCTATTCGGAGAGTGGACGCAGAGGACTATCAGAAACGTCCAAGTGGACGCGTGAGGCTTCAAAACTACTGAGAATGGACGTGTGGATGAATAGGGACACACCCTCTTCTTCAAGTGCGCGTCGAATTGGTTTATGAGGCGCGTCCACTCCATTTTGCCTCCAAAACAACTTCTTAAGCCTCCTATCTTCCTCCAATGCCTTCTAAACATGTTAAAATACCTGCAAACAAAGATAAAAGTGTAAAGAACCAATTTAAACACATAAACACATAATTAGGTAGATTTTATCTCAATAAACAACACATTAAGCTCTTAAAAACCAATTTAATTATGGTTCAATCAAATTCCCCACACTAAACCTTTGCTTGTCCTCTTGCAAAATAACAACACAAAGAAACAAAGTCAATATTTAAATGTCTCATAAAACAAGTCAAACAATCTCAAGAACCTCAATTCATTTGCACTAAATTCTCTCCAATAATCCTCAAAGTCATCAATCAACTCTAGTTTTAAAACAAATTGTGCATATGTGATAGATCATCTCTATGGATTCATTGTAAATAGTTAATCATATTTAACATGACCAAAAACTTTGAAAACCAATCAAATCCATTTTAGAGTTAAAAATCGTACACAAGTAACAAGAACAAATTCAATCAAGCCATAATCAACTCAAGCATATCATAAGTAATGTCCACAATACCATAAGCTTGTAATCTCACACATCTCTCCACTAATGGAAATAATAAGGTCGACTTGAGTCAAATTGGAGTTCAGACACGTAACGTTAGGCTTGAGATTTGGTTAACAAAGAAAGGTACGGAAAACAAAGTAGTCAAGAGAATTACACAAAAGGATAAAAGAATTTGAAACCAAATTTCTTCAATTGACTTCTCTTCTTATTTACATTCAACCATATCAACCAACTCATATACTTTGGACAATCTTGGAACTCTTTTTCTCTCTTTTTTTTCTCAAGTGCTCTTTTTATTCTTCTTCTTTAAACTTTTCATAGCACTTCACTTTTTTTTTTTCATCATATGTCTCTCTTTCTTTTGCACTTTTGCTCACTTTTCATTTTTTAGAGAAGACAAACTTTTTTTCTCTTTAAAATTCCAAGATACATTCATCAACCCTCAACACAACTTTGCAAAACCTTTTCAATACATCATATGTCACATTTTTATCACAACCATAAGCTTCAAAAGTGTCAATCTAAAGATATTTCAAAGAATTCTCTTGACAATTATGACATGTAAAGGTTTTAAACATTATTCTCAAAGGCTTACAAAGAAAGATAATAATGGATTCATCCATCAAAACATTAAAGCTCAAAAATAGGATCAAGGGGTATAATATAGAAAGGGTGGCTCAAGAAAGGTTCAAACGTCCAAAGAAGGACTTATGTCATCCCTAAGTCATCCAAATTCAATCATATTTCGCCTCAAGAGTGTGAGAAAACAAGTTCTAGAGTGTCTAAATTGACCATGAATGTATCTAAGTTAAAAGTAAACTCAATCTTATTCAAACTTGTCAAAAGTGTTTTCAAAATTCAAGATTCGTTTTACTAAATATAAGCCATGTCAATTCAAATTAACTATCCATCATCCATTAATGACAATTTTGAATTTTCACAAAAAACTAGTAGAGTATCAAGATTCATCATAAAAAATAGAGAATTTTAAAGCACAAATAATATCGAAATTCTATCAATTAACATAGACTTGTACAATTTTCATCATAGGCATAACATGTTAGAATATGGTCTTCATGACCACTAACATCAATTAATGTAACCTACACTTCAATTATAAAAAGTTGTAATTAGGATGTTATAACCAAAGTTGTAACTCTTAAATTAAGGACCACTAGTAACTCCTTAGTCCTTAGTGTAACTCTTTTTTGATTAAAGACCACTACCTCCACTAACTTAGAACATGGAGGTGAGTTACATGAGTTACATAAGTTTCATATGTTACAAGAGTTACAAGAGTTACAAGAGGAAGAATTAAGGAGCCCTACTAAATGACCTATGATGGGAAGTGTCATACTATTGCCTATAAATAGGTCCTTGGTCCCTCTCTCCACTTGATCAAGTTGTGTGTTATCCCATCACTATACACAAACATAAAAGAGAGTTAGGAGAGGGAAGATCAAGAACCATCCTTGTTCATCATGTCTCAAGGTACAAGGGATATATTATATCTTATATTATTCATGTTTGAGTATGACTAATGATCATTTTATTTTCTAACATAACAAACACACAAACATGCATAAAACAATTTTTTTGTATATATATTTTAATACAAAAAATGCAAGACATAAAAATTTCATAAAAACAGTTTAAAAAAAAAACAAAAACAACGTAAAAGACAACAAGAATAAACAAAAAGAAAAAAAAAAAAACACAAACACTAAAGACAAGACTTCCCCCACACTGAAACGAGATATTGTCCTCAATGTCACAAACATACAAACAAATAAAATGAAAAATGAAAATAAAAGAAAAAGGAGGGATGCCACTCGTCTCAAGGGTAATGAAGATGTAATTGTTGATTAAGGGCTATGGGTAACTGACAACTTTCAGAAATATATTCCCTTTGAAAATCAATTATCGTCTAAATAACAAAGTTGTTGTGTGAGAGTCAGTTGAACATGCAATTAGCTGTTAGGACCTTTTGTAAACAACCTAGAACATAGAAAAAAAAAGAACTACAAACTAACTAGAAAAAAAAAGTAATTCTCTATTGGGTTGCCTCCCAAAAAGCGCTTTTTTAAGGTCTTTGGCTCGACCTCCAGAGCCAAATTATCCAATGCCTTCCCTCTCATGGAATAGAGGAGCATCCATTTTTACTTCTTTAAGCTTTATAACTCCATGCTTCCAAAATTTATTTATTTCATATAGACTACCTACCATGAAATCCTCAAACAAACAATTAGTATACGTCAAATAAAAATTTAGCAAGTTAGTACAACTCAACCCATCAAAATTATGTGGCATGATAAAATCAATATGTTCAATATTACATATATCATGACACAAAAAAGAATGTAAGGTACTAGGATTGGTTTCAACTTCTACTTTGTTAGGTTTTATTGGTTTCAACTTCTACTTTTGATTGAACCATAATTAGCTTGGTTTTCTATTATTTATTATGATGTTTATTGAGTTTAAATCTAGCTAATTATGTGTTTTGGTGATTTTAATGATTCTTTACACTATTACTTTTGTTTTCAGGTCTTTAGAAGATTTAGAAGATGTTGGAATGAAATTGGAAGAAATTGGAAACTTGAAGATGGATATTTAGAAGAAAGAAGAAGTGGACGCGCAGAGAGGGGAGATGGACGCGCAAGGCCAGAAAGTGGACGCGTCCACCCTCAGAAGATTGACAGCAAAGTGGACGCGTCTCATTTACTCAGGCGTCCACTTTGAAGACTTGGGCGTCCACTTTCCGAATTCAAGTTTTAAGCTCGTTTTAAGTAGTTTCTAATTAGGACTCTTGTATAAACCACCATAGGACCTTTTTCTAACTATATATAGGCCTTAATAGCTTAGTTTAGGGTGTCAAGCACCTTAGATATTTTCTTCCCGAGTATTGTAGGAGATCAAGGGTAAGAGCTTCTCGGGAAATCGGATTCCCGTCTAATGAGTTTCTCTCTTTCCCTTTATCTTTTTATGATGTTTTCCTTTATGCTTTGTGAGTAGTTTTCTTAAGTTAGTAAGGACATCTATTAGGTTTATGTTATTCGAGAATATGAGATTTACGTTTTGTAATTAAAAACCCGATCTTTTCAAGGAATCATTATTTCTATTTGGGTATTTGAACAATTCTTGGTTTTATTCTATCAATTGTGTTATTTCAATTATTATTGGTCATCTTAATTGTTTTACATAGTTGATTAACTAGGGTTATGCAGAATCGGTTTTCGGTAACCAAAAATAGTAACTATTGATTAATTTAAATCTGTGTTTAATTAATTAATAGGGAATTGTTTGAAGCGAATTGCATGATTTTAATCGGCCATTAATTTTATGTAATTTGTGTTGATGTTGTCCTTATGCTTAATAACTTGATTGACTATCTTATGCAAGCGATTCGATAATTTAGTTTAATCAGGTTAAAGTTAATTTACCGTGCTTCTCGGGAATTAACCTAATTTTTACAGGAATTGGAATTTGCTGCGCTACGCGGAATTCTAAGTCATTACTCAAATAAGTTGTTATCGATGATTAATCCCGAATAAATAAAACCGAAATACAAAGTCCTTGCTAACGTCTTTTTATCCATTGATTTCTAGTTATTTTGTGAATTACTTATTTTAAAGTTTTAATCTTTTTAGATAAAAACCAAATCTTTTCCCCCCCAAAGTCGTGATTAGTTTACTTAATCAAAGAATTTACAAGTCTCTGTGGGTTCGACCCTTACTTGCCCTAACTATATAAGTTGGTTGAGTTTAGTATTAATTTGATAGCGCAACGACATGCTCGTCAACTTTGTTAGGTTTTTTTATGGTTTCAATAATTGATTCCTCAAACTCACATTGGATGACAAAAGAAGGAGATTGTGGGTTATCAATGGAAATAGGAGATTCTTCAAACTCAGAAATGCTAGGAACTACCTTATTACAAAAAATATGTCCATTATCTAATTTTTCAGCTTCATTAAGATCAACATTAAACTCATCCTCACTAGGACTCAACAAATGGAATAAAGCATCATGAGTAAGTTGGTCCTTAATTTCACTAAACTCGGAAGCTAGTTGACCTAATTGACTCTCGAGATTTTGGATTCTTAATTTGGTCTCTTGTTGAAAATTAACTTCTTCAAGAGACATGCTACGAGATTGATCCTGAGAGATAGGAAGGGAATCTTGAAGTTAATAATTAGGAGTATAGTCATTCCTAGGAAAGTTATCATAATTAGGCATATAGTCATAACTAGGCTCATGGATATAATTAGGATAGCTATTACCAAATTCATCCCACCTAGATTGAGAACAAGGCATCCCTATATGATAAGGTATAGAATAATGTGGGTTAAACATATGAGAAGGTGGATATGAATAACCACTAAATCCATTAGAATACTCAAAAAGTATAGCATTCTTTCTTCCAATAATATAACCATTTACTAAAGAAGTAAGATTATCTATTTTGTTCTACAAAGATTGATAATCTATCACATCCATCCCAGAGTCATCATATTGAGAATAACAGGAATACATACAAAAATCAAAACCAAATAAAGAAAGAAATTAGCAACATAGAAATATGAATTTCAAGGATTCAAGCTTTTGAATTTGTCACTAGAGAAAGAAACCTGAAAATCAAAAACAAAGAAAAAGATTAGAAAACTTAATCTCAAAATTTTCAACAAGTTCCTCGGCAACTGCACCAAAATTTGATAAGCGAGTCGTTGTGCTATCAAATTAAATACCAAACTTTAACCAACTAATTAATCAACTATGTCAAACAATTAAGATGGCCAATAATAATTGAAATAACACAATTGATAGAATAAAACCAAAAATTGTTCAAATACTCAAATAGAAATAATGATTCCTTGAAAAGATCGGATTTTTAATGACAAAATAAAAATCTCATATTCCCGAATAAAGTAAACCTAGTACATGTCTTTGCCAATTATAAACGTTACTCACAATCCATAAAGGAAAACATCATAAAAAGATTAAGGGAAAGAGAGAAACTCATTAGTCGGAAATACGATTTCCTGAGAAGCTCGAACTCTTGATATTCTACAAAGCTCGGGAACAAAGTATCTAAGGTGCTTGACCTTTCAAAAACTAAGCTAATAAACCTATAAATAGTTAGAAAAGGTCCTAGGGTTAGTTACATAAGAGTCCTAATTCAAAACTACTCAAAAACTTCTCAAAATCTTCAATTCGGAGAGTGGACGCGCGGGACTATCAGAAATGTTCAAGTGGGCGCGTGAGGCTTCAAAACTACTGAGAATGGACGTATGCATGAATAGGGACGCATCCACTTCTTCAAGTGCACGTCCAATTGGTTTTTGAGGCGCATCCACTCCATTTTGCCTCCAAAACAACTTCTTAAGCCTCCTATCTTTCTCCAATGCCTTCTAGACATGTTAAAATACCTTCAAAATACCTGCAAACAAAGATAGAAGTGTAAATAACCAATTTAAGCACATAAACACACAATTAGGTAGATTCTATCTCAATAAACAACACATTAAGCTCCTAAAACCAATCTAGTTATGGTTCAATCAAATATAGATATCACATTTAGTTGTGAAGATATATCAATCCTTGTACAAAGACCTCTTTGAGTAATTTGCTCCTTTAGATTGATCAAGAACATAAATGATTGTGTGAAACCCTTATTTGATGACTTTCACAATATAAATGTTTTGAAAGGGTTTTAAAATGATTCTAATATGTTCTATATTGAATATCAATCAGATTCTTGCTCAGAAAGTGGTGTGTTTAAGTTTTTCAAACATTTGTGTATTTATATATATGCCCAAAGTCATAAAAATGATTGTTTAAAACCCACGCAAGAGACTTGCGGTCGACCACACCTTTGGCTTGTGGTCGGCACTATCATCTGCAAGTGCACCAGAGAGCTCTGGACATTCTACGGACGATAAGCTAAGAAGTCCGGTCGACCGCATGATTTGGGGTCAGCCGCACATGCACGTTAACCATGCAACACAAGATACCAGTCAATTCTTAAAGTTGCGGAATCTATTTTATAAAACTTTTAAGCATATGCATGTATTTTGAAAATCATTTCAAATACCCAAGTCATGTTTTTTCTATATGAAGCACATTTTGAAAAGCGTTTTACTTTTATTGAGCAACCTATAGAATAATTATTCATAGAGGTAGACCTAGAGATATCTAAGTGATATCAATATTTAACACTATATTTCTAGATCTTATCTAATCCAGAAAACGCTTATCTTCAACTCTTAATATCATACGATCTTTCTTGAAGACTTGAAACTTCAAGCCTGCATAGATTAGACATTCGAAACCTAAAAAGTTATCACTTGTACATTTAAGACATTAGTTCTCATAAATGTTTGTCATTTATCAAAATTAAGATATTAAAATCTTCTAGGGCTTTCAATCTCCCCCTCTTTGATGATGATAAATATTTATGCAAAATGATATATAAAACAATTGAATGTAAGGATTCAAAATAAGGAAAAGTTTATAGGATATGTATGAACCATTTTAAAATGCTCCCCCTTACAATATGATAGGTATTTGTAATATATCACAAATAGCATATAAAATAATTATAGTTTAATGATATTAAGATTAAATGAAACATTTTGGAACAAATATTGGATCTCAAAAACAAATGAAAAAGATTTATTGTAAGTATATGAGATCACTTCCTAGCTTATATAGGCTCTGAAAGCCTTAAAGCTTTTAATATCTTAATTTTGATTAAATGACAAACATTGATAAGGACTAATGACTTTATTGTATTAGTGATGATCTTTTAGGATTCATATATCTAATCCTTGCAAGATCAAAGTTTCAAATCTTCAGGAAAGAGCTTTTGATGTCAAGCCTTGAAGATAAGCGTTTCTGGATTAGATAGGATCTAGAGGTGTAGCTTTAATTCTTTATTTATCTTTGGTTATCTCTAGGTCTATCCCTTTGAGTAATGAGTTCTATAGGTTGCTCAATAAAAGTGAAATGATTTTCAAAATGCATTTCATTTAGATAAAACATGAGTTGGGTATTTGAAATGATTTTCAAAATACATGCACATACTTCAAAATTCATAAAATATAGTTTGCAAACTCTTAGAGTTGTTTGGAAACTTGTTCTGCATAGTTTTAATGCATTTGTGGTCGACCTGACAAAAGTGTGGACGACCGCAAATCATGCGGTCGACCAGACTTCTTAGAGTATCGTCCGCAGGCTGTCCAGAGTTCTCTGGAACACTTGCGGATGATGGAGCGGTCGACCGGACTTCTGAGCTCATCGTCCGCAGGCTGTCCAGAGTTCTCTGGAACATTTACAGATGATGGTGCGGACGACCCTCTTGATTTGCGGTCGATCGCACTTCTCCTGAGTGGGATTCAAACAGCCATTTTTATGACCGTTGGTGCATACTTATAAATACCTAATCGTTTAAACAACTCGTAACAACCACTTTTTGAGTAAAAATCTGATCCTAACACTTCATAGAACCTCTGGAGATTATTTTGAAACCAAATCTTAACATTCATATTGTGAAATTCATCAAAGTGAGATTTATACAAAATCATTGGGGTTCTTGAGCAACTTACAAGAAAACATTACTCAAAGAGGTATTTATGCTTTACATTGATATATCTTCACATTAAGGTGATTTCATATATCAAACTCTTCTTATTCATATCTTGATTGATTTGTTCAAGGTTGCATTGAGCTTAAAACTCTAAGGGTTAGAGTGAGCCTTGAACCATAGAAAACTGTGTTTGTGTTAAGAGCTTCTTTTCATTAATTGTTGTAATAGAGATAGGTGTGTAGACAAGGTTATATTGTAAAACTCAAAGTGTTGAGTGAACCTTGGTTGGTTAAGAGGTTTGTGTTGTAAAACCCTAAGGGAATTGGGTGAGCCTCTATTGTATTCTCTCTTACTATATTAGTGAAAGGTTTTGTGAAATCCTTGAGTAGATAGGTCAAGGTAGTGGATTAGGTTTTGTTGGATAAACCAAACCACTATAAATCTTTGTGTTCATTGCTTCTTTTCTTGAACTCATCATTTCATACTTTGGTTGAACACCAAGTGTTTGATATTTGTTATCTTAGAAATCTTGTTTATTTTATAAAAGAAAAATCGGTTAAAACCTAATTCACCCCCCCTCTTAGGTTTTTCAGGCTCAAAAAGCCTATTTTTCCACCAACCTCTGTATTGTCCTTCCTTCCAATTATAAAAACATTTATCATCAAATAATAAAGCTCCCCCCATCAATATGCATGAGTTTTGCAAAACATTTGACAGAGTTTCCTTTGTAACTCTTATCAAAACCATTTTCACAACACAAAATAGATGAGATATATCACATAAAATCACACATAAGGCCAACCCAGCCATTAACACACAATTCTCATTCTCTTTCAATATATAAAAAAAATAGAATTTAAACCAATGATAGCCATACTTAACCTCTTAGAGCTGTTTTTTCTTTATCTTGGTTTTGATGAACTTGATCTTTTAAGTTCAAGTCAATTTTCTTGAAACACATGGTTAATTTCCAAACAATTAGAGATTGCAATCAACAGTAGTTTTTCTCCCTTTTTGTCATCATTCAAAAAGAATGGATAGAACTAAGTCAATAAACAATAAAATCCCACAACTACCAATGAGTCACAATCAAGAATAACAATGCATTTATAATATAAATAAAAAATTATACAATAGAGCGCAAAGTTTGATAACTAGAAATATGTGTACAAAACAAAAAAAGACTATATCAAACATCGAGAGGGAGAGTCCTAGGCCTTCTCATATAAACTTTTGTCGTGGAAAAAGATAGTCTAGCAGGCAGGGGCATGTCACCATGAGAAGGGGGTGGCGGTGGTGTAGAAACAAGTGATATTTGATATTTGTAATCTCAATTCCATAGTACTCCACCGTTGATGCCAGATCCACGATCTTTGTGCTGAGTGTCTTGAATTGATTATCGAAGGTGTTGAACATCAAACTAATCTGGGACAAGATTTCTTGCAAAGCACTCCAGATGGCGGGATGTGGACTGGATTCTTTTTCTTTCCCAAACTTTTCTTTTCCTTTGGCCTTCTTTAGTTCCGGCGCCTCAGGAGGAATATCATCTTCCTAATCAAGATAGAGTGATTGTTTAACGCCCTGTGATCCCTCGGCCTCTTCCGGGACAAATTCCTCTCCAAGAATGTCTTCTTCAAGGATAATTCGTTGATCTTTCCCTGCCAACCTTGCTGTCTCCTTTGTTGCCATAGAGATATCTTTTGAAGACATATTCTTCTTCAAATCCCATGTACCAGTGAGACATATAGCCTATATTCTCTCGAAAGAGGTAAAATTGAACTTGGGCATATATTTTGTGTCATTCAATTCTGGTAATAGGACATTGAAGAACCGGAAGACTTTGGTTAGCAATCTTGTATAGGGCAAGATTTTGGGAACACCCTTACTCTTCTCAATGGTAGCCATCATATGTTCTACCATGATATAGCCGAGATCCACCATTATTCTCTTTACATAAGAAACATATCCATTAAAGTAACTATGGTTTCGTGTCCCTCAGTTGGTATGAAAATATTAGTGAACATATGATAAATAATGCAATGGTCAAAACTAAACACATTGGCTTATTTCTTGACCAAGTTCACAAAGGACTTTCTCTGTAAAATTCTTCTCAAAACCCTTAGTAGAGAAATCCTTGTGTTTGTACTTTTGATGAATATGGAAGTACTCAATCCCATAAAAAAGAATCTCCAATATTTCATCTAAACCAATAGAAGTAAATTGAATATCTATCCCATTTACTCTTGAAATATAAGTAACACTTTTTGCCAAATCACCTTCTTTTTCTTTCATTTTTTCAAGATTTGCATAAAATTGATACACAAGATCAATGTATAAAGATTCATCATGATCTATTATACTATCCCATCCTTGCCAAGCCACATATATGAGAATTCTATCAAAAGGAAACTCATATCTATCAATTGTACTCCCAGAGATTACCTTACGATTTTTGAGGTAATCGTTGTAACAAGTCTCATGATGCTTACTTCTGAATAGTTGCGTAGAAGTTGTCATGGTCCTCTTCTTCTTGGGAACTTCTTGAGCCATTTGCGATTTACCCTTGGGAGTGTTGGTTTTTGCCATTTCTAGGGTTTGGAACTTTAGAAATCAAGGATATGAATGATGAATGAGTGAATTGAAGATGAAATGAAATGTATTTATGGTAGATTTGTAATGGGTTATAGGAATTTGAAGAGATGCGGCTGATAGATGAAGAGTTGTAGATGATTGGAAAATGAAGAGTTGCGTCCGAATGAGGTGTTTTCTTAACGGTCCTATAGGCGTGGTCAACCAGATCGTTGTCTGCTGTATCGTCCGCACTTTGAATTTTTCCTTCGGAAACTTTACGGTCGATGAGTAGTAATCAGCGATTGATCGAAAATTTTGTTATGATCATCCGCAAGTCCACTGCTTTTTTTGGGGACGATAATTTACTTAGATGTGGTCGACCGCATCTACACTGGGTATCATCCGAACAGAATGAAAAACTTTGTTTTGTCAGGCTATACATTAACACACATGTTAGAAATTGAATTTTTCAATACCTAAGAGTTTTCTAAGTAAACAAAACATTTTCTCAACCAATGACTTTGTGAATATATCAGCTAATTAATTATCCGTAGGTACAAAGTCAAGTGATATTTCACTTTTTAAAGTATGATCACATAAATAATGATGTTTAATATCTATATGATTAGTGTTGTCATGCTGTATAGGATTCTTTATCAGATTAATGACACTAGTATTATCACAATTTATAGTGATACAATCAAAGTTCAAGCCATAATCTTTCAAAGTAGTTTTCATCCATAAAACTTGTGCACAACAACTACCAGCAGAAATGTATTCAGTTTCACTGGTAGAAATAGATACACGAGCTTGTTTCTTACTATACGATGAAACTAAAAAATAACCAAGATATTGACAATGACCATTGGTATTCTTACATTCTATACTACAACCCACATAATCTGCATCAGTATATGCTACTAACTCAAATGTCATAGATTTAGGATATCATAAATCAAAATCTATAGTCCTCTTCAAGTATCTAATAATACGTTTGACAACAATTAAGTGGGACTCTCTAGGAGATGATTGAAATCTTGCACATAGGCAAACATAAAACATAATATTGGGTCTACTAGCAGTTAAGTATAAAAGACTACCAATCATACCTCTATATGTAGTTTGATCAACCATCTTACCATTTTCATCTTTGTCCAATTTAATAGATATGGTCATAAGAATATCGATCTCCTTTGAATTAGCCATACCAAATCTTTTTAGTAGCTCCTTTATGTACTTGGGTTGATTAATGAATGTACCTTCTTTTGCTTGTTTAATTTGCAACCCAAGAAAGAACTTCAACTCACCTATCATACTCATTTCAAATTCATCTTGCATGGTCTTAGAAAAATCTTTGCACATATTTTCATTAGTAGCACCAAATATGATATCATCAACATATATTTGAACAATAAAAAAATGATGCACTTTGTTTTTAATAAATAGTGTAGTATCTACAATTCCTCTAGGAAATTCTTTTTCAATAAGAAAAAGTATAGTAGATAGTGTAGTATCTACTATCTGCAATCAATGTATCATGCTCATTTCAAATTCATGTTGCATAGTCTTATAAAAATCTTTGCACATATTTTCATTAGTAGCACCAAATATGATATCATCAACATATATTTGAACAATCAAAATATCATGCGCTATATTTTTAATTAATAGTGTAGTATCTACTATTCTTCTAAAAAATCCTTTTCCAATAAGAAAATTGCTAAGTCTTTCATACCAAGCTCTTGGTGCTTGTTTTCAACCATATAAAGCTTTTGAAAGCTTGTACACATGATTTTCATAAGATTCATGTATAAAACCAGGAGGTTGTTCAACATACACTTCATATTGGATGAAACCATTTAAAAAGACATTTTTAATGTCCATTTGAAATAATTTAAAGCCTTTAAAGGAAGCAAATGCCAATAGTATTCTAATGGATTTTAATCTAGCAACTGGAGAAAAAGTCTCATCATAATCAATGTCTTCCTCTTGATTATATCCTTGAGTAACAAGTCTAGCCTTATTTCTAGTGACAATACCATGTTCATCATGTTTGTTTCTAAAAACCTATTTTGTACCAATAATGGTGTGATTTGAAGGTCTAGGTACAAGTTCCCAAACTCTAGTCCTTTCAAATTGATTTAGTTCATCTTGCATGGCAATAATCCAAAAATCATCACTAAGAGCTTCATCTATGTTCCTAGGTTCTATATGAGACAATAATGCAAAATTATCTACAAAGTTTATAAAGTGTCTTCTTGTTCTTACCCTTTCATTAGGATTACCAATGATTTGATCCTTCGGATGATTATGAACATATTTCCATTCCTTTGGAAGATCAAATTTTGTTTCTTCTTTATGTGTGGTTGATTCTTGATTGTCAATGGCTTCTTCACTTTCATCCTTAGGAGTTGAAAGGTCTTCATTTGATTGAACAAAATCTTTATCCATTGACTCTATAGGTAGCTCTTGAAGATCTCCTTTATTCTCATCTCTTGGCAAGTCAATGTTAAATTTATCAAATACAACATCAATGACTTCTTCAATAATCATAGTTCTCTTATTATACACATGATAAGCTTTTCTTATTGAAGAATAGCTAAGGAATATACCTTCATCTAATTTGGAAAGAGTTTTGTCAAAAATGAGTTCATAGGGAGTTTTCTTCATAAAATGTCTAAGTAGCACTCTATTCACAATATAGCGAGAAGTATTTACAGCTTCAGCCCAAAAATACTTTGGCAAATTATTTTCACATAATATGGAATAGAACTTTTCTTGTAAGGTACGATTTTTCCTTTCAACAACACCATTTTGTTGAGTTTTTGCAACTGAAAAATTGTGAGAGATGCCATTGTTATCACATAATTTTGTGAAGCTACTATTGCAAAATTCTCTACCATTGTTACTTCTAATGGAGATAAGTTTGCATCCGAAGGTGTTTTGTACTTGTTTAAAAAGCTTGACAAAAGCTCCAAGAGCTTCATCTTTGCTCAACAAGAATAATACCCAAGTAAATCTAGAAAAGTCATCAACTATCACATATGCATATACTTTGCCACCAAGACTCATTGTTCTTATTGGACCAAATAAATCCATATGTACAAATTCAAGAGGTTTTGGAGTAGATACCATTTTCTTTGGTTTGAAAGAACTCTTAACTTGTTTTCCATTTTGACATTCATTAAAAATATGATATTTCTCAAAATGAATGTTAGGAAATCCTCTAACATATTCATGTTTTGATAGGTTATACAAAGTATCCATGCTAACGTGTCCTAATCTACGATGTGAAATATATGCATCATCATCTTTCAAAGCAAGACATTTAACATCTTGTTCAACTAAATCAACAAAGTAAAAATCATACATATTTCCATTTCTATTTCCAACAAAAACAATTTTGTTAGAGCAATCATCAAGAATCAAACATGAATCCTTCTTGAAAATAGCCTTATAATCATTATCGCATAATTAACTAATACTAAACAAATTATATTTGAGGTTATCAATAAAAAGACATTTGTAATAAAAGAAGAGGATATTTTACCAATATTGCCAATTCCAATGATTTTCCCTTTCTTCTTATCATCAAAAGTCAAAAATCCTTCATCCTTTGCTTTAACATCATTAAGTATGGATGCATTTCTGGTCATGTGTCTTGAGCATCCACTATCAAAAACTATTTGTTCTCCTTTGTTTTCAATTGAAGATAAACTTACACCAAAGATGACAATAAGCCTTTTGGTACCCAAATTCTATTGGGTCCATTGAGGTTAATTCTTTTAACTACCTATGTTTTTTTAGCACCATTCTCAATATTTTTCTTCATATAACATCTAGTCACTTTATGACTGTTTTTACCACCATAGGTACAACATATTTTTTAAGAAGTTGAGACATGTGAATGATATGTATGAGGTGCTCTATTATGTGCATGTGAAATATTTTCATGTGTGTGTGTGATATACTCGTGTGTGTGTGAGACATCATTATAAGTATCATCAAAACCAAAACCTTTCTTATCATTAGTGAGTCTTTGTATGCCAACAAATAATTTTTTTAAATTGTCCCTACCACATGCAAGTTTTTGTAAACTAGCACTTAAATCACTCATTCTTACTTTCATGGCATCATAATCACTCATCATATCATTTAGCTTCTTGTTTCTAGCAACAATATCAACATTACCATTTTCAAGGAATTTCACCTTATCATTTAAGCCAAGAGCATTCTCATCAAGACAGATTTTTGTGTAAATCAACATGGCATTTTCATATATACGTCTAGTATTCTCCAAAGATAGCTTCTCTACTTGATATTTCAAGACTTTGTTTTTCTTGATAGTCTTTTTCATTTCTTAATAGAGGTTGGAAATAAATTCATCTTAATCAAATATATCACATACATCATTATCATTATCACTATCAACTAAAGTAGAAGATTTTGATGTAGTTACCTCATCTTCAATAGCCACAAGACAAACATTTGTATGCTCAGTTTGTTCTTCATCCTCACTCCCTTCTTGATCCCAAGTGCAAGCAATTCCTTTTTTTTTGGACTTGTACTTCTTTTCTTTCTCTTTTAATTTTGGACAGTTCGCCTTGAAGTGATTGGAACTTCCACAACATTACTCTGAGTTGTTATTTGTGGATGTAGATGGATTCTTTTTTAATTTGTTGAAGTGCCTATTTTTGAACATTTTCTTGAAGTTCTTCATGACAAGAGTCATCTCTTTATCATCCATTTCTTCCTCATCACTGGAAGATTCACTACCGTTGTTCTTTTTGATTTTAAGAGCAATCCCTTTTTTCCCTTTTTCTTCTACCTCTTGATCATTTAGCCACTTCATCCTTATTTAATGAGTGATAAGTGATCCAATAAGCTCTTCCACTGGTTTCTTCTTCAAGTCATAAGTTTCTAGCATATCAGTGGTTTTGCCTTCCGAAGCCTTTGGTAGAGCATTGAGTATTTTAATATTTTATTCTCCTATAAAATATGTCTTACTAAAAACTTTTAAACCATTAATAATATTAGTAAAGTGAGTAACATATCAATAATATTTCCATTGGATTTCATAGAGAAAAAGTTCATACTTCCATGTAAGCATACCATGTTTTGTCTCATCTACTTGGTTTGTACCTTCATGAGTTACTTCAAGTAGTCTCCATATTTCATGTGCGGATTCACAATATCTCACCCTATTATACTCATTCAGATATTTTCTTTTGGGAACTCCCATTGGAAGCTGAGGGGAGTTCGCTTTGGAAGGTGAGCTAGACGCTCACTAAGTGCACAAGTAAGAGTGTTCATAGCAAAAAGTTTAGAGTCATTTTCTTTTATCTTCATCATCAAGTTCCTCAGATATTTTGTTAATCTTGATACCATCACTAACGTTAAAAGGAACATAAGGGTCATTTTCATCTATATTCAATAATTCATAGTTAAGAGATGAGATATAGATTCTAACTCTATTTTTTCAAAAATTATAATTTGTACCATTCAACAAAGGAGGTCTAGTAGTAGAGTAACCTTTTACCATCATAGTGTTGTCTAGGTGTGCCATAGAATCTTTGTTTCTAAGTAGTTAAATCTCTTAAACAAGAAGATCTACTCTGATACCAATTGAAAAACCTAAAATGAGGGTGAATTAGAGTTTATCCGATTTTCTTGACCGAATTAAATCAATCCTTTCTAAGACAACAAATGTCAAACACTTGGTGCTCAAACAGTGTGTGAAACAATGTATTCAAGTAGATAGAAGAAATAAAGCAAAGAACACAAAGATTTACAGTGATTCGGTTATCCAACAAAACCTAATCCACTACCCTGAGCTATCTCCTCAAGGATTTCACAAAACCTTTCACCGATTTAGCACAAGAGATTATAAAAGAGGCTCACCTAATTCACCTGAGGGTTTTACACAAAAACCTCTTACCTAGTCAAGGTTCACCCAACTCCTTGAGTTTTACAAGACAACCTTGATTATACACTTATCTCTAATACAACAATTAATGAAATAAACACACTCAAGATAATCACAATTATCTTTTATTCAAGGATCGCTCTAACCCTTAAAGTTTTAAGCCCAATACAACATTGAATGAAACTTACAAGATCAGAATAAAGAGAGTTTGATATAGATATCACATTTAGTTGTGAAGATATATCATAAATTAATATAGTAATTTCTTATTGTTTTATGCATATATTTCACAACTCCTAATTATTCCTCTTGTTTATGCAAAAAATGAATAGATTATATGAACTTCCAATTTAATTCTATGTTAATCTATTAATTTTAAATTTTTATATGATGATTCTAATGTTTTATATGTTCTATTGTGTTTATAGAATGATTTGGATTGAAACCAGAATGATTGAACAAGAACGATGCAAAAACATAATTTCTAGTGGTGTCTTTGGTTGAAAAGAATGAAGACTAAGGAATCATTAAATGGCCAAAGGGACACCAAAATCGTGCTTAAAATATGTTTTCGAGGATAGAAAAGTAAAATGAGCAATCTAGGAGGTTATTTGGATGAAAAATGAAGTCACAAAACTAAATGATATCCAAAGAAGCTTAGAGGATCATGGAAGTGGTGGCAAGGTTGATAAAATAGTGGGTCATCATCTTAAGAAGCTTCAATTGGCATCTAATTGAACCATAATTAGCTTGGATTTCTAGTGTTTATTATGTTGTTCATTGAATTTTAATTTAGTTAATTATGTGTTTTGTGTTTTAAATGATTATTTACACTTATCCTTTTTTTTTCAGGTCTTTTGGAGGTTTTAAAAGATGTTTAGACGGAATTAGAAGAGGTTGGAAGCTTGAAGATGATTTCATGGAAGAAAGAAGAAGTGGATGCGTAAGGCCAGGAAGTGGACGCGTTCATCAAATCTCATGCGTTCACCCCCAGAAGTTTGACAGTATTACGCGACCAAGTGGACGCGTTAATGACTCTTAGGCGTCCACTTTGCTTCTCGGGCGTCCACTCTCCAAATTGTGGTTTTTAAGCTATTTCTAAGTAGTTTCTATTTAGGACTCTTGTGTAATTAACCCTAGGACCTTTTCTAGCTATTTATAGGACTTAATAGTTGAGTTTAGGGTGTGAAGCACTTTAGATATCTTGTTCCCGAGTATTGTAGGAGATCAAGGGTTGGAGTTTCTCGGGAAATCGGATTTCCGTCTAATGAATTTCTCTCTTTCCCTTAATCTTTTTATGATGTTTTCTTTTATGAATTGACAAGGACATGTATTAGGTTTACTTTATTCGGGAATACAAAATTTTTGTTTTGTTATTAAAAATCCGATCTTTTCAAGGGATCATTACTTCTCTTTGGACATTTGAACAATTCTTGGTTTTATCTTATCAATTGTGTTATCTCAATTATTATTGGCCATCTTAATTGTTTTATATAGTTGATTCACTAAAGTTATGCAGAATCGGTTTTCGATAACCAAAAGTAGTAACTATTGATTAATTTAAATCGGTTTTTGATTAATTAATAGAAAATTGTTTGAAACGAATTGCATGATTTTAATCAATCATTAATTTTATGTAATTTGTGTTGATGTTGTCCTTATGTCTAATAACTTAATTGACTATTTTTATGCGAGCGATTCGGTAATTTAGTTTAATTAGGTTTAAGTTAATTTTTTGTGCTTCTCAGGAATTAACCTAACTTTTACATGAATCGGAATTTGCGGCGCTACGCGGAATTCTAAGTAATTACTCAAATAGGTTATTATCAATGATTAATCCCGATTAAATAAAACCGAAATACAAAGTCCTTACTAACATTTTTTCTATCCATTGATTTTTAATTAATTTGTGAGTTATTTTATTTAAAGTTCTATTCTTTTAAAAAAAAATTGAATCTTTCTCCACAAAATCTTGATCAGTTTACTTTATTTGAAATTTTACAAGTTCCAGTGGGTTCGACCCTTACTAATTTTCTAGCGCTACGACACACTCGTCAGCATCAAATATAACCAGATTACAGCCAAGAGAAAGAGGAATCCAGAACTAGGGATGGCAATGAAATGAAGATTAACGGGGATTCGTTTCAATTTGCCCCGTTGAAGTCGGGGATTCCCCGAATTTAATGGGGCTGGGGTCGGGGATGGGTTTTAAAAAACGGGGATTAGCGAGGACGGGGACGGGGGCGGGGATTGATTTTTCCCCGCTGAAGCCCTGCGGGGATTCGCCCTGCAAATCCCTGACTTCAGCTTCAGTTCTATTTTTAATAAAAATACTATTTTATCTCTAATATTTTTTTAAAGAAAACTATCTTATCCATTTGGTTACTTTAAAAATTAAATAAAATGAGTTTTTATTATTGACTAAGTAATTGTTAGTCATATTATTAACTATATTAATATATTATTATTTAAGTAAATATATGTGAACATTTTTTTTAAAAATGTAACTATAATTTATATTATTAAATATATTGATTTAAATAATTTTATATTATTAACTATATACTTAACTAATTATGAATTTATATTACTAACTTTTGTAGATTACAATGAGTTTATATTATTGACTAAGTATTTATTGATATCATGAGTCAAACGGGGTCAAAACGGAGTCAAACGGGATCAAAACGGAGTCAAACGGGGTCAAAGCGGGGTTAAAGCGGAGTCAAACGGGGTGGGGATGGGGCGAAGGTGGATGATGTAAAGCGGGGGCAGGGCGGGGATGGGCCCTCTTTCCAAATTTTTGAACTGCAGGCTAGGCGGGGATGGGGATAGGGATTAGTATTTAAAGTTGGGGTGGGGACGGAGGTTGGGGACTCCGGCCCCGATTCGCCCCATTGCCATCCCTATCCAGAACCGGTTGGACCACTCTATGAACCGGCTAGGAAATAACTGAAGTGGCTAAAATGTCGTGTCTTCGCCAATTGCCCCTTGTTTTCTATATAACCTTTGCATAAGGAACATAACGGACAATTTCGGGGGAGGCTAGGTCAGTTTTATTTTTTGCCAAACCTTAGATTTCTTCCAAAAACACCATATAACTCATCCATACTGATGTACTCATAAATTTACTGATTTTTATGTTATTTAATGACTATATTTGTTTGAAAATTGGTTAATTATATTATTTAATGGATATATTTCACGTTTCCCTTCTATTTCTTTGTTTGTAAGTTTTTCAGTGTATTTTAGTTTATTATGGAGATAAAAAAAAGAAGAAGAAATGTTTGAGAAGTTTAAAAAAAAATAAAAAAATCTATGTCATCCAATGACGTGGCGCAATGAGAAGATGACACGTGGCGCAATCAGAAGGTGACAAGTGGCGCTTCTAGAAGCTGCAATTTGGACCAATGAGGACGCGACATGTGGTGAAGTTTGGGAAATTAGGCCACCAACTAAATTTTTAAGACTTTGGGGTGCAAAATGACCATTTTGCCCCTAATTTTTGTGGCTATAAATAGGAAGCTTATTTTTATGATTTAAACACCAATTTAGCTCCAATATTCTCCATTTCTTTTGCAATTTATTTCTTTTATTATTGTCTTCATATTAGTATATTTTCCAAATCTTTTAGAATAATATTTCAAGGCTTTTTGTAATATTTAGTAAAGAAATTATGTTCGGATAATTTCAATATTTCCGGGGAGTTTATCTTTCAAATTTTCTTTCTAATGTTTATAAATTTCATCTTATATTTAATAAATATGTATTGTGAGTAATTTTATTTTGTTAGCAAGGATATGTGTTAAGTTATTAATAAATGGGATTATGAGATAATTTTCTTTGTACTTAATTTCTATTTGGATTTATTTAACTAGACTTATGGTCGGTTTACCCGCCTAGTCTTTATTTATTTTGCTTTATGCACTTTAAATATCACAAATGGATGGCCGAGCCACCTATTAGTTTAATTTACTTTATCTCTTTTATTTTCTGTATTATGGAAGGCTGAGCCTCCTAACTAGTTTAATATATTTTTATGTCTTTAATTCTTTTTTTTTATGGAAGGCCGAGTCTCCATACTTTTAGTTTAATTTATTTAAATGGTCGGTTGAACTGCCTAATTTATTTAGTTAATATAAATCCAATCTTTCTTTCTATATATATATATGTGTGTGTGTGTGTGTGTGTGTATTTATTTAATATACTTATATATATTAATTAAGTATTTATATAATTCCTGTTTTAACCAATATAATTGTGTGAATGAATTGGATTGACAATCTAGTTAATGAATGTGATTATATAGCTAGGATTATTAATCTTGTATTAATGATTCAAGTAGCATCTACTAATTTAATTGAGTTGCAGCTCTTGGCTTAATTAAATTAGTAGCAGAATTATATAATTTAAATTGTATATAGTTAAGCTGATTGTTATATACAATTTAATGTTGGTGATACCTTATTTGTTTAATGCAATTTGATTGAGCATCCTATACACGCTGGTTGGTAGTGGTGTTTAAAATTAGAGATTAATATGTCTGAGCTGACCGGGATTATAAAACCAACTACTTAATAATGTATTTATCTATGATTAATCCCATGAAAAATATAACTTGATACTAGTTCCTTACTAACGCTTTTTATATCATTTGTATTCCAAATTTCGTTTTAATTCTGTTTACAAAATCCAAAACCTCAAAAATATTTATTTTAATTGTTGTCATTACCTTATTCTCAAAATTCCAAAACCCCCAAAACCTTTTTCCGATTAACGATTTTAATCTAAAAGTTGACAAATCTCTGTGGATTCGATCCCTACTTTCCCTATCTATATAGGAATTGTTAGGTTTAAATTTGAGAGCCGTACGACAGGCTTCGTCACATACTCAATTTGATTTCTAAGTTCTTAACTATTTTGAATTACCTAATTGTGGCACGTAATTAATTAATTATTTGCAACTTATGGTTAATTGATTGAGTAATGGAATTGAACAAACTCATAATTATAATTCAAACTCATTGGTGATTATTATATGATGATTTATGATGCCCGTTTTACATAGTGCAATCTAGTTGCGACCTAATCATGCTGAATGGTAGAATTGCAATTGGATTAGTAATTAATTTCCATGCTCAATGGAATTAATCTATACTAGAGGGGATGGGAATATACATGCTCAACGTATCCTAAAACCAATTTCCTAACAAAATTAATCATCAATGATTGATTCCAAATGAAAGTCTCCAATGCATGTTATTCACCAACACCTTTGGAAACTTGTTCATGATTGGAAATTATCTAGACTTTTAGTTGCTCTCTAATCACTTTAGTTGTAGTTTCTTTGTTCACCAATTACCGTTTTTTTTGTTTTTTTTTTTGTAATTAGTGAATTGAACCTTTGGAATTAATTGAGTTTCTCATGGGATGGACTCTGCTTGCCCTATTTACCTTAGTAAGAAGTTAAGTGAAGAATTTAATTTGTAGTGGTGTGATGACAATCCCTTTAATTCCTCTATCAAGTGGATGAAAAAAATATTACACTTACTCTTGTATTGATTGTTCAAATAGGATAAGTCTCGAACATTATGGGGGTGAATTCGATAAAAAAAAAGAAGAGGTGAAATGGACAAAATGAAAAGACAAAAAAAAAGATCATGTATAACTTTTCACCTTTTGAGGAATTCTCTTCATGTTGCAACTCAAAAGATATAAACAAAAGTATTAATACGTACATTAATGGAAAGTGAAGACTATTGAATTCGCACAATATATTAATTATTGCTTCAGTAATTTAACAACATGCCAACATGAAGTAGGTATATTATGCTTTGTGAGGAAAGAGGACCACTGGTAGACCCTTGGCGGGAATTGACATTGGATCAACAATAATTTTCTCATCAGGAATGATTTTCTCCCACCTGAATCTTTTGACCAGATTGTGCATGAAAACAAGAATTTCCAATCTTGCATATTCTTTTCCAGGGCACATTCGTGGTCCTCCACCAAAGGGCACAAATGTATAAGGAGCAGGCCCAGATCCCTCAAATCTTGAAGGGTCAAATTTCTGCGGCTCTGGAAAATATTCAGGGTTTTTGTGGGTTGCAATTGCACTCCAGTATAGCTGCATCAATTGAGCAGAACATCATGAGAGCAAGATAACTGTGTATTTTTTATGTTTTTTTTTTTTAAAACAAATAATTAATGCACTCAACATTTATTGATTTTTTTTTCACTGATGACTTTTGTATTTTGTATCGTCTCTAAATATAAATGTTTTACGACTTTTTAAAAATATTTTATTGATTCTTTCTAATAATACTTTGTCTGTATATAAAAAAATATATATTTTATAACTCTTGGTAAACAAAAAAGTAATAATAGGAGAGACATGAAATAATAATTGGATACAGTGTTCAGATAATTTCAAGAAATTAAAGAAACAATAAATATAAGCATTTTAGGGAGAAAACAAATTTCTTGGTGCCTATAATTTTTAATCAAACTATTTATATTTTGGGATAGAGCTAGTATATTTGTAAGTCTAATCGGTAAGACATTTAATACGAGGAGGATTTGCCAATCTTTTATTCAAAGTATTTTTCAAATCTATCTGCACCGATGCCGAATTCAATAGTCTTCACAGATAATTTTTTTTCCATTTTGTACGTAATATTTATTACCTTCCAGCCTTTAGGGATTGAGAATCCATTATACATGAAATCAGTGATAACTTCTCTAAAAGTGCCTTGGAGAGGTGGTGCAAGTCTAAGGACTTCACAAGCTACGTTCCATGAGTACTTCATCTTCTGTATGTCTTCCCAGTTTAGCAGTTCACCAGGTGCCTTTGACTTGGCAATCTCCATTTGTTCTGCAAAAAATAATATTATATATATATATATATTTGAAATAGCTCGCAGATGCTATTCTTGCTACTTTCATGGCCGGCCAATCCAAAGAAGATAGTCATGCATATGCTAGCAGAAGTGTTGAATCTATTCAAGATAGACATGCACCATATTGAGAATTGAAGATGGAGACATACCTCTGACATATAATGGAAAAAAAATGTGTATATATATATTTAATATCAGTCTAATTAATTTATGAA
Organism: Apocynum venetum; assembly: GCA_019593545.1. Taxonomy (NCBI): domain Eukaryota; kingdom Viridiplantae; phylum Streptophyta; class Magnoliopsida; order Gentianales; family Apocynaceae; genus Apocynum; species Apocynum venetum. Next base: position 2,201,556 of record SRSM01000149.1, read on the forward strand.
AATCATAGGTAAATTAAATAAGAGCATATATGAAATGCATGGTTATGAGATGATCTATCTAAATCCTAATAATTAACTGCATTTTTTTGGTTTCTAAACATATCTTCATGAAAAGGATTAAATGAAGTAGGATCCTTTATCTCACTCTTAAAATTCCCGATCTAATTTGTATCACCTGTTTACATTGTATTTTTCGTAATATCTGAATAATGATATCCAGATATCTTTGTCGTGACATGAATGGAGGAATGAAATAAATCAGCCAAAAGATCTCAAACCTTAGGTTTGCTCCTTATAAATGATAGTTCGTGCATGAATAATTTTCTGGTGCATTTCGTAGTTGGTAGTAGTAGTGGAGGATAAACTTACTGATGAAGAAGAAAAATCCGACCAATAAATGGTGAAATTGGTAGGTTGATGAATAATTAACATTGCTATGAGTCAAGGCGCAGCAGCCATATTCATCTCTCCGTTGGAAATGTTTCTAAGTAACTTTTAAGTGATTGGAGATTCAAAATCATTCCTTTGGTGGAAATTCAAAGTATTATCCCGCTAGATTTGATCTTTTATATTAATTACATTTGTATGACAAGTTGTTAACATTTGATCACAATACATATCTTGGTTATGTTCATGAATATAAACGGAAAAATAGATAAAATATTTTGAATTGAATTCAACTCGGGTAATAGTTGATGAGGTTATATGTTTTGAAGGGGGAAGAAAATGGAAAGTAAAAGAAAGGCATTACTTACCCTTGTAGACTCCCTCATAGATTTCCGGTAACTCAGCAAGATATTTGACAATGAGAGCGCATGTAGAGCTTGCAGTGTCATGGCCTCCAATCAACAAACCAAGAATTTTATCAGCAATATCCAATTCATTCATGAACTTCCCGTTTTCATCACTAGTCAAAAGCATGTGAGACAAAATATCCTGTGTTGGTGATGCTTTTCCCTCAGACAAATCAAGTTTTCTTTGTTTGATAATGACCAAAAGCTCTTTCCTGATGAAATTGGATGCCTTTATGGCCTTGTTAAATGGAGTTCCAGGCAAGTCTATGGGGATTGACATAACTCCAGAAACCAACAGATTGAAAGGATCAGCAAATTTATCGACATGGTTAGGATCTTCAACACTCACAAATAATCTGCATGCTATCCAAAATGTAAAACGTTTTGTAAGAGGAAAAACTTCAACTTGTGATTTGTTTTCCCAGCCAGAGGCAAAATGTCTTTGAGCAATGTGGTCCATTATGCCAATATATCGTTGTAAAGCTTCCGGTTTAAGGAAATTTGGAAGCATTTTTCTCATCTTGATGGCTTCTTCTTTTGACGACGTTTGTGTTGAGGATGGAAAAACTCTGTTCACTGCATTAGGCCACCATGACAGGACAAGCTTGCTCTCATTTGAGAACAAGAATTTGTTCCCATTTGCACCACAAAAAACAGCTGCCTTTTCACCTAAAAGGTGAGTCCTAAATACTTGGGATGAATATTTTGACATCCTATCAAATATGAATTTTTCAGGGTGACCCTTCCACCCTGAGGAGAGAAATTCTAGGCTTTCTCCAACCATCGGCCACCCGGTCTTGCCGGGTGGTAATTTTCCGGCAACCCCGGATTGTTTCTTATGAAATAGGCAGATGGAAAGAGATTGGCACAAGGATTACAAATATGCCAAGAAGTGAGACATAGAATAACTCCATTTCTAATTAGGTAAAGAATTGAAGATTTTTGGGAAAATGGACTCAATTGAGGATATATTTATAGTCACTCATGAGGATTAAATACGATGGGAGAGTTGCGTGGAAAACTGGAATTTTTTGGAGTCGAAATCTGTTAGCAATGCAACTATTACCCAAGTTACATAGTTCCAACAGTCAGTAAAAACATGTCCAAAAGGAGAGCAACATGGGCCATGGGGTGGAAATAACGTGACCAGGGAAATGGCTGACGTTGGCCATAGTTATGATTCCTTAATTGTGTTTTATATTATTCAAATTATTCATTTGGTTTAAAATTGAATATTTATTTTTAATACAGTACAAGAAAATTTAATATGAATTATTTGACATCATCTTACTACATTATTATCGATATTAATATAATTAGTGGTATCATATTATGATTTAATAAGATATAAATAATTTAAATTTAAAAAAATTATTAGATTTTTTTATGAAAATTATGTTTATAATTATGAGTGATTTTTTTTTTTTGCTTTTTCTAAATGTGAGAAAAAGATTAATAATGATGAAACATTACTTTTTCAAAAGAAAAAAATCTTTGAATAGTGCAAGTTATTGAGAGTTGGACAATTAACTTTTTGGTAGGGCATAATTGAGAGAATCAAATGATTCGAAGGTCCGCACAAAAGCTTCTTCTTTGGTACGTGGCGTACGTGGTGTCATTGTAACGGGAAAGACCGAGCTATAACAACTCCGAGCTTGCTCTCTGGCCTAGACAGTATGGCTACATAAGATAAAAGGGCCACTCAGGTTAGTTCTGCATCTACCTCCAACTCAGAACGACGTAAGTTTCCACCTCCAAATCATATCATACACCAAAATAAAGTGCCTGAAATCAAAGAACACAATTAAACCAAAAATAAAAATTCAGATTAAGATTAAAACTAACTGGTAACCATATTAATAACAAAATCAGTCCTGACAATGGCATCAAAAATTTATTGTGAGATTTCTAACCCAAGTGCATGTTATCAAATAAGTAATATAAAATAAATGTTCAAGTATTGTTTCAAGAAGACTGATTACTATTAATAATCATAATTAAATTAATCATAATTTTATTTGAAAAAATAACTTGGGAAGGTGATTTCTAACTAATAAGAATTAAAAGACTAGAAAGCAGAAAACTCAAATCAAGCAAATATGTATCAAAATTGATTACACTTAGAATGTACGATTTCACCAAGACAAATCCTATTAAAGTTATCTAATTCAATAAACTAATGAGTTATTCATATATTGCCAATGAATCTCGCTAATTTATTTATTAATCTTTCTCAAGCATTAACAAATTGTCTTAATGGACAATTTCTCTACATCTTTGTGATAAATTAAATCCATCAAAATTCATTAAACACAAAAGATTCATTATACTATGAAAAACCTAAGAGGGGGGTGAATTAGGTTTTAACCGATTTTTCCAGCTTTAAATCAAACAATGCTTTCTAAGACAACAAATATCAAACACTTGGTGCTCAAATAGTATGTGGAATAATGTGTTCAAGAAATTTGCAAAGAACACAACGATTTATAATGGTTCGATTTATCCAACAAAACCTAATCCACTACCTTGACCTATCTACTCAAGGATTTCTCAAAACCTTTCAATAATTTAGTACAAGAGATTACAATAGAGGCTTACCCAATTCACTTTAGGGTTTTACAACACAAACCTCTTACCCAATCAAGATTCACTCAACACTTTGAGTTTTACACTACAACCTTGATTATACACTTATCTCTAATACAACAATTAATGAAATAGAAACACTTAAGACAATCGCAATTATCTATAATTCAAGGCTCACTCTAACCCTTAGAGTTTTAAGCTCAATGCAACCTTGAATAAAACTAACAAGATAAGAATATGAAGAGTTTGATATAAATATCACCTTAATGTGAAGATATATCAATTTGAAGCATAAGTACCACCTTGAGTAATATGTTTATCTAGATTGCTCAAGAACACCAATGATTTTGTCAAGACCCTTCTTGGATGATTTTCACAATGTAAATGTTATGAAAGGGTTTTAAAATGATTTCAAAATGTTCTATGAAGAGTAGGAATCAGATTTTTGCTCAAAAAGTCATGGTTCTAAGTTTTTTAAACAATTTGGTATTTATATGTATGCACAAACGGTCATAAAAATGACTGTTAGCATCCCACTCAGGAGAAGTGCGGTCGACCGCATATCAGACTGGTCGTCCACACTATCATCCACAAGTTTTCAGAGAGCTCTGGACATACTGCGGATGATGATCTGAGTAGTCCGGTCGACCGCACCATCATCCGCAAGTTTTCTAGAGAGCTCTAGGCATTCTGCGGACAATGAGCTGAGAAGTCCGATCAACCACACCATCATCCGCAAGTGTTCCAGAGAGCTCTGGATATTCTGCGGACGATGAGCTAAGAGGTCTGGTAGATCGCATGATCTGTGGTCGGCCACACTGCAGTTAGGTCGACTGTACATGCATTCAAACTATGCAAAACAAGATTCTAATAAACTCCAAGAGTTTGTGGAATATATTTCATAGAAATTAAAGTATGTGCATGTATTTTGAAAATCATTTCAAATACCCAACTCATGTTTTATCTATATGAAGTGCAATTTAAAAAATATTTCACTTTTATTGAGTAACCTATAGAAATTATTACTCAATTAGAGGTAAGACTAGATATATCAAAATATATTAAACTCTAAAACTATACCTCTAGTTCCCATCTAATCCAATAAAAGCTTGTCTTCAAAACTTGATAGTCTTGACTTGTATACTTCCTTGAAGACTAGAAATCTTGTCCTTGCATGGATTAAATCATGAATCGAAAAACTCTATCACTTGTACAAACAAGACATTAGTTCTCATCAATGTTTGTCATTAATCAAAATTAAGACATTAAAAGCTTTAGGGCTTTCATACTACATAAGTTAAACATGTATATCTCTATCCCATAAAACTCATGGTATTCTGATTATGACAAATTCAATTATATCCTCTTGGTCTCAAATTGAATTTCTAAATCATGAAAAAGTAGATCAAGCGTTCACAAGTATTAAGAAAAAATCACAATACTTAGCATATTAATGGAATAAACATATTTATTGAATTGGAAAAACAATAATAGTCAATATTTGGTTGTCTCATAATCCTAGAAAAGAAATTTAGTGCATGATTTCAAAAATAGCATCCTTACAAAAGTCTGAAACATAAACATAGATAAAGAAAAGAGAAGAAAAACTAATCCTAAAATATCCTAGCTGATATCTTTTCCCTTCCTGATTTCAAGAAGGTGTTTTAAACTTCTTATTTTTTCTTCTTTTTTGAAGAGCAAAGTTTTATTAAAAAGGAGAAAATCTGCAACAATAGGGAACGTCCAAATCAACGCAGAAATAAAGTCCCGTGCCAAAATGAATCCCCATCCAGCTAACCTTACAACACTGTCTCACTATAGGAAAATCATGTTTTTTCAACCCAATTTGCCAATGGATATTTCCGTCTGAAATTTTAGATGGATCTTAGAATACCAACGAAAAGTACGTTTGACCGGACGTCTAAAATCAGTCATCATGTTTCAACCACTTTCCGACTAAAACGTGTTAATTGATAATTAGTTGGTAGATTTTCCACGCATTTCCAATTGAAATTTAAAATGTAATATAAATTAGTTAAGAAAATAAAAATAAAAATATCCGTAGGTAATTTGTTACAATTTAGGGATGGATTTCCTATGAAAATTAATTAAAAATTGAAAATGTTTTTTGTCATGTTCGTCCAATTTCCATCTATAATTAGTTGATAATCAGGGACCAATTGTCGATGGATGTTGCATTTTTCTTTTTCTTTTTTAAATGGTGAAAAATGAAAAGTATTCAATACCAAATTTGTCTGTAATCCGTCTCTAATATAAAGATTTTTTTCCTCAGTGTTTCCCTCTAATTTAAATAATTGTAGTTTTTATTATTTCCTATACAATTAGTTTATGAATACCTCAACTTTGGCTTATAACATTTTAAAAAAAAATCCTAGTTAAAAATATAAGTTTCAAAGTTTATTAATTAATGAGGTATATACAATATGTATATATGATTGTGTGTGAAAACATGACTATTATAAAAAATATTTATAACTTATACCATAAGATTGAAATTGATGATTATAGAATATGAAATTTTAATTCACTGACGAAGCCTGTCGTACGGCTCTCAAATTTAAACTAACAATTCCTATGTAGATAGGGAAAGTAGGGATCGAATGCACAGAGATTTGTCAACTCTTAAATTAAAATCATTAATCGGAAAGGGTTTTGGGGGGTTTTTGGTATTTTGAGAATAGAATTAAAAAGGAATTTGGAATATAAATGATATAAAAAAAAGCGTTAGTAAGGAATTAGTATCAAGTTATATTTTTCATGGGATTAATCATAGATCAAGACATTATTAAGTAATTGATTTTAGAATCCCGATCAGCTGAGACAGATTCCTATCCTTACAAATTAGATTAATCCCGATCAGCTCACACAGATTAATCTCTAATTTAATTAAACACCACTACCAACCAGCGTGTATAGGATGTTCAATCAAATTGCATTAAGTAAATAAGGCATCACCAACATTAAATTGTATATAACAATCAGCTTAATTATATACAATTTAAATTATATAATTCCACTACTAATTTAATTAAGCCAAGAGCTGCAACTCAATTAAATTAGTAGATGCCACTTGAATCATTAATACAAGATTAATAATCCTAGCTCTATAATCACGTTTATTAACTAGATTGTCAATCCAATTAATTCACATAATTATATTAATTAAAATAGGAATTACATAAATACTTAATTAATATATAGATATAAGTATATTAAATAAATATACAAATATATATATATATATATATACAAAGAAAGATTGGATTTATATTAACTAAACAAATTAGGCGGTTCAACCAGGCCATTTATATAAATTAAACTAAAAGTATGGAGGCTCGGCCTTCCATAAAAAAGAAAATAAAAGACATAAAAGTAAATTAAACTAATAGGTAGGCTCGGCCATCCATTTGCGATATTTAAAGTGCATAAAGCAAAATAAATAAAGACTAGGCAGGGTAAACCGACCATAAGTCCAGTTAAATAAATCCAAATAGAAATTTAGTACAAAGAAAATTATCTCATAATCCCATTTATTAATAACTTAACACATATCCTTGCTAACAAAAGGAAATTACTCACAATCCATATTTAATAAATATAAGATGAAATTTATAAACATTAGAACGAAAATTTGAAATAAATACTCCCCGAAAATATTGAAATTATTCGGACAGAATTTCTTTACTAAATTTTACAAAAAGACTTGAAAAACTATTCTAAAAATTCTAGAAATTATATTAATATGAACATAATAATAAAAGAAAGAAATTACAAAAGAAATGGAGAAGATTGGAGCTAAATTGGTGTCTCAAATGAGAAATGAAGCTAGCATATTTATAGGGAAATTTCTAGGGGTAAAATGATCATTTTGACTTCCGGGTACTGTAGCAGGTTGACTTGTTGACATTGACCAGCCGACGGATACTGTTCATGACGTAAGCAGTGATGTCATCATCGACGGTGGTACTGTTCACCGGAGTTATTGTTCATCGATTTTTTTTTTTTTTTCATCTTCACTTCTTCTTCTTCTTCTTTTTATCTTCAAAATGTACTAAAATACACTGCAAAACTTATAAACGAAGAAATAGAAAGGAAATGTGAAATATATCAATTAAATGACACAATTAACCGATTTTTAAACAAAATATAGTCATTAAATAGTATAAAAATAAGTTAATTTATGAGTACATCATTCGCCAAATGATAAAGAATTCAAATGAGCATCATAAGTCATAACTAACGTAATTATGCTCTACAAAATCTTTGATGAATGATTTGAAATCCTCATTTATTTAACTTATGTTCTTTAAAAGTGAAAATATCTGAAATTGTAATTAACAATATAAGTATTCGAGACTTATTAATTAATTAGTTAGGTAGTGTTTTATATAGTCAATATATATACACACACAACAATCATATATGCATATATAATTATGTGTGACAACATGGCTATTCTAAAAAGTATTTATAATTTATATCGTAAGATTAAAACTGATGTTATATAAATTGAAATTTTAATTCATTAAGTAATTAAGAATTCAGCTAAGTATGATAACTAAAGTAATTATGCTCTTTATATTGTTCATTTTCCCAATTTGTAATCCTCATTTATTTGACTTATATTCTATTAAATTGAAAACATTCTAAATTTGATTATATATAGAAATTTCAAAATGGAGCGCAATAACATTATCCATTTGGATTTTTCGTATAATTTGAAGACAACGATTATTTTGTGGAAATAAATGATTTATGTAGTAGATACATATCTTGTGAAATAATTGATCATAAATCTCTTATGATTATATTAACTACTTTAGCTTAATGTTTTTATTATGTTAACATTTCACTGTTAAGTTAGCAAACATTTCTATTTATGTGAATTTGTTAACATCAATTAATGATGATAAATGTAATGAATACATCGAATGACAAGATATTGATAAAATATAATGTGTATAACAAGTAAATATAATTTTAATCAAATTTATAATCTAAAAGTGTGTTTATGTACAAAGAAGAAACTTATTTAAAAATCAAATTTTCTACTGTTGTTTTAGAATGTTTATTGAATTTTTTAAAATCATTTTTGGAAAAAATTATTTTCAGTCTTAAATATGTCAATATTACAGACGAATTCTCGACGGAAATTTAATTATTTTAAAAATTAATAAATATTGGCCACGGATTTCCGACGGAAATATAATTATTTTAAAATTAATAAATATTGGCCACGGATTTCCGACGGAAATATAATTATTTTAAAATTAATAAATATTGGCCACGGATTCCCAACGGACATTTAATTATTTTAAAAATTAATATATATTTAAGATAGATTCCCGATGGAAATTTAATTAATTATTTAAAATTAATATATATTGGCGACGGATTCTCGACATAAATTTTATTATGTATTTAAAATTAATAATTATTGGCCACGGTAATAAGCACTATATTTTTATAAAAATTAATTTTTATTCGGTCTCAAATATATCGGTAATATAGATGGAATACCGACAGAATATGGTTGTCGAAGAAAAATAGAGACGGAATATTGACGGAAGATGGCAGTCAGAAAAAAACTAATTAAAATCGGGAATCCGAACCCTTTCCCTCACTTTCCTTTCTTTTTCATTTTCCCCGTTCTTCCTTGAAAACCTTAAAGTTTTTAATATCTTAATTTTGATTATTGACAAACATTGATGAGGACTAATGTCTTAATTTTATAAGTGTTGGTCTTTTAGGATTCTTATGTCTAATCCTTGCAAGATCAAAGTTTCAAGTCTTCAAGAAAGATCGGATGTTATCTAGCGTTGAAGATAAGCGGTTTTTGGAATAGATAGGATCTAGAGGTGTAGTATTATTTTATACATCCTTAGATATCTCTAGATCTACCTCTATGAGTAATAAATTCAATAGGTTGCTCAATTATAGTGAAATGTTTTTCAAAATGCATTTCATTTAGATAAAACATGAGTTGGGTATTTGAAATGATTTTCAAATTACATGCACATACTTTAAATTTCATAAAATGTATTCCACAAACTCTTGGAGTTGTTTGGAATCTTGTTTTACACAGTTTCAATGCATGTGCGGTCGACCTAACTGAAGTGTGGTCGACCCCAGATCATGCGGTCTACCAGACCTCTCAGAGTATCGTCCGCTGAATGTCCAAAGCTCTCTGGAACACTTGCGGATGATGGTGCGGTTGACCAGACCTCTCAAAGTATCGTCCGTTGAATACCCAGAGCTCTCTGGAACACCTGCGGATGATGGTGCGGACGACCTTTCTGATATGCGGTCGACCGCACTTCTCTTGAGTGAGATTCAAACAGCCACTTTTATGACCGTTGGTGCATACATATAAATACCCAATTGTTTAAAAAACTTAGTATCACGACTTTTTGAGCAAAAATATGATTCTTACAGTTGATAGAACAACTTGAGATCATTTTCAAACAAAAATATAACATTCACATTGAGAAATTCATCAAGTTGGGATTGATACTAAATCATTGGGGTTCTTGAGCAACTTAGAGGATAATATTACTCAAAGAGGTATTTATGCTTTATAGTGATATATCTTCACATTAAGGTGATATCTATATCAAACTCTTCATCTACTTATCTTGTTTGTTTTGTTCAAGGTTGCATTGAGCTTAAAACTCTAAGGGTTAGAGTGAGCTTTTGAATCATAGATTATTGTGAGTGTATTAAGAGTATCTATTTCATTAATTTTTGTATTAGAGATAGGTGTGTAATCAAGGTTATATTGTAAAACTCATAGTGTTGAGTGAACCTTGATTGGGTAAGAGGTTTGTGTTGTAAAACCCTAAGGGAATTGGGTGAGCCTCTATTGTAATCTCTTATACTAAATTAGTGAAAGGTTTTTGTGAAATCCTTGAGTAAATAGCTCAAGGTAGTGGATTAGGTTTTGTTGGATAAACCAAACCACTATAAATCTCTATGTCTTTTGCTTATTTCTTGATCACATTATTTCACACACTGTTTGAGCACCAAGTGTTTGTTATTTGTTATCTTAGAAAGCACTGTTTGTTTTAAAGAAGGGAAAATCGGTTAAAACCTAATTCACCCCCCTTAGGTTTTTCATTCCTCATTTTCCATCTTATTCCTCACATCTACTCTGCGCATCGATCTTATGCTGCACGTCTTTTTAGCCATTGTCCGTATGCGTGTCGTTTTAGCCATCCTCGGATAGCTTTACCGGAAGTTCAAAGTTTGTTTCAGTGGTCTGTTTTTGTAACAAACCACCTGCGCATTGTCTGTTTCTACCGCAACTATACCATCAATATACCAAGGTCTTCGTCGTCTGTGGCAAGTGTTTTGCCCAAATTTATGTTATGCTCAGATGGTGGCAAGAGTTTTGCCCATGTATTTGATGTATTTGATTTTGGCAATTCATGTATTTGATTGATTTTTTAAAAAAGAATTCTAGCACAACCGAGATGAATTGGATTTAGATTTCCTTTTCCTTCTAATGGTGATGTAAAACAGAATTTGTTTACATAATATGAAATTCCTTGTTATAAATTTAATTTTCATCATTTCCGTGATGCTTAATTGAAAATTCAAAGTTCAGTGACATTATTTTGTTGGCATTACTATTTAATTTTGTTCCTTGATGCTTAATTTTGTTAAGTGAAAACCCAACCCCCCCTTTTTATTTAATTTTTTCCCACTTGTTTTAGTATGGAAAATACATAAATAGTCCACTTGTTATGTTACCATTTTGTTTGCAGTGAATATTTAGAAGGGGAAAAAAAGGATAATATGTTTGTGTACTGCAAAATTCCCTCTAAATGGTCGTGTCCTTTCATAGCTGGAATACCTATAAGGAAAAGATATGTAATTTTTGGCTTCCAATCAAGTAATCATATATAAATGCTAGAGTCAATGAAACTGACTTGGAAGTTTTTATTAGGGAAAAATAGGAAGTTTGATACATTAATGATATAATATTAAAGAAAGATCTTCTTCTAATTATATAGTACGTAGTCTTTTTGCACTAAACTCTTAGTTTTAGTTTGAAGTGGTTGAGTTAGTTTACTGCCATCATTTGTTGCTAATGTTTACTTGAACTTAGTTCATTTTATTATTATTTCTAAAAATCTTTAATTAGAGATAAATTAAGGTATTAATTTACTTATTATAGTTGACTTAGATTATAATAATTATATAATCTTACATTATAGTATTAATTTACTTATTATAGTAAATTATAATTGACTTAGATTTAGTAATATTTAATTACAAGTAAATTATAGTAATAATTTACTAATTAGGTGACTTTAATTATGATAAACTTTCTTCATGGACATACATTATATTATTATTTTACTTATTATAGTGATTAATTTAATAGTTTTAGTCTACATTATAAACCATTTTGGACCTATTCAACTAAGGGATTCATTGAATAATATGATCACTTTATTAAAGAATTATTGAATTATATGATCATTATTAAAGAATTATATGATCAGTTTATAAACCATATGGCCTCATTAAAGAATTAATGAATTATATGATAATTATTAAAGAATTATATGGTAACTTTATAAACCATATGGCCCCATTAAAGAATTAATGAATTATATGATCATTATATGAATTATAAATTATATGGCCTCATTATCGAAATTATATGATCACTTTATTAAAGAATTAATGAGATTAATTAAATAGAGATGAATTAAATTCCATTATTGAAATTATAGAATCACTTTATTTTATAAAAAAGAGTTAAATTATATAGAGATGAATTAAATCTTATTAAGCAAATTATAGTATCGTCTTATTTAAAAAATATTGACATTTTTTCTAATTATTGATAGATGGATGACCGTAGTTGGATGTATAAGAGACATGTACAAGGTGTGAAAGGAATTACAATTGAGTTTGAATAGGGAGTTGAAGGATTCAATAAATTCGCAACATTAAATGCATGATTTCCAGCAAACATTCGATCTTCATGTTGTAAATGTAAGAATTTGAAACATTTATCTTCTGATTAAGTTGAGGTACACTTGTATAAATGGGGATTTGTGACAAATTATCATCAATGGACTTGCCACGGTGAAACTTCTACTTCTCAGCCTACAATGGCATCATCGAGCCAACTAAGAACCCTTCCGGGATCCATCTCAGATGTGATCTTAGATGCTGCAGGGTCTAACTTTAACTTGGAGCCACCGTTATCTCAAAATATTGATGAAAATCCTAATCTTGAAGCTCAAAAGTTTTATGACATGCTCAGACTTGTAGATACACCAATTTTTGAATGATATTTCAACCATTCTCAGTTGTCGGTTGTTTCTCGATTACTTATATGAAGTCTGAGAACAATATTTCTGAAAAATTAAAAACTTCCTGATGACTTTTATCAAACTAAAAAGTTAGTTTCTGGCCTTGGTTTTCCAATGCAAAAGATAGATGTTTGTTTTAATGGTTGTATGTTGTATTGGAAAAATAATGATGTTTGCAATGTTTGTAAATTGTGTGGGCATGCACGTTACAAGCCAAACAAGAAGATTGCAAAGAATAAACAACATAAATACGTTGCATACAAGAAAATGTATTACTTTCCATTGACACCTAGGTTGTAGAGGATCTATGCTTCTGTAACCACTGCTAGACACATGAGGTGGCATGTAGATAGTGAATTGGAAACAAGAATGATGATTTATCCAAGGGATGGTGAAGTTTGGAAGCATTTTGATCGGTGTTATCTTGAATTTACTAAAGAGGTTTGAAACGTGAGGCTTGGTTTGTGCACTGATGGCTTCTCACCATTTGGAATGTCAAGAAAAAAATACTCATGTTGGCAATTTATTTTGATCCCATATAACTTGCCACCATGGATCTGCCTCAAGATTCAGTTATGTTTTTGACAATTATCGTCCCTGGCCCGAAGAATCCAACAAACAAATTGGTTGTATACTTACAACCACTTGTTGATGAGCTAAAACATCTATAGGGTGATAGAGTCCCATGTTATGATATATCAATGAAACAAAATTTTGAATTACATGCTTCACTTCTTTGGACAATTAATGACTTCCCTTGATAGAACACAGCAGGTAGATTAGCATGTCCATATTGTATGGATAATTCAAATTCATTCTCTTTGAAACATGGTGGCAAGATGTCATGGTTTGATTGCCATCGTCATTTCTTGTCGGTGGATCACCCATTTAGACGGGATGTGAGGTCATTTCTTTGCGATAGGGGCTGCGAAATATCTACTACGATTCTACGTCATATAGGATTGGGGATATGGATAAGGTTTGTCATTACCCTTTGATCTTAGAAACGGACACAGAACTTGGAAAAAATGATGCTAGATGAGTAACCCAAAATTAGTCAAAAAGGAGTATCTTTTGGGAATTACCATATTGGAAAACCAACTTGATACGTCATAACATAGATGTTATGCACAATGAGAAGAATATGTTTGATAATGTCATTAATATTGTTTTAGATGTAAAGGGTAAAACAAAAGATAATATAAAGGCTCGTCGTGACATCAAGTTATATTGTAATAGGCCAAAGCAATGTGTTGAAGAAGTTCGCAAAATGAAAAGGTGTACATGCCAAAGGCAATCTACACATTGACAAATGACCAAAAAATGGTATTGATTAAGTGGGTGAGAGAATTGCGTTTTCCTAATGGCTATGTTTCTGACCTTGGGAGATGTTGTGATATCAAAAAATTGAAGTTCACTAAGATGAAAAGTCATGATTGTCAAGTATTTATGGAGACACTCCTACCAATTGCATTCGAGGAATTTCTTTCCACAAATGTGTGGAGTTTGTTGACAGTCAATCATATGAAACAATTGGAGAATGATATTCCAATTTTTGTATGCAAGTTCGAGAAGATATTTCCACCTAAGTTTTTTTATGTAATGGAACATTTATTGATTCATTTCCATACGAAGCTACAGTTGATGGGTCAGTTCAATACAGATTGATGGATTTGAAAGGTAATTTTATAATTCTATCACTTTATTTACCATTAAGATAATGCACTAATGAATTATCGATATATGTTGTCTTATAGATTTTTACATCGTTCGAAGACTAAGGTAAAAAATAAAGCTAGAGTAGAATGATCTTGTTGAAATAAATTATCAATATGCAATGCGTATCTTGTTGAAAAAGCATCAGCTTTCTTCTCATATTATTTTGAGACCCATGTGGATACAAGACATACAAGAACCACTCAAAATGATGGATTCCAAGTAGATGTGGATTCCATAGGAGCACATGTTTTGCCAATATGCAGCAATCATAGTAGGTTACTTGGAAAGGTTCATACTAGGTACTTATCACTGGAAGAATTCAAAGCCACTCTAAATTACATGTTGCTGAATTGCGATGAAGTCACACCTTATATAGAGTAAGAATTACATATGATATATTGTATAATTTATTTAGTAATTTCGATTACAACTCTAAATGGGATCGATTATAGATTATTCAAGACTGATGTACAAACTCAAGAACCAAACATTTTTGAATTGGTCGTGGAGAAAAATGTGGAAGATGACTTGTATGTATAGTTTAAGGAACATGTAAGGGATCAATATTATCATTAACTTATCATATTAGTTTTGTGCTATATTATTAATCACTGAAACTCAAATTTGTAGGTACATGATTCAAGGAATGGTGTAACAGATATTCGCTTGCAAAGATTCGCTTGGGGCCATTCAAGGAAAGTCAACTCATATCATGGATATTTCGTAAATGGTTTTAGATTCCATACAGTCGATCATGCAATTGGGAGAAGGACAGTGAACTGTGAGCTGTGTGTTAGGGGGTCATCCGATGCTGATTTCTATTATGGAGTCCTTCAAGAATTTATCGAAGTTGAATTTCCTGGGATTCTATCTCAAAAGGTTGTTTTATTCAAATGCAACTGAATTTGATAACACTTCAAATCGAGGTGTTAAAATTCATCCGCAATATAAACTTGTTAAATCAACCAAAGGAGAAAGTACATGAAACACGATTCGTTTGTATTAGTGCAACGGGCAATGCAAGTTTACTATGTCTTATAGATATGACAGAAATGGAACAATTATCGCCCACAGCTAATGATGTACTCATAAATTAACTTATTTTTATGTTATTTAATGATTATATTTTATTTTAAAATCGGTTAATTATGTTATTTAATGGATATATATCACGTTTCCCTTTTATTTATTTGTTTGTAAGTTTTTCAATATATTTTAATTCATAATGGAGATAAAAAGAAGAAATGTTGGAGAAGATAAAAAAAAATAAATCCATGTCATCCGATGATGTGGCGCAATCAGAAGATGACACGGTTGCGCTTCTAGAAGCTGCAATTTGGACCAATGAGGACGTAACACGTGACGAAGTTGGGGAAATTAGGCCACCAACTAAATTTTCAAGACTTTGGGGTGCAAAATGACCATTTTGCCCCTAATTTTTGTGGCTATAAATAGGAAGCTTATTTTTATGATTTAAACACCAATTTAGCTCCAATCTTCTCCATTTCTTTTGCAATTTATTTATTTTATTATTATCTTCATCTTAGTATATTTTCCAGATTTTTTATAATAATATTTCAAGGTTTTTGTAATATTTAGTAAAGAAATTCTGTCCGGATAATTTCAATATTTTCGGGGAGTTTATCTTTCAAATTTTCTTTCTAATGTTTATAAATTTCACTTATATTTATTAAATATGTATTGTAAGTAATTTTCTTTTGTTAGCAAGGCTATGCGTTAAGTTATTAATAAATAGGATTATGAGATAATTTTCTTTGTACTTAATTTCTATTTGGATTTATTTAACTGGACTTATAGTCGGTTTACCTGCATAATCTTTATTTATTTTGCTTTATTCACTTTAAATATCACAAATGGATGGCCTAGCCACCTATTAGTTTAATTTACTCTATGTCTTTTATTTTCTGTATTATGAAAGGTCGAGTCTCTTAACTAGTTTAATATATTTTTATGTCTTTAATTCTTTTTTTATTGAAGGCCGAGCCTCCATACTTTTCGTTTAATTTATTTAAATGGCCAGTTGAACTGCCTAATTTCTTAAGTTAATATAAATACAATCTTTCTTTCTATATATATATATATGTGTGTGTACTTATTTAATATACTTATATATATTAATTAAGTATTTATATAATTTCTGTTTTAACCAATATAATTGTGTGAATTAATTGGATTGACAATCTAGTTAATGAATGTGATTATATAGCTAGGATTATTAATTTTGTATTAATGATTCAAGTAGCATCTACTAATTTAATTGAGTTGCAGCTCTTGGCTTAATTAAATTAATAACAGAATTATATAATTTAAATTGTATATAATTAAGCTGATTGTTATATACAATTTAATGTTGGTGATGCCTTATTTGTTTAATACAATTTGGTAGTGGTGCTTAATTAAATTAGAGATTAATCTGTCTGAGCTGATCGAGATTAATCTATTTTGTAAGGATAGGAATCTGTATGAGCTGATCGAGATTAATCTATTTGTAAGGATAGGAATCTGTATGAGCTGATCGGGATTATAAAACCAACTACATAATAATGTATTTATCTATGATTATTCCCATGAAAAATATAAATTGATACTAGTTCCTTGCTAACACTTTTATATCATTTGTATTCCAAATTTCGTTTTAATTTGTTTACAAAATCCAAAACCTCAAAAATATTTATTTTAATTGTTGTCATTACCTTATTCTCAAAATACCAAAACCCCCAAAACCTTTTCCGGTTAATAATTTTAATTTAACAGTTGACAAATCTTTGTGGATTCAATCCATACTTTCCCTATCTATATAGGAATTGTTAGGTTTAAATTTGAGAGCTATGCGACAGGCTTCATCAAATTTTGGCGTCGTTGCCGGGTATTTGTTTTAATTTCTTCTATTAAAATTGTTAATCTTTTTATTTTGTTACAGATTTCATTCCTTTGGTGATATTGAGATTCGGATTTCATTCCTTTGGTGATGCCAGGCAACAAGTTCTATGGACTTAAAAAGTGGTAAGATCACCGGGGAAAACAAAGGAGTAATACACCAGTTGAGATCAGAGAACAAGCTACAGATCTTGAAGAAGGCAAAGCAGAAAATCAACCGGATACCCAACTTATTTCTGGTGATATTCTTCCTGCTCATCTTTTTAATATGGCTTTGAATCAAAGATCTCTAAAAGAACTAACTGCTCTTACTCTTGATGAACAACCTTTATTCATTATTTTTCCACAAGTTGATGCTAATTTTAAAATGCATACTGGTTTTATATAATGTTTGCCAACATTTAATGGATTACCTGGAAAAGATCTACTTAGGCACATTAAGAAATTTCATGTTATTTGCACTAATTTGAAATAAGAAGGTACAAGAGTTGAAGTTATTAAACTGTGTTCTTTTCGTTTTAGCTTACAAAATAGTGCACAAGATTGGTTATATGATTTGCCTTCGGGATCTATTCAAGATTGGACTGGATTGCAAAGAGCTTTTCTTGCTAAATATTATCCTACATCTAGAACTGCAATAGTCCGAAAGACATAAGTAGGCATAAGACAACAAACTGGTGAAATATTGTATGAATATTTGGAGAGATTTAAAAGATTATGTGCGTCCTCACCATCAAATACCTGAACAATTATTAATTGAATATTTATATGAGGGTTTGATTTCTTATGACCGGACGACAATTCATGCTGCTAGTGGTGGTGCTCTTTCAGATAAAACCCCATTAGCTGCACGTGAATTAATAGCTACATGGTTGCTAATTCACAATCTTTTAATACCATTAATGATACCGTAAGAAAGGTAAATAAAGTACATGCATCATCATCTACACAAATTGAGAAAATACTAGATCATCTTACCAATTTAGTTGGTCAATTAGTTGGGAAAAGAATCAATGCACCGATTAAAGCATGTGGAATTTGTTTAGGAAATAACCATCCTACATATTCTTGTCTTATACTATTTCAAGAGAAACAAGCCAATGCCATGGGTAATTTTCATTATCGACCTCAGAGAAGACACAATCCATTCTCCAACACATACAATGAAAGGTGGAGAGACTATCCTAACTTTAGATAGAGTAATCAAAGGGTTAGGCCACCAATGAACCCACCAGGTTTTGTTCCTAATCAACACCAAAATCCTCATCAACCTCCTCCGAACCAACAATAGAGTATGTCTTTAGAAGATATGGTGAAATCTCTAGCTTCAAGTTCTATATGTTTTCAGAGAGATACCATGTCCTTTCAAAATGATACAGAGTAATTGGAGAATCAAGTAGGACAAATGGCTTTTGAGTTAGGTTAATTGAAAACACAGATTTTCAATAAACTTCCATCACAACCACTCAATCCCAAAAGAAAATGCTAGTGTCGTAACATTAGGAAGTGGTAAAGTGTTGGTAGAATCCAAGAAACCAGAGGAAAATAAAGGCACGGAGAAAGCACATATTTCAAGCCCAGCATATTTTGACAAAGTTCCTCAAATAAGAGAATCTTCTTTTCCTATTCCAAGGTAAGTCCTCCTTTCCCTAATAGGTTAACTAAGAACAAAAAAGATGAGGAAGAAAAAGATGTTCTGGAGATCTTCAAGAAAGTTGAAGTCAACATTCCTCTTTTGGATGCAATAAGACAGATTCCTCGTTATGCTAAGTTTCTAAAAGAACTTTGTACGAACAAGAAGAAACTTAAAGGTAACGAGAGAATAAGAGTGGGGGAATGTGTGTCTGCTGTTCTCCAACAGAAACTTCCTCCAAAGCAGAAAGATCCAGGTATGCTTGCTATCCCTTGTACAATTAGTGATAAGGTAATCTCAGGTTGTCTGCTAGATTTAGGAGCATGTATTAATGTCATGGCTTATACAATCTATAACTCTTTAAATTTGGGACCAATGAAGCCTACTAGAATTGTTATTCAGTTAGCTGATAGGTCTGTGGCTGACAAAGCCTGTCGTACGGCTCTCAAATTTAAACCTAACAATTCCTATATAGATAGGGAAAGTAAGGATCGAATCCACAGAGATTTGTCAACTCTTAAATTAAAATCATTAACCGAAAAAGGTTTCGAGGGTTTTTAGTAATTTGAGAAATAAGATAATGACAACAATTATAATAAATAATTTTGGGGGTTTTGGATTTTGTGAAAAGAATTAAAAAAGAATTTAGAATATAAATGATATAAAAAGGCGTTAGCAATGAACTAGTATCAAGTAATTTTTTGCATGGATTAATCATAGATAAATACATTATTAAGTAGTTGATTTTAAAATCCCGATCAGCTCAGACAGATTCCTATCTTTACAAAATAGATTAATCCCGATGATTTCAGGCAATTTAATTTCTAATTTAATTAAACACCACTACCAACCAGCATGTATAGGATGCTCAATCAAATTGCATTAACAAATAAGACATCACCAACATTAAATTGTATAAAACAATCAGCTTAATTATATATAATTTAAATTATATAATTCCGCTACTAATGTAATTCAGTCAAGAGCTGCAACTCAATTAAACTAGTAGATGCTACTTGAATCATTAATACAAAATTAATCATCCTAGCTATATAATCACATTCATTAACTAGATTGTCAGTCCAATTAATTCACACAATTATATTGGTTAAAACAGGAATTATATAATTAATTAATTAATTAATATATATATAAGTATATTAAATAAATACACACACACACATATACATATATATATATATATATAAAGAAAGATTGGATTTATATTAACTAAAGAAATAAGGCAGTTCAACCGGCCATTTAAATAAATTAAACTGAAAGTATGGAGGCTCGGCCTTCCATAAAAAGGAATTAAAGACATAAAAATATATTAAAATAGTTAAGAGGCTCGGCTTTCCATAATAAAGAAAATAAAAGGCATAAAAGTAAATTAAATTAATAGGTGGCTCGGCCATCCATTTGCGATATTAAAGTGCATAAAGCAAAATAAATAAAGACTAGGCGGGTAAACCGACCATAAGTCCAGTTAAATAAATCCAATAGAAATTAAGTACATAGAAAATTATCTCATAATCCCATTTATTAATAACTTAACGCATATCCTTGCTAACGAAAGAAAATTACTCACAATACATATTTAATAAATATAAGATGAAATTTATAAACATTAGAAAGAAAATTTGAAAGATAAACTCCCCAGAAATATTCAAATTATCCGGATAGAATTTCTTTACTAAATATTACAAAGAGCCTTGAAATATTATTCTAAAAAATTTGAAAAATATACTAAGATGAAGACAATAATAAAAGAAAAAATTGCAAAAGAAATGGAGAAGATTGGAGCTAAATTGGTCTAAATCATAAAAATAAGCTTCCTATTTATAGCCATAAAAATCAGGGGCAAAATGGTCATTTTGCACCCCAAAGTCTTGAAAATTTAGTTGGTGGCCTAATTTCTCCAACTTCGCCACATGTCACGTCCTCATTGATCCAAATTGTGGCTACTAGAAGCACCACTTGTCACATTCTGATTGCGCCACTTGTCATCTTCAGATTACGCCACGTTTCATCTTCTCATTGCGCCACATCATCGGATGACATAGATTTTTTTTTAAACTTCTCCAACATTTCTTCTTCTTCTTTTTATCTCCATAATGAACTAAAATACACTGAAAAACTTACAAACAAAGAAATAGAAGGGAAACGTAAAATATATCCATCAAATAACATAATTAACCGATTTTCAAACAAAATATAGTTATTAAATAACATAAAAATCAGTTAATTTATTAGTACATGAGTGGCTTATCCAGAAGGAGTAATAGAAGATGTACTGGTTAAAGTAAATGACTTAGTATTCCTTGCAGATTTTTACATTTTGAAAACTGAGGATAGCCAAAATACTTGTTCATCACAGTCACCTATTCTGTTAGGTAGACAATTTCTGAAAACTGCTAGAAATAAGATTGATGTTAATGAAGGTACTTTATCAATGGAATTTGATGGTGATAAAATTTTTTTAACAACATATTTGATGCCATGAAGTACCCTTCTGATGAATCTTCTACAGTTTCTGTTGTGGATATTATAGATCCACTTATTGAAGATATTTTTTATTTGAGCTACACTGAAATGATGCAATCTATTATGAACTTGAGCATAGATGAAAATGTTCTTGACACTTTATCTGTAGAATGTGACAATGAACTTAAACAAACTGTCAAACATTTATCTACATGTCCTGTTAGTAATTCAAAAATTGCATTACCTAGCCCACATGATAAAATTTTACCATCTGTTGTTTGTCCACCGTCACTTGAGCTTAAAATTTTACCTTCTTATTTGAAATATGCATATTTGAGTGAATGTAATGCTTTACCTATAATTATTGCTAACAATCTCTCATCTTCCCAAGAAGAGAGGTTAGTTTCTGTGCTTAGGGCAACAAGACTGCCATCGGTTGGACTTTAGCCGACATTAAAGGTATTAGCCCATAAACATGCATGCACCGTATATTGTTAGAAGATGGAGCTAAACCAACTATAGAGTCACAAAGGAGACTAAACCCTCCTATGATGGAAGTAGTAAAAGCTGAAATTCTAAAACTTCTTGATGATGGTATCATTTACCCAATCACAGATTCACATTGGGTAAGTCATGTACATGTTGTTCCAAAAAAAAGTGGAATAACTATTGTGGAAAACTCTGAAGGTGAGAAAGTTCCTACTAGAGTGCAAAAGGGTTGAAAAGTCTGCATAAACTACAGAAAACTTAATGCATCGACTAGGAAAGACCATTTTCCCCTTCCTATCATGGATCAAATGTTAGAACGTCTATCTGGTCGTTCTCATTATTGTTTCCTTGATGGTTATTCTGGTTATTTTCAGATTGCTATTGCCCCAAAAGACCAAGGTAAGACTACTTTTACATGTCCATTCGGTACTTATGCTTATAGAAGAATGTCTTTTGGTCTATGCAATGCACCTGCTACCTTTCAAATATGCATGATGTCCTTATTTTCTGATTTTGTCACGAATATCATTGAAATTTTCATGGATGATTTCACTGTCTATGGAAATTCATTTGATTAATGTTTAGAAAATCTAAAACTTGTGCTTAAACGGTATGTTGAAACTAACCTTGTTCTCAATTATGAAAAGTGTCATTTTATGGTAGAACGAGGAATTGTTTTAGGGCACGTAGTTTCACCAAAAGAACTAGCTATTGACAAAGCCAAGATTGATGTGATTAAATCTATTCCTTATCTTTCTACGGTAAGAGAGGTAAGATCTTTCTTAGGCCATGCTAGATTCTATAGAAGGTTTATTAAGGATTTCTCTAAAATTGTTCAACCTTTATGCAAACTATTTCAAAAAGAACATAAATTCAATTTTGATGAAAGTTGTAAACATGCATTTAAACTGTTAAAAGAGAAATCGATTTCATCACCTATCATTCAACCCCCTAATTCGAATTTTCCTTTTGAAATAATGTGTGATGCTAGTGACAAAGCGGTTGGAGTTGTTCTAGGTCAGAAAATAGATAAAGTTCCTCATTTGATAAATTACTTGATGATGCCCAATGCAATTATACCACAATTGAGAAGGATTTAGATCTCATTTGTTGGGAACAAAAGTAATTGTTTATTCAGATCATGCAGCTCTAAAGTACCTGCTAAAGAAGAAAGAGTTTAAACCAAGATTACTAAGATTGATTCTCTTACTCCAGGAATTTGACCTTGAAATCCGAGATAAGAAGGGAGCAGAGAATCTTGTTGCTGATCATTTGAGTCACTCACTTATGAAGGGGAAGTATTTCCTATCTCTGATTTATTTCCTGATGAGCATCTTTATGCATTAAATGGAATTATACCTTGGTATGCTGATATGGTTAATTATATTGTTACCAAAGTATTTCCAAATCATTTATCTAAGCCTCAAAAGGATAAAATTAGAAATGACTCAAAACACTACCTTGGGATAATGAAATTCGATCCATATTAAATTTTTGTCATACTTTTGAACGTGGATGTCATTTTGGACCAAAACGAACTGCTAGAAAAATTCTGGAAAGTGGATTTTATTGGCCTACTCATAACAAATATACATATTACTTTGTTAAATCTTGCAATGAATGTCAAAGAGTTGGTAATATATCCAAGAAAAATAAAATGCCTTTCTTAAATACTTTTGAATTATTTGATTTTCCTTTTTCACTTTTTAGCTTGCAGGCCAACCAAAAATTGTTGAATACGCTTCTTCTCGGATACTGAAAGATGGCGTATTTAAGTTAATTAAATGCCCAACAGTGATTAAACGTGGCTTTAAATAGTTTGTTTAATTGTTGAAAGAATCACCAAACGATTTCTGCTAATTTCCTTTCAAAGAGTAAATTCCATCTGCAAGGTATTTCTTTCCTTTTTACAGTTTAGTTTGTCTTTCCATCCCTTCTTTCTTTCTATCTCTTTGTTACATAATGGATGATTCATTAATGAAAATGAGAAGATATTATCCATTGCTCCCTATTAATTATTTGAGAAAAATCTATCTGATGAGATTGGAGCGTATGAAATTACTAGTATCCATTGGAATGCCTGAGGATATTAGGTGGATAATTGAAGCTAAGGTCCGAATTAGTAGTGAACATCCAGCTTTTCCCAAACGTCCACCTGGGTTGGGGAAGAGTAGTTATGCAAAGAAACGGAGAGGTAAAAGAATGAGAGTCTATTATAAATGTGCTAGACGGAATTGTGATGCCAGTTGTCGTTCACTTGGGTATTTATCCGATAATCGGGAAGACAAAATTGCTTTCATTAAGATTGGACTGAGTAAAGAGTCATTAGATGATATCAAACTAACTCTTGATTCGCATTCTAGTGGATACGTTCAAATGGAAATTCTCAGGTTATGGAAACAATTCAAAATTGAAAAACTCCGGTATAGTCTTCGGTATCTGAATTTAAATGATCCCGTTTGTCAGTTTTTAAGAAAGCTGGATGAACAGCATACCCCCGACTCATAGAAGGTGTTTGAAACCGTTACTGGACGTAAAACCAGAGGAAGATGTGAGCCACAATCACAACTACTTGTTTTTATTTGTTTTTTCTTTGATTTGTTTTATTTGTTTGTTTTCTTTTTAGTGTGTAATAGAATCACTTTTGAAGTCGTTACTATGGAAGGTCCATCAATTAGAAGTCTAACAAACATTGCAGTGTTTGGAGGAACGACCGTGGGTATTACTGTTTCGCATCTAACTGCTGCTATCCAATTGGGAAAAGTACTAGCTCATCGAAAGATCGGTCTAGTATACGGAGGAGGAAATGCTGGATTAGTTGGAGAGGTTGCTCAAGCACACCAGTCATACCAAACACTTATTCAGATTGATACAAATTAGCCAAACAAAGTTCTCGAGGTAGGTGTAATTCCCACTCCTCTGAAACAAATATATGGCAAAACAATTGGACATGAGGTACAAACAAAATCATTTTATGAACGCATGACACTCATGTTGCATAGCTGTGATGCTTTCATACTCATACCAGGAGGATATGCGGTATTAGAATGCTTGTTCAATTTAACATTCTGGTTTAATATGAATCTGCACACTAAACCAATTGGTCTTTTAAATGTTGATCACTACTTTAATGGTTTGTTAGCATTTCTTGACATTGCTCTTACACATAAGCTTCTATCTTCAGTAGCACGAAGAATAATTGTATCTACACCCACAACAAAGGAGTTATTTGATGAATTAGTAACTTTTGTATCAGGGACAGATCCAGAAGTACCTCCAATTAACTGGTCAATTTCCGGTAACAAGCGAAAAAGAGATTCAGTGGATTTAGAGTTATAGTTGTAAATTTTTCTTTATAAATAAATGTGCGTTAATTTCTTTTTATTAAAAGCTATGGAATAATGTTGTTTTTAAAACTGTGTGTTTTTACATTGAGGACAATGTAATTATCAAGTGTGGGGGGATGGTTTGAGTAAAGAGTCAAGTGATTAATCTCATTTGATTCTTGATCCACACCTTTAAAAACATTGTTTTTAATAACTTGTTATTTTGTTTAATAAATCATGCATGTATTATAACTTTTTAAGATGTTAGGTAATTTTGTGTTAAATAAGATCTCGGTAGATTTGGGGATGACATAAGGCCTTCTTTGATAGTTTGAGCCTTTCTAAAGGATTATGAAATATTGTCAAAAATCGAAAGATAAAAAGCTCATTTATATGATCTATTAAAAAAAATATATAAATAAAGAGATATCATGGCTAAGGTTTTCGTCAAGAGGTGGTAATTCATTCTCAATTTAAACTCTTGATATATTTTGTATATTCCAATCCTTCGTTTATAGCCAAATCCCGAGCTTAACATTACAAGCTTAAAAGTCTTATTTAACCCAGATAGACCAAAATTTTTCATCATTAGTGGAGAGTATGTGAGTTTACAAGTTTATAAGTTGTGTTGAGAAACTAAGAATGTATTTTTATTTACATAGTGACTTTGTTATTATCCTTTCATTATATTGATAGTGAAAGTCCTAAAGCTTTTAATGTCTTAATTTTGATTAATGACAAACATTGATGAGGACTAATGTCTTATTTGTAAAAGTGATAGAGTTTTTGGATTCATGATTTAATCCATGCAAGAACAAGATTTCAAGTCTTCAAGGAAGTATACAAGTCAAGACTATCAAGATTTGAAGACAAGCTTTTATCGGATTAGATAGGAACTAGAGGTATAGTTTTTAGAGTTATATATTTTGATATATCTAGTTCAACCTCTAATTGAGTAATGGTTTCTAAAGGTTGCTCTATGAACTTAAAACATTATTTCAAAATGTTTTTAATATGTTAAAATATGTTTTGGTATTTCGAAAACCATGCATCGTGATTTCAAAACTTAAATGGTTCATAAACTCTTGTTGGATTGATACCATAACTTATATGGTTGATTGAAATCATCATTCTTGTGTTAGAGTATTGTTGATACACATATGAACATGTTTCAGTCGACCTAAATTGGTCTAGGTATCGCCCATAATTTATCTTGTGGATGCATGTGCTGTCAAATTTGTTCATCTGCCAACCTGTGGACGACCATGAGGTCGACCGCAGTGAAGTGAGGTCGACCGTAGGTAATCTCATTTATTTGATTAGTGAAGGAATTTGATAAATCCTTGAGTAGGTAACTCAAGGTAATGGATTAAGTTTTGTTGGATAAACCGAACCACTATAAATCATTGTGTTCATTGCTCTAATTTTTGCATTTTACTTGAACACATTATTTCTCACACAACTAGCACACCAAGTGTTTGATATTTGTTGTCAAAGAGGTGTTTTATTGAATTAGGTTGAAAAATCGGATAAAAACCTAATTCACCCCCCCTCTTAGGTTTTTCAAATAGCATGTTTAAAATAAAAAAAAATTATTAAGGGTTTTATGTTTTTCACAGTTGATGAGCATGTCGTTGTGCTATCAAATTAAATTCCAAACTTTAACCAACTTATGCAGTTCGAGAAAGTAAGAGTCGAATCCACAGGAACTTGTAAATCTCAAAATAAGTAAATTGATAAAGATTTGGGGGGAAATATTCAATTTTTATCTAAAATAATAAAACTTTAAATAAAATAACTCACAAATCAATTAAGAATCAATGGATAGAAAAACGTTAGCAAGGACTTCGTATTTTGGTTTTATTTATTCGGGACTAATCATTGATAATAACCTATTTGAGTAATAACTTAGAATTTCGCGTAGCGTAGCAAATTCCAATTCCTGTAAATTTAGGTTAATCCAGAGAAGCACGACAAATTAACTTCAACCTAATCAAACTAAATTACAGAATCGTTCGCATAAAATAGTCAATTAATTTATTCAGCTCAAGGACATCATCAACACAAATTACACAAAATTAATGGCCGATTAAAATCATGCAATTTGTTTCAAACAATTCCCTACCAATTAATCAAACACAAATTTAAATTAATCAATAGTTACATAGATTCAGTTACTGAGAATGGACGTGTAGATGAATAGGGACGCGTCCACTTCTTCAAGTGCACGTCCACTCCATTTTACCTACAAAACAACTTCTTAAGCCTCCTATCTTCCTCTAATGCCTTCTAAACATGTTCAAATACCTTCAAAATACCTGCAAACAAAGATAAAAGTGTAAAGAACCAATTTAAGAACATAAACACATAATTAGGTAGATTTTATCTCAATAAACAACACATTAGGCTACTAAAAACCAATCTAATTATGGTTCAATCAAATTTCCCCACACTAAACCTTTGCTTGTCCTCAAGCAAAATAACAACACAAAGAAACAAAGTCAATATTTAAATGTCTCAAAAATAATTCAAACAATCTCAAGAACTTCAATTCATTTGCACCAAATTCTCTCCAATAATCCTCAAAGTCATCCATCAACTCTACTTTTAATACAAATTGTGCATGTGTGATAGATCATCACTATGGATTCATTGTAAATAGTTAATCATATTTAACATGACCAAAAACTTTGAAAACTAATCAAAATCCATTTGAGAGTTAAAAACCGTACACAAATAACAAGAACGAATTCAATCAAACCACAATCAACTAAAGCACATCATAGTCATATGATAAGTAATGTCCACACTACCATAGACTTGTAATCTCACACATCTCTCCACTAATGGAAAAAATAAAGTCGACTTGAGTCAAATTGGACTTGAGGCACGTAACATTAGGCTTCGGTGTTGGTTCACAAAGAAAGGTAAGGAAAACAATGTAGTCAAGAGAATTACAACAAAATGATAGAGAATTTGAAACAATAATTCTTCAATTGACACTTTTCTCCTTATCACATTTAACCACATCAACCAACTCATAAACTTTGGACAATTTTAGAACACTTTTCTCTTTTTTTTTCTTCTTCTTTAAACTTTTCATAGCACTTCACTTTCTTTTTTCATCATATGTCTCTCTTTCTTTTGCACTTTTGCTCTCTTTTCTTCTTTTTTTAGAGAAGACAAACTTTTTTTTCTTTAAAATTCCAAGATACGTTTCATCAACCCTCAACACAACTTTGAAAAACCTTTTAAACAGCTTTTTATCACAACCATAAACGTCACAAGTGTCAATCTAAAGATATTTCAAAGAAATCTCTTGACCATTATGATAATGGATTTATCCATCACAATATTAAAACTCAAAAATAGGATTGAGGGATATAATATAGAAAGGGTGGCTCAAGAAAGACTCAAATGTCCAAAGAAGGGCTTATGTCATCCCCAAGTCAACTAAATTCAAACATATTTCGCCTCAAGAGTGTGAGAAACCAAGTTCTAGAGTGTATAAATTGACCATGAATGTATCTAAGTCAAAAGTAAACTCAATCTCATTCAAACTTATCAAAAGTGATTTCAAAAATCAAGATTTATTTGAAAGAGAACAAGTCATGTTAGTTCGAATCAACTATCCACAAATCATCCATAAATGACAATTTTGAATTTTCACAAAAAATGCGTAGAGTGTCAAGATTCCTCATAATAAATAGAGAATTTAAATAATAAAACCAATTGATAATTATAAACCCTAACTTAAATAAATCATAAATCCTCAATTCATAATAAAATATCCTAAATAATTAAACAAAATATCTCAATTAAAATCTCAAATAAAAAATCATAATTAGAGTCAAAGAATAATTGAAATTGTTCAATGAAATAATTTATAAATCATAAATATAATTTCCATATTTGGCTATCCTCATTCCAGTGCATCCTATGTCTTACCCTGAAACATTTAAGAAAAATGTGGGATAAGCACAAAGTACTCAGTGAGAATAGTTATATGTCCAAGTTAAACATGTTATGCACATATAGATATATAAATTAGAGAAATTGAGGGCAAAAGCCTTAAAACATGAACCTTTCCCATTTAGGCATAGCCTCTGAAAAACCTAAGAGGGGGGGGTGAATTAGGTTTTAACTGATTTTTCTAACTTTAAATCAAACAGTGCTTTCTAAGACAACAAATAACAAACACTTGGTGCTCAAACAGTGTGTGAAATAATGTGTTCAAGAAATAGACAAAGGACACAATGATTTATAGTGGTTTGATTTATCCAACAAAACCTAATCCACTACCTTGAGCTATCTACTCAAGGATTTCACAAAACCTTTCACTAATTTAGTACAAGAGATTACAATAGAGGCTCACCCAATTCCCTTGGGGTTTTACAACAGAAACCTCTTACCCAAACAAGTTTCACCCAACTCTATGAGTTTTACAATATAACCTTGATTACACACCTATCTCTAATACAACAATTAATGAAATAGATACTCTTAATACAATAACAATTTCTATGATTCAAGGCTCACTCTAACCCTTAGAGTTTTAAGCTCAATGCAACCTTGAACAAAACAAACAAGATATGAAAAAGATGAGTTTGATATAGATATCACCTTAATGTGAAAATATATCAATATAAAGCATAAATACCTCTTTGAGTAATATTTTCCTCTAAATTGCTCAAGAACACCAATGATTTTAGTATCAACCCCACTTTGATGAATTTCACAATGTGAATGTTATATATTGGTTTCAAGATGATCTCAAGATGTTCTATGAAGTGTAAGAATTGGATTTTTACTCAAAAAGTCGTAGTCATCATTTTTTTAAACAATAGCTGTTTGAATCTCATTCAGGAGAAGTGCGGTCGACCGCATATCAGAAAGGTCGTCCGCACCATCATCCGCAAGTGTTCCGGAGAACTCTGGACATACTGCGGACGATGAGCTGAGAAGTTCGGTCGACCGCAACATCATTCGCAAGTGTTCCAAAGAGCTTTGGACATTCAGCGGACGATAAGCTTAGAGGTCTGGTCGACCGCACCATCATCCGCAAGTGTTCCATAGAGCTCTGCACATTCAGCGGACGATAAGCTGAGAGGTATGGTCGACCACATGATCTGTGGTCGACCACACTTCAGTTAGGTCGACCGCACATGCATTAAAACTATTCAAAACAAGATTCCAAGAAACTCCAAGAGTTTGTGGAATATGAATCCTAAAAGGCCAACACTAATACAATTAAGCCATTAGTTCTTATCAATGTTTGTCATTTAATCAAAATTAAGACATTAAAAGCTTTAGAGCTTTCAGCCTCTATAGTTTAGACTGTACTCCCCTTTGTCATTTGGACTGAAGTCCTCTTTCCCATTTGGACCAAAGTCCCCTTTCCCATAATAGCACATGAATAATCACATAAACATTTAAACATATATATCATATACAAACATAAATATTCAACATGGACATAAATTTTAAAAAGTAAGGTAAAGACATTCCTACCTCAACAATTGCAAATAAAAGTGAATACGTAGATAATTTTGTAATGCAGTCTAACCCTTACATTCCTTAGTTCCTATAATAGCAACAACTTCTCTTAGATTCTAAATAATTAATAAAAGAAATTGAGGTATCTTGGTAGGCTCTAGGAATTTTAGGGCTTAAATTTTACTTTTTAGACAGTTTCGGGCTTTTCTATAATTTATACAAAATACTAATTTCGAAAATAGGTGATCTGAAAAAATTTCTGGAAGGTTTTGGGATCAAAACGTAACTTCTGAGAACTTTGGGATTGGTCTAGAACTTAACTGAAAAATCATGGGGTCAATTCTGAAGTATCAAGAAACTTTCAGGCTATATTGAAAATTCTAGAAATTTGTTTGGATAAAATCTGAAAATTATAAATAATATAATTTGGGAGTTTCGGGTTCAAATTTGAAAATCATAAATTGAAGTTTTAACATTAAAGAACAAATTTTTCAAAGTTTCCAGCTTGGCCCCAAAAACTTTTCAAATCACAAACCCTAACCCTAGCCCTAATCTTCTTATTCCCTTCTCTTCTCCCTTGTTAGCCCGCCACACACTCACACACTAAACACAAAATTCTGCACACACCAAAAGAAGAAAAACAAAACAGCTACACATGCAAACACACACACAACAACAAAAATCTGCACACATATACACACACTCACACCCACAAGACACACACACATATACACACACTCACACCCACAAGACACACAGACACACTCATGCACACAAGGGCACTGTCCCCCTCCCTTCGACACCAAAAACCCACACAAGCACTCGCATGGTAACAACTAAGAAGGAGAAAAAGAAAAAGAAGAAAGAAAGGAAAAAAAGTTGCAGATTATTGGTCTCATGGTAGAGGAAAAAGATAATCTTGGGTGCCTATGGTGAGAGGCGGCTGTGATGGTAGGAGAAAGACATAGTGTTTTTCTTTACCCACCTTGTAGAAATGTAAAAGGTTTGGTGAATAAAATTTTGGAGTAAATTTTGTTATTTATAAGGAGAGTTATCTCCTAATAGTTTGAGTTCTATTAAACTAAAACATTTGGGATTAGAATTTCTAATCCAAGTAGGCTTCTAGGAGTAAAATAATTCAAATTTTTTTATTAGAAACCAGGTATTACATTTCTAATCCCAGGACGTTAGACTATTACTTTCCCATTCTAAGAAAATACCCAACTAGCGCTTGGCCATAACAATAACAATAGGAGATTAAATATATGTGCAACCTAATGGTTATAAATATACCCTATTAATTAAGGTGTACAACCTTACGAAAAAGGTTCACAGGATAACCTCTAGTAACACTAAACTCACAATCATGGTCAAAGTCAATTCAAACGTGACTGAGCTAATCAAATGCACAATAAAAGCACCCATAGGTGCCAAAAGCTTAACATTTTCTTTTAAAAGACTTCATTGGACCTTATTAAGAAGGTCACCTTTCTATCATGTCATTGGCTCAAAGTATTGCTAGAAAACAATTGCAATACTTAGATCTCTAGAATGATTATTTAGAAATAAGATTATAATGTAGTCGAAATGTATTAGAATGGGTGGTTGTGAAACTCTCATGGTTCTATTCCATGTATCCCCTCTATTTCAATAATTTAAAATTTATTGAGAGTAATAAACAAATTTTAGTCTCCATGAGGTTGATGATTGGTAGGGTTATTCTAGGTGGATGTGCATATAATGTAACTCTAATTTTCCATCCAATTCGACCGTCCGATGAGTGCTCTATGTCATGGGCGCTAATCAAGTTGTTTTTGAATGTCATCACAATCTTTTTGGTTTTCAAGGCCGGGCTTTGATTTTAATTTTTTTTAAAAAAATATTAAAGCAATAAGTAATCTGACATTGACAAGAATGATAACTAAATCCATTTTAAAAAATAACAATAAATGAATTCATCAGTCATTCCGATCCTGGATGTGTCCTTTTGAAATGATTTCATTTTTTCCAAAGTCGGAGTATATGCTAGACTATATTTATATCAGCAATATATGATGAATCTAGTGATTGAAAAATTGTATATTTTGATTAAAAACTATCATGTTTTACTTTTGCAAATCGACCATGCATCTCATGTAGAGTCATGTCTCATCTAATCCACGACTATGTGCACTAGTGCACGGTTTTCGTTTCTTGTTTCTTGCTTGAATACCGTTATGATACATCATACCTGTATATTTTTACCGCTAATCATTTTTTAATCATCATGGTTGGTTTTTTTTTCTCCTCTGCTTTAACTGATCCAGCATGGCAGGCGTCGATTTGGGATCTGAACGGCTTCAATTTACTATCAAGATTTGGTGACTATGACTTGAGACTGTCAAAGGGTTCGATTTATATCGAAGCTTGGTGGTTTCGACTTGGGATCGTCAAAGCTTTGGCATATACTGGAGCCAGGAGGCGTCCATTTGAGTGTCTTCAAAGGCTTCGATTAGATTAGGAGCATCTACTTGGAGCGTTCGTAATGGTTTTGATTTAACACCAAGCTTAAGAGCATCTACAAAGGCTTTGACATCTTAAGGACCTCAAGCAAAACCTTTATCTTTATATGTACAACCAATATTATCCGGACCATTCAAAGTGGTTCCTACACTTCTTCACACGAGTCTTCATGTTGTTCAGCGGTCTTCTACTTATGCTAAATAAATAATTGACTCATCTTCAACTTTATCCACCTAATAATTTCAACTATTGTTGTCTACCACTCATTTAACTAAGGCAGATTCCAATAACTTCTATCTTTCTTTTGGCAATCGTTACGTAGACAATGATTCATGGAATAGTACCCTCCTCTTCATATACCACGAATTATTGGAAGTGGTTTAAAGATGTTGTTGTAACACTATGACACCGACCTTTTATAGTGTGAAGATTCATGATTTATGAACCTTCGTTCACATATGATTGTTGTGAAAATGTGATGTATTTTGCATTAAATTTACTTTGAAATGAAAAATAATTATAGTATTTTAGATATAATTTATTAGAAATATACAATTCCAATTACATTAATTATGTCTTTTTAATCAGTGTAAAAAATCAAATAAGCCTATCAAATTAATATGAATGTAGTTAATTTTATGTGAAGCAAATATTTTTTTCTTTCATAAAACTCTGTAGTAAGCATTTTCTGTATTTCGCTATCAATGTAAAAATGTACTATCACATTAGCAAAGTTTACAATATCTTTTATTTTTCCAATGTACAATCTTGATGTCATGTTATACTAAAATATCAATGACAATATCAACAAATCTTACATTTCTTGACAACTCGTTTAATATGCGAACTCTATAAGTAGGGATAAGTGTACATCACTTTTAATAAATTCACCAACTAATAAATGATACGTAAGGAGTGTATAATGTAATATTAACATTATGCATAAGAAATAATTTATAAATTTTATAATTTATTTATTTGACATTCATTTTATATGACCTAAAATTTTAATTATTAATTATCACTTGATAAAGTTTATTTAATATTAACAATTTAGAGCATCTATGGCGCTTCATTATTAATATATATATATATATATATATACATGTTTTGATGTCATATTATATTAACTTATCCAAAAAATTGTCAACAAATTGTCTTCTTTACACGTGTTTATTATGTCAACTTAACCAGTGAGAAAATATCTTTCACTTTTAAATAAATTCACTAAATAAAAATAACACTTTAAAAAGTGTAATGAACTATTGAATCGTGCATCGAAGATACTCTCGGGTGGGCAACACTCTCTTGAGATAGTTGCTTTTTGATTTGTACTGTAATCCCTGTCACGCGTCGCTCCGTAACCTTTTAGCTGATCCGCTATGATATCAGACAACCTAATAGTAACAGAACTGATAATTGTAAATGTGCCTCACATGAGTACCTAAATAAAGTTTTCAGAAAATATCTCAAGTGTTTGGTAATAGGCATAAGTAGTCCTTTTTTTCCTAATTGTGCTAAATATATATTTCACTCCAATAAGACGCTGACAACGCTTGCTTCAATTATTACTACACTTTTTTCTAGACGTCAAAATATAGTAAATCTATTCGACTAGAATCTATATGGATAGAGGGGGTATTTAGGAAATAAAAGTGATATAAATATCCTATTTTTCTCATTTAATATTTTCGTGATTCATAAATTACCTTCTACTAAAATTGGTCATCTCAATTCAAATTTGCAATTTAAATTTCAAACTTTATTATCTTTCTTCATCTCTTAATGTGTTATATTTCTAACACGTTAATTAATATAATTTTCTCACGTCCTTCGCCTTTCTTAACCACTGATTAAATAATGTCACTTAGTCACGTTCAATTCTTCCTTAATTTGCATATTTGTTTTTTGTTAATTTTTGTCTCATTGTTCATTGAGGCTACGAAGGTAAAAGGAGCAATCTCTGAGGTTATTTGGATGAAAACTAAAGCCACAAAACTAAATGGTAACCAAAGGAGCTTGAAGGATCATAGAAATGGCGGCGAGGTTCATAAAATAGTGGGTCGCCATCTTAAGAAGCTTCAACTGGTGTCAAATTTAACCAGATTATATCCATGTCCATGACAAAAAGGAATCCAGAACAGAACGGACCACTCCATGAACCGGCCATAAAATAACTGAAGTGGTTTGTTGACCGGCTGGTCACAACCAGATGTGTTGTTGAAAAGTTGTGTCTTCCCGAATTTCCCCCTGTTTTCTGTATAACCTTTGGAAAATAAGGGATATTTTTGCGGGAGGCTAGGTCATGCATAATTCTTCAGATGGTTAGGCCTAAGGAACAATATTTGAACCCCTTTGAGGAAAGTATTAGTAGGTACATTAATAGAAAGTGACGACTATTGAATTCGCACAATATATTAATTATTGCTTCAGTAATTTAACATGCCAACATGATGAAGAGTAGGTATCTTATGCTTTGTGAGGAAAGAGGCGCACTGGTAGACCCTTGGCGGGAATTGGAATTGGATCAACAATAGTTTTCTCATCAGGAATGATTTTCTCCCACCTGAATCTTTTGACCAGATTGTGCATGAAAACAAGAATTTCCAATCTTGCATATTCTTTTCCAGGGCACATTCGTGGTCCTCCACCAAAGGGCACAAATGTATAAGGAGCAGGCCCAGATCCCTCAAATCTTGATGGGTCAAATTTCTGCGGCTCTGGAAAATATTCAGGGTTTTTGTGGGTTGCAATTGCACTCCAGTATAGCTGCATCAATTGAGCAGAACATCATGAGAGCAAGATAACTGTGTTTTTTTTATGTTCTTTAAAAAAAACAATTAATTCACTTAACAGGTATTGATTTTGTTTTCTCCGATAACTTTTGTATTGCCTCTAAATATAAGTATAAGTCGTTTTGCAACTTTTTAAATTTGTTTTATTGATTATTCCTATTAATACTCTTGTCTTTATATCAAAAAAAAAAAATTCATAACTCTTGGTAAGAAAAAAAGTAATAATAGGAGAGAAATGAAATAACAGTTGGATAGAGTGTTCCAATAATTTCAAGAAAATAAAGAAGCAATAAATATGAGCATTTTAGGGAGAAAACAAATTTCTTGGTGTCATTTTTAATCCAATCATTTATAGTTTGGGATGGAGAGAGTATATTTCTAAATCTAATCAGTAAGACATTTAATACGAGGAGGATTTGCCAATCTTTTATTCAAAGTATTTTTCAAATCTATCTGAACCGATGCAAAATTCAATAGTCTTCACAGATAATTTTTTTTCCATTTTGTACGTAATATTTATTACCTTCCAGCCTTTAGGGATTGAGAATCCATTATACATGAAATCAGTGATAACTTCTCTAAAAGTGCCTTGGAGAGGTGGTGCAAGTCTAAGGACTTCACAAGCTACATTCCATGAGTACTTCATCTTCTGTATGTCTTCCCAGTTTAGTAGTTCACCAGGTGCCTTGGACTTGGCAATCTCCATTTGTTCTGTAAAAAATAAAAACATAATTATATTATGTTTATTTTAAAAATTAAAATTGGACACAAGATGCTATTCCTTGCGACAATATTTCAAGGCCGCCCAATCCCAAGAAAGAAAGACAATTATGCATGGGTAGTCCATTGTTTTCTAGTATTTCACATGTATTGTTTATTAATGACTGTTTTAGGTGGCCAAGGAAAGCTGTGGTATGTTATGTTTCTTGGTGAATATTATAGTTGGTCTTTTTTTTTTTTTTGAAGGGCTACCAGAGTCGGTCTTAGTAGTGGAGGAGAAACTGACTGATGTGAAAGCGAAAAATCCGACCAATAAATGGTGAAACTGATGGGATTTTGAAGCGTTGTGACATTCAAATTAACGCATTCCTTTGGTCGAAATTCAAATTATGATCCTGCTAGATTTGATATTTTGTACTTATATGTAAGTATTGCCCAAAACCGACTATTAAATTGCTACTGTATGGCAAGTTGTTAACATCTTGATCACAATATAATCTAGGTTATGATCATGGAATATGAACGGAAAAATGACTAAAACTATAGGAGTTTAATTTATCATAAAATGGCCCTATTTGGTTATAAATTAGAAGGATGTCTTATAATAAAACTAAGAAAAAGAAAAAAGGATTTGAAGATAAACTATTTTTCACTACTTGAAGATTTACCAATTTAAAACATATCTTTAATTATTTTTTGAAGTTTATAAAAAATATTTTCTCAAGTCATTGAAGTACTAACTTGGTATAGGTTCTCCGTTGATGCATATTTTTTTAAATTATTGGAAAAAAATCATTTTTTTGGAAAAATATTATTTTAAAAATTAATAAAACATATTGTTATTTCTAACACTATATATGAATTAACCTTTACAAACAGTATCAGTAGGAAACTTTTCTAAAAACATTATTTTTTAAATTTAAAAACTTTTTATTAAGTTAAAAAGTTGAAGCCAAGAAATCAAGAATAGAAAAAACTAAATATAATGACTTAAAATTTTTATGCATAAAGTGTTAAGGATCCACCTATACTATAAAAGTTTAAACTTTTAGAAAAGAGTTAAATTTAACTTTTTAATGCACCCCCTCACTTATAGCCTGAATACAAATTTTCAATACCAGACTTGATACGTTATATTTGGATAATAACACATAACTCTGGGTGGAAATATAATTTTTGAAATTATGACTACCTCAATAAGCCGAATTGCGAAAACGCATATTTGAACTCAAGACTTCTCGCTCGTTAGATTTTCACTGACTCTAAATTAAGCGAAAAGAGAAGTTGAATTTAACTCGGGCCAAATAGTTGAGGAGGTTATATGTTTCAGAGGGGAAGAAAAATGGAAAGTAAAAGAAGACAATACGTACCCTTGTAGACTCCCTCATAGATATCTGGTAACTCAGCAAGATATTTGACAATGAAAGTGCATACAGAGCTTGCAGTGTCATGGCCTCCAATCAACAAACCAAGAATTTTATCTGCAATATCGAATTCAGTCATGAACTTCCCATTTTCATCACTAGTCAAAAGCATGTGAGACAAAATATCCTGTGTTGTTGATGCTTTTCGCTCAGTCAAATCAAGTTTTCTTTGTTTGATAATAGCCAAAAGCTCTTTCCGAATGAAATTTGATGCCTTTATGGCCCTGTTCAATGGGGTTCCTGGCAAGTCTATGGGGATAGAAACAATTCCAGAAGCCAAAAGATTGAAAGGATCGGCCAATATATCGATATGGTTAGGATCTTCAACGCTCACAAATAACCCGCATGCTAACCAAAAGGTAAAACGTTTTGTGAGAGGAAAAACTTCAACTTGTGATTTGTTTTCCCAGCCAGAGGCAAAATGTCTTTGAGCAATGTGGTCCATGATGCCAACATATCGTTGTAAAGCTTCCGGTTTAAGGAAATTTGGAAGCATTTTTCTCATCTTGATGGCTTCTTCTTTTGATGACGATTGTGTTGAGGATGGGAAAACTTTGTTCACTGAGTCAGGCCACCATGTCTGGACAAGCTTGTTCTCATTTGAGAACAAGAATTTGTTCCCATTTGCACCACAAAAAACAGCTGCCTTTTCACCTAAAAGGTGAGTCCTAAATACTTGGGATGAATATTTTGACATCCTATCAAATATGAATTTTTCAGGGTGACCCTTCCACCCTGAGGAGAGAAATTCTAGGCTTTCTCCGACCATCGGCCATCCAGTCTTGCCGGGTGGTAATTTTCGGGCAAACCCGGATTTTTTCTCAGGAAATAGGAGATGGAAAGAGATTGACACAAAGATTAGAAATATGCTAAGAAGTGAGATATAGAAGAACTCCATTTCTAAGTAGGTAAAGAATTGGATTATTTTAACTGGATTTTTCTTTGTCTAAGCCTGAAAAAATGGACTCAATTGAGGATATATTTATAGTCACACATGATGATTAAAAACCATGGGAGAGTTGCGTGTATAATTAGAATTTTTTGCAGTCCAATTCTGTTAGTAAGGCAAATAATGACCAAGAATGCAAGGATCCACTCCCCAAGTTTGGTAATTAATTGATAAACAAATAAGACAAGTTTCATAAATAATAAAATAAATAAATACTAAGCGATTTGGGATAAACGATAATAGACAATTTTTTCCCCCTTTAAGATGGACAATGGAAGAGGAAAAAAGCAGGTTTTGAAAATTCTGGTTTATGTCGACTAAAAGTAAAGAAAATTTAGTTTTACATTATTAGAAATTTCTCAATTCTAACAAATATGTGTAATTTAATTTGTAAAATGGCTCTCATATGTAATTGTATTAATTATGATTTTGAATCATACTCTTGACAAATATCGAGTATTTCAAAAGGAAAATTAGAAAGTAAGAAAATATTTGTAATTACATGTGTAATTACACTATTGTATTAGTTATTGTAAGTTATTATAATCAAATACTTGCAGCAGGTTTTTTTTTCCAGAGGCAATTGATAGATTCATTAAAAAACGAAGCTGGAAGCCGGGGACACAAAAATAGAGGAAAGCACAAGACCAATGAACTCCGCACGAAAATATAACATAATAGAAACACATCTCACTAAACTAGTACACAAGAACCAACTTAGAAAAAAACAGAACAGAGCGGAGGAGGTATTGCTATCAATGATCTACTGGGGAACGCCAATTTATTTGCTCAAGACTATCAATAATGGTCACATATAGCACACTGAAAATAAAATTTAACAAATAATGTCAATGATTTTTGAAATAATAATAATAATTATAATAATAATAATGTCCTGGGAATAATTACAAAGTAAATTATAAATTTAAGGAAAAATAATACAAAATTTTCATATTAAGTTAATATCAAAATTTAAGACAAATTTTAAAATTAGAAAGTTATTATACTCCTTCCTTTTCAAAATAATAGTCTTTTAATTAGTGATTGAAACGACACTCATATGGATCATTATTGGATACCTCAAAAGATAATGAAATTAAAGACTAAGTTAGTTTTCACGCTTCCAAAGAGTAAGTAATGGCAATTCAAAATAGGGACAATTTAAGAAAATAAAATTAATTAATCAACCCTTTATTTCCAAATAGGATGAATCTTTAAATAGGCCATTATTTTGGAATTGATCGAATTTTAAATGAAAAATATATATTTTTTTAAATATCTAAATATAAAATGTGAACCATTTATTTTATAGAGGAAAAATGTGAACATTTAGTTAATAAAAGAAAAGGAAAGGAAAAAGGAGAAAGGGACTGCCAATCTCACCAGATACATATATATCACATCCTTTTTACATCCATATCTACGAATTGCCGAAGTCAATGTTCTTTTAATTCCTTGAAAATGAAAAAAATAAAAAGAAAATAACTTCGTAATTAACTGCTCAAAAATGACTTCTTAGTTACGCAACATTGATTTTGGACAAATTAGATGTTATTCTGACAACTAATTTCGAAGTCATTTTCCTTTTTTTTTATTTTCGTTCAATTAATTGCGCATTGACTACGAACATAAATACATATTTTAATAATTAACTTCAATGATTGACTCTGCTTTTTTTAATTTTTTATGATAGACTTTATTATTTCAAAGGCAGAAATAAAACATCTACAAACTTCTGTACATTATATAACCTCTTTGTACCACATTCTGAGCAAAACTTCTAGGTCTCCCTTGAATACGGAGAACCACATTCATCACAAAACGTTGCAGGGCTGGTTGGCAATACATGCAGGCGCCCTCCAACATGACCTAAAGTTTGTAAGCAAACCATATGCTGGGGGATGGTTGAAGATTGTGGGGCATGTGAAAGTTCAGACAAGTGCGATGGAGGCCTGCACTGTTGGTTGTGAGAATAATGAGTTGCATTCTGGCTTTTGATTAATATATGATGTTGATGGCTTTGCTGTAGAGGATGAAACTATGCTTGTTTTGGAGTCTGTTGTAAATTTTCATTGACAGAACGGTAGCCCTGGGTGGGGACATTTGGAGAGGTATATCTGCTAGGGAACGTTGGTAAACCAGGAATATTGGAGATTAAATTGGAGGAAACGCGTCGGTAGTTGTTGTTAGGAATTAGGTTACTACTAATTCCGCCCAAGATCAGTGGGACATAATATAATAAATTTAACTTGGACTGAGAAAATAATGGACACAAAATAAGTTCAAAAGATAGACATCAACATTTAACGTGGTTTGGCAAATCACAAATTTGCTTACGTGCACAAGCTCACACCAAGTATTTCACTATATTTCAAAGAAAAGACGAATACAAAAATACAATGTATTTTTGTTTGCCTACACAAAGGCTTCACTCACTCTCAATCTCTACACAAGAATTTCTCCACACATTAGGCAAAGGTTTGACAAAATTTGGCCGCCTCTCGTACGGGCTCTCAAATTTAAATCTAACAATTTCTATGTAGATAGGGAAAGTAAGGATCGAATCCACTGAGATTTGTCAACTCTTAAATTAAAATCATTAACCAGAAACAGTTTTGGGGGTTTTGGTATTTTGAGAATAAGGTAATGACAACAATTAAACTAAATATTTTTTAGGTTTTGGATTTTGTAAACAGAATTAAAACGAAATTTGGAATACAAATG
Organism: Apocynum venetum; assembly: GCA_019593545.1. Lineage (NCBI taxonomy): Eukaryota > Viridiplantae > Streptophyta > Magnoliopsida > Gentianales > Apocynaceae > Apocynum > Apocynum venetum. The sequence goes on from SRSM01000149.1 coordinate 2,243,448, forward strand.
ATATAAAAAGCGTTAGCAAGGAGCTAGTATCAAGTTCTATTTTTTATGGGATTAATCATAGATAAATACATTATTAAGTAGTTGGTTTTAGAATCTCGATCAGTTCAAATAGATTCCTATCCTTACAAAATAGATAAATCCCCATCAGCTCAAACAGATTAATCTCTAATTTAATTAAACACCACTACCAACTAGCATGTATAGCATGTTCAATCAAATTGCATTAAACAAATAATGCATCACCAATATTAAATTGTATATAACAATCAGCTTAATTATATACAATTTAAATTATATAATTCCGCTACTAATTTAATTAAACCAAGAGCTGCAACTCAATTGAACTAGTAGATGATACTTGAATCATTAATACAAGATTAATAATCCTAGCTATATAATCAAATTCATTAACTAGATTGTCAATCCAATTAATTCACATAATTATATTGGTTAAAACAAGAATTATATAAATATAATTAATATATATATATATAAGTATATTAAATAAATACACATATATATATATATATATCGAAAGAAAGATTGGATTTATATTAATTAAAGAAATTAGGCAGTTCAATCGGCCATTTAAATAAATTAAACTAAAAATATGGAGGCTCCTCCTTCCATAAAAAAAAAGAATTTAAGACATAAAAATATATTAAACTAGTTAGGAGGCTCGGTCTTTCATAATAAAGAAAATAAAAGACATAAAAGTAAATTAAACTAATAGGTGGCTCGGCCATCCATTTGTGATATTTAAAGTGTATAAAGCAAAATAAATAAAGACTAGGTGGGTAAACCGACTATAAGTCCAGTTAAATAAATCCAAATAGAAATTAAGTACAAAGAAAATTATCTCATAATCTCATTTATTAATAACTTAACACATATCCTTGCTAACAAAATAAAATTACTCATAATATATATTTAATAAATATAAGATGAAATTTATATACATTAGAAGGAAAATTTGAAAGATAAACTCCCCGAAAATATTAAAATTATCCGGACATAATTTTTTTACTAAATATTACAAAACGTCTTCAAATATTATTCTAAAAAATCTGCAAAATATACTAAGATGAAGAAAATAATAAAATAAATAAATTGCAAAAGAAATGGAGAAGATTGGAGTTAAATTGGTGATTAAATCATAAAAATAAGCTTCCTATTTATAGCCACAAAAATGAGGGGCAAAATAGTCATTTTGCACCCCAAAATCTTGAAAATTTAGTTGGTGGCCTCATTTCCCAACTTCGTCACGTGTCGCATCCTCATTGGTCCAATTTACAGCTTCTAGAAGCACCACTTGTCACCATCTGATTGCGCCACTTGTCATTTTCTTATTGCGCCATGTGTCATCTTCTTATTGCGCCACGTCATCGGATGATATGGATTTTTTTTTTTTATCTTCTCCAACATTTCTTCTTCTTCTTTTTATCTCCATAATGAATTAAAATTTACTGAAAAACTTATAAATAAAGAAATAGAAGGGAAACATGAAATATATCCATTAAATAACATAATTAAACGATTTTTAAACAAAATATGATCATTAAATAAAATAAAAATCAGTTAATTTATGAGTACATCAAATTCCCCCACACTATCCCTTTGCTTGCCCTCAAGCAAAATATAAACACAAAATATACAAGTATAAATAACTTAAACAAAATTAATAAGGTAATAAAGTGTTATATTAATTTCAATACAACTTTCACAATTAACCCCTTTTTATTTAAAACAAAAAAATTGTGCTCGTGTGCTTGAATATCATTTACAAGTTTAACATTAATATTCAAACTTAACAAAATGTGACTGTGAAAAACATAAAACCCTTAATAATTTTTTTTTTAAACATGCTATCAATATAATGAAAGGATAATAACAAAGTCACTATGTAAATAAAAATACATTCTTAGTTTCTCAACACAACTTATAGACTTGTAAACTCACATACTCTCCACTAATGATGAAAAATTTTGATCGATCTGAGTCAAATTGGACTTTTAAGCTTGTAATGTTAAGCTTGGGATTTAGCTACAAAGAACTGATAGGAATATACAAAATATATCAAAAGTTTAAATTGAGAATGAATTTCCACCTCTTGATGAAAACCTTAGCCATGATATCTCTTAATTTCTTTTTTTTTTTTTTTACTTTTATTTTCTTTTTCTTTCTCTTCTTTTTGTTTTTGAATAGATCATAAAAATGAGCTTTTTACCTTTTGATTTTTGACAATATAACGTAATCCTTTATCAGCAATGTTCATAACTTTTTCAATACAAATTAACACATGTTAATTATATTCTCAATAAAGTATATGGATAGAAAAGTAATAAACGAGGCTATTTATCAAAGAAATTAAATGGTAATGGAACCATTCATATATGTTGACTCAAAATAGGATAGAGGGATAAGTATGGTTTGTTTAGAAAGACTCAAACTATCAAAGAATGCCTTATGTCATCCCCAAATCTACCAAGATCTGATTTAAATTTCATCTCAAGCATGTGAAAGAATAAGTTCTAGTGCGTAGAGAGTGACCATAAATGTACTAAAACACATAGTAAACTTACATTATCATCAAATCACAGTACTAATGTTTTTTTAACTCTGGGTTTCATAACATAAAAGATTTAGCCACATTAGTTAAATAAGAATATTTTTGTCAAATTGTTAAGATATTCAATTGATTTACGAAAATTTATTTTTTACAGAAAGGGGTACAATTATAAAATGATTGAAAAATTTAACACAAAATTACCTAACATCTTAAAAAGTTAAACCAGAATGTTAAATTGAACAAGCATTCTAATACCTCATATCCTCCTGGTATGACTATGAAAGCATCATAGTTATGCAACATGAGTGTCATGCGTTAATAAAATGATTTTTTTTGTACCTTATGTCCAATTGTTTTGCAATATATTTGTTTCAGAGGAGTGGGAATTACACCTATCGCGAGAACTTTGTTTGGCTGATTTGTTTCAATCTGAACAAGTGTTTGGTATAACTGGTGTGCTCGAGCAACTTCTCCAATTAATCCAACATTTCCTGCTCCGTATACTAGACTGATCTTTCGATGAGCTAGTACTCTTCCCAATTGGATAGCAGTAGTTAGATGCGAAATAGTAGTACCCACGGTCGTTCCTCCAAACACTGCAATATTTGTTAGATTTCTGATTGATGGACCTTCCATAGTAACAACTTCAAAAGTTATTCTATTACGCACTAAAAATAAAACAAACAACTAAATCAAATCAACAAAGAAACAAATAAAAACAAGTAGTTGTGAATGTGGCTCACATATTCCTCTGGTTTTACGTCCAGTAACGGTTTCGAACACCTTTTATGAGTCAGAGGTATGTTGCTCATCCAGCTTTCTTAAAAACTGGCAAACAGGATCATTTAAATTCAGATACGGAAGACTGTACCGAAGTAGTTTAATTTTGAATTATTTCCATAACTAGAGAATTTCCGTTTGAACGTATCCACTAGAATGCGAATCAAGAGTCAGTTTGATATCATCTAATGACTCTTTACTCAGTCTATTCTTAATGAAAGCAATTTTGTCTTCCCGATTATCGGATAAATACCCAAGTGAACGACAACTAACATCACAGTTTCATCTAACAAATTTATAACAGACTCTCATTCTTTTACCTCTCCGTTTATTTGCATAACTACTCTTCTCCAACCCATGTGGACGTTTGGAAAAGCTAGATGTTCACTACTAATTCGGACCTTATCTTCAATTATCCACCTAATATGCTCAGACATTCCAATGGATACTAGTAATTTCATACGCTCCAATCTCATCAGATAGATTTTTCTCAAATAATTAATAGGGAACAATGGATAATATCTTCTCATTTTCATTAATGAATCATAAATTATGTAACAAAGATATATAAAAAAAATGGATGGAAAGACAAACTAAAATGTAAAAAGGAAAGAAATACCTTGCAGATGAAATTTACTCTTGAAAGAAAATTAACAGAAATTGTCTGGTAATTCTTTGAACAATTAAGCAAGTTATTTAAAGTCGTTTTTAATCACTGTTAGACATTTGATTAACTTAAATACGCCATCTTTCAGTATCCGAGAAGACGCGTATTGAACAATTTCTGCTAGGTCTGCAAGTTTAAAGGTCAAAAAGGAAAATCAAACAATTCAAAAGTATTTAAGAAAGCGATGGGTTGCCTCCCACATGGCACCCTTGTTTAACGTTTTAGACTCGACGAGCACAGATTTCAATTCCTTTCTGGTGGTGGGTCTTCAAAAGAAATGGAATTGATAATTTATCCGACAAATCCTTCATGAAAAGATTTCAGGAGATGACCATTCACTTTAAAAAATTTGTTGGTTTGAAGACTTTTTACCTCCACTGACCCGTGATTAAAGATATTAATGATAACAAATTGGCCAATCCACCTTGACTTTAGCTTTCCTGGAAACAGTCTCAGACGAGAATTATAGAGTAGAACCTTATCACCAATATTGAAATGTTTCTTTGAAAGATTTTTGTCATGGTAATATTTCATCTTTTCTTTTGCAATCCATAAATTAACATAGGCATCATTTCTAATCTCTTCTAATTCTTGAATCTACAGTTTTCGATTAGATTGTGCATCATCAAGATTATGATGACATTGTTTAATGGCCCAAAATTCCTTATATTCTAATTCCAAAGGTAGATGATAGGATTTACCATAAACCAACCTAAATGGTGACATACCAGTAGGGGTTTTGAATGCAATTCTATATGCCCAAAGAGCATATTCCAATCTAAGGCTCCAGTTTTTCCTATTACGATTGACTATATTAGCTAGAATAGATTTAATTTCCTTGTTAGAGATTTCAGCAAGTCCATTTGTTTGTGGATGATAGGCAGTAGATGCGTACCTCTGTCACTGATGATGGCCTTTGGTATTCCAAATCTATAGAATATATTGTCCTTGATAAATGTCACAATTGCTTTAGAATCATTCGTTCGAGTGGCTTTAGCTTCAATCCATTTGGATACATAATCCACTGCAAGTAAGATGTAAGTATTTCCAAAAGATGAATAAAAAGGTCCCATGAAATCAATGTCCCATACATCAAAAAGTTCACAAACTAATATAGTCTTCAAAGGCATTTCATCTTTCTTGGATATATTACCAACTCTTTGACAATCATTGCAAGATTTAACAAAGAAATATGTATCTTTGTTAAGAGTAGGCCAGTAAAATCCACTTTCCAAAATTTTTCTAGCAGTTCGTTTTTGTCCAAAATGACCTCCACATTCAAAAGTATGACAAAAATTCAATATGGATTGAATTTCATTATTTTGAACACATCTGCGTATGACATTGTCTACGCAGCTTTTGAATAGGTAGGGATCATCCCAAATATAGTGTTTTGAGTCATTTCTAATTTTATCCTTTTGAGGCTTAGATAAATGATTTGGAAATACTTTGGTAACAATATAATTAACCATATTAAGATAACAAAGTATAATTCCATGCAATACATAAAGATGCTCATCAGGAAATAAATCAGAGATAGGAGATACTTCCCCTTCATATGTGAGTCGACTCAAATGATCAGCAACAAGATTCTCTGCTCCCTTCTTATATCGAATTTCAAGGTCAAATTCCTGGAGTAAGAGAATCCATCTCAATATTCTTGGTTTAGACTCTTGCTTCTTTCACAGGTACTTTAGAGTTGCATGATCTGAATAAACAACTACTTTTGTTCCCAACAAATAAGATCTAAATTTTTCTAGATAAAAAATAACAGAGTAGAGTTCCTTCTCAGTTGTGGTATAATTGCATTGGGCATCATCAAGTAATTTAGATGCATAATATATCATATGAGGAACTTTATCTATTTTCTGACCTAGAACAGCTCCAACCGCTTTGTCACTAGCATCACACATTATTTCAAAAGGAAACTTCCAATTAGGGGGTTGAATGATAGGTGATGAAATCAATTTCTCTTTTAACAGTTTAAATGCATGTTTACAACCTTCATCAAAATTGAATTTATGTTCTTTTTTGTAATAGCTTGCATAAAGGTTGAACAGTTTTAGAGAAATCCTTAATAAACCTTCTATAAAATCCAGCATGGCCAAAGAAGGATCTTACCTCTCTTACCGTAGAAGGATAAGGAATAGATTTAATCACATCAATCTTGTCTTTGTCAACAGCTAGTCCTTTTGGTGAAACTACGTGCCCTAAAATAATTCCTTGTTCTACCATAAAATGACATTTTTCATAATTGAGAACAATGTTAGTTTCAACATCGTTTAAGCACAAGTTCTAAATTTTCTAAACAGGAATCAAATGAATTTCCACAGACAGTAAAATCATCCATGAAAATTTCAATAATATTTGTGACAAAATCAAAAAATAAGGACATCATGCATCTTTGAAAGGTAGCAGATGCATTGCATAGACCAAAAGACATTCTTCTATAAGCATAAGTACCGAATGGGTATGTAAAAGTAGTCTAACCTTGGTCTTCTGGGCAATAGCAATATGAAAATAACTAAAATAACCATCAAGAAAACAATAATGAGAACGACCAGATAGACGTTCTAAGTTTCTGTAGTCTATGCAGAATCTCCAACTGTTTTGCACTCTAGTAGGAATTTTCTCATCTTCATAGTTTTCCACAATAGTTATTCCATTTTTCTATGGAACAACATCTATAGGACTTACCTAATGTGAATCTGTGATGGGATAGATGATAGCAGCATCAAGAAGTTTTAGAATTTCAACTTTTACTACTTCCATCATAGGAGGATTTAGTCTCCTTTATGACTCTCTGGTTGGTTTAGCTCCATCTTCTAACAATATACGGTACATGCATGTTGATGGGCTAATACCTTTAATGTCGGCTAGAGTCCAGCCAATTGTAGTTTTGTTGTCCCTAATCACAGAAACTAACCTCTCTTCTTGGGAAAATGAGAGATTGTTAGCAATAATAACAGGTAAAGCGTTACCTTCACTCAAATATGCATATTTTACATGAGAAGGTAAAGCTTTAAGCTCAAGTGATGGGGGACAAACAACAGATGATAAAATTTTATCATGTGAGCTAGGTAATGCAACTTTAGAATTACAAACAGGACATGCAAATAACTTGAAAAACCTAAGAGGGGGGGTGAATTATGTTTTTATCCGATTTTTTAACCTAATTCAATAAAACACCTCTTTGACAACAAATATCAAACACTTGGTGTGCTAGTTGTGTGAGAAATAATGTGTTCAAATAAAATGCAGCAATTAGAGCATTGAACACAATGATTTATAGTGGTTCGGTTTATCCAACAAAACTTAATCCACTACCTTGAGTTATCTACTCAAGGATTTATCAAATCCCTTCACTAATCAAATAAATGAGATTACAAAAGAGGCTCACCCAATTCACCTTAGGGTTTTACAAATAACCTCTCAAACCAATCAAGGCTCACTCAACCCTTGAGTTTTACAACACAACCTTGATTATACAATAATCTCACCACTCTACTTAGTGAATCCTAACAATACAATTCAATTCAAGGTTCACCCAAAGGTTTTACAAACAAACCTTGAATACAAAACAACCTACACAAGGCTCACCCTAACACTTAGGGTTTTATGCTACTTGCAACCTTGATACAATTACAATCAATAATAAAAGATAGAGATTTTGATAGATATCACCTTAATGTGAAGATATATCAATTTGAATCACAATCACCTCTTTGAGTAATGGCTTGTCAAGATTGCTCAAAATTCACCTTTGAATGTAAAAACCCTTCTTTAATGATTTTAACAAGATTGATGTTTAGAAAGGGTTTTGGAATGTTTCTAAGATGTTATAGGATCAAGATATACAATGTTTTTGCTCAAAAAATCTTCTTAGAAAGAATTCCAAAGGTTTTGGTATTTAAAGGTTTGTTTCCAACGGTCAAAGAAGAAGCTGTTGGAAACCCACTCAGGAAGTGCGGTCGATCGCAAATCATACTTGGTCGTCCGCACTATCATCCTCAAGCTCACTGGACAACTACCGGATGATGATTTTTCATCTTCCGGTCGACCGGACTTCACCTGCGGTCAACCTCATGGTCGTCCACAGGATGACAGATGAACAAAAATTGACAGCACATGCATCCACAAGATAAACTAACTTATGGACGATACTTGGACCACTTTAGGTCGACTGAAACATGTTCATTTGTGTATCAACAATACTCTAACACACAAATGATGATTTCAATCAACTATATAAGTTATGGTATCAATCCAACAAGAGTTTATCAACCATTTAAGTTTTGAAATCAAGATGCATGGTTTTCGAAATACCAAAACATATTTTAACATATTAAAAACATTTTGAAATAACGTTTTAAGTTCATAGAGCAACCTTTAGAAACCATTACTCAATTAGAGGTAGAACTAGATATATCAAAATATATAACTCTAAAACTATACCTCTAGTTCCTATCTAATCCAATAAAAGCTTATCTTCAAATCTTGATAGTCTTGACTTGTATACTTCCTTGAAGACTTGAAATCTTGTTGTTCCATGGATTAGATCATGAATTCAAAAACTCTATCACTTGTACAAATAAGACATTAGTCCTCATCAATGTTTGCCATTAATCAAAATTAAGACATTAAAAGCTTTAGGGCTTTCATAACTCCTTAACAGCTTGTTTCAGTTCATTGTCACATTCCACATATAAAGTGTCAAAAACATTTTCATTTATACTCAAGTTCATAATGGATTGCATCATTTTAGTGTATCTCAAATCAAATATATCTTCAATAAGTGGATCTATAATATGTACAACAGAAACGGTGGAACATTCATCAGAAGGGTACTTCATGGCATCAAATATGTTAAAAGAAATTTTATCACCATCAAATTCCATTGATCAAGTACCTTCATTAACATCAATCTTAATTCTAGCAGTTTTCAGAAATGGTGCACCTAACAGAATATGTGACTGTGATGAACAAGTATTTTGGCTATCCTCAGTTTTCAAAAAGTAGAAATCTGCAGGGAATACTTAATCATTTACTTTTACTAGTACATCTTCTATTACTCATTCTGGACAGGCCATGAACCTATCAGCTAACTGAATAACAATTCTAGTAGGCTTCATTGGTCCCAAATTTAAAGAGTTATAGATGGTATAAGGCATAACATTAATAGAGGCTCTTAAATCTAACATAAAACCTGAGACTACCTTATCACCAATTGTACAAGGGATAGCGAACATATCTGAATCTTTTTGCTTTGGAGAAAGTTTCTGTTAGAGAACAACACACACACATTCCCCCACATTGATTCTCTCGTTACCTTTAAGCTTCTTCTTGTTGGTACAAAGTTCTTTTAGAAATTTAGCATAACGAGGAATCTGTCATATTGCATCCAAAAGATGAATGCTGACTTCAACTTTCTTTAAGATCTCCAAAACATCTTTTTCTTCCTCATCTTTCTTGTTCTTAGTTAACCTATTAGGAAAAGGAGGACTTACCTTGGGAATAGAAGAAGAAGATTCTCCTATTTGAGGAACTTTGTCGAAAGATGCTGGGCTTGAAATAGGTGTTTTCTCCTTACCTTTATTTTCCTCTGGTGTCATGGATTCCTCCAACACTTTACCACTTGTCAATATTACGACACTAGCATTTTTCTTGGGATTGAGTAGTTGTGATAGAAGTTTATTGAAAAGTTGTGTTTTCAATTGACCTAACTCAAAAGTCATTTGTTCTACCTGATTCTCCAAATTGTGAATGCTGAACTTTGTATCCTTTTGGAAGGACATGGTATCTCTCTGAAAAGATATAGAACTTGAAGCTAGAGATTTCACCATATCTTCTAAAGACATATTCTGTTGTTGGTTCTGAGGAGGTTGAGGAGGATTTTGGTATTGATTAGGAACAAAACTTGATGGGTTCATTAGTGGTCTAGCCCCTTGGTTACTCAATCTAAAGTTAGGATGGTCTCTCCACCCTTCATTGTATGTGTTGGAGAATGGATTGTGTCTTCTTTGAGATTGGTTCTAAAATTACCCTCTTGAAATAGTGTAGGACAATAATCTGTAGGATGGTCATTGCCTAAACAAATTCCACATGCTTTTACTGGTGCATTGATTTTTTTCCAAACTAATTTACCAACTAAGTTGGTAAGATGATCTAGTCTTTGCTCAATTTGTGTAGATGATGATGATGATCCATCTACTTTATTAACTTTCCTGACAGTATCATTCTTGGTGTTTAAAGATTGTGGATTAGCCGCCATGTTAGCTATTAATTCACATGCAGCTTGTGGGGTTTTATATGAAAGAGCACCACCACTAACGGCATCAATTGTCATCCTGTCATAAGAAATCAAACCATCATAAAAATATTGAATTACTAATTGTTCAGGTATTTGATGATGAGGACAACTAGCACATAATCTTTTAATCTTTCTCAATATTCATACAATGTTTCACTAGTTTGTTGCCTTATGCCACTTATATCCTTTCGGACTGTTGCAGTTCTAGATGCAGGATAATATTTAGCTAGAAAAGCTCTTTGCATTCTAGTCCAATCTTAAATAGATCTCGAAGGAAAATCATATAACCAATATTTTGCAGTATTTTGTAAGCAAAAAGAAAAAGAACGCATTTTAATAACTTCATCTCTTGTACCTTCTTGTTTCAAATTAGTGCAAATAACATGAAATTCCTTAATGTGTCTAAGTGGATCTTCTGCAGGTAATCCATTAAAAGTTGGCAAACATTGTATAACATCAGTATGCATTTTAAAATTAGCATCCACTTGTGGAAAACTAATGCATAAATGTTGTTCATCAAGAGTATGAGCAGTGAGTTCTTTAAGAGATCTTTGATTCAAAGCCATCTTAAAAAGATGAGTAGGAAGAATATCACCAGAAATAAGTTAGGTATCCGGTTGATTTTCTGCTTTGCCTTCTTCAAAATCCTTAGCTTGTTCTCTGATCTCAACTGGTGTTTTACTCCATTGTTCTTCCCCGGTGATTTGACCACTTCTTAAGTGCGTACAACTATGAACTTGTTGTCTGCCTTCACCAAATGAATGAAATTTGTATCTGAATATCACCAAAGGATTGAAATCTGTAACAAAATAAAAAGATTAACAATTTTAATAGAAGAAATTAAAACAAATCTCCGGCAATAGCGCCAAAATTTGATGAATCCTGTCGTACGGCTCTCAAATTTAAACCTAACAATTCTTATGTAAATAGGGAAGGTAGGGATCGAATCCACAGAGATTTATCAACTCTTAAATTAAAATCATTAATCGGAAAAGGTTTTGGGGGTTTTGGTATTTTGAGAACAAAAAAGTAACAATTTAAAATAAATATTTTTCGGGTTTTTGGTTTTGTGAATAGAATTAAAAGGGAATTTAGAATATAAATGATATAAAAAGGTGTTAGCAAGGAACTAGTATCAAGTTATATTTTTATGGGATTAATCATAGATAAATGCATTATTAAGTAATTAGTTTTAGAATCCTAATTAGCTCAGACAGGTTCCTATCCTTACAAATTAGATTAATCCCGATCAACTCAGACAGATTAATATCTAATTTAATTAAACACCACTACCAACCATCGTGTATAGGATGATCAATCAAATTTCATTAAACAAATAAGGCATCACCAATATTAAATTGTATATAACAATCAGCTTAATTATATACTATTTAAATTATATAATTCCGTCACTAATTTAATTAAGTCAAGTGTTGCAACTCAATTAAACTAATAGATGCTACTTAAATCATTAATACAAGATTAATAATCCTAACTATATAATCACATTCATAACTAGATTGTCAATCCAATTAATTCACACAATTATATTGGTAAAAACAAGAATTATATAAATACTCAATTAATATATATATATATATATATATATAAAGAAATATTGGATTTATATTAACTAAACAAATTAGACGGTTCAACTGACTATTTAAATAAATTAAACTAAAAGTATGAAGGCTCGGCCTTCCACAAAAAGGAATTAAAGACATAAAAAGAAATTAAATTAGTTAGGAGGATCAGCCTTCCATAATAAAGAAAATAAAAGCCATAAAAGTAAATTAAACTAATTAGGTGGTTCGGCTATCCATTTGCGATATTTAAAGTGAATAAAGAACAATAAATAAAGACTAGGTGGGTAAACCAACCATAAGTCTATTTAAATAAATCCAAATAGAAATTAAGTATAAAGAAAATTATCTCATAATCTCATTTATTAATAACATAACACATATCATTGCTCACAAAAGAAAATTACTCACAATACATATAAGATGGAATTTATAAATATTGGAAAGAAAATTTGAAAGATAAAGTCTCCGAAAATATTGAAATTATCCGGACATAATTTCTTTACTAAATATTACAAAAAGCCTTGAAATATTATTCTAAAAATTATGAAAAATATAAGATGAAGACAATAATAAAAGAAAGAAATTGGAAAATAAATGTAGAAGATTGGAGCTAAATTGGTGTTGAAATTATAAAAATAAGGTTGTTATTTATAGCCACAAAAATCTGGAGCAAAATGGTCATTTTGCACCCCAAAGTCTTAAAAATTTAGTTAGTGGCCTAATTTCTCCATTTTTGCCACGTGTCGCATCCTTATTGATCCATATTGTGGCTTGTAGAAGTGCCACTTGTCACCTTCTGATTGCGCCGTATGTCATCTTCTTATTGCGTCACGTCATTGGATGACATGGATTTTTTTTTTAAACTTCAACATTTCTTCTTCTTCTTTTTATCTCCATAATGAATTAAAATACACTGCAAAACTTACAAACAAAAAAATAGAAGAGAAACGTGAAATATATCCACTAAATAACATAATAAACCGATTTTTAAACAAAATATAGTCATTAAATAATATAAAAATTAGTTAATTTATGAGTACATCATTCCTCCATGGAGATTATGGAAATTTATGTTAAAAATTGAAGCATTGAAAAAATGAGTTCCTACATGGGAGATTCAAAAAGTTGGAGAGAATGCAATGAGTATGCAAATTTGCTCGCCAAATATGGTTTCAATAGACCATCAGATTTCCTAAGAATTGTAAATTGAGATAGGATTCTGGCTACTGGAAGTTGGTTTCTCCAAGTTGATGTTTGTTTATTCAACTTGGCTATGTTGTTCTTTATGTATTTTGACTGTACTTCGAATTTAGTAGGATTAGGAAGCTTTGTATGTTCTGACTCGCTTGCTGCAATGGCTGACATGCCATGGTTCTTTGTTTATTAATAAAAGTTTCATTGGCCTTTCAAAAAAAAAAAGAGACGTAATGCTGCCACCTAGGTTAAACTTGTCTAAATAGAATTAGAAAGTTTTGTGTGATATGTTTAGCAATCCTGAGTACTAGGTCAACTTTCTAATTATTTACAAGTTAATTCATTTAAGGGTACTCTACATTATTCATGTAATAATGTTATTTATTTATTTTTTAATTGAGGGCAAGGTGTGAAAAAGAATAAAATATGTCAACAGAAAGTCAAGTTTAGTCATTACTAGGGGTCTAAGGCATTTGTTGCTAGTCGATATGCTATAGTAAATGTTCTTTAACATTCATATATTTTCTAAACTTTATACATGAATATTTTATTTTCTTTTATATTTAATGCTATGTTAAATGACATTTATATATGTAGCGCAACAATGATGAAGAGCCTAATAGGATGAAGGATGGAATTTTTCAAGAGGACTTATTATTCAGATGCTAAATGATGGGCAAAACCTAAAGCTGAAGTAGCTTATGTAAGTTTATCTAATCAATAGTATGATTAATAACCATTTTATTACTATATCATTAACGTAATCTTTTGTGTTTTTTTTTCTTTTCTTAACTTGTAGGAAAAAATGCAGCAATTGCTAGAAGATTCTATTGGAAAAGGAAAAGAGCCTAGGAAAATTGACTCTATAGTGCATGAAGTGTTGGGAACCAATTCAGGCTATATCAAAGGGCTTGGATATGGACCTAAGCTTGACAATGGGACTACAAAATCAACCAAAGAAACAATTTCTAAATTATTAGAAAAACTTAGTAAGATCAAACGAAATCTTAAGGAATGCAAGTCAAATTTTTATCAAGTTCGAGTAGACATGGAAGTTATTACTAAAGCCATGTTAGTTTTGGAATGCAAGTTCCCATGCCACAATTTTCAAAAAATGGTATGTTCCTCAAGCTAAAAGCTCATATGTCTCAGTATTGCATACTATTATAATAAGCAAATCTGTGATAGAATTCATGTGATTCTTGTATATCCCTAACAGATTCATGATAGCTTTCCTAAACATTTACTTAGAAGAGATTAGGTATTGCTAAAATGATACCAATCAACAATAGAAGACATGAAAACTGTCAATTGACTCAACTTCTTCCACATGCTCTAAAAAGCAAAGCTGCAACTACCATACCTGAGATCATTTAATTTAGTTAAACTTTGTTTATACTGGAGTTGATTAAAATGTTTGGTTTATGGTAGATTGCAATGCCATTGGATTGAGATTTTTAGTTTGATTTAGCTTATTTCCATTAAAGTTTATTAAAATGTTTGGTTTATGGTAGATTGGCAATGCCATTGGATTGAGATAGTTTGATTTAGTTAAACCTTGCTTTCATTGAAGTTGATTAAAATGCTTTGTTTATGGTAGATTGGTGCAAGGTCACTGATTTGAGATAGTTTGATTTAGCTAAACCTTATTTCCATTAAAGTTTATTAAAATGTTTGGTTTATGGTAGATTGATGTAATGTCATTGGAATTGAGCTTATGTTGGTCCAGGTTTGGCAACTGTGAGGCTGATGGATCATTATGATGAAAATCTCAACTCTGTATTTGGACAAGCTCTTTTCTTGTCACTATGAATTATTAGGAGCAGACGATCAATTTTCATCTTTCTAAAATCGATGTACTCATTTTTGTGGCTAAATTTCAATTACCTTTGGACTTTGTAATATGTAATTTATATAACCACGTGATTTCCGAGACTTGACTTTGCTATTCTAGGCCTTTGTCTAAAGGACAATAGAACTACCTTAATAAGTTGTTGCAGATTAAAAAAAAAAATAAAAGACATATCTATGAACATTTTTTTTGTATTTTTCTTGTTTCAGATGTGCTTTTCTTTAAGTTTGGTTTAATAAAATATATGATTTTTTTAAAAGAATAAGAAGAAAAAGATTATTGTTATATGTATATATATACAATACAATTTAGTAATTCATCGTATTAATAGTGCCTAAATATTTATTGCAGATTTAAATCAACCAAGCTCTCCAGAATCATTATTATCAGAAGAAACACCAACAAAAAAGTCAGGTTGATGGTAGAAATAGGTTGCACTAGTTACTAGGCTTTTCCCTTTTATTTATTTATTTATTTTTCTCATTTAGACAAGATATTATAATATTTTACATTTGTTTTTTTATGTTTGAGATGTTGAGTTTTGAATTTGACTCATAATACTTTGATTAATGATTAATGTTATAGTTTATATTTAATAATGGGTGTTCTTTACTTTATTTTAATATATTTTATTATTGGTTTGACAATTTTATTTACATCATCAATTATCAAAATAAAATTAATATTTAGTGACACTAATTACGCCACCTATTCTTCTGATGATTTCGACTTTGACCTCACAAATTATTAGAATAATATATGCTTGGTGACAATAAGTACATAATTTATTTGTCACATTTTATTACATCTTTGTCATCAATTGTCTAACATCAAACGATATTATGTGATAGCTTTAAATGTCACATATTCAAGTGACAATTTTATCAATGTCACCATTTATTATGTATTGATAAATATTTGCTGACAATCATTCAATTTTTGGGACGTAAATAAATGTCACGTGTGTTTTTGATGAATTTCGTTTTTGTCATAAATAGTTTAATATCAACCTCATGTTTCTTGATGACTTGTATATTTGGTGGCATTATTTTCAGACAAAAGGTGAAGAACAATATGTCACCTATTAAAGTGACAAATTAATTTTTCATCACAAGTATTTTATCATTTACCTTATGTAATCATTCCTATTACTAAAAGGCTCTTTTGTGACATATTTATAACCATTCCTTGGCGACAAAATAATGTCACAAATGAGAAACCATAATTTAACGATCATAGATATCATTATGTAAAATGTATTATTTTGTGAAAATTAAATGATCGTCACCATATTTCATTAGCGAAAGGGAAAAGGTGACGAACAATATGACAACACAAAAAACGCCATGGAAGAGCATACATGACAGAAAATTATCATTTTGTGACACAATTTGATATGCCACTAACCATCAATTTTGTTGTGCAAAGAAGATGAACCTTTTAGCATCCAAATGACTTTGGATCTATGAGAATTAGTTGTATTTGTTTTAGAAATCCAAATACTTTTTGCACAGTTTTCAATTCTTCATATAGCAATTTGAAACCTTATATCCGATTCTACCACAATAAGTACAACATATTTTTGAAGATGTATGAGCATGAACATGATATGTGCAATGAACTCTATGATGTGAATGTGAAATAATGTTTTGTGATAAATTTTTATGTGTGTGTGAAACTTCATTAGAAAGACTTTGTGCACTGAGTAATTTGTTCAAGTTGTCTCTACCACATGTGAGTTTATGCAAGCTACACTTAAGTCATTCATTTTCAACTTCATAGCATCATAGTCACCCATCATATCATTCAATTTCTTATTTCTAAAAACAAGATCATTATTATCACTTTTAAGAATTTCACCTTATCATATAGACCAAGAATATTTTCATCAATAGTCTCTTTGAAAGAAAGCAACAAAGCATTTTCATCAAATAATTTATCATTCTCCAATAACAAATTCTCAACTTGGCATTTCAAGAATTTATTCTTCTTAATGACTTTCTTCATTTCATGATAAATATTAGCAACAAATTCATCATAACAATTATTATCATTGCAATCATTTTCACTAACATGCAAAGCTTGTGAGGTAGAAGTAGTTACCTCAACTTCCACTGGTCACGGGTTGGACTTATGCCTCGTTTATCTCGAAACCAATCGTTTTTCATTCGGATAGGACGGTGATAAAATCTTTTGACCCAATGTCGACTACTTCTACGAGATTGCTTCATGATTATCTTAGTAGCAAGCATTCTGGTGAAGCAGTTGTTGTCCTACCATTGCAGCTTGAGATAGCTTTAGCGGAGCTGTTCAGATACATACTCTAGGCTTTTCTTAAAGCCTACGTGGTACATTCCGGGATGCCTTATGCGTATCTTAAAATAGACCACAGATTTCCACCCCGATTAGGAGATGCCTATAGCTCTCATTGGGATTTCATTTCTTTATTACCCGTCCATTTGAAAGCTAAGCGGTATATTTACATAATAGCTAAGGCGATTGAGATTCCTTTACACATTGTTGAGGCTACTGCTGATCTCCGCCGACCTAGTGAGGCTAGGGTTTGCATTGAGTTTAACTTGTACAGCAAGTTACCTGATCGCATGTGGATCGATAGAGTGGCCGATAGGTGTTTTTGGCAGATCGTCAAGTATGAGTCTATATGGAATTTTTACTCTAGTTGTAGACACATGGTACATACTGTAGTTCAGTGTACTTCTTTTGATTCTCCTCCTCCCCCTATAACTACTCTTGTCAGGCCCAAGACTCATATCCGAACTATTGTTCATATTCTTTCCCCTGTCCTCATCAGGGCAATGAGAAGGTACTACTGCCTAGCCTACCAGATAGTGGGTTCCTAGATTAGTCTCAACATCCACCATTGTACGTCTAGGAGTTTCTGTTGGTCAGTTGGGTTCTACATCAATACTTGTGCCATACACCAATCCAGTAGTAGCTCTTTTTGCTCAATCAGCTTCGATATTTTCTGTTACTCCGCTAGTCACTTCATTACCTATCAATTCATCTACAGTGGCACTTACAGCTATCCCTACTTCGCAGGCACCACCACATTCTGGTTACTATATTGGCTTAGCAATTATGTGCTCCTCCACTTGCAGTAGTCCTTGATTATCCTACTATTGTAGTCGCTGCAATTGTGACTCCAATTTCGACAGTCTATTTACAACTACTACTACAGTTATCCCTGCTTCACATGTTCCCCTAAATGTTCATTTGTCGGTGATAATCCTAGCTTTAGGGTCCTACTTTCATTGTGGACTTACTAGTTACTTCCCTTTTTCAAGCACATGACTTTCTGCTTAGTTGTCACCAGAACATGGTAGGCTCTTCTTCTCCATCTGAAAAGATTGAAAAGCTTATTAAAAATATGCTATTTATTTTATGGTTATCATTAAGGCTATGATTACGAGGCTTGATTTTACTTTCACTCGTCAATTCTTGGCCTTTGATCATGGGCTGACGAATTAGATAGATCGGATCTGGTGCTTTGGGAGGGAGGGGACTGTTGTTACTTCTATTATAGATCACCCACAATTTCTACACATGATGGTTTAGGATCCTAGGTTACTTAGATTTGTTTATTTGACTCCTGTTTATGTATGTTGCTTTATGGTTGGTGTGAAAGATTTATGGACTGGTCTTCACTATATATCTCTCAATATTGATGACATATGGTTAGTTAACAGTGACTTTAATGTCATCGCATATGATTGTGAGCGTATAGGTAGTAGTACCACAGAGGCGTCCTTGATTTTGGGAACATGATATTAGATTGTGCTTTGAGCGATGAAGGTTTCATTGGGAGCCCATGCACGTGCACTAATCATCAGGTTTGGAAACAATTGGATGGTGTTCTTTACAATTCCGAGACAGCTTGATTCTTCAGTAGATTCACCATCGGGCATTTGAATAGACACATTTTTTATCATTGACCTTTTTTGATTGAGCTATCTATCGTGGATACTACAAAATAGAGATTGTTCAAATTCCTCAATGTGTGGACCACTCATCACAATTTTCAGTCATTCGTCTCCCAAAAGTGGTCATTACCCACCTACCATACAGGTATGATTGCTCTTTGAGAGTAGACTTTGAGGTTGAAACAAGTCTGCGTTGGTGGAATCGACATATATTTGGTGATATTTTTCAAAAAGTCAGGGATGCTAAGTTGGTTGTAACTGAGGCAGAGACAGTGTATGATGTGAACCGCACTTTGTTTGTTGAAGAGGGCTTCTTGGTCCTAGTCAACGGACAACCCAGCAGTTTCTTTTTTTTCACTAGGGATCTCCGTCAAGGTGACCCGATATCTTCATTCATGTTTATTATTGTCATTGATTATTTCTCTAGACTTCTCACACATGAGTTCACACAATATCTGATAATACAGTACTTACATGGGGGACCTTATCTCTTCTTGCACATGTGTTTTGTTGATGATATGATTATTTTTGCAAATGACCAGAAGCAGTGCCTGCAGAAGTTGCTAGATGTTATCGAACACTATGAGGTGGTCTCTGGTAAATTGGTGAATCGGGACAAGAATGCTCTTATTTTTCCATGGAAGGCGCCTTCTGCTTTCATCCGTTAGACCCAGGACTTGAGTGGTCTCACGCACCACCAACTCCCCATAACTTATTTATGTATGATGATCTCATTTAGAAGGTCTGTAACAAAATCTCAAGTTGAGCATAGTGTTTTTTATCTTCGGGAGCTCAGATTACTTTGTTACGTTTTGTGTTATCTTCCATGCCTCTATGCCTTTTTTAGCTTGTCCAGCCTTATAAGGCTGGAGAGCTATTTTGCCAGACTCTTATGGGATACACAAGATCAGACATGTAGGCTTCACTAATCCAAGTAGAGTCTTGGATTTTGAAGTTTACAACATGTGGTCAATGCATTCTCCCTGAAATTGTAGTGGCAGTTCCGTTCTCACGATTCGTTATTAGCTCAGTTCCTTCTGGACAAATATTATGTCAGGATGCATCTGTCTTATGTTACTGAAAGCCCTAAAGCTTTTAATATCTTAATTTTGATTAATGACAAACATTGATGAGGACTAATGTCTTATTTGTACAAGTGATAGAGTTTTTGGATTCATGATCTAATCCATGCAACAACAAGATTTCAAGTCTTCAAGGAAGTATACAAGTCAAGACTATCAAGATTTGAAGACTAGCTTTTATTGGATTAGATAGGAACTAGAGGTATAGTCTTAGAGTTATATATTTTGATATCTCTAGTTCTACCTCTAATTGAGTAATGGTTTCTAAAGGTTGCTCTATGAATTTAAAACGTTATTTCAAAATGTTTTTTTATGTTAAAATATGTTTTGGTATTTCGAAAACCATGCATCTTGATTTCAAAACTTATATGGTTCATAAACTCTTGTTGGATTGATACCATAACTTATATGGTTGATTGAAATCATCATTTGTGTGTTAGAGTATTGTTGATACACAAATGAACATGTTTCAGTCGACCTAAAGTGGTCCAGGTATCGTCCATAAGTTAGTTTATCTTGTGGATGCATGTGCTGTCAAATTTGTTCATCTGCCAACTTGTGGACGACCATGAGGTCGACCGCAGGTGAAGTGAGGTCGACCGCAAATGAAGTCCGGTCGACCGGAGGATGAAAAATCATCATCCGGTGGTTGTCCAGTGAACTTGAGGATGATAGTGCGGACGACCAAGTCTGATTTGCGGTCGACCGCACTTCCTGAGTGGGTTTCCAACAGCTTCTTTTTTGACCGTTGGAAGCAAACCTTTAAATACCAAAACCTTTGGAATTCTTTCTAAGAAGATTTTTTGAGCAAAAACATTGTATATCTTGATCCTATAACATCTTAGAAACATTCCAAAACCCTTTCAAAACATCAATCTTGTTAAAATCATTAAAGAAGGGTTTTTACATTTAAAGGTATATTTTGAGCAATCTTGACAAGCCATTACTCAAAGAGGTGATTGTGATTCAAATTGATATATCTTCACATTAAGGTGATATCTATCAAACTCTCTATCTTTTATTATTGATTGTAATTGTATCAAGGTTGCAAGTAGCATAAAACCCTAAGTGTTAGGGTGAGCCTTGTGTAGGTTGTTTTGTATTCAAGGTTTGTTTGTAAAACCTTTGGGTGAACCTTGAATTGAATTGTTGTGTTAGGATTCACTAAGGATAGTGGTGGGATTATTGTATAATCAAGGTTGTGTTGTAAAACTCAAGGGTTGAGTTAGCCTTGATTGGTTTGAGAGGTTATTTGTAAAACCCTAAGGTGAATTGGGTGAGCCTCTTTTGTAATCTCATTTATTTGATTAGTGAAGGGATTTGATAAATCCTTGAGTAGGTAACTCAAGGTAGTGGATTAGGTTTTGTTGGATAAACCGAACCACTATAAATCATTGTGTTCATTGTTCTAATTTCTGCATTTTACTTGAACACTTTATTTCTCACACAACTAGCACACCAAGTGTTTGATATTTGTTGTCAAAGAGGTGTTTTATTGAATTAGGTTTAAAAATCGGATAAAAACCTAATTCACCCCCCCTCTTAGGTTTTTCAATTGGTATCAGAGCAGGTCTTCTTGTTTAAGGTTTAATCACCTAGAAGTAAAGATCTTATGGCTCATATAGACAACAATATCATAAGTGAGGGTTACTCTACTAGTAGACCACCTTTGTTGAATGGCTATAACTACACTTTATGGAAAGATAGAATTCATATTTATATTTCCTCCATTGATTTTGATTTATGGAATATTGTTATAAATGGTCCTTATGTTCCCTCTAAGATTATAAAGGGAAAAAGTGTTGAGAAAACTCTTAATGAGTTTGATGAAGAGGATAAAAAGAAAATGACTTCAAACTTTATTGCTATGAATATTCTTTGTTGTGCTCTTGATTTAGATGAATACAATAGAGTAAGTGGTTGTAGTTCCGCATATGAAATGTGGAGATTACTTGAAGTTGCACATGAAGGATTGACATACACATCAAATCAAGAAGAAAGTGAAAATGAAGAAAACGATCAATCCGAGGTTGCAAACACTTGTCTTATGGCTCTTGAAGATGAAGTAAGTACTTCTACCTCACAAACTTTACACATTAGTGAAAATGATTGCAATGATAATTGTGATATATTTGATCAAGATGAATTTGTTGCTAATCTCTATTATGAAATGAAGAAAGTCATCAAGAAGAATAAATTCTTGAAATGTCAAGTTGAGAATTTGTTATTGGCAAATGCTAAATTACTTGATGAAAATGCTTTATTGCTTTCTTCCAAAGTGACTCTTGATGAAAATATTATTGGTCTACGTGATAAGGTAAAATTTCTTGAAAATGCTAATAATGATCTTGTTATTAGAAACAAGAAATTGAATGACATGATGAGTGACTATGATGCTATGAAGTTGAGAATAGATGATTTAAGTGTTAGCTTACATAAACTCACATGTGGTAGAGATAATTTAAATAAATTACTTGGTGCTCAAAGATTCTCTAATGATAAGAGAGGTATTGGTTTTATTGATACACATGATGATGCCTTGCATACACACAAAAATATATCACACAAGAATATCTCACATGTGCATCATAAAGTACATCATACACATCACACACATACTCATATGTCATCAAGAATATGTTGTACCTATTGTGGTAAGTATGGCCATAAGGTTAATATATGTTATGCCAAGAAGAAAATCGAGAATGGTACAAAAAGTATTTGGATTGTCAAAACAAATTCGACTAATTCTCATGGATCCAAAGCCACTTGGATACCAAAAGTTTCATCTTCTTTGTAGGTAACTCAATATGTTGATCATGAAGGAGCAATACAACATGTCAAGAGAATTTGCTCAATCCACATGATCAAATATGCTATACTAAGATACAATGTTCTTCATGAAGGTCATGAAGAAATTCATTCTTTTGAGATTGAATCTTTAGTAAGAATTTCTTGATTATGAATTTTGTAAATTAGATCATAATGCTATATGTGGTTGAAATGTGTTTTCAATACAAATACTTGATAAATTTTCTAATTGGTTTTTTGTATTTTGTATATGCTCTTCATGCTAAATTATTTCCTCACGAAACATGTTAATTGCATATTGTGATAATTGAGTTGTCTTGTCATATTGTTTGATATAATTCTCTTACAAACTTTTCTCACAAACACTGATTATCCTATAAATGTCATGATATAAGTGGATTTTGTCTTTAAGTAAAGACTGGTGGTTCTGGTGAACTTGCGGACGACCCTTGAGAAGGTTTCGGTCGACCGCATGGAAAAATAGATCATCCACTAAGTGGACAGTAAGGTTGCGGACGATCCAAGGAAACGTTTTGGTCGACCGCAAGCTCAAGAATGATCATCTGCAAGTGTGAAGAAATGAAAATATGTATGATATCTATTTTGATGATTTAGTTGAACAAAATGTTATATGCCTTTCTTTGGAAGTTGATGATGCATATCTTTGCCATTGTAAATTAGGACATATTAGCATATATACTTTGCATATTTTTACAAAACTTCAGTATGTTAGAGTTTTGCCTAACATTAATTTTGAGAAAGATCATATTTGTGATGCATGTAAACAAGTCAAGAGTTCTTTCAAATCAAAGAAAATGTGTCTACTTCAAAACCTCTTGAACTTGTACATATGGATTTATTTGGTGCTATGAGAACCATGTGAATTGGTGGCAAACCATATGTCTATGTGACTGTTGATGATTTTTATAGATTTACTTGGATTAATTTCTTGTTGAGTAAAGATGAAGTTTTTAAAGCTTTTGTCAAACTCTTTAAACAAGTACAAAACACCATTAGTTGCAAATTTATCTTCATTGGAAGTGATAATGGTAGAGAGTTTTGCAATAGTATTTTAACCAAAATTATGTGATAAGAATAATATATCTCACAATTTTTCAATTGCAAAAGTTCCTCAACAAAATGGTGTTGATGAAAGGAAAAATCGTACTTTACAAGAAATGGCATATTCCATACTATGTGAAAATTATTTGCGAAAATATTTTTGGGTTGAATTTATAAATACTTCTCGCTATATTGTTAATAGAATGCTTCTTATATCCTTTGTTAATAAAACCCCTTATGAGCTTATATTTGATAAAACTCCTTCCATTTCCTACTTTAAAGTGTTTGGTTGTAAATGGTTTATTCTAAATGTCAAAGACAATCTTGGTAAGTTTGACAAGAAATCCGATGAAGGTATGCTCCTTGGCTACTCTTCAAATAGAAAAGCTTTTTGTGTTTACAATAAAAGAACTATGGCTATTGATGAAGCTATTCATGTTATATTTGATGAGTCTAATATTTACTTGCCAAGAGATGAGAATGAAGGTGATTTTCAAGAGCTATCTATTGAGTCAATGAACAAAGATATTGTTCAATCAAATGAAGATCATTCAATACCTAAGAATGAAAGTGAAGAGATCATTGACATTCAATAATCAACCTCACATGAAGGAGAGACAAATCATGATCTTCCAAAGGAGTGGAAATACGTCCATAATCATCCAAATGATCAAATCATTGGTAATCCCAATGAAGGGGTAAGAACAAGAAGACATTTTATAAATTGTGTTGATAATCTTGCATTATTGTCTCATATAGTACCTAGGAACATTGATGAGGCTTTTAGTGATGATTTTTGGATCATTATCATCCATGAAGAGTTAAATCAATTTGAAAGGAGCAAAGTTTGGGAACTTGTACCTAAACGTTAAAATCCCATCATTATTGGTACAAAATGGATTTTTAGAAACATACTTGTTGATCATGGTTTTGTCACTAGAAATATGGCTACACTTGTTGCTCAAAGATATAATCAAGAAGAGGGCATTGATTATGATGAGATTTTTTTTGTCCCAAATTACTAGATTAGAGTCCATTAACATGTTATTTGCATTTGCATATTTTATAGGTTTTAAATTATTTC
The DNA here is from genome assembly GCA_019593545.1 of Apocynum venetum. Classification (NCBI taxonomy): domain Eukaryota; kingdom Viridiplantae; phylum Streptophyta; class Magnoliopsida; order Gentianales; family Apocynaceae; genus Apocynum; species Apocynum venetum. The sequence continues at coordinate 2,268,386 of SRSM01000149.1, forward strand.
AAATGGATGTTAAAAGTGCTTTTCTAAGTTTGTTACATCCAATAGGTATTTTATGTTGAACAACCTCCTGATTTTGTGCATGAATCTTTTGAAAATCATGTTTACTTACTTTCAAAAGCTTTATATGGTTTGAAACTTGCTTCAAGAGCTTAGTATGAAAGGCTTAGCATCTTTCTTATTGAAAAAGGATTGACTAGAGGAATGGTAGACACTACACTATTTTTAAAAATAAAGTGCATGACATTTTAATTGTTCAAATTTTTGTTGATATTATATTTGAGTAATCTTTGTTATTAAAATTGATGTGTTTATCCATTGGCCGAGAAAAGGTTCTATTTTTAGAAAGCTATTGAGTGTTTATATACAATTGCTAATGAGTTTGTCATTGTATAGCTCATTTAAATTATCAAAACAACGATTCTTGGTTGATTATAAGTTCCTTAGAAGATATTTCAAATGACACCTGAAGAAGGTGCGGTCGACCGCATCTTACGGAAGTATCATCCGAAGAATGGTCAGTGGACTTGCGGAAGACCTCAAGAAAATCTTCGGTCGACCGTATGGTACAAGCCATTGACCGCAGAGTAGACAGAGGACTTGCGGACGACCAATATCAAATTTCCGGTCGACCGCAGATTACTACTCGTCGACCGCAAAGTAAGCAGAAAACTTGCGGAAGACAACAATCAAATTGTTCGGTCAACCGCAGAAACTGATTCTATCGTCCGAAAGAAGAAATAACAAGGGATAAATATATTGGATCAAAAGGTGGTTCAACCAAATCTCAAATGGTACCAAAGAAGAAGAAGAACAACACTACCTTATTCACAAGTAAGGAGTATTAAATTTGATTCTATGACTATCTCGAGCTTTGAAATGTGATTTTTGAAAGTACCATCTATTCTAGTAAGTTTCCTTTTTGAAAATATCTTGAAGTATGTTGCTAAGGAAGGATGATATAATATTATTGTGTATGATGAGCCTATGTATTATGACTATATACTTCAATGCTATGCTAATCTAGAGAAAAATATTCTTGAAGGATATCAAGTTGTATATTATGTGTCTAAAGTATATGGTATTGTTTTAAATTTCAATTACTATAACTTGGATGATATTTTGAGTGCTCATATTGATGATATTACATTTTTTTACTCACCAAAATTTGCCATTATTATGCTTTCTCCATTCAAGATTTTGAATATGCTTTTACAAATAAAGAATCCTTTGTGAATTTTGCAAAAAGGGAATCTATTGTTTTAGTCTTGAACATAATATACTTTGTCTTATGTGCACTACTATATTTTTACTCATAGATGGTCATAGGACATCTATTACTCATTTGCACATGTTTATTATGCTAATTATGTTCAAAGGAAAATGAGTAGATCTTGGTTATCTTATGGATATCGTTCTTTGTTAAGAAGGCTAAGAAAATAGCAAAGAGCCTACTTTATGGAAGGTTGCTTTCAAGAGTGTTCAAACATTTTGAAATATCTTTACTTGAGGTTGTTGACATGAGATTTCTTCATAAATGTGATTTTGTTGCATACAAGATAGTGCATGACTTATGTTTCAATGATGATTGGGAGTTGAGAAAGAAAATATCTCAAGAAGATTTACTCCAAGCCTTATCCGAAATCGCAAGATTGATGGGTGAAAATGTACTCATTATTATTTGAAAGAGCATTCATGAGAAAGGAATTGGTCAAGAAGAAGCTAATCACTTGATACTTCCACCAGAGAACGAATAAGGAAAGGGAAGACATTAATGGAAAAAGGAAAAGGAAACTCCTTTTGATACTTCTATTAGAAAGAAACTGAGTGAACGAAAATGTTTGATGCAAGAGGAATATAGGTTTTATTCCTCATACAAAAGATGTCTTGTGGAATAATTTGGAGCATCTCTCAAACAATATGGATATTATCTTTGAGAAGTTTAATACTAAAATCCAAGATGTGTTTGAAGAAGTTGTTCAACATATATAAATGATTGCAATATATAAATGTTGTGTAACTAACTTTTTGTTTCAGGAACTTCTGAGATGAACTTAAATGCTCAAACTCATTGAAATCAAGAGTAAAGTTTCTTCATCACAAAGTTGGCAATATATCTACTCATCTTGAGGCATTATATGGAGTCCACATAGATATTTCTTCACATTTTGATGAGAAGACCACATATATGACAAAGAATCCTATTACTCCTATTGTTGTGTCATCAAGTAGTATTGAGCCATCTATTGCTGCTGATACATCCTCCACCATTATTTCAGAGGATACCACTGTAGTGACTACTATTGATGATCTACCAGTTGAAGCTATTATCATTCCAGAGACCACTTCTTCAACATAATCATTTTTGCAGTTTAAAGTCTGTGCTCCGAAGCCTCGCACTCTAGCTTTGGCTACTTGAGGATCATCTTTATACCTTTCATTTTCTTTTTATATCTATAATGCACTATTTTCATATGTTTTCTGCTACATTATGATCTCTTCTTGTCGTATATTTTTAAGTAATGTAGTTTATTGGTTTGATTATTTCCCCATAATGACTCCTTGGTATATTGAGAGATCTTATTATATGCTTTTGACCTTATTTTAATCCTTCATACACATTCTTTTTGAATGATGACAAAGGGGGAGAAAAACTAAGTGTTGATAGCAAATGTTTAGGAGTTATATTTGTGTTGTATTCTTTTGGAAACTAACATTTTGCAGGAAAATGGAGATCAAGAATACTTACAACAAAAGGGGAGAATTTAATGCAAAGAGGAGAAACCATCAAAAGAAAGATTCTTGAAGCTCAGTAATTTTTGAGGAAAATCAAGAATATGTACAAAAGGGAAGAAATGACAAAAGGAGAGATTTTGAGGAACTTGAAGTATTTGAAGTGCACTTGACGATCACGTTCATCAAAATCAAAAAGAAGAAGAAATAACTTTAAAAGGTTAAGTATGACTATCTTTGGTTTAAAATTTATGTATTTCTAAGTTTTTGAGATATTGAGATTGAAGGAGAATGAGAATTGTGTTGTTAACGGCCGGGTTGGCCTCATATGTGATTTTGTGTGATATATCTCATCTCTTTTGCATTGTTGAGTTTGTATTGTGATATTGAATTTTATAAGAGTTACAAAGGAAACTCTGTCAAATTTTTTACAAAACTGATGCATATTGATAGGGGGAGCTTTATAAATGTTTTTATAGTCTATCTATATGCTCTTAAATCTGGAAGGAAGGAGGATACGGAGGTAGGTGGAAAAATAGGCTTCTTCAAGCCTATATAAGCTAGGAAGTGATCTCATATACTTACAATGAATCTTTTCATCTTGAGATCCTATAATTGTTCGAAAATTGTTTCATTCAATTTCTTGATATCATCAAACTAATTGGCTATATGTTATATGTGATATCTTACAAATACCTAGCATATTGTAAGGGGGAGCATTTTACAATGTTTGATACATATTCTATAAACTCTTTCTTACTTTGAATCCTTGCACTTAATTGTTTTACCTATCACATTGCATCAATATTTGTCATCATCAAAAAGGGGGAGATTGAAAGTCCTAAAGCTTTTAATATCTTAATTTTGATTAATGACAAACATTGATGAGGACTAATGTCTTATTTGTACAAGTGATAGAGTTTTTGGATTCATGATCTAATCCATGCAACAACAAGATTTCAAGTCTTCAAGGAAGTATACAAGTCAAGACTATCAAGATTTGAAGACTAGCTTTTATTGGATTAGATAGGAACTAGAGGTATAGTCTTAGAGTTATATATTTTGATATCTCTAGTTCTACCTCTAATTGAGTAATGGTTTCTAAAGGTTGCTCTATGAATTTAAAACGTTATTTCAAAATGTTTTTTTATGTTAAAATATGTTTTGGTATTTCGAAAACCATGCATCTTGATTTCAAAACTTATATGGTTCATAAACTCTTGTTGGATTGATACCATAACTTATATGGTTGATTGAAATCATCATTTGTGTGTTAGAGTATTGTTGATACACAAATGAACATGTTTCAGTCGACCTAAAGTGGTCCAGGTATCGTCCATAAGTTAGTTTATCTTGTGGATGCATGTGCTGTCAAATTTGTTCATCTGCCAACTTGTGGACGACCATGAGGTCGACCGCAGGTGAAGTGAGGTCGACCGCAAATGAAGTCCGGTCGACCGGAGGATGAAAAATCATCATCCGGTGGTTGTCCAGTGAACTTGAGGATGATAGTGCGGACGACCAAGTCTGATTTGCGGTCGACCGCACTTCCTGAGTGGGTTTCCAACAGCTTCTTTTTTGACCGTTGGAAACAAACCTTTAAATACCAAAACCTTTGGAATTCTTTCTAAGAAGATTTTTTGAGCAAAAACATTGTATATCTTGATCCTATAACATCTTAGAAACATTCCAAAACCCTTTCAAAACATCAATCTTGTTAAAATCATTAAAGAAGGGTTTTTACATTTAAAGGTATATTTTGAGCAATCTTGACAAGCCATTACTCAAAGAGGTGATTGTGATTCAAATTGATATATCTTCACATTAAGGTGATATCTATCAAACTCTCTATCTTTTATTATTGATTGTAATTGTATCAAGGTTGCAAGTAGCATAAAACCCTAAGTGTTAGGGTGAGCCTTGTGTAGGTTGTTTTGTATTCAAGGTTTGTTTGTAAAACCTTTGGGTGAACCTTGAATTGAATTGTTGTGTTAGGATTCACTAAGGAGAGTGGTGGGATTATTGTATAATCAAGGTTGTGTTGTAAAACTCAAGGGTTGAGTTAGCCTTGATTGGTTTGAGAGGTTATTTGTAAAACCCTAAGGTGAATTGGGTGAGCCTCTTTTGTAATCTCATTTATTTGATTAGTGAAGGGATTTGATAAATCCTTGAGTAGGTAACTCAAGGTAGTGGATTAGGTTTTGTTGGATAAACCGAACCACTATAAATCATTGTGTTCATTGTTCTAATTTCTGCATTTTACTTGAACACTTTATTTCTCACACAACTAGCACACCAAGTGTTTGATATTTGTTGTCAAAGAGGTGTTTTATTGAATTAGGTTTAAAAATTGGATAAAAACCTAATTCACCCCCCCTCTTAGGTTTTTCAGTTACAATTATCAACACTTCTTCTAGCAATTGACGCATGTTACTTCAAGTTGGCCCACAAGCTAAGAGTCATATTGTTTGATAACTAGATCGGGGACATATTTTCTATTGACAAGATTGTTAGATGGGGTGATTCTATCCTTCCATGGTTTTGATTAGGTGGCAGATCGAATTATTACTCTACCCAAATCAGTTGATTCCCCGGATAGAATGTTATGGAGAGATACGTCGGATGATAGGTCCACTACCAAGAAGGTTTGGCAAATGGTTAGGGAGTCTTACATTCTTCGAACTCCTATCAATTATTCTGGGGACCCTATATCCCTACTACTATCTCTTTCTTTTGTTGGAGACTATGGTTCGGTTTGATTATGATAGAGACAATTATCAAATAACGTACTTGAGTCCAGATGCCACTCTTGCCATTCAGATGAGACACTACAACACATGTTCATCGGCATTCCGGTTGCTGTTCAAGTATGGGCTCCATTTTCTTCTATTTTGCAAGTATTGCTTCCGTCGTTGGATTTTATCAAGTGAACACATTTCTAGCGGTCACATCTGCATTATCGTGCCTTTACTTATCTTTTGGTTCATTAGGACTGCATACAACCATGCAAACCACATGAGCATTAAAATGGAGCCTCTCGCCCATTGCCTATCTTAGTTCTTGGCACAAACCATATGTAGGATCCCATAAGATGAACATAGATGGATGTGCTCTATTGTTCGTTCTATTGTTCTTGCACCATTGTTGAGGTTGAATTGAGAACTATCTTCCTTGGTCTCCTTTTGGCTCAGAATTTGGGGTTGAGTGCATTATGAATTAAGGCGGATTATGCACTTGTTGTACACAATTCGCACATCAAAAGTTGCAATAGAGAACTAGAGTCTTAATATACATAAATAGACTTGATTTCCCTACTATTTGAGGACTCTAGATTTTTTCATGTACTCATATTTTTTTTATATACTGGAGGTCATGTCCCTTTCCCTTTATTTTTTTTTAAAAAAAAACTAAGAAGTCATTTTAGATAAGCTAATTATTTAGTTGTTTTCTTTTTCTTTTTTTCATTTTCATGGAATTAAATGAACATTGACTTCGGCAATTTGTAGATATGGATGTTGAAAGGATGTGATGTTCGAAGGGATGCGATATATATCTATCTGGTTGAGATTGCTAGCCCTTTTCTCCTTTTTCCTTTCTTTCTCTTTTATTAACTAATTGTTCACATTTTTTCCTCTATAAAATAAATTGTTCACATTTTTATATTTAGATATTTAAAATTAAATAACCATTTTTAAAAAAAATAAACACATTTTTTGAATTATCATTACTTACTTTTTGGAAGCGAGAAAACTAACCGTGTATTTAATTTCATTATCTTTTGAGGCATTCAATAAAGATCCATATTAGTATTTTCAATCGCTAATTACAATTATTCAATCAATCATCTCGTTCTATGCACAGGTCGCAAATGAGACTACACATTATTTTGAAAAGGAGAGTATAATAGCTTTTGAATTTTAAAATGTCTTAAATTCTTATATTAGGTAAAAATAAATATCAAATTTCGAACAAAATAGTATAATTACTAAAATTATTTATTTTCTTTCCATAAATTAGAGACAAGCATATATTAAATGAAATAAAAGATACATCACACTAACTCAAATATAAACCAAATAAGAGATCTATTGCCTAGTTTTAATAATTTTATCTATAGATGTCAAAGACGAAATATACTTTTAGGGTTATTTGTAGATATGCAGACTTTTTAGGTGAACTACATTGACTATTTTCAATTTTTCATCGTATTTTCATTTAATGGCTCATTGGAATCGATTTTGGATTCAGATACCATTTTTGACTCCCTTAATCCATTGTCGTTTAGCAGTCACTAAATTGCTCCGGCAAGGTCGTCTTGACTCGGTGACAAATAAGACGCAACCGAGGTTTGCATTTTCAGGAGTCATCTTTGAACTGTTGCAATGTTCCTATCATCGTCTACTTTATGGTGCCATCAAATAACTTCATTGAGCAATAAATCCATCTATTTAGAATTTACTTTGAAACTGTGTCATAGTGACACGTAGACTAGGACATTATTATTATTATTATTTTATTTCATTTTTTTGAAAATCATGGACATTATTTGTTAAACTTGATTTAATGATTTTCGGTGTGTAATATGTGACGATATTATTGATAGCTTGAACAAATAAATTGATGTTCCCCGTGCTTTTTTTTTTTTTTTTTAAAAGCAAATGATGTTCCCCATTAGATCATTGATATTCAACTAAAGCAATAATTGCTGCAGATTCAAAATATATATATATATATATCTATATTCAAAAAATAAATAAATAATAATTGCTGCAGATATTTGAGTATAATAACTTACAATAACTAATTCAATAACATAATTGCACATGTAATTACAAATATCTTCTTACTTTCTAATTTTTCTTTTGAAATAAATGATAGTTATCGAGAATATGTTTTGAACCATGACCTATACAATCATAGATCAAACTGTTTTATCAACTAAATTACAATTACTTATTGAAATTTTCTAATAATGTAAAACTAGATTTTCTTTACTTTTTAGTCAACATAAGCCAGAATTTTCAAAACCTTCTTTTAACCTCTTCAATCGTCCATGTTAAAGCAAAAAAAAAAAAAAGTCTATTATTGTTTATCTCCTAAAATTTTTAGACAATAATTACTCTAAATAATATCGTTTATCTTCTACATTCTTTAAACTTTCTTTAGAATTTATCAAACAAAGGAAATTCCTCAATAATTAGAAAAAATTTAATATATGTTTGAAAAATTAGAACATAAAAATTTAATAAACATTTTTAAATCTCAATAGTCAAGAAACAATAAAAAGCCTCATTTACAAGCTACAACTTCCGACCCATATAATTAGCAAACTCTAATTTGATAAAATCCAACGTTCTCATCTGACCGACCATTACATCACGGAAAATTCAATTCTATATATACTAGAATTCCTTATTTTAGTTAAGATTCTTGCAGCCTGCTTCTTTTAGTTCTACTTCAATCCGTCTGTGCTTCAACAATCAAATAAAATCTCGACAAGGTTGGCAGGCATGGTATTTCACATTAGTTTAATCTCTTTGATTTAGGTTATTGGATTACTGCATCCACATGGATTCTTATTTATTGATTCCTTTTCTGAGACGACCTATCTAACTCCATCTTGGCAGACCAGATTTTTAACTTCTTATATGACACTTTTTGAAATAAATCAAAAGAAACTTGGTAACAATCATAGTCCTTTGTTGATTAAGTTTGAAAATAGAACAAGCTCTTCATGAATATATTGAAAATAGAATTGCAGCTAAAGATGTCTCCAGATCAGAAAACTGTTTTCTTGATAGTGAAGTTTGCCTCTTTAATGATAAAATTCCTTGTTGATAAATCTTGAGAATCCATCTATATTTGTAAAATACCACCAACTTTTTCACAGCATATATATATATATATATATATATATATTCTTGGAGCTTTTAAATATAATCAGTAATTATTTTTTAGTATGAGGATCTATTTTTATAAACTCGTCCAAACCCTATCAACCACATAGTCGGATGCATGGTAATAGTCAGAAGACAATTAGATAAAGATGCCTTTCGCCTTTCGCCTTTCGTCTTACACAGGTTATAAGTATGTGTTGAATGAATTTTTGCTGAAAGCAGAATATACAAACACACACTGACTTTTTGAAGGTAGTAGTCAAATGAAATGGGGAGCTACAGAATAAATTATTGGCAAAGCATCAATAGCTACAGTCGGACCATCTCCATGTTTACTTGACTCCTTTTTTATTGTTCTATTCTTTATTTTCTTTTAGTTACACCACTTTACTGGTCAAAACGACTACATATATGCCGAACTTGCCCGAAAATGTTCATTCCTGTTTGCACAAAAGCCAATTTCCTTTCTTTCTTTCTTTTTTTAATTTTCCAATTTTTGCAAACCCTCCGTGCATCTCATCTAATCCACGACTATATGAACTTGCCAAGTCATTTTTGTTTTCCTTTTAACTTCATATGAACAGTGGACGGTTTTCGTTACTTGTTTCTTGCTTATTGTTCTGATACATGTATATCTTTTACAGATAATGCTTTTTTAATCATCATGGTCGTTTGCCCCCCCCCCCTCCCCCACCACCCTCTTTTCAACAGAACAAGGATTGAAGGCGTCGATTTGGGATCTCAAATGCTTCAATTTGACATCAAGCTTAGGTGACTATGACGTGAGATTGTCAAAGGTCTCCATTTATATCGAACATTGACTAAGGGTTATTTTGGTCACTTTGCCTCGTGTACTTTTTACAATATTTGGTGTCTTTCAACAAACAGTCTACATTCCCATTGACAAATTATTTATCTCCATTTTGAATTCACACATGTTTGGTGGTTTACCCATTCATGATTGCTTTTTTGACAAAAGTCGGCCCGTCTCCAAAAGAACTTGAGATGGTGAATGCCAATGATATATATGTGGTTCTTTGTTAACATATTACGTGGCAAAAACCTAAATTATATCATGCATTCAATCATAATTGATTAAGTACAATAATTACCCCTTTGTTACGGCTTTTGATCTTATTACCAAAGCTTTCCCAATTTAATGAACAAGAAAAAAAATTTTAATTTGAGACTTTTAACCTATGCCTACTCCAAGGTGCTTGACTGATGGTCATTACCGATATATATATATATAGGTAGGCTAAAGACCCTCAAAAACAATTACTAAATTTGTACGAAATAAGATTTCCTTCCATCAAGGAAATTAGACATCTAATAGGATTGCAAAACCAATTAAGATTTGACTATTTAATAGGAAATGACTAACTCACAAAATCAATTATAATTCAACCAAATCTTTAATTGAAATATTCTAGAATCAATTTAGGATTTGATCAAATATTTAATTAGATATTTTCAATAATTGAATTAATCAAATAATGTGGGTAATATTAAGTCTCGAAAGAGACACTTCTTACATTCTCTCACTTGGCCCACATTCAATAGCCAAAAAATTTATAAGTGACAAATTACTTATGGCCATAATCTTTATTGTCACTTAAACAAAATATTTGGTCATGCAATAATTACTTAATTAGAATATACTAATACATGAATCATGGCGGTTGTGTTCTCAACAAAACACTTCCTTCCATGTATTACATTGTAAAATTACATTCTAACTAAATATTAAACTTTATGAATAACTTAAAATAAGTCATTCAGGATCCAACTATATGTGATCCAATAATCACATTATTACATGATAAGAAATGTGCATAATCATGTAAAAAAAATAAACAACAATGTCTAGACAAAATCAGTTAGAGAATAAAAACAACTGTAAAGCACGCTTCTAAGCCCCATATGCACTACATGATCTTGTAAAACATTAGTTGGTTGTCCTTTAGTCATAGGATGTCAATGTGTTTGCTTCAGCTACCACTCTTATTATTCTTAGAAAAGAATACAGCAGATGAGTTGTCACAGAAAATTTGCAATGGCCTTGACATGGAATTGACAATCTTAAGACACAACATATCCTGATGCAATATCAAGTCTAGTACAGACCTGCACATACGTAAGGCTTCCAACAAGGTAAGCATAAGGAATACCTCTCATATGCTCTTGCTCTAATGCATTTTGTGGACATTGCTTTAATGTGAATTTATCACCTTTCGTAATGGGTGTTGTTATAGGTGAGCAGTTATTCATGCCAAATCTTTCCAAAATCTTTTCAATGTAGGCCTTTTGAGATATTCCAAGTAATCTTTGTGATCCATCTCTGTGAATTTCTATGCCAATGACATAAGAGGTTTCACCTATATCCTTCATATAAAAAATTTGGGTAAGAAACTACTTAGCTTCATGTAATAACCCCAAATCACTACTTGCAAGTAGAATACCATCCACATATAAGATTAAGAAAATATATTTACTCCCACTTAGCTTAAGTTATATACATTGATCAACGATGTTCTCTGTAAAACCAAATGAGGAAACAAGGTTGTGAGACTTAATATACCATTGGCAAGAGGCTTGTTTTAGTCCATAAATAGATTTCTTTAACTTGTAAACTAGGTGACTATTCTCTTTATTAGAAAATTCCTTAGGTTGACGCATATATACCTCCTCTTCAAGATCCCCATTTAGAAATGTTATTTTTATACCCATTTGATGAACTCTAAATCAAAATGAGCTACTAATGCCATGATTATTCTTAACGAATCCTTCTTTGAAACAGGATAAAAGGTTTCATGGCAATCAATACCTTTTTTCTTAGTGAAACCGTTAGCTACAAGTTTGGCTTTATATCGTTCAATATTGATAGATGAGTCTTTTTTTGTTTTGAAACTCATTTGGATCCTACAGTAGAGACTCCTTTAGGCAATTTAACGAGATCCCAAACTTTATTTTTAGCCATGGAGTCCATCTCATCTTTCATGGCATCAAACCAAAGTGTGGAATTTTCTCCACTCACAGCTTGTGAAAATAAGCATGGATCATCTATTAGTCCAATATCATAGTCAGACTCTTGGAGATGTACAATACAGTCACTAGAAATTGCTGGTTTTCTAACCCTTGTGGATCTTTTTACTCCCGCTGGTTTAGGAATTCCTTCACCAATAGGTTCATTTAAAATGGATTTATTTTCATGCAGTTCTTCAAGTGGTGGTACTTGTTGCTCTTCAATCAATTCAAAATAATTAAATTGAGCATTTGAATTATCTCTATGCAAGGGTATTACAGGAAATTCCCTTGCTTCTTCAAGTTCCACCATTTGAGTCAAGCCACTCCCACTTACTTCATGATCCTTAAGAAACCTAGCATTTCTAGCCTCAACAATCTTAGGAGTATAAGAAGGACAATAAAATTTGTACCCTTTGGAGTTAATTGCATAGCCTATAATATAATTGCTTATTGTACGTTCATCCAACTTCCTTAGTTGTGGGTTATAAACCCTCACTTCAATTGGACATCCTCAAATGCGTAAATGTTTTAAACTAGGTTTCTAACTTATTCCGTAATTCAAAAGGTGTCTTAGAGACAACCTTAAATGGAACCCTATTTAAAATATACACAACAATTTTTAAGCCTTCACTCCATAAGGAGAGAATTAAGCTTGATCTGCTAATCATACTTCTTATCATGTCCATTAAAATACGATTCCTTCTTTATGCCACACCATGTTGTTATGGTGTTCCAAGCATAGTATATTGGGCAATAATACCCTCACTTTTAAGAAACTCAACAAATGGACCTTTAACTTGTTCCTTGTCTGTGTACTATTCATAATATTCTCCACTCCTATTAGATCTTATGATTTTGATCTGAATTCCCTTTGTTTCTCTACATTTGTTTTGAAGACTTTAAAAGCATTAAGTGCTTCTGATTTTTCAAACAAAAAATAGAGATACATATATCTTGAGTAGTCATCAATAAATGAGATAAAATATCTCTCACCATTCAAGCAAGGGGTAGAAAATGACCCACAAATATATGTGTGTATGATCTCAAGTAATTGAGAACTTCTTTTGGCACATTTAGTAGACTTGTTAGCCTGCTTTCCATTAATGCAGTCTATACAAGTTCCAAAGTTAGAAAAATCAAGAGTTGATAAAACTCAATGATTAACAAACCTTTTAATTCTTTCAATTTAGATATCACCCAATCTTTTATGCCAAAGACTTGATGAATTTTCATTGATAATTCAACATTTAGTGCCAATTTTATCATCATGTGAAATCAAGACATTACATTCAAATGTGGGGTCTAGCTTGAATTTAAATAAATTTCCATCCAAAATTCCTAAACCAACAACTTTATTGTTTTTCAAAAGTTTAACAATAGAATTGCTAAAATTAAAACAATATTCAATAGTTGATAATTTTGAAATGGAAAGTAAATTTCTAGAAAATCATGGAACATAAAGTGTTTTCAAGATCTAATTGGAAACCATTATTTAAAATAAGCCTATAACTCCCATCACCTTCAACAAATGAATGCATTTTGTTGCTAGAATAGATGTCTTGTTCACTTCTCATCGACTTCCTTAGAGTTAGAAAGCCCTTCATTGTTTTGGCATATGAATTATAGAACCAGAATCAATCCACCAAGTATTATTAAAAACTTAAGTAAAATTAGATTCATAACACATAAAAATGAGAATACCTTTCTTTTTGAGCCACTTTTTGTATTTCAGGCAATCTTTTTTCCAATGTCCCTTTTTCTTGCAGAACAGACAAATATCTTTAAAGTCTTTCTTCTTTATAGGAACATGTTTGCCCTTTTTTGCTTTTTTCTTATCATGAATCACAAAATTAATACTTTCAGGTGTCTCATGTTTTAACCTCCCTTCCTCTTCAACACACATAATCAAGAGTTCATTAATAGACCATTTATCCTTATGTGTATTGTAGGATATTTTGAATGGACCATATTCCATAGGAAGAGAGTTGAAAATAAAATGCACAAGGAATGACTCAGATATCTCATGTTCAAGGGACTTGAGTTTAGCAGCAATATCTCTCATCTCCATAATGTGCTCATGCACAAATTTACTCCTATTGAAAATCATACTTGAGAGCCTTTTCATTAAGGTGCTAGCCAATGCCTTGTCAGAACTTATATATTGATCATCAGTTGCCTTCATGTAAGCTTTGACATTAGTGCAATTAGGGATAGATCCCTTAATGCTTTGACTAATATGGGCTTTAATGAGTATTAAACTTAAGCGATTAGATCACTCTCACTGCTCATAAGTATCCCTATCCTGTTGCATACTTGATTCCATAGGAACAGGTTGTTTATCCATACGGAGCGCAAGGTCTAAATCAGAACACCGTAATGTTAGAAGGACTTTATCCTTCCAATCCAAATAGTTTTCACTAGATAGCATTGGAATGCAAGCATGTTCATTAAATAATGCAGTAGGAAAAACTACAAAAATATGGATAAACAAAATCAATCTATGAAACATATGACCATCAAAGTAAATTTTAACCTTCTTGTGGGTAGGTGTTGCAACTCATGCATATAATTTACTTTTATCTTTATAAAACTAGTAAACCAAATAACAAGAATTAATCAATACCTGTGGGCATAGGAAAAATTTTCAAATACAGGTTTACTATTTTTATACTATCTTTATATAATCCAATTAATCTCATCAAAATAATTACCTCTATATGGGGTCGAATTATTATTTTAATGAGATAGTCAGATCTAAATAAATGTCATTAAAATTAGTCACTTAATTTAATGTGATTAAAACTTTATTTTACATGTCATATCTTAAGATGCTGTGAATATTCCTAAGTACATGATATATAAACAAATAAAAAATGAATTTATTCATTTAAATCAAATTAGTCAATTAAACAAAATATTGACTATTTAAAAATTGGGCAAAAAAGATAAAATCAAATTGCTCTAAAATATATTATGATAATTAACTTAATATTATCCGAAAAATTTATAATGAATGAGATAAGATAATATAATATGAATAAACCAAATCATATGTTTTATACAAATTTGTAAGTAGAGATTCATATACATATATTCATATAAAATATCCATATAGCAATTAGCAGCCACACATATATGCAAAATTGATACGAAACATATGTTCGGAAATATTTTGTAAGTCATATGCATAGATTCTATAAAAATAACAGCAAACATGCATGAATTGCACTTGTATACTCACAATTCCCAATCAAATTGGCATCAGGAAACGTAGATCCATTTTTCTTAGTGACGAAGTCTCTCATACGGCTCTCAAATTTAAACCCAACAATTCCTATGTAGATAGGGAAAATAAGGATCGAATCCACAGAGATTTGCAACTCTTAAAATCATTAATTGGAAAAGGTTTTGGGGGTTTTGATATTTTTTAGATCATAATTAAAAAAAAGAATTTGGAATATAAATGATATAAAAAGGCGTTAGTAATGAACTAGCATCAAGTTATATTTTTCATGGTTTTAATCATAGATAAATACATTATTAAGTAGTTAGTTTTAGAATCCCAATCTGGTTAGATAGATATCCTTACAAATTAGATTAATCCTGATCAACTTAGACAGATTAATCTCTAATTTAATTAAACACCACTACCAACCAGCAAGTATAAGATGCTCAATCAAATTGCATTAAACAAATAAAGAATCACCAACATTAAATTGTATATAACAATCAGTTTAATTATATACAATTTAAATTATATAATTCCACTACTAATTTAATTAAGCCAAGAGTTACAACTCAATTAAACTAGTAGATGCTACTTGAATCATTAAATCAAGATTAATAATCCTAGCTATATAATCACATTCATTAACTAGATTGTCAATCCAATTAATTCTCACAATTATATTGGTTAAAACAAGAATTATATAAATACTCAATTAATATATATATAAGTATATTAAATAAATACACAAATATATATATATAAAAAGAAAAGTTGGATTTATATTAACTAAACAAATTAGGCGGGTCAACTGACCATTTAAATAAATTAAACTAAAAGTATGGAGGCTCAACCTTCCATAAAAAGGAATTAAAGACATAAAAAGAAATTAAACTAGTTAGGAGGATCAGTCTTCTATAATAAAGAAATAAAATACATAAAAGTAAATTAAAGTAATTAGGTGGCTTGAACATTCATTTGTGATATTTAAAGTGCATAAAGCAAAATAAATAAAGACTAGATGGGTAAACCGACAATAAATTCAGGTAAATAAATCCAAATAGAAATGAAGTACAAATAAAATTATCTCATAATCCCATTTATTAATAACTTAACACATATCCTTGCTAAAAAAAAGAAATTACTCACAATACATATTTAATAAATATAAGATGAAATTTATAAACATTGGAAAGAAAATTTGAAAGATAAACTCCCCATAAATATTGAAATTATCCAGACATAATTTTCTTTACTAAATATTACAAAAAAACCTTGAAATATTATTCTATAAATTCTGGAAAATACACTAAGATGAAGAAAATAATAAAAGAAATAAATTGCAAAATAAATGGAGAAGATTTGAGCTAAATTGGTGTTGAAATGATAAAAATAAGTCTCCTATTTATAGGAAAAAAAAATTAGGGGTAAAATGGTCATTTCCCCAAACTTTGCCACGTGTTGTGTCCTCATTGGTCCACATTGCGGCTTCTAGAAGCACAGTTTGTCATCTTCTTATTTCGCCACGTCATCAGATTACATGATTTTTTTTTTTTTACTTTCTAACATTTCTTCTTTTTCTTTTTATCACTATAATGAACTAAAATACACTGGAAAACTTATAAACAAATAAATGGAAGGGAGTCATGAATTATATCCATTAAATAACATAATTAACCAATTTTTAAACAAAATATAGTCATTAAATAACATAAAAATCAGTTAATTTATGAGTACATCAAATTCCCCACAATATCCCTTTACTTGCCCGCAAGCAAAATATAAACACAAAATATACAAGTATAAATAATTTAAAAAAGATTAATAAGGTGACAAAGTGTTATATTAATTTCAATACAACTTTCACAATTAACCCATTTTTATTTAAAAAACGATTGTGCTTGTGTGCTTGAATATCATTTATAAATTTAACATTAATATTCAAAGTTAACAAAATGTGACTGTAAAAACATAAAACCCCTTAAAAAAATTTATTTTAAAAAAAAAGCTATCAATATAATGAAAGGATAATAACAAAGTCACTATGTAAATAAAAATACATTCTTAGTTTTTCAACACAACTTATAAACTTGTAGACTCACATACTCTCCACTAATGATAAATTTTGACCGATTTAGGTCAAATTGGATTTTTAAACTTGTAATGTTAAGCTCGAGATTTAGCTATGAACGAAGGATAGAAATATATAAGATATTTCAGGAGTTTAAATTGAGAATGAATTACAACATCTTGAAGAAAACCTTAGCCATGATATCTCTTCATTTTTTTTTTCTATTTTCTTTCTCTTTTTTTTTTTGAAGAGATCATATCTATGAGCTTTTTACCTTTCGATTTTTGACAATATCTCGTAATCCTTTATCAACAGTGTTCATAACTTTTTCAATACAGATTAATACATGTTAATTAATTCTCAATAAAGTATCTGGATAGAAAAGTAATACACGGGGCTATTTATCAAATAAATTAAATGATAATGAAACCATTCATACATGTTGGCTCAAAATAGGATCGAGGGATATATATATATATATATATAAGTATGGTTTGTTCAGAAAGGCTTAACCAATCAAAAAATGTATTATGTCATCCCCAAATCAACCAAGACCTTATTTAAATTTCGTCTCAAGCATGTGAAAATATAAGTTCTAGTGTGTAGAGAGTGACCATAAATGTATTAAAACACTCAGTAAACTTACTTTATTATCAAATCACAATACTGATGCTTTTAACTCTGGGTTTCATAACATAAAAATTTAGTCACATTAGTTAAATAAGAATATATTTTGTCAAATTGCTAAGATATTAAATTGATTTATTCGAATTTGTTTTTACAGAAATGGTACAATTATAAAAGGATTGAAAAATTTAACACAAAATTACCTAGCATCTTAAAAAATTATAGTACATGCATGATTATCTATTAAAAATAATGTTTTTAAAGGTGCAGATCAAAAATCAAATGAGATTAATCACTTCACTATTTACTCAAACCACCCCCACACTTGGGAATTACATTGTCCACAATGTAAAAACACACAAAGTTTTAAAAACAACAACATTATTCCACAACTTTTAATAAAACGAAAATAACACACATTTATTTAAAAAGAAACACTTAGAACTTTAACTCTAAATCTACTGAATCTTTTTTTCACTTGTTACCGGAAATTGACTAATTAACTAGAGGTACTTGTGGATCTGTCTCTGATACAAAAGTGACTAATTCATGCAATAGTTCCTTGGTCGTGGGTGCAAATACAATTATCTTTCATGCTATAAGAGATAAAAGCTTATGTATAACAGCTATGTCAGGAAATGCTAACAAACCATCAAAGTAGTGATAAACATTTAAAAGATCAATTGGTATGACTGGTGTGCTCGAGCAACCTCTCAAATTAATCTAGCATTTCCTCCTCCGTATACTAGATCGATCTTTCGATGAGCTAGTACTCTTCCCAATTGGATAGCAGCAGTTAGATGCGAAACAGTAGCACTCACGGTCGTTCCTCAAAACATTGCGATGTTTGTTAGATTTCTGATTGATGGACCTTCCATAGTAACGAGTTCAAAAGTGATGTTACACACTAAAAAACAAACAAACAAATCAAGGAAGAAACAAATAAAAACAAGTAGTTGTGATTGTGACTCACATTTGCTCTGGTTTTACGTCCAGTAACGGTTTCAAACACTATCTATGAGTCGAGGGTATGCTGCTCATCCAGCTTTCTTAAAAAGTGGCAAATGGGATCGTTTAAATTCAGATACTGAAGACTGTACCGGAGTTGTTCAATTTTGAATTGTTTCCAAAACTAGAGAATTTCCATTTGAACGTATCTACTAGAATGCGAATCAAAAGTCAGTTTGATATCATCTAATGACTCTTTACTCAGTCCATTCTTAATAAAAGCAATTTTGTCTTCCCAATTATCGGATAAATAGCCAAGTGAACGATAATTGGCATTATGGTTCCATCTAGCACATTTATAACAAACTTCGATTCTTTTACCTCTCCATTTCTTTGCATAACTACTCTTTCCCAACCTAGGTGAACATTTGGGAAAGCTAGATGTTCACCACTAATTCGGACCTTAGCTTCAATTATCCACCTAATATCCTCAGGCATTCCAATGGATACTAGTAATTTCATACGGATTTTTCTCAGATAATTAATAGGGAGAAATGGATAACATCTTCTCATTTTCATTAATGAATCATCCATTTTGTAACAAAGAGATAGAAAGAAAAAAGGGATGGAAAGACAAACTAAAATGTAAAAAAGAAATAAATACCTTGCAGATGAAATTTACTCTTGAAAGGAAATTAGTAGAAATCGTTTGGTGATTCTTTCAACAATTAAACAAGCTATTTAAAGTCGTTTTTAATCACCGTTGGACATTTAATTAACTTAAATACGCTATATTTCAGTATCCGAGAAGACATGTACTCAACAATTTCTGCTAGGGCTGCAAGCTAAAAAGTGGAAAAGGAAAATCAAACAATTCAAAAGTATTATAGAAAGTTATGGGTTGCCTTCCACACAGCACCCTTGTTTACGTCTTAGACTCAACTAGCATATATTTCAATTCCTTTCTGGTGGTGGGTATTAAAAAATAATGGAATCGATAATTTTTTTCCGACAAATCCTTAATGAAAAGGTTTTAGGAAATGACCGTTCACTTTAAAAATTTTGCTCATTTGAAGACTTTTTTACCTTCATTGACCCGTGATTAAAGATATTAATAATAACAAATGGATCAATCCACCTTGACTTTAACTTTCCTAGAAATAGTCTTGGATGAGAATTATAGAGTAGAACCTTATCACCAATATTGAAATTTTTCCTTGAAAGATTTTTGTCATTGTCATATTTAATCTTTTCTTTAGAAATCTAGGAATTCACATAGACATCATTTCTAATCTCTTCTAATTCTTGAATCTGCAGTTTTCGATGAGATTGTGTATCATGAAGATTAAGATGACATTATTTAATGGCCCAAAATGCCTTATGTTCTAATTCTATTGGTAAATGACAGGTTTTACCATAAACCAACCTAAATGGTGACATACCAATAGGGGTTCTGAATGCAGTTCTATATGCCCAAAGAGCATCTCCCAATCGAAGGCTCCAGTCTTTCCTATTAGGATTGACTACTTTAGCTAAAATAGACTTAATTTCCCTGTTAGAGATTTTAGCAAGTCCATTTGTTTGAGGATGATAAGCAGTAGAAATATTATGAGAAACATGGTATTTTTTAAACAGAGTTTCTACTCCCTTGTTGCAAAAATGCGTACATTTGTCACTGATGAGATGACCTTTGGAATTCCAAATGTATGGAATATGTTGTCCTTGATAAATGTCACAATTACTTTAGAATCATTCGTTCAAGTGGCCTAAGCTTCAATCCATTTGGATACATAATCCACTACAAATAAGATGTAAGTATTTCCAAAAGATAAAGGAAATGGTCCCATGAAATCATTGCCCCATACATAAAAAAGTTCACAAACTAATATAGTTTTCAAAGGCATTTCATCTATCTTTGATATATTACCAACTCTTTGACATTTATTGCAAGATTTAACAAAGTAATATGCATATTTGTTTAGAGTAGGCCAATAAAATCCACTTTTCATAATTTTTCTAGTAGTTCGTTTTGGTTCAAAATGACCTCCACATTCAAAAGTATAACAAAAATTCAATATGTATTGAATTTCATTATTCGGAACATATCTGTGTATCATATTGTTTGCGCAGCTTTTGAATAGGTAGGGATCATCCCAAAGGTAGTGTTTTGAGTCATTTCTAATTTTACCATTTTGTGGCTTAGATAAATGATTTGGAAATACTTTGGTAACAATATAATTAACAATATCAACATATCAAGGTATACTTCCATGCAATGCATAAAGATGTTCATTAGGAAATAAATCAGAGATTAGAGATTCTCTGCTCCCTTCTTATCTCGGATTTCAAGGTCAAATTCCTTGATAAGAGAATCCATCTCAGTAGTCTTGGTGTAGACTTCTTATTCTTTAACATGTACTTTACAGCTGCATGATATGAATAAACTATCACTTTTGTTCCCAACAGTTAAGATCTAAATTTCTCTAGAACAAAAATAACAGAGCAGCATTGGGCATCATCAAGTAATTTAGATATATAATATATCACATGAGGAACTTTATCTATTTTCTGACCTAGAACAGCTCTAACCGCTTTATCACTAGCATCACATTATCTCAAAAGGAAAATTCCAATTAGGGGGTTGAATGATAGGTGATGAAATCAATTTCTCTTTCAACAATTTAAATGCTTGTTTACAAATTTCATCAAAATTGAATTTATGTTCTTTTTGTAATAGCTTGCATAAAGGTTGAACAGTTTTAGAGAAATCCTTAATAAACCTTCTATAGAATCTAGCATGGACTAAGAATGATCTTACCTCTCTTACCGTAGAAGGATAAGGAATAGATTTAATCACATCAATCTTGGCTTTGTCAACGAC
This sequence comes from Apocynum venetum, assembly GCA_019593545.1. NCBI lineage: Eukaryota > Viridiplantae > Streptophyta > Magnoliopsida > Gentianales > Apocynaceae > Apocynum > Apocynum venetum. The sequence goes on from SRSM01000149.1 coordinate 2,289,793, forward strand.
TAGTCCTTTTGGTGAAACTACGTGCCTTAACACAATTCCTTGTTCTACCATACAATGACACTTTTCATAATTGAGAACAAGGTTAGTCTCAACACACCATTTAAGCACAAGTTCCAAATTTTCTAAACATGAATCAAATGAATTTCCATAGACAGTGAAATCATTTATGAAAATTTCAATGATATTCGTGACAAAATCAGAAAATAAGGACATTGTGCATCTTTGAAAGGTAGCGGGTGCATTGCATAAACCAAAATACATTCTTCTATAAGCATAAGTACTGAATGGGCATGTAAAAATAGTCTTACCTTGGTCTTCTGGGGCAATAGCAATATGAAAATAACCAAAATAATCATCAAGGAAACAATAATGAGAACGACTAGATAGACGTTCTAACATTTGATCCATGAAAGTAAAGGGAAAATGGTCTTTCCTAGTTGATGCATTAAGTTTCCTATAGTCTATGTTGACTCTCCAATCATTTTTCACTCTAGTAGAAACTTTCTCACCTTCAGAGTTCTCTACAATAGTTATTCCACTTTTCTTTATAACAACATGTACAAGACTTACCCAATGTGAATATGTGATTAGGTAGATGATACTAGCATCAAGAAGTTTTAGAATTTCAACTTTTACTACATCCATTATAGGAGGATTTAGTCTCCTTTGTGACTCTCTAGTTGGTTTAGCTCCATCTTCTGACAATATATGGTGCATGCATGTTGATGTGCTAAGACCTTTAATGTCGGCTAAAGTCCAACCGATGACAGTCTTGTTGTCCCTAAGCACAGAAACTAACCTCTCTTCTTGGGAAGATGAGAGATTGTTAGCAATAATTACAGATAAAGCATTACCTTCATTCAAATATGCATATTTCAAATGAGATGGTAAAGTTTTAAGCTCATGTGACGGGGGACAAACAACAGATAGTAAAATTTTATCATGTGAGGTAGGCAATGCAATTTTTGAATTACTAACAGGACATGCAGATAAATCTTTGACAGCTTGTTTGAGTTCATTGTCACATTCCACAGATAAAGTGTCAAGAACATTTTCATCTATGCTTAAGTTCATAATGGATTGCATTATTTCAGTGTAGCTCAAATCAAATATATCTTCAATAAGTGGATCTATAATATCCACAACGGAAACTGTAGAACATTCATCAAAATGGTACTTCATGGCATCAAATATGTTAAAAATGGTCTATTGATGGTTTAGCACCATCAAATTCTATTGATAAGTACTTTCATTAACATCAATCTTAGTTCTATCAGTTTTCAAAAATGGTCTACCTAACAGAATAGGTGACTGTGATGAACAAGTATTTTGGTTATCCTCAGTTTTCAAAATGTAGAAATCTACAAGGAATACTAAATCATTTACTTTAACCAGTACATTTTCTATTAGTCTTTTTGGATAAGCCAAAAACTTATTAACTAACAGAATAACAATTGTAGTAGGGTTCATTGGTTCCAAATTTAATGAGTTATAGATTGTATAAGGCATAACATTAATAGAGGCTCCTAAATCTAGCATACAACATCAGACTACCTTATCACCAATTGTACAAGGCATAGCGAACATACTTGGATTTTTTTGCTTTGGAGGAAGTTTCTGTTGGAGAACAACAGACACACATTCCCCCACACTGATTCTCTCGTTACCTTTAAACTTCTTGTTGGTACAAAGTTCTTTTAGAAACTTAGCATAATGAGGAATCTGTCTTATTGCATCCAAAAGAGGAATGTTGATTCAACTATCTTGAAGATCTCCACATATTTCTTGTTCTTAGTTAACTTATTAGGAAAATGAGGACTTACCTAAGGAATAGAAAGAGAAAATTATCCTATTTGAGAAACTTTGTCGAAAGTTGTTAGGCTTGAAATAGGTGTTTTCTCCATGACTTTATTTTCCTCTGGTCTCTTGGATTCTTCCAACACTTTACCACTTATCAATGTTGCAACACTAGCATTTTCTCTTGAATTGAGTGGTTGTGATGGAAGTTTATTGAAAAACTGTGTTTTCAATTGACCTAACACATAAGCCATTTGCCATACCTGATTCTCCAAATTGTGAATGCTGGACTTTGTATCCTTTTGGAAGGACATGGTATCTCTCTGAAAGATATAGAACTTGAAGCTAGAGATTTCACCATATCTTCTAAAGACATACTCTGTTGTTAGTTCTTAGGAGGTTGATGAGGATTTTGGTGTTGATTAGGAACAAAGCCTCCTGGGTTCATTGGTGGCCTAACCCTTTAGTTACTCCATCTAAAGTTAAGATGGTCTCTCCACCCGTCATTGTATGCGCTAGATAATGGATTGTGTCTTCTTTGAGGTTAGTTCTGAAAATTACCCATGGCATTGACGTGTTCCTCTTGAAATAGTGTAGGACAAGAATCTGTAGGGTGGCTATGGCCTAAACAAATTTCACAGGCTTTTACAGGTGCATTGATTCTTTTCCCAACTAATTGACCAGCTAAATTGGTAAGATGATCTAATCTTTGCTCAATTTGTGTAGATGATGATGATGATAAAGCATCTACTTTATTAACTTTCTTGACAATATAATTCCTAGTGTTAAAAGATTATGAATTAGCAACCATGTTAGCTATTAATTCAAGTACAGCTTGTGGTGTTTTATCTGATAGAGCACCACCACTAACAGCATCAATTGTCATCCTGGCATAAGAAATAAAACCCTCATAGAACTATTCAATTAATAATTGTTCAGGTATTTGATGATGTGGACAACTAGCACATAATATTTTAAATCTTTCCTAATATTTATACAATGTTTCACCAGTTTGTTGTCTGATGCTACTTATATCTTTTTGGACTGTTACAGTTCTAGATGCATGATAATATTTAACTAGAAAAACTCTTTGCATTCCAGTCCAATTTTGAATAGATCTCGAAGGAAAATCATATAACTAATATTTTGTACTATTTTGTAAGTTTAAAGGAAAAGAACGCAGTTTAATCAGTTCATCTCTTGTGCCTTCTTGTTTCAAATTAGTGCAAATAACATGAAATTCCTTAATGTGATTAAGCAGATCTTCTCTAGGTAAATCTATTAGAAGTTGGCAAACATTGTATAAAATCAGTATGCATTTTAAAATTACCATAAACTTGTGGAAAAATAATGCATAAAGCTTGTTCATCAAGAGTAGGAGCAATGAGTTCTTTTAGAGATATTTGTTTCAAAGCTATATTAAAAATATCAGCAGGAAGAATATCACCATAAATAAGTTAGGTATTCGGTTCATTTTCTGCTTTGCCTTCTTCAAGATTCACAGCTTGTTCTCTGATCTCAACTGGTATTTTACTGTCTTGTTCTTCCCCGGTGAACTTGTTGTCTGGCGTCACCAAATGAATGAAATCTGTATCTCAATATCACTAAATGAATGAAATCTATCACAAAAGAAAAAGATTAACAATTTTAAGTAGAAATAAAGACATCTTCTAGGATTAAATAAATCCAAATAGAAATTAATTACAAAGAAAATTATCTCATAATCTCATTTATTAATAACTTAACACATATCCTTGCTAACAAAAGAAAATTACTCACAATACATATTTAATAAATATAAGATGGAATTTATAAACATTAGAAAGAAAATTTGAAAAATAAATTCCTCGGAAATATTGAAATTATCCGGACATAATTCTTTACTAAATATTACAAAAAAACCTTAAAATATTATTCTAAAAATTCTGAAAAATACATTAAGATGAAGACAATAATAAAAGAAATAAATTGCAAAATAAATGGAGAAGATTGGAGTTAAATTGGTGTTGAAATGATAAAAATAAGCCTCCAATTTATAGGCACAAAAATCAAGGACAAAATGGTCATTTTGCACCCTAAAGTCTTGAAAATTTAGTTGGTGGCCTAATTTTTCCCAAACTTCACCAGGTGTCGCATCCTCATTGGTTCACATTGCGACTTCTAGAAGCACCACTTGTCATCTTCTTATTGTGCCACGTTATCGGATAACATGGATTTTTTTTTTAACTTCTCCAACATTTCTTCTTTTTTTTATCTCCATAATGAACTAAAATACATTGGAAAACTTATAAACAAAGAAATAGAAGGAAAAAGTGAAATATATCCATTAAATAACATAATTAACTGATTTTGAAACAAAATATAGTCATTAAATAATAAAAAAAATATGTTAATTTATGAGTACATCACTTAGATATAAAGGATTTCAACCATAATTTAAATAAACAATATTTGAAATTCATGCCTCGTATTCATAGTCATACTATAAATACCAGGCAAAACAAAATTTGCAATCTGCATAGGTATTAGAATAAGATTAAGGCATAATTAGTTGCACAAAATTACTGAATCATTCAGCTAATGGTTGACTCTGATACCACATGTTAATAAACACATAACATATTACGTAGCGAAAAACTAAATTAGAATATTATACCTTTAGCTTTAATTGATCAAGTACAATAATTACTCATTTGTTTCGATTTTTGATCTTGTCACCAAAGCTTTCTCAATGTAATGAACAAGAAAGAAAATTTTAATTTGATAGAACTTCTAGCCTATGTCGTCACGGGCACATATATATAGGTAGATTAGGGACCCTCAAAAGCAATTACTAAATTCATACGAAATAGGATTTCCTTCCATCAAGGAAATTAGACATCTAATAGGATTACAAAACCAATAAATATTTGGCTATTTAATAGGAATTGACCAACTTAAAAAATCAATTAGAATTCAACCAAATCTTTAATTGAAATATTCTAGAATCAATTTAGGATTTCGATCAAATATCTAATTAGATATTTTCAATAATTGAATTAATCAAATAATGTGGGTCTCGAAAGACACAATTCTTACATTCTTTTCTTTGAATTTAGCAGGCTTGCAAAAGGTGATCCGCATGGCATTTCTCTTGCAAAATGGGCCAAATTTTAGTTTAAAGAACCGAACAAGTATGAAGAACTTTCTTCACAACACTAAGGGAAGGAATATCATTCAAAGCCAAATAATACCGCAATCCAAATGGAAGAGTCTAATGAACCATATAAGATTCAAAATGTTCCAAAATATGTGCAGGGAGAACCATATTTTGCTATTCTTTTATCTAATTGGACATTCAATTTTCTTCTTCCTAGACAAAAAAGTTGATCATACGTATTTGTTCAGTTGATTTCAAAGTAGCAAGGTTTATTGCTCTGCACAAGATTCTTGTTTGCAATACAAGTCCATGCGAGAGTCAAGTTCTGTTTCTCATTCACTATGTCTATGCATGAATTTCTCAATATTTTGATACACTCTACAAACATGTTAGATTAAACTTGATCGCAAGAATGACTGAATTTCATACAGTAAGGAATGACTAAATATTTTTTTCATCTGATGCATCAAATTAAATATCTTCCCCAAATGTTGCTCTATCATTTGAAACTTTCAGCCTTTAGAGTAAAAACGAAATACCCTTAATTGATGATAGATATTTTTGTCTTTGACTTGGTCAGATCACTTGATTGGTTTCCGTTCGATCTTTCTGAGTCTTCACCAAAGAGAACATTTATTTGATTTAATCTTATAGCCTACACAAGTTTTGCAAACAATTTGGATTTTAGTTGTGAAGTAGCTAAAGAATAAATAAAATTTTCCTTCAAGAAACAAGAAACACAAAAATTTAGAATTAAATTTCACTTGAATTTTGCCGGTGCTTTGCTAAATTGATAATTTTTTCATATGGTTGGAATTGATTTCTCATTTTAAAAGTGGAAGCCAATTTTTTTTTCCAAATTTACAAGTGTTAATTTGAATTTTCACCCCTCTCATTAATTAAAAATTTTGTATTTCTAGACGAAAAACACAATTATTTGTCGTTGAAAGAAATTAAAACCGGTGACAAAATTTCATTTCCACATTAAATAACAACTCCGGTTTTCCATTTTCAAGGTGAACAACTACAACTACTACTACTACTACTACTAATAATAATAATAATAAATGCTCTAACAATAATAATAATAATACTACGAAAATCTTAGATATCCGAATGTATGCTGGAGCTTTTGTTGATCAATTTGTCACTGGCAGGGTAGAGAGTGGAGCTGGGATATTTTTATCCTTTTTGTTGACGTATTTTTTGGCCCATGTAGTCCTGGATCTTTCGGGTCTTGAATTTAGTTGTTTCTATAGCTAGAGAGGCCTTTTTGTCTGGTTTGTTGTATCTGGAGGTTATTCCACCTCTTATTATTACATATTTATAATATATTTAGCCCGTCCAAAGAAAATTGAAACGATCACTTCTTAAAAATAAATATAATTTTCATTTAAACTTCTAATAGTAACTTACTTCATTTGAAAGATTTATATATTTTACTAACTCTTAAAATTACACTACTACTGACCACATTAATAACTAGGAGGATAATGTAGTAACTTTATTATCTCAAAGACTCTATTTAATTCTTGTATTAATTCAAAAAATAGATATTTCTAATTGAAAATAGTATAAAACGACCTTAAACATGTTAAAAGAGAAAAAAAACATGAAACCCTATTAAGGAATCATAACTATGGCCAACCTCAACCAATTCCCGGCCACACTGCCACCACATAGCCGGTGTTGCTCTCATTTGACTATTGGGACTATATATATGTAACTTGGTGATTTACTAACTCGCAAATTCTTTGTTGTTATTAGGGGTGGCAAAATAAGCTCGGTCCATCGGAACAGTTCGAAAAGTTCACAATATAAATTGAGTTGGATTTCATTTTTCTTAGTCAGAGAAAAATCAGGCCTAAATGGCCTAGCCCGTTGACCCGCGGGCCAATTGGGTTCGGGTCATTTTAACCCGTGGGCTGACAAGCCGATCCAGTTCCTAAAAAAAAAAATTAAGTCACTCTCATAGTAGCAATTGGTTCTATTCTATAACTTTTATTACATGGTTAGCCTTAACTCCCTCTTTCCTACATTATGTTTGATGGCTTAAATGATTTTTTTTTATGTAGTAAATGAATGAATATTATGTTTGTGTTTGATGGTTTAAATATTTTTTTTGTTTGCTTGAAGATGGTTGGTTTGTTTTAAAAGTTTTTGATGTAAAAGTATAAATGTACTGCAGGCTATAGATATAAACATTACATAACATTATGTTTTATCTTTTATGATTTAAATTTGTTGAAGTTGAGATGACATAGTGGGCTGTTTTAGTATTTTTTGGGCCAAAATAAGATTATAAATGTGTTGTTTATTTGTAAATAGTTTAATAAATTTGTTTTTTCAGCCAATAAAATCATAATTTGAAAAGCCATTTTGACTCGTTGGCCCGTGGCCCATGTAGAGCTGAACTGACTCGTACAATTTCAGCCGGTCCAATTACGTCGCTTGACCCGGATCGACTCGCCCTTTTTGCCACCCCTACTTGTTCTGATGCTTTCTTTGACCTTGACACTAAAATTTCAGAAAAGAGAGAGATTAGATAGAGAAGCACATAGTATTAATTGCATCTTTACCAAATTATACTGAGCATAAATTTATCCGGTTTCTTCATCAATTTTGGTGTTGCAAGACAAAAATAACAAGACAATTTCAAGATAAAAAAGATATTGCTGATAAAATGTTGAACTGTTCAATTTTCTGTCACTTTTTGTTTAATGAAACAAATAAGGATACCATGATTTGGACGTTGGAACATAAGAAATATTATGTCTCCAATGTCAAGAAACTCTAAGTTTAGTCGTTAGTCTTTTTTTTTCTCCAATAAAATTTACTTTATTATTATCCCAAATCACTTTGTATTTGTTTATTTATAAAACTTGTCTTATTTGTTTATCAATCAATTACCAAACTTGGTGAGTGGATCCTTGCATTCTTGGTCAGTATGGTCATTATTTGCATTGCTAACAGATTTGGACTGCAAAACATTCTAATTTTACACGCAACTCTCCCATGGTTTTTAATCATCTTGTGGACTATAAATATATCCTCAATTGAGTCCATTTTTCCAGGCTTAGACAAAGAAAAATCCAGTTAAAATAATCCAATTCTTTACCTACTTAGAAATGGAGTTCTTCTATATCTCACTTCTTAGCATATTTCTAATCTTTGTGTCAATCTCTTTCCATCTCCTATTTCCTGAGAAAAAATCCGGGTTTGCCCGAAAATTACCACCCGGCAAGACTGGGTGGCCGATGGTCGGAGAAAGCCTAGAATTTCTCTCCTCAGGGTGGAAGGGTCACCCTGAAAAATTCATATTTGATAGGATGTCAAAATATTCATCCCAAGTATTTAGGACTCACCTTTTAGGTGAAAAGGCAGCTGTTTTTTGTGGTGCAAATGGGAACAAATTCTTGTTCTCAAATGAGAACAAGCTTGTCCAGACATGGTGGCCTGACTCGGTGAACAAAGTTTTCCCATCCTCAACACAATCGTCATCAAAAGAAGAAGCCATCAAGATGAGAAAAATGCTTCCAAATTTCCTTAAACCGGAAGCTTTACAACGATATGTTGGCATCATGGACCACATTGCTCAAAGACATTTTGCCTCTGGCTGGGAAAACAAATCACAAGTTGAAGTTTTTCCTCTCACAAAACGTTTTACCTTTTGGTTAGCATGCAGATTATTTGTGAGTGTCGAAGATCCTAACCATGTCGATATATTGGCCGATCCTTTCAATCGTTTGGCTTCTGGACTTATTTCTATCCCCATAGACTTGCCTGGAACCCCATTTAACAAGGCCATAAAGGCATCAAATTTCATTCGGAAAGAGCTTTTGGCCATTATCAAACAAAGAAAACTTGATTTGACTGTGGGAAAAGCATCACCAACACAGGATATTTTGTCTCACATGCTCTTGGCTATTGATGAAAATGGGAAGTTCATGAATGAATTGGATATTGCTGATAAAATTCTTGGTCTGTTGATTGGAGGCCATGACACTGCAAGCTCTGCATGCGCTTTCATTGTCAAATATCTTGCTGAGTTACCGGATATATATGAGGGAGTCTACAAGGGTAAGTATTGTCTTTCTTTTACTTTCCATTTACTTCCCCTTTGAAACATATAACCTCCTCAACTATTAGGTCGGAATTAATTTCAACATCTCTTTTAGGTTAATCTAGAGTCGGTGAAAATTTAACGAGCAAGAAGTCTTAGGTTTCAATCCCCATTTCCGCAATTCCGCCTGTTATTATGCAAGTACTCATATTTTCAAAACTTCGACTTCCATCCAGAGTTATGGATTATTATGCACGAATAACATGTTAAGTCTATTATTGAAAATTTATTGTTAGACTATACATGAGGAATGTGCTAAAAAATTAAATTTAACTATTATATATAAGTTTAAACTTTTTGAAGAGGTGGAAACTTAACACTTTATACTTAAAAACCTTAAGCAATTATTTTTATTTTTATTTTTAAGCTAAATTTAGTTTTTTTTTATTCTTGATTTCTTGACTTCAACTTTTTTACTTAATAAAAAGTTTTTTGTTTAAAAAAAATGTTTTTAGAAAAGTTTCCTAATGATAATTTTTGAAAGGGTTAATTCATCGTGTTAAAAATAACAAAATATTTTCTTAATTTTTAAAAATAATGCTCGTTCCATTTCATATTAAGTGTTGTTTTAAAATTTAAGCTTTGTTTCATATTAAGTGTCATTTAACAAAATTTTGACATTGTTTATTTATTTTACCTTTCCATTCATGAAATATCATCTTGTGTAAGAAATGATTTTTCTTTCTCTATATCTTGAAATTATGAGGAGAGAGAATAAGTGAGCTATTAATTAAGGGAATATTAGTCATTTTCAAAAGATTTTTAATTTGTGTGAAATATCTTACAATAATACATAATATGAAGTGGATGGAGTATTTGTACTAAGAATGTGTACCGATTCCCGAGTCCTTACTTCAATGACTTGAGAAAATATTTTTTAGAAACTTCTTTAGAAAATAATTAAATTTATGCTTTAAATTGGTAAATCTTTTTTTATTACACTATAAGTTGAATAAGTGAGAAATAGTTTATCTTCAAATTTAATTTAATTTTTTCTTTTTTTATTACAAGACATCCTTCTAATTTATAACCAAATAAAAGAAGACAGATATTATTTTCCTTGCTAAACTTGCAAATAGGGCCATTTTATGATAAATTAAACTCCTATAGTTTTTACCCTTTTTCCGTTTATATTCCATGAACATAACCTAGAGATTATATTGTGATACAAAATGTTAACAACTTGTCATACAGTACCAATTCAATAGTATGTTTTGGATAATACTTACATATAAATATTCAACAAATATAATTACAAAAGATCAAATCTAGCGGAATCATAATTTGAATTTCGACCACAGGAATGATTTCGAATCTCACATCACTTCAAAATCACAGCAAAATGATTTTGAGCCAATATGGCTGCTGCCCCTTGATTACTTTTTTATTTTTGATAGAAAAAGCTGCCCCTTGACTAGTACTAATGTTAATTATTCATCAACCCACCAATTTCCCCATTTAATGATCGAATGTTTTCCTTTTCATCCGTCAGTTTCTCCTCCACTATTAAGATCGAGTCTGGTAGCCTTTGAAAAAAAAAAACAAAAAAGACCAACCAAGAAACATATCATACCACAGCTTTTCATGACCACCTAAAACAGTAATTAACAAACAATGCATGCTAAAAACTAGAAAAAAATGGTCTATCCATGCATAGTTGTCTTTCTTTCTTGGATAGATTCCATACTTTAACTGCTAGCATATGCACTGACTATCTTCTTTGGATTGGCCGGCCATGAAATATTGTAGCAAGGAATAGCATCTGTGTCTAATTCTAATTTTTAAAATATACATAATATAATTTTTTATTTTTTATTTTTTGCAGAGCAAATGGAGATTGCCAAGTCAAAGGCACCTGGTGAACTACTAAACTGGGAGGACATACAGATGATGAAGTACTCATGGAATGTAGCTTGTGAAGTCCTTAGACTTGCACCGCCTCTCCAAGGGGCCTTTAGAGAAGCCATCACTGATTTCATGTATAATGGATTCTCAATCCCTAAAGGCTGGAAGGTAATTTGTTTTCATTTTTTTTTCTTGAAGGGCGCAAACGCAAGAGCTGGAAGGTAAAATTACATACAAAAAGGAAAAAAAATTTACCTGACCACTATTGAATTCTGCATCGGTCAGGTTGATTTGAAACAATTCTTTTTTTTTATAAAGGATTGGCAAGTCCCCCTTATATTAGATATCTTATCGATTAGAGTTATACCAATGCTCATTTTCTTATATAAATACACCTAAATTTGTGTCATGAAGATAAATTATTCGTTAAGATCAGAACCTTTTGATTGTATTGTTAATTTCTTTTTTAAAATGTTGAAAAAGAAATCATAAAAAAAACACAGTTGTCTTGTTCTCATAAAGTTCTGCTTAATTGATTCAGCTATACTGGAGTGCAAATTCAACCCACAAAAACCCTGAATTTTTTCCAGAGCCACAGAAATTTGACCCTTCAAGATTTGAGGGATCTGGTCCTGCTCCTTATACATTTGTGCCCTTTGGTGGAGGACCACGAATGTGCCCTGGAAAAGAATATGCAAGACTGGAAATTCTTGTTTTCATGCATCACTTGGTTAAGAGGTTCAGGTGGGAGAAAATCATTGCTGATGAGAAAATTATTGTTGATCCAATGCCAATTCCTGCCAAGGGTCTACCAGTGCGCCTCTTTCCTCACAAAGCATAAAATTTTTATTTTTCGTCATGTTGGGATGTTAAATTCCTGAAGCAATAATTTATATATTGTGCTAATTTAATATTCTTTACTTTCCATTAATGCATATAATAGTACTTTTATTAATCATTTGAGTTGAAACATGAAGAGAATTCATCGAAGGCTCAAAGGTTCAAATATTGTTCCTTAGCCCTAACCATCTGAAAATATGCATGATCTTTTTATATGTCCTTTCATTTAGTCCTTTTCTAATTTTTTTTATTCGAATTCACTGCCAAAATCTTAGAGATTTATCTTATTTGAACAATCAATACAAGAGTAAAAGTGTAATATTTTCTCCATCCAAAATTGAATATCCATTTGATACAAGAATAGGTAACTTATATTAACTATTGGTGTAGCTCAAAATACTATCCATTAAAAAGTCCCAAATCGGCTAATGAACCAAGTTCCAATGACCACAAAATAGTTCTGAACCTCAAACGATTGATGTCACCAAGCCCGTAAACCATTTTTTAGGAGTGAGTTCTTGGAGTAACTATAGAAAACCTTCAATATCTCTCGGTGCAATGCAAAATAGGTAAATGGTTGGACAATAGAACTTCGGAATGGACAAATTTTATTACTTTGAACAACTCAAGCAGTTACAAAGAATTTTTCAGCCTAACTAACTTACTCATAAACCTAAAGCAAGGCAAAGATTGAAAATACAAAGTGGTAAGAAAGCTGAAAAGGAGAGTTATAAACAAAGCTATCTAAGTTTAAGGAAAGCAAAAAGGATAAAGGTGGAAAAGTAATTTGATAAAAGATAACTAGTTTGATTTGATGTTGTGGATGTCCCCTTGCTTCATCTTCATTTGTTCTTATTTATAGGCGATTGGCTCGGTCAATTTTCTTGGTTATCGAGCTCAATTATCTCATGCTCCCCATGTTTACACATCCCTTGGAACCATTCCCTCCATGACTGAATGACATCTACAGCCATTTCTGCATGTTTGAAGTAGTGAGAGTAGTGGTTTTACCAGCTTATCAGAAAACTAGTTATGTCCATGAGTTGTCTCCTACTATAAGTTGATCTCCAATCACCACAGCTTCAGCCTATGTCATGGACTATTTTCTATTGATTAGGAGTTCGTATTGGCTATTTATGAAAAATAACTTTTTTTTTGTTAACACATGCCCCTCGTTTCTCTCCTTTATCATCTATCGGGAAAAAAAAATGAGAAGTGATGATCTCATGCAACAAAATTCAGAAATTATGTTTAGTTGAGGGATTAAGATCTCAACTTTGCAGACAAAATGAAAGTTAAGAGGTTTTAAGTAAAAAATTGTAAATTCCAAGTGTACCCTTAAGCTTTATCTCATATGAAAACGCTCTTTATTTGAACTACTAAGTCAATTAGATATTTCCCAAAAAAAAAATATATTAAGTCATTTAGATAAGATGTGAAAAATCCTTAGCAAAACAATCCTAATTACTTTAAGAATTTTTTTAATTAATTTTTATGAACCAAAAAATATTTGTTAACTTGAATTTTAATAAACTACATTGTTTTGAAAGAAAATTACCAGTGAATGATATCATGATAGACTTTCCATTGATGATGAAAATAATTTTTAAAATTTTTATTTTTTTCTCCAAATCATTTTATTTGATTCGTTGTGACCATTTCTGTGGCATATGTTCATGGTGGATCTTAGATTCAAGATAGTGCAGTCAATTTTCTGGATTGGGCAGATTGTTATGGAAGGAGTGCAGGATTTGTTTTCGATTATGAGAGGTTGCAGTGACAAGTTTTAGCCAAGGCTTTCTACTGCCGAGTTTTAGCTATGTAGTTGTGGCTTCATTATTTCTCATTTGCAGGCCATTCTCAACTCGCTTCCTGTAGAATTCTCTAGCAGCTTTGATGGCAAGAGTGAGCCAGCATGTCTCGGTTGTGGGCTACAAAGTTGATGGACAATTATTATTTGAATTGTATAGGTTGAGGATAATTTTGGGTTGTCTTGGTTGGTGGGGTATTTTGGTTGGAGTTTGGTGCTTTCTTTATTTTAGTTTTGGCCTTGTCTATTGGTCTAGATGATAGCTAATAGCTAAATTTTTGTTTCTATTGCTTATGCCTATTATTAATATTATATGCCTTTCAAAAAAAAAAAAATTTATTGTATTCTATTGTTATTTTGTCTTTTGTTCTTCAGTTTGAATATCCTATTTTCACAACAAGTGGTATCCGTGTTCGTTGTATATACGGAAGATCCAAACAAAAACAAACGTAAGTATATGGAACGAGCTCTGATACCATTTATTGTGAGAATGAGAGATCCAAACAAAAACAAACGTAAGTATATGGAACGAGCTCTGATACCATTTATTGTGAGAATGAGAGATCCAAACAAAAACAAGCTGAAGAACAAAAGAGGACAGCCATTACAATTTCAGGTGTGAAGAGGACAGCACTAGAATTTACAGATATAAATAAATGCCTTTTAATGGTATCTTGGCAGTATATGAGTCAAATATCCATCCAAAGGTTGATTTTTTCTCACAAAAATTTCTCCCAACATATAAGATAAGAATGAGGATTTTCACATAGTTTGACAACAAGATCTCTAATGTACTTACATAATAGTCCAAGATAGAGCATTGCTTGAATGGATTAAAAGATGCAGACAAAAAGTATGCAATGAGTTGAATGATTATAAGATGCATGGTTGAATTGATATATATACTTGAATATTGGTCGATTAGTGCAATGATGATACTGAACAAAAAAAGTAATTAAAAAGAGAGTTCAATAATGATGATAGGCATTGCAGCAAGCCGGCAAAAGAAGCATAGAAGCCGGCGCATTAATACAATGGACCAAAATTGAAAAGATGACCATGTATCCCGGGCGTAAGATAAATCAAAAAGGCATTGCCTATCATCCACGATAACCACAGTAGCAGTAGGCAGGGTCGGAGCTCCGAACGGGCAGCCCAACAGTATCCTCACCAAAATTATGTTTAGCCATTAGCCCAATCTAAAGTTATGTTTAGTTGAGGGATTGAGATATCAGCGTTGCCGCAAAAATGCAAGCTGGGAGGTTCTAAGTAAAAATTTGTAAATACCAAGTTTACCCTTTAGTTTTAGTAGCTTTTTCCTTAAGCTTTATCTCATAAGAAAACACTCTTTATTTGAATTACTAAGTCATTAGATATTTCCCCAAAAACAAAAAAATACTAAGTCAGTAATATAAGATGTCAAAACTATTTGGTGTGATCTCTAAATCATTACATCAAATATAAAACATCTAACATTACATAAAAATCTATAGCATTACTAAATATTAAAAATTGATTTGGTTGAAGTGTTGAAATCTCTTCATTATCTCATCCGAGTTTCTATTGCGAATGTTTCAGTTAACACAACGATTCATTTAAGGTATTTAGGGATCAAATTCTTGAAATATAGCTTCTATATTACTTAACAAGTCTCCTGTCGAGAGTGTTGTAACATAAATTTTTCGTGCAATAGGAAAAAACCAATTTATGTTCCACTGTTTTATTAAGAAATGCTAATCAACTATCGAAGAATGAAAATTTAAAAGACAAATTGATTTATTATACAATTTTAAGCTGAACCAAAAAGTTATATTGACTAATTGTTCTAACATGTCATAACCTCTAACAATGCTATGAATGCATCACCATGTTTCAACATGAGATCGTTATGCGTTGATTGATTGAGTCAATTTGTAGCTAATCAAATCTCATTGCACTCATATACTCTATTTAGAGAATTTTGAATGATACGTACCGTAAGAGTATAACTTATATGTGTTGTTTGAACAACCGTTCCGATCAATCCAGAATTGTCTCTTCTATATACTACACCAATATTTCATCTAGCTAATGGTCTTCCTAAAACTACTCAGAAAAGAAAAAAAGATCTCTAGTTGTTATCAATGGAATTTCTCTAGCATGGAATATTTGACTTGGACAATTTGAAGAAATTATATATATATATATATATATATATTTCTGTGAGAATATTTCTTGAATTTTAATCATAGTTGATTAGGGATTCTAGATGAGATAGAGTTTTTTAATTATTCAAGACTTTTGGTTTTATTTATACTTGTTCTAATTAGTGAAGATTATTATTTTGGAATCCTGTTATATTTATATTTGGATAATGTATTCGAAGTATAGACAAGTATAACTAGATGCTTTGCAATGCAATGCGCTGCAATTACAAAATATCTTTTGCTTGTCTGTGGATGTAGATCAATTTGATAGAACCACGATAAATCTTGTATTTCTTTATTATTTTATCTTTTGTTCTTAACTTTGTTTCTTATTTGGATCTCTCAATTTTCACAAGAAGTGGTATCCGGCGCATAACATATATTCATTTGAAACATTCAATGCCATTACAGTTTCAAGTGTGAAGAGGACAGAACTAGAATCTACTGATAAAATTAAATGCCTTTTACTGGTATCTTGGTAGTATACGAGTCAAATATCCATCCAAAAGTTGAGTTTTTCTCACAAAAATTCTCCCTACATAAGGTTAAAATGAGGATCTTCATATAGTTTGACAACAAGACCTCTCACGTAATTATATAAATTATAATAGTCCAAGAAAGAGCATTGCTTGAATGGATTAAAAGATGCATATATACAAAAAGTATGCAATGAGTTGAATGATTATAAGATGCATGGTTGAATTGATATATATACATGAATGTTGGTCGATTAGTGCAATGATGATACTGAATAAAACGAAACATAAAAAGTAATTAAAAAGAGAGTTCAATAATGATGATAGGCATATATTGCAGCAAGTCAGCAAAAGAAGCATAGAACCGGCGCATAATACAATGGACCAAAATTGAAGCTAACCATGTATCAGGCAGGGGCCTTAGTTGAGCTGTAGCAACAATAGTTTTTAGTAAGTAAAGAAAAGCAAAATAAAAAACTTAAACAAGAATAAAAACTAATAAAAAAAATTAAAATCACAAGCTAGTTGATGCTTTCAATTATGGATACCGTATAATTTTTGATAGGTGAAATCTTTAACTAATAGTATTTCATAGTTGAGTGACTTTGTACTATATATGAGAATGTAATTTATAGCCTCCATTTTAGAAGAATTGAAAGTACATTTTGTCTTAACTACCGCGTAGGAACGTCTTGGAGTGGCATTAATGTTCAACTCCACTTGTTTCTTTGCGAAACTAAATATGGCAAATGACTCCTTAAAATTAGGGGGGTTGACACCTTCCGAATCTCATGAATGGGGACTGTGAACAACCTCAAAATTAGGTATTGCATTTCACACAACAATTTCCAACCTTTGCTGATGGAGAGTAGGTTCATCATCGACCGTGTCCTCTGACAATATCCCATATACATCTTGATGCTTTGAAAACTTATTATTACATCTGTCCAAAATATAAATATAATTTGATGGATTCACTTTTACACAGACCATGTAACTTTTTTGTTTTTAAAATGCTCTTAATTATTAAAGGTGTGTTTTATTGGAACTCATGCTTGTTATTTTACAAGGATGAGAAAAGGTGAGAGAAAATATAGGGAATGGATAAGGGTATTATGTGAAAAAAGAGGTAAAATATCTCTAAAAAGTCATAAAACTATTTATATTTTGAGACAATCGTAAATGACTCTAACCACTTATATTTTTGGACGAATGTAGTGTTATTTATGTTGTTAAAAAAATACATTATCATCCCTTTGTTACTAATTTAATGTTCGAAATTAAATGTATATATTTTTTAAAATAAATAAATTTTATATCTAAATTTCTACTGATAATCCTTTTATTTAAAAAATGTACATCTCACTAATTTGTATAGTCTCATGATTAATGCCATTAATATAAAAATATTGTGATAAATTATTTAAGATCAAAGGATCTACTCAATATATTTCTAAATAAATCAAATGTAAATGTTCAATTCTAGAAGGACAGATTATTGATTTTTTAAATAAATTTTTTCAAAGAAATATTTTTGATAATTTCTTAAATGTTAAACAACTGGAAAATATAGAAATATAAATAAAAAATATTGAAGGAAAGAAAATAAAGATGTTGAACCAATGGGGTTACCAAAGCATTCCTATCGTGAATTTGTTTCCCGGTCATACTTAGTTTACTTGTTAACTCAGCTTGATTTGATTTTGTTTCCGGCACAAAGCACTGTTTTTGTTTGGTTTTATAACGTGGCACTTGCATTCACATGTTGAAAGGAATAACTAACTCGTTTCTATCAACTTTTGGAGTCAAGAAATTAATAAAACAGTAATCTAATTAAAGTCAAAATTACCTGAGTTCTTCGATCAGATCACACAAGAATCTGCAATATTACAATATTATCAAATATAGTGATTTTTATAAAAATTTAAAATTCAGAGATGTTTTTATACCGAGAATCTTACCTAATTACTCCCTTAGGCAAAATTTAACTGTGATTTTCTTTTTTTCTTGTCTTAAATTACATGTCTCTGCACATATTGATAAAACGGATCTACATATTATTTATATAAAATCATGAGTTCAACTCATAATTTCAATAATTGTCATTTTATTTTTTTAAAAAATACGTGTCTTGTATTCTCTAAAAATAATTGCATGCGTCTTAAATAAAAGTACTATCAATAAATTAGCAATATAATTTGGCAAGAGGGAGTATTATTGAATTACGAAACATAAAATTTGATTTAGTTCCTATAGAATAGAAACTTTCCAATTAATTTAATTCACAATATCATATCTATGTAAATTTTTAAACTCTAGATATTAATTCCATTACGTTGTCTCATATACTTAATTGCTACCACACGATTAATGATATCATCATTCTATATGTGCATCAATTAAGTCACTTAAATTCTTTTAATAATGTTATTTTTTGTTTCAGTGTTCCGTATCTCCAGAAGTTAATTTCATGGAAGAATAACATTATTGATGTGGTGTAGTGAGTGTATATATTATAATACAATATCTTACTGAAGATTCATAATTAAAATTTTAGCCTATGGAGCTGAATTCCCATAGATAAATGGAATGATTTCAATGAGAAATAAAGTAATTCGGCAATTTTATAAAAATAATCGGAGATCGTAAAAAATAGGTTCTCATAAATTATGACAATTTTAGGAAACTTTTCAAAAAATACTAGTAAATAACTTTTCCTATTAATTAGTTACTCGTTTATATTTTCGTATTACCTGTACATAAACATATATATTCTCAAAAATCTTACTATATGGATCCTTCCTAGTGCTATTTAAAGGTGAAAAGTTTAAACAAAATATAAATACAAACTAAAAATTATGAGTGCCCACATGAAAAAAGTCTCCAGTCCAAACCTTTCTCTATCTTTTAGTTTTTTACTCTTCAACTTGTAACATTTGTTTTAATATTTTATCATATAAAATATAATATCGCAATTAATTTCTTGTGCCAAAGGAAATATTAAAAGAAATCAAATAGTTGAAAGACATTTTGAACTAATTTCCCTTTTCTATATAAGGGATAGGACCTGTTTAGGTAGAATACCATATAAATAAGGTAATGAAAATCATATCCTACTAGAATATGAAACCTTAAGTGGACAAGTAATTATAAAGAAAGTATTTATTCTTCTATTTCCAATAAAGTGAATTAATAATCTTCTCTATTAATTAATAAAATATTTGGAATTAAAAAGAAAAACTAATTTGCAAAGACTAAGATGCCAAATCTTTCCATGCATGAATCACACATAAGATTGAGTTGGATTACCTTTTATTGATCAATGCCAACAATTGATTCACCAAAAGGAGATTATTGGTGATGAAAATGCAGCGAGAAAAATGATTTCATTTTTAAATCCCTTCGATTCTTCTACACGACTACATTGATGATATCTTTCTACATGTATTTATTTATTCTTAAACATAACTGTGTAATCTTACCAAATTTTTCCTACTTCAATCATAAATAAACACATTAAAATAATAGAAAGTAGACTTAGACAATGTTAAGAAATAATTGTATCTTTTTAAAATTAATCCACCTAAAATTAATTAAAGATTGTGAAAAGCAGAACAAAGTCTCCTTTCAAGTGTCACGGTTCAAATAGTAATTTAATTATTATTTAGTTCATATTGTATAACTAATTATGTAGTGGAAAAGTTAATGTTAAGCAAACAAAACCTTAAAAATGGGCCAATCAGTGGAATGTATCATCAGCACTTAATCTGAAAGTATAAGGAATTTCTTCAGGTATATCTTTGACGACGAACCTGTTTATGACTTTTTTGCCAAATATTTTAGCCACCTTAATTTGACCTGGATTTACAGCTCTGCCCCCGCCCCAACCCCCCCCCCCCCCGCCCAATCCCACCACACTGGAGCGGTCCAACCCCCTAATCCCACCGAAAAGAAGAAAAAAAAAAAGGAAAAAAGAATATTGGGTTTGCTAGACAACTATGTTAGAGTCAAATTACTCGATGCCACCAAATCTCTTACCTATAAATAAGCGTTACTTCAGCACCAACTCACATCACCAATTAGCAAACACTCTTCTTAGTTCCTTTTCTGAGGTTCAAAAAATATGGAGCTCTTCTATGTCAGTCTCCTCTGCTTATTTGTGCTTCTTGTCTCTCTTTCTTTGCATTTTCTTTTCTACAAAAACAAATCTGGGTTGCCCGGTCCATTGCCACCGGGCAGGACAGGGTGGCCCATGGTCGGGGAGAGCCTTCAGTTCCTCTCAGCCGGCTGGAAAGGCCACCCTGAAAAATTCATTTTTGACCGTATGGCTAAGTACTCATCAAACGTCTTTAGGTCTCACCTTCTTGGTGAGCCAGCCGCAGTGTTTTGTGGTGCAATTGGGAACAAATTCTTGTTCTCAAATGAAAACAAACTTGTTCAGGCTTGGTGGCCTGATTCTGTGAACAAGGTTTTCCCATCTTCAACACAAACTTCATCAAAAGAAGAGGCAATCAAAATGAGAAAAATGCTCCCTAACTTCCTTAAACCCGAAGCTTTGCAGCGATACATTGGTATCATGGATGAAATCGCTCAAAGACACTTTGCTTTCGGGTGGGAAAACAACGATAAAGTCGAAGTTTTCCCTCTTGCAAAGAATTACACCTTTTGGTTAGCTTCTAGGCTATTTGTGAGTGTTGAGGATCCCTAATGCAGTTGAAAAACTGCTTGCACCATTCAATGTTTTGGCCTCTGGCCTCATTTCTATTCCTATTGATTTGCCCGGAACCCCTTTCAATCGTGCCATCAAGGCCTCCAACCAAGTTAGGAAAATGCTTGTTTCCATCATTAAACAAAGAAAAATTGATTTGGCTGAGGGAAACGCCTCACCAACGCAAGATATATTGTCTCACATGCTTTTGACAAGTGATGAAAATGGGAAGTTCATGCATGAATTGGATATCGCTGACAAGATTCTTGGTCTATTAATTGGTGGCCATGACACTGCAAGCTCTGCATGCACTTTCATTGTCAAGTTTCTCGCAGAACTGCCGAAGGTATACGAAGGAGTCTACAAGGGTAAGCTTCTATTTTTTCTTCTTTTAATTTTCATTAAATTTCTTGAACTTTGGATCTTGATGTATATATATATATATATAACTATTTTTCATTTGAAATTAAAATCTGAAATTAACTAGAGCAAAAATAATATATATTTTCATTGAAATTAAAAATCTGAAATTAACTAGAGCAAAAATCCCATTAAATCGTTATAAAAGTTCTTTCAAAATCTAAATTATAAGAAAGAAGCCTACTCATATACTAATATATATATATATATATATATATATATATAATTGCCCGCTGGTGATGATACTAAGAATTGCTGGCAAAGAAAGGATTTAACTGGTTATTAAAGTCAGAACATTTACTTCCATAGTAGTAGCAATTATTTTCTTTATTTGCAAAGACATAAATGGTAATCAATTTTGGATCTAATTACTGTTTTGAGAGTTGCAATAAAGAGAATCCTTTTTTGGACTATTTTCCGTTTTGTTCCGTGTCTTATCAACCATTCCAACTATTTATCATAAATTTGTTTTTTTCTTCAGAAATGGTCAAAAAGTTATATTTTATGAGATTCTTTCTTTTGTTTAGCAGGTAACGAACGTAGAATGAAATTTTCTGATTGTCATTTCTTTTTTGTCTATAGAACAAATGGCGATAGCCAATTCTAAAGCACCTGGTGAGTTGTTGAACTGGGAAGATATCCAACAGATGAAATATTCATGGAACGTAGCATGTGAAGTATTGAGACTTGCACCACCACTCCAGGGCGCTTTTAGAGAAGCCCTCACCGATTTCATGTTCAATGGATTCTCAATTCCAAAGGGATGGAAGGTATAAACCCCTAGTATCACCCATACAACGACACCGTACTTCTTTGACTTAATTTGATCGTATTTTTGTAGGATGTTATATATTTTAAGAATTTAGTTTCCGTTGTTAAAATGAATCTAATGACTTAATTAGACAGTAGCGACACTTGTATTGATTTTTACTTGTGTAACTGTTGAGTATTAAAAATTTTCAAAAGATTCACTGACAATAAATCCCACTTCTTGTCTAAATTGTTACAGATATATTGGAGTGCAAATTCAACACACAGAAACCCTGAATGTTTCCCTGAACCACTCAAATTTGACCCATCAAGATTTGAGGGATCTGGACCAGCTCCTTATACATTTGTACCATTTGGTGGAGGACCAAGAATGTGCCCTGGAAAAGAATATGCAAGATTGGAAATTCTTGTTTTCATGCACAATCTGGTGAAAAGATTCAGGTGGGAGAAAATCATCCCCGATGAGAAAATTATTGTTGATCCAATGCCAATCCCAGAAAAAGGGCTTCCGGTTCGACTTTATCCCCACAAGGCATAAACAAAAGAATACAAAATTACTGGAGAATTGGTATCAGAAAAAGTACAAAAGAACAGTTCTTGTTATGGATAATCCTCCACCGGCCAGCTTATAATATTCTTGTTTCAATTGTGTTTTGGGTTCATTTGTTCTTTCCTTTTCAATTCTAATTTGTATTCTGCTTGTCATCTGGTGGAAGGAACTTAACCTCTTTATATTCAATGTATAATATATTGAAAGAAATAATTACATTTGGAAACACTGTTAATTTCTGGCAACTTATTAGCCATACAGTCCTATTTACATCGTTCCATTTTCTTTTTCTTTTTATTTTATTTTATCACACATTATACTTTCACATCTGACTTAGTGAAAACCTTGTAATTAACAACGCGTGAATCAATATTCTTTTCCTACAAAAAGACGGTCAAATATATGCAACTAGCTAAGAAAGAATTCAACAAATGATGATGATAAAACCTATGTATAAATACAAAAAACGGCACTGAGTGGAATAATCCCATAATTACTTCCATTTCACCAATGTAGTTTAATACACAAATATTCCATTTTTAGCAAAAGAAATGTCAATTTATGCAAAATAAAAATGGAAGCCAAGGATGACGACCAATTAGTAGTAAGTCAAACGTTGTCGTTGTCGGATTCGACGGCAATATTTGTATTGATTACTGGCACTGTATTATATATGTTGCAATATTGCCACATTCAATTCCTTCTAAAATCCTTTCAATATTGCTTAAACATATTTGTAAAATTAGAAATTAACAGGCAAGCTGGCACCTTCACAAATTAAATGAGACTAGAATAAAAGACCCGCTAGACATAAAATATGCTTCCCTTTTGACTATATATCCAATTGAGACCATATATTGCTATTTCACCTAACCTAATTTTTCAAAAGATAAAAGTTTCCACCCCTACCAACAATTGTCACCACTAAAATCTATATTTATGATTTCTTAACATAATCGGTAAAATTAATAGGTATCTGAATTTCGTTTCTTTTCCATAATAAACTATGGGACTTGACCAAACTCATGAATGGAGTCATTTATATGGTTGCTTCATTAATCATATCGTATAGTTATAAAACAAGTCCTCAGTGAATGAAGTCAATGTTCCCAATCATGGGAAGTTTTGCTATTACTGCATATATAGTACAGCTACTTTTTTAGTTTCAAACAATATGTTTCTGCAACTAATTTCAACTTCTGACACACAATCTATATATCATTCTCTGCATGGAAGTCCTTGCACTGATTGCAAAAATAAAAATAAATAAATAAAAAGTAGTAGTAATTCTATTTAATTCAAGAAAATATTAAGAATCTCCGTTTATTACCTTACAAATGATTTAGTAAAATAAAAAAAATAAAAAATCTCTCGAACGTTAATTATTTGAAAAACCAATAAAAATAGGATTTCAACTTCAGAGAGTTTGGTAGTTAAAATAGGAGTTAAATGGTTAGACTTTTTTATCAGACAAGAAATTATGTATCCTAGGAATCAATTGTATGGAGCAAGCACAGGTCGGCTAGAAGCTGCTTTTTTTTTCCCACAACCCACAAATGAGTTGTATATAAAATATTTTGATACAGAATCTAATATGTATATAAGTAGGGTTTTACACCTTCATGTCCAATTTCATTGCCAAACCGTTATTGCGAAAGAAGATTACAGCAAAAATTTTAGCTTTGAAATCAAAGGCTAGGCTTGACTTGGAGGTGGGAAGAGAAATGATGAAAACCTTAACTGTTAAAATGGTATTCGATGAATTTACAAATGTAATTTCTCTATCTCCCACTCTTGTTGAGTTTGACCAAGATGAAAGGATCCTAGCTCATGGCTGAATGAAGAACTTATTTTTGTATTTCAAATGCTTTGAAAGATAAACTGTCACATCCCAAATCCGGGTCAGACCTAGGGTCATTTTCGAATTCAAAATGTGACACAACATAACCTATAAATATTTCTCTACAAGTTCTAAACCTTAACAATCATATAAATCATTATAAAATATCATAAAATACTTCAATAGAATTACAACAATCTCCAAAATATCCTCAAATAAATTTTTAGAGTAACAACAATATCAAATACCCAACAAATTCTGAAAATAAAAATTCCTCAAAATTAGATAATGTCTTCCAAAGTTAAATCTTTTATCACTCATCATATACCTCTAAACACTCACTATCTGAAGCTTTTGAATCTGCAAAAGAGTGAGTTAACAGCTTAGTGAATAAATAGAATATTTTTTGGAATGCTTAGGTTTAAAAGATGCAATAAAATATAAATAATATTAAACAAATATCATAATTTCACTTTTACTTAAAATTGAAATTCAACCATTTGCTATAATAGACTGAGTTATAAACAGTTCATATTATTAAGACAAACAATATCTTTTATATGACTCAAGCTTCACGAAAACTTATTGGACATTAGTTGAATTCAACTCTAGCTGTTTATCCCGCTAAGATAATCAGACTGACAGAATATAGTGAGCTTTTTAACCATGCTCAATGGGATTCAAACAGAATAAGTGGAACATGTTTCTCCAATAAATAAATATGTAACATGAGCCATTTAAATATATATATATATATATATCAATTAAATCAAATATATTAATTTTACAGTCCAAAATAATAATTTAAGTAAAAATGGAAAAATTCCAAACAAAATAGTAGTAATTCATGTCAAATGTAGAATATATATATATTATTAACTATAGTATAGAAAATCTTTTTCCTTTATCCAAGGAAAGTTAATTTTGGTACAATAAGCATTTTGTTTCTCTTAAGAGAATCTTCACCACAATAATATAAATTAATACATGCAAAAGTATTGTGGGTTCCATCAAATTTGCATGAAGGGACTTTACAGCAGTCTGTTTCCATTTTTTTTTTCCAAAATATCTAAAAAAAAAATCATTTGCCAGGTAATGGCGCTAGTATTGAAATTCTTAACAATAGTGATGTTTAAAATGTTGGCTAATAGAAACAATGTATTCAATTAATAAGAAAATTATATGAATTAAAAAAAATAAGACAAAGTAAAAGTTGTATCTATTTGTTTTATTTATAAAACAATATGAAATATTTTGTAAAGGAGGTTTCAAATGGGTGAAATTTATCCAACATGAAATTCTGAAATCAAGAGATATTTCAAATTATTTGAGTAATTAAAAGTGTTGTTCCAAATTGAATTTGATAAAGTAATAATCTTTAACGAAGCAAATGCTGTAAAGAAATGAAAGATGCTATTCAACACCCGTGAAATCATCCTCATTGTTAAGTCAATTAGAGTTTCAGAACAAGAAGCAGTGCATCTCATTGTCTTTCTTTTCTGTTTTGGAAACATGGGTTGGCATTTTAATAGATATATATATATATATATACAAACGCAACAGTGATACAATCAAATACTTCATAATTCCTTATAGAAATACAAAATTAAGTGAAGAATCGAATTTTTAAAACAAAGTAAACATTTTCAATAAACATAAATAAATATTCTATTTACTCACCAAGATTCAAGCTTAAACACGATCTTAAACAAAATAGCAACACTTATAATAAAATAAATTTTTTTTTTTAAAAAAAAACTCTATTGTTTCTAACTCTCAAAAAAGCATATCGAAAAAGAATAAATCATTAATCATGTCTGACCTATCCTCAATTGTAAGCCTTAATCGAACTTTCTCCCTTCTGCTTTGTTGACTGATCTTGGTCTCCAACTCTTTGCTTCTATCCTAAAGAGCCAGAAGAAACAAAAAACGTAACTCAAGAAACTTATTTAACTTTTTCAATCCCTCTAAAGAAAAAAAAAGTAACTAAAATATTCATATACTTACAATGATAACTTCCTAAATAACCACTCCTATAATTTGGCTAATAGATCAATTACCACTAATCAAATAATAATAATATCAATCAATTTAATTCTCTAAATGGCAACAAAATAAATCATGTCTATAATTAAGGGTACAGGAATTACATTCTACCCTCATAACAAGAAGTTTCGTCCTTGAAACTTGGCATACCTTGCTCAAAAAGATGTTGGTACCTTATTCTCATCTCCTCCTCGAGTTCCCATGTTACTTCTCGTGGCGTATGATTCGACCATTGTACTTTTACATATGAAATTGTCCTTCTCAATACTTGGTCCTTTGGATCCACGATCCTCAAAGGAAACTCCTCATAGGATAGGTCTTGTTGAACATATAGTGGTTCCACTTCTAATATATGGCTAGGATTTGATATGTATCTCCTTAATTGCGACACATGAAATACATTATGGACTCGAGATAGAGCCGGTGGTAGAGCCAACTTGTAAGCCAAATCACCAATTTGTTCAAAAACTTCAAAAGGTCCAATATACCTCGGAGCAAGTTTCCCACTTTTACCAAATCGAATTACTCCTTTGATTGGTGAAATACGAAGATAAACCTTCTCTCCTAGTGCAAATTCTAGTGGTCTTCGCTTATTATCCGCCCAACTCTTTTGACAATCTTAAGCAAATTTCAAACGATCTCGAATAAAGGGTACCTTTTCCATTGTAACTTGTACCAATTATGGTCGAGTAATTTGTTTCTCGCTGACATTGTCCCAACATAATGATGATCTACATTTATATCCATAAAGGGTTTCATATGGAGTCAGGCCCAAAGTCGCTTGATGATTGTTATTGTAAGAGAACTCCACAAGTGTTAAATAGTCAATCCAGCTACCTTTAAAGTCCATTACACAAGCCCTTAACATATCTTCCAATGTTTGAATTGTTCGTTCCGACTATCCATCAGTTTGTGGATGAAATGCTATACTGAGAGTCATTGTGGTCCCCATAACTTGATTAAAGCTTCTCCAAAATCGTGACACAAAACGTGGATCCCTTTCAGACACTATACCTATTGGCACACCTGAAGTCGCACAATGATATCTATGTACATCTTGACTAGCTTATTCATAGAAGCACTAATTTTTATTGGCATAAAATGAGCGCTCTTTCTTAAACGATCCACAACTATCCATATAGTATCCTTACCATTCTTGGTCTTTGGTAATCCTGTCACAAAATTCATTGTGATGTGCTCCCACTTCCAAATAGGTATTTCTAAGGGCTTCAACAATCCAGCGGGTCTTTGGTGTTCGGCTTTGACTTGTTGGCACACAAGACATTTTTATACATACTCAGCGATCTCTCTCGTCATACTACTCCACCAAAAATTCCTTTTGAGATCTCAATACATCTTTATGCCACCAGGATGAATAGATAACTTAGAGTTATAAGACTCTTTGAGCACTTCCGTCTTTAACTCCATATTATTAGGTATACATAAACGCCCTTGAAATCTCAAGCTTCCATTTTCATATGTCTCAAACCCAACTTGACCTATTTTTCTTACCAAATCTAGGTCAGTACTTTAAGCCCCTTTGATTCTTTTTTATTAAACTTGGTTGAGCAACTAAGGCCACTAGATAAACTTCAGTAAGTGTAACAACCTCAATTTCCAATTTGTCAAATTCTGCGATCAAACATTTTTGTTGTGTAAGCATGGCTGCTAATCCTCCAGTTGTCTTCCTACTTAAAGCATTTGCCACCTTGTCAAGATGTGTAAGTAATTACCTTATCATTTTGCATTAACACGCACCCAAGGCCATTCTTAGATGTATCGCTGTAAATGATGTATCTTTCCGCTCTTGATAATAAAACTAATATAGGTGCTGACACAAGCCTCTTTTTTAATTCCTGAAAGCTTTCTTCGCAAGCTGAATTCCATTCAAACTTGACTCATTTATGTGTTAACCTAGTTCGCAGGGAAGCAAATGTAGCAAATCCTTTCACAAACTTTCGGTAATAACCAGCTAGGCCTAGGAAACTTCGTATCTAGATAACCAACTAGGCCTTGGCAAATTAACTATTGCCTCTATATTTTTGGGATCCATAAAAACTCCATCCCCTGACATAACATGTCCAAGAAAAACAACACTTTGTAACCAAAACTCTCATTTACTTAAGTTGCCATACAATTTCTCTTTTCTGAAAATTCTTAGTACAGTCCGCAAATGCTCTACATGCTCCTCTTCTGAAGACGAATACACCATAAGATCATCAATAAATACCACAACAAATTTATCCAACTGTTCCTTGAACACTCTATTCATCATATCCATGAACGTAGCGCAACGGAGGCATTGTTCAAACCAAAAACTTGTAATGACCATACTTTCTACGGATGGCTATTTTTGCTATGTCATTAGATTTAATCCTCAATTGGTGATATCTGGAACACAAATCGATCATAGAAAATACTCTATCTCATTTCAATTGATCAAACAGGTCATCATTCTAGGAAATGGATATTTATTCCTAATCCTGATCTTGTTTAATTCTCGATAGTCAATGCAAAGCCTCATTCTTCTATCCTTCTTCTTTACAAATAAAACAGGAGCACCCTAACGAGACACACATGACCTAATAAACTTCATATCCAATAATTCTTGCAAAAGTATTTAGAGTGAGCTAACATGCTCAGTGAATAAATAGAATATTTCTTCGAATGATCAGCTTTGAAAGATGCAATCAAATATAAATAATGTTAAACAAATATCATAATTTCACTTTTACTTAAAATCGAAATTCAAGCATTTATTATGACAGACTCAGCTATGGACATATCATATTATTAAAACAAACAATATTTTTTACCTGGCTCAAACTTCACAAAAACTTATTGGATGTTAGTTGAATTCAACCGTAGCTGTTTATACCGCTAGGACGGCCAGACTGACCGAATATAATGAGATTTTTTACCATGCTCAATGGGATTCAGACAGAATAAGTGGAACATGTTCCTCCAATAAATAAATGTGTAGCATGAGCCATTTAAATATATATATATATATATATATCAATTAAATCAAATATGTTAATTTTACAGCCCAAAATAATAATTTAAGTAAAAATGAAAAAATTCCAAACAAAATAGTGGTAGTTCATGTCAAATGTAGGATATATATATTATTAACTACAATATAGCAAATCATTTTCCTTTATCCAAGCAAAGTTAATTTTGGTAAAATTCTACTACTTATACAGACAAGAAGCATTTTGTTTCTCTTAACAAAATCTTCACCAAAATAATATAAATAAATATATG
Source organism: Apocynum venetum (assembly GCA_019593545.1). Taxonomy (NCBI): domain Eukaryota; kingdom Viridiplantae; phylum Streptophyta; class Magnoliopsida; order Gentianales; family Apocynaceae; genus Apocynum; species Apocynum venetum. The sequence continues at coordinate 2,319,611 of SRSM01000149.1, forward strand.
CAAAAGTATTGTGGGTTCCATCAAATTTGCATGAAAGAACTTTACATCATTGTGTTTCCATTTTGTTTTTCCAAAATATCTCAATATTAGTACTACTACATGCAAAAATTAATGAAAGCAGCTTTCAAAAAAAGAAACACATTTGCCAGGGAAGAACAAATGGCGCCAGTATTGAAATTATGAACAGTAGTGATGTTTAAAATGTTGGCTAATAGAAACAATGTATTCAATTAATAAGAAAATTATATGAATTAAAAAAAATAAGACAAAGTAAAAGTTGTATCTATTTTTTTTTATATAACAATATCAAATATTATTTAAAGGAGGTTTCAAATCGGTGAAATTTATCCAACATGAAATTATGAAATCAAGAGATATTTCAAATTATTTCACTAATTAAAGGTGTTGTTCCAAAAAAAATTTGATAAAGTAATAATCTTTAACTAAGCAAATGCTGTAAAGAAATGAAAGATGCTATTTAACACCGTGAAATCATCCTCATTGTTAAGTCAATTAGAGTTTTAGAACAATAAGCAATGCATCTCGTTTTCTTTCTTTTATGTTTTCAAAACATGGGTTCAAATTTTAATATATATATATATATATACAAACTTGATTGTGATACAATCAAATACTTCATAATTCCTTATAGAAATACAAAATTAAGTGAGACATCGAATTTTTAAAACAATGTGAACATTTTTAATAAGCATAAATAAATATTCTATTTACTCAATAGGATCCTAGCTTAAACGCAATCTAAATTCCTCGACCAAGCAAAATAGCAACACCTATAACAAAATAAATTTTGTTTTTTTTAAAAAAAAACTCTACTATTTTTAACTCTCAAATAAGCATATCGAAAAAGAATAATTGGTTTATCATGTCTGACATATCCTCAATTGTAAGCCTTAATCAGACATTCTCCCTTCTCCCTTGTTGACTGATCTTGGTCTCCAACTCTCTGCTTCTCTCCAAGAAAACTTATTTAACTTTTCCAATCCCTCTAAATAAATAAAAAAAGTAAGTAAAATATTCTAATACTCACAATGGTAACTTCCTAAATAACTACTCCTATAATTTGGCTGGTAGATCAATTACCACTAATCAAATAATAATAATATCAATCAATTTAATTCTCTAAATGGCAACAAAATAAATCATGTCCATAATTAGGGGTACGGGAATTACATAAACTCTATAATATTTTATATAGGTGAATTATATTGGAAAATGTATAAAATGGAAAATGTTTCCACAAAGTAAATTCATAGAATAGAAATTAGAGTGAATAACAAATTTGGTCACCATATTTTCATATAGTCTTGCTTTTGGTCAACCTTATTTTTTAATGTGGTTTGAGGTCATCATCCTTACAAAAATTGGTTGTTTTTATCACTTCGTCAGCTTAAATAGTTAGGCCCTCACGAAATGAGGTTTTTTAGTAATAAATCCTTGTTTTTTAATAGTATTATGATCCCTACATGCAAGTAGGTAAAAAAAAAATCAATCCCCAACTTTTTTATTTCTATAAAAGAAAAAAGAAATTCTTAGTCTTTTTTCCAAAGTTCTGGATCCAACCAACTTCCCACTGCCACCATAGCCACAGTTGTCGGATGCTAGCCCTCACCATCGACTATAACCCATTTCCTGATGGAGTTCAACACAAATTAATAGGGCTCCTTGCCATGTGATTAAAGACCAAAATAGGGGTGGAAACTTGCATAAAGCTTCATAATAGGAGTGAATATGTGATCAAAGCTCCATGGCTTAAATCAAATGTTTGTTCTTGGCCTACAAGACATCCAAAAGCTGAATAATTTGATTCTTACCAAAGGGCCTATTGTCATATTGTGAACTTCATCAAGGAATAGGACTTTGGTTAGCGCCAAATGCAAGCTGTGGCAGTGATCATGGCTTTGGATGAATTGAAACTGTTAGGAAGCAAAAGACTAAAGAAAAAAATTAATGAAAAAAATGGAAAATAACTGGTTTTAGTCCCTTGCATTTGAGTTTTGGTCCATTTTCCTTTTCTCTTGCTAATTTGGTCCCTTTTATTGTTCAATTCATCCAAATTGGTCCTTTCGGGAAAAATTATGCAAAGTTAAGCCAAAACCCATTTCACACCACTTTGACCCCATTCATATGAGGTTTGTTTAAATTATTTGAAATCATTTGAAATAAATGATTTCAAATAGGTTTGTTTAAATCATTTATTCAATTTATTTTCATTAGTTTCCTTTTAAAAAAATTCATTAAATGTATAAAGATATGTGGGAGGCCATATGATTAGATGAGGGAGCCAAAATTTGCTCATGAGGCACATCTATGAATTAAGCATGCTTTGGTTATTTGCATTAACACTTCATTTCTTCATAAGCCAGAAGCATAAGACTCTCAACTTAGCTTCTCAGATAGGTGGCTGAACTCTTACGAAGTTTCAAGAAATAATAAGAAATTCAATAGTTAATGAGGGATAGGTGAAAGAGGTAGAAAGCTTGTCCAGCGCTACCCCTCTTAACCTTTTTGAACAACCACCACATGTCCCTTCACCTGCTTCTTCACCTCCCAATGATGGCCATTATTGCTGGTAGTTCTCAACCCCATGGTAGCCCTCTATTTGTAGGTAATTATCAATCCCCTATTATCCATAATTCCTTACTTCCCCTTGCCTTCCCTTCATCATCATATCATATTAATGAGAGCTAGTCAAATGTTGAAGATCTCCCAATCAAAATGGAGGTTAAGGGAAATGTTGAGGGTAAGAGCAAGCGCTAAAGTTGAAGAAGATCCCCAAGTTAAAATACAAGTTGAGAGAGATATATAGGGCCTAAGAGATGGAGCTCTAAAAGGTAGTTGATGTCTTACAAAGATTCAAGAAAGAATAAAGAATTGAATATTACTGGGGACAAGAGAAATAAGATTGAATTTCATAATGGAAAGATAGAGTTAATGGAAAAAAATGTAAGAAGCCTGTCTAGTGTGGCCCTCTCTTATCCCTTTTGAGCAATATCCGCATGTCCCTTCACCTCCCTTTAAACCTCCTCTTGATAGCCCTATTATTGCCGGTAGGCTTCTATTTGTTGCTATTTCCCAATCCACTTTGATTCCTACTTTCATAGTTCCCCCTAACAGCCCTCATCATCATATTAGATTCCAAATGCCTATTATTTCCCATATTTGTTCCTTGTTGATCCATCTTATCGCAATGGGATATAAGAAGATTTAGTTGAATTGCAAGTTGAGGAAGACATAGAGGGTCTAAGAGCAAGTTCAAATGTTGAAGATCTTCCAATTGAATTGTAAAGAGCCTATGATATAGTGTTTTGAGATGTGGAAAGTCTTTCAAGGTTTATGATTGAACCATAATTAGCTTAGTTTTCTATGGGTTATTATGATGATTATTAAGTTTAAATCTAGCTAATTATGTGTTTTGGTGATTTTAATGATTCTTTACACTATTACTTTTGTTTTCAGGTCTTTAGAAGATTTAGAAGATGTTGGAATGAAATTGGAAGAAATCGGTAATTTGAGGATGAATATTTAGAAGAAGGGAGAAGTGGACGCGCAAGGCCAGAAAGTGGACGCGCCCACCAGATTCCACGCGTCCACCCTCAGAAGTTGGACAGGGAAGTGGACGCGCAGGGAGGCCAAGTGGACGCGCAAGGCAAGGAAGTGGACGCGTCCACTCTCAGAAGATTGACAGTCAAGTGGACGCGTCTCATTTACTCAGGCGTCCAATTTGAAGACTCGGGCGTCCACTTTCCGAATTCAAAGTTTTAAGCTTGTTTTAGGTAGTTTCTAATTAGGACTCTTGTATAAACCACCCTAGGACCTTTTTCTAACTATATATAGGCCTTAATAGCTTAGTTTAGGGCGTGAAGCACTTTAGATTCTTTCTTCCCGAGCATTGTAGGAGATCAAGGGTGGGACTTCTCGAGAAATCGGATTTCCGACTAATGAGTTTCTCTCTTTCCCTTAATCTTTTTATGATGTTTTCCTTTATGTTTTGTGAGTAAACGTTTTTAGTTGGCAAGGACATGTATTAGGTTTATGTTATTCGGGAATAAGAGATTTTTGTTTTGTAATTAAAAACCCGATCTTTTCAAGGGATCATTATTTCTATTTGGGTATTTGAACAATTCTTGGTTTTATTCTATCAATTGTGTTATTTCAATTATTATTGGCCATCTTAATTGTTTTACATAGTTGATTAACTAGGGTTATGTAGAATCGGTTTTCGATAACCAAAAGTAGTAACTATTGATTAATTTAAATATGTGTTTGATTAATTAATAGGGATGAGTCTAATGGACTTTGGTGTTAAACGTGGGAGAACTTTAGACTCATCCTCACTAGGACTCCACAAATGGAATGAAGCAACATGAGTAAGTTGGTCATTAATTTCACTAAACTCGGAAGCTAGTTGACCTAATTGACTCTCCAGATTTTGGATTCTTAATTTGGTATCTTGTTGAAAATTAAGAGTATTAGAGGCTATGGACTTGATAACTTCTTCAAGAGACATGCTATGAGATTGATCTTGAGAGATAGGAAGGGAATCTTGAGCATAATAATTAGAAGGATAGTTATTCCTAGGAAAGTTATCATAACTAGGCTCATAGATATAATTAGGATAACTATTTCCAAATTCATCCCACCTAGATTGAGAATAAGGCATCTCTATGTGATAAGGAATAGAATCATGTGGGTTAGACCTATGAGAAAGTGGATATGAATAGCCACTAAATCCATTAGAACACTCAAAGGGTCTAGCATTCTTTCTTCCAATAATATAGCCCATTACCAAAGAAGTAAGGTTATCTATTTTGTTCTGCAAAGATTGATAATCTACAACATCCATCCTAGAGTCATCATACTAAGAATAAAAGGAATACAGACAAAAATAAAAACCAAATAAAAGAAAGGAATTAGCAACGTAGAAAAAAAGAACATCAAAGATTCAAGCTTTTGAATTTGTCACAAGAGAGAAACACCTGAAAATAAAAAACAAAGAAAAAGATTAGAAAACTTAATCTCAAAATTTTAAACAAGTCCCCGGCAACGGCGCCAAAATTTGATGAGCGTGTCGTTGCGCTATCAAATTAATACCAAACTCAACCAACTTATATAGTTAGGGCAAGTAAGGGTCGAACCCATAGAGACTTGTAAATTCTTTGATTAAGTAAACTAATCACGACTTTGGGGGGAAAAGATTTGGTTTTTATCTAAAAAGATTAAAACTTAAAAATAAGTAATTCACAAAATAACTAGAAATCAATGGATAAAAAGACGTTGGCAAGGACTTTGTATTTCGGTTTTATTTATTCAGGATTAATCATCGATAACAACTTATTTGAGTAATGACTTAGAATTCCGCGTAGCGCAGCAAATTCCAATTCCTGTAAAAATTAGGTTAATTCCCGAGAAGCACGGCAAATTAACTTTAACCTGATTAAACCAAATTACCGAATCGCTCGCATAAGATAGTCAATCAAGTTATTAAGCATAAGGACAACATCAACACAAATTACATAAAATTAATGGCCGATTAAAATCATTCAATTCGCTTCAAACAATTCCCTATTAATTAATCAAACACAGATTTAAATTAATCAATAGTTACTACTTTTGGTGATCGAAAACCGATTCTGCATAACCCTAGTTAATCAACTATGTAAAACAATTAAGATGGCCAATAATAATTGAAATAACACAATTGATAGAATAAAACCAAGAATTGTTCAAATACCCAAATAGAAATAATGATCCCTTGAAAAGATCGGGTTTTTAATTACAAAACAAAAATCTCTTATTCCCGAATAACATAAACCTAATACATGTCCTTGCCAACTAAAAACGTTTACTCACAAAACATAAAGGAAAACATCATAAAAAGATTAAGGGAAAGAGAGAAACTCATTAGTCGGAAATCCGATTTCCCGAGAAGTCCCACCCTTGATCTCCTACAATGCTCGGGAAGAAAGAATCTAAAGTGCTTCACACCCTAAACTAAGCTATTAAGGCCTATATATAGTTAGAAAAAGGTCCTAGGGTGGTTTATACAAGAGTCCTAATTAGAAACTACCTAAAACAAGCTTAAAACTTTGAATTCGGAAAGTGGACGCCCGAGTCTTCAAATTGGACGCCTGAGTAGATGAGACGCGTCCACTTGACTGTCAATCTTCTGAGAGTGGACGCGTCCACTTCCTTGCCTTGCGCATCCACTTGGCCACCCTGCGCGTCCACTTCCCTGTCCAACTTCTGAGGGTGGACGTGTGAAATCTGGTGGGCGCGTCCACTTTCTGGCCTTGCGCGTCCACTTCTCCCTTCTTCTAAATATTCATCCTCAAATTACCGATTTCTTCCAATTTCATTCCAACATCTTCTAAATCTTCTAAAGACCTGAAAACAAAAGTAATAGTGTAAAGAATCATTAAAATCACCAAAACACATAATTAGCTAGATTTAAACTTAATAATCATCATAATAACCCATAGAAAACTAAGCTAATTATGGTTCAATCAGTTTAAAGAATGAATATGGAATTCAAGAGTTTATGGAGAGATAAGATAAGCTGGATTGAATTTCAAATTGGAAAAATAGAGCAATGAAGAAAAATGTAGGAAGCTTGTCTAGTGTCGCCCCTTTCTTAACCCTTTTGAACAGCCTCAACTTGTCTTCCACCTCCCTCTTCACCTCCCCATGATAGTCTTATTATTTCTAGTAATTTACAGTCCCATGGAAGCCCTCTGTTTGATGCTAGTTTCAAATCTTTTTTAATCAATAATTCCCCACATCCCCCTGCTAGCCATTAATCATTATATAATATTTCTAATGCCCATTATTCTTGATATTTGTTCCTTGTTGGTCCACCAACTCCCAATGGGATAGACGAATGTTTAATTGAAATGCAAGTTGAGAAACATGTAGAAGGCCTAAGAGCTGGCTAATAGTGAAGAACATCTCCTAATTGAAATGCAAGTTGAGGGAGAAGTCGAGTGGCTAAGAGATAGTGTTTTGAAATTTGACTAAATTCTTACAAAGTTTCAAGAATGAATAAAGAATTCAAGAGTCTACCGGGGGACAGGAAAACCATATTTAATTTCATATTAGAAAAGTAGAGCATTGGATAAAGTGGCATGAAGCTTGTCTAGTGTTGCCCTCTTTTAGAGCAACCTCCAAATGTCCCTCTCCCTCTCTCTTCACCTCCTCAGGATAGGTCTATTATTGCTGGTAGTTCCCAACCTATGCTAGCCCTTTGTTTGTTGCTAGTTCAATTCTCAATCCTCTTTTATTCCTAATTCTCCACTTCCCTTTACCAGCCCTTCGCAATCATATCAGGTTCCTAATGTCCATTGTTCCCCATATTTACTCTCTGTTGATCCACCATTTCCAAATGGGGTAAAAGGGAAGTTTAATTGAAGTGCAAGTTGACACAGATGTAGTATGCCTAAGAGCTAGTTCAAATGTAAAATATCTCGGAGGGCCTAGAGGAGAGTGCTCTAAGAAGTGGCTGATGTCTTACAAAGTTGCAAGAAAAAGTATGGAATTCAATACTCTACAAGGGGAGAGGAAAATTGGATTGAATTTTGTAGTGGAATTTAGTACTACCCCCCTGAACCCTTTTGAGCAACCTCCATATAACCCTTCACCTCTCTGTGATAGCTTTGTTATTATCGGTAGTTCCCAACCCTGTAGCCCTTTTGTTTTTCCACAATTTTCCTTGCAAGCCCTTTATCATCATATCATATTCCTAATGTCAGTTATTCTCGATATAATTGTTCATTATTGATCCACTATCTCCCAATAGGGTAGAATGAGGTTTAATTGAAATACAAGATGTAGAAGTGGCTCAAATGTTAAAGATCTCCCAACTAAAATGGAAGTTGAGGAATACGTAGAGGGCCTAAGAATTGGTGGTAATGTTGAAGAACTCCAAGTTGAGGGAAAAGTAGAAGGCCTAAGATATGATACTTTGAGACGTAGTTGAAGTCTTACAAAGTTTCTAGAAAGAACATGGAATTCAAGAGTCTACAGAGGGACAAGATAACATAGATTGAATTTTATAGTGGAAAGATAAAGCAATGGATAAAGAGGTAAGAAGTTTGTCTAGTGTCGCTCCTTCTTCTTAACTCTTAACCTCTCTTTTCACTTCCTTGTGATAGAATACTTGTTGCCGGTAGCTCCTAACCTCATGGGATCTCTCTGTTTGCAGCTAGATCCCAATGTCCTAAATCTCCACTTCTCTTCACCAGCCCTTCATCAATATATCATATTCCTAATACCCATTGTACACTATATTTGTTCCCTATTGATCCTCCATCTCCCAAATGAATAGATGTAAGTTTAGTTGAAAGACAAGTTGAAGAAGATGTAGTGGGCCAAAGAGCTGGTTCAAATGTTGAAGATCCCAGATGAAAAGACAGTTGAGAAAGATTTTGAGGCCTAAGAACTGGCACTAATGCTAAAGAAGATCTCCTAATTGAAATGCAAGTTTAGAGAGATATAGTGGCCTAGGAGACCCTTCAAATAGTGTAAAATTGTGGAGAAAAAGTCATGTAGAGGTCCCAAGAGATGCTGGAATCAAGGTAGAAAGAGGGTTGCAAGACCTAGAAAAGTGTCTATCATATTGGAAGGCTACAAGTATTCCGTTGAACAAATGATAAGAACGCATCATGGATATGCATATATTCTTTTACAATGAGGTATAAACAAGTGAAACAATTTAAGGAAGAGTGCGTCATGGACCTACATATAATGTTGTAGGTTGAGCGGACAAAATACAAAAAAATTAATATTTGATATATTTTGTTTGAAGAGTGTAGGTATTAGTCCAGAAGTGTGAAACTCTATCAAATTCAGATATATCTTTTAGGAATTCAAGTATTAAAATAAAATTAGAGGAGAAAGTTGTTTTAGGGAAGCTTTTCGTTATCTCATTAGAGGTGGTGAGAGCATTATTAGTGGTGGAAAGGTAAATTGAAGAAGCATTTTCGAAAGGTATACAAATAGGTTTGTTTCTTTCATTTATAGTTGTCTAATTGTTATGAAGATAATTACTTAGAATGTATCAGGTTTGGAAAAGAAGGAAAATATTAGAACTTCTTCTCAACAGAGAGAAGACTGATTTCTTATTTATTTAGGATTCCAAGCTAGACTTTGTGAATCTTAGAATTCTCAAAACTATTTAGGATGAAAAATCTAAGAGGGGGGTGAATTAGGTTTTAACCAATTTTTCCTCTTTAAAACAAACAATGTTTTCTAAGACAACAAATATCAAACACTTGGTGCTCAAACAGTGTGTGAAATAATGTTTTCAAGAAATTTGCAAAGAACACAACGATTTATAGTGGTTCGGTTTATCCAACAAAACTTAATACACTACCTTGAGCTATCTACTCAAGGATTTCACAAAACCTTTCGATAATTTAGTACAAGAGATTACAATAGAGGCTCACCCAATTCACCTTAGGGTTTTACAACACAAACCTCTTACCCAATCAAGGTTCACTCAACACTTTGAGTTTTACACTACAACCTTGATTATACACTTATCTCTAATACAACAATTAATGAAATACAAACACTTAAGACAATCACAATTATCTATAATTCAAGGCTCACTCTAACCCTTAGAGTTTTAAGCTCAATGCAACCTTGAATAAAACTAACAAGATAAGAATAAGAAGAGTTTGATATAGATATCAATTTAATGTGAAAATATATCAATTTGAAGCACAAGTACCTCCTTGAGTAATATGTTTCTCTAGATTGCTCAAGAACACCAATGATTTTGTAAAAACCCTTCTTGGATGATTTTCACAATATAAATGTTATGAAAGTGTTTCAAAATGATTTCAAGATGTTCTATAAAGAATAGGAATCAGATTTTTGCTCAAAAAATCATCTAAATATGTTTTTCAAACAATTGGGTATTTATATATATGCACCAACGGTTATAAAAATAACTGTTTGAATCCCACTCAGGAGAAGTGCAGTCGACCGCATATTAGACTGGTCGTCCGCACCATCATCCGCAAGTGTTCCAGAGAACTCTGGACATATTGCAGACGATGAGCTGAAAAATCCGGTCGATCGCACCATCATCCGCAAGTATTCTAGAGAGCTCTGGACATTCAGCGGATGATAAACTGAGGTCTGGTAGACCGCATGATCTGTGGTCGACCACACTTCAGTTAGGTCGACTGCACATGCATTAAAACTATGCAAAACAAGATTCCAAACAAATCCAAGAGTTTGTGGAATACATTTTAAGAAATTTAAAGTATGTGCATGTATTTTGAAAATCATTTAAAACACCCAACTCATGTTTTATCTAAATGAAATGCATTTTGAAAAACATTTCACTTTTATTGAGCAACCTATAGAACTTATTACTCATAGAGGTAGACCTAGAGACATCTAATAGATATATAAAGAAATAACACTACACCTCTAGATCCTATCTAATCCAAAAACTGCTTATTTTCAACGCTTGACACCAAACGCTATTTCCTGAAGACTTGAAACTTCGATCTTGCATGGATTAGATATATGAATCCTAAAAGACCAACACTAATATAATTAAGCCATTAGTTCTTATCAATGTTTTTCATTTAATCAAAATTAAGACATTAAAAGCTTTAGAGCTTTCATAAGATAATGGTAATCGTAGTAGGATTTGGGCCAATGCAAGTAGGTTAGCGAGAGGCCTCATCTCGAATTGGAGTTAAGGTTTTTCAACTTGATTTTTCAATTATAAATAGCAGATTTATTATTTTGATTAGAGTTATCTTGCCTTCCAAGTTGAAGTGTGAGTTGGTCAATGTTTATGTGCCTAACACCGATGCTTATAAAGAGCTTTAAGAGGTTGAGCGAGATTCTGTTGCCTTTTTTTTGCCTATTTATATTTAAAGGGATTTAGATGTGGTTTTGAATGCTAAGAAGAATGTGGGTTCTCATTACAGTTTCGCAACTATGGAGGTTTATAATGAATTCATTGATCAATTTTGTTTGATGGATTTATCAACTATGAGTAGTAAATATACCAAGAGCAACAATAAGGAGTCATTTTCTCTTACCTGCTTAGACCTTTGTCATCTCTTATGATTATCTATGGCATTTAAAGTTTTGCCTATATCATTGTTAGATCATAACATTGTGGTTGTCTTGGATAAAGTTATCAGTTGGGGTCTAAAACTATTTAGTTTATTTAATTTCTTGTTAAAGAATACAAAGTTTGATAATTTGCTATATGTGGTTTGGTCTAAATCTTCTTTTGAAAAGGAAACTGATTTTTGGGTTAAATTGAAGAGTATTAAACAATCAATAATAGTATGGGATAAGAATAAGTCAAGAGCTTAGTGAAAAAACTAAAAGGGGATGAATTGGGTTTTTATTCAATTTTTGCATCCTAAGTCGATTATGCATTACTTTGACAACAAATATCAAACATTTGTTATATCGGTTGTGTGGAATAATGTGTTCAAGTAAATATATATCATATATTAAAACAATGAACACAATGATTTATAGTGGTTCAGTTTATCCAAATAAACCTACTTCACTACCTTAAGTTATATACTCAAGTATATCAAAAACCCTTCACTAATTAAATAAATGAGATTACAACAAGAGGATCACTCAATTCACCTTAGGCATTTACCAAACCTCTTAACTAATCTAGATTTATTCAAAAGAGAGGAATCGACTTTGATCAGATGTTTTCACCAGCAGTCAAGATGATTTCGATTATAGTTATTATTGGCTTATTAGCTAGTATGAACTTAGAGCTTGAACAAATAGATGTAAAGAGAGCATTTCTTCATGAGATTTGTTGAGTATTAAATTAAGTTAGGCAGCCTAAAATGGTTGCTATGTTTGGCAGCCAAACATGGCTGCTATGAGGGTTGTTTTTTCTACATTTGTGTGCTTGTGTAAGCCTATATATATAGGCACTTCTTGTAATCTATTGTATCAAGTCATTAAATACAATCAACATGGTATCAGAGCCTCTTTTCTTGTGGCCTGAACCTTTCTGATAATCTGAAAGGTTCATTTGAAGTATTAGAACATTTCTGGAATTTGTTTCAAGAAGTCTTAACCCTCCAAATTCAGGGCCAAATTCAGCATCAGTTTATCCTTCTCCTCAATCATCATCAGCTGCCAACCTCTTCCTCCAGCTCCAGCACCATATTCTCAAGGTCCTGCCTATCCTCCCCTGCAGCTCCAGCTGCCAACCTGCTCCTCCAGCAACTTCACATTTTCAATCACCTGGATATCCTCCCCTGCAGCCACAGCCACAGAAACTTGTCAGCTTCTTCAAGTTTCAAATTCCAGCTTCTTCAATCTAAATTCAGTTTCTATTCTACATTCTATTTTTCTGTCTGTCTTACATCATCATTAGGCGCGCCTCAACCTCTCAGAACATCACCCGAAGTCCGGCAGCCAGAAGCTGCCGCCACACGCCGCCTCACTCTCTGGCGCGTGAGCCTCACGCGCCACCTGCAGCGGTCGGAACGCTGCGCCGCTTCTCCCTCGAGCTTCTCCAGGTTCTGCTTGATCCATTCCAGGTGTTATTTATCAGTTTCACCTTTGATTTTTGAAATGGGTCACATTTGTTCTCTTGGGTATTAAGAACTTTTTGCTGCAATTGTTTCTTATCTCCAATTGGTCTCGATAAGCAATATACAACCTTAGTATTATGAACAAAATACAAGTCATGGCTGAAGAAGAAATATTGAACCCCATTTCCCAATCTCAATCTATTCAACCAAAAGTTTATGTGCCAAATTTATCTGGTAATGTTGTTATCACTCATGATAAGTTGATAGGGTCCCAAAATTATCAAGAGTGGTCTTCTGCTGTGAAACTGTGGTTTATGGGACAAGGGGTAGTTGATCATTTGACTATAAATTCTGAGAAAAAATTCACTATGAAAGAGATGTGTGGGAAAGAATTGATGCCCAATTATGCAGTCTTCTATGGCAGTCTCTTTCACCTGAGTTAGTTCCTATGTTCCGTCCCTTCATGACCTGTGCATCCGTATGGGAACACACACAATCACTATATACAAATGACATCTCTCGTTTTTATTCCATTATTAGTGAAATGGTGAATATCAAGAAGTCAGATATGTCAATGGAAAAATTTTTAGGCAAAATTCAAGGGCTCATGTCAGAATTCAACAAACTCTTGCCCATTGGAGGATCACCGGCAGACCAACTTGCTCAACGTGACAAGTTTTTTGTTGTCTTCACTCTTGCAAAGCTTGAGTCAGATTATAAACAAGTTTGTAATGGAATTCTCGGCGAAGGAACTGTACCGAGTACTAAAGACATGTTTAAAAGACTTCTACAAGTTTCTTCTGTTTCCAAAGAAATTACACCCTCCTCCACAATCGAGCACTCTGTTCTTACCTTTCAAACTCAACATTACCGAGACAATAACAGAGGAAGAGGTCGAGGAAGTTATCGAGGAGGTCGAGATGGTCGTGGTAATGGTCGAGGTGGTCATGGTAATGGTCGGGGTGGCCGTGGTCCATTCCGATTTTGTGATCATTGTAACAAACCGGGGCACACAAAGGAAGAATGTTGGGCACTTCATGGCAAGCCAATAGTGGCTAATGTGGTCCAAGTCAATTCAGATGCCCCTAATACACACACTACTATCTCAAACACCGAGTATCAAGAGTTTCTACGACTCAAAGCTGCTAGGACCTCTGTCACTCCTGAATCATCGCATACCGCTCTTGCTTCCCAGTCTAACTCTATGTGGATTTTTGATTCCGGAGCCACTGATCATCTTTCTGGTAATCCTGATCTTTTCTCTCACATTACCTATTCTAATTCCCTTCCATCAATTACCTTTGGCGATGGATCAATAGGTGCTGCAAAAGGCATTGGGAATGTTACTCTTCTTCCTTCTTTATCCTTATCTAATGTGTTGTATATTCCTGGATGTCCCTTCAATTTAATTTCCGTTTACCAACTTACTCAGTCTTTTAACTGTTGTGTCACTTTCTCTTCTAATTCGGTACTTGTGCAGGACCGACACACGAAGGAGACCATTGGTATGGGATATGAATCAAAAGGACTTTACCTCTTCTTATGTTCCAAAGCTGCGCTCACCGCTACTGTTTCTCCTCTTCTTGCCCATTACCGTTTGGGGCACCCGAGTCTTAATAAAATGCGTCAAATCCTTCCCGATCTGTCAAATTTAAAATCTGTTGAATGTGAGTCATGCCAACTTGGGAAACATTCCAGAGCTTCATATCCCGGTAGGGTTGATAGGCGAACTACTACCCCATTTTTTTTAGTTCACTCTGATGTTTGGGGGCCATGTCGTATTCCTTCTATTCTTGGCTATCGGTATTTTATTACCTTTATAGATGATTTTTCTCGTTGCACTTGGGTCTTTTTGATGAAAAATCGTTTTGAGCTTTTTGATGTATTCCAAACATTCTATAATGAAATAAAAACTCAGTTTGGAGTTTCTATAAAAATCATGCGTAGTGATAATGCAAAAGAGTACTTTTCTGATCCATTCACTACTTTCTTCTCCTCACATGGCATTCTTCATGAATCTTCATGTGCTAGAACTCCACAACAAAATGGAATTGCTGAGAGGAAGAATCGACATCTTGTCGAAACAGCCCGCACTTTACTTATCCATCAAAAGATTCCTAAAAGATTTTGGGGAGATGCTATACTTCACTCTTGCTACCTCATAAACCGAATGCCCTCTTCTGTCTTACAAGGAAAAATTCCACTTAGTGTTTTACTCCCACAAGAACCTCTTCATAAGCTTCCGCTAAGGGTCTTTGGGTGTACCAGTTTTGTTCATGACGCTACTCCTGGACGAGATAAACTCGATCCCAAAGCAATAAAATGTGTTTTTATTGGATATTCTCGTCTTCAAAAGGGCTTTCGGTGTTATTGTCCTAAGACTCATCGTTTTTACACATCCTTTGATGTTACCTTTTTTGAGTCATCACCCTTCTTTTCTTTAACTACTATTGCCGAGTCCGACTTCACTGGGGCACCCACTGGGACTGCAGAAATACTTCCTGTTCCTACCTTCTCTGAGTCATCATCTTATATGGTACCTGAAGAAGCACTCACTTCACTTCCTCCTGAGTCTTTGCCCCAAATCCAAGAGGAACAACTTATGTCACCTTTCCCACACATATATCAGCGTCGCATTCGTCAGTTACGTAGTTCACAAGAAGATCATGAACGTCCAATTGATTCATGTCCTATGCCGTCGGATCCTTCTGACTCGGTCCAAGATTCACCTATTGCCAACCGCATAGGTACCAGGTCTACTCGAAACCCTTATCCCATCTATAATTTTCTCTCACAAAAGCGTCTTTCTCCATCCTATTGTGCTTTTATTTCCCATTTATCTTCTGTTTCTGTCCCTAAGAATGTTCAGGATGCCTTATCTCAACCAGACTGGAGGCAGGCTATGGCTGATGAAATGGAAGCTCTTGATTCTTCATGAACTTGGGAGTTGGTACCTCTACCTCTTGGCAAAGCAGTAGTTGGTTGCAGATGGGTGTATAATGTCAAAGTTGGCCCAGATGGACAAGTGGACAGACTTAAAGCTCGACTTGTTGCTAAAGGTTATACGCAGGTATTTGGTGTTGACTACACTGATACTTTTTCACCCGTGGTCAAAATTGCCTCTGTGCGTATTTTCCTGTCAATGGCAGCCACTCGTCAATGGTCATTGCATCAATTGGATATCAAGAATGCCTTCCTACATGTTGACCTGAACGAAGAAGTATACATGGAACAACCTCCAGGTTTCGTAGCTAAAACAGGAAGGAACTTAGTATGTCGCCTTAAGCGTTCCCTCTATGGTTTGAAACAATCTCCCCTTGCTTGGTTTGGCAGGTTCAGTGGAGTTGTTCAACAGTTCGGTATGACTAGAAGCAAGGTTGATCATTCTGTATTTTTCAGACATTTATCAGGAAAAAGCATCTATTTGGTAGTTTATGTTGATGACATTGTTATCACTGGAGATGACACAGAGGGTATAAGTCAACTTAAGGAACATTTATTTCAATACTTTGAGACTAAAGACCTTGGAAATTTAAAGTATTTTCTTGGTATAGAAGTTGCTCAATCACAACAAGGGATTTATGTTTCTCAAAGAAAGTATGCCTTGGATATACTTGAAGAAACAGGTATGACAGATTGCAAACCTGTTGACACACCCATGGATCCCAATGTCAAACTTCTTCCAGGACAGGGGGAGCCTTTATCTGATCCAGGAAGATACCGAAGGTTAGTTGGCAAGTTACTTTATCTGACAGTCACTCGTCCTGATATCTCATTTGCAGTTAGTGTGGTTAGCCAGTTTTTGCAAGCACCATGTGAAAGTCATTGGGAAGCTACAACCAGAATTTTAAAGTATGTTAAAAGGTCTCCAGGTACAGGCTTACTTTATAAGAATCATGGAAATACAGAAATTGTTGGCTATACAGATGCAGACTGGGTTGGCTGTCCTTGGGATAGAAGATCAACATCTGGTTATTGTATCTTGTTTGGGGGAAATCTTGTGTCATGGAAAAGTAAAAAACAAGATGTGGTAGCTCGTTCAAGTGCAGAAGCTGAATACCGAGCAATGGCTCTTGGGACGTGCGAACTTATTTGGGTGAAGCATCTTCTCACGGAGCTCAAGTTCTGTAAACTCAACTATATGAAATTAGTTTGGGATAATCAAGCTGCTTTGCACATTGCATCTAATCCTGTCTTTCATGAGAGGACTAAACATATTGAAGTTGATTGTCACTTCATACGTGAAAAGGTTGCTTCTGGGGATATTGTTACTACTTTCATTGGATCAAATGACCAACTTGCTGATATCTTTACTAAATCTTTGAGAGGACCTAGGATTGAATACATTTGTAGCAAGCTTGGAGCATTTGATCTATATGCTCCAGCTTGAGGGGGAGTGTTGAGTATTAAATTAAGTTAGGCAGCCTAAAATGGCTGCTATGTTTGGCAGCCAAACATGGCTGCTATGAGGGTTGTTTTTTCTACATTTGTATGCTTGTGTAAGCCTATATATATAGGCACTTCTTGTAATCTATTGTATCAAGTCATTAAATACAATCAACAAGATTTAAAAGAAGAAATTTATATGGAGCAACCAAAAAGATTTGAGGTTTCTGGTTATAACCTCGTTAGCAAGCTAAAGAAAAGCTTGTACAGTTTAAATAAAAAAGGTACTACAAAATATACAAAGTCACTCTCTAGGGAGTACCAATTTGTACCCACCACTTCTTCTATTTGACTATTTATAATTGTATAGATAATTTGGAAACTTGTTTCTTCAATAATAATTATAGATATAAGACCTTGTGAAGCAAACATCTAAAAAGTCAGCAAAAGGGACAACTCTAAGAGAACTTAGGGTATGCATTGAATGGAGAATTACAATGGCATGATATTAAATAAATTCATTCTCAAAACTCTTTCGAAAAATCTAAGAGGAGGTGAATTGGGTTTTATTCAACTTTTTGTAACCTAATTTGATTATGCACTTCTAAGACAACAAATATCAAACACTTGGTGTACATTTCTTGTGTGTAATATTTTGTTCAAGTAAATTGCATAATCAAAACTCCGGGTTGGCCCACGAGCTAAGAGTTACATTATTTAGATTTTGGGTAGGGGGCAGATTTTATTCTAGCATAACTGTTGGATGGGAGACACTACACTTGCTCAACAATTGCTCGATTCCCACCACACTACATCGACTCGAGTCAGTGATTTCTTCAAAGACTCGTATTGGAATTTTGACTTCCTGTGCCGGGCGGTTCCTTCCTCAATGGCAGAACGGATTGTCAGTCTGCCACTATCAGTTGATACCCCGAACAGGATGCTGTGGAGAAATACGCTAGATGGTAGGTTCACTACCAAGTCGGCCTAACCGATAGTTAGGGAGCCCTTCGTTGTTCGGACTCCCTATTGCTTATTCTGGGAACTTTCCATCCCCACGACCATTTCATTCTTTTGCTGGAGATTGTGGCATAGTTTGATCCTAGTAGATACAGTTATCAGGGACCGGATCCAGGTCCAGTTGGCATCGAGGTGTCACTATTGCTACTCAGATGAGACTCTTCGGCAAGTGTTTGCCACTATGGACTCACTTTTCTTCTATTTTACAAGTACCGGTATATCAGCAGGATAAGATACACCACCGGTTTCTTCGCTAGATTGGTTCGGGCCAACACGTCACTAGGGGTCACATCCGCATCATCGTGCCTTTGCTCATTTTTTTGTTCATCTGGACGGCACACAATGATGTGAATCACAAGAGCATTGCTATAGAGCCTCGGTAGATCATCTGGCGAGTTCACATGCACATTTCATTTCATCATATTGGACGCATGTTCCAGCACACGCACTGGTACGGAGATACATACTTTGCTCCTTTGTTTGGTGTCACATTATCTGTCCCTCCTCACCCCCTGCCTATCCTCGTCTCTTGGCATAGACTGTTTGTAGGGTCCCACAAGGTGAACACCAACGGATGTGTTAAAAAAGGGATGGCTAGTGGTGGTGAGATTATCAAAGACAGTGACAGACGATGCGTTTAGGCATTTTGTTCGTTTTATGGTTCTTGCACCATTCTCGAGACGAAATTGCAAGCCATTTTTTATGGTCTCCTTTTGGCTCGAGAGTTGGGACTGACTACATTATGGATAGAGGCAAATTTCGCGCTCAGCATCCACTGCATCACACGAGAAGGTGGTCTGTGGCATATTCAAAAGCTTCTTCCAAGTATTCTACAACAGCTTTCCTTCGACAGAGACTCTGTTTCCCATGTCTCTAGAAAGGAAAAGCAGGTAGCTAATGACTTGGCTTCTGAGGGATGGAGATGTCAGACTTATATACTTTTTGCACCTCAAGAGTTACACCATAGAACTAGAGTCTTGATACACATTGATAGACTTAGATACCCTTTTGTTCGAGTACTCTAGATTTTTCATGTATTCTTGTATTTTCGCATATTGGAGGTCAAATTCATGTCCCCCTCCTTTCTTTGTACATTTTTCATTGTTTTTTGTTTATGAGATTCAAGGGGTCTCTTTCCCTTTTTAAAAAAGAATTGCAGAATGAAAACAATTAATACAATGATTTATAGTGGTTCAATTTGTCCAACAAAACATAATCCACTACCTTGAGTTATCTACACAATGATTTCACAAAACCTTTCACTAATCAAGTATAAGAGATTACAAAATATGCCTATCAAATTCACCTTAGGATTTTACACAAAACCTCTCAACTAGTCAAGGTTCGCCAACTCCTTAAGTTTTACAACACATCCTTAATTCTACAACAATTTCCAATGCAATAATTAATGAAATTCACACAAATAAGATAATCACAATATCTTCAATTCAAGGCTCACTCTATCCCTTAGATTTTTAAGCTATATGTAACATTGAATATGTTTACAAGAGAGATAAAATTGGTTTGATATAGATGTCACCTTAATTGTGAAAATATATCAGTTTGTATAACATAAACCTCTTTGAGTAATAATTTCACAAGATTGCTCAAGAACCCCTTATTGGATGATTCTCACAATGTGGATGTTTAGAAATGGTTTAAGAATGTTTCTAAGATGTTCTATAATGAATGTGTGTCAAATGTTTGCTCAAAAAAAGTTGTATAAAGTTTTTGAAACATTTTGGTATTTAAAGGTATGTTTCAACCGTCATAAATATGACCGTTGAAATTCTACTCAGGAAACTTGCAATCGATCGTTACAGTACTTGATCGTCCGCCAGAACACCAGATCTTTCTAGATGGTTAGCAAACGATGTCTTCTATCATCTCGTCTATTACATCACAAGATTCCTCTGGATGGTTAGTGGATGAAGTCTACTATCATCCGATTGATCGCAAACATCAAAATGTCATCATCAAATTTTTCAAACATGCAATTTAAGTTTCCAAACAACTCCAGAAGTTGTGGAACGTATTTTTTAAATCTTTAAAGTGAATCATGTATTTAGAAACCATTTCAATTACTCATAATAAATTTTAACTTGTAAAACACATTTTGAAAAACATTTTAAATTCAGAGAAAAATCTATAGATTTATTACTCAATGAGATAAACTAGAGGTATTTAAATGATATAATTATCTAAGAATGATACATCTAGTTCCTATCTAATCCATAAAACATTTGTTTTCACCTCTTGATATTGAATAAAAGTCCTTGAAGACTTGGTGCTTCAAGGTTGCACGATTTAGATGGATGAATCCTAAACATAATATCACTTGTACAAATAGATAATTAGTCCTAATTAATATTATCAATAATCAAAATTAAAATATTAAAAGCGTTACGGCATTCATCTTTCAATTATACGATGATCTAGTAGGAAGCGTTTCTAAATTAAAACTAATTAAAGAAAATAAAAGAAATTGGACGACCCTTTAAAACGAAAATTTACTTAAGTAGATATAATAAACTAAAAATAAAACAAAGTACCACACTCTAATATCTCTCTTAACATCTTTATCACCATCCTCAAACTTTATAAGCACCCCTATTTTGACACCATCTCAATTTGTGGGCAGCAACCTCGAGCAAGTGAGAAAAGATCAATCAATTATTACATGATTGAGATGGTGTAATATCTGAGGTATTTGGCAACTTCCTAGTTCGTTTGCCCCTTAAATATGGAGATAGTATTTCAAAGACCACGCGTATGCCTTTGAAGAAAAACATGCAATTCATTTTATTTATATATTTTTGGAAAACATGAAATTCATTTGAAACCAATTACTTTGAAAAAAGCACCTCTTTTTCAGATAGCCCTTTTGGTGATGAGAAATTTCATGCATGCATATATGTAAAGGAACTAACATCAAATGTTGAGCATGTTGATCCAGCTTATAATTGAAAGAAAGCTAATTAGGTCCTGGGGAAGCACTACAGGAAAATCATGTTTTTTCAACCAAATTTACCGATGGATATTTCGGTCTGAAATTTGAGACGGATTTTAGACAAAATATCGACGGAAAGTACGTTTGACCGGACGTCTAAAATCAGTTGCTATTTTTCGACCACTTTCCGACTAAAACGTGTTAGTTGATAATTAGTTGGTAGATTTTCCACGCATTTCCGACTGAAATTTAAATTGTAATATATATTAGTTAGGAAAAAAAATTAAAAATATCCGTAGGTAATTCATCACAATTTAGCGATGAATTTCCGACGGAATTTATTTAACAAATTTTTAATTTTTTTTGTCATGTAAGTCCAATTTTCGTCTATAATTAGTTGATAATCAAAGACCGATTGCCGATGGATGTTGCATTTTTCTTTTTTTTTAAATTGTGAAAAATGAAAAATATTCAGTAGCAAATCCGTCTGTAATCCGTCTTCAATACAAATATTTTTTTCCTCAGTTTTTCCCTCTAATCTAAATAATTGTAGTTTTTTATTATTTCCTATACAGTTAGTTTATGAATACCTCAATTTAGGCTTATAACATTTAAAAACAAATCCTAGTTAAAAAAATAGTTTCAAATTTTATTAATTAATTTGGTATATACAATATGTATATATGATTGTGTATGACAACATGACTATTATAAAAAATATTTATAACATATACCATAAGATTGAAATTGACGTTATAGAATATGAAATTTTAATTTTCCATATGATAAAGAATTCAAATGAGCATCATAAGTCATAACTAACGTAATTATACTCTCCAAAATCTTTGATGATTGATTTGAAATCCTCATTTATTTAACTTATGTTCTTTAAAATTGAAACTGTCATAAATTGTAATTAAGAGTATAAGTATTTAAGATTTATTAATTGATTAGTTAGGTAATGTTTTAGGGAGTCAATATATATACACACACAACAATCATATATGTATATATAATTGTGTGTGACAACATGGCTATTGTAAAAAGTTTTTATAATTTATACTGTAAGATTAAAACCGATGTTGTATAAATTGAAATTTTAATTCATTAAGTAAATAAAAATTCAGCTGAGTATGGTAACTAAAGTAATTATGCTATTTATATTTTTCATTTTCCCGATTTGTAATCCTCATTTATTTGACTTATATTTTATTAAATTGAAAAAATTATAAATTCGATTATATATAGAAATTTCAAAATAGAGCGCAAGAGCGTTATCCATTTGGATTTTTCGTATAATTTGAAGACAACGATTAAAATTAATAAATATTAGCGACCGATTTGTTACGGAAATTTAATTATTTAAAATATTAATAATGATTCACGATGGATTCCAGACGAACATTGAATTATTTTAAACTTAATAAATATTGGCAACGAATTCCCGATGGAAATGTTATTTATTAATTTAAAAATTAATGCATATTGGCGATGGATTCCCGACGGAAATATGATTAATTTAAAAATAAATAAATATTGGCTAGGAATTCTCGAAGGAAATGAGATTAATTATTTTTAATGCATATTGGCGACGGATTCTCGATGGAAATGTGATTTTATTATTTTAAAAATAAATAAATATTCCCGACTGAATTTCAACGGAATTGTGATTAATTATTTTTCAAATTAATAAATAGTATCGACGGATTACCGACGGAAAGTTAAAATTTTTAAAAATTAATAAATATTGGTGACGTATTCCCACGGAAATGTGATTTAATATTTTAAAAAGTAATAAATATTGCTGACGGATTCGCGACGGAAATGAGATGCATTATTTTTAATGCATATTGGCGATGAATTGTCGACGGCAATGTGATTTTGTTATTTTAAAAATTAATAAAATTCCCGACGGATTTTCGACAGAATTGTGATTAAGTATTTATAAAATTAATAAATATTATCGACGGATTACCAACAGAAAGTTAAAATTTTTAAAAATTAATAAATATTGGCGACTTATTCCCGACGGAAATATGATTTATTATTTTAAAAGGTAATAAATATTGGTGACGGATTCCCGATGGAAATTATATTAATTATTTTTAATGCATATTGGCGACAAATTCCCGACGGAAATGTGATTTTATTATTTTAAAAATTATTAAATATTCCAGACGGATTTTAAACGAAATTGTGATTAATTATTTTTAAAATTAATAAATATTATCAACGGATTACTGACGGAAAGTTAAAATTTAAAAAAATTAATAAATATTGGCGACGGATTCCTGACGGTAATGTGATTTTATTATTTTAAAAATTATTAAATATTTTCGACGGAATTGTGTAATTATTTTTAAAATTAATACATATTATCGACGGATTACCGACAGAAAGATGAAATTTTACAAAATGAGTAAAAATTGGCTACGGATTCCCGACGGAAATATACTTAATTATTTAAAAGTAATAAAAATAGGTGGATGAATTAAAAATGGGCTTTTTCCCTAATTTTCCTTTCTTCCTCATTTCCTCTCGTTTCTTCCTCACCTCTGTTCTCTGTCTAGCCGGCCACTCACTGTCTTTTCTTCTTCATTTCGTCGCTGCTCATTATGCCTGTCCCTCACTGTTGCGTTGCTGCTGCCTCTGCCTGTCCCTCACTGTTGCATCGCTGCTGCCTCTGCCCGTCGATATCGTCGCCTCGCTGCTGCTGCTGCCAGTCGATCTCATCTCGGCGTGTCGCTGCTGTCGTTGCCACTGTCGAGCTCGTCCCTGCTGCTAGAACCCAAAACAAGCCATCTCGTCGCTGTCACGGTGTTTGTAGGTTAGTTTGATGAATTATTTCTCTAACTAAAATTTATTTCCTAACTTTGTCACTGAGCATTGCTTTCTTATTCCAAGCTGTTTTCCTATTCCAGTAGTGCTCCTCTTCCTAGTCTTTTGGTTTGTTAGTTTTTTAGTTCTTGATTCAGTCGCTGCATTTTCATAGCTGAATCTGGTTTCTTGCTTCTGTAATTATTTTGTGCATAGACAAAGTATATGAGCTTAACATCGATGTCTCAGTCAGTCAAAATGTGGCTCTCAGGCTCAGCCCTGTGTTTGTATATATTACTAGTAAAATATAACATGTGGGCTGCATAATACTATATTTTCTGTCTTGAAATAGTCATGTATTTATTTTTAAAAAAATGTTCAAAATTAAATTTTATTTTTTAAAAATAACCATATTTTTAATCTAAATTTAACTTATGACTTTTAAATTTAAGAAATATCTTTTGTTGAGGTAAAAAAAAACTCTTTTTAATTATTATACTACTTATTCTGTGAACATTTAAGTTCCCATAGAAGAAGTATATTCTGAACACCTGTAATGGAAAAATAAGAGCTCTTTCACTTGTGAATACATGTAATTACATGGATAAGAACATGTGCTTATGGATGCCTTTAAATCATTTATATTTTCAGAAGCAAAATTGACAAGAGTGAGGGCTTTTCATTTCTTAAACATTCTTACATGCATGATGATACCAAGTTGAAGAAGTCTTGTATAACATCATGAGAACATTCATTTTCCATCCAAGATTTGGTGCAAGATTATTTTCTTCTGCACTAGAAACGTTTCCATTTGGCATACCACACGTACTTTAGGTAGGTAGGTTGTTCTATGGAGACATGCATTGAGAGCCTTCAATGCTTTTACATCATTTCAAATTCTAAAATAATTGAGGAACAAAGACTAATCTGGATATATGTATATATGACGAAGAAGAAGAAGAAAAGAAAGAACATAATTGAGATTTTCTAAATGATTGGGAGAATCGCTGGTTTGCGTCAAATTTGAGGCACAACAAAGACTACATTTAGACAGACAAAAGTTACTGCACTAAAAAGTAGAATATGAATATCAACAACATTTCTATTGGTCCTTAATTATATATCTCCACTGTTATTAATAACTACTATATTTGTAGTAATGATCAAAGATGGTACAGAAGTCCAAAAAAGCAAGCGTCTAAAAAGCCTACCAGTTAACTGTATAATCAATCTACAGTTTATAACACTCACCTAGGCATGTTTCAGTACCATCTCTATGTAATGAATAAGAAGTTTAGATTCTTAAATTTGTACATTAAAGGAGGATCTCGAGCCACAGATCTCTGCCTTTCTCTTGTTGTGTTTCACATTACGCACATTACAATATCTGCTACTGTAACTCTGCATTTTCATAGCTGTATCTGGTTTCTTTGTGTTCAAAATGATAAGTTTTTACATGAAGTTTACCTTCAATCTCCGTAGGTTGCATAGTAGTTTTCCTTTGTTAATGATGTTTCCTCTAAAACACAAAGAAATGCAGCCACATGAATCAACAACTATCATTTGAAAATTGAAGTCAACACTTATTTACAACATCCTAGCTTCCATTTAAAAAATTTCTCTCGTGTTGTACACACATCAATTTACTAATCATTAACCACCTAACTGCTAATACGGAAGAATTGTATTAAGGTTGCTAGGAGTAGGTTCAAAGATGAGATGTGTCGTGCCCGTAAGGAGAAGAGTTTGACTATCCCTCCATATTGGATAACGAAAGATGATTGGAAACAACTACATGTTTATTGGAAAACTGAGAAGTGGTTGTGATCTTCTAGATCAGGTAAGAGCAACAGAGTTGCAGCTCCTTCCTCTACTCATACTGGCGGGTCGATTTCGTTCTCAGAGCACGAGAGGAGGATGGTTAGTCATTCTAATGCATATATTTAAATACTTCAGCTTAATTATATGATTATAATTATATTATTATAATTATTTAATCTTTTGTAATATTTTGTAGCAGAAGACGGAAGGTTCCCAGCTTAGGTACATTAATTTGTATAAGAAGACTCACACATTCCAATTTGGGCCTAGTAAGGGCGAATTCAATAGCGAGAAATCACAGCAGACTATGGTATGTGTACATTCCATTATTAACGTCAATTTAATTATATCGTTTGCTTACAATTTTAATTTAATTGCAGAACGAGGTCAATGCATTGTGTGAGCAGTACTCTCAGATGGAGTCCATTGACTCCACTCATCCTTGAGTGCCTGATGATAAGGAACTATTTGTTGAGGTAGCAGGTGGCTTCAAGAAGGGCCGTGTTTCGGGATTGGGGTCTGAAGCGCCTAGAGTGAGACGACGTCTGGATTCATCCAGTACGCAGTCTACACCATTTGCCTATTCGGAGCCAGTTGATATAGAGGCTCGGATCTATGAGTGTGTGAGGCAACAGGTGAAACAACAGGTGGGCTTGCAAGTAGGCATGGAGGTGGGCATTATACGGAGGAAGTTCGAAGACAAGTTTAGAGCGATGAAGTCCCGAGAGGATAGTTTGCAGGCATACCTCAAAAACTTGGCTATCCAGATGAGATTTCCGGCTTCACCAGTACTACCTTCTGTACCCGAGGATGACATGTTTTTTGAGGATGAGAATGTTACGGAGGATGAGGATTTCACTGTGTCACCACCTGGTGATCATCCCGATCCGTCAAGTCATTTTGATCCCCCTCCCCCTCCTCCTCCTCCTGCCCCTGCCCCTGGACAGGCACATTCCGTTGTTGTTAGTTAATGTTGATGTACTATCTTCATATACTTATCACACATACATATTATTTTAGTTTTATTTGATAAATTTATTTCGGATATATATTATTTTAGTTTTATTCATTAAAATTTATATTATTTTACAGATTTAATTATTAATTGGGTGTTTTTAATCCAAAATACAGGTTTTATTCACTAATACAGATTTTATTCACTAATCCAAAAATTTAAAATTTTCAACAGATTTCCTACGGAAATTAATTCATCATAGTAATATTTTCGACGGATTCCCGACGGAATTTAATTTTTTAAAAAATTAATAAATATTAGCAACGGATTACTGACGGAAAATGAAATTATTTTTAAAGATAATAAATGTTGGCTACGGATTCCCTGCGGAAATGTAATTATTTTATATTAGCAACGTATTGCCGACGGAAATTAAATTGTTTTTAATAACTTAATAGATATTCGCGATGTATTCTCGATGAAAATGTAATTATTTATTGAAAATTAATAACTATTGCCCACGGATTCCCGACGGAATTGTGATTAATTATTTTAAAAATTAATAAATATTACCGACGGATGTTTCATTATTTTAAAATTAATAAATATTGGCAACGGATTCCCGACGGAATTGTGATTAATTATTTTAAAAATTAATAAATATTACCGATGGATTTCCGACGGACGTTTAATTATTTTTAAAATTAATAAATATTGACAATGGATTCCCGACGTAATTGTGATTAATTATTTTAAAAATTAATCTATAGTACCGACGGAGTTCCGATGGATGTTTTATATTTTTAAAAGTAATAAATATTGGCAACGGATTCCCGACGAAAATATTTTAATTTTGTAAAAAAAAAATTCATAATTGCGACAATTTCCCTACGGATTGACTTATTTTTATGATGTTAAAAATTAAAAATTTAATAATTCCGTCGGAAAGCGGTCTGTAAGATCGACGGATCCGAGACGAAATATTTTGTCGTTGACCAATTCTCGTCGTTTACGCTACCGTCGAAATTCGGTCGTAAATAACGACGGATTACTCAGGCCGTCGGCATTACCGACTGCCTCATCTCTGACGGAATATTTGGTCGGTAATCCGTCTAAAATCATTGTCAAAGACGGATTACTAACAGAAATGTCGGTTGAAAACAATGGTTTTCCTGTAGTGAAAGGAGCGAAGAATTGAGGTTTCGAAGTAAATAATTTAAATTCAAAAGTAGATCTACTTCTTTTGGAATCTATCTCCTTATTCCTCTATATATTTTGCTTTTCAAAAAAAAAATAAAGTAGATCTACTTAATTTAGTGTTATGTTTACTCGTATCAATTTAATGTTGCGACTGTCCTTGATATTACTTAATTAGTTTGCATTCTAATCGCAGTTTGACATAAATTGATTAATATTTGCTATTTTTTTTCAGTTTCGTAATACTACTATTCATCTATAATAACAAACAATTGAGTCAAAAAAATTATATGTTATGAACTCGTAATGTAATTGCTCAGGTGTGATGATAAAGCATCTTAATTGAATCTAAAATAAACTATTTTGGTGCCATTAACAGACCTATTAAGAAGGGTATGAAAAATTGAAGAACTACCCTCGCCACTGTACACCAAGCTGGAATGCCTAATTAGGACGTGAACAGTTGACCGTTTAAGTGTATATGGCTCATATTATATTAATTTCATTCTTTCTTTCCTTTTTGGAGAAATTGACGTATTTGTCCTAAACATATTTACTGTTAGAAGATTTGATACCTAACATTAATTTTTTTATCCACCATAACATTTTTTTTTTGGATAGTTTTGGTGCCTTTTTTGTATTTTCGGGTCTAAAATAGATGAGTTAAAGCTGGAGTTGACTTTTGCTAAAATGAAGAGGGGAAAAATTGGAACTCCACAACTCACACGATTCCTTCATTGTAATCAAGAGTATGCATGCCCCCTATTACTAAAGAAGGGCTCATCTTGGTTCCTGAATTCAAATAGGCATCAAGGCCTCGTCGAAAAAAGAACCAATTCTAAGTTTTCCAGGGCTGCAGGATTTAGCAGCAAGCTTAAGACAATTGACCTCTTCACCACTTACACCACCTTCAGCTGGTTTTCCTTGGGCATAAGATAGAATACAAGTTCAATAAGAAACGGGCTCAGTTCATAATTCAAATCCATCTACAGCATAGTCATTGGATCATCAAGAGGGTCATCCATACACTCCTAAGTATGGGTGGGAATATGGGTTAGTTCAATTTGACCCTTGAAAAATATGATGTAGACTATAAAAATAATAGTCCGAATAAAACTGTATTATTTTGGGTGGCCTGTTTTGGCCTACTATCCTTTCTTTAAAAACGTTCATCCTAAAGTTATTAAATATTCAATTTCTTTTATACTAACTCTTAATTCTAATAAACTTTATCCTAAAATTCAAATGACTAAACCTGCCAAATCTAAAATCTCTAAATTTTCTATGTCATCTTTTAATTTTATGTTTTATTATTTTTTACATTATAAACAGTATCTTATGCTAAAACATGTAACGTAAATGAAGGAATAAAAAAAATTGGCCAATTTTTGTCCATGTAGGCTGCTTGGCTCATTTTAACCTACGATTTGGGGTGGGTTGAGCTACGTCATCATAAACCTTACCTGAATAATATTGGGCTAGAATTGCTCAGGTTTCGGTGCTTTTTTCAGCATTGCACTAGTATTGAGTAATGTCTGAGTCGCAACATCAAGGTTTGAGCCAAATTGACCAGCCCGTTCTATGAGTTGATTTAATGAGAAATTGGACTGCCTTTAATACTCCAAATAGTCCCCATACCAAGCAAGTCACCACCAAACTCTAGGGTGATAATCCTCTCGCCAATTCTTGTTCCCACCTCCACAACAGATAGCTCGAGTAAATCATTGGAGCTTGGACAAGTTTAGAGCTTGTTAACAGCTATAGTGCTCCAATTATCACAATTCTTGGCTTCATTGTCTGCATTTTTACTAGCTCTTGTAATTTTTTTTCTTGAACACAAACAAAAAGATATATACAAAACAACAATAGGGTGAAATTGTGCGGTGAGAATAAATTATGAAGAGGAAGAATATATATATATATATATATATATATATATGTGTGTGTGTGTGGTGACTTGTGGGCTGAATATATGTGGTGTTTCAATTTCATCCCTCTTCATTTGAGCAAAAGTCAACTTTGGCGTTCATCCCTGAGATTTTACATATGAAAATAAAAAATTTTAAAAATGGACCAAAACTATCAAAAATATATATTAGGGACCAAAACTATCAAAAATATATGTTATGGACCAAAACTAAAAAAAATAAAATATTTTGGGTGGTGAGGAAGTGAAATTTCATTTTTACCCTCAATAAAATTGCTAAAGTTTGCAGCTCAATAAGATCTTATAAAAAATTATGACAATAATTGTTGACAGAACCAAAGAAATAGATCGAGGACCAAACCCAGCTAAATTTAATTTTTTTTCTCTACCATGGTAAGCAGTTAGGAGGACCAAACCCAAGAATCTAAAATTATTTGGGGAATGAAAAAATCAAAAATAAATAAGTGAGGCCAAAAGTTGAAAAAGAAAAATAGTTCAGGGACTAAATTCAATAATTTTCTAATTTGACACCAAATGGGGTATTAAGAAGATTCAAAGATCGAAATAACATATGCTCCCGACTATGAAAATTTCAAGCAGTTTCAGCCTTAAGGGCAAAGAACAATGATGTGACTAACCATTTCGTTGATTTAATCTCACATGGAAAAATTTAAACTAGAGCAAAGTTTTTCAAACTCTCTATAAAATATAAAACTCATCAAACATAAAAAGGTAGAGCTCCTACATGCAGGAGCGTGTGCTTTGTGACATGGGGTCTTTTGGAATCAAAATACATACCTCATTTTCCCATTTTACCCTTCAAATTTCTTTCTCTAATTCATTTCTCTAACCTAAAATCTCTCAAATTCAATTCTAAATTTATCAATTTGTAGCCGTTTCCATTTAAACAAATAACTAAAAATCCTAGTTTACTACATTCTAACAATATTTGTTCATTTATTGTATAAGTTTCATGTGTTTTATGTATTAAAATTGAAGAAATTATCATGCTCATGAATTAGAGGGCAAATTGTGTTTGTCCCAGTAGGGCAAATTGATTCGGCCCTCACGGGGCTGATTGTGTTTGCCCTCAAGTGGTGGATTGTCTTTTTCATAAGAGTATTTTCTTTTATTAATTATAATATTGATTTATCTTATAAGAATTGGGAGCATTTTGATACCAAAAATGTGAAATTTAGCAAATTAGTATGAGATTTAAGAATTATGATATAACATATATAATTAATTTAATTAAATGTATAAACAATCACAAAAACATGTAAAAGTGAAGAAAAAAAATTAACCGCACTAGGACAAAATTAATTCATCCCGTGAAGACAAACACAATCCATCCAGTAAAGAAAAAACCAATTCGTCCTCATGGAACAAACACAATATGTTCTCCAGCTCTTGAATATGATCATTTTCTTTAATTTAATGCATAAAACACATAAAACTCATGTAATAAATAAACAAATATTATTAGAGTATAATAAACTATCATTTTTAATCATTTGTTTCAATGAAAATGGATTCGAATTGATGAATTTAAAATTGAATTAGAAAAATTTTAAGCTAGAGAAATTAGAAGGGTAAAATGGAAAAATGAAGTGTATTTATTAATTAGGTTGTGCATTTAATAACTCTTTGGAATCTAAGACAGACGTGAGATATTGTGGAATCTATCTAACTTCTTATATCAATGTGTAAAAGATAACATGATAAAAACATTTCCGACATTTTTCTACCAAAAACCGCAATAGTATTAGCTCGAGAAGATACAAACAATCTGTACCAGGTTCAGGTACACAAGGATATAGAAGGAAAAGGAACCATTAACAATTTACAAGCGAGAACAAGAAGATTACTATGCCAAAACTGTTAAATAATGACCTAGCTGCTCCTAAACACAACACCAATATGAATGGGGACAAAAAGAATACAATATAATACAACTAAGGATCCGAACAGATTACTGGACGCCCGCCAATACTTCCGAAGTGTGTCTCTCAGGTAAAAGATTAGATGCCTGAACGCCGGCAAATTGCAATAAGCAGCAGATAAGGGTAAGAGATGCCCAGAACATCAATAGGCATCTTGTGTCTTCAGTTATACCAATCATGCTACAGAAACCCCAGTGAGTGGCAAAGGTTTGGAACAAACCAGATAGCGCAGAAGTGGAAAACCAGCCAATCCAAAAAATACATAATTACAATCAAGACTGGCTGACATATAATACAGGGACTAGGCCAGCCATTTTGCCATCTCTTCCAGGGCGTTTTTTCTTCACCTGCAGTAAGTATAAATGCCACATATCAGACATTATGAGAAGAGAAAACTAATAAGAACTCCAAACTAAAATTAGAGATAGCTGAAATCATCTTAAAAATCCTAGAAACATCAGACAGTTCGACCTCCATTTTGGTAAATTAAGAAAACCTCAAAAAGGACACTTGTTAGAGAATGCAAGGCCCACCAGGATGTATATACATTCTGGACACCCTTTTTTTCTCTTTTATCCTTGTATGTATATTATTATAATTTTTGGAGTGGGTGGGGGATAGGGGGTTGGCTTCAGGAACTAGCGCACAATCGAGCACAACAAACAGAATAAATTTGGTCATTCCCCATGAGAAATTTTTTTTTATCACACTTTATTTCAATAGTAAATTCCCAATACATCGAAACCCAAATGGTGTTCAACAGATAAGAAACAAACATGGTCACATGGTAAGAAATTAATATAGCCAAGGTACCCACAGTCAGAACCTACAGCAGCATCAGAACAGGCAAGAGGTAAGAAGATGAATCGGGGAAAAATATACACATACACTTTATAAATCATCTGGAACTTTTAGGAACATTTTGGAAGAAAATGAACCACAATTGATCTGATTAGGAATAGAGTTCGAGAGAAATGAAGTTTAGAAAGACGGGCAATATAGGGTATGAGTAACAGGAAAAATATTGGTCAGGTGTGCATATTTAGATATGGAGAAGCAGCCTAATTAGTTTTAAAAATCATACAACAGTTTACGCCATAGAATGGGAATCTCCATTTTACCATAATACTGGTATTAAGGCACAGTTCTTGTATGAAGTCTTAACCAAAATTATAACAGCATTTACACAGAAAGTATCCATAAGTCTTCTTAGAATTGAGTTTACTTACATAGAACCAGCCATCAACTTCATATTCAATTTCAACCTCCTCACCAGCTGTGAGATTTAGCTGCAAAAGAACAAAATACAATTTGAACACTCCAAAAGAAAATAGAAAGGAAAAATGGCTAATGGAGGGATATGGTTGCTGACAGCAATGGCAAGAAAGATCTCATAAGTCTCAATGGCTAATAGTAGAAATAAGAAACCCGCTACATGCAGATATGAAGGATTGTGAGTGAAGGAGAGAGGAAATGTTGCAAAGTAATGTTCTAGTATTGCCAATCCAACAATGAATACATACCTCATCATCACCACCAGCTGTGAAGTCATAAAGTGCTGTTCCATTCTGTGGATTGCCTGAAGAAGAGCGTTCGTCATCATGGGATCCAAAACTTTGTGAACCAGAACCAGCTAAGGGATTCTCAAAGGACTCATATCTTTGATGACCAGGAGATGAATATGGAGGAGGCTCTTCTCTTATCTGTTAATGGTCATACACAGTAAGTTGCAACTTGAAACAAAGTTCAAAATGATGAAACTGTATCAATAACAACATTGATAAGAAATAACAGCTCAAGAGGCCATACTGGCGAATTAAATCCTTCATGTGAGTAGCCACTGTATGAAGGATTGCTAGATCTCTTTCCACCAGTTCGCTCCTGCCACAGAATTAAAAAGCATCAGTGTATTCTTTAAAGCCTCTTTACTCTCTCTTATACTGCACAACAGATATGCAAGCTCTTTTGTATAGGGTGAGCAGAAACTAGCATTCCAAGTGGCATTTCAAACTTGCAGTCAGAAAGCAATTAAACTGATTCAGGGCATTAACAAGATAGATCTACATGACACAATTAGATATCCACAATCCAATCGACAAGGAATAATATTTTTTATTTTCTTCTTACATAGTCAAGAATGTTCCAGAGAGGCCAAACAATGAGCAAGTCACAAGAATCAAAGTGATATTGCCAACTTTCATCCTAAAGGACTTGGTAAAGTTCATTTTAGAATAGCTGAAAGTTATGAATCAGTCTCAATATGCTCTTTCGAGAACAGACATATCTACTTAAGGTTATTTAGGTGGCCACATAAAGGATCACATAACATAAAGAAATAAGTGATGCCCAGGATGTTTTTTATCCACAATTGCTAATCAATGACAAAAGTTCAAGGACTATAGCCTTGCCAGTTTGACCTGTCTCTACCATCAACTAACCTTACATTACATTCTTTTATGAGTTTTGACCATAAAAGGAGAAAAATACTTACACAGGAAAAGCAAAGTTATAAGAAATCACTTTATATTTAAATGAACCGATTGAAGAAAAGAATTAGTAAAATACACCTGATCATTACTCATGATGAAACTTTACTTCAGCAAACTTTGATATATTAATTTCTACCTTGGATTGTGAAGACCCAAAAGTGGATGGTTTTGAGCTGAACAGTGATGGGTAGCTCATTCCACCAAAGTGGGATGATATGGATGTCTCAACTGATCCAACCGAATCTGGGGAAGAAGAGCCAGAAGATCTCGCACCATCTTCCTGCAACAAAAAAAAAAAAAAAAACCAATATGAATAAGAATTATGTCAATTATGGGATCCAGAATTATCACCACCATGAATATGCAACACTAGAAAGGAAACAGCACCACTCTTCCAAGCAAATCATGTAACAGGCATCTACTGCTAGAAGAAATAGGAACTCACCTCCAATTCTGAAGTCTCCAGAAGAGTTTTTGCCCACATATCATCATAACTCATAGAAGGTCTAGACACAATATTCTCATCATCCACATCAGGAGCATCAGTACCAGCACCAGAAAGAAATTCATTAACCTAAAACAATGTACAGATGAGAAAGATCTCCTATCAAACATGAATGTTAGAGGCCAATTGGAACAGATGGATCCAATTATGTCCAGAAACAAAGACCAGCAACATTCACAAATGAAACGGGGTAATATTTATTCCCCATGCCCCAATGAACTTATTTATATACTCCCTCCAAAAATTGTGTCTACATTCCATTTTGGAATGTCCAAAAATATATTTCCATTTAAAGTTCTACAACTACCCTCCTTGATTTTAAAGAGATAAATTTCACTAACATATATATCCCACCATCACTAACCACCTTGAGTAATAACGTATGATGGTAAATTACCTATAATCAAACGCACTCTTGAAAATGAGACACTCAATTGTGGACAGGGAGTAATAACATTACATTAGCTACAAAACTAAATTTGATACCAATAGGGAGCTACATATTCTCACAGTCCATGGATGTCAATATTCCTATGAAACAAAATGGAAATGTATTTAAATTTCTCACTCACCCTACTCATTGCAGGTGCATTGTTTCCCAGTAAGCCATCATCACCCAGGTTTGTAGCCCAAGCATTGACGAGGTCATCATCAAGTGTGTCAGGTTCAGTGGGTACTGGTTTGGCTGTTTCATATATAAGATCAGAAATTCCTGTGGCAACAGCTGGATCACTGAGGCCTGTTGATGCAGTTATATTATGCCGAGTACGGTAGATGTCAATAAGTTTTGCACTGTTGAATTGGTCAAAATACAGAAGAGAAAAGTGTTAGGAGTGAACAAAAATAGAAAAACAAGACAATGGCCATTATTAATGCCACAACCACAAGCTTAGATTAACTGAACGGAGTTTTCATTCTGCAATGTTCACATCAACGATGGACACTGGTAGCTTGTTAATATTCTCATAAACACACAAAAATTACAAGAACTGGACAACCCCAATCTCAGGCATGCTCAACTTTAAAGAAATGTGAAGAAATAGTACATAAATTCATGTTGATCATCTAAGGAAGACAAATTTTGCAGGAAAAAATAACAATCTATGAAAACATACCTAGTGGGCCCTAAAGGAAGATACTTTGTTCTTGGGACATAGCAGAACAGAGAAACGAGATCTAACAATCTCTCATGAGTTTCATATAGTTTCTTAAGTTCATCATCTGTCCATTCCTTTTTTGCATTATCATGATTCCGCATCTCCCTGAAGTATCAAGGACCACAAATTGTATTAGAAACCAAAAGAAGCCTGCAACCTATGTTTTCTATGAAAACGTTTTTGCTAGAAAGTGGGCAGGATAAAATCCTATCAATTCCTACTCTTACTTTATCAGTTCATCTTGTGCACTGTACATTTCATCAAGGACCTTCAGCATTGGACTTATTAATGATCCAAGGCCAGTGCCACTAGCTCCCTGGTCTTCTCCATTACTTATATGCATGTCTGCAAATTGAGACTGCACACCACCCTGTGCTAAGGTGTGCAAAAACTCATATATCTGTATCCTGTAAGGCTCACCAGATCTAATTGCCATTGTTGTCAGAGCCTGAGCAGCAATTATTCGAACCTGGAAATAGGATGACATAAGTAGGAAAAAGGCACAGTGGAGATGCAAAAGCTGATTGCACCCAAGAGTCAATAAGACATGAAGCCACAAAACCATGAGAGGAGAACGAATTAGTCATGCTTTGCATCACATCGAAGAACAAATTTTACACTCAACAAATTGAGAAAAGATGACAAAGTATCATTATCTTGTATTCAACTGTCGGGTTTGATTGGAAATTTTGTGTCCCATATTTAAACTATTATATCCACAAAACACCAAGAACTTGAAGTGAGTATATTGCATGACAATAGCATTTATTGTTATTGTTTCCCATAGGACAATTAGTTTGCTAAGAAATATGCAGGTGAAGATCTGAAGAAATAATGAGAAATGTAAAGAGCTGGTACTAGGGATAACACAAGAACATAGTTCAGAAAGATGATAATTCAGAATTATGGATAAGTCAACATGTACTCCCCATGTAATCAAAATTTCTGACAAGACTTGCTCCCAGCTTGAAGATTACAAAGCTCAATGGTCGCCACAAAGTTAAATCTCATGGCATTTCTCTATGTTATCCAAGGATTAATATTTTGTGTTCCCAAGAAGAGGAAAAAGTTTCCATATGGAAACCTGCTCGGCAATATCAATGCCAAAGACTTACATAAGCTAAGTCAGAATGTAGAGATCTTAAGTATACTCAACCCAGCCAATCTGTGCAAGGAAAGGAGGCACTGCTGCAACTATGGAGTGAGAAGGGAAACAAAAAAGGAAGAGGAGAAGAAGTCTAATAGACAGTAAGGAGCTCAACTGTCAGCAAATTTACAAAATTTTGGAAAATGTATTGTAACAAACTGGATATTTTATTACCATAGCAAGATAGTAAACCAGGGATTTTTTGATAATTGAGCAAATCACAAATGTTCAATTATTTCATTGACCACATGAAAAAGCATATATGGATTCAATCACATACCTCCCAGCTACCACTGAAAGCACACCTCTGGAGACGAGTAAGAGCACCGGCAAGAGTTGGATTGCGGGAACTGGCAGCAGCAACCATTTTATCTGCATCTAACATCATCAAAGCAGTGCCAGGAGGAGTTGCCGATTCCCAAGCATACTCAGAGGCAGCATAATTTGCATTTTCTCCAAGAAACCAAACCTTAAAGTTACATCAGGACAATGACAAGTAAGGAAGGCAAGTAACATCTAGCATTTTGTAGGTAATCAGTTCTGAATCTTCAAATTTATAAACTACGTACTGCTGCTTGAACTAAACGTTGCAATGCCAAAGCAGATTTTGGATCAGCTGCAGATACTCTATCAATTGAGGTAAGTCCCAACATTGAGCCAGGCTGTGGAGGTGGTAAATCAAGAACTATTGTTACTGCCTCAAGAGCTGTGTGTTTTCCCCCAGGGCCAGCTCCAACCAAACATGTCTGCCAAGAACAAGACACCAGGATATACATGTAAAATGCATTGCAATTCATATGAGCAGGAGTAAATTAATTGAGCACAGTCCTGTAAGTATTTAAACAAAAATAGAGAAATACAGATAGGCAATCTCTAAGAAAAGCATGAACCACGGCTTTCAAACCAAGGGAATGGCAAAAACAATCAAGTCATGAAAGAAGAAATAAGATAGCTGAGAAGAATTCTGGTAGTATTCATCTTATCTTGTGTTCTCATGGGATTCAGAATAAATATAAAGAAAAGAACATGTACAGCATATTCTCATTGCATTCAACTTATGAAGCATACATTTAACATAACTTATATTTTGCAGATTCAGACTATAGACTCTTCCCATAACAAATGCCTACATAAAATTTTTGCCTCGTATAGTGTAGGAAGGACACACTTAAGCTATTTTACTACTCAATAACACAGTTGATTACAACGACATCAAAAACAGGAAATCATTCCTAAATTTGGACATTGATAAACAAGATTTGTCATAACTATTGGAATAGCAATAGATAACAGAAAATCCAGATACTAATAACAAGACAAGTATACAGATCTTCTGACACATAATAGACAATCCATATACTATAATGAGATAAATACGGATATTCAGAAAGTTTAGATTTGAAGAATCAATCTTCAACAACAGAAACATTAGGATCTTGTGAACCAGTGATAATAAGATATCTTAAGAACACTTTAAACTTGACAACACATTTATGAATATTACCGTAGTTCATATACATTGTATCTCTATGAAGAACTTTTTTTATTCCTTTTTCCCATAAGAGATGTCAAAAAATTTACTCAGTCCACATTGAAACAGTAGAAGGAAAAGGCAAGTGAAATTCCCAAACAGGGCAAAGCAATATTTTCTTAGGTATGGATATGTGTAAACTAATGTAACAGAAGTGAATATCCTCTTATACAACCACTAAAAATTGATGTATATTCAGTGGACAATAGAGAAACTCGGGCAAAGGGGAGTACGTACTTCATAGGTTGAACAGAAAATCATTCTACAATCTTTCTCAATTCAATAACTTCAGAGATTTTAATTGAAATGAGTAACTAGTTCGTTGTATTTAATGAGTAGTTAGTTCATCAATTAAAATGATAGAACCACATGAAAAGTAGCTCTTTTCCTTACCCATATAGAAGAGGTTTTTGAAAGGACCACCTATCTGGCAGATAAGTTAACACATGATAAAATATTTATTTGACATGTAAAAACTGCCTGTTCTGTTCCTCATCTTTCTGTGAGATTATACATGTACTGGAAATGCAGACAATCACAATTAAAAATGAAATGCATCTACTCTTTAAACCAAAAAAAAAAAAAAAAGAATTTAACTCGTGAACAGAGAACAAGAAACAGTATGCACTGTCAAATCAAATAAATATGATCCACAAGAATTGAAGATAACCTACTTTCCATAATAGTTGTAGTACATCAGCATCAATCTTCCCAGGAACCTTAGTGGCAAAAATTCTTGCAATTTCAAGAAGAGTAACGGCCATATCCGGTGTAGCCTAGAGAGACAATAATGAATCCATTAATGAATCAAATACATAACCAAGACTACAGAAAGAGAAGAGGTGGAAGTAAACACTGACATATTGTTCCAACTAAAAGCATGCTCAATAGCCTAAATCACATATCCACTTTAAACCAACAACAATGTGGATTATCCGGTGTAGCCTAGAGAGAATAATGAATCCATTAATCAATCAAATACGTAACCAAGACTACAGAAAGAGAAGAGGTGGAAGTAAACACTGACATTGTTTGACGTAGCGAAAAGGTGTTAGGACAATAGAACACAACAATTAGGGCTAGATTAGGGTTGATTGAAGTTGGAACAAATAATATATTTCAGGGATATAATTCTCTGGTATAAATCTGAAAATTAATAATAAGAATATATCCCATAATGCTAGTCCTCTAGCCTATTTATAATGCTGAAAATATACTAATTATAAACTAATAAGATTCATTGTCCTTCAAGACTAAACTTACTAAAAACAAACTAGGACTCTAAATTATAATCCTAATCTATTAAGAAATAGAATACAAAATTATAATCCTAACCTATTAAGAAATAGAATACTAA
Source organism: Apocynum venetum (assembly GCA_019593545.1). NCBI lineage: Eukaryota > Viridiplantae > Streptophyta > Magnoliopsida > Gentianales > Apocynaceae > Apocynum > Apocynum venetum. The sequence goes on from SRSM01000149.1 coordinate 2,359,382, forward strand.
ATAGAATATTCCTAAACTATTAAGGACTCTTTTAGAAACTAGGAATCCTAGTAGGATTTCGCTTAACTTTGCCTACATCATTGTTCCCACTAAAAGCATGCTCAATAGCCTAAATCACATATCCACTTTAAGCCAACAACAATGTGGATTATCCAAGCAATTAAACTTCCTTAATTTAAGGGATTCTGATTCATATCCCCGTAACACATGTTGTTCTCCTTAATTTTTTTTTTATTAATTGAAAAGAGGGCATTTATTTTGGACGTAGGGGCAAGGGAGTATTTGAATACAAAACTTTATCTTCATAAAATTGGATGCTAGTCCTATGCATGAATAAGATATGCAATTCTTCTCCCAAACATCAAGGACCCAATCAACCTCCTACATAACAGACATTTGGACTCATAATTTCTTCCTGAAGCAGATTAATTATGGCCCCTTCTGGATTCTTTCAAAATTTAGGTCTTCAGATATGGTGTCTAAGACAGGTTTAACACTGCATTCACAAAGCTTCAGGATTCCAACAAGCCATTTCGACAGTTGTCACGTTCCACCCTTAGGGAAATTTGAAAGGTCATTAATATCCATAATGTAGACCAGATAATTTCATGCATACCCACACTGTTATTAAAATTTCCACAATCTTGTCAACTGACAGTATGCAGTTTTAAATCCAAAGAAGAGCACACAGGCCACCACAACATTGCTAAAATCAAACAACTTATCTCATCAACTATCTCAGCAGCTTAAAATTTGTTAAAAGAGAGTTCCAACCACATCCCTTCATATTACAAGATTCGAGAGGAAAAGACTTTTTAAACAAGAAGGTGAAAACAATCATCATTGTAAAGCAATACCGAAATCGCTACATAGCTGAAAGTCTGGTTCAAAATTTTCCAACCTATCATCACTATGAAATTGCCAAAGATAGCGCAGCATCAACTTCAACAATGCATACCACCATGAAGAAAAAAGTTTTATTACTTTAAAAAAAAAGGGCATTGACATAAACATGAGAGGGACGGAAAGGGGGGGAGGGAGAGATCATATAGCAGTTCTTGACAAGGTGGTACGGGAAAAAGGGAGATAAAGGGGAAGATGGCATGACTGCTAGAGAAGATAAAAGTGTTATATATATTCTTGAGATAAAAAGGACAAACTTTGTTGACAAGAAGGTTTGACACCTTAACCTTATTATAACTTGGATTATCCTCCGCAGTTTAAAAAAGGGAAAACACAAAGAGGGTGTTCATGAAACACTCGTTGAGTAGGTTAGGGAATTCTCATCTCAAACTCGAGGATTCTCAAGACCTGGGTCTTGAAACATGTCCAAAGACAAGTTTACTATGTTCAGGGCCTAAAAACAAAAAATTTGGATCTTGAAATGCAATGCAAAGAGGCTAAAAGAGGTCCCAGGACACGTTAATTGACAGCAAGCTTTCAGGGAAGGCCCTTTAGAAAGTAGTCATTTACTTTACAGCTATATGATTGAACTATAATATACCAGGCACCAATTCTTACAATAACAGATCACTGGAAAAATAAAAGTATTCTTATGTAGCACAACATTTAAACAAGAGACGCCTTTTCCACAATAATTAACAGATATATGCAGCATGGTGTCAAATAGAAAGGTACTATGCTAGGGGAATTAAGTCAAGAAGAACCCTACAGGCAATGCATCTAAATCTAAAAGGAAATCATATGAGACAGAAAACAAAGCTGCATATTTATCACCAAGCTCATGATAGATACCTTAAATCGAGCATGGAGGGTAAGCAATATATCATTCAGTAAAGTTGCGGGCCAAGCTGGATCAGAGAGCTCTGATGCAATGATTGATTTGAGTTCATCAAATGATTCATATGGACTTTGCATCCATATCAGAGCTTTTATTACCATCGCACGGACATAAACACATTCACAAGCAACAGTTGTTCGTACAACCTCCATCAGTGAAGCTAATAGACCTGCAATTGTGTCCTTACCACTCATTCCACTAGATATGGAAGAAACCCGGCGTACACCTGACAATAATAAGCAGCATGGCAAAAGGAGGTGATCAAAAAGAAGGGAACCTGAAAATTGCACCAAAAGTGCAATCATTTTCACTGTTGTAAGTCAAAGGTTTATATAAATAATAAACAAGACACAAAAGCAACCCTTAGTTGTCTGTTGTTAGATACTATTTCTATTTTATTTATCTAATTCACTGCAGAATTAACAAGAGACTCAAGCTTGGACAAGGAAGATTGTACATTGTTCAAATGCCATGTGCGATGGTATCACAAAGTATGATAAACTGTTCATTCACATCAAATGCCACCATTATCAGAAATTGGAAAAGCATGATGTTCAAGAATAAGCTCAATTGAAAATGTTATTATATATCAGCAGCAAAGTTGTAGATTGACCTGGTATTCTTAATATAGGAAAAGGAAAGGACAGTCAGCCAATCTTCAGACAACAACGGAAAATATCTTTAAACATTTCACATTCAAAATCATACAGTTTCTTGATTTCAGATAATAGGAAATCTTTGATTCAGAAAAATAACAGGAAAGAATATCTATTACCCTCAGCTGTCTCATTTAAATTTTCATCAAACGAATCATTGCTCTCGGAAAATGAATTAATGTGAGCTCCTTCATCAATATCCTGTAATCCAAGAGCAAAAGCTGCAGCACGGCTTTTCCCCATCTCCTGCACAACTCTAGAAGCTGCATGAAGTACTGGACGGGAGAAACTGCGGAAAGAACTTTCTAACCTGCAAGCAGCCATAGTAGAATCAGAATTTGCTTGGGTTACCACAAGTATCTGGTCACATAGATGAGACTCATGAAAATAGCCCTAGTTAAAGTAAAGGCCAAAATTACTAACATACCTCCTCATTACAAGCTTTATCAGTGGTTGAGGGCGCCTTATTTTTTGAGATTTGTCTTTGGAGGACTTTTGGGCAACAGCATCAGAATTCGAGTCTTTTACGGACGGTGCTTCTGGAAGCTTTAGAATCTCTCTAGTTAGACGATACCATCCAGTAGCTCGTTCTTCAGTCCTACATTAAATTAAAGTCAGAATACTAAACTAGAACAGTCTGTGCAAGCATGAGTACAAGAACATTAGAAACTGAGATCCTGCAGAATGAACTTAAAACACAAACATGGACGAAAAAAATATACCTTTCTGCATTATCAAATTTTCCCAATACACAAAGGATGGCCTCAAAGCAAACCCTTTCACTGGGATCTAAGAGTAGTTGATAGAGCACTGAACTAAATTGAGACCTAATATCTGGGCGATCTGTACAAAACATTTTAGAGTTATCCATGTATTCTTGAAAGACAGGTAATTTTCACAAAGGACAGAAAGAAAAAGGAAAAATAAATAAAATAGAGAATGATAAGAAAACAAAAAAGTGAGATTATTCAAGACCATAAGAACACATACCATCTAGTGATCGAGCTCTAGATATTGTATGACACAATTTGGCCAGTGCAACTCTAGCAAGGACATCATGCAAATGCAGAACATCCTGTAAAGCACCTGAATGATACAAATTTCAAATAGTTTGTCTTAATCAGCAGAAACCAATGCCAGTTGACAGTCTCAGGATAAATGAAAAGAAAAGCATTAAACATACCGCCAGGTTGTGCAGCCTTTCCTGTACAAAGAGAACGTTAGATTTATGAGGACATTTGCCAAACTTCAAATACAAGGCATCATTATGGTTCTGAATGTCTGAGTGAAAAAATTTTCAAATTTCTTCAGTATACAGGGAATGACTGGTAGAAAAGACACGCTGCTCTTGAAAAAACTGTTTCTAAAATCAGGCACTAGACTACATGTGTCTGTCTAATATAGGAGAAACATTTCTTAACAACATTTGCAAATCAACCAGTTGCAGACTGCTGACAATGACAAATTTCATGGGAATAGGAGTTGGCATTATAGTAAATAACAAGAGAGCCCAAAAACAAAAATTTAATTTAACCATACTGTTTTTAATAGTTTAAGCTTGGAAGAAAGCTATTTTAGAACTTTTAAGAGGAGAAAAGAATCACATAATTGTGAGTACTTACATTTGGACCAGATATTTGTTCCTATTATGAAAACCCCTGAGATTTGGAATTACATTCAGACCCCCTATCCGTAATGGGAAAGCCACTATATTAAACAAATGAGAAATGTGAAATTTAAAATTTTAAAAAAAATGAAGGAAAAGGAAAGCCATTTCTCAACTGCTATCCCAAGTTTCAGCCCTGTGGAACATTCTTCTCACAGTGCAAGTAGCTTCCCTATAGCTTTCATCAATATCTATCATCTTTTTTCTGCAACGTCTGCCATCGGCAAAGCTTTAAAATGCATATTTTATAGATTTCTAGGGTTAACATTTTTGGACAGAACACATCACCTCATGTCAAATTCAATGAAGCATCAACATCCAACTCCTTAGAAGTTTCTACAACTCCTAGCCCTCTTTAATTGATGTAGTCAGAGAACCATATGCTAGAGGAAGACAGATGACTTTGGCACATTATGTGCTTTTTGAGTTTTAAGCTTGCAAATGGGAGTCCTCAACCTTTCCAAATAATAAGATCAGTTCTAGAGTGGAGTTATTCCATTCTGGACTATGTACTAGCATGCACGTCCACAAATGTAAGAGGACAGAAGTCACATACAGATGAAAACAAAGTCACAATGAAAGATTTGGACCATAAATGACTGTTAAATATGAGAACGTCTAAATACAATCATCAGAATGTTAAAGATTTCCTCAATTTCTATTACCTAATGCCATAGAAACAGCATATGGATCCATTCCAGCTAGTTCAGAGAGAATTTCCAAAGAATGCCTCACAGCAACTGGATCTGCAAATGAAACTCTGCAATCACATGGGAAAAGAAATTGAGAAACATCAACTATAATATATGGTAGTTAAAAGCTATTGTGTTTTCCTTTAACCCTAGCAATAAATTGCTGCAATGAAAGATGCATTTGCATATAATCTTTATAGATTCATTGTGCTTTCACGTATACTTATCCATCAAATTTGCAGATTATTGACACAAAGAAGTACATATATTAGTAAGATAGAACTTCCAAAAAGATAAAAAGTCATCTCATCCAGACTGCAATAAGAGAGTAAAGAAGCAGTACCATCCCCAGAAATAAAAGGTCACTTGAGAATAGCAATAAAAAATTTGCAAAGTTATACAAAGACCAGAGTCAACTTATCAAGTACACTAGAGATTTTCTAACTAAATTGAGGGCTAGATAACAATTCCCGGAAGGCTAGTTCAGTTTTCTGGGGGAAAATTAAGGATGAAATATCCAGAAAGAACCCTTTAGATAATTACTCCTACAGAGAGCTCATTACATATGCATAGAAATAATCTTACCAGCATGTTGTCTGTATCTTAGTTATCAAAATTCAAAGATGAAATTTTGTCTCCTTTTATATCAATACGATAGACATGGTCCATTTTTTCTTCTTTTTTTTTTATTTCCTTTTTCTTGGTGGCAAGTATATACTGTAGATTTAATCTTTAACTTTTATACTTAATAAGAAAAAATAGATTCCCTTTTTCTTTGATTTCTTTTCCACTTTTTTTCCTCTCTTTTTTTTTTTTGGTGGGGGTGGTGACTAGGGGATTGAGGCAGAAAATAAGGAATAAGCTTAAAGTATTATACTTCAAAGAAAGGTATCCTTTTCTTCACTTTTTCACATTTTTGTTTTTCAATTTTAAGGTCCATAACAACTCGCCTCTTAACCATAACCTCTCTTTTCAAGACCTATCAAACCCCTATGTCACTTTGACCATCAATTATAAGCAAAACCCAGTGGGGATCCATCGAATGAAGATTTAACTCTACTGCTTCCTGGAGGTTTCCCACATCCCTTTCACTTGATGAAATAAAATCTTTTTCCATAGCTGAAAGCGAAGCAATTATCTATTTTCGCCATAAAAGTGCCAGGAAAGGTTCAATTATAGTAGTTTCTTTCTATTATTTCTAGCTGCACTCAAAAACTAATACCAAAAGAGAAGTGTTGCTTCTCCAGTTTATGCAACTGACCTTTGTCATAATAGTCTCTTCTCAGCAATAATCAAGTCAGACTTAAGTACAATAGTGGATTCAACTACTGCTTGGAGGAGAAAGTATAAATCATTCAAAGAATTGTACTTTCTTCGTCCTAATTGAACGTTTTTTATTAGCAATGAATATTTAGGAGAGAATTTGAGACTAAATATTAGCACCTTATGCTTGATGATTATTAGAAGACTACATTGGAAAGTGGTATACATCCATCATTGTCTTTTTTCAGAGAGGCTAGTGTTAGAAACTAAACTGCAAGTATGTTAAATTTTAAGATAGTGCATATTCATTTGGGAACAACCCAAAATAAAAATGACAGACATTCAAATTTGTAAAGGAGGGAGTATTTCCAAACCAAAAGATATCAAGAAAGCGGGAATTATAGTTGAGAGAAACCAAACTCAACAGCGGTAACAAAGCCAGTGTCAGAGAGAAGTTAAAAAATTTCTCAATTCATTGTAAAAATTACTCTTAAAGCCCACAGGTTGATCTGGACCCAAAGGAGTCATTTCAATCTTCAAAAAGACAACAGAGCCCATAAATAATAGTCACAGAGTCAAGAGTGCTGTATTATGAATACTTCTTGTATGGAGTTTCATCAACCAAACAACTAAAAGTTAGATGCTCACATTTATTAAGGGAGAAAGAAAATAACCACAAGTATGTTTTAGATCAATAACATCAAGGCATCAAGTTACAAAGAGTATAAGTAGCAATTTGATGGTTGCAATGGTAAATGCAGTAACATTATTACTTATATGACTCTCGAGGCCATTCACAAGTCTTCTTCTGCTCCAGTTCTCTTCGTTTAAACTCCATGTTCAGAATACTATGTCTTTGGGATGCTTATCTTTTACTGGCATTCTAAATCTTTGACTTGCATTACTCCCAAGCAACCCAATCTTCTTTTTACGTTCTTCATATGGTCAATCATTCTCTTAGGATTTACACCTCTAGAAATCTTACAAAAATGTATTGTATGAGTATGAATCTATCCAATATTTGGATCATGAATCTCTCTCTTATAACTGATAAAATGGACTGTAGACGATGGTTAGTTGATCATTCTAGTAATCATCCTACATTACCTTTAGTTATTTAAAGGATGGATAATGTCCTCCAGTCAATGTTTTACAGGATTCCCCTCCTCTCTCATAAAAATATCTCTACTCATCATAAATTCCCTTTGCTCAGATTAATTCTGCAATTTGATGCGATATTCTACAGAAATCTGAAGCAGAATCTTCTTTGATCATAGGATATAGGGGAAATGGTGAAAACTCACAAACTAAAATATTAGGAGATAATTTGAGCTTATTCCAATATTTCAACTGGTAAACATTCACATCCTGCATCTACCAGCATCACCACACTTCAATAGTTTATTGGACTCACTTTTGTGCATAAAGTTGCAGAAATGATTGTAGCATTATAGGTAAAAATGATGATTGCTAATAAGCAGCAGTACAGCCCATGGAATTTCTAATTCACAATACCATAGAAAGAAACTGCAAGCAGTCAGGGCAATGAAAAATCAACACCTATTAACAAGAAGAAAAGAAACAGCAACTTAAAAATTCAACTTTCATTACCAGAGCATAGTGAATATCTACAATAATGCCTCAAACATCCCCAAAAAAAAAAAGACAGAACTAACCCTTGTACGGCACGGTGTAGAAATGCTGGATTTCCTGGATCAAGAGGAAGTCTTCTCAAAGCACTTAAGGCAGCATATTGTAAATTACTCCGAATAATGGACTGATGTCATCGTCCCATAAACAGAAAGGAAAAAATGCAAGAGAAGATAATTAAACAACCAAAGATGAATAAATTCTAGTACTTTGTGCAAAATGAAGTACAAGTGAGAAAACAAGCAGTACTGCAGTAGAAGTCAATAATAATGCAGAGAAATCATAGATGTTATATCAATAATGAATTGAACTTTTTGACCAGCTTCAAATTTTTCTTGTTGAAAAAGGATTATCATGAAACACAGGATACTGAAAATAACATCATACATTCTTTATATTATTTGAAAGATACCTCCTTGTCACCTCCTTTTGCACCAAAGATACCCTTTTTCCTTTTCTGTGGAGCGTCCCCAACCTACCAATAACACAAACAAAAGATCCACTTAAACTGAAAAACCACATTGTCAATCCTGTAGAAATATTTAACAGGAAATAATAGAATATGTAGAAGTTAGTAATTTTAAATTTTTCATAAGAAATTTAGAAAGTGGATACTTCAATTATGTAGTACTTAAACTAACTAGACAAGAATCTGAATTCATTGTTCATTGTTCTCTGTGAATCTTCTATAGTAGCAGTTAGAAGTGCAGGAAACTATAAACCAACATAATTTTGTTCATTTAGACCTCATTGCGAAGAGAGTCCGGCTTTTGTAGAAAGTTTTAGAGCTGTTAAGCATGTCTCGTCCCGAATGAAAGATGAATGGGAAGAGGTTTTACTAATAAATAAAGCGTCTTCAGGGTTGTGTACTTCATTGGGAAAAGCACAAAGTTTTTTTTTCTCCTGATCCATTTTGGACATCTCTCGGTTAAACATTGAACCAAAAATTTTTTTATGGCACGTTCATGTAACAAATAGAAAAAAGATATCCAGTCTACATCCTCTTTCTTTCTTTCTTTTCTTTTTTTTTTTTTTTTTTTTGAGACTATTCCTTCTCCTTCTCCAACATCCAATTCCCCACAGTTCTTTTCCAATTTTTTCCTTCCTGATTTCCTAAAATACTACCACCACAATTGCCCCTATTTATTGCCTATTTTTTTCCCTTACTATTCATGGTTCATGATTCTAGCAGTTAGTAGCACTATTTTTATTTTTCAATTTGTTCCCCTTCCTTTTTCTTGTTAATGTTATCTCACTGGTTCATGCCATAGCATGAGCTAACAGGGTTCTTAGTTCTCCACCCCACCACCACCCCCAAAGACAAATATTTATATATTGGACTGACTCATTTTTAAAGCTCTTACTTTTAAGTAGCCTATGTCTGAATTGCGGAGACAAAAAGTTTGGTGTAGCAACAAACCTTATCAAGAATTCCAAATACAATCTCATACAACTTGGACAAAATTTCGGAGTTGCTAGATGGGGCATAAGTAAGGGCCTTCAGTGCTTGGAGCCTTCGTGGATGAACTTCAGAAAGAAACAACCAATGAGCAAAGCATTATGCTAAACAGAAAGCATGGATGGTATTAAAATAGACTTGCAATTCAATTACACTCACTCCTTCAGTTATGAAATGACTTCCTAAGGACAGTTTTCAAGGCTTCTAAATTATGGGCAAGTGTTTGTTATTCTTTCTTCTCATCCTAATGAAGTTCAATTGCAAAAAAAGGCTTGTAATATTTCCTTTGCAATAATTTTCTTATCTTTGTTAGTAAGCACAAACAGTCCTTTCCAAAAGAAGATACAGAAGTTCAGTGGCTTCATGTAGAAAAAATATGATTTCATCAGAAGAACCATTTGAAACAACTATAACCAAAAACATCTATATGCTTCATTTCACATACCAGACAGATCCATTAACCAGAGTCAGGCGAACTTATAACCGTGTACTACATTCAAGTTCATACAGCCATCTTCCTTAATCAAAAGCATGCACTAAAAGTAAATAGGAAATGAGTATTTCCATACATTCAACATCCTCATTTAAGGCCTCTGAGGTTAGTCGATCTACAATTCTAGGTACAACATCAGCTCGTGTCACTCCTCCAACAGCATCGATATCAGCTAAAGCATCCCAATTTGGAGTAGGAATCCCACCACCTGGATTTAATCCTTGAGAACCAGTATCTGACAGAATTCGGGCCAAGTAATAATAGACATAGCGCAGAACAGTCCTATCCTCACACTGCTGATCAAGCTGCAACAGGCAAGAAGAGAGAAAAGGGAGACAGTGACCACCAACATTAACTTTCATCATATGAAATCAATATTGCACAACTCTTAAGAGCTCATCCCGTACACTAAAATTGTTAACAGTCAATTCCATCCATATATATCAATTATATGAAATGAAAGAGCTACCAATGAAATCAAGGGGCTGGCTTCTAACTTTTTCAATGTAGTCAACAAACTGAGCACGTTAACATCCAAACACAATAAAGTGCAAAGAAACTTCCATAAATTTTCTGCATAAAAATAGCAAATGTTCCAATTTCCTGAAGTACAAAGGACAAATAAAAGGGAAATAGTGCAGCAGTGCAATGTACAGCATGTCCATTATAAACAGATGCACAAATGTATATATAAAAGAAATTCTCATTTAACTTCGTCAAATATTGCTAAAATTAAAAGATTACAAAGAACAAGAAAGTTATACATACAAAGAACTAATAATCACTATAGTCAGGAAAGTTTTTATCAAAAAAACAAAAAAACTGTAGTCAGGAAAGTTGGTAATATCTGCTGTCCAAGTTATTCTTTCACCTCCATTTAGACTTTAATATAAATGAAAACCCCAAAAATATGCTGAATGCACAAATTGATTTCCAGAATAGAATTGTCATATTTCACAAACTAGCTTTCATATATGAGTGGTGGTACTTTATTTTCTTGATACATTCTATTTTCAAAAACAGAAGAAAATGTTACTACATATGGTAACTAATTCCCAAAAGAACTTCAAAGATCCAGTAAAGATAAATTAGTCCCTGGGAATCAGTTTCCAAAACGACATTTAATTTCTCATTCACAAGATATTTTCTAACTGAGTTCTACAGAACCACATAAAAAATTAAAAAATAAAGTAAAATAAATAAATAAATACAACAGAGTTACACACTAACAAAAAGAACTGGTACTTTTCTGAATGTTCCCGTAAATAAACTATTTAAACAGTCATGCACCAGATTTTCTTTTCTTTTCTTCATTTTCTTTGGAGTGGGGGAGAGTGGGGGGAACGAGGGAAAGCAATATGGTATATTTACAAAAAATTTACTGCATAGTGATTTCAATATATTCCTACTTCGATATTATAAATTTCTGAAGTCATCATGACAAAAAAAGTTTATTAACTAAAGTAGGTCTAGCATTTTTCAATCAAGTAAAAGTCTAGATTAATCACTAGTTTTTCTTAACTCAACCTACTAAAGTCCACTGTCCACAGAAATAAATTACAAAAATACACCCTGACCACCAGTCCTGACTCTCACTCTGTTCTATGCCTGCACCAAACTCAAATCAAGCAGCCCTAAAAAGACATAAAATTAACCCATGCAAGAGAATTGCACAAATTGGCACACATGCTAAGAGACTATATACTAATGATCATAAGCAATGATCGAGTCAATGGCCAACTTCAAACTCAATGATGCCAACTCAGAATTAAGGAACCATAAAACTAAACCCATTTTGTATGCACATGTAACAATTACAAACTTGCAAAGCAAGATCATCAAAGTAGGTAACATACCATAAGAAGAGATGGCGCCAGAGATGGATCAACAGAATTGTAGACAGCAAGTTTGGGAAACACATGGTGAATCAATTGCCTCTGGGAACTTTTCTACAGAATTATAATTTTAAAAAAAAACAATCATACTCCTTAAGAGAAATAAAGTTAAAATGTAAAATCCTAGCCAAGTTAAAGATAAAAGACGAAGGCATACGTACTTGATCAGATGTAGCTGCAAGTTCATGAATACTCCTCGCAAGTTGTGCATAAGAAACAGGCTGAAAAGAAAGAAGAGAAAATGAGAAGGGAAGAAAAGCATCAACTTCATAGTTCATACACAGTTGGGAAATAAAAGTGTGAGGTTATAAATTTCATTTGAGCCATGGACCAGATCCAGAGAAACCCCACTGGAATTTTAATCTACTCTGTGAGGAGCGACCAGACTAGCCCAAGAGAAATATATAAACGTCAAAAAAACTGGGCAATTCTTATAACATTAAAACTTTATTGCTATCTACAAAACAAAATCATTTACTTCAATTCATTTCTCCACAAATTGACATTATATGCAGAACTCACGCAGCTAAAATCACGTAACTTGAAACTCATATTCAAGTTGCACCTAAATTCAGAAAAAGTTTGATCCAAATTCCTATGTCAAATACTATTACATTGCAATCAAACTAACAAAAGAGAACTAGAAAGAAAGAATGCACCTTTTTCTTTTGTTTCTGCGGCATCCTCACAGGATTTAGAGCAGCTTTGGCAGCAGAAATTGTATCGCTTTGGATCTGCATTAAGGTTCCTTTCTTTGACTTCTTTTCAACCACTACCGGAACTGGTGCCGCCATAGTCGACGTCGTCGGAGGTGGGGGTGCGGTCGATGATGTAGTAGATGATGAAACCGACGATGATGAGGCAGGCGACGGGTCTGACGATATCAGATCCATCAGCGTCATCCCCGAAGATTCCTAAACCCATTTTTACAAACTCAAATTCAGCAAAAACAAAAATCTTCAACAAATTCCTCAAAAAACTAAAGCAATTCAATTTGATAAACACCAAATGAAACTAAAATTTTTTATTATAATTCTTTCACAAAGTAATACGAGCAGAAGGAATCGAGAGGGATCTCATGAAATTACCGCCATGGATGAACTTGAAGAACAGAGATGAGAGAGAGTGACTAGTGAGAGAGAGTTGCCGGAGCGGTGACTCTGTTTTTCTTGTTTTGAGACGTTGGTGTGTAAAACGGGTTCGGTTCTTTTGCCTGACATATAAACGGGTCCGATGTTTTCTTCCTATAACCACGCATTTACCACCTTGCGTCCAACTTTATAAAATAAAATATATAAAAAGACATATATACAACAAATACATTCTCAACTAAACTACCATTAACATGTTTTAAAGAATTTGATCATAAATACACAACCCAAATAATAGCTGCAAAACCATCGAGACTTAAAGGTTACAACATAAAAAGTACATACTCCCTATAGTTGGACAACGTTGCCAAAAACTTTTATCTTTATTTTAGTTTAAATATTAATTTCATAAATTAATGGTGTAATTATTAATTTGATTTTCATTTGGAAAATTTGTTCTTTTAGTCTCTTTCATTTGTATTTTTAACTTTTCTTTTTAGTCCTTTTTGTTTCCTTTTAATCATCTTGATCCCTTTCCTTTTTTAGATCAGTCAACGCGAAAGGAAAATGTAAACATTATATTTATAAAATTGTTCTTCTTATATTTTGATAATTTCATTATGTATTCTTCTTATTTTCTCCTTCACCTTATCTTCTTTTCATTTTCAACTCAGTTTCTCTCCATTATATCGTATTACCTGACAATGCTATATCCAAGATTAAAGAATGGAATTTATAAAAAAAATAAAATAAAATAAAGAAAGAATAAGTATTATAAGAATACAATAGTTAATTTAATTATATTTTCCCTCTTTTTCCCTTGCAAACCAAATAAGAAAATTTTATCTTCAATTCCCTCCCTTTCCCATATCTTCTCCTATTTTGAGCAATACACTATTTCATTGTTCTTCATCATGTCTTTTTCTTAATTCATTTTTTCCAGCTCTCATGTATGCATTATCTTTAATCTTTGAAAATTATGTTGAGCTTATTTAGTATACTAATACATATATTTAGTTGTCAAAATAATTCTAATTTTATTAATTACCAAACTACAATCTATTATAAACTTTTATGCTTCTAATTTTAACATTGCAACATATTCTTTCGAAATAAACATATATAGTCTTATTATTTCATTATCAATTCTAATAGTGCAATTCCATTTGAAAGATTTAGGATTTAGAATTTTTAAATAATTTCATTAACTTGGTGTCCTATCCTCATCTCTCCTTTTTTTTTTTCTCTTCATTTTACTGTAAATATAAATATAAAACAAGGATTTGGGTTCAATCCACTGTTAAATTAATTTAAGCTAATCAAGTATTTGTTTACGAATCCTAATCATATTGTATGAAATCTTAATATTTCAAACCAAGATGGCCCAAAACATCCACATTCTATGAAACCAATTGAAGTGGAAGAATGATATTCAACTTCTTTATCTATATAATATAAGAATGCAATGGGTTGGTTACTCATGGGTAAGTTGGTAAATTTATAGTCCTTCTATAAGTGTAAGTAAAATAATTTATAGAGAATGAGACTCACATTAGTGGAGATTTGTAACCTTTGAGCCTTATTTCTTCTGTTTACTTGTCTTCAGCTCACTAAGATGCGTGCTTCTGATATGTGAGATGTTAACTCATCACAAAAAGAGACCGTTAGATTATTTCTCTCTCTTTTTGGCTGTTCCATTTTGTGCCCTTAGATTTAGTAATAGGTAAAAGTGCATTTGTGGTTAAGTCATAAGTGTACTAGGTTACTGTTCATGTGTAATATGAAACCAAAAACCCTCATTCATTGTATTAGGCTCTTCTAATCCTTTCAGCTTTAGAAAGCTAAATTTCATTCATCTCTTCATCTTCCTAAGCCATTATGACAAATTTATCTTCCAATTTTATTAATTCACTTTATAAATACATATTGATATTTTTGTTCACTTTCATCCACCAAGGCTTTTGGAAGCTTATTTTCTATTGGAGTAGTTAAGCTCGTTAGGTTCGATTTTCTTTTTTAAAAAAAAATTAATTTTACATGTATATTATGTTGATGGGTTTATCAATTTTGTTTAAATCATGATTTTCTGGTAATTTCGCATGATTAAGTCATGATTTTATTTGAGACATATCATTGCCTGATTTGTTTCATGTGACAAAGTCTTTCATTTTATCATATGCATGATGGGTTTGTCAATCTTGCACAATCTTCAAATGATTCTCATTTTATTTGATTTATGTTTGCAAGTTCTTTCTCAATTCCTTATGTTTTTCACATTAATCGAGATGGATGCCAACTAAGCAACCTTAATTGCGACTTGGGATGAGAGGTTATCAATTAGGCTATGTATATATCATTACTTTTCATTTTTTTAATGAAGTCCCATTTTGAGTTCATCAGTTGTTTATGTAGATATCCATTGGAGAAGTTAAGCTTGATAGGTGCAATTTTTTTTATTAAAAAAACCTTTAATTTTAGAAGTATGATTTTGTTGATAGGTTGTTGTCAGTTTTGTTTATGTCGTGATTTTTTGGTAATTCCTCTTAATTATGTCATGATTTTATTCGAGATGCATCATTGTCTAATATGTAGGTTTTGATGTAGTATTTTACATATAACAAGTCTTTCTTTTGTCATTCGCATTATGGGTTTGTCAATCTTGCACAATTCTCAAAGGATTCTTATTTTATTTGATTTGTGTTTTTAAGCTTATTTTCTTCTTTTTTTCTCCATTCCTTTTGTTTTCCAGATTAATCTCAACCACTTAGACAACTTTGGTTGTCGATTTGTCGGTTGGGATATGTACATATTATTACTTTCAGTTTTTAATTCAATCAACTCTATTTTTGAAAAAAAAATCGAATGTTTAAGTGAGTAAAAATATGCAATTTTAAAGGCCCTTTTGAGTTCATCAATTTTTTGTATTTGAAAAACCTAAGATGAATGGTGAAATTAAGTTTTTATCTGATTTTTCAACCTAATTCAATAGAACGTCTATTTGACAACAAATATCAAACACTTGATGTGCTAGTTGTGTGAGTAAAAATGTGTTCAAATAAAATAAAGAAAGTAGAACAATGAGCACAATAATTTATAGTGGTTCGGTTTATCCAAGAAAACCTAATCCACTACCTTGAGTTACCTACTTAAGGATTTTACCAAATCTCTTCACTAATCAAATAAATGAGATTATAAAAGAGGCTTACCTAATTCACCTTAGGATTTTACAAAAAACTTCTCAACCAATCAAGGCTCACTCAACCCTTGAGTTTTATAATACAACATTGATTATACAATAATCTCACCACTCTCCTTAGTGAAGTCCTCACAATACAATTCAATTTAATATTCACTCAAAGGTTTTACAAACAAACCTTGAATACAAAACAACCTACGCAAGGCTCACCCTAACACTTAGGATTTTTTGCTACTTGCAACCTTGATACAATTACAATCAATAATAAGAGATAGAGAGTTTGATAGATATCACCTTAATGTGAACATATATCAATTTGAAACACAATCACTTCTTTGAGTAATGGCTTCCCAATATTAATCAAAATTCACCTTTGAATGTAAAAACCCTTCTTGAATGATTTTAACAAGATTGATGTTTAGAAAGGGTTTTTGAATGTTTCTAAGATGTTATAGGATCAAGATATACAATGTTTTTGCTCAAAAATTGTTCTTAGAAAGACTTCCAAAGGTTTTGGTATTTATAAAGTTGTTGGAAATCTATTAGGAATTTGCGATCGATCGGTGCATCATCCGCAAGCTCACTAGACAATCTTCGGATGATGATTTTCATCTTGCGATCGACCTCACCTCACTTGCGGTCGACCGCATGATCGTCCACAAGTTGACAGATGAACAAATTTGACAGCACATGCATCCACGAGATAAACTAACTTGTGGACGATACCTGAACCATTTTAGATCGACCGAAGCATGTTCATTTGTGTTTCAACAATACTCTAACACACAAATAATGATTTCAATTAACCATATAAGTTATGGTATCAATCCAACAAGAGTTTATGAAACATTTAAGTTTTGAAATCATGATGCATGGTTTTTGAAATACCAAAACATATTTTAGCATATTAAAAACATTTTGAAATAACATTTTAAGTTCATAGAGCAACCTTTAGAAACCATTACTCAATTAGAGATAAAACTATAGATATCAAAATATATTAAACTCTAAAACTATGCCTCTTGTTCATATCTAATCTAATAAAAGCTTATCTTCAAATCTTGATAGTCTTGACTTCCATAGTTCTTTGAAGACTTGAAATCTTGTCCTTGCATGGATTAAATCATGAATCCAAAAACTCTATCACTTGTACAAACAAAACATTAGTCCTCATCAATGTTTGTCATTAATCAAAATCAAGACATTAAAAGCTTTAGGGCTTTCAGTATTAATATCCATTGTAGGAGTTAAAATTATCAAAAGTTTCCGACTTGAGCCTATATGGCACAAGTAGTTACAGCAGAGCCACCAAAAATTTTAAATTAAGCAGGCCATATTGTCATAGATATTCACAATTGGTGTGATGGTGTAGTAGGCGCATTTAGCATTCTTATTCTTGAGGTTGTGAGTTCAAACCTCTCTAACAGTATTTGTTTTCATTTTTTATGAGGTTTTCAACTTTTAGTTTTAATTTCTAACCATAACTCTAAAGTTACTCAGGAATCTTTACCTATAAAAATCTTATAGAGACATTAAATCAAACACAAAAGCAGCCATTGATTCTTCAATATGCTTAAAAGCACATAGACTGTATTCATGAAGCGACCCTCAATTTTCAATGGGTCTTCTTAATTGTAATTACGAAGGTTAGTCGCATGGCAATTCCTAGCTTTTTGTTTGCAGTTGTTGCTATTTATTTAATATTCCTGTGGTTAGCTAAGCTGGGTTGATATAATTTGTGGGTATTAGTATTGTGAATGTATTATACTATTATTGTATTGTAATAGGGGCTGACCCTAATTGTCAAGTGAGACTTTTTTTTTTGAGAAAAAAATACTTTAATTTTAAAAATATGATTTTGTTGATGAGTTTGTCAATTCATTAAGTCATGATTTTATTTGAGATGCATAATTGCTTGATTTGTGGGCTTTGATGTAATGATTTTCATATTATAAAATCTTTATTTTATCATTTGGTTTGCCAATCTTGCACAATCCTCTGAGGATTCTTATTTTATTTGAATTATGATATAATTATAATTTATCGAATTTTTGTGTTATTTAATCATGTTATTTTGATCAAATTTCTTCAGATTCTCTTTTACATTTTTCATTTTTAGATATAAGAAATTTAGTTAGGAATTTTTAGAAATACTTTTGAAAGATTTTTGAGAAATGTTAGATAGTCAAATATTAAATAGTCTAACATAGATTAGGAAAACATGTTTCCATGTTTAATAGAGTTTGTCCAGTCTCTCATGTATATTATGTAGCCAATTGTTCATAATAGATAACACAAGAAATTATTTCCTCTATTTGTTATATACTTTTGAAAAACCTAAGAGGGGGGGGAGTGAATTAGGTTTTAACCGATTTTTCCTCTTATAAAATAAACAAGCTTTCTAAGATAACAAATATCAAACACTTGGTGTTCAACCAAAGTATTAAATGATGAGTTCAAGAAAAGAAGCAATGAACACAAAGATTTATAGTGGTTCGGTTTATCTAACAAAACCTAATCCACGACATTTATATATTGCAATCAACAGTAGTTTTTCTCCCCCTTTTGTCATTATTCAAAAAGAATGGATAGAAAGGATAGAACTAAGTTAATTAAACAATAAGATCCATCAACTACCAAGGAGTCATCATGGGGAATAAAAAATGCATATATAAAAATAGAGGAGTCAAGAATACAAACAAGAGATAAGTTGTCTAGATAAAACAAAAGTACAACAAGTGCAGAAAAACACTATCTCCTAGGCCGTCGCATATAAACTTTAGCTGTGGAAGAGGATGGTCCAGCAGGCTGCTCATCAGGCGGGGGCATATCACGTGAAGGTGGTGGTGTAGAAACGTCAACCTGAATGCCATGTAGTGCCTCTAGATGAAATTTGATGTTGATGATCTCGAGGCCATGGTACTCCACCTTTGATGCCAGGTCGTCGATCTTGGAGTGAAGTGTCTTGCAATGATTGTCAAACGTGCTGAACATCGAGTCAATCTGAGAAGAAATTTCTTTCAGGGCACCCCAGATGGCAGGTTGTGGAGTGGATACGTCTTCCTCTCCAACTTTTTCTTTACCTTTTGCCTTCTTCAAATCTGGAGCCTCAGGAGAAACATCTTCTTCCTCATCTAGATGAAGTGGTCTTTTCACACCTTGTGAGTCTTCACCTTCAACAAAATTGCCAGAAAAATCGCCTTCGTGAAGAGTTATCGGTGGTTCTTTTCCCATCAGCCTTGTTGTCTCCTTTGTTGCCACAACGATCTCTTCCGGAGTCATATTTTTCTTCAAGTCCCATGTACCATTGAGACATAACGCTTGCATTCTTTTAAAAGAAGCAAAGTTGAACTTAGGCACATATTTTGTCCCCTTCAGTTCTGGAAATGGGACGTTGAAATGGCGGAAGACTTTGGTTAATAACCGTCCATAGGGTAAGCTTTTCGGAACACCTTTGCCCTTCTCAATAGTAGCCATCATGTGGTGTACCATTATGTAACCAAAATCCACCCGGATTCTCTTCACCAACAAATACATAAGAAACATATGCATAAACGTGACAGTAGTTTTATGGCCTTCAGTGGGGATGAAGATGTTAGTGCACATATGATGAAGAATACGATGTTCAAAACTAAACACATTGGCCTCTCTCTTGACTAAGTTTACAAAAGAGTTTCCTTGAGTGAATATTTTCTCAAAACCCTCAGCATAAAAATCCTTATGATTTATTCTGTGATGAGTATTAAAGTACTCAACTCCATCCATAGGTATCTCTAAGATTTCATCTAAACCAAGGGAAGTAAATTGTATATCTATCCCATTGACCCTTGAAACAAAAAGAGTCCTTATAGTCATCTCTCCCTTTTTTTCTAACACCTCTTCGAGATTAGCATAAAACTGATATACAAGATCGTGGATTATGATGAATGTATGAATTGGGGAAGAAATGAAGTGTATTTATGGTGGATTGTTCGTGGGTTATGAGAGTTTGAAGAGTTGCGGCTGATAAATGAAGAGGTAGAGATGATTTGAAGATGAAGAGTTGCGTCCGAAAGAGGCATATTTGTAACGGTCCACAGATGTGCGGTCGACCGGATCGTCGTCCGCAGTATCGTCCGCACCTTGATTTTTGTTACTCGGGAACATTTGCGGTCGATACATTTAATCTGCGGTCGATCGGAAGTTTTAATTTGAGTCATTCGCAAATTCTCTGGAACCTTTCCGGTCGATGTGTTTAATCTGCGTTCGACCGGACGATTTGATAAGTGTATCGTCCGCAAGTCCACTGGAACCTTTCCGGTCGATGTGTTTAATCTGCAGTCGACCGGTCATCATGTCATGATCATCCGCAAGTCCCATTTCTGTTCTGTGGACGATTGTTTTCTAGCTTGCGGTCGACCGCACCTGCCAATGGTGTTATCCAAACAGTGCACAAAAAACATATATTTGACAGACTTCACAAAAACGCACAAGTTAGAATTCAAAAGTACCAATACCCAAAAGTTTTCTAAGTAAACAAAACATTTTCTCAGCCAAAGGCTTTGTGAAAATATCAGCTAATTGATCATCCGTAGGAACAAACTCAAGAACAATATCACCTTTTAAAACATTATCACGCAAAAAATGATGTTTAATATCTATATGCTTAGTTTTTGCATGTTGTATAGGATTCTTTGTCAGATTTATGGCACTAGTATTATCGCAGTTGATAGTGATACAATCAAAGTTCAAGCCATAATCTTGCAAGGTGGTTTTCATCCATAAAACTTGTGCACAACAACTACCAGCAGAAATGTATTCAGCTTCAATGGTAGAGAGAGAGACACAAGCTTGTTTCTTACTATACCAAGAAACTAAAGAGTAACCAAGAAATTGACAGTGACCAATAGTACTCTTACGTTCTACTCTACAACCTGCATAATCTGCATCAGTAAATGCTACTAGCTCAAAAGACATAGATTTAGGATACCACAAACCAAAATATATAGTCCCCTTTAAGTATCTAAGAATACGTTTCACAGCAATTAAATGAGATTATCTAGGAGATGATTGAAATCTAGCACATAGACAAACAGAGAACATAATATCAGGTCTACTAGCAGTTAAATACAAAAGACTACCAATTATACCTCTGTATATAGTTTGGTCAATCATCTTACCATTCTCATCTTTGTCTAATTTAATAGATGTGGCCATAGGAGTATCAATCTCCTTTGAATCAGCCATTCCAAACATTTTCAGTAATTCTTTTGTGTACTTGGCTTGGTTAATGAAAGTACATTCCTTTGCTTGCTTAATTTGTAATCCAAGGAAGAATGTCAACTCGCCCATCATGCTCATTTCAAATTCATCCTGCATTGTCTTAGAGAAATCTTTGCACATATTTTCATTAGTAGCTCCGAAAATGATATCATCAACATATATTTGAACAATCAAAATATCATGTGCTTTATTTTTAATAAAGAGAGTAGTATCAACTATACCACTAGAAAAACCTTTTTCAATAAGAAAATTGCTAAGTCTATCATACCAAGCTCTTGGTGCTTGCTTTAAACCATATAAGGCTTTGGAGAGCTTGTACACATGATTTACATATGATTCATGAATAAAACCAGGAGGTTGTTCAACATACACTTCCTCTTGAATGAAACCATTTAAGAAAGCACTTTTGACATCCATTTGAAATAATTTAAAACCTTTAAAGGAAGTAAATGCAAGTAACATTCTAATGGACTCTAATCTAGCCACTGGAGCAAAAGTCTCATCATAATCAATACCTTCTTCCTGATTATATCCTTGAGCAACAAGTCTAGCCTTATTTCTAGTCACAATACCATGTTCATCAAGTTTGTTTCTAAAAACCCATTTTGTACCAATAATAGTAAGATTTGAAGGTCTAGGTACAAGTTCCCATACTTTGCTCCTTTCAAATTGATTTAACTCATCTTGCATGACAATAATCCAAAAATCATCATTAAGAGCTTCATCAATGTTCCTAGGTTCTATATGAGATAATAATGCAAAATCATCAACAAAATTTATAAAATATCTTCTAGTTCTTACCCTTTCATTTGGATCACCAATGATTTGATCCTTTGGATGATTGTGAACATATTTCCATTCTTTTGGAAGATCACACTTTGTTCCTTCTTCAAGTGAGATAGATTCTTGATTTTCAAAGACTTCTCCATTCTCATCCTTTGATGTTGAAGGATTTTCATTTGTTTGAACAGCATCCTTATTCATTGACTTCAAGGGTATTTCTTGAATGTCACCTTCAATCTCATCTCTTGGCAAATAGATGTTAGATTCATCAAAAACAACATGAATAACTTCTTCAATAATCATAGTTCTCTTATTATACACACGATAAGCTTTTCTTATTGAAGAATAGCCAAGAAATATACCTTCATCGGATTTCTTATCAAACTTACCAAGATTGTCTTTGACATTTAAAACAAAACATTTACAACCAAAAACCTTGAATAAGAAATAGAAGGAGTTTTGCCAAACATAAGTTCAAAGGGGGTTTTCTTCACAAGAGGTCTAAGAAACACTCTATTTATAATGTAGCAAGAGGTGTTTACAGCTTCAGCCCAAAAATACTTTGGCAAATTATTTTCACATAGCATAGAACGAGCCATTTCCTGTAAAGTACGATTTTTCCTCTCAACAACACCATTTTGTTGAGGAGTTTTAGCAACAAAAAAATTGTGAGAAATTCCATTCTCATCACACAGTTTAGTGAAGTTAATATTGCAAAATTCTCTACCATTATCACTTCTAATGGAGATGAGTTTGCAACCTATGGTGTTTTGTACTTGTTTAAAAAGCTTGACAAAAGCTCCAAAAGCTTCATCTTTGCCCAACAAGAATAATACCCAAGTAAATCTAGAGAAGTCATCAACTATCACATAAGCATACAATTTTCCACCAAGGCTCATTGTCCTCATAGGACCAAATAAATCCATATGAACAAGTTCAAGAGGTTTTGAAGTTGAAATAATCTTCTTAGGTTTAAAAGAACTCTTGACTTGTTTACCATATTGACATACATCACAAACATGATCTTTTTCAAAATGAATGGCAGGCAATCCTCTAACATATTCATGTTTAGATAAGTTATGCAAATTATCCATGCTCACATGTCCTAATCTACGATGCCAAAGATATGCATCATCATCTTTCAAAGCAAGACATTTAACATCTTGTTCAACTAAATCATCAAAGTAAAGATCATACATATTTCCATTTCTATTTCCAACAAAAACAATTTTGTTAGAGCAATCATCAATAATTAAACATGAATCCTTCTTGAAAATAACCTTATAACCATTATCACATAATTGACTAATACTAAGCAAATTATATTTGAGATTATCAATAAGAAGAACATCTTTAATAAAGGGAGAAGTATTTTTACCAACATTGCCAATGCCAATGATTTTCCCTTTCTTTTTGTCACCGAAAGTCACAAATCCTTCATCTCTTGGTTTGACATCATTAAGTATGGATGCATTTCCAGTCATGTGTCTTGAGCATCCACTGTCAAGAAACCATTTGTTCATAGTTTTCATTAATGTTTTCAGTAATGTTTTCATTTGATTTCATAGTGAAAAGTTCATACTCCCTTGTAAGCATACCAAGTTTTGTTTCCTTTACTTGGTTTGTACCTTCATGAGTCACTTCAAGTAGTCTCCACATTTCATGTGCAGATTCACAACATCTTACCCTGTTATACTCATTCATATCAAGTGCACAAGTAAGAGTGTTCATGGCAAAAAAATTAAGGGTCATTTTCTTTTTATCTTCATCATCAAATTCCTCAGATATTCTATCAATCTTGATACCATCAACAACTTTAAAAGGTACATAGGGATCATTTTCAACAATATTCCATAATTCATAGTTTAGAGAAGATATATAGATTCTAACTCTATTTTTCCAGAAATTATAGTTTGTGCCATTCAACAAAGGAGGTCTAGTAGTAGAGTAACCTTCTACCATCATAGTGTTATCTAGATGAGCCATAGAATCTTTGCTTCAAGGATCTTATCATCAATTGAAAAACCTAAGAGGGGGGGAGTGAATTAGGTTTTAACCGATTTTTCCTCTTATAAAATAAACAAGCTTTCTAAGATAACAAATATCAAACACTTGGTGATCAAACAAAGTGTGAAATGATGAGTTCAAGAAAAGAAGCAATGAACACAAAGATTTATAGTGGTTCGGTTTATCCAACAAAACCTAATCCACTACCTTGAGCTATCTACTCAAGGATTTCACAAAACCTTTCACTAATATAGTAAGAGAGAATACAATAGAGGCTCACCCAATTCCCTTAGGGTTTTACAACACAAGCCTCTTAACCAACCAATGTTCACTCAACACTTTGAGTTTTACAATATAACCTTGTCTACACACCTATCTCTATTACAACAATCAATGAAAAAGATGCTCTTAACACAAACACAGTTTTCTATGGTTCAAGGCTCACTCTAACCCTTAGAGTTTTAAGCTCAATGCAACCTTGAACAAATCAATCAAGATATGAATAAGAAGAGTTTGATATATGAAGTCACCTTAATGTGAAGATATATCAGTGTAAATCATAAATTACCTCTTTGAGTAATGTTTTCTTGTAAGTTGCTCAAGAACCCCAATGATTTTGTATAAATCTCACTTTGATGAATTTCACAATATGAATGTTAAGATTTGGTTTCAAAATAATCTCCAGAAGTTCTATGAAGTGTTAGGATCAGATTTTTGCTCAAAAAGTAGTGTCAATGAGTTGTTTAAACGATTGGATATTTATAAGTATGCACCAACGGTCATAAAAATGGCTGTTTGAATCCCACTAAGGAGAAGTGCGGTCGACCGCAAATCAGGAGGGTCGTCCGCACCATCATCCGCAAATGTTCCAGAGAACTCTGGACAGCCTGCGGACGATGAGCTCAGAAGTTTGGTTGACCGCTCTATCATCCGCAAGTGTTCCAGAGAGATCTGGACATATAGCGGACGATAAGCTCAGATGTCCGGTCGACCGCTCCATCATCCGCAAGTGTTCCAGAGAGATCTGGACATACAGCGGACGATACTCTGAGAAGTCTGGTCGACCGCATGATCTGTGGTCGTCCACACTTTTGTCAGGTCGACCACAAATGCATTAAAACTATGCAGAACAAGTTTCCAAACAACTCTAAGAGTTTGCAAACTATATTTTATGAATTTTGAAGTATGTGCATGTATTTTGAAAATCATTTCAAATACCCAACTCATGTTTTGTCTAAATGAAATGCATTTTGAAAATCATTTCTCTTTTATTGAGCAACCTATAGAACTCATTACTCAAAGGGATAGACCTAGAGATATCTAAAGATAAATAAAGAATTAAAGCTACACATCTAGATCCTATCTAATCCAGAAACGCTTATCTTCAAGGCTTGACATCAAAAGCTCTTTCCTGAAGATTTGAAACTTTGATCTTGAATGGATTAGATATATGAATCCTAAAAGATCATCACTAATACAATAAAGCCATTAGTCCTTATCAATGTTTGTCATTTAATCAAAATTAAGATATTAAAAGCTTTAAGGCTTTCAACTTTGTTACATGCCATTAGAGCATATTTTGTGGGCTTGAGAAGATTTAAGAAATCGGAACATCTGGTTAATAGTTTGTGAACTTTTTTGCAAAAAGTCCAATTCTTCTTTTTTGGAAGATCTTCTATTGGCATCACCATCACAAGGAGGTGCATCATCCGCCAATTCATCTTAACCTAAAAGCCCGTTGCTGAAATCTAAGTTGTGAACAGTACGCTTCGCCTCTAACCATCAAAACTCTCTACCAACAACTCCATTACCTTTACCAGTGTCTACTTGATCTTTTCCAAGTGTCATTTCTCAAATTCAACCTTGATTTTGAAAGTTTGAAATATTTTTGTTCTTATAAGTAGCGTATAGAATTCTAATTTCTTTGAAGAAATTTGGGTTTTTGAAGTTTTTTGTCAAAAGGAATTTATTTATAACCATTTGATTATTTGGTAAGATTGAAGGCTGCTTGCCTTATTTGAGATATCATAAGTCTTTTTTTTGTTTAAAGGTTATTTGTCTAATGTGTTTCTTTTCATTTGTTAAAGAACAAGAATGTCCCTAAAGAAGAGTGACTTGCTTTTAGGTCAACATTAGTTTAGTGTTTGGCCTATTATGATATTTTGTTTTGAAGTGTTATTGATAAGATATGAAAGAGAAAAAATGATTGTGTCTAATATAGTTCCAATAATGTCTAAGATAATGAAACACAAACTTAATTCCACAAATTATCTTTATTGGAGTCAAACTATTTAATTGTATTTACTAAGTATTTCTATTGATAATCATTTAGCTTATTATCCTTTTAAAGGTAAGATAAAAATGTTTTGGATGAAAGATGATGCTTGTTTGTTTTGACAGATACACAATTCTATAGATAGTGAGATTGTTGGTTTAGTTACTCACTATAGGACAGTTAAAGACCTAATGAACTATCTAGAATTTTTGTACTTTGGGAAATAGAATATTTCTCGTATGTATGATGTGTAAAACATTTTATAGGGCATTAAATGGTGAGAGGTCTCTCACCCAATATTTCATGAACTTCAAGAAAAACCTATAAAGAACTCAACACGTTATTGCCTTTTAGTCCTAATGTAATTGTACAATAAACTCAGTGCGAGAAAATGGTTGTTATAGGTTTTTTGGCCAGTCTTCCATCGGAGTTTGAAACTGCAAAATCACAAATTCTTTTTAGTTTTGAAGTGTCTTATCTAAAAGATACTTATAATAGAGTTCTTAGTACGGAGAGTTCATCGTTTGTCCAATCCACTCAGCCTAACAATATTCTTATAAGTTGTAATAATATATCTCAATTAGGGGAAACAACCATACATGTGTGATGGTAGCATGAGATTCAACAACTATAACTGGAGTACTAGTACTTGTGGAAATGAGTCAAGAAAATAATTTGTTACAATTGTTATAAATTATGACATATGAAACGAGACTGTCGAAAATTGTAAAATAAGAAAACCTAGTTTGCTTATGTAGCATCAACTTTTAAAATCTCTAAGATGTCTATTGTAATATCTACAAAGGAGTATGCTAGATTAGTCATGAACCTCAATCTAGTCATGCTACTGTCATTGCTAAGTTAGGTAAACATAATACATGTCTTCTTCCATCCACTTCAAAACGGGTCATTGATTCATTGTGTTACATATAGGGGCGGCAAAATAAGCCCGGCCCATTGAGCCAGCCCGAAAAGCCCACAATATAAATAAACCCGGCCTGTTGGCTCGTGGGCCAAATGGGTTCGGGTCATTTTAGCCCGTGGGCTGACGGGCCGGCTCAGTTCCTAAAAAAAAAAATTTTAAGTCACTCTCACATTAGCAATTGATTCTATTCTATAACTTTTGTTACATGGTTAACCCTAAGCCCTTATTTCTTACATTATGTTTGATGGTTTAAATGATTTTTTTTGTTTATATAGTAAATGAATGAACATTATGTTTGATAGTTTAAATGTTTTTTTTTGTTTGCTTGAAGATGGTTGGTTTGTTTTAGTTGTTTTTGGTGTAAAATTATAAATGTACTGCATGCTATAGATATAAGCATTACATAACATTTTGTTTTATCTTTTCTGATTTAAATTTGTTGAAGTTGAGATAACATAGTTGGTTGTTTTAGTGTTTTTTTAGCCAAAATAAGACTATAAATGTATTGTTTGTTTGTAAATGGTTTAATAGATTATTTTTTCAATCAACATAAAATCATAACTTTAAAAACAATTTATAAAATTTCGGACCATTTTGGCCCGTGAGCCATGTAGAGGCTAGGCTGAGCCTCAATATTTCAGGCCCATATAATTTCAGTCCTGCTCGATTTGGCCCGATTACATCGCTTGGCCCGTTGGACTGAGCCGGACTGGAATATTGCCACCCCTAGTTACATATCACATGTTACTTTACTCACATAAATCTATTCTTCATGTTACTTTAGCTGATGGTTTAACTACTTATATCACTGATCTGGTATCATTAATCCCACATCATCACTCTCATGATCATCAATTCTTAGTCTCCCTCAGGTCATTTAATTTGATTTTTGTGAGTAAATTAAGTTGTACTCTTAATTTTTGTGTCTAATTTTTCCCTAATTATTACTTATTTTTGCATCTCATAATGAAGAAGATTATTGGTAAATGACATGAGTCTGAGGCCTCTACATCATTGATACATCAATACTAAAATCTCTACTTGTAATGAAGGTATCACTTCATTTGAAACACATTGTTGGTTTAACAAGATAAGGAAACTGTTGCAAGATCATTCTAACAGTAAAAGTTTTTTAACAAAAAACAAAACTATGTTTTTAACAATTTACGTATTTTTTTATTACAAAAAATCACAAAATAATAAAAAAAAATCAACTAAAACGTCAAATAAACTATTGTTTTTAAGCAAATAGAACTTTTAAAACTAAGTTAATAAATAAATAAGTTTGTTTTCACAAAAGTTTTTTAAAAAAGCACAAAAAAATACATCTTTTGTCCCTCGTGCCTACGTTCTAATTTTTTTCTGAAATAAGGGGAAAACTATTAATTAAGGGAAAAAAATCACAACAACAAGAAAAAAAGTAAACCCTTTTCTCAATCATACATATTATCTATCGACTCTCTATTGTAATTCTCTTAGTGTTGTTGCTGCTCCCTTTCTACTGCTTGCTCTCTTCCAAGTTTGATTCACATTTTTTTGGTTGCGTTAGATGTTAAAGGGCTTTATTTAAATTGGTTGATTGCTACATTTGTGCCTTATGTAATTGTGTTTTTGAATTTTAGGAACCGGGTTGGTTACTGCAATTTGTTGTTTGTATCATCAAAGTGTTTCTTATGTTTGTTGCATATAAAATTATAAAATCCAAGAACCCATCTTTTTTACTAATGTCATTGGCGTTGGTAGTAGCGTGGGGCTTGTCTGTTCCTATAATAAAATATAGATACATAGTGACTTGAGGGTCACATAGAAGTCTTTTTATTTTTCTCTACTACTATTTACTTTTTAGTGTTAAGTAATAATGGGTTGCTAATTAATTTAGGAAATCTCTGGTGGATGATATTCTATTAAATTGAATTTGAATAAAAAGATAGATTTTTAATATTAAAATTTTCAATTTAGAAAATTCATGATGATAATTTGTTTCTTAGGTGAACTAATGTTAGCCAAAAGCCAGTCCAATTCAACAACCGATGAAATTAACATAAACAAGACAAATTTATAACAACATTTACCTTATTTCCTTGAATGCCAAAAAGTATTATAACTCAAGTCTACATGCAACTAGACCCTGATAACAAATTGAATCTTCCAATATAGGTTTAATTGGAAAATATTGGAATACAATTTAGCCAAAAGAGAGGAAAAAAAAAATATAAAGGCAATGACTAAGTTCACGTGCATACGTTACATGCATTATTGCAGTTTAATAAGTTTTAACAACTTTAGAATTAAATGATTCAAGAAATCAATCTAGGATTGGTCTCAACACTAGTTTATTTTTAAAATTCAAGAGAAAGCAAAACATAGATAGATGACACGGCATTTGTGAACTCCAAATGACAGAATTGTTGGCAGCCCTATGCTTGAGTATTCAATTACCCATGTCAAACTTGAGCATTCACTAAAGAGTCCATTCCAAAGAAAAAATCTAACCAATGAAGCCGATTATCTGTGTTTTTTCTTGTCTTTGTCAGTTTCAAGTTGGAATTTATATCTTAAAAATAAAACTTGCATGGCAACATTCACTAACCATTGTACTTCTTTAGACATAAGTAGTTTTGGAAGTTAAATGACATCTCTTCAGCGTTTTTCCCTATAGAATCATGTTTAATAAGAAATAATAAGTGTACATCAAACTGTATGGAACTGCGGTAACACACTACAACAAGCGTTGTACAAAAAAAAACTATTACGGTCAAAATAGAGATAAAAAACATATAAACTCTCCCAAAAAAAACACCAACCAACTTGTACAAAACAAACAAACAAACAAACAAATCAGTCCAAGAACATAAGGCAGAGTTATATCCACCACAACAACATAAAAGAAACAGCCCTGCATCTAATTCAACCAAATGGCAGAGCTAGGAAAGGGACAACAAGGTAATACGATGTCAAATAAATGTTTTAACCAAATATCCCAACTCATGAAAGAGGTTTTTCCACAAGGTAATAAGATGACAGATTGATTTTATCAAACTAAGAAGTTGGTTGCTGATTGAATCGTAATTTACTAGATTTTAAGATACTTATTGTGTTTATATTTAATATTAAAACTAGTTTGAAAAACCTAAGAGGGGGGTGAATTAGGTTTTAACCGATTTTTCCTCTTTTAAAATAAACAGGCTTTCTAAGATAACAAATATCAAACACTAGGTGATCAAACAAAGTGTGAAATGATGAGTTCAAGAAAAAAGGCAAAGAACACAAAGTTTTATAGTGGTTCGGTTTATCCAACAAAACCTAATCCAATACCTTGAGCTATCTACTCAAGGATTTCACAAAACCTTTCACTAATATAGTAAGAGAGAATACAATAGAGGCTCACCCAATTACCTTAGTGTTTTACAACACAAACCTCTTAACCAACCAAGGTTCACTCAACACTTTGAGTTTTACAATATAACCTTGTTTACACACTTATCTCTATTACAACAATTAATGAAAAAGATACTCTAAATACAATCACAATTTTCTATGATTCAAGGCTCACTCTAACCCTTAGAGTTTTAAGCTCAATGCAACCTTGAACAAATCAATCAAGATATGAATAAGAAGAGTTTGATATATGAAATCACCTTAATGTGAAAATATATCAATATAAAGCATAAATACCTCTTTGAGTAATATTTTCTTGTAAGTTGCTCAAGAACCCCAATGATTTTGTATGAATCTCACTTTGATGGATTTCACAATATGAATGTTATGTTTTGGTTTCAAAATAATCTCCAGAGGTTCTATGAAGTGTTAGGATCAGATTTTTGCTCAAAAAGTAGTGTTAATGAGTTTTTTAAACGATTGGGTATTTATATGTATGCACCAACGGTCATAAAAATGGCTGTTTGAAACCCACTCAGGAGAAGTGCGGTCGACCGCAAATCAGGAGGGTCGTCCGCACCATCATCCGCAAATGTTCCAGAGAACTCTGGACAACCTGCGGACGATGAGCTCAGAAGTCCGGTCGACCTGAAGATTTGAAACTTCGATCTTGCATGGATTAAATTATGAATCCAAAAACTCTATCACTTGTACAAATAAGACATTAGTCCTTATCAATGTTTGTCATTAATCAAAATTAAGACATTAAAAGTTTTAGGGCTTTCATAGTTAATTACGTGTTTTATGGTTTTAAGTTATTCCTCATGTTTAAATCTTTCTTTCTAGTGAAATGAATTATTTTGGCTGAAGAATTGAAGGGCTAAATGCAACAAACAAAAAAAGAAAATTGAAGAAATGAAGCACTATTGAATTTGTCATTCAAGCGGCAAGCTCAATGTCAATTGCCTCTGAGACAACAAGCTCAGTGTAAATTGTCGCTCAGGCGGCAAATGCATTTCTTAAATGACAACTACATTTCGTATATGGTTTTAGCCATAAAAACTTGTTGTACTTATTTATACACTCTTTTGGCAATGTTTTATAAATCTAGTCTCCTTAGACTCTCTCTAGAGAAAGATCAAATTAGTGAATTTGTCCGAATTTCAATTCTCGAATTTAATGAGTTCTTTTTATCTTCTATTCTCTCTTAAATGATTTTATATATGAATTTTGAGTAATTTGTTAGTTAGCAAAGATCTGTATTAAGTTGAATTTTAATGAAATTTTGAGATAATTCTAGTCATAGATTAAGATTTAACCTATAGATTAATATATTTTAGATCTATATCTTCAAGAATTAATCTTAAACTAAAATAATCTAATATTTGATTAGTTAATGTTAAATTGATCCTTGAGCTTTTGAACAATTTCATAATTCATTCTATCAATTGTATGATTTCAAGTAAGACCAACCATTTTATTTGATTTATATGGTTGATTAAATAGGAATTGAGAACCGGATATTTGATTTTCCATTATAGTAT
The DNA here is from genome assembly GCA_019593545.1 of Apocynum venetum. Classification (NCBI taxonomy): domain Eukaryota; kingdom Viridiplantae; phylum Streptophyta; class Magnoliopsida; order Gentianales; family Apocynaceae; genus Apocynum; species Apocynum venetum. Next base: position 2,391,418 of record SRSM01000149.1, read on the forward strand.
CATTAATTGATTAAACTAGTTTGATTAGTTAATGTGGAATTGTTTTAAATAAATTACATAAATTTAATTGTCTATTATTTTCGTGATATTTATGTTGATGATGTTCTCAGTCTTTTTACAACTTGATTGATAATTTTATTCAAACGATTTGGTAAAATTATTGATATATTTTAAATAGAACAAAAATTATTGCGCTACGCAATATTTCAAGTCAACGTTTCTAAAGTATTTTTATCAATGATTATTTCATAGTAATGAGACTGAATATATATTCCTTACTAACGCCTTTTTATCAAAAATTTACAAAAGTGTTTGAAGTGTTTAGTGTTTATTATTTTAAAAGATTTTCATCTTCTATTTTGTTTTCCAACACACAAATCCTCCAAAATCTGATTAGATTTCTCTTCCAAAGAATTTAGAATTCCCTGTGAGATCAACCTTTACTAATCACTACTACATAATTGTGAGTTTAGAAATATATTAATTTGAAAGTGCAACGATACGCTCATTATTTGCTGGTTTGTGTTTACTAGTACAAAAAATTGATGTTTGTACAAATGGTTGCGTGCTCTATTGGAACGATGATAGTTACATGAGAAAATGTAAGTTTTGTGATCATGATCGATATATGCATAGAAAGAAGCAAAATAAAAAAACATGTGTAAAGAGCTTGCCTATAAAAAAATGTATTATTTCCCATTTACTCTACGATTACAAAGACTATATGCATCTAAAACAATTGTAGAACATATGAGATGGCATGATGAAAGTTGTAGAGAAAATAGTATTATGAACCATCTACGAGATAGTAAAGCATGGCATTATTTTGATCAAACTCATCTTGAATTTGCAAAAGAGGCACTAAATGTTTGATCAGGGTTGTGTAAAGATGATTTCTCATCCTTTGGAATGTCAGGGAAGCAATATTCTTGTTGGCACATTATTTTAATACCATATAATTTACCACATTAGATGTGTATGGAGAATCTTGTGATGGTTTTGACAACCATTGTCCTTGGGGCCAAAGAATTTGAATAAAAAATTAAATGTATATTTGCAACTAATGGTAAATGAGCTAAAATAATTATGGAATGAGGGTGTCTGTACTTATGTGACGAGTATGTCGTTACACTATCAAATTAAATTTCAAACTTTAACTAACTTATGCAGTTAGGGCAACTAAGGGTCGAACCCACATAAACTTATAAAATTTTAGATAAAGTAAACTAATTGAGATTTTCGAGGAAAAAAGATTCGATTTTTATCTTTAAAAAAAACTTTAAATAAAATAACTCACAAATCAATTAAAAATCAATGAATAAAAAAACGTTAGTAATGACTTTGTATACTGGTTTATTTATTCGGGATTAATCATTGATAATAACCTATTTGAGTAATGACTTAACATTCCCGCGTAGCGTTGCAAATTCTGATTCATGTAAAAATTAGGTTAATTTCCAAGAAACACAATAATTTAAATTTAATCTAATTAAACTAAATTATCGAATTGCTCCCATAAAATAATCAATTAAGTTATTAATCATAATGACAACATCAATACAAATTACATAAAATTAACAAGCGATTAAAATCATGCAATTTGCTTAAAAAATTTCCTTATTAATTCATCAAACAACTATTTAAATTAATCAATAGTTACTACTTTTGGTTACCGAAAACTGATTCTGCATAACCTTAATTAATCAACTATGTAGAACAATTAAGATGACCATTAATAATTGAAATAACATAATTAATAGAATAAAACCAAGAATTGTTCAAATAATCAAATAGAAATAATTATCTCTTAAAAATATCAAATTTTTAATGAAAAAACAAAAATCTCATATTCCTGAATAAAATAAACCTAACACTTGTCATTGCCAACTATAAGCGTTTACTCTCAATCTATAAAAGAAAACATCATAAAAAGATTAAGGGATAGAGAAACTCATTAGACGGAAATCCGATTTCCTGAGGAGTTACAACCCTTGATCTTCTACAATGCTCGAAAACAAAGTATCTAAGGCACTTCACACCCATAACTCAATTATTAAGTCCTATATATAGCTAGAAAAGATCCTAAGGTTATAATTACACAAGAGTCTGAAATAGAAACTACTTAAAAATAACTTAAAAACTTCAATTCGGAGAGTGGACGCTTGAGATAGCAAAGTGGACGCCTGAGAGACACTGACGTGTCCACTTGAACGCTTGCTACTGTCAAACTTCTGGCGGTAGACGTGTACGATCTGATGGACGGGTCCACTTCCTAGCCTTGCGCGTCCACTTCTTCTTCCCACACGTCCACTTTTTTTTTCTTCCAAATATTCATTTTCAAGCTTCCAATTTTGTCTAAACATTTTCTAAAACCTCTAAAAGATCTGAAAACAAAAGTATAAGTGCAAAGAATTATTTAAAGCACAAAAACACATAATTAGGTAGATTTAAAGTCAACAACACTAGAAAACCAAACTAATTATGGTTCAATCAAATTTCCCCACACTACGCATTTGCATGCCCTCAAACAAACTTATAAATCAAAGAAAATAGAATAATAACTCAATGTCTCAGGAAACAAGTCAAATAATATCAAGAACTTCAATACATTTGCACCAAATTCTCTTTAATAATCCTCATAGTCATCCATCAACTCTATTTTTAAAATGAATCGTGCATGTGTAATAGGTCATCACCTATAAACTTATTGTAACAGTTAACTATCCTTAATGATATACTCATAAATTAATTGATTTTTATGTTATTTAATGATTATATTTTGTTTGAAAATCGGTTGATTATGTTATTTAATGGATATATTTCACGTTTCCTTTCTATTTCTTTGTTTGTAAGCTTTTCAGTGTATTTTAGTTCATTATGGAGATAAAAAGAAGAAGAAGAAATGATGGAGAAGTTTTTTTTAAAAAAATATTTCTATATCATTCGATGACGTGGCGCAATGAGAAGATGACACGTGGCGCAATCAGAAGGTGACAAGTGGCGCTTCTAGAAGCCACAATTTGGACCAATGAGGACGCGACATGTGGCGAAGTTGGGGAAATTAGGCTACCAACTAAATTTTCAAGACTTTGGGGTGCAAAATGACCATTTTGCCCCTAATTTTTGTGGCTATAAATAGGAAACTTATTTTTATGATTTAGACACCAATTTAACTCCAATCTTCTCCATTTCTTTTGAAATTTATTTCTTTTATTATTGTCTTCATATTAGTATATTTTTCATTTTTTTTAAAATAATATTTCAAGGCTTTTTGTAATAATATAGTAAAGAAATTATGTCCGGATAATTTCAATATTTCTGGGGAGTTTATCTTTCAAATTTTCTTTCTAATGTTTATAAATTTCATCTTATATTTATTAAATATGTATTGTGAGTAATTTTATTTTATTAGCAAGAATATGTGTTAAGTTATTAATAAATGAGATTATGAGATAATTTTCTTTGTACTTAATTTCTATTTGGATTTATTTAACTGGGCTTATGGTTGGTTTACCTGCCTAGTCTTTATTTATTTTGTTTTATGCATTTTAAATATCGCAAATGGATGGCCGAGCCACCTATTATTTTAATTTACTTTTATATATTTTATTTTATATATTATGGAAGGCCGAGCCTCCTAATTAGTTTAATATATTGTTATATCTTTAATTCTTTTTTTATGGAAGGCCGAGCCTCCATACTTTTAGTTTAATTTATTTAAATGGCCGGTTGAACCGCCTAATTTCTTTAGTTAATATAAATCCAATCTTTCTTTATATATATATATATATATATATGTGTGTGTGTGTATTTATTTAATATACTTATATATATTAATTAAGTATTTATATAATTCCTCTTTTAACCAATATAATTGTGTGAATTAATTGGATTGACAATCTAGATAATGAATGTGATTATATAGCTTGGATTATTAATCTTGTATTAATGATTCAAGCAGAATCTACTAATTTAATTGAGTTGCAGCTCTTGGCTTAATTAAATTAGTAGCGGAATTATATAATTTAAATTGTATATAATTAAGCTGATTGTTATATACAATTTAATGTTGGTGATGCCTTATTTGTTTAATGCAATTTGATTGAGCATCCTATACACGCTGGTTGGTAGTGGTGTTTAATTAAATTAGTGATTAATCTGTCTGAGCTGATCGGGATTAATCTATTTTGTAAGGATAGGAATCTATCTGAACTTATCAGGATTCTAAAACTAACTACTTAATAATGTATTTATATATGATTAATCCCATGAAAAATATAACTTGATATTAGTTCCTTGCTAACGCTTTTTATATCATTTGTATTCCAAATTTCGTTTTAATTCTATTTACAAAATCCAAAAACCTCAAAAATATTTGTTTTAATTGTTGTAATTACCTTATTCTCAAAATTCCAAAATCTCCAAAACCTTTTCCGATTAACGATTTTAATTTAAGAGTTGACAAATATCTGTGGATTCGATCTCTACTTTCCCTATCTACATAGGAATTGTTAGGTTTAAATTTGAGAGCCGTACGACAGGCTTCGTCACTTAACATGACCAACAACCTTGAAAAGCAATCACAATCCATTTTAGAGTTAAAAACCGTACACAAATAACAAGAACAAATTCAATCAAGTCACAAACAACTCAAACACATCATAGTCAAATGATAAGTAATGTCCACAATATCATAAGCTTGTAATCTCACACATCTCTCCACTAATGAAAAGAATAAGGTTGACTTAAGTCAAATTGAAGTTGAGGGACGTAACGTTAGGCTTGTGATTTAGTTAACAAAGAAATGTAAGAAAAACAAAGTAGTCAAGAGAATTACACAAAAGGATAAAAGAATTTGAAACCAAAGTTCTTTAATTGACACTTTTCTCCTTATTTACATTCAATCATATCAACCAACTCATAAACTTTGGACAATCTTGGAACTCTTTTTTTTTAAGCACTTCACTTTTTTTTCATCATATGCCTTTCTTTATTTTGCACTTTTGCTCTCTTTTTTTATTTAGAGAAGATAAACTTTTTTTTTCTTTAAAATTCCAAGATATTTTTTATCATCTCTCAACACAACGTTGCAAAACCTTTTCAACGCCTTTTTATCACAACCATAAACTTCACAAGTGTCAATCTAAAGATATTTCAAAAAAATCTCTTGACAATTATGACATGTAAAGGTTTTAAGCATTATTCTCAAAGGCTTACAAAGAAAGATAATAATGGATTCATCTATCATAACATTAAAGCTCAAAAATAGGATCGAGGGTATAATATAGAAAATCTACTAGGTTAAGTTAGAAATTCAATTTGATGCATTGTGACGACAAATGTCCTATCAAAATTAATATTTTTTTCATGGACTCATGGACTTTATTTGACAATTATTTTTATTTTTATTAATTTGACCATTTTTTTCCTTGGGCATCAATTATAATAAGGTAAAGATTTGAAGTTTTTAGTTGGGGCAATGTGTAAAACTTAAAATGACTGATAGTAGGCATTGGAAAATTGAGCAGTACATGAATAAATCTTGCATTACTACATTATTTTGAGTTACTCTTAGAGTTGGTTAATAATGTTTTAAGCATAACATTTATTGATCGATGGAAAATTTCTCTTGCTAATTTGAGAAATTCCCTTGGTAATTCAAATTGTCGACGGGATTTAAAAAATTTTTGATGAAAAATTTTCCTTGCTAAATTTACTAAGGTTGTTTCCGTATCCAATTTTGTTTTTTTATAAAAAAAATATTTCATTTTTTGGTAGAATTTTTGGTAATTACGGACATCATTTTTCCCTTGTAATTTTTCTATAGCTAATTTATTTTTAATTTTTTTTAAAATAAAAATAAATTTTTTTGAGTCATATTTGAACACAACCCGACCCGATTAGCCCAATATATATTGGGTCAAGCCAACCATGTAAATTAGAAAGTTTTTTGCACTAGTTAGGATTTGAACATTGGACATGTCAATATGTATAGAAATAGAAGGTTTGTGTCACCGAACCAAGTAACAACTTTAAATATATTTACACAATTATAATATTTACACTACTACACACCTACCGTTATAATAATAATAACAACAACAACTAATATCAATATAATATTTTATAATAATGACAGATGATAATAATACTATATTTTTATTGTTGGTACTATTATAATAATAATAATATTATTATTATTATACTAGATAATCATATTAGCACTAATGATAATAAAATTAAAACATAATAATAATAATAAATTTAATAAAAGTAACACATAATAATAATAATAATAATAATCATAATAATAATAAAACAACAACAACAACTATAATACCAATACAATATTTTATGATAATAATATATAATAATAATTGTAATAATCTACTACGAATTTTGTTATTGTTGGTGCAAGTATTATAATAATAGAATAAAAATATTAACACATAATAATAATAATGAAATAATAATAATAATAATAATAATAATAAAGTATGGACTTGGTCTAATTGAGCTTTAAGTTGATTTTAGACTCATTTATCTTATTTTTTTAATATTATTATTAATACCAAATTTATTATTTTTGTTACTAGTATTATTATTATTATTATTACAATTAATAATAAAATAAAATAAAAATATGGGCTTAGTCTAATTGAGCTTTAAGTTGATCTTGAACTCATTTATCCATTTAAAAATAATAATACCAATTTTATTATTATTGTAACTAGTATTATTATTGTCATTATTATTATCCTTAATAATAATAATAGACAATTTTAAAATATATTGTTTCATAACAATATATAGTATAAATTCAAATATAAATAAATTAGTAGAACTATAAAATGTAATTATATAACTATGTAGTGCGTGTGTATATATATATATATATATATATATATATAGTGTATTTGTATAGTGTTATAAAAAATTATTATTCTCAAAAGAATAAAAATTTGTGTAAAAAAAATTAAAATATTTTTTATCGTTATTCCGTCACTATATTTATTTTTTAAAAAAGAAAAATTTTGTCGATATATTTATTTTTTTAAAAGAAAATATTGTCAATATTCCGTCACTATTTTGTTGGTATAATGTTTAAACCTGAATATTGAGAGTAAAGCTACCTCTCCAAAAACAAAGTAAAGCCCTTTTACCAAACAAAAAATAGAGTAGACTTAAACCTATCTTTTAAAGTAATAAACTTATATGATGGCGTTATAAAAATCTTTAGTCTAATATTATTATTTAGTGAACCTCAATAATGGTGGCTTTTTTTTTAATAAACTTTATATTGTAATATTATTATTCAATATTCACTTTAGAAAATATAATTACACATAATTCTTATGTAAGAGTAGGTATCTCAATTACGAATCAAGTCACCTAGTGTTTAAATATAATTAAGCACAACAAATTATATTTTCTTCTTAGATAAATTAAATCTTCCCTTTGCTTGGATGTTATAGTCTTTGCACCAAATGATGAAAATTCAAGGGTATATTTGGATTGAGTTTTGAAAATGTTTTTTGTTTTGTTTTGAATGAAGTTATATTTAGATAAAAAAAAATTATTGGGAATTGAAAGTTGATTAATATGTTTGAGTCCCACATCATTAATAATATTATAAAATATATAAAATATAATTAATAGATTGTTTGATATTATAATTTTAATTAAAAAGTAATAAAAAAATATTATTTATGTGATTAAGTGAGAGTCATGTAGAATTATAAAAGAATGTTTTGAGATATGTTTTTATGAAAAATTGAGAACCAATCCAAATATAGCCAATGTTCTTTTTACTCAAAAAGACATGATGAACAAAAGAAAACTCTAAGTATATATTAAAATATAAATCACTCTTTATACAAAAAGCCATCGTATTCAATTCACTAAAAAAAAAAAGAAAAAATTTCACTTTCAAGATGCACTTTCATTCTTAATTATGCAATATGTTATTGCTGGAATTGAGATGAACTATTTTATTAGGGAATCATCAAACATTGAATCTCAACATAACACATTCTCAACCATTTACTCAAAAAGAAATACAATGCCATTGTTAAGCATAAGTGATAACTACTCATGCAACATTGGAGTCTTCAAAGGAACAAACTCAACAAGGAACTCTAAACCAAGGAGATTCCATCACTGATTTTCATTATATGACTTTGGAAACTCCATTTTTGAGACACAATAAAAGAGGTGATGAGAAAAATCACCATATAACTACTTCAAACAAATAAACTTCGCACATATGATTTAGAAGTAACAATAAATGTAAAATATAAAAGTTTAAAAGCTTAAATTCACAATCTCTCTCTTAATTTTGTTTGTCCGAATTAATAATCTCTTTAATTTTAACCATGATCAACTATCAAATATCATTTTGTGGAAAAAAAAAACCCACATATATAAAGTTAAGATTATCAGTTTGTACACTGATCAATCCCATGCCTTGGCGCTGGATCAATACCTAGTAGAATATTATGAGAAGAAAATGTGAAATTAGTGATACATTATTTTAAAGAGTCAAATTCTATCCAAATAATAAAGAAAAAGAACAGAAAAATATAATATCATAAGAGGTCCTACTTTTGAAAAGCACACCTTACTATCCAATGTAGCCAGTCAGTAGTGAATCATGATGGGCACACAAACAAAGAAACAAATCAAACGGCGCATATTCACTTAAGTGGGTCCCACTAGTGTACCATGTGAGAAAATGCAAAGTTGTTTCCGTGTGACCGATTACACGATAACTCTTCCCATAGTAGTAAATGGAAAAAAGAAAAGAAAAAAAGAAAAACCAAAGACGAAGACCAGTAGAAGAGAGCTCTGTCTCTGATTTCTCTCTCAAACATTTCATTTCATTTTCTCTCTCTGTTCCTTCCTCCCTTTCTTTCTTTCTTTCTGTCTTCTGGGTGTGAGACTGTGTGTGAGAGAGAGAGTAGTATCTTCTTCGCTTTCTCTCTCTAGAAGACGCGGTCGTCGTTGTCTGATTGTCGGTTGCGCTACGACGGAGGAGGACGTAGGAGGTGGATAGGTAGGTGAAGCCGTGTATAGAGGGGTAAAGTGGTAAATTGATTTCTGCTTGCGGAATCGATCACGCCTATCAGAATAGTAAAGTCAAGGCCTGTCGATCGAGGTAATTTTCGCCCGATTTGGCTCTTGGATCACTTCAGTTTCTCAAATTTCTAACTGTTTTTTAGCTTCTTGTTTGGTTGTTGAATTTGCTGGTTTTCCAGTTCATTTGGTGGAGGAAGCTGCCATTTTTTTAACTCGTAGTTTTGAGAGTTTTTTTGAGGGTTTGGGGTGTTTGGGAGCATCAAGTTTTTATTGATGATGTACGTATTGCAATTGTTTAGTTTGAAGACTTAGTAGCTGAGCTAGAATGGCCTATTATGTTCTTCTTTTTCTTTTTGGGTATAAGTTAGTTTACGCAGAAATGAATTAGGAATGGAAAAGTGGGAAATTACGAGTGCGTTTTCGTGTATACTTCGTTATTGTTTTCCTTCTGATTTTCAGAAAGATAAATTTGCACTAAATTTTATTCAAGTGTATGATTCCCCCAATTCTTTGATGTTCTGAATTAGGGGTCTATTACAAAATTTAGTATCTTTGAATCTTTCTTCAACCAGCTACTCATCAAAAAAATTTATTGGGTTGTTTGAGGATTGAATTTACTGAGAAGATTCTTAATTTGTTGTAATCCGCTCGAATTAGATGTTGGTGAAATCTTGCTACAGTTATGCCGTTCACCAATTTGGTATTATTAGATTTTTGATCCATTGCTGTTCTATTTCATAATATTTCTTTTCCTTTTTTCTTCCATAGGAAAAACTTTGCAGAGGAAAACTTTGACGGCAAAATTCCTCATGCAGAAGTGATAAAAGATTCACACTTTGTACTTTTCATTTGGGAAGTTCTATAATTGAAAATGCTGGAGGGTCCAAAGTTTACTGGAATCATAGGCCTAAACAATAACCATGATGATTATGGCCTCTCACAAAATTTTTATCATAAGCTCAATGAGGGCTCAAACATGTCAATAGACAGCTATGGCAGTTTGCAAATGAGCAACGGTGGTGGATCTGTTGCCATGTCTGTGGACAACAGCAGTGTGGGGTCAAATGACTCGCACACTCGTATGTTAAACCATCAAGGCCTTAAGCGTGTCAAAGACAACTACTCTGTTGCAGCCAGTGTTAATCGTGGGAGAGTCTCTCATGGCTTGAGTGATGATGCATTAGCTCAGGCTCTGATGGACCCAAGGTACCCGACTGAGGGGCTTGAAAATTATGATGAGTGGACCATTGATTTGAGGAAGCTGAATATGGGAGCAGCATTTGCCCAAGGTGCATTTGGAAAGCTCTATAAGGGGACATACAATGGTGAAGATGTGGCTATTAAGCTTTTGGAAAGACCTGAGAATGATCTGGAGAGGGCACAATCGATGGAGCAGCAGTTTCAGCAGGAGGTCATGATGTTGGGAAGGTTGAAGCATCCGAACATAGTTCGCTTCATTGGTGCATGCCGTAAACCCATGGTCTGGTGTATCGTGACTGAATATGCAAAAGGAGGATCAGTACGGCAATTTTTGACAAAGCGGCAGAACAGATCTGTACCTCTGAAATTAGCAGTAAAACAGGCCTTAGATGTGGCAAGGGGGATGGCATACGTACATGAGCTTAACCTTATTCATCGTGACCTGAAATCTGACAATCTTCTTATTGCTGCTGATAAATCTATCAAAATTGCTGATTTTGGCGTTGCACGTATTGAGGTGCAGACTGAAGGAATGACACCTGAAACAGGGACATACCGCTGGATGGCACCGTAAGTTGCTTGGCTTCTAAGAGGCTACATTTTCCTTCTGCTTACAGTTCAGCCTAAATGATTTATCTTAAAGCATGGATATCTTTGGGATAAGGATGTCCATCTCCCTGAGTTAGTTTAATTGGAAGAGTATATCTTTCCTTTGACTGACATGCTTTCTTCTGTAATATGGTTTCTAGTGCTTGGTTGTAGGTTTTGATTACTGCTCAGATGTTCGTGTTGGATTGATTGTTCTTATTGTGTTTTGGTTTATTAGATTCTAGGTGTTAGGGTCTTTTGTTACTTTTGGTTTCATTTAGATGTGAAGCATTGACTGACCAATGTCTTGTATGTGCCAAGTTGACAATTAAAATTATTTAAGCTTGTTATTTCTGAATAGTTCTTCTGAAAAATCTTATTAGGCAGGCAACGAAATAAACCAATGTATATGCTATCAAATTTAAAAAATGAAATGCGAGCTGCAAAGAAAAATGCTTTTGTTATAACTCTATATGTATAAGGCAACATTTGTTATAATCTTGCTATCCATGGCTGCTAAGCTTGGGCCCCACTGTAGACACAGAAAACACACAAACGCAGAGGGATGCATGTATGTATAAGTAAAATGAGTTTTCTGCTGTAGCTATATGCACTGATCTTTTTGAAACTAGTACTAGTAAAGGATGGGTTCATATGCCTAAGACCTGGGTTCAATTTTACAATTGTTGGGGTGTTTAGAAGTATTGTGGGAGTGAAATGGTTGCTGGTGGACTAGATTTTAATTGTGTTTATACTGTGGATTTCATTGAAATGTTCTAGCAGCTCCTTATGGCATCTCATTACTGCCCTGTCATCAAGTTGACGCCCTTTCATTCATGCCCTATGTTGCCTTCTTGGACTATGTTTTGATTAAACATAGTTCTTAAACTTGAGGGACTGGAGGGTGAAAGAAAAGAAGAAGAAAGGAAAGAAATCAAAGGCAAATTAAACAAATTCATTGTATTAATTGATATGTTGGTGGGGACAGCAATCTATGAGGCTTGAGGTTTTAAAGAAGACTGGAAAAGAAGTGGGAGGGTGGCACTGGATATGTCCTCTTAGAAATTTGTTGAAGGCAGATTAACTACGATTATATTTGGCCCAGAACATTGATTAATTGGAAACCTCAATGGTTTGTCATCATTCAAAAATGCATGCATGATACACAATGAACATGTGAAATAATTGGAGCTGCTGTAGCTTTTAATTCATCAATAAGTTATTCAAGTGACACAGCTCATTTATTGCATTAACAAATATAAGTCTGTTACCAATTTGTATTTTATATGATGAGTATCTACTTATATGTTTTGTGATGCCTTCATGGCTATCAATTTTTTTTCATAAAATAGGCATGGTATTGCATTGTGGAAAACTAAACTCTTTAAGAGGAATCAGACTAACAACTGTGTAGCTGAACTATTTCTTTCTAAGTTGGAAGATCTGTAATAGCATAGTAGGTAAAGTCAAGATTGCGTAGGGATGAGTTCTCCCCATGTATTAGCTAAGTAAACCAGAACCGTAATGCATTGCAGTTATTAATTTTTGCTACAAGAACTGGAGTTTGGTCTTCTTCTTTTGAATTGGTTAGAGTTTTTTCAACATACATGCACATGAAATATGGTGCAGTGTTATTTATTTATTTTTATGTAGGGAGGAGGAGGAGGGGGTGGGGGCTGGAAACATGGGCTGGGATGGGTGAGTGGTTGTAGTTTGCTATGCTGGAGCATTGACTTCATATGGTAACATGATTATGTGGGCTAAATAGGCGCAATAATCAAATTATATGTTTAAAGGAGATATGAAAGATTGTTGAACTTTGAGAAAATGTCAAGAGTAAGAAGTTTCTTTATGGGTCTAGTGGCTCTTTGAAGTTTCAATCCAATTGTTTGCAATTGAAGTTAAACTCTTGGGATAGAACTGAAGTCTCTCTGTATGTATAAGAAAAAAGTTCTCATTAGAAAGGATTAAATTACAACTTTAGAGGAATTAATTATTGTGAGTAATTCACTATCAGATTCTCCCTTCATAGTTTTTCGTTTTTTTTTTCATAAATTTTGTTTCTTTTTTATTTGTTTCCTTTTCATACAATCAGTTTTCTTGAAAAGCAGTGTGCAAATGTTAAAGTGGTATCAAATGAAGCCAGTTAACGTTCAATAGATAGCGATCTCATGATAAGAGGGTGTACTTCTTCCATTGTGAATGCGGAAATCTAAAGGTTAAGCCAATGATAGTAGGGTTAGATATTAATCGTATGATCATTTTGTGACGTGCAGTTTTTGATTTAGAGTAAGAGGTACCTAGTTTTGTCTTTGCAGGAGGCAATACAAGGTGATATTTGGCTATTAGTTCTGAGGTGGTTTTGTCCATCACTTTGGATAGGAAGAACAGAATTTTGCTAGCGCATATTAGTGTTAAGATGATGATTAACACACTAATTACTAGATTCCCTGGCTTTCTTTTTGTATTACAATTAATATCAATGTTGTTAAATATCTTGTCGTGACTACGTAATCTGATCTTAGGCTCCATGATTGTGCAAACCTATGATTTTACATGTCACACTGAACTTTTCATAAATGTGCTTCTCTAGTCAGAGAGAAGCATCTAGTGTGTTTTTGTAGCCTGGGAAAAGCTAAAGATTGAATATTTGGATTAAAACTAGTTGTGAAATATTCCACTTCTGATAGCACAATTTCAATTGATCTTGAAAGCGAAGAGCATCCATAAAATTCTGACGATTAAATGGCAATGTGGAGAATATCAAGGTTTATTGGTATACCTTTTTAAGTTTTATTGACAATTAAGATGGCGTTATTACTTACTAATCCTGGATTCTTTATTTGTTACTCTTTATGTGCAATTGTAAAGTCATGTGCTGATTCTATCTCATGGACTACTTAAGTGCTCTTTTTTTTATGGATATGCAGGGAGATGATCCAGCACAGGCCCTACTCCCAGAAAGTTGATGTTTATAGCTTTGGGATTGTTCTGTGGGAACTGATCACAGGCATGCTTCCATTCTCAAACATGACTGCTGTACAAGCAGCATTTGCAGTCGTGAACAAGGGTGTCCGTCCAAACATTCCAATAGATTGCCTGCCTGTCCTCAGTGAGATAATGACCCGTTGCTGGGATGGTAATCCTGACGTGAGACCTCCTTTTAGTGAGGTAGTGAGAATGCTTGAGGCTGCCGAGACTGAGATAATGACAACTGTTAGAAAGGCCCGCTTCAGGTGCTGCATGAGTCAACCAATGACTACAGACTAATGCAACCAGCAGAGAGGTTCTAGAAGTGGTGGTAAGAACAGCCGCATAAAGAATTGGAACAGTAAAAAGCTGATCTTAAGTCAGTTTCTGTATGTATCAGGCTTAATTTCTTCTTTCAGATAGAAAAAAGGGAGCAAGTTTATGATAAGAACTGCTTGTTTTGTGTTTTTTTTTATCCCCTTTTACTTTGTGGATTTATTATACTGAATTAGTGGTAATAGAGGAGGTTTGATGTGTATTTATACATGCCTTTTGTTATTATCTTCTTACCTGCCTTGTTCATTTGTCTATTCAGTATAGCAGGGAATTGATATTTATTAAATGTTCATGGTTATGTTTCTAATTATTGCAGCCTTTTCCTGGATTTGGGGCAGTGGAGCGTCCACTTGTACCACCCTTTATGCATTATGTATAACATCTTTTCTATATGTACAACATTTGTCCATGAAATGACTGTTAACTTAAAAAGAGGAGCATTTCACCTTTGAGGTGTAACAAATCTCATCCATTTTCAACGCTCGTGGATATTCACATATCGAAAACCGGGCTCGAGTCATTATTTCCTATGTTATTCATAATTTTGAGGACACATGAAGTTCTTATGTTCTTGTTCTATACATTGCAAGTTCACTCCGTCTTTTGAGCATATGCAAAAGGAGGACACACCTGCTGTTGTAAACGAGCAAAATTGAATCTGAGTAATGGACAGTTAAATTCTAATCATCTTCGTGTCCCTTCTTTTATTCTCTCAGCTGTCCTGCCTATTCCATATGAGAATTATTAAATGTATCCCGGATCTATTAAATCCACATATTCTCTTTCAATTTTATCAATTGATATTTCTCTCTAATTTATCACTCTTAAAAAAAATTATTAATTACATTTTAAAAAAATGAAAGATGTATAAGCGAATTTTGATTATGATTCATGAATTGATGATATTTTGTCTTAATCTTCAATTTACGTATACTTTTAAATATTTACATATTGTTTCATGAATTGTAAAAAAGTTAGGATTCGTTTAAACTATTGATTCGAACAAATGCATCTTGTTTGGATGTTCAATCCGAATAAACTCATTTCATTTGGATGATCAATTTGGATAAACTCATTTCTCTTGAATAGTCAATTGGGACAAAACGGATCAGATCGTGTCAAAATTTTTCAATTTTCATGTTGTTTAACTTATTTTAATATACATTTAATTAATTAATTGTCTATGTTATATTTTTTTTTTGAATAAGTTGTTTTATAAGATTTTTATGTGTCAATAGATGAGTTTGCAGATTTTGTAACAAGTATTTTCTTTTAAACATGAAATCATTCAATGAATTTGAGATCAAACTTTATTATGTGACTATTATCCTATAATAAAGAGATTAAAGTCAGAAAAAAAAATGCATATGAATTGTGAGCATTCAGAATGCTACATGAATAGTTATACACATATTACACATGACAATAAGAGAGAAAAAGAATTGGGATGAAGAAGATTGATTGTTCATTTGATTTAAGGGCATCACGGATAAGACATTAACATTTAATTATAAATGTTCATAATAATACACATAACCTTCTTATATCCTTACTTGCACTAGGTCTTAGTGATATATTGATCAACAGCTTCTAACATGTACTTCACACTCATCAATTGATTTTCTAACGCCATCGGATAAATATCTCTTGCTTATCTTTTGTGTTTTTTAAACAATAATTAATATAAATAATACATTTATTATTTTAATTAAAATTAACATTATTTCAAACTAAACTAATTAAAAATAAATGATTCCAAATTAAAAAATTAAATTAATATTTTTATAATTCAAGTTAACTAATTCAAACTAAATAATCAAATTTAAAAATTAAACAAATATTAAAAAAGGAAAAATCCAACTCATTATTAACCTAATTAAACTAAATTAGTTAAATTAAAGTTAACTAATTAAAAGAAAGCAATATAATATAACATATCAAACTAAAATATAAAAACAAAAAAACTACTTACTAAACTTAATTAAGCTATTCACATTATTTTGTTTTAATTAAAATAAACTAAACTTAAAATAATATTAAACTAATAAACTTTCAAAAAATAGAAATTCTGATATGTTACTATACTAATTAAAGTGAATTAAATCCATATTTGTTTTCATTAAATTGAAATAATTAAAATAAAATATTCTAAACTTAAATATATTAATTTATAATTTGATCAACTAAATTATTGTTAACTAAATAAAACAATTAAACTTAACTAATTAATACTAAGTAATTTAATAAATCAAATGCAAGTATTAAAAGTGAGAAAATAAATAATTAATTGAATATATATGTCTTTATTAAATTAACTAAAGAAAAAAATAATAAAAATAATATTCATATACAAATAATATTCATTCATTAAAACAAACTCTTTAGCCATTTATTTCGTTGCTTCGATTTGATAAGTTTGAATAGAGATTTGAGATAAATTAGTGAATAGAGAAAAAAATAAAGAGATAAGGTAGTGTATAAGAATAAAAATAAAATTTTAAAACGTATGTTTAGTAATAAAGATGTATGTTTAATAAACATGATGATTCTAGATGCCTAACCTTTGTGAGAAGGGATGAGATTTACATTAAGTCTCAGTCACTTCAGAATTGATTTAGAATAAAGCCGGGATTGCTTAATTTAATGGCTGGCAATATCTTTCGGTCACTTTCGTTTATTTCAATTACTAACTTAATCTCTTTTTGGCCTTTTAGGTAATATATCAGGCTCCTCCTGTCTCGTGATGCTATTTATTCTGCCTTTATTTTTCCATTTCCGATGTTTCTTGCCTTTGGAAATGGGCAAAGTGCCAGATCCTTCAGTCCTTTTTTTAAATAAAAAAATAAAAAATATATGTAAAGAAATTTATTTAGCTAGATAAGCTAAAGTGGACTCAGTCTCTGTTTCCGTATAAATGTATTTTTCATGCAAATTAAAAAAAAATTAATGTTTTGTCTGACTTAAAAAAAAAAGTTTATCTACTTATATCTTACTCAATAATAATACTAACTTGAGTATAATTATCTATCTTACTCAACATGAGGTGGATTGATAAGTGAGCCACTAGTATCAAAACAAGTTTATGCATTCAATCCTAACTCTTGAGATGTCATGTTGTAGCAAAGTATTCGAAAAGTCAAATTATGTGAAATCAACTTGAGTCAATTTCAGATTACTACTACGAATTTTTAAATTAAAATGATTATTTAGGTAACAAAAAATATATGTTTTTTCAAAATAAAATGTTTAGTTTTTTTTGTTATGAAATGGAAAATTTCTCTTTTAGTTCTTGAATTTTTTTGTTTTACCTTCTTTGGTAATTAATAACTAATTTTAACTTTTTTATCCTCAATATTTTTTTTGAGGAGACGGTTTGGTTTACCTTCTTGTAAATCAAAACCTGAATGAGAGGATAAAAAGGAAAATGTGATTTTTTCATAAAAAAATCACCTTTTTAATCCTTGTATTTTTTTATTTTCATCCTTTTGGTCCTTAATGATAAATTTTAACATTGTTTTGTCCTCAATGTTTTTTTAAGGAGTCATTTTGATCCTTCCGACTTAAGTTTTCCTTCTTTCTTTCTTTTTTATTTTAAATTTATAAGTATCTCCCTTCTTTCTTGTTGGCCAACTAAAATTTAATATATTGGTAAAATGCGAACAATAAAAAAAATTCCCTAAAATATTATATATGGACTGGGTTTTAAAAGTTTTTTTTTTTCAAATAGAGTTATGTTTGGATAGTAATTTTTTATATAAAATTGAAAATTAATTGATATATTTGGTCATACATCAATAATAATATCAAATATAGTTAATAAATTGTTTAAAATTATAATTTTAATTAAAAGGTAATGAAAACTTATTGTCTATGTGATTGAAATAGTATATTTAAAAATTTGTTACTAACTTGGAAAGGAATAAAAAATTTATAAGCAAAGAACAAAATTATTTTGATTATATTTAGTATATTTTTGTTAATGAGAATTTGTTTTTCAATTTTGGACAATAAATACCTTATTTGCATATTTGAAGAATTCTTAGTTTAAGAAATTATATATTATTTTGTCAACTTCTATTATTATTGTACGTTTGGAAAAATGCATGACAAAAACATATTGTGTGTTTGGAAAATGAGTTACTTATTCTCAAACACATAATGTAACCATGTAAGCTAATTGTGCATTTATAAAGTGAGTATTTTTTTAATTTGAGAAATTGTTTTAAAAATCATCCCTCAACAGATATTTTTTAAAAAGTTTACTCCAAGGGTAAAAACTCTCTAAAGAAGGAAGATTTTGGTTGAAAGGACTACAATGATTCTGAAAATAATATTTAAGACTAAACGATTAAAATAAATCATTAGAATCTAAAGGACCAATAAAATAAAATAAGGTTACGCGAACTAAAAATAGGAATTTTGCATGTGATTCTCATTTTACCCTTTCATTTCAGGTTGAATTTCTAGAAAGTAATACTTTCTTTGTGATAACACCAAAATGGTTTTCATAAAAATATTGAGAATTAAAAAATTCAGCTTTAAATCCCGTCGAATATTACGAGGTTTTGTTATGAAATTTGAATCTTATTGACTCTCTCTCCCATATCTATACGTGTCTTTCACTTTAACATATCTAAATTTACGATTCACTTGATTAAGGATCATAAAAAATAAGAGAGTTATTCTATCTTTCTTATAAAGAAAAGATAACTTGGATATAAGCTTTATTTGTGATTCTAAAAGTCTAAAGAAGCAAATTTTTTTTAATAAATATCTCATTTTTTTTTTATATGAAAAAATGTCTTAATACTTGCATTGCTACACATTCCCAAGTAAATAAAGTGTAATTTTTGGCTTTTCCTACAATTTTGCATTAGTGTACTGCTTGACGGTGCGTTTATACTCTTTAATTGAAATAATTGAAGAACTCCAGTTTGATTCCTCAGATATTCCAATTCTTGGGACAAAACAAAACAGGTCCTCCCCTTCCACCTATGATTTCAATCAGTATTTTCTTTCCACATAAGCATAATATTTAATTGAGCATATTGCTTTTGCTCAAGATTCTGCTTGTAATATGAATTTGAGTGTTCCAAGTTGTGGTTCCACCACTATGCCACTTGAATTATGCTTAAAATCTTCATTCCCAGTACTTCCCTATCAAAAGAGCAACGGTATCAGTTATTGCTTATGTAAGATCAATTGGGAGATCAAGAATTTGAAGCCATGCAGTAATTACCACTTCTTTGTCTCCAACACACGTAATTTCAACACCCCACCACTTCGAATTAATGCTGCAGCCAAGGTAAATTCAAGAATGTTCCTTTAGCCCGAAACTTTTTCCATTTTGAATTTTGCTTTTCAAATTTCCTTTTTGTCCTTCTTGTCTACAACTTGTGTAGTTGATAATATGTATGTTTATGATTGTGAGGATGTGACTTCTGTCCTTTATTGGTGAAAAGAACTAAAGCAAACTGGTTAAGGTAGCTCCAATTGCCAAACTCGCAGCATTGGTTTAAGTGATTTGGTTTTTCTTACTCAAAATTAGATTTCAAACCCTTAACAGATGGGTGAATTTGTGGAAGTTGTCAATTGGATGATGATCAGATGATGTTATTAGAAAAATGATATAAAAAATGTATATAAAACTTTCTTTTATTACAGTTTTCTATTGGTTCTTGAATTAGATTAAAAGTATTTATCTTTCATCGAGCAAAGACCATTAAGTGCCAGGTATTACTTCTGCTAAAGTTTGGGAAATAGGAGGGTGAGAGATAAACGTTTTCACTGAATTATAGTTATTTTAGAATAGGAGAGTCACAGAGGCAATTGTGCATACATGAATTCTTTTCTCTATTCATGTATTTTCTGCGTTTTCTTACTATTAATCTTAGTCCCCCTGTAGGTTGGTGCTGAAATATTTGAAGATTCAACTCGGAAATCTGGGTTTCAAAATCTTGGTTGGCCTTCTCCTGAAGATGAAGTTCCATTCTGGAAGAGAGAGTTCCCTTCATGGGACATTAGCTCAGATGACTCTAATAGTGTAGAGAAAGATTCAGATCTTATGCACATCATTCATGTGACAGCTGAAATGGCACCCATTGCAAAAGTTGGAGGCCTTGGTGATGTTGTGACTGGTCTTGCTAGAGCTTGTTTATCACGTGGCCATAAAGTGGATGTAATGCTCCCATTCTATGAATGCATCCAAAGGCAGCACATTAATAACTTGGAATTGATTAATACATATAACTCGTTTTTCGGTGGAGATTGGGTCCCGACAAATGCATACAGGGGTGAAGTGTCAGGAGTCCCAATAGTTTTCATTGAGCCAACAAACAATTTCTTTAAGGGACAAAGTGTATATGGAGGCTCATATAACGAACTCGAGGCATATTTATTCTTTAGCCGTGCTTGTCTTGAATGGATGCAGGTTGCTACTCTTTCAATTTATAGCTCTGATGTTTATGTATGTCTGTAAGAGAAAGCACAAAAGACAATTCATTCTCTTTCACCAAGTACAAAATCTGAAGGAGTGTAAAATTGGTTTAGCTGTCCAGATTTTTTTTTTCCTTCTTCTTTTCTTTGTTACTTTGAGATCTTTATCTTTCGTTACTTGTTAAAAACATATTTCCTTGACTAGTTGCAGTTAATCAGTTTTTAAGTTGAATAAAATGGGGGCATAAATGGTTTTTATTGATTTCTAGGTACTCATGGGACAATTTTAAATTAAAGGTTTCCTTCTTTGCAGGTCACTGGGACACAACCTGATGTTATTCAGGTCCATGAATGGCAGACTGCTGCTTTACCGCTACTTTACTGGGATATGTACCATTATCTCTCACTCAAGGCATGTCCTGTAGCACCGTAATCAGTCTAGTGCTTGCTTCTTTCATTTGTCTCCAGAAATTTCAGTTTTAAGCAGTTGTATTGATTCAGTTGTGATGCTCATTCTTTTTCCTAGAAACCAAGAATAGTGTTGACAATTCATAACATGGAACATTATGGAGAATGCAGGTATCTGTTCCCTATCTTTTAAAATTATCTTAGTTTCCTCCACAATCTCATTCCTATTGATTCCATATACCAAATAACGGTTTGCACTTACATATTTCAAAAGATAAAAACGACCTGGAAAAGGGAAAAAGAAATCTTGTTCTTATAATTGATGTACTTCCTATTTCATTGCCAGACAAGAGGAACTCAGCAAATGTGGCCTTGATGGCTCTGTATACGCAACTGAAGACAAGGTGTGCCATTTAGACTACTTATTCATAGATACACACGTTCATACACTATCTCCACTTGCTAAATTTCCAGTCTAAATAGTTATTATAGCTTTTTTCAGTAAGTCAAAACAACCAGAAAATGATTTCTTTCTGTTAACAATTTTCAGTTAATTTTATTTTTATTTTCTTTCTACCAATATATTTTATCATCCACGATTGGTTTTGGATCAAGCTGGATCATTTGCAACTGTTTTTCAATGTGCTGGTCTCAAATTAAATGTTAGTTATGTTTTTCATAGAATTGCTTCATGTTAAATTTGCAAAGAGACCAAGGAGACTTAAAAAGACATTTTCTGAACAAAATTTGCAGGCTATTGATGATCGAACAATTGGCCATAATCCCGAGAGATTAAGCTTGTTGAAAGGAGGAATTGTCTACAGCAATGCAGTTGTGTATGTTGAATTAATTCATGAATACTCTATTGTTAGTTTTAAGTTTTCATCAAACATATGCCTCTGCAGAAAGAAGTCCCTTGCATCTGAAATTTATAACTCTTTCAATGCATATAAGATTTTACATTAATGTTACATGTGTTGATATCCTTTAGAGTAAACTAAAGTTGAGGAAAATGCTCCTAGAACAAATATGCTGTCATTTGGAAGGATGGAGAATCACTAAGCTTCTCAAGTTTTGCCTAAGGATCCTTTTGGAATAATCAACTTGAAGGATCATTTGAAATCCATCATAAATATATTAATAATAATCTTATTTATTGGTCACATGATGGATTCTTAATTCTCCTCCAATTTCTTTTGTTATTGAAAACATGGTTGGAATTATTATTGCTAAATCTTAGAATTTTGATTTCATCTTTCACCTTTCTCCAGGAACAAACCCATGAATACAAAATGCACAACAAAAGTTTGATTTGTTCTGATGTTGGATTGATGTAAACTAACACATGGGAAGATGTCGAACAATGCCTTTTGATTGATACTCTTTCATTGTTTATTAATGCTTTTTGGATGGAAGTGGAAAAAATAAGTAGATTCTGTGAAGCTGGAGAATGTTGAAGTGTTAGTTCTTATAATGGTGTTTAACTATTCAAGTGGTGAGATGGAATGATGTGGAAAAAAGAATATTGAGACAGATGGCAGTGTAGAGATCACCTAAACCCTAAACCCGAAAATAATATACTACTCTAACAATACTCTTGGTGAACTGAAGATGGATTATTGTTAATAATAATAGTGTTGTTTTCGTAGGATGGACATAAAATCTCTGGTGATTACAAATGGATTTCATTGAATAAATCTTCTAAAAAATTTAGCAAACAAGTTATTATTGCATGTCAAAGTTATTTTGGGGAATCAGCAACAACTTCAAGCGGGAGAATTTCTTGTTTGCAAGAGTAAGAATAACTTACTATGATAATTATATTCTTCCCTTGACATTGAGAGCAATGGTTATTTCCCTTTGCTAGTTGGAGAAAGTGGAGAATGAATAAGAGCATAATCAATGACATCTGTATTGCTGGCTTTTAATAGGGGAACATGATTGTGGCAGTGTATGAGGGTGACCGAGTTTAATGCTATTAGATGTAGTTCTTGGTGCTTGTCAACCTATGTGATTAACTATTTTTTTGAGTCTTAACCACTAGAAGGATGGTTGAAAAGATGAGAAAAACAAAAACACAGGCATCTATGTTACTGCTATGATTTTGTTATGCTGTGTAGGAGACATAATGTAGTACTACATTGCAAAATGCACAAATTCTTAGAGCCTTAGTATTCATCACCTGAAAACATACAGATCAGTCCAGACCATATTATCAACCCTGCAAAAACAGAATGACTTTGTTTAGAAACAAAAGAAGAAAATAAATCCTGATTCTAGACTATCTGCTATCTGTTAATATCAACACTTCCATTTTAGTTGGAGAATGAGAACTATTAGGGATAGTTTACTGTTGTAAATGGACCACAATTGACACAATCTATGAAAAGAATCATCTTCATCTACTAGAGGGAAGATCCCTATTGATCTACAATCATCTTTATCTACCTCTCGAAATCTCTTGGGAATATACTGTCAATCAGATATAGGGATCCCCCTCCAGACTCTATGGCATCTCTAGCCTTCTCTTCAACGACTTCCCTTATTAGTGACTTCCAATGGCTTTGACTAGTCTCTTCCCTTTGAAAGTTATCTTTGTGGACAAAAAAACATGGAATGTGAAAGTTTTAAAACTTTTAATGTTTTAATTTTGATTAATGACAAACATTGATAAGGACTAATAACTTAATTGTATAACTGATAGTTTTTTAGGATTTAAGTGTCTAATCTATGCAAACTCGAAGTTTTAAGTTTTCAAGGAAGATCATACGTTATTAAGAATTGAAGACAAACACTTCTGGATTAAATAGGATCTAGAGGTATAGTGCTAAATGTTGATATCATTTAGATATCTCTAGATTTATCTCTATGAGTAATAATTGTATAGGTTGCTCAATGAACTTAAAACGTTTTTCCAGATGTGTTTTATAAAGTTAAAATATGACTTGGGTATTTGAAATGGTTTTCAAAATACATGCATATGCTTAAAAGTTTTATAAAATTGATTATACAACTTTTAAAGTTGATTGAAATCTTATGTTGTATGGTTAGTGTGTTGAGCGGTCAACTTGAGTGTATGTGCAGTCGATAACAATTCATACGGTTGATAGAAATTATCAGCTTATCGTCCACAACAATTGTTGTATTGGAGATAATTGTATAATCAAGGTTGTATTGTAAAACTTATGGAGTTGAGTGAACCTTAATTGGGCAAGAGTTTTTTGTGTAAAACTTTAAGGTTAATTGAACGAGCTTCTTTTGTAATTTATTGTGTTAAATTAGCGAAAGGTTTTGTGAAATTCTTGAGTAGATAACTTAAGGTAGTGGATTAGGTTTTGTTGCCAAACCAAATCACTATAAATCATTGTGTTATTTGTTTTATTTCTGTCATTTACTTGAATACATTGTTACACACACCGTTTGAACACTAAGTGTTTGATAATTGTTGTTTTAGGCTTAATTGAATTAGGTTACAAAAATCAGATAAAACCTAATTCACCACCTTTCTTAGATTTTTTAGAATGCTTTCTTAATTGGAAAAAATGAACTTCAGCTTTGCTTTCTTGACGCAAAGTATCTTATGTGTTCTTCTGTAAATAAGTTTGTGATATTTGAAATAAATATGGTTCTCTGGCTCAATAGCTAGCAATTATGAATGTGGCCTGGTTTGGATCACACTCGCTCTACAATTCTCCAAAATAAGTTAGTTAAAAGTACAAATGGAAAGATAAAATCTGGTGGACAAAAGAAAAGGAAAACTATTCTAATTGTTTACAGGAAATAATTATTGAAATATTGGTCTAGCAAACTTATTATATGTATCATTGAGAATGCTCGCCAAATATACTGAAACTTCTCTCAGGAATACAGAAATCCAACATAGACTGAGCACACATGCACGTTAAGCATGATATTAAATTTGTGTATTTGATTATTCCTCTGATTTTCAGCACAGTCTCTCCTACATACCTTAAGGAAACACTCTGTTCAGGATGGCTTTCTAGCACCTTGATGAGAAACCATGACAAGTAAGTTGTTCCTGCTATGGCTTTTTAAATAATAAACATTATCAATGCAGGCAACTTCATAACAGTGTATTACAGAATTTCAATTTGAGTAAACTGGTAAAATTTGTGGTAACAGCTTACTACAGATCTTTTATTTATTTGTTATTTTTGAACATTTTATAGTCCTCCATTTTTCTCCAAAATTAACATGTTCTTACCCTCAAATGTCGTTCACAATGAATATTTTTTTTTCAGTTTTTCTTTACTGGGCTCTTGTTTTTCGTTATTCATCATTGAATCGCATGAAATATTAATAGCTATATAGTTGTTTACGCACAATGAAATGCACAATGAAATGTAGTAAGGGGAGTCCTTATCCAAGATGATTCTGGAAGGGTGGTTTCATAGGATAGAAAAACCTACAAAAAGACAAAGAAGGGATAACTGAAGGAGGGAAAATATATCCCTCCCCGGAAAATGTATAAGAGGAAGGAAAACTTCTTAGAGGAGATTTCTCTCTTAAGTTTGCAAAGTAAGGTAAGGAGAAGTAAATTAATTTCCTATTTGTTCAGCCGCAGGTACCATTAAATAACCTTAAAATATTAGAAAGTTTATGGGAAGTATGCAGAAGCATTTAAGGCGAGCTTTGATAAAAAAGTGCAGTACTGTGTAAAACATGATTAAGCTTCCAGAAGGCTATGGTAACAAATATGAAACGTTTTAGTACTGTTTCCAGCTTTTTTAATCTTAAACTAGCACAGAGGCCCATGCTTTTCAAGCTGGAAACATATATAGCTAGAGAAACTAATCCCATATATATCTCGCATTTTTAGGAAAGGATAATGGCTTGAATCTCTTTCTAATTTACCTGTTAGATCCCTGTAGCTGTAAAGCATACAAAACTTATGTTAGCCTAACATACATCTGCATGTCCGACAAGTGTTCACCGACGGAAATGTAATTAAATCTTTGATGTATCTTATTAATAGTCCACCAAAACCCACCCAGTGAACCAGTGAAGAGGTCAAATCAATGATTAGCATTCTGTGAGGGTTTTGTCTGGCATGCCTGTCAAATGTTCTTATTGGAAATTAACAAATACCCTGCTCCTTCAGTGACCAGGAGTGGAGCTATAAATTTATTAATTCTACTGTTGCAAATTAATGTTTTGAAGTTCTGTTGTGCTACTATCATTCATGTAAAACAGTCCTCCAATCTTTTTTATTTTCCTCAGTATTGGGCTTCTGTCCTGATGTTAATAATATGGTTTGATTTAATATTCACGAGTGGAGATGATGCTCCCAAATTATTCACATTTTATTTTATATTTTTAAGAACATGTCAGATATTTATAGATGGCATTTGGTATCCACTGATGTAGCTTACCGTCTTATTTTGCTTCATTAGACCTATAGATGTTCTGATTTTCATTTCTAGAATTATATTCATGTGCTCTGTGTTTCTCTAGGTACTTTGGAATTTTAAATGGGATAGATACTGCTATGTGGAACTCTGCAACTAATGTTTTCTTGCCTGCAAAATTTGATGGTAATGATTCTGCAACTGGAAGAACTATTATTATTCTCTTTGTCTAGAATTGAATATTCACATTTGACTCAATACAAAAATTAAGAAGAGCCTTTGACCTTAAGTAAGTTACCACATTATCCTTGTTAATGTGATTAGTGGTGGGATCATATGATTTAATGAGATGTAAATTCTTTAAATTAAAGAAGTTGCTAGTGGAACTTTAAATGATAAATATGTTATTCAATTATGGATGAGGGAATATTATGTTTTTCTTTTATAAGTGACTGGGGGAATTGTTATCATATGCTTGTTTTCTAATTTTATTTAATGCTTAAATTGGGCAATAAAATGTTGCCTTTTCACTATCCAACTGATGTTTTCTTACACACTATTTATTGCATATTTCTTATTTACTTTAGGTCTTTAGTAATGCATTTTAGGATATTTGCTATCAAATGTTAAAATGTAAAAGGAAGTGCGAACACTTCAACTTGCTGGTAGACCAAGGAAGTTCTGTATGCTTGTTGAAAGATTTCTAGATTTTTGGATCAGCCCTTCTCTTAGCACATGAAATCTGGCATTCCACATTTCTGTACCTAAAAGAGTAAGCTGAGAGATGAAGGAAGCTTGCAAAGGGCTTAAAAGAAATAATAGATTTCAGTAGAATTGGAGAATGTTGGAGAGATGAATTGCTGAAATGTCATATTACCAAATGACTCTAAAGTTTAAACTGTTGATTAGAAACGTAAATAATGCATCCTCATGTGGGTTTGATTCTATTCAGGAGGCCACAACCTTACGGCTTATGTAAGGAAACGTTTTGGAATTGGGCTGTATGAATCAAACAAAGCTCTTTTTATTTGCTCTACTACCATGTTTAATAGCACCTCAAGATAAGGGAAGTTTAATCTTGAGCATTGATTTGACAACTTACTTTGAGTATTGAATATTGTGGTTTAGGAGTCCTTGTATTCTAACATATGAATTAATCCAGTTATATGTCTTAAGGATGTTTCTAGCATTAGAAGAACTCTGTATATTTTCTTGATGATTGGGATTATTAGATTCAATCAAGACTTACACGTAATGCCTGGTAGTCTCAAGATTTTCTGTCCCTTTTTTTTCTTATTATTAATATCTTTAATATAGATTTAGTTGTCAGCTTGCTTCTATTAAATGCATACCAGAGTATTTAATGGGTTTATTAAAAATCATCTATTTTCCTATATCAGGAGGATGCAATCTATTCATAAAAGTAGTCTAACACTAGTGTCTATATTCTTATGTATTCAGACTTATACCACCTTCTTCAGATTATAGGTCGCCTTCATTTAAGTTGGTGCATCCATTGCCAGTTTGGACACCTCAAATTTAAATGTGGAGGTTTTACATACTAGATTAATTTCCTGATTCAGGGTCTCATTATTCTTTTTAAAAACAATCATGTTATGCTGAAATGTGAATTAAATGTTAGCTGGGCAATAAACTTGAACTTTGCTTGGTAATTCCAACTAAAGCTTTTTCTTAAATTGCGCTTTTTGAAAAAAGCATTCTTTAGGATTTTGTCCTCTGTCGAATTGTGCGATTATGTCTCCCCTGCCCATCACATCTCTCCTCACGATGAATTTTCATGTCTGCAGCATTTGAGCATTCCCATAGCTTTTCCTCTTTTCAGATTTATTTGTCTATAATTAGTATTTGCAATTATAATTGAACTTTCCTTCTTAGTTAACATATTCAATGTTTCAAAAAATTTATTCTCTCGATTTTTGCATTGGTAGCTCATAGAATGGAAGGGAAGCAGATATGTAAACAATTTGTTCAGAGGGGACTTGGCTTGGCTTTAGAAGGATCTGGATCAGGCACTGAACATAGGGTACCCTTGGTTGTCTGCATCACTCGTTTGGTTGCTCAGAAGGGCCTTCATTTAATAACTCATGCAATCAAGCGGGTTGAAGAAATTGTAAGTCCTGTCTTCTCTCACTGGCATACCCACATAGACAACATGTAAGCACTCCCATATGCTGTGACATAGGTGGCCAGTTAGGTATGTGGATTCTGAGAAAAATATCTCTTTATCTGTATCAACTTCTTCAGTGGATGGTCTTTTTACCCGAAAATAGAAGCAAATCATCCACAAATGTGATCCTCAGATGTCCATTACTGCAGTGCTGAATCTGGATACAGTAAATTCAATATTCATTATCTTGGCGACTCCTTACATGACGTACAGGCCTTTTCAACATATAGTTTCTGCATCATCTTAAGCTTTTTGATTGAAATGTGGCACCTCAAATGTGGTTCCCCAAACCCTATGCTAGCCCCATACATCCATTCTGTTCCTTGCAGGATCCTTTGTATTCACTCCCCTAGATATCATTATTTTTTCTTCCATCTTTCACACTGGTATTAGTTTAATATATTCTCCTATCTTGTTGCAAAGAGGATCCAAAATGTCATTTTAAGGTTACTTAGAGTTATATGAAAATAGAAGGAAAAGCTTAAAAACAAAAAGGGACCTATTATATTCCAATAGATAGCTACTGAGAATTCAATACAAGGAAAATTCTTACATATTTGTCCTCACTGTGTCTTGGAAAGAAGTGGATTTGCAATCCATTGACAGTTGTAGTTACCATTTGTATTTTATTGCACGATCACTGCTTTGTAGACTGTAGTTCACAAATATCTCAGAAAGTTGGCTTATTATGCTGGAAGTAATATTTTATTTAAAATTCTGTTGCATTGTTCATCCTTTAAAATTTTGAATCTTCCCTTTTCTGTAACTACCTTCTTTTTGGTCCAATTGATGTGGACGTGGCCCACAAATAATAACTTTGATCCTGGCATACCTTATAGGGCGGACAGATGATTGTACTGGGAAAAGCTCCAGATGGTCGTGTTGCAGGAGAATTTGAAGGTCTTGCAGATTTGGTAATGAGTCAATTATGTTTTGAATTTAGTCTCTTGTTAAGAGAGTAACACATCAAATGACATCAAATATTCATCTATAAGCAGAGTTTTCTGGGATAATATATTTCTTTCCCTTGTAATCTTTTAGGTTTTCTGGTACAACTGTTCTGGAATGCTCAAAATCCTAATGTTTTCTCACATCAAGATTTTAATAATAGATATTCTGCATGACCTTTTTCTACTTCTACTTTGTTTGACACGAATGGCACTTTTATGGGAACTTACATTTTCCACATTGATACATTTTCAAAAGCAGTTGTAGTAGCAGTCATGCATTATACTGATAGTATAATAATGATTAAAATTAATAAGATTGCTAAAAAAGTGAATGTTGCACTGCCTCCAGAAGTTTTGTGGATTTGTCAATACTTTGTTTGACAATTATACCTTTTGTTTATCTGAAATTTTTGTATACTTTATGATCCATAGTGATGCACGTCTTACGGAATCCATTATATGTGTATGAATTTGAACAATTTAACAAGTGTGAGACTCTTGATGTTTGGACTAGAGAATCTGTGGAAGCCTTCATTTGGAGTATACAAAGCTTACAAAAGAAATCTGTAATTATGGTACGGCTGAGTGCTAAGTTAGTTGCTCTGTAATGTGCTGAATACTGATCTTGAATTGTTTATTTATTTTCACCAGTACAATTGAATACCTATCCCGGAGTATCCCCTAATATTTGTTCTTTTGACATGGAATGAATGGATGCTTCAAACTGAAGAATTGCTTATATTAGTAGCTAACTCTGTTTAATATAGTTGTTTAAAAGTCTACTGCTGAATTCAATTTTTATTTTAACTCTATGCAATTCTTCTAATTAGTTGGCAATTGATCAATTTTTTCACTTTTTGCAGCACAGCCAGGGTTCCTGCATACGGATCCTTTTAATGTACAGGTAAACTTTCTTCAAGAGCCAAACATCTACAGTCATTTCCTAATGGAAGGATCCCGCACTAATTTGCTTGCTTCTTTTTCATTTTGCTGCATGAGTGACATAATAATCATTCTTTTTATTTTTTTCAATTGATTAAGTGCATTCATCACGAAAATCTAAAGGAATCCTGTGAACTATAAGGGATGGACACCTCATACATCCATACTCTTTTTAGAATACTTTGACACTGTCAATAATTGAAATTAGAAATAAAAATTGTACACATCTATTGGATGCTTGACCAAAATGTGTTGTTAATCATGTGTTCTGCACTTCCAATACATCCATGATCCAGATAAAATAAAATTTTTTTTTTATCAAACACAAAATTAAGTGAAGTGTGATGCAAGAAACCAGTTCAGTTATAAGAAGAGTACTATTGAAGATTTAATCAACAACTAAGAGAAATTATCCTTCTCAATTGTGCATCTTATCCTCAATAAGTAGAAATGCTGTTGAGAAGCAGTTCAATATATCGCAAATATTGGTAAAAGTCTTAGAAGACATACCCAAACTTATTTTTATGATTGCTGCGAGAACTGCTTAACAGATATCTTCTAAAGTGTCTAGGGTGCATTGTTTTCTGTCTTTGGAAAAATTCAGAGCTAGTGTTTATGTGTGTGCTCTATCACCTCTCATTTTGAAGGCTATATCGACCATATTGCAGTAAACTCATAGTGAAATTTACTTATAATACATGCATTACACAGTGAGGAGCTCTCGCACATGCTTTATGCCGCTGCAGACATGGTGTTGGTTCCTTCAATGTATGAACCTTGTGGGCTGGCTCAAATGATTGGAATGCGTTATGGAGCGGTATGTACTTTTTGGACAAAAGTAGGCACAAATTTATTGATCTTAAAGTTTAGAAAATGGTTTATAAGATTCTGGGCTTAGATTCGTGTGCATGCATATTCAGAGTTTTGAGTTTATGTTGCACTGTCCTGGAAATGGTTTGCATGCTTGTCATCTTGAGAATATCTTTTACCAGCTGTTCAATTTGAAAACTTGGAATGGAGTTAATGATAATTATTTATGATGGGTTTCAGGTTCCTATAGTGAGGAAGACTGGTGGTCTTGCAGATACAGTTTTTGACCTAGATGATGGATCACAACCTGAGATGGCTAATGGGTAAATAACTTGGACCTAAATTTGTTTGTTAGGACTCATGAATGTTTACCTTGTTTAAAGTTTACTTCTGACTGTGTGAACTGTGCAATCTCTATGTGATTTTTCCTACATATGCATTATTGAATATCTTTGATAGTACTATATGATGAATGAAGTACTTAGATGATGATTATACAGTATTAATAATTAAATTTGTAATAAAGAATGTTTTGTTGATATTTACAAATGACATTTGATTAATTTCTTGCGTTGTTAGTGATGCTTTGAAAAGAAAAGAATGAGTTGAATTTTTTTTTTAAAAATTAAATCAGGTCATCATACTTCTTAACATTAAGAATCTTCAGCAAAGATGAAAGTATTTTTCTACATTTTCTGTCACCCAGGAATTGCCTTGTTTAAAGTTTACTTCTGACCGTGTGAACTGTGCAATCTCTATGTGAACTTTCCGACTATGTTTTAAAAGAACTTGAGGCTTAGTTTGCTTAACATAATGAATTTATTTATCTATTTTGTTATGCAGAGAAATTTTAATGTTTGTATTTCATTTGAATGATTTACATGTGATTTACCCAGTATATATAGAATTTTCAACTCATTTCTAGCCAACATTTAGCAGACAAGTAGCCATCTTTAGCAGCCCTACAACATATCTATAGCAGCCATTAATTATGCTTTTCTGACATCTTGGTGAATAGATGTTCTTCATTTTCAACTTGGATACAATACTCTGAAATACTGGACTACATAATCCCTCAATAAGTACATCTGCAAGTTGGCCATGTGTAGATACGTATGGTGTACAAATCAACCGACGGTCCAATTTTTCCTTGATAAAGTGTCTCTCAATTTCGATGTACTTTGTTCATGTTGAACCGGGTTATGAGCTATGCTAATTGTAGATTATTATCACAATAAAGTCTCATTGGACCATCCCGCTTGATCTTCAAGTCTCCTAAGATGATCTTCAACCAAAGTACTACACATATTCCTTGAGCCATTGCTCAAAATTCTCCTCTGCATTAGACCATGTAACCACAATTTATTTCTTGCTTCTCCATGTTACAAGATTACCACCAAGAAAGGTGCAATATCCAGAAGTTGACCTCCTGTCAACTATTGGTCAAGCATAATCAACATTTCTGTATGCCTCAAGTGTCAAACCTACATATAAATTTCTTCCTTTAGTTCTCCATGCAAAAACGCATTTATAACATTAAATTGCTGCAATTCCCAACCAAAATGAACTGCTAATGACATCAAGATCCTAATTGTATTCATCTTTGCAACTGGAGCAAAAGTCTCTAAGTAATCAATCGTATATTTTTTAGTATAGCCCTTGACTACCATCCTTGCTTTGTATCTCTCTGTTGATCCATCTGCTCTAAACTTCACTGTATAAACCCATTTGCACCCCACTGGTTTCTTTCCTGTTGGTAACTTCACCAACTCCCAAGTCCTATTCTTCTCTAATACTCCCATCTCCATATTCATAGTTTGTTTCCATTTCTCATTGGATAAAGCCTCAGATAAGGTGGTAGGAATGACGATGTTGTTTACTAACAAAGAAGGCTTTATGAGATGCTGAAAAATGTTTAAATGGCAGAAAGTGTGCAAGAGGACATAAAGGATGTTTTGTGCATTCTCTAGTTACTTTCCTAACAGCAAAGGGAAGATCATGGTCATTATTGCTCACATAAAATTCAATTTCAACTTGAAAAAAAGGATTAGGAATTGTTACCTCATTCTCAAGATTTGGGTTGGATTCTTGGATCTGCGGAGATTTAGAAGCAGCCATCTTCTTCCTTGAAAACACATTACTTTTGCCAAATCTCACATCCTCAAAAGTACACTTATCTCAGGAATTTTATAAAGTTTCAGGTACTGATTTAGGCACAAAAGTTGGTTCTGATTCAGGTACTGGTTTAACAGAATTATAAATCTAGACATCTAGAAACTTTTGGGGTCAAATTGAAATTTTGAAAAACTTTGGGGTCAAATCTGAAAATTCTAAAAATATATTTTTGGGGTAAATTCAATAATATGTAAACATATAATTTGAGAACTAAGATTTCATAAACATAAATACTAAATTGAAGAATTCTAGAAAATCTAAGTGTATAAACTTTTAAAAGTTTGTTGCAAAATAACCCCAATGATTATAATAATCCTAAAACCTTAATTTCTTCCCTCATTTTCTTTCTTCTTCACCATGGCAGCCTCATTTCTTGAAGAATGAAGAAGATTATTTGACGATGAAACTCTTTTCAAATTTAAAGTATTTATAGGAGAATTCATAACTTAAGGGGGTGATGGTAGTGCGTGTGCCACGTTATGAAATGATTAAGATGTTTAGTGTGAAGGGTTTCTCCTTTTAGGTTGTCACATAGAACTTCTTTGATGAAGTGATGAAGGGTGGTAACACTTATACCCTTTTTTTGTCAAAGAATATTCCACAAAGACACATTTTATTGCCCTTGGATCTAACTTCCCCTCATTTTGACTATGAACATGGACAAATGACACACCCAAATATCCTAGGGATAAGATTATTAGTAATAGGGAGATTTGGATAGAATGTTGAGGATGATTCCATTAGACTCTTGAAGGCAAACAATTTATAAGATAATTTGTAGTAAAAACTGCTTCCTCCAAATACAATTTGGGCACATTTTTCTAGAACAAGGCTCGGATTGACTCAAGAAGGTGGCCATTTTTCTTTTAGCTGCTCCATTTTGCTGTAGGGAACTAATATAAGATGACTCATGTATTATCCCTTTCTTTTGAAAAAATGGAGCAAGAATTTGATTGAAATAATCCCTGGCATTATCTGACCTAAACCTTTTGACATTGATCATAGAGCAAAAATTTGACAGAATAGTACTAGCATCATATTTTAGTTTTAGCAAAAAGAGTCAAGTAACAAGTGCAATCATCAATAAATGATACAAACCATTTTATCCCAAAAACATTAGGAATGGTGGAAGGACGGCAAATATCGCTATGAGTGAAATAGAAAGGAGTAGAACTTCAGTTATTACTAACTTGAAAAGGTACCCGTATGTGTTTAGCAAGTTCACACACGTTATAATGAAAATTTTAAACATCTAGACCTTGAAATGAAGAAGCAAACATAATTTTAATGACCTTAAAATGACGAATGTCCAAACCAAACTTTTTCATTATTGGGTGATAAAAATTCTGAAACAAAAGACTCAGATAATTTCCCTTGGCAATGCTTGACTGGCTTGGTGTTTCAAGGTAGTAGAGCCCGCTCTATTCTCTTGGTGAAAAATCACATTGCAACTTAAATCTTCATTAAGTTAAGAGATAGAGACAAGGTTCATGGATAATCTAGGAACATGAAGAACATTTTTTAAAGATAGTGATGGGCTTATTTAACATCTCCCATACCTGCTACAGTGGTCAAAGAATCAACTGTGGCTATTTTCCTAATGCTTGGTTATGGAGAGTATGTGGAAAACACATTTGGTGAGTGAGCCATATGGTCAATAGCTCCTGAATCCATGATCTAGGAGTTGGCAAAGGTTGTTCCTGAGACATTTAATCCAATAGGAAATGGAGACTTACCTGAATATGGAAATGGACAAGTACTTGAAGATTTGTCAGGATTATTGATTGAAGAGATTGGTTCTGACATTTTTTCCAGCAATGTAAGGCTGAACAAAAAAGAAACATTTCAGCAATGAAGACTGAGCAGAGAACAGATTTTCCAGAAGTTTCAGCAATGAAGGTTGAGCAGAAATTTCCAACAATGAAGGCTAGTGTAACAGGATTTTTTTAATATTTTTTTATTATCCCAGCAAAGAACCTAAAGCTCTGATAGCATGTTGTGCAGAGAAATTTTGATGTTTGTTTTTCACTTGAATGATTTACATGTGATTTACACATAGTATATATAGAATTTACAACTCATTTCTAGCTTACATTTCTAGCCTACATTTAGTAGACAAATAGCCATCTTTAGCAATCCTACAACAAATCTATAGCAGCAGACCTATAGCAGCCACTAATCATGCTTTTCTGACATATTGTTTAAAGATTGTTGCTTTAAATATAGAAAGTCAATAGGAATTGCTAACTTGGGTACCGCTTAACATCTTTTTTATGGTGATTAAATATTTCTTCTTTCTTCAGCATTTTATGAAGTGCAGTGTTAAATGCTTTAAAATTTAATTGATTGAAATTTAAAATTTTGCTAACTTCCAAAAGCACATGGATTTGACAAGAATATTAGCGATTTATTTATGATATTTCATTAGGCATCAAGAGGTTTAAAGGAATTGTATATGTGAACATAATGAACGGGACCTTGGATAACTGTATTTTCTGGAAAGGAAATGTGAAAGTGTAAACATCCCCAATGCATATCTTAAGCAAGGATGTTGGTGAGAAACAACAATTAGGGTTGAGATTAAAAGCTCTACTTTGTATTTATATCTTGTAATTTCTGTGTTCTCATATTAACATGGTCGATGTGTTAAAGCAGCATCACAGAAACTGTGTGTATGTGCTCACACACATACCTAGACATTCCTCTTTGGCCCGCAAGTAGAAACATACTTCAAAGTTCTGATTCCATTTCTTTCTTGAGCTTCATTGTAGCATCCCACTGAGGAGGTTCCTCGCCCATTTTGTTTCCGAAGCTTATTCTTGAATTATGGTCCCTAATTCTAAGTTAATGAATTATGGTCCCTAATTAAACCCTCATTTGGTGGAACACTTAATTATCTCCATATACATTGTCAATTTTTATGCTCACAACAAACTCCTAATCAACTAAAATTGGTAGGAAACCTCTCCTGTTCGATTGTTACCCATCCATAGTTGTATATGTTGTTTTTTCAACCAACCTTCACAATTTAACCCCACAGAGAGAGGGAAAGGAACTGTTTCCTTGTAGAATAGGGGAATGATTCTGCCACACAACACCTAGTCTTTGTGGAAACTCTTAATACCATTGTGGTAGCCACCCAAAACTGCTACTACTATTTCAGCAACTTCATTTCGCATGAACCAATCTAACTGCAAGTTGTTAGTATTGGTAAATTATATTTCTTTTGTAAAATCCAAATTTGCTAGTCCCTACTTTCATGGTCCTGGAGCAATATAGGAATTGTGGTAACCTGTTGGTGGCTTGCAGTGCTTTTAGATGTAAACCTATAGGCACTTTGCATGTTTTAATAATAAGACTTTGATTCTACCGCATTCAATTGGTAAACCTTTTGGATTCCTGCTGTAACTAGCCAATGCCCTTTGCTGGGTAATTTGATGCCCCTATTTTCAGCCTTTGCTCAGGAATCATCAGGATAATTGTTCTTAGGGAAAAGTTTGAATACTATGAAACTAGTAAGTAATATGATAAAGAACCATGGAAAAAATTTAGAAGACCTTGAGAAAATAGTAGGCCTTTTTTCTCGAAAGACAAAATTGAAGTTAATGTGCCTTCTTTTCACCAAAGCATATTTTTCAGTGAAATGTATAGGTTATGGAAATTATTACTCTAATGCAAGTTTCATGTGCAATGTTATCAATGCTCTTTTGCCATTTACCTTTTGCCTCTTTTCAGGTTTGTCTTTGAAGGAATTGATCAGAACTCCTTGAACTGGGCTCTAGATCGAGCATTTTCCTATTATCGAGAAAGTAAATCTTTGTCATGTTGTACAACAAAATTCATTCAATATGAGCAGATTAAAGATTTAAGACAGATCCCTTGTAGCTTATTTATTTCTCAATTTTGTTGCAGAACCAAGCGAATGGAATGCTACTGTACAAAAGGTGCTGAAACTAGACCATAGTTGGAATAACACAGCAGGGAAGTATATCGAGGTCTATAAATCAATTAGAGTGATGTAGTAATTTCTCTGATGGTAATGCAATATAGGGTGGAAAAGAGGTTTCTCTCTCAAATTTTTCATGTGCTGGGGTTTTTCTATGTTGTCACATAGATTTGATGATTTTGATACAGTAGTATGTTCTTTATTGTCTGTCACTCGTCTTCTGTTTTTTTTTTTTTTTCGTTCTTTTTTAAAAATATATTATTTAACTTGGTAGACATAATAAATGAGAATATTTTTTAAAATATTTTATATTTATGAATGGAGGGAGTATATATTATGATTATTTCCAACCTCAGTGCCCCCTTTTAACCTGTTCTTCCAAGATAATGAACAGGCATATTTCTTGGAAGTATGCTCTCAGTTAGTGTAAACATTGTCTTGTTGAAGTGCATTGTTACCTGTGTATTCATATACAAGATCTGAAGCATAGAAATCCAAACAATCCAAGAACTTCAAAACATTCTTATGGTGGCAAATCATCAGGGTAATTGCCATATCATGGTTAATGTATGAAGATAATTCCTCACCAAATTGATAATCGAGATATCTCTTGAGCCAAATTGGACGGTTTTGAAATGAACCCTGAACGTACTCCCTGTTCCATCAATCGTCACAGGCACCCTGAAATTATTCGTTACACAGATGAGCTCCTTGGCTGTGGACATTAAGATAACATATGTCGTATATACAATTTGAAGTAGAAGACTCCTAAAGCTTGCTTCCAATTTTTAGAAAAAACAAGGAACCCTCTTCATTCTTGTGCCATCTTTTGAAGAACTGAAACATTGTTTTCCCTCAAATGGCAGCCAATCCTAGCTTACGCCACCGAAAGTGAAGAGCAAGATAAACTACAAAGATGCAATATGATTATTAGGATTGAAGGAGACACACACAGAAAAAAGAAAAGAAAAGAAACACCCCTTGAAAAGATTGCCTCCGCCTACTGCTGATCAAAATAGGAAACTCTCGTAAATGCTGGGACGTTTCCGACTGCCTTCCCGTCAATCAGTGTGTACCAATATCAACTTAAGTAAATTGGGAAGAATTGTCAAAAAAGCATATTGCTTGCATGTTTTAACACCATAAAATAGGGAGGGAACAGGCAAGGTCTTTTTTATTTTTATTTTTGTTGAGGAAAAGATATTTCAAGGTCTTTATTGTGTACGTACATTTTGAGGGAGATAGAAAGGGGTTTTCAAATAACCTCAGTTTTAGCTACATCAGTTGGTGAACCAATTCCAGTTAATTGTGCGGTGTCAAGAGATGTAAGAAAATGAAAGAGGCAGGAATGAAAGCAAATACCAATTAATACAATGGTCATTCGAATTTATAGAACGATTATAAACGCCATAAAATAAGTTCTATAAAAATGTGTGTGAACGAGGGAGAGAGAGATAGGGGAAGAAAGCAATATTCATACCAGCAAGGCACCGTCATTCAGATTTTTACAAGTAGCTCATATTGAATGAGCTCATTCCAAAGTAGCATATCAAATTATCTTGAGGTTTGATCTTGTTAGGCCAACCCGCCCCAAATCCGTATTAGAGTGGGAAGGAAAGCCTCTAAAAAAACCTTGAGATTTTGTACAAAAACAATGTAATTATCATTTGAATCACAGCCTATAAAAAAAGAAGATATTAATCATGATATCATCGTCCAAGAGTCAGCGAATCCCCTGTACAATGGTTACTTGTGGTGTTTAGATCTCTTTTCCTACCTCGCCCTTTTCTTCTTTTTCCTGCCTCTATCCTTCAACTTGTCTTTAGATTTGTGCTTCCGGGATTGCTCCTTACTTGAGCTTACTTTCTGTCTTCTGCTTCTCCTTAAAACACTCAAGTAAGGAGAAGCAATCCCGGAAGTAAGAGGACCCTAGAGAAGGTCTTTTTGGACCAAGAATTGCACACTTATCCTGCCATTCTCCTTGGCTCACAACTGGTGTTACCGAATGCTTTGTTGGAATATTTTTTGAATGAATTAATTTTTTGTAAATCATGACTCAATTCTTGTAACCTCCTCTTTTAATCTTTTCTTTTTGTAACTCATAATAACGTATGTAACTTCCTTGATTTTAATTATGTAACTCCTTTTTATATTTAGTGTCTTAACTCTCACTTTGTGTATATATAGCTATAGGTTCTTGTGATGGAAGATGAAAGGAAAAAATCTCTCTCATCTTCTTCTTAATCAATTCAAGTGTGATAGAAGGATATAGTTTAAGTTTGTAGAGAAAGTTTTGAAGGTGTCTTGTTCCAAGCTTTGTTAATCCATCATTGTATCATGAGAGATAAACACCTAAGAGTTACTTGCATCAAGTGACATTAATTTGTCTTAAGGACATTCTTTGTATTATAAGCCTCGGATTTAATTTCATTCTTATTTTCTTAAAGAGTTAGTATATTTCTTTACATTCATATTTAAATTTCTAAATTATTATATTTGTTGTCTCTATTATTATTTCATAACAATCTTAAGACAAATATTTATTTGAGAATGTTCAGGTGGCTTGGATCAATGGAGGAAATATCCATTTAATATTTTATGGATATAAGTTTTATACATGCTATGAATTATTATTATTTTTATTATTTTCCAGAAGTTAAAATATGAAACATGATGCATTTTTTTAAATTTTTTTTGGTTCCTCGATTATTTTATCAGAATTGAGAATTCATGTATTTTTTAAAATTTTATAAGATGTTCTTAACTTTACATGGCCTAGTAGATTTGTGCTTTCTAGATTTCATGAATTATTCTAATGTTATCACATGCATTTGTTAAATAGTAGTGATATGTGTTTATTATATATATTTAATATTGTAGTTTGTAGTTATATGGTTACATGATTTGGCATTAACAGATTATCTTTTGTAGGCTTGCTTTCTTTTCACTATTTTAGAATTCAAGCATCATTCTGTAGTACTATTGAAACTGTATTTTTGTGAAGAATATAAGATTTATCTTCATATGATCTTTGAGACAATTTCTTTGTGCAATGAGTTTTCTTGTACAAATATAAGTTGAATTTGACAAATTTTAATTAAAAAAATTAACCGAAATCTTGGGATTCAATCGGGTTTGCAACTAAGTTTGATACTCTTTTAGTAGAAGATAGAATTGATAAAGTGCCTTTGACCATAAGGCATTGTGTGGGTTTGTGAAGGAATTTTTTTTTTTATATTAATTATACAAATATTTTGGAATTTTAGATAATAATATTCTTTTTGGTCTTTATTGAACAGAAATGGCAAGTGAGACCAACACAAGTGCTTCTGGCAAAGAGCCTATCATCCCTATGGTTGTGTCTAACCTTGCTGTGTCGGTCATGGTTAATTTGAACCATGCTGAACGACCGAAAAAGTTAAATGGTTTGAATTTCAAAAGAAGGCAACAGAAAATGCTATTTTACTTAACTACTTTGAATCTTGCAAGATTCTTGACTGAAGATCATCAAAAAAGTGATGAGAAGAGTGATGCATAAACTCTAATTGCTGTGGATGCATGGAAAAATTCTGAATATTTGTGTCAGAATTATGCACTTAACGATGTTAATGATCCATTGTATAATGTTTATAGTTTTAAGAAGTCAGCAAAAGAACCGTGGGAGTCTCTTGACCCAAAATATAGAGTTATCCACAATAGTTATTCCACTTTTCTTTGGAACAACATGTACAGGACTTACCCAATATGAATCTGTGATTGGGTAGATGATACCAGCATCAAGAAGTTTTAGAATTTTAGCTTTTACTACTTCCATCATAGGAGAGTTTAGTCTCCTTTGTGACTCTCTGGTTGGTTTAGCTCCATCTTCTAACAATATACGGTGCATGCATGTTGATGGGCTAATACTTTTAATGTCGGCTAAAGTCCAGCCGATGGTAGTTTTGTTGTTCCTAAGCATAGAAACTAATCTCTCTTCTTGGGAAGATAAGAGATTGTTAGCAATAATAACAGGTAAAGCATTACCTTCACTCAAATATGCATATTTCAAATGAGAAGGTAAAGCTTTAAGCTCAAGTGACGGGGGACAAACAACAGACGGTAAGATTTGATTATGTGAGCTAGGTAATGCAATTTTTGAATTACTCACAGGACATGCAGATAAATCCTTGACAGCTTATTTAAGTTCATGGTCACATTCCACAGATAAAGTGTCAAGAACATTTTCATCTATGCTCAAGTTCATAATGGATTGCATCATTTCAGTGTAGCTGAAATCAAATATATCTTCAATAAGTGGATCTATAATATCCACAACAGAAACTGTAGAATATTCATCAGAAGGGTACTTCATGGCATCAAATATGTTAAAAGAAATTTTATCACCATCAAATTCCATTGATAAAGTACCTTCATTTACATCAATCTTAGTTCTAGCAGTTTTCAGAAATGGTCTACCTAACAGAATAGGTGACTGTGATGAACAAGTATTTTGGTTATCCTCAGTTTTCAAAATGTAAAAATCTGCAGGGAATACTAAATCATTTACTTTAACCAGTACATCTTCTATTACTCCTTCTGGATAAGCCACAGACCTATCAGCTAACTGAATAACAATTCTAGTCGGCTTTATTGGTCCCAAATTTAAAGAGTTATAGATTGTATACGGCATGACATTAATAGAGGCTCCTAAATCTAGCATACAACCTGAGACTACCTTATCATCAATTGTACAAGGGATAGCGAATATACCTGGATCTTTTTGCTTTGGAGGAAGTTTCTGTTGGAGAACAGCAGACACACATTCCCCCACACTGATTATCTCGTTACCTTTAAGCTTTTTCTTGTTGGTACAAAGTTCTTTTAGGAACTTTGCATAATGAAGAATCTGTCTTATTGCATCCAAAAGAGGAATGTTGACTTCAACTTTCTTGAAGATCTCCAGAACATCTTTTTCTTCCTCATCTTTCTTGTTCTCAGTTAACCTATTGGGGAAATGAGGCTTACCTTGGAAATAGAAGAAGAAGATTCTCCTATCTGAGGAACTTTGTCGAAAGTTGTTGGGCTTGAAATAGGTGCTTTCTCCGTGCCTTTTATTTTCCTCTGGTCTCTTGGATTCTTCCAATACTTTACCACCTCTCAATGTTACGGCACTAGCATTCTCTCTGGGATTGAGTGGTTGTGATGGAAGTTTATTGAAAAACTGTGTTTTC
Organism: Apocynum venetum; assembly: GCA_019593545.1. NCBI lineage: Eukaryota > Viridiplantae > Streptophyta > Magnoliopsida > Gentianales > Apocynaceae > Apocynum > Apocynum venetum. The sequence continues at coordinate 2,434,023 of SRSM01000149.1, forward strand.
AATTGACTTAGCTCAGAAGCCATTTGTCCTACCCGATTCTCCAAATTGTGAATGCTGGACTTTGTATCCTTTTGGAATGACATGGTATCTCTCTGAAAAGATATAGAACTTGAAGTTAGAGATTTCACCATATCTTCTAAAGACATACTCGGTTGTTGGTTCTGAGGAGGACTTTGGTGTTGATTAGGAATAAAACCTGGTGGGTTCATTGGTGGCCTAACCCCTTGGTTACTTTATCTAAAGTTAGGATGGTCTCTCCACCCTTCATTGTATGTGTTGGAGAATGGATTGTGTCTTCTCTGAGATTGGTTTTGAAAATTACCCATGGCATTGACTTGTTCCTCTTGAAATAGTGTAGGACAAGAATCTGTAGGATGGTCATTGCCTAAACAAATTCCACATGCTTTTACCGGTGCATTGATTCTTTTCCCAACTAATTGACCAACTAAATTGGTAAGATGATCTAGTCTTTGCTCAATTTGTGTAGATGATGATAATGATGATGCATCTACTTCATTAACTTTCCTAACAGTATCATTCCTGGTGTTAAAAGATTGTGAATTAGCAGTCATGTTAGCTATTAATTCACGTGCAGCTTGTGGGGTTTTATCTGAAAGAGCCACCACTAGCAGCATCAATTGTCATCCTGTCATAAGAAATCAAACCCTCATAAAAATATTGAATTAATAATTTTTTAGGTATTTGATGATGAGGACAACTAGCACATAATCTTTTAAATCTTTCCCAATATTCATACAATGTTTCACCAGTTTATTGTCTTATGCCACTTATATCTTTTCGGACTGTTGTAGTTCTAGATGCAGGGTAATATTTAGCTAGAAAAGCTCTTTGCATTCCAGTCCAATCTTGAATAGATCCCGAAGGCAAATCATATAACCAATCTTTTGCACTATTCTGTAAGCTAAAAGGAAAAGAACGCAGTTTAATCACTTCATCTCTTGTACCTTCTTGTTTCAAATTAGTGCAAATAACATGAAATTCTTTAATGTGCCTAAGTGGATCTTCTCCAGGTAATCCATTAAAAGTTGGCAAACATTGTATAAAACCAGTATGCATTTTAAAATTAGCATCAACTTGTGGAAAAATGATGCATAAAGGTTGTTCATCAAGAGTAGGAGCAGTGAGTTCTTTTAGAGATCTTTGATTCAAAGTCATATTAAAAAGATGAGTAGGAAGAATATCACCAGGAATAAGTTGGGTATCCGGTTGATTTTCTACTTTGCCTTCTTCAAAATCTGTAGCTTGTTCTCTGATCTCAACTGGTGTTTTACTCCCTTGTTCTTCCCCGGTGATCTTACTACTTCTTAAGTGCATACAACAATGAACTTGTTGTTTGGTGTCACCAAAGGAATGAAATTTGTAACAAAAGAAAAAGATTAATAATTTAATAGAAGAAATTAAAACAAATCCCCCGCAACGGTGCCAAAATTTGACGAAGTCTGTCGTACGGCTCTCAAATTTAAACCTAACAATTCCTATGTAGATAGGGAAAGTAGGGATCGAATCCACAGAGATTTGTCAACTCTTAAATTAAAATCATTAATCGGAAAGGGTTTTGGGGGTTTTTGGTATTTTGAGAATAGAATTAAAAAGGAATTTGGAATATAAATGATATATAAAAAAAAGCGTTAGCAAGGAATTAGTATCAAGTTATATTTTTCATAGGATTAATCATAGATCAAGACATTATTAAGTAATTGGTTTTAGAATCCCGATCAGCTCAGACAGATTCCTATCCTTACAAATTAGATTAATCCCGATCAGCTCAGACAGATTAATCTCTAATTTAATTAAACACCACTACCAATCAGCGTGTATAGGATGCTCAATCAAATTGCATTAAGTAAATAAGGTATCGCCAACATTAAATTGTATATAACAATCAGCTTAATTATATACAATTTAAATTCTATAATTCCGCTACTAATTTAATTAAGCCAAGAGCTGCAACTCAATTAAACTGGTAGATGCTGTTTGAATCATTAATACAAGATTAATAATCATAGCTATATAATCACGTTTATTACTATTTTAAATTAAATATTATTCAGTTAATAAAATAATAAAAAATTATTCAATTACTAAAATAAAATTAAATATTTACAACAAGACTTGACCTATGGTACATTAACATAACAAATAATAATATCATATTAAATTAAAAAATACCTTTAATATATTATTAACATTAAATTAATATTATTTACTTATAAAACAATTATATATATATATATATTTAAAAAACCCCAAATTTGACTCATTTCATGGCTCGAGAAGCCCGACCCAGTTCCAAATGCGCGGCCCAGATGGCCCCACATCAAGCACAAATACGTGGCTATTCTAGCAACGCACCAAGAGAAATGAGTGGCTATTCTAGCCATGCACCAAGCACAAACGTGGCTATTTTAGCCACGCACCAAGTACAAATGTGTTGCTCCTAGAGCCACTCAGTCTTTCTCCATGTGTGACAAAATTAATCGCATTAAGAAGATTAGAATGTGGGAGCAAGGGTATTTTTGGTAATCCACTTATAAAAATATGTTGCAAAAAATGAATTGCAACATTTAACAACACTAGGCGGCCGTTGCCCCTAAACTATCAAAAAAAATTGTTTTGCCCTCAGAAGTTTATTTTGAAAGGGCAAACTACTAAAAGTCAAAACTTTCTTACATCCAAATGTCACGACTATTTTTGGCTGATTTTCTGCAGTTTTTGGATGATTTCCGGTGATTTTTGACTGAGTTTGGTGGCGTTAAAACCATTAAAACCTATAGGTACCCTCTGATTGCTGATTGGTTGTAGGAATTATGAGGAATTGACGGTGACGATTGAGTTGTTTTTTGTACATCTATGCCAATTTGATTGGAATTTTCATTGGCTCTCTGTACCGTTGTGTTTATCTTATTGAGAGGAACATTTTTATGTGGTTTTGCGCCTATAACTGAAATCCCAAATCAAAGGGTAATTTTGGACTTTATAATAGTTTGAGGATAAAAACTTGTCAAAATAAAGTTCAAAGGTAAAAATAAAATTATTTGATAGTTCATAGGAAACGAGTGCCTTTTACCTAAAACTAAATAACTCACCTCTAATGGAAACAAGCTTGGAAAGCCTTGCTGGCCGGTGAATGCCAAAAGAACGAAAGTTTGGAGAAAGATCTTGAAATAAATTGCAGAAAAAATGGAAAGACCTTGGGGCCTGATCTTTCATAATAAAAAAAAAATGGAGTTTTGGGACTTGTAGTGGCAAATAAGAATATGGGCATCGGTCCAAACTCCAAAGATAGGCTTAGTCCGTTCTACAAAAGTTCGGTTGGTCTTGGACTTAAAGCTTCAAATGAGTTGAGCAGCTTGCGACCCGCGAGTTTCTCGGTCAAAGCTCGAGTCGAGTTCGATCAAAGTTCGACTCGAGTCAGCTCGTTAAAAATGCGAGTCGAGCTCGAGCCCAAAATTAGTTGACCCGTGGCTCGTCGAACCGCTCGCTAGCCAAATAAATATTTTATTTTATTTTTTTCAATTTTTTAAAAAAACATAATTCAAACTCGAGTTCGAGTTTGGCTCAAAAGTTATCTTTTATTCGAGCTCGAGCTCAAGCTCAAGCTGATTAAAAATTTGACAAGCCAAGCTCGAGCTCGAATTTTCAAGCTCGAACTTGAGCTTGAACTGGCTCGAGCACTGCTCAACTCGTTTGCACCCCTATTTAGGCTATATGGTTCATTTTTATAGACAATTCTTGTTTTATTTTGTCTTTTGATGAATGGACAAGGTCTTATCACTTTTCACGAATCATCTATTCTAATTCATAATCGATTAGTTCACGATTTATGAAAATGATAAATTAAAATCAAAACTTTGAAGCAACAGTTTATGACAGTTCATGAATTAATGGCTCACGGTACCAACACAATTCGATTCTGACACAGTCACAATTATAGTTTTAATACGATTCAGCTTTAATTTCAATCAATGTTTTTCATAAAATTTTAACTAAAAAAATTCTTAAAGTAAATTGAAAATTTTCACTAAAGAAATTAGCAGTTGCTTAAAAATAATCTTGAAATTTTTTTAAAAAATAACTAAGTTGCCTACATATCTCCTGAAAGTACAGGTGGCTATCGTGTCGTGTTCGGGTTAACTAGTGTCAGCTTATCGTGTTCGTGTCAACCTATTTATATTACGAAAAAATTATCAATTCAAATAAAATACAATTAATAAGTGAAAATTATTCAAAAATAATTTAAACACTCAAATTATAATTTTTACAATTAAACATAACTAAATTTTAATAAAATTATATTATGTTTAAGTTTAATTTAAAAGTTCAGTATTAAGTAACGACTAAATAGTTAAATTCACTATTCAAATTTTATAAAGTTAAAAGAAAATTTTGTTTTCTTTTGGTAAGTTAAACAAGTTAAAATCTAATCTTCTAATGCTCAATTTGATTTGAACGAAAATCGTTTGTCAATAATCGTGTCGTGTTAATCATAATCCGTTATAATCGTGTCGTGTTCGTATTAACAAATCGGGTTTAAATTGACAGCCCTATTTGAAAGTATAAATAAATCAAAGTCTTACTTTTGATACTCACATGCTTATAAACTTCCTCTCTTACCTCGATAAGTGATTCATGAGCTTCCAATTTCTCTTGTCGTCCTGTATTATTATTATTAAAGTTGTCTCGTCAACTTAAATCAATACGACTTAGTTTTTTTAAAAAAAAATCATCAAAATAAATAATGTTTTCTCCTCTTATCTTAATATTTTGTCAATTTTTTTTATCAAAATTCAAATGAATGAGATATAAAATGAAAAAAAAATCATGTTTGTCTTCTATTGTCTTATTAAATATATTTTCTTTATCAAAGTTATCTTGTCAAAAGGGAAAATTTGTTTAAAATTTCATGTAAATTTTCGGTAATCAATTGCCTTGCCTCACCTTGGCCATTCCATCTCTACTTTTGCTTTTATGTAGGTAACTATTTTGTAAATAGATACAAAAGAAATTATTATGCACCCCCCTCCAAAAAAAAAGTATAAAAAATTCACTAGAGAATTCAAAAGTGATGATGAAATTGACAACAAAAAATAAATAAAAATCCCTCTTACTATATGAACTTTACAAATCACATATTCACAATAGTTTTAACAAAAAGTCAGAGCATGAAATTGGAATTAAAATAAGATAAAATAAAAGAGGTAGGAAGACACTGTAAAGGTATAATACCACATTCCCTCGATAGAGCTTGAACCACCGGTTTATAAGTGTTCTTTGATAGAAAAAGTTGGGATCTAAAGATGTCAACCTTTCGTCCAGATTGCTCAGAAAAAGTCTTCAACATGTTTTCTATAGTCCTCAATTGAGAATAAAGAAAAAATGATCCTATGAAAAAAATAAAATGGGAAATCATTGGACCTTTCTAGAACACTTTTTAAAGTACCCTTCTTAATAATTTTCCACAGCATGAAATATTTGCTGTCCCCAACAAAGCACAAACACAAAAGGTAAAAGAGGATCCACTTGATGTATGCCTCTAGGAAGAAGGAAATGAGGCAATTTTTCCCAATTCCAAAAGATGGAATAGATAGTGAGACAATGATCACATCTTATGTCCTACTGTATTGGCAGTGCCGGTTCTCCCTTGAGGTGTGCAACCGACTCAGGCCTCCGAATTTTAGAGACTCAATAGTTTTTTAAAATCGTAATTAAATTTTTTTTATTTTTAGGGTCCAAAATATTATTAGTTTTTTTAATGTTGTAATGTTTATTACAATGAGAGAAAAATTAGAGTTTAGACCATCTTACTTTAGATTGTGAGCATTTGATTAGTATTTGTATTTTCAAAATATAGGTATTTAAGGAATTTTTTTGATAATATAGAAATATTTCAGAATATTTTTTTGTTTTATTTTTTGTTTGTTTGTTTTAAACTTATTATTCATTATATTGCGACACTTTATATATTGTTTGAAAAAAAATAAGATTCTATTTATTTTTTAATATTTTTTTAAATTTTTATCGATTACAACACCCATAAAAGAACGAAAGTAAATAGACAATATGAATATAACTTTTAAAATTTTCTAAATCCGTTAGCCAGAGTAAGTCCTACCTATTGGATTGATTCCAATCTTGATCCTTCGATGAATGAGTCTCGTGTCCGTGGACTTTTCCCCTATTGGGCTAATAGTAAAGAGTACCTAACTGCAAAACAAATCAAACATATTAGCAGAAAAAAAAACAATAATAATGAAGGGCATAATGTCAAAGAAAAAACTACAGAGAAATTATATATACAACTTTCGAAGTTGCAATTTTTGGCAGAGTATTCTGGGTCTAATTACTTCTCAATGAGTGAAATTAAATCACCAAGGTGCTGCTTTATTATCAAATCAATTCTTACTCTCTCTATCCCTATGTTGGATGGAGGTATTTTAGTTATTAAACTAGCTTCATTTATTATGTTTACTATTTCTTGAAATTAAAATACCATCATTTATGAAATATAAAATAAATTAAAGTAATATTGAAATAATACAATAAAAGAAGATTGTAAATTAAAAACTAATTTAGTAGTATACCAAAAGGACAAAAGATTACAATTAAAAAATCCTTAAAAAAAAAACCTTGAAAGACAAAGGGTGTAATAGAATTTATATTTAAGTTACATTAAAAAACGAAGTTAGTTGCTGGAGAAATACATCTTATTTATGATACATAACAATCATAAAAAGAATTTAATTAAAAAATATATATTATTCATATCAAGCTAATTCGGTCACCATAAACACCTACTTATAATTTCTATCATCTACTAAAATAATCTTAGTAGCCCCCCAATAGATACCAACAAAGGAGATATTTGGATTGGTATTGAAAATGTTTTTTTTTTAAATAGAATTATGCTCGAATAAATTTTTTTTATTAAGAATAAAATTAATTGATACGTTTTAAATATCATATTATTAAAAATAATATAAAAATATATATATAATATAATTAAAAGATTATTTACTTTAATTAAAAGATAATTATAAAATATTATTTATGTAATTGAGTGAAATCAAAGTTTTAAAAAAAGTATTTGAGAGGATTTTATAAAAAATTGAGAAAATAATTTTGCATGCCAATCCAAATAAAAATCATGGTGTTTTAATCACCTATAATAATCTAAATAGATCCAAATCCTTTTGAAACACTATCCAAGGCATGGCTCATTCATGGAACAGATGGAAAAATTATAGGGGGAAAATTAATATATGTTGCATAAAAATAAAATAAAATAAGGGAAGTCTTAGTTGAACCACTTATAATATTCAACAGCCAGTGACCAAAGCTACAAAAAAGGACAATAAAGACTTCTAACCACATAATCAAGAAGCTAAACAGAATTCAAAGAACCAAAAAGGCACAGGGAAAAACTATGAATAAGCGGCAGCAGCTCTGATCAAGAGGCAAAAGTTCATTCCCAGAGATGCCAAAGAGTGAAGTCACCGCATGTTGAATTAGCAGTAATGAGCCAAAAACAGAAGAGAACCACTAGAGTCCTTTAAACCATATTCCTGTAATGCATAATTAAATTGCCCACAATTTTGGGGAATTTACAAACTTTTCTGCCCAGCAGGCCAAAACAATTGCTATTTAACCAAAACATAGAACTAAAAGTACAACCAGTGCGAATCCAGTGTATCAAACCAACATGCTTCAAAGAAACATGAAGTCCAATCACCTCACATGCACCCGAAACCACCTATATGAGAAATAAACGACTAAAACAATAGAACAAAAAGAAGAAAAGAATTAGATTATTGCTTTACCACCCTGCCTGTCTTCCTTAACCCCAAGAATTTCACAAGACGAACTACTTTCGAACAATTAACAAATGAGAAAGAGAGAGATGATCTAAGTGAGGTAAATGGAAATGTCACCTCAAAAAGATCAATGTCAGAAGAGTCCAGTTATATTAACCAATTTCGCAGAGGCCAAAATAATTATTCTAACTCCAGCCGGTCAACAACCATGTTTTTAGCCTGCTATAGTTTTGAAGTCTATTCCTTCCTTGTTCAACTTTGTTACAGAACACTCTTACTGCCTTCCAGATTGAGGGTATCAGCCAGGTTGTCTGAAAGTTGATTAATTGGATCAGCAGCATGAGGGACAGTAGAATTTCCAGTTGAACTGGCTCGTTGTTTTGCCTTCTTTTCCAGCAAGGTTTTTTCTCGCTCATCATAAAAGTTAAAATCATCAAGGAGTGATGTATCAGCCTCATAGTCCTTGAAAATTTTTAGCATTTCAATTCCTTGCTCTCGTTTCACCTGAAATAGAAATCAACAATGAAAAAAATCAGTCAAAATACCAATCTTGCAACAGCCCACAAAAAGCAGTTGAGAGGCAAGACCTAATATCCCAAAAACTTATTAAAACAGATAATAATATACCTAAAAAATGAATTGTTCTCAAGTATATTACACTGCCTAAGCACCAAAAGAAAAACTTAAATCATCTGGCTGAATCTAAACAAGATGATAAAAATCCATAGTTCCATGAAGGATAGAGATCAGGGAAAAGAGTCTGGCAACATGACATGCAATACCATTGCTGGTGCTATAAGAAGCAAGTTCAATATTTTTCATCTTATTTTTCCTTTCTATATTATTATTATTATTATTATTATTATGTTATTTTTATTCTTATTTTCCTTTCTATTTTATTATTATTATGTTTAGAAGGTACAGCAGAAGGAAATCCAGAATCAAGTCTATGCAACTGAAACTCATAATTGGTTCCCAAAAGCATAATTTCATTCATTCCTCTTCATTGTTTAACAGAGGCTAATAACATCCTATGAAATTATTTGATCTTCCTTTCCGCGAACACATTCTCCACTTCAAATTTCCCAATTCATGCTTGACATGTATTAGTGGAGAATACCTAAATCAATTTCATTTCATATCTCCAAAAGAAGCTGTGCTAAATTAAAAAGAAGTATGTAAAAATCATCACAGTCAATGGATGAAAAATTTTCCAAATATAAAAGGATTATATTTAGTGCATTAAGTGTTCCTAATGAACTTCAAAATGCATAAAATAACATTTTTAAAGAACAAAACAAGATTCAAGAATACAAATCTAGAAGATAATCACCTCTTGAGAGTCTCGACTGTGAGTAACAGGCTTGTTGTCATTATTTTCTAGTAATATGTGACGAAACCGACTATTAGGCACATCTTTTATAATATGCCATTTAACAGGGAACTGCCCACTCCACCTATCTTGTTGCCAGTATTCTGCATCATTCTCAAAATCAACAGGTCCAACCATCTCAGCAATCCCACAGAACTGTGCACTTGCATTCACCTAAAGGATTCAAGGAACATATTACAGCAGGCCAAAGAACAACTATAGAGATTAAAAAAAAGACGTCCAAACAATAATGGAGCAAGGCATCTAATACAACTCTCAAGTTTGAACAAAAACAAAATAATCAAAGAAACAGATTAAAGGATTAAATTGCATTTAAAAAAAAAACAGAGAGAGAGAAGAGAAAACCTTAGTTTGGTACAAGGTAATGAGATTACTGGACAGTGGACACAACTTTACTTTCAGGTGTGTTGATTTTGGAGTCAAACCAATTATCCTCACTTTGTTTTTTTTTTTTTTGAACTAATTATCCTCACTTATTGACAGACTAGAATGAAAACTCATCTTCAGAACAGTGGTGGAACATGTTCTGTACTGGAAGACACACTGATAGTTTTCTTCTTCCTCATACTTAAGTGTACTAGCACATCATGAATAATAAAATTTTCTCCCGCAACATTATCGATCATGCTCATACCAAAGTAGTCTAGATCAACAAACCATATTCATGAACGTTCAAGCCATGATAGTTGACATCACATAGCAAGCATGTTTTAGATCACAAAATTAACAACCACAAGCTGGCAAAACTAGAAGTTATAGCCTCTATATGAAGCACATGCAGGGGTTAGAATGGATTTCATTTTATTCTAAAACAAAATTATTATTTCTGAGAATAGGATTAGTAAAAGAGAAAACGAATCGGGATCCATCCACTGCATAAGCTTAACATTTTCACCCAGAGTAGCATTATCCCAGGAGGAGCTAGCAGAAATAGTATGCAGGAGAAGAATTAAAATATAATAGTAATAAAAATGATATACTGTGGATACATGAAACATACAGAGAAGAAAAGGAAGATCGGACAGTTCCCAGGGAGCTCCTTTGCTTCCTTATAAGCAGCATCAAGTTTCCTGTTTCCAAGTGGTGTGCTAGCCCAAATTCCATACTTAATACTCTTGTGAATGTTATCTTCACTGAAAGATTTAATAACAAAGAACTTCGCATTCTCATAGTCTGTAACAAACTCTGGGCTATTATACTGATCAAGCTGGAGCCCAGAAGTAGATTCAACATCTTTACGAATACTAGATGAAGAGCTTTCTTCAGTTGAATTTTTATTCTTTGGCTTTGAAGCCCTAGGTCCTCTGTTTCTATCACTTGAAATTCCGAAAGAATCCACAGGGTAGTTAATAGAGTCCCTCTCTCTGTCACGCCTTCCACCTTTGTCCAAAGCAAATCTGTTCCTTTGATTACTATCCCAGTGAGAACTGGATCCAGTCCCATATTTCATACTCTGATAAGCACCACTAGGCGGAAAATGTCCAACTGAGGAGCTTGATGCTAATCCAACACCTTGAAATGATGCCTGCTGTTCAGAAAAACACAAAAAACATTCAGCAACTAGCATGTTGGCTTGGATAATTGGAAACTTTTAATGAGCACCTAGTATAATTTACTGCTTCTTAAGCCTATGACTTAAGAATTTCTCAGATACAGGCCCAAGAAGCATAACCATTCTGCATTCATCCAAGACATAGCAGCTTAATTGACTAGCTTAATTATGGAAAGAAAAAAAAAAGAAAAAGAAAAGAATTCCACAGATGAAAGAGGTGATGGCGAAAAAACTTAGGGCCAGCCACCTAATGAACTCTAGAAAAGATCTAAAAGACTTGATCATCTATGATTTTGTTGAAGATTGTGCTTCGAGGATAATAATGTGTCTAATACGGAGTATAAATCAGTAAGTCATCATATTAATCCAGGCAAAAAATTATATATTTGTGTGTTTTACTTATTTAATATTCCTTTTCATTCATCATCATACTAAGCCAATCTATGCACTTAAAAATAATTTTATTTCCATTCTATTCCTAATTTTGTGAAAAAAAAATAGATCTGGGAGTTTCTGTGTCAGCAATTGTAATATACATACAAGCACCAAAGCTATATGCAATTACTTCAATATACAAGTAATTTGACAAAATTAAAATAACATAAGAAACCAAAACAAGTAACCAGAAGCATCTTATGTGTTACTTGGACCAGATAACTAAATTTATTTTATAAAGAAGCATCTTATTATTTATTTACTTTTAAACAATTTGACAGATAACTAAATCCTGCCCATTCCAGACATATTCTAAGCTGATATCAAACTGAAAATCTTAATTAATTCATCAAAATTCCGGGGAAGACAGGAACTCTATGATAAGAAAATCCCAGAGATGTTTGAAGCCCATGATCTGTTAATCCAGTTAAGTTACAGTTTAACTTCACATATAAACCCCCACAAAATCACTTGGTCAGTTGCCACAAAAAAGACCATTTCCTTTTTTCTAATCCTCCTTTTCTTTTTTCATTTTTAGGCTTTCATATAATTACTTAGATAACTTTTTGATTGCACAACAGCAAATGAGATTACAGAATAACTCATAATTTCTTGTCTGTAGCATCCCATGTCTTAGTTCTCCAGTAACGCTACTGAGTTCCTTGGAATAATGTGTCACTAACAGTGAGAAGAAAAGTTTGTGGGAGAAATAGCTTAGTTAAGTGAACTCAAAACAGATTTTAAAATGGAGTGAACAAAGTGTCTTAGAGATTCATTAACATCCAGATGCAGTGAGCAGTTTAGCCCTGCACCAAAATCTTCATAGGGGCAATTAGAGTCATATTCATTTGCATACTCTTTCTCCAGCTTTTGATGAGTATATATTTGTGTCAAAAGAATCAAAATAGCACATGGAATTTGCTGTCTTCCGGAATGCCAAAAAAACCAACCTGTGCAACATTTTGCTCATAAGAGCCAAGAATGCCAACTGGCTGGTGATATACCGGCCCTGACGTCAATGGTGGCAAGTATCTGCTGGATTCCAAGGAACTGGATTGATTTGGCAATTGCTCACTAGACCCAAAGTCTTCCTGGAAATTTATAGAAACCCATGCCACTGTTTCCAGAAAGATCTCCTCCACTAAAAGACCCAAAAGGTACATAGTAACCTGATCCTGGCCCAAAAAACACATTGTCAACAAGACTTTCTTGCCCACTACTTGCTGGTGCCATCAGCTCAGTTTGCGACATTGTAAGGGCTGAACTAACATGTGGCAAGCCAGGTGAAACAGGTGGAAAGTAAGGTGGTGATACTGGAATTTGATGTTGAGAGTACAGCTGGCCATCTATCATTATTGGGGAGAGAGGGCTAGGCATGGGTGAGAACTGTCCATACGCCATGTGGGTATCATAGCCATAACCAGGAGGAAAGAAAAGTGATGGATTTTCATTGTACATTGCCTACACGTGTCCAACACAAAAATAATGTTATAAAAGGAGACCCAGTCAGTCAATTAATATACAAGCAAGTGAAAATGAGCAGCAAATGATTAAACTCACTGGAGGTACAACATGCAAGTTGTTAGCATTAACATAGTTAGATTGCTCATCCCAAGGACTGGTGCCATTATCAAAACCTGAGAGCAGAGAGATAAATATTAACTTCAGAATGTAAATAAAGTAAAATGAAAACAGTGGAAGCTCATTAAAACCATAGCAAACCATGGTGATTATGAGAAATAGTTTCTGTCAATAATCAGCTTCATGACAATATCAAAGCTGAATCATGAATTAAAGTTTAACTGAATTTATATTCTCTGTACCCTTTGCTTCCTTTCTTTTGTTTTTATCTTTTTAGATGTTATTGAATGTAAATGTGAATAAATCTATAGAAAATTAGGAGTTACTTTGCCCTAAAAGGCTAGCTATGACTGAAGTAATTGGAATTCAAAATATGTTTTTCCAACATGTTTATGCTGAGAAAAAGTCATAATAGCTTTTTACTTTGAAAAACCATAAATTCTGCTCATATTAAAAATATTAGAAAGCACTAAATATCAAGAAATTCATTGCAGAAAATTAAGAGACATCTCATGGACTTCTATTACATTCAAGCATGATAAAGATTATAAACCTTATACGAGCTTATTATGATTTGTCTTATTGGATGATGCATAAGGCTACTGCAACCAAGAAATCTGATAATTCTGGCATAGACCAATATTACTTTAGTTCAGAAGCTTATTTCAAGAATAAAATGGACTCCCTTGACACAAAAACAAAAAGTTCAAATAATTTTGGGGAAAAATATGTCCAAAGCTGAGCTGTTCATAAGAGGTGATATTACAATTTAAAAATCCATCAGGTACTGGAATTAAATTAGAGATTATGCAAAGTAGACAGCAGAAAGGTGATATTACAAGATGAATAACAAAAACATTGATTGCAGTACTTGGATGTTATGAGCTGTTTAATATGACTTCACTAAAAGTTTAGGCAAAAATATGGAAAATATGATTATAAAATAATTTATTTATTTATCCAACAAGCCTACATATGCACAGGCTCACATTAGCAATGAACAAGATATAATAAATTTAACGTGCATCTACAAATAAGATAATAAACAAGTTCTGGCCACTAAATTAGTAATAGGACAATCAGTATCAGAGATTATGCAAAGTAGGCAGCAGAGAAGGTGATATTACAAGATGAATAACAAACACATTGATTTCAGTACTTGGATGTTATGAGCTGTTTAATATGACTTCACTAAAAGTTTAGGCAAAAATATGGAAAATATGATTATAAAATAATTTATTTATTTATCCAACAAGCCTACATATGCACAGGCTCACATTAGCAATGAACAAGCTATAATAAATTTAATGTGCATCTACAAATAAGATAATAAACAAGTTCTGGCCACTAAATTAGTAATAGGACAATCAGTATCAGAAACTAACCTCCAAAGAGGAAACCTTGTTCACGTTGAGCATCAATTGGGTGCACAGTGCTAATAGTTCCACTTTTCTCCAAGGTAGGCTGATCCTTGGCATTTATAGAAGACCCTGAGATGACTGCATCCGGAGAAGTATTTGCAGAAACAATCCTTTCATCTTTGGGCGAAAGTGGCTGATAATAGATTGAAATGGAAATACTAATAGAACACATCTCCTAAGCTAACCAAAACTTGCATAAACAAAATAACTACATTAAGACAGTTATTGAATAATGATATACCTGCTCTGTTACATTATGCAAATCAATAACCCTTTCACCTGCATTTCCCCACATGAAAAAAGGATAAGGAAATTGAATTCAGCACTAATAATGCATTAACCTTCACATAATTAAAATTAAACCCCCAAAATGCTGTTTGGAACTTGAGGTTGTGGAATAGTGTGTAGCTAGTGTATTCCAACAAAAAGCTAATTATAATCTCACACAAATCATCCTGAAAGAAAAGGTTATCAAACCAGTCTTAAAGAAGAGAAAGCAGAGTATTGATGTATGGAAGCAATATCGACTACTATCAAGATGGACAACAGTTTTCCTATAATAGAAGATATACTCAAGTAAATTTTTAAAAATAAAATACCAACCGATACAAATAATCAATTTCATATTTTAAAGTCAAGGAGGGAAGGACAAAGATAATAAATAATAAATTATTTCCAAACCATGGAGCATATTTAAATCTTCTTTCCCCCTCACCCTCCCCTCCAAAACAAATTTAAGGGAAACAGGAACTTGAAATGCAATGAGATCCGTCGAAGAATCTTATCCTTCTCCCTACATTTTTTTACTCTGTGCTATAAAATAAATCAAAATTCTCAGGGAAAGACACTTTAGTTCCATTGCAAATCACTTCATAACACTACAAACCTACAACACGCAAAGTTCTCCAGAAATCCCAAATTCAATTAAGCCAACGCATTGCAAATCACACACCGATTCCAGTACAAATACAAAAACCATAGCCTATTTTTGTCAGTATACATACACATATAACCATTACAGAATTAAGAAAAAGTAAAAAAAAATCAAATTTAAATATGCATCTGAACTACGTACCAGGAGAAGAAATGGAGCCAAATCGATCGAAACTTTGTTGACTGGTATCTTCCATGAATCAAATCGAAGCGGATCAAAGATTTCAGTTTGAAATCTCTTCTTTATTTCTACTAATAAAACTTCGAGGATTGAAGGAAAAAGCCCTAATTTTTCTCTGTGACGTTATTGATTCGTTTCGAATTCAATTGAGATTTGAGAAACAGAGAGAGAGAGAGAGAGAGAGAGCAGATGCAATTTTTAGCCGCGGGAGGGTTTGAAAATGAATAAAAGGGAGGGGCTTAGGGTCTGATTTATAAATATCCAAAATTTTGATATTTATACTGAAGAGTGTGTGTAGCTGCGTGCATCTAAAGAAGATTCTTTTTCTATTTCACCGTGAAGATGACAATATTACCCTTTGTTTTTCCGTGGGTAAGGGAAAATGCATAATGGAATGGAATTGAGAAATAAATGTAGTTTTGGGTAATTTTGAGATTTTATTTAGTTAAAAGAAAATTCACAGTTCAATTTCAATAGAAATTATTATTTACAAGTACAAGCAAATTTAGGAGTTGGCGGATCTAAGTGTACATTCTTGTTGAAGGGTATATTAGGAGACGAAATCTAATTAATGGGCAATCTTGTGTAATATATTATTTTTTTATAAATTAATTATTTTGGGACTGTGAAATTTTATAAATTTATAGTTGGATTAATTAATCGATGTATTTCTATTTTTTAATATAAAAAATATTTTCTCGATTCGAAGAATACAAATCTAATTGCATAAAAAGTTATTGTAATATCACTAATATACGAAATAAATGTATCATATTTTGTGAATTGATTTTAAAAAATTCATTATACATATATATATATATATGTGTGTGTATATTTATAATAAATAAATGGTATTAATGTTTTTAGTAATTAAATATATTTATAGTATTGACTGATTAAATAAAGTTTAATACAAGTCCCTTCTAGACTAGAACTAAATATACATCCAATGTATGATAATGAAGGGAATTACTATATAAGCAAAATAGAAAAAATTTGTAAAATCATGCCATAAAATGACTTCTAATCTAAAAGGTGTCAAAAAATCGATCATGATCAATCAAATACATAAAATATTATGTAAGTATGAAAAAGATCACATAAATGCATTAAAAAGAATTATAATCGTAACTTAATAAAAGTATCATTTGAAAATTAAGGTACAATATCAAATGTTCTCAAAAGATCATTTGAGTACATTTATCTAACTTTGAGAAATGAGGGAATACCAAGTGACAAAAAAAACTAGCAAAATTTTGAGACATGGAGAAGGTTGTTTATGAATGGTTTCTCAAATACCAAGATCTGAGGGAATATGACCGCAGAGCCAATTTTTGTGAACACAAAGGGGAGACAATGAAACTTCTATACAACTTTTTGAGCACGACCTTTCTCAAGGTTAGCTTGAGAAGTTCAAACTAGAACATGGTATCAAGTTATTTCATTGTTTCGTTAAGAGGGGTACAATTGACACACAAGACACTGAGAAAACATTGTAATTTAAAATTATCTTAGTTTTGTTTGTAATTTACAGAGAATTAATGATTTAAGATATTTTTAGGACTATAACTTTATCTAAGGGTCTTCTGAAAAACTATTATCTAATTAATTGATCAAACTTAATAATTTTTTAAATTGGTCCAAGTTGGGAAATCAATTTTATTTTATAGAGGTTATTAACATATGGAGGTTTTACTATAGTTGTTAAACGTAATTATATTAATCATGATTATAAAAATACATAATTAGTTTGATATTTTTTAATCATTTTAAAATTATTTTTTGTATTCAAACACGATAATTCATGTTATAAACATACAGAATTGTAAATTACAAAATATTCAAAAATATACTACTATAACTTTTTATAGTTTTACATAAGATTTAAATTAATTCTTTATTAATTTTATTCAATAATATATCTTGTAAGAATAACTTCTAAAATCAATAAAGTTTGAAAACATATATAAGAATAATTGTGTGTTTGAACAAACAACCATTTCTTACTTCTTGTAATAAAAAAAACTACTAAAATTTTAAAAAATATAAAAACTAATATAGCAATAATAGCAGTACATTCCAAATAACAACAACAACAAAAAAAAAAAAGAAGAAGAAATATATATATGATTATAAGATTTTCATAATATATGGTAATTTTAGAATCCAAGTAAGATGTATGATATTAGAAGTTTATAATTATTAAATCATGATTGGAATTCACTTTTGATGGCAAGTTGGGGTATTGTAGTTTTTCTCAATCATGGAATATCATGATTAAAAAAACTATTTGTAATCGTAATTTTGTATACCAAGCATGTATCAAAATAGTGATTGAGTATTATAGTTTCACTTGAAGAATAGATACTTAGGAAATGTCCACGCCAAATGTGCATGATTGAGGTATCTTTTTATGTTAAACTAGCTAAACAAATTGAGTGTGCAAGAGATGAAAGTAAAGAATTTTATGTCTCTTTATTTTTTTTTAATGCCTTTTGCGTTTGTTTTTTTATTTGATATCTATCTATTATTACGGACTAACTATGTAGTTTGAGTGTTGTTCAGAATTAGAAGATTAATTATATTAAAATTATTGACTTAATTCATTGTATTATAGATAGAAACGAAGAGTTTTATATTTTTTAATTCATTTTTTATTTTCTTAGTAAAGGGAGAGGTCTATGGGAGATTATTTTTCTAATGACAATTAAGATATTAATTTTATGTCTCTTTCTATTTATTTTTATTTTCTTAAATGGATAGAAATTAAGAGTTTTAATATTTTTCTATAATAATAATAGGGTATTAATTTTATGTCTTTAATATTCTTTTATCCTATTTTTTATGAATAGAAATAAAGAGTTTTTTTGTCTCTTATATTATTATTTTCTTCTATTTTATCTCGATCCAATATTAAGAATTGTTTGAATATCTTGACATTTCATATTCTTCATTCCATAGTAATAGTTATATAATAATACACTATATATTATCTATATATCTACAAAATATTATTTTTAATAAATATTATCAATAACCATAACAGTGACATAAAAAAATAGTTAACTTAATGTTATTAATCAATGGTAGCTAGCATAACAACAAATATTTAGTTGAGAAAACACCTATTTGTGTGAGCTATATTGAATGTGAACGAGGTTGAATTAATTGAAATTAGAAATTTCTACCAAACTTTCCAAGAGTCAAGTGAAGTCGAAAGAAATTTTTAAGTTACTTGACAAAGAAATTCTCAGAGATTCATTGACACACTATAAAAACCTTTGTGGTTACTAAGTAAATAGAATAAAATAAAATATTATGACTAATCTAAAATTAACTTTTTGGATAATTTTGTAATTTTATTAAGTTTATTAACTAATTTGTAAAGTTAATATTAAAAAAAGAATAAAATAAGTGAACTTCATAGAAAAATAAAAACAAGCAAACTGCAATATCCATATGAAAGTCCTAAGCTTTTAATGTCTTAATTATTTCGAAAATCATGCATCGTGATTTCAAAACTTAAATGGTTCATAAACTATTGTTGGATTGATACCATAACTTATATGGTTGATTGAAATCATTATTTGTATGTTAGAGTATTGTTGATACACAAATGAACATGTTTCAGTCGACCTAAAGTGGTCCAAGTATCGTCCACAAGTTAGTTTATCTTGTGGATGCATGTGCTATCAAATTTGTTCATCTGTCAACTTGTGGACGACCATGAGGTCGGTCGCAGGTGAAGTGATATAGACCGCAAGATGAAAATCATCATCCGAAGGTTGTCCAGTGAACTTGCGGACGACCAGTCTGATATGCGGTCGACCGCACTTCTTGAGTGAGTTTCCAACAGCTTCATTTTTTACCGTTGGGAACAAACCTTTAAATACCAAAACCTCTGTAATTCTTTCTAAGAAGATTTTTGAGCAAAAACATTGTATATCTTGATCCTATAACATCTTAGAAACATTTCAAAACCCTTTCTAAACATCAATTTTGTTAAAATCATTCAAGAAGGGTTTTTACATTCAAAGGTGAATTTTGAGCAATCTTGACAAGCCATTACTCAAAGAGGTGATTGTGATTCAAATTGATATATCTTCACATTAAGGTGATATCTATCAAACTCTCTATCTCTTATTATTGATTGTAATTGTATCAAGGTTGTAAGTAGCATAAAACCTTAAGTGTTAGGGTGAGCCTTGTGTAGGTTGTTTTGTATTCAAGGTTTGTTTGTAAAACCTTTGGGTGAATCTTGAATTGAATTGTATTGTTAGGATTCACTAAGGAGAGTGGTGGGATTATTGTATACTCAAGGTTGTGTTGTAAAACTCAAGGGTTGAGTGAACCTTGATTGATTGAGAGGTTATTTGTAAAACCCTAAGGTGAATTGGGTGAGCCTCTTTTGTAATCTCATTTATTTGATTAGTGAAGGGATTTGATAAATCCTTAAGTAGGTAACTCAAGGTAGTGGATAAGGTTTTGTTGGATAAACCGAATCACTATAAATCATTGTGTTCATTGCTCTAATTTCTGCATTTTATTTGAACACATTATTTCTCACACAATAGCACACTAAGTGTTTGATATTTGTTGTTAAAGAGGTGTTTTATTGAATTAGGTTGAAAAATTGAATAAAAACCTAATTCACCCCCCTCTTAAGTTTTTCGCAATATCTATACAAAACAAAACATGTCCTAATTAGTATGGGAACTGACCATATGCCCGAATACCGCAACTCGAGCTACCACGGCTAGGTCTTGAATGACCACAACACAAACGCCCGGGAGTGCGGGATAATGAGGATTCAATATGTCCTAATGCCGTAAGAAGTGCAGTTGAATGTTAATAGTGCATGGACACCTCTCAAATTAGGATGTGGCTTCATTCTTCACAACTTAGATGGAGTTGTTATCACGACAAGTTCTATCAAAATTGGAACTTTGAACTCGCCAATACATGCAGAAGCCATAGATAATATTTGAATAAGAATTTTTTTTATTAAAAATTGAAAGTTGATTGATATGTTTTGATTCTCATAACATTGATAATATTATAAAATGTATAAAATATAATTAATAAATTGTTTGATATTGTAATTTTAATTAAAAAGTAATGAGAAAATATTGTTTATATGATTGAGTGGAACCCATATGTAGAATTAAAAAAATATATTTTGAAATATGTTTTTATGAAAAATTAGAAAACTGATTTTGAAAACAAGTTCAAATATAGAAGATTTTTCAAGAATCATGGATATAACAACATTATTCTTGACAGTGACTTCATTACCTTGGTTAATGATTCATAAAGAAGAATTTGAAATTTGCTCCTTTAGGGCATATCTCATATAGTACCTAATTGATCAAGAAGGTAACAGTTTCAAGAGCATCTTGTTCTCTCCAAGATAAGCTAATAATGCTGCTCATTTTTTGGCAAATTATGCTATAACAAATTGTACTTCATATGTTTGGTTTGGCTTAGTTCCATCTCATGTACTTTCCTCCAATTCTAATCAATGACTTTGATTTTACCCTCACAAAAAGGAAAGATAAAAAAAGAACTGAACCTCTAGCTTCAATCATGTCCTTTTTGTCTTATCATCCTCATCATTGTTAACATGAAGACCCTATTCTCCCAATAAAATAATATCAAGCCCCTAGTAGACTCTCTCATAAAATTGGGATGCCTATTGTCATACCAAACAAATGTGAAATTATTGCTAAAATATTAAATTGCTTACTACCTGGGTCGTGAGAGGATGGGCTTGGGAAACCTGAAAGCTCTGCAAGATATGGTTTGAATGTTGGACTTGGACATATGTACATTGTACAACCAATCTACAAGAGATCCTAGAAAATAGTAGTCGCTCATATTATGTAGGATATGAGACATCAAATTCTACTAGATCACATTTTTATGAACACTCGAATATTTAAATGTGGAGGCTAATGGCTCGATAAGTACTCGGGGAATGGGCTGGATGTAGCTACTACTTCATGGACAAGAAAAAACCTATACAGACAATTATCTTACCAACAACCCTTAGTGAAATCAATCAAATCAGTAACTTTAAGAAAATAAGGTTATGAATGAGAGCCACAGTGGCAAAAAAGAAGAAGAAAAGAATTACATAGAGATATCCAATTAATCCCTATTTAACTTCATTTTTAATTAAAAGATGTTTTTAAATTGTAGTTGAATATACTTTCGACTTAAAAGGATATGTAAAAACTATTTTTGAAGTTACATATGCGGATGTTTTTCACAACAATTTTTACTTATTGATACTTTAAAAATAAAAATGTTATATTAACTTTTAGAAGGACAACTTTTTTTTTAAAAAAAAACTTTTAGAAAGACTTTTGAATTTAGTCCCATACTTTTTTAATCATGGTAATTATGGTCCCTGCTTTGTTTTTAATCCTGGGGATATCCCTACTATGTAATCCCGGAGGCTATGCCTTTTTTGGGATAATAAAATTGCTTCTGTTTTGATTTTGTCTTATTCGAATAGGGATATTGATTAAGTCGTATCTTTTCTAGATGATCCCTCACAATGGAGATTCACGGGTTTCTATGGTAAGCCAAAGGCTTTAAAACTGAAATTCTCTCAATCCATACTCAATCTTCTCCTCAATTTGCATTCATATCCATGGCTTGTTGTTGGGGCCTTCAATGAAATCTTGCAACCAAATGGAAAAACAGGACATCTTGTGAAAACCCAACCTTCCCTTTTTTTGAGTGCAATTCATGCAATAACCAACTAACGTCATGGTTCAATTTCACAATTGGCTCGTTCTTATTAACATTCATAAATACCAAGATTTGCTCCACTGCATCCAACAACTAAGAGGTACTTTTAATTATTCTTATACTATTGAGACTCGAATTTCTAACAAATTAAACGATTTGCAAGGCTTACATGACACCTACTGGAAAACAAGAATTCACTACCTCTTGGAAATGGATAGAAACACAAGCTATTTACATATGAAGGCCTCCCAACAAAAAAAAAAAAAAGGAACCACATTCAATATATTAATTGCAGATGATGGTACTATTATTTTTTATGAGCAACCTTTAGAGGTTTCAGCAGTTTCCTTCATAAAAAAATTATTCACCAGTGCACAAAAACTCCACCATATTGAGGAATACTTATTCACCAATTCTCTAAAAGTCGATGATATCAATACCCTTTTCGAGCCCTTTTCAATTGACGAAGTCCATTTTGCAATCAAATGAATGCATCCCCATAAAGCTCCAAGGCCAGATGTATGCATGATTGCTTTTTCCAACAATCCTGGCATCTTGTTGGTAAGAAGGTTGAACATTTTGTTCTTAAAGTTTTAAATGATGGTTGAGATAATTTTTTCTGTTAACCACGCAAATTTGGTTCTTTTTCATAAAATTAAAGAAGCTAAAAATAGCCTCAATTCCGTCCAATCAGTCTTTGTAATGTGATTTACTAAATTATCTCCAAAACTCTTGATAATCTTTTAAAGATTGTATTAGGCTCTCTTATTGAACCTGTGCAAAGTGCTTTTCTCATGGATAGACTCATTGCTGATAACATTATTATTGTCTTCGAAATCTTTCATGACTTTCAAAAAATTAGTCATGATTTAGATTCCATTTTTGCTCTTAAGCTGGACATTAGTAAGGCTTTTGACCGTGTTGAGTGGTATTATCTTGGAATTATCATGCAATGTATCCACAACCCTACTAGCTTCACTAAACTTATCATGAACTGTGTATGTTTTGATAGCTATTTTGTGCTTAAAAATAGTCACCCTTCTAAACCCCTCAAGAAGTATTAGACAGGTGACTCCTTGTTACCTTATTAGCAGAAAGATTTTCAACTCTTATGAAACAACCAGAACATAATGGCTTCCTATGTGGATATCAATTCAATAATGGGTCATCAATTTCGCGTTAGAAAATAAAAGGATGATTAATCATACTCAAATATAAATAATATAAGATATAATATATCCCTTGTAACTTTGAAACATAATGAACAAGGATGATTCTTGATATTCTCTCTCCTAACTCTCTTATATGTTTGTGTATAGCGATGGAATAACAAACAACTAGAAAAGTGTAGAGAGGGACCAATGATCCTAGATAATAAAATGATACTTCCCATTATAGGTCATTTAGTAGGGCTCCTTAATTCTTCTTCTTGTAACATATGAAACTCATGTAACTCACCTTCATGTTCTAAGTTAGTGGAGGTAGCGATCTTTAATAAAAAAAAGAGTTACACTAAGGAGTTACTAGCGATCCTTAATTTAGGAGTTATAACATCCTAATTACAACTTGTTATAATTGAAGTGTGGGCTACCTTAATTGATGTTAGTGGTCATGAATATCATATTCTAACAATCTCTCACTTGGAAAAATGACCACTTGAAGTTGAAGTTACAAGTAAATTACTCTTAAATGACCATAGACATAAAATATATTTACTCTACAAAATTTCTAAAATGGATCATGGCAATTATATATTATATAAAAATATATTTCCTTCCATGTATTACATTTTAGTAACCCAATGTAGATAAATAAAATAAGGAAGAAATGCATAATGGTCCATGATGTTATTTACAATAATGTGCAAAAAAAATGAAAATAACATCAAACCTTTTAATGTGTCCAATTCTACAATTCTCTTGCAAGTCCTATAGACTAACATGTTCCATAAACTAAATTCTGCTGAATCCTCTTGCGCACAACATGATATTTCAACTAAATGTGCTTGGATTTACTAGAGGACTTGTTGCTTTTTAGCAAAATAAACTGTACACTAGAATTATCACAATATATAATCATAGGCTTAGTAATAAAATCAATAATCTTAAGCCCAAACATAAAACTTCCGTAACCAAATTGCTTGAGATGTAGCCTCATGACATGTTATAAATTCAGCTTCCATTGCAGAAGATGAAACAATAGACTGTTTGACACTCTTCCATGAAATGACTCATCCAGCTAACATAAAAATATATCCTGAATTAGACTTCATAGACTTTTGACAACCCATAAAGTCAGAATTTGAGTATCCAACAATTCAAGATGATCATTGTGTTTATAGGTGAGCATATAATCTTTAGTATCTTGAAGATACCGCATCACCTTTTTTACTGCTTTCCAGTGATCTAAATTTGGATTACTTTGGAACCTCCCAAGCATACCAACTGCAAAACAAATATCTGGTCGTGTGCAAATCTGTAGATACATTAGACTTCCAACGACATATGCATATGAAATTTTTTCCATTTGATATCTCTCAAAAATATTTTGAGGAGATCAACTTTCAAACTTGTCACCTTTGACTACATGGGTAGGACTTGAAAAACAACTTTGCATTTGAAATCTTTCAAAACTTTGTTTATAAAATATTTTTGAAATAATCCAAGAATACCTTTAGATCCATCTTTAAAGATCTCAATTCCAAGTACGAATGATGCTTCTCCTATATCTTTCATGTCAAAGTTCTTTGAAAGATAATTTTTAGTGTTTTGTAATAATCTTAAATCACTAGTTGCAAGTAAAATATAGTCTACATACAAAATCAAAAATATGAAATTGCTTTCACTGACCTTTAGATATACACAATCATCAAGTGTACTTGCTTGAAAACCAAATGTAGTAATGGTATCATGAAACTTAAGATACCACTGACGGGAAGCTTGTTTAAGACCATATATAGACATTTTAAGCTTGCAAACTAGTTGTCCTTTTTCATATTCCTCAAAACCTTTAGGTTGTTTCATATAGATTTCTTCATCTAGATTCTCATTTTAAAAAGTTATTTTCACATTCATTTGATGTAATTCTAAGTCAAAATGTGCTACTAATGCCATGAGAATTCTAAATGAGTCTTTTTTTGAAACAGGAGAGAAAGTCTCATTATAGTCAATACATTCTCTTTGAGTGAATCCTTTTGTAACCAACCTAGCCTTATAACGGTCAATATTACCTTTTGAATCCCTCTTAGTCTTAAAGATCCATTTACACTTAATGGGGACAAAATCATTTGGTAATTCAACCAATTCCCAAACTTGGTTAGTTTTCATAGATGTCATTTCATCTTTCATGCCATCCATCAATTTATCGGATTCATTACTACTCATGGCTTGCAAGTTTCTTTTGTCTTTCAGACTTGTGCAAATTTTGAGAATTACTTTGTGTACTTAAATTATTGGATTGATCAACAGGAATAGAATTTTCTTTATGAAGTGATGAAAAATCCTGAACATTTCCCCCTTGTGTATCTAAAATTCTAAAATGAGAGAGTCATTAGACTCATTTTGTTCGGGATTCATGTCCAATTCTCTTTTTCTATTACTCCCACTAGTATTTTCATGTTCCACGAATTTTGCATTATTGATTTTAATAATTCTCGTATAATGATTAGGAAAATAAAACTGATAACATTTTGATATTTCTAGATAACTAATAAAGAAAGAACTAATGCATCTCGGATTCAATTTCTTTTTATGTGGATTGTAAAGTCTAGTTTCAGCCGGACAATCCCAAATATGTATATGATTTAAACTAGGTTTCCTATCAACGCATAATTCATAGGGTGTTTTAGAAACAACCTTTGTAGGAACCTTATTTAATATATACATGGTTTTCTTGATAGCTTCATTCCACAAACATATTGGAAGAGTTGAACCACTAATCATACTATGAGCCATGTCCAACAATATTTGATTACGCCTTTCAACAACACCATTCTACCGAGGCGTTCCTGACATTGTATATTGCGCAATAATTCTATTTTCTTGAAGGAATCTAGCAAATGACCCTAAATTAGGACCACATTCGTTGTATTTGCCATAATATTCACCATGTCTATCAGATCTCACAACTTTAATTTCTTATCTAACTGATTTTCCACTTCTGCCTTGAAAATTTTAAATATAGTCAAGACATCAGATTTTTCCTTAATCAGATAGATATAACCATAAAGGTGATAAAATATTTTTCTCCACTTATGCAAGCAGGAAAAGGTCCACAAATATCTGTATGAGTAACTTCAAGAAGTTCAGAACTTTCAGTGGCAGTTTTCTTTGTACTTTTAGTTTGCTTGCCTTTAATACAATCTATACAAGTACTAAAATCCATAGTCTAGAGTTTGTAAAACTCCATCATTTACAAGTCGCTCAAGTCGGTTTTTAGAAATATGACCCAAGCGTTTATGCCACAACATAGATAAGGTTTTAGAATTATGACTTATTTTGGTGTCAACATTAACTTTCACATGCAAGGTAAGAAGGGAGTTAGAGAAAGAAGAATCAATATTTAATTTATATAAACCATTAGACAAAACTCTACCACCAATCTCAACATTTTTATTGAAAATAACAAGTGATTTATTCTTAAAATGAAAGATATAACCAATCAAGTCTAAACTAGACAAAGAAACCAAATTTCTAGAAAACAAAGGTACATAAAAGGTATCGTGAAGGTCAATAAAGTAGCTAGAATCAAGAATAAGTCTATAAGTTTCAATGACTTCAACTTTTGACAATTTTTGTTCCCCATCATTATGGTATTTTCCATTGTCATTGGTTGGCGGGTTGTAAGAAATCCCTGCAAGTTATTAGATATATGAATGGTTGCACCAAAATCTAACCACCAAGTATTAAAAGGAGCATTAACCAAATTGGTCTCAAAACACATAAATGAAAGGAAATACCTTTATTTGAAAACCAATTCTTTCGTTTCAAGCGATCTATTTGCTTATGTCCTTTCTTTTTGCAAAAATAGCATCTTATGTTAACATCACCATCAACAAACGCAGTTTTACCTTTACCTTTATATAGTGGATTAAGACTATTTTTCTTAGTCTTTTTAAGTATATCACCTTTATGACTTTGAGATACCATATAGACTGCATGCAATCCTTCTCTATTCAGTCTCTCTTCCTCTTACACATACATTGAAATGAGTTCATTCATAGTCTACTTGTCCTTTTGTGTATTATAAGTGATCTTGAATGGACCATACTCTTGAGGAAGAGAATTGAGTACAAATTGCACAAAAAATGATTCAGAAATAGTAATTTCCAAAGTTCTAAGTTGTTTTGCCAATGTGTTTTCGCACACCACTAGCCCCCTCATATTTCTTAGTAGTAAAAGTAGCCATAAGCGTACCTGCCAATAGTTTGTCAGAAGTTTTAAATTTTTTTTCAATAGAAACCATAAATTCTTTTGCCTTTGTGAATTCCAAAATTGATTTGCGAATATGTTTTGCAATTTTGCTTCTAATAATCATCAAACTTAGGTGGTTGGAACATTCTCATGTCTCAAATATTGCTTTGTCTATCTTTGAATTTTCAGAAGTGAGTTATGATGGCTCATCTACCCTTAGGCACAAGTCCAAGTCTAAGCATCCTAAGGTGATGAAAACTTAGTCTTTCCAATCTGAATAGTTGGTCTCATTCAACTCTGGAATGAGCTAAACCACCTGAAAATGATGCTGGAGTAATTGCTGAAAATTTACACAAGAAAAACTATAAGATTACATATTAAGAGTAATCTAGTGCATTGTCAAGCTTTTCTACATTTGGGTTGACATGCTAGGGATTAACTCTAGAATAAGTGAGTAACTATTATTCACTTACAATCCGTAATTTACAAAATCCAAATGTTATATACCTTTGGATAAATAACAAGTCTATCATAAAAATAACTATAGAAAATATATCACATTTAGGTAATACATAATTTATAATTAATATAAACATAATGCTTATATAACCATCAATATTTGTTGATTTTTTTATTTAAATTGAGTCACTTTGGTGAACACACCCTCATCAACCAAAACTCAATAGATAATGGTTGTATTAAACTCTTCATAGCCAAACAATAAATTAATGTGGCTGGAAATATTTTACTTTAATCTTGAAATCAAAGAATATGATGCTTGAAGAAAGATACATTAGTAGACCAAAAATCAAATCATCATATTAAAATTTAAGATAATGGAGCACATCATAATATATATAATATACTTTTTAAAGTGATTAACAAAACTAATAAGAATCACCTTGAATGTGACTTAGAATTATATCTATACACATAAACATAAAATTCATAAATCAAATGTTTTTTAAGAGTATAACTTCAACCATGACTTTGATACCACATGTTAGAAAATAAAAGGATCATTAATTATACTCAAACATGAATAATATAAGATATAATATATCTCTTATACCTTAAGACATGATGAACAAGAATGGTTCTTGATCTTCCATCTCCTCCTAACTCTCTTATACGTATAAGAGAGTTGATATATTATCTAAATGGTTAACTCCGTCTATAAATCTTTGCATCAAAGTCGACAAATTCGACGGATTGGTATGAATTTATGAAACATGCAATTTTTTCAGTCAGTATAGGTTATTTAGGAATATTTATAGCGTCTTTTTTATATAATTCTTCTTATTCCTCCTTACTAAATTTTGATTAATAAATTAAGTTATTTGTGTATAGTGATGGGATAACACAGAAGATAGAGTGGAGAGAATGACCAAAGACCCTATTTATAGACAATATAGAATGACACTTCTCATCATAAATCATTTAGTAGGGCTTCTTAATTCTTCTTTTTGTAACATATGAAACTTATGTAAGTCACCTCCATGTTCTAAGTTAGTGGAGATAGTGATTTTTTAATAAAAAATAGTTACACTAAAGAATTACTAGTGGTCCTTAATTAGGAGTTATAACTTTTGGTTATAACACCCTAATTACAACTTGTTATAATTGAAATGTGTCCTACATTAATTGATGTTAGTGGTCATGAAAACCATAGTCTAACATCTCGCATTTCCTCAATCATTCTAAATTTGACCAATTCTTTGATATATATATATATATATATATATATATATTTATTTATTTATTTATAATCATTAACAAACTAGTATGCTGCCAACTACACTTGTTGTCCTCTTGGGAAAAATTTCAAGAAGCTGAGGGTGGCTTTTCAAGTCAGTGGAAAATTTTCATACTTTCAAAGGCTTGAAGCAAACATGAAGGCCTACAAAAAGAGGCCTAAAGAACAACTATCGACGAGGAGTTTCAACACTAGAGACTCCATTCTTGATTTCTTTTTCATTCGTCATCATTCCAAATTTGAGAGAAGGAATTTGGAGAGAATATTGAAGAGTATGAAGCCACAAATGGAGAAAAATTTATTCAATTTAATCTTCATCTTAATTCTATTAATATGTGTAATGAGTAACTAATTTTAGTTAACTAGAAAATGGACTAAAATTATTGTTTAATGGGAATATGAGATAATTTATCTGAACTTTATTAATTGAACAAATGGACTGTAAAAACCTCTTAGTTTTTTATTTCTTATTTGTGTAGGTTTACCTCTCATATTTTTATTTATTTATTTAACTTCATGCTTTAGTGGAAGTTAATCCATCCAATTTTACATAATGTCATTTACTTTATGTTATATTGAAGGTTAATATCTCCAAATTTATTTTATGTCATTTAAATTTCTATTTTAGTGGGGGTAAAACTTCCAATTTTCCTTTTTTATGGCGGACTAAATTGCCTATTTTGTTCTTTATTATTTTTCCTTTTATGGCAACTAAGCCGCTCTATTTTTCGTTCTTTTACTTTAGTCACACACACACACACACACACACACACACATATATATATATATATATATATATATATTATTGAGTAGTTATATACTTCATATTATAACTTTGCATAAATCGTGTAAAATCAATTGGAATTAACATATAAATTGATTAATATAATTATACAACTAGAATTACTAATCTTTGATAAATAATAATAATAGTAACATATATTAATTTAATTAAGTTGCAGCTCATGTCCTAATTAAATTAATAGGGAAATATATAATTTAAATTATATATAATTTAATTTCATGTTATTTTTAAATTGATAATATATATAATTGTTTATATATTATTAATAGGGAATTATATAATTTAGATTATATATCATTGAAGTTCATGTTATAATCATTTTATTTTTCATTCTTTTAATTTAGTCATTATTGAATAATTATATAATTCATATTATAACTTAGTATAATTCAATTGGAATTATCATCTAAATTGATTAACATAATTATACAACTACAATTACTGATCTTTGATAAATAATAATAATAGTAACATATATTAATTTAATTAAGTTGCAACTCATGTCCTAATTAAATTAATATGGAATTATATAATTTAAATTATATATAATTGAAGTTAATTGTTATATACAATTTAATATTGGTGAAACCTTTATGAATGCCTTGCAATTTGATTGTGAATTCTATACACACCGGTTGAATTTTCTATTAAATTAATGGTTAATGTGTCTGAGTTGTTCATGAGTAATCTAATTTGTAATAATATGAATTTGTCCGAGATGATTGAGATTTCAAAACCAAATACTCAATAATGTTTTTTTCATTTAGGATTAATCTCATAAAAATATGACTTGGTACTATTATTTGCTAATGCTTTAATCCATATCCTTTCTTTCAACTTATTTTGAATTGTTAAAATAGTTTAAATCAATCACATCCCCAATCCTTTTTAATTAATAAACTTATATTACATAATTTAACAAGTTTCTATGGATACGATATTTACTTGTTCAATCTACATATTTTGGTAAGTCAGATTAACAAGGACAAGTCCTGCCTTTATTTCCCTCAGAACATGGAACCAAATTCTAGATCTTACATTTGCACTTTTCTTAGCATTCCTAAAAGAGATGGCTCAGGGAAATACTTAGGCCTCCCTTTTCTCATTGCCAGATAAAAAAAATAAAAAAAATCCCGTTATGTCAAAGAGAAAGTGAGGAAAGAACTCAATGGGTTTAAAGAAAGGTTCTTATCACTGGTTGCCAAGGAAATGATTATTAAATTAGTGGCAAAATTAATTCCAACTTATGTAATGAGTTGCCTTAAGGTATTTGTGATCTTAACCTCAAACACATTTGTGACTTATGGTGGGGCGTCACTGAATATCTTTGAAGAAGTTTTTGGAAATCTTGGCTTTCCATTTGTACCTATAAAAATAAAGGTGGCATGGGCTTCAAAGCCATAGAAAGTTTTAATCTCTACTTGCAAAACATATCTGGCATTTTCTTCAAAACCCTAACTCTCTAGTGGCTTAGTGTTTCAAAGCAGAGTATTTTTCCACTACAAGCATTCGCAAAACATCAGTAAAGAGATGATGTTTTTTCATGTAGGGTAGATATGCTCCCATGCATGGTATCGAATGGGGAATTGATAATGGCCGTAACATCAGAGTATAGGGCGAACCTTGGTTATCTTTTCCTCCCTCTTTCAGACTATCCATCCCATTATGTCCCTTCAATTTTCACAGAATCAGCTGCAATATATGTGCTAATAGATTACCGAAAAGGATGTTGGATTTATTTCTTGCTATGTAATCTCTTGGCTCCTATAACGTTGAATGAAATCTTAACTATTCTTCTATGTTGCTCATGTTCAGCTGATAAAATACTATGAGATATACTATTGATGAAAATTTACAGTCAAGAGTTGTTATCATTTTCTCTTGAATAAAAAATTGGATGACTCTAGCAATGACTCACTATCCTACTCTCACAATGAGGTGCTTACTGGAAAACTTTATGGAGACTTAAAACGCCTCTTAAGATAAATCACTTCATTTGGCGCTGTAGCAATAATATTCTACCTACAAGAGGTAACATTAGTAGGCGCATTCAAAATCTTCCAACCACATATGTTTGTTTGTGGTCATGCTAATGAATCTTTAAAGCACCTCTTTTTTTTATTATTAGGTAGCCACCAAAGTCTAGAGCCTCTTTGAAGTTGATATTCCTCTACATTTGCTAAAAACAAGCTTCAACAACTTATTAGCCACAATCATGCAACTAGAACCGCAACAATCATCACGTTTTCCCTACATTCTAGGTTTCTTTGGACAAATCGAAACAATTTTCAGAACCTATTCTCTCTAGTCGAAGCACTCATCCAACAAGCCATTGTTACCGCCTCAAAATATCTGATCATAGTACATGGTTTTAAATACATTTCTGGGGACTAATAGATACCTTGAGCCCCTAATTACTGAAAGCTTTGTTCTGTCCTCCTAGCTTCTGAAATTCAAGAAGGGTAAAAAAACCATTTCTACACCTTCACTCTATTTCTCTTCTCCGAACGGAGCAAACCTATTGTGTAAGTTAATTCTCACTCTCCACAATTGGAACCACCTAACCATTCTTTCATAAATCTAAATGTTGATAGAAGATAGCTTCCATTTGCAGCGAACTAGAGGTCTTGTATTGCGAGATAGCTCAAGAAAAACTTTGCTGGCAGGATGTTTATGTCAAGGCTGATTAAAAACTTTGCTCTTCACTCTAAATTAGCCACAGCTATGGAAGCCATAAATTTACATAAACTAACAGCCAACAACCTATAATAAATTCATTTGGCTATAGAAACTTGATCGTGGATACCGACAACTTGACTCTTGTCAATGGTATCAATAAAAATGTATGAGTTTGTCATCTTTAGGCCACTTCTTCCTGGATTTCACATAGGCTGAACTTGAACTGGTGAATTAAATCGTGATAAACAGTTAAAAAACTCTTGACTAGATTTACGGTTCTTAAATATTTATTAACTTACGATTTTTGATTTTCGATTTTGATTTAAATTTTTCATTTTGATAAATAGTGAACCGAAACCGAATGCTCATAAACTAGTTGAACCGTCAATTCAAACCTTTTAAAAATTTAAGTATACTTTTATTTGATAAGTTATATTTATTTTTTATGCATTAATCTTGTCACTAACTCTCCATTTTAAAATAATTATGTAAAACATAAAATTAATTTTTAATCTTTCCAAATTTCAAATAAACCGTGGTCATTTCTTTTCCCCTCAAATTAATCATTTGACTTATGTCTTTTTTTATTTGTTTCTCTAAAAAAAACCGTTGCCATTTTTTTCCCTCAAAGAAAACATTGCCACCTTGCCATGCTATTTTTTTTCTTCCTTTTTGTCAAACTTGCCATATGACTCATATCCTTTTTAAATTTATTTTCCCTATCACACAATATATTTTTTTCCTTTTAAACTATTTTTTCTAAAAGAAAGAATAAAAAGGAAAACAAGTGGTATGCAGTAATATAGTCATTGAAATTCCAACGACTTTCAAAAAATCCATTATAAATTCCCTATTTCAGTTCAATTTTATTCACACATTTCTCAAATCTCAATCTTATTTTCTCTCTATATTAACAATATTCTAAGTTATCTTTCTCTAGTTTTCTCCAGCCTCCTATATCTTTCTTTGAATTCTCAATTTGTCATTTTATATTTCCTCTTCAAACTAGGAAAAAATGTCATATTCAAGTAAATCAATGAACAATGAAAAGACTCCAATGAAATATCTATTGCGTTCACCTTATCAATACCTTTACATAGATCAATCTACCGACCCAAGTGATTTTCAACCACCAACTCATTTTAAGTATTCACAAACAATTGATTTTTTCATTCCTATCACTGGCACTGCCATCGGCGCCAACTCTAGCACCAATAATGATGTATTTGAAACAGACGAAGATGATGGAAAATAAAGTATTAGACAACTGAAATTAGTATCACACACCCAAGAAAGTTATGTTCCGATTATAGAGGAAGTTAAAAGTTTAAATATGATATTTTCAAATAATAGTTACAAAATAAGAACTTAGTACCAAAGGCAGACAATATCTTGTGCATTGCAATTATTGCAACTCTGCATATAAATGAAAATAAGGAGGTTGAGGGTCTGAGACTCTGCGTGAGCACTTGCAACGGAACCACCAAGATAAAATTGGTATAAAATCTTCACATACATAAATAATCCAGTACACTACTACCGCTAATCCTAGTTCTTTATTTAAATATAGTGATGAGAAAAATAAAGATTAATTAGCTAAATTGGTTGTTATTGAACACTTAAGTTTTAGTTTTAGGGAAAAACTAATTTTTGTAGAATACTATCAAACTACATTAAATCCTGTTGTTAAACATATTCCAAGTACCGTATTGACATGTATTGTGCATAAATTATATAAAAAAGTAAAAAAATTATTTCAACTATTTTCAAACTTAAATAATAAAGTTTTTATTTGTAATGATATTTGGAGTGATAATTGACAAACACGTTATTACATGACTATTATTTGTCATTGGATAATACAAAAGAGAATGCTTGTAGATTGTGTTTTTGATGATTCTCATATGGCTATCAATATTTCAAAATTGATATTACAAATTTGTATTTATTTCCGACTACTTGAGTTATTTAGGAAAAGGTTTTGAAACTGTTGATTTTTTTTAATGAAGCTAGTTATACTCTATCTAGTGTTTATCATACAACTTGTTATTTAATTGTTTATGAATGTTTTAATATTGTTGTAGTTTTGCGACTGTTTTTTATCATCAAATTAAAATAAAAGTTTTACAAAAAATACTTAGGTATATATTATGTTTCTATTTGTAATGAAATTATGATAAAATCCGATGTTTCAAGAATATTTAATAATGTTAAGATAAATATATCTTATTTGTATTTTGAGTATAGTTCTACTTATGGTATATCAATTTAAATTGAGAAGTCATATTCTGTTATTACTAGTAAAAAAAGATCATACATATTTATTAATGTAACAACGAAACAAAAAATCAAGACTCTCATATTTATCATCCTGATCGAGTTCCATTTTGGAACTCGAGGATTAACTAAAAACTTATTTTGAGTTTGAAAATAGAGGCTGATAATGTTGAAAACCTTAATATCTAATTGGAGTGAAAAAAGGGAATATTTTTTAATCTTATCTTTGATGTTAAAACTTGCAGTTCCAGTCTCAATAGTTGTTGTAGAACAAACTTTTAGTGTTGGGGGAAATATGTTATTAGAAAATTGATCATCTTTGAGTCCTAATTCTTTAGAGACCAAATATTGTCTTGATGATTGAGTTAAAATTGAAATATGTCAATAAGAAAATCTTTGTCCCGACTTCATGAATTTGTTTGACGTTGACACTGAGGGTACTTTTACTAATATTGAACTTGAAATCTCATGAATAATCAATTGAGGTAAGAGAAGGTTTACAAGTAAGAGAACTACAAGAGCTTTCATTCCTCTATACTCTTAGAGGATACATAGGTACTTATTTTTTGGAAACAAAAATTAAGTTCAAGTCCATTTGAATAAAAAGTTTCATATCCTTAATCAAAATAATTTACAATGAAATTTAATTTTTTTTCTTGAAATTTGAATCGGAACCATACGAAAACTATAACCATAACCGTCTAAAGCCAAACCTTGTCGGAACCAGCCAAAATCGAAACCTTGCTAGAACCCTGAACTGTTGGAAAACATTACCTTAAGGTTTTAGTTTAATTTATTCATTTGGATGAACCATGAACCGCCAGTTCATGAATCATGGTCAGGTCTACTTCTTCCTAAGAATTAACCAATCCATTAAAAAAATGCAAGGGGGAGAGTTTGATTGTATGATTACTACAAATGCTAATTAATTCAAATCTTAATTTTAACCTTCGAACACAAGTGTATTGACTTAACAATCAAGAAACTTAGTCATTATCAAGGAACATGCAATTGGAATTCATTTATGATACAATTATCAATTCAAATAAATATCAAATAGTTGGTGTTAGAATTATGAGAAGTTCAACAAATTCAATTCTTGCAAATTAATTTGATTATGCAGAACCCATCAAATCAAACCCTAAGAAGGTTGCATGAAATTAACAATTAAATCAAATTGATTACATAAGACGTTACCAACTCAAATTGCATAAATCAAATAGTCCTTAGTAGAAAAATAGGTTCTAATTTCAAGTCTTTGCAATATGTCTCTAGGCATGCCAATTCCTTATAGATTAACTTTCAAGACTTTCTCATGAAAACATTGTTCCTCATGTTTGGCAAGAATCAATTCCCTATTTTGTTTTCTCTTGATTGTATGCAATATTAATTTTTTTAAAAAATAAAAAAATAAAAAGTAAATAAATAAAGGAAAAAAATGAAAAGGAAATAAAAAACAAAACAAGAGAAAACAAATAAAGATATGAAACTGTAGAGAACAAGGAAAGTTTACCTATCTAGTGGATCACAACAACCATCATTTACTATATTGATATTGCTATGTTGAAATTCCTTTAACACAATATTTTGTTGTTTGCAACAACTTTTCTACTTAGAAGAGACTTGTATCAATTTGTGAAATGAAATAAGGAAAACCCCAAAATGTCTTAGATCAATCACTCTCTTGAGAACAAACTAGTTGCATTCGGAAATGATGCATATAATGTCAACATTTTCATTACATAAAATGATATATCAATTGGACTTGCGACTCCAAATTAAAAGCATTTTTAGTGGATTAAGCTAACAATTATTAGCGAAGAAAGTTGTGGCCAAAATGTGGTGGTTGACAACAGTAAAGATTATGGTCACAATCAATCACATTTAAATATATCCCAAAAACATTTCAAGAAAATTCATAGTAAGAAACAATTAAGTTTCTTGAGTTTTTGTCTAAGTTGTTCTTGAGAGATAAAGAAGTTTGCTTGAATGAGTGATTTGTTTATATACTCTAGTTTGTGAGAAAATCAAAACAATGTTGTAATCGGGATTTTATTGAGAAGTGAGGTCGAGAGTTTAGAGTGTATTCCTCTTGTATTCACTTGTTATTCTGATTGAGTAAGAGTAGGATCTCCTTTCGTAGATGTAGGCAAATTGTCAAACTACGTAAATTTTTGTATCATTATGATATTTTGTTTAGCTTTTCTTTAATTTCTTAAATTATTTTTTATTGATGATATCACAAACATTTCGCTTATGTTGTACAACAATTGATATCAGAGTTATGACAAATACAAAGTTTGACTTGTTGTCTTTTGATGGAAATACAAGATTTAGTATTTGGCAAAATAATGTCAAAGATGACTTGGAACAACAAAGAGTGTATAAGGCTTTGCTTGACAAAAAATCTGGCGATATAAAAGATGATCAAAAAGAATTACAAGAAAATATAGTAAACACGATACAACTTAGTTTGGTTCCATAAATCAAATATTTGTTACTGAATGAGACATTTTCAATGAAGCTTGTGGAAGAAACTGAAAAACTTATATATGCCAAAATTTTTGAAAAATATGTTATACCAAAAAAGGAGTTGTTTGAGTTGAAGACGCAAAAAAGATTAGAAGTCTCAAGTCACATCAACAAGTTCAATAAGTGCATCAACCAACTTCTGAATGTTGAGATTGATATTGACTGAAGAAAAGAAAGCCATTATTTTGTTGGTCTCTTTGTCAAAATTGTATGAGAATTTAGTAACCACAAGTGAGAACTGCTCTTTTGGAGACGAAAAAGATCAAACAATCAAGTATTTCTTTTCAAGCTAAAAGTCTTGTTGTCAAAGAAAATAATAAGACAAAATTAAGACATGGTAAAAGTAAATCTTGTGGAAAGAATGACAATAATGATCGTTCCAGGTCACATTCAAGAAAGATGTGTAGTGTTATTACTGCCACAAAAAGGGACACATCAGACGCGTCTTGATATGAAAAAAGATACTGATCTTCATACATGATTCTTTCCATCAATATTCTGTTAAATTATTCGAAACTATGTTATGTTGAGGAGTGCTTTTAGCAGTAAAGATTTGAGTAATCTCTTCTTTCTTGTAGTATTCTACATATTCCCTTTCTTTAAATTTGGTCTCATGGTCACTTATGATGTACTTCAACTTTCTACCATTATGATTTTGATATTGGCCTTCCATTATCTGAAAACATTAAACAATATGGATGTGTGTTTCATGTAGTACACCCATACATTTATGGAATAATCATCAATGAAACTGATGAAGTAGATGAAACCTCCATGTCATGCAATTGGAAAGGGTCCCTGCTCATTAATATTAACATAAACAAGAACTCACTTATTGTATTGGATGAGATACTAAAGTTGGCCCTTTTTTGCTTTCTTATAACACAAATTTTGCAAAAATCCAATTTGCTTATTTTAACTCATTTTAATAGATTCCTCTTAAGCAACTTGTTCGGACCCCACTCGTTGAGATGACCAAGATGTATGTGTCATAAGTCAGTGTTATCATTATTGGGCTCTATATAAGTGGTAGTTGCAACTCCACTAGTATGCTTGAGCAATTTGAGTTTGTTTTCTATTTTCTTTCCCTTAATCACAACGAGGGTTCATTTGCATACTTTCAACAATCCGTCTTTAGTTGAGAATTCATAACCCATAAAATATAATGTTTCCAAAAATATCAAGTTTTCTTCAACTTGGGAATATATTAGTTATTGCCCAATGTTTCCCATAAGAATGGTACTAACATCACATAATTCTTAGATGTAGAACCAGTTCTTATAGAGGCACTTATGATATGTGCACCCGAAGTCAAGTATCTAGGAGTTTGTCAAAGATACACAATTTGTCGATGCCAACTACATATCAATGACTTCATTATTATTGACTTTGTTGTTGACAAAATTTTGTTTATGTCGACATTTTGATTCTTTCTTTCTTCTATAGGCAGAGGTAGTAAATACCGTTGTCTATTTGATAAATTGGTGCCCATTCTTAACAATGAAGTTTTTAGTCCCTAAGGAGGTTTGGACTGGAAGGCCAATCAACTACCCTAATTTGTGCATTTTTGGGCATCCAACGTATTTACATGTACCAAGTCATGAACAAATGAAGTTAGATGAAAATAAATAAATAAATAAGTGTTTTTGTGATAACTTAAAAGTGTTAAAGGTTATACGTTTTGGGATATATAATGAAATAAGAAGATCATAAGTAGAGATGTTTTTTTATGAAGCCAACATATTAAAGAAAAAAAAATGAGTAGACTTGTGGGAAAAAAAATCAAGCTGCAGAACCAACAATTTAGGTAGAGATCAACAAAAAATATACTCCAACAAGAAGTCAAATTAAGGATGAAGAAGAACACCAAGAATAGTCTTACTTGATTGCTGCCGGTATAGAGAGACTGAGCAATTGAATGTGAAAATTACTTTCTTACATGAAAAACTAGACAGATGGATTTACATACAGCAACTAGAAGGGTTTGAAGAACTAGGGAAATAAGGACTAATGAGTAGATTAACAAAATCCATGTACGGATTGAAGCAATCACCCCAACAGTAGTACAAGTGATTCGATATATTCATGATATCTCGTGGATACAATTATTGCGAGTATGATTGTTATGTATATTCCGAAATGTTGGATTCTGGTTCTTACATATATCTATTATTTTATATTGACAATATGTTGATTGCTATCAATAGTAAATCTCACATCTTTGAACTTAAAAAACATGTTCAGTTGTGAATTCGAGATGAAAGTTCCTGGATATGCTGAAAGGATCCTTGGCGTGAAGATATGAAGAGATAGAAAAATTAACAATCTGTGACTTACTTAAATGAGCTAATTGAAGAAAGTTATAGAGATATTTAGTATGTTCAATGCTAAATATGTAAAACTTCTATTAGTGGAATATTTGTTTTTTGTCATCGATGCTTTGCCCAACAATAGAGGATGAAGTGGATTACATGGCTCGAGTTCCTTACGTAAATGTTATAGGATATCTCATGTATTATATGATTTTGCATGTGACCAGATATTTCTCATGCAATTAATGTAGTTAGCCGAAACACGGTTAATCCAAGAAAGGGGCATTGGAATGCTATTAAGTGAATTTTCAGACATCTTGCTGGCATAATTGATAATGGATTATGATAAGACCAAAAGACGACTTCAAACAAGGTAGTCATATATGTTGACTCTAATTATATAGGAGATCTTGACAAGAGAAAATCCATGACCTGTCTAGGCCTTCACATTCAATGGAGGAATGATTTCATGGAAATCTATCTTACAGACAACTATTGCATTGTCTACTATAGAAATAGAATATATGGCGACCACCAAAGCAACAAAAAAGTTTTATGGTTGAAAGGTCTTTTCGAAGAGGTTGATTTTAAATAAGATGTTGTCCAAGTACAGTGTGATAGCCAAAGTTCTATGTTTTTTGCCAAGAATCAAGTCTTCGATACAAGGTGAAAAAATATAGATTTACTATATCACAAGATTGGAAAGTTGATCACTTTTGGAAAAATTTATTTGTCTAATATACAGATAGATGAGATTGCAATTGACATGATGATCAAACCAGTTTCAACTAAAATGCTACGCGTTGCTTGAACTTATTGCAAATCACCTCATATTAAGAAATGGTGTGGCGCACCCTTACTTGTGAAAAAGGGTGCCGAGAGGGTATCAAAAATGGTAGTTTTAAAAATGAAATAATTTGAAGCAAAGATGGAGATTGTGGAACTTGTGACTCCAAATTAAAGGCTTTAGTAGATCAGGCTAGTGGAGAAAGTTGTGGACATAATATGGTGGTTGAAAAAAGTGTAGGAGATTGGTCAAAATCAATCTGTAAAGCCTATAAATAGGCTTGATTTTTCATATTCAAATCCATCCCAAAAACATCAAGCAAATTTATAGTAAGAAACAATGAAGTTTCATGAGTTTTTTCTTTAAGTTTTTCTTGAGAGATAAGAAAATTTGCTTGAGTGAGTGGTTTGATTTATGTACTCTAGTTTGTGAGAAAAATAAATAATGGCATAACTGAGATTTTATTGGGAAAAGAGGTTGAAAGTTAAGAGTGTGTGCCTCTTGTATTTGTTATCAAATAATAATAGAGAAAACAATATAGTAATTTGAAAATTAAACATAAAAATAGAGAAATATACCAATTTTTTAAACAAAATGAGAATATAATTAAATTCGAGGCTTGTGATGCACACAATGTCCTTGAGACAAATTCGCCTCACTTGGTACAAGCAACTCTTAGATGTCTATCTTTCATAATACAATAAATTAACAAAGTTTTGAAATAAGCATCTTCAAAATTTTCTCTATGAACTTGAATTATACCACTATATCGTACTTGACTTTTGGTAAGAGAAAGATGATAGTCTTTTTCTTCAATATTTTCATCACAAGAACCTCTACCTATATGTAAGTAAGGTGATAGCTAATACACTAAATACAAAAAAGGGGTTACGCAATTAAAATCA
The DNA here is from genome assembly GCA_019593545.1 of Apocynum venetum. Lineage (NCBI taxonomy): Eukaryota > Viridiplantae > Streptophyta > Magnoliopsida > Gentianales > Apocynaceae > Apocynum > Apocynum venetum. The sequence continues at coordinate 2,475,574 of SRSM01000149.1, forward strand.
AAGGAAGTTATATAGGTTACAAAAACAAATGATTAAAAGAGGGATTACAAGAAATAACTCATTAATCCATTCAAAATATTCCAACAATCTTCACTTTATTAAATTATATTTTTTTGATGATATCACAAACAATTGACTTCTATTATACAACATCATGTAAGAACAAGAATGATCTTGTGTGAAAATGATTACTCAGATGTAGACCTGACCATGATTTATGAAAAAGTTAAACTGAAACCTTAAAGTAACGGTTTGAAATGGTTCATGAACAGCTGGTTCACAGTTCTGACAATGTTCAATTTCGGCCAGTTCAGACAATGTTACAATTTTGAATTGTTATAGTTATGATTTTAAAATGGTTTCGATTTTTATGTAAAAAAATATTAAATTTTCAAAATAATTTCTTTTAATTAAATAAATACAATTTTGTTATTAAAATGGAATTGAATTTAATTTTTGTTTCCAAAAATTAAATTGCCTATGTATCTTCTTATAGTATAGAGGAATCAAAACTCTCGTAGTTCTCTTATTGTCTTACCTTAATTGATTATTCATGGACTTAGTGTCAATGTTAAACAAATCTCTATGAAGTCAGAATGAATATTTTCTTGTTGATGTCTTTAAACTTTAACCCAATCATCATGACAAAATTGAGTCTCATGACTCAAAGAGAATCATTTTTCTGATAATATATTTCCTCTCGCATTAAAAGCTTGTTATACTGCGACTATTGATACTGAAATTGCAAGTATATCCCTGACAATCAAATATAAGACTGGATTTTTTTCCTTTTTCACTCCACCAATGTATGATGTTAAAGTTTTCAACATCATCACCTGTATCTTCAAACTCAATTAGATAATCTTTGAGTTCCGGAATAGAATTCGATCTGGATGACGAAGATGAGGGCCTTGATTTTTTGTTTCGTTGTAATATTAATAGATATGCATGACATTTTTTTTTGCGTAGAAAATGTCTCCTCAATTTGAATTTATATATCATAAGTAGAACTATACTCAAAATACAAATCATATATATTTCTCTTAACATTATTAATTATTTTAGAAATATCAGGTTTTATCATAATTTCATCACATATAGAAGCATAATATATATCTAAGTATTTTTGTAAACCTTCAATTTTAATTCGAAGAAAAAAATAGTTGCAAATAGATTTATTTCAGGTTAACACTTTATTTTAGCCCACTTTATTTTCATTGCATTAACACAATCACTAAAAACATCAGTGTCAGTCCACTCTTTTAAAGCCACAACAATATTAAGACATTCATAAACAATTAAATGACAAATTGGATAATAAACACCAGATAAAGTATAACTCGCATCATTAAAAACTTTTAACAATTTCAAAACCTTTTCACAAATATCCCAAGTAGTCAGAAATAAACACATATTTTGAATATTGTAGTTGAAAAAATCACATAAAAGTTTTCTATATTGAAAAGATTCATTTAATAAATCATACGTTGAATTCCAACGAGTTGGAACATCACGAGGAATTTTTTTTTTCCATTTTATTTTCTATACAAAATCTAAATCATTCTTTCACTACTTGTGGATATGACCAAAGATAAAATAAAAATGTTTTGATAGGTTGAATATAAGTTTGAGATTTTTTATACCATCTTGTACACTTAAATTGAAACCATGACATGCACATCTAACATGAAAATATTTACCACTAAATTGTGATTCACAATATTTTTTAAAATCAGTAATCGAAACAGTGTTAAAACTTGCATTATCAAAACTAATAGAAAATACTCTTTTGACGATATTATATTCTTCTAAAATTTTTAAAATTAATTTTGAAATATCAACATCAGTATGAGAATCATCAAATGCACAATATCCAAGTATTCCCTTTTGTATTATCCAATTATCATCTATTCAATGACAAGTAACAATCATGTAAAAATGAATTTGCCAATGATCACTCCAAATAGTAACTTTTTTATCTAAATTCGAAAATATCTCAAATAATTGTTTTTACCTTTTTTATATAATTTATGCACAGTACGTGTCAATGTTGTACGTGTAATATGTTTAGCAGTATGATTTAATGCAATTTGACAGTAATCTACAAAATTTAATTTTTCTCTAATACTAAAACTTAAGTGTTCAATAGCAATCAATTTAGCTAATTCATATCTATTTTTTTCATCACTATACTTAAATAAAGAACCAAAATCAGTTGTAATAGTGTACATGGTCCTATTTTGTGATTCTGTTACAAATTTCCACGACAAAGTCCCATACCCTCTTCCTATTTTCCATTTGTATGTAGATTTGCAATAATTGTAGTGCACTTGATATTGTCCTCCTTCGATACTAAGTTTGAAAGCTCTAAAGTTTTTAATGTCTTAATTTTGATTAATGACAAACATTGATGAGGACTAATGTCTTATTTGTACAAGTGATAGAGTTTTTGGATTCATGATTTAATCCATGCAACAACAAGATTTTAAGTCTTCAAGGAAGTATACAAGTCAAGACTATCAAGATTTGAAGACAAGCTTTTATTGGATTAGATAGGAACTAGAGGTATAGTTTTAGAGTTATATGTTTTGATATCTCTAGTTCTACCTCTAATTGAGTAATGGTTTCTAAAGATTGCTCTATGAACTTAAAACGTTATTTCAAAATGTTTTTAATATGTTAAAATATGTTTTGTTATTTTGAAAACCATGCATCATGATTTCAAAACTTAAATGGTTCATAAACTCTTGTTGATTGAATGGAACTTATATGGTTGATTGAAATCATCATTTGTGTGTTAGAGTATTGTTGATACACAAATGAACATGTTTCAGTCGACCTAAAGTGGTCCAGGTATCGTCCATAAGTTAGTTTATCTTGTAGATGCATGTGTTGTCAAATTTGTTCATTTGTCAACCTGTGGACGACCATGAGGTCGACCGCAGTGAAGTCCGGTCGACCGGAGGATGAAAAATCATCATCCGGTGGTTGTCTAGTGAGCTTGAGGATGATGGTGCGGACAACCAGTCTGATATGCGGTCGACCGCACTTCCTGAGTGGGTTTCCAACAGCTTCATTTTTTACCTTTGGGAACAAACCTTTAAATACCAAAACCTTTGGAATTATTTCTAAGAATATTTTTTGAGCAAAAACATTGTATATCTTGATCTTATAACATCTTAGAAATATTCCAAAACCCTTTCTAAACATCAATCTTGTTAAAATCATTAAAGAAGGGTTTTTACATTCAATGGTGAATTTTGAGCAATCTTGACAAGCCATTACTCAAAGAGGTGATTGTGATTCAAATTGATATATCTTCACATTAAGGTGATATTTATCAAACTCTCTATCTTTTATTATTGATTGAAATTGTATCAAGGTTGCAAGTAGCATAAAACCCTAAGTGTTAGGATGAGCCTTGTGTAGGTTGTTTTGTATTTAAGGTTTGTTTGTAAAACCTTTGGGTGAACCTTGAATTGAATTGTATTGTTAGGATTCACTAAGGAGAGTGGTGAGATTATTGTATAATCAAGGTTGTGTTGTAAACTCAAGGGTTGAGTGAGCCTTGATTGGTTTGAAAGGTTATTTGTAAAACCCTAAGGTGAATTGGGTGAGCCTCTTTTGTAATCATTTATTGATTAGTGAAGGGATTTGATAAATCCTTGAGTAAGTAACTCCAAGGTAGTGGATTAGGTTTTGTTGGATAAACTGAACCACTATAAATCATTGAAAGCCTTAAAGCTTTTAATATCTTAATTTTGATTAAATGACAAACATTGACAATGACTAATGGTTTTATTGTATTAATAATGATCTCTTAGGATTCATATATCTAATCCTTGCAAGATCAAAGTTTCAATTCTTCAGAAAAGAGCTTTTGATGTCAAGCCTTGAAGATAAGAGTTTCTGGATTAGATAGGATCTAGAGGTGTAGATTTATTCTTTATTTATCTTTGATTATCTCTAGGTCTATCCCTTTGAGTAATGAGTTCCATAGGTTGCTCAATAAAAGTAAAATGATTTTCAAAATACAGGCACATACTTCAAAATCCATAAAATATAGTTTGCAAAATCTTAGAGTTGTTTGGAAACTTGTTCTGCATAGTTTTAATGCATTTGTGGTCGACCTGACAAAAGTGTGGACGACCACAAATCATGCGGTCGACCAGACTTCTCAGAGTATCGTCCGCAGATTGTCAAGAGTTCTCTGGAACACTTGCGGATGATGGAGCGATCGACCGGACTTTTGAGGTCATCGTCCGCAGGTTGTCAAGAGTTCTCTGGAACATTTGCGGATGATGGTGCGGACGACCCTCCTGATTTGCGGTCGACCGCACTTCTCCTGAGTGGGATTCAAACAGCCATTTTTATGACCGTTGGTGCATACTTATAAATACCCAATCGTTTAAACAACTCATATAAACTACTTTTTGAGCAAAAATCTGATCCTATTACTTCATAGAACCTCTGGAGATTATTTTGAAACCAAATCTTAACATTCATATTGTGAAATTCATCAAAGTGAGATTTATACAAAATCATTGGGGTTCTTGAGCAACTTACAAGAAAACATTACTCAAAGAGGTATTTATGCTCTACATTGATATATCTTCACATTAAGGTGATTTCATATATCAAACTCTTCTTATTCATATCTTGATTGATTTGTTCAAGGTTGCATTGAGCTTAAAACTCTAAGGGTTAGAGTGAGCCTTGAACCATAGAAAACTGTGTTTGTGTTAAGAGCTTCTTTTTCATTAATTGTTGTAATAGAGATAGGTGTGTAGACAAGGTTATATTGTAAAACTCAAAGTGTTGAGTGAACCTTGGTTGGTTAAGAGGTTTATGTTGTAAAACCCTAAGGGAATTGGGTGAGCCTCTATTGTATTCTCTCTTACTATATTAGTGAAAGGTTTTGTGAAATCCTTGAGTAGATAGCTCAAGGTAGTGGATTAGGTTTTGTTGGATAAACCGAACCACTATAAATCTTTGTGTTCATTGCTTCTTTTCTTGAACTCATCTTTTCATACTTTGGTTGAACACCAAGTGTTTGATATTTGTTATCTTAGAAAGCTTGTTTAATTTAAAGAAGAAAAATCGGTTAAAACCTAATTCACTCCCCCTCTTAGGTTTTTCAATCATTGTGTTCATTGCTCTAATTTCTGCATTTTACTTGAACACATTATTTCTTACACAACTAGCACACCAAGTGTTTGATATTTGTTGTCAAATAGGTGTTTTATTGAATTAGGTTGAAAAATCGGATAAAAACCTAATTCAGCCCCTTTTTAGGTTTTTCAAAGTTCTTATTTCGTGAAGTGCTTTTTGAAAATATTATATTTGAACTCTTTACCTTTCTCAGAACAAGGAATAAAACTTTCTTGAAATGGTGGTATTAATTTTGGCTGCCCAACATTTTTTTCTCCACCATCTTCATCAACTTCAAATGTATCATTTACTGGTGCTAGTGCTGACACTAGTGACTGGATAGAAAAATCAATTGTCTGTGGATATTCAAAATGAGCTGATGGTTGAAATTACCGAGAATGATAAATTGATCTATATAAAGATACTGAAAAAGTGTCTGCAATAAAAATTTCATTGAATTATTTTCATTGTTTCTTGACTTATTGAATTTAACATTTTTTTCTGTTTGGAGAGGAAATATAAATTGACTAATTGAAAATTCAAGAAAAAAATAAGAGAACTTGATAAAAAGTATTGATAATATAGAGAGACAATAAAATTGAGATTTGAGAAATGTATGAATAAAATTGAATTGAAAAAGATAATTTATATTGAATTTTTTTAAGCCATTGGTATTTCAATGGCTATATTACCTGCAACTATTTTTTTTTCTTTCTTTGAAAAAAAAATAAAAAGTCCAAGAAAAAAACAATTTTATTAGATTCATTAATTTTTAAAGTTTATTTGATAAGAAAATAATAGCAGAAAGTACATGACTACTTGACTAGATAGTCTAGATTAAGGAACAAAAAAAATAAAAGAAAACAACAACACATGGTAATAGTTGTCATTTGTGTGAGAAAAAAAAATAGCAACTTGAGCTTGGTAAGTTTGACTTAGATTAGTGGACAAAAAGGGGGAAAAAAAAGTAAATGAGACAAGACAATAAGTATCTTGATGTATTTGAGGGAAAAAAAATAAAAAGTATATAATTAGTAATTTGAGGGGTAAAAAATAGGCATAACAATTTGCATTGAAAAATGCACGTTTTTGCTTGAATGTTTTGAGGAAAAAGAATTTAAAAAGTGCATGATAAGTACTTTGAGTGGAAAAAAACTACATAATAAGTTGTCATTGATTTATTTGAGGAATTTTATTTTTAAAAAAGTACATGATAAGTATGATAAGTTTAATTAGGAAATAAAAAAGAAAAAAGAAAAAGAAAAACAAGATGTGTGATTATGATTTTTTTGAAAAAAAAATGATTAAAAGGGAAAAAAATTAATATATTAAAAATTAATTATATTTAATATTTTTTAGGTTTGAATAGTGGAGTAAACCGTTAATGAACTTTTGATTTCGATTCATGTCAGTTTCATGATTCATTAAAATAAAAAATTGATGGTTAATTAATATTCATGAATTGTAAATCTATTCAAGGGTTTTTGAACTATTAATCACTAACAAAATTCGATCCGATTCATCGATTCAAATTCAATCTTGAATTTTTAAACTATTAATCATGATTGAAATTCGATTCGATTTATGGATTCAAGTTAACCTTGGTCAGGCCAGATGCACTTTCTAGCCAATCCATTCTCTAATTTATAGACGTTACAATCCATAAGTTGAGCAAAAAAAATTCCTTTTTCAATCATATGAAAAAAAAAATTCAATCATATCACCGATTAAGGATGATGGCATTCCCATAGATTGAAATGATACTCCAAGTTAGTTAGAAGATATCCCAAAAATTTGGTTCATATCTTCGCGAAGTTGAGAAAGATTACTCCAAAAGATTTAATAAAGTCCGAAAATATTATTTCAAGATGTATTTTGCAAAAATAAATTGACAATCCAAATATCCTGCAATCCTTAACAAATGGAATTGCAAACAACAGTGCAAGATTCTAATTGATCACTTGGTCTTTTTCTACATTTATTTCATAGGATAAAATTCTCATGAAAGTGAATACAGACATTTGTACAGAAGTGTTATTAGCTTCATAATTATTCAATTGATTCAACTGGAAGGATAGAAGTCAGGCTCATTATACGAGGTCTTGAATGACAAGAAGTCTTGAAACTGGGAGCTACCATCTGTACTACGGACATCCATGGCATTGATTGAGGAAGTAGAAGCTAATTGTTCTTTCGGAAGATGTTCTGATGAGATTATTGGCCAGTTTTGTGATTGCAACTGCATTACAGGCCGAGCCATGCTGGTATGGCCTTGTATAATCTGCTCTATAGAACATGGTTCCATTCCACTCAATCCACAAGAAGAAATTGACAGAAGAGAGAGAGCACGTGGAAATACTGATGCTTCATCCAAATCAGAGCTAGTAGCAGATGTATTTTTGCCTATAAGTTCTTTCAGGAGTTAGAGAAAGCATATGCATCTAAAACTAAATGCATTCATTTGTCCGAAATTGAATGAATACATTTATTTTAATTACAAAAATTAAGAAAAACATTTGAGTTAAAATAATTATTCCATTATTTTTGTTATTAATTTGATTATTGTCAAGATTATTTATTAGCGAGATTATTTGTTATCAGTGGAATTTAAATATATTTTATGTGTAATTCATCAAAGATATCAAATTACTTTCTTAAGTATAGCACATGTTGTTACAAAATGCATTCATTCCAAGAAAGAAATCATTATGTAGAATACATTTGTTAATAATCTAAGACGCCGAGCATTTTAGAGATGAGAAATTTACCTATGTTGAGATATTTTTGAGGCAAATTCAGTTTCCTATCTGTATGAGCCAAAGGACTGATCCAGGAATTTCCTGCTTGTCCCATCTTGAAGCTGCAAAAACTTTCCCATGTTGCATTTGAGGTTGGTGTTGGTGTCTTGTTCAAGAGAAAATTTTGAAATCTCCCATCTATTAAGGTTCCAGTGGAAAAAAAAAATTAGTATATTCTTGACAATAAATGAAATAATAGTGCACTATCAACTTTCCAATTGCAAGACAAAATTAAATGGAATTTGCAATACAGGATCACAGAATTTGGAAAGCACCATAAATGGAAGATGAAAATCCAGATGGGCGAAAATGGGCAGCCTCTGGATGTGGCCTGCGCCTTCTGGCATTGTGGTCAGAGAGACGCCTACGACAGCTTCGTTTCATGTCATCAAATTCAGACAAACTATGAAACCTGTAAAACAGTAATTTTGAAATTAATCCTGTCCTGTTTTAGCATCCTTAAACAATAATCTCAAAGAAATTAACTCATGCTCAACAATGTAGGAAGTAACTAGCCTGCTGCATTGTTGGCAAAACCGACGTTCCAAACCAGCAACAATGACCTTTGGGCTTTTGGAATGAGTTTCACAGATTTTATGCCGACGATGATAATCTTTAGCAGATACAAGATCAAGATTGCATCCCTCGACTTGGCACCGAGTAGTTTGTGAGTTCTGATTCGAAGATTTTGATCTCTTTGGCATATTAGAAGAGAGGGGAAACAGAGAAGGAGATGGACGAGAATTACCAGAAGCAATAGTTTCAGAATCTCCAGATTTTCCAAGCTTCAAATTAACCATTGATAAAGAAGATCAAGAAGAAGATGAATTCTTGTCTTTATCTAGTGTGATCAAATCATTTTCAGACACAACTTTCAGGGTAAACTAAGTCAAGATTCCTGGAAGCATCTTCTATCTCAGGGGCATGAAGGTTTTAGATGTTTGTGAATTCCAATTCTTTAGCACTAAATTTCTGCAAATCCCATAATGAAGGAGCTTCTGAGCTCCAACCCCATCAAGCAAATAATTATAAGCTTTGTAAATGACACATTTCTTGATTTCAGGAGAGAAAGTGGATCACAAGATTCAAAGGAATGGATTAAGGTACAAATGTTGAAGAACTAAGATCATATCAGAATTCCCTGACTAAAAGGCAACACAAAATGGTCTAGCTACAAGAAATGTATAGGGTGGATAGCCAAGTTGTATTGGTTCCCTAGAGATAAACGGATTAGATAGCATGTCCCCCATGCCTGAAAGAGACCCACATACCATAACTTCACTAGGCAATATGAGAAGCCAAATCAAAGAGAAAAAGCCATTGAATCAGTACAATACTATCTTTGTAGATCATCACTTTCTTTCCATTAGCCTATGATGACATCAATTTTCTTCCCCACCAGAATTGAGAGTGCAATTCCACTTGTCAGATTTCCAATGTGGGCTCCTCTTCTTTCCATTTTTTGACCAGACATTAAACGATAACCACATACTCTTCAAGGCCTGGTCCTGGTAACAATCACATCTCCCACTAAAGGCAAAAGCAACAACATTTTTTTATTCAATCACTATAACAGCTCCTAAATATAGAAAATGAGTTTCATAATAATAATACTAGGATTAAAATTGGAGATTAACATAAGAAAAGTTTTTCTTTCTTTTTCTGGTCTAAATAAAATGTTGGGTTTATTCAAACATATTCCCGACTGATCTCCTAATTAATTATCGAACATGTTCAACAACAAACCATAAACTTGTTCCCAAAGCAAGGAAAAGGATAAAGTTCAAATAAATAAAACTTACCCTAAGGAGAAAAAGGTAATTTACCTAAACTATTCGCAGGAGATAAAAAGTAAATTATGGGGTTTCGCACTCCCTTACAGTCTATTAATGTTTTAGGCAAAGTATCTTAATAACAATTAAACTTTCTTTAAATTAAAGTTATGCACTTAATTTTTCTTCCTTGCACTAAAACATTTTTTTTGTCTAGATATTGTACTTCCTTCACTAAATATAAAGTTCAAATAAATAAAACTTACCTAAGGAGAAACAAGGCAAAATAGTGAAACTAGTTCCTTACCATTTTTGTTGTGGTGATATTGGTTCCTCATCATTTTTTTTTACAAATTTAGGTCCCTCAACAAATTTGTTGCACATTAGATCTTTATGTTAAAATTAGTGTTAAATCTAACGAGGTAAACGGGCATTGACCTTTTTCCCCAAACATTAAAAGACATTTTGGGTATAATACTGAGTAGCTTGTTTTAAAATAAAAAAAATACACATTCCCCATTCTACCTCACTTTAAACGAAGGTGGAGAATCTCACGACAATGGGGCAAATTTGTCCAAATATTTCAGAAGATTGGAGAAGTTGAGAGGTTATACTAAATAAATTTCTTGGCTTTCTTCTTTCAATATGCTATCAGGAATTTGGTTCTCATATTTGCATTTCATCAGAGCTTATTGGGTTGCAACTGCAGGCCTCTCTGCAAGCATTCTTTGGCTTGGGAACATTATTTTGCTGAGATACTCCATCATCCGATTCACATTGGAAAACCAACAACAAAGACACACCAAAGTAAATATTAAAATTCAAAAAAACCAATCATACTTCAAATGAAATTATTTAAATCTTTACCTATCATTGAAGAGCATTCCTATACTGAAACTACCAAAACTTTGAATTTGTTACTACTCTTACAAATTCTTCTTCCATACTCTTCTCCATCTTTATTAATAAACCCAAGAAGATCCCCAAACCTTCAAGCTTTGTTTTCCCCTGTTATGAAGAAAACCTTTCATTTTCTGCAAATGGATCGTTCTGGACTCTCAGAAATAGAGTTCGAATCCCCGAAACAGAACACGAAAGCGAAGCAAACATTTCTGCAGCCCCGTGGTACGATTAAAGCGAAGATTTTCAAGTCGATTGCAAAATCAGCTGCTGAGATTTTGACTATGGGTAATGGGGTCCAAGAAACGGAACGGAGGATCCCTCGCCTCAACTTCGACTACACTGCATGAAACTCCAATGTGGGATCACTTCCGATGCAGATCTCGGTGACATATTTGACAGAAAAATAGACGGAACGATGGTCATATTAGGGTTTGACGAAAAATATGTCAACGACTCCCCCAATTCTCTGTCGGGTAGAGAGCTCAAGAATAAGGAGGCGGCGGCGACAACCATAGAAGTGGAATTGAATGGTAGTGGCGGTGGTTGGTGGAGATGCCAGATAAGGAGGATTGAGTTGGTGGAGGTTGGGGATGACGCCTACAATTGAGAAATTTCAACTATAATTGTTTTTTCTTCTTTTTGAGGGAGAACCAGATTTTGTTTTAAAAAAATAGCCTTTGGTAAAGGTAAATAGCGGGAAGACAAAAATGGCCCTGCTCTTTTTATAAAAAAAAACATGTTTATTGAATGTGTGCCTTTATTAGTATACGCTACACTTTAAAATTTTATTTTTAATTTTTACACTATCTCTTTATTTTATTTCTTACATTAAACTCTTTCAAATTTCTATCAAAATTTATTAAATCAGAGTCATTTTGAACAAAATAAATGTCTAAAGAAGCTAGTTTTTTTATTATCTAACTACTTTCATTCGTTTATTACGAAAATTTTCTTAATATTATTTGTTAAAATAAAAAAATGAATCTAGTTTATATATGGTTTGAATTGATAAAATTTGTTTGTTTTAATGCATGACGCATATTGTTTATAAATGATGTATTTATGTTTATATGGATAAATTTTGGTGTAAAATGGATGAAATTTGAATAAAAAAAGGAAAAAAATTGATTGTGATTGGGTTGTCCATCGACCCGTTTGGTTGGGCGCAACCCCCTGAGAGCTTCCCGTTCGGACGGGCTTGATTCAGACAAATTTATTTTGTTTGGATTGATCATCGGACAAATTCAATTTTTTTTCAATTCATGAAAAAATTCGTAAATATTTTAAAATATATGTAAATTGAAGATAAAGTATATAAAATATACTTGATTATCATCGATAAATAGATCGGAATCAAAATTGACTTCTACATCTTCCATTTTTTTTGAATGTATTGAGAGAGTTTTTTTTAGAGTGATAAAGTAGAGAGAGAAATATCAAGGGTAAAATTGAAAGAAAATGTGTATATTTAATAAATCGGTTATGCATTTAGTAATTTTTAAAAATAAAGTAAAAAAGATTGATCGATTGAATTGACATAAAAATAAACGAAAAGATCTAATGTGCAACAAAAAAATTATTGAGGGATCTATATTTGTAAAAAACAATGATGAGGGACTAATGCCAAAAAAAATGTTAAGGGATTAATTTCTCCATTTTGCCAAGAAATTTTTTTTATCTAAACTATTCAAAGAGATAAAAAAGTAAATTATGGGGTACCCGCACTCCCTTATTAAGAACCTAATAATGTTTTTCTAACTAAAAAGTTTCTTACTATTCATTAGAGATAATCAGATATGATTATATTTATATTGATTGGGTGCTACTCAAAGTTGAAATCGAGTTTAGTCTTGACTGAACTTAAGTTGTTTCTTTACGTATTTGAATGGAATTCATATTTCAAAATATTTGACTCGTTTGAATTATTCAAAAATGAACTACATATATATTTTTTAAATTTTTCTCTTTTTTTAATTTTAAAAAATAATTTGAGCTCACTTAACTTGAAAATTAACTTTTCGCTTAAATTCAAATCTATTAAAAATTTAATAAGTCAAGTTCAAAACTTAATTTTTTCAAACTTATATCAAATTCGAACTCTAGGTGCCATTATAATGCGGAAAAACATGCACCTATAAAAACATTCTTTTCCTCACGTCAAAGAATGAAAGAACCGTCAAAACTAGGAATGCAATATGTTTAAATGTGCCTAACCTGGTCGGTGCGTATTAATGCTTAACATCTTTGATGAGAATTGACCTCTCCCAAATGTCCATTCATGATTACTTAAAAGACGATTAATATAATGACGCCAAACTTGTAATAAAGAAGAAAATAGCTTTCTATATTTAAAAGTCATGACTAATATTTATAAATAAAATCATGAATTTCCAGAGTAAAATTATAAAATGTACATTAATCAAATTACTTTAATCAAATGTACATTTTAAATCATAATGCTTATTTTATCTAAAATACTTGTCAAAAACTTTTACTCACTAAATCTAGAAATATAAGTTGTTGAAATTACTTTTACATATATCAATAAAAAAATTTATTGCTAAAATGCCCTTAATTATTATATCTTGGAAATAAAAAAGATAAAATAAAGTATGTTTTAAGAAGAAAAAAATATAAAGGCTTGTCTTGAAAATAAGAAAGACGCGAGAGAAGAAAGATAAAAATAAATAAGGATAATATTGGAAGTCAATGATAAAATATTATAAAAATATTATATTAAAAGATTTCATCTCATGACTTATATTTTTGGATGAAGGGAGTATTTATTTACTTATCAACGTCATATATTAATGGGATAATCATTATTTCATCCGTATAAAAATATAAGATATTTTGAGACTTTTTAGAGTTATTTTATACTTCCTTAGTCCCAGTAAGATAGGCAGCTAGACACCTCCTATTCTTCACACATATTAAAAAACATGTTTAATGATATTGAAATTGTGAAACTTTTCTACATTTTTCATACTTTGTTCTTATACTAGAATTTATCCAACAATTACTTTTTCATTGAAATACTAATTGAATTTATTAAATTATTTTTTTGGTAACCTATCATAAATACATGAAATTTTTTTATATGAAATGTTTAATTATATTGGGACTAAAAATAATTAATTGTACTAGAATTATGTTTAGAGTTCCAAAACTATTTTTGAAAATGAATTGTTGAGTAAATGTATTAAATAAGAGCAATTTTGTTAATTGAAAAATTAACTATACTCTAAATAGAGAAATTTGATTATAATTTGGGACAGATGAAAATAAAAACAAAGTCTATCTTGATAGGATGCAGGGAGCATATTTTTTCTAATATTACTACTACTCTTAAATGAGGAGAGATCAAATAAATGGTTTAATTCCAAATTTTTAAAAAATAGTATGACATAATAAATGAGTATATTTTAGGGATCTACTCTCTCTATTTCATATTAAGTGTTATTTTAGATATTTGCATATTTATTAAAGATGTTGAAAACAATACAAAATTTAATATTAAGTTCCAAATCTATCCTTAATAAATATTCTAATTCAATTTTTCATTATCTTTGTTTATAGTAATGATTACTCACATTTTCTTTTCATTAGAATATAATAATAAATGGCGTTAGAAATACACTTAATATGAAACAAAAGTAAACTTTTAAAATGACACTAAAAATGCAATGCATAGAGTATATTATTTTCTTAATATGTGTGAAATGCTCAAAGTATCTTATATTTTAGGATGGAGGAAGTATTTTTTTAAATGGATAATTATTTAATTCATTCTCATTTTATACTCTTACATTAAATTTTTAAACTTATTAAATAAACTTATAGCTCCAATTAACCATTAATTACATTACCATTTTTATACTTACTCAAAAAGTACAATTTTTATTAGTTTTTTAAGAATTTGAAAAAAATTACTATCTATTTCTAGAATTATACAAATAGTGTAAATTAACTTATTCTATGATCTTTGAACTGAAATTCTATCACTACCTCCATATCCTAAATATAAATCATTTTAGTTCGAACATTTTGTCCTAAAATTTAATAATCTCACTCTTCTATAATTGAGATAGGACATTAAATATAAGAATTTTTCAAATTGAGTACAGATACTTTTTTTTGTTGTTTTTTTTTTTTTGTGATGAAAACAAGATACTTACATCTACTTATATCATACAAAATGTTAAAACGACAACTATAGAAAAAAATGTGAATTTTTATGTGTATAAATATTATAGTCATTTCTATCCGCCCCAATATCAACCAGGACTGGGAGCATATATCCTTTGTGCCTTTCTCTCTCCAATAATTATAGAGGAGAGAAACTGCTATTCTACACGCAAGGCATGATTGGCTACAAAAATTAATTTGATCTAAAGAAGGTTGGTGAATGAGCATTGAATAAAGAGGGTTTTCAACTACTACGAACATCAATTTCTACATTAAATACATTCTTGCTATTTCAATATCAACAACCGTTTGATGCAAGTGTAATCGAACTCAGATCATTTTTGGGTTTGCTGGTGACTGAAAAGACAAGTCCAAAAAAATGCAGTTTCACGTGGACATGTTCAATAGCAATTCATAAATATAATTTTTCTTTTTTCAAACTCTTTTTTCTTTTTTCTTTTTTGGAGAACAAAATGTTAGCAAATTTATCACCCTATGAAAAAGGGAAAATAAATGTGTTGGCATAAAAACATAACCGATTAAAATAAGGAGCTAATAAAACCCTCTAATCGATAAAGACCTAGATGATGATGATATCGACTAATTGGTTTTGTCGATAGAAGATTAGGTAACGATTGAAGGAAAATGCGATGGTCATAAATGCCTTCCTTGTTTTTTGTGTGGTCATGATTGAAAAAGATAAAGTTAGTTTGTTGAGTGGAAATCGAGTTAAAGTACTACCCAACTACTTCAAACATGTAGAGATGGATATAAATGTGGTTTAGGTTATGAGAAAGTGGCTCCAAGAGATATGAGGAAACAGGAAAACGTGACTTGGTGGAGATTGGAGGCTAAAGAAATTAATCGATGCGGATTGTCTATATATAAGGAATAATAAAGGCAAAGTTAGAAAACCACATACATTTCAACATCAAATTACAAATAGCTTATCTTTTCCAAGTACTATTTCTAGCTTTATCTTTCTTATTTTTCTTAAGTTTATAACTTGTTTAGTTTGCTTTCTTTACCGCATTATAGTTCAAATTCTTGCCTTGCTATAGGTTTAGATTCAAGTTAGTTAGGCTGAAAAGTTATTATAATTTCTTGAGCTCCTCGATTAATACAATTCATCCATATCTTCTCATCATTTAAATCATATTGTCCTACCATTACCAATTTCGTCATACATTTAGAAATATTGAAGCCTTTCTCTAAGGATCCACTCTAAAAAAGAGGTTTTACATACTCAACAGCCTTTTCAGTTATCTAGCTCAAACTCAAAACTGGCATTGAAACTTGATTTATCAGCCGATTTAGGACTCATAAGTTGATAGTTTGATTTATTACTTACTTCATCTAGTCGTATTTCGATCCACAACAAAATCTAACTTTTTAAAAATATTTTTTAAAATCCCAAGGATTACCAAAGAAATTATAGCTACCAAACTATTTGACAAACACATTGTGATTTTTCACAACTTTTTTTTTCTCATGGAGATAATTAAACATAAATCAATGCTTACATTAATTACTTCATATTGATTAATTGTATTTAGTCAAAAATTTACTTTGACAGTGTTAAATTGGTACTTTAGTGGCAAGTGCAACTAAAATGAAATAAAGTGTGAAAAAAAATATTGTTGAGAAACACAAAATTTAAACATCATAAAGTCATTAATGTCAATTAAAATAAGATTAGAATGAACATGAAATAAGAAAAATAAATTTATGTTTTTTTTTTAAAAATACAAGAACTATTATGAGAATGATTTGAATCACTGCAAATTAGCAAAAAGTCTATACCTACTTTTTTCATTCATAGATGATAGAACTTAGGCAAATTAGCAAATTTTACCCCCAAATGTTATTCAATTGATGTCTAAAGCCCCTAATATTTAATTTTAATATTTAGATCCCTTAAACTTTTCATGGTTGGTGGATAAAGCCCTTTTAACCAGATGTGGACAAATTCAGGTGATGTCAACTGACGGAGGCCTTTTTTTAGTTAATCATTAAAGGGTATTTTCATCCCTATCACCGTTTACCCAAATCTCCAACTCTTTTCAAAGGAGAGAAAATAACTCTGGTTTTTTTAATAGAAGAGAAAATAACTCTTGGTGCCTGAATATTGAGAATCCACTATTGTTGGTTCTTGAAGCTTTTTTAGCAAAAATTAGGACTAAAACCCAAAACTCCTTTAACCTAAAGCTTCTATTGATGGGGTTTGTGTGTATTTTTTTATATTTGCCATAAGATCAAAATTTTCATCATATTCCTTATCATAATCGTCATCATCAATTTCAAAGAAAGATATTAGTTCATTGATGGGGGTTTGTATGGCTTTTTTTACATTTGCCATAAGATCAAATTTTTCATCATATTCCTTATCATAGTTGTCATCATCATCTTCAAAGAAAGATATTAGTTCAGGGAAGGAAATTAATTCATGTTCTCCCACGACATACAACAAAATCCCATCTTCTTTAGTCTGTGCTTTAATTCATTATGCTACCTCATAACCTCAATCATCACACCACAACAAACACTGAAAGAAATTTAAGTAGTTTCCAAGATCCTAAAGAAAAAGTCTCATTACAATTTTTGGTGTTTGGGCTAGGCCATGTCAGTCTTTTGTGGAATGCACTCAACTATGGTGGGAGGAATATGGCTAAGGTTAGGGCATACATTTGGGGGAAAATTTGTGTGTACATATAGATAATTTATTTTCTATTTCAAAGAGAGAATTAAGGAATTTGGGTAAACAATGATGGGACTACCCTTTAATGATTGACTAAAAAAGGCCTTTGTCATTGACCTCACTTGAATTTTTCTAAATGTGGTTAAAAGGGATTTATCCACCAACCATAAATAGTTTGAGGGCTCTAAATATTAAAATTAAATATTAAGGGCTTTAGACACTAGTTGAAAGATGTTTGGGGGTAACATTGGCCAATTTGCCATAGAAATATTAAATAAACATACTACAAGATTAAGATGGATAGTTTAAATTTGACATGAAAATTTAAGAGAATGAGACCTTCTTTCCTAAAGACTTTAAAAACTCTATGACTAATCTTTGAACCATATTTTACCAACAAGAGTTGACACAAGTGGTAATGAGGTATTGTCCCTTAAGAAATGTCTCCAATTTGAGCCTTGAGTATGATAAACTCTATCGATTATGTCAACTCTCAAAAGATCTAATCGCAAGAGCAGACTCAATTAGAAATAGATCGTAAAATGGACAGAAATGCCAATTGTGTAATGCCCCAAAATTCTAGATAAAAATCTATTGTCTTGATTATGATTTATCTTTTGGCAAATGAGGATTAAAAAGGGAGAAATAGAAATTATGGTCAAAGTGTGAATATTCAAAAGTTTAAGGATGCAGTTGAGAGAAAATATGAGTGCAAGGACCTAGTTGTAATTTTGAGAAAATTTTGGCCTTTTATTCCACTTCTTGGCTGCCCCATTTATTGAAGAAAAGAAGATATTATATCTTCTTGATTTATTTTTTTTCTTATCTGAAATAAAATAAATTAAAATGAGTTGAAAGGGGGTGAGGTGTCTTAATGCTCATGGCACCTCTTGGGGCTTAAGAATTATAGGCTAGGTGACTCAAGGATCTAACCTAGCTTAAATTTTTTCCTAAGGGTATGCTTGGTTAGGGAGATTTGAATGGGAAGGGAAGGGAGGGGAGGGGAGGGGAGGGGAGGGATTTTTTTTTTTAAAACTCCTTTGTTTGGTTCACTTTTAGAAAGGGAGAGGAAGAAAAATTTGGAATAAAAATCCCTCTCCTCCCCTCATTTTCTTCCCCTCCAAAAGTAGGGGAATTTGGATGGGAGGGAAAATATAGATAGATAATTACTAAAGTACCCTTACTAAAAAAGATCATTCATCACTATAATAAATATTATAAGGGTTTAATAGTCAATTTAAGTATATTTTCCATCCCCTTCCCTTATAAACCAAACATAGATATTTTCTCTCTCATCCCATTCCCTCCTATCCTTACACTCCCCTCCCCTCCCCTTCTTACCCTCCCCTTCCCTCCATTAAAATTCCTAAAACAAGTTGTGTTATTTGCTTTATTTTTGCTAACTACTTGAACACACTATTTCACACACTATTTGAACCAAGTGTTTTATATTTGTTGTTTTAGAAAATATTGTTTTAATTAGGTTAAGAAAAATAGGATAAAACCTAATTCACCCCCCTCTTAGGTTTTTCACATTCCATACTAATGGTTGGAAAAGCCATAGATGAACTTTGAGCATTGCTTAGAGTTTGTATTTGCAAGCCATGAAATAGTTGCAAAAATTCTGAAGCAAAGTTCATTGCCCTTTGAAGAATGAGGGGATGATGCATACTAGGTTGATCTAGAAAGTCACCTGATCAAGATTGAACTATAAATCCCACATAATATAAGCAAAGAATGTTATTAGTGCCAATTGACCTTGAAGACTTCATACAACATATAAGGGAAAGAATAATCAAGAATAGAGAACTCAATAGGGATAGAGATACTTCAGTGACCATTAAATATTCATTGAAAAAGTAATTCAATGTCTGATTTCCTTTGCCACAATCATTACAATATGTGGGAATTTTATCTATCCTTTTACTAAGATTAACCTTAGTAGATAATATGTATTGGATACAATGCTAGAGAAAATGAATGATTTTGGGGTTGCTTTAAGTTTCCATAGAGTTTTCCAAATAGATGACTCATTGTGGGAAAAAGAAGGCAAGTTGTGTCTACCTTCATCAAGAGAATGCTTGAAGAACACATGATAAGCACTCTAAATAGAAAATTGTCTATTTTCAATAAACCCCAAATGAGATTGTTTATCTGTTGGCATATATTGAATCAATTGGTTCCAATTTGAGAATCCATTGGTAGACATCATGGCGTAATACCTAACTAACCACATGTTTTCAATGTTTGGCAAGAATACTTTAAAGAGTTGGAATCATGCATTGAATGTTTGGCAGAATAATTTGGTCATCACCTAATTGCCCACAATATTTGGTAATCTCTTGGCTATAAATTTCTATGTAAGCAATTGAGAAGCATTAGCCTCTATTAGAAATAACTTCTCATTTGTAAGCTCTTAAGAGATTTTATTTGAAGTATTCCAACTTATCTTTTGGTGAACTGCTGGAATACATTTTAAGAGTTCTATTTGAGAGAAAGAGCATTTTGGGAAATTGGGAACTGAGGTCGAGATAAATTTGTATTCCACATTTGGTTATCACATTAGTGGAATTTGTGATCTCCCTACGTAGATGTAAGCACATTATCAAACTACTTAAATATTTTGTCTCTTTCTCTTCGTTATTTATTTGTTATTATATCCCAATTGTTATTTTGACATGTTTTCGCACAACAATTGGTATTAGAACTAAGTTCCAACCTTGGCCCAATTGCTTTAATTTTGAGATAATAACTAGTTGAAATTATGCCACAAGACTCTTCAACAACATTGACAATGGAGGTTCCACAGGTAACTGCGTCTACGTCATCAATGTCGAGTTCCACAATGTTGATAAAGAAGGTGCTGACAAATGGTAAAATTGATGTTGAAAAATTCGATGGAACCAACAATTTCACTATATGGCAATATGAGATGATGGATGCTATTTATCAACAAGAGCTTGATATTGCACTTGAAGAAATTAAGCTAATATCTATGAATGATTCTGAATGGAAGTAGGCTAATCGTAATGCTTGTGTTACGATTCGTTCGTGTCTCACTAGGGAACAAAAGATTCCATATATGAATGAGACTTTTGCAAGTAAACTTTGGAAAGAACTGGATAAACAATTCTTGACAAAAAGCTGCCAGAATCAACTATACTTGAAGAAGAAATTATTTTGTTTCCAATATCAATCAATTACATCTATGCATAATTATATTGGAGATTTAAATAAGTTGGTAGTTGAGTTGATGAACCTTGAATGATCTATTAAGGATGAAGATAAAACATCCTTGTTACTTGTGACTTCTCTTCGAAATGAATATGATCACCTTGTTACTACGATACTTCATGAAAAAGATCAAATTACTTTTGAAAAAGTATGTGGTGCTTTTGACGAGCGTGTCGTTGCGTTATCAAATTAAATTCCAAACTTTAACCAATTTATGCAGTTAGGGCAAATAACGGTCGAACCCACATGAACTTGTAAAATCTCAAAATAAGTAAACTGATTGAGATTTGGGGGGAAAAAATTCAATTTTTATCTAAAAAAATAAAACTTTAAATAAAATAACTCACAAATCAATTAAGAATCAATGGATAGAAAAACGTTAGCAAGGACTTCGTATTTCGGTTTTATTTATTCGGGACTAATCATTGATAATAACCTATTTGAGTAATGATTTAGAATTTCGCGTAGCACAGCAAATTCCAATTCCTGTAAATTTAGGTTAATTCTCGAGAAGCACGACAAATTAGCTCTAACCTAATCAAACTAAATTACCAAATCGCTCGCATAAAATAGTCAATTAAGTTATTTAGCTCGAGGACAACATCAACATAGATTACATAAAATTAATGGCCAATTAAAATCATACAATTTGTTTCAAACAATTCCCTATCAATTAATCAAACACAGATTTAAATTAATTAATAGTTACTACTTTTGGTTATCGAAAACCGATTATGCATAACCCTAGTTAATCAACTGTGTAAAACAATTAAGATGGCCAATAATAATTGAAATAACACAATTGATAGAATAAAACCAAGAATTGTTCAAATACTCAAATAGAAATAATGATTCCTTGAAAAGATCAGATTTTTAATGACAAAACAAAAATCTCATATTCCCGAATAAAGTAAACCTAATACATGTCCTTGCCAACTATAAACGTTTACTCACAATCCATAAAAGAAAACATTATAAAAAGATTAAGGGAAAGAGAGAAACTCATTAGTCGGAAATTCGATTTCCCGAGAAGTTCCAACCCTTGATCTCCTATAATGCTTGGGAACAAAGTATCTAAGGTGCTTGACCACCCGAAACTAAACTATTAAGTCCTATAAATAGTTAGAAAAGGTTCTAGGGTTAATTACACAAGAGTCCTAAATAGAAACTACTTAAAAATAGCTTAAAAACTTTAATTCGGAGAGCGGATGCTGCCAAACTTCTGAGGGTGGACGTGTGGGGTCTAATGGATACGGCCACTTTTTGGCCTTGCGCTTCCACTTACTCTTCCCACGCGTCCACTTCTTTTTTCTTCCAAAAAAATCATCTTAAAGCTTTCAATTTCTTCCCATTCCGTCTAAATATCTTCTAAAACCTTCAAAGGACCTGAAAACAAAAGTATAAGTGTAAAGAATCATTTAAAGCACAAAAACACATAATTAGCTAGATTTAAACTCAATAAACAACACGATAAACACTAGAAAACCAAGCTAATTATGGTTCAATCAGCTTTGTATGACAATGAGATCCGAAAAAAAGATAAGAAGGAACATAAAAGTTATTTAGTAGGAGAAGCCTAAACCATAAGAGGTTGTGCTCCAAATCAAAGTCCCAGGAGAATGAGCAAATCTCATTCCAGGGACAGACTTGCCAAAGACAAATGTGTCGTTTGTCATGAAAAATGACATTGGAAGAAAGATTGCCCAAGGTTGAAAAATAGATATATAGGTAAATCTATTTCAAATGTTTGTGTAGCCAATAACGATTTAGAATTTGTGTTGGTCAATTATTTATTAAATTCTTGTTCAAATAAGTGGATTTTGGATTTGGATTGTACTTATCATGTGTTCCAATAAGGAGTGGTTCTTTAATTTTGAAGAACTAATTGTAGAGTTGTCTACTTGGGCAACAACAACACTTTGAAAACAATCGGGATAGGATCAATTCGCTTAAAGTGCATGTATCAACAAAAGTTCTAATAGATGTTCGGTATGTATCAAATCTTAAGAAGAATCTAATCTCTCTAGAAGTTTTAGAATCCAAGGGTTACACTGTAACTATGCCAGGTGGAGCTCTTAAAGTTGTTTATGGCGCACTGGTATTGATGAAAGGTATCAAGAAGAACAATTTGTACTATTTACAAGGTGATGCAGTTATTGGAACAGTAGCCACTGTTTTAATTGAAAACCAAGACTCGAAGATTACCAGACTGTGGCATATGCGTCTAGGAAATCCTGGTGAGAAAGCTCTATAGAAGTTGGTGAAACAAGGCTTGTTGAAATGTGCCAAAACTAGTGATCTTGAATTCTATGAGAATTGTGTTATAGGAAAGCAATCAAATGTGAAGTTTATACAATGATCCACAATTGGGAGGTATAAACTATTTTGTCACTTTTGTTTATAACTTTTCCAAAAGAGTTTGAATGTATATCATGAAGACTAAAGATGAATTGTTAGATCGTTTCCTTAAGTGGAAGACGATGGTTGAAAATCAAATGGGCAGAAAGATCACGTGATTTTGAACGAACAACGGTACATAATATACTCAAGTATCCAAGATTATGACATTATCCGACATTTCACAATAAGAAGCAATACACAACAAAATGGTGTAGTGGAACGTATGAATCGAACTTTACTGGAGAAAGTTAGGTGTACATTGTCCAATGCTAGTTTGGGCAAACAATTTTGGGCTAAGGCGGTGATGTATGCAAGCCATCTTATCAATAGGCTACTATCTATTGCATTAGGAGACAAGACACCTATGGAGGTCTGGTATGAAAAATCTGTTAATGATTATAACTCTTTACATATATTTGGTTCTACTTCCTATTATTATGTAAAAAGTCAAAATTAGATCCAATGGTTAATAAAGCTCTGCTCATAGGAATTTTCTTTAGAGTGAAAGGATACCCATTTTGGTGTCTTGAAATAAAAAAGATAATTTTTAGCAAGGATGTAGGATATCCTGATAAAGATAATGTTCGCTACAAGGTTAGACTGGTGGCAAAGGGTTATGCTTAGAAGGTAGGAATATATTACAATGAGGTATTCTCTCTAGTTGTAAAGCATTCATCTATTAGAATTCTAATGGCCTTGGTAGCATAGCTAGATTTAGAGCTTGTATAGCTTGATGTGAAGACAACTTTCTTACATAGTGATTTATAAGAGGAAATCTATATGACATTACCAGAAGGTTTCAAAGTTTTAAATTTGGTGTGTAAACCTGACAAGTCGTTATATGGATTAAAACAATCTCCAAGGTAATGATACAAACGATTTGACAAGTTTTTGCTCAAGCAAGGATACACATAAGGTAAGTTTGACCATTGTGTGTATTTTAACAAGCTACAAGATGGTTCTTTTATCTACCTTTTTTTGTACATTGATGACATGTCGATCACCTCCAAGAATTATGAAGAAATAGAAAAGTTGAAGGCTCAACTAAGTAAAGAATTTGATATGAAAGATCTTGGAAAAGCTAATAAAATTCTCAGCATGAAAATTAGCAGAAACAGGAAGAAAGACAATCTTTGTCTTTCTCAAAAGCAGTATTTGAAGAAAGTACTACAATGTTTTGGAGTCAATGAGCAATCAAAACCTATAAGTACTCCACTTGTCCCTTATTTCAAGCTCAACTCTAAAATGTCTCCCAGTACAGATGCATAACGAGAGTACATGTCAAATGTTCCATATGCAAATGTTGTCGGTAGCTTGATGTATGCAATGGTGTGTACGATGCCTGACATTTCATATGATGTTAGAGTAGTAAGCAAATATATGCACAATTATGAAAAAGGACATTGACAAGTTGTGAAATGGATTTTGAGGTATATTTTTGAAAACTTTTGATTATAGTTAATGTTTGAGCGGGATGATTTAATTGGTCACTGTGCAATTGGATATGTTGATTTTGACTATGCCAGTGATTTAGATAAATAATATAAAGCTCCAGTAAGTTACTTTGCAATCAATAGTTACTTTGTCTACAACAGAAACATAATATATTGATTGAACCATAATTAGATTGGTTTTTAGGAGCTTAATGTGTTGTTTATTGAGATAAAATCTACCTAATTGTGTGTTTATGTGCTTAAATTGGTTCTTTACACTTTTATCTTTGTTTGCAGGTATTTTGAAGGTATTTTAATATGTTTAGAAGACATTGGAAGAAGATAGAAGCTTTAAGAAGTTGTTTCGCAGGAAAAATGGAGTGGACGCGCCTCAGAAACCAATTGGACGCGCACTTGAAGAAGTGGACGCATCACTATTCATCCACGCGTCCATTCTCAGTAGTTTTGGAGCCTCACTCGTCCACTTGGACGTTTCTGACAGCCTCGCGCGTCCACTATCCGAATTGAAGATTTTGGGCAGTTTTTGAGTAGTTTTGAATTAGGACTCTTATGTAACTAACCCTAGGACATTTTCTAACTATTTATAGGGTTTATTAGCTTAGTTTTTAGGGGTCAAGCACTTTAGATTCCCTCTTCCCGAGCATTGTAGGAGATCAAGGGTGGGAGCTTCTCGGGAAATCGGATTTCCGACTAATGAGTTTCTCTCTTTCCCTTAATCTTTTTATGATGTTTTCCTTTATGCTTTGTGAGTAGTTTTCTTAAGTTAGCAAGGACATGTATTAGGTTTATGTTATTCGGGAATATGAGATTTACGTTTTGTAATTAATAACCCGATCTTTTCAAGAGATCATTATTTATATTTGAGTATTTGAATAATTCTTGGTTTTATTCTATCAATTATGTTATTTCAATTATTATTGGCCATCTTAATTGTTTTACATAGTTGATTAACTAGGGTTATGCAGAATCGGTTTTCGGTAACCAAAAGTAGTAACTATTGATTAATTTAAATATGTGTTTGATTAATTGATAGGGAATTGTTTGAAACGAATTGCATGATTTTAATCGGCCATTAATTTTATGTAATTTGTGTTGATGTTGTCCTCGAGCTGAATAACTTAATTGACTATTTTATGCGAGCGATTCGGTAATTTAGTTTAATTAGGTTAAAGTTAATTTGCCGTGTTTCTCGGGAATTAACCTAAATTTACAGGAATCGGAATTTGCTGCGCTATGCGAAATTCTAAGTCACTACTCAAATAGGTTATTATCAATGGTTAATCCCGAATAAGTAAAACCGAAATACGAAGTCCTTGCTAACGTTTTTCTTTTCCTTGATTCTTAATTAATTTGTGAGTAAGTTTATTAAAAGTTTATTCTTTTAAAATAAAAATCAAATATTTTTCCCCTAATCTTGATTAGTTTACTTTATCTGAAATTTTACAAGTTCATGTGGGTTCGACCCTTAGTTGCCCTAACTGCATAAGTTAGTTAAAGTTCGGAATTTAATTTGACACGCTCGTCATATATGACAAGGTTTACTTGGTGAATTGGAATTTGATCAAATTGTGAATTGTGATAGCCAGAGTACTATCCAATTAGGCCAAGAAAGGTATATCATGCAAGAATGAAGCATATTGATGTTAGATATCATTTCTTATGAGAGACAATTGAAGAAAGAAATATCATGCTTCAAAAGATAAAGACTGAAGATAATACAACAGACAAGTTAACCAGGTGATAACGAGTGATCAAGTTCAATAAGTATTTGAACTTCATAAACATCATGTGAATTTGAACACCTTTAAGTACATGGTGTTAGTAGGCACATTTGGAAACATATTTTCTCATTTGTTTTGAAGGCTAAGAAATTGAAGCAAAGTGGAGATTGTTGGCATATAATGAATCAGATGGCTTCAATTTGAGAAACCATTGGTAGACATCATGGAGTAATACCTAACTAGCCACATATTTTCAATGTTTGGCAAGAAGACTTTGAAGACTTGGAATTAGGCATTGAATGTTTGGCAAAATAACTTGGTCATCACCTAATTGCCCACAATATTTGGTCATCTCTTGGATATTAATAACTATGTAATTCACAGCCTTGATCGTCGAAGCAATTGAGCAGTATTAGCTTCAATTAGAAAGCACATCTCCTTTGTATGCTTTTGAGAGCTTTTATTTGAAGTATTCAAGCTTTCGTTTTTGGTGAATTGCTTGAATACATTTTGAGAGTTCCATTTGAGAGAAAGGGTGTTTTGGAAAATTTGGAAGTAAGGCCAATATAAATTTGTATTCCATATTTATTCATCATATGAATGGAATTTGTGATCTCCTTTCGTGAAAGTAGGCACATTGTGAAATCACGTAAATCTCTTGAGTCTCTTTCTCTTTGTTATTTATTTGTTATTATCTCTTAATTGATATTTGACACGTTTTTGCACAACATTATCTTTAGGCCATAATGTACACAAAGGAATTTTGAGGATTTCATCAACTTCAAAAGGGTTGAACATAATATTTAGAAGAGAAAAATTCCAAGTACTCTTTGAAAGTCTATAAGCTTTGAGAGAGTTGAGATCTCATTAAATCATTTGCAAGCTTGATAGTTTGAGGAGATGAAAGTGACGGTTCTCCCCAAATTCAAATGGAAGAACCATTACCAACTCTCCAATTTAATCCCACGAAATAAAAGTTTTATCAATTTTAACTAACATTCTCTATTTACCTGTCGTGCTACTAGACTACTAGTAAGTGGCAATTTCAAAATGGCCTACTTTTAAGTTTTTCAATAGAAATTGTATTCCTTTTTCAAAGAAATATTATTTCTTCCGATTTTTTTTACTTATCATAAAATAAATATTTTGATTTTTCAATTTAACATTTATTAAATATTTGTCTATATATCTATTTATTTAAAATTGTTCTATTTATCATTTTCAATACAAAATAATAGTAATATCTGGGAAATAGTAAGAGAGGAGAAAATTAAGGTAGTTTGAGAGATTCTACGAAATGGTATTTCGGTCTCTTTAAAAAATCACATAAATTTATTTTATAATTTTTTAATGGTCATAAAACACCATTTTACGACAAGTAAAAAGGAAAATCTTAAAGCAGTCTTTAAATGAGACTATTATTTTTATAAGAGAGGAAGGGAGTGCCAAATTAAATTCCTTGTTGAAGTTGAAGTAGCCAAATGGGCGTAGTTCACAACAACCCCTCTTTTGCTTACCAGCCTTACTTGGTAGTTAGGATATCTTACTTTGACTGTGAACGACTCGTATAGGCACGCCTTGGCTTTGTAAATGTTTAACTTCAGGAGTGATATACTTCTTGATCCTTTTCCGATTTTTTTTTTCTAAAATAAAAAGAGAGGAAGAAGTTGAAGTAGCCTTTTAGCTCATTCATGTTATTTGGGTCAAGTCTACAGCACCAACCTGAAGTGTCTGACTCAAATTTCCTTTTATTTGCTAAAGATCTTATTGTGAACAAAATTTTTGTACACGAAGTACAATTCTGATACAAGCCACCAAACTAGAGATCTGAAATGTAAACTTGTATTGGTAAGAAATTTAAGATATTACCACCTTGACAGAAATTCCTCAAGAATGACCCCAGGAGAGGGTGGGGGGTGGGGTGGGGAATCTCTAATGTCTCTTCATTTCTCTGAAAATGTTTGACACTCTTGGGGATAATCTTGGCAAAAACTTGAATAACTGGGAAAGAAACAAAGGATCAAACTGTAAGAATACTTCTAAATAATGAAGAGATGCAGTAATACTTTAGGTCATAAATTGTATTCACCAAAAAATATTTGTCATGAATTGTGGCAAAAGGGAAATGAGAAAGAACAACTAGGGTCAGTATTCTGCCATTGCAGTGTATAAAAATAAATAAATAAAAAATCGCCTAACAAATCATCGTTACATTTCTTGCATGCATAAGTGCATAGAATGCAGATTCGCAAAAGCTTTTGTATACAATGAAAGAACGACAAACACGGTGTGCTACCTGGAACCTAATAATCAGAAGAAATAGGCAACGGATGCAAGCTGGAAAAAAAGGAAAATAAAATTCCCCAAAAATGAGGACATTTTGTTAAAAGTATCTCCAATGCAATTAAGCCTATCAATATAAAAATTCATTCCAGCCCAGGGGTCAAACAGAGCCAGTGAACACTAAGGATAGAATGCCAGACCTTTGTTGCTTATCTAACTCTGGAAGTGGAAGAGTATAGCCAGTAAATTGCTGGAGATCAATACTTGAAAGAACAGAGGAGGTAACGATGCAAATCATTTTAGGGAAACAAGATGGAATGAAATAATACCAACCCAGAATAATTTAGATGTAAAAGATCAAAAGAATCAGTAGGACTTATAAATTGTTTATTTTGATTAGGGAAGGAAGTGAATAGAGAAGTGATGGACCAAAACATACCAGAACAATATTTTAATTCATTAGATAAGTAGGGAAGTTTATGAATTAGTGGTTTGCTAAAACATAGTACCAACAATCTTTTAAGTGGCAAATACTCTACCAGCCCACACCCAAGTCTAGAATAAAGAATGCTATACCTCTATTAGCAAAATATTAGATCCAAGGTACATCTAATGTGAAAATTGAAGGAGAAGCCTGAGAAACCTTAAAAAATGACACGTAGTAGGGAATGCCACTTGAGACCTGATGCCGGCGGAAGCGTGAAAAGAAGGGTAGGGCCTTTGATTCATGTTGAAGATAAGGTTTTCAAGGGAAAACAATATAGAAACTGTTGATTGTATTTAATGACTTGATACAATATATTACAAGAAGTGCCTATATATATAGGCTTACACAAGCACACACATGTAGAAAAAAACAACCCTCATAGCAGCCATGTTTGGCTGCCAAACATAGTTGCCATTTTAGGCTGCCTAACTTAATTTAATACTCAACACTCCCCCTCAAGCTGGAGCATATAGATCAAATGCTCCAAGCTTGCTACAAATGTATTCAATCCTAGGTCCTCTCAAAGATTTAGTAAAGACATCAGCAAGTTGATCATTTGATCCAATGAAAGTAGTAACAATGTCCCCAGAAGCAACCTTTTCACGTATGAAGTGACAATCAACTTCAATATGCTTAGTCCTCTCATGAAAGACAGGATTAGATGCAATGTGCAAAGCAGCTTGATTATCACAAACTAATTTCATAGAGTTGAGTTTACAGAACTTGAGCTCCGTGAGAAGATGCTTCACCCAAATAAGTTCGCACGTCCCAAGAGCCATTGCTCGGTATTCAGCTTCTGCACTTAAACGAGCTACCACATCTTGTTTTTTACTTTTCCATGACACAAGATTTCTCCCAAACAAGATACAATAACCAGATGTTGATCTTCTATCCCAAGGACAGCCAGCCCAGTCTGCATCTGTATAGCCAACAATTTCTGTATTTCCATGAATCTTATAAAGTAAGCCTGTACCAGGAGACCTTTTAACATACTTTAAAATTCTGGTTGTAGCTTCCCAATAACTTTCACATGGTGCTTGCAAAAACTGGCTAACCACACTAACTGCAAATGAGATATCAGGACGAGTGACTGTCAGATAAAGTAACTTGCCAACTAACCTTCGGTATCTTCCTGGATCAGATAAAGGCTCCCCCTGTCCTGGAAGAAGTTTGACATTGGGATCCATGGGTGTGTCAACAGGTTTGCAATCTGTCATACCTGTTTCTTCAAGTATATCCAAGGCATACTTTCTTTGAGAAACATAAATTCCTTGTTGTGATTGAGCAACTTCTATACCAAGAAAATACTTTAAATTTCCAAGGTCTTTAGTCTCAAAGTATTGAAATAAATGTTCCTTAAGTTGACTTATACCCTCTGTGTCATCTCCAGTGATAACAATGTCATCAACATAAACTACCAAATAGATGCTTTTTCCTGATAAATGTCTGAAAAATACAGAATGATCAACCTTGCTTTGAGTCATACCGAACTGTTGAACAACTTCACTGAACCTGCCAAACCAAGCACGGGGGGATTGTTTCAAACCATAGAGGGAACGCTTAAGGCGACATACTAAGTTCCTTCCTGTTTTAGCTACGAAACCTGGAGGTTGTTCCATGTATACTTCTTCGTTCAGGTCACCATGTAGGAAGGCATTCTTGATATCCAATTGATGCAATGACCATTGACGAGTGGCTGCCATTGACAGGAAAATACGCACAGAGGCAATTTTGGCCACGGGTGAAAAAGTATCAGTGTAGTCAATACCAAATACCTGCGTATAACCTTTAGCAACAAGTCGAGCTTTAAGTCTGTCCACTTGTCCATCTGGGCCAACTTTGACATTATACACCCATCTGCAACCAACTACTGCTTTGCCAAGAGGTAGAGGTACCAACTCCCAAGTTCCTGAAGAATCAAGAGCTTCCATTTCATCAGCCATAGCCTGCCTCCAGTCTGGTTGAGATAAGGCATCCTGAACATTCTTAGGGACAGAAACAGAAGATAAATGGGAAATAAAAGCACAATAGGATGGAGAAAGACGCTTTTGTGAGAGAAAATTATAGATGGGATAAGGGTTTCGAGTAGACCTGGTACCTATGCGGTTGGCAATAGGTGAATCTTGGACCGAGTCAGAAGGATCCGACGGCATAGGACATGAATCAACTGGACGTTCATGATCTTCTTGTGAACTACGTAACTGACGAATGCGACGCTGATATATGTGTGGGAAATGTGACATAAGTTGTTCCTCTTGGATTTGGGGCAAAGACTCAGGAGGAAGTGAAGTGAGTGCTTCTTCAGGTACCATATGAGATGATGACTCAGAGAAGGTAGGAACAGGAAGTATTTCTGCAGTCCCAGTGGGTGCCCCAGTGAAGTCGGACTCGGCAATAGTAGTTAAAGAAAAGAAGGGTGATGACTCAAAAAAGGTAACATCAAAGGATGTGTAAAAACGATGAGTCTTAGGACAATAACACCGAAAGCCCTTTTGAAGACGAGAATATCCAATAAAAACACATTTTATTGCTTTGGGATCGAGTTTATCTCGTCCAGGAGTAGTGTCATGAACAAAACTGGTACACCCAAAGACCCTTAGCGGAAGCTTATGAAGAGGTTCTTGTGGGAGTAAAACACTAAGTGGAATTTTTCCTTGTAAGACAGAAGAGGGCATTCGGTTTATGAGGTAGCAAGAGTGAAGTATAGCATCTCCCCAAAATCTTTTAGGAATCTTTTAATGGATAAGTAAAGTGTGGGCTGTTTCGACAAGATGTCGATTCTTCCTCTCAGCAATTCCATTTTGTTGTGGAGTTCTAGCACATGAAGATTCATGAAGAATGCCATGTGAGGAGAAGAAAGTAGTGAATGGATCAGAAAAGTACTCTTTTGCATTATCACTACGCATGATTTTTATAGAAACTCCAAACTGAGTTTTTATTTCATTATAGAATGTTTGGAATACATCAAAAAGCTCAAAACGATTTTTCATCAAAAAGACCCAAGTGCAACGAGAAAAATCATCTATAAAGGTAATAAAATACCGATAGCCAAGAATAGAAGGAATACGACATGGCCCCCAAATATCAGAGTGAACTAAAGAAAATGGGGTAGTAGTTCGCCTATCAACCCTACCGGGATATGAAGCTCTAGAATGTTTCCCAAGTTGGCATGACTCACATTCAAGAGATTTTAAATTTGACAGATCGGGAAGGATTTGACGCATTTTATTAAGACTCGGGTGCCCCAAACGGTAATGGGCAAGAAGAGGAGAAACAGTAGCGGTGAGCGCAGCTTTGGAACATAAGAAGAGGTAAAGTCCTTTTGATTCATATCCCATACCAATGGTCTCCTTCGTGTGTCGGTCCTGCACAAGTACCGAATTAGAAGAAAAAGTGACAACAGATAAGAGATTGAGTAAGTTGGTAAACTAAAATTAAATTGAAGGAACATCCAGAAATATACAACACATTATATAAGGATAAAGAAGGAAGAAGAGTAACGTTCCCAATGCCTTTTGCAGCACCTACTAATCCATCGCTAAAGATAACTGATGGAAGGGAATTAGAGTAGGTAATGTGAGAGAAAAGATCAGGATTAACAGAAAGTTGATTAGTGGCTCTGGAATCAAAAATCCACATAGAGTTAGATTGGAAAGCAAGAGCAGTATGCGATGCTTCAGGAGTAACAGAGGTCCTAGCAGTCTTGAGTCGTAGAAATTCTTGATACTCAGTGTTTGAGATAGTAGTGTGTGTATTAGGGGCATTTGAATTGACTTGTACCACATTAGCCACTATTGGCTTGCCATGAAGTGCCCAACATTCTTCCTTTGTGTGCCCCGGTTTGTTACAATGATCACAAAATCGAAATGGACCACGGCCACCCCGACCATTACCACGACCATCTCGATAACTTCCTCGACCTCTTCCTCTGTTATTGTCTCGGTAATGTTGAGTTTGAAAGGTAAGAGCAGAGTGCTCGATTGTAGAGGAGGGTGTAATTTCTTTGGAAACAGAAGAAACTTGTAGAAGTCTTTTAAACATGTCTTTAGTACTCGGTACAGTTCCTTCGCCGAGAATTCCATTACAAACTTGTTTATAATCTGACTCAAGCTTTGCAAGAGTGAAGACAACAAAAAACTTGTCACGTTGAGCAAGTTGGTCTGCCGGTGATCCTCCAATGGGCAAGAGTTTGTTGAATTCTGACATGAGCCCTTGAATTTTGCCTAAAAATTTTTCCATTGACATATCTGACTTCTTGATATTCACCATTTCACTAATAATTGAATAAAAACGAGAGATGTCATTTGTATATAGTGATTGTGCGTGTTCCCATACGGATGCATAGGTCATGAAGGGACGGAACATAGGAACTAACTCAGGTGAAAGAGACTGCCATAGAAGACTGCATAATTGGGCATCAATTCTTTCCCACACATCTCTTTCATAGTGAATTTTCTCAGAATTTATAGTCAAATGATCAACTACCCCTTATCCCATAAACCACAGTTTCACAGCAGAAGACCACTCTTGATAATTTTGGGACCCTATCAACTTATCATGAGTGATAACAACATTACCAGATAAATTTGGCACATAAACTTTTGGTTGAATAGATTGAGATTGGGAAATGGGGTTCAATATTTCTTCTTCAGCCATGACTTGTATTTTGTTCCTAATACTAAGGTTGTATATTTCTTATCGAGACCAATTGGAGATAAGAAACAATTGCAGCAAAAAAGTTCTTAATACCCAAGAGAACAAATGTGACCCATTTCAAAAATCAAAGGTGAAACTGACAAATAACACCTGGAATGGATCAAGCAGAACCTGGAGAAGCTCGAGGGAGAAGCGGCGCAGCGTTCCGACCGCTGCAGGTGGTGCGTGAGGCTCACGCGCCGGAGAGTGAGGCGGCGCGTGGAGGCACGTGGCGGCAGCTTCTGGCTGCCGGACTTCGGGTGATGTTCTGAAAGGTTGAGGCGCGCCTAATGATGATGTAAGACAGACAGAAAAATAGAATGGAGAATAGAAACTGAATTTAGATTGAAGAAGCTGACAAGTTTCTGTGGCTGTGGCTGTGGCTGCAGGGGAGGATATCCAGGTGATTGAAAATGTGAAGTTGCTGGAGGAGCAGGTTGGGGAGGATAGGCAAGACCTTGAGAATATGGTGCTGGAGCTGGAGGAAGAGGTTGGCAGCTGATGATGATTGAGGAGAAGGATAAACTGATGCTGAATTTGGTCCTGAATTTGGAGGGTTAAGACTTCTTGAAACACTTCTTGAAACAAATTCCAGAAATGTTCTAATACTTCAAATGAACCTTTCAGATTATCAGAAAGGTTCAGGCCACAAGAAAAGAGGATCTGATACCATGTTGATTGTATTTAATGACTTGATACAATAGATTACAAGAAGTGCCTATATATATAGGCTTACACAAGCACACAAATGTAGAAAAAAACAACCCTCATAGCAGCCATGTTTGGCTGCCAAACATAGCAGCCATTTTAGGCTGCCTAACTTAATTTAATACTCAACAGAAACTAGGTTCTTCAAGAAGAACAAAAGCCTAAGCCTATTCCATATAATTGTCAAAAGTATGTATAACTCCTTTTACAAAGGTAACAAATATGAGAAACTGAATTGAAAGAAGTTCTTCAGTTGCATTTTTGTCAGACAAAAAACCATAAGGATTGCAAAATTGCACAGACAGAATCATCCAGAAGTCCAAGTAAGATCTATAATTGTCAAGGAAGCATATTTCTCTGAAATAAAATTTCAAACTTGACCATAAAAATTGGAAATGAAACATAACAAAGTTCCAACATCTTCTCTTTATATGTTGAACTTTAAATAGTCAAAATAGGTAAGTTATTAATTTCTAAGCCATCTCAAGCATCTAGTATGAACCAATAAAAAGGAATTCAACAAAATCAGAGTTATTTTAACTCTCTTTGATATTTAAGATCTATCTGTAGGGCGTGCCTTTGAACTGAAGCATGTTCTGTGCAGAAAATAGATAAGAAAACCATAAATGAAGTTTGAAGAATGAGTTAGTCTAGGCTGAGGGTTTTAAAACCTCATCACATTTAACTAGACCTCACATCTAATGAAGCCTTCTTCTTGTTGAACTGGACCCAAAAGAATATGGGGGAAGGATGCTAAACACCCAGACCATACTTTTCTATCAAGCACTTAAATTTTATAGATCAAAATCAAATCCGAGCTTTATATTATCAAATGCTATACCATTTTCTTTGTATCTGTGAAAAAGTGTCCATAGAAGACATGAGGACATTCTAGATCCTATTTCAGAAGAAAAACATACCCAAAGCTTCACACATGCATCCATGATAACTGGAACAAGGCAGATGAAAAATGTAATAACAGCCTCATCAACCTCCAGTCCGTAATGCTCTACAATTACCTCGCACAGAGTCTGCCAACCAGATTCTGAATGATACCTGCAGATTGTGATGTTGTTAATGGTTAAATATTACAAAGTAAAAGGGGAAAAGAAAAAGAGAAAAAGACACAAATCAATTGAACTATGAGCAAAAAGTCAAAGCTTTATTTCAGGTTTAAAACCAATTGGAAAGAATTTATTCTAGGCGTGAATACTGTCCTAGATACATCATTTGCCAAAGTAAAACATGAGATCTCTATTGTATCATCAGTTCCAGTGAGTAATCATTGAATCAGAAAACTATAAAATATTAGATCTAAAGGAGAGAGTAGAAAACAATATACCCTAGAAAAATGTCGGTGATAAGAATAATCAAAAATGCCTTCCCAGTGTCTGATATATTATTTATTATTTTGTAGCCTGTAAATTTCAGCAAAGCTACCTGCAGAATTTGGCAAGAAAACCAAAAAGGATCATCAGAAATTTACAAATATTGTAGAAAGTGCAGAATGCAGAAAGTTAAGATGATAACTACACATACATGCTAAGATTACAGAAAGTCATAACATCAGAGACAAATGCTCACTACTTATAATCATGGGTAAACATTATCAAATGTGGATATGTGTCAAGAGTTGTTACAAAAATTGTCCAATAAATAGAAGATGTTGATGTAGGGATTCTCAGCCCTTAAAAAGTTCCTGTCAAGGGCTCCTTTCTTCCCAAACAGTACAGAAACAATAACACATTAATAAGCTTAAGGTAGTCAATGGATGCAAGCTAACTGCTTTAACTCCTTCCTTTCAGGTTATGGATATTGCCAATTTTCTTTCTCTTCCACCTCGGTTCTTCTTCCCTTTGCAAGGTCAGTAACAGATCCCATGGTAGCTAAATGAAGATAAAGCAGCTAAGCACGCAATCCATGCATCATCAGCTCTGAAGACTTTTACCATATAGCCGATGTCATATCAAACAAACATCAACTGTTGGTAAGAAAAGAGCCAAAAGGCATACAACTTCTCCAAATGTTCAGGGATGATTCAAACAAGTTTCTTCTGGTCTTTTAGTTCTTTCACTTTTATTTCTGGGGGAAACTTTATGGTTGATAAATCTTATTAACTTAAAGAGAAGTGCAAAAGAATGACATTTTCAATTTTGGAGTCAGTTTTAGAATAATATTCTGAAGATAAAACAAAACGAAGATGTCAGGTGTAACATGCTACAGTAAAGATATTAGAATGCTATTTCATAGTCAACTACAAATTAAAATAAGTAAAATACAAAAAAGAAAGAAGTATGATAACTCACTTTACTTTGATTGAAGTACAAAAGAATGAATAATGAAATCCCATAAACCATATCTGACAAAATATTTGCAAATGAGCTGCGATTTTCTAGCCTCTGTTCCTCTCGCAACTCCAACCTGCCACATCAAACAATGTGTAAGGAAAAACAAAAACAAATTAGACCACAAATGCTGGAACCATTAATAACCATAACAATATCTGATTCTACTGCAACATAACGTTCTGCAGAATTCTCAATTGAACTGCTTTTGAATTATCCATTTAATAAGAATTATACATTAAGTGCTAGGCTGTCATAAAAAAATAATCATAATCAATGGATGACAGTGGAACTGGTGACGTGACAGAATCTGAATAAGGAGATACACCCTCAGCAGTACAACCATGAACAAGAAGTATGCAAACCACATGCAACATACAAGTAATTTCTTCAGATTAGCTTTGGATATTCTCTGGTAATATAAAATCCCGATCTCTACTTTTCCACTGAAATTCAGTACATCAGTAATGCTTGTAAGTCCATTTTGTGAGATTATTCATCAATACCCAACCCTTGTGCATTAAAATATGAGTTCCTTCGTTCTCAATGAACACCTAAAAAATCTCTAACAGATACAAACACTTTGTGTCTTTCACAATTAATGAGTTCTATACAGGAATAGAATATGATAATCACTATTTGAACACTTAGCAATGAACCATAGGGCTCCAGACGTAATAAAAGACTAATAATTATCAAGGTTTGTAAATACTTCTAATCCAGATTTAGCCCATCTGCATAAACTTTAGTATTTTGCATTTTACCCTCTAGAACCCCAAGAAAGTGATGTCAAAACATGCTTTGTACTTGAATCATGACTGGAATGGCTGATGTCAATCCTGAAATGTAATGTACAAAAATATTGTATGTGTAACTTACAGGCATGGTAATAAACATATCTATATATTAAAATTGATCGAAAAGGCTCACATTCAGTTCGACCAACAAGCAAAAGAAGCAAACAGACTACAGACTAAAATATGTAGAAGCTCTCTCAAACTAGGATGATGACTGCATGAAATGATCTTTCCTTGTTGCCTCTATGATATTCATTCTTCTAGTACGAAAGAGAGCATTTGACTTTTGTAGGGACATTTGCATGTGAGGATACCTAAAAGCAGCCTTCTCTATCGAATTTTCCTAGTGTGCCTACCATGGCTATTTGATTGTCATTCCTGATTCTAAGAATAAGCATACAAGTAAGAAGGTACAAAGAAACAAACTAAAAGAACCAAAAGAAAATAGAACTTACGCTTTATTTCGCATCTCCAACCACAGCTCCTCATCTGAAAGAGGTGGAGATTTACCAATCTCTACTTCAAGCCTATACCGCGCCTTCTCAAGCTTTAATTCCTTGACCATTTCAAGCTTCTGATTTCTCCTCAAGTCAAGCATCTTTGCTGCAAGTGGTACTTTCTGTACATATCTGTCAAAGACATAAAATCAGCTAGGGAAAGTTTTTTTTCTTTGCCCCATTCTCTATGAAAAATGTTGTAGAATCAAGTATGTTCTTGTTACAAAACAAGAGCATTGGGAGAAATCTTTTTTATTTCACTAATAGAATAGTAGACTTTTAACTAACTCAAGATTTGTTCTAAAGCTGCCTAATGATGTACTGTAGGACAAGAAATAAATTGGCTTATAAATACTAACTGGGTAGGTACGCAATATCTAGAAGAGTCACTATGAGATAATTCAACTTTATAACTAATCTCATATACCGATCGGGATTATCAAAAGCTTCTCCCTCTTTTGTGAATTTCTAGTCGGGAAACATTGGAGTGCTACATGGTTTGACTTCCAATTTCTAAGTTTTAGCCAACAGATCCAAACATACTTCTAGACAAAACAATTCCTTTTTTACTCCTTGCCACCTCAATTCCCAAGAAGTATTTTAGGTGCCCCAAATCCTTAGTATTGAACTGGCTTTGCAAGAAGGATTTCAAAGATGAAATTCCCTGCATATTACTCGCGGTGATGACAATATCGTCTTTATATACAACAAGTAGGATGATGCTAGATGTCGAATGTTTATAAAAAACAGTATGATCTAATTTGCTCTTCCTCATCTCAAGCTTCTCTGTCACCGGATTGAATTTTCCAAACCATGCTTCTGGACTCTGCTTCAGTCCATGGAGCGATGTTTCAGTCTATAGAGAGATTTTCGAAGACGAAAAGCTTTCCCAAACTCCCCCTGAGCAACAAACCTCGGTGGTATAGATCTCTATATAAACCTCTTCTTGAAGATTTCCAGGCAAGAAATCATTTTTAATATCAAGCTAATAAAGTGGCCAATCATATATAGAAATAATTGAATGCAAGTCAATTTTGCCATAGGAGAAAAAATGTCAGAATAATCTACACCATAGGTCTGTGCATAGCCTTTAGCAAAAGATGAGCTTTTTAAGGCGAGCCACTGATCTATCAAAGTTGAACTTAATCGCATAATCTCATGTTAAATTTTCACATGCTCTAAAAGTTTAAACTAATAGATCCAGCAAGGATTGAACACAAGATGCCCTACTCTAATACCATGTTCCAAAACAAGAGTATTGGAAAATTCTTGTTTATTTCACTCAGAATAGTAGACATATGTATATATGCAACTTTGTAGAGACTAAATTAGGAAAGTAAATCAATCACCTACTCCAAGAATCACTCGTATAATCAAGCTATTCCTAATTTACAGCCTTTAATTACACGTTTACAACCTATAATTCGTAACAGTTCTCTATGTCTTTCCAACTCTCCAATCCCGTCTTACTCATATGTTGTATACATGTACTAAATAGAATTTCAAATAGCCACACAAGGTCCACTTTTGTAGCATGTTAAATTTTCATTTTCTTTGAAAGTTTAAGCTGATAGAGACAGGTCAAATTTATCTATTTAACATGCCCCTCACATGTGGGCCGATCATAAATTTTCAATAATAGGCCGAACACGTGTATAATAGCCAGAACCAGGAGTTTGAAAATTTGCTCTAAAAGCTTAAATTGATAGAGAGGAGTTAAATTTGACTGTTTAGCATAACGATCTTGTAAAGAGATATAAAATTGCATAAACCAATATTTTATATTAGTAACAAAGGACAATTTTTACATGTATGATACCTTTAAAGGAGGAAACAGGGTAATAGGTTGTACATCACACAGGGAACTTAATCCTATGCTTTCGTTGATATAGATTGGAAGTGGAAGTGAAAATGTGAAGCAAAAACATAAAACTAAGAAAGAAGTTCCAACTGACTAATTTTGAATACTACATAAACCATCTGCCCATAAGAGAAAAAAGGATTAGTTCTTCTGAAAGGAAAAGAAGTTTATGAGAAAGAGATTAATTCAACAATTACAATATTTGTTCAAGTGTGAGAGACAAGACCAGATAGATGGAAAAAAAGAAAGAAAAAAGAATTCATTCTCGATAACAAATTACAGAAAGGAAACACAATATAAAGATGAACTTCGTCCTTGGAAAGGAAAAGGATATTTTACTGCAGTAAGATAAACAATGCAAAGCAATATTCAGTGCAAATGGTGAAATTCCTTAAAACTAGTCCTGGTACAGCTAACAAGAATGGTGTGATGTCCATTGAAAGATAAAAAAGAGGATAACCAAAAAATCATCAACAGCACAATGAGAACTAGTCATGGTGGATGGAGGATTATCCAATAGCAACTATTAATATAGTTACATTGACTAAAAAGGTTTCTCAGCATTTCAGGAAAAAAATTCAGCAGAAAATCATACAATTTCAGCTGCTCTTTGTCTTAATGGTGTTTATAAATAAAACACTTGCAGAGATCCATTCAGACATTTTCCTAGATTCATGCTTAATAATTTTCTTTTACCACTTGAATCTAATGAAATTCAGCATCTGGTACATAATGAATGTCACATTTTCTGTTCCATTACCTGATAAAAAGTAATTCAATAAAATACAAAATGTCTGTATCCACACACTTGTGTCTCTATGTTCATGTACATATACTTTATTGACAATGCTTAGCCAACTATAGCACGAGGAAACTCTACTACTTGACCTAGACTCATTGACCAATTTTCCAAAACATCAGATCCTAAAAGATCAGGAGGCAGCTTGAGAGAAAAATGCGGCAGACAAAGGAATGGTTTAGCTTATAAACATATGCTGGTATGCTTTGGTACAATTTCATTTCATTTGTTCGGAGACTTCCATGTACCATAAGGAAAACAAATGGACAAAGGAGGTAGCTTATTCTTTAATTTTTAAAAAAGCTAGAATCAATTCAGGGACATGCATAATGCAGATTTCGGTCATATTTAAAACTGAAAGTAAGACTGAATTTATAACTTTAACTTGCACCATCACATAATACAAATCAACTCATTCTCTTGGACTAGGAAATGCAGGAGAAAGGAGGTCTCTGGAATTAACTTCAATAATTAATCAACAGAAGTCTTAGTATTTGCGACAACTAACCTGTCCAAAAAAGGCATAAGTACATAATCATGAACCAAAAAATCCAAAGCCCATGGAATAATCACCAAAAATGCCAAAAATTTAGCCTGCAACAAGGATAAAGAATAGATTTAGTTCATAACATTATGCAGTCAAATATTAGAATAACATGCATGACATGAAGGAGAAGACATATAAGGAAGAAATTTTACAATGCTCTCTACCTTGACTCTGAACTATCATAAGCAAAACAAGAGAGAAAATATCATATAATCTACATGAACTGCTTCTGAGAATCGCATTTTAGATTTAATGCACCGAATGATCCATCGACAATTGAAACCACAGGGATATGCATTATCTACCACAAAGGAAGAGACATACTACTTTGGCTCCAACATATGGAAAGGAATATGTAAATTCTGAAAGTGTCACCGCAAGGAATCTAGGGTAAGTTTCAGTGATAAAATAGCTGAAATCTAAAAACATAGAAAGGGACAAAAATAACTAATTCCTTAAGAAGAAAAGGAGATTTGTTTTATCTCCATTTTGTTCCCGGACATAGTTCAGAATTCTTGAAAGCATCCAACTGCATAATTTCACAAAAAGGGTGTAAAAGAAAAAATGAGCCAACAGATTAACATCAGTTTGATGTGGCGTTGACAGTTGTAGTACAGTGCCACATGGTAGCAGAAACATTTCCTTGGCAACCAACAATGATAATAGAATTGATATAAGTTTATTCAAAGACGAAAAGGCAGAAGAACAACCGTAGAAGAGTGCCACAGGAATAAATATATTATCTAGCATTATGACCATATTGAAGCAATGCTGTGAAAAACCTTTACTGAAGCATCGTGATGCAAGAATGACAAATGCATAAAAGGATGCAATAAGATTAAATATAATCTGCCTTTATAACATTACTAAGCACAGACAGGGAAAGAAACATCGATTCAAGCAAGTATAAGATAAAAAATATACAGTCGTCTAACTGCACTAACCGAATTGAATGAGGCATAACGGAAAACACGATCTTCATAGAGCAAGTCATCTTCTTCCTTCCCAAGAACCATATTCCTCATTGACTCCACTAAACCTCTCCCAGGAATCATGTCAGTAGGATCTTCGGTTGTACCATTTCCAGATTCTCCAGCCGCACCGTTTGAGCTATAAATCCATG
This sequence comes from Apocynum venetum, assembly GCA_019593545.1. Classification (NCBI taxonomy): domain Eukaryota; kingdom Viridiplantae; phylum Streptophyta; class Magnoliopsida; order Gentianales; family Apocynaceae; genus Apocynum; species Apocynum venetum. The sequence goes on from SRSM01000149.1 coordinate 2,518,035, forward strand.
AAGAACCATTAGCAGCATCATTATTTTCTTCCACAATCCAATCCTCCCACATTCTATTCTCCTCATTCATCACATCCTCCTGAGCTTCCCTCAATTCGATGATTGCCTCAGCTCGCCTTCTCCAAGCCTCAAACTTTTCATTGTCTGTTAATTCCGCATCACTGGAGCCCTCAGATTCCATACCATCAATCATATCCTCATCCTTCAAACCAAGCCAATTCCCGTCATCATCAAAAAAGAACTTTTGCCACCAACTTTTTTTCTTTGTATTATGCTTTTTTTTGGCTTCTGGCACCAACCCACAAAATTTCCTCCTCCGACAATTCAATCTATGCAAGCTATTTGACAAATGACACGAAAACAGTGAATTTCTACTAACATTTCCGGCAAAAAAGACTAAATTATTACATAATACCACTGAATTGCTCATTAAAATCATGTATAAAAGAAGCCCACATTTTTCAGCCTCATAAAACAACGAAGTAGCAATTTTTGCCAAAGAAATTCACCAAGCATACAAAAGAAACCATTTAATCAATCAAACGTTTAGAACCCACAAATACATTATCATATCTCAAACAAATTCAGGGAACTCCTTATCCACTACCCCACTGAGGAACATATTCCTCTAAACTAAACAAACCAGAGTCCTTAGAACTTCATCATGCACCAAAGTGTATATGCCTAAACAAGATTCAAAAGCTTCACCATACCCACAATTTTGGAATTAAAAAATTCCACAAGAAAAGTGTAGAATTTGAAGTGAGAATTTGTAGTTTTGGACGGGGTCCAAACTATGCCGGTAATGGATGACGGTTTTGGTTTGATTCTGTTCAGATAAACCTGTTAATGTTTTAGACAAATTTACCCTCCCAAATCTCAATGATTTTCAGAGTATTCTTCAACTTCTGTGAAGGTTCTGGGGCAATTAGTCTTTCTATCACTCCGTCTCTTTATTTTCTTTCCCAAGGGGACCTGACTGATTTTCTTTTTTATAAAATACGTGACAATTCCAATTTCCACACCCGGCATGGCTCGAATGAACTCTATCACATAATAATAGTTAAGTTCGTATTATTATTATTATTATTAAAACTACACCTACCTACTTATAGTCTGACTGATGGGTTATATTCATTATTTTCATTTATTAAAAATTTTAAAATATTAAAAAAAATTCAAATAATAAAAATGAGCCAATTATTCAATTTTTTTTATTGAATTTTAAGAATCTTCAACAAAAATTTAAATAGAATTATTATTGTCATTTAAAAAGAGCCATACTCGCCATTTATACATATTTTAAATTATAAATATGATAGAAATATACATTTCAATATTTATTTTTATATTCATATTATATGTTATAAAAAAATAATATGGTCAGCTTTCAAATAATTCACGATAGTTTATTAATTGAAAAATAATTATAATAATATAAATGTTATTGTTTAGTTATTTAAATTGGGGGGGGGGGGGGGGGGGGGTAATCAGAAGACTGTTAAGTAAAAGTGGGAACTTGTTTTTCCCTAAAATGATAATACATATTTTCTGGTCCATGGGAAAGAAAAGAACTAGATAAATTAGAAACGGCCAGTAAGAAAGGAAATGGGGGGTGGGGGAGGGGGATGGGACTGTGACCTGCGGGCTGCGGCGAAGATTAAAATAAAAAAAAGGAACTATTTCTGGTATAAAAATAATTAGGGAGGAGAGAGAGCTCTAGAGGAGTAGGGTTTTAAAAGCAGAGAAGGATTTGGGAGCAACGATGAAGCCAGTGGTGGGGATGGTGGTATCGAACAAGATGCAGAAGTCGGTGGTGGTGGCAGTGGACAGACTCTTCCACCACAAGCTCTATAATCGTTATGTGAAGCGCACCTCCAAATTTATGGCTCACGACGAAAGCGACGAATGCAACATTGGCGATAGGGTATGGCATTTTAATTTCCTATTTGATAATGTAAGAATTAATTAGTTTCATACTTTTTGAATTTGATTCATCTTGCATTGCCTTCAAATGCATTTGCTTACCATTGGGTTGCCGGATTTTCTATTTTGGAGGGCTTTGTAGGTGATAAATTGATATCGAATGGAAAGGAGAATTGTTAACTCACTTGAACATTTGCTTTAGTTTTATTTGATTCGGTACTTTTATTGTATTTAGGGCGGGAGGATGAATGAAGACATTTGCACTTAGCTGATTTATAAAACTAGCTAAACAAGAAAAGAAAAATACGCCTTTAAACTGAGCAACAACATACATAATATACAGTTCTCTAACTGAACTAACCAAATTGAATAAAGCATAGTGGAATACGCGATCTTCATCGAGCGAGTCATTTTCTTACCTTCATGAACCATATCCCTCAGTGGCTCCAGTAAGCCTCTCCTGTGAATCTTATCAGTAGGATCTTCTGTTATACCATTTCCAGATTTTCCAAGAGCACCTTTTGATCTATAAATCCACGAAGAATCATAGCAGCATCATTATTTTTTATGCAATCTGATCATCCCATCTTCTGTCCCCTTCATTATTTTTTCTATTCTCTGTTAATTCTTCACCATGGTATCCTTCAGACTTCACACTATCCTTTTTTTTTTCCTTTTTATTATGCCTTTTCTTTGCTCCTGACACCAACATGCATAGCATTGCTTTACACACTTGTACTTCAATATAGTTGGCATGTTAAGACTCTACTTGACATTATTGATTGAAATCAAATTGGTCCATGATTTGCCTCTTATGTAGAGTCTATGGTTATATGGCATGCTTGGTTCTTTTTAAGAGTAGCTGCGTGGAGCTTGCAACTACAGTTTGGGGGGAGGCGGGCAAGGACCCAACCTTATGAGTATTGAGACCCATTGCTTTCGCTGAAAACAAAATCAACAACTTTCTCCTGTATAATTTGGTATAAATTTCAAGTGATATTAAGTAGTGAGATCCTTTTCTATTGTGTCCACTATGTACTCATTATTCCTCAGTTTTTCTTATTTTTATACCCTCTCATTTCTCTATCCAAATCCACAATCTAAAAGATAAAGAAAATTACCTGGGAGAAGGATTTTCCCTTCTAAAGAAAATTAGTTTATTCTTCGATTTTTTTTTTCTCCCATGATTTGAACATGACTCACTGAATATTGAAATTATAAGGTCATGTCTAGGTATATCTAAGGTAAAGATAATCCTTGTATATCCTGTCTAGGTAGTAGATGAAAAGGGGAATTGGACATATGCACTCGTAGCTTCTCAAGAAATGTGATTGGAAGACCTTCTGTTAGTGGCTTATGTTGCTATTCAGAGATGAGCAAATGTAGAATATTATGTTTGTCATCATGTTTCACAATCAAGAACTTGCTGATATGATTTAGTTTATTTGTGTGGAACTGGTTATACAGGTCAGATTGGATCCTTCCCGCCCCTTAAGCAAAAGGAAGCATTGGGTTGTTGCTGAAATTTTGAAGAAAGCAAGAATTTATACTCCTCCATCTCAAGCCACTAGACAGACAAATGTATCCCCAGCAACCAGTTCATCCTCCAGTTAAGCCATTATTGGGCTACTTAATGAGATGTATGAATCTGTTGGATTTGATGACTTTGACACGGTAGCATCAGACAAATATTCCTTCATGCATCATGGTAAAGGATCATTTCTGCGTTTTATTGTCAAATACTCAACTAAGGAATTGTCACTCAACCTCCTTTAAATGTAGCTTTAGTGTCCCCTGAAAATGTGAAGAGTATTATTTTTTGAAAGTTATACTGTAGCTTCCATTGCATAAGACTCCGAACTCCCTTTAGCAATGCTGTATTTCCCCCCTTTCCTTCGCCTTCTTTACTCAGGTTTGAAGTCTCTCCTCGCTCGTTCCTTTCCTTAACAAATTCTCAGTAATTGAGTGAAGAAAAGAAAAAGGAAAAAAGAAAAAAAAAACAATATGACAAATACTATATCATAATTATCAAATCCAGCATTTTTCTTAACTACAATGCAACACATATTTACAAAACTAAGTGTTCGAAATTGTGCACTGGTAAAAGAACTTATCTACAAACAAGAAGATTTATCTTCAAATTATTTTTGAGGCTGCCCATTAGTGCAATCTCTTCTAGAAACTCATGAATGAATGAAAACAAGTTTTTAACTACTAGAAATATGCTCTCCCCGGAAGACATATATAGTATTGATTTGGAAAGGACCATGTAGCTCCACTCAGCTTCTCGATGTTGAGAATGAATTCAAAAGGAACACATGTGCTTCATTTGAAGTATCAAAAACATGAAAAGGTATAGATCTCGTTTTAAAACATGTAACAATTCTCAATTCTCATGGTAGCATAAGATGAGAAATTTTGGCCAATAATTTCAGGGATTTTGACAGCTGAAGCTGACAAAATAATCCAGCTAGATTCTGCTGAAGCCAAAGCTCTTCAACATTTTTCTTTCTTTCAAGTTCCTTCTTATTTCTTCTACAGCATGCCAATTATCAGATTCTGCATAAATCATACTTAACAAAGTGTGATTGGCAGCATTCTTTGGTTCTGACTTAATAAGCCTATGTGCCAGCATCTCTGCTACTTCTAATCTTCCATGAATTCTACAAGCAGAAACCAACGAACTCCAGATTTTAGTACTAGGTCTAAAAGGCATTTGACAAACAACATCACAAGCATCTTCAAGCTTTCCCGCCTTTCCAAGGAGATCGATATAGCAAGCATAATGTTCCACAGTTAAGGATGCTTTATCATCTTTTATTGCTTCATTAAAAAGCTTTTGCCCTTCCTCTATAAGGCCAGCATGGTTGCAGGCTGTTATGATTTCAAGAAATGTAATTGCATCTGCTTTCATTCCCTGCTGTTCCATCTCATGAAAGAGTTGCAAAGCATCCTCCCCATAACCGTACAGACCATATGCGCTAATAATTGCACTCCATGAAATGAAGTCCCTCGTTGACATTTCCTTGAAAATTTGAACAGAATCTGATAGAAAACCACACTTGGCATATATGCTTATGAGCGAGTTCTGAATATTTAACTCAGCATTCAAGCAGGATTTCAGGACATACCCATGGACACCACGTGCATGATGTATTGACAGTATAGTGGTGCAGGCAGAGATCAATGCCAACAGAGTAACACTATTGGGTCGAATTCCCTCTTTTTGCATTTCATTGAAATGATTTATAGCTTCTACAGCAGTATCTTTACTCCTTGAGTAACCTGTAATCATACAACTCCACAATACAACGTCCTTTCTCGGTGATCTCTCAAAAATAAGCTTTGCAGCCCTGAATTGCATATCAATTTCACAGTACATGTGTATAAGAGCCGAGGAAAATCTAAGATCCCAATCAAAACCATTACGAATAGCATATCCATGGATCTCTTTCCCGTGTTTTATAGAACCAAACTCAGCACAAGCTGGTAATATGCTAATCAAGGTAACTCTATTGGGCTTAATATTTCTGATCTGCATCACACGAAAGAAATCCATTGCCGTCGCAAAGTCATGATCAGCTACATATCCTGAGATCATTGCTGTCCATGATACTTCATTTGTTTCCTCCATTCTATAAAAAACACGGAACGCCATCACCTGATCATGACACTTGAAATAAAGATCCAACAATGCAGTAGACACAAAAACCGAATTTTCCAGTCTTTGATCAACAATAACAAGAGCATGAATGGACCTTCCTAGCTCAACATTTCCTGTCTGAACACAAGCTGAAAGAACACTAGCAATCAATTCAGGCTTGGGAACAAACCCACATTCATACATATCCTTAAACAACTTAATCGATACCAAAATAATCCCATTTTGTATATAGCAGTTTATAATGGAATTCCAAGAAATAGCGTCTCTACGAGGCATAGTCTCAAACATTTTGTATGCACTCTTAGTATCCGAAAACTTAGCATAAAACGAAATGAGGGAATTAGACACAGTACATTCTGAATCAAACCCATTTTTGAAGGCACTGCAATGAAACTGAAGAGCCAAAGGTTTATGCGCTTGAGAATGCCCACAAGCTTTGATGATTGAAGGAAAAAGGAAGATTGCGCTTTCATGGCTAGGAAAGAGGGGATGGACGTGTTCTGTATAAAGTTGAACGGCATTTTCATCTAATCCTTGGCACAAAGAATCCCTAATTTTGGTGATAGCATCAACGGTTGTTAGTTTAGTGGCTGTGGCTGTGGCTGAATTTGATGTGAACCATTTAATCAGTTGGCGCATTTCATATGGTCTAGTTGAATAGCAAGGCTGCACCTCAACAAGAATATCAGAAAGCAACAAGCGATTGCAAACCAAATGTTATTCCTATCAGAAATTGGGAATGAATTTGTTGTCATAATAAGCAATTATAAGCAAAAAGTATGAAATTGGTGGAAAAAATCGTATTCAAGATTAATTGCTAAATGTAATCAAGGTTAAATTCACAATTACGATGTACTTAGGAAGTTAATTTATATTGGGATGATATTTTAACACATCATTATTTTATTTGATTTAATATATTTTCCACTTGTCATTTGTATCGTATGACAAATGACTGGAAAAATAACTAATTGACTCTCTCTATTTTGATTTTTCTCTTGTAAGAAATTTTTTTTTTTATTCCTTTTTTGGAATACTTCATCGGTCTTTTATATCTTACTATTAGCAATTAAAGGTTGAACAAGATGTGTGGAATGAATGAATATTATCTTTCTTTGCCGATAGAAATTCTAAATTCAAGTAACTTATAATAATTTGACACTTTTTTTTTAATTTAGTTATTAGATTTGATTGAAATGGTTTTAGAGAATAAAATGAAAAGAAAAAGATTGACTAATGTTTATTAATTTTTTCTTGAAAAATCGCTCCAATTTGTCCTTAATTTTTGAACGATTGCTCAATGTTGCCTATATTATTTTTTATTGTTTTTTAGTACATATTATTTAGCACATTTTCCCAACATGATCATCCGCCTAATATGTGACCAAATCGTTTTTTTAAGGACAAATCTAGAAAATGACCCATTGGACAATCTTTGAAATTTTATTCATTTTGTTATTAATTTTTATTGACTTTTTTAGTCTTTGATCTTTTAAGTATTGTCCAATATGATCTGTTTTCAAATTTGTTCTTAAAAAAATAATTCTATCATATTCTAGATAAAATGATCATATTAGGCAAATGTGTTAAAGAATAGAAACTAAAAAAAAAGATAATAAGGGATAATATTGGGCAATCGTTAAAAGGTTATGAACAAATTGGGACAATTTTCCTTTTTTCTTTTGAATTATATATATTTTTTTAAAAAAATTTAGTCGAAAAATGTAGGATTTAGTAAATTGGTGTGGGGTATAACAATTATGGTTAATTATCATGTTTATTGTATATCAAATATTTTTCAATTGAGCAGGATACAAATCGAACTTAGAAAATGCAATATGATCATCAGATGAGTTAACTATCATTACAATGCTAATTAAGTTTTTTCCTTCTCCTTTTTTAATTCATTCTTGAATTTATTGAGTTAATGAGATGTGTAGTAGAGAATAGTCAATTCAAGACTAGTATATTAAAGAAGGAAAATAGGGGGGAAGAAAAGGGTCAAAAAGCAATGGTGAAATTTATTGAGAAGACATACCAAGGCCCCTTCTTTCCATCTGATCCAAAAGATCAAAGAAAGAAGGGAAGCCTTTAATTAACTTATTCAAGTTAAGAAAATGAATTAATTTGTGAAATTACAAAAAACTCCTTATTCAATTAACAAAAGCACATCTTCTCCTGATTTCACCAGCCTTGCCTGTAAGCACACCAATCTTACCCATTTTGACCATAGATTTAGCAAAATCTTTGAAGAAAGTTGATCCTTGGGAAGTTGCTTGAAGTTTCACATAAGCATTGGTCTTTCTATCATTAAGAAGAGCTGCATCGGATTCAAATAGCCCTCTTCTTTTAGCCACGAGTGTATAGTAATCTTCATCAAATGTTTTAAAGCTTCCTGGATCCATTTCTACAATTGTATTGGTATCTCCTGGCTTGCATTTGTTCTTTAGCATAGGAATATAATTGGAATCTAAAGTCGGATCGCTATCGCCTTTGCCAGTGAAATTGTACAACCGATTGGAGAAACCTGGGCAGTGAGCAGTTCCAATCGTGTGCCCTCCTGTGACCAAAATTAGGGGTACAATATTAAAGTTTCATTACCATGTAGAGCTATAGGAAATTTCCTCATTCTATCTTTCAAAAATACTCATATTCTTATGTTCGGAAATGAATATTTATTTATTTATTTAATACAAAAATTAAATATAGATTTTTAACTTTAAAAAAATACCATAATATTCTTATTATTAATGTAATTAGTGGTGAGACAAATGACACACGTAAATTAAGAAGATTATCAGTAAAAATTTAAATAAAAAATATATTTATTTTAATATATATTGTGGAATTTCATTACCTTATGTTGACTTTAGTACTTTTCGTAACAAAAAAAAAAAGAATAAGGAAGAAGTTGGCTTTTCAAAGAGGAGAGAAAAAGAATTAACCACAGTACCATTTTTCTTTTAAAGGAAGGATATATTGAGTATTTAATTGCTTTAATTTCACAAGCTCTTAGTATGTGAAAATATCACACCGAACAATAACTATTTATTAATGGGGGCTGAAGTAATACTTAAACATATGATATTCCCCTCTGATACATATTAAAGTTTCATTTCATTGAAAAACTTAAAATAATAGAAAGTGGTATATTTATGCATTTATCAAATAGAAAAAAATAGTTTTGAGAATCTTCTAATTTCTCTGCATGTTGTTAATTACTTTTTGAGATGAATATTTCCGATACTATGTGATCAGTGCATGTGACCACGACATCTATTCCAGAATAACTTAAAAAATTATTTAATTTAATTACCAGATAGAACTGCCAGGTCTTTTACGTTCAAACCCTTGGCAGCAAATGATGCTTTGAGTTGAGTTATGTTGGCAAATGGAGGTGGTAAATTTTGCAAAGCCTCATTCATGTTAGAAACTCTTCCATCCCTACGTCCCAAGGGCACTTTCCAGAACGGTCCTCTAATCTGTGATAAAACCATGCATCATCAGAATATATTTCTATTTAGTAATTTCAATCTTTGAAGAGCATTTATTTTTTTTGTTTTGTTTCTCTATTGAGAAAGGGACTAATTATTTGATATTCCTTTACCATTGAAATAGCATCTCGAGTAACTAATGCCAAGATATCTGCACAAGAAACAACACCAGGGCACTTCTTTTCTAGTGCAGATTTCGCTGCATCGATTACTTGGAAACCTCTCAGGGATAGGTTTGGAATTGCCTCTTTCTCAGATGTGTTGTTCCTAGTGGAGTTCAGTAATACAGAGCCATCACATCCCTGCCATTGATAGATGATCAACAGAATTTAGAAACAACCAACCATATATTTTGTTGGGACAATATATATCAACAATTTTGAAAAGTGCCACAATCATGCATAAATTTGTGTTATTGGAATTTTTTCTGAGCCACCACATTTATAATACTTCCTCGATCCAAAATTAAATGTCTAAGTCTACTTTCTAAAAATAAACATATTTTTCATTTACAATTCTACTAACAGCATCCTTAATTTAAAATATTTATAACCACTAACTTATATAATCCAACCACTAATCACATTAATAGTTGGATAATGCGATAATTTTGTTAAAGTGAAAAACTCCTCTTAATTCTTATATCACGTCAAAGTTAACATTTAATTTTGAAGAAAGGAAGTAATTATATGGTTATACATAGTAAAAACTTTGATGCATGTCTTCAGCTAGCAAAGTATATAGTGCATATGAAGGGCAAAATAATCGTGCAAAACGAATTTTCCATTGATCTAAAAGAGATTTAGATAAACTAGAAAGTATAGGGTTTTCGAAAACATATTTAATTTCACAATAAATACAGCTAGGGTGGTATTTTGTAAAGGGTAAAATTGTTTGAGATCAGCAAAATCAAATCTACATACCCTAACAAAGCAATCATGGAAATGCATTCTGAGCAAAGGAGCTGCCAGGGTTGGTGCCTGAGAAATGGCTCGAGCTGTCGTCTTTTTCACAATAGCCTCAGCAGCAGGGCATGTCTTTTTATAGTATCCAAACTTCAAACTTTGTGCATTACAAAGCTCAAAGGAAAGATGAACAAGAATAAGTTGAAGCATTAAAATTACAAGAAGCCTCATCTGATGAGCCATATTCTCAAAGAAAATCTAAGATTAGTATGAAGCTCTGATCACGTTTCTGCCTAATGTCAAGATCAGCTATATTTATAGTACGGTTTGGCGCCTTTGAATTTGTCATGCGAGAGCTGTCACGCGCAGAGGTTAATTAGTGATGAAATAGTGTTGTCTCAACTTGGGAAAAAAAATAATAAAAAAGACTAATTAAGCATGTTGACTTTCAATTAGATGTTTAAAAAAAGACATTTATTTTAAAGAATAAAACCTCTTTATTTTTAGATTCCATTTTCTTTTTATGACATTTGAAATGTAGGGATCTTGCTCTAGAAAATGGAATATGATACTTCAAATTTCTTGCCATTATGGGTAAATTTTTTTATGGAAATGAAAGAATAAGTTCAGTTCCATGATTTGAGTTTTTTTTTTATGGAAATCAAAGAACAAGTTCCGTTCTAGAATAAGTTCAGTTCCATGAAGGTCCATGAATTGATTTTACTATATAAAGTTGGAAAAATATATAAAATTACGTAATATATGATTGTAGAGGACGAAATTTTCACAAGAAAATGTTTTTTTCTTTTTTGAATAGAAAATTTAACCTAATAAAATTGAATGTTTAAATAAAAGGATAGAAAGTGTAATTTAATTTTAATTGTTTAAGGATAAAATTTACTAGGAAAAAAATTTGAGAACTTGGATAAAACAATAGTTACATGATATCCTCTAATGAAAAAAGACATTATATAAGGTTTCTTTTACCTGAAATACAAAATTCAAACTTTCATCTTCATGAAAATAGTTCAAATAATTGATGAAAATACGTAAATTAAACAAGTGATAAGAGAGAAAAGATAAATAAATCATTTCAACCTAAATTATTAACCAAAAAATAAGAGAAAAAAATATTTTTCAACCAGCAATAAGAAATAATTATAGAATATTAATTTATCAAAATTTTAATACGTGCAATCGCAAATATAGTGAAACATGTAATTTCCCCTAACACAGAAATATATATGAATCTTTGGCATTCTAAAAGTTCTAATTATGCGCATTAGCTTTGAAAATTATGCATTAAATTGACTACTTTTCTGAAGGTGCTAGTGAAAGTATTATGCTTCAAAAGAGCATCCTAGGTAGGTTATAAAATTCATGGCTTCTTAATTTTTGAGGGTGGCTTCTTAATTCATCCTAGGTTACAAATTACTACTCAATGACTCAAGAATTAGTTGACTGATATCTTTATATATAAAAAAGTTGGGCAAATTGGTGAATATAGTTGACTCCTATTTTTGCATGTTACTTCAACATGCATAAGCATGTTCCAGCCCAAAGGAATCTCTAACATATGTTCAATGTCAATGTTAACTTTGGAAAATCACTCTCTTCTATTATTTCATGCTCTATTTAAAATAGTATCTTCTAATTGTGACTGAGAACATGTAACATTTCAATGAGTTTCGTTTGAAATTTGGATGCCATTATGAAGTCGTGATGGTAATAGTCTTCAATTATTAGGACAAATAATCACATTCGCGTGTTCAAGTTTTAGTCCAGATAATTAAGGCTCTTTCTCAGTTCTTTTCCTTTTCTCATTAGAAATCTCAGATTTAGACCAAAGATTGTTGATAACCAATCATTTTCTTTTACACTCTTAGTTTATTTGTCTATTTGTAGAAGTTCCCTTCAGATTAGTAAGATACTATTCCATGATTAGAACTGTTCAGAATTAAATGTGGTGGAAGAAATTAACAAACTTGGAGGTCCAATATGTCTGATTATGTTGTTCTTAGATCCATCGGCTTGTTTTTGTTATTTGTTGAAGGCATTTAGGGGCATATTTGACCGTTGGCTAAACTGGGCTTCAGATTTTAAAACAGCCCTTACTAGACTCATGAAGAATCATTCCAAAACGTATGAATGCTATTCTTTTGTTGAGGAGGGATGAAGTGCATATCAATATTAAAACTCCTCAGCTTGCAAAATGCAATCACAATGGTAATAAACCCGATGCATCATAATTTGATACATGGGTGTGGATGCTTTGTAATGGCGCGAAATTTTCCCACCAGCCACCAAGAATTGCTTGTGGGGGAAATGTCGCGCCTTGAATGCATCTCCAGAAATGAATTTAGAGATTTACTCCAATTCTCCCTCAGACGGTTATGTTAGTTTTCTCACCATGTCAAAAAATGAATGGCTACAGTGTTCGGAATACGTCGTCAAAACTCTTAAGAACGTCTTCTTAGACCTACCGCAACATTTGAACCAAACCAATAAGTCGTTATATTCACAATCATTTGGTGTTGTCATAACGTTTGTGGTAAATGTTAGTATCATCCTAGTACGACATTTATATCAAATATATGATCACATTTAGTTATATCGCAATAGATGATATTTGGGGCGATATTTGTGTGTAATATAAGATGACAATTTACAATATCGACACAAGTGTTCTAGTTGACATTTTACAAATGTAGTACAAATGGTGTTATACCGACACTTGTGCATATGTCTTGACGACAAAACTTGCAGGACAAACATGTACAAACATCGTAATAATTATTATCACGACATTTGTAACTGTCAATCTATTAAATGAGCATACATTTAATTACAGTCATTATAATGTATATCTTGACATTTATTACGATATTTTAAAATGTCGAGATATATATTATAAATTTTTTAAAAAATAATAACAATTCGGCATATTATAAATTTGAAATAATGCCGAATTATTATTTTTAAAATTGAATTAAATTTACCTTAAAAAATGAACTAAATTAAATAAGTAATTAAAATTAAATAAATATTTTATTACATGAAAATAACACAATTAATTGAATTACAATTTGTCCTAATATAAAACCATCTACCACTGTCAGATTACAATTATCATTGAAATCAAAATTGACATCCACAGTCATAGTCGATTATGATATTAGACTATAATAAAACAACAGTTTCTCTAGTTTTGTTTTCATCTTCACTGATTATGTGTGAACCCAAACTGCTTGTACGTTATGCATTCTACAAAGAAATTTTTAGACATACAAATATTCAACACAAACAATGATTTTTTATAATAGATATAACTTAATATTTAAGTGGTATAGTTGACTATGGATATGATCATAAGATCATGCTCAACTATGGTATAATAGACTATGAGCCAACAATCATAGTCGATTATGACAGCCAACTATGAAGTAGTAATCATATTTGATTGGGAGATTCAGGAATAGTACTACTTTTAACTCAAAGCCATTGACTCGGGTATTTATAGAAAATATGATTATAGAAACTATACTTGCCACTTTGAAAAGTATCATCTCTCTAAAAGCTTATACTAAAACCAAATTGTAAACACAAATCCAAAAAATTAAAGGCGATAAGTTATAATTGATGGCCATAGTTGACTATGATATTTGAATATGATAAAACCACACCTAGTCAAAACACTTATAGTTGGTAATCACACTTGACTATAGTATTTGATTATGATAAAATCTCACCTTCTTATAGTCGTTTATTCCATCAAACATTGTTCTATCATAGTTGTATAGGCTCACACACAGCTTCTGACCTCAAAACTAAAAAATCAAAACAACCAAAACACAACTTCCAACATCAAAACCAAACAAGGATATGGCCAAGAACCAAAAGGAAAAAACAAAACAAAAAACACAGTTGAAAAATAAATACCCCAAAAATAGAGGCGTTATTAGAAGGAAATAATTAGCTCTTCCAATCAGTCAACCAAGTTAAACTAAGAAAGATTTGTAAAGAGAATGCCAATATTATTAACCTAAGTCAACTAGAATTTTCGAACAAGAACATCAATACAAGAATTAACATGAAAAATTCTAAGCATAAACAAAGACGGTCAAGCAAACCTATCAAAGAGAAGTTGAATAGAAAACCCATCAAATTCAAGGACCTATAAACATCACAAAACAACATTTCAAAATTGTGAATATTACAAGTAGTCGGAAATACCAGAAAAACCACTTAAAACTTTAGAACCATTAGAGTTCAGACCTTGAAAACTCCATATATATTGTGACCACTCACCAAGAAGACATTTCTTGTACGACTCTTGCATTCAAGAGTATCTCCAATGTTTTTCCATAATCACCAAGCAATAGACAACATTTTCCCATCCCAACCCTTATTTCCTTCTACCTTAGCTACGTAGTTAGTGATCGAGAGAAAGATAGAAACGTAATTTGGGAGAGAGATAAGATTGAGAGTTTTTTTTTATTATTTTGAGATAGAGATAATAGGAAAATTTAAGTGAAAATTTGGGGAATGAGAGAACTTAAAATTTGGAAAAATTAAATTTGAGAAACAAAATATTATATGTAATAAAAAAACTTTAGATTATATATTACCATTTAAAATATCAATGTTGAAACAAAAAAAAATTAAATAAAATATTGCTATATTTATATTAGAATTTTATATGATTTTATTTATCACCATTTTTTTAATAGAAGAATTGAATTTTTTATTAATAGGAAATGACAAAACTGATAGGAAGAAAAAATAATGTGTTAATATCTAAAACAAAAACATTATTGGCTTGGACTTTTTAATAATTATTTTCTCACTTTTCCAATTATTACTAATATTAATATTACTCATAAAAATACTAATATTGAAGTTTTCCTATAGAATTTTAGTTATTTTAATTTTTTTTATAATTTTTATAAAATTTAAATTCTCGTGTGACAATAATATACAATTATTGGGTTGCGCATTGTGTGTTAATAGTAGTGTTTTAGTTTTCCAATTAAGTTTCTTCCTTCTTTTGTGAGAAAAAATGAATTAAGTTTCTTTTTAAAACTTTTTATTTTCCTTTTAATGATTTTTTCCAATATATAGTTTAATAAAGTTTAATATAGAGTTTATTAGATTTTGATAAAATCACTAGTAGAGTTGGGCTTTGTGGGTTTAATATGGTAGATTTTTAGTTTTGGAGTTAAGTTTCCTTTCTTTATTTTTTTGTTGAGAAAAATGATTTTAGTTATTTTTTTACTCTTTTTCTTTTTGGTTTAATAAAAAAGCAAAGAGTTGCGCTTTGTTGGTTTAATAGTAGTGTTTTAGTTTTGGAATTAAGTTTCTTTTTCTTTTTTTTTTGTTAAGAAAAATCAATTAAGCTTCTTTCCTTAGTATTTTTCTTTTTCGTTTAATGAAAAATGTTTTCAATAAAGAGTTTGAAAAACCTAAGAGGGGGGGTGAATTAGGTTTTAACCGATTTTTTTCTTTATAAATTAAACAAGCTTTCTAAGATAACAAATATCAAACACTTGGTGTTCAACCAAAGTATGAAATGATGAGTTCGAGAAAAGAAGCAATGAACACAAAGATTTATAGTGGTTCGGTTTATCCAACAAAACCTAATCCACTACCTTGAGCTATCTACTCAAGGATTTCACAAAACCTTTCACTAATATAGTAAGAGAGAATACAATAGAGGCTCACCCAATTCCCTTAGGGTTTTACAACACAAACCTCTTAACCAACCAAGGTTCACTCAACACTTTGAGTTTTACAATCTAACCTTGTCTACACACCTATCTCTATTACAACAATTAATGAAAAAGAAGCTCTTAACACAAACACAGTTTTATATGGTTCAAGGCTCACTCTAACCCTTAGAGTTTTAAGCTCAATGCAACCTTGAACAAATCAATCAAGATATGAATAAGAAGAGTTTGATATATGAAATCACCTTAATGTGAAGATATATCAATGTAAGCATAAATACCTCTTTGAGTAATGTTTTCTTGTAAGTTACTCAAGAACCCCAATGATTTTGTATAAATCTCACTTTGATGAATTTCACAATATGAATGTTAAGATTTGGTTTCAAAATAATCTCCTAGAAGTTCTATGAAGTGTTAGGATCAGATTTTCGCTCAAAAAGTGATTAGATTGAGTTGTTTAAACGATTGGGTATTTATAAGTATGCACCAACGGTCATAAAAATGGCTTGTTTGAATCCCACTCAGGAGAAGTGCGGTCGACCGCAAATCAGGCGGGTCGTCCGCACCATCATCCAGCAAATGTTCCAGAGAACTCTGGACAGCCTGCGGACGATGAGCTCAGAAGTCCGGTCGACCGCTCCATCATCCGCAAGTGTTTCAGAGAACTCTGGACAGCCTGCGGACGATACTCTGAGAAGTCTGGTCGACCGCATGATTTGTGGCCGTCCACACTTTTGTCAGGTCAACCACAAATGCATTAAAACTATGCAGAACAAGTTCCCAAACAACTCTAAGAGTTTGCAAACTATATTTTATGAATTTTGAAGTATGTGCATGTATTTTGAAAAATCATTTCAAATACCCAACTCATGTTTTATCCAAATGAAATGCATTTTGAAAATCATTTCACTTTTATTGAGCAACCTATGGAACTCATTACTCAAAGGGATAGACCTAGAGATAACCAAAGATAAATAAAGAATTAAAGCTACACCTCTAGATCCTATCTAATCCAGAAACGCTTATCTTCAAGGCTTGACATCAAAAGCTCTTTTCTGAAGATTTGAAACTTTGATCTTGCAAGGATTAGATATATGAATCCTAAGAGATCATCACTAATACAATAAAGCCATTAGTCCTTATCAATGTTTGTCATTTAATCAAAATTAATATATTAAAAGCTTTAAGGCTTTCAATCTCCCCCTTTTTGATGATGACAAATATTGATGCAATGTGATGAATATAACAATTAAGTGCAAGGATTCAAAGTAAGGAAGAGTTTATATAATATGTAATAAAATTATTAAAAATGCTCCCCCTTACAATATGCTAGGTATTTGTAAGATATCACATATAGCATATAACCATTTAGTTTGATGATATCAAGAAATATATAGAATGTAACATTTTTCGAATAAATATTGGATCTCAAAATTAAAGTATTCAATGTAAGTATACGAGATCACTTCCTAGCTTATATAGGCTTAAAGAAGCCTATTTTTCCACCAACCTCCGTATCCTCCTTTATTCCAGAATTAATAACAAATAGATAGGCTATAAAAACATTTATAATGCTCCCCCTATCAATATGCATCAGTTTTGTAAAAATTTTGACAGAGTTTCCTTTATAACTCTTAAAACCATTTTTGCAACATAAACTCAACAATGCAAAAAGAGATGAGATAACACATAAAATCGCACATAAGGCCAACCCGTCCACCAACACACAATTCCCATTCTCCTTCAATCTCAATATAGCATAAACTTAGAAATATATAACCTTTAAACCAAGGATAGCCATACTTAACCTTTTAGAGCTATTTCTCCTTTCTTTTGATTTTGATGAGTTTAAGCAATTAAGTTCATCTCAGAAATTCCTGAAACAAAAAAGTTAGTTTCATGACATTTATATATTTCAATCAACAGTAGTTTTTCTCCCCCTTTTGTCATCATTCAAAAGAATGGATAGAAAGGATAGAACTAAGTTAATTAAACAATAAGATCCCTCAACTACCAAGGAGTCATCATGGGGAATAAAAAATGCATATATAAAAATAGAGGAGTCAAGAATACAAACAAGAGATAAGTTGTCTAGATAAAACAAAAGTACAACAAGTGCAGAAAGACACTATCTCCTAGGCCGTCGCATATAAACTTTAGCTGTGGAAGAGGATGGTCCAGCAGGCTGCTCAGCAGGTGGGGGCATATCACGTGAAGGTGGTGGTGTAGAAACGTCAACCTGAATGCCATGTAGTGCCTCTAGATGAAATTTGATGTTGATGATCTCGATGCCATGGTACTCCACCCTTGATGCCAGGTCGTCGATCTTGGAGTGAAGTGTCTTGAAATGATTGTCAAATGTGCTGAACATCGAGCCAATCTGAGAAGAAATTTCTTCCAGGGCACCCCAGATGGCAGGTTGTGGAGTGAATACATCTTCCTCTCCAACTTTTTCTTTACCTTTTGCCTTCTTCAAATCTGGAGCCTCAGGAGGAACATCTTCTTCCTCATCTAGATGAAGTGGTCTTTTCACACCTTGTGAGTCCTCACCTTCAACAAAATCGCCAGAAAAATCACCTTCATGAAGAGTTATCGGTGGTTCTTTTCCCATCAGCCTTGCTGTCTCCTTTGTTGCCACAACGATCTCTTCCGGAGTCATATTTTTCTTCAAGTCCCATGTACCATTGAGACATAACGCTTGCATTCTTTTAAAAGAAGCAAAGTTGAACTTAGGCACATATTTTGTCCCTTTCAGTTTTGGAAATGGGACGTTGAAATGACGGAAGACTTTGGTTAATAACCGTCCATAAGGTAAGCTTTTCGGAACGCCTTTGCCCTTCTCAATGGTAGCCATCATGTACCATTATGTAACCAAAATCCACCCGGATTCTCTTCACCAACAAATACATGAGAAACATATGCATAAACGTGACAGTAGTTTTATGGCCTTCAGTGGGGATGAAGATGTTAGTGCACATATGATGAAGAATACGATGTTCAAAACTAAATACATTGGCCTCTCTCTTGACTAAGTTTACAAAAGAGTTTCCTTGAGTGAATATCTTCTCAAAACCCTCAGCAGAAAAATCCTTATGATTTATTCTGTGATGAGTATTAAAGTACTCAACCCCATCCATAGGTATCTCTAAGATTTCATCTAAACCAAGGGAAGTAAATTTTATATCTATCCCATTGACCCTTGAAACAAAAAGAGTCCTTATAGTCATCTCTCCCCTTTTTTTTAACACCTCTTCGAGATTAGCATAAAACTAATATACAAGATCAGTATACAAGGCTTCTTCATAATCAATTATACTATCCCATCCTTGCCAAGCCATATAGGTAAGAATTCTATCAAAGGGAAATTCATACCTATCAATGGTGCTCCCAGAAATTACTTGGCGATTCTTGAGGTAATCATTGTAACGATCCTCATGATGCTTGCTCCTGAAGAGTTGAGAAGAAGCTTGCATGGTTCTCTTCTTCTTTGGAACATCTTGAACCATTTGTGTTTTGCCCTTGTCACTTTGAGTTTTTGCCATTTCTAGGGTTTTCAAATGCAGCAAACAAGGATATGTAGGATGAATGTATGAATTGAGGAAGAAATGAAGTGTATTTATGGTGGATTGTTCGTGGGTTATGAGAGTTTGAAGAGTTGCGGCTGATAAATGAAGAGGTGGGGATGATTGGAAGATGAAAAGTTGATTCCGAAAGAGGCATATTTGTAACGGTCCACAGATGTGCGGTCGACCGGATCGTCGTCCGCAGTATCGTCCGCACCTTGATTTTTGTTACTCAGGAACATTTTCGGTCGTTACATTTAATCTACGGTCGACCGGAAGTTTTAATTTGAGTCGTTCGCAAATTCTCTGGAACCTTTTCGGTCGATGTGTTTAATCTGCGGTCGACCGAACGATTTGATAAGTGTATCGTCCGCAAGTCCACTGGAACCTTTCCGGTCGATATTTTGAATCTGCGGTCGACCGGTCATCCTGTCATGATCATCCGCAAGTCCACTGTCTGTTCTGTGGACGATTGTTTTCTAGCTTGCGGTCGACCGCACTTGCCAATGGTGTTATCCAAACAATGCACAAAAGCATATATTTGACAGACTTCATAAAAACGTACAAGTTAGAAATCAAACGTACCAATACCCAAAAGTTTTCTAAGTAAACAAAACCTTTTCTCAGCCAAAGGCTTTGTGAAAATATCAACTAATTGATCATCCGTAGGAACAAACTCAAGAACAATATCACCTTTTAAAACATGATCACGCAAAAAATGATGTTTAATATCTATATGCTTAGCTTTTGCATGTTGTATAGGATTCTTTGTCAGATTTATGGCACTAGTATTATCGCAGTTGATAGTGGTACAATCAAAGTTCAAGCCATAATCTTGCAAGGTGGTTTTCATCCATAAAACTTGTGCACAACAACTACCAGCAGAAATGTATTCAGCTTCAGTGGTAGAGAGAGAGACACAAGCTTGTTTCTTACTATACCAAGAAACTAAAGAGTAACCAAGAAATTGACAGTGATCACTAGTACTCTTACGTTCTACTCTACAACCTGCATAATCTGCATCAGTAAATGCTACTAGCTCAAAAGACATAGATTTAGGATACCACAAACCAAAATCTATAGTCCCCTTTAAGTATCTAAGAATACGTTTCACAGCAATTAAATGAGATTCTCTATGAGATGATTGAAATCTATCACATAGACAAACAGAGAACATAATATCAGGTCTACTAGCAGTTAAATACAAAAGACTACCAATCATACCTCTGTATATAGTTTGGTCAATCATCTTACCATTCTCGTCTTTGTCTAATTTAATAGATGTGGCCATAGGAGTATCAATCTCCTTTGAATCAGCCATTCCAAACCTTTTCAGTAATTCTTTTGTGTACTTGGCTTGGTTAATGAAAGTACCTTCCTTTGCTTGCTTAATTTGTAATCCAAGGAAAAATGTCAACTCACCCATCATGCTCATTTCAAATTCATCCTGCATTGTCTTAGAAAAATCTTTGCACATATTTTCATTAGTAGCTCCGAAAATAATATCATCAACATATATTTGAACAATCAAAATATCATGTGCTTTATTTTTAATAAAGAGAGTAGTATCAACTATACCTCTAGAAAAACCTTTTTCAATAAGAAAATTGCTAAGTCTATCATACCAAGCTCTTGGTGCTTGCTTTAAACCATATAAGGCTTTGGAGAGCTTGTACACATGATTTACATATGATTCATGAATAAAACCAGGAGGTTGTTCAACATACACTTCCTCTTGAATGAAACCATTTAAGAAAGCACTTTTGACATCCATTTGAAATAATTTAAAACCTTTAAAGGAAGCAAATGCAAGTAACATTCTAATGGACTCTAATCTAGCCACTGGAGCAAAGGTCTCATCATAATCAATACCTTCTTCCTGATTATATCCTTGAGCAACAAGTCTAGCCTTATTTCTAGTTACAATACCATGTTCATCAAGTTTGTTTCTAAAAACCCATTTTGTACCAATAATAGTAAGATTTGAAGGTCTAGGTACAAGTTCCCATACTTTGCTCCTTTCAAATTGATTTAACTCATCTTGCATGGCAATAATCCAAAAATCATCATTAAGAGCTTCATCAATGTTCCTAGGTTCTATATGAGATAAAAATGCAAAATCATCAACAAAATTTGTAAAATATCTTCTAGTTCTTACCCTTTCATTTGGATCACCAATGATTTGATCCTTTGGATGGTTGTGAACATATTTCCATTCTTTTGGAAGATCATACTTTGTTCCTTCTTCAAGTGAGATAGATTCTTGATTTTCAAAGACTTCTCCATTCTCATCCTTTGATGTTGAAGGATTTTCATTTGTTTGAACAACATCCTTATTTATTGACTTCAAGGGTATTTCTTGAATATCACCTTCAATCTCATTTCTTGGCAAATAGATGTTAGATTTATCAAAACAACATGAATAACTTCTTCAATAATCATAGTTATCTTATTATACACACGATAAGCTTTTCTTATTGAAGAATAGCCAAGAAATATACCTTCATCGGATTTCTTATCAAACTTACCAAGATTGTCTTTGACATTTAAAACAAAACATTTACAACCAAAAACCTTGAAGTAAGAAATAGAAGGAGTTTTGCCAAACATAAGTTCATAGGGGGTTTTCTTCACAAGAGGTCTAAGAAGCACTCTATTTATAATATAGCAAGAGGTGTTTACAGCTTCAGCCCAAAAATACTTTGGCAAATTATTTTCACATAGCATAGAACGGGCCATTTCCTGTAACGTATGATTTTTCCTCTCAACAACACCATTTTGTTGAGGAGTTTTAGCAACAGAAAAATTGTGAGAAATTTCATTCTTATCACACAGTTTAGTGAAGTTAATATTGCAAAATTCTCTACCATTATCACTTCTAATGGAGATGAGTTTGCAACCTATGGTGTTTTGTACTTGTTTAAAAAGCTTGACAAAAGCTCCAAAAGCTTCATCTTTGCCCAACAAGAATAATACCCAAGTAAATTTAGAGAAGTCATCAACTATCACATAAGCATACAATTTCCCACCAAGGCTCATTGTCCTCATAGGACCAAATAAATCCATATGAACAAGTTCAAGAGGTTTTGAAGTTGAAACAATCTTCTTAGGTTTAAAAGAACTCTTGACTTGTTTACCATATTGACACGCATCACAAACACGATCTTTTTCAAAATGAATGGCAGGCAATCCTCTAACATATTCATGTTTAGATAAGTTATGCAAAGTATCCATGCTCACATGTCCTAACCTACGATGCCAAAGATATGCATCATCATCTTTCAAAGCAAGACATTTAACATCTTGTTCAACTAAATCATCAAAGTAAAGATCATACATATTTCCATTTCTATTTCCAACAAAAACAATTTTGTTAGAGCAATCATCAATAATTAAACATGAATCCTTCTTGAAAATAACCTTATAACCATTATCACATAATTGACTAATACTAAGCAAATTATATTTGAGATTATCAATAAGAAGAACATCTTTAATAAAGGGAGAAGTACTTTTACCAACATTGCCAATGCCAATGATTTTCCCTTTCTTTTTGTCACCGAAAGTCACAAATCCTTCATCTCTTGGTTTGACATCATTAAGTATGGATGCATTTCCAGTCATGTGTCTTGAGCATCCACTGTCAAGAAACCATTTGTTCTCCTTTGTTTTCAATTGAAAACATACCTACACCAAAGATGTTAATAAGCCTTTTGGTACCCAAATTCTCTTGGGTCCATTGGGGTTAGTTCTTTTAACTACCCAAGTGCTTTTAGCACCATTCTCAATCTTTTTCTTCACATAACATCTAGTCACTTTATGACCATTTTTACCACAATAAGTACAACATATTTTCGAAGAAGTATAGACATGTGAATGATATGCATGAGATACTCTCTTATGTGTATGTGACATATGTGAGTGAGATAAACTCTCATGTGTGTGTGAGACATCATTATAACTATCATCAAAACCAAGACCTCTCTTATCATGAGTGAGTCTTTGCATACCAAGTAGTTTGTTCAAATTGTCCCTACCACATGTAAGTTTTTCCAAGCTAGCACTTAAATCACTCATTCTAATTTTCATGGCATCATAATCACTCATCATATCATCCAACTTATTGTTTCTAGAAATAAGATCAACATTAGCATTCTCAAGAAATTTTACCTTATCATTTAAACCAATAACATTCTCATCAAGACAAATCTTTGTAGAAGTTAACAAGGCATTTTCATCAATGAGCCTAGTATTATCTAATGATAGCTTCTCTACTTGACATTTCAAGACTTTGTTTTTCTTGATAATCTTTTTCATTTCCTTATAGAGATTGGAGATAAATTCATCTCTATCAAACATGTCACAAATATCAACATCACTTTCACTATCAACTAAAGAAGGAGTTTTTGGAGTATTTACCTCATCTTCAATGGCCATGAAACAAACATTTGCATGTTCAGTTTGTTCTTCATCTTCACTTCCTTCTTGATCCCAAGTGCAAGCAAGTCCTTTCTTGTTCTTGGACTTGTACTGCTTTTCTTTCTCTCTTAATTTTGGACAGTCCGCTTTGAAGTGATTTGGACTTCCTCATTCATAGCATTGCTTTGAGTTGTTATTTGTAGATGTCGATGGCTTCTTTTTGAATTTGTTGAAATGTCCCTTTTTGAACATTTTCTTGAAGTTCTTAATGACAAGAGCTATTTCCTCATCATCCATTTCTTCCTCATCACTGGAAGATTCATTTTCGTTGTTCTCTTTAGCTTTGAGAGCAATTCCTCTTTTCCCTTTGTCTTCCACTTCTTGATCATTCAACCACTTCATCCTAATCTCATGAGTGAGAAGTGATCCAATAAGCTCTTCCACTGGTTTCTTCTTCAAATCATGAGTTTCCAACATAGCAGTAGTTTTGCCTTCCCAAGCCTTTGGTAAAGCATTGAGTATTTTCATATTTTGTTCTCCTATAGAATAAGACTTGCTAAACACTTTTAAACCGTTAATAATGTTAGTAAAGCGAGTAAATATATCAGTGATGTTTTCATTTGATTTCATAGTGAAAAGTTCATACTCCCTTGTAAGCATACCAAGTTTTGTTTCCTTTACTTGGTTTGTACCTTCATGAGTCACTTCAAGTAGTCTCCACATTTCATGTGCAGATTCACAACATCTTACCCTGTTATACTCATTCATATCAAGTGCACAAGTAAAAGTGTTCATGGCAAGAAAATTAAGGGTCATTTTCTTTTTATCTTCATCATCAAATTCCTCAGAAATTCTATCAATCTTTATACCATCAACAACTTTGAAAGGTACATAGGGACCATTTTCAACAACATTCCATAATTCATAGTTTAGAGAAGATATATAGATTCTAACTCTATTTTTCCAGAAATTATAGTTTGTGCTATTCAACAAAGGAGGTCTAGTAGTAGAGTAACCTTCTACCATCATAGTGTTATCTAGATGAGCCATAGAATCTTTGCTTCAAGGATGTTAAGCCTTATCAACAAGAAGACCTACTCTGATACCAATTGAAAAACCTAAGAGGGGGGGGTGAATTAGGTTTTAACCGATTTTTCCTCTTATAAATTAAACAAGCTTTCTAAGATAACAAATATCAAACACTTGGTGTTCAACCAAAGTATGAAATGATGAGTTCGAGAAAAGAAGCAATGAACACAAGATTTATAGTGGTTCGGTTTATCCAACAAAACCTAATCCACTACCTTGAGCTATCTACTCAAGGATTTCACAAAACCTTTCACTAATATAGTAAGAGAGAATACAATAGAGGCTCACCCAATTCCCTTAGGGTTTTACAACACAAACCTCTTAACCAACCAAGGTAAAGCATAAATACCTCTTTGAGTAATGTTTTCTTGTAAGTTGCTCAAGAACCCCAATGATTTTGTATAAATCTCACTTTGATGAATTTCACAATATGAATGTTAAGATTTGGTTTCAAAATAATCTCCAGAGGTTCTATGAAGTGTTAGGATCAGATTTTTCGCTCAAAAAGTGATTAGATTAGAGTTGTTTAAACGATTGGGTATTTATAAGTATGCACCAACGGTCATAAAAATGGCTGTTTGAATCCCACTCAGGAGAAGTGCGGTCGACCGCAAATCAGGAGGGTCGTCCGCACCATCATCCGCAAATGTTCCAGAGAACTCTGGACAAGCCTGCGGAACGATGAGCTCAGAAGTCCGGTCGACCGCTCCATCATCCGCAAGTGTTCCAGAGAACTCTTGACAGCCTGCAGACGATACTCTAAGAAGTCTGGTCGACCGCATGATTTGTGGTCATCCACACTTTTGTCAGGTCGACCACAAATGCATTAAAACTATGCAGAACAAGTTCCCAAACAACTCTAAGAGTTTGCAAACTATATTTTATGAATTTTGAAGTATGTGCATGTATTTTGAAAATCATTTCAAATACCCAACTCATGTTTTATCCAAATGAAATGCATTTTGAAAATCATTTCACTTTTATTGAGCAACCTATGGAACTCATTACCCAAAGGGATAGACCTAGAGATAACCAAAGATAAATAAAGAATTAAAGCTACACCTCTAGATCCTATCTAATCCAGAAACGCTTATCTTCAAGGCTTGACATCAAAAGCTCTTTTCTGAAGATTTGAAACTTTGATCTTGCAAGGATTAGATATATGAATCCTAAGAGATCATCACTAATACAATAAAGCCATTAGTCCTTATCAATGTTTGTCATTTAATCAAAATTAAGATATTAAAAGCTTTAAGGCTTTCATGATCAGTATAAGACTTTTGTCTATCTTGTGCTGACTTTATTCTGTCTTGGATCTTTTCCACAATCTCCACAGTTTGTTCAGTCAATTCAAGTCCAAGAACTTTCTTTTCACCTACCTCATCCCAACAAATGGGAAATCTGCACTTCCTCCCATATAAGGCTTCATATAGAGATATTCTGATAGTTGTCTGATAACTATTATTGTAAGCAAACTCAACTAATAGCGGAGATTTTTCTCAACTACCTTCGAAATCCAAAAGGCAGGCTCTTAACATAGCCTCTAATATCTAGATAGTTCTCTCAAACTGTCCATTCGTCTAAGGGTGATATGCTGTACTGAAATTTAACTTTGTTCCCATAGTACCTTTTAGACTCTTTCAGAACTTGGAGGAAAACCTCGTGTAATGATCCGATACAATAGTCACTTGTACACCATGTAGTCTCACAATCTCCCTTATATACAACTCTGCTAATCTTTTCAGACTATGTGTCATCTTAATTGGCAAGAAATGAGATGATTTGGTTAAGTGATCAACTATCACCCAAATAGCTTGGTTTCCATGATTTGACCTTGGTAAATCCACAACAAAGTCCATTGCAATATGTTCTCATTTCCATTATGGAATCTCTAATGGTTTCAATAATCCTGACGGTTGTTGGTGCTCAGTGTTGACTTGCTGGCAAATCAAACATTTCTCCACAAATTCTCCAATACTGCCCTTCATATTACGCCATCAAAAATTTATTTTTAAGTCGCGGTACATCTTTGTTCCACCAGGATGTGCCTTATAAAGTGTACAATGTGCTTCCTCTAGCACTTTTTTTCTCAAATCGTCATCCTTGGTCACACTAATTCTTCCATCAAACATCAAAGTTCCATCTGTAGCAATCCCAAACCTTTTAATATTTCCAACAAGAGCTCGTTATTTCATCTTGTTCAAGAACTTATCCTTAGTTTGAACTTCCTTAATTCGCTCTCTCAAAGTGAATTGTACACCATTGCGGTAAAAAACCCTTCAGTATGTGATATTACCACTTCCAAACTCAACTTTTCAAACTTCTTGATCAATTTTTTTTAGGTTGTGACCAAACTTGCCAGTTTCCCATGACTTGCGTCCCATGACTTTTGCGACTAAGCACGTTTGTCACTATATTAGCCTTCCCGGGATGGTAATATATAGTACAGTCGTAATCCTTTACCAGTTCCAACCATCTCATTTGTCTCATATTCAACTCTTTTTATGTGAAGAAATATTTTAAACACTTATGATCCGTATAGATTTCACATTTTCCACTATATAAATAATGTCGTCATATCTTTAATGCGTGACCTATGGCTGTCAATTCTAGATCATGTGTGGGATAGTTCAGCTCGTGCTGCTTAAATTGTCTGGAAGCGTAAGCAACTACTTTCTCATTCTGCATAAGTACAGCAACCAAGACTCTGCTTCGATGCATCGCTATAGATAACCAAATTATCTGACGTGTTAGGTATTATCAACACTGGTGCTGAAACTAACCTTTTCTTAAGTTGCTGGGCGCTTTCATCACATTTAGTGGTCCATACATACTCATCATCCTTCCTTGTGAGTCATGTCATTGGGCCAACTATCTTTGTGAATCCTTCATGAGCATTAGTCGGCGCTTTTCATTTAGAGATTGCTTTTACTTTAGGCAGATCCACCTCGATCCTTTTGGCAGTTACCACATGCCCCAAAAATACCACTTTATCCAGCCAAAACTCATACTTCTTAAACTTTACATACAGTGTTTCCTTTCGCAGTATCTCCAAAACAATCTTGAGATGTTCCTCATGTTGTTTTTTATTCTTGGAGTATACAAGGATGTCATCAATTAACATAATCACAAAACGATCTAGATATGAGTGAAAAACTAGATTCATCAGATCCATGAATACTGCAGGGGCGTTGCTAAGTCCAAACAACATCACTGTAAACTCATAATGTTCATATCGGATTCTAAATGTTGTCTTAGAAATATGATCTTATTTGACATTTAATTGATGATATCTTGACCTTAAATCGATCTTGGAGAATATTCCTGCACCACTCAACTGATCAAATAAATCCTCGATTCTCGATAAGGGATATTTGTTCTTAATGGTAAGCTTGTTCAATTCTCGATAATCTATACACATTCTTAATGTGTCATCTTTCTTCTTCACGAAAAGCACTGACGTTCCTCATGGGGACATATTAGGTCGTATAAAGCCCAAATTCAACAATTCTTGTAGTTGTACCTTAAGTTCTTGCAACTCCTTAGGTGCCATCCTATACGGTGTTGTAGATATCGGTGCAGACCCTAGTATTAAGTCAATAGTAAACTCTATTTGACGATCTGAAGGTAATCCTGACAAATCTTTCAGAAAAACAACAGCGTATTCTTGTACAACAGGTACATCGATAATTGTTAACTCCACAATTTCATTAGTTGCTACGTTAACTAAGAAACCATGACAGTTCATTTTCCTCAACATAGTTGTTGCCTTCAACGCAAAAATTGCTCGAGGCAAGTTACTTGATCTTGATCCGTGAAAGATAAATCTCTCATTTTCTTGTGCTCCTAATGATATTTCTCTCTCTCAACAACGAATGTTTGCTTTATTCTTATGAAATCAATCCATTTCCAAAATAATATCATAATCATTCATTTTAATCACATGTAAGTCTGCATCTAGCTCCTTTCCACCTAAGTCCATTCTCACTCTTTTAACCATTTCCTTAGTGTAAATAATCTTCCCAAAAGGTATTCTAACTTCTAAGGTTTCATCTACAGTACAGCTTATAACATGAGCATTATCACAAAATTTCGTAGATATAAAGGAATAGATGGCTCTAGTATCAAATAATACATGTGCGGGAACTTTAGACACAAGAATCATACTTGTCATGTTTCCATAAGATCGTTCTGCCTCCTCTCGTGCCATTGAGTAGAAGCGTGCTTGACCTGTTGGAGCTTTCTTTCTCTTTTCAGTATTATTCTTCTTATACTTATTACACTCTCCTGCAAAATGACTCGGTTGTTTGCATCGATAGCAGACTCCTTTTCTTTTCAAACAATCTCTAG
The DNA here is from genome assembly GCA_019593545.1 of Apocynum venetum. Classification (NCBI taxonomy): domain Eukaryota; kingdom Viridiplantae; phylum Streptophyta; class Magnoliopsida; order Gentianales; family Apocynaceae; genus Apocynum; species Apocynum venetum. The sequence continues at coordinate 2,547,171 of SRSM01000149.1, forward strand.
CATGCCTTCTATCACATGTAGGGCAAAAAGGTTTTTCTATTTCCGCCCCTTAGGAATGCTTGTTGTTTCCATGTTTGGCTTGCTTGTTCCAATTTCCATAATTTTGCTCAAATCTTGAACCATTTCATTTTCTCTTCCCTGATGCATTATCTCTTCTAGCCACTTTGGCATCAAGTTCAAAACGGAGAGCTACATTTTTGTGCCCGACTCAACATTTCTGGAAATGATATATCTCTGTGTCCTGCCAGAACCCTGCTAATCTATTTTCACAAACCCTGCTCAAATTGGTTTGCCTTCTTTTCATCAATGTCCACCAGATGTAGAGCAAACCTCGATAATTTATTGAACTTGTGCTCATATTCTGTCACTGTCATTGTCCCTTATTTTAGCATCAGAAATTCAAACTTATTATAGTTCTGATATGCTTTAGGGAAGTATTATCGCAATACCTCTTGTTTGAATCCTTCCCAAGTCAAACTGGTACTTTTCGCCTCTGTTTGGGACCTCTTAAACGATTCCCACAAATGATTCGCATTTCCAGAAAATCAAAAAGTAGCACAAGTTATCTTTTGTGCATCAGTACAACTCATTCTTTCGAAAGTTCTATCCATAACCCTAAGTTATTCTTCGGCTGCAAGTGGCTCCTCTCACCTGTTGAAAACAAGCGATTTGAGTTCCTAAAACTACTTCATCACGATCGAAATTTCAGTTCTAGTATGTACCAATGACACATGATTTTGCTGCTGCTGGAAACTTTGGAGTACCAATATTTGCTGTTGTTGGAATCCTTGAAGCACGGAAATCAAGTTAGCCATCAACGTTGTGCCCACATCCCCTTCCGGTGTCTGACCAGAGGACAATCTATTTCCATTTCCGTTATTGTTCTTTCTTGGATGCATGATTCTAAAATTACGATATACGAATACTTAGATCACATATATGTATAACTTTCTCAGAAATCCATACATCACATAATTCACAAAAGAAATAGACCAAGAGAATGTAATAATCACTTTATTAATGTAGGATTCTCTTTATTTGCAATAACAAAAGTATTGTTAAAATAATGTAAAACATCAAGTCTATAATAAATGAAATAACGAACAAATCAAACGAATATGTCCTAAGCTACTCGAGAATCCTTCCTATCATACTGAAATGTCAAACTCATCAGGATCCACTACTTCACTCTTTTGTGATGATGAATCGCTAAGTTCCTATGAATCGTCATCCATATCAATAGGTGGGTCAAGATCCAGCAACACATTAGTATATCTTCCATAATTAATCTTAGGTGGGCGTCCAATCCTGGGGTCAGCCATGTCCCTATAAAGTCCTCTTGCCATATCTGTCCATGAGTACAAACCTCTAAATTCCCTCAATATGAGAAATTCCTCCATTTAGGATACCTAGTCTCACCCTCCACCATAGGTCATACATCTTCTTGATATGTTTTTCAATGGAGTCAGCCTCATTGCGCGTGTAATGATAGTAAAATCCTTGGTCCCAATTTTTGGGAAGTCTTGGAACGTTCCTCCTACCCGTGCGAATAGTGATAGTCATACTACAGCAAATGTCAACTCTTGTTTATATATCTCTATTTCATTATGCTATGCGAAAATTAATTAACTAGATAATTATGCCTATATTTCATACAAATCAAGTATAAATATCAAGTAGAACATATGTGTGTCATATCCATAAAATGTAATATACAATAGAAAATGTACTTTTTTGTGGGTTGCAAACACGGTGGAGACCCTTTTAAATTTTTTTTTAAAGTCTACAAGAACGTAAATGTGGCTCTTATACCAACTGTAACATTCCAAATTTTCCAAAAAATACTCAAAATAGAAAATATAATATAATAGCCAAGTCAAAGGAATAATCCTAATTTAGAATCAAAATTCTCAAATAGTGAATCAAAATTCCAAATTCCAAATAAATTTCAAATTATAAATTTAAAATGAAAATAAACTTTACCAAAATAAAATAGTTATAACCAAGTAAAACTAAACATAAACAATAATAATCTTAGTTCGAAATCGAGAACATAATTTAAACTAAACCAAGTTCGAAATTTTCTTAAATGATTGGTCATCATCTGTCCTTGCATCGCAAACCCATCAGCCTGTAAACGATTTTAGGAAAGCATAATACATGAGTTAAGTACAAAGCACTTAGTGGGAGTAAAGTGTGACATTTTACAATGATTTACACATTTCAAATATCATGTAAACATAAGTGGTCAATGAATGTCATCGAGTCAAAGACTCCTGTTTAATTGGACTAAAGCCCTTGTTCAATTGGACATAAGTCCCTATTTTATTGTGCCTAAGCCCCTATTGTTTGATGGCATATCCAAGAGACTTTTATATGCGCAATTATAAAATGATTGTACACATATCATAATGGAAAGTGCACAATTAATCATGAAATAAATAGTACATATAACATGTAAATATAAAGAATTAAATAAGGTTAGAACTCTCACCTCAAATGCAGATATAAATGTGCGCTAAGTTGCGTGAAAAAACTAGCTCCCTAAGTCCTTATTTTCTACCTCGGAACTCGTGATTAAGGGGAAAAATGATTAAAAGTCTTAACCCATGTTTTATTTGTATATGTGAGATAATAAATCTTAATGGGTCGGGTTATTTAAAACTAATAAATTAATTAATTAAGCCCATTAAAATATAATAGGGGTATTATAATGATAATCTTGATCGAGTTGATGATTAGATGGTCAAACATTGTCCGATCAACCTCAAATTTTTAATATGTGGTACAGGATAGCCAAGATTTCATTTTGAACATTGTGATTGAAATTTCTACAGTTCTACAGTGTGAAATATAGGCCAAATAGTTGCAAATATTGGTGATGTTTTCTAACACATTTATCTTCTCTATTATGCATCTTTTGATTATGTTTCTCTCATAGGGCTATATTTTTCATTTATTGTGGTTGTGTAATACTCGGTTTGTTTTTTTTTTTTAAGAAGTCTTATTCTGGATTTAGCCCAAATTAGTGTATTAATGACTTAAGCCCATTAGGGCACAATTAACCTATGTTAATATACACTTAATGAAGACTAATTAGACCTAATTAGTCTGAACACTAACCCTAATGTGAAGAGAAAACCCCTTTCTTACTCTATTTTGTGGTAATCACCACCGGTGCCGCCTTCTGGCTAGTCGTTAGTGATGGAAAACGCCAAAAATTTATTAGTTTTCATCTCTTTAGTCATTTTACCCAACAAATCTCCAAAGTTCTTCCATGGTTATGTAATATTCCAATAAAATTTTCCTTTATAGTAGAAAGTTTTGCTTGGCTTTTAAGAGAGAAAGATGATGTGACCACGAGAGGAGAAGAAAAAGGGTGGTAGCTAAAAGGGAGAAGAGAGAGAGAGGAAAGAGAGGAGGAGAGGAGACGGTGAGAAGGGAATAGAGGAGAAGGGGCGGCTATTGAGGAGAGGAGAGGAAGAGGGAAGGGGGGGGGGTGGCAGCTAGGGTTAGAGGAAGAAGAAGAGAAAAGAAAGAAGGTGAGTTGTTGATAGAGGAGATTTTGGCGATAGACCAAAAAGTCCCGTGTTTTTTCCTCTTCGCAAATATTAGTGATGTTTTATGAAATTTTTCTCTTATCTATTGTACGTCTTTTGATGATGTTGCTCTCATAAGGTTATGTTTTCCAATTTTTGTGGCTGAAACTTGGATTGTAATCTTATTTTGTTGATAGAGATTTTTCGGTGGACCAAGAATCCCCGGTTTTTCCTCTTCTCTTTGGAGAGATTTTCACATAAAAATTATTAGTATTGTCTTGTTGATTTATTTTCTTTCATGTACTTGCATTGGGCATTATTGTTCAGATTCCTAACATATTCTTGCATGTTAGAGATATATTTGGTTGAGTTTATTGGATCTTTTGTGATTGTCTATTGTTCAATAGACTATAACCTTTGTTGATCTCCCAATAGTATATATTACGGGTGACGATATAAATCCGATTCGTCAACACGACACGATAACACAATTATAAGGGTTGACACTAACATTATACGTTTATTGATAAATAATTTCTCATCAAATCAAATTGAATCTCTTGAGACAAAAAGGAAAAAAAATCTTATAACTTAATAAAATTTAAAGTGTAACTTTCATCGCTAATCCTCACTCAAATCTAATCTTAAACAAAATTCAAAATATTATGATCTTTATTAGATTTAGTTTTTATTAAGCACATAAATTATATTTTGATATGTTTAAATCATGTTTAGATTATTTTGAATTATTAGTTGTGTTCTGTTTGAGTTGAGAGTTCTACCGTTAGTTGAATGGGAAATTTTCTTCAAATTCATCACTATTGCGAAGAATGACAAAAAGGAAGCTGAAGACCCTGGCAAACTTCAACAGTAGATTTATCGAAGTTAACGAATCTATGTTCTTTGGATGCCATAGTAAAAGATGAGATTGACAACCTTAAAGATGTGATTAGTTTCGTATCACACTCAAAAAACATATTAAAACGGATTTCTCTCAGAATCTCATATTGCAACTTCCTCAGCTCTGAGAATGGTTCAACTGTATTAAAGCAAGTGGTATTCTGTAGGAAACTTGCCAAGATATGAAATTGAAGCTCACTGCTCTTCATGTCTCATAAAAAATGATTTATGGGAATCTGAAATTGAGGAAGTTCCAATGATGACACAGGAGAGGCTTCCCAACTTAGAGAAACTCTACTTAGGAAGAAATTCTTTTGCAGGAAGAGAAATGGGCTTTCCCTAACTTGCAATTTTCAGTTGTAAAAAACTGAAGAGGATTCCCGAGGGACTGAGATTCATCACTTTGTTAAAGGAGTTGAACATTACAGAAATGCCTACTCAATTTTGTCAAAGGATTACAGGGATTCTTGGCCATCAAGGGGAGGATTCTCACTGTCCGCCATGTCCCTTCTGTAGTTATCGGATATCAAATAGTTAGTTGATCTACAACTTTCGCAAAAATTCAATACGGTGTTGTTTTCTTTTGGTAGGTTTGGATTTTGGCTAAGATGAACTAATTTCATGTATACTGTATGTTCCTCGTCTTGTAAGCTACTAATAAAAGCATAATTTCGTCGAAATTGACAGATTGAAGTGGTACAAAATCTTTAGTTTCAAAATGTAAATGTTTAAGACTAGTATACTCCTTTTATTATTTTGAATTTAACTATATCTTCAGGGACTGCACTCACTGTTGATTTTGAGAAACAGAGCATGCCATGATCAACCAACATTCTTCACTGCCCTAAATATTGCTACTGAATCCATGTTAAACAGAGTTCAGGGTGTAAATTTTGTATAAACAAAGGGTAGTGCTACACAAGATAGCTTAGAAGCAGGGAACTTGCTGTGTAATCTGTGCATATTTTTTATCCTTAAATCAGTAAGAGAGCATTCAGAATTACAGCTATAAGTAGAAAAAGAGAAACATTGTACACTAATAGACTAGCAATCGTGTTTTTTGATCAATGACTAATAGCATCTGCAATTGACAAACTCAATGAATCGTCAAAAGTGTCATTCTTTAACCATATTGATGAAATTCTAAGCTTCACATTCAACTACTGCTTGGAATGACATAATCATACTTACTTTCTGAAGAGCTTGTATGACACAATGCAGATAATGGAGTGATCAGATCATGAACTTTTATGGGGTATGCAGTATTCAGGGCAGTAATGCAACAAGAATTAACTCAAACTACCATTTCGAAAATATTGTGCCGGACAAAGAGAAGAATTTCATTTAGGGATACAAGAACAATTAGAACGCTCTAATGTGGGAAGCTCCAATGTAGATTGCAAAAATGATGGCTTTAACCCCAACTTTCACATCTACTCCTAGAATGTTAACAAGAGGGAGATGAGGTTAGAGCTCAAAAGTTTGTCCAGAAAAAGAGAACTAGACCAAGTATTGCAGAGAGCGTTGTCTGCAAAGAGGTAAGTCTCTGTGTAGCACTTCCATAGTATGGCTGGATCATGATATCGAATTTGCAAGTTCCAGTTGATGGATCTGATCTTGTGACTGTTCCAAGACCTTGAAACTTGCAAGCTTCTTCGAGTTGATTGTTTATCTGGTAGTAGCTGTTAAATGCATATGAAATGTTCCCCCGGGCATCTAAACCACTACAAGATGTCCCATATCCCAGGCTTGTGCAGTCTGCACGGGCACAAGCATAGCTCACACTAGGGGCAATTTGGGAGTCATCAAGCTTTGCATTTGGCTTGAATATACACCACTTCTTTTCCAGTGTCCTAACATCCTTTGCACCAATCAAATTTGTATTTGTAGTACCAAGGTTAAGAGCATATTTTGGTTGTCCATCAAAGGAAAAAATTCCCCAATGGCGTTCAAAATTTCCAGGTTGAATACTCTTCGCATCCTCATCAATCAGACTAAAGAGATAGGCATCAATAGGTCCTGGCCGCATTGGAGTTCCTTTTCCACCTGCTATGTGTTGCATGAAACCCTGGTTGAATCGTTGTGCAAGATTTAGGTTAGCATTTTGGTCCCCGTCAGTAGGCCAGCCAATTTCTCCAACTATTATAGGCATGTTCCCATATCCATTCTTCTGTAAGGCCCACACGAGAGTGTCATGATTTGCATCAAACATGTTAGTGTAAGATGTCCCACCATCATTCAAAGCTGATGCATTTCCATCAAAAAATGCATATTCAACTGGGAAGTGGGAGTCAATGTAAAGGCTGATGAATGGATAAATGTTGATAGTAAAGGGGGCGCCATTGTCACTCAACAACTTGACAATTTGAAGCACAAAATCAAGGATGTCAGCCCGGAAATCGCCCCCTGATGGCAACCCACTAGAACTCGAATAGACATCAGCATTCAAGGGGACTGTGACCTTGACTTGACTACTGAGACCTGCTTTAATTAGGGCAGCTTGGACATTTCGAAGAGCAGGGTAAGTTGTTCCGAGAAAGCTTCCATTATATGTTGCCAAGAAAGGTTCATTTCCAACTGCAACATACCTACAAAATCATGAGAAATTGCATGAATCATATACAAAAAGAAAAGAGTGATAACTTCCATTCATATAATTTTAGGCATGTGCATGCCATCAGACCCTGGTAAACAAAATGCAACTAAAACAAGTCCAATGCCTCGTATAATACATCACTAACTGAAGAATGTATCAAGTTAAAAGTCAAGCATAATCCTTTACTCAGACTTCTAGTGCATTTAATTGATATGGAGAGAGGCTGAATAACCCTATTTTATTGATCAATCCAGAGCTCAATACTTTATACAAGAAACAACACACGATTCTCAAGCCAACAAATGTCATGGAGAAGGCAATATGAAACTTTCCCAAGCTACAAACACTATTACAACCATCAAAATAAGACATATTCAGAAAATTAACAATAAAAACCTTCATATTTATACAACTTATAATTGATATGTTGATATTCAAATTTTAAAAATAGAATAAAAAATAAGAATAACAAGAAAGATCCAACATTTTCATTGCTAGAAGTTTTAGTGATCGTCTATTGAGATATGAAAAGTAATGCATTTTAAGAAATAGCAAGTAGTAGTCATCACATTGTTCAACAAGCAACAATTTGACAAATCATATATACTAATCCAGAACTTTTATATATACTAATTTCATTAGAACTGCATACTTCCTCTCACTGGATCAAATTTTGAAATTTACTAATGATGTGAGCTAAAGTTATTTCTCTTGACGAGAAAACAAGATAAAAGTTTGTCCAATTAGCTATAAAAAATATTTAAGTAACCTTTAGTGCAATTGGCACAAATTAAATCTTTTTGCAGCATTATTTAGTAACTCAAAGAATTCAAGCTGTAAGATACTCGCTCAATGATTGGCTGAAACAGCATATCTTGGTTGTGGGAAAGTTGTTGCTTGGATCTTAAGTCTCCGTGTTGATGCTAGGTTAAGTTCCATCTTTTCTTCTATCCCTTCCCGCTCTATCCTCCTTCCCTTCTGAGAAAATGAACTTTCTTTTAGGAAAAAAAAAACTCAATGATTAAATGCAGATTTCCCAAAAGATCAATCCAATGTCATTTTACATCCTTTACACGTTATATGACTGGAACCCAAACCCCCATGCATACAAATATAGGGTCTAATTATACTATCCATGTATTGTGCTGAAACTCATATTGTCTTTACACACAGGTCTATTATCGTCACTCAAAGAAAAGGAAAGAAATGATATTATACTTTTCTAAGCTACTAGATTTATTTGAATCTCCAGAGCGTTGCTCTTCTGTTTTCATCTACCACATTGACTACCATCAACAAGAAAACAGGTGTCATTTCCTAATTATTGACCTTGATCTTTCCTGACTATACTACTTCCCAGACCAAACCTTTCCTAATACATGCAGCCAAACTTGACTCTTATTTTTACTCCTTGAATTGGGTTCTCATAGATAAATAGGCAGCCAATATGCCATACATATTTTCAACAGAAAACTCACCAACTTTCAATTCCCATCCACTGGCAGCACTAAGGTGCTATATACCCTAATGTAATTGGCTGCATGTTCTTTCTGGTGTAATGGAGATAACATTTGCTATAGAAAGTTGATCATGTAAACCACAAGGGCAACAGGAAAACAAGATGAAAGAATGGGAACTTGCATCTCTGCCAAAATATGGTTACTAAAGGAACAACATGAAAGAGCATATTAAGCTTGTTAAGGCAGCTCACGCATAAGAGTTCTTGACTTGTATTGCTTCAAAACAGCTTGGGAAAAGAAATCTTTGTACATGAAAGTAATCAGCTTCCTGGTAGATGAATGTGCTAGTCCACCCCCCAAATTAATTTCAATGTATGTCTTTCCTTTTTGTTCCATGGATATATATTTCATTCTCGCAAAATACATTTCTACCAAAAGATTAGCAGAAAACACCATCTGATTGGCACTTATATGTAGCAGTGCAGTGGCAATTTAGTGTAAACCATCTCTAGTGTCGATTTCCAAAGCCATCTGATTGGAATGACAATCTATTCATCCTAGTCTCTGAAAGGAAGTAAACTCTATAAATCAGAAAGAATACTGATGAAGGTAAACTGAAAGAATATAGAAGGAAATGGCAAATCCATCAAACTTTGCACACCACAAGATCCATTTTTTAACACAAGCCAAGGTAAAAACATCATTTCTTTTCCATGGGGTTATTTCACTTGTGCAAACCAATTTCTGAATCTGACGGATGAAATTGCGGCATTTCTAATTATAAGCACCAGTAAGAAGTAGCATTCTTATATTGATGTTATCTTTGTTTTCTTCTTTTTGATAAATATATTGACGTTCTCATCAGTGCTCTTCATGTAATTATATTTTTTGTAAAGTAATTGGAGTTTTACAAAGCTGATACAACTATTCACATTTAAAGGATGAGAAATTTCTAAAAGACAATTTCCATTATCCTTATCTAGTTGAATATTCATATTTCTTGAGTAAAATTCTCCACAGCCTAACTGCAGATTTCATCCTTTTGAGAATTACTTTGGAGGATCCGACTAACAATACTACCATAAGTAATAAAGGGAGAAACCAAGAACATGAGAACGAAAAAAATTTAATAATAAGCTGTCATTTCTCACAAGTCCCAATCAAACCACTTTTTCCCCTTCAATAGATCCTCACTGTTCTCAAGGAAAGACTTTCATGCTTTCATTCAATCTAATTGAGCTAGCAATGCAAAAACTTATTTGGCAAATGATTGATTTCTGAAACATAAATATACTTCAAATTTTTTACCTGGAAAAAAACTCTTTTCTTACTACAAGGTAATGCCAACAGAAAGAAAAAAAAAATGTCCATAATGCGCAAGGACCGGAAAAAAAACAATAATAATAATTGCACTTATCTAACTCATCCTAAAAGAGCTTTTTTCTTGGCAAAAATGAAAAGGTTCGGGGATCTTTTGTACCACATGTTATGATGCCACCTTCTGTGCCTGAAAGATCTGACATATCAACAACTTGTCTGGGGTATAGAATACACCCTAAAACAAAACTTCTCAGGCTTGAATAGAAAGGCAATCTACACAAACAAAAATGTTCCCTAGCAGCTTAAATACTTGTCAAACGAATTGGAAAAATAAGGTCCTAAGCAAGAAAAAGATAGCAAATGAAAGAAAGATGCACAAGTTCACGAGGAACTTCACTAAGGCACTTGTTTTGGATTAGTTTCCAAATCAATACTTCCAAACCAGGGAACTCAGTATCATTCAATTTTCAATAAACTTAGCGGAAGAAGACTTACAAATAAATAAGCTCCCTTCAAGCTACATTAGGCATCCATTCAGAAAGTTTAATTCTAAGAAGTGAGTCAGTACCATAATGCAAACCACTTAAACAAAGAAGTTACAAAAAAAGCAATGAATTATGATATATAAGTTTTGAAATCTTGAAGAGATATAAGAAGGCATGCACAGAGGAAAAATACACTTACCTTATGTTAACATCATAGTTTTTTATAGGGGTGGAGACATTATTGGCAACCCATTTCTCAGCAGCCTTCAAGTTGCCCAAGGGTAAAAGCAAGTCATTAGGAATGCCAACCATGACTTCAATCCCAGACTTACCCAAAGCTTTCAATGTATCATAATCTGAATCAAAAAGCTTGACCTTTTGGATCCCATTCTCTCTCAACATCCTGACCACTATATCAGGTGGCAACCTATGAGTTGACTGTGTGCCCCAGTTGGCACCTATCCCATCCACCCAATGGGCCATTGAAAGTAAAGCAGCTAGCAATAGTAGCATACTTGCCTTTGGATACAATCCCATTATACTAGTTGAATCGGGGTAAACAAAGAAGGAAAAAAAAATGTTTTCTTCACACAATCCAACTGTAACTCTTGAATCAGGGTGCACTAGACTACAACAATTACTAAAGGCAGTATCTTTGGTGAATGAGAAGCTGGGATTGGTTAAATTACTAGAGTTGGTTACTGCTGCAAAGTCACAGAAGCTTCTCGAAACCTAAATCAAAATCTGAAATCTTGACAACAAAAAGAGGTGCCCAGATTAAGTAAAGAGGTAAACTGGCAAAAGGGAAGATTTGCACATCTAATTCTGAAAATTCTACAGACTCGAAGTACAGAAATCTCTTACGAAGAAGCAAAACTGATAATCAGGGTAAATTTTCCGTAGAGAGTATCAAGACCTACAAATTCAACACACTAATAAAAGGGAAAAGTCCCAGATGCAAACTAGTGAAGAAAAAATGAGCAAACTCAGACATCACCAGTGAGATTCTACTCTCCAGCACCGCTCTAAAACCAGCCAATTACTGTCAGAAGCTCCCGAATCTTCGAACAAAAGAAGCAAGTGAAAGCAAAAGAGAGAATATTTGGCATCAGTGAAGTACCTAAGAAAAGGGCTTAAGATAGAAATGAAAAAATCATCTCAAGATTGCAGAAAACATCCATCTGAATCCACACATTTCCAAAACAAAAGAAACAAATATTTATTCAAAAGAAGAAAATAGAAGCTACCACCCTCTCAAAAGTTGAGCTGTGAGAGAGAGAGAGAGAGCTGAGCTAAGGCAGAAGTTAAGGATCAGTTTTGGAGTATGACATGAGCTCAAGAATCTATCTAAACAGCTGCTCATTCTATTACCATAAAGCACTTTCAAACAAGGGAAAGATGGAGACAGAGGTGTAACATATCCCATTCTTTTCCATTTTTCTTTTTCTGCTACTTTTTGAACTTTAATGGTGGAGCTGAGTCTGAAATGAAGTGTCAAGTGAGATTGTGGGGCATTGAAATTCATAAACAATGCCAAAAAGTTACTACTAATTACTGGATAACTTCACTACATTAAAGTAGAGAAATTACAGTGAAGGTATTTTGTTTGTTTTTTCGGGCATGAAAAACATAAAGAAAGATGCCCTCTGCTGTACTGACCTGCGCTGTGGAGTTTTCCATGTAATGTAGGCAAATGTGACAAGTGACGAATCTTACGAATCTTCGCGTACAATTTTCAAGTCGCTATTATTAAGTATTAACTGCGTAGATTTGAATCCAATGCGCTATCAATGTCACACTGCACACCCATCATTTTGCACTCTGTTTTAAGTGAAGTCATTTATATTATTTCGGTCTTTCATAAAATATTTTCACTAATGCACAAATTATCACTAATTAGTATTATAATATTGAAATATTCACTTTGCACATATCAATAAAACTTTCATCGATTAACTTCTGTAAATTACTCTATACCCTGATATATCATTTTGCTCTTTTTTATTTCACACTAAGTGGTCTGAATAGGTATAGTCTAAAATTTTCGATTGAGGAAATTATTAAATATTCTTACCCCAATCTTGTTTTTTTTTTTCTTTTTTCAATGAAAAGGAATCACTCGTTAAAATTTAAATTTTAAAACTAAATACTTTGTGTATTTAAAAATTAAATACATATATTTTTTATTTTAATAACTTTTTATAAAATATTATTTTCGTTCATAATTAAATATTCATATTTTATTTTAAAATACCTAAAATTAAATATCTATTTTATTAAAATAAACATATATATTTTTATTTAAAATTTCATTAACAACTTTCTTAATTTTAAAAAATATACACCTCACTAAGGTGATAGTTTAGAATCACTAACCTAATTAATACTTCATTCAATTTGAACTTGTACAAGTATTAAAACAAGTATTGAAAATGATAATTATGTAACTAAATTTCTTAAATTATCATTATTTAATAGTTAGTGTATTGTGAATATGTATTAATCATCCTCAAAAAATACATTCTCCAATAAATAGTTGGCAATTCATGTAAATTCTTTATTAATAACAAGGGTATATTTATAAAAATATGTACTAAAATTAAAAATTGAACACTTGGAATAAGACACTCCAAAAAAGAAATGTATACAATTGGAATAGATAGAGGGAGTAATAAGGAGGTAAATTCTTTAATGTGAAAAGTTATTATTAATTTCAAATGAATAGAGTATTCCAGACAATCTCTTAAATTAAATCATTTTATTCTTACTCTCACTTAAGTTTCTCTATAATAAAACTCTCTTTAATTCTATAAATAGAAAATTCAATCCTAAGATAGAATTTACTAACAATTTTGTTGGTAATGCTTCTTTCATTCGAATTGAATGTTTAAAAATGAATGTTAACTTTAAGCTAAGCATATTTTTCATTTTAATTTCTACTAATAATCTCTTTAATTTAATATACTTATATTTCAATAACTAATGGTTTATACTAATAACGCAATTAATAGTCTCTCTATCTAATATTGAATCCTAACAATTGACTTGGTAAAAAATTAGTAAAAGTCTTTGACCATAAGAAATTTGAAAGCCTTAAAGCTTTTAATATCTTAATTTTGATTAAATGACAAACATTGATAAGGACTAATGGTTTTATTGTATTAGTGATGATCTTTTAGGATTCATATATCTAATCCATGCAAGATCAAAGTTTCAAATCTTCAAGAAAGAGCTTTTGATGTCAAGCCTTGAAGATAAGCGTTTCAAGATTAGATAGGATCTAGAGGTGTAGCTTTAATTCTTTATTTATCTTTAGATATCTCTAGGTCTATCCCTTTGAGTAATGAGTTCTATAGGTTGCTCAATAAAAGTGAAATGATTTTTCAAAATGCATTTCATTTAGATAAAACATGAGTTGGGTATTTGAAATGATTTTCAAAATACATGCACATACTTCAAAATTCATAAAATATAGTTTGCAAACTCTTAGAGTTGTTTGGAAACTTGTTTTGCATAGTTTTAATGCATTTGTGGTCGACCTGACAAAAGTGTGGACGACCCCAGATCATGCGGTCGACCAGACATCTCAGAGTATCGTCCGTTGTATGTCCAGATCTCTCTGGAACACTTGCGGATGATGGAGCGGTCGACCGGACTTTTGAGCTCATCGTCCGCAGGCTGTCTAGAGTTCTCTGGAACATTTGCGGATGACGGTGCGGACGACCCTCCTGATTTGCGGTCGACCGCACTTCTCCTGAGTGGGATTCAAACAGCCATTTTTATGACCGTTGGTGCATACTTATAAATACCCAATCGTTTAAACAACTCATTAACACTACTTTTTGAGCAAAAATCTGATCCTAACACTTCATAGAACTTCTGGAGATTATTTTGAAACCAAATCTTAACATTCATCTTGTGAAATTCATCAAAGTGAGATTTATACAAAATCATTGGGGTCCTTGAGCAATTTACAAGAAAACATTACTCAAAGAGGTATTTATGCTTTACATTGATATATCTTCACATTAAGGTGATTTCATATATCAAACTCTTCTTATTCATATCTTGATTGGTTTGTTCAAGGTTGCATTGAGCTTAAAACTCTAAGGGTTAGAGTGCGCCTTGAACCATAGAAAACTGTGTTTGTGTTAAGAGCTTCTTTTTCATTAATTGTTGTAATAGAGATAAGTGTGTAGACAAGGTTATATTGTAAAACTCAAAGTGTTGAGTGAACCTTGGTTGGTTAAGAGGTTTGTGTTGTAAAACCCTAAGGGAATTGGGTGAGCCTCTATTGTATTCTCTCTTACTATATTAGTGAAAGGTTTTTGTTGGATAAACCAAACCACTATAAATCTTTGTGTTCATTGCTTATTTTCTTGAACTCATCATTTCATACTTTGGTTGAACACTAAGTGTTTGATATTTGTTATCTTAGAAAGCTTGTTTATTTTATAAGAAGAAAAATTGGTTAAAACCTAATTCACCCGCCTCTTAGGTTTTTCAAAATTTATATCATTATGGTTGTTATTAATTTGATTAGTAGTGTGACTATTACTTAGTGAGATATAACTTTCTTTAATTAAGAATGTTATTAGTGAAATTAAAATGAAAAATATGTCTCGATTCAATTCCACACATATAGAGTAATAAGATAATAAAGTGAATTCTTAAAGTTAAATAACATTATCAATGTTTTTAGGCTAAATTAAATGTGCACAATCATTCAAGAGAGTAACTACCTTTCTAACACATAATTAGGTAATAAATTGAACAAATCAAGTAAAAACATACTCCTTTAATCCCAAAATATAAGATAATTTGGACATTTCACATATTAAAGAGAAATTTTAGCTCTCTAAAATACTCTCATTTATTATGTCATACTTTTTCTTGTCTAAAGTAAGTTATAGTTTGGGACCAAAAGAGTGGAAACTTAAGTAAGGACGACTTGTCAATGTTGGGTAATAAAAATGAATCTTGAAAAGCCCTTGAAAATGTACTTATTCTTTTTTTTAAAAAAAAAAGACTTATTCTTAGTAGATTCAATATGAGAATCTGATGGTTATTGAAAAATCTAAGAGGGGGTGAATTAAGTTTTTATTTGATTTTTCAACATAATTCAATAAAACACTTTTTTTGATAATAAATATCAAACACTTGGTGTGCTAGTTGTGTAAGTAATATTGAGTTCAAATAAAATACAGAAAGTAAAGCAATGAATATAATGATTTATAGCGGTTTAGTTTAATCTAACAAAACCTAATCCACTGTCTTGAGCTACGTACTTGATGATTTACAAAATCTCTTCCCTAATCAAATAAATGAGATTACAAAAAAGGCTTACCCAATTCACCTTAAGGTTTTACAAATAACCTCTCAACCAATCAAGACTCACTCAACCCTTGAGTTTTACAACACAACATTAATTATACAATAATCTCACCACTCTCCTTAGGGAAATCCTTACAATACAATTCAATTCAATTGAAGGTTCACCCAAAGGTTTTACAAACAAACCTTGAATTGAATAACCTACACAAGGCTCACCCTAACACTTAGGGTTTTATGCTACTTGCAACCTTGATACAATTACAATCAATGATAAGAGATAGAGAGTTTGATAGATATCACCTTAATGTGAAGATATATCAATTTGAAACATAATCACCTCTTTGAGTAATGGCTTATCAAAATTGCTCAAGATTCACCATTGAATGTAAAAATCCTTCTTGAATGATTTTAACAAAATTGGTGTTTAGAAAGGGTTTTGAAATGTTTCTAGGATGTTATAGGATCAAGATATACAATGTTCTTGCTCAAAAATTGTTCTTAGAAAGAATTCCAAATGTTTTAGTATTTATAGGTTTGTTCCCAAAGATAAAAAATAAAGTTGTTGGAAACCCACTAACAATTTACAGTCGATCAGTGTATCTTCCGCAACATGGTCAGACTCCTCTTGATGGTTAGCGGGCGATAGTTATCATCTAACGATTGACCTAACGTTGACTTGCAGTCGACCCCAAGTTGGCAGATGAACAAATTTGATAGCTCATGCATCCACAGGATAAACCAACTTGTGGATAATATCTAGACCACTTTAGGTTGACCAAAACATCTTCATTTGTGCATCCACAATACTCTAATATACAAATGATGATTTCAATTAACCATATAAGTTATAGTATCAATCCAACAAAAGTTTATGAAACATTTAAGTTTTGAAATCAAGATCATGGTTTTCGAAATACCCAAAGCATATTTAACATATTAAAACCTTTTTTCAAAATGGTTTTAAGTTTATAGAGCAACCTTTATAAATCATTACTCAATTAAAGGTAAAACTAGAGATATCAAAATATATTAAACTCTAAAACTATACCTCTAGTTCCTATTTAATCCAACAAACGCTTGTATTCAAATCTTGAAAGTTTTTACATGTATACTTCCTTGAAGACTTAAAATCTTGTCCTTGCATAAATTAAATCATGAATCCAAAAAACTATATCACTTGTACAATCAAGTCATTAGTCATCATCAATGTTTGTCACTAATTAAAATTAAAACATTAAAAGCTTTAAGGCTTTCAATCGTCCTATTTTTTATGATGACAAATATGGATGCAATGTGATAGATAAAACAATTAAGTGCATGGATTCAAAGTAAGGAAGAATTTATAGAATATGTATGAAACATTTTAAAACGCTTCCCCTTACAATATGTTAGGTATTTTTAAAATATCACATATAGCATATAAAACATTTATAGTTTAATAATATCAAGAAATATATTAAATGAAACATTTTGGAAAAAATATTGTGTCTCAAAAAAATTTGAAAAGATTCATTGTAAGTATATGTCATATATGTGACCTCTTAATCAAAATGTGAAGAATTATTTATGTGGACTCTATATAATGCCTCAAGATGAGTAGATATGTTATCAACTTTGTGACGAATAAACTCTACTTTTGATTTAAGTTGAATAACTTCTTCAAACACATCTTGAATTTTAGTATCAAACTTCTCAAGGATAATATCCATTTTGTTTGAGAGATGCTCCAAATAATTCCACAAAACATCTTTTGTAGAAGGATTGAAACCTATATTCCTCTTGCATCAATCATTTTCCTTCACTCAATTTATTTCTAAAAGAAGTACCAAGAGGAGTTTCCTCTTCCATTGATGTCTTCTTTTTCCTTATTATTTCTCTAGTTGATTAACTTTTATCTTTATACCTCCTGATGCCTCAACTTATTCTTGACTAATTTCTTTCTCATCAATGCCCTTTTGAATAATAATGAGTACATCTTGACCCTTTAATCTTACAATTTCTTTAATGACTTGGAATAAATCTTCTTGAGAACATTTATTTCTCAACTCCCAATCATCATTGAAACATAAGACATGCATCCTCTTATATGTAACAAAATCATGTTTATGAAGATATCTCTTGTCAGCAACCTCAAGTAAAGGTATCTCAAAATGTTTGAATACTCTTTAAAACAACCTTCTATAAAGTAGATTATTTGCTATTTTTCTTAGATTTCTTATCAATGACATATATTATATGATTTACCATAAGATAACTAAGATATACCAGTTTTCCTTTGAGCATCATTAGCATAATAAACATGTGCAAATGAGTAACATATATCCTATGACTATTTGAGTACAAATATAGTGGTGCACATATGACTAAGTATCTTATTTTCAATACTAAAAAATAATAGATTCCCTTTTTGCTAGATTCACAAAGGACTCTCCATTTGACAATTAAAATGTCATGCACTTTATTTTTTATAAACAGTGTTGTGTCTACAATTCCTCTAGTAAATCATTTTTCAATGAGGAAGTTGCTAAGCCTTTCATACCAAGCTCTTGGAGCTTGTTTCAAACTATATAAAGCTTTTGAAAGTTTGTAACTATGATTTTAAAGATTCATGCAGAAAACCAAGAGATTGTTCAAAATCAACTTCCTTTTGGATGTAACTATTTATAAATGCATTTTTGACATCCATTTAAAATAATTTAAAACATTTTGAAAACTCTAAAACTTTTAATGTCTTAATTTTGATTAATGGCAAATATTGATGATGACTAATGTCTTGTTTATACAATGGATAAAGTTTTTGGATTCATGATTTAATCCATGCAAGAACAAGATTTCAAGTCTTCAAGGAAGTATACAAGTCAAGATTATCAAGATTTGAAGACAAGTTTTTATTGGATTAGATATGAACTAGATATATAGTTTTAGAGTTATATATTTTGAAATCTCTAGTTTTACCTCTAATTGAGTAATGGTTTCTAAAGGTTGCTCTATGAACTTAAAACGTTATTTTAAAATGTTTTTAATATGTTAAAATATGTTTTGGTATTTCAAAAACTATGTATCGTGATTTCAAAACTTGAATTGTTCATAAACTCTTGTTGATTGATACCATAACTTATATGGTTGATTGAAATCATCATTTGTGTGTTAGAGTATTGTTGATACACAAATGAACATGTTTTAGTCGACCTAAAGTGGTCCAGGTATCATCCACAAGTTAGTTTATCTTGTGGTGCATGTGCTGTCAAATTTGTTCATCTGTCACCTTGTGAACGACCATGAGGTCGACCGCAAGTGAGATGAGGTCGATCGCAAGATGAAAATCATCATTCGAAGGTTGTCCAGTAAGCTTGCGGATGATGGTGCGGACGACCCGTTTGATATGCGGTTGATCGTACTTCACTGAGTGGGTTTCCAATAGCTTCATTTTTTACATTTGGAAACAAACCTTTAAATACCAAAACCTTTGGAATTCTTTCTAAGAACAATTTTTGAGAAAAAATATTGTATATCTTGATCCTATAACATCTTAGAAACATTTCAAAATCTTTTCTAAACATCAATCTTGTTAAAATCATTCAAGAAGGGTTTTTACATTCAAAGGTGAATTTTGAGCAATCTTGACAAACCATTACTCAAAGAGGTGATTGTGATTCAAAATGATATAACTTCACATTAAGGTGATATCTATCAAACTATTTATCTCTTATTATTGAATGTAATTGTATCAAGGTTGCAAGTAGCATAAAACCCTAAGTGTTAGGGTGAGCCTTGTATAGGTTGTTTTGTTTTCAAAGTTTGTTTGTAAAACCTTTAGGTGAACCTTGAATTGAATTGTATTTTTTGGATTCACTAAGGAGAGTGGTGAGATTATTGTATAATCAAAGTTATTTTGTAAAACTCAAGGGTTGAGTGAGCCTTGATTGGTTGAGAGGTTATTTATAAAACCCTAAGGTGAATTGGGTGAGCCTCTTTTGTAATCTCATTTATTTGATTAGTGAAGGTATTTGGTAAATCCTTGGGTAGATAACTCAAGGTAGTGGATTAGATTTTGTTGGATAAAGCAAATCACTATAAATCATTGTGTTCATTGCTCTAAGTGTTTCTCACACAACTAGCACACAAAGTGTTTGATATTTGTTGTCAAAGAGCTGTTTTATTGAATTAGGTTGAAAATAGGGTAAAAACCTAATTCACCCCCATCTTAGGTTTTTCAATTGGTATCAGAACAGGTCTTCTTGTTTGAGGTTTAATCACCTCGAAGTAAATATCTTATGGCTCATATAGACAACAATATCATAAGTGAAGGTTACTCTACTAGTAGGCCATCTTTGTTGAATGGCTATAACTGCAATTTATGGAAAGATAGAATTCATATTTATATTTTCTCGATTGATTTTGATTTATGGAATATTGTTATAAATGGTTCTTATGTCTCCACTAAAATTATAAAGGGAAAAAGTGTTGAGAAAACTCTTAATGAGTTTGATGAAGAGGATAAAAAGAAAATGACTTCAAACTTTATTGCTATGAATATTCTTTGTTGTACTCTTGATTTAGATGAATACAATAGAGTAAGTGGTTGTAGTTCCACATATGAAATGTGGAGATTACTTGAAGTTGCACATGAAGGATTGACATGCACATCAAATCAAGAAGAAAGTGAAAACACTTGTTTTATGGCTCTTGAAGATGAGGTAACTACTTCTACCTCACGAGCTTTTCATGTTAGTGAAAATGATTGCAATGATGATAATTGTGATATATTTGATCAAGATGAATTTGTTGCTAATCTCTATCATGAAATGAAGAAATTCATCAAGAAGAATAAATTCTTGAAATGTCAAAATGAAAAATTGTTATTGGAGAATGCTAAATTACTTGATGAAAATGCTTTATTGCTTTCTTCCAAAGCGACTCTTGATGAAAATATTCTTGGTCTATGTGATAAGGTGAAATTTCTTGAAAATTCTAATAATGATCTTGTTATTAGAAACAAGAAATTGAATGACATGATGAGTGATTATGATGCTATGAAGTTGAGAATAGATGATTTAAGTGTTAGCTTACATAAACTCACATGTGGTAGAGATAATTTGGATAAATTACTTGGTGCTCAAAGACTCTCTAATGATAAGAGAGGTATTGGTTTTATTGATACACATGATAATGTCTTGCATACACACAAAAATATATCACACAAGAATATCTCACATGCGCATCATAAAGTACATCATACACATCACACACATACTCATATGTCTTCAAGAATATGTTGTACCTATTGTGGTAAATTTGGCCATAAGGTAAATATATGTTATGCCAAGAAGAAAATCGAGAATAGTGCAAAAAGTATTTGGATTGTTAAAACAAATTCGACTAAATCTCATGGATCCAAAGTCACTTGGATACCAAAAGTTTCATCTTCTTTGTAAGTAACTCAATATGATGATCATGAATGAGCAATATAACATGTCAAGAGAATTTGCTCAATACACATTATCAAATATAATATACTAGGTACAATGTTCTTCATGAATGTCATGAAGAAATTCATTCTTTTGAGATTGAATCATTAGTAAGAATTTCTTAATTATGAATTATGTAACTTAGATCATAATGCTATATGTGTTATATGTGGTTGAAAATCATTTTCAATACAAATACTTGATTAATTTTCTAATTAGCTTTTCTATTTTGTATATGCTCTTCATGCTAAATAATTTCCTCATAAAACATGTTAATTGCATATAGTGATAATTGAATTGTCTTGTCATATTGTTTGATATAATTCTTTTACAAATTTTTCTCACAAACACTGAATATCCTATAAATATCATGATATAAATGGATTTTTTCTTTAAGTGAAGCCAGGTAGTTCTAGTGAACTTGCGGACGACCCTTGAGAAGGTTCTAGTGGACCGCATGGAAAAATAGATCATCCACTAAGTGGACAGTAAGATTGCGGACGACTCAAGGAAAAGTTTTGGTTGATCGCAACCTCAAGAATGATCATCTATAAGTATGAATAAATGAACATATATATAATATTTATTTTGATGATTTAGTTGAACAAAATATTACATGCCTTTATTTGAAAGTTGATGATACATATCTTTGGCATCGTAAATTAGGACATGTTATAGATACTTTGCATATTTTTTCAAAACTTTAGTATGTTTGAGATTTGCCTAACATTAATTTTGAAAAAGATCATATTTGTGATGCATGTAAACAAGTCAAGAGCTCTTTCAAATCAAAGAAAATGTCTACTTCAAAACCTTTTGAACTTGTACATATAGATTTATTCAGTTCCATGAGAACCATGAGCATTGGTGGCAAAGTATATGTATATGTGACTGTTGATGATTTTTCTAGTTTTGCTTGGATATTATTATTGTTGAGTAAATATGAAGGTTTTGAAGCTTTTGTCAAGCTCTTTAAACAAATACAAAACACCATTGGTTGCAAACTTATCTTCATTGGAAGTGATAATAGTAGAGAGTTTTGCAATAGTATTTCTACAAAATTATGTGATGAGAATGATATATCTCACAATTTTTCAGTTGCAAAAGCTCCTCAACAAAATGGTGTTGTTGAAAGGAAAAATGTATTTTACAAGAAAAGGCATGTTCCATACTATGTGAAAAAATTTTGCAAAAATATTTTTGGATTGAATTTGTGAATACTTCTCGCTATATTGTTAATAGAGTGCTTCTTAGATCCTTTGTTAAAAAAACCCATTTATGAGCTTATGTTTGACATAACTCCTTCCATTTCCTACTTTAAAGTGTTTGGTTGTAAATGGTTTATTCTAAATGTCAAAGACAATCTTGATAAGTTTGACAAGAAATCCGATGAAGGTATGTTCATTGGCTACTCTTCAATAAGAGAAGCTATTCATGTTGTATTTGATGAGTCTAGCATTTACTTGCCAAGAGATGAACAAATGAAATAAAAATCATTCAATACCTAAAGATGAAAGTGAAGAAATCATTGACATTCAAGAATCAACCTTACTTAAAGGATTCCAAAAGAATAGAAATACGTCCATAATCATCCGAATGATCAAATCATTGGTAATCCCAATGAAGCGATAAGAACATAAAGACACTTTATAAATTTTGTTGAAATTTTGCATTATTGTCTCATTTTGTTGAATACCTAATTCACCCCCCTCTTTGGTTTTTCACATTTAAAAAATGGAAATGCAAGTAACATTTTAATGGACTTTAATATAGCAATTGGGACAAAAATTTCATCATAATCAATACCCTCTACTGATTATAACTTTGTGCAATAAGTCTAACCTTATTTCTAGTGACAATGCCATTTTCATCAAGTTTGTTTATAAAAACCCATTTCGCGCCAATGATGATATGATTTGTAGGTCTAAGTACAATATCTCAAACTCTACTTCTTTCAAATTGATTTAGCTTTTCTTGCATGATAATAATCCAAAAAATATTACTAAGAACTTCATCAATGTTCCTAGGTTATATATGAGACAATAATGCAAAATTATCAACAAAATTTATAAAGTGTCTTATTGTTCTTACCTCTTCATTGGGATTATCAATTATTTTATCATTTTGATAATTATGGACGTATTTTCATTCATTTTGAAGATCATGACTTGTCTCTCCTTCATGTAAGGTTGATTCTGGAATGTCAATGACATTTTCACTTTCATCCTTAGGTATTGAATGATCTTCATTTGATTGAACAAAATCTTTGTTCGTTGACTCAATAGGTAACTCTTAAAGATCATTTTCATTCTCATATCTTGGCAAATAAATGTTAGACTCATCAAATACAATATGAATAGCTTCATCAATAACCATAGTTCTTTTATTGTAAACATGATATGTTTTTCTATTTGAAGAGTAGCCAAGGAATATACATTCATCGGATTTCTTATCAAGCTTACCAAGATTATCTTTGACATTTAGAATAAAGCATTTACCACCAAACACGTTAAAGTAGGAAATGGAATGAGTTTTGTTAAACATAAGCTCACAAAAGGTTTTCTTAATAAAAGGACTAAGAAGCACTCTATTAATAATATAACTAGAAGTATTCACATATTCAACCCAAAAATATTTTGGCAAATTATTTTTGTATAGCATGAAACAAGCCATTTCTTGCAAAGTACGATTTTTTCTTTCAACAACACTATTTTGTTGATGAATTTTTGCAACTAAAAAATTGTAAGATATACTATTCTTATCACATAATTTTGTAAAATTATTATTGCAAAACTCTCTACCATTATCACTTTTAATAGAGATAAGTTTGTAACAAATGGTGTTTTGTACTTGCTTAAATAACTTGACAAAAGCTTCAAAGACTTCATCTTTACTCAACAAGAATAATACCTAAGTAAATCAAGAAAAATCATCAGCAATCACATAGGCATATAGTTTTCCATCAAGACTCATGGTTTTCATAGGACCAAATAAATTGATATATACAAGTTCAAGAGGTTTTAAAGTAGAAACCATTTTCTTTCGTTTGAAGGAACTTTAACTTATTTATCGTATTCATATGTATATCAAATATGAATTTTTTCAAAATGAATATTAGGCAAACCTCTAACATATTCATGCTTTGATAAATCATGCAAAGTATCCATATTAACACATCCTAATCTATAATGTCAAAGATATGCATCATCATCTTTTAAAACAAGACATTTAATATCTTATTCAATTAGATCATCAAAATAAATATCATACATATTTTCAACTTCGCACTTGCAGATGATCATTCTTTGGTTTGCAATTGACCAAAACTTTTTCTTAGGTCGTCCACAACCCTACTGTCCACTTAGTGGATGTTCTACTTGTCTATGCGATTGATCAGAACCTTCGAAAGGATAGTTCGCAAGTTCACCAAAACTACCCATCTTCACTTAAAAGACAACATCCACTTATATCATGAACAATCAGATGATATTTACAGAATATTCAGTGTTTATGAGAAAAGTTTGTGAAAGAATTATATCAAACAATAATATGACAAGACAACTCAATTATCACTATATGTAATTAACATATTTCATGAGGAAATAATTTAGTATGTAGAGTATATACAAAATACAAAAGTCAATTAGAAAATTGATAAAACACTTTTCAACCACATATAACATATATATCATTATGACAAATGTTTACATAATTCATAACCAAGAGATTTTTACTAATGATTAAATCTCAAAATAATGAATTTCTTCATTACCTTCATGAAGAACATTGTACCTTAATATATCATATTTGATCATGTGGATTGAGCAAATTCTCTTAACATGTTATATTGCTCTTTCATGATTATCGTATTAAGTTACCTACAAAGAAGATGAAATTTTTGGTATCCAAATGACTTTGGAACCATGAGAATTAGTTGAATGTGTTTTAACAATCCAAATATTTTTTTTACCATTCTCGATATTCTTCTTGACATAACATATATTTATCTTATTGCCAAACTTACCATAATAAATACAACATATTCTTGATGATATATGAGTATGTGTGTGATATGTATAATGTACTTTATGATGTGCATGTGAGATATTCTTGTGTGATATTTTTTTATGTGTATGCAAGACATCATCATGTGTATCAATAAAACCAATACTTCTCTTATCATAAAGAGTATTTGTGCACCAAGTAATTTATTCAAATTGTCTCTATCACAGGTAAGTTTATGTAAGCTAACACTTAAATAATATATTCTCAATTTCATAGCATCATAGTCACTCATCATATCATTCAATTTCTTGTTTCTAATAACAAGGGTATTATTAGCATTTTCAAAAAAATTCACCTTATCACGTAAACTAATAATATTTTCATCAACAGTCACTTTGAAAGAAAGGAATAAGACATTTTCATCAAGTAATTTAGCAATCTCCAATAATAAATTTTTAATTTGACATTTCAAGAATTTATTCTTCTTGATGACTTTTTTCATTTCATGATAGACATTAGAAACAAATTCATCTTGATCAAATATATCACAATTATCATCATTGCAATCATTTCCATTAACATGCAAAGCTTGTAAGGTAGAAGTAGTTACTTCACCTTCAAGAGTCATAAGTCAAGTGTTTGCAATTTTGGATTGATAATTTTCTTCATTTTCACTTTTTTTTATGTGCATGTTAATCATTTAAGTGCAACTTCAAGTAATCTCCACATTTCATATGCGGAACTACAACCACTTACTCTATTGTATTCATCTAAATCAAGAACACAACAAAGAATGTTCACAGAAATAAAATTTGAAATCATTTTCTTTTTATCCTCTTCATCAAACTCATTAAGAGTTTTCTCAACATTTTTTCCATTAATAATTTTAGTGGGAACATAAGGATCATTTATAACAATATTCCATAAATCAAAATCAATTGAGGAAATATAAATATGAATTATATTTTTTCATAAATTATAGTTATAGTCATTCAACAATGGTGGTCTACAAATTTGATAGCACATGCATCCACAAGATAAACCAACCTATGGAAAATACCTGGACCACTTCAGATCGACTGAAACATATTCATTTGTGCATCCACAATACTCTAATACACAAATAATTATTTCAATCTAACATATAAGCTATGGTATCAATCTGACAAGAGTTTATGAATAAGTTTTGAAATTATGATGCATGATTTTTGAAATACCCAAAACATATTTTAACATATTAAAACCATTTTGAAATAATGTTTTAAGTTCATAGAGTAACCTTTAGAAACTATTACTCAATTATAGGTAAAACTAGAGATATCAAAAGATATTAAACTCTAAAATTATGTCTCTAATTCCTATTTAATCCAACAAACGTTTGTGTTTAAATCTTGAAATTCTTGAGTTTTTTACTTCCTTGAAGACTTGAAATCTTGTCCTTGCATGGATTAAATCATGAATTCAAAAAACTCTATCACTTGTACTATCAAGACATTAATTCTCATCAATGTTTGTCATTAATCAAAATTAAAATATTAAAAGTTTTAAGTCCAAATCAATGTTTGTTAAGAGCAATATGCAAGTGAAATATCATATCATTCTCAACTGTTACTATAGGTCCAAATCTGATAAGCGATTCCATCATGAAATTGAGACCACCGATTCATTTCAGCTGCTCTAATAGGTAGTTGAACTAACCTTGGATGCCCCAAGGGGTTCACTTCATCACTATCAGATGGTACCACATTCAAATAATCAAATTGATTAAATATTTCTATCTCTAATATTATTATCTCAAATGAAGTTGTGAACCACGCAACACGCTAATACAATTGTACTTTGTCTAGCTGTTTTGTATGGTGGCATCGAGCCTTTAAGAATTGGGTACCTTTTTTTCAACACACCGAATATGAGTTCCACAACATTCCGCAACGATGAATAGCGATGATTGAACAGCTCTCTCGGCCCACGGTAAGTTGTATGGCCAATAAATTGATTGATATAATAGTTCTCGCCTCTATAAGGTGCCAGGTATCCAGGTTGGTTTGCATAGCTAGCATCAACCAAATAGTATTTCCCTAATGTACACCAAATGCGCAATCTATATCAACTTGGTAAACAAATTGTCTATTTTACATAGAAACTAAAGCATAACACATGTAATACATGGTAGAATCCAAAGATAATTCATGCTTAAACCACATTTACAAAATCACACTTTAATATGGCAAGCACGTTTTGTAGTAATAGACAACATTTAGATAGAAAACAGATTCCATCGTGAAATTTTTGGCAAGGCAGTACCAGCCTTGTTTACGACAAAAAAACAAGGATAATGATCAAAATGAGAACATTTTAACTGAAGAAGATGTAGTTGGACTCCGTTTGTGAGTTCAAGTGATACCATTGCCCATCAATCAATAAATGCCAATGTTAAACTGATTTAACCAATACATCCCCAAACAATATCAGAACATAAATAATCCAAAAAGTGGCCACTTGCAATCAAACTGCATGTTCAGTATTTTTCCTTAAAAATAAATTCATAGTCATTACCTTTCGGAGGATGTGGAAAGCCCAATTTGGTTTAACTAATGGCATCCAAGAACCCATCATGTGCACTTCATTCCCATCCTGAATGCACGAATGTGAAGTGCATGTTCATATCCACTACCACAAGCACGTTTTGACATATTGCTACTTTTCAATTTCTATAATTTTCTTGTCTCTTACCTCTTGCCAATGCAAACACACAAGTGTCATATATAGCACTAATACAACCCTCTTATGACAAAGGAATGCACAAAGCAGAAATTTTTATCTTCAAAAGAATATCATCATAAACAGAAGGCTTGTTATACAACTTATAATAATCTACATAGGTGAGGGCAATTTCATAACATTTAATTTAGCATCGTGAAACACTGAAAAATTAAGAGGTGTATACTTGAAACCATAGGTAGAACCTTCTATTATTTCTGATCTTCAAATACACAAAATAATAGTTGTGAGATCATATTAAGTCAGGAGCAATTGTGACATTTTTTTTAACATATCTGCTAGTTGTCTCAGTTGAATGCTGAAAACGCTTTGCAAGGTCTGTTTGTTTGTTGTTCTTTGACACTGCATTCAAAAATATGGCAAGACTCTCCCGAACATTGACATTTTGCTGTTGATCGTTGATCCAACAGTCTTTCTCCAGTAGCAACTCATACAAGGCAATGAACATTAACTTTCTTATCTTCAAATTCTCCCAAATTCTAATTGGATGTGCCATCAACAATTCATCAATCCACATAGTACCCCTTAGTGCAGATGTCCTACATGGCTGCTTCTCTATGAACTCATATAGGTTATCAAAAGAGTATCTATCAATAAACATAAGCTTCTGTTGTCGCTCTGCTTCTGCATCAAAGTTTTCATCTGAAGACTCAGCCATGACCATGGTTTCAGATATCCATTATAAATTCTTGCAAACTCAACCCAAATATAGAAATTGTGAAATTCTTAATGTATTTAAGTTCACATGATTAGAACACCAAACAATAACATTTAAGCAAATCAAAATCTCAAGAGATCAACAACAGATGTAGTTAGAAAATATCTTACAACATCTCATGTCAAATGAGGCAAAATATGTAGAATCAGTAACAGAATAAATGCCATATGTATGCAATATAAGAAACGAGAAAACACAACCTTATGTTAAATTTAATACAATCCAAAAGATTAAAACACGATGAATAACAGTTATTCAAAATAGTATTAAATGCTATATCCATGTTCATGAAAATAAACAATAATAGTATATATGTAAAACGATTTAATCCCAAACAGTAAAATAATAGTCTAGTATTGGCAAACACTGCCAAAGCAATATGTAAACAGATTACTGGAGGCCTGATAGTGCACTTTTTCGTGTGGTTTCCAAATTCTGTCAGTTCATATACTTGTTGAACACCAACCACTCCCTATTATGGTGCTCTATTGAAAACCCATTTCATACGAAACTTCTCATCCTAAAATTCATCACAAAGCTTATCAAACACAGGTAATGGCAAGTCCCCAATCTCACGAAGCAGCTTAATACAATTTGGTATCTTGTATTGTTCATCAATCATTTCCATCTTCGAAATCAATTGAATCTGTTTCTCAATCTTATATTTCCTACATTTAGATTCCTCTTGCTACCTCTTTATCATGACCATATTTTGAGCCTTCACATCCCCATTTAAGTCTTTGCAATCCGTATACTTCCCTTTCCTATAATCAATAGAACTTTGTGAGAATTTACATTTTGAACCAGAAAATGTGGTGTTACTCAATGCAATAGGCAGGTTTAACTTGTTTACCATATCATCAACATCATCTTGGACAATTTCCTTGTCTTTTGATGGTTGGCTTATGCTCTCATGAAGTTCTTCTAATTTTATCTCTTCCTCATCAATCAAAGGTGGTTGTTGTGACAATCTTGTGAATGTTCCTTGTGCACTACTGTCATGAAATACATTCGTTAGCAAGTCAAAGTAAGGGCAACCCTTATATTTAAACTTTAGCACGCGATGTCGTTTCTATTATTACAGCAAAAGGAAAAGGGATTTTGAATGCACCGCTAAACATTATATCAGACTGAACAACATAAATAATTTAAACAATGCATTTCATATCTCCACCTTTACACATATTCACATTTAATTTACAAGAATAATCACTAAGAAGAATACTTAATAGTAAAATCACAACTTGTAATACATGATTAACATCACAACATATAGTTTACACTATAACAAAGGGTTGTATTTGTGCTTATATTGTAACGAAAAATTTTACATTGAGTGTAAAAGACTGAATGACATAATAAATAAAAATGTACAAACCTATCAGTTTACTAAAGAAGAGATTCACTAAGCTTACCGATATTATTCGATCCCATACATGTGGCTCAACTGTAATTGTTTGAGTTTCACAATTCTAACCACAACCACTGTGGCCTGGAATGTAGAGCATCCAGTGCATGTCTTGCCAATCTTCTTTGTGGCGAACATATTTTCCTTTCAGTTGCATTGTTATATAATGCTTTCCGGTGACTTCATAGGACATGGAGTTTATTTCCTTCGACGCATGTCTATCAAACTTACCACCTTTCCACATTCCATTTTTCATCTTAATGGTCACCAAGACTTGTATGAATTGATTAACCACATTTAGTGACCATAGCTTGCCATCCAAAGCAAGTTGATTCTTCAGTTCAAAGTCATTTTCCATCTAGCACATGTGCAACGACTCATATAATATAATTGAATGCCAAAATCTTAACTCAAAAGATTCGACATATGGCCATGGCATAAATTATACATAAATCTAAATACATATTGTTCATGCACATTACATGTGTACAAAGAATATCATAAACATGATTACCGTAGACAAAACTATATAATTCAAATTATTTACATCTCTCTTATGCTTCCTGTATGGTATTGATAAATTAACTTTATTTGATCCGGTAGAGGACTCACAATTTGGTATATCAGTAGACTAAGATATATCCAAATTTGTCTACAATTGCCAAGTGAAAAGGATTTAAAAAAATTAATACAATTTGCTGCTAACTCAATATTTGTTTACCATGTAACAAAATAGAGAAGTTTAATATTTAAAACCAAGATACAACTGTAACAACAAAGCTTGGCAATATCAAGGATGAATCCACATAAGGCATTGTTTTATGCCTTTATGTCACATTTAGAAATTTAATGACACGAGTAATACTCGATAAATATACTTATCTCAGAGGACCATATGATTGTAAGTAGCATAGGTTAAATGTTCACTCACCCTATTAAGGTTGTTAGGATCTGTTTAATAATAGTTGATGAATCAACAAAAATAATATGATAAGGGTTAGAATACATTTCAAATTAAAACCAGAAAATTTACTGAACCATGAATCTGCAATATATATATATTTGACAAATGATATGATTTTAAGCTGTATATATATATATATATATATATTTGACAAATGATACACACACACACATAACTAACATTTGCATTATTTGACAAATGATATGATTTTAAGCTGTACTTATATTAAGTTTTGTAAGGACAGTACCTGTTAATGCAATTTATATATAGTGTTATGGTGTTACTTTCCTTCATTTGCACAATTTATTTCCATTTAGAACTTGATAATGCAATTTTCAAAGCACCAAATCAATAGCACAAGGAAGAGATAGGTTCTGCATCTAAGAAAAATTACAGCATATTGCTATATATAATGGCTTCAGGTTCAAAATTAAGAGTAAACATGTCATGCATGATTAACTGATAACCAATCTTATGAGAAAATAACAGACATCACTCCAGCAGAAATCACCAGTACCAAATAATTATATTTAACCCAATTGCGCCAAAGCCCAAAAACAAAAATAAAATTGTTATTATAATTGATAAGCTTTGAACAATTCTAAGGACTCAATTGACATTCACATAATCACAGTTAAAAATTCACAAACGAGTTACTCTGCTGCCGGTCGAGAAAGATAAGGAATTCTATGGAACATATTTACAGCTACTGCTTCCACCAAGCTTAGGCTAGAAATATCAAATATACAAAATTGAGAGCTATCAAATTTGTCTTCGTCTTTCTTCCTTTCTACATCTTACCTTTTCCCATATTGGCATTGGACAACAGCCAAAAACCCGTATTAAAAATGATTTTATGATTCAAGGAAGGAGCACAAAAATCACAAAAAATGAATCAAAACAAATGATTGTTATAGAATGTATCTATTTCTCACAAATGCTTCTTGTGATACACCGTACAAAGTCAGTTGACCTTCTGTCATTTAAGATAGAGTTCGATACACTAGAAAACACTGGAATGTCTCTGTTACCTTTCACAGAAATTTGAGCAAAGTACCTAGCAGTGGTACCAATCCATATGTTTCTGGAAACGAATCTAACTCTATGAAACCCAATGGGAAGAAGAAAAAGAAGATGAAGAGCATTCAAGGTGGGTCAGTTTTTGCCTAACTGGGGAAAGCAAAAATTACAACCATTTCCTTTTTAAAAGAACCTAAAACCCCAAAATTTCGCTAGGCTAATATCCAAAACGACATATGAATTCTTTAAATGAAGAAGATGTATTTGAAAGGATTTTTAATGTCATGCACCTTATTGTTTGGAATGGAGGATGGGGTGCCGCCATTCGGTGCAGTAAATGGGATCTTACATCCAGCACTCTCTTTGCTTCTTGCAAGGACTTCTATGTGCTGTAGTGAATGGATTTTAAAGCAATGAACATGTTGAAATGTAGTAATAGTTTTAAATATGGACACTTCGAGTCCCTCACAGCTACATCTGTAAGTGTAAAGTTTGCCCTAAAAGCATTCGTCGTTATCTCACCTCAAGACTCAAAGTGGACTTGTGTCCGAAGGGATATTGTCCGAAAAGATAGTGAAATATCTGTCCAAAGCGATGGTCGTTGAGCTTCTTCTATTGACTTGGAAACTTGTGGTCTAACAATCCGAGGCTGGAGCCTATTTTCCTAGCCTAAAAATGTTTTAAAACACCAGCCCAAATAGACCACTAAGGTTCTAAACTTTAAACAACCAGATGTCTAATTTCTGAAGCTAAATGAATAATTCAAGACTATTTTTCTACTAGAAATGTTAAGCATAGTAGACAGGCTCATGCAAGGGAAACTTTACATATTATTCCAATAATCCATAAAATACAAAAGATTATCATCCAAGTCCCTTCATTCGAAGTAGGGACGAATTCCAAGAACTATGATGTAAATAGATATGCACCACCTAAACTAATCCCTATGATAAGTGTGACCAAGGTAACATAAAATTAGGTGAGAAAGCACTTAACTATCTAATAGTAACATTGACCACCAAGAAATCCCTCATTGGAAAAAAGCCAGAATATTGATTAGTAAAAAAAAAAGTTTCTAAGAAACACAGAATAAAATAGTTAAAAGGCTAAAATGTTCTTGTATAGCAAATTCTATGTTAGTTATCGTAAAATATTTGACAGATAAATGATTAGCATATGACCTATCATCTTTCTTCTACCAAAATAAAAAATGATATTTCCTAGAGAAAATATTAGAACATAATCGTGACTGTCAAGAATGAGCCTCACAAATAGCATAAGATATGGTAAGTTGGGGGAAACTGGCAGTGGCCATTCTGATAGAAGAGCAGGCCCTATGAAGGAGAGAATCATCAATTACATTCCTTCAATAACCCAACCTAATGCGCCATGCTAGAACTTTCCAAAACCAATAATTGAAAGTGTTTGATCCAATGTGCACACATGCCTTGGATCTCCCATCTAATAACTGAATGGAAGGGATAATGAGAGTATACATTTGATCAAGATGAGTATGCATAGGGAGAATAGCATTTTTTCCCATGCAAAGCTAGGCTATCTTCACAGAGTATAACATCTGACTTCTCATTTTGGAATTGGAAACAATCTTCTAGAACATGAAAAATTAATGAAATAAGTGTTAAAATTTTCAATATTCGAGCTTTAAATCAAGAAGGAAAAAAGTATGGATTAAGTGTTAAGGGTTTCAAGATTTGTTTATAGAATACAAGTGATTTATTATAGGGAGTAAGGAAAGAAAAGAATTGTAATATACTTTGCCTCCATAAAAAATATGTATATCTCTCATTTAGATCGGTTTAGGAAATTGAAAATTGAAGGTCTTCATTTCCAGAGTCCAGTTGATCATCGACAAATTTTTTAAATGAGTTTGAGATACTATCACTGCAATTGTATACTTCAATTCTCTTATATTAATTGCCCCAAATCTGCCTAGGAGTTTTCCAAGTTTAGGACATGTTATGATGATAAGTTGTTCAAGGCAATGGAAGGAATCATTGGATATATTCCACTTTTGAAGAGATGAGAGTATTAATTCAAAGTATTTGAGCTGCAAGAATTCATCATCTTCGACCTCCCATCTCTGATCCTTAAAGTTTGTAGTAGTACTTCAACATTTCTTAGTTTCCCAATAGATGATATTGTAGCCCCTGATAAAGGTGACTCTGCCATCAAATTATGTTTCTCGAGAGTTAGGGAAGTCCAATGTGGAGGGAGAAATAGCTTCTTGTGGCCATGGCAGAATGTACAAATACAATATCAAGCTTCTTCAAATAGCTTGATAGGCGAACACAAAAAGATAAGCTAAGATTGAGTTTCAGTATATAACTTTTATGCTACCATTTTGAAAGATGATTCATTATCCTCATAAAAGTTTCATTAACTTGAGCAAAATGCTCACCCAAATTTGGACAGCAAAAGTTTAAAGAGAACAGAATTCAGAATGAAATACTTTTAGCAAAATGCCCAACAGATAAGATGTTTTTCTCCCACTTTGAAGTTTGTACTGGATGATAACATTTTTGTCTTTTTCACTATTATATACTAGTAAATGGATCACCGTAACAATCGAAATTAAATGTACACTTTTTACTTTTGTTAAAAATTTTAAAAGGTGTTTGACTGATATTATTAAATTACCAAAAATATTTTTAATATTAATATAATGAATTATGTCATTTATGAGTTAGTGATGTAAAATTTTTAAATCAAAGTGATGAGTTATGAGATTCATGTATCAGGCGAAATATAAATCCCTTAAATCTATCTGACATTTTTGCATCAGTTTCTTGAAAGTTAGATTTTGCAAGAACCTTCAAACATAACATTCTCAATAAATTTAAGAAGCTATATTATTGACTTGTATTGTGGATGTGGAGTAAAATCATCTGACTTCCCAATTTGTATTAAAATCCAAATTTAGGTAGAATCAAATTTTCTACAAAAAATAAATTAAATTTTGGATAATTTATATTATGATTTTCATAGAGTACTTAACTAAGATTTTCTAGCTCAAATTTTTGTAATGACTAGCGTGTCATTACACTATCAAATTAAATATCAAACTTAACCAACTTATGCAGTTAGAGTAAGTAAGGGTTGAACTCACAAAAACTTATCAATTCTTTAATTAATTAAACTAATTATAGTTTTGGGGGAAAATATTTGATTTTTTTTATCTAAAGAGGTTAAAACTTTTAAAACAAATAATTAACAAAACAACTAGAAATCAATGGATAAAAAAACTTTAGCAAGGAACTTTGTATTTCAATTTCATTTATTTGGAATCAATCATCCGATAATTATATATTTGAGTACCGCAAATTTAAATTTCTATAAAATTAGGTTAATCTCTGATAAACACAACAAATTAACTCTAAACTTAATTAAACTAAATTACTGAATCGCTCGCATAAAATAGTCAATCAAGTGATTAAGCATAAGGACAACATCAACACAAATTACATAAAATTAATGGCAAATTAAAAATCATGCAATTTGCTTCAAACAATTCCCTATCAATTAGTTAAACACCAGTTTAGATTAATTAATAGTTACTATTATTGGTTACCAAAAACTGATTGTGCATAATCCTAGTTAATCAACTATGTAAAATAATTAAGATGACCAATAATAATTGAAATGACACAATTGATAGAATTAAAACAAGCATTGTTCCAATACTCAAATAGATTTATTAATCTCTAAAAAGATCAAGTTTTTAATTAAAGAACATAATCTCATAATCTCAAATAAAATAAACCTAATACATATATTTTCCAACTAAAGAAAACTACTCACAATCCATAAAGAACACATCATAGAAATATTTAATAAGAGAAAGAAATCATTAGTCGGAAAATTGAATTCTCGAGAATTTTCAATCATTGATTTTCAAGAATGCTCAAAATAATGTTTCTAACTTACTTGATACCCCTAAAACTATGCTAATAAATCCTATAAATAGTTATAAAATGTTCTAGAGATAATTACATAAGAGTCCTAATTAGAAACTATTTAAAAATAATTCAAAAACTTCAATCCGAATAATGGACGCCCTATGTCTGGAATGGACACCTGCGGGAAGAGAAACGTCCACTTGGACGTTTGATGTTGGCAAACTTCTGAGGGTGGACGCGTGACAGACAACTTGTAGCATCCACTTCTTGTCCTATACATCCACTTCTTGTCCTACACATCCACTTCCATTTTTATGCAATATATTAATCTTCAAGCTTCCATCTAGAGACGTCTTTTAAAACCTTCAAAATACCTGAAAATAGAAATATAAGTGTAAAGAATTATTTAAAGCACAAAAATAAATAATTAGCTAGATTTAAACTCAATAGAATAACAATTCAATGCTTCAGGAAACAAGTCAAAGAATCTCAATCTATTTGCACCAAATTCTCTCCAATAATACTCAAAGTCATCCATCAACTCTACTTTTAAACAAATTGTGCATGTGTGATAGATCATCACTAAGGATTCATTGTAAATAGTTAATCATCCTTGGCATGATAAAAAATTTGAAATGCCAATCAAAATCCATTTTAAAGTTTAAAAATCGTACACAAGTAACAAGAACAAATTCAATCAAACCACTATCAACTTCAAACACATCATAGTCATATGAAAAAAAATGTCCACATTACCATAGACTTGTAATCTCGCACATCTCTCCCACTAATGAAAAAAAATAAAGTCGACTTGAGTTAAATTGGACTTGAGACACATAACGTTAGGCTTGAGATTTGGTTAATAAAGAAAGAAAAAGAAATCAAAGTAGTCAAGAGAATGAATCAAAGGATAAGGAATTTAAACTCAAAAACTCTTCAATTGACACTTTTCCCTTTTTCACAATAATTACACATCAACCAACTCTCATTCTTTGAAAAATCTTGGAAATCTCTTATATATATTGAAAAACCTAAGAGGGGGGTGAATTAGATTTTAACCGATTTTTATTCTTTAAAACAAATAGTGCTTTCTAAAATAACAAATAACAAACACTTGGTGCTCAAACAGTGTGTGAAATAATGTGATCAAGAAATAGGCAGAGGACACGAAGATTTATAGTGGTTCGGTTTATCCAACAAAACCTAATCCACTACCTTGAGCTATCTACTCAAGGATTTCACAAAACCTTTCACTAATTTAGTATAAGAGATTACAATAGAGGCTCACCCAATTCCCTTAGGGTTTTACAATACAAACCTCTTACCCAATCAAGGTTCACTCAACACTATGAGTTTTACAATATAACCTTGATTACACACCTATCTCTAATACAACAATTAATGAAATAGATACTCTTAATACACTCACAATATACTATAATTCAAGGCTCACTCTAACCCTTAGAGTTTTAAGCTCAATGCAACCTTGAACAAAACAAACAAGATAAGTTGATGAAGAGTTTGATATAGATATCACCTTAATGTGAAGATATATCAATATAAAGCATAAATACCTCTTTGAGTAATATTATCCTCTAAGTTGCTCAAGAACCCCAATGATTTAGTATCAATTCCAACTTGATGAATTTCTCAATGTGAATGTTATATTTTTGTTTGAAAATGATCTCAAGTTGTTCTATCAAGTGTAAGAATCATATTTTTGCTCAAAAAGTCGTGATACTTAGTTTTTTAAACAATTGAGTATTTATATGTATGCACCAACGGTCATAAAAATGGTTGTTTGAATCCCACTCAATAGAAGTGCGGTCGATCGCATATCAGAAAGGTCGTTCGCACCATCATCCGCAAGTGTTCCAGAGAGATCTGGACATTCAGCGGACGATACTCTGAGAGGTCCGGTCGACCGCACCATCATCCGCAAGTGTTTCAGAGAGCTCTGGACATTTAGCGGACGATACTCTGAGAGGTCTGGTATTTAGCGGACATTTAGCCACACTTCAGTTAGGTCGACCGCACATGCATTGAAATTGTGCAAAACAAGATTCCAAACAACTCCAAGAGTTTGTAGAATACATTTTATAAAATTTAAAGTATGTGCATGTAATTTGAAAATCATTTCAAATACCCAACTCATGTTTTATCTAAATGAAATGCATTTTGAAAAATATTTCACTATAATTGAGCAACCTATAGAATTTATTACTCATAGAGGTAGATCTAGAGATATCTAAGAATGTATAAAAAAATACTACACATCTAGATCCTATCTAATCCAAAAACTGCTTATTTTCAACGCTAGATAACATCCGATTTTTCTTGAAGACTTGAAACTTTTGATATTGCAAGGATTAGACATAAGAATCCTAAAAGACCAACACTTATAAAATAAAGACATTAGTCATCATCAATGTTTGTCAATAATCAAAATTAAGATATTAAAAGCTTTAAGTCTTTCATATATATATATATATATATATATCAAGTGCCCCTTTTTCTTTTTCACTTTTATAGCACTGAAAAAAAAAGTTTTTTTTTCTTTCTTCATATATCTATATCTTTTTTGTGTTCTTTGCTTTTTTTCATAGAGAAGACAAACTTTTCTTTTCTTTCTTTATATATATATCAACAGTCCAAGATGTCTTACTTCACCCTCAACAAGAGTTTTGCGAAACCTTTTTAATAAACATATTAAGCTCAACTCAATATCACAAGTGTCAAATAAATATATAACAAAGAAACTCTCTTGACAAATATGGCATTTAAAGGTTTTAAACTTTATTTTCAAAGCTCACAAAGAAATATAATAATGAATTAATCCATCATAGCAATAAAGCTCAAAAATAGGATCGAGGGGTATAATATAGAAAACAGTGGCGCAAGAAAGACTCAAACGTCCAAAGAAGACCTTATTTCATCCCCAAGTCAAACAAATTCAATCATATTTCGCTTCAAGAATGTAAGAAAACAAGTTCTATAGTGTCTAAAGTGATATGGAAATCAAAAGTAAATTCAATTTTATTCAAAGTTGTGAAAAGTGTTTTAAAAAATCAAGATCTATTTTACTAAAAATAAGTCATGTCAATTAAAATCATATATTCACAATTTTGAATTTTCATCAAAAACTAGTAGAGTATTAAGATTCCTCATAACAAATAGAGAATTTTAAACACAAATAATATTGAAATTCTATTAATTAACATAGACTTATATAGTTTTCATCATAGACATAACAAACACACAAACATATTTTTTTATATTATTTTAACAAAATCAACATAAAAGACAACAAAAATAAACAAACAGAAACACTAACACCAAAGACAAGACTCCCCCACACTGGAATGAGGCATGGTCCTCAATGTCACAAGCATGCAAACAACAATAATAACAAAAAAAATATTAAAAAAATAACGAAACAAAAACATAAACTAAGAAAAAGAAAGCTGCCACTCGAAGTGCAAAAACGTGTACTTCAATGGCTACAAATCGCCTCTCAATAGCATTCAATTTGGCATCTTGACGCACTTGATTTTCTAAGATTTTAGACTGATTCATATGTATTTGATTCAATTGATCAAGAATCAGATTCTCTTTAGAAGTAGAAGGACTAGCAGAAGAAGTAGGTACATCAGGAATCTCGGTCTCCATCTACTCATCATCATCATAATCATCTTCAAAGATGGCTCAGACATTGGCCGCTTAGAATTGTAACTCTTAGGTGGTAGACGGCCCTGCTTTCGTTTCGTTTTACATACGCGATGATGCATCTACTTGCCACGGTGGTACTCATAACCAAAAGATCGTAAAAGATCCAAAGAAACAATCTGTGAA
This sequence comes from Apocynum venetum, assembly GCA_019593545.1. NCBI lineage: Eukaryota > Viridiplantae > Streptophyta > Magnoliopsida > Gentianales > Apocynaceae > Apocynum > Apocynum venetum. The sequence goes on from SRSM01000149.1 coordinate 2,586,938, forward strand.
AAAGAAATACGCTCCCGACGGACAGTGTCATCAATAGGTATCCCGAGATGTTTAAAATAACGAGAGAGAAGTAAAACACGTGGAAGAGTTTTCTTTTGAGACTTTTGTTTAACAACTTCTTGTATGCTAGCAATAAGTAAACGAGCCAAATGAATACTAGATAATGTCTCACCTAATCCATTAGTTAAATGATAAAAGAAATAAATATCTGAATAATGCAATTCATTATGAGATGAAGATTTAGGTAAAACATTATAAAATAGAATATTCACAATAAGACGTGGAAAAGCCTGAAAATCTTTAGCCATTAACTTATACTTTTCACGCACTCGCCCAATTTTTTGTTGATATAAGCCAAACACAGAACAAACATATTCAAAATTATATGTCTCGTCAATAAGAACTTTTTACCAATGAAACTCAGGAAGAGGGCTATTATTAGGAGAATTCAAGAAATTTGACAAAGAAGCACAGATAATATAAACCAAATAACCTCTAACAAATGAAGCAATTCTAGTATTATCCTCATTATGTTTGTTTTCAATATTAAAATAAAATTCACAGATAAGTTGAGGATAATAATTCCTTCCCAAATCAAGAATGTCATCCCAACCAAGTGTTTGAAAAGTGTTTCGAATATGAAAACATTATCAGCATCAGGGGATAGAGGGTGTTCAATTAACAGAGTTCTTCCCTTGTGCGAATCATACCAATTAGGATTGTCTAAACTGGTAAATCAAGATTGATCAAATTGAACCCTAGAAGTTACCCCACATTTAACATAAAGATTATTAACCCTATACATGATTCAAAAAAATAATCAAGCAATTCAATGATAAAAAAACAAAGCCCACAACAAATTCCAATCAACCCTAACATAAAAATTCTATTCCTAAGAAGTTAAGAATAACTTCCCTTTGTATATTCGAAATTGGCAACATCAAAAGTACAAAGAAGACAACCTAAACAACAAACTGTGATTGCGAACAACAAGCTTGACGTGGAGCAACATGATGGGCGTAGGTAGAAGAAATGGTTGCATTTACAGAAGAAACAAATGCTTGACGTCAGATCCTAAGGTGAATTAGGTTAACCATTTTTATAATTTCTTGTGTTAAATTAGTAAAATGTTTTGTAAAATCCTTGAGTAGATAACTCAAAATAGTGGATTAGGGTTTGTTGGATAAAATACTATAAATCATTGTGTTCTTGTTTTATTTATGTCATTTAGTTGAACATATTGTTACACACATTGTTTGATCAATAAGTGTTTGATAATTGTTATCTTAGAAGGGCTTAATTTAATTAGGTTGAAAAAAATCACATAAAATCTAATTAACCCCTACCTTAGGTTCTTCACAACTAATGCTTTTGTTATTTTTCACTTTTAGAAGGCTAACCAAATTCAATTACAAATTTTCTCATTTTGGTTTTTGCCCTCCAACTTACAAAAATTATAATACGAATTGTCATTTTCTTAGTGTTTTATGTTAAACAAAGTTAGCCGAATTCACATGTGTCAAACACATGACTAATTTTAGAAATATTTTAGTAAAAAATTTCAATGTGAGAGAGATAAAAAAAATGACTCTAGATTTCCCAAATGTTTATGAACAGATGAAAAAATATGACTGACGTTTGTTGAAAATATACTAGATAGAGATAAAATTAGTTGAACTTTATATGTTTTCATATAATATTGGAGATTAACAAAATTTTATCATATATGGCAGTTCAAGGAAATGTAGAATTGTTAATTGAAATTATCCAAAAAGATCTATTAGGCTAGAGTTCTTGAAAAATTTTATTGAGAAGAAGAAATGTTTGATAAATTAAAGGTGGTGACTAATCCTAGATGAAAAACCTAAGAGGGTGGTGAATTAGGTTTTTATCCGATTTTTCAACATAATTCAATAAAACACCTCTTTGACAACAAATATCAAACACTTGGTGTGCTAGTTGTGTGAGAAATAATGTGTTCAAATAAAATGCAGAAATTAGATCAATGGACACAATGATTTATAGTGGTTCGATTTATCCAACAAATCCTAATCCACTACCTTGAGTTATCTACTCAAGAATTTATCAAATTCCTTCACTAATCAAATAAATGAGATTACAAAAAAAGGCTCATCCAATTCACCTTAGGGTTTTACAAATAACCTCTCAACCAATCAAAGCTCACTTAACCCTTGAGTTTTACAACACAACCTTGATTATACAATAATCCCACCACTCTCCTTAGTGAATCCTAACAATACAATTCAATTCAAGGTTCATCCAAAGGTTTTACAAACAAACCTTGAATACAAAACAACCTACACAAGGCTCACCCTAACACTTAGGGTTTTATGCTACTTGCAACCTTGATACAATTACAATAAATAATAAGAGATAGAGAGTTTGGTAAATATCACTTTAATAAGAAGATATATCAATTTCAATCACAATCACCTCTTTGAGTAATGACTTGTCAAGATTGCTCAAAATTCACCTTTGAATGTAAAAACCCTTCTTGAATGATTTTAACAAGATTGATGTTTAGAAAGGGTTTTGGAATATTTCTAAGATGTTATAGGATCAAGATATACAATATTTTTGCTCAAAAAATCTTCTTAGAAAGAATTTCAAAGGTTTTGGTATTTAAAGGTTTGTTCCCAACGGTCAAAAATGAAGTTGTTGGAAACCCACCCAGGAAGTGCGGTCGACCGCATATCACACTGGTCCTCTGCACCATCATCCGCAAGCTCACTGGACAACCTTTAGATGATGATTTTCATTGTGCGGTCGACCTCACTTCACTATGGTCGACCTCATGGTTGTCCACAAGTTGACAGATGAACAAATTTGACAGCACATGCATCCACAAGATAAACTAACTTGTGGATGATACCTGGACCACTTTAGATCGACTGAAACATGTTCATTTGTGTATCAACAATACTCTAACACGCAAATGATGATTTCAATCAATCATATAAGTTATGGTATCAATCTAACAAGAGTTTATGAACCATTTAAGTTTTGAAATGACGATGCATGGTTTTCAAAATACCAAAACATATTTTAACATATTAAAAACATTTTGAAATAACGTTTTAAGTTCATAGAGCAACCTTTAAAAACCATTACTCAATTAGAGGTAAAACTAGAGATATCAAAATATATAATTTTAAAACTATACCTCTAGTTTCTATCTAATCCAATAAAAACTTGTCTTCAAATCTTGATAGTCTTGACTTGTATACTTCTTTGAAGACTTGAAATCTTGTTCTTGCATAGATTAAATCATGAATCCAAAAACTTTATCACTTGTACAAATAAGACATTAGTCCTCATCAATGCTTGTCATTAATCAAAATTAAGACATTAAAAACATTAGGGCTTTCACTAGAAAAATAAGATAAATAGATAATGAAAAAAAACAAATAATTAAATTTTAATATGAAATAAAGCAAATAAAATGTGATGTATTTTTAAAATATCTCTTACACTAGTTATGTGATTTCTAATACCTTTTTAACCTGCAAACCTAATAGAATGACAACTTTTTACAATTTTTGTAAGTTGAAGGGTAAAAATCAAAATGAGTTTAGGAGAAAAATTAACTGACAAAACTACTTTCGATAACTCTTGAAAGTTTGGTTGCAAGAACCATACGAAAAGATTTCACGTAAAAAAAAAATTTGCGAAAGTTTAAGGGTTGTTGGCACTAGTTACCAAAAATCTTATGATCATGATATTTATGCTAAGTGATGCATATTTTGGGCACGTATGGAAAAAAAATGAAGAAACAGAAAGTTCATTATTGACATCCTCACGATAGTTCCTTATTTAGAGGTAGATAACTTTGTATTTCTCTATCTTATTTGCAAGAATACCTTATTAGAAATAAAAACCTAAGAAGGGATAAATTAGGTTTTTATCCGATTTTTTCAACCTAATTTAATAAAACACCTCTTTGACAACAAATATCAAACACTTGGTGTGCTAGTTGTGTGAGTAAAAATGTGTTCAAATAAAATGCAGAAAGTAGAACAATAAATACAATGATTTATAGTGGTTTGGTTTATCCAACAAAACATAATCCACTACCTTGAGTTACCTACTCAAGAATTTTACCAAATCCCTTCACTAATCAAATAAATGAAATGTCACAATAGGCTCACCCAATTCACCTTAGGATTTTACAAATAACCTCTCGTCTAATCAAGACTCACTCAACCCTTGAGTTTTAAAACACAACCTTGATTATACAATAATCTCACCACTTTACTTAGTGAAGTCCTCATAATACAATTTAATTCAAGGTTCATCCAAAGGTTTTACAAACAAACATTGAATACAAAACAACCTACACAAGGCACACCCTAACACTTAGGGTTTTATACTACTTGCAATTTTGATACAATTACAATCAATAATAAGAGATAGAGAGTTTGATAAATATCACTTTAATGTGAAGATATATTAATTTGAAATACAATCACCTCTTTGAGTAATGGCTTGTCAAGATTGCTCAAAATTCACCTTTGAATGAAAAAACCTTTTTCTTGAATGATTTTAACAAGATTGATGTTTAGAAAGGCTTTTGGAATGTTTCTAAGATGTTATAGGATCAAGATATACAATTTTTTTGCTCAAAAATTATTCTTAGAAAGACTTCCAAAGGTTTTGGTATTTATAGGTTTGTTCTCAACGGTAAAAAATAAAACTATTGGAAACCCACTAGCAATTTGCGGTCAACTGGTGTATCGTCTGCAACATCATCCGCAAGCTCACTGGACAACTTTCGGATGAAAATTTTTATCTTTTGGTCAATCTCACTTCACTTGCAATCGATCGCATGATCATCCACAAGTTGACAGATGAACAAATTTAACAGCACATGCTTCCACAAGATAAAAATACTATCATTTATACAATACAATCATTAGTCCTTATTAATGTTTGTTATTAATCAAAATTAAGATGTTAAAAGCATTGAGGTTTTCAAGACTACTTGGTCCCTTTCACCGAATTACATCTAAGCCAATTTTAAGTCAATGTCAAACTTGAGTTATTGTCAACTTATGAGGAGACTTTGTTGTAACCAATTTTTTAAAAATGAATGTTCGAAAAAATGATTTTTTTTATCAAAAGTCAAACTTCAATTGTGTCATTACAGTTAATATAGTGACCATATTCTTATCACAAACAGCTGAAAGACCAACTCGCTCTCTTATTGTAGAAATAAAACTACAATTTTCCACCACTACTAGAGATGACTGTCACAATGTATTCCTCCCTCACCACCATCTCTTGCCGCTAATAAACCACCATCCTATTGCCATCTCATTTATCATTACTCACTTATTTGCATCGTCAAGATTCTTTCTCTAAATTGAGACTTCAGTGTAACATTATTCATTTTTGGTCTTTTCCACTCCTAGTAGTGGTGGTGACCTTTGGGGCAATATTAGTGTTGGAGGAAGTGGTGGTGGTGGTGAGGAAAGAGGAGAAGAAAGTCGAAACATGGGGGAAATAAACAAGGTAGAGGCTATAATGGTGTTGATTAAGGTGGAGATATAATTTGTGCTCTAATGACTATTTAATTTTGGTCCAAGAAGGAAATTTGATAAATTTACTATAGCCCCAACTCAAATTTTAGACATTGCAAATATAATTAATGAACTTTTTCTTCAATTCAACGATGACATATTTCAACCATGCCTTTAGAATACATTTATATACAAAGCATGCTCAATTAAAATATTTATGTGATTCTTCTGATAAAAAGGATTAAGATGTATTTCAATCATAAAAATGCTGAGACTAAAAATGTTTTTAGAAAAAAGTAAGAATCAAAGTTATCAAAAATAAAAATATTTGGTACTAAATTCACCCATTTTCAAAATTTGTCTACAATAAAATGACAACTTTTCTCTTCATAAATTCAAATCCTGTAAAAGAGACTTTTTTATAAAGAGACTTAGTTGTCCAAAATTTAAAAAGATAACACCTATTTTTTAAAATATTTTTAAAAAGTTCAGTACTTTAATCACTAAAATGAGAAAATTCATCGATTTCCTTTTTTATAAAAGAAAAGAAAAAAAGAAAAAAATGTTTTGTTTTTTGGGGTGTGGTGGGTTTTGGTTTGTTTACAAGGTCACTCCGTCACTGGTCGCCTACTTCAGTTTTCCTTCTTCTCTCTCTCTCTACAACGCAGCACGAATTTTTCAGTGTTGTGGAGGGATCTCAGGGCTCCATGATTCGTCCTTGCGTGATGCGTTTACTGTGTGTCTTCTTCCTCTTCTTTCTCGTAAGCAAAAACCCAACCTCTCTTTTTTGTTCTCTCAACTAGATTTTGGAAAATTTCTGCCCCGATATCGTAATCGAGGCATATTCATTTCTTGAAATTTTTACCGTCCATTTGATTTCTGGTTACTGAATTGTACTGGAAGTTTATTTTTGCATTACGTTCTGCTGCTTTAAGTTGTTATAATTTGGTCTTTTTTTTGCTTACGATATGACTTTTTTTCCTGTTTGATTAATTGAGTTTCATGTTTGATGATGTTGAGTATTTTTTGGGATAAGGATTTTCTTGAAGGGTTTACATTTTCTGATTGTTGTTCTATTGTATCGTGTAACTCTTTGCCATTTTTAAGTGTTTTTTATTCTCTGTTAAGAAGTTTTCTTTTTCCTAGTATGAACTTGAATTTTTGAGCTTCTTGTTTTCCATTTGATCAACGTTTGGCTGTATGATTAGTGGCTGACTCTGTTATTATTGAAAAATTCATGTTTTCATAGGGTTGCGTTGCTTTTGTTCATGCGAATTGAAAATTGGCTTTCTAATTTGTCTCCTTTATTTCATTTTTACTGAAAAGGCTACAAAATGGAATTTTTTATTGATTACATGGATAGGTTTACTGATTGTTGAGATAAAATTTATGTGAAAGTTATTAGGCAATGGATCACAAGGATCACGATTTGGGAGTCGCAGAAGTGGAGGGTCATCTGTTTTTTCACTTTTCAACCTCAAAGAGAAGAGTAGGTTCTGGAGTGAGTCTGTATTACGTAGTGGTAAGCCTTCCTCTTTCTGTTTTCTTCCCTTGTATTATTAGAGCTGAAGTATGATCATTTAGGTAACAATTTTGATTAATGAAATCAGGTTTTGATGATTTGGAGTCATCAACTCCAGAGAAAGAGAGTTCATTTAATTACACCAAGGCAGGTATTTGCTTCTTGTCACCTTTACTTATTTAAAAATAGCTGTCTTTTGTTGGAGAGATTCCAAATTTTAATTTGAATTGGGAACTCTTGTTTACTTGTGACATATCCCAGTGTAGTTTTAGAAATGTATCAATTTTTCTGAAGTATCCCTGTGTAGCATTTCCTTTTATGTAAAACTTGTTTGATTTGTTGGATGATTTTGTTGTTTGTTGACGAGGATTCAATTTAAAAAAGTTTGATGTTTCCTATAATTTATTGTTCTGCATTAATTTTCTATCATTCATTTAGTGAAAAGGTTCTAGCGCAACTTTGGCGAAAACTAGACTTCTAATGTCCTTTAATGTTATTCTCCCTTACTCCACTGAAATCAAGGAGACAACTGGTTGACTTATTTCTCTTGAGAACTTTATTACTCTTACATTTTTGAAAATGTAATTAGTTATGAAGTCTTTTAAAAGAATTTAGTATATGTTAAATAGTTAAATTCAATCTCTCTCTGGCAGATAAACTTTTAGAGCAGGTGAATATTTAACATGGTATCAGAGCGGGAGGTCTTGTATTCAGTGCCTGCTTCTGCCAATTTATTAGTTGTTATCCATATGTTGGACTTATTAAAAATTTGTGTTCGGCCTACACTTGAGGGTTAGCTTAAGCTTTTGCATCAATCCTTTTCATAGTTTATGATCCTTAACCAATTTATGAAGAATTCCAGATCAGGACTAGTATAATTTAACTGAAGGAAGTAGCAAACTGGAAAATGTTGTCAAGGTACAGAATGTTGTAACTTAAAATCCCCTCATTTAGGCAGAAGCTGATGGCATGCGTCAAATAACTCATTTTTGACTCTCTTTTGTGTCGTCATGGCCTGTCCACTCCTCAGCTATTCCATGTTTACAGAAATTCGAATATAAAACTTCCAGGTCATCCAATGTCCTTCTGAATCATGTAATCAAATTACTTTATTATGGAAGTTCCACTCTTCAAAATACGACTAAAATTCAAATGTGTTTTTCTTTGTGGTAGAGGTATCCTTCAGAACCCATTTCCAATCTTCCTCCCTTCCCCCAACACTAACCGTCACCATTATTGATATATGTTCAACTTAGCTCTTTTGATCCAGAGATGCAGTGGACTGGATGCCACAGAATTGCTGGCAGAGATGCATACGGGCCTATTCTTGGTTGCTGGTGTCTTTTTTAAGATGCTAAAAAGAAAAAGTGCTTGTCATAAAAGTTATTTAAAAAATTAATATAACATTTTAAATTTTAACTACATCAATAAGCAAGAAATGTTTTGAAAAGCATCCCCAAGGTAGCTTTTACAACAACTATTCAGCTTTTTTTTTTTACGTGAAAAGCAATCAAGAATAACTCAACACCACTTTTGGCTTAAAAATGCTAAAAGCTGCTTTGTTTTAAGCAGCTGAGAACAAGGCCTATGAGATTGAGATGGTGCTGCAGATGTTTGATGGCTCTGAATAGGTTGTATTAGGGTAGTTGTAATGATGGCGGTGATGTTCGTGATAATAGCTATTCACATGTCACAAGGGTTTTTCTACAAAAAACAAGCAAACCCTTATGGGTTGTATCCAGAGACAACAAAATACATGTTTTTATGTCAGCAACAGAAGCACAAGCTTATGGAATTGTTGATCTTGTAGCAGTTGAATGAAAATAGGACGGATTTCACACAAATCCGTGATTTGAGATTTTATCTATGATTTTACTATTCTAATAAATGGAAGTAATTCATAATTATCTGGTTAGGATCAATCTAAATCAGCCCATTATGTATATTTGACTCTGCATTTGCAAACATATGGATTTTAACCTGCAATTTTTTATTGTGATCTGAGTAATCTAGAAGCCTGGCCATCCTTTTGTTCTTCTTATCCTGAAAAACAATAATCCTTCTGATGCTTATTGTGTAACCTGTGCAAATTTTCGGTGAGGTGGATTGAGTTCGGAGTCAAATGAAGACCAGGAATGGCTAGCATTAATTTGAAATGAAGCACTATTTATACTTTGCTATGACAAATATGTGTATGTAAGCATCATTTCTTATATCTCAGGCAATATTGCAAACTATCTGAAGCTTTTGGAAGTTGATTCAATGTATCTTCCAGTTCCTGTGAATTTCATTTTTATAGGATTTGAAGGGAAGGGAAACCAAGGTATATAATACAGTATTTATAGTCATTGAAGATCAAACAATGGTTTTCTTTCTTTGAGTTTGCCAATGATGTGCTTTTATTGCAATGTTTTGGTTGTTTGTTTTAGAATTTAAGCTAAATGCTGAAGAACTGGAACGCTGGTTCACAAACATTGATCACATCTTTGAGCATTCGAGGATTCCTCAGATTGGTGAAGTTCTTACCCCATTTTACAAGATAAGCATTGACAGATATCAACGCCACCATCTTCCCCTAGTCAGTCACATAAATTACAAGTATAGTTTCTTCTAGCTTAATTATTTACTTAAATGCTATTAGTAATGAATTTTATAACAAAAAAATTAATTATATGGTGTTTACAGAATCTAGTAATGTTGTTAAATGTAAAAATGCAGCTTCTCTGTACATGCCATCCAAATGGGTGAAAAGGTTACGTCCATATTTGAGCGTGCCATTAATGTCCTAGGGCGCAAAGATGATGGTTTTAACAGAACGTATGTATCTAACTTCATATGATTATGTATGGTATGAATGAGATGAACTTTGGCCATGATTTTGAATTTTCTCCATCGCCTCTCCCTTGTTTAAAGGGATGAGGAAGCTGGTCTTTGGCAGGTTGATGTTGATATGATGAGTGTCCTCTTCACTAGTCTTGTGGAATATTTGGAGTTACAAGAGGCTTACAACATATTTATTCTGAATCCTAAGCGTGATTTGAAGAGAACTAAATATGGATACAGGTATGCTGATTTGGAACATTAAATTGTATAATTGTAAGTTTGTGTAGCGTTAAATTCTATAAAGCTAAGTCTGATGTTGCTTTTATCTGTGTTTCTAAAGCATATGAATTGCTTTACAAGCCATCAAAAAGTGTAGGGAAGCAAGAAGAGGGGTCAAGGGGGGGGGGTGTTGTAGGAAAGAACTAACTGAGGGAGAGGGAACCACATGAAAGAGGGCATATTCTCCAGCTTAACAGGATCTATAAACTAGTCCTAATTCATCCAATCTAAGCTATCTTAATCATTCCGTCTTTGATTTGGAAGAAAAGGTGCTTGGTTATAATATTCACCTGGTCACCTTAGCATGGATTGTACAGACTCCTATTCTTTAATTATAAATCAATTATCTAATTATAGAAGGTACAGACTCCTATTTCATTGTATGTAATATAGCATATATGCTTGAGGCAACCATGATAGGGGAAAAAAAAAAAGAAAGAAAAGAAAACTATTTAATATCTTGGCTTCTTTCATGTTGTGGATTCCTAAACATATTGGATAATTTTCAGATAGAACACTCCAGCACTAAGAACATATTTCTTTGATTTTGCTATGAACTATTGCCTAAGCAATTTAAGATATTATACCTGCCTTTTAATGTTAATTGACTTCATAGATTAGGTAACTAATTCAACAAAAAAGCTACTTATTATTTTGTGGGCTTGTTTTTGTTTCATAATTCAAACTTTGTGTGGCTTTCTGATTCCTTCTTATGAACTTTGTCAAAATTTTCAGGAGAGGGTTATCAGAAAGTGAGATACATTTCCTTAAGGAGGTAAATACAAATCCAACTATAACCTTCATCTTTATTTTACTTTGATCATGTACTCTTTAAGTTTGAGCAAAAGTACTGATTTTGAGAGTTTCTGCATATTTGGTAGTTTTACCAATGACATCAAATGGTGTTGCTGTGTATTTAATGTCCCTTTTCTGTAAGATGCTGACATTGATGATTTCTTTTAAAACAGAACAAAGATCTGCAATCAAGAATTCTTCAATCAGGAAGTATTCCAGAAAGTGTGCTTGGTGAGTGTATCTTCATTATCATCTTCTTTCTCTTTTGGGAGAATAAAAGCTTTTGTTTGGTCTGTTACTTTCTAATTTTCTTTATTTGGAAACATGTTTGTCAGCTCTTGATAAAATCAAAAGACCTTTGTATGAGAAGCATCCAATGGCAAAATTTTCTTGGACTATAACAGATGATATTGACACGGTCAGTTCTTTATCTGCTAGCCTTTCAGAAAATATGGGTTATCTTATTTCTTATTTCTGTATTCTGTTGCAAACGATATGTAGCTCCTACACTGTTTTTTTTATTTTTTATTTTTAACCTCCAGCTTGTGGCAAATTTGAAGGTTTACTTGTAATGTCAATCCTCTTTATGATAAACTTTAAGTTCAATTCCACCTTTGTTAGAATTGCTTCTTCAAATAGAACATTAAAAGTAATTCGATCTCACAATTTGTAGAGGAATTCAATCTTCAATCATCCTTGTATTGGAACAAAAATTTAGCAATTCATGGAATTCATCAAAACCTTCCAAAATATAAAAAATGGCGTTGTCCAAGAGAAAGGAGAAAGATGCCAAATTGGGAAAAACCTAAACTAACGCAAAAATTAGGGAGAGGGAAAAAGAAAAGATATTGTCCACAATATTTCTAAAGATTTGGATAATATTGAGCTTCCTTTTCCTTTTCCTTTTCTAGTCCTAATAAACTACTAAAAGAATTAACTAAAAAGGTTTCGTATTACAAAAAGAATCTCTTCCACAATAATCCTCTTGGAGACTTTTTAGGATAACTTCAATTAATCTTCGGAAACTCCAAATCTTCTTTATCTTTAATATTTGTCCATAAATTCTAGTACTGCTCTATTAGTATGCCGTGCCCATGCCTAAGCCTAAGCCTAGACGTGCTTCTGGTTGAAAATTTCAGCAAAAGGGACGTGACTACACTTAATCTTAAATCTTCTTCTGCCCAAATCTTTTGATTTAAAACCATTTTGATCCAACTTTATCATATACATCACAAGATATAAAATATAATCAATTCCACAACTTAAGCAATTACGTTGTGGGAATATGACAATTATGCGCTCTATCATTATACTCAGGTGAGATCTGATTTTCCTTCTCATTGAATTGTTGGTCTCTTTCTGGTCCTGTAAGGTTCATGTGCAGTAGATGTACTGCTTTGGGTTCACTCTAAAGAAATATCCTGGAGTTTGATTTCTGAAGGGCCTATCTCTATTCTATTAATAGAATGAAAAATGAAGGAATAAGCCAAAGAAGACTGGAGTTGGAGCTAAGCTCCTTGTAATCCACATATTTTTGTATAAAATGCTTAGGCATTTCATTGGAGCCTTGAAACTGTTCTATTTCACTCTATTGGTGGGAAGTTTACCTGGGAGAGATCTTCTGATATTCCTTTCTGAATGAATTGTTGGTCTATTTCTGCCTCTTTAAAGTTCATGTTGCAGTAGATGAATTGGTTTGGGTTCACATTGTAGGAATCTCTTAAGAGGCTGGTTTATGGAGGGCCTATTTCTATTCCTTTAGTAGAATGAAATATGAAGGGATCAGCCAGTAACTGAAAAAACCTAAGATGAATGGAGTTGGAGCTATGCTATGTGTAATCTGCTTAAAATCAATGCTATGTCTACTTGCTGCAGCAGTGGGGACAGATGATAATGGAAATATGGTCATCAGTGATAGTGCCCTAACCTGGTTACCACAAAACAAAAATTGAATTTAGTGTCTACGGCAACCTGTCTAGAGTTGGATTGGTTTGCTTGATGATATGAGAGACTTGTGTTTTATCTATCCTCTACATGTTTGATATGGTTACTAAAGTCTATTTTACTTCTGAAATAAAGTTCATTTCTTGATAGTCATAGATCACTTGACCAGTTATGTCAGTATCTGTTATGATTGCCATATTTTCATCCATCGTGCTCTTTTTTTGTAGTTTTACAATAGGATAGAGTATCTCCTTGACCATGTGATTAGGCCTAGCTTGTTTATAACGGGGATGCTGGTCTCATTTTCTTATTGTAATCTGCATATTTTTTACCTTCTCTAGTGACAGTTACAAAATTCAGCTTGTGTCTTTGTTACCTTTTCATGATTTACTTCTTTTCTAAACTGCAAAGGTTGGGTTTTAACTTTTAAGATGAAAATTTGTTTTAGTTTTGAGAAATATACTTGGATTGGGTTTTATAGTTTTGTATTTAAATGTTTGATTAGATGTTAAATGTTCAACTTGAAAATTTGTCTTAGTTAATTCTGCCTGGAATAAAGTCACAAGATAGATAACTGGGTACCTGTTGAACATGAAAGAAAATGAGATGTAAATTTGTATCTTAAAGAGAAAAAACATAAAAAAAGAAAGATAATAAAGAATACGATTACACCTACTGAGAAGGACATGAGGTTTTTTAAGTATTACTGCCATTATTTCCTTTTTGATCTTGAATCCGCTATTCATTTTCAGGTTGAGTGGTATAATCAATGTCTAGATGCACTGAACAACATTGAGAGGCTCTACAGTGGGAAGGAGACAGCTGATATCATTCAGAGCAAAGTTATGCAGGTGCAAAATTTAATTCCCTTTTACAATAGTTAAGATGACATGTTATCAATCTAGAAACTTTTGTTAATTTGTCTTGATTTCCCATAAAATCGTATTAGCTCATGTGCTAATGTTCCTACCAATCTTTCAATCAATTTTATTGATATTCTTATTTTGATCTATCTCTAGTTCTCAAGTGGGAAAAATGAAGATTTGAAGGTTCTTTTGGAGAAGGATTTAAAATCTGGAGATCTTAGTGGATTGCATGCAGAATGTCTCACAGACACATGGATAGGAAATGAGAGGTTTGTCCCTACTGTGTTTGTGTTTCCACTTACTGATTCTTGACATTATTATTTATCAGGTGGGTGTTTATTGATTTAACTGCTGGCCCTTTTCATATAATCATGTAACAGGTGGGCATTTGTTGATTTAACTGCTGGTCCTTTTTCATGGGGTCCTGCTGTTGGTGGAGAAGGTGTTCGCACGGAACTAAGTTTACCCACTGTTGAGAAAACCATTGGTGCAGTTCAAGGTACTGATATCTTGAAAAGTTCATTACATATGCTAGTAGGTTCAACTTTGATCAGATGCATGCGAGGATATTTTCCTATGTACTTGACAATATCTGAATATGAGTAGTAATGGACAAAACTTTCACAAAAGCATTACTCCAAAATTTTCTGTTGTTTTGTATGTCATGGACTTTATGGAAAGCTTTAGGTTCATCCATTATAATTGTTGCTTTATGACATGTCCTCTCACATGGTATTCAAGGAGTCTTTCCTAAACTTTTTATGACTGGAAGATCAGTTGCTAGGATAGTACTTTATACCTTAATGCTGTTTTAACAATTTTCTTTTAGAATGACGGAAGGATTAGTTGCTAGGAGTACACTTTAATCTTTAACAGGGATCTTTGCACCAAAGTTAGGCGCTTAAGTAGGGAATCCTAGTTTGGCCTTTTAATAAGCTACTCATGGCTAACTTGCAGTTAAACATAGTTAATGGCTGTTCCTGTTGTATTTTATCCCCCAGAAATTTCGGAAGACGAAGCTGAAGAACGCTTGCAAGAGGCAATTCAGGAGAGATTTGCAGTATTTGGTGATGTATGCATAATCTAAAACTCTGTTAATTTATTGTCAATTCCTTTCTTATGTAAGTTAATTTAGCTTTTATGATTTCGTTTTCTTATTGTACATACATAGTCTAGTTGGTTATAACGTCTTAGCTCAAGTCTCGCCACATGTTTATGGGCCAAATATCTATTGGTTGATCTCTTTAACTAAGGAAAGGGGGAAAAGAAGAAAAGAAAAAGGTTACTGTTTTTCTTTTTTGTTATGATTTTTTTTATTTGTTTTCTTCTGCCTCCGGCTGAGTTCTTTTCAATTTTGTTTGGTTTATTTATTTTTCTGTAGCACTCTATGTACCCTAAATTGATTGTTCAGCTGGATGTGGATAGCACGTAAAAGGACATATTTTGCCCATAAAAAGGGGAACTATTTATATATACTCTGCCATTTGTTTGTCTTAGGAATCCTGGGATTTCTAGATTGTTTGTTGTCTATAACATTCCATGAACATTCCTGTTGCATAGGTGGGAGAATATTATGTGTGCTCATATTAGATTCACTTTGTGCTGATAGAAAAAAAATAAATCCTTCTTGCAGAAGTAAAATTGCAATTGCATATCCACTTTCTGGCTCTTTTGGTGGATTTTAAGATTATATTGTTATGATATCTGAGTATCATGGAAACAGCCCTTTGTTGGAAATGGCATTTGGGTAAACAATGGGTAAGTGAGATGGTGATACAAGCAGGGAAATGAGTAAGTTGGTTGTGGTTGAGGTGTATGTAGCAATAGTGTCAAAGGAAAGGGCCAAACTCTTGGACTCATCTTGTTCACCATGAGATCCTGATTCAGCTTATTTTGTTCACTAACTTATACCTGTATTGTGTTTTTTGATGGGATGATGCTTGATATAATCTTTTCCTAGGGAACATCTATGCTAAACTAAATTAATAGGATACTTGCACAGTTCCTGATTCTGCTCTGCTTTTGAATTTGCCTTCTCTCAAACTGTTTTGTCAATTACTTAAGGAATATTAGAGGTTTCCTCTGGAGTTGATTGAACCTGGTATCTCATATAGTCTTCTGGATTAATTTGGCTAACATGAATGGTAAAAGACTAGATGTTCATTGAGGATATCCAACCTCAATCCGTATGTTGTGCCCTTCTTTTTTGAACCTTACAGTTATTATTGTTTTGTTTACTACCTGCTTCATAGTACTTCTTTTGAACCATGTGCTAGTTACTATCAAACATGTACCTAATGCTTCAAAAGATAATTTTAGTGCCGAATGAAAGAATTAGAAGAAGAGAACTCTCATTCAGTTTCCTTTTCCCACTTTCTTAGTACAACTCGGCAACAATTGGTTTGGCTTATTAATTGCAAATATTATTTTTTCCCCAGCTCTTGCGGTAATTATGAAAAGCTTAATACCTGGGTAAATTCTTTAAATTTATTTATTTTTTGAGATGGAAAATTGCCAAATATTTTTTCTAAACTGGGGTTTGGACCTTCAAGGTTTGGAGTTTGGCTGACGGATATAGTATAGAAACTTGCCTTATCGTTGTTACTAAATTTTATCTTGCAAGCTGTGGCACTCGTTAAAATGATAATTGTAGCTTGAAACTTTTTTTCTTTTGAACTTGTGGTATGCATGTCAACAGAACCTCTTTGGATAGCTGCTGTGTGTATATGCGTGTTTAGATTCTTTATCTAACTGTGCTTGATATGTATTGCTGCAAATGTTTCAGAAAGATCACCATGCTGTTGACATCCTTCTTGCGGAAATTGATATATATGAGCTGTTTGCTTTCAGACATTGCAATGGGAGGAGGGTTAAGCTTGCCCTCTGTGAAGGTAATTATCTGTTCTTTGACCTTGCTGTTCCTGATTGTAGATGGATCTTTTCTCTCCCTGCTTTAGTTTGGTGACTTTGTGAGCCTCTTCTTAATTTCTTTGTGGCTATCACACTACTAAGTCAATGAGAATTTGAATACGAGAATATATTTCATTAAATGTTCTAATGTTACAAAGTAAACTCAAGTTTTGGATCTTCTACTGAAGTGCTGAGAGTTTTGCTTTCTGTTCTTCTAACACATGAAAATGTGGCTGTATATTGGAACCAGAGCTTGATGAGAGAATGCAAGATTTGAAAACTGAGCTCCAATCTATTGACGGAGAGGAGCAAGATGAAAACCTTAAGAGAAAAGCCATAGATGCGCTAAAGAGGATGGAGAATTGGAATTTGTTTCGTGATATTCATGAGGTTCTTTACTTGAGCTTGTAAATATGTTTTATTCTTCCTTAGGGTTTTGTTTCAATAATTTCCCTTGGAAAGATGTAACTTCAAATTGTAAATTTTGAACTGTGCACTTGCACATTTTCTCCAACTTCATTGTTATTTTCTTTAAAGCTGAAAGAGTTCGTAACAGCTAGAGATTTGGTCATGCAGGATGCAAAGAATTACACTGTTGCCCGTGATACCTTTCTTGCACACTTAGGTGCAACATTGTGGGGATCTATGCGACACATAATATCTCCTTCCCTTTCTGATGGAGCATTTCACTATTATGAGAAAATCTCTTTTCAATTATTTTTCATCACACAGGAGGTATGTTATGTGGGAAGAAGGTTGGTTGTACTTAGCCTATTTGGAAACTCTCAAACTAAACCGTGCTTTTTTTTCTTCTTTTCCTGTAGAGAGTTAAAAATGTCAAGCAGTTGCCTGTTGACCTTAAAAGTCTCATGGATGGGCTTTCCTCTCTGGTATTACCATCACAGAAAGTTATGTTTAGTCAACACAGGTTTGTCTTTTGTTTAGTGTGTTTCCATTTCATATTCCTTGAGTCTTCTGTTCATTTCGATTTTGCTCTACATTAAGCAGTTTCTATCTTTGTGATTCAGCTAACCTTGAACACTTGAACACATTTCTTTCTTTATTTAGCTTGTTTCTCCTTTCCACAACATACAATGTATTGGCTGCTTTATTGGTTGTATTCTGTTTCACAGGTTGTCACTTTCTGATGATCCTGCACTGGCAATGGCTTTTTCAGTTGCTAGGAGGACGGCTGCTGTTCCCTTATTGCTTGTCAATGGAACATATAGAAAAACTGTTCGCCCTTTTCTTGATTCTGCTATCCTTCAGCACCAGTTGAGGAGGCTGAATGATCACGGATCTCTGAAAGGTGTACTTGTGGTTTTATCTCTGTATTTCAGTTTGTCTCCTGTAGTAAATATGCACATTCAGTTGGAATCATTAAGCCATTTTAAAATGTTTTAAGACGTGTTTCTGAAAATCTTTAGATACTGGTAAGCAATTCTCCTCGTTTCATCTAATACTCTGCTTACAAAAGACTTTTAACATACTTGAGATTCAAAAATACTTATCTGATGAGGCTTAAGTCAATTTTTTGCTACTATCTCATGGGTTCAAAGTCATCTGCAATTTCCCCTTGGCTGACATTCAGGGAATGGATGTTTGTAAAATTTGACGATGCTTACAGCCAGATAGCATATTTCTTGTAAATTTTTTTTTCTTTCTGAAAAAACACTTTTTTTTAATGGAACAGAAAGATGTTAATACTTTGTTACAGCAGTCTTCTATGCTTGAATCTTACTTTTGAGTTAATTATGAAGATAGTATGTTTACAACTTAGTATGAAGCCATCTGTTTCTGTTTGATGAATTTGAAAAACCTGAAATATTTTCTTTCTTTCTTTAATGCTGTAGGATCGCATGCACATAGCAGGTCCACACTGGAAGTACCCATTTTTTGGTTTATCCATGGTGACACCTTGTTTGTCGACAAGCATTACCAAGCAAAGGCACTTTCTGATATGGTTATTGTTGTTCAGTCAGAGCAATCATCCTGGGAAAGCCATCTGCAGTGCAATGGGAAATCACTTCTATTAGACCTGAGGTAAAATGTGTTTCCTTTGTTGCTGAATCATTAGGGTATACCAATTGTCTTCTTGAACTCCCAGAGCTTTCACATAATGTAGGTCAGGGATATTTCAAAATTTTCAGTTATTATCATTATTAAAGTTTTCCTTAGATATTTGTGTTTTATATATGCCTAAGATATCCATTGTGATATATTTCTCTTAATTTTTATTTTCACTAGTTTCCCAGTGATCTGAAATGAGGTTGATTTCCTCCTTGTGAATCTATCTAAAAATTGAGGGGAATTTGTCATGACTTCCTGTAAAAGTTAAATGTTTTGCTTCCTCTGTGCTGTCTCATATGTGATATATTACTAACATCAGGAGTTAAGTGTTACGAATTTTTTTGATAAATTAGGGTCTTTAATTAATGAGGAGTGAAAGAAAGAGGTTGGGAATCGTCAAGAGAATATAGCCAGAGCTAATTTTGTTTGTGCCATGTCTACAAATAAAAAAGTAAAAAAATAAAACAAAGGATGCTTATGCTCAGAAATCAAAGTAAAATAAGTCTAAAATTATCTAGGCATATATGAATCTTATATGCATGTCACTAGGTGTTAAGATTTATTTAATTAGATTTTAGAACCTATACTGTTTCCTGGTGTTTGGGCAATCACCATATTTACCAAATATATTTTACTGCTAATTTGAACTGGTTGTGAATATCTTGTATCCCAATTTCAGCAGACAAGATTTTACTGTATTGTGATGACTAGTGTAGAGTATCAATTACATGTAGATCTTGAGTTGCTTTCTTGCCTTACTGTTAGTACATTTTATGTAGTAGTTTGAAATAAACTGGCATGCTAAGTCATAACCTGTAATGCCACTTGAAACTTGGACAATGCTGAGAGAAAACTACACTTTATTCATCAACAGTTTGATTCATCATTACCCTCCTGGTAAATGATAGATTAGTTCTTGATACATTTTTCTTCTGGTGTGATATGCAGGAGGCCCATAAAAGCTGCTCTGTCTGCTGTTGCTGAACATTTATCAGGGTTGCTTCCTCTTCATCTTGTCTATAGTCAAGCTCATGAAAATGCTGTTGAGGTATGTTGAATGCAGATATGGAACGTGAGATGCTTGTAGTCTTAGTTTTCCTTAATAATTGGCATGAACTGGCATCTTGTAAGCATAAATCTGACTAGATGGCCAAATATGCTTGTATGGAGAGGCGATAAATAGCTGACTTTTGGTGGTCTACTGTTGCTTAATCTATATGTTATCATTATTTTGTCAATTCTTATTTGTGACAATAGTTTTTGCTGTCTCCCATGACAGTTGAGAGTGGAACATGGTAACTGGAGTCTATTATTTCTTGCTAAAAATCACCATCGGGTTCAAATTAAGTTTACAAATGAAGAATTTAAATTATCCAAGGGTTTTATATAGCAATCTTACTTTTAATGTTTTGACTATCATTAAGAAACAAGTTACCAGTTTATCTAGGTTATATGAAACCAGTATAAGCCATTTAAAGAAACATGATTGTGGAATTCTCTTCATTATACAAACAGAACTATTCTTCATATTGTACAGAGTTTGATACTAAATGTGTTTCGTGCATAACTGTCAAAATAATGGAGGTTCTTTGACTAGAATAGAACTCTAAATGGTCTGATGTAGTTTGTTGGACTTTAATTATAATAGTCTGATATAGAATGCTTACCCTGTTGTTTTCTTATACAAATTTAATATAGTCCTGCTCATCAGTGTCTATCTTTTGTCCTTCATGTTTCATGAGGTGGATTGGGTTTTACTGAAACTTGGAAATCCATGTAATGCTATCATGACGAAGACTAGTCATAATCTGGAACATCAGGCCTATTTTAGGTTCCTTGCTGGGTATTAACTCTTCCCAGTCTGTATGGATAGAAAAGTGGTTTAAATGAGAATGAAGAAAAAATACTTAAGATTTCTTTTGGAATTTCTTAAAGTCGTCGATGAATTTAGCCTATGCTTAATGCAATGCCAAGTTTTGACTTCTTTCTGAAAATTTATAATGTCTTGGGGGTTAATTGAATTTGTTGATTGCTGTATGCTTTCTTTTGCTTGCTGCTTTTATTTGTTAGTTTTAAGGAGGGGGAACTTCTATATATATTTAACACTCAACTAGCAGAATATTTCTTTCAAAGTGAAGTTGGGGAGAGGCTGAATTCTTTTTTAAGTTTACATTATTGCTTGAGCCTATGCTTAATTAAGCTTGTTCCTTTTTTCTTATAAAAAAAGAGTTTAAATATTGAGCAAGTACCTTTTTTTCCACAGGATTGGATATGGTCTGTAGGTTGCAATCCTTTATCCATCACTTCTCAAGGTTGGCATATATCTAAATTCCAGTCAGATACCATTGCCCGCAGCTATATTCTCACAGCTCTTGAGGAATCAATACAAATTGTGAATTCAGCAATTTATCGACTTGTTACTGAGCGGGCATGTATCCTTAATTTAAATGTGATTATGAAATCTACAATCTAGACCATGCAAAAATTAAATTAGAAAATTATGCTTCTGGAATGTCATGAGTCCATCATGCTGGCTTCCATAATTTTTGGTTGGTAAACTACCTGAAAAATTGATTTATGCAGTAATTGTTGGTTAATCAGTTCCTCTGAATGCTGGGACTGGAATGTTAATGAGTACTTGAAATAGTAAAGGCATCAGCTAGGTTGGTTTGAGAAGTGCACTTTTGCTGGGTGTTCATTTGAGTCTGATGATGCTCCTATTGAATACATAGGCTATCTTATTATGTTTTTATGTCTATTTGCTGGCTGTTTTTGGAGGGATTCAAATAGTAGCATCTTGCTTCAAGTGTTTTATTTTAACAAGCATCAGCTGAACAAACTTTCAAGGTGTTTCAATCTATGGAGCGGGATCTAGTGAACAAATATAACTATGTTGTTAGCCTATGGAGGAGAGTAAGTGTCTTGTAATTACACTAGGATTATAACTTGTAATTTCTGCATTTGCACTAAACAATCATTTTGTATATCGTGATGACCTGTTCCTCTGAAATTATGCATTTTTATTTTATTTCAGATTTCAACCACCACTGGGGAACTTCGTCATGACAACGCTATGGGTCTGCTTTATACCCTTGAGGATGCATCAAAAGGGTTTGTAACTTAAAGTTTTCTTTTCCATGATTTAATGGTGAATCAGTTCTGTGGAGAGCATTGTGTCATTCTAGAAATGGGAAGGTTGCTAGTTTTTTTTAATTTGTTTTCCCTTTCTGCTACCCCCCTTTTCTCTTGCTTTTCCTTGGGGGAAGCTATGCTGGAATCCTTCTGAAGATGGAAGTATTATTTCCATGCACAAAACAACTTGCAAGAGTTTTCTATTTCTTTTTCAACCTTTCTGCAAGTATCCTTTCTAGGATGATGGAAGTTAAGGCTAAATTTGCATTAGAATTTAAAAAGTGTTTTTTGTTTTTGGTTGTGAAATGAGATATTTTTGTGTTTGGATAAAAAAATTTGTTTGAGAATTGGAAGTTTAATATGATTTTTTTGTCCCACACTATTGATAATAGTATAAAATATAATTAATAAATAATTTGAGAATGTGTATTTAATTAAGAAGTAATGAAAAATGTATTGTTTATATGAATATGTGGGACTCGTATGCTGAGTTAGGAGAAAATTTAAATTTTGGAAATAAAAAAATTGATTTGGGAGATGTTTCTATGGGGAATGAAGAATTTGTTTTCAAATTCTTATCCTAATGTAGCCTGAATCTCTTGAGAAGCATGTAACATTTTTTGTATTCGTACAACAAGTTTTCTACTTTCCTTACCATACAATGTTCCTTTTCTTCTGCAGATTTGCAGACTATGTAAATTCAACCATTGCCAATCTCCATCCAATTCAATGCACCAGGCAGAGGAAAGTTGATGTTGAGTTTGACTTGACAACAATTCCTGCTTTTCTGGTCATTATCCTGGTACTCTTTCTCGCTTTAAGGCCTAAAAGAGCAAAACCCAAGATCAACTGAGTTCTCATGTGGGAGCTTCAGCTTCAGATGTTATATTGCCTAACATGATGGTTCTCAGAAAAGAAGACTTGTTGCTTGATACCAAGTGGCGTTTGGAGGATAGGTTCTTTTAGTTTTTGCTTAGTATTCTGACACAGGTAAAGCTGCTCGAGTAATAGGTGATTGGAGAACATAATTGCCTAAGGACATTGGCAGATAACTCAGCAAAGATGTACTAATAGAGTGCCAATTGCAGACATTTTTGGAGTACTGTTGTAAAGGCGGATTTTGGTTCATATAGAATTTGTGAAAATGAAATTTTTCCTTCTGTTGCTTCAGCCATGGTGGTTATCTTATATTCTCCAACCACTTTTGATTTGCTACAAAAATTGAGAGCAATTTTCAAAAAAAAAAAAAGAAAAAGAAAAAGAAAAATTGACGGAGAAGAGGTACAGATAGATAGGCTAGAGAACGATGAAGTTTTCGAAGTATGTGCTGTCTTTATGCTATTTCATTATTGAAAAAATTCAGGAAATCTCTCACTTTGGACTTGCTCAAAATTCAGCTTTCTTGAGACAATTTGTACCCACCAACGCATCTTCAAAAAAGGAAGTAGAAAGAAATATTTTTGATTTTATTTTTTTAAAGAAGTGGCCAGCATTTAAGTAATTCTGGAATTGAGTTCACAGAACTTCAAGTTCGGGTTTAACAGTTTGGAAAAGAATAGTACAGTATTGTGAGATTATATTATACTTTCCGCTTTTCAAGCTTACGTGCATTTTTGCTATTTTCATGAATATTAAAAATTTATAAAGTTCCATGTATAAAGTAATAAATATTTTATTTAATCCCCCTTTACTCTTTTCAAAATGAATACCATTATCAATTCTTTTTCCCCTCTCCATTTTTTATCACTTTTTTTTTCCTCATGAAAAGTGGGAATCGTTCAAGTTTTAGTATAGCAAGCATTATTTTTGGAAGATTAATTCATATAATATGAAAGGTTTGAAAATAAACTATAAATACTAGTATTTTTTTAAAAGAGAACGTATAATTTATGGCAAATAAAAAAAGACAGCGAAGACATTTAAATTTGATTGAATATTCTGCAACATACAAATGTAGAAGGAAGAGGTATAGGTCTCAGGTTCCAAATATTGCAAGTTACATGGGTAAAGAATGGAGGATATGAAACTATATGGAGGCTATGGGTAGTATCACAGAAGATTTGAACAGTTAATGCTCCAACTTTCCTTGAACAACGATAAGTTTATTTAATGTACATCATGTAGATTATCTATAGCCAGCAATGAAGGCGGCTATCTTACTTCTGGTAAAAATGCAGAGTCAGATAAATCTTTTCCCTTTGTTTCAAATGGGAGAAACAAGACAGAGAGTCCTGAAAGCACTATCATTGTCAAAAACAGACTCACTGCAGCAGCTAGATGACAATTACTTACTAATCCAACAGCTACAAGAGGGCAGATCATGCCACCAATTCTTCCTATAGCAGTAGTAAGCCCAACACCAGTTGTCCTTACATCAGTTGGATACACCTGCCATATAAATGCCAATATATAAGTTGGCATATAGATTCATTCAAAATGACAATGAAAATAGATGAGCTGCATTGCACTATGAAGTACAAGAGACTTGTATAAGTGATCAGACAGTGTGTCCACTTCTGGTCTTCTATGGCCTCTAGTTTCTGAGAGTAGTCAGCAAATGATATACCCCCTGCCACTCTCTCCAAAATTAGGAGAGCTTTGACTAATAGGTAAACTATTACATTGTCTTTAGATAAAACATAATAAGAAGTGAATCCCTTAAATCAAAGAAGTTTATGGATCTTAAGATAAAAAATATATTTATGTGAAGAAAAGTGGACATTCAATTTTTTCTGTTTAGGACACTTCCGCAGATAACCAACTTGAACAGGGTTAAGAGTAGACTGAAATGCTAGGAACAGAAGTGTAAAATTTTCTTTGTACTTCCTTTTTTGTTTTTCGCTTTTTTATGGAGGGTAGGGGGCATGTTGTCATAGCTGTTTATAATTGTGAATCAACATAACAAATGGTGACAGTTTAAAGTCCAGAAAGAAAAGTGCAGAATGAATAAGAAACAAGGCTAAGATCTGTAACCAACCATGAAAGCCTGGAAAACTTACCTCTGGGCAGTAAATACAGGCAACAGTAAAGGTTGCTGAAATGAACATGCGTGCTCCAAACAATAGTGTAGTAAGCATCAACCCTTTTTGCTCTGCAACCAGTGGCAGAAGTAGTACAAAACCTAGAAAAAACATGACAGCCATGGAAGCTTTACGACCAACTCTGTCCACAATAATGGCTGATATAACAAGCCCAGGAACCTCTGCAGAAGAACTTCAAGTAAATCTCTATGGGTAAAAAAGTTAAAGCTGGTAACAACAAACAAAGCCAAACTATAGATTTATATTACCGGCTAAATTAGTGACAAAGACATTTAGATATAGCCCATCACTCTCTCCACTATGGGAATGCAGCATCACGTTCAGTCCACATTTACTTTGCCCAGAGCTCAACTCAGAGGTAAGCAGTATAATGCCATAATATGAGAATGTGTTTCCAAAATATAAAAACCATAGCAGAAGAGTTGTTCTGAGGAATTTCTGAGAGAAAAGTGAAGATAGTGATGAGCAGCTTCTTTTAGATTCGTTTATTTTCTTACTCGAAGAGGAAAGCAAATGTGCATCTTCTGAAGAAGTTCCATCTCTTTCTAGTATTTTGTCATAACAAAGAGTGCCTGCTGGAAGTTTAGTTTGGTTAACTCGTGCTGCTTTCTCTAGAATATTCTGTGCTTCTTTCAATCTGCCTTTAGCACATAAATAACGTGGAGACTCAGGTGCAAGTTTGTATAACATGAGGACAAAAACATTTGCTACAGAAGACAGACCAAGCAACCACCTCCATCCCAATCTTGGCATGACAATCTGCAAGAAAGGAAAAAGCTACTCAATCTGAATCTTGAGTTCCCTAGTTTTTCTTGAAGCTGATGTTTTAAACAAGTTATTCATTCCATAATATAAGTTTTTTTGTCAAGCTTCCAGTTAATTTTCATGAGGCGTGCTAACAGAGTCAATTAGGAAGGTTAAAACATACCTTTAGAAGAGGGGAAAAAAGAGATATCTGATCTAATTTATGTAAAGTTGTAACTAGGGTAATAGCCTCATAAATATCTGAAATTCCAATGTGAATGGCTAATCTTTAAGATAAGAAACTCTTAGCTAAGAGAAGATGAGATGTTTATCTAAAGGAGATGTGAATCTCAGAATTTGGATGTTAAGGGTGCTTTGTACTGTTTCCATACTTCAAAGGTAAACCAAAAAAAGCAACAAGTGAGCTCTAACTGTTGTAGGGACAAAGTCATCTAGGTTCTAGCAATATTTTTTGTCTGTAGAATAAATTTTATCCTTGTAAATTTATCTAGAAACAGGAAAAGTGATGCAAGACCATAAGGACCAGATAGCCCCAAAATCCAACCAGACAAGAATAAAATATTCACCTATGCTGTTCTGAGAAATATAAACGGAGTGAATTCCATTTGGAATAAAATGATCAACTTTGCACAAATGCTGAGTGAAAAAAATTATCCACATTGTCATGTCAGTAGCATGCAAAACTATCGTAATATTCAGGAATCTTGGCATTATTTCATCTTATTTATTTACATTTCAAAACTTTTCTTATTTCATTATTAATGGTATTCTTTACCCCAAGTAGAAAAATTAATAAATACCTAAAGATTGGTGCTTTACTTTCTGAAATCTTCTCTTTTGTTATTGAAGTCATAGATTCAACTGCTTCAAAAACACATTAAGTGTGTCAAGGAATAAAAATCGTCAGAACATTTGAGAATATTATACACCTTCCTTTTCTAATCTCTTTTTTCCTTTGGTTGTGGCACTAGATATTGTTGATGAACCCTTATTTGCACTATGTCCCAATTCTGAATCTTATTGGAGCAGCAAGGATAGCATCTCTAAAATAATTTTGGGCTTCTTAATAAACCATGAGAAAATTGGCCAGAAATATGTTCTTAAAGCCTAAAGCTCCCACTATAGTTGATATAGGTCATTTAATTGGTTTTAGTCTGTCTATGACAGATTTTTGGTCCCCAGTCTGCCTCAGATCAAAAGGAAAAGGGAACCCCCAAAACAGATCGACCCATTAGAGAGGATAGAACTGAGAAGTCTAAGATTCTAACCTTCAAACAGCCAGATGACTAGGTTCATGAAGCTAAAAAATTAATTCAAGACTATCTTTCTACCAGAAATATTAAGCATAGTAGACATACCCATGCAAGGGAAGCTTCACACATAATTCCAATTATCCAGAAACTTGAGAAGATTATCATCCAACTCCCTCTATTCGAAGTAGGAACAAATTCCAAGAACCATGAAGTAAATAGATATGCACCACCTAGACCAATCCCTGCGATGAATCTAAGTGTAACCAAGGCTACATAATTAGGTGAGAAAGCACTTAACAGTCCAGCAGTAGCACTGACCATGGTTGCACCAAGAAATCCCTTCCTGGAAAAAAGCCAGACTATTGATCAGTAAAAATTCGAGTTTCTTTAGAAACACTTAAGAAGTTGAAAGGCTAAAAGGTTCTTGTATAGCAAACTCCATATTAGTTATCATAAAATACTTACAGATAAATGATTAGTGTATGACCTATCATCTACCATGTACCAGAATCAAAATGAAATTTGCTAGAGCAAAGATTAGAACATGATTGTGATTGTCAAGGAATGAAGCTCACAGATAGCATAAGATATTGTAAGTTTGGGGAAATGGGGAAACTGAAAGGCCCTACTTTCTTCCCCAGGTATCTGATATATGGCCCCACAAATATGCTCCAATCAGCTGGCCCGCAAACACAGCTGTCGAAATGAAGCTTTCTTTACTAGAAGACAGTTGCCATTCTGACTGAAGAGCAGGTCCTACGAAGGAGAGAATCATCAATTCCATTGCTTCAGCAGCCCAACCCAATGCACCATAAACAATCAAAAAGCTCTGGAACTTTCCAAAACCAATAGTTGAAAGTGCTTCATCCAACGTGTACACAGGGTTTGGATCTCCCATCTAATAATTGAATGGAAGGGATGATGAGAATATGCATTGGAGCAAGATGAGTCGACATAGGGAGAATAACATGTTTTGCCATGCTGAGCTAGGTTATCTTTCTCGAAATCTCATATTTCTTTCCTGTTAATAATTACTAATTTGCTACTAAAATCATTGACATTATGTTTTTGGGTTAGATCATTTGACAAGGTTAATACGTCATACTTGAGCTTATCATTGTGGTGTCTGTTACAATTAGAAATTTGCATTATTCTTGTTTTTTGGGGAATGTTCCTTGAATTTGTGTAAACTGATCCTAGAATCAAATAAAATTTCATCCATTAACCAAAAAGAAAATGGTAATGAATAAACTACATCCAGAAAGATCTTGTTGCAGATTTTTACAAAATTTAGTCTCCATAATGTCTCAAATTATAGTTTTCATTTCCTTCCTTTTCCTTTGATATAAAATATCCACAATGAACACCTTAGTTTTGTTACTTTAGCAATATATGATTTGGTGTAGCAAGAAAAGTTTCTATTCAATAGTTAAAAATGTCCTAATCAAGTTATGAACATCTGCCTTCAGTTTGCCCAGGTGATTCATATTTTATCAGACGCTCCAATCAGGGGAACTTGGAAATCAGAAGGTGGGAAATGAAACTATTCTTTACTATGTTTTGAACACAATTTCCTGAAAATTATAAGTTTTACAAAGCCATCTTCAAGTGTCATAGTTTCCTACAATTCTACTATCATCTATATTCTCTATTCATTGAGCTGCAACTAAAACCACAAATAAAGAACAGACCTAATTTTGCAGATTCCATCTCAATTCACGAATTTAAAGCTTTCAAACTATTAAAAGTATTTTCTCCACATGCAACACCTATCAGCAGTTTGAAAGTAGCTTCTGCGATTGAAATAAGTGATGATAAAAGGACGAGTTACCTCTCAGATTGTCAAGACTTGTTTTCAAGTAAAAGCTATACACCTCTTCACCACCTGCAAAGAAAGAGAGCGAGTATTAACATAGCTACAAATAAAGGTTGACAAATAGAAAAGATTAAGATGCTGATTTCTTATTTACATCCAAAAGCAGAAAGAAAAAAAGATGCTCATGTGTCATTCCATTCATGTTTTCCAATCCTCTGTAAGTTGTAACTCAGCTTCATGCCAAATGTTGAATTTGATGTGAAAAAGAAAATGATTCTGACCAAATACATTCATCCACGAGCATCTTCAATACCAACTTTGGCACTACCTCCTCCTCCTCCTCCTCCTCCTCTCTTCGCAATACAAGCTATTTTCCAAATCGTTTTTTCATCTTAAATGCCCTCAAGCAGGGGAGAGAAGCAGAAATAGGAAAACCATTTCGGAGAGGCTTCCCTTAAGGAAAAAGAAAATCAGAAGAAGAAGAAACAAAAATCTCTTCCCAAATTGTATTCAGTTACCCCTTGACATGGCAGTGATTTACAAATATTTATTCTCTTGAACCATTAATATATGACTATAACACAATTTGGTTTACTGCTATTCCTTCAGCCCTTTCGATCAGTAAATAGAACATTATTAGGGAAGGAGAGGAGGAGGATTGTTTTGTATTGCATTGGAGTAAAACATTTAACAGGAAAAAAATTTAAAAAATATCGTCAAAGAAATAGCAGGGGACATATATATCATTAACCTAGTAACATCAACGACAATCTAAAAACTCTACCCAGAAAAAATCTCTTTTAACAATCAAATAACAGAATCATTACCAATAGAAAGCAACTTTGCAGAATCACATGAGAATTCAAAACGAATTTCCTGATTGTTAGACCTGTCTCTTCCTCCAAATTCAAGAATCAAGAATCTCACACTTCCTCCAACGAAAAATGAATAAACAGTAAATGTATTTTGGCATCAAATGGTCAAATGGGTTGGTTTAGAAATTCATAAAAGAACAAAATATCTTCCTACGAAAGATTAGATACCGATTACATATTTAAACAGAGACTTAATGGAAAAAAAGTCAACATACTCTCATAATGTTTTACACGTCACCAAACTTTTCTTTTAATTAAGGAAGGTCATCTTATTAAATCCAACAAGTTTTATTAAAAAATATATATTCAATTTTAGATGAAAAGAGTATAATTTAATAAAAGCAAAAAATATATTATTTGAAAATAATTATTTTATTAATATTTAAAACGTTTAAAGAAAAAATGATTCAAAAGGAAAAATAGTTGTTTGCATTATAATTGAATGCTTAAAGTTTTTTTTAATAGTATAGTATTTCATATTAAAATTAATTTTCTCACCAAATTAATTTAATTTGTTGGCCAAATTAATTTAGTAGCAAATATAATACAATTTAGAGAAAGTAAAAAAATATATATTACTTGAAAACAATTATTTCATTAATATTCAAAGCGCTTAAAGAAAAATTGACTCAAAAGGAAAAATAATTATTTGCATTTTAATTGAATGTTTAAAGTTTTTTTTAATATTGTAGTATTTCAAATTAAAATTAATTTCCTCACCAAATTATATTAATTTTCTGGCCAAAATAGTTTAGTAGCAAATATAATACAATTTGGTAAAAGTAAAAAATATATTACTTGAAAATAATTATTTTATTAATATTCAAAGTGTTTAAATAAAAATTGGCTCAAAGAAAAATAGTTGTTTGCATTTTATTTGAATGTTTGAAGTTTTTTTTTAATATTGTAGTATTTCAAATTAAAATTAATTTACTCACCAAACTAATTTAGTAGCAAATATAATATTAATTTGGTGAGAAAATTAATTTTAATATGAAATATTAAAATATTAAAAAAAACTTTAAACATTCAATTAAAATGAAAACTAACTATTTTACTTTGAGCCAATTTTTATTTAAACACTTGGAATATTAATAAAATATTTTTTTACAAGTAATATATATTTACTATCACCAAATTATATCTGAAAATTTATCTTAAAAAGACTAAAAGATCCTAAAAAATTTACATTTAACATATGTCAAACATACGGTCAAAAATGACGGAGTAACCATTTTGACAATTTTTTACAAGTAAGATAAACTTTTTTACTAAAATAAAGTATAATAATATTTTTATGAGACATGATGAAAATATGATAACATTTTTTTGTAATAGAGTACTGTCCTAGGGACGAATATTGCACTAAAATTAGAGATCGGTATTCAACTGTTATTAGTGGGATTAGAGGTGGCAAAGTGGATGTTCAAATCCATTTTGATAAATTTAAATGGGTGCTAAACAATTTAAATCCAAACCATTTATTATCCATTTATAAATGGTTTAAATGGTTTTAATCTAAATGATTTATGAATATCCATGGACACCCATTTATCCATATACTTTTGATTATTTTTTGAGTGATTATTTGTAATTGTATTCAATTAAATTTTTATTATTAAAACTCATATTCAATTAATTTTTTAATAGTTAATTCTTCTAATCATCTATATGTATTAGAAATATGTAAAAATGATAATTATACTATTTATTGATTTTTTTAAAAAAAATTATTGTCAAATCACTTGAAAAATGGTCTATGTGTCAACATATTATAGAAAATGGGTAAAGTTGTGAGTTTTAAAGCTAAATTAGTAAATTTTTGTAGTTATAAATTAGCTAAATCAACTTCAAAATATGGTAACCGCTTGTTTCACTGAAGCAAACAAAAAATTAAATATGAGACCTATTTCTACTCATATATTTGAAAGTAAAATACTAGTTTTATCTTAAATATTTATTGAATCTCTTATCATTTTCATGTGCTATAAGATTACTTTTCTAAGCATTTCAAATGAGACAAAAGAACTTTTCTATGTCAAACTTCTCTTAAAATTGCATGTTATTGCACCAATTGTAATTTGATTAATGTGGAACGTCTAAATAAGAAACATTTTGGAAAAAAACTTATTATTTAGAAATAGTACATATAATTTGAGACAACAAGAAAAATGAAAATTAAAACATGTAAATTTGGTTAGAGAGAGAGAGAGAGAGATAGATAGCATATTTTAATCATTTCATTTGAATTTATTTAAATATTTTCTTTACTGTAAATTTTGTTTAAATATTTTTCTTATTTTCAACAAAAATACAAAATATTTTAAGAGATGAAAGGAAAACTTAAGAGAAAGTCGGTACATGACAATGAATTTAAAATAACATATAACTAACATAAGGAGAGGAAAAAAAGGAAAAAAAAGAAAAGAAAGAGAAACACATCTAATAGCACCAAGACATGTAGTACCCTTGTTGCTAATCAAAACAAAACCTACATAAAAATTGCCATAAAAAAATATGTTGAATTAAGATAAAACTAAAATTAAATTTGAAGCCTATGTAAATTTGATTAATGAACATTCATCAAGTTAAACTTTTTAAAATGGATATTTATTAAATCTCATGAACATCCATAAAAAACCATTAAGATTAATAGATTTAAATATATGTCCATTTAAAACTATTTATGTTATATGGGTTAACCAAATTCATTTAATAATTGATGATTTTTTATATTTATTGGGTTTGCATCCATTATTCCACTCATAAAGTGGGATAATGTTGAGGCACACTTAGATGAGGACGTGGCTCGTGGGCTGACTGCTTCAGGTTCTCATTCCCTTGCATACAGTCTCACTTAGCAACTATTTCATTTAAATAACATCTCTACTGTCAATAAATATAAGTTGTTGTGTTCACTTTTACACAGACCAATAAACGTATTTTGTTCCTAAAATACTCTTAATTATTATATTTTAAAAATAAAAAAGAGAATATAAATTTTGTTTTGAGAAAAATAAAATATAAAGACATTATTTTGGAAATAAGAAAGAGGTAAGATGAGCGATGAAAATAAATAAAAGTAATATTGAAAGTTAATGGTCAAATATTTTATAAAATTCCGTAAAATTATTTATATTTTGAGACAAGAAAAAGTCATCCAACAAGTTATATTTCTAGACGGAATAATTAATTATCGATTTTAAAATAAAAGTATGAAATGATACATGAGTAAAATTAATAGTTTATATATATATATATATATATATATATATAATATGTGTATTGATATCTTGTTATGCTGACAATTTTATTGTTTTGATAACTTATTTAATATACTAACTCAACAAATCGAATAAAGATGTCTAATTTTTAGATAAATTTATCAATTAACAAATGACATGTAGTTAGTACAATAGGCCGTTTGATGTTATGCATTAGATTAGTTTTGATTAATTTTTTTGCAGCCATAGCTTTGATTATTTTTTTTTTTTTGAATCAATGGCCTTAGAGTTGCTCTTAAAAGTGAAATTTTATATAATAAATATTTGTAATAAGATAGTAATTAGAATGAAGAAAAAGATTAACATAGAAATTCTTGAAGAAGAAAATGTTAATTATGCTACCCTTATCACACTATATCCAACCCCATGAATTGGGAAGTAGTACTTCCAAATTTATTGGTGATTTAATATTGTATCTGTTAGTTTTCTTCCCCTGGTATCAAATGGCAATAACAGAACACAACATCCCAAAAGAAATAGTACTACTTTAAACAAAACAATTGCTAGTGCATGATGGCAATCCCTAATTAATCCAACAGCTGCAAATGGAGATATCATTGCACCGATCCTTCCCATTGCACTTGCAAATCCAACACCAATTGATCTCATAGCAGTTGGATAAACCTGAGGAAAGAGAGAGATTAAAAGTCATTAGATGGTCTTTTTTAAAAAAATATATATATATTTCAAGATCAGAGTAGAAAATGTCTTCCTACAATGGAGAAAATGAAAATTATGTAATACTCTTTGAAGAGTAGAGAACTATCTGTAATGAGAAAAAATCTAGAAGGAAATCCCTCTTGCATACTAGCTAGAATGCATATTGAAGTTGAAGATCTAAACAGAGGGATGTTTCTTTATTGCAAATAATTAGTCAAAATGAATCAAACTAGATGCTAATCAAAATTGACTTTTAAATAAAAAGCCACTGCTATATATGTCCTGAAAACTAGTTTCACAATAAAGTTCCAGTGAATTATATAAGAGCCCAAACAAAAAGAAAAAGAAAAAGTGAAGCAAAGATACAAGTAAAACTAGGTCAAATTCAGACTATTGATAAATATACAAGAATAGAAAATGAGATTCCAAAACATACTTCTCTTGCATAAGTAAAGAGAACTGCGCATGTTGCCGCATTGAACATACGTGCACCAAACAATAATGTTGTAGTCACCATCTCATTTTGATGTGAAATCAGTGGTAGAAGGCAGATGAAACATAAAAAGCATGACATTGTCATTATTATCTTTCTACCTACCTTATCCACCAGGATTGCTGAAAAAATAAGTTCTAGAGTTTTTGAAAAGTATAAACTAATTCAAGACTACTTGAAAGAACTGGCAGAAACAAGATTTTGAAAGAAGAATACTTCACTACAAAGTAGACTTGGAATGTACCTGCCAAACTAGTGATAAACACATTTAGGTACATGTTCTTCTTTTGTGCTAGAAGCTTCATGGATGAATTGCAAGTGCTTTTTCAACTACTTAATTCAGAAGTCAGTAGTACAATTCCAAAATGCAGAAGCATAAGGCTGAAGAAAAATACTCAAAGTGGAAAAGTTATACTTATTAGCCTTGAGGAAAAGAGTGTTAGAACTGATGAAAAATTTATTAAAAAGTGAGTGTTCTTTACTGCAGCTGATGAAATGAGAGGAGTTCTTTATGGTGGATCATGTCCTACTTCCAACTCTGTTATTTGATCATCGTAGATAAGAATGCCATGCAGAAGTTTTGCTTGATTTATTTCTGCCACTTTGTTCAAAATATTTTGGGCTTCAATGGTTCTACCTTTTACACATAAATACCTTGGAGACTCTGGTATAAAGTTTGAAAAGAGAAGAATAGCTAAAGATAGTAGCATAGAGAAACCGACAAGCCACCTCCAACCTAATCTTGGCATGATCATCTGCAAGAGATAAAAATAATTGATAATTGATTAACTTTGGGCATTCCTAATCTACATGTGAGTTTTATTGGATAAGATAATGGTTGGGTATTTCTGCAATTGAAAGATCCATTGAACTTCATAAACTTAAGTTCTACACACTCCTGATATATATAACTAATATTTTGGATCAAATGGTATATAGTAAGAAGCTTGCTAATGCCTAAGCAAGGAGTTCGACTTTTGCTCAAGCCATGTTCTAAGTTAGACTTTCGTACCTGAGTAAGAGTAAGACTTTCAATTCTTTTCATATTTCTATTTTGAAAAGTTTACTAGCTTTGAGATGTTTGGGGTAAGTTTAACTACACAACACGAGATCTAACATAGAATCAACATGCATTAGTTTTTGCTTGTTGTGAACAGGAATAATTTTTACAATGATTTGCATTAGAAAAGGATTTGCACTAAAACAAACAAGAAAGACTCAAAACTGGAATCATGTCATTCAACTAAAATTTCAATTATTAAGACATTTAACCTACCCAACCAAGTGAAGCCTCAATTACTGATCCAAATCTCCAGAAACCTGAATACAAGATCATCCATTTGCCTCTGTTCTGGGTTGGAACAAACTCAATAAACCATAGTGCAAACACCTGACCACCTCTAACACCAAAACCAAGCAAACAACGTAGAATAATTATTGATACATAATTAGGGGTAAGGAACTGAAAATTCCAATTGTAGCTATTATCATAACATAACCAAGAATGCTATTCCTGTCAAGAAGAGAGAAAAACCACATTAAGGTCTTGAAAATCATCAACTAATGCCTTATATTTATTTAAAAGGTTAGACACCATATATGAAATGAATATATACAAGAAAGATCAACATTCTCCCATAGGAATCTGATATGAAGCCCCAAAAATAAGAACCAACAAGCATGACAACAAAGATCATAGTTGAAAGGAGGCCTTTTTCATTAGGAGAGAGTTCCCAATCTGATTGAACTACTAGTCCTATGAACGAGAGAAGCATAATTTCCATTGAATCAGACATCCAAATCCAACATAAGCAAGCGCAAGGCCTTGGAATTTTCCAAACCCATGTGATGAAATTGCTTCATCTAGTGTGTATTTAAGATTATGATCTCCCATCTAATGAATCAGAGAAGGATTTCAAGATATAAGGAAGAAAGTTGGGAAAAACAAGAAGTATTACTGCCTTACTAGAATTATTGCTCCTAAGAATTACTTCGAACAAGTTGATCTTTTTATGCATTTCATATGGATCCCAATTGGTATATTGTTTGGCTAATAATTTAGTTTTATTCATGATCATGATTGTGAAGCACTCACGTTGTCAAACTATTTTTTGTCGCAAGTGGAAAAGTACTGTAGCTAGAACTTGTTTTAAAGAAAAGAAAAGAGAGAGCTGGTGCCCCCTCCCACCCATGAACCTGGCTTCGTCCTAGGCCGTCGCTGTCAAATGACAATAACATAACACAACATCCCAAGAGAATTAGTACTTGTTGGAATTGCCCACCTGATCAGTCCAATATATAAACCCAATGATGATGGGCTTATACATGACTTGGGCCACCCTCTCTGTTTATCCAGATAAGAGTAAAATGCTGCTGGAATCTCGGATCAACCCTTGATGTTCCACGGGTCAACCGAGCGGGTCGAATTCCGACCCACTCCTGGACGGACCCATATATATACTGCGTTTCTCTCATTTGTAACCTAGCCGATTAGGTCTTCTGTCTGTTGTTCCTCTTCCTCTGTCTCCTCTCCTGATATTTGTCGTTCTCTCTGATACCTTATCTATTTTCGAATAGATTGTAAAGTGAGATTGAGAGTGAGAGGCTGGAACTGCCTACCTGAGGGTGTAATCTTAATATAGAGTGACTGTGTGTTCTTGCTGAGCACCGTGGATTAGGTTTTATACCGAACCACGTAATTATCTGTGTGTTATTTCTGTTTTCGTTTGCGTTTGTGATTTCTCTGAGTGTTGGGAAATACCCAACAGTGGTATCAGAGCTCTGGTTTGCTCGTTGATCTGTGCCGAGGCCGGAAAAAGGTATTGCTGGTTTGCTACTCGGTCTGAACAAGATCTTGAGATCAGTAAACCGTCTACGGTAAGATTTACCGGTTTAATTCGAGATTCCAGCAGAAAAAGGTAAGGCGCTCAGAAACCCTAATTTTTTTTTTTTTTTGGCTCTTCTCTGTTTTTTCTTTTTTTCTTCTGTTGGGGGTTTTGATACTCCGTCTCGGAATAGACTGTTAAAGACTATTTCTTTTGAAAAACAAAAAACCAGGCCTGGCGTGTGCCCCACTGAGGCATGACGTATCTGTGTCCTGTGGAAATTTTGTGTTGTGTTTGAAGTTGTGCTCTCTCTCTCTCACTGAGGGATTTATCTATTCCTTTAGAATCTATCTGCCTCTGTCAGTGAGAATTTCTTTCTGTGGTTGTATCTCTCTGTGTCTGAATTTTGCAACTCTCTGTACTGAAATTAAACTGTCTACTGTGGCTTGAGTACTGCATAAGAATTTATTGTCGACTAGAATAGCATGCTTCTCTGAAAATGTATCTCATCGATTGAAACTTCTGAATACTGTCTGAACCTGCTTCTATATATATATATATATATATATATTTTTTTAAAAAATTCTCTGATAGTTATTATGTCTAGCAATAAGGCTGATGTTGAGGCCTTTAATGGCCAAGGTGACTATGGAATTTGGAAAATGAAAATGAGGGCTATTCTAGTTCAAAATAAAGTCCATTATGCTATTTCTGATTCAAAGTCCTTCCCAGAATCCTGGAAAGATGAAATTTTATCTGAGAAATTAGAATTAGCACACAGTATTCTTGTACTACATCTATCTGATAATGTGCTTAGACAACTTATTGGTCTTGATTCTGCTTATAAAATGTGGTGTAAACTCGATGAACTTTATCTGAGGAAATCTTTGTCAAATAAAATTTACTTGAAAGAAAAATTATTTGGTTTTAAAATGTCTGCTGCAAAGTCTTTGGATGATAACTTAGATGATTTAAATAAGATTATTGTTGAACTGTCTAATATTGAGGAGTCTATTTCTGATGAAAATCAAGCTGTGATTTTGTTGAATTCTTTGCCTGATTCCTTTAAGGATGTTAAGTCTGCTATTAAATATGGTAGGGAAGACCTGACTCTTGCTGACGTTAAATCAGCTTTACAGTCCAAAGAACTTGACCTTAAAATGGAAAATAAGGGTAATGGGGAGAACCTGTATGTTAGAAGTAGACCTGAGAAAAATGAACATCAATACAATATGAACAAATCTAAAAGTAGAGGTAGGTCTAAGTCCAGAGACAAAGAGAATAGGAAGTGTTTTTACTGTGGGAAGGAAGGTCATTTAAAGAATAGATGTTTCAAAAGGATTAAAGATGAGAAACTTAACAGGAAAGGGAATAATAGCAGTAATTACCATAGCAATAGCAACAGTAGTGAATCTGATATTACTGCAAATACTATGTATGCTGAAGTGTTGTGTGCTACTGATAACTGTGCTTCTTCTGACTGGCTTCTTGATTCTGGTTGCACTTTTCACATGAGTCCCAACAGGGACTGGTTTGACACCTTTGAGGTAGTCTCTGAAGGTAAAGTGTATATGGGCAATAATGAATATTGTCAAATTGAAGGTATTGGTTCTATATGCATCAAAATGCATGATGGAGTGGTAAGAAAACTAATTGATGTTAGATTTGTACCTAGTTTGAGGAGAAATTTAATTTATCTTGGTATGCTTGACTCAGCAGGCTATTCATACAAGGCAGAAAATGGCTGCCTTAAGGTTTGTAAAGGCTCACTCATTATCTTAAAGGGTGAAAAGATAAATGGTTTGTATGTATTGTCTGGTTCTACTGTTTCTAAACACTCTGCATTTCTTGTAAAGCATGTTGATGAAAAGGGCATGTTGTGGCATAAGAGAATAGGCCACATTAGTGAAAAAGGGTTACAGTTTTTAAGCAAACAGAATATTTTAAATGGGGATATAGTTGAATCTGTTGAATTCTGTGAGCATTGCATCTTAGGAAAACAACATAAGTTGAGTTTTTCCACTGGCACACACAAGACCACTGAGATATTAGAGTACATTCATTCTGACTTATGGGGGCCTGAAAGAATCTCTACATATGGGGGGAATGTATATTTTCTGTCAATAGTTGATGATTTTTCTAGAAAAGTGTGGATCTTCTTATTAAAGTCTAAGGATCAAACTTTTCAAAAGTTCAGAGATTGGAAAACTCTTGTTGAAAATCAAACTAGTAAGAAAATTAAGTTCATTAGAACTGATAATGGTCTTGAGTTCTGTAATCAAAGTTTTGATAATCTGTGTGCTTCCTGTGGTATTGTTAGACATAAAACTGTTAGATACAACCCTCAGCAGAATGGGGTTGCTGAGAGAATGAATAGAACTATAATGGATAAAGTGAGATGTCTTATGATATCCTCTGGTATTCCCAAACCTTTCTGGGGTGAGGCAGTCAGTACTGCAGTTTATCTGATAAACAGATCCCCTTCAACTGCCATAAACTTTAGAACACCTGAGGAATTATGGTCTGGTTCTCCACCAGACCTGAGTAACCTTAGAGTTTTTGGGTGTGCAGCCTTTGCACACCAAAAGGAAAGAAAGTTAGACCCTAGGTCCAAAAAGGGTGTCTTCTTAGGCTACCCAGAGGGTGTAAAGGGTTATAAAGTCTGGTTGAGAGGAGAACCAGGAGTGAAGGTAGTAATTAGTAGGGATGTAATTTTTAATGAAGATGACATGCCTTGTGTTAAGTCTGACCCTAATCCTACTAATCCTACTCATCTTCCCTCAAGCAAGAAAGTTCTTCTTGAGGTGGAGGACACTTTTAGTTCTCAGAACCAACCTACATTAACTGATGGGAGTGAAGGAAAAGATGACCCTGAAGCTGTTCTAAATGAAGAACAGCCAGGTAACCTACCTGAAAACCTTGAGCCTGAATCAGAAACTGATTTTGATAATGATGGTGACCAACACTCAGCAGCTCAAGGTCAAGCTCTGCAAGACTATCAACTGGCAAGAGATAGAGTAAGAAGAAATGTAAAAGCTCCAAGTAAGTATGGGTATTCATACTTGATCTCCTATGCCCTTACTGCAGGGAGACTTATTGAAGAAAAAGAACCAACCTGCTATGAAGAAGTACTGAAGAGTCCTAACTATGACTCTTGGCTAAGTGCTATGAAAGAAGAGTTATTTTCTCTGCAAAAGAATAACACTTGGATTTTGGTACCCAAACCTGGTAAGAAAAAGGTGGTAGACTGCAAATGGGTCTTCAAGGTAAAGGAAAGTGAAATCCCTACTGAACCACCTAGGTTCAAAGCAAGATTGGTTGCTAAGGGATTTACTCAGGTTGAAGGTGTTGATTTCAATGAAATTTTCTCTCCTGTTGTTAAATACAAGACTATCAGAATTATGTTATCTTTAATTGCTTTTTATAATCTAGAACTTGAGCAACTTGATGTTAAAACTGTCTTTTTACATGGTGAATTAGATGAAACTATCTATATGAATCAACCTCCTGGTTTTGAAAAAGGTAAGGATGACACTGTGTGTCTGCTAAAGAAGTCTCTGTATGGACTTAAACAATCCCCAAGGCAATGGTACAAAAGGTTTGACACTTTCATGGTAAGTGTTGGCTTCAAAAGAAGCAATTTTGATAACTGTTTATACTATTCTGGTAACTCTGTTGATAATGCTGTTTACTTGCTTCTTTATGTAGATGATATGCTTATATCTAGTAAACACATTGATAAAATAGTTGAACTTAAATGTTTACTGAAAGCTGAATTTGACATGAAAGACTTAGGAATTGCATCTAGAATTCTTGGAATGCACATTAACAGAAATAGAAGTAATAACTCTATGTTCATCTCTCAAAAGCCCTTTCTGAAAAAGATAGTCTCTAAATTCTCTATGAATTCCTGCAAATCTGTGAATGTGCCTCTTGCTTCTCATTTTCAACTATCTGACAAAACTTGTTCTAAAACAGAATCTGAAAAATCTGAAATGAAGCATGTTCCTTATAGAATGGCTATTGGTTCTGTTATGTATTACATGGTTTCTACCAGACCTGATCTTGCATATGCAATTAGCTTACTGAGTAGATTCATGTCTAATCCTGGTAAGGATCATTGGCATGCTTTAAAATGGCTTCTTAGATATTTGAATGGTACCTGGGATTTTGGTCTGCATTACTCTAAATGGACTGATAATTTAGAGTTAGTTGGATATGTAGATTCTGATTTTGCTGGTGATAAGTCTGGTAGAAAGTCCACTACCTCTTATTTCTTTACTTTAGCTGATAATTGTATTTCATGGAAATCTCAATTGCAATCTGTAGTTGCCTTATCCACTACAGAAGCTGAGTATATAGCTACTACTGAGGCTATAAAAGAAGCAATTTGGCTTCAAGGTTTGTTACATGAACTGAATTTTTTGAAATCAAAGGCCATTATTTACACTGATAGCCAAAGTTCTCTGCACTTGTGTAAAAATCCTGTCTATCATGAAAGAACTAAACATATTGATGTTAAATACCATTTCATTCGTGAGAAAGTTACAAATGGGATAGTTGATGTTAGGAAAATTAGTACGCATGATAATCTTGCTGATTTTGGTACTAAAATTGTTCCTACTAACAAGTTTTTTATGTGCAGAGAACTTCTACACATTGATCAAGGCTAGAACTGGCTGAGAAACTGTGCTATGAGGCAAAATGAACACACACACTCTTTCTAAATTGGCTGATACTTGTGTTCAAGGTGGAGTTTGTTGGAATTGTCCACCTGATCAGTCCAATATATAAACCCAATGATGATGGGCTTATACATGACTTGGGCCACCCTCTCTGTTTATCCAGATAAGAGTAAAATGCTGCTGGAATCTCGGATCAACCCTTGATGTTCCACGGGTCAACCGAGCGGGTCGAATTCCGACCCGCTCCTGGACGGACCCATATATATACTGCGTTTCTCTCATTTGTAACCTAGCCGATTAGGTCTTCTGTCTGTTGTTCCTCTTCCTCTGTCTCCTCTCCTGATATTTGTCGTTCTCTCTGATACCTTATCTATTTTAGAATAGATTGTAAAGTGAGATTGAGAGTGAGAGGCTGGAACTGCCTACCTGAGGGTGTAATCTTAATATAGAGTGACTGTGTGTTCTTGCTGAGCACCGTGGATTAGGTTTTATACCGAACCACGTAATTATCTGTGTGTTATTTCTGTTTTCGTTTGCGTTTGTGATTTCTCTGAGTGTTGGGAAATACCCAACAGTACTACTTACAAACAAAAAACTTACTATTCCATGATAGCAACCCTTAATCAATCTAACAGCTGCAAATGAAGATATTATTGCGCCGATTCTTCCTAAAATCAAAATCAGAGGAA
Source organism: Apocynum venetum (assembly GCA_019593545.1). Classification (NCBI taxonomy): domain Eukaryota; kingdom Viridiplantae; phylum Streptophyta; class Magnoliopsida; order Gentianales; family Apocynaceae; genus Apocynum; species Apocynum venetum. The sequence goes on from SRSM01000149.1 coordinate 2,629,205, forward strand.
GAAAAAACCAAAATTTCTTCCCAAATTGTATTAAGTTACTCCTTGATATTTATTAGATCACTATAGCATGATTGGTTTACTCCTTTTTCTTCAACCCTTTCGATTAGTAAATAGAACGTTAAGTAAGAGAGCAACTTTTGAGGGAGGAAGGGAGGGAGAGGAGGATTGTATTGTATTGCATTGGAGTAAAACATTTAACATGAAGAAAATTTTAAAAAAGTATCGTGAAAGAAATGGCAGGGGACATATATATCATTTAACCTCATGAATATCAACAACAATCTAAAAACTCTACCCAAAATAATCTCTTTTAAAAATCATATAACAGAGTCATTACCAATAGAAAACAACTTTGCAGTATCAAATGAGAATCTCAATCAATCAAGATGAATTTCCTGATTGTTAGACCTATCTCTTCCTCTAAATTCAAGAATCAATAATCTCACACTCCCTCCAACAAAAAATGAATAAACAGTAAATGTATATTGGCATCAAATGTTCAAATGGATTGGTTTAAAAATTCATAAAAAGACAAACGTTGATATCAGTAATCAACTGTTATTGGTGGGATGATGTCCAGACTCTATTAGACTTGAGTTGACTACTTCGGACTCCCAGTTCCTTGCGTGCCACAGTCTTAGTGGCTACTCAACAACTCTTTCATTTAAATTGCGTCTCTAATACTTAATTATCGATATTAAAAAAAGTATGAAGCGATGCATGATCAATGTTAATAGGGTTTTTATATTTTTTTTCTTTAATGTATATGTCTTAATTTCACATTTTATTAGCTTGACAACTTATTTATTTGATAGGTTAACTCGATAAATGAAATAAACATGTCTAATTTTTAAATAAATTCATCAAATATTAAATTATTAGTAGTCAGTGCTATAGATCGTTGATATTATGTGTTAGAAATGATTTTCAAATTTAATATCTATTTATTTAATACTCATATGATGTGAACTGTTATAATTTTTAATTATCACATGACAAATCAAATTTTGTGAAACTCATCGTTAATGAAACAGTTACAACTTTTGGGACCTATTATCCCATTATGGAATTAGAAGAAAAAAAAAGTTACATACTTCTTGGAAAATAAAAACATATTTTAAAGAACGTCATTTTAGTCCAAGCATTACTATTTGGCCTTTGGATTTTTCATTTTTCCACCCATCTTTCTCTCTTTATCCATTTTCCCCTTCCTTTTCTCTAAAAATAAAAAGTTTCACTCCAAAATTTTCATTTTTTTTGAAAAATATGCGATACAATTACTACGAGTGAAGAAAATAAAAAAAAGAAGCAATTCAAATGTAAAGGTAAAAAACTATTGAGAACCCTCTCAGCCATTTGAATTAAGCTTACTTGGAGGCTCTTAGACCCTTCGTACAAGTACACTTGAGCACTTGAAAGGGCTCTCCTATTTAGTGTAACAACTCATTTTTTTAACTTTAAAAAATAGAAGACTCTTTTTTTTTTTAAAAAGAAAAATTTACAAATTTAAAATAAATATTTTTTAACATTTAAATCTAACTTAATTATCTCAAAATCTAAAACTAATTCAATCACATAATTGAATTTCCAAGATATCATGAAAGCATAAGTATTTAATTCTAAATAAATTCCAAATTAAATATAAATAAAAAACATTATTATAAAATTCATAATTTAACAAACAACATAATTAATTAATTTAAACAAATTCAAATATAATTCATTATTACATCATCCCCCACCACCAACTCGAAATCCTTCATGTTGTAAAAGAATTATTAGAAAAATATGGATTAAGTACAAAGTATTTAGTGGGAGTATTGTAAAACAATTTACATTTGGAGAATATATGCACATATGAACTATAAATGTCTTCGGCTTGAAATCTCTATTTAATTAGGCTTAAGTCTCTATTTTTCGACATATTCAATAAAACATTTTCATATGTAAAATCATATGTATGTCATCGGACCAAAATCTCTGTTTAATCAAACAAAAAGTCTATGTTTTTTTTATGACATATACAATAAAAATTTCACGTATATTTATAAAGTTAATGTACAAATTCAAATTTATAATTTAATAATGCACAAATAATCATATAAAAAATATAACATATAAATCATGTATTTTTAATACAAGTAATAAAATGAGATAAAAAATCTGACATCAAAATGGAATATAAAAGCTTGAGTGGGAAAATGTGAGATTTCTAATTCTCTACAAAAAGTAGAAATCTCTAAAAGTCTTCTAAAAAAAAAAGTACTTAAAAAGATTGATACTCTGAATTAAAAATGTTATTAAAATACCTAAAAATAATTTGAAGTTTCATGAACTCTTTTAAAACATGTAAAAATGAAATTTACAGATTTAGACACTTTAGGCTAAACTATAATTTTGGTAAAATGTAGTGATCAAAATGAAATTTTTTAAAAGTTTAGGACTAATACGAAATTTCAGAAAAGCAGGTCTAAAATATAATTTATAAAATATTTTTGTGTTTAAACTGAAAGATTTAAAAGATTGGGGTCAAAATGGTATTTTTTAAAATGGGGCCAAATTAATATTTATAATAAATATAGGGACTAAAATGAAATTTAAAATATTTTGAATTTAAAACTGGAATTTTTCAAGATTTTAGTTTCTTAAACGAAATTTCTAACTAGTTAAGTCAAAATAGACTTTTAAAATGTTTGGGGTAAATTTAAAAATCTTAGAAACTTTATGGTCATTTTAGAATTTTTATGAAAACTGTAAAGGCAAATCTATAATTTCTAAAAACTATTGAGGCAAATATAAATTCTCCAAATATTTTTGAACAAATTCTAAAACTCTAGGAATCTAATAGCTATTAGAGAGAAATTTTTAAAATGACTAAAATACTCTTCCCTTTTCTTTTCCTCTTCTCGTTTCTTCTAGCCGTCACTATCCCTTCTTTTTTTTTTTTTCTTCTTCACTTATTGCTTCTCTTTTTTCTTTCTCCCTTCTTCTTTCTCCTTTTCTTCTTCTCTTCTCCCTTCTCCTTCTACTGTCCATCTTCATCTTCTTCTTCTTTCTTAATACTCTCGCTTCCTTTTCTCCCTTTCTTCCACATTGTTTTTCTGATTTTTTAGAAGATAACAAAAGAATGACATCCATGGGTGCAGTAGCAAAGAAGATTTTGAGATGATAGTCACCGAACAAAACTTAATCTCAGTGGTAATGAGTGTTTTTATAATGGGTGGAATGAAGTATTTAACTATTTTACCCTTTCATAATTTGTAATGCGAAAGGTCTATATAATTTTCCACCGAAAAGCATTGTGAATATATATATATATATATATATCATGCCCTTTTCTTCTTTTAAAATTACTTATTTGGTTCATTTTTTTAGAAGGGCAAGGAAGGAATTTTGAGGCAATTTTCATTCCCATTCTCGGTTATACTTTCTATCTCCAAAAGTAAATGGATTTGGAGGGAAGAAAAAATATTAATTTTATAAATACTTAATTGTTGTCGCTATATTTTAATAATTGCATTTATCTAATCTCATTTTGTACTCCCACTTCATTTTACTCTTATTTTCTCATTTTTCCTTTTCATTTTTGTTTGTCACCAAATTGAAGGATCTTATACTCAAAGACTAAATGATAAAAATTTACAAAAATAAATAAATACAGAAAAAGTGGTATGGAGAGATTTCCCTCCCTCCATAGTTAACCACGTGAAAATGGTAATATTTTAGCTCCACTCCCCTCCCACCCTTTTTAACCAAACACTACGTTAAACACATGTAATAGTCCAAATTCGGTACAACAACTCAAAAAAGGAAAAGTCTCTCTATAAATTCTTCCTCTCTTTGCTGTTGGAGCTACTGTCTGTTTCATTGCACACTCTTCGTGCTCTCCGCCACTCTCTTTCTCTCATATCACTGTCTTCCTTTTTCAAATCTTCAGATCCATTCTCTTCTCTCGTCTTTCTTGATCCATCAATGGCCTCTGTTACAGGATCATTCACTGCTTTTTCTTCCTGTTTCAAACAAAACCAGGTAAACCTGTCGTGAGTGATCTCCACTTTCTGGGCTTGACATTATTTTTCTTCTTTTTCTTCTGCTGCTGAAAACATGATGTTATTGATTATTTCTTGATGGGTTTTTCGATATGTAATCAAACAGATGTTTCTTGTGATTAATCTTTGTGTTTATTCTGATTTAATCATGAATCGTGTTGTTTTTCCTGCTCTCTTAATAAGCAAAAATGTTTAGTCGATAGGATTTTAGCATTTGGGTTAGAGAAAAAGCTTACCATTCATGTCCTTTCTTCGCTAACGAGAATTGGTTCTGGATTTCCTTTAGCTCTGCTCTTTTGACCTCGTCTATTGGAGTGATTATAAATGTTTTAGTCATTTGTGTTTGAAGATTTTCAGCCAATAAACTTCTACATGAAGAGTTTAGCAGAATGGTAAAAAAATGCCAATGATTTTTGGGGGAAAACAAATGCTGTTTCATGCTTTTCTAAGCATATTAAGGAGTGATTACTGGCATCATAAAGATTCCTTGTGTTTATCTTAAACCTGTTTTATGTTGATTTTCTCTAAATTTTTTATGTAATTTGATCAGGCAGTTAACAGGTTCTCCAATTTGAGTTCTGTTTCGCTCTCCATAGGCGGAAAAAAGTTCCAATCACTTAGGATGCAGCCAGTTCCTCTTCGCTTCCGTGTTACCTGTGCGGTAAGTCATTTGATGCCCTTTACTGTTTGGTTTATGACTTAAGGTCTCAAGCACTGAAAGAGGAGAGTGATTGCTGATGATTTACTTTTCTTTGTTTTCCGATTGAGAGGAATTCTGAAATTATGGATTCAATTTGAACTACATTGATCTTTTTTTTCAATTTGAACTACTTTTCTTAGTGTCACTTTTTTCAAATAAAAATAAAAATTATTGTGCTAGGAGAGAGTACTTGCTGTCAATTTTGAATGTTGCAGGTATTAAGATGTTGCATATGTTATAAACATGTACACATGTTTTGTGAATTAAACACCATGTTAATTTACCATCAAGGGAGCATTATTGTTGTAGTAGTTATTATTATTATTATTATTATAAACTTTAGTAAAGGTTTCTATTTGATGGTTGAAGCATTTATAATGGGAGATTGCTCAAATTCATGTTTCCTTTACCTTGCAAGATCTGGATGCCAATGTGATTGAGCAGTGTAAAGGAAGATCCCTGGCTTATCTTTGACCATTCATGATATGTTTCTCACAGAATTGCACATGATGCTTTTGTCATATAGAATTAAGATATTGATGGAATCAAGTGTTCATTCTAAATGAGCAGGCCAAACCAGAGACAGTAGAGAAAGTCTGCAACATTGTAAGGAAGCAATTGGCACTTTCAGATGATTCTCCTGTCGCTGGAGAGTCAAAGTTTTCATCTTTGGGTGCTGATTCTCTTGACACGGTACGAAATCCTTCACTCAAGCAAATGCTATCTAGCAATACACGATGTTACTCCTCAAGATGCCCTCATACTTTCTACTGTGTCCTGTAGCATAATTATACAGAGTTTTCTTTTTGCTCATGTATCATCATAATTTTATAGTTGGTTTGGTATAATGGCTGGAAGTATTCAATTCTCAATAACAACTCCACTTGTGCACTAAAGGTTACAACATAAAAAATCTCTCTTTCACTTGATGTTAATTGTCTCCCTAACCTGGAATGCTTAGTAGGTGTGTATATCACCAAGTGAAACACCTCATCTGAGCATTAACTTGCCATTTTCTAGACAAAATTTCAAGCTACTTACCCTTTTATTTGTTTATGACATCAACAGTATTTGCTCCCAAACTGTGAATAAAATTGTCAAAATTCTGTCAAAAACTCATTTTCAACCTTGTATAGAAAACGTTCTAAGTACAAAATGATTGTCCGGTTATGTACTTACCTCAGTTTAATAATTGATCTTTCTTCTTTTCTGACTCCTTTTACTTGACCTCTGATTTATTCCAATCTTGACTCAGGTAGAGATTGTGATGAGTCTTGAGGAGGAGTTTAAGATCAACGTGGAAGAGGAAAGTGCCCAAAACATTGTCACTGTTCAAGATGCTGCTGATCTAATTGAGAAACTCATTGACCAGAAGGATTAAAAAGTTTTGTTGTCTGAATTCAACAATTTAGGTTTATATCAGAGCATTATCTTAGTTTCGTGTCTGCAAAATCAAAATTTTCGTGTTCTACCATAGGTTTCTTCTTTCCCTGTCTTGATCTGAACTGCAGATTGGGTTTTTTCCTTTGTTTTCTCGAACTTCATCGATAATCTCATCCTTCATCGTAAGGATTCTATGTCATATTCTCCCATCTTTGCAACGTAAGAATTCTATACCTTTGCAATTTATTACCAGAATTCAATCTAAATTGGGAAATTCTTGGGGGAACCTGATTTTCATAAGGTTATGTATTAAAATGTTATACAACATTCAACTTAATGTGGCATATTTAGAATATATATGTTTTTTTCTATTCGAAATTAAATATTCAGTTTTAATTCAGTATAAAAATTAAAGAGAGTAGATAAGTTTATATATATATATATATATATATATATATTATTAATGAAGTCTAAGAATTTTCCATGTCAATGAGGTCATAACCTCATAGTAAATTATTTAACTTGTGTTATATAATAAAATTGGCTTGCATTTAAACTTTTTTACTTGTGACATGATATTAGTCTAAGTAAGAAACAAAGTATATAGTAGCTTTGGAAAATAAATTGCTATGTTGTCAAAATTATTACAAGCTTAAATAAAACATTCAATTAGTTGTAATACCAAATTTATTACATGGTCAAATACTAAATAAAAAGATAAAGTATATATATATATATATATTAAAATTTTAAAATTGTCTCATTTGAATAATAACGATTTTAATTTTAATAGATATTTTTAACAACTTTATATAATCTTGAAAGTATAAAATTTGTCTTATTGTTTTTAGTAATTAGTAGCTTATTTTAATAATTACTCTTCAAATCACCAACTCTTACAAATTACAGTCAAAACACCAAAATCCCAAAACCGTAACTTAACCCTGTTCTTGAATCAAAGTCACCGTAATCAAACAATCAAACTGACTAAAAGAAATAGATGGGAGATAGTTGAAATTCCCATATCTCACCTTGATCTCCACGAAGACCAAGTCAGAAATGTGAGATAAAAATTGCAATAAATGTTTCATAGTTTTCAATAGATATGAATTTAGTCCCATATAAACTTGAGTTGGGCATTTGAAGATATCCCCTTCACCAAATACCTTTCCTGTAGGATGATGTATAAAGGACAGACTCTTCCAACAACTAAATAATAGATCACCCATTCAAAAACTTTTTCACGTTTAATTTAGAATAAAAAATTTAAGAAAAATAATTGATGAAAATTATTATCACAATATTATTAAAAGTGGTAGGCGAATGAAAATAATATTAAATACAATGTACTTATATAAGATTTAAAGACGATTTACTTATTTTAATCTAAAATGTTTTCAATTTAAATGACTCATTTATGACTCGAAGATCTACTAACGATTTTAATCTTATTTTTTATAAATATTTTAAGTAAAAAGAGTTCCCATATATCACTAATTATTTTACTACCTCAATTTTTTAGTTTTTATTTTATATAGCCTATTTTTTGGATATTATATTAATAAGAATATGAATAGATTTGTCATAATCTATTTATTTTCTTATCAAATTGTATACACAGGAGTCATGTTCAAATTGAGAAAAGTGTGCACTTATTAATCATATTGTTTTATGTCCATAGCATGTAGTGTTCCATCGCAATAGCCAGCCATCAGTGAAATCACACAACGAAGATTAATATAGTTAAAGCATATGGAATAACATGCATAATTAATTAATCATACTAAAAATTTTTTTACAACAAATAAAAAGTATATGTTGAAGAAACTACATACTTGACTTATATACTACAATCATCTAGTAATTGGTATAAGTATACACATCTTATAGCTGTTAAACCTGACTAACTTAAATCCCTTGACCTTGAGGGTTCTGATCTTACAGTTTGATAAAGAAACAACTTGAACTCTGGTATTCAAGGAATCAAGTTTTTACATAAATACTCAGACACTTCAATAAAAGCATAATCTTAGCTGCAGGTTGTCAGAAAATCTGAAGACATCAATAATTCATGAGCTTGAATGACCAACTTTCAGTGGATAACTTGAAGTTAACATGCACTCGAACCCTGTCTCTTCTTAAATCACATGTCTTATTTGGTAAAATAAGCATTTTGTGAATAAGATTCATTGTTATGCAGCAACTTTAGCAGCAGGATATATATCTGATCTTTCTGCTGCTATTGACAGTCATTACACACTATCTAATCTTCACCTGATGCTGACAAAATGTCACTTAATCCTTTGCCACTGGTCTCAAAAGGTAAGAAGAAAATGCATGATCCTAATAGAATTATTATAGCTTCAAATAGGATTATTGCTGTTGTTTGATGGCAATCCCTCACTAAGCTGACTGCAACAAGAGGGCATATCATGCCACCAATTCTTCCGACAGATGTGGCAATGCCAACACCAGTTGCTCTTACTGAAGTTGGATAAACCTAAAGCATGCCAATTATACCAAAGGAAGAAATGGTCAATAAGATTTCTTCTTCTGCTTTAGTAAAAGCTAAATCAAAAGAACACAACTAATAAAAAATGGACAGTTTACAAATTGGTCGCAAGATGTATCTTTAGATCATCATGAAATCAAGCATCTCTCATGGATATTTTGGAAACTAGATAGACTAGCGAAAGCCATGGTAGATTATTTTTCGCTTTGTATTTTTCTTGTTTATGTAGCTTTGGGGAAAAGCCTGAAAATTACTCCTAGATTGAAAAATCAGTTTAATATAAATGAAAGCATACCTGAGATGAAACTTATTACTGCCATATTCTTTCTTTTCTTATGATTAATCAAGATATACAATAATTGTGCTACAATGTTATGCAAACCAACCGAAAAATTCATGGTTAACCCCATGAATTATACAAAACTTAATTTAACCCCAGTTAAAACTTGACATTTGTGCTATCATGATTTTCCCCCCTTTCTGCTCTATACAAAGGCTTCAACGTCGAACGCATCCTTTGTCCATGACTGGTGTACAAAATTTATCCGTATAGTTTTATTATTTTTTTCCCTAAAAAATAATAATATATTGCTGCTGTATAACTGTATGTACATTTTGTACATGTACTAGTTAGGACAGATTGAAGCTATATACATTTTCAAATGCACAATCAACTCCAGTAATCAACCTGTACGCAGCAATGTTACACAGGAAAACAACTTATTACTCGATTCTGTTACCCTGTCCTTTTCAAGGAAAAAGAGAGGGACAGATTGCAAAAGGCCTTCTTCCCATAATAAAACAGGACAGACAAGGAAAAACAACAAAATGCAAAGTGGATGTAGGATTTTAGATACTTCAAAGCTTTAAGGTTATTTAGCTACGGATGAAGTTTGTGTATCTGATTTTCTTCAAATTTAATGTTATTGTTGCCTGTTATTGGGTACCACATCAGTTCTTTATTTCAGGAGCAGTAATTAGAAATGCTTCATTGATTTTTCCTGTCTAAGACACTTAGATGCTTCATTTAACCTTCATATTAACTTCATTTAATAGGAAAAACTCCTTTAAAATACAGCAGGAAGAATTCAGAAAAGTGAACATACTTTTGTAGATCTAACAAAACAAAATAAGGTTAAAGAAAAAGGAAACCAAAGAAAACCTACCTCCCTTGAGTAGAGCACAACAACATTAAATGTTGAGGAAACAAACAAGCGAGAGCAGAACAATAAAGCTGTGGTCACAATCTCATTCTGATGGACAGCCAATGGTAGTAGCAAAATGAAACCCAGCACGGACATTATTTCCATGCTAAGCTTTCGACCTATTCTATCTACAATGGTTGCTGCTAAAATAAGACCTGGGAGTTCTGGAAATATCAAAATACCAATCAATTAGAATAGATCTATTTCATGATTTTTCGTGTTGCAATGTTGTTCAAGTACATGAAGAAAGGACTTAACCATATTGTGAAACTACTTACCTGCTAAAGTAGTGATAAGTACATCCCTGTAGAGTCTACCATCATTGGCATTTTTCAAAAGGCTAGTTGTTGAGTTACAAGCACTTTGTTCGGAGCTCAGCTCAGAGGTCAGCAGCACAATTCCATAATATGAAAATGTATTTGCAAAGTACACACTCCAAAGGAGAAGAGTTGTTCTTCTTAATTTTGATGAAAGCAGTCCAAAAACTGATGATAAGCATATTTCTGAATAGCCATTCTTTTCTCTTGCTGAAGGAAGAAGAGGAGTGCCTAGTGATGGAGAATTTTCTTCATCTATTTTGATTGCCCGATCACAGACAAGAACTCCATGAGGAATTTTGGTTCCGTTGGTAAATGCTACCTTCTCCAGAATCTTTTGTGCTTCTGCCATCCTACCTTTCACAGCTAAATACCTTGGTGACTCTGGTGTGATCCCATAAAAGATAAGCACAAGAAAAGATGGTATACAAGATAAAGATATCAGCCACCTCCAACCTAATCTTGGCATGATAATCTGCGAAAGCAGGAAAATAAATTTTTGCTGTAAGATGATTTGCTTTGTCATTGCAGAAGAGACATTTTTTCAATTCTTGAAAGCACATGCTTTCAAGGATGGGAGAAGAAAAGGAGTTGGGAAAAGATACTTTCACACAAAAGGCATACACACATGTTGCTTAAGTTCACTTGTCTGAGTTTTAGGCAAGTTTACACAAATTATTAATGCTCTAAAGGAAATTTTAACTGATTGGAATTTAGGGAAGGGACATTGAGAATGTTATTGTCATTCAGTTCACTATTACAACAGGTATATATGACCAGAAGTAACATCGTGTGAGATCCTTTTTGCAGTACTTTTGACAAATAAGAAAATATTATCTGTTAAGTTACTCAAACAATAGAAAATATTCCACACATGACCATGCATGCAATTCCTCAACTATTTGTCCTAATACCTTGTGAGATCCTTTTTGCAGCAATTTTGACAAATAAGAAAATATTATCTGTTTAAGTGACTCAATCAACAGAAAATATTCCATACATACCCATGCGAGCAATGCCTCAACTATTTGTCCAAATGTCCAAAAGCCTGTAAGTGCAAGTGCCCAAGCACCTCTATGAGGTGTAGGAACAAATTCTAAAAACCATGAGGCATATGTATGACCACCTCCAACACCAAAACCCAGCAAACAACGGAACATCAGAAGCAGTTTGTAGTTTGGAGAGAATGCACTGCAGATAGAAGCTACAGCCACCACTATTGTTGCTCCCAGAAAGCCCTTCCTGCAAAAGGCAAAAGATTAGTTTACTAGTCATATGTTCAGACAGTTAGGTTACAAATTTATAATTGATAGGGAATCCGAAGGAAAACCAAAGGATAAGGAAATTTCAGAGAGGAATGCAACTAAAAGACAAGAACCAGATTAAACTTGAAGGAGAAGAAACTTGACATTCTCCACTGTCAGATGATCAGCAGAGTATTTATCCAATAGACCTCTCAGATAACATTTCAAACTTGGTCATATTGTGAGTAACAAGACTGTCATCTGAACAACTTATTTCTGTGATTTTTCATTAAATGAAAGAAACAGAATCTTAGCTTCTGCTGAATAACCTATCTAAAAGGTTACTTAAAAGAGAGAAACGTAATTACGTTTTTCAACACATAACAACTTCAAAAGTAAGTGTAACTATATTCTGTGAAAAATCTTCTTTAGCTAAACGATAAACATAATAAAAGATCACACCAAAATGTTCGATCATAGAAATGCCCAAATATTAGATGAGAAAAAATAAAAGCAAAGAACAAAAAAATATATTCTCCCTAAGATGCCAAATTTAAACTCTAACTGAAAACTAAAGTCCACTTGCAAGTGTGAAAAAGAATCTAATCATACCACTCATAACATTCTGCAGAACACTGTATTCTTATATTGAACTTTTCCTTACATGCTGCATGCACTTGACACAGTTCCTGGTTGCTCAAAATTAAGGCCATGAAGTGGGTGTATGCATGCTCAAGATTGTAGCTGTCTGTTAATTAGAGCACATTTATAGAAACTTTCTTTTGTTATCTTTTGTTTTCCTTCTTATATTGATGCATCATGGCTGCCCAAGAATTTCAAAAAAGCGTCCTGTTGACAACTCGAAGTTGTAATTGTAAGTAAATTCTGGAGATAGAAAGATCCATAACAAGCTAAAACTAGAGTTGAATCTTTAATGTATAATGCTAACACTAGAAAGCATGTTCAGTACGAAAGGGAAAATGTACAAGATTTCCAAAAGTTTTTCAAGTTGCATGTTTTAAATACAAGAATTCTAAACTTTTTAATATCTTAAGAAGTTATTACATACTACATAGTTCTTTTGATGATATCTGGTTATTCTGCTGATACAAGATGGATATGGAAAAAAAATTTTAAAAAAACATGATTATTCAGATAGAGAACAACATTTACAAACACTAGACCAAACATAATTCAGGAGACAAAAAGATGCCAATACCAACAGATAAATTCAAAAGATTAGGGAGTTCCATGATTCTAACATATTCACTTGTCATTTCTCTCCCTATGTAGCATTACTTGTTTCTTCCCGTGTCCACTAAGGCTAGTTTAATAATTATGCTTGTGAGCAAGTGCTAGTCTTACAAAACATGCTTTACTTATTTTGGGCATTTTAGAGAAATTTTCACTCACCCATCAAAAACTTATTGACAAGGAAAAGGCAAACATTCTTAGAACTCAGTTGCATGTGGCATAAGTAAGACAAAGAACTTCAAGAATATATTAGTATTTCATGTAGTGTGATAACCAGCATTCTAAAAATGTATGTAGATTATGCTTGCTTCCACCGGAAAAGGAAATAAAGAAATTTGAATTCAGTTACTATATTCTGAAACAAACTAGATATTTCAGTAATATCAAAATGTAACTTTTGTTCAGCACATCCTACTTTGTGGCTCTAAAACTCAAGAGCTACAAAATGAGACAAAATTAAGTGGTTTGATGCAATATAGACTACTAAATGTGCCTGCAGGATTTGAGGAATTCAACAATATACTAAAAGGTTTAACAAATGGATAAATGAGAAAAAATTATGCTTTATCCTTGGAGTTAAAAAGATTATGGCTTGTCATTGACTTGTATGATTAAAGTTTTGATTTGCAGGATAGCATAAAACTACTGTTGGACCTTCAAAGTAGTAGGCTTACCTTTGTCATTGCATCAAAGATTGATGCAAGTTGTCAATTTTTCCATCCTATATATATATTTGATAAATAAATAATCAATCTTCTTGTTGTTCAATGTAATTTGCCTACTTCCGTCCAGTGAACAAATTTTGGCACAACTTCTACTACTTTGAAATCCATAATTTGAAGTAGAGACTTGTACTTAACAAACTTAATATCTTTTGAATTTCTTATTGTTTAAAATTACAAAATATTATCGCATTGCCAGAAACATTATTTTTATTTTCTTTTAAACCAATAGTTGCAGTTAGTAACAGAAACATTGTCAATAAATAAGGGGGGAGGGGGAGATATTGTTCCTCACAAATTGCAATATAGAGACTTTTTGTGGTCTTTAATTTTGGCTATCACACTCATATAACTACATAAGTTTAGAGCACATAACCATTCATTTAAAATTATTATTAATTTAATACACCTGTTCTGTTTGCTTTATGTAAATTCTCTATGTTCTTGATGCAACTCTAATATCTAATATTGGTTAAGAATTTCATCAATCAGTAATGTAAGTGCACGCAAGAATCATTAAACTCTTTCATCTGGGTGAAAGTCTTTCATAAATGCTATTTGTCAAAAATCAGAAGGTCATTAAAAAATTAGCAGCTACTCGTTTATCTTATATAAATACCTCCTTTGTGAATTTAACAATAATCAGAACTTCATCTAAGTAGAAAAATTGCAGCACCTCATTATTGAACATAAATATCATCTCGTGTTGAATTAATGTAACATTATAACTCCTTAGTGTATATAAATATCATTTTAGGTCAAATTTAACATTGATAACAATCAAATATTTGATAATAGTCTGTAAGGTATAATTTTTTCTTCAATGGAAGGCAAAAGTTGATTCAAAAGTAGCTTATAGAAGAGCAACTTCAAAAACAGAACCATCTGATATGATCAGAAGAGTAGTACCTTCTTCCATAAACATCTGATATGAAGCCCCAGAAATACGCACCAAACAGCATGCCTACAAACACAGCAGTTGATAGAAGGCTTTCTTCACCAGAAGAGATTCCCCACTCAGATTGCACTGCTATTCCAACAAAAGATAGAATCATCATTTCCATCGCTTCTGAAATCCAACCAAGTCCAGCATAAGCAAGTATAAATGCCTGGAATCTCCCAAAACCAACTGCCAAAAGAGCTTCATCGGGAGTGTATCCATGACTCTCATCCCCCATCTGGAAATCAAAAGAAAAGCAATTGCCATTTTAAATTACAGGATGTGTTTTATTCACTGTTCCAGCTTTTTGACAAGTAATTCACACTGGAGACGAAGGCTATCTTAGATGGGTTTCCACTCTCTCCTTTCTCAGATTTCTACCATTGGCAGTGACAAACTGACTTCACACCAGTGATAGAACAAGCTGAGTGTATTCAGTTTCACACGTTATGAAAAATTGCAACTAACCCATCAATGCTAATCCATCTCCATATTCAATAAATAAAGAATTGCAGAATATAAAGCCCTAGATTATCATGAAAATAGAAAGTCATGTACCTCTTAACAACAAAAATTTCAGAAACTGGTTATCTGCAGCTGCAAGGGTGTGCCTCAAATTTCAGTTTAACAATTGAGATTCCCTTGATGTAGCAGTTTTAACAATTGAGATTCTCTGCATATCAGACAACAAGAATGTAAACAAACGGTACCTTCCAAATCGTAGAAGAAACTCATACAAAGAGAGAAATGAAAGATCTGGGGTAGCTTATTCAGGACAAGAAAGCCATTACAGCAAGAAGATTCCCAAGTATTTGATACCGCTAGTCACTTGCTTCATACCCTTTCAATCAAGTGGGATTTTCTATGGTTTTAGACTGAAACCAAGAACACTCTTCAAAACATATTGCATTACTTCAAAAGACGTGTAACCAGAAGAATTCTAGCATCTCCCTCTCAAAGCACACTCTAAGGGGGAAAGACTGTAACTTGAAATTAGATTCTAATTATGGGCATTAAGAATTTCATAACAAGATGGGAAAAAATATATTAAACTAAAGAGTGCATTAAAATTTTTTTGCAGAATGGCCTTTTACTCACTCATATGATACCCAAAATATTTGTTCTGCTGATTAACTTTAAAGCACAGAAGCATCCAAATCTTGCTGATTTGTGATTTGTCTTCTTCCACATTACTAATATTGTGGTGCAGTAATTAAATATCAGATAATGAGACGATCAAAAAGACAACCTAGCATTGTACTGAACCAATGGGAAGAAATCAAGAAAACCCATCGGGGTTGATATATACTCTGGGGCCGCCGAGGTTCCACCAATGATATCTTTTGTTCTTGTGGACTTTAACGATGATTAGTGATTAACATATCCATACAAAAACAAAATCAAGAAATCCCTTTTTCTTTACTTATTTTCTTATCTTCTTCTAAACAAGTTTCATCTCCTTCCAGAGTCGTTTTTCTTTTCATTCTTTTATTTTACTCGGTTCAGAATTGTACATGTTCATATTTGGCTTTGAGAAAGCTACGTAATAATGTTCTTATTCTTAACACGATAAATATTAATAAAAAATAAATTTCTTACAAGTAATATTTTAAATAAAAATATATTTATTTTAATAAATTCATCATTTAATTTCTAAATATATTAACGTAGACATATATACTTTTACATCATGAAACAGGCTCTTTTTTTAATAAGAAAAAAACTATTATGAGTATCATGAGACAGGCATTTACTTTCGTGGACATGTTGTTTTTAGTACATGGATCCCACTTGCAGGCCTCATGAAACGAATAGGAAAATGTCACGAGTGGAGTGGGTCTACTTGTGATGCAACTAGATGTGTGTGAGTGTGACTTGTGAGAGCAACGTTAACGTGTGTGGGATGATTTTAAAATATAAGTGACCGTCCAATGACTCTTAATTATATATATATATATATATATATATATATATATATATTAAGAAATGAATAGTTAATTTAATTGAAATATAAATTATATATATTTATATACCTTTATTATTAATCATTAATTACTTAAATTATTTCAAAGCAATTTTGAAGCAATGTTGTGATTGAATATTAATGGTTAGTTTTAAGAATTTATTTCTCAATTTTTTTATGATTTAATTCAATATATTAATCCAATTTAAAATTAATTTGTGGTTGATAATTATAAATAGTAATTAGGGTAAATGTAGAAATGAAAAATTAAATGTGAAATTTATATAGAAAGTGAATTATTTTTTTTAATAACTAAAAATATAATAATGTATTATCTTTATGAGACGGATGGAGTATTAAGTTCCATATTCATTTTAAGCACTTTCTATTGATTTTTTTGTCCCTCTATATTTTGTTTATTTGTTTCTCTAAAATTATTTCTCTAGAGTTTTTTAAAATTATCCTACAGTTTCAAAAAATATATGTTAACCGAACAAAATTTAAATTAAGATAAAGATATATCATGCATAAATAAAGAAGAAATCAAAGTAAATTTTACTTCTTTAAATCAAAGTTTTTACTTTTTAGAATAAAAAATCGTTTAGAAAAATTGATTGTTTCAACGAGGTAGTGGGACATGATTTTGTCATACCCGAACGCGGCT
The DNA here is from genome assembly GCA_019593545.1 of Apocynum venetum. Lineage (NCBI taxonomy): Eukaryota > Viridiplantae > Streptophyta > Magnoliopsida > Gentianales > Apocynaceae > Apocynum > Apocynum venetum. The sequence continues at coordinate 2,646,158 of SRSM01000149.1, forward strand.
TCGAGTATCCTTGTCAAGTGCCTGGATGGAAGTTTCAAAGATTGTATACTTGTTGCCAGACGAGTGCTAATTAGGAGGAATTTAAGAATGCCTGACAGGTCTGATAATTGGAAAAATGGTCTTACACCCATTTTGTGTACTCATCTTTATGAAAATAATGTTAACACAATCCTGAAAACAACAGTTACAAGTTAATCTGTGGTTATTTCTCTTGTTAACTAGTGTGAAATTTCTTTGAATTTTGGTTTTTTTCTTTGTTCTTTCAAATCTTGTGACTAGATAAATTTCAACTAACTTAATTTGTATAGTTTTTGCATCCTTTCTCTCATTCTTTTGTTCTACCATTGCTATTCAAGTATCTAGGCATGACATCATCTGATAATCCAAAGATAGTTTAAAGGATTGTTAAAGAGAAAGAACATAAGAGAAGAATGAAGAAGAAAAGGGTAGATTTGTTGAAAAAGTAAAGGATTTTATTCTTGATATTGGAAAGAAGATTGAGGAAATAATTTTGGGAAACCCAGTGTAGATTTCATTGCAATTCATATTCAACATATCAATCTTGAAAAGGCAGAAATAGTTGTTGATGTGTTGGTGAAAAAGTCAAACTCTATTCCTATCCATCTTATTGGTATTAATTACTTGAGAGAGAGAAAGACAGGGTAATTGATTAAGGTTAAATTGGTAATTTGAGAAGTACAATATATAGTAAATATGTGTGATATTTAGCAATCATGTTTAGATATCGATCACATTTGATCTACTCTACTTTTTCCTCATATCAGTCCAAAATTAAGCCTATATTTGAATAGCGTCTTAAATTGAATAATTAATTAATGTCCTCATGGTTTTTTTAACTTCTAAAAAATAAGTCAAATTAGATTTTAGTAGGACTCGCAAAGATATCAAAAATGTATTTCATATAACATACTCCCACAATCCCTTAATATAAATCGTTAGAAGATTTTTGTCTTATCTCTATTTATAAGTCATTTTATAACTTTTTAGAGATATTTTATTAATTTTATCCAATATTACCCTTACTTATTTTTATCAATTTGATCAAATTTTCTTATTCACTCTCTCTAAATATGGCCGCTACCTCCCTCTAGTTTATTGGAGATATGGAGCTCTTTAATAAATAATTCTCTCATTGATTTATTGGTGATGCCCTTTTTTTCTTGGTGGGGATAACTTATGATAGAACAAGTATCTTGACAAAATGGGCATAATATTGTGAATTTTTCAAAAATTATTGAATCTAGTCTTTAACCTTTTTCTTTTGGAGATTTGGTTCTTAATATTTTAAAAAAATTTAGATCCTTAACGTTTTTATGAGCATACCATTTGATTATTTGACTAGTGGACTGACGGGCAAAACGTCTTATTATCAAATTTAACATTAATATTCTTATATACATATGGCAAGTAGGGATCGTATATATAGAGACTAATAAAAATTATTAAATTTAAATTTATTAATCAAAAAGGATTTTAGGGGGGTTTTAATATATTTAAGAATAAAACTAATTTAAGAAAAATTAAAAGAAATATATTTTTAGTTTTTTATTTATTTTAAAACAAAAATTATAGAAAGGATTTTTAAAACAAATTTATAAAATATGTTAGTAAGGAACTTGAATTAAGTTATTATTTTTTTAATGGATAAATCATTAATAATAAACTTATTGAGTAGATTATTTTAGAATCATGATCACCTCAAATAAATTAATCTCTAATTCAATTAAACATGACTGCCAACCTTCGTGAATAGGACATTCAATTAAATTACATTAAATTTATAATGCATCACCAACATTACACTATATATATATATATATATATATATAACAATGAAATTCAATTATACACAATTTTAATTATATAATTCTCTGTTAAATTAATTAAGTCAAGGACTGCAACTTAATTAAACTATGATTATCAATCAAAGATTAATAATTCTAGTTGATTAATCATGCAAATTAATTAAAACGAGTTTCTAATTATTTAAACATGATTTTTTTAAAATAATAATATGAATCATATAAATACTCAAAAATATTTAATAAATAACATGACTAAAATAACTAAACTAAATTGGATGATTAAACCTGCAAAATAAAAAAGGCTACACAATGATATAATTACAAATATATATATATATATATATGGGAAATGAGGATTTGACGGTTTTACATGTCATAAAAGTAAAAATAGAAAGATTTAACCTCCCACAATAAAAAAGTACAAAAAATAAAGGGTAGAGTTATTTACTCTCCACATTTGTGAAATTTAAATTATAGAAAGTAAAATTGGTGGTTTTTAAGTGTATGGTAAAATAAATGACAAAAAATAAATAATGGAAATTAAATGTTAGAAAAGTAGAAGTTAGAAGTTAGAGCGATAAAATCGACCATTGGTTATGTTAGTTCTGGTCCAAAATAAACTTCAATATTTTATGTAACGGTAATTATCTCAATATCCCATTAATTAATAATTTTAATACATATCCTTACCAACGGTAAATAAACTACTCACAATACATAATTCAAATGAAGAATTTTAAGAATTAAAATCAAGAATAATCCAAGAAGTAGTTTTTCAGTATTCATGACATTTCATCTAAAAATCTTCCAAAACGCATTCTAAAAATACCTAATAACTATTACAAGACAATGAGAAGAAAGTTTGGCAGAATTTCATGTTGTAAATGAGTGTACAAATTTAGTAAATCTCATGCCTAATTTATATAAATTTACAAGGGAAAAATCGAAATTAAAATAAATAAAATCTGACTAATTTAAAAACATCAGGGGCCAAAGTGGGGTTTTTCGAAATATAGGGTCAGAAGTGTAAGACAGAAGAAATGTCATCATTCGCCACGTGTCATTTTATGGTTTGTCCGCACATTTCTTCATTAGCAGTCATTGTCATGTGTCATCATATGATTGGTCCATCGTTTGACTTATGGAACAACAGGTGGCCTGCGTGTGCTGTAGGGGTGGTAATTTAAGCCCGATCCGACGAGCTGACTTGTGTTTTAGACTAGGCTGGGCTGTAAAATTTTAGGCTCATAAAAATTCGGGCCGAGTCAGGCCAGCACGTGGGCCAAGTAAGAAAATGTCAATTTTAGGCTAAAAAAGACGTCATTTTGCCTTTTCAGGTTGGGCGAGCCCATATATGCATTTGGGCTGGGCCGTAGAATTTTAGGTATGTGAAAATTCGATTCGGCCTAAATTTCTACCTTGGCCCGTTCGAGCCGGACCAAGCATTCCGTTTTGACACCCCTAGTCTGCTGGCACATGTCTCACATCTGCCAACACCAGAGCTAATCCACTTGTTTGAATGATGTCTTCCATATGTCGTGCGTTGATTCGTTCCTGCTGCTGACTGTGCTTCCAACTGATTCACGTCGCATGTACTGGAGCAACAAATATTTTTTTTAATAACACAATAAAATAACTAAAAACACTTACAAACAAATATATTAACTTAAAATGAAAAATAACATAATTTAAATAAAATTTAACCAAAACAACATGATTAAATATCATAAAAATATATCAAATTTTGACTTTATCATCGACGATGGGACATACTTGGAAAGATAAGAATTATGATTCTTTTCTTCTTCTTTTTTGTCAAAGGAAAAATCATAATTTAATGTAGCAATCCCATTTTGAGTCTCTTCCATTAACATTATTTGTCATCATAAAAACTCACTTCATTTACATAGAAATAATGTCAACATGTATACAATTTCAATTTTGTTGATTTTCTTCCATTAACATTATTTGTCATCATAAAAACTCACTTCATTTACATAGAAATTATTTTTGTAACGTGTAAACATGTATACAATCTCAATTTTGTTGATTTAAAGATCTAAGAGCAATTTAATAGAAATTTCATTTTTCTTTTTTTTAAAAAGGACGTTAAATACTACACCTTTCTACACAATACCGTGTCCTCATTAACTTTGTTGCCCTTCCATAGTTTGTCATATTTCTCTCTCTACAATTATTCTCTGGAAAATTCAAATAATATATATTTGAATTACCCTAGGATGAAGTTTTCAACCATGAAATTTTCAATGGTAAAACTATTATCAACATCTATTATTGTGGAAAAACTTTATGATTAAGGAAAGTTGAATATTTTAATTTACTCTCCAATCTGGACCACTTGCCAATTCTTTTCATTTGGATAAATAATCGTGATTAAACTAAAAATAAATATATTTTATGTGATGTTATTTGTGTTTAATTTCTTTAAAATTATGTTATTTTATGATTATTTTAAATTTTCAATTAATATATTTTTTTGTAAGTATTTTAAGATATTTATTATGTTTTTGTAAAAAAAAATAAATTGTTGCTACAGCCCAGTCAGCCGCTTCGTCAACAGAATGAGCGAATCAGAAGCTGACATGTGTACGCCGATTTTCATATGCGCGAGAAACATATGACAATGACACATATCGCACGAAGAAGATGAAAATGTAGTTGAATCTAGACAAGTCTCACCTCTGACAAGGGCAAGATACGTGCCAGCACGCGTAGATCGCCTGGTGTTGCAAAGGTCAAATGCTGGGCGAATGGAATGTTGACACGTGGTGGTTGATGCAATGTCTCGGTCTTCACACGTTTGACCCCTAATGTTTTTAATTTGATCATATTTTATTTTGATTTTGCCTCTATAAATTTCTATAAATTGGGCACAAAGATTTACTATTTTTGTTCAAGCTTTTACAACCCAAAATTCTACAAACCTTTCTTTCCAATATTTTGTAATAGATCTTAGGTATTTTTATGAATTTTTAGAGTTTATTTTGAAAGCTTTTTTTATGAGATTTCAAAAATATCAAGGAATTACTATCGGGAGAAATCCAATGAAAGTTATTATTCTTATTTTTTATTTCAATTCTTAAAATTCTTCATTTGAGTTATGTATTATGAGTTAGTTTATTTATCATTAGCAAGGATATATATTAAAGTTATTAATTAATGAGATATTGAGATAATTACCATTATGTAGAACACTAAAATTTATTTTGGACCGGGATTAAATTGATTTAAACAATGACTGGTTTTACTGCTCTAACTCTTAACTACTAATTTTCTAATTCTAACTTTTACTTTTATGTTATTTAATTTTTATATTTACATTTTAATTATTTATTCTATATATTTACTTTTTGTCATTTATTTTATCGTAGTATTTGTGGGTAAAAACCACCAAATTTACCTTTTATATTTTAAATTTTGTAAATGTGGAGAGTAATATCTTCATCTTTTATGCTTTTGTAATTTTTATTGTGGGAGATAAAATCTCCATATTTTTACTTTTTATGGTTGGTAAAACTGCCAAATTTCTATTTTCTTTAATATTTATATTTTTGTAAATATATAATTGTGTAACTGCTTTTTTTTATTTTGTTGGTTTAATTGTCCAATTTTATTTAATTATTTTAGTCTTGCTATTTAATAATTTGAGTATTTATATAATTCTAATTATTATTTATAAATAGTCATGTTTAATTAATTAGAAACTCTTTTTAATTTGCATGATTAATCATATAGGATTATTAATCTTTAATTGATAATCATAGTAGCATTTGTTAGTTTAATTAAGTTGAAACTCTTGACTTAATTAATTTAATAGAGAATTATATGATTTAAATTGTATATAATTGAAGCTCATTATTATATATAATTTAATGTTGATGATGTCTTATACATTTAATAAAATTTAATTAAGCAACTTATTCACGCTAGTTGGCAACAATGCTTAATTGAATTATAGATTAATATATTTGAGTTTATCGGAATTAATCTAATTAGTAATAGTTGATCGGGATTTTAAAATCAAATACTTAAAATAAAATCTTTATCAATGATTTATCTCATTAAATAAATAATTTGATACAAGTTCCTTACTAAGGTATTTTATTAATTTGTTTTTTTTTAAAAAAAATTCTTTGTATAATTAATGTTTTTAAAAATAAAAAAATATTTATTTTAATTTTGTTTAAATTAGTTTTACGTATATATAATTTTATAACCTTTTCAAAAATTAATATTTGATTAATAAATTTAAATTTAATAATTTTTACAAATTTCCGTGAATACGATCTTTATTTGTCATATCTATATAGGAATATTAAAAGTTAAATTTAATAGTTATATGACAGACTCGTCATATAGAAATGATTGTTTAATATGAATTTGAAAAACCTATGAGGATGGGGGGTGAATTAGATTTTATCTGATTTTTGCAAATTAATTTGATTATGCACTTCTAAAACAACATAAATCAAACATTTGGGGTGTATTTCATGTTTGTAATAATATGTTCAAGTAAAATGCAGAAATAAAACAATGAACACAATGATTTATGATTGTTCGATTTGTCCAACAAAACTTAATCCACTACCTTGTGTTATCTACTCACAAAATCTTTCACTAATTAAGTATAAGAGATTACAAAAGAGGCTCACTTAGTTCACCTTAGTGTTTTACACAAACTTCTCACCCAAACAAGGTTCACTCAATTCCTAGGGTTTTACAATACAACATTGATTTTACCACAATTTCCAATACAATAATTAATGAAATACACACAAATAAGATAATCACAATTATTTTCAATTCAAAGTTTACTCTAACCCTTAGAGTTTTAAGCTAAATGCAACATTGAATAAGTTTACAAGAAATGAATAAAGATGATTTGATATAAATATCATCTTAATTGTGAGGATATATCAAAATGCAGTTCAACAATCTCTTTGAGTAATTGTTTCACAAGATTGCTCAAGAACACCTACAAATGTATGAAACCCTTGTTGAATGATTTTCATAATATAGATATTTAGAAAAGATTTGAGAATGTTTCTAAGATGTTCTATAATGAATGCGTATCAAAATTATTCTTAGAAAATTGTTCTACTAAGTTTTTCAAGCAAATGAGTACTTATATGTGTGTTACAACAGTCATAAAAATGACTGTTAAAATCTCACTTAGGAGTCATGCAATTGACCGTACTAAAGGCTGGTTGTTTGCACTATTATTCATAAGTATATCAGAGTGCTTTGAACAATTTCCAGACGATGAATTGAGTGCCCGGTCAACCGTATGAATGATATGGTCAATCGCACAACACACCAATCATGCAACCCAATATTCCAACTCTAAAAGTTGTGGAAATGATTTAATAAAACTTTTAAGTATAAGCATGTATTTTTAAAAACATTTCAAATACACAAGTCATATTTTACCTTATGAAACTCATTTTGAAAAACATTTTAAGTTCATTGAGCAACCCATAGAATTATTACTGATAGAGATAAGTTAGAGATATATAAATGATATCAATATCTAAAACTAGACCTCTAGTTCCTATCTAATCCAGAAACGCTTGTCTTCAATACTTGATAATGTGTGATTTTCCTTAAAGACTTGAAACTTTGAGTTTGCATAGATTAGACAATTGAATCTTAAAATGCTATCACTTGTACATTTCAACAATTAGTTCTCATCAATGTTTGTCACTAATAAAAATTAAGACATTAAAAGCTTTAGGGTTTTTAGAATCCATTCATGTTATCAGGATACTTTTATTACTACAATGCCTCCCGGATGGACATTTGCAGGCCACCATATGCAACACTCGATGGGAGGATTCCAGGTACACAAGAATCCTCTCGAGCATTAAGCATTCAATCTCATAAATTTTCTTATGGGCAACCATATTCCAGTGCAAAAATCTCAACTTCAACCATTTCTCATAAAATTCAACAAAACAAAGTACAAAATAATAACTTAGGAAGATAACTTGACACATAAATGGAAGTATTATACAAAAATTAACTCAAAATTCATGGCATTTATGTGAAACACCTGGATATGTACACATTAATGTACTAAAATCACCATATATACAGGCAAAATCTATGGAAAAAAGAAAAATAATCTTCAATGGGTATTGGAAATTGATATTTAATTGCAAGAAATCAATGCTAAAATGGTGAGAAATTTTGGCTAAATCTTGATAATGTCGGTTGCAAGAACGGGAGAGAAGAGATAAGAGAGAGAGAGTGTGTGAGAAAATACATCAATAGTAAAAATGTAATTCGAGAGGTGTGATTTTTAACAATCATGAAAAAGAAAGATTCAAGAGTAAAAATTTATAGAACAATATAACAGAATAGAACAAATTATTCCTATTTAAACTATATTGTTATAACTTCAAAAATGAAAAAAAACACTTTTCGAGTCACTTCCATCTACATGCTTAGTCATCACAAAACCCAACTTCCTTTATATGGAAACGATCCTCACAACATATAAAACACATCTACAACCTCAATTTCAATCAATATCAATTCTATAATTACTGATTAAAAGATTCAAGAGTGAATGTTTTGAGCAATATAACAAAATAGAACAAACTATTTCTAATGGAACCATATCACTATGTTCTTCAAGCTCTAAAGATGCTAAGAAACCTTTTATTTATGGTTGCATCTCAACAAGATGCGAAAACTGGTTTTTAGACCAAATAGTTATTTGTAAAAATCTTAAGGACCTAATTGCTTTTAAAGGAAACATGGGACTAAACCTACTACCTATAGAAAAGTTATGAACTAGTAAAATTGTTAGGGACCAAATATGATGATTTTTCTTGAAGAACAAAGACTTATTTTATTCAATTTTGTTGAAAATTTTGGGTAACAAAACATAGTTTTCACATTTTGTTGAGATTAAAGCATAAAGGAAAGTTTTTTTTAGTATCTCTATAACTTGAAAAGTATTGTAGTATGATTTAATCATAAAATAGTTTGCATTATTATGTTATATAGCTCAAATAATTTCACTCTTGGATATTTAAATTTGCAATTATAGAGTTGATACCGATTAAAATTGAGGTTTTATAAGTTTTTTCATTCCTATGCAAAGAAAGTCGAGTTTTGTGATGATTATGTAGATGGAAGAGAATGCAAATGGGTCTTTGATTTTGAAAATTCTAACAATAAATTTAGTATTTTTAAAAGTTAAATATATATTATGTACGAGAAAAAGAGTCGAACCATATATTTGACATTATGTACGGATAGAAGAAGTGTTTGTTTGGTGACAAAAAATTAATAGTCGGATATGATGAAGGTGCACAATTGATGCAAAAAATTTAGGATTTTTGCTTGAGGAAAGAAGAAGAATGAGGAGGTATATAATTATTGTCTTTCCAAAAGGACCAAATAGCAACCTTGTAAAAATGTTATGGATCTAAAAAAAAAAAGAAAAAAATTAGGATCAAACTTTAAAAAATTGAAAATATTAAGGACTAAATTCATCAACTATCCAACATTTATTTTACGTGAAATCAAATTTAAATCTGTTTCTATTACTTTCCAATTTAGCGAGGCCTACTTTATTATTTATTGCTCTTTTGTTTTTGAAAAAGTTATTGCTGTTTTCATTTTGAAAAAAATTGAAAAATACTTACCTCAAAAGTTTGCCAAATACAACATAAATATGAACAATTATCTTTTAAAATATTTTCAAATTATTATATATTTTCTAAAATAAATAAAAATTTCATTGTCAATTACACAAATAAGTTTTTTAAATATAAAGACTTTCCATGTAAAAAGAAAAAAAGAAAAAAAAAACTACTAATCTATGATCTTCTTATCACCAATAATAAAATGATAAAAGGATATTTTTGTGACTTACCCCTCAAAATTTCTTATCAAATCAAAAGCAGATCTTAAATTTTATATCAAGTGACCACTTTCTTGATTGTGGAGTCCGCTTGGAGTTGGACCTTATTGAAGAATATTTTCATTTAAAAATACATCACCGAGAAGGTTGAGAAAGTTTTGAAAAAAAAAAAAAAATCACATTGCATATAAACAGGTTACAAAACGATCTTAAAAGTGTAACTTCACTTTTGATTAATTTCAGTTTTAACAAGATGAATTTTTTTAATACGTATTTCCAATTAATATCATTCCAATTACTTGGGTTAAAATCTGCCAAAAAGTACAACAATTGACAATAATTTCTTCTCTCCATAATACTATTTTTTTTTTAATTTATAAGTGTTAACCATTGTTTTTAACGTCATCCAAAATACAAATTCTCGTTCGATCATTTCCTTGGGAGTAGATGAAGATGAATTCTACTGTTTTTTCTTTCAGATTGTGAGTCAGTGCTCAATCTGCTAATACGCTATATCCATGGATACACATTCAAGCTCTGATGGTCAGATCATAAATGAAGAGCTTAATGAGGCACTGCCTACAAGAAAAGCGCTTCCGTATCAGTCTTTGCTCAGCGAGCTTGATAATCTAATCAGGAAGGATGAGAGCTCTTTCATATATGGGAGATCTCATATTAGATCAGATGTGAGGCATCAAATTCGGACCCTTAAACGGGAGCTGAGGTTCCAGCAAATGGTTTTCATGTTCTTGAAAAATTTTATCTTCTCAAATTACGAAGCCATCAATTATATTCAAACTATAGCAGAAACTGAAGCAGAAAAAGTTGAAGAAGCAGCAGGCGGCTCTCAAAGCTCATCGAGGTTTTCAAAACCTTCCTTCTAAGCTTTGTGAATGGAACTTCGGTATTTCCAAGTTTCTTGATACCATAGATAAAAAAATCAAGCCTCATCTCAAGGAGTTTTTTCTTGGAATAGTTAATCAGTTATTGCAAGGCAATTCTTCCAGTAAGTACGATATCTCTGAATTCATCGACATTATATTGTTGAAACTGAAGGATCTTCAAATTTCAAAACCAAATATGATTGTTCCTGTCAGCAAACAAATGGAAATCCTTGCAGAGATGTTACCCTTTGTTTGCATAATTGTGGGGAAAGAGACAAATCTTGATGTAAATTCGCAAAATTTCTTGGTCTATTTTAGGCCTTGGATTAATATTGCAGCAGCTCTAGTTATTCTGTATTGGGTTGATGAGAAGGATGAAGAGCCGTTTGTTATGGTTTCTTCTTCACTTCAAAAGCCTGGCCTTAGCATTCTGGAGCTTGCAGAGGCCTATATTGTAGTCATAAAGGCTTTAAAGCCATCAAATGTATCTGAAATTCTTGTGATGCGAGAAGCTGTTGGGCGTTTTACCAACATCATTCTAGAGAATCTTATTGTATCTATAGACGATCGTTTTGAAATTCTCAGAGGGGGGCTAACACTTTGGATAGCATTACTCATGGATCCACCACAGGCGGACGCAAAAGATGAGAAGTTAAGTTGTTCACAAACCAACCTTCTCGTTGACGAGGCCGAATCCTTAATTCACTCACTCTGTCTGGATAAATTGGGAGGGGATATTGCAGAGAGAAATGACGAGAAGTTGATTTGTGCACAAATCAACCTTCTCGTTGGTGAGGCCGAATCTTCAATTCGCTCACTCTGTCTGGATAAATTGGGAGGGGATGTTGCAGAGAAAAATGACATTCTCCTTAATGAATTTCTAGAAAAGATGAACAAAGCCAAAACAGAAGTTAGACAGCTTCATGTTGTGATACCAGAAGGTTTGTCATGGAACAGTGTCCCTCGGACGAATGGAAGGGGATTTTTTGATTTCTTGTTGGGAAATCTACAGAAGAAGTTAGAGTTTGAGGCAAACATGTTCCCGTTTGAGAAACATCTAATTGCAGTAGTCCACGAGGAGCTATCAATCCTTAGGACATTTCTCACGGATGGGCTACAAGATGAGCACGAGGAATTGAGAGATATTTGGGTCCAAGCAAGTGACGTGGCTTACCTTGTGGACTATGTTACCGACTCTTGTTTATCGTCTACTGATGCTCCCGTTTGGTCTAATCTGATGCATCTTTCTAATGCAATTGAAAAAATTCAGTTTGTTAAGACCCAAGTCTCCAAGTTTAGAACGAAGCATCAGGTGTACAAAAACAGAGTCCTCAGTGCTAAAGTTAATTCCAAATTCGTCATCCCCAAACAACAAGAAGCTAATGAAACAACCAAGGATGATGTCAAGGTGGGTTTCGCAGATGAGGAACAGAGAATAATTGATCAGCTTACAGCAGGAGAAGTTGGGCTTCACATTGTTGGGATTGTTGGGATGGGTGGTCAAGGTAAGACAACTTTAGCCCAGAGAGTTTTTCAAGATTCTCATGTTCAGCTTTGCTTTAATAAGTATGCATGGTGTTGTATCTCTCAAGCATATGACACTAAAGAGATATTGCTAGACATTCTGAAAAATGTTGGTGAGAGTTTGTCTCAGAAACAAGTCGCTTTTGTAAGTCATGAAGAGTTGGCTCATCGACTCTATAAATGTTTAAAGGGACGAAGGTACCTGGTTGTTTTGGATGACGTGTGGGATGCTAAGGCCTGGCATGAATTGAAATTGTCCTTTCCTGATGACAATAACGGAAGCAGAATTTTGCTGACAAGTCGAAATCAGAATGTGCCCTTGGAAGCTAATCCTCGTTGTTGCATTGTTGAGCTTCATCCACTCTCATATGAAGAAAGTTGGAATTTATTGCAAATGAAGGTATTTGAAAATGATTTTTGCCCTCCATCTTTATCCAACATTGGAAGGGCGATTGCAGAAAATTGCAAAGGGCTGCCCTTAGCTATTGTTGTGGTGGCAGGTCTTCTTGAGAAAGATAAGAATGTGGATTCATGGAAACAAATTTCGGAAAGCCTGAAATCACAGCTTGCAAGTGAAGGCTGCATGAACATCCTAGATCTAAGCTACAAATATTTATCAGATTATTTGAAACCATGCTTTCTTTATGTAGGAGCATTTCGAGAGGATCAAATAATTGATGCCAAGAGGTTAACCCAACTCTGGATTGCTGAGGGGTTTGTAAAGAATGATGGGATGAAAAGCATGGAGGTTGTTGCTAATGAGTACTTGATTGAATTAGTTGCCAGAAGCCTCATTTTTGTTGCCAAGAGAAGTTCCAGAAACAGGATCAGGGAATGTCGTGTTCATGATTTATTGCGCCAATTATGTTTGATCAAAGCTGAAGAAGAAAGGTTTTTGCTTGTTCCAAATGTGTCTGATCATTCCTCTAGACTAAGGAACGGCCATTACCGACTCTGCATTCATGGCAAATGGGAACTTTTTGCTGATTCCGAACCTTTTGTTCCAAATGTCCGATCATTCCTTTTTTCTGGCAGTGGTTTCAATAGTCCTTCTGCCCCTTGTTTCTGGAAAAGGTTTAAACTTCTAAGGGTTTTGAACCTGAGTAATGCCATAGTCAGCCGATCTGTTTTTGATGAAATAACACAGTTCATTCATCTACGATTCTTGTCAGTTGCTTGTGATTTTCCAATCCCATCATCGATAGTCAATCTTTTCAGACTAGAAGTTCTCCATTTATCAACTTTTGGTATAGCGGTCTTACCAAGTGTCGTGATGAAAATGGAAAATTTACGGCATATATTTGCAAGTTCATGTAGACTGGATTATACAGAAGATTTTGATGAGATGGAGCTCAGGCTGTCTACTCCATTGACAAATTTGGAGACTTTTACTTCATTCGATTTTCTTGAGGAATCATCTTTTGAAAGGGTAGCAGAAAAGTTACCGAATATACTGAAACTTGGTCTTACATTAACTTTTCCTGTTGGTGTTCGTCTATCGAGCTATTTCAAGAAGCTTGAATCTCTGAATTTGTGCATTCTTCGGCAACCTATTTCTCCCTCCACATTGGACTTCCCCTCAACACTCAAGAAACTGAATTTGTCAACACTGCTACGGTTATCACATACTATGGTATCGTCATTTGGGAAACTAAGCAATCTTGAAGTTCTGAAACTGCATGCACACTTTGAGGATGAAACATGGAATGTGGAAGATGATGAATTCTTGCAGCTGAAATATTTGGAATTCGGAATCTCACTTATTCAAGATTGGAATGTATCCGATGACTCCTTCCCTTGCCTTGAACAACTTGTCATCAAAGAATGTCTTGCACTTCAAGAACTCCCCGGCAGATTTGGAGCAATTAATACCTTGAAAAGAATCGAGGTACGTGGATTGCAGTCGCAATGTCTCAAATTCATTTCAACAAATTGTTGATGATCAAATGGACTCTGGAAATGAAAACCTCCAATATTCAATTTCCTAAACTGGCCCAGAAGAGAGATTCTCAAGAAGAGGTAGATTATGATTCTCTTTCGTTCCTTCCCCATATATAATAAACCGCTTGTACTCTATAAACTAATGATTTATGTCTCTTGTTCCAGAAGGTCTGGCTCCAGCTCCAAAAATGAGAAAGTCAGATGTGATGCTTTGTGAATATACTGCTACCTCTTTATCAGTAATTGAAGAAAGTTTGTTGTGCAGTACATTTTGATCACATGTATTTGTTGGTACTTCTTATATTTTGCTTTTGATCACACACATGTACATATTTTTATCTTTTTGTGTTTTTTTTCCTTCTAATGTTTGGAAATTACTATGATTTACAATATGCATGGAAATTTTTCCTGAACTGATAGTCCAAAAGTTTCTCACCAAATGAGCCTAATGTAGGTCCTCTCTTGCATATGCTGATTGCTGCATAGATTGGTTCCTTGGGTGACTATCAACTGTGACCTATAATCCAATATTAGAAAGATTGTTATTGTAAATTGCCGTCACTTTCACAACTCCGCAGCCTCACTTCCCTAAATATCATATGACATTCAGCAAGAGTGTGAAAACCAGAAAATAACAACCCTTCATTCATTCATTCATCTCTTGGAAACAAAAAGCAACGGAAACCCAATCCAGTTTTTATATCACAGCCTCCCATCACATATATGTTATGCTCCCTCTGTTTCAAAATATAAGTTAAGAATTATATAAACAAAGAAATATTTTTTCTTCCTAAAATGTTCATATTTATTATTTCTTTGTTTTCTTGAAATTATTTTTACTAGTATTTTCTATCCCTGCAACTGCTGGGAACAGAAGGGGGACCATTTCAGATTATGTACCTTATTGCTTGGAGAAGGAGCTTAGTACGATTCAGGGAAAATGGAGCTGAATGGCTGAGATGGAGTTTGTATAAGAGTAAATATAGTTATGTAATAGCTATAGCCGGGGTATGTTGATGAATCTCAGGCTTTTAGCTCGTAGTTTATGTCTTAAGTTTTCCTGTCTAATCTTCCTTCAGTTTTCCACCTTTCCATATCTTTCCATTGGTTCAGCGTCTCTTGTATCTCAATTATCAATATCAATATATGAAAAACATAACAGGGGATAATTAATTAGGTTTTATTCGATTTTTTTACCTAATTAAATAAAGATTTTCTAAGACAATAATTATCAAATACTCGGTGTTCAAATAGTGTATGTAATAATGTGTTCAAGTAAATGAGAGAAATAAAACAAAGAACATAATGATTTATAGTTATTTGGTTTGTCCAACAAAATCTAGTTCATTACATTGAGTTATCTACTTAAGAATTTCACAAAACCTTCTACTAATTTTGCACAATAGATTACAAAATAGGCTCCCTAATTCACTTTAGCATTTTACATAAAAATCTCTTATTCAATTAAGGTTCACTTAACTCCTTCTTGAGTTTTACAACACAATTTTAATTATACAGCTATCTCCAATACAATAATTAATCAAATATACACATTTAATATAATCACAATTATCTATGCAACCTTAAATAAGAATGACAATATGTGAATAAAGAGAGTTTGATATATATATCATCTTTAATTGTGAAGATATATCAATTCTTGTACAAAAACATCTTTAAATAATTTATTCCTCAAATTGCTCAAGAACACCAATAAATATATGAAACGCTTCTTAAATGATTTTCACAATGTAAATGTTTTGAAAGGGTTTGAAAATGTTTCTAATAATGTCAATAAGTTTTAGCTCAAAAAAATATGTAATAAAGATTTTCAAACATTTGAATAATTATATGTGTGCTACAACGGTCATATAAATGATTGTTTAAATTTAACTCAAAAATTTGCGATCGACCGCAACATATGCTGGTTGTCCGCACCATCTTCCGCAAGTATACCATCTGAATATTTTACGGACGAAGAGTTGAGAAGTCAGATCAATCGGATAAACTATGGTTGACTGCATGTGCAGTCAGCTCGACCACTCATCACACTAACCATGCAACATTAGATTTCAATAAACTCTAAAAGTTACAAAATCTATTTTATAAATTTTTTAGTCATATATACATGTATTTTGAAAACCAGTTCTAAGTGATATTAATATTTAACATTATATTTCTAGATTCTATGTAATTCATAAACGCTTTTCTTCAACTTTTAATAATATACAATCTTCACTGAAGACTTGAAACTTTGAGTTTGAATGAATGAATTAGATATTTGAAAGCTATCAGTTGTACAATTAAGTCATTAGTCCTCATCAATGTTTGTTATTAATAAAAATTAAGACATTAAAATCTTTAATGTTTTCAATATATAACTTCATTTCTCAGTTGCCCCAATTTCCGTTGCTCTCTGATTTTTCTTAATTTCATTATTAACATACTGTTACATTGAGTAGTTGGATACACACTACAAATAACCCACAAAATAAGGAAAAGCTGGAATTCTTTACATATATCTGTGTACATTTCACAGCAGGTCTTTGTAGAATTTGCTTTCAATTCTTGGAAAGTTGACAAAGTTGAGAATTTTCTGACCATGTACTACTGCCAAGTGACAGCAATTGGACTTCTAACCGCATGATTCTTTGATGTCCAAGTGATAGAACCAAATGAAGAAGTATCTGATGTGTTTCTCTCTTCCAATGCAGTAAAACTGACCTTATAACTCAATGTCTCTCCAACAGTTAGAAAGGCAAGTACTTTAGGATCCACAATTACTGATACTCCTTTAGGTTCTACCACATTCACAGCATAGGAACTATTGGGAATTCCAACATTTGTCACCGTTCTCTTGTATGTAACTGTTGTATTTCGTAAATTATTACTCAGCAGCACTGCAAATGAAGGGTAATTCAAATCACCAAGTTGGAGAACTGCATCATCAGGACAGCTAAAACCTTCCTTCGAGAAAAGAGCCAGTTGAAAGGAAGTGTAATTTAGGCTGCACAAATAGTTCAGGTAATCCTTAGGCGAAATATCGTATATAAGGCCTGGATCAGCTGCACTCTCAGGATCAACATGACCTGAACCAAATGCAAAAGGAGTTGCAAATTTTGAGCTGCCAGAAACAGCATCTGCTATAGGGTTCTTTGTGCTGTCAAGAATATATGCAGTTGTCATTAGGGCTGATTTGATTGCAGCAGGTGACCAATCCATGTGAACAGACTTCAGAAGTGCAGCTATGCCACTAACATGAGGGCAAGACATTGAAGTGCCAGATATAATGTTAAACTTGACACTTCTTTTGTCACTTTTGAGACCTGTTGGACTAATATTTGGTGGCCATGCTGCTAAAATATTCACACCTGGTGCAGTCACATCTGGTTTGATAATGTCAGGTCCAACTGCATTAGGTCCTCTTGAGGAAAATGCGGCCATAATGGGTGCAGGATCACCGTAGACCGTTCCCTCAGATTCTATCAGGGCAGTTGCATTTCTTGTTGAACTAATATACATTATTATAGAACTGGCAGCTTGAGCTCCCAACATTATGGCTGGCAGGATATGTGGATCAGCAAAGAGCTCTTCACCTTCAGTTTCGGTGTTAACTAGTATCATTCCAGCTCCACCAGCCAATTTCACTTGTTCTCCTTTTTCAACTCTGTTATTAATGCCTCTATCACAGACAACAATCTTACCTTTTACAAGTTTGGAGGAGAGTGAACCATCAGTGCAAAACTCAGCTCCTTGGCCACCAGCAGTTCTGCCATATACAAGTGGAATTTGCTTAGTAAGCTTGCCTGACTGTAGTGATGCCCCTCTTAAGACTCGTCCATCACCGAGCTTCAGTAAAGTTGGAAAGCTTCTATCTATATAGCTAGCAGCAACTGTCATGAGCCATGGTGCAGTGTTGCTGACACTAGAACTAGCAGGGCCTGAGTTTCCTGCTGAGCTTGAAACAAAAACTCTGTTTAAAATTGCACCAAACGAAGCAATAGCAATGTTATCATTGTAATATGGTCTTGAAGACCCTCCTAAAGATAGTGACAAGATGTCAACTCCATCACTCACAGCTTGGTCTATAGCAGCTAATACATCAGAATTTGCACAGCCTAGGGAGTAGCAAACTTTATAAACTGCAATTCGTGATGTATACCTGACACCTGCAGCTGAACCTTTAGCCAAACCTAGAAAGGCTGCAACCTTTACAAGATTGCCAGCTGCAGTAGAAGCAGTGTGTGTACCATGCCCTTCTGAATCGCGGGCTGATCTGTAATCTACTGTTTCATTGATTCTCCCAGCTACAGCCTCATATCCTTTAAAGAATGCTCTTGCACCTATAAGCTTCTTGTTACAATTTGCAGCAGAAAACTTTGTGCCAGCCTCACATGTTCCTTTCCACCGTGAAGGGACGTGTGATATGGTAGAATCATGGAAGCTGATATGTTCAGGCCATATTCCAGTGTCAACAACGCCAATGATTACATCAGAAGCCAAACTCTGAGCATTCCAAAGTCCTCCACCGCTTGCCAAGCCAAGAAATTGAGGAGAGTGAGTGGTATCGAGGCTTAACATTTCATCTCGGATGGCAGAGAGAAATCCGTTAATATCTTTTAATTTCTCTAGTTGTGTTTCAGATAGTTCTGCAGAAAATCCAGAAATAGCAGTTTCATAAATGTATAGCAGCCGAGGAGCTGATTTTCCCTGTTGATAGTCCAAATCTTCATCACTGAAAGCTGAGGATCCAATAATGGAATCCATTACCGCTTCATACCACCTCTTGGAAGCACCGAGAGAAGCATCCAAAGCTTCCATCTTAGATTTGTCCATGTGAACCACATAAACATCAGGTTTTGTTGAAGCAAATGAAGTTGAAGCCATGAGAACCATTAATAGGAAAGACATCCTCATGGTCATGGTTCTGTCCTCTAAGACATTGTAGCCAAAGAGGATAGTATTAGTACCAAGAAAGGCTAGAAGAGTTGTGAAATATGATGCTAGAAATGAAAAGGCATGTCTAGTTGGGCAAGTGTATTTATCTGTATTTTCTTGATATAATGCAGAATGAAAAACAGATTAGCACTAAACTTTTTCATCCTACACAAGCTCATTTGCATGCCATCATACATTTACTTGAATGGGTTTCAGTTATGTTGTGCGAGCTTGAGGCCATAAAAAACAATGAAGGATCATACTCTTTTTCTTTTTCTCCATGGACTATGTCATGCTAACTGCTTATGATGGAAGAAGTGAAATCTTTTTACTATGGGATAGCTAGAGAGTTTTGTTGGGGGTTGGGGCTTCGAAGCTTAAAAATTGATAAAGATGAAAATAAAACTGAACCCCAGAATTCCTTGGATTACAAGGTATAAGCTGCTTTGATGCTTTTATTCAAACATAACCTATTGATTTGTGGACGAGTGTTCTCTGGGATTAATTAAGACAGTAAGAGCTAAAAACTGAAATGGCCATTCCCAATCTTTTATTACTGAGTTCAGAATCCATGTTGAAACTAGAAAATTATCATCTTTCTGATGAAAATGTGTTATGCTTTATCTTTAAAAGTTTTTTTTTTATCCCCGAAAAACCAATCTATGTGCATCTAATTCCAGGTTGATCAAAGAGGACTAGAGGACATTAAAAGCAATAGATCACTGCCTGCAAATTACACTTGTACAAAATGATCATCATCCTTTCTCAGAAGTATCAGAAAAAATGCTCAATGTATCCTTAAGATAGTAAGATGCGCATGAACGTTCAGTACGCAGGACCAAAGTGATCGAAATATTTATCTAGAACAATAAAAACAAGAAGTAAGGTTTATCAATTCTATAATTAGCTGGGGGGAAAGAAGAAAAAAATCTATCAGCATACAAATTCACTACTTATGGGATTCGGCCTCCTGAAATCGGTAGATTCAGTAATATAATGCAGTAAATATCTAAGATTGGAACCCCATTGGCATACACATTTAACCTGAAAGAAATGCCAAAGAAGAAAATAATCAGATAGCATCAGTCTTTTGGCATGGTTACCTTGATTTAGGCAATAAAATCTGTTGATGTGAACAATTGAACTTAACACCAGCACCTGAGAGTAATTACATCTCAATGTTGAATTATGATTTTTGTGCCATGTCCCGTAACATTTTTCATAGAGAAATAAGACAAAGGAAATTTCTCTCTTCAAATTAGCAGAAGAGGGTAGAGACTGAAGTATGATTAAGTTGGGAGGGAGAGTTTGAATATATAGGCAAATGGATATGTTGTTACAGTATTGACAACTGTGCTCTTTCTTATTATCGCCATTAAGATAAAGGCATCTACTCTCTTCTTCTTGTTACAATCTAGTGCATGCTTAAAAACTGTTTGAGAGAGAGAAAGAGACCTAAAGCTTCTTCAGATAATGATAGCGAGAATTTCTGGCTTCTGGAAACTAATCCCAACATTGTTGGTTGTGAATGGATCATGAATAGAGTGTGCAGACAGTAAAAATGTGGTCATCTCAACATACAAAAGCTAGATAAAAACTATAAAGCAAGTTGGCAGGAAGAAAACTACAATTAAGTCAGGATATCATGGAAAATTTGCATGGCAGTATAAGTAAAGGCTTCTTTAGATATGTCATGATGAGGGTTATTGAATTTGAAGGACTCATGAATGTCAAGTGTTCAGCAGATAATTTTTAATTCCTTGAGATTTCTGAATACAACTAGAAAGGAAGGGGTTGGGGATGGTGTTAGTGTAACTAGCAGCAACATGTATCAAACTGAGAGAAGAAAGAAGAATGTTTATTTAGAGTCTAATATCAGCAATTATTGTTCAAGCTACGGTTGAATTATGCCTTACTCCCTATGTAAAATACTCTCTCCATTCGGAATCGAATACCCACAATTTCACTATAAATGTATGTAATCGAACCTCTAATTTCTTAAAATAATCATATTTTTCTTCTAAAGTTAGGCTAATAATCTCCTTAATTTAAATTTCACTAATTAATGGTTTTAATGTGGACATTCAATGGAGTATGTAATAAAACAACCATATGCAAGATAACTTCTTTTTTATACAAGCAAAATCGCTTCTGATTGATGAGATTTTAACACATTCTAAGAGCTTAGTTTTCTAAGGTATTCTTGTTCCTTGAGTTGCCAAGTTGTGCAAGCTCTGATGCTACTCAGCAGAATCAGCATATTCTACTCATTTTCAGGAGATATCCTCTAAGATCTCAAGAAAGCATTTTAGTTTGAATTATTCAGACAAGCTTCTGGATAAACTATAACGAACATATTGTAGAATCCCATCAAGAAAAAATTCTTGTTTCTTTCTTTCTTTTAGGGCTAGCAAAATTATGGCCAAAGAATCTCTTAGATACAAGATATGTCCAGACTTAGATTTTCAGGAGCAACAGGAGTGCGTTTTGAACTGAAAAGAAGGGCTTCTTTGGAACACGAAATTTTAGCTGTATTTGACCTAGAATTTTCTCAAAATTTTATTGATGTCAATAAAAACATCTCAATAAATAATTTTTTCCCTCAAAACTTTCTATCACATAAAAAAATTAAATTTTTTACTAGTTCAATAAATGAGTCTCCCATATTCAAATAAATAATATTTTTTCATTACTTTTTAATTAAAAATACAATCTCAAACAGTTTATTAATTATATTTTATATTATTATCTAACTTTCAATTTCCTAACTCAAAAAAAAATTCTTTTCAATTCCTAATAAAAAAATTCTTATGCAAACACAAAAATATATATTATATACTATTAAAAAACAAAACAACTCAATTCAAATTCCAATCTAAATACAACCAATTTAATGTAATTCTAGACCTATCCTTGTTTCAGTTATCATCATTCATGACAGCCTTTAGCTCTTCCAACCAGAGTGGTAAAAAGGACATCAACTCAACTCTTTCCAGGACCATTGATAATGTTCAGTGGATAACAAAGGATTGAATCAACCGCTTGATGATATCTACTAGTGCCTTTCTTTCAGTAGAGTCCATTGGGTCAGTTCCTATCATCATCCTCTGTCTTGCTTCCACTTAAAGGTATCTACCAGTTTTGGTACCCAATAGAAAAAACTTTGAGAAAAAAGACCCACGCATGGTGTAAATGGAAAAAGAAAGGCAGACAGATGCTTGATCTCAGACTCAAAAGATTCCTTACACTGTTGTTTTCTGTGGGTTACCCTTTTTGGCCAAAACCTCGTCTTTGGTAGTGCTGGCTGGACCCTCTTGGATTGCCAGGGCAAGCCTTTAGATATTATGTTTAGGTCAATAATATATTAAAGTGTCATCAGTCAGAAATTCCTTCCAAATAAATTTTAGATATACTTCCAAGAATTAGGCTAATTAGCATTACTGCAACATCCAGTCTTCCTAGATCAAAACTGTACCCTTGGGTGCACATCACCTGAACTTAATTACCTTTAACAGTTAAAATTTTTGGGTTTGGCCAATGATCTATTCAGAGAAAGCAGGTCTCTCAATTAACTAAAACAAGATCCTTTGGTTTAAACCCACTATACCTTAGTTTTGAATTTCTTGTACATTTTTACGAACGATTATGCAAGAAAATGTGACATTATGATAAAAGGAAGCAGGTGTCGCAAAAACTAGAACAGTATCAAGAGGTTCACATCAATTAACTGCAGCTTAATCACATATGGCAACAGTATCCCTTGGTTCAAGCGGAAAAGGAATACCAATAACTGAGATATTTGTAACAAACTCAACCAAATAGTTGCAGATATTTGATGGAAACAACTCATCATTTCAATTGTAGTTCTTCCAATTGAACTTGCAATTCCAAGACCAATGTGCAGGAGTAGGATATATCTGCAACAAAAGGAAAAACAATGAACACTATCTAATGTTTTGAAGATTGCATTGCTGTTACAAAGAGGTCATTACAAGGGTTAGAAAAGATGCATTGATTCTGTAAGAATTTTTCAGTAGCATTGGCTAATATCAAGTTAGAAAATATTAAAATTGTCCTGTATTGCTGTCCAGTACCCCTGGACAGTAAATCAAGCAACTGTAGTCAAACACATTCACAGACCAAATAATGGGACTGTAGTTAAAATCTCATGTTTATGAACCAACAAGTGTAAAAGGAAGAGGAACCTAACATGTACATCAGCTTTCCAACTAATACCGTCCATAGTGCTCTAAAAAGACGTCAAATAAGATCTCATGCATCACCCAAGAATGAAAAAGAAAAGGTAGTTTTATCCAAGAAGAAAAATAATTAGACTTTTCAGCTTACCTACCAACCTTGTGTTGAAAAGATTTCTGTAAGACTAACATCCTCCACATTGAATGAACATAAAGTGGTGAAGCAACCCTCTCTCTATCCATTGCTAAGCTATAATGTTAACATAATGACAACATAATACCAAAATGAATTTCCAAAGTCAACCGCCGACAGTAGAAGTGTGTTTTAGCTAATCCTCGGAATAAAAGTTCAAACTCTCATGAGAAGCTCAACTCAGGGTTCCATTTTCTTTGTACTGGAGATCAACAGGGAATCTTAATTTTAACTAAGGGAGTTTCATAACCAGGTTCAAAATTCTCTTCAAAATGAGCAATATATAAATAGAAGGGTTGTTTTACAATCTTCATAAGTCAATCACTCTAGAATAAGTTTTGAGCTTAAGGAATTTACCTTATTATCTTTATTATTAATTAGATTAGTGTCAAGGACCATTATTAGTGGGATGTAAATCCCTTAAATTAAGAAAGTTTTTAGTGGAACCTAAAATGTAAAATATGTTTATTTGAGGAAAGTAAACATTCAATTATGGAGGGAGTATAATAAAAGGACCATTCTATCTACCTTTCATATGCCAATATCTGGAGTTTTTGTGGCAAATATGCAATGGAAGAGTACCAAAGGAGTTAGTATTGATGTTAATACCAATATGTTAATATGCTGGGAACGGTTCATGCGGTCGGCCCCCTCGAACGAGCTTGATCCGTCCGAATGGGCCGCTTGCACGGGCCGTCGGACAGGCCATACGTGTTTTCTTGGCTTTTTTGTTTTTTTTACTTTAGTTAATTTAATAAATGCATATATATATATATTCAATTAATTAATTATTTTCTCACTTTTAATACTTGCATTTGATTTCTTAAATTAAATTACTTAGTGTTTAATTAGTTAAGTTTAATTTGCTTTATTTAGTCAACAATAATTTAGTTGAATAAATTATAAATTAATATATTTAAGTTTAGAATATTTTATTTTAATTATTTAAGTTTAATGAAAACAAATATAAGTTTAATGTGAATAAATTAATTAAGTTTAGTAATGTAGTAGTTTTTTTTTGTTTCTATATTTTAGTTTGATGTGTTATATTATATTGCTTTATTTCAATCAATTAACTTTAATTTAAATAAATATGAATTATTTTTTATTTTATTAAGAATAATTTAGTTTAATTAGATTAATAATGAGTTCAGTTTTTCCTTTTTAAATATTTGTGTTTAATTGTTAAATTTGATTATTTAGTTTGAATTAATTAACTTGAATTATAAAAATATTAATTCAATTTATTTTAATTTGGAATCATTTATTTTTAATTAGTTTAATTTGAAATAGTGTTAATTTTAATTACAATAATAAATCTATTATTTAAATTAATTTTGGTTTAAAAAACACAAAAGGGGAGCAAGAGATCTTTACCAAATGATGTTAGGAAATTAATGGATGAGCGTGAGGGGCGTGTCAGAGGCCGTTTGGTTAATAGATCACTAAGAGATATGACGAGTAAGGAGGAAGGCGGCTCATTATGTGCAGTTATTGGCAGATGTTGAGGCTGATGAGAGAAATTCTCTCCCTATTGGACCTTCTAGCATCTATGGGATGATGTTTATACCGATTCTTGGACTCCAAATACGGGAGCCAGTGACACCTGCTGCATATATGGTCCCAGATGAGGATGAATTGGATGATGATTCTTCATACTCTATCTCAGATGACAAGAATGAGGTGGAGACTCCTTGGGCAGAGTACTTTCCCCAAGAGGCACCCGTAGAGACACCTGCTCCTCGCCATGGAACAGGTAAAGGTATAGGATTCCTGTCATATAGTGCTGCTGCCATTATTCGACCGTTTGTAGCCTCAGGTACTAGGCCTCTATCTACATTCATTAGACCACCATATATACCCATCACAGGGCGATTTACAACTTATCGTAGGCCACCATTTGTACCCGGCACAGGGCCTTCTACAGTGGATCCCAAGCCATCATCTGCACCATTCGTTAGGCCATCTGTTGCATCATCATCTTATCCACCTCATCGTTCCACCACTAGTAGTACAAGTTCAGGTACGAGTGACGAATAGGAGTTGAGGGATCCTATTCCTGGTGGACCGTCTATCACAGACTTATTGAATAGATTTAGAGGTCATGTGGCATATGCAGTGTGGCATGGTGAGGTATGTGGTACTATGTTAATAGTATTGTTTAATTAATTGACACATTTTTTAAAAATATATACATTTATTTTGTTAATATGATTATGGTATTTGTATTTGTAGGAGAAAGCTTCATTATGAGTTCATATTCGTCCATCGTATTTGCTAGGTTGGCAGGGGCCTTGATTACTTAGGGCTCATGAGATGGTGGCAGCCACTGGATTGTGTCACTTTGGTCGATGCCAGTTTAATCTAGTGAATGCTGCACTGATATCAGTTTTTGTGGAAAGATAGCATCCTGAGACTAACAGTTTCCACTTACCATTCAAAGAGATATCTTTGACATTACATGATGTCCATTTCATATTGGATATTAGTGTTAAAGAGAAAGATGTACAATTGTTTATAACTTTATTATATTATATAATTTATTGAAAACATTATGTGTTTTTAAAATAATTTAAACGTGTTTATTATGTGTTGCAGGTGTGTGTTAGTTCAGATGAAGAGGTTATTCTTATATACATCTCGGAGCATCTACACATTGATATGAGGGCGCTTCAGAGTGAGTGGAAGCACAGTGGCATCAAGCTAAAGACGCTTGCCAAGAGATGTACAGATGTTGATGTAGCTGATAATGTTGAGGCACAGTGTTTTTTGTGGTACACGCTTAGGTGTTCATTGTTCGTGGATAAGTCCACGAACACAGCCTAGGGTTTTATTTTACCCACTCTTATGTCTCTTCTGGCTATCCCACACCACACATGGGCAGCTACAACACTTGCTCGGAATACATCGAGGATAGACTGCAGTCAGCTAGCTAGGTGTTTGACATTGTTGGAGGCATGGATATACGAGCACTTCCCGATGTTTAGACCTTCAGAGCCTCTCTGTACTTGGACATTGACAAATCCATGGGCAATGAGCTGGATATCACCTAGACTACACTGTAGGTCATTTGATTCTATTCGTGGTTATCGGATGCAGCTAGACGCACTCACATCGTCCCAGGTACATAATTATTATATGAAATGATTGCGTCTGAATTTATCACAATTGTTTTGTGGCATATGAAATCATTTATAACGTTTTTTTGTCATAGGTTATTTGGATATCGTATCATTCACAAATTGTTGAGGCTTGCTGGATGAGTAGGTTTCATGGATGTGTCTGTTTTCTAGATACATTGATGCCATACATGTCTATACGTGTCATGAGACAGTTCGGTTATGTCCAAACTGTGCCATGTGCACCGATTCCACAATTACATGCCGCTAGACATCGGGATCCTCAACGTAACGTCATCAAATATAGTTCGACCGAGGGATACTGGTGGACTCCTAGGACGCATCTTCATCCTAGGATAGTACGATGTCCTCTTGGAGAGCCAAATGCTTAGGAGGATAGCTACTTGCCCATCTCTTGTACACATCATTAGGTGCAAAACCCGAAAATCATACCGACAGGAGTAGCTGTTCCTAGAACACGCACATTATCTGACCGAGATGTATGTAATCATTTGTCATTTATTATTTATTATATTTAATATTTCGTTGTTGTTATATGTTAAACGTTTTCTATATTTTGATATTTTGTTAAATTATAACAGGTGCTTAACAGAGTGAATATACTATTTTACCCCTATATGAGGGGTGTGAGACATCAGATGGAGTTGGAGTTGTATTATACTCAAGTAGAGCGAGCATTCAAAATGCTCACTTTAGAGACTCCAGCTAGGAGTGATGATACAATTGCAGAAGAATCCTCCTACGGCCCAATTAACTCTCAGGAGGCAGCCAGAGATTATGTCTTTCAAGATAGAGATATTACACCATCACAGACTCGTGGTGCTACATCTAGACATAGATCATAGGTTTTTTTGTCAATGTTGTACTATGTTCTATGGATTATTGTATTATGTACTATGTACTATGAATGATTATTATTTGTGTTCGTTTAGATTTAGAAAAGTGATATTATAAAAAATATTCATAGATAAATGTCAAATAGACTACATGATCTCCACCACACATGGATAAAAACCCTATCTATTAGATTATCACACCTGAATCTAGTGCTGTAAAATATGGTCCCAGTCTTCATGCAAATTAAGGTCACACCACCATTTCCAATTAGTAGATATCGGAGGAATGGGGAACATGTATGTCATCCACAATTGTCCATATAACAATAATTAATTAATAGATGATTTTCAATATAAGTAATGAATTAAAATGTGTCAAATAATTTAAAACAAATATACGTACCGATATATAGTGTTCCGCTGCCCTGAGATATGCTAGTGTCACAACACGGTAACTAGACAGAGCGTGATTAGTCCCCTGACTAATTAGTGGTGGATACGTAACACTACCGCCCATATGGGAATAGCACACACACACCACATCATATGTCGTGGCTACTACAAATCCCAACTCAGAAATATCCATCCACTTGCGTCTATTAGTAGCCAAACCGGTGTCATGATCAAGCATATACCGAATGGTCTCTAAATACTCATTCGACTAGAATTGTCTGAAATACAAATCATGTCATGTCTCAATAGAAAGGATCTCATCTAACAACGAGTCAATGGATCTCGACTCCATAAATCTGATGTGCAACAGCTCTAAAGCCACAATTACCATCCCCAACTACATTCAATACATCATGAATATAATCTATCATAAAATGGTCAATCTCAAGTCGGATAAGTTGGAATGGGTTGGCAATGGGTATAGAACTATCAACATAAACCGAGTCCATACCACTACCTGAACCAGGTGGCATAACTGGTGTGCTTGAGTCCAACTCCACAAGTGACTCTGACAGAGATCGTTTCACCTGTCTCTTTCCATATTTAGATTTCTTCAATGACTTCCCAGACTTGCTCGCATCCAATGACTTTGTAGTTACATTGCTAAATTTTTTTTCAACACGCTCCCAATAAGATTGATCCCTGCTAGTGGAAGATTTCTTTCAACGACCTTTGGACTTTACGCACCTGTCAGGTTCCTCCAAGATTTGTTCCTCAGGTACAAGCATTTGCTCTAATTTCTTGGCATAAATGTATTTTACATGTGTAGGTTTCAACATCATCTGATCAAAATAACCTCTCAAAATTAAGCGTCTTCCAAAATATGTGTATGTCATCCGAGGGCACCGCAGTCCCCCCAACTGTTTGTACAACCATAATTGGCAGACCCATGGAAGACCATATGTCTTCCTCATAAAGCAATTACAATCATCGAGGGACTTCAAATGCACTGCAATCTCCTGCTTAGCACCCATCATCCTAATAGCTGACGAGCGTGTCGTTGCGCTATCAAATTAATACCAAACTCAACCAACTTATATAGTTAGGGCAAGTAAGGGTCGAACCCACAGAGACTTGTAAAATTTTAGAACAAGTAAACTAATCAAGATTAGGGGGGAAAGATTTGGTTTATAAAAGATTAAAACTTAAAAATAAGTAATTCACAAAATAACTAGAAATCAATGGATAAAAAAGACGTTAGCAAGGACTTTGTATTTCGGTTTCATTTATTCGGGATTAATCATTGATAATAACCTATTTGAGTAATGACTTAGAATTCCGCGTAGCGCAGCAAATTCCAATTCCTGTAAAAATTAGGTTAATTCCCGAGAAGCACGGCAAATTAACTTTAACCTGATTAAACCAAATTACCGAATCGCTCGCATAAGATAGTCAATCAAGTTATTAAGCATAAGGACAACATCAACACAAATTACATAAAATTAATGGCCGATTAAAATCATGCAATTCGTTTCAAACAATTCCCTATTAATTAATCAAACACAGATTTAAATTAATCAATAGTTACTACTTTTGGTTACCGAAAACCGATTCTGCATAACCCTAGTTAATCAACTATGCAAAACAATTAAGATGGCCAATAATAATTGAAATAACACAATTGATAGAATAAAATCAAGAATTGTTCAAATACTCAAATAAAAGTAATGATTCCTTGAAAAGATCGGGTTTTTAATTACAAAACGTAAATCTCATATTCCCGAATAAAGTAAACCTAATACATGTCCTTGCTAACTTAAAAACGTTTACTCACAAAGCATAAAGGAAAACATCATAAAAAGATTAAGGGAAAGAGAGAAACTCATTAGTCGGAAATCCGATTTCCCGAGAAGCTCCAACCCTTGATCTCCTACAATGCTCGGGAAGAAAATATCTAAGGTGCTTGACACCCTAAACTAAGCTATTAAGGCCTATATATAGTTATAAAAAGGTCCTAGGGTAGTTTATACAAGAATCCTAATTAGAAACTACTTAAAACAATCTTAAAACTTGAATTCGGAAAGTGGACGCCCGAGTCTTCAAAGTGGACGCCTGAGTAGATGAGACGCGTCCACTTTGCTGTCAATCTTCTGAGAGTGGACGCGTGAGATTTGGTGGACGCGTCCACCTTCTTGCCTTGCGCGTCCACTTGGTCTCCCTGCGCGTCCACTTTACTGTCCAACTTCTGAGGGTGGACGCGTGCAATTTGGTGGACGCGTCCACTTCCTGGCCTTGCGCGTCCAATTGGTTTCTGAGGCGCGTCCACTCCATTTTTTCCTGCGAAACAACTTCTTAAAGCTCCTATCTTCCTCCAATGTCTTCTAAACATGTTAAAATACCTTCAAAATGCCTGTAAACAAAGAGAAAAGTGTAAAGAATCAATTTAAGCACATAAACACACAATTAGGTAGATTTTATCTCAATAAACAACACATTAAGCTTCTAAAAACCAATCTAATTATGGTTCAATCAAATTCCCCCACACTAAACCTTTGCTTGTCCTCAAGCAAAATAACAACATAAAGAAACAAAATCAAAATTTAAATGTCTCAGAAAACAAGTCAAATAATCTCTAGAACCTCAATTCATTTGCACCAAATTCTCTCCAATAATCCTCAAAGTCATCCATCAACTCTACTTTTTAAAATAAATCGTGCATGTGAGTTACATCATTACTTACAAACTCATTGTAATAGTTAACTATCCTTAACATGGCTGAAAAACTTTGAAAACCAATAAAAATCATTTTAGAGTTAAAAACCATTCACAAGTAACAAGAACAAATTCAATCAAGCCACAATCAACTCAAACACATCATAGTCATACCATAAGTAATATCCACACTACCATAGGCTTGTAATCTCACACATCTCTCCACTAATGGAAATAATAAGGTCGACTTGAGTCAAATTGGACTTGAGGCACGTAACGTTAGGCTTGGTTGTTGGTTAACAAAGAAAGGTAAGGTAAACAAAGTAGTCAAGAGAAGTACACAAAAGGATAAAAGAATTTGAAACCAAAGTTCTTCAATTGACACTTCTCTCCTTATTCCTCATTTAATCACATCAACCAACTCATAAACTTTGGACAATCTTGGAACTCTTTTTTCTCTTTTTTTATATTTTCTCAAGTGCTCTTTATTTTTTTCTTTTTTAAACTTTTCATAGCACTTCATTTTTTTTTTTCATCATATGTCTCTCTTTCTTTTGCACTTTGCTCTCTTTTTTTTTAGAGAAGACAAACTTTTTTTTTATTTTAAAACTCCAAGATCTTTTTCATCATCCCTCAACACAACTTTGCAAAACCTTTTCAACACCTTTTTAACACAACAATAAACTTCACAAGTGTCAATCTAAAGATATTTCAAAGAAATCTCTTGACAATTATGATATGTAAAGGTTTTAAACGTTATTCTCAAAGGCTTACAAAGAAAGATAATAATGGATTCATCCATCACAACATTAAAGTTCAAAATAGGATCGAGGGGTATAATATAGAAAGGGTGGCTCAAGAAAGGCTCAAACGTCCAAAGAAGGCCTTATGTCATCCCCAAGTCAACCAAATTCAATCATATTTCGCCTCAAGAGTGTGAGAAAACAAGTTCTAGAGTGTCTAAATTGACCATGAATGTATCTAAGTCAAAAGTAAACTCAATCTCATTCAAACTTGTCAAAAGTGATTTCAAAAATCAAGATTATTTTTACTAAAAATAAGCCATGTCAATTCAAATTAACTACAACAAATCATCCATAAATAACAACTTTGAATTTTCAAAAAAATCGTAGAGTGTCAAGATTCCTCATAATAAATAGAGAATTTAAAGCACAAATAATATCGAAATTCTATCAATTAACATAGACTTGTATAATTTTCCTCATAGGCATAACAAACACACAAACATGCATAAAAACAAAACTTTTTTTTTTTTCATAAACGACAATAAACAATAATAACAATAAACGAAAACAGAAAAACACAAACATTAAAAACAAGACTCCCCCACACTGGAACGAGACATTGTCCTCAATGTCATAACATAATCAAGACAAGAAAAAAAAAACAAAACAAACAAACAAATCCAAGAACAAGTAGAGAAAAAGAAGGATGTCACCCGAGGGAAAATCTAGGAATGGAAGCTCAAAGTGCATAGACTTGTTCTTCAAGTTAGGGACGCGTGAGAAGACAGGGACGCGTCTACTCTCAGTAGTTCTTCCCAGAGGTGGCTGCGTGAAGTAGCTTGACGCGTCCACTTGGATGCGTGAGAGGGGAATGACGCGTCCACTCTCAGTAGTTTCTATCATCTGATGTTTTCTGTTTATTTCACAATAATTGGACTCTGGATCAATGTTAGGCCTTCCCTATACCTGTAAAAAATATATATAAATAAAATAAATAAATAAATAAAATAACACCTAAATGATAGAAAAATAGAAAAGTAAATAAAAGGATATTCATCTTGGGTTGCCTCCCAATAAGCGCCTTTGTTTAAGGTCTTTGGCTCGACCTCCAGAACCAAATTATCCAATGCCTTCCCTCTCATGGAATAGAGGAGCATCCATTTTTACTTCTTTAAGCTTTATGACTCCATGCTTCCAAAATTTATTTATTTCATATATAGTACCTACCATGAAATCCTCAAACAAACAATTAGTAGAAGTCAAATAAAAATTTAGCAAGTTAGTACAACTCAACCCATCAAAATTATGTGGCATGATAGAATCAATATGTTCAATATTACACACATCATGACACAAAGAAGAATGTAAGGCACTAGGATTGGTTTCAACTTCTACATTGTTAGGCTTTTCTATGGTTTCAATATTTGATTCCTCAAACTCACATTGAATGACAAAAGAAGGAGATTGTGGATTATCAATGGAAATAGAAAATTCTTCAAACTCAGGAATGCTAGAAACTACCTTATTATGAAAAGTATGCCAATCCTCTAATTCTTCAGCTTCACTAAGATCAACATTAGACTCATCCTCACTAGGACTCAACAAATGGAATGAAGAATTATGAGTAAGTTGGTACTTAATTTCATTAAACTCGGAAGCCAGTTGACCTAATTGACTCTCAAGATTTTGGATTCTTAATTTGGTCTCTTGTTGAAAATTAAGAGTATTAGAGGCTATGGACTTGATAACTTCTTCAAGAGACATGCTATGAGATTGATCTTGAGAGATAGGAAGGGAATCTGGAAGATAATAATTAGGAGTATAGTCATTCCTAGGAAAGTTATCATAACTAGGCTCATAGATATAATTAGGATAACTATTTCCAAATTCATCCCACCTAGATTGAGAATAAGGCATCTCTATGTGATAAGGAATAGAATCATGTGGGTTAGACCTATGAGAAAGTGGATATGAATAACCACTAAATCCATTAGAACACTCAAAGGGTCTAGCATTCTTTCTTCTAATAATATAGCCCCTTACCAAAGAAGTAAGGTTATCTATTTTGTTCTGCAAAGATTGATAATCTACAACATCCATCCTAGAGTCATCATATTGAGAATAAGAGGAATACATACAAAAATCAAAACCAAATAAAGAAAGAAATTAACAACATAGAAAAAAGGAATATCTAATATTCAAGCTTTTGAATTTGTCATAAAAGAGAAAAACCTGAAAATCAAAAACAAAGAAAAAGATTAGAAAACTTAATCTCAAAATTTTAAACAAGTCCCCGGCAACGGCGCCAAAATTTGACGAGCGTGTCGTTGCGCTATCAAATTAATACCAAACTCAACCAACTTATATAGTTAGGGCAAGTAAGGGTCGAACCCACAGAGACTTGTAAAATTTTAGAACAAGTAAACTAATCAAGATTAGGGGGGAAAGATTTGATTTTAATTTTAAAAGAATAAACTTAAAAATAAGTAATTCACAAAATAACTAGAAATCAATGGATAAAAAAGACGTTAGCAAGGACTTTGTATTTCGGTTTCATTTATTCGGGATTAATCATTGATAATAACCTATTTGAGTAATGACTTAGAATTCCGCGTAGCGCAGCAAATTCCAATTCCTGTAAAAATTAGGTTAATTCCCGAGAAGCACGGCAAATTAACTTTAACCTGATTAAACCAAATTACCGAATCGCTCGCATAAGATAGTCAATCAAGCTATTAAGCATAAGGACAACATCAACACAAATTACATAAAATTAATGGCCGATTAAAATCATGCAATTCGTTTCAAACAATTCCCTATTAATTAATCAAACACAGATTTAAATTAATCAATAGTTACTACTTTTGGTTACCGAAAACCGATTCTGCATAACCCTAGTTAATCAACTATGCAAAACAATTAAGATGGCCAATAATAATTGAAATAACACAATTGATAGAATAAAATCAAGAATTGTTCAAATACTCAAATAAAAGTAATGATTCCTTGAAAAGATCGGGTTTTTAATTACAAAACGTAAATCTCATATTCCCGAATAAAGTAAACCTAATACATGTCCTTGCTAACTTAAAAACGTTTACTCACAAAGCATAAAGGAAAACATCATAAAAAGATTAAGGGAAAGAGAGAAACTCATTAGTCGGAAATCCGATTTCCCGAGAAGCTCCAACCCTTGATCTCCTACAATGCTCGGGAAGAAAATATCTAAGGTGCTTGACACCCTAAACTAAGCTATTAAGGCCTATATATAGTTATAAAAAGGTCCTAGGGTAGTTTATACAAGAATCCTAATTAGAAACTACTTAAAACAATCTTAAAACTTGAATTCGGAAAGTGGACGCCCGAGTCTTCAAAGTGGACGCCTGAGTAGATGAGACGCGTCCACTTTGCTGTCAATCTTCTGAGAGTGGACGAGTGAGATTTGGTGGACGCGTCCACCTTCTTGCCTTGCGCGTCCACTTGGTCTCCCTGCGCGTCCACTTTACTGTCCAACTTCTGAGGGTGGACGCGTGCAATTTGGTGGACGCGTCCACTTCCTGGCCTTGCGCGTCCAATTGGTTTCTGAGGCGCGTCCACTCCATTTTTTCCTGCGAAACAACTTCTTAAAGCTCCTATCTTCCTCCAATGTCTTCTAAACATGTTAAAATACCTTCAAAATGCCTGTAAACAAAGAGAAAAGTGTAAAGAATCAATTTAAGCACATAAACACACAATTAGGTAGATTTTATCTCAATAAACAACACATTAAGCTTCTAAAAACCAATCTAATTATGGTTCAATCAATAGCCCAATGACTGACCACTCCACCTGAAAGCTCTAAAGCTTTTAATGTCTTAATTTTGATTAATGACAAACATTAATGTGGACTAATGTCTTAATTGTATAAGTGTCTTAATCAATGAGGTGTTTGTGTTTCAAAATTGATATATCTTCACATTAAGATGATATCTATAACAAACTCTTCTTATTCTTATCTTGTAAGTTTCATTCAAGGTTGCATTGAGCATAAAACTCTAAGGGTTAGAGTGAGCCTTTGAATTATAGATAATTGTGATTATCTTAATTGTATCTATTTCATTAATTGTTGTATTAGAGATAAGTGTGTAATCAATGTTGTATTGTAAAACTCAATGAGTTGAGTAAACCTTGGTTGGGTAAGAGGTTTGTATTGTAAAACCTTAAGGTGAATTGGGTGAACCTCTTTTGTAATCTCTTGTGCTAAATTAGTGAAAGGTTTTGTGAAATCCTTGAGTAGATAGCTCAAGGTAATGGATTAGGTTTTGTTAGATAAACCGAACCACTATAAATCGTTGTGTTCTTTGATTTATTTTTGCTTACTTCTTGAACACATTATTTCACACACTATTTGAGTATCAAGTGTTTGACATTAATTGTCTTAGACAATATTGTTTTAATTAGGTTAAGGAAAAATCAGATAAAACCTAATTTACCCCCCCCCTCTTAGGTTTTTCACCACCCAATCCAACATACAACTCATCTGCAGTTTTATGGAGTTTTCGCATCCTTGATTTCTCCAACGACATCTTCACCTAATTGATTTGAATGTCAACCATACCTTAAAGTTTTGGAAAAATTGTGTCAAATCCACTAGTCGATGTATTAAGACACTTCTTCAGTACCGAATGCTGGCTCTCCGCCCTATTTATTGTGCCACACCTGAGATGCATATGTCTGTCTCTTCAACATCGAACAAATCTTTCCTTATACTTCATTAAATGTGTCTTTCACATATTCCAAAACAGCCTTCAATTTATGCCATTTTCGTTCCATCTGAAAAATAAAAATAAATAATTATGTTTAGATGTCAAAATTGCAAAAACACGTACGTAAATATATTAGCTAAACACAAAAATATTGCATATTAAAAAATAAACTATTGTAAACTAAAATATATTAATTTATTATTTGTTTCAATTACACTAAATTAATTAAATTAATATTACTAAACACAAATATTACTTTGAGAAGTTGGTAAAAGCATTATTTTAAAATCTTACCTTTGATTGGTTCTCATAATAAGCTTCCTCGGTTGCTGACTCAACCAACGCATACCATGAACCTTGGGAAAACGATGTTCCCCACTTTTTTGTCACGTGTAATCCTAGTCACATAACTTTCCACATTCTTCGAAATATGCCTCTTATATAACAAATGTGTAGCCTCCGAAAATACAACATTAATCGTATTCATTAAACTAAGTTTTCTGTCAGTGACTATGACTCTATTGTATAGTGAAAATGGAAGCATATGCATAAATATCTCTAAAGCCCATGTGTATGAATCCTCCTTTTCATCCCCCATAAATGCCAAAGATGCTAAAAAATTCATCTGTGTAGGGGTTACTCTAATGATCTCAAAACAATGCATCTTGTACCGGTTAGTCTTGTAAGTGCAATTCATAACCAATACATAATGATATCCATGCAGTAGGTCCAGAAATCTAGGATGAAAAATCAATATGTCAATCGCTATATTTGTATCAGCCTCCACCTTATGCCACACTAACCAATAAGCCTCAAAAGTCATGTGATACAACTGCTGGATAACATATCTGCAATTTGTATATTTCACCTTGAACTTATTTCTAGGGTTGTACACATTCACAATACCACTCTTATTCTTTGGGAATTTCTGTTTTGTATATGAGAATGTCTTTTGGTTCCATATTACTTTTGGGCAACTCCCTTACAATCTTTAGTTCCTCCTCGTTCAGCTTTGATGACTGTCCACAAGAATAAACTTCAGGATAATGGTTATGTGTACCATTATGAACCTCTATAACCCAAGGTCCATATCTTATCCTTGATGCCCTCAGATCAAATGGACAGTCAGGTGTAATATGTGTACCACTATTCCTATAGCATCCTGAATGCTCACAACCCATATACATTTTTCTTTCTGACTTCGATCTCTCTATTATAAGATAATAGTCACATAATAAAGCTTAATCTCGAGCCTATTGAATGATTTCATCTTTAGAAGAAAATACCTGATTGGTTACAAAATTTGCAGACACATCTATAGGAACATCTGAAAAATATTATAAAACAACTGATTCCTAAAAAATATAACATATATAATTAATTAATTAAATGTATATTAAAATAAATTAAATAGTGGGAAAACTAGAAAATTTTGATCCGGCCTGACCCCGCTCATCCGGATTGACCATCCGGACAAACTCATTTTGTCTGGGTAGACCATCCGGACAAAATGTGTTTGTCCGGATCGACCGCCCAGACGAACCCGATTTTGTTCCAAGTCATGAAAAAATTCGTAAATCTTTAAAAATATACGTAAATTGAAGATAAAAGACATAAATTTACCTTATTATCATCGATACATTGATCGGAATCAAAATCGGCTTCTACATCTTCCATTTTTCTTGAATGTATTGAGAGAGTTTTTTTAGAGTGATAAAGTAGAGAGATAAATATCAAGGGGTAAAAGTGGAAGAAAGAGTGTGCGTTTATTAAATCTAGTGTGCATTTAGTAATTCTCTTCTACAAAACTGGATTGAAATATGATTGATGAATAGTAATTCCAGCCAATGAATAGTGATTTCGGGTGGATGAACAATAAATTTCAAAAAGCAATTCAAGTTACATTTTCAAATATTTTAACTTTGGGTTAGTTTTTGATATAGAGAATGATTTTAAAGTATTGTTATACTTTGGGTTAGTTATTTTAAGTGCTTGATAGTTGATTTCAATTTAAGATAGAAGTCATAGTAAAATGATAGGAATATGAATTGAGGATTAATTTGAATACATAGTTAAATGATCTTGAGAGAAGTATTGGAAGATTGGTTCTAGGAGAAGTTTTGACCAAATGTTTTCAAAATAGTTTTCAAAACTACTATTATTTTCGCAAAGGATTTTCAAATTTATGTATATACACACATATAAATTTAATAAAGTATTTTCTTAGAACTTAAGTATTAGAGATCTAGTTTCTTAATTAGTATTATTTTTCTAAAATTTTAATCCTATTATTGTTGGGAGATTCAAATTATATGAGTTAAGGATCTATTTATCTTAAAGGACTTAGAACCCATTAAGGATTAGTAAACTATTTTCATCCACGTTGGTTAAACCATTACCTTGAACATTTATTACATTCCTTGTTATTAAAAGGATAAATATTATTCAAAAGCTCTCTTTATGAAATATTCGACAGTTATTTCTTTCCCTCAAGAGTATTTTCAAAATTAAGGAAAGAATTTTTAAAAGCATTATTTACTTTTCAAAGAGTGTTTTTACAAAAAGGTTTTCTTTCTTCCAAGTAAATATTTTGTAAGGAAAGGATTTTTTAAAACAATATATCATTTTTCAAAGTGAGATTTTGAAAAGAAAGACTTCCTTTGGTATCAAAGAAAATGTCTTAAAGATGTTTTGACACAAAGAATGCTGAGGGCTACAAGTCACATTCGGGGTGACAATAAACCTGATTAAGGGCCTAGTATCCTTGATGATATTTTGATAATCTCTATTATAGGCTGATCACCTTAAGTTTAGGTTCTATTTATAACTTTAAGCAATAGTAGACTTTTTAATCCATGAGAAAATGAGGAATTAGACTAAGGGCTAGTAGATCAACTTTCAAAATGAGAAAGCATCAGGGTGACATCTTGGACGTGTGAAGTTGTTATGCTAAAGTTTAAGACACGTGTATTCGGGTTGGGAGGTTTAACTTTAGAAAAGCGTTTAGGTGTTGACTCATATGGTACTGGGGAAAATAATGTACCTTTAAATTTGTTGTGTGGTTGAAAAGTCATATGCGTTCATTGAGAGACACAATGATGGTATTGTTATGGACGATAAGGACGTTAGTGCCTTAAGTCCAATTTTGTTTAAAAAAAGAGATTTTTGATAGCTCTCAATGTTTTCAAAAGTAAAAATAAAGGAAAAGAATCATTTATTCCAAAAGAGGTTTTTAGAGAAAACTAATTTCAAATGATTTTCCAAAAATGTTTTTCGAAAGAATATTTTCCAAAGTTTTAAGTTTTTTCAAAAACTAGATTTTCAAAATTCTTTACCTAAACCTCACTCACTTAACATTCTTCCGCTCACTAGTTTTTTTCAAATCTTTTCAGATTAAGGATCTCGATCACGAGGAGAATGAAACTTCTTAATAAGGATGTGATTTATATGATTGATTTTGTCGTAGTTAATTACTATGAGAAAATGTTGTATTTCTACCTTGTAACTATCTAATATGGTAAGTGATAAGCTTTCATGTTATTATGATTTGAATAATGATATAATAGTTTGACTTGCTATTATTGTAATCTGATTTAAATTTTATTAATAATATTTTTAGTACAACTATAGTTAATATTTCATTATATCTACATTAACGTTTCTCCCGTGCATATATCCTACATATTATGGTGATAAGCAGGTATGTGACTTGGGTTGTGTCAAGTGAGGTACACTAATTCGTAGGACCTCCCTACACTCTTCTTCTCATTCAGACATGCCAATTTGGTCAAGAGAAGGCAATGGTAAGTTCTCAACTAATTATGCTTGCTTGGGACTGCTGGAAGTGCAAGATTATGGTTCAGCTGGTCATTGGAATAAGATATGGAATAGCATAGGACCAACCCATGTAGCCCTTTTCCTATGGCAGCTTAAACGAGGTAGACTGAAGACTAGTAAACTACTGTGGACATGGAATATGCTAGATAGCCCTGCCTGTATATGTTGTGATACTAGGGTTAAAGATGCATTGCATGCTATCAGGGACTACTCTAAGGCCTGTCAGGTGTGGCTCAAACTTTGCCTAGGAATGCTAATAATTTCTTTTGAAGAAGCACCAAAAAACGTGAGTGGGTTGACTAGAACTTGGCGAACAAGAATAATACTTTAGGATGGGGCAAGCACTGGCCAATAATATTTAGCTAGATTGTTCATATTTTATATATGGTGCTTTCAAACCTAGGAATTCATGAAACTTTAACTTTTGTGGATAATCTCATATGGATAGTTAGATATATTTTGACACGTATTGTAAATTTACTATCTGTTCAAGCTGTATAGGCTAATCCATAAGAACATATTGTAATGATTTTGTGTACATCTTTAATTTTGTGCAACACAAATTGATCCCTTTCTGATAAAAAAATATATTATACTAAAACGTGTGGAAAAAAATTATTTTAGAAATTAATAAATTAATTTGAAGAAAAGCAGAATCTTGTAGCAACTCCTCTAAAAACAAAATTTCCCAAACATTTTCTAAACTAAAATAAGGGAAATTGTTGAATTTAATGCCACCAAAGTTTTTACATTCACCGGTTTAGTCCCAAATCCCTTTTTTAGTTTTCTAAGTTCCTAACATTTTTATGATCATATTATTTGGTCCTTTTAGTCAATGAAAGAGGGGTATAATTGAAAAGACAATTTTTTATGGACCTTCTCCCCCAACCTATAAACTATCTTCCAAAAAGAAAATCATATCTAACTTCAAAAACTTCTAAATCTATTGCTATGATTTTCAATATCAAAGACCCATTTCGGTTTATTTTATCTATATCCTTAATCCTTACAAAACTAAACTTTCTTTACGTAAATCCTCACAAAATATAAAATACATAGGTGTAATCGGTGCCCCACCTGAAGAGATACTGTGGATTTAAAGATATAAGAGTAAGAGTAAAACTTCTAAGATAACAAAATAGAACAAACAGTTCTCTAATTATACCACACCAAAAATCTAGAGCTGCTAAAACACTTTTTCTTTTGTGCTTGAATCTTGTGACAACCTATTTTGTGATGTGGAATTTTGTGCAAAACTGAAAAAAAAACTTTAAATATTATAGTTTTGAAGTTTCTATCCTTAATTTCTTTTAAAAAAGGCTTAGGAAGTTTTTTTTTTTTATGGAGATCATAATGTGTTACAAAAGTCCTACTCCCTATGAGTTAGCATAGGTTGCTAGACATTAAGTAATTTTAGAACTCGTGGTAGAATATACGTAATTATCCAAATAGGATTTTCAATAAAAAAGAAAGAGACTTATGAATCTATTGGTTATGAAAATACTAAAAGACATGAATAGTTTGATTGAAAATTTACCTTGAATGCTTGATAGTCTTCAAGAATCTCCATGTGAAAATGGAATCATCAATGGGATGGCAGTGTGGATGGGCGGTGGCAGGGACACTTGTCTCCAACTCAATCCTCGGTTGAAAATAATGTCTCTGTCCCTCCCTCGTCTCCATATAAACCTTAACAGGTAAACTCATCAAAATCTCTATGGGTATGTTATCATACCCGTCCCCGTTCACTAAAAAATATTCATATAAAAAAAACTAATACATTAATAAAATGAAAAATGTACATAAAATACATATATAAAATACAAAATAAACTTAATTCATAAAAAACATTCGCATTACATATTTGATTATTTTTTTCATCAAGTTTTTGTATAAAATTCCATATATGTTCATTTAAAGTAAAATCCCTATGACTATAACGTTGTTATTCATCTTTGAATTTATTTCATAGTTAGAAAAATTCTTGTTGAACACTTCAAGAAAGATGCGTTTCAAGAGTTAAACGAATGTCATTCAACGACTCTTTACTCATTCCATCTTTTATGAAAGTAATCTTATATTCCCGATTTCTAGATAAATATCCAAATGAACGACATATTCAATTGCAGTTCCATCTGACACATCTTTAACGTACTTCTAATATCTTACTTCTCATTTTCTTGACAAAACTACTTTTATCCAAACTAGGTTGACTTTTGAAAAAAGTAGGTAGATGCTCACCACTTAGTTGAACTTTGATTTCAATTAATCATCTAATGTCCTCAAGCATTCCTTTTGACATTAGAAATCGCGATATCTTAATTCTCATGTGATATATTTTTGTCAATGTATTAATAGATAATAAAGGGTAATAATTTTGAAGTGTACATATTGAATTATCAATTTTGTAAATAAAGTAAGAAGAAAAGAAAAATAAGAAGTTTTTATTTGAATAAGTGAAAAATAAGAAGTGAAATGATGATTCTTAAGTTGAAGAATAAGGAGTTTTTATCAAATAACAACTCTTTTATACAGAAAGATAACATACACACACAAATATATATATATATATATATATATATAAATACATATCATATCATCTTTTTTTTATTTTAGCATTTTATCCATATTTCAAATCAATAAATTCAATTCCGTTTGAATATAATATATCATCATCTTTTTGAATTTGTCATTTTATGACATGACATACTCATAAATTAACTGATTTTATATGTTATTTAATGACTATATTTTGTTTAAAAATTACTTGATGGAATAACGACAAAGGAATTTAGAACATTCTATGTGTCTAAGATTTTGAAGCTCCAAGGTAATTAAATCAATAGTTTTCTTTTTCTTTTTCTTTTTTTATATCAAGATGTTCAAGTTCATATGCAATTCTAACAATTCATGCGATGGCTTCTTATAAGAATTCTTTGACACTTATTACTAAATCAATATGTGGTTCCTTATTGTTGTATACTATTTTGCATTTATCTACTATAATTGAGACTTTTAATAACTTTTTAAGATTTTAAAAGTTTAGATGTATTCTATGTAGACATTTTAAAATTCTTTAAAAGTTTTGAGGTATTCAATTCAAACGTTTCGAAATTTCTAATAAGTCAGAGGGTACTCAAATTACAAGGATTTTGAATAATTTTTACAAAATATAGAGACTTTGCACGTAAAGTATAATTACAAAATATCTCACCCAAATCTCTTGTATATTCCTATGAGATTTAATGAGATTTTCTTAAGAACGTCATTTCATTATGTTTTTTAACACTTTACAAGTGAGTTCTCATATATAATTTCACGCCTCACTTTTATTCCTTTGCATATATTAAATTTTCTCTGCATATATGCATCTCCAAAAAAGAGAAAGTTTTATCCATTTTGAAAAAATACCAAATAAAAAAAATATGATCTTTTAGTCATTTTGATAAAATGAGATTTGTTCAAAGCTTTAAATTTGTTCTTTTATCCATGTTGATAAAATGGGTTGAAGTTTTCTTTATGAGTAGTATTATTATTACTGTTATATTAAGAACTTATGCTATTTATTTCATGAATTTTAATTGAGATGCAAAGGAGATTTATTTTTTATTTTTTCTTTTTCTTTTAATTTTCATATATCTCACATTGACCTAACAAGAATTAGTTAAAAATATAATATTATATGTTGTGTGAAATTTGTTTTTTATTTTCTAAATGAAAATCTACAAAAGTCTCAATAAATTCAAGAAAGTTTTCAATGAAACATTCATTAAATCTTAAAAAATTCATAAAAATCTCATTCCTTAAAAAATCTATAAATATAAATAAAAATTTCAATTGAATACACGTTTCTCTTACCGCTTATGGTCAATAACTTGAAGATTTGGACAAATTCAAAATTATTCAGGGTGAATTCGAATATATATTAGGCAAAAAATAAAAACAATGAATGCATATGTAACCCAACCTTCCCAGGCCCAGGACTGCTCAGTACAACGAATTGAAGCTCCTATAATACAAACAATTGACATGATGTAATTCTTGTTCCAATTGTGGATCCAATTTACAATTCAAGTGCTGCAAATCAAGTAATCTATCGGTGAATTGTTTTGGTGGTTTTCATGCAATTTCTTGTAGAATATGTCTGCAAATTCTAATCATTGAATTGTTTATTTTTCCTTTCCTAAACATGCTCCATAAAAAAGACTGTTAGGAGGCAATCAAGATGTAGCTTATGTGGGGAGACCAGACACAACATATCTAAATGCACAGAACAAGGGTCATGGGTACACCACGAGATCTCACCCGTGGATTTGGAACAATGGAAGGTGGACTGATTAATTATTTGGAGGCTGTCGAAGCTGAATTTAGACATTTTGTTCTTTTGGATAGTGTTGTAATGAATTAAAATCGCATGCATTATCTTGGGATTGAAGATGTAAATGATGTTCACAGATGGGATTAGTTTTGTTTTTTGTTTTATGTTAATGGAAGCAGATTTCTTTTGATGAGCAGTCATGTTTAGTTCATGCTATCTGTTGTATTTTGACAGAATAGATCCTTGCTTAATGTCATGCTGCTCTCTCATCATTTAGTTTCAGTTTTCAATTGAGTTGATGCCTTTTATTTTGGATCCCATTCTGGTTTACTTATCCTATTAAAAGAAAAGGAGGAATTGAAAGAACCCATTGTTGAAGTCTAACCATTGAGCTCAACCTTTCTTCCTCTCTCTGTCATTATCCAGTCTAAGATTTTTGACTGATAGACTTTATTTCTACGGCATTTGGATTTCTAATGGAACTTTTTAATTGATGAAATTAGTACAGAGGAAAGTGAAATTGAACAAAATTGAAGGTGACTATCAACTCTTATCAGTGAATAGATAAAACAATATTTTTTTCTTGAT
Source organism: Apocynum venetum (assembly GCA_019593545.1). Taxonomy (NCBI): domain Eukaryota; kingdom Viridiplantae; phylum Streptophyta; class Magnoliopsida; order Gentianales; family Apocynaceae; genus Apocynum; species Apocynum venetum. Next base: position 2,690,872 of record SRSM01000149.1, read on the forward strand.
GGGATAAAATAATTGAATATCAATATCTACTATGGTTAGAATGTATATGAACTAATCTACAAATGTGAATGAGAATGATTGTTTTTTATGTTAAACTTGTTTCCAAATTCAATTATATGAAATTTGTAAATTATATTTTGGTTGGCCATTAATTTTCTTTGAACTCGTTTTACATTATTGTCCATTTTGATTAACCATTAATGTATTATTATTGCATTATGTTTATAGGTTATAAAATTGATCAATGCATTTAAAACTTTTTATAATTTCTTTTAAGAATTTAATTTCTTTCTAGGAAACAAGCCTTGCACTAGTGAAGAAGACCAGGGTGAGAAAATGTTACAACTTAAATTCATATTTCGAAGTTGAGTCGTGAAAGAACTATTCCATTAAATGCCTTGAATATCTGCCATCTAAATTGTGAAATTTTCATGAACTAAAACCCTGCCATTTTAGTTCTTTCATGACCTAACTATGCAATTTGAACTCACCTATTGAAGAAACCAACATGAAAGTTTCAGCTGCTCTGGACAATGCATCTTATGTTAGACTAAAACTGGGAAAAGATGGGAGAAATAATAAAAGACATAATAAATCAAAGTTTTCTTGGCACATGTTTAAAAGTGTTTAACTTGAACTACATAACTCAAATGTATCAGTTAATTCACGTCCTTTTGTCTCAAATGGGAAATGCATAGCACTAACTCCTGCTAGGATTATTACAACCTCAAAGAGAATGATTGCAGAAATTTGATGGCAACCAGTCACCATTTGGACAGCTACAAGAGGACATATCATCCCACCTATTCTTCCAACAGCACTTGCAACACCATATCCAGTTGATCTTACAGCAGTAGGATATACCTGCAAGACAGAAATCCAAAATGACAAGTTGATATCAGAGGTCTAACTTTTGACACACATATGAATGGAACTGAAAGATAAATAATATTCATAGATAACTAGATCTTCTACATCTCTTGAATTGGTAAATGTTATACCTGTTACCAGACACCAGAAATAAAACTTCCACAAAGATTTCAGTGAAATGATTTTTTTCAAGATGTTTGACTGAACTGAACACATTAAGCATGAAGCAAAAAGCTAAGAAGGTTGTGCAGCTTTGAGCCACACACATAATACAACTACGAAGCATGCCTCATTTTTATTTATTTATTTTTCATAACCTTCCTAAATTGTAAAGAAAACAAAGCATTCCAATAATCATGAAATACAATAAAGATAATAAACAGTGTGTGTGGCAAGATGCAAGAGGGAGAAGGATATTATACACACTGAATTTTCTGCCCAATAATGCATAGATGTCATGACAACACAATTTTTGCAACCATAATGTGGAAACATAACACTATCCCAGGAATAGGGGACAGAGAGTAAGAGAGGACAATACTGATGAAAAATGAAGAACATCTGAGTTGAGTGTTTTACCTCTGGACAGTAAACGCCAGCTACAGTAAACGTTCCATTGATACACATTCGGGCTCCAAACAATAGGATTGTAGTTAATACCTCATGTTGATGTGCAGCCAGCGGTAAGAGGAAAATGAAACTCAAGGCATACATGAGTGCCATGGATTTTTTGCGACCAATATAGTCCACAATAATAGCTGAAAAGACAAGCCCAGGCAGCTCTGGAAAAGAGATTAAATTTAACTCAGATACATAATTTGTACTTGGAGTAAATAGAGAGAAGACAAGAAACAACAGAATGAAGCATTTTGTAATAAGAACACGTTATGTAAATCAAAAGAGGTTGATCTAGTTATTTAAAAGCAAACCTGCAAAACTAGTAATAAATACATCTCTGTAGACGCTAGTACTGTCTGAAACTGAGGAGTTTAAACTCATGCCACATTTACTCTGTCCACTAACTAGCTCTGAAGTGAGTAAAATGATGCCATAATATGAAAATGAATTCCCAAAATAGACCACCCACAAAAGAAGAGTAGTTTTTACTAATTTTGAGGAGAATAGCATGAGCACTGACGAGAAGCCAGCTTTAAAAAGTGCAGCTTTTTTAATTCCATTAGAAAGCAATTGAACTCTTTCTACAGAAGCAAAATTAATATTCTGTTCAGTTGTATGTTCAGAAACCAGCAATCCAGATGGCAGTTTGGTTTGATTCACCATTGCCATTTTCTTGAGGACATTATGTGCATCGTTTATTCTGCCTTTCATATACAGGTATCTTGGAGACTCTACTGCAAAACCATAAAAGAAGAGAGCTGCAAAACATGGTATTGATGACAGCGCAAGTAAACATCTCCAACCGAATCTTGGCATAATGACCTACAAAACCGATGAAAAAAATAGCAGCTATAACTTCTATCTTAACTCAAGGATTAATTTTCATTTGCAATCCCCTTATTCTAGGACTAAAATAAGGAAGGTTTTAAATGGTCATATAAGTTGGAAATAACCAGTGCTGGAATGTGAATGTTTGCTGCTACTCACAAATAATGATTTTGAAAGAATTGTTCTCTGCGAACTCCACATAGAAGTATTCTTGCAGTATAATACTCAGGAACTTTTGAAAAATATAAGTATTTTCTAAACTATTCTATCATCAATATTAGCATTGACAATCCCTCAGCTTAGTCCTATTACTAAGGTTTAAAACTTTAACAATTTTTTTCCTATAAATAGATTTTTGGAGGAAAAAAATTGGATTAAATTCCTTGAACACACTCAAATTTCAACTTCAAACCTTATCACCACTACGTATTCAAATTGCAGTAAAATTAAACCTCCATCTTTCCAGTTTCCTCACATCACTAACATACTTAAATAATATAAAATATGTAAATACTTTTGCCCTCGGAAACAATTTTTTCCTTCACATATTATCTTTTCCTTCTTTTCCTAGTTACTCTGAATCTTCCTCTGCGTCCAGCATGTGACTGGTTGACATCTAAACAACAAATCTGTAACCATGAATCAAAAAGCCAATGTATTGCCCATCTTGAGATAATAGGGACTAAAATTCTGGACCTATTAGGAACTAAGAGAAGCAAAATAAAGAGAATGATCTCAAAAAAGAATACAGTTAATAATTTAGAAATGCTGAGGAGCATACCCAAGCCAATGAAGCCTCAAGGATGGTTCCAACTGACCAGAAAGTGGAAAAGATAACCATCCAAATTCCTCTTTTCTGTGGAGGAACAAACTCTAGAAACCAAGATGAGTACACAGGTCCACCACCCAGGCCAACACCAACTAACATGCGGAGAGTAATCAGCATTGCATAATTTGAGGAGAAGGCACTCAAGAATGCAGAAATGCTAGTCACTATGGCCACACTTAGAAGACCTTTTCTGGTGACAGCAAACAAATGCAAAAATGTTATGAAAAAATTGCAAATCCACTGTGGGTATAAGTCTGACCTTAATAGATGCCTAGATACATGGAATGAAATTCAAACTTAATAACTTATAGGAAAGTCAGCAACGAAGATGCAAGCATAACTGAAAAGCGAAAGTGAAACTATCTAGCAATATGGTCATGAAGTCTGCTAAGACGAAGCAATTGAATAGAAACAAAAATGGGCAAACCAGAACAAAAGTAATATGCAATTAAACAGGCTTGGGCAATAGGTCACTTAATATACTGGATTCATCAATGAGCAGTTCTTAATTCTCAAAAGTTAGCCAAATTTACTCTGAGCACACTGTTCTCAATAGACAGAACAGGTTGTTACACCTTACTTTCAAAATAATAGTCTTAAAATTTCCAGCAGAAAGTCTTTTTAATGAATTTGGAAAAAAAGACAAATTTCAAGTCTAACCAGAAACTAAGGGCTCAACTTTGGCATGGAAAACAAGAATTAATTGGTTCACCATCTCAGCATACAAGATACACAAGCAGATTATATCTGAAGCTTGTGATTTATGTGACGATTACATTAATTATCTGACATCACAATTACCATAAAACCACTTGTCAGATAAAAGGACAGTGATATCCTTAGTTTCTGAACTAATTAGAAAGAAGTGCTCAGAAACTCAAATTCCTTCCAATGTTTAGGTTTAGTACTATTGATCTCCAATACCATTCATTCCCATAATTCACCCTCTTTTGAGCAGATGATTCTTGATTTGAAATATGTTAACCAACCAAAACTCCTATCATTAGAAGCATAACATATTGCTGAACTTAGAGCTGTACTATCCCTAGAAGAAAATTCAATGTCAACAGCTATGAAAGCAAGTTACTAGTACTTTTCTCCCCGTGCCATTTATCATTCAAACATATACCTACCATCTTCAGCAATTGCTGACATCTGATAAAATAAATTATCTAATCACAAACGAGTTGTCTTGTTGTCTTATTTATCAATGCTTTTCTGAACAAGTTTTCCCTTCCTGAAACTAGTCAACCACTACCAAAGATGTGTTGCATTAAACTATTCCGCTACGCAGAGCACCATCTTTAATTTGCATATATATGTACTTCCCGGACAACTCAATGATATACTGTCTGCCCAGAATTTCTAAAGAAAGTCCTCTGCCACATTCATTCTCATCAGATTCAAGTGACATGAGAAACAAAAAATGAATAGCAGCAAAAGAAGCTTCAAGACAGAGCATATAACAATTTTCAGCCTCGTCCAACATAAGCTAACTGGTTATGTATCAGAAACGCATGACAAATTCACGTATCCATTTCCACCCATATTCGTTTATTCATCGGCATATGTAGGCCAATAATCTAGTTTAGCGTCAAAGCAACTATAAACACAGGAAGCCACAAGTTCTAAAAGCCTCAAATTCATAAATCTGTTCCTTTATTCATCAGCACATAAAGGTCAATAATCTAATTTATGCCACACATGGCAAAAGCATCTATAAGCACAGGAAAAGCCACAAATTCATAAATATGTTATATATGTAGCAGGTAACTCAAAGCCAAATTTCTCTCAATTGTACTATTATTTCTTTAGATTAGAGGAATTTAAATTCTTAGACTTGATTCACTAGTTTGAGGATAAAATAGATCACTTTTCAAACTAGTTTATCACTGTTGTACAAGACCTGGTATCCAAACAAAAACAGGATATTACTGAACTAAAAAGCAAACTTCATTCACAATCACAAGTCTGCAGCTCTCTAATCCAGCTTGAGGACAAGATTAGATATTATGATGAAAAATGTTTCTTGCCTTCTTCCAAAATTGTCTGAGATGACCCCCCAAGAATAAGCACCAACAAGCATGCCAGCAAAAACCACAGTCGTTATTAAGGTCTCTTGGGTCAAAGAAAGTCCCCACTCAGACTTTACTGCTGGCCCAACAAAAGACAAAATCATCACCTCCATGGCCTCCGCCACAGACCCAAGTCCAGCGTAACAAAGAACCCAAGCTTGAAATTTCCCAAATCCCACCTCTGTAAGTGCTTCATCCAGTGTGTAAACTTGATCATGATCTCCACTCTCATCTAAAATCTACAAAGAATTTACAATCTCCTCAAATCAAATCCTTAAGACTTCTTTCATTTCCAAAATGAATAAATAAATAAATAACTTCTCAAGAATTTTTCTCCACATGTGAGAAGAAGAAGAAGATTTAATCCAGTACTTACTTCATCTTTAGTCATGCTGTAATTTGTATACTGATGATTACTCCACTACTGGACTTTGAAGAACTCAAGACTCGGGAGACGAATCCTCTTCTGGGATATGCAGCTCCTTGAATCTTGAAGATATCTTGTGGGCTTTCTAAAGATTTTTCAATTTCTGTAATTTTTGCGCCTTTTTTAAAGTTCCTGATTAGCAATAATTGGACCTACGGACTCCAAATATAACAAATTTCAACTCGGAAGCAACACGAAAGAAAGAAGATGATGATGATGACGACAGTTATGATAGAAGAAGAGTTACCGATATAAGCGGTAGGATTCAATCCCATGCTGTCCGATACACCATTTTGGAACCTTTCACCATCAGTTTGGGGATAGCAGATAGCTGGGTCCATTCTGGGAATATGGTTTAACTTTGCCATTGAATTCACAGTCAAAATTTATTCACACTTTTCTGTGTTTTTCTTTTTCTTTTTGAAAAATTAGCTTATTTAGTTTCTTATATTTACTCATTTGTCATCTAATGTCCTTTATCTTTTTTTGCCTTGTAGGTCTCTTGTTTTTCATTTTTATATTTTTTTGGTTCATAAGTCTCGTATGTATTAAAATTAATCATTATAGTAATTTTTACCATAAAAAATTAATAATAAAATATCTTTTTAAGGACCATGACAAATTTTCAATATATAAAGAACTAACAAGGCTAGTAAAAAAATATAAAGGATTTTATTGACCATTTTTAATATATAAGAGACCTACAAAACCAAAAATAAAAAATAAAAAACCTGAATGGCTATGGTAAAAATGGCTACAAAACCAAAAATACAAAAATAAAAATTTCACAGTATCTAAAGGTCATTTTGATCTCATCTAATTCAATATAAAGAATGTCTGCAAAGTTTGATTCTTATTCAGAGTTAAAGGTCTAATATTAATCTTTTCCAATACTTTGACATTGAAAAACCACTTACCTTAAGCTACCTGATTGATTGGAGATGTTTTCTTTGTCTAATTTTTGTATTTTATCCATAAACTATGAAAATTCCTTATTTTGGAGCTATTGTTCACACTCTTTTGTTTCACTAGTATGATTTAACTTTAATCTTTACATATATTTGCTTCCTTTTCAAGAAAACTTATTCATAGTCAGACTAAATTTGGGTCATTCTTTCGATTTTTATCACTTTGTTTGGCAATATCTAAAGCCACTAATTTGGCCAAAGTCTTTTAAGTTATTGATAGAGATTGAAGTGCAATGATGTCGAGTTATCATGTTGATGATGTTCAATAATGCGATAATAGTTCCAAGGAAGAAGTTATCTTGTATTTCTTTTGTTTCTTTTTTTTATATTTTACCCGCCTAGTTTTTAGAATGTGGTTGATTTCTCTACCATATGAATGTTTTTTTTTTGTTGTTGTTCATTTTCCTATTTGTGTAATTTGTAAGTTCCTCTTTATTAATGGAGTTAATTTCCTTCTCTTGGGATTTAGGTACAAAGAAGATTTTTAGAAAAGTAGAAATCTAGAGGTCATAGAATGTTTAAATTAGAAGATTGATACGAATTGAATGTAATGGAGGGATTGTAGAACTATGAACTTGATCTCCAGGAGTTAGACAAGGGAGAGATCTATAAGATATTATAATTTGCGATTCGATTAACCATAAAACAACAAGAATTGAAGAGGTCCTTTATTGATTCAAAGCAACCTCACATGGATTTAACATTGCATGTCCTTCTTTAAAGTTTGTACTACTTTCACTTTGTAATATTCATTTCTCTTGAAACTTGAACAAGAATTAAGAAAAATATTAAGGTCTTAGTTGCAGATGAGACTAATTACCCTTTTTTCTTCTATTTTCTTTTTTTTGAGCCATAACAAAGAGATTCCATTAGATAGATGAATCAATGAAAGAAATAGAGATTACATAAGAGGGATAGTTTGAATGCTATTCAAAATGAGTGAGGGAAGACAAACCAATAGTAGCTAAACAATGAGTTAGTATGCTACCCAATCTCAAAACAAAGACAACCCCTACAATAATTAAAAACCATTGTAATATTTCTTATCACATCCAAAACATGCACAGTTAGGTGAAAGATACTATTAATTAGAATTGAACTTGCAAATCAACTCTAAACAATCACCTTCAAAATAAACATCCCTAAAACAATTTATTGTTGCAAACGGCATAGCCATAAGGAAAACATAGGCCTCAACAAGCTCAATGTTTGAACAAAAGGAATTTGGGAATCAAAAGCTCCAAGAATCACCTTGTTGATGATTTCTAGTAGGGTTGGCAAAATGGATGTACACTCGATAAACATTCAAATCCATCCATAATTAAATGATTTTGGTTCATTCATTTAATTTAAATGGACATCCATTTAAATCCATTTATCTAAATGGTTTTTAATGGATATTCATAAGATTCAATAAACATCTATTTAAAAAGTCTAATATGGTCAATTATCATTAATCAAATTTATTTAATTACACTTTAATATCAATATTTTATGAAAATTAAACTTTTATCCAAAATTCTATTTATCATGTTGAAAGAAAAAAAAACATAAAAATTACCGCAAAGAAGGGTTTCGTTCAATGTAACTTTTGAGAAGATGCTCATACCTGCAAGCCCAAATTGCAGAAATATTACCGCAAAGAAGGGTTTTGCTATAGTTAAGAATTTACATCTAAGCTCTCTGTCTAGGAGGTATGTGATATAGGAAGTATGCATTACTATAATAATTATTATTTTGAACATTTTTATTTTTTTTATTATTTTACTTTATTTCTTTACTAATTCAACTTTTTTCCTATTTCTACTCATGAAAATGAAGTATTAGATGAAGGATGACAACTGATTTGCTCTATTAGTTGCAAAATTAGGTTGAGGAAGTTTATGTATTATGACAAACTTTTATGTATTGAGATATATTTAAAAGAAATCATTATTAGAAGCATTATTTGACTCCAAAGGAAAAAGAATAACTCTTATTCCATAATTTATTTTTTGTTCTTCTTTAATAGCACATGAAAATGAAAAAGAGATTCGATAAATATTTAATGTAAAACTATTATTTTACTTTCAAATATATTAGCATAAATAGGTCTCATATCTACTTTTTAATTTGCTTCAGTGAAGCAGAAAGATACCACATGCATCTGAAGCTAATTTAGAACTCTAGAAATTTACATAAGATCATTTTTAAATTCATTTAATAGGAATTTATTTTAAAAAAAAATTCAATTGATAGTGTATTTATTATTTTTGATTTTTTTTCAAATACATATAAAAGATTAGTTAATTAAATATTTAAAAAGTAAATTGAACATGAGGTTAAATAATAAAAATTATATTAAATAATTTAATTGAATACAATTACAAAGAATCAGCTTTTAAAAAAACATAATCAAAGTTATATGAATAAATGAGTATCCATGGACATCCATAAACCATTTAGAACCAAATCATTTAAACCATTTATAAATGGATCATAAATGATTTGGACTTAAATGGGTTGACACCCATATAAATTTATCCAAATGAATTTGAACATCCATTTTACCACCCATAATTTCTAGCAATGGCACCAACAACACCTAAGGACTGAAGGCAAGACCCATCAAAATTAACTTTAATAGCATCAACATCTGGAGGGGACCAAAAAAAGGGTAACAAAGTTGAAGGAGTTCGAGATACATAGGCTTCCTTCACCGCAAGATACTCATCCACCAAAGAGATACTCAAAAAGAGGGTAACAAAGTTGAAGGAATTCGAGATACATAGGCTTCCTTCACCGCAAGATACTCATCCACCAAAGAGATACTCATTCGAATAACAGTTGAAGGCAGGGGCGGAGCTACCATGGGGACTAGGGTGGGTTGTAGCCCCACCCAAAAAAAAAATTTTATGTGTAGTACTGCATAGCCCAGCCAAAAAAAAAAATTTCTTTTACTACAGCCCACCCAAAAAAAAGAAAAAGAAAAAAAATTTAGCCCAAATGAAAACACAACTAACCTAATCCCCAAATTTTTTGGTTGCACATTTACTCGTTTTTGGCTGAAGTTCTTCTCTGCAATCTCTCTTCTTCTATCTTTTGCAATCCAAGAACTCAATTACTCAAAGATAGTTGCTGACCTCCCAAGAGCAAGTCTATATTTATCTCATTTGTCATCCTTAAATTCTGCTTTAGAAAGGTAATTTTTTTTTATTTTATTGTTATTTAAATGTTTAATTTTGGAATATACTTTTCATGGATTTTGTATAGTAAATGGTAATAATTTTTTATTTTGTAGAGTTTGAATATTGAAGTTAAATGCTGAGAGTGGTGTTGATCTTTTTTTTTTATCAATTATTCAATTATCTTGTTTTGTGATTGAATTTTGGTTGTAGAAATTAGAATAGTTTTCATAATATAATTTAGAAGATTGTAAATGTCCATTTAATCTTCTCTACTTTTTATTTTAGTTTTAATTTGGCATTTGAATTATGATAGATTTTATGTCAATTTAATCTGCTCTTCATTTTAGTTTTAATTTGGCATTTGAATTATGGTAGACTTGATGCTACTAACCAAGAATTTTGATTAGTTATAACCTTGTTTAGTGTTTATTCATGTTTGTCTAAGCTTTTTTGTGGTTGTTTTTTGTGGGACTAGGGGGAATTTGGTGCTATTGAGTTTTAGTTCTTTTTTGTTGTCCTTGTTTTGGTTGTTGTTAGGTAGAGTTTTAAGGTTTGTCTTGATTTCTGCTTGTTTTTTATTATCTAATACATTTGTCTTTCAAAAAAAAAAATCTCCTCTATAATGTAGGATCTCTTATGGATTAAAAAAAAAACATTTGAGTATGGTTGAAACTTGAAAGGGAAAATTCATGCAGGTCATCTAAAAAAAAATAGAGAGACAAATTCTAGTAATATTGAATATTGAGTATTTTTTATCCCTAACAATAGACATCTTTTTAGCATTTTCCCCTAACAATAGACATATTTTTAGAAAGACAAAAAAAAAAAGGAAAGACTATTAATCATATTAAAAATAAGAGGACAAAGATAATAGTAATGCCATGAAGTATTGTTTTTATTCATGTTAGGCTAAAGTTAAAATTAGTCTTTTAGAATGAAACAATTTCTTAAATAAATTTTTAATTCTTTAAAATGATTATTTGTTTACTATAATTATATGTTGATTGTAATATTTAATTTACTTTCATATCTGTGTCTTATTATTTAATTACTCTTATATTATTTTAATAGGTTATAAATTCTAGTGAAGCTTCAAAGAATGAAGAAAATAACTATCAATTCTTTTTTTAAACCAAAAGAACAAGCATCTACAAGTCATGAGCATTCTTCATCTAATGATCAGCAACCTAATACTTCTTCAAGAATTGATGTCGATATTAGTTCTCTTGAACGTGACCCTGCGTTACGTACTCTAATATGGAAATATCCTGTAAATCAAATGGACGAAATTAGACGTGCTTATATTAAGATGGGCCCTTATCAACCTATTAACAGTGAGTATCCACCAACCAAATTCGGATTCCAAAATCGTCGCTTTCAAAGTCATTGGTTTAAGAAATTTACTTGGTTAGAGTACTCTCCTACAGAGGATGCAGTTTTTTGCTTTCCATGCTTTCTTTTTGATATTCAGCATACTCGAAATCCTACAACAGATGGATTTAGATATTGGAAGCGAGTCAATGATGGGGATAGGTGCTCTTTTTTAATACATATTGGTTGTCCTATTTCACCACATAACAGTGCTACAAATTCTATTCATGATTTGATGAATACATCTCGTCACATTGACAAAGTTCTAAATACACAAATTTCAGAAGAAAACAGAGAAACAGATTGAGGCTTACAGCAACGATTGAAAGTATTCGATGTCTCACTTTGCAAGCTTGTGCATTTAGAGGTCATGAAGAATCTCCATCTTCTACTAATCGTGGAAACTTTTTAGAGATGATAAAATTTATGGGAAGAATAAATGAGAATATAGGTGGTGGTGTTTTAGAAAAAGCCCCGAAGAATGCAAAATACACTTCACCTGATATTCAAAAAGATGTTTTGAATATTCTTGCCAAGCAAGTAAGATAAAAAATTCGTGAAGAAATTGGGAATGCAAAATTCTCTATTTTGGTTGTTGAAGCTAGATATGCATTTAATAAAGAACAAATGGCTATAGTATTGAGATTTGTGGATATTTGTGGCTTTATACGAGAGCGTTTTTTTGATACAGTGCATGTGACAGATACGACAGCTGTAACACTTAAGAAAGAAGTATCTGATTCTCTTAGTCGATATGAATTACATGTCCATAACATGCGAGGTCAATGATATGATGGTGCTAGCAATATGTGTGGCTCTTGGAATGGATTGCAAGCTCTTTTTTTGAAGGATTGCCCACATGCTTATTATGTACATTGTTTTGCTCATCGTCTTCAACTAGCACTAACTGCTGCTGCTGAAAAAGAGGTATCCATTTGGTTATTCTTTTCAAAACTTAATTCCATATGTAATCTTATTAATGGCTCTCCTAAACGCCATACTGAGTTACATTTTGCACAAAAAATTGAAGTTACACATATGGTGGCTACTAGTGAATGTGAAACTGGTAGAGGATGTAATCAAATTGGAAATTTACAAAAGCCTGGAAAAACTCGTTGGAGTTCTAATTTTGACTCAATTTGCAGCATGATAGATATGTATAGCTCTGTGCTTAATGTGTTGGAAAATATGATGAATGCTGAGGTCTTCTAATTCTATTCGAGGTGAAGCTGGTGGTCTCTTGATTGCGAGAAGTCTTTTGATTTCATATTTATATTACATTTGATGTAAAAGATGATGGGGATAACAAATCTGTTTTGTCGAGCATTACAAAAGAAATCTCTGGATATTTTAAGTGCAATGGATTATAGTCTCAACAACTAAATCTTTGCTTCAAACTTTGAGAGATAACGGTTTTGTTGTTTTTCTTCTTAAGGGTGTGGAAGAAGTTTGTGCCAAGTTTGACATTGAAATACCTCAAATGGAAGCTCGTTATAAATCCGTTACAAGTTGCCCATGCCAACAAAATGATTCAATCACATTTGAGCACCATTATCAGTTTGATGTGTTTAATGCTGCAATAGATTATCAAGTTGAAGAGCTAAATAGTAGATTCAATAATGAGACTGTGGAACTTCTTAAGCTTAGTTGCGCTTTGGAGCCTAAAGATAACTTTAAGTTACTTAAAGTTGATCATATTTATCAGCTTGCTGAAGTATTATACTCTTGATTTTAGTCCACAAGATTTGAATGCAACTGCAACACTATAAGCTTGATGTTGTTAGTAATGAAAGATTTCAGGATTTATCAACTATTTCTGAATTATGTCAAAGACTGGTTGAGACAAATAAGTCAAATTCTTACAATTTAATTGATAGGTGCGTTTATGATTTGTTATGATATATATAATTGAATTGTCAACTTAATTATTGAATCTAACATATTTATTTGAATTAACAGGCTGATTCGTCTCATTTTGACTCTTCCCGTTTCCACAGCAACAACAAAACGAGTTTTTTCAGCAATGAAACTTGTCAAAACAACTCTTCGTAATAAGATGGAAGAAAAGTTTTTAGCTGATTCTATGGTTATCTACATTGAACGGGAGTTGACAGAAAAAATTGATAATGATACAATAATTAAAGAGTTTGAATTTAAGAAGAATAGAAGAGCACAATTCTAATGGTACATTTATTTCATATTATTGAAAGCATTAAATATTTAATTTTTTTATTCTATGTTTTAGTTAATTTATATCTTTATTTATGTTTTATATTAGCCCCAGGTGAAAAAAATTCCTGGCTCCGCCCCTGGTTGAATAAGGTCATGTCCTCACAAATAGTTCGATTCCTAAAGCACCAAACATGCCAATAATGAGTGCCTCTTTGGGAGATAATTCCTTAAACAAAGTACTGCGTCAAATATGCAAATGAGGGGAGTAACAATTTGAGCAAATCTAGACCAAAATTGAGAAATGAGCAAACCTTACCAGCCAACTTGCTTCCAAAAAGGAATCTTGTAAAATAAAAGAATCAATTGATGTAATCGTAGACATCAATAAAGAATAAAAGATAACATTTGAATCAAGATAGTTGGTACATTCTTGATTTTTTAAAAGAGATGGATAATATGGAACGAAAATTCTATTCACATGAAACTAATACTATATCCAACTAGTACAAATAAGAAGCTAAATATTCGATTTGTTTGACTATGCTCGTGAGAGTGCAATCAAGTCCAATATAAAAGTTTGGATTATTGAACATTTTAAGTTTATTAATGAAATGTGTCTAATTGTTTTAAAATATGATATAATTGTTGAGTCACATGGTTGTAAGACTATAGGGATTTCCAAAATATATGACTCACATTTTCGTCTCTAAACTATTTTGCATTCTTAGTATAGGTCCCTAATCTTTATTTTTAATTTTTAAAATCCCCAAATTATTTTTAACCATCAGAATTTATGTCCTTTCAATCAATTTTTTGTCAGAAATTGACAGATTCTTTAAAAGTTTAATTTTGTGTTATTTTTTAGAGGACAAGATGAAATTTTCACTCCATTCCTTTAAAGAAAAAAAAAAAGAAAACAGAAATCCCCTCACATGACTACCCAAACTATTCCTCTTTCTTTCTTCGTTTTCCCCCAAAACCAATTTCTCTTTTCTTTTTCATTTCACCCAAACCCCAACGAGTGATACAAAGGAAATTTGCTGCAAATAAGAACCCATCAATGACTTGTTCTAGGAGGGGCAAAGATAGACATTGCATGAATGCTTGATGAAGATATTTACTATGTCATCAAGTTCTTGAAACGATCTTTTCTATATTATAAAACTATAAGATTAATTAGTAAGTGTGCGCGTAATAATAGTAGTAAAACTCAAATATTAGAAGCTCCAAAGCTTCCAAAGTTGTATCCCAAGAAAAAGCCTTTTCACTTTATCGTCTTTGTTCTTGTGGTTAGTGTTGAGCGGCAACATAACATGATACACTTTTGTTCTATATGTAAGATCAATAGTAGTTTTTCTACTTTTTATTAAAATTAAATATTTCTTTTTTTTTCTTCATCTTCTTTGACATTCATGAATGCTAAGGTGGTGTCAAATGAGTACAGTGAACAAACTATATGTATAGTTTTAGATGCTTCAATGGCACATAGATTGTAAGTATATGGTGGTGATGATGGATAAAGCATCCTCAAACTATGGGACTTTAAATTCTAAAATTATATTATCATAACTAATAATTTCATTCTAAGACAGTATCAATACTACTCATTCTCTCGAAATTAAATGTCCACAATCTTTTTAGTTTTTTTGGAATTAAATGTTCATTTTTCTTTAATAAACATATTTTTTATCTAAAATTTTATTAATAACTTTCTTAATCTAAAGGATTTATATGTCATTAACTCATGAGTCTTACACTCATCACCTTAATTTAAGGGATTTACATCTTAGTAATTCATGAGTTTTACCATCTATTACATTAATATGAAAGATAATTTGATAACTTAATTAAAGTTAAATAATCTTCCTTAATTTTTAACTAAAGTCAAAAGTAGACATTAATGTCTCACTCTTTCTTTTTATTTATTTTTAGAATGTGAGATTTCCAACAAGAGTTTTGGGGATGAATATTGTGAGGATTTTTATCATTCTATGCTTGTGATCTCTAAGTTTTTATCCTTCTTAGTAATGCAGGAATAGTATAGACTAATTGAAGACACATTGGAATGTCATATTTTTTTTATAAGAATCTACCATCAACTAATATTAGCTCTTTGTTTTTCCATTTTATACAAAAAAAAAATGTAAAAATGGAACAATGAGTGCAAATGGCTATGAGGTACAACTAAAGAAAATGTGTGGCGGATTACTCACACCAAATATCTCATGACCTGGAAACCTTATTCTTTAGATTCATATGGGTCTATAAAGTGCATATCACTATTAATCTCTCACAATAAAATCGAGCCAAGTTTATAAGGGGACGGAGCTTGATCAAGTTCAGTTCAACTTAATTTTAATTTGAGTAAAAAAATAGAGTTTAAACTTAGTTTGATCATGCTCACTTAAAACTCAATCTGAATAAAATTGTATCAAATAAGTCCACCCAAACTCGTTGATAATTTTTGGACTAGAATTTATCCAAATTTTATCAATTTTCATAAAACACATATCAATAAACAATTTTTTCCATTCGAAATTTCTATCACATCAAAATTTTAAATTTTTTCCTAACTTAATAAATGAGTTCCACATATTCACATAAATAATATTTTTTCATTACTTTTTAATTAAAAACACAATCTCAAATAATTTATTAATTATATTTTATATTATTATCAAACTTTCAATTCTCTAACTCTAAAAAATATCCATTTCAATTCTCTAATTCAAAAAACAATTTCCTTTTAATTTCTAATAAAAAAATATTATTCAAACACAAAACAGCAAACTCAATCCAAAATTCCAATCCAAATTCACCATTTACTTTTCAAATTTGAGATATCAATACAAACTATTATCCAAATCATTCCTTAATAAGAAGGGTATAATTGTAAAAAGATGTATTAAAATTAAAAAGTATATAATTTAAATGTGACAAAAAAAATGTGAACAATTAAAAGTGTGAACAATTAAACAACAAAATAACAAACAACAAACTCAATGCATAATCCAAATACACCCTTTTACTTTTCAAATTTGAGATATCATACAAACTCATCTGCATCATTCGTAGTGTAATTATAAAATTGGACCAAATAAAGTAAAAAACGTAGCAATAATTCAACTATAATAAAAACAGTTGGGTAAAAAACTCATCCCATGTTTTTCCTCATTATTTCTTTCGTAGCTCGTCTTCTGCCCCTTGCCCGTTTAGAAACCAAACCTAAGGAACATTCTAGATACCTTCTCATTAACCATCTATTCCAAGTCAACTAAATACAAGCATAATTAAAAGAAAAAATTCAAAAGATTTATTTATGGGTCACATGACACATCGAGAAGAAAAGAAGACCATTGAAAAAGTGAACCTTATTTCCTCCCACGCCGCTTGAAAAAAGTTCGCGAGTCCAAGTTTGGAGGCTGCCTTTTCTTAGTTTTCTATTTAATATATTTTCCTTGATTTTCTACTCCTGAATCCACCGGAAACTTCCCGAAAGGATTCAGATCCCGCCTTGTCCATCGCACCCAAATAAGAAAGAGCAGAATTCCAATATTTTTGTTGTTTTTGAGAAGGTCAAGAAGCCATAAATTGATTCAAGATTTACACTTTGCTGTAATTGTTTGGGAGATTTTGAAAGTTTTAGGCAATAGGATTAGAATATAATGGAGGGTGGTGGTGCAGCGGCGGCGGTGTCGACGGAGAAGCAGGCTGAGGCAGCGTCGTACACGTATTGGGTGAGGGAAATGACCCAAGATGCTGCACCTCTACCTGTTCCAAAAAAGCTTACTTCTGAAGATCTCTCCAAGCAATCGAACCAGTCATCTACGCACCTTGGCTCTGCTTGGAATCGGGTATTCCTTGCTGTTCTTTTCTTCGGATTTTTGGTTTGCTGTCCTAATTTTGTTTGCTCTTGGCCAGAAAAAAAGCAAAGGCCAAAGATTCGTATTTTGTGTTTGAATCATCTTGGGGTTTTCTCCTGAAACCCCTTTCGCATTGTTTCAAGTCTGTTTATTTTTATTGGCTGTTTGCTTTGTTTCACCTGGCATTCAGCTCATATGTCCATTTTTTTGGTTGTTTTCCTGCTTTTATTGGTGCTTCAGCTCTGGTGTTTGTGATCGAAGAGTAAAAGATAGGAATTTCCCAGAAAAGTTTTATCATTTTGGACCTGAACTCTTATGCTGTGATACATGTCACTATAGGGAAAGAATGGAAAAAGAAATAATGGATGTGTTTCTGGTGGACAAAGGGAATATTATTATTTTTCTCTCCTGGTAGTTATAATTCAGACCTTTCTGAGAAGTTTAAATTCTAGATAATAATTCATGCCTGATGGCTCAGATTTGTCGCACAGCCTCTTTTAAGAGAATAACGCAAGTGCCCTGGATTGGGGACTGGGGGAAAGGAATACGGGATTGAGTGTAAACTGAAGCTTTAACGTGAATACTAAATGGTCTTGGAAGAAGAGAAAATTAACATTTACTCCCTCCGTTCCAAATTGATAGAGATTTTTGATTTTTTTTTTTACAGTGATCAAATAAAATATAATTAGGGATCAAGAAAATATAATTAATATTGTTGGAAATATATATATTTCATACTCGCCATTTATGAATTTAATGTACCTTTTTCAATGCAAATAATCTCAATTTTTTGTCAGACTAACAAATATTTATACTTTTAATAAATAAAGTGG
The DNA here is from genome assembly GCA_019593545.1 of Apocynum venetum. Lineage (NCBI taxonomy): Eukaryota > Viridiplantae > Streptophyta > Magnoliopsida > Gentianales > Apocynaceae > Apocynum > Apocynum venetum. The sequence continues at coordinate 2,708,893 of SRSM01000149.1, forward strand.
TCTATAATTTGGAACAAATACTTATACTTTTAATACTTTTAATAGTGTCCTATAATTTGAAACAAATAAAAAATTAAAAATGAGTCTATCAATTTGGGACGGAGGGAGTATTTATCAAGGATAGATGCTGCTGATGTGGGAAACTGCTTTTATTGTGTGGAAAGCATGGGACTAATTAATGCTTTTCCTGCTTGGAGCTAGTTATCAATGTTGGAAAGTTATGGTTATACGAATCAGAAGCAAGTTCATATGTCAAGGGGCTTTGGTATATAAGGTGAAACAGAATAGTAGACATTATTTAGTTTGCTTTGAAATAATACGTTTTGAATGTTATTCTTGGCATATCTAATAAGGAATGCAAATACATATTTTTTTAACATAGAGAATGTGCAATAAGGAATGGTTCACAATTATAATGAAGTAGTGTCTGCCATCTTTATTTCAGTCTTTGAGCTTTTGCACGAATGCTTTATCTCTTGTCATCTGTATGCCAATGTACTATTTGGGACCTTATTTTGAAGGGACATGGCACAAAATTTTTTTATGACATTTTTTGTTTGATATTATATATTTTCAACTTGCGATGTGGGAGGCCAGACAATCTAAACCATGGTGGAGGAGTTCTGGAGAATGTAGAACAGGTGGAAGAAATGGTAATTGTGGTTTTGGTGAGTAGAGGGGTTTGGCTTTCAAGAAGGTCTTGTTTGAATCTCAAGTGAAGGCCAAAAAAAATTTTTGTGGACCCAGTGGCAGTTGTTGGTGTTCTCATTGTTGATGTGTTATTTTGATCAGGAACAGCTGAAATTAGTTTGTAATTTTATGGTATTCTCTTCTCTGGATGTTCTAGCACTGCTACTACTGCTAAGAGAGATTTATTTTAATATTATTATATAATACTAAGAGATGGTGATGGATACTACGGATTAAAAGAGTCTGTGCAGCTGGTTATTTTAGCAGTCCAGTGAAGGAAGCTTTAGCAGTCGAGGAGAATGGAAGATGTCATAATGATGTGGTTTTAGGAGGATGTAGTTTACTTCATACAATAGGAGATTTATGTATAGAGGTTTTATCTACTCTCGCTTAGAATGAGAAACAAATTTAGATATCCTGAACTTCCGAAACACAAACATATTTCATAACGGAAGAGTATTAAGAGGAATTGGACCATGAGATTTAGCTATTAGTTGATCACTTGCTAATGAAATTGATAGAAAATAAGCTAAATTGTGGATTTCTTTCCTTCTTTGAATTACTGTTAATGAACTTCAGGTCATTTCAAGAAACCATGTTGGCGACCAGTGACAGTGATACTCAGCTAATATAAATCACAAACTCTTTCCCTGTGCTCTTTGTGGGTTTTGTGTAGTTGTAAAGAATGAATATTTCTGTTGGTTAGTTTCTGTACTGCCATCCTAGTTGTAGGCATTTCTAATGTTATTGTACTTAACTGTTATTACAACTAATTTATATGTGCTGTTTTTCTTTTGCTCCATTTTTGTTCTTATAAATCACTTTGCTTATCTTAACAGGCTGGAACATGGGAAGAGAAGAGCTTAAACAAATGGGCAAGCGATAGAATCAAGGTTAGAAAGTGTATATAGACTTTTATAGCTTAATTAGTCTACTGGTTTTGATCTTGGTTATTTTGAAGAACCTGTAAGGGAAACTAATGTTATTCATCCTCCCAAAGTAGTAAGGCTTAGGATCTTTTATTGTTTCTGTTTCTGTTTTAAGTAATGGTTGATCAAGATCACCCCACCCGAACAGAGAGAAGAGAGGGACAGTTGGTGATAGGTTGGTAGAAATAGTTTTATCTGTATCCACCCCCAAAACATGTAAGGACACATGCACGTCCACACCCACAAAAGAAGTAGTTGAGAGAAGTGGTGGGGAAGTAGCTGTGATGTCGACTAATGCTATGTAGCCATAAAATTGAAATGTTAAGCTCATTTATAGTCATTTAGTTCATTCTCAAGCTTATATGCTCTGAAATTGGCCTTGAATGGCAGGAACTACTTGAATCTATTGGGTCTCTGGATTTTTCTAGCGGGAAGGCACAAATATCAGAAGTAACAAGATGCACTGGCGATGTGAGTTCTTGTAAATATGTTTGCTAGAAGAACATTTCTATCGATGCTCGTAAGCTACTTGGAAGCACCAAGCTTATCTATTAGTGATCTTTGATATTTAATATCTGTTGTCATGGAAACATTCGATTTATCTATACTTGCATGCATATTGCTATTTTGTCTTAAAATGGTTCTCCCTCAGTGACTGTGTACTAGCTTAACAAGAGTTGCACAAGATCTAGGCTATTAATGAATTAGGAAGAATTGTCTATAAGTGCTTCAAGAGATAAAATGCTCTGGAATATGGCATCCTCGATGGAAAGTTTTGTGGCCAGATTTACGCTGACCTTGTGGTCCTAATTAGCCACATTAGTAAATAGGAGTGGTCCTTTTTATTTTTATTTTTATAAAAGTAAAAAAGAGTGGTACTACAACTTGTATTATTATTGTAACTTATTTTTTACCATAAGGTCAACATGCACATGGTCCTTATTAGGAATTTCCTGTCTTATAGACAATATCTTAATTCACTATGCAGGCATTCTTGATCATGGTTCGGAATAAGAAACGTGTTGGTTACACATATGAGATAACACTCCGAGTGAAAGGTAAATTCTTCTTTCAATAAACGCCATTTGTCTAATTTTGTGTTCAGGGAACTCCCTCTACCTTTCGACACTTACACTGCTTCATTACTATTAAATGTAGGGGAATGGGCCATTGGATCAGAGAAAAAGGCAGTCAAGGGTCATATAGATATTGCAGAGTTCTCACTTGGAGAACTGGATGATTTGCAGGTATACAGTCTTTATGGGCAGAAAGGCTATATATCTGTCAGATATTTGCTCCTTATCTGTTGATAATTGAACATAATTTTAAATTATATTTCTCTTTTGCACTTGTTATATGATTTCTGTTTTCTGTGATGGGTTATATTTTATGCTTGCTCTATCTGTGCAGATGCAAGTCAGAGTCAGTGAAGATAAGGACCTTGCCCACGAAGAGAAGCAGCAAATTATCCAGGATATGAAACAGTTTTCGCAGCCACTTCGGGAGAAACTACAACAATTTGAGCAGGAACTTAAAGATAGATAGGAGTGCCGATTGTAGTAGCTTGTATTGTGTATGACAGTCTTAACAATTATTGGACTGGACTTGTTATTCACTTCATTAAAATTGAAATGTAGCAGAGAATAAGACTCTTAAAGTAAAGCTCTCCTAATGGTTAGCTTTAGACTACGAACTCCATTTGAACCCAGGAATAGGGATGTCAATGGGGCGAAGCGGGGCCGGAGTCCCCTACCTCCGACCCCGACCCCGCCTTAGAACACTCGTCCCCGCCCCCGTCCCGTTCCCGCTTTAGAATGTTTGAATAAACCCCGACTCCGATCCCGACCCCGCTTTAGAACACCCGTCCCCGCCTTCAATTCAGCTTCATTTTGACCCCGTTTTGACCTCGGTTTGACCCCGGTTTGACCTCCTGTTTGATCCCACTTCAATTTTTAAATTTTTCTTTTTTAAAAAAAATATATTTCATCATACCACTAAAATCTAAAATAAACTAAATGCATATTCCATCATAGTAAACTACAAATATTAAGATACAAGCTCATTTAAACATGTTTGTCTCATACTAAAATTTTTTAAAAAATAAAGCTTCCAAACTAAAAACTTCAAATACAAAATAATGAAATATTTCATATATCAAATACAACCACTAATATAAATATAAATCATTATCCTTAAAAATTATAAATACAACAATCTTCCAAAATTCAGCTTTCAGTCTTTAGCACATGTCCTGCAATGCATTTAGAGATTAACCATAACCATAAGCAACTGTTGAAGAAAAATGAAAAAAAATGAAATTCATGAATAATATTCTGCTTTAATTTTAAAAAGAAAGAAAAGAAAACAGATTCTTTTAGTTCTTAGGCATCTAGGAATTCTGATAAAAGCCACCAACAATAACAAATAAATCTGTTGGTTACCAAATAAAGTTCAGAAAAACAGAATTCAAGAAAACAGAAACTGTCCAGAAAAACAGAACTCAAGAAAACAGAAAAACAGAATTAGCAAATTGTCCAGAAAATGCTTATTTTATACATCCAAAGCAAACAAATAAAAGTAAAATGCACTCTAAGAAACTGTACTTTAAGGATGAAATCCAGATGTACATGAATACACAAGTTTATATGCTCCAACTAAGTCATCAAATTAGATCACGTGTTTGGCTTACAACATACCTTTTTCTCAGCCACTGACTTCAGTTTCTCCCACAATGCGTCTGTTGGAACTATGGATCATTCCATGACAATAGTGCAAATCTCGGTCACCTAAATAATATAGAAATAATTAATAATACTTTATTTTGAAGTAATTCATATATGAGAACAAAATAATAACATATTAAACCAATGTACAAATTAATAGAGTTTACCACCTCATTATCATTCACATCATCTAAAATATTCATAAGCTCCCCATCAGAAGCTGTAAAAAAAACATAAACATAATTAATTAAAAATTGATAAACTAGTAAAAAAAACAGAAGGACAATAAATGAACTAGTTTTTTTTTATAAATACCTTTCAATTTCCATGATAACCAATTTTGACCACACATTAATGCTTCAAGTGTAGTTGGAAGAAGCCTGCTACGATGTGGATTCACTATCCTACCTCCCGTACTAAAAGCAGACTCAGATGCTACTGTAGAAACTGGAACAGAAAAAATGTCTCTAGCAATCATCTGAAGAACAGGATATTTAGTTCCATTGTTCTTCCACCATGCCAAAATATCAAATTCTAAATTTCTTGGTAAATGTTCTTCTACCAAATATCTATCTAATTCTGATTTTTCTTGCAAAGAACTATCCGTAACTGCTACAAGCTCATCAAATCCAGCAAGAGCATCTTCTTCTTCCATTTCTTCACCCCTTGACCGCTTTCCAAGCAAAGTATAACTTTCCTCCTTGTTGGAACTCTTCATTTTAGACTTGTATTCATTATACAAGTCAACACATAAATTCTTAATATGCTCAATTCTAGTTGTAGAGTCACCACCAAATATTTTAGGAAACATAAAAACCACCAAAGTCATCTTATATCTAGGATCCAAAACTGTAGCCACACTCATAATGCCATGAACAACATTCCAATATTTTTCAAATTTAACAATCATTTTTTCAGCCATGATCTTCACCAATTCATTTTCACTACTAACTAACTTATTAAGCTTAACTCTAATTTCACAAATAGTAGTGAAAAATTCATTAACAGTAGGAAACTTGATCTTTGAAAATATATTTGTAGCTTTATAAAACAAACGTAAATGATCACATATTTCTTGTGCCAAAGACCACTCTTCTTCAGTTGGCAAGCAAGTAAATAGACGCTCTCTTTTCAACCTATAGAACACATCTTTGTACAACAAAGCTGTAGAAAGCATCAAGAATGTCGAATTCCATCTAGTTTTGCAATCTAAAGCAAGCTTCTTGGTATGTGGAGAATCTAGTTGACGTGCTGCTTCTTCGAATTTTTGTTCTCTTTTCGGTGAGGCTGTCCAAAATTTAACACTTTCACGAATCTTCTCAATCTCTTCACTGATTACTGACATTCCATCTTGAACTATCAAGTTCAAGATGTGTGCACAACATCTCATATGAAATAGACTACCATGCAAAATAAGTGAACTCTTGTCAAGTGTTCCCATAATATCATGAATAATTGCATCATTTGTTGAACAGTTATCAAGAGTTATTGTTGATAATTTTCTATCAATGTTCCAATCAAAAAAAGTATCCTCCAATACTTTACTTAACACCTCACTAGTGTGTGGAAAGGGAACATAAACAAACCTGTTAATAGTATAAAAAAAGAAGAAGAAGTTTAGTTATATTTTAAAATCAATGAAAATCACTAAATAATCATTATAATATAAGTTTCTATTAATTTACCTTAAAATTCTGTGTTGTAGCAGCCATGTATTATCAATAAAGTGTGCAGTAACAGCCATATAAGATCTATTCTGGTGATTAGCAGTCCACATATCACAAGTAATTGCAATCCTCCCAATATTCTTGTTCAGCAAATCAAACATCTTCTTTTTCTCATCAATGTAAATCTTCAAGATATCACTTTTCAAAGTATTTCTTGAGATAATTTTGAACATAGGTTGTAAATTTGTAATAAACCTTCGAAAACCATAATGATCAACCATGGACAAAGGATACTCATGTATAATTACCATTTCAGCCAAATCTTTCCTTGACACTTCAGGACTAAAATGGATTGTATCTAAAGTTGTCACAGTAGAAGATGGACTACTTTTATGTCCAGCCAACAAACATTGTTTAATATCTTGATTCTTTTTCTTTGGACATAATTTGAGATGATCAGTTAAGTGAGTTGTACCATTTTTAGAACCACTGACAAGTGAGAGGTTACAATATATACACTCAACTCTAGGTTTGCCATTAAATGTGACTTGCCTAAAATGATACCATGCCTTTGACTTCTGACTTCCTTTAGGTCCAACATCATCTTTGGCTTTTGTCACTTGATTTGCTACCTCATTTTCACTACTAATATTCACTTTATCAACAGGGCAATCAAATTGATTGGTACTATCTGTTTCAACGAATTTAACTGAACTTTGACTTTGTTCAGTTTCTTCCATCTGTGATTAATACCCATTAAAAACAGAAAAAATATTATTTTTAAAGACCAGAAAGTTGAACCAGAGATTGAAAATCAGAAACAAAGAGACAGAGACAGAAACAGAAACAGGGAGACAAACAGAAACAGAAACAAAGAAACAGATAAAATTCTACACCACAAAGAAACATAAGTGAGTTATGATTTTGATGTTTCAAGACTGCTAGTGCATTCTCTTGCATTCTACAACTGAGTAAGAATATATTCTGTCACAATTACTTTGCAGTCTACAGATTTGGATCAAATTGTCCCCATGTATCAAGTGTATGACTTATCTTTACTCTCTAAACTTTATAATCAACAATTATTGGACATGAAAACAGTGGGTAGACATAGAGTAAAAATAATTTATTCATCATATATATATATTTTGAGATAAAATAAGTTCAATCACTCAAGGGCTGAACTCTTAGTTCCAGTTTATCATGCATACTCAAGAAATTCAGAACAAACAGTAACTCATAGTTGATAACCTATTCTTCTTGTGGACTGAATTTTAGTACTATCAAGATGAAAAATTAGCAATTGTAATTTCTAGTAATGTTTCTGTGTAAACCCTTTAAGATATTCACAAATTAGATCAAGCCTATAAGGGGGCCTAGGGCAACTGAAGAACGGGAAACATACCAGGACAGAGAGCAAAGCAATTATGAAAATCAGGGAGCTTGTATGAGTAAGTGATCAATAACTAACTCATTGTTGATCTCCAGAAGGATCTCCATATAGCCAAACACATTTACAGGAAGAAGCATTTTCTCTGTGGGATTTGCAGGGAAACAGCAAGAAGAGATGAGCTCAAAGGGAAAGAAGAAAAATCAAATCAGAACTCAGAAGCATGGCTTGCATTTGCAATTTGAGTTGAGCCATGCCAAGGAAAAAACCATTTCCAGATTTGACAAAATAGATTAATTATGCAGTGATTCATGACCATCCTATTCCAATCCCATATACTTATCCTTACCTTCCAATCCCAAATATTGCTTAGACATACTGCAGATCAAAAAATTAAAACAGAAAGTGCAATCCCAACTGTTACAGAGAGAAAACAAAACCATGAAAAAAAAAAACCCGTCTCAGCTTAACTCAAATTGAGAGGAATATACAGAAATTAGAATAACTCAACTTAACTTAGATTGAGAGGAATATACAGAAATGAAAAAAACCGTCTCAGTTTAACTCAAAAATAAAAAATCAAGAATAATCATCCATAATCAAGAAAATGGTGTGAAGGAAAAAACCCAGAAAATATTACCTTCAGGGCGTCTTGCGACTGGCGACGCAGATGGATGAGGTTGGTCGAAAATGGTTGCTCGGCGACTGGAGCTCTCGACGCTGCGACAGAGAGAGAAGCTCGCCTACTGAAGCTTCTGCTGGAGGCTGGTCGGCGTGAGACTGAGAGACAGGGAGAGGCGTGAGTCGACGGGTGTGAGACTGAGAGACAGGGAGAGGCGTGAGTGACGGGTGAAAGTCTGAAAGAAGACAGACTGAACTCTGTCTGAAGAGTTAGGGGATTAGGGCTTAGTAATTAATTTCATTTTTAGTCTTTAGATTTAATTAATTTCTAAAAATCCTAATTAGAAACTACTTAAAACAATCTTAAAACTTGAATTCGGAAAGTGGACGCCCGACTCTTCAAAGTGGACGCCTGAGTAGATGAGACGCGTCCACTTCACTGTCAATCTTCTGAGAGTGGACGCGTGAGATTTGGTGGACGCGTCCACCTTCTTGCCTTGCGCGTCCACTTGGTCTCCCTGCGCGTCCACTTTACTGTCCAACTTCTGAGGGTGGACGCGTGAAATTTGGTGGACGCGTCCACCTTCTTGCCTTGCGCGTCCACTTGGTCTCCCTGCGCGTCCACTTTACTGTCCAACTTCTGAGGGTGGACGCGTGAAATTTGGTGGACGCGTCCACCTCCTGGCCTTGCGCGTCCACTTGACTGTCCTGCGCGTCCACTTCTCCCTTCTTCTAAATATCCATCCTCAAATTCCCGATTTCTTCCAATTTCATTCCAACATCTTCTAAATCTTCTAAAGACCTGAAAACAAAAGTAATAGTGTAAAGAATCATTAAAATCACCAAAACACATAATTAGCTAGATTTAAACTTAATAAACATCATAATAACCCATAGAAAACTAAGCTAATTATGGTTCAATCATATAAACTCATTTTAATCTACATAGTTAATAATATAAACTCATTGAATCAATACAGTTAATAATATAATTCATAGTTAGTTAAGTATATATTTAATAATATAAACTCATTTAAATCAATATAGTTAATAATCATAATTTCATAGTTCTTTTAACGTTCATATATAGTTATATAAATAAAATAATATAACTATTTTAATTTACATTCTTAATAATATGATTCATAATTACTTAGTCAATAATATAAATTCATTTTAATCTACATAGTTAATAATATAAACTCATTGAATCAATACAGTTAATAATATAATTCATAGTTAGTTAAGTATATATTTAATAATATAAACTCATTTAAATCAATAAAGTTAATAATCATATTTACATAGTTTTTTTAATGTTCATATATAGTTACATAAATAATAATATAACTATTTTAATTTACATTTTTAATAATATAATTCATAATTAATTAGTCAATAATATAAACTCATTTGAATCCACATAGTTAATAATATAAACTTATAGTTAGTTAGGTATAATAATGTAAACTCCTTTAATAATATAACTCAATTTATTTTAAATTTTTTTTAAAGTAACCAAATGGATAAAATTGTTTTCTTTTTAAAAAAATACTAGGAATAAAATAGTATTTTTATTAGAGATACCGAAGCTGAATTAGAGATACCGAAGCTGAAGCCGAAGTCGGGGATTTACGAAGGCGAATCCCCGCGGGGATTCAGTGGGGACAAATCAGTCCCCGTCCCCGCCCCCGCCCCCACTAATCCCCGCATTTTAGAACCCGCCCCCGCCTCCGCCCCCACTGAAGTCGGGGAATACTGAATCCCAACGGGGCGGGGCGAATCGAATCCCCAACAATCCCCGCTTCATTGCCATCCCTACCCAGGAATTGTCATGAAATCTTTTTATTTTTCATCCATTTTTCTTCTGGACTTGTTCAGCGGTTTAGCTATCTTTCTCGGTCATTATCTGGAAAAAGCAAAGAATTCAATTGTTGAATTTCATTGGATTGAGCAAGACCAATTGATTTGCGATGGAAATGTTCCCCAATTGAAAACATAAGTACAGTTAGCTCTTCATCCATCTCATCTAGGGATGGCTTAAAGGATTGGTGGGGGTGGGCTCTTTCCAACTCGAAATAATATATATCCTTATCCCCAAATAAATCTAATTGAGTATATATGTTACATTTCTTGTGGGTATTCAAAGACTCCCATCCATGTTCATAACAAATATGTTCTAGTTTCACTTGCCCATATAAGCGATTATTAAATTGTACTAAAGTCAATACTTTAATTTTAATATAAGTTAAGTTAATTTTTTAAAATATATTACAAATATATAATGATATATAAAATGCTGAAATAAATATTTATTAATAAAATAGTCAATAATATAAATCTTAAACAAGTCCCTAAAAAACATTAAATGTTCATTAAAAAAATAAAAAAATAAAAAAATATTTATTTAAATTAATACATAGCAAATTGATTAAATTTACCCTTTATTTGTTATCATTATCTGTATCTTCCAAAATAGACATTAAATCTCCATCATTCCGACCTCTAAAAACAAGAATTAAAGATTTATTAGTTTGAATTTATAAAATAATTAAAAATATAATGTAAAGATAAATAAGTAATAACAATTACCTTTTATTTTCGATGATAGCCAACTTTGTCAACACATCAAAACTTCTAGTGTTGTTGGATGAAGCCTACAACGATGTGGATTCATTATTTTACCACCAATACTAAATGCAGATTCCGATGCTACGGTAGAAACGAGTATAAATAATATATCTCTAGCAATCATTTGAAGGATGAGATATTTAGATCTTTTAGTTTTCCACCATGATAAAATATTAAATTTTGTATCAAACGAGACATGATCTTCCTCCAAATATCGATCTATCTCTGACTTCCTTGCAAATTCTTTTCTTTAAATGCAAAAAATGATGAATATCCAACAAGATTTCGCTAATTTCTTTTTCCAAATACATTAAATTCAGTAGATGAACCAATATGCCTAGATCCTTGGCTATCCTTATTATGCGTGTATTTAGTATGTAATTCAACGCACAACTTAATATTCTCAATTCTTGTGGATACATCGCCATCAAACATTTGTGGAAATTTGATTTTCAAGAAACTCAACTTATGTTTAAGGTCCAAAACTAAACCTAGACTCATAAGTCCATAAACATCATTCCAATATTTATCAAACTTAACCATCATTTTTTTAGCCATCAATTGTGACAATTCATTATTGTCATTTGTCAACTTTCGCAACTCAATTCTAATGTCACAAATAATAGCGAAAAAGACATTCAAAGTTGAAGATTTGGTTTTTGAAAATATTTTAGTGGCTTTATAAAATATCCGCAACTGATCACATATATCGTATGCCAAATTTCAATCATTATCCGATGGAAAGCAAACATATAATCACTCCATTTTTTTCTAGCATAATAAAGACATTATTATATGACAATACAGTTGAAATCATTAAAAATGTTGAATTCCATCGAGTTTTGCAATCCAAAGCAAGCTTATTTGTATATCAAATACCTGTTTGTTGTGCAATTTCTTCAAGTCTTTGCAATCTTTTGGGTGATACTGTCCAAAATTTTATATTGTCTTGAACATTTTTGATCTGTTCATGTATTATTGAGAGTCTATCTTGAACTATCAAGTTCAAGATATGTGCAGAATATCTCATATGAAGAAATATTTCATCCAAAATTAATGTATTCCTTTCAAGACTATTCAAAATATTATCAATAACTGCATCATTTGTAGAACAATTATCAAGAGAAATTATTGATAACCTTTTATCAATGTTCCAGTGAATAAGACTCTCTTTTAAGATATTGCTTAATAAATGGAAAAATAAATAAAATTAGTTCAATTTATAAAAATAAATATAAATGAACATTAGAATAATTACATCTTCGTTTGAAAAATTACCTTAGGATACTCTGATGAATATTCCATGCATTATCAATAAAATGGATAGTAATACTCATGTAAGATCTATTCTGATAGTTAGCTGCCCACATATTAGAAGTAACAACTATGTTTCCATGATTTTTCATCAACATGGATATCAACATTTCCTTTTTAACTTCATAAGTCTTCAAAACTTCGTGTTTCAAAGTATTTCTTGTGCAAATATTGAACAATGGTTGTAAATCACCACAAAAATTTCGAAAATCACAATGATCAATAATAAATAATGGATACTCGTGCAAAATGACCATTTCAACCAAAATTTTTCTTGACATTTCTTGATTAAAATTGTATTCATTAGGTATCATTGGAATTTTTTTTTCAACACAAGATAAGAAGTGATTTCGTAAATGACTTATCTTTTCTTGATTAAAATTGTACTCATTAGGTATCGTTGGAATTTGTTTTTCAACACAAGATAAGAAGTGATTTCATAAATGACTTGTCCCTCGTGTTGAAACAACCCTCAATACGGTGAAGCAATAAATACATTCAGCTTTTGGATTTCCACTAACAAAACGAGTCAATAAACAAATGTAACTTCTTGAACTTTTGAATTTTCTTGCTAATCATAATGAGGATATAAAATCTGTCACCTTGAGAAATGCCCCGTTGTTTTTGAAAATAACATGTTTTGAAAATAAAAAAGACATTGTTAGTACTTGTGCAATTGAGACAACTAATGCCATTGTTAGGGAGATGAGTGATGTATTTTTTTCTATATTGGTTGATGAATCTCGTGACATATCAATAAAAGAGCAAATGACTGTTGTCTTGCGATATGTAAACACTAGTGGAGTTGTGGTTGAATGTTTTATAGGAATTGAATATATTGCTAGTACCACTGCTCTATCACTTAAGAAAGCTATTGATAAGCTCTTTTCTAGACATGGGTTGAGTATGTCTAAGTTGCGAGGACAAGGGTACAATGGAGCTAGTAATATGCAAGGAGAGTTTAATGGTCTTAAAACCAAGATTTTGAGAGAAAATGCACGTGCTTACTATATTCATTGTTTTGCTCATCAACTTCAATTAGCTCTTGTTGCAGTTGCAAAGAAACATGTTCAAGTTGAATCATTTTTTGCTATAATTGCTAATGTGGTGAATGTTGTTGGAGCTTCTTCCAAACGATGTGATGCTCTTAGAGAAAAACAAGCTATCCAAGTTGTTTAAGCACTTAGGGATGGGGATCTCTCAAGTGGCCAAGGTCTAAACCAAGAGACAACTTTGAAGCGTTGTGGTGATACATGTTGGGGTTCACATTATAATACTTTAATGAGCATTATCAACATGTTTTCTGCAATAATTGGTGTTCTTGAAATGATTATTGATGATGGATCAAAGTCTGGACAAAGAGGTGAAACAAATAATTTGTTAGAGTTGATGTTATCATTTAATTGTGTGTTCTGTTTACATTGGATGAAAGATATTTTGGGGGCAACAAATGAGTTATCACAAGCATTACAGATGAAAGGTCAAGATATTGTGAATGCCATGAACTTGGTTAGATTATGTAAATTACTACTCCAATGAATGAGGGAAAATGGATAGAAATTTTTGATTGATGAAGTTACTTTGTTTTGTGTGAAGAATAATATTGATGTGCCTAACATGGATGATATATTTGTTGATAGGGGAAGATCACAACGTAAAGCTCAAGGGATGACAATTTTGCATCATTATAGTGTTGAATTGTACAGTTTTATATATGCAACTTCAAGAGCTTAATTCTCGTTTTAATGAGACGAATAAGGAGTTGCTTATTTGTTTAGCATGTTTATCTTCAAATGATTCATTTTTAGCTTTCAACAAAGAGAAGCTTCTCTGCCTTGCTCAATTTTATCCGAATGAGTTATCTAAAGTTGATATCATGACTATTGTAATTCAATTTGATTTTTACATTTTAGATATACGCTTTAATGTTAAATTTTCAAAACTGAAAGGTATTGGTGATCTTGTAAGGTGTATGGTTGAGACTAAAAGAGGCAGAGTATATCCATTGGTTTACATGTTAGTCACATTAGCATTGATTCTTCTTGTTACTACTGCAAGTATAGAGAGCATTTTAGGCTATGAAAATTGTAAAGAATCAACAACGAAATCAAATGAGAGAGAAATGGATGAACGAAAGTTTAGTTGTCTACATAGAAAAAAGACTTTTTAATACTATTGATCATACAACGTTATCAAAGTATGAAAACATGTAAAGGACAATTGTAAACACATTTTGAAGTTTTATAAACTTTTGAATTTCTATGTTTACTACTTTTTGAAATTAATTTTTTATATTGTTATTGAGTAAGCCTCCAGTGGATAGATGCCCTGGCTTTGACCCTGGATGGTCGCATTTTTGTCTATTATAATCTCGAAACCTGATGTTTGAGAGATTGCTTGCTCAAATAAATCGTTTTAGAGCACAATTTACAAATTATCCTATTAAAAGAATTCGTTTAGATAATGTTGTTGAATTAAAAGAATCCGCTTACAATAGACATTACGGTTGAACATTTTGTTACTCATGTGCATACTCAAAATGGTTTGGTTGAATCATTTATTAAATGATTACAATTAATTGCTAGACTGTTGCTAATGAACAAATCTCCCTATATCTTTTTGGGGACATGCTATACTATATGTTGTAGCACTTCGTTTAAAGCCAACCAGTTATTACAAATTTTCTCACTTACAATTGGTTTTTGGTTCTAAGCTAAATATTTCTCATTTAAGAATTTTTGGGTGTGTTGTATATGTTCTTATAGCGCCTAATCAACACACTAAGATGGGTTCTCAAAGAAGATTAGAGAAATATGTTGAATATAATTCTCCATCTATAATAAGGTATTTGAAATCTATGACACGAGATGTATTTATAGTAAAATTTGATGACTTTCATTTTGATAAAACTTTATTTCCTAAATTAGGGGGAAAAAATAAACAACATAAATATGAGTTTACATGAACAGCATCATTAAGTCATTTGGATCTACGTACAAGCGCAACTGAACTTGAAGTTCAAAAGATAGTTCATTTGCAAAGATTTGCAAATCAATTGCCAAATTCTTTTGTTGACTCTACAAGGGTAACAAAGTCGCATATTCCAGCTATAAATGCTCCTATTCAGATGGAAGTTCCAACAAGGAAAAATGAAATTCTTATGGCTATTGAGTCAAAAGCACGCCAAAAGTGTGGCCGACCACTTGGTTCTAAAGGTAAAAATCCTCCAAAGAAAAGAGATTCAAATGATCAAAGAGATCACGTTGAAAATATTATGAATCAATAGACAACTGATGACAAAATCCAAAGTCCTGAAAGTAATGAGGACAATACTGAGATTTTCATCAATTATACTACTTCTGTCAAAAGTAGGGATCGGATGGAAACAATTATTCATGATGTTTTTGTATACAATGTAGCCATTAAAATTTTAAATGAAAATGATAATCTTGAACCAATATTAGCTGATGAATGTTGGTACAGAAATGATTGGCCAAAATAGAAGGATGCAATTCAATCGGAGTTGGACTCATTTGCTAAACTTGAGTTTTAGGACCTATAGTCCAAACATCAAAATATGTAAAACCAATTGGCTACAAATGAGTATTTGTGTGGAAACGAAATGAAATGAAACTAATGAAATTGTGAGGTATAAAGCACAACTTGTGGCATAAGGTTTTTTACAAAAACCAGGTGTTGAGTATGATGAAACATATTCGCTTGTGGTTGATGCAATTACACTCTGATATCTTATAAGTTTGACAATTCTTGTGAAAGTTAAAATGCGTTTAATGGATGTAGTCACTGCTTACTTATATGGAAGCCTTGATAATGACATTTATATGAGAATTCCAAAGAGGTTTACCATGCCTAAATCATGCAATGGATTCTTGGACCAAATTACAAAAAGTCATTATATACCCTAAAGCAATTTGGACGCATGTGGTACAATCGTCTTAGTAAATATTTATTGAAATATGGATATAAAATGATCAGTATGTTCATGTGTTTTTATCAAGAGATTTGTATATGATTTTGTGATACTTGTTATATATGTCGATGATATTAATTTTATTGGAACTTCGGAAGAGCTCCATGAAACAATAGATTGGTTGAAATAAGAATTTGAGATCAAAGATATTGGATGGACTAAATTTTGCCTTGGTCTACAAATTAAATATGTAGACAATAATATTTTCATTCATTAATCAGCATATACAACAAAGGTTTTAAAATAATTTTTCATAGACAAAGCACATCTATTGAGTATTCCAATGGTCGTTAGGTCACTAGATGTGAATAAAGATCCTTTCCGTTCACAGGAGGATAATGAAGAGCTTCTTGGTCCTGAAGTACCATATCTTAGTGTAAACGGAGCACTAATGTATATTGCTAATAACACACGACTTGATCAAAAGAAACGTGAAATTGACGTGTAACAAATTCGATCATATGATAATCTTGCAGATTTGTTTACTAAGACATTACCAACTACAACATTTGAAAAGTGGAGATACAAAATTGGTATGCACTGTTTCAAAGAATAAAATGATTATCTCAACAAGGGGAGTGTGATTTATCAAAAAGAATAATGTACTCTTTTTCCTTGACTAAAGTTTTTTCCCCATTAGGTTTTGCTTTAGTAAGATTTTAATGAAGTATATTCTTTATGTAATAAACATCTCAGGGGGAGTGTTATGAATTTTATTAATTTGTAAACATTTATTTCATGAATGATGTAATTATCAATATTATATAATCAATGATGTAATTAGTCATATTATGTAATTAGTGATGTAATTAGTAATAATATGTCATTAATGATGTCACAATTAATATTATGTCATTTGTGACATAATCAATTTTAGGCCTATAAATATAGGTTATTTGTAATCATTTGTGCACTTCTTGTTTTCCCTATCTATTATTTAGTTATTCTTTAGAGTATTATTATTATTATTTCAAATTCAAAGTCTTGTTCTTTTAAAACTTTACAACAATTATGTTATTTATGATTATTGTCACATTTTCCCTTTTTTTTTTTAATGTTTTTAGAGATTTTTAGGTGTTTATGTCAGAAATGGTTAGCTTCAAACTTGGTAGGCATTGGATTGGTTGATTTCAAATGGTAGGTGTTAAATGGTTCTTGTTTGTCAAAATTGTGCACCTTAATTTCTCCAAATGTGGGATAATTCTCTCCTATAAATAGTCATCTCTTATACCTTAGTAAATTCATCTCAATCTTCAAAATTATATATATATATAGAGAGAGAGTTAGAGAGAAAAAGAGAAATCTCTCCCCTGAGAGAAATATAGAGTATAAATTAAAGTGTTTGTCATATTACACTAGATATTAGAATTGTTATCTCATTATAATTAGAAAGAAGGTGTTGTAACTCCTATAATTTTCTCATAGTGAAATTATTTTTCTTTACCAATAGTTTTTACCTCCAATAGTTTTCTCGTAGTTTTTACCATTATTTTAGTTTCAAATTATTAACTACTTTATTTGCTTTAATCTGGAGTCAATTATGTAATAAATGATATCAAAGCTCAGTTTGGCCCAGTTGCATTTCTAAGAGTTTATTGTGCAAAATGTGGAAATAAATTAAGTGGAAAAATTTTGAAAAAAAATATAATAATAGTTGCTACAATAAATGATAATGTGGCAATAACATGTGGCACCATGTCATAAAAATGTGCCTAGTTAGCATGCCACGTTAGTTAGGAACAATCAGAGTTCGCCACATGCAAACCAAATTTCAAAAAACGTGGCAAAATGTATCCTCCATGTCGCACTTGGCCGTTGTGAGACATGCGTCAGATTGTCGAGACATGTGGAATGTTGCAGACAAATAGGCAGTCTGACTAGGTACATTCCACGTGGCATTCGCGGTACCAAATAACTTGTCAAGACTTCTTTAATTATAGGCGGCTGCCCCTAGTTTTATGTTTATTATATTTTGAACTCCAATATTTATTTTTAGGTCATTTTAGTTTTATTTTTATTCTGTTTTCACCCTTAAAAACTCCTATAAATATAGGGCAATTTTCTTCATTTGTATCATTAATCTAACTTAAATTTTCTTAAGTTTCTCTCTTCTTTTCTCTTAAATTTATCTATTTTATAATTTTTAGACTTAGTTTTGAAGTAATGTTGGAGGGAAAATCAAGAGCACGGTCTATTTATTCTTGATTTTAAATATTTAATTCTTCACTTTGTGTTCTAATTATAAGTTGTGGCTAACTAGTTTTAGTTAGCAAGGACTTGTAATAAAGTTATTAATAAATGTGATTTTGAGATAATTGCCGGGACTAAGTTTTCGATACATATGGTTAGTTTTAACGCTTAATCTTTATTTTTGTTTTGTGGTGGTTAAAACCCATATTTACTTTATGTGTTTTACTATTATTTTTTTGTTATTTATTTTTACCTTTTTTTAACATTTTATCGTGAAGGGTTAAACTTTATATTTTTATTTTTTATGGCTGGTCGAGCCGCCTACCTTTTTATTTTATTTTTTTAAAAAAAGATTGGCTAAGTCACCTAATATGCTTCTCTTTAATTTAATTTCCCGTGTACTTGTAATTAATCTTGTTAATAATAACTTTATGCTTGTTCATTGATAATTGTTTTTTTTTTCAATGTTGATCTTTTCTTTAGCTTAATCTTTCAAGATTCACTTCATGGATTTTATTATTCATTTAGCTAAGGATTTTGAGACGTTAGGCTAAGTTTTCTTTAGCTTGGACTGAGATGTAAAAATTAGTTAGTATATTAATAGTTTAATTAGAAAACTCTTTTTAAATTACTCTTGTCATTAATTTTTATTATTTGTTCTTAATATTTGTATTAATTGACTTACATGATTAAATATTATTTTATGAAGTATCGAAAGGTGAAATAATATAATAGAACCATGAGTAATAAAAACATTTTGTAAAATTGACTAGAAATAAATTTGATTTTTAATGCAGCCTTTGGTTAGTTTTCAAATGAAATTCCATAGATTTATATTATGCATTTTTTATTAATTAAATCTACATAGAAATATAGTATGCTATTAATTGAAAATATCGACTTTGTATTGAGAAAACGAGCATAGTTTATTTAAGATAATTTTTTCATTAATGTCATTAGTTAATTAAAACACAATTTAACAATTAACCTTCAATAGAAAACTAGTTGGATAATTAAAGTTCTAGTTAATCTTTTTGTATTGATTTTTGTTATATACTTGTTTGATTTTAATTTTATTTTCTTAATTAAATCATTCCAATATTATATGTTTAAATTAAGTTTTAATAATATTTTTGGTAATTAATCACTAATATATGTGGGATCAACCTTGCTATGTTATTAGACTATATGTGAATACTAATATACTTGATAGGAATCTGCATTTAATAAATTACACATCAGGAACTGGATTGACCATGCTCTATGATTAGACTACTTGCGAATACTAGTATACTTGATAGGAATTTACATTTAATAAATTGCACATCAAGAACTAACCGCAAATACAATAATGCAATTTAGGAAATGGTTAGCGCTTTATTGGCATAGGACTTGCTCGTAGGTTTAGATGCTAATTGGTACCATTCCCTTTTGAATTTTTGTTTGATGGACTGAGTAAAAAGTATCTCTTCTCTACTGGAATAGGAATGCCATAGCTGGTCTTGGGATGATCAAGAGCTGTCAGAGCTCATTTGATTTGGAGTCTGCGAGGGCTGATATTGCTAAAGTTGCAGACACCATACACAATATTGGAGCTGCTGGCTTCATACTGACAATGGACCCTGACATTGCTTCCCCAGAAGATCCACGGTGGAGCAGTGACCTTACATGTCCCTGGTGTCGTCTTGAACAATTGCAAAGACTCTTTGGTACCTTAATTGAACCGAAATTTAGTCCATGGAATATTCAAGTTCTCTTATGATTAGCATTGAAAATTCTCCCCAAAAAGAAAATTCTATATATGCGCAGATATTTTCTAAGATGCATGAACTTTAATCAATTACATTCAAGATAATTTTGAGACTACATTTTTACAAGTCTTAATTCAGGATCTCCCACCTTTCTATCTTACATGAAACTGAATATTTTCTATTTATATAGTTCAAGAAACATTGAAAATGTAAATTACTTTTGATCTTAAGTACACCATTTATATTGCAGTGTTGCAGAAATATTTATTGAAATAAGATAGAGAATTAACTGAACAGTCAAAAATATATCCATTGTGGTCATAAGTAGCATAAAGCAATTTCCCCAACAAGATGCAAAACAAAGTAATTTCCTAGCATTAGAAAAACAAAAGGATGAAAACAAAGTATATGTGTTCAAAGGCAAAGTAAAAGAACTTCCAAAAATACATGGGATTAAAATACGGATGATCAAAACAAACTTCCTTCAATCACTTATAGAGAGGTGTGATGCAGATTCTTAATTGAGAAACAGGGGGAAGAGGGGAATTGAGGGACAAGAAGTGGGGGAGAGAGCAGAGGCAAGATGGAGATCAAAACAAACTCTATGGCTCCTTCTCAATGCATTGCTAGGTGGAACAAAGTGGGAACAAGATTCTTTGCAGAGCATCACATCGCATCTGACTTCTCATTTTTGGAGCTGGAACCAGACTTCTGGAACAAAAATTATTTAATGAAATATTAATTGTTGGAAATTTCAAGATTCAAGCATTAAATCAAGAAGGATAAAAAAGGAAAGAGCATGAATTAGAATCTACCTCTCCTCCGTCATCAGTATTCTGGATCAATATCGGAAATCAAAAATTGAAGGCCTTCATTGCCAGAATCCATTTGATCACCAACAATTTGTTGAAATGAATTTGAGACGCCATCACTGCAATTGCGTACCTCAATTCTTTTCAAGGTAGTAATTGATCCAAATCCGCGGGAGAGTTCTCGAAGTTTAGAACAGCTTCTGACGACAAGCTGTTCAAGGCAAGGGAAGGATTCATCGGATACATTCCACACTCGAATGGATGAGAATTTGAGTGCCATGTATTTGAGCTTCAAGAACTCATCATCTTCCACATCCCATCTTTCATCCTCAAACTGTGCATGCAGTTTCAGAACTTCAAGGTTGCTCAATTTCCCAATTGATGATATCATAGCACTTGATAACTGTAGCTGTGTAAACAATTTCAGCTTCTTGAGAGTCAAGGGGAAGTCCAATGTGGAGGGAGAAATAACTTTAGTTGCTTGTTGCCGCTCAACAATCCCTAAATTCAAAGATTCCAGCTTATTAAAGTAGCTCGATAGACAAACACAAAAAAATAATCTAAGACCAAGTTTCAGTATATTTGGTAACTTTTGTGCTACCACCTTGAAAGATGATTCCTCATTCTCTTCAAATTTTAACGAAGTAAATGACTCCAAATTTGTCAATGGAGGACACTGGTTGAGCTTCGCCTCATCAAAATCCTCTGTGTATTCAATTCTACAATTACTTGCAAATATATGCCGTAAATTTGCCATTTTCAACACTGCACATGGTAAAATCACTTCTCCATACAAATTTCTAAAATAGAGAACTTCTAGTTTGAGAAGATTGGCTATTGATGATGAGATCGAAAAATGACAAGCAACTGACAAGAATCGCAGATGAATGAATTCTGTTATTTCATCAAAATCAAATCCAATGACAAAGTCACATCTCAGGTCCAAAACCCTTAGAAGTTTAAACCTTTTCAAGTAATGACAACAATCACCATGAGAAACAAGTAATGATCTGACACTTGGAACAATAGGTTGGGAATCAGTCAAAGGCTCCCATTTGTCATGAACACATAGTCGGTAATGGTCGTACCTTAAGCTAGAGGGATGATCAGACACATTTGGCATCAGCAAAAACCTTTCTTCTTTACCTTTCATCACGCATAATTCGCGCAATAAGTCATGAACACCACATTTCTTGATCCCGTATCTGGAACTTCTCTGGGCAACAAAAACTAGGCTTCGAGAAACTAGATCCATCAGGTACTCATTTGCTACAACCTCCTTACTTTTGATCCCATCATTATGTATAAACCCCTCTACAATCCAGAATTGGATCAACTGCTTGGCATCAATTATCTGATCCTCCCGAAATGCTCCCAGATAAAGAAAGCATGGCTTCAAGTAATCTGGTAGATGATTGTAACTTAGATCTAATACATTCATGCAACCTTCACTTACAATCTGTGACTTTAGACTTTCAGAAATTTGTTTCCATGAATCCACATTCTTATCTTTCTTAAGAAGACCTGCAACCACAACAATAGCCAAGGGTAGGCCTTTGCAATTTTCTGCTATCGTCTTTCCAATACCGGACAAAGTTGGAGGGCAATCTTCTTCAAATGCCATCACTCGCAATAAATTCCAACTTTCTTCGTATGAGAGTGGATGAAGGTCAACAATGCAACAATCAGCTTTAGCTTCCAAAGCAACATTACGATTTCGACTTGTCAGCAAAATTCTGCTTCCGTTACTGTCATCAGGAAAGGACAATTTCAAGTCATACCAGGCCTTAGAATCCCACATATCATCCAGAAAAATTAGGTATCTTTGTCCCTTTAGACATTTACGGAGCCAGTCAGCCAAGTCTTCCTGAGTTCGATCATGGAATTGTTCTGGAGACACATGCACACCAACATTTTCCAGAATGTCTTTCAATAACTTTTTAATATCATATGCTTGAGAGATGCAGCACCAGGCATACTTATGAAAATGAAGCTGAACCTGAGAATCCTGAAGAACTCTCTGGGCTAGAGTTGTTTTACCTTGACCGGGCATCCCAACAATCGCAACAATGTCTAGCCCAACTTGTCCTGCTATAAGCCACTCAAATATTCTTTGTTCCTCACGTGTGAAACCCACCTGGAAATCATCCTTAGTTGCTACATTAGCTTGTTCTTGCCCAGGGAGGACGACTTTAGACTTTAGTTTAGCACCAATGACTCCATTGTTGTACATTTGACCATTCTTCCTAATCTTATCGGCTTCAGTCTTAACAAACTGAATTTGTTCTATTGCATTAGAAAGATGCATCAGATTAGACCAAATGGGAATATCAATGAATGATAAGCAAAAGTCAGTAACATAGTCGACAAGGTAAGCCACGTTGCTTGCTTGGACCCAAATATCTCTCAGTTCCCTGTGTTCATCTTGTAGCTCAAAGATATCCATGAGAAATGGCCTAAGGAGTGATAGGTCCTAGTGGACTATTGCAATTAGATGTTTCTCAAAGGGGAACACGTCTGCCTTGGACTCTAACTTCTTCTGCAGATTTCCTAACAAGAAATCAAAAAATCCCCTTCTATTGGTCTGAGGGACATTCTTCCATGAAAAACCTTCTGGAATCTCCACATGAAGCTGTCTAATTTCTAATTTGGCTTTGTTCATCTTTTCTAGAAAATCATTAATAAGAATGTTCCTTCCCTCAGCAATATCCTCTCCCAATTTATTCAGACAGAGCGAGCGTTGGGCCTCATCAACCAGAAGGTTGATTTGTGAACAAATTAACTTCTTATCTTCTGCATGTGCCTTTGGTGGATTGATGAGTAATGCTATCAAAAGTGTTATCCCTTCTCTGAGCATTTCAAAATGATCATCTGTAGAGACAATGAGATTCTCTAGGACCATGTTTGTAAAACGCCCAACAGTTTCCCGCATCATAAGAATTTCAGATACATTTGATGGCTTTAAATTCTTTATGACTACGATATACGCCTTTGCACGCTCCAGAATGTTGAGATTGAACTTCTCAATTGAAGGATAAACCACTTCACATAGGTCTTCATCCTTCTCATGAACCCAATACAGAATAACTAGACCTGCTGCAATATTAACCCAAGGCCCAAAATAGTCCAAGAAATTTCGTGTATTTTCATCAGGATTCATCTCTTTCCTATTAATTATGCAAACAAAGTGTAACATCTCTTCAAGAATTTCCATTTGTTTCTTCACGGGGACGATCATATTTGGTCTTGAAATCTCAAGACCCTTCAGTTCCAATAATACAGTATCGATGAACTGTAAGATATCATACTCCCTGG
Organism: Apocynum venetum; assembly: GCA_019593545.1. NCBI lineage: Eukaryota > Viridiplantae > Streptophyta > Magnoliopsida > Gentianales > Apocynaceae > Apocynum > Apocynum venetum. Next base: position 2,732,917 of record SRSM01000149.1, read on the forward strand.
ATGAATCGTCTTGCAATAACCCATTGACTATTTCAAGACGAAATTCCTTTAATTCAGGCTTGATCTTCTTATCTATGGTTTCCAGAAACTTTGGAACACCAGAATACCATTTATCCAAAAACCAAGCACGCAATTGCGCAGATTGAGGATCATTGAGACCCCTCGCTGCTGATTCAACTGGCACTGCTCCTTCTTCTGCTGTAGTTCGAATATTAATCAGGGCTTCAGACATAGCCTCATGATTTTGCAAGAGCATGAAAACCATTTGCAAGAGCCTCAGCTCCCGTTTAAGGGTCCAAATTTGAGGCCTCATATATGAAATTGGCCCAGATATGAAATGCTTCATGGCTAGAGTATGAAGCTTACTGAGCAAAGACTGACACGGAAGTGCTGTTCTGCTCTGATTCCCCCGGCTTGAACCCACATCCATGATTAGAGTATGGAGCAGATTGAGCTTAGTCACCGACTCAGAGACTCAAAAGGGAAGTAAAAAATGTAGAATTTCTCCAAAGACTAGGCTATGTTTGCAGAAGGAAGAGGAAATGAATGGAGAGGAGGACTAGAAACAGACAAGGAGTTGGAACTCCAAAAAAATAATCCCCCCACATGGAAAGGATGGTCTCATGTTAGCATGTATAAGAGCTTGAATGCCTCGTGGCTCATTGAACTGATTCCCCAATCTTCTTTTTTTAAGAAGTGAATCTGAAAGCGAAAGGGTGGAATTCATCTTAATTAATTTCATTACGCCCATTAGCATAGACTACCGTGCCAGCCCGTATTATTCTATAATTTCTTTTTAATATTTTTTATTTTTCCTCAAAATTTATTTCAGTTTGTTGTATATTTGATAATAATTAAAAAAATAAAGTTCAAAATTGCATGAGAAAACGTTGAGGCTATATTTGGATCGAAAATTCAAAACTGTTTTTTTTTTCCTTCTTCATAAAAATATGTTTAGAATTTTTTTTTTTAATTTCATGATTTCACTCGATTACATAAATAATATTTTTTATTATCTTTTAATTATAATTATAATCTCAAATAATTATTAACTATATTTTATATTGATAAATCAATAATATGAAATCTAAAATATATTAATCATTTTTAATTTTTAATAAAAAAATTCTTATCCAAACACATCATTTTTTTAAAAAAAAAAATTGTAAAAAAAATATATATATATTTTCAAAACTCAATACAAATACACTCGTGGACTTAACAGTAAAAACAAGTTTATCTATAGAAATCATTTCAATTTTAGAAATGATTATAATGGAGTTAATGGAAATAGGATTTTGAATTTATAATGAGATAACTAAAGTGAGGAAACTAGAAATTATTCTTAATTTCCTTAGCAATGGACTCGCTCCTTTTTTCCCTTAAAAAAAAAAAGTAACATGTTAGCCAACTCAATCCTTTATAAGTTAATAAGAAATAATTGTGTTAAGATATTTTGAAAAATTATAAATAATAAAATCCTTATTTTGGATAATTTAATAGGTCGATTGTTCAAAATTCTTTACTTTTTAAAGGACTGCATAAAACTTTACCAGTACATTGGCTGTGGATTCTTCTCTATCAAAGTCCTGCTTACTTCTCAAAGTCCCATATCTCTATCAATCTTCTTGTCTACTGAAGAAATATGCTTGTTTAAAAATAAAGAACGCCATTTTGTATGTGGCTACTTCTCATTGCGCTTTTTCTTTAGCGAACTGCTTAAAGCTGCTTTGGTCTTCATCCATTCTTTCATTGAAGAAGCACTTCTCATGAAAGTGAAAGATTCACTTCCAGTTGTTTGCTTAGGTCGGAAAGGGTGTTTCTTACTTGGTGATGAAGTCGAAGCATCCTCGACAGCTATACCTGCTGGGAGCTTCTTTGCTGGAATTGATTGGTTCCCACCATCAAAACTAGGAAAAACCTTATTCTCTTTAGCACAGGATTCAGAATGATGTCCTATGGGAACAGTTTCATCCGTATTGACAAAGTTGTGCTGGTTACCATTCACTGGAATTGAAGAACCGGTGCCCTTAACTGGCTGCTGCTCTTGCTTTTCGACATTAAGACCAGGCAATATTTGTGAGATGCTGAAAGAGCTATCAGATGAACTTCCAACAAGCTGCATCCATGAGGATTTCTGCAACCATGAAGTACTCTTGGATGACTTGTTTATTTCAGCATTTGCCACATTAGGCACAGCTTCCATAGGCCTACTCTCTTCTATAGGTTGGAAAGGTTCAGTTATATGATTTACTTCCTCCACATTGCATTGCACATTCGAATTGTCTGATTTCATTGATGCTTCTGCTTTAGGACCAATATCTGATGTAATATCTGAGATACAGAAAGAAGCAGTATTCCTATCACTGACAAGATCTCTAAAAGCAGATTTTTGTGGCCGCATAGGATTATAACTTGATTGTGGAATATCAGATCTTCTTATTGACAGTTGAGTATTTGGAATAATCTTCAAATCATCTGAACTATTATGTGTTTTGGCCTTCTTTTCAGCCCTAATAGTCAACTTGTCATTTGTTTCTGCCTCGTCAGCATGAGGTTCTTTCCGCTTCTTGTTAGATGACAACATCTTCCTCTGGCTTCTATGCATTCTTTGAACAGTTTTAGTTTTTGAAGCTTGTGAATCCTAGACAAGCCAATAGAGAAATGATTGAACCACTGAAAGTTTTAAAAGCTAATGTTGAATTCAGAAACTTCTGAGTGCCAGTAAAGTTTTACCTGATTGGCAATAACAGATTTGGGGCACCGAATATTTGACAAAGGAACAATGCTCTTCGACTTTGATCCAGCCACCACATTAATGATAAGGTTATCTTCATCACTCTCCTGATTTGCCAGTGTGTCATCAAATTGTAAACCATCATTTAAGCTAGTTGAGTTGTACGATTCTCTTGCAAATTCATCTGTTCTAGGGTCCGTCTCTAAGCAGTTCTCCCTTTGAAAAATTTTGTTCATGATAGAATTCATGATGCTAAGCTCTTCATCATTCATCTCACCACTTTCCTTCTCATGATTGGCAGAGGGTTCACTTTTGCCTGGTTCAAATGCAGCAAAATGCTCCTCACAATCACAAAAATGAATTGGGAGTGGAGGAACCTCAATGTGTTGGAAACTGTATTTGTGCTTTCCTGTTCCTTTGAATGGTAATGGCTTGACCTGCATGAGAAATGCAACTTGCATGAGACACTAATCTAGTCCTGTTAAGAACATGACAAGGAACTAGATGGATCGTACCCAGGATTAAATTTTTCCAGTCACTGTTTCCATTAGACTGGAAACCAAATTAAATAAATGAAATTAATGATAGAAAAGAAATTCAGATTAAACAGCGGGCTTGCCTTCCTCAATTTGGGGAAAAAAATATGGAGCTGCTTTTCTGAGTTGAGGACCTTAGACAGTTGTTCTGAAGTATTAGGGTTTTCAACAGCAAGAACCTCACGGTTCTGAGAATCACTGGAAACTTCAGCATCCTCTGCCCATTCACGTTTCATACGAAGAAGATAATGTTCTTTAGCCTTCTCAAGTCTAAGCCTCCCACCTTTCCACATGCATCCATTGTACTATAAGATTCACACGTTAGATGATAAGCCAAAACAACCATGCTTGAAATGAAAAAGAAGAAAGAAACATTACAATATCTAAGACATCCAAAGTCATCCATAAACTAAGAAACAAAGATGAGCATGCTACTCTTTCCACCAACAAGGCTATAAGTGAGATACAGAAAGTGGTTCATACAGCATCTTCAGTATCTTTAGCAGCCTGTGGTTTCAAACTCTCCAACCAGACTTGCCCGAAACCCCAAGAAAAAAGATACAATAAAATGAGAAAAAGAACTCCAAAAGCAGATTTTTCTCTCTTTTTTTCTTTGTTTTTTTCTCTCTCTAATTCTGCTGTCAGATAGACATGTGTTGCTCCTTCTAATAAGAATCACATATAATCCATACTACTTAATTTGCATTCCATCCTCTCCATGATTCTTTCCCTTGCACAGAGACAATATAGCCCTCACACATTTATGAAGTTCAGAGTCCTCAATATCATGAATAGCATTGCTAGAAATTCCATGCAACCAACTTATCTAAATCTTTTGACTCGTTATTAGATGTTCTGCCACTTGAAACTTTCCAAGAGATAGTTCAAAGTATCCCTTCTCAATAGCAAAGCTTTTAAACAGGTTATTTTGCTTAAATTTCTCATTTTCTGTGCATTTGCATAATCTTGCATAAAAAATGAAGCTCAAAGATGACGTCCTTAATTTTAGCCCTCTGTAAAAGTCAATTAGTCCTTAAATGCATGGAACATCTCAATGCCTAAACATTTTGTGATCATGTTAGTCATCTTACATACAGAGACACAACCAATTTAAACTCCATAAAGCAATATCAGAACCTATCAATCTAAGCATACTGTAAGAAGGCCCAAGAATATTAAATAATCATTAAAAAGTTAGCTATAACGCTCTGTAAAAATGAACCAAACACATAGGTCCTTCACCTATTATTTGCATATACTGAACCAAAACCTTAAAAAAAAAAAACTCTTTTACAAGTAAAACTATCAAAAGATGATCAACCACAGCAATAACACAAACAAATTCCAATCTAAAATTCACAATACGCCTCTGCAAACATTCAAAAATATAAAAACCCACATATGTTTATACAGGGAGACAGGGTGGGAGGGAGGGAGAGGAGAGACCGTGCTGAAAAGTTTAGCCAGGCCTTTATCAGAAATAGGGAGGAAATCCAAATAAGCAAAGCTGCGGCCTTTTGTGCGAACAATTTCAGCAGAATCAACATTGCCCAACTGGGGTGCAGAGAAAGTCTTCTTCAAATCATCAGCACTCACACTCCCTCCCAATCCGCCTACGTATATCCTTAAACAACCCTCTCTTGCCTCTGCTACAGTCCCAGGACCACCATGTCCTTCTTCTTCAACCACCATTTCTTTCTCCTGAATCTCTTTTCAGAGACCCCAAAATGCAATTAACACTTGTTGATCTCTCCAATTCTGTTCTTTTGAGTTTTCACTGATTTAAACCAAACCCTAGCGCCCAATCAGTTTTGATTTTACATTACAGATTTGTTTTTTTTTTCTTCTGGTTCTCAAAATAGGTCTGCGAAAGTCAAAGACCAGAGCCCAAGTCTCTCAAAGCCTATATGAGGTAGGCCCAAACATAGCTGAAGTTTTAGTGTGTATTGGTATTATCATTTCTTAAATAGTCTTTTTTTTCCCCCCTTAAAAATAGTCTCCTTTCCCCCTCCTCCCCGGGAGGAAGCAGATATAATCTTCGGATAATCATTTTTGGAAGAGATTTAATAGTTTAGTGTGATACCTTTTTGGTCTTATAGTATTAATAATATTATAAAATATCTAAAATATTCTTAATAAATTATTTTAAAGTGTGATTTTAAATAAAAAAAAATTGAAAACAAGTATAGTTTATGTGAATAGTTAAGATCAATATATGGTATTGAAAGAAAATTTAAAATTTTGATAATATATAAATTTGGAAGCAAAGAATATTTTGAAAAAGTTTTGATGGACATTTGAATATTAAAATGCTATCATTTGTACAATTAAATCATTAGTCATTATCAATATTTGTCATTAATCAAAATTAAAACATTTAAAAGTTTTAAGGCTTTCAATCTTCTCATTTTTATGATGATAAATATTGATAGCAACGTGATATGATAGATAAAACAGTTAAATATAAGGATTCAAAGTAAAAAAAATATTATAAAAATATGTTTGAAAATATTAAGCATGCTCTCCATTAAGATATACTAGATATTGGTAGGATATCATATATAATATATAAATCATTTAGTTCAATGATATTTAGAAACAAATTAATTGAAAAAGTTTTAGAATTAATATTGAATCTCAAAAATGAAAAGAATCATAGTAAGTGTATAAGATAGCTACCTAGCATATATAGACTCAAATGAGCCTATTTCTCCACCAATCTTCGTATCCTTATTCTTTCAAGCATTAAAAACATTTATAATCCAATTATAAAGCTCCCCTATCAATATGCACGAGTTATGTAAACCTTTTCACATAATTTCTTTTATAACTTTTATAAAAACCATTTTTACAAACAAGACCCAACAATGCAAAAGAGATGAGATTTATCACAAAATTTTCATAAAAGGCCAACTCGACTATCAATATATAATTCCCATACCCCTTCAATCTCAATAACTTAGAATTTTAAACCAATGATAGTCATACTTAACCTTCTAAAACTAGTTCTTCTTTATATTGGTTTTGATGAACTTGATATTTCAAATTCACTTCAATTTTCTTGAAATAAGTGATTAGTTTCCAAACATTTATATATTGCAATCAATAGTAGTTTTCTCCCCTTTTTCATAATTAAAAAAGAATGGATAGAAATGATAGAACTAAGTCAATAAACAATAAAATCCATTAATTACCAAGAAGTCATCATCGTGAATAATAAGACATTTATAATTGAATTAACAAATTACAAAATAGAGTTCAAGAAATTGTAACTAGAAACATGTATCAAGTATTGGGAGGGAGAGTCCTAGGCCTTCTTATATAAACTTTGGTCGTGAAGGATGATGATCCAGCAGCAACATCAACTGGTGCATCGGGCTCAGTAGTGGGAGGCATGTCACCATGAAGAGAATGTGGTGGCGGCGTAAAAACATCAACTTGAATACCATGAAGAGCTTCCAAGTGATGTTTGATATTTGTGATCTCAATGTCATAGTATTCGATCCTTGATGCCACATATTCGATATTTATGTTGAGTGTCTTGAAGTGGTTAACGAAAGTATTAAACATCGAACCAATCTGGGATGAGATTTCTTCCAAAGCATTTCAGATGGCGGTATTTGAAATGGATTCTTCTTTCTCCCCAACTTTAGCTTTACCTTTAGCCTTCTTCAGTTTTAACACCCCGGGATCCCTCAACCTCTTATGGGACATATTCCTCGCCAAGAATGTCTCTCTTAAGGATAATTGGTTGATTTTTGTCCATCAACCTAGCTGTTTCTTTGGTTGCCATAGAAATCTTTTTCGAAGACATTATTCTTCAAATCTTATTTACCATTGAGGCATAAAACCTGTATTCTTTTAAAAGAGGTAAAATTGAACTTGGACATATATTTTGTGTTCTTCAATTCTGGTAATAGGACACCGAAAAACCTAAAGACTTTGGTTAGCAATCTTCTATATGGCAAGCTTTTCGGAATACCCTTACTATTCTCAATAGTAGCTATCATATGCTCTACCATGATATAGTCAAGATCCACCATTCTTCTTTTCACCAACGTATACATGAAAAACATATGTATAAAAGTAACTGTGGTTTTGTGTCCCTCAATTGGTATGAAAATATTAGTGCACATATGATGAAGAATGCGATGCTCAAAACTAAACGTATTGGCTTCTTTCTTAACTAGGTTCCAAAAGGCTTTCATTGTATAAAGATTTTTTCAAAGTTCTCAGTAAAGAAATCCTTGTGTTTATACTTTTGATGAGTATTAAAGTACTCAATCCCATCAAAAGGAATTTCTAACAACTCATCTAGATCAATAGAAGTGAAATAGATATCTTTCCCATTAACCCTTGAAATATAAGAGGGACTTCTTTCCAAATCACCCTATTTGTTCAAGGTTTGCATAAAATTGATAAACAAGATCAGTGTATAAAGATTCATCATGATTTGTTATACTATCCCATATTGCCAGGCCACCACATATGTGAGAATTCATATCTATCAATTGTGCTATTGGAGATTACCTGGCGATTTTTGAGGTAATCATTGTAACGAGCCTCATGACGCTTACATCTGAATATGATAGAAGATTGAGAGTAGGAGCTATCATGGTCCTCTTCTTCTTGGGAACTTCTTGAGCCATCTTTGATTTACCCTCAAGAGTGTTGGTTTTTGCCATTCCTAGGGTTTGGAATCTTAAGAAATCAAGGATAGGAATGATGAATGAGTGAACTGAAGATGAAATGAAGTGTATTTATGATGGATTTGAAATAGGTTATAGGAAGTTGAAGAGGTGCGGCTGATAGATGAAGAGTTGTGGATGATTGGAAAATGAAAAGTTGCGTCCGAATAAGGTGTTTTTGTAACGATCCTATAGATGCGGTCGACCGAATCGTCGTCCTTCTAGATAATTTCTGGTTGATCAAATTTAAAATGTGTTTGACTGAACATTTCTTGAATGATCGTCCACAAGTCCTCTGTCTACTTTGTGGTCGATGCCTTCCTTATATGCGATTGACTGAAAGATTTTCATATAGTCATCCACAAGTCCACTGCCTACTTTGTGGACAATAATTTACTTAGATGCGGTCGACCGCATTTTCTCTGGATATCATTCGGACAAAAAGAAAAATCTTGTTTTGTCAAGCTTTACTTAACACATATGTTAGAAATTGAATATACCAATACCCAAGAGTTTTATAAATAAACGAAAGCTTTTCTCGACCAATAACTTTGTGAATATATCAGCTAATTGATCATCTGTAGGTACAAAATCAAGTGATATTTTACCTTTTAAAAATGATCGTGTAAGAAATGATGTTTAATATATATATATGCTTAGTTTTGACATGTTGTATAGGATTCTCTGTTAGATTAATGATACTAGTATTATCGCAATTAATAATGATACAATCAAAGTTCAAGTCATAATCTTTCAAAGTAGTTTTCATCCATAAGACTTGTGCACTACAACTACTAGCATAAATGTATTCAGCTTCAATGGTAGAAAAAGATATACATGCTTGTTTCTTACTATACCATGAAACTAAAGAATAACCAAGAAATTGACAATGACTACTAGTACTCTTACGTTTTACTCTACAACCCTAATAATCTGCATCAGTATATGCAATTAACTCAAATGCCATAGATTTAGGATACAACAAACTAAAATCTATAGTCTCTTTTAAGTATCTAAGAATACGTTTGACAACAATTAAATGAGACTCTCTAGGAAATAATTGAAATCTAGCACATAGGCAAATATAAAACATAATATCAGACCTACTAGCAATTAAGTATAAAAGACTACCAATCATACCTCTATATATAGTTTGATAAATTATCTTACCATTTTTATCTTTGTCCAATTTAATGGATGTGGCCATAGGAGTATCAATATCCTTTGAATCAGCCATATCAAACCTTTTAAGTAGTTCTTTTGTGTACTTGATTTGGTTGATGAATGTACCTTCTTTTGTTTGTTTAATTTGCAGTTGAAGAAAGAAGTTCAACTCACCCATCATGTTCATTTCAAACTCATCGTGCATAGTCTTAGAAAAATCTTTGCACATATTTTTATTAGTAGCACTAATATTGATATTGTCAACATATATTTTAACAATCAAAATATCTTATGCTTTGTTTTTGATAAACAGTGTTGTATCTACTATTCCTCCATAAAATCATTTTTCAATGAGAAAATTGTTAAGCCTTTCATACCAAGCTCTTAGTGCTTGCTTTAAATCACATAAAGCTTTTGAAAGTTTGTACATATGATTTTCATAAGATTTATGTACAAAACCAGGAGGTTGTTCAACATAAACTTCCTTTTGGATGAAACCATTTAAAAAAGCAATTTTAATATCCATTTGAAATAATTTAAAGCCTTTAAAAGATAAAAATGCAAGTAGCATTCTAATGGATTCTAATTTAGCAACGGGAGCAAAAGTCTTATCATAATTAATGTCATATTCTTGATTATAACCTTAATCAACAAGTCTATCTTTATTTCTAGTGACAAAGAAAAGTTAAATCAATTTGAAAGAAGTAGAGTTTGGGATGTTGTACCTAGACTCACAAAATATACCATCATAGGCACAAAATGGATTTCATAAACAAACTTGATGAAAATGACATTGTCATTAGAAATAAGGCTAGACTTGTTGCTCAAGGCTATAATCAAGAATAGGGCATTGATTATGATGAGACCTTTGCACCAGTTGTTAGATTAGAGTCTATTAGAATATTACTTGCATTTGCATCTTTTAGAGGTTTTAACTTATTTCAAATGGATGTTAAAAATGTTTTTCTAAAGGGCTACATTCAAGAGGAAGTTTATGTTGAACAACCTTTTGGTTTGTGCATGAATCTTTTGAAAATCATGTTTACAAACTTTCAAAAGCTCTATATGGTTTGAAAAAGCTCCAAGAGCTTGGTACAAAAGACTTAGTAATTTTCTCATGGAAAAAGGATTTCCTAGTGGAATAGTAGACACCACACTATTTATAAATAACAAAGCATATGACATCTTGATTGTTCAAATTTATGTTGATGATATCATATTTGGTGCTACTAATGAAAATTTGTGCAAATAATTCTCTAAGACTAGGCAGGATGAATTTGAGATGAGCATGATGGGTGAGTTGAACTTCTTCATTGGACTGCAAATTAAACAAACAAATGAAGTCATATTCTTCAATCAAGCCAAGTATACCAAGTATATTCCATGCGATACATTGTTGTATGTAAAATTGAAACACTTGTTTACACACTTGAAAATATATATGTACAAACATATGCTCATCATCTTACTATGAGATAGCATTAGTAGCATTTGGTGGAGGTGGAAGATTTGCTCAAAACTATCAAACTGGTCATGTGGTGTTATAGATGGAACTTGTGTGTTTGCATAGGCAAGGAGTAAAAAGAAAGAGGCTTTTAAAAATAAAAAATCATCAACATGCCAATGTCAAAATGTGCTTGCAGTAGTAGACATGGACATGCATTTCACATTCATGCACTCAGGATGAGAGAAAGTGCACATGATGGAAAAATGTTCATTGATGTTATCAGATGCACCAAACTTGGGTTTCCACATTTTTCGGAAGTAATGCCTTATATGATTGTTGGAGGCCATTCCAATTTAATCTCATCAATATACTTATGTTTTAGTTTATTACTTCCTCCATATAGAATATAATGTCAACATTTTAATTTTGAGATATCCATAATTAAATACATATATAATTTTCATTTTTTATCTAAAGTTTCACTACCAATATTCTTAATTTAAGATATTTACATAAAATGCAATACCTTTGTTAAGATTAAATATTTTTCTTAATTTTAGACAAGTGTGGATATTTAATTCCAAACGGATGGAGTATAACTTTGTAAACTTAAATTTTGTCATATTATGTTATATTGTTTTTGGAAGAGGCGTTAAACGTAATAATGAGTGACATTATCTATTTATATAAAATTTTATACACAAAACGTTTGTGACCTAAAAATATAGATTTTTTCTAATTTGCGTTATGATGTTTTAATCTCGAAATTGGTCCTATGAGAATGTGAGAGAATACCATGAAGAGTAATTGGTGAATTTATTCCCTAACCTTTTTTTATCTATAATAGTTTGGTCCTTAATTTGTTTAAAAATATTCTTGGTCCCTAACTTTTTTATTTTTCGTAGTTGTAATCCTGACTTTCTTTTTTCAATGTCTTTGGTCCCTAACCTTTTCATCTTTAGTATGTTTGGTCCCTAACCTTTCTTAGATCAGATAACTTGGTCTTTTCTCTCAATTTTTTTGGTCCCTAACTTTTAAATTTTAATAGTTTTGATTTTTACTTTCTTTTCTCAACATCTTTTCCTCCCTAACCTTTTCATCTTTAGTATGTTTGGTCCCTAACCTTTTTTTTATTTCACACAACTTGGTCTTTTTTGACAAATTCCAACAAAAATTCAGCCAAGTCAACACCTGAATTGACCATTTGGTAAAATAATAGAGGTAAAAATAAGTACTTCGTATTTTTTCCCCTTTCATTCTTTACTTAACCATTTCTCTTTTTATGCTTTTCCTTCCAATCAGATAATCATTTGGGTGAGATAAGACATAGGACATGACAACCGTTTGAATCAAAATGTGTTGGAGCTAAAGAGTTTACTAGCAAAGGTTTTCAACCTTTTATCCCATAGTTCTATCCCTCGAAAACCTCTTCCATGTGTTCATATCCCTTATTATTTCCCTAATAAGAATACATGATTTAGTACTTGCAATCGCATCAAATGCTTATTAGATTACAACAACAGTAGCAATGAAAATGGTTCCAATCGATTTACCCCAAATCACCTGAGATTCAATGCAAAGAAATGCTCTGCAATTTCGTATAGCTTATAGGAATTGTTGCAATGCTCGTCCATTTCAAGCACCTTATTTGTGATAAAATAGATAGTTCAAAATAATAGGTTGAAAAATATAACCAAAGCAATAAAATGAATACCGAGATTTTTACGTGGAAAACTCAACTGGGAAAAACTACGGGACCTCATCCAGAAATATCTCCACTATATCGACAATGGAAATACACAAGCATCATCAATAAGGTGGATATACATCAAACAGCACCAATGGTGGATAATTATCAACAACAACAACAATATATCATCTTCCAAATACAAACTTTAAAGATAAGTGGGTAGGAAAGATCTCACTAAATAAGAAGCCAAATAGAAAATCAACTCCAGTAGAAAGGTAGAACTTGTTGAGAGGAATCCATAGGAGAAATTTCATCAAAATCAGACTTAATTTTGGCCACCAACTAAAACTTAGAAGTTGTTATTACTAAGAAATATTTCAAGCTCTCTACTCTATTTTTCGCTCTCTCTCACTTGGCTCTCACATGTACACACTCAACATAATGGAAAATGGTTTTGCATGCTTTCCTTTTTATAACACAAAGGCTTCATATTGGACAAAAATCATGGCAGACAAGCAGCCACAATTAGGCAAATTTTTTTTGGGTCTTTTATTTCTTTCCTTTTAATTAGTCAAAATATGGCCACAAGTTAGGTAAATCATATGTAACAATCTCCCCTTTACCTCAATTTGGGGACATCATCAAACCAGCTTCCTATCTACAAAATGAAAGCTCGTCTCTAGTTACAACCTTGGTCAACATGTCCGCATCATTTTCGTAAGTGTGAAATTTCTCAAGAAATAACATCCTAGAATCCAAAGCATCACGAATCTTATGGTACCTCATATCAATATGTTTAGAACGATTGTAAAAAGTGGAATTTTTACATAAATGAATAGCACTCTGGCTATCACAATAAACCACATACCTATCTTGCTTCATGCCTAATTCTTGAAGGAATTTCTTTAACCAAATAACTTCCTTACATCACTCAGTAGCTGCAATATATTTTGCCTCCGTAGTGGATAAAACAATAGATTTGCAATCTGTTTTGTCATGACACTGCTTCACTGCAAAAGTCATCAAATATCCAGAAATAGACTTTTTGCTATCAACGTCACTTGTCATGTGTTCATCTGTGTATCCATCTAGCATGGTCTTTCCATTTCCAAAGCACAAACGTAATTTGGAAGTGCCTCTAAGATACTTGAAAATTTATTTAACTGCATTCCAGTGTTCTCTACCAGGATTGGAGAGGAATCGACTGATAACCTCAACAACATGAGCTATATCTGGTCTTAAGCATACCATGGCATACATTAAACTGCCTACTGCTGAAACATAAGGAACTTTCTTCATATCTTTTTTGTATTTCTCACTTGAAGGACATTGTTTCACACTAAACTTGAAATGACCTGCAAGTGGTGTAAAGACTTCCTTAGCTTTGCCCATGTTAAATTTGTCAAGGATCTTCTCAATATACTTTTTTTTGAGATAACTAGATATTTCCATTTTGTCTGTCACATGTGATCTTCATCCCAAGAATCTGTCTAGCTGATCCCAAATCCTTCATTGCAAATGATTTGCTCATCTCTATTTTAAACTTGTTAATTTTTGACACATCGTGGCCAACAATTAACATGACATCAACATAAAGCAAGAGTATAATGAAATCACCATCAGAAAATATATGGACAAATACATAATGAACAAAAGTAGTTCTATGATATTCATGGTCTGTCATAAAAGAATCAAACTTCTTGTACCATTGTTTTGGTGTTTGTTTTAGCCCATATAAACTCTTGTTGAGTCGACATACAAGATTTTATTTACCACGTTTTTTGAACCCTTTTGGCTGATCCATATAAATTTTTTCCTCAAGATCACCGTGTAGAAAAGTTGTTTTAACATCAAGCTGTTCCATCTCCAAGTTCAAGCTAACTACCAAGAACAACTTAGATAGAGGACATCTTCACCACTTGAGAGAATATATCTTTAAAATATATACAATTTTTCTGACTGAAACCCTTTATAACCAATCTGGCCATGTATCTTGGATGTGAGCTATTTTTTTCAATCTTCGACTTGTATACCCATTTGTTCTTGAGTGTTCTTTTTCCATTAGGAAATTTTACCAAATCATAAGTGTGATTCTCATGGAATGATTTTATTTTCTCTTGCATAGTTGCCATCCACTCATTTTTCTTCTCATGATTAACAAGACCAATATATGACTTTGGCTCTCTACTATCTATTAACATAACAAATTCATTAGGATCATACCTGGTGGGAGGTCTTCTATCTCTAGTGGACCTTCTAGGATGGATACGAGGTGATGGAGCCTGTGGTGGCTCTGGTTCAGGAATAGGAGTATTATCATGAACATCATGTTGCTCTGTATGTGGCTAAACTCCCCTATTATTAATATCAATTGGTAGTGAAGAAACTGGATCTAGGTCAACTGGAATTTCAACTGAGGATTTTAATTTCTCAGTTTTGTCCAAGTCTTCAATAGTCTGATCTTCAAGAAAGATGGCATCTCTGCTTCTGACCAAATTTTTATTAATAGGATTTAATAATTTGTATCCAAACTCTTTATGTCCATATCCCAAGAAAATACACTATTTAGATTTTCCATTAAGTTTTGATCTCTCATCATTTGGAATATGAACAAATGCTCTGCAACCAAAGACTTTCAAATGCGTAAATGAAATATCTTTTCCTGTCCAAATTCTCTGGGGAATGTCACTATCCAAAGGAACAAAAGGAGAAAGATTGATCAAATCAACTGATGTCCACATTGCTTCACCTAGAATGATTTAGGCAACTTGACATTTGAAAGCATACATCTGACCCTTTCAGTAATTGTCTTGTTCTTCCTCTCTGCCACACCATTCTGTTGCGGAGTTTTTGGAACTATCTTATCAAGTCTGATGCCATGAGTCTGCATGAACACATTTCAATTGTTTTACAATTTCTCTTTTAA
Source organism: Apocynum venetum (assembly GCA_019593545.1). Lineage (NCBI taxonomy): Eukaryota > Viridiplantae > Streptophyta > Magnoliopsida > Gentianales > Apocynaceae > Apocynum > Apocynum venetum. Next base: position 2,748,105 of record SRSM01000149.1, read on the forward strand.
TTTTGTTGTGAAAGACTTTGAATACTTCTAAGATCTGTTCTTTATATTTCAAAGGAAAACACCAAACTTTTCTAAAGAAGTCATTAATAAAAGTAACAAAATATAAAGCACCACCGAGAGATCTATCTTTCGTGTAACATATATTAGTATGAATCAATTCCAAAAGATAGATACTTCTGGAAGGAGAAAGATTTTGAAATGCAACTTTATGTTGTTTACCATAAATACAATCAACACAAGGTTTTAAAGTGTTACATTTGACTTAAGGAAGAATATTCTTTTGAGCAAGAATATGGAGCCCTTTAACACTTATGTGCCCAAGCCTCTTATGCCAAATATCAATGGAAGAATCTTGAACTGCATTAATTTCACCTTGTTTCAATTTTCCATTCATCAAACACAATGTATTGAATTTCTTCCCTTTAGCAATAACAAGATTTCCACGAGTGAGTTTCCATTTTCCACCACCTTCAGTGTTGTGATAACATTTATCATCATGTTTACCAGTAGAGATAAGATTGAAACGCATCTCAGGAACATGTCTCACATTTTTAAGAACAAGAGTACAATCGGTATCTATATCTACAAATACATCCCCAATGCCAACTACAATGCATGAATCGTTTTTTCCTATTTTGACTTCATCAAAATCACCAGTTGTGTAAGATGAGAAGAAGTGTCCGTGAGGAGTCATGTGGAATGATGCACTAAAGTCAACAACCTACTCACAATCATGGCTAGCAGTATTGACCAAACTATCTTCACAACATATAAATACATTCTCATCTTCGATTGTCACTGTTGTTGTAGTATAATCTTCTTCATTTACTTTCTTGAATAGTCTGCACTGATTCTTGTAATGTCCAAATTTTTGACAATGATAACACTAAATATTTTTTCTTGACTTGGATATTTCTCTAAACCTATAATTCCTGTTAAATAACATTTTTGCTTCTTCCCCTTCTACATTTCTTTTCTGTTAATAAAGTTTGTGGCTCAGGATCAATGCCTTGGTCTTTTCTCCTGGTTTATTTATTAAGTAAAGTCTCTTTGGCTTGATTTAAAGTCAATACACCATTTGGAGTAGAATTACTGACTGACACCACTATGGTTTCCCAACTATCAGAAAGTGATCTGAATTACTAGCTTGCACTTCATCATCTAAAATCAGTTTCATGTCTGCTAATTGGTTGAATAAGTCCTGGAAGGTACTCAAATGTTCAAACATATTGGCACCATCTTTGTATCTTAACCGAGTAATCTATCTTAACAGAGAAGCCTTATTCATACCAATTTTACTTTCACATAAACTTTCTAATTACTGCAAAAGTACATCAACCATTTTCTCTTTGGAGAAATGGTGAAAATGCTTTGGTCTATCCACCGTCTAATTGTACCAATAGTTCTTATAAGCATCTGCTCCTATTGTTTATCAATCAAATCAGTTGGTCTACCCTCATCTCCAAGAATTGGATCAAACAAATCTTTACAAAATAAAGATTTTTCATTCTAGGTTTCCACATAGAATAATTTGAGGTAGTCAATTTAATCATAGTCCCAGATGACTTATCCATTTTATCCATACAGGTATTTAACCAACTACACCTCTGATACAACTTGCTGGGAAAAATTACTCCGATACTACAAATTAATTATTTATGCAAATCCAAAATCAATCCAATTTTCCCCTACTTGTGATAAAATAGATATTTCAACATCATAGACTGAAAAATATAACCAAAGCAATAAAATGAACACTGAGATTTTTACGTGGAAAACCGAACTTGGAAAAACCACGGGACCTCGTCTAGAAATATCTCCACTATATCAACAATCGGAATACACAAGCATCACCAATAAGGTGGATATACATCAAACATCACCAATGACGGATAATCATCAACAACAACAATATATCATCTTCCAAATACACACTTTAAAGATAAATAGGTAGGAAGGATCTCACCAAATAAGAAGCCAAATAGAAAATCAACTCTAGTAGAAATGTAGAGCTTGTTGAGAGGAATCCACAAGAGAATTTCATCAAAATCAGACTTGATTTTGACCACAAATTGAAATTTAGAAGTTGTAATTACTGAGAAATATTTCAAGCTCTTTGTTTCGTTCTCTCTCACTTGGCTCTCACATGCACACACTCAATAGAATGGAAATTGGTTCTGCATGCTTTCCTTTTTGTAACACAAAGACTTTATATTGAACAAAAATCATGGCAAATAGCCACAATTAGACATCATTTCTTATTTTCTTTTTGGCTTTTCTTTCTTTCCTTTTAATTAGTCAAAATATGGTCACACGTTAGGTGAATCATACCTAACAATAAGGACTAAGTCGTGCAAAATAGAAAAGATTAAGAACCAAATCTCCTATGAATAAAATTTTACGGACTAAAAAAATTGAAAAAAAATAACATGCACCAAAATTATCAAAAATAAAAAGATTAGGGACGAAAAAATTTGAAAAAGAACAAGACCAAAATTATTGAAAATAAAATGGTTAGGGTGGACCAAATATTAGTACTACCATGCAATACTAATAAATTTTAAAAGTTTGTATGTGATTATATTATTATTCTTTATTATTATTAGAAGACCCCACTATTATAAATTGACTTGTGCTAAACTTTATAGATATGAAAGACTAATCAATTGATTATAAAAGAAAGAACTAATCAATTACTAATATACATATCAAAATAAGGTAACTTAATGGTAAAACACGATTCATTCATACTATTAAGTCATGAATTTAAATTCCCTCTTGCCTTCTCCATATGTAATAAAAAAATAGTAATATACTTTAAACAAAGTATTTCAATTTTCAAATGCACTCAAAATATTTTTCATTGTCATAAAACTTCTTGCAAGTGGTCCACTTGCCTACTTCTCTTTTTCTCGACTTCCCATGAGTTATTAATTCTTAAACCATTTCTTCTTTTTGTGATCTTCTTGCCTACCAAACTCCACCTCTTGTGGTATTTCCATAGAGATACCAATAAATATTTATTTCTTTTGTATGTTGGTGTTTCAATCTTTATACACCTAAATATTATGGATCATCCAAGATATAATATACCTAAAAGTCGATTGAGACTCCACAACAATGAACGAGACGGAAATAGAGGAAAATATGAGGGTTGACCATCTTTTAATTGAAGACATAAATCTCAATTTAACAATTTTTCTACTATTAAAATAAGCTATTTTGACAATTAAGCATAAATCGAATAAATATCATCGTGACTAGTTTCTTTTACTATTGCGAAGACTATAAAAAGAATGAAATATTTGTTGGAATAAATAATAAATATGCTAAATTATACGAAGCATTTTTACATTAATCAAATGGTCAAAAATAATTGTCTTAAATGTTTAATAAAACTCCATAAACTAGTCTAGAAGAAATATTTAATTATAACTAAAGATAAACATAGAGATACATAGATATAAGTTTATATATATTTATTTCATATTAAAGTAACAAATTTCTAGCTAAATTTAATCAAACTACAAAAAGTCAAAAAATAATGGTCTTTCTATTTATATATGTGCTACTCTACCTTTTCCAGATTATACCTGCACAATGACTGCTTACCTATATGATTGAAAAACTTGAAACGTTGGCGTGCTGCAATGTGCCTGACCTGTTTAGATATACTACTTTTTTTTTTTTTTTTTGGTGAATGCTTTAGATATACAACAGTCTACAGCTAATTAGTTTACTTTATTCGGGGTGAACAATGTTAATGATTAATTAACTACTACTACTACTACTAATAACTTGCTCAATTGTTCTTCCAAAATCCTAGAATAGGTTCCTTTCAAATCCATTTTTTTTTAAAGGTTTCTTTCAAAATGAAATCCTTTGGTGATTAGGAACCACTGGGTTTCTAATTAGGCAATGGAAGTGTTTTCACTCCAATGAAGGTAACAGTAAGCATGGACCCATGAACAAAAATTAACTATCTTAGGTAGTCAGCATATGAACAACCAACAATGTTTTCTTAGTATTTGAAGTTTTTAATTATGATTTTTACTAAAAGTGTGAATTCTACCAAACATAAATTAAGATAATCATAAGCATGGAAAGGTTGTTGAATAAGAACATGTCTTTGCTCCAATCATAAACATGGTGTCATTTTCCTTGATTATTTTGTAAGGTGAAGTGCGGAATAATCAATTTTTCCAAGTCAATCCACGCCATGCAAAGTTTCAAAACCTTTCTTCTCTAACACTAGATCGTGTGAGAATGGAAATATCCTGTTAGATTTGAAGTTTCGTTTATCTGGCTATAGTTTGTATTGGTTTGCTATTATGGCTAGGGCAGATGAGCAGCCACACGAGAGAACGTGCATGCATGCATATCTTAGGATTCGTCGTAAAATTACATTCGATAAATATATTGAACAATAACGTATGTATTTTTCATTATTATCTTTTAGTACGTAGATCAGTGTTTCAACAAATCATCAGATTTGAACTCTTGAACAAATTATATACTTTTGTTTTTTTTGAAAAGCAATAGTTTATCAAACAAATTATATACTAGCCATATATATATATATATATATATAATATCTATGTGTGTGTGTGTGTATGGCTACTGGTATCAACCTTTATCAATAATAAATTTTTTGTGATCCTTGAAAAAAATTAGAAAAAAAGGTATCTTCTATTTTTCCTTAAAGCTTAGTGCATTTCTAAATTGTGATAAATACTTAAAATAAAAGAGAGTATATGCCATGCCCTTATCACCTTTTGTCATCTCTTTCACATTATTATAGATCAACTTAATGAAAGTTTTAATTCTATACATTTTGTAGCACAGAATGCTAGCACCTCTGCTCTCTGTCTGAAAAAACTAAGCTAAAAAAGGGTCATACTTTTTATGTATGAATCGATACAGTTCCTTCTACTGTACTTTCAATTCCTTAATGAATCTTTCATTTGCCTAAAAAAAGGGGAAAATAAAACGAAGAAAAAAAAGCATGTGCCCTGCGAACCAGTTTTTGAAATGAGTAGGTTGAGGAAAAAAAAAGACAACTATTTTAACAATGTTTCTGTCATACATGAGAAATATGATGCATAGATGTTGAATCAAACATAAAATTTACAGATTTTCAAGTGGTAGGCTAGATATGATCATATGCCAATGTCGTAGTCTTCATGCAATATATGCCATAATGCCAAAACTTCAAGATTGATGTGCGCAGTGTCGTAGGCCCAGTGATTATTGTTATTCTTTTAACATATGCGCACATCAATCTTGAAGTTTTGGCATTAAAATTATCGTTCTAGAATTACAATCCCATGGGAATTGAAATGGCCTTTTTATTTGTACCAAAATTACAATAATGTTTTGGCCAGGCCTGACGCGGTCATCACGAAGGACTATTTCAGACTTGAAAGTTTGAGTCAGTCCAGTGTGATCAGAATTTTCTCCTTGACCTATTCTGGCTAGGCCGAACCGCTCGAATTATCATCTCTAATGTTGTTAATTCCAATCCTCTATCCATGCGATCAACCTGAGGGATAAAAGCTAGTAAAAAAGTTGCATTTTTTTTTTCCTTTTAGTTATACGATATTATTTCCTCTTTCTTATGCTAATCACAATTTAGGAATTTTTATGAAATCAATATAGCATCCTCTTTCTTATGCTTATCACAATTTAGGAATTTTTATGCAATCAATATAGTCTTTTTTTTCCTCCTAGTTATGTCTATTTTTTTTTTTCGCTTAGGCTCGACTAATTCAAAGTTTGATTCAGATAGATCCGGAAAAGTTTTTATTCTTACTTAGGAGTAATTGTATGACTTAAAGCTTTTTTAACATAACTCACAAACATGAGACAAACTCATGACTGCATATTGTTGTCACTCACTGCTAGCTAATAGAGTTAGTCATAATTTAGACTACCAGGTCGATAAGTCCTTAATCAACAGTTGAGCCAGGTTCCGATGACCACAAAACAGTTTTAAATCTCGACTAGATTAGTCGATGTAGGTTGTTGAGTCCGTAAAAACTATTTTTAGGAATGAGTTCTTGTAGCAACTATAGAAATCTTCCAACGTCTCTTGGTGCAATGCAAAATTGGAATAGTTGGACATTGATTAAATAGTTTTGTGCTTAGATGGGACAAATCTATAATTAATTTGCTGTTTTGTTATGGAAACAAAACCATATTTTTGCTACATTTCAATTAGCTTCCATTTTATTGATATATATACACACATTTAGCAATTTTATCCTAGAGGAAGATTCATTTTACTTTTAAACAACCAAATCATAGCGTTATCTGCGCTAGAAAATTAATTTGGTACGGCTTTAGTAGCTAAATGTAGCACATATTGCACTATCACAAAGAGCTAACTAATTTGAACCAGCAAAGACCCCCTCCCCCCCCCTCCAGAAATGCCCCAAAAAAAAAACACTTTTCTGTGGGAAAAAGGCTCTATCTCTCACTCTCACGCAATATCAATAGTTAGTCTATATAAATCAAGAACCGTCTTATTCTTCAAAGCACCTGACTGTGAGGTCCCATTAATTATCTTCTTCATCTTCTTTGGGAAGAAAATTAATTTTGGGGCATGGGTTCTTGTGGTTTTCCAGTGTATGTGAAGAAAAGTGAGGTGGTTGCAGCACTGTGGCCCATGCATGAGCACTGGTTGCCCATGTCGAACTTGGATTTGCTTCTTCCACCTCTGGGATTTGGAGTTTTCTTGTGCTATAAGAAAGAGAGCACTGATGATCATTTAGACTTAATTAATTCCACACCTGAAACCAGCTGCATGGTTAGTCTAATCAAGGAGGCTCTTGCTCAAGCATTAGTTTCCTTTTATCCATTAGCCGGAGAAATCGTGCAGAACCACCTTGGAGAACCCCAGCTTCACTGCAACAACCGCGGTGTCGAATTTGTCAATGCTTATGCTGAAACTGAGCTCAGGGATCTCGACCTTCATCTTCCTGATATTTCTGTTCAAGGAAAACTCGTCCCTTTGAAGAAGCAAGGAGTGCTTTCTGTTCAGGTAGGTACAGTGCATCTTAAACGGTTGATTCAACTTCTTCTTTCTTTCAAAATACACCAAAATTAATTGTGAACACTATGATTTCGAGTATATGACCTTTATAATATATATAAGACCGCTTTTTTAATGAAACTACATTTACTTGTCGTTAAATTCAACTTTTATCAGTTTAAACTTTTTAGATGAATTATGGATATTCATAACCTTTTACCTATCAATTTGAGAAAACGACAAACATTTTTCTTTTTGTCTACCTAGACCTAGACCATAGATAATGGAAGATTCATGAAGAAGCCACGTACACAAATGATTCCAGTTTGTATAGAATCAAACTATTAGCCAGTCATCCATCGCTTTCACCAGAAAATTTCATTCATGTTGAATCAATATGAAAAGCGTATTACATGCAATACATGTTGTACAACCTCTTAATACATAAATATTAAAAAATAGATTCTCCTATGAATTTTCTCATCCTAGCATATTTTTATACTCAGATAAATGGGATTATATTTTCCCAAGAACAATTCATAACTACACGGAAACGGAAACAAGAAAAGAAAAGAAAAGAGGGGGCCAAAATTAGGTTAGGAGAAAAAGAATTTGGCCTGCCTGTATTCTATATTCAACATGATCATGCTCCTATATATATTTCTATTCTTGTAAACTTCAAGTAGAAAATTTTCGTAGGATTATGACATATATAGAATCTTATTGATTAGAGTTTATCTTTGAATTTGCAATTACATATGAAACTATATATCTTTTGTGTACATATGAAGGTAACGGAACTCAAATGTGGTGGCCTGGTGATTGGGTGCACATTTGATCACCGAGTAGCCGATGGCCACTCTGCCAACCTTTTCTTTACTTCATGGGCAGAAATTGCTCATGCGAAAACAACAACTTACACACCAAACTTCAGGCGTTCAATGTTCAATCCTCGTCACCCTCCTCGATACGATTCATCGATCGATGAATTGTACGTCCCAATATCAACCCTACAACCTCGGAAAGAACTCCAAGGTTGTAAGGATGATCTTGTGAGTCGAATTTACTACATCAAAGGTGAAGAAATGGACCTCCTCAAATCTCAGGCGAGTTATAACGGATGCAAGAGAACAAAATTCGAGTCCTTTAGTTCCTTCTTGTGGAAAACAATAGCACAAGGTGAATGCGAACACATCAAGAAAATTAAGCTAGGAATTGTGGTTGATGGACGTCAAAGGCTAAAAGAAAAAATAGATAAAAAACTATCAATGCAAAATTATTTTGGAAATGTGCTTTCAATTCCTTATAGTGAAGTAAATGTGAGTGAGCTCAAGAAAATGCCACTTAAAGAAGTGGCAAACATGGTGCATGCATGCATAGAGAACGCATCCAATGAAGAACATTTTCTGGGATTGATTGATTGGGTTGAAATACAGAGACCAGAACCTGCCATGGTGAAAATTTACCACAAAGAGAGTGATGAGGAAGAAGCCATAGTTGTGTCATCAGGACTGAGGTTTCCAGTGTCTGAGATAAATTTTGGATGGGGAATGCCACATTTCGGGTCGTACCATTTCCCTTGGGGTGGCGAAACCGGGTATGTTATGCCGATGCCTAGTGCAAGCCGAGAAGGAGACTGGGTTGTGTACATGCATCTCAAGAATAAGCACTTGGATATGATGGAGAAGCAGGCTGCTCATGTGTTCAGGCCTTTGAGTTCCACCTATTTGAACATCATGCAATGACTCTTTCATGGACTTGAACCTTGCCTAGATTTACAAAAAAAGAAAAAAATGAATTTATTTAGTGTAAACATTATGTGTTTATTGTTTTCTCATGTTTTGAATGATCTCAATGGTTGTGCTATCAGTCATTTTGGTACTGCTGGGGGTAGATGTAAATTATAAATATTTCAGTTTAATGCAAGAGGAATTTTATTTTCTTGTTTTGTTTAAAAATTCGAATTGCCAAGTGCATAGATGATATATATGGACCGGAAGAAAATTCTCAAACTATGACTTTTTTTACATTTTTGATAAATCAAACTATGACTTTTTTCATCTATAAATATAACTTCTTATAAATACATCTCCCTCCACTCCTTTTTATAACTCCTCAGTAGCATTTTTACATGACCCCAGATAATATTTTAGTTACTACAATACCTTTATTTATCTTGTTTTAAGAATAAGAAAGAGGAAATAAATAGGTGAGAAAAGAGGAAAGTTTTGTCTTGAGAATAAGAAAGAGATAATTTATTTTTTTTTAGAAATAAGAAAGTGATGAAGAGAAAATAAAGTCTCTTCTTTAAAATAAAAAAAATATGAGAGAAAAATAATGATAAATGAAGATAATATTAAAAGCAAATTGCAATAAAAAGGGAATGAATTATTTCATCAACCAAGGCTTAGAGGACATAAACCAAAACAAGGAAGCATGGATGTTTCCAAGTGCCATGAGAGAAAAAAACAAATTATCACCAACATCCACAACGAATCCTATAACAAATTATAAAGAAGCTCAAAAGATAATTAAGGAATATGCAATTATAAGGCCCCTACTAGCACAGATGCGTAGACTAGCACACATAACCCAAGACCTAAAGTTCTTGAGTTAGACACCTGGCCTTCATGTAATAATAAAATAAAAGCCGTGGTGGCTTGAAATGAAGTAGACCATGTGCCTTTGTCCGGGCATCCTTCTAGATTGCTTGCGCGTCTTCCAAGCTACTCATTTTCCAAATTGGAATTTTAACAAAAAAAAATGTAATGTTTTGTTCAAAAATGCAAAATTTGCCTCAAATTTACCTTCATTTGGATCCCACTTTTCTTGCTTATTGGCATATCTTCCTTGTTTCGTAACACACTCGAAAGTCTCTTTAGAGAGAATTTTAGAGAGATAAAGAGGAAAAAAAGTGCAAGAATAGGTACGTAAAAAGCGATTGTCGCATTTACCAATAAGGTACAACGTTTAGCAACTCCAAAATATCCACGAGTTATTTTTGAAAGCCTCCTTAAGCCACCCCCCCCCCCCCCTCTATCCACTTCGGAAAACCATATACAAACTCCATTTCCCTCTAGTTCCTCATACGCTTACCCGATAAAAAATGAGCAAGAAACATTTGCATTCTCTTCAGACTCACACTTGTCTTATGCATCAAACTACTTTGTCCCCACTTTTCTTTTCTTTCTCACATCTCTTTTGTTACAATCTCTACCAACAAGCAATATATATTAGAAAAGAAAAGGAGAAAGACAGAGAGAATAGATTAATTTCTATCAAAAAATTAGATAAATAAAAAGTATTAGAAGATATTGTTTTGACATTTTTATTTGGTAAGTCAGCTAGATTTACATGACATGTATATATACAATTTTATAATCCTCCCTCCCATTTCAATTGTCCACTTTGAATTTTCACTCAAATTTAAAAAAGTATTGAAAATTATAATTATGCAACTAAATTCAAAAAATTGTCCTTATTTAATTGCTATTGTGTAAGTATATTAGTTTCAAAATTTGTGTTAAATAACCCTTCCTTCAATTCTTATTCAAAAACACTAGTGAATATTCATTTTTTTCATATGTTGTGATTCATTGAAAACAAATCAGCACTAATACTTTACATATTGCTAAAAATTAAACTTTATATCTTCAAGATTAAATAAGGGTAAAATTGTAAAAGTGTCAACTAAATTTTGAAACTGGACAAGGTAAAACATAGGGCATGGGCAACTGCTTGAATCAAATGCTGTTGGAGCTAACAATTTTGCTAGCAAATTATCTCAACCTTCTCTCCCATAGTTCCATCTCTCAGAAACCTCTTCCAAAGTGTTCATATCCCTTTTTCTTTCCCTAATAAAAATATATGATTCAGTACCCAAAGTCACATAAAATGTTTATTAGATTACAACGACAGTAGCGGTGGCAATAGAATCAATTTAACTCTGAAATTTTGTATAGCCTATAGGAATTGTTGTAATGCTCATCCATTTCAAGTATGGTAGATTGTGTATGAAAGCATATGAAGAAGAGGAGGAAATTGAGCCACCTAGTATTCCACATACTATAAATGATGATATAGAGGAATGAGATAGATTATCTTCCAAATTTCACTATGTTGTCTTCCACATAGTTAAAAATTATCTAGATTGTAAATGATAACATAGAAGAAGGGGAGATTGATTAAGCTTTCAGATTTCACTCTGTTCCACCTAATTAAAAATTGTGTAGATTTCGAATGGAGGTTGTGAATTTGAAGAAACACTAATTGGAGGGAGGGTGTCTCGAATGTACAATGAGAAAAGCATGGCTCGATGGAGGATCACAGAGAAGTTCTATATATGTGAGATTGGAGGGGTAGTGTCTTAAATGTTCCAATTGAACAGCCAGATATGTGGACTGGTAATACTTACACTACCCAAATGATGAGTTTCAAGTGGAAGTATAATTTATAGGAGTTGAATAGCTGCTGAAATCTTCTCCTAGAGTTTTATCTATTAGTGTCAGATTCTTGCAAAATCATATTGGTCATTGGCAGAATGGCTTTGTTGTGCAAAAACGTGTCAAAATATCAATTAAGAGATAATAAGGAACAAAATAACAAAAGAGAAAGAGACATAAAAATTTAAGTGGTTTGGCAATGTGCCTACATCCATGGAGGGAGATATCAATTTCCACTAATATAATGAATAAATGTGGAATACAAATTTATCTCAACCTCACTTCCCAAAACACTCTTTTTTCTCAAATATATTCAAGAAAATAATTCTTGAATATTACAAAGAAATAACTCTCCAAATTGTATTCACAAGACTTGAATACTCAAATTGCTCCAAAGAACTATCACATGAGCATTACTAACTCTTTCTTGCCTTTCTCGGATGATCAAATGCCAAGAGAAGCCTCCTATTTATACTGAACATATTAATGTTTCATGTTCATTTTTAGGCTGCCAAAACATTCCCACAAACTTATTGTTTTTGACAGCTGCAATAGAAATAGTAAGGCAGCAGCAAACTTTGAAGACAAAGTCTTATTTGGCTTAATTTTCCCAAACTTTCAAAGTCTTCATAGTAGTAATCTGAAACCATGTTCATCAATCTCCACCTTGGTTTCAGATCTCTAGAACAAAATGAGAAAAAGTGTTTCCAAATGTGCCTACTGGCACCATGTACCCGAAGGTCTTCAAATTCGTAGGATGTGTATCAAGTTCAAACAGTGATTGACCTTGATCATTGTTATCACCTTGGTCAACATATTTGCAAGATTATCCGTAGGCCTTATCTTTTGAAGCATAATGTTCCCTTCTTCAACTATCTCTCAGTAAAAAATGATATCGGACATCAATATGCTTTGTTCTTGCATGATATACCTAGTTCTTGGCTAAGTGAATAGCACTCTAGCTATCACAATTCATACTGATGTATTTATGATCAAATCCCAATTCACCATGTAGACCTTGCAACAAAATAAGTTCCTTGAAAGCTTCTCCAACTGCCATATATTTTTCCTATGTTGTAGACAAGACAACTATTGACTGCAAAGTATACTTCCACTTACTGGAGCTTTAGCAAGAGTGAATACATAACCAGTAGTTGAACGTTGTTTATCCAAATCACTGGCATAGTTAGAATCAACATCCAACCGTGCAGTGACCAATTGAATCATCCCGCTCAAATATTAAAACATAATCCAAAGGTTTCAAAATATACCTCAAAATCCATTTCAGAACTTGTCAATGTCCTTTTCCACGATTGTGCATATATCTGCTTACTACTCCAATAACATATGAAATGTCAGATTTGGTACACATCATTGTGTACATCAAGCTACTGACAATGGAACATTTGACATGCACTCTCTATCTTCATCTATATTGGGAGACATTTTAGAGCTAAGTTTGAAATGAGGAGAGTGGAATACTGACAGGTTTTGTCTGCTCTTTCATGCAAAATGATGTTGTATTTTTCTCAAATACAGCTTTTTAGAAAGACAAACCTTACCCTTCTTTCTATCTCTACTGATTTCCAGGCTGAGAATTTTCTAGGCTTCTCCAAGATCTTTCTATCTTAAATTCTTTACTTAGCTAAATCTTCAACTTTTTGATTTCTTTACAATTATTTGAGGAGATCAACATGTCATCAATGTACAAAAGAAGGTAGATAAAAGAACCCTCTTGTAGCTTGTTAAAATACACACAATAGTCAAACTTACTTCATGTGTATCCTTGCTTGAGCATAAATTTGTCAAATTGTTTGTAACATTGTCTTGGAGATTGTTTTAATCCATATAATGACTTGTCAAGTTTACATACCAAATCTTCTTAATCAGCAACTTTGAAACATTCTCGTCGGATCATATAGATTTCCTCTTCTAAATCACCGTGTAAGAAAGTTATCTACAAGCTCCAAATCTAACTATGCTACCAAAGCCATTAGAATTATATTAGATGAATGCTTTAGAATTGGAGAAAAATACCTCATTGTAATCTATTCCTTCCTTTTGAGCATAACCTTTTTTGCCACCAGTCTAGCCTTGTAGTGAACATTATTATTATTAGTCTAGCCTTGAGCATCCAATTGCCTTCTTACCTTTCAGTAATTGTGTCAAATTCCAAGTCTTGTTCTTGTACAGTGACTGCATTTCTTCCACTTTTTGTATTTTGAACTTTGAATTACTTCTCAATAGGTAAGAGGAATATCATTATCTATAATTGGAGGTGCATATGTCACCATATCAACAAATGCTGGTTTTTGAATCTCACGCCCTGGTCTTCTAAGTGCAATAGATCTAGGGCTGGCAAAACAAGCGAGTCAGGTTGAAATAATGTGAGCTTGGAATGTTGAGGCCCAGCCCAACCTCTACAGGGGCCATGGGCCAAAATAGCCTGAAAATTTATAAATTTTTTTAAAAAATTATGATATTATGTTGGCTGAAAAAACAAACCTACTAAACCATTTCCAAACAAATAAAACATTTATAGACTTATTTTAACCAAAAAACCAGCCAACTATGTCATCTCAACTTCAACAAACTAACGAACAATTTTACAATAGAATGTTATGTAATGTTCATACAATTTTACACCAAAAACTTCTAAAACAAACCAACCATCTTCAAACAAAAAAAAAAATTAAACCATCAAACACAAACATAATGCTCATTCCTTTACAACATAAACAAAAAAACAAAACATTTAAACCATCAAACATAATGTTTATTCCTTTCCTGCAATATGTTTACTCCAAAAAATTCTAATACAAACCATCTTGAAGCAAAAAAAAAAAAAAATCAAATCCTGAATTACATCATTAATTAAAAATAACATTAGAATCTCCTTTAGGCACCCGTATCTCCTCCACGTCTTGTAGTTGTGCATCTATAATTTATTAAAAAAGAAGAAAGAGTTAGTAACTAAAATGAAACATTGAAATTGATGAAATGCAAATAAAAATTGCATGTAAAAATAATAATATTGAAACGCATCTCAGGAAATAATAATTACTATATAATTACGGGAAATTCCAACTTTGAAACCATACAACCAATTACATGTACAGATGAGGGCTTGCACATTTTCTGGGAGCAACCAACTTCTATACTTGTTTAAGATTCGACCACCAATACTAAACGAAGATTTTGAAGTCACTGTTGTGATTCGAATGCTCAAAATGTCACAAGCCATTATTGCAAGTTGAGGAAAATGATACTTATTTAACTTCCAATACTCGAACACATCTAAGTCACTACCAACAATGCATCATTCCTCCAAGTATATTTCAAGTTGGGAATTCCCATCATTCGAAGACATTTGCCTCATTTCTTGATAATATTCCTAAAATTAGGCCAAAGGAAAATATAATTGCATTACAAAAATATATTACAATGAAGGATAGTTATCTTACATCTTCAATGAACATCATAGATGATAATATTGTTTCACTTGGTTGTGTTCTAGAATGAGATTGATTATCTCTTGATGTTCCATTGTGTTCATATTCATTAAATAGCCTATGCAAAACATCTTTAACTCTATTAACTTTTTCTTGATAAGTATGTGGATAAAGCCTTTTATAAACAAAGGTTAAAAACCTCCATTTTTTTGTGGGTCAACAACAGATCCTAGTGATAGGGATCCTGACATTTTTTGTCTATCTAGCAAAGCCCCCATATCATGATAGGGATTGCATGACATTTATCTATTGTTGATATGTTTACTACTAACACTAAGAGGAAGAATAATGATGATGGCAAAGAAGATGGTAGCGGAAGCTCAAGTTCTAAGAAATGTAGAGCCATTATCTGCATTACTTTTGGAAAATTCTATTATATCATCTATATTCATACTATTTGATACAAAATTTATATTCCAGTCCAATAATAATTACCTGAAAAAAAGGGCAATTCTAAATCAAAGTTTTAAAAAAAAATCAGTACAACAAAGCTACATTGATGGTTTAAAAAATTTAGTGCAGCAAAAATTCAAGACTGTAATATAGTTGAATAATCATGCTTGAATGAAAAGGCCAAAAAAAAATAGTACAACTTCAATTATTTAACCCACAATCTTTTACAGTAATATTAATTTTTAGAATTTAGAAACATAGAAATAATATGTTAAGGATCAAAATGTTCAGATAGAGACATCTTATATTCTACCACTTTCTACTAATAATATGTTAACATATTTTCAACTAATAATATTCTACCACTTTCACTTCCAACTAACTACTAAGTCATTAAGCTAATTAATTAAACCAGTTCAGATAGAGAATTTTTATGTTGATAATCATGCAGCTTTCGATTTCTTAATGATTCTCACAAGCCCTTTTCAAACTTCTAATTTGAAACATATTGCTAATCACTGCAACAAAGACAAGTCCCCTCCTTCCATACTACTAAATCACTAAGTTATTACTCATTAACACAGAGTCAACTATTATTCTTGGAAGAAATCTCAAAAAGGTGTCAAAACTAGAAACCCGAACGAAATAGCAAAAAAAAACGAAATTTGACCTACAAGCTGGAAGTTAGCTGGAAAATGAAATCTCAAAAGGGCATCAAAACTATAAACATTTTCTTGAATTAAATAGCAAAAACAAAAATTGACAAAGTCTGCCTTGTAGCAGTCTTGCAGATGCAACTTGTAGTTGTACACGTTACTTACCAAAGCACAGATTGTCTCCTAATGTCACAAATAGTAACATGTTGATGAGATTGTATGTGCAAAATTATCATTTTGCCCCTGGTTTTTGTGCCTATAAATACATAGCTTGTTTTTATTAATTTTTTTCCAATTTAGTTTCAATCGTCTTAATTTATTTTTCAATTTATTTCTTTTATTATCATCTTCATATTAAAATTGTTTCCATAACTTTTAGAATAATTTTTCAAGTCTTTTTTGTGATATTTAGGGAGTTTTATCTTTTAATTTCTCTTTCCAATATTTATAGATTTCATCTTATATTTATTAAATATGTATTGTGATTAATTTGCTTTTGTTAGCAATGATATGTGTTAAGTTATTCATAAATAGAATTATAAGATAATTTTCTTTGTACTTAATTTCTAATTGGATTTAATTAACTGTATGTATAGTCGATTTACCCGCATAGTCTTTATTATTTTTACTTTATGCACTTTAAATATCTCAAATGACTAGCTAAGCCACTTAATTAATTTAATTTCTTTTTATATCTTTTATTAAGAATTTATTTCTTTTTTATTGAAGGTTAAGACCCTATAGTTTTAGCTTAATTTACTTAAATGGCCGATTAAACTGTTTAATTTGTTTAGTTAATAGAATTCAATCTTTCATTATATATATATATATATATATATATATTCATGTATTTATTTAATATATACTTTCATATATTAATTGAGTATTTATATAATTTATGTTTTAATTATTACAATAATTAATTGGACTAACAATCTAGTTAATAAATGTGATTATATAGCTAGGATTATTAATCTTGTATTAATTATTCAACTAGCATCTATTAGTTTAATTGAGTTGCAACTATTGGATTAATTAAATTAGTAGCAGAATTATGTAATTTAAATTGTATATAATTGAAGCTGATTGCTATATACAATTTAATGTTGGTGATGCCTTATCTTATTTACTTAATGAAATTTGATTGAGCATCCTATGTTCGCTGGTTGATAGTAATATTTAATTAAATTAGATATTAATATATTTGAGCTGATCGAGATTAATATAATTTATAAATATAGGAATCTATCTGAGTTGATCGGGATTCTAAAATTAACTACTTAAGAATATCTTTATCTATAATTAATCTCATGAAAATATAACTTGATACTAGTTCCTTGCTAACGCTTTTTATATAATTTGTATTCCATAAATCCTTTTTAATTACGGTTCACAATATCCGAAACCCCCAAAACATTTTATGATTAATTGTTTTAGTTAAAGAGTTGACAAACCTCTATAGATACTATCCTTACTTTTTCTATCTACATAGGAACTATTAGATTTAATTTGATAGTTGTACAATATGCTTTTGACGAGCGTGTCGTTGCGCTATCAAATTAAATTTCAAATTTAACCAACTTATGCAGTTATGACAAGTAAGGGTCGAACTCACATGAACTTGTAAAATCTCATAATAAGTAAACTGATCGAAATTAGGGCGAAAATATTCAATTTTTATCTAAAATAATAAAACTTTAAATAAAATAACTCACAAATTAATTAAAAATCAATGAATAGAAAAACGTTAGCAAGGACTTTGTATTTCGGTCTTATTTATTCAGGATTAATCATTGATAATAACCTATTTGAGTAGTAACTTAGAATTTCGCGTAGCGTCGCAAATTCCAATTCATGTAAAAGTTAGTTTAATTCCTGAGAAGCACGGAAAATTAACTTAAACCTTATTAAACTAAATTATCGAATCACTCGCATAAAAATAGTCAATTAAGTTATTAAGCTCAAGGACAATATCAACATAAATTACATAAAATTAATGGTCGATTAAAATCATGCAATTCGTTTCAAACAATTCTCTATTAATTAATCAAACATCAATTTAAATTAATCAATAGTTACTACTCTTGGTTAACGAAAACCGATTATGCATAAGTCTAGTTAACCAACTATGTAAAACAATTAAAATGACCAATAATAATTGAGATAACATAATTGATAAGATAAAATCAAGAATTGTTGCAAATACCTAATAGAAATAATGATCCCTTGAAAATATCGAATTTTTATTAACAAAACAAAAACCTCATATTCCCGAATAAAGTAAGCTTAATACATATCGTTGTCAACTATAAATGTTTACTCATAATACATAAAAGAAAACATCATAAAAAGATTAAGGGAAAGAGAGAAACTCATTAGACGGAAATCCGATTTCCCGAGAATCTCCAACCCTTCATTTCCTACAATGCTCGGGAACAAGATATCTAAGGTGCTTGACACCCTAAACTCAACTATTAAGTCCTATAAATAGCTAGAATAGGTCCTAGTTAATTACACAAGAGTCCTAAATAGATACTACTTAGAAATAGCTTAAAAACTTCAATTCGGAGAGTGGACGCCCGAGAAAGCAAAGTGGATGCCTGAGAGTCACTGACACTTCCACTTGGTCGCGTGATGCTGTCAAATTTCTGAGGGTGGACTCGTGAGGTCTCATGAACATATCCAATTCCTGGCCTTGAGCATCCACTTCTTCTTCCCATGCGTCCACTTCTTCTTTATTCCAAGAAATCATCTTCAAACTTCCAACCTTTTCCAATTCCGTCTAAACATCTTTTAAACCTCAAAAAGACCTGAAAACAAAAGTATAAGTGTAAAGAATCATTTAAAGCACAAAACACATAATTAACTAAATTTAAATTCAATAAACAACACAATAAACACTAGAAAACCAAGATAATTATGGTTCAATCAGCTTCGTCAAATTTTGGAGCCGTTGTCGGAGATTTGTTTTAACTTCTTATATTAAAATTGTTTAAAAAATTTTGTTACAGATTTCATTCCTTTGGTGATATTGAAACACAAATTTCATTGCTTTGGTGACGCTAGACAACAAGTTCATTGTTGATTCACTTAAAAAGTGATAAAATCATCAAGGAAGAACAAAAGGGTAAAAGACCAGTTGAGATCAAAGCACGAACTTTGGATAGTGAAGAAAACTAAGCAAAAAAAATTAACCGAATACCCAACAATTATATTTGGTGATATTCTTCCTGCTTATCTTTTAAATATGACTTTAAATAAAATATCTCTTAAGGAGTTCATTACTCCCATTCAAGACCATTATGCATAATTTTAAAATGTTTGTCTACTTTTAATTAATTACCTAGAGAAAATCCACTTAGGCATATTAAAAAATTTCATGTAATTTGCACTAATCTAAAACAAGAAGATACAAGATATGAAGTTATCAAATTGTGTTCCTTCCCTTTTAGCTTACAATAGTGCAAAAGATTGGTTATATAATTTGCCTTTTGGATCTATTCAAAATTGGACTAGTATGCAAAGAATTGTTCTTGCTAAATATTATCTTGTATTTAGAACTGCAACAGTCTGAAAGAATATAAGTGGCATAAAAGAACAAAATCAGGTAGGACAAATGGTTTTTGAGATCAGTAAATTGAAAACCCAGTTTTTCAATAAACTTCTGTCACAACTACTCAATCCCAGATAGAATGCTAGTGTCATAACCTTGAGAAGTGGTAAAGTATTAAAAGAATCCAAAAAAACAGAGAAGAAGAAAGACGCAGAAAAAACACCTATTCCTAACCAACACTTTCTGACAAAAGTCCTCAGATAGAAGAATTTTCTTCTTCCAATATAAATCCACATTTCCCTAATAGATTAAAAAAAAACAAAATAGATGAGGAAGAGAAAGATGTTCTGGAAATCTTCAAGAAAGTTGAAGTCAATATTCCTCTGTTAGATGCAATCAGACAAATCTCTCGTGATGCTAAGTTCCTGAAAGAACTGTGTACCAACAAGAAGAAACTTAGAGGTAATGCGAAAATCATTGTGGGGGTAATGTCTCTATTGTTCTTCAACAGAAACTTCCTCCCAAACAGAAAGATCCAGGTATGTTTGTTAATCATTGTACAAGTGGTGATATAGTAATCCCAGGATGTATGTTAGACTTAGGAGCCTCCATCAATGCCATGCCACGCCACATACCATCTATAATTCCTTAAATTTGGGACCAAATAACCCTATTAGAATTGTTATTCAATTAGCTGACAAGTTTGTAACGTATCCTAAAGGAGTAATAGAAGATGTATTGATAAATGTAAATGATTTAGTATTTCATGCAAATTTTTACATTTTGAAAGCTAAGAATAATTAAAATATTTGTTCGTCTCATTCACCTATTCTGTTAGGCAGTCCTTTTCTTAAAACTTCTGGAACAAAAATTGATGTGAATGAAAGTACCTTATCTATGGAATTTGATGGTGATAGAATTTCTTTTAACATATTTAATGACATGAAGTATCCTTCTAATGATTGTTCTACAGTTTCTGTTGTGGATATAATTGATCCCCTTATTGAACATATATTTTATCTAAACTATGCTGAAATGATACAATCAATTATGAAATTGAGCAAAGATGAAAAATATTCTTGACACTTTATCTGTGGAATGTGATATTGAACTTAAACAAGTTGTTAATGATTTATCTGCGTCCTGTTAGCAATTCAAAATTTGAATTACCTAACTCCCATGATAAGATCCTATCATCTGTTGTTTGTCCCTCTTCAATTAAGCTTAAATTTTTACCTTTTTCATTTAAAATATGCATATTTGAGTGAAAGTATTGTTTTACCTGTGATTATTGCTAACAATCTCTCATCTTCCCAAGAGAGATTAGTTTTTGTACTTAGGGACAACAAAACTGTCATTAGCTGGACACTAGCTGACATTAGGTATTAGCCTATCAACATGCATGCACCGAATACTATTATAAAATGGAGCTAAATGAACTAGAGAGTCACAAATGAAACTAAACCCTTATATGATGGAAGTAGTAAAAAATGAAATTTTGAAACTTTTTGACTAAGTTGATAAGTTCTGTACATGTAGTCCACTAAGAAAAGTGGAATAACAGTTGTAGAAAATTCTAAAGGTGAGAAAGTTCCTACTATAGTGCAAAATTGTTGGAGTCTACATTGACTACAAAAAACTAAATGCATCAACTAGGAAAGTCCACTTTCTCCTTTCTTTCATAGATCAAATGTTAGAACGTCTAACTAATCGTTTTCATTATTGTTTCCTTGATGGTTATTCCAATTACTTTCATATTGAAATTGCCCTTAAGACCAAGGTAAGACAATATTTAGGTGCTCATTTGGTTATTCTACTTATAGAAGAATGTCTTTTGGTCTATACAGTGCACCTGCAACCTTTCAAGCATGCATGATGTCCTTTTTCTCTGATTTTGTAACTAATATCATTGAAATTTTCATAAATGATTTTATTATTTGTGGAAATTAATTTGATTCCTATTTAGAAAATTTTGAACTTGTACTTAAACGTTGTTTTGAAATTATGAAAAATATCATTTTATGGTAGAACAATAAATTGTTTTAAGACATATGGTCTCACCAAAAGAACTAGCTATTGATGAAGCCAAGATTGATGGGATAAAATCTATTCCTTATCCTTCTATGGTAAGAGAGGTAAGATTTGTTTTAGGTCATGTTGGATTTTATAGAAGGTTTATTAAGAATTTCTTTAAAACTGTTTAACCTTTGTGTAAATTATTACAAACAAATCATAAATTCAATTTTGATGAAAGTTGTAAACAAGCATTCAAATTGTTAAAACAGAAGTTGATTTCATTATCCCATCATTCAACCCCCCTAATTTTTTGAAATAAAAAATGAATCTTGTTGTCGATCATTTGAGTCGACTAACATATAATAGGTAAGTATCTACTATCTCTGATTTATTTCTTGTTGAGTATCTTTATGCATTGTATGGAATTATACCTTGGTATGTTGATATGTTTAATTGTATTGTTACCAAAGTATGTCCAAATAATCTATCTAAGCCTCAGAAGGATAAAATAATGAATGACTCATAATACTACATTTGGGATGATCCCTACCTATTCAAAAGTTGCGCAGACAATGTCATATGCAGATGTATTCCAAATAATGAAATTCAATCCATATTGAATTTTTGTCTTACTTTTGAATGTAGAGGTCAGATAATGTCATTTTGTTAAATCTTTCAACAAATGTCAAAGAGTTGATAATATATTCACGAGAGATGAAATGTCTTTTAAAACTATCTTAGTTTGTGAACTTTCTTATGTATGGGGCACTGATTTCATTGGTACTTTTCCTTCATATTTTGGAAATAGTTATATCTTACTTGTAGTAGATTATATATCCAAATGAATTTAAGCTAAATCTACTAGAATGAATGATTCAAAGACAATTGTGACATTTATTAAAGATAACATATTCCATTAATTTGGAATACCAAAGGCCATTATTATTGACAGAGGTACGCATTTTTGCAATATCATGTTTCTCATAAAGTTACTGCCTATTATTCTCAAACAAATAGACTTGCTGAAATCTCTAATAGGGAAATTAAGTCTATTCTAGCTAAAGTCCGAATAGGAGAGACTGGAGCCTTCATTTGGAATATGTTCTTTGGGCATACAAAACTGCATTCAAAACCCTTATTGGTATGTCACCATTTATGTTGATTTATGGTAAAGTCTGTCATCTACCTGTATAATTAGAATATAAGACATTTTCGACCATAAAACAATGTTATTTTAATCTTGATCATGCACAATCTCATCAAAAAATACAGATTCAATAATTAGAAAAGATTATAAATTATGCCTATTCTAATTCTTGGATTGCAAAAGAAAAGTTGAAATATTACCATAACAAAAATCTTTTGAAATTTTTTTTCAACATTGGTGATAAAGTTTCTATGCTATAATTCTCATCTAAGACTATTTTTAGGAAAGTTAAAGTCAAAGTGGATTAACCCATTTGTTATCATTAATATATTTAATCACCGGTCAGTGGAGGTGAAAAATCTTCGTACACGCAAAATTTCAAAGTGAATGGCCATCTTCTTAAACCTTTTCATGAAGGATTTGTCGAGCAAATTATCGATTACGTTGCTTTTGAAGACCCACCACCAAAAAGAAATTGAAATATGTGTCTAAGACGTTAAACAAGGGCAATGTGTGAGAGGCAACCCATCACTTTCTTTTATACTTTTGAATTGTTTGATTTTCCTTTTTCACTTTTAGCTTGTAGGCCTAGCAGAAATTGTTGAATAAAAGTCTTTTCAGATATTGAAAGATGGCGTATTTCAGTTGAATAATTGAATGTCCAACAATGATTAAACACAACTTTAAATAACTTGCTTAATTATTGAAAAAAATCACCAAACGATTTATGTTATTTTTCTTTCAAAAGTAAATTTCATCTACAAGGTATTTTTTTTCTTTTTATATTTCAGTTTGTTTTTTCATCACTTATTTCTTTCTATCTCTTTGTTACATAATGGATGATTCATTAATGAAATTGAGAAGATATTATCTATTGCTCCCTATTAATTATTTGAGAAAAATATATATGATGAGAATAGAGCGAATTGAATTACTAATATATATGGGAATGCCTGAGAATATTAGGTGGATAATTGAAGCTAAGGTCTGAATTAATAGTGAACATCCAATGCTTCCCAAACGTCCGCCTGGGTTGGAAAAGAGTAATTATTCAAATAAATAGAAAAGTAACAAAATGAGAGTTTGTTATAAATGTACTAGATGGAATTGTGATGACATTTGTCGTTCACTTGAGTATTTATCCAATAATCGGGAAGATAAAATTTCTTTCATTAAGAACGGACTCAGTTCAGAGTCGTTAGATGATATCAAGCTGACTCTTGATTCGCATTCTAGTGGAAACAATTCAAAATTTAACAACTCCTGTATTGATTTTGGTATCTGAATTTAAACGATCATTTTTGCTAGTTTTTAAGAAACTTGGATGGGAAGCATTTCCTCGACTCATAGAATGCATTTAAGTCGTTACTAAACCTAAAACCAGAGGAAGATATGAGCCACAATCACAATTACTTGTTTTTATTGTTTCTTCCTTGATTTGTTTTATTTGTTTGTTTTCTTTTTAGTGTGTAACATAATCACTTTTGAAGCCATTACTATGGAAGGTCTATCAATAAGAAGTCTAACAAACATCGCATTTTTTGGAGGAACGATTGTGGGTGCTGCTGTTTTGCAACTAACTGCTTGTATCTAATTGGGAAGAATATTAGCTCATCGAAAGATCAGTCTAGCATACAGGGGAGAAAATGATTGATTAATTGGAGAGGTTGCTCAAACACACCAGTCATACCAAACACTTGTAGAAATTGAAACAAATTCGTCAAACAAGGTTCTTGCATTAGGTGTAATTCTCACTCCTTTAAAATAAGTATATGGCAGAACAATTGGACATGAGGTGTATTCAAAATCATTCTATGAATGCATGAGACTCATGTTGCATAACTGTGATGCTTTCATAGTAATACCAGAAGAATATGAAGTATTAGAATGCTTGTTTAATTTAATATTTTGGTTTAACATGAGACTACATACTGAACCAATTGGTATCTTAAATGTTTATCCCTACTTTGATGGTTTGTTAGCATTTGTTGACATAGTTATTACACATAAACTTCTATTTTCAATTGCACAAAAAATCATTGTGTCTGCACCCACAATCAATGAGCTATTAGATAAATTAGTAACTTTTATACTAGAGAAAGATCCAGATGTACCTCCAACTAACAGGTCAATTTCTGGTAAAAAGCGAAAAAAGAGATTTAATGGACTTAGAGTTAAAGTTGTAAGTTCTTGATTCGCACATTTAAAAACATTAATTTTTTTATGATTTGTTTATTTTGCTTAATAAATCATGGAAGTATTATAACTTTTTGAGATGATAGCTAATTTTGTGTTAAATGTCTCATTCATTTTATAATTGTTCCCCTTTTTGTAAAACATTTCGAATAAATCAATTGAATATCTTAACAATTTAACAAAAATATTATTATTTAACTAATGTGGCTAAATCCTTTTATTATGAAACCCAAAGTTAAAAGCATTAGTATTATGTTTGATGATAATATAAGTTTACTATGTGTTTTAGTACATTTAAAGTCACTATGTGCACACTAGTACTTGTTCTTTCACATGCTTGAGACAAAATTTAATAAAATCTTGTTTGATTTGGGGATCACATAAGGTCTTCTTTAATAGTTTGTGCCTTTATGAACAAACCATATTTAGATATATCTCTTGGTCCTACTTTGAGTCAACATGTATGAGTGGTTTTATACCATTTAAATTCTTTGATAATTAGCATCGCTTATTACTTTTATACCCAGATATTTTATTGAGAATATATTAACATGTGTTAATTTGTATTGAAAAATTATGAACATCGCTAATAAAAGACTACGAAATATTGCCAAAAAAATCAAAAGGTAAAAAGTTCATAGATATGATCTCTTAGTCTTATTTGACCCAAAGTTCATAGATATACTCATAAATTAACTGATTTTTTTGTTATTTAATGACTATATTTTATCTAAAAATCAGGTAATTATATTATTTAAGGAATATATTTTACATTTCCTTTCGATTTATTTGTTTATAAGTTTTTAAGTATATTTTAGTTCAGTTTGAACATAAAAAATAAAAAGAGGAAATATTAGAGAAGTAAAAAAAAAAATTCACATCAGCAGAAGACGCCATCTGCCCAGTCAGCACCATTGAGCAAACCAAGCGATGAAACGTGGCAAAATGACAATGCACCAGCAATAGCTTCAAATAGAGTTGCTTTGATAAGAAGAAAGAAAAACCAGTAGTCGAAAACGTATTTAGAAAATGCGTTCTCCCCCTCGTGTGAGGTGCGCCAAGTGGCGCCTTCTAGAAGAAGTCAGCAACAGTTGCAATTTGAAAGGATTGTGGGCGCAAAATGACCATTTTGCCTATTATTTTGTTGTCTATAAATACATAAGTTGTTTTTATCATTTCATGACCAATTTAACTCTAATCTTCTCCATTTCTTTTGCAATTTCTTTCCATAATTTTTAGAATAATTTTTCAAGTCTTTCTGAAATATTTAGAAAATGAATTATGTTCGGATAATTTCAATGTTTTTAGGGAGTTTTATCTTTCAATTTTTCTTTTGAATATTTATATATTTCATCTTATATTTATTAAATATTTATTGTAAGTAATTTTCTTTTATTAGTAAGGATATGTGTTAAGTTATTAATAAATGAGATTATGAGATAATTTTCTTTGTACTTAATTTCTAATTGGATTTAATTAACTGAACTTATGATTGGTTTACCTGTCTAGTCTTTATTATTTTTACTTTATGCAATTTAAATATCACAAATGGTTGGTTAAACAACCTAATTAGTTTAATTTCTTTTTATGTCTATTATTTCTTCATTAAGCATTTATTTCTTTTTCATGTAAGATCGTGCCTCCATATTTTATTTAAATGGCCGGTTGAACCTCCTAATTTATTTAGTTAATAGAATCCAATCTTTCTTTATAAAAAAATATATTTGTGTATTTATTTAATAATATTATTATATATATATTAATTTAGTATTTATATAATTTTTGTTTTAATTAATATAATTGTGTGAATTAATTGGATTGACAATGTAGTTAATAAATGTGATTACATAGCTAGAATTATTAATCTTGTATTAATTATTCAAGTAGCATCTACTAGTTTAATTAAGTTGCAACTCTTGATTTAATTAAATTAGTAGCGACATTATGTAATTTAAATTGTATATAATTGAAGCTAATTGTTATATACAATATAATGTTGACGATGTCTTATTTACTTAATGAACGCTGATTGAGCATCCTATACATGTTGGTTGGTAGTGGTGTTTAATTAAATTAGATATTAATCTGTTTGAACTAATCGAAATTAATCTAATTTGTAATGATAGAAATTTGTCTCAGCTAATTAGGAATCTAAAACTAACTACTTAATAATGTCTTTATCTACTATTAATGCCATGAAAATATAACTTGATAGTAGTTACTTGCTAACACTTTTTATATCATTTGTATTCCATAAATTCTTTCTAATTCTTGTTCACAATATCCAAACCCCCAAAACCTTTTCTAATTAATTATTTTAATTTAAGAGTTGACAAATCTTTGTGGATATAACCCTTACTTTCCATATCTATATAAAAAATTATTAATTTGAGTGTCGTATGACAGACTTCGTCATCTCACATTGCCACATAGTGAAGTTGTTGGTTCCATCAAATTTTTCAACATCAACTTTAGCATTTTTCAGCACCTTCTTTATCAATATTGTGGAACTCGATATTGATGACGTGGATGCAGTTACCGATGGAACCTCCATTGTCAGTTTTGTTGAAGAGTCTTGTGTCATAACTTCAACTTATTATTATCTCAAAATTGAAACAATTGAGCCAATGTTACAATTGAGCTCTAATACCAATGGTTGTGTAGAAACGTGTCAAAATATCAATTTAAGCTAATGTTCTTGCCTTTCTCGGATGATCAAATGCCAAGAGAAACCTCCTATTTATACTAAAAATATTAAGGCTTCATGTTCATTTTTAGGTTGCCAAAACATTCCCACAAACCTATTGTTTTTTAAGTTGCAATAGGAATAGTAAAGCAGCAACAAACTTTGAAGACAAAGTCTTCTTTGGCCAAATTTTCCCAAACTTTCAAAGTCATCATAGTAGTAATCTGAAACCATATTCATCAGGTTTGGTGGGTCATCAGTATGAACCGTCTAATTGGAAGGAAAAAGAAAGAAAAGGAAATTGTTTAGTGAAAAAGGAAAGTGGGTGAAAACTTGAATTTCCAATTTCGCTCTTCATTATTTTATCAAAAGTGTTGACATGGTTGACTTCTTATATTGGAATTTGTTGAAAAGGACCAAGTTGTGCAAAATAGAAAAGTTTATTTAAGAGCCAAACATCCTATGGATAAACTTTTAGGGACTAAAAAAGTTGAAAAAATAATAAGAACCAAAACTATCATGGTTAAAAATGATAAAATTATTAAAAATAAAATTGTTACGGACCAAATTCACCAATTACTGATACTATGAAATACTCAAAAAGTTGTGAAATTGAAATACTCAAAAAGTTTATAAGTGATTATATTATTAATAGAAGATCATACTACCACTACAAGAAAACCCTTACTATTTAGGATGGAGTTTTTTTACGACGGCTACTAAATACGAGGTTTTTTAGGCCATCGAAAAAACAATCTCGTTTACTACATATCAATGTATTTAGTGCCCTATATACATTGGCTTGTCGTAAAAAACTCGCCTAATACAACAACACGAAGTATGAAGTACTTATTTAAGCGATCGAACAAGAACATAATTGTAAATAAATCTTAATAAAACGGTAATATTTATTTCCATTTTATAGGACGACAATAAGATCACCATATATAATTAACTACATATTTACAAGAGTTTGTCATGTAAAATTTATTTTAGCCGTTTATTGCTTATTATTTTTGTTTAGTCGTCGTATATAGTGAACTAAATACGCCATATTAGATTCATTAACAACGGCTCTATGTCTATGTTATTTATGAAAATGTATATTTAAATTACATGTACACCTCCAAATTCGATATAAATTTCACATAAATTTGATATGCATTAAGTATAAGTGATCTATATATATCTAAGGAAAATAAATTACCACACATGAATTAATAGTTATTATTAATAGGATTTCTGATTGGGTTTAGACAACAAAAGATCCATTAAGGAGTATACAACACCAATTGTTTTGACAACAAAAGATAAAACCATCAAGGAATGTACTGCATCATTTTTTGTAAGTGTATGATGTACTCATAAGTTAACTGATTTTTACGTTATTTAATGATGATATTTTATTTAAAAATCAGTTAATTATGTTATTTAATGGATATATTTCACATTTCATTTCTATTTCTTTGTTTATAAGTTTTTCAGTGTATTTTAGTACATTTTGGAAATGAAAAGAAAAAGAAGAAATGTGGAAGAAGAAGAACAAAAAAAATTTGATGCGCACTAACTTCGGTGAATAGTATCACAGTCGATGATGATGTTAATCCGCAACGGTCCAAAGGTCAAAAGTCAACATTGTTGGAAAATAATCATTTTACCTCTAAAACTTTCCCTGTAAATATGCTAACTTTCTTTCACTTTTGAGACACAAATTTAGCTTCAATCTTTTCCATTTCTTTTGAAATTTATTTCTTCTATTGTTACCTTCATATTAATATAATTTCCAGAATTTTTAGAATCGTTTTTCAAATATTTTTGTAATATTTAAAAAAGAAATTATGTCCGAATAATTTCAATATTTTTGGAGAGTTTTATCTTTTAATTTCTTTTTGCAATGTTTATAAATTTCATCTTATATTTACTAAATATGTGTTGTGAGTAATTTCCTTTTGTTAGCAAGAATATATATTAAGTTATTAATAAACTGGAATTATGAGATAATTTTATTTGTATTTAATTTCTGTTTGGATTTATTTAACTGGACTTATTGTTAGTTTACCCACCTATTCTTTATTATTTTTACTTTATGCACTTTAAATATCGCAAATTGAATGTTGAACCACCTAATTAATTTAATTTACTTTTATGTCTTTCTTTTTTTATGAAAAGCCGAGTATCCTAACTAGTTTAACTTTTTTTTATATCTTTAATTTCTTTTTATGGAAGGCCAAGCCTCCATACTTTTAGTTTAATTTATTCAAACACATATGGTGTAGACTCTTCTAGCAAGCTACAAAAATTAGAGAATTTCAGGGTAGTAGGTGTCTACTATGCCATATATAGTTGGAGGATACTTTGATCTTCACAAATTCTTTGAAGATTTCCTTATGACATTCATTTGTTTGGAAGTGGAACAAACTTATCTCTTTGTGTGGTGTTAATTTTAAATATTTAACATCAAACATATATTTAAATACTCATTTTGTGATGAAAACTTCATAGTTGCCACATTTTAATGTATTTAAATATTTATTCTCATTTTCTGATGGAAACTTCATACTTGCCCCATTTGTATTAGATAAAGGTAAGTATGCGACTCAATCTCCCAATTGAGTTCCTAGCCTTATACATATATTTACTCTTATTCTAACACAACATGAACCTTATTTACAAACACGATAAATGAACAAAAAATGAGGACCTTCAAGTTTATTTATTCATCCAAATCACACACCGGAACACTAAGGTCTATTTTGGTGTATATTGATGTTTTATTAATTAACTAATTTCTATGTTACTTAATGAAGATATTTTGATTAAAATTTAGTTAATTATGTAATTTTATGGATATTTTCACATTTCTCACTTATTTCTTTGTTTGTAAGTTTTTTAGTTTATTTACGTTCATTTTGAAAGAATAAGAAGAAATGTGAAATAAGGGAACTAAAAATAATTATGGCTATAAAAAGTAACTACGATGAACAGTACTCTTGATAATGACGTTATCATCAGTTGGCCAAAGTCAACTAGTCAGACACGCTACAATAAGGTGACAAAACTATATCGTTTTAAATGATGAATAGTGCATTAACTATACTCAATACTACGCCATTTTTTGCCATAATTTTCTAATTTATTTTCTATAAATACCTAAGTTTTTCTTCTCATTTCATACAATCATTTTAACTCCAATCTTCTTCATTTCTTTTGTATGTACTTTCTTTCTCTAAATATTAACTTTATAGAAATATATGTTTTATAATAGTTTTGAAGTTTTTTTGTAATGATCAAGAATGAAATATTGTTAGATTTAATTCAAAATTTCATGAGAATATTTCTTTTAATTTTTATTTTCAATTTTTATATATTTCATCTTATATCTATTAAATATGTGTTGTGAATAGTTAACTTTTGTTAGCAAAGACATGTGTTAAGTTATTAATAAATGACACTATAAGATAATTTTCTTTGTACTTCATTTTTGTCTGGATTTAATTAACTAGACTAATGGTTGACTTATTTTCCGTAGTTTTTATTTTATCTTATTGTAGTGTGTAACAACTGCCAATTTTACCTTATGCAATTTTAGCATAGCAAATGTCTGGATGAGTTGCCTAACTAATTTAATTTATTTTTATGGGTTTAATTTTTTCTGATAGGACCAACCTCCTAATTTATTTTAGTTTTTATTTTATCGTATTGTATTGTGTAAAAACTGCCAATTTTACCTTATGCAATTTTAACATAGCAAATGTCTGGACGAGCTGCCTAACTAATTTAATTTATTTTTATAGGTTTAATTTTTTCTAATAGGCCAAACCTCCTAATTTGTATATTAGGAGATAGGTTGAACATTCTAATTAGTTTAGTTAATATAATCATATTTTCTTTATAAAGATATATACACACATATATATGTGTGTGTATTTATTTAATATACATATATGTATATAATTGAGTATTTATATACTTCATGTTTTAATTAATATAATTGTGTAAATTAATTGGATTGACAATCTAATTGAAAATACGATTATATAGCTAGGATTTTTTATCTTGTATTAATAATTCAACTACTATCTACTAGTTTAATTTAGTTGCAGCTCTTGGCTTAATTAAATTAGTAGAGAAATTATATAATTTAAATTGTGTATAATTGAAAATGATTGTTGGTGATTCCTTATTACTGAATGAAATTTGAAGAGTCAAAACCAAGACTACTCAAATGGATTCTCTTACTCTAGCAATTTGACATTGAAATTTGAGATAAGAATGGAGTAGAGAATCTTACTGGTGATCATTTGAGTCGACTAATATATGATGATAAAGTATTTTCAATCTTTGATTTATTTATAGATGAGTATATTTATGCATTGTTATACCTTCATTTGTTGATATTGTTAATTATATTGTTGTCAAAGATTTTCCAAATAATTTATTAAAGCTTAGAGGGATAAAATTATAAATGACTCAAAAAACTACATTTGGGATGATCCATATTTTTTCAAAAACTATGTGGACAATGTCATACGCATATATGTTGCAAATAATAAAATTCAATATTTTGAATTTGCATCATACTTTTGAATGTGGAGGCCATTTTGGTCTAAAACAAGCCACTTCAAAAATTCTTGAAAGTGAATTTTATTGGTCAACTTTGAATAAAGATACATATTTCTTTGTTAAAGCTTACAATGAATGTCAAAATGTCGGTAATATATCCAAGAGAGAAGAAATTCCTTTGAAAACTATCTTAGTTTTTGAGCATTGATTTCTTAGGTCCTTGTCCTTTATCTTTTGGAAATACTTACATCTTTCTTGCACTGGATTATGTATCAAAATGAATTGAAGCTACTAGAGAGAATGATTCAAAAGCAATTGTGTCATTTGTTAAGAATCACATATTCCATAGATTTGAAATTCCAAATGTCAGTGATAGGGGTACGCATTTTTGCAACAGGCAGTAGAAATTCTATTTAAAAAATATCATGTTTCTCATAAAATTTCTACTGCATATCATCATCAAACAAATGGACTTGCAGAAATTTATAACAGGAAAATAAAGATGTCCTTTGGGCATATAGAACTGCATTCAAAACCTCTATTAGTATGTTACCATTTAGATTGGATTATGGTAAAGTTTGTCATGTACTTATGGAATTAGAACATAAAGATGCATAGGATTTAAGAATTAGAAAAGATTAGAAATGATGCATATTTTAATTCCTGTATGTCAAAAGAGAAGATAAACTTTATCATGACAAATTTCTTTCAAGAAAAAATTTCAACATTAGTGATAAACTCCTACTCTATAATTCCCGTATGAGACTGTTTCCAGGGAAGCTGATGTCAAGGTGGATTGACCCATTTGTTCTCATTAATATATTTAATCACGGGGCCATAGAGGTAAAAATTCTTCATACAAGCAAGATTTTTAAAGTGAACGACCATCTTTGCAAACCTTTTCACCAAAGATTTGATAGGGAAATTATCGACTTCGTTGATTTTGAAGACCCGCCACCATGAAGGAAATGACATATGTGTTCGTCGAGCCTAAGACATTAAATAAGGGTGCTTTGTGGTAGTCAATCCATCGCTTTCTTTTTTATTTTCTAAAATTGTTTGATTTTTCTTTTTAACTTTTAGCCTACAAATCTAACAAAAATTGTGGAATATGCATCTTCTCGAATACTGAATGACAGCATGTTTCCATTGAATAATTAGAGGTTCAACAGTGATTAAATTCAACTTTAAATAGCCTGTTTAATTGCTGAAAAGAATCACCAAAAGATTTATGTTATTTCCCTTTCAAGAGTAATTTCAGTTTGCAGGGTAATTCTCTTTTTTGTACATTTTCAATTTGTTTTTCATTTTGGTCTTTCCTTCTCACTTTCTTTACAGCATGGATTCTTCACTTAGATTAAGAAAATATTATCCAATGCTCTCTAAAATCAATTGAGGTTACCAATGTTCAAAGGAATGTCTGAGGCTATTAGATGGCTAATAGAAGCTAAGGTTCAAATGAATTGTGAACATCTAACTACTTTTCTAAAACGTCTATCTAGGCTAAGTAAAAGTAATTTTGCAAAGAAACCATGAAAAAATATGACGCATGTGTGTTATCGATGTGCCAGATAAACTTGTAACACGAGTTGTAGTTCACTTGTGGTCATTAAGAATGGACTAATTCTTTAGTAGCGGTGTTTAATGAAATTAAAAATTAATTTGTTTGAGTTGATCAAGATTAATATAATTACTAAGGATAAGAATCTATTTAAGCTAATCGGGATTCTAAAACCAACTACTCAATAATATCTTTATCTATGATTAATTCTATAAAAATATAACTTGATACAAGTTCCTTAGAAACGCTTTTTGTAATCTTATTATTCCAAAATCCTTTTAAATTATGTTCACAAATTGAAAACTACAAAACCATTTCTTTTAATATTGTTTAAATTAGTTCTTAAAAATCAAAACCCACAAAACCCTTTTTGATTAATTATTTTGATTAGAGTTAACAAATCTTTATGAATATGATCCTTACTTTTCATATCTACACATGAACTGTTAAGTTTAATTTGAAAGTCGTGCAACACATTATATATATATATATATATATATATATATATGTATGTGTGTGTAGATATGAAATGTTAGAATGTTAATGATATTAGTATTTTAAAATTTGCCAATGTAAACACATTTTAATTGTTTAGAGTAGGGTAAAAAGTGTCAAATGCCTCGCATCTCTTCAAAAGTTTGATTTTTGCTCTTCAACTATTCTTTGCTAAATTATTGCCCTTCAATTTTAAAAACTTATCAAAAGTTGCCCTTACATTGCTCATGATTCATTTCCTTTATTCTGTAATTTCTTGTAGTGTGCCATGAATTGACTGGTGCTAAACATTATAGATATCAAAGATTAATCAATTAGTAATATACGTTAAACAATACATTTCAAATGCAGTCAAAAAAAATTCATGGTCTTCAAACTTGTTGCAATTGATCCAGTTGCCTACTCCTGTTTTTTCTCGACTTCCCATGAGTTACTAACTAATTATTAAACAAATTCTTCTCTTTGTAATCTTCTTGCCTACCAATCTCCATTTCTTGTTGCATTTTCAGAGAGATCCATATAAATATTTATTTATTTTGTATGTTGGTGTTTCAATACACCTAAATATTATAGATCCATGTTATAATTATACCTAAATGTCGATTGAGACTCCACAACAATGAGCGAGAATAAAATAGAGGAAAATATGAGGTTTGGCCATTTTTAAATTTAAGACATAAATCTCAAATAAAGTATTTTACTACAATTAAAATAACTTATTTTGACGATTAAGCATAAATCGAATCATAAATTTCATGGTTACGAATATTATCTTTCTCTCTCTCTAGTAGAGCCCCTTCCATCTTTCTCTAGTCTTGTTGCTCTTTCATTTCTAACCTGCTCTTGTCTTACCTTTCGTTTTCCTTATCTTTGTCCTTAGTGTTGTAGAATCATTTCTAATCTGCTCACCACCTTCTCCTCTTCCATTCGATTTTGTCCCCTCCCTCTTGTTTTATCTTTCTACTCCTGTTTTCGACTGTCCTTTTCTCCACACATTTAGTATTCTCAACCTCTCTTCAAATCCTCTCTCTCTCTCTCTCTCTTATTTATGATTCCTTTAAACTCAAGAATACAGTCTCAAAAAGTCAGCATCCTAACTGCTGCTTGGAATGTTGAAGACTGTTAGGTTTTCCCATCTGGAGACTAACACCGTTGCCTGCTCCTCTTCAAAAACTGCAATAGTGGAGCTCATAATGTGGCTCGATGGGCAAAAGCTCAATGTAAATTTGGTTTTATTTCTGCTAGTTCTCTCCCCAATGGAGCTTTTTGTGACTTGGAGGAAGTTCCCTCCTCTTTCTGTACCATGACTGATATTAATTATTACTGCTTTGTTCTTCAAAATATAAATAAATAAATATTTTCTAAATTAAACGAAATATTTTTACATTAAATAAATGGTCAAACATAATTGGTGGTTCTATTTATATATGCACGACTTACTACCTTTCTTTAGAGTATACATGCACAATAATTGGGGTGAAATGTTAATGATTAATTAACTAATAATAATAATGTTTTCATATACTTATTAACAACTACTTCTTTTCCAATATCTTTCATCATAATTCATCAATAATCCAAGGGACTGAGCCAATATATTTCGATATGAAGTTAAGTTTGGATAAGAATTTTTTTATTGAAATTGAAAACTAGTTAATATGTGTTTTGTCCTACTCGTTGATAATATTATAAAATGTATAAAATATAATTAATTATTAATTGTTTAACATTGTAATTTTAATTAAAAAGTGATAAAAAATATTGTTTATTTGATTGAGTGCTATCCATGTGTAGGAGTAGAAAAAAGTATTTTAAGAGATATTTTTATGGGAAATTGATAAAACTGTTTGAGTGTGTTATTCCAAATATAACCTAAATTTCATAGGAGATATTTAAAGAAAAAAATATCGATAGCTTCAATTGCAAATAACATGTAAGTTAATGTCAAATATAAAGGACAATTGAAATTGATCATTCACCAAGTCAAATGACTCAATTTAATTAATTCTCTAATCAACTCAGAGAAGTCACTAACCGTAGATACCTTGATTACTTGCTCAATTTGTTCTTCCAAAATCCTAGAATAGGTTCCTTTTAATATTTTTTTTCTTAAAGGTTTCTTTCAAAATTAAATTCTTTGGTGGTTAGGAATCATTAGTTTCCAATGGATGTGTTGTCATTACTAAAAGTGTGTATTCTACCAACCATAAATTTGGATAATCATAAACATGTAAAACTTGTTGCATAAGAACAGTTTCAAAACCTTTTCTTCTCTAACAATGCCGTAGTCTTCTTGCAATATATGTCCTAATAGTATGAACCTAGTCATTATTATTACTTTTACTTTTGGTAGCATTGGTCCTCAATATTTATTTTTATCTGTTTAGATCTTCAATATTTTTTACATTTTACACATTTTGTTATTTAGACCTGACCTTTGTACATAATCCGATAAGGCCAATTTAAAAAGTCAATATTAGCAATTGGAATAAAGGAAAATGAATAATAATACATTTTTTCTCTTCATATTTTACTACAAAAACATATATCAATCCCAAAAAACACCTCTGAATTCCATATTGACATATTTTAACTAAAGTTTATTGAGAGTCTAATTAAATATTTCGGTTTATATATAGTTTCATTTGATTTAATAGTGTTGTTATATCTCTTTTTCTAAAATTAAAAAAAAATGTTTTTTAAAATGGTGTGAAAATAAATTTCGTGACAAATAAAAAAATTCGAAATGTAATGTACATTTCGACGCTAATCCTTCCAAAATAACTTTCAGGTTTTTAATAAATTATGTTTAATCAATCTTGTCAATTAATATTTTAATGACCGTCACAATTCAGAACCGACACATTTATTTATAAAAATGAAAATTGAAGAATACTTCTGCAATTGCGTAAAATTAAAAATATTGTAGAGGGAAAGAAAGTAATGATTACTTTGAGACTTATATACAACTACATATTGAACTGTGATAGGCATTTAAAATGCATTGATAATCTTTAAAATTTTGTTAAATGTATGTGAAAACCATTACTGTGTGTTTGAATGAAACTAATTCATTTTAGTTATACGATTTTATTTACTCTTTCTTTTACTTATCAGAATTTTTAGGAAATCAATATAGCATTTACTATCTTCTTTTTTTTCCTCCTACTTATACTTTGTTTTTTAATCAAAATCCCCAATATCCAAAACCATATAGGTTTGATAAATTCGGAGTTCGACTTAGGTAGAGTCTATAGGATTTTAACTCTTACTCCCTGGTGAAGGACTGACGGAAAGTTTTTTCCAATGGTCTAATTAAAGCTTTCGGCTTATATACAGCTTCATTTGATTCAATAGTTATTCAATAGGTTTGTTATATCTCTTTTTTTAATAAAAAAAAACAATTTTTTTTAAATAGCGTGAAAATAAATTTTGTGGCAAATAAAACTATTCGAAAGTAATGTACATTTGGAGCCTAGTCCTTCCAAAGCAACTTCAAGAATGCTTCCCCCTTTCAACCTAGTACATTCATGGTCCAACCAATGTCATTACTCATTAGAGTTGTTTTCCTAGGCAAGAATTTAACAGCTCCTTTAGGGCATGAATGTGAATGCATTTTATCCTTCTTTTTGGGCAAAAGAGGCATGTGGGGATTGTCCTGAGAGTGCGTAGTGTATTGAGATATTTCGAGCAAAGTTAATTTGCATATTATGCTAAAATTAGCTTTTAGGAAATTCCTATTAGGGAGATAGTATAATTCTAAAATATGTTTAATCAATGTTGCTAATTAGTATTTTAAGCACTGTAACAACTCAATTGCAGACACATTTATTGATAAAAATGAAAATATTGCAGAGGGAAAGAAAGAAAGTGATGATTACTTTGAGACTTACATATATATACATATATTACAAAAAATTTGTTAAGTTAATTAAACATTTTGGAGAATAAAATATAAAATAATACACATTAAAATGAAAAAAAATTACATTAAATAATCTCAACCATTTCACAATACAACCATAAAAAACAATTGATTCCTAAAGTTAAAAAGTACTTTTGAAAACTTCAAAGGAGACAATAATCATATTCACAATTTTAAATCTAAATCAA
This sequence comes from Apocynum venetum, assembly GCA_019593545.1. Lineage (NCBI taxonomy): Eukaryota > Viridiplantae > Streptophyta > Magnoliopsida > Gentianales > Apocynaceae > Apocynum > Apocynum venetum. Next base: position 2,786,471 of record SRSM01000149.1, read on the forward strand.
CTTCATTTAGGTTTTTGTTTTGAGTGTTTCTATTCACATTGTTGTTGATTAGAGATATCTCAGTATCAAATTGCGGAACAAAAACTTTCAGTCTATGTAACAGCTCCTCTATTGAGGTTGCTACAACAACAATTCTTTGTCCAATAAGAGACAACAACCTATAATTAACTGATAAATCAAGAAATGATAGTAACTGTTAAAGAAATTATCCACATTCAAAATCTCAATTGGTTTAATGTGCAATTTGAGATTGTACCAAGAAGTGATACTGAATAATTGTTTCAACATATCATAACCTCCCGGTAAAGTTACGAATGCATCAATATGTTGCATTATTATAGCAATTCGCTCATATATAGAGTTTGTTTGTATTTCAAAGTCAATTGTCTTCTATAAGGATCACAGGTTTGATAAAAGTGAAAATATTTTTAAAATACTTTTTAAATTGTGTAAAATTTAAAATATTTTAGAGGGAAAGAAAGGAAGTAATGATTACTTTGAGACTAATATAACTATTGGACTGTGATAGGCATTAAAATTCGTTCATAATCTTGAAAATTTTGAGAATAAGTATGTGGAATTCCAATCTTACATGTGTTCGGATGAAGATTTTTAAGAAGATTTTTGTTTTAATTCAGGTTTTGAAAAATGCATACAATAAAATCTCTATTTATGTAATTTAATGAACTGGTTTTCAAAATTATTATGGGGGATTTTAGACTGTTTAAGTTCCTAATCTAATTAAAAAACTACCTATTTTTTAGGTCATTTTTTTTATAAAAAAATCCACTACTGCACTAATTGAAGAAAGACAGAAAGACCCACCTTATTCAATTAAAACATAAAAGAGAAAGTGGCTAAATTCTCTCATTCTCTTCATTTTACCAAACTTTTTAAATATGGCACAAATCTACAATTAGTTTGCAATTTGTTCTTCTTTCGTAAAAACCACATATTTTAGCTGCATTTCAATTTTTAGCTTCCATTTTGTTGATATATACACACATTTAGCAACTTTCTCCTGGAGGAAGAATCATTATACTTTAAAACAACCAAATCTTATCGTTATTTGCGCCAGAAAATTAATTTGGTACGGCTTTAGTAGCTAAATGTAGCAGGTCAAAAGTATCACAGGTTGGAGAATATAGCTGAATCCAAAGCAAGTCTTGTCTTGATTAGTCTAAACCATACAAATCTAACAAAGAGCTAACTAATTTGAACCACCAAAGAAACGACCCCCATTTCCTTTACCCCCACCCGCTCCAAAAAAAAATTTATCAAAATCCTTCGTATCCAGAACTACTAGCTAATTTTTTATCAGGACGAAGGCCTAGCACGAAACTTTTTCATGGTATCTTGAAGCAAAACTCGAACTATTGAGTTTGTATAAACATTAGCAAACTTCTTAGTACTTATACCAAATAATTGAGTTAAATAAAAAATTTTAAAAATAAATTTTGTGGGCAAAAGACTCTCTCTCAATAGTTAGTCTATATAAATCAAGAAACGTGCAATTCTTTGAAACACCTGAAACCATCACAACGCCGAGTTAGTGTTTGAAAAAGAAAGAGTTTTCATCATATCTCTGGGAGGAAAAATTTAAGTTTTGGGGCATGGGTTCTTGTGGTTTTCCAGTGTATGTGAAGAAAAGCGAGGTGGTTGCAGCAGTGTTGCCCATGCATGAGCACTGGTTGCCCATGTCAAACTTGGATTTGCTTCTTCCGCCTCTGGAATTTGGAGTTTTCTTGTGCTATAAGAAAGAGAGCACTGATGATCATTTAGACTTGATTAATTCCACACCTGAAACCAGATGCATGGTTAGTGTAATCAAGAAGGCTCTTGCTCAAGCATTAGTTTCCTTTTATCCATTAGCCGGGGAAATCGTGCAGAACCACCTTGGAGAACCCGAGCTTCACTGCAACAACCGCGGTGTCGATTTTGTTCATGCTTATGCTGAAACTGAGCTCAAAGATCTTGACCTTCATTATCCTGATAATTCTGTTCAAGGAAAACTCGTCCCTTTGAAGAAGCACGGAGTGCTTTCTGTTCAGGTATAATGTATCTTAAATGGTTGAATTTAACTTTTTTTAAAAAAAATATACTGAAATTAATTATAAAGATTAGGACTCGAATCTATTACTTTTATAATGTAGGTAATACTATTTTACTAACTAACTTGCGCATATTTGTTGGTTAAATTCAATTTATCTCTGTCTATTTAAGTGTTTTACATTAGGTGAAATTTAATATCTTAAGTTTTTAGATGATACCAGAATTTAAAAGTGAAAAAAAAAGACCATTACTCCATACTTAATGTTTTAATTGCTTCTATCAAGGAAATCACATTAATTACTTAGGATTGCATAAAGAATTAAATTTAACTCTAACTAACTGATTTTTATGTATATATATATTACTGTAATTAATCCAGTTATTTAAATTATATGAATCGGGTTAGATTCTCCAATGAGACGATTTTAATATATACTTCTATATTAATACGTTTTAAATTTTGCATGTTACAAAATATGTGAAGAACATTCATTTAAGTATGTGTCTCTCTCCACCTCTTTTGTCAATTCACAACCTTTTACCTATCAATTTGAAGAAAACACTTATGACTTCAAACTAATTGCTGCATGGCCAAGTAAGACCAAAAAGGTGAAGAGCACAAATAAGAAGTTCCACGTAGTGTCCTCTTTTAAAGGTTGTTGCATGGTCATTTCATAAAAAAACAAACACAGTTTTTTTTTAATTATTAGATAGGCACAAGGGATGGGAATAGAAGACGGGGGAATGGGTCGATCCTACATCAAACAATCGTGGAAGCTTGCCACTCAGCCGTTACTTCTCATCCCAACAAAAACACAAAATAGAAGCCTCCAAAGTAAGACAAAAGGTAATTAAATTTTAGGCCCGCGACAGACATTTTTCTTTTTGTCTACCCAGACCTAGACAATAGAAAATGGAAGAATAATGGAGAAGCCATGTAAACGTAAGATTCAAGTTTTCTTAGAATCAAATCATCAGCCAGTCATCCATCGCTTTCTCAAGAAAATTTCATTGTTTTTGGATCATAACTACACGGAGATGGAAAAAAGAAGTGGGCCAAAATTACGTTTATTCGATATTCAACATGAATAAAATGATCATTTCTTCTTCTTCTTCTTCTTTTTCTTCTTCTTTTTCTTTTGCGTTTTGTTTTTGAAAGGCATAACATGATCATGCTTCTATCATATTTGGATTCTTTTAAATTTTAAGTGGATACTTTTCATAGGATTATGACATAGAATCTTATTGACTAGATTTGTCTCTGAGTTTTGAATTGCATGTATATGAAACTATATATATTTATAAAAGATCTATCATTAATGTATCCTTTGTGTATATATGAAGGTGACAGAACTCAAATGTGGTGGCCTAGTGATTGGGTGCACATTTGATCACCGAGTAACCGATGCCCACTCTGCCAATCTTTTCTTTACTTCATGGGCAGAAATAGCTCATGCAAAGACAACAACACACACTCCAATCTTCAGGCGTTCAATGTTCAATCCCCGTCGTCCTCCTCGATATGATTCATCGATCGATGAATTGTACATCCTAATATCATCCCTACAACCTCGGAAAGAACTCCGAGGTTGTAAGGATGATCTCGTGAGTCGAATTTACTACATCAAAGGTGAAGATATGGACCTCCTCCAATCTCAGGCGAGTTATAACGGATGCAAGAGAACGAAACTCGAGTCCTTTAGCTCCTTCTTGTGGAAAACAATAGCTGAAGGTGAATGTGAACAAATCAAAAAAATTAAGCTAGGAGTTGTGGTTGATGGACGTCAAAGGCTAAAAGAAAAAATAGATAAAAAATTATCAATGCATAATTATTTTGGAAATGTGCTTTCAATTCCTTATAATGAAGTCAATGTGAGTGAGCTCAAGACAATGCCACTTAAAGAAGTGACAAACATGGTGCATGCATGCATAGAGAACGCATCCAATGAAGAACATTTTCTGGGATTGATTGATTGGGTTGAAATACAAAGACCAGAGCCTGCCATGGTGAGAATTTACCACAAAGAGAGTGATGAGGAAGAAGCCATAGTTGTGTCATCAGGACTGAGGTTTCCAGTGTCTGAGATAAATTTTGGATGGGGAATGCCACATTTCGGGTCGTACCATTTCCCTTGGGGTGGCGAATGCGGGTACGTTATGCCGATGCCCAGTGCAAGCCGAGAAGGAGACTGGGTTGTGTATATGCATCTCAAGAATAAACACTTGGATATGGTGGAGAAGCAGGCTGCTCATGTGTTCAGGCCTTTGAGTTCCACCTATTTGAACATCAATGACTCATTCATGGACTTGAAACTTATTGACTAGATTTACAACCCCCCAAAAAAAAAGGCATTTCGTTACTGCAAGCAATATGTGTTTGTTTTTTCATATTTTGAATTATCTCAATGGTTGTGCTAGCAGTCATTTTGGTGCTGCTGGTAGATGTAAGTACTTCAATTTAATCAAACATGAATTTTCTTTTCTTGTTTTGTTTATAATTTTGAATTGCCAAAGTGCATAGAGGAGATATATATGTGCAGGAAGAAAATTCTAAAAGTATGACTTTTTTCATCTAGATATATAACTTCTAATAAATAGTACTTCCTCATTCGTTTGAAGTATTTTTACACAAGTCAAAGAAATATTTTAGTTATTACAATATCTTTAATATATTTACAATAAATTGTTAATTGTGACAATCTAATGTATCTAATGTATTTCAAAACTAAGTTATCACTACTAATTATTTATAGTGTCGTAATTTCTGTCATTACGATTATTTGTCGCTAAAAGTGTATGGCGTTTGGTGTCAAAACCATTGGTTGGAATGGTTTTGGAGCCATTTCTATTTGTGACAAAAATTGCTATGGTTACTATTATTCATAATTTTTGTGACAAGAAATTTTTTCTCTCAATAGATCCCAATTTTAGATCACTTAAATTCATGAACTTTAAAATCATAAGTGATACGACTTTACTAAATAAGATGCACTTAATTGTCTATAACAAGAATTTTGTTGTCACTTAATCATTTACCTGTGTTAGAAAGATCATGGCAATATAAAATGAGCAAATCAACCGGCTAGAAAGGGTTACAATAACATGGTTGTAATTATCCGTTCTAATTATTAAATTTGTAACGATTGTACAAAATTTAATAACTATAGATGAAAAATCTAAGAGGAGGTGAATTAGATTTTTATCCGATTTTTCAACCTAATTCAATAAAACAACTCTTTGACAACAAATATAAAACACTTGTTTTGCTAGTTGTGTGAGAAATAATGTGTTCAAATAAAATGCAGAAATTAGAGTAATGAACACAATGATTTATAGTGGTTCGGTTTATCCAACAAAACCTAATCCACTACTTTGAGTTACCTACTCAAGGATTTACCAAATCCCTTCACTAATAAAATAAATGAGATTACAAAAGAGGGTCACCCAATTCACCTTAAAGTTTTACAAATAACCTCTCAACCAATCAAGGCTCACCCAACCCTTGAGTTTAACAACACAACCTTGATTATACAATAATCTCACCACTTTCCTTAGTGAATCATAACAATACAATTCAATCCAAGGTTCATCCAAAGGTTTTACAAGCAAGCCTTGAATACAAAACAACCTACACAACTTAGTGTTTTATTCTACTTGCAACCTTGATACAATTACAATCAATAATAAGAGATAAAGAGTTTGATAGATATCACCTTAATGTGAAGATATATCAATTTAAATCACAATCAGCTCTTTGAGTAATGGCTTGCCAAGATTGCTCAAAATTCACCTTTGAATGTAAAAACCCTTCTTGAATGATTTTAACAAGATTGATGTTTAGAAAGGGTTTTGAAATGTTTCTAAGATGATATAAAATCAAGATATACAATGTTTTTGCTCAAAAATTGTTCTTCAAAAGAATTCTAAAGGTTTTGGTATTTAAAGGTTTGTTTCTAATGGTAAAAAATGAAGCTATTGGAAACCCGCTCAGGAGAAGTGCGGTCAACCGCATATTAGACGGGTCGTCCGCACCATCATTCACAAGCTCACTGGACCACCTTCGGATAATGATTTTCATCTTGCATTCAACCTCACCTCACTTGCGGGCTACCGCATGGTCGTCCACAGGTTGACGGATGAGCAAATTTGACAGCACATGTATTCACAAGATAAACTAACTTGTGGACGATACCTGAATCACTTTAGGTTGACTGAAACATGTTCATTTGTATATCAACAATACTCTAACACACAAATGATGATTTCAATCAACCATATAAGTTATGGTATCAATCCAATAAGAGTTTATGAACCATTTAAGTTTTTAAATCACGATAAATGGTTTTCGAAATACCAAAACATATTTTAATATATTAAAAATATTTTGAAATACGTTTTAAGTTCATAGAGCAAGCCTTTCAAAAAAAAAGTTCATAGAGCAACCTTTAAAAACCATTACTCAATTAGAGGTAAAACTAGAGATATCAAAATATATATAACTCTAAAACTATACCTCTAATTCCTATCTAATCCAATAAAAGCTTGTCTTCAAATATTGATAGTCTTGACTTGTATATTTCCTTGAAAACTTGAAATCTTATCATTGCATAGATTAGATCATGAATTCAAAAACTCTATCACTTGTTCAAACAAGACATTAGTCCTCATCAATGTTTGTCATTAATCAAAATTAAGACATTAAAAGCTTTAGGGCTTTTAATAGACTACTTGTTATGATTTATTTCTCATATTATTATTTGTAAAGAATTTTAAATCTTTCTAATAAATAATCAAACTGCATAAAGTAATAATTAAAATAAAATACTTAATATATTAACAAATATTTACTAAACCTAAGTTTAAAACTTCATAAAGCTTCCATTGATATTTTCAATAGAACCAAGACTGTCAATACTAGCAAATATTATAACCTTAATCAATTTTATAGGGTAAGTAATAAAATGATATAATTAATATAACATCTAATTTGTATTATTTGTATTATATATTACAATCACACTCACACATACATATATATATATATATATATATTGCTTATAATATTAGTTAGTATTAAATGTTCTCATATTATTGTATATTATAATAGCTTTTAAGTTATAATTGTTGTAAAATTCATATTTATAATTGATATTTCTAAATGATATTTATAACTAATGTAGGCAAATATCATATATAATAATTATTATGTTTCAGAAATCCGAAATCTTACATTTTCTTATCTTAAATAACTTTTAAATTCTTTGCCTCAAATATCATTTTAATTTATCCATATTTATTTATTCATTAATAAAAAAAATAAGACCCATTTAGTACTAGAATAATTGCAATAGGTTAGTAATTTGTTAAAGGATTGATTTTTGTAATAAAAAATTTCATTAATTGATGTATAATTTTATACGCAACTAACAAAATTGTCAACAGATTTATGCACTGAAATTCCATCGGTAATTCTGTCAATAATCGGTAGATATTGCCAATGAATTTTAGAATTTCTCACATTCAATTTGCTGACGATACTCTGCTTTTTGTTGTTGCCACGGAATAGAACTTGTTAAACATCAAATGGATTCTGATTTGTTTCCAATTAGCTTCTGGCCTCAAGAATAATTTCAATAAAAGCAATTTGTTCGGAATTTACATGGATACTCAGTGCTTGGCTGGTTGGGCTGCTCTTATTCATTGCAAGGTGGGTCTGTTTCCTACTACTTATTTAGGCCTTCCTCTTGGTGCAAGATTTGGGTCAGTGGCTTCGTGGAATCCCATTATTGATAAATTCATAAATTCGTTGGAGAAGTGGAAGGGTTCTTTACTTTCAATGGGGGGCAGAGTTATGTTAATCAAATCAGTCCTCACAAGCTTGCCTACATATTTTTTATCTTTATTTAAAATCCCTAGTTCGTTCAAAGAAAACTTAGTTCAAATTCAACGGAATTTTTATGGGGAGGATGCTCGGAGAAAAGGAAAATTCACTATGTAAATTGGAACACGGTTTGCAAACCCAAATGTCAAGGGGGGGCTTGGAATAGCTGATTTAGAAGTGAGGAATAGAGCTCTCTTATGCAAATGGTGGTGGAGATTTACAAATGATAAAAGCTCCTTATGGAGAACGGTTTTATGCGAAAAGTACGGGTGGAGTCACCAAGGTTTAGTTCCCACAAATTTTTCTGATAAACATTTTTCCCCACTATGGAATAGTATTGTCTCTTGCTCCCATGTCTCTAGACTTTGTAGTCAGTCTGATAGTAATGATTTTAGTATGTGTCTTGGAGATGGTAAAGTTATCAGATTTTGGCATGACAATTGGGCTGATGATGTTGTTGCGAAATTGGAAAAAAAAAATACAGTAATATGGGAACTGAGGAAACACTCTCAGTTGTATTTGATTATATTGATCTATATCACATTTACCAGTATGAAAGTCTATATATATACATATTTCTACTTGGTGATCAAGAAAAGGAACAGATATTTTAGAATCATCTTTATAAGAAAATATATACAAAAATGTAATGCATGTGATCTTGACAACTCATCAAGGCTGGTTTGGATTACGTGTCTTTTTCTTTGCATGCCAAATCATCCTCTTTGTTACCTCCCCTCAAACCAGACCTGATATCATAAATATTATGAAATGGAAATAAGCTGCACAATTGTTGAAAATGTGGATGATGAACTGCCTTTGTGAAAATATCAGCTAGTTGTTTAACAGAAGAAATTGTCAGTGGTCTGATTACTCCTTGTTGTAGCTTTTTCCTTACATAATGACAATTAATTTCAAGGTGTTTGGTCCTTTCATGAAAGACTGAGTTCTCAGCTATGTATATTGCACTTTTGTTATCACATAACAAGGGAATTGGTTGAGAAATTCGAACACCAACATTATTCAGAATATATATAATCCATTGAACTTCTACAGTGGTTGATCCCATGGCCCTATATTCAATTTCTGAGGAACTCTTTGAGATTGTGTTTTGCTTCTTCGATTTCCATGAAACCAAAGATTGTCCTAAGAACATACAAAAACCAGTTGTAGACCTTATACTCTCATTGCAGCCCACCCAATCTGAATCACAATATGCTGTCAATTGAGTAGAATCATTAGCTGCAAAGAACAATCCTCTCCCGGGATCATTTTTCAAATATCTTAGCACCCTCAATGCTGTTTGCCAATGTCTTTGGCTTGGCTTGTCTAGAAACTAAGAAAGCTGTTAAACAGAATAGCTTATATCAAGTCTTGTAGAAGTAAGATAAATCAATTTTCCAATTAACTTCCTGTAAAGATTAGGGATGTCAATGGGGCGAAGCGGGGCCGGAGTCCCCTGCCTCCGACCCCGACCCCGTCTTAAAACACTCGTCCCCGCCCCGCCCCGTCCCCGCTTTAGAATGTTTGAATAAACCCCGACTCCGACCCCGACCCCGCTTTAGAACACCCGTCCCCGCCTTCAATTCAGCTTCATTTTGACCCCGTTTTGACCCCATTTTGACCCCGTTTTGACCCCGGTTTGACCTCCTGTTTGACCCCTGTTTGACTCCTGTTTGACTCCACTTCAATTTTTAAATTTTTCTTTTTAAAAAAAAAAATATTTCATCATACCACTAAAATCTAAAATAAACTAAATGCATATTCCATCATAGTAAACTACAAATATTAAGACACAAGCTCATTTAAACATGTTTGTCTCATACTAAAATTTTTTAAAAAATAAAGCTTCCAAACTAAAAACTTCAAATACAAAATAATGAAATATTTCATATATCAAATACAACCACTAATATAAATATAAATCATTATCCTTAAAAACTATAAATACAACAATCTTCCAAGTGGACGCGTCCACCTTCTTGCCTTGCGCGTCCACTTGGTCTCCCTGCGCATCCACTTTACTGTCCAACTTCTGAGGGTGGACGCGTGAAATTTGGTGGACGCGTCCACCTTCTTGCCTTGCGCGTCCACTTTACTGTCCAACTTCTGAGGGTGGACGCGTGAAATTTGGTGGACGCGTCCACCTCCTGGCCTTGCGCGTCCACTTGACTGTCCTGCGCGTCCACTTCTACCTTCTTCTAAATATCCATCCTCAAATTCCCGATTTCTTCCAATTTCATTCCAACATCTTCTAAAGACCTGAAAACAAAAGTAATAGTGTAAAGAATCATTAAAATCACCAAAACACATAATTAGCTAGATTTAAACTAATAAACATCATAATAACCCATAGAAAACTAAGCTAATTATGGTTCAATCATATAAACTCATTTTAATCTACATAGTTAATAATATAAACTCATTGAATCAATACAGTTAATAATATAATTCATAGTTAGTTAAGTATATATTTAATAATATAAACTCATTTAAATCAATATAGTTAATAATCATAGTTTCATATAGTTCTTTTAACATTCATATATAGTTATATAAATAAAATAATATAACTATTTTAATTTACATTCTTAATAATATGATTCATAATTACTTAGTCAATAATATAAATTCATTTTAATCTACATAGTTAATAATATAAACTCATTGAATCAATACAGTTAATAATATAATTCATAGTTAGTTAAGTATATATTTAATAATATAAACTCATTTAAATCAATAAAGTTAATAATCATATTTACATAGTTTTTTAATGTTCATATATAGTTACATAAATAATAATATAACTATTTTAATTTACATTTTTAATAATATAATTCATAATTAATTAGTCAATAATATAAACTCATTTGAATCCACATAGTTAATAATATAAACTTATAGTTAGTTAGGTATAATAATGTAAACTCCTTTAATAATATAACTCAATTTATTTTAAATTTTTTTTAAAGTAACCAAATGGATAAAATTGTTTTCTTTTTAAAAAAATACTAGGAATAAAATAGTATTTTTATTAGAGATACCGAAACCGAAGCCGAAGTCGGGGATTTACGAAGGCGAATCCCCGCGGGGATTCAGTGGGGACAAATCAGTCCCCGCCCCCGCCCCCGCCCCCACTAATCCCCGCATTTTAGAACCCGCCCCCGCCTCCGCCCCCACTGAAGTCGGGGAATACTGAATCCCAACGGGGCGGGGCGAATCGAATCCCCAATAATCCCCGCTTCATTGCCATCCCTAGTAAAGATAGTTATTCAGAATTGATGGTGAATCACCATTCCTCAATTTAAAATTTGCTTCCATTGGTGTCTTGACTCCTTTACATCTAAGCATGCCAAATTCTTCTAATAATTCTAAGACATATGTTCTCTGAGAGATATTAATTCCTTTACTGGATCGAGCTACCTCTAACCCTAAAAAATATTGCAATTTTCCCAAATCCTTAATAGTGAACTTTTTGTGCAAATATCTTTTGAGTTCACCTATGACTTGGACATCTGTTCCAGTAACTATAAGGTCATCTACATATACCAATACAACCAAGAAATAATCCTTATTCTTCATGACAAACAGGCTAGGATCGCTGTGACAAGATTGAAATCCAAACTAATGTAATGCAAAACACAATTTCTCATACCACTGTATGCTTGCTTGTTTGAGTCCATACAAGGATTTTGTAAGTTTGCAGACTTGATTTGGCTTACAAGAATATACAGGAGGTGGTTCCATGTACACAACTTCATATAGATCCTCATGCAAAAATGCATTGTTTACATCCAATTGATCTAGAATCCAATTATGTTGTGTTACCAAAGTAATTAAGACCCTCAATATAGTCATCTTAGCAACCGGTGAGAAGGTTTCTAAATAATCTATTCCAATATTTTGAGTATAGCCTTTGGCCACTAACCTTGTTTTGTGTCTTTCTATAGTCCCATCAGCCTTATATTTCACTCTATAAACCCATTTGCAGCCTATGACTTTCTTTCCTTTCAGACAGTCCACCATTGCCCATGTTTTATTCTTAGCCAATGCATTAAGTTCTTCTTTCATGGATTTTCTTCATGCCTCCTCTTTGACAACTTCTTCATAGGTTTTTGATTCCTTACATAAGCTGATGCTCAAGGTATACTTCATATGGTTAGATGAAAAATAATCATATGAGATTACTTTTTTCTAAACCATGTGGAGTAGAGTTTGGTTGAGATAATGAAAGAACATAGTTTTGGCTTAGAAGATTGCAATAATAATCCTAAAGGTAAGAAGGTTTATGACTGACTCGTGAAGTTCTTCTTAAAGGAAGATTAGATTTTGGTTGATCATTTGTAGCTGTTGAGTTGTTTGTGGTGAAGAATGTGTTTCATCAATTTCTCTAAGATACTGATCATAAATTCCATGTAAATTAGAATATGGTTGTGGTAAAAGAGGTATACTGAACAAAAGAGATTTTTCAGAATGAGTATGAAAAGGAAAACGTGTTTCACGAAATGTAACATCTCTAGAGATGAAAATGATCCTGTTTTCATAATCTAGAAGAATATGTCCTTTGGAAACAGATGATGATCCTAAATGAACACATATGTTACTTCTAGGATCAAACTTATTTTTCTGAGGAGACAGATTTGAAGCATAGGCAAGGCATCCAAACACTTTCAGATTATCATATGAAGGATGTTGTTTATAAAGTTTGAAATATAGAGAAGAATTATTGAGAACATGAGTGAGGACATAATTTATCAATCGAGTAGCATGAAGAATGCAATATCCCCAATAAATCAGAGGCAAATTTGATTGCATTTTTAAAGCTCTTCCTACATTTAACAAATGTTAATGTTTCCTCTCTATATGGACAAGAAGTTTGATAGATAATGTCATTTGATTGGTAAAATTTATGAAGATGAAATTCTGGTGCATTATCATATCTAAAACACTTTATTTTTGCATTGAATTGAGTAAGGATCATATGGTAAAATCCAATTAAAACTGAGGAAACATCACTTTTGTGTCCAGGTGAATCTTGTGTGATCATCAACAATTGTGAGAAAATAACGTTGATTATGAACTGTTAGTTTATGAAAAGGACCCCATACATCAATATGTATTAGATCAAAAGGAGCATTGGATGTAGTTGTTGATAAAGGAAAAGACAATCTACGTTGCTTAGCCAAAGGACAAATCCCACATTTACAATCAAGAGATAAACTCATAGAAGGATGATCAGTTTGTAATATTCTGAAAATTTTATTAGATAAATGGCCTAGCTTATAATGCCATAAGAGAGATTCTGGAATACATTCAAAGGAAGAAATAAGAGAATGATTGTTAGTGGAATGGCTGAGGGAAGAATTCTGTGATGAATTTGCAGTTTGCAGATAATATAACCCATCTCTATGATCAACTAATTCAATCGTCCTCTTCAAATGTGGATGATGAATGATGCATTTGGTGGATTGAAAAAGAACATAACAAGAAAATTGTTGTGTTAGTTTAGGGATAGAAACAAGGTTAAAAATTTTTTTGGAACAAATAGAACATCATGCAGAAGCAAGTGTTCATTCACAGCAACAATTCCTTTATGAGTAACAGGTACTATGGAACCATTTGGTAGTTTAATGAAATGGAATCAACCGGACTATACTCCTGAAATTTAGATAAAGAGTAACAAACATGATCAGTTGCACCAGAGTCCATAATCCATACATCTAATTTTGCATAAAGCTTATTACCTGGAATATGTTCTTGGGTACTAGCTGTGACTGCCATAACTTGTTTCCCATTGTCTTCAGTAGCTTGAGATGGTAAATCAGTCATCTGTGGTTTATTGAGTAATGACAGAAGTTGTTGGTACTAAGTGACAGTGAGTCCAACAATTGGTTCCTCCTTGATGTTTTGTTGAACATCCGTAACTATAGAATCCACATTCACAGATCGATTGGACTTTAATTTGTGCCCAATGGGATACCCATGCTTCTTATAACACCGATCAATAGAATGTCATGTCATCCCACAATGAGTGCATTGAACCTTGACCTTAGAATTAGTTGATTTTCTAGGTTTGAAAACAAAACAAATATTGGTAACTCCCTTTGCCTCATTAGGCGTTTGATGAACTGCCATAATGGGTGTTTCCTGAGATAAGTTTCTAGCATCAATATCAGAATGTTCCTTCTTAATAGCCATAGAGAAAACATCTCGAATAGATGGTAAAGGAGTCATGAGAAGAACTTTGTCCTTGAGTTGAGAATAGTCATCATTTAATCCTTCCAAAAATTTCAATACATAATCTTCCTCTTGAATACTTCTCGCTATATTTTTAATAGAGTGTTTCTTATATCCTTTGTTAATAAAACCCCTTATGAGCTTATGTTTGGCAAAAATCCTTCCATTTCCTACTTTAAAGTGTTTGGTTGTAAATGGTTTATTCTAAATGTCAAAGACAATCTTGGTAAGTCTGACAAGAAATCCGATGAAGGTATGTTCCTTGGCTACTCTTCAAATAGAAAATCTTTTTGTGTTTACAATAAAAGAACTATGGTTATTGATGAAGCTATTCATGTTGTATTCGATGAGTCTAATATTTACTTGCCAAGAGATGAGAATGAAGGTGATTTCCAAGAGCTACCTTTTGAGTCAATGAACAAATATATTGTTCAATCAAATGAAGATCATTCAATACCTAAGGATGAAAATGAAGAGATCATTGACATTCAATAATCAGCCTCACATGAAGGAGAGTCAAGTCATGATCTTCCAAAGCAATGGAAATACGTCCATAATCATCCAAATGATCAAATCATTGGTAATCCCAATAGAACAAGAAGACATTTTATATATTGTGTTGATAATCTTGCATTATTGTCTCATATAGTACCTAGGAATATTGATGAGACTCTTAGTGATGATTTTTGGATCATTATCATCCATGAAGAGCTAAATCAATTTGAAAGGAGCAAAGTTTGGAAACTTGTACCTAAACCTTCAAATCACATCATTATTGGTACAAAATGGATTTTTAGAAACATACTTGTTGATCATGGTATTGTCACTAGAAATAAGGATACACTTATTGCTCAAAGATATAATCAAGAAGAGGGCATTGATTATGATGAGATTTTTTCCCCAATTACTAGATTAGAGTCCATTAGAATGTTACTTGCATTTGCATATTTTATAGGTTTTTAATTATTTCAAATGGATGTTAAAAGTGCATTTCTATATTTGTTACATCCAATAGGTAGTTTATGTTGAACAATCTCCTGGTTTTGTGCATGAATCTTTTGAAAATCATGTTTACAAACTTTCAAAAGCTTTATATGGTGTGAAACAAGCTCCAAGAGCTTAGCATGAAAGGCTTAGCAACTTCCTCATTGAAAAAGGATTGACTAGAGGAATTGTAGTCACTACACTATTTTTAAATAATAAAGTGCTTGACATTTTAATTGTTCAAATTTATGTTGATATTATGTTTGAGTGAACTTTGTTATTAAAATTGTTGTGTTTATCCATTGGCCGAGAAAAGGTTCTATTTTAGAAAGCTATTGAGTGTTTATATACAATTGCTAATAAGTTTGTCATTGTATAGTTCTTTTAATTATCAAAACAACGATTCTTGGTTGATTATAAGTTGCTTAGAAGAAATTTCAAATGACACCTGAAGAAGGTGTGGTCGACCACATCTTACAGGAGTATCGTCCGAAGAATAGCCAGTGGACTTGCGAAAGACCTCGAGAAAATCTTCGGTCGACCGCATGGTACAAGCCATCGACCTCAAAATAGACAGAGGACTTGCGGACGACCAATATCAAATTTTCGGTCGACCGCAGATTACTACTCATCGTCCGCAAAGTAGACAGAGAACTTGCAGACGACCACAATTAAATTGTTCGGTCGACCGCACAAACTGATTCTATCGTCCGAAAGAAGAAATAACAAGGGATAAGCATATTAGATCAAAAAGTGGTTCAACCAAATCTCAAATGGTACCAAAGAAGAAGAAGAGGAACACTACTTCTTTATTCACAAGATGATATGATATTAGATCAAAAAGTGGTTCAGCCAAATCTCAAATGGTACCAAGAAGAAGAAGAGCAACACTACTTTATTCACCAGTAAGGAGAAGTAAATTTGATTCTATGACTATCTCGAGCTTTGAAATGTGATTCTTGAAAGTACCATCTATTCCAGTAAGTTTCCTTTTTGAAAATATCTTGAAGTATTTTGCTAATGAAAGATGATATGATATTATTGTGCATGATAAGCCTATGTACTATGACTATATGCTTCAATGCTATGCTAATCTAGAGAAAAATATTCTTGAAGGATATTAGATTGTATATTATGAGTCTAAAGTATATGGTATTGATTTATATTTCAATTACTATAACTTGGGTGATATTTTGAGTGCTCCTGTTGATGAGATTACATTTTTTTTACTCACCAAATTTGCTATTATTATGCATTCTCCATTCAAGATTTTAAAAATGCCTTTACAAATGAATAGTGCTTTGTGAATATTGCAAAAAGGGAATCTATTGTTTTTAGTTTTGAAAATAATATACTTTGTCATATGTGCACCACTATATTTGTACTCATAGATGGTCATATGACATCTATTACTCATTTGCACATGTTTATTATGCTAATTATGTTCAAAGGAAAACAAGTAGATCTTGGTTATCTTATGGATATCGTTCTTTGTTAAGAATGCTAAGAAAATAGCAAAGAGCCTACTTTATGGAAGGTTGTTTTAAAGAGTGTTCAAACATTTTGAATTATCTTTACTTGAGGTTGTTGACATGAGATATCTTCATAAACATGATTTTGTTGCATACAAGAAGATGCATGACTTATTTTTCAATGATGATTGGGAGTTCAGAAAGAAAATATCTCAAGAAGATTTACTCCAAGCCATTACTGAAATCGCAAGATTGATGGGTGAAAATGTACTCATTATTATTTAAAATGGGCATTCATGAGAAAGGAATTGGTCAAGAAGAAGCTGAGACATCAAGAGGTATAAAGAGAAAAGTTGATCAACTAGAGGGAGAAGAGAATATACCACTTGATACTTCCACTAGAGAAAGAATAAGGAAAGGGAAGACATCAATGGAAAAAGGAAAAGGAAACTCCTTTTGATACTTCTATTAGAAAGAAACTGAGGGAAAGAAAATGATTGATGCAAGAGGAATATAGGTTTTATTCCTCCTACAAAAGATGCCTTGTGGAATGATTTGGAGCATCTCTCAAACAAGATGGATATTATCCTTGAAAAGTTCAATACTAAAATCCAAGATGTGTTTGAAGAAGTTGTTCAACTTGAAATCAAGAGTAAAGTTTCTTCATCACAAGGTTGACAATATATCTACTCATCTTGAGGCATTATATGGAGTCCACATAGATATTTCTTCACATTTTGATGAGAAGACCACATATATGACAAAGAATCCTATTACTCCTATTGTTGTGTCATCAAGTAGTATTGAAGCCATCTATTGCTGCTGATACATCCTCTACCATCATTTCAGGGGATACCACTGTAGTGACTGAAAAACCTAAGAGGGGGGGTGAATTAGGTTTTAACCGATTTTTCCTCTTTAAATTAAACAAGCTTTCTAAGATAACAAATATCAAACACTTGGTGTTCAACCAAAGTATGAAAAGATGAGTTCAAGAAAAGAAGCAATGAACACAGAGATTTATAGTGGTTCGGTTTATCCAACAAAACCTAATCCACTACCTTGAGCTATCTACTCAAGGATTTCACAAAACCTTTCACTAATATAGTAAGAGAGAATACAATAGAGGCTCACCCAATTCCCTTAGGGTTTTACAACATAAACCTCTTAACCAACCAAGGTTCACTCAACACTTTGAGTTTTACAATATAACCTTGTCTACACACCTTTCTCTATTACAACAATTAATGAAAAAGAAGCTCTTAACACAAACACAGTTTTCTATGGTTCAAGGCTCACTCTAACCCTTAGAATTTTAAGCTCAATGCAACCTTGAACAAATCAATCAAGATATGAATAAGAAGAGTTTGATATATGAAATCACCTTAATGTGAAGATATATCAATGTAAAGCATAAATACCTCTTTGAGTAATGTTTTCTTGTAAGTTGCTCAAGAACCCCAATGATTTTGTATAAATCTCACTTTGATGAATTTCACAATATGAATGTTAAGATTTGGTTTCAAAATAATCTCCAGAGGTTCTATGAAGTGTTAGGATCAGATTTTTGCTCAAAAAGTAATTGATATGAGTTGTTTAAACGATTTGGTATTTATATGTATGCACCAACGGTCATAAAAATGGCTGTTTGAATCCCACTCAGGAGAAGTGCGGTCGACCGCAAATCAAGAGGGTCGTCCGTACCATCATCCGCAAATGTTCCAGAGAACTCTGGACAGCCTGCGGACGATGAGCTCAGAAGTCCGGTCGACCGCTCCATCATCCGCACGTGTTCCAGAAAACTCTGGACAGCCTGCGGACGATACTCTGAGAAGTCTGGTCGACCGCATGATTTGTGGTAGTCCACACTTTTGTCAGGTCGACCACAAATGCATTAAAACTATGCAGAACAAGTTCCCAAACAACTCTAAGAGTTTGCAAACTATATTTTATGAATTTTGAAGTATGTGCATGTATTTTGAAAATCATTTCAAATACCCAACTCATGTTTTATCTAAATGAAATGCATTTTGAAAATCATTTCACTCTTATTGAGCAACCTATAGAACTCATTACTCAAAGGGATAGACCTAGAGATAACCAAAGATAAATAAAGAATTAAAGCTACACCTCTAGATCCTATCTAATCCAGAAACGCTTATCTTCAAGGCTTGACATCAAAAGCTCTTTCCTGAAGATTTGAAACTTTGATCTTGCAAGGATTAGATATATGAATCCTAAAAGATCATCACTAATACAATAAAGCCATTAGTCCTTATCAATGTTTGTCATTTAATCAAAATTAAGATATTAAAAGCTTTAAGGCTTTCAATCTCCCCCTTTTTGATGATGACAAATATTGATGCAATGTGATGAATATAACAATTAAGTGCAAGGATTCAAAGTAAGGAAGAGTTTATATAATATGTAATAAAATTATTAAAAATGCTCCCCCTTACAATATGCTAGGTTTTGTAAAAATTTTGACAGAGTTTCCTTTATAACTCTTATAAAAAAAAAAAATTTTGCAACATAAACTCAACAATGCAAAAAGAGATGAGATAACACATAAAATCGCACATAAGGCCAACCCGGCCACCAACACACAATTCCCATTCTCCTTCAATCTCAATATAGCATAAACTTAGAAATATATAACCTTTAAACCAAGGATAGCCATACTTAACCTTTTAGAGCTATTTCTCCTTTCTCTTGATTTTGATGAGTTTGAGCATTTAAGTTCATCTCAGAAATTCCTGAAACAAAAAAGTTAGTTTCACGACATTTATATATTGCAATCAACAGTAGTTTTTCTCCCCCTTTTGTCATCATTCAAAAAGAATGGATAGAAAGGATAGAACTAAGTTAATTAAACAATAAGATCCCTCAACTACCAAGGAGTCATCATGGGGAAAAATATATAAAAATAGAGTCAAGAATACAAACAAGAGATAAGTTGTCTGGATAAAACAAAAGTACAATAAGTGCAGAAAAACACTATCTCCTAGGTCGTCGCATATAAACTTTTGCTGTGGAAGATGATGGTCCAGTAGGCTGCTCATCAGGCGGGGGCATATCATGTGAAGGTGGTGGTGTAGAAACGTCAACCTGAATGCCATGTAGTGCCTCTAGATGAAATTTGATGTTGATGATCTCAATGCCATGGTACTCCACCCTTGATGCCAGGTCGTCGATCTTGGAGTGAAGTGTCTTGAAATGATTGTCAAATGTGCTAAACATGGAGCCAATATGAGAAGAGATTTCTTCCAGGGCACCCCAAATGGCAGGTTTTGGAGTGGATACATCTTCCTCTCCAACTTTTTCTTTACCTTTTGCCCTCTTCAAATCTGGAGCCTCAAGAGGAACATCTTCTTCCTCATCTAGATGAAGTGATCTTTTCACTCCTTGTGAGTCTTCACCTTCGCCAGAAAGGTCGTCTTCATGAAGAATTATCGGTGGTTCTTTTCCCATCAACCTTGCTGTCTCCTTTGTTGCCACAATGATCTCTTCCGAAGTCATATTTTTCTTCAAATCCCATGTACCATTGAGACATAACGCTTGCATTCTTTTAAAAGAAGCAAAGTTGAACTTAGGCACATGTTTTGTCCCCTTCAGTTCTGGAAATGGGACGTTGAAATGGCGGAAAACTTTGGTTAATAACCATCCATAGGGTAAGCTTTTCGGAACACCTTTGCCCTTCTCAATGGTAGCCATCATGTGGTGTACCATAATGTAACCAAAATCCACCCGGATTCTCTTCACCAACAAATACATAAGAAACATATACATAAACGTGACAGTAGTTTTATGGCCTTCAGTGGGGATGAAGATGTTAGTGCACATATGATGAAGAATTCGATGTTCAAAACTAAACACATTGGCCTCTCTCTTGACTAAGTTTACAAAAGAGTTTCCTTTAGTGAAGATCTTCTCAAAACCCTCAGCAGAAAAATCCTTATGATTTATTCTGTGATGAGTATTAAAATACTCAATCCCATCTATAGGTATCTCTAAGATTTCATCTAAACCAATGGAAGTAAATTTTATATCTATCCCATTGACCCTTGAAACAAAAAGAGTCCTTATAGTCATCTCTCCCTTCTTTTCTAATACCTCTTCAAGATTAGCATAAAATTGATATACAAGATCAGTATACAAGGATTCTTCATGATCAATTATATTATCTCATCATTGCCAAGCCATATAGGTAAGAATTCTATCAAAGGGAAATTCATACCTATCAATGGTGCTCCCAGAAATTACTTGGCGATTTTTGAGGTAATCATTGTAACGATCCTCATGATGCTTGCTCCTGAAGAGTTGAGAAGAAGCTTGCATGGTTCTCTTCTTCTTTGGAACATCTTGAACCATTTGTGTTTTCCCCTTGTCACTTTGAGTTTTTGCCATTTCTAGGGTTTTCAAATGCAGCAAACAAGGATATGTAGGATGAATGTATGAATTGGGGAAGAAATGAAGTGTATTTATGGTGGATTGTTCGTGGGTTATGAGAGTTTGAAGAGTTGCGGCTGATAAATGAAGAGGTGGGGATGATTGGAAGATGAAAAGTTGCGTCCGAAAGAGGCATATTTGTAACGGTCTACAGATGTGCGGTCGACCGGATCGTCGTCCGCAGTATCGTCCGCACCTTGATTTTTGTTACTCGGGAACATTTTCGGTCGATAAATTTAATCTGCGGTCGACCGGAAGTTTTAATTTGAGTCGTCCGCAAATTTTCTGGAACATTTTCGGTCGATGTGTTTAATCTGCGGTCGACCGGACGATTTGATAAGTGTATCGTCCGCACGTCCACTGGAACCTCTCCGGTCGATACTTTGAATCTGCGGTCGACCGGTCATCCTGTCATGATCATCCTCAAGTCCACTGTCTGTTCTGTGGATGATTATTTTCTAGCTTGCGGTCGACCGCACCTGCCAATGGTGTTATCCAAAACAATGTACAAAAGCATATATTTGACAGACTTCATAAAAACGCACAAGTTAGAAATCAAACGTACCAATACCCAAAAGTTTTCTAAGTAAACAAAACCTTTTCTCAGCCAAAGGCTTTGTGAAAATGTCAGCTAATTGATCATCCGTAGGAACAAACTCAAGAACAATATCACCTTTTAAAACATGATCACGTAAAAAATGATGTTTAATATCTATATGCTTAGTTTTTGCATGTTGTATAGGATTCTTTGTCAGATTTATGGCACTAGTATTATCGCAGTTGATAGTGGTACAATCAAAGTTCAAGCCATAATCTTGCAAGGTGGTTTTCATCCATAAAACTTGTGCACAACAACTACCAGCAGAAATGTATTCAGCTTCAGTGGTAGAGAGAGAGACACAAGCTTGTTTCTTACTATACCAAGAAACTAAAGAGTAACCAAGAAATTGACAGTGACCACTAGTACTCTTACGTTCTACTCTACAACCTGCATAATCTGCATCAGTAAATGCTACTAGCTCAAAAGACATAGATTTAGGATACCACAAACCAAAATCTATCGTCCCCTTTAAGTATCTAAGAATACGTTTCACAGCAATCAAATGAGATTCTCTAGGAGATGATTGAAATCTAGCACATAGACAAACAGAGAACATAATATCAGGTCTACTAGCAGTTAAATACAAAAGACTACCAATCATTCCTCTGTATAGTTTGGTCAATCATCTTACCATTCTCGTCTTTGTCTAATTTAATAGATGTGGCCATAGGAGTATCAATCTCCTTTGAATCAGCCATTCCAAACCTCTTCAGTAATTCTTTTGTGTACTTGGCTTGGTTAATGAAAGTACCTTCCTTTGCTTGCTTAATTTGTAATCCAAGGAAAAATGTCAACTCACCCATCATGCTCATTTCAAATTCATCCTGCATTGTCTTAGAGAAATCTTTGCACATATTTTCATTAGTAGCTCCGAAAATAATATCATCAACATATATTTGAACAATCAAAATATCATGAGCTTTATTTTTAATAAAGAGAGTAGTATCAACTATACCTCTAGAAAAACCTTTTTCAATAAGAAAATTGCTGAGTCTATCATACCAAGCTCTTGGTGCTTGCTTTAAACCATATAAGGCTTTGGAGAGCTTGTACACATGATTTACATATGATTCATGAATAAAACCAGGAGGTTGTTCAACATACACTTCCTCTTGAATGACACCATTTAAGAAAGCACTTTTGATATCCATTTGAAATAATTTAAAACCTTTAAAGGAAGCAAATGCAAGTAACATTCTAATGGACTCTAATCTAGCCACTGGAGCAAAGGTCTCATCATAATCAATACCTTATTCCTGATTATATCCTTGAGCAACAAGTCTAGCCTTATTTCTAGTTACAATACCATGTTCATCAAGTTTATTTCTAAAGACCCATTTTGTACCAATAATAGTAAGATTTGAAGGTCTAGGTACAAGTTCCCATACTTTGCTCCTTTCAAATTGATTTAACTCATCTTGCATGGCAATAATCCAAAAATCATCATTAAGAGCTTCATCAATGTTCCTAGGTTCTAAATGAGATAAAAATGCAAAATCATCAACAAAATTTGTAAAAAATCTTCTAGTTCTTACCCTTTCATTTGGATCACCAATGATTTGATCCTTTGGATGGTTGTGAACATATTTCCATTCTTTTGGAAGATCATACTTTGTTCCTTCTTCAAGTGAGATAGATTCTTGATTTTCAAGGACTTCTCTATTCTCATCCTTTGATGTTGAAGGATTTTCATTTGTTTGAGCAGCATCCTTATTTATTGACTTCAAAGGTATTTCTTGAATATCACCTTCAATCTCATTTCTTGGCAAATAGATGTTAGATTCATCAAAAACAACATGAATAACTTCTTCAATAATCATAGTTCTCTTATTATACACACGATAAGCTTTTCTTATTGAAGAATAGCCAAGAAATATACCTTCATCGGATTTCTTATCAAACTTACCAAGATTGTCTTTGACGTTTAAAACAAAACATTTACAACCAAAGACCTTGAAGTAAGAAATAGAAGGAGTTTTGCCAAACATAAGTTCATAGGGGGTTTTCTTCACAAGGGGTCTAAGAAGCACTCTATTTATAATATAGCAAGAGGTGTTTACAGCTTCAGCCCAAAAATACTTTGGCAAATTATTTTCACATAGCATAGAACGGGCCATTTCCTGTAACGTACGATTTTTCCTCTCAACGACACCATTTTGTTGAGGAGTTTTAGCAACAGAAAAATTGTGTTCCATTCTCATCACACAGTTTAGTGAAGTTAATATTGCAAAATTCTCTACCATTATCACTTCTAATGGAGATGAGTTTGCAACCTATGGTGTTTTGTACTTGTTTAAAAAGCTTGACAAAAGCTCCAAAAGCTTCATCTTTGCCCAACAAGAATAATACCCAAGTAAATCTAGAGAAGTCATCAACTATCACATAAGCATACAATTTTCCACCAAGGCTCATTGTCCTCATAGGACCAAATAAATCCATATGAACAAGTTCAAGAGGTTTTGAAGTTGAAACAATCTTCTTAGGTTTAAAAGAACTCTTGACTTGTTTACCATATTGACACGCATCACAAACACGATCTTTTTCAAAATGAATGGCAGGCAATCCTCTAATATATTCATGTTTAGATAAGTTATGCAAAGTATCCATGCTCACATGTCCTAACCTACGATGCCAAAGATAAGTATCATCATCTTTCAAAGCAAGACATTTAACATCTTGTTCAACTAAATCATCAAAGTAAAGATCATACATATTTCCATTTCTATTTCCAACAAAAACAGTTTTGTTAGAGCAATCATTAATAATTAAACATGAATCCTTCTTGAAAATAACCTTATAACCATTATCACATAATTGACTAATACTAAGCAAATTATATTTGAGATTATCAATAAGAAGAACATCTTTAATAAAGGGAGAAGTACTTTTACCAACATTGCCAATGCCAATGATTTTCCCTTTCTTTTTGTCACCGAAAGTCACAAATCCTTCATCTCTTGGTTTGACATCATTAAGTATGGATGCATTTCCAGTCATGTGTCTTGAGCATCCACTGTCAAGAAACCATTTGTTCTCCTTTGTTTTCAATTGAAAACATACCTACACCAAAGATGTTAATAAGCCTTTTGGTACCCAAATTCTCTTGGGTCCATTGGGGTTAGTTCTTTTAATTACCCAAGTGCTTTTAGCACCATTCTCAATCTTTTTCTTCACATAACATCTAGTCACTTTATGACCATTTTTACCACAATAAGTACAACATATTTTTGAAGAAGTATAGACATGTGAATGATATGCATGAGATACTCTCTTATGTGTATGTGACACATGTGAGTGAGATAAACTCTCATGTGTGTGTGAGACATTATTATAACTATCATCAAAACCAAGACCTCTCTTATCATGAGTGAGTCTTTGCATACCAAGTAGTTTGTTCAAATTGTCCCTACCACATGTAAGTTTTTGCAAGCTAGCACTTAAATCACTCATTCTAATTTTCATGGCATCATAATCACTCATCATATCATCCAACTTCTTGTTTCTAGAAATAAGATCAACATTAGCATTCTCAAGAAATTTTACCTTATCATTTAAACCAATAACATTCTCATCAAGACAAATCTTTGTAGAAGTTAACAAGGCATTTTCATCGATGAGCCTAGTATTATCTAATGATAGCTTCTCTACTTGACATTTCAGGACTTTGTTTTTCTTGATAATCTTTTTCATTTCCTTATAGAGATTGGAGATGAATTCATCTCTATCAAACATGTCACAAATATCATCATCACTTTCATCATCAACTAAAGAAGGAGTTTTTGGAGTATTTACCTCATCTTCAATGGCCATGAAACAAACATTTGCATGTTCAGTTTGTTCTTCATCTTCACTTCCTTCTTGATCCCAAGTGCAAGCAAGTCCTTTCTTGTTCTTGGACTTGTACTTCTTTTCTTTCTCTCTTAATTTTGGACAGTCCGCTTTGAAGTGATTTGGACTTCCGCATTCATAGCATTGCTTTGAGTTGTTATTTGTAGATGTCGATGGCTTCTTTTTGAATTTGTTGAAATGTCCCTTTTTGAACATTTTCTTGAAGTTCTTCATGACAAGAGCTATTTCCTCATCATCCATTTCTTCCTCATCACTGGAAGATTCATTTTCGTTGTTCTCTTTAGTTTTGAGAGCAATTCATCTTTTCCCTTTGTCTTCCACTTCTTGATCATTCAACCACTTCATCCTAATCTCATGAGTGAGAAGTGATCCAATAAGCTCTTCCACTGGTTTCTTCTTCAAATCATGAGTTTCCAACATAGCAGTGGTTTTGCCTTCCCAAGCCTTTGGTAAAGCATTGAGTATTTTCATATTTTGTTCTCCTATAGAATAAGACTTGCTAAACACTTTTAAACCGTTAATAATGTTAGTAAAGCGAGTAAACATATCAGTGATGTTTTCATTTGATTTCATAGTGAAAAGTTCATACTCCCTTGTAAGCATACCAAGTTTTGTTTCCTTTACTTGGTTTGTACCTTCATGAGTCACTTCAAGTAGTCTCCACATTTCATGTGCAGATTCACAACATCTTACCCTGTTATACTCATTCATATCAAGTGCACAAGTAAGAGTGTTCATGGCAAGAAAATTAAGAGTCATTTTCTTTTTATCTTCATCATCAAATTCCTCAGAAATTCTATCAATCTTTATACCATCAACAACTTTGAAAGGAACATAGGGACCATTTTCAACAATATTCCATAATTCATAGTTTAGAGAAGATATATAGATTCTAACTCTATTTTTCCAGAAATTATAGTTTGTGCCATTCAACAAAGGAGGTCTAGTAGTAGAGTAACCTTCTACCATCATATTGTTATCTAGATGAGCCATAGAATCTTTGCTTCAAGGATGTTAAGCCTTATCAACAAGAAGACCTGCTCTGATACCAATTGAAAAACCTAAGAGGGGGGGGGTGAATTAGGTTTTAACCGATTTTTCCTCTTTAAATTAAACAAGCTTTCTAAGATAACAAATATCAAACACTTGGTGTTCAACCAAAGTATGAAAAGATGAGTTCAAGAAAAGAAGCAATGAACACAAAGATTTATAGTGGTTCGGTTTATCCAACAAAACCTAATCCATTACCTTGAGCTATCTACTCAAGGATTTCACAAAACCTTTCACTAATATAGTAAGAGAGAATACAATAGAGGCTCACCCAATTCCCTTAGGGTTTTACAACATAAACCTCTTAACCAACCAAGGTTCACTCAACACTTTGAGTTTTACAATATAACCTTGTCTACACACCTTTCTCTATTACAACAATTAATGAAAAAGAAGCTCTTAACACAAACACAGTTTTCTATGGTTCAAGGCTCACTCTAACCCTTAGAGTTTTAAGCTCAATGCAACCTTGAACAAATCAATCAAGATATGAATAAGAAGAGTTTGATATATGAAATCACCTTAATGTGAAGATATATCAATGTAAAGCATAAATACCTCTTTGAGTAATGTTTTCTTGTAAGTTGCTCAAGAACCCCAATGATTTTGTATAAATCTCACTTTGATGAATTTCACAATATGAATGTTAAGATTTGGTTTCAAAATAATCTCCAGAGGTTCTATGAAGTGTTAGGATCAGATTTTTGCTCAAAAAGTAATTGATATGAGTTGTTTAAACGATTTGGTATTTATATGTATGCACCAACGGTCATAAAAATGGCTGTTTGAATCCCACTCAGGAGAAGTGCGGTCGACCGCAAATCAAGAGGGTCGTCCGTACCATCATCCGCAAATGTTCCAGAGAACTCTGGACAGCCTGCGGACGATGAGCTCAGAAGTCCGGTCGACCGCTCCATCATCCGCAAGTGTTCCAGAGAACTCTGGACAGCCTGCGGACGATACTCTGAGAAGTCTGGTCGACCGCATGATTTGTGGTCGTCCACACTTTTGTCAGGTCGACCACAAATGCATTAAAACTATGCAGAACAAGTTCCCAAACAACTCTAAGGAGTTTGCAAACTATATTTTATGAATTTTGAAGTATGTGCATGTATTTTGAAAATCATTTCAAATACCCAACTCATGTTTTATCTAAATGAAATGCATTTTGAAAATCATTTCACTCTTATTGAGCAACCTATAGAACTCATTACTCAAAGGGATAGACCTAGAGATAACCAAAGATAAATAAAGAATTAAAGCTACACCTCTAGATCCTATCTAATCCAGAAACGCTTATCTTCAAGGCTTGACATCAAAAGCTCTTTCCTGAAGATTTGAAACTTTGATCTTGCAAGGATTAGATATATGAATCCTAAAAGATCATCACTAATACAATAAAGCCATTAGTCCTTATCAATGTTTGTCATTTAATCAAAATTAAGATATTAAAAGCTTTAAGGCTTTCAGTGACTACTATTGATGATCTACCAGTTGAAGCTATTATCATTCCGGAGACCACTTCTTCAATATAATCATTTTTGCAATTTAAGGTCTATGCTCCCAAGCCTCGAACTCTAGCTTTGGCTACTTGAGGATCATCTTTATACCTTTCATTTTCTTTTTATATCTATAATTCACTATTTTCATATGTTTTCTGCTACATTATGATCTCTTCATATAGTAAAATTTTAAGTAATGTAGTTTGTTGGTTTGTTTATTCCCCAAGATGACTCCTTGGAAAATTGAGAGATTTTATTATATGCTTTTGACATTATTATAATCCTTCATACACATTCTTTTTGAATGATGACAAAGGGGGAGAAAAACTAAGTGTTGATAACAATGTTTAGAAGTTATATTTGTGTTGTGTTCTTTTGGAAACTAACATTTTTCAGGAAAATGAAGATCAAGAACACTTACAACAAAAGGGGAGAATTTAATGCAAATAGGAGAAATCATCTAAAGAAAGATTCTTGAAGCTCAATAATTTTTGAGGAAAATCAAGAATAGGTACAAAAGGGAAGAAATGACAAAAGGGGAGAATTTGAGGAACTTGAAGTATTTGAATTGCACTTGACGATCACGTTCATCAAAACCAAGAAGAAGAGGAAATAACTTTAAAAGGTTAAGTATGGCTATCCTTGGTTTAAAATTCATGTATTTCTAAGTTTTTGAGATATTGAGAATGAAGGAGAATGGGAATTGTGTGTTGATGGCCGAGTTGGCCTTATGTGATATATTTCATTCCTGTTTGTCTGTTAAACTTGTGTTGTAAAATGGTTTTTATAAGAGTTACAAAGGAAACTCTGTCAAAATTTTTACAAAACTGTTGCATATTGATAAGGGGGGCTTTATAAATGTTTTTATAGACTATCTATATGTTCTTAAATCTGGAAGGAAGGAGGATACGGAGGTTGGTGGAAAAATAGGCTTCTTTAAGCCTATATATGCTAGGAAGAGATCTCATATACTTATAATGAATATTTTCTCTTTGAGATCCAATATCTGTCCAAAAAATATTTCATTTAATATATTTCTTGATATCTTCAAACTAAAAGGCTATATGCTATATGTGATATCTTACAAATACCTAGCATATTGTAAGGGGGAGCATTTTACAATGTTTGATACATATTCTATAAATTCTTCCTTATTTTGAATCCTTGCACTTAATTGTTTTACCTATCACATTGCATCAATATTTGTCATCATCAAAAATGGGGAGATTGAAAGCCCTAAAGCTTTTAATGTCTTAATTTTGATTAATGACAAACATTGATGAGGACTAATGTCTTATTTGTACAAGTGATAGAGTTTTTGGATTCATTATTTAATCCATGCAAGAACAAGATTTCAAGTCTTCAAGGAAGTATACAAGTCAAGACTATCAAGATTTGAAGACAAGCTTTTATTGGATTAGATAGGAACTAGAGGTATAGTTTTAGAGTTATATATTTTGATATCTCTAGTTCTACCTCTAATTGAGTAATGGTTTCTAAAGGTTGCTCTATGAACTTAAAACGTTATTTCAAAATGTTTTTAATATCTTAAAATATGTTTTGGTATTTCGAAAACCATGCATCGTGATTTCAAAACTTAAATGGTTCATAAACTTTTGTTGGATTGATACCATAACTTATATGGTTGATTGAAATCATCATTTGTGTGTTAGAGTATTGTTGATACACAAATGAACATGTTTCAGTCGACCTAAAGTGGTCCAGGTATCGTCCATAAGTTAGTTTATCTTGTAGATGCATGTGCTGTCAAATTTGCTCATCTGCCAACCTGTGGATGACCATGAGGTCGACCGCAGGTGAAGTCCGGTCGACCGGAGGATGAAAAATCATCATCCGGTGGTTGTCCAGTGAACTTGTGGATGATGGTGCGGATGACCAATTTGATATGCGATCGACCGCACTTCCTGAGTGGGTTTCCAACAGCTTCATTTTTTACCGTTGGGAACAAACCTTTAAATACCAAAACCTTTGAAATTCTTTCTAAGAAGATTTTTTTAGCAAAAACATTGTATATCTTGATCCTATAACATCTTAGAAACATTCCAAAACCCTTTCTAAACATCAATCTTGTTAAAATCATTAAAGAAGGGTTTTTACATTCAAAGGTGAATTTTGAGCAATCTTGACAAGCCATTACTCAAAGAGGTGATTGTGATTCAAATTGATATATCTTCACATTAAGGTGATATCTATCAAACTCTTTATCTTTTATTATTGATTGTAATTGTATCAAGGTTGCAAGTAGCATAAAACCCTAAGTGTTAGGGTGAGCCTTGTGTAAGCTGTTTTGTATTCAAGGTTTGTTTGTAAAACCTTTGGGTGAACCTTGAATTGAATTGTATTGTTAGGATTCACTAAGGAGAGTGGTGAGATTATTGTATAATCAAGGTTGTGTTGTAAAACTCAATGGTTGAGTGAGCCTTGATTGGTTTGAGAGGTTATTTGTAAAACCCTAAGGTGAATTGGGTGAGCCTCTTTTGTAATCTCATTTATTTGATTAGTGAAGGGATTTGATAAATCCTTGAGTAGGTAACTCAAGGTAGTGGATTAGGTTTTGTTGGATAAACCGAACCACTATAAATCATTGTGTTCATTGCTCTAATTTCTGCATTTTACTTTAACGCATTCATTATTTCTCACACAACTAGCACACCAAGTGTTTGATATTTGTTGTCAAAGAGGTGTTTTATTGAATTAGGTTGAAAAATCGGATAAAAACCTAATTCACCCCCCCCCCCTCTTAGGTTTTTCAGTTGTGTTATCAACAAATACTATAGTGATTAATTTGCAAGAAGTAGTTATAGGAAAAAGTTGTGTTGAATCCCTTTGTACTTTGGAGAGCAAACTAATTTGGGTGAGGGCCTCACAGACATAGATAAGAGGATTGTCGAACTGTGTTAACAAATGTTCTTGTGTTAGTTTTGTTTTTGTTAGCCTGTTTGGCTTGATTCGCAGTTATAATTTCTAACGATTTATAACTGCTTATCTTTATACTCAGTGTTTCGATCAATTGCATCAGTTATTCTCAATCATAGCCGACAAAGAAAGGTTTTTGCTAGTGCCAAATGGGTCTGATAATTCCTCTAGACTAAAGAACTATCATTACCAACTATGTGTTTATGACAAATAGGAACCTTTTGCTGATTCTGAACCTATTGTAAATGTCTTGTCATTACTTGTTTATGGTGGTTGTTGCAATCATTTCTTGGAAAGGTTTAAACTTCTAAGAATTTTAGATCTAAGCCGAGCCTATGTCAAACAAACTAATTTTGATAAAATAACACATTTCGTTTATCTACAATTCTTGTCAATTGTTTGTCAATTTTCAATCTCATCATCAATAGTCAATCTTTTCAGACTAGAAATTCTCTATTTATGGAGTTTTGGTATAAAAGCAAACTTACCTAGTGTTGTGATGAAAGTGACAAATTTACGACATATATTTTCAAGTTCGTGTTTATTTCAAGATTTTGATGAGCTAAGGCTATCTCTTCCATTGATAAATTTGGAAACTTTTATGTTATTATATTTTTGTGAGAGGGTTGGTCTTGAGAATTATGAGGCCCTATGCGAAAATACCTTATGTGGCCTATTATATTTTTTAATGACATTATTTATTTATATATGTATTTTTTTATTTTTCTCTACACAATTACCATATATAATAACACATTTCATTTAATAAAAAAATAATATATAAAAGAGAAAAGAATAAATATGACAAACATTAATTCTCAATAAATTCATATATTGTATAAGAGCTTCAAGGCAAATATATGGCAAACGTGTTAGCCAATTGCTACACGAATATTGATGTTACTTTCTTTCTTAACATTATGGAGAAAGCTTTATAACACCTAAAAAAAAAACAAAACAAAACTAATACAATTAAGATTTTTTTGTAAAATAAAACAAACAAAAACATTTTGATTTTATAAAGAAATACCTCAAATTTAAAATATTATTCTTTTTGCATTTTTACTAGCAAAGTCACTCATCAAATTCTCAAAATCAAGATTTTCTAGCATCTCATTCTCAATAAATAACATAGCTAATTCATTCAACCTTTCATGTGACATCGTTGATCCAAGATAAGTTTTTATCAACTTCAATTTTGAGATACTTCTTTCAGCAGAGGCTATGGTGACTGGTATAATCAATAAAATCCGATAAACAATCACCGCATTTGGATAACAATCATCAATATTCTTCAAATAGTTCAACATTTCAATTGTTTTTTTTACTTCTTTCAATATACACTCTCTCAAAACTCTTAATTTCAAAAATAAGTCATTTTCATCAATGTCAGAGACCATCTCGTGCATTAAATAACCTTAGAGATTGATACATAAAGTCTTCAAACTATCAATATCTGCGGACTTCAATTTATTCAAATCAAATAAAAGCCCAAAATTTTTTTCATACTTTTGGAATTGTCAAACTTGAACTCCCGAGATGATTCAGCATGATCTACTAGACATGAGAAATATTCCACCTTAAAAGAGTTATGTGCTGATAATATCACATCTCCTTGATCACTTTCATCAAACTACCTTTTTCTACACATAGATTGTTTCTCACAAAAACTTGGTTCAATACTCATAGCATATGCAAGATTTTTAGCTTTAATTATAGCCTCTTCAAATCCAGCTTCTCTATACTTTTGAAAATAATACATGAGCCCACTCAACTAAGTAATAGTAGTATCAATATGTATATCTTCATATTGAACAATTTGTTGACATTATTAATATTATACAAAATGTTATGCCAAATAATCATACCAAATAAAAATTCAAAACTCTTAATTCTCTTTTTTATAAGTAGTGACTCAGCTTCACTCATTACCTTTGGATCATCTCTTGTTTTTGCTAGTTGCAATAGAGAATCTCTTATTGTCGGTACTTGTAATCTTATTGATTTAATGCTCTCAACGTGACTTTCCCAACAAGTTTGTGACAATAGTTTCAAAGTGAGGCCTTTAAATCCAAACATCTCTTTAAAGATAGACCAGCTTTTTGTTGAAGATGCAAACAAACAGTAGATACGTTGAATAATGCCAAAGAATGAGATAACTCTATCGCATAAGTTAGCCATATTACAAAGAGTGAGATTAAAAGTATGGCAACCACATGGTGTATAAAAAGCTCTAGGATTAACATTAAGAAGCCTTCTCTACAACCCTTTACTTTTACCCTTTATATTGGCTCCATTTCGTACGCTTGTCCCCTCACATCATCAATACTAAGTTGAAGACTCTAAAGTGCAGTTGTAAGTGCATCGAAAAGACCCTCTCCATATATATCATTAACTTGCAAAAATCCTATGAAACACTCTTTTGCTTTGGCTAGAAACTTTGAGACATTCACAAATCAAATAAGAATAATCATTTGTTCTTCATGACTTATATTTGAAGTACAATCAAGAATCACTGAAAATTGTTTCTTTTTGAATATTCTTGATAATTAAAGTCTTCATCTCAGTTGTTAACATTTGAATCAATTCATTCTGAATTTTGTGACTTAGATAATGATAATGAATTTCATTATTTTGAATTTTTCGGATATGCTCCTTTATTATTGGATCAAACTCTCTTAGCATTTCAATTATGCTCAAAAAAATCTCATTGTTTTCTTCACCAATACTTTTACTATCTCCACGAAATGTCAAATTATTTTTAGCAAAGTTTTAACAACAATTATTCTAAACAGTACTTCTCGCCAATATATTTTCTCTCGATCAATTTCTTTTTATAGCTTAGTTTCCTTCAATTGTAGTCTTCCTTCTAACTCAATTCATCTATTCATGCAATCAAAGTGTCCATGATTAACCTCATGTTCTTTAAGCCTTTAAGACAATTCATGTCATTACACCAGGTGGAAGTTAACTAAATAGGCTTATGTTGCTGTTGGAAAAGTTTACAACAAAAACAATATACCTTGTTGAAAGTCTTTGAATAAACAAGTCATCTTTTATCTTGTTTCTCCCCATTTTTCATCCGCCAAGTATAATACGCAAGTGAAAAACTTCTACCATAAACATCATTGGGGAAAGAATCATTATTAATTTTTTCTCTTACATGTCCTTTTTTTCACTAAGAAGTCTCTCAATTTAATATCAATGTTAACTCAATTTCCTAGATAAAAAATATTTCAAGAGAAATGATTCATATTCTCATTCATATCCATACCAATTTCATTGACATCAATCAAAACTCCGTCTCCTTGATTATCTTCTGAAAAAGCTAAGAGGGGGTGAATTAGGTTTTTATCCGATTTTTCAACCTAATTCAATAAAACACCTATTTGACAACAAATATCAAACACTTGGTGTGCTAGTTGTGTGAGAAATAATGTGAGAAAGTAAAATGAAGAAATTAGAGTAATGAACACAATGATTTATAATGGTTCGGTTTATCCAAAAAAACCTAATCCACTACCTTGAGTTACCTACTCAAGGATTTATCAAATCCCTTCACTAATCAAATAAATGAGATTACAAAAGAGGCTCACCCAATTCACCTTAGGGTTTTACAAATAACCTCTCAAACCAATCAAGGCTCACTCAACCCTTGATTTTTACAACACAACCTTGATTATACAATAATCTCACAACTCTCCTTAGTGAATCCTAACAATACAATTCAATTCAAGGTTCACCCAAAGGTTTTACAAACAAACCTTGAATACAAAACAACTTACACAAGGCTCACCCTAACACTTAGGGTTTTATTCTACTTGCAACCTTGATACAATTACAATCAATAATAAGAGATAGAGAGTTTGATAGATATCACCTTAATGTGAAGATATATCAATTTGAATCACAATCACCTCTTTGAGTAATGGCTTGTCAAGATTGCTCAAAATTCACCTTTGAATGTAAAAACCCTTCTTTAATGATTTTAACAAGATTGATGTTTAGAAAGGGTTTTGGAATGTTTCTAAGATGTTATAGGATCAAGATATACAATGTTTTTGCTCAAAAAATCTTCTTAGAAAGAATTTCAAAGGTTTTGGTATTTAAAGGTTTGTTCCCAACGGTCAAAAATGAAGCTGTTGGAAACCCACTCAGGAAGTGCGGTCGACCGCATATCAAACTGGTCATCCGCACCATCATCCACAAGTTCACTGGACAACCACCGGATGATGATTTTTCATCCTCCGGTCGACCGGACTTCACCTACGGTCGACCTCATGGTCGTCCACAGGTTGGCAGATGAACAAATTTGACAGCACATGCATCCACAAGATAAACTAACTTATGGCTAATACCTGGACCACTTTAGGTCGACTGAAACATGTTCATTTGTGTATCAACAATACTCTAACACACAAATGATGATTTCAATCAACCATATAAGTTATGGTATCAATCCAATAAGAGTTTATGAACCATTTAAGTTTTGAAATCACGATGCATGGTTTTCAAAATACCAAAACATATTTTAACATATTAAAAACATTTTGAAATAACGTTTTAAGTTCATAGAGCAACCTTTAGAAACCATTACTCAATTAGAGGTAGAACTAGAGATATCAAAATATATAACTCTAAAACTATACCTCTAGTTCCTATCTAATCCAATAAAAGCTTGTCTTCAAATCTTGATAGTCTTGACTTGTATACTTCCAAAAACTTGCATGGATTAAATCATGAATCCAAAAACTCTATCACTTGTACAAACAAGACATTAGTCCTCATCAATGTTTGTCATTAATCAAAATTAAGACATTAAAAGCTTTAGGGCTTTCATCTTCAAATTTTTCATCCTCATTAGTCTCTAGTTTGTCTAGTTTGTCTAGTTTGTCTCCCATGTCCATCGCATCTAGTTTTTCATCTTCATTAGTCTCTAAAGTCCGATTAAGTTCATCTAGTTTCTCTCCACTATCCATCACATTCATTTCATTAGTGATTTTAGTCTCCTTCCTTTCATTATTTTTTTTACAAATTTAAGCATTACCCCTACATAAGATTTCAGTAGATTTTCTAACTCTTTTCTTTCTTTAGCTTTTTCAGTCCCAGACTTAGTGCTTTCAAATTGAAAAATGAGACATGATTATACAAATATAAATGAAACAATTCTTCAACTTCAAATACAAATACAAATGCAATCAAGAATTATTTAAAGAATTTATAAGTGTATCATGTATGCACTCATCAATAGCTAAATTACCTAATGATTCTTTTTCTTATACTAAATCTAATTTATTACAGCACCTAAAACAAAACAAGTAGTCCAGTTTGCCATTCTTTGTGTGAAAAAAAAACAATAAATACAAACACTAAAACAAATATTCTTTGTATAAAAAAACTAATTCTAATTAATTACAGCAAATAAAACATTATGTGTAAAAAAAACAAATAAATTCAAAAACTGAAAAAATAGTCTCTATATAAAAAACCTAAATCTAATTTTTTTTTTTTTTTTTGGAAGGCTAAAGAAGTTTATTGAATAAGCCATGGAAGGCAGTGCGAATACAGGTCCAGCAACACGGAAATGCCTACTTGAAATACAAACAAACAAAAATAAAGTGCAAAAGGAATAGCAGCCACGACCTATAGATGCAAGAAGACATGAACTTTTTCAATCCAGCCGACCATTTGGACAAATTGTAAACATATCATGTAATCTATCCACTCCGTGTTTCGCCAATGAGTCAGCTATGCAATTCCATTCCCTTAGGTTTTGTTAACAATTAATCTCTCAATCTTTCCTTTGAACATTGTTATATGAAGGATATATTTCCTTAGTCTCCACGGGGCCTCTTTTGGATTTTCCAACCACTTGCATACGTTTGAAGAATCCGACTCAATAATTAGTCCATATTTCATAGCCCAATTTGCAGCAACAAAAATCTGAAGTGCCTCTTTCGCAGCCCTTAAATCAACTTCGTTTGACTCCGCTATACCGATAGACTTTGAGAATGTAGCCATCACAGCCCCCTCGGAATTCCTCAAGACGCCTCCAACTCCGACTAGACCAGGCTTGCCCTTTGAGGATCCATCCACGTTGAACTTCAGGAAGCCTGGTAAAGGAGGAGACCATTCCCCATCATATACCTTATGCCTTTTGCATTAGCATTTAATGTTAATGATGAAGGAACCCGAAAAAGATCAATGAAAGCATGGGGTTGATCTGGCCACTTAGCCACTATCCAAGTGATGAATCTCAATTTGGTTAGCTCAATTAGTTTTGGCATGTCCACTATTGCTCCTTTGAAAATAACCTCGTTTCTATGCAGCCATACTGTCCAAATGATAGAGAAGAAGATCATTCGCCATATCGAAATTTCAGCAGTTCTTTGAAACAAAGTGCTCCAAGCCAAAATAAAACTGACCGAATCACCTGGCATGACCCAATTTATTCCCCACATGTGGTAGAAGTAAGACCAAAGGCGCCAAGTAACTGTACAACTGAAGAAAAGATGGAAGGTCAATTCAGTTTCTTTAAGGCAGAGAGCACAAACTACATTTCTATGATCAATTATGTGCCTACGAGCCAATTCCTCTTTGACAGGAGCACAGTTCTTTGCAATTTTCCAGACCAAGATCTCAACTTTTGGGGGTGCAATCCCCTCCCAAACCAAACTCCACACACTAGACTGTCCACCACTATTGCCCTTGGCCACTTTATAGTAAGAGGAAGTTGTGAATTTTCCACTAGTTGTGTGTTTCCAAATAAGTTGATCAATGAAGCTTGCATTAGGATAAAAATCTGAAATTAGTACTAATAGGTTATCCCATTGTTCATTTTCCCAATCAAAAAGTCTCCTTTGTAGCTCTATTTTCCAAGTCCAGCTCCCCTCAATCCACTGACCAA
Organism: Apocynum venetum; assembly: GCA_019593545.1. Taxonomy (NCBI): domain Eukaryota; kingdom Viridiplantae; phylum Streptophyta; class Magnoliopsida; order Gentianales; family Apocynaceae; genus Apocynum; species Apocynum venetum. The sequence goes on from SRSM01000149.1 coordinate 2,824,395, forward strand.
AATCAGATATTGCACCATTTTTGTTCTTAGCCAAAGCATAAATTCTGGGAAAAATGATTTTTAGAACCAAATCATCTATCCAATTATCATCCCAAAAGCGGATATCTTTACCATTGCCGAGGCACGTGGCAAAACCGTCAATTAGGATACTTTCACTATTATTAACATCCACAAAAGGTTGGATAACACTTTTCCATACAGATGAACAATTTCTCAACTAACTAGTTGCTGGGAAAAGCTCATTTTCCAACCCTCCACTTCTCTCAGTAATTACTTTTTTCCACAAATAATTTTGTTCATTAGTGTATCTCCAAATCCACTTGCTCCGCAAAACACTGTTTCTTGTCATCAAGTCAGCAATCCCAAGCCCCCCATTTTCTTTTGGAGTACAAACTGTCATCCAATCCACATAATGGAGTTTTCTTCTATCTTCTCCACCACTCCATAGGAATCTTCTTCGGATTTTATCCAACTTCTGCTCTACCATTTTTGGCATCTTGTATAGAGACATGACATAGGTTGGTAGATTGAATAGGACTGACTTTATGAGTGTAACTCTCCCACCCTTAGACAGGTATTTTCCTTTCCAATTCTCTAATCTGGATCTGAACTTATTTATCACTGGCCACCAAATGGCTTTGTCATTTTGCCTAACTCCGAGGTGAAATCCCAAATACTTCGTAGGAAGATCATCAGCTTTACATTTAATTTCAGTAGCCCATCCCTCAATCTCATTCTTCGGGACTCCGACTCCAAAGAGGCTACTCTTCCTGAAATTCACTTTCAAACTTGAGATTAACTGAAAACACTTAAGAAGGCATTTCACATTTCTAATCTGTCCCAAAGAATTTTCACAGAAAATTAAAGTATCGTTTGCGAATTGAATATGTGAAATCTGAAAGTCTCTCGATCTGATGCTAACTCCCCTAAACAAATTCAAATCAGTGGCTTTATACATGAGTAAGCTGAGAACCTGTCCCGTGATACAAAAAAAAAGAGGCGAAAGAGGACAACCTTGATGAAGGCCTCTCGAGATAGTGAAGTGCCTCGTTGGTGTCCCATTTACCAACACAGATAGGCTAGCCGTTGAAATGCAAAATAGAACCCAATTTATCCATTTTTGCCCGAACCCCATAAGCTAAAGTGCAACTTTCAAAAAATCTCAATCTACAGAATCATATGTTTTCTCAAAGTCTAATTTAAAGAGTGCTGCAGTTTTTCCTTTTTTCTTCACCTTATCTATTACTTCATTGGCAATTAAAACACAGTCGGCAATTTGTCTACCTTTGATGAATGTAAATTGATTTGGTCTGCATCACCATGGCAAGTCTTTTTGCCAAAACTTTTGCAAAAATCTTGTATAGCCCACTTTGATGAATATTGGTCTATAATCATTTAACGAAACTGCGCTGCACTTGGGAATCAGAGTTAGAAAAGAAGCATTTATATTTGTGTTAAAAACTCCTGTATCGTAAAACTGATGGAATAGTCTCATAATCTCTTCCTTAAGCGCAATCCATTGTGATTTGAAAAAATTCATATTAAAACCATCTGGTCCAGGTGCTTTGTCCCTATCACAACTTTGAATTGCATCCCAAATTTCTTTCTCTGTGAAGACTTTTTCCAACTCAATTCTTTCAAACTCTGTGAGACTAGGGGCTTGGATATTCAGCTTTACCGTGCGAATTACTATATTATTATTAAAATGACTTATTACAGAAAATAAGTCAAAAACTATTAAAAAAAGAAGTCTTCTAGATGACTTCCTGTTACTGAATACTGAGTGAGCTTCGCCCTTGTGAATAGCCCCTTCAAGCTTCTTCACCCCCGCAAATCGAAAGGCAAACAGTAGCCTGTAGGTTCTGGAACAAAAATTGAGTATAGGAGTAAGGGAAAGGCAATTTTATGTGGCCTATTTAAAAAAAAAAAAAAAATTGGGAGGCCCAATCCCTGGGCTTGGGTTGATTGGATTCAGGCCGACCCTGCCTGAAATGATAAAATTAAAGTATATAATTTATATATGGAAAATAACAAAAAAATGCACTCAAACTATTTATGATACCTCTATTGTTTATATTTTATTTCAATATTTTATAACTTTAAATTAGTTGTGAATTTTGTAATTATATCTTTTATACTCTAACGTCATATGCATATAAAAACCAATCAAAAATATTTGACAATATAAAAATAATATAATATAATATAATTATTATATTTGAGAAGATCATAAATAGTTTGAGAATATAAAAAGATAAAATATATAATTAAAGAACCACAAATATTTTAGGGCACTTTTAGCTATTCCCCAATTATATATAACTAGTAAAGAAGGTCCGCGCAAAGCGCGGACTTTTGCCCCCTAAATATTAGCTTTTTGTAAATGCGTTTATTATGTATAATTTTTTTTGTTTTCTTACTCGTTCAGTACATTCAACGACCTAAATCCAATTCTTAAAAAAATTAGACCATATCAAAACTTCTAACTCTATATTCATTGTAAATTTGATCGGTGTTGTGGAATAATTTTTCAGTTGTCCTGGTGCTGCTAACCTACTTTCGAGTCGACAGTGTCCTCCTTTACATCCCTCACATGTAAGTGATTCCAGAATTTCTCGTTTTCACAAGAACTCATTTTTCTTCAATTTTCCATGACAGAGATTCAATAAGGTAATAGATGGGTATGATTTTCTCGATAATTTATTAGCTAAGAGTGAAACCAAGAAATTAGATAAGTACCCGCGTCGATCTATTTAAGCATATAACTTTGTACATGCACATGAGCAAAGGAGCAGATTGCTTTCCTGGAAAAATCGATTTGAAATTGCTATGGGAATAGCAAGGGGACTTCTCTATTTTCACGAAGACTCGCGAGGCGTAGACTCTTGCCCGGTAGATGTCTGCTTTTGATAAATGTTTTGAGACGGTTTAATATTTGTACTGTTTCAAACAACTTTTTGGACATAATTTTTTGGCTGTTTCTATCTTTTCTTTTTCTTAGGAAGCTTTGCAGATTTTTTTTTGTTTTCTTTACTCTTCAGTCCATCGTGTATATGAATCTTATGAAAGTGTAAATAAGGGGTTTTGTCAAGGTGAGCACATTTGACTTCTCTCATGCCATTTAAAGTTAATTTTTTTAAACATAAACTTTGTACTTTGCAGTGGTTGTTGCTCTTTATTATTATTATTTTTTCACATTCTTCTGCTATGTTTTTTGTGTGCTCTGCTTTGGAAAATTGTTGGTGTGTGCTTGAATGGGTTAGAAATTAATGGTTGGTCCACATACATAGTTTAAATAGTTAAATTAAGAAAGGGGCCCTAAAAACTCTTCTAAGTTCATCTACTTTCTCCAAGAACACTTCCACACAAAAGGCTCGCAGTTTCTAGAGCATAATATCATTCATAATTATCACATGATCTGGTGCTAATCACATGCGTTGATATATCACACTATAAAACATTAGTGACATGCTGATTAATTTATAGATGCTGCATTTATATCTAGTTTGGTGACTACCAAAATAAGATGGGAAAATAACTATTCTGAAACTTATTCTAAAAAGATGAACTATTCACCCTATGAATATACCAAAGTAACATCAGATTTCTCAACATTTAATTCTTTTATGTAATTAAATCATTTTTGTTTCTTCAATATTAATAAATCTTCAATTTGGGCTTCATATTTTCTTTATTGAAATTTTTCTAAAATGTTAAATTACTAACTCAACATGGGATTGATAACTAAAAATGAACAAATCTTGTTCAAATGAGCTGACCTTTGCAAGACGATTCCTTTTTATCTTCTTTTGTTTGAAGATTGACTTGCTGCTAAAGATCAGCAGTGGACTCGTAATTAAAACTAAAAATCAGAGTTTGGTGACTACCAGATTAGTAATGTTTTGTTGGATGGTGAATTAAAACTGAAATTTTCAGACTTTGGCATTGCCAAAACTTTTGGAAGAGATCAAATAGAAGGCAAAACGAAGAGAATAATTGGAACATAGTAAGTTTTACTAACCTTTGATGATTGAAGCATTAACTTCCCAAATTTACAATCTTGAGGTTTCATGCAGTGGCTACATGTCATAGTTTTTCATATATGTTATATATGTGGTCTTTCAGCAAAGATACAATTTGTTAGTTTTATTTAAGTTTTGTTTCTTTTCTAGGCATGGTATGTAGACACAGGAAAACTATCCAGCTTGGAGCAAACTGAGAGATTCCAGAATAAGCTAAGAAAAGACAAGAATTTGAAACTGAAAGAGAGCTATGCAATTGCAAAATGTAAGGTAACTGTCTTATTCTTTTGTTGAATAAAGATCAGCAGTGGACTCGGAATTAAAACTAAAAATCAGAGTTTGGTGACTACCAGGTTAGCAATGTTTTGCTGGATGGTGAATTAAAACTGAAAATTTCAGACTTTGGCATTGCCAAAACTTTTGGAAGAGATCAAATAGAAGGCAAAACGAAGAGAATAATTGGAACATAGTAAGTTTACTAACCTTTGATGATTGAAGCATTAACTTCCCAAATTTACAATCTTGAGGTTTCATGCAGTGGCTACATGTCATAGTTTTTCATATATGTTATATATGTGGTCTTTCAGCAAAGGTACAATTTGTTAGTTTTATTTAAGTTTTGTTTCTTTCTAGGCATGGTATGTAGACACAGGAAAACTATCCAGCTTGGAGCAAACTGAGAGATTCCAGAATAAGCTAAGAAAAGACAAGAATTTGAAACTGAAAGAGAGCTATGCAATTGCAAAATGTAAGGTAACTGTCTTATTCTTTTGTTGAATAAAGATCAGCAGTGGACTCGGAATTAAAACTAAAAATCAGAGTTTGGTGACTACCAGGTTAGCATGTTTTGCTGGATGGTGAATTAAAACTGAAAATTCAGACTTTGGCATTGCCAAAACTTTTGGAAGAGATCAAATAGAAGGCAAAACGAAGAGAATAATTGGAACATAGTAAGTTTTACTAACCTTTGATGATTGAAGCATTAACTTCCCAAATTTACAATCTTGAGGTTTCATGCAGTGGCTACATGTCATAGTTTTTCATATATGTTATATATGTGGTCTTTCAGCAAAGGTACAATTTGTTAGTTTTATTTAAGTTTTGTTTCTTTTCTAGGCATGGTATGTAGACACAGGAAAACTATCCAGCTTGGAGCAAACTGAGAGATTCCAGAATAAGCTAAGAAAATACAAGAATTTGAAACTGAAAGAGAGCTATGCAATTGCAAAATGTAAGGTAATTGTCTTATTCTTTTGTTGAATAATTAGCTTTTTGTTATATGTTTTTTGTTGAATAAAATTTTTGAAAATCAATTAGCTTATGTACATAATTTTTTATTTTCAATTAACAGTAAATTAAAAGGCAAGTAAGTGATTTTCAAAGGTTTTGAAATTATGGGTGAAACTAAAGAAATATAGACACATCATATATTGGTAAAAGGATGTTATCAATCCAGTGCTATAGGTAGAAGCTTTAGCAAAACAATAAATGATTCTGACCACATCCCAATTGGCTAGTTTGTTAAAATTCTGAACATCAACAAATGATTAAAATTCTTTTTTTAAAAAAAATGATTAAGATTGGTTAAGAAAATGCTTAAAACATGGACTTTAAGTGACATAACAAAAGACAGACAAATAAGGAAACATTTATTGTTCCATTCATGGAAGTTTTGCCTTTTGCAGCTAGACTTCATCAATTCATGAAGAAAAATAAGGGAACAAATTATATTTTAAGTTAAGTATGATACTCTTAGTTATGTTTCCAAGATTTCAAATCAAGAAAGCTAAACTATACCTTTTAATGAACTATACTGATTCAATTTCTGTAAGAGATTCACAGATTAAACCATGGGTTCATGCATTAATCGGGAAGGGAATGTAAACATATTGGGAAAAGAATATCTTAAGAGCATCTAGCTCAATCCAAGAGAGAGAAAAAAGAATATTATAGTAAAATTCTACACCACAAAGTGTTATTTAAAGATAAATAATAAAAGTTACAATGAGGATGAACCATTCTCTAGATTCTGAATGATGTTTTGTGAGTAATTGATTAACATTGGTTACTTGTGAAAAAGATATAAATGCACTCAATGCACCTAGCAATCCCAGAGAGAGAGAGAGAGAACATTGCAGTAAAAATCTATTCCATAAAAATTGCTATGTAAAGATGGCTTATACGTTGGTAAATTATAAAAATGATTAAACCATTTCATAGTCTTTCAACTCGAACCATGCATTGAACCAGTAACATATGCACTTAATTTGTACATTCATTGTCCACAGATTTGTGTATTCAAATCACTTAGATAATAGAAATAGCATGAAGTAATATATGTAAGTCTTATTGTAAAATAGCAAGAGAACTTAACTAACCTATCTGTTTTCGACTTTGTCTTTTTGAGCAGTAGACTCTCTGTATTTTGTTTCCTGGGAATGGGAAAACAATAATAAAATTTTAACCATAACTACATAAATAGGAGGAGGAAATATAATAATGGATAAAGAATAGAGCAAATGCAGTAACTTGCATACTGTGGTGAATTCCCCCTATTTTGAGTTGAGAGATCATATAGAAAATTAACCAATAAAATACACCCATGCTTTATATAATCCTCAACTTTCAGTAGTAAATTAAAATTGAACATATTTTCATTTCTATATACATATATAAGTGTAAATATAAATACATAAACCATTATGTAGACCTTAGATTAAAAACTTGGAACTTTATTGTGAAACCAAAATAATAATACTAATAATAATTTGAAAAATAAGCAAATTGACATAAAACATAACATATTAAGAGAAAAAGATTCTGATGTACATAATTGTATGTAATTACGTATAATCTATGTTAGGAGTTGGATATGTGTTATTGTAACATGGATTCACATGATATTAAATTCCCAAGTATTTTTATTTCCCTAATGCAATATATTATCTCTTATGGCTCTAATTGAAGTTAAGAATATCTTTAGTAATCTGTTGATTTAAATTTATTAAGAATATCTTTTGTTCGAATATTCATCCAAAAAAGAAAGAGAATATCTATTATTCAACTAATTCGTTGAAATACATGTTTATTTTAGTTATATTTGTTATGTCACTTTGTAATTATTGTTCTATAGAGTGACAAATTGAGAAATACAATGCATAAAAAGAAAAAACTATAAACAAACATTTTTTAATAGTTTCTGCACACAAAAAGTTTGAATAGTTAATTATATTTAAAAAATGTAGAAGTTTTGAATTTGATTATTCCTCCTTCTCATGCAATTATTTAAGAAAAAACTTATTGGTAATTAGTTTGCTAGTTAGTCCTCCGCTTTAACTTGTTTGTATTTAAAAGAAATCATTAAATAAATTTTCTAAATTGCAATTCTATTTGTATTTCAAGATGAACAATTGTCTTGAAACTCTTTTATGATTGCATTTGTCATATGATTCCTTGAAATTCTTTTGTTAGCTGTCCTTAATGAGCTATGTATAGATTTTCTAGTAAAATAAACATAATTGGACTCTGAATTATGTGAACTCTTTGTGTCTTAGCTAGATTTAGAATCACAAGGACTTGCCTGGAAATGTTCCTTCTTTCCTGACCAGTTTTTTGCTCCCACATAACTTGGTGATGTATTTGATACTTCGATGGAAGATGGATGTTGAGACATTGTATTATCATCATATATGCTTGCGAATGGATGTTCAAATCTGTCCGATGATCCACAATATGAGAAAACCATTGAGTTGACATCATCACATTTATTTTCTCCCTGAGTACAGAAACAAGTGTTTGAATCTATTATTTCTCTCTTTTTAATTTTAGTTGAAGATTTACTGTGTAGTAAATAAAATCAGAGAGCTCTCTCAGATACTTGGCCAATAAACCATATGCAACATATTATTTCTTTGGCTCTCACTGGTTTTTTTTTTTTTTTGTTTTGTTTCTTAAGAAATTTATTATTTAAGTAGGGAATGGGTAGAAATTTCATTGAGACAAAATTTAAAATTTAGTGTTGGCTTTTCTAAATTCTAGGCATCGATCAACCCTTGTGATTGACATGGAATAAAGGGAATAGAAACTATAAGAACTTACTTGACGACTTTCTTTATTTGTAATAAAGCTGCTAGTTGTTTTCATATAATTAGGAGCTGAATCTGATGATGCAAGTGAACTTGCTTGCTGCAGGCTTGAAGTATCACTGGATTTCAAGTTGGGTATTCTTGAGACCCAGATTGATCTTCTATTCTTGAGTCTCTTCTTGGTGGCTTTGCCCTTCCTCTATTTCTGCTATTAATATTGCATTTTTTTGGGTAAAATTTTATGTTAAACTTTTTAGCAAAAAACTATTTTTTATAAGATAAATTCATATATGTATGTATATATATATATATATATATATATTAAAACAAATAGAAAATATATTCATAAGAGGAACATAACATGTCTGAGCTTGATACTACAAAACTACAGAAAGGTACTGTACAGCTGGGTCACCATTATATTTGCAGAAGAATACTACAAGAAGGCTCAGCAAAATTGTAGTCTAAGGATATCCTAATCTTTACTCGAAACTGTTGGTAAACAGAGTTCCAGTAACCATAATCTAAATTGAATATCAGATTAACCACTAAAATAAAGGAAATATAAACATAACAAAGGTAGAAGTTAACAAAAGTTGTAGGAAAAATGATACTATCTTAACTTAACTAAATTGTAGCAATACAACTATTATAGCAAAGTTTTAGCATTGATAACATAATAGGGTTTTAATATTTACAGCAAAATGAGGTCTGATGGTAGGATTTGTTGAATTAGAATCATGATTAGTAGTTATAACAAAATGAAAATCATGATTCCAATTCGTCTTTGCATTAACAAAAAGCTAAATTTTTCAAGAACTGATTACACTATTTTATGTTTTTTTGCAGGGCCTTCATTGATATCTTCATCTGAGAGATCGTTGTTGCTGAAGTTTGATACAGTGAGTATTTGTTGTTTTGATGTCCCTGTGTGTATTTTATGTTATTATTACCATGAAATAAAACTATTCTATGTTGTAACAATAAAATAAATTTTGAAATATTTCTTATTACCTGGGGAAAGTGAAACACTCTCAGCTGAGAGTATTTGCAAAGGTTGTATTTTTTATGCATTGAAGTGGCAGCAGAGCTTGTATTGAACCGAATGGTCAACCAATTTCAAACTTTGTGGCTTTATTTGTAAATTGTATTCTTCTTATCTGAGTAATTTTTTGGCTGCTTCAGTACATGATGGAAGTTCCTGCATTATGTATAAGTTTTTTAGGAGTAAGATAACATTATTAAGTTTTTACTAAATTGGAGTAGAATTATTATGGTTAATTACATGGCTGTGGACTTGCAGAGTTTGATTTGGTGCAAGTAATAGGATTTCCTCTGCTGTTTTTCCAAATGCTCTTGCTGATATTGTACCGGTTTGATCCATCAAATGTACATCCAGCTTACACCTATAATTACATGATGTCAATAATCTGAAAAAGTTAAATTAAATGTGTTGATGTAATTTAGTGATTACCTTGCTTGTGATGTTGATTGTTTTTGGCAATTATTGCATATGAAAGTTGTGCCAATGGGTGCAGAGGTTCCAAAATAGCAATTGTTGCAGGCTTTATATGAGTAATTTTGGTCCATATCATCAAATAATAGTTGAACTTTGCACCAAACAATCTATGTAAAATAAAATGTGAATATATCATTTGTGAAAAAAAAATTCTTACCTTGTCTGTTGGTAAGATTTCAGCAAGTGAGGTGATCTTTGTTCCAGATTTGAAAGCAATAAGGGGATCTATCTTTATAGGATCTGGATCAACTGCGATGTCCGATAGTTGGTTTATATTTGCTGCTAACCAATTCTTCAAGGTTCTAGCTTCTAAGGTAGGAGGATTGATCAATATGCTAGAATCTGCTTTTGTTTTCAAGGACATAACTGCAAACAGAAGAATAATGTGTTATTTATAGTCAGAAAGTGTTTAAGTACATAAGCTGATGAATAATTACTTTCATGAGAAGTAACTTTTAGTCTTCTACAATGGATGATTGGAAATCTTTCTTCTGTAGCAAGTAGCGAGCTTGCAACAGTGTTGACAAAATTGTCCCATAATGTAAGCATTATAGACATCATTCTGCAAATAAGATTTAGATTATTTTAATATAAATTACTGGAAAAAGATTTATAAAAAGTAAAACATGTATTTACTCTTCATTGATTAGAATCATTTCTTGAATTTTTGATCTGTTGCCTTGAATTTTTTCAAGGACATCATCTGTTTCATTTATTATGTAAGAGTGGTTAGACTTAGAAAATACAGTTTAAATAATATTTGATTAAATTTTTATTATATAACAATGAGGATAACTTACCAATATCTTTGTTTTCATGCAAAAAATTTGGAAAATCTTTGAAAGGTACATGGACTGAAGTTGTTGGCAGCAATTCAAGCATGTTTTCTTTGGCTTCTTCAATTAGGGTACGTGCAGATATTATCCACTGAGTATCAATGTTATCCATCTGAAATTATACTTTTGACATTTGCATTTGTTATATAATAACTCTTATATGGTGTTAATTTGTTTTCAAAAAGCTTAATGTCTTCATCAAAAAGAGTTCCTATCACTCGTGATCCCTGCAATTTAAATAGATTATTTTAACACTTTATGATTCATGTAAATTCATAGATGTTACATAGTACTTAGTGTTGTTATATTTACCTGATCATCAGCGAGGACAAATTTCTGAAATGATTTTGTTGGTGAATTTCTTGCTTGTCTAGGTGGCATTTTTTCTAGCACGTGCACTTTTGCTGTCCAATTATACGTATTTGGTTTGATCTCAGCAATCTTCATTAAGGTCTTCATTTTCTGCACATGAGAAATAAATAATAATGATGTTTAATTTAAATAAACTATTTATATGACTAATGCCAATTATGTAAATATGATTTACTTGAATGCAATGCATATGTTTATGTAAACACTTAATAGAAAGAAAAAACTGACCACAAGATGTGTTTTTAATTCCTGCTAAATACAAAACTTCGTGAAAAACTATGTTACGTGTTTCTCTGCTTCTCTTTGTATCATCAAAAGTTGGAGGAACTATTAAGATCTTCACAGAAGAAGCCTTTTTGGCACGAGATAAAGCAACATATAATTGGCCATGTGAGAAAACTGGTTCACATAAATAAATGCCAACAATGTCCAAAGTTTGACCTTGAGACTTATTAATTGTCATGGAAAAACATAATCGGATAGGAAATTGTCTTCTTTCAAAAGGGATCCCATGTTTTTCATCATCTGGTGAATGTAATGGAATTGGAACCAAAGTAACTGGTTTGCCAACATGCTGTCCAACTGCAATTTCTGCATGTATTGTGTAACGTAAGAGCTTTTTGCAAATGAGTCTTGTGCCATTGCATAGACCTTGAGATGGATCTAGATTCCTTAATAAAATCACTGGACAATATTCTTTCAAAATAAGCTCATGTGGCGGTAAATCAGTAGGAGTTAATGAATTCAAGAAATCTTCATAATCTGCTTGTTGACTTGCATCTAAAGTCTTGTCATGGCTTTTATATATCTTCTCTGTTCCAACAAATTTTTTGATAAGAAGATCAATAATATCTTCCACACAATTATTTTTTGGTGTTAGTATAGCTCTCTTCAGCATCTTGTATGGTTGCCTTGCAAAGTCTGACAAATCTGGAAAAACGAACTCTATCAACTTCAAAAGTGATGCATCTTTATTTTCATATGGCATAACCATATTCTCTGGAATTTCTATGTTGTTATTTGAATCACATGGTTTATCACCATTACCAATTTTGAGAATGAACTCTGTGAATGATGGATCAGTAAGTGCCCTCATATTTCTATGTAGCCTTAACTTTTGAAGATCATTCCAAAGTTTTGAACATAATAAGCTGCCATGAATGATTTCACTTCTTGTTGCTCTTGGAATAACCGGAAGAACTTGACGAAAATCTCCTCCAAAAACAATTACTTTGCCACAAAAAATGATGTCGTTGTCAGTCATATCTCTAAGTATTCTATCAAAAATTTCTATTGCTTCCTTTCTTGCCATTGAAGCTTCGTCCCAAATTATCAGCTTTGCCTGACAAATCAGTTTTGCTATGGTGCTTTGTTTTGATATATGACAAAATTGCTTCTCATTTATGTTCAATGGTATCTTGAATCTTGAATGTGCAGTTCTACCTCCTGGAAGTATTGATGCAGCTACTCCAGATGTTGTTCTTGCCAAGGCAATATATCCTCTTGAACGTATGGCTGCCAAAAGTGCTTTGTAGAGAAATATTTTGCTAGTTCCTCCAGGACCATCAACAAAAAAAACTATTGGTTCATCGGACATTGCTTTAGCTAAAATCATATCAAAAGCTGTTTTTTGTTCAATATTCAAGTTTTCTATACTCTGTAAGTCTTCTTCTGGAACTACGACTTCTCTTTCAGATTGCATTTCTCTTGTCAATTTATCTGCTTCGGAGACTGAAAGTTTATAAGGAACAAGATTGAAATCATTGACATTTTTTCCCATGGATTCCAACATTTTGTCAAGCTCCTGCAATACTTTAATAGTTATTTGCTGCTCTGACATATTTGTTTGTTGCCTTATGTGTGAGGAATCTTCACTCATTGCTCCTTGAAATTTTTGCCAAAGATCCTTCGGATTTTTTGGTGAACAATATACAAGGATGATTGCAAGCAATCTTCTTAGTGAATATGCAATTTGAAGTTGCACAGCCTCATTTAAGCATTCTTCCATGTCATGGTCTGAATTTAATAAACCATGCTCAAATGCTGCATCTCAAAACAAGTCAAATTTCTTGCCATTCACCGTTAATAAATCAGAAAAATATATTGGAGCCCGAATGTGAGAAAGAAATAACCTCAAGTAATATCTATCACCTTCTAAAGAATTTACTGTCACTATTCTTCCAATAGGTTTTCATTTATTCCTTTCTTTCCATATCTTATCAGTCTCTATCCAAACAAAATGTTGTGGGAATTCTTTGTACAAACATCTTAATGTCTTTGCCTTTTCATTTGTTGCATTCATGACAAAAAATTCAGTCAGCATTGTTCTTGATAGTGTTGGATTATTGATAGCATACCTCAAATCTGATTTCTCATGAAAACTGATTGGATGATTATTTGGTAGATGTATTTGCAGAGTTATGACTGCTGGATAATTTTCATTTAAGTAGAAACCATAGATTCTCCATGCTGCTTCAGGAGGTGAGATCCATCGAGCTGATTGGTACTCTTTGATTTCATCTATTTCTCTGCCATCAACAATCTGAAAGCTGATTTTATCCAAACCTTTATAAACATACTTATATAAGTACTTGACTAACTTAATAGTTGAACAGATCTCCACATTCAAATGACAATCAAAGAAAGCCAACAAGTAAGGATTATAAGGAACCACCCATCTATTATCCAATTGAGTCCCACGTGCTTACACATAAATTCCATTATCATGTCGTCTATATGTTGGATAATTATTTCTGCATGACTTGTGTATGCTGAGAAATCTTTAGGATAATGGCTTTTACATCTTCCATTTCTCATGCAAGGATTACGTGGGTTTAGCTGACCACAGGGACCATGCATCATATGCTTTGCTACTAATGAGTGAAGGTATGAATGTCTTCTCTCATCTGGAATTTCTGCACATACCAATCTATCATATGCTTCTGGATTTAGAGGTTTCGAATCTTGCTTCATAAGAAGTAGGAAATGAGCATGTGGCAAGCCTCTTTTTTGAAATTCTACGACATATACATAGGCTGCAACTTCTCCCAAAACATGTTTTTTAAAGAGCTCTTCTTTCAATACTTGTAATTTCGATCTAAATACCCTTGAAAGCAAATCTGGTCGATTTTGAGGAAGTTCATGTGGCAACAAACATTCTTGAATTTCACTCCACATTGGATTGCAGGTCATTGTTAAAAACACATCTGGTTTGCCAAATTTTTTGACCAATGTCATTGCATCGAGATAACGCCTTCGCATATATCTTGGTCCTCCAACAAAAGAAGCAGGCAAGTATATCTTTTTCCCAACTTTTGAAGCTCTTGTTTCTCCTATACAAATGCTATCAACAAGGCCTTGATACATTTCTGTTGGGAAATTATTCTGTCTATTCTTCTGAAACTCCAATCTATCTGTTTCTATTTTTACATACATATCAACAATGTACTGCTGAAATAATCTTCCAGTATGCAGCAACATTGATTTGTCATTTGTCCTCATCTGCAATTTGTAGCTATAATATTCCCGACAAGTGAGTGTCTTCCTCATTTTCTTGCCTTTCTCATACACTGTCATATATAATATTTTTTTTAAAAAAAACAGAATGTTAATAAATTGTAAATATAATTCGCTGAACAATTTAATTGTAGATTTTGGTATAACTGTTTACCATTCTTTTCATTGTTCAGTACTTGTTCTGCCGTTTCTGAGAAATTAGGATGTAAATAAACATTCATTCCAGTATATCTTGAATTTCTCTTCTGTTTTGATGGTAGTCTTTCTATCCCATAATGTCATCCACATTGACCATGAGGGAATAAGATTGGATAGTGTAAAGGATCATAGCATCCATAGCTATGGTAGATTCTGTGACTCACATTTGAATAAGTATGAACTTGAATGTTGCAACTTTTGTCAATGTTGAATTCTTCAGTTTCTGACAATATAGCTGTCACTTGAGATACAGAAGGTATATTATAAGTCATCTGATCCAATTCAGGATTTGCACTGAGAAATATATTACAGGATTCAACACTTGGTAGTTGTTGTAGACTCTTGAAATTTTTTTAATAAGGATTAGTGCTTAGGACTTGCATAAAAAAGGTCACTGTATGAGAGGAAAGTTGTGGACAATTCTGCATTCTTCTATTGAATTCCATTTCAATATCATAGAAGTATAATTGAATTCCAGCAGCCTTTTCAGTTGCAGGTATCAAGTCATTTAGAAAATGATACATTTGACCTTGAATCTTGAATGTATAGACATTCTTGGAATTCTTTATGAGATCTGCATCATACTTTGCTGCAAAAGTAGTGAATGCAAAATTGTTATTATACATGCGAATATTCTTCTTGAACTCAATTGCCTCTTCATTGTCATGTAGTAGCAAACGACTAATTGCATATGGCATTCCATGAGAAGCTAAACTAATTTCTCCTTCACAGCAACAAAATTTTGGAGGTTCAAGATAAAATCGTTTAGCTCCACAATATTCACAAGTAGGTGCAGCAGGAAGAACCATTGTTGTTTGTGGATATTGCGTTTCTTGAAAGTCACCATTGTTGTGAGTAAATTGACCTGTATATTACAAAATATTAAAATAACTGTTAGTTGTTTTAAATGAAACTTATGTGAAATTTGAATTGTTAAACTAAGAGGTTAATATAGTTGTGTTGTACCTGTTCTTCCTCTTCTGCATAATATATGTTCATGATACTTTTCTCCAGAATAATTGGTCCTCTCAATAGAAACAAAGTATGCTGTTTCAGCCTTCCTTCTTTTTGCATGTTGCAAACCATCTAACAACAATTTTTCTTATTATAACAAAATGTGTCATAAATTAACAAAAAAACATAAATTATTTTCTATTTGCTTATTACCTTCTTTAGTTATGTACAGAGAAAAAAATGTTCCACAATCTTCTCTTTCATTTGACAATGATAATGTATCAATACTCTGGATATCTTCCTCTATTCTGTTTGAAATAATGCTATTTTTTGTTGAAATATTCTGCCTGCTCACTTGAGATGTGCCTTTGTCATGATGAGAAACATTCACATTTGCATTGGCATTAATTTCAACATTTCTCATTTGACGTTGATAATATGCCTCTCGACGTTTACGGAGTAAGTCTCTTTTCTTTTCTATTGGCATGTCACGGTAATGTTGACGACGCTTTGCATTCTTGGCTACTCTAATTGCACATGCAATTTATCAAAAAAAAAATTAAACAAAATTTCCAAGTAGTTGATAAAATAGATGAACATTTTTATGATAAGTATTTACCTTCTTTTGTTGTAGGGAAAGAAAGAGATGTTGCAGAATCTTCTATTTCATTTGAAATAGTATTGTTTACTGATGAAACATGTGGAGTTCTGAGACAAGATGTATCTCCCTCATGGTGAGTAAGATCGACAATCACATTGGCACTAGTTTCAATATTTTTCATTCGACGTCGATAATTTGGCTTTTGTCCTTTATTAAGAAAATCTCTTTTCTTCTCTGTAGACATCTCATGACAATGTTGTTGACTTTGCTCATTTCCTGCTGCTCTAATTGCATCAAGCATAAAGACATTCTCTTCTTCCATGTTGTCTTCTTCTTACTATTTTTCTAATGAAAGGTTTTCAATTTTTTTAAAAAAAACTAAATATCTGAAATTATATTAGAATTGAAAATTTCACATGATACACTTTTAATTAATTTCATGATTCAACATGCATGACATGATCACATGATGGCATAAGCATATTAAGTTAAATAAATGAATTAAAATACACTGACCTATCTAAGAAATCTTTTCTTTCTCTTCTCTTCAAATATTCCTCCTTTGAAAACTGAAACTTGTTCCAAAGGATGTTGAATTACTAACTCAATAGGGAGGGGGATAAATGAATTAAATGTTGTAGCATAAAAGGTAGGTTCATGATTCTAAATAAATTATCTTATTGGACCAAATGTCATGTCTAATTATAAGGTTTGTGTACAGAATTAAATAAGGTACAACATGAAAAAATCATTTTTAGTTGAACTCCATTTTCATGCATCATATGCATTACAAAAAAAAAAATAGCAATCTCAGATTATTTACATTTTTATGCATTATATGTACTACAAATAAAGAATTTGCAAGTAAAAATTCATTCTTATTCAAAACTCCATTCTAGTGTATCAAATGTATCAGAAAATGTCATGCTTAGATGAACTTCATGAAATTAATGGAGACTAAATTTATTGGAAAAAGATTTGAGTTTACAATATTAATATTTTGCATGTGCATGTATTAGAATATATTTTTAAAAAATAAGCAAATTTTTTTTTTAAAGTCAACTGACCTTTGTAAGCTGAGCTTTTGCTTTTGCAGAAAAAAGTAAACTAAATGCTGTCTTTACCTTTGCAGTAGGTCGAAAATGGCAGTGGAAAAGAAATGAAATGCACCAGAAGAAGAAAGTTAATGTTCTGTAGTTTTTGCATGCTTCTGGTACATAAAGCAAAGTGAATCTTATCTGATTTCTGCATGCTTTAAAATTTTAATATGTTTGGACAATTGGCAGCAATATAAAGTAGACACATGTTTCTTTTCTTTTTTCAGGTGAAGATCAATGCAAGAATATGAGACATGCTGTAAAAAATGAAATGAAGAAAAGCAGCATATGTTATGTAATTTTAGTATATTTTAATATTTCAGTCCCTTTGGAAGAAACATAAAGCAAAGTTAGTGATATGTGATTTCAGCATGTTTCAATACTTTGGACAGCTGACTGATTTTATTTAATTTTTAAAAAGCAAATTTGAATTGCTGAAGACTTAGCTGTAGTTGTAGCTGGGGGATGACCAAATTTACTGTAGTTGTGTTACCACAATTCTTATATAGCATAGTATATATCTTCTTTACAAGTTAAATAACTATGACAACAACAAATATGACAATAAATAATAGCTTATATCATTTTCAGCATTTGGTACTATTTATTAAATCTCTACATTATCTTTAACTTTGAATATTTACTTATTACTATAGAATATTCTCAAAAAATAAACCAAAAAAAAAAATGAATCTCATAATAATATGTAATATCATCATATATGTCTTCAAATATTAAAAATATATAAACGGAATCAGTGAGTGATTCTATTCTTAAAACTTAAAAATAGAATGTTTAATTTCTATGTCATATCTTATCTTATTTTGTAGAAGATATTAATTATTTGGAAAATAAAATGACTTACAAGATAAAAATTGAAAAACCTAAGAGGATGAGTGAATTAGGTTTTAAATAATTTTTCCTAATTTAAAAGAAATAGGCTTTCTAAGATAACAAATATCAAACACTTGGTGCTCAAACAAAGTGTGAAATAAATAGTTTAAGAAATAGGCAAAGGACACAAAGATTTATAGTGGTTCGGTTTATCCAACAAAACCTAATCCACTACCTTGAGCTATCTACTCAAGGATTTCACAAAACCTTTCACTAATTTAATAAGAGAGAATACAATAGAGGCTCACCCAATTTCCTTAGGGTTTTACAACACAAACCTCTTAACCAATCAAAGTTCACTCAACACTTTGAGTTTTACAATATAACCTTGTTTACACACCTATCTCTATTACAACAATTAATGAAAAAGATACTCTAAAAACAATCACAATTTTCTATGATTCAAGGCTCACTCTAACCCTTAGAGTTTTAAGCTCAATGCAACCTTGAACAAAGCAATCAAGATATGAAAATTAAGAGTTTGATATAGAAATCACCTTAATGTGAAGATATACCAATATAAAACATAAATACCTCTTTGAGTAATATTTTCTTCTAAGTTGCTCAAGAACCCCAATGATTTAGTATGAATCTCACTTTGATGAATTTCACAATATGAATGTTATGATTTGGTTTCAAAATAATCTCCAGAGGTTCTATGAAGTGTTGGAATCAGATTTTTGCTCAAAAAGTCGTGTTTTGAAGTTTTTTTAAACAATTGGGTATTTATATGTATGCACCAACAGTCATAAAAATAGCTGTTTGAAACCCACTCAAGAGAAGTGCGGTCGACCGCATATCAGAAAGGTCGTTCGCACCATCATCCGCAGGTGTTCCAGAGATCTCTGGACATTCAGTGGACGATACACTGAGGGGTCCGGTCGACCGCACCATCATCCGCAAGTGTTCCAGAGAGCTCTGGACATTCAGCGGACGATACCCTGAGAGGTCTGGTCGACCGCATAATCTATGGTCGACCGCACTTCAGTTAGGTTGACCGCACATGCATTGAAACTGTGCAAAACAAGATTCCAAACAACTCCAAGAGTTTGTGGAATACATTTTATGAAATTTAAAGTATGTGCATGTAATTTGAAAATCATTTCAAATACCCAACTCATGTTTTATCTAAATGAAATGCATTTTGAAAATTATTTCACTTTTATTGAGCAACCTATATAACTTATTACTCATAGAGGTAGACCTAGAGATATCTAAAGATAAATAAAGAAATAAAACTACACCTCTAAATCCTATCTAATCCAGAAACGCTTATCTTCAATGCTTGACATCAAAAGCTCTTTCCTGAAGATTTGAAACTTCAATCTTGCATGGATTAGATATATGAATCCTGAAAGATCATCACTAATACAATAAAGCCATTAGTCCTTATCAATGTTTGTCATTTAATCAAAATTAAGATATTAAAAGCTTTAGAGCTTTCAAAAATAAATAATTAATTTACAATATAGTGTGAGAGAAATAAAATGGGGTATTTTGTCTCTTAAAAAATGAAAAAGTAAAATTTTATTAATAAAAAATGAAGTAATAACGACGAATCTATTAAATTTTTATTTGTCATAGAAATTTTTATCTAAATTTTTATCCACCTTATTGTATTTTACGAATATTAATGTTCTTTCTGTATCTAATTTTGTTTATATTAGTGAAGATCATTTTATTTTAAAAACTTTTTATCCTCAATTTGCAGGATAAAGAGTAAAGACTTCTAACTTGATTTTTAATTTATTTTATTTATGCTAAAAAAATTATTTGGTAATTTTAGTTTGAATATAAAAATCAAAATAAATTATACATGAGATGAAATAAACATTTATTAAATATCTAATTGCAGAATTCTTAATTAAAATAGCTCAAATAAATTTTATGAAATATGAAATAAAATCAAATTGTTCTCAATGAGATTGTTTTAAGGCATGAGTAGTGTTATTGTTATTGAATCTTGTCTTTCGGGGGAAAAAAAAGTTGTTATTGAATCTTTCAGTTCAAATCAAACTAAAAATTAAATGGGGTGTGCTGCACATAGAATTCAATAGAATCTTTAATAGAATTCTACAGAATTAAGTAAATTTGATAGAATTACATGAAATTCTATATCATAATTTTGGTGAAATTTGATAAAATTTTATTGAAATTTTTGTAATAAAAAAATAAAACAAAATTTGTACATAAAAGAAAAAAATACATATAGGTGAACAAATATATATATATAATCAACTCAATCATCCATCAATTCTTGAATTGACTTCTTGATTGATTTTTTATTCCCTTAGATTTTATACTTTTCAATATGATTTACTAGAAACTATTATATATGTATGTTATTCCATATATTTTTACATATAGAATTCTGAATAGAACTTTTTTACTTCGTATCCTAGTTTTATTACTAATAAATTAATTCGTATCCTAGTTTTATTACTAATAAATTAATTTGAAGAGGAATCAAAGAAAAAATTGTTTTTCTACACAAACCAAATTCATGAGTGAGTATAATATAGTTTATTCTCTCTCCTATAGTATATGGATTAAATGAAATTTATGTCAAAATTTTGGTGGAATTTGGTGAAACTTTATTACAATTTTTGTATCAAAATATGTATAATAAAATTTATACATAAAAAATATATTTAGATAAATCAATATATGTGTAGAAAATTCTTATCGTGAGATAAGAGAGATAAAGTTAGAGCAACATATCTTCCAATTTAAGAGAGATGAGTAACATTTTGTTTTTTATTTATTATTTGTTATTTTTATTTTTTATTGGTAATAAAAAGATGAATTTCATGAAATTTCAAGGGTCATGATCAGATTTGTTAAAAAATTGTTTCTTCATATTTTTTACTTCAAATTTCATCAAATTCATTTAAATTCTATTAAGGAAAATTGGTCAATTTAGTACTTTATCTTTATAATTGTGACAACTTTGGTCTTTTATCTTTTTTATTTTAGTCATTTTAGTCATTTATCTATGTAATTTATGTTAACTAGGTCATTTTAATCATTCCCGATGAAAAACTCACTGGAACCCCACATATCTATATAATTTTGTCGTTTTGGTCTCTTACCTATATAATGTATGTCAACTAAATCATTTTGACCAATTGTCGTCAAAAAATTCGAATCTCGCACTTGCATGTCATGATCAAATTAGGCGAGATAAAATTAGAAATTTACTTTCCAATATGTAACTAACCAAATTTTAAGAGAAAATTTGTAAATATATATAAAATATACACACACAAATATATACCTTTCAAATAATTTTCAATTAATCTATCTTTGTACATGACGATTCCGATAGAAAAAATAAAAATAAAATTAACATTGATTTTGAAGGACAAAGCCATTCTAACAATTATTTTTTACCAAAAATAAATTCCTCAATTTTTTCCCTCTTAAAATACTCATTTACGTGCCATAAACTCTTTTCATAAAATAATTTCAAAGAGTTGAACGAGAAAAGGTTGGGGATGGAATTATTTGTAAAAAATTTATTATTATAATAATTTTGTTGATTTTGTGGAAAATAAAGATTATAAGTATTTATTATGAATCGATAATGTTTCATGGATATATTTTGCGATTTTCCTTAATATTTAATTGAAACTGCGCCGTGGATATATTACATGTTTAACAAAGGGCGAACCTTCTTTCAAAAAAAAAAAAAAAAGGGTGAACCTCTCTCTTCTATGGCAATTCCCTCCCAAAACTATTAAATTCACATAGAGCTACTCAAAAGTCGTCTTCTTCTTATTTGATCTTTCTTGAACAGTCGGGAGATTAAGTTATGCCTCCAAGAAAAGAACCCTGTAGGAATTTTATGCGGGGAAGGTACGTTAACTTTTTGTTGTTGTTATTGCGATGGGTTTAATTAAAACCTTAAGTTTTGATTCATACAAATCAGTATTTTTTTGTTTTTCTTCATTTCCCCAATTTGAATTGTGGTTTCTGACTTTCTGCTTTCAGGGTCATAATTTTTGCTCCTACTTCTCGTCTCTTTTGCTTAACTCTTGTGTTTTTTTTAATAAAATAGTAAAACTTAATTCTATTTTTTTTATAGATAACTTAATTTTACTAGTGTTAAAAAGCTTCTATTTTGTTGACTACATAGTGTGGAGTTGAATTTTCTCATCTGAACCTCATGAGGGTAGATTGTTTGGAATTTGTTTAATTGGAACATCGAGAATTTTAAATATATAGAAAGTTACGGTAGACATAATGAATATTGTTTATATTTATTGTGTTGCTTTGCATTATTTTATCAGAAGCATATTGGAAAATTACTTTATACTTAAATGAATATATGGGTTTCAGGTGCAACTAGAAAAAGGTGTACAGTATGATTATGTAAACTACAAGAGAGGTTCAAAAAAATAGAGTGAGGATGGAAAGAACTGCATTCAATTGAAGGTCATAAGGGATGGAACAAAGAGTAATCGGATTGGCTTTAAAATTATAGAATTGGAAAAAAAAAGTAAGAGAAACAGATAGATTGCGCATTTGAAGGAAAAATGTTTCACTAGCACAATAAAGAAGGATAAGTTAGAAAATGCACATCCTTATCACCACTGATATTGGGAGAGGAGGAGAGCCAGAAAGGCATTGATCAGATTCTTGGCAATTAACTGTTTTACAAATAAAAGAATGTAGATTGTTATTCATTGATTGAAGAAGTTGAGCAGGTTCGGGTTCAGACTTTTAAATGATTATTTCTGTCTGTCTTTTGAGTATCAATCTTACTGTTGGGGGCTTTTCTTTGTAAGTCTTTCCTGTTATGGTCATTAGCAGGATGCCTTTGAGAAAAGTGGAGATTTTAACAGAACTAGAAGGACTCTAGAGTAGTATATTCTATGATTAGAAATGAAAAGAAAAAGCTGATCCTTCGCAGATATAGTGGTTATTTGGTTATTGTATAAAAATGAGAACCAGCCATGGACTGATAACATCAATAATCATCTTTCTTGTACGGTACAGAACTTGGCAAAGATTTCTTGACAATAGCTAAACAGCATATTAGCAATAAGTGCATTTTTTTTCTTCTGAAGAACTCAAGAAGTGCATTCAGTTTGTGCCAATGTTTGACCGCACCCTAATGGGCAGCTCCTGTTCAGAACTGAAGTTGGTTAATTTAGTACTCCAAAGAGACATTTCCAGTAGCTTTTCCTTGTATGTGATAACTTCATTACACAAGTTGGGGTACTTTTTTTTTTCCTTCCCCGAAAGATGAGGGGTTGCATTACCTTACCTTTTTTCCTGTGATTCTTTTAGAATCTTTACACTTTTCTGTTGGCGGTAGCTATGTCTAGAATTCATGCAGCATATCTGCCCACTGATAAAGAGTATATTATCTATTGTACATCTCTTCAGTATTCCCATATTTAATAGCTCAAGCTTGCTAAGAAAATCATGTATGTTCTGTCTATTTGTAATATACAATATAGCCTAAATTTTGATGCTTGTCTTGCAGCTGCCAATATGGTGAACGTTGCAAATTCCTTCATGTCAGTCCTCAACCTTCAAAACCTAATTCCTTTGGATTTGGAACCCAAACTGGAAACCAGACAAACTTGCAGATGCAGAAGACAAATCCTTTTGGTTTTGGTGTCCAAAACAACTCCCAAACAAGAGGCTCCGGTGAATTTGGATCCAAACAGCATCAATTTAAGGTTCCCTTTAAATTTAGCTCTTAAAACTACTGTCTTCTTTATATGTACAAATATATTATGTTTTGACAGGAATTGTAGCAGATGAAACTGACTTCATTTTTAATCTGTACATCATTTGTGTATAAGTTTTTAATGTATAGGTTACCTTATGGAATTGTGAACTGGACTAATATTAGGTTATTGACATTTTTCTCTCATAGCCTTTTGAAAACAAGTGGACTCGTTTCTCCCCCATAAATCCCAGCAACTCCTCTGCATCGAGGCAACCTGATAATCACCCTGTTGCACCCTCACACAAGTGAGAGTTTAAATTGGCATTTTAATATTTCTTTCTGTAACTTGATCATTTTTCATGTGTTTCTTTCTTCCACCTGGATCAATAGATGGGACTAATGGTTCTTCCATTTGATGTATATGAAGGTGCACAGATCCTGAGTCCTGCAAACGTCAAATTATTGAAGATTTTAAACAGGAGAGACCTTTATGGAAGCTTACTTGCTATGGTCATTCTAACAAGTATGCTATCACTAACTATAGATGGATATCTAATATCAAATTTCTTCAAATGATAATAAAAATAAGTATACTCAGTTAAGCAGATATATAAAAGTGACATTTAGGAAATTGTTTCCCTAGTCTCGTAAAATCTATGAAGCTGTCAGAGGTGAAAGCTAGTTTTGCTGGTTTTTACAATTCTGACTATAAGGTTATCTTTCTTTCCTAATGATCTCTGTATTTCATATACTTACGAGATAAGAAAAATATCAAGAAATTTTAGGTGTAAGATCCATTTTCGTTGTACAAAGAAGTTTCATGTCAAATGTTGAGGTTTTGTAATAATTCTCTTGTTCTTTTTTTCAAAAGCTATTTTGAAGTTGATTGAGAAGTCAAGTAACTTTCAGATGTCTAAGGGGTCAAAGATATAACAAAATTCACTTCCAGGGTTTTTTTAGCTGTTTGATTAACCCTGTCAAATTATTCTCTATTGACTTCTTAGGCTAGAGTTTTGATAGTCATTTCTTGTACTGATAAATGATTCATTAAAGGAGGTAAAAAAGTTCTAGAAATACAATTTTACTACTATTTGATTTCGTTGAGTAGAGTTGACAATCATCTCTTGGTGCTAATTGGAAATATTTTGAAGTACTTTTTCCTAAAAAGGGGAAATATAAAATTTTGGACCATTTCAAACTCTGAAAGTCTTCTAGAAGCTTTATAGACTTTGGCATCTCTCATATTTACCCTTTCATTCTCTATGTGCCAGCTTTCCCTTGTCAATTTTGTGTTTCTCTATTTACCCTTTATGGCATGATGTTTTTTTTTTTGGTCAATCAAGTGTAACTTTTTTTTTGTGTTTCCTCTCAGTGGCCCTTGTGACATTGTTGGTGATCTTAGTTATGAAGAGTTGCGAGCGGCTGCCTATGATGATGCTAAGCTTGGGTTGAGCTTACAGTCAATTGTAAGATGATTTACAAACTTTTATCTTGTACTTCTGCCTTGACTAAAACAAATATTAAGAGTATTTTGGCCTTAAATAAGTTGCCATATAACCCTTCTTTCCCACATGTATCAGTAGGATTCACATCCCTCAAATGCAATAGTATAATAGTGGAAATTTAGATGAAAAAATATGTTTATTTTAGGAAAGTAGATATTCATTTTTAGATCTCTTAGAATAGAAATGTGACCATTGTACTTATTCCAGAACTTGAATTTACAAATGTCATAACAAAGATCCTTCATCATTTTTATGTCCATTGATTTCACTTCATTCTCATATGGAGAAAGAACCAAAACAGGAAGGAATTCTTTTGGGTGGCAGAGCCAGAAGGGGGAAAAATTAATGACTACCAGTACCAAATTGTCTCCTGATGTAGTTGGTTTTCCATTATTTCCAAGTCTTTTCTTCTTTAGTAAATTTTTTTTGCAAGTTTGTTAATTGAAATATATTTTGCAGTTTTTTATTAAATCACGGCATCTTAATGTTTAAGATGACTGATATTTCTTCTTAATGTTTAACTATTATTTTGCTTATCTGTTTGTCAGGTTGATAAAGAAAGGAACTTACTCAACTCCAAATTACTCGAGTTTGAAAGCCTTGTTCGTAATCCTTACAAGGGCCAGGGAAATTCTGCTCTAAGCGCTCGTAATTCTTTTCCCAATGGCATAGAAAATGCCCCGGTAATTTCTCAGGGTGGTAATCCTCCTGCATTCTCAAGTTTCAGTCAGTTGGGTGCGTCAATTAAACCAGGGTATGGAATTAGGTCGTGTCTCTTGATGTAAATTGTTGTTCTGCTTATTGCTTTTTCTCTAGTATCATGCCTTTTGATGTTATTTCTCAGAGCTACGGGAGCTGCTGCAAATAATTTATTCGGTCAATCAAACGCTTTCCAGAATAACAGTAAAAAATCAAGCACATTTCAGACAAATAACTCACCATTTGGAACATCAGGTGGGATTTTGAAATATTCATTGTGTAATGATTAGGTAGATTTTGAATATTACATTAACTCATTTACGCGTTAGGTTCTGTTGGCAGCCAATTTCCTAACCAGACAACACAACAAATCGCCTTTGGTTCCAGTTCTTCAAACTTCGGTAATAGTTCTTTAAATGTTGAAAAGAACCCATTTTCGACTTCAGCAATCTCATCGCAGATCTCTGGCTTGGCTGCTAACCAGATGCCTGATCTTCCAACTGGGCCCAGTTCTGGTCCTGATGGAATAGCATCATCCACGAGCATCCATTTGAGGTAAGTTAAACCACTAAGTATGCAAAACATTTTATCAGCAAGACATGCTTCAGAACTATAATACAAGCTTGATATTTCTGGGTTACTCTGATAAACTGTAGAAGATTTTTGGTAAAAGAGGTCTAGCTGCCAACTTATTTAGATCAATAGATGGGCTATGAATGAGCCTTTACATATCACCACAGTAAGGCATACCAGGCCTATGTTTCATGTTGACTCTGGCACAGCATTTTTAGTATACAGATCATTTTAGGTCATGCTATCGAACTTGATATATATGTGGTTGAAGATGATTACTAGAATAACTGTTTTCTGATTTGTGATATAAATTTATGTCAACAATTATTGTTTTGCAATGTGATACAATAATGATGTTCAAATGCACAAACTTGCATACCATCGCAAATAAGGATCAGAACATTTTTACACTTTCTTCTGTTTGAGGCTCATTTTTAAGTCTTAATGGCACTAGAATTTGCACTACTTGTATGTTCTTGTGAAAGTATTCAATTCTATATCCATACTGTAATATTTCTCCGTACAATGTGCCTTTGCTTATATTCGTGCAGAATGAAAAGGCAACTACATAAAATAAGGTTTCAATTAAAATATTTTATCATTGACTCAGATTTTCATTATTTCAAGTATTCTGTTACAATTAATTATGTAAAACAATTAACTGTGCATACTGTAGCACTTTTGGCCTATAATTAAACAATTTTAATCACAAGAGAAATGTGTTTCTAGTAATCTTGGTTTATTAAAAATTTTGTATTAACTTTTACAGAGAAAAACTAGGATATGTAAAACACTCAATACAGATGTTCATAGTATTAAGTTGGTAGGTGAATGGTGCCAAAATCTAATCTGTTAGTTGTTTGAATAGTCTAACCTGATCACTTTTCATTTTTTAATATATTAGGTTTATGCATCCCGGATATAAAGAACCTCAGTAAGCTCTATTTGAGTTCTAGTCTGCAAGTTATTTTATTGGTGTATTTGGAACCTACTGGTTTATGTGTGTGTGTGCATGTGTTTTTTCTTTTCCATTATTATTATAAAAAGAGATTAGGCTTTGGCAGGAGCAATTACTTGATGTGCCTTTCTATTTGATGGCAAGAAGTGATTTTACTTGGAGAATCCAGAGGAACATGAACTGCTGAGTTTTTGGGAAAAAATAAAATTCCAAGGGTGGGCATCTTACTGTGTCTTTGGATGATACATTTTCAAATTCTTAAGGCATTTGAAAATGAAATAATTTAAAAAAGACACATGTCAAAAATTCAGAATTTTAAAATTCCTTGTTTGAAACTTCAGTGTAGATTTGTGAAAAAGTAAAACTCCAAAAGATGTGATAATGTAGAAAAATTGAAACAATAAAAAGGAGGAAAGGAGGGAGTTTAGCCTAATTTCTCTTTGTGCTTTTAAATGAGCAGTCTTTTTTCAATTAGTGCAGTAGTGGAGTTTGAAGTTGAGGAGTCTAAAATTCCCTATTAAAAATTGAGAATTTTGGAAAACGTACCCATTAAAATTACCTAAACATGGATATTAGTATTCCTTGAGCTTTTACATGATCTTTTTATCTTTTCTTTTTTTAAAAAAAATTATATTTATCTGCCACATGGAAATAATTTCTGAAAAGCTTCTGCAGCTCGGACACAAGTGGGAACAATGGTGGAGATAACAGTATTTGGATGAAAGATGAATGGAGCATTGGAGAGGTAAATACCAGAATTATGATGAATATAACAGTAGCAAGTTTCCTTACTCTTGGACGTTGGGGAGAGAAAAAACATAAATGCAACGAAACACTGAGTACTATTGGGAATATGAATTATCAAAATGATTTGCATATAGGATTGATTATTTATAAAGATGGAATATCACTGGCCATTTATACATTAGCTTCATATACTGCATATTGGTTGTTGAAACCAAATGCATGCAAAACATTTTCTACCAAGATTTGAGTTGCAACATTCACCATCTTTCCCTCTGTTCAGATTCCTGAAGAAGCACCTCCAGATATATACTGCAGATAGTCACTATTTTGTATAAAATACGAGGCGAGCTGTTTGTGTAGAGTTCAGAGGGAGGCAATTTGAACGTGATCAATTATTCAATGCACTTAAAAAAAGTCCTAATGAAAGGAGTGGGAAGCTGTTTGATTGATGAAGTGAAATCCCATCCTAAAAGAAGGATATCAATTCAAAAGTTGTTCATGTGAAACGATGGACATGATGATTTGGTTAATCCCTCAACTTTTTATATGCATTTTCATTTATATATTCTAACTTCCAATCACTAATAAATATTTTTATGATAAAATGACTTTGTAGTCATTAAAATTTTCCTTTTTCTTTAGTGGACTTTATATTTGTTAGTTACTAAATTAAATCTTATATTGTATTTAAACAAGAAGATATTTTATATTAAGCAAACTCCTTATAATAGATTTTATGTCTTCAAGAGAATTATGAATTCAAGTTAGGAGTAAAATATCATCTATTGAATAGGTCAACTATTTTAAACTAGAGATAGTTTAATATCTAACTTATAACCAACTCTTCTAATGATTTTAACCATTCATATTTTAATTACTTGAAAAAAAAGTCCAATGCTAGAAATTAGATAAATTGCCAAGAATAAGTTGATAGTAAAGAATGATTCAGCGAAAAAAAAAAAAAAGGAATGCAAAGAACATGGGAATGATTCATGATTTAAAAGGACAAAAATGCTTACACTTGAAAGCAATTGAACCCTTATTTTCTTCTTGGAAAAACAGAAATTGCAAATTAATGATATAATAGTTTCAGTTATTAATAACTATTCAAATAAAATCTTAGTCGTAACTCTACTTTGATTACAAATGAAAATTTACCCAAAAAAATTAAAAATAGAAAAATGGTCAAAATTAAATTTAAACAAAAAAAAGAAATTGATTCAAAAAATTAAATACTCATAACTAATAATGGAAAAAACAATGCCAAGGACACATAGGTATGATTGTTGAAGTCATGCTTGTCTGGGCCAACCTGTCCCAAGCAGAAAATTTACAATCCATTAGAAAAACTTATTAGTATTATTTTCTCTCTCTCTCTCTCTTCTTTTTTTTCTTTTTTTTTTTGAACTCCTATTTTATATATATATATATATATATATATATATATATTATTTTTTTCCAGTGTAATAATAGACAGATTAAAAAGAAGAATACTGAGTACAAAAATAATTCAAAAAACGCGTTTTGAAAGTTTCCTGAGTCGACGCGACGACAATGGAATATGGGAAAAGATTCGTGTTCATGCCTCAAAGTCTTTGGACATCGTGCACCTGGTGTTTTTGTGGGACCATAGCCTTCTGGCACCAAATCAAACAAAACCTACTCTTTTTTCTTGGTTTTTTTTTCTAATTAAAAATTTAAAGCCTACTCATATATATTCAATATTCAAATCTCTCTTTTTAACTTTTTGTGATCAAGTCAGATTTGTAATTATTAGTACTAGGATTACTAAAATTAACCCTTGAACTTTTTGCATGAAAAATTTGGGAACAGTGTTTTCGACCAATGGCAATTGTTAGCCTCGCTAAAGCAACTTTTCAAGGAGTGTATTAAGTAACGCATCTTTGTGTTCTAAACAAAAAATAACAGCCATTTTATAGCTTTTAACCAAATTAATCAAATTTTAAATTAGTGATCTGAAATGACTTTCATTAATGGAGGTTTATCAAAAATAACTTAAAAAATTATTTGCAGAAACATCAAAAAAAGAAAATCGTATATGGAATATATATCGTCCATTTTACCATAATTTTAAAAAAAATATATTGATAAAAAAGAAAGACGTATATGAAAAACATGCTACACATTTTACCCTAATCAAGAAAAATATGTTGGCCTAGGATACAAATGTGTGTGAGGAAATAAAATAATAAAAAAAATACCTTATCTATCTAAAAGTCTAAAAATGAATTATTCTTATTATTAATATAATTGCTGATGAAATTATATAAATTAGTTAACATAATCTCTTAAATTCAAAATGTTAATACAACTTTAATGAAAACCTTAGTGGCAATTGCAACTTACACTTTTTTAGTGACAATTACGTTTTTATATTTAACAAAAATAACTTTTCTTTAATTTTCCATATCATAAATTAAATATTATCTTTTTTAAATGTGTATTTTCATCAAATAAATATATTTTGATAGAGAGGATATTTTTTATTTCTTAACACATATTTGTATACATTCATTAGTTTGATGAAAAATTCTTAAAATGAATTAGGCCAATATAAATCTTCTCATCTTTGCAAAAACTTTTTTTTTTTTCAAATGATGCAAAAGAACATAGTATTTAACCAAAATATCCTATCTTTGTTTTAATATTTAATCCAAAATAAACCTTAATTGTAAGAAACATACTAAAATGATTCAAAACATAAATGACATTCTCGTCGTCATTATTTTATTTATTTTTTTCATTTTTTGTCCATCGACGTAAAATCCATTCATGTTGAAATATTTTTTTTTAATATTGAAATTTTTGTAAAATTGAAAAATATTGTATTAATAAAAATATATTTCCTAATTTTCTAATCTAAAGATATTTTTTATAATAAACAAAAATTAATAATTGTGTAATTTTTTTGTTGAGCTAATTAGTTTATAAAAATTAATGATTGTGTAGTTTTTTTATTTTTTGAGCTAATTAGTTAAAAAACAAGAAGAAAAAAAGAATATTGATGAAATGAAAAAACAAGGAACAATAACAACTTTTCACCAAGAAATGTTGTCACCACAAAAAAAAAAATGAACAATGTCTCTTGATTGGTTGAGTACTTTTTTTAAAAAAAAATTCTAATGACATAAATGTCATTCACATTGTCTTTTTTTTTTTCCCTTCATCTAATGAAGTGAATGACTTTGACGTTGTTGGGCAAAAAACAAAAAAGTAATAAAATAATGACGACATAAATGTCATTTACGTTTTGAGTCATTTTTGTATATACTCTACAAACATAATTATTTTGAATCAAATATATAAAAAAAAGATGGTATTTTAGGACAAGTTGAAGCAAAATATGTGTTTTCACAATTCACCAATTAGGGCAACTTTTTTTTTTCCTAGTTGATTGAGCAGAATGGACGACGTGTTTTCCATCTATGTTTTATTTCTTCGACCTTTTTACAAATAACGTTTTGAGTTATTTTTGTAAATCTCCAGGTAATTTCATATCAACAACTTAAAAATTGGGTCAATGAAGGTAATTTCGGATCAACAATTTAAAAATTGGATTAATTCGATTAAAAGCTCACCATTTTATAACATAAATATTTTATATGTTTCTTTTTTTTTTAATGCTCATGAAATATTTATCAACGGAGTTATTTCAAGTGTTCTTCAAATAAAGTTGTTGTAATAGTGGAAAAATTAGGCATGTCTACATAAATACTAAATTAGTGCTTTTTTTTTCCTTTGAAGAGCAAAATTAGTGCCTTGAAGATAATGTTTTGTACAAGAAATGTTGAATTTCAAAATAGTTTTACACTAGATTTTAGATGTAGAAATGTACATAATTGTCAGTAGAGTCCTTTTTAACTCTAATATATGGG
Organism: Apocynum venetum; assembly: GCA_019593545.1. Classification (NCBI taxonomy): domain Eukaryota; kingdom Viridiplantae; phylum Streptophyta; class Magnoliopsida; order Gentianales; family Apocynaceae; genus Apocynum; species Apocynum venetum. The sequence continues at coordinate 2,856,553 of SRSM01000149.1, forward strand.
GCATACTTCTAAACTTGGAATTTGTTGAAGTAGCCATTAATCTTGGTTTTGATTATGTAATCTCTAAACTTATAACGAGAGGTTAGTTTAACAAAATATTTGAATGATTAAGCTTAGACTTGTGAATTGTGATGAAGCAGAGGCCAAAGAATACCACAATTTCAGTTCATAAATGCTATTGAAAGGAAAGATTTCTTTAACTTTTATGTAAACAATTTTTCAATTTAGAATACTCACTATATTCATTTCGGTGAGACTAATTTGAGGTGATCTAGATTATATTTATAGAATCTAACTTTTACTAAAAGTTTAACACCAAAACTCTTTTAGTATATAACTACAAGTGAGAGTCCCTTATATTTACTTGAATATTCATAGCAATATTATTAGCCTTTTGAACGAACAAACCTTGAGCTCAAGTTTGAATGTTTGGCTACACATTATCCAAATTCTAGAAGAAATAAAGTGATGAAAATATGAAACTTTTCAATGTAATTTTACTCTCACACCATATAAATGCTTGATCAATAGCGGGTTTAGAAAAGGGTGTTCCATTAATCTTAAGAGAAGACTTTTGGTTAGGGTATACTTTTGAACTTCTAGTAAACAGTTTATATGTATAAATCTAAAAGGGTAAAAAGGTAAAAGAATGTTTGTATTAAATATTGTTTCTAGCTAATTTTTGTATGAATAATTTAACTTTACAGTATATTAAATATGAACAACTTAAGGCAAATTAGCCAATTTGGTCCCTTATCTTTGTTCATTTAACTGATTTTGTTCCTCATTTTTTTTAGACATTTTGTATATATTTTTATCGACCATTTTGATCATTTTTACTCACTCATGTAAAATGGCTAAAACAACTAAAACAATACATAAAGTGATCAAAATTAATGGAAAAAAAGAGAGAGATAGACTAAGAAAACAGTAAAGATAAGAGACAAAAATTGTTATTTTACCTTAAAAGAATTATTTTTACTAATTAAATGATAAAATGTGCTAAAAACTTGGCATAATTTGAAATCTATCGATGATATCTTTTACTAGTAGAAATAGTTTGCAAACCCTATTTCGAAAAACAGAAAAGAAAAGAGTTGCCAACCCCGAAATAATACTCCAATTACATTAGCCCTTCTTAGATAAAATAAGTAAAAAATAAGTCCTATCTTAGAAAAATATCACGAACAATTTTCTCTTTCTTTCTTTTTTTTTTTTATATAAAAGAATCAGTAGCATCTACTTTAGAATGCATATCAATCCTCTCAAAAAAAAAAAGAAAGAAAAGAAAAATGAATGCATATCAATAATTCTTTACTTAATTTAATAAATAAAAGGATAGAGGGGGAAAACAACACTTGTACTTCTATCATATAAAAAATGACAAAAAATACAGTATTAATCTACAAGAGCAGCATTTGGGCTGCGCTTGTATTGCTAATTTACAAAAAATTAAGTGGCATTAAAAATAATATTCTCTTCCTTCGATATTAAATATTTATACATCTATTTTAAAATTTTTAAAATTAAATTTTCACTATATTAAAATAAAAATAATTTAATAATCTCCTTATTTAAAAGATTTACCTTCTATACTCATGTAATTTCACGATAAACCAATTAATATTTAAGAGGTATAAAGATAATTTTATTAAAGTCAAAAGCCCTTTTTAAATTTTAATTTTTGCATTAAATTAAATATAAATATTCAATTTCAAACAATTAAGTAATATTCATTTAAAATTTAAATCAGAATAAAACTTTTCAAAAATTTAAAATTGTGTACGATGATGTAGTGGGAAAATTTGAAAATGGATCCAAATCCGAAAATGCAAACCCGAATAGAGAAGAAGGCTTGGAAGAGAAGAGAAAAAAAAGGAAGAAAAAGGTAAAACAGAAAAGGCAAAAAGGAAGCTGGGGATATCTGGAAAGGGTAAAGAGGAAGAAAAAAAGTCGAAGAAAAGGTTGGAAAAAACGCGGACAAACTCATTAGCTGGAAATCAACACTATTATATAATAGCTAGCGTAAACGCGGACACGATTGCACTTGCACACACGTCATCTCCTGTCTATCTTTGCCAAACCCGTTTTAGGTGGTTGGATTGGTTCTTTTTTAGTAGCACCTCGATTTTAAGCTTTAATCAATATTGACGATATTTAAAAGATTATATATTATACTCTCTTTCATTTCAATTGTATATTTTAAACTCATATAAATATTAAAAATAATAATTATATAATTAAACTTTTTAAATTACTATCATTTAATAGTTAATATAGAAATATTAATTTTTTTAAAAAAAAATACATTTTCAATAATAGTGAAGTAACTCATTCAAATGTATTATTAATAATAAGGGTAAAGCTGTTAAAATATGTATTAAAATTAAAAAATTAACAATTATAATGAAACATTTAAAAAATAAATGTTAATCATTAAAATGAGACGAATAAAATATGTATTATATTTTTAAAATGAAAATATTTAATTTTCAATAAAAACATAAGGTTATTTTTTAAAAATATCAATCTGTGTAAATTTTTTTAGTTGACTATTAATTCATGGTTCACACGACCAAATTTAAACTTTATTTCACTTTTTTTTTTTGATTTCTCAAACAAAGTGTTTTATCATGTTTGAACGTACATTAAGTGCTCATTATACTATTTTATGTAAATTGAATTTAACTTTTCAAATTACCTATTTTTATTTTTATTTTTTTTCATTTTTGAAAAAAAATATCCCATTCAGAAAAAAAAAAAAAGCTTTAGTAAAGTTCACCTATGAATTATGATAACAACTTTACATATTAACTTTTTTATAAATAGAATACAAAAATGAATAGGGAATATGTGATCCAACGGCTGCCAAATATAAGTTTTGTGTTTATATTTTTTCTCAACTGAGGTATTCAATTCATAGGCATTACCAATCATATCCACCATTCACTCACCAACAAATTTCAATTTGTAGCTGCCCAGCACCTATTTTGTCACCATTTTCCCTTTTTTAAAATTTTTTTTTATCATCCTACAACGTGCTAACATGTAATTATTAGGATAAATTTTGTCAAGAAATTAAAATATTTTTAATCAAACTGCTACTGTCATCTAACGATGCTTTCTTAATTCTTTAATTTGTATACAGCGTTTGCAGACATAACTGGCAAAGCCAACAGAAGACAACTCTCTTTCCTTACTCAATTCTTTTTCAAAATAAAAGTTTCAATAGCCAAAAAAAAGAAAGAAAAGAAAATCAAACTCAACGGTACAAAAATCCACTTCATGGAGGTCCATAAACATAATATGAAGTATGTACATCCTTAGATTTCTTTAATAAATGAATGAACTCACAAACCAATAAATACTTTCATTTTTTTTTTATATTCATCTATCCCAATAAGAGAAAAATTAATAAACTTTTTATGACTTTATAAAAACAATGACTTTTTGTGAGCAGAATAAATGAAGATGTCCAGTGGCTAAACTGGCTATTTCAGGACTCATTCATTCGTTCACATATTTCAGAACATACACAGAAAGGCCTCAGAAGCCAGCCATTATTGGGGCAGCTGTACTCACTGCTCATTTCCATTCTTTCTTCTTCTCTGAATGTTCTCACATTTTCTTCCATTGCCATTTCTATCTTCTTCTTCTTGATAGCAAACCAAAAGGGCAATGCCGATGCATCGGCATCCACGGTTCTTGGTTCTTAGTGTCATTTGTATTTTCTTGATTTCCCAGATCTGTTCTGCAGCAGAAGATATTGATCTTGATGATCTTGCCACCATTAAAGATGACCTCAAGAAGCTCAAATTTGAAAACCCAAGTCTTAGACAAGCCTACATTGCTCTTCAATCATGGAAATTAGCCATCTTTTCTGATCCCAATAACTTCACAGCAAATTGGACCGGTCCAAATGTGTGTTCCTATGGTGGGGTGTTTTGTGCTCTATCTCCTTCAAATCATTCATTGAGAGTTGTAGCCGGCATTGATCTAAACCATGCTGATATTGCCGGTTACCTCCCTCCGGAGCTCGGCCTCCTCACGGATCTAGCTCTTTTCCATATCAACTCCAACAGATTTTGTGGTGTGGTTCCAAAAACATTCAAGAATCTCAAACTTCTACATGAATTAGACATTAGTAACAATAGGTTTGTGGGTGGCTTCCCTAAAGTAGTCCTCTCATTACCGTCACTCAAATACTTGGACTTAAGGTTCAATGATTTTGAAGGGCCAGTTCCAAACAAGCTCTTTGACAAGCCTCTTGATGCCCTTTTCATCAACGACAACAGATTCCGTTTCGGCATCCCGGAAAATCTAGGTAACTCTCCGGTATCTGTATTGGTTTTTGCTAATAACAATTTGGGGGGTTGCATTCCGGGCAGCATTGGCAAAATGGCCAAGACTTTGAATGAACTAATACTTCTTAATGACAACCTCACTGGTTGTTTGCCTAATGAGATTGGTTTGTTGAATAAACTCACTGTGTTTGATGTGAGTTTCAATAAACTCCAAGGGCCGCTGCCGTCGTCCATTGGCCGAATGAGAAGCCTAGAACAGCTAGATGTGGCCCATAACAGCCTCACCGGTGTGATTCCGGCCAGCATTTGTAAGCTTCCAAGGTTGCAAAATTTCACCTATTCCTTCAATTATTTCACTGGAGAAGCTCCATCTTGTGTTGCTAGAAGAGCGGGAAGAGTTAGTGATGGAAAAGAGAATTGCATTGCCGGAAAGAGGGATCAGAGGTCCGCTAAAGAGTGTTCTTCCGATGAGGCTAAACCGTTTGATTGTAGTAAATCTAAGTGTGGGAGTGGAGGTAGTTTTGGGATGAAGCCAGGTCATAAGAAGAGGCCTCCGGCACCCAGTCCTAAGCCGGTTCTTAATAAGCCGCCACCGCCTCCGACGTCTGGGTCTTCACCGTCTGTGAGATCACATTCTCCTCCACCAACACCTGTGTCTACTCCTCCTCCGACGAAGCCTTTTGGTTCACCACCACCGCCACCAACTTCAAAGTCTTCACCTTCTACGAGATCACATCCTCCACCGCCGCCTACTCACGGAGTTTCTCCGGGAACTCATCTACCACCTTCTCCTCCACCTGTTTATGAGCCTGTGCATCCGCCACCACCACCAACTTATGAAATTTCTCCTGGAACTCATCTACCGCCGCCTCCGCCTCCGCCAGTCTATGAGCCTGCACATTCGCCGCCACCACCACCACCCACATCACCTCCTCCACCAAGTCCTTCACCACCTCCGCCTCCACCTCCACCAGTCTATGAGCCTGTAAATTCACCACCACCTCCACCGCCTGTATATTCACCACCACCACCACCCCCTTCACCTCCACCGCCAAGTCCTTCGCCGCCTCCACCACCCCCATCACCTCCGCCACCATGCCCTTCTCCACCGCCTCCACCACCCCCATCACCTCCGCCACCATGCCCTTCTCCACCGCCTCCATCACCTCCACCACCAGCTCCAGTATACTATCAGCCACCCACCGAGCATATTACTCCGCCCCCTCCTCCTCCAGTCCAGAGCTACCCACCAACCTATCAGTCACCTCCTCCACCAGATTATACTCCAACACCAACTTATTACACCCCACCGCCCCCTCCTCCGCCACCACCTACTGAATACATAACATCTCCACCGCCACCAACTCCAGAATATCAACATACCCCTCCATCACATCCTCCACCACCACCCAACTGTAACGAACCTGGTTCATCGCCACCTCCATCTCATGAACATCACTGGCAATCACCGCCATCACCACCCCCTCCATACGTGTACTCATCACCCCCACCACCATCACCATCACCACCACCTCCTTACTTGTACTCCTCACCCCCACCGCCATCACCATCACCGCCTCCCCCACCTCCTCCATACGTGTATGCATCCCCACCACCACCGTCACCATATGTGTACTCATCTCCACCACCACCATCTCCATCACCGCCTCCACCACCCAAGTTAGACATTCCTCTTCCTCCCATAACAGGAGTCTCTTATGCATCTCCACCACCACCAGCTATTCCATACTACTGAAAAATCAGTAATTAAGGTATCCAATCTAGTCCTTATATTTGGTTCAACATTTGAAGTTTTCTTTTTCTTTTTTTCATTTTGAAGAGTAAACGAAGTTCTTGATTTTCTGCAGAAAATGATTGCAACGTGGGAAAAAGAGATTCAAATGCATGCAGAGGAAGTTGCAAACAACAATTTTTTGAGGGCTGCTTTCTTATTGGGCAATAATTTACTATATATACTCTTAGATTATATGAATTTTTTGGGATATTCTTTTCTTAATTTTTTCTTTTTACTTTTATCCCTATCTTGGACCCTAATCAATTGTAATGTTTTGTTACAAGTAAACTTCCATGGTTGGGATGGCAAAATGGTTAGGGAAACTTACTTGAAGTTTGTGTGGCATGTAAAATTGAGGACAAGAGGAGGGTTTTAATGGGGTTAAACATTGTATTATTTCCTATACAAATGTTTATTGTGTATAATTCAAATTCATTTACTTTCCCAATTATTTATTCATGATCATTGGAGTCTCGTTATTATTTCCTCGTTTATGTTCTTTTACTTATTAAAATGGTTTAAGGCATAATTTATTAAAAAAAAGATATAATAATAATTATGATAATTTGTGTCTCAATTCTTAAATACGTAAAACATTATACACATATAAGAGTAATAATTTGAAGTACTACTAATTTTGAATATGCATAATTATCAAAAATAATCTTCTTTCAATCCAAAGGCTAAAGCCAAAAGGTAAAATGACAACATAACGCAACATGATATTGCTGAAGCCTGTGGAGCATGTTATTTTCAGCGAAATACAACATTTGAAAATGATGGTTTCTATGCTTCAAATGCTGTTTGTTTTAATTTATGCTGTGCGAGTAGTCCAACTAAATCTGTGCCTACCTATAATTGTTCTTCTATATTGACAAATGTCACTGTATTTTTTTCTTTAAAAAATAACAAATACCATTATAAAAAAATGACGCAATTTCCTATTTTAATCAAATAATGATGATTTTATTTTTAAGAAAGAGAATACATTCAGAGAAAAAGACACATTTCGATAGACATTTTTACTTTCAAAATGGGTTAAAGTTGATAAAGACCCTTATCTAGGATGAGAATTCATGATTGAATACCTCATAAATCCTAAATGAATTTATAGATCGTTTTCATTTTTGTCAATGTATATTGATAGCGAAACACAACCCCCCCCCTATATATATATAAAATTTTTGAGATGACACTTTTGTAATCCAACTTAACTATTTGCAACATGCAGAAGTGTGTGTGGGACACACCAAATTTCAAAAGACATTGCATTCCAATCACCAAAATTCAGGTAATATCTCATAATGTATTCCAATCTCCAAACCAAACAAACTGTAATTGAAGGACCATAAAGAGTTCCTATTTCTATCTCTAGAATATACAAACCCCATCATCCCACAGAAATCATCACATTTACAAATAAAAGAATGTCATCTCAGAGAGCAACACATACACATGAAAGCAGATGGAGAAGGCTTTGCAGAACATGATCAAGACATCATTCATCTGTGAAACTAAGACTACTCCATGCTTTACTCCAACTCTTTACGACACAAATGCCACCAGCACAATAGGTTCTTCCCTGCCGCAACCCACAATGAACAAATAGTGGTGGTCTCGGTAGGGAAGATAAAACAGAAACTAGTGTGTGTAGAGAAAGAAGCAAATAACAAATCCACTAATATATTAAAGATGGTAAGGCCCTATTTTGTGTTTCCCTCCTCTTCATTTCCTGTACTTGTGCAGGATCAACCAAAGCGGATGACAATACAAGATATATCATCCTTGCTCTTTCTAGCCAATGCTTCAGTGGTTAAACGTTTCGCAGCTGCTTGAGGATCTTTGATTGATTTCACCAAATCAACAGCCTCTTCATTCTTCATTACCTACATGAGAATAAGGTTTCTTCAGATTGAAATTGATCACAAAAATTGAATGTTTGGCATTCATTCAATTTTTCCAAAACAGAATTAGGCACTTTCAAATGACTGAACAGTGGAAATGCATAGTATGAGAATCAAGATTTAAGCAACCACATAAAAATGAGCCTTTCCACAAATTATAAGGAATAGAAATGGTAAGCAGAATATAGATGTCATAAAAAGGTAGAACAACTAACCTTCCACAGGCCATCACTAGCTAAAATAACAAACTCAATCGATGAGTCAATAGGAACATGTCGAACATCAGGCTCACAACTTAAGTGCGCTTTCAGGCTCTGATCTCCAAAAGCACGTGCAACTGCAAGTTGGCCATTAACCCGAGGCACATCTCCTGTAGTAGGGGATCTTATGTTTCATTGAATCACAAAACACTATATTTGTAGCATGACTAACAGTACACCAAAGGTTTCAAATAATGTAGGTATTAAGAAAAAATAATTTGTGCATCAGACTACAAGACAAATTGATAAGTTACCAGGAAGAGCAGTCACGAATCCACCCCGTTTCTCAATTCTTCTCCGTTCACTATGTGGCTCATGGTCTACAGTGAGTTGATTGGCAGCACCCATCTCACAAACAACAGCTCTTGAATCTCCAATATTAGCAATCCATAAGTCTTTACCATCAATCACAATAGCTGTTACTGCTGTTGAGCCACCAGGCCCTAGTTGCCCAGAGTTCTCCAAGATACGATCATCAGTGGAACGATATGCATTCTTAATTGCAATCTCAGGGTGTTCCCAGAAATTGGGCTGTGTGGAAGTATTTCATGTTAAAGTAAGGTTAGTCAACTACAAACAGGGAAAAGAGGACCCTACAACACTATTAACTAGAGAACATTCATTCATAACTATGCTTCTCATATAATGTAAGAAACAAAAAGACATGAATAAGAGGAATCCTCCACAAAAAGAAGGCATTGACACTTTGTGGCAGGAAGAACAAATATCTTATATTCGTGATCCATGTCTATAGGCCGCTGAATGTTATACCAAAGTAAAGAAAATAGCGCCCTCATAGCATAACAAATTATTGGGCAAACCTCCACTTGCCCCTAACACTAAAAAATTTGCAAGCAGAGTCATGAATCCACATACCCAAATGGTAAACTAACTCCCACCCATCATAAAACAATAATGCAAAGAGGAGAATAAGGTTATATGAAGTGATCTTGCTTAGATATCCTCCAGTACTTCAGGAAATAATTATCACACATTCTCATTATCTATAATATATTCAGACAACAACCAAAGTCATTTTCTCCTAATTGGAAATTCATCTTTACACTTTACAAGCAGCCATGTTATCATTACACAAAATCCAAATCATTACTATTCAAAGAAACTACACACAGAGTATGTCAAACCCTTTCCTTCTTGTTAATTTACATATCTTCTAACCTAAGGTCTCCTCTCAAGTTCTCCACTTCTGAAGCTCAAAGTCACAGACTAAAGTGTGTTATATATGATAAAGTGTCTAATCTTAAGATGCTAAATGTCCTACAAAGATCTTAACTACCCAAGCATAGTGCATGGAAATTTGACTGATGTACTTAGAATTTTTTGTGGCAAGGTAATTAAATAATGCAAAGGAAACAAATTGATAGATTACATTGCATATAAAATAAATATTAAATTCAACCATTATAGCGATTATTATAAAAGAAAAAATCATAGTTAGCAATCTGTAACGACCAGTTAAGAAAGGAAGGAAAAAATTGCATATTATGAATGTATAAAGATTACCTGCCCAAGTATGTTATTGAAGAGATTATCTTTCAAATAAGTTGGGACACGATCACCAAGATGACCATCAAATATTGCAAACAACCCTAGTGCATGACCATTCTGTTTCTTGTATTCAGCAACGTGGTAATCTTCCATGTCATGTCCTGATTGTCCTTCCACCAAGTGAAATCCATGCGCTACTTTATTGATTAACAATTTAGAATTGCTCTTCCCTTTACCCGTGTCTGGTGAAGACAAATCAAGACAAGCAGCTCTCTGTAATCTCAGGGGAAAAAGAAGAAGCTATACATCAGCATCATACAAGTCAAGATTATAGCATCAAAACCAAGCATGTATTAAGAATATTGACAAATGTGTACAACTGCTGGTCAATATTTGCCTCTAAATAGTCCTATCACAGAGATAGAAGCATCACCTATTATTTGTCTATTTGCACACCATTATACAAAATAAATTTCAATATTTAATAATCGATGATAACAATATTGATTTAGCATGTATGGACTAGCAAAACTCCATTAATCTTTACATTGATTCTATGAGCATGCAAACAAGTTCAATCATTAGAACAATAAAGATAGCTCCTGGAGAATGTACAAACCTTGAACATTAAAGTAGCAATAAAGATCTTTACATATGGTAACAAAACAACACTTGAACATTAAAGCTGGCATATAGAATCCTTATGTATGGTAAACAAACAATTTTTCTTTCTCATACATAGTCCCTTCCTGTATTAAAGGAAAAAACAGAGACAGGTGACTTCATTTTTAGGGCTTTGGGACTTGAAACCACTACTGTGCTCATCTAATAGGGACTCGACTACACACTAGAAAATAAGAACTGATTCCCTTCATCCACCAGATGACAGCTTTGAGGCAGATGAATAACATGTGCAATCAAATCATGAGAAATATAACTGTAAGAATAACAGCAGAACGACGGCACCAGGAAACTTTTTAAGTATGAAATTCTAAAGTGAAACTGACTATTCAACAACCAAATAAGTCAGAGGATCAGAAACAGTGAAGTTCGATAACATCCAAGGAAGAGGAACTCAGAGCAGAGTAGTAGTTGAAAAGAGGGATTCTCGAGCTCCCAGATTGATAGTATAAACAAAACAAAGCAAACCAAACCATCCATATACACAAGATTAACATTTCAAACAAACTAACAAAGGGAAATAATTCTAAAGCCCTTAAAAGTAAAAAACAAATGATCAAGAACTCAAGAACATAAACACATGACAGAGAAAGACAAAACTAGAAACATGAGCAAATAACCACCACAAAATTAAAAGGGTACCTTGATTTTGCTAAGCAGCCCTCCACGGCCAGCTGATGTTGACCAGTTCTTCTCCATATCTGGACTCTATATGCATAGAAAAATAAACTGTGTTTTCATCCGATCAAATTCTAACTTGATGATCAGCAACAAAGAAAGACAACCAACTTCAGAGAATCAGAAAAGTTTGTTCCAAAAAGCATAAGAAAGAACAAATCTTTTTTGATGGGTTTTTGCCAATCAAAGTCAAGAAAATGATCGAAATTGAACCCCTTTTCGTGGGTGGTTTGCACAGGGAAGAAGTCGTTCACAGTGTCTCAATCTTCGAGTTAATACGAAGGAAGCTGCAAGGGAGCTTCGCAATTTGAATGAATTTTGGAATTATCTAATGCCAGAAAATTACATAAATTGAATGAGTAGACGAGTTTGGATTAGTCCAAGACAGAACGCGCGCAGGAATTCGTTGACAAATATCTGAGTCCATAGGGGAATAATATGTGAATCTTGCTCTTAAATTTCTTGGTCAACCCCAAGAAAGCTGCCGTCCACCTATCCGAGTTTTTTTTCTTCCTTTCGATCGACATGGTAAAACAAGGTAATAGTAGCGTGACCTTTTTTTTTGTGACTAACTTATATTTTAATTCCGTTCAAAATTGTTAAGTAAATTTACTTGATGATTTCCTAATTTAGTCAAACTAATAGAACAAAATGATTATGTTAATATGCAACTCGTATTGTACACGAAAGAGTGTTTATTATATTTCTTTAAACTTTTGACTTGAAAGAATTTGATAAATTTACACAGTCGAATCAAATAAAGTATTTATAACATAAAATAAATGTATTCATGAATTAAGACATCGGTTTGATGGGAAATGTCTTCATATTCTCTTGCAGATGAACAGATAAAAATATAATTTAAAATAAAAAAACTAAAGATATAGGAGACTGGATTGAAAAAAGTAAATGATATTTATTATTTATAGTATGAAATATTAATAGTATATTTAGTGATACTCACTTCTTCATGATCTTCCCACTTGATCATAAAACATGAAATTTAAGTAACGGATATTAAAACTTCAAAGACAATACTTTCGGAGGAACAATGTTGTTTAACAAAATAATTAAGTGTCAAATTATAATAAATGTGCAATTTATAATGTATTATCATCTCCTATATGCATTGTTGTACTTGCGAATGTTGGCAATAGATAGATTGATTTGTTCTTTTCTCAAAAAAGAGGATTGAGTATATATTATATATATAAAAAGTATTGTCATAATAAAAATTAAAATTGTTTCAAAAAAAAGGAAAAGAAAAAAGAAAGCAGGAAACATACAAATTAATATTTCTCAGAACATTAATTTAACAAAATATGAAAATGAAGTCACAAAATTCTAATCAAAGGCAAAACATATCTAATTAAATAATGCTGGTAAATTCGAGTATCATCCATCCTAATTTACTTCCACAGTCCTAACCAAATAACCTACACGAGCCATTTACTCCTAATTCACTTCCCTAAATTTGAATCATTGACCACTTCATCATCGTTTTCTAATTGAATAAAGCACTGTTTTGCCATTGAAAGAGTACTCACTAAATGCAGCTTTCCTGCTATGAGCAATGAACACGAAACCTCACAATAGGATAAAAATAAACTTGGTCAATTGAATTACTCACTTGGCTCTCTATCATATAATCTCTTGGATTGACGGTAATGACTGAATCATATATGCCTCTATCATCAAAGTACTGTTTATATGCTTATTTTTTGGTTCTACTTTGACTCATTTACGTCCATTAAGCAAAATCCTAGTATCCCAACCATCAAATTTTATATCCTAAAACCACAAAATATAAGCACTACCCACGTATAAAATATAGGGCCACATGGATGTGTTAGAATCTTACAAGTAAAAAAGCCAACATAGGCTTTCCATGGTGATTTTGATGGCAAAATCTTAACCTAGCTATACTCAACAAAATTGAAAAGAAAACAGCTATCGGCGGAAGTGAATATTTACAACCGCAGGTTGCAGAAACAATGTCTGTTGAATTGAAAGTGCTAGAGGCAACGAGGGATGGAAAAGAAATGAAGAGATCTTCTTTGTCCGGCCATCTGTATTACCAGCTTCAGGTCCTGATTGAATCCGAAACCATCATGATCATTTAGCAAGTAATGATAAGATAGTGGAACCACAGATTCGAGAACAAAGTTTCCTGGGAGTTTTTTACCTGGTTTGATCTTGAACTTGAGGATATTGGGCTGCCTCCTTGAAATGAATTTGATGGGATGGTCTGTAGACTGTCTGTGTCGGTCAGTTGCTGAAATCAGCTGCAATGATGGGCGACTACAGAGTTAGTAACATAGCACAGGAAAATTATTGCACCAATGCACAAAACCATGACATTAATAAGAGAAAAACACAAGCCCATGGGATTAGTATTCAAACAGTATCTGGAAGAGAGGCACAATGGTAGGAAGAGAAGCTGAAGAATAGGAGAGGGAAGAGGAGGTTTTGGACAACTAGGGGAAGGGGACATTTTATGAACATGCAAATTTCGGGGAAATTTTCATGCATGGAATTAAAATACAAATTTTGAAAACAATGAAGAAAATAGAAAAGCTGAAACTCTACTGCAATTAGGAGTTGACAGGAAGAGAAGATAACACACTACAGTGAAAATATAGCTACAAGTTTTCATTTAGATAACTGCACTACAATAGGACTCTGTCTAATCTCATCCTTTTATTCTTTTCTTGTGACAATAATGTCTTAATAAACAAAAAATGCTTGAGAAGATGGGTCGTTAGGTTGTTGAAGAGAAAGAGCTAGTCAATGAATAAAAAAATGGACACAAACACACACAGTAGAGGCAAAGTAACTGGTAACTACATGACCAAAACCATCTGATCCAAGCGAAGGTTCTTCAACTGGGACTCAAAAACCCATTAATATTTCAAGAGGAATGTAAGTAAGTAATTGGACTCACACTGCAGTCAACTGAACATGGGAGGCAAAGGCCCAAAAAAAAACCATAATAAAAAGAAAAGAAACATAAACGAACACAAAGAGCAGAAGTTCTAAAGTAAACAAACATCCAAACTAGCTAATGATAGCCGCAATCTCTCAAGTTACTTCAGCGACCTCAAAAACCAGGGAGGCTTCAGAAGCACACTCCTCAAGTTAAGATACAGATGAAAATAGTAGAAGGTCTATCAACAGAGGCAAGCTAAAGCCAATTGGAATCAGAGTCAAACCTTTTCATCATATCGAAAGAGAGATTGATCAAAGTATGGTGAAGGACTTTGAGATTGACAACTAAAGGGCAAAGAGATTAACATCTTCCTCACAAACTGCAAAATCATGAAAATGCACTTTTATGAATTTGGATGACTTATGATGTTCCCAAATATCACATGGCAAGCAAGACTTCTACAGTTCATGAGAATTTTTATATTTACCTGAGAAAAGCTGCTAGCTTTATTCCTATTGGATCTCAGTTGCTCAAGAGCATGGATATTATTTGAATGGGTTGTTATGAAATTCATGTGCAATGAATTCTTTCCCGACACATGAAAGTGGTCGCAGAACAGTTCAAACAATAAATAAAGCTCATCTGTAGAATTCTGCAGAAGATTAGATGTCATTTGGATGGTACAGAATTTTTTTTAGCTCAAATAGCCAAAAAAATATACTTTTGAATTATAATGAGAAGACAGATACCTGATAAAATGCTATGATTTCAGTTGACTCCATGTTATATACAGCAAAAAATGCAGGATGATTATCAGCATTACGTGATACCTATAACCCCAAAAAAATATCGACCATAAAAATATTAGGTAAAAGAATGTAAAATCTTGAAGAACCATTCTGTAAGAAGAATCAAGCAAAAGAAAATAACATAGTGTCCATTTGAAACACAAGGGACCACTAGAAAATTAACACAGATAGCAACATAAGATATGATGACTAATAGAAGTGACATTGAAAGTGTGAAACATTCACATAGGCCAAGCAATAGAAGCATTCCCATAAATTTTGTCATGTTGCAATTACAGGGCCCCCAAACATGATGCATTTAGAATTAAAGGTGCTTGTCCACATTTAGTATTTCAATAGCTATTTGTATCACAAACAACAGAGAACAAAATTTATTTCTACAGTATCAAAAAATTGCACAACCAAGTGTTCTTATCAAGAATAATATCTTGATCTACAATACAGCAGCACCCTCGTAAAGAAATTCAGTTATCACTACTTCTATTCCACTTGCACAATACAGTGCATTCTGACTGTTCTTAAACCTTCGTCAGTGGTGCTCAAATCCATCTTTTGATGAAAAAAACAAGTGTTAAGAAGATCCTAGAAAACAAAGGACCAAAGTTCCATTGAGCTGGCCTGCCAAAATTCAAATTCAATTTCTTAATTCATACAGGAAACCATCAAAAACTCTCCTGCATCATTTCTATCCTCAGCACAGATAGTACAAAGGTTAAATGCATAATCATTATAATCTAGAGTCTACTAAAGACTGGTAATGTACTCATAAATTAACTAAATTAACTGTTTTTTACGCTATTTAATGAAGATATTTCGTTTAAAAATCAATTAATTATGTTATTTAATGAATATATTTCACATTTCCTTTCTATTTTATCGTTTGTAAGTTTTTTAGTGTATTTAAATATATTTTGGAGAAAAAAGAAAAAGAAAAAAGGTTGGAGAAGTAAAATAAATTTAAAAAATCCACATCAGCAAATGACGTGGCATGCCACGTCATCAAGGACTAGTCAGAAGATGCCATCAGCCGCATCAGCCCAGTCAGCGTCAACATGGCAGCCATCAAGGATGTGCCTTAGCAAAGGTTCAAACGACATCATTACTGGAAGAAAAAAAAAATTCAAAAGCCGAGAACACATTCTGCGTTCTCAAGCCAAGATGGCATAGACCAGAGGTCACTTCCAAGATTTCGATGCCGATCAATGATGTGTTGACACGTGGTGCTACATGAGAAGAAAATGAGGCAGCTGCGACTTCAATGGTTTTGGAGTGCAAAATGATAACTTCAATGGTTTTGAAGCGCAAAACATTTTGCGCTTGATTTTTATCCCTATAAATACATAACTTCTTTTTATCATTTTTTCACCAATTTATCTCAAATCTTTTTCATTTCTTTTGCAATTTCTTTCTTTTATTATTATCTTCATATTAATATAGTTATCAAAAGATTTAAAATAATTTTCAAGTATTTTTGTAATATTTAGAAAAGAAATTATGTCTAGATAATTTCAATATTTACGAGGAATTTTATATTTTAATTTCTTTTTTCAATATTTATAAATTTCATCTTATATTTATTAAATATGTATTATGTGTAATTCTCTTTTGTTAGTAAGAATATGCGCTAAGTTATTAATAAATTAGATTATCAGATAATTTTATTTGTACTTAATTCTATTTGAATTTAATTAAATGGACTCATGGTCGGTATACTTGTCTAGTTTTTATTATTTTTACTTTATACACTTTAAATATCACAAATGGAAGGCCGGCCACCTAATTAGTTTAATTTATTTTTATAAAAGGTTGAGTCTCCTATCTACTTTAATTTATTTAAATGGCCGGTTGAACTGTCTAATTTGTTTAGTTAATATAAATCAAATCTTTCTTTACAGAAATATATATATATATATATATATATTAATTGAGTATTTATATAATTCTTGTTTTAATTAACATAATTGTGTGAATTAATTAGATTGACAATCTAGTTAATAAATGTGATTATATAGCTAGAATTATTAATGTTGTATTATTAATTATTCAAGTAGCATCTAATAGTTTAATTGAGTTGCAGCTCTTGACTTAATTAAATTAATAGTGAAATTATATAATTTAAATTGTATATAATTAAATTGATTGTATATATCAATTTAATGTTGATAATGTTTTATTTAGTTAATGAGCATCCTATACACATTGGTTGATAGTTCTCTTTAATTAAATTAGATATTAATTTATTTGAGCTTATCGAAATTAATATAATTTGTAAGGATAAAAATCAGTTCGAGTTGATCGGATTCTAAAACCAACTACTTAATAGTGTCTTATCTATGATTAATCTCGTGAAAAATATAACTTGATACTAGTTCCTTGGTAAGGCCTTTTATATCATTTGTATTCCAAATTTCTTTTTAATTCTATTTACAAAATTCAAAAACTCCAAAAATATTTCTTTTCATTATTGTTATTTCTTGTTTTCAAAATACCGATTAATTATTTTAATTTAAGAGTTAGACAAATATCTGTGGATTCGATTTCTACTTTTCCTATCTGTATAGAAATTGATAGGTTTAAATTTGAGAGCTGTACGATAGGTTTATACGGGTAAAAATCAAACATATAAAAAATTCACTATTGAGGATATGATGGATATAGCTCCTAAGAAAGCATCATAAGCCTAACATCAATACAAAATTCAACTACTGATCTATGAAATTTGACTACAATCTCAGAGTATGTAATTTCTAGGCCATCTAAAAGACAACTTTAGAATCTAAGAAAATAAATAAGCATAATGATAGAAGGAAACAGGAAATATCCAAAGTAATTTTTGTAATCTTGGGTGGAAATATTAGCTTTCAGCAACTAACTAGAGCACTGACTTTTCTGGTTATAAGAAAGAGTATTTTTCTCCCAACAGAAACATTTCACTTGATAAGCATGTTGACAAAAGTGTGTCTTGCTAGAAGAATGCCATCTAATCAGAAAGGTCAACATAAAGCTGCAATAGGTAAAAGCTAAGGATACATATGCCAACAATCAAATAACAGGACTGCTCTTTCAATCCATACTCATGCTAGTCTATCAGACACAAGATGAAAAGATTCCTCACATACAGTATTGCTTATTTGGGGGAGTTAGGTCAATAAATGAAAAGCAGAAAGAAAGACCAGCCATTTTACCACAAGAACAAAAGTTACGACTATTAAACATATTTCATAAGGTTAGAATAAAAATAGAAATCTCACCCCACCATCAACACTGCCAAACTTTATTAGTAGGTGATGCCGGTCAAGGAATTGCACCTGCATGTGATAAGGACATGGTGGCAAAGTAATCATTTACCCAATAAAAGGAAAAGGATGTCTAAACAAGGAAATGGTTAGAAAAGAACCAAAATTGAAAATAGTCATGCACATTTCTTGAGGTCAAGGAGACGTATGACCATTTCTAGAACAAACCATACCTTCCAGATAATCAAGTCAACATAATCTTGGAAGTGGAAATAAAACTTTTTCTTCAGGCACTGCATTCTCTGATTGAACAAGAAAAAGAAACATTATGAGAACAGAATCAATGATAATAAGCTTCATTTTTTTAAGATCAAACTCAAAGCAATCAAATTCATTAGGTTAGACCATCTAAAATTACACAACTCAGCCCTTGCAAGTTGAATGAAGGAAAAATATGTTGGGGATGCAGGACAATAAATATTTTAAGGGGAAGTGGTATCTTACTGATACATACAACCATCAGTTCAAAAATATATGCTACGAGATATTCTATAATAGTGAATGTGGAAAACCTGTAATTATCAGCTGCCTTAAGAAGTTGTAAGTACCTCCTACTTAGTTGCTTATTACAGGAAAATTTTGATTCTTACTCTCGCTTATATTTTGGAAGATAGAGCTTCTAAATTTAAAGTTCTCCTATGTTAGAGGGTTTGAAAATCTTTTGCAACTTGTACATAGCTAGACAAACTGCTCTAATAACGTAGCATCATCATCAAAGCCAAAAGGAAAAGTTAGGTAGATAAGCTCCTTATGGTAAGGCTTTTTTTTCAAAAAATAAAGCAGGCATGAGTTTATCCTCTTTAACTAGTGTGAGAGTCTGTCAACAATGACCAGGGCCCTACAGCTAAACAAACACACACACAAAAAAAAGAGCCTACAAGCAAAGAAAACCAGAGCAACTACTTTTTTAGTCCATTAACCAGTTCAGAAGTCATTTTATCCATCCCATTCAAAATCAATATATCTTTTCCAGCCACAAAACACAAAGAGGCCTTAAATTATTTCATTTCACAGCAAAGATAAGTGCTTCTCAAAAGTTGGCTGATCTGGTAATATGGTTGCAAGACACTGTTCAATAGAGTGGCCAATGTCTCTATTGTTGCAAATTACATTTTTCTTATCTACCCTCAAACTATTTGTACAAGGATTAGAAGAGCATTTATATCTCATTCATCAAAAAGTGACAGAAATACCCTCCAAAAGATGCTGCTGGATAGGAATTGGCACAGAACACAAATTTTTCAAAAATCGAAAGGTTCAATTCAGACTGTACTGAAAAGAACAATGCCAAAGCAACGGTTTCTATATATTTTGAACTAGAATCAGAATTCACGTTTAGAAAATTTCAGTGGAATCTAGTTTGTTCATATCTTTTAATTAAAAATAATTACAAAATCTATGGAAAAAAATGTATAGATCAAAGAGATTGAGATATGAGCATACTAGTTTATGCTATCAGGTAATAGGACCCACATAGCTATGATCTTTTCATAGGGAAAGCAAAATCTTGTTGGACGTCAAACATTAGTTAGAATTCAATTGCACCAGTATTTAGTATTGTAATTGAAAAAATTTGTCCTTATTTTGTTGACTACCAACTGGACTTACTTTGAAGTTAGATGGACCAGAACTATCTCCACAACAATGGATTCCAAAATTTCCTTTAGCAGCCCCCTTCAAGCTATTTCTAGTTTTCAAGTAAACAATGCCTACAAGGAAAAGGATTTTATCATTGAAGGACAGTTCAAGTACAATGAGGATCCAATTTTTACTGATCTAACAATATCTGTCAACTCACTGCTCATTGAAATGGAGGGGAAATAGTGCTTTCAGCAAGATGAGAGAGAAATAAACTGACTGATTAAGAAGCAAAAGAAACATTGTAATCAGCAAGCAGAGAAGCAGATAAGAAACATTTTAATCAAAAGGATGTGAATAATACCAAATAATAAAATAACGCACATGAAAAATCTACCAGCAAGGGAAAAAGCATCTAGGAGCATGTGAAGATTATTTTTTTCCTAATGAAAGAGAATATTTGAGGCAGCTTATGGAAAAGAATCCAACTCCCTATTCCACCAGAGATTTACAGAAGAGGTCCAAATCAATAATATAATGCAACATTTTTCTCATAGAAATATCAGTTTGATTGTCACATAACTAACCAGCGCTGGATCAGATTCTTCATTCCATATCCCCTGAAACATGTAAGAAAGCAAGCGTTGTTTCATACCACTCAAGAGAGAAGTTTCAGCAATGGGCTGATCATGATGCAGACCATTTGGAGCCACCTGATTCAATATATGTTTGTCAGCATTTGCCATTGGCTGCAATCAGTAGTTGATTTGTAAGTGCATAAGCCTAAAACAAACAGGAAGAGGAAATAAAAGATAGTACATAATCTCATAAGTAAAAAAGGCTGGGCACTTATAGTATCAGTTTATAAATTGCCGGATTGATATGATGGCATCATGACATATCAAAGGCTGATTCACACACAGCAAGTGGCATAAAATTTGAAATCCTAACTAGAATGCCTTTGGGCCATTAACTGGTGTTAAAACTGTGTAGAAAGATATTCGTTATATTGAATTAAGATAAGATTTTGTCATTTGACCAATTCAATATAGCATTTAGAAACAAACTGCAAAAAATGCTCAAAGGAATACTTCAAGAAGCTAACATTCCTAATCTTATAGAACTTTAGGTGCCAATTTCCTTCTTGTTACAAAGTCTATGCTTTTAATACCCAAACTGTGTTATTGAGAGAAGCCCTTCATAAAGGCACATATAAAATGAAATTTAAATATGTAGTTATCTTTTCTATTTGTCATAAAACTGCATATAGTTGCAGTAGACTACAAATCTAGTAAGGAGATGCACGCCTATTCAAAGACACACTTGTAACAAATCTAAGCTTTATTATCTCAAGTGCACTGCATGATCATGTTCATTGTGCATATTTTTCTGAAAGAAATAAATTCAATTAGTAACATAAAACTTAAGATTTTCAGTCTAATACAAATACAAAAATCAATTTGACACTAGTATCAATAAGCTCTCTTATATAATGCCTGATGAAAAAGGTTAAGAGCTTAACAAATCAATACTTCTTCTAGTTAACAATTTCGCAGTTAATTATTAGTACCTCATTCATATTCCACTATGAAAAGGTGGAACTGGGAAATAAATTCAAAAGCGTTTAGAATTCTTAAATTGAGTTCTGTAAAACAATTTCATGATGAAAATTTACCAAGTAATACAATTATTAAATGAGTTCTGTGGGACTTAAATAGGCAGGTAATTTTCCTGTTCAACTTTAATCTTCATCATGATTCCTCCAGCAATAAATCATAGAAACCTTTGATATAGTTCATACTATTAGCAAAGCAGCAATCCTATTTGACTATCTTTACCTGAAAACAATAAATTCTTGATCTTCTTTCACTTAGCAACTTAAAGTAGAAAAATCATAATAGCTATTTAAAACAGTCACACTTGCCTGAGCGTTGGAATTTAGGAAAAGCTCATCATCTTCACGACAAAATTCACCAATTATCCTTACGTCAACAAGGTCCCCAGATTCTCGAATCTGGAGAATGTGTATTCTTTGATAACGAAGTGAGACAATGGCAAGTAAATCATCATACAAGAAGACACCCAAGCTGTGTGACAAATTAACATAATCATTGCAGAAAACCTTCTCATCAAGCAGACTTCCATCTTCCAATCTAAGTTAAGAAAACAAAATCAGAAAAGAGAATAATAAGGGAAAAGAACTAAGGAAAAGATTGACAGATTGAAACATATAGGAGGATAATACAAAACCCCATCAGTATAATAAGCAACTAGAAAATGGGATTAGTATCACACCTTAATAGGTGAAAAGTTATCTTTTCAACAGAAGGGACACCTTGAACTGCTCCTCCAACGGCAGGAGCATCATGAATCTGTGCAGTTGAAGTAGCAAAGATTCCAAATTGCTTGGTTTCCATGTAGAGGAAGAAATCCTTGCATATAAGTTCGCCAGCAGAAGCAAGAGTGACAGAATATAGTTGCGTGAAGAAACTCTCAAATTTCTTGGCCTTTGGAGGGAGATCATGAGTATCGCAATCTTCTTCTTTGCATGAAAATGACAGCCACGTCGGTCTATAAACAATCAGGTCCTGATGATTTCTACTGAAACTTATAAGATACAGACCATCCTCAGTGAACTTGCGAAATGAATTGTCAGGGCATTCCACATCAAAAATTGTATATCTAGGTACTATGTTCTCATAAAATCGCCTGGCAGTATGAATCTGAAAGCATCAAAATAAAGCTCTCACTACCACATACAACAAGAAAATATCAGCATAAATCAGAAAACCAAGGTTTCATGATACAAGATCAGAAAAGAAACTGTAAAGAGACCATTGATGCCTCTTTCTTATACAAGATTAGTTGTCTGCATTTTTACACATAGTTATATGTGTAATTACATTCTTCTATTTTAAAACCAATAAAAACATATTAGAGGACCTACCATAGTAAGTCAACCTGGTTACCATATTACACACCACCAATTTCTACACATTCTTGACTGTACAGTCTCGCATTGCCAATTTATTACTTATCTATTTTTTTATTGAAAAAATAAAGAAAAGAAAGAGGCCTTCAATAAGCTTTGAATGCAACAAAAGTTGAAAATTTATGAGCATTCCTGCAAGGCTGATGTTCAACACAGGGTTTACTCAATAAATGGTATACAGCTCAGCGTCAACTTAGATAAACAAAGATTCATCTGGGATCAGCTCAAAAAGTTGAGAATTTACGTAAAATGAGACCTAGAACTCAGCTTAGATGTACAAAGCAAATTTACACCTCTAAACTATATTAACCACTAGAGCGTCCAACAGAAAAGGCCATACAATTTGTACCCAGAAAAAAAGAAAAGGAATTGAATTAACAATTTCCACCAAAGAAAAACAAAACCCAGAAGGAAAAAAAATGAATATGAGAAGACAAAGATATGCATAACATACGCTGGTACCAGGAGCAGGAGTACAAATCTGGCGCTGGAAAACCCTTGCAGTGACATTGTTGCTTCTAAACATCAGGCCAGGTACAAATGGCGGATTCCGAAAACAGAATTCTTGTATCCCTTAATTATGATTCACATCATGTGGATTTTGGGAAAGAAACGCCCAAAAACAAGAGTAATTTCATGAATAATCATGAATTAAAGCTCGGTTTCACTTCGGAAATATCTTTAGCCCAAATGGATTCTTTGCTTGAACTGTGAAGTTGGATAAGCTCAAATTCAGAAGGTCGCAGCTGTGTTCGCGTGGTGGCCGCAGAGTTAGGAAGTGCGTGTATGTGTGTGGAGGGAACAAAAGCAAGTGAAAGAGAAGATGGGATATGTGAGCAGTAATTTTACTCCTCAGTCTTTTTAAAATATAAATAAATAAGTAATATCCCATGCTCTAAATTTAGATCAGCTTATTTGAATTTTTGTGTAAATTTCATGAATTTCACTTAGGTGGCTATGGGTAGCGGCTTTTGAATAGGGGTTTCATTTTAATTTATTTTTAAAAAATTTTAATAATAAAATATTTATTTAGACAATTTAGTTAATAGGTATTTTTAAATCCTTAAATTTTTAATAAGAGATTTTAAAACTATTAAATCACTCATTTAAAACTTACCTAAATAGTTATTTTTTTCAAATACCATAATGGAATCTGGATAAACTTTCTATTTCTTTCTTGATTTTTATTTTTCTCTATTATCATATTAAAAATGTTTCACTATTTCACAAAATATGTAATTATCATAATATCATTTTTTGCGCACACACACACATATATATATATATATCTTCTCACTTTTTAAAACTTCAAACAAACAATTTTAAAATTCTAAATTTTTAAAAAGTGTCTTTTTTAATTGCTTCATTTTAAAATTCTTTAAGAATTTTAAAATGTCTCATCCAAACACGCTTTTATTGACTTATATAATTGTCTCCTTTGAATTATATAATGAAATTATGTAATTTGATTTAAGATTAATTTAATTTCATCTATAAAAATATGAAACTTTTATAATTGAATCCATAAATAATAGAGTTATTCCAATTTAGTCCAATAAAAATAATTTTTTTAAAAAATAGTTATTTAGTTGTCAATCAAATGAAAGCTATATATTTATCTCCAAGCAAAAAATATGAAGTTTTTCGCATCATCTTCAACCATAGTTCCAAATGAACAATTCAGTCAAGATTGTGAATATGAAGATGTAAATTAGAAAAGTTTTAGACTTTTTTGAGATATGCCTTTATCATAAGAATATTATCACTATAACAAAATCCAGATGAAACTATGAATCTGCAATGCATCATGTTTATTGATGAGTTGTGCTTTGTTCTCAATGATATTTTAAGTTTTTTCGTAACTTAGTGTAAATATGTTGGGCTGGTTAGGTCTTATTTTTAATTTCATGTTTTTCAATTTCAAGAACGTACCATGGTTGTTTGTAATTGAGTGAAAACATGTAAAACAAGTATTAGTATTGTCATTTAGTGAAGATTATACTCTAGATAAGGACTTCATTTGTAGTATAATGTAGAAGTTTCTAGTTTTGAAGTCAGCTCTAATATATCCATAAGCAATAAAAATCATGGTTTGCTGAAAACCCTCCTATTCTTCTTGGAAAAAAAAAAGGTTAGAGAATAATTTCAACCTTAAAGAGGAGAATATGAGCAAGTAATACTTCAATAATAGTTTTCTCAAGAGACAAAGGAGAAGAACTCATTATCACTTATGTCAACTCTTGTTGGTCACTTTAATATTCTAAATGTCCAATTGCATTAGATTTTGATGGGAAAAAAAGATATTATTCAAAGACAAAATGATAAAATTAGCATTTCCTTTTTTAAATAATGCATATTATTACGTTATCAAATACGTAATTGTTTTGTTCCTTATCACATTACAAATGAAAAAGATTCTACTTCAAACTTAAAGATTCCAAAATCTTGACTAATGTCACAACAAAAATGTATGTTTTATTCACTTTAAACGAAAAAGAAAAACTAAAAGTTAATAAAAAACATAATTTCAATTTTCAATTTAGTTTTACCCAAATTTAGTTTGATTAGATTTTCAAATTGTTTTTAAAACATAATCTATTTGGTTTCAATTTTCATATTCCCAAAGAGACTAAGGGTATTAACAGTTGTTCCTCCTCTCAATAGTACGTTCTTAGTTGTTCCTCCTCTCAATAGTACGTTCTTACGCATTACTCACTTGTCCACCAATGCAAATGCCACTTCCCATTTGACTTGCATGTGTTAAGAATGGTGTCAACGTTCATCCTGTGCCAAAGATCGAAATCTCCATGAGATTCATTGTTGTATTATTTATAGCTTATGTATTTGTAGACAAGTGGATTCATAATTGTCTTTCATTCTAAGGCATAACTTGTATTCACACACTTCATATTTGCTTAGAGTTGGCACCCAAAAGTATATCCATCTCTGCCCCCCAAGCATCTTATCCACTCTCATTGAATCGTAACGGGGGAGCAAAGATGAAAAACTTATAAATGAGGTGGGTTAATTAACAATTTACATATGAAAAAAAGGGCAAAAATTAAATCATCCTCTTCTCTTGTATCTATAGTATTTTTGTTCTAGTGGCTTTCTCTCTCATTTTTTTTAAAGACTAGAATCTTGGATTTCTAATTGGTGAAATGTTGAACAATTTGAATTTTGTTTTTTAAGATATTCAAGAAAGGGTATTTTATGTACTAGAAAAAATCATAGAATTAGATGAACTTCTCATATTGGACTAAATGATCGAAGAATACTCAAAGACACATCTACACAAACTTCCTATAGGAATCCAAAAGGAAACGAAGAGTCTTATTTTAATACCATATATCAACCAATTTTTTTGGAAATTTTGTATATTCCGCAAATGGTCAAACCATCTTCCACCTTATTCCTTCTCCCCTCATTTTTTTGGAGGCCATAGAAAGACTTTTCTTTGATAATTTTGCCCCTACAAGACCAAGTATAAAATAAGTAAATTTCCCATTAAAAACAAAAAATGAACCCAAAAATCACAAAGAATTCAAGTATAAAATACATGTATTAGTTTGACTCTAATTTCTAGAAATACAAATGATTATTCAAAAAAGAAAATTTGACAGAGTAGATTTAAGTTACTATGTATTTTAAAATCTCTAGTAACTTTTCTACAAGAAAAACATGACCGCGCATGTTCTAAATTCTGAATTGAATCTCCAAAAAGGTTTCTAGTAGAACAACTTTGATGTTTTCCAAGTGACCCAACACATGACAACATGCATACTATCTACTTAATCTCAAAGTGTTTAAGTTCTTATTCAAGATAGACATTTGAACCATGAGTATTGAAACTATCCAATTGCAAAACTCCTACAATTTCACTAGGATTCGATCTTTCACTCCACTAGCAATTAGTTGTAGCTATCCCATCCAACATCTCTCAAGTGATTCTAGAGAGGGGGGGGGCATTTTTTCAAATTGTGCCTCCACTAGCAACATTTAAATTTGCTCTTACGCTTGTATTCAGTCCATTGTAGAAGATTTTAATTTGTATCCATTTTGTAATCTCAAGATAAGAACATTTCCTCAAGACATCTTTGAATATCTCTCATGCTTCATCAAAGGTTTCATTGGCATCCTACATAAAACTAGTAATGTTATTACGTAATTTTAAAGTTTTAATAGGAGGAAAACAATTACTTAAAAAAAACCCTCGTTAATTAGTCCTACGTAGAAATAGAAAAGTTAGGAAGATAATTGAAACACTATTTAAACTTATCCTTAAGGGAGAAATGAAACAATCGGAGTCTAATTACATCCTTAGAGACCCATTGTATTTTATGGAATCACAAATATCCAAAAATATAATATTTGTGATTGAAAGATGGTCACAAAATAATTGTCATTGAATGTCCTAATTCTTGTAGTGTATTGAGATATCATTTTTGGTATATCGAGGACAATTGTTAAGTAATTAGTTGTGGGTGCTATTAGACAAATATTTGTTGTGTCACAGGCCCAAAGGCTCAAAGCGTGATAGAAACAACAATTGCTCGGTAGAATTTGTGACATAAACAACTAATAGCGAAATTACCTTAAATAAACTTAGCTTGAGTACTCATAATTCTAAGTTTTTATCTTTAATTAATAACATATTAGATTTTATTTTGATTTAATTAATGAGAGAGGCATGAAAAATTTGTGAAATCTCATTAGAAAAACTAACCCAGTCCGCATAAAAAAATCAAATCTATTTCTAATAAATTTTACAAAATGTTTTTATAACTCAAGATTCTATTCAATTACTTCACATTTTGATATTTCATAATTTAATATTAAATCATGAAAAAAATAGTCAATTCTTACAATCATTAGGACTATCTACATCCTATGCAACTCTAATTAAAAGTTGTATTTTTCCCACATTTTGTGGGGTCCATCAGTTCACATAATATTTTTCTATTTTTTACAACTCTTCGGTCTAATCGTACAATCCTAAAAATCATAACAAATGATACTTACATATTGCATCACACTTTTATTACATTAATAGTTTTAATACAATATTAAATTTAAACATATTATTCAATTTTTTAGTTGTTAATTTAAAATAATAATTAATTTTATAAAAATATTATTCAAATATTATTAAAATATGAAATTTATTTGATAACAAACTTTAAAAAGACAACAAAAAATTCAACTCAAAATACACAAATTAATTTTTAAAACAATAGCTTCTAATTTGACATCTCAATTGATGTGTAAAACGTTACCAAATATTCTCCATTAGATGAGTAATCAAAATTTCTTTATAAGTTTCTCCCTCAACTACCATGATCATATTACACATGATAATGTATGTAAATATTATATGTTTCAATGTTTCTATATGTCAAGAATGAGTTTGTTCACGTATAGCAAATTGAAATTGGAACACCCAAATGTCCTCTTGGCATCCTTTTTTTATACTTGTTGATGTTGAGCAAATAATTTTCTCTTCTCGTGGTGTTGGAATACTCTTGGCAAATGTAGTCCATTATGGATATATATATATCATTTATTGGTTTCATTTTATTATCAATGGAAACAAAGACAAATTTCTTCCCATAAAAGTATGATACTTTTATTCTGTTATGATATAGTAGAGCGGGTAATGATCATCACTGAAGTTGCATTACAATTGGTTTGTTTTGTAGGATCTCCAGCGGATTGTACTTCTCTATGATTAGCCCAATCTCTCTTCCCTTTGATACCTAATCTTGTACTGAAAATCCTTCATGCCTTTGAATTTTCATTCTCTCTTCTTCTTTTTTTTGCTATTTACCTGCTCTTGTATTTCTTTTGATGGGAAAAATATCATTCTTATTCTCTTGTTAAAGGCTTGCTTTACAATAAGAGGACGTTTCTCTCCTTTAATACTTATTTGTTGCCTTGATAATATATATAGTTTGGGGACTTAATGGTTGGTCCAATACCCAAGTCTCCATGAGACAATCTTTTGTTATTTCATCTTTGACCACTTCTATTAAATAATCACTTTTTATGTCCAACTCATTTTAATAATGCTCCCTGCATGCCTTATGTAAAATAGTATAGGCATGCTAGATGGTTGTTTCTTTTCTCCTTAATTTGATTATCTTTGTGTAGGTACTCAATGGCATAAATATGAGTAGCAACATGTTATATTGAGTTCCATTTACTAAATATTGCACATATGGAGATTGTCATTCCAAAACATTGTTAAACACACCAGATTGGTTTAACACATTAATATAGTTATTTGAACTTGCAACCCCAAAAAATGTTTGGAAAATCCACAAGTCTTGTAATGCCAGTCTTTTGAGCATAATGGTTGGCCTTGCATTATCATTTTGAGAAAACTAACTTTTTCATGCTATCAAACGGTTTTTTCATTTCTAATGCATACAATCAATGATATCTAACATACTAGGAAAACCGTGAGTCTCTCCTAATTGAAGTAGATGTTGGATAATATTGTTGTTAGGCCTCTTCAAGTATTCAATCTCAAATATCTCATTTACACCTTAACAAACTTCTCAAGCATTTCACTATGGTATTTTATCCAATATGAATACATTCATCCACAACATCAACTGGTGAGGCATATGCCAATTATGATTGTCGAGGGCATCCACAATACAAAAGAACACATGTTTTCGCATTTTGAACCTCTATTAGAATTACACTTTTGTGACGGTGTCCTTTTTCACGACCTTTTTCTATGTGAGTCCTTTAAGTTGTATGCTAACTTGAGCTCTTAACATGCAGTTGCCTTTTCTTCTCAAGCATATACGTAGTACATCATTCTTCTAAGTCATCATTAAGTTCATCTTTTATGAGTTGTATCCCAAAACATCAACAAGTTTAGGATGATTTGGACACATTTTAATGCTTTTGTGAAACTTTTATGAATTAGATATGTTTATATAAGATAGAAACTAGTCATTATATTCCTTTTCCTCCA
Organism: Apocynum venetum; assembly: GCA_019593545.1. Taxonomy (NCBI): domain Eukaryota; kingdom Viridiplantae; phylum Streptophyta; class Magnoliopsida; order Gentianales; family Apocynaceae; genus Apocynum; species Apocynum venetum. Next base: position 2,886,276 of record SRSM01000149.1, read on the forward strand.
GTGCTATTTTCACTCTCAACTCTCAAGTCTCATAGAAACCACATTGTCTTCCATTTTTGTTGGTCCAACACCCTAGGAGGGAAGACTTCCAAAAGAAAACCCAACAAGAGAAAATGAAACAACCGTGCTTATTTGAATTATCAATCTGGTTCTATATTTTATCTTCTTTAATCTTCTTTTCATTTGAATTTCTATTTTTTTATTTTCATTGTCAATTATTTATCTGAATTTTCTCTAGAAAATAACTTTTTTTGTTATTGGTGATTGTTATTGAATTATTATTTTTATTGTCTTGTTTTTTACTTGATTGATTTTTTTTAGTAAAAATCATAATCATGTATGAAAAACCTAAGAGGGGGGTGAATTAGGTTTTTACTCGATTTTTTTTCAACCTAATTCAATAAAACACCTATTTGACAATAAATATCAAACACTTGGTGTGCTAGTTGTGTGAGAAATAATGTGTTCAAATAAAATGCAGAAATTAGAACAATGAACATAATAATTTATAGTGGTTCGGTTTATCCAACAAAACCTAATCCACTACCTTGAGTTACCTACTCAAGGATTTACCAAATCCCTTCACTAATCAAATAAATGAGATTACAAAAGAGATTCACCTAATTCACCTTAGGGTTTTACAAATAACCTCTCAACCAATCAAGGCTCACTCAACCCTTGAGTTTTACAACACAACCTTGATTATACAATAATCTCACCACTCTCCTTAGTGAATCATAACAACACAATTCAATTCAAGGTTCACCCAAAAGTTTTATAAACAAACATTGAATACAAAACAATCTACAGAAGGCTCACCTTAACACTTAGGGTTTTATGCTACTTGCAACCTTGATACAATTACAATTAATAATAAGAGATAGAGAGTTTGATAGATATCACCTTAATGTGAAGATATATCAATTTGAATCACAATCACCTCTTTGACTAATGACTTGCTAAGATTGCTCAAAATTCACCTTTGAATATAAAAAACCTTCTTGAATGATTTTAACAAGATTGATGTTTATAAGGGGTTTTGGAATGTTTCTAAGATATTATATGATCAAGATATACAATATTTTTGCCTAAAATTCTTCTTAGAAAGAATTCCAAAGGTTTTGGTATTTAAAGGTTTGGTCCAAACGGTCAAAAATGAAGCTGTTGGAAACCCACTCAGGAAGTGTGGTCTACTGCATATCAGACTGGACGTCCGCACCATCATCCGCAAGCTCACCGGACACCACCGGATGATGATTTTTCATCTTCCGGTCGACCGGACTTCACCTGCGGTCAACCTCACTTCACTGCGGTCGACCTCATGGTCGTCCACAAGTTGACAGATGAACAAATTTGACAGCACATGCATCCACAAGATAAACTAACTTGTGAACGATATCTGGACCACTTTAGGTCGACTGAAACATGTTCATTTGTGTATCAGCAATACTCTAACACACAAATGATGATTTCAATCAACCATATAAGTTATGGTTTCAATCCAACAAGAGTTTATAAACCATTTAAGTTTTGAAATCACGATGCATGGTTTTCGAAATACCAAAATATATTTTAACATATTAAAAACATTTTGAAATAACGTTTTAAGTTCATAGAGCAACCTTTAGAAACTATTACTCAATTAGAGGTAAAACTAGATATATCAAAATATATAACTCTAAGACTATACCTCTAGTTCCTATCTAATCCAATAAAAGCTTGTCTTCAAGTCTTGATAGTCTTGACTTGTATACTTTCTTGAAAACTTGAAATCTTGTCCATGCATGGATTAGATCATGAATCCAAAAACTCTATCACTTGTTCAAACAAGACATTAGTCTTCATCAATGTTTGTCATTAATCAAAATTAAGACATTAAAAGCTTTAGGGCTTTCAATGTAAAAATATGAAAATGGATGTAAAAAACTAATGAAAAAGAGATGAATTGAAAGGTTAATACAATCTCAACATGACACGCTTGATAAGTTTCTTGTTAGCAATAAACAAGATAAAATATCAAATTCATTTGAGAGACAGACTTAAGCTTAAAATGAATTAGAAAATGATGTGGAAGTGGAGTAAATTTGACAAATTAATCATATAAGTGATGTTAATAATGAGATTGAAGAAGAAAAAGAGATGATCACCACTCCTAGTGAGAAACAAAAAAAAAATGAATGTAAGACATCTAATTCAATATCAGTAAATCTATATGATCCTAGAAATTGGAAAGATATAGATATAAACTTTAGAGATTTACTAGTAGAAAAAGGTCAAATTAGATATAATGATTGACATTTCCTAAGGATGAGAATAATAGACACTTATCTACATTATTTTATACACAAAAATTATCAAATGGAGAAAAACATGATAGAAGATGGCTAGTTTATTCAAAGGATTTAGATAGAGTGTATTGTTTTTTTTTTTTTGTAAATTGTTTAGCACACAATCTAGTAATAATCTAAGTAAATTAGTGAATGATGGAAGTAAAGATTGGAAAAATTTGGGTTGTCAAATTAAAAACCACAAAATGAGCCAAGAACACGTCCTTAATATGGGCAATTGGATTGATTTATAGATAATACTACAAAAGCATCTATTGATAAGCATACAAGAACATATAAACAATATATATATATATATATATATATATATATATTGGAGAAAAGAACTTTCTAGACTTAATTGAAATGATACATGAATTCGAACCAACAATCCAAGAACACGATAGATGTATTCAAAATGGTGAACTTCAATCTCATCACTTAAGCAATACCATACAAAATGAATTAATAGAATTATATACTTCCAAAGTTAAGGATATGATCATTTAAAAAATAAAAGAAGTGAAATATTATTCAATTATTCTTGATTGTACTCATGATGCAAGCCATCAAGAACAAATGACACTTATATTGAGATGTGTGGACATTTTTATGAGTCCAATTGAAATTAAAGAGTATTTTTTAGAATTTTTAAAAAGTAGAGATACTTCTAGAAAATGGCTTTTTGATGAACTTGTTAATGTACTAAATAAATATGAACTTAGTATTGATGATATAAGAGGAAAATGTTATGATAATGGATCAAATATGAAAAGTAAGCAAAAAGTAGTTAATCATACATGTAAATGTTGGTTATGCTGAAAGAAGTTATTCAAAATTAAAATTACTAAAATATTATTTTAGATCAATTATGTCACAAGATAAATTAAATTGATTATGTATATTTTATATTGAAAGTAATATGTTGTAACATCTTGAATGTAAAATTTTAATAAGTAATTTTGCAAATGAAAAAAGAATCTTTAAACTTTTTCAAATATTTTTCCTACATAGGCCCCTTGTAAAATTTTGTTTTAAGCCCATATTCTCTTGGCATGATCCAATGGAATGGTAAGCACAAAATCATGTGATCTTTGCTTTTTGGGTTTTGTTGTATTTTTCTCTTTCTGTCTACTGTTGGTAGGTGGTCTTTTTTGTGATTGGTGTAATTTTTTTGTAGCTTTTGTACTTATCTTTTCCAATGTTAACTTTTTAGGCATATCTAACTTTATTTTTTTTCTTTTTGAGGGCATGTATTCATTATTTCCTTCTTTTTTGGCTAAATAAATGTTTTTACATAGTAACATTAGTAATATATAAAAGCAAAGGCCTTAAATTTTTTGGAGCCTGAGGCAATTGCCTTATGAGCTACACGATTCTGAATTGATATAAAACAACACTAATATGTATTTATTACAATATACAAATAACATAAATAATAATTCATTATCTATATCAAATAAGAAATTATGGAAATAATAAAAACATAAAATAATAAATTGTTGAATTCATAGTTTTTCTTGATTTTGTTACATATTGATATTTAAGTGGAACCTTCGTCATCCCTGTTATGTCTGTCATGAGGATCTTCATATGTTCCAAATACAATTTTTCTTATTCCAGACAATTTCTTTCTTCTTCCATACGATGAATTCTTTCATTTTGGCGTGCCAATTTTGTCCATAATTTGTAAACTTCAAACATTTTTTTATGTCCATAATTTGTAAATTTCAAATAATTCAAATTGCACTTTTTCTTTTGCCTTAATTTTTTATCTTATGCAAGAAGATATCTTTGTCTTTTTATGTTTATTTAGAAATTCCTCCTATCTATTTAGGTTAATTTTTCAACAACCTCCATGCATTTTCATACTTGAATGATTCGTTCACATATTGAGCATAAATCGTATATACAACAATCAAGATGTCATTCGCAGCTTATTTGTAGCACCTATTTGATTTTTGAACTACTTTGTTTAACCTTTGCAATGAGATTTCAGTTGTATCATTTCAGTCTTATGAAAATTTTGATTAATAAGAAACATTGATGATGACTAATGTCTTAATTGTATAAGTAACGACTTTTTAAAATTCAAATGTCTAATCCATGCAAGATCAAAGTTTCAAGTCTTTAGGAAATATTGCATGTTATCAAGAGTTGAAGATAAATATTTATGGATTAGATAGAATCTAGATGTATAATGTTAAATATTGATATCAATTAGATATCTCTAGGTCTACATCTATGAGTAATTATTCTATAGATTGCTCAATAAAAGTAAAACGTTTTTCAAAATGTGCTTCATAAAGATAGAACATGACTTGGGTATTTGAAATGGTTTTTAAAATACATGTATATGCTTAAAAGTTTTATAAAATAGATTTTGCAACTTTAAGAGTTGATTGGAATCTTGTGTTGCATGTGCGGTCGACTGCAAATCATACGATTGACCAGACTTCTTAGCATATCGTCCACAAAATGTTCAGAGATCTCTAGTGTACTTACGGACAATGGTGCAAATGACCAGTCTAAGGTGTAGTCGATCACAAGTCTTCTGAGTAAGATTTAAACAATTATTTTTATGATCGTTGGAGCATACATATAAATACCTAAATGTTTGAAAATCTTAGACACATGACTTTCTGAAAAAAAATCTGATTCATATTCATTATAGAATATCTTAGAAACATTTTCAAACCCTTTCAAAATATTTATATTGTGAAAATCATCTAAAAAGAGTTTTACACAATCATTGGTATTCTTGAGCAATATAAATGAACAAATTATTCAAAGAGGTCTCTGTACAAGAATTGATATATCTTTACAATTAAATGTGATATCTATATCAAACTCCATTTATTCTTCTATTGTAAGTTTCATTCAAGGTTGCATTAAACTTAAAACTCTAAGGGTTGGAATGAGTCTTGAATTAAAGATAATTGTGATTATCTTTAAGTGTGTTTATTTAATTAATTGTTGTATGAGAGATACATGTATAATCAAGGTTGTGTTGTAAAACTCAAGGAGTTGGGTGAACCTTAATTGGGTAAGATATTTTTGTGTAAAAACCTAAGGTGAATTGAGTGAGCCTCTTTTTGTAATATCTCGTGCTAAATTAGTGAAAGGTTTTGTGAAATCTTTGAGTAGATAGCTCAAGGTAATGAATTAGGCTTTGTTGGTTAAACTGAACCACTATAAATCTTTGTGTTCTTTACTTTATTTCTGCTATTTACTTGAACACATTGTTTCACGTAATGTTTGAGCACTAAGTGTTTGATATTTTTTGTCTTAGAAGGTATTGATTTAATTATGTTGAAAAAAATCAGATAAAACATAATTCACCCCCTCTTAAATTTTTCATAATTAAATAAGAAAAATCAATTAAACCACAAACATACTAACTAATTTTCACATTTTCTCATAGTCAAAGAAATTTAGTCTAACATATCAAAATTCATAATTATATGAGGTATTAAATTCATACAATGAATCTTGATTTGATTAAATTAATAAAAAAAATAGAAAGAAACAATCAGAATTAAATAACTAGCAATGAACAATGACCAAATCTTGTATTATGAAACTAATCATAGATAAACAAAGGACTAAACTAAAATAACAAAAAGTAGATAGCTCAACTTGTCATAAAAAGGAAATAAAATGGTAGGCCACTTAGCTAACATAAAAAGTCAAAATAAGAAATTTTATTTTTCACAATAAAAAATGCATAAAGTAAAAGATAAATATTTTTATTCTCAACATAAAAAAAATGGTGTAAATTTAAATTTAAAGGGATTAACCACTACTATTACAAGAATTTAAATGACAGAAAGTAAATTCGAAAGATAAATTTCTATTGTATAAAAATTTCTATGATGAAAAAGTAAATTAGCGGGATTAGCCACCACTATTACATAAAATAAATTATTTTAAGTAAATAGGAAGGGGTAAACCTTCAAAAATAAGAAATAAATGATTAGGCGGTTTAATTGAGAATTTGTTCCATTAATTAAGTTTAAGTAAATATCTCATAATCTTATTAAATAATCATTTAGTTGATGTCCTTGTTAACAAAACTTAGTTACAAATAATACATAATTAACAAAATTAAAGTGAAGAATTAAAAGAAAACATATCTTTGAATTTATTCAGGTTGGTACTTCATGCAAATTCCTTATATTTCTCCTTAATATTTTTCAAAATCTAATCGAATTGAACCTAAACTATAATTCTCTCTCTAATATGAAAATGGAGAAAAATTGAAGAAAAATGGTGTAAGAATAAGAAGAAATTGTGTAGTGAAAAATGGTACAGAATGAATAGTATTTATAAGAAACTTAGGGATAAAATAAAATTTAAGTAATTAAATTATATGATTTTGGTGACGATTTTTGTGACAAAGTTGGGGATAAGATTATGTGTTGAAGTGGCTGTTGAATGGGCTTTGACGTGGCATTAAAGACTGGTTAACCTAGCAGTCAACTAGGTTAACCAGTCATATATATATATGAGTCTTGTCCTTTTTGTCTTATTCTTATATGATTTTTGATCAATTATTTTTTAAAAAATTCTATAGACAATTGAATTTTAATCAAAATATTTATTAAATAATATAAAAACCAATTGATTTATTATTATATCAACTGGAAATTGAAAGGATTATCCTTAACATAACTCCTTTTGTGTCCATGTATGTACTAAAAACTAAAAATTAAACTTTAAATTGGTTTGATTAATCCTTTCAACTCAATTTTTTCATGGATTAAACGTTAAGTGAGCTTGTACTTTATTTTTAAATCCAATCTTAAATTAAGTCGAATTTGAACTAAGATAAACCTAACTCATTATAAACTACACCCAACATAATATTACATTTAATAAAACACAAAACTTACATTTAATAAAACACAAAACTCTAAATGTTGATGATTAATCCTTGAATAGCTAAACCATCTTCCATCTTCGAATCCATTTATTTTTAATTTTATATTATTCTTTAATAATATAACTATTTTCCTTTATTTTTGGTGAAATTTGAGCTAAGCTTTGACATGGCTTAGGTTTATAATTTGGAGTGAGTTAAGCATCATATTTGTAAGTTAATTCAAGTTGAGCTTGTATTTAAGTTTTTCTTTTTATAATTCAATAGCTTGAATTTGAGCTAGCTCTAATAGTACAATTGACACCCCCAATTATATTTTACTTCCGGTATCAACTCTATACAATAATGAAAAAATCATTTTTGTGATGCACGTAATTACAAGGTAAACAAACATCACAGATGTCTCATCTCTCTGTCTCTCCTTCTTCCTCAGTTTCTTCCTCATCAATGCAACTTTTCCCTTATGATTTTCCATTAGTTTCGGCCAAGATGCAGACCTAGCTCCAGCCTTATGTTTTTGTTCCTTTTGAGTTTTGTATTTTCACACCCTCTTTTCCCTCTACAAGTCACAATAAATCTTTCATTTGACATATTTTGACCCATTTTAAATCTCTATGACATCTTCCTTCTCTAATCTTCTTAGATCAGACATTTTATTCTCTTTGTAAAAGAATACTTGTTAACTGAAGTAGATCTAAACCCCTTGATTTTCATTTCTTGCTCAAACAATCTTTAAGATTACTGATATATTTAAATGGTACCAAGCTTCTTATATCAATGATATTTGAAGATGACGATAATGGTGTATGTGAAAGAATTATAGTGTATTGTTTTATTTTGTTTATAGTTTATTATATTTATTTTGTATTAAGTTGTGCTTTATTTCTTTATTTTCTATTACCATGACCACGCCAACATTCTTATTAGAAAGCTAGATATGCCCTAAAAAAAGGCCCTCTCAAAGCCCTATCACAGGCCAGCTCTAGAGAAACCTTTTACCCCTTCTTGTGATACTCCTTATTTTTATTTATTTGAAAGAATTTCTCCTTTTGCCCTAGCTCCCGCTTCTCTAGAAAAAGATAGAGTTGGAAAGGCTAAGGTTGGGACGTCTACATGGGCCTGAGGAGGATGATCAGAGGATTGAGTAATATAATGCTATTGCTTCGAGAGCAAAAAAGGAAGGAGAGACTGACAGCTTGAGATATGAGCATTTTGCTTATTATCTCATTTGTGCAATTTATTTATGTTTTTAATGAAGCATTCACTTATAAAAAAAATTACAAGGTAAACATAAAAGTAAAAGGAAAAAGGAAAAAAAAAAGGGAAAAAGGTCCGGTAACCAAACCACGTGCATGCCACATGACCTCCTTTCCCGCCAAATCTTCCCGCCAATAAACTTCCCAACCCTCACAATCACAACTCTAATCTTAGATCCTCCCAATTGAGAATTCTGAGAGAAATTGTGTATTTTCATTTTCCAAGTGTGTGACTGTGTGCTTTTCCTTCATCGGCGAAAACGAAAGATGTCAGGGTGGGATGAAGGAGCCATATACTACAGCGACCAAGCCCAGTTTCCTCATGGAGCTGGAGGTGACACCGAGCAAGACCAGGCCTCCGCCACCAGCCGCCATGTTATCCTCCGGAAATTCAAAGAATTCATTAGAAATTTCCCTCACAAGAGTCAGCCTAATGTGTTTCCCTATAGAGAAGCCCTCCTCGAAAACCCAAAGTACTTGCTGGTTAATATGTCCGATCTCCTTGCCTATGAGCGTGACCAGACTCTTCCTGAACTTCTCCGCCAGAACCCCGCTGATTACCTACCTCTGGTATGACACAGATATCTTAGTGTACAAGCCATATGGCCAAGTGTATAACTTTCTCAGCATAACGTAGAATCGCTGCTATATAGTATTAAACATGGCCTTTGTGCTTCTTATATTTACACGTGAATTCATTCTTAAGTGGGTTTTATGTATACCGTTGAATGGTGGTGGGCTCGAGATATTTATTTATCATGTTCTCTATTTTCATAGTTAGTGTATATTTGGTTGCTGGGCAAGGTTGAGTTTTGAACCGTTAATGCCAAATTGTATCTGTATCTATACAACTGTATGATTATGGAAAATATTAAGTATTTTGGTTGTAGCCCTTTTTTAGATTTTGGACTATTTATATTTAATGAAGAAATAACTAGATAAAGTAGACAATTTGAGCCAAAAGGTTATTTTCAGTTTGATTTTCATATGTAATTGGGTCAATGATTTCACAAGTAACTCTGCTTAGCATATCTGATATTTGGAGATCTGAAAGAAGGAACTGATATTGAGATCTCATATGATATTGTCATATTAGTTCCTATCTTGATTAGGTCTTTTGTTAGGTACAGTGTGTCTTAATTTATGTGTGTATTGCGGCTAAAAGATTTGCTCAGCCACAATCATCTGGATGCAAGGATTTTTAAGTTCTTGCAAGATTATCATTTTTTTCCTCTACTTTCTTTTGGTGGGGGAATGGAGCTGTTTATGTTTATTTTTTCAACTAAACATTAGTGGCTTGTGTCATGAACTAAGACGTACGACCTAAGATGCCTAGTTTTTTATTATCAAGATGCAAAAGAGATCCATTTCAGATTCTGCTTGCCAATTTGATTGAGCCATGATGTTTCAGTTTCAGTCTCTCTAAGCTCATTTTTTTTGTACTTAAAAGCTGAGAAAATTCTTCAAGGAATGCAATGTAACACCTCTCTCCTCCTGTGAATAGTTTGAAACTGCAGCAGCTGAAGTTCTAGCGAGTTTGAGATCAAGGGTAGCTACAGAGACTGGGGAAATGGAGGAACCAGAGATAGGAGAGGTGCAAATCTTGTTGAGGTCAGAGCAGGATTCAATCTCAATGCGGTCACTCGGGGTTAGATTTATACAGTTGGCTTTTAATTCTTTGTTCATAATTTTGAAGAGCATTGCATTTGTATTGAAAGGTCTATTGTCCCTTTTAATTTACTTAATAGGCACAATGCATATCCAAGCTGGTTAAAATCTCCGGCATTACTATTGCTGCTTCAAGGACTAAGGCAAAGGCAACCTATGTGTCCTTAATATGTAAAAATTGTAGGAATCTGAAGATTGTCCCCTGTCGACCAGGGCTTGGAGGGGCTATTGTGCCACGTTCTTGTGATCATATAGCTCAGGTTTTCTTATGGTTTATCTTTCAGATTCTTGCTATAAAGTTTTGTCCATTGATTCTATTCTGACTGAAGATATTCTGCAGCCTGGGGAAGAGCCATGCCCTTTAGATCCATGGATTATAGTTCCAGACAAAAGCAAGTATGTTGATCAGCAGACACTGAAATTGCAGGAGAACCCTGAAGTAAGGGTTGATTTTCTTAATAAAAGATGTTCTAAATTCTATTATTTATCATTGCATAGATACTTACGAACAATTTTTTCTTCCTTTTGGATATGAAAGGATGTGCCTACTGGGGAGCTACCAAGGAACATTCTCCTATCTGTTGATCGCCATCTGGTGCAGACAATTGTCCCTGGGACAAGGCTAACTGTCATGGGAATTTACAGCATCTTTCAAGCTGCAAATTCAGCAGCATCGTAATAATATATTTTTCTATTTATTTTCAGTTATTTTTCTCGTTACAACTTATATTACCAGCATTAGCTGAACATTCTTTCTTAACTTTTTTATCCTGTTGTAGGCACAAGGGTGCTGTTGCAGTTAGACAACCTTATATAAGGGTTGTGGGGATAGAGGAAACCAATGAGGCTGACTCTCGAAGCCCAGCCAACTTCACAATAGATGAAGTAAGCATAAACGCTCCATCGTAACTATTTCTATTTCTGTTTTGTTTATAGAAGTTGGTGTGTGGTGCTGCTGAAGTCTTTCCAATATTGAATATAAATGTTGTATATCAGGAGAGTTTTCCAACTGTCCAAGAAAATACTTGAGAAAGATTGTTAAACTTTTCTGAGAAAGAGGTTGTAGTTTGTAAAAAGTGGCTATTGCTTGCATTAAGTGTGCAGTTTCCACCTGTAGCAAATGGGTAAAAGATTTTGGACTTTTCAAAAACAAAATAACTATAGTGCAGGATGCCTATTTTTAAACTACATATTGAAGTGGCATTGCATTCTTTTGGCAGATGTTTAAGAAAAATAATATTCAATTAGGTATTGAAAGGAATGCCCTAGTTGATGATGCAGCTGAACTAATATAGATGTTTCCCTTTTTTTTTTTCCTTACTTTTCTGTGTTAGACTTGTGTATGGGCTTTTTATTTTCTTCTGATGAATGGAACTATTGGAGTTTTCATCCATTTCTATAATTGTTTGTTCAACAATTTATACTGTTTTTCTCTGTATCTTTCCTTTTTCCTCTTTAATAAGCTCTTAGTAGGAGCACAGGGATCTAGTAACTGCGGTAAATTGATTCTTATTCCGCTGATTCTGAGGTAAATTGACCTTTTTCAGATAGAAGAATTCAAAAAGTTCGCATCAGACACTAATGCATACGAAAATATATGCTCCAAGATTGCCCCCTCAATATTTGGCCATGAAAATGTGAAGAAGGCTGTGGCTTGTCTTTTATTTGGAGGGTCCAGGAAGGTTAGCATCAAGTGCCAACTACTTCCGATATCATCTGCTTTTAAAATATTACATAATTGCCGAAAGCACAATTCCTGTGTTTGTGTAGTCTTTGCCCGATGGTGTTAAACTACGAGGAGATATCAATGTTTTACTCTTGGGGGATCCATCTACGGCTAAGTCTCAGGTTTCTTTTGTTCTGTTATTTGATTGACAGATTTGGGGCTTGTGTTAATTCTATTTCTGGAAACTATTGCTACTTTGGTCCCAGAAAATTGAAATAGGATAAATGTTATGAAGCTTTTTGTTTCTCTTATAAAAATCATCGATCTTCCCCTTGTTAATATGGTGATAATTAATTTCCTGACTGTTATTTTGTCATGAAGTTTCTGAAGTTTGTAGAGAAAACTGCTCCGATCGCTGTGTATACTTCTGGAAAAGGATCATCAGCTGCTGGTCTTACGGCTTCAGTGATCAGAGACAACAGCTCTGTAAGTTTTACTCCTGCCTTGTTTTTTGATGCAGACATCAGTTTCATATGCTTATGTTAATTTTTTTTTTATTTTTAGTATGCGGTGTGTTAACTCATAAAAGTTCTTGACTCAAGTATACTTTTCTGATAACCCAGCGTGAGTTCTATCTGGAAGGAGGGGCCATGGTTTTAGCAGATGGAGGTGTTGTCTGCATCGATGAATTTGACAAAATGAGGGCAGAGGACAGGTAATTTTGATTTAAAATTGGATTTTGATGATTCTCTTTCTCATGAGACTTTTTGTTTAAGCTATCTAGCTTTAATGTGTCCTAGGGTTGCTATACATGAAGCAATGGAGCAACAAACCATTTCCATTGCCAAAGCAGGAATAACTACAGTTCTCAACTCAAGGACTTCCGTGCTTGCAGCAGCAAATCCTCCATCTGGGCGTTATGATGACCTAAAGGTCTTTGCCTTCCTTTTCTGCCGGCTATAGTTTTTTGTCACGTTAGATAGTGTCTCAGGAACTAACATATCATTGGTGTCCCAGACTGCGCAAGATAATATTGATTTGCAGACAACTATTCTTTCACGATTCGACCTAATTTTCATTGTTAAAGATATTCGGATGTACAGCCAAGATAAGGTATGCAAAAAATATACGAGTAGCATATTATGCTGCACCATCCTTGAGATCTTGTTTAGGTACTCAATAGCCATAAAACTTGATGTTTCTTGCATTATGCAAATGAATCTAATGCTACGCCCTTTTTTTTTTGTTGGGAGGGAGGGAGGGGGGGGGGGGTTGCATGAATATGAAAATGAAAATTATACTACCTAAAAGATAATTCCTCCTCAAAATCTCGAAGTCAAATTATGGCAATCTTAACGTGTTAGAATCTGCAGCTAGCTAATCAGTTCCTATCTTAACAGAATATTGCAAGCCATATCATAAAAATTCATGCTTCTGCTGATTCAGCAACAGGTGGCACCAGATCTTCTAAAGAGGATAACTGGCTAAAGAGGTCTTGTTTTTTATGTTGAACCACTATACAAATTATATGTTTGAGCCCCTGATTTATTGGTTATTATCATATTGATGTCATTGTTGAAGTGTTTTGATGCTTTATTCAGGTATATACACTACTGTCGAACTGTATGCCACCCACGTCTATCAGAGTCAGCAGCATCAGTGTTGCAGGAGAACTATGTTAGAATTAGACAGGTAGAAAACGGGAAGTTTATATGTTTAAGTAACCATAATATATTGGTAGTAGCTAGCATCCATGCCAGAAACCAGATTTGGTTTTTCCAGTAGTCTATGAAAGCTCAAGTATCCATCTGTCCCCAGAAAAAAGGACTTTCAAGATTATAGACGTGTAAACTGAAAAGCACATTTATTTAGTCTATTGATTTGCGAATCTTAAAACAGATGTTGAACGTTATCTATTTCTTGTAGGATATGAGAAGGCAAGCAAATGAAACTGGGCAAGCAGCTGCCATACCAATTACTGTGAGGCAGCTGGAAGCTATTGTGAGGTTGAGTGAAGCACTTGCAAGAATGAGATTGTAAGTAGGAGCATATATGTCATTTTTCCCATTAACATATCTTTATTTTCAAAAAAAAAAGAAAAAAAAAATTGAAGTTTGAATACGTATGATACAGCCATAGGAACTTTAAACTTCATGTAAAGTGCTGAAATTTCTGTTTCAAAAGGGTTTGTATCATCTATGCTATGAATTTTGATTGGAAAATTAATTGGTTCCTCTAACAGAGGAGTAAAAATTCCTCATTGTCATATATGAGAATGACAGATAGTGCAGTTCTGTTCAGTATAAAATAAAATAAAAAGAAAATGAAAATGATAGTACTCTTATAAAGTTACTTCTGTTCCTAAAGATAAATCAGGTGTCTATTACAAATTAGTTAATCTATGATTACTTGGACAACCAATAGAGGGGAAAAAATTAAGAGAAAAATATATCATGTCCTACTGCTAATATTAGGATTTAATTTTACTCTGTCCTACCCTATTGCCTTCAGTTATCTAATGAATGTCCATTAGAATGAGGCATATTATTGCAAGCATTTTCTATGCGGCAGAATGGTCTATGATTGTAATTGCTTTCCCCTGTCATTGCATTCCGGGTGATTTCTCTTCACTAATTTTGCTCTATGATTTTAGGTCTCATGCTGCAAATGAGAACCATATTTCTGAAGCTCTAAGGCTTTTCAACAATTCTACAATGGATGCTGCACGATCTGGAATATCCCCCCACATAAATCTTAGCCCGGAGATGGCGAATGAGATAAAGGTTTGCCTCTGCACCTCTGATAATCAGGTCATGTTTAATCACATTAACAATGTCTTCATATAATTACCTTAACATGTCAATATCCTTCGCAATGAACAGCAAGCTGAAACTCAAATAAAAAGAAGAATGGGAATTGGCAGTCACATATCAGAAAGAAGGTTGATCGATGATCTTACGAGAATGGGCATGAATGAATCAATTGTTAAGACTCCACGCCCTTGCTTTAATATTACAGTATAGAATCTTCCATGGCCACCTTTTTAACTTTTTATACATTTCCAGGTGAGAAGAGCCCTGATAATCATGCAACAGAGGGATGAAGTTGAGTACAAGCGAGAAAGACGAGTGGTTGTACGAAAGGCTTGAAGATTGGCAGCAAGCTTCTAAATTGTCTTCAGCAATCAAGAAATATCTGCACTGGTCATCAGCAATCAATTATCTGATGCATTTGTATCTATAAGCAAAGTAATATTCTTAGTGCATTTCAATCCTACTTTATTGTACCTGCTCTAATGATTCAAGATCATTCAATGCGAGTTAATCGAGTTTGATCATATTGAGGTTCTCTTTAACTTGTTAAATAAATCTTTAAAATAACCAAAGAAATTGCTTCTTTGAAACATGGAAAGGGGCAACAAAAGAGCCCTTATAAATATTTGGTCAAAGAGCCGAATAAAAATATTGAATTCAACAAGAAGATATTTCAAGGGAAATATATGAATTATTATCAACAACACCATGAATAGTTGAGGTTCAAGGGCTCATTTGCTGAGCCTGTGATGCTTGGAACTGCTTGGTTTCCGCCGTCTTCAAGCTTGTTTAATGTAAATGTAGATGGCCCTTTTCATGGTTATGGTGTCAATGCATTCGGAGATTTTGCTTGTGTGGAAAGGACTGAATTAAGCTTCGGCAATGTCACTGCAGTCGGATTGCCTGCCTTAGTTTGGTACAATTTTCTTCTTCACAAGAAAGATCTTTTTTTTATTTTTCTTAAATTTTTTGAAGCAAGCCTTGAATGCCATTGTCTTATGTTCCTAGATTAAGAAACACTTTGACTCATGTATTACTTCTGTGTTGACTTAGCAACTTTGGATCGATGATTTAATACCAGCTTTCTTTTACTCCATGTTTCCAAAATATAAGATTTTTTTAATAAATTATTTGTTTCAAAATATAAGATATTTTAAAATTTTTTAAGTGTTATTTTGTATAGTATTTCTAATATTACTCATGCTTTTTAAATGGAGAAAGAGAAAATAAATAGCTTAATTTCAAACTGAAAAAAGGAGTATGACACACTAAATTTGTGTCCACAAAAATAAAGAAACAAACAACAAAATGATAACAAATATTAATTTATATTGATTTAAAATAAAGTGGTTACAATCTCTAGAGTTTTTCTTCATTTTACATAGTGGTCTTCTACCTCTATTAAAGACATTTGATGTTCAAGTTTATCCTCCCAAGAAGTTCAATTATTGTTGTCCACTACTCATAAAGGGAAAGCACAATCCAACCACTTCTATATTCCCTGTGAAGTTTGTAATGTGGAAAAGAGTTTATGGGTTACTCCCTTATCAAATTTTGGTGAGACATATTATTCCAAAAATTATTAGGAGTGGATTGAAAACATTCTTGTGAAGTACAAATACATTCTTAACCAAGTAAGGATTTACAAGGCTGTGCATACATCTTTGTTCACTTATGATCGTTGCAATAGTGTTATGCGAGTGTTTTGTAAAATTTGGGGCTTTACAAAGAACGCGTTGCATACTTCTATAGGTGAATTATCAATCTCACTTTAGGATTTTTACATGCTTGGAGGTTTATTTGCATGTGGCTCTTTCTATGATGAAGTCATTCATCTTGTTAAAGAACTTCTTAGTGATGATGAAATATATTTACTTCCTCGAAGCTTTAAGTTTCTTTTCTTTGCATTTTGTAAAGTTGCAATAGGTGATCTTCATGGAGTTTCTTTTGAAGAATGCATTGAGTTTTGGTTTAAATGGGTAACTAGATATGCAGCACCCCATTTAAGACAACTCAAGAGGAAGTCAAATTCTCAACTGAGAACTACAAAGAATCCAACTGGCAATATCATGGACATGAAACTTTCACCACTGATCAAAGAAGCTAAGGAGCCATTTGTGATTCTCGATGTTCCAGAGATTTCACAAGAAGAAACATACTTGATAGCATTTTTATCTTGTTGGATATGCAAGTTTCTTCTACCCGAGAAAATGATTGACCATATTTTCTAGAGTTTTTTCAAGGTTGCCAGTTTGATTGCTACTGGAGAAAGGATCTCATTGGCTATATTAGTCTTGGCGAGCATTTATGATGGCCTCAACAAAATTGCCATACCATCAATATTGCAAGAATGCAAAGCAACATTTCCCATTCATTATGTTTATGCATGGATCACTCAGTACTTTAATACTCACTATGTCAACAATAATTCACACAATCAAATGGCTTTTATGACAAAGTTTCATGGAGAGAGGATGACTAGATATTTCTCTATGTCTGAGGCTTGTAGGCTTTTCAATGAAGTTACATCGTTTCAAGATCTCAATTTTGCAAGCAAGAATGGACAAACTCTAATTGATGATGGGTCATTATCTTAATCTCTGTTAGATTACTTCATCAATCTTTGCTCAAATTTTTTAACTCTTTGACAAGAAAATATTTACTTGATAGTTGGCAAACTTTATATATATATATATATATATATATATATAAAGTTGGAAAATCTAGAGATTTCTTTAGAAATTGGTAATGTTGTTCTTTTCACTAATGAAGTGATTGATAATTTGATTGGTATTGATTTATGCGGAAATGGCCATAAATATGCAATTGATGGCCAAAATTTTGCTAAAGTTGAACTTGAGAAAGTGAATAGCTCAGTCTTGGCAAACCAGGTGATCCATTCTTCAAATGGCAAAGACAAATCTCTTCAGAAATGACACATCTCTCCATTTCTGAATTTCATGAAACTGGTATGGTGAAAAAGTGGCAACTTAGAATTGTTCAATTTATGTGGGAAGATTTTTGTAAAATGATTTTTCGTACTTCTATCGAATCAATTTCATCGTTAAAAGGAGTTAATAGAATCTTGACTGCAATGAAGAAAATAGATGAAGTTGACTTTTCTCATTTGGAAACTCATTTGACTAATCTTTTTCAAGAAGCCAACGAGTATAAATCTTTAAATTCTACAACATGTTGTGATGCCCCAATCCCATGAGAGTATGATATGGTATATAAAAATGGGCCTAAGCACCCATTAGCAACTTGGGATATCCATTTTGGCATAACGAGGACAATTGTCAAGTAGTTGATCGTGGGTACTGCCAGACCCATAGTCACATTTCGGGTTTGAGGGCACGAGGCGTGACACTTGGTATCATAGCAGGTCTACTTTCCTGTAGACTTTTTTAATTTTTTTTTCTAAAAGGGTCATCCCTCTACCATGTCGCAACCTACAAAATGTACATTTTTTATTGTATATAACATTTTATGGTTATGACACATATATGTTCTATTTGATAGTTATACCTGATTTGTACGAGATAACTGAGTGATGAATTCATAATGAATTATAGGAATAATCAGTGTTTTAATCATAATGAATTATTGGAATGACATTTATGAGGTCATTATTATTATTATTATTATTATTATTTTGGTTTGTAGTATGCCTTGCAAGTACACTCCTAGGAGGAGGGTTAGAGGTCTCCTTGTTGATTGAGATGAAAAATATTACTATAAATATCAATGCAACAAGACTCACACGATAAATGAACATATCAAATTGATGTTCGATCTTTGGTGGCGTGTGCTTATAATCAGGACGAGGCCAGGTGTCAATTTCTACAAAGCAGTAAAGAAGCTCCTTAGCACCTTGCCTAAGGACTGGACAGATTTAGCTATGACTTATTCTATCATAAAACAACTTACATGATGGGAAGACCATATGCTATCGACTATGCGGATTACACAAGTGATTTGCTAGATTTGAGTATTCTTGTTGAGCCTAACGTAATTGAGATTTCCTCTGAATTTGACCTAGAGAAAGATGAGGAGCCGGAAAGATTCCCGTAAATTCGAAGCCGGAAAGCGAGGTGGAAGAGTTTTGAATGGGGATAGCTAGATGATAGGAAGGATTCTTGAGTAGCTTATGACATAAATGTTTGATTTGTTCGTTATTTTCATTTATTATAGACTTGATGTTTTACATTATTTGAACAATATTATTTGTTATTGCAAATAAAGAGAATCCTACATTAATAAAGTGATTATTACATTCTCTCGATCTATTTCTTTTGTGAACTATATGATGTACGGATTCTTGAGGAAGATTATTTACACTAAGGAAATGGTTAAATGAGTGAGATTGAACTTAGGTGAAAATGAACTAGATGCAGATTTACATGTGATTAAAATGAATGATTATGATATTATTTTGGGAATGGATTGGTTACACAAGAATAAGACAAACATTTGTTTTCAAGAGAGAGAAGTATCATTTGGAGCGCAGGAAGATGAGAGATTTATCTTTCACAGATCAAAATCGAATAACTCGCCTCAAGTGATTTCTGTGTTGAAGGCAACAACTATGTCAAGAAAAAGAAATTGTCATGGTTTCTTAGTTAACATAATAGCTAATGAAATTGTGGAGTTAACAGTTGCCGGTGTACTTGTTGTATGAGAATACATTGATGTCGTTCCGAAATATTTGTTAGGATTACTTTCGGATTGTCAAGTAGAGTTTAATATTGACTTAATACTGGGGTCTGCACCGATATTTAAAACACCTTATAGTATGACATCTAAGGAGTTGCAAGAACTTAAGCTACAACTACAAGAGTTGTTGGATTTGGGCTTTATACGAACCAGTGTGTTTCCATGAGGAGCGCCAATGCTTTTCGTGAAGAAGAAAGATGACACATTAAGGATGTGTATAGATTATTGAGAATTGAACAAACTTACCATTAAGAACAAGTACCATTTACCGAGAATCAAGGATTTATTTGATCAGTTGAGAGGTGTAGGGGTATTCTCTAAGATCGATTTAAGGTCATGATATCATCAACTAAAGGTCAAAGAAGATGATATTTCTAAGACAGCATTTAGAACCTGATATGGACATTATAAGTTTACAGTGATGTCGTTTGGACTTAGCAATGCCCCTGCAGTATTCATGGATCTGATGAATCGAGTTTTCAATTCATATCTAGATCGTTTTGTGATTGTATTCATTGATGACATCCTTGTATGGACACATTGCGAGGAGTATCTCGGGATTGTTTTGGACACATTGCGTAAGGAAACATTGTATGCAAAGTTTAAGAAGTGTAAGTTTTGGCTGGATAGAGTAGTATTTTTGGGACACGTTGTAACTGCCAAATGGATCGATATGAATCCGTCTAAAGTAGAAGCAATTTTGGAATGGAAAGCGCCGATTAATGCTTATGAAGTCTGCAGTTTTTTGGGTCTAGCGAACTATTATCGACGATTCATTGAAGGGTTCGCAAAGATAGCTGACCCAATGACACGGCTCACAAGAAAGAGTGAGAAGTATGTCTAGACCACTAAGTGTGATGAAAGTTTTCAAGAATTTAAGAAAAGGTTAGTCTCAGCACCAATGTTAACAATACCTAATATGTCGGATAATTTTGTTATTTATAGTGATGCATCAAAACAAGGTCTTGGTTGCGTACTTATGCAGAATGGAAATGTAATTGCTTACCCTTCTAGACAACTTAAGCATCATAAGCTGAATTATCCCACATATGATCTAGAATTGGTAGTCGTAGTTCACACATTAAAGATATGACGACATTATTTATATGGTGGGAAATGTGAAATCTATACGAATTATAAGAGCTAAAATATTTCTTCACACAAAAAGAATTGAATATGAGACAAATGAGATGGTTGGAACTACTAAAGGATTATGATTGCACTATACATTACCATCCTGGAAAGGCTAATGTGGTGGCAGACGCACTTAATCATAAAAGTCATGAGAAACTGGCAAGTTTGGTCGCAACACAAAAAGATTTGATCAAGGAGTTTGAAAAGTTAAGTTTGGAAGTGGTAGTACCACCTAGGACTACTAAAAAGTTTTTGACCACAATGGTAGTAGAACCTACTTTGACAGAACGAATAAAGAAAGTAAGATGAAATAACGAGCTCTTATTGGAAATGTTAAAGGGTTTGAGATTGCTACAGATGGAACGTTGATGTTTGAGAGAAGAATCTGTGTGCCTAAGGATGACGGTTTGAGAAAAAAAATGCTAGAGAAAACACATTGTATATCTTACAAGACACATCTTGGTGGAACAAAGATATATCGCGACTTAAAAAGAAATTTTTGATGACGTAATATGAAGGGCAGTGTTGGAGAATTTGTGGAGAAATGTTTGATCTACCAGCAAGTCAAGGCTGAGCACCAACGACCATCAGGGTTATTGAAACCATTAGAGATTCCACAATGAAAATGGGAACATATTGCAATGGATTTTGTTGTGGGTTTACCATGGTCAAATCAGGGAAACCAAGCTATTTGGGTTATAATTGATCGCTTAACCAAGTCAGCTCATTTCTTGCCGATTAAGATGACATATAGTCTGGAAAGATTAGTAGAGTTGTATATAAGGGAGATTGTGAGACTTATGGTGTACCAGTGACTATTATATTAGATCGTGACACAAGATTTATCTCCAAGTTCTAGAAAAGTTTGCAAAGTGCTATGGGAACTAGGTTAAATTTCAGTTCAGCATATCACCCTCAGATTAATGGACAGTCTGAGAGAACTATTCAGATACTAGAGGATATGTTAAAAGCCTGCATTTTAGACTTCGAAGGTAGTTGGGAAAGATTTCTGCCATTAGTTGAGTTTACTTACAATAATAGTTATCAGACAACTATCAGAATGGCTCCATATGAAGCCTTATATGGGAGAAAGTGCAGATCTCCCATTTGTTGGGATGAGGTAGGTGAAAAGAAAGTTCTTAGACCTGAATTGGTTGAACAAACTGTGAAAATTGTGGAAAATATCCAAGGTAGAATAAAGTCAGCACAAGATAGACAGAAGTCTTATGCTGATCAGTTTAAGTTTTGAAATTAGAGAAAAGGTTTTCCTTAAAACTACTCCAACCAAAGGAGTTGTGAGATTTGGAGAGAAGGGTAAACTCTGACCGAGGTACATTGGACAATTTGAGATTTTGGAATGAATCAAGGATGTAGCATATTGATTAGCACTATCACATTTTTTGGTAACGGTGCACAATGTTTTTCATGTGTCTATACTAAGAAAATACGTTCACGACCCGAGCTATGTGATTAATTATGAGGCATTGGAAGTAAATAGAGACTTGACCTATAAATAAAGACCTATAGCCATTTTGAGAGGAATGTGCATAAGTTGAGAAAGCATGATATGTCATTGGTGTACAATGGAACATACATGAACATAATAAAGCTACTTGAGAACGATAAATTGAGATTTGAGCACAGTATCCCAAGCTTTTTGAATATCAAGGTAACTGAATTTTAAGGACAAAATTTTTATTAAGAGAGGGAGTGTAATACCCATTTTACAGTTTAATAGGCTTCATTAATTTTCATTTTAGTTTTATTTAACCCAGCCTATTAGGGTTTTTACCTAACATATATATAACAATAATATCAGGATTAAAACATTTAACCATTTTTTTTTCATGAATTCCGAGGTAGACCAAAATTTCCTTAGCCTCTCAGGTATAACAGCCACTATCGGTGCCGCCATATGGTTGGCCGCCGATGGTGGAAATAAGCCTAATAATCAATTTTATTCACCATTTAACCTCTCATATTCAAATATTCATATTATTTTTGAAAAAAAAACTCTCTATCATCATTCTATTTTGTTTAATATTGTGATTTGAGTTGGGCAGAGGGGGAGGGTGAAGAGATGAGGGGGCGGGCAGAGAGGGAGGGAGAAGAGGGGAAGGGAGGCGGGCAGAAGAGGGAGGGAAAAGAGGGAAGGAAGGAAGGAAGGCGTGCCGAGAGAGGGAGGGAGGGAGAAGAGAAGAGGGAGGCGAGCAACTATGGGGGAAGGGAGAAGGAGGAAGAGAAAGAAGGGAGAAGAGGGAGTGAGAAGAAGGAAGGGAGGGCCGGCAACCATGAGGGAGAAGAAGGGGGGGAGGCGGCCGAGGGGGAGAAGATGAAAGAAGGGCGGCGGCTGGTGTGAAGAAGAATAAGGCAAATAGAATTAGAGTTAGGATTTTGTAAAAAAAAGGTTTTATTAGAATGGGGTATTTTAGTAATTTTAAAACCTTTATCCTTTTTGCAAATAGATCCTTAGGGTTTACAAACCCTAAAATTTTCCCAAATTCATATACATTTTACAGATTACCCACAAATATTTTAGGTTTTCAAATTAGTCTCCAAATCTTTTTAAAATTTTCAGTTTGACCTTAAACTTTTTAGAAATTATATTTTTACCCAATTATTTTTAGGAATTCCCTTTTATACTATAAGCCTTATTGAAATTATGTTTCAACCCATATTTTCAAAAATTTTCCTTTTAAACCCCAAACTTTTGAAAATTATAATTTGACCCTTAAACTTTTCTAAAATTACAATTTGGACCAAACTTTTCCAAACTCGAAAATTTTCCCTTTCATATTTTAAAAGTGTCCCCAAACCTTTTAAAATGCCAAATATTTGCTGTAATTTTTCAAAAAGCCATTCTTTTTCAATTTATATAATTTATTTATTTTATTTAAAACCAAGTATTTAGTTTTGCCTTTTCAAGGTTCTGATTCATTGAATACTTTCAATATAGGAAACAAGGACTTAGGGAGCTAGTTTTTCTACGCAATTTAGCACACATTTATATATGCTTTTGAGGTGGAAGTTCTAACCTTATTTAATTATTTATTTCTTTTTAATTACATGTTATATGTGCTATTTATTGTATGATTAATTGTGCACTTTTAAATTCTATTATGGTATGTATACAATGTCTTTATAATTGCGCATATAAATGTCTATTGCATATGTCATTAAATAACAGAGGCTTAGGCTCGATAAAATAGAGACTTATGCTGGATTGAACAGGGGCTTTAGCCTAGTTAAACAGGAGTTTTTGACTCGATGACATACATTGACAATTTATGTTTATATGATATTTTTCATGTGTATATCCTTGTAAAATGTCACATTTTACTCACAGTAAGTACTTTGTACTTAACCATGTATTTTGTTTTTCTAAAATCGTTTACAGGCTAATGGGTTGCGATGCGGGGATGGAGGATAACCAATTATTTATGAATTTTGACCTTGATTTAAATTATGTTTTCGATTTCGAGCTAAGAATATTTACGTTTATATTTAGTTTTACTTGGTTATAAATATTTTATTCTCGTAAAGTTTGTTTTTGGTATCAAATTTATAATTTTGGGAATTTTGACTATTTTATTATATTTTCTATTTTGAGTATTTTTGGAAAATCTGGAATGTTACACATGTGATATGATGTCTCGAGAAATATATCTTCAAACCCTTTCAACGACCAAAGAGAAGTATGAAGAAATCAAGATCGAGGATCAAGTAATGAACACCAGTATCAATGACATGCAATCAGAGTTAGATGCTATCGAGATCAAGAAGCAGGAATTAGAGAAGCGCTAACAAGAGATCTACATGTATCTAGCAAGACCAAAAGGAATTGAATCAGCTGCAAGATGATTTGTCTTTGAAGAATAAATAGCTTGTTACTATCAAGAGCACTCAATTCCAATATGATGATATTATAAAGAACTTGAGGATGAATAAAAGAACACTTGAGTTCATGAAACAATAACACTTTTAGATTCTAAGTTTGTTGCTTAATTGAAACTTTCTGCCCTTTTTGGCATAATAAAAATTTATCATTATTTTATTCCATCAATAAAATAACATTTGCTTTATTCAATTTGCTTTTCTTTTTTTCTTTTCTTTTAATAGAATACTTGTTGATCCAATCCATTTAATAGAACTTCACATAATTGCCTCATATGACTTAAAAGTGAACTTAATAAAATTTTCAAATCATTCGTTTAAAAGAAAAAAATATTGATTTGTTTAGTTTTAACTGAACTTAGAAGTTGCTCTTTTTAAGCTGCTTATGTATCCCAAAAGGGAATCAAGTCAAACATAATTCAAAGGTATCAGAGATTTTAATAAGGTTTTTTGTTCACAGTTTTAGCTCATAAGGGGCAGGAGCATCCATTTTTACCAACTTAGACTTGTTATGACGTTTTAGCAGTTTAACCACATATAACAATTTTTTACTTGGGCTTATGCGTAGTAACATTTCAAGTGCCTCACGTTGATATGAACAATCTTCAAACTATTTTTATTAACAAGTTTATAAGCAGCATTGAATAAACTTCTTGAATCGCATATGGACCATCCCATTTTGCAGTAAACTTCTTTATCTTTTGAGGAAAGATAATAGGTTTTTGAACAACAAGATCTATCTCACCAAGTACATGGATGAACTTTTTTGTTGAATGTGTTTCAAACGTGGACTTGATGACATTCCAAGCGTTCTTGGGCCTCCAATCTTCTTTCATCAAGAGCCTACAACTCTTCAAAGCGCAAACAAATGTATTTGCTATCCTTCTTGTTCAATGAGCCCTTCTTGTATTGCTATCTTTAACGAATGTATTTGACGCTCCAAAGGAATAACAACTTCAACACCATATACCAACGCATAATGTGTTGCTTGAGTAGGAGTGCGGAATGTAGTGCGATATGCCCACAATGCTTATCCAATTTTGAGAAGTCAATCTCTATTCGGCTTGTCAATAACTTTCTTCAATAAATTGCAATGGGTCTTGTTGACACCTTCAACTAAACCATTAGCAGTATCATAATACATAAAAGAATTATATTGCTTGAAATTGAATTTTTCACAAAGTTTCTGCATCAGACTATTGCAAAAAGGTTTTCCATTATCCGTGATGATGCATCTTAGCACTCTATATAGAAAAATTATGTTTACTAGAATGAAGTCAACAACATTCTCCTTCTTGACTTCTCTCAATGCAACAACTTCACCCCACTTTGAGAAATAATCAGTTGTTGCTAAAATAAACACATGGCTAGCAGAAGACTTTGGCAAAGATCCAACTATATCTGAAAAACCTAAGAGGGGGGTGAATTAGGTTTTTATCCGATTTTTAAACCTAATTCAATAAAAGACCTCTTTGACAACAAATATCAAACACTTGGTGTGCTAGTTGTGTGAGAAATAAAGTGTTCAAGTAAAATGCAGAAATTAGAGCAATGAACACAATGATTTATAGTGGTTCGGTTTATCCAACAAAACCTAATCCACTACCTTGAGTTACCTATTCAAGGATTTATCAAATCCTTTCACTAATCAAATAAATGAGATTACAAAAGAGGCTCACCCAATTCACCTTAGGGTTTTACAAATAACCTCTCAAACCAATCAAGGCTCACTCAACCCTTGAGTTTTACAACACAACCTTGATTATACAATAATCCCACCACTCTCCTTAGTGAATCCTAACACAACAATTTAATTCAAGGTTCACCCAAAGGTTTTACAAACAAACCTTGAATACAAAACAACCTACACAAGGCTCACCCTAACACTTAGGGTTTTATGCTACTTGCAACCTTGATACAATTACAATCAATAATAATAAGAGAGAGTTTGATAGATATCACCTTAATGTGAAGATATATCAATTTGAATCACAAACACCTCTTTGAGTAATGGCTTGTCAAGATTGCTCAAAATTCACCTTTGAATGTAAAAACCCTTCTTGATTGATTTTAACAAGATTGATGTTTAGAAAGGGTTTTGGAATGTTTCTAAGATGTTATAGGATCAAGATATGTAATGTTTTTGCTCAAAAAATCTTCTTAGAAAGAATTCCAAAGGTTTTGGTATTTAAAGGTTTGTTCCCAACGGTCAAAAATAAAGCTGTTGGAAACCCACTCAGGAAGTGCGGTCAACCGCAAATCATACTTGATCGTCCGCACCATCATCCTCAAGCTCATTGGACAACCACCGGATGATGATTTTTCATCCTCCGGTCGACCGGACTTCACCTGCGATCGACCTCACTTCACCTGCGGTCGACCTCATGGTCGTCCACAGGTTGGCAGATGAACAAATTTGACATCACATGCATCCACAAGATAAACTAACTTATGGACAATACTTGGACCACTTTAGGTCGATTGAAACATGTTTATTTG
Organism: Apocynum venetum; assembly: GCA_019593545.1. Lineage (NCBI taxonomy): Eukaryota > Viridiplantae > Streptophyta > Magnoliopsida > Gentianales > Apocynaceae > Apocynum > Apocynum venetum. The sequence continues at coordinate 2,913,131 of SRSM01000149.1, forward strand.
TGTATCAACAATACTCTAACACACAAATGATGATTTCAATCAACCATATAAGTTATGGTATCAATCCAACAAGAGTTTATGAACCACTTAAGTTTTGAAATCAAGATGCATGGTTTTCGAAATACCAAAACATATTTTAACATAAAAAACATTTTGAAATAACGTTTTAAGTTCATAGAGCAACCTTTAGAAACCATTACTCAATTAGAGGTAGAACTAGAGATATCAAAATATATAACTCTAAGACTATACCTCTAGTTCCTATCTAATCCAATAAAAACTAGTCTTCAAATCTTGATAGTCTTGACTTGTATACTTCCTTGAAGACTTGAAATCTTGTTGTTGCATGGATTAGATCATGAATCCAAAAACTCTATCACTTGTACAAATAAGACATTAGTCCTCATCAATGTTTGTCATTAATCAAAATTAAGACATTAAAAGCTTTAGGGCTTTCAATATCTAATCCCCAAGCGTCAAATGGTTAAGAAGCAACAGTTGAATGTACCAATTCAATAGGTTGACGAATGTAATTTGTATGGAATTGAAAAACTTTCACTATTGTAGGCCAATAATATCCTATTATTTTGATGTGAAAATGTAACTTTGGTCTAGATTGATGAGCATTGCAAACTCCAAAATGTGTTTCTTCAAGTGTTTGTTTTGCTTCATCATTTCCCAAAATGTGTTTCTTCAAGTGTCTGCTTCAAGTAGCTAAATCTTGGAGTATGTTGACGAATGTCACCTTTTTTCCTTGGTTCTTCGGGCAGGATACGACAACTCAAGTAATCTATAATTGGCTGACACAATTCTTTTTTCTCAATAAAACAAGCAGAAGGCGTATTCTACTTCATTCTCATCTTCATATTTCGTGTCTTCATCATCAAATAGTGGGGGCATAACCCAACTTTGACATAGATATTTGAGTTATCAAACCTGGCAATGAAAAAGTGGAAGCAAGCTTAGCTAACGCATCTGCTTATCGATTTTCACCTCTTAAGATATGTTCAAGATGTACATCACCAAATCATCGGATTATCATTCTTGCATACTTATAATATGGAAACAATTCAAGTTTCTTTACTTCATAGGTATCAAGAATTTGATTGATAACGAGCTTCGAATCTCCATAAATCCTCAATTGTAATTGCCATTTCGATGCCATTTCTAACCTAAGAATAAGCGATTGATATTCAGCAACATTGTTTGAGCATTGTTGAGTTAAAGTGAAAGAATATGCTAGCACATCTTCTTTAGAAGTTACAAAGACCACCCTAGCACCAACGCCATTTCAATGAGAATCACCATCAAAATACATTTTCAAGTAAGATAATGTTTTTGTCTGGTAGATCATCAATTAATTCCCATTTTGTCAGTATAGGATAATCAACTAAGAAATTAGCCAACATTGGACCTTTAACAGCTTTATAAGGAATGAAAATAATTTAAAATTGATGTAGTTGCAAATACCACTTACCAAGCGATCAGACAATACAGGTTTACTTATCACATACTTGATCGGATTTACTTTAAAAATAAACTTCACAGTATGAGCCTGAAAATAATGTTTCAAATTTTGTATAGCAAAAATAAAAGTCAAGCATAACTTTTCAATTGGTAAATACCTTAATTCTTTGGAGTCATTATTCTGCTCAAGTAGTATAAAACATTTTCTTTGTTATTTTCATTTTCTTGAGCAAGTAAAACTTCCACAAAATAGTTTTAGGCAGCAATATAAATAAGTAGAATGGTTTTCAGGTATTGGTGCTGCATTATTCTGGTGACTTCATTAAATAAGACTTGATACTTTCAAAAGCATTGGCACAAGTTTCATCCCCTACAAAGAGCACATCATTCTACACCAATTGAATAAATGGCTGGTATCGACCAACAAGATTTGAAATGAATCAATGTAAATAAGTTATTTTTCCTTGCAAACTTCTTACTTCATGCATATTGCGTGGCTCAAGCATTTTCAAAATGGCATCAACTTTTGTTTGATCAATTTCAATTCATCGCTTACAAACAATAAAGCCTAAGAATTTGTCAGAAGTAACTCCAAATGCACACTTTAAAAGATTTAACTTCAATTGATAACAACGAAGACGCTCAAAGACGTTTCTTAAATATTTAATGTGGTCTTCTCATTTTCTTCATTTTACTAGCAAATCATCAACGTAGCACTCAACAAGTTTATGAAACATATCATCAATAATTTTCTGAATTGCTCTTTGATATGTTGCTCCAACATTTTTCAAACCAAACGATATCACTTTATAGTAATATATTCATTTTGGAGTTCTGAAGGCAATCATATCCTCATATTTTAGTTCCATTCGTATTTGATTATAGCCAGATGAACTATCCATGAAAGATAATGTCTCATGTCCAGTAGTAACATCAACTATAAGTTCTGTGATTGGAAGTGGAAAGCCATTTTTTGGACAAATATTATTCAATTATTTAAAGTTCTGTGATTGGAAGTGGAAACCCATTTTTCTTTCTCACAAGCACAATTTTTGAAATCCATATTGAGTACTTGACTTCACAGATGAATCCAGTTTCAATAACTTTGTTCACCTCTGCTTCAATTGAAGGGATTAAGTCTGGTTAAAAATGACGTAGAGCTTGCTTCGCCGGTCTTGCACCTTGTTTAATAGCCAAATGATGAATACCAACTTTTTCATCCAATCCTGGCATTACTTTGTATGTCCAAGCATATTCCATTATTTAAATTTTTTTCAAAAGTTGAACATATTCATTTTCTTCATCTAGTGGTAAATAAGCACTAATATAAATTGGAGATCTATTATTGTCAGTGTCTAAGTTGACCTCCTTCAGCTCGTCCACAATGGTTTTGACTCCTTATTCAAGTTCGGGAAGAGTATCCTTAGCATCTTTTTCATCCAAAAAACTCTTCATCAACGAAGCTAATGTGATAAAATTAACCTACATTTTCTTCATTCTCTTCCCTTGGCTTAGTGTATACTATTGTATGTTGTTTCGCCTTTAATATCATGTCACAATTCACAAAAAATACAGTTTTGTCAAACCTTGAATCTTCGATTCAGAAACTTCAAGAGGAAGCTTGCCTAAACAATTTTGACTTTGATGATTATATCCAGCTTTGACCAATAATTTGTAGGCATTAGGATCAAAACTCTTTTCAATTTTCTTCATAGGTAAATCTTCATACTCCAACTTTGGTCCATGTTCAGGTTGCATAAATCCTTTAAGGATAGATATCATGTTTCGCAATTTTAACTTTAGTCAATGGGACAATAAGATTCTTAAATGTTTTGACTTTGACGAATGGTAATTGACTTTATTTTCTTAATGACTTTGGAATGTAATGCAAAACATGTGACCTTTGCAGAGAAGAAATTTGAGCAACTTTTATCTTTTTGCTGTCATATTGTTTTTGCATGCCATCTGCAAACTTCTTAACACTATTGACTTTTTTTTAAAAAAAATGTTTTCTCTTCAGAAATGACACTATCCTTATTGTAAACTCATTCACAGAAGACATTTGATCTGCCCAAAACTTTGTGGCTTTTTCACAGAGATAACATTTAACATTAGCAATGTAAGCTTCTGTTTCAGTAAATGGCTTGTCATCTGCCACAACTTTCTTTACAACTCCGTTACTTAGATATTTGAAGCATTGATAAAGTGTTGATGGTACAATTTCATTATCATGAAGCCATGACTTTTCTAATAAGATATTATATGATGTTTTGCAGTCAATCACATAAAGCAACACAATTGATTGCATTTCATCAATCAACAACTCTAGTTTGATTGTACCTAAAGTCATTTGTTCTTCTTGAATCATAAGTTGACTTTGAGAAAGTTCATATGTTAGGATAACAAGTTCTTTCAATATGCGGAGAGGAATTATATTGATATTGGAACCCCCATCCAACAATATCTTGTTTATTTTCTTTTCACGCCCATATCCAGACACAAAGAGTTGTCTATTATGAGGCTTTGATCCCAGCAACAAATCCTCATCATAAAAGGTAATCACAGTCATGCACGAAATTATATTCTCAGACAAACATCTTTAGAATTTGATGTAGTTCCTTCAATATTAGAGGATTAAGTAGGATTAGGAGTGACACTGGTTTGATTTGTTGTCACATTGTCTTCATTTTTTAGCTAACTCCATCACTTTATCTTTGAAGATGAAACACTTTTCAATAGGGTGATCAAGTAGGCAATAATACTTGCAGTAATTTGAGTTAGAAGTTCGTCTCGCCTTTTTCAACCACTTCATCTTAGGTAGCTTAATCAATCCAACTTTCAACATGTTATCGAACATTTCAGAAACATTAGAATCAAGAAAAAAATATTGTTTATGCTGCATGTCTTTCAATGTCAACTTTTGTCTTGCTTCATTATGTATAAAATTAACTATTTTTTTGAACTTTTTGCTTCTTTTAGTTGAAATCTTCATAGGTGCAACATTTGTTGCCATAGATTATTTGTTATTGGTTTAGGAGAAGATTTGCTCGTTTTGTTAAAATCTTACTTCTCATTCTTTCTTGGGTCAGAAATTAACCGTCTTTGATCACCATAGGTTAATATGTTTAATTCCATATCATCATCACGAGTTGCTAATTTTTCAAAAATTCTTGGTTGAATTCCTTTCAATATGTATTACAGACCTTAGTGCATACTTTGAATACATATCTCAATTGCATATCTGTTGCTTAGATGATCTCTGCAATCCAAAGTCAGACTCCTCCATCGATTGATGAAATCAATTATTGGTTCTTCATTCTATTGCTTAGCATGACTCAACTCGAACATGCTTACAGTTCAGCAAGTGCTATAAAATTGATTTAAGAACTCACTCTCAAGTTATTAATAATTGTCAATTGAACCCGGTACAAGGTTCGTGTACCAATCAAACACATTTCCCTTGAGAGACCTCACAAATTGTTTCACCAAAAGACCCCTATTTGTTTCGTCATTGTTACATGTTTCAACAAAATGGGCAATATATTGCTTGGGATTGTCATTTCCATCAAACTGTTGAAATTTCAAAGGTTGATAACCTACAGGCATTTTCAAGCTGTCAATTCTCCTGTTGTATGGTTTGACATAGGCAAAAGAAGATTTTAAACCTTATTCATACTTGTCTTTTAATGTCCCTTCAATGAAGTTCTTCAACTGACTAATGAGAATTAACCCATTTGAAGAAACCTGAATATTAAGATTGTTTTTCAGCAGACTTGTTATCTGTGAACTCATTCCGGATTTCACCTTGTTCATATACAATATTGTTGTTGGCCTTCTCAACATGTTTGTGCGCAGTATGACTTGACTCTCAAGTGTTCATTTAATTGAGCATTTGGGAAATCACAAGATCTTATTGTTTCGAATGTTTTACAAGACATTCAATGAGTTTTGTCAAAGTTCCTAGTTGTTCTTTCACAGTTGAAATATTTGCCATCGTGACAAGCATAGCAGATGGGGTTGTACCAGAATCTTCAAAGTATGACTTGTTCGCCACTGCATCTTGTCGAATGGCAGTCGTAAAGTCCGCAGTAGATTCAATCTCCCCTGCTTCGATTTTTGCAAGTTTGATCCTTGATCTAGCAAATAAAGAGTCTTTTCTATTACAACATCTACTCCCTTATTTACTCCAAGATCTAAGCTTGTGACATAAAACATAGGGTTGAACCAAAAGAATGTGTTTCGTGAATCTAGTGAACCAAAAGAAGAAGCTGTGCAAATTACAGCACAATATACACAAAGAAAACAAAATAATCAAGGTATCGATAGGCGCAGAGCAAATAATAGTGGCAGGACTAGTAGTCTTGGTGACCAAAATCGACACTATTTTTTCCAGTAATTATTCTCAATACTATAAGCCTTCTCAAAATGGTAGAGGCCGTTTTTTCCAAAGCAGCCGTCATGTTGGAACTTTTTCATCTCAATACACATGAACCCCTAACTTTCATGCTACTAGAACATGGAATTCATACAATCGAGGTCATTCATCAGTTGTGATATGTTAACTATGTGATGCACCAAGGCACAGTGCTAAATTTTGCATGACTTGAGGTTTGCCTTCTACCTCATTTTCATGGCCACAAGCTCACCTAGCGGACAATAGCCCTGATACCATAATTGATTCTTGACACGAGAGCAACTTATCATATAACATTCGATCTAGAGAATTTATCAACCCACTCTGACTATGTGGGTAATAAAGATATTGTTGTTGGCGATAGTAAACATGTCCCTATCTCTCATATTGGTATCTCTAAATTGATCTCTCCTAACAATTCTTTTACCCTACATAATGTTCTTTGCTCTCCTATGATTAAAAGCAATTTGATATATGTCTCACAATTTTGTAAACAAAATAATACATCTATTGAATTCTTCCCTTCTTCTTTTTTTGTGAAGGATTTGACTACATGGGCATCCTTGGAAAAAGGTCAGAGTAGGCACAATTTATACGAGTGGTCTTGTTTCGCATCTTCTAATGAATCCCCTACTATCCTTGTCACACTCTCTTTTGATTTGTGGCACCAACGTCTTGGTCATCCCTCTGCATTTATTCAAAAACAATATTAGATAGACATAATATTTTCTCTCTTCCAATGAATAAACCCTGTGATCCTTGTTTATGTAGCAAGAGTCATAAATTGTCATTTCATCATTCCACTATTAACTGTGTTAAACCTTTTTAGATTCTATATTCAAATGTTTGGGAACCAGCTTCAATGCTATCTCATTATAGTTTTTGCTATTATGTGATTTTTGTTGATTACTTAACGAGCGTGTCGTTGCATTATCAAATTAAACTGCAAACTTTAACCAACTTATGCAGTTAGCGCAAGTAAGAGTCGAACCCACAGGAACTTGTAAAATCTCAAAAAAAGTAAATTGATCGAGATTTGAGGGGAAATATTCAATTTTTATCTAAAAGAATAAAACTTTAAATAAAATAACTCACAAATCAATTAAGAATCAATTGATAGAAAAACGTTAGCAAGGACTTCGTATTTAGATTTTATTTATTCGGGACTAATCATTGATAATAACCTATTTGAGTAATGACTTAGAATTTCGCGTACCACAGCAAATTCTTATTCCTGTAAATTTAGGTTAAATCCCGAGAAGCACGACAAATTAACTTTAACATAATCAAACTAAATTACCGAATCGCTCGCATAAAATAATCAATTAAATTATTCAACTCGATGACAACATCAACACAAATTACATAAAATTAATGGCTGATTAAAATCATGCAAATTGTTTCAAACAATTCCCTATCAATTAATTAAACACATATTTAAATTAATCAATAGTTATTACTTTTGGTTACCGAAAATCGATTCTGCATAATCCTAGTTAATCAACTGTGTAAAACAATTAAGATGGCCAATAATAATTAAAATAACACAATTGATAGAATAAAATCAAGAATTGTTCAAATCTTCAAATAGAAATAATGATTCCTTGAAAAGATCGAATTTTTAATGACAAAACAAAAATCTCATATTCCTGAATAAAGTAAACCTAATACATGTTCTTGTCAACTATAAACATTTACTCACAATACATAAAATAAAACATCATAAAAAGATTAAGGGAAAGAGAGAAACTAATTAGTCAGAAATTCGATTTCCCAAGAAGCTCCAACCATTGATCTCCTACAATGCTCAGGAACAAAGTATCTAAGGTGCTTGACCCCCGAAACTAAACTATTAAGTCTTATAAATAGTTAGAAAAGGTCCTAGAGTTAATTACACAAGAGTCCTAAATAGAAACAACTTAAAAATAGCTTAAAAACTTCAATTCGGAGAGTGGACGCCCGAGAAAGCACAGTGAACGCCTGAGAGTCACTAACGCGTCCACTTGGACGCGTGATGCTGTCAAACTTCTGAGAGTAGACGCGTGATGTCTGATGAATGCATCCACTTCTTGGCCTTGCACGTCTATTCCCTCTTCCCACGCGTCCACTTATTCTTTCTTCCAAAAAAAAAATCATCTTCAAGTTTCCAATCTCTTCCAATTCTATCTAAATATCTTCTAAAACCTCAAAGGACCTGAAAACAAAAGTATAAGTGTAAAGAATAATTTAAAGTACAAAAACACATAATTAGCTAGATTTAAACTCAATAAACAACACGATAAACACTAGAAAACTAAGCTAATTATGGTTCAATCATTAGTTTACCAAATACTCTTGGTTATTTCCTTTAAAACAAAAATCTTATGTTTCTCTTGTATTTGAAATGTTCAAAAAATTGGTAGAAAATGTCTTTGAGGCCCATATTAAAACTCTATACACAAATGGTGGTGGCGAATTTCAGAGTTTATCTTCTTTTCTTTCTTCTTATAGGATTCAACATCTAATCTCTCATCCTTATACTCCGGAACATGTGGGCTCCGTCGAAGAAAACACTGTCATATAGTCGAAACAAGCTTAGCTTTACTTCAGAATGCCAACTTACCTCTTTGCTTCTGGACATATGTTTTTTGGTGGGTTGTATATTTAATTAATCGTATGCCATCTTTTCAAATTCATCCTTTTTCACCATATGGAAAGCTCTTCAAAACTTCACCTTCTTATACATCCCTACGTGTATTAAGGTGTTTATGTTACCCTTGGTTTCAACCCTACAATAAACATAAATTGGAGCCTCGTTCACGTTCTTGTGTCTATTTGGATGTCTCTTTCGCTCATCATGTTTTTCTCTATCTCAATATTAAGGCTCAAAAAATATTTATTTCTCATCATGTTATCTTCTTTGAATCCTTATTTCTGTATAAAAACAAAATTGTATATTTTCCTAACTACCCTTATTTTCTTCGTGTTTCCTCTCATTCATTAAGCTTATCTGCTCCAACGTCTCTACTACTCCAATCTCCAACAAATACTATTTCAACTCCTTCTCTAGTTCCACTATCTCCGCAATCTGATTCGTTGCTAGTCACCACTTTGACTGTCTTACCAGATGCTACTACCACAGTTCCTTCATAGGTTTTTCTTCCTCATCTTCTTATTTCTTGTCTAACTTAGGTCTATCTCATCTCATACCTATTATGCAATCACCAGCATCATACTCATTTGAATCATCACAAGTTTTTCCTTTATCACGACCTGTCACTCGAGCTTAGAACCATAAATTTAAACCCAAACGAATCCTTGATCTTCATACTACCATTGATTACATCACTACTGAACCTTATACTTTCAAGCAAGCTCACTAGTGTGCTCATTGGCACTAAGCTATGAATGGTGAAATCTTTGCTCTATGGACTAATAAAACCTGGTCTTTAGTGTCGTCATCTTCTTCACAAAATGTGGTAGGTTGTCGTTGGGTTTATAGAATTAAAAGGCATTATGATGGATATATTACTCACTATAAAGCCCGTCTTGTTGCAAAAGGATTTCATCAACGATCAAGAATTGACTTTATTGAGACATTCAATCCTATTACTATTAAGTTGGTTTTGTCTATTGCCCTTAGTCATGGGTGGAGTTGAGGCAATTGGATGTCAACAATGCATTTTTCAAGGAACATTGTCGGAGCTATCTTTATGGTGCACCCTTATGGTTTTTATGATCCTATCTATTCTCACTATGTATGTCAATTACATAAAGCCATCTATGGTCTAGTCAAGCTCCTCATGCTTGGTATTGTGAACTCCACACTTTCCTTTTACATTCTAGTTTTTGAAACTCTTAGAGTGATACTTCTCTCTTCAATTATCACTCTAGCTCTCTTACTATGTTTTTCCTAGTATATGTAGATGATATTATACTTACTAGAAGCTCATCTGTTGCTCTTCTTTAGTTTATTCACCAATTGGCCTCCTGGTTATCTCTTAAGGATCTTGGAAATCTTCATTATTTTCTTGGTGTTGAGGCTATTCACACTAGTCAAAGGTTATTTTTGTCCCAATACAAGTATATTGTAGATCTTCTTCAATGTACTAATATGCACAATTGTAAAGCTGTTAGTACACATTTGGGCTCTCTTCAATATCTCTCATTGACTCTTCCAAACATCTCATTTGTTGTTAACAAATTAGCACAATTTATACACTCCCCTTATGAAAATCATTGGATTGGTGTAAAACATGTACTTCGGTATCTTTAGGGTATTGCTCATTATGGTCTATTTCTCTCATCTCATTATTCTCCTTCTCTTCATGGATTCTCTAATGTTGATTGGATTGGAGAAGTCGATACATGTCATTTCACTTCTACTTATATAATTTTTCTTGATCGCAATCCTATAAGTTGGAGATCTAAAACACGATTCACTAAATTGGAGCTCCAATTCCGTCTTTCACTCTTAAATAAAACACATAGGTATTGACTTTTACTTTGTTTGAGATCAAGTTACTTCTCAAACTCTTTTTGTCACTCATGGCCACTTTCGTGATCAATTAGTTGACTCGCTTACTAAGCCCTTGACTCGAGCATCTTTCATACTATATCGAACCAATGTTGACATCCTTTCAGGACCCTTGCGATTAGGGCATATTACGAAAGATATTAGTGAAAAAGAAGTAAGAAATATTATTGAGGGACAAATAGAAAATATATCAACTATTCAACATTAGTAGAATATTTTATTTAACTTTATATTTTGTATGATTCTCATAGTAATTATATATACATGTATTCTTATGATATATAAACAATCAGCTCAATATAATTCAATTCAATTATATATATGAGAATTAGAGAATCCAAAGTAAAAATAAATAAAATAAAATAAATACGAAAAGACCGAAAACCATCCTCCGGCTCCTTCACCGGAGGATATAGTAGAAAGTGAAAATATAAATCCAGGGAGGCTCTGATGCTCTGAGAACCAGAAAGCGAAGCATGTTTATTCGCCCAATAATATCACCATCCTCCAATTTCAAATATTGTTCCAAGAAACCCATTTCCTCAATTCTGGTTTCTTCTTCTTCTTCTTCTTCTTCTTCTTCCTCCTCCTCTGTTCGCTTTTCTTCCACTCTTCCTAAACGCTCGCTCAGGTTTTATCTTCAGTACTTCAGTTTTTTTTTTTTAAAAAAAAATACACTACAATTGTAAATTGTTTATTTTTTTATAAGTTTATGAATGCAGATTTGCAGTGCTTGGTGCTGGCTTTGCTGGGTTGTCTGTAGTTTGGCATTTGCTGCAAGTATTCTCTCTCTTTCTTTTCCAGAATTTCTATTTGTTTTTGCGTGTCTATTCTTGGCGGTCGTGATTGTTTTTGTTTTACATGGTATAAAAACATGTTTATATGCATTACAGGGAGAAGCATGTTTTTTTATTTTTTTAGATATCATTTATATAGAAAAGTTGGAGTTTTGCAAGTTTCCTGCATTATTTTCCTTCTTCAAGTAAGCACCCAAAGCTGTCTTGATGCGTCATCATAGGAACATATTCTGATAGAGCTGTCCATTTAGATGCTTCTTTTTTTCTTTTTTCTTTTTTTTTTAAAAAATATTTATCTAATTCAGAAATTTAACTTCTTTAAAATAACCCCATCTTTTGCCCAATGTAATTTTCTTTGGGGATTTTTTTTTTTTGTGGCTTAAGGAATTTATTGAATAGAGAGTAATTTTATACTATATAATGTTCTTGTTGTTTTTTTTTTGGGGGGGGGGGGGATCTCTCTAGTGTAAATTTCTTGTGTTTCTGTCTTTCCGCTTTTTCCCTTCCCTATTTTTCTTATTGTTGGTAACTTTCATTTCCAGAACTGTTCTAAGGAGCTGCATTTGTCAATTGACTTATATGATGAAATTGGTATTGGAGGAGGTGCATCTGGGGTGGCTGGTGGACTCCTCCACCCTTACACTCCTAAAGGTTTGTCTGTCCAAAAACATTTTGAGAAACTTCATTGGTCTTGCTAGTTATCTTGCTTCATCCTTCCTGGATGTTAGGCATTTTGATCGTTCAAAAAGTTATACACTTTTGTCATTTGATCTTTTCCTGAGTTAAGAGGTTCCATTTTGTAGTTAAGCTTCTTTGGCAGGGTGAAGCGTGCTGGAGAGAGACTTTAAGGCTATTACGTGTTGCTGAAGAGGCAGAACTCAGCAAGGTGTTAAATGAAGAAGAACAAGAACTTGTCCAAAGTTCAAACTTCTCTATTGTCAGGAGAAGGTGGTTTGTTTCTTTTTGCTGTGATTTTGACATGAAGCAATTGCTAATATTTCCAAAGAAGTTGGTGGAGTTAGAATTTTAGATTAGAAAATTTTTGTTCGAAATGACTTGATAAATAGCATTATAGGTTGCCGTCTGAAGTAACTAAGTATTGGCTCCGGTAGATATTCAAAATCCAAACGACAGAAACTTTTTGAAGTATTTGGGCATCCTTAATTCTACTCAGTACCAGAATAGTCTCCTGATTATGGGTTCTTTTTAAGGAGATACTTTCCTTACATTAAAATTTGTAATGCAAATTTTGAAATTTTAATGGGTAATTATGCAAATATAATTCTATATGTTGACATTGCTCAACTCACAACGTAATTGTTTCTTTGTGTCTCGAAGTTGATAAAGTTACCATCTTGATGAGGAGGACAGAATATGGCCAATTAAAGAAGTGATCATCATTTTTTATTTCTGTTGGAATTCTACTAAGCTTGTTGTAGTCATGTGGTAACTGGTTAATATAAATTAACTACAATATTAAGTATCTGATAAAAGATTGTTTAAGGATCACTGATTAGAGAGGAAATGTTAGTTGTTTCTATGGTAATCTCAAAAGGTATGGAAAGATACCAGACAATATATCTCTTACTGAATGTTAGTTTTCCAAATTAATCTAGTCAATATGCAGGTGGAAAGCTTATATGATTCCTAACTTTTGTCAGGGATGGAATTGTTCATTAGCTGATAAACTCTTTACATGATCTCGTAAAATTTATTTTCCATAAATTACTAAAAAACTTTCCGTAAGCTCTGCAATATTCGTTTAATATATGTCATGGCAACCAAAAATTTAATAGAGGATACGGTGGCTTGTAACCTTTTTTGGACACAGGAGATGAGTCATCTGCGTGGACCCTGAGATGGTGGGGACTGGGGAATTGTTGCAGGCCCTCTAACCAGTAATCTAAATGAAATATATGAAGTAGGATGAACCTCCTTGTGTTGAATTTGAATAAAATGATGTTTGTTGTTTTGCAATCTATTAAGATTTCTGGTTCTACAAGATTTACTGGAGTGGCAAACTGTAGAGCTTCTGTTTTCACAAGAAAAATTGTCAAGAGCATCTGCTTTAATAGGTTATTGGGTAAGTGAAAGAATGTGAACCCTTTTTCAACTGATGTACCTAGAAATATTTATCCCTCTCCCATTATGGAATTGACTGCCCAATACCTTAAATCTTGCAGAATAATAGCAACATGGATATGATATTTTTCAATTTTCAGACTAAAAAATGTATTCATCTGTTTAACTGATAGTCCCTCCATCCCTAAATATTTTTGCAATCCTTAAATGTCAGTATATTTACCTAAAATACCTTTAAATTTAATTTTCTCTCTCTCATCTATGACTACAATTTTCACTCTTTTTAAAGAGAGAGAACATTATATAGAGAGTAAGATTGAAAAAAGTATCATAGTTATATATTGGCAATTGTAAAACAACTTATATTTAAGGATGGAGGGAGTAGTTTCCAAGGATTTTCCTATTTTGTTTGGTTTAGTGACAAATTAGATGGAAGCACAATCTTACAGATGCATGCACATAGTTTATCATCTTGCTGCATTCATTTTAAGGGTAAGCATCTTTGATTACAAACCACTACAAAATGAGTTGGAATTAGTTCTCTACCATGTCAAGCCATACACATGGGAGTATTTCATGGCATAAGAACCGTGAAATTTGCTCAATGTTTTTCTTGTTGCAGCTCCTATTAACATCCACAACTCCTTTTTAATATCCTTCTGCGAGCCAATTCTATTAATCTTCAACAATTGTATGCATTGGTTCGTGCCAATTGTGGAAAATTAATTTTCCCTACGTAAAGTACTTGCTGTATTTGAAATTTGATTACGTTTATGCCACTGAATTTATTTTGATTGTTGGTAGTGACTTTTGTTGTAACATTATTTCTCAGCACCTTATATCCGTGATTTGATTTCTATTTTCTTAGGAAGTTAATGCAGCAGGCACCAGATTCTTCAATTAACACTGTCTGTTACTTATGAAATTGAAATTTGCTCAAACTTCGTATGTCTTGATTTTTTTTTTGTTAATTGCGGCTTCAGGGGTATCCTGAGACCAGCTATCAGTGTAAAGAACATGCAAATGATGTGCGATGTAAGTTCCTCTTAAATCTGATGGCACATGGAAATTTTAGAACATGGTTTTTACTTTAAAATAATGCATATTAATCTTCTTTCTATTAGTAGAATGCACAGAAATGCCTCGCTAGTTGCAAAATAAAGTCCTTGAACAAGGATGCTGCAGGAGATCTTGTGCCTGGGTTGTGTGTTCCATTTGATGTGGCCTTTTACATGCCAGAAGCCATCAGCATTCATTCTCAAAGCTATCTTAAGGTTTGAGAAATTTTTTTGTAATTGTAGCTTCTACTATTTGGATCCCTTCTAACATTTGTTGACTTTGTTTATCTTCTGATCTCCAATTAGGCACTCTACTTGGCATGTAAAAATGCAGTCAAAGATATGTCTGCTTGTGGTTTTGCATGCAGAGAATTTAATTTCCATAGGAGAGAGATTGATAATCTCCTAGAGTTTGCAGGTAACTGGAACTTTCAAAAGCACATGTAATTTAATGTGTTTTTAGTTATCTAATTGCAACTTTCAGAAGGCATCACGCAGAAAGCCTCAACATGGGAATGGTCTAATGCGCCCTATCTATTAGTTTTTACCAGTTAGAATATAATATGGTTTTATCAGCCTTCCTATTATTTCATTGGTGTTCTCTATCCCACATGGTCACTGGGCTGACACATAAACAAGATTGCATTAGCCTGTGTGTGGTTATGTGCACGTAACACTTGTATCTTTTCCCCCACAGGAGAAATTCTCGTCTTCACTCTTCTCATTTACTACATTATCCCTATAAGAGGGAGGTAGGCTTCCAATTGTATTCTAAAATGGCATTCACATGCTTCTTGTCTACCTTCAATTAGTTACGACTACAATTGAGTAATATTTATTGGTTTTTCTTCTTGATCTGTGTAACCGTCTCTCCAAATCAGCAAAAGATAGCCTAGTCATTAGTTTACCTACTTATAAATGCCTCAAAATAGGACTGCTATCTCTCTGTTGGGGTTGATGTCATTACTAGCCTTATCTATATGATAACCCAATATTTGTAAACTGAGCTGAAGACCTGATATCCAATATTATTTTGTTTTATTATATTGTCTGAGTGGAACTCAAAACAAATTGTTGTTGTGAGCTTCTATTTTATTTGCATAAAGAACGAACTGATTTACCATGCTAGATGGATTGACGATTAATGTTAAGAGCAGAATATTTAAACTCTTAGGATGATTTGTGGTTATCATATCTGAATTGTGGAGATGGAAGCATATTCTTTTTTTCTTTTTTATTTTTTATTTTTTTTCAGGAGAATACAATGCGGTGATCATATGTCTAGGGGCCAGAACAGGCTTTCTGCCGGAGTTATCTGGAAAGCTACCATTGAGGACATGTAGAGGTGTTGTTGCTCACCTACGTCTGACTGATACTGTCAGGTATTCCATAATCTTGCATACTGTAAGATAGGCTTTTATGTTTTAATACTGTAAGATTTCAAAGATAAAAACGCAATTTGTAATTAGTTTGAAGCTATTAGATGACTAAGGCTAATTACTATGCCACAGGGCTAAAGCAGTTTAATTCTTGAAGTGACTTAAGAATCAATTGGGTTGTTTTTGATGTTTTTCTTCAATTGGGTTGTTTGCCAGACAGGAAAATAATATTTCTGCAATATATATATATATATATATATATGTAAGCCTCCAAAGAATCGTGTCTCTAAAACATATTTCTTGTTTCAGAGAAAATTATCCGGAGCATAGTCCATCCATTTTGTCGGATGCATGGCTTTCTGTACAGGGCCCTCGAAATATGCATATGGGCTCAACATGGGAATGGAGTTCGACAAATTACTCAAGACATGTTCCTGTTAGTGAATCTTCTAAAGCCCTAGAAGAACTTCTACCGAAGGCTTCTGCTGTATATCCAGCAATAAAGAACTGGGAAGTCACTGGAGCTGTTGCAGGACTAAGGGCAATGCCACCACTCACTCCCCATGGATCTCTTCCGTTGTTGGGATCAGTAGATAACTTAATAGGAGGAAACCATGATTGCAAATACTGGTTATTTGCAGGGCTTGGTTCAAGGGGGTTGTTGTATCATGCTTGGCTTGGTAAATTGTTGTCGCAGGCTGTAATTTCTTGTAATGAAGAGTCTCTCCCTTCAGAATTGACTTCTTGGAAGCAAAAAGCGAGGCAATAACAAGTATGGTTTTTGTGTTTTCATGTTAACATCTTGGGAAACCTATATTACACAATGAAGCAATTGTTGAACAGTGATTCATCAATGAAATGGCAAAATTACCTAAAATCTTATCATCACTACAACTAATACGAGCTTTCTTTCTTAACAAAGACTAACAAGATACGGATAATAGTTACTGCACATTTCACTGGCACACAAAAACATCCAGAAAGCCTTCTTCCAGACAACTTTACAGGACACTACCTCGAGATGATAGAATAGAGCATGAAATTAAGCAATACATCCACTGTAAATTTGTAGCTAAGATTGTTTCCATGTATAAATCTGTCCCCCGCCTGTAGCACCAGCAAGCATCCCAACCTCGTATGGATGAGAATCGAACCGGCATGGAATGGCAGTCATGTGTTCGCTCAGTAAAGTAGCAATAACATTCTTTCCAGCTGTAGAGATAACATCAACTCCTCTTTTGAGATTCCCAATGAAGATGTATGAATCATCCCAACCCCATATTCCTCTGATCCAACAAACATATGTATGAATTTTAGGGAAATGATGGATTGTAAAGATGTGAAACATATAACTGCAATAATATTTTGTCAATGGGTAACCACATGAATCATCGGCAAATGGCATTGGCATCTCTTATGCAAGTTTAGAAGTTTCCATTTTCGCATCATAAAAGAAATAAACCAAACTTAGATTATATGTCGCATGCATCTGACGAAACCTCCATCAAGTTTAGAAACAAAAAATGTCATAAAGAACCATAAACTAAATCTAAACAACCATTCCTTAAACAGATCAAGATCCCAGAAAGAAAACAGAAATGTATTCACAAAGCTAGTCCAGGCATACAAATGACGAGCTAAATGATGTTCAAAAGGTTCATTTTAGGTCCAATTTTCTTTGGACTCATCTTACATGAGGTTGTTGCATAGCAGTATTTTATTTGCAACTGTGCATTTATTGCCAGTTATTTTTCACCGCACAAGCTTTAGATAAAAGAAAAAAAAAGGAAAAAAGAGTTGGTTACCAATCTCTTCATTTTCCAGTTCACTCTTCTGTTTATCTTATTAAGCATTCAAAGATAAGCATAAAGATGACTAAATATATAGCATCCATATAGAGTCCCACCCCATTCGTAGGGTAAGTTGGAGATGTTGATAGTAGAGGCTACTAGTCTTGAAACCCAAGTATCCATCTAGAAATGCATCCAAACAGGCAGAGCGATATCCAAAGAAACAGCATAACTTGTAATAACTATGTCTATAATGTAAAAATGTCATTAATCAAATTCATCTACTGACTGTTTATCAGAAATACTCCCTCCATGTATGATAATACTGGTCATATTTTGGAGAGAGACATGGTAAAAAAGTGAAGGATCTAACTTCCATGAAACTTTAATGAGAAATATTAAAATGGCCTTTTATGGATTTACTTGAATGGTTTTCATTCTTCATTAGGTGGAACTCAGCAAGTAGAAGGTTTCAAGAAGGCTCCTTGACTTTTATATGATTTTGTCTTGGAAATGATTAAGGATAATGTAAAGATTGAACGGAAAAATATAATAAATGTCATCTTGATTTCATAAAGATTCCGGAATTTTATAAGTATTCAGGATAGGAAGTATTACTGTGTATCCCATCTTAAGAAGAAAGGTGATTATTTTGTTGCCAACAATTTTAAAAAAGAAAAGAAAAGAAAAAGGGATACCTGAATGGAGAGATCCATCTGCCTGTTCGGTTGTTGTGAGATATCATAGATACATCTTCATAATTTTCTCCACTTAAAAGACCAATTTTGTCATCGATACTGCATGAGAAGAAGCAAAGATGAATTTGACATGGGATAAGTAACGAAGGAAAGATAAAGACAAGGAGATATCTGAGACGAGACTCTCTCCTGAAAACAAACAAAAACATAAACCTAAAAACTCAAGTCTTATTCACCACAAATTCAAAACATCTAACAACTATAGCACAAGTAGCAGGAAATAATCTTTCAAAAAACTAAATATAGCTTAATTCAATTATATGAAACAGAAACCATATGCAAGAAGGGTCAATGACTCTAGAAGTGACAATTGTCTTTTCGACAAGAACTTTTTAAGGTGAAGATATTCTACAACAATTCTTTCCATTGATAACATTCAAGCATCATGTTCAAGAATCTTTCAGCATAATGAAAATAAAGAGCATCCGTGTATATGAGAAAGAGAAGGGACAATCACTGAATGTTTCATGTCTAGAATTAAAATGATATGAATGAAAAGCACATTAGTCTTTAAAAACTTCATTTACGCTTTGCTGCCATCTTACTTGCATGAAGTCAAACCTCCTTACCTTGTTGTGGCAAGCAAGTTTCCAGAAGGCGAAAAGTAAGCTGAATGCACCGCTCTTCTATGGCTAACAGTTTTCAAAGATTCTGTCCCTTCTGCACCAATGGTTCTCAAATCCCAAATGCAGACAGTGGCGTCTGTAGAACTCGTTGCCATGATATTTGTGTTCTGCAAATTGAAATCTATTGTGTTGATCCTATCTTCGTGCAAATTCCATGAAAATACAGATTTTCCAGATCTTGCATCCCAAACGCTCATTTTTCCATCAGGCCCACTAAAATACAAGGAATTCACATCATCTGGCTTTTGAGATAAAGAAAATACACCATAATCACTGGAATGTACCAAATCAAATATCCCTCTTTCAATATCCATCAATCTGACAAATCCATCATATGAGCAACTGAACATCTGCAAAGAATTTCAGAAACATAGATCAAACAATGTCCACATTTTTGTTCACTAGAGAAGGCAAATGAACTAAATGAACTACATGTTAGCATTTACTTGTTATCTGTACCTAACTGAGAGGAACATAAAGCAACAGTAATAATGCCAATTGCCAAGTCTCATACTTAAGACTACGCGAAGTCATTTAGCAACAAATGTAAGCAAAGTTAATATCGTTTAGCATCCTACGGTTAAATCATGAGACTCAAACAGCCAGATGACATAATATGTTCCAATTTCCCATAGACGGATACCTTTCTTCTTGAACCTAATTTCTTCTGCTTCCGTTTTGAGAGAAGAGGTAGAGCTCTAAGCAACCACGTTTTTGTTGCATTAGATCATAGATGCCAGTGCAGGTTATATGGCGAAACTTCACCTTCTCCTAGGTCTTTTATTTGTAACTCAGCAGAACAAAAAACAAAAGGCAGGCGAATATAATTGCAATATGATCAAGTTCTGATATGTTCTACTACACTCTGTCCATTACAATGGCAGAGCCCAATTATATTATGGATAATGATAATGTGGGTTCTTCATCTTTAAAGGAACAAAAATTTTCAACTGAAATTCATACATCATTTGTGCAATATGAAGAGTCCATACCTTTGATAAGGAAAATGAATCGAATACTATCCCCGAGACTGGTGCAGAATGCGGATGATACAGATAAATTCCATTTCCATCCTTATCCTCCGCATTAATATTCCAGAAACCAACATCTCCCTCCTTGTTCCCAACAATAACTAATGTTGTGTCTCTAGCCGGAAAAAACCTCACAGTAAATATTCTTCCAGGCACAACACGTGCTACATATTCTGGTTCCAGTTTCAGCGCCTCAATATCAACTGAACTCCTTGCCTTTCTCCCTCCTCTCAAACTCCGCAATTCCTCATTTCCCTCCACTCTGTTGTTTGGATCACATATGCCATCATCACCGTTACTCAGTTTGGATTTTCTTGAACAGCTCAAAATCGTTTCAATGAGCTTTGTATCTGAGCCCTCCGTCCTATACGCATTTTCCATACTAATAGGCCCCTTTTCATAAGCCTTTGTTTTTAAGTTCAATTCTAAGTCCACTGTAGGGCCTTTCCCAGATATTGACTTTGGAGTTTCATCAAAATTATCTGTAAGGCCAGCAGCAGTAGAAGAATCTGGCGGCACTCCTCGGGTCCTCAGAGACCTTCGAAGAACAATCGGGCTTTCTGTCCTCTGCTTCTTCTCAGGGCTCAATTTGTAAGATCTAATTTGAGCTCTGCCATAGCAAACACACAAAGCGCCAATAAATGAAATCATTAAATAAACACATAAAAAGAAATGTACAAAACTCTGAAGGCCCCAAATAAGGGAATAATCTAAAAAACGGGCATTCTCATTTCTACATAAAACCCAGTATGGAAGAATGGTCCCAAATAGATGAAAATTAGAGGGACTTCATCCCAAAGAAGAGAAAATCTACCTTTGGGTTTTAATGGCAGCAGAGAGTTGGGAAACTTTAGAGTGGATTTTGAGGGCAGCAAGCATTTCATCATTGCGTTTAATGTTTTCAAGCCTTCTCCTCTCGTATTCAGTTAACTTCTGAGGCGCCATAAAGCAAAGATTCAACCTTCTTAGGGCAACAGAAACTAGAAGAAGAAGCAAGAAGTTAAAAAAAGAGAAACCTTGGGGGGATGTTGTTGGAATTGGGAAAGTGATTGGTGAGTAAGGCGGGAAAGAGATTTGGCGGGAGGAGTCGTGGACCCTTCTGGAATTTCAGTTTTCCCGAGGTAGTAAAGAACATGAATGCAGTATGACCCACTTACCATCCTGTCCTTAAAACTTCATTTAGAAATACCAATGTAGAAAATTGAAAATTGAAGAAATTAGCAATGGAGTATACTAAACTATTCATTAGATATATTTTTTTGGGGGAAATTTATTCCGAAAACACTTAAATTAAGAATTAAACTTTAACACAAATTTTTTATCGTCCATGTTTAGTACTCTCTACCACAAAAATGCTTCAATTTTGCTTTCTGTCTTTTAATCTGTCAATTACATTTCATTATGGGCTATTTTTCCATTTTAAAAATTAAAAAATCCTTTTATTTTTCCTTCATTCATCTTCATTTTTTTTCCTCTTCTTCAAACCAAATCCTAAATTTGATTTACAACCAACATTGACGCTGCACCGTTACAACCCATCGTTGTTGCCCTTGCCACTTCTGCCACCACCACATATGCATGGTAGCAAAGTTCCGTAACTTCACACCAACAAAATGCCAAAGGTTCCCACAATAAAAAAATCTTTCATAGCTCTAATATCCTAAAAAAATTTTAGGCCAAAAAAATATATTTGACAGACTAAAATTGTGCACTAACGGAATGGTAAACTTGGAATGTTTTAAGAGTTGGAGTAATAAAACTTGGATGAAAAAAAAGTGTTAAAGCTAGATTTTTGAAAAGTTTAATTTGTTTTAAGATAATTTGTCATTTTCTTGGAAAAAAAATGATAGAAAACTTACCACCTACACTTTTCAAATTTTATTTTTTACCCTCTTAACTCTTTTTCAGTTGATTCTTCTCTCAAACTAAAAAAGTTATAAAAAATTGCACTTCCTCCTATTATATTATATTATTTAAATGCAAATGAGATGATCATTCATGCCTATCACATGGCTTTTAAATGAGCGTAGTATAATAACAAATATCAAGAAATTCTAGAAAAATGTTGTCACATTTTAAGATGAGTAAAGCTTCTCAATTGCCATTTCCTTGGTCTGGCTCGGCCACCCGGTTTGTCACCCTATTTTAGTTACAACTTAACAAAAAGGCATTAGCAGCTTGGTTTCCACCATCTTCACAACCTTGTTTGAAGTTAATGTAAATGGCTTTTTTTTTTTTTTTTTATCTAGTGGGGGTTTTCATGGTGTCATTATCATAAACAAATATGGTAAATTTGTTGTAGCATCATCTAGCGTGGGATCAAAAGGAGTTTTGAAGGTACACATGCTTCCAAGAAGTGGAAGGTAGGAAATGGATCTAGAGTCAGATTTTGGGATGATAGATGGTTGTGGATAGGCCTTTACTTGAGATATGTACAACACTTCCTCCCTCGATATGGCGCAACAAAGTTGTGGATTTTTGGGTTAGGAATGGTTAGAATAAGTTAGCTCTTCATGATTATCTTCCATTGCACATCTTGGTCACACTTTGAAAGTTTCCCCTCTCTCCAACTGACCAACAAAACACAATGATATGGTCTGCTAGCTATATTGATAAATTCTCCACTAGATCAACTTATATCCATCTTGTTGGGACACAGGACCATACTAACCATTTCAATTGGAAGAAAAATTGGGAACTTCCTAGATCTTCTCGTTACTCATTGTTGTTATGGAAAGTTGCTAATGACCGACTCAAGACTAGTAAGTTCTTTTTGGGCCGACATATTGCAGATTCCCCAATTTTCCCAAAGTGTGGACTGGAGGTGAAAAGTACTTTACATGCTTTAAGGGACTACCACAAAGTTAAAGAAGTTTGGAATTTTTTACTCCCCAAAAAGCTCAGCATTTTGGAGATGTAATATAACCCAAGAGTCCATAACTTTCAATTTGGGCACAACATGGACGAAGTGGAAATGTCCAAGGCATTAGAATATAATGTTCTCCTAGACCATCCATGCTATGTGGCATACTAGCAACCAAAGATACAATGGATCAACATTTCCTTTCACCAATAAATCTCTATGTTTAGTGCATAGGATATTGATTAAAGTATTGAATGTGATTGTTGTGCAATCACAATAATTAAACAATGGCCTAGTGGACTTTGGTTCTTTGTAGCCACATTTGTATATTCTTTGCTCAAAAAGTAATACATATTATTGTTTTGGATTCTCAAATCTTGCTTGTGTGGAAATGACTCAATTAAGATTCGACAATGTCACTGTAGTTTTTCTACTTGGAGTCAAATTGTCTCAGTTTTTACAACTTATTCCTCACAAGAAAAAAATGTTTTTTTTTCTTCTTTTTTTTTTTTGGATGACTAGGTATCCAAGCTTGTGCCCACCTAACCTTGCATGTGGGTGATCCTCTCTCTAAGTTCACCCGCTATATAAGTTCAAGCATTGATAGATCATATGCGCCCCTCTAATCCTGGGAGTAACCCTCCATCATAGTTCACCCACCATGTAAATATAAACGTGGGTAGGTTATACATGTCAAAGCATGGAATTTAGTCCAATGCACTCTCTTTGCATGGCATTAGGGTAGTTTACGCATGCTAAGATATGATATTCAGTATGTTATACTCTCCTGGGTAATAGGATTCCCCATCAAGTACGACAAGTATGGCCTTTAAATTCTCCTGTTGATATTTTGATACTTTACCACTACACCAATTCATGTTGGGGCAAAGTAGATCTCTCTTTACTTGGAGGCTCTATAAATAAAGCATAACAAATATAAAATAAGGACAATATTTAAAACAGATAATATTAGGCGAGATTCTCAGCCATAAAAAGAAATAAAATAAAAGCTAATTAAATTGGACGAAAAACCTCCCAATTATTTAACTAAATAAACATAAATAAAATATAAATAAAACACAAGTAATATTATTGGGATATAGAACCTCTCAATTATTTAACTAAGAAAGTAATAAATAAAAATAAGAAATAAAAATATTGGGTGGAAAACCTCCCAAATTTTCGATTATTTAAGTCCTTAGTAAAATCTCAAAATCTCAAATATTAAGTCCTTAGTAAATGTCATTGCCAAGATAAGTTAGTTAGAGTCATAAATAAAATGAAGAATTCAAGAAATAAAATCAAGCATGAAAGAAAAACTTTCCTTAATTTCCTCGGTTGACTTGATTCTTTGTCCAAAAGTTCTTCAAAAACAAATTATAACTAATATAAACTAACTGCATATTATTTAGAAAGAGAAACTATAAAAAAAACTACAACGACAAAAAATGTAGAAATAGCTAGAATATAGGAAAAAATATGGACGAAAATTAAATATTTACAAAGTTTGGGAGTCAAAATGGAATTTTCGAAAGTTCTTAGTGTCTAATGCAAAAGCTGAGAGTTAGTGGGACACATGGAGAGATCTAGTGCGTCCATGCCAGTTTGATCCAATGGTGAGAGCGGCTGAGTGATTTGGACCATGTATTGCATGTGCAGATGGTGCATGCATTGAGAATACAGTTTGTAAATGTGTTCCGTGACTAAGGTTGAAGCTTTTGAACTGTAGCCACGTGGTGCACGCTAGATCATCTGTCGGTGCTAACTTGGCGTTGACTAAACGGTTGACTTTTGACGTGGTTGATGATATGACATGTTGATTTTGATCGATATTTTTTTTGTTAGCTTCCAAATAATTTTCTTCAACATTTTCTCTTTACATTTATTTTCAAATTTGATCAATAAACTACTAAAAATCCTTCAAACAAATAGATTAGCAGAAAATAAAAAACATATTGATAAAACAACATAATTAAATGAAATTTAACCAAAATAAATTGATTAAATAGCATAAATATAGTTATTTTTCAGTTACATCATGGGTAAAAGTAACAAAGAAAAGTGTAAATGCAACAGGTGCGGGAAAGAATTTACATGTGCAAGTAAATCGGGAACCTCTCATTTGAATCGTCATATTCTTACATGTCATATGTTGCCTAAATATCATGATGTTGGAAATATGTTAATTGATCAAGAAGGAAAGTTGTTGAAAAGAAAGTGGGATGAAATGAAATTTATACAAATAATTTCTAAAATGACAATTGAACATAATGCTCAATTTAGAATTGTTGAATGGAGAAAGTTTAGAAACCTCTTAAAATTCATGCATCAAGATTGCAAGTTCATTATTGGAAAGATTGCTAAATGTGATTTGATGAAGACATATGATGTGGAAAAGGAAAAGTTGAAACAACGGTTGTGTCAAATTCCTGGTAAGGTGTGTTTGAGCTTTGATTGTTGGACTTTATGCACAAATATTGGTTATAATTCATTAATTGCTCATGATGTTGATGAGAATTGGAAGTTAATTAGTAAGATTTTAGCATTTGCTCATATGCAACCACCACATTCCGGGCATGCATTAACATTGAAGGAGTTTGAACTTTTGAAGGATTGAGGAATTGAGAAAAAAGGTTTTTCCATTACTTTGGATAATGCATTTTCAAATGATAGCATGCAAAATATCTTGAAAGAACATCTATACTTGTCAAATAGCCTATTACTTGATGGAGAGTGTTTCACATTAGATGTTCTGCTCATATATTGAATTTCATTGTTCAAGATGGTTTAAAGATTGCAAGTGGTGCATTTCACAAGATTAGACAAAGTGTGCATTATGTAAAGATATCAGAAGATAGGATTAAACAGTCTTTTCAATGTGTTGAACAAGTTGGTAGGATTGATACATCAGTTGGTTTGAAACTTGATTATCCTACTAGATGGAATTTCACTTATATAATGCTTGAGAGTACAATCAAGTATAAATGGGCTTTCCATAGTATGAGTGTAATTGATAAAAATTATAAGTGGTGTCCATCTAATGAGGAGTAGGGAAGAGAAATTTCAATATGTGAATTCTTGAAGCCATTTTATACACTAACCAATTTGATCTTTGGAACTACTTATCCTACCTCTAATTTGTATTTTGGAGAATTTTGGAAAATAGAGCTTCTGTTAAGATCCAACTTGACAAATGAAGATTTTTTCATTCAAGAGATGTGTCAAACAATGAAGGAAAAATTTGACAAGTATTGGAGTGAAAGGAGTGTGGTTCTTTCATCTGGAGCTATCCTTGATCTAACCAAGAAGCTAAATTTCTTGAAGTTCACTTATTTAAAACTTGATCCAAATGACTATGTATAGAAATTGGAAAGGGTTATGAAGGCACTGTATGCACTTTTAAAAAAGTATGATACTAAGAGTGGATCTATTTCTATGGCTTCTTGTTCTTCCAATGTGAATCAACTATCAACTTACATTAGAGAAGGAAAAACAATGAAATTATGCCTACACCATATTATGATGTAAATTAATCTTTAACTGTTTTTTTAAAATTTGTTTTATGCATATAATACAATAATTTATTCAATGAATTATTCATTTGATTATTTAATAGGATTTTGAAGAATTTGATTGTATGGAAGCTAAATACACCGGGAAGTCTCAACTTAACATTTATTTGGATGAGTCAAGGATTACAATTTCATGATGTTTTGAGTTATTGGAAAGACCGAAACACTAGATTTAGTGATCTAGCAAGGATGGCTCGTGATGTTTTAAATATTTCAATAACTATCATAGCATTTGAATCTACTTTTAGTATTAGCTCTTGTGTTTTACCAAATATAGAAGTTTCATGCTTGATGAAACATTGCAAGCTCTCATATGCACACGAAATTGGTTATATGGCTTTGTTGGTAAGTTGTTTTTGAAAAAAACATATTTTTACTAATTAACTTTTTGAATTAAATTATAGTGAAAGTGTTTGCTATAGAATTTGTTTTATCTCATGTATTTTTATGTCTAACTTTTATTTGATATACTTATTAACCTATTATAATTTTTATTTTAGATGATGATGATGGTGAAGAAGACAAAATTAAGGAAGTGCATCTTTCTAAAGTGGACTCTAATTCAATGTTGTTATTAATAGTGAAGTAGAAGATTATGATGATGAAGATTAGAGATTTGTTGGAACCACTAGGAAATATGTTTTTACTAGCCTACTGGCCTTTTGCAAGCAGTTTGATATTGTTGGTTGTTGGCTTGTTGTTTTTGAAGTTTTAATTGTATGCACTTTAATTTTCGTTTATTAGATTTGGATGGAATGGTATTGTTGTGTTGAATTGATTTTATCATTTTCATTTTTTTTGTGACTGGAATTAAATTATTAGTATTTGCTAGGAACTAGGATGAATTGGTTTTAGACTTTTAGTCATTGAAATAGAAGAAGAAAAAATTGGCTCGTATAGGGTTGATTGGCCTATTTGGGCTTTTTTGGCTTGTTTGAACCCATTTAGCCCTTCTAGCCCGTGGTCTATTTTGGCCCGAGATCTGTTGTGGGTTGGACTAGACTCTAAAAAAGTTAGCTCGAATAAAATCTTACCTACTTGGCCCACAACCCGAACGGGTTGGACTAAAATAGGTTGGGCTAACCCATTTCCCTACATTAATTTGTTGAACATAAGGACAAACTAGAAAAAGATGAGGGAGTTGTCTCCTTATCAAAATCACAAAACCAGCAATTTATGTCATTAATATCAAGAACTTTTGCCAATCTTGTTACTATTGGAAGAGTAAACGAAAGAAACTTCCAAAGAAAGTGTTTATGTATTCCATGTACATTGATTTTCCAAACCTTCAAACTTTCCTGCTCACATTAGAATAGAAAGAAAAGCAATCGCGGTTACTTTCTCTGTAGAAAGATTGTAGAGAAAAATCCCCTAACTTGGGGGGATCCATAATTTATCCCTATCTCATTATGGAAATGATTGCCCAATTGTTAGTAGAGGTCCCTCTGTAATTAGGCCTCCCACCCACTCAAATCTCACCAAGCTTTTGACTACCTAATTTATTAGGTAAAGAAACAAAAACTTGGTCAATTTGAGAGCCATGATTTAGCCCAAGCTTTGCCTATAAAAGGCATTCAATCCAAGTCTTCAACGAGAAACAAGCAAGGAAGCCAGAGAAATTATTTGAGGAATAGATAAATAGAATTATTTTTCTATGAGAGTTTTTTGAATTTTTTTTCAAAAAAGGGAGTGAAGAAAATAGTTAAGAAATATTATTTGGGAATATTTTTTTAAAAAAAATACTTGAGTGCTAATATTTATCTCATTTGTATTGACTCTAGTGTCAGTCTAGAGAAGACTTTCTTTGTATCTATTATTTAAATTAATGGAAGCATATTTGGAGTTTGAAAAGTGGACGCAAGCCAAAATAAAATGTGAACCATGTTAAATTATTAATGTAATTTATTTGTTGATTATTCTTATTTTGCATTTATCTTGGACATAATAAATCATTTATGCCCAATAAATGGTATCAAAGCTATTGTTTGTTAGTTCCATAAAATTCTCAGTATGCTTTGTGGTTGAAGCTTTAGCTGATCTTTCATTTTAGAACATGAAAAACCTAAGAGGAAATGAATTAGGTTTTTAACCGATTTTTGCAATCTAATTCAATTTTGCACTTATAAGATAACAATTATCAAACACTTGGTATTCAAACAATGTGTGTAATAATGTGTTCAAGTAAATATAGAATTAAAACACAAAACACAATGATTTATAGTGGTTTAATTTGTCCAACAAACCTAATATATTACCTTGAGCTATTTACTCAAGGATTTCACAAAAATCTTTCACTAATCAAGTATAAAATACTACAAATGAGACTCACCCAATTCACTTTAGAGTTTTTACATAAAACCTTCCCCCCAATCAAGGTTCACCTAACTCCTTAAGTTTTACAATATAACTTTGATTCTACAACAATCTATAATACAACAATTAATGAAATCACACACAAACAAGATAATCACAATTTATCTTCAATTCAATACTCAATCTAATCCTTAGAGTTTTAAGCTAAATGTAACCTTGAATATGTTTATAAGAGATGAATAAATATGGTTTTATATCACCTTAATTGTGAATATATATCAATTGTAGAACATAGACCTCTTTCAATAACAACTTCACAAGATTGCTCAAGAACACATTTAAATGCATAAAACCCTTATCGGATGATTTTTACAATGTAGATGTTTTGAAAAGGTTTAAGAATTTTTCTAAGATGTTTTATAATAAATGTGTATCCAATTTTTTCTCAGAAAAATCGTGTTATTTAGTTTTTCAAACATTTGGGTATTTATGTGTGTGTTTCAACGGTCATAAAAATAATTGTTAAAATCTCACTCATAAGACTTGTGGTCGACCGCTACAAAGCTAAGTCGTCTTCTATATCGTCTGTTGGAATACCAAATTTCTCTGGATGGTTAGCGGACGATGCTTGTTATACAACGATCGACAACTTGAATGTTCACTACATCATCAAACTCTTCTGGATGGTTAGCAGATGATACCTAGTATACACCAATCGACCACTAGAGTGTCCACTACATCACCAGACTCTTCTAGATGATTAGCGGACAATGTCGGCTATCATTCAGTTGACTGTTAGCATAAAAAAGTCATCTTCAAGTTTTCCAAATATGTAATTTAAGTTTTCAATTAACTTTAAAAGTTGTGAAACCTATTTAATAAATCTCTAAAGCGAATGCGTGTATTTATAAAACCAATTTAAATACATGTGATAAGTTTTAACTTATAAAACACATTTAAAAAAACATTTTAAATTCATAAAGCAATTTATAGAATTATTATTCAAATAAGTAAATTAGATATATTTAAATGATATTAACATCTAAAACTATATATCTAGTTCATATCTAATCCATAAAATGTTTGTTTTCAATTCTTGATGACACATGAACTTCTTTGAAGACTTAAAACTCCGATCTTGCATTGATTAAATAATTGAATCCTAAGAATGTTATCACTTGTACAATAAAATCATTAGTCCTTATCAATGTTTGTCATTAATCGAAATTAAGATATTAAAAGCTTTAGGGCTTTAAAAAAAGATTTTATTAGAATTATTGTCTATCACAAGAGCTCGTGATGGATGCAAAGACTAGCAAGATGATCAACTTAAATAGCACAAACTATCACATGTGGAGAAGTAAAATTAAAGATATCCTATTTGTGATGAAAATGCATCTACTAGTGTTTGCAACAACTAAACCTGACTGTTAGTCGACTGAAGAATAAAAATTTGAGCACAAACAGATGTGCAGTTTCAACCTTTAATATACTGAAAACAATGTCTACAATCACATCTACAATGAGACTCATGCCCAGACGCGATGGAATAAATTTGAACATTTGTATGTATAAAAAACTGGGAATAACAAATTGTTTTACTTGACAAAATTGATACAATTGAAATACAAGGAAGGAACTACTGTAAAAGACCATATGAATGAGATGCAAGATATTCTGGACCAACTATCCATATTAGGCATAAAATTTGATGATGAAATATTTGCTCTAATGGTGCTAGCTTATCTACTAGAGTCATGAAAAACTCTGAATATCTTTATTACTAACACTGCACAAGATAATGTAGTAAATATAGAGTTTGTTAAAAGTGAAATTTTAAATGAAAAAAATATCACAAATCTCATCTTTTTTACAACCAAATGTTATGACGATAAATTCCAAGAGAATGAGTTAGACTAGGGAATAGAACCCTAGAGGAAAGAGTAGATGAAAGTCAAACAAATATGTTAATATTCAATGTCATTACTGTAACAGAATGCCACATCAAAAAGTTTTTGTCAAAAATTCAAGAATGAACAAAAAAATAACAAAGACAAGAAAGTCAACAGTAATGATAAACAAACAAATACCGTGTCGTTTATGATGAATATATTGTCAATTTTGCATTCCATGAGACCAGTTGACTGATTGACAATGGTGCTAATATTCATGTTACATCTTAAAGGGAATTTTTCTCATCTTATACACTAGAAGATTTTAGCATAATCAAAATAGGAAATGATAATATGTCAAAAGTTATTGGCATAGGAGATGTTTATTTGAAAATAGAGAATGGCACCATATTAGTCCTAATATATGTTAGGTATACTCCATATATTCGTCATAATTTAATCTCTACAAGAAAGTTTGATGATACAGTATTTTGTAATACATTTTTCAATAGCCAATGGTGACTCAAGGTACAAGGCATACAAATTTATATGTAATGAATGCAAAACTCTCTAATGACATTGTGAGTGTCGTGGAGAAACATGGTTGATTAAAAAAAATAGATATATTTTTATATAAGTTTATTATGTTATTTCTGTTTAATTTCATTTAAGTTATGTTATTTTATAATTATTTTACATTTCCTATATAATTTTTTTTTTGTTGTGTTTTTAGATATTTATTGTGTTTTTGTATAAAAAAATTGCTACAGTGGATGACACGTGGCAGTGCCACGTGTACAATGGAGCCTCGTCAGCACAGAGAGCAAATCAAACGACAATATGTAGAACTCGAGTTTCACATATACAAGAAACAAATTGCGAGGACACGTGTCATGCATAAAACATGGTGATGTGGCTGAATTTGGATGCATCTAGCCTTTGGCAACGACAAGACACGTGTCAGCATGCGCAAAATGGATAGTGATCCGTGTGCCAAACTTCGAACCAATCAGATGGCGACACGTGGCGGATGATGCAACTTTCTTCACTTCACGTATTTTGCCCCAACTTTTCAGAAATTCCATGAAAAACCTAAGAGGGGGGGTGAATTAGGTTTTAACCAATTTTTTCTCTTTTTAACCTTAAATCAAACGGTGCTTTCAAAGATAGCAAATAACAAACACTTGGTGCTCAAACAGTGTGTGAATTAATGTGTTCAAGAAATAGGCAAAGGACATAAAGGTTTATAGTGGTTCAGTTTATCCAACAAAACCTAATCCACTACCTTGAGCTATCTATTCAAGGATTTCACAAAACCTTTCACTAATTTAGTATAAGATATTACAATAGAGGCTCACCCAATTCCCTTAGGGTTTTACAACACAAACCTCTTACCCAATCAAGGTTCACTCAACATTATGAGTTTTACAATATAACCTTGATTACACACCTATCTCTAATACAACAATTAATGAAATAGATACTCTTAATACAATCACACTTTTCTATGATTCAAGACTCACTCTAACCCTTAGAGTTTTAAGCTCAATGCAACCTTGAACAAACAAACAAGATATGAAAAATAAGAATTTGATATAGATATCACCTTAATGTGAAGATATATCAATATTGATTGAACCATAATTAGATTGGTTTTTAGAAGCTTAATGTGTTGTTTATTGAGATAAAATATACCTAATTGTGTGTTTATGTGCTTAAATTGGTTCTTTACACTTTTATCTTTGTTTGTAGGTATTTTGAAGGTATTTTAACATGTTGAGAAGGCATTGGAGGAAGATATGAGGCTTAACAAGTTGTTTTGCAAGCAAAATGGAGTGGACGCGTACTTGAAGAAGTGGACGCGTAACTATTCATCCACGCGTCCATTTTCAGAAGTTTTGGAGCCTCACGCGTCCACTTGGACGTTTCTGACTGTCTCGCGCGTCCACTCTCCGAATTGATGATTTTGGGCAGTTTTTGAGTAGTTTTGAATTAGAACTCTTATGTAACTAACACTATGACATTTTCTAACTATTTATAGGGTTTATTAGCTTAGTTTTTGGGGGGAGAAGCACCTTAGATACTTTCTTCCCGAGCATTATAGAAGTTGAAGTGTTGGAGCTTCTCGAGAAATCAAATTTCCGACTAATGAGTTTCTCTCTTTCCCTTAATCTTTCTATGATGTTTTCTTTTATGGATTGTGAGTAGTTTTTCTTTAGTTGGCAAGGACATGTATTAGATTTATGTTATTCGGGAATATGAGATTTATGTTTTGTTATTAAAAATCAGATCTTTTCAAGGGATTATTATTTCTATTTGAGTATTTGAACAATTCTTGGTTTTATTCTATCAATTGTGTTATTTCAATTATTATTGGCCATCTTAATTGTTTTACATAGTTGATTAACTAGGTTATGCAGAATCGGTTTTCGGTAACCAAAAGTAGTAACTATTGATTAATTTAAATCTGTGTTTGATTAATTGATAGGGAATTGTTTAAAACGAATTGCATGATTTTAATCGGCTATTAATTTTATGTAATTTGTGTTGATGTTGTCCTCGAGCTGAATAACTTAATTGACTATTTTATGCGAGCTGATTCGATAATTTAGTTTAATTAGGTTAAAGTTAATTTACCATGCTTCTTGGGAATTAACCTAAATTTACAGGAATCAGAATTTGCTGCGCTACGCGGAATTCTAAGTCACTATTCAAATAGGTTATTATCAATGATTAGTCCCGAATAAGTAAAACCGAAATACAAAGTCCTTGCTAACATTTTTTTTACCCATTGATTTTTAATTGATTTGTGAGTGATTTTATTTAAAGTTTTAATCTTTTAGATAAAAATTATATCTTTCCCCCCAAATCTCGATTAGTTTACTTTATCTGAAATTTTAGAAATTCTTGTGGGTTCGACCCTTACTTGCCATAACTGTATAAGTTAGTTAAAGTTCGGAATTTAATTTGATAGCGCAACGACACGCTCGTCAAATATAAAACATAAATACCTCTTTAAATAATATTTTCCTCTAAGTTGCTCAAAACCCCAATGATTTAGTATCAATCCCACTTTGATGAATTTCACAGTGTGAATGTTATGTTTTGGATTGAAAATGATCTCAAGTTGTTCTATGAAGTGTAAGAATCAGATTTA
Organism: Apocynum venetum; assembly: GCA_019593545.1. NCBI lineage: Eukaryota > Viridiplantae > Streptophyta > Magnoliopsida > Gentianales > Apocynaceae > Apocynum > Apocynum venetum. The sequence goes on from SRSM01000149.1 coordinate 2,946,846, forward strand.
TCCTCAAAAGGTCGTGTATGTAAGTTTTTTAAACAATTGGGAATTTATATGTATGCACCAACGGTCATAAAAATGGTTGTTTGAATCTCACTCAGGAGAAGTGCGGTCGACCGCATATCAGAAAGGTCGTCTGCACCATCATCCGCAAGTGTTCCGGAGAACTCTGAACATACTGCGGACGATGAGCTGAGAAGTCCGGTCGACCGCACCATCATCCGCAAGTGTTCCGAAGATCTCTGGACATTCAGCGGACGATACTATGAGAGGTCTGGTCGACCGCATGATTTGGGGTCGACCACACTTCAATTAGGTCGACCGCACATGCATTGAAACTATGCAAAACAAGATTCCAAACAACTCTAAGAATTTGTGGAATACATTTTATGAATTTTAAAGTATGTGCATGTAAAAATCATTTCAAATACCCCACTCATATTTTTATCTAAATGAAATGCATTTTGAAAAACATTTCACTTTTATTGAGCAACCTATAGAACTTATTACTCATAGAGGTAGATCTAGAGAAACCTAAAGATAAATAAAGAAATAATACTACACCTCTAGATATTATCTAATCCAGAAACTGCTTATCTTCAATGCTTGACACCAAACACTCTTTCCTGAAGACTTGAAACTTCGATCTTGCATGAATTAGATACATGAATCCTAAAAGACCAACACTTATACAATTAAGCCATTATTCCTTATCAATGTTTGTCATTTAATCAAAATTAAGATATTAAAAGCTATAGAGCTTTCACTCGACTTTGTGCCCGCCCCACTACTTTTATTTGTCATATTTTATATATTTTTATTCCAAATTTGCGCTTGTAAATTTCTATAAATTGGACACATAATTTACTATGTTTGGTCAACCTTCTTACCAAATAACTACCACCTGGAGAAATCCAAGGAAAGTTATCATTCTTATTCTTAATTTCAATTCTTAAAATTCTTCATTTGAGTCATTATTGTGAGTAGTTTATTTACCATTAGTAAGGACATATATTAAAGTTATTAATTAATACGATTTTGAGATAATTACCATTATATAGAACACTTAAGTTTATTTTGGACCAAAACTAAATTAATTTAAACAATGACCGATTTTACCGCTATAACTTCTAACTTTTAACTACTAAATTTTACTTTTCAATTATTTTATTTTTGTATTTACTTTTTGTTATCTATTTTATGTGTTTATTTTTTGTCATTTATTTTATCATACTATTGGTGATTAAAATCACCAAATTTACTTTTCGTATTTTAAATTTCGTAAATATTGAGAGTAATAATATATTCATCTTTTATTCTTTTGTATTTTTTATTATGGGAGGTAAAATCTTCCTATTTTTACTTTTTATTACCGGTAAAATCGTCAAATTTATATTTTCTTTAATATTTGTAGTTTTATAAATATATAATTGTGTAACCATTTTTTTTTATTTTGCAGGTTTAATTGTCCAAATTTGTTTAATTATTTTAGTCATGTTATTTAATAATTTGAGTATTTATATAATTCCAATCATTATTATTAAATAATCAGGTTTAATTAATTAGAAATTATTTTTAATTTGCATGATTAATCAGCTAGGATTGTGAATCTTTGATGGATAATCATAGTAGCATTTGTTAGTTTAATTAAGTTGCAACTCTTGACTTAATTAATTTAACAGGGAATTATATTATTTAAATTATGTTTAATTGAAGCTCATTATTATATATAATTTAATGTTTGTGATGTCTTATAAACTTAATGTAATTTAATTAATATTCTATTCACATTGGTTGGTAGTGATATTTAATTGAATTAAAGATTAATCTGTATGAGCTTATCGAGATTAATCTAATTAGTAAGAATATTAATCTGTCTGAGTTGATTGAGATTCTATAATCAACTACTCAATAAATTCTTTATCGATGATTTATCCTATTAAATATATTTTACTAATTTCTTTTATTAATTTTTTTCATTAAAAATCATTTTTATAATTATTTTAAAAAATATATATAAAACAAATATATTTCTTTTAATTTTTTTAATTTAGTTATGTTTTTATATAATTTTAAAACTTCCCCAAAATTTAATATTTGATTAATAAATTTAAATTTAAGAATTTTTACAAATCTCCATGGATACGATCCTTATTTGTCTTATTTATATATGAGTATTGAATGTTAAATTTGATAGTCACACGACAGACTCATCAAATTTTTAGCAGATGATATTGTGGACGATGTTACCTCCAAGTCTTGACAATTTTTATAGCATAAAAATCGTGTTCACCGATTGTCGTGAAAATAGAAAGAATTAACACGAGTCAAACAAATCTATCAATAAAATGATAAATATGTGATTTTCTTATCTTATTTAACTCTTGGCAAAGTTATAATTAAGGATTAATAAGGCATTTGATGAATTATTATTCTGATATACAAGTTGAGGAATTAGAATTATAGTTTATCTTCCTTTTTTATTTGAGATTTATTGTGTTCATATAGGTGTTATCATTTTAATTGGTTGAGAAATTATCATCTTGGCTTAAATTTGTATTCTAGTGAGTAAATAGAATATTTATATTATTAAAAATGTTTACTTTTGTATTAAATTCGGAATGACATGCTTATTTTGTGTTGCAATAAGAAATTATGAATTATTTGATTTTCAAAGTTTTATCATGGTTGAATCTGTATTCTTTTAAAAAAATAATATGATGTATATATTACTTTATTAATATATCTGTAATTGAGATAGAAAAGAAAAGAATATGGGATAGCTTATATACTGGAAAATGACTTGTTGAATGCTTTGGTTTGCAAATGTGAGTCTGTGATTGACGAGCGTGTCGTTGCGCTATCAAATTAATACTAAACCCAACCAACTTATATAATTAGGGCAAGTAAGGGTCAAACCTATAGAGACTTGTAAATTCTTTAATTAAGTAAGCTAATCAAGGTTTTGGTGAAAATATTTGAATTTTATCTAAAGCAAATTAAAACTTTAAAATAAGTAATTCACAAAACAACTAGAAATCAATGGATAAAAAGACGTTAGCAAAGACTTTGTATTTCAGTTTTATTTATTTGGGATTAATCATCAATAATAATTTATCTAAGTAATTTATCAACACAAATTACATAAAATTAACGACCAATTAAAATTATGCAATTTGTTTCGAATAATTCCATATCAATTAATCAAACACTGTTTAGATTAATTAATAGTTACTACTTTTGGTTACCGAAAATCGATTATGCATAACCCTAGTCAATCAACTATGTCAAAACAATTAAGATGACCAATAATAATTGAAATAACACAATTGATAGAATTAACACAAGAATTATTCAAATACTCAAATATAAATAATGATCCCTTGAAAAAATGAGATTTTTAATGACATAACAAAAATCTCATATTCTCGATTAAAATAAACATATTACATGTCCTTGCCAACTATAAATGTTTACTCACAATCCATAAAAGAAAATATCAAAAAAAGATTAAGAAAAAGAGAGAAACTCATTAGTCGAAAATCGAGAAGCTTCAACATTTGATCTTTTATAATGCTCGGGAACAAGATATATAAGGTGCTTCACACCTTCAAAACTAAGCTAATAAACCCTATAAATAGTTAGAAAAAGTCATAGGGTTAGTTATATAAGAGTCCTGAAAAACCTAAGAGGGGGGTGAATTAGATTTTAACCGATTTTTCTAAACTTAATTCAAACAATAATTTCTAAGACAACAAATAACAAACACTTGGTGCTCAAACAGTGTGTGAATTAATGTGTTCAAGAAATTGACAAAGAATACAACGATTTATAGTGGTTCAGTTTATTCAATAAAACCTAATCTACTACCTTGAGTTATCTACTCAAGGATTTCACAAAACTTTTCACTAATTTAGTACAAGATATTACAATAGAGGCTCACCCAATTCCCTTAGGGTTTTACAACACAAACCTCTTACCCAATCAAGGTTCATCCAACTCTTTGAGTTTTACAAAACAACCTTGATTACACATCTATCTCTAATACAACAATTAATGAAATAGATACTCTTAATACAATCACAATTTTCTATGATTCAAGGCTCACTCTAACCCTTAGAGTTTTAAGCTCAATGCAACCTTAAATAAAACATACAATATAAGAAAATGAATAGTTTGATATAGATATCACCTTAATATGAAGATATATCAATTTAAAGTATCAATACCTCATTGAGTAATACTTTCCTCTAGATTGTTCAAGAACACCAGTGATTCAGTATAAACCCTTATTTAATGAATTTCACAATGTGAATGTTATATATGGGTTTCAAAATGATTTCAAGATGTTCTATATAGAGTAAGAATCAGATTTTTGCTCAAAAAGTCATTAAACTGAGTTTTTCAAACAATTGGGTATTTATATGTATGCTCCAACGGTCATAAAAATGACAATTGGAATCCCCATTTATGAGAAGTGCGGTCAACCGCATATCAGATGGGTCGTCCACACCATCATCCGCAAGTGTTCCAGAGAGCTCTGGGCATACTGTGGACGATGATTTGAGTAGTCCGGTCGATCGCACCATCATCCGCAAGTGTTCTAGAGAACTCTGGACATTCGACGGACGATGAGCTGAGAGATCTGGTCGACCGCATGATCTGTGGTCGACCACACTGCTGTTAGGTTGACCGCACATGTATCCAAACTATGCAAAACAATATTCCAACCAACTCCAAGAGTTTGTGGAATACATTTCATAGAATTTCAAATATGTGCATGTATTTTGAAAATCATTTCAAATACCTAACTTATGTTTTATCTATATGAAATTTATTTTGAAAAACATTTCACTTTTATTGAGCAACCTATAGAAATTATTACTCATAGAGGTAGACCTAGAGATACCTAATAGATATAAAAAGAAATAGCATTATACCTCTAGATCCTATCTAATCCAGAAACTGTTTATCTTTAACACTTGACAACATACGATATTTCCTGAAGACTAGAAACTTCGATCTTGCATGGATTAGATATATGAATCCTAAAAGAGCAACACTTATACAATTAAGCCATTAGTCCTTATCAATGTTTGCCATTAATCAAAATTAAGACATTAAAAGTTTTAGGGCTTTCAAGTCCTAATTCAAAACTACTCAAAAACTTCTCAAAATCTTCAATTAAGAGAGTGGATGTGTATGCTATCAAAAGTGGACGTGTGGGACTATCAGAAACGTTCAAGTGGACGTTTGATGCTCCAAAATTACTGAGAATGGACGTGTGAATGGATAGAGACTCGTCCACTTCTTCAAGTGGGCATCTAATTGGTTTATGAGGCGCATCCACTCTATTTTGCCTGCAAAACAACTTCTTAAGGCTCTTATCTTCCTCAAATTCCTTCTAAATATGTTTAAAACTTTTAAAATATTTGCAAACATAGATAAAAGTGTAAAGAACCAATTTAAGCACATAAACACACAATTAGGTAGATTTTATCTCAATAAACAACACATTAAGCTCCTAAAAACCAACCTAATTATGATTTAATCAGTGATGAACTGTTGATAACTACTAGTTTTGTTTGTTAAATCTAATTACATAGTGCAACAATTTTGAATAAACATTTATTTGCCAAATTTTAGTATAAAAACATTATCTTATCACATTCTGAAATCCATATAATCTGTTTAATTAAATATAGATTCTGAAATATTTAATGTTCTTTAACGACATTCTGAAATATTTAATGTTCTTTTGTGAAACTTGAACCATGTAAAAAATATTATGTTTTTTTTCATAATTTGATTTGTCTAAAATTCAATATCTTATATTAAATGTTAGAAATTCTAATTTTTCAAGGAAATGGGAATTATGATATTTTTTTAACATTATTTACACTAAACATATTCATAAATTATGTTCATTTTGAGAAATGTTCTATTTATTCACTAGGTTAGTTAACTCACCCCTTAATTAATTTTGAAAATTTCAGTACTTAAGATAGTGAGAATTTCTAGGTATCTGACTTTGAAAGACATTTTCTAGCATTCATAAAACAAATTCTATTATTTTGACTTTTAACTAGTGTTTTGATATTTTCTTATTCTAGAAGGTTCAATTGAGATTTTTCGGAATAATATTTAAATTGTATTAAAATATTTTTGCGATGTTTTCCTATTGGATAATATGATTGTTTGAGACTTAGGGTCTGTTTGGTTCAAAAGTGAGGAGGGGAGGGGAGGATTTTTAATGGAGGGAAGGGGAGGTGAGGTGAGTTGAGGGGAGGGTAAGATAGGAGGGGAGGGGAGGAGAGAGAAAACATCTTTGTTTGGTTAATAAAGGAAGGAGTTGGAAAATATATTTAAATTGACTATTAAACCCTTATAATATTTATTGCAATGAAAGATGATTTTTTAGTAAGTAAGGGTATTTTAGTAATTATATATCTATATTTTCCATTCCCTCCAAATTCCTCCACTTTTGGAGGGGAAGAAAATGAGAGGAGGGGAGGGATTTTTATTACAAATTTTCCTTCCCCTCCCATTCTAAAAAGTGAACCAAACAAGAGATTTTTAAAAATGTCCCTCCCCTTCCCTCCCTTCCCCTTCAAATCCTCCAAACCAAACAGACCCTTAGGATTTGTAGAGAATCTTTACAAGTTCTGTCATGTCATGTTTTGGATTCATAAATGATCCTAGTTTTGGCCTGGATTTGGGGTGTGACATTTATTGGTATTAGAGCCTAGGTTCGAAAATTTATTAGGGTATTTAAGAAATAATTTTGAAATAGATTAATGCCTTAAGGCATTTAAAATTGATTTTGAAATAACCTCTTTAAATGACATCATTAATGTTAATTGAAGTTAGTGAAAAAAAAACAATGTATAAAGTAGGTCAAGCTCAAGCTCTATAAAAAAATGTATTTTGAAACAACGATCGTGAGCTGCTGATGAGTCAAGGTCGACTCGAGCTCGAAGTTGACTAAGTTCGAGTTGGCTCATTCAATATTCAAGACCTAGTTCGAGCAAAAAAATATTTAGCATGTGGCTCGTCGAGCCACCTATATATATATATACTAAATAAAAAAAATTTAAAAAAAAATTGAGCTCGAACTTGACTCAAAAGTTAACATTTATTTGAGCTCCAGTCAAGCTGGTTATAAAATATACGAGCCTAGCTCAATCTTCAATTTTTTATCTCAAGCTTAGCTCGGCTAATTTACATTCCTAATATAAAGTAAGCACATGGACACTCATTAGAGACGAGTGTTAGTAATCCAAACTATTCTCTAGGCATATTTCTAGCCCTATCATATCCTTAACCACACATATCTTACACATTGAGAATATGTCATTAAAGAACATTAAATATTTCTTTTTTTCAAATTCAATTATGAGGTAGTATAAGAAACATGAACCGAATAAAAAAAAAAATGATTCATTCACAAAACCAATTGCATCAACAAATCTTAAGATAATGGTCATTTGTTCCCTTTTAGATTCATCTCCAGCTTCATCAACAATAATAGCAAATTTTGCATCACAAGTTTCTTTTGGTATAACATTTTTAATTTTCTTTAGAAAAATTTCTAGCATTTGCTTATGAACTTATTGTGTGGTATAAGATGCATTTTGAGCAACATTATGGAGCATAATTGAAGATACTTGTTCATTGTAAGATGCTAATAATTTACCAATTGAATAAAGTTAACTGAATTTGCTGAATTAGAACTGAAAGTCCTAAAGCTTTTAATGTCTTAATTTTGATTAATGACAAACATTGATAATGACTAATGCCTTGATCATACAAGCGATAGAGTTTCTAGATTCATGATTTAATCAATGCAAGGACAATATTTCAAGTCTTCAATGAAGTATACAAGTCAAGACTATCAAGATATGAAGACAAGCATTTGTTGGATCAGATAGGAACTAGATGTATAACTTTAGAATTTAATATCTTTTGATATCTCTAGTTTTACCTCTAATTGAGTAATGGTCTCTAAAGGTTGCTCTATGAACTTAAAACGTTATTTCAAATGTTTTTAATATGTTAAAATATGTTTTGGTATTTTGAAAACCATGTATCATAATTTCAAAACTTAAATGTTTCACAAACTCTTGTTGGATTGATACCATAACTTATATGGTTGATTGAAATCATCATTTGTATGTTAGAGTATTGTGGATGCACAAATGAACATGTTTTGGTTGACTTAAAGTGGTTCAGGTATCGTCCACAAATTGGTTTATCTTGTGGATGCATGTGCTGTCAAATTTGTTCATCTATCAATTTGAGGATGACTATGAGGTCGATTGCAAGTGAAGTGAGGTCAACCGCAAGTGAGGTGAGGTCGACCGCAAGATGAAAACCATCATCCGAAGGTTGGCCAATGAGCTTGCAGATGATGTTGCGGACGATACACCGGTCGACCGCAAATTTTTAATGAGTTTCCAATAATTTTATGTTTGACCGTTGGGAATAAACCTATAAATACCAAAACTTTTAGAATTCTTTCTAAGAACAATTTTTGAGTATAAACATTGTATATCTTGATCCTATAACATCTTAGAAACATTCCAAAACTCTTTCAAACCATCAGTCTTGTTAAAATCATTCAAGAAGGGTTTTAACACTCAAAGTTGAATTTTGAGCAATCTTGGCAAGCCATTACTGAAAGAAGTGATTGTGTTTCAAATTGATATATCTTCACATTAAAGTGATATCTATAAAACTCTCTATCTCTTATCATGGATTGTAATTGTATCAATGTTGCAAATAACATAAAATCCTAAGTGTTAGGGTGAACCTTTTGTAGGTTGTTTTGTATTCAAGATTTATTTGTAAAAATTTTTGGTGAACCTTGAATTGAATTGTATTGTGAGGATTTCACTAAGAAGAGTGATGAGATAATTGTATAATTAAGGTTGTGTTGTGAAACTCAAGGGTTGAGTGAGCCTTGATTGATTGAGAAGTTATTTGTAAAACTCTAATGTGAATTGGGTGAGCCTCTTTTGTAATATCATTTATTTAATTAGTGAAGAAATTTGGTAAATCCTTGAGTATGTAACTCAAGGTAGTGGATTAGGTTTTGTTGGATGAACTGAACCATTATAAATCATTGTGTTCATTACTCTAATTTCTGCCTTTTATTTGAATACATTATTTCTCACACAATTAGCACACCAAATATTTGTTTCTCAATGACCTTGTCAATATGTTATCCTTGATTCATTAAATCACGATAATTCATGATTGCTCTTTTGTGTGGCGAATTAGGGTGTTTTTCAACATGGGATAAAAATAACACAATTTACTCTATCATTAACCTTTTTCCAAGATTGAAATCTCTCAACTGTAAATGTTATTGACCAAAACGTCTATTTGGTCGATCAAATAAATAACATAGCAAACAAAAGATAGTATATTTACTTAAATAATATTGCAATCATTTTGGGAATAAATCAAACTAATAGATTCCAAAGTAACTGCCTTTTTCATTTAAAGAATATTCATTTTGACATATCTTATGTTGATATAACACAAGTCTTATATAAGCTTTTCTAATTTCATCTCGTTATTCTACATTATAACTCCATATTTACATACGCTTTCCAAAATCATGTTTTATAGGCATAGATACAACTAATTGAGCATCCATTCGAAAGACTTTTGGTAGAGATTTTTCATCATGACTTGAAGATCCAAATTTATTTGCTACTACTTGCTTTGGTGGAGAAGAAGTACTAGATTGAGAAATTTGAAGATCTAGATTTATGAGCTTTAAATTGAATAGAAATAACATGCGATTTAACAAAAAAAATCTCACTATACATTTAATAAATATTCTTACACATTTTAAATTTAAAGTTCACATAATTAAAATTTTTTTAGAAGTTTAACGATTTTATTAAAACAAAGCAAATAGAAGCAATACAACAATTCTTATCAAACAAACAAAAAAAGAAGCAGTACAACAAAACAATTAAACAAAGCAGAAAATGCAAAACAGAACAACAACCACTGTAGCAAAAAAAAACAAAAAAATCGACAACCTTTATCACTGATAAGATGTTGAAAAAAATTTGCACTCTTAAACATTAGAAACAACCGTAACTTCACAATCACTAATAAGATGTTGGAAAAAAAAAAGAAAAAAGATCACATTACCACATACTCTAGAGAGTCGAGCAATTAGATTGGCAGAGCCCTCGAATTCCAAAGCTTTCCTTGCTACAAGTTTGTTATTCTATCAGCTTAATGAAGAGAGAAAAATAACATATAATATATATATATATAGTCTAGAGAGCCGAGCAATTAGATTGGCATAGTCCTCGAATTCCAAGACTTCCCTTGCTACAAGTTTGTTAAAAATAACATATAATATATATATATATATATATATATCTTTGGTTTGGAGAGAGGAAAAGATTGATTGCATAGAAAGTTAAAAATAGTAAAAACATTTGTATGAATACTACGGGGAAGCTGAAAAATGGGGAGAAGATTCATTAAAAAAATAATATAAAAGAGAGGATGTGATACAATACTATATTACTGTAGCACTAAAATTTTCATTTTTTTGGGATAACCCGACGATCAGTGTAACTTTCATTTTAAATAATTTATTAATTATTTTTTATTTCAAAATAAATATCATTTTAAATTTTATATATCTTTTAAGAAAATCGAGAACAATACACATTTTAATATCAAGTTTGAAATTTATCATTAATAAATATTTTAAATTAATATATTATTATCTTTTTCCAAATTAATGATGAATCTTATTATTTCCGCTTACGTAAGAATAAAATTTGAAAATAATAATTATTGATACTAGAAATATACTTATTTTGAAACAAAATAAATATTCATAATAATACTTATTTTAAAATGGAAGAAGTATATATTTTATATTTTATACTATTATGAAATATCATATCAAATTTTCAATTCACAACTTGAAAATTATTATTCAAAACAAAAAAATTACAATTTCAAAAACAAAACAAAAAATATTTTTCAAATTTTAGTGCAAATACACACCCCTACATATCATCCTGTTCTTTTTTTTTTTTTTTTTTTGGAAATAACCATCTCGTTCTTATAATCTTTTTTTTTTTTCCTCTCTTTCCCTTAATCATTAGATAGAAAAAGTTTCATTCTTTTTTCCCTTGCAAGTTTTGCTATGCCTTGCTGCTTGACATTTTTGTTGTTCACATCACATGCACTGTAATAGTATTTTGAAGCAGCAACAATAGTATTTTGTAATTGTATCGGGCATGATGACTTTTGAATTGAATGGGAGGTTTCCTAGTATATGTTAACAAACTTGAAATATTATTGCAAAAGTAGAGGATTACAATGTTAAAAAGTTTGGTACTAAATTCACCAATTTTGTAAAGTTTGGCTTATAATAAAATGACAATTTTGCTCATCATAAACTCAAGATCAACCTTGATCACAATTCAGGGAAAATGATCTTACTCACAAAAAATAAAAGAAGTTATGACAATAAAATGGGGAAAAAAAATGCTGGGATCTTAGTCACCAAAAATAATAATAAAAAAAGTTTGGACTAAAATCAATAATTTTCCTTACAAAAAAGGAAAGGGTAACATTTGATTGGCTACTGCTTTGTAATGGCTAATGGGATATATAGGGTAGAGAAGTAGAAGGCCCTGGGCATTTTCGACATTTCGTTTCTCTTCATTGTCTTCGTATAGCTAGAGTCCCAGTCTTCCTCCCACTCCAGTGCAGTCACAGTAGTGGAGACTCGCAAGACTCCAACAACGTATTCTTACATTTTACAGCCTTTCCGAGTTCCGACTATTCAAGTACGATCTTCCTTCAAGTTATAGTTTTTCTAGGGTTTATTTGCTAAATTTTGAGAAGCAAAGGAGATTTTTCTCAATCTGTTGATTTCTCTCCATCGCAGGAATGGCCAGAAATCTTAGATTTCTGGTTTTACTATTATCGGTGGCATCGATTTGTGAAGCTGCAATTTTCAACCCGATCTCTAATTCTCATCGATCCGCAGCATTAGAGTTGTTTACCCCAGTTGATGGATCGTTGCGGAGGTTATAAACCCTCATTAACCCCTTCTCCCAATTCATCCTTGGGAAAATTTTATGTGCATTATTACTCCCGTTCATAGTAACATTTTTAATTTCTTATTATCTTTTTCCCACATATCTTTTTCTTTTTGGACTTAAAGAACGCTATTTGATGTTTGGATCCGTTTTTTGTTTGTTCCCTTTTCATACCTCTCGTTGACTTGTACATCGAAATTGTGAATTTTTAATTGGATTTTAATCTCTTACTTATTTTTGGAATCGGCATTTTTCAGACTGGAAGATACCTACGAGGCTTTGAGAAATTTTGAGGTTCTTGGAATTGATAAAAGGAATGAGATAATGGCTTCTACTTGCCCGACTGTTGTTGATACACTTTCGTCCCCCTCTACAGCCCCAAAGGACTTGTTTCAGGCTTTAAGAGTTAATGGGATATTAAAATGCGAGCTCAATGATGATGTTTTTAAGGTATGTGAGAGTTGATTGTCACGAATTTGTTTTAGCTTTAGTCTACTATTTTCTTTATACTTGAATCCATGCATTTTTTCTTTTCTTAAATATTTGTAGGGGATTGCTTCAAGACTCAAGGATTCTGTTAATGAGGCCAACACCCTTAATGACTTCTATCATTCAGTAGGAAGTCTGAAACTTATTAAGGTAAAGTATGGAACCAAATGTTCCTTTTGCTTTCAAATATTATCTTTCAATTAATCTATTAGTGGAAAATGTGCATAAATTTGTTTCGTTTCTTATGTGATTGTTGGGCTTTGCAGGACCAAGCAACTGAAGTTGATGTACATCTGCGAGATGCTGATGGAGTTATTCGCTCCATAAAGGTTAGATCTTTACTGGCCATGAAATTTGCATAGTAGAGCAGGACTTTGAGTTCCTATTGATTCTTTAAGAATTTTCTCAGGCTCTTAGTCAAAGTGATGGAAGGTGGCGTTACAGTTCCAACAATCCTGAATCTAGCAACCATGCTGCAGGTTTGATTACCTTTCTATGGCCTGGGGATTTTGTGTATATTCTAAAATGTTACTCCTGCCAGAAGAACATGAAATGTTGTCTGTTTTTCAGATATCCTAGAATAGGATCTATTTTCCTTTAAAAAAATTTGATAAATATGAAGCTTAAAATATGCATACTTTGCTTTTGCGGAACATTTGTGTCATTTGAATGAACTCAATCAACTTGGGAGAGACAAATCCTAGTCATGGCATAATCCTGTGTTAGTTTGGACAATTCTTTCCTGCTTAGAATTCAAGTTTTTTGTTTTTATTTTTTATTCTTGTAGGGTGATATGCCAAATAGCTTCTATTGTTTATATATTATTATTATTTCTTTGGCAGGAATTGCACTTGAAACGCTGGGTGGTGTTATTTCATTGACATCTCTGGAGATAGATCAGTCCCTGGTAGGTTGAATATTTCATATGTTAAACTTTTGCTAGAGGCCATTTTCCTAATACGGAGTTGGTCAAATAAGTCTGCTAGACCAGGCAATATCGTTGGCCTTCTTTATTAAGCTGATTATGATCATTGCTTTAGTTGTTTTCCTTCGTTCTGGAATAGAATGTTGGAATTAGAATAGCTGGAATTAGGTGAAACAGTTAGCTCAGTATTGCCTAAAATATAGGATTCTTTGGAGGTTTCATTTTGTTTTTAGTTATATTTTACTGATGCAGCTCAAGGGTTGATTTTGAGATTCATAGACTTAGTACATAAACATGACCATGGTTAGAGGCCAGTGATCCGGATTCAGTAGATGATAAATTTTGTAGAACAGATTCTCCTAGTATGGGTTAATATCTGGCCATTGGATAGAGTACTATTGGATCTTGATTACTTGCTTTACTTTGATATTCAATATGTGTATTATTTTCTGATCATGCTAAAAGAGGAAGAAATTTCCAACATAATATTCAGGATTAAACTGAAATCTCTATATTCTCAGTCTCATGCTTGCAGCAAGTGCCTTCAATTATCTATTTTGGTTGCAACACCATTCAGCAAATAGTTATAAACGAACTTATCATATATTTATTTTGGTTGCAAAGTCATTCAGTTAGTTTGTGTTTGATGTGCCTTCTTTATACTAAATATCTTGGAGCAAGTAATCTACAATTACTGTCTGATGTAAAATTCTCTTCCATCTTGTCTGTTTAATCCTTGTAGTTGCAAGATTTATTAACTTGGATTTAGAGGTCAAGTAATGTGTTCTCTTCTTTTCTCTAATCACTTTTTTGGCGGCACCAATATTTTCTGGTTATTTTTGACTCACTGACCTTTTTCCTGCTTTTGATTTGCAGATTGATAATCTGAAAAAGGATGTACTGAAGCTTTTTGATGGTATTGAAAGATATGGTATGTGCAATTTTTGGTCATTAATGGCTAATGGCTGTAATTCTTTAAATAATTACCTATTCATTTTGATGAACCTTTTTTTTTTTTGAGGGTAATTTTCTTGGCTCTTAGAGTAATAGTATGGACTGTGGATGTATCCTACGTATTCATTCTATTATGATTTTGCATACGGTGGATACAATGTTTAATTGGTTTTGCTCTATCTTAATAACTTAGACATTTTTTTTTCTTTTAAATTTATTTTTAATATGTAGTGGAGGACATGCTGGTCTGACTAGCTGTTTTAGTTTCTTGTTCATTTCTTTGGTGAATTTGGATATGTATCCAATAATTAGCATAGTTTAATTGAAAAATTATGCTATATGTGTGGTTTTAGACATTGAATTGATCACAATAATAGGGTGGGTTTGTGATCTTGTAATAACTGTTATTTCTGTGTATGGTATATCCAATTCCGTCATTCTCATTGGTTAGTTCATAATTACTGTTCAATTATTTTTGCTATGTTTCATAGTTGCTTATGTTTTGTCTGTAATGAAAATGTAGAAGTTAATCATTCTGTCAGACTACTGTTTTGGAAATTTCTTATTCCAATATATGTTAAATATCTGCCATGTCTTGGAGAGGAACCTGAACATATTTTGACATGCTCCTTTTCATGATCCGAGAGGGAAAGGGACACAGTTTCTCTGCAATTGTGCTTTCATGTTTGATCTTCAAACAAGAATTTCAGTTATGATTTAAATTACTATCGCATGTAATTACTTTTTCAGAGGAGTCTAATTTATGCTTTTGAACACCTGTAGACACTACTTCATGTCTGGGCTGGACAAACCATTTTAGTAACAGGTCAACATGTGTTCCCTTCGCATTTTTGTAGCCTTGTGTCCAGACTTGAATATAGGATATTGCGTTGATAACAAGTTAATTTCCATCTTATGGAAGCTTAAGCTTTTAGAGAGGATTGTATTTTACACATTAAAGCACTAAAGCTATAAGTAAATCTTAAGTCACTTTATATTCTAGTCTCTGTCTGTAAAGATGGTTTTGTTAAATTTCATGCCTGCCTTGAAAAAGAAGAATTATTCTGTTAAAAGTTTTATCTTGTTTTATGATAGATGATGGGTCCTGCTACTTTGATGAAAAGCTTGTAGATGCACAAGGAAATCAGGGCCCCATTTCTGCCTCCTCGTCAATTGTCCGTGGGCTCACAGCTTTTGCAACATCCACTTCTGATGAAAGTCTAAATGTGCGTTGGAGCTTGGCTATTATGTCTTTGTTTCATCCCCATTCTCTGACATTCCATTCATGAACTTCTGTTTCTGAGTTTCAGCTTCCTGGGGACAAACTAATTTGTTTGGCAAAATTCTTTCTTGGTATTGGAGTTCCTGGTAATCCCAAAGACATGTATCACCAAGTTGATGCATTAAGTCACTTGGAAAACAACAGGCAAGCATTTGCTTTCATTTTATATCTTTAATTCTTGTGGCCCTTCTGATGTTGAAATGCTATTGTTTGTGCATTTGGCCTAACTTCAGTCTCTATTTTGTGTATTTTGGTGTTTTACAGGGTTTCTGTTCCATTGATTTTATCACTTCCGGCTACTGTCTTTTCGTTCACAAGAAAAGATCAGCTTAAGGTTTGTCTCTTTCATCATGATGGTTATAGATAACTGGATACTATCTAACATGAAATGGGCATCGAATACTTGCCTGTGGAACTTGCAGAAAGCTGTCTGTATACACACATTGAATATTAATTGTCATTTGTGAGATTCTCTGGGATAACTAAGTAGATAATGCTCTTTATTATTACATCATTATGTTTTTATAGGTTCGTGTCAGCACGGTTCTTGGATCAGCTGCTCCACCTCTTTCAGTGAAACTCATGCAGATCTTTACCTCTGATTCAAAGGATGCTTCCATTATTGACCAGGTCCTGATATTCTGAATTTATTGTTAAGGCCTATTGTAGCATGAGATATGATTTTGCAAATATAAAGTCGCATCTTTCAACTCTATATTTTGTCTCACAAGATTGGATTGCCACAATGCAGGAGCTCAAGTTTGATCCTAAAACTGGTTTGCATGTCTTGGAAACTTTGCCAAATAATGTTGATATTGGGCTTTACACATTTAGCTTTGAGGTATTCTTGTCTATTGCTATGTTCTATCTCTACGTATCTCTTGCCATTCACTCTCATTCATTATTTTCAGTTGAATTTCATGTCCCATTCTGATAATCCCCTTACTTGAATTGTAGATTTTGCTTCATGATCCTGAAGATAAGAAAGTTTATACTACTGGAGGACGCATAAAAGTATCTGTCTATGTGACAGGAGTTGTTAAAATTGATCGGGCAGAAATTGCAATCCTTGATAGTGATAGCGTAGAAACTAAGAAAAAGTAAGGTTTTACTTACATTTGGATTTCCTTTATGCTTCTTAGTTTTCTTGATCTTGAAAAAAGAGGATTCTAGTTGTAAGTCTCTTAGTTTATAAGTCTAAAAGGCTTTTAAGTTTTTGCATTTGCTTTACACTTTTAGATTAGTCATCGTCTCCATAGGCTCATATAAGTCAAAATTTGCAGTCTTATTAAAATATTTGGAGATTACTTTTAATGATGGTGGACCTTTTTGGACGTCTTTTTTTTTTCATCACAAAATTATGAATCTGGCATGAGGAAATCGTGCAGGATATTATTGTCTGAAGTAGTTCTAGGTATACTTGTTTTGCACAAGTCATGCTAATGTTTTAAATTAGGAGTTTCAGAGCTTTTTGGCAGTTTATCCTTATCATAATATGTACTGACTCTCAGACTAGACTTAAGTGAGGAAAACAGCATCGCTTTACAAGCAAACCACCTTCAGAAGCTGCGGCTGAGTTTTCAGTTGACAACTCCATTAGGACATGCCTTTCAGCCGCACCAGGTGTTCATTTATTCTTTATTTTTGCTGCTCTGATGTTCATTTTCTCTTTGTTTATATGATGTCGTTTCTTGCAGGCATTTCTTAGGTTGACTCATGAGAGTGGAGTTGAGCATATCTTTCTTGTGGGGAACTCTGGCAAAAAGTTTGAGATTATACTGGTTAGTTTTTACTTATTCAAATGCGATTTTTCTTTTTTATGTAGTTTATTTGTGTGCCTTTTTCCATTCTCCTATGTAAATGTATGTATCACATAGCATCCATATTTATGTTACTCATAAACATGTTTTCATTTTGTCTTGTAGGATTTCTTGGGTCTGGTAGAGAAATTCTTCTATTTGTCCGGTAGATATGACTTTCAACTTACTGTTGGAGATTCTGTTATGGTATGTATAGCGCTGTATATACCCCCACTCTTAATGAAAGAGCATATGTAGTTGCAGATAGTGAGCAGATAATTTTTCTTGTTTTCAGGAGAACTCTTTCTGGCAACCTCTGGGCTATCTTGAATTGGACCTTCCAGATCCACCAGAGAAGGCAGCCCGCCCTCCTCCACAACCTGTTGACCCTTACACAAGATATGGTCCTAAAGCAGAAATTACTCACATTTTCAGGAGTCCAGACAAGAGGCCTCCTAGAGAGCTTTCCCTTGCATTCCTGGGTCTTGTTCTCGTGCCATTTGTAGGATTCTTGGCTGGGGTGAGTTTTGGTTTCAGGCTCTCTCCTTACTGCGATGCTTTGTACACTTTTGCATTATTGAAAGGGTTAATTGCTTTACATTGCAACTGTGGCGGTTCTGACAATTGAGTACCACTTATTAGGGCCGTTACACTCAGGTGGCACATTTTACCTAAAATTGAGTTAATTTGGCTGGAATCTTTTGGAAAATTTGGAATGACTAAATTGTCCTTGGTTAATTACTTGATTATCCTGAACTGTTTGAACTTTGAGAAGTGAACACTTCTTAGAGTTGTGGCAATTGAGTAAGGCATCTTGCCAAAAGTTAAATCAACTTAGTCAAACACATGAGCCCACATGTCAGGCATTGTTTAATGATCTCTTGTCATAATTTTAACAAAAAAATTGAACTTTGAAAAGTACTCCTGATATTTATTAAAACCAACAATTCCTGGTCCGTCCTATTTGCTTTTACCCCTATCAATCTCTTCCTCACCTGTTTTTCTCTACTAGGCAGCACTTGAGGCTAGATTTTTTCCCCAAAAACAAAGCAAGAAAAAAAGGTTAAAAAATGACTACTGGTCATAAAAAAACTAAGAGTGCTTAGTTAAGTCAAACCCATTCATTAAATGATCTTGACTTGAGGAATCTTTATCGGTTGATGAATTAGTTGCCAATATAGAATTCTTCTTTTGCTCTATTTTTCTTGAAAAAAATACTTAAGCTTTATGGTTGAGGAACAGATTAATGGGGGTGAATGTAAATGTGGTTATACAAGATGTTGGTTTTAATGAGTACTTGGAGTATTTTCAAAAGTTTGAATTTGCACTTATCAAAATTATGCTAAAAGTCAACAAACAATGGCTGACATGTGGGCGCATATGTTTTGGATATAAGTTCTAGCCAAATGTGTTAGTTACTCGATTGTTACAATATTTTAGAACTGATACTCAATTCAGTGTCCAAACACTTTGAAGTAGTATCAAGTAATTAACCCAAGAGCATTTTAGTTATTCCAAATTTTCCAAATGATTCCAGTCAAGCTAGCAGCGCTTAATTGTTACAAGGCCTAACAAGTGAGTACCAGTTTAGGGTAGTGTTAAGTAATTATAAGAACTCAAGAAGATTGTAACAGGCTGATATAGTCTGAAAACTGTAATCAGCTGATATGTGTTCTTATTATGCCTTTCTTTTGTTCACATGTAAGGCAATATATGCTTACCTGCCTTTCATTGAGCATCTCAGAGCCATTTGCACACCTCTTAAGAGTACTGCAGCCATAATTGTTGATAGCATCCTTTTACTATATGCTTTTTCTTTTTTCAGTCTTTTTAGTATGCTAATACAATACACACTAATGTCTTTGCAGCTTCTTTCTCTCCGGGTGAACCTTAGTAACTTCCCCAAAGCAACAGTACCTGCTACATTTTCCATTCTCTTCCACGCTGGCATAGCATCAGTTTTGTCACTCTATTTGCTCTTCTGGTTGAAGGTCTGTTTATGCTTTGGACTACCATCTGGTCTTTTATACCATATGTCATATCCTAGTTTTGGTTCTTGCATTATGCCAAGTAGTTGCGTTACAAAAGATGGGTTTCTTAGGTTGTGGGGGACTTTTACTTCTCAGGAAATGAAAACGACTTGCATGTAGAGTCCTAACCTCACAGAAAACAGAAATGTTTGCATCACTTCTATCGTTTAACCGCTCATCAGAAATAGTTAGTAACTACTATAAGGACTCACATGTGGAAGTGAGCTGTTGTTTAGTTGTGAGTTTGGGTCTCTTTTGGCTTATATTCAATAAGGGAAGGTAAAAGATTTGGTTGACTTATCCTAACTGCATGTAAAAAATGGGTTTACTTGTGACTTTGTGCTTTTGATAATCTATTTTGTTCATCTTATTATTTGTCTTTCCGTGCAGTTGGATCTCTTCACGACGTTGAAAGTGCTTGGATTCCTTGGAATTTTCTTGATGTTTGTTGGACACAAGACCCTCTCCCATCTCGCTTCCACAACAGCCAAGTTGAAATCTGCTTGAAGAATTAAACATTAGGGTTCACTTTGCTTTCGGAAGGAGAGTTATTTAGAAGAGAGAAGGATATGGATAATTGACTCAATTTTGTTGTAGAACAAACTCACAATACATCATGTAACCGCATTGGAATTTTGGTCATACAGCGGATTGCAATGAAGAGCTTAATGTTATCTATTTATTTTAAGCTTTCTGTTTCGTAATCTTCAGAAAAAAAAAACAGGATTTCTTTTAGTAAGGGACAAAATTAGAGCAGCAAATTTGAATCCAATTTGCTAACTCATGATTAGAATTTGACACGATTAGAATTGTCATGATAAATTTATTGACAAATAAATTTTAATCAAATCAAATTAAGTTTTGAAATATTAGATTTTAATTTGTTTAGCTTATTCTTGTTTTAGAAAGAATTTGTTTAGCATCTTAAAAAGTTTGTCTTTAATTTGTCAGAAGAAAAATAAATTTTTAAAAATCTTAATCGTAATTTAAGCTGCTTAATTCTTAGTTATACTAAATATTTATATCAAATTATAGATATTAGAATTTTATTAAGATTTAATTTTGTTTAATTGTAAAAATAATAATATAAGTGATTAAATTATTTTAATGATTTTTATTATTAATTGTGTTTTATTTGAATTAATAATTTTTTATAATATAAATAATTGCACGAACGCAATAGGTTATACAATATAAATGGATAGTTAATTTGAACGATAGTCACTTTTAAATAAAATAAAAAGATAAAAGAATTTATGAGATTTAGAGATTGATAAAATTGTGTATGGTTAAAAGTTTAATTAAGTACAATTTTGAATAATTTATCTTCATAATAACACTAGTTAGGCAACATGAAAGTTGAACTTAAAATTGTTCACTGTCTAAAAACAATTAAGAATGCTAGTGCGGAAGAAATATATTTCATTTTAAGCTTAGACATAAGTGATTTCATTTCTTTTTTACCACACGTACATACTTTTTTAAAAATATTTACCAAAGACGTTTTCAGTTACGATGGAGTCTTTTTATAGACAATCTTTTTTTTTCTTCTAAAACAAATACTTTTGCTTGCCTAAAAATATAAATAAAAATGTAAATTATCTTCTATCTATTTCGGTTAGTGATCTAAATACTATAACTATTGAATTGTCTTGCTTTCACCTTCCCTCTTCCTCTAAACAACTCACCTTCTTCTCCCCTTCTTATTTGAGAAAATCTTAGGGGTTTTTTTTATATATTTAATAGGAAAGAAAGAAAATCAACAAATTTTGTGGGAGGAAAAACTGAAATATAAGAAATAGAAGAAAGGCATGAACCCAGGACACACAAGATAGTTTTTTTTCCTTTTTTTTTAAAATTTTAAAAATGAATCTGAAATGGCATCTTTTGTATGCTAATCAACTAAGCAAAAGCTATACAAAGAGCTTTACAATCTGTTCCAACTTCAATAGGCCTCTTCCATGCAAGTAGTACTAGAATATGTATCTCAAGTTATCTTAGGTGGGTATGCAGCAAAAAGTGAGAACAATATTTCTCTTGTTACGAAGGTAACAAAAGACATGAACGGTCTGGTGGAAGATAAGCTTCCAATGTTTGTTGGCAATCAGACGTGTGGCATTTCCTCCTAGATTGAATTATAACTATTCATGTTCATTGTTGCACTATATGAGAACATTGCAATCAATTGTTATATAATTCGTGATTTAATATAAGAGTAATTTATGAAAGAACGGAACTACTGTTCACATAACATAGTCGAATGTAAATTCGAAACTTGGATAAAAAAAAAATGTACAAAAGTTTCTATAGTGCTTGAGCACATGTGCAATTCTGGAGGGCACAGAGAGATGTCTCGGTGATAAAACCGCAACTTGAATAAGTTGGCATATCAAGGATATTGAGTTCCTATAGAAGGTCGGTCTCTCTCTTTCTCTCTCTCTTTCTATATATATATATATATATATATATAAATAAGTGGTGTACTATTCAATAATAGATATGCCACTTAGAAATACACAATTTTGTCTTTAAAAAATGTCCTTAATCTATGAATCTTTTAATATAAAATAATCGACTCTACCAAATTGGTTATAAATTAAATCTCTTCAAATTCATGCCCTAAAATCAAAAAGGTTTTTCTTCTCTATCTTTTGTTTTAGGGTTGCAGACACTATGGTACTCATCTGCCCACACTATAGGAGAAATCAATGGAATATGAGCTCATAGGTAGGGGTGCTTGTTGTGTCGTGTCAACCTAAGTAATTACCATAACTAAACGTGTTAAAAATTAAACATGAACACGATTAGCAAATTAATGGGTTGACATGACACGAACATGTTAACACTATAATAATAATTAAGAATATAATGTAATCTGCCAACCCGCTAACCCGAAATACTTACAACAATATGCACGACAAAAAAAAAAAAAATTGCATGGAAAATTTTAGCACAACAACAAATTTATAACTATACATGTATCGGCAAGTCTCTAGTCTCTACAACTCTTTTAAACCAAACCATTCAAGAAAGTCAAATATTACAAAAAGTGTTCAAGTACAAATATTACATAAAGTAAAATATTCAAGAAATTGAAGGCCAAACCAAAGTACAACAGAATGTTAGAAACTTAAAAGAAACTCTCTTAAAAATTTCATTAAGAAGCATCATCATTTGAAGCTTTAGTAGAAGGTGCCTCCTTGTCCTTGAGGCTCATATTCAAAATATCTTCAACAACTGCTTCCAACTTGTATTTTTCATATAGTGCAATTCGAAGGATTATACTCAAAATTTGAATCACTCATCTCTAAATGAATGAAAACAACTTTATAATAGAGTGAAGTAAAAAGCATCAAGTATGTAGGGTTCCATCTTGTAGGGACATCTTACTTCAAAGATTTTTTTGAATCAAGAAAGGTATGTACCACACATTCTAAGAACTTTTGTTTTCTAGTTGGTGACCCTTTCACATATTTCACATATTCCCTTACATTTTCAATCGAATTGAGAATGTGAGCACAACATTTCACATGAAAAAAAGAACCAGAATCCACCAAACAACTTTGCAAATTCAAACGATTCTTTAAGAGCTCAACACATGAATTGTTAGCTGAAGTATTATCCAAAGTCACAAAAAAGCAACTCCTTTTCAATTTCCCAACTAGCAACCAAGTTATAATTTTTTTTCAGCTAATGCAACACTAGAATAGGGTGGGGGCATGTATGAAAAACTCAGAATCCTTTTTTACAAAACCCAATTCTTGTCAATATAATATGTAGTCAAACTTATATAGTCATATGTAGCTATAGAAGTTTGGCAATCAAAAGTTAAACAAATCATATAAGGGCATTGTTTAAGCTGAGTAGTGATCTTACTAGTGTAATCAACATGCACTTTTTTTACATCAAGCCTACAAGAATGCCTACTAATATGTGTCACGTCAGGTTCTAAGTAAGAAAATATAGCCCTAACACTCTTATATTCCACAAAAGATAAAAGTAGGTCATGTTTAATCACAACATTTATCAATAATTCCCTAAACTTTGCTTGATTAAAACTCCTACTTCTTGTAGTTAAATTTACAGATTGTTGAATGACAAGTTGCCCAATGTTTTTTGTATCAATCCTAGGACATTTCTCAATGTGTTTTTTAGGTTTACTGATCCAAATTTACTACTTGACAAGTAGGTTTGGCCACATTTCTTGCGTTTACATCTTTCATTACCATCGTCACATACAATTATCATCTCAAAGTAATGCCAAACAACAGTTCTAAGCTTTATCATACATTTCTTTTCAAGTTTAGTAGAAGAATCACTAGGCTTTTATTTTTCCCTATCCATTCCAAGCATTTGAATACTTCCCTCTTCATAGTCACCACCATCTTCAAGAAGGTCTTCCTCCACTTCATCAGTTAAATGTAGTGGTATATCCATCCTTACAATGAGTGAAAAAATATCTCAGATAGATTTGTCAAAGCTATTTTAGTATTGAAACGAAGAAATATCTTAAAAGATGCAAAACTGATTATCCATTTCTTATATTTTGTCCACTATTTCTTACTAGTACCACTACTTCTTAGTTGTTACCATTACTAGTCATCAAAGTATAATTTAGCAAAAAAATCATCTCATTTGGAACAAAAACACAAGAGGTGAATTTGGACTTTATTCTTTTTTCAGGTGAGATAGCACAACTAATTTTAATAATACATTAGTTTGATTATTAGGTTTGAAAATTGACTAGTGTTGTCAATTTGATCCCAAACATCAGTTATGGACTATACTATTAGCCACTGTTCAAAATCTGCAGGTTGATAGTCTTACACCTATACATGAATAAAGAAAATATCATAGTAAAAGAAAGATGACAATGAATCTACTGTTAAAGTTGTGGGCAAGAGAATACACTAAACTAATGTGGTTCTGAAGCTTCCTTAATTTAGCCAATTTAATTTATGAAAAAATATCATTAGTGATTTGATGTCCTATTTTTTTTCTTCACTTTTTTTCATGTTTGTAAGTTTTGATACTTCTTTTTTCATACACACACACAGTACGCTCACCAAAAATGTGTTCAAAGATGGTGCAATGAGAATGGAGATACATACTATCTGTGAGATATGTAGCTAGGTTTTCACTTCCTTCATATTTTATTTGTTTCTTCCTTAACCTATTTTATTATATGATAGGGATTACTTGTTTTTTCTGTTCAAGATGATTATTCAATTGATATTATTTTCCTTTTTCTTTTGCCACTTCAAATTGCACAATTAATCATAGGGCAATAACATATTTGCATATTATACTCATATAATGTTTCAACTACAATATACTTTAAGTCACAGATTTTCTATAAGGATTAATTAGACAAGACATTGTATTATTGATTTTTTATTAAAGCACTGAATTTCATTAATAAATCAAAAGAGAGGATATCTAGATACAAATAAACTAACAAAAACAGGGCTTCTAACACCTAAAATGTAGAAGAGAAAACCCACCTAAAGAGCATAAAAAAACTTAAAGAGCTAGAAAAAAAGAATACAAAAAAATTTTAAAAACTGATCACAATAAAGTACTAGCAAAAATAAAGCGAAAAAATAAAAGCCCTCAAGCTACCACCAGCAGAATCAAAAGTATCAGAACTAGGACCATAAAAAGCTACAACACAAGCGATTTAGCCACAACAAAAAAAGAAGATGCAGAAAAACACTGAGCAAACTACCATAAATATAAAGTTGTACGAAAATGAAGAAAGTAGAAAAAATTAGAAGCTGTTGAAACTTGTAATCGTGTCAATCTTGCTTTCAGTCAGCCCTTAGCTAAGCTTCCTAGTAGGGAGAGAGCTATGCAGTGTGTGCAGGAGACAAGAGACCTGAGAACTAAGTGACTGTGAGAAGGAAGGAGAAATAGACAGCTGAGGCCTGAGAACTGAGAAAGGAAAGATGAAAGATGCAGCTAGGGGTGATCGTTCGGTTATACGGTTCGGTTGTTTGGTAGTACGGTTTGGTAGTTCGGTTTTCGGTTTTCATATAGGACAAACCGAACCGAACCGAAATTTTATTAAAACCAAACTACCGAAAACCGAACTAGTTCGGTTCGGTTCGGTTTGGAACCGAAGTTTCATCTTATTTTGTTAACATTTTAAAAAACCCTATAATATCCTTTTTTTAAAAAAAAACAATTCATTAATCCAATGTAAAACTAAATGTGTCAAAAAATCAATATCCTCATTCACAAATGACAAAAATATAAAATTAACCACAAATAAAAATAAAGTCCTCATTAAAAAAATATAAAATTAACATAATTGCATTAAAAAAATTCTGAAATAAAAATTACAGCTTTAAATCAAAATTCTTCATCTCCATCATCACTACAAAGCACATGCACCATCATCACCAAACAAGCTATCTCTCAATAATTTGTGAATACTGATAGAGAGAAATAATGTGAAAAATCAAGTAAGATGGACAAATATAAAAAATTTTACCTTGTATTGTATTTCATCTTCAAATATCCAAAATAGATGTTTCATTAGCAAGATTTCCAAATTCTAAAACATAAAAATATGTATAAGTCAAACATTTAAATAATAAGAATAAATGGTTAAGAAATAAAAAGATAAAAAGAGTAAAATATTAAAGTAAATAAAATACCTTCATCAATTTTTTCAAGCATATCCATGTCTTCTTCAATGTTAATTGGATAAGCTTCATTCCTCAACCAATCTTTAGTGCACATAAGACATTGTACCATTCTTGGAGTCAAAGAGCTCCTATATGAATCAATAACACGACCATCCATACTAAATGCTGACTCAGAGGCAACTGTAGAAACAGGGACAGCAAATATATCACATGCCATTTGTGAAAGAATAGGAAATCTTTGTGCATTCATTTTCCACCACTTTAAAATATCAAACTCATCTCCATTCCTTTCTCTGTCTTCTGCAATGTATTTGTCCAATTCATTCCTATTATCAATTCCTCCTGTTTCATTAATAAACATTTCATATTCACTCATAGTAGAATTCCGACTTGAAATGCAACTAGTATAAGTACTTGAAGATGAAGGCAGCAATGATGATCCTTGACATTCTTTAGACGTGTGCAACCTCTTATATTCATCAAAAAGTACATAAATTCCAGATTTTACCTTTTCCTCAAGGATAATATGATCATCTTGGAACATTTTCCCAATCACCCAACTAACATAATGATACTTAAACCGAGGATCAAGAATTACAGCATAAAAGATGAGTAAATTCAGCTTTTCATTATTCCCCCAATATTTATTGTACTTTTCTTTCATCTTCTTTGCCATTTGCCTCAACTCAAGGTCACTACTTTCTGCCCAAGTATTCAACAATTTAACCACATCACTGAGTTCATGAAGCACTTGATTAGTAGTCACATATAATGAGCCAGAAACTCTCAATGTGAGAGAATAAAAATGTCCCAAAAATTTCACAAATCGTGCAATATCTCTCCAATCATCCTCACAAGGTGGCCCACCACCCTCTAATTGCATGAGGTCAAATTTATAATTTGAATCCAAATCTTCAAGTCTTTCAAAAGCTTTGACAAGTCCTAAAGCTGTATCCAACATCAAATAAGTAGAATTCCACCTAGTTGGGACATCCAAACACAATAACCTCTTACTCTCTAATTTTTCTATTCCAACACACTCCTTGAACTTCTTCAATCTACTTGGGGATTGTCTTATGTACCTAATTGCAGCCCTTACACGAGTAATGGAAGGCACAATCTCCTCAAACCATCATTCACAACAAGATTTATTATATGAGCAATACATCTCACATGAAGATATTTACCACCAAGCAAACTAGTACCCCAATTAGTGAATCTTCTTTTCAAACAATTAATTGCAACATCATTAGAGCTTGCATTATCAACTGTGATAGTAAAAACTTTCTCAATACCCCATTCAAGTAAACACTTCTCTATCCCTTTCCCAATGGCTTCACCTTTGTGACTATCAATTGGACAAAAATTCAAAATTTTCTTATGCAAGCACCAATCAACATCAATGAAATGAGCAGTGAGACACATATAGTTAATTCTTTGCTCAGAAGTCCAACTATCTGTAGTAAGACTAATCCTTGTAGATGAATGTTTCAAAAAACTCTTTAATTTTGCTTTCTCTTCCAAATAAAATTGATAGCAATCTCTTGTAATTGTAGTACGAGATGGTATTTGAAAAGATGGACAAGCTACAGCCATGAAATTCCTAAATCCTTGTTTGTCAACAAAACTAAATGGTTGTTCATCCACAATAATCATTTTTGTTAATGCTTTTCTAGTATCTTCTTGATTAAATCTCCAAGTAACAATTGAACCAACCTTACCTCCAACTGAAGATGGTTGTTGATTTAGCTTAGTTACATGAGTCTCGTTATTGTATGGATTCTTCATGCACCCCTCCATATGATTCTTCAACATAGATGTGCCATTAACTGATGTATTAGCTGCATAATCTTTTTTGCAATGGTTGCAATAGGCTCTTGGTTTTTCATCTTTTGTATACCTAGTGAAGTGTGACCATACAACTGAACGGGGCTCTATTGCTTTTCTCTTCTTTTTACTATTTTGTGAGGTTGAGATGTTGGAGTTGGACTGCTGTTCCAAATTGAGATTCTCATTTCCAAAATCTGATAGAGATAGTGAATTTTCAGCTTGTTCGGACATCCTGTTAAAATAAAATAAAAAACAGTTTTATAAGTTTATATACAAAAATAAAAGAACTAGTTTAGAGAAGAGTTTAAAAACTGCAAAAGCTGAAATGAATCGATTATATAATTATTCTGTATTTTGACTGTAAATATACATAGATGACATATTAATTTTTAGTAAAAAAATCAGAAAGAACATGAATGAGATATTATTTTGAAGAAACTT
The DNA here is from genome assembly GCA_019593545.1 of Apocynum venetum. Taxonomy (NCBI): domain Eukaryota; kingdom Viridiplantae; phylum Streptophyta; class Magnoliopsida; order Gentianales; family Apocynaceae; genus Apocynum; species Apocynum venetum. Next base: position 2,975,341 of record SRSM01000149.1, read on the forward strand.
AATGGATGTATTGTTTACTGCTACTGTCATCTATTAGATCTTGTGCTAGCTTTGATCCTGATCACAAGAAAAGAATGCATGACCAAATGCATTTTTTTAAGATGCTAAATGGAAGCCCCATGCTCCAATAAGCTAAATTTTGTAGCATTTGTTATGTGCTATGTCAAATTGTGCATGAAACATTTAGAGTAATTAATAAAGTATGCACAGTCATGAACAAAGGCCACCGAAATAAGAGAATTGATGAACTAATAAATCAATGTTCAGAATTCTTGAGGATCATAAAATTGGTATGCCATCATTATTATTATTATTATTTAAAAAGAATATTTATTGATAGAGCAAAGGGAAGGAATCCGCTATGCATCAAAGAGTACAATCCAGAAGTTTACAAGAGTAATAGCCAAAAATCCAAATCTAATCACTAAACAAAGAAAAAACAAATAGGAGCACAACCACATCAAAGAATTCGAAATCAAAAACTTGATTGAACCATAATTAGCTTGGTTTTCTATTGTTTATATTGTTTATTATGATGTTTATTGAGTTTAAATCTAGCTAATTATGTGTTTTGGTGATTTTAATGATTCTTTACACTATTAATTTTGTTTTCAGGTCTTTAGAAGATTTAGACGATGTTGGAATAAAATTGGAAGAAATTGAAAACTTGAAGATGGATATTTAGAAGAAAGAAGAAGTGGACGCGCAGAGAGGGGAAGTGGACGCGCAAGGCCAGAAAGTGGACGCGTCCACCAGACCTCACGCGTCCACCCTCAGAAGTTTGATAGCCAAGTGGACGTGTCTCATTTACTCAGGCGTCCACCCTCAGAAGTTTGATAGCCAAGTGGACGTGTCTCATTTACTCAGGCGTCCACTTTGAAGACTCGGGCGTCCACTTTCCAAATTCAAGTTTTAAGTTCATTTTAAGAAACGCAGATTAAAACACAGTTGCAAAACATGTTCACTCACAACCATATTCATAAATTGCAGTTTTAATCTCTTGTGGAAGCAAAAAAATAAATTCAGAAATAAGCAAAAAAATAAATTACTTCAATGCAGTCAGAATTCGAAACAACCAACAAATCGAAATCGGATGTAACTTGTAAGCACTCACAGAAATTTGCAATACATTATTCCCCAGAGATGAAATTTGCAATCAATACATTACTCATACAATAAAATTCTTTGAACCTGATGGAAATGAGAGAGACAGAGAGAGGTAGAGACTGCAGAGTGCAGAGTGCAGATGAGGGAGCTCCAAATCTAGGGAAGCAAGGACAGCGACTGGCGACGTCTTGACGATGCAGAGAAAGGTGCGACCGTGCGAGCCCAGATCACGAGACAGCGACGACGATGTGGTGTTGAATCTGCTAATGCAGGAATGGTGCGCGAGCTAGCCACTGCGAGTCTGTGCCCTGCGTAAATGCGTCTGCGTTGAGCTTGAGGCAGAGAGATGAGGGAGTCAGAGAAGGTCCGTTCAGTGCTTGGGGGTTGAGGCTAGAGGCTCAATTCAGAGAGAGACAGAGATGAGACGGAGATGAGAGAACTGAGAGTCTGAGTCGAGTCGAGGCGAGGGAGTCTGAGACTGAGAGACAGAGAAGTGAAGTTCTCAACTGTCACTGTGAGAGAAATTAGGGAATCAGAATTTGGGAATTTTTGATAGTAGGCTAGGGTTTTTTTTATTAAAATTAGGGGTGATTTTGACAAAATAATTTTTTAGTTAATGTTACAATTTTGGTATTTCGGTTAACCGAAAAAAATTAATTTAAAACCGAACACCGAACCGAACTTTTGGTAAACTTCGGTTCACCGAATCGAAAAAACCGAAATACCATAAAACCGATCCATTTTTAAAATTCCGATTCAGTTAGGTTCGGTTTTCGATTCGGTTCGGTTTTTGCACACTCCTAGATGCAGCTGTAGGTAGGGTAAGAGTGTATAGAGAGACGATCTATTGTGGTCTGCCATTTAAATAATGTATTTGTGGCAATGTTTGGGCTGCCGTATAAAAAAGTGCCCTCACTGCTACTTTTTCATGTAGTGTATGTGTGACATTACATCTTTTTGACCATTAGGTAATAACTAATATAATTGTACCAATGTGGTAATCGTAGGATAAGAATTTGGCTTGCATTCTTGCCGGCTTTGCTCTCAGCAATTTAGGATTTGATTATCATTGTTCCTAGGCCATACAAACTTTAGTGGTCATTGATGATTAATACTCTTGGTGACTAACATACTTAAGAATATGTCTGTAATAGTTTTCTAAGAATGTATCTAATCTTTGTACACCTCAGGTAAATGTGCAGAATATATTTCTATTTTTAATATCTTCATAATGAAATTTAAGTTGTTCCTTACTGACTAGTGCAATAGGTTATGTTATGTCCTATGGTTCATTGTTTTCCTTTCTCCCTTTAGTTGTCTATGAATAATAACTCTTCATTTGTAATAGGTTTGCATTCTATGGTATTATATAAAGAAACGATTTCTTCATTTGCATCTTATTCATGTGATTTCAATCAAATGGTTAATGCGAGCCCTATACTTAGTGAACCTTCATTTCCTTAAGTAGAAGTCGATAAACTTTCATGGGAATCACTATTATGAGTAACAACTTCTTACATAATAAAGCTTATAGTCATACATCCAAAATGACTATTTTACTTATATATGTGACTGCTTATTGTATTAGCTATTTTCTTTGCAGATCAAGTATGAACAACGAACTATTTAGCTTAATACAAAATGTTTTAGTATGTGTAACTGCTGACTCATATAAATTCTTAACAAATTGCATTGTTTTTTACTTTAACAAAATCACTCTTATTTGTTCTTGGTCTTAGTTTAAAGGCAGACATGATGTGAAATTCACTATTAGTATAAAAGTAGTGGATTTAGAAGGAATTGGGCACTGTTATTTTATGAAAAGAGGACTAATGAGAAATGCTTCATTTTTATTTTGCTACATGAAGATGAAAATAAATCATTTATATAAAAATTTAGTGAGTTTTAGGGTTAAAATATTTTTTTTACTCCTCTTGGGCTTGGAGCGGTGGAATAAGAAAATATGATTTTATGATGTGTTATTATTGATAAAGTAAATTGCACACTTGAAAGATTCACCCAAAATTATAAGGATAAGAAGGGTTGAATGTGGAATGATTTGCTAAGTATGATTAAATTATTAAATAATAAGTATAGTTTCCCTTGCTAATTTGCCTCTAATAGAGATGAATTTGCTACAAATTATTAAATTATTGATTAATCAGTAAGGTTTCCTTTACTAATGTCTCTAATAATGCTACCGATTATTAAATTATGGAATAATAAGTAAAGTTCCTTTGCTAATCTGTCTCTAGTAGAGACATTGATAAACTTTCTTGGAAATCACTATTTTGGGTAACAACTCCTTAGATAATAAAGCTTATAGTCATACATCCAAAATGACTATTTTACTTATATATGTGACTATTTATTGTATTAACTATTTTCTTTGTAGATCAAGTATGAACAACGAACTACGTAACTTAATAAAAAATGTTCTGCTATGTGTAACTGCTAACTCATATAAATACGTAACAAATTGCATTGTTTTTACTTTAAAAAAGTCACTTTTATCTGTTTGTGTTCTTAGTTTAAAGTTAGACATGATGCGAAAGTGACTATTAATATCAAAAGAGTGGGTTCAGATGGAATTGAGAATGGCTAGTTTATTAAAAAAAGAATAAATGAAAAATGCTTCATTCTTGTTTTACTACACGAAGATGGAAAGAGATATTTTATATACAAATTTAGTGAGTTTTAGGGTTAAAATATTTTTTTACTCCTCTTGGTCATGGAGTGGTGGAATAAGAAAATATGATTTTATGGTGTGTTTTTATTGATAAAGTAGATTGCACACTTGAAAGATTATTCCAAAATTATAAGGATAAGAAGGGTAGAATTTGGAAATATTTGCTACATATGATTAAATTATTAAATAATTAGTATAGTTTTCGTTGCTATTTTGTCTCTAATAGACACGGATTTGCTAGAATTATTAAATTATCAAATAATCAGTAAATTTTCCTTTACTAATATGTCTCTAACAATTGCTACAAATTATTAAATTATGAAATAATCACTAAAATTTCCTTTGCTAATCTGTTTCTAATAGAGACGTTGATAAACTTTTTTGGGATGAGTAATGAAGCTAATAGTCCTACAACCAACATGACTATTTTAGAATATATATGTGATTGTTTATTGTATTAGCTATTCTCTTTGCAAATTAAGTATGAACAACGAACTACGTAGCTTAATAAGAAATGTTCTGGTATGTGTAACTGCTAACTTATATAAATACTTAACAAATTGCATTATTTTTACTTTAATAAAATCATTCTTATTTGTTTGCGGTCTTAGTTTAAAGGCAGACATGATGCATAATTGACTATTAATATCAAAAGAGTGGATTCTGATGGTATTGAGAATGATTAGCTTATGAAAAAAGAATTAATGAGAAATGCTTCATTCTTATTTTGCTACACAAAGATGGAAAAAGATAATTTATATAAAAATTTAGTGAGTTTTAGGGTTAAAATATTTTTTACTCCTCTTGGTCATGGAGTAGTGGAATAAGAAAATATGATTTTATAGTGTGTTTTTATTGATAAATTAGATTGCACACTTAAAGATTCATCCATAATTATAAGGATAAGAAGGGTAGAATCTGGAAGGATTTGCTACGTATGATTAAATTATTAAATAATTAATATAGTTTTCGTTGGTTCTACATTGCATAATGTAGAGGTCTTTCTAAAATATGATGCCATTGAATAACCTTATCTGAATAGTTTATTGAAAAATGCCATGGTTATCTTCAGAAACATTGTGATTTTCCAATGTTTTCTATGTTACTTTAATTATTTTTCATTTTGTATCAAGGTTGAAGGATAAGACCTATCTCTTTCGGGATGTAATATTTTATGATTTCCACATTCATGTTATCTTATGATAGAAGAAGAAAAGTATAAGATTTTTGGCATGTCACACTTACATCAAATATAATATATGTATTTATGCACACATGCTATAACTTTGAGTCTACTTATGGTTAGAGGTCATAATAAAGAAGAGGGCCTAATTTTAAGCCAAATGTATTCCTAGTCAACAAATGCTAATTTAATTCATAATAAAATGGGAAATTATCAATTTTACTGTGCTCGAAGAATATACAATTGATTTTATTGGTCAAACTTTGGATTTGAACTCCGACGATAGATATTTGGATCAAGTTGCCATGAATTTTGTCAAGAGAGTAAATTTGTGAATTACACTATCTCTAATTTACATAACATGCTTGGTTTCATAAGGTTTTCATATTTAGTTATTGTTGTCGATCGAAATACCACTAGCCGATAACAACTAATTAACAAATTAGACTACTAGCTGACAAGTCACAGACCAATGTCTTGCTATATGTGGCTGACCACAGGTGGTAGTGTGGAGACACACGGTGCAATATGTCATGGTTGAATGAGATTTTCTTTGATTGTGATTCACTGATCTGCTGTTTAATCTCCTCAGAATTCCCATATAGCAGATGGTACTTGGGGCCTTCAATTCCTTGTTTCTTGAAGTGCTGCTGTAGTTTCAGCGGAACCCAAATAATGGAATATACTATCTTGAAAAGGATAACTATGAATACCAGGAAACCTAGTGGGAATATGAGATGCATGATTACAGTGGAGTGAAATGATAAGGGAGGAAGAAAAAAGACTACTTACGGAAATTTGATTAGCCTTGTTAACAAAATAGATTCCCCTATTTTGTTTGGCAAATGAAATCATCTTAGCACTTCGTTAACAGAAGCTCCATTAACTGAATAGAATAGTGCCGGCCGATTCAATTATAGCTCATGATGTTACCTTTCACTTGTACATCTGCAAAATTTGGAATTATGAAATGGGAAAATGTATTCCAACATTTTTCCATTAAAAAAAATGAAAAAGCTCCCATAAAAATTTCAGTTCATGACTCGCCCTGAGGAATGAACTTTTTGTCTCATTCTAAATTAATCCCAATTTTCAGAAGGGGAAAAAAAAAATCATGAAATACTGACCATAATCAATTGAATACGGGGAGACATTTTTATGAAGAAACTAACCTTGGAATATATTACCATCTAGAATAATTAGAAGCCAGAGCCAAAAAATCCAGTGACGACATGTTGTATATAGAGGGAGGAACAGTACCAGTGAGCTTGTTAACTGAGAGATCGAGTTGCTTCAAATTTCTGAAATTGGCCAAGTCACTAGGTATGAAGGCACCTAGTGAATTGGTACCTAAAGTTAAATTGACAAGGGATGAGATATTTTCTATTGAAGATGGAATTGCACCTGAAAGTTGGTTTCCTACCAGGTTTAAAATTAAGCTGCTTGAGTTGGCTTATTTGTTCAGGAATTCCACCTGATATCTTATTCTGCGACAGGTCCAGGCCCCAGAGTTCTTTGCAGCGGCTAGTGCGCACCACATGGAAATTTGCATAATAATTTGGTTTTCTGTAAGTTTCTCAGAAAATCCTAGAAAAATTCTTCTCTATGGAGTTGTCACTCAATCCCAAGATGTTGGCCAATTACAAGGTCAATAAGGAATACAATGTCTCTTACCTCTTTAAAAAAAAAAAAAAGTATTAAGTGCCTCTATTCCCGAATTCGACAAATCTTATCAATAATTGCTAATAGAGTCTCTGTTTCAAAATTTGTTCTTTTGTTCCATGCTCATGGATTATTAGCTCATTTAAGAACAAAATAGAATACTATGGAATGTTGTTTAAGGAAAAAATTTAAACTAAATTTTGTTTCTCTCTCCCTAGGATCGTTGTTTTTATTGGTTACATACAGTTTGGGAATATGATCTTCCCCTTTCTCATTTGGGGGGGGGGGGGGGAGGGTCAAAGATAGAGTGAAAAGGAGAGGGATATTTATTTTCACGATCATTTTCATCACTAGAATGTACTCTACTAGTTTAATTTACTTGTCAATTTATACATGATTATGCATATATCCATAAATTCCCTAATGAAATTCAAATTGGGATGGAAAATTTATGATAAAGATTGAGAATTGAGATATATGTTTATTATAATAATTTAAATATATGTAAGCAATATAAATTACATATAGTTATATTTTTAATATAAATATATAAAATTGTATAATTAAAAAATAACGGAATTGGTATAACACTTACTGTTTTAACTCTTTTTCATTGTGCTACCTGAACAACTACACCTATTACTCCAGCATTACCTCCTCCATATAATACATTAATCTTTCAATCAGTTAACATTCTTCCAAATTCAATTGAAGATTCAATAAATGGTGCATCGGTTCCAAGGTTTGTCCCACAAAAAATATCCGTGCTGATAAAATATCCGTGCTGATAAAATATTTTGAAAATTACCTTCCATTTGTGGTCTGAAAATATCTTCACTTCGTATTGTAGATATGTATTCTTTTTTATAAGTTTATGTACCTTCTTTTCTTTGTGATGAAGAATTTGAAGGATATAATGAAGTACTTGATGAAGGATACAATGGGATCGTTTGAAGACAATAAGTTTTTAAATGTAGAAAAAATCAATCTATTTATGGAAGTAGATGACTAAATATAATAATAAATTATTATTAATATTAATTTCAATAAAATGTGCCGACCATTTCAAAATCGGATTCTAAAATCATCATCCATAATTTACTTCTTGTCATTTTACGATTAATTTCAAAAATGTTAGATAAAATTAGACATTTTATATTATTGATTATTGTTCATCATTTGTCATTTTATATGAAATTCAATATAATTTGAAAAAAAAAAACTCTTTAAAATTAGATTTCACTACCATCATGAAGGGTGATGGAAGTGAAATCCGATTTTCAAGGCAGGGGCTACAAAAGCAATGGTGTGGCTTCCGGTGATACGGGTTATGCTGGAGACAAAGCTGTGGCAGCAAAGGATATGGTGGCCGGCGCTGCAACAACAGTCGTGCATTATGATGAAAGTGTTTTTTTATTTTATTTTGAATTAAGTTATGTTTGAATAAAAAAATTTATTGAGAATTGAAAACTGATTAATATATTTTGGATTTCATATGATTAATAATATTATAAGATGTATAAAATATAATTAGTTCAAAATGAAACACATTTAATAAAAGCATGATGTTCATAATAAAAGCATAGCATTTCACTCTATTCAAGTTAAATTTCATAGTTGTATATAAACACATTTCATTTTCTCTAACTCTCTTACTTGCTTGGATACAATTAAATGCAAAAAATCTTACATATTTATAGTAAGATAGTCTATGAATACCACGTGAACATCTACACATCAAGTTTGACCACCACCCCCCCTTTTCCCCAAAACAAATCTAACGCTAAACCATTTTCAAAATTTAAAAGTACTCCAAAAAATAGGAGAAAATTAAGTAGGAAAAAGCAGGAGGCAAGATTCAAGAACCAATTATCATATATATATATATATATATATAGATAGATACCTAATAATAAGATAATACACTGATACTGTATATTTTTCGAAGGATGACCTTTGAATTAAATAGGTCCACAAAGCTAAAGTTATATATACTATTTTCCTCCTATACATATGAGTAGAAAAAGACTTATAAGCAAATCATAGAGTTCTTTGAATACACCGGCCTAATCCACAGAATTGTTGAGACAATGAAGGATTGTGATCTAGCAATTATTATACCAATGCTTGCTTTTAAGACAATTTGTTGCTCTCAATTCTTATCTCTTTGAATCACTTTCACCAATACAACAAGAAATACGTATTCTGCTCTCCTTGTGAAGATAAAGGAATAAGCACAAGTCTTTCCACTCCAATAATTCTTCTATTTCCAATGAATACATCTTTCCAAGAAATTGCTCAGCCAGAGCAACCTCATTCCCTCCCTAACACAGCTCATTTTAGGCAAGAGTGAAAACCCTAATGATCTTCCATTTGTAATAGCACCCAAGGATGCTACTGTTAGGTCAAAAACATGGTTCAAGTTAATAAAAAACCAAAAAAGTACGATGTTTACAACCAAGTAGAGATAGAGTAACCCTTATAAGATGCTTGTTCATATAAAATACCTGCTGCAGTTCAACATCACTGACAGCCTATGATATGATTTTATCATGTGAGTTAGGTAATGCAATTTTCGAATTACTAACAAGACATGCAGATAAATCCTTGACAGCTTGTTTGAGTTCATTGTCACATTCTACAAATAAAGTGTCAAGAACATTTTCATCTATGCTCAAGTTCATAATTGATTGCATCATTTTAGCGTAGCTCAAATCAAATATATCTCCTAATCTTCCAAAAAGAAATATTTTTCAGCATTCCAACAAAGAGAAAATAAAAAGTTGAGCTAAACCCAGAAAGTACCTCACTCAAAGTTACACCAGAAAGTCAAAATCCAGCCAAGCCCCACTCTGATCCAAGCCTTTAAATTCAAGTGATGCCGCTTCAAAAACACAACTTCGAGTTGATTCAACAATACTAGAACAATACTATATTCATCTCAATTAGAACAATACTATATTCATACTTCCAAGAATTCAATCTTCTCCACAACACTGATGAGAAAATGGACACATCTTGCCTAAACAGCAAGCATATTTTACACTAATGCTAATTTCTGAAGAGTTCAATTTACTTCACACATCTTTCCCTCCCAGAAGGAGGTGATGAATCAGGTTTCGATGGTCATAAAATAGTTTCGAGTCTCAACTAGATTAGTCGATGTAGGTTGCTGAGTCCGTGGAACCTTTTTTTTAGGGATGAGTTCTTGATGAAACTATAGAAAGCCTCCAATATCTCTCGGTACAATGTGAAATTGGTAAATGGTTGGACAATAGGACCTTGGAATAATGAATTGTATTACTTTGAACAACCTAAAACAATCCAAACAGTTACAAAGAACTCTACAACCTAACTAACTTGCTCCTAAGCCTAAAATTAAGCAAAGATTGAAACTACAAAGCGATAAAAGAAAACTGTAAAGAAAGTTAGCTAAGGAACCTCAAAGCCTAAAGAAAGCAAGAAAGATAAATGTGAAAAAGTAATTTGATAAAATGTAAGTTGTTGATTGTTGTTTTGGATAATTTGCTTCGCCTTTATTGCTCTTATTTATAGACGATCGACTATTTTGGAACCAATTTCTCCATAACCAAACCACATTTAGAACCATTTTTGAATATTTGAAGTAGTGGGAGTAATAGTTTGACTTGGTCTTCAATCAGCAAAATTGGTCTTATCTTTACCAACCGATTAGGAAAAACAATTATGTCAATTGATTGTCTCCTGTCATTAATTAATCTTGAATCATTACGACTAATTAGCCGATGCCATTGACTATCTTCTGTATTAGATATTTTTTTGTGTTAACATATGCCCCTCGCTTCTCGCCTTTGTTAGCTATCAGCAAAAAAAAGGTGAAAAGTGATGTCTTAATTTTCCAAGACTAAAGCTATGAGTGCCATAAATCAATACCTCAACATGAAACCAATATAATTAACATTAGCTGAAGATATGCTTGTTTATTAACATTAATTGAGTTTATTCAACATCAACTAAGAAAGTCAGCCTTTGAAAAACTCATGGTCACTGGTTAGGCCTCTGGAAAAATATTTTCTAATTTGTTGACTTTTGTAAATGAATAGTCATTCAATCGATATCAACTAATTTGGAGTAGAATTACCATTCTGCCCCCAAACTTGAGGTTACTCTTCATTACCATTTGGACCTTGGTGTCGCCAATATTGGTGCCTTATTGTTGGGAATAATTATGTTTGTCTCTACCGATCAGAAAATATTTTTTTCGACTAGACAATTTTGCTAATTCGAATAGGTAAACTTGAATCTATCTTTATTGATAGCCTTTTGAATTATGTTCCTAAAGATAATAAAATTGTTAGTACTATAAGTATGAGTGTTATGCCATTTACAATATTCCTTCCCTTTGAACTTATCAGCCGATGAGATATTTTGTTTTGCCATCAGCTTGATTTGATTGTCTCGTAAAAGGTGATAAAAAATTTGATTTGCTCTGGAGATGTCAAATGTGTATGCTGATTACTTCTCTTATTGAACCTCTTATTTTCCTTTCAATAGCTTGAGCATAGAACATGTATGATCTTCTTCCTTGACAATCCCAACTAGCCATGACTTCTATTGGCCGCTTTTCTTTATGATTGACAATGTCATCTAGTACCGAGATCATTGTTTTGTTGCGAGACATCTCAGTGGCTTGGTTCCTCTCCTTATTTTTGATAAAATTATTTCCAAGCTCACCACATTAGGTTGTGAATCCGTCGATATGCTCCATGGTAGTCTTGTCATTGTCTCCAAGAAAGTGGCGAATTCTGGAGTCTTATATGTTCGAGGGATGACTGCTAAAGTGTTTGCCCAATCAATATATGGCTTATGGTAGACTAGTTGATCTCATGGGTAGACATTCAAGTCAAACTGTCTTCATAATGCATCATCTATAATAGTCCTATCTATTTGTGGTTTCGAAAGAAAATGTGGAGGAGCTATAGGATGAAAAGCTCTTATAAGCGATATTCTTTCTGGCATATCTTTGACAATTTGGTTGTTGGCGGTACAATTGGATTAGCTTGTGAAATACCGTTGGAATAATGGGTTCAACATGTAGCATTTCTCATGTCTGATAAATATTATCTTGCTCCTAGGCTGAGTGGGAAGATAAGGTCTAGGAGGATTTACCACACCAAATTGAGTGGATAACTAATAGGTTAATCAACTGGAGAAGCTGAAGGTCGACTAAGATAAAATTGTCTCTGCTCTAAATTATAGAGCTCATTTTGCAGCATAAGTTTAAAGACATTAGTGATTTGAGAAATCAGACTTTGCGTAAGTTTACTAGTCCACTATTTCATAGTATGTCTGATTGCACTTAAAGATGTCGGTATCGACTGAACTTCTGAAGTAGTTGTTGATGTCTGTGGATCAATTAACCTTTTTTCACTGATGGTGGTTAGCCGTGACTCAAAAATGTTATGGAGTGTTGATACCCATTCTTATATTTTTATCGATGTTGTAGGTTTAGTTAAACTCCTTGATGAATTGTTGGAATTGTAGGCCATGATTTTTCATCCAAACTGCAATTGCATGTACTTTTTACTGAGTGTGCCAATTTTATTGTCGATCTAAATACCACTAGCTGAGAAGGGCTAATAATCAAATTAGACTATCAACCGACAAGTCCCAGATTAGCTAATGAATTAGGTTTCAATGACCATAAAATAGTTTCGAGTCTGAACTATATTAGCCAATGTAGGTTGTTGAGTTTGTAGAACCTTTTTCAGCGATGAATTCTTGGAGCAACTATAGAAAATCTCCAATATCTCTAGGTGCAATGTGAAATTGGTATAGAACTTTGGAATGGAAGAATTGTATTACTTTGAATTTCCCAAGTAGTTACAAAGAACTCTACAACCTAACCAACTTGGTCCTAAGCCTAAATCAAGGCAATATTGAAACTACAAAGCGGTAAAAGAAAATTGCAAAAGAAAGTTGTGAAGAAAGCTAGTTAAACAAGCTTTAAGCCTAAAAAAAGCAAGAGAGATAAAGATGGAAAAATAATTTGATCAAAGATAAGTTGTTGATTGTTATCATTTGTTTTGTCTTTATTGTTTTTTATTTATAGATTATTGGCTCAATCAGTTTTCTTGGTCCTAAAGTTTTATTATCCATGTTCCTCATATTTATCCATCTCTTGGAACCACTTCCTCCATGACCGAACCATATCTAGAGCCATTTCTGCATGTTTGAAGTAGTGAGAGTATTGATTTGAGGTCTTCAATCAACAATATTGGCCTTTTCTTTACTAGGTGATCAAGAAAAATAGTTATGTCCATCAATTGTCTTAAGTCATCAGTCGATGTCATTGGGTTTTTTTTTTGTGCTAACAATTATATACTAGACTAGATTGTGATAATTTTGTATGGGACACACATATCTCTGAATAAATGAGATTGAGCTTTTCATTTCGTTTACGAATGCATTAGTTGATTTGAATTGGGAAAAGGACAATAAGCACTAAGTATAATACTTTCGATTATATGATGTGCATGTTGTGGCCAAAGATGAACTTCAATTCAACATCTTCTTTTGCAAGTGCTTGAACTTCTTTCTTTTCGAGGTGAAGTATGCTAAGTATTTTGGGCTTCACTATGACTGTTGATACATGAATTTGTGCTTTTGTTTTTCTGATTTTGGTAACTTAATGTCAAACATGGAATGTGTTAATTTAGGTTGAAGCAAAATAAAATGTGCCGTTAGAATGTGATATTACTTCTATGTGTTGTGTATCTTTTTTATTCAAATTTTTTTATCACTGAGTGACACGTGTCTCTTTACAAAATGAAATACTCTCTTTGTCCTTTTTGATAGGATGCAACAAGTACACTTAATTGTCTCTAATTATAAGACATTTTGCTATTTTTTTATGGTTATTTTGTCTATTATTGAATATTTTACTCTTACTTATTTTCTCATTGTTCCAAATACAATAAATACTTCTTGAGAGAGAAAACAAATATTGATTGGGTACAATAAAAGTAAAATAATTCCTTAGCCGGTGTGAAATTTCTTGTAATATCTTATAAAAAGAAAAGGGGGGAGTATGAACACACAATTTTAGAGGAATTCAAAAACTTATGTAGATTCTCTATCTATGAGTATTTGTGTATAGTATTAGGAATTGGAGACTTTAGCCAATCACCTTGGAAGAATACAAAGAGTTTATTCAATTTTGGCAAGCCCCAAAGCATTTATAATTCTATTTTATCAGAAGAATTCGATGAGTCTTGTACCTTGTTGCATGTTAATCAGTTAAGTTTTGATATTCTTGTATGATTAATTGTTAAGTTCTAATTATATCAATTGGCATGGTTTTAGTTGTAATTAGTATAAAATTATCACGTCTTGATTTCAAAGACAAATATAAAAACTCACATTGGGTATCTATAAAGGAAAACTAACCAAAGGTAAAAAATATTTGTTGCGACGACATTCTAGAACATTAATTTTATTCATTTTCTTTTTAAGTCCTCCATATTTCATCTATTCTATATATTTAAGGTTCTAGTAATTTAGTTGTCTTGTAGTCCATCGATGTCAAGGTGTAATTCCCAGTATTAAAAAGCAGTTCTACTAACATAATAAAATCTAAATGAGTAAAAAACATGCAAGAGTTCTTTAATAAAAATGGAATGCCCTTTTTTAATTGAGTAGGAACCATTTTCTTCCTTCAACCCTTCCAAATATTGGACAAATTCTTCAAAATCCTTATTGTATTATTGCACCAAAATATTATATATGTCTCTGTAATTGGTCATGAATTTCTTGTCATTACTTTGAGTCATGCAATCCTGAGATGAATAAATGGAACATATTGAAGAATCCCCATTTCCATGATGAGAAATCCTTATACTGTTGCCGATCAAAATGCAACCAGTTGATGGGTCAGTCATCAAGTTTAATTATCAACTGGCAAGTCTTGAATTAGCTGATGAATTAGGTGGCAATGGCCACAAAACAGTTTCGAGTATTGTCCGATTGAGGTTGTTGAGTCCATGAAACCTTTTTTAAGGATGGTTTATTGGTGTAACTATAGAAAGCCTCCAAAATCAATTGAATGAATACAAAATAAGAACTTAAATAAAATAGATGATAAACTTGGAATGGGTGAAGTTTTGTTGATAGAGGCAAACCAATTTACAAGAAAGAATATCTCTTAGGTAATTAAACATAAATTACAATCTAAACTCAAAGCAAGGCATGAATTTGAACTACAGAAACAAAAGACAACACAACAATAATGAAAAATACAACTAAAACTAAACAAGTATTGATTTAAGGAAATGAAAGATGTTTAGAAAGAAGTTGAAAGACAATTCAATAAGCTAATTTGTTGTTGCCGTTGTTCTGTCCATCTTTGAATCTTCATCTCTAATTAAAGATGTCGATTTGGTTTTCTTCTCAACCCATGATCTCACTACGTCAAAATAGCCCTACCACAACGTATGACATACATCACCAAAACTCCTAAAAATGTTATTTAAGGTTGAACGTGATGTTTTTGACAAACGTTGAGCATGTGCCGTTATATTCACAGGCATTTGGTATTACCACAACATTTGTAGGAAACGTTGGTACACCCCTATCGTAACGTTTATGGCTGGTATATGATGACATTTGTGTGAAATATAGGACGACAATTGATTACGTCGACATAAACTTTGTAATAGTTATTGTTCCAACATTTGCAAATTTTTCGATACAAATGTTTAGCCAATAACTATGAGTTGTGTAATTAGATATTTCCCAACATTTGTAAAATGTCATATGATTACTATCTCAACATGTTTAATTATTACGATGTTTTAAAATGTCGAGATATATATTATAAAATTTTTAAAAGTAATAATTCGTTATTATTTTGAAATAATGTGAAATTATTATTTTCAAATTTTAACTAAATTAAATATGTAATTGGAATTAAATAAATATGTCATTACATTAAACTAAACTAGGAAAATACAATTAGTTGGATTACAATTTGTCCTAATCTAAAATCAACTACCACCAATCTAAAAAGAAACACTTATTGTGATGTATTTCATGTGTAAAAAATGAGAGAAAAAAGATAATTAAATAAAATAGTCGACCTTATTACTGAAATCAAAAGTGACATACATAGTTATAGTCGACTATGGTAATTGATTACGATAAAATCGCACCTATACATAACACTTATAAATAATTTTAGTCTTATGCTGGATTACTATAGTTGACTATGGTGAACAATGATGATAAAACCGCACCTGCACAAAACATTTATAAATAACTTTAGTCTCATACTTAACTAATATAGTCAACTATGGTATTCAATTACGATAAAATCGTATTTGCAAATAACACTTATAAATAACTTTAGTCTCATATTCAACTACCATAATCGACTAATGTAGTCAGTTACGATAAAACCGACTATGGCAGTTGACAGTCATACGTGGCTATTGCATTTGACTATGACAAAACTCTCACCTTCTTATAGTTCTTATGCCATCAAACCTTGTTATGTCAAAGCTACGTAGGCCCAAACATAGCTTCCGATCTCAAAACAAAAGAAAAAAATCAAAACAACAAAAAAGAAAAGAAAAAGGAAATGATAGATGCGCTATTAGAAAGAAATAATCAGCTCTTTCAAACTGTCAACCAAGTTAACTAACAAGCGCCTACATAGAGAAAGGAAAAGGGAAATATAGAGGCTATTAAGAACTAAATATAAAAAACTTCATGTGTGTTATTTTTAACATTCATCATCAGAGTAGAGGAGGGATAGTATTGAATTCCTATTCTTCCTTTTTGACAACCTGCAAAAACCAAGTAAATTAAGTTATAAGAAAATGACCTAAACAATAAAATCAGATTAAATACATAAATATTAATTAACGTATAGGCCAACAAGCTAACTGAAAGCTCTAAAGCTTTTAATGTCTTAATTTTGATTAAATGACAAACATTGATAAGGACTAATGGCTTTATTGTATTAGTGATGATCTTTTAGGATTCATATATCTAATTCATGCAAGATCGAAGTTTCAAATCTTCAGGAAAGAGCTTTTGATGTCAAGCATTGAAGATAAGCGTTTCTGGATTAGATAGGATCTAGAGGTGTAGCATTATTTCTTTATTTATCTTTAGATATCTTTAGGTCTACCTCTATGAGTAATAAGTTCTATAGGTTACTCAATAAAAGTGAAATAATTTTCAAAATGCATTTCATTTAGATAAAACATGAGTTGGGTATTTGAAATGATTTTCAAAATACATGTACATACTTCAAAATTTATAAAATGTATTTCACAAACTCTTGGAGTTGTTTGGAAACTTGTTCTGCATAGTTTTAATGCATGTATGGTCGACCTAACTAAAGTGTGGACGACCACAGATCATGCGGTCGACCATACCTCTCAGAGTATCGTCCGCTAAATGTCCAGAGCTCTCTGGAACACTTGCGGAGGATGGAGCGGTCGACCGGACTTCTTAGCTCATCGTCCGCAGTTTGTCCAGAGTTCTCTGGAACATTTGCGGATAATGGTGCTAACGACCCTTCTGATATGCGGTCGATCGCACTTCTCCTGAGTGGGATTCAAACAGCCATTTTTATGACCGTTGGTGCATACTTATAAATACCCAATTGTTTAAAAAAACTCAAACACATGACTTTTTGAACAAAAATCTGATTCTAACACTTCATAGAACCTCTGTAGATTATTTTGAAACCAAATCATAACATTCATAATGTGAAATTCATCAAAGTGGGATTCATACTAAATCATTAGGGTTCTTGAGCAACTTAGAAGAAAATATCACTCAAAGAGGTATTTATGCTTTATATTGATATATCTTCACATTAAGGTGATTTCTATATCAAACTCTTAATTTTCATATCTTGATTGCTTTGTTTAAGGTTGCATTGAGCTTAAAACTCTAAGGGTTAGAGTGAGCCTTGAATCATAGAAAATTGTGATTGTATTTAGAGTATCTTTTTCATTAATTGTTGTAATAGAGATAGGTGTGCAAACAAGGTTATATTGTAAAACTCAAAGTGTTGAGTGAACCTTGATTGGTTAAGAGGTTTGTGTTGTAAAACCCTAAGGGAATTGAGTGAGCCTCTATTGTATTCTCTCTTACTAAATTATTGAAAAGTTTTGTGAAATCCTTGAGTAGATAGCTCAAGGTAGTGAATTAGGTTTTGTTGGATAAACCGAACCACTATAAATCTTTGTGTTCTTTGCCTATTTCTTGAACTCTTTATTTCACACTTTGTTTGAGCACCAAGTGTTTGATATTTGTTATCTTAGAAAGCCTGTTTCTTTTAAATTAGGAAAAATCATTTAAAAACCTAATTCACCCCCCCTCTTAGGTTTTTCACTAACATTATAATTTGCAATAAATAAAATTCAAGAAATAAAGTGAAAAACCTAAGAGGGGGGGGGGGGGTGAATTAGGTTTTAACCGATTTTTCCTCTTTAAAACAAGCAATGCTTTCTAAGACAACAAATATCAAACATTTGGTGCTCAAACAGTGTGTGAAATAATGTTTTCAAGAAATTTGCAAAGAACACAATGATTTATAGTGGTTCGATTTATCCAACAAAACATAATCCACTACCTTGAGCTATCTACTCAAGGATTTCACAAAACCTTTCAATAATTTAGTAACAAAAGATTACAATAGAGGCTCACCCAATTCACCTTAGGGTTTTACAATACAAACCTCTTACCTAATCAAGGTTCACTCAACACTTTGAGTTTTACACTACAACCTTGATTATACACTTATCTCTAATACTACAATTAATGAAATACAAACACTTAAGACAATCACAATTATCTATAATTCAAGACTCACTCTAACCCTTAGAGTTTTAAGCTCAATGCAACCTTGAATAAAACTAACAAGATAAGAATAGGAAGAGTTTGATATAGATATCACCTTAATGTGAAGATATATCAATTTGAAGCATAAGTACCTTATTGAGTAATATGTTTATCTAGATTGCTCAAGAACACCAATGATTTTGTAAAGACCCTTCTTGGATGATTTTCACAATGTAAATGTTATGAAAGGGTTTCAAAATGATATCAAGATGTTCTATAAAGAATAGGAATCATATTTTTGCTCAAAAAGTCACTGTAATATATTTTTCAAACAATTGGGTATTTATATATATGCACCAACGATCATAAGAATGGCTATTTGAATCCCACTCAAGAGAAATGAGGTCGACCCCATATCAGATTGGTCTTCCGCACCATCATCCGCAAGTGTTCCAGAGAACTCTGGACATACTGCGGACGATGAGTTGAGAAGTCTGGTCGACCGCACCATTATCCGCAAGTGTTCCAGGGAGCTCTGGACATTCAGCGGACGATAAACTGAGAGGTTTGGTCGACCGCATGATCTGGGGTCTACCACACTTCAGTTAGGTCAATCGCACATGCATTAAAACTATGCAAAACAAGATTCCAAACAACTCCAAGAGTTTGTGGAATACATTTTCAGAAATTTAAAGTTTGTGCATGTATTTTGAAAATCATTTCAAACACCCAACTCATGTTTTTCAAAATGCATTTCATTTAGATAAAATACTATAGAACTTATTACTCATAGAGGTAGACCTAGAGACATCTAATAGAAATATAAAGAAATAACACTACACCTCTAGATCCTATCAAATCCAGAAAATGCTTATCTTCAACGCTTGACACCAAACGCTCTTTCCTGAAGACTTGAAACTTCGATCTTGCATGGATTAGATATATGAATCCTAAAAGACCAACACTAATACAATTAAACCATTAGTTCTTATCAATGTTTGTCATTTAATCAAAATTAAGGCATTAAAAGCTTTAGAACTTTCATAAAGAAACATAAAAATACCCAAATTGAAAGTAACTTACATCTTCCATTTCATGGATATAAATAAGTGGATATGTTGTTACAAATTTGCACATATTTAATCATAGTCAACTATGATATTCAAATTACAATAAAACCATACTTGCGTAGAACACATAAATTTATAAGAAAACTAAATTCAATTCAAATTTATTGCAATAAATTAATACTAGAACTTTAACTTAAAAAAACATTCATAAATCAAGAAGTCATACTTGATTTAAGTACCACTGACCCAGATGCCCAATTACTTTCAAATTCATTATGTGAAATTTCAAGTAGAGGTTTGAAGGTAATATGTGAGGAAAATGAGATAAGTGTTTGTGCTGGAGTATCTATTGTTTGTTGTGTTACCAAGATCAAATTTTCTCACCAAGATAATCAAAGTCACCTGCGAAGAAGTCGAGATAGGAAAGTACAACCATCAAAGCTCCGGCTTATAAGCAAGTAGTTGGATGCTCCTGGGATATCTTCTTTATTACTTGAGAGTGGAAGATAGAACAGAGTAATTTGGTGGATGAGAGGGATAAATGTTTTAATGGTTTTGAAAGTGAAAATTTGGAATTTGGAAGAAGCAGGTGATGTACTAATAAATTAACTAATTTTTATGTTATTTAATGACCATATTTTGTTTAAAAATCAGTTAATTATGTTATTTAATGGATATATTTCAAGTTTCACTTCTATTTCCTTGTTTGTAAGTTTTCCAGTGTATTTTAATTTATTTTGGAGATAAAAAGCAGAAGAAGAAATGTTGAAAATTTTTTTTTAAAAAAAATCTATGTCATTCGATGACGTGACACAATAAGAAGATGACGCGTGACGCAATCAGAAGATGACAATTGGCGCTTCTAGAAGCCGCAATTTGGACCAATGAGGACGCGACACGTGGCGAAGTTTGGGGAAATTAGGCCACAAACTAAATTTTCAAAACTTTGGGGTGCGAAATGACCATTTTGCCACTGATTTTTGTGGCTATAAATAGGAAGATCATTTTTATGATTTCAATACCAATTTAGCTCCAACATTCTCCATTTCTTTTGCAATTTCTTTCTTTAATTATTGTCTTCATCTTAGTATATTTTCCATAATTTTTAGAATAATATTTCAAGGTTTTTTGTAATATTTAGTAAAGAAATTCTGTCTGGATAATTTCAATATTTTCGAGAAGTTTATCTTTCAAATTTTCTTTCTAATGTTTATAAATTCCATCTTATATTTATTAAATATGTATTGTGAGTAATTTTATTTTGTTAGCAAGGATATGTGTTAAATTATTAATAAATGGGATTATGAGATAATTTTCTTTGTACTTAATTTCTATTTGAATTTGTTTAACTAGACTTATGGTCAGTTTACTCGCCTAGTCTTTATTTACTTTGCTTTATGCACTTTAAATATCGCAAATGGATGGCCGAGCCACCTAATTAGTTTAATTTACTTTTATGTCTTTTATTTTCTTTATTATGGAAGGCCGAGTCTCCTAACTAGTTTAATTTATTTTTATGTCTTTAATTCCTTTTTATGGAAGGCCGAACCTCCATACTTTTAGTTTAATTTATTTAAATGACCGGTAGAACCGCCTAATTTTTTAGTTAATATAAATCCATTCTTTCTATATATATATATATATATATATATATTAATTGAGTATTTATATAATTTCTGTTTTAACCAATATAATTGTGTGAGTTTAATTGGATTGACAATCTAGTTAATGAATGTGATTATATAGCTAGGATTATTAATCTTGTATTAATGATTCAAGTAGCATCTACTAGTTTAATTAAGTTGCAGCTGTTGGTTTAATTAAATTAGTAGCGGAATTATATAATTTAAATTGTATATAATTAAGTTGATTGTTATATACAATTTAATATTGGTGATGCCTTATTTGTTTAATGCAATTTGATTGAGTATCCTATACACAATGGTTGGTAGTGGTGTTTAATTAAATTAGAAATTAATCTGTTTGAGCTGATTGTAATTTATCTATTTTGTAAGGATAGAAACCTGTCTGAACTAATTGGAATTCTAAAACCAACTACTTAATAATGTATTTATCTATGATTAATCCCATGAAAAAAATAACTTGATACTAGTTCCTTGCTGAAAAACCTAAGAGGGGGGATGAATTAGATTTTTACCCGAGTTTTCAACCTAATTCAATAAAAAATCTCTTTGACAACAAATATCAAACACTTGGTGTGCTAGTTGTGTGATAAATAATGTGTTCAATTAAAATGCATAAATTAGAGCAATTCACACAATGATTTATAGTGGTTCAGTTTATTCAATAAAACCTAATCCACTACTTTAAGTTACCTACTCAAGGATTTACGAAATCCTTTCACTAATCAAATAAATGAGATCATAGTCTTCAAATAAACTAATCATAGCTCACCCAATTCACCTTAGGGTTTTACAAATAAACTCTCAATCAATAAAAGCTTGTCTTCAAATATTCATAGTCTTGTCCTTGCATGGATTAGATCATGAATCAAAAAACTCTATCACTTGTTCAAACAATACATTAGTCCTCATCAATGTTTGTCATTAATCAAAATTAAGACATTAAAAGTTTTAGGGCTTTCAATCTCCCCCTTTTTTATGATGACAAATATTGATGCAATGTGATAGATAAAAAAATTAAGTGCAAGGATTCAAAGTAAGGAAGAGTTTATAGAATATGTATGAAACATTGTAAAATACTCCCCCTTACAATATGCTAGGTATTTGTAAGATATCACATATAATTTATAAAACATTTATAGTTTGATGATTTCAAGAAATATATTAAATGAAACATTTTTTGAACAAATATTGGATCTCAAAATGAAAAGATTCATTGTAAGTATATGAGATCACTTCCTAGCTTATATAGGCTCAAATGAGCCTATTTTTCCACCAACCTCCTTATCCTCCTTCCTTCCTTCCAGTTTTAATAACATATAGATAAACTATAAAAACATTTATAAAGCTCCCCTTATCAATATGCATAAGTTTTGTAAATATTTTGACAGAGTTTCCTTTGTTACTCTTATAAAATCTAATTTCACAACATAAACTCAACAATGCAAAAAGAGATGAGATATATCACATAAAATCACACAAATGGCCAACCCGGCCATCAATACACAATTTCTATTCTCCTTCAATCTCAATATCTCAAAAATTTAGAAATACATAAATTTTAAACCAAGGATAGCCATACTTAACATTTTAAAGTTATTTATTCTTCTTCTTGGTCTTGATGAACTTGATCTTCAAGTGCACTTCAAGTTTCTCAAATTCTCCTCTTTTGGACGTGTCTTCCCTTTTGTACCTTTTCTTGATTTTTCTCAAAAAATATTGAACTTCAAGTATCTTTCTTTAGGTGGTTTTTCTTCTTTGCATTGAATTCTCCCTTTTTGTTATAAGTGTTCTTGATCTTCATTTTCCTGCAAAATGCTAGTTTCCAAAAGAACACAATACAAATATAACTCCTAAACATTGCTATTAACACTTAGTTTTTCTCCCCCTTTGTCATCATTCAAAAAGAATGTGTATCAAGGATTAAAATAAGGTCAAAAGCATATAATAAAATCTCTCAATTTCCAAGGAGTCAGCATGGGGAATAATCAAACCAATAAACTACACTACTTAAAATTTTACTACATGAAAATATCATAATGTAGCAGAAAACAAATGAAAATAGTGCATTATAGATATAAAAAGAAAATGAAAGCAATAAAGTGGTCAAAGCTAGATTCCGAGGCTTGGGAGCATAGATCTTAAACTGCAAAAATGATTATGTTGAAGAAGTGGTCTCCGGAATGATAATAGCTTCAATTGGTAGATCATTAATAGTAGTCACTATAGTGATGTCCTCTGAAATGATGGTAGAGAATGTATCAGCAGCAATAGATGGCTCAATACTACTTGATGACACAACAATAGGAGTAATAGGATAATTTTTCATATATGTAGTCTTCTCAACAAAATGTCAGGAATTATCTATGTGGACTCCATATAATGTCTCAAGATGAGTAGATATATTATCAACCTTGTGATGAAGAAACTTTACTCTTGATTTAAGTTGAACAACTTCTTCAAACACATCTTGGATTTTAGTATCAAACTTCTCAAGAATTATATCCATCTTGTTTGAGAGATGTTCCAAATCATTCCACAAGGCATCTTTTGTAAGAGGAATAAAACCTATATTTCTCTTACATAAATCATTTTCCTTTACTCAGTTTCTTTCTAATAAAAGTATCAAAAGGAGTTTCCTTTTCCTCTTCCATTGATGTCTTCCTTTTCCTTATTCTTTCTCTAGTGGAAGTATCAAGTGGTATATTTTCTTCTCCCTCTAGTTGATCAACTTTTCTCTTTATACCTCTTGATGTCTAGTATCAAGCGATCAACTTCTTCTTGACCAATTCCATTCTCATGAATGCCCTTTTAAATAATAATGAGTACATTTTCACCCATCAATCTTGCGATTTCGGTAATGGCTTGGAGTAAATTTTCTTGAGATATTTTCTTTTTCAACTCCCAATCATCATTGAAACATAAGTCATGTATCATTTTGTATGCAACAAAATCATGTTTATGAAGATATCTAATGTCAACAACCTCAAGTAAAGATATTTCAAAATGTTTGAACGCTCTTTAAACCAACCTTCCATAAAGTAGGCTCTTTGCTATTTTCTTAGCCTTCTTATCAATGAACGATATCCATAAGATAACCAAGATCTACTTGTTTTCCGTTAAACATAATTAGTGAAAGCCCTAAAGCTTTTAATGTTTTATTTTTGATTAATGACAAACATTGATGAGGATTAATATCTTGTTTGCACAAGTGATAGAGTTTTTGGATTCATGATTTAATCCATGTAAGGACAAAATTTCGTGTCTTCAAGGAAGTATACAAGTCAAGACTACCAAGCTTTTATTGGATTAGATAGGAACTAGAGGTATAGTTTTAAAGTTATATATATTTTGATATCTCTAGTTTTACTTCTAATTGAGTAATGGTTTCTAAATGTTACTCTATGAACTTAAAATGTCATTTAAAAATGTTTTTAAAATGTTAAAATATGTTTTGGTATTTCGAAAACCATGCATCATGATTTCAAAACTTAAATGGTTCATAAACTTTTGTTGGATTGATACCATAACTTATATGGTTGATTGAAATCATCATTTGTGTGATAGAGTATTGTTGATACACAAATGAACATGTTTCAGTCGACCTAAAGTGGTCCAGCTATCATCCATAAGTTAGTTTATTTTGTGGATGCATGTGCTATCAAATTTGCTCATCTGTCAACTTGTGGACGACCATGAGGTCGACCGCACGATGAAAATCATCATCCAAAGGTTGTCCAATGAGCTTGCGGATGATGGTGCGGACGACCTGTCTGATATGCGGTCGACCGCACTTCCTAAGTTGGTTTCCAATAGCTTCATTTTTTACCGTTCGGAACAAACCTTTAAATACCAAAACCTTTGGAATTCTTTCTAAGAACATTTTTTGAGCAAAAACATTGTATATCTTGATCCTATAACATCTTAGAAACATTCCAAAACCCTTTTAAAACATCAATCTTGTTAAAATCATTCAATAAGGGTTTTTACATTCAAAGGTGAATTTTGAGCAATCTTGACAAGCCATTACTCAAAGAAGTGATTGTGATTCAAATTGATATTGAAAAACCTAAGAGGGAGGGGGTGAATTAGGTTTTTATCCGATTTTTCAACCTAATTCAATAAAACACCTCTTTGACAACAAATATCAAACACTTGGTGTGCTAGTTGTGTGAGAAATAATGTGTTCAAATAAAATACAGAACTTAGAGCATTGAACACAATGATTTATAGTGGTTCGGTTTATCCAACAAAACCTAATCCACTACCTCGAGTTACGTACTCAAGGATTTATCAAATCCCTTCACTAATCAAATAAATGAGATTACAAAAGAAGCTCACCCAATTCACTTTAGAGTTTTACAAATAACCTCTCAACCAATCAAGACTCACTCAACCCTTGAGTTTTACAACACAACTTTGATTATACAATAATCCCACCACTCTCCTTAGTGAATCCTAACAATACAATTTAATTCAAGGTTCACCCAAAGGTTTTACAAACAAACCTTGAATACAAAACAACCTACACAAGGCTCACTCTAACACTCAGGGTTTTATGCTACTTGCAACCTTGATACAATTACAATCAATAATAAGAGATAGAGAGTTTGATAGATATCACCTTAATGTGAAGATATATCAATTTGAATCACAATCACCTCTTTGAGTAATGGTTTGTCAAGATTGCTCAAAATTCACCTTTGCATGTAAAAACCCTTTTTGAATGATTTTAACAAGATTGATATTTAGAAAGAGTTTGGAATGTTTCTAAGATTATAGGATCAAGATATACAATGTTTTTGCTCAAAAATATTTTTAGAAAGAATTCCAAAGGTTTTGGTATTTAAAAGTTTGTTCACAACGGTAAAAAATGAAGCTGTTGGAAACCCACTCATGAAAAGTGCGGTCGACCGCACATCAGATTGGTCGTCTGCACCATCATCCGCAAGCTCACTAGACAACCTTCAGATGATGATTTTTCATCTTGCGGTCGACCTCACTTCACCTGCGGTCGACCTCATGGTCGTCCATAAGTTGACAGATGAATAAATTTGACAGCACATGCATCCAGAAGATAAACTAACTTGTGGATGATACCTAAACCATTTAAGTTTTGAAATCAAGATGTATGATTTTCGAAATACCAAAACATATTTTAACATATTTAAAATATTTTGAAATAACGTTTTAAGTTCATAGAGTAACCTTTAGAAACCATTACTCAATTAGAGGTAGAACTAGAGATATCAAAATATATAACTCTAAAACTATACCTCTAGTTCCTATCTAATCCAATAAAAGCTTGTTTTCAAATCTTGATAGTCTTGACTTGTATACTTCCTTGAAGACTTGCAATCTTGTTCTTGCATGGATTAAATCATGAATCCAAAAACTTTATCACCTGTACAAATAAGACATTAGTCATCATCAATGTTTGTCATTAATCAAAATTAAGGCATTAAAAGCTTTAGGGCTTTCAGATATATCTTCACATTAAGGTGATATCTATCAAACTCCTTAACTCTTATTATTGATTGTAATTGTATCAAGGTTGCAAGTAGCATAAAACCCTAAGTGTTAGGGTGAGCGTTGTGTAGGTTGTTTTGTATTCAATATTTGTTTGTAAAATCTATTGGTGAACCTTGTATTGAATTGTATTTTTAGGATTCACTAAGGAGAGTGGTGGAATTATTGTATAATCAAGGTGAATTGGGTGAGCCTCTTTTGTAATCTCATTTATTTTATTAGTGAAGGGATTTGATAAATCCTTGAGTACGTAACTCAAGGTAGTGGATTAGGTTTTGTTGGATAAACCGAACCACTATAAATCATTGTGTTCAATGCTCTAATTTCTGTATTTTATTTGAACACATTATTTCTCACACAACTAGCACACCAAGTGTTTGATATTTGTTGTCAAAGAGGTGTTTTATTGAATTAGGTTGAAAAATCGAATAAAAACCTAATTCACCCCCCTCTTAGGTTTTTCAATTAGCATAATAAACATGTGCAAATGAGTAATAGATGTCCTATGACCATCTATGAGTACAAATATAGTGATGAACATATGACAAAGTATATTATTTTCAAGATTAAAAACAATAGATTCCCTTTTTGCAAGATTCACAAAGGACTCTTCATTTGTCAAAGCATCTTCAAAATATTGAATAGAGAATGCATAGTAATAGCAAACTTGGTGAGTATTAAAAAAAAATGTAATCTCATCAACAGGAGCACTCAAAATATCATCTAAATTATAGTGATTGAAATTTAAATCAATACCATATACTTTAGACACATAATATACAACCTGATATCCTTCTCTTAATGTGTATTGAAAGAAAAAAGAAATCCTATTTTAGTACAAAATCATGTACTTTTTTAAGTTAAAGGAGTTGTTATTAATTTTTTTTGGATAAATACAAAATCTTGTACATATCATTACAATGAAAAATGCAGTTCAACTTTTATGTACTGCATTATATATGCCCATAATAATCACTTATAAATTTTAATTGAATAAGATTAAATTTTTTTAAAATAGAAAAAGACTAATATTATTATAAAAATTTATTAAACTCTATATTGAAAACTTTTTTTCATTAACAAAAAAAAAAAGACTAAAAACAAAAATTTAATTAATTTTTTGTTAGAAAAAAAAAACTTAGTTTAAAAACTTAACCCTACTATTAAACCCACAAAGCCCAACCCAACTAAAAGAAAAAGGAAAAGAATATAAAAAAATTAATTAATTTTTCTCAAAAAAAAAACTTAATTTCAAAACTAAAACTTTACTATTAAACCGACAAAGTCTAACCCAACTAAAAACTACTCTACTATTAAACTACCCAACTAAAATCAAAAGGAAAAGAATAAAAAAAATAATCTATTATTCTTAAAAAAAAAAACTTAATTCCAAAACTAAATCTCTACTATTAAATCCACAAAATCCAACCCAATTAATTTTTCACATAATAATTTTTAATATTTAGACATAATTATTTAGAATTATTTTATGAAAATTAATTTAATAAGATTAATTTATATTTTTAAGAAAATATTAACATATATTTTTAAGAAAATATTAACATATATTTTTAATTGAATAAATTAACATATATTTTTTTAAAAAATAAAAAGTGAAAGCCCTAAAGCTTTTAATGTCTTAATTTTGATTAATGACAAACATTGATGAGAACTAATGTCTTAATTGTACAAGTGTTGGTATTTTATGATTCAAATGTCTAATATATGCAAGATCGAAGTTTCAAGTCTTCAAAAAAGATCGAATGCAATCAAAAGTTGAAGATAAGCATTGTGGAATTAGATAGGATCTAGAGGTAGAGTGTTAAATATTGATATCACTTACATATCTCTCACTACAACAGATTTGACAATTAATGATGTTTTGCTACGTGACATATTTTGAGATCGTCACGCTAAGTGCACCTAATGTGACGAAATTCTTTATTCGTCACACATTTTCATGAAGTTAATATTTTGTGTGACGATAATTAACAATGTCATGTAATATTGTCACAAAATGATTGGTGCCAAACCATCCCACCTATAAGATATGGTGGGAAATCCTTTGAGTGACGATTTTGAATTTTTCTTGACGATTTATGATTGTCATCAATACAAAAGGTTTTTCTGACCACATATATATCATCACTAATATTATTATTCATTATATGTAATAATTTAAATTTCGTCATATATCAAATTATTCATATTGTGACATATAATAAAGTCATAAAAAAAAAGATTTTTGTGACGATAATATATGTGCCTCATAAACATGTCATTACCTGACTATTTCATATATTCACTAGTGTTTAATTAATTTATGACACTGAAATTCGTTACTAAAGGGACCATATTAGAATTTGTGTGACGATTTAATTTTGTCTCATTATTGTTCATTATTTGTGACAAAGTTAGTCTTGTCATGCATATTTTAAAGCTATGGTGATATACTTATATGTCACAAAAATGTAAATATTAGTGATAATATAAAATTGTCAATATTAAGATTAAGTTTATATAATTATATTAAATGTGTACATATATTTACATTAAAAACTTATTAAATTATTTTAGTGTATAATTTAAATACTATTAATAAATATTATTATATTTAAATAATTCTATATACTAGTTTAAATTAGAGAACAACATATGTAAACAAAAATTGTAATTTTGCTTCAAAATTCATTGGTTTTCTCTTTTTTAAAGTTACTACCTTTTATATAGATTAAACTACGTGAGTCAACTCTCATGTGCTCGAGTATTGTATTGTTAAATTTTACAAAAAATATTATATATAAGTAAATAAATTATTTTATTTGTTAAATCTTATTTTAGTTGCTTGAAAATGGTAATTATAGAATGTTTTATGATTTGTATATTTACAATACTTTCTTACTAAAAGTTATTGTGTACACAATGATTTAATTTTGTATACTAAGTGAAACTATTTATGTCATATTGGAATTGGTTATTGGGCAGTGGCACCAAAACAAACAACTTATTAGTTGAAGTTATTTCGTGCAATTTTTATATTTTACAAGACTTTAAACAAAAGAAACATGAATTCCTTTGGTTATATGCAATGCCATCAATTTTTATATGAGGTAACATGATTGGGAGCGAATTAAAGATCCAAGTATGCTTTCTTTGTGGTTGATTGTTGGTTTATGAATTCTAGTGATATGAAGCTTTAGGCTTTTTTGGGTGTAGAAGTGGCGAAAAAGGCAACTTAAGAAACTAAAAAGTTGACAAAAAGTAAAAGAGATATTTTCGTACTCCAACAATCAGACTAATCTATCTATCAGGAGAAGAACTTAAAGCTGCAGCACAAATTTGAAGCCTCGTGAGCTAAAATTTCCATTAAAAAGAGCTGAATCCACAAACTATGGGTTGCAACAAGTGAGATTTGTCAAATTAGCTTGTTAGTGAAAGTAATCACATGGCACAATTAAAAGGAAAGACAAGCAAAAACAACTAATGGAATGTGCTCACAATGCAGTACATTCTAGCACTTAACTATTAGACAATAGCAGAGAAGTACACAATTTCAAGTAACAAGAGAATTAGTTAACATGTATGCTGTATATAGGCAAAAAGGTAAAGTCAAACATATCAAGTAACATAAGTTATGGCTCAGTTTTCAAACAGCTTTATGGCTCTGAGATGGCTCGCCCATGGACATATCGGACTGCATCCTCACTCTTTTATAGAACAAAAGATAGGCAACTGATGTCCTGATCTCATCTTTATTAACGGGGGAAACATGAGAATCATCAAAAAGATTCCATCGGTTGTCATCAATTAATTGCACATGGGCAACAAACCATCTTATCTAGATAGGATAAAAGAAACAATAACTTGCCAGTTCAGAAAGAAGTTATCCATGTTAACATGCATCACTGCTATGATTGAAAAAAAAAAAAAACAAAAGACTAAATTGAGAATCTAAGTATTTAATAAATTTTCCTCCTGTCAGCAACTTCAATTGGTTAACTTGCATTGCAAGTGGAAAATGATCAGGGTACTAATGTAGACAAGAAAGGATACTCGGAGATGGATATCAATTGTGTTAATTACCTTGCAATAAGCAGAATAGTGCCCACCACCTAGGCCGCCATAATGGTTACTAATTGCATATAATTCGTATGTGTGAGAGCTTTCAGATGCTTCCTTTCTTTTTACATACTTGCTTAAATCGAGATTTCGAATTGGGAAGTTCACAAATGTGTCAAGTTTGTTCTTCAGCCACCTGATGTATGAGAACCGTTTTAAATGGAAGACCAGTATTTCAGGCAATTTCCACAAATCTAACTTCTTAGTGGCTTGCCCGTGCTCTTTGCAACGAGAACAGTACCTGCACAACAATTTATAAACATATCAAGAATAAGAATGATTTTGAGAAAGTCCTATTAAAGACAATCATTGGCATGGAAGTATATGGCTATTATATCAGAAAAGGCATTAGGATCCTTCTTCTGCAGAAATAACAGAAATAGAAGTTTGAATTGAGAGGATATATCTTACTGGCATATCTTTGTATTTCTTCTTCAAAAATTCCAGATCCGGAAGCACATGCATACAATTAATACAACAATATGTCCAAAAGTCCAAAAGAACAAGCTTTCATTTCAGATCCTGTCAAAACATAGTTTCAGGTCTAGCATAGTGTAGGTTTAGAAGTGTTTCTAAGAAAATGTATCTCATCTAAGCAAATTATGAAGAAAATATATCTCATCTGACAAGTTACAGAACAAACTGATTGTCCACTTCGCAATCTCGATTTAAGCAAGTATGTAAAAAGCAAGGAAGCATCTGAAAGCTCTCACACATACGAATTATATGCAATTAGTAACCATTATGGCGGCCTAGGTGGTGGGCACTATTCTGCTTATTGCAAGGTAATTAACACAATTGATATCCATCTCCGAGTATCCTTTCTTGTCTACATTAGTACCCTGATCATTTTCCACTTGCAATGCAAGTTAACCAATTGAAGTTGCTGACAGGAGGAAAATTTATTAAATACTTAGATTCTCAATTTAGTCTTTTGTTTTTTTTTTCAATCATAGCAGTGATGCATGTTAACATGGATAACTTCCTTTCTGAACTGGCAAGTTATTGTTTCTTTTATCCTATCTAGATAAGATGGTTTGTTGCCTATGTGCAGTTAATTGATGACAACCCATGGAATCATTTTGATGATTCTCATGTTTCACCCGTTAATAAAGATGAGATCAGGACATCAGCTGCCTATCTTTTGTTCTATAGAAGAGTGAAGATGCAATCCGATGTGTCCATGGGCGAGCCATCCTAGAGCCATAAAGCTGCTTGAAAACTGAGCCATAACTTATGTTACTTGATATTTTTGACTTCACCTTTTTGCCTATATACAGTATACTTGTTAACCAATTCTCTTGTTACTTGAAATTGTGTACTTCTCTGCTATTGTCTAATAGTTGAGTGCTAGAATGTACTGCATTGTGAGCACATTCCATTAGCTGTTTTTGCTTATCTTTCCTTTTAATTGTGCCATGTGATTACTGTCACTAACAAGCTAATTTGACAAATCTCACTTGTTGCAACCCATAGTTTGTGGATTTAGCTTTTTTTAATGGAAATTTTAGCTCACGAGGCTTCAAATTTGTGCTGCAGCTTTAAGTTCTTCTCATCATAGATAGATTAGTCTGATTGTTGGAGTGCGAAAATATCTCTTTTACTTTTTGTCATCTTTTTAGTTTCTTAAGTTGCCTTTTTCGCCACTTTTCAACCCAAAAAAGCCTAAAGCTTCATATCACTAGAATTCATAAACCAACAATCAACCACAAAGAAAGCATACTTGGATCTTTAATTCGCTCCCATTCATGTTACCTCATATAAAAATTGATGGCATTGCATATAACCAAAGGAATTCATGTTTCTTTTGTTTAAAGTCTTGTAAAATAGAAAAATTGCACGAAATAACTTCAACTAATAAGTTGTTTATTTTGGTGCCATTGCCCAATAACCAATTCCAATATGACATAAATAGTTTCACTAAGTATACAAAATTAAATCATTGTGTACACAATAACTTTTAGTAAGGAAGTATTGTAAATATACAAATCATAAAACATTCTATAATTATCATTTTCAAGCAACTAAAATAAGATTTAACAAATAAAATAATTTATTTACTTATATATAATATTTTTTGTAAAATTTAACAATACAATACCCGATCACCTGAGAGTTGACTCACATAGGTTAATCTATATAAAAGGTAGTGACTTTAAAAAAGAGAGAACCAATGAATTTTGAAGCAAAATTACAATTTTTGTTTGCATATGTTGTTCTCTAATTTAAACTAGTATATAGAATTATTTAAATATAATAATATTTATTAATAGTATTTAAATTATACACTAAAATAATTTAATAAGTTTTTAATGTAAATATATGCACACATTTAATATAATTATATAAACTTAATCTTAATATTGACAATTTTATATTATCACTAATATTTACATTTTTGTGACATATAAGTATATCACCATAGCTTTAAAATATGCATGACAAGACTAACTTTGTCACAAATAATGAACAATAGTGAGACAAAATTAAATCGTCACACAAATTCTAATATGGTCCCTTTAGTAACGAATTTCAGTGTCATGAATTAGTTAAACACTAGTGACAATATATGAAATTGTCAAGTAATGACATGTTTATGAGACACATATATTATCGTCACAAAAATCTTTTTTTTTTATGACGTTATTATATGTCACAATATGAAAAATTTTATATATGACGAAATTTAAATTATTACATATAATGAATAATAATAATAGTGATGATATATATGTCGTCAGAAAAATCTTTTGTATTGATGATAATCATAAATCGTCAAGAAAAAT
Organism: Apocynum venetum; assembly: GCA_019593545.1. Classification (NCBI taxonomy): domain Eukaryota; kingdom Viridiplantae; phylum Streptophyta; class Magnoliopsida; order Gentianales; family Apocynaceae; genus Apocynum; species Apocynum venetum. The sequence continues at coordinate 3,008,967 of SRSM01000149.1, forward strand.
TTAAAATCGTCACTCAAAGGATTTCCCACCATATCTTATAGGTGGGATGGTTTGGCGCCAATCATTTTGTGACAATATTACATGACATTGTTAATTATCGTCATACAAAATATTGACTTTATGAAAATGTGTGACGAATAAAGAATTTCGTCACATTAGGTGCACTTAGCGTGATGATCTCAAAATATGTCACGTAGCAAAACGTCACTAATTGTCAAATCTGTTGTCAAATCTGTTGTAGTGTCCTCTACCGATCAAGCACTTTTTTAGGAATGTAGTTATAACTTTTGTTATGCTGATGCTTTTCTCTTTGACAAAAAATCGATTGACCCTATCGACAATTGGGTAATTTTTTTGAATAATCTAAACTTTTTAATTTATGTGTAGATGTGAAAAAAAACATAGATATATTTTTCCCTGTTGGATTCTATCCTCCCTTTTTCTATTTGAATATATTAAATCATTCTTCTGCTTTTTTTTAACATTTTTTTTTTTTTTTGCATTCTAAGGTAAAAAGGAACACAACTTATAGTGTTTCAAGAAGGCAGTTTGTGAACTTTATTCAGAGTTGGGAGGATAACTAGTAATCTTATTTTTTTTTTATTATTTAAATGAAAAATCTTCAAAACTCCCAATAAATACTCCAATGAAAATCCTATTAGAACTTTCTTGAAACCTAATAAATTTATAATTCATCCATTAGAATCGTAAGAAATTCCTAAATATCTTACGCTTAAAAAATATCTACACATGTCTGATTGAATACAGCCCTAACTCTCTTCAGATTCGCGCCCTAAGATCAGAAAGGTTTTTCCTCCCCGCCTTTTGTTTTAGGGTTACGACACTGTGGTATTCATCTACTCACGCCAGAGGATAAATCAATGGAATCTGAGCAGGTGGATCTCCAGCTGACTTCGATGAACAAAAAGTCCTCTTCTCGTGTTCCCAAATTTTCGCCAACGTTCTTTGTCTTATTTTTCCCCTTATTAATTTGAATTTTCTGAAAAGCTTTACTTTTGACCGCAGATGCAGGATCCACTATGGCTCAGATGTCTTGATGCAGGTAGATGATGATGATAGAGATGAGCAAAAGTGCTTTTTGGCAATCTTGAGTGGAAATACTGGATGGTCATATTTGTCCATCCCGCTCTCTTCCTTGTTCTGTGCAGCGTTGCCGGTAGAACCTCGTCGTTTAGTAGTGAACAACGAACTCAAAGGAACATCGTGCTGCGTTTGCTTGAAGGATTCACATTAATTCATAGGTGGGTATGCTTCATTTGGTGAGGTGAGCAGAGATTTGATGAAATTGAATATTCTCTCATCTAATTTGGAGGAAAGTCCTGTGTTTTGTATGAGAAGTCCAATCCATTCGGATAAACATTGTCCAATTATTTTCGAGCACCAAAATACTATATACGTTCTCTCTAAGTTGTCAGGAATTTCTTGTCATCACTTTGAGTCATACAATCCTGAGACGGATAAATGGAACATATTGAAAACTCCCCCTTTCCATGGTGAGAATTCCCGATACTATTGCCCAGGTTTGTGTCTTTTCTTATGTTGTTATGGATAACAAGTTTTGCGTATCATGTGGTCAACGTGCTTCATTTGCCTATGATATTGGTAGAGATGAATGGGAGCCTTGTTATCTATTCCTCCATGATGATTTAATCTCTGATTCTGATGATGTTGAGGAGGGGTCCGATTCCGACTACGACGATGATGTTGAGGAGAGAAAGTAATGGTAAAGATATAGTGGGACTGTGGGAGCGGCAGTGGCATAGCTATCTCAGACGGGAAAGTAATGAAGTAGAAATTACTTGATTTTTCTAAGTTCATGAACGATAATGTATGGTTCGATTCCTTAGATGCACTGGGTCAGGACCAGTATTGTTTGACCTTAAACAAGGAATATGGTGGTTTTATGTGGTTAACAATACTGACATTCCGGGCTTCACCAAAGGAGGACTCTGAAGGATATGGGTCTGATGAATTCTTCGATTATGAGTTCTGTAGAAGGTGCAACATCAATTGCATCAAGATTCCGGCGGACACTGATGATCTTTCTGTGGTGCCTTTGCAGTGTAATTTCACTTGAGAAAAATGGATCTCTTTTGCTTAGGCATGCATCCAGGTTGAACACAAGTGATTCCCTTTTCTTCTCAGATTATCTTTCTGTTGATTTTTTTTTTTTACGACACGTAATTATTACACCTTTAAAAATATATCCCAAAGAGACGTTTCCATAAAACAGTAGACTGGACATTGGCGTCTTTTTATAGACAAATATTTTTATCTAAAATTAATTTTGCTTGCCTGAATAAATATTTAAATTATCTTTCATTTATTTTGATTAATGATCTAAATACTACTAAATTAACACTCGATAAATTAATAATTTATCTAAAATAATATTTTTGTCTGGTCTCAACCTGTGCTATTTCAAAAACTTAGTAATTTTAATAAATTAATAAGATAATAATTTTAAAAAAATCTCTTATATAAATCTATAATCCAGTTAATATCATAAATTAATAATTTTCTAAAATTACAATCATAACTAAGACAATTTAATAAAAAATTAAATCTAGTTTATTTTTATATCTAACTTTTCTCATTGCATCCAATAACTTCGGTACCATGTTCTCACACGACAATAAAAATATCTTAGGCAATTTGTATCTTCACACTATTACCAAAACTATTTTTGGTAATTAATTTATCCAACTTTTTAAATTTTTAGATAAATAGGTTATACTTATTATAATGGATTAAATAGATATTTGATGAGTAGAGGAAACACTCTTTAAATAAATAAATTACTATTAATTTATTGATTAATTAATACCTCTCCAAATTAATAAAATTTTATTGTCCTAATATTATTAATTTATTAAAGTTTTACTGTATAACTATTATTTATGGGATCCTTTCATGCTTTCACCTTCTCTCTTCCTCTAAACAACTCACCTTCTCCTCCCCTCTTAATCAGCAAAGTTTGTGGGAGGAGAAACTGAAAGATAAGAAATAGAAGAAAACCACGAAGGAAACACAAGATTAGGGTTTTTCTACCTGTTTAGACTGCTTCTTAAAAAATGACTTTGCAAATTAAATAGATCAATTTTTTTTTCTCTTGGGTATCATTTTTAGTCAAGTCAAGTTCAAAGAATGTTTGGTTTATATATATCTCTCATTAAAAGTCAATAATGTGATACACATTTTAAGTATGTTTGAAGAAATTAAGGTGACAATGGCTGAATGCGATGGTTCCTCAGACCATAGCTTTAAACTTTCCTCATTGAAAGAAACCTAGAATCGATCAACTAAAGTTAATTATGAATAAAATATGATTCAAATTTGGTGATGTTTGATAAATTCTATTTCTTTGACTGATTAATTCCATTATAGTGCAAATTTAACAACAGACAAAAAGAGGGGAGAGAAAGGGTTTAAATATTAGTAAAATCCACGGAATTATGAAGTTTGCAGTTAGACAGTGACAAAGGGCCGGCAAATGAGAACTTGATTTGATCTGATCTACCCATTGTGATTGTTTTAGATTGATCACGTTGGTAAAAGACTTGGAAGCTAAGTTGAAAAATAATATCAAAGAATTAAAAATGTAAAATAGGGTGCCGTTAAAAACCTTTAGGATTTATTCATTTATTTACTTTTTTAGCAAAACAATTAGCGATTAAAATGTTGGTGACTGAGTATACGATTCGTAAGAATGTCAAAGACTAGATAAAATAATTCTCCTTGAAGAACAAAGATATATCCTTTTAGGTTTTGTAGAAATTTCAGGTTCGAGTTTCTACATTTTGTTGATAATCAAGCATAATCATGAAATTTTTTCCTCGTCTCTTGAACTTGATGAACATTGTGGTATGCTTAAATTAGAGAATAGTTTGTTCTATATTACTCTTGGATTTTTAAATATGTAATTACAGAGTTGAATATTGGTTGAAATTGAGGTTGTATATATACATATCGCGAGAAACATTTATATGTATAGAAATTCGTGTTGTGATGATTAAAGATGTAGGTCTGAAGAGACTCAAAATGAGTCTTTGATTGTGAAAGTTATAACAATTTATTTAGGAGTTCTTGAGATTAGTTATGAATTCTACGTGGAAAAACGAGTCCATCAATTTTTCAAAATTAAAAGTGATTGGTGAATGGTGAGGGTGGTGACAAGGGGGGCAGCCATGGTTTCTGCTACAAATTAATGTTTTCCTTTGACGAAGAAGAACAAGGTTCATAATTCTTATCTTTCCAATTATTCCCCCTCCAAAGTGACTAAAAGGGGTTAACCATTGCCCCCATTTGGTAAAAAGGTTAATAAGAACCAGACATACGAAATGTCAAAACAATCAATCATCACACCTTTTTGTCTGATAGATATTATAGATGATTAGCTCTTTTATGAAGAAAAGCAAACCTAAATTGCAGTTAAAATTCTAAAACTATTACCTCATGTAGAAACATTCTTCCAAATTCATGCTCAAAACTCCATAATGTTCATCCCAGTCTATTTCTTGGGGTTAGTCGTCTTCTGAAAACTATTATCAAGGCCCATATAGATAAACAAATTGTTCTTGTTAGAGATTTCATTGTTATTGACATGTCCAAGAAATATGAGCAGACTGCAATATGACTCAAGAAAGGAAGGAAATGTGTATCGGTGGTTCCAAAGTGGAATGAGCATTAAATTGGCGAGAAAATAGCTAAAAACGTCCTTAAAGTTGTATATAAGTAGCCTCCACCGATGCAAGAATAGGGACTGAAAACAATTTTGAGGTCTTCATAACTTTGGCATAAACGCTTCCCAACAACAGAAAAAACAACTGTGGAGGGGAAGCAGCTTTTAAAAAAATTGATTAATAAAATGAGGTGATGGTGAACCATGGTTTGGTGGGGAGTTGGGTGTTATATTTATTTATTTTTGTACTCATTCTTTAGAGTCTTATCATCAAACGATCCCTCTACGAAGTTGACCAAAATCTGCAACGATGAATTCCATTCCTCTTTTGCTGTCAGATTTTGAGTCAGTGTCCATGGCTACGCATTCGACCGGCTCTGATGATCAGTCCATCAATGAAGAGCTTCACGAGGCAACACTTGCAAGAAAAGTACTTCCATTTCAGCCTTTGCTCGCTGAGCTTCACACTCTAACCATGAAGATCGAGGAACGTACAAAAACTGCCGTTCAGTTATCTTATGATCTTAGAGTTTACGTTAGGTTAGTTTTAGATCTGAGGCATCAACTTCGGACCTTTAATCGGGAACTGAGGTTCCTGCAAATGGTTTTCATCTTCTTAAAAAAAATTGTCTTCTCAAATCATGGCCATGGGGACTGGTTTGAAGCCCTCAATTATATTCAAACTATAGCAGAAACAGAATCAAATCCAGTTAAAGAAGCAACAGAGGGTCTCAATGCTTTTCAAGGTTCGCCGGTGCGTTCTATTTACTATGAACAATGGGTATCTGGTGTTTCCAAGTTCCTGGAAACCATAGATGAGAAGATCAAGCCTGATCTGAAGAAATTTTGTCTTAGAATAGTCGATTCGTTATTGGAAGGCAATTCTTCCGGGGAGTATGATATCTCTCAGTTCATAGACGTTGTATTCTTAAAACTGATGGATCTTGAGATTTCCAGACCAAATATGATTGTCCCTGTGAAAAAACAAATGGAAACCCTTCTAGTGATGGTACGCTTTGTTAGCACAATGTCTAGGAAAGAGATAAATCTTCATGAGAATTTAAAAAATCTCTTCTTATGTTTTCATCCTTGGGTTAGTATTGCAGCAGCTACAGTTATTCTGTATTGGGTTGACGGGAAGAATGAAGAGCTATTTTCTGAGGTTTCTACTGCCCTACAGAAGCTCAAGTTCAATCTTAGCATTGTGGAGGTTGCAGAGGCGTATATTGTGGTCATAAAGGCTTTAAAACCAGCAAATGCATCTGAAGTTCTGATCATGCGAGAAACAGTTGAACACTTTACCGACATGGTCCTTGAGGATCTTATTGTCTCCACAGACGACCGTTTTGAAATGCTCAGAGAAGGGATGACACTTTGGATAGCGTTACTCATGGATCCACCGCAAGCTAATGCAGAAGAAGAGAAGTTAATTTGTGCGCAAACCAACCTTTTGGTTGATGAGGTCGAATCTTTATTTCACTCACTCTATCTGGATAAATTGGGAGAGGATATTGCCGAGAGAAGGAACCTTCTTCTTAATGATTTTCTAGAAAAGATGAAGAAAGCCAAAGCAATAATTAGACAGCTTCGGGTTGAGATACCAGATTTTTCATGGAGCTGTGTACCTCAGATGAACAGAAGAGGACTTTTTGATTTCCTCTTGGGAAATCTACAGAAAAAATTAGAGGCTGAGGGGCACTTCTTCCCTTTTGAAAAACATCTAATTGCAGTAATCCACAAGGAGCTAGCACTCCTTAGGCCTTATCTGATGGACATCTTTGAGTTACAAGATCACAAGGAACTGAGAGATATCTGGGTCCAAGCAAGCAGCGTGGCTTACCTTGTGGGCTATGTTACTGACTCGTGTTTATCATTCATTGACGTTCCCATTTGGTCTCATCTGATGCATCTTTCTAAGGCAATTGAAAATTTTCAGCTTGTTAAGACTGAAGTCTCCAAGTTTGGAAGGATTGATCAGATGAAGAAAAACATCACTAGTGCCAAGGAAAATTCCAAGCTCGTCCTCACTACACGACAACAAGCTAATACAACAACTGCGGATGATGTCAAGGTGGGTTTCGTAGATGAGGAAAACAGAATAATCGATCGGCTTACAGCAGGAGAATTCGGGCTTGATATTGTTGCGATTGTTGGGATGCCTGGTCAAGGTAAGACAACTCTCGCCCAGAGGGTTTCTCAGGATTCTCGTGTTGAGCATCATTTTAATAAGTATGCATGGTGTTGCATCTCTCAAGCATATGATATTAAAGTAATATTGCAAGTCATTCTGAAAAATGTCAGTGATCAGTTGGTGTCTCCAGAACAATTCCATTATCTAACTCAGGAAGACTTGGCTGATCGGCTCCGTAAAAGTCTAAAGGGACGAAGATACCTGGTTGTTCTGGATGACATGTGGGATGCTAAGGCCTGGTATGACTTACAATTGTCCTTTCCTGATGACAATAATGGAAGCAGAATTTTGCTCACCAGTCGAAATCAGCATGTGCCCATGGAAGCTAATCCTCATTGTTGCATTATTAAGCTTTCTCCTCTCCCATCCGAAGAAAGTTGGAAATTGTTGCAAATGAAGGTATTTGAAAAAGATTTTTGCCCTCCATCTTTATCCAATATTGGAAAGACAATTGCAGAAAATTGCAATGGGCTACCCTTAGCTATTGTTGCGGTTGCAGGTCTTCTTAAGAAAGACAAGAGTGTGGATTCATGGAAAGCTATTTATAGAAGTCTAAAATCACAGCTTAAAAGTGAAGGCTGCATGAGCATACTAGAGCTAAGTTACAATCATTTACCAGATTATTTGAAACCATGTTTTCTTTATCTGGGATCATTTCAGGAGGATCAGATAATTGATGCCAAGAGGTTGATCCAATTCTGGATTGCTGAGGGGTTTGTACAGAATGATGGGATGAAAAGCATGGAGATTGTAGCAAATGAGTATTTGATGGATCTAGTTTCTCGAAGCCTAGTTTTTGTTGCCCAGAGAAATTCCAGATATGGGATCAAGAAATGTCGTGTTCATGACTTATTGCGCGAGTTATGCTTCATCAAAGCTAAAGAAGAAAGGTTTTTGCTGAAACCAAATGTGTCTAATGATTCATTTAGGATAAGGAGCGACCAAGACAATGTGCATGTCAAATGGGAACCTTTTTATCCTGAATATCGCAGTCATTTCTTGAGAAGGTTTAAACTAGTATGGGTTTTGGACATGAGTCATGCCCCTCTCAGATATCCAATCCCATCATCGATAACACAATTCATTCATCTAAGATTCATGTCAGTTGCTTGTCGATATCCAATCCCATCATCGATAGTCAATCTTTATAGACTGGAAGTTCTGCGTTTAGTGCGCTTTGATACAAGTGCTGTCGTTGGGATCTTACCAAGTGCTGTGATGAAAATGGCAAATTTGCGGCATGTATTCACAAGCAAATGTGCATTTGAATATACAGATAATTTTGATTTTGATGAGTTCAGGTTGTCTCCTCCATTGACAAAGTTGGAGACTTTTAATTCGTTAGAATTTGGTACGGGATCATTTTTCGAAATGGTAGCACAGAAGTTACCAAATGTACTGAAACTTGGTCTTACATTATCTTTTCGTGTTTGTCTATCAAGATATTTCAAAAAGCTTGAATCGCTGAAGTTGTGCATTTCTCACTCGCGAGAAATGGTTGTTTCTCCCTTCACATTTGACTTTCCTTTAACACTCAAGAAACTGAATTTGGCAGCAAATCCACAATTGTCAGGTACTATGATGTCTTCAATTGGAAAACTAAGCAACCTTGAAGTTCTGAAACTGCATGCATGCTTTGAAAGGTCAATTTCCTCCATTCAAAAAATAAAAAGAAAAAAATAAATTACAGTTAAATGGAGGAATTCTTCCAAATTCATGCTTGAACTCCTTACTGTTCATCCCAATCTATTTCTGGGGCTAGCCCGCTTCTGGAAATCATTTTATCAAGGCTATAGAGATAAACAATTTGTTATTTTTACAGATTTGATTGTTATAGACATGTCCATATCTGTGCAGTGCGTTTCAATTTTGTCTTCCCTTCCCTAAGTACAAGAAATATGAGCACTGTGCAACAAGACTGAAGAGAAGAAATGTGGATCGTTGGTTCCAAAATGGAATGAGCATTAAATTGACGGGAAAAATATTTAAAGCTAAAAACATCATCAAAGTTGCATGTATGCAGACTTGTCTTAGAAAAAATCTTGCAGAAGTTTTCTGTCCTTCAAGTTGAATCTTCATAAAGTTCAGGGAAAAAATGATGCCAATCTAGTGCCATTAAGCCTGTACTTAGCAAATATAGTACTGCTACAAATAGCATGGCAAACAAAAAGAATGTTTTTACATTTTAGAACTTCTTGATATGCTACATTACGGTTTTCAATTCAAATAACTTTCTATTTTTCATTTTTTTTTTTTATACATTGGGTAGGAGGAATGGAATAAATGAGATTCGATCTCGTGATTCACGCACAGGAGAAGGAGAGTTCACCCATTGGGTCCTATTTTTCATTCTGGATCAAATCTAATGTTGAAAATCCTATTTTACTTTTCATTTTCTTGACAAAAAGAGGGAGAGCATAGATGCCTTTGACTCCAAAGTTGCGCATCTTCCCTTGATTGGAAAACAATATTCTGCCCCTAGACAGTGTAATGTTGTTGGATGGTATCAATATCCAGTCCTTTCAGTTTCACCACTGAGTCAACATGTCCCTTGAGAGTGTGTAGTTCTCTTAGCCTGCATAAAATTTCTAGTGAGAATACAAAGATAAAAAGTTCATGAAGAAGCAAGAATTTTGTGAAATCCTGCTATGGGATACAGGGTTGGCTATGGGTACTGATGGGGCTGAATACCACTCTGCCCGCATCCGCCACTGATTTTTGTTCACTCTATTCGTGTCTGCATCCACATTTGTCAGTTTATAATTTTATATTTATGTATCTACAATTCTCGAATATCCGAACCTGCCTTTATTCACCCGTCACTTTAGATTCTTCTCTTATTTGCCCACAGCCACCCCCCATTCTACAATTAATTATCTTTGTGAAGTTAAATAAATATTTTTAAAAATAAAATATAAAATATTACACATTAAAATAAAAAAAAATTACATTAAATCATCTTCATTATTACAGAATGCATTCATAAAATAAAATGCATGATACATTTAGAAATATATCGTTCACTTAAAGAAGAATCTAATGAAGATAGGTTAAAATAAATTGATGTGATAAATTACACATGTTTATAATCGTAGTTCCAAATCATGTTCTATCTTTTTTTTTTCTTGTTACGTTGAGTAGAAGTACTTGAAATAGACCATTTTTGATAAAATGCCAAAATGGAAAAAGAGTTGATGCGTCACTTTTTCAAACCATGTGAAAAAATTAACAAAATGCTAAAATGAAAAATGAGTTGAATGCCATTGTTTCAAATTGATTTGAAAAATTAAATAAAAATACCAAAATGAAAAAATTGTTGATATGATATGAGATATATATATATATACATATCTGTGTGTATATTTGTGTATGTTCTATCTTTATATATAGAGGATGTTTTATATATAGAGTGTGTTTGGCAAAAGATACTTCATCTTCAACTCGAAAATCATAATTTTACTTCTTATTCTTATTCACTTATTTAAATAAAAAAAATTCTTCTTCTTCTTACTTTCTTTACAATATTAATAATTCAATCCGTACACTAAAATTATTACATTTACTCTCCATTAATACATTGACAAAGAAATGTACGAGGCCATCATATGTTTATATATATATATATATATATATATATGTGTGTGTGTTCTTCTTCTTCAACTCAAAATTTATAATTTCACTTTTTATTGTTCTTGACTTATTCAAATAAATATTTCTTCTTACTTTCTTTATAAAATAGATAATTCAATCTGTACACTTCAAAATTATTACATTTTACTCTCCATTAATACATTAACAAAAATATGTCAAATGAGAATAAATATATTGCGATTTCTAATGTAAAAGAGAATGCTCGAGGACATTAGATAATTAATTGAAACTAAGATCCAACTAAGTGATGAACATTTGTAACATAATTCTAATATTTTACCTCTCATTTTCTTGACAAAATATTTTTATCCAAACCAGGTAAATGTTTTTGGAAAAAGTAGATTATGCTCACCAGTTGTTAATAATAATACTCTTACTCGCGTCCTTGTCTACTTGTTAATAACTCAAAGCCCTATCTTTTTCTTTTTAAAATGGATAAAACACGCCCCTATGGGCCAGATGCGGGAGGCTTTTTTTGCCAACCATTGGGATAGCCCATGTACAATAAGAGCTTTCAGATTGAGGAATTTGACCAGTGATTGAACTTTGAGTAGAACAATTTCGTATTGTTTTTGTTTATACAGCTCTTTGTTAAGGATCAAGATTGTACCTTGCAACCTCAGCTCTTCGCTTAGCTTCCTCAGTGATTTCATACAGATCCCTGTAGTTCTTGTCCCTGGAAGTTTCAGGAGTTAGAAGGCCGTTAAGTGTGAGTTGAGTCACAAGCCATTGTGCCTCCCTCTCTCCCTTGCCATAATCCTTCTTGGTTGCGAAAGCAGTCTGAATGGACTATGGAGAAAATCAAGTAAATAAGTTCAGATTCAGAAAGAAAGAAAATATCACCGTCAATTTTTGATTACTCAGCAGTGTTCAGAGTTAGCTGTCTGACCTTATTTGAAAATCCAAATGACTCCAGCCCGACCACATCCAATACCTTGGATCCGAGCAAATTCCCAATTTGCATAAACAGCAATGAGAGTAGCTACCTGTATTTTAGAATGACAGCTTAGTTAGTGAAGTGATGTTTTGAACTTATTTTTTTGTCTTGAACAAAACTAAACTAGAAATTGCCTAAAACTTACCAACTGGGCAGCAAAAAGTAGTGACAAGCTAGATACCAGGGCGTTCAACAGATGACAAGCTTTGTGATCTTGTAACAAAGATCAATGCTTGTCTTATAATGCTAACTTTGAGATAGAGGGCAGCAGTTAACTCATCCGTCTAACCTTAAACACTTTCTACAAAAGCTAAATTCATTAGAAGGTGTATTGAAATCCATAGGCTATCAATGTAATTAGCTTTATTCTGGTGATGTTAATTGAAGGAACAGACTTACAGAGAAGAAATTTGTGTCCGATGCAAGATAGAAGAACAACACTGTTATGATAGCTTGGTAGGTGCCAAAGACAACTCCAGTGGCGAAGATTTCCTTGAGCTTCCATGAGTCAGGCACAGGGGATGGCTTAACTCTGTCTTTTGAGATGGTCATGATAGTTCCATCATTTAAGATGGCAATAATTAGGACCATGAAAGGTACAAAATCAAACTTCCAAATGAGGGCAAGAAGTATGAATCCCATGACAATATGAATTGTGATTGAAACAGAATAGATGGTACAGTTTTTCATCCTCAGGAAAATGGCTCTGCTTGTCAACAGAGCACTCACAATCACACTAAGTCCTGGCTCAGTCAAGGCAATATCAGATGCCCCTCTAGCAGCATCTGTTGCATCTGCTACTGAAATACCAATATCGGCCTTCGACTACAGGAGCATCATTGACACCATCTCCAGTCATTCCACAAATGTGTTTCCTCTCCTGCAACTCCTTCACAATTACTTGTCCTCTACATAGATAAGAATTTGTGTTAGTTAGAGATAATACAACCTTCTTTAGGTTAAATATTTTTCATTCACTTATATGCTTATCATCTTTACCAGGGAAGACTCCAGCAAAGCCATCAGCCTTCTCAATGACTTCATCAACGGGAATTGAAGCAATTGACTCCTTGTTCTGGCCTAGAAGGGAAGAAGAGGGATACATGTTTGTGCCCCTACCAAGCCTACGAGCAGTCTCTTTACCAATAGCTAACTGATTACCCGTGATCATTTTTACATTGACACCTAGCTCAAGAGTTTTACGAATTGTCTCAGCACTGCCATGTCTTGGAGGATCAAAAAGAAGCAACAAGCCTACAAACTCCCAAGCTTCACCCGCACTATCCTTGTTCTTCTCTAGAACAGTCTGTAAAGATATAACATTGTAATTTTTAGTCTCTAAAAAGAATTTGACCTTTATGGGCCTGTCGTGTAACACCTAATGAGCGAAGGCTACGATTAGTAAAGTTATCAATAATTTAATGTGCCTTCTTCAATGTTTCTCCTTTTAGTTGGCAAAGTTCAATAATCTGTACCAGTGTCCATTAGAGTCAAAATAGGTGATTGCAGTACGCTTGTCTACAGTGCTAAAGGGCAAAATGTGCACCTCCATATTTAGTGATCGTGTAATCAGCCCAAAACGATCGGTTTTCACTCAAACGCCACTAAAGTTTAATAAAAAAAGCCTTAGACATGTCAGAAAACTTCCGAAAACCTAAACCACCTTCCTCAACTGGAAAACAAAGTTTACTCCAAGAAGTCCAGTGACGTCTTTTCCTTGTACCATTATCCCAAAGAAAAGCATTTAACATCCTCTCCAATTGAGAAAGTGTCCCTTTTGGAGGAGAAATAACTTGAAGAAGGTAAACCGGCATTGCTTGAAGGACATGACGAATCAAAATAATCTTACCACCCATGGTTAAGAGCTTAGAATTCCACAAGGTAATCAAATTCCTTATTTTAGATAGGAGCGAATCAAATAACCCTTTCTCACCCGGCCCTTGTAAAGAGGAACGCCCAAATATATAATTGGCAAGGTAGCTCGGACAAAACCAAGACCATGCACAACTCTATTGACCACCTCCTTTGAAGCCTTAGTAGACAAGACAATAGAACTCTTCGACACAATAATTTTCTGACCTGAACACCTTTGATAATCCTCAAAAAATTGACTCAGTAACTCAATAGCCAAAGGAGAAGAACGAGTAAAAATGATTGTATCATCTGCAAAAGATAAAGAAGGCACTTTAATCCTCGAAGTAGAATAATACAAACTTGGATTAGATTGAAAAGATGTTGAAGCCCTCTTCCAAAATATTTAGCAGCCAAAATAAAAAGTGCCCGAGATAAAGGGTCACCCTGATGAACTCCCCTATAAGATTTGAAAAAATCCGTAAGAACACCATTATGTTTCAGGCATGGCTCAAATGACACATAACTTATATCTTATCAGACAATTAGCTGAATTCAACCTGATTGTTTATCCCACTAGAACTGTTAAATTGACATGAGTGAAACATATTCGAACTGATATGAGTGAAACATATTCCTCCAACAAATTAATATGTAATTTGAGCCAAAAATCAAAAACTTATTTGAGATCATCATTCCAAATTCATGATCATTCAATAGAAAAGTTTAGGGTAATTAAGTAATGACAAAGATTAAATAGCAGAGAACTTATGTGATTCATTATTTTATTTTCTTGCACATATGCACCTTATGTAATTGCAGTAGAGATTTAAAACATTTTTCTTTTCTTGTCTCAAAATTGAAAATCTATTAACTTGAGAATTTTCATAAACAAAAGTGCACGTGAATTCATTCATCTTCAAAAGTCTCATAGTATATGTATAGCTACAGTTTACCTTAAATAAATAGTTAATATAAATAAAACTCTTTCTAAGGAGGTTAACAGAAAATATTACAATTTTTTCAAATGGAAAATCAAATGATCTTACTAGATATTGTAGTGTAAAACTTCATAATAAAAATATTCATTCATCACCAACGGCTCAAATTTTATTATTAATATATTATTATATTCTAAAACTATATAACTAGAAGCTAAAGGATTCAAACAGAGGGGCTACTCAGTTTTATATTTACAAATTAAGATAAATAAAACAAGGTGTAAAAGTCAATCAAAATAAAACAGACTGATAATGAGATGCATAATCAGTATGAAAACAAAATTCTTCCTTAAAATCCTATTCCAATTCTGAGTAGAAAACATTATATATTTTATTTTACAAAATGTGCCAAGGACCAAAACTAAAAGGGGGAGCAAAACATATATAAGAAACATGTAAGAACTTAATATTGTTCAAAAATCTCGTGGACAAAATCGAAGGAGTAGAAAACTTTAAAAACCTTTTCTTTACCAAGACCCTTGATCTTACAAGGCATTAGAAGAGACTAAAGCAAATCTCTTGTCAAATGATTCTTTTGGCTTCAGTCCCCACCACACCGCACGCACTCTCTCTCTATATATATAAGAAACATTACATATTCTTTTGTCAAATCCTGTATAGGTTCTTTTCTATTAAATGTTTGTTCGTAAAACCTTGAACCTTGAATAAGGGTTGGGTAAGCTTGAATAAGGGTTGGGTAAGCGTTGAGAGGTTATTTATAAAATCCTAAGGTGAATTGGGTGAACCTCTTTTGTAATCTCATTTATTTGATTAGTGAAAGTATTTGGTAAATCCTTGAGTAGGTAAATCAAAGTAGTGAATTAGGTTTTGTTAGATAAACCGAACCACTATAAATCATTGAGTTCATTGCTCTAATTTCTACATTTTATTTGAACATATTATTTCTTACACAACTAGAACACGAAGTGTTTGATATTTGTTGTCAAAGAGGTGTTTTATTGAATTAGATTGAAAAATCAGGTAAAAACTTAATTCACCCTCCCCTATTAGGTTTTTCACTATGAATTACCGAAGTATTACTGACAAATATTTTCATTGTGATTTTTCATTCATTACTAACGGATTATCGATGCCTCGTTTTCAATTGGTCATTAACGATGTAATACCCACAAAATTTTATTTTCAATTTATTTTTTGAAAGGAAAAAAAATTCCATTGAACATATTTATTGACGAAATTTAAAAAGTTATTTAAATAAAAATACCAACGGAATACTTATGGAATTCTGATGACAAAATTAATCCATGGTATTCCGTCGATAATTTTCCAACAAAATATGAGTGAAATACCAACGAAATTTTAAAAATTAATTAAAATAAAAATAATGATGGAATACCGATAGGTTTTTTTAAAAAAATTAAATTAAATAAAATATAACGACGGAATATTAACGAAATATCGACGAAAAATATTTAAATTTTTTGTTTTACACAAAATGTTATTCTTTGGGAATAGAACTTTTTTTATAATGCTGCTACATACATACGATACATATATATACACATACATTACATATGAAGCTTTTATATATAATATATATCATATATATATATATATATATAGACACTACATAGTTATATAATTACGTTGTATATATTTCTAGTAATTTATTTATATTCGAATCTATATTATATATTATTATAAAACAATATATTTTAAAATTATTTTTTATTATTATTATTATTATTATTATTATTATTATTATTATTATTATTAAAAGGGTAAATGAGTCCAAGATAAATTTAAAGCCCAATTAGATAAGCCCATACTTTTATAATAATAATAATAATAATTATTATTATTATTATTATTATTATTATTATTAAAATGATATATGAATCCAAGATGAACTTAAAGTCCAATTAGACCAGCTCATATTTATTACTATTATAATTATTCATGTTTATAATACTGATAATAATAACAATACTAGTTTCAACAATAAAAAAATGGTATTATTATTATTATAAAATATTATATTGGTTTTATTTTTGTTTTTGATATTATTATTATTATTATGCATTACTTTTATTATTGTTGTTCTTTTTTGTTATTATCATCATCATCATTATTATTGTCTATTATACTATTATTACTATTATTATTATTATTAAAGGTGTTACTTAATTATTATTTTTATTATGCTTACTTTAATTATTAATATTATTATTTACTTTTATTATTATTATTCTTATTATTATGTGTTATTATTATTGTTGTTATTATTATTATTACCTTTTATTATTGTTGTTGTTATTATTATTATGATTTACTTTATTATTATTATTATTATTTTCGTAAGGGTGTTGTTGTGTAAATATTATTATTGTGCAAATAGATTCAAAGGTCTTATTTGGTTGGGCAAGGCTTCCTCATGCAAGCTGGACGTTTCAGGTTTGATCCACTTGGTCGGTCCGTTCGAGTCGAGTCTAAATCAAATAAAAAAATTATTCTTAAAAGAAAAAAAACCTTTTTCTATTTTAATATTTTTATCAATTTATCAATGGAAATACCAACGGACAAATTCCATCGATAACATTTCGATAAAAAAAAAAAAATTTACCAAGAGAAAATGTTCATTGGTATTCCTTTGGTAATTACGGATGAAATTAAATTTTTCATTGGTAAAGTAGAAGAGCTACAAGGCTTTTGCCAGGGGGAAATTCTGTTGGTAATTTGACAAATTATATGGTTAATCTTGGCCTTTGCAATGACTTCCTAATGATCTCCTATGTATTCTTCTCTAAGAAGAATCCAAAAAAGTAACGTGAATTCAAAAGGACCTTCTCAAGACATTCTAAGCTTAACTAATTTGGTAACCAAAAATCTTCAATCCCACTAAGGAAACCCCGTAATTGATTATTCCCCTTAGTAAGTCAATCCAAGTATCTTAAAAGAAAATTAAGAATCAGTTAAATTCCCTAATGGCTCACAAACTATTCTATTTTCCTTAACTTATCAACCACATAGGAAACCTTCCAAATACATTAAAAAAAATTCTGTGATTATCTAAAAAAAATCAATTATAACCTCAAAATTAACTAAAAGAACCAATCACAGTCCATCTAGTCAATGAAGAATAAATTTATGCTCTCATAATGGTTAGGGAATTTATCAAAATCTCCATAATGGACTAGGGATTACAATACAAAGGCCATATAAAAAAAACAAATTGTTCTTGTTAAAGATTTCATTGTAATTGACATATTCAAGATATATGAAATGAATGAGGGGTGACAATTTTAATCTGATTCGACAGGTGGACCCATTTGACCCGATTTTATGATTAGATTGGACTTCATAATCGTAGATTTGTCAAAAGTTGACCTGACTCGACCTAACCTGTATTTCCCTTTGGTCCAATCGAATTGAGCCATTCGGGCCAAAATTCGAGATAGGTTAGGCTACCTAAAAACATCCTCAAAGTCGTATATATGTAGCACTTGCCTTAAAAAAAAAATTTTCTAGAAGACAAATGAATTTCATTCTTCCTAATGTTTTCTACCTCCAACTTTGAATCTTTATAAAGTTCAAAGGGAAAAAAAAATGCTTATCTAGTACACTTAGCCTTTTCATAGCATATATAGTACTGCAACACATATTAAAACGTTAATTTAACTCGAGATATGTAATTTTTTTTTTTTGTTAATGCAAAAACCTAGTACTTAAAATTATATCATTACAAAATGATTTGGCTCTTGAAAGATTATCTACATGATTTTATCTTTAAAATTGAATATTCACTTCTAATTTAGAATAAACAAGAAGAAAATTTAAAGTCATAATTAAGTTATCATATTATACTTATTATTTTCTATAAATATAATGGGAAACAAAATGAATGTTTTCACATTTTGAGATTTATGGAATATTAATTTATTTAAGTTTTACTGTCTTCTAAAGAATGAATGCAAAAAGGTAACATAATGGGGGTTCCATTAATTGTTAAATCTTCATGCAAAAGCTGTAAGAAAGAGAAATTGATGAGATTAGTTGGAAATCTTATAGAACTAAGTTTCCATAGCTTTGAAGCAATGCGACAACACATGATGTCTTCAATAGGTTTCCCTTCTGAGAAAGAATGAGATCCATAATCTATCGTTCGTATGGTACCTATTTCAATTAGACTCAGTATTTAGACATAGTTAAAATATTATTAATTAATTTATATATATATATATATATATATATTAGTTGAGTTAAAAATGTACGTAAATGACAATTGACACACATATATTAGATTTAAATAAAATTAAAAAATTAGAATTAAATGAAACTTTTTATATTAAAAATATTTTGAGTCGGTGTTTACTATTCATTAAATTGAAAAGTCAAAATGAATTGTATAAAATTTATTTTTTAGCTTAATTTTAAAATTATATAAGTATTTAGGTCCAATTTGATCTTTCGTTCTTTAAAATGAAAAATTCAATTTGATATTTTATTCTCTTATCATTTTTCCAATCACCAAACTCTATTTAAAATGATGATTTTTTACTAAATAAAGTTAACAATGGTAAAGTATTTGGAACAAACATTAGGGTTAGAGAGGTAAAACATTAAAAAATTTTAAAAAATGAATATTTGATATTTTTTTCTATTTTATTAGGGGTTATTTTTATATTTAATTATTAAAAATGGTTAGTATATAAATATATAAATAATAAAAAGTCCAATTTAAACGTTTTTCTGACTGGTTTAATCTTTTAAATAGTTCCTAAAAAAAAACTTTTAAATAGTGTTGGAACATGGAATATGAATTTTAAGATATATTTAAAGAAAAAAAAAAAGAATTTTAAGGGCTTTTTTTTCTTCTTTTTTTAAAGTTACCGAATAAGGTTTGTGGAGGGGCATGGGCAGGGGCTTTTAGAAAATTTGATTAATAAACTGAGGCGAGCTGTGAGCCATCCATGGTTTGATTAATAAATTTATTTATTTTTGTACTCACTCTACAGAGCCTCATCAAACGCTCCCTCTGCAAAGTTGACCAAAATTTGCATTCCTTCACCAAAATCTGCAAAGATGAATTCCATTCCTTTTTTGCTTTCAGATTTTGAGTCACTGTCCATCAATGAAGAGCTCCACGAGGCTTCTCCTACAAGAAAAACACTTCCATTTCAGTCTTTGCTCGCTGAGCTTCATACTCTAACTACGACGATCGAGGAAAGTACAAAAAATGTCGTTCAGTTCCCTTATGATTTTAGAGTTTACTTTAGCAAAGTTTTAGATCTGAGGCATCAAATTCGGACCTTTAATCGGGAGTTGAGGTTCCTGCAAATGGTTTTCATCTTCTTAAAAAATTTTATCTTCTCAAATCATGGCCACGGGGATTGGTTTGAAGCCCTCAATTATATTCAAACTATAGCAGAAACAGAATCAAATCCAGTTAAAGAAGCAACAGCAGATCTCAATGATCTCAATGCTTCTCAAGCCCTCAATTCGTCGGTGGATTTTAATGACTATAAACAATGGGTATTTGGTGTTTCCAAGTTCCTGGAAGCCATAGATGAGAAGATCAAGCCTGATCTGGAGAAATTTTGTCTTAGAATAGTCGATTGGTTATTGGAAGGCAATTCTTCTGGGGAGTATGATATCTCAGAGTTCATAGATGTTGTATTCTTAAAATTGATGGATCTTGAGATTTCAAGACCAAATATGATTGTCCCTGTGAAAAAACAAATGGAAACACTTCAAGTCATGCTACGTTTTGTTAGCACAATGTCTAGGAAAGAGACATATCTTGAAGAGAATTTAAAAAATCTCTTCTTATGTTTTCAGCCTTGGGTTAATATTGCAGCAGCTATAGTTATTCTATACTGGGCTGACAGGAAGGATGAAGATCTATTTGCTGTAGTTTCTGCTGCACTTCAGAAGTTCAATCTTAGCATTGTGGAGGTTGCAGAGGCGTATATTGTGGTCGTAAAGGCTTTAAAACCAACAAATGCATCTGAAGTTCTGTTCGTGCGAGAAACAGTGGGACGCATTACCGACATGGTCCTTGAGAATCTTATTGTCTCTACAGATGACCGTTTTGAAATGCTCAGAGAAGGGATAACACTTTGGATAGCGTTACTCATGGATCCACCACGAGCTATTCGAAAAGATGAGAAGTTAATTTGTGCGCAAGCCAAACTTTTGGTGGATGAGGCCGAATCTTTATTTCACTCACTCTATCTGGATAAAAGGGGAGAGGATATTGCCCAGAGAAGGAACCTTCTTCTTAATAATTTTCTAGAAAAGATGAAGAAAGCCAAAACTGTAATTAGTCAGCTTCGGGTTGAGATACCAGGTTTTTCATGGAACTTTGTACCTCAGATGAACAGAAGGGGATTTTTTGATTTCCTCTTGGGAAATCTACAGAAGAAATTAGAGGCTGAGGGGCACTTCTTCCCTTTTGAAAAACATCTTATTGCAGTAATCCACAAGGAGCTAGCACTCCTTATGCCTTCTCTCATGGATATCTTTGAGTTACAAGAAGAGCACGAGGAACTGAGAGATATCTGGGTCCAAGCAAGCAACATGGCTTACCTTGTGAACTATGTTACTGACTCTTGTTTATCATTCATTGACGTTCCCATATGGTCTCATCTGATGCATCTTTCTAATGCAATTGAATATTTTCAGCTTGTTAAGACTGAAGTCTTCAAGTTTGGAAGGATTGATCAGATGAACAAAAACAGAGTCACTAGTGCTAAAGAAAATTCCAAGCTCGTCCTCACTACACGGCAACAAGCTAATACAACAACTGCGGATGATATCAAGGTGGGTTTCGTAGATGAGGAAAAGAGAATAATCGATCGGCTTACAGCAGGAGAAATCGGGCTTGATATTGTTGCTATTGTTGGGATGCCTGGTCAAGGCAAGACAACTCTCGCCCAGAGGGTTTCTCAGGATTCTCGTGTTGAGCATCATTTTCATAAGTGTGCATGGTGTTGCATCTCTCAAGAATATGATATTAAACAAATATTGCAAGTCATTCTGAAAAATGTTAGTGATCAGTTGGTGACTCCAAAACAATTCCATTATCTAACTCAGGAAGACTTGGCTGATCGGCTCCGTAAAAGTCTAAAGGGACGAAGATACCTAGTTGTTCTGGATGACATGTGGGATGCTAAGGCCTGGTATGACTTGCAATTGTCCTTTCCCGATGACAATAATGGAAGCAGAATTTTGCTCACCAGTCGAAATCAGAATGTGCCCTTGGAAGCTAATCCTCATTGTTGCATTGTTAAGCTTTCTCGGCTCACATTCGAAGAAAGTTGGAAATTGTTGCAAATGAAGGCATTTGAAAAAGATTTTTGCCCTCCATCTTTATCCAACATTGGAAAGACGATTGCAGAAAATTGCAAAGGGCTACCCTTAGCTATTGTCGTGGTTGCAGGTCTTCTTAAGAAAGATAAGAGTGTGGATTCATGGAAAGCTATTTATAGAAGTCTAAAATCACAGCTTAAAAGTGAAGGCTGCATGAGCATACTAGAGCTAAGTTACAATCATTTACCAGATTATTTGAAACCATGTTTTCTTTATCTGGGAGCATTTCAGGAGGATCAGATAATTGATGCCAAGTGTTTGATCCAATTCTGGATTGCTGAGGGGTTTATACGGAATGATGGGAGGAAAAGCATGGAGATTGTAGCAAATGAGCACTTGATGGATCTAGTTTCTCGAAGCCTAGTTTTTGTTGCCCAGAGAACTTCCAGATATGGGATCAAGAAATGTCGTGTTCATGACTTATTGCGCGAGTTATGCTTGATCAAAGCTAAAGAAGACATGTTTTTGCTGAAACCAAATATATCTAGTCATTCACTTTGGAGAAGGAGCGACAAAGACAAGCTTCATGTCAAATGGGAACCTTTTTTTTCTGACTATCCCAGTCATTACTTGAGAAGGATTAAACTAGTAAGGGTTTTGGACATGAGTCAGGTCTTTCTCAGACATCCAATCCGATCATCGATAACACAATTAATTCATCTAAGATTCTTGTCAGTTGCTTGTTTATATCCAATCCCATCATCGATAGTCAATCTTTATAGACTGGAAGTTCTTCGTTTAGTGCGTTTTGCTAAAAGTGGTGTCGTTGGGATGTTACCAAGTGCTGTGATGAAAATGGCAAATTTGCGGCATGTATTCGCAAGAAACTGTGGATTTGAATATACAGATAATTTTGATTTTGATGAGTTCAGGGTGTCTCCTCCATTGACAAAGTTGGAGACTTTTAATTCGTTGGAATTTGGTACAGGATCATTTTTCGAAATGGTAGCACAAAAGTTACCAAATGTACTGAAACTTGGTCTTACATTATCTTTTCGTGTTTGTCTATCAAGATATTTCAAGAAGCTTGAATCGCTGAAGTTGTGCATTTCTCACTCGCGAGAAATGGTTGTTTCTCCCTTCACATTTGACTTTCCTTTAACACTCAAGAAACTGAATTTGGCAGCAAATCCACAATTGTCAGGTACTATGATGTCATCAATTGGAAAACTAAGCAACCTTGAAGTTCTGAAACTACATGCACGCTTTGATGATAAAACATGGACTGTGGAAGATGATGAATTCTTGAATCTCAAATACTTGGAATTCAAATGCTCATCTATTCAAGAATGGAATGTATCCGATGATTCCTTCCCTTGCCTTGAACAACTTGTCATCAGAAATTGTTGTGATCTTGGAGAACTCTCATGCAGATTTGGAGCAATTGCTACCTTGAAAAGAATTGATGTATCCAATTGCAGTGGCAATGTCTCGAATTCATTTCAACAAATTGTTGATGATCAAATCGACTCTGGAAATGAAGACCTTCAATTTTCAATTTCCTAAACAGATCCATAAGAGATCTATACTTCTCATGGAGAAGAGGTAGATTCTGATTCTTTTTCTTTCCTTCCTTATTCATAATAAACCACTTTATTCTGTAATGTAATCTTGAAACCTTTAGCGTTAGTCTGGTTCCAGCTCCATAATGAGAAGTCAGATGTGATGCTCTGTGAAGAAACTTCTTCCCACTTTGTTGTAGCTAGCAATGCGTTGAGATTTGAGAAGGAGCCAGAAAGTCACAAAGAAGCCTGCAAAACTGATTGATTATGATACAGTTTTTAATAATAAGTTGTTAAGTGATGTTAATATCAAGTTTGGTTAGATCTGTTTGTATCTGCTTCATACTTCTTTATCAGTGATTGAAGAAAGTTTGTTTTCATCAGATGTACTTTGTCTTTGAACATATGTACTCTGTTTTCGTCATATTGTTTTTCTAATGCTTAGGCTTATTATGACATAGTATTCCAGAAAATCCCCACCGCTACTCTATTACGTGAAGGAAAAAAAAAGGCATTCAGGGCATCAATAATCTTTTTAAGGTCAAGTTGGTTGCTTTCTCTCTGATAAGGTGCTTCAATTCCTCACTGTTTAATCTTTTCTTTTCTTTAGAATTGGAGAGAATAATTCATTTCTAGTAGTTGAAATTCTCATTGACAATATTTTTTATTAATCATTAATCATGTAGTTTATTTTTTGTAATTTTTGTTAGTTTGCAAATACATTTTATTATTTAATTACTAAAATTAAATTAAGTAAATTCCATCTATAACTATAACATAGTTTAGTTAAACAATTTCTATGTAAAGGCCAATTTCCTTCATTAAAAAAAAAAAGGAAAAAAGAAATTGCAGTTGAATGGAGGATATTCTTCCAAATTCATGCTTGAACTCCTTACTGTTCATCCCAGTCTATTTCTGGGAAATCATTTGATCAAGCCTATAGAGATAAACAATTTGTTATTTTTACAGATTTGATTGTTATAGACATGTCCGTATCTGTGCAGTGCGTTTCAATTTTGTCTTCCCTTTCCTAAGTACAAGAAATATGAACACTGTGCAACCTGACTGAAGAGAAGAAATGTGTATGGTTGGTTCCAAAATGGAATGAGCATTAAAATAACTTTCTATTATTCATTCTTTTTTTTGATACATGGATAAGGGGAATGAGATAAATGGGATTCAATCTCGCGTTCCACACGTAGGAGAAGGAGAGTTCACCACTGGGGTGCTTTCATGATCCCCTAATGGTGAAGGAGAGTTCTATTCTTGATCAAATCTAATGTCGAAAATCCTATTTTACTTTCTATTTTCTTGATAAAAAGAGGGAGAGCATAGATGCATTTGACTCCAAAGTTGCACATCTCCCCTTGATTGGAAAACAATATTCTGCCCTTAGACTGTGTAATGTTGGATGGTATCAATATCCAATCCTTTGATTGAGTCAACATGTCCTTTTGAGAGTGTGTAGTCCTCGCTGCCTGCATAAAAGTTCTAGTGAGAATACAAAGATAAAAAGTTCATGAAGAAGCAAAAATTTTGTGAAATCCAGCTACGGGATACAGGGTTGGCAGTAAGTACGGGTGGGGCAGAATACTACTTTGCCCATGTTCGCCATCGATTTTTTTCCACTCTACCCATGTCCGCATCCGCATTCATCATTTTATAATTTTGTATTCCTGTATTCGCAATTCTTGGATACCTGAACTTACCCACACCCACTCGCCACTTAAGATTCTTCTCTTATCCGCTCGCAATCATCCGCCACTTTAGCTTCTACAATTAACTATCTTTCTTAGGTTAAATAAATATATTTAATAATAAAATATAAAATATTATGTTAAATAATCTTCATCATTACATAATACATTCATAAAATAAAATACACAATACCTTTAAAAAATATATCATTCATTGAAGGAGAATCTAATGAAAATTATCAAAATAAATTGATCCGATAAATTGTATATATTTACAATTGTATATTCAAATCAATTTCATCCGTTTCTTTTTTGCGTTTGTTACTTTGAATAAGGTTACTTGAAATAGACAATTTTGGACAAAATGTCAAAATAGAAAAAGAGTTGATGTGCCATTTTTTTCAAAATTGTGCAAAAAATTGGATAAAATGTCAAAATAAAAAAAAGATGATATGATATGACATGAGTGTATGTGTGTTTGTGTATGTTCTCTCTCCATATATAGATGATGTTTGGCAAGAAATTCTTCCTCTTCAATACGAATATCATAATTTCACTTTTTATTTTTCTTCACTTATTCAAATAAATATTTTTTCTTATTCTTTTTACTTTCTTTACAAAATAAATAATCCAATCCGTACACTTTAAAATTATTACATTTTATTCTCCATTCATGTATTGACAAAAACATATCACATGAGAATTGAGAAATTACGATTTTTGATATCGAAAGGAATGCCCGGGATATTAGATGTTTAACTGAAGCTAAGGTCTGATTAATTGGTGAATAATTACCTATTTTTTCCAAACGTTTATTTGGAAAAATTAGAAGTATGTTACAGATGTACAAGTGAAACTGTAATACAAAATGTCATTCCCTTGGATATTTATTTAGAAATCGAAAATATATAATTACTTTAATAAAGATGGATTGAGTAAGGAATTATTGGATGATAATAGGTTACTGATTCAATCACAGCTTTTATGATTATCCGATTAACTTTTGAGATGAAAGTGTTCAAAATTTATGAAACTATGGAATAAATTCAAAGAAAAGAAGGTCATTGTTTTAGAAATTTTACTTTAAACGATCATGTACGCAAGTTTATAAAAAAATTGAATGAGAATAAAGTCAAATATGTAATATGAATGTATTTTATGTACGGATTTTTAATTTTCTAAATATATTGTAAAATATATTTATGCAATAAAAAATTTTATTTAAGTATTGTGAATTGTTTTTAGGAAAATTGCTTCAATTTGTCCCTAATCTATGAACAATTATTCAATGTTGTCCTTATTCTTTTTTATCGTATTTTTTTGTTCCCATTCTCTGATACATTTGCCCAATGTAATCCCTCCATCTAAAAATCTGAAGGAATCATTTTTTTAAGGGCAAATTTGGAAAATGACAACATTGGAC
This sequence comes from Apocynum venetum, assembly GCA_019593545.1. Lineage (NCBI taxonomy): Eukaryota > Viridiplantae > Streptophyta > Magnoliopsida > Gentianales > Apocynaceae > Apocynum > Apocynum venetum. The sequence goes on from SRSM01000149.1 coordinate 3,035,254, forward strand.
AATATTTGAAAGATTAGGAACTAAAAAAATTGATAAAAAATATGAACAAAAACGGATAAAAGTTCAAAGAATAAGGATTAAAATGGAAAATTATCCTAAAATTTATTTCCTTGTTCATTTTACAAAAGTTAAATTATTTGCGATGTTGATTTGTTAAATTATTTTTATAAAAGTTCATATATAATTTGACAATAAGTAAAATAAATGAAATAATAATTCAAATATTGTAAATAGAGAAAATGACAATTAGTACTACTTCTTGAGCGATTTAAGTTCATTGAATTTAAATATAACATTCATGAAAATAAAAAGGAAAAAAAGAATTGTTCTATTATAAGTTATGGCTGACTTTATTTTATGATAAATTGTTAGTTTTATTATAATAATTGAGAGAGTTTTCTCGTGTATTATTGATTAATTGACAAACAAAGAAATAATTAATACTCTCTTCGTCTCATTTCAATTATTCTCTTTGGACTTGCACAAGTATTAATACAAGTTTTGGAAATGATAATTATATTATTAAACTTCCTAAGATACTCTCATTTGATAGTTAGAGCATAAGTATTAATCAAACATACAAAAAATGCACTATCCAATAAGTTATAGACAACTCATCCAAAACCTTTATTAATAATAAGGGTAAAAATATAAAAATGCGTACTAAAATTAGAAAGTGAACTATTGAAATGAAACACCTCAAAAAAGAAATGTGGATAATTGAAATGAGACGAAGGAAGTACTTACTTTTCGAGTTCACCTAAAGTTCTTTAAATTAATATTTTTTTTATAAAGTATAAAAAATAATATTCTCAATTTAAGAAATTATTTTTTCCTTATCACATAATAAATCTGACTACTAAGAATATTAGTAAATAGGCATAATTGGTATTTACATTTGTATTAAATCAAAAACAATTACAAATGACGATTTAATTTAGGATAATTTCCCGTTTAGTTCTTATTATTTGAACTTTTATCCATTTTCATTCCTACTTTTTATTGATTTTTTTAGTCCCTAATATTTCAAATATTGTCCAATGTTGTCATTTTCTATATTTTCCCTTAAAAAAAATAATTCCATCAGATTTTAGACGGAAGGATCACATTAGGCAAATATATAAAAAAAATAGGGAAAAAAAGACGATAAAAAAATAGATACAACATTGAGTTAATTGAGACAATTTTCCTTTTTTTTAATTATATGTTACATGTATATAGTTAATTATTAGTGTCTTATGAAAATAAAAAATGAAAATATTATTTGAAATAAAAATTAATTAGTACATAAAATATATAAAATACGATAATATAATTTTTTTTTCAAAAATTATATTACTAAATATTTGTCAACAAACAAACAAAAAGAAAAAACAAAACATGAATTAAAATATATTCCTTGAAAATTATGTAAAAACCCTACGTGTACACGATTGATACTATCATCCGCGTCCTTATTCACTTGTCAATAACTTGCATCCTTATCATTTCCCTCTTAAAACGAATAAACCCCGACCCTTGTCAGGTTGGATGCAGGCAGCAACCACGGATCTAGATTTTTTAGCCAACCATTGGGATAGCCCATGTGCAATAAGAGCTTTCAGATTGAGGAATTTGACCAGGGATTGAACTTCGAGTAGAACAATTTCATATTGTTTTGTTTGTACAAGTGTTTGTTAAGGATCAAGATTGTACCTTGCAACCTCAGCTATTCTCTTAGCTTACTCAGTGATTTCATACAAATGCCTGTAGTTCTTGTCCTTGGAAGTTTCTAGAGTTAGAAGGCCGTGTAAGTGTGTTAGTTGGGCGGTCTTCCACACATAACCACCCATTAATTATTTTCCCACTACAACTATCCACTACTATTTTTCGAATAATTTTTGTGTAAATAAACGTGGAAATTTTTAGCCACAATTTGAGTCCAAATTTTCCTATAAAATGAGACATTTGCTTGCTCTCAGAATCATGCTACATCTCGAAAAGAATTCTTCTTATCTTACACACCAAGAGATGTTGGCACAGGCAAGATGGGAAATGACAATATGTCAAAAGTTGTTGGCACATGAAATATCTACTTGCAAACGGAGAATGGTACCAGATTAGTTCTAAGATATGTCAGGCATATTCTAGACATTCACCTGAATTTAATCTCTACAGGAAAGCTTGATGATGCAGGCTTTTATAATACCTTTTTCAATAGCTAGTGGAAGTTTACAAAAGGTTCCAAACTTTTCCAATGACATTGTGAGTGTTGTAGAGAAAAATGGTGTTGTTGAATTATGGCACAACAGATTTGATCACGTGGGTGTAAAAGGATTGGCAAGCCTAATCAAGAAGAAGATGCTACTCAACATAGATAAAACGCATTTGAAAAATGTGTTGATTGTCTAGCAGGAAAGAAAAACAGAGTTGCTTTCAAGAGTTCCCCTCCTTCTAGAATGAAGAATGTGTTAGATATGATTCGTTTAGATTTGTGTGAACCAATGCCAAAGTCACTTGGTGCTGCTCAGTATTTCGTGACTTTCATTGATGACTACTTAAGAAGGATGTGGGTGTATTGTTTGAACACAAAATATCATGTGCTAGATATTTTCAAACAATTTCATGTCTCAGTTGAGAGATAGATTGGGAAGAAACTAAAATGCATTCGGACAAATAATAGTATAGAATATATTGGACCATTTCATGTTTACTACAAAGAGCATGATATTCGACATCAGACAACACCTCCGAAAATACCGCACTTAAATGGCTTGGCTAATGATTGAACCATAATTAGCTTGGTTTTTTAGTGTTTATCATGATGTTTATTGAGTTTAAATCTAGCTAATTATGTGTTTTGGTGATTTTAATGATTCTTTACACTATTACTTTGTTTTTAGGTCTTTAGAAGATTTAGAAGATGTTGGAATGAAATTGGAAGAAATTGAAAACTTGAAGATGGATATTTAGAAGAAAGAAGAAGTGGATGCGCAGAAAGGGGAAGTGGATGCATCCACTAGACCTCACGCGTCCACCCTCAGAAGTTTGACAGCCAAGTGGACGCGTCTCATTTACTCAGGCGTCCACTTTGAAGACTCGGGCGTCCATTTTCCGAATTCAAGTTTTAAGTTCGTTTTAAGTAGTTTCTAATTAGGACTCTTGTATAAACAACCCTATGACCTTTTTCTAACTATTTATAGGCCTTAATAGTTTTGTTTAGGGTGTCAAGCACTTTAGATTCTCTCTTCCCGAGTATTGTAGAAGTTGAAGGGTTAGAGCTTCTCGGGAAATCGGATTTCCGACTAATGAGTTTCTCTCTTTCCCTTAATCTTTTTGCTGACCCCAAGTTCTTCATGGAAAAAGACTTTCTCAATTGCTCTTTCAAATTTTCAATTCTGGAAACATTTTGGCCAACAATTAACATGTCATCTACATAGAGTAAAAGAATAATGAAATCACCTTCAAAGAATTTCTGCACGAAAACACAATGATCTAAAATTGTCTTTCTGTAACCTTGTTTTCCCATAACAAACTCAAACTTCTTGTACTATTGTCTCAGTGCTTGTTTCAAGCCATAAAGACTTTATCTACAAACATAGTCCTCTTTTCCCTTTTGCTTGAAACCTTCTGGCTGCTCCATATATATTTATTCTTCCAAATCACCATGTAGAAAGGCGATTTTGACATCCATTTGCTCAACCTTTAGGTTAAGACTCGCTGCTAACCCAAGCACTGTTCGGATAGATGTCATCTTTACAACTTATGAGAAAATTTCATCAAAGTCAATTCATTTTCTTTGATTGAACCTTTTGACGACTAGTTTGGCTTTCAATTTTAGACTGGAATTGTTCTTCATGCTTGATTTTGAACACCCATTTGTTTTTCAAAGCACCTTTTCTTTTGGCAGCTTCACCAGTTCAAAATGTCTTATTCTCTTGCAAAGCTCCTACATCTCATCTTGCATGGCTTCAATCCATTTCAGTTTGGATTCACAATCCATGGCTTCTTCAAAGCTCTCTGGTTCTCCCTGTCAGTGAGTTGCACATAGTCACTGGTCGAATACCTTGTAGAATGCTGTCTTGTTCTATCACTTTTTCTCAAAGGAACTGGAGAAGCTACGAGCATTGGTTCTGATTGATGAACATCGTCTTTCTCGTCTTTAGGACCAACTTCTATAGGAGCATCATTTTTATCAGGTGAGTTAACTTGGCCTTCTTCTCCAACTTGTCTTGCTATCGGCATAGGAAGAATTAGTTTTAGATCAAATGAGCTGCTATTGAAATCAAGAACATCCTTTTTCATTTTGTCAATGTCTTCAATAGTCTTATTTTCAATGAACATAGCATCACGACTTTTGATGAGTTTCTTGTCAACTGGATTGACAAGTCTGTCACGTGACTATCAAATTTAACCTTTAATACTCCTATATAGATAGGGCATAGGGCAAATAAGGATCGTATCCACAGAGATTTGTAAAAAAATTCTTAAATTCAAATTTATTAATCAAATATTAAATTTTGGGAAAGTTTTAAAATTATATAAAGACAAAACTAAATTAAACAAACTTAATAGAAATAAATTTGTTATTATTGTTATTTTTTAAAATAATTAATTATACAAAGGATTTATAATAAAAATAAATTAATAAAAGACGTTAGCAAGGAACTTGTATCAAATTATTTATTTAATAGGATAAATCATTAATATATAACTTATTGAGTAGTTGATTTTAGAATCTCGATCAGCTCAGATAGATACCTATTATTACTAATTAGATTAATTCCAATCAGCTCAGACAAATTACTCTTTAATTCAATTAAATATCACTATCAACCAGTGTGAATAAAATATTTAATTAAATTAAATTAATTTTATAAGGCATCACCAACATTAAATTATATATAATAATGAGCTTCAATTAAATATAATTTAAATCATATAATTCCCTGTTAAATTAATTAAGTCAAGAGATGCAACTTAATTAAACTAACAGATGCTACTATGATTATCAATTAAAGATTGATAATCCTAACTGATTAATCATGCAATTAAAATGAATTTCTAATTAATTAAACATGATTATTTAATAATAACAATTGAAATTATATAAATACTCAAATTATTAAATAACAGAACTAAAATAATTAAACAAATTTGGACAATTAAACCTGCAAAATAAAAGAAAATGGTCACACAATTATATATTTACAAAAATATAAATAATAAAGAAAACATAAATTTGGCAGTTTTACCGGCTATAAAAAGTAAAAATATGGAGATTTTAACTCCCACAATAAAAAGTACAAAAGAATAAATGATGAAAATATTACTTTTCACATTTACGGAATTTAAATTACGAAAAGTAAATTTGACGATTTTACTCACCAATAGTACAATAAAAAAAATAAAAAAAATAAATACAAAAATTAAATAATAGAAAAGTAAAAGTTAAAAGTTAGAAGTTAGAAGTTAGAAAGTTAGTAGTTAAAAGTTAGAAGTTAGAACGGTAAAATCGGCCATTGTTAAATTAATTTAATCTTGGTCCAAAACAAACTCCAGTGTTCTATGCAACGATAATTATCTCAAAATCTCATTAATTAATAACTTTAATACATGTTCTTGCTAACGATAAATAAACTATTCACAATACATTACTCAAATGAAGAATTTTAAAAATTGAAATCAATAATAAGAAGGATAACTTTCCTTGGATTTCTCTCGATAGTAGTTCATCGGTATTCTTGAAATCTCATCCAAAAACCTTCCAAAATAAACTCTAAAAATTCCTAAAAATATCTAAGATCTATTACAAAATATTGGTAAGAAAATTTGGTGGAGTTTTAGGTTGTACTAATATAGTAAATTTCGTGCCCAATTTATAGAAAATTATAGGGGCAAATTTGAAATAAAAATAAATAAAATATGACAAAAATAAAAGTAGTGGGGGACAAAGTGGAGTTTCTGGACAGTTAGGGCAAAACACGTGAAGTGGAGAAAGCCGCATCAATCGCCACATGTCGTCATCTGATTGGTCACGCCCTTCTTCAGCCGCCGCCCATGCCACGTGTTGCCCTCTTATTGGTCTGAAGTTTAACACACGGATCACCATCTATTTTGCGCGTGCTGGCACGTGTCTCGCCTATGCCAAAGGCGAGATGCATCCAGATTCAGCCATGTCGCCAACCTCTACGCGTGACCCGTGCCCTCTCCATTTGTTTCTCGCATCTGTGAAAGCCGAGTTCCACGTGTCGTTCTCTGATTCGCTCCTTATGCTGACCCAACGGCTGATGTAGTCCCCTTGTACACGTGGCACTGCCACATGTCATTCACTGTAGCAATTTTTTTTTTTTACAAAATACAATAAATATCTAAAAATACTACAAACAAAAAATATTAGTAGGAAATGTAAAATAATCATAAAATAACATAATTTAAAGGAAATTAAACACAAATAACATAATAAAATTACATAAAAATACATTTATTTTTTTTGTTTTATCATGGATCATAAAATCTATAGTCAAATTGATCTTAACCATAGCTAATGAAAATACACTATCGTGTCTTGGCATCAAGCTTGGATCTCATCTTTAGGGATATGCACAAATGTTTTGCAGCCAAACACCCGCAGATGACTATAGGAAACATTTTCCTGACCATACTCTTTCAGGAATATCCAATTCAAGAGGGATACATGGTGAAAGAGAAACATGTATGCAACTGTATATAAAGCTTCACCCCAAAGTTTTTAGAATACTTTGCATGTGAGAATAAGCATCTAACTCTCTCCATCAAAGTTCTCTTCACTCTTAGCTGACGAGCGTGTCGTTGCGCTATCAAATTAAATTCCGAACTTTAACTAATTTATGCAGTTAGGGCAAGTAAGGTCGAACCCACAGGAACTTGTAAAATTTCAGATAAAGTAAACTAATCGATATTTGGGGGGAAAGATTCAATTTTTATCTAAAAGACTAAAACTTTAAATAAAATCACTCACAAATCAATTAAAAATCAATGGGTAGAAAAACGTTAACAAGGACTTTGTATTTCGGTTTTATTTATTCGGGACTAATCATTGATAATAACCTATTTGAGTAGTGACTTAGAATTCCGTGTAGCGCAACAAATTCCGATTCCTGTAAATTTAGGTTAATTCCCGAGAAGCACGGTAAATTAACTTTAACCTAATTAAACTAAATTACCGAATCGCTCGCATAAAATAGTCAATTAAGTTATTCAGCTCGAGGACAACATCAACACAAATTATATAAAATTAATGGCCGATTAAAATCATGCAATTCGTTTCTAACAATTCCCTATTAATTAATCAAACACAGATTTAAATTAATCAATAGTTACTACTTTTGGTTATCGAAAACCAATTCTACATAACCCTAGTTAATCAACTATGTAAAACAATTAAGATGGACAATAATAATTGAAATAACATAATTGATAGAATAAAACCAAGAATTGTTCAAATACTCAAATATAAATAATGATCCCTTGAAAAAATCGGATTTTTAATTACAAAATGTAAATCTCATATTCCCGAATAACATAAACCTAATACATGTCCTTGCTAACTTAAGGAAACTACTCACAAAGCATAAAGGAAAACATCATAAATAACCAAGCAGTGCCCTTCCACAGATAAAGAGGAGGAAGATATGAAAAGGATTTCATATGCTTTAGCAGTTGGAAGTTTGATGTATGTTATGGTATGTACTCGATCAAATATCACTCACACGGTTGGAGTTGTGAGTAGATTCCTTTCAAATCCTGGAAAGGAACATTGGGTTGCAGTCAAATAGATTTTTAGATATCTTCGAGGTACTTCCAAAATATGCCTATGCTTTGGAGATGTCAAAACTGTATTGGTTGGTTACACCGATGCAAATATGGCTGGTAATATAGACTCAAGAATGAGTACTTCAGGCTACTTGGTTACATTTACAGGGGGAACCGTATCATGGTAGTCAAGATTACAAAAAAAATGTTACTTTTTCTACTATTAAAGCGAATTTTATTGCAGCAACGGAAGTGTGCAAGGAGTTGTTGTGGATGAAAAAGTTCTTAAAAGAACTTGGTATGCAACAAGACAAACATCAGTTATTTTGTGATAGTAGAGTGCTATTCATCTTGAAAAGAATTCTTCATTTTATTCAAGATCCAAACATATTGATGTGAGATATCATTGGATCAGAGACGTATTGGACGAGAAGCTACTACAGCTTGATAAGACCCATATAGATGAAAATGGATTAGATATGTTAAAAAAAAATTTTGTTGATCAATTGCCGGAATGATGAACTCTTCGTTATAGTCAGAAAGAAGAGATTTGTTAGTGGGGCGGTCTTTCACACAACCACCTTTTAATTATTTTCTCATTACAACTATCCACTTAACCCATTGCCATTTTTCTAATCATTTTTCTGTGAAGAAACGTGGCAATTTTAAGCCACAATTTGAGTCCAAATTTTCCTATAAAATGAGACATTTGCTTGCTATTAGAATCATCCCAAGCTTCAACGAGAGGAAGAGAAGCTAGAGAGAAAATATTCTCTAAAGAATAGAGAAAGAGAGTTTTGTAGTGTTTTTTGAAATTTTTCCAAAAAAGGGAGTGAGAAAAATAGTGATAAATTATTTGGGGTATTTTTGAAAAATACTTGAGTGCCACTATTTTATTTCATTTGTATTACTTCTAATATTATTCTAAAAAAGACTTTTTTGTACATACTATTTAAATTAGTAGAAGGATATTTGGAGTTTGAGAGATGGACGTAATCTAAAATTAAGGATAAATCACTTTATTGATGTAATTTATTCGTTGCCTGGACAATTATATCCGTGCCCAACAAAGTGTGCGTTGAGTTACAACCCATTGTGCCTCCCTATCTCCCTTGCCATAATCATTTGTTGGTTGTGAAAGCAGTCTGAATGGACTATGGAGAAAATCAAGCAAATAAGAAGTTCAGATTTAGAAAGAAAGAAAATATCATCAAGTTTTGATTACTTAGAAGTGTTCAGAGTTAGCTGTCTGACCTTATTTTGAACCATGGAGTCCCAAGCCTTCCAACTCAATGAATATCGTATGATAAAATTGAAGAGCATTGATAAAACTAAAAATCTAAAAGACTCTAGCCCAACCGCATCCAATGCCTTGGATTCGAGCAAATCCCCAATTTGCACAGATAGCAATGAGAGTAAATATATGCATTTTAGAAATGACAGCTCAGTTAGTGAAGTGATCTTCTGAAGCCTGAAGAAGTAGTACTCAAATTCTATTTGCAGAGGTGGGACCATCATCATCGAGAACTTTGGAAAAGGTTAATATTTCTCCCAACTTTGAAAAAAGTGTTGTTTTTTCTCTCATTAATTGTTCTTGAAGATTTATTTAAATTATTTTGTTAACATAATTAATATTGTTTTCTTATTTTGTTCTTATATGAGTTTTGATGACTGTAATTATTTGGATGATTATACAAAACTTGGTATTGACATTACTGAGGACTTACTAGAAGCTTTCTAGTCTTTCGTCCTTTATTATACAAAACTGAATTCATCCTAAATTTAGTGAGACTTTTTTGTATGATAGATATTATTCATTAGCTCTTCTGTGAAGCAAAGCAAACTGAAATTGCAGTTGATATTCTTAAACTATTATCATGCGGCAACATTCTTCCAAACTCATGCTCAAACTCCGTACTATTCATCCCAGTCTGTTTCTGGGACTAGCCCTCTTCTGGAAACCATATAGATAAGTTGTTCTTTTTACAAATTTGATTGTTAAAGACATATATATCCATATCAGTACTGTGCGTTTCAATTTTGTCTTCCCTTTCCTTAGTACAAGAAGTATGAACAGATTGTGCAACATAAATAAAGAAAATAAATGTGTATCGTTGGTTCCAAAATAGAATGAGCATTAAATTGACGAGAAAATATTTATAGCTAAAAACATCTTCAAAGTTGTATGTTTGTAGCACTTCATTTAGGAAAAAATTTCCAGAATACTAATGAATTTCATCATCCCAAATGTTTTCTATCTTTCAACTTGAATCTTTATAAAGTTCAAGAAAAATATGATGCTAATCTAGTACCATTATGCCTTCACTTAGCAAGTATAGCATTGCTACACATATAATGGTAAACAAAAGGGAACCTTTTGATCTGCTACATTAAGGTTTTAAATTCAAATAACTTTCTATTTTTCATTCTTGATCAAATCTAATGTTGAAAATCCTATTTTACTTTCCATTTTCTTGACAAAAAGAAGCAGAGCATAGATGTCTTTGACTCCAAACTTGCACATCTCCCCTTGATTGGCAACAATTTTCTGCCCTTAGACTTTGTAATGCTGTTGGATGGTATGAATATCCAGTCCTTTCAACTTCACCATTGAGTCAACATGTCCCTTAAGAGTGTAGTTCTCTCAGCCTGAATAAAAGTTCTTGTGAGAAAACAAAAATAAAATGTTGTTGGGTTTTAACCCAGCAATTAGAGAAATCACAAACGGAAACGAGACAGAAACAATACAAAGAATTACGTGATTCGGTATAAAACCTATTCCACGGTGCTCGGCCAAGAACACAATCACTCTATTTAACGTGTATACACCATCGGGAAGGCTATTCCAGCATCTCTCTCTCAATCTCACTTTACAATCTATTAAAAATAGATAAGGTATTAGAGAGAATGAATATTATCAGGAGAGGAGTCGCAGGAAGAAGAAAGAACGGCCAGCAACTAGAAAGACCTAATCGGCTAGGTTACAAATGACGAAAACACAGTATATATATGGGGTCCGTCCAGGAACGGATCAGAATCTGACCCGCTCGGTTGACCTATGAGACGAAAAGGTTTATCCGAGTCCAGCAGCATTATCTGTCATTTGTATAAGCAAAGGGAGAGGCCCAAGTCATAAAGAGAAAAGGCCCATCATCATTGGGTGATTTTGGGCTGATCAGGTGGACAAATTCCAATAAACTCCACCTTGAACACATGTATCAGCCGATTTAGAGAGTGTGTGTTCAATTGGCTTCATAGTACAATTTTTGAGTCAGTTTTAGCCTTGATCAATGTGTAGTAGTTCTTTGCACATAAAAAACATGTAAGTAGGAACAATTTTAGTACCAAAATCAGCAGGATTATCATGAGTACTAATTTTTCTAATATCAACTATGCTATTTGTAACTTTCTCACAAATGAAATGATATTTAAGATCAATATGTTTAGTTCTTTCATGATAAATAGGATTTTTACACAAGTGCAGAGAACTTTGGCTATCAGTGTAAATAATGGCCTTTGATTTCAGGAAATTCAGTTCATGCAACAGACCTTGAAGCCAAATTGTTTTTTTTATTGCCTCAGTAGTAGCTATATATTCAGCTTCTGTAGTGGATAAAGCAACGACATATTGCAATTGAGATTTTCATGAATGCAATTATCAGCACTTATCACCAGCAAAATCAGAATCTACATATCCAACTAACTTTAAGTTATCAGTCCATTTAGAGTAATGCAGACCAAAATCCCATGTACCATTCAGATATCTTAGAAGCCATTTTAAAGCATGTCAATGATCATTACCAGGGTTAGACATGAATCTACTCGGTAAGCTAATTGCATATGCAAGATCAGGTCTGGTAGAAACCATAGAATACATAGCAGAACCAATAGCCATTCTATAAGGAACATGCTTCATTTCAGACCTCTCATATTCTGTTTTAGGACAAGTTTTGTCAGATAATTCAAAGTGGGAAGCAAGAGGCACATTCACAGGTTTACAGGAATTCATAGAGAATTTAGAAACAATCTTTTTCAAAAAGGATTTTTGAGAGATAAACATAGAATTATTACTTCTATTTCTTTTAATGTGCATTCCAAGAATTCTAGATGCAGTACCCAAGTCTTTCATGTCAAATTCAGCTTTCAGTAAACATTTAAGTTCATCTATTTTATCAATGTGTTTACTAGATATAAGCATATCATCTACATAAAGAAGCAGATAAACAACATTATCAACAGAGTCACCAGAGAAGTATAAACAATTATCAAAATTATTTCTTTTGAAACTAATTCTTACCATGAAAGTGTCAAACATTTTGTACCATTGCCTTGGTGATTGTTTAAGTCCATACAGGGACTTCTTTAGCAGACAAACAGTGTCATCCTTACCTTTTTCAAAACTAGGAAGTTGATTCATATAAATAGTTTCATCTAATTCACTATGTAAGAAGGCAGTTTTAACATCTAGTTGCTTAAGTTCTAGATCATAAAAGGCAATTAAAGACAACATAGTTTTGATAGTCTTGTATTTAACAACAGGACAAAAAATTTCATTAAAATCAACACCTTCAACTTGAGTAAACCCCTTAGCAACCAATCTAGCTTTGAACCTAGGTGGTTCAGTAGAGATTTCACTTTCTTTTACTTTGAAAATCCATTTGCAGTCTACCACATTTTTCTTACTAGGTTTGGGTACTAAAACCCAAGAATTATTCTTGTGCAGGGAAAACAACTCCTCTTTCATAACACTTAGCCAAGAATCATAGTTTGGACTCTTCAGTACTTCTTCATAGCAAGTTGGTTTTTTTCTTCAACTAGCCTTCCTGCAGCAAAGGCATAAGAGATTAAGTATGAGTACCCATACTTGCTTGGAGCTTCACATTCCTTATCACTATATCTCTTGCCAGTTGATAATCTTGCAGAGCTTGACTTTGAGCTGCTGAGTGTTGATCACCATCATTATCAAAATCAATTTATGATTCAAGTTCAAGGTTTTCAAGTATGTTATCTGGTTGTTTTTCATTGAGAACAGCTTTAGGGTCATCAGTTTCTTCACTTCCATTAGTCAATGTAGGTTGATTCTGAGAACTAGAAGTGTCCTCCACCTCAAGAAGAACTTTCTTACTTGAGGGAAGATGAGTAGAATTAATAGGGTTAGGATCAAACTTAACACAAGGCATATCACTTTCATTAAAAATTACATCCCTACTAATTACTACCTTCACTCCTAGTTCTCCTCTCAACCAAACTTTATAACCCTTTACACCATTTGGGTAGCCTAAAAAGACACTTTTTTTGGATCTAGGATTTAATTTTCCTTCCTTTTGGTGTGCAAAGGCTGCACACCCAAAAACTCTAAGGTTACCCAAGTCTCGTGGGGAACCATACCATAATTCCTCAGGCGTTCTAAAGTTTATAGCAGTTGAGGAGATCTGTTTATCAGATAAACTGTAGTACTGACTGCCTTACCCCAGAAAGGTTTGGGTATACCAGAAAATATCATAAGACATCTCAATTTATCCATAATAGTTCCATTCATTCTCTCAGCAACTACATTCTGTTGGGGATTAAATCTGACAGTTTTATGTCTAACAATACCACAGGAAGCACACAAATTATCAAAACTTTGATTACAGAACTCAAGATCATTATCAGTTCTAATAAACTTAATTTTCTTACTAGTTTGATTTTCAACAAGGATTTTCCAATCTCTGAACTTTTGAAAAGTTTGATCCTTAGACTTTAATAACAAAATCTACACTTTTCTAGAAAAATCATCAACTATTGACAGAAAATACACATTCCCCCCATATATAGAAATTCTTTCAGGCCCCAATAAGTCAGAATGAATGTACTCTAAGATCTTAGTGGTCTTGTGTGTGCCAGTGGAAAAACTCAGCTTGTGTTGTTTTCCTAAAATGCAATGCTCATAGAATTCAACAGATTCAACAATGTCACCATTTAAAAGATTCTGTTTACTTAAAAACTGTAAGCCTTTTTCACTAATGTGGCCTATTATCTTATGCCATAACATGCCTTTTTCATTAACATGCTTTACAAGTAATACAGAGTTTTTAGAGACAATAGAACCAGATAATGCATACAGACCATTAATCTTTTCTCCCTTCAAGATAATGAGAGAGCTTTTACAAACCTTAAGGCAGCCTTTTTCTGCCTTGTATGAATAGCTAGCTAAGTCAAGCATGCCAAGAGAAATTAAGTTTCTTCTCAAACCAGGTACAAATCTAACATCAGTTAGTTTTCTTACCACACCATCATACATTTTAATGCAGATAGTACCAATACCTTCAATTTGACAATACTCATTATTACCCATGTACATTTTACCTTCAGAGACTACCTCAAAGGTGTTAAACTAGTCCCTGTTGGGACACATGTGAAAAATGCAGCCAGAGTCAAGAAGCCAGTCAGAAGAGGCACAGTTATCAGTAGCACATAGCACTTCAGCATACATAGTATTTGCAGTGATATCAGATTCACTACTATTGCTATTGCTATGATAATTACTGCTATTATTCCCCTTTTCTGTTAAGTTTCTCATCCTTAATTCTTTTGATACATCTATTCTTCAAATGACCTTCCTTTCCACAGTAAAAACACTTCTTATTTTCTTTGTCTCTGAACTTAGACCTACCTTTACTTCTAGATTTATTCCTATTGAAGTGATGTTATTTTTTCTCAGGTCTGCCTCTGACATGTAGGTTTTCCCCATTACTCTTATTATTCATTTTAAGGTCAAGTTCTTTGGACTGAAGAGTTGATTTAACATCAGCAAGAGACAGGTCTTCCCTACTATATTTAATAGCAGACTTAACATCCTTAAAGGAATTAGGCAAAGAATTCAACAAAATCACAGCTTGATTTTCATCAGAAATAGACTCCTCAATATTAGACAATTCAACAATAATTTTGTTTAAATCATCTAAATTATCATCTAAGGACTTTGCAGCAGACATTTTGAAACCAAATAATTTTTCTTTCAAGTAGATTTTATTTGACAAAGCTTTTCTCAGATAAAGTTCATCAAGTTTACTCCACATTTTATAAGCAGAATCAAGACCAACAAGTTGTTTGAGCACATTGTCAGATAAATGCAATACAATAATACTATGAGCTAACTCTAATTTCTCAGATAAAATTTCATCCTTCCAAGATTCTGGGAAGGATTTTGGATCAGAAATAACATATTAAACTTTATTTTGAACTAAAATAGCTCTCATTTTCATTTTCCAAATTTCATAGTCACTTTGGCCATTAAAGGCCTCAACATCTGCCTTAGTGCTAGACATAGTAACTACCAGATAATTCAGGAAATAGATGCAGATTCAAACACCAATATATTGACAATATATTAGATCAGCTTAAGCAGATAATAGTCAGAAATTTCAAGTAATGAATTGTAGTTTCAGAGAAGCTTGTCATTCCAGTCGAAGTAAATTCATATGCAGTATTCAAGCCTCAATAGACAGTTTAATTTCAGTACAAAAAGTTGAATATTCAGTCACAGAGAAGTATACCAAAAGTCCTCACTAACATAGACAAATTGATTAGAAAAAAAAATAGAAAGATCCCTCAATCAGAGAGCACAACTTCAAACGCAACTCAAATTTACTCACATAAGTATTGAATTTAAGCAATCAATCGAAAATTTCCGCAGGACACAGATACGTCATGCCTCAGTGGGGCACATGCCAGGCCTGGGTTTTCTGGTTTTCAAAATGGAATAGCCTTTACCGATCTATTCCATGTTGAGGTATCAAAACCCCTAAAAAAAGAAAAAAACAAAAATGAGTCAAAAATTAGGGTTTTTGAGCACTTTACCTTTATCTGTAGGACTCTCAAATTAAACCAGAGAACATTATAATAAACGGTTTACTAGTCTCAAGATCTTGTTCAGATCGAGTAGCAAACCTCCGATACCCTTTTCTGGCCTTAGCACAGATCAATGAGCAAACCAGTGCTCTAATACCACTGTTGGGTTTTGACCCAGCAATAAGAGAAATCACAAACGGAAATGAGACAGAAACAACACAAATAAATTACATGGTTCGGTATAAAACTTACTCCACGGTGCTCGGCCAAGAACACAATCACTTTATTTAACGTGTTTACACCTCAAGAAGGCTATTCCAGCCTCTCTCTCTCTCAATCTCACTTTACTATCTATTAGAAAATAGATAAGGTATCAGAGAGAAGGAATGTTATCAGGAGAGGAGTCGCAGGAAGAAGAAATAACGGCTAGCAACCAGAAAGACCTAATCGGCTAGGTTACAAATGATGAAAACACAGTATATATACGGGATCTGTTCAGGAACGGGTCAGAATCTGACCCGCTCGGTTGACCTGTGAGACGAAGAGGTTTATCCGAGTCCAGTAACATTATCTGTCATTTGTATAAGCAAAGGTAATGATACCACTGTATAAACATTATCTGTCATTTGTGTAAAGGTAGCTTGTCAATTAATGTCAAGAATGCAGTCCTATGTAATGGTTTAGTTATAATATTTGCTAATTGATGTGATGAAGAAACTGGCATTGGCTTTATAATTCCTTTATGATATTTTTCTCTAATGAAATGGCAATCAATTTCAGTGTGTTTTGTCCTTTCATGATATACTGGATTCTCAACTATATAAATTGATGTATTGTTGTCACAGAACAAAGGTACTGATTGTTGATGAATGATCTTTAAATCATGAAGCAAGTATAATATCCATTGTATTTCTGCACAAGCCATTGTCATAGCTCTGTACTCAGCCTCTGTTGAACTCCTAGATATTGTTGCTTGTTTCTTAGATTTCCAGCTTATTAAACCTTCACCAAGAAGCACACAATAACCAGTAACTGATCTTCTTGTCAATAAATATCCACCCTAATCTGAATCAGAGAATGCTTGCAGCTTTAAAAAATTATCTGATGGATAAAATAAACCAAGTGCTAGACTTGACTTCAAGTATCTAAGCAAATGATAAGCAACCCTCAAATGCACTTCCCTTGGAGCAGACAAATATTGGCTAAGTTGTTGGACTGCATAGGTAATATCTGGCCTAGTATGAGTCAAACATAAAAGCTTGCCAACAAGGCTGTGATACCTCTGAATGCCCTTAATATATGGGAAATGCTATGTACTCAATTTCTCAACTGGATCAAGAGGTGTAGTCACAGGTTTACAATCTGCAAAACCAAACTCTTGCAACAAATCAATATTATATTTCCTCTGGCAAAGATTTAGGCCTTCTTTATGTTGTGCCACTTCTAAACCAAGGAAATATTTAAGATCACCATTAATATGAAATTGATCATGAAAAAAACCTTTTACCTCATTAATGTCTTTCAAGTTATTTCCAGTAATAACCATATCATCCACATAGATTAGCAAAGCCAAGAAACTTGAATTTGATTGCCTAACAAATAAGCTGTGATCACATTGAGACTGCATGAACCCCTGGGTGAGCAAAGCCTGTGTTAATTTGGCATTCCGTTGGCAACTAGCCTGCTTCAAGTCATTTAAAGACTTTAAGTCTACAAACTTTGTTGCGATCATGATAGTGATAACCAGGTGGTAAATCCATATAAACCTCTTCATGAAGCTCTCCATGGAGGAATGCATTGTTAATATCAAGTTGATAAAGAAACCAATTCTTTGAAACTGCAACAACAATAAGTGTTATTATAGTAACAGATTTAGCAACAGGAGAAAAGGTTTCCAAATAATCAATGCCAACTTGTTGTGTGTATCATTTTGCAACTAGACGTGTCTTGTACATCTCTAATGTCCCATCAGAATGAAACTTCAATTTATAGACCCACTTACAACCAATAGTGGTCTTACCAGTAGGGAGAGAAACATTATCCTAAGTTTTATTTTGCTCAAGTGTTGTTAACTCCTTGTTCATAGCATCACACCAATTAGAATTCTTGACAACTTCAACAAAACATGTAGGTTCAACTAACTGCTGCAAATTATTAACAAAACTTCTATGCTTCAAGGATAACTGACCATAACCAAGAACTTTGTTCAAAGAATGAGGAGAAGTATTAATTTGATGAGCTTTAGGTAAGGTAGGACAAAAAAAATCAAATAAATGTATAGGTGGTTTAGAATGTCTAGTAGACTTTCTTATGAAAGGTTAATAAGATATAGAGCTATCATGATGAACAGATGTTGAATGAATAAAAGTAGAAGAAGAAGAAAAATGTGTAGAATCATGATTTTGATCAGAAAAGGAAGAAAGAAAATCATGATCAATATCATCAAGTACTATGTCATGAAAAAAGTAACTAGACATAGGTAAAGAAAGAGATACAGTAAAGTCTTTTGTAGGAAGTTGGAAAGGAAAAGTAGATTCATGAAATGTACAATCTCTAGAAATGAATATTTGTTTAGTATGAAGATTAAGAAGTAAGAAACCTTTGGCATGATCAGCAATGCCTAAGAATGCACAAATTTGACTCCTATGAGCAAATTTATGTCGATGATCAGGAAGAGTATTGGCAAAAACAAGACACCCAAAGTCCTTAAAGAAATCATATGAATGAGGGTTTTGATATAGAAGTGTAAAAGGAGTTTTGTTTTTCAAAAGAGGTGAAGGAGTAACATTGATTATTTTGACAGCATGCTGAACGCAATAACCCAATATGGTAAAGGAAGATTGGACTGAAATTTCAAAGCATGAGTTATGTTTAAGATGTGTTGATGTTTTCGCTCAACAATACCATTTTGTTGAGGTATGGAAGCACATGACCTTTGATGAATGGTACCTTTATTATTCAAAAAAGAATCAAATTGAAATTCAGTACCATTATCTGTTCTTAAAACTTTTATTTTAGAATCGAATTGTGTTTCTATAAAAACAAAGAAATTTTGGATAAGAAATTTGACTTTAGTTTTGGTTTTCATAAGAAATAACCAAGTAAACCTACTAAAATCATCAACAAGAGTAAAAAAAATATCTATGACCATTAACAGTGGGTACCTTAAATGGTCCCTAAAAATCAGCATGAACTATGTCAAATACAGAAAGAGAAGTGGACTTGCTCAAAGGAAAAACTAATCTCTTCTATTTTCCAAGAAGACAGATAGTACAATTTTTGGAATCATGACTAATTACATCTTTATTACATTGCTGAATAGTACTAAGAATTCTATCAAAAAGATGTCCAAGTCGAAAATGTCAAAGCAAATGTGTTTGAACATGTGCAGCTACTGCTAGAAGAGAATTTTGAAGTGAAACATGGCTGGAAGAATTATGAAAATTATGCTAAAGATGATAAATGCCACATGAAAGTCTAGCTGATCCAATCATCTTCAAGTGAATGGATCCTGAATAACACAATAATCATGTGTAAAGGTGACAAAACATTTAATATAATCAACCAATTTGCTCAGGGAAACTAGATTAAAAGAAAAAGATGGAACATAAAGAACATTCTTAAGTGGTAGAGTAGGAGTAAGCAAAATATGACCCTTATGAGTAATGACGAGCGTATTGTTGCGCTATCAAATTAAATTCCAAACTTTAACCAACTTATGTAGTTAGGGCAAGTAAGAGTCGAACCCACGGAACTTGTAAAATCTCAAAATAAGTAAACTGATCGAGATTTGGAGGGAAAGATTCAATTTTTATCTAAAAGAATAAAACTTTAAATAAAATAACTCACAAATCAATTAAGAATCAATGGATAGAAATATGTTAGCAAGGATTTCGTATTTTGGTTTTATTTATTTGAGACTAATAATTGATAATAACCTATTTGAGTAATGACTTAGAATTTCGCGTAGTGCAGCAAATTCCGATTCCTGTAAATTTAGGTTAATTCCTGAGAAACATGACAAATTAACCTTAACATAATCAAACTAAATTACCGAATCGCTCGCATAAAATAGTCAATTAAGTTATTCAGCTCAGTGACAACATCAACACAAATTACATAAAATTAATGGCCGATTAAAATCATGCAATTTGTTTCAAACAATTCTCTATCAATTAATCAAACACAGATTCAAATTAATCAATAGTTACTATTTTTGGTTATCGAAAACCGATTCTGCATAACCCTAGTTAATCAACTATGTAAAACAATTAAGATGGTCAATAATAATTGAGATAACACAATTGATAAGATAAAACCAAGAATTGTTCAAATACCCAAATAGAAATAATAATTCATTGAAAGATCGGATTTTTAATAACAAAACAAAAATCTCATATTCCCGAATAAAGTAAACCTAATACATGTCATTACCAACGATAAACATTTACTCACAATCCATAAAAGAAAACATCATAAAAATATTAAGGGAAAGAGAGAAACTCATTACACGGAAATCCGATTTCCCGAGAAGCTCCAACCCTTGATCTCCTACAATGCTCGGGAACAAAGTATCTAAGGTGCTTGACACCCCAAAAACTAAGCTAATAAACCCTATAAATAGTTAAAAAGGTCATAGTGTTAGTTACATAAGAGTCCTAATTCAAAACTACTCAAAAACTTCCCAAAATCTTCAATTCGGAGAGTGGACGCGCGTGCTGTCAAAAGTGGACGCCCGAGACAATCAGAAATGTCCAAGTGGACGCATGAGGCTCCAAAACTATTGAAAATAGACGTGTAGATGAATAGGGATGCGCCCACTTTTTCAAGTGCTTGTCTAATTGGTTTCTGAGGCCCGTCCACTCCATTTTTCTTGCAAAACAACTTCGTAAGCCTCCTATTTTCCTCCAATACCTTCTAAATATGTTAAAATAGCTTCAAAATACCTGCAAACAATGATAAAAGTGTAAAGAACTAATTTAAGAACATAAACACACAATTAGGTAGATTTTATCTCAATAAACAACACATTAGGCTCCTAAAAACCAATCTAATTATGGTTCAATCAAGTAACATTCACAGTTTCACCATTAGGGAGATGAACCGAGCAAGAATGAATTGGAAAAAGATTAACAAAAACTGTTAAATCACTACAAATGTGATCAGATGCACTTGAATCAAAAAGCGATGGTTTATAATGAGCTACAACAGTCTTACCAACATGATTTGTAGGCTGTGAAATGTGATTAGCATGAGCAGTGTGGTCAGTTGATGATTGGTGATTGTCTCTAGAAATTCCTTGTTGATTCATGTTATCTCCAAAAAAATGCATAAACATTTGATATTGCTCATCATTAATAAAATGCCCCCCATTAGAAGCAATAGAATTATTCATTTGAGGAATCATTTTAGGAACATATTTTTCACTTCTTTCAGCAATCTAATTTAATTGAGAACTTTGTTCACTAGTTGAAACAGAAACACCTCCAAAATTCACTTGATTAGCAACTGACTTCCCTTCAAAGTTAGCTGGAAATCCATGTTTCTTATAACAACGATCCACAGTGTGACCTTTCATACCACAATAAGTGCACTGCCACATCTGTTTATTACATCCATTAGATCTCCTATCCACAAAATTCATTTTTCCTTGCATAGCAACATTTATATTTGGAACCACTTGTCTTTTAGGATAATTTTGAACAATTCTATTTGCCGTCACAGGAAAATTCTTGCCACCAGATTCATATGACAGTTGTTTCTCAGCATTGATAGCCATGCCAAACACCTGATTTAATGATGGAAAAGGAGACATACACAACACTTGATTATTCATTTGAGAATATCCATCATTTAAGCCTTTAAGAAACCTGATGACATGATCAAATTCATCATTGTCCTTAATTTGTTTTAAGAAGTCTACACTTACACTGCGGATCACAATTGCAAGTTGACAAAACTTAACATATAACATGTCTTCCCATAGAATTTTTAAGGCAGTGAAATAATCTTGCACAGAAGATCCACCCTGTTTCATAACACAAACTTCCTCAACTAGATTTGAGTACTTAAACACATCTCCTTTTGCGTATCTTTCCTCCAGATCTTTCCAAACTTGATGTGATGTCTGAGAATGTATTACACTCTGTGCTATAGAAGTAGAAACAGAGTTTAAGATCTAAGAGAAAACTAACATATCACATTGTTCCCAAATCTCTCTCTTAGAATCAGTAATTAGTGGCTTTGGTATAGTACCAAGAACAAAACCGATTTTCTTCTTCATGACCAAAGCTATTTTCATTGATCTACTCCAATTACTATAGTTTGGTCCAGTTAAAGGTGGTTGAACTAAGGCTTGAGTTGTTGTCTCACTTGGATGAATGTAAAATGGACTAGAAGGTGTGATCTCCGTATTAGCCATGAAATTGAATACCGATGGCAACAAACAATGATATTGATGTATCACATAACTGATTCAGTAATATATTCAAGCAGAGAATCTACAATCACCAATCAAACAATCAAATAATGCACTCCAATCAAAACACTCCGATCATATCAATAGTATCAAAACAGATCAATAGTATCTTAGAACAAAATTGTCTCAAAAATTGCAGCGGAATTAAGAACACCAACAGCCAAAGCTAAAACAGAGCAGATAATTGCTCTGATACCATGTGAACAATAGGTTTGAAACTGAAAACAGAGAAGAGAGCAGAAGAGAAGAGAGAGTTTAGAAATTTTTCTGTATTCTCATTAACCAACAAATGATTACAGAATATCTCTATTTATAGAGATCATGTACACTTGTAAAAATGGAAAGAAGCTAACTATGTAACTAACTAACTAAAATAATTACAAAGTACAATTTATCTAAGCTTCAGTACAAGTCAAATAATGCTTGTGTCTTGTTCCCTCTCAAGCTTAGCTGGCAGCACTTCTTCATTGGTTGGCAATGCTTCAACAATATCGGATGATAAACTTGAGGTCATCAAAGGGGAAATAGGTGTTTACACTGAAAATTCAAATGACTCCAGCCCAACCCCATCCAATACCTTGGATCCGAGCAAAGCCCCAGTTTGCATAGACAGAAATTATTGTAGCTACCTGTATTCTCAGTTAGTGAATTGATGTTTTGATCATATTTTTGTGTCTTGAACAAAACTAAACTAGAAATTAACTAAAACTTACCAACTGGGCAGCAATAAAAGCAGTGACAAGGAAGATGTCAGGGCGTTCAACAAATGTCCAGCTTTGCGATCTCGTAACAAAGATCAAATGCTTGACTTATCTAACTTGGAGATAGAGAGCAGCTGTCAGCTCATCCGTCTGACCTCTGATCGATCTGACCTTAAACACTTTCTACAAAAGCCAAATTCATTAGAAGATATTCTGAAATCCATAGTCTATCAATGTAATTGGCTTATTCTGCTGATGTAAATTGAAGAAAGGAAAGGACTTACTGAGAAGAAATCTGTGTCAGATGCAAGATAGAAGAACAACTCTGTTATGATAGCTTGGTAGGTGCCAAGGACAACTCCAGTGGCGAAGATTTCCTTGAGCTTCCATGAGTCAGGCACAGGAAATGGCTTCACTCTGTCCTTTGAGATGGTCATGATTGTTCCATCATTTAAGATGGCAATAATCAGGACCATGAAAGGTGCAAAATCAAACTTCCAAATGAGGGCAAGCAGCATGAATCCCATGACAATACGAATTGTGATTGAAACAGCATAGATGGTATAGTTCTTCTTCATCCTCTGGAAAATGGCCCTGCTTGTCAACACAGCATTCAATCACACTAAGTCCTGGCTCTGTCAAGACAATATCAGATGCACCTCTGGCAGCATCTGTTGCATCTTTCCCGGATTTCAAATACTTTTTATACCTGCAGAAACATATTACTAATATATTGGTAAATTAATTCTAGCCGTTTCCACGCCACACACAAAAAAATTATTTCAGTTCCAATTAGATTTTCGAAATTTCAATTTGATATTTGTTTTTGAAATGAAAAATTAAATTTGATATTTTATTCTTTAATCATTTTTCTAACCACCAAACTTTATTTAAAATGTTGTTTTTTATTAAAGAAAGTGAATAATGGTAAAGTATTTTAAGCAAACACTAGGATTTGAGAAGTAAAACATTAAAAAAAAAAGAATATTTGAGATTTTTTTTCTATTTCATTAGGGGTTATTTTTCTATTTAATTCTTTAAAATAGTTAATATATAATAAACATCTTCAAAGTTGTATATATGAAGACTAATGAATTTCATTCTTCCAAATGTTTTCTATCCTTCAACTCGAATCTTCATAAAGTTCAAGAAAATAAAAAGACTAATCTTGTATCATTAAGTCTTTTCTTAATTAGCATAGATAGTGTTGTAATCATATAATGAAATATTAAGTTATTGAAATTTTACTGTCTTCTAAACAATGAACGCAAACAGGGTAATATAATGGGGTACCATTAATTGTTAAAAAAACTTCCTGCAAAAGCTGTAAGAAAGAGTAATTGATGAGATTAGTTTCCATAGCTTTGAAGCATGCGACAATCAAACAGGATATGGATAGGTTTCGATTTGAGAAAAAATGAGATCCACGTTGTATCATATATATGATAGCAATTTTAATTAAACTCGTGTATTTATACATAAAAAAATTTGAAAATATACACCACATTTTGTCATAAATTGAACACGTAATATTAAACCAACTAAGTTATCTCTACTTATTAATATAATAAAAATATTATTAATTATTTATTTAAAGTTATAATTTGAATTAAAAAGATAATTACATAGCACACACATATTAGATTTAGATCAAATTAAAATTTTTAATTAAATGAAACTTTTATAGTAAAAATGATTTTGATTAGGTGTTTACTATTCATATTAAATTAAAAAGTCAAATTGAATTGCATAAAATTTACTTTTTAGTTTAATTTTAAAATAATATAAGTATTTCAGTCCCACCTCATTTTCTTATTTAAAAGATTGGAAAACAAAAGACCGTATCCTTAAAAATAATAAATTTAATTTTTCAAAATTTTATCAATTAATCATTATTATATATATATATGAAAAATAATATTTTATTTTCTATTTGATTTGATTAATATCCAATTTGATCTTTTTTTTAAATGAAAAATTCAAATTGATTTATTTCCTTTTCATTTTTCTAACCACCGAACTCTGATATTTTTACTAAAGAAAGTGAATAATGGTAAAGTATTTAGAGCAAACATTAGGGTTTGAGAAGTAAAACTGATTAGTCAGAAGTGTTCAGGCAGATAATAATAAAATAAAGGCTAATAAAATAATATGCTGGAAAATCAGTACAATTCAAAATGAATCAAGGATTGAAGCAAACAAAAAAAAGAAGAAGCAGGGAGTAGTCTTGCAAGGATGAAGTCAATGAACTAAATAAGAACACTAACCCAGAAAATACAGACACAAGACAAGCAGGAATTAAAAAGAGTAAGCTAGTAGGCTGGATAAAGAAACGAACAAGTAAATGGGCAGGAAAACTGAACCGTGACTAGAGGAATCTGCAAGAACAAATCCAGCAAGCTGTTAACCAAAGTTGGTCATGGCAGCAACCAACCGTGACCAGCAAACAGAGAGAACAACAAAAAGAATGAGTCCCCCAAGCAGCGCCCAGTGCACAACCAATGAGGACCATTCAAAACCAGCCACAAAACAGTCCAACAACACCCCTCAGCCTCCTAAACCAGTAGTGAGCAGTCTAGGTTGCAAGGAGTCATCAAGTGAAGCTCTATGAAGCAAGAATCAGCGAACAGTAGCAAGAAAAAGCAGCAAGCACGGGGGAAAGACCAGGCAGCTTGAGAGCATCCTCTCTCTAACTTTCTCAACAGGAGGTATATACCATTAAGCCTTCTCTCACAGTCATATTATGGTTGGCGGTTTCAGTGCTTGCTTGGGCACAGGGGACTCATTTCACTAAACCTCTCTTTAAACAAGAATGGTAGGGTGAATAAGTTTGGTTTTTGGCAAAGAGGAAAATGGATATGGTCCATTGCTTTGAGGGGGAAACGATTTGATTGGGAATTTGTTCAATGGCAGTCCCTTCTATCTGTTATTGCTGAGTATTCTGTTGATGCGGAGCTTAATGATAAACTGATTTGGAGACACCCTCTGGCAGATACAAGGCTTCTTCCTTCTATAAAGAATGTTTGGGTAATTCTGGTGAGGTAGCAGCGGTTTGGAAGTTGGTATGGAGCGACATTGCTCCTCCAAAGGTGGAGTTCTTTGTTTGGCAAGTTATGTGGCAGAGGGTTTCAGTAAAATGGGAACTAGTGAAAATGGGAGTTTCTGGTTTTTTTATATTTTGTTGTTGTTTGGTTATATGGTCCTTTCTGTCTTCCCTTGATTGTACAGGGGGTGATTTCTCGGATTAGCGTTTTTGTTTTTTTACTACTAATCAGGGGAATCATTCCCTCTTCTTCCTGACTGGTTGAGTAGCTTGTTTTTGTGTTGAAAATAAAGAAGCATCAATGCATTCAAGCAGAAAACAGAAGCAACAGAGTCCAACTAATTCTGATTAATTAGTGTTTAGTTGTTATTTATACCAAGCTGACAATTTGTGTAAAATGCTATGTTGGCAATCCTTGTATTAGATGGTGTTTTAGTTAGTTTTGTATATGTACTTTCCTGTTTATGTACAGCTATTGCATTGAATGAAAACCATTCTTCTGCATTGCAGCAAATATCTTTCTCTCTCTAGTATTTTTCATTGTTCCAGCTTAAATCAGATCTTTTAATATGGTATCAGCTTTTCGATCCAGATTAAGTTCTTTTCTGTTACTTCCGCTACATGATTTGAGGAGAAAAGTGTATTCTCTTGTTTGATTGAATACTTGTTCTGTTTTCCAGTGAGTTTTGTTATTGTTCTGTTTTCAGTGAATTTTGTTGGAGATTCGTTGATCATTTCTTGTTCTGACTTTTGAACATTGATATCAAGTATTTCCTTCTGTTTTTACTGAAATTTGATTTCTTTGAATCAATTTTTTTTTTGTACTGAGAATTGATTGATTCATTTTCGGTTTATTGCTTATTCTCGTTGTTGTTGAGTTGATTGAGTTATTCAGTTTATATTTTTTTATGAGAGAATTCCTGATTAAATCTCAATATCATTAAAATGACAAACTCTGAATTGACCACTGTCCTTTTTAAATTCACCCGAGTGACTCTACAACTCAGGCTCTTGTTCAACCAGTTTAGCTTGTGCAAATTATAGTACATGGAGCAAATCAATGAAAATAGCACTGATCATGAAGAAAAAAAAGGTTTTTTCCTTGGAAATATACCTAGACCTGCTCCTAACAATCGTAGAGAACTATGGGATCAATGTGATATGCTTGTTTTTTCATGGCTTCTGAACTCAGTTAACACTTCTATTGCACAAAACATTATACATGCCCAAACCTCTCATCAAGCTTGGAATGATTTAGAGGAACGATTCTCTACACAAGATGTGTTTAGATATTCAGATTTGGTTGAGGAAATAGGTGTTCTAAAACAAGGATCATCTACAGTCCAGGAATGTTTCACTACTTTGAAAATCCTATGGGAGGATATGTTTACTGTGATTACCTGCTTGTACCTGTAATCCACAACCGCAATGTACTTG
Organism: Apocynum venetum; assembly: GCA_019593545.1. Classification (NCBI taxonomy): domain Eukaryota; kingdom Viridiplantae; phylum Streptophyta; class Magnoliopsida; order Gentianales; family Apocynaceae; genus Apocynum; species Apocynum venetum. The sequence goes on from SRSM01000149.1 coordinate 3,062,519, forward strand.
TGGATTATCGAAGAAAATCATTGCTAACAATGAATTTGATCATGTAATCAGATTTTTAAAGGGGTTGAATGATGGTTTTTCTAATATGAAGAATCAGGTATTATGCATGTCTCTATTTCCTTCTCTAAATCAAGTGTTTAGGATGACACTTAATGCAAATAAGCCGCTGATTTATGAAACTGGAAATACACACCAAGCTATGGCTAGCAAAACTATTTAGAATCAGTCACGAAATGTGAATCAAAATTTTGCACAAGAAGGCAAAGGCGTGGGATATATGAGATTTGGAAATTCAAATGGAAAACAGAAGTTGCAGTACAGTTATTGTGGATTTCTTGAGCATACTATTGAACGATGCTATAAGAAACATGGCTATCCAGCTGATTTTAAAGGGAAATCTGTTGTAAACCAAACCAGTGTTGTACAAATTACTACTGATGTTAGCAATAAGGTTAAATTTGAAGGGACTAATGTTGAGTATATTACTAATGCTAAAGTTAATGTTCAAGGGGGACGAAACACCGGTATGCATATGCTGAATGATGAGCAATATCAGGCTATTTTACAACTTTTGTCTCAGAATTCAAATGCAGGACCTTCATCTCAACAACTGCAACAATGATAATGCATAGCAATGATTCATCATATCTTGGCCAATCATCAAATTTCTCTAGTAAAGGAGGTAATGCATGTTATAAACCTTGGATTCTTGATTCAAGAACAACATAGCATATATGTGGAACTTTATATTCTTTTGCAAATCTTATCTCTTTTCAATCTTGTTATGTCCATTTACCTGATGGTAGAAAAGTTGTTATTACTCACAAAAGGACAGTGACTCTTACACATTCTTTAACACTCAATAATGATCTTTATGTGCTTAATTTTGCTTACAATCTTATTTTTTTGAGCAAGTTAACTACCTATTTAACTTGTCATGTCATATTCATTAAGGATTTTGTTATATCCAGGATTCAATCACATTGAAGATGATTGGATCAGCTAGAAGAGTTCAAAGACTTTATCATAATCAGACTACTGCCTCATTTTTTTTTTTTTTGTCTGTTTCTTGTTGTTCAACACTTATTCATCAAGATTCATCAGCTACTAATCATGTTTCTAGTCTGTTCAAATCTTTACTTTGGCATCTAAGATTAGGATATCCATCATATTATAGTTTGAATGCCATTCATAAGTGTAATAAATATGTTATTTCATATTCTTCTAGTTCATCATCTTGTACAGTTTGTCCTTTGGCAAAATAGAAAAGTTTAATGTTTCCTTTAAGCAAATCTAAGACAAATTTTGTATTTGAACTTATTCATGCTTATGTATGGAGACCTTTTAAGGTACCCACCATTAATGGTCATCGTTTTTTCCTTACATTAGTCGATGATTTTAGTCATTGTACTTGGATATACCAAGATTTTCATTCAAATATTTTTCCAATTTGTTGAAACTCAATTTGACAGAACAATTAAGATTTTTAGATCTGATAATGGTGCAGAGTTTTCTTCATCACATTTTTTCAATAGTAAAGGCACTATTCATCAAAAAACTTGTGTTTACACATCTCAGCAAAATGGATTGACTGAGAGAAAACATCAACACATTTTAAATGTTGCAATAGCTTTAAAATTTCAGTTAAATAGTTTACTTGTTTATGTGTTTACACACCTCATGCAGTTAAACTCATCAACATTATGCCTACACCATTTTTACAACATAAAACACCTCATGAGCTTCTATATAAAAAACCAACCTGATTATTCTTCTTACAAAATTTTTGGATGCTTAACTTTTGCAAACACTAGCTCACATCACAGAGATAAATTTCAACCAAGAAGTCAAGTTTGTATTTTACTTGGTTTAACTAAAAACACAAAATGATATATTTCGCTCAACAAACATACAAATTAGATTTTTATTTCAAGAGATTGTGTATTTCATGAGCATGTTTTTCCTTTCAAAATTAATAGTATCTCATCAGACATTCCTATTTCTATTGAAAATCTTAATTCTCAGTTTTCTATACAAACTTCTGATGATGACATGTTCTTTCCTGAAGCTTCTGAGCATTCTAATTTTTTGAATCAGTTTCATCTTGAGTCTTCAGTCACTATAGAAGCTTCTAATGCAAATAATGAAATTTCTTCTATTGATCATAGTATTCCTATACAGCCAAGAAGGTCTCTTAGACAACATAATCCTACTATTCATTTGTCAAATTACATTTGTCCTACAATTCCAAAAGCTAATCAGACTTTTACATCTCCTCATACCATTGATCAGGTCCTTGGATATGCTTTGTTAAGTAAGAATAAAAATCTTATGTTTATAATATACATCAACTAATTGAGCCTAAGAATTTTGAGGAGGCAATACAGGATTCTAACTGGTGTATTGCTATAAAGGAGTTATCAGCACTAGAAGCTAATAAGACCTGCAAGATTGTTTTGCCACCAGGGAAAGCTACTATAGGATGCAATTGGGTGTATAAATTGAAGTTCAAATCAGATGGTAGCTTAGAAAGGCACAAGACCCGACTGGTTGCAACAGGATATACACAATAAGCAGGTATTGACAACCTTGAAACTTTTTCACCAGTTGCTAAGTCAGTCACTATTAGAACTGAAAGCCTTAAAGCTTTTAATATCTTAATTTTGATTAAATGACAAACATTGATAAGGACTAATGGCTTTATTGTATTAGTGATGATCTTTTAGGATTCATATATCTAATCCTTGCAAGATCAAAGTTTCAAATCTTCAGGAAAGAGCTTTTGATGTCAAGCCTTGAAGATAAGCGTTTCTGGATTAGATAGGATCTAGAGGTGTAGCTTTAATTCTTTATTTATCTTTGGTTATCTCTAGGTCTATCCCTTTGAGTAATGAGTTCTATAGGTTGCTCAATAAGAGTGAAATGATTTTCAAAATGCATTTCATTTAGATAAAACATGAGTTGGGTATTTGAAATGATTTTCAAAATACATGCACATACTTCAAAATTCATAAAATATAGTTTGCAAACTCTTAGAGTTGTTTGGGAACTTGTTCTGCATAGTTTTAATGCATTTGTGGTCGACCTGACAAAAGTGCGGTCGACCAGACTTCTCAGAGTATCGTCCGCAGGCTGTCCAGAGTTCTCTGGAACACTTGCGGATGATGGAGCGGTCGACCGGACTTCTGAGCTCATCGTCCGCAGGCTGTCCAGAGTTCTCTGGAACATTTGCGGATGATGGTACGGACGACCCTCTTGATTTGCGGTCGACCGCACTTCTCCTGAGTGGGATTCAAACAGCCATTTTTATGACCGTTGGTGCATACATATAAATACCCAATCGTTTAAACAACTCATATCAATTACTTTTTGAGCAAAAATCTGATCCTAACACTTCATAGAACCTCTGGAGATTATTTTGAAACCAAATCTTAACATTCATATTGTGAAATTCATCAAAGTGAGATTTATACAAAATCATTGGGGTTCTTGAGCAACTTACAAGAAAACATTACTCAAAGAGGTATTTATGCTTTACATTGATATATCTTCACATTAAGGTGATTTCATATATCAAACTCTTCTTATTCATATCTTGATTGATTTGTTCAAGGTTGCATTGAGCTTAAAACTCTAAGGGTTAGAGTGAGCCTTGAACCATAGAAAACTGTGTTTGTGTTAAGAGCTTCTTTTTCATTAATTGTTGTAATAGAGATAGGTGTGTAGACAAGGTTATATTGTAAAACTCAAAGTGTTGAGTGAACCTTGGTTGGTTAAGAGGTTTATGTTGTAAAACCCTAAGGGAATTGGGTGAGCCTCTATTGTATTCTCTCTTACTATATTAGTGAAAGGTTTTGTGAAATCCTTGAGTAGATAGCTCAAGGTAGTGGATTAGGTTTTGTTGGATAAACCGAACCACTATAAATCTTTGTGTTCATTGCTTCTTTTCTTGAACTCATCTTTTCATACTTTGGTTGAACACCAAGTGTTTGATATTTGTTATCTTAGAAAGCTTGTTTAATTTAAAGAGGAAAAATCGGTTAAAACCTAATTCACCCCCCCCCCCCTCTTAGGTTTTTCAATTGGTATCAGAGCAGGTCTTCTTGTTGATAAGGCTTAACATCCTTGAAGCAAAGATTCTATGGCTCGTCTAGATAACACTATGATGGTAGAAGGTTACTCTACTACTAGACCTCCTTTGTTGAATGGCACAAACTATAATTTCTGGAAAAATAGAGTTAGAATCTATATATCTTCTCTAAACTATGAATTATGGAATATTGTTGAAAATGGTCCCTATGTTCCTTTCAAAGTTGTTGATGGTATAAAGATTGATAGAATTTCTGAGGAATTTGATGATGAAGATAAAAAGAAAATGACTCTTAATTTTCTTGCCATGAACACTCTTACTTGTGCACTTGATATGAATGAGTATAACAGGGTAAGATGTTGTGAATCTGCACATGAAATGTGGAGACTACTTGAAGTGACTCATGAAGGTACAAACCAAGTAAAGGAAACAAAACTTGGTATGCTTACAAGGGAGTATGAACTTTTCACTATGAAATCAAATGAAAACATCACTGATATGTTTACTCGCTTTACTAACATTATTAACGGTTTAAAAGTGTTTAGCAAGTCTTATTCTATAGGAGAACAAAATATGAAAATACTCAATGCTTTACCAAAGGCTTGGGAAGGCAAAACCACTGCTATGTTGGAAACTCATGATTTGAAGAAGAAACCAGTGGAAGAGCTTATTGGATCACTTCTCACTCATGAGATTAGGATGAAGTGGTTGAATGATCAAGAAGTGGAAGACAAAGGGAAAAGAGGAATTGCTCTCAAAACTAAAGAGAACAACGAAAATGAATCTTCCAGTGATGAGGAAGAAATGGATGATGAGGAAATAGCTCTTGTCATGAAGAACTTCAAGAAAATGTTCAAAAAGGGACATTTCAACAAATTCAAAAAGAAGCCATCGACATCTACAAATAACAACTCAAAGCAATGCTATGAATGCGGAAGTCCAAATCACTTCAACGCGGACTGTCCAAAATTAAGAGAGAAAGAAAAGAAGTACAAGTCCAAGAACAAGAAAGGACTTGCTTGCACTTGGGATCAAGAAGGAAGTGAAGATGAAGAACAAACTGAACATGCAAATGTTTGTTTCATGGCCATTGAAGATGAGGTAAATACTCCAAAAACTCCTTCTTTAGTTGATGATGAAAGTGATGATGATATTTGTGACATGTTTGATAGAGATGAATTCATCTCCAATCTCTATAAGGAAATGAAAAAGATTATCAAGAAAAACAAAGTCCTGAAATGTCAAGTAGAGAAGCTATCATTAGATAATACTAGGCTCATCGATGAAAATGCCTTGTTAACTTCTACAAAGATTTGTCTTGATGAGAATGTTATTGGTTTAAATGATAAGGTAAAATTTCTTGAGAATGCTAATGTTGATCTTATTTCTAGAAACAAGAAGTTGGATGATATGATGAGTGATTATGATGCCATGAAAATTAGAATGAGTGATTTAAGTGCTAGCTTGCAAAAACTTACATGTGGTAGGGACAATTTGAACAAACTACTTGGTATGCAAAGACTCACTCATGATAAGAGAGGTCTTGGTTTTGATGATAGTTATAATAATGTCTCACACACACATGAGAGTTTATCTCACTCACATGTGTCACATACACATAAGAGAGTATCTCATGCATATCATTCACATGTCTATACTTCTTCAAAAATATGTTGTACTTATTGTGGTAAAAATGGTCATAAAGTGACTAGATGTTATGTGAAGAAAAAGATTGAGAATGGTGCTAAAAGCACTTGGGTAATTAAAAGAACTAACCCCAATGGACCCAAGAGAATTTGGATACCAAAAGGCTTATTAACATCTTTGGTGTAGGTATGTTTTCAATTGAAAACAAAGGAGAACAAATGGTTTCTTGACAGTGGATGCTCAAGACACATGACTGGAAATGCATCCATACTTAATGATGTCAAACCAAGAGATGAAGGATTTGTGACTTTCGGTGACAAAAAGAAAGGGAAAATCATTGGCATTGGCAATGTTGGTAAAAGTACTTCTCCCTTTATTAAAGATGTTCTTCTTATTGATAATCTCAAATATAATTTGCTTAGTATTAGTCAATTATGTGATAATGGTTATAAGGTTATTTTCAAGAAGGATTCATGTTTAATTATTAATGATTGCTCTAACAAAACTGTTTTTGTTGGAAATAGAAATGGAAATATGTATGATCTTTACTTTGATGATTTAGTTGAACAAGATGTTAAATGTCTTGCTTTGAAAGATGATGATGCTTATCTTTGGCATCGTAGGTTAGGACATGTGAGCATGGATACTTTGCATAACTTATCTAAACATGAATATGTTAGAGGATTGCCTGCCATTCATTTTGAAAAAGATCGTGTTTGTGATGCGTGTCAATATGGTAAACAAGTCAAGAGTTCTTTTAAACCTAAGAAGATTGTTTCAACTTCAAAACCTCTTGAACTTGTTCATATGGATTTATTTGGTCCTATGAGGACAATTAGCCTTGGTGGAAAATTGTATGCTTATGTGATAGTTGATGACTTCTCTAGATTTACTTGGGTATTATTCTTGTTGGGCAAAGATGAAGCTTTTGGAGCTTTTGTCAAGCTTTTTAAACAAGTACAAAACACCATAGGTTGCAAACTCATCTCCATTAGAAGTGATAATGGTAGAGAATTTTGCAATATTAACTTCACTAAACTGTGTGATGAGAATGGAATTTCTCACAATTTTTCTGTTGCTAAAACTCCTCAACAAAATGGTGTCGTTGAGAGGAAAAATCGTACGTTACAGGAAATGGCCCGTTCTATGCTATGTGAAAATAATTTGCCAAAGTATTTTTGGGCTGAAGCTGTAAACACCTCTTGCTATATTATAAATAGAGTGCTTCTTAGACCCCTTGTGAAGAAAACCCCCTATGAACTTATGTTTGGCAAAACTCCTTCTATTTCTTACTTCAAGGTTTTTGTTGTAAATTTTTTGTTTTAAACGTCAAAGACAATCTTGGTAAGTTTGATAAGAAATCCGATAAAGGTATATTTCTTAGCTATTCTTCAATAAGAAAAGCTTATCGTGTGTATAATAAGAGAACTATGATTATTGAAGAAGTTATTCATGTTGTTTTTGATGAATCTAACATCTATTTGCCAAGAAATGAGATTGAAGGTGATATTCAAGAAATACCTTTGAAGTCAATAAATAAGGATGCTGCTCAAACAAATGAAAATCCTTCAACATCAAAGGATGAGAATAGAGAAGTCCTTGAAAATCAAGAATCTATCTCACTTGAAGAAGGAACAAAGTATGATCTTCCAAAAGAATGGAAATATGTTCACAACCATCCAAAGGATCAAATCATTGGTGATCCAAATGAAAGGGTAAGAACTAGAAGATTTTTTACAAATTTTGTTGATGATTTTGCATTTTTATCTCATTTAGAACCTAGGAACATTGATGAAGCTCTTAATGATGATTTTTGGATTATTGCCATGCAAGATGAGTTAAATCAATTTGAAAGGAGCAAAGTATGGGAACTTGTACCTAGACCTTCAAATCTTACTATTATTGGTACAAAATGGGTCTTTAGAAATAAACTTGATGAACATGGTATTGTAACTAGAAATAAGGCTAGACTTGTTGCTCAAGGATATAATCAGGAAGAAGGTATTGATTATGATGAGACCTTTGCTCCAGTGGCTAGATTAGAGTCCATTAGAATGTTACTTGCATTTGCTTCCTTTAAAGGTTTTAAATTATTTCAAATGGATGTCAAAAGTGCTTTCTTAAATGGTGTCATTCAAGAGGAAGTGTATGTTGAACAACCTCCTGGTTTTATTCATGAATCATATGTAAATCATGTGTACAAGCTCTCCAAAGCCTTATATGGTTTAAAGCAAGCACCAAGAGCTTGGTATGATAGACTCAGCAATTTTCTTATTGAAAAAGGTTTTTCTAGAGGAATAGTTGATACTACTCTCTTTATTAAAAATAAAGCTCATGATATTTTGATTGTTCAAATATATGTTGATGATATTATTTTCGGAGCTACTAATGAAAATATGTGCAAAGATTTCTCTAAGACAATGCAGGATGAATTTGAAATGAGCATGATGGGTGAGTTGACATTTTTCCTTGGATTACAAATTAAGCAAGCAAAGGAAGGTACTTTCATTAACCAAGCCAAGTACACAAAAGAATTACTGAAGAGGTTTGGAATGGCTGATTCAAAGGAGATTGATACTCCTATGGCCACATCTATTAAATTAGACAAAGACGAGAATGGTAAGATGATTGACCAAACTATATACAGAGGAATGATTGGTAGTCTTTTGTATTTAACTGCTAGTAGACCTGATATTATGTTCTCTGTTTGTCTATGTGCTAGATTTCAATCATCTCCTAGAGAATCTCATTTGATTGCTGTGAAACGTATTCTTAGATACTTAAAGGGGACGATAGATTTTGGTTTGTGGTATCCTAAATCTATGTCTTTTGAGCTAGTAGCATTTACTGATGCAGATTATGCAGGTTGTAGAGTAGAACGTAAGAGTACTAGTGGTCACTGTCAATTTCTTGGTTACTCTTTAGTTTATTGGTATAGTAAGAAACAAGCTTGTGTCTCTCTCTCTACCACTGAAGCTGAATACATTTCTGCTGGTAGTTGTTGTGCACAAGTTTTATGGATGAAAACCACCTTGCAAGATTATGGCTTGAACTTTGATTGTACCACTATCAACTGCGATAATACTAGTGTCATAAATCTGACAAAGAATCCTATACAACATGCAAAAACTAAGCATATAGATATTAAACATCATTTTTTACGTGATCATGTTTTAAAAGGTGATATTGTTCTTGAGTTTGTTCCTACGGATGATCAATTAGGTGATATTTTCACAAAGCCTTTGGCTGAGAAAAGGTTTTGTTTACTTAGAAAACTTTTGGGTATTGGTACGTTTGATTTCTAACTTGTGCGTTTTTATGAAGTCTGTCAAATATATGCTTTTGTGCATTGTTTTGGATAACACCATTGGCAAGTGCGGTCGACCGCAAGCTAGAAAATAATCATCCACAGAACAGACAGTGGACTTGAGGATGATCATGACAGGATGACCGGTCGACCGCAGATTCAAAGTATCAACCGGAGAGGTTCCAGTGGACGTGCGGACGATACACTTATCAAATCGTCCGGTCGACCGCAGATTAAACACATCGACCGAAAATGTTCCAGAAAATTTGCGGACGACTCAAATTAAAACTTCCGGTCGACCGCAGATTAAATGTATCGACCGAAAATGTTCCCGAGTAACAAAAATCAAGGTGCGGACGATACTGCGGACGACGATCCGGTCGACCGCACATCTGTAGACCGTTACAAATATGCCTCTTTCGGACGCAACTTTTCATCTTCCAATCATCCCCACCTCTTCATTTATCAGCCGCAACTCTTCAAACTCTCATAACCCACGAACAATCCACCATAAATACACTTCATTTCTTCCCCAATTCATACATTCATCCTACATATCCTTGTTTGCTGCATTTGAAAACCCTAGAAATGGCAAAAACTCAAAGTGACAAGGGGAAAACACAAATGGTTCAAGATGTTCCAAAGAAGAAGAGAACCATGCAAGCTTCTTCTCAACTCTTCAGGAGCAAGCATCATGAGGATCGTTACAATGATTACCTCAAAAATCGCCAAGTAATTTCTGGGAGCACCATTGATAGGTATGAATTTCCCTTTGATAGAATTCTTACCTATATGGCTTGGCAAGGATGGGATAATATAATTGATCATGAAGAATCCTTGTATACTGATCTTGTATATCAGTTTTATGCTAATCTTGAAGAGGTATTAGAAAAGAAGGGAGAGATAACTATAAGGACTCTTTTTGTTTCAAGGGTCAATGGGATAGATATAAAATTTACTTCCATTGGTTTAGATGAAATCTTAGAGATACCTATAGATGGGATTGAGTATTTTAATACTCATCACAGAATAAATCATAAGGATTTTTCTGCTGAGGGTTTTGAGAAGATCTTCACTAAAGGAAACTCTTTTGTAAACTTAGTCAAGAGAGAGGCCAATGTGTTTAGTTTTGAACATCGAATTCTTCATCATATGTGCACTAACATCTTCATCCCCACTGAAGGCCATAAAACTACTGTCACGTTTATGCATATGTTTCTTATGTATTTGTTGGTGAAGAGAATCCGGGTGGATTTTGGTTACATTATGGTACACCACATGATGGCTACCATTGAGAAGGGCAAAGGTGTTCCGAAAAGCTTACCCTATGGACGGTTATTAACCAAAGTTTTCCGCCATTTCAACGTCCCATTTCCAGAACTGAAGGGGACAAAACATGTGCCTAAGTTCAACTTTGCTTCTTTTAAAAGAATGCAAGCGTTATGTCTCAATGGTACATGGGATTTGAAGAAAAATATGACTTCGGAAGAGATCATTGTGGCAACAAAGGAGACAGCAAGGTTGATGGGAAAAGAACCACCGATAATTCTTCATGAAGACGACCTTTCTGGCGAAGGTGAAGACTCACAAGGAGTGAAAAGATCACTTCATCTAGATGAGGAAGAAGATGTTCCTCCTGAGGCTCCAGATTTGAAGAGGGCAAAAGGTAAAGAAAAAGTTGGAGAGGAAGATGTATCCACTCCAAAACCTGCCATTTGGGGTGCCCTGGAAGAAATCTCTTCTCAGATTGGCTCCATGTTTAGCACATTTGACAATCATTTCAAGACACTTCACTCCAAGATCGACGACCTGGCATCAAGGGTGGAGTACCATGGCATTGAGATCATCAACATCAAATTTCATCTAGAGGCACTACATGGCATTCAGGTTGACGTTTCTACACCACCACCTTCACATGATATGCCCCCGCCTGATGAGCAGCCTACTGGACCATCCTCTTCCACAGCAAAAGTTTATATGCGACGACCTAGGAGATAGTGTTTTTCTGCACTTATTGTACTTTTGTTTTATCCAGACAACTTATCTCTTGTTTGTATTCTTGACTCTATTTTTATATATTTTTCCCCATGATGACTCCTTGGTAGTTGAGGGATCTTATTGTTTAATTAACTTAGTTCTATCCTTTCTATCCATTCTTTTTGAATGATGACAAAAGGGGGAGAAAAACTACTGTTGATTGCAATATATAAATGTCGTGAAACTAACTTTTTTGTTTCAGGAATTTCTGAGATGAACTTAAATGCTCAAACTCATCAAAATCAAGAGAAATGAGAAATAGCTCTAAAAGGTTAAGTATGGCTATCCTTGGTTTAAAGGTTATATATTTCTAAGTTTATGCTATATTGAGATTGAAGGAGAATGGGAATTGTGTGTTGGTGGCCAGGTTGGCCTTATGTGCGATTTTATGTGTTATCTCATCTCTTTTTGCATTGTTGAGTTTATGTTGCAAAAATTTTTTTTTATAAGAGTTATAAAGGAAACTCTGTCAAAATTTTTACAAAACCTAGCATATTGTAAGGGGGAGCATTTTTAATAATTTTATTACATATTATATAAACTCTTCTTTACTTTGAATCCTTCCACTTAATTGTTATATTCATCACATTGCATCAATATTTGTCATCATCAAAAAGGGGGAGATTGAAAGCCTTAAAGCTTTTAATATCTTAATTTTGATTAAATGACAAACATTGATAAGGACTAATGGCTTTATTGTATTAGTGATGATCTTTTAGGATTCATATATCTAATCCTTACAAGATCAAAGTTTCAAATCTTCAGGAAAGAGCTTTTGATGTCAAGCCTTGAAGATAAGCGTTTCTGGATTAGATAGGATCTAGAGGTGTAGCTTTAATTCTTTATTTATCTTTGGTTATCTCTAGGTCTATCCCTTTGAGTAATGAGTTCTATAGGTTGCTCAATAAGAGTGAAATGATTTTCAAAATGCATTTCATTTAGATAAAACATGAGTTGGGTATTTGAAATGATTTTCAAAATACATGCACATACTTCAAAATTCATAAAATATAGTTTGCAAACTCTTAGAGTTGTTTGGGAACTTGTTCTGCATAGTTTTAATGCATTTGTGGTCGACCTGACAAAAGTGCGGTCGACCAGACTTCTCAGAGTATCGTCCGCAGGCTGTCCAGAGTTCTCTGGAACACTTGCGGATGATGGAGCGGTCGACCGGACTTCTGAGCTCATCGTCCGCAGGCTGTCCAGAGTTCTCTGGAACATTTGCGGATGATGGTACGGACGACCCTCTTGATTTGCGGTCGACCGCACTTCTCCTGAGTGGGATTCAAACAGCCATTTTTATGACCGTTGGTGCATACATATAAATACCCAATCGTTTAAACAACTCATATCAATTACTTTTTGAGCAAAAATCTGATCCTAACACTTCATAGAACCTCTGGAGATTATTTTGAAACCAAATCTTAACATTCATATTGTGAAATTCATCAAAGTGAGATTTATACAAAATCATTGGGGTTCTTGAGCAACTTACAAGAAAACATTACTCAAAGAGGTATTTATGCTTTACATTGATATATCTTCACATTAAGGTGATTTCATATATCAAACTCTTCTTATTCATATCTTGATTGATTTGTTCAAGGTTGCATTGAGCTTAAAACTCTAAGGGTTAGAGTGAGCCTTGAACCATAGAAAACTGTGTTTGTGTTAAGAGCTTCTTTTTCATTAATTGTTGTAATAGAGATAGGTGTGTAGACAAGGTTATATTGTAAAACTCAAAGTGTTGAGTGAACCTTGGTTGGTTAAGAGGTTTATGTTGTAAAACCCTAAGGGAATTGGGTGAGCCTCTATTGTATTCTCTCTTACTATATTAGTGAAAGGTTTTGTGAAATCCTTGAGTAGATAGCTCAAGGTAGTGGATTAGGTTTTGTTGGATAAACCGAACCACTATAAATCTTTGTGTTCATTGCTTCTTTTCTTGAACTCATCTTTTCATACTTTGGTTGAACACCAAGCGTTTGATATTTGTTATCTTAGAAAGCTTGTTTAATTTAAAGAGGAAAAATCAGTTAAAACCTAATTCACCCCCCCCTCTTAGGTTTTTCAAGAACTTTAATAGCCATTATTGTCTCAAGAAACTGGTATTTGCAGCAGCTTGATATTAATAATGCCTTTCTACATGGGGAACTATATGAGGAAGTTTATATGGATTTACCAAAAGGATATTCTTGTGTTGATGAAAGCAAAGTTTGTGAAAAATCTTTATATGGTATCAAACAAACAAGTAGGCAATAGAATGCTAAGTTGACAAATGTTTTACTTACACAAAGTTTTAAGCAATCACATAGTGATCGCAGTTTGTTCACAAAGCAGATATCCCTTGTTTTTATTGCTTTGTTAGTTTATGTTGATGATGTGGTTTTAGCTGGTGATGATCTTGAAGCTATTACAGAAATTAAAGCATTCTACATTCACAGCTTCAGATTAAAGATTTGGAAATCTGAAATATTTTCTTGATTTAGAGGTGATAAGAAATAAGACAGGTTTAAATCTTTATCAAAGTAAGTATACTATGGATCTCTTAATTGAGTATGGTTTTACATACTGCAAACCTGTTACTACTCATATGAATCCTACTGAGAAACTAAGTAAAGAAGCTACTCCTTTGATCAAAGATGTTAAAGGATATAGAAGTTTGGTTGGTAAGCTGCTCTACTTAACATATACAAGACCTGATATCAGTTATGTAGTTCAACAATTGAGTCAGTACTTAGACTGTCCGAGGGAAGCACATTTAAAGGCAGCACAACATATATTAAGATATCTCAAATCTTCACCAGGTTTGGGACTTTTTTATAGATCTAGTAGTCCTCTGATTCTTCAACCATATTCAAATTCTGATTGGAGAGAGTGCTGGCTAACAAGAAGGTCAATAACTGATTTTTGTATATTGTTGGGAGAAGGACTCATTAGTTGGAAGTCAAAGAAGCCATTTCTAGAAGTTCAGCCAAAGCGGAATACAGGGCAATGGCTATGGCATGTACAGAAATTCAATGGATTCTATTTTTACTTGCAGATTTGAAAGTGATTCATTCTCAAGCTGTTCCATTATTATGTTATAATAATGCTGCAATTTATATAGTGGAGAACCCAATTTATCATGAAAGGATTAAGCATATTGAGATTGATTGTCACTTCATCAGACAAAAATATCAAGCTGGCATTATTAAACCTTTACCAGATTCTTCATCTCAGCAGTTGGCAATTACTCTAACAAAGCCTCTTCATCGTGCAAATTTTTTACCATTGATTGAAAAGCTACCATTACATTACATTTATTCAAATGCCAGCTTGAGGGGATGTTGAAAATAAAGAAGTTTCACCACAAGCATCAATGTGTTCAAGCAGAGAACAGAAGCAAGAGAGTCAACTAATTCTGATTAGTTAGTGTTTAGTTGTTATTTATGTCAAGCTAACAGAGTCAACTAATTCTGATTAGTTAGTGTTTAGTTGTTATTTATGTCAAGCTGACAATCTGTGTAAAATGGCATGTTGGCAATCTTTGTATTAGATGGTGTTTTAGTTAGTTTTGTATATACTTTCTGTTTTTGTACAGCTATTGCATTGAATGAAAACCATTCTTCTGCGTTGCAGAAAATATCTTTTTTTCTCTCTAGTATTTTTCATTGTTCCAGCTTAAATCAGATCTTTTAATATTTTGTTCTGGTTTTAGGTTTATAGACAGTGAGTGGTGGTGTTTTGTTGTCTGTTGGGAGGTTTTCAGTTTTCTGGCTTTTGTTGCTGCTCATGTTACGTCTTGCAGCTTTGTACATTTTCTCTTTTAATGATATCTCTATTGCCTTCCTTTATCAAAAAAAAAAAAAACCGAATAACTGGTAAAAAGTTCTGGAATGAAGTTGGAGGGCCAGGGGCTTTTAAAGAAATTGATTAAAATTAGGTGAACCATGCAGGGTTTGGTGGGGGTGTTGGATATTTTATTTATTTATTTTTGTACTCACTCTTTAGAGCCCTCTCAAACGCTCCCTGTACAAAGTTGACCAAAATTTTCCGTGGGAAAAGATGAAGATGAATGAGTGAATTACATTGCTTTAGCTTTCAGATTTTGAGTCAGTGTCCATGGGTACGCATTCAAGCAGCTCTGATGATCAGTCCAACAATGAAGAGCTTCATGAGGCACCACCTACAAGAAAAGCAATTCCATTTCAGTTTTTGATTGGTGAACTTCATACACTCACCATGAAGCTTGAGGGATATATAAGAAATGCCTATAGGTTATCTTATGATCTTAGATTTGACCTTAAGTCGGCTTTAGATATGAGGCGTCAAATTCGGACCTTTGAACGGGAGCTGAGGTTCCTGCAAATGGTTTTCATCTTCTTCAAAGATTTTAACTTCTCAAATCATGGCCATGGGGATTGGTTTGAAGCCCTCAATTATATTCAAACTGCAGCAGAAACAGAATCAAAACCGCTTGAAGCAGCAGTGGGTCTCAATGCTTATCCAGGTTGGGTGGTACGTTCTATTTACTATGAACAATGGGTATATGGTGTTTCCAAGTTCCTGGAAACCATAGATGAGAAGATCAAGCCTGATCTGAAGAAATTTTGTCTTGGAATAGTCGATTGGTTATTGGAAGGCAATTCTGCCTGGGAGTATGATATCTCTGAGTTCATAGATGTTATATTCTTAAAACTGATGGATCTTGAGATTTCAAGACCAAATATGATTGTCCCTGTGAAAAACAAATGGAAACCCTTCAAGTCATGATACGCTTTGTTAGCACAATGTCTAGGAAAGAGACATATCTTGATGAGAATTTAAAAAATCTCTTCTTAGGTTTTCAGCCTTGGGTTAATATTGCAGCAGCTATAGTTATTCTGTATTGGGCTGACAGCAAGGATGAAGATCTATTTGCTGTAGTTTCTGCTGCACTTCAGAAGTTCAAGTTCCATCTTAGCATTGAGGAGGTTGCAAAGACGTATGTTGTGGTCATAAAGGCTTTAAAACCAATAAATGTATCTGAAGTTCTGATCATGCGAGAAACAGTTGGACACTTTACCGACATTGTGCTTGAGAATCTTATTGTCTCTACAGATGACCGTTTTGAAATGCTCAGAGAAGGGATAACACTTTGGATAGCATTACTCATGGATCCACCACAAGCTAATGCAGAAGATGAGAAATTAATTTGTGCGCAAACCAACCTTTTGGTGGATGAGGCCGAATCTTTAACTCACTCTATCTGGATAAATTGGGAGGGATATTGCCGAGAGAAGGAACTTTCTTCTTAATGATTTTCTAGAAAAGATGAAGAAAGCCAAAGAAGAAATTAGACAGCTTCAGGTTGAGATACCAGGTTTTTCATGGAACAGTGTAGCTCGGATGAACAGAAGGGGATCTTTTGATTTCCCCTTGGGAAATCTACAGAAGAAATTAGAGGCTGAGGGGCTCTTCATCCCTTTTGAAAAACATCTAATTGCAGTAATCCACAAGGAGCTAGCACTCCTTAGGCCTTATCTCATGGATATCTTTGAGCTAAAAGATGAGCACAAGGAACTGAGAGATATCTGGGACCAAGCAAGCAGCGTGGCTTACCTTGTAAACTATGTTACTGACTCTTGTTTATCATTCACTGACGTTCCCGTATGGTCTCATCTGATGCATCTTTGTAATGCAATTGAAATAATTCACCTTGTTAAGGCTTAAGTCCCAAAGTTCGGAAAGAATGATCACATGAACAAAAACAGAAGTCACTGGTGCTAAAGAAAATTCCAAGCTTGTCCTCACTACACGGCAACAAGCAAATGCAACAACTAAGGATGATGTCAAGGTACGTTTCGTAGATGAGGAACAGAGAATAATCGATCAGCTTATCGCAGGAGGATTCGGGCTTGATATTGTTGCGATTGTTGGGATGCCTGGTCAAGGTAAGACAACTCTTGCCCAGAGAGTTTTTCAGGATTCTCGTGTTGAGATTCATTTTAACAAGTATGCATGGTGCTGCATCTCTCAAGAATATGATATTAAAGAGATATTACAAGTCATCCTGAAAAATGTTGGTGAACCTGTGTCTCCACAACAATTCGATTCTCTAACTCAAGAAGACTTGGCAGATCGACTCCGTAAATGTCTAAAGGGACGAAGATACCCGGTTGTTCTGGATGACGTGTGGGATTCTAAGGCCTGGTATGACTTACAATTGTCCTTTCCTGATGACAATAATGGAAGCAGAATTTTGCCCACCAGTCGAAATCAGAATGTGCCCTTGGAAGCTAAGCCTCGTTGTTGCATTGTTAAGCTTTCTCCACTCCCATCGAAATCAGAATGTGCCCTTGCGAATGAAGGCATTTGAAAAAGATTGCTGCCCTGCATCTTTGGTCAACATTGGAAAGATGACAGCGAAAAATTGCAAAGGTCTACCATTAGCTATTGTTGTGGTTGCAGGTCCTCTTGAGAAAGATAAGAGTGGATTCATGGAAAGATATTTATAGAAGTCTGCAGTCAGAGCTTAAAAGTGAAGGCTGCATGAGCATACTAGAGCTATGTTACAATCATTTACCTGATTATTTGAGACCATGCTTTGTTTATCTAGGAGCATTTCAGGAGGATCAGATGATTGATGCCAAGAGGTTGATCCAATTCTGGATTGTTGCGGGGTTTGTACAGAATGATGGGATGAAAAGCATGGAGATTGTAGCAAATGAGTACCTGATGGATCTAGTTTCTCGAAGCCTAGTTTTTGTTGCCCAGAGAAGTTCCAGATACTGGATCAAGAAATGTCATGTTCATGACTTATTGCGTGATTTATGCTTGATCAAAGCTAAAGAAGAAAGGTTTTTTCTGATGTCAAATGTGTCTGATCATTCATGTCGGAAAAGGAACGACCAAGTCCGTGTTCATGTCAACTGGGAACTTTTTGCTGATTCAGGACCTTTTTCTGGTGACGATTGTAGTCAGTACATGAGAAGGTTTAAACTTGTAAGGGTTTTGGACCTGAGTCATGTCTTTCTCAGACAAACTGATTTTGATGAAATAACACAATTCATTCATCTACGTTTCTTGTCAGTTTATTGTCGATATCCAATCCCATCATCGATAGTCAATCTTTACAGACTAGAAGTTCTTCATTTAGGGCCTTTTGGTACTTCAACTACCATTGGGGTCTTACCAAGTGCTGTGATGAAAATGGCAAGGTTGCGGCGTGTATGTGCAAGTAAATGTAGATTTGAATATACTGAAGATTTTGATTTTGAAGAGTTCAGGGTGTCTCTTCCATTGACAAAGTTGGAGACTTTTACTTCATTAGAATTTGGTACGAGATCATTTTTCAAAATGGTAGCACAAAAGTTGCCAAATGTTCTGAAACTTGGTCTTACATTATCTTTTGGTGTTCGTCTTTCAAGCTATTTCAAGAAGCTTGAATCGCTGAATTTGTGCATTTGTCACTCGCGACAAATGGCTGTTTCTCCCTCCATGTTTGACTTTCCTTTAACACTTAAGAAACTGAATTTGACAGCAGAACCACAATTATCAGGTACTATGTTGTTATCAATTGGAAAACTAAGCAACCTTGAAGTTCTGAAACTGCATGCAAGCTTTGATGATAAAAGATGGGATGTGGAAGATGATGAATTCTTGAATCTCAAATACTAGGAATTCAAATTCTCATCTATTCAAGAATGGAATGTATCCGATGATTCCTTCCCTTGCCTTGAACAACTTGTCGTCAGAAATTGTTGTGAACTTGGAGAAATCCCCGGCAGATTTGGAGCAATTTCTACCTTGAAAAGATGTTATGTACACAATTGCTGTGGTGGTGTCTCAAATTCATTTCAACAAATTGTTGATGATCAAATCGACTTGGGAAATGAAGACCTTCAATTTTCAATTTCTAAACAGATCCATAAGAGATCTACACTGCTCGAGAAATTTTGAATCTTGAAATTCTTAACACTTAATATTTCCAGCTCCATACTCCATACTGAGAAATCAGATGTGATCTGTGAATAAACTTCTTCCCACTTTGTTGTACCTAGCAATGCATTGAGAAGGAGCCAGAAAGTGACAAAGAAGCCTGCAAAACTGATGGATTATGATATAGTTTTAATATTAAGTTGTTAAGTGATTTTAATATCAAGTTTGTTTAGATCTGTTTTTGTATAAATGTGTTTTTATCTGCATCATACTTCTTTATCAGTGATTGAAGAATGTTTGTTTTGATCACATGTACTTTGTCCTTGAACATTTGTACTCTGTTTTCATCATATTGTTTCTAATGCTTGCAAATTTATCATGAAATACTATTCCAGAAAATCCCCACACCCACTACTCTATTACGTGAAGGAAAACAATAGGCACTCAGGGCATCAACAATCTTCTAAAGGTAAAGTTAGTTGCTTTCTCTCGGATAATGTGCTTCAATTCCTCACTCTTTGATATTTTTCTTTTCTTTAGAGTCGGAGAGAATAATTCATTTTGCTAGTAGTTAACATTCTTATGGAAAATATTCTTTATTAGTCATTAAATATGTAGTTTATATTTTGCAATTTTTATTAGTTTGCAGATATGCTCTGCTCCCAAATGTTTTCTATCCGTCAACTTGAATCTGCATAAAGTTCAGGAAAAAATTGATACTAATCTAGTACCATTAAGCCTTTACTTAGCAAATATAGTACTGCTACACATATAATGGTAAACAAAAGGAATGTTTTTACATTTTAAAACTTCTTGATCAGCTACATTAAGGTTTTTAATTCAAATAACTTTCTATTTTTCATTCTTGATCAAATCTAATGTTGAAAATCCTATTTTACTTTCCATTTTCTTGACAAAAAGAAGCAGAGCATAGATGCCTTTGACTCCAAACTTGCACATCTTTTCTTGATTGGCAAACAATCTTGTGCCCTTATACTGTGTAATGTTGTTGGATAGTGTCGATATCCAGTCCTTTCAGCTTCACCACAGAGTCAACATGTCCCTTAAGAGTGTGCAGTTCTCTCAGCCTGCACAAAAGTTCTAGTGAGAATATAAAGATAAAAAGTTCATGAAGAAGCAATAATTTTGTGAAATTCAGCTATGAGAGCTTTCAGACCGAGGAATTGGACCAGTGATTGAACTTTGAGTAGAACAATATCATCTTGTTTTTGTTTATACAGCTCTTTGTTAAGGATCAAGATTGTACCTTGCAACCTCAGCTCTTCTCTTAGCTTGCTCAGCGATTTCAGACAGCTCCCTGTAGTTTTTGTCCTTGGCAGCTTCTGGGGTTTGAAGACCGTGAAGTGTGCGTTGAGCCACAGCCCATTGTGCCTCCCTCTCTCCCTTGCCATAATCCTTCTTTGTTGTGAACGCAGTCTGAATAGACCATGGAAAAAATCAAGTAAATAAGAAGTTCAGATTCAGAAAGAAAGAAAAAATCATCATCAAGTTTTGACAACTTAGAAGTGTTAGAGTTAGCTTTTTTACCTTATTTTGGATCATGGAGTCCCAAGCCTTCCCACTCAATGAATATCGGATGATAAACTTGAGGACATCAAGAGGGAAATAGGTGATAACACTGAAAATCCAAATGACTCCAGCCCAACCCCATCCAATACCTTGGATCCGAGCAAAGCCCCAATTTGCATAGACAGCAATGAGCGTAGCTACCTGTATTTTAGAAATGATAGCTCAATTAGTGATGTTTTGTACTTATTTTATGTCTCTAACAAAACTAAACTAGAAATAGACTAAAACTTACCAACTGGGCAGCAATAAAAGCAGTGACAAGCAAGATACCAGGGCGTTCAACAAATGACCAGCTTTGTGATCTTGTAACAAAGATCAATGCTTGACTTATAATGCTAACTTGGAGATAGAGAGCAGCAGTGAGCTCATCCGTCTGACCTCTGATTGATCTGACCTTAAACACTTTCTACAAAAGCTAAATTCATTAGAAGATATTCTGAAATCCATAGGCTATCAATGTAATTAGCTTATTCTGCTGATGTAAATTGAAGGAAGGAACGGACTTACTGAGAAGAAATCTGTGTCAGATGCAAGATAGAAGAACAACACTGTTATGATAGCTTGGTAGGTGCCGAGGACAACTCCAGTGGCGAAGATTTCCTTGAGCTTCCATGAGTCAGGCACAGGAGATGGCTTCACTCTGTCCTTTGAGATGGTCATGATTGTTCCATCATTTAAGATGGCAATAATCAGGACCATGAAAGGTGCAAAATCAAACTTCCAGATGAGGGCAAGAAGCATGAATCCCATGACAATACGAATTGTGATTGAAACAGCATAGATGGTATAGTTCTTCATCCTCTGGAAAATGGCCCTGCTTGTCAACACAGCACTCACAATCACACTAAGTCCTGGCTCTGTCAAGACAATATCAGATGCACCTCTGGCAGCATCTGTTGCGTCTGCTACTGCAATACCAATATCAGCCTTCTTGAGTGCAGGAGCATCATTGACACCATCTCCAGTCATTCCACAAATGTGTTTCCTCTCCTGCAATTTCTTCACAATTTCATACTTGTGCTCTACATAGATAAGAATTTGTGTTAGTTACAGATAATATAACCTTCATTTGGTTAAATATGTTTATTCACTTGTATGTTTATCATATTTACCAGGGAAGACTCCAGCAAAGCCATCAGCCTTCTCAATGAGTTCATCAACGGGAATTGAAGCAATTGACTCATCCTTGCTCTGGCCTAGAAGGGAAGAAGAGGGATACATGTT
Source organism: Apocynum venetum (assembly GCA_019593545.1). Classification (NCBI taxonomy): domain Eukaryota; kingdom Viridiplantae; phylum Streptophyta; class Magnoliopsida; order Gentianales; family Apocynaceae; genus Apocynum; species Apocynum venetum. The sequence continues at coordinate 3,084,313 of SRSM01000149.1, forward strand.
TGTGCCCATACCAAGCCTACGGCCAGTCTCTTTACCTATAGCTAACTGATCACCGGTGATCATTTTTACATTGACACCGAGCTCAAGAGCTTTACGAATTGTCTCAGCACTGTCATGTCTAGGAGGATCAAAAAGAGGCAACAAGCCTACAAACTCCCAAGCTTCACCTGCACTATCCTTGTTCTTCTCTAGAACAGTCTGTAAAGATGACATTGTCATTGTTAAGAGTTTGAAAAGAATTTAACCTTTCTGGATTTGAGTTGAGATGATATGAATCAGTTAGACATGAATAACTAACAATTTTCCAGGTTAGATAGCTCACCTGTCTTGCAACACCCAATGAACGAAGGCCACGATTAGCAAAGTTGTCAATAATTTGATGTGCCTTCTTCAATGTTTCTCCTTTTAGTTGGCAAAGTTCAATAATCTGGTGCGGTAGAAAATTATTAATATTAAGCGATTAAACATCCTAATAATACCAACTTGGTAAAATTGAACATATTTTTACCTGCTCAGGAGCACCCTTGCTACTCCTGTACCAGTCTCCATTAGAGTCAAAATAGGTGATTGCAGTACGCTTGTCTACAGGGTTAAATGGCAAAAAGTGCAGTTCAGTGATTCCTGCTCTTGCCTACAAAAGATCAAATGTAGCAGATTTAGTTTTTTCTATTTCTTTTCCCCTTTTTCTTTCCAGTGTAAACAAAGCACTTGTGATATTAGCTTCATATTATGCTTCAAAAGTAGTCAAGTTAAGTACCTCTTTGGGGTCACTCAGCATCCCAACAATTGAAGCATCGATGGCATCCTGATTCTCAACCCTGGAAGCTCTGGCAGCAAACAATACAACAGCGTCTTTATCCATGTCCTTAGGGAAGACCTCAATTAATTGCTTATCAACAGTAAGCTTGTTAAGGGTGAGAGTCCCTGTCTTGTCACTGCAAAGGACATCCATACCAGCCATTTCCTCAATGGCAGTCATCCTCTTGGTAATAGCACCTTGTTGTGATAGCCTATGAGATCCAATAGCCATGGTCACAGACAACACTGTTGGCATAGCAATTGGAATACCTCCAATAAGCAGAACCAACAAGTTGTCAATTCCATCTCTGTATTTCCTCTGCTGGATAGGATACATCACAATAATCTCTAACAACATGCCCACACCAATGGAACAGATACAGAAGTTTCCGATAGCAGTCAAGACCTTTTGGAAATGGCCAACTTGGTTGGTGCTATCAACAAGGTGAGCAGCCTTGCCAAAGAAGGTATGGACACCAGTGGCAATAACTATGGCCTCAATTTCTCCTTGCTTGCAGGTGGAACCAGAAAACACTTCATCACCAGGGTTCTTTGTTACCGGTAAGGACTCACCTGTAAGGGCAGATTGATCAATCTTGAGAGGATCTCCCTCAAGTAGACGAGCATCAGCTGGGATAATATCTCCTAGCTTAACACTAATCAGATCTCCTGGAACCAAGATTGATGCATCCTGCTCGCTCCATTTTCTGTCTCTCAAAACCTTAAAAAAATTTCATATATATGAATGATTAGCAAAAGATTGTAAAGTAGAATTTTCCTAAAATGTTGTGATAAACACTAAGGATACTAAATAAGTTACCTTGGTTTTTGGCGCAAGACCTGCCATGAGAGCAGCAGCAGCATTGCCTGCATTATTTTCTTCAATGAAACTAATAGTTGAGTTGATGATGAGAAGGGTAATAATTCCAACAAAGTCTTGCCAATCTGGAGGTTTGCCCTGTATCATTTAATTTCAAACAAGAAAAATCAATCCAGGTATCAAGATTTACATAATGAGTCAATGATTTTAAAAATTGAAAAAGATCATAGGATGCAATTAAGTGTGATTAGTTAATTATTACCCCTCCATTTGCCAAAACAATGGCCATGATAGCAGCACTTTCCATGACCCATGAGAGAGGATTCCACATAAATCCCAAGAACTTCAGAACCTTGCTCTCTTTTTTCTCTTCAAGCTTGTTGGGGCCAAAGATTTCGACCCTTTTTGCTCCCTCCTCTGAAGTCAAACCTTCTCTTGTAGATTTTAGCTGCTGGAAAACTTCCTCAATGGGGACATTTTCCTACACAAGGTAAACCAATTAATCACGTGAAAAATCAAATGCTTTTAAAAAAAACAATAAATAAAACAAATGAAGGATTGCTTACCAGGTCAATTTGCTCATTCTTGATCGCGTCCAAGGAAATATCCGAGGCCATGATTGTTCGTTAACAAGAACAAGCTTTGGAATCAAACTGGCAGAACTTCAACAAGGATGATGAAGGAAGAAGATAAAGAGCAGTAGTTTCTCTTTATCTTCCCCTTAATAGGTTAAGTTTACTCTCTCTTTTGGTTTTCTTCTTTTTCTCCTTTCAGGTCTTCATATATATATAAACATAGGCAGGTCCTGGAACCATGGTACTTCTGATAATGAATTTCCAGTTTATATTGAGCATATCCGACAACTGTGTGGAGAATCAGAAATATTTCCATTCATTTCGGTGCTTGTTTGACCTTACAATCCGGTGGTTCCTCATGAAAGTCTAACTGAAATAGAGAGATCAAGAGAAGCATATGCATGGTCCTCAAAACATGGATAATGATATTAATAGGTTTCTACTTTTCTGCATGCGTGCATGTCTGAATCCGAACTTCAAGTATGTAATAATTTTGGTTTTTGACGTGTGTAACCCATTTTTCTTAATCAACGTCATCCATATTAAATATAATATTTTATGTATTTTTAAACTTTTTTTTAAGAGTTATTTTGAGACATTGATTTAGAAAATTAAAGGCAAATCCCAAGCAATGCACATGATGGATTATTTTGACAGATAAACACTTACTCGGTTACTTTTGTCTTGTATTTAATTAAACCATTAACCTCCGAATGTCATTCCATGTGAGTTTCAAAGTTTCATGTTCGCATGAATATTTTCCGTTGTTCTCACCAACGGTATATTGGTACCACCACTTCCGTAGCACTAGGGCTAAAAAGGAGAAAAAATGAGAAGTCTTTAATCCTTGGATGAAAGAATATGTACACATATTGAGGTTTTTTTATTAAAATACTATTATTTATTCTGCCTTAAAAAATAAAAAGAGTATAAAAAGAAGAGATAATAATAATAATAATAAAGAGTCTTTTCAATAATAATACTCCCCAATTTAATAATATTGTTTTTCTTTTTAATTTGATCTTAATATCCTTATTTAAAATGAAAATATTTATATTTAAAATATTCATTAAATTCACTTTAAAATAATAAATGATTAGAAGAAATTATATAAATAATTTATAAAAAGTATACATTTTCCATCATATTAATTATTCTTTTTAAATCTGTGTAAAAAATCCAACAAACATATCAAATTCAAATGGAGGAAGTAATAAAGGGGAAAATATGAGAGTTAAGAAAGAAAAAATAATCTGTCTTGAGAATTAAAAAAAATTATAAATTGAGACAATATTGAAAATTTAGGAGAAAATATCTCTAAAATTAAAAAACATAAAATAACTGAGACAAAGTGAGACTTACAACATATAAAAAGGGTATAAAGGGGGGCAGGAGAGCAATAAATTCATTTAAATGACCACTTAGGAATCTTAAAGAATCTGCACCCAGAGCTCAAAAGTTGCCAAATTGCTTTATCATTTACTTACTCCTTTATCCTAAATAAAGTTAATAAAGAGTTCAGTTTATCTACATTTCTATCATCAAACTCTGAACATCCTTTTTTTTTCTTTAGAAAAAAAAAGGCATATGCAATTACATAATGAATCAACTCACCATTGGAGAAACTCTCACAGAGTACCACCCTATTTAAATCAAGACTCGAATGCCAATGAGTCAATACCACCCCTAACAACAATGTAAAAGGGCAGCAATAAGATTACAATTCACATGTTTAGCTGATCCTAACACATCTTCACCCTTTCTTGCTTTCCAAAATGGTAAATCAGATTTGGCTTCCATGAGACCAACCGCCTAAGGACTGCATCCTTTTCAATTGTCTAAAATTGGATCTCTCTCCAAATGCAATTAAGTAGGGCTATTCCCAAAAAGAAAACAACCCTCCATCATTTCCATCTATGCACCAGTCAAGTTTTGCAAATAGCCAAATATAATGAAAATCAGCTAGACAAAACCAGAAATCTCAACAAAAAACCTCAAATAGAGAAAAACCCTATTCCAACAATATGACAAGTATGAAACTATGCAATTTGCAAAATGAATCAATGAACATCCTATCACATGAACAGTTACATATTGTGGATCAGCCCACAGCACACTTAACCACAACAATTGCAATTAAGAGGCACATAGCCAGCACTCACCCCACGAGTCTACCATCCAAATACAAAATCATATAGCCATCACTCATAAGAATCATAACCTGTATTCATCAGATTTTAACAAAAATAAATCCAAATCATAGACTGCATTGATTAGAATTTTAATGAACAAGTAAAAATATACTTAGTTATCTATCAGAGATCAGACTTCAAAGTAATGACTCAGAAGAGTTCATCTAACCAGAAATTCAAATACAAAATCCCAAAAACAATCTGAGAACATTTTCTGATGTTTACATATTAATTCCAAAATTATGAGCTTAAAAACCTAATTTAGTACGGCGCCAATGCCTCCTCTTTGCATTATACCTGAAAAACAAAAACAACAACACATAAGACCCGGGAAAAAATCGAATAGCAATAGAGTTTTTTAGATAATTCTCGTAAAATTGAAAATAAATAAAAAATACGAAAACCTGATAGTATTATCAGTTCGCATTCGGATCCAATGAGGAATCGGTCGGTTTTGCCTCTTCTTCTTAGCCAACTTCTTCTTGATCATAAAGGTCTTGTGTGACGGCTATCCACATTAGACAACAAAAAGAGGGGAAAATTAACTTCAGAATTCAGTGAACAAAGAAATACATAATCAAAGTTCTTAGCACAGAAACCCCTTAATAGGCTAGAAAGTTAGAATTCCTCAAAGAAAGGGTCGAGAAATACCATCTTGATACTTGAGATGCAGTGAGCTCCGCTGGGGAAGGGAGTCGAAATGGGAGAGGAAAAACCCTAATTCGATATTTTTGTAAGCAGAATTGCTTGCCAAGAGATTCTATTAGCCAGATGGGTCTTGGATGTAAGCCCAATCCAGTCCAATCGAATCCAATCACCACTTTACTGAGGTCTATTTGGCCCATGGTTTACTCTGGAGGAAGGGAAATCCATAATTTAAATATTTGCACATAAAAATTGTAAAAATGTCATCAAACTATTTATGATACCTTAATTATAATTCTCATTAAAAAAACCTTAATTATAATTTTTTTATTTTATCTTTTTAATATCTTCAACTATTTGTATTTGATTGCATAATTGAAGAATAATTAATAGTTAGATAATATAAAACAATAAAATAAAATATAAATAACACAATTAAAAATAAGAATATAAAATGATAAAATAAAATAAAAATGATATAATTGAATTTGGTCCCAAAATTATTTTATTTCTTAGTATTGTTCCCCGTTTTCAACGTGTTTAGATCCTATAATTACTTTTATTTTTTAACTTTGGTCTTAGATAATTTTTTAAATTTTTTATCCATGAATTATCTTTATTTTTTTAACTTTGTCCATTGTTCTTTTTTTTAATCTTTTTAATTTCTTAACTTATTTTTTATCTCAAAATGACCAAATTTGAGAACTCGAAAAAAGTTCATAAATAAAAAAGATAAAAATAGCAATCAATGACCAAAGTTGAAAAATAAAAATAGTTTAAAAATCTAAAGAGATATAAAAATGATTACGGACCAAAACTAACAAAATAAAATAGTTTAGGGTCGATAATTTTTCTAATGATAAATAATTGGAAAAATCAACTATTTAGTCTATTATCTTTGGCCTTGTGGCCATTAAAGTCAATTATCTTCAAACACCATTAGAGTTGCAACTGGATTGAAATTTGGCATTTTAAATCTATCAATAACCTCTAAAACATATTTCTTTTGACTAATAAAGATTCCCTCATTTATTTGAAACACCAAAATCTAACATGTCAAACTCATTTTTCATTGAGTGCTTGAACTTTACTTACACATCAATACCATTTCTAGTGTATGAGAGGCCATCAACATATAAACATACTACAAGTATTTTGGCATCCACATGATTAACATATAATGTATGTTCATATGGACATCTAATAAAACCTTGATTTAAAATGTATATATCAATATGATTGTATCAAGCTCTAGGAGTTGTTTTAAACCATAAAGAGCCTAATTTAATCTATATGCCTTATGTTCTTGACCATATTTAATAAAGTAAGGACATTAGTCTACAAATACCTTTTCATTGAAATCTACATGTAAGAAAGCTAACTTGCATCAAGTTGAAAAGCATACCAAGAGTTTTGTGTAGCCAAAACAATTGTCATCCTCATAGTATCCAACTTTGCAACTTATGCAAAAAAATTCTAAATAATCCACAAATACTTTTGTTTATATCTTTTTACAACAAGTCGAGCTTTAAAATTTTATACTTCTCCCTTTGGCTTTTTTAAAATTTGTATTGTCATTTCACTTCACTAGTTTTTCTCCTTTAAGTAGATCAACCAACTCTCATATAATACTCTTGACCCAAAGTCTAAGGGCCTAGCAATACATGGAAGTTATGGGCCTTTATGAGATTCTAAAGTTGAGGAGCCTAATATTAATTAATTAGGGTTCCTTGTTTAAGAAACGTCTATTCATCAGAAACCCCATTTTATACCTCATGTCATTTTGTAAAACTAGGGCAAGAGCAAGAAGACAAGGAGGCTAAACAGTTCTATAATTGGGGAGTTTTTGACAATTTCTTTAGCGATCAAGGTTAGTTCAACCTTTCAACATTAGTTTTCTTGTCTAGAATTAGAGTTTAATATTGATAGATTTGCATAATTAAGAAATTTAGGATAATTTGAATTTTTACGATATTTTTATTTGATATATTATAGTTATGTTTCTTCTTAAATTTATTAAAGAAAAAGATTGAGTATTTTGTTTCAAAAGAAAAGGTTGGAATTTTGTTTAAATAAGAATAAGATAAGATAGAGAGAGACCCCCCTTTTTTGCTACAATTCTTCTTCTTTGTTTTCGACATATTATGATAATTGCTTAAAAGGCTTCTTCTATTATTAAAAAAAAATGTCCAAAGTTGCAATTGCCCAAATCATCTTGTATTCTTTTACTTCTTTGAATTATTTATTTGTAGTCTTCTTGCAAGTCTTTCCTTAATTATTTCATATTTTGGCAAAAACTTCAAAGTTATGTTGTTGATAAAAGTAAATGGGCAAGGAGACTTTTTTTACTTCTCTATACTTTTGTTTCAAAGAAAAAAAATGCACAAGTTTTTGTTATATATATATATAAACCTATTCTTCTTTCCTTTTTGTTTTCTTTAGAATTATTTCCTTTAGTTTTGTTAAGAAAACTTGCAATTATTTTTTCAACCATCACTTGTGCTATTACATTATCGTCATTAGTCCACTTGCACAACTCAATTCTAATGTCACAAATAATAGGAAAAACATATTTACAGTTGGAGCTTTGATTTTTTAAAATATTTCAATGGCATTATAAAAAATCTATAAATGATCATATATCTCTTATGCATAAATTTAATCATCTTCTAATAGAAGGCAAATATATAATTGTTCCCTATGATTCAGCGTATGAAAGACATCCTTATATAATAAGACAGTATAAAGCATACAAAATGTTGAATTAGATCTAGTTTTTCAATCTAAAACAAGCTTCTTAGTCTGTGTAATACCTATTTGATTTGCAACCTCTTCAAATCTTTGTACCCTCTTAGTTGTTGTCCAAAATTTTACATTTGCACGAATCTTTTCAATCTCGTCATGTATTATTAAGAGTTCATCTTGAACATCAAGTTGAACATATGTGCAAAACATCTTATATGCAAAAATCTCCTAAACAAAATTAATGTATTATTCTAAAGGCTGCTTAAGAGATAATTAATAACATCATTTAGTTGTACATCTATCAAAAGTAATTGTTGATAACTTTCTATCAACGTTCCATTGATAAAGACTCTGATTCAAAACTTTGTTTTAAACAACACTTATGTGTAGAACATAAATATAAACAAGTGTGTTCATAATTAAAAAAATAAAAATCAACTGAGTTATACTTATAAAAATAAATCAATTGATTATAGTAATGTAAAAAATAATAATTACTTCAAAATTATCGGATATAAATTCCATGTATTATCAATGAAATGGATAATAATAGTCATATAAGATCTATCATAATGGTTAGTTGTCCATATATTAGATGTGACTGTTCCCTCTACTTTTTATCAACAAAGCTAACAACTTTTTTTTTTCCAGACACATAAGTCTTCAATACAAAGTATTTCTAGTTCGAACCTTGAACAATGGTTGTAGATAACTACAAACTTCCAAAAATCATGATGATCAACCAGAGATAAATTGTACTTATGCAACATGATTATTTATGTAAAATCTTGCCTTGATACATCTTGCTTAAAATTGTACACATTAATGGTAGAATCATTACTTTGCTTTCCAACTAATAAGCATTACCTAACTTCTTTATTCTTTCTTTTTGGATATCTGAGCATGTGGTAACGAAAATGACTTGTTCATGCTCTAGAACCAACAATTAGTATTGCATTGCAAGAAATACATTGAACTTTTGGGTTATCACCAACTATAATTTGTCTAAAATGTAACCATACTTTTGATTTTTGTCTTCCTATAGGTTCAAAAATTTAAGTTTGAGTTTTTATTTATTCAACTTCATTCTTCTTACTCTATGCATTTAGGGGCTCAATTTCATTCTCTTTACTTTTAATATTTTTATTAGAATTTTGATTATCAAAGCTTGTGACATTTGTGAGACAATAAATTCACTAAACATAACAGAGTATTCAATTTAACAAAGTATTTAACATAATATAGAAAAGGAGACAGTAGAATTCATAATTTCATAACATGGCTTCGATCATATGGAACATCTCAACAAATTTTTTTTAAAAACAAATGCTAAAAATGTCATATTCATTGTGACATATTCACTAATCACCAATATCATATTCATCATATTATAAAACATAACATATCTTCATAGTTGGAGCTGATGGCGATTGAATATCCAGAAGCTGATCGAATTTGTGCACAATAGGTAGGGGTGACAAAACTGGTTGTCCGGCCCTGTTCTCTCGGGCCAAAAAGGAAGGCCGACCTGGGTCAAACTCTCATGGACATAGAATCATGAAGTCCAACCCAACCCCTATACTTGGCTTGGCTCGATCCAAGAGGTCAAAGTGACATTGTTTTGGCCTAAAAACAACATTTTTTTTTTCCATTTGGCCTGGCCCGATTGAGTCAAGAGAAAGAGACGAGCCAAGCTGAGCTAGCCTGAATTTTCACTTGTCTATAATTATAGAATCATAGTCCAGTCTAAGAATCGGGCTGGGCTTAAATTGACACCCCTCAATAAATGATAAGATTGATATGACCTAACACGACTCACTAAGCAATTTTGTTTTTTTGTTCGCACTAATTAGGATAATTATATATATATATATATAGTATCGCACATAAATTTCATACATTCATTCCATAACATATTTCTTATAGTATTACATACATTAATACATAGTAAATAACAATTATATGACAAAAACAAATGAAACTTATTTTTCACATACATATTCACACATATATATATATATATATATATATATGTTGGCATGTATAGACTCAAATTCTTCTATTTAGGAACTAGTAATGGATATCCAATGTAAATTTATGCTAGTTATGAAGGTCATATAACTATGTGTGTATGTCCTGCATGCTCATTGACAAAGAGGTGACTTGATAACTAGCTCTCTTTGGTATACAAATAATACTAAGAACCCAAAACATAATAGTGCATACATTTACATCTCACATATTATAAGGCCATGACCAAAACTCTTTCTATGCAAATACATTTATGCTAATAAGTATTTTTCTTGTAAGAGCATTATACAATTTGCAAGTTCTTGACTTATCACGGACACCAAGTTCTTGCACTCAAAAGCTCTAAAATAATATACAATAAACTTTTTCTCACCTCCAAGCTTCTTCAAGAGTCTTTTTAAGAACACTTGAAGTTCATCTATTCAGCACACGAATGCTCCAAGTAAAATGTTCAAAATGTTTCTAATCGTGTCACGAACGGTTATATTCTTCCTTTCACATACCCCATTATGTTATGGGGTTGTATGGAGTTGTTAACTGCCTTTTGATACATGCATAATCACAAATTCACAATACTTATAAAATTATATGAGTTGTACTCACCTCTCTTATCTAATCTCAAAACCTATATAGTCACACAACTTTCTTCTCATCCACTAGCATTCTAATTTTTTAAAAAAGCTTCGGGTGCCTCTAATTGCATAGATTTTTATGCACCAATTTATAGAATGTTGTGCTCTCCAAACCTTTTCTTTAGGAAATAAATTCATATGTTGCTTACTAAGAATGCATTCTTCGAAATTTCTAAAGATTGATCAAATTTAGGCAACCCATTCACAAGCCTTTTCTGTTGTAGAGTTTTTTCAACTTTCCAAAATGAAAATGACTGAACCTATTATGGCACAATCATGCTAATTCTTGTTATATACATACATATATATATATATATATATATATATATTCTACTACTAATCATATCAACTTTTGCAATTTAAATTAGGTTTAGAATCTCAAACTTCACATGTCTCATCCTTGATTATAAACTTGTAGTTCTTTTCAAATCAATAATATAAAGAACATTTGAAATGGATTGTACATGACCAATTTTAGTATGAACGCTTACCTTCCCTTGTCCTTTAACTACTACAGTTGAATCATCTTCAAACTTAATTGAATATGTGAAACCTTTATCCAATACTGAAAATGCCTATTTATCTCCACATATAGGATTACAACAATTTGTGTCTAAGTACCATATATTTTTTACATTAATTACCTTGGTAGAACAAATCATTAGCAATGAAACTTCTATCCTCATTCTCTTCTTGCTAGGAAAAAAATTGACTTTTACCTTGTTGAGATTAGTCATGCATTCAGACTTGTAATGACAAAATTTGTGGCACCTAAAGCACTCTTTATATGTTTTAGACTTCCCCTTGATATCTCTAATTCTTCTATCTTTCTTGTTTCTTTTCCCTTTCCATGCATCATTTTTACTCTTGTTCAATGCATCGGGCTTTGTTGTTACTTGTAAAACATGTGTTTGAGCCTACAACAATAGTTCTTCCTCCTCGTCTTTTAATTTTCCTTTCATGAATTTGTAATAAGTTTTACAGCTCATCAATTGTCATCTCATCCAGATCATGTGACTCCTCTATAGCATTTACAACATAATTAAATTTTGTTGTCAAGAATCTCAGCACATTTTCAATTATGAGGATATTTTCAACTAGGTCACTATGAATTTTAAACTTGTTTGTGATTGCCATAGTCCTAGAGAAGTAGTTTGAATATGCTTCTTCTTACTTCATCTACAAAGTCTCAAATTTAGCCTTAAGTTTTTACAATTGATGTCTTTTAGCACTGGTATTCTCTTGGTATTTTTTCGTCGTAAAATTTCAAATTTGGTTTGAGGTGTCCTTGCACAAGATTGTCTCGAAACAACATGATCAATATCCTAAAATAAATAATTCTTTGCCTTTAAATCCTTGAGTTTATGGCTTTCAATTTCAGCTTTCTAAGCATCACTTGCACATGCCTCATGTTGTTGGAACTCCAATTTCTACTACTATCCAATATTCTTTGGAATTGAGGAAATTTTCCATAAGCATGTTCCAATGGTCATATTGACCATCAAAATGGGGATTTGAAAGTTGAACAAAATTGTTTGCAGGCATTAGTTGTGTGTGAAATGGCTCTTATACCAAATGCTATGATTGAAAAGGAAGAAAATCTAATAAAGAAAACAGGAGAATCTAAAACTCAGTTTAGTGTAATACATTAATGGATGAAACATGGGGTATATAAAACTCAAACCGAACACTTAGAATTTACATACTAATGATCTGTAGCAGTGTCCTAAAGATCTGGACATGACTAATAAATTTGCTTTAGTTGCTATAAAATAGGAACATAATACAATACAATTTTCATAAATTAATACTTGATAAACTAATAACTTCTCTAAAATAATATTTTTTTTTTGTAAGTCCCAACTTAGGTCAATTAAAATTTTATTTTTTATTAACTCTCACAAATTAAAATAAAATACTACTAAAAGAGAGAAAATTTTATGATTTTTTATTTACTTGAACATGTGAAGAAAATAAATATTGATTTAATGCATTAGAAAATTAAGAATATCTAGAAAATAATCTATTTTATAAATAAAAGTCATTGTTCATAAATAAGATTTTAAGAATATTGACTTATAAAAGTTTTAATAAGATTTCCATAAATAAAAATAAAGTCATTGTACATCAAATAAATATTAAAAATCATACTAATTCATCAAAATATATAAAAAGGTCCAATATAGAAATTAAACATTTTATAAAATAATTTTTTTCTTTTCTCGACTCTTTTTTAATCTTCGAATACCTTAGATTAAGATTTGTTTTTCTCTTCATATGTTCAAAAAAATGAAAAATTTCATAGAATTTTATCTCATTTAGTAATATTTTACTCTATATATCCCACAAAAATAGCATATTATCAATCACAAATTAATTTTATGTCAGATTCACACACATATAATAAAGCAATTAAAAAATAAGTTCTTAAAGCTAACCATTAATATTCAGTCACAAAACTTCTTGAAATTGTACTTCAAAGGAAAAATTTATTAGTTTGCTTGGTTTAAAATAATTTAAGCAATTAAGGATTAGTAAAAATATATATATGAAAAAATATATATAAAATTTACATCTCAATTAAATTAATTACTGTTTTTTAATTTGTTTGAAAAAAATTATTTGATTATATTTGTGGGGCTAAAAGAGTATATTATAAAAGGGTTAATAAAAAGTAAAAGGCTAAATGAGAAAAAAAATGATAAATTATACTAAATATTATATTTAATTAAAATAATTAAAATATTTAAAGGGAAATTTATTTTACAAAGAAAAGTTAAAGGAATTAATGAAATTAAAGTATAAACAAAATTGTGCGGGATACTAAAAGAGTCTGCGTCTTAGTAATTCCCTCTTAAATTGATTGACCCAAAATTTACCCAAACATTTGAGTTGAAAAAGTTGAACCCACACCTTTATATATTCCATCACCGCAGCGGCGTTTCTTTCTTTAATCTATCTCTCGGCAAAGAATACCAAGAAAAACTCCAGAACACAACAATGCCTCGAGCTTCCAAGAGAAAGTCAGAGCCACCGAGCTCAAATAATGCGAAATCTTCGCGTGTTGATTCTTCTACCACTGGTGAATAACCCCTAGAAACCTTCATTTCTTTTTGTTCTTTGATTGATCTTGAAATGTTCTTGTGAAAGCCTGTCCAAAAATTATAATTGGGGGTTCTAATTATGAGTTTTTGATGAGTTGTGTTGATGGGAGGAATCTTGGGTTGTTTATAATTGACCCTTTTGAGTAATTGAACATTATTTAAATTTATGTGTGTTCTTTTGTTGTTTTTGTGTGTTGTTCTTTTGATTGGTTGTTATTATTCGAACTATCAGTTTATCACAAACTCAACGCTTGAATTGAAGGAAAACACAGAGAAATAGGAGAAAATATGGAAGAAAAGGAATGACAGCAAGAAAAGGTTTCACTATATATTAGATAACTGGAAGAGACTTGATTGAGACTCTGAGAAAGGAGACACTGATAACCGATATATTCCCCCAAAAGGAAGATTACAATGCAAAAACTGGAATCTAATCTGCCAAAAGCTAACTATATTTATCATATGGGTAGGGCAACCCCCAGTTCCCACGAGTGCCCCTCTTGCTGCCCAAGAAATCTTTACTCTAATCAGTAACCTAGCGATCACGGAGAAGGCATGATCACTGGAACCAAAAGAAAATTGACAAAAGTTCTAGCTGGTGACCGTTACTCCTCAAGCAAAATCCATGTGCTGCAACTTCATCAAGATTTTAGGCCAGAACTGTTTCCTTTCCTAATAAAACTAAGCCTTATAAGCAAAAACACCACCCTTAACTAACCCCCATATAACTAATTCCTTAACTAACTTTTAATCTCCCCTTCCAGTTAACAGCATTCTTCAACCTGCAACTTTTGAACTTGCTCTTTCTTTCTGTATGAGTTTTACTGATTGAATTTCCTACTTGTTCTCGAACTATTTATGGAGTAGTTTTTCATTTCTGGGAAAGGCTGCGATTCTTGAATGCTCATGAAGAGATACTGGTTGGGAATTGGGAATTTGGGTTTTCTTTGAGTTGTGATGGATTTGTCCGGCATTCTTGAATTTATTTTCTTGTATATTCTTTTAAGAAGGTAGGAATAAATGAACCTATTTTCTTTTCTTGAATTTAAAAAGAAAAGAGGTTCATTTTATGTTTCTAATTCCATTCTTAGTTATTATTATGTAATGGACCTCCTTATTTCTTAGAATTCTATACATGAACACAATAGTTTTTCAAGTTTCTGAGCAGTAACCTTAATTCATCTCTGTTACTTTTGTGCTATTGCAACATGTTTGGTTTTAATAAAGGCTGCAATAATTTTGAGATAATATTCTGAAATTTGTGTCTTTGGCAACCAAGGAATGAGCATTATACTTACTCATTACTTGGGGATACTAAAGTTCAAATAAAGCATAGCATTCAGTGTTGATGGATTCTTTTGACAGTCAAGGGGCATGGAGCATTAAGTTGTAATTCTCAGTCCTTGGTTCATTTGTAGTTGATTATTTGTTGCTTACTCTCTTCATTTCCTCCCTCCCCACATCACATGCACATGAGTATTTGAAGTGATTAATAATGGCCAATTGGACATAATTTGGGCACTGAAGGCCCTTCTGAGGAAGAATATTTCTAGCCAACCATCTAGACTCTAAATATTTGTTCATCTAAATAGCAATCAAGCTTAGCTTGTGAACCAGTTGAGAGAAGTATTGAGCAATTTTCATGTAGCTTTGGCCTGGAAAGTAGTAGCATTTATCTGGCTAGGTCGAAGATGCTCTTAGGATTAGGATGGTTGAAATTTGTTCTTTTACTCTTTAGAAATTTTCGTGGGTTCCAAGAATTGGTTTGCTAACCTAGCTGTACAATCTGGATTTAGTAGATATAGAGGATGTATCTTGCAGCCATAATTTGTTTCCTTGTATATGCCTAATTTTTTATTCCAGTGTTCTGTGTACATTTGAAAGCCAAGTTGCGTAGATCTTAGTGAACCGTTTAGGTACCTCATATTGACACCTGATTTGTGAGTCGGAAAGATACTATGTTTTGGATTCTTCCCAGCAGACAAGCATATACTAAGAGCATCCAAGTTTATAACCCAACTTGACCTAGAGCTTTCTCCTTGTTGTAGTTAGTTTCATGTGGATGAGCACATCACACTTTTCTGTAATCTCTGTTACCTATGAAAATGTTTGATATAAATTAAAGAATAACAAGAAGTATGATAACCTATACCATATTAAGAGATCATTAACACTTCAGAAGTTTATTACCATTTAAGAACACTTTTTCTATGAGCTCACATCTAGAAAAATGATGTGACTGAAAGTTAGTAACCTATCCCTTTAAGTGTTTTACTAGTAATTCTTGCTGCCCAGCATAAGTTGAGACATCTGTCATAATTCAGACTAAGATTGTCAGATAGATCATGATTCATGTGATTGCCTTTCATTTTTGCTGCTTAGAATATACATAAACATTAAATTTCTTCTCTCCTCATTGTCTTGTCTCATACAGCATCAAGAAAACCTGCCTCAAAGGTGAACGAGCGTATAAATACTCTCTTCAATAAATATGCTAGCAAGTCATTGGGTATTATTGAGTAAGTGTATTTTAATTGTTTCAATTATTTCCTTCATTATTGAATTTCATGGTAATAATCATATTCTGACTCTTCATTCTGGACATTCCAGATACTGGGTGCTCTAGTTATCGACATATGTTAATAGTTTTGAGCTTGCTACATTCATCTTAATAGGCTCTGAAGCAACTTAGATTTCTTCTGCTTAAACAGCATGAGATAGACATACATTTTTTTTAAGGAAGAAGAATTGCTGGGTCCCCCCCCCAATGAATTGCTGCAAATCCTAGGGTTGCCTTGTTCTTTTGAGTTGTTTTTTTCCTTAGGACCTTTTGTGCCACATTAAAATTCCAAATGTAGCAAAGGTAGTTAAACTGAATATTCCTAGAAGTTAAATGCTGCTGGGATCTAGTAATTTAGGAAGTTGATAAATGTTTTAATTAATTTTTGATGATTCCCATTATCCTTTTGGGTCCTTTCCCCTTTCAAAGATTTCTACAGTTGTAAACCTTTATGCAGAAGAAATAGAAAAAGAAACAAAATGTTGTACAAAATTTTGTAAAAATCAATTAGGCTAATATAAGTTGTAAAATGTATTTGTCTGCCACTTCTATAGTTTTAAGCCATTTGACAGAGCTATTTATTGGAATAAGAATCTCTTGTATGCTTTTTCGTTTTCTTCTTAATTTTGCGTAGTCCTGAAGGAATTGAGGCACTTTGCTCAGATTTAGGAGTGGACCATACTGATGTAAGGATTTTAATGTTTGCCTGGTGAGTTTTGTATGATCCTTTCCATTCTGCTTTATGTTAAGCATATGATTTGGTTTGCTAACATACAATTGAAATTCCCTTGTCCAGGAAACTGAAAGCTGAAAAGCAAGGATATTTCACTCAGGTGACCCATCAAATGACAAATGTTTTTTTTTTCATGGTACTGAAGGGTTATTCAATCAGTCTGTCATACCAAATTTTTAACAGAAACCACTAGCAACTTCTCTTATGGATTTTGTAATTTTTGTATCATGAACATCCATATACTTCTGTTCTTATAAGTTTGAGTTCTTTATGCTTATGCATGAAAATTGATGATTGGATGCCCTACAATGCTTGTAAGCTTATATATTTAGGTTTCTTATTAACAGATAAAGGTATATGTTTTACTGTTTCCATTTAACCCTATTCATGATTAATTTTGAATCGCAAACAAGCTGCCTTATATGAAGAATCAGTCATATTGTAAAGTGAATGATACCCCAGAACAACATCAACTTTATGAATCATGAATCTGTGTTAAATTACTTTATTGGAGAAGGCACATATCTTTGCAATATGCAGATTCAGCTCAACTTAACCAAGGAATTTATGGAACTATTTGGGGTTTGGTAACTTGAATATTTTTTTCTTCACTTACTCTACCTGGGTACAGAACTATCCCATGTTTGCTGCTAAATTCGAATATGTAAGCGGTTTTCATTTTTCATTTTGTGATGAAATACTAGGTGATTTGAAAAAGTTATGTGAGAATTGGAGATTCAGAATACACATCTAGGAGTAAACAATGACCTCTTTGATTGATAGTTGGCTTCCAAGTTCCAAGTATTGTTTCTATTCCTAGGGGTTGAAGGTGGGATTTAATGCAGATCATTGGATGATTCAACTGCTAAGGGCTACCTACCTGTGTTCTTTTCTCTTAGCTTCTGTTTGGCAAGATCGAACCGGGGTTTTAAACTAAACTTCTCCTCAAGAGGATAGATGGGCGATTCAGGTGTCATAAAAGTTGCATCTTTTGACTGGTAATTTAGTGATAGAAAGTTTTTACACAATAGTAGCAGAAATGGGAACTTAATTTGGATGCAACTTGTTAGTACAAACACAAACGGATACCTTCTCATGATGTCTGAACTAAAAGGTTTTTCACCACAATGTGTCTTGGATATTTTTGAATCTTGTTGCCTTGTGCATTATATCAATATTATGTTTTACCTGTATGTGGTTCTGAATTTCATATACTGTTGCTAACCCTGATTCACTAGTAGTTTACTTATAGGAACATTTGAATATTTGGTTTATCAAGTTCAATAAGTTAAATAACGAGTCCAAATATTTTAGGATGAATGGTTAAGAGGGTTGAAAGCTCTTCAAGTTGATACTATCGCTAAATTGAAGAAATCTCTTCAAGATTTGGAAAAAGAGGTATTTTCTGTTTTTTGTGTTTTTTCGTTTAGTCTTATTTGCTAGAGTTTTCATAAAAGAATTATACCCTAAGTTTTCCTTGTGGAAAAGGTCTGGAAACCGGAAAATTTTGAGGATTTCTATTTCTTTGCATTTCGCTACAGCTTAACAGGTAGAGTTATTATCTAAATTGTACCATTGAACTTTTATGTCTCTATAAACTCCTGTTTTCTTAGCTTCCTCAGCTGAAGAATGCCTAGTTTCTTACCCTTTCAGAAGACAAGCAGAAATGTGTAGACATTGAGACCATTTGCATACTGATAGATCTGGTGCTGGGGTCTAAATATCAACTCCAGGTTAAATCATTCACTGAATTCCTTAAGGTGGGCATACTTTCTCTTTCTTAATTAGCTTATGAATTTTTTTATGTCAACTTTCTAACCTAAATTTATGGCAGAATAGCAGAAAATAAACAATTTGTAATACTGAAAAAGCTTCGTGTTTAGGTTGTCATTTTCAGTTGTGATCCCCCAATTTTGTTATTGATGTTCCGTCATGAAAGAGTTTGAGGACAACAGTGTCTGCATTCGATATTACTTCTGATATTCTAGCGTTTCTTTTTCTCCTTATCAGAGTCAGAGTGATTACAGGGCAATAAACAAGGATCAGTGGATTAACTTTCTTAGGTTCTGCCAGGAGGTGCTTCCTTTTTTCCCTTATAAACTGGCCACTTTGACTGCACATATGTATTTAATGTTTTATAATTAGCTTCAATCATTACTTGAAGAAGCATTTGTTCCGTCTGTCTTGCAAAAAGTAGGAATTTTACTTTTCTTGTTTTTAACCGTCATGAGCATTTCCTGGATTCATTTAGAAATAATTTTGCAAATAAAGAAGAATAGAGTTTGATGATGGTGCTACCAAGCTACATTATGATTGTACTTCTGCCCCCCCCCCCCTCCCCCCTTGTATTTATTGACAGGTGAGCTTTCCAGGCCTTGAAAATTATGACATAAATCAAGCTTGGCCTGTGATTCTGGACAATTTTGTGGACTGGATGAGAGAGAAGCGAGCTAACCCCAACAGCATCTTGATCCATGCTCTAAATTTGTAAAGGTAGTCTCTTGATCTGCATCATGGTATATAGCATTTTCAGGGATTAATACTCTGTGAGGACAATGATATTAGGGAAAGTAATTAAAGGATTGGGAGGTCGCTGGAATTACGTTACTTCTCATCTCTGACCAATAGAAGTAATTTTCACATTTTTATTGCAGATTTTGCCAAAAGATAGACAATATCAATATATTCATTTTGGAACTGAGAAGGCCACATTGCTCCAATGCTAGAGCTCCAACACATCTGAAACAATATTTTTTGGGACACCATCATCTTCCTTTGATTGCCATCCAATTCTCATTCACCTAATGGTGGCTTAAGCGTTGCAAGAGACAGTGTATTTTGATTTTGTTCAAATGTGAGACATTTTGAGATTTTATAAATGGTTAATCTTCTGCCAGTAATTTTGTTGTCATACTTGCAATATTCTTGGCAAATTTAGTCTCTGGGAATCTTGAATCTAGACTACTTGGATGAGACTAAAACATAGTTTCTACTTTAGCTACTTGTCATTTTGCTGCTTCACTTTAAGTCTTTACCCCTCCCCCCCCCCCCTCTTCCAGGGGACCCCGCGGGGGATTTCTGTTACAACGAAGTGCAGAGCAAGTTCTGAAAAATTGAATAGGTTAGTTGTCTTCTATAATAAAAATAGAATAATTGAACAATGATAAGGAAGCTAGCAAAATATGGAAACAAAAAAGGACGCAGGTTGGAGTCCAGCTACTCCATCCCTTATGTAATAAAAAAACAATGATGACTCCAACAAAAATCTAAAATTGGTGGCTTTATGTGTTATGTATACAACAAAAAGCTATTCGGCAACAAGAATGCAGGCAAGAGAATTCCAATGCAGTTCTCACCATGCATAAATATATAAAATTATCACATTTTGTCTGAAAAGTTAACCTTTATTGAATCCATAGCAATTGTGGATTCTATTATGAACCTGTATAGCTTGATTACAACGTAGGAAAAAACATTGATAAAAACCAAAATGTCCCGTGCTATTAAGGTCATCCAAACCTAGTCTTGTGTTCAGAAAACAACAAACGTAGTGATCATTCCAAAGAAACCAATCACCAGGGGAAGTGTTCAGAAATGGCAAAGCAAAAGATCATTCAATTTTTCTTGGCCTTTGTGGTTTTAAGTTGTACAGGAATTTCGTCATCATCTCCATATGTTTCAGTCTCAGCTCCAATCTCCCTCCCTCCACAGTCTGCTTCAGCTGCCCCTTCCGAACCACCCCAGCCACCGGAAGTAATTCCACCGTCACCAAAGCCTAGTGTACCAACACCAGCTCCGTCACCTGCTCAAGGAATCAAAGGGGCATATTGGCCTTCATGGCTTGCTGGAACTTTAGCCCCTTCAGATATACCTACATCATTCTTCACACATCTATTCTATGCTTTTGTTGTGCCTGATGCAACATCTTATCAACTGGTCATCACTCCATCAGATGAACAATGGATGAGAGATTTCACAACCACTCTTCGCGAAAAATCATCGTCTGTCAAGGTCTTTATGTCCATAGCTGGTGGAAATGCAAGCCTAAACATTCTCCCCAACATGGCTAGTAATCGTGACAATCGTGCTGGATTCATCAAATCCACCATTTCTGTAGCTAGAGAATATGGTTTTGATGGTTTGGATCTTGATTGGGAGTTCCCAAATAACCAACAAGAAATGTCCAACCTTGCATTGCTCTTGAAAGAGTGGCAAATAGCCGCTAGAAAAGAGTCTTTGGCCTCTGGCAAACCAAGACTTCTTCTGTCAGCAGCTGTTTATTTTGCTTCCAATTTCTTAATTTCTAATGTTTCCAGGACTTATCCAGGCAATTCCATTAGAAAGTATCTTGATTTATTGAATCCCATGTGCTATGATTACCGTGGATTTTGGGACACATCAGAAACTGGTGCTCAGGCATTACTTTATGACAAGTCTAGCAATGTGAGCACCAGCTATGGGATTTCATCTTGGAAATCAAATGGGGTTTCATCAAAGAAGATAGTAATGGGAATGCCATTGTATGGAAGGTCATGGACCTTGAAGGATCCCAATGAACATGGGATTGGAGCTCCTGCTGTGGGAATTGGCCCTGGATTTCAAGGGATCATGCCTTACACTGATATAATGAACTTCAATTATGCAAATAGTAGCAGTTTAGTGTATGATAATGAAACGGTATCGGCTTATTCCTATTCTGGAATCACTTGGATTGGATATGATGACAACAATACAATAGTGAACAAGGTTAAGTTTGCTAAGTCACAAGGTCTTGGTGGATATTTCTTCTGGGCCCTTGGATTTGATGACAAGAACTGGACTATTTCTAAAACTGGTAAATTGACTAATGACCTCTGCCTGTGTGTTTAGTCTCAGTTGAATTTGAATCTTTACATTTTGGTAAATCTTTATACAGACTCACGGTTTCTTTAAAGATTTTGTGCCATTTCTTCTCTTTTTTTTTACCACACAGACTAATGCAGGTTCCATTTAATTTCTGCAGCTTCCATGGCATGGGATGGAGAAATCTGATTGAAGGAGGAGAAAGTGTGAGTGTCTGAATTCCTTTAATCTTTGTCCTGGGATTACGAGAAAATCATCTTCATTACTCGTCATTTAGGCCCTGTTTGTGTATTTTATATGCCTTTTTCTAATTTTACAGCATATGCTTGACAGAAAAATATTGATTCATGTCTTGTAGAGGACTTTGTCCAATGCATGACAATATTTTAGTTTGTTTATGTTATTTTCTTATAATTAACATAACCTAGTTTTTTAATTAAAAAAGATTACCTAATCTTGAAAAAGAGGGATGAGAACCGCATAGAGTAATTGCTGGATTTAGTCCCTAATATTATTATGCTTGGTAAATGTGGTCTCTAATCTTTGTCTTTTTTTTTTTTAATTTTAAAAATGCTACAATAAGAAGGTTTGGTCCTTTTGACCGGAATATGACAAAACTCTGACCATATCAATGAAAAAAAATGCAAACTCTAGAAAACATTAGGGACTAAATTCAAAAAGATTTTTCATGCACAGTGCTACAATTATTCCTATCAATTTGTTGACTTGGTCGGAGTTTTGTAAAATTTTGATATCAAACCTATAGATTTAAAAAATCTTAGGGACCAAACATAATAACGAGTAATAATATTAAGGATTAAATCCAACAATAATTCGAACCTAATGTAAAATTAACTTAACTAATTAGTACCACAAAACAAGGATATAATAGTTTTCATTTTTTCTTCGGCATCTTTTTTAATGATTTTATGTTGGAGAAAAGCAGAGGTTTTTATATTTTTTACAACTTTATGATGGTACATTGAACCTTCAATATTTGTCATAATTTGGACATGCAGATTATTTAAGAAAATTGTATAGTTTATAGCGTTAAAAAGGGACTAACCTTTGTGGATTTATTCAACAATAATTTTACTCAAAAAGGTCTCATCCTTTATCGTGCGAAATTGTTCAACATTGTGAAAGGTTAGCATTACCCAAATTGAATTAAACTTTGAAAACTAACAAAAAATAATCCATTTTATATTTTACTACATAAATAAATGAACAATCAATTAATTAATCATGGCTCCAGATTTTATATTTCAATTTTTATTTTACTGATGTATCAGAATAAAAAAATATATAAAGATTGAATAAAAAAAAAAGGTATAAAAATTATCTAATAACAACAATGATTTAAACTTCATATCTGGAAAAAATCCTTAAAATATATATAAGCAAATGAGAGAATTAACAGAAGAATTATAGGAATTAAATTAATCAAAATGTTGGGTTCATTTTTTCAATAATGGTTAGTAAAATTAGTCTTTAAGCTTAAAAGAACTCAAATATTGCTCCTCGTATGGTGCCGCTATGGACAATTTCCTAAAAATGAATTGGCAGATGCAGCTCCGTGGGAAGTGGCATAATATTTTAAGGGAAGCCAAATTCCGATGCAGATGAACTTGCATTTTTTTTTTATAATAATGTGTTATAATTAAAATATTTTAAAATGAATAATTTTGTATTATAAATATGAGATGAAATACGTAATAAAATGAATGTAATATTGGGTTGAGATTTGGCATTTGAACACTAGTACTTGGTAATCAGTAACGGACGGAAGCTTCAAATTGACATGATCAAAACTATAGTTTGTAACACGTGCCCAACTGGTCATATCATATAATGGACCAGCAGCTAAACTGACAAAGACGAACCACAAAGTAGCACTACTAAGTCCAAGATCTTTGATAAAGATGCACCCGTCCATGATGATTATTACTCAATGCCTCAACAATTCCGAAGCTGCCAAAAAGAGCAAAAAGAACAATCAACATTTTATGCATTTAATTTGAAAATAAAAAAAGAAGCAAAGAAATCTCATAAAACAGTATCAATCAATCTCACACTTTGATAATATAAATTTTTCCAAGTACCTAATTTAGAGATTTTGTAGTTCAGATCACAGCTCAAAGCCCAGAAGAAGTAACCACGAATACCCAGAGCCCGAGCATATCCAATCTTCACACCAACCGACTTTCGATCATCGTATCCAATCCAAGTCTTCCCATCAACTGTATATGCAGAAGCTGTTTTCGCATCAAACACCACCGTTGCATTATTCTTGGAGATATAGTCCTCAACTTCAAAATTAAACAAGATTCCGTTGCCGCCATCGCCACCTGGCCCGATTCCATTGATGTTGGGATCCTTAAGTGTCCATGTCTTTCCATATAACGGCAATCCCATCACCAATTTGCTTTTCAAAATTCCAGCCTTAAGCCAAGAACCCATACCATAGCTCGTGCTGATCACATTGCTGTTTGGAGGAAATGGTGGGGCGTTTCCCGCCCAAGAACCAAAATAGTCGTAATTCATGGCGTTGATCCAATCTAAATTCTTGTTTATTGAATCCACTGGATATGACCTAACGGTTCTGTCAAGGAAAAAGCTATTAGTAAAGTACACTGCTGCAGTGAGCAAGATTTTTGGTTTGTTTGTTTCTTTAGCTTCTCTTTCAACCGCAGTCCTCAAATCATCAAGTAAGTAGCTAAAATAATCCATTTATTGTGGGTCTCTTGGAGATTCCCAATAAAGATCAATTCCATCAAACCCATATTTTCTAGCCACTTCAATGCTAGAAAGAACAAAAATCTTACGACTGGACGGATTTGATGCCATCCGGGCATATAAAGCTGGATCCGCCCCACCTCCACCTATAGAATAGAGGGTCTTTACAGGAGGATTCTTGGCATGAAGGGTTGAGGTGAAGTTCAAAAGCAATGAAGCAGTTGAACTATCAATCTCAAACTTGTATGTGCTTGTATTTGGAGCAAGTAATGAATAGTATACGTGGGTGTACAAAGTTGAATCTATGGCTGATGGTGGGAAATCTGAATTACGCCCCGAAGGCCAGTAGGCACCTTTCACGGCCCGGGATGAGGCCATTGTTGTAAGAAAACTAGAGCTAAAGCTCAAGAACAATAGAAAAGTGGAAAGAGTCGTGGCCTCCATGTCGGACTTACATGTAGCTCTTCTTCTGGGCATAGCACTACAATGTAGGAAAACGCTAAGGGAAGGAGAGAAGGAACGGGTTGAATGAAACGTGAGAGAAAATATCTAGTTTGAGAGAGAGAGAGAGAGAGAGAGAGAGAGAGAGGTGAGAGGAAGAGAGAAATGAAATGGGAGGCTGTTTTTATAGTGTTTTGGTCCTTAGAGTGAAATTTTAAGAGTTAACCTCCCACCTCACCAATGCGAATTTTAATATGTTTTTGTTAGAAAAATAAAATATCATTAATCATATTCAAATATAATAGTAAAATATATTTATCCTTTATATTTTGAGACATAATGAATAAGGATGTTTATTGATCTTCCATCTCATACCTCTTTTATATGTTTGTGTATTTTGAGATATGATGAATAAGGATATTTATTTATCTTCCATCTCCTATCTCTCTTTTATTGATCTTTTATCTCCTACCTCTCTTATATATATCTGTGTATAGTGATCGTGATAGCACACAACTTGATAGAGTAGAAAGAGGAATGCAAAATCATATTTATTGATAGAGTGGAAAGAGGGACGAAAAGTCATATTTATAGACAATAGGATGACACTTAGTATCATAGGCTCATTTAGTAAAACTCTTTAATTTTTCTTATTTATAACTCTTATGACATAGGAAACTCATGTAACTCACCTTCATATTTTAAGTTAGTGGAGATAATGGTATTTAATTAAAAGAGTTACACTAGTGGTTCTTAATTTAAGAGTTACAACTCTGTTTATAACATCCTAATTATAACCTTATATAATTGAAGTGTGAGTTATATTAATTGATGTTAGTGATCATGAAAATTATATTCTAACTGTTTTTCTAAATAAAAACTAAAAGAATAAAAAAAAAAGAAAGAAAGAAGTTCATGAATAACACAAATTAAATATCCACATTTTAGTTTTGATTTTGCATTTCTGGAAGATTGACGTTCTTGAATTTGTTGATAGCATTATTTTTTGTTGCAGAACCTCTAGAATATTTTAATGTTATTGTTTAGATCTTGGATGGTCTTCAAAGGTAGGTCTTTGACGTAGTCGGGTAGGTATGATTCATTCTTTGAGAGAAGCTTATGATTTGCATACAGAAACAGACGGAAGTCAAAATTTTCCACTCGTGCACTTGAAATCGTTTTCATACGTATCTTTTAGTGTCATTCTTTCGAAACATTTTTATATAAAAAGAAAGGCTCTTTTGTAATTTAGAAAAAATTGATTTGAATATATTACTATTTAATATAAAAAAATCTATTATATATAGAAATATTCATTACAGAAGATGACATGTAAAGTATAACTAATTAAGGATTCCAACGTTTGTTGTGAAAGAAGTTCAAGGAAGGGAATGAATGTATAGCACGAAAACTCTCTCTCTTTCAAGCTCTAAATACGTGTATCCATTTGTAATAATGAGTAAAACCAGACTTGATGAGATCATAATTTGTAATGTGATGCCTCATTCATTATGGGAAATATGTAAAAATTATGTTATGATATATTATACTAATAGGTTTAAGTGTCCATTGGCAATTTAAAATATTCATTTTGTAGATTTTCAAGTAATTTATATAAAATGAGGAAAACAAATTTACATTTCTTTTCCATTTGAAAAGATGTGCCATTAAAAAAGTTCAGATTTTACCTTTCCATCCAAATTTGCCATTAAGATTTTAATGAAAGTGTAAAAATTGGACATTTTAAAAGTTTAAATTTAAGATATTAGATGTTTTCTAATTGAATGGTAAAGATTGGATTTTTATATAACTTGAGAGTCAACTACATTAATTACAACTTAGTAAACTAATTATGTAAATGAATAATTATCCTTCTTTTTTTTTCTCCATTTCTTGTAGTCACTGGACAGAACTGCTAGAGTAATTGACCGTATTCGTGAACCCAATTCCCCCCACCCCCAATTGTAGTATCTAGGAGACAGACAATCAAAGAAAAACAAATAGAAGGTGTTTCGATTCAAAGTCAGAAAAGAAATAAAAAATATTTGAATACTAGTTTGTTATTGTGGGCCGCGGACAATTCTGGAAGAATATCCAGAAAGTAATAGGTCAAATATGTGTTAACTTGTTTTTTTAAAACAATACAAAAGGAAAAAGAAAATGAACATAATTTGAAATCCCTTTACTAATTACCAATCAAGATAAAGAAGAAACAAAACTACTTATTAGAAAAATTACTTTCTGCCTACTTACAACTTCCCTAAATATAAATCACTAGATATTTTTACATAGATTAATAATGATAAAATTAAGATAAATTAATATATACGTTTATTTAATTAAAATAGTACCTTTATTTATTTTGATTTTCTTGTTCTTGAAATTCTAAAGCCAACTCATTCACATTTTTTTTTTAAAACAAACTTATACTCCTCTTATCCCCAATATAAGACATTAAAATATTTTTCTAATATTACCTTCACGTAATTACCATTATCTACTCAATGACCTTTTTTTTTTTATTCTCAACTTCTCGATAAAGAGAGGCTCTCTATTCATCTTAAACTTCACTCCATCTAGAAGGAGGATACAATATTTTACTAATGTTTTCTACAAGGAAAGAAAAAGTATATGGATAAAATGTGTAAAATTCTTTTCTAACCAATTTGTATTTGAAATGATCTTATTTTTACTCTTTTCTAGTCCCTCCCCACATCACATGGACATGCGTATCTATGAAAGACGATTAACAATCGTCAATGGCCACACATTTTTATGAAGAGCCAACCCAAAACACAGCGAGGCCACAAGATAAAAACAAAAACAGCTGCAACTTGATCCATGCAACTTGGCTTTCAAATGTACAAAGAACGGTAGAATAAAAAATTGGCTTTCTAAGCCATCTAGTGAACACGCGAAATCTTTGCTTTCCATGTGTACATTTTTATTCTAGCGAAATCTTTAATCTTTGATAGATCAAACACTTGGCTTTCCATGTGTACTTAGGACGGAAGAATCTAACACGCGAAATACAATCTCAACTTTCGGCAAGTGAATATAAAACTAAACATCCCTGCAAAGATATGCCTGACTCCAATATTCAACTTACGTGTGGTTAATTTGCATACTAGCACATATAAACAGATTTATTTAGGATGCATTTTTAAATGTAGCTATTGCGAATTCGTAAAAAGGAAAAAAACAAAAAAAAGAAAATGATGGTATCGGATAGTTCCTATTATTAATACTCTCTCTTTATATATATATATATATATATATATATATATTATACAATACTTGTCACAAAATATACTTTCACATTCATTAGAAAATCTAAAAATTCATGTAATTTTTTTATAGAGATATTGAAATACCTTTCATAAATCTTCTTAATATTATTATTTTTTTCCTTTCTCTCTCCTAAAGAATCAATAATGGTAGTTTAAAATTTAAAATGTCCTAGCTTCTTTTTTTTCTTTTTTTTTCTGTCTTGGAAATAATAAATAGACATTTTCGATAATTAATTAAGAAAAGTGGGATGAGAAAAATATCATAAATGCTAACTTGATTTAATAACGGAACAAGTAAAGAAAGAAGAGGAAAAATCGCTAAAAATAACCTGGAACTATTTATAATTCTTCAGTGATGAGGAATGCGGTGCTCAGATGGCCGCAAGGAATATCGAGAGACTAGCTGTGGTGGAGGAGAATTCAAATGTGAAGATAACGGATACCTTGGTTCATTGTGGGCTTGTAGAATCTAAGCCCTATAATTTTGGGATGGAAGAATTTGAGCCCAATTCTGGTCCTGACTTAATGGGTCATAGCACGACTATTGTGCCCATTTACTCTGTACAAGCCTTTGAGTTTCCTGCTGGGCCTTGTACTTCTCGGACCTTCAGAGAATAAAAAAATACAAGAAGATGCTAGGTGTTCAAAGCAGGAGTTTATAATGCTTCAGAAAATTCAATCACGGATTCCGATACTCCGCATCGGAATGAAGTTTTCAGAAGAGAGGCCGAGTCTTCATGGGAGGTTTGTAATGCTCTTGGGTTCTCATTTGCGGCTGAGAATAATCTTTCTTTCTTGACAAAAAAAGTGAATTTAATTAATAAGATCAATCAGCATTAGAAGTCAAAATTATATCAGAGGAGTACATAGAGTATCATTCTAGTACATATGAAGAATATAAACCTATTTTAACTAGACAATGGGCTCTAACATTCTCAGATCTCCGAATAAAAACAGCATTCGAAGTTTCAAAATGCGCAGATAAATCCTTAATAATCTCCAACATATGGTCAATATTCGAGTAATCACTGGAAGCGGAATTGAATTTCCTAATAAGGGAGAGACGATCAATTCTTTATCACCACATAATAACCTCTCAACCTATAAAAGATTTAAAGAAAAACATGGATTATGGAGTAATACGTCATTTATACAATGATATGCTAATATTTTACTAGTTCACTTTATCCCCCAAGGGGGCTTTTCTGTTACAACAAAGTGCAGAGCAAGCTCTGAAAAATTGAATAGGCTAGTTGTCTTCTATAGAGATGAAGATTAGATTTTAATATGAAAATTGGATGAACCATTTTTGGAGTAGCTTGTTGAGTCAACCATTCACATACTATAACAAAAGTTGGATCAAATCAATAATTGCCCAAAACTCCATTTCCAACAACTGCGAGATACGGTTTATATAGTTTTACAAGTGGATCCAACTCTTTTGAGCTAGTAATGTGAGAAAACATGGGATTGATCTTCTTGTTCAGATCCCATTGTTAAATTATGCCCAAAGACCAATCTCTACACCGATTCAAATTCGAATAGGATAAAGGAGATTGATTTGATAAATATAAACTTGAGATCAAACTCTAAAGGTTGTTACATTTATCTAGCGCTTAAAAGAGTTTTATAACTAGATAATAAAGACATAGATAAATATCACATTAAAAAAAATACAGCCAGAGATATCCTAATTAAATCTCTTTGCATCTTATGCTAGCACGCGAGATCAGAGACAATCTCCATCGCAACTATTCGTGAGACGACTAGTAATTTCCAGTTGATCGTGTGGACATTATAGAGGCGAAATTTAGAGGAAGTTTCACTAAAATAATTTAATCAAGTCGTGTTTCGTTCAACGATTTTGTCACCATAAAGGTATTTTTCTATCACCATTTGGGTTCTTCTTCGTAAGGATCCTGTTTAAGGAACCGTTTTTATTTTTCGCTACCCTTTATTTTTGTTTTCGGTTCCTTACACTGGTATCATAGCGGTTTACGAAGTCCCAATTGGATTATTTTCAATGCACCGTTTCTGATTTTAAAGCATGTTATATCTCGATTTATATATTTGTTGAATGAGACTCATGCAATATCTGATTTATATATTTGTTGAATGAGATTCATGCTATATATAATTTATATATTTAGTGAACGAGATTCTCATATTCACTTTCGTAATCATATTAATCAGAATTGTCTGAAGAGTTACGTTATGGTGGATACGGTTTTGCCAGTTATGATTCCAAAAAAGCAGTGGTGGATACATTTCTATTTTGACAAAACCTCGGCTTTAGTTATGTCATGACAGAGCTCAGTTTTGACTCTATTTTCACATGACTGTTTGGCTCTGTATTGGCAGAAGCTACACATGGTTTTGTTCTTTACTTGACAAAGACTATTTTCGACAAAAACCATGAGATTTAAGGCTTCAAGGTTTCATCTCCATTTAGTTCTAAATCTTGAACGGTACCACCGTAAATCTCCCTAGCGTAGGGCTTTAATTCGTAAACCCCGATTTTATATGCTCATTATGTTTATTTGTTGTGTTATTTTGAATAACATGTTGAATGTATTATTTGAGCATGGTGCATAGTTATAGCTCTTATGACCATTAGTGTTTTATTTTATAAGTTGTAATTTATTAAATACGACTTGCATGTCGTGTCTTTCTCTCTATTCTAATTGTACATTTTCTTCTCACCTCACTCCCCTCGAATGTAACTCGAGATTTCTACCAC
Organism: Apocynum venetum; assembly: GCA_019593545.1. Taxonomy (NCBI): domain Eukaryota; kingdom Viridiplantae; phylum Streptophyta; class Magnoliopsida; order Gentianales; family Apocynaceae; genus Apocynum; species Apocynum venetum. The sequence goes on from SRSM01000149.1 coordinate 3,115,197, forward strand.
ATTGAAATTATGTATAGTTATAAGGCTGATGGTGATTAACAATGGAGACAAAGACAAGATGGTCATACAAGGAAAAATTATGGAGGTGCTTGAAGAAGTTTTACCCCTAGGTTGACCTTTTCGATTCTCTCATTCGCTTGAGAGAATTGATGTAGATTAGGCTATAACTATGTCACTTTTATTTTTTGCGATTTTATGTATAAGATGCATATGTCTATGTCTATTGATTTTTTTTATAAAGAAGATTAAAAAATGGTGAGATCATTATACAAAAATCCCTCAAAGAATTAAATATATTAAATCAAAAGCCTTTCAATGTATTGCCCTCGTCAAAAACCTAGATGGAACTTATATAGATTTGCCAAAACAATATATATATGTTCTATCTTGGTAACCATGCGACATAATAAACGTGATATTCAAAAGGCTGACATTGGGTATGACTTAACTAGGTCATCTCAATTGGATTGGGGACTTACATGTAATGCATTGGGTGATTTATATGATGAATATTAACAAAAGTTGTTTGCCCAATTTCCAAGAGTTGTATATGATGCAATTGGCTAAAGAGTTGCCTACCTAAATAACTAAGTTTGAGTGATTAGCCAAAGTTGACTCAAAATTATGTGAAATATGGATCTTGGCCCACTAGAAAATTCTATAGTAGAATTTCTGAATTAATATATACATACGAGGCTTATTAATTCAAATAAAAATAGTATGAGTATCATTCAATTTATATGGTCGAATTAAATTATATACATATTGAAAGCATGCTATTTATTTTGTAGATTACCATGACAACAAACACATTCGACATATTATGAATGGGTTTTCCTGGACAAACTGACTAGGTATTCCTAGACTGGTACAAAAACTTGAGAATAGTCTCAAGCAAGAGAGAAAATTGTATGTCCTTGAGCAATCCTTTCCTGAGCCACCTGCAACAAATGCTCCAAGAACTGATAAGGATGCTTACAAGAAGCATCAAGATGACACTTTAGATGTCGCATGCCTTATGCTTGCTACTATGAATCCTAAGCTTCAAAAGCATCATGAGGAGATGAATGTTTTCAATATGATAAAACATCTCAAACAATTCTATAAAGGGCAAGCTAGACAAGAGAGATTTGATGTCTCTAAAGCCTTATTTGGAAGCAAAATGACATATGGTACTCTCGTTGGAACACGTGCTCCAAAAATGATAGGTAGTGTTGAAAGTCTGGAGAGATTGGGATATCCACTAGGCCAAGAATTGACTACAAATGTAATTCTGCAATCGTTGTCTGAGAGTTACAATCAATTTGTCATGAACTACAACATGAATGAAATTGAAAATCCCCTGCCAGAACTTCTAAGCATGTTAAGAACTGCTTAAACAAACATGAAAAATGCCAAGTCCAACACTATTATGATGGTTCAAAAAGACAAGAAAAGGGCCAAGGGTAAGTTCAAAGGAAAGAATAAAGACTAAAACCAAACAAAGTTCATCTGAATTAAAACCAAAATGTGGTGTGGCTAAGGAAGGAAAATGTTTCCATTGTGGTGAGATCGGCTATTGGAAGAGAAATTGCAAAGTTTATTTGGAAGAACTAAAGAAAAATAAAAGAAGTGAGACTTCTCCTACAAGTATTTATATTATAGAAGTAAATTTATCTACTACTACATCATGTGTATTAGATACCACATGTGGTTCTCACATTTGTATAAATGTGCAGGGACTCAAAAGAAGTAGGAAATTGACTAAGGCTGATGTTGACCTACAAGTTAGCAATGGAGCGAAAATTGTTGCTTTAGTTGTAGGAACATATATTTTATCTTTACCTACTATGCTTGAACTAGAACTTGAAGATTGCTATTATCTGTCTTCTATTACTAGAAATATTATATTTATTGCTTGTTTGGACAAGCTTGATTTTTCATTTGTAATAAAGAATAAACGTTCTATTTATTTCAATGGTATCTATATGGTTGCACACATTTAATTAATGGTCTTTATGTTCTAGATTTTGATATGTCTGTCTATAATATAAATAAAATCAAATTATTCAAATCCTACTTACCTCTGGCATTGTCACTTAGGTCATATAAACGAAAAACGTATTATGAGGCTTCATAAAGATGAGTTTCTAGACTTATTTGCTATTGAACAATATGAGACACACGAGCTTTGTTTATTTGGCAAGATGACTAAAGGCCCTTTCACAAAACATAGTGAGAGGTCTAATGATTTATTGGCCATAATACATATTGATGTATATGGACCATTAAATAAGCTAGTTTTTAGTACTTCATTACATTTATTGATGATTTTAGTAGATATGGATATGTGTATTTTATGAGACACAAATTTGAAACTTTTGAAAAGTTCAAAAATTACAAGGAATGAAGTACAAAACCAACTTAGAAAAAATATCAAGATATTTCGATCAGATCAAGGCATAAAATATTTAAACCAAGAGTTTCTTGACTATCTAAAAGAGTTTGGGATAATCTCTCAACTCACTCATCCTGTTACAACTCAATGGAATTGTGTTTCTAAAAGGAGGAATCAAACACTGCTTGACATGGTTCTATCTACGAAGAGTCATGCAAATATTTCAAATTCCTTTTAGGGACATCCACTAGAAACAACTGATTTTACACTGAACCATGCTCCATTTAAATCAGTACAAAAGACACCAAATGAGATATGGACTGGGAAGTGTCCTAGTGTGTCTTTCATGAAGATTTGGGGTTGTGAAGTTTTTGTTAAGTGTCAAGCTTCAAATAAACTTGAACCCAAATCTAAAAAATGTTTTTTTGTTAAGTATCATGTGCAAACCAAAAGATACTATTTCTATAATCCCACTGAGAACAAAGTGTTTGTTGCTTGAACGTGTGCTTTTCTAGAAAAATAATTTATCTCTAGAAATACTAGTGGGAAAAAAGTATATCTTGAAGAAATTCAAGATCAACAACAAAACATTGAAGCTCTAATAGAACTTAAGCAAACATCGCCACCAATTGTTGAGGGACAAGAGTTTGCTCAAGAAACACAACCGCTATGTAGGTCTGTTAGAAATCATCATTTACCAGCGAGATATGCCTTGCTCATAACTCACCATGGTGATGTTCTACTTATAGATCAAGATTAGCCAACAAGCTAACAAGAGGCGGTGTTGAGTCCAGAATCTGTAAAATGGCTTGAGGCATGAAATCTGGAATAGAATCCATGCATACTAATCAAATATGAACCTTGATTGATCCATCTGAAAGGGTAAAACCCATAGGGTACAAATGGGTTTTCAAGAAGAAAACCGACATAGATGGCAATGTACATACATATAAATGGTGATTGGTTGCTAAAGGTTTTCGACAAATTCATAGTAATAGTATTGACTATGATAAGACCTTTTCACCTGTTGCTATGTTCAAATCTATTCAGATTTTGCTTGCGATAGCTGCATTTCATGATTATGAAATTTGGCAAATGGATGTCAAAACCGCTTTCCTTAATGGAAAACTTGAAGAGGATGTGTACATGACACAACCGGAAGGTTTTATCACTCCAAAAAATGCTGGAAAGGTTTGCAAGCTACAATAATCCATTTATGGATTGAAGCAAGCTTCTCGGAACTGGAATCTTCATTTCAATTATGTAATCAATGAGATTGGTTTCATAAAAAAATAAAGATGAAACTTGTGTTTACAAAAAGGTTAAGGGAAGCACAATTGTATTCCTAGTATTGTATATGGATGACATACTTTTAATTGGGAATCACATTCCTACTATACAGTATGTAAATTCTTGGGTTAGGGAATTACTTATCTATGAAAGACTTAGGTGAAGCCACCTATGTGTTACGTGTTAAAATCTATAAAGATAGGTAAACAAGATTACTTGGGATAAACCCGACACGACACGACACGATAGCCACTCCTAACATATATAGACAAAGTTTTAAAACGATTCAACATACAGGACTCTAAGAAAGGGTTCATGCCAATAACATATGGCGTTACTCTTTCAAAGAATCAATGACTTACAACTCATGATGAAAGACATTGTATGAGTAAGATTCCATATGCATATGCTATTGGGTCTATTATGTATACTATATTAAGTATTCGCCCTGATGTCTAGTATGCTTTGAGCATGACAAGTAGGTACCAAGTTGATCCTGGTGAACGTCAATGTATTGTTGTCAAGAATATACTTGAGAAGGACTAATGATACATTCTTGGTATATGAAGGTATGAAAGAGCTCATTATAAAAGGTTACACAAATGCAAGCTTCCAAACTAATAAAAATGATTTCTATCGCAATTTGGATTTGTGTTTTGTCTAAATGGTGGTGTTGTAAGCTGCAAAGTTCAAAGAAAGAGACAAAGGCCGATTATATAGTTGCTAGTGAAGCAGCTAAACAAGTTGTTTGGATCAAGAAGTTCATCATTGAGCTTGTGGTTGTACCTAGTATTGCGGAGCCTATAGAACTCTATTGTAATAACAATAAAGCCATTGCACAGGCTAAATAACCCAGATCTCACCAGCGATCCAAACATATATTTCGGCACTTCCATCTTATCCGAGATATCAATGATAGATGAGATGTGAAGATAAGTAAAGTACAGACAAATGATAACATTGTTGTCCCATTGACAAAGCCTCTGACGCAACAGAGACATGATTGCCATACTAGCTCAGTGGGTATTAGATACATGAGTGATTAGGTTTAGGATTATTGACATGTATCATATGATGATGTTTTTGTTAGACATTATATCATGCTAATATTGCGTTTTAATGGAAATTACATTTTATCATGTTTTTGTTTTATATATGCGTTACATAATTATAATAACGTCCCTGGAATAATTACGAATTATTCTTAAATGTCCCTAGTCAAGTATTATTGTGAATTGGGATAGCAATAATGCATTGAGACTAGTATGTGCAGTGATTGATGATGACAAGGAGTTGTCATGGATATGTGATATCAAGTCAACACATAGGTAAATGTAAGAATAATGAGAACACTGCATGGTTTGCTATATTAATGTCATAAGTATTTCTCAATGTGGCAATGTTGTATGTTATCCTTAGACTTGAAATCTTCATAGTTTCCTACATGACAAGTTGTGCACTTTAATATGGGCAAACGTCACTTGAAACAGGGTGGACTATAAAGGTCGTAACTGGGTATGCTGCAAGCCATGAAGAGGAATGCGCATGATCAAGATAGGATTTGTCCCTATTATATAACAAGAGAGATATCGTGGGCCCATTGATTGAGTAAGACTAATATGCATGACCGTGCTTAAATGGATTGATATGAGATATCAATTTGTTTTGTTTCAATTAGTTTACTCAAGAATCAAGAAATTTATTGATTGAACATCTCAAGTATGACAAATTCCATGACTTGTGTTCAATCGAGATATCGTGGACAAAGGGATTAAATTACATGGCAACATTGGTTACAAACATGATTATATTGAATCATAATATTCTTGTAACTTAGGTAACAATTATGTGTTGCTAGACACAGCTCATTGTTTGTGATGTTAGAAATTTATTTTTAGTGTCACTACTAACGTTACAAGAACCTAATGGGTCACACACAAATCGATTGGATGATGGAACTAACAAAACTTGCTTTTAAGTAATTGGTCTTAGTACAAGTGAGAGGTTGTTGAATTATGCCCAAAGACCAATCACTAAACCTATTCAAATTCGAATAGAATAAAAGAGTTTGATTTGATAAAGATAAACTCAAGTTTGACTTGAGATCAAACTCTAAAGGATGTTATGTTTATTTAGTTATTAAAAGTGTTTTATAACTAGTAGAGACAGTTAAATACCACGTAAAAAAAAAATATTGCTAGAGATATCCTAAAACTCGGTGATACCACACGAGAAAAAAGACAATCTCCATCACAACTATTCGTGAGATGACTAGTAATTTATAGTTTATCGTGTGGATACTATAAAGGCGAAATTTAGAGGAGGTTTCGCTAAAAGAATTCAATCAAGTCGTGTTTTGTTCAATGATGTTGTCACAGAAAGGTATCTTTCAATCACCATTTGGGATCTCTTTCGTAAGGATCCGGTTTAAGGAACTGTTTTTAGTTTCTGCTGCCATTTATTTTTGTTTTCGATTCCATACACCCGTATGATACAAAAGCTAAAGAAATGAAAGCAAAAATGGAATGTGACTTTTGTTTACGTTTGGGTGTTTGCTCAAAATTCGCCATACTGCAGAGTATATGGATAAGAAAACAAGGGGATAAACTTCTCTTGAAACTTGTCTTGAATATGCATGATTGTATATGAAGGTCTGAGGAAAAAAGAAAAAGATGAAAACTACTATGAAATCATATAAGAACCTTCTAAGATGATTAATTCTGCTTAAATCCTGATAAAGATAATTTATTAATATGCATCAGCAACAGAAAACAGAATTGACATTTTCAGTTTATTCCCTCCTCGTGAGAGCTCTGAATCTAATAAAAATAGAATAACTGGGCAATGATGAGGAAGCTAGCAAATATTAAAAAAGACTTTGAAATTGGTGGCTTTACGTGTTAATAATATATACAACAAAAAACTATTCTGCAACAAGAATGCAGGCAAGAGAATTCCAATGCAGTTCTCACCATGCATAAAAACCAGAATCCAGAATGTCTGAAAAGTCAACATTTCCAGAATCCATAACAATTGTGGATTCTATTATGAACTTATATAGCTTGACTACAACGTAGGAAAAAAGCATTGATAAAAACCAGAATGTCCCCGTGCTATTAAGGTCATCCAAACCTATTCTTGTGTTCAGAAAACAACAAACATAGTGATCATTTCAAAGAAACCAATCACCAGGGGAAGTGTTACAACAATGGCAAAGCAAAAGATCATTCAATTTTTCTTGGCCTTTGTGGTTTTAACTTGTACAGAAATTTAACCATCATCTCCATGTGTTTCAGTCTCAGCTCCTATCTCCCTCCCTCCACTACCTGCTTCAGCTGCCCCTTCCAAACCACCCCAGCCACCGGAAGTAATTCCACCATCATCAGAGCCTTGTGCACCAACACCAGCTACCTCACCTGCTCAAGGAATCAAAGGGGCATATTGGCCTTCATGGCTTGATGGAGCTTTAGCCCCTTCAGATATACCTACTTCATTTTTCATACATCACTTCTATGCTTTTGTTGTGCCTAATGTAACATCTTATCAACTGGTCATCACTCCATTAGATGAACAATGGATGAGAGATTTCACAACTACTCTTTGAGAAAAATCATCTTCTCTCAAGGTTTTTTTATGGTCTTCATGACCACTAATATCAATTAATGTAACCTACATTTCAATTAAAACAAGTTGTAATTAGGATGTTATAACCAAAGTTATAACTCCTAAATTAAGGACCACTAGTAACTCCTTAGTGTAACTCTTTTTTTATTAAAGACCACTACCTCCACTAACTTAGAACATGGAGGTGAGTTATATGAGTTACATAAGTTTCATATGTTACAAGAGTTACAAGAGTTATAAGAAGAAGAATTAAGAAGCCCTACTAAATGACCTATGATGGGAAGTGTCATACTATTGCCTATAAATAGGGTCCTTGGTCCCTCTCTCTACTTGATAAAGTTGTGTGTTATCCCATCACTATACACAAACATAAAAGAGAGTTAGGAGAGGGAAGATCAAGAACCATCTTTGTTCATCATGTCTCAAGGTACAAGAGATATATTATATCTTATATTATTCATGTTTGAGTATGACTAATGATCTTTTTATTTTCTAACATGTGGTATCAAGAGCCATAATTGAAGTCATACTCTTAAATTATTTGATTTATGAATTTTATGTTTGCATTCATAGATATACTTCTAAGTTACATTCAATGTGATTCTTATTAGTTTTGTTAATCACTTTAAGAAGTATATTATATATATTATGATGTGCTCTATTATCTTACATTTTAATATGATGTTTTATTTTTTGATCTACTAATATATCTTTCTTCAAGCATCATATTCTTTGATTTCAAGATTGAAGTAAAATATTTCCAGCCACATTAATGTATTGTTTGGCTATGAAAAGTTTAATACAACCATTATTTATGGAGTTTTGGTTGATGAGGTTGTGTCACCGAAGTGACTCAATTAAAAAAAAAATATATATATCAACTAATATTGATGGTTGTATAAGCATTATGGTTATATTAATTATAGATTATGTATTACCCAAAGGTGATATATTTTCTATAGTTATTTTTATGATAGATTTGTTATTTACCCAAAGGTATATAACATATGGATCTTATAAATTGTGGATTATAAGTGAATAATGGTTACTCACTTATTTTAGAGTTAATCCCTAGCATGTCAACTTTTCAACCCAAAGGTAGAAAAGCTTGGTGATGCACTAGATTACTCTTAATATGTAATCTTATGATTTTTCTTGTGTAAATTTTCAGCAATTACTCCAACATCATTTTCAGGTGGTTTAGCTAACATTCCAGAGTTGAATGGGACCAACTATTCAGATTGGAAAGACCAAGTTCTTATCACCTTAGGGTGCTTAGACTTGGACTTATGCTTAAGGATCGATGAGCCACCACTACTCACTTTAGAAAGTTCTGAGGTAGACAAGGCAATCTTTGAGACATGGGAACGTTCCAACCGCCTAAGCTTGATGATTATTAGAAGCAAAATTGCAAAACATATTCGCAAATCAATTCCGGAATCCACAAAGGCAAAAGAATTCATGGCTTCCATTGAAAAACAATTTAAAACTTCTGACAAAGCATTGGCAGGTACGCTTATGGCTACTTTGACTACTAAGAAATATGATGGGACTAATGGTGTGCGAGAACACATTTTGGAAATGAATAACTTGGCAGAACAACTTAGAACTTTGGAAATGACTATTTCTGAGTCATTTTTGGTGCAATTTGTGCTCAATTCTCTTCCTCATGAGTATGGTCCATTCAAGATCACTTATAATACACAAAAGGACAAGTGGACTATGAATGAACTCATTTCAATGTGTGTGCAAGAAGATGAGAGATTGAAAAGAGAAGGATTGCATGCGGTCCATATGGTCTCTCAAAGTCATAAAGGTGATAGACTTAAAAAGACCAAGAAAAAGGGTTTTAAACCACCATATAAAAGTAAAGGTGAAACTGCATCTGTCGATGGTGGTGTGAACATAAGATGTTATTTTTGTAAATAGAAAGGATATAAGCAAATAGATTGCTTGAAACGAAAGAATTGGTTTTCAAAGAAAGGTAATTTCCTTTCATTTATGTGTTTTGAGACCAATTTGATTAATGTTCCTTCCAATACTTGGTGGTTAGATTCTGGTGCAACCATTCACGTATCTAATAACTTGCAGGGATTTCTTACAACCTGTCAACCAATGACAAAGGAAAAGACCATAATGATGGAGAACAAAAAATTGTCAAAAGTTGAAGCCATTGGAACCTATAGACTTATTATTGATTCTGGCTACTTTCTTGACCTTCATGATACCTTTTATGTATCTTCTTTTTCTAGAAATTTGGTTTCTTTGTCTCGTTTAGACTTGATTGGTTATGCCTTTCATTTTAAGAATAAATCACTTGTTATTTTCAATAAAAATGTTGAGATTGGTTGTGCAGTTCTGTTTGATGGTTTATATCAATTAAATCTTGATTCTTCTTTCTCTAACTCCCTTCTTACCCTGCATGTGAATGTTAATGTTGGCACCAAAAGAAGTCATAATTCATAAACTTCATCTATGTTGTGGCACAAACGCTTGTGTCATATTTCTAAAGACCGACTTCAGCGATTTGTAAAGGATGGAGTTTTACAAACTCTAAACTTTATGGATTTTAGTACTTGTATAGATTGCATTAAAGGTAAGCAAACTAAAAGTACAAAGAAAACTGCCACTAGAAGTTCTGGACTTCTTGAAGTTATTCATACTGATATTTGTGGACCTTTTCCTTCCTGCATGAGTGGAGAAAAATATTTTATCACCTTTATTGATGATTTTTCACGTTATGGTTATATCTATCTGATTAAAGAAAAATCTGATGCCTTGACTATATTTAAAATTTTCAATGAAGAAGTGGAAAATCAGTTAGATAAGAAAATTAAAATTGTAAGATCTGATAAAGGTGGTGAATATTATGGCAAATACGACGAATGTGGTCGTAATTTAGGGTCATTTGCTAGATTCCTTCAAGAAAATGGAATTATTGCGCAATATACAATGCCAGGAACGCCTCAGCAGAATGGTGTTGCTGAAAGGCGTAATCGAACATTGTTGGATATGGCTCGTAGTATGATTAGTGGCTCAACTCTTCCAATATTTTTGTGGAATGAAGCTATTAAGACAGTCATGTATATATTAAATAGAGTTCCTACAAAGGTTGTTTCTAAAACACCATTTGAATTATGGGTTGGTAGGAAACCTAGTTTAAATCATATACATATTTGGGGTTGTCCGGCTGAAGCTAGACTTTACAATCCACATGAAAAGAAATTGGATCCGAGAACCATTAGTTCTTTCTTTATTGGTTATCCAGAAAGATCAAAAGGTTATCGATTTTATTGTCCTAATCATTCTACGAGAATTATTGAAACCAATAATGCAAAATTATTGGAACATGAAAATAATAGTGGGAGTAATAGAAAAAGAGAAGTGAACATTAATCCTGAACAAAATAACTCTAATGATTCTCCCATTTTAGATACTCAAGGGGAAAATATTCAGGATTTTTCATCACTTCATAAAGAAAATTCTATTTCTATTGATCAATCTAAGAATTTAAGTATACAAAGTAATCCTCAAAATTTGCGCAGATCTGAAAAGCAAAAGAAATTTGCAATTTCGGATGATTACTTAGTGTTCTTGCAAGAACTAGATGAAACTGGTATTTGTGAAGATCCATTGACGTTTTCACAAGCCATGAGTAGTAGTGAATCTAATAAATGGATGAATGCTATGAAAAATGAAATGACATCTATGAAAACTAACCAAGTTTGGGAATTGGTTGAATTATCTAATGATTTTGTCCCCATTAAGTGCAAATGGATCTTTAAGACCAAGAGGGATTCAAAAGGTAATATTGACCGTTATAAGACTAGGTTGGTTGCAAAAAGATTCACTCAAAGAGAAGGTATTGACTATAATGAGACTTTCTCTCCTGTTTCAAAGAAAGACTCATTTAGAATTCTCATGGCATTAGTAGCACATTTTGACTTAGAGTTGCATCAAATGGATGTGAAAACAGCTTTTTTAAATGAGAATCTAGATGAAGAAATCTATATGGAGCAACCCGAAGGTTTTGAGGAATATGGAAAAGGACAGCTAGTTTGCAAGCTTAAAAAGTCTATATATGGTCTTAAACAAGCTTCTCGTCAGTGGTATCTTAAGTTTCATGATACAATTACTACCTTTGGTTTTCAAGAAAATACACTTGATGATTGTGTATATCTAAAGGTCAGTGGGAGTAATTTCATATTTTTTATTTTATATGTAGATGATATTTTACTTGCAACTACTGATTTGAGTTTATTGCAAAACACTAAAAATTATCTTTCAAAGAATTTTGACATGAAGGATATGGGAGAAGCATCCTTCGTACTTGGGATTGAGGTTTTTAGAGATAGATCTAAAGGTATTATTGGATTATCTCAAAAATCTTTTATAAACAAAGTTCTTGAAAGATTTCAAATGCAAAGTTGTTCTCCAAGTCCAGCCCCTGTAGTCAAAGGTGATAAATTTGAAAGTCGATCTCCTCAAAATATTTTTGAGAAACATCAGATGGAAAAAATTCCATATGCATCTGCCGTGGGAAGTCTAATGTATCTACAAACTTGCACACGACCAGATATTTGTTTTGCAGTTGATATGCTTGAGTAGTTCCAGAGTAATCCAAATTTAGATCACTGGAAAGCAGTCAAAAAGGTGATGCGGTATCTTTAAGGTACTAAAGATTATATGCTCACCTATAAACACAATGATCATCTTGAAATTGTTGGATACTCAGATTCTGACTTTATAGGTTGTCAAAAGTCTATGAAATCTACCTCAGGATATATTTTTATGTTAGCTGGAGGAGCCATTTCATGGAAGAGTGTAAAGCAGTCTATTATTGCATCTTCTACAATGGAAGCTGAATTTATTACATGTCATGAGGCTACATCTCAAGCAATTTGGTTACATAATTTTGCATCTGGACTTAAGATTATTGATTCTATTGCAAAGCCTATGACCATATATTGTGATAATTCTGCTGCAGTTTATTTTGCTAAAAACAACAAATCCTCTAGTAAATCCAAGCACATTGAGTTGAAATATTATATAGTGCGCGAGAGGATTCAACGGCAAAAAGTGTCCATCATACATCTTAGTACTGAGATGATGCTTGCGGACCCATTTACAAAAGGATTGGCACCGAAAAAGTTTATGGAACATGTTAGTTCTATGGGACTTGCAAGAGAATTGAGGAATTGGACACATTAAAATGTTTGATGTTATTTATTTATTTTTGTGCACATTATTGTAAATAACATCATGGACCATTATGCATTTTTTCCTTATTTTATTTATCTACATTGGGTTACTAAAATGTGATACATGGAAGGAAATATATTGTTATATAATATATAACCACCATGATCCATTTTTAGAAACTTTGTAGAGTAAATATATTTTATGTCTATGGCCATTTAAGAGTGATCTACTTGTAACTTCAACTTTAAGCGGTCATTTGTCCAAGTGGGAGAATGTTAGAATATGGTCTTCATGACCACTAACATCAATTAATGTAACCTACACTTCAATTATAACAAGTTGTAATTAGGATGTTATAACCAAAGTTGTAACTCCTAAATTAAGGACCACTAGTAACTCCTTAGTGTAACTCTTTTTTGATTAAAGACCACTACCTCCACTAACTTAGAACATGGAGGTGAGTTACATGAGTTACATAAGTTTCATATGTTACAAGAGTTACAAGAGTTACAAGAGGAAAAATTAAGAAGCCCTACTAAATGACTTATAATATGAAGTGTCATACTATTGCCTATAAATAGGGTCCTTGGTGCCTAAAGTTGTGTGTTATCCCATCACTATACACAAACATAAAAGAGAGTTAGGAGAAGTAAGATTAAGAACCATCCTTTTTAATCATGTCTCAAGGTACAAGAGATATATTATATCTTATATTATTCATGTTTGAGTATGACTAATGATCATTTTATTTTCTAACACCCCGGACATATCGAAGTAATGCCATTAGAAAGTATCTTGATTTCTTGAATCCCATGTGCTTTGATTACCGTGGCTTTTGGGACACATTAGAAACTGGTGCTCGGGCAGTACTTTATGACAAGTCTAGCAATGTGAGCACCAGCTGTGGGATTCATCTTGGAAATCAAATGGGGTTCCATAAAAGAAGATAGTAATGGGAATGCCATTGTATGGAAGGTCATGGACCTTGAAGGATCCCGATGAACATGGGATTGGAGCTCCTGCTGTGGGAATTGGCCCTGGATTTCAAGGGATCATGCCTTACAATGATATAATGAACGTCAATTATGCAAATAGTAGTTGTTTAGTGTATGATAATAAAACAGTATCGGCTTATTCCTATTCTGGAATCACTTGGATGGGATATGATGACAACAATACAATAGTGAACAAGGTTAAGTTTGCTAAGTCACAAGGTCTTGGTGGATATTTCTTCTGGGTACTTGGTTTTGATGACAAGAACTGGACTATTTCTAAAATAGGTAAATTGACTATAATATTTAGTCTCAGTTGAATTTGAATCTTTACATTTTGGTAAATATTAATACAAATTCACAGTTTCTTTAAAGACCATTTTCTATTCTTTTTTTTTTTTTTTAACCGCACGAACTAAATCAGGTTCCATTTAATTTCTGCAGCTTCCATGGCATGGGATGGAGAAATCTGATTGAAGGAGCAAATTAAAAGTGCAGGGATTGTGTCTTGATTGATTTAATCTTTATCCTGGGATTACGAGAATAACTTCTATTTCATTTGTGTATTTTATATGCCTTTTCTAAAACTTTTACTGCATAAGTGTAACAGAAAAATATTGATTCATGTATTGTAGAGGACTTCTCCATTGCATGGCAATGTTTTAGTGCGTTTATGTTATTTTCTTTTAATTGAATTGACGTTACCTAGTTCTTTAACTAAAAAAAATTTACCTAATCTTGAAAAAGAGTGATGAGAACTGCATGGAGAAATTGAAGGATTTAGTCCCTTACATTATCATGCTTGGAAAATTTGGTCTCTAATCTTGTTTTTATTTTATTTTTATAAAAAACAATTGTTATGATAAGAAGATTTTGTCCTTTTGACCTGAATATTTTGAAACTCTGATCATATCAATGAAAAACATACAAACTACGAAAAAGTTAGGGACCAAATCCAAACATTTGTACAAGTGTAGTTCTAAATTGCCCTTATCACCCCTATCAGATTCGTTGACTAGGTTGGGTTTTCGTTAAATTTTGATACCAAACTTACTGATTGTAAAAATGTTAGGGACAGAACATATAAAGATTAATAATATTAAGGATTAAATCCAACAATAATTCGAATCATATGTTACTTCAAACAAGAAAATAATAGTTTTCTTTTTTTCTTCAGCATTTTTTAATGATTTCATGTTCGTTAAAGGATACCATGAATTTTAGAAATTTTCTTTTATTAACTACTACACGTAAACTTCATAAAAAATAAGCAAGAGGTTATAGAAAAATACATAAAAGGAAAAAAACAAAACAAAAAGAGAATGTAAATGTTGATAATTTCTTCAAAGCTCAATCATGATATTGTACTTGAAAGATACATCGTCCATGAGGATTACTCAATATCTCCACAACTCCGAAGCTGCCAAAAAGAGCAAAAAGAACAATCATTTACATATTCATGGCTGAAAAAAAAAAACAAAGAAAAGCAATCCCACAAACATAAAACTAGTGATATATAACAGTATCAATCAATTTCACACTTTGATAGTATAATCTTGGCAAGTACCTGTTCTAGAGATTTCTGAGTTCTGATCATAGCTCAATGCCCAGAAGAAGTAGCCACGAATGCCCATAGCCTGAGCATATCCAACCTTTACAGCAACTGACCTTCGATCATCATATCCAATCCAAGTCTTCCCATCAAGTGCATACGTAGAAACTGTTTTCGCATCAAACACCACCGTTGCATTATTCTTGGAGATATATTCCTCAACTTCAAAATAAAACAAGATTCCGGTGCCGCCATCGCCACCGGGCCCGACATCAACAGCCGGAGCTCCGATTCCATCGATGTTAGGATCCTTAAGTGTCCATGTCTTTCCATATAATGGTAATCCCATCACCAATTTGCTTTTCAAAATTCCAGCCTTAAGCCAAGAGCCCAGACCATAGCTCGTGCTCACATTGCTGTTTGGGGAAAATAATGCTGCATGGGCCCCCGTTGCTGACGTGTCCCAAGAGCCGGCATAGTCGTAGTTCATGGCGTTGACCCAGTCTAAATTCTTGTTCATTGAAGCCACTGGATATGATCTAACGGTTGTGTCAAGAAAAAAGCTATTAGCAAAGTACACTGCTGCACTGAGCAAGATTTGTGGTCTGTATGTTTCTTTAGCTTCTCTTTCAATTTCAGCCCTCCAATCATCAAGTAAGTAGCTGAAATAATCCATTTCTTGTGGGTCCCTTGGAGATTCCCAATCAAGATCAATTCCATCAAACCCATATTTTCTAGCTACTTCAATGCTAGAAAGAACGAAAGTCTTGCGACTTGAGGGGTTTGATGCTATCCGGGCATATAAAGCCGGATCCGCCCCACCTCCAGCGATGGAATAGAGGGCCTTTAAAGGAGGATTCTTGGCATGAAGGGTTGAGGTGAAGTTCAAAAGCAATGAAGCAGTTGAACTATCAATCTCAAACTTGTATGTGTTCGCATTTGGACCAAGAAATGAATAGTATACATGGGTATACAAAGTTGAATCTATGGCTGATGGTGGGAAATCTGAATTACGCCCCGAAGGCCAGTAGGCACCTTTCATGGCCTGAGATGAGGCCATCATAAGAAAACTAGAGCTAAAGCTCAAGAACAATAGATAAGTGGACAGAATTGTGGTCTCCATGTTGGACTTGATTCTTTTTCTTAATGCCAAACTTTGATGTGGATTTGGTTGACATTTATAGAGAGAAAATGTCTCATGGGAGTGCAACGTATGTTTTTTTTTCTTTGTAACCTGGTTTTGGCCTTTTGGGATTCGAATTAATTATGAATTGCTTACATGGGTGATTTTGGAGGGTTGAAATTGTCCAAGAACAAAAGATTGGGAATGGAAATTTGATTTCATATTGCCTTGTAATATGACTAATTCTCATTAGGGGCGTTCATTCGATTTTTTGATTCTGTTTTTTATTTTTTATTTTTTTATTTAGACAAATCGAATCAAACCGTATTACCTATATTACGATTTTTCAATTTCGGTTTTCGGTTCAATTCGGTTTTAAATCGAAATTACAAATTTTTTATTTTTTTTACAAAAAAAAATAAAAATCAATGAGTTTAAAGAAATATGATTAAATGAAATGATGATGCCAAATGCACACACACATTCAAACAATAGGCAAAAGAAAGAAACTTTATCTTCTAAACAATTAAATCATATCATCATATTCTCTACACATTTTCAACAAGAAAAATATCGAAAAGTATTCATAATATACCAAAAGATGATGAATGAACTTCTTTTACAATACCTAGTCATCATCCTGTAGATAACAAAAGCACAAACACTTCAAATAGCAAAATACAAAGAATTAAATAATTTTTTTAAGTAAATAAATGTGGTTAACACTAATTAAAAGATTTTTTTAAAAAAAATCAGTTTTTCAGTTTAATCGAAGTTTCTAAAATTCAAACAAAAAATCGAACCATAATTTTGAAAAATTTCGATTAGCCTAAATAAATAAATCAAAAAATCGAAATACCAAACCATTTTTAAAATTTCGTTTTGATTCAATTTTTTAACACCCCTAATTCTCTCATTACTCAAAATTAAACACGCTCACAAAATTGAATACTTGATTATTTACTCAAGTAAATCAAGTACTCCTTTTAATAATAGAAAAGTTATATTTGTATTAAATAAAATAAATTTTTAAGTAATTAGATTATTTCTTTAAACTGTATGAATGCTAGATAACTAATAAATTATTAATTTATCAATTATTTATTTAGCACTAAATTAATAAAAATTTGTGTGGCTTCAAGGTTATTAATTTATATAAGGTTTCACTACAATTATACTTTGTGGGATAAAACTTAAAAGTTTGTTTATACTAGTATTATGATTCAAAGCTTACTTAGGAGGGTGATAGGTCAAGCAACGCATGATTGAGTAGGTAGGTATATATATATATATATATATATATATATATATATTCAATATTCTTCATACAATTTATGATTTCAATATATATATATATATATATATATTCAATATTCTTCATACAATTTATGATTTCAATTTCAGAAAAGAATCTTAACACAAAGTTAAAATATCGATAAGGAGAAATTTTGTTCAAGTGGAAAATGTGATTACTTTACCCACCTTCGACTCATGCTAACTATTAATTGCTCCTCCATGTATAAAAAAGGAGTTGAAATCTTGGTATGGTGGGATAGTTCGACTACCAATGAAAGATCCCTTTTAGCAAGGAAAACAGGGGTTTGTATACTTTATGAGGGTACATTGAACTTTTGGAGTTGGTAATCTTCAATATTTGTCATAATTTGGACATGCAGATTATTTAATAAAATTGTATAGTTTATAGAGTTTTTGGAAAAAGGACTAAGATACCCTTTGTGGATATTTTCAGCAATAGTTTTACTCTAAAAGGTTTTCATCCTTTATTGCTTGAAACTGTTCGAGCACTGTGACTTGTGAGAGGTTGCCATTACCCAAATCCAATTACTTTAAAAACTAACCGAAATAATCAAAACTTTACATTTAATATATAAATAAATGAACAATCAATCAATTAGTCATGACTCAAGATTATTGTTTGAATAAAAATATTATAATTTCAATTTTTACTTTTCTGATTTATCAAAAGATGAACCAAAATTTTGCATATAATTTCAAAATTGAATTGAATTCCAATAAAATTGGACTAGAACAAAATTTGTGTATGTTTTTATTTTGATTTTCAGTTTAAATCAAACAGTGACCATTTTAGAAATAAAAAAAATAAACATTGAATAAAACAAGGGTATACAAACTATATAATATAATAAATATTACTTTAATTCCATATCACAAAAAAAAAATCCTTAAAATATATAGGCATTTGAGATAAAAGAAGAATTATAGGAATTGTATTAATCAAAATGTAGGGTTCATTTTTCAATAATGGCCAGTAAAATTAGGCTTTAAGCCTAAAAGAACTAAAATATTATTGCTCCTCATATGGTGCGTGCCGCTGAGGACAACTTCCTATCAAATGAATTGGTTGAAACTATTGAAAATGAACAAATATTTCATTACTTGATGTTGACCAAATTTTGGTACTTTGTTGTTGAAAGCTAGCATTTTGAATTTGCCTGCCTGTCTCTTCTATAACTTGTTATTCTAAACATCATTTAGAAAATAAAAAACTCAAAAGTGATGGATCCGAATAATTTATTTCCCTTTTAGGATAAGATTTAGGTTGATTTTTTATTTTTATAAATCACGAATCAAAATTTTAATTTTTGGACGAATACTTCAATGATTTAGAACATAGTTGCGCTAGGAATACTGATATTGAAAATATGGGCAAATATCCCAATTTAGTCCCCTAATTTCTTTTGGACTATTTGGTTCTTCATGATTATAATTTTGGAACCCTTTTTATCCTTGATGTTTTTTTCTTAGACCATTCATCATTATAGTGTTCGATGATTATTTTAATTTTTTTGAGTTCTTAATATTTTTTCATGTGAATTACTAGATCATTTCATCGGGAGAGACTAATAATTGACCCAAAAAACCAAAATTGTATAAAAGACATTAAGGCCTAAATAGGGAATTAATCAGAAAACATATTTAAAATGTTTAAGTTTGTCTTTTTGAGTATTTCACATTCTGAAAACCATAATTTTTCTCAACTATAAATTAGGTATTTGATCATTTGACCTTTCACCTTTGTTTTTTTTTTTTTTTTTTGTTGCAGTTATGAATTAGAGATTTTATTTGTATATATAATTTATAACCCAAGTTTTTTGTTTTTTTTTAATTTTAAAAAAAACGTAAAATAGAACACGCTCAGCCGACTGCCAAAGATTTCTTAGAAATCAAGAAAATAAAATAATCATTAATTGGATTATTTACATCATTGGAGAAGTAAGCAGATTACGTCAAAGGCAGTACTTTCAAAATGGTCAAGGCATGAAAAAAGCCGTCCGGATAAACAAAAAGTTCTAAAACACAAAATGATGAATGTTAAGTTGTAACTAATGCTTTCAGCTTTTTATTTATTTACTCTTTCTTGATCGTGACTCATTCAACATGTTTTTTTTTTCCCTTTTATTTATTGAAATATTCGGCAAATAAACTATCACTTTTCAGTAATTTTCTTGTTTTATTACACTAATTAAGGCATCCTTAATGCTTCATTGTCAATATTAGAATATATATAATTAACAAGAGTATTGGTTGGTTTAACCAAGGAGCGCCATGATTAAAGGCATGTACTCAATAATTAATGGAAAGTAAGTAGTGAACCACAGCTATGAATACTTCATATTTTGAGAGAATCTTTAGATTTGCATACGGAAACATGTTTAAAAAAAAAACACATAAAAACTTCATAATTGACCATATAATAATTACCCTTTGTTCTGATTTTTGATTTTGTCACCAAAACTTTCCCAATTTAATGAATAAGAAAGAAAATTTTTAATCAAGATTTGACTAGAGAACTTCTAGTCTATTCCTAATTCAAGATGCTCGACTGATGGTTGTCATCATATATATATATATATATATATATATATATATAGATAGAGGCTATTAACCCTCAAAAGCAATTACTAAATTCGTACGAAATAGGATTTCCTTCCATCAAAGAAATTAGATATCTAATTAGATTGCAAAACCAATTAAGATTTGACTATCTAATAGGAAGATATTTAAGAATTGACTAACTCACAAAACCAATTAGAATTCAACCAAATCTTTAATTGAAATATTCTAGAATATTTGATCAAATATCTAATTAGATATTTTCAACATTTAAATTAATCAAATAATATGAATCACATTATGTCTCTAAACAAGACAATTCTAACAAAACAAACGGCAGTCAAATTTTTCCACTCGTCCACTTCAAATCGTTTATCATACAAGCTTTTAGTGTCATCTTTCGTAATATAAAAAGAAAGGCTCTTTGTATAATTTAGATATTTGAACATATTATTTTAAAAAAAAAAATTTAAAAAAACTCTCATTATAATTAATAGAAATACTACAGAAGATGACATGTAAATTATAAATAAGGATTCAAAACTATTGTTGGGGAGGAAATTTAAGGGAATGAATATACAGCAAGAACACTTAAAAACTCTCTATATCTTTGAAGCTCTAAGTATGTGTATTTATTTGTAAGAATGAGTAATACCAGACTTTATGAGATCATAATTTGTAAATGTGATGCCTCATTCAATATGGGAAATATGTAAAATTATGTTATGATATATTATAATGAGCCTAATTATTCATTGTTAATTTAAAATATTTATTTTGGTATATTGAACACGATTGTTAAGTAATTTATATAAAATTGGGGAAAAAGGTTTACATTTCTTTTCCATTTGAAAAGATGTGCCGTTAAAAAGTTCAGATTTTAACCTTCCACCAAATTTGCCATTAAGATCTTAATGAAAGTGAAAAAATTGGACATTTTAAAAGTTTAAACTTAAGATGTTGACCTTTTCTAATTGAATGATAAATATTGGATTTTTATATAATTTGAGAGTCAACTACATTAATTACAACTTAGTTAACTAATTATATAAATGAATAGTTATCCTTATGTCTTTTTTCTAAAAAGATTGGTATAAGAAATAAAGTTAACCTATTTTATAATGCTCATAGCAATGGTTATCATAATATATAAAAAAATATTTAGTTAGTAGAGTAATTGTAAAAGCAGTGTCAATTCACGTAATAATTAGTATATTGAAACTGATTTAAGTGATCTTTAAAAGCTATTACAAGATGATCACATTGATTTAATAAGTTATTTAGTTTTTGAAATATTTTCTTTATAGTATTTATACCTCTAAAAAAACGTAATGAGAAAAGTTTATTGAGTGTATGATTTACTAAGGAAAACACAACTGCAGCAACCTACAAATGCAAGATCCAAACCTAAACAGAACACAGGGGAAACAACAAGACCCAGCAACACAGCCACTAGAGTCAACACAGAACAAGCGCAGAAGAACTATCTAAAAATTCATGTAACTCTTGAACTATCTAAAAGTTCTTAAATTTGCTTTTAAACTTTTAAAATGTTCAGATTTTACATTCCATTAAGATCTATTGGAAAATTTGAATGGCAGGTTAAAGTTTTTTACAATTAGAATGCAAAGACGATTTTTTTAAAACACACACACACACACACATATATATATATATATATATATATATTAGATGCAAAAATTATTTTTGAATAATTCAAATTTCTCCTTAGTATTTTGACTTTATTTTATATGATGGTACGAACAATTTGAAACCACCCCTCATATTGATCATAAATTCTGAAAACATTAACAAAAATTATTATTTGTGATTTTTGTGTGAGATTTTTTCAAAAGATGTGATGCAAAATCAAGATAATTTTACACTTCATCTGATTAAAAGACCTCTTATTCTTATACAGAGTTAGAAAGGAAATTCTCGTGCCCTTCCTTATAATTATAAAAAGATAAAGATAACCCACCTACCTCAATGCATGTCGAGATAGCACTATGGTTTGTTAGCGGTGAAGTAGGATAATAATCAATAGTGACATAAATAGTTTTTTTTTTGGTTTTTCTATCTCGAGAGTTTACACCGACTAATCTCACAAGGAAAGCTACACAAAGCACCTTATGACATAAGACCAATGAGGGATAGTTAAACCAATCATCTACCCCGCCATAAATAGTTTTTATTTGTCATTGTATAAAAGCAGACTGCATTACTATCTCATTGAATGATTCCAGAAAAGGTACAAAATATATTATACCATTAACATGGGCCAAAGACAATTTTCCTTCCTTCATTAATGAAGAGGGTAGTCAAGTTGTTTTGCTTCACTTCTTTTTTCTTTCTTTCTTTCTTTTCTTTTTTATTTTTTTTTTAAATTTCAATTACTGATGGAAAACTATTCTGCTATACATTAGTGGCAGTAAACTCTTAACAGCACTAGAATGGAATTTAGATTAATTATTTTTTCAAATTCTCACAATCAATAAGAAGGTATTCTAATATTTTTCAAAATTATACATATTTTCATATTTTTAAATTTGTATCATGAATTGAAGGTAAGTCGACCCCCTCTTAACAGATGACTTGTTGATTTTATGCAGTAGACATAGCTAGTTCTCGGTTGAAGCCAATTGCACAATCTGTTAGAAGAATCGGTATGAAACGGCTAATGACAAGTATTTCTTCCACATATCAAGCAAACGACGATAGTAGTTTTGTCCTTATTATTAATACCTTCCTTTCTGTTTTTTTATAATATTTGTAGCAAAAATAAACTTTCATAAAAAAATCTAAAAATTAATGTAAACTTTTAATAGATGTATAAAACATACCCTTCGTAAATCTTCTTAATATTATTACTTTTTCTCTTTCTCTCTTCTAAAGAATCAATAATGGTAGTTGAAAATTTAAATTTCCTAGGTTTTTTTTTTTTTTTTTGTCTTGGAGATGATAAATAGACTCTTTCAATAATTAATTATTAAGAAAGGTAGGATGAGAAAAATATAGTAAATGCTAACTTGATTTCACGACGGGGCAAGTAAAAGAGAAAAGGAAAAATAGTGAAAAATGACTTCAAATTATTTATAATTTTTTAAGTATAGTACTCATTCTCTCTATAAATATAAGTTTCTAAATGACTTTTTTCTTTTTTCAAAATATAAATCATTTTATAAAATTTTATAAATATTTTACTATTGACTTACAATATTATTCTTATTTATTTTTATTTCTCATCTCACCTGATTTTTATTTTCAAGACAACCTTTATTTTTTTTTCTCAAAATTAACTTTCTTTCTCTTTCTTATTTTCAAGTCACAATAATGAAAGGTATTTTAGAAATAAATTTTTTTTATTGATTTGTGTAAAAATGAGTTCATTTACTTATGTTTATTGACGGGAAAAATATATATTTATATATTATCAACTTTTTATATCAACCCATTGCTCGAAAGATAAAATGTTTCCGGTAGTGGTTTTTTTTTTTCTTCTTATTCTCTACAATTCGTTTTTTGTGTACAAACTACCCAAATGTCTATTTACCTTTTTCTTACCAACTTTTTATATCATCCCATTGCTCGAAAGATGCAATGTTTCCGGTAGTGGTTTTATTTTTCTTCTTTTATTTCTTATTCTCTTCAATTCTTTTTTTGTGTACTAACTACCCAAATGTCTATTCCGCCCCCCCCCCCCCTTTACTATGTAATAATTAAACAAAATCCATAAGCTATTTATGTAATATTGAAATTGGAGAGAACATAGTATTTTGACTATTTAACCATTTAATAATTTGTCATATGAAAATCCTGTACGATTTCTCACTGAAAACAACCGCACCTAGAGGCGGAAGGGTATAAAAATTGGTCAAAAATAGTCGATGATATTAAAAAGATAAAGCTTAATAATTAAAAAGTTATAAATAGTTTGAGACCATTTTTTGCCATTTTTCCAAAAGAAAACAACATATGAATCTCCAAATGACAACGAGTGAAAAAAAAAAAGACAGAAAGTAGTTTTGACAACCTTAATAATTGCTAATAATCTCTCTCATATGAGAGAAAAAGAGGCCCATAAAATAGGAAAAAATGACAAAAATATATAAAGAATAAATGCCACATGAACGTTTGACAAAGACAATTAAGATTAACTATAAAATAAATAATACTTCATCCGTTCAAAATTGAATGTTCGCATTTTTATTTTAATTTATTTAAAATTGAATGTCTACTTTATTTAAATAAACATATTTTTTATTCAAAGTTTCATTAATAGCATGTTAGTTTGATGAATTTATATTTTACTAACTCATGATATTCACTACTCATTACTTTAATTTAAAATATTTGCATTCCACTAACTCATTGTTTGCACAATACATTATATTAATATGAAGAATAATTTGATAAATTAATTAAAATAAAAAATATTCCTTAATTTTTAATATTAACCTTTTAATTCTGGAGGGAGGATAGTAGTCCTTGTTTATGTGATGTATAAGGACTTTATTTTGCTTTATGGAAATCTTATTAAAACTTTATATTTATAAAACAATGTTTTTCTTTTCTCTACTGTTTTAATTTTTTAATGCGTTAAATCAAAAAACTTTTCCTTCACATGCTCAAGCAAATAAAAAAATTCATATAATTTTTTCTATTTTCGTAATATTTTATTTTAATTTTTGAGAGTTAATAAAAAATAAATTTTAATAAAAATTATACTTAAATAAAATAATTGAAAATATGAATGAGGCATATTGAGATAATTGAAAGATTAAGATGATAATTTATTTTTCATGAGATGTTTAAGGAACTTAATGAAATTAAACCTACGAATTATACTATTTTGATCAAATTAAATATATTCGGGAACATATTGCTTCAATTATAAGATTAAGGGGCGTTTAGTGTTATGGATAGAAGATGGATGAGGGTTTAGTGAAATTAACCTAAAAATATATCAATGAAAGGTTTTGTGTGCAATAAAGTTATCCAGTTCTCCAAAAGTATTTAGAAAATTTTCTTTTGAAAAAAAAAATTTAGAAAAAATTTAATTCTTTTAAAGAAGATTGAAGGTGGTTCTTTAACACATAATAATTTAAACATACATTATACATACCACAAACAATGAAGTCATTCACCACTTAATTAAGCATCAAAAGTGATATAATAAAATAAAATTTTATTTTCACTAATTTACTATGTGCCTATTGAGGTGATAAGTTGTGTGAACGATTTTTCTCCTTAGGGTAAAAATATAAGATTGAAAATGCCATTTTTTTCTTCAAAATTAAACATACATATTATCTCTCTCTGTTTGAAATTAAATATTCACATTTATCTTATATAATAATTAAAAAGTTTTTTTGACATTAAATAAAAATATTTTTACTTTATGATATCTAAATTAATTGAATGTCTATTTTTTTCAAAATAAATATATTTTTATTCTAAAATTTTACTAAACATTTCTCCAATAAAAACTTTATTAATTTTAAGAGTTTTATTTTCTACTAATTCACAATATATAATTAATAATAATAATAATAATAATATAACAATGTGCTATAATTAAAATCTTTTTATTTATTTATAATAAGTTAAAGTGAATTTTTTTGTATTATAAATATGAGATGAAATGCGTAATAAAATGAATGTAATCTCGGTGATCTTGGGTTGAAATAGTATTCCAAATTGACTTTTTTTGGTAATCATTAATGGACGGAAGCTTCAAATTGATTGACCAGACCATGTTACACATGTGCACAATGCACATCGATATTGTGCCAGTCAACTCTCTAATTTATGGTCATATCATATCATATTATATCATATAATGGACCAAGCAACCTAAATTAAAAGTCACCAGCCGCTATTTACCAAGCACTTCTTCTTCTACTATTCTACTCTCTAAGTTCTTTTTCTTTTATTTTTTTAATCTTTTCAAAGGATAATTTCACTTTATTGGTTAAGTGAAAGTATAGTTAGAATTCATAGAATTCTTAAAGATATTAAATTTGTACATCATATATGTACCTATAATTAATTTTCTTTCTAATTTATGACTATAATATTTATTATCTTTGAAGATAAAAACTATTAAATAAAGAGTAAGATTGAAAATAGTATTATAATAATAATTTGGTAATTGTAAAATGATTAACATTTTAAGACAATATGTTAAGCCCAAAATGGCCTATTTTGGGATAAAGGTAGTAAAGTTAAGATAATTTCGAAGACAAATGGTTTAGAAGAGGCTTGACAATGTTATTCGTATAATTTGTCTTTCTTCTAGAAAACATTAGTAAAATCTTGTTTCCTCCTTCTAGATGGAGTGAAGTTTGAGATGAAGAGAGTCTCTCTTTAGTGACAAGTTGAGAATGAAAAAAATGTCAGCGGTTAGATGATGGCAACTCGCAAGTGAAGATGATATTAGAAAAAAATTACAAAAACATTTCTAAATATTCAAAAAACAAGTTATAATTAGGAGATAATGATAAAAGTCTCCAATGACTTTTTTTTATTATTGCGTCTCCAACGTCTTATATTTTGAAATCGGATGAATATAAATTGTTTTTTTAAAAAGATGTGAATGAGTTGGTTTTAGAATTTCAAGAACAAGAAAATCAAAAAATAAAGGTACTATTTTAATGAAAAAATGTACATATTTATATAAATAATTTTATCTTTTTTAATATATATATATATATATATAAATATCCAACAATTTATATTTAGGGCTTAATAGCTATGGAGAGTTATGTTGTATAAGATTTTTTTTATTGAGTATTTAAAGTTGATATGTTTTGTATCCCACATCATTGATAATATTATAAAACGTATAAAATATAATTAATAATTTTTTAAATATTGTAATTTAATTAAAAAGTAATAAAAAATATTATTTATAAGATTGAATGTGATCCATGTTAATACTTAGAAACTATATTTTAAAATATATTTTTGTAGGAAATTGATTTTGAGAACCCGTCCATTTATAGCCTAATTTTTCTAATGATTAGCTTCGTTTCTTCTTTATCTTGATTGGAAATTAGCATAGGAATTCCAAATTATCTTCACTTTTGTGTTTCCTTTTGTATTGTTTAAATTTTTAAAAACAAGTTAACACATATTTGACCTCTTATTATTTTATGAATGTTTTTCAGAGGAAACTTACTTTATGAATTTAAGTAGTATTAAATTACGATATCACTAATAGTTTGCTATCCCCTTAAAAAAAAAAAAAAGTTTGTTATCTTCATTATAACATATCAAAATACTACGGACCAACCATGCTCCAATTTACAAATTGCTCGGATATTCATCCTTGATTCTTGCAAAATGGTCCGCAAAGTTTTATTTTTATTTTTTTTGGGTTAAAAAAAACATAAAAAACTCGTACTAAAAAGTTGTGTGGGGAGCAAAGGCATGTCTTTTCCTTTTCTGACTTTGCATTTACAATCTCATCAAAACACCTTCTATTTATTTCATATCTTCCATTCTTTGACCCAGTCTCAAGGGGCGGCTATGGCCTATGATCGACTGTATTCTCCATACACATGCTGACCATGACAAGTCTACCACTTGTCTAGAATATCATCCATTCAACGAGTGGTAACAAAACACAGAATTAGTCACAACCTAGTATAAAAAATTAAAAAGTTTTCAACCCTTTGAAGATCCATCCAATCCAATCCCAATCAATATCAAAGTAATCTTCTTGATAAACCAGAACTCACTCTATATAAACAATTCTCTGCAGTATATACTTTCATCATTCGTCAGCCTCTATATATATAGAGAGAGAGTTGAACCATTGTGAAACATAGGATTAAAGAGATAGAAGTCAGACATCATGAAAGCCATAATTCTTTGTATTTGTGTATTATTGTTCTTGAGCTTTAGCTCCAGTCTTGTTACAGCTACGTATCCATCTCGGGCCGTGAAAGGCGCCTACTGGCCTTCATGGCGGAACTCAAAGTTCCCGCCATCAGCTATAGATTCAACTTGGTATACCCATGTATATTATTCTTTTCTTGCTCCAAATTCAAACACATACAAGTTTGACATTGATAGTTCAACTGCTTCATTGCTTTTGAACTTCACTTCAGCTCTTCATGCCAAGAAACCACCTGTAAAGGCTCTCTACTCCATTGGTGGAGGTGCTGCAGATCCAGCCTTCTATGCCCGAATGGCATCAAACCCGTCCAGTCGCAAGACTTTTGTTCTCTCTAGCATTGAAGTGGCGAGAAAATATGGGTTCGATGGAATTGATCTTGATTGGGAATTTCCAAGAAATGCCCAAGAAATGAATTACTTCAGTTTCTTACTTGATGATTGGAGGGCTGAGGTCCAAAGAGAAGCTAAAGTAACACGTAGGTCACCAATCTTGCTCACCGCAGCAGTATACTTTGCTAGTAGCTTTATCCTGGCCAACCCTGTAAGATCATATCCTGTGGCTTCAATAAACAAGAATTTAGATTGGGTCAACACCATGAATTACGACTATGCCGGTTCATGGGACACGTCAGCCACGGGGGCCCAGGCAGCATTATTTTCCCCAAACAGCAATGTGAGCACTAGCTATGGTCTGGGCTCTTGGCTTAAGGCTGGAATTTTGAAAAGCAAATTGGTGATGGGATTGCCATTATATGGAAAGACATGGACACTTAAGGATCCCAACATCAATGGAATCGGAGCTCCGGCTGTTGATGTCGGGCCCGGTGGCGATGGAGGCACCGGAATCTTGTTTTATTTTGAAGTTGAGGAATATATCTCCAAGAATAATGCAACGGTGGTGTTTGATGCGAAAACAGTTTCTACGTATGCAGTTGATGGGAAGACTTGGATTGGATATGATGATCGAAGGTCGGTTGCTATGAAGATTGGATATGCTCAGGCTCTAGGCATTCGTGGTTACTTCTTCTGGGCATTGAGCTATGATCAGAACTCAGAAATATCTAAAACAGGTACTTGACAAAATTATATGAAAGTGTTAAATTGATCGATACTGTTATATATCACTAGTTTAATGTATAAATGATTGTTCTTTTTGCTCTTTTTGGCAGCTTCGGAATCTTGGAGACGTTGAGTAATTCTCGTGGATGATGTATCTTTCCAAGTATCATTGAGCGTTGAAGAAATCTTAATAATTTATATCGCTCTTTTTTCCCCCTTGTATTTTCTATAATCTCTTGTTTATTTTTATGAATTTAGTGCATGAACTTAGTGAAAGAAAATTTTCTAAAGTTCGTTGTATCCTTTGTAACATGAAATCATTAAAAATAAATACATGTACACGGATGAAGGTTTACCCAACTGTATTACAACTTGCGAGTGAGCAAGATATGCTGAAGAAGAAAGAGAACTATTGTTTCCTTCTTTTTTTTTATTAATAATCACCACATTTTTCAATTTAAACTCACGAAAAATTTCAGTATGTTAGTTCGCAATGGGGGAAATAACAAAACAAAAACCAGAAAAATGAAGAAGAAATTGCACATGGGGATGAATCAGAAAATGATCCCTCTAAGAAATTTCGGTAAGCAAGCTATTTGGAGATCGTTGTTCTGGATGGCCGTTAAGGAAATCAAGAATTGGAATCTCTGGTTTTTGGACGAAAATTAAAAACCCTAAAATAGTAAGTGATGAATTTGGAGAAGAAAAAGGGTTGCAAATGGAAAGAAATTTGTGCAGAACAGTAAAGAGACTATGTGAGAAATGATTTTTTTTTTTATTGGCAGTAAAAGGAGGAATTTTATGGAATTCCAAGAGATCATAGTTAAATTTCTTGAAGAATTTTGCATTCATATTTTTTTTTTTACACTTCAAATTCCATCAAAATCGTTTAAATTCCATTCATAAAAGAAATCCACTAAACTTCAATGAATTATTGAGGATGCTCAGCCTCTTGGCATTCGTGGTTACTTCTTCTGGTCGCTGAGCTATGATCAGAACTCAAAAATCTCTACAAGAAGTATTTGGCAAAATTATACTATGAAAGTATGGAATTGATTGATACTCTTTTTGTTTATATTTTAAATTAATACACCATAAATGTCTGAAAATATAACTCGAACTTATGATATATACATGAGGCTGCTTTTCACTTTTATGTTTATGAGAATTCTTTTATTGCCCTCCCCCCCCCCCCCCCCCTTTGAATGGCTAAATGCTTTTCCTTTTTGCTCATTTTTGCAGCTTCAGAGTTGTGGAGACACTGAGTAATCCTCATGGATGATGTATCTTTCAAGAATTGAGCGTCGAAGAAATTATCAACATTTATATTCTCTTTTTTTTTCCTTTTATGTATTTTTTATAATCTCTTGCTTATTTTTATGAATTTAGTGCCTGTAGTTAATAAAATGAAAACCCAACTGTGTTACGTACTTTCACAACTTTGAGAGCAAGCAAGAGATGCCGAAGAAGAAAGAGCATTTCCGTTTTTAATTTTGGTTTCGATAACACTATCTATTGTTTCCTTGTTTGCGGTAATTAGCTAACTTAATTTCACGTGCAATTCCAATTATCTTTGGATTTGGTCCTTAACATTATCACTCGTAGTATGTTTGGTTCTAAACTTTTTTCTTTTTCTCTAAGAATTTTACTATTGATAGTTTTGGTTCTTTTGATCGGAATTGACGAAACTCCGACCAAGTCAACAAACAAGAAAGGGTAATTTTGAAATTACCCATGAAAAATATTTGAATTTGGTCCCTAACATTTTTTATAGCGGTATGTTTGGTCTCTAAAGGTTTTCATAGTAGGTATATTTCATCGCTCATATTTTTATACTCCCTCAATTTTCAATTTAATAGAATTATTTTCTTTTTAATTTGTTTCAAATTATAGACCAATTTTCTTATTTAGATAACAATTTATTTCTTAGTTGACAAAAATCTCCTATTTAAATTAAAGATATTAGTTATAAAATACAAACATGCATTTTTAAATTGATTTTTAGAATGACAAATGATAAGTATATGCTCCTGTGTATTTAATTAATCTTTGGAACAATAAAATTCATGAATCTTCCATATTCTTCTGACGATATAAAGATATTCACAGAATTTGCCTAACATGCATGCGAGGTTTTGAATAAATCATAAGCCACATATCATACTTATACTCAACACCATGGATAATTATAAAACATAATTTCTAAACGCAGACTTTACACCTAAACCCCCAAATCCTCTCTTAGCTACCAAAACTCCGTTGAATGGCATTTTTGCTAAAAAGTTTATCCCTTATCTATTTTCTCACATAATTGGTTGTTAATGTGTTGGAATTTTAGTTAGAATTTATGTAAATTTGAAAAATCTAAAATTTGCTTGGGTTTATATGATTTATTATGATTTTGTGATGTGAATTTAGTTACTTGTGTTCCTTGAGTAATGGTAATTATGTGCAAGATTTGTAACGCCCTAGATTCTGCAAGTCTTTAGCTAGGCTATTAGAACACAAATTATATTTTGGAACCTTAATTTGTTATTATAATTTTATTTGGTGGAATAAAGTTTTAGATGTTTTTGTTGCTAATTTAGAATTGTGGAATTAAGGTTTACTTGGACTTCTATAAGAAATTAAGAAAGCTTGAGACGTTGTGGGAGGAAAATAAAAGGAGAAGAAATAAGTGGGAATAAAAGAGAATATGGGAGAAGCGTTAAAGGATCAAAGGGAAATTTTCTCCCTTAATTTCGAGAGAGAGAGAGAGAGAAAGAGAAGAAACAAAAAGAAAGCAACAGAAAGAATGTAATCTTGAAGATAAATACATTATTTAGATGGTGGAGGAAGAAGAAAGCATGAGTTGGAAATCATCTTGAGCTTCATTTTAAAACAATGGATACTTGGTATGCAAACTCATGAAATCTATGATATAGAATCATTACTACACTAGGTTTATCAAGCATAAGTTGTAAGATAACTAGAGCTTCATGTTTAAAACAATACAAGAAAAGGTGTTTTTTTTAGACCGAAATTTGAGACGGAAATATCGGTCTCAAATTGGAGACGGCTTTGAAACGTATTTGAAATAAATAAATAAGTTTGACTTTACGTCTCAAATCCGTCTCACAGTTTGTGACGTATTTGAGACGGAAAGCATTTATGTTTTCTTAATAATTTGTTTTACTATTAAGATAATATCCATCTCAAATCCGTCCCAACGTTGAGACGGCTTAGAGATGGAATATTTTAATTTAAGAAATATTTTTTTAAATAGATGATAGAAAATCTATCTCTAATCCATCTCAACTTTGGGACGAATTAGAGACGGATTATGAAATTTTATTTTTAAAATAGATGATAGAAAATCAGTTCCAAATTTGTCTCAACCTTTGAGACCTATTTGAGACAGAACGTATTTATGTTTTCTTAATAGTTTTTAAAACTATTAAGAGAATGTTCGTTTCAAACCCATCCCAAAGTTGAGATGGATTATTCATCACAAACTCCACAAGGAAGCAAAAAACACTACATTGCATAATTAGACGATATTGCCTAAAGCATTGATTTAATCAAAACATCTTTCCTTGCTTATGTCAAAAACTTCATTTTCCAGTTAGTCACCTTTCCCAAACTCTATTACATTTGTTTGGAAGAAGTTGGAGTATAAAAAGGGCATGATTTCAATAGGAGATTAAACCTTTCACTCTATTTTGAGGATTATCTTGTTTAGCTGTTTCTATTTAAATTTTGTGTTTTTCTTTAGAGCTCTTTAATGAATACTTTGATTCCTATGGCTGATTATTAATATGTTAGGCTAAATTTATTTTAATTAGGATTATATGTGAAGACTATTAATATATTGATGGTTTAATTTGATTTCTCTTGTTTTCATTTAATTGCTTTTGCCATTAATTTTTATTTATTCGTAACGCTTGTGAGAATTTGTTACTCTTACATGATTTAATATCAAAAGCCCAATGTATAGATGGGAAGAATAGTATCCACTCAAGTTTTCACAATCAAGCTCTCAAGAAGTAGGTAAATTTGATATTAACAATCTCTCAACAATGAATTGTCTCTAGGAGATTAGATGTACTCAAAGCTCTCTCCATTTTCGTGCTTCTCACCCTTGTGTTATCAGATTTCTCTTATAGAGAAATATAAGTTTACACCAAATAGCTTGGCTTGAAGTGATAGAGAGAGAATGTCATACTTGTGCACATGTTTGTAGAAACTTATCTCCGATGGTTGTAAGAAATTGTCTCCCACAATTGCTTTTGCATATGCTAGTTTTTGCACATGCTTGTAAGAACATGTTTCACATGCTTGATTAGAATATCCCACATGTTTGCTACTTCCCTCATGACTTAATATATTATACAATTAATCAAATATGTTCAATCAACAAATATGCAAATCTATTACATATGTCAAACAAAATAAATTGTCAAACAATCTATATGGATTACACCATAAATCCCGTAACAGGAAACACCCTTTCTCATTTTGTTATGAAAATGATATAATATGAAACCAAGGTGGAGATTGTTGAAACATATCGGTTGTGGCCCAAAATTGGTTTAAATTTTGTTCTAAAAATTGTTTCATACTGGTTTAAAGTTAGGCAAAGAAGACTTTGAAAGTTTGGAGAAGTTAGGCTACCAAACTTAGGCAGTAAAGATGGAAATTTTGGCCCCAAATTCGGTCATTGTTTTGGCTGTAAATAGCCATATATCCTCAAGCTTAATTATCCAAGAAAGAGATAAATGTCTTATCGTTTGAAAGCTTTTGGAGCATTTGGGCATTCTTATTCGATAGCTCTCATTTGATATTTCTTGTGAGCATTTAGGTATTCAAGTTTGATGTGAGATATTTGAATATAATTTTGAGATTTATTTTCTTTGTAATATTCAAGAATTATTTTATTGAATATATTTGAGAGAAAATGGTGTTTTGGGAAGTGAGGATGAGAAATTTGTATTCCGCATTTGTTCATTATAGCAGTGGAATTTGTGATCTCCCTCGTGGACTTAGGCACATTGCCAAACTACATAAATTTATGTGTTTTCTTTCTCTTTGTTATTTTATTTGTTATTATCTCTCAATTGTTATTTTGCCACATTTCCGCACAACATAATTTGAAAAGAAAATATGGGAGGAAAAAGTCTTGACAGATTCAGAAAACAATTTTGGATTGATAACTTTCCGCTAATCAAACTAAAAATATTTGTGAGGACATTAAACACGCAACAAGTGAAAAGTAAAAATAATTTTAATATAAATTGCTTATATGCAATGGTAAAGGATTTGCAAAAGTTATTTATTTATTCTATTAAAGTATTTTAGAATACAGAACTTTCCAACACTCAAATTATTTGGCCTAATAATCAGACAATGCTCAAACAATTATCGTTCGTCAGCTTATTTTCCTTCCCATTCCGTTTGCATTTGTCACCGGAATATTTATGCTCCCCATGCTTGTTTAGCTGCAATTATTAGGAAAAATAAAAAAGGATTAATAATCAGTAACAATTGAATTTGTATTTGTTTCTAAATATAAGTCATTTTACTATTTTTAAAGAATATTTTATTCATTTTTTCTCATAATACTCTTATTTATTTATATATTTTTCCTCTCACCTCTTTCGAAGGATAAGTTCCAATAGAACGCTCATACATAATAATTAAGAACATTTTAGGAAAAAATATTTTTATCACTATAAAAGTGAACTCAAGGATAAGTTTCAATAGAACGCTCATACATAATAATTAAGAACATTTTAGAAAAAAATATTTTTATCTCTATAAATGTTAACCTAACTATTTATATTAATAGACGGATGGAGTAATAACCACAATAAAACATAATAATAAACAAAAGAAATTCAACCAAAACTATAATTAGAATGAGATATTTACAGGTTGAAATTTTCAAAAAAAATAATATATGGATAGTTTGGTCTAATTAAATATATACTTCAGTATGCTCAAATTAGTTAATATATTCTACTGACCTTGTGTAGAAAGAGCCCAGTTTGCATCAACTGCAACATGCCAAGCAAAGTACCCAAGAAGCCCTTTTTGCTTAGCAAAAGAAACCTTAGCTGAAACAGTTTGAGTATCATCAAAACCTATCCATGTTGTTCCAGAATAGCAATAATCCGTCCCTACACTTGAATTATGCACTGTTGTAGCCTTGTTCTGGGCAATAAAATCCCTGATCCTATTGTAACCAATTGAACCATCATTAGAAAACAACGGTCCATTTGCCGGAGCTCCGATTCCATGCTTATTAGCATCTACCAAACGCCAAGCATAGCCATAAAATGGCAAACCAAGAGCCAATTTATTTTGTGCAACTCCTGCCTGAATCCAAGATTCAATGCCATCACTAGCACTAATGCGGGTAGAGGGATCATATAAAGCTGCATGAGGATTTGTTACTCTGGCATTAGCCCTGTTTGGAGCAAAAAAATCATAGGCCATAACATTGATCCAATCCAAGTTTCTTGAAATTGATTGAACCGGATAATTTAAACCATCAACGACCGGTTTATACGAAACCGCCGCCGCTAAAATCAACGGCTGATTGCCGGAATTCTTGGCCTCAGTATTCACCGCGGCACGCCATTCATTTAGGAGTGAACCTAAATTTGTCATATCAGAAGCCACCAGGGGGTATTCCCAATCCAAATCTAAACCGTGGAATCCGTTGGACCGGGCTAGTTTTATCGAAGAATCAATGAAAGCTTTCCGTGTAGCTGATTGACTGGCCATGGCTGCAAAATCTTGTTTGTTGGAATTTCCACCACCAATTGATAAAAGGGTTTTAACACTTGGATTTTTGGCTTGGACAGTTTTGGTGAATTGAGAAAATGAGGCAGCATCTGAGGAGGATATTGTGACCTGTTTGGATTGAGGATCAAGATTTGCAAATGCACAAAACAAGTGAGTGAACAGAGTAGAGTCTATATTTGAGATTGGAAATTCACTAGCTGGAAACCAATATGCAGCTCTTACAGCAGTTTGTGCACAACATAGATTAATTTGAAGAATTGTGATGATGGTAATTAATGCAAAGAGTTCTGAACTTTTGGAAGCCATAGTTTTGAAGTTTGGAAGGAAGGATTGTGGTAACATGTATAAGGTCTAGCTAGAAAAGAGGCGTTCTAGCAGTATTTATTGTTTTCATATCACTTCCTGTCATCATCGGAAACTTGAAAAGTCAAGTCAAGTTCAGGATATGTATATATAAGTTTAGAACTTTTATCAGTAAAATACAATAATATTCAATAAACGCAGAAAAAAAATACCTTGAATATAGAATATCCTTGTTAAAATTATCAAGTAATTTTAAAATTTAAATTTATAGGTGGAGTGTTATTTTGAAAAGTTAAAGTTAGAATCATTTACCGATAAGATATCCGAAGTTTGTCTTTTTCTTCTTTTTTTTTACCCAAATTTAGTGGATTCTCTAACAAAAAAATGTATTGACATGTAAGAGTCAAAGCTTATGAACCAATTAAATTAATTACTATAAAAAAGATTTCACGTGAACAATTAATGTAATTTTTTATGAAAGATTTATTTTATTTTGCTGATAAATGATTATTAGCAAATAATAACTTGTTTCAATACTTAAAAGGAAGATAAGTGACTTTAGTCCCTAACATTTTTACATTTGGTAATTTAGGTCTTTATCATTTTTTTTTCTCTTTTTAGGTCATCATTCTTTTTACGTTTGATAGCTTTGGTCTCCATCGTTTTTTTTTTCTTTTTAGATCACTAATGTTTTTTCAATTTATACAATAAATCCTTTGGACTGAATTTTTGCCAAAATCTGATTAGTTCATCTTGTCTAATCTAAGTTGGAAATTTCACTAGAGACAAAAGAGTAATCTTAAACACTATTATTAGGTGGATTTGATCCCTAACCATTTTTGTGTTTAGTGGACTTGGTCCCTAATCTGTTTTTCATTTTATTTTTGTCCCTAACCATTTTATTTTTGGTGACTTTGGTCCCCAGTGTATATATATATATATATATATATAGTATTTTTTAAATTAGTGACTTTGGTCCCCAGTGTATATATATATATATATATATATATAGTATTTTTTAAATTAGTGACTTTGATCCCCAAAATTTTTCTTTTTAGTTATTTTGGTCCTTATTTTGGATTTTTTTCTCAAAAACCATTTTAGAGGAGAAACTTTGCTAGAAAAAATCAATAAATTAAAAAACAAAAATGCAACTGGTATCATAAGTTATTCAACTGTAAAGAAAATTTTGTTGTCTTAATATCGAACCCTAGATGAAAATGAATTTACCATTATTTGGATTAAATTTCATTCGTGATTTGTATTTTTTTTTAGTTACCGATTTTTCCCTCTAAGATTTCTCCTCTAAAATGAGTCTTGAGAAAAAAAATTCAAAATGATTAAAAAAAACTTTTGAGGATCAAAGTCACTAATTTTTTTAAAAAAAAGGTAAGGAAAAAAAATGATATATTGAGGACCACAAGAAACTGACTTGAGACTTGAGATTGCCTTGTATAATGTTAATAATTAGCATTTATTCTATTTTAATCAACCAACTATATCATATAAAACTAATTAAAATTTTGTGATATACACATTTAAGAGAAAAAAAAAGGAATTAGATTCTCGGAGTAAAATCTCACATTACATGCTTTAAAATTTCTTTTATCTAAACTTAACCATATATGAAAATATTTTGTTATCTCCCTATATTTTGATAAGAATATTTCTCTTTTGTTCCTTTCACGGTAAGGAATGTTCACCCTTGCTTTTCATTAAGTTATTCACGAAAGCTTTTCTTTCTCTTTCTTTTTTAAGAAGGAATTTCATATCAATTAGGAAATAGTCATATGAAATAAAGAAATTTGAAGTACAACGGGAGGAAATCTCCCCAGCAAGGATAAGTAATAAACAAATTCAATAAAGTTCAGGCAAAGATTATCTTCATCAATTTTAATGAACTACCCTAAAAAAAAAAACAATTAAAGTGACCAATTCCAACTGATTTTTATGACCCAGCAAGGAAAAATGTTTACGCATTGCATGTCTTATCTGAATTCTTAGGGTCATCTTCCAGAAAGCAAAAAGTTTCTAGTCTTCTGTAGAAAAAAAGGGTGCAAAAGTTCTTCATCTTATCACTACAGCTGTGGCTGGAAATCGGTTTCCATGACGCTGTTTAGACTGCTCCACATACTTGATTAGTCAGCCTGCGTACACAAAGTTAGACCATGGCAGATATATATACTTGGAAGTTAGATATTTATCAACAAGATTGGTGAGTTTAGCCCTTCATCGATTTTATGTTTGGTAACTTAAATTCCAATCATTTATCAATAGATCCTTCAGGCAGGATTTGTAATACCTATTTAATAAAATTAATGGGCTTCATAAATTACTTTATTAGAATTAATTAACCCGATCCATTAGAGTTTATTTAATAAAATTAATGGGCTTCATAAATTACTTTATTAGAATTAATTAACCCGGTCCATTAAGGTTTATTATTTCACACATATAAACATATAAATAAATGAGGAATTAAGAATTTCAATCATTTTTTCCCTTAATCATGAATTTTTTACCTTCGCATTCAAATTTTTATTTTACATTCCCCTATAAATATATTTTTAATTTTTTTTAATCTACACATAAGTCTCACTCAATCACATAAATAATATTTTTTTATTACATTTTAATTAAAATTACAATTTACAATAATTTATTGATTTAAAAATTACCTGTGTACTCAATGACTAATTCAAGAAGAAATTAAGTGAAATAATTGAAGTTTATGCAGTGTTGATATTATGTATAATATAGGCGTACTTTTTTGTGTCATCCTAAACTATAATTTAGTTTTTTTCTCCCATTTATAACTATAATTTTAATTCTTTATGAAAATAGAGAATATTAAATATAGGATAATTTTTTTAAAAAATCATAATTATGTTTTAATAATTGTAAAAAAACTTTTTTAAGGAAAAATAAAGTAATATTTGAATAATGTACTATTATAGTTTATGATGATACACTTCATGTTAAATGGTATGAAGCAATAATTTATACCAAATCCGAAATATGCGGCCTAATTATTTAAGTGCCAGATGGATTTAACTATAACGAAGTAAGGTTGGTAGTTGAAGAAACATCCTCCATTTCATAATGAAAATCTTGGATATATTTGTAAGAAAAGTATTCCAATATTTTAAGTAAATTTAACAAGTGCATCAAATTGTTGGATAGTTGGATTTTTCTTTAACACCTCATGTTGAAAAATTAGGGAAAGGAAAATTAAACGGACACAGACGATTATTTACATAGTTAGGTTTAATGCATCAAGTTCATTCAAAATTGAAAGTCTGTCTACTTTAATTTTCAATTAAAAATTATCTTTGACTTTAATATAATGGATTGTGAGACTAATGAATTAGTGATATGTAAATCTCTTAAATTAAAGTGATGAGTCGTAGAGACCAAGAATTAATTAAATATAAATTTATTAAATTAAATAAGATTATTAATGAAAATTTGGTTAAATGAAGAAAGTTATTAATTGAACTTTTGATTAAAAAAATATTCATTTTAAAAAAGTAAACATTCAATTTTGAACAACTAAAATAAAAATGTTAACATTCAATTACGAACAAAAAAAGTTTTTATCCATTCAAATTTTCTCTATTAGAGATCATGAATGTAGATCTATTTGAAAGACCAAATGAGGTAATAAACAAATTCAAATTAAATATGATATAAATAATTAAGTTACTCATATATTATGTAGAGTTGGGAACATGGGTAGGGATGTCAATGGGGCGAAGCGATGTCGGAGTCCCCTACCTTCGACCCCATTCCACTACTAAATAATTGTCTCCACCTCCACCCTGTCCCCGCTTTAGAATTTTTGAAGAATTCCCGACTCCGTTTTAGAACATTCGTCCCCGCCTCTAATTCAGCTTCATTTTGACCCCGTTTTGACCCCTGTTTGACTCCACTTCAATTTTTAATTTCTTTTAAAAAAAACTATTTTATCATACTACTAAAATCTAAAATAAACTCAATGCATATTCCATCAAAGTAAAATTCAAGTAAACTACAAATATTAAGGCACAAACTCATTTAAACATGTCTCTGTCTCATACTAAAATTTAAATACTTGTAACTCAATAAATTCAAAGTAAAAAAAATAAAGCTTCCAAGCTAAAAACTTCAAATACAAAATAATGAAATATGTCATATATCAAATACAATCACTAATATAAATATAAATCATTATCCTTAAAAATTATAAATACAACCATTTTCCAAAATTTAGATTTCAGCCTTTCACTCTTTAGTTCAGCACATGCCATTTCATGCAATGAGGTTATGCAGACTGCAATGCAACTGTTGAAGAAAAATGAAAAAAAAACGAAATTCATGAACAATATTATACAAATTCAGGAAGGCCATGTCCTACTTTAATTTAAAATTTTTTTACAAAAAAAAAAAGAAAGAAAAGAAAACATATTCTTTTAGTTCTAGACATCTCAATCCAATGAGCTAGCATCATAAGTAAGAATTAGCAAGATCAAGATCACAAATCCAGAAGATTAGTTGAACTCAGGATCACCATTCGCAGAATTAGCAAATGTCCAGAAAATGCTTATTTTATACATCCAAAGCAAACAAATAAAAGTAAAATGCACTCTAAGAAACTGTACTTTAAGGATGAACTCCAGATGTACATTAAAACACAAGTCTATATGCTCCAACTAAGTCATCAAATCATATCACATGTTTGGCTTACAACATGCGTTTGTTGGAACTATGGATCATTCCATGACAATAGTGCAAATCTCGGTCACCTAAATAATATATAAATAATTAATAATACTTTATTTTGAAGTAATTCATATATAAGAACAAAATAATAACATATTAAACCAATGTACAAATTAATAGAGTTTACCATCTCATTATCATCCACATCATCTAAAATATTCATAAGCTCTCCATCAGAAGCTGTAAAAAAAACATAAGCATAATTAATTAAAAATTGATAAATTAGTAAAAAAACAAAAACACAATAAATGAACTAGTTTTTTTTATAAATACCTTTCAATTTCCATGTTAACCAATTTTGACCATACATTAATGCTTCAAGTGTAGTTGGAAGAAGCCTGCTACGATGTGGATTCACTATCCTCCCTCTCGTACTAAAAGCAGACTCAGATGCTACTGTAGAAACTGGAACATAAAAAATGTCTCTAGCAATCATATGAAGAACAGGATATTTAGTTCCATTGTTCTTCCACCATGCCAAAATATCAAATTCTGAATTTCTTGGTAAATGTTCTTCTATCAAATATCTATCTAATTCTGATTTTTCTTGCAAAGTACTATCTGTAACTGCTACAAACTCATCAAATCCAGCAAGAGCATTTTCTCTTTCCATTTCTTCACCCCTTGACCGCTTTCCAAGCAAAGTATAACTTTCCTCCTTGTTGGACCTCTTCATTTTAGACTTGTATTCATTATACAAGTCAACACATAAATTCTTAATATGCTCGATTCTAGTTGTAGACTCACCACCAAATATTTTAGGAAACATAAAAACCACCAAAGTCATCTTATATCTAGGATCTAAAACTGTAGCCACACTCATAATGTCATGAACAACATTCCAATATTTTTCAAATTTAACAATCATTTTTTCAACCATGATCTTCACCAATTCATTTTCACTACTAACTAACTTATTAAGCTTAACTCTAATTTCACAAATAGTAGTGAAAAAATTCATTAACAATAGGAGACTTGATCTTTGAAAATATATTTGTAGCTTTATAAAACAAACGTAAATGATCACATATTTCTTGTGCCAAAGACCACTCTTCTTCAGTTGGCAAGCAAGTAAATAGACACTCTCTTTTCAACTTATATAACACATTTTTGTACAACAAAGCTATAGAAAGCATCAAGAATGTCGAATTTCATCTAGTTTTGCAATCTAAAGCAAGCTTCTTGGTATGTGGAGAATCTAGTTGACGTGTTGCTTCTTCGAATTTTTGTTCTCTCTTCGATGAGGCTGTCCAAAATTTAACACTTTTACGAACCTTCTCAATCTCTTCACCAATTACTGACATTCCATCTTGAACTATCAAGTTCAAAATGTGTGCACAACATCTCATATGAAATAGACTACTGAAAAACCTAAGAGGGGGGGTGAATTAGGTTTTTATCCGATTTTTCAACCTAATTCAATAAAACACCTCTTTGACAACAAATATCAAACACTTGGTGTGCTAGTTGTGTGAGAAATAATGTGTTCAAGTAAAATGCAGAAATTAGAGCAATGAACACAATGATTTATAGTGGTTCGGTTTATCCAACAAAACCTAATCCACTACCTTGAGTTACCTACTCAAGGATTTATCAAATCCCTTCACTAATCAAATAAATGAGATTACAAAAGAGGCTCACCCAATTCACCTTAGGGTTTTACAAATAACCTCTCAAACCAATCAAGGCTCACTCAACCCTTGAGTTTTACAACACAACCTTGATTATACAATAATCCCACCACTCTCCTTAGTGAATCCTAACACAACAATTCAATTTAAGGTTCACCCAAAGGTTTTACAAACGAACCTTGAATACAAAACAACCTATACAAGGCTCACCCTAACACTTAGGGTTTTATGCTACTTGCAACCTTGATACAATTACAATCAATAATAATAAGAGAGAGTTTGATAGATATCACCTTAATGTGAAGATATATCAATTTGAATCACAATCACCTCTTTGAGTAATGGCTTGTCAAGATTGCTCAAAATACACCTTTGAATGTAAAAACCCTTCCTTAATGATTTTAACAAGATTGATGTTTTGAAAGGGTTTTGGAATGTTTCTAAGATGTT
Source organism: Apocynum venetum (assembly GCA_019593545.1). Taxonomy (NCBI): domain Eukaryota; kingdom Viridiplantae; phylum Streptophyta; class Magnoliopsida; order Gentianales; family Apocynaceae; genus Apocynum; species Apocynum venetum. The sequence continues at coordinate 3,158,131 of SRSM01000149.1, forward strand.
ATAGGATCAAGATATACAATGTTTTTGCTCAAAAAATCTTCTTAGAAAGAATTCCAAAGGTTTTGGTATTTAAAGGTTTGTTTCCAACGGTCAAAAAAGAAGCTGTTGGAAACCCACTCAGGAAGTGCGGTCGACCGCAAATCAGACTTGGTCGTCCGCACTATCATCCTCAAGTTCACTGGACAACCACCGGATGATGATTTTTCATCCTCCGGTCGACCGGACTTCATTTGCGGTCGACCTCACTTCACCTGCGGTCGACCTCATGGTCGTCCACAAGTTGGCAGATGAACAAATTTGACAGCACATGCATCCACAAGATAAACTAACTTATGGACGATACCTGGACCACTTTAGGTCGACTGAAACATGTTCATTTGTGTATCAACAATAATCTAACACACAAATGAAGATTTCAATCAACCATATAAGTTATGGTATCAATCCAACAAGAGTTTATGAACCATATAAGTTTTGAAATCAAGATGCATGGTTTTCGAAATACCAAAACATATTTTAACATAAAAAACATTTTGAAATAACGTTTTAAATTCATAGAGCAACCTTTAGAAACCATTACTCAATTAGAGGTAGAACTAGAGATATCAAAATATATAACTCTAAGACTATACCTCTAGTTCCTATCTAATCCAATAAAAGCTAGTCTTCAAATCTTGATAGTCTTGACTTGTATACTTCCTTGAAGACTTGAAATTTTGTTGTTGCATGGATTAGATCATGAATCCAAAAACTCTATCACTTGTACAAATAAGACATTAGTCCTCATCAATGTTTGTCATTAATCAAAATTAAGACATTAAAAGCTTTAGGGCTTTCAATCTCCCCCTTTTTGATGATGACAAATATTGATGCAATGTGATAGGTAAAACAATTAAGTGCAAGGATTCAAAGTAAGAAAGAGTTTATAGAATATGTATCAAACATTGTAAAATGCTCCCCCTTACAATATGCTAGGTATTTGTAAGATATCACATATAGCATATAGCCAATTAGTTTGATGATATCAAGAAATTGAATGAAACAATTTTCGAACAATTATAGGATCTCAAGATGAAAAGATTCATTGTAAGTATATGAGATCACTTCCTAGCTTATATAGGCTTAAAGAAGCCTATTTTTCCACCAACCTCCATATCCTCCTTCCTTCCAGCTTTAAAAATATTTATAATACAATTATAAAGCTCCCCCTATCAATATGCATGAGTTTTGTAAAATTTTTGATAGAATTTCCTTTGTAACTCTTATAACTCCAATATCACAATACAAACTCAACAATGCAAAAAAGATGAGATATATCACATAAAATCACACAAATGGCCAACCCGGCGATCAACACACAATTCTCATTCTCCTTCATTCTCAATATCTCAAAAACTTAGAAATACATAAATTTTAAACCAAGGATAGCCATACTTAACCTCTTAAAGTTATTTCCTCTTCTTCTTGGTTTTGATGAACGTGATCGTCAAGTGCAATTCAAATACTTCAAGTTCCTCAAATTCTCCCCTTTTGTCATTTCGTCCCTTTTGTATCTATTCTTGATTTTCCTCAAAAAATGATTGAACTTCAAGTATCTTTCTTTAGATGGTTTCTCCTCTTTGCATTGAATTCTCCCATTTTGTTGTAAGTGTTCTCCATAACAAAATGATTGAACTTCAAGTATCTTTCTTTAGATGGTTTCTCCTCTTTGCATTGAATTCTCCCATTTTGTTGTAAGTGTTCTCGATCTTCATCTTCCTGCAAAATGTTAGTTTCCAAAAGAACACAACACAAATATAACTCTTAAACATTGCTATCAACACTTAGTTTTTTTAAGTGTTCTCGATCTTCATCTTCCTGCAAAATGTTAGTTTCCAAAATAACACAACACAAATATAACTCCTAAACATTGCTATCAACACTTAGTTTTTCTCCCCCTTTGTCATCATTCAAAAAAAATGTGTATGAAGGATTAAAATAAGGTCAAAAGCATATAATAAGATCTCTCAATATACCAAGGAGTCATTATGGGGAAATAATCAAACCAATAAACTACATTACTTAAAAATATACGACAAGAAGAGATCATAATGTAGCAGAAAACATATGAAAATAGTGCATTATAGATATAAAAAGAAAATGAAAGGTATAAAGATGATCCTCAAGTAGCCAAAGCTAGAGTGCGAGGCTTCGGAGCACAGACTTTAAACTGCAAAAATGATTATGTTGAAGAAGTGGTCTCTGGAATGATAATAGCTTCAACTGATAGATCATCAATAGTAGTCACTACAGTGGTATCCTCTGAAATAATGGTGGAGGATGTATCAGCAGCAATAGATGGCTCAATACTACTTGATGACACAACAATAGGAGTAATAGGATTCTTTGTCATATATGTGGTCTTCTCATCAAAATGTGAAGAAATATCTATGTGGACTCCATATAATGCCTCAAGATGAGTAGATATATTGCCAACTTTGTGATGAAGAAACTTTACTCTTGATTTCATTTTGAACAACTTCTTCAAACACATCTTGGATTTTAGTATTAAACTTCTCAAAGATAATATCCATATTGTTTGAGAGATGCTCCAAATTATTCCACAAGACATCTTTTGTATGAGGAATAAAACCTATATTCCTCTTGCATCAAACATTTTCGTTCACTCAGTTTCTTTCTAATAGAAGTATCAAAAAGGAGTTTCCTTTTCCTTTTTCCATTGATGTCTTCCCTTTCCTTATTCTTTCTCTGGTGGAAGTATCAAGTGATTAGCTTCTTCTTGACCAAATAATAATGAGTACATTTTCACCCATCAATCTTGCGATTTCGGATAAGGCTTGGAGTAAATCTTCTTGAGATATTTTCTTTCTCAACTCCCAATCATCATTGAAACATAAGTCATGCACTATCTTGTATGCAACAAAATCACATTTATGAAGAAATCTCATGTCAACAACCTCAAGTAAAGATATTTCAAAATGTTTGAACACTCTTGAAAGCAACCTTCCATAAAGTAGGCTCTTTGCTATTTTCTTAGCCTTCTTAACAAAGAACGATATCCATAAGATAACCAAGATCTACTCATTTTCCTTTGAACATAATTAGCATAATAAACATGTGCAAATGAGTAATAGATGTCCTATGACCATCTATGAGTACAAATATAGTAGTGCACATAAGACAAAGTATATTATGTTCAAGACTAAAAACAATAGATTCCCTTTTTGCAAAATTCACAAAGGATTCTTTATTTGTAAAAGCATATTCAAAATCTTGAATGGAGAAAGCATAATAATGGCAAATTTGGTGAGAAAAAAAAATGTAATCTCATCAATAGGAGCACTCATAATATCATCCAAGTTATACTGATTGAAATTTAAAACAATACCACATACTTTAGACACATAATATACAACTTGATATCCTTCCTTAGCATAATAACAATACCATATACTCAGAATATTTTTCTCTAGATTAGCATAGCATTGAAGTATATAGTTATAGTACATAGGCTCATCATGCACAATAATATCATATCATCCTTTCTTAGCAAAATACTTCAAGATATTTTCAAAAAGGAAACTTACTAGAATAGATGGTACTTTCAAGAATCACATTTCAAAACTCGAGATAGTCATAGAATCAAATTTAATACTCCTTACTTGTGAATAAGGTAGTATTGCTCTTCTTCTTCTTTGGTACCATTTGAGATTTGGTTGAACCACCTTTTGATCCAATATGTTTATCCCTTGTTATTTCTTCTTTCGGACGATAGAATCAGTTTCTCCGGTTGACCAAACAATTTGATTGTTGTCGTCCGCAAGTTCTCTGCTTACTTTGCGGTCGATGAGTAGTAATCTGCGGTCGACCGGAAATTTGATATTGGTCGTCCGCAAGTCCTCTGTCTACTCTGCGGTCGATGGCTTGTACCATACGGTCGACCGAAGATTTTCTCGAGGTCTTCCGCAAGTCCACTGGCCATTCTTCGGATGATACTCCCGTAAGATGCGGTCGACCGCACCTTCTTCAGGTGTCATTTGAAATATCTTCTAAGCAACTTATAATCAACCAAGAATCGTTGTTTTGATAATTAAATGAGCTATACAATGACAAACTCATTAGCAATTGTATATAAACACTCAATAGCTTTCTAAAAATAGAACCTTTTCTCGGCCAATGGATAAACACATCAATTTTAATAACAAAGATCACTCAAATATAATATCAACAAAAATTTGAACAATTAAAATGTCATGCACTTTATTTTTTTTTTTTTAAAAATAGTGTAGTGTCTACCATTCATCTAGTCAATCTTTTTTCAATAAGAAAGATGCTAAGCCTTTCATACTAAGCTCTTGAAGCATGTTTCAAAGCATATAAAGCTTTTGAAAGTATGTAAACATGATTTTCAAAAGATTCATGCACAAAATCAGGAGGTTGTTCAACATAAAATACCTATTGGATGTAACAAATATAGAAATGCATTCTTAACATCCATTTGAAATAATTTAAAACCTATAAAATATGCAAATGCAGGTAATATTCTAATGGACTCTAATCTAGTAATTGGGGCAAAAAAAATCTCATCATAATCAATGCCCTCTTCTTGATTATATCTTTGAGCAACAAGTGTAGCCATATTTCTAGCGACAAAACCATGATCAACAAGTATGTTTCTAAAAATCCATTTTGTACCAATAATGATGGGATTTTAACGTTTAGGTACAAGTTCCCAAACTTTGCTCCTTTCAAATTGATTTAACTCTTCATGGATGATAATGATCCAAAAATCATCACTAAAAGCCTCATCAATGTTCCTAGGTACTATATGAGACAATAATGCAAGATTATCAACACAATTTATAAAATGTCTTCTTGTTCTTACCCCTTCATTGGGATTACCAATGATTTGATCATTTGGATGATTATGGACGTATTTCCACTCCTTTGGAAGATCATGATTTGTCTCTCCTTCATGTGAGGTTGATTATTGAATGTCAATGATCTCTTCACTTTCATTCTTAGGTATTGAATGATCTTCATTTGATTGAACAATATCTTTGTTCATTGACTCAATAGATAGCTCTTGAAAATCACCTTCATTCTCATCTCTTGGCAAGTAAATATTAGACTCATCAAATATAACATGAATAGCTTCATCAATAGCCATAGTTCTTTTATTGTAAACACAAAAAGCTTTTCTATTTGAAGAGTAGCCAAGGAGCATACCTTCATCGGATTTCTTGTCAAACTTACCAAGATTGTCTTTGACATTTAGAATAAACCATTTACAACCAAACACTTTAAAGTAGGAAATGGAAGGAGTTTCATCAAATATAAGCTCATAAGGGGTTTTTATTAACAAAGGATATAAGAAGCATTCTATTAACAATATAGCGAGAAGTATTTATAAATTCAATCCAAAAATATTTTCGCAAATAATTTTCACATAGTATGGAATATGCCATTTCTTGTAAAGTACGATTTTTCCTTTCATCAACACCATTTTGTTAAGGAACTTTTGCAATTGAAAAATTGTGAGATATATTATTCTTATCACATAATTTTGGTTAAACTACTATTGCAAAACTCTCTACCATTATCACTTCCAATGAAGATAAATTTGCAACTAATGGTGTTTTGTACTTGTTTAAAGAGTTTGACAAAAGCTTTAAAAACTTCATCTTTACTCAACAAGAAATTAATCCAAGTAAATCTATAAAAATCATCAACAGTCACATAGACATATGGTTTGCCACCAATTCACATGGTTCTCATAGCACCAAATAAATCCATATGTACAAGTTCAAGAGGTTTTGAAGTAGACACATTTTCTTTGATTTGAAAGAACTCTTGACTTGTTTACATGCATCACAAATATGATCTTTCTCAAAATTAATGTTAGGCAAAACTCTAACATACTGAAGTTTTGTAAAAATATGCAAAGTATATATGCTAATATGTCCTAATTTACAATGGCAAAGATATGCATCATCAACTTCCAAAGAAAGGCATATAACATTTTGTTCAACTAAATCATCAAAATAGATATCATACATATTTTCATTTCTTCACACTTGCAGATGATCATTCTTGAGCTTGCGGTCGACCAAAACGTTTCCTTGGATCGTCCGCAACCTTACTGTCCACTTAGTGGATGATCTATTTTTCCATGCGGTCGACCGAAACCTTCTCAAGGGTCGTCCGCAAGTTCACCAGAACCACCAGTCTTTACTTAAAGACAAAATCCACTTATATCATGACATTTATAGGATAATCAGTGTTTGTGAGAAAAGTTTGTAAGAGAATTATATCAAACAATATGACAAGACAACTCAATTATCACAATATGCAATTAACATGTTTCGTGAGGAAATAATTTAGCATGAAGAGCATATACAAAATACAAAAAACCAATTAGAAAATTTATCAAGTATTTGTATTGAAAACACATTTCAACCACATATAGCATTATGATCTAATTTACAAAATTCATAATCAAGAAATTCTTACTAAAGATTCAATCTCAAAAGAATGAATTTCTTCATGACCTTCATGAAGAACATTGTATCTTAGTATAGCATATTTGATCATGTGGATTGAGCAAATTCTCTTGACATGTTGTATTGCTCCTTCATGATCAACATATTGAGTTACCTACAAAGAAGATGAAACTTTTGGTATCCAAGTGGCTTTGGATCCATGAGAATTAGTCGAATTTGTTTTGACAATCCAAATACTTTTTGTACCATTCTCGATTTTCTTCTTGGCATAACATATATTAACCTTATGGCCATACTTACCACAATAGGTACAACATATTCTTGATGACATATGAGTATGTGTGTGATGTGTATGATGTACTTTATGATGCAAATATGAGATATTCTTGTGTGATATATTTTTGTGTGTATGCAAGGCATCATCATGTGTATCAATAAAACCAATACCTCTCTTATCATTAGAGAATCTTTGAGCACCAAGTAATTTATTTAAATTATCTCTACCACATGTGAGTTTATGTAAGCTAACACTTAAATCATCTATTCTCAACTTCATAGCATCATAGTCACTCATCATGTCATTCAATTTCTTGTTTCTAATAACAAGATCATTATTAGCATTTTCAAGAAATTTGACCTTATCACATAGACCAATAATATTTTCATCAAGAGTCACTTTGGAAGAAAACAATAAAGCATTTTCATCAAGTAATTTAGCATTTGCCAATAACAAATTCTCAACTTGACATTTCAAGAATTTATTCTTCTTGATGACTTTCTTCATTTCATAATAGAGATTAGCAACAAATTCATCTTGATCAAATATATCACAATTATCATTGCAATCATTTTCACTAATGTGTAAAGTTTGTGCGGTAGAAGTACTTACTTCATCTTCAAGAGCCATAAGACAAGTGTTTGCAACTTTGGATTGATCGTTTTCTTCATTTTCACTTTCTTCTTGATTTGATGTGCATGTCAATCCTTCATGTGCAACTTCAAGTAATCTCCACATTTCATATGCGGAACTACAACCACATACTCTATTGTATTCATCTAAATCAAGAGCATAACAAAGAATATTCATAGCAATAAAGTTTGAAGTCATTTTCTTTTTATCCTCTTCATCAAACTCATTAAGAGTTTTCTCAACACTTTTTCCCTTTACAATCTTAGAGGGAACATAAGGACCATTTATAACAATATTCCATAAATCAAAATCAATGGAGGAAATATAAATATGAATTCTATCTTTCCATAAAGTGTAGTTATAGCCATTCAACAAAGGTGGTCTACTAGTAGAGTAACCCTCACTTATGATATTGTTGTCTATATGAGCCATAAGATCTTTACTTCTAGGTGATTAAACCTTAAACAAGAAGACCTGCTCTGATACCAATTGAAAAACCTAAGAGGGGGGGTGAATTAGGTTTTTATCCGATTTTTCAACCTAATTCAATAAAACACCTCTTTGACAACAAATATCAAACACTTGGTGTGCTAGTTGTGTGAGAAATAATGTGTTCAAGTAAAATGCAGAAATTAGAGCAATGAACACAATGATTTATAGTGGTTCGGTTTATCCAACAAAACCTAATCCACTACCTTGAGTTACCTACTCAAGGATTTATCAAATCCCTTCACTAATCAAATAAATGAGATTACAAAAGAGGCTCACCCAATTCACCTTAGGGTTTTACAAATAACCTCTCAAACCAATCAAGGCTCACTCAACCCTTGAGTTTTACAACACAACCTTGATTATACAATAATCCCACCACTCTCCTTAGTGAATCCTAACACAACAATTCAATTTAAGGTTCACCCAAAGGTTTTACAAACGAACCTTGAATACAAAACAACCTATACAAGGCTCACCCTAACACTTAGGGTTTTATGCTACTTGCAACCTTGATACAATTACAATCAATAATAATAAGAGAGAGTTTGATAGATATCACCTTAATGTGAAGATATATCAATTTGAATCACAATCACCTCTTTGAGTAATGGCTTGTCAAGATTGCTCAAAATACACCTTTGAATGTAAAAACCCTTCCTTAATGATTTTAACAAGATTGATGTTTTGAAAGGGTTTTGGAATGTTTCTAAGATGTTATAGGATCAAGATATACAATGTTTTTGCTCAAAAAATCTTCTTAGAAAGAATTCCAAAGGTTTTGGTATTTAAAGGTTTGTTTCCAACGGTCAAAAAAGAAGCTGTTGGAAACCCACTCAGGAAGTGCGGTCGACCGCAAATCAGACTTGGTCGTCCGCACTATCATCCTCAAGTTCACTGGACAACCACCGGATGATGATTTTTCATCCTCCGGTCGACCGGACTTCATTTGCGGTCGACCTCACTTCACCTGCGGTCGACCTCATGGTCGTCCACAAGTTGGCAGATGAACAAATTTGACAGCACATGCATCCACAAGATAAACTAACTTATGGACGATACCTGGACCACTTTAGGTCGACTGAAACATGTTCATTTGTGTATCAACAATAATCTAACACACAAATGAAGATTTCAATCAACCATATAAGTTATGGTATCAATCCAACAAGAGTTTATGAACCATATAAGTTTTGAAATCAAGATGCATGGTTTTCGAAATACCAAAACATATTTTAACATAAAAAACATTTTGAAATAACGTTTTAAATTCATAGAGCAACCTTTAGAAACCATTACTCAATTAGAGGTAGAACTAGAGATATCAAAATATATAACTCTAAGACTATACCTCTAGTTCCTATCTAATCCAATAAAAGCTAGTCTTCAAATCTTGATAGTCTTGACTTGTATACTTCCTTGAAGACTTGAAATTTTGTTGTTGCATGGATTAGATCATGAATCCAAAAACTCTATCACTTGTACAAATAAGACATTAGTCCTCATCAATGTTTGTCATTAATCAAAATTAAGACATTAAAAGCTTTAGGGCTTTCAACTACCATGCAAAATAAGTGAACTCTTGTCAAGTGTTTCCATAATATCATGAATAATTGCATCATTTGTTGAACAGTTATCAAGAGTCATTGTTGATAATTTTCTATCAATGTTCCAATAAAAAAAAGTATCATCCAATACTTTACTTAACACCTCACTAGTGTGTGGAAATGAAACATAAACAAACCTGTTAATAGTATAAAAAAAGAAGAATAAGTTTAGTTATATTTTCAAATCGATGAAAATCGCTAAAAAATCATTATAACATAAGTTTCTATTAATTTACCTTAAAATTCTGTATTGTAGCAGCCCTGTATTATCAATAAAGTGTGCAATAACAACCATATAAGATCTATTTTGGTGATTAGCAGTCCACATATCACAAGTAATTGCAATCCTCCCAATATTCTTGTTCAACAAATCAAACATCTTCTTTTTCTCATCAATATAAATCTTCAAAATATCACTTTTCAAAGTATTTCTTGAGATAATTTTGAACATAGGTTGTAAATTTCTAATAAACCTTCGAAAACTATAATGATCAACCATGGGCAAAGGATACTTATGTATAATTACCATTTCAGCCAAATCTTTCCTTGACACTTCAGGACTAAAATGGATTGTTTCTAAAGTTGTCACAGTAGAAGATGAACTACTTTTATGTCCAGCCAACAAACATTGTTTAATATCTTGATTCTTTTTCTTTGGACATAACTTGAGATGATCAGTTAAGTGAGTTTTACCATTTTTAGAACCATTGACAAGTGAGAGGTTACAATATATACACTCAGCTCTAGGTTTGCCATTAAATGTGACTTGCCTAAAATGATACCATGCCTTTGACTTCTGCCTTCCTTTAGGTCCAACATCATCTTTGGCTTTTGTCACTTGATTTGCTACCTCATTTTCACTACTAATATTCACTTTATCAACAGGGCAATCAGATTGATTGGTACTATCTGTTTCAACGAATTTAACTGAACTTTGACTTTGTTCAGTTTTTTCTATCTGTGATTAATACCCATTAAAAAGAGAAAAAATTTCATTTTCTAAGACCAGAAAGTTGAACTAGAGATTGAAAATAGAAATTCAACAGAGAATGAACAGAGAAACAGATTGAAAATATAAATACAAGTGATGCTCAATTATCAATCAGAAATTAAACAAAGAAACTGGATTAGGGTGAAACAGATCAAACAGAAATATTGCTTAGTATTTAATTAAACAGAGATTAAACAGAGAAACAGAAATTAAACAAAGAAACAGATAGACAGAAACAGAAACAGAGATTATCCGGTTCTCTGTTCTTGAATGACAAAGAGAAAACAGAGAAATAGAAATATTATTGAAATATTGCTGCAGATCAAAAAATGAAAACAGAAAGTGCAGGATATAGTATTGTTCTCTTATCCGATTCTCTGTTCTTGATCTTGAATGACAACAACAGAGAGACAAAAATAGAGACAGAGATTATCCGATTCTCTGAAAATGTCATCAACATACACAGCTTCCCCAGAAAATGTAGCCAGCAAAAACACAGGGACCCAAGGCATTATAGTTTCCAAGTTTGACAGTCCAATTAATTTAAATATTTTGTGAATACAGTCACACTAATAAATATGTATCAAGATAGATATTGTAGAGAATATGTTAATACAAAGAAGAGAAGAAACTTATATTTTTCATTTCCTATCAGAATCATTAATGTTTTAGTCGAATAGGGTTCAAGATCAAATGGTGAAATAAAAAACATATCCATCGTCCAAAACAGATATTACTGTAAGAATATTTAACTCCATTCACTATATTCATGAGCTCCATCAAATTAGGTTGGAAATCCATACGTCCTACCTGAATGACAAGCCTCCAAGATAACCAAAGTCAGACAAAATTAACTTAATGCAAATAAACTACTAATAGAATCATCTAAAGACTTGGCGATTAAACTACTGATAGAATCATTTAAAGACTTTGCGATTAAACTACTGATAGAACCATCTAAAGACTTTGCTGAATACTTGACAACAATTCCAGTCAAGAGTTGGATAGCATACGCAGAAAGTTGAACCAGAAATTTCAACCAGAAAGTTGAACTAGAAAACAAAACTAGAAATTTCAACTAGAAAGTTCAAATTCCTTAAAATTTAGCATCCAGATTATAAATAAGGGATATTCTTAGGGCAAAGCTACCTCTGCAGAAGACATTAGGTCCTATCACCTGTGATACATTTAAAATCCCTCACACAATAAGCTCTCTATATTTTACAGGATGCAAAGAAAATATTATTGAGTATAAATAACATCTCTCATTGTACAATTGGGATTTTGTGAAAAAGAATAAAATCAATGATCTGAGAGAAGACAGCTCATAATCCCTCCAATTAACTCCTTGTGAAGTGTCTTATAGCGTGTAGATTCATATACACAAGTGCCTTCAATTAGCAGCAAAGCCCTATATCACTTCTGCCATGCTACAAATGTGTTAATGAATAAATATTAAGTTGAGATGAGGTAAACAACCATTTTAGATCCTCTGACAGATTCTCAACTCAATTAGACTAGTAAATCATTTGAAAAAGACAAAAGGGAACAAAGAGCAAAGAACAGAAAAACATGCAATTTCCTACAACCTAAAAGCTTCACTCCACAACAAGCCAAATTTTCCTCATTTCTTGAACATGTAACTTTCCTTTTCTGGTTAAATGTAGTTTCTCAATGGAAAACAAAGTGATATACAACTAACCGTTGCAATACTTCAATCTGATCATTCAACCTTAAATAACCAATTGCAGATTAACAGAGGGTAAAACCAATTGCAGATTAACAAATTAACCCATTAAAAACATAAATATTGCTTAGGCATACTGCAGATCAAAAAATTAAAACAAAACGTGCAAGATATAGTATTGTTCTCTTATCCGGTTCTCTGTTCTTGAATGACAGAGAGAAAACAAAACAAAAAAAAATCGTCTCAACTTAACTCATCTTATTAATAAAAATAAATTTTTTTGAGATTGAGAGGAATATACAGAAATGAAAATAACTCAACTTAACTCAGATTGAGAGAAATATACAGACATGAAAAAAACCGTCTCAGCTTAACTCAAAAATAAAAAATCAAGAATAATCATCCATAATCAAGAAAATGGTGTGAAGGAAAAAAACCCAGAAAATATTACCTTCAGGGCGACTTGCGACTGGCAACGTAGATGGATGAGGTCAGTCGAAAATGGTTGCTTGGCGACTGGAGCTCTCAACGCTACAACAGAGAGAGAAGCTCGCCTACTGAAGCTTCTGCTGGAGGCTGGTCGGCGTGGTCAATGCTGACCAGAGTGAGACTGAGAGACAGAGAGAGGCATGAGTCAACGGATGATAGAAGGTGCAACACTGCAACAGGGAGAATCGGCAGGCGGCAGAAAAGAATGAAGACTGAACTCTGTCTCTGAAGAGTTAGGGCTTAGTAATTAATTTCATTTTTAGTCTTTAGATTTAATTTCATTTTTTATTTTTTTTCCTTTTAAGCAATTAAAGGAAAATACAATCATTTTCTTTAATTTATTAGGGCTGATAATAGTATTTTCACTAAATATTTTTTAGTTTCAAGTACTTTGAAAATAATTCATAGGTTGAAAAAAATAAATATTTTAGTTACATAGTTTTTTTTGTTCATATAATTAATAATGTAACTCAAAGTTAATTAGATATATAGTTATTATATAATTTATGGTCACATAGTTTTTTAAATTTATATATAGTTAATAATGTAACTCATAGTTAGTTAGGTATATAGTTAATATTATAAACTTATTTAAATAAATATAATTAATGATATAAACTCATTTTAATCTACATAGTTAATAATATAAACTCATTGAATCAATATAGTTAATAATATTATTCATAGTTAGTTAAGTATATATTTAATAATATAAACTCATTTAAATCAATATAGTTACATAGTTTTTTTAAGTTCATATATAGTTACATAAATAATAATATAACTATTTTAATTTACATTTTTAATAATATGATTCATAATTAATTTGTCAATAATATAAACTCATTTTAATCTATATAGTTAATAATATAAATTCATTTACTCAATACAGTTAATAATATAATTGATAGTTAGTTAAGTATATATTTAATAATATAAACTCATTTAAATCAATATAGTTAATAATCATAGTTACATAGTTTTCTTAATGTTCATATATAGTTACATAAATAATAATAAAACTATTTTAATTTACATTCTTAATAATATGATTCATATACTTAGTCAATAATATAAACTCATTTTAATCTACATAGTTAATAATATACCAAAATTTAATCAATACAGTTAATAATATAATTGATAGTTAGTTAAGTATATATTTAATAATATAAACTCATTTAAATCAATATAGTTAATAATCATAGTTACATAGTTTTTTTAATGTTCATATATAGTTACATAAATAATAATATAACTATTTTAACTTACATTTTTAATAATATGATTTATAATTAATTAGTCAATAATATAAACTTATAATTAGTTAAGTATAATAATGTAAACTCCTTTAATAATATAACTCAATTTATTCTAGATTTTTTTTAAAGTAATGAAATGGATAAAATGTTTTTCTTTTAAAAAAAATACTATGAATAAAATAGTATTTTTATTAAAGATACTGAAGCCGAACTCGGGAATTTATGAAGGCGAATCCCCACAGGGATTCAGTGCTGACAAATCAATCTCCGCCCCACCCTGCCCCCACTAATCTCCACATTTTAGAACCTGCCCCCAACTCCGCCCCACTGATGTCGGAGAATCTTAAATCCCAATGAGACGAGACGAATCGAATCTCCAATAATCCCCACTTCATTGACATCCCTAAACATGGATCGAACTACTTTACTCCAAGGAAAATATGAATTGAGCTTCAAAGCACCGACAAAAAAAAAATGCATATTTAGCCTAACCTTTTTTTGCCAGCACCATGTGGGCTGGACAAGCCGGCTACCATCTTTGTTTTTTTATAAAAAATATAAAAAATAAATTGTTTTGAATATTGTTTGTTTTAGTGGCTCTTAATCCTAATAAAATTTATCTCAATTCCCTAAAATTTATATGTTATTTCTTTTGTATTAGTTAAGTTTTAAATTTTATGTTTTATTACTTTTGATATTATAAATCATATTTTAAAATTTAAAACTAATACTAACAAATAATATATAAATGTAACTAACAAACAATATAATATAAATGTAAACAACACTTACCCATATCACACATGAATTATTAAACAAACATATAACATATTAAAAGTCAAAAATTCAAAACGAAAAAGACATACCCGGTAGACAACAATGCTCCAAAGTCCAACCCCATCTATATTCCCTTTTTTTGTTTTTTATTTTTATAATCAATTCCAACTCCGTAAACAATGAAACAAATAATATACTAAATACTAACAAATAATATATAAATGTAACTAACAAACTATATAATATAAAATGTAAACAACAGTTAGTCATATCACACATGAAACATTAAAACAAACATATAATATATTAAAAATAAAAATTGCAAAACAAAAAAGAAATACCTAGTAGACAATAATGTTCTACCCTCAACTTTGGCCTTTTCTTTTTTATTTCTTTTGTTTGATAATCAACCCCGACTCTGAATAAACAATGAAACGTGTCACTTTTAAAAAGTTTTTAAAAAAACCAGTTGCAGAAACATTATTGATGGTGGCGTTGTTGTTGACGCCGAACCATACCGACCTGAACTCTATCTGAATACCTGAAAAGAAAACAAAGGAATCACTTATTTTTTATTTCACAAACACATGACATTTTTTTTCTTTAAAAAAATTGTAGCTAATGTTACTGACAGAGGCGTTGCTGCTGTTGACCACTACCAGGACCCCAACTCTGATGGCCAAATACCTGAGAAAACAAAAGACTCATCATTGTTTTTTCATTACCAAACACACACCACATTTTAAGAGAAGAAAAAAAAATGTAACCTAAACACTCTATTGCTACTACTATATTGACGACGATTACCACAGGTGTTGGACACCGTTTCTGTGCAGTGGAGAGAATGTTTTCAAGAAGAAAATAAAACTTTGGCACTAACAACTTCTCCAGATGTTGATGGGGAGAACATGTATAAGAGAAAACAATGAGAACGATGATGATGGAGAGAGCACTCAAACAAAAGACATTGAGAATATTGAGCAAAAATGGAGGAACTTGAGGTTCGGAGGGATCTGTTTTAAATGTAAAACAAATACAAGAAACAACGAAGTACCTTGATCAACAAAAATATCACAGCACCAAACTTTATCAAGAATCTCGAGCTCCCGTGATCTTCTAAAGTCGTTCAGCGTTCATGCATCTTTTTTGTAGGTTGAATATATTCTCACACCACTTGGAGGGGTGTTTTTCTTGGCCTAACAAGCCGACACTATCAGTACCATGATTTACCATCTCGAGAACACAAAACAATCACATGAACGTGATGGGTCATTTTGGTTTCGTCCATGTGAGAATGGCTACGGACGGATTACATTTATCAAAATGAGGTCATTTAGGATAAAAGCTCAATTTTGTATATCATTTTTTTAAATATTATTGTTTTAGTGACAACTAGTACAAAGGGTTGGCAATAGGGTGGGATCGGAGACCTCTTTCCCCATCCCAATCAAGTCTAATCCTCATTCATCTCCTCAATTCCATCCCCACTTTTCATATATATTTTTTAAGCCTAATAGTTAATTTAAATACACAAAATTTCATATAGTTACATATATAATAATATAATTATTTTAATCTTTATAGTTATGAATATATAAAATCATTTTAATCTACATAATTTGTACACATATAGTTACATAGATAATAATAACATAACTTATAGTTACATAATTTTTTTTTATTCACACGTACTTACATATTTTAATCTAATATAATTGTTTTAATCTACATAACCAGTTAAGTATTAAGAAATTTATAACAAGATTATATGTATTATGTGAATTATTAGTTGATAAAAATAAAGAACTATATAATTAATTATTTATATATTGATAATAAAAATATTGATGATTTATATGTTAATAATAAAAAATATTGATAATTTATAAATGTATGTATGTATGTATATATAAAAATTACGAGGACAAAAAGGGAAAGGGACCCCATGAGTTCCAAGCAGAGGAAATCAAACCCCGTCTCCATTCTCATCCCCTTCCCCATCGGGGAGGGGCGAAACGGGGCCTCGATTTGAATGGGGAATTTGCCAACCCTGTCGATTAATATGTTGCACATTGATTTCACATTTCTTTTGGAGAACATGAGCAAATAAAATTTTGGTGAATGTATTTTGTCTTGTTCTCCTTTAATGTATGATCATTTCAATTAAATTATACAAGTTGCATTATCTTTATAAAAGAGAGTTAAAAGTTCTTTCTCAAAGGATAAACTATAACTTTCTCAAATATAATAGATAATTGATTTCATCCACGCTCATTCTCAACTTAACTCATAAAAGACTAAAATTCCAACATGATTAGAATAAGTAGTTGCTATAGATTGTTTCGTAGAATTCCATGATATCACAATACCACCATAAGTTTGAGAATATGGTTTGTATGAATTATTTAAATAACCAAACACTTGTATAACCAATCAATATTGGGTTGGTCTTACTTGAGATCAATCGTCCCAAAGAAATATAACCAATCAGTATTTAAATAACCAAACACTTGTATAATCAATCAGTATTGTTGTGCCAGAGAAGAACTAAATATTGCTAATAAATTTATAGATAAAACTATAGTAGATCGTGTATTATTAGTTAGATGCATTAGTGTACCAATTGCACTAAGATATGGTACTTAAGGACCAAGTAATTTTCATAATTTTCTTGTGGTAACAGAGAATTTTATTTACATCTAGAGACCTGACGACCATTGGAATACTTAACGAATCTGCTTTATCCATGTAAAACATTTTTATAACCTTTGTTGTATATGTTGACCGATGAATAAAAATATTATTGTCTGCATGTTCAATTTGTAGACCGGGACAAAATTTAGTTCTCCGAATATCTTTAATTTCAAATTCTTGTTTCAAAAAAATCCCTTGCCTCTTAGATCTCTTTTGGAGTTCTAATAAGATTGATATCATCAACATATACACAAAGTATCACAAAACTATATCCAGATCTTTTGATAATAACACAAGGACATAATGGATTATTTTTATACTATGATTTCAATAAATATTCACTAAGATGATTATACCTATGTGCCCATACCACTTAAAGCCGTACAATGATTTTTGTAACTTGATGGAATAATTTCCACAAAGACCACGATGACATGATTTAAGCATATTAAATCCTTTTGGATTTTCATGGAAATATTATTGTCAAAGCTTTCATACAAATATTAACTTGTCAATACGACATGAACATGATAACATGAAAATGAAATAAATAATCTACTAATGACACGAACACATTATCTAATGCGTGTTTGCACTTTGTCTCCCCCAAACATGTTATTTACCTATTAAATATATATATATATATATATATATAATTCTAATATGTCCAATAGCAATACAATTTTACAAAATAACAAAGAATGCAATTCAAACCACGATAATCTTACTTTTCCAATTACGATAGGTTAGAGAAGAAGAGATAGACGAGAGAAAAAACATTTTGGTTAGAGAATGATATGTAAAAGTAAAACTTAAAATTTAATAAATCTTTTTTAAAAAAAAACAAAGAAAAGCTAGTGGGTTGGAATCATGTTATCGGGTTGACACAATTCCAACCCGAAGAAGATAAAAGTTTATCGAGTCGACACGAAAACCCCTAACCCTACCCTTTATTAACACGTCAAATTTTTGTCTTGTTGGCGAATCATGTTCAATATTAACACCCCTACTTATATGCATGTCAACATTTTCATGTACTGCTAGACTCACAAGATATCAGAATGTAATATCATCTACTACAAGTGAATATGTTTCATTATAGTTACCGCATGGATTTTGCGAAAAACTTTATGCCACAAGTCATGCTTTATATCGCACAATTTCATTATTTTCATTTTATTTTTGCACAAATACCCACTTGTAGCTAATTGGTTCTACATCTTCTAATTTTTCAACTGCACGTCCAAAAACTTCACATTTTACATGTGAGTTTAACTTTGATTGAATTACATCTTTCTATTTTCGCCAATAATTTCTATGATGATATTCTTCAACTGATGTTGGTTTAAGATCTTCATCATCCACTAAAACATCACAATAGTGCTATTTACCTATAAAAAATCTACTATTTACCATTATTTGTGTGTATTGTAAAGACATTACTTTGGAATTGCGCAAACAAATCATTGAAGACCATTAGGAATTTCATCAAACAGTTATGTTAAAATCTTGTTGAACTTCATCGTCTGTGTTGCAAGGGCAATAATGATGATGCTAGTAAAGCTTTAATCCATCCCATAAAGCTTTTAAATAGGTGTAATAAGTGGCAATTGATTGATTATTTTGTAGAGAGTTGAACATTGACGAAACATGTCGTACGACTCTCAAATTTAAACTTAACAATTCCTATATATATAGGGAAAATAGTGATCGAATCCACAGAAATTTGTCAACTCTTAAATTAAAATAATTAATCGAAAAATATTTTGGGAAGGGTTTTGCATATTGTGAACAAGAAAATAACATCATTAAAATAAATTTTTTGGGGTTTTTAGATTTGTAAATAGAATCATTTTTAGAATACAAATAATATATAAAAAACGTTACTAAAGAATTAGTATCAAATTATATTTTCATGAAATTAATCATAGATAAAAAAATATTATTAAGTAGTTGGTTTTAAAATCTCAATCAACTCAGACAGATTTATATCTTTATTAATTAGATTAATACCGATCAGCTCAAACAGATTAATCTATAATTTAATTAAACACCACTACCAACCAGCGTGTATATGATGCTCAATCAAATTTCATTAAGTAAATAAGACATCACCGACATTAAATTGTATATAACAATCAGTTTCAATTATATATAATTTAAATTATATAATTCCACTATTAATTTAATTAAGTCAATAGTTGCAACTCAATTAAGCTAGTAAATGCTACGTGAATAATTAATACAAGATTAATAATACTAACTATATAATCACATTTATTAACTAAATTGTCAATCCAATTAATTCACACAATTATATTAATTAGCACATGAATTATATAAATATTCAATTAATATATATAAGTATATTAAATAAAAACAAATATATATATATATATATAAAGAAAGATTTGATTAAATTAACTAAATAAATTAGGAATGTTCAATTGGCCATTTAAATAAATTAAACTAAAAATATGGAGGTTCGATCATCCATAAAAAGAAATTAAAGACATAAAAAAATTAAGCTAGTTAATAGGGCTCGACCTTCATGAAAAATAAATAAATGCAAAATAATAAATCAAAGATATAAAAAATAAATTAAACTAATTAGGTGGTTTAGTCAGCCATTTGCGATATTTAAAGTGCATAAAGTAAAAATAATAAACACTAGGCTAATAAACCTACCATAAGTACAACTAAGTAAATCCAAATATAAATTAAGTACAAAGAAAATTATCATAATCTCATTTATTAATAACTTAACCCATATCATTGCTAACAAAAGGAAATTATTCACAATATATGTTTAATAAATATAAGATGAAATATATAAATATTGGAAAAAGAAATTGAAAAATAAAACTTCTTTCTAAATATTACAAAAAGACTTGAAAAATTATTCTAAAAATTTTGAAAACTATTTTAATAAGATAAAAGAAAGATATTACAAAATAAATAGAAAAGATTTTAGCTAAATTAGTTAACAAATGATAAAAACAAGTTATGTATTTATAAGTATAAAAAATCATTAACAAAATAGTCATTTCAGACTCCTATTTCCTTCAAATTACAATCGGTGGCTGACTTTTTCATGGGACGCCACGTGTTGACTTCTAATTCGTCAGCCCCGCAACTTACGGAAGATATCATTTGGCGCGCCTGACTTGAGTGGACAATGTATTTTCAAAATGCATTGTCCCTTCTTTTTTTTTTTTCTTTTTCCTATGAATCAAAACGCCGATATTTTGACATGCGCTAGCATGCGTCATTTCTGATACGTTATCTTTTTTTACTTCTCCAATATATATATATATATATATATTATCTTCAAAATAAATTAAAATACACTAAAAACATTTATAAATATATTAATTAAATAAAATAATTAACTTATTTTAAAATAGAATATAGTCATTAAATATAATAAAAATCTCTTAATTTATGTGTGCATCATATATTGTGCGTTTAAGTTAAAAAATCTCCCAAATCGGCGGCTCAATTCATCCCAAGTCTCTTCGCCATCTCCGCAAACTTAAGACTGGAAGTCACGTATGGAACAATGGTAGGGGTGGAGGTTTGTATTGAACCACCATTCGAAACATTACCAGAAGTAGAGTTGACCATGATTTACAAGATAAAGAAATAACTATAGGGCTTTGATACCATATAAGATAATTATTTGAGGCATAAAATACCTCCTTCATTGAGAATATTTATACATAAGAAATTACATAAGGAAAGGAAACTTGGCATGCTACAAAATCTAATCCTCATAGAATTGCATGGATAGCCCTGCCGTAAATTACATGATAAATACAATAACATAGAAGATGGATAAATACATCTTTATATTCTCCAATAAATATCTTAGTATCATTTAAGAAAAATCTAAATGCTTATTAGCAAGATCCTTCGATGATGCTCACTATTGGAGCTATAGTTACTCAAATTAAATTTGACATGTATCTTAGTATCCCATAGCAAGATCCTTCAATGATGTTCAGTGTCGGAGCTTAAACTATTCTTCTTATTTAGGAATTGCAAGTTCGAATTTGCAATCGATGAAATAAATGAAGTTAGGATTTTATGCAAGGTATTTTTCATGGATAATCAAAAAGTAATTGAGAAGAAAATATTAATCCTTCCATCAAGAATTAATATTTATATTTCCAATATCCAAAATTAAATTTTTATTTTTTAAAAATCATCACATTTTTTAATTTAAAGTTTCATTAGCAATCTCTTTAAAACAATTTATATGGTTTCACTACTAACTACATTAATAAGAAAGATAATGTGATAAATTTTTTAAAAGTCAAAAATTACCTTTAATTCTCGTATTTAATTCAAAAAGGAAATTTCATTCCAAATGAGAGGAGTATACTTTATTTGTTCTTTTAATCTATTTATTATATCTTATAGACTTATTGTTTATAAAAGATTGTTTTTTTATTATCATGAATTTTTAATGTTAATGTTTAACAAGTGTTTTTATTTATCCAAAAATAATAATTATTTTATTTTCTCTCTTTCTTTCTTTTTTTCTGCAAGTAGCCTTGAAGAATACTCCATTAATGAATTCAAATTAAGGGGATCCATTCAATTGAGTTTTTTTAATGATTTTTCAAGATTTTTAAAATTTAAGTGTATTTAATTGAGATTTAAAAAAAAAATTTAAAAATTTAAGGTATTAAATCAAGACAATTTAAAATTGTAAATAAGTCATAAGGTATTTTAAAAATGAAAATCTATAAAAGTCTTATCAAATCCAAAAAAGTTTTAAATGAAAATCTAAGTATAATCCTAATAAATCTATAAAAGTCACTTAAAATTTTATAAAAATCATAAAAATCTCATACTAAAATTTTTTTTATTAAAATAGTCCCTCAAGTAATTTTATCTAAAATATTAATTTTTTTTTTTTTTGAGTTCTATGATCATTAACAACAAAAAAAAAACTTTGTTTACATCAAATTTAAAGGTATAATTTTTTTGTTAGAAAAATGTAAAGTAATTAAGTTCTCCAAAAAATTACGAGTAATTTAACAACGTTGACTTCGATAGATCATTGACTAGTAATTAGAAAATAAAAAAACAAAATAGAAAAATGAAAAATGAGAGACGACCAAACTTCCTAGTTCCTTCCAACCGTTGAAGTTTCAATTAAAGAGTTCCCATCTATGATAACCGGCGGCACGTGGAGCCACGTGCTGCCCCTTGGCCTTAGTATCCCCTCCCCCACCTTTCCTCCGCCATTGTCGAAGCTAAACTGCTGCCACTCCGTCATGGCCACGCCTTCCTCTGTCAGAATTGCCGTTGTGGGAGATGTTGTGAGCTTCGCCGCTCTCTCTCTCTCTCTCTTTGCTCGTCAATTGATTAAACCCTAGCATTTCTCTCATTTCTTGATGTTAATATTCCTGTTTGACTTCATTTACTTCATATAAGCTGAATTCTTACTTGCGTTATCGATTTTTGTCTTTTAATTTTTTAACGCAAATTGGTTGGGGTTTTGAAGCATGATGATTGGAATCTGGAAGAAGATAGAAAGGCTCTGCAACTGTTGAAGGTACAATTTCTTCATTGCTCCTTGTGGAAATATAGTTTTTTTTTTTCCCTTGGGGGCTAGGGTGTATTTCATTATGTTGCTGATGAGCTATGCTCGTGTTGTGTGGTTGGGTGCTAATTACACAAGTAACATTATTGAAATATGTTTAAGAGTGTACCTGTCAACTGCTGATGAGCTATGATCATGTTTGATACTAGATGGACCTGACATGGTTTTAAAGGCTTATCAATTCATTTGGCAAAATAATACCATTTGAATTTATTTTCTTTATTGAGTCCTTCGTGTGTATTGTTTTCGAGTATAATCCGGTTACCAAAAAACAGTTTCTGTTGTAGATCATTTCCACTCCACCAATTGGCAGATATTTTGAAACTTTTGCAGGCGATATGTTACATTCAAATAGGATGTTGAGAAACTGTAGAATGTATTGTTATTGTTATTGAGAATTGATGTTTTGCAGTCATTTGTAAGTGAGAGGAAGTTAGCAGATGAAAAATTTTAATTGAATTATTGAAAACAAAAGGAGAAACAGGAGATTGTAATGAAGAGATATTGTAGATTAAATTGCTAATTTAGTACAAAAATGAAGTTTTCAAATAGCCTGTAATTTTAAATTTCTTCGTGCATCTAAAACTACTGAAATAGGAAGGGCAAGGGCATCAAGGAAGAGGGTTTCCAAATCCATTTGTCCACATGTCCCATCTTCTTCTTTATCTTAAGTGTTTTTTTTTTATAGTCCTTTTATCTTTCAGTTGGTAGAATATTACTATAATCATAGCTGAAACTATTGCACAGTTCTTGTCCTAGTAAAAATGGAAGGAAAAATGTATGTGATTTTTTTTTCTTTTTTTTCAGTAGGATAGCGAAGCATATAATTTCTTGTAAGATTCTTCATGCATCTGACATTCTTTCTCTCAAAATTGCAGCCCGATTTGGTACTCTTCACAGGCAGGTTCTTTTCTTTGAATCCCAGGGTTCTTTATCCTCATTGTCCATTTGTGTAATCAGTTATCAATTTTGTCTTTTCCCCTCTCCTCGTCAAACTGTTTATGGTTTTGCCTCATTTAGTGAATATATTATGAGCACTCATACTCACCTATTATGTTTTTATGGTCTTAAAACAGGTGATTTTGGGAATGAGAATGTTGATCTTGTAAGAAGTATTGCAGATCTTGCTATTGCAAAGGCAGTTATTCTGGGAAATCATGATGCCTGGCATACTCCAAGGTTCTCAGGAAGGTAAAGTAACTTTAATGTAAGTTGCTTGTTTCAACAATTTGTCAATGTATGGGAGCAAAACATATTAGGTAGCATTTTCACTGGTTTGATCTCAAGGATAACTTTGAATCTTCTTTCTTTTTTCATTTTTCTTTTTTCTTTTTTTCCTTTCTTTTGACTGAAATCATAAATGAATGAGCAATCAAGAACAGTTCAAAAAACTTTAGCTTCAAAAAGGCTGAAAGCATATTACGCACAGCTTAATAGTCCAGGAGGGAAGAAAAAAAGAACAAATTCTGAAAAGGGTCTTTACTGGATGCAAGAAATTGCATAACAATGATCTGAGGTCTTTTATTTTGATCCAGTGATCTATGATCACTAAAGTTATTCAGCGGTGCAAATTTTCATTGTTTAAGAAAGTTAGTTTTAAAGAGAGTCCGTGCAAGAATTAGATAAAGCAGTTGACAGGTACACTCTTAAACATATTTCAATGGAGATTCATTAGAAATGATTGTGAGTATACTGGACCACCTTTTCCTTTTTCACCTTTTAACAGTGTCTATAAGGTTTTAATTGGCACCAGGCTTCTGTTAACAATTTAGAAGCCATTTCTCTAAATGGATCTAAAATCTGTCTTCTCCATACCATTAAGGTAGAGATTTGCCTTTCTTTGGCTTCAGTATCTCAATTCTTCAGAAATTGATTGTACATTATTTGACTTCTTTACCTGAGTCACATTATGCAACTCATTACTGAATTTCCAAGAGTGATGTTATAAGTTCTATTGAAAATCCTTGGAATAAGATGAGGATTATTTTAGAAACAGGATTTTAGTTGTCTTGCATACATATTCCATTTTTATTGGATAACTTTGTAAGAGCTATAAGCTATGACTCATGCAAAACATGAACTATAGAGTTTTATGTTAATTTTTCCAGTTGTTACATTATTTATGAGTTTAAACTGTAATAATGTATTCCAAAAGTTCATATTTGAATTAGGGTCTACTAAGCCTTAACGCTTTTCCAATTTTTCTTACTTATTATCTTACTGAAATTTCAGGGAGAAGGATAATGTTCAACTTCAGCTAGAATGGTAAGCTTATCTAACTCTCTCTGCTAATTTTTCAACAGGATTGAGTGTCAGAATCCAAGATCAGATGTTTATCTTATCTTATTATAATTGGGTTCTCATTAGCATAAGAATATTCCTTCCAAAGTATATAACTTTATGGATGCCATAAACCCTGCCTTCATCTTTACACACGAAGCAAATTAGGGAAGAATAAAATGATGATAAAATTTGGGGGAAAGGTTCCTGTCTTCTCTGTTATGCTTGAGATGGCCTTTCTTGCTGATAGTAATTATGAGCCTTGTAAGAA
The DNA here is from genome assembly GCA_019593545.1 of Apocynum venetum. Classification (NCBI taxonomy): domain Eukaryota; kingdom Viridiplantae; phylum Streptophyta; class Magnoliopsida; order Gentianales; family Apocynaceae; genus Apocynum; species Apocynum venetum. Next base: position 3,183,708 of record SRSM01000149.1, read on the forward strand.
AGGCTTATGAATGAAATGTTTCTTTGGTGACTTTTAATACTTTTTCTTATCTGAATTAAGAGTATAAATTTCTGCTTTCTTTAAGACATTCTACTTTAATTTTATTGCAGCACTTGGAAATAATTAGAAGTTATTTTCTATCTAAATAGTTTTTTTTTTTTTTTTTGTGGCTACAAATCTTTAGTTGTAGTTGACAGTTCAGAACCAGTTGCTAGAAATAGGCTTTTTTTGCTCTTGTAGATCACAAGTACAAGATACGCCTTCCTTCCATTTGGAGAGGTGAAGTTGTGTACCTTGGTCATTCCTAGGCTCCTTAGTTGCATATGCTTGTCTACTGGTATTCCCACATGTTAATCTTGTAATCTGTTGTTTGAGGATGTAAACTTTTGTGGCTTTTTGGACATAGATATATGCCTCCTGGGGGGTATTAATGATTGAAAGTCTTTTGGCCTGTGCATTTAGCAGCAGAGCCTACAGTTTGTCATGAAGTTTGGGTAGTTCAAAAATGTACAACTAGATGTTGATTCTTGAGATTCCATTCTTGTTTTGCAATTACCCAATATTTATATTTAATGGAAAGGATACAATAAATAGGAATTGCAGAATAAGTCATTAAACAAGAGAAAGTTAGGGTAACTCATATCTTCTGGTATTATAGCTTCTCTGGCTGTAAGACTTACTGTTTGATTGCTGTTCAGTTTTTCAAACTAGAAAATGATAACCATGGACGTCAAAAATAAAATTAAATTTTTTTAAAAATTATTTCTTTGTTTTTCTGTTATTTCCTGAAGGGTGATTTGTGACCTATAAAAACTAGCATGAAAGTCAAAAATGAAATTGAATTCCTTTTGAGAAGTATTTCTTTGTTTCACTGTTATATCCGGAAGGGTGTGATTCATGACCTACAAAAACTATGTGATGGTTAGTCTAGGTGATGAGCATGTTGGCTACCGGCGCACTGACTTTCCAATGTTAAAACTGAGTATTGTTGGTGGACGACCATTTTCATGTGGTGGTGCTAGTCTCTTTCGTAAAAAGCTTCTGATGGCCAGGTACATGTTATTTAGTAACTATATTCTTTTTAATATAATCTTCCTCTCTTATATTTTCCCCTTATTTTTTTCTTGGCATATGCTTGAAATCCTTGAAGTGAAGGGTTTCGTCAAAAGACCCTTTCTTGTGCTAAGTAAACAGGGGAAAACAAGAGTATACTCTTTTCATCATAATTTATCATGTACAGAATCAACTCTTGAAACTCCTAAAATGTCTACAGGGCTTGTGAACCAATCTTGCTAGTGTTATCTGATTATGATTTAAAGTCACTTTTGTTCTCTTTTGCTTAACTGTCCTTTTCTCAATTTCTAATGCTTTTTTCTACATTGCTGAAAGAAAGCGTTTCTGAAAAAAATATTTTAAAAATTAATATAAACTTTTTTATTTTCAGCAATATTAATAATCAAAAGTTGTTTCAAAAATCATCCCTGCAGTAGCTTCTCCAGAGCAGCTTTTTCAGCTTCTCTTAAGCTAAAATCAGAAGTGAAAAGCAACCTTAGGCAGCTCAATAGAACTTGTATTGAAACAAAGCTAAAAGCTGCTTATTTTAAGGAGCCGATCAGTGAGTTCAATTCTGAGATGTGGTTTTCTGTCTATTTGCTTTATTTCAGAACATGAATGAAAAAATGGTCCTTCTGCTAGCATCACTTTTGGCCCATCTCTGGGTTCCTGTGTTTGGATGCTCCTGTGGTCCTCTTAAAACACTTCTGATTAAATACATGAGACATCAGTGAACAATGAAAAGACACTAAGATGTACCTGTTATGATAAAAGTAGGGTGGATGGAAATTAGAGGAAGAAGTATCAATGAAGGAATAAGTTCATTCAGTCTTGATAAGAAGGAAATGATAGGTTACCCTTCCTCCAGTAATTTTGAATTCATCAAAGTTGCAGTGAAATGAGTGGAAAAGTTTGAAATTTGACATAATTTCAGAGGCTATGTGATTAGAATTGAGAGTGATGTGTATTGAGCGTTTCTCAAGTATGTGGATGAGAAGTGGCATAACTGGCATTTCCAAATATTATGCTATGATTTATCTGTTTCATTCTCCATTGGCACTTGAGGTCATACTCATTGAACTGCTATTATCGTCTCAGATATGGTATTCAAGACATGGATGGAAGTGCAAAGAGGATATATGACGCTGCTTCAGGAACTCCCAAGGATCACTTAACTATCTTCCTTGCTCATAATGGACCTACAGGTGCACCAATTTCCTGCAGTCATTACTGCTATAGTGGGTTATGTTATGTGGAATCTTGCTTGCTAATAACTCCATGGTAACATCTTGCAGGTTTAGGGTCAAATATGAATGATATATGTGGAAGAGATTGGGTGCATGGAGGTGGTGATCATGGGGATCCAGGTTTTTTTTTTATTTTTTTGTCCTTTATGAAAACTGTAGCTAATCTCGTTGATAATCTTATAAAATTACTCATTTCATGACCAGATTCCCAGAAAATGTGCATATTTATGTGGCAGAATGATTATTTGTCATGTCATCCTTAAAGTGTACAATTTGATATAACTTTGGTATGTAATGGAACAGATTTAGCTGATGCAATATCCCAATTGAAGGAAGCCGCAAAATTATCTATCCCATTGGTTGTGTTTGGTCACATGCATAACCAGCTGCAATTTGGAAATGAGCTTCGGAAAATGATTGTGGTTGGGGATGATGAAACTGTTTATTTGAATGGAGCCATAGTTCCTAGGATTCGGAGATTGGGAAATGAACAAGGAATATACAACCAGAGGACCATATCTGATGAAGAATCGGTTAAAATGTCAGAAGGCACACTACGGGCCTTCACTATAGTAGAAATCATGGATGGACAATTGGAGAAAGTTGCAGAAACTTGGGTTTCTGTAACTGGAGAAAATATCAGCATAGCTGAGGAACACATAATGTATAACAGGGAATCTGCAGGCCATTAAATGAGTATGTATTGGACTTACTATTTTACTGCAAATCTTGTGAAGTCTAGCTTTCCATCCATGTACAATGTGAAGAGAATACTCTTAATTATCTAGTAGTCCCTTCTAAATTTTAGTCATGTAATAATAATACTTCCTATTCGAATTCTAGCATCTAAAATCTCAGCATTTTCAAAATAAATAGACTGATTTAATGCAGGAATAAAACAAGTTTGATAGTCCTTAAGTCATTATTCCCATATATCCTTTATGAGTAATGTGAATTCTTGTGCTGTTACATGTGTACCATAAATTTCATAATCTACATCCTTCTGTTGCTAATACAACTGTTTAATGTATTTAACTCGAAGCAGGAGGGGTATGAAACCACTTGCTTATTGCAGCCTGGATATCTAAGTGGATTACTAAAGATTTCTCAGTTTCCTGCATGCTTGCTCTATATTTGCGTGGGTGAGATTTGTGATCATCCATATGCCAACAGGTCTTTGGATGGTGGTCCAAGATTTCACAATGTTAAATTGTTTACCAAATTGGACCTTAAGATTGCAAGCCATTTATGGCTGCAAGCTCCCTTTACTAGGGGTACAAATGATCGTGAGTTTAATGAGTCATGTTGATTGGTCAAAATTCGAACTCAGAGTTGCTCAAACAGTTTGTTAGGCAATTAAATCGAGTTCAAATTTCAAAATACTTAATTCATGACTTGTCAAGTTGTTTTTAAATCATCTAAATATATATTTTTTAAATTTGTTATTATTTTTTTCTAAAATTTAAAATTAAAAATATTTTAAAATTTAATTTGAGTGTCGAATTTGTTAAAAATTTGATTTGCTAATATCGAGATTTAATTGAATCAAGGTTAAGCTCGGCTCTACTCTTTTATAGCCTTTGACCCTTACTGCCCTTAGCTCACCGATCTGGAAGTTCTAAGGTAGATATTGAGCAGCTGATATACCCATTTTGGTTGCACGGGTTTACTTTGAAGAAATGGTTAGTACAATCAAGAATAGGTGTTTGTGTGACGCATCAAGTTTTAATAGCATACCTTATTAAAATATTAAATTTTACAATCACCGTCACAATTTGACTTTTTTTATTTTACAAGTATTGTCACCTTATGGAATTCAAATTAATATAGTATCTATTATATTTCTTTCTAGTTTTTTTGTCATCTTACTAAACAATCACATTTTTCATTTTAAAAAAGGGGTTAGTTCAATCTTTTTCCTTTAAAACTTTTATATTCTGTCTATCTGGTTTTTTTTTAGCCTTGATAAAAAGAGTATAGTTTAAATTAAAAAATAATTTATATTTTATAGATTTAAAGATTTCTTAGATATACATCCCATATTTTGCAAGATTTTATATCTCAAAGTAAAATTTATAATTGATAGAAACCTATGAATTCAATAAATCAAAAGCTTTTTTTAAGACTACTATTTTAAAATTTTGAAGATACACTTGCCCACTTTTAAGTATTCAAAAATATTGTGTTAGTTTTTTATCAATTTTATTAGAAGTTAATTTTAACTAAAAAAATATCATACTGATATTGGCATTAGAACTAATTTGGCAAACAACCTCTCTCTATATATTTTTATTTATATATATAACGAATGTTGATTTACAAAGATAAATTTTACCGATATAGCCAATTATATCTTAAAAAACTAAATATTTTTTTTAAATCAATCCATTTATTTAATTAATTTTTAATTAAAGATATAAAAAAATTTACTTTTAGGAAATTATATCTTCAATAGAGAGAGAGAGAGATTATTTACTGAATTATTCTCATCTTAAAAAGGTAAATAAATTGGAAGATTATTTTAAGATAATGATTTTAAAATTTTGAAGATATAATTTCCTAAAAGTAAATTTTTTATATCTTTAATTAAAAATTAATTAATTAAATAAATTGATTGATTTTAAAAAAAATATTTAGTTTTTTAAGATATAATTGGCTATATCGTAAAATTTATCTTTGTAAATCAACATTCGTTACCGTGAGTGGTTCAGCACTCTCATGCTTTAACTATAAATCTCGAGTTCGAGCCTTATGAATGGAGACATTATGTTGGTCAGTATTTTACCTTTTAATCCAAAGTCCTCAATTTGAAATTTAATATATTACATAATATTCTAGTATACTCAAAAGCTTATAGATTTTAATGGAATTCTATTTTTAATATAATTTAAAGGAATTTGAAGTAAAAAATATGAAAAAATAATTATTCCACAAATCCTGACTGTGACTCTTTGGAATTTCATGGAATTCGTCTCTTTGTTGCCAATAAAAATAACAAATAACAAATATAAAAAATAAAATATCATGTATATCTCTCAATTTGGTTGCCATAACATTATATTTCTCCTTCTACAACAATAAGTTTTACACATATATTGATTTTTTATATGTAATTTGTTTGTGTACAAATTATTATATTTATTTTATTTTAAAAGTCTAATAAAAGAATCACCAAATTCCACACAAAAATTATGACATAAAATTTCATATAATCCATCTATTTCGTTTGGTATCTTATATTCTAACTCACACATGGATTTGGTTTGATGTAAAAAAAAAAATATTATTTGTTTCCTCTTCAAATTATTGTTCAAACTTTATTAGTGATAAAACTAAGATAATGTGTAGAAAATTTTTATTAAGAATTTCATATGTAGAAATGTATGTAATAGCATATATACATATTTCAAATAAAGCATTCAAAAAAATATAAAATCTAAAGTGAATGGAAAATCAATCAAGAAGTCCATTAAAAAAATTGATAGATGATTAAGTCAAGTTTAAACATATATTGATTTGTCTTTTTATATTTACAAATTTTGTTCTATCTATTTTGTTGAAATTCTAATAAAAATTCACTAAATTATACCAAATTATGTGACATTGAATTACATGTAATTCAATTAAATCTACTAAATTCTATAGAATTCTATTAAAATCCAAAAACTCCACAAAATTTAAAAATTCAATTGAATTCCATGTTAGAGACACTCCTTAGATTTTAAATTATCAAAAATAAATAATCGGATAAATAATTTTGTTTTAGATATGTGGAAAGATGCATTGAAAGAAGATTGATTAAAAACAATTAATGAGTCATTCGTTCCAAAAATTAATAAATTTGGTATTTTATAGTTTATAGTAATAAAGTACAAGATTTTTATTTTTAAAAAAAATGATATAGTTATAGTTATTTTTTTATGATCATGAAATATATGCATAACTTTGTTTAATTTGTCTCTATCTCTCACATTAAAAAGAGGGATTATATATGCATTAATATTTTTTGTATTAAAAAAAGAATTTTCTATTCATTATAATTATAATAAAAGAACAAAAATCCATCAAATTATGCTAAAATCAATAATATAGAATTCTAATGAATCTAGCATTTTCTGTGAAATACTATTAAAATATATGAAATTCATAAAATTTTACAAATTTTAAAAATTTTATTGAATTTTATATTGAGAACACCCCCTTAATTGTGCAACTTATATTCACATATATGAGCTTAGTAATGAGAGTTAGTTTTAGAAGTAAATTCTTTAAAGGGAAAAGAGTCGATTGACCATAATGTATTGTTCAAAAGTCATTTATATCCTCAAAATATTTTTATTTTGTCATTTACATTCTTTAAATATTATTAAAAAGTCATTTACATCTTCCAAAAATTTTATTATAGTCATTTACTTATATTTTTGTTAGGAAAAAATTTGAGAATAAAATTGACTTTGAAGATATAAATAACTTTCAAATAGTTCTTTAAGGATTTAAATAGATGAAAAAACAAACTTTAAGAATAGGAAATGACTCTTGAGCAATACTTTAAGTGTTAACTCAATTTTTTTTAAAAAAATAATGAGATTATAAATTTAAATTAAATATACATTCTAAATTACTTTCGTTGCACCTTTAGATTAGTTTATTTTTAATACAAGGACGCAAAGAGTTAATTCTTAAGACTTAATTATTAGAAAACATACTCACTTTTCATGACATAGATGCAATGCAAGTTCGAATATTGTAAATCAAATTTTAGATTTATCTTGAAATTCTGTCAGCTGTCTCTCATATATATATATATATATATATATATATATATATCAATCGATTTATAACTCGTCTCATTAATGGACTTTCCTATTAATTTATCAATCTCTCCCTTACAAAAAAAAGAAAAAGAAAAAAGAAAACATACTCAAACTCAGGGAAGATCGAGCGTCACTTGCTTGTCCACCTTTAGATTAGTTTTGGAAAAAAAAATGAGATTAGCTTTAATACAGAAGGTTGATTAAGATTGTGCAACTTAATCAATCTACAGTACCGTGTAGACATAGGAAAAGGAGAACTTCATTCCGAAGTGATAATCCATTACCTAGATTTCCTCAAAAGTATGCTATGGGCTGCAAATACTATAAGAATTTGTTTGGTGTTGACTGTTTTCTTTTAATCACATCATGGTTGAAACCTCCTTTTAGAGCTCTATTTTTTACCTTTAGTTAGCTTTTTTTAGTGCACCAACTTCCAAGCAGTCCATATGGATGGCCTTTGCTGACCGACCATCTTTTCCTTTAAAATGATGGATTTTTTTTATAATATTAATTTCGAATTTATATCCGATTATATTTTAGAAAAATAATTTAAATTTTTTAAATATTACTTTAATTTTTAATCACAGTGTTTCCCTGGACCTATATACATTGGTGTGACAAAAAAAAACAATTTTTTACATTATTGCTATCAACAAAACTTTCATGATTAGTACCTAATAATTTTTTATTTGGTGACTTTAGTATCTAATATATTTTGTATAATTTTTTTATCCCTAACTTTTTTATAATTGGTATATTTGATACACATAGATTTTTAGTTTGATCCTTTTTTTACCCAATCACTAATTGAATGGGTTACTCATTTTAAATGTAAAATGTTTAAAGGTAATATTGAAATTTCATGAAAAGAAAAAATATGGTAGTCGCTTCTGGACTATTCTAAAATTTGATTTGAATCCTAAACTTTGATTTTAGCTCATATTATTAAATTCAATCATAAAAAATAAAAAAATGGAGGGTTGTATTGAAATTATTTTTCTTTCTCTTCTTTTCTCTTTTTCCTTCCTCTTTAGCTAAAATGGCCGCCCTTCACCATCAAGGATGCTATTGTCGTGATCTCCCATCTATAAGTCTCCATCTTTCTTTTCTCACTACTTTCCCAGCTTCAGAACTATCATTTGTGATCTTCCTATCGTAAACCTTCACATCCCAAACAACCAACAACAACCCAATTTATTTGGAAAAGGGAAAAAAAAAAGAATCATTCTAATCAATCAAAACATAGTCTTCTTATATCCGCCTCATATTTAATACCAAAGGTAATCTTCTATTTGTCTTAGACCTCACCTTCACCACTTTCAATTGAGACAATTTCAACTGCTTGCATCATTCATAGTCAACCTAACTCGATGTTATTTTTTTCTTTTTTAACAATACCCTATTCTACTTCCACTTGCAATCGGCTCAGACGATTGGTTGTAGTCATCACGAGTGGAGTCATCATCGTAGTGATTAGCCATGCCAAATTAATCTATTTTGATAGGTGCTTGTTCAGTGGACAAAATTAGGAGAGAAGCAAGAGATCGAAGGCATACCAAAGGTTGGAGAATTAAGGGGAGAGATAAGAGGTTTACATGAGCTTGAAGTTCCAATATTACCCTTAATCATTTTACACTCACAATGGGTAATCCAATTTTGTTGTGGTTGGGTAAAAAAACAATCAAATTTATCAAGCTAAAAAACTATGTGTACCAAACACGCCAATTATAAAAACGTTAGGGACAAGAAAATTACACAAAATATATGGAGAACCAAAGTTACCAATGAAAAAATGTTTTAAGGACCAAAACATTTTTTAAAAAAAAATTGGAAGCAAAGCCACCGAATATAAAAAGGTTAGGGGCTATATACACCAATTACTCAAAAATTTGTTGTCTCTTTCGTTGGATGTTGTTATGAAGATTTCGTGATTAGGTAGTCCGCCCACCTCCTCCATTGAAACATGATTACCATAGAGAAAAAAATTGCCTAGCTACATAGTTATTTCTTGCATTGATCTAACAATATTGTAATCCTTTTCTTCTTTTTATTCTCTTTCACAAAAGATAAACTTGTTTTTTTCTTTTCTTCTTTCACATAGACCTAAGATTACACTAACAATTAATTTTGCATGGTGTATTTGCCGGTCACTTTAGACCCTTTTTTTTTTTTTTTTTTGCCTTTATAATCATCATCCACTTTTTCTTCCTAAAACTTCATAATCATATTACAATCATAAGTCTCGCATTACATATTTGATGTAGATTTTAAAATGAGTTTAAATTAAATCAAAATATTTGACAGCCACCAATAAAAATCACCATATAATATATCTTCAGTAAAAAGAACATATATTTTCTTTGTTTTGTGATTGATTTGAGATAATTTTTACTAGATCTCTTTAAAAGATTTTATTTCCTTTTAGATAATAACTACTAAATTATGTAGATGCACATGTAGAGTATCTACAATGTTAAATGGTTGACATTAAATAAAATTTGTTATGTAGTCATTAATAAATAGAATGTAAATCTACATAAAATGAATGTTAAATGAATAGATAATAAAACTCAAAAGTTAACTTCAATGCGTAATGTCAATAATATATTACATTGTTAGTCAATAATTTGTTTAAAAGTGAGTTTTGTTTGTCCTTCACTTAGAGCCTCTCCAATGATTCACTCTTAATGTCGAAAAAAAAAATGCGACATCACTAAAATTAATCAATGTCTTTAAATTTTTATCTCTAATGTATTATGTTTTGAAATCATGTTATACTAACGTGTCCATAATTAATGCAAACAATGTAAAAAAGGATGACATGTTGACTTAGCAAGTAAGGGACAAGTAAGCAATGCAATTTAAGGGTTGAGATTATGCATTGAAAATAACTTTTAAATTTTGTTATCTATAGAAAATTTTAAAGACCTTATTAACTTTAGTAATTTGGTATATATATATAGTGGAGTATTGGAGATGTTTGTAAACTATAAAAGAATTATTAGGATCATTTGACTACATTACACGCCATATTTTATTTAAAGTTGACAAATTCGCTCTTTTACTAATAATATTTTAACAATTTTTTTAATTAACCAACTTATGAAACCTGCTATATATAAAATCATTCACCTATCCATAAAAGAACCTTATTTAAAATGCTTACTTTCTATTTCTTAAGAAAGACACTTACGGAAAAAAATTACTTTTAGTTGTTATATTTTAAAGGTCTTCTAAATATTTATCAAAACCAATTTCTCCACCAACTTTGGCCCCTTTTCATTTCTTCTCTTCGTACATATTCTTTGACTATCATCATGAGTTCAAATAAAAAAATGTCTCGTCTTATAAAATACTTTTTTCACATATCAAGATGTTCTTAAAAATTAAATAATTCCAGGAAGAGCTACTTACAAAATTCATTAATATCAAACGGCAATGAGACAATCACCACATGCTTGACAATATAGGTTGCTTTTGGGGTGATTTTGTCTTCTTTCTATAAAAAGAAAAGGGTCCTTCTATGGAATACTATGTGATCCAAATCAAGAATTGGTTATGCTGTCCAGAAGCAAAGGATGCTCTTCTTTATTTTATCTTTTCTTCTAGGAATGCATATTAATCACATGTCTTGCATCTTCTGCCTCTCATTGTCCTGTTCATGAATCACTACTGTGCTCATTGCTTTTTGTAAGCAGAAGATTCTTCATCGATGGTTTTGCTGAAACTTTGCCTTACTTTAACAGAGCAAATGGGGCTTGAGAATTTGGTATTTTCTTTACTATCCTCATGCAAATTTTCACATAACTTTGTTGGTATTTCCCCACATTCACACTTTTCCAAACCCAGGCAAATAATAGCACTATAAAGGTTATTTGGATACAAGTGCTTGTGAACCCTTCACTAGCATATATTTGTCGAACAATAGTGTTTTACAATATTTTTATTTAGATTTTTGGATTGTTAAGATTGGCTTTTACACCTTCTCAACACCTAAAGCTTACAATTAAACTTTCTTTCGATCTTCATTTCATCTTATCTAACAAATCTTTTGCAGGCTTTTGTTACCATAAGGGATAGAGGAGTAATGCCTGATAAAAATTGGAAACTTAGACTATCACCAAACATGATTTTAACATAAATACACTCTTCAAATGTAATAAAGCACGATGCATAGTATATGTTTATAAATCATTTTGTAAAAGGAAGTAGTAGATTTGCTTGTCTTGTAAGATAATGAAAATGGCAGTGAAATAAGCTTTAAAAAATTTATAAATCGTAACTAATCAATGATCATATTATGTATTACGTGTTTTAAAAATTATTACTTTTTGTCAAAACTCATTGAAAAAAAAATTAAGACTTTTTAGTAATTTGTAATTTCATTAATGATGTTTAAATGCAACAAAACCATTAAGAATCACAATATTAATGATCATAACATTATGGATCACAACCTAAACAACTCATCATCAAACTAAATTCATTTTTCCTTTTGTTCTCTTTTTACTTCATATATGCTCTTTCCTTTATAAATGAAAAAAAAAATCCAATATGCAACATATTATTCATGACATCTCAATTCAAATTTCTTTAAAAGAAAAAAGAAAAAAGAAAAATGGAGTACAAGTGAATCTACGAAGTGACAAACGAAGTGTCAACCTTTTAGTAAAGAATGTAGGAGCAAAGAACACTGAGAGAATGTTTGACTCTGACAATGTCTACCTGACATCTCCAATCTGCAATTCTCTCTTTTCTCTCATACCTATTATATTATTATTGTTATTATTAAAGATCCAAAGCAGCCTTTGACCGAATCTTAGCCGTCCAATATTCTTCCCTATATCCCTTTTTTAGCCTTTCTTTATTTGCACATTTGACACCCATTGTTTCTCAAATCTTGATACCCTTTATAATTGAAATTTCTCATGTTCTTTGTTATCTGTGGATGGATCTTCCCTTTGTTCTAGATTTATTGGGGCAATCCTCAATCCTCAATCCTCTTGTTGATCTTTGTAATTCTATGGACTAGTCAAAATTACCCTTTTCCTATATATCAATTTCATTTAAATCCTTTTTAAAATTGTAGCTGGAAAAGTAATTCAAAAACTATCATTAGGATATTCGGAATGGATCTGGGACCATATAGAAATGTTGATACTCTATATAAATGACAATATTTTTTGTTCATGAATAGTACAATTTAATCCTCTTTTAATAAAATATTTTTTTTATTTTAAAAATATATTTGAAATGAACATTGGACAAAAAAAGAAAAGTTTATGGATTTATAAACATTAAAGTACAACTTATTTACACCTTAAAATGAATTTCTAACAGTTTTTTATTATTTAATATATACTACTGTTTCAGTGCTTCAATTATTGAATTTATATTCAATTCAATTAGTAAATACAAGATAAGAAAAAAAAATTCTATTATATATAAAAAATCATTCATTGTATAAATTTTTATATTGATTAACAAATATCATTTGAGTTTTATATACTATACTTGTTAAGTTCATTTACTTGGAATAACTAATTGTTTAATACCTAACATAAGTTTTTTTTTTTTTGGGAAAAAAAAAGTCTACCAAAGAACAACCTTATATGACTTCTAAGTCTCCACCAAATCCTTAAAAAAATTCCTACCAAATACCCTAGTTAGTTGGATCAACTAGTCTACTTTTCTTGCTCAAAATATTCTATTTTTGCTTTGAAGTTAAATGATCTAACAATACAAAAGAAATAACTATTCTAGTAAAAAGAAATATTATTAATTTATTAACAAACAAAAAAAAAGAACAATGATCAAACAACTAAAAAAAATTAATATAAATGATATTTGATAAGAATATTTTGGATAGACATAATATATATATATATATATATATATATATATATATACTATACAGTCCCTCCCTTCCTCATATCCCAATCTATCAATCAATTTCAAAGTTATTATAGTGATGAATGAGGAGGACACCTCATGGCCATAATCCACAACAATAATTAAGGCCAATCTAGACTTTTCCTCTTCATCTTATAATAATAATAATGGATATCCATGACTACTACTCACAATTATTTATAAAGATATCAATAGACAGCGTTTGTTTGACAGGTCATCTCAACCAACATGAAACAGTTCTTTAATTTCACTATACTTCTTCCCATGTTTTAATTCTTTTGGGGCTTTGGTTTGTCCATTCACCAATGCTTAGGCTTTTGCCTTCAAATTATCCCGCTTAGATCGGATCTTTCTTAATTTTCAATTGCCAGTAAACCATTCAAAAAGAGAACAAATTCCTGAACAATAAAAAGAGTTTTTTTTTTTTTTGCTTTTCCAATTTCGGGTTTCCTCAGGTTTCTTTCATAAAAAATCTTCAAGAAACACATATCCCAGATAATTGCATATTCATGCTTGTCTCATTGTTATGGCCTGAGGCATTGTTCATTGTTTTCAAAGGTGGAATTTGTTTTCTGGGTTGGTCTTGATGGGCAATGTAACGTCAAATGTTGCTGCAAAATTTGCATTCTTCCCACCAGACCCACCCACATACGATGTTCATAGAGATGAAGAAGGGAAGGTTGTTTTCAGTGGTTTAAATGCTGAAAAGAATGTTGATGCTCATATATTGGATACCAAAGGTGGCAATAAGATTGTAGCCACCTTCTGGAAGCACCCTTTTGGGAGGTTCACTCTTCTGTATTCCCATGGTAACGCTGCTGATTTGGGCCAAATGCAAGAGCTCTTTGTTGAGCTTAGAGCTCACCTCCGCGTCAATATTATGGGGTATGTCTTTTCTTCTTGATCATTATATGCGCGTTAATATTATCGGCCGTGTCCTCCTTTCTTGAACGTTTGTGATATTGCTGGCAAAGGGGGTGCTTGAAAGTTTTGACTTTTATATGCTTTTCCGGCTCCATATATGTCTGCCTCTGTAAATATTTTCCTCTGAGATTTGTTTATGCATTATTGGCATGTCTCGTTTACCTTGAATTTCTCTCGATTTAGCTGTTATTTGTGCAATTTTTCTGTTCAATTTCTGAAAATTTTTGAGGGCTTGTAAGTTATATTGAATTATTCCTGAAGCTTGGATTTTGAAATTTGGGAACAATTGTTGTAAATTTGACATGTTTATCACATTAATATATCCTGGACAAGCATTTATGTTTGTAAATGTTGGGTAGTTTGATTTTTGGACTTTCAAAGTGCTGATTTTGGGACTTCAATTTCAATTTCCAATCCCCAGTTTTCGTTTTCTTTTTTCTTTTTTCTTCTTTATTTATTTAATTGAAGATCTCCGCTTTCTGTTATGGATATAGTCATATAGTTATGCTCATCTTGTTGCAATTATTATTAGGCTTTCTTTCTGAATAAACATTCTTGGCAAATCAATTCCTAAGACTCGTCAGTTTTGTTAGAAGACATAATTGGGAAATTTTCATTCGTATGGTTGATTTTATTAGCAAATGTAGATCTTCTGAGATCTTACATATAGTTAGATATTGGTGATGACAGCATTTTACAAATGGCCAAGTATACTATGAATCTGCCAAAATAGAAAAAGAAAAAGGATCTGCCTTAGTTTTTCTGTTGTCAGTCAGAAAGGGATTTGCTTTCTTTCTTTATGTACTAACTGTAATTCTTCCTCACCACATCACAGTTATGATTATTCTGGATATGGAGCTTCCACTGGTAAGGTGAGAAACATGAACTGATCAGCAATGTCCATTTTCTAGGTAACAGATGTATATTACAGTTCTGCTGTCATCTCATATGCTCTTCCTGACCAGTAATCTTTGCTTGGTGCAGGCATCTGAGTTGAACACGTACTATGACATAGAGGCTGTATTCAATTGTTTGAAGAATGAATATGGAATAAAGCAGGAGGATATCATTTTATATGGCCAATCGGTTGGCAGTGGTCCTACACTGCATTTGGCTTCTCAGCTGCACAGGTTGAGAGCTGTTGTTCTCCATAGTGCTATCCTTTCAGGAATTCGAGTATTATACCCTGTCAAGATGACATTTTGGTTTGACATTTTCAAAGTATGTGACTTCACTTCGTTTCATATTTCTTTATCATTTTCGCCCACAAATTTCTCCACATCTTTGTTTAATTTCATTATTGTCAATTATTCTTTTCTTTTGGTCAGAATATAGACAAGATAAGGAATGTCAGCTGCCCAGTTTTAGTTATCCATGTAAGTCTTCCCCTCTCGCTTCATTCCACTGTCCTCTTTGAGATAGAGTTTGAGTACATTGATTTTTTTTTTCTGTACATTAGATATCCAGTGTAGCTGTTTACGGCTAGGGGCTTTTAGCAGAAATGCTCGTTTAGGAAAATTCATTTACCAAAGATCTTTTTCTTCTCAGATATTCATGAGAGTCACAATAATTTCCTGTACATTTGTATGCAATATTTGTAGTAATTTTAATTTTCAGTCTTTTTGATACTAGACCTTTTACTAAAGAAATTAGGAACTATGGATACAAATTTTCATTGCAAACTCGCTTAGAATAGACCATAATTTTATATTTTTTTAAAAAAAATTATAGTCACTAAAAATATCCATTCTCTGCACCAAGGTTTCTTGTGGTAACCTCTAGGGAGGTATGGAGTATTCTTGTTACATAGAAGATATGGCACATGTCTATTGTATTAAAGTATCTTTTACAGTACAAGTAACTTGATATCTCATGAATATTAATGTCCTTGAGATGTTCTTCATGCTTTGTTTGAATAAATATGCCGTTCAAGACCATTTTCTGGAATATCTTTGGCGTTTTATGTGAATTGATAGCTGTTTGACTCTTGGGGTAAAGGGGACCATCCTATTTCTGTTTCATGCTTGCTGCAATTATCCTCATTTACTATGTTGCAAGCTCCATGTCCCATGCATGTTATAACTGTGATAACTGCCACTGGTACATATAAGATATTGGTCAACTGGAGAAATAATGTAGATATGACAGCATGTTATAATGTATCCTGTAGATTCACACTCCAATATATACCAACCAAGAGTTCCACCCTTCCCCCTGCCCCTCCTGGCTCTTGTTTTCCTCCTTTTTCTTACTAAAATGAGGCAGTATGTGTCTTGAATTGTTTCAGAGGTTAGTAATGATTGTGTGAAAGAAGGTCTTTGCAGCTTTCCAAGTGAATTCAGTTCCGTATTTTTACCTCACATTTATTGATGTGACATTAGTTGCTGAATTCATCAGACTGATATTTTTGTTATCATTTCTTGTTATTGCTAAATTTGAACAGGTTTTGGGAAGTTTTAGCCTCTTGGATTAATATATAGGTCTATGTTCTCAAATTTATCCTGTTGTCTTCATAGGAAATTCATAACTTAATGAATGTTGATACTTCTACCGTAGGTGCTTTATGTGCTTATAATAATGACTCATGAGACTATTGAGGTGCAGAAAGACATACATGAGCAGTTCTTTTAGCTGGTGCTGAGGCTTTTTGAGCAAATAATTTAGATCAGTAGTTAAAGGCACTACAATTTTTCATCGTATTTTCCATACAAAATCTGCATGTGTGACTGTTTAGATGCAATAGATTGAAGGAACAAATCTTAAATTTGTAACATTCCCCTATCAAATACAACATAATTGTTTTAATAAGATAGGAAAAGTTCAGTATGCAACATGCATAATCGATTGCCTGCATGAGATGTCTTTTAGAATAACTTGCATATAGATTTTATAAACAACAAAACAGATTTTTGCTGTATGGGTTAACCCATTTATGAAAACCTGTTTATCCCAAACTATAGGGTTATATCACAAATTGGCTGTGTTTGTGACGACCTCATGTTACCCTCAAATGGCCTTGTGAGGCAATTGGGAAGAGTGGCAGGTATATGATATGATTTTGAAAAGGAAAAGGATATTTTAGAAACAGATCATAAGGAATTGGAAAAACAAGGGTCAATGGTCTGCAACATGACTCTTTCTCCTTTCTCTCTCCTAGCTGCTAGTCTTTGAGAACTGTAAAATTAAGCATGCCATAATCCTGCCAATGACTTGGAGAGTGTTTTGGCTAGAATTATTTGTTTTCTGTGATTTTCTCTCAAGCCTCATCCAATCAGTCATAGCCAAAACTTAATCTGTTTGTGGATTTATTTTGCCTCCATTTGCATATTGTGAAAATTCCCATTTGTTTAATTACAATATGATTCATATTTACAAGACTTCTACTTTGAAGTCACGTCACCAACACATAAAATGTACCGAACACATCATCCTTAGATAAAATTTCCTTTTCTCAGGTAATTTGTAGTAAAAAACTGTAGCTTATAATTTATGGACTACATTAACAGGTAATAGGCATACCATCCTCACAGAGGATAATGTCCTTGGGATGGTACTGCTTTAGAAAATTGGATGTCTATTGCATAGACTTCAAAAAGGTGTGATCCTTGAGCTGATAAATCAACTGGCCAAACCTGTTGCCTTCTGGTCTATTGTTAGAAGCAGTTGTGCTTCATTCTGTGTTTGCTTCAGAGTTATATTATCATAGTGGGAGATTGTACCTTTTAGTGCTTCTGTATTAAAAATGCATTGTCTAACATGGTTTGTGAGACTTCTGGCAATGTCAGGCATAGAAGACAGTCATTTTAAGTTTACTCCTGTTGTACTAAAAATTGGTATCAGAATATGAGAGGGAAAATTATTATTCTTTTAGACCAATCAACCAAACATTATTATGGAATGTTGTTTCGCTCAGCTAATCAGAAATTGGCATAAGAAAATTCAAGAATATTTTAAGAATATATAAGGTCATTGAAATTTAGTGGACTCTTAAAAGACAAGAAACCTATGAGAAAATTACGTACATTACTGAGCCCTAACTTAACCAGCATGACATGTGATTTCCATCCAAACAGTTTAGTCTTGTCCTGCCATGGAAACATTGAATTGATAAAGATGTTCCTTGTACAGAAACCTTAATGAAATATAATTATAAATGTGGATCCCTAAATTGAGCATTGCATTTCATAAAGAAATGTAAGAATTCTGCATTCTTGTTGACCTTGACATTTATGACTCCTTGGATTGGAAAATATCTCATTCCTATTATATATGGACTAGTTCACTAGGTATAGTGTCATTTCATCACCACTAGTCAGCCACTTCTGCTCTAAAGAAAGATCAACCAGTGATTGCAAATTGGATTCTGACGTTGGATTTTTGACAGCCATATTAACAGTTTCCAGATTTTTTTGCCCATATTATATATGGATTAGGTCACTAGGTACAGTGATGTCTGACAGCCAAATTAACAGTTTCCAGGTTTGCTGTCCATGCTGCATGGTAAGATCTCCTTTGTCTTTAAAGATAAAAGTAATGAGAGCTTGAGGTACCATCTACCAGAATATATTTTCTTCTCATTTTTTTCTACTTTAAGAGATTTATCTTTACAAGTGTGTCATTTATTAACTTATGATGTGGACCGGAGTGAGCTTTGAGTGGTTGACTTTCTCTTACATCCTTTTTCTATGTAAACCTGGATCCATGTCTCTTGGCTACACTTGACTTCTGAGTAATAGGTGAATAGATGAGACTTTTACTTCTACATCAAACAGAAGAGCTTCCCCTCAAAGGGAGAGCTTTATACAGTTTCCTAGTATTAGTGTACACAGTTACTTTTCTTACTTACTTTTTATTTAGACTTTTTTTTCTCCTTTTTTGGAGTGGGGATAAGATGGGGAATCAATTTTCCTGCCACCTCATTTATTTCCCTGTCCGTTAGGTAGCAAATTCCCAGATTTCATAATGGAACTGTTATTATCCTTTGATTCCTCGTAACTTTCTGAACAGACTGACTATAAAAAAAAACTAGCTTTTATTATTATGTCAATAGGTGAAAACTACAAAGTTTGAACAACTTTATATAATGTAGGCATCCAATGGATTTTAGCTGATCAAGTTTCCAACAAATGCACTGAAGAATAAGCTAGAATTTGGAAGATGAATTACAAATATCCCCTTTGTTACACTATTTCTTATTTGTATCGATAGATATAGGATCTATGGGAGAATTACTTAGAAGTAGATTTTGTGCTAAAGCCCCCTTCCTATGTGATAGAAAAAGGATTTTATGATCCTGTACTGGTCTTACCTTGGATTGCGAATCCCACGTTTGTCTATAAAGAGCTGTGCCAAACGAACAATTTGGCATTTTTATTAGAGGTTTCTTGGTGATGTTCAGAGGCAGAAGGAAATAGATAACACGAGCTTAATTGAAGAAATATGAGGTTATGAGAATGAAACTGTAAGCTCATTCCTTAAAGCTGAATGACAAAATACTGTGAGTGGAACATTAAAAGGAGCGGAATGCATGGCAAGGGGTCTATTAGTTTAACTTTCTACCATAGCTTATAAGGAGGATGCTGCTTCCAACCACATGGTTACACTACAAGTTCCACATTGCTTTGCCAGAGTCATGGCTTAAAAGGACTTTGTATGTGGAAATACTTTGAAGCTGAGCTTGTTGACATTGTATCTCAATGTAAGAGTTTCCTCATCTCCTTGATCATCCCAATAGAGCATAACACTCTTTGTGGCATTAGAGTCCTTAAAGATGAGTATGCTCAACCTAAATCTTGATCATTACCTGAAGGGATTTGCTTTTAGTCATCAGAAGGTATCCCAATCCTATTTACCTGCCCCCTGAAATAAAATTACAATTTGATGCTTAATGAGATCACTCAAACATTAGTAGTTTGTTTTTGGCTGCTACCTAGGCTTGGTTCTTCATTCCTTAATTATACTGCTCTGTCACTACTGAATGACTGAATTTTACTTTCTTCCTTGAAAATGTGTTTCAGTAGATCCTTCACGGAACATGTTAGATTCTCTCTGTATTGATGCTTATAAAGTTCAATATGGTTTGGTATGAATGACCAATAAACTCTTACCGGCCATGTGCATTGGGATTATGATTGAAGTGCCTGGCCATAGCAAAAGAGCTTGGTAGAAGGATCATTTGCTATCCTTTGACTTTGGAAAGGGTGGTTGAGTTCAAAATTTCAGCACTGTACTGTTGGGATACAGTAGTTTCATATTATATCATCTAATCAGGGAAGTTTAATTTTTTTTTTCCCATAGGATTCAGTGATAAACAAATAGTTCATCTTATAATTCCTAAAGGCTACCTCGTTTAGCACATATCTTCTAGAAAAAGCTTTATTTCCCACAATCTCTAGTATATGATTAAAGATAGACAACTACTGCCAACACTTCAATCTGAAGAGGATTAGGGGAAAAATGGTACGTCATTCTTTGCAAGGAATATGTTAAATGTTTTCCTCATATAAATTTGGAGGATTTGGGGGCTTTTCTAAAGCAATGTCACAGTTTTGCATTTTTGTGCCCCATATCATTAGACTCAGTTTACTTATTATCTATGAAGTTCATTTCTTCTTTTGGGTGTGTCTGAAATTTCTCAAATTTGGTTTATTCTTAAGTTCTAACAATATTTTTGTGCTTTCCATGTGTTTCTTGATGGATGATCTGCAGGGTACAAGTGATGACATTGTTGACTGTTCCCATGGAAAGAGATTGTGGGAGCTTGCTAAGGAAAAATATGATCCTTTATGGGTCCAAGGTGGAGGTCATTGTAACCTCGAAACTTTTCCTGAATATATTAAGCACCTGCGTAGATTTGTCCATGCAATGGAAAAACATTCAGTTTCAAAGAGATGCAAGGCCCAACTTGCGCCAAGTACAAGTATACCAGAATCAAAACACAATAGGTGCTTGAGATTTCCTAGAAGGTCATAGATTGTTGATTCTTGCAACATGAAACCTGCTCAGACTTGGCTTTTTTGCTGCTAAATGAGTTATTATGGGCGAAAGAGAGGTAGCCAATACTCTGATGCAATTCATTAGTGGTTTCTTCAACGATCTTATTCCAACAGTATGGTGTGGCCTCTTCCTGTCATGCTTATTAGTCCAGATCTTGCTCATTTCTCAGTTTCTGTGGTGGAGAGTTGCAGGTGACTGTTTCTTTCATGTAGTGAGTCTTTTAGAATGTTTAGATTTTCATTTGACTTGAGTTGATATTGTGTATACTAGGCATCTCAAGTCTAAACTTAGATCAATTCAGTAATAGAAAATGAATTGCAAATATCTGTCAATTTCTCTGTTGATTGTCTATGAATCTTTTGATTAATTTATCCCTTTTGCTCTCCTTGCACAGTGTGATAAACTTGAGATTCCAGATATTCTTTTCAAGTAATCTACTTATCATGTGATCATAAATAACTCATTGCCTTAACATTTTTCTGTATCTGTGTAAGGAAGCTTAAAATCACTTCCAGATATACCTCTGAACCCTAAACTATTGCTATTTTTCCTCATAATATTGCTGCCTATTCATTTTTCTGAAACCAAATAAAAAATGAATCGTAAACTAATGCTTTTGGAGACAGGTGCAAGCTCAATACAAGAGATTGTGATTATTCCAAACAAGTACAGGAAAATCTTATTTTGTTCTTCAATTTCACAGGAAAGACAAAAATACAATAAAATAGTAACTCTTTGACAAAAACTAGATTAAACTAATGAAAACAGCTAATGCTGGCTGCTTAAAAAACTCCCGTCTGCAGATTGAAAGGGATTTGTCCCCTTCCTTGTCTCCATATTCTATCATAGCTTTCATCAGGACCATTAAAATGTCTTAAATGATTGCTTAGGATATGATAAAGAAGCATTTTTTATGTTAGATTTAGGGCTCATACATGTGCTTAAACTTCTAATGTCTTAAATAAACATAGTCTTACCTCATCACAGAAACATTACATCTATATTATTGCCAGTTCACAATATTCTGTCCCTTGGACTGAATCCCATTGACACCTCTTAAAAAAATAAAGAATCTCCATTTTCTTTCAAGTTATCTGCTATTAAGTGTAAAAAAAAAATCTTACAAGCACGCTATGCTTCTAATAATGCATCTTAAAAATTATACAGCTCTTTAAATTAAATTTTCATTATAACAAGCATGGTCATATAAAAATCAGTACATAAAAACAATTGAAGCATATAAATTAGATTCTCATTTGTTAGGGATGCCAAACCTGCTTAGGTGATGAACTTAAAGAGTGCAAGAATTACTCATGACAAGTACAAAATGAAAATGGGATCCATGACTCTGACCTAGTCCTTCTGAAGCTAGTAAGTACTAGGTAAAACAAATGCTGGTTACTTGACAAGATTCCAAATGTTATCTGTTATAATGAAAGCAACATTAAGTCACCTTTTTTTTGCTAGTCACAAGGAAGATTATTATGCTGCCCTTATGCTGTTATTTTGTCTGTAGTAACTACAGACAGCAAGAATACCAAAGATCAAAGTAGATAAAAATTGGGGTATTTTATATCATGCCAATATTGATCAAAGTTTGGAGTCAGCTTCTCCAAGATTTCTAGGAGACCCTTGGATTCTGTTAGAATTTCTATCGAAGTTGAAGAAAATAGTTATCTTTTTCTTTTTGTTTTTTTATGTTATTTTCGAAGTTAGGAGGATGTTTGAAGTTTAACTTTATAATTGTATTCTTTAAGATAGTTATTATATCATTGAATGTTAAGGCCATTAGTTAAGATAAATGATATTAAAATTTCTTCATCCCTTTTTATAAGATTGCATCAAACAATCTCTCTTGTTCCTAATTATAAAATATTTTATTATTTTTTAGTGTTATTGTGTATATTATTTTCAAATTCACTCTTAATGAGAGAGAAAGAGATATCAAATACTTCATTTTTCAAGAAAGATTAAAAGAAATAATGATATAATTAGAACTAAAAAAATTTCTTAATCTATATAATTTTGCTTAAAGCATTTTATAAAATGAGATGGATGAAATAGTTCTAGACAAGAAAAAACACATGGCAAGAAAATAATAGATTAGACTAATGAAAAACATAATTAAGAAAACTATATCCAAATATTATACATTTGTCTATTCCAAAAGAATCTAAAAAATCTATTATACATTTCATTATGCGTATCCATTAAAAATTTGTCAGTTATCCAAAGAGTTAGAGGCTAATATTGCTTACCCATTGATCCATATTCAGACTAATTAAATTTCAAGTTCCATAAGCTTTACAAGAAAAAAGATAATAATTTAAAATTAAAATATTTGGGTCAAATTATCTCATTTTCTTCATTATTTGCAATTTGAAAAGATCAGAACATAAAGCTCCGGAAGCAATGTGTTGTGCTTGGTGCATTGGCTCTTGAAACCATCCGTAGTGTTTTAGTTTGTGGCTTCTAAAGTCACACTTTTTTTTTCTTTAATACTCATATAATCATTTGTTAAAATTTTTTTGTAGAATTCATACGAAGCTATTGAAGAAGATCTCATTGATTACTAGATATTTTTACTATTAATAGTTGAAATAAACTTATTAATTGGGTCAAAGAGATATGGCGTCATAATAACTTGTACTTTGTTTTCAGTCCATCTATAAATACAATTGGCATGAAAATATTTTATCTTTGTTTTTAGCAATCCAGTAAATATTAGAAGACTTAAAAAGGGATCTAAACCGATGAAGATTCTAGGAAATTCACATATAGTAAAAAAATTGATTGTAAATTGAAACAAAAAAGGTTCAATATAGTGATGAATTAAGGAGAGTTATTCTGAAAAATAGCTTTAACATTAATATATATATTATTTTATAAGTAAATAATATTAATTTAACGTTAAGAATAAGTTATAAGTATTTTTAAATTTAATATGATATTATTGTTTGTTATGTGAACGTATCATGGATTTTATTTAAGTAATTGAATAATTTTTTATTAAGTTAATAATATTTAATTTAAAATAGTAAAATATAATTTAAAAGAGTTTATGATGTTTCAGGCCATGCAACGGGTCTTGAATCATAAAAGTAAATAATATTAATTTAGCCTTAAGAATAGATTATAAGTATAAATGAAAATTTTGATAAAAAAATATGTTTATTTAAGGAAAGTGAACATTTAATTGAGGACAAACTAAAATAGAAATGTAGCATTCAATTCCGAATGGAAAGAGTATTAGTATTATCATAAAATGATATATCGTCATTATATTATTATTAATATCATATTATAGCATTTTTGTTATTTAAATACTATCTTCTAATAATATTATTTTAACATTAATAATAGATTATTAGAGAATACACATATTTCTATGATTGAGAATTCGAGTGGATCTTCTTGATGATGAGGATTATCAAATATGTTATGTTTTATTTGGATTGATATTATTTATGTATTTCATATTGATTGTATTTTTTATTATATTTTAGTATTTAAAAATGTCATTTAAGATGAACAAAAAAATTATATATAAGTTTGAAAATAAAATAATATATAAGACTGAAAATAAAATAATATGTAAGATTAAATATAAAAATGATATTATAATGAACTATTAGGTAACATCTTCAATTAATAAGGTCATTTAGATTATCTCGACTATTGAAAATATTGTTGATGGTAAATATATTTTGTGAATCAACGAAATCTTTTTGAATAATTTCAAATGAATCTTATAATTTTTTTACAAATAAATGTACACAATTGTAAAAAATAAAAGATAAGAAAACGCATGGCTCCATAACCCTCCGAAAGCCACAAAGTAAGCTTTGATCTGGATCGTGACTCTTGAAGCCGCGCATTATGCTTGGTGTGTGGATCTTAGAACCATGTATGTAAAATTTATTTTGAAGGTATGACTATATTGAAAAATTCATCATTAAAATATATTACATTTAATAAATTACGCCTTGCATTTAACAAATATCGAAAAAACAAAAGGGATTTTCTTTGGGGTGTGATTGGCTTGGAGAGAGAGAGAGAGAGAGAGGAGGCAGATGTCAAGGTGTCGCTGTAGCAGGGAATATAATCTGATTCTAAGGATCTTGTTGAATCAGATTAATGCTCTGGCAGTCAAGAGGGGTACACTTTGGATATCAATAGTCTAAAGTAAACACCAGCTTCATTTTCTGATTCTCAAGAGGGCCAGTAAGGCTTCTAAAGAACTATGCTTTATTCTAACTAATTAAATCATGTATACAGTGGTCCTATTATTTAATGTAATAATAGTTGTTACTCTCAAACTTTAATTTTCTATTTGTATTCGTCTTTTTTATTAAAAAAAAAAAGAAAATTCTTATATTCCTTAGTATATATTGTGGATAAAATTAAAAAGCAAAAAGACCCATATGAATTACAATGTTTCTTTAAATTATCATGTAATTCTTGAACCCTTTGATCACTTTGATGCTGCAAATTGGGACATCCCCAATAATTGCAAAGTGCCATGGATGCAGCAGAAACCTTAAGTGTGACACTATGACCCTTTTTTTCTTTTTAAATTCTATGAATGCCCAATAGTTGAATGCATTATATGTTTATGTCATCCACATCAACCACCAAATTATGTCCTTTAGACAACTAAGTTGATGTGAATCTACCTTTAAATTAGGATGATCTTACAACATAGTATTAGAGATAAGTAACTTCTGATAGAAAAAGAAAAAAGAAAGTTTAGTAAAATTTGTTCACATCAACTTAAGTGAGATGGACAAGACTTTTAGGACCCTTTAAGATTAACTTTTTGTCTTTATGAAAAAATGACCCCCACAAATGTGTAAAAAGTTGCCTTCCCTATTGGCTATGGATAAGGTCATGATGACAAATATTTTGTTTAGCACTAAACAAATCTATAACTCCAAGACTTTTTATGCACTATATTAATTAGCTGGACTGCATACGCATTTGGAAGATATTGCTTATTCAACTAAAATACCTTTGAACATGTCTGCCAAAAAATTTGTAGTAGAGTACTTAAATTCTAGTATAATTTTGGTACAATTAAGATTCTAACCTCTAATATATTTTTAAAATATATTAATAATAAAGAAGTACTCTCTTGTCTAAAATTAAATTTTTATTTTAAAATATATATATATATATAATTAAATATTCACTAGTACATGTATTCTATTATTAACTATTTAATACAAGGATAATAGAGTATTTTATTTTTTATATATTTTTGTATTAAATTAAAAATAAATATTGAATTTTAAAGAAACGAGTATATAAACAAATCACAATTTTTTATTGTTTAATACATACATTTAATTCTGAACTTATCAAAGCAACTTATCTTAATGGCTAAAAGGTTACTCTTAAGAAGAAGAAAAAAAGTCTAAAGAATTTGAGACACCTTCAAGTCTTTCTTTTTCCACGTTCACTCTTTCCTCCTTATTTTAATATATCAGGCTCTGTTTAGAGAAATAATTATTTTTATTTTGTTTGGTACCAAAGAAATAAGAAGTGAAGAGAGAAAGCGAAGGTGAGAGAGGCGTTAATTTATTTTACCTTTTTATCTTTCATTCTTTATTTTATTAAAATTTTTAATGTTGAAAGTGATATTATTGTTGTCAATAACCAGAGGCGCCCCTAAGGGCATGGAGGACATATGATCGTATATGACCACAATGAAAGGACACAAATTTTTTATTATAGGTGTACTTTATTCGTCCAAAAATATTTCGTTCTTGTCTTAAAATATAAATTATTTTATAAAATTTTATGAATATTTCACCATTAACTTCAAATATTACCTTTATTTATATTCATCTATAATCTCACCTCTTTCTTATTTTCAAAACAAAACATTTATATTTTTTTATTATTAAAACAAACTTCCTTTTCTATTTCTTATTTTAAATATATAATAATTAAAAGTATTTTAAGAACATTAAAAAAATATTTATGTGTAAAAGTGAATCCAACGATTTATATTTTTAGACTGAATGAGTATTATTATTACAATTTTTTTTACTATTTTCCTAAAAAAATGTATTCTAAAGGGCACCATATTTATGAAATTATAGAGTAAAAAATATTTTTTAAATTACTAATTCTATTGAAAAAGCCTACATTAAACGTTGAATTTAAAGTTCAAAAATTCATATATAAATTTTTAAGGGCTCAAAAATAAAAAGTCTAAAAACCAAACCACTAAAGCATTATCCATTAATATTCAATTATCATAAGAACCTTTTACTCCCTAAGTTCCTTTTTGGTATACATTAAGTCCATAACGATGAGTTTAAAAAAAAAAAACACTTTCAAGTTCTTAATCTTTTTATAATCCCTAAATCTTTAGACTTTAATTATACTCAAATAAGTGAATAAATCTTGACAATTGTGAATTATTTTTTTAAAACGAGGTTTTGAGTTTTTTTTGTTTTTTTTTTAGAGCATGACAATAATATTCAAATATTGAAATATTATACTCTATGTAATAAAAATGAATTTGTGAATTTTTGATTAATTTATCTCTCCCAATCCTTCTAAATGATTACTCATGTTTACATTTACTACAACTCCAAAATTACATCTCGAAATATCTCAACCAAAACCCTACGAAGAGATAATAACAAACATGTGTAAATTATATAGTAGGTTTTTACCCAAACGGATAATTAATTGGCTGAAATGGACGTTTACGATGGAGGATTTTTTTGTATATATTTTAATCTAGAATTTGGAGCATTAATTAAATGCCATATTAATATATTATCACTGTTTGTGGCAGCGCCCAACTAACCAAACAAACGATTGGGGTTTTTTTTTGATTGCTAAAAGAAAAAGTAGAAAACTTTTTTGAGCAAAAAATTATTCCTTCTTGATGGGAATTTAATGTAATTTAAGCAGTGCTCGAACCAAAAACTCAAATGGGGAAACAACGTTTGGAGCTTCATAGGGTATAAAATAATTTCTAGGGCAAATCTTTCATTTTTTTAACTTTTTTTGGTCTATAACCTGGATATTTTATTGAAATTAGGGCAAATCTTTCATGAATCTTGGAAAGCATATCTTCCCCATAAGGCTACTTAATTATATGATTACTTTTAATTCTACCAACAAACTTATAGTGGATTGAAAAGAAGAAGAAAAAGATAGAAAAGTTGAGGATGAACATGCATAGAGTTTGATTTTTTTAAATTTTTTATAATTTTGTAATTATTTAGAAAATTTTGTTTGCTTGATTGAAGTTTTTATGCTTAAAAAAAATATCACTTGAGAAATGAAGTAATAATTCTCCATTAAAAAGCTTGATCATTATGCTAATCATGCAAGAGTGGAAACCTAGGGTTTTTGTTTGACTCTCAATTAAGGGATTGACATGATGATATCGCTTTTGAAAAACATGATGATTGTGTTGTTCCATCATGGATCAACCCTAAAACTTCATCCAAATTTAGTAATTTTGCTTCAGTAAGATAATCATGTGGACTCATTTGAATTAATTTATTTTAAATTTATAAATATATTTATCCTGAACACATAATTTATGGATTATTACACACACACACACACACACATATATATATATATATATTTTTTTTTTTAAATAAGAAAATTTTTTTCATGTAATAAATCAAGAAATAAGGTCATTCTCCTTTCTATTTCTCAACTTACAGTGACGCTGAGGACAGTATATACATTGTCATCAGCTTCAAAAATATTGCGTGTGATTCACAAGTCTTTTCCTTTACCCCCTTCTTCTTCTTTTTTTTTTTTGAGAGTTTTAAATAAATTATTTTTCAGTTCCTAGTTTTATACCTCACTATAGGAATTAGATATCCACATTTTCATTTTCATATATTCATAATAGAATATTAATTTTTCTAAAATAAACATATTTTTCAATTAAAATTCTACTAATAACTTCATTAATTTAAATTATTTACATTATCCTATTTAATTGTCTACACCACTAATCTAAAATTAATGATCTAACTTTCTTAAAGTCTAACTTCATATTTGAAGTCAAATATGAACATTTAATTATGGATAGAAAGAGTATAATGTTATTCCTTACGTTGCATTCTAATTTTTCGTATTTATTTTTTAAAATGTCTAATTTTAATTGTTTAATTTTTAATTTTAATGAAACTTTTACAATTTTTGGATAAATTGTTCACTTTTATTGGAAATATATTTATTGATAACACACTAGTTATTAATAAGGGAAATTTAAAAAGCTTTGTTATATTTTATCAATCTCAATTTTAAAAAAAAAAATTATAATGCAAATCTAAAGTAACAATTGAAATGAACTTCCTTATCTAGTTTTTAGACTGAGTTTATTTATATTTTTAAAAATATAAAATAATATAATGACTAAAAGATTTCTTAAAAAAAGTAAATGGTAAACAAATTGAAAAGTCTTTTTTTTTTTTAGAAACAAATGAAAAAGTCTTACTATTAGAATTCTCTTTTTCTTCTTTTTTCCCTGTTTTGCTTAGCAATGATTCCGTATTACGCTGCACCACGGACTTACCATGAGCATCCATTTACCATTGCGCCCTTCACATGCCATCCACCTGGGCCCACAAAAATCTCGGTCCCACAAAGCAGATATGGCGCCTACCCTTAAATAAGATTAATGTGGTCCAGACTACAATGTTGGGCCCACAATATGACGTGTCTTTGTCACATAAAAGGCTGCATTTCTGCCAGAGAATCTCAAGTGGGTCCCATGGTTTGTTTTAACTGCATCCAATCGTTGAGCGAAACGTGAAATCGTGAAGAAATTCTTTACAGGATGGGACTAAATGTGCATACATGTTTGTACTTTTGGTACTTATATTTGTACAAAGCCTGATCAATATATGGTTGTTATGCTTTTACGTGTACAATTCTTGGAACCAAGCAGTCATTGATTTTCTTTTCTTTCTTTTTTTTTTTTACATTTAATTGAACATGTCAACTGTTTAATATAAAATAAAATTATAAATATCTTCCAATTGTTGACTTTTTTTCTTCATAAAATTAAACTTTAATACTTAGGTTTTTTTTATAAAAAAAATACTCTAATTAATTCAATGAAGTAACCATTGTTACTCCTCTAAATTAAAATAATTCAGAAATATGTACTGATTGATGAGTGATTTTATTCAATATTTATTTTTTAAAAAAACTAAAATAATTAATTACCGTTGGTGGAGATTTATTTACCTAAAATATAAAATCTTATTAGATCTCTCTCCTTTATCTTTCTTGGCCCTATTGATTGATTGATAGAGAGAGAGAGAGAGAGAGGTAAAATTTCTTTTGAGGAACTAAAACAGAAGGAACTTTCTTTACTAGGAAAATGGCAGTTTTCTTCTGTCTTATGTTAAATAAATTTTTTTTTAAAAAAAAATCATTTTTCTTTCCTTTTGTTAATCTTGACTGGTAAAAAGTTTTTCTTTTTCTTTTGTAGAACATAAAGGAAAGTTAAGAAAAGAGAGATTTTAAAAGGATTCCACATTTATTATAATAAGCAAAATCTGTGGTTTTCACATTCTCATTTTTGTTTTAAAATATATTTTACCATAGATTTATGTCAAAGATTATAGATTCATTTTCCATATGCATAGTAGAAAAATCTGATGGAGAGGGAGAGAATCCATTTTCAAGGGTCAAACAAGAATAAGAATAAAACGAAGGGTAACAAAAGCATATGGAATTCTTGAAGACACATGTGGCTTTTCTTCTCTCTTTTTTGATATGTATGGCTTTTCTTCTCATGCATACTAAAATATTCGAAGTTTTTTACTGTTATATTTGTACTTGTGGGGTTTTTGTTTTGATTAAGTTAATTTAAAGAAGATATCTATGAATAATTTTAATAGAAAATGTTCGATTCATAGAATCTAAAAGAGTAAAGAAAGAAAGGGGTTTGTGGGTAAATAATAATAATGTATACACATGAGTATATCATCAATATAATAACATTCTGGATATAAAATCAAGTTAAATAATTAGAAAGTAAAAAGAAAGAACATTTCTTTATATATATATATATATATATTTATAATACAAAAGAATAATTGAAGAATGTACTCCTCTCTTTTATATTTTCTTTTATTTGGAAAAACTTCTTTTATATTTTTCTTTGTGAGCCACATTGTACTCTTTTTATTGGTACTTATATAAATATACAAATGATTTAAGCAT
This sequence comes from Apocynum venetum, assembly GCA_019593545.1. NCBI lineage: Eukaryota > Viridiplantae > Streptophyta > Magnoliopsida > Gentianales > Apocynaceae > Apocynum > Apocynum venetum. Next base: position 3,214,882 of record SRSM01000149.1, read on the forward strand.
TTGAATATTTCAGCAATTAAGGCTCAATGATCTCGCTTTCAAGTTTACCAAACCAATCGTACTATACCATATTCCATATAATTGAGCAATTGATTTGTCTTGAACTTTTTTGTCATTAGCTTTCCTTCGTAAATTAAGAAGATAATGTTCGTAAGGACTAGGAGAGCCGTCCACTAAACAAGATCTTCTTATGCGATGTTGTGATGGATCTTCGATTCAATTTCCAATCCCTTATAATAAATAAATAAAAAAAGAAGATAATGCTTGAATAAAATTATAGATTTTTTACTCAATAAATTATCACTTTTATTAATCGTGTTATTATTTCTCCACTTTTTTTTTATTATAAAAAATGGACTATGTTTATTTGGTAAAGTTCATTCTCATTAACTAAATTACAATATACCTTGTCACATGTTTTAAATTTGATTGTGTTCACAAGTTACCTCAGTTACACTTAGTTTTGTAGCACTACATTATTTTGAATTGAATATGGCCATTATTAATTTTTCTATAAATTAGGTATAGATGAAATGGAATAAAGTGAAATTACTTCAATAGTGTCCAAAAATGTATTCTACAACCACGAAACCATTTATGGTATTCATTTCGATCACATTAAGAGGAAAAATATGAATCTTAATGTAATTGGTAATATACTTTCCTTTTATTTTTGCCACTGTCAAATTGATTAATTGTTTCTCTTCCAAGTAAAAATTATAAGCATGCCAAGTTTCCCTTTTTTTTTTTCTTTCTTTTTGGTTCTTTGTTTAAATTTTCAAAGCTATTCAAAAGTAGTTATTAGGGTTAAATATAAGTATGATAAATAAAGATATTTTTCATCTCATACCTCTTTAAAGAAGAAAAATTATTTTAATTTTTTTCCCAAAACCAATGTTTAATAGTCTTTAAATATTAAAATAGTAAATACTTCTCTATTTAGCCAATAATCATATTGTTTGTTGAGCCAATAACTCAATGTTTAGTATATATACTCTTAATAATAACATAAATACATAATCGAGGTTTAATTTATAAAGTTTTGTATTGTCGAGCTATTTGATACATAATTTTAGAGAAAGAGTAAAAAAGAAAAAAAAAATTGAGAATACAAAATTTCTAAAATGACAAAAACAACCTCTCTTGTGTTTTTCAATTACTTATCCCATTAACTCACAAGGAGACAAATACTTCACTCCTTTGTACTATATGATGCGTTATAGAATTTGGTCTTTTAAGGGAAAAGGTTTTCTTTAGAGTTTTTAATTCATGAATGAGAGAAAGCATCAAAATTTAAGAATAAATGCACTTTCTATTCTCATTCAAAGAAAGGATAAGGCATCATAAATAACTTCCCATAAAAGGAAAATCACCATATCAGTAGCATTTAATCTCTAAATTACTATTATTTATATTCTTTAAAGATTTTCATTGGAATATGTTCGTTGAACTCTCTTTTGACAATAATACCCATGAAATTTTCATCTCTGCGCTCGTGTGTGTGTGTGTGTGTGTTTCACTCAGAATGATCAATTTTGTTGCTGGTTTCTTCTTTTTCTTTTTGTTTAGAGGAAAATGAATTGATTTTTTTATTAACTTGAAATATCTTATATTTCCGGACAATACATCATGAGATTCTTCAACTCAATAACAATTTTCAAGAAAATAATGATAATATTCGTTTCAAGATATAAAATACTTTGAATATTTTATATATATTAAGGATAAATTTTAGTTCTTTATTAAATACGCTTATTTATTATGCCATATTTTTTCTTAAAAATTTAGAATTAAACTATTCTCTATTCTCATTTAAGAGCAAGGAAAATATTAAAAATAATATGTAAAATAACATTCAAAAGTAGTAAAAAAATCTTATATTTTGAGATGGAGGGAATATGAATTGAGTAATGTGTTACAATACTCCTAATACTACAATCACAATTAACAAAAGTATCTTACAATATAAACCATTTTATATGTAACAAGATTAATTTTCTTGATACTCTTTGAATATTTATGTAACATCTAAATAATGCCAATAATTTTTTTTGTCATATTTGAAAAAAGAAAAGAAAAAATATTTAGCAATCTTTTGGAACTTAGGCAACGAATTTAATCTAAATATTTTTATGTAAAACAATCATCTAAACCAGTTCATGTAAAATTCCTCCAAGCAAAATCTAAATTGAGTACAAGTAGGAGTAGCAATAAAAACATCTTGAATGAACCTCAAACATAATAAAAAATAACAATCTCTTAACTAATCATGAGACAAGATTACTCAATTGATTAAGAAAACACTCCTAATTACTTGATAAATCATGGATTCGATCAATATACCCATTTTTACTATCCATGTACCAAAATTATATAAAAACCCTACAACCAAAATAAATAAATAAATAATAATAATCAAAGAAAAATTAGTGGTCACCGTTTGATGTAAATTTCCCAAGAAGGAGGTCAGCCAAACATGATTCCCCACTAAATCCTAACCGTGTGATTACTGTTTCATCACCATCTCTGCCAAAATGGTACTTGTAACTCAAAAGGCTAAAAGGACAATATGCCAAATATGGACCCCACATTAATTCAAGGGTCATGATCTTCCAATAAAAGTTTTGTGCCTTTTGGTGCATGAGATTATTGGTGGACTTGAGTTATAGGATAGTAATAATAAAGTCTTCCACTTCCAAATTTGCATGCTTCTTTTGGCTACATATGAGTTAAGAAAGAGAAAGTGGAAAAAGGTTCTTGGGAGAAGGCTATAAATAAACAAAGGGCTCTATTATTCACAGTAAAACTGTAGATTTATAGCATTGAAAGAAGTCTTTTTTTTTTTGGGTACAAAGGTTGAATAATAGTAATCTACTATTTTATTGAAAAAGTTTTTGAGAAGAAGGAAAAAGCAAAAGACAAGTGCAGAGAAGAGAGAGAAAGGAGAGGAGGGAGGGAGGGTGGGAGGAGAAGAAGAGAGTTCGTACTTCGTAATGAGTTACAAAACTAATTTGATTTGGTGTATTGTTTGTTGAAACCTTTCAGACTCTTCTGGCCATCACCATCATTGTCTCTATAGGTACAGCTTTTACTTACATCTCCGTCCTTGTCTCTTCTCAAACACATACTTTGGAAAGAAACTAGTTTCTCTTATTTTCTTGATTTTCAATTTCTTGGGTTTCTCTCAATTTTTGGTAGTTTTGGAGTTGTTTGCTTTCTGGGTTTGTGGAAAGATTTTTTTAAAAGTTAAATTTTGGTGATAAAGATTCAAACTTTGGCTTTGTGATCTCTGTTTTAGGATTCTGTTTTCTCATCTGGTGTTTTGAAGTCGGAGACTCAAGATGACTGTAGAGGAAGTTAGAAGGAATTTAGAAGGTGAAGATAGGAACTATGATAATTTTCCTTTGGGTATGAGAGTTCTTGCCGTTGATGATGACCCAATTTGTTTAAAGCTATTGGAAGGTCTTCTTAGAAAATGTCAATATCAAGGTATGATTTTTCTTCTGTTTCTTCACTTCTTGTTGAGATGGAAACTTTCAATTGATTAATGAGAAAACTTTCAATTGATTTGCTTGCTCTGAGGCAGGAGAATTGGATTTGTTTTCCATATGATCTTAATTTAAGTGACGTATGCATGGCTCATGGTTTCCCTTCCTGTGGTTGTTAAATTTCAATTTTCTGTTGTTACTTTTGTGCGGTTGTGATTTGAAGTTTATCTTTTTCATCATTTTATCTCTAATTAGCATTCTAGGGTACCCTTTTGGGGGTTTAAGAAACTGGATTTTAAATCATCAGAGAAATTTTCGTACTTATCCAAAATCGTGGCTTTATGCATAAATACTCAAATTCAGCCTTTTCAGGATGATTGCTGTGAGCACTGTCTTCAATAATATTGACTGAATTGAATGCATTGTTCTCCTGACAAATGGTCTATGATTTTTCAGTTACAACGGCAAGTCAAGCTAGAATGGCCCTGAATATGTTGAGGGAAAATAGAGAGAGATTTGACTTGGTAATTAGCGATGTCCATATGCCAGATATGGATGGCTTTAAGCTTCTGGAGCTTGTAGGTCTTGAAATGGACCTACCTGTCATCAGTAAGCACACAACCTTTTCCAATATAGTGTTCTAAAATTTTCTTTCCATGTATTTGCTGAGAAACATTTTGCTTTTGATGTTGCTTAACTCTTTACACAATATTTAAGTGCTGAATTTCTGCATTGGCCTCTTTTAAGTTTTTGATCTGTCTATCAATAATAAGGACTTATTGATTTGATTTTTCTGTAATACCTTGGATTTCATCAGTGTTGTCGGCAAACAGTGATCACAAACTTGTAATGAAGGGGGTAACTCATGGTGCATGCGACTATCTGGTGAAACCTGTTCGAATTGAGGAGCTGAGGAACATATGGCAACATGTTATTAGGAGAAAGAAGTTTGACTCAAAAACCCAAAGTCAGTCTGGTGATCAAGACAAGGTTCATGGAAATGGTGAAGGCGGCCAAGGGAATTTGCAGACAGGCAGTGCAGATCAGAATGGGAAACTTAACAAGAAAAGAAAGGATGATGACGATGACGGTGAAGAGAGCAGTCATGAGCATGATGATCCAGCAACACAGAAGAAGCCTCGGGTTGTTTGGTCCATAGAGCTTCACCGGAAGTTTGTTGGAGCTGTAAATCAGTTAGGAATTGAAAGTGAGTACTAGCAACTGAAGGATCTTGAGTTTTCTAAATGAATCTACTCATCTTAACTCTTCTTATATTGCTAGCAGAAGCTGTGCCTAAAAGGATTCTTGACCTCATGAACGTTGAAGGGCTTACTAGGGAGAATGTGGCAAGCCACCTCCAGGCACTAATCTATCCTTTCTGTAGAAAATTTATGATCTATTTGGAATTTTTTTATGTTGGGGATTCTTGGCGTATGGCATAAACTTGAGAAATGATGGCAGAATCATACAAGAATTTCCAAATTCATGCAAAGAGTAGATTTGTTGAACTCAACTCTTATTTCCCCTGGATAAGCTCTCTCTCTCTCTCTCTCTCTCTCGTGCACTCATGCTCACACACACAAAAGAGAAGGGGAAAAAAAATTAGAGTGGCATGATCATCTATTCCAGAAGCATCTCCAGAAGACTTAAATGTGCAAATCAAATAAAATTTTAAATTTTTTGAGGGAAGTTTTCAAATAGCTTGCATTTCATTCTCAATCAAGACAGTTATTCTTGAAATATCAGCTCAATTTTTGCTTGATTTTTTAGTAACGTCCATTTTTGCTGAGATGCAGAAATATCGGCTTTACCTGAAAAGGATCAGTTCTGTTGCAACTCAGCAAGCCAACATGGTTGCTGCAATGGGAGGCAAGGTTTCTCCATATATGAGAATGGGTTCATTGGAGGGACTAGGAGATTTTCGGACATTGGCTGGTTCAGGAAGGCTGGGAAACCCGGCTTTCTCATCATACCCACAAGGTGGCATACTTGGGAGACTCAACAGTCCTGCTGCTATAAGTCTTCGTAATCTGGCTTCGTCTGCTTTAGTGCAGCCGAGTCATGCCCAAAACTTAAGCAACCCCATCAGTACCCTTGGGAAAATGCATTCAGCTGTTTCACCAGCAAGCCAGAACACAAGTTTGTTTCAAGGAGTTCCGTCATCATTGGAGCTTGATCAGTTGCAACAAAACAAGTGCATGACAGGTGTTGGAGATTTCAAACCTTTGGATGACTGTAGAGTCTTTAGCACTGCTAATGGTTTTGCGGACACCAGAAGTACAGTAATGAACTCCAACAACACTTTAAATGGTGACCCAAGTACTATGAATGTTCTGCAGGGAAATCCACAGCAAGGAACTACAGTGGGGTTTCTGGATCAGTCTCCTGTCAATCTTTCTTCTTTCAACTCTGAACCCTTAAACATTGATGTTGGTGGTTCTTCAAGTTTCTTGGATCATGGTAGATGTAATGAGAATTGGCAGAGTGCAGTTCAGTTATCAAAGTTCCATCCAAACTCTTTGCCGCCAACTGAATCTTTCAGACAAGGGCAATTGTCTCTCGCTGTTGTTAGAGACAACAATTCTTCAGCTGGACCACATCTGCAGAACAGCCCTCTTGGATTTTCTTCTGTGGCTGCAGTTTCAGCCCCTCTTGAAGATTCAAGAGGAGGAATGCGGTGCCAAGAAGGCATGGTTGGTGGTATCGTGCAAAATATTAACCAAGCACCACAACAGCGGTGGGCAGGCACTAGACAGATTTATTCTGACAACTCAAACAATATCCTCGGTGCAATGAACTCCCATGTTTCTATTAATGGTGCTGGCAACCCTTTGATACAGAGCATGGGAGAAAATGGAATCAATGACGGAAGAATGGACATATGTTTGACCAGCCATTCTAGTGCAGGTGGTTCAGCATTCTTGCAACACACTGGGATTGAGAAGGCAACCACAGGATCAAGAACAAGGTCCAGTGATGACTACATTATGGAACAAACTAAGACACGATGTGGTTTAGTTCCACATGGCTATGACTCCTTGGATGACTTGATGAATTCTATGATCAAGAGGGTATGGTATTTCAGAAACTTTCTCATGTCTGTTTCCTTCACACACACACACACACAGCCATAGGTGTCAACATTACAGATATTTTAGTGGATGCTGCAGCTTATTTTTAAATTGTTATCACAAGAAATATGTTTAGCTTGTGATGTGAACGATTATCTTATTAATATTAACTAGAAGATATTCATTAATTTGCTGAAAAGATGTAATAGCTATTTGCTCCATTGCAATATCCTATAAAGTCACAGAAATTAAAGAAAACTGTTCCTTAATTGCAATGATTAGGTATTTAAATATAGCAGAAGATCTAGATGACTGATACCCTTTCATATACAAAATTTTCCGCTGGAAATCCTAAACCAAAATGGAAATTCTCTAGGAAGGCGAAAATAAAGAGAAATTCATTGATACCAAAATTAGAAGAGATTTAAGAGAATCAGTTTTGGAGCATTTATATGATCCACATCGACTTCACACATGTAGCATAGATATATTATCTATTGTAGCTGCTCAACCTTTTTGAAAAGGCCTTTTCAGATCTTGCCTTGTACTTAGGTTTCTGGGTAGTTTTTTCTTTACCTTTGATCGTCTTTCTGGGTTGGGACATGCATGCAAACACGCACACACCCAAAAGATTCCTTTGCTCTTTTCATTTCATGGACTATAGTGCAGAAAGGAGGAAAGGCAAAAAACCTAATAAGTATACAGGCTTTTTAGTCTTTTGTCCTATTACAGCCATTTGGACTTCTTTAACTTCTAGAATTTTCAAACTTAATTGATATAGCTTGCCAGTGATTGGCAACGGAAGCTCATCTGCTTTTTGCTTCTTTTCCTCCTCCTCCTTTTTTCCCCTTTATCCAGTGAGCTCCTAGTTTCCTGCAGCTCCTTCGGTTTAAATGTTATCTACAACTCTTGGACATATATTGTTCTTGAAAAGTTCATGCTTTTCTGTTAGCTTTTGTTCTCTGTTTAACAGTTTGAATTATGTTAACGATGAGATAGTTTGATAATTGCTAATGCACACCTTGATGAAGCTAAATCAATAGCAAGAGCTTTTGGTAGTAAGATTTCTTGGCAATAGTATGAGACCATTTTATCTTTGATGGTGGGTCGAATTAATGGGGCAGGAATAATGATTCATGTTAGATATTGAGTTTGAAGCAAGCTGGACTGTTAAAGTGGTTTATACAAATTAGGATTAGTTCTATCAAGTTAACAATGGAAAGTGCCCTTTTGTGATTAATTTTTCTTGTCCGACTCTACTAGAATTAACACTTTATCAGTTTACTTCCAGTCAATGACTGTGTGCCCAATAAGTTATGATTCTACTTGAGTTGATCTAATTGCAAGTTTTCTTATACTCCCTTGAGTTATGTAGGTTTTTTTTTTTTGTTCAATGCAGGAACGAGATGGGAACATATTTGATGGTGATATTGGATTTGAGGCCTACCCTTTCTGATCATCCTTATGAGTCATTCATCGTACAAAAACTTTGGACTACTAGGATCAGATTTCTCTACTTAGGAAGTATATCAATACGCAATCTTCTTTTGTTTCGTCTTTCTGTTTTTCCTTTTGGACATTTGAGACCTTTTCAAACTATGTGCAATTGCTTGTTAGCTTTCTACTGCCTTCTCTTCTGCAACAATTGGCATGATTCTTTTTTAAAACATGTTATGAAGAGTAATTTCAAGTCTTGAACTCCATGGTCATAACCCTTAAGCCATGGATCCTCTCAAGATACCATTGTCACATTGTGGGTGTTTTGTGCAATGGGATATCCTTTTTGTCCCCTTAGTACCCAATAACTCTGTTTTTGGTAAAACTAATTTGGGCTCAACTCAAAACTCAAATTTTGCCTGTGATTTGATTCCTATGAAACAAGGGTCACGTTCATGTTTTGTATTAACAGTTCACTTGCAACTATTCAAATTATTGGTTTATGATAAAGTATCACGTTGTTTTTAATGAAAATTATAAATAAGAAATAAACAAATATTCCATCAATTTAGTAGGCTACATTCAGCGTCTGATTCTTTCACATTGAACAACCGATCCAAACTCCAATCTTGAAACTATTCAATTTACATTTTAATCATTGTTGGAGGTGCATAACCTTCCACCACAGAATCTTCTTTTCATCTTGAAGAAAAATCTGCAAATCTCTAATGCTGGATCACTAGGCTGAACTGTGTTAACATATTTTGGACAATTTGAAGAAAATGTTTGAGCAATAGAAAAATTACAGAAAGTATACTTGCAACAAGTGGAAAAATCAACCAAGAGAGGAGAGAAAAGTTCAAATTTTTTTTTCCCAGCCTCTACAGGAACAAAAACTTTAAGGAGTGATGGTTTCTGGATTAAACGAAAGAATGCATTACTAGCTTTTATTCTCCTTCCCAACCTAGTTGACGGGCTCTCCTTTCCCACAATGAAGTTATTTTTCTTTCCTTGGTTAGAAGTGCCTCAGCACGTTCTCTAGCCGCCTCACAAGTTTCTGTTGCAGCATTGCATTTTTCAGCCTCTCGTTGATACTGAGAAGCCACCCTTCTGGCTTCACCAAAGGTGATGTTCATATGGTGGGCATGCTCCTCCCCAACCATTTCTTGCAGCTTTAACTCTTCTGTTAGCAAGTCCACAAACTGTTTTTCCATCTCTTCCTTAAGCTCCGGGTCATCTTTACCACAGTCTGTGAGTGTAAACGAAGAGTTTATCTACGTATTCAAATAAGATTCACATGAAATAGGATTAAGAAGCAACATTCTTTAAATACGCTTCAAGAAAATACTATTATAGAGGGCTTGACATATATACCAAGTATACCCTTCAAAAACACAATTTTATCAAGCCATACTATATCTTTCGAACAGGTGAGTACAAAACAGCACAGTTCTTTCAGCTAAATGCTGCAGTACTTGGAGAACACAAAGACTTCTTAGTCAAGCACAAAACATTGCATATTTTGCACAAACTTTAACCACAAAATCCTTGTAGCATACTTCCTCAACATCAGCTCTATATCCTACAATTTCTGGATAATTAAAAGCAGAGACAGACCAAGAAATATTTGCTTGGGAGCTAAACTGTACTAAGGCTCAAATACAAGGAAGTCATAGAATTTATGAGCTTTTCTGGAACTATAAAATTTTTCTTAGATAAAGGGAACAATTCTAAAAATTTTGGTTGGATGACTGCCCCTCTACCTCCGTCCCTGGTTAACAAAAACACACATTCCTTCAATATTTGATACTACTTTCCAGAAAGATTTGGGATTATCTTAAGATCTTTCATTTCACATTTAAAGCTAATTGCATTCTACATTTTGCCTATAGCTCTGCATCCCAGAACTGAAAAATCCTAACATCAGAGAACTGATCCCTTTCAAGATTCTTTAACTATTATGTCAAATTATTCAGTGGTTTAAAACCTTTGTGAAAATCTCAAGCCAAAATTTATAGATTACTAAAACTACAAATTAGTTAAGAAATTTTATTTACCTATCGACAGTGCCAATAACTTCTGAGCTATGCCATCATGGCTGTAATTGGCATAAACAAAGTGCCAGACTAGTAGAATTACACTTCTTTCCAGCCATTAGCTGATAATAGAGCTCAGTTTTTTCCAACTTACCCTCCATGGACGTTCCAAGATTTTCTCAAAAAGTAAAATAAATAAGAATCTCTTAGGTGTTCCCGCAATATCCCATGGTAGACAGTTTAGATGATATTAAAAATTTGTAAAACCTTCCCTCTGAATAATTGCATAATAGATATCCAAAACTAGAAATTGTTTAAATTTCTTTTGAGTCAACTCAAGAACTAGTCAAACCACTCAGTTTTTCCTCCTCCTCATGTCTTGGTTCACAGGTGGCAATAGCTAACCAGGAAAGAAAAAATTCGTAAAAGAAAAAAAAATTACGGCAAAACTAGTAAGTCAGACAGCCATATTATAGCTTTAGAGAAAACTCACCTGTAACCGAAAGATTTGCTAAACCTGCAGACAGAAAGAACAAGAAAGTTTTAATACAGCAAAACACAGGATCAAGCCTAGACTAAAAAATGTTCTTTAAATAAGTTATAAACACAATAAAGGGAGTATCTAACAGGCAACATCCAACATCTTGAGCCAGGAGCATAGGATTGTATTATTTGCATCCGTGAGATTTACAATGAAGGAAATAGAAGGATGTCTGGGTCCTAAGAAAGCATATTTTACGAAGTGCATCTGAGAGAATCATTTATTCTCATTTTGCTCATCTAATAAACAAAGAGGCAAATAATCTACCTGGAAACACACTTAATATAATATAACTGCAGTTACCACTTACCAGTTCTAAAAAACAATTTCTACATCTATTAGGCAAGATTCTGCATGTTTCAAATATAAGGACCTAGTAACAATGAACATCCTGCATTTAAGTGTAACAATCTTTCGCAATCACATGCCCAGACTTGCATAGGGAAGAAACAAGTCCCAATGAATACTGGGTATAAGTAAATCAACAGTAGAATCAGGTCCCCAAATTAATATCACTGAACTCACAATGAAATGAAGCTCATACATGTATTATACATTATGGAGACATAGAGACATCAGGGGGGTGCATGAAGTGTCAAAGCAACTTGTAGATAATGTGAGAGTTATAGCTTAGAGATTAAGGTCTTGGGCTTGATGCTGCACTATGGCCCTTCTTTTTGCCTACCCATACCCTGATCCTTGTCTTTTCTCCCTCTTCTGCACCTTCTAAAAGGAATCTCAAAGAAAAGGGAGATCCATGAAGAGAACATTTTATCCTGTATAAACCAAACTTTAATACTCCTACCCAAAATTGAATGTCTAAATTTCTACTTTAATATGTCAAAAAATGAATGTCTTGTCCTAATTTAAACTATATTTCATATAAAGTTCCATAACTAACTTTTTCTAACTGATATGAATCCACTAATTCATGGGTCCTACTTAACCACTTCAATTAATAAGGTACATTCAATTCTAGATGAGGACTACTTCATGATACCAACTATTTGACTTACACATTCATAATCTGCTGAAACCATGGAAACGTGAAGTATTATAGACATCCAATAAACACTAACTTATTGTCTTCAATGTGCAGGTTCATTCACTTCATGGGTAAGGCTATGGACTCTGTCAACTTTAATAGACATATGGACTTAATCATCTAAAGTTAGCCAAAAATGACTTCCGTTTTTTTTTTTTGGGGGGGGGGGGGTGGCAGGGGGTGTTGACAGTTAGTTATAGGGTAAAAAGACTTGGAAGAAAATTGAAAATTAGATCCAAAGCTGATCCTTAATCCACCAGGGCCAAATCAATTAACTCCTCTTTTAGGAAATGTATGTGGAATGCTTTTATGGGATAATTATAGCAATTGAAGTGTGATAAGAGAACTTTAGAATAGAACTAGAATTGACTGGTTTTGCACTTTTATCCAATCACAAAATGAAAGTACAAAAGACAGAGAGAGCACAATCAGAAAACAACAACCAGAGCAAGGCTCCTTGAGAGAAATCACTGTCGAACTGCACTTTAAAATTCCATACACATCCTAACTACCTCACACACTAACTTATATTCCTACTGACGCACAAAAGTAATTGCCGCTAAAAAATATATACCTGCCAACCTAAAATTATTCCTTAACCTTTTCTGCCCTGTTTCTTCTAGTATAGGCTCTCCGGACAATAGCCTTCACAGGACTCAGGTTCAGCATCTGGTCCATGGGCTCCGCTCCCTCTTCTAATCCACTATCCTTATCAAAGTGACAAGTGAATGTGGAAAGAGATTCATGTTCTAATCCAGCAGAGTTATTCCCATATGCAGAAGCCAGATCTCTCTAAAGACGAACAGTACATAAAATTGAGCATCACTCAATCTGAGACAGGAAGCTATGCAACTGAATGAAGAAGAAGGTGATAGCAGCCAAAGCTGCATATTTTTGCTCCCTTACTGCTAAAACAATGTTATGCAGCTGAATCTAACAGAACAAGAATGCTATCAGAAGCGCAGTCAAAATGTGTAGCTAGTTGCTTGCTTCGATAACTGTTACCTTTCTGCATATAAGTGGGTAGAACCATTTTGGTAATATTTCCTATAAAATCTCTCAGGTGTTTGAAACAAGTTTAAAACCCAAATTGAGCAAATTCCCAAAAGTTGAATAATAGAAAAATCCAATAAATAACTTGCCGAAGGACTTTAGATATAGGTCTCTACTTAGAGCGTCAGAGTATAAGTACGGCATGAATATGAGGTACCAGATATCACTCCTTATGCATTTTTCTTATTGATTAACATCTCACAAATCATTAGTCATTTAAGAAAAACTGAACCAACTTGAGTTCTACACGTTTGGTTGGGTTTCAAAGTGAATAAAAAATCAATTTTCAACTTGAAGAGGGACAAGGAACACTTCCTCATATCGTACACAAAGAACTTGTATTCTATATTCCTTCTAATTGCACTGTAGTCCTAAAATTTGACAGAGTGAAAAGAAAGCAAGAAAAATTATATCTTCCTATGACCATAAAGGAAGGATGGTCCAAAGGTCTATACTGGGATCCACCTGCACACAAGGACTGTGAGGGTCCTCATAAAAACAGGGGAGGCCCCAAATTTTATGATGATCTCATGGACCCCCCCCCTCCCCCCCCCCCGAAAGCAGGACCTTAGCATGACTTCAGAAATTCTTCATGAAGCAAGTTAGACACTTAGTCCAAATAATTCCTTATAAGCTTAGCAAAAAAATGGCTAGAAGAAAGGAGGAGAATAAAGGGATGACTGAGATAGTCATCCTAGTAATCAAGTTGAACAAAGGAAGAAAGTAGACAAGGTCTAATTAACCGACTCCAATACCATGAAAGAAAGTAGAGGTGGAAGCCTCTAATAACCAAAACTTCCAGAAATCTAATGCAATAGCACAGTAGGGCTGGACAAGCTTTTCAGGAGCCTCATTAGATCAAGTTAAGCAACGAAACATCATAACCCAAAGTTTTGGCTCTAAAATCTTTTCTAAGGCGTTCAGTTGTCTCTTGAGAGATCAAAGGCCAATTAAACTCCAAGACAACTGGTCAGATCCACTCTTTGGGATATGTAATGCTTAACTGTTATGACACTTGATGGAAAAAATACTGCTCCTTTACTGGTGATAATCCATGGTATCAAGGACCCGCACAAGTTCTTCAACAAGGTATCTATTTCTTCTCACATGGTATCAGAGCCAGTCAATCAAACATTGAACTAAATTTCTTCTAAATATTATCAACTCATATAATACTTTCTCCTAATTTATTGTGATTTTATGAAGAAAGCCTTCATCAACATTTAGTTTTCCTTTCATGGAAGATTCTTAAGTGGACCAAATCTTTGTGAAGGACATGCATTACATATTTATTATATGAGAATTGCAAGATGATGGTTCACATAGACTAGGTCCACCTAAGATTCCCCCCCTCTCTCCTCTCCCCTTTGATGGAACCTATTACTCAAGTATCATACAACAAAAATAATTACCTTGAGCATCGTGGTTGTGTGTGCTACAGATTACAATCGGAAGAAGAAAAAAAAAAGGCAGAAATAACTATTCTTAGGACACAAACACACTATCAAATGACAAGACAAAAATAATTTAAAATAAAAAGAAAGATTTACAAAGGAAAATTTCTCTTCACAGATCATAGAAGCAAATTCAGAATCCAGTTAACCATGCATGAAGGAAATATTTGCATGCCGAGGTAAGTAATGCCTAGTCAAATGGACAAATTCAATTAAATAAACAGTCTAGTGATGTGATGTACATTCTAAACCAGATGATTATTGTTTTCAAAAGGCAAACCAGCCTTGTGCACCAAGACAGAAGAAATAGGAGCAAAACCCTTGGAAAAAATCAATACGCAGTGATCGCTTAAAACATTCTCAGACTGCAACCAGAATAGAGAAATCCCTCAACGGAAATACCCTGAAGATATCCTTGATGGTTAATTACAGACCCTATTAAATAGCTTCCGATCAGCATGATTTTATTCATTCCTACGCAAAGAACAAGGAATAGAAAAATGAAGAACGAAGGCAAACGAAAGAAGACCCCACTCATGAGAAAAGGATGGATATAGACATTACAAGAAAAATCTGCAAGAATTACCAGATGGGCGTACACTATTTTGGCACAAATATTCAAGAAATCAAAGAATGAACTTTTAGATCAGAAAGGGCCAAAAAAAAAAAAAAGCATACCAGGAGCTATATTGAGAATCGACAGAGGAGGGCCACAATCACAAACACAAGGACTACAAGAAGGTACAGCAGCCGTTTTCAAGCTTAGACCCTTCTTGAATTTCCAATATAAAGCAGGCCCAGAAACACAGAGAGCAGAAACCACCGCAAATAACACCAAACAACATCTCACACAGTTCCCAGATCGCCTTGTCATCTCTTAAGTTGTACGAGGAGGGATCTAATCCGTTTGTATTTAAGGAAATTGAGATGCAAGAAATTACTGCGCGTGTGTCAGTCTCTCTTGTCTCACTCGTTTTTGAGCAGCTTCATTAAATGGGAATTGGAACTTTACTACTATTGTGTACTTTCCGAAAGCTTTCGTGGGTCAAAGAAGTTAGTTCCCAATGGCCTGCAGATTCATAGGTGATAGGAACGTGGTACCAATAGGCTATAGCCTATCCGGTTTTTTCACTGCTCCATCGCGATTGAAGAATTCTGTCGGTGTTGTGCAAATCAATTTGAGCCTTAAATAAGCCAAAATTTGCCTAAACAAATACTCCTTAAAATAGTGGTATTTGTTAATTAAAAAAATAATAGTATTTGTTGTTTTCTATTTTTACGTCCAATTTTTTTATTTATAATTTAATTTTTAATATACTAAAGTACTTTTATTTAACATATCAATAATGCTTAAACATCACATAAGGACAAAATAAGAAAAACGTAAAATATTATTAAAGATATATTCTTAATTTGTGTAAAAAATGATTAGGACATAATAGAGTTTACAATTTTCCAAGCTGCCAAAAAAAGAAACTCATGTAATGAAGGCCAAGGTAATTGTCATGCCAGTTCAATTAGTAGGCTTAAATAATTTTAGTCCATATTGAAGTAATCATCCCTCACCTTCTAGATGTTCTTGAAGATTCCTAAATATTTATTAATTGAAGATATTTTAGAAGAAAGATATATATATATATATATATATATATTATTTGATTTTATACGAGAAAAATCTAAATTTTTTTAATAAAGAATTCTAGAATCATTTATATTAATCGTTATATCAAATTAATCTTCACTGTTCATTGAGGGAGTGGAGTATTATAAATAGGTATTCTCATTTCTAATTCTAGCAACCAAGTGAGTAAGAAAGCTTAAAGAGAGCAAGAGTGAATTAGATAGAGGTCTAAGTTTCCTTGTGAGTGTTCTTGTGTAATTTTTATTTGGAGTGTTCAAGTGAGGTGTCTTGTATAAAATTTCTCATTCTATAATAAAAATCTTGTTTTGTAACACTTGATTCAAGAGTCCATTGCTAATTTTTTTGTCCATAACTTATAATTGAGATTTTAATTCATGATTTTTATGTCACAAACTTAGAGTAGATAATTAACTTATTAAGATAATTTGAGAGCTCATATTTTTTTTCGTTTTAATTCATGACTCTTAATGTTAGGTGAATAACCTTTTCTTTTCTTTTTTAAAAGGAAAGAATAACCTATTATTATTAAGATAAAATGAGATTCTTAATTAGTTAAGACTTCATTCAACAATTACCCTTCAGATAGGAGTTTTTTTTTTATCCACTCTGCTAATCACATGCTAATTCTTGATTTTCAAATTTCTCTGTTATGATTTATTTGTTTGGTTAATTTAATTTGATTTTGTTTGATTAGGAGTGAATAACTGACTTATGTATCTTTGTTTTTTTTTTTTTTTAAATAGCTTTTACTGGCATCTTGGACACAACATGCTAGCACAAAACGGACGGATACGTTCACAACCCGCCAATATGCTCATTTTAAAATTAAAAAAAAAAATTAAAATTTAGAGAAAAAAGAGTAAAATTGCATTGTGATTTTGGTATGTTGACAAGATAAATATATAATTTCATGAGTTGACAAATTAAATAGATTAAGTATTTGCTTTTTGTTTTCGTGTCAAATTATAGCAAATTAAATTTACAAGTTTATTAATTATATCATGTTTGAGTTGACTTGTCGATTAACCCAAAACAATAGATATCTCTAGTTTTTAAGTTAAATTAAGAAAGGATAATTCACCAATTTAATCCTTAAAGCTTATCGTTTTAATTGTTTTGGTTCTTAACCATGTTTTTTTTATTGTTCTTTTTTTTTTTAAAGATATCAGACATTTACAATTGATTGATGGTCGAAAGTTATATAGACATTTATATTTGACAAATTTTAAAATATAAAGTAATTTCTAAATATAACATCTTTTTACTCAATATTGCACATCTCAAATTACATTTTTATACTTATAACACGTTTAACCCCTTTTTCTCTTCCATCTCTCTTCTCATTGCTCGACGATTCTAATCAAATTTCTTCCAGAAAATGCAGTTAAGGTAATTTCTTCTCAACCCATTGAAGTTTATTTCATCGATTTCAGTATTTTTTAAAAATGATTCTTTATGTGAAAAAGGTGTTGTATTTCATGCAAATGCTAAAATCCGTGGATTTTGGCGCAATAATTGTGTTAAATTGCCATGTTTTTGATGGGTTATGAACGCAAATTGTTAATTATTTGTTTGTTTGCTGAATTTTATGTGAAAATTTGGTTGAAATTTTGGACTTTTGGTGGATTTTGCTGCAGCTAAAGTTGTACCATGATCGACCGGGCGTGTGTCTTGGGTTCCCAGAATCCTGCAACCGGGCATGTTCTATGGGCGCTGCGTTGTTCATCCGGGTGCTTCACTTCATCAGCAAATTTTCCATTACCCACCGTGGACTACACGAGCACATTGACCCTGAAGCCATATATGTGGTCGACCAAAGAAGACAAACTACTCCAATGAGTGACCATGAAAGTGATGAGATTTTGAACAAATAGGAAAAAATTGTCCATGGCAAATCTGTTTTTGGACGGTAGTGACTTGTCTTCTTTGCAACCGCAAGGTGAAGCATGCAGGACAAGAATGATGCAAGAGTTTTTTTGTTTTTTTTTAAAGAAATTTATCTCATGCTTATTGCTGGATTCACATATTTTTGTTGAATATATATTTCTGGGCAACAATTATGCAATCCTTCGAGACAGATTTTAAAAGAAAAAAGGTGAACAAAAAGTGAAAAAAAGTATGGATGGACAAAATGACTTGTTAAATTTTTTTTATTAAGGACAGCATACTTTTGGGAATAAATTAGGAACAGGGATTTGTTTCCATATCCCAATTCCAGAGTGTCCCCATAGGTATTAATATTGACTAACATCATAGGGAAGAAGTGAAGGGTTAGTGAGTTACCCTTTAATGCATTTCTGGCATGCTCAAGAAATATGTTAAAGAACAAAGCATGCATGGATGCTATAAATTCAACATTATTCCTCCCATTGATTGTCAATGGCAGAAGTAAGACTAAACTAGAAAAGCCAATTGATACTCCTTTTCTTTTTAATTTTCCCATATTCATAAGGAAAGATAACAATTTACTCATTATGGCTCCATCAGTAATTAAAACCCTGTAATATTTAATCTTCTTTGCTATCTATATAGTATTCAAGTAACCATTTCTGAATAATCTCCACTTCTTGCTTCCTTTGGTTGATGAGCCAATCTGGATCATCTTTTGTTGCAGCTCTAAAATCAGCATGGTGAGCCCCTACATGAGCAATGAATGAACGAACCATCAAGAAATCACTTCACTACATTCCAGTCTAGCAAAGGCACTAATTTTAGTAATTTTTACCTTTCTCAGTTACTAATGCAACAATGCTAGATGATAGATTCTTCAACACACTGTAAAACAAGAAGAGAATCTGAGAAATCACTGATCATACACCAAATTTAGGCGTTAAAACAGGTTGAAGAATCATTTGCTATTTGGATTGTTTCCTTTCTTCTGCTACGAAATGGAATTATGAGTACACTATTCATGAAACACTGTTACGGGCATATATTTTACTCAACAGACCTGCCTCTGCTCCATGGATCTTGCATCCCATTAGAGAATATGATATTACTACCAAACCTCTTTAGGACCTGCTTGATTCTCTGTAAAAAAAAAACAAACAAGAATTATAATGTTTTCAAGAATATTTGAATTAGAAGTTGTGCGGCGTCCTCCATTTATGTTGTTGACCACATGAAGAAATGAAGCAGAACTCACCTTGCCACCAAATTCAGTAGTGATCCAATGCTCTCTAGGTTTTACTCCATATTGATTCATACAATTATCTGCAAACTCTTTGTAACTGAAGGAAGATGGTGGAAACATGCTCTCATTTGTACAAATCATCGGCATGACCATCTCTGTACATGCCTGAACGTCATGTGAATACAAAAATGTAACAGTTAGCAAGATTCATTCACATTTAGGAAATTACCTCTTAACTGCAACAAGTAAAACCTTAAAAGAATTTGACAAATCAGAAGATTTACACTTTGAAACAAGAAATGCTCTGTAGTTTGCCCTTGTTTACATCTTTTAAATTCAATAGTTTAATTTCTCTTTTGAGTTATTATAGTAGCATTTTCCAACTAACACGTTCCCCATACTTATTCACAACTCACATGCAAATCCAACCTCGATACTTACTGAGAAACCATTAAGTGAACCTGACAAATTAGGTCAAATAACAATTCTTACATTATCTTTTGACTTTTGTGCATCCACATTAAACTATAGAAACAGGATGTTTCAGTTGGTATTAGCAAAATCATGGTCATGGACGAGGGACTATATGTCTTGTTAGTTATGGAAAATTCTATTCTAGACTAGACATATTATACCATGTCTTACATAAATAACATGATATGTGCTCTTAAAAATAGGAGCCCATCTTTTTGTAAGAGGGAAGTGTGGGGGAGGGAGGGGGGGCGTTTATATTCTTTATCTAGAGTAGAATATTCCCATGTTACTAATATGTTATTCTCTACCTGCCAGTCCCAACCATGCAGACCATGTTCATCATCATCACTTTCCAAGTTGAAGCATTTTTCAGTCTTTGAGTAGTTGTAATATAGACTTGCTGCAGCAAAAGCTCTGCTAAGTTTTGTAGCTCCAGGAGGAAATCCATCTATAATCTTACACATCTTCACCACAAATGAAGAAATGCATACAGTAAGGAAATTGAAAAAGTTTTTAATATTCAAATCTTAAGTTAGCAAGGCTATTGTCTAGTGTTGAACCTCCTCCACAGGATAGGCAGGTAATGGCTTCATAAAATTGGCTTCTGTTGCATAATTCACCATAGCTGTGTAAACAAAAGCTGTCCATAACCAATCCCGGGCTGAATAAATGGAGTGGATATTCCTGAAATTTGAAGCAGAGCTTGCACATTCAGAAAAAATGATGCACCAGTAGATAATTCTTTTTTCCAGCAAAAGAAAAAAAGGTTTCATTAGATCATTGTCAACATCTAAACTAAGCTACTATATGCTGATTAGCTTAATGATGAGGAATACTGTTTAACCATGGCATATTCATTTGGAATTACAGAACTTAAAGCAGAAGTGCATAAAAAAAACCAAATCTGAACATGTGCATGACTAAGATTTTGTTCATTTCTCTAGTAATGTCAAAGAGCAAACAGAATCTCAATTATTCATTTCCCTAAAATAGCCCCTTGATTCTTTTGAACCTGTGATAATTAGTAATTCTTTCTTGAAATCACTTACTTGCAGGCTCTGAAATCTTTGCTTAATTTAGCCAATGATCTGTTACTTGATGATACAGCTTCCAGTTCTGCCCAACTCCCCTTTATCACCTCATGACAGTTTAAGCTTGCATCCTGCTTTGAACAGAACTTGAAATATGTATATATGGGAAAGAGAGGCTAAAAAAGACAAAAAGATAGAAACGTGACAATGCCATGGTAGCTACATTCAGGTTCAGATTCCGGAGATCCTACAGACCTTGAAATCTTGGGAAACAGCATCATAGAAGCTAGACCAAGGAGTTATGTCATCAAACTGCAAGATAGGGGCTGAAGATGCCACTGCTCCAATAGCAATATGTGGATACTTCAGTCTAAACCAAGCAGCCAACACTGAAACAGTAATGGATTGATAAGATTCGGATCAAATTAAACTTTGGTAGAAACCAACAAATGGGATCCGTCGAGGATACTTTTAATCAAAATTTATATTAATACGAGTGAACAATATTCTATCTTGTAACTATGATAGCGCACCTAATGATTGAGCTCACTAAAGATAGGTCTGATTGGCTGTTGTATGTGGTCACTGTAAGAAGACATTTGAGACTACATAATTGCATGCCATGAATATGATAGTACTCTCTTGTTTCAATTGTCAAGTGGCAACTTTGATATGTCAAAGTCAAACAATTCATTCACTTACATACACACCACCTATAAGGTTTCAATGGAAAGATCCCACACCCATTTTTTTGTCTGGTCAATTACATGAATAATAATAGAGACCAGAGAAGAAAAAAAAAATTCACTTACTTCCTCCATATGACCCACCAAAGACAACAACTGGAGATGCCTCAGATGATAGGTTTTGTTTCAAACTCCTTATCAAAACTGCATAATCAGCTAGTGCTTGCTGTGAAGACAAGTACCCCAATGTTTCTGCAGAATTGGTAGAATTCTTGCCAAATGGAAGTGACTCTCCATAAAACCTGTGCTGAGAATTTTACATAGCAGTTATAAGTTATTATTGTCTAAAAAACAAAAGCAAAAGGATGTAAGAAGGTATTGCAGTATCAGGGCTAATGTTTTCTTGAACATTATAACTAAATTTGGAAAAGTTAGACATGAAACTGAGTTTTCAGCATAAATAAAATAAAATAAAAAGTACTTCAATAAAGACGAGGAGAGCTTGAAACTGTGGAGCAAGATCAAGCAAGAAGCCAGTATTTGCAGCAAACCAATCAATATCTCCTTCATTCCCTGTATATACAAAAATGGGACCTCCTTTGTGCCAGTATTTTCTGTTGATAAGGTACTTCTGGTAGAAAATTCTGTAACTTTTTGGGTGGAAATTGAAATGGTCCAGAAGCTGAGGAAAGTAATGGACTTTGTATGGTATCTTCAGCTCAACATTCTTGGCTTCCTTCTTCAGTGAAGCTTGGTATGCACCAGGTACAAAAGCTGGAATAGATTCCACAGCTATTACCATAGCAGCAGCAAGAAAGAGTATAATCAAGAAAAAGAATGGAGATGCAGAAGCCATTGTCCAATCTCTGTGCAATAAACTCTGTTTTCTTTAAAATTTCTTCCTAAACTTTTATGCTGGGATTTTTCTCAAGATTGTCAAAAATTGCAGAGAATTTCGGGAAGATGTAGTGATGGGAAGATTTGGATAATCTTATAGCTTCAAGAATGAGTCTTTCAGCAGCCCGTGTAGCATCAAACAGGTAGTGACAGCTCATGATTTGGCTTATAGTAGTAGTAGGAGGAGAGAGACTCATTGCCACATATGGATCGAAAAAGTTTGCTTCTAATTACACTTTCAGTCAAAGGGACGAGGCTAAATGGAAAAATCCAACAAAAAATGCTCTTCATCTGGGCGGAGGAGAAAGGACTGGAGTACTCCTTTTTGGACGTTCAGGTTGGGATTCCCTCGTGACCTTCCCTACAGAACCTTTTAACCATTTTCCAAATACTTTTTTTTCTTTTTCTAATTAATTTTTTTTTAATAAAAACATATATGAGTTACACAAATGGTTTAAATACATAATCTTTTAAACTCAGAGGTATTAGATACAATAAAACACAACAAATATATATTCATCTTAGATCACTAGTCATCCTCGACCAATATTTGAAAGAAAAAGTTAATTTCATCTAATCTCATTTCACGAACAGCAATTTGAGAATCTAAAATATTAACAGTTTTACGAATTGTCTAAAAAAGGAGATTATAAAATCAAGAAAGTGCCACCATCGTCCAAGCATTTACATAGTTCTATCTTATTCATGTAACATTGAATTTTATACATATAGTGTTTTAAAATTATATTGATCTGAGTATTTCTCTTTGTTTTTACTATTGATCACGGTTGGGGGATAGGTTTGTCTAACAAAAGATTAAGAGAATATTAATTAGTAATCACCTTCATAAGTGGAAAAAAATATATAGAAAAGGACAAAGTCTAATGTGTACGCTAGAAATATAATATATCAACTAAAAATGAACTAGGAGAGTCAAAGTTACATGCGAATTAAGGTTCAATAAATTTTAAGATAAACAATTTTGCATATAACATTCTCATTTGTTGTTATTTAAATATTCATTATTAGAAATAATATTGACGTAACTTTTGAGTTCGACCACATATATATATATAGATAAGTACAAGATGACAATGATGATTCTTAAAGAAATTGCTCACTATTTTAAGGGAATATTCACAATGCAGATAAATATGTTAAGTGACATTAGGATTTTGTGGAATTTAGTTATATAAATAGACTCCGTTGGCATCTAATATAACACTGGTTAATTATTGTATCTTTGAAAGCATGACAGACAGATATATTTCCAGAACTGCAATAGTCATTATCATTCTGGGGGTTTGGTGCCGGGGTGGGGGGAGGGGGATATTTTCTTGAGGTTGTTTGTTAGCAGGGACTTTTGATTCCATTTAAATAGGTACCACATTGTAAAATTATGATTATCTCCAATAATAACTAGCATGTCAACTAGTGGAGCTGCACGTAAATTATTTAAGTCTAAGTTTGAAAATGTTTAACTTGTTGACTCGTCGAGCGCAAAGAGGTAGACAATTTTGGAGGCAAGCCACGTAAGAAGATTGAAGAGTATTTGAAAGGAGTTGTTGTTGATATTGTGTTATTTTTGTAAATAGTTTTTTTTTTAAAAATAAAGAATAAATTTTATGGAATATTAATTGTCATGCTATGATCAAAGTATGTGATCATCCGAATATAGTGTAATAGTAATCACATTTAGTTACATGAAAATCATTCTCATTATACCAAATTAATTAGATGACAAGTCCTAAAACTTTTAATGTCTTAATTTTGATTAATGACAAACATTTATGAGGATTAATGTTTTGATTGTACAAGTAATAAAGTTTTTGGATTCATGATTTAATTTATGCAAGGACAAGATTTCAAATCTTCAAGGAAGTATACAAGTCAAGACCATCAAGATTTGAAGACAGTCATTTGTTGGATTAGATAGGAACTAGATGTATAGTTTTAGAGTTTAATATCTTTTGATATCTCAAGTTTTACCTCTAATTGAGTAATGATCTCTAAAGGTTGCTCTATAAACTTAAAACGTTATTTCAAAATATTTTTAATATGTTAAAATATGTTTTAGTATTTCGAAAATCATGCATCGTGATTTCAAAACTTAAATGTTTCATAAACTCTTATTGGATTTATGGTATTGGATTTATACCATAACTTATACGGTTGATTGAAATCATTATTTGTGTATTAGAGTATTGTAAATGCACAAATGAGCATGTTTTGGTCGACCTAAAGTGGTACAAGTATCGTTCACAAGTTGGTTTATTTTGTGGATGCATGTGTTGTCAAATTTGTTCATCTGTCAACTTGTGAACGACCATGCGGTCGACCGCAAGTGAAGTGATGTCGATTCGCAAGATAAAAATTATCATCCGAAAGTTGGTCAGTGATGGTGCAGATGATGCACCGATCGACCGCAAATTGTTAGTGGGTTTTCAACAATTTTATTTTGTAACTTTGGGAACAAACCTATAAATACAAAAACATTTGGAAGTCTTTCCAAGAACAATTTTTTAGTAAAAACATTGTATATCTTGATCTTATAACATATTAGAAACATTCCAAAAGCCTTTCTAAACATCAATCTTATTAAAATCATTCAATGAGGGTTTTTACATTAAGAGGTGAATTTTGAGCAATCTTGGCAAGCATTACTCAAAAAGGTGATTGTGTTTCAAATTGATATATCTTCATAGGATATCTATCAAACTTTCTATCTCTTATAATTGATTGTAATTGTATCAAGATTGCAAATAGCATAAAACCTAAGTGTAAGGGATGAGCCTTGTATAGGTTGTTTTGTATTCAAGATTTGTTTGTAAAACCTTTGGATAAACCTTGAATTGAATTGTATTGTGGGGATTTCACTAAAGAAAGTGGTGAGATTATTGTATAATCAAGGTTGTATTACAAAACTCAAGGATTGAGTGAGTCTTGATTGATTGAGATGTTATTAGCAAAACCCTAAAGTGACTTAGGTGAGCTTTTTTTGTAATTTCATTTATTTGATTAGTGAAGGGATTTGGTAAATCCTTGAGTAAGTAACTCAAGATAATGAATTATATTTTTTTGGATAAACCGAATCACTATAAATTATTGTGTTTATTGCTCTACTTTATGCATTTTATTTGAATGCATTATTACTCACACAACTAGCACTCCCCTCTTAGATTTTTCAAATACTTATACCTATAATTATTGATCATATCATACTCATACATATTTTGATTTGGAATTGAAGGCATCATATTTACCCTATTAAGACCTTAGCATCCTTACTAGGTTCAATCTATTAGCTTGAAGTCTATAATCAAATTAACTCTTATTATAGTTCTCACTTCCCAAACCTACAAAATCGTAATGTGAGTATAGGCCTAAGAATAAGAGAAGAAATGAGATGAAGTTAAAGGGGGATGGGTTCAACACGCGAGAGTGGGCAAAGTGGAGGGATGGTTAGACAAAATAACCTTTCTACCCCTATTCAATTTTTAAAAAATTAAATTTAGTCAGATTCCGGTCATATTTTAATTAGAAATTACTAAGATTGGGATATGAAAATAGTTTGAAGACAAAATTGAGTAAAAATAAAGATAAATGTTGAATCAGGAGAAAAAATAATAATTTGAGGATGAAATCTGGCAATTTAATAAATCCTTCTTATTATTCTTGTCATTATTCTTGTCAATTATATTATAGTCATGTAGATTTTCTAATGTGAAATTGAAGACATTATAATAATGGTCAATTTATTCATATTTTCTCTTCTCTCCCTTTGAAAACCAAACAAAGAAATATTTTATTTTTCCTCCATTCTATCTAATCAAACCAAAAAGGAAATTTTATTTTATCTCCCCTCCTCCTTTTTTAATCAAACCCTAGGCAAGTTACAAATTAAATACAATCATGAAAAAAAATGGAAACCATGACAAGCACAAAGAGCACAAATAGTGTGAGCTTACAGTAATTTTTATATTATGAAAAACAACCGTTAAAGAAAATCTGTTTATTTACGTGCTAGCAATATATATATATATATATATATATATATATTTAAAGATATTAAAGGCTGGCGTAGCACAAAATAATGAAAAATTAAATTTGTCACTTTTACAATGTGTTTGAATGAAGACTTTTAATGAGTGTTTTCAGAATTTTAATTCAAATTTTGAAATATATAGATAATAAAATTCTTATTTTTAATATTTAATTGTTAGACGTAATGAGTATTCAAATAGATATGAAGATAAAGTTTTAGAGATATTTTTATAAGAAAAATAGTGAGAGTCATTTAAAATTTTTTTAATGCGAAATAAGCATCCAGCTTTTAATTAAAAATTTTGATTAAGAAAAGATCAATCAAAATTTGGTAAAGGTATTCAATACTTTATTTAATAGAAGTGAATCTTAATTAGAAGATGATAAATTAACATATTTAGTCATTTATCTTTATAATTTTTGTCAATATCGTCCCTTATTTGTTTTAGTCTTTTTGATCCCCTATCTTTATAACTTCTGTCAAATAAATTTTTGCCTCTACTTTTTTATCACATGGCAAGTATGTGCAAAATTCAGTGAAATTTTCATCAGAAAATTATGATGATAACTTATTTGAATGATGTTATAAAAATAATGAATCATATGGGCTAAAAAAAAGTTAAAGGACTATATTCATAAAAAATGTAAAGATAAGGGACGAAATAGGTCAATTTGCTTATAAGTAATGTATAATACACCTCTACATAATTGAATTAAATATCCACAATTTTATTTTAACATATCTAAAATTCAATATTTATTTTTTCTTAGCATAAATATATTTATTGTATAATTCTATTAAAGATCTCATTAATTTAACACACACACACATATATATATATATATATATATATATCTCATTAAATAAGTAATGTATAATACACCTCTACATAATTGAATTAAATGGTCACAATGTAAGATACCTAAAATTAAATATATACTTTTTATTGAAATAAATATATTATTGTATAATTCTATTAAAGATCTCATTAATTTAACATATATACATATCACTAGCTCATATAATCCACAACTATCCATATTAATAACATAGATAATAAATTAACTTTCTTAATGTAAAAAGCCTCCCTAATTTTTGTATTAATTTAAATATAAATATTCAATTATGGATAAAGATAGTAATATGTTTCAAAACTTTATTTAGTTCAATTTATATTTAATTTCTTATTGTAAATTTTTAAAGAAGAGTTGCATTTTTTTCTCATCTATATATAATATCAAAACTTTTAACCAATGTAACTCACAATGTAACAAAGACAACAACAAAAAAAGAAAAGAAAAGAAGAAGAAGAAGTAAAGTTAATTAAATTTCTATCCAAGTAAGGCGGTTAAATTCAAATTACATTTTAAGAAAATGGCTCAAAATTCCCTTCAACTATACACAAGTTTTTTTTAGATATATCCTTAAATTTTTATTTTATTTTATTTTTATTCTATCCAAAATTATGGTTTCTATTCATCATTTAGTAGTTGTCGACAAAAAATAAATAATAAAAAAATTAAAATAAAGTTCAAGACTCTGATGAAATTAGAGAGTGGTTTCCAATGCCATTTTTGACATCTTGAGAGGAATGAAAAGCTTTGTTTGGATAAAGAAACAAAACCCAAATGACAACCAAGAAACCTAGTTGCTCCTTAGACTCCATTGAAGCATCAAAGAGAGACGGACGGGATGCAGGAAGAAGGGAAGAAAAGGGAGAAGAAAAAAAAAAGTTCTTTTGTCCAATCACTTTGAATTTTCATTTTTACCCTCTTAATAAAAAATTTAGAATGAAAATTTAAATAATTTTGGGGTATTCCGACAAAAATTGATTTGAAGGATAAAAAACTTTTCTCGAAAATTGTTTAAGGACGAAAATTGATAAAATAAAATAATTAGAAATAATGTTAAGAAAAAATAAATGTTTGGGAACGAAATGCCGAATTTTTCCCAAGAAATATAATTGGAATGAATTTCAACTCATGATCAAGAAAGCTAAAAACAAACCAAGTCGAATTCTCATTTACCACCCAAGGCTTATAATAGTGGTACTTTCTTTCTTTTTTTAAGGGAATATAATGGTGGTAATTAATTTGTTTTTTATAAATCATATATTCAGAAAATTATACTCCTATTCGAAATTCAACGTATACTTTTGATTTTAGTTAAAAATTTTGACTTTTAATTAATTTATCAAATTATCATTGACGTTAATATAATAAATTATGAGACCAGTGAGCTAATAAAATATAAATCCCTTACAATAATTTGGTGAATGGTGTAAACCATGAGTTAATAATATATAAATTTATTAAATTAATGATATTATTAATAGAACTTAAATAAAAAATGTTATTTAAGAAAATTATACTAAAATAGAAATATGAATATTCAATTTCGAATAAATAGAGTATTTTAAAATAATATACTCATTTCATTACTTTTGATTCTTAATGTTACTTTTTATAATTATTTTTGTCTATTATTAATTCTTTTACTCTTACTTATTTTCTCTTTGTTTTAAAAAAACAATAAATACTACTTAAGATAGAGAAAATAAATATTTTTTATTCCAAATATAATAAATAAATATATAATATGTAGTAAAATAATTTATTGATATTTATAAAATTATTTGAAATATTTTATAAAAAATAACAAGAGAGTAATATATAAAAATAATATAATATTCAACTAAGACAACCGATCTTGGTGTTCCATAATTCACTTTGATCTTTGTCTAGGGGACTTTAGATGGTTCCCTAGACACGTACAGACTAGATATCCACCTACAGACTATTACTCTTTGAGATGGTCCTGACGTGTCCTTCATAGCCACCTACTCAAATTATCTGTCTTAGAGTACTTGGTTAGTGGGCTCTTAACTGCGAGTTTTATTGGCTAGATAGGGCTTTCAACTTGTTCGCCCTTCATTATGCCCGTTAAGTATTTGGCCCATCTCTTGAGGGTCTTTTTAATTAGGCCCAAATGGATTTGGGTTATTATTGCTATTTTTTCCCGTTTTTACCCTTGCAAACCCTACTTCCATTGATGTGGAGATAAAAGAAAATCACAGCAAATACGTAGGCTCTACAATTACAAAGGACAAAAAATAATAAAAGCAAAAAGTAAAAGGGTGCAGGGGTACTTGTGTTATCAGTAGGGGGTGGGGCTTGCGAGAAACTCCGTTTGTCGGCACATGCTTTGACGTTGCCCTTTGAAGCTCCGCACCGCACGCTCGCTCGCTCAGTCATTGCCTCGCTTCCTTTCCTTTTGTATTCTTCCCCACGTTGAGCCGTTCCTTTTTCCGTTTGGAAATTTTTAAGATAATTTGTTTAAAAATATAATTCGAATTCATCATATTTAGATACAAAAATAAAACTATTTAATTACTGTGAATTTCCTTTTTATTATTTTTTTTAGAACTCCTTTTTATTCTAAAAAAAAAGTGATTTCTTATTTAAGGAAAAAAGCCAAAAGCACAAATGAGGTTGACCAATCTTTTAGAAATACTAGAATATATTAAAATTATATTCGTATTGAAATTTCTTAAAACAAATAAATTGTATATTTTCTATTCAAAATTGAATGTTTATATTTTAATTTTGAATATTTAATATTCATTTTTTAAAATAAATATTTTTTTAATATAAAATTTAAACAACTTATTTAATTTAAAAATTTTATATTGCATATAAAAAGTAAATTTATATCTCATTAACTTATAAAATTTCACTATTAAGGAGAAAGATAAAGAGTTCTAACCAATATTTTCCTTTGTACTTAATTACTCTATCAGTTTGGAATCAAATGTCAACTCTCATTTAATAGACATATTTTTATTCAAAATTTATTAATAATTTTTTAATTTAAAATATTTATATATCACTATTTCATGAATCCACACTTATTATCTTAATTTAAGAGATTTATATCTCACTAATTCATAAGTTTCACCATCAATCACATTAATTTTAAAAATAATTTAATAACTTAATTAAAGTCTATTGTAGAAATTTTGGAGCAATTTTTATGGAATTTAAATGAAAACTTATTTTTGATAAATATCTAAAAGATTTTGAATAATAGTATCTCTTTTGGAGCTTGGGCATTGTTAATCAAGTAAGATAATGTGCAATATTGATAATGGAGCCATTCTTATCCTAAAATCGTGGAAGAAGATTTTATGCATATCTACAAGAGCAATTGGGTGGCTTTGGAAGTCAATAGGGCTCACAAATTAACTAAGTGTGTTTCCTTGTGTAATGACCAACAATATTTTGTTGTGAAATTATTAATCTCAAATCATTTTTCTTTGAAGAGTTTTATTATGAGTTTTAAATTAATTTGTGATTACAATTACTCAAACACTCTAAAGTCTCTTATCTTTTGCTGCCAAAAGGAAAACTGAAGATTTGGCTCTCGAAGTTGGTGGGACAATTTACTGAGATTATCATTGTATTCTAAATGAGCTTCCTTGTGTAATGATCATCAATATTTTGTTGTGAAATTATTAAGTCCAAATCATTTTTTTTTTGAAGAGGTTTATTATAATATTTGAACTAGTTTGTGATTACCATCACTCAAACACTCTAAAGTCTTTTTGTTGATAAAATGACAATTGAAAATATGCTAAATCATGTTGAAAGATTGAGTAGAAGTTAGTGTTGTTGAAAGTTGGTTCATAAAGTTTGGTTTTAACTATCGCTCAAGTTAAAATTGAAATGTAATAGAATTCATTAAGCGTTATACATGAAATTTGTATTGATATTCTTTTTATGTGTTACTAATGAATTAATCTAAATAAAAACTCTTTAATGAATTCTTTTTATGTATAAGGAGTTATGCTGAATTGCGTTATTAAATTTATTTGTGTCTTTTACTAATTTATTAGTTTTTTTTTTAACTAGCTTAAAGTTAATTCAACGTTTCTATCAAGTCAAATGTCATTCTTTAAATTTTAACTAATCTAAAAAATAGATATTAAATTCTGAAGTGAGAAAGTATTTTTTCAGTTTTTATCTGACTTTGTTAACTAGAAACTTATTTTTTTTTATTGTGGAAATTTGACTTTACTACAAAATGAAAGAAAAAATAAATTTGCATTTGAAATACAATTTTACTTTTAAAGAAATTGTAGATAACTAACTAACTCCGACCTTAGAGATTATTGATTTAACACATTAAACCACGTAATAAAAAAAAAATACAATCTTACTAAAAAGAATTGACAAGAACCAACAATGCATATCATTCATGCGGTTGGCAAATATTTCTTCTAATTATTTTTGGGTAAAAAAATATCACCAGTGAGTGCCCCTACTGCTTTTATTTTGTTCATTAAAATTACTAAAAATGTCAAAACCATAAAAAATATAAAAATAGTAAAATGAGATTTTTTTTTCCTTGTTTGAGGCACCTAAAATTAGATTTGAATTATTTCATTAAAAAAAAAAGAAGAGATTGAAGTACGATTATTATTTTTCTAAAAAAGTAAAATTCCAAGAAAATGAAATTAGTAAATGGGTCCCCTACTTAAGCAACCAAATTCCAGGCTCTTCCTTTGTCGTTTCTCTCCAATCTGTCAACGTAAGCAAACGTGTACCCCACTTTGTATTTTAGCCTCAGAAAAGACATCTCTGCTATTAATATTATGCATCACCTCTCAGCTGCTTCACACACTCTCTCTCCTCCTCTGCCTCTCCCCTTCTCTTCTCTCTCTTTGCTTTTGCAGATAAACAATTTTAGTACATTTTTATTTATTTTTTGTTTGTAATACTATTATTAATCTTTAATTTTAGGTCGTTAGATTTAGTAACAAATAAATGTTTATTGCTCTTTCTAGATTGGGATATTGGCAATGTGATCTGGATAGTCATTAGTGGGGTATATCTTAATTTGGCTAGTCAAGTTTGGGGTGGAGAGGATTTGCTGTTGAATCTTTCCAAGAAAAGGAGTTCTCAGAGCATGATGACTAGGGGTAATGAGGTTAACCTCAAGGACTCCCAGGTATTTTACTCCATTTTTCAACTGGTATATTTATTAACAAAATAGTTTTCTTCTTTATAACGTTAATTCTTTTAATTTTTATATTTGATGATCAATTTTTTATGTTTTGTTTAGTGGGTTTGCCCTCTTGTTTGTTAACTTGGGGTTTTGGGGTTGTGTTTTTGTTTCTGAATCGCGTATGTTTGTCCCTTTTCTTGAAGAGGGATGAGACACTGTTTGGTTTTAGAAGTCTGTTGATATGAGATTATGAGCCTTGTAATTTATCTGGTTTCTTGATACAAATGATGGAAGATTTGGGATCTTGTACAGAGTTGATTGCCTGTGGATATTCAAGTTCTCTTTTCATGCTAACAGATTGCTTTTTTTTTTTTTTTTCACTGAAGACTAAGAGATTGCATTTCTAATATACTTTCCCTCTTTGTGCTTGTCCCATATTTTTGTAATTTGTCCTGAGAAAATGAATTGTAACCTATCAAGGGTTCATATGCATGTTGTCTGTGAGCTAAGTAATTAATTACTCGGAGGAAAACTATGAAAGAAAAAGGATAAAATGATACGAAAGATTTAACATCAATATTCTGGACAAAATATTTGGTAAACTTAATAATGACAATGGCTTTTTGCTTAAGATTTGGAGAAATTAAGAAATGAAAACACATCTCTTAAATGTTTCTTTTAAACATCTCTGAAGTTCTTTATAAGTTACTTAAAAAATTCCGGAAGTATATTCTTCTTTTTTAAAGTGCTTCCATTCATTGAGAAGGTACCCCAATAGATCTTTCCATGCCCTATTCTTGTTTATTCTCATTTTCATGTAAAAATGGAAAAGAATTAATTTTGCATTATTTTTGTTGTTTGTAAATCTTTAAAGAGTGTAGGTTGTCATTACTTAAAGATGTATAATCATTTCTCATGCTTTGCTTGTTGTAGCGGGTGGTTCCTCTGAATACATGGGTACTAATCTCCAATTTCAAGATAGCATACAATCTTCTTCGTCGCCCAGATGGGACTTTCAACCGACACTTGGCTGAGTACTTTGACCGCAAAGTCTCTGCCAATGCAAATCCAGTTGATGGAGTTTATTCTTTTGATGTAATCATTGACCGGGAAATTGGTCTGCTCAGTCGAATCTATCGACCAGTGGAGGATGGTGAAGATTTGCCATCTTTAGCTGAACTTGTAAAACCTGTGACTTCTGAAATTGTGCCTGTTATTGTTTTCTTCCATGGTGGAAGCTTTGCACATTCCTCTGCTAATAGTGCTATCTATGACACTCTTTGCCGCCGGCTTGTAGGCATTTGCAAGGCAGTCGTGGTTTCAGTGAATTACCGGTTGGCACCTGAAAACCGTTATCCCTGTGCTTATGATGATTGCTGGGCTGCTGTGAAGTGGGCTAACTCAAGGAAATGGTTGCAAAGCAAAAAGGACTCTAAAGTTCATATATTTTTATGCGGTGATAGTTCTGGTGGTAACATTGTTCACAATGTTGCTCTAAAGGCTACTGAATCTGATATTGATATCTTGGGGAACATATTGCTAAATCCACTGTTTGGGGGAGAAAATCGAACTGAGTCAGAATTGCGATTGGATGGAAAGTATTTTGTCAGAGTTCAAGACCGTGATTGGTATTGGAGAGCATACCTTCCTGAAGGTGCTGATAGAGACCATCCAGCTTGTAACCCTTTTGGTCCAAATGGTATAAACCTTAAAGGAGTTAAGTTCCCTAGGAGTCTTGTGGTGGTTGCTGGTTTGGACCTTGTTCAGGATTGGCAGCTAGCCTATGTAGATGGGCTTAAGAATGCTGGCCAAGAGGTGAACCTGATTCATTTGGAACAGGCAACTATTGGATTCTATTTTTTGCCAAATAATAACCACTTCTATGTTGTGATGGATGGGATTAGGGATTTTGTGTGTTCTGAAAGTCAGACTTGATTTCATGAACAAGAGGGATGCTTGACATTTCTCTATAAGGATATCATATTCTTTATAAGATTGTGTAGCACTTCCAGTTATGGTTCTATAGACCATACGGTTGATTGCATATGCTCCAATGGCTGGGATTAGTTATTGGGTGCAGTAAATTTCCAGATCAAGTTATATCTCAGGTGTAATGTTTCTTATCAGCGTTAAGGAGTGTGTTGTTTGATAAGTTGAATCAACATAAGAAAGCCATTTGACTGTATCTAGCAGGTCAGCTGATACAAGATTAAACTTTTCAACTTCTAGCCCCAAAGGAGAGGAAGAAGGAAAGTTTGTAATATGTTTGGTACTGATCAATTAGAGGCAGGTGCTTGCTAATGTTTTATAGTCATTACTATTATATATATATATATATATATATATCTATTGTGTGGATTGGACAACATTCATAATTGTAAATAGTTATATTGTTTATATGAGTGTTGAATCTAATTGGACAACATTCTAGATATATGTTAAATCTGTTTGCACCTGCAGTATTGCTTAGGATGCATGGCTGCAGTTCTTAAATGTGGTTGAAATAGTGTTAAGCAGTGCATTTAGTTTTTTACCTTTTATATCATCTGTTTCTTGTTCAAAGCTTCTGCAATGACCTTTCTAACATGAAATTAGTAGAAGTCTCTAGATTTGTAGTAGTATTAGTATTTACCTTTTACATTAGGCATGAATGACATTGGAATTATAAGCTCTTACTCTATTATTTGAAAGTTGTCAGAGCTTTTTCATATTTGTTTTAATTTTTTTTGTTAAATTTGTAAATTAAGTGTTATTTTAAGAGTTTAGTTTTGTTTCATATTAATTGATTTTGTAGCATAATTGATTATTATATTATAATTTTATTCATATTTAACTGACGAAAGAATGAGAATAATTATTAATTTGAAAAGATAATGAGATATTTATTTATAATATTTATTAAGGGTAGATTTGAAATTTAAAATTAAATTTTGTAAATCCTTTTATCTCAAAATATAATCACTTTGAGTATTTTACATAGATTAAGAATTTTATATATATTAAAGAGAAATTATAGTTTATTAAAATAGTTTATATTATTTTTTATTAAAAATTAAAATATTTTTTAATATTTATTTAAGAGTAAATTTAATATTAAAAAAATAAAATAAAACATCTCTTATTAAATAAAGAATTTATTCCAAGTATTTTATATTTTAAAACGAATTGATCATTATTTTTAATCTTCTTAATAAGAGCGCTAGCAAATATTACATTACAAAAATGAATAAAAGTGTAAATATTACATTGAGAAAATGAAGAGGAAAGATATAAAAATTAATAAGGTACGATAATTAATAGATTTATTAATTATTATGCCAAGTAATTTAAGTTATTTTAACTTATCTTTCTATAAATTTTGGCGATTTACCAATAAATTAATGAAAGATATTGTGGAAACTTTGATTGGGAAATGAACACTTTTTACCACCCACTAAAGAAATTATTGTCTTGTTATCATAATCTACGCCATCTAGTTCCTTCTACTAAACTAGTACTATGATGTGAAAAGTATGCTCAGAAAGTGACTGCTTCTCCACTTATAGCTGAAGATATTTCATAGTATGAAAATTGAAAGGCAAGCATGTGCTCTGAACAAATCTAGAGGTTGCCCCTTCGATAATTCTATATATGGAAAAAGTGCCAATAATTCTATTCTTGATCTGTCACCGTTAAGATATGTTGGGAAAAGGAAATGTATAGTGGTGCTTCTTTTTACTTCTTTTTTTTTTTTTTGAGGAAATAAGGAACTTCATTAAAGAGAAATATCAACCATGGAGGCTGAGAATACAATTGGAGGATAATCTTCATACCATTCTTGAGGTAAATGGGATAAAAGATCCTGAATGAGCCAAGAGATGAGCAGGTTGGTTGTCCTCTCTTCGAACAACAGAAAATTTGCATCTAAAATATGGTCAATAGAGATCCACGTCATAGGATTTCATTTGAGAAATAACCTTCGTAGAATCACATTCAATCCCTTCTTCAAAATGATGCAAAGTTGCTAGTCTCACTGCATTTAACAAAACTGAAGCTTCCACATATTCCACACTATTGCATAAGCTGATACGGGAAGCAGATGCAAATTGAATACTACCTTGATGATCTCTAGCAATAACCCCAATTGCAGCAACATTATTTTTGAGACTGCCATCAAAATTTAGCTTCAAAACCCCTTGTCCTGGAGGCTGCCAAGTTGACAGAGAAGTTGCAGCAAGAGAAGATAAAGAATTTGCAGAAGAGAGAGATAATGCATCATATTACTCAGCCAGAGAAAAATAAAGTTGCACATTTTCATGAACTTTAATAGGCATGCCTTAAAAACTAAAAGGGTATACTAAATGTAATGCTTTATAATTTTATATGATAAAAATATTCTTACTTTTTTTATTTTTGATTTTGGAGTAAAAATTAACTTTCTCTCTTTAAAAATATTTGCTCTACCTTCTCTCTACAAAAAAAAATTGAATAAATATTTACTTTTTGGAATAAATTATTATTTCTTCATTCTGGTGGTCATCTGAGTCACACACAATATCAATACCCACGGCTAGACCATCCATACATCATATACTCATTCGCAAATAACTTACATGGACATAATTGCTCAATATGTGATTAATTTAACCATACCCTAAAATTAAATATGCGATCAGATCACCCACACTCTATCAAAAGAAAGACGGCTAGAGTTCTCATGCATGTTCACAACATGCGCAGGCAGAACTTCTATGCATATTCACAAGAGGCATGAGAACCCTGATCATCTCTTGTGCACTAATACATAGTAACCCTAACTGCGTATGTTGTTAACAAGCATAGGAGACTTGTTCGAGATATCTTTGCGAGTGTGTGGGCGACCTATCTGCATATTGCTCTATAGTCCATAGATAACTTGATTGCGTTGTTTGTTAATAGACGCAGCTGGTATGTTCATGGCTAAGTTATCTTTTTTTCTAATTTTATTTTATGTGTTTTTTCATATATAATTTGTTATTTTGATATAAAAATAATTATATTGATATGAGACAATTATTTTTATATTATTTTGATATAATTATAATGTTATAATTAGACAATCATTATTATGTGATTTTATTATCTAGGATGATGATGACTTTTATTTTTTTATTTAATATGTTTACATATATAATTTGTTATTTTGATATAATAATGAATATACTGCTATGAGATAATTATTATTATGTGATTTTGTTGTTTTCATATAATAATAATTATATTGCTATGAGAAAATTATTATTAGGTGATTTTGTTATTTTGATAGAATAATTATTATAATGTTATGCTTTAATTATATTATGTGATTTTATTGTTTAGGATGATGATGATCCTTTATGAAGTTTTCAATGAGATGAGTATAGATTTAACAAAATAATGTTTTACTTCATTTTTGTTTCCGACAAAATAAACATTGCTTGATTGGGTGAAGCAAAGTGTATATGATCATAATACATTTTTCTTCATCGTTTGATCTTATAGCACACTTGGAAAATGCAATGTGTAGTTTCGTTGTGAGAATAGGAGAAAATATAAGAGGACATCTATGAGAGTACAATTCGATATTGATAGGAAGATGTTTTTGGTACAAAGAAATGTAATTGTCATAGTTAAGCATAATTATCTTTTTACTATTCATATTTGCTCAACATATCCTTTTATTATCCATATTTGTTGTTTTACATTAATTATCTTTTTTGTTTATTTATTATTTTCAATGTTAGTAATTAATATAAATTGATTTTTTGTAAATATCACAAAACTACAAATATCAATACAAATACAAGTATAAATATGCAAATATCACAAATAAACATCATTACAAATCCACTACAAATGAGATAAGTAATAATACATAAATAAATGACTCCCACGAGCACTTTCGTCATCGTGACCACAGCGATGTCTAGATGTGGATGCGGAGCCACCATGTCAGTTTGCAACACCACTTGCCATGGTCCTATTGGTTCTGTCTGGCGATGGCTCTTGAGGGCCCTTTATAAATCGATTGAGATGTTCGATCCCTCGATATACGTGCAAGCAAAATTATGTCTCTGGCAATGCTGTATATGCGATGTCCACTTTTCCCACATCCACTTGTTCGTTTCATAAATGACTTTATTTTTCTTTGAATTTGGGTGACAGACCTCGCATATAGTCAGGAGGATCAACCGATGACACATGATAGTTTGAACATAGCAAAACTGACGGAGTATTTGATCTGACATGTATGACTCTACAATATCCAAAACTGAATATATCTATGAAAGTTGGAGATTCGAATATAGCCATAGCCTGATAATTGCACGACATCCATACCACTTGGCCTGCTCTCATCACATCTAGTTGCATCCGATACTGGTGTAGGTGCTCAAGGGACTTAGGAGATGAACGGATAGATGCATGCCTCCATCTGAGGGCCCATGGCTAGGTTAACGGCCATGATAAAGACGAATCTCCAAGACAGAAACATGAAAAATGCTCGTAAATCCAACACTCTAAAATGAATATATTAATAAGAAAAATACATAACAAACGTACCTCTAGAAGAGTAAAAGTCATCTGATGGCAACCCCATTTGCTGGCAATGAAAAAATGCCAGTGCTGCGGTGACCCATGCATGATCCCGAATAGCTAATGTATCTAGTAGCAAAAGTAAGATATGATCACTTAGTTTATTGGATGGCTTATTAAAAAATAATGTCTCCTTGGAAATATAAAATACATTGGTCACACTAAAATTTCTCGAGCACAAGCCACCATCCTCAAATGCAGTCTCAAGCTCAACAAATCGAGCTCATTTGTTTCTCCAATATCTCAATAGCGTCGTTGAATTTAAATGTAAGTGATCACTAAGCCACTGGAAAATGAAATCTCATGTATGCTCATGGGGTATCAAAACACCACTAATAGGGATGCCAAGTATCATCAGTATATTGTTGAGAGTAATAGTC
This sequence comes from Apocynum venetum, assembly GCA_019593545.1. NCBI lineage: Eukaryota > Viridiplantae > Streptophyta > Magnoliopsida > Gentianales > Apocynaceae > Apocynum > Apocynum venetum. Next base: position 3,253,892 of record SRSM01000149.1, read on the forward strand.
ATATTTTCGAATGACATATGAAAGTTACTGGTATTTGGATGCCATTGATCTACAAATGTAGAAAGTCTAGTCTGCTACACATGATAATTGAGAATCTTAAGTTCCTTCACATATGAAATTAAAAATTAGTATTAAATATTTTAAAAATATAATTCATAGAACAACTTACATATTTAATATTTACTAACCTATGATGCCATATGACCAAGATAACCTCAGCAACTGAGGGTCCCAAGATCCACCTGGAGCAACACATACTTACCTATGGCTCATGACTAGCTGCGACAGCCTGCTCAACCTGAATATCGTCTAAATCCATGCCCTGATTTGATATCATTTCATCAACATTAATATCTGTCTCAGTATTAGATCCTACTCCGGTCAAGTGTCTAGAAGCCTCGTTAAAAGAGAATCGTACCGGAATATATATATATATATATGTCCGTGCTCGAAGCTGACAAGATGCACCTCTGACATATCATCTCCCATACGAATAGGTCTTATAAGTGAAAGATCTAGCACTTGATACTTGTGGCCCCTATTAGAATCAACACTTGATAGATGTGGAATAGTGTTAGAACCTGTGCCTGACAGATTCACAACGGTTGATGAAACCCTCAGTAGAGTGTGCTCCTCAATAAACTCAGGTATAACTTTGTGACTGAAACCAATCCCGTCATCGCCTATAAGAGGTTGTCATATCTCGACTTACGATCCAACCCAAGTGGTCATCATCATGTGGATACATCTTACAAATCCTCTTATGTGGACCCATCTATTTGCGTAATAAATTTGAATCAAACAATTAACAATCAATTCAATATTTTGTAAATAATCAAATAATTGATAATATATCATTAGCTGTTTAAATTTTTATAAGTAATTATTTAGTTACTTTATTATTAGTAAACTAATTGGTTTTATGTATATAAAATTACAAATAAATTACTCAAATAAATATAAAATTATTCATCATTTCCAAACCATTAAAATATATTAACGTTTATTAATTAATATATTTTTATTATTAAACATAAATCATTAATATTTTAAATTATTATAAATTAATCATTTATTTATTTATTAGTAAACTAATTGAATTTTTATTTATGAATAATTGAGTTTATGTATATAGAATTAGAATTAAATTATACAATTAAAATTAAAATTATTCATCATTTACAAACCATTTTAAAAAATTATTATTTTTTAAAAAATATTTAATTAATATATTAACTTTTATTATAAAAAATATACCATTAATAATGTTTAGTATTATAAATTAATCATTCAGTTATTTATTTATTAGTAACTAATTGATTTTAGGTATATAGAATTAGTCAATTAGTTATAATAGATTTTATGTATATAGAATTAGAAATAAATTATAAAATTAAATATAAAAGTATTCATCATTTAGAAATTATTAAAAAAATTATATTTTAAAAAAATAAATAATTAATATATTTACTGTCATTATTAAACATAAATCATCAATATTTTTGTTATAAATTAATCATTTAGTTATTTATTTATTAGTAATTAATTGATTTTTGGTATATAGAATTAGTCAATTAGTAATAATTGATTTTATGTATATAGAATTAGAAATAAATTAGGTACAAAAAAGTTATATTTTTTAAAAATAATTAATTAATATATTAACATTTATTATTAAAAATAAATCATCAATATTTTTCATTATTTAGATAATTATTTATTAATAAACTAATTAATTATACTTAATTTATCAAATAATTATCATTAGTATGGATCATAAAATTAATTAAATCTTATCCAACAATACAGCCCAAAACATTGACCTAAATTTAATCAATCCAAAACAATTGATCCGGAAAAACCTAAATCCACAACATCACAATCATCAATAGCATCTCGAAAAGCATCAATAAGAGCTTGACGATGCTCAAGCTCACCTTCCTTCTTAGAAATCTAAAAGTTCATTAAAATCTCCAATACACATCTAAGGGAGATTAGAGACAGAAGACAGACGACATAGTAACATCCAAGAAAATCGTCTGCTATCATGGTTTGGATTTCCATAAAAACTCGAGCCTCCATAACACAGAATCAGGATATGCAACCGTTACATCTATATGAACAATAGAGTTGCTATTTAAAGTAACTGAACCACAACAAAGCTAAACCTCCACCACGACCGATATGATCAACATAAAAACCACAAGGGAAACCCAACAACACGCGTATTTTATTAATCTGGAAAGTCTTCAGCTTTGTTTCAGATAGGAATAATAAGAATGGCTTAAACTCATCAACCAAAGCGGTAAGTGCTTGAACTGCCCCACGCTTTCCCAACCCACAACAATTCCAACTTAGAGTAATCATGGTTTCGCACAGAACCAATAGTGAAGTTTCAAGAACAAATTTGAAGCCTTTTACCTGCAACAGATAAGGTAATAAGTTGAGAAGCAGCAACATTGTGGTCCATTGGTCTCAATGATTTGTTGGGAAATATAAGGATCGTTTTAGGTTAAAATAGTTAAGTAACATTGAGAATAATGAAAATAAATTAGACACAAATATTTTACGTGAAAAATCTCCAAACAAATCAGGATAAAAACCAGGGCAAATGAAAGGATTTCTTTAACTATAATTTGAGCTTAAAAGCTTTTGAGATACAAAATTCTTTCTCTACAAGATAGCTACTAAAGCTATATCTATATTGAGAGCTAGAGAAAGAAATGAGATTAAAGAAAGATTTATTTTGGGATGGGATGAAAAATCAAAGTGATAATGTTGGCTATTTGAAAATAGCTCACATATTAAGAAAAAATACATCCCTTGTTTGAGTGAAAATTAGGCAAATTTAAGTAGCCTAATTTTCACACCAAATGACTAATTTAATTTAGTCAAAGTAGCCAACTAAAATGATATAGTATTTGCCCAACAAGGGACTTTACCATCAACATGATTTCACTTAGCCACGTGCAGGTGATTGATCTAATAGCCAATGTGCTGTGTTTGAACAGACTATCGCCGACCAAATCGGATTTCATATGAAGACCACAAAACAAACATTAGCTTTGGGGAAGAATCTGAATTTTATTTTTATTTTTATTTTACAAAGGTTAAGGAGCTGAGATGAAGCCCCAAGGGGAGGAGCTGGCTAACATAGCCCTGAACCTGGTTTGGGTGTAGACGAGAAAACCCCCAAAAAGAAAGGATCGAGACTGGTAGTGGTATCGGGAGAACGAGATGCACATATGCATAAAGCTGCCTTAGGGAAGGGGAGAAAGAGAGAGCTCAGATGAGCAGGGAGGAAACCCCACAGGGGGGTAGGTTGCTGGCACTAGCACCGGAGGGAAGAGTTATTTTTACTTTTAGAGAAAGTAAAAATGCGATGTCTTGGGAAATTCCTTTTAAAATGGAACTTCAAAAAACAATATATAGGTAATTTCTAATTAATTGATTACTCTAGTTCTCTTCATCCCTCTTCAACAACCCAAAATGTGTTTGTGTCAAATGGTTATGTCATGCACTCTGCAATCTAATCTAATCATGTAAAGGAATATATTTGAACTCTAACTTCTTCTCAAGAACTTGATCAAGAATGAAGTGAACATCTACCCCTAAATGATAAATTGGATTGACAGATAATGGATTAGCACTATACAATAGGTCTTTTCAATAGAGAATAAAAAATTCTTTCAATAAGGATTCTAACTAGGCAACTTCACAGGAAACATGAGCCAGTGTTCAATATCCTTACTTTGTGCTTGATATAGAGGCAACATGTTGTTTCTTACTTCTTAGAGCTCCAAGACACCAAGGTTTCTTCAAAAAAGACATAAAACACTATTGTAGACTTTATATCTTCTGGTGAGCAGGCCCAATTAACATTAGGTTATCCATGGATTGGTCAGTGTTTCATAAGGTTTGATATGTAGTCCCATATATTTTTTTGTGACCTTTAGGTATCTTAGTACTCTCTTCACTGCTTTCCAGTGTCTCGTAGTTGGAATTATGCAAAAAATTGGCTTAATTTGTTGGCTGTGAAAGCCAAATCAGGCGTGTTGTGTTTGTCATATTGAAGGGCCCATAACACTTATGTACAATCTTGGATTATTCATTAGCCTTTTTTTTTTTTTTTTTTTTGGATACTTGGAAACTATTATGTATTTCATACTAAAAATAGGGGAGAAATGTTTATATACCCCTGTTTTCAACGGTCAGAAAACTTGCTGTCATGCCTTAGAAATCTTTAAGTGTGTCCACCACTCTGGAAGGTTTTCAGACGATACAAAAATGAGACATCCCAGTCATCCAGAACTTTGATTCTAAAGATTTCGGTCGCCCGAAACATTGCTTCAAAAAGTTTTAGTCATTGAAAGCTTTGAAATTTATGCATCCACAACTTCAACCAAACTGATTGAAGATAGGGTAGGCAACTAATTTAATGTTGAAATAATCAATAAATTGCATGTAATATCTAAAACCACTGGTTGAAGCTATGGGAGAAGGTCCCCACAACCTTGCAACACTACTCTTCTCAAGACATTGTTCTTCAGAGCACAACAACAGAGTCAAATGCAATATTGATTTATTGAATTGATATTTATGAGATTCTTTTCTATTTTAGAGCAAAGTTCTATTATGTAAAGTAGGCAAATAAATATTTCCAACAAGAGAGATGTGTAGTTTCTCACCGTTTCCAACTATTAGGGAGTCCTTACCATTGTAACCACATTTCTGATCAACTACACTCGCATCATTTGTAACATGCTTGCTACCACTGTCTATATTATACCAAACAAGGTTAGTGACACCTCCAGGTGAAGCAACATATGCTGCAGGTGGTTGATCTTGTTCCACTTGTAGCTGCTATTATACTTCATTAAAATGCTAATCTAAAAACTATATCCATATAATGACTGCTGTTCTGCGTCCTTGTGCAATTCAATTGTTATCTTTTGCCTCCATAATGGAGCAATGCAGTAGGGAGATTTTCAGATTAGTAAGAGCAAGACTGAGGTTCAAAAATTAATTCACTGCGAAATGAACATATTCAAAAAGAATAAAACACAATCAAATGCAGGAAATTGAAAACTAATACTAGTATTTAGGTCAACAGATTCTTAATGCAGGAAAATGTATAAAAGGATCATCATTTCGTATTACTTTGCTGATGAAATAGTAGTCAAGAAGCAATATATCTCTTAAAAGTAGTCTAATTTTTTGATACATCATCAAGGAGCAATATATCACTAGGAGGAAACTAGAAAGTTGGATAGACAGCCAAAATTGGCATAATTTTGCCTTCTTGTTAATAGATAGTACTAGTAATTGTTAGGACTTGGATATCTTCATTCGCTGAATAAGCCTGAAAAGGTGATTTACTTAATGCCCGTGAGCAACATAAGCAAGTGAAATTGCAGCAAATAGAGTTGTAGCAGATGAGACAATTGTCCAGAAACTTTTCTTCTTGTGTTCTTCTGCAACGGAATTCTGCAGAGACTCAACTTGCCTCTTCATTTCTTCCACTTTGTTCACTTTATTCCTAAAAGCATTCTTGATTTCTTCAAGTTCGTCAACATATGGTTTGATTTTTCCATTCATGTCTTTAGCATCAAGGTTACGGTCAATGGATGCAACCTTTTCACCCTTTGAATGAACAAATTCAGCAGTGCCCTTAAGTGCTTGCAGAAGTAGCTCGGAACTAGAATCTGCAGCTGCCACTTTATCCTGCATAACATCCAATACCTTTCGGGCCTCCAAAAGATCATTCTCAAGAGAAGCTATCTCCTTCTTCAATATGTTGCAATGGCTTTCCGACACTTCCTTTTCACCAGTTATCTTCTTGTTTTCAGCTTTCATTTTCTCAACCACTGTAAGAGTTTCCTCAATATTCTTCTCCATTTCAGTAATCTTCTGTTTCAGGCTTACACCATTCTGCTTCTCCTCATCAAATTCCTTTCTTGCTGCATCCCTCTCAATTGTAACTCGCTCAAGTGCATCTCTATAACGGTTTATTTCAGATTCCAAGTTCTTGATTTGTTCCTTTTGAACATTGGACGACTCTTCAATCCCTGAAATAGCATCCCTCAGTTCTGATACTTGCTTTTCTAATCCAACAATTGCATTTTCTTGTCTAAGCTTGTCCCCAGCAATCTGGTTTTTCTCATTGACAACTCGCTCCATTTTTCGCTTATCTTCATCCAACTGCTTCAATGTCTCATTCAAATCCTTCTGAAGTGAATCCTTTTCTACAATCAATTTTTCAAGTCTCCTCTCACTCTCGTTCTTCTCCTTTACCAATTCATCAATCCTTCTATTCATCTCCTTCTCCTTCTCGAGACCCTCAACACCCCTCTTCTCCAACTCAGCCACACAACTGCGCAACCTATCTTCCTCGTTTCTGAAATTTGCCACCATCTCATTAAGTCCAGTCACTGTGTTTTCCAACTCACTCCTTTTCATTACTTCCACATTCTTCTCATCATTGATCCTCTCCTTCTCCCTAACAATCATATGAATTTCCGTCTTCATTTCCTCAATCACCTTTTTTGAGACAGCCAAACTTTTCTCCATCTGATTTTTGTCCTCAGTAATTAATTTAATCTCCCTTACCGCCTCGTCTTTTTTCTCCATCACAACTTTGTATTCAGCCCTCAATTTCTCAACCTCTTCTTGGATAAATTTCTCCCTCTTTTCTGCTTCACTCAACATACCTCTAATTTTTTTTGCCTCGGCAATTTGAATATCAAGCTTAGCCTTCATTTCATTCCTATCACGACTAACCTCATTGGAAAAGTCTTTCGCCTCGCCAATCTCAACCACGAGCGCATTCAATCTACCATTCAACGACTCAATCTCAGCCTCATTTTCACCCTTCGCCTTCTCAATTTCCCCTTTCTCCCTCAAAATCTCCCTCATGTCTACCTCCAGACCCTGCAATCTCATCTCAATCAACTTCTTCTCTTCCCTGAACTCATTCCTCTCCCTCTCAATCAACTCCGTCTTCTGAGCAGCCTGCAACGCAACAAAAACAATCACCACATCCCTCTCCACCTCCCCCCTTACGGCGCCATCACTCAACTGAGCCAACTCGGCCAGCAACTCCTCCTTCTCCGAATTACTCCGAGTTAGCTCCGATTCCAGAGACCCTTTGGAATGCAGAAGTGAGTCGACCTGCTGCCGGCGCTCAACCGTCTCCTTAAGCAGCAAAGCATTGAGCGACTTCAGGCTCTCTATCTTCTCCCCAGTCTCCTCCATTGCCATAGTAGTTGCAGTAGCTGATGGGGCTTCCTTTTCGTGGGACTTTGTAGCTTTTTCCTCTGAGTGGTGGGTCAGCTTCTTCTTGGCCATGAATGATTCGCGAAAGAAACCAAACCAAGATGGTAAACAAAAAGGTTTTGGACTTATATAATTTTTTTCTTATTTCAAAATATAATTTTTGGCAAGATCTTAGAAGTGAAGTGGTGACTAAGGATTTGGAGATTGGAAATGAGAGGTCTAGGGTTTTCTGAAGGGTTTTGTATGGTTAAAGAAAATGTAAAAATGAAGAAAAATCAAAGGGCAGAGATAAGGTAAGGAAGGCAGGAAGAAATCACTGGTTTATAGATTTTGTTTTTGGATGGTGAGATTTTGAATTCAAATTTTGGGAGGGCACTGTACTCGAGGAATCTTTACAGTGGGAGCAGAAAACTCGGAAAGTAGGTTGGTGCGAATACGATGCGTCACGTGACTAACGGGGACATAACGGCGTCGTAGTTTCTTGGTAATCAAAAGTAAGTAGATAAAAATAATGACTTTTTTCTTTTTCTTTTAAAGGATTTTTTTTGGAAAATCTCAATGATTATAATAAATGAGATAAGAGTCTAATTAAAAAAATATAACAAATGTTATATTGATTATTTATGAGTTATAAATATTTATGAAAGGAATAATTTTTTTTGGCAAGTTGTATAATCACTTCTACCAATTTGCTTCTCTAACCTTACTGAACTCTCTTTTCTTTTTTTTTTTCTATTTCTATGGTTAATTTTACTAATTTGATCAAAAATTAATCCAAGTAGAAAGAAGAAATCCTCTTGAAGGATACCAAATTCCTTGCATTCCAACGATAAGGTTTTTATTTTTATTTTTAAATATCTATAAGAAAAAAAAAGGAAAAAAAAAAGAAGAAGAAAGAAATAGGTTTTCTTCTGGTCACATGTTTAACTACCGTTCCTTCCAAGTTGGATGCCAACCCAATCGTCCTTTCCCCCTTTAAAATCTAATTTAAGGGACCTAATACACGTTATTAACTTTTGTGAAATCGTTTTCAAAGAGTGCTTTTAAAAAAATAATAATATTTCAAAAATTGGTGAAAATTACACTTGCAATTATTGTAATTTCCTCAAATATATCTTTAGACTTTTTATTTTTCATATTTTGTATCTTTACACTATCTTTAATTACACAAAAATATCCTTAGACCTTTTTTATTCATCATTTTCTACTTTTATTATTTATTTCTACTACCCATCCCTATCCAAAATGCTAGCTCTCAGCTAAAGAACTTGAATAATCATTTTCTAAAATATAATATCACTTACTTTCTTTGGCTGAAGCATATCATTAATTAGTAGTAATGAATATAAATACATGATAAAAAATAATAAAATGATAGAAAAAGATGAAATAAAAGCTTAAGTATTTTTTCATAACTAAAAAGTAATGTAAGGATATAAAATACACCAATAAAAGTTTAAGGATATATGTAAAGAAAGAGAAATAGTTGAATGCCATGTTGAGCCAATAGAAGTTAAATTTTTGTTTGTATTAATACATTTAAAGACTTTGAAATTGGTGAATTTAGTTCCTTATTTATTAATTTTCCTTTTCTTTTTTTTAAAAAAATTATTAGGTACCTTATTAATTTTTTTATTTACATATTTAGTGATTCTGTCTAATTTATCGTTAGTCAACGTAAAAAGATAAATTTGTTTAATTGTTGGGCTCGAAAATTGGTAAATTTAATCCCTTATTTTTCATTTCTTGATGGCATTGGCCCTTTTCTTTTTCTTTTTTTTTGCATTATCAAGCCCCCTTGTAAATCTTCGAGTTAACGATTTGGTCATTCCATAAATTTTCCTACTTATTCAACCGAAGTCAAGGTTAATTGGATTTTTTTAATAATAATATGAGAGGTACACTTTTTCAATCAACACTGAAGGCAAACCTTTTTTCAGCAAATCCTGAGGAGCAAGTAGCAAAAAGACAGAATCACCCTCAACCCTAATAACAATAGAGCCCATGTCTATTCCATTCCATCCACCATATATCTTTCCCTTGCGGAGGTCATAAGCGCCCGTCCCCACTACGAAGCACGCATTGGTGGAGCAGTCTTCCGTAGATTTGATTTGGAATTGCAGAAGGCGCTTCCTTGCATCAATAATGGACTTCCCCTAATTTACCAGGAAAATTAATGAAATAACCTAATAGTTAATTTTAAAATTTATAAGGGACTTAATAATAGTGCAAAAAAAAAAGAATGAGAGTAACATCACCAAGAAATGAAAAATAGGGATTAAATTAACTAATTTTGCAAGTGGACATAATTGATGGACAAATTTGCTATTCTCGAACATTTACTAAAGGTAAATTGGATAAAATGACGAAATATATAAACTAAAAATTAATAAGGGATCTAATATTATGAGAAAAAAAAAGAAAGAAAGAGACTAAATGTTACGAGAGATTGATAAATTAGGGACTAAATTCACCAATTTCCCTGTGAAGACTTGAATTGTGTTTGAATTGAAGAAATTAGAGAGAAAGAAAAATAAAAAAGGCAGAAAGATTAAGCAATTGAATTTATTTATTCATGCAAAGGGGGGATATTTCATTGGTTGATGTGTCACCGTTTTCCCTGATATTGCTTATCACAAGTTTTTTCCTTTTTTAAAAATATTTTTTATTGTCAAAGTTGCTTTTCCTCAAAAAAAGAAGAAGAAAAAAAGATGCTTTTCCTAACCATGGAGTTCATTTACGGCAGCCATGCTTTCGTTGTTAAACCAAACCATGTGTCCTATGCTTTTGGAGATGAACTTGGAACATGTGTGATCTGCTGATGCTTTGAAGGCTGGATCGGCTGTATTTCACTAGAAAAGATTCCTGCAAAAATCGAGAAGCGATAGATTGGGGTAAAATAGTAATTTGTAGGTTCGATATTAAGTAAAAAGACATAATATTTAGTAATTATGAATTTTATTTTTATGATGTTAGCTGAAATATCTTTATTTCAAAATATTTTTTTATTTTCATTAAAAAATATGGATAAGATATAGATTTTTTTTTTTAGGGAAGATAAGATTAAATGTCTAATTAAAAATTAAAGAGAATTTTGACTTTAATCAAATTTACAATTAATGTTGATGGTACCATGAATTATTAAAATGTAAATATTTAAATTTAAAATAGTGAATAATGAGATTTATGAATAAATGTGGTCTAAATTCCTTTAATTAAGTAAGTTATTAATGAAATTTTAAATAAAAAATTTTACATTTATTCACTATTTTATCTATATGACAAAGCCCACTTGTCAGTACTCACTTATCTGACAAAGCTGGGTATCTGAGTACTCGGTCGAAATTGAATGTCTATTTTCCTTAAATAAATATATATTTTATCTAAAATTTCATTAATAATATCTTTAATTTAATAAATTTATATTTCACTAACTCATGATATTCATCACTCAATTACTTTAATTTAGTTGAATTACATTTCACTAAGGAGTTCTACAATCAATTATATTAATGTCAAGAATAATTTGAAAATTTAATATTGTCAAACTATTATTATTTGTTGAAAATATGAAACGTCAACTTTTGTTAGCAAAAAAAAAAAAAAAAACCTAGATTATTAAGAAAAATTATGTTAAGGTGGAGGCATCTGAGTTTGAAAACGACCAAGGAAATGTTTTTTCCACAATCTGCACTTCATTTTAGTGGACATTATTTAGAATTTCTTTGACTTCATTTCAGGACCAATTGGACCTTTTTCCATTCATCTTTTTTTTTTTTTAATTTCAGGAGATTTACTTGAAATAATTAAATTATTCATACAGTTGATTCTCTGAATCCAGAAAGTTAGGAACTATATCCAGTAAGAATTTTTTTAATTGATTCAAATAGTATGATTTTTTTAAGAGCAAATAAAGTATTAAGTTTTTTATTTAATTTTCTAACTTAATTTCTTTCAGTAATTTTCTTTTCTAGCTATCTCAGAATATTTGTGTTATTTGAAATGCATATTATTTTTAAGGTGCAATATCGCAAAAAATTAAGTGCATTTAAATAATTTTTTTGACCCTTTCCCATATCTGCCGGACATAAATTTGCACTTTGAAAAATTCAATCCAAAATTATATTGACCAACTGCAAATACACAATAACAAACTACTTACATATATTATCTTCCTCTTACTATGGAAATTCATTCAAGGGTTTGCTCACATGGCAGACAAATGATACTTATAAGATCATTTTCCCCCACTATAAATACTGCAGGGTGTTGTTCTTCGAAGAAAAATTCATACACTGACATACAATTTCTTCCTTTCCAAGATCTCAAACATCCAAAAATGGACAACCATTTTATTCCTTTTCCTCTGAATTTCACCAATTCGTTTCTTCTTCTCACCTTCCTGTTTGTATTGGTAAAGATATGGAAGAAATCAAAAGCTCCAAAGCTACCACCATGTCCACCAAAACTACCTATTATAGGAAACTTGCACCAAATGCCCGGAAAACAACCACACCATGCTATAAGAGATTTGACCAAAAAATACGGCCCTCTCATACACATCAAGCTTGGTGAAGTTCCTTCAATTGTTGTATCATCGGCCCAGATTGCGAAGGAGATTCTTGTCACTCGTGATCCAACATTTGCTGGAAGGAGCCGGAAAGCCTAGCTACCAAGATCATCTGGTATAACGGTCAAGATCTTTCCAAAGTAACTTGTAACTTCCAATTTTCACCAAAAATAAAAAACCTTGTCACTTCCAAAAATACATGGGATCATCAAAACAAACTTCCTTGAATCACTGACAAAGAAGTCGGATGCAAATTATTAGTTGAGGTAGACAAAAGAGAGTGGGGGGGGGGGGGGAGATTTTCTCATCAGAGAGAGGAGAAAGAAAGCAGAGGCAAGATGGAGATCAAAACAAACACTCTCTCGCCTTCTCAATGCATTGCTAGGTGCAACAAAGTGGGAAGAAGTTTCTTCACAGAGCATCACATCTGACTTCTCATTTCAGAGCTTGAACCAGATTCTATCAATGAAATAACTGCTGAAAATTTCAATATTAAAACAAAAAGGAAATATCAATAAAATGTTAGGGGTTTTCAAATTACTTTAGAGAATACAAGTTGTTTATTTTGGGAAACAAGGAAAGAAAAAGAATCAGAATGTACGTACCTGTACAGCTCTACTGCATGATAAGAAGTATGTATTATTTTTCTTCTAGATCAGTCTAGGAAATTGAGAATTGAAGGTCTTCATTTCCAGAGTCGATTTGATCATCAACAATGTGTTGAAATGAATTTGAGACTCTGTGACTGCACTTGCGTACCTTAACTCTTTTCAAGGTAGGAATTGCTCCAAATCTGCTTGGGAGTTCTCCAAGTTCCCGACATCTAATGATGACAAGTTGTTCAAGGCAAGGGAAAGAATCATCGGATACATTCCATTCTTGAATAGATGAGGATTTGAATCCTAAGTATTTGAGCTTCAAGAATTCATCATCTTCCACATCCCATCTTCCATCCTCAATGTATGCATGCAGTTTCAGAACTTCAAGGTTGTGTAGTTTTCCAATTGACGATAGCATAGTGCGTGATAACCATTTCTCTGTTGAAAAATTCAGTTTCTTGAGATTTAAGGGGAAGTCCAAAGTGGACAGAGAAATAACTTCAGTTCCTGGTGGCCCCTGATGCCGAATAGACAAATTCAGAGATTCAAGCTTCTTGAAATAGCTTGATAGATGAACACAAAATTGTAATTTAAGACCAAGTTTCCGTATATTTGGTAACTTCAGTGCTAAACTTCCGAAAGATGTTTCCTCTTCAAACTGTAAAGAAGTAAGAGTCTCGAAATTTGTGAATGGAGGAGACATTCCGAATTGCTTCTTATCAAAATCTTTCGAATATTCAAATCTACATGAAGTCACAAATACATGGCGTAAATTTGCCATTTTCATCACAACACTTCGAAAGATCACTAGCCCAATCATCGGATACCGTAGAAGGCCAAATATTGGATTCCGTACACGGAAAACTTCTAGTTTGGAAAGATTGACTACCGATGATGGGATCGAAAACCTACAAGCAATGGACAGTAATCGCAGATGGATGAATTGTGTTATTTCATCAAACTCAGATCGTTTGATGATGACACAACTCAGGTCCAAAACTGTTAGAAGTTTAAACCTTTTCCAGAGAGCAGGGCTGAAAGACAAATGAATCAAACTTCTACCAGCTGAAACAAGTAATGACTGGACTCTCTGAAAATTAGATTCAGAATCAGCAAAAGGTCTCCAGTTCCTATTTACACAGAGTCGGTGGTAATGGTCGCACCTTATGCTAGAGGGATTATTAGACATATTCGGTGACCACATAAACCTTTCTTCTTCAGCTCTGATTAAGCATAACTCACGCAATAAATCGTGAACACGACATTTCTTAATCTTGTTTCTGGAACTTCTCTGGGCAACAAAAACTAGGCTTCTGGCAACTAAATCAATCAAGTACTCATTAGCTACAACCCTCAAGCTTTTCGTCCCATCATTCTTTACAAACCCCTCAGCAATCCAGAGTTGGATCAACCTCTTGGCATCAATTAATTCATCCTCTTGAAATGCTCCCAGATAAAGAAAGCATGGTTTCAAATAATCTGGTAAAAGTTTGTAACTAAGATCTAGTATATTCACGCAACCTTCACTTGCAATATGTGATTTTAGACTTTCAGAAATTTCTTTCCATGAATCCAAATTCTCATCTTTCTTAAGAAGACCTGCAACCACAACAATGGATAAGGGTAGCCCTTTGCAATTTTTTGCAATCGTATTTCCAATGTCGGACAAAGTTGAAGGGCAATAATCTTCTCCAAATACCTTCATTCGCAATAACTTCCAACTTTCTTCATCTGAGAGTGACTGAAGCACAACAATGCCACAATCATCTTCAGCTTCAGAAGCAAAATTACTACAATCAGCTTTAGCTTCACGAGCAACATTATGATTTCGACTTGTCATCAAAATTCTGCTCCCATTATTGTCATCGGGGAAGGACAATTTTAACTCATACCAGGCCTTAGCATCCCACATGTCATCCAGAACAAGCAGGTATCTTTGTCCCTTCAGACATTTCCGGAGATGATCAGCCAAGTCTTCCTGAGTTGGACATTCGAATTGTTCCTGAGACACCGACTCACTAACATCTTCCTTAGTCAGATATTCAAATTGTTCCTGAGACACCAACTCACTAACATCTTTTAGAATGACTCGCAACGTCAATTTAAAATCATGTGCTTGAGAGATACAGCACCATGCAGACTTATTAAAATGACGCTGAATATGAGAATTCTTAAAAACTCTTTGGGCTAGAGTTGTCTTACCCTGACCAGCCATCCCAACAATTGCAACAATGTCAAGCCCATCTTTTCCGGCTATAAGTTGATTAATTATTCTATGTTCCTCCTGTGTGAAACCTATCTTGACATCATCCTCAGTTGTTACATTAACTTGCTGTCGTCTAGGGGGCCCGAGCTCAGGATTTACTTTACCACTGATAACACTGTTTTTGTACATCTGATCATTTGAAACTTGAATTTGTTCTATTGCATTTGAAGATGCATCAGATTAGAAGGTGCCTCAAGAAGATGTTCATTGGCGAACTGATCATCAAAGCTTGAATGAGTATCCATGGACACAATGTGAAGCAGGTTGAGATTAAATCCACCGGAACTGACTCCCAATCTGAAAGCAAAAAGAGTAGAATTCATCTTAATCTTTTTCCAAGGAAATTTTGGTCAAATTTGCAGAGGCAGCAGTGGGAAGAAACAGAAGTATACTTTGGGCACATGTAAGATCCACTCGATTGATTAAATCCTTTGTTTTATCTCTTCTCTTTTTATTGATTTTAATTTTTTTAGTTAAATTAGTTGTTTTTATTAAAGTTTTAATTCTAATTAAAATTTACTTCTATTAAATAAAATATTGAATTCTCATGTCAAAACTTGATTGAATGTATCTTAATCAAATATTTTAAAAGCTGGCTTGATACCTATTCCACACTAAAAACAAACTTAAAATGCACTGTCACTATTTTTCTTTTAAAAATTTATCTTCATATTCAGTCAGAAACTCATCATGTTTAGCAATTAAATATGAATTAAGTAACTAGGAAAAATCTTAAATAATTAATATTCCAACTTTTAATGTTTCACTGTTGAAGATCTAATGTTTTGTTTAAGTATCTTATCATAAAAAATGACTGCTCATATTAAAAATTATCATTTCAATAGGATTGATGGTAGAAGATTAATAAAAATTCTATAAAAAATATTTTTGTAACTCAAGTGCACATTTAAACTTTATTTTAGTTCAATTTTTAAATTTTTTATTTCATTACTTTATTCAGAGTAAAAAATTGAATCGAATTTTTATAAAATCAGGTTGAATTTTAATCAAATCAAACTGAAATTTAGAGAAAAAAACTGAAATACTAAATACTATATTGCATCACAAATAAATGAAGAATTAATTAATAAATTTTAATATTGACTGTATAGCTAACAAGGTTTTAGATAGACTAGTAGAATATGTAATAGCAATGTAAAGAATTTCATGTTTGGATATGCTCTTCCCAACATTTGTATCTTCGTCGTTGAATTAATGAAAATGTTTTCCATTAAAAAAAAAAGTTTTAATATTGACGGTATTGTTAATTTTTTGTGAAGACTATGACTTGTTTTGTTAATATTCATAGATGGGGAAAATGGCCCTTAAACTTTTACATATTTTGATTTTACACTTATATTGAAATATTTTGGTTTTGAATATTCAACTTTCAAAGCATCTCAAATTGTTTCCTTTCCACTAATTTGAAAGTGAACTCCTTAATCATGTCAATGTGACTTACACATGATTGTTTGTGGAGATAATTCAGTTAATATAATCTTTAGTTTTGTCAAGTTTTATTAAAATTAAAGAAATAAGAAATATTTGTATTACTCTTTTAACCTATTATATTCTTAGAAATACTACCTACATCCCTTTTTATAAGATTTTTTATAAGATTCATAAGATGTTTATATAATTTCACACATACTAAATTTGAAAATAACATTAATAATAACCATACAAAATATCAAAATATATTATAATTAGACACGATAGAGTTCCATTAATGTATATAAGGTATAACGGAAATTAAAGTCAATTTGAAACACATACAAGACATTAGACATTAACCACCATTTATGCAAATGATTAATGCATGGCTGAAAATAAAATCTATAAACATCCATAATAAAAAGAAGTTTAAATACATTGATAAATTTTAAGGATTATGATCTTTGAGTCCAAACTTTACTAAACTCTTAACCTTTGAAACATACCTTGTAACAAAGATTGAGATAGAGCAAAATTATTATATAAAAAATAAATAAAAAATATGAACCAAAGTAAACTCAAATATCATCTCTATTCGAATTAAACATCAACAATTCTATTATAAAATATCTAAAATAAAACATCAATTTCCTCAAAATAAATATATTTAACTAATAGCTAAAGTCTCACTAACTCTTTTATTCTCATTACTAACTACATTCTCTCTCCGTATCTCAATCTATTAGAAGACTTTTTAAGAAATGAGAGTTTTATTATTGGAAATAAGAAGGAAAAAAATAAATTCACTTATACTTGGTGAGAGGATAAGAGATAGATAATATTGAAAATAATTCATAAAATATTCTTTAAAAAAATTTAAATTGTCTTGAATGGGATGAGTATTAGTTAAAGTCAAAATTTTAAGTAAATTAAGAAAAATTCAATTTCGGAATGGGGAAGTAATAAGAAAAATAAAATAAAATAAAACAAAAATTTCAGATCTATGTACAAATTCGCTCAATACCTGAGTCTCCTACCTCAAGCTAATCGCCTCCCCTGACAGAAGAGCTTTAATTTTCTATATGAAGATTCAAAGCAAAGAAAGCAATCCAACAAAGCATCTAACAAGAAATTAGTGTGCGAAAGCAAGTACCTGGAGCTGTTATTTGACTCTTTCAAGCTGATATGGACCTATTGAATTTTTCTCAGTATGTTTTAAACACACCCTTGGGCCATAGAGGAAGTATTTGCAGAGGTGGAGTCAACGTGGAAGGGAAGAAGAAGAAGAAGAAGAATAAATGATTTGTAGAGGTAGAGCAAGGAGATTGGGAGGCTGGAGGTCGCTTATATCATTGGAAGAAGACCAAAGGATGAGTGGGGAGAAAAAAAAAACTATTTCTCATTTGTTTACTTTAATAAAATAATAGTAAAAAATTTACACATTGAAATTAGATTTTTTTTTTTTTTTAACAAGATTGAAATATAGTTAGAGTAACGGGAATTGCGTTAAAATGAAATGCAGCTCTCAATAAAGAGTTAAACTATTAGAGAAAGAATAAAAATATACTAGGACGAGATAATTGCATTCCGACAGGATGATGGAATGAAATTACTAGGACGAGATAATTGCATTCCGACAGGATGATGGAATGAAATTCAAATTTCTCACGTTGAATTTAATATAACAATATAACAAGATAAATCATGAACATTATTGATAGATTTGAAATCCATGTATAAAAGTTCACTTTATTCAAACATTTTTTAAATTAATATAAAATAACAAAATATAAATTATATAAGATGTATATAGAATTTGATTTTGACATTGTCGTTTTTGTCACATTATATTGAAATTAATATTAATAATAAATTATAATTATCTTTAATCATCTATTTTATAAATAAATTAATTTCTTATTCAATTCAAAACTTCTTTCCTTCAAACAATCTTGTTAATTACTTAACAAGTATTTATTTATATCATTTAATTTGTTTGTTTGTTTATCATTTCTTCTTTTTTCATCTTGATTATTATTTTTTTAGAAGTATGGATAATAACCTTCTTAAACTACAAATATATTATCCATTATTTACTATTAATTATTTAAGAAAAATATATTACATGAGATTGAAGCGAATGAGGTTACTAATGTCAAAGAGAAATTTCAGAGGATATTAAAATTATTATTAAAGGCAAGGTTTGAATTCATGGTAAACATCTTATTATTTTAAAACATCTACTTGGACTCAGTAAAAGGTTTTATGCCAAAAATAGAATAGATAAGGTATTAGAAGTTTGTTATAAATGTGTCAGGTTGAATTATAATACGCAATGTCATTCACTAGGATTTGTATATAGAAATTGAGAAGAGAAAATTAAATTTATCAAGTATAGATTGATGAAATAGTCTTTGGATGACATTTGATTATCTATTGATACGCATAATGTGGAATTGCACAAAGAAAAATGCTCAATTTATGGAATAAATTAAAAAAAAGAATAAGAAATGTATACTATAAGTACTTCAACTTTAAACGTCTTGTATGCGAGTTTATGAGAAAATTGAAAAGAAGCCACTTAAATGGAGAATGTGAACAAACTAAGCAAAATATGGATGATGCCTTTCATTCATTTTGAGATTATAAATGTAATTTTTAAAAAATATTATATGCAAGGCATATCTTTGTTGTTTAATATTATGGGATAATAAATGTAATTTATTTAGATGAAAATCATGAATATTTTTTTTGTCGATAATATATTATTAATGAATACTATTATTTTAATTTTAAATATGTATAGAGCAATGTGGCTTCATAAATAAATAATATAATAAAGAAATTTAATGCATAAAACTATTTAAAATTATTTGTATTAAAAAATGTACGTTTCACCATATTTGATTTTAATAGTAAATGAATATATACATAGATTTATATATAAAAATATATGTATATTTAAAGTATTAGTGCAATCTCAATTAGTGTGTTATCATTAATAATATTGATGATTTTTTTGGCAAACAAAAAATAATACTTTATATAACATTTGCATATATAAACCATTTATATATATATATGTATGTATGTTATTAAATTTATATATTTATTATAGAGTTACGGAATTTATAATATTAAATGTTGGTACAAAACGAGTTTGGAGCGAATAAAGATAATGGTGGGTACCCATTGAATATAACATCTTAAGATATATTTCTCCTATAATTATTAATTATTTTTGAACGAATAATTAACATTTTGTTTCTCCTTGGGTTTTTTGTTTTATAACAAATAAGGTTTGGTTCAGTTCTTGTCATCAAAAATAAAAAAATCAAAATTTTAGAATTGAAGTCGAAAAAGAATCGAATGCACACTCCTCAAAGTGACAAGTGAGGGGAGATACAATGTGAAAGCACAATTTGGATATTTGTATAGTAAAATTATATTGATTAAATTTTGAAAAATAAAAGTCAATAAATACAACAAAATCTAGAAGTAAGATAGGATTCATGATTGTATAATTTAGATTTTTTTTTTGTTTTTCAAAAAGAAGAAGTAAAAGTGTAATGACAAAGTGCACTGACAAAAGCCTCTCGCATGTTGTCAAATACTAACTTATAGAATGAGCAAGTATGGTTGAATTCCATTAATACTTGTAAAATCCTTGAATTTAAGTTTGTTAATCAAAAGGATTTTTTAGTGTTTTGTTGGTTTTAAAAATTAATTTTAAAAAGTTATAAAAATAATAGAAAATAAATTAGTTGAAAATCTATATTATTAAAAGTGGCACTAAAGAGCTAGTAGTAAATTATTTGTTTTGATGGGATTAATCTTATATAAAGATATATTTATTGATTAGTTGATTTTACAATTTTTAAAGATATTTTATCCTTTCATTCTCATAATGCACTCGTTTCTTCTTATATTTTTTCTCACATCTCTCGTAGTGGGAGGCAGTATAATTCAACATATATGACATTACCTGAAATTTAGATATCCATGAAAATGCACGACTTTCTACAACTAGTCATAACAAATTAGAAAAAAAGCTCGAGAAATATGGCCAATATTCTTGCTCAAGCATCTATTTTTTATATGTTTAACTTTGTTTTGAAAACATTTAGAGTGTATTCGGATGAGACATTTTTGTTTTATCAAGCCATTTGAAAATAAAGTTTGTCAAAAATATTCATTTTAAGAATTTAGAATTTTAAAATTACTTATTTGAAATTTTAGGAAAAAAAAGTAGTGAATTTATGAAAAAGGTGAAATTTTAATAATTATATATTTGTGAAATAGTGAAACTCCCTTCAAAACTTATACTAATAGGGAGTTTTTAGGGTTTATGGGGTGTCCTCCTTATGAATTTTGGTTGAATTTAAAATTTTATGATATTTAAGGCATTCTCAATTTAGAATTCTATAGAATATATCAAAATTCAAGGTCCTCTGTATGAAATTTAATGTATTCTATAAGATTATAATGTCCTCAAAAGTTCATATATTTCAATAAAATTATATTTTTAATGTAATTTAAAGAATTTGATGGAATTTAAAGTAAATAATACGAAGAGACAATTATTTTACAAATCCAACCTTGACCCCTCCGAAATTTCATAGAATTCATTTTTGTTGTTAATAAAAAATAAAAATAACAAATATAAAAAATAAAATACCATGTATATCTTTCAACTTGATTGCCATAACCTTATATTTCTCATCCTACGATAATAATGTTTTACACATATTTTGATTTGTTTATATATAATTTTTTATGTACAAATTATTATATTTATTTTAATTTAAAATGTCCAATAAAATTCACCAAATTCCACAACAAATCATGGCATAAAATTCCATATAATCCATCTACTTGATTTGGTATGCTATATTATAACTCCCACATGAATTTGGTTTGATATAGAAAAATTTGTTTTTTATTTTCTCTTCAAATTATTATTTAAACTTTATTAGAAGATATAAATATTTCAAATAAAGTATACCAAAAAGTGTAAAATCTAAAGGGAATAAAAAATTAATCAATAAGTCCATTAAAAAATTAATAGATGATTGAATTAAGTTTAATAATATATTGATTCGTCTATTCTTTTTTATGTACAAATTCTGTTTTATCTAATTTTCGAAACTCTAATAAAAATTCACAAAATTTCACCAAATTCGGTGACATAAAATTCAATGTAATTAGTTTTAAATTATAGATTTGATGGGTTGAAAATCCTCGTCAAAAATTAAAAAAAAAATTGGGAACATGCCTATTAAATTACCTTCCAAAGCCTAGATTGAAAGAACGAGTACTGCATCCATCCTATGATTGTTGTATCATTCTTGAATTTTGACCCTTTATGCATGGAGAAAATACATTCACATGACACGTTCTTAGGATGGAGAAAATACATTCACCCTAAGAACGTGTTTTTTTAAACTGGACATTTTTGCATTTGTTTTGGGAAAATTTAGATTTATTAAGAACCCTCGAGCACCTGAATATTTCATTTAGAAGCAAATTTTGGCTTACAACAAAGATTTTTGGTGCCCAAAACACCTATCTTTTTTCTTCATATAATAATAGAATGGTGGGGGACTTTCTCGAATGCTATTTTAGAATAAATAATTTCCAAGCAAAGTGCAAAACAAAGTATAAGCATTAGAAAACCAAAAGATGATAACGAAGTATATGTTCTCAAAGACCAAGTAAAAGAACTTCCAAAACATTCTTCAATCACTGACAAAGAAGAGAGCAGAGGCAAGATGGAGATCAAAACAAACTTCCTGGCTCCATCTCAATGCATTGATAGGTGCAACAAAGTGGGAACAGGTTTCTTCACATAGCATCACATCTGACTTCTCATATTGGAGCTGGAACTGGACTTCTGGAATAAGATCCATCAATACAATAAGTGTAGAAAATTTCAATATTAAAATCAAGAAGGAAACATCAATAAGTGTTAGAAGTTTCAGGTTTACTTTATAGAATACAAGTTGTTTATTATGGGAATCGAGGAAAGAAAAGGAATCAGAATGTACCTCTTCTTCATCAGAACTATGGAAATCTTTCTTCCAGATCAGTTCAGGAAATTGAAAATTGAAGGTCGCCATTTCCAGAGTCGATTTGTTCATCAACGATTTGTTGAAATGAATTTGAGACACTGAGACTGCAATCGCGTATCTCAATTCTTTTTAAGGTAGGAATTGCTCCGAATCTGCTAGGGAGTTCTCCAAGGTTTGGACATCCATTGGCGACAAATTGTTCAAGGCAACAAAAGGATTCATTGGATACATTCCACTCTCGGATAGATGATCGGAATTCTAAGTATTTGAGCTTCAGGAACTCATCGTCTTCCACATCCCATCTTTCATCCTCAAAGTGCGCACCCAGTTTCAGAACTTCAAGGCTTGGTAGTTTTCCAATTGACAAAATCATAGTGCGTGATAGCCGTAGCAGTGTTGAAAAATTAAGTTTCTTGAGATTTAAGGGGAAGTCCAATGTGGAGGGAGAAATAGCTTCAGTTCTCCGTGGCCCCTGACCAATGACCAAATTCAGAGATTCAAGCTTCTTGAAATAGATTGATAGACGAACACAGAATTGTAATTTAAGACCAAGTTTCAGTAAATATGGTAACTTTCGTGCAAAACTTCTGAAAGATAATTCCTCTTCAAACTGTAGAGAAGTAAGAGTCTGGAAATTTGTGAATGGAGGAGACATTCTGAATTGCATCTCATCAAAATCTTCCGAATATCCAAATCTACATGAAGTCACAAATACATGCTGTAAATTTGCCATTTTCATCACAGCACTTGGTAAGATCACTCGCCCAAACATTGGATACCGTACACGGATAACTTCTAGTTTGGAAAGATTGACTATCGTTGATGGGATGGAAAACCTACAACCGATGGACAATAATCGTAGATAGATGAATTGTGTTATTTCATCAAACTCAGTTCGGCTAACAACCACGCAACTCAAGTCCAAAACCGTTAGAAGTTTAAACCTTTTCCAGAGAGAAGGGTTAAAAGAAAAATGAAACAAACTGCTACCAGCTGAAACAAGTAATGATTGGACCCTAGGAAAATTAGGTTCGGGATCAGCAAAAGGTTTCCATTCCCTATCAACACAGAGTCGGTGGTAATGATCACTACTACTTCTAGAGGGATTATTAGATACATTTGGCGACCGCAAAAACCTTTCTTCTTCAGCTCTGATCAAGCATAAGTCACGCAATAAGTCATGAACACGACATTTCTTGATCCCGTTTCTCGAACTCCTCCGGGCAACAAAAACCAGGCTTCTGGCAACTAAATCAATCAAGTACTCATTAGCTACTGCCTCCCTGCTTTTCATCCTATCAATCTTTACAAATCCCTCGGCAATCCAGAGTTGGATCAACCTCTTGACATCAATTATTTCATCCTCTTGAAATGCCCCTAGATAAAGAAAACATGGTTTCAAATAATCCGGCAAAAGCTTGTAACTAAGATCTAGTATATTCATGCAGCCTTCACTTGCAATCTGTGATTTTAGACTTTCAGAAATTTGTTTCCATGAATCCAAATTCTTATCTTTCTTAAGAAGACCTACAACCACGACAATAGCTAAGGGTAACCCTTTGCAATTTTTTGCAATTGTATTTCCAATGTCTGACAAAGTTGAAGGGCAAAAATCTTCTCCAAATACCTTCATTCGCAATAAATTCCAACTTTCTTCATGTGAGAGTGGATGAAGTTCAACAATGCAACAATCAGCTTTAGCTTCAAAAGCAACATTACGATTTCGACTTGTCATCAAAATTCTGCTCCAATTATTGTCATCAGGAAAGGACAATTTCAATTCACACCAGGCCTTAGCATCCCACATGTCATCCAAAACAAGCAGGTATCTTCGTCCCTTTAGACATTTCCGGAGCTGATCAGCCAAATCTTCCTGAGATAGATATTCGAATTGTTCCTGAGACACTGACTCACTAATATCTTTTAGAATGACTTGCAATATCACTTTAATATCATATGCTTGAGAGATGCAGCACCATGCATACTTATTAAAATGATGCTGAACACGAGAATTCTGAAAAACTCTCTGGGCTAGAGTTGTCTTGCCTTGACCAGCCATCCCAACAATTGCAACAATGTCAAGACCAACATCTCCTCCTATAAGTCGATCGATTATTCTATGTTCCTCCTGTGTGAAACCCACCTTGACATCATCCTCAGTTGTTACATTCTGTATTGGCATATTTGCATTAACTCTAGTTGTTACTCCAGTGAAGCTGTTCATTGGCGAATTGATCATCAAAGCTTGAATGATTATCCATGTACACAGTATGAAGCAGGCTGAGCTTAGATCCACAGGAATCACTGACTCTCAATCTGAAAGAAAAAAGAGTACAATTCATATTAAACTTTTTAAACATAAGAGCCATAGATGCAAAAGATTAATATATGGTTGAAAATAAAATCTGCAACACTCATATTAAAAAGAATTTTAAACACATTCATATAATGTAAGGATTATGATCTTTGAGTCCAAACTTTACTAAACTCTTAACCTCTAAAAGATACCTTGTAACAAAGATTAATCTAGAGCAAAATCATTAAATAAAAAATAAAAAACAAATATGAATCAAAGCAAATTCAATTTCGACAGAGTAAGTAATAAGAAAAATAGAAGTCAACCAAAATTTTCAGATGTATGTACAAATTAGGTCAGTAGTTAAGGATCCTACCTCTTATCCTTCTTCATCTTCTCCTTCGGTTGGCTTCCTGATCTCTCCGTCACTTTTGCTCTCTCAAGCTAATCGCCTTCCCTGGCAGAAGAGCTCTAATTTTCTATACGAAGATTCAAAGCAAAAAAAGCAATCCAACAAAGCATCTATCACGAAATTAGTACGGGAAAGCAATTACCTGGAGCTGTTATTACACCTATTGTATTATTCTCAGTATGGCTCTTATTGGGCCATTGAGGAAGTATTTGCAGAGGTGGAGTCAACGAAGGGAGGGAGGCTGGAGGTGGAGGTGGAGGTGGGTTATAAACTTACAAGAAGACGCGGGGATAATGAAGAAAAAGAAGGGGGGAAAAAAACCTATTTCTCATTTCTTTATTTTTAACAAAATAATAGAATAAAAGTATACTGATCAAAACACGCTTGTGCAAGTCATTGTTTATTTTTAAATTGAGAAAGAGAGAAATTTGAATGGGTACACGAAAGAGTCACTTTTTATTGATTTTAATTATTTAGTTAATTACTATTCCCTCAGTCATTTCTGCATTTTTTTTATAAAATGCATTAAATAAATTCTTTTGTCTTTAACTATAAAATATTTTTATTACTTTTTATATTATTATATATGTTATTTCTAAATTCACATTTACTTTATTAAGAAAGAGAGAACAAATACTACTTTCAAGAAAAATTAAAATAAATAAAGATATAATGAAAAATAAAATAAATTTTTAATTTGTATGAAGTTATTTAAAATATCTTATAAAAAGGGACAAAGAGAGTAATTGTTTTCATTAAATTTTTAACTAAAATTATGATTCATTTCTAGTTCTAATAAAATGTCGAACTCCATTACCAAACATTGGTTGACCACAAAAATTTTAAATCAAATTCATTATTTTTCAGAAAAATGTACTTTACAATAACTTTTTTACTTTTAAAAGTTTTATCACATTCAAATTTTAAATTTTATTCCAACACTATTCAAATCATAACGTGAGTCTCATATATTAATATAAATAATATTTTTTATTACTTTTTAAATTTTTATTTTTCATATACATTTAGATGCTTATATGAACTTGTTATTTGAAGTGCAGCAACTTCTTCAATCTAAAGGTATGTTTAGTCAACCTTTAGCTATGTCTTTTGCAGGATATGTTAAATTCTCTTTTGGACTAGAATACTAATCAAAATCACCTAAAGGCTCTTCTCATTCTCCTGTAAACTAAGATTGAAAGAATTGATACTTTTCTTTCTCTTTATTAATTTGATCTCAAAACTTGCAAATTTTCAGTGGATGGTGCTTTATCAAGTAGACTAATACTATGTGTTTGGACTCTGGATTTTTATTTTTAATTCAGGTTTTGAAAAATCTAAATAATAAAATCTTTATTTATATTATCTAATAGATGAGTTTTCAAAATTCTTTGTTCTCTCATCCAAGAACTACCTAAATATGTTTTTTTTTCAAATTCCACTACTTAAAGAGAAAGACTCTCTCTTCCCTCATTTTTTCTATTTTTTTAATTTTCTATATTATTATATTTTTGAGAGTTTTATGAATAATAATTATCAACATTTAATTTCTTTAAAAAATCTATACAACTTTTTTTTTGAAGGAAAATAATCTAATTTGTTTTGCTTTTTCTAAAGTTCTACAATAGAGTAATGCACCCCTCAAAATATTTGAATATTTATAGTGTGCATTTGAATCTATGATTACTATAATCATAATTAATATTATTTTACCAATTAAGCTACACTTACTCTACTTTAAAATGTAATATTATTTTTCTAAAAAAAACCATAACTAATTTTTTTTTTTGAAAAAAAACTTCAATGTTTATTTTTATTTACGTTTTGGTATCACGATATATCCTTAACATTTGATCCAATTTTACTCTACGATATGCTGTCATATATGTGCATCAGTAAAGGTAAAAAGATAGGGGTTTCTTTCTGTTCGCCCGGTTCAATAATTCCAACGTAGCCAGGGGCCTAGATTAAGATGATTGGACCCCAGCCCTTGGCCAGTTAGGCGAGAATGGGCTAGGAAATAGGAATGGGCTAGACTCTTTCTTTCTTTTTTCCCTTTTTTTATTTATAGGAAAAGCTAGACTCTTTCTTAGATCATCTCTAGTGACATAAATAAAAGACTAGAATTTGAATAATAATTATTAAATTATTTAAATTTAAATTAGCTAGGAATAGACAATAATATTTAATGGATGGAAATAAGAATTTGGACAAGCGCCTCCTACTTTGACACTATGTTAAGTTTTCGCATTACATAAAAATTAAAATTTATAGAAAAAAACAACTTATATATTATTATTATTATTATCAAAGAAAAATAAAGCTTGAATATTAAGTATTAAGCTTTTGATGTATAAAAAATATTTTATTTTTCTAAAAAAAGATCTATTAGATCCTCGAATAAAAGTTCTAACTTTTTCAATAATTGTGGCCGAATACCTCTACTTTCAACCTTGAAAATATTGTCTCTAACTCTATCCCTATCCCCTATTAGACCATGACGGGTATGTCCATCATCATCCCTGTGAGTATGTTACTTTCCACGTCCCCACCTAGCTTAAAAATGTCAATATAATAAATAACAAATAGAATATATTCATAAAAATACATTCAAATTACATTCATAAAATACATTCATAAAAGTCGTTCACATTATATCCATAAAATACATTCATAAAATTCATTCACATTACATATTTGATTTTCTTCTCATCAAGTTTTTGTATAAACTAGCATACAAGATATTTTAAAATAAAATTATCAAAACTATAACATTGTTCTTTATCTTTGAATTTATTCCATAGTTTGAGAAGTTCTCGTTAAATACTTTCACAATGATGCATCTCAAGAGTCAATCGGATGTCATCCAACGTTTCCTTATTTAGTCCATCTTTTATGAAAGTCATTTTATCTTCATGATTTCTAGATATATATTCAAGGAAACGATATTTTGTATTGAAGTCCCACCTGGCATATCTGTAACATACATCTAATTTCTTACATTTATTTTTCTTGGTAAAATTACTTTTACCTAAAGTAATGAGATATTTGCAAAAAGTAGGTAGATGCCCACCATTTAATCAGATATTAACTTCAATTAACTATCTAATGTGCTACAACATTCCTTTGAATATTAGCCAATGTAATCTCTTTATTCTCATATGATATATTTTTGTCAATATATTAATAGAGAGTAAATGATAATAATTTTGAAATTTACAAATTGAATCATTCATTTTATAAAAAGAGGAAATGGAAGAAGAATAAGTTTTTATTTGAAATAATTATATACAAGAAGAAAATGTATATATATACCTTTTCACTTTCATATTTTATTTGAATTTAATGTCAAATCATCTTTTTTATCATTTGTGCATTTGTGCCAAATTTTCAACATAGTTTGAAAAAATAGCTCTTTACCATTTTGTTCATTTGTGTTATTTTTTCAAATCGTGTTAAAAATTTGGCACAAATGGACAAAAGATAAAATAGATGATTTGATATTAAATTCAAACGGATTTGAATTTAAGGATAAAATATGAAAATGAAAAGATATGTGTGTATATATATATATATATATATATAGTTTATTCCTTAACAAAAATCTCTTATTCTTCAACCCGTGATTTATCACTTGTTCTTCTTTTTCACTTCTTATTTTTCTCTTGTACATAGTTAATTTAAATAAAAGCTTATACTTCTTCTTCCTCTTTTTACAAACTGAATGATTCAATCCGTAAACTTTAAAATTATTACCCTTTACTATCTACTAATGCGTTGACAAAAATATATTATATGAGAATGAAGAGATTGATATTTTTAATGTCCAAAAGAATGCGTAAGGACATTAGATGGTTAATTGAACCCAATGTCGGACTAAGTAGTAGATATCTACCTACTTTTTCTAAACATCTATTTGGTTTAGCTAAAAGTAGTTTTGCAAAAAAAAAAAGATAAAATATTAGAAGTATGTTGTGTCAAGTGGAACTGCAATACAAAATGTCATTTTCTTATATATTTATCTAGAAACCTAGAATATAAAATCATTTTCATAAATGATGAATTGAGTAAGGAATCATTGGATGACATCCGATTAACTATTGAGACATATTCTTGTGAAAGTGTTCAATAATAATTTCTCAAATTATGAAATAAATTCAAAGATGAAGATCAACGTTATAATCCTGATAAATTTTCATTAAATGATCATGTATGCAAGTTCATACAAAAACTTGATGAGAATAAAATCAAATATGTAACATGAATTTTATTTTGTATTTATAAACGTCTTCTATGGACATTTTATATTTTTTAATGCACTATTTAAAGTGGGCATGTATGAAGGTTATCGATTTTCATTACCAATGGCCCTTACCTTGCAGTTTCTTATTTTTTCTGCCAAGTTTGCCTCAAAGTAGCTAGTTTGATTATTTGAGTTCATCCAAATGATCTCTTACAATTTTATGAAGAATAATATAGCAATTTTGTTTTTCATTGAAGTAACAGTCATATATATATATATGATTCAATACTTCTAATTTATGAAACCAAGGTTCAAAACCTAAATTATTAATAGAATTTCTTTCTTTTTTCCTCAAAAAAAAAACCCAAAATATTTTAAAAAATTGTAATTTTTGTTATCCTTAATTTGTCTAGTATCTGGAAACTTCACTCTCATTTATCCTTGGACGTCTTCCTTCCCTACTTGACCAGTCGTTCTTATTTTTCCTTTATTTTAATAAATCCCCACTTGACTAGTTAATTTTGTAGTTAATTAGCTCCTTTTGTCTTTGCACTGAAGGGCCAATCTTCTCCGACCTGAGAAACCGGTTACAGAACTACTATTCTGATGTATTTCAATTTATTCACCTTCTCCTAATCTGACATAATTAAAATTAAAATAATTGACTCTATTCAAAATACTAATACAAGATTACAAGAATCTTAACTTGTCCTAAGAGGTATCTTTACTTATTGATGACTTGACCCCACAAAAAGTTTTTATTTTTATTATGTGGAGAATTTTAATGGTTAATTGTTAAATGGATTGTATAAAAAGTAGGATGAAAGAATAGGATCCTTTCTAATTTTTTTTCTAGAATTGAATGTTAATATTTTCATTTTGAGACATATAAAAGTATTTATCATTTAAAATTTTACGAATAATTTTCTTAATTTAAGAGATATATCATTAGTCCACTACTAATCACATTAATAATAAGGATAATGTGATGATTTTTTAAAATTCATATCATCTTCTTAATATAATTTGGACTAACTCAAGGGTAGGTGCGAGGAAAGGAACCAGACTCCTAATCCCCGACCAAATCATCCAATGGTATCAGTGTCTTTATTTTTAATGGAAAGGATCAATAAATCACTTAAGCCTCTTAATAACATTCACTTATACATAGGAATTTACCTTTAACTATAGCTAGGGATTTACAAAAAATAAAAATATATAAACTCTGACTAGAGGATTATCTTGCTTTTTTAAAAAAATAGTTCAATTCTTTCTCTTTTATTTTATTTTTAATGAAGCCTTATAAGAAATGCGTGCCAATTCACTTCAAGGTAAACATAATATCATTTGACTTTTAAATTAAACGTAATTCGCAATTCGCAATTATCTAGTGATTTATTTAGTACAATGATACAAAAATAATTTCTTGAAATAAAGTAAAATTTAGATGGGACATAAGTGAGTAGAGTAATATTAGTTCTAAGAACATTAATTTCAATTTGTATTTTCATTAAAAATCATAGTCAAATTTGTATCTCATATAGAAAATGGAGCATAATGTTACATGCAGGACATCACGAATAATAATAATTTTTTTTTATAACAATAAAAAAAAGGAAAAAGAGGTGGTTTAGGCAACATAGTCTGTGATTATTCAAGCATAGTTGTCTATGAAGCTCATATTGTTTTCTTTTCCAATGGCCCTTACCTAGCAATTTCTCCTTTTCTCTGCCAAGTTTGCCTCAAAGTAGTTTGATTTTTTGTGTTCATCCAAATTATCTCTTACAATTTATGAAAAATAATATAGCAATTTCGTTTTTTGTAGAAGTAACAGCCATATATAGGATTCAATATTTAACTTCTAATTTAAGAAACCAAGATTAATCAAAACCTAAAATATTAAAGAAAAAAATTGTAAGTTTTGTTATCCTTAATTTGTCTAGTATCTGGCAACTTCATTCTCATCTATCCTTGGACCTCTTCCTTCCCTACTTGACTAGTCTTTTCTTTTCTTTTTCTATTCTATTAAATCCCTACTTGATGAGTTGATTTTGCAGTTAACCTCCTTTTGTCTCTGCACTCAAGGGTCAGTCTTCTCCGACCTGAGAAACCCTTTATAGAAACTATTATTTTGATATATTTCAATTTATTCCCCTTCCCTTAATCTGAGATAAAATTTTAAAAGTAACTCATTTCAAAATACTAATACAAGATTATAATCTTAACTTGTCATAAGCGATGTCTTACTTATTGATGACTTTGTTAGACTTTTAGGTATTTAATATGTCCCACATTATTTGATTAATTCAATTATTGAAAATATCTAATTAAATATTTGATCAAATTATAAATTGATTATATAATATTTCAATTAAAGATTTGGTCGAATTCTAATTGATTTTGTGAGTTAGTTAATTCCTCAATATTTTCCTATTAGATAGTCAAATC
This sequence comes from Apocynum venetum, assembly GCA_019593545.1. Lineage (NCBI taxonomy): Eukaryota > Viridiplantae > Streptophyta > Magnoliopsida > Gentianales > Apocynaceae > Apocynum > Apocynum venetum. The sequence goes on from SRSM01000149.1 coordinate 3,285,506, forward strand.
TTAATTGGTTTTGCAATCCAATTAGATGTCTAATTTCCTTGATGGAAGGAAATCCTGTTTCGTACAAATTTACTAATTGATTTTTAAGGATTCCTAACCTATATATATATATATATATATATATATGTGTGTGTGTGTATGTGTGCATGTGACGACCATCACTCAAACACCTTTGAATAGGCTTAGGCTAGTAGTTCTAGCAGATTAAAATTATTTTTCTTATTCATTAGATTGAAAAAGCTTTGATGACAAGATCAAAGAAGAAACAAAAGGGTAATTATTATACTTGATCAATTATGACTGAAAATATGATATTCTAATTTAATTTTTCACTACGTAATATGTTATGTGTTTTTTTTAACATGTGGTATCAGAGTCAGCCTTTAACCAAATTGATTAAGTAATTTTGTGCAAATTGTTTGCATCAAAATCCAATGTTGATCGTATGATTTATTTTATGAAATTTTCGTTCATGATGCATATTATGTTATATCATATTTAGAAATAGATCATATGAAAATTTTGCTTGATGCCATTATGAATTACACAGTTTTCATCAAATTGTTTAGTCCTTCAAGATTTCAATTCTTCTGTATGTATTTGACTTTCTAGTTTGATTGGATTTTTGGGCATTTCATATTCTTTATTATTGTTATTATTTGTAAAAAATTTATTGATTGGCATGTTTCTGTACACCGAGGTGATTGACTGATTTTTTTTGGATCCTACTGGTTTGCCTATTAAAAAAAAAATGGTCTTTTTGGTTTATTGCTTAATTTTGCATAAAGAGGATAGAATGTTGAAACATACATCTCAAAGTATTAATTTGGTGATTCATGATAAGAAAAATGTAAAGAAGGGCAAACATGTTCATATAAAGAAGAAATACTTTAAAGATATTTATCTTTTCTAAAAAAAAAGGGACACTGGAAAAAAGATTGTTTGAAATACAAAAAATGGCTCAAAAAGAAAGGGCTTTCTAACTCTAAAGAAGCCGATGAGAAGTGAACAAGACATTTATTTTGGCAACAGAATGCCTTCACATGCTGAAGGCGTGGGGACATATAGGCTTATTATGGTTTTCAATCAGATCTTGAAAACACTTTTTATGTTCCATCATTTTCTATAAATTTAGTTTGTGTTTCAAAATTATCAACTATTGGATATTGTTTTAATTTTAGAAATTCTATTGTTAAACTTTTGAAAAACAATAAAATTGTTGGTTTTGAAATTTTGGATGGAAATTTATTTAAATTCAAGGTAGACCCCACATTTGAATGCAATGTTTTGACTTCACATGATTGATAAAATTGGCACTAAATGTTATATATCAATGAGAACTCAAAAGTATTTGGCACAAAAGATTGTGTCATATCTCAATTGAAAGAATTAAAAGGTTAGTTAACGATGAAGTTTTATCAATTCTTGATTTTTCTAACTTTGGAACTTGTATAGACTGCATTAAAGGAAATCAGACTAATAATATATATATATATATCTATTTTTTGTTTGAAAACTTAGAAGCACTTAATGCTTTTAAAGTCTTCAAAACAGAAGTAGAGAAATAAAAAGAAATTCATATCAAAATCGTAAGATCTAATAGGGGTGAAGAATATTATGGAAGGTATACAACATGGGACAAGCTAAAAGTCCATTTTCTGAGTTCCTTAAAAGTAAGGGTATTATTGCCCAATATAATATGCCTAGAATACCACTGCTGTGTATATTTTAAATAGGGTTTCACTAAGGTTGTCCCTAAGACACCTTTTGAATTATGGAATGGTTGGAAACTTAGTTTAAAAAATTTACACATTTGAGAATGTCCAACTGAAGTGAGGGTTTACAACCCACAACTAAGGAAGTTGGATGAATGTACAATAAACAGTTATTTTATAGGCTATGCAATTAATTCCAAAAGGTACAAATTTTATTGTCCTTCTCATACTCCTAAAATTGTTGAGGCTTGAAATGCTAAATTTCTTGAGAATCATGAAGTAAGTGGGAGTGCCTTGACTCAAAAGGTGGAACTTGAAGAAGTAAGGGAATTTCTAGTAAAAACCCTTACATAGAGATAATTCAAATGCTCAATTTAATTCTTTTGAATTGGTTGAAGAGCAACAAGTACCACCACTCAAAGAGCCACATGAAGATCAACCCATTTTAAATGAACTTATTGGTGAAGGAATTCTTGAACCAGTGAGAGTAAAAAGATCCACAAGGGTTAGAAAACCAGCAATTTCTAGTGACTATATTGTATATCTCCAAGAGTCTGATTATGATGTTGGACTAATAAATGATTCATGCTTATTTTCACAAGCTGTGAGTGGAGAAAATTCCATACTTAGATTTGATGCTATGAAATATGAGATGAAATCCATGGCTAAAATTAAAGTTTGGTATCTCATTGAATTACCAAAAGGAGTTTCTACTGCAGGGTCCAAATGGGTTTTTAAAACTAAAAGAGACTGATCTGACAATGTTGAACGATATAAAGCTAGATTTGTAGCTATGGATTTCACTAAAAAAGAAGATATTGATTACCATGAAACCTTATATCATGTTTTAAAGAATGATTCGTTAAGAATAATTAGGCATTAGGAGCTCATTTTGATTTAGAGTTACATCAAATTGATGTAAAAACAACATTTTTAAATGGGGATCTTGAAAATGAGATATATATGCATCAACCTGAGGGATTTTCTGATAAAGATAATAGTCACCTAGTTTATGAACTAAAACAAGCCTCTCGCCAATGGTATATTAAGTTTCAAAACGTTGTTTCCTCATTTGGTTTTACAGAGAAAATCGTTGATCAATGTATATACCTTAAGATAAGTAGGAGTAAATATATTTTCTTAGTCCTAAATGTAGATAATATTCTACTTGCGAGAAGTGATTTGGGGTTATTACATGAAACTAACCAGTTTCTTACCCAAAATTTTGATATAAAGGATATGAGTAAAGCTTCTTATGTCATTGACATAGAGATTCACAAAGATAGATCACAAAGATTACTTGGACTATCTCAAAAGGCCTACATTGAAAAGATTTTGGAAAGATTTGGGATAAAGAACTGCTCACCTATAACAACACCCATTACTATAGGTGACAAATTTACATTAAAGCAATGCCCACAAAATGCATTGGAGAAAAAACAAATGAGATGTATTTCTTATGCTTCCCTTGTTGGAAGCCTTATGTATGCGCATATTTGTACTAGACCTGATATTGCATTTGTAGTAGGAATGCTTGACATATATCAAAGTAACCCAGGTATAGATCATTGGAGAGCTAGTAAAAAGGTTTTGAGATATTTACAAGAAACTAAGGACTTCAAGCTAACATACAAGTATTCCGATTTTGGTGAATGCAAAGATACTGGTAAATCTACTTCAGGATACATTTTCCTTCTTTATAAAGGTGTTGTGTCTTGGAGAAGTGTTAAGCAAACCATTGTTGCAACATCCACAATGGAAGCTAAGTTTATAGCTTGCTATGAAGTTACATCACATGCATTATGCTTGAAGAATTTTACTTCTGACCTTAAGATTGTCGATTCCATATCAAGGCCATTGCATATTTTCTGTGACAATTCATATGATGTATTCTTTTCTAAGAATAATAAAAGCGGCAACCGAAGCAAACACATCGACATAAAGTATTTGATGGTTAGAGATCATGTCAAGAAACAAGATGTTTCTCTTTAGCATATGAGCACTATTTTGATGATTACTGATCCTATGACTAAAGGATTACCAACTAATGTTTTTTAAGATCATGTAGTACATATGGGGCTTACAAGCGTGCTTTAGAGTTGTTCTTATTCTCTAACTGATTTTGTCTAGACATTGTTGTTTATTTTGTTAACATGACTATGCATATTTGTTATCATGTAATAATATGATTATTGGATCACATATAGTTGGACCCCGAAAGACTTATTTTAAGTTATTCATAAAGTTTAATGCTTAGTTAGAAAGTAATTTTACAATGTAATACATGTAAGGAAGCGTTTTGTTGAGAACTCAACTGTCATGATTCATGTATTAGTATGTTCTAATTAAGTAATTGTTGCATGACCAATATTTTGTTTAAGTGACAATAAAGATTATGCCAATAAGTAATTTTTGTGACTTATAAAGTTTTTTGGTTATTGAATCTGGACCAAGTGGGAGAATGCTAAAATTGTCTTTTTTAGAGACTTAATGTGGCCTACATTATTTGATTAATTCAATTATTGAAAATATTTAATTAAATATTTGATCAATTCCTAAATTGATTCTAGAATATTTCAATTAAAGATTTGGTTGAATTCTAATTGATTTTTTGAGTTAGTCAATTTCTAAATATCTTCCTATTAGATAGTCAAATCTTAATTGGTTTTGCAATCCAATTAGATGTCTAATTTCCTTGACGGAAGGAAATCTTATTTCCTACGAATTTAGTAATTGATTTTTGATGGTCCTTAGCTTACCCATATATATATATATATATATATATATACATGCTTGTAACGACCATCAATCAAGCATATTTGAGTAGGCATATGTTAGAAGTTCTCCCAAATTAAAATTTGCTTTCTTATTAATTAAATTGGAGAAGTTTTGGTGGCAAGATCCAAGGAGAAACAAAAGGGTGATTATTATAGTTGATCAATTATGACTAAAGGTATGATATTCTAATTTAGTTTTTCGCTGCATAATATGTTATGTGTTTTTTTAACAGACTTGACCAACAAATTTTTTTTATTCTTTTGCAGATCCCACATAACAACAAATGTAAATTTTTCATTAGTATATTTATTTTTTAAATTATTCTAATAATTTAAAGAATTTCCTACTATTTATTTATGTGTGTATTTTGCAAAGCGAGCTGCGTTGGCATGCCTATAACATTATCTGGATCTTACTCAAGGAATCAATCCTTACACTGGAAGTAGTATTTTTCACAATTCTTCTTCTTCTTTTATTTTTAATGAATTATCAAATATTTCCTAAAAATTATGCAAACAAAAATTAGCAGTAAATACAAAAACATCGATAAAATAGCATAATTAAATAAAATTTAATCAAAATAACTTGATTAAATATCATAAAAATAGTCATTTTATGGCTATATTAAATTCTTTCAATCCGCTGCAAATAAAAGTCAATAAAAAAATCAATCAATAGAAAAGATGAAAAAGAAAGCGATGGGCTGATCTCACATCAAGTGTCCTTGTTTAATGTATAAGACTCGACAATTGTTGAGTTCAGTCTCTTTTTGTTGATGGATCTTCAAGATAAACAACATCAACAATTTGCACATCAAATCCTTCTTAAAAGAGATTGAGAAGTTGTCCATTCACCATGAAAATCTTATTAGCGTGAAGACTTTTGATTTTCACCGCACTATTATGGTTCAATCCACATTGACATTAATTTCCAAGAAAGAGTTTAAAACAAGTATTATATAGAAGCACTTTTTTCACTAACATTAAAACTCTTTATGAACAATATTTTATCATGGTAAAGCTTTGTCTTTTCTTTCAAAATCAAAAGCATTTTGGTAAGTATCATTTCTCAATTCTTTTAATTCTTGAATTTGTAATTTCCTTTTCATTCTAGAATCATCACAATGCATGTGAACTTGCTTAATGGTCAATGTTCACGAATCTCAAGATTAAATTCTTGCTGCCAAAATGATCCATCTCACTAGTCTAGGCTTGGACTACTTTTTTCAACAAATGTCTCAATGTTGCATAGCCATAAACTATAATTACTTTGTTCCTAGAAGATAGGATATGAATTTCTCCACAATAAAAATAATTGCATAAAGTTCATTTTCAATGGTAGTATAGTGACTCTGAGTGTCATCTAACGTCTTTAAAACATAATATATCACATGAGGAACTTTACCAATTCTTTGCCCCTATATTGCACCAACGTCCTTGTCACTGGAATCACAAATTATTTCAAAGGGCAAATCTCAATTTGGATGTTCAATAATAGAGGAGGAAGCTAACATTTCTTTCAACAAGTAAAAGTATGTATGCATTTTTTACTAAAATCAAATGAAACATCTATTTGCAATAATGCACACAATGGTTGAAAAATCTTAGAGAAATTCAGTCTTTGATGAATTTTCTGTAAAACCTTGCATATCCCGAAAATGCCCTTATTCCCCTAATGTTAGAGGGATAGGGAAGAGATTTTATGACAGCAACTTTTGCTTTATCAACCTCAAAACCCATAGCAGAAATGATATGTAAAAAAACTATACCCTTTGCTACCATAAAATGACATTTTTCAAAATTGAGAACAATGTTAGTTTCAATGTACCTTTTAAGAACAAGTTCTTACTTTGATAGGTTTCAAAAGTCCAAGCTTTAGGGAGTAATAAACATAATATGACATCAGATTTATAGATGCTTCTAAGCTAGCATACAACATGTTATGACTTGATCTCCAATAATGATGTACTCATAAATTAACTGATTTTTATGTTATTTAATGACTATATTTTGTTTAAAAATCGGTTAATTATGTTAATTAATGGATATATTTCACGTTTTCCTTCTATTTCTTTGTTTGTAAGTTTTCGAGTGTATTTTAGTCATTTTGGAGATAAAAAGAAGAAGAAGAAATGTTGGAGAAGATAAAAAAAAAAAAATCCAGGTCATCCGATGACGTGGCGCAATAAGAAGATGACAAGTGCCGCTTCTAGAAGCCGTAATGTGGACCAATGAGGACGTGACACGTGACAAAATTTGGGGAAATTAGGCCACCAATTGAATTTTCAAGACTTTTGGGTGCGAAATGACCATTTTACCCCTGATTTTCAAGACCTAGGGAAATTTAGAAAGCTTATTTTTATGATTTAAACACCAATTTAGCTTCAATCTTCTCCATTTATTTTGCAATTTCTTTATTTAATTATTGTCTTCATCTTAGTTTATTTTTCAAAATTTTTAGAATAATATTTCAAGGCTTTTTGTAGTATTTAGTAAAGAAATTCTGTCCGAATAATTTCAATATTTTTGGGGAGTTTATCTTTCAAATTTTCTTTCCAATGTTTATAAATTTCATCTTATATTTATTAAATATGTTTTGTGAGTAATTTTCTTTTGTTAGTAAGGATATGTGTTAAGTTATTAATAAATGGGATTATGAGATAATTTTCTTTATACTTAATTTCTATTTGGGTTTATTTAACTGAATTTATGGTCGGTTTACTCATCTAGTCTTTATTATTTTGCTTTATGCACTTTAAATATCGCAAATGGAAGGCCGAGCCTCCTAATTAGTTTATTTACTTTTATGTCTTTTATTTTCTTTATTATGGAAGGCCGAGTCTCCTAACTAGTTTAATTTATTTTTATTTTTCTTTAATTTCTTTTTATGGAAAGCCGAGCCTCCATACTTTTAGTTTAATTTATTTAAATGGTCGGTTGAACCGCCTAATTTGTTTAGTTAATATAAATCCAATCTTTCTTTATATATATATATATATATATATATATGTGTGTGTGTGTGTGTGTGTATTTATTTAATATACTTATATATATTAATTGAGTATTTATATAATTCCTATTTTAATCAATATAATTGTGTGAATTAATTGGATTGACAATCTAGTTAATAAATGTGATTATATAGCTAGGATTATTAATCTTGTACTAATGATTCAAGTAGCATCTACTAGTTTAATTGAGTTGCAGCTCTTGACTTAATTAAATTAGTAGTGAAATTATATAATTTAAGTTGTATATAATTAAGCTGATTGTTATATACAATTTAATGTTGATGATGCCTTATTTGTTTAATGCAATTTTATTGAGCATCCAATACACGCTGGTTGGTAATGATGTTTAATTAAATTAGAGATTAATATGTCTGAGCTGGGGATTAATCTAATTTGTAAGGATAGGAATCTGTCTGAGCTGATCGGAATTCTAAAACCAATTACTTAATAATGTCTTTATCTATGATTAATCCTATGAAAAATATAACTTGATACTAGTTCCTTGCTAACGTCTTTTATATTATTTGTACTTCAAATTCCTTTTTAATTCTATTCACAAATCGAAAACCCCCAAAAATATTTATTTTAATTGTTGTTATTCTCAAAATATCAAAACCCCCAAAACCTTTTCCGATTAATAATTTTAATTTAAGAGTTGACAAATATCTGTGGATTCGATCACTACTTTCCCTATCTACATAAAAATTGTTAGGTTTAAATTTGAGAGTCGTACGACAGGCTTCGTCAAATAACAAAAGGAAATGAGAAACATACTTGAATCTTTTTGTTTTGGAAGCATTTTTCTTGGAGAAAGGCAGATACGCTTTCTCCAACACTCACCCTTTTAGTTCTCTTGAGTGTTTTCTTGTTCATGCACAATTCCTTACGGAATTTTGCATACTTGGGAATCAGTGTGACTACTTCCAAAATCGATCAGTTGATCTCCACTTTCTTGAATATTTCTAGGGTATCTTTCTCTTCTTCTTCTTTACGACTGTTTAGAAACAAGTAGGAAAAGATGGACGAATCTTGGGTATAGCAGATGAATATAATTTTCTTACCTTTGGATCAATCCTTTTTGGTACTTTGCTACCAGATCCAGAGGAAATTTCTTCTAGTCTTTTTTTTCCTTTTTCAAGGACTTCATAAGCTCTAATAATTCCTTACCACTTCTTAAAATTACAGACATTGACATTCTCTCTGTGGTTCAAATGTTAGAAATGTAAAAGCCCTAAAGCTTTTAATATCTTAATTTTGATTAATGATAAACATTGATGATGACTAATGTCTTAATTGTGTAAGTGTTGGTCTTTTAGGATTCAAATGTCTAATTCATGCAAGATCGAAGTTTCAAATCTTTAGGAAATATCGTATGCTATCAAGATTTAAAGATAAGCATTTTCTGAATTAGATAGGATCTAGAAGTATAGTGTTAAATATTGATATCACTTAGATATCTTTAGTTCTACCTCTATAAGTAATAAATTTCATAAGTTGCTCAATAAAAGTAAAACGTTTTTCAAAATGTACTTCATAAAGATAAAACATGACTTGAGTATTTGAAATGATTTTCAAAATACATGCATATGCTTAAAATTTTATAAAATAAATTCCACAACTCTAAGAGTTGATTGGAATCTTGTGTTGCATGGTTTGGATGCATGAGTGGTCGACTACAGATCATGCGGTCAACCGGACTACTCAGCTCATCATCCGTAGAATGTCTAGAGCTCTCTTGTACACTTGTGGATAATGATGCAAACAATCAGTCTAAGATGCGATCAACCACAAGTCTCTTGAGTGAAATTCAAACAGTCATTTGTATGACTGTTGGAGTATACATATAAATACCAAAATGTTTGAAAAACTTAGACACATAACTTTTTAAGAAAAAATCCGATTCATATTCAATATAAAATATCTTAGAAACATTTTCAAACCTTTTCATAACATTTATATTGTGAAAATTATCCAATAAGAGTTTTACTAAATAATTGGTGTTCTTGAGCAATTTAGAGGAACATATTACTTAAAGAGGTCTTTGTATAATGATTGGTATATCTTCACAACTAAAAATGATATCTATATCAAACACTTCTTATTCTCATCTTGTAAGTTTCATTCAAGGTTGTATTGAGCTTAAAACTCTAAGGGTTAGAGTGAGTTTTGAATTATAGATAATTGTGATTATCTTAAGTGTATATATTTCATTAATTGTTGTATTAGAGATAAATATACAATCAATGTTGTGTTGTAAAATTTAAGGAGTTAGGTGAACCTTGATTGGGTAAGAGATTTGTGTTGTAAAACCCTAACGTGAATTGGGTGAGTATCTTTTGTAATATCTTATGCTAAATTAATGAAAGGTTTTGTGAAATCATTGAGTAGATAGCTCAAGATAGTGGATTAGGTTTTGTTGGATAAACCGAACCACTATAGATTTTTGTGTTCTGTGCTTTATTTATGCTATCTACTTGAACACATTGTTTCACACACTATTTGATTACCAAGTGTTTGATATTTGTTGTCTTAGAAAGAATTGATTTAATTAGACAAAAAAAAATTGAATAAAACTTAATTCACCCCCTCTTAGGTTTTTTAGAATGAATTTTGTTTAACATTTGGACTTTTATTTGGCTTATTTCTGAAGCTAATTTGCCCATTTGGTTTTCCAAATTTTGGACACTTAACTTGATTTCTTTATGAAAATTTAGATTGGACGAGGCAAAATTTTTTACCATGTCTTCAAAAGACATGCCTTGTGATAGGTTTTGTGGAGGTTGAGGAAAATGATGATGAATAGGGGTTGATTGGGAACAAAGCCAGGAGAATCAGCAAAAGGTCCTAGTTCCTACCAACAAAAAGACGATGGTAATGGTCGCACCTTATGTTAGATGGAGTATTATACACATTTGGCGACCACATAAACCTTTCTTCTTCAACTCTGATCAAGCATAAGTCATGAACACGACATTTCTTGAACACATACATTTCTACATAACACAATAAGTCAAAAATTTTAGGAATATTTAAAAACAAGGATTTTATTATTTGAATTTTTAAAAATCTAGATTAAAAGAAAGAGAATTGCATCCATTCGGATGAATGTTGCATCATTCTTGAATTCTAACACCTTTGTGCATGAAGAAAATACATTCACATGACGCGATTCTTTTAGAGTTTAAACTGTCATTTTTGCATTTCTTTTGGGAAAAATTAGAACTCTTAAGAACCCTCAAACATCTGAATTTTTCATTTGGAGGCAAATTTTGGTTTAGAACAAAGATTTTTGGTGCCCTAAACACTCATTTTTTTTCTTCATGTAATAATAGAGTGGTGGGGGACTTTCTAGAACACTATTTTAGAATAAATAATTTCCAAGAAAAATGCAAAACAAAGTAATTTCTAAGAATTAGAAAAACAAAAAAGATGAAAACAAAGTACATACTATATATGTTCAGAGGCCAACTAAAAGAATTTTTAAAAATACAGGGGATCATCAAAATAAACTTTCTTCAATCATTCAAAAGAAGTTTGATGCACATTCTAAGTTGAGGGAGAGAGAGATGAGAAAGAGAGCAGAGGCATGATGGAGATCAAAACATACTCCCTGGCTCCTTCTCAAAGCATTGCTAGGTGCAACAAAGTGGGAAGTAGTTTCTTCACAGAGCTTCACATCTGTCAATGAAATAAGTACTGAAAATTTAATATTAAATCAAGAAAGAAAGAAGAAAATATCAATAAAATGTTTGGGGTTTCAGAATTACTTTAGAGACTACATTTACAAGTTGTTTATTATGGGAAACAAGAAAAAAAAATGTACCTACCTCTATTGCATTAGAAGTATGTATTATCTTTCTTCTAGATCAATATAGGAAATTGAGAATTGTAAGGTCTTTATTTCCAGAGTCCTTTTGATCGTCAACGATTTGTTGAAATGAATTTGAGACAGTAGCACTGCACATCCATACCTCAATTCTTTTCAAGGTAGCAATTGTTCTAAATCTGCTAGGGAGTTTTCCAAGTTCCCGACATCCATTGATGACCAAACATGGCTGTCCATTGTTTATCTATATACACATGTGACCTTGAATCTTGTGGAGTCTTATAATATGGAGACGGAGTGACAAGTGAGGGGAGATACAGTATGCGAACACAATTTGGATATTTTGTATAGTAAAATTATATTGATTAAATTTTGAAAAAAACAAACTCGAGAAATAAAACAAAAGCTAGATATCAAATTGATTTTCATAACTTAACCAGTAGATACAACAAATGGGGTCGGATCACACATAGACTTATAAAATCATTGAATTTAAGTTTGTTAATCAAAACGGTTTTGGAGTTTTTGTTTGTTTTGAAAACTAATTTTAAAAAGTTTTAAAAATAAAATAAAATACATTACTTAAAAAAGAAATATTATTAAAAACGTTAGCAAAGAACTATTACCTAATTATTTATTTTTATGAGATTAATCTTAGATAAAAATAGATTTATTTATTAGTTGGTTTTACGACTTTTTGGGGTATTATAATACTCTCATTTATTCCTATATTTTCTCTCACTCTCTTAGCTTTATAAAAAGAAAAATATAAGTTCCAACTTCCAATAAAACACACCCCTAAATATTAAGGACATTTTAGAAACAAAAAATTATTTGGTCCGTATAAAAATGGACCAAACGAATTATATTAATAGACAAATGGGGTATCATTCTACTTATGTGAAATTACCTAAAATTGGGCACATCCATGAAAATGCATGAATTTCTACTAGTACCATAACAAATTAGAAGAAACTCAAGAAATACAACCAATATTCTTGTTCAAGCATGGATTTTTTGTTAGAATATGATCTTTATAACCACTAACATCAATTAATGTAATGGTTGTTATGAAACGAGTTTAAAGATCTTGTAACCCACTACATTTATGACAAAGTGTAATTATGATGTTATAAACAAAGTTGTAACTTCTAAATGAAGGACCACTATAGTGTAACTCCTTTAATTAAAGAATTACCTCACTAACTTAGAGCATTCAAGTGAGTACAGAGTTATATGAGTTACATTAGTTGGATATGTGAATAGCTTATTACAACTCACTTTTGAAAGTTCTGAGGTTGATAAGGAAATCTTTAAGACATGAGAACTTTTTAATCACCTAAGCTTGATGATTATTAGAAGAAATATTGAAAAATGTATTCGCAGATCAATTTCTAAATCCACAAAGGCAAAATAATTCATGGTTTCCATTGAAAAAAAATTTAAAACTTCTGACAAAGCATTGATAGGTACGCTTATGGGACTAGTGGTGTGCGAAAGCACATTTTAGAAATGAATAACTTGACAAAACAACTTAGAACTTTGGAAATGACCATTTCTGAGTTATTTCTTGTGCAATTCGTGCTCTATTCTCTTCCTCCTGGGTATGGTCATCACTTATAATACACAAAAGAAGAAGTAGACTATGAATGAACTTATTTCAATGTGTGTGCAAGAGGAGGGGAAATTGAAAACAGAATGATGGTAGACGGTCCACTTTGTCTCACAAAGTTATAAATGTAATAGACTTAAAAAGACCAAGAAAAAGGGTATCAAACTACCATATAAAAGTAAAGGTGAACTTGCATATGTTGATGGTGATGTTAACATAATATGTTATTTTTGCAAGAAGAATGGACATAAGCAAAAAGATTGCTTGAAACGAAAGAATTGATTTTCAAAGAAAGGTAACTTTCTTTCACTTATGTGTTTTGGGATCAATTTGGTTAGTGTTCATTCTAATACTTAGTGGTTAGGTTTTGATGCAATGATTCACGTGTCTAATAACTTGCAGAGATTTCTTACAATCCACCAACCAATGACAAATGAAAATATTATAATGACAAAGGAAAAGACAATCAAAAGTCGAATCCATTGAAACCTATAGACTTATTCTTGATTTTAGCTAATCTCTTGATCGTGATGACACCTTTTATGTGCATTCATTTTCTAGAAATTTGGTTTCTTTGTCTTATTTAGGCTTGATTGATTATTCATTTTATTTTAAGAATAAATCACTTGTTATCTTCAATAAAAATATTGAAATTGGTGGTGGAGATCTATCTTATGGTTTATATAAATTAAATATTAATTCTTTTCTTTGACTCATTTCTTACCTTGCATGTGAATATTAATGTTGGCACAAAAAACGTCGTAATTCTGAAACTTCATTTATATTGTGGCATAAACGCTTGAGTCATATTTCTAAAGACCAACTCAAGTAACTTGTAAATGATGAAGTTTTACAAACTCAAAACTTTATATATTGTAATACTCGTATAGATTGCATTAAAGACAATCAAACTAAAAGTACAAAGAAAACTGTCAGTAGAAGTCATGGATTTCTTGAAATTACTCATACAAATATTTGTGGACCATTTTATTCTTGCATAATTGGAGAAAAATATTTTCTCACCTTCATTAATGATTTCTCACGTTATGATTATATTTATCTGATTAAGAAAAAAAATATACTGCCTTGACTATGTTTAAAATTTTCAAGGCCTCCAAAAAATCAATTAATAAGAAAATTAAAGTTGAGAGATCTGATAGAGGTTGAGTATTATGAAAAATATGAAGAAAATGGTCGTAATTTAGGGTCATTTGCAAGATTCCTTGAAGAAAATGTAATTATTGCACATTACACAATGCCATGAACGCGTCAGCAGAATGGTGTCGCTGAAATGCGTAATCAAACATTGTTGGATATGGCTTGTAGTATGATTAGTCGTTCAACTCTTCCAATATTTTTGTGGAATAAAGCTATTAAGACGGCCATGCATATTGAAAAACCTAAGAGAGGGGGTGAATTAAGTTTTAACCAATTTTCCCTTCTTTAAAATTAACAGTGCTTTCTAAGATAACAAATAACAAACACTTGGTGCTCAAACAGTGTGTGAAATAATGTGATCAAGAAATAGGCAACAGACACAGAGATTTATAGTGGTTCGGTTTATCCAACAAAACCTAATCCACTACCTTGAGCTATCTACTCACAAAAACCTTTCACTAATTTAGTATAAGAGATTACAATAGAGGCTCACCCAATTCCCTTAGGGTTTTACAATACAAACCTCTTACCCAATCAAGGTTCACTCAACACTATGAGTTTTACAATATAACCTTGATTACACACCTATGTCTAATACAACAATTAATTAAATAGATACTCTTAATACACTCACAATAATCTATGATTCAAGGCTCACTCTAACCCTTAGAGTTTTAAGCTCAATGTAACCTTGAACAAAACAAATAAGATAAGTAGATGAAGAGTTTGATATAGATATCACCTTAATGTGAAGATATATCAATATAAAACATAAAATACCTCTTTGAGTAATATTATCCTCTAAGTTGCTCAAGAACCCAATGATTTAGTATCAATCCCAACTTGATGAATTTCTCAATGTGAATGTTATATTTTTATTTGAAAATAATCTCAAGTTGTTCTATCAAGTGTAAGAATCAGATTTTTGTTCAAAAAGTCGAGATATTAAGTTTTTTAAACAATTGGGTATTTATATGTATGCACCAGCGGTCATAAAAATGGCTGTTTGAATCCTACTCAGGAAAAGTGCGGTCGACCCCATATCAGAAAGGTCGTTCGCACCATCATCCGCAGGTGTTCCAGAGAGCTCTGAACATTCAGCAGACGATACTTTGAGAGGTCCGGTCGACCGCACCATCATCCGCAAGTGTTCCAGAGAGCTCTGGACATTCAGCGGACAATACTTTGAGAGGTCTGGTCGACCGCATGATCTGTGGTCGACTATACTTCAGTTAGGTCTACTGCACATGCATTGAAACTGTGCAAAACAAGATTCCAAACAACTCCAAGAGTTTGTGGAATACATTTTATGAAATTTAAAGTATGTGCATGTAATTTGAAAATCATTTCAAATACCCAACTCATGTTTTATCTAAATGAATGAATTTTGAAAAACATTTCTCTATAATTGAGCAACCTATAGAATTTATTACTCATAGAGGTAGATCTAGAGATATCTAAGTATGTATAAAATAATACTACACCTCTAGATCCTATCTAATCCAAAAACCGCTTATCTTCAACGCTAGATAACTTTCGATCTTTCTTGAAGACTTGAAACTTTGATCTTGCAAGGATTAGACATAAGAATTCTAAAAGACCAACACTTATAAAATTAAGACATTAGTCCTCATCAATGTTTGTCAATAATCAAAATTAAGATATTAAAAGCTTTAAGACTTTCACATATATTAAACATGATTCCTACAAAAAATGTTTCTAAAACACCATTTGAATTATGAGAATAGGAAACTTAGTTTAAATCATATATATATTTGGAGTTGTCCAGCTAAAGCTAGACTATACAATCTACATGAAATGAAATTAGATTCGATAGCCATTAGTTCTTTTTTTATTGATTATCCAGAAAGATAAAAAAATTATCTATTTAATTGCCCTAATTACTCTACGAGAATTATAGAAACTAATAATGCAAAATTCTTGAAAAATAAAAATTTTAGGGGAGTAATAAAAGAAAAGAAATGGACTTGATTCTCGAACAATATGAATCTGATGACTCTCCCATTTTAGATACAAAAGGGAAAAAAGTTCATGGTTTTCATCACATCATAAAAAAGTGGACTTGAATATCAAACAAAATGAGTCTAGTGAATTACCTAATAATTTTGTCCTCATTAAGTGCAAATGGATCTTTAAGACCAAGGGGGATTCAAAATGAAATTTTGACCGTTATAAAGCTTGGGTGGTTGCAAAAGGATTCACTCAAAGAAAATGTATTAACTATAATGATATTTTATCTCCTATTTCTAAGAAAGACTTATTTAGAATTCTCATTGCATTAGTAGCTCATTTTGACTCAGAGTTAAATCAAATGAACGTGGAAACAACTTTTTAAAATAGGAATTTAGATTAAAAAAAATATGGGACAACTCAAAGGTTTTGCCGAACATAGGAAAGGACAACTAGTTTGCAAGCTTAAAAAATCTAAACAAAGTCTTACACAAGCTCCCCGTCAGTGGTATCGTAAGTTTTGTGATACTATTATTACTCCCTTTGATTTTCAAGTTAATACACTTGATGATTGTGTGTACCTAAAGGTCAGTGGGAGTAAGTTCATATTTTTTATTGTATAGGTAGACAATATTTTACTTTCAACTAGTGATATGGGTTTCATGCAAGACACTAAGAATTATCTTTCAAAGAACTTTGACATGAAAGATATGAGAGAAGCATCATCTCTACTAGCAATTGAGATATTTAGAAATAGATCTAAAGATATTCTTGATCTATCTCAAAAGCCTTTCATAAATAAATTTTTTGAAAGATGTCAAATGCAAAACTATTCTCCAAGTCCAGCCCCTGTACTCAAAGGCGATAAGTTTGAAAGTCGATCTACTCACATTGTTTTATTTAGACAACAAATGAAAAAAATTCCATATGCATCTGCTATTGGAAGTTTAATGTATCTACAAACTTGGACGCGATCGGATATTTGTTTTGCAATTGAAATGTCTAGAAAGTTCTAAAGTAATCCAAATTTAGATCACTGGAAAGCAATAAAAAAAGGTGATGCGGTATCTTCAAGGTACTAAAGATTATATGCTCACATATAAACACAATGATCATCTTGAAATTGTAAAGTACTTGAATTATGACTTTATGGGTTGTCAAAAGTCTATGAAATCTACTTCGAGATATATTGTTATAATAGTTGGATGAATCATTTCATAGAAGAATATCAAGCAGTCTATTATTGCATCTTCTACAATGGAAGTTGAATTTATAGCATTGCATGAGGATATATCTCAAACAATTTTGTTATGGAATTTTGTGTTTGAACTTAAGATTATTGATTCTATTGCTAAGCCTATGACCATATATTGTGATAATTCTCTTGTAATTTATTTTTTCAGAAGCAATAAGTCCTTTAGTAAATCCAAGCACATTGAGTTAAAATATCATGTTGTGCGTGAGAGGATAGTAGCAAAAGGTATCCATCATACATCTTAGTACTGAGATGTGCTTGCAGACCCTTTAACAAAAGGATTGGTGCCGAAAAAGTTTATAAAACATGTTAATTCTATCGAGCTTGAAAGAGAATTGTAGTATTGGATGCATTAAAATGTTTGAAGTTATTTTTCATTTTTGTTCACATTATTTAAAATAATGTCATGGACCATTATGTATTTATTTCTTGTTTTATTTATCTACAATGGGTTACTAAAATGTGATACATGGAATGAAATATATTTTTGTATAATATATATCCTCCTTGATCCATTTTAGCAACTTTGCAGAGTAAATATAATTTTATATCTATGGTCATTTAAAAGTAACTAACGTGTAATTTTAACTTCATGTGGTTATTTGCCCAAGTGGGATAATGTTAGAATACGGTATTCATGAGTACTAAGATCAATTAATATAACAAAGGTCTTGTAATCCACTACAATATGACAACAATATGACAAAGTCTAATTAAGATGATATAATCAAAATTGTAACTGTTAAATTAATCATCACTATAATGTAATTCCTTTAAATAAATACCACTACATCCACTAACTTAGAACATGAAAGTAAATTACACGACTTATATAAGTTGCATGAGTTGTATATGTTGCAAAAGTTATAAGAGAAAGAATAAAGAGCCCTATTAAATGACACGTGACAGAAAAAGTCATCATATTACATATAAATAAGGTCATTGGTTACTCTTTCTACTCTATCTAGTTGTGCATTATCTCATCACTATATACAAACATATAAGAGAGTTATGAGAGGGAAAATAAAAAACTATCTTTTGTTCATCATGTCTCAAGGTAGAAAGAATAAATTATATCTTATATTATTCATGTTTGAATATGACTAATGATCTTAATTTTCCAACATTTTTAATATGTTAAACTTTGTTTTGAAAACTAGTTTCATGATTATATACAAAATATTTAGTGTATTTGGACAAGGCATTTTACTTTATCAAACCATTTGAAAATGAAGTAATTTAAAAAGACACAATTCCAAAAATTTTGAATTTTAAAATTACTTATTTAAAATTTTAGAAAAATGAAAAGGGTGGACCTGTGAAAAAAGGTGAAATTCTAATAATTATATAATTGTGAAATAGTGAAACTCACTTAAAATTATAATACAAAAAAAACATGAAATATGAGACAATCCATAGTGTTTATCCAATTTAAGTAATGAAATTATTTTAAAAAAATTATCTTTTTAGGTAGTTTTTAAATTAAAGATTTGATGGGTCCAAAAAATCCTCTTTAAAAAGTACTTCTTCAGTCCATTCTAATTTTTCACTTTAAACTTGTGCAATTGAAAATGATAACTACGCAACTAAACTTCATAAATTATCATCATTTAAGTGTATATGTATTAATCCTTCTAAAAAAATACAGTATCCAATAAATAGTTGACAATTCATTCAAATTCTTCACTAATAACAAAAAGATAATTATAAAAATATGTATTAAAATTAAAAACTGAACAATTGAAATGAGCCAGTCAAAAAAGAAACGTGAACAATTAAAATATAACGGGGTGAGTATTTTTCTTTTGGAAAGCATGCCTATTAAATTACCATTCAAAATCTAGATTAAAAGTACTAGTATTGCATCCATCCTTATGAATGTTGTATCATTCTTGAATTTTGACCCTTAATGCACGAAGAAAATACATTCACATGACAAGTTCTTAGGCGAAATGCATTCAAGCTATTATTTTAAAGTTTGGAATGACATTTTAGCATTTGTTTTGAGAAAATTTTTCATTTGGAGGAAAATTTTGATTTAGAACAAAGATTTTGGGTGCCCTGAACACCTGTCGTTTTTCTTCAAGTAATAATAGAGTGGTGAGAGACTTTCTAGAATGCTGTTTTAGAATAAATTTCCAAGCAAAGTGCTAAACAAAGTAATTTCTAATCATTAGAAAAACAAAAAGATGAAAACAAAGTACATATATATGTTCAAAGGTAAAGTAAAGAACTCCGAAAAATACAAGGGATCATCAAAACAAACTTTCTTCAATCACTCACAAAGAAGTTTCATGCAAATTCTTAGTTGAGGGAGAAGAGGGAGAGAGAGAGAGAGGAGGGGGAGGAAAGAGAGCAGAGACATGGTGGAGATCAAAACAAACTTCACAAAGCATCATATCTGACTTCTTATTTTGGAGCTGGAACCAGACTTTCGGAGCAAGACCTATCAATGAAATAAGTGTTGAAATTTTTAATATTAAATCAAGAAGGAAAGAAGGAAACATCCAATAAAATGTTAGGGGTTTCAGGATTACTTAGGAGAATACAAGTTGTTTATTATGGGAAACAAGGAAAGAAAAAGAATCAGAATGTACGTACCTGTACTGCATCAGAAGTATGTATTATCAGTATAGGAAATTGAGAGTTGAAGGTCTTCATTTCCAGACTCGATTTGATCATCAACAATTTGTTGAAATGAATTTGAGACACTATGACTGCACTCGTGTACCTCAATTCTTTTCAAGGTAGGAATTGCCCCAAATCTGCTAGGGAGTTCTCCAAGTTCCCGACATCCATTGATGACAAGTTGTTCAAGGCGAGGGAAGGAATCCTCGGATATATTCCATTCTTGAATAGAAGAGGATTTAAATTCTAAGTATTTGAGCTTCAAGAATTCATCATCTTCCACATCCCATCTTTCATCCTCAAAGTATGCACGCAGTTTCAGAACTTCAAGGCTGCATAGTTTTCCAATTGATAATATCATAGTGCGTGATAACCGTCGCAGTGTTGAAAAATTCAGTTTCTTGAGATTTAAGGGGAAGTCCAATGTGAAGGGAGAAATAACTTCAGATCCTGACGGCCCCTGACGACGAATGTACAAATTCAGAGATTCAAGCTTCTTGAAATAGCTCGATAGAGGAACACAAAATTGTAATTTAAGACCAAGTTTCAATAAACATGGTAACTTTTGAGCTAAACTTTCGAAAGATGATCTCTCTTCAAACTCTAAAGAACCAAGAGTCTCGAAATTTGTGAACGGAGGAGACATTCTGAGCTGCATCTCATCAAAATATTTCGAATATCCAAATCTAACTGTATTCACATACACAAGCCGTAAATTTGCCATTTCCATCATAGTACTTGGAAAGAAGAACATTCTGAAAAAGTCAGAGTTCCGATACCTTCGTACACCGCCAAACTGTACACGGATAACTTCTAGTTTGGAAAGATTGACTATAGATGATGGGATCGAAAAACTACAAACAATGGACAATAATCGCAGATGGATGCATTGTGTTATTTCATAAAACTCAGTTTCGCTGATATCGACACAACTCAAGTTCAAAACCTTTAGAAGTTTAAACCTTTTCCAGAAAGAAGCCTCAAATCTAAATCTAGAATAAAACAATCTGCCCCCAGAAAAAAGTAATGATTGGACCCTTAGAAAATTAGGTTTCGATTCAGCAAAAGGATCCCAGTTCCTATTTACACAGAGTCGGTGGTAATGGTCGCACCTTATGCCAGAGGGATTATTAGACACATTTGGCGACCACATAAACCTTTCTTCTTCAGCTCTGATCAAGCATAACTCACGCAATAAATCATGAACACGACATTTCTTGATCCCGTTTCTCGAACTCTTCCGGGTAACCAAAACTAAGCTTCTGGCAACTAAATCAATCAAGTACTCATTAGCTACAACCCTCAAGCTTTTCAACCCATCGTTCTTTACAAACCCCTCAGCAATCCAGAGTTGGATCAACATCTTGACATCAATTATTTCATCCTCTGGAAATGCTCCCAGATAAAGAAAGCATGGTTTCAAATAATCCGGTAAGAGTTTGTAACTAAGATCTAGTATATTCATGCAACCTTCACTTGCAATCTGTGATTTTAGACTTTCAGAAATCTGTTTCCATGAATCCAAATTCTTATCTTTCTTAAGAAGACCCGCAACCACGACAATAGCTAAGGGTAGCCCTTTGCAATTTTTTGCAATTGTATTTCCAATGTCAGACAATGTAGAAGGGCAAAAATCTTCTCCAAATACCTTCATTAGCAGTAAATTCCAACTTTCTTCATCTGAGAGTGAATGAAGCTCAACAATGCAACAATCAGTTTTAGCTCCAAAAGCAACATTACGATTTCGACTTGTCATCAAAATTCTGCTCCCATTATTGTCATCTGGAAAGGACAATTTTAATTCATACCAGGCCTTAGCGTCCCACATGTCATCCAGAACAAGCAAGTATCTTCGTCCCTTTAGACATTTCTGAGCTGATCAGCCAAGTCTTCCTGAGATAGATATTCGAATTGTTCCTGAGACACCGACTCACTAACATCTTTTAGAATGACTTGCAATGTCAGTTTAATATCATAAGCTTGAGAGATGCAGCACCATGCATATTTATAAAAATGACGCTGAACACGAGAATTCCTAAAAACTCTTTGGGCTAGAGTTGTCTTACCCTGACCAGCCATCCCAACAATTGCAACAATGTCAAGCCCAACTTCTCCACCTATAAGTCGATCAATTATTCTATGTTCCTCCTGTGTGAAGCCCACCTTGACATCATCCTCAGTTGTTACATTAACTTCTTGTCGTCTAGGGAGGATGAGCTCGGAATTTACTTTACCACTGATGACTCTGTTTTTATACATCTGATCATTTGAAACTTGAATTTGTTCTATTGCATTTGAAAGATGCGTCTGATTAGAAACTGCCTCATTAGGCTGTTCATTGTTAAACTGATGATCAAAGCTTGAATGAGTGTCCATGGACACAGAATGAAGCAGGTTGAAATAAGATCCACTGGAATCAGACTCCCAATATGAAAGTAAAAACAGTAGAAAGTTAATATTGACGGTATTGATAATTTGTTATGAAGATTTGACTTGTTTTGCTATGGGCAAAATGGTCTTAAACTTTTATATATTTTGATTTTTGCCTTTAAACTTCAAATTTTTCTGGTATTGAATCTTCAACTTTTGTTTCCTTTCCACTAGTTTGAAAGTTAACTCCTGAATCTTTCGTTTTGTCAAGTTTTATTAAAAATAAAGAAATAAGATATATTTGTATTACTCTTTTAACCAATTATATATCTTCCTTAAAAAATATTACAGAACGGAAATGAACAACCATTGATTGATGCAAAAGATTAATATATGGTTGAAAATAAACATTGATATATTTGAAGGATTATGACCTTTGAGTCCAAACTTTGCTGAACTCTTAACCTCTAAAAAAACTTTTCAGATCTATGTACAAATTGGCTCAATAGTTGAGGCTCTCCTACCTCTTTTCCTTTTTCTTCTTCTCTTTGATTCGGTTCCTTTTCCCCATCAGAGTTGCTCTCTCAAGCTAATCGCCTTCCGTGGCAGAAGAGCTTTAATTTTCCATACGAAGATTCAAAGCAATCCAACAAAGCATCTAACACGAAATTAGTGGGGGAAAGCAAATACCTGGAGCTGTTATTTGACTCTTTCAGTGTACACCCATGACTGCTATTGGGCCATAGAGGAAGTATTTGCAGAGGTGGAGGCAACGAAGAGAGGTAGGCTGGAGGTGACTTACAAGTTACAACCTTGGAATTCACCAAAATAAAAAAGTTACAACCTTGGTTGAAGAAAAAAATAATTTCTAATAAAATAATATTTTTTCAGTTCAAAATTTCACGTTTCATTTTTTAATTTAGTTAAAAATTTAAAAATATCATTTAATTTTAATTAAGTCACACAACTATAATTAAATTAAATTACGAAACTATAATTAATATTAATGTTAAGGATGGTGTGATTAATAAGTTAGTAAAATGTAAATTTATTAAATTAAGATAATGAACTTTACTAATATAAGTTAATTAAGATATAAATTTTTTAAATTAAGAAGATTATTTATAAAATTTTAGATAAAATATTTATTAAAAAAATTAAATATTAATTTTAAATAAATTAAAATATAAATATAAGCCTTCAATTTGCAAATAAAAAAAGACAAGTTTAAAAGATCACAACACACTTAGGGATGTCAATGAAGCGGGGATTATTGGGGATTCGATTCGTCCCGCCCCATTGGGATTCAGTATTCCTCAACTTCAGTGGGGCTGGGGCGGGGGCGGGGGCGGGGGCGGGGGCGGGGATTGATTTGTCCCCACTGAATCCCCGCGGGGATTCATGAAGGCGAATCCCCGACTTCGGCTTCAGCATCTCTAATAAAAATACTATTTTATTCCTAATATTTTTTTAAAAAGAAAACAATTTTATCCATTTGGTTACTTTAAAAAAAAATTAAAATAAATTGAGTTATATTATTAAAGGAGTTTACATTATTATACCTAACTAACTATAAGTTTATATTATTCACTAATTAATTATGAATCATATTATTAAAAATGTAAATTAAAATAGTTATATTATTATTTATATAACTATATATGAACATTAAAAAAACTATGAAACTATGATTATTAACTATATTGATTTAAATGAGTTTATATTATTAAATATATACTTAACTAACTATGAATTATATTATTAACTGTATTGATTCAATGAGTTTATATTATTAACTATGTAGATTAAAATGAGTTTATATTATTGAATAAGTAATTATGAATTATATTATTAAGAATGTAAATTAAAATATTTATATTATTTTATTTATGTAACTATATATGAACATTAAAAGAACTATGAAACTATGATTATTAACTATATTGATTTAAATGAGTTTATATTATTAAATATATACTTAACTAACTATGAATTATATTATTAACTGTATTGATTCAATGAGTTTATATTATTAACTATGTAGATTAAAATGAGTTTATATTATTGAATAAGTAATTATGAATTATATTATTAAGAATGTAAATTAAAATATTTATATTATTTTATTTATGTAACTATATATGAACATTAAAAGAACTATGAAACTATGATTATTAACTATATTGATTTAAATGAGTTTATATTATTAAATATATACTTAACTAACTATGAATTATATTATTAACTGTATTGATTCAATGAGTTTATATTATTAACTATGTAGATTAAAATGAGTTTATATTATTGAATAAGTAATTATGAATCATATTATTAAGAATGTAAATTAAAATAGTTATATTATTTTATTTATGTAACTATATATGAACATTAAAAGAACTATGAAACTATGATTATTAACTATATTGATTTAAATGAGTTTATATTATTAAATATATACTTAACTAACTATGAATTATATTATTAACTGTATTGATTCAATGAGTTTATATTATTAACTATGTAGATTAAAATGAGTTTATATTATTGACTAAGTAATTATGAATCATATTATTAAGAATGTAAATTAAAATAGTTGTATTATTATTTATGTAACTATATATGAACATTAAAAGAACTATGTAACTATGATTATTAACTATATTGATTTAAATGAGTTTATATTATTAAATATATACTTAACTAATTATGAATTATATTATTAACTGTATTGAGTAAATGAGTTTATATTATTAACTATGTAGATTAAAATGAGTTTATATTATTGACTAAGTAATTATGAATCATATTATTAACCATGAATTATATGTGAAAATTAAAAAAAAACTATATAACTATAAATTATATAGTTAACTATATTAATTTAAATAAGTTTATAATATTAACGATATACTTAAAATAGTTATATATATATATATATATATATATGATGATTAAAAAAAACTATGTAACTATAAATTATATTATTAATTATATTTATTTAAATAAGTTTATAATATTAACTATATACCTAACTAATTATGAGTTACATTATTAACTATATATGAATATAAAAAAAATATGTGACCATAAATTATATAATAACTATATATCTAACTATAAGAACCTCATTGCATGGAAGGGCATGTGCTGAATTGAATAGTGAAAGCTGAAGTTTGGAAGATTGCTTATAATTTATAGTTTTTAAGGATAATGATTTATATTTATATTAGTGATTGTATTCGATATATGAAATATTTCATTATTTTGTATTTGAAGTTTTTAGCTTGGAAGCTTTATTTTTTAAAAAATTTTAGTATGAGACAGACATGTTTAAATGAGCTTGTGCCTTAATATTTGTAGTTTACTATGATGGAATATTTTAGATTTTAGTGGTATGATGAAATAGGTTTTTTTTTAAAAAAATTAAAAAATTGAAGTGGAGTCAAACAGTGGTCAAACACGAGGTCAAACAGGGGTTAAACAGGGGTCAAAATGGGGTCAAAACGAAGCTGAATTGGGGGCAGAGACGGGTGTTCTAAAACGGGGTCGGGGTCAGAGTCGGGATTTCTTCAAACATTCTAAAGCGGGGACGGGGTAGGGGCGGGGACGGGTGTTTTAAAGTGGGGTCGGGGTCGGAGGTAGGAGACTTTGACCCCACTTCGCCCCATTGACATCCCTACACACACTTCACGAGTGGTTGTTTATTTTAAAATTGAGAAAGAGACAAATGGTTTGAATACGCACATGAAAGAGATATTTTTTATTGATTTTAATTCTTTAGTTAATTACAAGTTGTTTTAAAATTAGGATTCACTTCTAGCATTAATAAAATATAGAACTCTTCCTATATACCTAATTAGAGGGTGTTCACGGGTACAAATTGAATTGTCTTTTCTTTTTTGTTCGATATTTTAGTTTTACGGAGGAAAAAACCTTTGGTTTGATATTTGATTTTTCAATTTTGAAGCAGAATCGAACTAAATTACTAAATTATTATTTTTAGAAATTAAAAATTATATTTTTTAAAAAATAAATAAATAAAACAACACACATAAAGACTCTCAATCTCACTCTATCAACCTATTTTTATGAGAAACCCTCTTTTCCTCAAAAAAAAAAAAGAAAAGAGAAAATAATAAATAAAAAAACCCTATTTCTTTTTCTTTACCTCGATCGACGCTCTGTTTTTTACAAAATTGAGTCTAATTGGTACTAGAGAATCTCTAGTATCATTTGCCCATTTTTATCAAGCTCATGTATCAAGATGACAAGATGTGTATAAATTATAATTTCATTCTCTCTGCTTCTTTTCTTTTCTTTTGCCTAATTCTTTATGTTGAGAATCTTGCGGTGGAAAAGATAAGAACTGTGTTATTTTATTAAATTCCTCTTCAATAATTTCTTGCGCTCTTTCAATTTTGGTATTGGTTTTGCTTTAGTTTTGCATTTTTGTTTTATTAATTCCCAGGTATCCAAATTTTAAAAACTGATTTTAAAATAAACATAACATATAATACCATTAATTGTTCTAAAATAATTATTGCACCAATGCAACAATGAATATTATTATTCATAAATTATCAATACACTTATAACAATCGCTTACTTTTCTTGAAGGTTCTATGCTTTCTAATCAAAATCCAATCGAAAATTTAATTAATATAGGATGTGGTAATTTATTTGCCTTAGAGGCTTATACTTAAACATAGATCAAATTTGACTTATACTTAATGTAGTGAAATTTATTCCGAATTTGGAGGCGAATATTTAATTTAAATATATATTTTTACATATAACACATGGTCATTTATGACCGTCCAAAAGTCATTATTAACGATTCCTATCTAATACGATGGTCTTTTATCCATATATCACAACTAATCATAAATATATAAGTTATAAAATAATTTACACAATATGGGCCGTTGTAAATAGATAACCAACTAGATACGATAGTTGTTGTAACGTCGTATAAAATGAAAAATACTACCATCACCTTTTAAATTTTTATTCTACAACATTTTTGTTATCCGATCGTTTAAAGTACTTCATCCGTCTTATTTCAATTTTTTTTTTTTTTTTGTAATATCTCATTTCAATTGTCCATTTTCTAATTTTAGTACGTATTTTTACACTTTTGCCCTTGTTATCAATGAAGGTTTTGGATGAGTTGTTTATAATTTATTGAAAAGTGCATTTTTTGAGAAAAATTAATATTTATGCACTAGCTATTAAATAAGGAACAAGCTTAGTAATATAATTATAATTTTCAAGAGTAATATAAATTCTTGTGCAAATTTAAAGTGGACAATTGAAATTAAACAAAAATACTATTTAATACTATAATCTATTGTATTATGACAGTTGTTTACGGCAGGACGTTATATATAAATTACTAAATGCAACAAAATGTAGTAAAATGTCTAGTTTATATGACTTGCCTACAAAAACATCGTATTTAGTGAGTTTAAATAACGGCGGGTGTGATTAAAGGGCATCATTTACAAGGAGTGGTAGCGGTAAAAAAAATTCGGTCGTAAACAGGATGTTTCCTTGTAGTAAGCTATCTCTTTTCTCAGTATGGTCTCTATCACTTCTCTGATGTTGTCGAACAAATTCATGCTTTGAAACAAGGATCCATGTCTGTTAATGACTACTTTACCAGGCTGAAAGCTTTGATGGATGAAATGAATGTCATGCGTCCTCTTCCAACTACAACATGTACTTTGTCCATTGTCCCAATTGATTAAACGACACCAAGATGAGGATTATGTTTTAACTTAATGATGATTATTCTACCTTTAAGGTTAAAGTATAGTTTATGTCCCCTATGCTTTCTATTCGAGAAGTCTTCTCTATGGGCCTATGGCACTTAAAAATGAATGCCATACAATAGAAACTGCAGTTCTTATCCAGGAATCTCCTATCATGGTTGTGAAACATACTGCAATTGTTAGTTCTCAGCAGTCTAGCTCTTCAAACATTGCAATTGCTGGTACCCGTGACAAGAAATCATCTAATTCCCAAATACTCGCATTGTAGATTGTGCAATAGCCTCAACTGAAGAGGGAGTATCTGAATCAAAACCAATTGTTGGGTTGACATCTACATATTATAAAAAACTCTTCTATTTATTGGAGAAACACCAACTGCTTGGAGATCCCTCTTCTGCTTCCGAATCCATTGACAAATCTGGTAATCTAACCATGATTTTATCTGGCTAGTTCCCCTGAGTAAAATACAGGTAATCACACTATATCAGATGTATAGATTATGGATTTCATGTTACCAACCATGTTTGTTATTATTTATCCAATTTTAGAGAGTTTTACCCAGTTGAATATACTATTATTAAACTTCTTACTGTATCTACTGTTTCAGTTATTCATAAGGGCACTTAGTTCTCAATAATCACCTGCAATTTTTTAATGTTTTGTTCATTCCTGACGTCAGTTTCAATCTTATTTCTATGCTTATGATGACTGAACAATCTTCTTGTTCTGTTTTGTATCAGTCTCATAAGTGCCTCATACACCATTCTTTGATGAAGAGGACGATTGGATCAGCTAAATTGACAAATGGATTATGTTGTTTTCAGCCTACGACTGAATCTTCAACGCTTGCTTTATTTATCTATCCTATGTTCAAGTCCTATAATTCCATATCCATATATCTTTATCGCAATGTATATCCAAGTCTCTTCTATGGCATTTTAGATTAGGACATTTGTCCAATAGAGTTTTTCAAGTGCTTCAAGCAGAGTATCCTGTCATGTCTAGCACATCTAATTGTGGTTGTGTCACTTGTCCATTAGGTAAGCAACGAAGATTATTTTTCTTCTTTCTGTTTGAAGACTTAAGCTCGCTCCTTTTGAATTAATACACATAGATATCTGGGGACCTTTTTCATAAGCCAAAAATTTAGGCTCATCAATATTTTCAAACTATTGTTGATGATTTTACATGTTACACTTGGACATCTTTTAAAACACAGGTCTGAAGTTTCAACCATTCTTATTAATTTTTATAACATGTTCCACACACAATATAATAAACTCATCAAATGTATTCGATCCGACAATGCTCCAGAGTTTGGTCTCTACAATTTCTATTAGTTCAAAGGAATTGTGAATAAAAAAACTTGTGTATACTCTCTTCAACAAAACGGTTTAATTGAGCGGAAACTGAATTTTTCTTGGATTTTTTATATTTCTTGAATGTTATAAGCATCAGGTTGTATTCCAATCTTCAACCCTTTTTTTTTTTTGAAGGAGGAGGGGGGGGGGGGATTAAAGTAGAAAGCTTGGTTTTATTAGATAATATTGATTTAGGAAGAAATTCCCCAAAGTGTATTTGAACATTCAATTCTATGTTTTTCTTTGTTGTGGGTCCTTATTTGGCTGATATTTTAGGAGTGTTTGATGGTTGGTAATCCATTTCTTGATTATGATTGTTCTTTAATTATGTTGGTAGGAGAAGTTAAAAGCACAAGTGCTTAGCACCTGATTTCACTGAGAATACTGTGAAATAAGAATAAATTTGCAACATGTTCATATTCCTATCATATTTCTCTTTTACTCAATTGTTAAAGTTGAAGTTGGATGATTTGTAGTTGACAAAATCAGTTCCTAGTATTTCCATTTCCTTTGAATTTGTTTTGAATTGTGAATATTCACTTGATTGTAGAACTTAATTTTAATTTTATGGGGCAAGTCAAGATTAGACGGAGGAGTTTATTAAGAAAATGTGTCACACAAATTGCTCGGAAGGATCAAATTCGTCCATCGAAAATAGGTAAGGGATTAAAAAAAATGATAAAAAAGAAGAAGACTCAGAATTAAACATTAGGGACACAAATTGATAATTTTAGATAGGTGGAAAAATAACAAAAATAAAATTGAAGTAGAAAAAGATGAAATTAAAGTTTAAAAATATTTTCTCCTTTCTTTGACTGGGATTTCCAGATTTTTTGCCTTTCTTTGGACTTCTTTGACCATATTTTGAATTTTGTATAGTTTTGCCCCTACAAGACTAAGTGAGTTTTTCTAACTCATAAATGATTGAATATTATGAATTAAACCTATGACATCATTATCGAGATTAAGGTTAATTCAAGGCCAGATGAGAAGAATGAAGGAGAGGTCATTGTTGGGATTAAGCTGAAAGGAGCTAGAGCATGCATATATGAGCTTGTTCCTTGAACGGCAGCATCTCCCTTCAATCCAAAAGTATGTTTAGTCTACTTTTAGCTATGTCTTTTGCAGGATTTGTTAAATTCTCTTTTGGATTAAAATACTGATGAAGATCCCCTAAAGGTTCTTCCCATTCTCTAGGAAGCTAAGATTCAAAGAAGTTGTGCTTTTCTTTTTCTCTTTTTTTTTTTTTTAAAAAAAATTTATCTCAAAACTTGCAAAAAGAACCTTTAGGGTGAAGGTTTTTAAGAGGTTTTTATTTTTAATTCAGGTTTTGAAAAATCTAAATAATAAAATCCTTGTGTGTTTGTTTTTTACCATATAAATAATTTAATCTACGATATGTTGTTTGAGGGTTGAAAATTCTTTCATAAAAAAGAAAGGGCTTTCTCTCTGCTCCACTGGGTTCGATAATTCCAATTTTGATAGGAACCTTAGATCAAGATGGACTCAAACCTTGGCCAGTTAGGTGAGAATAGGTCAGGAATGGGAATTGGCTGGGCTCTTTCTTTGATGAACTCTCCTGACATAAAAGATTATAATTTGCATAATAATTATTTTTCATTTTAATTTAAATTAGCTAGGCATGGACAATAATATTTTAATGACCGTAAATAAGAATTTGAATATGCAACATGCTGTTTCAACACTGTGTTAAATTTTACATCATATAAAAATTTAAACTTATTGAAAAAGGCACTATCTATATTTTTTATTATTATTATCAAAGAAAAATTAAGTTTGAATATTATGTATTAAGTTTTTATGTATTTTTATAAAAAAATTTATATTTTGGAATAAAAATTCTAACTTTTTCAACCATTGATCGATCTGTACACTAAGATGAGGCCTAATTACTAATAAAAAGTGTTGCTGTATCCTATCTTATATGTAATTAGATTTAAATGTATATATATATATATATATATATATATATATGTGTGTGTTATATATACAACAAATTTTTTTTGTTAAAGTAAATAAAGATTCTTATGAATAAAATATAAAAATTACACATAAAACTAAAAAACATTACATTAAATTCTTAAAATTCATAATACATGCATAATTCATAATCCTTTAATCATTACACAATACATTCATAAAGTAAATCTACAATTGGAACTCTAAATCAAGTTCATTTATATCTTTTTTTGTTACTTGTAACTTTGATTAGAGGTACTCGAAATTAATTGGTTAATTAGAGTTACTTTAGAATTCACTATAGGAACAAAAAACTCTAATTTGAACATCAATTCAAACATGTTGAAATAAGAATTTTTTTAAAAAGGAAAATGTAAATCTTTTTCAATAACTGAAAAACTTAAGAGAAAGTGAATTAGGTTTTATTTGATTTTTTTCAACCTAGTTAAATCAATCCCTTCAAGACAACAAATATCAAATACTTGGTGCTCAAACAGTGTGTAAAATAATGTATTCAAGTAAATAGCATAAATATAACAAAGAACACAAAGATTTATAGTGGTTTGGTTTATCCAACAAAAACTAATCCACTACCTTGAGCTATCTACTCAAGGATTTCACAAAACTTTCACTAATTTAGTACATGAGATTACAAAATAAGCTCACCCAATTCACCTTAGGGTTTTACACAAAAACCTCTTACCCAATTAAGGTTCACCCAATTCCTTAAATTTTACAACACAACTTTGATTGTACATTTATCTCTAATATAACAATTAATGAAATAACACACTTAATATAATTACAATTATCCTTAATTCAATGCTCATTCTAACTCTTACAGTTTTAAGCTCAATATAACATTGAATGAAAATTACAAGATGAGAATAAAGAGAGTTTGATATATATATATATATATATATATATATATATCACATTTAGTTGTGAAGATATATCAATTCTTGTACAAAGACCTCTTTTAGTAATTTTGTTCCTTTAGATTGTTCAAGAACACCAATGATTGTTTGAAACCCTTTTTAGATGATTTTCACAATATAAATATTTTGAAAGGGTTTGAAAATATTTCTAAGATGTTCTATAATAAATATCAATCAGATTTTTGCTCAGAAAGTAGTGTGTAAAGATTTTCAAACATTTAGATATTTATATGTATGCTCCAACAGTCATAAAAATAATTGTTTAAATCTAACTCATGAGACTTGCGGTCGACCGCAGCTTAGGCTGGTCGTCTGCACCATCATCTGCAAGTATATCAGAGAACTCTAGACATTCTGTGAACGATAAGCTGAGAAATCCGATTGACTATATGATCTGTGATCGATCGTACATGCAGTCAGGTCGACCGCATATGCAGACTAACCATGCTCAGAAAGTCGTGTGTTAAAGATTTTCAAACACTTGGGTTTTTATATGTATGCTCCAATGGTCATAAAAATGGCTGCTTAAATCTCACTTATGAGACTTGCAGTCAACCGCACCTTAGATTGGTCGTTCGCACCATCATCCACAAGTACACTAGAGAGTTCTCTAGACATTCTGCGGATGATGAGCTAAGAAGTCCGGTCGATCGTATGATCTATGGTCAACCGCACATGCAGTCAAATCGACCGCATAAGCACACTAACCATGCAATACAAGATTCCAATTAACTCTGAAAGTTGTAAAATCTATTTTATAAAACTTTTAAGCATATGCATATATTTTGAAAATCATTTCAAATATCCAAGTCATGTTTTATCTTTATAAAACATATTTTGAAAAACATTTTACTTTTATTGAGCAACCTATAAAATAATTATTCATAGAGGTAGATCTAGAGATATCTAAGTGATATTAATATTTAACACTATACCTCTAGATCTTATCTAATGCATAAACGCTTATATTCAACTCTTGATAACATACAATTTTTCCTGAAAACTTAACTTCAAGTTTGCATGGATTAGACATTTGAATCCTAAAAAGCTATCACTTCTACAATTAAGATATTAGTCATTATCAATATTTGTCATTAATCAAAATTAAGACATTAAAAGCATTAAGACTTTCAATGATCTTATCAATAAATTTCAATAAGGGATCAAATAAATTGTTGAAATTAATCACAACTAGATATATTATGCAAATTCAAGTTTAAACAAGAAATTATGTTTAACAATTGTTTTAATGTATTATACTCTCTTGGTAATACTATAAATGCATTAGATTGTTACATTAGGATACATATACATTCATACATAAAATTAATTTGTATCTCATATCTCATTATTCTGCTGTATAATAGTTTTCGAGAAATTAAAAAAAAAATCGTCCTAATTTTGTATTCACACTTCTCTCACATGGCTAATCTCATTTTTCTATATATTTTTGCTAACAATGCCATACGAAGGTAATATGTAATCATTGTACCTATTTTATTAGAATAAGATAAAGCAAAATTTCTATGTGATTGATAATAAAAATAAAGATAATTCTTTTAATTTCATTTATAATTAATTATCAATAAAAGTCTCGTTAATGGAGTTTTTTTTTCTCAATTAGAAATATAGGTAAATATGCCACGCACTAAAATATTTATGATTTATGATTTATATCCTTTATCTTTAATTTTAATTAACAGTTATATCATCAATAATTTTCAAATAATTTATTTCTTTCATCTGACACCACCAACAGTGGTTTCTTATTTTTCATTTTAAAGAAGATGTAAAAACATCTCTACTGTCTATTCTCCAAAATGAGAAGTTGAAATAGTTAGCACACAAAATTTAGAGGTAAAATGGACTGTAGAAATATTTTCTCTTACTTTAAAATGAAGAAGAATACATCACAATTAAAAACTATAGTGGTGGATGAATATAAAAATTTACTTAAAAATTATTGAGGATATAAAAACTTACAATAAATTATAAATATATAAATAATAAATCATTAATAATTGAGTGACATATTTAACTATTTTCTCCTTTTAATTCAAACTTATCAAAGTTACAAACCAAAATTGCTTTTTTTTTTTTCTTTTCTTTAATTTTTTTTTTGTCGAAAAGAAAGAGCTTTCACTAAGCAATGGAATCAATTAGGGTGTGACAATATTAGACACGATACACGAACACGACACGATATTAGCTGATTAGGGTTGAGGTTTCACGTGTTGGCAGGTTCGCGTGTCAACCCGTTTAACGTTAAACGGGTTGAACCTGCATAACCCGTGGATAACCCGCCAATCTATTTATTTTTAAAAAAAATTAAAAAAATCATTTATATTCTTAAATTTAAATTAACTTATTATATATAATCTCTAACCACATTTTTTTTTATTCGAATGTAGTGAACTAATGAGTAGTGTTTTTTGGGTCATTTTTATTTTGTAATTTTTTTAATTCATGAGTTTTTTTGGGCAATTTATGAATTATGATGATATTTTTTGGGGGGATTCGTGAGTTTTTTTGACATATTTTATCTAATCACCATTTATCACTACATAAATGGTAACGATGATGATTTTTAAAAAATAAAATAAAAATTAATGCAAGATGTCACGAGAATGGTTCTTCTTCCATTGAGTTGCAATGATTCAATAAATAATTTAGTCTTAATATATTTTCTACTTTTCTCCAACGATATTTGTCTGTTTCGATGAATGCTACGATAAATTTTTTTAAAAAAAAAAACTTTTATTGTGATGAGTTGGGATAATGATAATCTATTTTGTTGAGATGTATTCACATATAGCAATAACAAACAAATATCTACATGGTTTGTACAATTTTACATTAACATTTTGCTATTTTACATGGTCTATACAATTTTTCCCTTGGATTGAACATATTTTTATCTCAATCTTTCTTGTACATTGGCTCTCTTGATTTTCAATTTAATTTATTGTATTTCATATTAAACATAATATGATTTTCTCACTAAAATAGATGTTATTGCGTTGACATGTTGGCGAGTTGGTGGGTTACTAAATAGGGTTATCGTATTGGCGGGTTCGTATGTTATGTCATGTTGACATGATTTTTTAACGTGTCGTGTTTGAGTTCATAAATTGGACACGATTATTAATCGTGTCGTATTCGAATTAGTGTGTTAATAACCCGCCAACCCGACACGATACGATAGTCATCCCTAGAATCAACCGAAATGGCTGAGGAGCGGAGAAGTTTTATGTTTATAAAAGTCATAATTTATTTTTACCTTTCTTTTACGAGTCTAAAGAGGAAAACTTTTTCATATTTGTCTGGTAAAAAATAAAGATAAAAATAAAAAACTCAATTTTTACGAAGGACCAAATACTCCATTAGTCATTCCAAACTCAAACCCATAAAATCATCCAATAGGATTAGTGCCCTTATTTTTAATGGTAAGTATCAATAAATCACTTAACCCTCTTAATAACATTCAGTTATGCATGTGGGAATTTACTTTTAACTATACTTAGGGCTTTACACCAAATTAAAATAAATAAATAAAAACTCTGATTAGAGGCTTATCTTTTTAAAGAAATTAGTTCATTTTTTTTCCTTTCAAATGAGGCCTTAGAAGAAATGTGTATCAATTCATTTTACAGTAAGTGTAACATCATTTGACTTTTCAATTAAACATAATTCACAATCGCCTATTGATTTATGGTGTAAAATGATACAAAAATAACCTCTAAGAACATTAATGTCAGTTTGTATTTTCATTAAAAACCGTAGTTAAAATTAGTATCCACAGACTAATAATAATAAAAATATTTATAAAGAATAAATAAAAGGAAAAAGGGGGATGGAATTAGGCAACAAAGTGATCAAGCTGTGATCATTTTACCCATGTGTCACGTTCCCTTGATAATTCAAGCATAGTTTTCTATGAAGTTTATAGATTTTTCATTTCCAATGGCTCTTAATTTCCTTGCAATTTCTCATTGTTTTTCTGCCAAGTTAGCCTTTTGCCTCATAGTAGTATGATTTTTCGAGTTCATCCAATAATGATATCTTACAATTTATGAGAAGTAATATAGCGATTTTATTTTTCATTGAAGTAACAGATAATTCAATACTTAAAATATTAAGAAAAAAAATTGTAAAATTTTGTTATCCTTCATTTGTCTAGTATCTGGCAACTTCACTTTCATTTATCCTTGGACGTCTTCCTGCCCTACTTGACCAGTCTTTTTTTTTTTTTTTGGTTCAAAAAGTAATAAATAAATCCCTACTTGACAAGTTGATTTTGTAGTTAATTAGCTACTTTTGTCTTTGCACTCACACTCAAGGGCCAGTCTTCTCCGACCTGAGAAACCCTTTATGACTTTATATATAGAAACTACTATTTGATATTCCATAACTCAATTTGGCATGCTGTAAATGCAACGTACATTTTTACTAAATATAATATTCATAGATTTTTTAGAGACAAAATAAATTCACCCTTTTTGGAGGTCTAAAAAAATTCTCTCTACAAAAAATTTGGACAAATTTTCAATTTTTACAAAAAAATAATTCAATGGATAATGAACACACATATAAGGATTGCAATATATAGATAAAAGTCTATTTTTTTAATCAAATATGTTTCATTTTGTTGAAAATTCAATTTTTTTAGCACATGAACGAATTATTCACACCCCTTCATGTCTTTACGGTTAAATCATCCGCATCTCCTTTTTATATATGTGATTGAGTCACATACTTCATTTCTATCTTCGTGATTAAGTTACATGCATCCTTCTCCCATTTCCGTAACCCATCTATCCACTCCCCTCTTTTATCCACACCCATCTTTTTGTTATTTATGAACACAATTTTTTAATTTTTAGTCAAAATCTAATGGGATGGGAGAAAATATGTATCGGGGAGAATAGAGTGGGTGAAGGGAAGAGAGAGAGATGGGTTTTGATGGGAGGAGATATTTTGGAAAAATATTTTGATGGAGATATTTTAAAAAATTTAAAGATATAAAGGGTTACATTTAATAATTTGAATGCTCAATTTCCCCTCCATAAAATTAAAACAATAACTCTTTTCAAAATTCTAATACATGATTAAAATTTTAACAAGTCCTAAGCAGTGTCTTACTTAATTATTGATGACTTGTCCCCATAAAAAGATTTTTTTTAAGGGAACCCCACAAAAATATTTTTTATTATTCTTATTTTTAAGGGAACCCCACAAAAAGAAGTTAATCACAAAGACAACTTTTTTATTTTTTAAACTATTCCAATAATTTAAAGAATATTCTACTATTTGTTTTTATGTGTGTGTGTGTGTTTACCCCCTCTGCATTTCTATAGTCTAGAACATTATCTGGTTCTTGCTCAAGGAATCAATCCTGACATTGGAAGTGGAAGTAGTATATTTAACTATGAAATAAACAACTAATTGTTGTCTTCATTATAACAGCCAATCATAATATTACTAATTTATAGTATCTTCAAAGTGATTATGTCTACTAAAAACAAGGACTCACATCACATTATTATAAGTTTCATGCATGTAAGGATGCTTTTTTCTCTGGCCTTAATGCTTTGCAATGTCCAGCAGACCAAGAAGCAGTCTACTTTAAACGATGACAGTTTGAACCTTTACGAAACTAACACATTCAATGAATACAAATCGAGATTACCAAATAATAAACTCATGAATTATTGCCAACTTGTACGAATAATCTCCAAAGAACAAAGAAGATCACATGTTCCCCCATTTGTTAATTAGAGAAATTGGGATGTCAATTTCTTTTTGGCCGGTGTTCCAGATCAAACATGGCTGTCCATTGTTTATCTATCTACACACATGCCCTTGATTCTTGAACCTAGTGAGGTGAGATACAGTCTAAAAGCCAAATGTAAGATGGGATTTGCGATCGCACAATTTGGATATTCTGTATAGTAAAATTATATTGATTAAATTTTGAAAAAACAAAACTCAAGAAATACAACAAAAGTTAGAAGTAAGATAGGATTCATGATCCTACAATTTAGACTTTGTTTTAAAATTTTATTTTAAAAAAAGAAGTAAAAGTGCACTAATTAAATTTTGAGAGGAATTTAAAAAGGGGACACTCAAAAACAAAAAATACAACAAAAACCAGAAGTAAAATGACCTTTGCATAATAACACAATTAGTTATTAATACTTTCATATCAAGCAATAGGGCTTGGGTTTAAAACACATCTCTTCCCCTTATATATAAGAAATATAGTTGATAAAACATATGGTGATATGAATAAAAATAATTCGGTAATGTAAATTTAAATTTTATGTGAAGCTCTCTTCTCTTTGCTGTACGTGTCTGTCAAGTGGAGATAGTCTCTTCACTCCATCATAAAAAATATACGTGCGCGCCTCTCTCTCTATCTTCTCTTGTGTGGGTGCAAGGTAAGGCCTAAATGACATAAGAAAAGCACTATCTAGTCAAAATATCCAAGAACTTTTTTCTTTTTTAAAAAAAAAAATGTTAAGATTTTGTTCTTTTTTGTTTTGGAAAGGCAAAAAAATGTTAAGAATGAATTGGCATGAAGGAAAATCTTAAAAGAATGTAATAATAATAGACAATAACAACTAATAGGTTGGATGATGAATGAGATATATTTTTTTATTCTTCTAATATGACCTTTTTTATAAATTTGAAACTTAATAACTACAATATTTAACACATATATAGTCCCGCAATATAAAGTATTTAAAAAAAAAATCTAACTCTTTTGTGACAAGTATCTACATTATGCTACAGATTGCCAAAGAGAACAAACGGACATGGAAGTAATGCCAAGCCAAGAGAGTCCTCGTGACATCAGCGGCCAGTCTCCATATCCCCTTTACATGAAGAAGTTCATTTTTTTCAGGAAATAAGAATACTTTTTTTGTCAATTTATATAGAGATGTATATTTTCAGTTTTACAAGTACAAAGCTTTGACCAAGCAAATGAAGTATATGATATATATTCTCTTTCTTTCTTTTTTTTAAAGTTAATTTATGGAAACCAATTAAATACTTCTCTTCTAATGCACTTGTCATCTAGCTTTACTAACATAGACTAAAATAAAACTTAGAAAATCTTGAATTTCAATTTACTCAACCTAATGGGCAAGTATATTTAGTATTCCTAACATATATAGATGTGAAAATATGAGACTATAATAACATTTAATGTCAATTTGTTCAAACTTATTACCGAATATATCATACATTAAATTTACTAGAATATATAATAGTCAAAATGCTTGATTTATTAAGAGATTGAGATGTGAAACTGCAATAAAATTTAACACCTACTAATAGGGATCTGCAAATCTTTTAAGACCAATATATAATAGTCAAAATGCTTGTTGTATCTTTTTGCATTTTGCTTTCATTTCTCATAGGGATTTGATACAACACCAAGCCAACTTAAGCTCAAGCTCAGAGGAGAAGATAGTGAGAGAAGAAGAAAAGAAAGAGAAAGAAACTTCTCAGCAGATAAATAAGCAAACAGATCCTTGGTTTTTGTTTGAGGATTAACTTCAGTACAGCATCTCAATGCAGAGGAATTGATCCTCCAGCAGCTAAAACCTGCTTCTCCATCTGTAAAATTTATGATGTATATATGAACTTTGAGAACTTGATAAATATATATATATATATATATATATATATATATTCCTGAACAACAAATAAAGAATATAATAGATAAGGTTGAGATTTGTGATTGTCACCTTGAACATGGCCTCAAGCCTGTTCTTGACTAGGGTGTACTCATTCTTTAGTAATTGCAGACATTTGAAACACCTACAAATGGCCCAAATTTTCTCAGTTAAATTTACATAAATTCGTATCACAAAGTTAGACCAAAAGTTCCACAGAGGCTGAAATTCATGATCTTATGCGAAGAAAGTAAAAGGGATATCCCAATGCAGGAGTTATAATCAGCTGGCCTAAGAGATGGATTGAGGGTTGAAGTTTTTCCAGAGGAAACATACCCATCAATGTTCTGTTCTTCACAGTAGTTGCGGAAGGCAATGCATACTTTTTGAACCCTTTGAGCACCAATGCTAGGAAAAAAAGAACAGTCAGATGATCTAAAAAAAAAAAATTGACATAGATCAAGAAGGGAGGAAAAACCACAAAGGCGTGCACCTTTCTCTCCTCTACCAAGAAGGGATTAAATCATAAGATTCACAGCAACAGTATATTTGGGAGTCAGATATGTCCAAGATTTGACTCTTTTTTTTTCCCAGAAAATGCAAAGACAGAAAATAACAATTACCTGGAGCTGCTGCCCTTCAACTGATGAACATGGGCATCCATCTTCTTGAAATCCATACTCTGTTGGCTCCTGGAAAACAGAGAAGCAAAGTCTAAAGATTAGACCTTTGAAAAGAAAAACCAAAACCCTTTCAATAAAGACTCAAATGAAGTAATACTCACAAAGTTTTAGCCAATTCATTGATGAGCCTCTCAGAGTCCTCAAAGAAGAGATAAACCACCTCAACCACAAAATCTGGATTGCTTTCATCTTGCAGTTGTTGCAGTTGTTTGAATTGATCATCAAGAAATCCCTTCAAGAACCCACCAAAAACAAAAAACAAAAAAAGATCATAATCAGAAGAGATTTTCAACCCCGAAACAAGTCAAAAGGAAACCAAAAACACCACTGAATCAAGCCAAGAAGAACGAGCCTAACCTCTTTGTAAAGCGAGGTTGTGTAGTCAGATAATTGTCTCTGCAACTGAATTACACCATCCATTTGAGCTAATCTAATCTCTCAAGTTTGCTTAGGAATATATGCTTGGCAATTCTTTATAGTATCAGGTGTTCATGTGAAACTTTTTTTCCTTCTCGGAAAAAGCACAAGAAACAGAGCAGATTTGTTGAATTCAATGAACTGCGTACAAATTGATACAGTGTCTGTACAATGTCACCCCTTTTTTTTCACTCCGCGGGATTTGTTTTCTTTTCTTTTGCTTCCTCTCTGTCTCACCTTATTATGTCTTGGCAGCTACAAGACTCTAAAAACATAAAAATTGTTCCAAGATCCAGATTTTGATGCCCAGCATCCCATCCACCTTACTACCTCCGCTCCTTTTTATATAAGATAAATTCATTTTGTTCTTTAATATAAAATGTTTCAATCCTTTTTTTTATGTTATTTTGTTTATTATTAATTATTTTATTTCTTCTTATATTCTCTTTATTTCAAGTAAAATAAATGTTGATAAAACAAATCTTTTTTATTTTAAGTACAATAAATAGGAGTATAATAAAAAATAAAATAATTCATTAATTGATGTAAAATTACTCATAACATATTATAAAAAAAATAGAGAAAGTATTTTTTAACATTATTTACAGTTGTTTAACTTATTAAATTGTGGCCATGAATCTTTTTACTTTCTATTTCTATTATGTATGATTGAAATTTAAGTACATTCGTTATACATTCTTATTTACGGTAATAAAAAATCATTTGATTGGAAGGAAAGTAATTTTAATGATAATAAATTATGTAAATATCTAGAATTGAAATTTATTGCATCGTATTATTTGTACTATATATTAATGAAAGAGATGTTATATTCATGCATGCATGAATTTCCAACCAAACCTTCATCATTTTTCTTGTGGATGGAATCTTATTTTTGTATCTTTTAATGATGCCATCTATTTATATAAGCTAATCTTGAATCTATAATGAATGTATATGAGCAACTATAGATATTAATGTAATTTTATCTTAAATCATAATTATTTTTTAAAAATATATTACATGTTTGACTCTTGTTTATTATGTCACATTTGCAAGAGTTTTGAGAATTCTGATTTATTCATTATAAAAAATTACTTAGTGTAATACTTTTTTTGTCCGAAATTGTGAACACATTTTATTTAATACAAAAAGTAATAGAAGTATTTGATTTTGATAAAGTTACCGGTATCTTTTTGTCATTAATATAGTTAATGCTGAGATCATTATTTAGTGAAATGTAAACCTTTTAAATTAAGAATGATTGTTGGTCTAATTTTAAATTAGAGATATGTTTTTCTCAAAAATGTAAATATAGACATTTAATTATAGATATTTTTATAAATTTTAAATGAAATATATATAAATGAAATTTTAATTCTAAATATTTAAAATAAATTTATGAACATTTAATTCCAAATGAAATAAGTATAATGCATGTTAGAGTCCACTACATCCATCCCCAAATTGCCTTGGCCTGCAATTAGTGGGGCCAAAATCCATACTTAACTTAATCTACATGTTGATTGCATAATTCTCACATCGAATATCTTAAAGATTTTTTTTTTTTGGTAAATGAATATCTTAAATATTATACTATGGATTCTGTCTCTAATATCAAATTCAATTACTACAATCAGTGATGCCGTGGAATTGAATTTTAGTTTCTTGATTTTTTAGATTATAGTAACCCTAGTGAAATTCCACATAATGCCCACAAGAGTGATGATGGCCACATCTTATCGAAAAAAAAGAAAAGAAAAAAGAGTGATGATGGTCACAAATGATGAGACACTTTAACAAATAATGGCCAATGGTTAAGAGGGATGGATTTAAAAGAAAAAAAAGTATTATTTTATAGTTTTAACATTTACTTTAGATGCTTATAATATACCTAAGATCTTGGGTATTTGTATTTTTTATTAGTTTGGAGCTTTATTACTAATTTCGTACTTTTCAGCCTTCTTAAATTTTGGAATTACAATGCCTATAAATATTAGGCTTGAGATATTGTTAAACTTTAAATGTTAAATGAATTAAACAAAAATGACAGAATGCCTTAATCCTATTCTTTCTCTTCATTCTCTTCCTGTCATGCCCCAGAATTTTACTCCAAAAAGCTTTTAGCATATGAGAGAAAAGACAATGATGCATGCCCTCAATCAATTAAGTGTTGATAATGATCATCCTTTTATATCTACCACGATTACATATTCTCGTAGGAACCAAAACTCATACATCAACTACATAATCTTTGGCACTAAAACAATCTTTTGATGGGAACAAGATGAGAGTCTAGTGGCTGATAATCATTGTCTCGCTGTGTTTATACATGATCGAATCCTCTCTCCCCTGATAATCATTGTCTGTCGCTGTGTTTGTGCAGGATGGAATCCCCCCTCCCCTCCCCTTATGTATTAAAAAAAAAAAAAATCTTTTGATAAGGATATGACCTGCTAACCACTTTGTTTCTAATTCTTTATCATAACAATAAACAAGAAAGTGCATCCATAACATCAGACATCTTTTCCACAGAGCAGGTGGGATTTACTACTAATTGAGACAATAATCCCATTCTTGCCATCTTTATCTCTTGAAATTAATTTTGCATCTATTCATTTCATAAACATTAGTATAAAATGTTCTTATCCAGAATATAATGATTTTCTCTTTGTTTCTGATCTGGTTTTGTTGCTGCTGTTGTTTTATGGTTGGTTTAAATTACTATCGTGAAAATGGCCTTTGGCTACATTATATGTCCCACTGCCCACGGTCCATTAGCTATGATCAAGCTAAAACTTTCAATTTCAATGTAGTGTTCGATCAACTTCTTTTCAATTTGGTCATTTAATATTCTGATATTGAGATTTTCGTTTTCACATGTAATGATTTTCATTTGTCAGAACTGCAAAACGTGTCGATCATTTAAGGGATCAATGTAGGGGACAAATACTGTGCTCTGCAATTGGTTTTTGTTTTTGTTTGCATTTTTCTTTTTCTTTTCTTGGATTCAAAGGCAGAATAATGACAGCAATATCTGGATGCATTCTTATCTGGAATTTGTAGTTTTTGCTCTGAGAAGTTTGAAACACGATTCGATGATTTAGCAAACAGATCCCACAAAACCAGCTGCTTCTTGCAGACTTTTCTGATTCCGTCTACAACTCTAAACTAGGATTAGCTCTGTTTTTCGACATGAATCTTCTTAGGAAATTGGTTTATGTTTTCGAGAAAAATAGATATTATATCTATGTATAAATTTTCAGATTTTCTTAGTACATTATATTGTTTTTCTCTTGAGAAATTATTCTAACTTCGTTCAAAACACTTTCAAACTGCATGATATAAAGTACTATAATCAACCGATCCTCTACCTAGGACTAAGGAGGACATATCTTATCTAGCTACGCATATGTGTCCCAAACAGTCACTTGGGAAAATCTAAGTAAAGATATAGTATATTATATGAATTTAGGGACCACTTGTATATTAACTCTTGTTCTTGATAAGACATGAATAGCATCTAATGGGGTGACCAAAGAAGAAAGATGTCTTTGAGTTATTGCAAGCACCACTCCCAGCCAAAAGGCTACCAACATTTTGAGATGGTGTAGGTATCCAAAGCATTCAATAAAGCATATGACCATAAATGGA
Source organism: Apocynum venetum (assembly GCA_019593545.1). Classification (NCBI taxonomy): domain Eukaryota; kingdom Viridiplantae; phylum Streptophyta; class Magnoliopsida; order Gentianales; family Apocynaceae; genus Apocynum; species Apocynum venetum. Next base: position 3,330,321 of record SRSM01000149.1, read on the forward strand.
CTTTGATGGACGTTTCAGAAGAGAACAAAATTGTACAGCAAATTTGGCTATTCATTCGCATGCGTTGCCAAAGATAAAATTTGTGGGATATGTTTCTTTCGAACTAGAGCTACCTGTGAATGTGAATATGCAATGACAATAGCCAATAGGATGGATAGACATGCGTGTGGCTTTTGCATCATTTGCTTATTGACCCTAGGCAATATGTACATTTTTCTTCCATGTTTGCAAACCACGCCATTTACTTACCCATGTTCAATCTTGGGAAAGATTCTCCCCTACCCACGCCCCCCCCCCCCCCTCCCAGACCCTATTCATCAACTTGAACAAATCTTTTGATAGAATAGTCAACGCAAGAGAGGGAAGGGAAAACATCAGAGGAAACTTTTGAGTTCTATGTTTAGAGCAAAGAGCAAGAAAACCACTCTATCTAGAGCAACAGCACAACCACTAGTAAACAGTTTTGACACCTTGCTCTGAAAGCTTGGACTCATTCTCCTTACTATTTTTACAAAAGAACATTAGAAATTTTAAGTTTTATTGCACTAGTCTTGCGGATATGCAAGATAATAGTCCAACCCAACAAAGACCACTTTGTTCATAAATTACCAATAAATGCTTTGGGAGATCCTATGCTGTTACATGTAAAGATTGTCACAACAATGAAGTGCAAAGTACCAACAGAGCATTGCTTTCATTTTAATTTTTTTTACTCGTTTTTTTCATTTTCCTCTTTATTTTCTTTCCTTTAAAGAACAAATATTACACGGTAAAGTAAAAGAAATATCCACACATTGCACCATCAATTCTAATATACAACATGTACATGAAATAAGCAGAGAGGAGAAACCAGGAAGTTCAGGGCTTTCCAGCAAGAATAAGTCATACTTCATATCAATTGGTTAGTTGCATTTCCAGCAAAGTATATGGGACCAACATCATCCATTCAACAGCAAGCCATTCCAACACATTAGGCAATAGCGTAAGGCTGGCAGGGTTATTTATTAACCTGTAAGATGGGGTAAAAATTTCTTTCATAAAGACAAGCACAGATTAAGATTCTTTAACCAAAGAAAATAACCTTCAGCAGCCAAAAAAACACAACCATCAATGGAAATAAGTGCAATTCATAGATTGAATTTGCAAATAATAATTAAAATGTTCCTTCTCAAACGGTCCCAAAACAGAAAAGCTTGGGATAACAATCATGTATTTAAACAAGTGATAATGCTCTGAAGAGATTACGCACCTTCCTCAGAAAAGGCAAATACACCTCCAAGCATATCGTCACTTTCGACATCTTCCTCAGCTTTCTCTCGGTCATGAGGAGGACTATTACTGCTATCAATATCGGTGACTGCTTCAGTTAATTCATGTGATTCTTTATTAGCTGATGCTTTACAGTAACCCTCCTGGAAATACGACCCAAAATCTATAGGGTCATGCATATCTTCATGCACTGGCCCATCATCAATAAGTTTCATACTAACATCTGATCGACTGGAACTAGTGTTTGAAAGTTCACCAGTGATAGGACTATTTGAAGAATGAACCTCCTTTGCAGTTTCTCCTTCAGTAGAAAGGGGGCCGCTCTTTGGAGAGGATGGACTATTTACAATGTAACTTTCATCAAGAGAGCACATGATATTTGCAGATGATTCAGGGAAAGTTGGAGACATTTGGCTCATAGAAAGAGAACCGGATCTTCTTACCCCATCATTCTCATCTAGATTTTGGTGAACATCAGAACAGGACATCGCAGTGTCCAATAGATCTATGTTGTGAATGACTGCTGGTGTTCTAGAAGAATCTGAAGGAAATTTAAGGGGCGTGTTTCATCAGTAATCAGATATGGCATTCAAAATTCACTCAAATAAATGTTAATAACTAAATCAGATGATTTAGGAAATATGTACCAGCAGCCGGCTTCTCTGTCGAGCCCAGTAAGCTTGACTTAGAACTTGACTTAGAATAAGAGACTACACTATCTTCAAACTTCTCTTTACTACTGTGTGAACCAAATGAAGCAGAACGCAGCCTGTCAAACAGGGAAGTAGAACTGCATGTTAAAAAATTAGCATTTAAAGGCAATTCTCTTTTAAAAGACAAAATTGTAGTTGATGAGGCATAAAAACAGGTTCATAAATGCATATTTCCTAACAAGGAATTAATTTGCAATCTGAACAAAAACCACATTTCAGAAGGATCCCAATCGGTTTTGTGATGTATAAATTACTCAGTGTCATCACAGATTGAAGGGCAAAGATGACATGATAATTTTGTGCATTGTTACTTTGTTTTACCAAATCCACGCCAAATGAGATAATTATACACACTCATGCTGAAAAGGATAAATGACAGCATAAATATCTGTCTTAAATATTGGGAAAAACAAAATCGCGTTCTATTTCATTACTAGAAAAGCATAAAAAGTCAACTGCCAAGCAATGATGCCTTTCCACAAGGAAGTCAATAAACTAAATTCCCTTTTATTTGTCTGAGAACATCTTGACACCAAAATAACGAGAAAGTAATAATAGGCTTGCTACATTTGTGACGATTACCGGGGGGGGGGGGGGGGGGTTCATCCAATAGATTCAAGATCATCTACTAGCAACTTAGTCATTCTTACTGACTATAAAAGTAAATTTATTCATTCAGACTGATAAACACTCCATTTCATGAGTGAAAATGGCTTGAACACTGATTGCACTTCCACAAGGACTGCAGCCATCAAAGTAACAGGTCCTGAAACTTATACGTCTGGAGACACACATAATGGACGTTTGCAAAATTTTGAGTAAATCATCATATTAAGTACATTATACACCTCTCTATAGCTTCCATATGAGGTTGGTAATTTCAGAGCTAGAGGTCTTTTATCCAAATCTTAGTTCCACGTACATAAGAGTTATTGTGCAGGTGCTTCATCTTTTATTAGAAGTTTGTAATTGGCCAACACATGAGGGGGTGTATTACGTATATAAATTACTTCTCTCTATCATCTTAAGCAAGTTTTCCAATATGTGGTAATTTTAGCTTATCAAGAATAGAAGTTTAAGCCATTGGACACCTCTAGTCCCTAGCAAATAGATTCTGAAATGCTGAGGTTTATATTTTTAGAGTATCTAGATGTATTTTTCATAATCCAAAATATTGTAGATCAGTGGCTGAGGAATAAATTTGCAGTCCTTGAGCGTACAGTAACCGGCGACCTTTAGTTCTCTATATGCTAATGAAAGAATTTAGGAGTACAAAATGTTGAATATCAACATATGTTATGTGTGTTAGTTAGGCAGCCTAATTAGGCCGTTATGTTTGGCAGCCTAAAATGTTTGCTAAATTTGTTGTTTTCCCTCGTGTAAGCCTATATATATGGGCTCTTCGTGTAAGCTATTAACGTCAAGTTATTAAAATGTAATCAATTACTTTCAATTAGATGCGAAGAATGCATTCCTCAATGGTGATCTTGAAGAAGAGGTTTACATGGATCTTCCACCGGATTTTGAAGACAAAAGGAAAGGTAACTAGGTATGAAAACTGAAGAAGTCTCTTTTTGGCCTTCTTAAACGATCTCCAAGAGCTTGATTTGAGAGATTTACAACAATAGTTAAAAAACTCATGATTACACACAAGGACAATCGAATCATACTATGTTCTATGAACATTCAAACAGTGGTAAGAAATGAGCAGGCCAAAGACTACGCTAGCCAAGGAATTTGAAATCAAAGATCTCAGGTCTCTCAAATATTTTCTCGGTATAGAGATAACTTGAACTAGCCATGGAACTTTTGTATCACAACGGAAATATATTCTTGATTTGCTAACAGAAACAGGAATGCTTGGATGCAAACCAATTGATACACCAATGGAATCTCATAAAAGATTGTGGAAGGTAAAAGATAGCACACTCATTGACAAAGAAAGATATCAATGTCTAGTTGGTAAATTGATCTATCTCTCTCGTACGCGACCAGATATTACTCAGTGAGTGTTGTGAGCCAGTTTATGAATAATCCTATTGAAGAGCATCTTGAGGTTGTTTACCGAATTCTTCAATATCTCAAAATGACACTAAGAAAAGGGCTCTTCTTCAAGGAAGAAACAAATCGAGATGTTGATATATACACTAATGTTGATTATGCAGGTCCCCTAACTGAGAGAAGGTCTACCACATGGTATTGCACTTTTGAGTAGGGAAATTTAGTCACATGGAGAAGCAATAAGTAGTCTGTGGTTTCTAGTAGTACAGAATCAGAATTCAGAGCAATGGCACTTGGAATCTGTGAAGGGCTATGGTTAAAGTGGGTTCTAGAAGAATTGGAGTTTCCAATGAACAAAGCTATGAGATTTTTCTGTGATAGTCAACCAGCTACAAGCATCGCCAAAAATCCAATGCATCATGATAGAATGAAGCATGTTGCAGTGGACAAACACTTTATCAAGGAAAAGATTGATGATGGGATAATTCAAATGACTTATATTCCTACTACACTTCAAATAGTTGACATCCTTATCTGCACTGCCTAGAACAAGCTTTGACAATCTAATTTTCAAATTGGGAATGATTAGCATCTACTTCGCAGCTTTAGGGGGTGTTGAATATCAACATGTGTTATGTGTGCTATGTGTGTTTTGTTAGGCAACCTAATTAGGCTGCTATGTTTGGAAGCCTAAAATGTGTGCTAAATTTGTTGTTTTTCCTCTTGTGTAAGCCTATATATATAGGCTCTTCTCATAAGCTATTAACATCAAGTTATTAAGATGTAATCAATTACTTTCAATACATAATGTGCTAAGTGGGAGCAGACCTCACTTGTAAATTGAGTTTCTAAATTATATGAGAAAGGTATCATCTTTTGTGTGGAGTACATAATGTGCATTTACATGGTAAGTGCTAAGACATTTATTCATAGGTATACTTTCTATGCATGAAGATAAGATTTTTCATTGCTGAAGTATTGGAAAATCTGAAGGAATGTAAGATGTGTGAATAAGTTTCTCTATCATGCACATCTAATAATTTGAATGAAGCCTTCTTGTGTGTATCCCTGCATCACAGTTACAACTAAGAACCATGTACATATGGCTCAAATGAAGGGAAGTTCGCTACCAAAATAAATCATAACCCAACAAATCTAGATCCTTGCTCTGACCAGAATCAAATCGTCACAAAGGACTAAACACTTCCATCCTGGCCGAGGCGCTGGTGATTTTAAACAATACAACATCCAATGAATAAGGCAAGTTAACAAACAATAGGATGTAACACTGAGTTAGAAGCAGAAAATTTTAGAACTAGGAGAGCTGGTAAATAAAGTTCAAATAGAGGGAACTGATAAGCTTTTGCCTTACATCTTATTGCTTACCCACGTATCAAGCTCTTACGATCCTATTCTATACATCCATGAACACAGACGCACCTCTTTTATTCTTTTTTCTTTTCTTTTTTGTCACAATCCAACTTATAAGACAACTCAGAGTTTCGATTGCCTCCTTTCCAAATTCACAAATTATAACTTATAACACTAAGTAATTTCCATATAGTAATACCATTGGTGAATTTTCAAACCCTTCAGTGTGATAACCTAAAAGGAAATATCTTCCCTTCCCAACAACCCCCCCCCCCCCCCAAAAAAAAAACAAGAAGATAAAGTACAGAACCAGTGCAATTTTGAGAAGATAGACTGCAGAATATCATGCAGCACAAGAATTTTTAAACTTCCTAAATGGAGAAAATAGAGAGGAAGAAATGCTATGGAGCAAAAGCTTTGGCAACCCTTGCAAATAAAGAAACCCAATGTAATGATGAGAAAACACTGTATCTGACAACACGGCCTCCCCTGTTTCCTGGATCAAATTATATTAGTACTTCCCTCCAAAACATTTTACTAAGTCATTTATTTTATCACGATAAAGATAGGTTGAAAATTATCCTTTCTCCTACTGACCTTCAATAGCAGGTGTGCTGCATATCACTAACAACGCGTGTTCCATTGTCATAATAGGATATCCTCAAACCACAATCTCTAATCCTCCTATATATCCACCTCAACAAGGTTTCAAGTCCTCACAGGCTTCAAGGTGAAATTTTTGAACCAATGTTATTGCCTATTATAGAGCAGCGATTCATGGATTGATCTAGATAGGTTTATCAAACCAACCTTCGCCAAAGAAATTTTGAAGCCAAATTAAATGGATAATACACAGCATTCAACTTATCAAACCTTGGAATCCAATTATCCAAGATGTGGTCTAGATCAGGAGTAGTCAACTATTTACTATAGTAAATATCAGACCTACCCTATTGCAAGGTAATAATCAGAAACTCATCAAAACTTATCCAACATCCTAATGCAGCAGCAATTAAAATAGGCAGCATGCCTATGATAATTTTTTTAAAAGTCCATGGGAAGTGAATAGAGTTTAGGGCATTTTAGTACCACAAGTTTTAAACACAGCCAAAGTCCATGTAAAACGAGTAGGAACTAAAGTAAGCTGGCATAAAATAAGACATTTTAGGTATAACATGTAAATATCATATACAAGCATCGACTTTTCCACTCTTTCTCAATTCTTCAACCCAAATGGAAGCTAATACGACTCAATAGACATTAAACCAAATCAACTTGATCAAACTCATGGTATATCCAAAAAAAAAAAAGGAAAACTGAAACAAACTACTTCACTAAGCATGTCATGAAATAAAAAATGATAAGTCTCATAGTGCACTAGCCAAGAAAACAACAGAATGGCACTGGTACATGGCAAGTAAGCTAACATAAAATCAATGCATTATGAAGGACCTACAAGGCTCACAAATCTAACATTGGGAGTAACTCTCTAAATGCCTTTGTTCTTGTGTATATATTGATGCAGAACATGGAAGTATCCAAGAAAAGGAAAATTGATAGTCAAACAAAGATTCTAAAGTCTAGCTTTAATCTTGGGAATTCTGGTTTACGAGTCATTAGTTAGGATATTTAGTTTAGTTCAGTTTATAAGTATTTTAGAGGTTAAACGTATTTTTGTAATTTTCATATTTGTTCTAAATTCTTAGTGTCTTTATTTTTTTCCTGATCAAGAATTCTATTTTGAGATGATTTAGTTATCCTAGTTCCTATTAATTTAGAGAGTTCTAAGAGTCTAATCCTAAGTAGTTTAGGAGTTGGCATTTGACTACAAATAGAGGAATTCTCTATTCGCTAGGTATGCATATTTTATTCAATTATTAAAGAGTATATAATATTTTCTGTAACCATGGCCGTGTGAAACCTAGGGTTAGTTCCCTCCCCCCTATTGTGATGCTAAGAGCTCTCTCTCTTTACTCTTTATTTTACTTTCTTGTTATCTATTAACTTCCGCATTAGAAGTCATTCAATTCTGTCAGTTGTTCTATTAGACAGATTTTCATGCAATTTAATCAATATTTTCTACCTAGCTTGACATACAAACTGTTGCAGAATCTAGTGTAGTTTTATGGGATAGCTTTTGGGTAGTTTGTCCTGCATTATATATTGCGCACCAATCTGCTTCAGTTCTATTGTTCGCTGCACTCAGCAACAAAGGAGGTGCATTCCTAGATTATGTAGTAATAAAAAACCCAACACTTAGGGTAGGCTAGATACCTATTTGCTCCTATTTGTTGTAGAAGGAAGAATATATCCCCCCCAAACAAAGAAAAAAAAACAAAAAGATTATCAATCATGGTAAAATTTTAGTCATTGAAAATCTTTTCATGCCATCCCTTAATATGCAATGTAATTTATTTTTGCTAAGTTAGACACATAAGCCTCATCAAAGCAAAGACGTTCGCGTAGGAGAAAATATTTTAAAAACAAAAATAAATAAACAAATCAAAAATTTATCAGAATGCTACCTTCATCCCTTTTGATTATGCTTTTCAAACCTAAATAAGATCTCATTGAGCAATTAATAATACCAGCTCACTAATATTCCACTAAGATTGCAGAAGTATCTTTCAATTTAATTTCTATTTCTGCATGAAACCAACAATGCCACTAGTCACCTAAGTTTTGCCCACTAACTATCAACAAGTAAAATATTTTCTGCATACCACCAGGTTTCCTCCACTTTTTCTCTCTCAGAAAAACTATATCTATAATAGGACCTGCATGTATAGTCTTTAACAATTAATATAGGATATCATGCAAGCCCAAACCTATTTGCCACAAAAATTAAAACACAAAACATATCCCACTCACGCTCTTGCTCATAATGTGAAAATCCCACGAACTGTCTGTATATTTTAGACCTATTTCCAAGATGAATATTTAAACCTATGGGATCCACATCTGAAACTTTCAAATATTAATGGGGGGTAAAAGCATTTATTTTATATATCTAAAGAAGTTAAATAATCCAGAATTAAACTGGTTACCCATACCATCATATACTAATACAGAAGTATCTTTCAATTTAATTTCTATTTCTACATGAAATCAACAATGCCACTAGTCACCTAAGTTTTGCCTACTAAGTATCAACCAGTAAAATATTTTCTGCATACCACCAGGTTTCTTGTAGTGGCTCCTTCACTTTTTCCCTCTCAGACAAACTATATCTATAATAGGACCTGCATGTAGTCTTTAACAATTAATGTTGGATATCATGCAAGCCCAAACCTATTTGCCACAAAATAAGAACACACAAAACATATCCCACTCACGTTCCTGCTCATAATGTGAAAAACCCACGAACTCTGTGTATATTTTAGACCTATTTCCAAGATGAATATTTAAACCTATGGGATCCACATCTGAAACTTGCAAATATTAATGGGGGGTAAAAGCATTTATTTTCTATATCTAAAGAAGTTAAATAATCCAGAATTAAACTGGTTGCCAATACCATCATATACTAATACAAAACTGTATTTCTCTATAGCAGGTAAATGTTTAATAAACAAAATTGAAAGTCAAAGAAGTTGACTCCAAAAATAAAACTTTTCTAGGAAGTTTGCAAAAAAAGAGGAAGATGACTTTTTTATATCAGAAAGACGTTGAATTCAATACCTGTCATCGCTCCAATCAGATTGAATTCTGTGGAAATGGTCAAATACAGGAAGCAATTCACGGCGCTTTATTTCAACTTCATGGACAGGAATATTCTCAATCTCAGTTTCCCCAGCAGTAATAGTATCATCCATGTATTTTTGCTCTTCATGATCATGAGGTCTCATTGTGTAGAAGTATATCTGGAACAGGAGATTCATCAGCATACAATGATAAGAGAAAAGTGCTAAAATTGCAGGACCATAATAAGCACCTTTGACTTTTGCCATATTGCTATTCTTCCGGTCCTTGACTGCACCTCTGCATTGGAAAGATAAAAATGAGTTCGTTCATGTCTTTTCACAGCATCCTTTTCTCCAAAGTCATTATCTTCACAAGAAGATGTATCGGTGATGGTCTCTACAGCTTCTCGTCCACCAAGGGTAATACCTCGAATATATTCCTCTCTTTCAGGCCAATCTGCTCTTCGACAAACATCCCACCACTGGGCAGGTTCAACTTTTATCCCAAGATCATCCTCTTGCACTTGGACCAATGAACTTGTCCCATTTTTCAAAGACAGGTCACTCTGTTCACCACCAACAGAGGGCACAAGTTCATATTGGATGAGGTGACCAGAAGGAGAATAAGCCAAAAGGTGCTCTAAAGCCTTGACATTCGAAGGAGCAGATTGAATTTTATGCCACACAGAATTGTGGAAGACAGCAGTAAGCACCCCGGAAGGCACAGAAACCTTTCCTGCTACAGAAGATGCAGCATTGCTTACTGTGTGAAGCCAATTTCCACTTTTTATCCTACAAACGACTGAAAGAGTAATAGGTGGGGGTGGTGATGGAGATGTCTGCTGGTTCATTAGAAATGATGGTGAAAACCACCATGGCATGGAATGAACTGGTAACAGGATTGAACCATCAACACGAGAATGCCGTAACTGAAGACCGGTCTCACCACCAAAAGGAGAGAGAACAAAGATGTGGCAAGTTCCTCGGGATGATACAATTGCAACCCATTGACTATAGTGACTAAAACAAATGTCCTGTATTACCTGTTACATAACACCAAAACAAAAAGAGAGATGCTACATCAATCAACAATATGATACAAATGGAAAAAGAAAACTAGCTACCCCATAATGAGAACTAGTCAAATGCATGAAAACGTTTACAGCAATAACAGATACCCACAGCTGAAGTCATGCCACGATGGAGCTTGTACAGCTGCACATGAGATGAACTCCAATCATACATTTGTGTGCCTGACCCATTTTGTAATTTGCATGGCATGATACGGAAGATGTTTATGTTGTTTCCATGTACAGAGGCAGTAACTAGAAGAGTTCCACTTGGATCAAAACAAAGTGCAGAAATAGGACTAGTATGGGCCCTGAACTGTGAAATAATTGCTCTAGATGAAAAATCTTTTATGACAACCTGCAATCAAAAATTAAAGAAAATCAACCATCATTCTTCAAATTTCAAGAAATGGCAGGAAGAGCTTCCAGCTATCCAAATGCCATGCTAATTATGTACTAGCTAATACAAAAATTGAACTCAAACAACTGTTGAATGGGTAAACTTTCCTTTGTTCCAAACCTCACTCTCATTTTTTGTGCACTAGTGCAATGAATGAGCCAGAGGGAAGATGAGTTTAAGTCAGATATAAAGCTGTATAGGAAGGGCTATGACATTTTTAAGTGGAAGGAGATACATGCTTCTCTTTCTGAACTTATAGCAATGCATTACTGAACAACTATGATACAAGTAGGGTGAAACGCTGGAAATTTATTAAACTTAGAAAAGCTTACTGTCCCAGCAGCATCTGCTTCAGAAGAATGCACTGCAGTCCTTCCAACTTTCCAACTAGCATTTGACGTCACAGGTGAACTTGAACCATCAGGAAGTAGTTCATGACAGTATTTTGACAAAGTTTTGTAGCCCATATCACCCAGATTGATTAATCCAGCTGCCAACTGCTTACTTGACTCCATGGCATAACGAGCAACCAGATTTCCATTACTAGGTGATGTTGAAGGGCTAACACCAGGAGATGGGCTAAGACTTTGAGGACTTAATCGCCCAGCATTTGACGGCAAGGGATTATTGGAAGCATAGGCCAACCACCTCGGGCCAACTGCCATTGGACCGTAGCCAATGTTTATCCCAGTAATACCCTGGGTTCCCAACTGAGGCACAGGGTAGGTTAGCACGCTGAACTTAGCCTCTAGAGTAAGTGCATCAAAGCAATATATCTGCAAAATAATAATAATAATAATGAGACAACTGCAATTTAAAATGTTGCGTACATAACATATATGATTTAATAAATGTTTGAATGGGAGAGCCAACTCCTGCAAACATGAAATCAAGCAGTGATTCTCTAACAGACAATCTCATTCTTTCATGCTACTAAGTTTACTAGGGCAAGTGTTAGCCACATATTAATGACAAAAAAATTAACAATCAGTTAAAAGCCAGTAGATGACATGAATTTAAGCTTACTTGCGATGCAAGTCCAACAGCTACTATTTGCGGACTGCATCTAACCATGTATACCGTTGACCGAAATCTTAAAACCTGTACATAGTTGTGAGATCTTAAAGAATAAAAACGAACAGCTGTAGGAGAGTTTAAAAGGCCTCCCACATGAGACTCAGCAGATCCATCTCTTCCACTAAGCATTGCACCCTGATAACTTGCTTCATCAGTTGCCACAACCAAAAGCATGGGATGTGACGCCCTGAATCCTTCACCTTCATCAGATTTTGCAGGCATTGGCTGCATTTGCAAAAAGGTAACTGGATCATCACGCTTCGAAACCAATTCACTGACGCTAGAAGCATCATCAACATCAAGCACTTGAAAGCCATTTGAATAGCCAATGAGGAGAACACGTCTGAAGGAAGAACCAAGTTCAAGTCTGTCAAAGGAAGACCATAAAACCTGGAAGGAAAAACAAACATATTGGTTAAAACTTATGCAAACTTACTGAACTTCTGAATAAGGTAGAAGATATAGCCCAGACCGACAAAAGTATTACCGAATGAAGGGATAGAAAACAGAACAGAAATCAGAATTGAAATTTACCATCTACGGATATGAGACCAAATAAGCAACCTCAGTTTCCTAAGTCAAATGTAAGCCAATGTATTCTGGAGCTAAGTAAGATTGCTCCATTTGAACTAAGAATTCAAAGGTCCAATATGTGGAAAGGGTGGTGATACACCTAATATTTCAATGTGGAGAAGAGCCTTGTAAAGTGATATTCCCCACCATTCTAAGCATGCTCGCAATGTAAGCAAACAAATTTGCCACAAATTGATGTTTCTTTTTCTTTATTTATCTAACAAGCACAAATCAGAAGGTACAACCTTTGCTGTATCCTGCACTCATTCATCCTTCACATTGTTGCTGCTGAGAATCAGATCAGCATATCTCTAGCCAATATTATGCATTTTACCTGAGCAATCTGCTCTACTAATCTAAAATTGAATCACAACCCCCACTTAGCCAAACCTTCAAACTGACAGATCTAGATAATGTTCCAGACTTACTAGTGAAAAGGAATATTAAGATTTGATGGTTGTGACTTCTGTAATGTTGCTCAGAAGTCTTCAGCAACTTGTTTCCTCAATGCCCTTCCCATGTATATTTGGGATCTGGTGTAAACTGTATTCTTTATATTCAGTCATGAGTCCTTGGAACGGAAATGAAGTCATAGATTCAACATTTACCAAGAATGATTGCCTATGAAATTTGGAGGGCACCTTCTACTTGAGATCATTACTCATGTCAGAACTAGAATGGGCACTGGCAAGGATATGCAAGGAAGCAAGTGGGTAGCTGAGACTTCAACCAAAGTAGTTTTGCTAAATAGTCCAGCTTGCATGTTTCTTTATACAAAAGGAAAAAGATGTTGAAAGCAGAATAAATGTCATCTGCTTTTTGCTTTATAATTGTAGGGGAATAAATCTCCGTTTCTCAATAGTCTACAAAGTGAAATTTACACAATCTTCATTCCGGTATTTTACATCTAAGAATATAAATGGCCAAACCTAGCCTGTTCAATAAGGCAACTGCAATGAGCCTGATTAACTTCATCATAAGTTTAAACTCAAAAACTAAACTTCAGAAATTCAAAAAAAAAGAAGGATATCCTAAAACAGTTATTCGCATATCAAAGGAATTTTTAATCCTAGTGAGCATCCCCATATTGAAAGTGAGCAAATGGGTGTGGCATTTTTCCAAATCTTAAACGTGTGACCGAGTTAGGCATTTATTCTTCATAAATGTTAATGACTATTTCGGTTATTACAACTAATCAGTAAAAGCATTGTGGATCAGAAGTACAGAATATCTTATTTTGGATTTTCATTTTATTTCAAAAGAATCAATAGATTCTATACTTTCTATTCCATCAAATTTCCTCTACTTCTCCATGGAGGGAAGCTCAAAGAAGAATAATTAATCATAGTAAAAAGTCTATACAAAAATGAGACGTGCATAAGAACATGGGAGAGGTATTTATAAGAGATACACACAATATACGTCCGCCAGCTCTATTATCATACGAATGTAAAAACGGGAAGAATCTTACAGGATGTTTAAATATGAGTATCTCCTGAAGAAAAAGATATCCAAGATCTTCTCACGGGGGGGGGGGGGGGGGGGGGTTGTTCTCAATTTGAACAAATAAAGCAAATAGAAAGGCAGTAGGAATTACTACATCCTCAGGCAAGGGAGAAAAAGTTCTGGTAACTAAACAGATAAAGAATATGTAGAGACATACTCAGCATTAATTACATACTCAGCTGCTCAACTTGTTTGTAGAGACAACATTAAGCAATAAGAAACAAGCACAGAGTATCTTTATACTAACAAGTAATATCTTGATCCAATTCCATAGGTCTCTAGAAGAGATTATTTACATAGTACCGGCTAAAAGGAAAACTACAATTATCCAGGTACAGGGGACCTTAGGCTCAAGTGCTGGAATCGGCAGCACAAGCTAGCAAGTTCAACCAATTCGTAGTGAACATCATAACATGAAAACACTAAAGAGCTACTAAAACATTAATCAGTGACAACCAACAATGTCAGTTTCATTATCTTGAAACTGTCACATTCCTCTGTTGAATGCTTAAATTCAGTGGTTCCCGCAACATACATTGTGAATGAAAAATTTTGGTTTATTTTTTCTCGGAAAAGTTTACACATAGAATCATAAAGTGCCAACTGTTTCTCAGAGCATTTCCACTCGGATAAAATTTTTTAGTTCATTTCCATCTTTCCCAAGTATTCAAAATTCAAATAATCTGTCAACAATTCACCAAATCTAACCATTTCTAAAATTAGAACTTGAATTCATCAAGATCCAAACTTTGACACCTGATCATTACTAAACGTAAGCGAACTTCAATCATTACTAAATCCTGTATTTCCCTCCAGAAACTATTGCCTAAAATTCACCAGATTCCAACTTAATGGCATGCAAACTCTTAACCAATCCATAACGAACAAATTCAACCCGGAAACAAAATTTTCAAACTAATAAATAAATAAAACACAGTGGATTTCAAAAGAAGCGATACGTCATATACCTGGTCTTTGTGAAGATCGTCAGAGAAGTCTCCCGAAATGGAGCCAGCGACGGAGGCACCAGCAGACTTCACATTCGACGACACCGTCTTGATGCAAGATGATATGAACTTGAGAGAATTAGGAAAGAAGCGATTGGAATTAGCGGTAGTCCCATTCCCATTATTATTAACCTTAGCACTATTACTCCGATTAATAGTTGAGGCTTTCTTCATAATATTCAACGCACCGCCAAATCTTCACGATCACCGGAAAGTCACCGGAAAATGAATAACAACGATGACGACACAGATAATCTCAAAAACAAGAATCCAACTTCTTCCTCCTCCTCTATAATGCCTACACGGCCACCTCCTCCGCCCCCCACACCAACAATCTCCGCTTCCTCCGCCGCTGAGAGCTGACGAGTATTGATGATGATCAGATTATTATAAAGCATTAAAATCGGGCAAAAAATAATCAGACGTGTTTTCCGAGAAGACTTGAGAGAACACCGGTGAGGAATTTTGGGTGTTTTCTTCTCTGTTGTTGGTGGTGGGTGGTGGTTTTGACCTTGAACTGGAGAGAACGTTAGAGAGAGACAGTTGCCTTTTTCGTTTTTCTTTATTTAATTTTTTTCTTTGTTTCTTTCTCTCTCTATGAAAGCTGGTACGTATATGTAAAACATCAATGAGAAAGAAGAGATAGAGACAGAATTGTTTCCAAAATGATGGAAATGAACTGCTACTTTTCTCTATTCTTACTTCAACCCCTTTAATCTATTCTGGTGATTTTTCATTTTTCAAATCTTAAAAGATAGTATTATTATTTTTTATACTTATTTGAGGACTTCTCTAATATTGGGTATATTATCTCTCTTATAAAGAATTTGTTTAGTTTATTTGATTCTTTTAGTATCAGCCATATTTGTAGAGAATGTAATATCTCAATTCATTGTTTAGCAATGATAGAATTATCATCCCTTTACCCGTTGGAATGGTTTAATTCATTCCCTTCTAGTGTACTCTCAGTTATTCTAAATGTTTTTACCTAATGGGACTTGTTATAATTTTTCTAAAAAAAATGATACTATTTTAATTGATAGTTATTATAAGATCACTATTTTAATGTGGTATTAATTTTTATTATATTTTAGCTATTAGTAATTTCTTTTTATGTGTTCACGATGTTTCTTTTATGTAAAGATGAGATTTAATCATGCAAATCCAAAAATATTGTGATATATGCAGTAATTATATAGTTAAGCTTGAATATATGATATTTATTTAGCCAATAAATTTGTAGATAATGAATTATAAGAATTATTTCATTGTATAGATTGTGATGATTTTCTAACTACAAGTTGTTAAAGAAATAAGTTTTAAAGTGATAGTATCTCTAAGATATAATTAATGAATTAGTGGATTTGTAAAGTTTAAAATTCAAAAGATTTTTAAAGTATAGCCAATGTGTAAGTTAGGAATACACATTTATTTTTTAAGTTTTAGAATGAATGTTTTTAGCAAATATAAAAAATAACATAAAAAAATGTGTATGTGTGTGTATAACGATTTCAATGATGGGATATTTGAATTATATTTATATTTATAGTACATTACTAAGATAATATGGTATAATTTCAAATGTTATCATTAAAAGTAATTATGCACATGAATGCTTTGTAAGTTTGTATTTATTCTAATATGTACATGAACAAGCTAAACTATGATATGAATTTTTCAAATTAATTATTAAATATTATATATAGATGATCATGTTTCTTTTACATTAAGATTTCATGAAAATATGCTATGCTCTTGAATTTTTTTTACAAAATAACTTCATATTTTTCATGATTTATATAATTTATATTTACAAAATAAAGAAAAAAATACAACCCAAAATTAAGAACAATGAAATATATCATCATACAAGTTCAATGTTTCTAATTAACCCCTAGTGGCTATTTCTGTTTGTAGTTAAACAAAAGTCAAGCTTTGGAGAACCTGCACTACAAATTTTGAGTGATCAAGCAAAGGGTAAATAAAAAGGAAAGATACCTATCAAAAAAAAAAAGCAAAAACAAAAGGGAAGGATGGCTGGATATGGATGGGTACTGACTTGAAGAATTAGT
Organism: Apocynum venetum; assembly: GCA_019593545.1. Lineage (NCBI taxonomy): Eukaryota > Viridiplantae > Streptophyta > Magnoliopsida > Gentianales > Apocynaceae > Apocynum > Apocynum venetum. Next base: position 3,347,063 of record SRSM01000149.1, read on the forward strand.
AAAATGTTGGGGTGGTTGATGGTATTAACAAAAAACTATAGGGGCAATAAATAGAAAGCGTGGGAGAAATAGTTTACGTCACGACACGACTTGAGAATATCTTCAATTAGATGCGGAAGCAAAGATGGAATTTTACGGCCACCGTCTGCGCTTACGCTTATACTATACGGACCCTCTGTTTTCAGTTTTTTTTTTTTTTTTCCTGAACCAAAAAAGGATCTATATTCATTTTAGATTCAACTAAAATCAATTTAAATCAGTTATGATTGTATATATTATCGTAATATTTTTAATAAATTATATATATTCAGATTTTTGTTAAAATATATGTATGAGATTTACATACTTGTAAGATAATTTAGTCAAAATGATCCTTTTTTTAATTACATGTCAAAAGGTAATAGCAATTCAAAACGTCTAGAATTTAAACTTTTTTTCTATGGCTTTCTTCTTTGATTCTATTAAGATTTAAGACATACATATTAGATTTACTTGTGATAATTTCGATACTTATTGAATTATCTGTTTTTTTTTATCATATCAAAATGCATAAGATATACATATGCAGGTTTAGTTAGATTTTTGTGTTTTTAAGAAATTCCAATTATCAATTTATTTTTTTTATATTTGTTATTTTGATTACGGACAAGTGTGAGATGGAAAATAAGGATGGTTTTAAGGCTATGATCAGATGCTAATAATAATTTAACAATAGTAATAACTGAGTAGAAAAGAAGTAAAGTGAAAGCTAAAGTTTCCTTTCTTTTTTTGTCCATTTTCTCACATGAAAATAAATCTTCTTTGATGGCTACAAAAGAAACTAATCAAAATTGTATTCCTTTTAGTTTTTTGGCAAAATAATGATAAATGAACTTTTTACTTTTTTTTTTATTACCTGGACATGAGTATCAAATTCAGAATCTCAATGGTATTTTTGGTTCAAAATATGGGAGGGATTTTAAGGAGGGGAGGTGAGGGAAAGGGTACAGAGGTAAAATAGTTTTACCTTGTTTGATTTGATTATATGTTAAATAGTAGGGGAGGAGAAGAAAAATAAAATTACTTGTTTGGTTTGTAATGAGGGAAAGAGAAAATATAATTAAATTGACTATTGTACCATAAAGTATTTATTCTTTTATTACTATTTTTTTTATAAATTTATTCTTTAGCTCTAAATATAAGATTCTTAATTTAGGTGAAAATGTAAAATATGGAGAACGAAAAGAAAATGAGATGAGAATGAAATAAATAAGAAAATGAGAGAATGAGAAAAAAATAAAAAAAATAAAATTATAAAAAGATTATAATAGCAAATGAGACATTTCATAACTTTTAATTCTTCTCATCTCAAAAACTCTCACTTTTGGAGGAAAATGAAATAAGGGAAGGGGGGAGATTTTAATTCCAAATTTTCCTTTGCCTCCCCTCAAAAAAACTACACCAAACAAGAGTTTTTTAAAAAAAATCTCATCCCTCCCCCTTCCCTCCAAATCCCTCAACCAAATAGACCTTAAGTTTTGAATCAAGTGCACTAACTAACTATTGATCTACAAAATATTTATCACTGACAAAAGAACTTGTGTAATAATTATGATCATATTTCTAAAAATTTAAAAACCTGATTTAAAGTAGGTAATTTTATAAATCTATCAATTATATATATGAAATCTTGTATACTTTTTTTTTCTTCTTTCTTTCACAAAAATGAATTCAAACCCTCAACACTCAATATCTTTCTTTCCCCTTTTTCCTTTCTAATTCATCCCATTCACAAGAAGTGGATTCCCTTCATTAATACTCATCTATTTCAAAATAAGTATCATTTTAAATATTTGTAAATTTATTAAAAACATTGAAAACAATACAAATTATTAAGTTTCAAATCTACTTTTAATAGAGATTATAAATTAATATTTTATTATCTCTTCTTCTAATTTAATCATTTGCATTCTCTCTCTACTTAAATAGAGATATAATTAGAAAATATTAGTAATTGATGTTAGAATGACACTTATTGTTAAACAAAACAAGTTTTATAAAATGACACTTATTTTTGTTGTAATACTAATCCCCCGTCACAAAATGTAAGATGTTGTGATCAAATTTTTATCCCAAAATATAACATGTTTTGTTATTTTTTATGATTATTTTGTGTATTATTTTCAATATTATCTTACTTTTAAATAGGAAGAGAAGATAAATAGTTTACTTCCACATTTTCAAGAAAGAGTAAAATACATTCCTTCTCTCTCATTTTAATTATTTTGCATTAGAGTTAAGAGATATTTTGGGACGAAATTAGTAATAATAATGCATTTATTGCCAATAATATACACATGTGGGTGAATTTATATATATATATATATATATATATATATATATATAATCCGAAAGATGTACATTTGTTGCCAAATTAAATAGTATCTTTACCGGTACATTACCCAATCTCTCAAGACACTCAACCGTGTGCATTAATTCCCCACTTTTCTTAACATATGGCTATTCCTATTATCATAGACGTGCCATAGATTCACAATGATTATTATTATCATTCAACCTACCCGAGGTGATCTCTAGACTCTATTACTCTTCTTGTTGATGAAATAGTAATATTTGCATTATTCAAATCATTAATTATTAGTATTTGCCACTTAAATTAAACCATTAATTTTGTTATCCATGATCATGACCTAATTTAAGTTGATTTGATCAATCGTATATTTCATATGCAACATACTCTTCATTTTTATTTTTGAACAATTACGATACATAATTTGATATGCAAATTTATTATTCTTATTTATTTATTGCCATTTTTTTTTGTAGAAATACAAGAAAAAGTGATTTATTAACACAAACGGCAACATAAAATCATGGTATACCAGAACAATGTCCCTTCCTTTTCCTTCTAAAAAATCATTGCATGAATTGACATATGGCCACCATCTCATGGTTTACACTTCGAGCCGACCTCGAACCTGCCCAAAATCGAGCTTAAGCTCGAATATATTTTATTAACTCGAGCTCGAGCTCGGCTCGTCAAATTTTTAACCAAGCTCGAGCTCGAATAAAAGATAACTTTCGAGTCGAGTTCGAACTCAAGTTTGAGTTTGAATTATTTTTTAAAAATAATTTAATTAAAAAACAAAAAATGATAAAAGAATATAAAAAATATTTATTTATTTGGCTCGCTAGCGGCTCGACGAGCCACGAACTAACTAATTTTGAACTCAAGCTCGACTTGAATTTTTAACGAGCTAACTCGAGCTCGGTTCGAACTCGAATTTGACCGAGCAGTTCGACTTATTTGCAGCCTTAGTATACACATCTATTTATATAACTTACCTGCATATATCTCCAAAGCATTGTCTAATAAAAAGAATATACTTTCTCAATTTGGTATTACTCTTCATACTTGACTTAGCATAAAAATTAAAGATAATATTTGACATGATCACCATAATATCTTTGTTATTAATATAATAAAATGTAAGACCGTATGAACTAATGTAATTTAAATTTTTTAACTCAAGGAGATTGTTAATAGAATTTTGGATGAATTTAGTTTAATTTTAGGGCCAATATGAGTTTTTTTTTCTTCTTTTTTCGGAAAGTAATACAATACGAGTATTTGAATAAAACATATCCCTTTCCTATTTACTATGATTTTTTTAAAAACAAGTACTTTAATAGTTTAAAATGGAATGTCTAATTTCAATTAGCTACAAAAATTAAGTATATTTTTGCAATAATTAAGATTATTAAACTATCTTGATAATGTAATATATAAAAGTTTATTAAATTAAGGGAATTATTTGTAAAATTTCAAATAAAAGAATATTTTTAATATTTAAGAATTAAAATATAGATAAAAAGAATACACAAAAGATCAAGAGTAAGAGTATACAAAAGATGTTCTCACTAACTTCTCTCTCGCCAATTTTAGTGAACTTTCGACAAGATCAAAGCTCTAGCTTTTGTGAAAGCTTTGTTCTCGATCGAATTTTTCTTCTTTTGTTATTTTCTAGTATTTTCTCTTTTTTAAAGTGTTTCTTTTCTCTCTCTAGAGGTTTTTCTCTTCTCTATTTGAGATTTTTTTTTTTTTATGTTTTGTTCTGTGCAAAATAAATATTATCTGGTTTCTTTGTTTCAGTATTGCTCTAATGTAGCCAGAGCTGAAGACATAGCTGATATAGCTTTCCTGATGAAACTTAAATCCGGAACTCATTGGCAGCAGCACTTCTCTGTCAGCATCAAGAAGTTGCAATGGAATTTCAAAAATTTAACAACTCAATTCGATATTGAGGGTGCAATGGGCATATATGGTATCTTGTTTGGTTTGGTGACCATATCTGGAAAACATTTAAGGTTAAAGATGTTGAGGGTAGCTTTAGGGGTGCTAATGTATTTATTTGTTGAGGAATTCTTCAGTAATTATTGTTGTGTTGAATTCTCTATTTTGTATAGTTTTCCCATTTATTTTGATATAATTTTGATTACTATAGTTAATTCATCTATTTAATAATAATTTTTTATTTAAAAATATATAAAAAATCTGACTTACGAACTCAACAATTATAAACAATGAAGTTTTAATATATATATATATATATATATATATATATATAGACACACACACACACACACACACAAGAATTGGTCACACCATACAATCCACCGTGTAGTGGATGTAGTTAACCATTAAAAAAAACAAAAAAAACGATGGAGTTAACATGTGGAATAGCTTGCAGAGTGATCTACAGGACAGCGACATCTGGTGGCCTGGTTTCCAGTAAACAATTTCCTTTTTTTAAAAAATAATAAAAATATGGTAGCCAATAATTAGAATATTTCAACATTTTAAGTTCGATTTTTTTTTTAGTTTCTCTTGTCCTTTTAGGCCTGAAGTGCAAAATTTGAAATGCAGGATTTCATACTCTTTCTATCTAAAATTGAATATACATTTCTTAAAATAAGCATAATTGTCTATAAAGTTTCAATAATAAATTTCTCAAGAATAATTTGCATTTCACTTTTTTTTAAAAATAAAATTTTTTACATATCACTTATTCATATCATTCAGTACTATAATATCAAAGTCTTAACTTCTTTAAAATTAAAAATATTTAATTTTCATATTAAGTCAGATTAAGATATTATATTTTTGACAAGAGCAATAATAATTTTTTATTATGTAAATCTCATCTTAGCAAATCATATACTAAAAAAAAGTATAAATTTAAAAGTACAAAATATGATATATATATATATATATATATACATGGGTTTTTCTAACTTGTGCTCAAAAGCACATGCTAATATGGATAAAGCACTATATTTTTTAAAAATGCATTCTATCATAGATAATTATAGATTTTCTTAGATATTATTGTTGTAATATTTATTTTCCTAAATAAATTTATCTTAAATACAACCATATAAATCTATTCAAATCTTCAAACGTTATCTACATATTCATCTTTCTTCCACATTTCCTCCAAAAACAATTAACGCCTCCCTCTCTTTGTGCAGATTTCATTCTCCTCCACACTATTTATTTTATTTTATTTTCTTGAAGTAAAGCACAAGTTAAATTGAATTTTGAGTTTCAAGGGATTATTTGCTGTCATATTTTACTTGTGCCTTTGCATGGGGATTACTTTGAATTCCTCCCAAATATTTTCCACGAAGGTGGTGGTGCCGTGAAAATATGAAGATCCCCCCAAAACTCAAAATTAATGTGAAGATTGTGGATGATTTTAATTTTAATACGAAATTTAATTGTGATTTACTTTTTTTTAAAAAAGGGAGTTTTACATTTCATTTTTAGGAATAGTTTTTTTTCATTCTAATGAAAATTTAGTTAATTAATGTAGTTTTGTTTTTGAAGAGATATTTAATGTTATGAAACCAAAGAATTTAATTTGTACTTTCCAAGAAAATAAAATAGAAAAATAGTGAGGAAGAAAAGGAACATAATTTCTGCACAAAGAGATGGAGAGATTAATTTTTTTTTTTTGGGAAAGATAAATATATAGATAATCTTTGGAGATTTGACTATATTTATATGGTTGTATTTAATGTAAATTTATTTAGGTAAAAGTTACATGAATCATGCATATAACATAAAAAGATCATGTAATGTTAGGCCATGTATTTGGTTTCCATCATTTTCATTACAGGGTTTGCAACTTGCAAAAAATAATTGTTAAAATTATAAAGTATCAATCTCACAAACCCTCGTATCAGAAGTTTTACTATTTTAATGATGCATCAATTTCGTTTAATCCAATCTTCCTTTTTGTTTTCTCCCTCAAAAGATTAGTTGCAACATTCCACTCTTATTTTCAACTGCAAAGATGTTCTCACACCTTTATTACTATAATTTGGAATTCTAATCCATTGTGCTACAGAACATTTTGAATCTTGTGAATTAATTTAAACTTACTTGAAGTGGTAAAATGTTCACTTTCTCATATGTGGTCAAATTTCATCTTTATTAAACCATAACCCAATGCTACTTTCTCTTTGTACATGTAGTATAGATATATACATCAGGCTTGGGGAGCCAAATATAAAAAGGTGTACATAATAGAACTGTATTGAAAATTTTAAAAAGAATTGGAGGACAAAAGGAAAAAAATATAAGTTATTATTTTTTGTGAAAAAAAAAACAAATAAAAATTTTAATTGGGGACAGCCGCAACTGTGGACCTCTTTACTTCTGTCAGTGCATGGAGTCCATTGGCTGCAGAAATGAAAATATCCAAGGAAATGTATGTTGAATAACTAAAAGTGCCAAAATTTATGTGTTCTGTTTCTGAGTATACAAGTTCCTCAGTGTTTTAAAAGGGCTTAGCATGGAGTGCAGTTGCAAAGCTCATTCTCCCTGGTGATTATGAAGCACTTCATCTGATATAAATGACCAAAACTTGAATTTCTAATCAAGACATAATAAGGTAAGCAAGAACATAAAATTGAACAAGAAATCAAATGCAGAAATAGCATTTTCAAACTTTCTAAGAGATTTTAGTGAGTGAGATTTTTAGACTGATCATCCATGGTATATGCTACCAGAGATTTGGTGTGAGCTCATAGCTTCCGGCACATCATAAAACATATCTACATTTTACAATACTTTCAAGAATAGATGTTTTCTGATTCCATTCATTGGTTTCACAGGGCATATGAATCAATTTCATGCAAAATTTTTGGTGCCTACAGATGCTGTTTAAGATTCAAAAGAAAAAAAAAAAAGGTGGAAAAAAGAAGCCTGTGTTCTTGAAAATGCTTCTCAAAGAAAATCTCAAAACTTCTGCACAAAATATGTACAACTACATTTGGGGAAATATACTTGCTCTTATGGACTTGCAACAATTTCTTTAAGTCTTTGACTGAGTTCATTTAAATGCTTTGTTGAATTGTACTCCTCTACATCCAATAATTCTTCTGAGTATGTTCTCTGTAGAAATTTCTTACGATGCTCTCTAGGACATGCAGAGTCGCCATTGCCACCTCTTAGCACTTTTACAACCTGCAACAAGTGAAACATATGTGATCTCTTCTGGCTGTCAGCTGATTCATGCCTTCTTTCAGTACATCACTCTTTGCAATATTACATGCGAGATTAAATGCCTACCATGTACACGGGGAGAGAGAGAGAGAGAGAGAGAGAGTAGAGTGGAAAAAGAAAGAAACAGCAATTAGCAAGCAGCATGAGAGCAAAAGTAAGGAAATATCAAGCATTAGAACAATTTGAAAGATTTGGGAGGTAACAATGATGTTGCTGAAAGGGAAGAAATCAATATGCCCTAGTCTTAACTCATCCTACCGACCCTGCTGAACTCCTAGTAAATAAAAGAGAAAAGAAAAGGATAGTTATTGCCAGGATTAAGTTCATCGTTGACCTTGATATGCTTCCTTCTCAAAATCTATGTGAAAAATACCAAGTATATTTGGATCCTTTTAAGCTCTATGCATTTTTTCCTTGCTCTACTTCATTCTTTTCTAACAGAAATTAATTGTACTTGTTTAGCTTTTTTAATTCCATCAACATGCTAATCCATTAAAAAGAGATGGCCCCGATATTTCTTCTACAGCCCCAGAGTAGCCTCAGATGTTACACAAAGCCAATCCCAGAAAATAGTGAAGCTTCATAGGGTCTTTCTGTCTAGGTATAGATACTCTGCATCTTCACATACATATCTAATTTACTGAGCCTCTCTCTGAGACATTGCCATCCCCAACCATCACACTTCATTGAAGATGAGAGTAAGGTACAACAATGCCAGGCCATTCTGTCTATTGCCCTTCTCAAGGAGCCGTACAGTTGGGGCTTTTAAAATCGTTGCACCATTTGCAAATTTTTAAGATTTTTTCTTCACATCAGGACAGAACATGGATGACATGAAGATCATTTTGCAGAAAAGCATGTAACTAGGAATAAGCATCTGATGGTAAAGCCATTAATCTACAAAAATTGTGGACTAACTGAATTACTTGGATGACTATTCTGATGCTCATTTGGAAGATCACAATATCAAAACATAATTAAGCCATGAAATTTCAACACTATATAAATTTTGTGTCTGCAAAACTCTAGTTTTGAGGATGCATCTTCTTTTCTTTGTCTTTTGCATGGGAAAGACTCTGGAATTAAAACTGGTTATTTGCAGATAGAATTTATGACACCTACTGTTGAAGATTTTTCTTTTTCTCCAATTGTTTTGGAAAAAGCCACAAGTCTGTCAACTTACAGTTCTATGGTATCTCAGTTGTGAAAATATCAGGGGAAATAGAACTCTTATTGGAAAAGTTAGAAAAGAAAATACTTGCCTGGTTCATTCGAGGCCTCAGAATTGAATTATCTTCTATGCACAACGAGGCAGCCAAAACTGCACGATCCATCTCCTCCAGATTATAATTATTAACAAGAGAAGGGTCAACCAGTATGTTGAGATCATTATTCTTGAGCAAAGGCTTTGCCTGCAATTCAACAAAAACTGTAAGCAAAAGGAATTTGACATGTGTTGAGGGCAATGAGAATACTTTACTGGAGAATAATTACCCAAAGCACAAGGCTAGTCTGTGATTCATCCAGGGCTTGCCTTCCAGTTATGATTTCTAAAAGTAAAACTCCAAAAGCAAATACATCAGTTTTCTCATCCACAATCCCATGCATGAAGTACTCTGGAGCAAAATACCTGTCAATCATGAACAGATGCATAAATAATAGATGAAGTGATCATAATACTGAACTTTTAAAATCAGACTTCTGTGCTTACAGACCCGAATGTTCCTTCAAACTTTGACACATTGTGATGAGTCCACTGTTTCGGTAGCCACTTAGCTAGGCCAAAATCACAAATCTGGATTAAAATTGCCTAGCTTAGTCATTCGAATAAATAAATATGTGCTTAGAAAATAAAAAAATACACAAAATAAGATGGTTATATATAGCAAGAGGTCATTAGAAAATATTGTTTTCTCTTTGCAACTTGTCACAATAATAGAAGCTGGTCATGAAGACAGAGACTTTCTATATGGCTGCAAGCATAAACTTGAAAGAAAAAGGGTATAATATTCAACACCTTCACATGGAGTTCACTTTAACCTATGCCAATGGCAAAGGAACTAAAAGCAAAATGATTGAAGATTGGAGTAACAGACAATTCAAGCTTTTCTGCAAAGCTCACGTTATAAACCCTTTTATAATCTTCGACATTTCCTAAACATACAGCTGAGAAATAATGAGTCTGTAAAGTGAAAAGCATTCCTGAATACCCTGTATTACAACCACCTATTTAGGCGGATATGATTCTCATGTGAACATTTCAGGCCTAGCCTGCATAAGGTGAATACTATTGACATGACTTTTGCTGAAAATCTAAAAAACATGATTTGGATGGTGACATAATCTAATTTACTAATTTTCTTTGGACAAAATTACTTCCTCTTTTGTAGTATTTGATTTTCATCTAAACTGAGCGCAGTTCACCACAAATATGAATTCTTACATGTATAAGTTCAACACAGTATGATTTTTACAGTTATTAAGGGGATATTATGAATCGCTAAGTATTGCATAGCAACTCTAGTATTTCAAGATGTAAGGAAAACTAAAATTGTCCTACTGCAGGGCTTAAAATACATAATTAATTCACTGGAGCATTGAGAAGGTACTTTACAACTTCTATTTTTTGTGTGAAGAATTTCAAGCTATGCGTGGGTTTCACTTTATGTATATATATATATATAACCAGAACAAAAATCCTCTGAAAAGAAGTGAGAACTGATTGGAGTATGTGATGATCAAGTGGACACTTTAGTTAGAAATGTATTATGTTTATGAATCTTCTGGGAAGTAACCTAAAAGCATGCATGTGTCCATGTAATTAACGAGAGAGGGATATGAAACAGAAGGCAATATAAGAGGGGTTTTCTCTCCATTTGATTTGCATGCACATGTCATATTTATGCGAGTGAATCACAACTATATAGAATAATTAGAAAGATATTGAATAACTGCAACTTGGGCCTCCAAGTAATGACAGCGGGGGCTGGGACCCCCACCTAGCCCCATCCCCATTTAAACCGTGGAATCCCAGTCCCCAACGGGAGATGGGTACCCACTTTACTTGGGTTTTTTGCCCACCTACGTTATCATGCAAATCACCTTACTTGGTTTAATCAAATTAGCTTTACACAAGTTTAAGAGATAGGTTTAGTGAGATACAGGTGCAAGCAGAGCTGGTTACATTTCCAAAATCCTCTTATGCGATAAGAATTCACAAGCACCATAAGTTAATTAACTAAAAAGAGTAGAGCTGGTTACCCGCCCAGTCCCCAACGGGGGGCAGGTACCCACTTTACTTGGGTTTTTTGCCCACCTACGTTATCATGCAAATCACCTTACTTTGGTTTAATCAATTTAGCTTTACACAAGTTTAAGAGATAGTTTTAGTGAGACACAGGTGCAAGCAGAGCTGGTTACATTTCCAAAATCCTTTTATGCGATAAGAATTCACAAGCACCATAAGTTAATTAACTAAAAAGAGTAGAAACAGCATAAAGCGTTTCTGTACTCTTTTTTTCTTTCAGTGTCACCTTTCACAAAGATAACCCAGTAATAAAACAGAAGTCAGCTCCATGGACCACTGGGATAGTCTAATTTTTGGAAATTAATGTTTGAATTCAGCTTACTTAACTTTTGAAATGCACTTCCAAATGTTTCTCCTACAGAATCCTTTCTTTCATTGTGGCAATCTGTCATGATATTCAACTCCAATAAATAAGTATTTTACCTTTATGGGGTAAAATATGAATTGCTATCTCCAGAAACAAAACAAAAAGGGATTCAACCAAAGTACAAGGATGTGAGGCCGTTGGGTTCTCCTGTATCATGTTTAATTTTTGGGAGAAATATCTTGCACCTAAAATGTTATCTTTTACAAACAGAATCCAAGGCAACCTATTCCATAGGTTTTCAAAAAAGAGACATAGATAGCTTGAAGTTGCAGAACTAAAGCATATAGAAGTTATTTGCCTCAGCATATGTTATGTATCCTTATTCCACTGGCAGTAGAAACATGAAAATGTTTCCTAGTTTATGAACAGAGGATAAACTGAGTTCATAACTAACCTCTTGAAAATTATATTTGTGGCTTAGGTTAATAGTCATCGGCATTTCCACAAGGCTCTTTGCAAACATAATAGAAAATGCATGTGTACAAGGATGGAAGGATGATTTGCAAAAGAAGTTCTTGCAGTAATAAAGCCCATAATTAATAACATGAACAATTTCCTGATGTGCTTAGAAAGTAACTTTTTTCTCATTAAGATTGCTAAATGCATGGACAGCAGGTGGCACAGTCCAAATTTATTGACGGCCTGCCTTTTGGTGGAGACAAGATATGGGAGTAGAGTACATTTTCCCAAGCAATAAATGAAGTCCTCTACACTTTTGGATTGAATAGCCTAATTAATAGCTACAAGTTCCTTTTGCCACGATGAGCACTTGCTTTTCTGGTTCTTGTTGCAGTTGGGAACATTCTTAGTTGACTAGTTTTAATAAATATTTCCATAATCATCACCATATCACCATATTTTCTGTAACTAGTCTTAAAATGCTCCTTGATGCCGACTAAGTTTCCATTAGTATCTAATAATACAAGATTTCTCATATAGTATCTTGGTTACCTAAGGTGCCCTTTCTGCTATTTATCTAATGATGATCTCAACTAAAGCTAGTCTATATGACTGCCATAATTTTTTAATGATATGTTCAATTTGAATACTGAAGTTCATTAGAATTGTTGCATGACAGAATCCTTAACATCTCCAAGAGATGCCACAGATCCAATTAAGAAAAGTGAACTGAATAGGAAGGTAAATGTGGACAAGCATATCCATACCGAGTAGTATAATTATGGAAGTTAAATAAGCAAAAATGATTTGAATGGTAAAAGGATCATATGATGAAGGAGGAGCGTGGCTCTTTTTGAGGTTTAAATCCTTAAAAACAAGGACTTACAACTTGTGAAGAATCAAATGCCAAACACCAAGTATGTTACATGAGCGGTCTAAAGAATAGACAATGTACTTGTAAACTTTGATTAATTATGCATTCAGTTAACTGACTCTTCAAGTGCCATGACAAACAATGTATCGATTCTCACAACTACTTATCAATTTGTGGGAAGGTGTAACTGATATCACTAGTAATATCTCATCAACTGGTATTTATGCCTTTGATTCATACTTTTATGTATGATTTTTTACGTTCATCAAATGTATAAACTGACATGGCTGACCTTTATTTGCAGCAACTGACTTCAGCCGCACAACCAATAGATATTAACACAAATCTACCATTTTAAGGTTTTCTTATAGACTATGATTTCAAGGGACTTGATCCTATTATGGCAAAATCAACCCTAATAACAATATAGCATTTGCATTAGAAACCAATCTCCCAACTTAGACCTCTGCAAAAAATGGATAGAGTGGACATGTAACCTTCTGATTAAAAGTAATTCTAAAATGCCATTATTGAGTTTAAGGAGACAGTTATTTTTCCTTCTTTTTTTTTCCTCACAGAAAATATTAATAAGCTAATATGAGAATACATCATTCAACTACCAAGATAAAAGTTGTTTTCTAAGAAGTGTCAAATACTCATCTCATTTATAGTTTCTCTTTCTACTCATATTTCCTGTTTTATAGGAAAATAGAAACAGTAAGCAAGCAACTGCAGTTTGTCCAAACATGTTTGGGTAAAGAAAATGGGCTAAAGAGAAGATATAGCCAGTATTCCTGAAATCACCTATTCATAATTTCTGGGCTGAAAACTTCGTATTCATACAGAGCCTAGATTAAAATAAGTGGCACAAAGTTACAAAAGGACTTGACACTTGCATTAAGTTGAAATTCAAGTTTTTTAAACTGTTTATGTTTTAGGAGTATGAGCTAACTTAAGTTCACAAAGAAACATGAAAGCCATGCTCTTGTTAGTGGGTGCTCATGAACTGTTTCTAGAACCACTTAAGTTATGCCAATAAAATAACGCCACTAATTGGAACAATCAGAGAAGGTACCTAATATAGCTATAAATTCACATTTCCAACTTCAAACACTCCTTAGTTTATTGTGCATTTCTTGTTGATCTTGTAGTGGTCACAAAAATAACATCAATGGAAGTTACATAAACAGAACATTTGAACCTTATTCTATCTACTTCCGTTATCCTTTTTCTTCTTTCTTGTGTTTCCTTCACGGATGGCTTCTCAGGAGATTTGTGAATAACTTTCTTTTCAAAGGAAAAAGGAATTGAAGTGTTGATTATTAATTACATTATACACTTGAGGTGGGTCCTTATTCTTTCCATATACTATATTGGTAGGGTATGCTTAATGATAAAATATCCTGAAATTTACAAGTTGAAAAAGAATAATAAAGAACATGCTAAATAAAGTTGTAGAAGAAATCAAGACAAGCTCAAAGAAATGGCTTTCAAAAAAATGGCACGAATTTTTTATTTGTAGGTGGAAACTTCTGATGTTATCCAGAAGTTTATGGCTACCTATATACTGCAAGTTCAAGCTAACCTCACAGACTGCATCATAAAATCCTCAAACTGCAAGATCATTCCTATTAACTTAAATGATTCTCCAGTTCATAAATTAGCTGCAGAGTAATGATAATTGATGCACAAAGAAAAAAATAAAGTAGAAAAAAGATTAGAAAAAGGAAAAATTTCTATAGAAATCATCTCTTTCTTTTGAACATGTTCAGAAGGATACTTATACCTGAGGCTCAAAATCCTCCGTCAGTAGGATATTATCAGCTTTTATGTCTCTGTGAATAATTCTCCTTTGACAATTTTCATGCAGATAAAGTAAGCCATCAGCTGTCCCCAGTATAATCTTATACCTAACACCCCAATTCAATGTCTCCTTAGACCCTGAAAGAATAAAGGGAATAAGAAAGCATATTGTTCAAAGTCAATAGGGTGTTACACAAACTAATAAGGATAAGTCAAGAAACAATAGAACAAACCACGAAGGAGTGATCCTAGACTTCCTAGAGAAGACAACTGAAGAACAAGGTAAGTCCCTCCTTCGACTCCATAACCCACCATCTTAGCTGTATTACGATGATTTACGTGTGCTATGATGCCAACCTCAGATAGGAAACTGATTGTCTGATCCTCTGATGTACCCTTATTGAGCCGTTTAATTGCTACAAGCTGCCCATTTGGCAAACAACCCTTATAAACCTCAGCATAACCACCTTTACCGATCAAATTTTCTGCGTGACAGAAACAAAAAATGCATAAAACAGCCTCTTAACACTAACTTCCTATGGAGTAGTCTTTAGCAGAATGAGGGAATTGGAACAGGTAAAGAATGGTAAAGGGATATAATTCTCTTGTGGACCAAGAGTAAACATTCCAGACCTTGGCTAAAGTTGTTGGTCGCAGAGCGGAGGTCAGATAGAGTGAAGTTCTTCCAAGCAGAGTTGTTGGGGCATACATTTTGCACATGTTCTCTTGAACTCATACTCTTTCTTCTTGGTATTTTTGGCACAGAAAGAGAAGGAATGGAGGTCAACCGATATATTTTAGGCCCCCTCCAGAGTTTCCAGAATCTGTGCCAGCGATGCGATACCCGTGAATTGGACATGTTGTTTTCAGGATATGAAGATTGAGTTTTTGGAGAAGTTGGTTGATTCTCCAAACCATTAGTGCATGCTTCTAGAACTCCTCTGGGAGAGGACTCATCATTTTTCTCCTTTCCAAAATCAAAACATCTCATATCTGCAGCAAAAGCAATTGCTAGAGATTAGCATACCCTACGCTCATGTGAGGATAAAGAGCACAAGAAACAGATAATATTTAGGGGAATTCAGAGAAAGAAATCTTGTCAAGCTACCTTGAACAGAGCCTGAGAAAGGAAAGAGACAGGTAAGTTTTTTGCTTCCTCCCATGGAACCTTTACTTTCTAAGATTCTTCCTGAAGCATTGCTTACATCTCCAGTAGTTCTACACAAGAACCACTAGGTTAAGTAAAATATACCTTTCATAGCAATAATGAAGTGAACCAAGCTTAAACATTATGTGTGTTCTAGCTAAGATATGAAGTGCAAATCAATTAGATGTAAGCAGACAAAATGAGACTTGATACACATCATCTGAGAATAAAACAGAAAGAAATGTTTCCAATAGCAGGGAGAAAGAAGAAACTTATCATAAGTAGAAAATGGTGATGAGAGATATCTCAACAATCAAGAAACTCTAATCAGATTCAACCTTATATGTTTTGCAGAAAATGTCATTTACTTAAAAAAAGAGATTTATCCTGATATGCGATTACATTAATCTATAGAGGCAAACATGTGTCAGAAGAAAAGAAAAGGGTAGGGGGGCATGCAACAACCACAATTTCTTTCTCTTTTTATAATAGGACCACCACAAACTTAATTGCCAATAATGTCCTATGAAACATGAAGGAGATCCATAGCTGTACCCTGCAAACTCCAGTATAATTTCGGGGGCTGTAAACTTCGGATCTCTTAAAAATAAGGATCGCTTAAGATAGCCATGGTAAGAATATCCATATGCAAGATAGGACAATAAATGCGCTGACCTTGAACTTCTTCTTGGAAAGTATCTATGTTAAGATGCCATCGATACTAAATTTTGTAATATAATTAGTTCAAAGACTACCATGACCAGATTTCCTGACATCCCTTTATTAAAAGATTGATGGAAAAGCATTGCAGAATTGCAGGAAAAAAAAATGAAGGTAAGTAAAAAATTCACTTCTTCCAACAACTAGCTTTACCTGCATGCCAAGAAGCCCAAAAAGAGGGAATGCATTGATCAGAACATGCAGTTCACACATATGATAAAGATATGGAGGAGACAAATTGAGTCGCTGATGCTTAGATAAATTGACAGTAACAAGTACCCAAACAATAAAATACTAGCAGGTTAATTATCACGAAATAGATATAAGTACCTTATAAGTATCACCTCCAAAATGAAGAGATATGGTTAGTTTTCAATCCATATGGAAATATGTTCTACAACTGAAACAGTGACTTAGACTAACAGCAAACAACAATGTGACCACAAGAGGAAAAAATACTTGAGGCCACAAAAATGATTGCTTTTCAGGAAATCCTGCTACATGTAGTGCTCCATCATTGTCAAACTGTTCATCTTTCCCCTAATTAAAAACTTGAGTACCCATACTTGAACATTTAGCAAATCCTGAAAATGCTCCAGAAACCTAGACCTCCTAAATCTATTTCCAGCCGAATAAGAATTCCAGCCACAATTGAAAATAGATCATAAAGACTGCACAATTACCAAAAGTATTTTCATTTTCTTTTTCTACTAATGAAGGCAAAATAAATGGCCTTTTCACCTATTCTAAATGCATAACTCCAAATTGTAACTACTTTCAGGAATACTCAATACATACCCTTATCTTGAGATGTTCTCCCCAACAAATATGCAATATTCAAATGCATTCACATGCACACTTTCATAAATTAAGAAAGAAACTGATTAAGACTGGATGAGCAACTTGAAGGGAAACTTATAAATGAAAGCACTCAAACTTTGCTTTGGAGACTTCATTGAAAGAGCAGAGCACATACACAAAGCTGATCTTATAAGGTAAAAAGATAACCAAATCTTAAAACAATGTAAAGGTCCATGTTTGTTAATCACTACATAAAACCATCTAAAACACACTACACATAGCAGCCACATCAAATTCTACTCTCTCATTTATTTCAGAGCAGATTCGTGACACAGTGTATAATTAGCAAGAGAATCAGGTACCAAAAAATAAATAAAAAAATTTTTTTTTTAAAAAAAACATGATCAAAGGGTTTATAATCATTCATGGTTGACTAAGAATATATATCAGTGTCACCTAGATTTCAATAACAGAAAAAAAATGTTGAGATTTAGAAAAGGGGGAAAAAAGGTAAAGCAGCAAAAACATTCTAACCCAATACAAACGAGTTCTTGTTTTATAATTTTTTAAAAAGGTGTTCTCACACAAAGCTACTTAAAGATCAGATTAACACCATAAGAAATCTTGAAACTAACTTTTGTACTGAATCTACAAGGGGAAAAAAAAAATTCAGAACCCACCTTTCAAAAATTTGAAACCAAACCTACACTGATGAACTTGAAGTGAACAAGTTCTTTGCTATTTAAATTTCTGAGCATAGCAAGTAAGGCAAGCTGTCATTAACTCTTAAAAACCGCCCCAGAATCCAAATAAATGAGCTACTCAAGAAGGGATAGAAACCCACGACTAATTACAATGCAGGCGCATACTTCCAAATCAAAACAACTGAGAAGGAAAATGCATTAACTAAAGCAAGGAAAATTTCAACTCTAAAATGTAGAAGAACAAAACGTGGGCCTAGCAATTTATACACAAATCGTATGCTTACAACGCACAAAAGCAGGAAAAACTTAAACAACATTCCAATATACAATTCCCCAACAGAAAAAAAGAACTTACTTTGGACGAGGAGGCAACGGTTCAGGCCCCTGATAGAATTCCATGAAATTGTAAAGAAACAGAGGAGACAAACCACAAAAGATGATGATCATATGATGAATAAACAACAACAACAACAAGGGACAGTTGAATTTAAGTGAGCGTTGTGAAATGTAGATATTAGAAACAGGGCTCCTTCATTAAATTATCAAAATTTTCAGCCAAGTTCGTAAGAGAATCCAAACGGGGTATGCTTATATAGCATTACAAATCCATTAAGTTTTTTCCATCAATGTCATTATCTTTACAAATCACTTTCATACGGATTCTTTTTCCTCCTTCAAACAGAGTCACACAGAGCAAAAGGAGACAAAGAAGGAGAAAAGGGGTCGCTGAAAAAAAATTAGTTTTAGTACAAAAATATGGTCCGTAGGGAATGGGACAGACAGAGAGAGAGAGAGGCAAAAACAGCAAAAAATGCTGTGCTCCGACTTGTACTCTTAGCCTTTGCTGTTTCTTCTTTATCTCAGTTTCTTCAAGGCCTAGAAGTGAACGTTGGAATTTGTACTGGTAATATTTATTCATCAACACAAACCAAAAGGTCAAATGGAGGGCGCATGTGTCCTTGCACTTTGTCCTTTGCTAACATTTTCTTAAAGATTCTTCCCTTTCTGGATTTCAAATCATCAATTTTTATTTTTTTTAAGAAAACAAATCATCACTTTTTGTGTATTCATATAGTGCAGTGTGCAGTATCATTTCATTAAAAATTGAATTTCTTTTTCAAGATGAAAAGAAAAATTCATTTGGATAAGAAATTTTTTCCATAATGATATTAGTGGATAAATATATGGACTCACTTAATTTTAAAAATACTCTTTTCATTTCTTTTTATAAAAATGCATTACACAAACTCTTTTGTTTCTAATTGTAAGATGTTTTATTAATTTTTATAACTATTGCATATATTATTTTTAAATTTACCTTCTATTTTATTAGAGAGATAAAAAAAAGAACTAATACTTTATTTTTTCAAGAAATATTAATAAGAATATATAAAAAAATAAAATAATTTATTGTTACATGTGAAATTACTTAATAAAATATATTAAGTGAATCCACTTACATAATTACTATACCCAAAAAAAAAACCTTTAGCTTTCTTTTTAATTGAAAAAATGTCGTGGGACAACTTTAACCTTTTAATCTTTCCTTTGTTTTAAAAAAAAAAGTTCAAGTAAAGGGCAACTTTAACTTTGAGAAAAAGGTTCTTTAAATACAACCCTAATTTTAAATAAAAGATTGTACTATGTTATTACTTATTGTTAGGCCTATCAATTAACCGAATATACCTGGTTTTGGACCTCCATTTGACTAGGTGGATACACCTTGTTTCATGGTCAGACCTAAACTCAAACTCTATCAAATCTAATTAGTTTTTTAATAAATAGTTTTGACTTCGATCTAAGTTGTTAAACGCTAGATATGTAGTCTAAAAAAAGTATATAATCTCTTCCTTATATTTAAGAAGGAAGCAATGATGAACGGATAACGAGTACTACTAATTATGGTGAGAAAATTTGATTTGCAAAAGAAGAAGAAATTTTTAAAAAACAAAGTATAAATTCTTCTTAAATTCTTTGTATAGTTCAATTTTTTCTTTTCTTGGTATAATACTATAGAGTTTAGAGATGCAATACAATGCATAGACTCAGGTTTGAATCTACATGTTATATACTTAATGATTAATTGGGTTGGATTTGAATTATTATAATTTTTTATGAAATTTAATATAGAATAACTCATTTGAATATGTTTTTAAATCTATATAATATTATAATATGATTTTGACAATAATTTTGAAGTTAAATGATTTTTTTCTATATCTAATTTTGTTATTCATCGTTGATAAATTATTATGACTCGAAAAAGTATCTTTTAATTAAAATAAAATAGATACATTAATATTTTCTCTTTTCATCTCCATTGAAAACGAGAGTTGAACAGAAAATGGGGATGAAAGTTAGTTGGGAGATATGGGGGATCTTATTAATGCTCTTTTTTTCTTTCTTTTTTTTGTGTGTGCTTGGTTGAAAAATAGTGAAATGAGTCCTTCACAAGCTGCACATTACTAATGTACCTATCTTCTCAATTATTCAAAGGGCACTATGGGAAAACACTCTTGCAGCATTCAATTTTCGATTTAAAATTTTAATTTATTCTGATATATCTCGAACATAATCAAATAGAAGCAATTTTTTTTACAAAATTGAATCAAACTGTATCAAAATGTTCTTTCACATATATATATATATATATATATATATCATAAACAAAAAATACTAATACCTTAACATTGAATTTCACATTTTTTAAAAGGAAAAAAAATACAATTTTGGTTTTCCTCTAATTAACATTTGCCAACTCATTTTTGCTCTCCAATGAAATCTATAATTATATTATTTCATTTGACAATGATGCTTTAAATTTGACATATTAATGAAAAACCACAAAAGGAATAGGTGTAATTTTCACAAGATTCTTTCATAGTACGCATATTTTCAGATGCAAATATACTTTTTTTTTTGATAATTAAGATACTCTAATTAAAGAAAAAAGACAGATTACACATGAGAAAAAAATCTCATGATAACAGAAAAAATAAATCACCCAAAGATACAAGAACAATAAAAGTAAAATAAAACAAAACCCTAATAATCTTGTTAGATGCAAAACCTTTTTTGTTTTTTTATGTACCCTATGCATTTATATTATTTGTCATGAGGTGGTTGGCCCACTTATTAGTTAGTGTAATTATCACTCTCTCTCTCTCTCTCTCTCTCACACACACACACACACACACACACACATATATTCTTATTTTTATTCAAACTTTGAATTTTTTCTCTCTTTTTATTTTCTTATTTTCTTCATTATACATAAGGACTGAACTTGAATCTGAGTAAATATATTTTAACTAATTGGGCTACTTCATTGTCACCTTCTTTAATTAACATATTTCTTATTATTAGTGTTTACATTTTTTTTTACTCACCGTTTTAAATTGATAGACTTATTTAATTTTTTATATTGATTAAAAAAATATTATTAATATTATTGAAAATGTATATTTTTTATATTTATAAAATACCCTTATCATTTACCATTACAATGTGAATTTAATGTATTTTTTATATATAAACAATCTCATTTTAAATAAAAATATTTTGATCAACAAAAAAATTAATAAGAAAAGTAATCTATAATTTAAAATAAATAATTAAATAAAAATAATTCTATTAAATTTTTATTTAATTGGAACAGAATGAAGGAGTATATTGCATGGATTATCTCATAAAATTGGAATAAGCCCCTTGAATATGGTAGGGTATTTCCTCATGGTTAAACAATCTTCATATTAGCTATTATTATTATATAAACATCAAGCTATGTTATTTTTTCCCTTAAATCAAACAAAGTTATATTTTTTTGTACAATTAAAAGTACCAAACTCGCATCTTTCTACTGTTTTGGAAGCATTAGACGACCTGTTTCTGACCTTATTCAATCTTATTTGACAAGAGTCTTCATATACACGCGTGTGTATATATATATATATATATAAATTATTTTTTTTCATTTGAAACACTAATAACTATTTTAACTAAAATACTATATTAGGAACGATTTTCATAGAAGTATGTTAAAAAAGTCGTCTACCATCTTATATTTAGGGACGGATGAGTATTATTTTCAGAAAATAGCCAACAAAACAGTTTTTATTTTTATTTTAAAGTCTAGACAAACCAAAAATAAAAATGGCCTAGTAATTTTGAACAGAGGAGTAAGTGATTTCTCGAAAATGGAATAACTTAACCTCCACAAGGGAGAAATGAGAAGTGATTTGTTCTATAGAATGGTATCATTCTATTACTATCTTTAGTTCTTAATATGTGTTTTCTTTTAGACACAACTTTTCTTCTCAAAATATATATATTATTTGTAGGCTTCAATGAGTATAATATTTTTTTAATGCTTTTCGTTACTTGGCTTTTGCTCTCTCTTTAGGTAATTTGATTCACAAAATGCAAAATTTTAAAAAAATTTAATTCATATGCAGAAGTTTAAAATGACTCATATATATATTTTTTTAAAAAAAGATAAAAAATAATAAAAATACGTAG
The DNA here is from genome assembly GCA_019593545.1 of Apocynum venetum. Classification (NCBI taxonomy): domain Eukaryota; kingdom Viridiplantae; phylum Streptophyta; class Magnoliopsida; order Gentianales; family Apocynaceae; genus Apocynum; species Apocynum venetum. The sequence continues at coordinate 3,369,276 of SRSM01000149.1, forward strand.
GAAGGAAAAAAAATAAAATAAAATATAGTGGTTAGTTGGAGAATGTTTCTTTGTCTGGTTTGCATATGTTCCAAACACAGAAACAATGAAATCAAAATAGTAAATTCTACATCAGAATCTTGAATCTGTTTTGTCCCATTGGTAGGAAAAAAAAAAAAATGTTTTGGCAAATGGTCACTTTCGAATGATACTTTTATCCGACAATATTTCGTGGCTTCAACGTTATTCGATCAAAATTGGTAATCATATATATATGGTTATTATTATTATTATTATTATTTTCTGAGTAGTTTCATATTGTCCTTTTACAAGGTTGTTTCATCTTGAGAAAGAAGGTTAATCAAATATAATTTGATGCAAAAAAGATTGAGAGCTAATTCCAAGTTTCATTTGTCGGTTGGTCCATGTTTTGCCATATGAGATATAAATTTTCAGTGTTTTTTGCTTTCAATTGCTTGAAGTTTTAGACATAAAAAAAGTGATAGCAAAATAGATTTGATTACTAATATGCACTAAATGATGAAGACTTTTGGAGAAAGACTAAGCATTGATCATAACAATTTGCGAGTATATTTAGAACATCTCTTATTTTTATTGGATAACCATAAGAACACAAATTATGAATTTAGGTAGAACATTTTAAGATGAGATATGTTAATTATTTTTTTCTTTCTTTTTAGTCATTAATTACTAATTAGTCTTGCTACTGATCAGTGAGATGGCATCAGAATCCATGGCATTTTTGGTGTAAAAGATTTTGACATATAATATTACATTCTTCTATCGGAATTGAATATATATATATATATATATTATTTTTTTTTAAATACCTGAAATTAAATATTTTTTCTCATAAAATAAATATATTTTCAATTAAATTAATAATATCTTTAATTTGGAAAATTTATATTTCATTATCTCATGTGATTCTACCACAATCACATTAATAACAAGAATAACATAGTAATACCATTAAAAATAAAAACTTTTCTTATTTTTTGTTTTAAATAAAAAATGCGCATTCCACTCCAAAAAGGAGTACAACTTTTTTGTTTTTTTCCCCTGAAGGACCTAATTGCATAAGACTTTTATTCTAAGTGAGTCAATGTCCACTCTTAATTGTTTCAAAGAGGCTTAGCATTCACCAAAATATAATATATATATATATATATATATATAGAATATTTATTTTTTAAGTTTAATACATTTTTAATTCAAAGTTCTACTTAGTAACCTCCTTATTTAATGGATTCATATTTTATTAATAAATTAGTTTTAGTAAGAACCATAATTTACTTAGGATAAAACTCTTCTTTAGTTTTTGTTCTAAATTAAAAGGGAAAATCAGTTTTCCACGAAGGGAGCACTTTTTTTTTTTTTTTTGAAAAGCTGAAATATTATTAAGAGCCATACAGGAAAAAAACCACCTGGAGGTAGGAAAGGTACAAATACAGTCAGACCTGTCCACCAAGCTATCCAAAACCTATCAAAGCAGGAAGGCCCTGAGAGAAGATTACAAATTGCATAATTAACAACATGACAAACCAAAGGTCACAAACTCCGTCTCAGAACACCTGTAGAAGATGGTCCTCTCAGAGCAAACGAAGGGAGCACTTATGGCACATTTGGTTGACATTCCCCGCCCCCCCCCCCCCCCCCCCCACCAATTATTGTGCCTTTCTTTCATTTTCTCTTTTATGGCAACAATATTATCTCCAATGTCGATATTAATGTAAAGAAAAGAAAAAGACATTGTTGTCAATTACATCATAGCGTTTTTCTTTTTTATTTTCCTCGAAGAAATGGGACTTGAATTCTTTGTCTTTTCATACCTACAGACGTATCCATACTGATGAATTTGCTTGATGAGACTAGACGAGCCATGCTTCATTATTAGAAGGAAAATTCCTATCCTGAAACACCTAGATCAGAAGATGATAGGATTTAATAATATAATGGAATTGAATTTATTTGTTTGAAAAATTGAACAAAATGTCAAAATGAAAAACATATGATATATATAGAGATTGTTATTTGATAAAAAAAAAAACTTTCTTCTTCAACCTCTTAATCGTTATTTCACTTCTTCTTCTATACTTATCAAATTAAAAACTTTTTATTATTCTTCTTCAAAACTAAGAATGGAAGGAATTTCAACACCAAGAACAAAGACACTGCAACACCTAGAACAAAATGTACTTTTACAAATATTTATCACCAAGGATATTAAAAGTCATTGATTTTTTTTGTAGGACTAACATTGGAAACGATAAATCCAATATTGAAGTTGCAATTGAATTGGGGAAAATGTTAATTTGTCATAAGATTAATGTAATATATGGAGAAGATAATACTGGATTAGTCGGTATTGCTACTCAAACAGTACATAAAGATAAGTCTAAAATGAAAAGTGTTATTTCAATTCCTTTAAAACCTTTATATGACAGAATAGTGAGAATATGATGCAAAAAATATGATACGTTCATAGTATTACTAGGAGGATTTGACACGTTAGAACAAATGTTCAATATTATTTATTGGTTAAACTTAAATTTGCATAACAAACCTATTTGTTTGTTGAATGTCAACAATTTCTTTGGTTTCTTATTGATATTTCTTGATAAGATGATTGAAAATATGTTTCTAACATCATTTTCAAGAAGACTTATACTTTTAGCAACCATTTGTTTGAGTTGATGTCCAAATTAGAAACTTTTGTTCCTATCGTCGATCATGTAATACATCTGATTAATTGGTCCATTCCAAGTATCTCTATTCAAAGTAACAAGTGCAAAAATGAAATAGATGAACTTGATTTGGACCTACTATTGTAGCTATGTGCAATCTACCGGATCAATCTATTTTGGCCATCTTAATCATATTATCTTTCAAGTGAACAATGTATTTTCTTAATGTATTATATAATGATAAATATTATTTCATGTATATACAGGTACAAAACGGGTTTGAAGCGGGTACGAATATTGGTGGATATCCACTAGATACAACACTTTCTCCATTCCCACAAAAATCCATAATTGAAACTCCATACACAATCCATTCTCTGCTTATATCAAGTAGTCTCTATACCCACCGTGTTGGGTATGACCCGGGACCCAACTAAACCCACCTTTGTGATATCCCTAAATTGAGGTAGAAGGTTATCATTGGGTGTTGATAAAGGCTTTCGTATTCTGAATGTGAGGCCACAATTGGTTCTTTTCTTGAATATTCCTATATTCAAACATATCAACGATTGAGTTCTCTTTTATGACCATGATAACTATACTGGGTATACCAGAATAATGCATGGAAATAGAAGTGCAAGCTCTATCTTTAGCACCGTTGACTTGTCTAGAACCTTCTAAATTTACGACTTCGGGGTGGAAGTGGTGTTAGAGTCTTTATGCTAGTGTTGTTTAAGGAAGATAATGCGACTTTAGTATAGTTATTAGATTGCGTTTGTTTGAATGTTTTTTTGTCATACTTGTATTAGTGTGTGTGTTTTTTTTTTATTACAATGAGATATGAGTTTTTACTTATAATATCATATGTGTAATTTGTTTTTCTATTTTAATGCTGATTAAACAAAAAAAACTAGATGTATTTTTATGCAATTTTATTATGTTATTTGTGTTTAATTTCATTTAAGTTATGTTATTTTATGATTATTTTACATTTCCTATTAATATTTTTTTGTTTGTAGTGTTTTTAGATATTTATTGTATTTTTATAAAAAACAAAAACTACGGTGGATGACATGTGGCAATGCCATGTGTACATGAGAAGCCTCATCAGGTGCTTCGTCAACACAGGGAGCGAATCATACAACGACACGTGAAACTCGACTTTTAGAGATGCGAGAAACAAATGGCAAGAACATGTGTCACGCGTAGAGGATGGCAACCTGACTGAATCTGGATGCATATCTCCTTTGGCAATGGCGAGACACGTGCCAGTACGTGCAAAACGGATGATGATCCGTGTGTCAAACTTCGGACAAATCAGATGGCGGCATATGACATAGATGGTGGCTGAAGAAAGGCGCAACCAATTAGATGCGCGACATGTAGCGGCTGATATAACTTTTTACACTTTACGTGTTTTGTCCCAATTTTTTTAGAAATTTCACTTTATCCCCCACTACTTTTATTTTGGTTATATTTTATTTATTTTTATTTCAAATTTGCCTTGTAAATTTCTATAAATTGGGCACAAAATTTACTATGTTTGCACAACCTTCTACAATAAAAATGTTGTCAAATTTTTTTACCAATATTTTGTAGTAGATCTTAGGTAATTTTAGAGTTTATTTTAAAAGGTTTTTAAATGAGATTTCAAGAATACCGAGGAAGTATTACTGGAAGAAATCCAAGGAAAGCTATCATTCTTCTTCTTGATTTTAATTCTTAAAATTCTTCATTTCAATAATGTATTGTGAGTAGTTTATTTACCTTTAATAAGGATATGTATTAAAGTTATTAATTAATATGATTTTGAGATTTTTACCGTTACATAGAACATTGAAATTTATTTTGAATCAGGAGTAAATTAATTTAAACAATGGTTAGTTCTATTTTTCTAACTTCTAACTTTTAATTTTTACTTTTCTATTATTTAATTTTTGTATTTACTTTTTGTTATTTAATTTTTATATTTAATTTTTTATATTTATTTTTTATCATTTATTTTATCGTACTATTGGTGAGTAAAATCACCAAATTTACTTTTCGTACTTTAAATTTCGTAAATGTGGAGAGTAATATCTTCATTTTGAGTTTAGCAATAATGAAAGAATTAATCAAGTTTTGTATTAAAAAAATAAATTTCTAGTCTTTTTTCTTTTTTAAAAGGATAAAAGATCTCAAATTCACCTAAACTTTATTAAAATGTCATAAAATGTATATAAACAAAAAGATGTGTAATTCTTACATCCGAACTTTCAAAACATTCAATGCAATACACTTATGTTAGAAACCATTCCCTCATTTAAAAAATATAAGTTCACGAGCCTATTTTTGTACAAATCAATGGACTTCTTTTTATTTCTAAAATACTATTAATTATTATGTCTTATAAATAAGAAATAGAAAAAAAAGTTGGTTTTGAGAAGAAGAAATATAAATTTTATCTTATAAATAAGAAGGAGGTGAGAGGAGACATGAATATAAATAAGAGTAATATTAAAAGTCAATGATAAAACATTTATATTTTCAGAGTTATAACTAGTTATATTTATGGAGGGTTACATATGATTAAATCTTTATTTCTGTCGATCATGTGCAAATCACGTGTCTTTTTTTGTGGTTTTTGTCATTATTATTTTATTTCTTTCTTTCTTCTATCCTTTTGTAATTCTTTCTAGCTGGTGCCAACACCAGCCACCACCATCACCTCAAACCAACCTAGCTGCTGCCAACACCAACCACCATCACCTTCAGGGTACCCGTCACCGACTACTACGGCCAGGCCGGACTATGAACCTTTGAGGCCCAAACACTTGTAGTGGGCCACTAACTTTTTGAAATTAAATAAGTCACATTCTTCCATTTGAAATTAATTTCAGGGATAACTCAATTGGGTGAACAGTACACACAAAAGATCTGACGGTTGTGTGTTCAGTTTCGATTCGTGTTCATGCTCACCGCAATTATTAATTTTTTCCCTTTTGATCCACACTCTATATTTGACATCTATTTCTTTTTTAATTTCTTCTTATTTTGTTTTGTTTTCAGTGACATATTTTTCTCTTTTCAATTTTGTGTTTAAAAGCATTTTTCTAATTTTTTAAAAAATATTTTAAATTTTGTTTCCAACGTCTAACATCTTTTTTTAATATATATATATATATATATATATATATATTATATTTTGTTTTAATTTGTTCTCCAAGCATTTATCCTTTTATTTTTGTTTGTCACACACAATATCTTTTGTTTTTTCTTTCAATTTCCTTCAAAACATATATTTTCTTCTCATATGTTTCCTACCATTTGATAATTTTATCTTGTCAGATTATATGATTGCATCGAAATTCTTTTACAATATATGAATTTATTTAAAGTTAATGTTTGTCATGCTTATTCTTTTATCATTTTCTATGATCTTTTATTAAGCGAGACGTGTTATTATATATGACAATTATATAAAGTAAATATAAAAAAATACATACATTGTATAAATAAATAATGTCATAAAAAAATAAATAAGGCCATATCAATTTTGTTCCCATCAGACCTCCCAATCAAAGCCAAATATTGGGCGGCAATGATTTGGAAATTGGGTTGGCGTTTTTTGCGTGGAAAATGGATTCTTGCAAATAAAAGCAAGTGCATGCACGTACGTACGTTTCAGCCGTGGCCGCAAAATTGAAATGGCAGATGTGTATATGTTTAACAACTATTACTGAACAACTAATGCCACTTAATTATACTTATTCCAAGTTTATTATTATTATTATTTTTTTAAAACTACTTATTCCATTTTTTTTAAAAAAAAATTTGGTGCCAAGCATGAGTGAACGGATAGGAGTACGAAGATTAATTAATAAGTTTTGGATTGCTTTATTTATTTTTACACAAGGCGTAGACCAATATTTGGAGGGGTTTGAAGGTGGGTTAATTTTTTACCAACCTCTGAAATTTTCCAAAAAAAGAAGAAAAAAGAAAAACATGTGACAATTTGCAGATAGCTGACTCAATTAATATTCTACACATGAATAAAAAGGGGAAATCAATAAAGAATTCAAAAAAAAAAAAACTAACTAAATTATGAGTTACTCTTTTTTAACTCTTGAGAGCATCCATGTTACCAAATTTAAAAGATTTTATCATCTAAAAACTAAAATAAAATTACTATCATATTATCCTTAACGTTATTCATGCAATACCGGAAAACATTATTAGTTGTCTATTTCAGTACAAACGTACGTAAACAAATTCAGAAATAATTACGGTGAAATATTTCCCAAAAGAAATCAAGCTCTTTCTCATAGGATGAGGATGAAGTTACTTTGGCTTTATGGGTCACTATATAATTATTAATGACACTTAAGGGAGATGTCCGAATTACATTTGGATTTGGAATAATTAAACATAGTTTGTATATATTAATTTATTGTTAGAGAAAAAGTGATGTAGAATGCCAAGGAAAAATTGGATATATAACTGAGAAGCCTTTTCTTCTCAGAATCCTTCTACTCTTTTCTTTCACATTGAAATCTCCATCCTTCCATCCTTGAATTTTTTTTTAAAAAAATAAGATAAGATGGCCACCCCAGAAGACATTGAGAAAGGTAGAGAAGAAGGAGAAGTCGACCTATGGCTGCCGACTCTGGAACAAGGAAAAGAGATTCTACAACAGTGTTTATGGTTCTTGTTAGCACAGCAGTCGCGGTCTGTGGGACTCCTGTTTTCGGAGCATCGGTAAATTAATGCAATATATTTGAATATGATTAATTAATAATGATCAAATTAATTTGTATGAATATTTGGAATATATAAATATATATATATATTTATGCGTAATTCAGTGTATATATTGTGCATTAGGCTGGATATTCGTCGCCGTCAATATCATAAGGATGAACTCAAGCTATCTTATTTAGGAAGGTAAGGTCATTGCTATTATTTTAATGATTATAACCTCATATATATATATATATATATATTATATATATATATATATATTTATGCCAGTAATTCATGTGTATATATTGTGCATTAGGCTGGATATTCGTCGCCAGTCCAATATCAAATAATGGATGAACTCAAGCTATCTTATTCGGAGGTAAGGTCATTGCTATTAATTTTAATTGATTATTAACCCTCATATATATATATATATATATATATATATAGAGAGAGAGAGAGAGAGAGAGAGAGAGAGAGAGAGAGAGAGAGAGTATATTATTGTCTATTTAATTATCTAAAATTAGTCTCTTATATATTGTTAAATTCAGTATTCAGTTTTTGGATCCATAGTAACAATTGGGGCAATGATTGGGGCTATCACCTGTGGCCGCATTGCAGATTCCCTTGGTCGTAAAGGGGTAAGAACTTACGAAACCATAATCCCATTTTTTCAACTGCGTCATATTATATTTGAGATATGTCTTTCCAAAACTTGTTTCGGTAATCATTATCAACTTATATATATATATATATATATTTATGCCAGTAATTCATGTGTATATATTGTGCATTAGGCTGGATATTCGTCGCCAGTCCAATATCAAATAATGGATGAACTCAAGCTATCTTATTCGGAGGTAAGGTCATTGCTATTAATTTTAATTGATTATTAACCCTCATATATATATATATATATATATATATATAGAGAGAGAGAGAGAGAGAGAGAGAGAGAGAGTATATTATTGTCTATTTAATTATCTAAAATTAGTCTCTTATATATTGTTAAATTCAGTATTCAGTTTTTGGATCCATAGTAACAATTGGGGCAATGATTGGGGCTATCACCTGTGGCCGCATTGCAGATTCCCTTGGTCGTAAAGGGGTAAGAACTTACGAAACCATAATCCCATTTTTTCAACTGCGTCATATTATATTTGAGATATGTCTTTCCAAAACTTGTTCCAGTAATCATTATCAACTTATATATATATATATATATATATATATTGAACAGGCCATGCGATTGTCATCGATAATATGTATTACTGGATTTTTGGCAATCTTCTTTGCTACGGTTAGTTTTTCAATATTTACCATTAATTAATTATTCAAAAAATTTCTATTTAAAAAAAAATGAGAAAAAAAGGAACACTAGACATTCGATTTAATTGTCTGCATGCATGGTTCCTTTCGTGCAGTCACCTTCACAGCTATATTTGGGGAGATTTCTTAATGGCTATGGCATTGGCATAATATCTTATGTGGTAAGTCCAGAAATCCCCAAGAATTAAGGCCTTATTGACATAATTTTTTCTTCTATATGTATTTAATGCATAATGGAATTTTTTTTATTTGTCTTCCTTTAATTATTTCCTATAATTAGGTTCCAGTGTTCATTACTGAGATAACACCAGTGAGTTCTCGAGGAGCGCTTACCTCTACAAACCAGGTTCAAAGAAATAACATTTGAATTGAATCCTTTGTTTTGAAGATGCTTATTTCTTTTTCATAATTTTCATGATTTGAATTGATTTATTTATAGCTCTTTATTGTCATTGGATTGGCCGCGTGCTATACTGTTGGTGCATTCGTACAATGGAGGACATTGGCTTTAGCCGGTAATCAATTATATTTTAATTAGACAAGGATAGTTATGCTTAAGATCAAGGAAAAGAGAGAAATAAAAAAGTAAAGGATTTTTAGGATATTAACTCATCTATATATTAATTTGGTTTTCTACTTAATTACACAGGAGTCATTCCTTGTTTGCTTCTATTTTTGGGCCTATTTGTCATCCCAGAATCTCCTAGATGGCTGGTAAATTTTTCTAAATCCTAGTATTTTAATTTGAACACCTATTTCGTCGTGATGCTTCGCTTAAATCTGTTAACTTGAAAGAAAATAGTACAATTTATACATTTATCAAAATTCAGTAAAATATTCTGCTTGCACAGGCAATTTCAGGGCGAGAGGAAGATTTTGAAGCCGCTCTACGAAAGCTACGAGGATCAAACGCTGATATTTCTGCTGAAGGCAATGAAATAAAGGTGTGGTACATATATATAGTTTTGAACTTGATTTATCAGTTCTCAACTTTTTTAATTATAAAATATGTTTTAATTCTCTTTGATTTTATACCATTTGTTTAGGTATATATAGCTACTCTTGATAAACTTCCCAAAGTCACCGTAATGAATTTATTTGACAGAGTAAATTGCCGAGCAACCATTGTAAGAATCTTCTACCTTATAATTAATTTTCAATTCATAGTTAAAAGTATCTTATTTTTACTGTTTTTCTTTGTTTTTGAAAAAAAAAAAAGATATCAGTAGGACTCATGGCCTTTCAGCAATTCGCGGGAATCAACGGAATTGTGTTTTATGCCAGCAAGATATTTAAATCAGCAAGTTTTGATCCTACTATTGGTAGTATAGCCTACTCAGTTCTACAGGTTCATGCCCTATCTCTCTCTCTCTCTCTCTACATAATATAGAATGAAAATAATTTTTGCCCTTCTTCTAATTAAATTTGCTTGAGAATTAATGTAATTTGTGTAAATAAATGCGAGAGATAACATGTATTTTTGTTCTTTAGGTTTTCGTGACGGCAATAGGTGCAGTGTTCATTGATAAAGCTGGGAGAAGACCCCTCTTACTGGTATAATATATTAGTTTGTGTAGAAACTAAATTGCGTTTTTTTTTTGTTTTTTGACACTGAATTGAAGCTATATATATATATATATATATTGTGTGTATGTTAATCTTTATTTGATTTTTCAGATATCTGCTACCGGTTTGCTTATCGGCAATCTGTTGATAGGACTATCTTTCCTTTTACAGGTAACGTTCAATTTTAATGATAATTAGGAATTCTTTATTGATGATTATTTCAATTTAATAGTTTCATGACTCCTTAATATATATACCATAATCATCAGGCCTATGATTTAGCAGCCAATTGGGTTCCCTATCTTGCAGTAATTGGTGTTCTGGTAAGCCTCTCTATACTAAGACATATTTGAACTCTTTAAGAATCAAATCTATGAAGTAGTTTTTGTTTTCTTATGTTATTTTCTTGGAATTATAATTAAAAAATGTGATGTTACATTTTATTTTATTCTTTACGTGGAATCCACAATGTTTAATGAGACATTACATCAATATAGGAATATATATTCTCCTTTGCAGTAGGGATGGGTGCAGGTCCTTGGCTTATTATGAGCGAGGTAGGTTCAAAATTCTTAATATATGTATTTATGACAATTAATAATTTTCTTCTTTTGCAAACTTCTTCAATTAAAATTCTTTTAAATTGAAATATTGTTTCTTTGCTGCAGGTTTTCCCTTTGCATGTGAAGGGAATGGGAGGAGGCCTAGTAACGTTAATGAATTGGTTTGGTTCTTGGGCAGTGTCTTTCTCGTTCAACTTTCTTATGCTATGGAGCTCCTATGGTAAGTTGGCATAGTCTTTAGCTTCAAAAGCTAAAATCATGTGAAGAAAAATAAAAAGAAAAAAAAAACAACAGGAAGGGTAAAAATAAAATAAAATACAAAGCATTTTTCCAGATTCTGAAATGTAATTTTGGAAAATCTATTTAAAGAAACTCAATTATTTTTTTTATAATTTGAAAGAATGAAATTATGCAGAGACTATGCATATTTAGCTAATGTGAATTTGTGTTTCGCAGGTACATTTTTCCTTTATGCGTTAGTTTGTGTGCTTTCTATCATTTTCATCTTCAAGCTGATCCCTGAAACGAAAGGACGAAGCCTTGAAGAGATTCATGCTTCTCTAAACTCTTCTCCAAAAGAAACTACGATTTTGCAGTAGCTTATAAAACTTTAGATTAGCTTTAAAAATGTATGGTCTTCTTTTAGCGTTTTTGGATAATTTTTATTTCTTTGGGAGTTTCTCTTTTTGTTGTGTATATATATATATATATTTGAGTTATGTACATAGCATTCGCTTTTATTATCAAAATGAATATTCAAATTAAGACTCATTCGTATAAATCATTCATTACTCTTGTCCACATTCACTCTATTAAAGCCCTAAACATCATCGCCAGAAATCCAAACAAGTAGACAATTAACCCAAAGCCAAGAAAAGGTAAATAGGATTCTCAATGTGGCGGCCTTGACCCCGAAAATTTTGCATTATAGTAATATCCAAATCTTTCACCAAGAGTCAATGGAAGTACTCCCACAAAAAGAAAGGAGAAAAGAGTTCATTATCCTTTAATTAAAATTTTAAATAACTATAACGTTAAATAAAAATAAATTATATCTTGCTACTAAATTATCCATTATATTTAAAATTTTAAAAATTTAATTTTAAATGCAAGCATATTTTATTTTAAATCTTTCTTTGACAAAATAAGGATTCTTTTTACTTTTTGAATGCAATTTAAAATTAAAGAATAAGAATAGTTTCACATATTAGATTTCTTGTCAACCAAGCAAGCAAATAGTTAAATAGAATTACAAAGTGTAAGAGAGTGCTCAAAATTTTAAAAATACTAATAAAAAAAAGAAAAAATACGAATAAGAATCACAAAATAAAATACAATTATTTATTACAAAACTGAGCCTATATAATTTATTCCTATTTTACGTTTTAATGTTTTCTGAACTCAAAAAAATGGAAATGGAACTAATTGGAAGGCAGGAAGGCAGGAAGCTTGTTTACAAGTTAGAGCCAAATTGGAATTTGACATTGTACCTTCACAGATTAATATATACCTGGTATGGACGCCGATTGAGTGTTGTTTAGGTATACATATAATTGCTTTCATTTTCACTTAAATTTTTTAATATTACTTCCGTTTTGAAATTGAATATCCACAATTGTCTTAATATAAAGGGAAATTGGCAAATTTAGTTCTTTATTAATCACAATTTGATAACATTGATCCCTTTCTTATTTTTTTGCACTATTAATCACCTATTTATTAATATTTGACAACTTTAGTCATTCCATTCAATTTTCCGTTAGTCAACCAAAGTCAATGTTTGTTGACTTTTTTTAATCTTTTGAAGATAGGATTTGTCCAGCCATTGTGTCAATTTTTCCCAATGGACTAATGTAACTAAAAAATAAAAAATAAGGGACCAAATCCATCAAATGTATAATTTGCCAAATTTATTTTTAAATTCCCAATTTATTTTTTGTTTTCTTTCTCTCTTATCTTTTCTTTCTTCTTCCTTCTCTACTCCTTATCTTACCAAAATTGATGAATAATTATTTTTAGTATTTTAATAATAAAAGTTGATGAATAATACAATAATCTACTTCTAGTTATCGATAATTATAAAAAAATGTAAGTTCATATTATCATAGACATAGCACCAATTCCATATATTGTAATATACATGTGTTATTGCTACGTGTTGTAATATGCAAAACTATATAACTAATTAATTTTTTCTTAGTTTATTTATTTATAGCGTTCTTCTTTTTAACTAAACTTTTTATAATTTATTGTGATAGAATTTTAAAAGGAATAGCATCACAAATTTGATTTTGTTTTTATAAAGTTAATGATATATTTTCTGTCTTTAATTTCTTGAGGATGAACATTTTCTCACATTTTATTTGATCAAACTAAGTAGAGGATTGATGGTGATATTTTAATAAGATAGATACTTCTATCAAATTTATTTATAAAAAATGTATTTTTGTCAATTATATTAGTTATTTTCATAGAGATTACAAAGTTCATTATGCTATGGTTATGATAATATGAGCTTACAAATGTTTATAATTATCAATAACTAAACGTATGTTATTGTATTATTCATCAACTTTTCTTATTAAAATACTAAAAATAATTATTCATCAATTTTGGTAACAGAAGGAGAAAAGAAGGAATAAAAAAAGAAAGATAAGAGAGGAACTCAAAAAAATAAAAATTGAAAATTTTAAAATAATTTTGGCAAATTATACATTTGGTGGATTTGGTCCCTTATTTTTTTGTGACATTGGTCCATTAGGGAAAATTGGTACAATGGGTGGACAAATTTGCCCCTTTTCAAGAGATAAAAAAAGTCAACAAACATTGACTTTAGTTGACTAACGGAAAATTGGACGAAATGATCAAAGTTGCCAAACATTGATAAATAGAGAACTTAATAGTGCAAAGAAGTAAGGAATGGACCAATGTTACCAAACTGTGATAAATGAGGGACTGAATTTGTCAATTTTCCTAATATAAAATTAAAGAGATCTTTTGACCTCAAGAGAGTTAATAAAATATTCTTTTTATTAATGTGTATAATAGTGGGACAACAATATGTAAATATGTTAAATTTAGGAGAATTGCTAGTGGAACTTCGGGTCAATAATATAATTATTTTAATGAAGTGAACATTTAATTCTAAACTTCAAAGAAAATATAGATGATATCAATTAGGATCCCGTAGATATTGTATTTTCTAAATTAGCTATAATAGTTTAAATTATTATGTAACTACTTCATTTAATTAAGTAAAGGAAAATTTCCATAATTGGCCCTTCATCTTTATACGCTTTCATAATTTGGTCCCAATTCATTTTGATTTACATTTTTACTCCAACATATTTTCATATATTAAAGTTTCAAACAAATAATTTTTAAATTTTGAACTTTTGAAATGTGTTATTTTAAATTGCTTCGTTTTAAATGTCTTATGACTTTGAAAATACCTCATCCAAACATTCTCAAAATTAATTAAGAAAGATTGCTTGGGAAGGTCGTAAGTGGAGTTTCCTCCGATTTGAAGCAATGGAAAGAATCCATTTTGAACCTATTTTGCCAGGAAATGGGATTTAGGTGAGCATAAAATATTATGAATTTTACCACAATGTAAATTTATAAGCCTTAGTTATAACCATAAAAGTTTGTTGGAATGACCACATCAGATGATATCTAAAAAGATGTGAGACTAATAATGTCGACTCAAAACTCCTATTGAAAAAGCACATAAATAGGCATTTTTTCTAAATTCCACATTTTGAAATTGGATAAACATTCTCTTTATCCCTTTTTTATTTTTATGTATTAACATATTTATAAAGGTTTCTTAAATCTATAATTATCAAAAATTCCCTTTACCATAAATCAACAACTTTTACTTTTTTAAAGTTTCAAACAAATAATTTTAAAATTTTGAACTTTTGAAATGTGTTAGTTTAAATTGTTTTATTTTCAAATATTCTAAGAATTTGAAAATACCTCATCCGAACACTCTCAAAATTAATTACTAAGAAAGATTGCTCGGGGAAGGTTGTAAGTGGCGTTTCCTCCAATTTGAAGCAATGGAAAGAATCCATTTCGAACCCAGTTTGTCAGTTCTGTAAATGGGATTTAGGTGAGCATAATATATTATGAATTTGACCAAAAAGTAAATTTATAAACCTTAATTATAAGCATAATTCACAAAGAAATAAAAGTTACAATGTATTTACAAATATCACGAACTTGTCCAACACGTATATGTGGTCCATTTGCATCTCCAGGTTTTTTTCCCAATTCTCCTTCTTTCTTTTAATCATTCTATGATTGGCCACTGTTGTGAAGTTTTAAAAGTAACCTTAACGTAATCGAGGAAGAATGCATCTTTCATATAAACATCACATTTATTAAATGCATTAAGCTATTTTTGAAATTCTCCCTAAACTAAGGTTATTGACAAAGTATTCTAATAAAATTGGGTTAAACAGGACAAAAACCGAGCATCTTTAGTTGCCAGATAGTCAAACAAAGCAAAGCATCTTTAGTACTTTAGATTGCCGAAGATTAAAAAATGATGCTTGATTCTAATCCCTAAAAATGCACCGTTGTGCTTGCAAGGTATCTGATTCTAACAGTGCCTGTGTTTCCCATAATAAATAATATGCAGCTTCATCCATTTCTACTACTTTGCGAGAGGCCAATTTCTAATTCTCCTATATAGTTGCTTCTATTGGTGAGAGATTTGAGGCATCCATTCAGCTCTGATCCATAAGGGAAGAAAAGATCAATACGAGTGTAACAGGTATGTTTATGATTTACAATTTTTATAGAACCATTATGTAATTGCTTTGGACAATGTTGTTAATTACCTTTGACATGACATTGATTAGTTGATTTCTTAAGGACTATGTTTCTCTTTGCTCAAAAAGGAAATGTTTCTTTTGCACAAAACAAAATATTTCCTATAAGACTTCTCCACATAACTCTTAACTGTATAAGAAAGACTAACTTTGTTGTTCATAGTATTGGTTTATCTACCTTTTCTCTCACTTAATGGTATTATGATTTTCGGTGTAATATCTGTTACTTTAGTATATTCTTCTCTTAAATGAATATATCTATATTTATGCCTCAAAGAAACATAGAAAACTATAAGTTGTGTTAAAATATGGTGAAGTTTAGTTGTCATTTTTATATTCTTTCAGTGCTTGGTCTCTCCTGTTTTTTGCAGTCATCATGTTTCTTTTCTTTTTCTGAACATTTATCATTCACAAGAATCTTTATCTTCAGCATATCTCCAAATCCACTTAGTTAACAATGTTTTATTCCTTACTTCCATATCAGCAATCCCTAACCCCCCTAAATCAACAGATGCATAAGCTTTCTCAAAATCAAGCTTGGCTAAAATAGCTTTATCCTCATTTTTTTCTTACATCATCAATAACTTCATTTCCAATCAAAACACAATCAACAATCTGACGACCCCTAATAAATGCAAACTGATTACTACCAACCACCCTTTCAATTACGATACTCAATCTTCTAGCAAGAACAGTAGAAAAAATCTTGTGGAAGCTACTCACTAGACTTGTTGGTCTATAGTCTTTAATTGTAGTAGGAGTAGAACATTTTGGTATTACAACAATGAAGGAAGAATTAATCTTCTTCTTAAAAGAACCAGTTCTAAAGAATTGTTCAAACATTTGCACTACTTCCCTGCGAAGACTCTTCCATTGGCGCTTGAAAAATTTCATGTTAAAACCGTCCGGACCAGGGGCTTTTCTCCATCACAACTAACAATAACCTCCCAAACCTCTATCTCAGTGAACTCCCTATTCAACCAACTACAATCATTGACAGAGATACTGTTCACTCTCACATTTAGCTTTTCTAGCTTGATGCTCTGACTCCTATTACATTGTTGTTCAAAGTGACAATCCCACTTTCTCATCAGTACTCCTAATCACATTAAAATCACCCCCATACAAATTGGCAACACAAAAGTCTCAAGATTAATGTCTTTCAGAACTTGGAAAAAAAAATACGCCGATCACTTTGGCAATTAGGTGCATAGATGTTAACAGAAGTGCACCCTCATTTGGATGCCGAAATAGTGCCAGTAACTACTAGAATTCTGTCGAGTGTCCATCTCAAAAAAGTCAAGTCTCCAAACTGTAATTAAACCACCAGCTGACCCAATTGCATTTACCCAGACACTCTTGCGCCACTCTTGCGCCTGCCATTTCCCCAAATAGCCTTTAAAAGCTTGACATCACCAATTTCAATTTTTTATTCTTGAATGAACAGCATATGAGGTTTCTCTTTGGCTAAAATATGTCTAACTGATCTATTTTTTTCTCGCTTTCCAAGCCCACGAATGTTCCACTAAGCAATCTTCATAAACTCTAATCCGCAGATGTGATGCAATTTTTGAAATTAGATCTCTCCTTGAATTTGTTCTTCCTCCTCTTCCAAAGCTCGAAGAAATTGATTATCCTCAGTCGCAAATGCGAACTCAAGAATATTGTCAACCTCCAATGAAGCCTCCACCTCTTTTTTGATAACTTCATTCCGACGTTGAATATCTGAATCTGTCATTGAATTTTATGAACAAACTAGAATCTCCCTTTCTATGACCTCCTGGTAGCTCTGGAGAATTTTTCTTGTATTTTTTGGTCCTCTGGAAATGTTGTCTGCTTATCCAAACCCGACTACGGGGAAGTAATCTCATAGAACCAGCCACAGCACGAGTGCCATTTTGCTTGCTACCATTCATAGAAGACAAATTAAGAGATAAAACTCATCACTCTTATCAAAACCAAACCATAAAAAATACTTTTTTGATTGGAAATAGTTGTCAATAATGTAATAATTACTTTTATTTTTATTTTACCCTCGAATTACAAAATGGACAAAAGAGAATATATTAATGGACTCCCTTTAATCAAATCGCTAAGCCAGATAGACTAATATGTTGTAACGTAGATATAAGTACTCTTAGATAAATAAATACTAAAAGTTTACAAGAAATATACCTACATACATACATATATATATATATATATATATATATATATCTAAAATTTCAATTATACTATCTTCTTCTTCTTTTTTGATAAGTTCAATTATACTATCTTGGCAGAGTGAATTTGAATACGTTTTTATTGCAAAATAAAGTATTCTATTCAAAAGAGTAATGATTTGTAAAACTCAATTCTATTCTTAATAAGAATTTCATTAACAAATAATAATTATATTCACAAATTTTGTTTTTAGGAATATGCCAATGCTTGTGTCACTATAAATCTTTTGCCATTTTCTGTGTTTTTCTTTTTCTTTTTCTTTTTTCCAAATCTAAGACAAATAAATATCGTAACTGTGTGTTGCACTAGATAAAATAATTGTACATTATTTTTTCTTTTTTTGTGCTAAATAATGATGTGTGAGTTCTACTATTTTTCTCATAAAAAAGTGTTAAATATCAAATTTTATCCTATAAACAAAAGTTAATACATGCTTCATGTTTCTGTTTACATAGAGCATTCAGTTTTGAGTAACACCACACATAATATATAATATATTTAATTTCATTTTCTTTTCTATCTCCAGATGTATTAGAAAATTAGAAAGGAAGCAGAATTAGAGGCATCGTAGAAAAATTATGCAATATTAAATATGACTTTACTTGGCTAATCATGTTTGACTCTACCTAGGTCTCATCAAGCTACTCGTTTTTCCTTGAAATCTTTTTAATACTAGTTGTATTCTTGAGTCATTTTAACATGGTGTAGATATGCTTAATTATTTAATTAAATATGAGTATCTTATATCTAAATTATTATTAATTTTAATATTCTCTTTAATCACTTATAACTACAATTTTTACTTTTTAGGACAGAAAAACATTAATATTACTCCTTCCGTCTGGAATTGAATATTCAATTTGACTTAATCTAAAAAGTAAGAAGAATCTGTGACCATAGTGAAGTTTTCATATATTAATTTTGTTAGTGGTACTACAATTAATTAATGAAATATAAATATTTAAATTAAGAAGGATAGTGAAATTTTAGATTAAAATATGTTTATTTTAAAAAGTGTACATTTAATCTATGCATCCCAAAAAGGAAATGTAAAAATTTAATTCCAAACAAAAGCTACTCCCTTCGTCCTAAAATATAAGTTGTTGATTTGTCTCAAAATATAAGTCATTTTATAGAATTATATGAATATTTCATGTTTGACTTGCAATACTACCCTTATTTATTTTCATCTCTCATCTCACCTCTTTCTTATTTCCAAGACAAAGTCTTTATATTTTGTTCTTTTCAAAACAAACATTTTTTTCTTTCTTATTTCCAAGAGATAATAAATAAGGGGAACTTATATAGGTAAGTAAAATAGTTTATTAGTCTGTGTAAAAAGTTTTCTAACGACTTATATTTTAATATGGAGATAGTATAACTTTAGAAAAAGTATCACAATAATCTATTAATAACTACAAAACTATTTTAAGAAAAAAGCGGAGATAAAATTTTCTCCTTCCATTAATATTTTGAAATGGAAGGAGAAAATTATTGTTTTATTGTAAATATTTAAACTAGTTTCAAAATTTTCTCCTTCCATTTTTCCTTTCATTGTAAATGTTTTATTTTGTTTCAAAATAAGTGTCTTTCTAACCTCAATCATTAATATTTTCCAATTTTATCCCTATATAAGTGGAGGCAGAATAAGTGATTATTAATTTGGATAGAAGTAACCTGAGATTGATTTAGAACATTTATTAATGGTAAATTTGGAATTTAATATCAAAATTTGTATTATTTTCAACATTGTTAATAAATGTGTAAAAGTTTAAAATAACACTTATTTTGAGACCTTATTTTATTTATTGTTAATGCCACTTACATTGTTAATAAGTGTGCTAGGCAATATGAATAGGGCCTTACTTGGCTAGGTTTCATTGAAAGAGTCATGAGCCCTTCATGTCAGACTCTATGAAGATCTCGTACTCTCATTAAGCTAATTTTTTTTATTTTTTTCCCTTATGTTTTTAATACTTGTTCTATTCCTAACTATAATTCATTTAACAATTTGTAAATTAAAATATCTTTTACCTAAATGTTTCCTAAATTTAATATTTTTTCTCATTTATAACTACAATTTTCACACTATTAGAATAGAAAGCAATTAATAAGATTAGAAAAATATTATACTAATCTATTTATAATTATAAAACAACTAACATTTAAAAATAATATGTTGATATAAAATAAGTTTTTTTTAGTATAATGGGGATGGAAGAATTACGTTACACAGACTCGAACTCACGCCAATCAAGATGGGTGCAACCGTTGTTTACTACTTGAGCAAAAGATGCTTGTCCAGATAAAATAATTTATATTTAGGAAAGTGAAATTCGTAGATATAGCTTGAACAAACAAACAATCAATAGTTTTGTACTAGTCTTTTCCTTAACATAAAAATCTATTTTTGTAGATTTTTCCTTTTGTATGTGTCTTCTATTGTCGCTTCTCAATGAATACGCTTTCCACGTAACTAACATTTTTCGCCCCTTTACAATTGTGGATGTGAAGATTAAAGAAATTAAAAGGTTAGGAAAAGGGATAGCAAACAAGTGATCGAGAAATGGAATCAATGATTACCAGTTCTGTAGTCGAAAAAGCTACTGAAAGCTTGATTGATCAAATATGGCATCAAATTCTATATTTGTTTTCCTACAAGGAGAACATAGAGAACCTTAAGAAGGGCCTGGATGAGCTTGATGGGAAAATAGCTCGAGTGAAAGAATCAGTAGAAGAAGCAAAAAGAAATGTCAAAAAGATCTATGAAGATGTTCAAAAATGGCTTAAACAAGTTGAAGAGGTTAAAGAAGAAGCAAATAAAGTTCTTGAAGGCAATGCCCAAATGACTTGTTTTTATTGCAGGTGTCCAATTATCAAGTCAATGTATTCTTTGAGTCGTAAAGCCATAAAATTGTCTAGTGAGATCCAAACTCTTATTGGGAAAAGTTAATTTGATGAAGTTGGATACCGCGCATCAAATGTGCAAACTTCATATCTCTCACCCCAAGATTTAGAAAAATTTGAATCCAGAAGTTTAACCAAGGAGAAAGTTTTAGAAATTCTGGAGGATCCTAAAATTGGCATAATTGGTCTATGTGGGATGGCTGGAGTTGGAAAAACAAAATTAGCCATGGAAATTAAGAACATAGTTAAGGTGGAGAAATTATTTGATGAAGTCGCTTTTGCAACGGTGTCGCAAATCCCGGATTTCAATAAGATTCGTGGTGAAATTGCCGCTGGGTTGAGATTGAACATTTCAGACATCAGGGACTTTCCCCATAAAACAACAACAAGAATTAGTGATCGACTTGTTAAAGATGATAAGAAAATTCTTATCATATTAGATGACATTTGGGCTGATCTTGATTTGGCTTCATTAGGGATCCCTATAAAAAATGGTAGAAAGGGATTAAAGGTTATGTTGACATCAAGATATAGAGAGGTCTGTGATAGAATGGGT
This sequence comes from Apocynum venetum, assembly GCA_019593545.1. Lineage (NCBI taxonomy): Eukaryota > Viridiplantae > Streptophyta > Magnoliopsida > Gentianales > Apocynaceae > Apocynum > Apocynum venetum. The sequence goes on from SRSM01000149.1 coordinate 3,390,670, forward strand.
GCTCAAAGGATTATTGAAGTTGAAGTGTTGAAAGAAATAGAAGCATGGTTGCTTTTTAAAGAAATTTCAGGGATCTCAGATGATGATGACAATGATTTGAAAGACATAGCAAAAGAGGTTGCAAAGGAATGTGGAGAATTACCCTTAGCCATAATCTGCATTGGTGGGATATTAAAAAATAAGAAGGCTAATTTATATGTATGGAAAGATGTTCTTCGGCAACTGAAGAAGTCTAATGTGGCCATCATCAGAGGGGAAAATAATTTGGTCTTTACAAGAATTGAATTGAGTTATGAAAGTTTGAGAGACAAGGATTACAAGTCACTTCTTCTACTTTGTTCTTTATTTCCAGAAGATTATGAAATTCCAATTGAAACTCTAGTCAGATATGTGAAAGGACTTGAGATGTTTGATCCGGATATGAGATTTAATGAAATGAGAGATAAAGTTGGCACAATTGTGGATTATTTGAAAGATTGCTATCTACTATTGTCAAGCACAAGAGAAAGGAGCGTGAAGTTACACGATGTGGTGAGAGATGTTTGCTTATCTATCATGGCAGATACAGGAAAAGGGCAGGGACTTATGTCAAGAAAATATGTCTGTCACGAAATCTTACCAAACATATCTGTGGAAGGGATGAAAGATGTTAGGGTCCTTGATTTGGAGTTACGTGGTTGGCAATGGCTAACATCATCACTACAATGTAGCTTAACAAGCCTCCGGACTTTGTGTCTGCAACAATGTGACCTTAGAGCTAAAGACTTATCATTCATTGGGTGTTTGAAAACGTTAGAGGTTTTAAGCTTCTACAAATCCATTCTTCCTAGTTTTCCGAAAGAAGTTGCACAATTGACCAATCTAATGTTGCTGGATTTGAGGTTTAAGGAAAATCATCCATTTCCATCGGGCACTTTCTTAGGCTTAAAGAAGCTAGAAGAGTTGTACATGGGATATTATGAGATAGAGAAGAAAGAAATGGCAGATCACACATGGATTACAGAGGCTTATTCATTCTCCCATTTAACCACTCTCCAAGTAAGAGTAGAAATGGATATCTTGCTTCAAATCTTGAAAGGCTTGGATCTTAGGAAGTTGGAAAGATTTCACATATCTAATAAAGACCTACACAGAAGATACAGGTCTCCAGCTCCATATGAAGTCGTCCAAAGGTCTTTGGAACTCATTGTTGCTAGTAATGCATTAAAGGTCAATAAACTTGAGAGAAATGTTGTGCTTGAGTTGGTAAAAAAACTTGGGTTGAATAACTTGAGAGAACTTGAGCTAATATATTCTCCTAATCTTAAGTACTTTATTGACGCCAACGATATGCAGGTCATCCAAATGGATGTGCTAAGGAACTTGGAGTCTTTGAGAGTAAGCTATTGTAAAAAACTAAAAGGCTTATGTCGTGGAAGAATTCAATCAATCCTAAAATGTCTTGTGCATCTTAAGGATTTAGATATTTCTCATTGTAGCAGTTTGGAGGTGGTGGTTTGCATGGAAGAAAGCACAGATGAACAAGTGATTGAGTTCCCATCCTTGAAATCTCTCAAACTTTCTAAACTCGAGAAATTTAAGGGATTTTGCTTCGGCCACGAGTCACAACCTTTACTTGACAAGGTATTCCACTTTAGATTTTTTGGAAGAACTAGTTAGAAAAGGTTTCTATTCATATCTGCACCAACATTTAATCCATAATTTATCGCCAATTCATAAATTAAATATTGACTCTTTTTTTGAATTTTAGGTAGATTAAATGAATTTTCACCATTTAATAAATTAAATAATGACTTTGTTACGTATTTTGGGTTGATTAAACGTCTAATTATTGTTAGGTCTCATTCCCTGCACTGGAGATTCTAGATGTTTCTTCCATCAACAATGGCCCTCAATGTTTAATAGGATTCCACATGCCAAGCGGATCACTTCACAATCTAACACGTATCGATATTATTGGGTGCAATGGATTAAAATATTTGTTCCCTCACACTCCGTCTATGGCGAATATGTTTGCTAGTCTTGAGGAAATAAGTATTCATTATTGCAACTCCATGGAAGATTTTATTGGTGGGGAAGTGACAAAAGATGTTGCTGATGTTAACATTAAGGAATTTTTGTTTCCCAAACTGCGGAGTATATATCTCAACAATCTTGTGAATCTCAGAAGTTTTAGCAAAGGAGAAGACTATGAGCTAATCTTGCCCTCCCTGACAGAGTTGAAGATATGGGAATGTCCTCAACTCAAAATATTTTCTTACGGAAAGCTAAGTGCGCCAAGGCTCCAATGAATGCGTGGAGGCTCCCAATTGATCTAAAGGTAATGAAAAAAAAAATTCAACTAGTATTTCTTCCATTCTAATATCTAGGTCATTTTTAGATCTAAAAAGTCTTCTAAAAATATAAATCGCCTTATCAAATTTGAAAAATATTTGTTGACTATTCTTTTTTAAGTATTATCTTAAATCATAGAGAAAGTTTTCAATAAAATTAATACATTTTTAAGACTAGAATTATTGGTGATTGTTGATAATATGCCATACTACTTTCACAGGAAGTATTATCGCAACAAGGCAAGTCAGGAAGTAAAGCATTCTGATATGATCATTGCATGTCAAAGGTAGACAAATGATTAAGCTCGACATTCTTGATTTTCTAGTGAAGATGTTAGCAACTAAATAATAGTATAAGAAAATATTAATGAAAATTAAGAAAAATGTATAAAAGAATTTAAAGTTTGTTTTTATAATGAAAAAACTTACTCAATTATCAAAATTGATATTTAGTGAAAATATGATGACTATTATTACAACTTAGTAAAGTTGGGAACAATTAATGGATGACAGACAACTGGAGATGACGGAGTGATCATTTTGACATGTATTTTCAAGTAAGATGATATTTCTTGTCACAACAAAAATATGGTGACTAAAAATGAGACAAGGTGAAATTAAAGTGATATTTTTTACCATTCACTCAAAAGTAAAAGAGCCTTGTAATGAATTCAATCGCTACATACAATATTTTTAATGAACATGTCATTGACAATAAAAGAGGATATTATTATAAATGCAATTGGAGAAAAAGTAGTAGGATAAGCACTAATATCTCCCCTTAACTAATCTCTTGTGCAATGAAACTAATCTATTGTCATTATTATCTTCCTCTTCTCCCCCCTTAATTACTTCTTGTTATTAAATTACAATGTATCACTTATAAATTAACTAATTTTTATGTTATTTAATGATTATTTTTTGTTTAAAAATTGATTAATTATGTTATTTAATGGATATATTTTACATTTCCCTTCTATTTCTTTATTTGTAAGTTTTACAGTGTATTTTAGTTTATTATGAAGATAAAAAGAAGAAAAAAAATGTTGGAGAAGTAAAAAAAAAAATTCATGTCATTCGATGACGTGGCACTTCTAGAAGCCGAAATGTGGACCAATGAGATGCGAACACATGGCAAAGCTTGGAGAAATTAGGCCACTAACTGAATTTTCAAGACTTTGGGAGTCAAATGACCATTTTGCCCCTGATTTTTGTGCCTAAAAATTGGAAGTTTATTTTTATCATTTCAACACCAATTTATGTCCAATCTTCTCTATTTATTTTGCAATTTATTTCTTTTATTATTGTCTTCATCTTAGTATATTTTCCAGAATTTTTAGAATCATATTTCAAGACTTTTTGTAATATTTAGTAAAGAAATTCTGTTCGGATAATTTCAATATTTTCAGGAGTTTATCTTTCAAATTTTCTTTCCAATGTTTATAAATTTCATTTTATATTTATTAAATATATATTGTGAGTAATTTCCTTTTGTTATGAAGTATATGTGTTAAGTTATTAATAAATGAGATTATGAGATAATTTTCTTTGTACTTAATTTCTATTTGTATTTATTTAACTAGATTTATGGTCGGTTTACCTGCCTAGTCTTTATTTATTTTGCTTTATGCACTTAAAATATCACAAATGGATTGCTAAGCCACCTAATTAGTTTAATTTATTTTTATGTTTTTTATTTTCTTTATTATGGAAGGTCGAGCCTCCTAACTAGTTTAATTTATTTTTATGTCTTTAATTCTTTTTTATGGAAAGAATGGAGTAAAATACCAGTTGAGATAATAGAACAAGCTACAGATCTTGAAGAAGGCAAAGCAGAAAATTAATCGCATACCCAACTTATTTTTGGTCATATTCTTCATACTCATCTTTTTAATATGGCTTTGAATAAAATATCTCTAAAAGAACTCATTGCTCCTACTCTTGATGAATTACCTTTATGCATTATTTTTCCACAAGTTGATGCTAATTTTAAAATGCATACTGGTTTTATACAATGTTTGCCAACTTTTAATAGATTACCTGGAGAATATCCGCTTAGGCATATTAAGGAATTTCATGTTATTTACACTAATTTGAAACAAGAAGGTACAATCGATGAAGTGATTAAATTGCGTTCTTTTCCTTTTAGCTTACAAAATAGTACAAAAGATTGGTTATATGATTTGCCTTCGGGATCTATTCAAGATTGGACTGGAATGTAAATAACTTTTCTAGCTAAATATTATCCTGCATTTAGAATTGCAACAGTCCAAAAGGATATAAGTGGCATAAGATAACAAACTGGTGAAACATTGTATGAATATTTGAAAAGATTTAAAAAATTATGTGCTAGTTGTCCTCATCATCAAATACCTAAACAATTATTAATTTAATATTTATATGAGGGTTTGATTTCTTTTGACAGGATGACAATTGATGCTGCTAGTGGTGGTGCTCTTTCAGATAAAACTCCACAAGCTGCACGTGAATTAATAGCTAACATGACTGCTAATTCATAATCTTTTAACACCATGAATGATACCGTAAAAAAGGTAAATGAAATATATACATTATCATCATCATCTACACAAATTGAGCAAAGATTAGATCATCTTACCAATTTAGTTGGTCAATTAGTTGGGAAAAAAAATCAGTGTATCAGTAAAAGCATGTAGAATTTGTTTAGACAATGACCATCCTATAGATTCATGTCCTACTTTCTTTCAAGAGGAACAAGTCAATTTCATGGGTAATTTTCAGAACCAACCTCAGAGAAGAAACGATCTATTCTCCAACACATACAATGAAGGGTGGAGAGACCATCATAACTTTAGATAGAGTAACAAAGGGGTTAGGCAACCAATGAATCCACCAGACTTTGTTCCTAATCAACACCAAAATCCTCATCAACCTCCTCAGAACCAACAATCGAGTATGTCTTTAGAATATATGGTCAAATCTCTAGCTTCAAGTTCTATATCTTTTCAGAGAGATACCATGTCCTTCCAAAATGATACAAAGTTCAGCATTCACAATTTGGAGAATCAGGTAGGACAAATGGCTTCTGAGTTAGGTCAATTGAAAACACAATTTTTCAATAAACTTCCATCACAACCACTCAATCCCAAAGAGAATGCTAGTGTCGTACCATTGAGAAGTGGTAAAGTGTTAGAAAAATCAAAGAGACCAGAGGAAAATAAAGGCACGGAGAAAGCATCTAACATAGATGTATAAATTTAGGTAATTATTGTCCTTGAGTTCAATTTATGGTGCCATCCCCTAAATGTCATTTTGTTTTACATGGTTTCAGACTTTGTTAGGCTGGGAAGACTTGGCTTGCTCAAATTTAAGGAGAGTTTGGCAACAATGATCGATTTTTAGCCACAAAATAGCCAAGTATTTGCAAGGTGATCATTGAAGCAAGGGGAAAACATTTGCTTCTATTTGTGAGAACTTTTCGTTTGTAAGCTCTTGAGAGCATTAGTAATATTTGTAGTATTCAAGCATCTATTTTTCTTGAAGTGCTAGAATACATTTCAGAGTTTTATTTGAGAGAAAAAGGTGTTTTGGGAATTTGGGAAGTGAGGTTGAAATAAATTTGTATTCCACATTTGTCCATCATATTAGTGGAATTTGTGATCTTCCTACGTGGATTTAGTCATTTTACCGAATTGCATAAATTTTTGTGTCTTTTTCTCTTTGTTACTATATTTGTAATAATCTCTTAATTGTTATTTTGACATGTTTCCACATAACAATTGATATTAGAGCTGAAAGCCTTAAAGCTTTTAATGTCTTAATTTTGATTAATGACAAACATTGATGAGGACTAATGTGTTGTTTGTACAAGTGATAGAATTTTTGGATTTATGATTTAATCCATGCAAGGACAAGATTTCAAGTGTTCAAAGAAGTATAAAAGTCAAGACTATCAAGATTTGAAGACAAGTTTTTATTGGATTAGAGTTTAATATATTTTGATATTCTAGTTTTACCTCTAATTGAGTAATGGTTTCTAAAGGTTTCTCTATGAACTTAAAACATTATTTCAAAATGTTTTCAATATGTTAAAATTTGTTTTGTTATTTAGAAAACCATGCATCGTGATTTAAAAATATAAATGTTTCATAAACTCTTGTTGGATTGATACCATAACTTATATGGTTGATTGAAATCATCATTTGTGTGTTAGAGTATTGTGGTCCAAGTATCGTCCACAAGTTAGTTTATCTTGTGGATGAATGTGCTGTCAAATTTGTTCATATGTTAATTTGTGGACGACCATGCGGTCGACCGCAAGATGAAAATCATCATCCGAAGGTTGTCCCATGAGCTTGCAGATGATGTTGCGGGCGATGCACTGATCGAACGCAAATTATTAGTGGATTTTCAACAACTTTATTTTTTACCATTAGGAACAAACCTATAAATACCAAAACATTTGGAAGTCTTTCTAAGAACATTTTTTGAGAAAAAACATTGTATATCTTGATCCTATAACATCTTAGAAACATTTCAAAACTCTTTCTAAACATCAATTTTGTTAAAATCATTCAATAAGAGATTTTACATTCAAAGGTGAATTTTGAGCAATCTTGACAAGCCATTACTCAAATAGATGGTTGTGATTCAAATTGATATATTTTCACATTAAGGTGATATCTATCAAACTCTTTATCTATTATTATTGAATGTAATAGTATCAAGGTTGCAAGTAGCATAAAACCCTAAGTGTTAGGGTGAGCCTTGTGTAGGTTGTTTTGTTTTCAAGGTTTATTTGTAAAACCTTTGGACGAATCTTGAATTGAATTGTATTGCTGAGATTCACTAAGTAGAATGGTGAGATTATTGTATAATCAAGGTTGTGTGAACCTTGATTGGCTGAGAGGTTATTTGTAAAACCCCAAGGTGAATTGAATGAGCCTCTTTTGTAATCTCATTCATTTGATTAGTGAATGAATTTGGTAAAATCCTTTAGTATGTAACTCAAGGTAGTGGATTATATTTTGTTGGATAAACCGAACCACTATAAATCTTTGTGTTCATTGCTTTACTTTCTGCATTTTATTTGATCACCTTTTTACTCACACAACTAGCACCAAGTATTTGATATTTGTTGTCAAAGAGGTATTTTATTGAATTAGGTTGAAAAATCGTATAAAAACCTAATTCACCCCCTTTTAGGTTTTTCAATTGGTATCAGAACAGGTCTTCATGTTTGAGGTTTAATCACCTAGAAGTAAATATCTTACGGCTCATATAGACAGCAATATCATAAGTGAGGGTTACTCTACTAGTAGACCACCTTTGTTGAATGACTATAAGTACACTTTATGGAAATATAGAATTCATATTTATATTTTTTCCATTGATTTTGATTTATGGAATATTGTTATAAATTGTCCATAGTTAGGATACTTGCATTCCATAAAAAAGAAAATAAAATATATAAAAGTAAATTAAACTAATTAGGTTACTCGGTCATTTATTTGCGATATTTAGAGTGTATAAAGTAAAAATAATAAGGAATAGACGAGTAAACTGACCAAAAGTCTAGTTAAATAAAACCAAATAGAAATTAAGTACAAAGAAAATTATCTCATAATCCCATTATTAATAATTTAACACATATCTTTGCTAACAAAAGAAAATTACTAACAATACATATTTAATAAATATAAGAAGAAAATTATAAACATTAGAAAGAAAAATTTGAAAGATAAACTCCCTAGAAATATTGAAATTATCCGGACAAAATTTATTTACTAAATATTACAAAAAGCCTTGAAATATTATTCTAAATATTCTGAAAAATATACTAAGATGAAAATAATAATTAAAGAAATAAATTTCAAAAGAAATGAAGAAGATAGGAGCTAAATTGGTGTTTCAAATGAAAAAGGAAGTTAGCATATTTATAAGGAAATTTTTAGGTGTAAAATGGTCATTTTGACCTCCGATACTGTAGAGAATTGACTGGTTGATCTCGACAAGCCGACGACACTGTTCATAATGTAAGTAGTTGCATCATCATTGACGTGGTATTGTTCACCGGAGTTACTATTCATCGATTTTTTTTTTGCTTCTTCATTTCTTCTTCTTGTTTTTATTTCTAAAATGTACTAAAATACACTGAAAAATTTATAAACAAAGAAATAGAAATGAAATGTGAAATATATCCATTAAATTAGACAATTAACCAATTTTTAAACCAAATATAGTCATTAAAAAGTATAAAAATCATTTAACTTATGAGTGCACCAAATTCTTCCGCACTATCTCTTTGTTTGTTCTCAAACAAAATATAAACACAAAATATACAAGTATAAATAACTTACACAAGTAATAAAGTGTTATATTAATTTCAATACAACTTTCACAATTAACCCTCTTTTATTTGAAAAGCAATTGTGCTTGTGTGCTTGAATATCATTTACAAGTTTAACAAAATGTGACTGTGAAAAATATAAAACCCTAAAAACAAATTTTATTTTTAGAAAAAAACATGTTATCAGTATAATGAAAATATAACAACAAAGTCACTATGTAAATAAAAATATATTCTCACATACTCTCCACTAATGATGAAGATTTTGGTCAATCTTAGTAAAATGAGACTTTTAAGCTTGTAATGTTAAGCTCGGGATTTGACTACAATCGAAAGATAGGAATATACAAAATATTTCAAGAGTTTAAATTGAAAATGAATTATAAACAATACTACTTCTTGAATAAAACATTAGCCATGATATTTTTTTTTTTTAAGATATCATATCTATGAGCTTTTTACCTTTCAATTTTTGGCAATATTTCGTAATCCTTTATCAGCAGTGTTCATAACTTTTTCAATATAGATTAACACATGTTAATACATTCTCAATAAAGTATCTGGATAGAAAAGTAATAAGCGAGGCTATTTATCACAACTAGCACATAATCTTCAAAATAACTGCAAACAAATATAAAAGTGTAAATAACCAATTTAAGCACATAAATACACAATTAGGTAGATTTATCGCAATAAAAAACATGTTAAACTCCTAAAAACTAATCTAATTATGGTTCAATCAGTTTTCAAGTTAAAATTTGGGATACACCTTAATGAGGATAGTCAAGTATGAATATTATATATATGATTTTAGAAATTATTTCATTGAACAATTTCAATTATTATTTGACTATAAATTAAGGTTGTTATTTGTGATTTTAATTTAGGGATTTTTAATTATTTTGGGATATTTTATTATGAATTGTGGATTTATGATGTGCTCAATTTAGGGTTTTCTTATTCTCAATTGATTTTATTATTTAAATCTCATTTTTATTACTATTATGAAAAATGATATGTTACAATGGCAATGTGAGATGATAGATGCTCTTTATCAACAAGAGCTTGATATTGCACCTCAAGAAATTAAATCATTATCTATGGATGATGTTGAATGGAATCTGGTTAATCGTAATACTTGTCTTGCAATTTGTTCGTGTCTCACCAAGAAACAAAAAATTTCATATAAGAATGAGACTTCTACAAGTAAACTTTGGAAAGAACTTGAGAAACAATTCTTGACAAAAAAATGCTAGAATTGATCGTACCTAAACAAGAAATTATTTCTCTATCAGAATCAATTAGGTACATCTATGCAAAATCATATTGCAGATTTCAATAAGTTGGTAACTAAGTTGACGAACCTTGAAGAATCCATTAAAGATAAAGATAAAGCTAATTTCTTGTGACTTCCCTTCCAAATAAATATGATCACCTTGTTACTACGATACTTTATGGAAATGACAAAATTACTTTTGAAAAAGTATGTGTTTTGTATGACAATGAGATCTAAAAGAAATACCAAAAGCAATATAGAAGTTCTTTAGCATGAGAAGCCTACACCACAAGATATCATGCTTCAAATCAAAATCCCAGAAGAATGAGCAAATCTAGTTTGAGGGGTTCCTGCGAAAGACGAATGTGTCTTTTTTCATGAAAAAGGACATTAAAGAAAGATTGCCCAAAATTGAAAAGAGATATATGAGTAAATCTACTTCAGATGCAGCTTCAAATGTCTATGTGGCCAATAACGACTTAGAATTTATATTGGTCACTTCTTTGTTAAATTTTCACTCAAATGAGCGGATTTTGGATTCAGGTTGTACCTATCATGTGTGCCCAAATAATGAGTGGTTTTTTAATTTTGAATAACTAAATGGTGGAGTTGTCTATTTAGGAAACAATGGCATTGTAAACAATTGTGATAGGATCAATCTGTTTGAAATGCCATAATGGATCTATAAAATTTTTGGCAGATGTTAGGTATGTACCGAATCTTAAGATGAATATCATCTCTTTGAGAGTTCTAGAATCCAAGGGTTACACTGTAACTATAAGAGATGGAGTTTTTAAAGTTGTTTTTGGTTGAGTTGATGAAAAGTATTAGGAAGAACAATATACATTATTTACATTGTGATACAATTATCACCTTATAAATACAAAGACTCTGAGATTACCAAGTTGTAGCATATGCGTCCAGGACATCCTGGTGAGAAATCTCTATAAAAGCTGGTAAAATAAGGCTTGTTGAAAGGTGCCAAAACTGGTAATCTTGAATTATGTTAGCATTGTGTTTTGGAAAAATAATCAAAGTGAAGTTTAGTATAATTATCCATGATACAAAAGGTATTTAGGATTATGTTCATGCAAACGTATAGAGTCCAACTAGAACGTCATTCTTGGGATGTATGTACTATTTTGTTACTTTTGTCAATGTCTTTTCTAAAAAAGTTTGGGTATATGTCATGAAGACTAAGGATGAAGTATTAGATAATTTCCTTAAGTGGAAAATCAAACTGGCAGAAAGATCAAGCGACTTCGAACAGATAACGGTATAAAGTATACCAATTATCCGTTTGCTAAAGTATGTGAAAATGATGGCATTATCTAACTCTTCATAATAAGAAGCAATCCACAATAGAATGGGGTGTCGAAACATATAAATCGAACTTTGCTGGAGAAAGTTCGGTGTATTTTGTCAAATGTTGGTTTGGGCAAACAATTTTGGGTTGAGGTTGTGACGTATTCAAGTCATCTCATCAATAGGTTACCATCTATTACATTAGGAAACAAGACACCCATAGAAGTTTGGTATGAAAAATCTATTAATGATTATAACTATTTACACATATTTGGCTCAACCACCTATTATCATGTAAAAAGGTCAAAGTCATATCCAAGGGCTAAAAAAACTCTGTTTTTTGGAATTCCTTAAGAAGTGAAAGGATACCCTACTTTGGTGTCTCGAAACAAGGAATATAATTTTTAATAGGAATATAATTTTTTAACCTACTATGTTGAAAAAGGTGAAAAATAGTACAACATAACAGGTTGATCAAATTCCACAAATGGAGCGAATTCCACAACATATGGAGTTTAATACAACTAAAATTATTATAGAAGATGACGAATCTTCTATGACATTGGAGAACATTGATGAATCTCATGAAGAATAGGTGGCGTCAATCTAAGAACCTCTACAGCAACAAGAATCTATTACAGTTAGAAAGCCAAGATAAGAGATACGAAAACCAGCTCGATTTGTTGACATAGTGGCCTATGCACTTCCAATTATAGATAATGATATTTCTTTTACCTATCAAGAAGTAATTCAAAGTTCAAAAGGAAAAAAATGGAAGAAATATTTGAAGGAAAAGATGCAGTCCTTGTATAATAACAAGACTTGGAAGTTGACACAATTACCAAAAATGCAAGAAGACGATTGGATGCAAGTGGATATTTGCAAAGAAAGAAGGATATCTTGATAAAGATAATGTTGACTACAATGCTAGACTGGTGACAAAAGGTTATGCTCAAAAATAAATAATATATTACAATGAGGTATTATCTCCAGTGGTAAAACATTACTCTATTAGAATTCTAATGACCTTGGTAGCATAATTAGATTTAAAGCTTGCACAACTTGATGTGAAGACAACTTTTTTATATCATGATTTAGAAGAGGAAAACTATATGACTCAACCAAAATGTTTCAAGGTTGCTGGTAAAAAAGATTTGGTGTGTAAACTCGACAAGTCGTTATATGGATTGAAGCAATCTTAGAAGAAATGGTACAAACGATTTGACAAGTTTATACTTGAGCAAGGATGCACACAAAATAAGTTTGACCATTGTGTGTATTTAACAAGCTACATGATGGATCTTTTATCTACCTTATCTTGTACGTTGATGACATATTGATCACTTCAAAGAATTTTAAAGAAATTGAAAAGTTGAAGGCTCAGCTGAGTAAAGAATTTGAGATGAAAGATTTTGGAAAAGCCAAGAAAATTCTCGGCATGGAAATCAGCAAAGACAAAAAGAAGGGAAATCTTTATCTTTCACAAAAACATTATTTTGAAGAAAGTACTACAATATTTTGACATCAATGAGCAGACAAAAACTGTAAGTACTCATTTTGCCCCACATTTCAAACTTAGCACTAAAATGTCTCACAGTATAGATGCAGAATGAGAGTACATGTCAAATGTTCCATATGCAAATGTTGTCGATAGTTTGATGCATGTATGCAATAGTGTACACAAGGTTTGACATTTCACATGTTGTTGGAGTAGTAAGTAGATATATACACAACCCTAGAAAAGGACATTGGCAAGCTATGTAATGAATTTAAAAATATATTTTGAAAACTTTAGATGGTTTAATGTTTGAGTGGGATGATTCAATTAATCACTGTGCAGCTCGATATGTTGATTCTAACTATGCCGGTGAATTTGATAAATGACGTTCAACTACTAGTTATATATTCACTTTTTCCAAAGCTCCCAAAATGCTATCCACTTAGCCAAGAACCAAGTATATCATGCAAGAATGAAACATATTGATGTCCAATATCATTTCTTACGAGAGGTAGTTGAAGAATGAAAGGTCAAGCTTTAGAAGATAAAGATTACTGATAATCCAGCAGACATGTTGACCAAGGTAATACCATCAATCAAGTTCAACTACTGCTTGGACTTCATTAATATATTACAAATTTGAATACCTTTGGTATGTGGCACCTTTAGGTACACTTGGAAACACCTTTTTTTATTTTGCTCTGAAGATGATATAATATGAAACCAAAAATGGAGATTGTTGCACATGGTTTCAGACTTCGTTAGGCCGGGAAGACTTGGTTTGTTCAAAGTTAGGCTGAGAGTTTGGCAGCAAGGATCATTGCTTGGCTATAAATAGCCATGTATTCGCAAGGCTTGATCATTGAAGCAAGACAGAATAATTTGCTTATATTTGAGAGAGCTTCTCTTTTGTAAACTCTTGAGAGCATTAGTAATATTTCCAGTATTCAAGCTTTCATTTTTCTTGAGGTGTTTGAATACCTTTGAGAGTTCTATTTGAGAGAAATGGTGTTTTGGGAATTTGGGAAATGATGTTCATATATATTTGTATTACAAATTTGTTCATCATATCAATGGAATTTGTGGTTTCCCTCCATGGACGTAGACACTTTGTCGAACCATGTAAATGTTTTCGTCTCTTTCTCATTGTTATTTTATTTGTCATTATTTCTTAATTGTTATTTTGGCATGTTTCCATACAACACATTTTTCTTTAAAAAAAATGAGGAAAAAATAGCTTTTTTCTCAATGGAAATAAACATTTATGTTAGGATTTGTATGTGTATGCTTGATTTTCTAACTGACAATTATATTAGAAAAACATGACTTATTTAGGTAAGTTCATTCATGAAGTTTTGGTATTTGAATGGATTATATGGTTGACATAAAATTTTAGGATATGCAAGCATTGAAGTTGGTTATATTCAAAATTATATCTAGCTGGATTGAAGAAAATTTGAATATTTTAGATGATTGAGACAATCAATGTTGGAGTATCAAGGAATTACACACAAATCATTATTTCATTTTTGAGCAATCCACTAAATTTGGTTGAAGGGATTTTCTTGTTTTTAGTACATATGTTTGAGAACAAATATGTTGTTCTTTATACTGTTACTTTGAGAAGTCATTCATTTTTTTCTTCATACACAGCTGGCACTTTAATAAAGGCTCTTCAAGGTAGAAGACTTACTATGTTCAGCGTAAGTTGATTGTTGGAGGTATTCTAACAAACTAACACAATGACAACAATAGCAACAACAACAATAATAATAATATCCATCACCAATATAAATTAATTGGAAACTATAAGACAAGTATTAAAATATTAAATTCTTATTTCTACTCTCTCTCTCTCTCTCTCTCTATCTATCTATCTATATATATATATATATTCGAATTTAGGAGAAACAAAAATGGATTTTTAGAGACTACATTTGGGGAAATGGGTTCGAACCAGGAATGAGTTTACAAAAAGGTATTTGATGAATTTTCCCCTATAAAAAATTAGTTGTTGACTTTTTTAATTTGACATCACCAGAATTTATGACAAATTCGACCAATAGAACCAACCCTGTAAATCATAAAAATGTTGAGAATAAAAAAAGTTTTTTTAAAAAAAGAATTATGACCAATAACACAAAAATTAAAAACGTTGACGACAAAAAAAGTTTTAAAATAACTTTAATGACTAATGGTATAAAAAAAAAACGTTGAGGACTAAAATCACCAATCTTCCATTCTTTCATCTTCTATTTATATAAATTTACTCTACCTTTAAAAAAGCTATATTGAATTAAATTAGTTTATATTATCAACTATGTAACTAGCTAATTATGAGTTAATTTATTAACTATGTAGATTAAAATCAGTTTATATTGTTAGTTATGTAGAATAAATAAGTTATATTATTAATTGTGTAGATTAAAAATGAGTTTATATTATTAATTATGTAGATTAAAATGAGTTATATTATTAACTATATAACTATATGTGAACCGAAAAAACGTAACTATGAGTTAGATAATTAATTATATTAATTTAAATGAATTTATATTATTAATTTTGTAACTAACTAACTATGAGTTAATTTATTAATTATGTAGATTAAAATGATTTTATGTTATTAACTATGTAGATTATTAACTAAGGTACTATGAGTATGGTTATTAAATATGTAAATTAAAATGAGTTTATATTATTAACTGTGTAGATTAAAATGAGTTATATTATTAACTATATGTGAATACAAAAAAAAATGTAACTATGAGTTATATAATTAACTATATTAATTTAAATGAGTTTATATTATTAACTATGTAACTAACTAACTATGAGATAATTTATTAATTATGTTGAGTAAAATGAGTTTATATTATTAATTATGTAAAATAGATGAGTTATATTATTAACTAAGTAACTATGAGTTATAATATTAAATGTGTACATTAACATATTTATATTATTATCTATGTAACTATAAGTGAAGAAAAAAAATGTAACTATGAGTTATATTATTAACCATGTAGATTAAAATAATTTTATATTCTTTATTTAAATAACAAAGGTTGGGTATTAATCAAGAGTAAAGAAAGAAAGACTAAAGGGGAAAAAATGAGATAGAGGTCCCCGGCCGTGCCCACCCCCATAATGTCTACCACTATGTTGCGGATGCACAAGTACTTAAGTTTTGGATGACTCTAGATGCCTAGGTATCATCTTCACTTTGTTTAATTTACTAGTGATGTATGTGTAGTTGAGTTTTGAAAGCAAAGAGCTTCCCAAAGTAAGGTTTCGGATGACTGATAGTTTTGGATGCAGTGTTCCGGACAACCTTAAACTTGGAGACACAAGGTTTGGATGATTGCCATACTATTTACTTTTTCCCAAAACTTTTGAAAGAGTTTTGCAGACAAGGCTGATCGACTGCTAGTATCATTTTCTTGAGTCCAACTGCTAGTTTTCAAACCATTGGAAGTAAAAAGGTACAAAATTTTATCAATTTTTCTTAATTATTTTGATCAAAATCGATTGTGCCTAATGGGGCAACCTTTGTTTTTACATCAATAAAAAAGATTTACTTGAGTCTAATTCTCTTATCTCCCTAGAAAATGACATTTTGGAGCTTTATCAACAATAATTTTCTTGTGTAGGCAAAGTATGGTATTTTCTTAATCCTAATGTAAGGAATTGCAAAAGAAATTCTTTCAACAAAGATGTGAATTAGGAAGGATTGATCAATGGAATATGAACAAAATACTAAACCTTGACATATGTCAAAATAATACTCCATGCATCCAGGCTTATTGTTACTTTGGACTTTAATTAAAAATTAACGAAGGTCTTTAACTTTAATCAAGTTATCAAACTATCATATAATGCACTGGATGGTGGGACTCATGTGAGACTTATGACTTAGTGAAATATAAATATTTTAATTTTAGGTGATTAGTGATAAGATTTATTAGCTAGTGGAATATAAATATCTTAAATTAAATAGGTTATTAATGTAATTTTGAATAAAAAAATATGATTATTTAATGAAAATGGACATTTAATTTCAGACATACTAAAATATAAATATGAATATGTAATTTAAAACTGATGAAGTACATTTTTGTTACCACGAGATTGGGGTAGAACTATAGAATTTAATTAATCCTAAGAATGATTGTTTATAGAATATAAAGGTTGCATTAGCATAAAAGCTTAAGTGTGAATTAATTCATCCTTGATTTGTATTGAAGAGTTTATTATATAAAACCTAATTGTGACTTGAGTGGTTCTGTTGTGTAATCTTGGATTAAGATTAGTGTAGTGTTTGTGAAATCCTTTGATACATAACTTAAAGGGGTAAAGTAGATTCATTGGTTAAATCAAATCATTATAAATCTTTGTGTCTTTTATTTGCTTGCATTTTTTCATTCATATCATTTTCAATTACCTCATTTATTATAAAAGATTTCAAGAAAATAATTTTTTTATTTGCCAAAAGTATTTTTAAAACGTAATTTACTCCCTCTTTGTCAAAATATATGTTTTTTTAAAAAATATATATTTCCTGAAAATGAAAAGGGTGAAAATGTCCAACCTTGTTGCAACGTAGTAAACCTCGTTGTGTTTAGTAGTCACATTAAACGTATTATTGCATATTATTAGAAAATAACACGTTTAATGAATGCATTATCTCTTTTGATAATACAGTTTATGAATACGCTATTTCTAAATCTGAAATTCAATATTAAAGCTATCTAAAATGTCAAAAACTCCAATCTCTGTGTATGCCATTTAGTAGATTCCTTATTAATGTTTCATTCTTTTGCACATATATATTATAACTCTTCTTACAAGTTTTTCTATAATCTTACCTGCCAGATCTCCTGAATTTATATGAAATCATTATTTACTATATAAAATATCATTAATTAAGTAGTCGTAGTTGCTTCGACAGATAGAGGATGTAGATTGTTTTGTCATTATTTGGACAATCAAATTTCTGCAAACATGGATGGATCCAGATATTCCAAAGTCCCACATATTTCAAAATCCCACATTGTTTTGCCCTCCTAAAAAATATAATGTTAACGTTTTCCATAATAAAATTATACTAGCTCTTTCCCTAAATATAAGAGGCTAGAAGTAAATATCTGATCCCTAAATATAAGATATTTTATTAATTTTTGAAAAATTTAATTATTTATTTTCAATATTATCCTTATTTATCATTATCTTTTTCTTTATTTTTTTTCTTATTTCCAATAAATAACTTTAATTTCTTTTTATCTATTTCTTATTCACAACACAAAAACTTTCTTTTATCTTTATCTATTTATTCTATTTTTTATCCTCAGAGACAAAAGTTGCATTTTGTCTTTCTTATTTTAAAAACAAAATAAATAAGAATATTATTAAAATTTAAATACTTCATTGGTCCTTACATCTTATATCTTATATTTAGGTAAGCGCATTTATATTTGGGCCCAGTAGTTATTGCTTGGATTGGATTGGGAGGTTTGGAAAAGACCCATACCCAATCCTTTTGTCCACAGTGCTAAAACCTAGATATTATCGACTAATATATACATTCAGTCCTTCCAAAATAAACCGTCTTTTGTCATTTTGTTTTGGATAAAAATATTTAAATTTTACACTTTTCAATATATCAATAATTAAATTTTGTAATTTATCCTATTTAATCAATTAAATTTAACTTTTACTCAACTTTTTAATTTATAAACCAGATTGACTTTTCCAAAATAGGTGTGTTTATTGAACTCGGTCGGATATCCACTCCAGTCAAAAAGATGGGCATTTTAGGACTTCATTACAAAAGATAGGCTATTTATAGATTAAAAATGTCCTTAATTTATCAAATTACTATGCCAACGATTAGGAAGTTAGAAGAAAACAACACTTTAATATTTTAATAGAGCCTAGCGACAACATCATTTTCAAGCACCATTTCAGGTATGTACTCGGGTTAATTATCGTGTCATATCATATCAAATAATTATTATTAACATGAGATAAGTAAATATGTTAAAATTTACAATACGAATATAATTCGTAAATAAATATGTCAATATGATACAAATACAATAACACGAAAATAAAATAAATGATGTCTCAATCTATTAATAAAATGAACACGATATCAACTACTTGTTTGAACTTGTTATCCCCAAACATATTATTTACCCATTTAAATTATTAAAAATATAAAAATCTAATTCTAATATACTTAACAACAAAAAAACAATTTTACCTATTTAATTTTATATTTTAATTTTAATCTTAAAATGTAAAAGTGTTATTGTGTCAGATACGATTTCAACTCAAAATACCATCAAACCTTATCGGATTGATGTGATTTCAATTCGAACATTAAAATATCCAACCCTATTAATGTATCGAATTCATGTCTTATTAAATATTAACGCTTTTAGTGTGCACCATCCAGGTTAGTTGCAAATGATGCCATCTAACGATGGTATATGTGGTTCTTATCTGTATTATTCAATTTTCATATTCTAAGAAATTAAAAACTAAAAACACATGTTTTAAAATAAATATTTATTTTTTTACTTCCTATAGAAATTAAGTGAGACTTTAATTATAAATAAATTTATTATATTATTAATTTATTAATGTGGTTAGCATGAAATTATGTATTAGTGAAAGTCTATTCATTAAATTAAAGAAGTTAATTATGTGATTTTTAATATATATATATATTTAAATTTAGAAAAAGTAATATATATATATATTATATTGAAAATTACATAAAATATAATATAAAGTGATAAGTACACATAGAAGGTTGTACCGGGATATATGAGGTTGTGAATAAACCCTTAACTTGCTCGACGAACCATGCAAATTCGATCCCCTCAATTCCATCGATACCCCCAATTGTAATAAAAAATAATTATTATTATGTACAGTTTCTTAAAATAAAAATAAAACAAAAAATCGTGCTTACAAAAAGGCATCCAAGTTGCCAAAATCTGTCAACCATCAACAGTCCTTGGCAACTTTTTGTGGACCTCATAAACTCCCCACTATTGCCCACTTCATTAATACATTTTCTAAAATACCTCTCAACTGTCAGAAATTTTCAAGCCACTCAAGCATTGGTTTTTTCAAAAAATAAATAAATATATCAAAGATAAATTTAATCAAAATTACAAAACAAAATATTTTAACATCAAACTATTAACTTAACCATATATAATATATTGCTCTAGTCCTAAAATACAAAAAGAAGACAGCCTTATGATTCACTAAATTCCTTTTTTACCCCTGTAAGCTGGCCCAAAAGGAGGACCAATAATATTCCTGTCTGTCTCTTCACCATGTGTGTGTGCTGGGGCCTGGGAATATCATATTGATAAATCTGATCAATATGAACGAACACTCTCAGAAAATCATTTTTTGATATTCATAGGGCATATGATGTAACAATTTAATATGTTTAAAGTTTTGCATTTTACCTTTTGGTGCACATGTATGACATAACAATATGCTTCGAACAAGACATATTTGATCAAAACTTTAGATACTATTGAGGTTTTCTCGAGCATCTTAGGTAACATCTAGGCCAAAGATCTTGATCTAAATAAGTTTTAGTATAGAATTTCTCATATAAATTACAAAATAACAAATTTGTTTGAATAGACATGGAAAATTTGATAGTTTAAAGTTAAGTGATAAATATGATAGTGGGAAAAAATTAATTAATGATTTTTTTTTATATTCCAAACTGCTATTTAAAAGTACATCTATGCAATTTCCTTTTTGATAGTAAATGATTTTTTCTTTTCTAATTTTTGTTGGGAAAAATAATTGATAATTAGATTCAAAGATTGTACTGTTGCACTTAGTAAGTATTACATATGATTGGAAGAGCAACGCACCTCACTCACAAGATGTATCACTTATAATTTATCTATAGTGAATTCGAGTCTACAAGAGAAATATAAAGAATTAATTATAATTGTAGTATTGATCCTTTAACAAAAAGAAAAAAAAGGTATTACATATGATTTAAATACTCTCTCCACATTTATCACAAACATATATGGGCATCTCTTTAGAAAATATAAAAATTCGTGTGATTTTTTTTTATAAATAGAGTAATAGATCAAAAATATTTTTCATCAATCTTCTTAATATTATTAACTTTTGTTTTATTTTTATAAAAAAATAAAAAATTATTATTTGAAAGTTTAACTAAATATTCTATATATATACATATTCTTGAAAAATGATAAATAAAATATTTAAATGATTGACTAGGAGGTGTAAAATAAGAAAAAAAGAGACTAATAAATACTACATTGATTTTATATCATGACATATATAAACAATATAAAAATTTCCAAAATGCGACTAGAAAATAAATGGAGTTCCTTAAAGGGCAAAAAAGGGATAGAGGTTGTGAAATCATAGAAATTTTCATATAAATTAACAAAATAATTAATTTGTGCCAATTTATGTGGAGTATAGAATTATAACTGAATTATATTTTAAAACAGATGTGATATGGATAGTGACCACTAATAACTAAAAAATGCATTAATAGTACCTTTATTTTCGCTAAGATGAAACTGGAAAGTTTTATCAGCTAATGATTGAAGCAATTGGAAAAATGTTATTTTTCTTAATTAAGAATTTCGAGTTCAAATCTTGAAAATAAAAAAAATTATATTGAGAGTTTGATTCGGAATGAGTTTGACATAGATTATAAAAAATAAAAAAAAATTAGAAAGTCTTTCAGGTGACGATAGCAGATGCGTGTAAAAGACATTAATGCTATATACAAATGAAACAGTAAAACAATTATTCGTTTGGATATGAGTGCCAAAAGTATTTCCAATTTCCTCTGACTGATGCTTTGTGTACTTTTTTATCTTCTTGTGTGTTTTTCCATAAACTCAAACAGGATGGCAAGGATGGTCAGAATACAAAATATGCTTCAATCAGCCAATGCATACATTTCCTCAAAGTAATCTTTTCTGGATAATATGCTCCAATGTTTGGTCTTTGAGGGACGACTGCAGTTGTGAAATTCAGTAAACGTGGGTTCTTGCTACCAATGCAAATTATGTATGTAGTACACAGGTGTTTCTTTGATTCTTCTTTCGCTTCCCTTTCTTGTTTTGTGTCATGGATTACTTGTTTGTTCTGAAGTGGTTGTGATTTTACACGGGTTCTTCTTAAGTATTTTTTTTCCTTTTTCCCTGGAAAGTTATTTTTGAAGATTGGTGCATGTATGGAAGCATTTTTCTATTTCGCTGGTCGTTCTCTGTTCTTGTTTATTTTTTGGTTTGTTCTTTGTGAACCGAAATTACCCGCAAGCAAGAAGGAAGGTAGTTTATGTGGCTTCTTATTATGTATGAATTCAATCAGTTGACAAGTTTCAGTTTTTTTTTTTTAATTATATGAGAATTGTGTTTTATGAAGGAGAATTTTAGTATTTAATCTAAAATATCTTTCTTTTTTTGCTTTAAAATTCTTTTGGAGATCGAAGCTAGTTTATTTGGCTTCTCACTGCTTTTGTATGAAATCAATTTGTTGTTGTGCTTCTTGGGTGAGTATTTTGTTTGTTGTGCAGCCAGTTTTGCTGGCAATTTGTGTACGTTGTCTGTTAATTTCATAAGTAAATGTAAGGTACAGTTACGAACAACTTTTCCTGTTTTCTCTTTAATTACTGTTGAATCTTGACATATTATTTGATACTTGACTTAATCAGCAGCTGAATCGCATTTGGATTATAAAAACTAAGAGGCTCTTTATTTTAATGCTTTTTGGCAAATGGATGAATAATTGCAGTTAGTATATGAAATAAATGAGGACTTTGCTGCATTGGCGTTAGATGTTTACATGTCCAACTACTGGAGGTTAACAAATTGCTGACGTTGGCAATGTATTGGTGTTTCTGATGTCATACAAAAGATCCATGATAATTCAATTTGAAATAAGCCTCTCAAATATTCAATGAGGACTTGGTATGTTATTCTTCTGATTTCAAAGTTTTTCTTGTGTATCAACTCAGATGCATAATTGGCTTCTTAACTGGAGAGGCTGCTCTATTTGACAATACGTTTTGCTGCTTTCGGCCACATATTATGCTCTGGCAAAATGCATACTCGTTTCAGTGCTCTTGAGCATGAGACGTTTTGGCCGTGTATATGTGTTGCTACTGCATCAGTTAGGAATTACTTCTAACAGACTATTCCTAACCTTTCAGAACATAGTTAAGGGAGGGAGTTATGGAAGAAGAATTGCTGCCTGGCAGCAGCGAAGAAATCAGAAGTCCGACATCCTCATCTGTAACACCTGCTGTTGTTTTCAGTACTTTTGTTACTGCATGTGGTTCCTTATCCTATGGATTTGCTGTAAGTTCTAAGATCAATGTAAATGGAGACAAAAAAATTTGTACGGTAATTGAGTAGGCTATAAGAAAATAAAGCAAAGAGGAAAATTTGATTGTTGATGGTAAATCTTTACGGTTTGGATGTTATGTTAGTTTAAATTGTGTACCAAAATTTGTGGAAAATGAGTTTTCAACCAAAGTTTGAAATTTTTTCACATAAAATTTTCTATATATGCATGTTTTATTATTATTTCAATGCTTGCGAATTGAGGAAGAATCATGAGCCCATTCTTACCGAATTTGAAGAAGTTGAGGATACATTTTTCTTTGAAAGAGTTAAAGCATTCAGTTCAAGATAATGCCACTAGTGTGCAATGGGTTTACAACAGTTGTTTTTGCAGATTGGATATTCTTCCCCAGCTGAGTCAGGTATCATGGATGACCGTGGGCTATCTATTGCAGAGGTAAGTGCAGATTTCTCAAAGCTTTTTCCTTACTTAAGTTTCACAATGCCAATTCTCTAGTTCCTCGATTAAAATGTTCTATGTATGATAGCTGTAAGGACTACCGAGTTGAATCCTGTGATACCTAGCGGCTGAAGCATGCTATAGTTTATAATTTCCATTTTCCTTAACCCTTCCAAGGACCAATCAACAAAGTCTATTTGGACATAGGTACATGGGCCTCATAAGACTTTAATATGCCCCAATCCCAAAACAAAGCTTTTTGGCTCTTTTTTTAAATTTTTTTATTAATATTCAAAAAGAGCTTATTGCTGCAGGCTTCTAGAGTTAAATTTCTTGGGCTTGGATGAGTAGATTACAATGATGGAGAGCTAAATAGTTATTATCAGATTGCTTCCAACCTTGCTGTTCAAGATTTTGCTATAATAGTCTCCAGGAAAATCTATACTTTTTCATCTTCTCAACCAGTCTTTCATTTCTGATGAAAGTATCCCGAATAATATGTGCAGTCAAACAATGTGTTTATGAAGTCATTTTAGTTTTCAAGTTTATTTTCTTATTTCTACGTTTTTCTTATTGTGAAGTACTCAATGTTTGGTTCGATCTTGGCATTTGGAGGAATGATAGGTGCCATAATAAGTGGAAGAGTTGCAGATATTGTTGGCCGCAGAATTGTAAGTTTCCTGTTTAGTCTTATGTTAAGTAGGCTTAATAGTTAAAATCATAAGTTTTAAATTTGCAAATCTGTATGATCTTTTCTAATTTGTTTGATTTATGATGCAGACGATGTGGCTTCTGGAAATATTTTTCATCACAGGATGGATTTTAATAATTTTTGGAAAGGTATTCTAGTTTTCATCTCATAAACAATTTCAGTAGGATTTAGTATCCCTCCAAATCCATTTAGCCTGGTCTCTGCTTTCTAATCTTACGGTATTAAATACCTTTAAATGATATTGTAAATTGACAGTCTAAAAGGAGATTTGTGTCAAATAAACAGAGAGCACTTTTAACTATAAAGAGAATAGCTAATCTGGGCAAGAATTTATTATTCACCTCTTTAGCATTTCAGTGTTTGTATCCCAATAAAATGCTGCCTGAGTTCTTTGTAGTGTCTAAAGTACAAAGTTTATATAAACTCATCCAGTCCAGGGACTCATTATTTCAGAGGTCATATATTACAAATTTATGCCTACTCAAAAGATGTTGAAGGTATATAATAATGGCCAGAAACCTGTCTACAAAATACATTAGCAATAAAAATGGCTTCCGTTTAGCATATAGGCAACCGAGCAATACTAAATCAATATTCTTTTACTGTAGATATTGTATCATTATTGTTTCTTTTCAACAGATTAAGCACCCATGTTAGCTTGGACAATACAGAGGAAAAAAGTTTAGACAGGAACAAGGTTTTCCAGTACTAGTGCTATTATATCTAATGGACAAGTTACTTCCTTAAAAAACTTAGTTCTGCTATTAACACTATTAGCAGGTTGCTTCATTGATTTTATTTGCCATGATGCTGTTACTGCATAATAGCCAAAATCTCGGATGAGGGAAAATTGAGCAATCTGCAGATAGACCATATTCTTCTTAGACTATATGATATAAAGCAAATGAAGTTACTCATTATGTATTTTCCTTCTTTATAAATTCTTTTCCAAATTAAATCCCTAGGTTGGACATGCCTGTTTTTCAATGCATGAATAATTTTTATATCTTTGAGTTGTGTTGCTAACATAGTAGTTGTTTTGCAGAATGCTTTGTGGCTTGACGCTGGAAGACTGTTAATGGGTATTGGAGCTGGTCTTCATTGTTATGTGGTAAGAGTTTGTAAATAATTATTTCCCTTAATTATTTCAAACATTACAGCATGCAATAAATGGAATAAATCAATCTTTCAATCCAGGCACCTATATATATTGCAGAGATTACTCCCAAGAATATTCGAGGCGCATTTACAGCTATTATTACGGTACATGAAATATATATTCTTTATTTGGATTAGCAGAATCAGCTGTGGTTGTTTTGTTAACATGAACTGTGTTTTTACAGTTCACAGTAACTTTTGGCTTTTCACTGATGTTTTTTGCTGGGAATTTCATGGCATGGCGCATGTTGGCTACCGTTGGTAAGAATTGGCACTGATGTGATGCTTTTCATATAGTTCCACATTAGTAAATTCTAAATTTTAATGGATTGTATTTGTTTATTTGTTCAGGTGCTCTACCTTGTCTGGTCCACATTGTAGGTGTTTTCTTCATTCCCGAGTCCCCTAGGTGGTTGGTGAGCTAGATTTGAATCCTAATTTAAAAGTTTTTTTATTCATTCATGTCTGTTTTGGGTTATGATGAAGATATGGGATTTTTCCGGGTAGAATAATATAGCAGCATGTTAAATACCTCAACAAATTTACTGAAATACTCTGAATTTTCATTCTTTCACGTTTTTCAGTTTTCCTTACACCTGTGAATACCTTAATAAATGCATATCTGTGCAGGCAAAAATTGGTAAAGAGAAAGGGGTAGAAGCATCTCTGCGGTACCTGAGGGGAAAAGACGATGATATTTATTCAGAAGCTGCTGAAATTAAAGTAAGACCTTATTTTCATTTCTTTAATTTCATAAGTCATCATTTATTGATACCTTTGATTATTAACAGGATTATACAATGACGATTCAGCTACTCCCACAGTCTAGATTCTGCGACTTGTTTGACAGAAAATATGCTCATCCACTTATTGTATGTCTTGAATAAATCTCGAGTATGCAATTTGATTTTCGTCCTATTCTTAAGAACAATGCTCATTTTTCTAGGTTGGTTTGGGGTTGATGATTCTGGTACAATTTGGAGGGACCGATGGAGTTTCATCCTTTACTAGTTCAATCTTCAATGCAGCTGGTAAGCTGTAGTGGCTTGATGAGCTATAACTAATGAGACTTATTTAGTTGCTAGGAAAGGTAAAGTCTGAGGAATAATGACTGACAAATAGGTGTGACCAGGTTTCTCTGCCAGCATTGGATCTACTGTAATGGCGGTTATCCAGGTTTTGTACTGCTCCCAAGTATAGTTTTCGGACGAGATCTTGCTTAGATCATCTTAAACAATGTTCTTATTTTTCCAGCTTCCATCCGCTGCACTTAGTGTAATCTTAATAGACAAACTCGGACGACGTACACTTCTGATGGTAAATTCCTAGCGACCTGAATTTGTTGTTTTCCGACATTATTGATTGTTAAATCAGCAATGCTTTTTTGTAGGTAACTGCTGCTGGATCTTGTATAGGATGCATGATCACAGGATTGGGGTTTTTGTTGAAGGTAAAGTTTTCCTTGCTCTTTATTTGCTTAATATTTGTTCTAAAAAGGTGTAATAGAAATTGATAACCTGAATTATCAGTTCTTATCAACAGAATTTTACTCATTGGAAGGAAATCACTCCCACAATGGCATTCACAGGATTAATAGTAAGTTGCTAGAACTGTTTAGTTTTACATTTACATCTGTTTCTTAATAAAAAGGACATTTGTTATTGTTTCTATTAATAAATTAACCACCTTGAAGTAGCTGGTGATTTGCACAAATCCTTAGCCCATCTGTTAAATTAAAATTATAAAATGCAAAGAAAACGGTACATCATACCTTGCATCATGAGTGTGGAAATAAATCATTAAATGAATATATGTCATTATTCCTCAAATTAAGCAAAATCTAGTTGTTTAGTCCCTTATTGACGTGATTCTGTAGTTTTTATTTATGACATTTCCTCTCAATTCTATTTGCTTTCCTTGGTGATGCCATCCGCGTGATACCTGATTTTGTTCATGCTTTGATGTTATCACCCTGACCTTAATCAAATAGTTTTTGCTTATGCAGATATATAGATTTCTGATACAATTTCTTCAAAATCAAATCTTGCACAGAACTAAGGTCTTGAAAGACCTGAATGACTAATGATTTATGTGGTTCTGCTTTGGCAAATATTCAGATATACTCTGCTTCCTTTTCAGCTGGATTGGGTGGTACTCCTTGGGTAATTATGTCTGAGGTAGGAACTTGAACACCACATGATATAACTAATCATAAACTGTAATGGTAAGATTGCTTCCTTACTGGTAGAACTGTTTGAACTTCAGATCTTTCCAATAAACATAAAAGGTACAGGTGGCAGTCTAGTGACACTGGGCAATTGGTTTAGTTCTTGGATTGTCACATATGCTTTTAACTTCTTATTCCAATGGAGCTCAGCAGGTACTGCCTTATTCCTCTCTTAAATGCTTGTCTGCCAAAACACTGCAACTCATCTAATGGCCATGCATCATTTCTTCCCAGGAGTTTTCTTTGTATTTGCAGTTGTTTGTAGCTTGATCATTCTATTTGTCATAAAAGTGGTGCCCGAAACGAAGGGACGAACCCTGGAAGAAATTCAAGCATCTATGACATTGCTCAAGTAATATGTTTCTTGTTGGTCAAATATAACAGATTATCCTTATGCCTTCCACGAGTGTCTACAATGTGTGTTGGTATATACAAGATGAAGAATGTATATGGCATAAAAGATTTTGTGGACATTTCCACCCTAACCAGAAGCTGGAGGCTGCGATCCTATTCTCCCCTAAAGAAGGCTTCTAATATGCTGCTCAGCTCATCCTATAGTTTTCTTGCAAGATTTTCAGCATCGCTGCTGCACATTCTAGCCTCCTATTTGTCCAGAATCTAAACTTTCACACTTTACATTCAATTTATTGTATGGAATGTGCAACTGTTATCTATACTTCTTTATTATAATTATTTCTATATACATATATCCATTTTAACATTTCATTGTTAAGGATTATTGGAAAAGACTACAATTTTTTCTTCTCGTGAGAACACGTTCTTTAGAATGTCAAAAGGAGTACTTGTGTGCACTATTCTTTTTAAATACATTATTTTTATTAGTCAGTCTATTGTGACATTGTGCAGATAAATTTAACTTGTTATTGTTTAATTGGAAATATTTTTCATCTTTCCATCCCAAGGTTTAAATATTCTATTATCTTCGTGTAACAGATTACTGATAACCTACAGACCAGAAGTAGCTTTAAGAAATTACCATAGGGGAGACATGCAATTATCCAATAAGAGAACACATATACTCTCTACCAAATGGAGTCCCTAACAAATAAACAAAGGAGGCAGTTGAACAACTAAATGACTAATCCTATTAGACATTAGTACTATTTATGTTTCAAAAAAGACATCATCCATAAATCTTTCTGCTTGAGGAGTTTGGCTACGATGAACATGAATGACATAAAGGGGTAAGGCCCGTTAATATTATCTATGTTTAAGAACGATGATCATAAATGATGTTATAAAAGGATAAGATTCATTGGTGAAAAATATGGTTCATTAATGATGTAATGTTATTTATATAAAATGATAAGATTTATTGGTAAAAAGATATGGTTCATTAATAATGTAATGTTATTTATATAAAATGATAAGATTCATTGATAAAAAAAATATAATTCATTGATATTGTAATGTTATTTATGTTTAAGGGGGACGAACATCATAATATAATATAAAAATTATAAGACTAATTCATAAAAAGATAAGATTTATTAATTATGTTATTTATAACATTATTCTAGTTAAAGCATATAAACACCAATAATATAAAAGTGATAAGATTTAAATTTATTGATGAAGTTACAAATAATATTATATTATCCCTAAAAGAAGATAAATACGAATAATAATATCATATTATTCGTAAAAGGAGATAAATATGAATAAATGAATAATGAAGATTAACTATTCTAATAATACTTATTTTTTCTTTTTTAATTTGAAATGAAGGACCACTGCCAAATATGGTACACTTTTTTGGTTCTGGTCTTCTACATTATTACTGCGCAATAAGACATAGGCCAACTGGCTCATGAGTCATGCATAGAAAAGCTTCAAATACTCAGCAAATGTTTGGCATCCGTTCTTGAAAAAAGAAAGAATATTCCAATTAAGAAATCAAACTATAAATTTTCACTTCCCATAATTAAAATAAAATTCCTATAGATTTTTTAATTGGGCCAAGAATGTATACAAGTAGGAATATATGATAGGATTTTCTATGTAATATGATATTTGTGGGCTTTTTTCATTCTGTTTGGCCAACTGAAATAAATTATGAGAATATCTCCAAAATCCAGTTCCGTTCTTGTCTGCATCATTTCTGCTTATAACTGTTGTAGAATTTTGCCAACCCTTTTGTTTCTTCTGCACATTTAGTTTAATCTTGTGTACTTTTCTGGTGTCTATGGATGCTCAAAGATCAGTAGATGAGGAGGCCACTGGCCCTTTACTTTCTAGAGTGAATCCGGCCAGTGAAAACCCTGGTAACGGTCAGAGTAGTCATGCCACAACTGTGGTCATATTCAGCACCTTCGTTGCCGTCTTGGGCTCCTATGTATTTGGAACTGCAGTAAGTAGTACACTTCCATGTTATTTCCAATCCTTCACCACCAACCCCAAAGGTGCTGACCACAATGTGTTTGATTGTTTAAAGGAAAAACCTTTATTCATGTAAATTCATTATTCTGGAGAGTTACATATCTTTCGTGTGCTTGTGTGTGTGTTTGTTGTTGTTGTTGTGTGTGTGGGGGGTGGGGGGTGGGCGAGGGGTGATGGATAGGGGGAATCAACAAAATTTTAAACAGAGATCGACTTACTTTTTGGCGGTAATTGGTTCATGCCTCTAAGAGGAAAGTAAATGGTAAATTCCTGCACTGTTTTGTTTGGGATAACTTTGGGGATTTTTTGCAATGGTGTCTTCAGAAATTTGATGAACAATCTTGCTTAGGGTGACTAGCAGATGAAATCCATATTTGAGACTCTAATGTAGGGATAATTATTTTCCTTCTCATAATTTATTTTAATGAGTGATATTCCCTGTTCTCTGGAAAAAATAGTGGTGTGCATAACATTTCTGTTGTCAATTTTTAAGGTACTTAATCTGTCTACTGCTCTGAATGTTGACATGCAGGTTGGATATTCTTCGCCTGCTGAGTCTGGAATTATACGTGATTTAGGCCTATCCTTAGCTCAGGTAATAACGATCACTTCTGGTAATAAGGAAAATAAAAAGAAAGAAAAGAAAAGGAATCTGTTCTTTCCAACATAATGTGAAAATCATATTGTTAAAGGACTTTATTAACATTCTTTTGTTCTTCCAGTTATTTTCTGTTGATGCTCTATGATGCAAGAACTTCAAATGTGGCTGTGGAGATTGACTGTATGAACTTGTTTCTAGTCAAATGTCTGAGTTATGCACGGGGATTGCTATATCGAGAGGACATGGATTAAAAACCAAACAAAACCAAGAAAAAGGCCAAGATATTATGATTAGTACAACTTTAAAACTCATCTTGAAATAAGTTGCAAACCAGGCAACCAAATGCAAACCCCTCAGACTAAATCAAGGAAGACAAGATTTATCCTAAACCTTCATATTTGCTGTTCAGAGTGTAACTGAAAAATGTATATCTGGTTCCAAATTTCATAGATTCCAATTTCCCCATGTAAACCAGAAAGAATAAGGAGATTGGCTCATCTTCTGTCACTTCTGCATGTTATTTATTTGGATGTATGATTCAAGTTCAAAAGATCCAAAATCATGACTGCTGACATTTATAATATGTACTACTCTTCTCTAACTCAGCAATAGGTTAATTTTCTTGCACAGAATTCTTACTTTAAGGATATTCGTCCTTAAGAATACTAAGATGATTTCAACTAAGCTCTCTTTTTAGGACTTGTAATCAGTGGCACTTTGCAAATCCTTGTACGTAATCCTCATAACAGCATGTCAGTCACCACAACTGAATTACCATTTTTACAGAATAAAAGCAATAATAATTTTCTAGGAGCTGGTAACAATAATCTTTCATAGTTATGAAGGTTCAACTAGAATGCCTGATATTGATCCGGAATGCATCTTATGAGAAGTAGCATGGGGAGCATCAATTTAAATGAATCTGGTTATTCATCTACACTATCATGTGATTGTATCTTTCCAATCCTTACATTTGTCATTTTGCAGTATTCCTTGTTTGGTTCAATATTGACCATTGGAGCAATGATTGGTGCAGTAATGAGTGGAAAGGTAGCAGATTTTTTGGGGAGGAGAGCTGTAAGTTTGTTGCATGTTGTCTTTATGGATAACCATCTGAACTTTTCTTCCATTTTCTACCTGGCTTGCAGAATTTTATCTTGTCTTCTAGACTTACTCAGTGTACTTTCTGTTGGGTGTAAAGACAATATCTTATTCTTTTATGACCTCATTTTCCTTGTTCCAGATGTCTACTTATTTTTAAAATTTCTGCTTTTGTCATTTCAATTGGAGCATGAATGATGGTTTACTTCATGATCTTTATTATTTGCATAAGGAAAAGAAGATTGACCTCTCCGTTTGCTGTTTCTGATGATCTGCATTTGACCTACTAATGCAGGCAATGGGGTTCGCAGAAATATTTTGTGTAATAGGATGGCTGGCAATTCAGTTTGCACAGGTACTTGATCATTTATTTGCTCATTTACTGATTTCCTATTGCATTTTGAAGTTATATTAGGTGTTGTGCAGATAATCAAGGAGATAACTATTCAAATATTTCCATAAATGTCCAACATTACTGGACAAAATAGTCCAAGTCTTATTTATGAAATGATTATGCCATTTCAATATTTTGCATATAATGTTCCAACCGACTGCTGTTATTCTGTCAGCCATATATCTATCTTTTTTAACCCTTTCTTCTTCTTCTTCTTCCATTTGCTTGAATAGAATCATAATCTGCCAACAATAACACAAGTATGACTACTTGGCATTTATACGTGCCGAAACATGTCTGTTTCAGAATAATTTGTGGTATTTTTTTGGTTGTCAACAGAACCCTCAGTTGCTTGATGCAGGACGCTTTTCAGTAGGATATGGGATTGGGATTATTTCATATGTGGTAAATATCTATATTTTGAACTTCCCATTCTTGCATGTATAATATCACCGTTGGAATGATCTTCTAACTTGAAAATAGGTACCTGTATATATAGCAGAAATAACGCCTCCAAATCTTCGAGGAGCATTCACAGCAGCTAATCAGGTGAAATAAACCTGATTTTGTGAAAATCTCACTTCAAATGTTGAGCTTCTGATAGTAATTGCTGGTTATCCTTCAGCTGATGATATGTATTGGTTCATCAGTCATGTTTGTCCTTGGAAATTTCCTATCCTGGCGCACCTTGGCCCTCATTGGTAACTTGACTATCCTAATTTCTGCTGGCTGTTGGAATTTTTTCTTAGATAACAATAGATTAAAATCAATATCATTTCAGGAGTCGCCGCCTGTTTGTTACAGCTAATTGCCCTGTTCATCATTCCAGAGTCTCCAAGGTGGCTGGTATGTCAAAACAAATTCTTGTTTATAAACGATTGTTGATAGAACCAATTATATGTGCTTATTTAAGTGGTGCAATTTTTCCCCTGGGAAGGTTCCAGGAAGCTATAATATGGAGAAAAATTATCTTCCTCACATTATCATTATTTGTTCTCATTTACTGGTCAATTCAATCATGCATGTAAATATAGAGTCACCCTGGACTTTGTGCAGGCCAAGACTGATCATTGGAAAGATTGTGAAAGTTCTCTACAGCGTCTTAGGGGAGACAATGCTAACATTGCAGAAGAAGCTGCTGAAATTAGGGTAATCATCAGAATTTTAAGTCTTCTGAATTTTCATCCCTGGAACTTCCTATTTGACAGAAACCAGTGTAATATAAATGATTATTTGCAGGATTATACAGAAACTCTTCAGCAATTGTCAGATACTAGACTAATTGACTTGTTCCAGCTCAAATATGCACATGCACTTATTGTAAGGCAGTCATTACTTTGTAGTCAGTGGTATATCTTCAATTTCTTAATTAAAAGTAGTCAATGTTTTATCCAAATTATGCAGGTAGGAGTGGGCCTAATGGTATTGCAACAATTTGGGGGTATCAATGCCATTGCATATTATGCAAGTGCTATTTTCGAGTCAGCTGGTATGCAATCTCTCTGTGCCTGTGAGTTTTCTTGCTGATGGTTAGAAAGAAAATTAATATGTTAGTTTCTGAGAATGTGACAGGTTTTTCTAGCAGCACCGGTACTTTGATGATGGTTGTCATTCAGGTTTTCTAACTCACCATATATGTCAATTATTCTATTCTGCTCCTGGGACTTCCTACATTTTGGCCTTCTGCAGGTTCCGATGCAAGTTGTAGGTACTCTCTTAATGGATAAATCTGGAAGAAAACCACTTCTAATGGTAAAACTGAAAACTGCAACATTTCATTTACATGCCGCAGAGTAGATCAAGATTTACTCACACCAAACTATTACTAATGCAGGTTTCTGCAGCTGGAACAAGCTTGGGTTGTTTCCTAATATCATTGTCATTCTTATTACAGGTTATATGCTACATGCATTTTCACCCCTTTTTCAGTTCATTCATTTATGGGGTAATTATCCAAATATTGGTCAATGGAAAGGTCTAAGAACATAAGCAAGATTGAATCCCAGGATTTCTTTGAATTTGAAAGTTATTATTCAGAAAATTATCTTCAAAATCACATTCTCAATTAATATATTTGCATGAAACAGAACCTTCAAGTATGGAATTCCAGTCCGTTTCTGGCATTTCTTGGTGTACTGGTAACTCAGTTTCCCTAAAGCCAATTTTGTTGTACTCATTTAAGTGGTTTACTAATCTCCCTACGAAACGTTCTGTGCTTCCATTAGATATTTACAGGATCTTTCTCAATAGGTGTGGGAGCCATTCCCTGGATTATAATGTCAGAGGTATTACATTGCAGTTTAATTCACAAGAGGTTCCATGGCCTGATTGCACACAGCAAATTATCAGGGAAATATATATTACTTAAAACAGAAATTGAATTCAAAATTTTCTTTCAGATATTTCCCATCAATGTGAAAGGGCTAGCTGGAAGTCTTGTGACAGTGGTCAACTGGATTGGTTGCTGGATTATTTCATATTCATTCAATTTCCTGACAGATTGGATCACTGCTGAAGGTGATGCTTTATGCAGATTATCAATCTTCAACCCTTGTAGTACTTGAACTTCATAGTAATAGTACTATATATCCTTTTGTTTTTCTTCAGGGACATTCTTGATGTTTTCGATCGTCAGTGGCTTAACTGTTGTCTTTGTTGCAAAGCTTGTTCCTGAGACCAAAGGACGTACACTAGAAGAGATTCAAGCATCCATGGTTTTGTTTAGTAGGGAAGGATAAACAAGGTGTGATGCTAGGCATTGCCATCTCAAAGATGAATTAGGCATGAAAATATGGCAAGTCTTCGTAGTTTACAGTACACAGAGTTTCATGGAAAGATGAAAGATTTTCTCATACCTGTGTTTTATGGCTAGGAAACAATAAATTCACATTCTAATTGTGTCTAGGAAGAACTTCATTCTGAATGGGAGCACATTTAAATGATAATTTATGAATGAAAAGTTTATTTTAAGTCCCTGGGATTAATATTGTTATTAACTCATTTTGAGGTTAATAAATTAAATTCAGGTTTTGAAAAATTTAAATAATAAAATTTTTGTTGGGATAATTTAATAAATAGGTTCTTGAAATTCTTGCTTTTAATAGGAGACTCTTTAAATTTCTGATTTAAAAATTACCTGAATAATTATTTTTATCTTTTTATATTCTCTCTTTAGATTTTTCATTTTTCTAAAATGCGTGATTATATATTTATATTTTATACATATAATAACTTGAACATTTTGGAAATATGATATGGTCATGAGGAAATCACTTGAATTGTAAATATTTGTTTCTTTGATGAGTAAGAATGTGGGGAATTTTTATTTCCCTTTTTGGCCAAAGGAGAGATTGGAAAAATAATTTAGGAAAGAAAAAGCTCCATTGCAAATCCCTAGCAATTTTTGAAGAATTTCGGATAGATTTATTAATAAGTATTTCAATATATATATATATAGTCAATGGATCTGAGACAAATCCCTAGCAATTTGCCGTGGTGGTAGCAACGTGAGAAGGAAGAGGTTTTTGGATTTACAAAAAATTTAGAAAACAATTATTGGTAAAGGTAAATAGTTACGAAATAAATAGAAACTTCTCTGCAATTAAGCTCCCCCCCTAAACCAATCTCATCTTCCAATACAAAAGGATGATACCTAAACTTCAACACATATGACTCTTTAATTTCAAAGGATCTGGTAACCAGACCCTGTCTAGATGTATATTGCAAACCACTTGTCATGACTCAAACAAGTAACTTACTCTTTTGGATGTTCAAAAGATTTAACAATGCAAATTACAAGAAGTTGATGAGCAACGGGGACCTTTCTTGAGCCATTGAGCCTTATATGACTGCTATTTTTTTTTTTTTTTTTGTAAAAAGCAAATAGTTGATGGACAAAAATATTACTCAATACTTGACAAAAAACAATTGACATCATCTTATTTGTCTATTTTTCAATCAAAAGGACTCAACTCACATCGTGAAAATAGTTTAATAGTTTAATGATTCAAAAAATTTAAATTAAAGTTTAGAAATTCACCCTACAGAGGAAAAAATTTTGAGAACAAAATGCAACGTCATCACACAAAAAGGTATAAAAGTTAAAATGACAAATATGACATTTTACCATAAATTTAAAAACAAATGATGCATCTAAATAGCATATTTATGAGTTTTTACCTAAATATATCTTTATTTACCCGCCATATACTTTAAATGGAGGAATGACCCATTATGTGTGTTTATTCATACTTATGAAAGAAAGAGTTGAGTGCAATACACCTTTGCTCTTTGCAAATACCAAATTTAAGATTCAATTTTGTAATTGACGGACAAAAAATCTGAAACAAATTAGTAAAAAAGTTGAAGTCAATGTAAAGAATGAAAAGATTCAAACTAGAAGTCTTGCTTGGGAAGATTTTTGGTTTATAACAAAATTTAAATATAATTTCATGTTTATTATTATTACATCTTTATATATGTTTATTGTGATAATTATATAATTTAATGAATATAATTATTAATAAATATAGTGCATATAATAGTAATAATTTTAATTATATATAATTATATTTATTACAATAACCATATAATTATAATTATAGTTAAACACATAATAAATATATATTAAAAAATATATATATTCTCATTATATGTATAATTATAATTATTACTATTGTATACACTAATTTTTTAAATAATTATATTCATTAAATTCTATGTAAATTATAATTATAATATACATATAATATATGATTATAATTATAAGAATTTTTTTTAGAGCAAAGGTATTGATTAGATTTTTTATAAAAAAATTAAAATAAGCCCGTTTGCCATTGGCAAGATCGGGCCTTGAAATTTTGTTTTTTTAAAAAAAATCGGTCCGCTATTGATAGGATTAGCCCTTAGAAAAGAAAAATCGATCTGCAATTGGAAGACCTATTGTTAATTACAATTTGTTTTTTTTTTTAAAATTGATCGGTAATTCTAATCATTAGTGTTTTATTTTGGAGTCGGCTCCGTTTTTGCAAAGCCGGAGGGTATACATCGAACCAATTTGAGTAAAAGTTCGCGAATTTACCGTTGAAGGCTACTCCGGTCTCCTTGGCTGGACCTGTTGCTCATTTTGGTCAAATTCTCACTGCTTAACAAAATCCTAAGTCTATTCTTGTTCTTCCAACAACACTTCCCTAAACCCTTTACACTCTCCCTCCGCCGCAACCACCGATCATCACCACCGTCAACAATATGCAAGCCATCTTTTATATATCACCACCCATTACCCCAAGGTCCCCAAGTCCTTCTCCCTTCAAAACCCGGCTGCCTTCATATGGGCCACATTTTAAGAGGGCCTCCGCCTTGTCCATCAATGCCTCCACCACACATACTTCTCCGCCACCTCAAACCACCACCTCAACTGACCGCCCTGCACACAAGCTGAACAAGTACAGTTCTCGCATTACTGAGCCCAAGTCCCAAGGTGGGTCTCAGGCAATTCTTTATGGCGTGGGACTTTCTGATGATGACTTGCACAAGCCTCAGATAGGCATTTCGTCTGTGTGGTATGAAGGCAATACCTGCAATATGCACTTGTTGAAACTCGCTGAGGCTGCTAAAGAAGGAGTTAAAGAAGCTAACATGGTTGGGTTTAGGTTCAATACTATTGGGGTTAGTGATGCCATTTCTATGGGGACTAGAGGCATGTGTTATAGTTTACAATCAAGGGACTTGATTGCTGATAGCATCGAGACTGTTATGGCTGCTCAGTGGTATGATGGCAACATTTCTATCCCTGGATGCGACAAGAATGTAAGCCTTCCACTTTTTAGCCTTTTTTTTATTTTTTATTTTAGATGCTTTACTTTTAATCAAAATGTGAGTTTTTCTGCACCGTTAATGGACTGCCATTTATTGCTTTCAAATATGCAACAATTGGTCTTTTACTGCTGCCTTACCGTATGATCGATGTTTTTCTTTTCCCTTATTCTGGGAAAGGTTGTGAAGTTTTTTGTATTCGGTTAAAAATCTTTTGGTGATATTTTTATATTTAGTTTTTTACGCATTAGTTAGCAAAGAAGAAATGGTTGGCTCCTGCTATGTTATCTTATACTTGAATCCCTTATATAAGGATATTTTGAACAGAAAATCGCATTTTGTTTCCAGGCCCTTTGCGTGATTGGAGGAAAAAAAGAAAAAAAGAAAAAAACAAAAGAAAGAGGGGTTGAGGTCATGATGATTTCAGAATTCTTTTTAGAGTTTCCATGGGAAGAGTTTTGATCTATGTATCACAGTCACCTTTATCAGATTGATGTCACATCTCTTTCTTACTCGTTTATAATTGAAACTAAATCCTAGTTTGACTGAAGCTTTTGAAGGAATAAATGTCTGGGTTGTGTGGGACATGACATTTACTATAAGAAGTAATAAATTTTGGCATACTGTTGGTTTAAATCAGAGAGGACAAATTCAAGTTGCTAGAATCCGAAATTTTGGTTGACATTTCAAGTTTTGGAGGATATTGATATTGAAAGTGCACCATTGATTGGCAAACTGGAAAGTCATTGAAGCTACTTTAAGTGCTGTTTTACACTATCTTATCACTTTCCCTTGTGGCTGCAGTACATGATTTGAGCATCTTAAGCACTGCATTTTAAAATGCATCTTTGCTAGGGGGTGCGCAATAAAGACAACAGTTTTCATATGCACAATCATGTGATTCTCCGGTGGGATAGTTGTTCATTTCCAAAAGGGAGGATCATGGGTTGAGGAGCTTTTGCTAATATGTTTACTTTCCTAATTTGACTGCAAGACACTTTTTACCGTTAGGTAGTGTTTTATTTTTCTTTTTTTGCTGGTTGTTATTGCTGTTGTTGTGGGGAGGGGGGGCGTGTTAAGCTCTTACCAATTACAGGGTAGATCAAATTAGTGCTACTCTTGTTCTTTGTTTTTATGGATGTATCTTTTGAATTTTTTTGGCCTCAGCAGTCTATGGAAGATGAAGCCTGACTAGTTAATAGGGTATATTACTAACTGCATTTCTACCTTCTTGATTTGATAGAATGCTAATATTGCAGATGCCAGGTACAATAATGGCAATGGGACGGCTGAATCGGCCAAGCATCATGATTTATGGTGGAACCATCAAGGTCAAATTCTTATGGGTTTTGTAATTCCTTTCTTTGTTATTTATTTTAATCCAATAATATATTTATACGAAATGAACTTATTCCCCTTCAGTTGAAAAATCTTATTGATTTTAGCAAAAAGAATTGCATCCAAAAGGTTATTGGCCTACTCATTTGCTTCTCTTGAACTTTTAACTGTTTTTGGCATTGGCGCCAAGGGGAGAAGGCATCTATTAGCTCTAGAGCATAATGAAGAGCAGATGAAAAGTGAAATTGGAGAATATTAGGTCCCAGCACAACCGTTGTTGTTTTTTGGCAAAAAAGCAAAGATAGGAGAAATATTTCCAGAAGAAATTTAACTTTTAGCTGTTAAACTTATGCTTTCAAAATCTCTCAAATTGTTGGATCATGATACAAATTGCCTATGGTTTGTTTGAACCACATGCCTTTTTACGATTATGTGTGTCCCTTTGTTCTTTTCTGGTACTGATTTTATAATATGGTAGAATACTCAGCAATAAATTCTCCATTTTCTTGTTAAAGAGAACTGAATGTCTTGATGGAAAAGAATATTGACCTTTTGTACTTTTAGTAAGATTGTAAAAGATGTGGATAATCATATTAAATTCCAGATACGCTTTTACAAGCTGACAATTATGATTCTGTCCCTCCAACCCCCAACCCCTTAATTGCTACTAATCATAATTAACATTTTTATTGTGTCATATGCTGTTCATGTGTTTACGTATGACAGAGAAGCATGATATTAAGCTACCAGTATTAAAAGAAGAAAAGAAAAGTAAAAGAGGGAGGAGTGGGGTGGGGGATGCTTGATAATTTTGAAATTGGCACTCCAAAAGTCTCATTTATATGAAAAATATTGTGTTCTTTCTTGACCACAAAAAGCAGAATTAAACCTTTTTTTATGTATAAAAAAGCTTTCAGATATGTGAATTATTTTTATTATTATTATTACACTTCTTTCTCAGAAATTCCACCAAAATATATTCTCACCTTAGGATCCTGTTTGGCACTTTTCAATGCAAACAAACTGTAAAAAAATTATATTTAAGATATCAACAAAAAAATTGATGCATAATGATTTTTAGAAACAACTTTCACATGATGATCTGAATCAACATGATTTAGCAATAATAATTTTTCTGTGTGAACAATAGATTAGATTCATTTCAGTAAGTTGAATTTCACAGGGTTTCTATCTTGATTTCAAAGATAAACATAGTCAGTTTGCATATGATAAAATTGTTTAGAAACTACTGACTGAGATTCCATCTATGAAGAAGTCTGTTTCTAGATTTTGTCAAGCTAGTTATGTGATAAATGTGAACCACTGATCTAATTTCGGAAGTTGTTTTCTTCTTCAGATTTAGCATTCTCTAGACTGTAGGATCGGTATACGTGCCAATATATCAGTATATTGTAAATCTCTTGAAGTATTTGACAGGCCAGGATGAACAAAGATTTATTTCAATACTTTATATAAATAAAATAAATAGTAAAAGAAATTAAAGAAATAGCAAAACAATTCTACTCTCAGAATAGGTGCACACATTGATATCTGATGGTGTGTTTTGTCAGCCTTACTGATTCTGTCTTTGCAATATTTAAGTGGAACAACGTGGCTCTTTGGTAGCATGATTTGGAAGAATGACTGGAGCTTGCTTCTTAAAAATTCACTCTCTCAATATTTGATTTTCTTGAACAAAAGTATAGTTGTAAAATACCAACCCCCAATTGTTCAGTAACTAGAAATGCGACAAAGATAAGTCATGCTTGTTATTTGCTTTATTCTTCTTTTGATTTTATCTTGTCATAATATTGCTGACATGTACTCTTTTGCTCCTACAGCCTGGTCATTTTCAAGGGCAAACATTTGATATAATATCTGCCTTTCAGGTGTGTGATGCTTTGTTCTTTTTTTTTCTTTGATAAGTATGTGCTTGTGTTCTTTGTTCACCATTTT
Source organism: Apocynum venetum (assembly GCA_019593545.1). Taxonomy (NCBI): domain Eukaryota; kingdom Viridiplantae; phylum Streptophyta; class Magnoliopsida; order Gentianales; family Apocynaceae; genus Apocynum; species Apocynum venetum. The sequence goes on from SRSM01000149.1 coordinate 3,431,956, forward strand.
CAGAGGTGCAGCTGTTCATCTCTAGTCCGAATTTCCTATGCACTTTCTATTACAATTAACTGATATCGTTCCATTTACTATGCATTTATTTAACTTTCCCAAACTTCTCAATAATGTTTTTATTTTTTATCGATGTGTTATATCTTTACTATTATAATAAGTGAATACATGAAATATTATCATTGGTATAGTAAAGAGTGTAAGAGACAATGTGATAGAAAATCTCCAATCTTTTTTTTTGTTGGATTTCCTCTCTTTTACATATTTTGTTTTGTTTGAAGACAGACTATTTTCTGAAATATCCTTCATATTTTCTATATGATCATGTCAATTGTTTGACTGAGATAGATAAATGAAGAATCTTTGTAGTGGCAGTTTCAGTCTTTGGATTCAGGTGGCTGCATTGAATACAAAATTCTTTTTATTAAATTTTGTGGTTGAGGCACTGCTTGTTTAGTGGTGGTTATAACGACCACTTGTTATCAGGCTACTAAGGTTGTATCTTGCTTGTTTGTTGAAAATATATGAAAAACTTCGACATCTCTGTTCTTTTTACTATTTCATTGCTTCTCTTTGTTCTATGTTGCCCTTGTGGTTTCTTGCCATTTACTGTGCTTCTTTTGAAAATTCATTTTGTAGGTGTATGGTGAGTATGTGAATGGTTCAGTCAGTGATGACCAGAGGATGAATGTAGTTCGCAATTCGTGTCCTGGTGCTGGTGCTTGTGGTGGAATGTATACTGCAAATACTATGGCATCTGCAATTGAGACAATGGGAATGACCCTTCCTTACAGGTAAGGCGGGCAGTCTTAGATTGTTCTTATTTATTTTTTAATTGTTTCTATTTATCATTGCATGATTGATCCTTGGCATGTTAGAGTTCTAATTCTTTGCTTTTGTTACAAAAAAAGCTCTTCAACTCCTGCTGAAGACCCACTAAAGTTGGATGAGTGCCGTCTTGCTGGAAAATATCTTCTTGATTTGATAAAAATGGATCTGAAACCCCGAGATATTATTACACCAAAATCACTGCATAATGCAATGGTCATGGTCATGGCATTGGGTGGTTCTACTAATGCTGTTCTGCATTTAATTGCTATTGCAAGGTACGCAATCCAATGTGTACACTTCATCCTTTGTTAAAAAAAAGGTAGCTTATGCTGGAATTTTAACAGGTCTGTTGGTTTGGAGTTGACTCTCAACGATTTCCAAAAGGTCAGTGATGAGGTTCCATTCCTTGCAGATCTTAAGCCAAGTGGCAAATATGTAATGGAGGATCTGCACAAGGTAAGTACAAATTTATTTAGCTTACTTTTCATCTCTTACAAGTCATTTCAATTTACAGATATAACCAGATATTTGTCTGTTCTTGAAACTTGTTTCCTAGATTGGAGGCACACCTGCAGTCATTCGCTACCTATTGGAGCTTGGTTTTCTGGATGGTGATTGTATAACTGGTATGCAGTATTGGAAATGCATTTGAAAATTGCTTCTTACTGGATTTGAATGCTTCCGTTATAGTACTTCTTTTCTTTTATTTTTTCTTGTAGATCGAGTATGTGTTTTTATTCTTGATAAGATTGGTAGTTGAGCTTTCCAATGCAATTTAGTGCTCATGAATAATTGTTTTCTTTGTTATATTCTTAACTCTCTCCCTTTTTTCCTTTTTTCCCTCCTCCCCCTTATAGTTACTGGAAAGACTTTAGCTGAAAATGCAAAACTATTCCCTCCTTTGGCAGAAGGTCAGGTAAACCCCTATACCCGAAAGCCTATACCATGCTTTACAAAGTTATGTTGCCTATTTCTATGTTTTGGTTAGTATGATGAAGATGAATTTAGTTTTTCCTCTTTGCAGCAAATAATAAGGTCATTGTCAAACCCCATCAAGGAAACAGGTCACATCCAAATATTATATGGAAATCTTGCACCGGAGGGCTCTGTAGCAAAAATTACAGGAAAGGAAGGATTATACTTTTCAGGTAGCTGCCTTAATCTGTTACATCATCTCTTTTTTTCATCCTGCGGTTTACATTGATGCTAATGGGAGTATTATTAATAATCTTTCACTAGGTCCTGCCCTTGTTTTTGAAGGAGAGGAATCCATGGTCACAGCTATATCTGAAAATCCCAAGAGTTTTAAGGTGAAACTTTTTGCTGCCTGCTTCAGTCTTCCTTTCTTTCCATGCAATGGCTATAAATCAGTCTGGAACCAGGAAATCACTAACAAAGATTTTAAACTTTTCTGGATACATTTTTTAGATTGGTTTCCCACCATTCTTTGGACAGCCTTGTATCTCTTACTGTTGTAACATGTTCCCATTCAGTATTCTAACAAATGTATTGTATGATAATATTCCTCAAAATTTGATCAAAACATGGATCTGGGACCTCAGGGAATAATTTGTTTAACTCGATTCTGAGAAATCTATGAATTATGTTAGAATTCTGAGATCCTTTTTCTTTTTTGCCTTTTGTCTCCTAAGCATTTGCCGTGTGCTGATGACATTTGTTGTGAAGTCACTCCCTCTTATCGTTATTGGAGCCCCCCACCCCGCCAGCATTCTCTTTACACTTTGCAGTTTTCTTTGTCCAGAAGAAATTGCTATTTTCCAGTATGGACCTAAGTAGCTTAATGTAATTGAAGAGAAGTAGCCTTTGTAAGCTTTTGCCACGAAGATGACTTCTAGCTTGTTGTGGGTTTCTGTCTATTCTCTGGTATGTGTGGAAAAGGGACCCATTTTTCATACTGTCCTGCCCTGCCTTTCAGAAGAAGATTCATATACACTCATTTCTTCTGCTATTCCTTGAGTGAAGCAAAATATTCTAAGCTTATTCCTGGATGAGAGCTATCCTTTTCAGTTTTGTAGTTTAAAGGGTACATATATTTCCTAATGTAGGAACCTGGGACCAAAGGCTAGAGATATTTTAGGAAGCATCTTCAATCACATGAATAATTTTCTGTGTTGAAAGAAAGCCAATGAAGCTGCCATTTTCTTTTGATTATACCCTTGAAGAAACAAACACTTGAGATATAATGTATGCTTTAGTGTTGATTTTTTGGTTGTCTTTAATTGGAATAGCTGAATTCTTTTCCAGGGTAAAGTGGTTGTTATTAGAGGTGAGGGTCCTAAGGGGGGACCTGGAATGCCTGAGATGCTGACTCCAACAAGTGCAATAATGGGTGCAGGTCTTGGAAAGGTATGCCATGCTCTGATTATACTTTGTAGACCAGTTATTAGGTTTTCTCAATTACTTTTATAATTTGGTATCCGTGCAGACAAAGCTATTATCTCCTGTAGTACGTTACTTCATCTAGTTCCTCTTGGTCTGACCCAGGATGATAATTGTAGCATCTTTTTTTTGTCAAATTTTTGACTTGCAAGGTATCTGGATAATGCAGGAAGTTGCATTATTAACTGATGGCAGATTTTCTGGAGGTTCACATGGATATGTTGTCGGGCACATTTGTCCAGAAGCACAGGTAAGCTATGTTTTCTGCTTTACTGTTTTTGGGAGGTATGCTATGAGGGCGAGGAAGCTTGTACCTGAAATTGAGCAAGGGCTGCTCTTGACAGTGAATCTTATTCCTATGCTCACAGTTGACTTGCATCTTACTTCTCATATTATGTGATAATTACTGGTAACTAGTTATGTTATCTTATCCACAAGTGTACCAACCACTGTGGTGGTACAACAGTCAAAAGTACACCTTTATCTTTGATTCCTTTGTTTAATCACGTCCTTAATGAACTGCAAATTACTAAAATTTGGATGAAAGAAGTTAAGAATTTTCATTCCTGAATGATTGAAGTGTTATTCACTTCCAGGAAGGAGGACCAATTGGTCTAGTGGAAACTGGGGATATTATCACCATAGACATCCAGAAGAGGAGCATGGATGTTCAATTAACAGATGCAGAGTTGGAGAACAGAAGAAAGAGATGGAGCCCCCCTCCCTATAAAGCTACTCGTGGAATTCTTTATAAGGTATGTAAAAGTTTTAGTAGTGTTCATTATTCTTGTGTTCAGCTATTCTATTAATAAATTACCTGTAGCAAAAGATTTTACATAAATTTTTTATGATAGTATTTCTGAAGTTTTTTGCTTTTGTGTCCAGTATATAAAAAATGTGCAATCAGCTTCAAGCGGATGTGTAACGGATGAATAGCCAAAAATAAGCTTTTTTGGAAGGTGCCTGAATCCTGAGTTTCACAAGCAACAAGCAGTAGCTCATCAAGTTTTTTATAGGCTCTTCTCAATTTTATCCTACAGTTGTAGCTTTAATGTATCTATATTTTCTAGGACTGACCACCAGTTTTGATTCACTTCTTTATATGGATTTATGCTGCATTCGATCCCTTTCCTGAGGAGAATGATTTTTGTAATATTGCGCCAAGTTTGTTAAGGATTGACCTTTATTTTTTAAGCCTATGATTTTGTTAGCTGAATGTTTTTTGGTAGGAATGGTAATAATGTCTTGGTTTCTTACATACCAGAAGATTCTGGCAAATTTTGTTTTGGAATCAAAGTGCTGTGAAATACTAATACAGAAGTAGGCCTGAATTTAGAAGATGACGGAATCACGATGAAATCATATATAGCCTTATTTACTTGGTGTTTTCGCCTTCTGCAAACGATTTTCTGACTGTCTAGAAAGCATGTTCATGACTTGACTGTTGTGTTCTTGCATGATTGGGAATTTATCCTCTTCCTAGTCCAAGCATATGAGATATCAACGGTAAGAGAGCTCTCAGCGCTTTACGAATATAGGAAAAAAAAAAAAAAAGTTTAGGAAACTTTCTAAATTTGACTCCCTCGTTCATTAAAAAAGACTTTTGATTTTTTATTAACTTTAGATTTTATACTTTTTCGAATGATTTATTTAAAATAAATAATATTTTTTTCTATATTAAATCAAATTTATATGTTAGTTAGAGTATAAGATACTATTATTTACTATTTATAATATTTTTATTGACAATAAAAAGATAAATTTCATAAAATTTCAAAAGGACATCGTTGAATTTATGAAAAAAATTATTTTTTTACATATTTTACTTCAAATTCTTTTAAATTTCATTAAAAAAATTTATTAAATTCTACCCAATCAGATACCCTGAAACTGCAGCATACTATAGTCGGTCACAAAAAAAACCCTGGTGCAGCCGTACCATCTCTCTCCCCTCGCCAGTCCTCAGGCACTAACTCGTGTCACCACCCGGCACCGGCAGTCATCAACCGGCCTCCTTCGCTGTCTTTGGTCGCTCTCCGCCGCTTGACATCATCATCATCAACAAACTCCTTAATCAGGTTTTGTTTTTTTTTTGGAAAAGCTTAATCTGGTTTCTAGAATCGAAATTGAGTGGGTCTTCCAGTTTAGTCATACAGTCCTTTTGTCTTTTGAGGCATGTGACACAGGGAATTATTTGGGTCGCACACCATGGCTCGTAACATTGGTTTTCACTATATGTGCACACTCAGGATGAAATATGAATATATGATACATGCTTCTTTGTATCAAAAATAGATTCACACAGTTATTGATCAATTTTGATATTTATATTGAATAATAATTTGTAATGCTTGATTATGACATCACCTGTTCAAGTACTCCAACTATTGAACCGTGAACATGTAAATTTTCTGGTTCAATGTCTAGTTCGTTTTCAAATCGTTGATCTTTAATTTAAAAGTATTTCAATGTTAAATTGTTATCGACTGAACCATCAATGCCATTTAATGATTCTATTATGTTTGAACTTATCGGAAAATTTCTAGTAATGATAGTTATAAATAAAAAAATGAAGAATATTTTAACTCTTTGTCTTTTAAAAAGAAATATCCTATTTTTTCCATTTTATTTGTTTTGTACCACACTATTATTCATTCTCGTCTTCTAGTTCTTGTTTTACAGTTATGGAAGCTGGTATGTTTACTGTACATCAAACTATTGGGTACGTTTTGTGCTGCAAATGTGGGATTTTGATGCAGCCCAATGCTACCAATATGTGTGCAAAATGCTTGCGGTTGGAAGTGGACATAACAGAAGGCTTGCAGAAGCATGTCACCTTAATTCATTGCCCTGAATGTGACAGCTATCTGCAGCCCCCGGGAGCGTGGATCAAGGCCCAATTAGAATCAAAGGAGTTGCTTACATTCTGTTTGAAGAGGTTGAAGAATTTGAAGAGGGTGCGCTTGGTACATGCAGAGTTTATTTGGACGGAGCCTCATTCAAAGAGGATCAAAGTTAGGTTGCGAGTTCAGAAAGAAGTTCTTAATGGAACAATTCTTGAACAAGCTTATATAGTAGAGTATACTGTGCAAGAACAAATGTGCTGTGTTTGTACAAGGGTTCAAGCCAACCCAGATCAATGGGAGGCTGCAGTTCAGCTGCGGCAGCATGTTTCTCATAGGAGAACTTTCTTCTACTTGGAGCAGCTAATTCTGAAGCTTGATGCTGCTGCCCGTTACATAGGAATTAAGCCGATGAAACATGGGATAGACTTCTTCTTTTGTAAACAGAGTCATGCTGCGAAGTTTGTGAAATTTTTGGGTAAAGTTGTCCCTGTTAGGAGTCGTAATGACAAACAGCTTGTGTCTCATGATCCCAAGAGCAATAATTACAATTATAAGTTTACCTTCTCTGTTGAAATATGCCCAATTTGTCGTGAAGATCTAATTTGTCTTCCTCCAAAGGTTGCAGGCAGTTTGGGTAATCTTGGTCCGTTAGTTATCTGCACAAAAGTCAGCAACGGCATTGTTTTATTGGACCCATTTACTCTGAGTCAGAAATTCTTGGATGCTGATCAATATTGGAGGGTACCTTTCAAATCTCTGCTTTCTAGTAGGCAGCTTGTGGAGTATATAGTGTTGGATGTGGAGCCTTCTGATGCACAAGTTATGGTTGGTGGCTCAAGATATGTTTTAGCTGATGCACAAGTTGCCCGTGTATCAGATTTTGGCAAAAACAATAGGATGTTCCATGTTAAAACACATCTAGGCCATCTTTTGAGGCCTGGGGATTATGCTCTGGGTTATGACTTGTATGGGGCAAATAACAATGACATTGAGCTAGACAAATATATAGGCTCTGTCCTCCCTGATTCGGTGGTGCTGATTAAAAAGAGTTATGAGGAGAAACGCCCGAAGAAGCATGGGAAGCTTCAATTTCTTGATATGGAAATTGATCAATCTGCACCTAAGGGCAAAGATCATGAAGAGAAGATGAATTCAGAATATGAACAATTCTTGAGAGACTTGGAGGAGAACCCAGAGTTGAGATTTAATATATCATTATGCCAAACCAAAGAGTATGAACCATCAATGACCTCTGTGATTCATGACGAGGATCTTCCTTCTGTTCCATTAGATGAATTGCTTGCTAATCTTGATTTAAGCGATGAGGAAGGTGATGATCATAGCATGAGGGAGTGAATGAATGATTTAATTGCAATATTTTCTGATATACATTTTAGGGATCCTTAGCATTTAATTGCAATTTTTACATCACAAGGTAAAAAGTCATATTTCACTCAATGGACCAAATTCTAAGCATTAATGAAGCATATATGGACTTCCAAACTTATGGTTGTATTTAAAAATTGAAATGTAATTTTTATTGCATAGTAACTTATCTGTTATTGTTTCATTATGTTAATGACACGTTTACAAAAATATATTTTTTTACTAATAGGGTTTCAAATTTTAAATTTACATTTTGTTAAATTTGAATATCTATATTAAAATTATAATAATATTATAACACACGGTCACATATTTTATCAATATAAAAGAGTTAATTGTAAAAATTATTTAAAATAATTTTAATTTGTTATTATCTAGTTATTCTTATTCAGTGTTGGAGAAGAAGACCGTAGATACAAAACCCCCAAAAGGGAGAGATAATCAGATCTTCCATGAGTGTAGCATTGATTGAGAAGATATATAAAATTAACATATAAAGATCATTACTAATCAAATTGAAATTGGACATACAGTTGGATAAGGCCACTCTGTTGTCGCTGCCACCAATTCTTCATCATTGAAGTTGTGTCTCCATTGCTAATAAATATTTAGACCTGCTACTAAAGCTCTTGGACAGCTTTAACCCATTAGATTGAGTAGGAGGAGCAGCCGATTTTGGTTGCAAGCTCCAATCAGTCACTGTTGACAAAAGTGCGGGGGCAGTAAGGCAATATAAACGGCCTTTGTTCCTCCCCAAGATCAAGCTTAAGGCCGATGGTGCCTAGAATTAAATTTCTACAAGTTTAGACTATACCCTTAGATATTCTTCCCACAAAGTCTCAATTATGTTTGTTAATTTTTTAAAAATCTTTATTTTTTGCAAGTAATTAATTAGAATTTGGATGAAGCTCAAATGAATTGACGTAAGATGCTTCTTACTATTACCTATTAGGTTGTGAGATTGAATCTTTGTGAGGGGAAGTGGGAACCACTTGATCCTCCTTAAAAGAAAAAGTAAAAAGAAGAAAAAAAAATTAGAGCTTCAAAAGTTTTATGCTTTGAAAATTCTTTTCTACGTGATGTTCCCTCCCCATTTGGGGCTTTGCTGCCACACCTTAAGTAGATCTTGGACTCTGAGAAGTCTCGTCCATTTTGAGGCATTCCTTTCTAAAGAGCTTTTGCCTCTCAGGGGCTCACTTTTCAGGTTTATCTCCCTCTGAGACCTTTTGGCTTTGAGGAGCCTTTCCCTATTTGGGGCTATGCTGTCGCCGCCCCTTAATCAGGTCTTTTTCTGTTCCTGACTATCTCAATTTTTGAATCCTCGGTTGGTCCTCCCTCTTTTGTGGGTTTAAGGTTTAGAGAACCCAATCAAGATCCTAATTTAAGTACAGCTCCGAAAATGGTATGCTATGAGAACATCAACAGTTCCCCGTTGTCAGCAACAATAGAAGATTCTAGCAAGAGTCCTCATCAAAGCTACGATAGCTCGGCCTATGGTACCGATAACGGAAGAATAGATTCTGGAGGTTGCAACAACAAGCCAACGTGCGTGTCTAACCTTGTCAAGCAATACACCACTCCTAAGAGGCATGCTCCTCTAGACCATGTTGTGGTCTTTTTACCTTCTGTCCCCTGTCTAGTCTTGGAACAATCACAATCAACACCGAATCTCACCTAATGGAATATGCAACCCCATTAAAGATACTCTTATAAACTTCACCTCCAAAAGTGAGAGATCTGAAGGAGAGGAATGTATTATATTTTCAAAGTTGATCTTATTATATTTTGATAATTTCACTTTATCTTCCCCTCATTTTTCCCCTCTTATTATCTTGATTAAGCATTTTCACCTACTAAACAATGTTTTATGGAAGGCCAAACAAATAAAATTTACCCCAAAAAATAAAACAAATAAAAAATAAGTATTACGTGGATGCATTATTCTATTTTATTTTATTTTTCCTCCCCTTTACAACCAAAATAGAAGAATTTTATCTTTTCATTCATTCCTTCCTATGTAACCAAACCAAATATGATAAAAACATTTTACCTCCCCTCCCCTCCCCACTTTTGAACCAAATAGTATGTAACACAACCTTGAAAGTTGAAATTAGCAGATGCTGCATGTTAACTAGCAGTTATATAACACTCGAAGAATTGAAGTGTCATGGAGAAACTTCTTATAAGTGTAAATATTTCACGCAAACAATAAGAAATGGTCAACGAAACAAATCAACAGACTTCAGATTAACATTAAAAATAAGAGCATAAAATAAAAATATGGAGAATTGATTAGGAAAGGACTCAAGAAGTTTCAGGTATGGAGAACTGTTTTAGTTAAAGTAACAGATCCAACGCTCGTATCTTGAACGTCCATTAGACCACAGAAGTCAGGGTTAAGGAAGAAACGGTGTATACAAAAGCTTGAAGTTCTTCCTCAAGGTGTGAAGAAGAAGAAAATCAATAATACATATCTTACTTCAATACATAGCCATACTCTTGCAAACATAAATAAACAAAACACTTTTTTTCTTGAAAAAACAATGATTTGTGTAACTTCAACTGATCATGCAACCCATTATGACTTCTAATTATTGTATTACTTGATGATACGTAAAACTTCTTCCCAGAGCTCATGTTGAATGATCACTCTTTGTTTATATTCATAAGCAATACAAACTACCAACTATCAATAAATTCAACAAAAAAAAAGAAAAAAAGAAAATTTGTCGAGGCTAATAAATGCCAATAGCATGCAGAGATGTACCAAAAATTCTTGCAAGATCTTTAACTACAGCATCCTCTGCGTCCCTTAATTCGGCTTTTAGCTTCGCTAGCTTTACTGGAACCATAACAAGAAAAAAAAAATCCACATTCCGTCATAATAATATTTTGGACCCTGAAAATTTTTAAAAAAATTAATTGACTAAGATTTGGTAAAATTAAAACCCTAAGACGCTCGCCTGGTAGGCCTCATAGGAGAACCGGCCTTGCACTCACTCCCTCATGCTATGATCATCACCTCCCTCATCTTCATCAATTAAATCAAGCTTAGTAAGCAATTCATCTAATGGAACAGAAGGAACATCTTCACCATCAGTCACAGAGGCCATTGATGGTTCATAGTCTTTATTTTGATACAATGATATTTTAAATGTCAACTCTGGATTCTCCTCCAAGTCTCTCAAGAATTGCTCATATTCTAAATTCATCTTCTCTTCATGATCTTTAGCTTTAGCAGCAGATTGATCAAGCTTCTTCTGATGACTCTCGTCATAACTCTTTTTAATTAGTATCACATCAGGGAGGACAAGACCTCTATACTTGTCTAGCTCAATGTCATTGATATTTGCCCCATACATGTCATAACCCAGAGCATAATCCCCAGGGCTCAAAAGATGTCCTAGATGTGTTTTGGTAGTGAATATCATGTCATTTTTGCCAAAATCTGATACACGAGCAACTTGTGCATCAGCTAAAACATATCTTGAGTCACCAGCCATAACTTCGGACGAAACAGGCTCCATATCCAACACTATATACTTCACAAGCTGCCTGCTACAAAGCAGAGATTTGAAAGGTACCCTCCAATATTGATCAGCATTCAAGAAACAGAGTCTCAGAGTAAATGGGTCCATTAAAGCAATGCTGTTGCTGATTTTTGTGCAGATAACCAATGGACCAAGATTACCCAAACTGACTGCAACCTTCGGAGGAAGACAAATTAGATCTTCACGACAAATTGGACATATTTCAACAGAGAAGGTAAACTTGTAATTGTATTTATTGCTCTTGGGATCATGAGACACGAGCTGTTTGTCATCACGACTTCTAACGGCGACAAATTCACCCAAAAATTCTACAAACTTCACAGCATGACTCCTGCTACCAAAGAAGAAGTCTATCCCCTGATCCATCGGCTTGATTCTTTTGCAATCGGCAGCAGCACCATGCTTCAAAATTAGCTGCTCCAAGTAGAAGAAAGTTCTTCTATGAGGGACATGCTGCCGCAGCTGCACTGCAGCCACCCACTGATCTGGGTTGGCTTGAATCCTTGTACAAGAATCACACATTTGTTCTTGCACAACATACTCCACCATATAAGCTTGTTCAAGAATTGCTCCATTAAGAACTTCTTTCTGAACTCGCAGCCTAACTTTGATCCTCTTTGAATGAGGCTCGGTCCAAATAAACTCGGCATGTACCAAGCGCACCTTATTCAAATTCTTCAACCTCTTTACACAGAAAGTAAGCAACTCCTTCGATTCCAACTGAACCTTGATCCACGTCCTCGGAGGCTGCAAATAGCTATCACATTCAGGGCAATGAATTATGGTGACATGCTTCTGCAAGCCTTCTGTTATGTCCACTTCTGACCGCAAGCACTTTGCACACATGTTGGCAGCATTGGGCTGCATCAAAATACCACATTTGCAGCACAAAACGCTCCCAATAGTTTGATGTACACTAAACATACCAGCTTCTTGAGCCACAACTGTAAAATAAGATCCAGAAGATGAGAACGAATAATAATATAGTACAAAACAAATAATATGAAATCAAAGCAGTAAAGGACATTTCTTTTAAAAAAAATAAATATAAAAATTCTCAGAAGAGAGTAACTAGAGTTTTTCAGCATTACAACTCTACTAGTTTGCTTCCTTGTTGTCAAAACTCCACCAGAGCCCCAGTAAATTTTTCAAATAGTATACATATGGTTGTTCTCATATTTCTTTCCCCTTTTTTTTTAATCTTTCTTTTTTGGGGGGGGGGGGGAGGAGGGAATGAAATTAATCCACATTTTTCTTTTTCCAACAAAAAGTTCAACTATGAAAAGGGAAAAGGTAAATTTGATAACTACAACAGTAGATTTGCACTAACAATAAGTTTCTGGAATATTATTTCTTAAACACAACCTTGAAATCAATGGTTGGAGGAACATAAAACAAAAACCACAATCACAATCAATGGTTGTAATTTGCTTCACGCCTTCACAACATCTGAATCATTTTCAAATCTTGATTGGGCAGAGTGTAAGGAAAGGAGAATAAATGAACTAAGCAAAAATATGATCATCAAGCCAAAGGAAACCTAAGACTTTTACGTTTGAAACAAAAAAACCTTGCTCGCCAACCCATAATTCGAAACAAGCAAACTCTTCACCTTATGGAGAAGATTAATAAAACGTACAGTTTTGTGAAAAGGGCATGTTGACGGCGGCTGTGTACGGCGGGTGACTCGTGGGAGCGAACGCGGCAGCAGCCAACGTGGGAGCAGAAGAAATAGAGAAGTATGGATTGGTGGTGAATGAAGTTTATAGGGTTTTTTTTATATTTTATTTTTATAATTTGGCCGAGTTACCCGAATTGATTAGGAAAATGGCTGAGATGATTAGAGAGCTGTTCATGATCTGATCCTACTTTTTTTGTTTGTTATTTTCTCTATTTAAATTATATACTTTAATTTTATTATTACGGATATAATTTTAATTATATTTCAGTTATAAATTATATAAGTTATTTATATGTCAAACATCCTTTTTTTAATAAAAAAAATCTACTACAATTTTATTTTATAATTTTTTTAAAAAAATTAGGTGCATTGCACAAATTCATACTAGTCTTTGTTTAAGAGTAGATTTGCTGACCTCTATTATTAATAAAATTTGATAGTTATATTAAATAATAATTTTTAGTTGCTAATTATGATGTTGTTTGTTTCAATCCATCCAAAAAAGATAGATACTAACAAATGAAGCCAACTTATTGAAGTTGCTATAGAAGGATTGCCGCTGATTGTTTCCATGCAACTGAAGAACAATATGACTCCAAACCAATAATCAACAAAAGTAATGCAGAAAATTTAGGTAATGTAAAAAATTTAAAGGAGGATCAAGCTTTTGAACTATATGAGTACGCTATATTCTATTCTATTCTTAATATTAGCATGACACTTTATCCCCTACGTTAGTCATTTTCTACCACCAAACTCCGTCTACAAATGAAAAATATATTATTTATCTTTACGAATGAAAAATATATTATTTATCTCTCTCACATCCCTCATTGAATCATAATGGATACACTTGCCACCGTTCTATGGGTATACAAAATTCTTATCCTCACATGTTTCAAAATGTATATATAAAAAATAACCAAGACATTCAATAAACAAAAAATGTTTATAAAATATATTAATAAAATTTGAAATATATTATATCAATAAACTGAATGAAATACATTCACATTATATATTTACATTTTTTCTTGTCAAGTTTCTATATAAACTTGCATATAAGATAATTTAAAGTAAAATTTTTAGACTATAATGTTCTTTATCTTTAAATTTATTTCACAATTTCAGAATTTCTCGTTGTACACTTCCACAATAATGCATCTCAAGGTCAATCGAATGTCATTCAATGATTCTTTACTCGATCCATTTTTATAAAAGTGATTTTATCTTCCCGATTTCTAGATAAATATTCAATGGAATGACATTTTGTATTATAGTTCCATCTAACACATATATAACATACTTCTAATATTTTATCTTACCTTTCTTTTATTGGCAAAACTACTTTTATCCAAATCAGGTAAACGTTTGGAAAAAGTAAATAGATATTTACCACTTAGTCGGACATTTGCTTCAATTAACTATCTAATGTCATCAGACATTCCTTTCGACATTAGAAATTGCAATCTCTCCATTCTCATTTGATATATTTTTGTCTATGCATTAATGACTATTACTAAGTTTTAAACTTAAATTATCTTTTTCCAAAAGATATTTTTTTGGAGGGAAAAGAATTGGATTAAATTCCTTAAACACACTCAAAATTCAATTTCAATCTTATCACGCACTTACATATTCAAATTGCATTAAACTTAACCCTCCATCTTTCCAGTTTCCTCACATCACTAACATACTTTAATAATATAAAAAATGTAAATACACTTTTTTTCCCCTTCTTTTCCTAGTTCTTATGTATCTTCCTTTACGTCCAGCATGCAGTTGGTTGACATGCAAACAACAAATGCGTAACCATGAATCAGAAAGCCATTCCATCTTTAAACAATAAGGACTAAAATTCTCGACAGATTAGAAAGTAGAAACTAAGGGAAGCAAAATAACGAGAGAATGAACTCAATAATGCGCACAGTTTAGAATTTAGGCATGCAGAGGAGCATCCCCAAGCCAATGAAGTCTCAATGATGGTTCCAATTGACCAGAAAGCGGAAAAGATCACCATAAAAAATTAGTCTCTGAGCACACTGTTCTCAATAGATAGCACAGGCTTTTACACCTCACTTTCAAGGAAATAGTCTTAAAATTTCCACCAGAGTGTTTTAATGAATCTAAACAAAGGAAAAATTTCACAGTTTATTCTTTTTATCTGCAAAGTTTGACTCTTAGTTGCAGAACTTTTTAAACATGGAGGATCGAACTTGCGACTCTCTTCAGGTTGCATGCCAATTACCCTATCCTAAGCTCATGGGTTAAATTTCAGGTCTAAAAGAACAGTGATATCCTTAGTTTCTAGACTAAATAGAGAAAAGTGCTCAGAAGCTAAAATTCTTTCCAATGTTTAGGTTAAGCATTATTGATCTCCAATATCATTCATTCCTATCATTCACTCTGTTTTTAGCAGATGATTCATGATTTGGAATATCTTAACCAACTGAAATACCTATAGTTAACAGATTTTTGAACTTAGAGTTGTACTATCCTTCAATGTCAACAGCTATGAACATTGCACTTTGCACTTTGAAGAAAAGAGCACCTGAAATCTGTTAAGAGAAATCATCTTAATGAAACATTAATATATATTTTGTATATTTATTTGTAAGTTTTGAGACATTGTTAGAATATAATTACTGCTATGTAGCATTTTTAGGATTTAGAGTTAACTGCATGCGGCTTATGGGTTAACCGTTGGTGGTTTAGATTATTGTGCTACTCCCATGTATATATACACTCAACTGTTGTATTCTTAAGTGTGTTGCTATCAATAGAATTCGTTACAACAGAAACCTTAGTTTTTTATATGGTATCAGAGCATTAACTCATACAATTACTATGTCTTCTTCCGAACAGCAACAACAAACACAACTTTCTGGTGCAGAAGTTCTGCTTGAACCACGTGCGAGTTTACTCGATATCAGATCGCCTTATTTCCACACATTAGACCACCCTAGTCAACAATATGTGGAAGAGATTCTGAAGGAAACAAATTATAGTGAATGGTCTAATGACATGATGAACGTTTTGTTTGCAAAAAACAAAATCAGTTTTATTGATGGAACACTTCTGATGCCACTGAAGAATTGACTGATCATGCATCATGGAAGAGATGTGATGCAATGGTGAAGGGCTGGTTACAAACAGCCATGGAAAAGAATGTCAGAAATAGTGTTAGATATGCAAAGACAGTTCGTGAGATGTGGGAAGAGCTGAAAGAAGATTTGAAAATATTTGTGCACCAAGAGGATATGAGCTAAGACATGAAATTAGCTTACTTAGGCAGGACAATATGACAGTTGCAGCTTACTACACAAAGCTGAAAGGACTTTGGGACGAGATTGCAGCAAATTCGGAACCACTTCGGTGCACTTGTGGGAGATGCACATGTGGTATCGAAAAGAAATCCACACAGCAGCGAGATCGTGACCATCTATACGAATTCTTGGTGGGTTTAAGTAATGATTTTGCAGCTATTAGATCGCAGATTTTGGGGAGCAGTCCCTTACCTACTGTTGGTTTTGCTTACTATCGGGTAGTGGATGATGAACAACAACTCCAATTGACGACACAAATAAGAGCCATAATGGAGCCAACAGCCTTCAAGGTAAACGAAATAAGGGGAGAAAATCTTGCACATATAGGCAGACGCCTGGGGAGAAAAGAGAGACCAAAGTCCATCCACTTTGGGAAGATGGGACATACCAAAGAGAATTGTTATGAACTAAATGGGTATCTTTCCAACTGGAATCAATGAAATACAAATGAGAAAAACAATTAGAGAGGAGATAATCATAGGAAGAACAAAAATAAGTGGATGGGTCCAAGGGCTGCCCAAGCCACAGTGGAAGCATGTGAAAGCCCAACCTTGCCAACACTCACACCCAATCAATACCAGCGATTGATGGATTTTCTTAATGAAAAGGTTGATGCAAAACAACCAAATTTTGACAGCACACTTCAAGTCAATATGGCCGGTAAGCAAGCACCTTCAATGCCTTTTTTGATATTAGATAGTGGAGCAAGCATTCATGTAACTTTCAACAAAGACATTCTCCACAACCGAGTGGATAATTACAGTGGGTCACTTGTCAAATTGTCAAATGGAGACAGCATGAAAGTTGAAGGCAGTGGAAATGTGTTTCTGACAGATAAAATTATTCTCAAAGATGTCTTGTTAATTCCGGACTCTAAATCCAATCTCCTTTCCATCTCCAAGTTAACTAAAGATTGTTCATGTACTCTACCATTTTTTCATGATTTTTATGTCATGCAGGATGTGCAGAGGACACTGATTGGTTTGGATAATTGTTGTGGTGGCTTATACTACTTCAACCAACCAGAGAATTTATTATCTGTTACGAAAGAAGTAGACTCCACCTTATGGCATAGACGATTGGGTCACCCTTCAGATAAAAAAGTCTCACAAATCCCAGCTATTTCTTCTCATTTTGAGGGTACTGATCATTGCGAGTCATGTATTCACACCAAACAAACCCGTTCACCATTTCCTTTAATTTGCGATCTAATAGCTGCCATTCGTACTCTGCTCACCCGTTCACCATTTCTTGGTAACCATTCGTACTCTGCTCACCGTTGCTGTAGTGAAGGGTTGGATTTTGTATCAGCTTGATGTGAACAACGCTTTCCTACATGGTGATTTGAAGGAGGAAGTTTACATGTCACTACCTGAGGGATTCCATACAAAGAAAGTTGGTCAGGTATGAAAATTGAAAAAGTCCATATACGGACTTAAGCAGGCATCCAGAAATTGGTACCACAAGTTTACCAGCTTCTTGGCTACCTTGGGCTTTGTTCATTCGAGAGTAGATTCTTCTTTGTTTCTTTTCAAGAAAAATGACATTTTTGTGGCTGCAGTAATTTATGTGGATGATGTAATCTTGACAGGAAATAATGAAGATGCCACGAAGAAGGTAAAACAACCGTCAAATGTGACTTTTGGCATAAAGAACTTGGGAAATTTGAAATATTTTTTGGGGATGGAAGTTGCCAAAACAAATGAAGGTTTGGTCATTAGCCAACACAAATACACACTAGATTTGCTGTGTGATTATGGAATGACTGGGTGTAAACCTTGCTATATACCACTGGAACAATACAATTCACTAGAAGGGACAGAAGTTGATGAAGAGGAATATAGAAGATTAATAGGCAGATTATTATATTTGTCCTTAACAAGACCTAATATAACTTATGTGGTGAATTGTTAAGTCAGTCGGTTAGTAAGCCCTACCATGTACATAAAGTGCTGAATTCAAAGTGCTAAGATACTTGAAAGGAACAATTGGACAAGGATTATTGTTGGCCAAGAAAAATGATTTATACCAACGTGCATTTTGTGATGCAGACTGGGGTGGGTGTAAGCTCAGTAGAAAATCCACAAGTGGGTATGTTATCAAGCTTGGTGATTCTCCAATCAGTTGGAAGAGTAAGAAACGATCAGTGGTTTCTAGATAAACAACTGAAGCAGAGTACAGAAGTATGTCTTCTACTCTAATTGAGGTTTTATGGCTACGTTACTTATTAGCTGAACTGGGTGCTGCACAAACCTCACCAACACCTTTTTATTGTGATAATCAAGCAGCAATACACATTGCTACCAATCCTGTATTTCATGAAAGGAATTGATTGCTATTATGTCCGTGAAAGAGTTCAAGACAATAGCATCACTCCTTTCAAAATTCACCATACAAATCAGGTTGCAGATATTTTCACCAAACCATTAGGGCAATCATTATTTCAACGGTTGGTTTTCAAGCTGGGTATTCGCAGTCTTGACACTCCAGCTTGAGGGGGAGTAATGAAACATTAATATATGTTTCGTATATTTATTTGTAAGATTTGAAACATTGTACTAGAATATAATTGCTGCCATGTAGCATTTTTAGGATTTAGAGTTAACTGCATGCGGCTTATGGGTTAACTGTTAGTGGTTTAGATTATTGTGCTACTCCCATGTATATATGCATTCAACTGCTGTATTCTTAAGTGTGTTGCTATCAATAGAATTCGTTACAACAGAAACCTTAGTTTTCTATACATCCATCACAAAAAAAAGGTTGTCTTATTTATCAACGCTTTTCTGAATGAGTTTTCCCCTCCTGAAAATAGTCAACCACTACCAAAGATGTGTTACATTAATCTATTCCACTACACGGTGCATCATCTTTTATTTACTTATAATATATGTACTCCCAGACAACTCAATGATATTCATGCCCAGTGTTTCTAAGGAAAGTCCTCCGCCACAATCATCCTTATCAGATTCACATGACGTGAGACAAACAAAAATTGAATAGCTGCAAAAGTAACATCAAGGCAGAGTACATAAAGTTTTAATCCCCGTCCAACATAAGCTAACTGGTTCTGAATCAGAAACACAACACGCATTTTCGTTTCCTCACAAATTCCTTTATTCATCAGCATATGCAGGGCAATAATCTAGTTCAACCAACTCATTGTTAAAGCAACTATAAGCACAGGGAAGCCACAAGTTCTAAAAGCCTCAAATTCATAAATCTGTTCCTTCATTCATCAGCACACATAGGTCAATAATCTAATTTATGCCCCTCATTGCAAAAGAAACTATAAGCAAAGGAAAGCCACAAATTCAGAAATCTGTACTATTCTTTCCTTTAGATTCATAAAAGGAATTTAAATTCTTAGACTTGATTAACTACTTTGAGGATAAAGTAGATCACTTTCGAACTAGTTTGTTAATGTTGTACAGAGACCTCGTATCCAAACAAAACAGGATGTTACTGAACAAAAAAAGAAAACATCATTTTACTGTTCAAATCAGACACAAGTATTTGCTAAGTTTGTAGGACGCTTCAACTTTTCATGTAGTCAGGTAACATCACTTACCAAATAGCATGTTCTGCACAAGACAGTATTAAATGGGCATAAACATTCTAACTTCCATGACAAACAATTAATATCATATCCAAACTAAATGATGCTTCACAGTATTTCATGTGTATATGCAATTCCAGATTTCTAACTCTCTATGCTACAAATGAAGAGATAGTCGCAAAGTACTTCTCCAATAAACCACTAAGCATACACACAACTCAGAAAGAATGATTTGTTGTCATTTCCAGTTTAGACCTTTTTCTCTGCAATTTCTGATCATCACAAACCTTTAGTCATAATTTGCTCTTATGATGATATCATATAGAAAATTCCGGCTCACATTTACTCAGCGAGACAAAGGTTGGCACATAAGTGGACACAATAAAATTCCGATAGTTCCCCAGAATCCTCTTCATATTTCTCAGCTCAAGATTAAGAAGATAGATTCCTTGATATGAATACACCAACCCTCTCCCATTTCCAACTGCCAGCAACACTTCCCCATTTTCAGTTGCCATTACTCCAAAAATTCCCCTCAATCCAGAAATAACATCAGGAATATCAATATCAATGACAACACTGTGGCCTCTCCTTATCCAGAGCCTAGTCACAGAATCTTGTAACTTCCATATATCGACGATGAATGACTTCTCCGTAGTTGTACTTCGAAGAAATGATAGACTGCCATCCATCTTGAGTATATGCATGTTCCAATGCCAAGAATTATGGCAACCATTTGTAGGACCTGGATGTGGCATAAAACTGAACTCCTCTGATTCAGTGTCAAAAGCCATGATAAGTTCATCGCAAGAAGGATGATTATTGAACTTATGTTCTTTATGACAATAGCTGCTGATTACCAGCCAATAAAGAGTTGTATTGTTTATAACTACTGGAGGGTGATAGACAGGATATCTGGGCCTGTGCAGCAAGGATTTGGGTTGTTTTAAGTCTCTGAAGCATGGTTGAACCCCTAAATTAAGGACCTTAAACTGTACATTAGGCCCTGTTTCGAACGATCCCCATAGTAGACAGTATTCTTTAATCGATGTATTGAAGAACATACCATAAATGTCAAATCCACCACCTATGTACCATGGATCCCGAAACACATGATAATCATCAGTACTTGAAAGGATGCTTATTTTCACCTTGTCTCGGAAAACTGGATTGAAGATGAGGAAATCCCGTTTTTCTGGGAAGGCAGGGGACAGACTACTACTGACAATTAATCCATCGTAGGATAAACTGAAAAAACTACGTTGGACAACATGGGAATCGAGAAAAATCTTTAGAATTTCTGGTCTCTCTCCTGGCGCTTCCCATTTATCTAGCACAAGTAGTTCATCAATTTTGCTTTTCTCCTGAACCAGAATCATTGGAGAACTGAAATTCTTCACATGAACTTGTTTTGAGATTAAATCTACCCATTTTTGGCATACCCTTCTAAAGTTCAAGATACTATTCACCGGGAGTCTGCACAGAATCGCCGTGACCACATTATCGGGAATATAAGGCCTTGCTGCACTTCTACTGTCATTCTGGGGAACATTCTGGTGAAATCATGAATACAAGATGCATTAGAAAAGAAGCAGAAGAAGAAATGCATCACGCAACAAATGTAATTAAGATCAATTTTCAAGTTAAATCGAATATCTTTAATGATAATTGAGATTTCTCCACAAGTAACAAAGCCAAATGCAGATTATTGGTAACCTTCCAAGTTTCACTAACAAGCCGTTCAAATAAACTCTAGCAGAAATGCTAAAATGAGGTAAAGAAAATTGCAGTACCTTTTCATCTCTCTCTTTCCCTGCAACAAACTCATCAAGCCCTCTACATATCTCTTGTTGGGTGGTTGGCAATTTCTCCCCTAAATTACCCCCTCCCCACTCCACTCCACTGCTATCTGCACCACCTGGTGTTGGATCCATAACAGAACCCTCCACATTTTTCTCTGGATTACTGCCAGAACTGCCATCAACAATTTTAAACTCAAGCAGTATCAACATCTAGATCTACAACCAAACAAAGGAATGACATGTAAAGTTGAAAAGCTTAACGATAACAACAAATTGAAAGTGACTTACACGGCGAAAAGTTCTATCCTACATTCACTGATGATGCCAGTCTTGCATGTGTTGAGAACTCCACATGCCAAATATTCTTGAGAACCTTCCTTTGATATTGAAACCCAGAAAGTCACAAGTACCAAAATATGCTTTCCATCCTCCGTATAAGACAAACAAAAAAGGTCCTCATCCAATGCAACCAAATTTTTTAAAGTTGTGTTATCAGGGCACTGAACCAAAGTCTGCTTCTGCACTACCCTCCCGGAGCAAATCTTATAAGCATATACAGCATCCATACCCCCATCCATGGATATCAAAAATTTGTTTCGATAAAGCATTGCCTTCCCGAAGAAATCAAAATTTTGCCCCCAGTTTCTGTCATTAAAAGCATTAATATCATCAACGTAGTCATCACCGTGGTCGTCACTAGAACTTCTGTCCAGATTGTTAAAACCATCAAATAGATAACAAGGACCCCATGTCTTGGAAAGAGTATCATAGGCATAAGCAGCAAAATAGTTTGATATGCAAATTTTGTTATCTAAAACAACATAACCATGAGGCCATGGGCGTCTCTCTCCCCTATAAACGCAATGTCTGGATTGATTATCATAGAAGGGAGGAGGCTCCAATATCTCCCACTCATCCATCTTGGGATTGTAAGATTCAAAGTGATGCTTAGGTTTCTCCAATAAACAATCAGATGCAAGGACGTACAGAATATCCTGGTGCTCCAATATAATTGGGGAAAATCCCTTCCCTGAATGCATTTGATCCCTTCCAGGCGAATCAGGATTTCCATATAGAAGGCTTGGTTGCAAAATGTCGAAACACAAGACTCTTCTGCTGAAGCGAGTTCCATCTTGAACAATAGTGCATCTTCTTTCATAGTCACCACCTATGAGGTAAACAGAATCCTTCAGGTGAAAGCAAGACATATTGGAGGCTCCTCTGTACACTCCAGGATAACGAAACTCCCCTGAAATCATGAACTGAGTGCAGCATAATATGGAATTGACTGGGATGGAACAATATGATAGACGTTTCCTATCGGAGAAGAATATGAACAAGTGCTTTTTGTCCCAATATTCTCCATTTCCATCAGTGAATCTTGTTATTTGACTACTGAAAATGATTAAAGATTAGTTTATGGCTTTTAGAAGAATAATAATTTGAAAATACTTGAAATTAAAACAAAAATTCACCGGGAAAAGAAATAAATTAAAAGATTACCTTTCTTGAGTTGTGGAAACAGAATCTTGAGTTGAGGGAAGAGAATTGAGATGGATTCGTACGAAATCCATGTTCTGTTATTGCTTTATCAAACTCTGGAGACGAGAATCAAACTCTGGACTACATACCTTCGTAATGCAATCCAAAAAAAAGAAAAAAGAAAACATATTACATAAATGAAGACAAATTTCACATACATACCTTACCTTTGTAAGCTTGGAAGAGACGCAGCTAACTTGAAAAATTCGTGAGATCAGTGTGAATATTTGTGTTGCTCGCTCTTCTTCCCTTTCGAGAATGTACAGACTTTGCCGTTGAGGAAGAATTTTCGAAAATGAGCGGTTGTTTTGTAATTGTCAAATCACATTTAGCTTGTCTCATCTCATAGTATTATCAAAAGAAAAAAGAGTATTTATAACAAAAAACAATTTTAAAGATTGGATTTTTTTTTTTTAGAAAATAGTGAAAAATGATCTTCACTTATTAACGATTTGTCAATTATATTATTTATATTTTATTTTTAATTTTTATATCATCAATTATTTCCGAGTATGTTTTCCAAATAAAAATTATTTTATTAGTATTTTTATTATATTGTGCCACCACAATACACAACTATTTCCTTTTTTTGGTTAGAGTAATTCACATGACAAAGTAGAGCAATTGGCGCCAGTTTGGTGCCTAACCTTTTTTTCAAGTTTGCCAAACTGCCCTATACGTTTTTTCTTTTTCTTTTTTTATATTCATCCTCAATGTAGTTATGTGTGTCCGTCAAAATTAAGACTAATTCCGGTATTCTAAAAATTTTTTAAAACAATTGAATTATTAGAGGGCATTAATGGTATTCTTCTTTAATCTTAACTTACACCCCAAACCCCTAATCATTACCCTCCCTTCTCTTCTTCTCCATTCATCCTTCCCACCCCAAACCCTCATCTTACCTGACTTTCCTCTTCTCTTAAAAATGCCGAAAATCCCCCATAGTTTCCGGCTGCAAAATTCCATCCAGATGGGGATTCGGGGCCACCAATGTCACATATTTTAGCTCTTCGAATGCCGATGCAGAGATCACCATTTTCAACTCTCAAAAAATGCAATGGAATCACCGGCAACCAACTTCTTTTGATTCACAAAAGTACTCCTCCACCCTATTATTAAGAGATGCCTTCTCAGTGTTCCTCTATAAATTTGCCTAAATCTCCAAGTCTCTTTGGGCGATGGTGTTAATTCTTTAGCTTGTTCTTCTCTTTGCCGGTTTCTTGCCTTCAAAGGATTGAAGGGCGATGAGCGCAGGCAGCAGTGAGCGTCTAGCTCACCTTCCGAAGCGAACTCCCCTGGGAAATCGATTGATGAGTCAGTTACTTTACTTGCTTGCTCATTCGCTTAAGCATTATCTTTAACAGGCAGGGCGAAGAAAGGATTGATGGTTTGGTGCTCCTATTTGATGTAAGGGCTAAAGTCGTCGAATCGCCACAAATTATTTACCAGACTTAATTCTGAAATATGTAGATAGTATAGGTAGAGTCGATCTCACATAGATTTAAAAAATTCTACAATTTAAGTTTATTTATAAAATTGGTTTCTGAGAATGAATTTGGTTTTTAAAACTTTTTTTTTTTTTTTGAAAACATATGAAAATAAAGGTGTTAGAAATAAAATAATAAGAAGTTATAACTTAATGTGATTTATCCTGCATAAAAATAAATTTGTTGATTAACTGGTTTTAAATTTCAAGATTTATGTCCTATATATTAGATTAATCTGATGGAGCTATGATAGATTAATCTACTAATAGTAAATAATAAAAAAACCAACAATAAACAAATGTTGCTAGTTGTCCCTTTCTACTAGATAGAATTCACATGTTCTTTTCCATTTTTAGAAAAATAAAAACTATAATTGAGTTATAAATCCCAAATTTAATTTTTGCATTATATATGTATGTGTGCACGCGCTAATTGCCTAAGCATTACTGAATTGTGACCATAATTTTGTCTTCTTATGAAGGCATCTAAAAAATGCATTTACAAAATATGTAATGTATCTATAATTTTGTCTTCTTCTGAAGACACTAAAAAAATGCGCTTTCAAAATATGCATTTTTCAAAAACAAATTTATATTATTTTACTATAACATGTCCATTCATTGTGTGCGGACCAAACTAACTAGAATATATAATGAAAAATCAAAACCAAACTTAGTAAAGAGCTAGCTAATCTACACAAATTAATTGGTTTCAGTTTATCATCGGACCAATTTTTACTACACAATTAGCATTGACCAAATTTTGAGGTTCATCTCATGCAAGAACCTAATTGAGTTGAAGGCGTACTACACAATTAAGCGGTTTAAGGTTAAATATGTTGAGTTTGCATGGATGTGAAAGAAGTTAACTGCACATGTGCTACCTCCTCAGGATCGAGGTAGTCATGCATTCCCTACGGATATGGCAAATGTATGACCTTCTATTCTCACGGGTTTACGATGATGACACATCCGAGGGTCTAGAACCCTCCGCACATGCTTGGGGGAATGGTGCATTATTCACCATTTCCATTGTCTACCTAGGACATATTACTTTGTTTATTTAATTTTTATTTAACATTTAAATTCAAATTATAATCTCAATTTTTGTATAGATCATTACGCTTGCGCTTGAAGATGTGGCCATGTCGAGAGGATTCTGATGTTGATTTGTCAGATGTGGAGTTTAGAGCTCAGACGTGTCGAGCTATCTGCCTTTCTAGCATCGTGATAAGAGTTTGGACATAGTAGTGAGCCGTCTACTAGTGGAGGATCAAGGGTGCGCACACATAGAGGTTCTGTGAGTAGATTGAGACATTAGGGGTTTTGTGAGTAGATAGAGACACTAGGGGTTTTTTGGTACTATGATTTTTGTAATGTTGTTGAGATGTTATGTATTACATATTATTGACATTTTATACTATGTATTGGTACACTTTCTGAGCTTTATTCCTCGATTTCTACAGCTTTGTGACCTCAACACGCTATATTATGTATCATCGTCATTTTATTAATTATATGATTAACAATTTATAAATTTCTCAACTAAAAATACTTTAAAAGACATAAGTATAAATATTGAAAATGCGTCACATACATCTTAAAAACGATAAATAAATCTTGAAAATGATTCATAAATCTTAAAAACGATAAATTGTACGTAAGTTTAAAAAAGGAATATAAATCTAAAATGGTAATTTTTTCAAGTCTAAAACATCAAAATTCGACTATACTTATTAGCAAAAAATATTTTTTCATAATTTATTATTAAATTTGTGATGTATGTGTGGATACCAAGAAATCACGACGTGTAGTTGTTGGAGCCATGGGCTAAGATAGGATGAATAGCTATTGGAGCCACGCTTTAACGCATGGCTCCAGAAGCCACTAATTTATGAATGATGCATGGCTTTGTAAGCCAATCACTCATTTATGGTGCCTGGCTCCCAAAGCTTGGATCAAAGCATTGTCCATGACTCGTTGGGTTGTGGTCTAGGTTTGTGACGTGGCTCATGGAGCACCACATTTCTTTTTCCCTATGTATTTTGATTCGTTCATTTTTTTTCCAATAAAATATATGTTTTTAACTACAAAAATCTATTTCATGACATTGCAATATGAGAATAAAAAATCATATATAACAATGAAATGTACATTGATCTCTCTATTATAATTAACTACTATATAACGTAGACCAAAATGTCATCCTATCTACCAAAACATTAGCCCAATTGGATAAGAGATTGGTTTTTAAAATACTATCATGGCGAGTGAATATGAGGAATAGGGAATCCTAAGCGCATGAGAATTTGTAAAAAATAAAATATCAATTGTAAGTCAAATATAAAATTCTTACTAAAAAAACCATTCAATTATACTAAATATTTCAAAAATTATAAAATACACTTACAACAATGAAATGTTGTCATGAATGAAGGAATCCAAGAGTCATAACTTGGTATCTATATGATCGAGGTGAGAATCTCTCATGGGCATAAATGTGACATTCCCTATATTGGGGTTTTTACTCAAAATATACTCTCTCTCAATAATTTGGTCTGCCATAGACCCCAATATAATAGAAGACTCGACATATACTCATCTGTTGTTATAAAAAATGGACCTTGTATAAGAGAAGTGCTCCGCCATTCGGAAAAGCGAACCTTCAATTCCAGCACCAGAGTTGCCAATTCCAAAAAAAAAAGGTTGTCATGCCAAATTATGATAACTATAACACGACATTTATAATATAACAGTAGCAATATATATATATATATATATATATTTTAATACACTAATAATATAACAATTATTATTTTCAAAGTATTTTTTTCCATTGCATTTATGAAAAAGGAAAAATAAAAATAAAGTAAATGTCTTAGTTTCCTATAGTTAGCTTATTCTCCTTGCTTTAGTTCCATGTAGTGTTATAGTCATCATAATTTGGCATGGCAGCCTTTTTGCTTTCGGAATTGGCAATTTCGATGTTGGAATTAGCGGATCTCTCAAGGTCATCTTTTCCAAATGACGAAGTTCTTCTCTTATTTAGGGTCCGTTTTTCGCAACAACATAGGGGTATATGCTGAGTCTTCTATCATATTGGGGTCTATGACAAATCAAATTATTTAGAAATGGTACATTTCGTGTAAAAACCCCTCATATTGGGAGGGGCAAATGAGATAACTGCATAATTATACCTATTGGTAATAGCAAAGTCGACATGGGTAAGGAACATCCGGTTAATCTGATGCTTAGGCATAGTATCATGAGTGGCAGTTGCAACCACTCAATAAAATGCACTATCTCCTCCAAACATGCAAGTATAAACTGCGAGTTGATGTATGGCAAGCTCAAATCTAGTCTAACATATTGTCACTTATCCTCTGAACCATATATGGAATGTGATACTGCTCTATATCCACAAGACTATCTCCAACTAGATTCATGGCTGACTGAATATATAAATATCAGAATGTCGGGATGTTTGACGAAAGGCAATCTAAATGATAAGTCGGAATAATAGGTGGATCATTGACTTAGTTTGTGAAAATGGCCCATAATGATGTTGAAGTGGATCGAGAACATGTGCTAGCGGATACTAGTGTCCTCAGACGTGATGAACCTGGAGTCTCGCTATCAGTAGAGGTACGAGACTTCTTTGATGGACTAGAAAATTATTTTTCAAAGTACTCATACCAAGATGACTATTTCCTAGTAGACATATTCTTATGCCATCCCCTCGATTTACCATCTGATTGCAGCTCATGTAGTTCATCTTCTTATGGAAAATCAAGTTGTCTCAACAATTGAAAAAAATATCGTTGGATGTATGAGTGTTTACATTTTTGTTTCTCTACTCAATTCAAGATATTTGCATCCTAGTCATGACGATAATAATCTAAGAGTCCAAGTACATCATTTGTCTCCATATAAAATGTTTTCCAAAACTATTGTATCTCATCTAGTGTGGTAGGTGTGTCATCAACCATATGGACAAAGATAGTACGCGCATAAGGAATACTATGTGTCAATCTAAGATAACAACCACATGCTCTAGGATATATGAAATTCAGATATGGTGCACAATCTCACTCTTCGTAGATAAGCTTTTATACCACATAACTTTTCCTTTCAAATGGACTAATAGATCCAATTGACATATCTGGAGATGACCTCTAGATAAGTCAAACTCATAACGGATTTTATTCAACTGAATCTTGACAATTTGCTTCAATTTAGAGAATATCGTGTCAAAAGCTTTTGTCAATATGACCAAGACCCTCTTCAACATTGAATGCTGACTCTCAACCCTATTTGTGGTCTTGTTTTCAAGATGGAATTGTCTCTTCCATGCAACAATAAACCTTTCCTTAATTATACGGACCTAATCAAGTATTATCAAGATATTCCAAAGTATATTTCCATATGGAACAAGCCTCTTTTATGACACAATATCTCTCTTGGACTCTACTAACCGATGCCATAATTGTTGTGAGACCCACGTGCCAACCTCTGTGGCAACATATCCTAAGCTGCTTCAAAACCCAAGTGTGAACCGACATAAAAATTCAAATCAGTAGGACACATCTCGACAATCACAAATAGAGACATCTTGTACTTGTTTGTCTTGTAGGTAGAATCCATAACAAGTACAAGATGGAATGCACATAGAAGGTCAACAGATTTGGAATGACCAATGACAACATTTGTAACCACATATGTCCTTGGCTGAAGCTTATAAAAACACAACCAATAATTATCAACTTGTTTCATAAATTGTTGCATTAATGATTTACTTTCCATATATTTAATTCTTAACTTAGAACGCTAGTTATAGATATGGTTTATGTTGCTGACATTATTTGGAAAATATCTCTTAATGTAGTTTAGGATCTCTTTTGGTTTTGCGAGACTCCTAGAGAGATCAATAACGATATCTTTCTCCTCTTATGTCAATTTTGTTGCTTGTTGATGCTCATAAGAATAAATGTCACAATGGTAATGAAAATCATTCATCACAATCAATATTCATTAGTCAGTCGATTGAACCATTTTCAATTGCAATTTACAATCAATTTTCTTAGTACATATGAATTTTTTCGTATCTTCATCAGTTTGAGCTCAACTCAATAACATTCGATAATGATAGAGTCACTCACAATAAAGTCAAACTCTCTCCATTCCAGCTCTACATTTGGATCGACCAATAATGAAAAACGTGTTGTTCTATCTTCCTATCTCTTTGGCCCACTCATATAGCTCTTTTCGACTTTTAAAACGTTTATCGGCGATGAAAACATATTGTAAATCAGCGAGATCCTCTTGTGTTACCTTAAATGATAAATATTATAACTACATTCAAATGATGAAAAAAATGGAAGGGATGAATGATTCCGACCATGTGCCAAGATACAAGCCACAACCCAAAGAGCCATAAATTGTACCTTGGTCCATGGCTCCTAGAGCCAATGGCAAGTGCACAATGAGTCACTACTCCAACCATTGCACAATGCATGGTGCGTGGCGCAAATAGCCACGCATCATGCCTTGAGCAATGGCCTAAATAGCCTCTCATTGTGCATAATGTATGGCCCAAATCACTGCACGTTAGTTTCGTGTTGCATGAAACTAGGCCAAAATCACCATTTTCAAAAGAATAAACATATGCATCTACTTTGTAATTAAGAAAATAATAACTTACAGATTTATTTGGATCTCAATCTTTATTTTCGTCATACATTTTATGTAAAATTAGATAATGATTTGAAAGTGTGTTGAGAGAATAGAGAGTGGAGAATGAGACTTAGTTTAGAGATAAAAAAAATATGGTAGATGAGTGTTTGAGTTATTTTTAAATAAGGGCATTTATGACATTTTATATTTTAATAGATTATGCAAAAATTAATTAGAATGCTACATTTAATGAGTCCCTTATTAATTTACCTAGGATTAATTTATGAAGGTTTTACTGTAATAGAAAACGAATCATACCTTACTACTTCCAAAGTCTTAAAAGTCATATACTTATTATTTCAATTTATTTATTTAATGGACTCCCATGCTAAGTTTGGTTGGTTGTTTGCACTACAAATATGGAACATAGATATAGACAAGTTTAACTTGCTTAGAATAATCATATATATATATATATATATATATATGTATATGTATATACACATATATGATTGTGGCATAGAAAATTCAAGATACAATTGTTTTTCTTTGTTTGATTTGAGAATGCCATTTGAGCCAATTATCCTAATTTACATATTATTAAAATATGATTGTAATGTAATTATTTGGCTCTATTACGGTATATCTCTCGACCCTTTTTGTATTTGAATCATTTCATTTCCGTCTTGCACAAGGCTGGCCCTGAGCCCATTTGTAACAAGTCATGGCTTTGGGCCCCTAAATAATATATATCATATG
This sequence comes from Apocynum venetum, assembly GCA_019593545.1. NCBI lineage: Eukaryota > Viridiplantae > Streptophyta > Magnoliopsida > Gentianales > Apocynaceae > Apocynum > Apocynum venetum. The sequence continues at coordinate 3,462,798 of SRSM01000149.1, forward strand.
CTATTGTTATATGTTAATTTTTTTTTCTGATTGAATGCAGAGAATTAGAAACTCAATTATCTGGCACGCATCTCTTATCTCTCAATTCATCTTAGCTCCCTTCTTTCACCTATCGCCTCATTGCCCGTCCATTTGCGTCGATGCCTGCCCATATCACTTGGAGTTGATGTGAAATCTATACAAGTAATTCAAACAAATTTCAATCGAATAGTAGATTTTGTTGTTATCTCAAATTGGTAGCTTTTTATGTTAATGGTGAAAGATGATTTGAGCTTTCTCTTGTTATTCACATGATAGATTGAGGATGATGTGTATAATTTGGAAGTTTTGAAATATAGGCATATTGATAAATTGTGAGAATGTACTTTGCAGATAGTGAAATTGATGTTGATGAATCTAATTTTTTTTTCATACTTGTGCTAATATTTTTGTTTGTTGATTGTTTGGAATTGGGCCATTATTTTTGTTTGTTGGTTGCTAGCTTGATTCCGTTGGATTTTGGGCAATTTTTAGTTTGTATTGTCTACTAATTTTTTAATATGATTTTAAATTTGTGGTACTTTAACTATTCCTAAATCAATAAGTCCTGAAGGCTTATACAAAAATTGGGATTAGTTGAGGTGAAGAGTAAAAAAGCTGTTAACTTTTTTTGTTTGAAGATTTTATACTATGATATTATATATATATATATATATATATGTATAGATATATATATATATATAGATATATGTATAGATATATATATATATATGTATATATATATGCAAATATTGATCTATTTTACATATTATAATAAGTATTATCTTAGTTATCATTGTATTCTTGTAATTAAAATATAATTAGTTTTGTGTTAGGTTTTGATTGATGCATGAATAAGGGAGAAACAAATAGATTTCTTATTAGTGTTTGTTTACTTTGGCTTATGCTATAGGATTTTTATTGGCAAATTGATTTATTTATGTACCTAAATTGACTCTTTTTTTAAAAAAAAAAATAAGATTCTTCATCGTTGTTGATTGTATACAACTTTTTCATCATACCTCATATTAGAAATCAAAAATATCTTTCAAGGGCACCAAAAGGAAAAGATAAGGAAAGGGAAAAAGAATTAATTAAATCTCAAGTTAGATATCTCAATAAGTATCTCACAACTATTAGACAAGCAAATAATTCAAATCAAGATTTTGTGAATGAGGAACAAGATACTCATGTTGATAATAAAGAGCAAGATATAGATTTGATTGGAACTAATAATGAAGTACATGATCAATCTATTCATGAGAATGAAAATGAAGAGTAAGATGATTATATGATTGAGATCAATAGTGGAAGAACATCATGATAATGATAATGATGAACCAATTCAACAAAGAGAAGAAAATCAAAATGAGAATCAAGATGCAAGTATTGAAGATTTAACTAAACGATTTGATTATTCTTTGAGCATTGATGATCCTAGGAGTTGGACTAATATTATCATAATCTCAGAGATATGTTAGTTGAAACAGGACCTAAAAGAGTAGATGATTTTCCCTTTCCAAAAGATAATTTATCAAAGCATTTCACTTATGCAAATTACATTCGAAAGTTGCTAAATGGGGCAGAGCAAGGAAGGAAATGGCTAGTATATTCAATTTCTTTGGACAAAGTAATTTGCTTTTGTTGTAAGTTATTCAAGAAAAATGGAATCAAGAGTCAATTAGATAATGAAGTTACAAAGATTAGAGAAACCTTTCTCAAAGTCTTGCACCCCATGAAACTAGTAATGAACATATTAGTTACTTGGGTAGTTGGATTGAGTTGGAAAAAAGATTGCAAAGGTCTTGGACAATTGATAAAATTTCACAAAAACATATTATTAAAGAAAATGATCATTGGAGACAAGTATTGTTTAGGATAATTGTTGTGGTTAAAAGACTTACAAATATTACTTTGACTTTCCTTGGAGATAATGAGAAGTTTTATCAAGAGAACAATGTGAATTTCTTAAATCTAATTGAGATGATTGTTGAATTTGACTCAGTAATGCAAGAACACATATGGTATATTGATACACAAGAGATTCATTACCAGTACCTTGGTCACAAAATTCAAAATGAATTAATATTGTTACTTTCAAGCTAAGTCAGAAGTTCAATATTCCCTAGAATCGAACAAGCAAAATATTTTTCTATCATAGTTGATTGCACACCAAATACAAGTCATGAAGAACAAATGTCTCTAATAATACGATGTGTAGATGTTTCACAACCTCCTATAGTGGTTGAGAAGTTTTTCCCTGAATTTTTAAAGATACATGGCACAATAGAGAAAGGGCTTTTCAGTGAGATTAAGAAAGCATTAGTTAATCTTAAACTTAAAGTTGATTATATAAGAGAACAATGCTATGATAATGGTTCTAATATGAAAAAGAAATATACTAGAGCATTTTACACACCTTGTGGAGGTTTTCACTAATCATGTTCAAGGTCATACACTTAAGCTACTTTCACAAAATGGGAAAGTCATATCAAAAGTGTTAAACTCCATAGATAAGGGATGCTTTAATTCACTTGGCAAATACTAGTGAAGATCCTAAGGCAAAGAGTGTAGCTGAGTCTCTAGTAATCAATGAATTGGAGAATTTTGAATTCTTATTCAGTATGTTTTTTTAGTATGATTTATTGTTTGCTATCAACACTGTTAGTAAAACACTTCAATCTGAAGACATGCATATTGATGTTGCTATTGGTCAGTTAAAAAAGACTTATATCATTCTTTGATAAATACATATTAACTGGTTTTGAGGAGGCCAAGGCTAATGCAGAGAAGATGGAAAATGAGATGGAGATTGAAGTTGTTTTTCGTGAAAAACGTATCATCCGAAGGGAGAAACAGTTTGATGAGAATGTTAGTGAAGATGTGGCACTATCAACTATTGAATCATTTACAATTAATTAATTCATCTATATAGTGGATCAAGCGCATACTTCACTTATCAACAGATTTGAACAATTTCAAAAGTATGAACAAACTTTTGAGTTTTTGTTTAACTTGAAGAAATTAAAGCTGTAGACGATGATAGTTTGAGGGGGTATTGCATCAATTTTGAAAGTTATTTGACACATAGTTAGCATTCAAATATTGATGAGAATGATTTATATCGTGAATTGAGAATCTTCAAAGAAACATTACCAAAAGAAAGAGAAAGGGCCATAAAAGTGTTGAATTATTTAAACTATATGAATGGTTGTTTTTTGGATGCATGGATTGCTTATAGAATTTTGTTGACAACATAGCTACAGTTTCTTAAGTTGAAAGAAACTTTTCAAAATTGAAATTGATCAAATCTTATCTTTGGTCAACAATGTCTCAAAAAAAATTGATTGACTTAACTATATTATCAATTGAAAAATATTAGGAAGAACAACTAGATTATACACGCATAATTAGTACCTTTGCGTAAAAAATACTAGACGAGTAATATTTAGGTAATTATTTGATAGTTTTTTTCTATATTTTTATTATGATATCAATGTTATTTAATTTTCAAAGTATTTTAGTAACCTTATATGTACATATATCAACATAAGATGTATAAAAGATTTAACAAATTAGGGCCCATCTTGAGAGTCAGTTTGAGCCCCTAAAACTTCAGGGCCGGCCCTGGTCTTGCAATATGGTTACGAAAGATAATTAACTATCAACTCATTGAGAGCGTACTTAAATATTTGTGTTTAAATTAAAATCTATATTTGTGTTTAAATTAAAATCTTAGATATACCTTTTTATTTAATTACTTAACTTATTCTCAGAATTTTTCAACTATAAATTCATTTCACTTGCGATAAGTAAATGATTAATTTATTTGACATGTAATGGCTCTTTTTTCCACCTTCGTTTCAACTCCACTACATGACCATCTCTGTTGAAGAGTACATACTCACTGCTCACAAATTGCTTGCAGAAACCTATCGATCGAGAAACTAACCATAGAAATGAGAAAGAGAAACAGTTTGATCTTCAAAGAGAAAAACGTCTCTAAAACTGTGGAAACAAAACATTCAGTTGGACATTAAAAAAAGAGAGGTATTTATAGAAGTAAGCAATAATTACTCATTAAGCAAAGCTAAAAGATAAATACAACAACAATGAAAACCTTAATAATACAAATAAACAAACCAAGCTAAACGATGCAAAGTTTCTAGTTGCCACATGCTTGATTTTGTTGAGTCTACTTAAGCAAGAGCGTTTGGGTATCCTCCTCCCCCAATGGTAAATCAGATACCATCCATAAAGAGATATTGTTAGTTATCCCATTCCTACCAGATAGAATTCACATGTTCTTTCTTTCTTTTCTTTTTTTATAGAAATGAAATATAATTGAGTTATAAGTCCTAAAACAAATTTCATTATATATATATACACGAATTGGCTAAGAATTTCTGTAATTTTGTCTTTTGGTAAGAATACATTAAAAAATGCATTTACAAAATATATTTTCTTCAAAATATAAAAAACACATTTCTATTATTTTGTTATAACATATCCGTTCCATGGACTCAACCACTAGTATATATATAAAATAAAATATCATAGCCAAAAGCTATATAGTCTAAGTAGTATATAGAATGAATATATCATAGCCAAACACTTGGTTAGAGATTTAATCCACACCACTTTATTGGTTTATCATCAACCAATTTTAACGTGTACACAAAAAAAATTGACCTCATTTTGAGGTTCATCTCATGCAAGTTTCACATCTTCTGAACATCTTCATGCAAGATATATAAATTAATGTATATCTTCTGAATATGTCTAACATATAGAGAAATCCCATTAGAGTTTCCCTGATCATTGGGAAAGGTCCTAGTCCAAACCAAACGTCATCTCCTTTTCTGAGACTGGTTTTGATGTCAGAAGAAACAGAATCACATGTTTTATGTGTCATCTTCCCACTTTATACACAGTTTCCACCCAAATCTCTCATTTCTTCACTGTCTTTTGCTTGCAAACAAACATCATATGATTCAATATATATTTAACTTAACAAATCCTTATCTCCATTCTCCTCACAAAATGGCTCATATTCAACCATCTCCACCAAAAAGGGTTTGCGAAACAACTTATCCAGTACATACGACCTTAGCTACAGCAGCAAATCTTGCAAACCTTCTGCCCACAGGAACAGTCTTTGCATTTCGAACCCTAACACCTCCATTTTCCAACAAAGGAAGTTGTTTTCATAATCCTTCCAACGTATTCCTCACAGCCTCCCTTATTGTAGTCTGTGCCATCTTCTGCTTCCTCTCCTCTTTCACCGATAGTTTCATGGACTGTGATGGGAAAAAACTTTACTTTGGCACTGCCACCTTGACGGGTTTACACATTTTCAACCGTGAAAAAGAATCAACGGAAGAGATGGATGAACATTTGTCCAAGTTCAAGATCAGGGCCGTAGATTTCCTGCATGCCTTTGTGTCGGTTTCTGTGTTCTTGATCTTTGCTTTTAGTGATTCTGATGTCCAAAGTTGTTTCTTTGCAGAAGCTAGAGAAAATGTGAAGGTTTTGATGATGAATTTGCCATTGGGAGCAGGGGTTTTCTCGACCATCTTGTTTATGTTATTTCCTACTACACGTAAAGGAATTGGATATGCCGATCTACCCCGTTAAGATCGATGATGAATCTACTATTTAACGACTTTATAATTGTGTATATTTTATATATGCCAATCTTAATCTACCAAGGTGTGATCATTTTTAAATTTTTTTGTTTTTTAAGTTGATTTGACTATTAAAAGACGTGTGAATACATAGCTTTATTTTTGTTACAAGATTGATTGGTTTTTGTTGACTGAATTCAACTGGTACTTGACTTATAAATTTTAACCTGGGACTCAATGGTATATAGTAGTACACGGACCTAAGACTCAAATTTTCAAACTCGATCGAAGTCAACCTCGAATTTGAGTCAGGACTGACTAGAGCTCGACTCGACTCGACTCGATTCGTTTGCACCGTGCATGTGCATGGATCTTTGTTACCTTGTCATCATTTGTCTTTCTTTTTACTTTTTAAAATTGAAAAGACGTTTTTGAAAGAAAAAAGGCAACTTAACTAATCAAATGATATATATTGTTTTTTAAAAGAAAACAAATAAAATAATATCACATCACTGTAAAAAAAATATTTACCTATTAAAGAATTCTTTATTTATAGAATTCATCTCACAAATACATTAGTAATATTTTGATGATACCAAATGTCATTCATATTAGATCATATATAGGGCTATGCCCAAGAGGAAGAAATACGTAATTTGCAAAATTGGTAAAGCTTTCTGAATTAGTACTCAACTCACAAGTCAAGACTAATCTTCTGTTTCAAGATTTCTACGACCTTCTTCATCACGAAATTTTTGGTAATTTCCATAAATAAATCCAAGATCACATAAGGCACAATTCAAACAAAATTATTCCTTAGGCAAAACTTTCTCTTTTTTTTTTTGTTTTGTTATTCAAACCCTTAATAGTTATAAAGAAAGTAAGGTTAATGGAACTTAATTATACACTAATATTCCTTCTCCATTTTCTCCTCATCTCGAACCAACATCAAGTAGACACTAATTAATACTTTCATTCTCTCTCTAGCTGATTAATTAATATCGAGAAAGAAAGAAATTATGTGGTCACAAATACGGGTAATAACCATCTATATAAAGGGCCAAGAATGTTGGCTATTAAAATCACATTATAATGCAGTTGTTGAAGGATGTTTGTCAAGAAGATGTATGCAGGCTGCCAAGATTTGGTTACATAATGTATAACTGTTCACTAATCAATCATGTTATGGTTTAATGTTGTTTGTCAAGAATATTTATGGTTTTTAAGAGTCAAAACATAGTAATGGATAAGAAATTATAGTTAAATGTTATTTTTCAAGAACATGTACCGTAATGAAGACTTGAATTATGCAATATATATGACAGTTCACTAATTAATTGTATTATCTAAATATATGAAGATACTTTAGACGTCTGAACCAAATATGTAGCATGTGAAATGATAATGATTTTGTCTAGTTCATTTATATGTGAATATATATATTTCCTTAATTTCTTTAACATTAAATCTTTAATTTAGATTTAGAATAAAATATTACTGTTGATTGTTACTTGCCAACAATATGTATTGTGATTAATACTTGATTACAGATAAAGACACATTTAGATACTGCAAGATATATATTAGTTTCACTAATTTATATTATCTAAATGTATATATAACGACACTGTAAATTAAATTAAATTCATCTGACCCAAATATGTAGCATTTTCATTTCAAATAATAATAGTAATAGTCATTTTAATGATAAAGATTTATTCTAGTTTATTTACATTTATGTCTATCGCTTTGTTTAATTTGATTTTTTTTACAAAATTTAAGGTTTTAAAACATTAAAAAATATATACTTTAATAAAATTTTGAAGTGCATTCCTAATTTCATATTTATCTTTCGTTCTTCTCTTTAGAAAAAAAAAAGATTCGAGAAGTTGACATTTTGATCACCAACCAATAAACGCATCTTATCCAATTTGGTAGAATTGAAAACAAAAATTTAAAAGTTAAAATTAGCTATTTTGGACGAGATAGATTTATGAATAAAAACTTGAATTTGATTGCTCTACAATTTGCATCAAGTCACGAATGAAACTTGAACTTGAAACATATTTAAATTTGATGTAGACAGAAAACTCAACATCTTATTATTGAATTAACGACTTTGTAACATGATTGGTAACATCATGATTTGGCTTTGATGTATACTTGAATGCTCAATGATTTATTTAATTTCAAATTAATATCAATGTATATATATATAACTCAATCTTGAATGGAATGGAGAAAATTGAATTATCAAATTTTCAAACTTCCTTCCTTGCTCGAGTATTGAATACTCTAAACACGCTTTAAATATTAATAAAATGGCAAACTCTTTAACATCTCCTTACATGAATTGAAAATTTTGACTTTAACCAAGCTTCAAATCTCCCGAAGCTTGAATGATTTTGTCAAAAGCATTGTAAATAGAGCATGATATTATAACTCACTTAAATTTTAGGAATTGTACACAATTAACCTCTTCTTCTTTTTTCTTTTTTCTTTTTTTTTTGACAAAATGTGTACAAATATTCAAACATGTTTTATATAATTGATGAATTAATTAATTACCTAAACCCAACTAATTAGCTTTTTACAATTGTTTAAATGGGTTCAGTAATTAAGATACTATCAATATGCTGAGTATGTCTTATAATTAAATGGCGTGGTTCAATTCATTGGTGTAGAGCGAGCAATCCAATCATTTAGTAACTTTTAAATTGAACTGGATCATAAGTGATTTGACCTGAATTTAATTCTACAGCTTATCAGATTTTACTCGAGGTGACAAATTAACCCCTTTTTTTTTTCTTTGGCAACAACAATTTAATAGCCCTAAAGAATTGAATTTATCTATGTATTAAGTTAAATAACAAAAATTAAAATATTTTCTAGTTTTACTTAAATAGATATTTTATTTAAGATTTCATGTTTTACAACCACATTATTGTTATTATGAGTTACATTTTATTAACGTATAAGTATTTTAAAATTAAAAATATTATTTTTTTGAAAATATATATTAAAAATAAACTTCGTTTATAATTATGAACTATATATTATTAGATTTGAATAGAGTGTAACGTATTTGTAGATTTTAGTCTAGTGATAATCCAAATTAGGACAAAATGAAAAGAAAAAAATTAAAAAAAAATAGAATGAGCCTTTTACCATTTAAGATATTTTGTCATGTCAATGTCGCAATCTATAAGGTAGCATGAAAAGTTTTTGATAGGTAAACTGCCTTTATACTATAATTTATTGGTGTAGCAAAAGCCAGCATTTTAACAATTAATTGTACCTCTGCATTTAATAAGATTTTTTCGAATTTCTTTCTTTTTTTCTTTGTTTCTTTTTTTCCCTCACAACACCTTTAGACCTTCAAATTCCTAGGAAAAATAACTTACATGTATGTTTTTTAAATTTCATTATTGCATTAATTAAAAGGACGTCTTCAAAGGTCTGTTAAATTTTTTTTATGAAAATGTCTGTTCAATTAGAACAGAGAGAAAATAGCTAAATTCTGTCCTCCTCCTTTTTTTTATTTTTATTTTTATGTATTATCACATTTATCGGAGTTTTAATTTTTTAACAAATCTATAGTTAATAGAATTTCAACTGTTTCAAAAAAGATGTAAACTTTTACTTTTTTCTAAAGTTTCAAATAACTAATTTCTAAATTCTAAATTTCCTTATTTTTTAGGAATTTAAAAATACTTTATCTAAATACACGGTAAAAAAATTATATTCAAACAAGTTCCGATTAATCCGTGCATAACATATATTTCTTGACGAACCAATTTGCTTGGAATTCCTAAATAATAGTAATACACATTAATTCTGTCTTATTTATCCTTATTCGAATATTGGGTTGTGCAATTGATAGGACAAACACCTAACCACTCAGTCATCCTTCCTCCTACAACAGCCACACTCTTTTTATAGAAGGGTAGAGGAGGGGCATCCTACACTGCAAAAATATCTGAGTGTTATTATTTCTTTTTCATTCCATGTGGAAACCCCTTATAATTTCCCATTTTAAAATGATAAGGACTACAATGACGAATCGTTTTAAAAAGATTCATTTTTCATCCTTTGAGAACTATTTCAAACATCTAAAATCTTTTTCCCATTATTTGATGTCCTTTTATATTTTGCACCTCAACTCACAAAACCACATTTACATAATTTGGTGGTATGCTGGTGGCTTGTTGGTTCAATCAAATTGATTATTTTATCTTTTAATTGTGATAGTATTTGAGAGACTTGGATTGCTTTCCTGCCAATAACAATTTGTTATCAAGTTTCAACCTCACAAAAGAAATATCAAATGAAGGTTCTTAGAATATACTTCCTGTCTCCAGACAAATGAACAAATCACATTCCATGGTGACCACCATAAAAGGTCGAAAGACATAGACCATGTCTAGTCATGTCAAGCAATGATTTTGGATCATTCCTCGATATAATGATTTTGAAAACGGCTCCCCCCCCCCCCCCTCCTCCCCCATTTTACATTTCTATTTAATAAATATATTTTTAAAAAAAATTTCATTAATAACTCCCTAATTTAATAAATTTATAACTTATTAACTCATGAATGCCACCCCTTACTTGTCTTAATATAAGAAATTTACATACCACTAATTCATAGGCCTCACAATTCATTATATAATTTCAAAGATAATTTTGTAAGTTAATTAAAGTCAATAATATTTCTTATCAAAGTCAAAAGTGAACATTCAAATTCAAACGGATGTAATACATTTAAAATAATATATATATATATATATTAATAATAAGAATAATATAATAATTTAATTATGATAAAATTATTTTTAAAATAATTATATTAAATCAAAATTATATGATTGAAGAAGTAAATGAATACTCCCTCCGTTTTTAATGGTTGAATTACACACTAATTAAGAAAGTTCCAGCATGTATATGATTTTAAAAGTAAAATATTAAAATACCTTTTTTTATTCTTCTCAATATTAAATATTAAATATGTAACTATTTTCCTTTATTTTTTCTAAAAAGATCCAAATTATTACTATTACTCATTTCAAAACTCTTCCTATCTTTTATTAACAAAACTCATTGATATTATTAATATTTTATATTGAAAATGATAAATAGACTAATATAATGATTATAAAAGTGTAATGAAAAAATGTAAAAAACTATTACTTTCCTTCTTTGAATACTCATATTTCAATTTTAAAATATTTGAAATTAAATATTTAACTTATTAAAATAAATATATTTTTATTTAAATTTCAAATTAAAAATCTCATTAACTCATTAATTTTAAAAGATTCCTTATTATTAAACTAATTAATAATAAAAATAGTAAAATAACTTATGAATGTCAAAACTTATTCTTAATTTTTAAAATAAGTAAAATTAAGTAAAATTGTAAACACTATATTTCACACCGTGGACTGCATAGTTATTTTATGGAATGTAGACATTATTGTACCTTTCTCTCGGGATTGTTGTTGATGTTGAATACGTCTAATTATGTTAAGGTTATGTTTTCCTCACTTCAAACTTAATTGCAAAAGGTGATGATTGTGTGTATTATACGGTATAAATTGAAATATCACATTATATTGAATTATATTTTAAAATTTGAATAGGTTTTACAATATTATGGTACAATATAATACGATCTTGAGAATGAAAAAAATTTATGGTACGGTATTCAATTTTCAAAATTTAAAATCGTATCGTACCGTAATACCGAAATATTAATTTTAAAAATAAAAAATATAATTATTTTTATAAATGAATAAAATTTGAATATTGTATTTTGTTATATTTTAAGATTTGATGGATGGGCTTATTTAATTGATGAAGTTGAAATTGGTTCTGTATCTTTAATAGAAATTGTGTATAATATATTTGTCTAATTGAAGCTTAACTCTTTCATTTTTAAATTTTTAGTATGAAATATTATTTTTTTATAGGCGTTTTAGAGGCTCAAAATGATCTTTTATAGACATATTATTTGTTTTTACATGTCAGTCATTTGTGTTTTTTTGCATAAATTAACAAGTATTTCAATGATAAAAATTATTTTAAATAAAAGGTTAAAAATTCAGTACACACCTTACCATATTGTACCATATTTATTTTCATTTTCATTTTATGATATCAAAATAAATATTTATTTTTCTAAAATAAACATATTTTTCATCTAAGTTCTTTGTAACAATAAAATTAATTTAAAAAGTTTATATCTCACTAATTAATAATATCACTACTAATCAAATTATTAACAAAGATAATATACTAATTTCATTAAAATAAACATTTCTTACTATTTTTACATTAAATCAAATCAAATATTACATCCGTCTCATTCTAAATATTCACTTTAAACTTGCATTAGAATTTAAAAAATATTATGATTAATAAAGGGAGTTACTAAATTTCACACTCCTAACAATACTTTGTCTTAAATTTGGACATTAATACCCTTTATACTAATCATAATCCTAATACAATTAATGGAATGTTTAGGGTTTAGACTATGTAATGTTTTTAATATATTTATTCGTAATAATAGCATATTCAATACCCATCCGTCTATGGTATCAAACAATAATAATTTTGAAGTAAATTTGATTTAAATGGTTGAAATTTTTTTCTTTCCCGTTCTGGCAGCGTTCCCTGTGCAACAATGCAGAACTCCTTAAGGAGTTCCATGTACACATGTTGGAAACTCCTTCCTACGTTCCGCACATATGTCACGGAACTCATAAAGAAGTTCCAAGTTGTTGCGCACGAAACCCCTTAAGGCGTTCCGTGTGCACATATTTGAAACTCTTTTTTACCATCCTTACACAGAACTGCTTTTACTTCTTTAAAAATAACATTTTAATACTAATTCTTTATTTTTATTTCTTATTTTTTACTTTTTTTAATTATTTATGAATTTTTCCTTATTTTGTAGAATTAATATTTTGTATTTATGTTATTTACAGGCTATTAGGGTAGATTATACTCAACATTTTACAACAGAAATGACTTTTTCGAATTGTGAAAAAAAGTAATTTAATAGATGAGAGAAAGAACAAAAGATGTTAACATTTACTTGTTTATTTCTCGATCCAATCTTTCTCAAAATGGTGATCGTGGAAGTGTGTGGCTTGCATGTGAACATTCTGGAAAGTATAGAAAAAGGAAAATTGTTTGCGAAAATCCCAGAAAGTTCACAGGTACTAAAAAGTGCAATTATTCATTTTTGTTACAAGGTTTAGAAATTGCATGATCAGGTAGAGTTTGGAGATTAAAGATTTTTTATGATAGACAATCATATACTTGAAATATATCGATAAGGTCATACTTCAGCATGAATGTTAACTAATGAAGAATTTCAACTAGTTAAACGTTTGTCTGAAAGCCACATGAAATCCCAATTTATTTTGGACCTAATGAAGAAAGAGAATCCTACAAATATTTCTGCGATAAGAAACATCTACAACACTAAAACCAAGATCATAATTTTGGGGATACAAAATCGAAGTGTGGTTCAACAATTTCTAAACTTTTTGAAAGAAAATGGGTATAGAGAATGGTACAAAGTAGACAATAATAACATAGTCAGTGATTTGGTATTTGCTCATCCTAAATTCATTGATTGTTTTCGTCTTTTTCCATATGTCTTGATCATTGATCGTTACAACATGCCCATTTTGGATATCATTGGAATTTCGTGAACATGAACCAATTTGAACTTTTCAACTGCTTTTTCATTTATGAAGAATGAGAAAGAAGATAGCTATATTTGGATCCTTAGATATCTCAAACAGTTATTTGATAATAACAAATTTCCAAGGGTTATAGGCACGAATAGGGAATTGGCACTAATTAAAGCTATTGAAAATATTTTTCCTGAATCTAGTCATCTCATTTGCAAGGGACATATTTTGAAGAAGTTGAAGAGAATTGCACTAAATTAAGAAAGGATAAAAGGATGTGAACTACTTTTTTACATGGGTCATGGAAGAAGGTTGTGAAAACTCAAACAAAAGAAAAGTATCATTTTTGGGTTCATGAAATGATGGAGAAATATGGTGGAAAAGACAATTATTTGATGCATTATGTGCACAAGACATATCTTCGATCTAACAAAGAAAAATTTGTGGCTGGTTGAAAAATTATTTGTTCCATTAAGACGTCAAGACAACCAATCAAGTCAAAAGTCAACACTCAACTTTGAAAAGAAATTTGTTGTCATGCACAAGGAGTTTTGACACTATTTAGCTAAATATAAATATAATGGTCAACCTACAAATGGTAGAGATCAAGACTAAATTCCAGCATTCACACTCAAAAATACCTCACATTATGAATAATAAAATATACACGGAATACAAGGGTCATATGACATCCAAAGCTTTTAGGTTGATTAAAAATGAACGAGCAAGATTTGTATTAGTTAGAGATGATGTATAAGCTTGTGGGCGTGCATTAAGGACACAGTCTACCTTGCGCTAATGAGTTATATGTTCTAGAAAGACAGGGTCATAGCATACTTAAAGAAGATATTCATATATTTTGGATGGCATTGCATATGAAAGGTTGTGTAGAAATAGATTATTCAACTTTGTTGTGTGAAATGTTTGAGGAGATTCTTAGACAACCTCCTAACATATATAGGATCTTTTACAATGATGTACGTCCAATAATGGATTAAGAGATTTATGAGGATTTGGATAAACCGATTGTGCGTAAGACTAGATGTAGATCGAAAAAGAATTCAACGAGGAGGGAACAATCATTGCATGAGTACACAATGAAAAACAGTTCACAAATAAGTCTAAGAAAATAAAATTTATGCCAAGTACTATACAACCTCTCTCGGGGTCAGGTAATCAATTGTACCCATTTATTGATGATGTTCCTCGTTGTTTTATCTCATATCTTGGAAACTGGGTTAATGTTGTTGGGGATGGGAACTGTGGATTCAGAATTGTGGCTCATTATATTTACGACCAATATGAAATATGGTCACAAGTTAGATTTGATCTTTAGAAGAGTTACGTAACCACTTCGAAATTTATACAGAAATGTATGAGAATGATAAAGTAAAATATCTATTAAATTTTTTGGCACCCTTTGAGGATCCAACCATGGACAAAAATAAGTGGTTGACCTTCCTATGTATGAGGTTAGTGATAGCCTCAAGATATATTGTCGTACACGTACTTGTATCTCAACTAGGTTATGCGACATTTCTACTTTTGAGACCATCATCAAATAGCACAAGCCCCTCAAGATAGTTTGCATCATGAATCCGGTTAGACAACGTTATTTTATAGCGTTAGTATTTTTGTTATTATTTTTCAAATAATTTTATTTTAAAAAAAATAGGTTTACACTAATATATTTTTTAATTTATGAATTCATTTTATTTTCAGATTGATCTAGTTTCAAATTGTCCACTTATAGATATTAAACCGTAATGATTTTAGACATTAATTTTTATGATAGGATTCAACGTTGGGAAGTTCTCAGGAGGAATAGTGGTAGTTAGTACTACTTTACGTAGTATACATTTTGAAATTCTTTAAAAATTTTTTGTTAATTCAATATTAAAAATAAATAGAATTTGTTATTGCATTAAGTTATTTTTTGTTTAATTTATGTTTATTTAAATTATAGTGATTCTTTTTAATTCTAAAAAAAATTAATATATTATAATGTGAAATGGATATGACATAATAAAAATGTATAATATAACATGACATATAAAAAATCTATAATCCATAATAGAATACAAAATTAGTTATATCAACAACCATCTCGATACTTGAGATTCGATCTGAAACATTTACAAATATTGAAAGCTCTTACAACAGCATTGTGAATCTGTCCATGCGATAATCCCTCAAGTCCACTATCTGTAATATGGTGTAAAATATTATACATGACATCCATACCCTGCGTGCAAGTATTTTTAATGAAAGAATAAGACATAATATTATGAAATATTACCATCTATGCAGTCATAAAAAATTGTGCAAGTAGTTGCTTATCATGGGGCATGTGGGTCGGATTCGCAACCCATAGATGACTAATGAGCTCAAACCACAACAAATAATCATCAATGCATTTCCATGGGGGTATGACACGTTGTCCCAAGGCATTTGCTTATAATATATGCGAAGTAGGCTGCTCTTACAAAGTCTCGATCCATGGATACTCAACCAAATACATTTTGTCCTTTTCGGCTCACACTAATCTAATCGGCTGAATGACCTCCCAAGATATGATATGAACATAACCAAATTATCGCAGTACAAGCTCGAGCAGATAAGGCTTTAAGATCTCGATGAATGAAATAGTCCCATGAAACTTAGAAATGGTACAACATCCCCTGGTAGCTGGCCATCTAAAATATCGAAAAACGGATTCCAACATATTTGTTTCATGATATATATTAGATATTTATTTTGAAAAATCAGAAGTTAATAATTGAAAAATTTTAGTTCAAAACATTTTTCAAAATGTATATATCTAATCTGGTGTCATGGCATCTAACACAATCTATGTTGATGCACTAAAGCGACAAATTTGGGCATCGCCCTATTTGCCTCAATCCATCTGTATGTGCAAGGCATACTCGGATTTCAAGGTATATATCCCTCACAGGCCTGAAATATAGAAAGTACTCATATATCCAAGCTTGTATGAAATTCATAAATATATTAATAACGTAATAATAATAATAATAACTATATACATAGTAACCATAACGTATACAGTAAGACAACTTGAAATCTATGCACAATCAGCATGTGAAGCGGAGTCCAATTGTCAATACAAATGTGCAAGCACACCGACACTCCACCCGTATCGTCCCATATCATCAATTCTCATGAGTATAGGTAATAACTGAAAGAATACCCGATCCTACGTCTTATCTAGGAAAAATGCAACACCCAAAAGGTAGATAAGGTATCCACAAACAAGCGTATCTGTCTTAACCCCCTCACATCCACAAATCCTATAGATATCATCAAATTTAGCTCATCGAGAGAAAGAAGTAAGCACATCACTAAAATCCATATCGAGTGTCCGAACTGCCAACTCTATAATTTCGGATCTCTACATCGAATGACACACTATCATCTCATGTATAGGGATCTGTAATAGAAAGAACACATCATAAAGTGTAATTATCATCTCTCCAAAAGTTAGGTGAAAGGAATTCGTCTCCGGATGCCATCTCTCCACAAATGCAGAAATAAGAGAATCATCTAAATGCCTATAAATATGGGTAGGTAAGTGTCCAATAGAGCTCCACTATAATAGCGCTACTGGCTCATCAAAGATAGGAAATGGCTAATGTCGCAATCTCTCCCAACAAGTATGACAAATATGAATTGATCGAAATTGCATAATATAAATAAATAAACTAAAAATAACAATTAATAAATAATATTAAAAAATTAAAAATACTTTGCCCTTCCAAATAATGGCAACAACGTGAGCACTAAACTCTTTAGGATAGACAAATCCTGTGGTTCTACACCTACATCAGCCTGCACAGGTTCTTGATCTATAGAAACCTATGGCTCTGCACCTGTATTAGCCTGCACAAGATCCTACTGACTCTTGCTCCTAGAGACTATCCCTGAATGGACCTCTCTCTCTTGCTGTGTCGTGTCACTGCCAATACCCCTAATACGAAATCGTAGCAACGTCAATATAGTGTATGAGCAATCATTTTTGGCACATGATTCCTAACCAATAGGTTCTCCCTAACAGTCTCATCGATATGCGTCCTGTCTTTAGAATCATCAGATGAATATGACCTAAAACAATCATCCCCACTCGATACAGGCTTATGTTGATCATATATAGCAGATTTCTTACATTTATGATACATCTTGTTTTGAAACAAAAAAAAAATAAAATCAACATGAATAACAAACCATACCTCTCCACAAAAAAAAAGACATAACTACATTTTTCATAGACAAATTAACTTCTAAGACATGTATAATAATATTCATTTAGAGAGACATGTATATTTATGTAAAAAAAGAGTAAGAATTTGACATTTTGAAACATGTTTTGCATTATTGTATTAGAACACTCATTAAATTATTATATTGAAAATGTGTCGAAGTTTATGTCTCAAAAAATATGCCAAGAAAATCCCTCTAAAAAAACACTTTATAATGTATAAATTAAATATTAAAATTATATATTGATAATTAAAACAAAAAACGTAAAATCCATTACAAAATCTTGTAATTATCATTTTTTTTGTATAAATAAAAATGTATAACGTATTTAATTATCAAAAGATGTGTCAAAGAATTTTGATCAAATAAACACTTTAATCATTTTCACAATCATACAATTCTAATATTTAATTAATAAATAACTAATAACTTGATTTATTACGGAATTGAAAATATCAAATAAAATTATTTTTAAAATATGCTAATTTCTTGTCATGGTCAATGTCTCAAATTTGTGTCAAATTGAAATCTCAAAAGGCGTAATAAATTGACAAATTAAGTAAAATTAAATAATTTTAAAAATTATTATAAAAGACTAAAATATTTATTGATGTCACAGAATATGTATCAAATTATTCGTAAACGAGACAAATAAATTTAAAAAATCTAAATTTGTTGATCGAAAAAATTTGAAAATATTAAATGAAAAAAATTTAATTTTGAAATATAATAATTTTTTGTTTTTTTATTTTAGTATAAATGTCACGTTAGCAAAATGGACACGTGGCAACCTTATATTTGTTTGGCATGGACATCCGTGTAGAACTATGCAGATATCTTCAAAGACATCCGTGCAACTGTATGCGAAACCCTGAGAGGAAATTCACAAGTCTAACATGGAAGACACATCCATGTATACACCACCTAATCTATTAAGGGACATTCATAGAATATAATGCAAAACTCCAATTGGAGTTTCGTGACATTCTACATGAAACTAATGTGACCCAAGAAAAAAAATGTCTTCCTTCCAAAATCAACTATCAATTCAATGCTATTATCTAATATGAAACAATGAAATATCAAACTCATCGCTAACGCAATAAAAATCAACCAATAAAAATGAAGTCTCAAAACTAAACAAAACATAATCAAAAATAAAAATTTTTGGGTTTTGGTCGAAACCCAAAATTTCAAAATTAAATCACATTATTCTATCAAAATTAAATCAAGTAATGAAACATGAATACTATACAATCAAATGTTCATAGAAGGCTTTAATCTACATAACAAATGCTCAACATACAAAAAGACCCAAGAATAAAAGAAATCGAAAAAAATACAACCAAATTCAAATTTAAAGCTTATTTGGTAAGGATCTCTCAAAATGGAAAGCTTACTAACCTTCTAAACTTTGTGATGATTCTTTGATGACAAATGTGAAGGGGAATTCAATTCTCAGCTCCTCTTATTTCAATTGCTTTAGTTCCATGTAGAGATTTGGAAAAAACGTATTGGTGGATATTGGTTAAAAATATAGAGGCTTTTGGTAAAAAAAAAAAAATAGTGGTATTTAGTGATTTAATGTTGTATTTAACAATTATGTTAATAAAATGTAATTAAAATTCATAAATTACTCTTATTAATTACTAGTGCGTTACTAAAAATATATTTTAAAGAAAATTAAATAATTCATTCAAAAATTATAATTAAAGATAAATTTATAAAAATATTTTTTAAAATTAAAAATTAAAAATATTTTTAAAAAATAAAATTAAAATATAACGAATGAAAAAAATATAAATATTTAATTACAATAAATTCTACTTACAATAGAAGGTGCGAGTGATACTTTTACCACCAAAATAATTTATAATACTTAGATAGATTCCCAAAAGGGCAGAAAGGCACACAAAAACATGGGAAAAAAGAAAAAGAAAAGAAAAGATGAGTATGGGAAAAAAAATGTGGAACCTACTTGTAAGGAGAGATCTTGTCTACAAGCAAATCAAAAGCAAATGGAAGAAAGAGTTAACTCAACTCTTAACCCAATCTTCTTCGTGGGACCAGAATTCCGATTCCCCTACCTCATTCCCCTGTGCCACCTTTCCAGTGTCTCGTTGGCACTCTTCCCACCATACCCTCCTCCCCCTAACCCAGGAAGCCCAGCTCACCTCCCCTGTCCCCTTGACCAATCCCTCTCTACTACCGCCTTCTCTTCCCCCTATCTTTGGTGTGAGGATGTTATTAATACGCTCATCCTCTTCAGCTCTTCTTGATCCCATTAATATATGTTTTTCCTATATATAATGCAATGCATTTTGGCAATAGAAGTAAACTTCTAAACTTCTAACCTTCACTAGAATTAGAATCAGAGTAGCCCAGGTTGGTTGTGACTGTTCTTTGGTATAAAGAAAAACAGTCAATTAAGATTGAAATTTGCAACTAAAATGTTGGATATGATGATTAATGTTTCGAGGGATGTGGCCGATGATAGTTTCTCTAGTACACATAGAGATCCTGGTGGAATTGGTTTTTTAGATGATGTGGGCGGGAATGTTGATGGATTGATGTCGTGTACAGAGAGTTTAGGATTTGAGAGCTCTGATGAGAGAAGGGCTGATGATAGAATTGAGAGTTTGAATAGAATTGATGAGGAATTGTGTTCAATAAAAGCATCAGTAATTTGTTCGAGGTTGAGAGGGAAATTAGATGTGAAGAGAGAGGTGAAGAAATTTCCACCACCATTATCGTCGCTGAGTCAAGATGGTCGGCCAACGTTCTTCCTCCGGCCGGTAAGAGGAGATGGAAGGCTGATGCTTACTGAGGTCAAAATTTATCGGCCGGAGATCCTCCGTGAATCTCGGCAAGATGGGCGGCTTAAGTTGCATCTCATTCGTGATGAGGACGAGGATGACGATATCGAAGAAGAAGAGGAAAAGGCAATGCAAGATAATGAAGAAGAAATCGAAGAAGGGATCGAAGAAAATCTGACAACCGAAGAAATAGAAGAGGAAGAGGAAGTGGAATTGGGAGAAAAGGAGCATGAATTAGAAAGGATGGAGGGGTGGCAGTTTTCTGGAAGCGGCGGTGGTGAGGCTTTCGGGAGATGTCATGAGCAGGTGAGTCACCACCCCCACCATGGTCATCACCAACATGTTTGGAGGCAACATTGTCTGACTATCAGATGATTAAAGAAAACAATAGTAAATCTTTAGAAGAACTATTGGAAAAGGCAACCGTGACCTGCTTTGGAAGAAACTTCTTTCAAGATTCTTCCTAAATTAAGTCAGCAGAGAAATAGATAGAGAATAGCCATTGATGAGTTTCAAGATTCCTCTGGATTTGAGCAGAAAAGAATAACAGAGCAGTCCTTATCATCCTCAGCTTGAACATAGCAAATGGAAGATTTTGTTTGGAGACTCTGAGACATGCTCAGAGCAGCAGCATCCTGAGCCACACTGTGTACTCCGTGGGTGTGCCAGAAATATAAGGAATCTTTTTGTTTTCCCTCAATAAAAAAATAAAATAAAATAAAATCACAGTGTACAGAATAAATGGTAGTGCTTTTTTTTGGTAAATGAATAAATGGTAGTGTTATATATAGTTGTTTTGCCATATTTAGAAGTTTCAGTTACAACATAAAAAGAAGATGTATCATGGCAATTTTGTAGCCTTCTCTTCTTGATCTTCTCTTAGTTTAATGTTTCTTGTATGATGCCAAGGGATTTGGATCCTTTCTGTTGTTAAATACACAAGGGTCACTTGTATGTACCCATATCCTTTTATTATGCACGAAAATTACCACCACATACACGTACCTAACAATCTCAGAAACTTCTAAAAACTTTTGAAAAAGATTGTTTAACGTTCACAATGAAAAATTAAATTCATATACGAAAAAATCCACAAATATTAGCTCAGTAAATTCGTAAAAAGACATTATTTGGTAAAAATATATAAAGGTTGCAGCCTTCACGAATTCAATATTGTGTGAATTTTTTTTAAAAAAAAAAGTTTAAAAGTTACCCAAGAATTTATATCACGCAAAATAAGGAAAAATGTTTTTTAATTATAAAAGCGTTTTTTATGATAGGATAAACACCGTATTTTGATTTACCTTAACTGTTATCCGAATCGTGCGCTACCAGAACCTGATTTTTCCCAACTCGTGGTCATGCCGTGGCCCCTGCATGCAGAGTGCGGTTTTCAATACTCTTGCAGCTTGTTGTCAAATAATAATAATAATACTGTTGCAACTTAGAAAATGTTTGTAAAAATACATTTAAAAAAAATGATGATATACGTACTAGCTTTGAAAACAAGAACATGCATTGCGTTAATGAAAGAAATAGTTGCATCATGCATGCTTATCAAAAACAAAATTTTGAGTGAAGATATATATCTGTTGGGATACTGATATAAGGCCATGGTCTATGAGATTCTTGTTGAAAAAGATTAGGTCCATCACTGTGATTGAATGTCTATTTGTAGATCCAATCACCCCTTTGATTTTGACTTTAATTACAAGTTCATTGTTTGAGACATGATTGAAGGATTGTGGACATGCAACCTAGCAAGTGAATGGACATCCAAAAGGGTTTGAGAAAGACATATTTTGAAGTTGACACTAAAGCCACAATAACGAAAATGAAAGCATGTAGATGAGAGAGCTTCAAGAGGAAGTGCCTAAAAGATTGACAAGTATGAAGTATCTGTTTATTACTTTACATATATTCTTCTTCATTATTAGCCTTTGAACTTAATTCAAAAATATATACATATACATATATATATATATTGTATATACACACGCACATACTAAGCAACTAAGCAAAACTGTAATAAAATATGATTTTGGTCTTTTGTGAATAATGTATTTGTAAGATGCATTCATGGTGTAATCACATTACTCCAAGCTTATATTTAAATTGCTTGTCCAAACAAAAAGTTTATATTTAAATTTTATCTAAAAAATCACTAACTTGGTAAAATTCTAGAGTATATTAGCAATATGCCCATTCTATCTGTAGGATGTGTAAATCGTTTTCTTTCATGAGAAGAGAAGGTGATTCAAAAGATATTTTATGAGTCCAAGTAAAGATGAAATGCTTTTAAAAATTTTCTAGTATGATTCTTTTTATTATATGTATAAACTTAGAGAGTAGCAATCATATCATATTTTAATTTTTATTCAATTCAAATATAATACGATTAATAAATTTATTCCTTTCCTATATACTCAAACGCAACACAATTTTAATAGGTAGGACCCAATCATGACTTGTTTCCAGCTAACTTGTTATTTGTTAACTCATCAAAATATTAAAATATAATTACTCTGAGCTAAGAGAAATTTTTTTTTTCTATAAAGTTAGGTAGGATATACTAATAACTTTCACACTTTAATTTGGATTAAGATCCAAGCCCATTTATCCCTAAATGGATCACTCATTTTTTAACTCAAAGCCATCGAAAATAAACAATAACCACTATAATGACTATATCGCACTTGAATATCATATTCAATATTTATTTCTCTAATAACAAACTATTAAAGGCTTCGGGATTGAAAATTGGCTTGGGAAGGACACAAAATAGACAAATATGCACTCAAGAATAAACTCACTTTTGTTTTTAAAACAAAAACATCATAATTGTAGAGATTGAAAATTATGATTCACACTCATGATTTAAAATTATAGCCGAAGTCATGTTATCTATCAAGTTCCACCTACTTATTGAATAAACTCACTTAATATTATACAATAATTAACAAATATTTTACAAGAAGTTACTCCGTTCATTTCTAATGCATAATATTTACTTACAAAAATAGAAAAAGGATGGCTCAAAACCTTTGTAGGGAATTTTTTATTTTATTTTTTGAAAAGCCTTTGTAGGGGAATTTTGCTTTGGGATAAATTCAAAAATTATCATACCCAAATTAGTAATGTCCTTTTCTTTTGGATAAGTTAGTATGCCTAAATTAAACTTTATAGAAGGTAAAAAAAGAAGATTCTTAATTTTTTTCAAAAGTGTGTTTATATATATATATATATATATATATGTGTGTGTGTGTGGCATTTTTCAGTTGCCAATGGGTTTCTTCAAAAAAAAAAAAAACAGAGAAAGAAAGAAAGAAAAGAGGGGACAAAAAAGAGACTGGATAGGAATTAGATTCATTAATTTCTTGAAAATGCATAGATATTCATTTTCGTGCTGCCATGAATCCAAAAGTTAAACATTATGAAGCGTCGACAGCAGGGTTCGAACCTGCGCGGGCGAAGCCCAACAGATTTCAAGTCTGTCTCCTTAACCACTCGGACATATCGACCAACCTGAGTAATTAGAGGATATAATATTTATATTAATATAAATTTCCTTGTTCATATTTATTTATCCACACTCATTTATTTTTTTTCCTCCCATAATTTTTAAAATTGAAAAATGGGAAAAAACGAAAATAAAACGGGGGAGAGGGATTAGTCACATATATTTAACTGTATCTTTACCCTTCCCATCTCAATTACTAGAATGAAAAACATTTTTTTTCACTATTATAGTTTTGTATAAAAGGTGGACCTAGCATGGTAAGAACTTATGCATGTTTCAAATATATGGTTTACAAGAAACAAAACTGAGCTCAGCTGAAGGCTGAAGCTATTTGAGATTACATCAAGTCCCCTTATACATATTGTGCCTGTCCAGATTAGATCAATAATATAAGGCTAATTTGGGAATGGTCAATCATGCTCAAGCAATGGATGCTTGCCCCTCGTAACCTTCACAAAAACATCCTCCAAAATAGCCTCAGCAATCTCCCATGCATGAACATTGAACTTCTTAGTATCCATTACTGCCCCAAAAACCTTTGATAGCTTCACTTCATTTTTGGAGAGTTCGAACTTCTGAGTTCCAGCAATATGGTATATTTTCTTGGCATTTGGAGAGAGACGATTTAACAAGGCTTCCACATTTGTTTGGTATTGAGGGGATGTTGTCATGGTGAATACATAGGTCCCTCCATATCTTTCTTTAAGCTGTCATTTGATCAAGAAAGTGGTCCAAGTTACTCATTGAATCAGTAAATGTAGCATGCAATTCATCCTAGAAAATTGATTTACTTATCAATGCAAGAATCTGATTTCTGGATTGTGCACAAACTTCAAACCATAATCAACACATAGCAAAGAAGATACCTCATCTGGGCTACCGATGCATCCACAGAAATACCAATTCGGTCACAGAGGCGCTCTGCTTCCTCCATTGAATGTGCTGAAAACATAATTGTAATGAAGATAACATGCTTTTCTTAACAAAATTTCCACTTGGTTAGAGTAAAAAATAACCAAAAAAGGAAAAAAAAAAGAGGTGGCTGGGGGAGACAGGGTATTGGAGTTTATATATAATCTTGAGGTAGTAAATCAATTATATCTATTCAAAATGCAGTTTCTTATAACTAATTTCCAACAAGCTCTCGTTGCTTGTTTACAAATTTCAAGGGAAAACGGAAAGAAAAAAAACATGGAAATTCAAACCAAGGATTGGCGAAGAATAGACAGCTAGACACAATAATGTACTTGCATCCACACACAAATTCTTAAAACAGATTAGGGATACAAAATAAAGGGGCATAAGAATAGTACTTGTAAGAATGATTGCTCTATCTTGTTTGGCTTCGTTTATAGCATCCCAAAGCATGTCTTTTGAAGCTGGATCTAGACCAGTGCTTGGTTCATCCCATATACACAACCTGTAAATGCTCAAAACTGCTATAAAACATACGTTAAAAAATGTCTAAGCAATCATGTGCAGTGAATAGGTTAGGTTATACCTTGGGCTTCCCGATCAATGATATTGCAACACTCAAATCTTCTTTTCATTCCTCCACAATATTTCCCAGCAAAGTTGTTGAATCGGACACATCCCTCGATTACCATGGGACCTCTACTACATGCGATAGGTTCTCTCTCTCCCTCATAAAAAAATACTTCATTGTCTTGATCTTAGCTTTAGTGGAGGAACAACAGATCCTCTCATACGCATGCCCGACAATGGGAATAAAGAAATGCAGACTACAATCACATATATAATATATATCAGATCATGCTATTCTTTTATCTATTATAAGTATACAATATAGAACTATAGCTACTGATAGTGGGAAACTACTGATAAAGCTGCTGAAAATGGGCAACGTTTGCCTTCACCATGCAAATGATAAAAGTTTTTTCAGCACCATTTGGACCTAGAAGGCCAAAACATTCTCCTCTAGACACTGCTAAAGATAACCCCTTGACGGCATGTTTCTCAGGATTCCCTCCCTGTGCTGGATATATTTTTCCCAGGTTATAGCTGATAATGGTATAGTTTGCATTTGGTTGTTTAAGTAGCTCTTCAACCTTCTCTGTCTAGAAAAATAGATAAATAAGGTAAGGGTAAGGCATAAAACAGAACAAATAAATATTAATGAATTCCCAACCAAATAACAAAATGTTAGAAAACTATCAAAATACAGTTAGCTGATGGGATTAAGATATGAGCAATATTTGACAACATGTTCTGGTATCTTATTTTCTTATGTCATAATAACATAATCAACCATATTTATTTTCTATAATTCTGTGTAAGGAAAAAGAAATTCTAACAGTAAGAAGTACATAACAATTCTTCAGCTCATAGCAATACAAATATTGATTTGACCAACTTTGTGAGGATTATGGAAGCATTAGGCATGAAATTTTTATAAAAATAAATATTTTCAGCTTTTCTTGTTTCCATTCAACTTACATTCGGTTTAATGAGTCCTATTGTAATAATTCAATGTCTTTCAAGTCTAGGATAGAAGGAAAACAAAGTTAGAATTACCTCTTGATCGATATCCCGTTTATCCACTCGAACAAGAACTTGATATTCCCGGGATTGCGTACTAGGTTTCTTAAGACAAAAAGGCCTTTCTCGAGAACTTGGGAAGAAAAACAGAGGAATTCTTCAAGATCCACTTCCTGATGACAGGACTTGATCAACATAATATCCTAAAGTAAGAAATGTCAACCATTCCACTGACATTATTATCAAAATTTCTCTTAATCCAGTAGCACTGTCACTCAGACTTTGCCACCACATCCCATATGTCCCCATCTCAAATGCAACAGCCCCATACTTCGAGAACTCGTATAATCCACGTTGCACAGAGAATCCAGGAAAAAGCTCCAGAACAATAAGCCACACTCCTACAGAAAAGAAAGCTCAATATTCAGTTCATTGGTACAGTAAGCCAGGTCCACATTTTATAGTCTTACATTCTATAAGAGAAGCGTATATCAAATTTAGAACCCTCATAGACTCAAAAAAATCAGCAAGTCAAATGATCACTATTAACTTATTAATATAAGCACTCCCCTTAACTGTACAATAAATTTAAGTCATAGACTAACATTAATCAACCATTCACGGATGGACCATCTTAAGAAGTTACTGTAGCCGTTTACTGGAACAATATCAATCATATATGAAAGCCACAGTTCTGAAACCAGTGTCTTACAGTCTTACTTATACGACAACCTGTGAAATAGAGGAAGAGTAAGGGAAACAAATTTGAGCACTTCTGGCAGATGATATAACCTAACTCACCCTCAAAATTTTAACTTTGATAAGAGATATCAGATCTTAAAGCCCTCTTCATATGCCATGACTAATGTCCTGGACTGATCAGAGTATTTTCAACAGAAATTGTGCAAAATATGTCTTTAACACTCACAAAAGTCCTTATGCAATACTAGTTTCCAAAAAACAAATTGGCAATCCAATGACTCATCCAAATACTTTCTTATTCCAAAATATATGGTTCCCAATGATGACAATGTGATAGATGTATTCATCCAGATTTTTAATAAGAGGAATGAGTCAAAACATTGCCGCTCTTCCCAGCACACAACTGTGAAGAATGTGAAATAAGATTTTAATATAAACTAACATGCACACAGATATCATTCTATACACAGATCTCTTTAATTTAGAGATAATATCTGAATTAACCTTGTGAAAGAAGCAACCCATGGTAAACCATTTTCATAGTATTTTGAGGTTGGAAAATATCCATATGCAAATAAAAGGCAGGAAAATACAGATATTTATGAAAATTTGATAGAGTTGAATAGATATAAGACTATGGAGAGAAAAGAAAGAATCAAATTATAAATATCATTATCAGAGGAGGAAAGAAAATACAGAGACATTAAAAAAGATACTAACATTACATAAGCATAAAAAGAAACTGGAGCAACTTCACATCCACTTACATGGAAATGATGTATCTTCAATGAAGGGCTGAAAAAGACGTGCCACCAAAATCCAAGTTCCAAAGACTGTCAAGTAGGAAACAACTGTGAAACCGAAGTTGAAATACTTATTAGTCCAAATAAAAAAATAAGATTGCATTGTATGGATTGGAATATCAATTAAACAAGATAGAAACCTAAAGCACTGCATTTGAAAAGAATGTGCTGAAAAGAAAAGCTGAAGAAATCATCAAGTTTATATGGACAATATAGTACACGCATTGGACACCATTTCTGAAGTAGGGTAAACCTGCAAGAAAGGTTATATGAAGTGAAGAAACAGATACAACTGCATCAAACTGAAAAGCTTGGTGGAAATATTATTTTACTTGTAATGGAACCAAAGCCAACTAAACAAAGCATGTAGATTGAACATATGACAAGAAAATACAGGTATGCATTCAACCAATATGGGCGATCTCCAAGGCCATGCATTTTCATCATGATTCGCAACTTCTGTTGCTTCTCATAAACCAGCAATGACAACATGACCTAAAAGGGGGAGTAAAAAAAATCAACCATGTGAAATGAAAAATGATTTCTTTTCTTTTCAAGTTATGCCAAGAAGGTATTCTGTAACTATAAAATGCCATCGTTATGAAGACTATGATCCTTTGGAATTGGAATGGTGCTTTTGATGTTAGCATCTCAAAGTTTATCATTTGAATCACGACCTTAAACCACATTGCATTCACAAAAGCATGAAATTACCATCACTGTCATATTTCTATCATAAGACCTTATTCCTCCCCATCTATTGACTTCTTCCTCCTCATTGCAACCAAAGTGCAACATGAGCTTATTGAAAGTGTAGAATAAAAATGCAACCATAAAACATATAAGCACAAGTTTACTGTAGGAACTTTCTTTATGAAAGTAACAAAAAAGAGCAATCCAAGTATTTACGGTTCCAGTATAACTAATGCCTGTGAAATTGTTTCGAGCACATTGTTTTCGCTAATGAAGTAGGCCATAAGTTGGATGAGGATTGAGGAGGTTAGGAGAGGGGAGGGGCGTGGAAACCATACTAGTGGATTAAAATAGGGACATACACATCTAGCCAGTCAAATAGACTGAAGGAAAGTTAGCTTCTCTTTCATGTTATTTTAACAGACAAGGCTTATTTGAAGTTTTCTCAAAACTTTATTCCTATATTCCTTGCACAGCACTTGGATATCTTGTAAAGTTAGGCATTTTCGTTTATTCTATTTTGCTAGACAAGAAGTTGATTCGTTATTTCATCAAACTTGTGCTACAGTAATTCTGCCACCCTGTCCTTTAATATAAAAATAGTCAAGGAATATTGTTGATGATATTCTGAAATTAACGTCATTAGTAGTAAGTATAAGAATTGTGGAGTTAAAAGGAATACAAAAAAACTGTATTGTTCAAAGTGGTTGAATCATGCGATTATTGACTATACATTTGCAACTCAGAACATGTCATTAGTCAGCTCAACAATTTATGCATCTGTCACTTTAGTATAAAAAGATGCATAGTGCATATACTTACCGGGAATAATTGAAGAAGAACACACATGAAGAAATATTCTCCATATTCTGATGCTATATCTAAGAAAGAAGCATGTTCAGGTATGACCATCACCCCCACAAACACTAAGATCATTTTTACAGAAGGACCTAGCAAAAGTTGGAGGTAAGCATTCCAAACCTGTATAAAAATGAAACTACAGGTAATTGTATATGGATAAATTTGATAATCATTAAATATATTTACAGTTTATTTAATTAATTCATCAAGGATATAATTTCCCAGCCATGTGAATTTAGATCAGAGAAAGGTTTATGCTTTTAGGAAATATATCTGTCAATGTGAGAGGTCAAGGAGTATCTGGTGAAATCACATTTGGTAACAGGGAAAAATGTCATATCTTCTCTACACACACCAAATTCATTGCCTTTGTATATCAGCAATCAGGAGAAAAGTTAGAGTTTCCTCCAAACTAATTTGAACCTCACAAAAGACGTGAATGATAACCCATGCAGAACATACTTCTTTCAATAAGCAGAACTTGTAAAAATCTCTAGTCTTGCTTACATGTTCCATCAAAAGAAAGCAATTGTTTCTAATCTACTTTCTTATGAAACAAAATCAACAAAAACACATCATAAAGAAAACTATGCCTCTACCACAGACTGAATATGCAAACACAAACCTAGAGACATGATTGATCAATTGTAGTAGGAAGGTATTCTATATGGAAGAGACAAGTAGCAACTTGCACGAAACAGAAAGTGCACCTTTAATCTACTCCACAATGCTCTATGATTTCATAATTCAAAGAAAGGAAAGGTTCAGCACTGATGCTTCCTTTTAATCATACTTCTGCTTTCTAAATTGTAACCTTATAGTTTCCAAAATGTTAAAATCTTAGAATTTAAGCTCATACTACGTTCAACTGCATTCAACATTGTAAAATAAGTTAACAAAGCAAAGCAAACAAACTTTCCCTTGGCATATTTTTTTTAAAAAAACTTGAAACAGAAAAGGCAACTTGATCTTCTCGTTGATCCACAACTACATCTTTATTGAAGGTGTAAATTATGGTAACTACAAACCAAGGAAGTTAACCTTATGGCAGAATGAAATCTAGCATACCCCCAACATAAATCGCCAATGACCAGAACACCTATCTTTGTTCCTATAAATTATGCTCCAATCTTTTGGTATTTGCGTCGTTCATGGAACTTAATTTAAAGAAAAAAGGAAAATGAGTGTCATACTTATCAAGAATATAATCAACAGTTGTGAAGCTAAGAGAAATTTTGAAGGTGTAAATTATGGTCACTACAGATTAAGGAAGATAACCATATGGCAGAATGAAATCTAGCATACCCCCAACATTAATCACCAATGACCAGATCACTTATCTTTTCTCCTATAGATCATGCTCCAATCTTTTGGTACTTGCGCCGTTCATGGAACTTAATTTAAAGAAAAAAGGATATAATCAACAGTTGTGAAGCTAAGAGAAATTTTGAGACACAATATTCAAAGTAGTAAGAACTGTAACAGTAGGACTGATAAGCAAATCAAGTAGTAATGAAGACAAATTTATGTTGTCCATTTTGTGTGTACTTAAAATGGACCAGTTACAGCTTGCCCTTAATGAAATCTGCAATATTTTGGGTCTAGTCTATCTCAATTCATTGATAATCAATGATATGCAGCTTTTAGATAACTAAAGTAAAAGTTACACAAAAAGTAAACGTCAGCTAATACTAAATTTACTTTTAGCTTGGAAATCTTCCTCATAGATTAGTAAACAAGAAAACAATAAAACTTCACTTTTGATACCATGCTCAAAGTACGCTGAATATGCATCAATTTTGGAGTTTCTGTTGGGTCTCTGCTGTTAATGATCAGTCTCTCTTGTGCCTCTGTAGGTAGAATTATACCACATATGCACGTGGAAACCTTTCACGCTTGAGTTTAAAAAATCAAAGGCTGTTAAAGAATAGGAAAGCCAAAAGAGATGAATCAAATAAGATAATACATAAATTCAGGAACATGTTATGCCAATTAGGAATATTGAATGGTCCATACCACCTGATATCTCATTTATTTCTGCCTTGCTATTCCCATTCATGTAGCCTCGAAACAATTCATCATTGATCACCGTATAATTCTTGCACCATATAGGTAAACCTTCAACACATCTACCCTTGAATGCGCCAACTGAAATGCAAAAAAGTAAATAAAATTTCTTAAGTACCAAAATATTTTCTATCAAAATATACCAATATGCATACACACTTAAGAGAGCCAGAATGAGAGCATTGGTCCACAGAGGAACAAGAAGTGCTAATGCAGATATAGGACATCTTATCATGGATTTTTACACCAATGAAAAGAAACAAGCATGGAATGTACTCTATTAAGCTGAAATTAAAAAAAAATTATCACTAAAACACCTATAAAAATCACTAAAACTTTACAATCCAAGCAGCAAAACTTCTGTGAATCCAAATAGGCTCATCAACTGACATTATATAACATTTCTAACATGCTTATAAAACCTTACCAATTTCATAAGTGGAGTTCACATAACACAGAGATTGAATATGATATAATGGTTAAGGTTGACGGAATTACTTAAATGACTTGATTTTTAATATACTATAACCTTGTTCCATAATGAAAAAAGTATAGTGATCAATACCGAAATTCGGTAATATTCCGATAACCAATTTTGTCATTCACTTTTAATCAAATCTTTCATTAGGCATTCTTATAAATTTCAATTTTATTGAATTAAGTGAAAGGAAATAATAAATTTTTACTTTGGTTGAATCTATCCATTCTTTAGGCAAAGAATAAGAAATTTAATTTTTAAATTACATACGACGATTTATAACCTAGATTTTAAAATATTATTATAATTAAACATTATATATTTTATTTTATTTTTTTCTAAAGAAACATAGTATTTAGCTCTTAATTTATCAAACCATATAATTCAAAAAATTAATTTCATATCACGAGAGATATTTGTCCTCATATTAAGGGTAGAAAAATATCACTAATGCTTAGCCAACTCAAATGCTAAATATCTATTCCATTATGTGTACAAAATTGCTTAACAAAGTGACCATTTGAGTAACATCCATAGATAAAACATTAGGCATATCAATTCTGAAAAACCTAAGATGTTGGTGAATTAGATTTTAATCGATTTTTTTAACTTTAAATCAAACAGTGCTTTTTAAGACAACAAATATCAAACACTTGGTGATCAAACAGTGTGTGAAATAATGTGTTTAAGAAATAGACAAAGGACACAATGATTTATAGTGGTTCGGTTTATCCAACAAAACCTAATTCACTACCTTGCGCTATTTACTAAAGGATTTCACAAAACCTTTAACTAATTTAGTACAAGAGATTACAATAGAGGCTCATCCAATTCCCTTAGAGTTTTACAAGACAAACCTCTTACCCAAACAAGGTTCACCCAACTCTATGAGTTTTACAATATAACCTTGATTACACACCTATCTCTGAGACAACAATTAATGAAATAGATACTCTTAATACAATCACAATTTTCTATGATTCAAGGCTCAATCTAATCCTTAGAGTTTTAAGCTCAATGCAACCTTGAACAAAGAAAACAAGATATGAAAAGGATGAGTTTGATATAGATATCACCTTAATGTGAAGATATATCAATATAAAACATAAATACCTCTATGAGTAATATTTTTCTCTAAATTGCTCAAGAACATCAATGATTTAGTATCAACCACACTTTGATAAATTTTACAATGTGAATGTTATATATGGGTTTCAAAATAATCTCAAGATGTTTTATGAAGTGTAAGAATCAAATCTTTTCTAAAAAAATCATGGTAATGAGTTTTTTAAACAATTGAGTATTTATATGTATGCACCAACGGTCATAAAAATGGTTGTTTCAATCCACTTAGGAGAAGTGCGATCGACCGCATATCAGACTGGTCGTTCGCACCATCATCCGCAAGTGTTCCAGAGAACTCTGGACATATTGCGGACGAGAAGTCCGGTCGATTGCACCATCATCCGCAAGTGTTCCAGAGAGCTTTGAACATTCAGCGAACGATAAGATGAGAGGTTTAGTCGACCGCATAATCTTTGGTCGACCACATTTCAGTTAGGTCGACCGCACATGCATTAAAACTATGCAAAACAAGATTCCAAACAACTCCAAAAGTTTGTAGAATACATTTTATGAAATTTAAAGTATGTGCATGTATTTTGAAAATCATTTCAAATACCCAACTCATGTTTTATCTAAATAAAATGCATTTTGAAAAACATTTCACTTTTATTGAGCAACCTATAGAACTTATTACTCATAGAGTTAGACCTAGAGACACCTAATAGATATATAAAGAAATGATATTACACATCTAAATCCTATTTAATCCAAAAACTGTTTATCTTCAACTCTTGACACCAAACGCTCTTTCCTGAAAACTTGAAACTTCGATCTTGCATGAATTATATATATGAATCTTAAAAGACCAACACTAATACAATTAAGCCATTAGTTCTTATCAATGTTTGTCATTTAATCAAAGCTTTAGAGCTTTCAAATTGATTAAAAGAGAATTTGGAAGATAAAATCTAGAGGAAATTTAAATGGAAAGGAACTCCATATAACTCATATGCAATTAGCCAATCAAAGACGAGATGTCTAAGATTCTCATATGGAAACCACGTACCTTTCAATTGGTAGGAATGCTTTTCAAGCATCTTAATTTGTATGTTTTACAAAAGACAGGTGAAGAAAAATACATAAATAATTACCTACAATTACCGTTATACTATATATCCTGCAAAAAGAGTGTAACATCTATACATGCTTTACATGATCTATAAAAGAAGTAAACAAAAAAAAGTTATAAGAAAAAAATAATATTTTAGAGCACGCAAAATAAACAAAAATAAAATAATAAGGTTATATAACTTAGGACACATACATAAGAAAATAAATAAAATTAATTAATTGCAACAAAATTTGCCCATTCAAACAATATTATTCGGTTTGAGGAAAAAACAAACAAAATGACATTTTGTATTAAAAGAAATATGAAATTATTTAAACATACCTTAAAATTTTATTTCATATTTCTTTTTTTTAAAACCTTATATTTCTTATTATTATCTTATCTTTTTACTATAATTTATTTGTACCTTCAACTACCCAAATGATGAATGAAAACTATCCATAAAAATAAAATAAAAATAGAAAAAGATGAAATAAAAATGTAAGGATATTTTTGAATTATAAAAAATGATATTTTCCTCAAAAAAATTATATGAATTTTTTCATTAAAAATATAAAAATAAAACTTTAAGAATATACTTTTTTTAAAAAAATTGAAAATATATTTAAATAAATATAAATAATTGAAAATAATCTCCGTTTAAAAATATAAATTAATGGTCCACTTTTACATGGAGTAATGAAATTTTTTTTCATAATATTTTTTTAATTAGTATGTCTTGAAAATAAGAAAAATAAAAAATTATTTATTTAAAAAGTTTGTCTTGAAAATAAAATAGATAAAAAATTAAAATAAATAAAGTTAATATTAAAAATTAATAATAAAATATTCATAAAATAATATAAAAATACTTATATTTTGATATAAAAAAATTTATTCGGAGGACTTGAACGGATGAGATATTTTAAAACGTTTTTCATATATTTTGTGCATGTATATATTTTATAAAGTTCTATCCATCCTTGTTGTGCATCAAGAATCAGACGCGGCGCAAAATTGCGAATGCAATGCTTTTTTCACGTAATCAAATGTCAAATGGTTTGAGCATTTCTTGAATGCTTCCGTTTCTTCCACTCCTAATTTAATTGATTCCTTTCACAACTGAAATTAGCAGAAAATCAAATCCCCAGTGAGAAAAACCCATCCCTCAAGATTACAGCTTTATCTCCACCAACTCACCAATTCATCTGATCATCATCCGTATCTTCTTTCTCCCTTTACATAAATTTAATAGTCCAATTCACACGTATGAGTAGTAGCAATGCATTGGTACAAATGGTTCAAACAAAAATTTTCCCAAGAAAAGATGATTTGCAACAACAACAATGGTGTTACACAATTACACCAAAATCCTTTCCATGGTAATCTACATAATCAGAAGTGCCTGCCCAAGAGAATAATACTAGTGCGGCATGGAGAGAGCCAGGGTAACAAGGATGACAACACGTACACATTAACCCCGGATCACAAAATCCCATTAACTCCACTGGGTACTGAGCAAGCCATGAAAGCCGGGTCTCTCATTAGGCATGTGGTTTCTGACATGGGCACTTCCAAGAATTGGAAAGTGTACTTTTATGTGTCCCCATATGATCGCACGCGCTCCACGCTCCGGGAAATTGGCCGGGCATTTGCTAGACGAAGAATCATTGGAGCCCGTGAAGAGTGTAGAATTAGAGAACAAGATTTTGGGAATTTTCAAGTGGCTGAAAGAATGAAGGTTATTAAGGAGACTAGGGAGAGGTTTGGGAGGTTCTTTTATCGGTTTCCGGAAGGTGAATCTGCAGCTGATGTGTACGACAGGGTTTCTAGTGAGTAGTTTTTTCTCTTGATGCTTTGTTAATTCATGTTTTGGGTTTTTGTTCTTTTGTTCTTCTGTAGATATTTAATTGCTTATCTCATTCAGAAGATTAGTTTTTATTTCAAAAGAAGTTTCTTTTGTTAGTTTATGATAAGTAATTGCTGTTTTGGGGGTTTTGAAATGCACTGTTTGCTATGTTTCTAAGAATCTTGATTTGGATTTAATTGTTGTCATGATGAGCGTGTTGCTTTTTATGCTAAGTGACTAAGATAAGTTTCTGAGTTTTTGCTTGATTTGGATTTGTTAGTTGATAAAAAATGTTATTTAGGTAGAAAGTCAAGTTTGTGGAATTTGGTTTTGGATCTTTGGGTTTTGAATATCTGTTGTTTCATTCCATTAGACAATGACTTGCTTTATAAGGACTTCTAAGTAGAGGATAGAAAACGTGCATAGTTGCAATATAAATATAAAAAAGTTTAAATATTCCTATTCTAGTTGTTGTAATTTAGCAGTCTTTAATATAAAAATACCTGTATAGTTTATTATTTACTTGGAACAGTGGAACTGTATAACATTTCCCGAGAACCAGAAGAGGAACTTAGAAGAAGTGAAATATTGTATTCTATTGAGTTATTGTAGTTATAAACTTTCATTAGTTATTTTGCATCATGGGAGTGAAATATTGTGTTCTTCTGAGTTAAAGTAATGGATTTGGGAATAAATTCTAGAAAATCAGAATGTTGTAGTATCACATATTTAGAGAACAATGCGCACATAGTGGCTGAAAATGATGGAATCATGAAAAGTAGTGCCTGAAAGTTTTTTTTTAAAAAAAAAAAATTATAAGTGTAGTGCCGGAAAGTTAATTATCTTGAGAATTATGTTAATTAAGAGATTGCATTATTTTCACTCACATGTTTTAGTTTCTATCTTCATATAGTAGTTGTTGAAAGTGACAGAAATAAAGAAGCCTGCAAAATGAATTATCTCTTGAGAATTATATTATTGAAATTTCATTCCTTTTACTTGCTAGTTTTAAGTTACCCACTTACCCAGTATCCTATTGTCAATCCCTATAGTGTCTATGAAAAATCTACAAAGAACTTAGGTGATCGGCTTAAGCAAGTTTTTGGTACTCCCCAAGAACTTCGAGCACAAGACTTTGTACAGGCTTCTCATTTTGCAACTCACAGCCTTTCTGCCACAACAGAGGATGTTACTCTGCAAATCCGTCCTGAGTTTCCATTCTCGCTTGAGGAAGTCCATGCGTATTGATCCAATCCTTTTTTTATGCAATGCATACAATAGAAATTTGCATACAGAATCATGTAGAATGAAAAATTTAAATTGCTCCCCTGGTCATATGATAAGATGGAAGTCACTAGTGTTAGCTCATAATAAGATTTATGATAGGATAGACATTTTAATGAATGTATGTATAGCCTGACATAGATATGTGAGCATGAATTGGTGCCCTCCGTTTACAGTCCTGATATCTTACTCATGTTGCTCAGATTGGTTTCAAAGTCCTATATGTGCAAAAGTTTGTCAGGCATGAGTACTATTACCAAATCACTCCCTTGTTTTACATTTTCATGATGAGTTCTCTTGGTAGTAGGTACACTCTTCATGTTGATGCAAAAGCAGGTTTTCTATATGACCTTGACGCTATACTTGTTTCTTTCACATCTTATGCATACTTTATATTTGCTACTGCCTACTGGTATTGCAACTCCAATAAGAAGAGTAAATGTTTCTTTTCACATCTCACAATTTCAGTTTTAGAAACCAAATCTAATGTACTGACTACGAATTGTATGATATTTGTCTTGAATACATTATATTTTTAACTCCTGATGCTTTTTAAATGGTTCATCAAAGAGGACAGGAGCTTATTTATGTGTGTAGATATAATTGGTCCTTTATGTAGAAAAGGGTGCCAGAAAGTTTGGATAAAGGATTACTGTAATTCTTGTACCAGAATTTACTAGTCTCTAATTTTGTTAAGTTGTGCAATATTTTTGGTGCGCTTTATTAGTCTTGTATTGTAATTTTTTATAGGTGAAAATCTAAGAAATTATGACAGACAGTTGGATATCAGAGAAAAGAATTATGAATTGAAGCATAAGAGTATTATGCTTTTATTTCTGTTCTTTCATCTTTTGTCCTTCTATTTTTCCCATTGATTTTTCTGTGATGGAATGGAACATAAGTTTTATAGTTCAATTAAGATGACAATTACTTTTGTTTAGTTTGATGATTCTGTTTCTGCAATTTATATGTTCTTTTAAGTACTTGTAATTTAGACATTTAATTATGAAACTTATTCTATAGACACACAATCATTTGATAAAAATTCTTAAATCTGATCAAAGATTATGTTTATGTTATCTCCTATTTCAATTTCTTTTTCAATAGTTAAAGATAGCAAAAGCTGTTTACTCACTATTAGCATATTTGACCCCTACATTTGTGTAGTATGTTTATTGATTTTGTGTTAAAAATTCTCCTACCTTTAATTAGTATAGTTGTCTGTAGTACTAATTATAATTTTTTGTGATAGGGAAAAATGAAACAATTGGAAATTCAAGTGATCTTTGATTCATTCACCCTTGTTTCTCCTTCTCCATGCATATTGATCTTTTGATCTGTCTATTTTTCTTTAGTTAGCAATCTTGATTAGTGTTGCCTGATTCACAAATTGAAACCACATACACTTAAGTGGGAGTTCCAACTTGGAACTTGGATTTTCTACTAGCATTGCTGAAGATATAAAATCAACAGATTCGGTGTCTCTCAAACTCCGTATTTCTGAGACAGAATAATTTTGTAGTTCAAAGATTTCTGTTATCTTCTGGGAGAAAAAGGGATATGCTACCAGCATTCTTTCCTTGTCTATCTATATATTTCTGCATCTTTTTCTGCTTCCCCGATTCTGATCTACTTGGCTTTTGTGTGGACATAATGAGTTGACCGCTATAACATTGGAATAAGGCCCTGTTTGATGGGGTTTACTGCTTTATTGGTGGTCTTTCCGTTAATGTACATGACCAAGGTTTGGGCTATTAATTGGGTTTGATTGGTTTTTGATGCTTTGTTACTGAAGCAGTAGCTGATTTATTTGTGGATGCTATGCTTTATTATGGTATTACTATAGTATTATTGATCTCAATCCAGCTGCAAGTTAGGGTACTGCTGGCAATGGGACAGTATTTAATTTGCAAGAGTAAAATCAGAACAATTGGTGGAAACTAAGAAAAATGACTACTGTTCAAACTAAAAAAAATTGGAAAATCAGATTTTTGTTAATTCTAAATCTGGATACAATTGGAATGCACATTCTGCTAGTCAAATTGAAGCATCCTCCATCTAAAGTTATAAATATGGAGAGAAACAGTTAGATGAGTTAAGGGGAATGCAATTGAAGCATCCTCCATTCTTCAACCTACTATTTTATAAAATTCTGAATTAGGGTAAAGTTTTCTGGCCTATGCCATCTTTGCTTGTCTACTCGTGTCTTCTTAATTACATTCCCATTAACTCATCTAACTGTTTCTCTCCATTCTGAGCACTTTTTTTTTATCTTTATCTTGTCTTCTTGAGATGGTTCAATCTTTTCCATTGCTTGGCCACTTTGATTAGAAGCACTAACTAGTGAACAATTCTAGTAGCAACTTCTCAATTATTCAGTCAGATGTATCATCCTATTAATCCTTGTATGTCAAGGACTCATGGAGTTTAACAAATACAACGACTGACCAATCCGCTGTTCCCATGGACATATATTGCCATTCATGATCAGCAGCAAATTCAATTCTATAATGAACCTTGAAGAATTAAAACATGTCTGCTTGCCTCTTTTTGGGTGTAATTTCTGCTGATTTTCTACCTATAGACATGCCACGAGATTTTGTTTTTCCAGTTCTGTTTCTGACTTTTGTAGTCAAAGCTTAGTTTGAGCAAAGGTTCATCATTGATGCTAATTGTGCGGACATCTAATTCAACTGCTTTCTCATTACATTAGTTTAGAGTAAAATGGAAAAAATGCCTCTGTGGTACCTTCCACTTTTTGTTCCTAGGGCATTGTTCGTATATTGAAGTATCTGATGTCCTCCTTTGCTTTAACTATGATTTTCTAAACGTGGTGGTAGAGAACCCTTTACTTCTGATAAACTCAAGACTATTAATGTATTTTGGCTTGTTCCTTTGAATTAACTGTCAAAACTTGTGTCTACTTAATGTTTCAGAAAACAATCCCTTGTTTATTTGGGATCAACTGCTTTAGATGTTGTGCATTTTAATTTCTCACTACTAGAAGTTCTTTCTTATAACAACAGAAGTCTCCTGTAGTAAATATGCAAATCCATGTTTTGATCTTTCAGGTTTCTTGGAATCTCTATGGCGGGACATAGACATGAATAGACTTCAAAAGAATGCTAACGAGGACTTGAATCTCATAATCATATCTCATGGTTTGGCTATTAGAGTCTTTCTCATGAAGTGGTTTAAGTGGACAGTTGAACAGTTTGAGTACCTAAACAATTTAGGAAATTGTGAATTTCGAGTAATGCAATTAGGCTTTGGTGGAGAATATAGCTTGGCAGTCCATCATACCGATGAAGAGATGTTAGGATGGGGTCTTTCCCCAGAAATGATAGCAGATCAAAAGTGGCGTGCCCATGCCATGAGAGGTGATTGGAATGAAAGATGTCCTTGGTACCTTGATGCATTCTTTGATAGTTTAGCTGACACAGAAGATGAATCTGATGAAAAACGATAATCTTTTACTTAGTTAATGATACTGGGTGCTATTGAATCTTCACATTATTGTTTAACTATAATCTTTATATTTCATTGTAACTTTCTAATGTACTATGTGAAGTTTCATCTGAATCTTTACATTTTGCAAAGTTAATGATAATGATGTTACTGAATCTTTACCTTATTGTTCAACTATAGCCTGCATACTTCATTGTAATCTCTAATGTACTTCCATTTTCTATGATTCGTGGCTCTCACGAAGTTTCTTGTTACATAGTGAAATATATGAGACAACTATGAATTTCCCCTATATTTTCAGACATTATTTCTATCTTGAATGAACTTCTATGGAATATGAATATCTATTTTTAATATGAGCAATGGTTTATCTAATGTTTGTCTATAATGTCCACTGATACTTCACACTTGAATGGAGGGGAAAGTGTGGCTAGATAGCATGTCTGTGTTCAAGATGAAAACACTATATAGGCATATAAAGATAATGATTTAACCTTCACTTGAATGTATAGTTACAATTTTCAAATGTAGTAATGTGTGATTTTATATTGTTCAAACACAAATAATTTTATTATTAACTTGCAAGACTTTTGTCAATTTTTTCATTCAAATGATAGAACTTATATCGTATTATGCCCACACGCATAATTTTTTTTTATTATTATACAAAAGGTATTCATTCGTCGAATCTTTGGAACTTGAACATATATATCTCAAATTGTGTTTTTCAAACTATGAAATTAAAAGGGAAAAAAAAGTACCAATTAAATATCTTCTTATTGAGAATTTGGATTTCATTGTTTCTTTCCTTATTCAGCTTGGGGAAAACATAAAAGTATTGCAGTTTATTTTTCCTTCGTAGCACTTGCTCTTTCACTACACATACTAAAACAATGAAATTTATATAGAAATTATATTAGATATCAGGACTAATTAGTATATCAACATATTTTGCAAGTATATAAAAATGTCTTCTTGCACTTGTCAAAGAATAAAGTTGACTAATGATTCTTATCCACATATACTTATTTGATGACCATGCCATGTTTAACAAACCACACTTACTATACATGTATGTGTTCTATTATGATGTCAATTTTTTTTAATAATAATAATTATAATTGACTATAATTGTTGCATACACTTTCTATCAAAATATTTAATTATATTTGACGGCTTATAATATGATCTAATAGGAAGCCTTCTCTAATTCTCTCCATTTTTTTATTGTATATTCTCTACCAAAATGTTTCTGAGCTCAATTCTCATTGTTGTAAGGATTTCATAATTCTTCTACCATTCTATTTCTACGTATATTTTCAAACTTTAGCTCTTTTTTTTTTATTATTTTATATCCTCTCTATTGGGAAGAGAAGTTGGCAATTAAATTTTGTTAGTCATAATTTGTTTTTCTCTTCTGCTATCGTTCTAATGTTTCCTTTTGCGTTAGCATATCTTTGTCTGTCATTCTTCCTTTATTGTTTTTTTTTTTTTCCTTTTACATTTTTTGGACAATGGTTTATCTCAGCTCAATTTGAAAGTCTAGAGTTGCAAATGTTTGCAATATACTCCTTACATACATAATTGAATTGAATGCACCTATTTCTATTTTAGAATATCTTGAATTGAATATTTACTTTATTTAAATAAATATATATTTATCTAAAGTTTGACTAATAATTTCCTTAATAAGGATAGTGTTGTAATTTTATTAAGGTTCAAAACACTTATTAATTTTTAAATTAAGTCAAATGTGAGCATTTAATTCTAGACGAAATGAGTAATATTTATGTTTATCGCATATTTTTCATGCATAGCCCTACTGCATTCAGATTAAAAATTAACTCGAACTCAATATTTAAATACATAAATAAGACCGTTTATCAATCAA
The DNA here is from genome assembly GCA_019593545.1 of Apocynum venetum. Taxonomy (NCBI): domain Eukaryota; kingdom Viridiplantae; phylum Streptophyta; class Magnoliopsida; order Gentianales; family Apocynaceae; genus Apocynum; species Apocynum venetum. The sequence goes on from SRSM01000149.1 coordinate 3,505,537, forward strand.
AGTGCATTTATTTGTCAATTGATAATTATATTTGATCAATTTATTAATTATTACCGGTTGATATATTTTCTTTTTCAATTAAAGAATTCCAACATCTAGTGATTATTTCTTCCCCCATATAGAAAGGCACTTATGCATCTTTAGTTGGTACTCAAGATTAATAAAAAGGAGAATATTCATAAAAAACATTAATATGAAATATATTCTACTCTTCTTCTTTTTTTGACTGAAAATATATTATATTCTTAAGGAGGAAGAAAGGCTCAATATTCTAATATGTTCATATGAATACTTTTTTTTGCCTGGATGTTCGTATAAATATATTCACACCATCTGAATTGAATTTATCTTTTCATTAATTTGCAAGACTTCAATATTTTATGATCCGTCATTTCAGATCCAACTAATCTTAGCACATTAACACAAGTAGATCTAGCAAGAGGTTTAATATTGTTATAACGTTCATAGTAGTTGTAAATAAATAATAAATATAGTAGAATTTTCTTCTGCAAGCCTATGTTTCTATTTTATATTTTACTGACTGCCCAAACGATTATCACATGATGGGAAAAAAAATTATTAAGCCCTCATTATTTTACCCTTTCTAGAAAAGAAATTCAAGACATAGTCGAAGATATATATATATATATATATATATATATATAATATTATAGGTATTTTATAATGTAAACTCTTATATAATTTGATAAGCTAATTAACTTAAGGAAGGACATGATTGTTAACTTTGAGATTTTTTATTAGAAAAGGGCATGATTGATAATTTTATTTTTATGGGTTTTTTTTATTTATTTAAAAGGTATAATTAAAAATTATTACTTTTAAATAGTATAAGTGTTTATCCACATGCAATGACGTTGTTAAGAAAGCTAAATTCAGTCCCTCTGTCCACTGTACAATAGTAGAGACGGCTAAGACGAGTCATAATTTAGAGAATGTAGATCATATTCCTTCTCTTTTGGATTCTGATAGTGAAGCTAGAAATTTTAAAAGGGCACATGATTATTGGGAGGTTTGCAAAGCCCTCGGTATCTATTTTGCAGCTGAAAAGTCTGAAGTAATTAAGACATTTATGGAAATTGATGCTGAAGCGCAAGGTAATAAATTAAACAAGTGATTCTGCATGAAAACTTCCATTGTTGCTGTAGCTTTCTATTATTATTGATTTGATTCTAGTTTTCTGGTATTTTTGTGTTATATTAATATGAACCCTAATTGTCGATTACCCTTGTATCGGTTTGCCAACAAGATTACTCATCATTACATTTTGTCAAAAAATAAAAAGAAAAAGCATAAGTGTTATTATTCCAATACTGCCAGCCAAAATGCAGTATAAAGTACTATTAGCCTATTACCCATTACGTTTGAAGATAAGATAAAGGAAAAGCGTGTTTATCGCTTTGGTCCAAAGAGGCTGTTCCCTGTGGTTAAAATTTGCTGGTTGTGCTTTCCTGTGGATTCTTGTTTTACAATAATTTCTTTTGAAAGATTTGTCTTTTATAATACTAACTCTTTTTTTTTTTTTGAGGAACAATTATAATATACTTATTAACTTTAATATTTCATTTCTTCAAAAAAAAAAAAATTCATAGTGAGCAGCTCAGAAGATGTCTCTTTAGCAGAGTTTGAAGAATTTGTACAGGAATTTGTCAAGAAAATTAATTTTTCTTAATCTATTTCGATTTTCGGCACAAAAATTATCCTGGATAAGTGTCACGATTTTGGAAGCATTTTGATTTTTAAGTATATTATTTTTATACACTTTTTAATGCATTAATAATATTTTCCAATATTATTAAACTAGTAGAAATTCAACTATATATATATATATAAAGAATATTAAACATATGAAATAATATTATTGAAGTACAATGAAGAGTTTTATATAAATAAAACACATTATCAAATGCATTTCCCACCATCTTTATAATAAAATTTGGAATAAACTCTAAGCACATGTAAATCTACACACAAAGATTTTTCACATTAATTCTCTTGGATTTTGACCGATGACAATATTTTTCTTCTTCCTTCGCCACCACCCTGTTTTACTTTTCCCTTTTAGCCAAAGAAACGTTTATTTATTGAAGAGAAAAAAGAAAAGGCAATGAGTATGCAACGCGTAGAAGTTTATTATATATGTATATAATATTAAATAAAAGGTACCTTAATGCAATAAGTACCTTAATGATGAAATTAATATTTATTTCATCATCTGCAATTGAATATATATATATATATATATATATATATATAACTTAATACAAGAATTAAATTACGCCTTTGAGCTTAAAGGAAATTACAACATTCTTGTTATTAGTTGAATTATATGACCTAGTAAAATTTTAAGCGAAATATATGTTTATATTAGGAAAATCAACATTCATAATTTCTTACATTTGAAAATGTAAATATTCAAGTTTGAATAATGAGAGTATTTGCTCTTTTTTATTGTAATTTTATCTCACCTAATATTTATTTCAAGATACAATCATCTAATAGCAAAGAATTTTCCTTTTTATAGAAATCTTCCAAAAAAAAAATGAAATAGGATTAATGTTGAGTACGTAAAACGTTATCATTGTGAAAACCAAAAACCAAAATGCTTCACGGAAGTATTAGTAATGTGAAATGATACTGTTACATTTCTCTTTTCCCTATCCTATCCTCTACATATAGCAAGCTGCAAATGCGTGAAGGAAAATAATATTGTGTGCTACCATTAACAGCTGCAGTTTAGCTGTTCTCTTGTAATCTCTTTACTAGTCGGAAAGGTAGAGGAAAGAGAATATATTTCTTAAATGTATTTTTTTTATTTTAGAATAAGGTCTTTATCAAGAAATGTATGATTCCCTTTCCTTAAATACTTTCATACTCGAAGCTAACCTATATTTTTAGATTTATTCTCAAAAAAAGTTTCTCAATTTCTCATAAAAATATTTTTTAAAACACTTTTTTTAAAACTTACGCATAAATGTCATTCAATCACGTAAAAAATATTTTTTAAATTAAATTATAATCTCGAATAATTTATTAATTATATTTTATAATATTATTAATTATGTGGTATTTAAAACATATCAATCAACTTTCAATTTTTAATAACAAAAATTATTATCCAAATATAATTTCATTTCAAAATAAAATAAAAAATACTTTTAAAATTCAATCCAAATATACAAATCTCTTACTAGACATATCAACCTGAAAGTATTTCCAAAATGCATTTCTTTGGGCCCATTAAACACTCGAGAATGTATTTTCAACCAAGAACTCATTTTACAAATATACGAAAAAGTGTTGGATAAATAATTATTAAAACTAAAATATGAATTTCTTAACGGGTATTATAATAATTTACAATAAAAAATGCGTTTACAATGAAAAAGTGTTAGATGACCAAACTATAGTAGGCATTGTGCAAATGGCAATTCATCTATATATATAACCTAAATTGGATTGCCACGAAATGTTTCATTTCCATCACAATGACCCCACAAAGATACAACTAGTGCATGTATTTATTTTATACCAAGTCAAGCATTATAAACTAATCATAACAAGTTTTTTTCTTGAGGAATAGTCAAAACAAGGTTATAGTAATTTATTTACATAAGTGGCGAATTTTACATCCTTATTAAAATTTGAACTCCTCAAATTCAGATAAACTAATACTATCTAGGTTTCACATTAAATGTCATTTTAGACATTTGTACATTAATTAATAATGTTAAAAATAATATAAAATTTAATATTAAGTTCAAAATCTATCGTTAATAAATATTTTAAATTAATCTCTCATTATCTCTCCAAATTAGTAATAATTACTCTCATTCTCTATCCACTTAAATAAGATAAAAATAAAATGGAATAATAAATTATTATAAAAATACACTTAATATGAAATAAAATTAAACTTTTAAAATGACATTTAATATGAAATGTAAGGAGTATTATTTCCTCATTCAATTGGGAAATGGCGTGGAATATATGCCATTTATGTTGTCTACATGTCTTTCTAGATTATAAGACGAAAAACAAACAATGCAAAAGAAATTATGACCTTACATGAAAATCTTAGAATATATGACATTGAACTTGTCCTCGGATGAAGAAGAGACACAATATTTCAAGAAAGTAGTTAAATGCACACATAAATTAATAAATGCACGCCCTTGGAAAATAGCTTATGGTCAACTTGAATAAATTATTTTTTGTCATTTTATTATACATTTAATTAATTAATTGCACATATTATATTTTTTAGAAATAAATTATTTTAGAAGAATTTTCAGACTTTAGAACATAAAAGAAACTTGGACGAACCAAATTAAATTTAATGTTTTAAATTAATATTTTTTAAAAAACAAACTTAACCAATTAAATTTAAATAATTAAGCTCAAATATATATATATATATATTTATTAAAAAATCTCGATTCGTTACTAAACTAATTAAAGTAAATTAAAATCATAATTTATTAAATTAACTTAACTTATTAAAACTAAGTAATTTAATTTTAAAATTCAAACTCAAATATTAAAACAAATAAAATAACTAATTAAATAAATATATGCTTTTAAATTCACTAAACAAATAAGTTAAACTGTTTTAAAAAAATTTTAAAAGCTAGACCCATCCGCAGGCCAGCTGGACGGATCAAGCCCGTCCAGTCGGCTGGGTAGACGAAACTATTGCTACATTTTTTTTATATATTATTTCTTCATTTTTCAACTATTTTGTACCATATTTGATCCATATAAACACAAACCCATCTTATACAAACAAACGATATTCATTTATTAAAATGAAGTTTTATGGATCAAATTACAAAATATTTTGTAAATATTTGAGAGAGTTTTAGATAGAAAGACAAAATGTTTAAGGTTAAAATTATAATTTTAGGTATGCAGTTAATAAAATGTATGTATATTTAAAAATATGTGTTTCAATCATTCTCAAAACATTGAGAAGGGTCCTCTTTAACAAATTCTTATCCATATATCTATGTATAAAAAGAAAAAGAAAGAAAGAAAGAAGAAAAAGTATCTTGTACATACTTAATTTTGAAAAAAAAAAACATTTATATACGTCTAGTCAAAATTTATATATGTACTTTTCTACTCATTCATTTGATGTTAATAATGTTTACCAAGATATTGATAAAGCTCATTTGTGATAATAATCAATCTTTCTGTGTGATTATTAGTACTGTAATTAATAGAGGAATTTAAAGGTGAGGTTTTTATCTTTTATTTTTTATTATTATTTTTCCTTTCAAAATATAAGACCGTTTGAATAATTTTTTTAAAATATAAAATTTAAAAAATCTTTCAAAACTTTATATTTTGAAACATATAAAATATTTTACTTTTCTAAAAGAAATCTTAGTAGTATCACCTTCCCCATTTTCCATGGTGAGGTGGGGTGATTCAACATTGAATAGAAAATGGTTTCCATATCACCGAAAATTCTTTTAGAAAGTAAAGAACACGGCACTTGCTTGGGAAATTCTGCATTTGGATAGAATTTCCACGTTTTCCACCACAACTATATATATACATGGCTGATAAAACCAGAAGTTCATATTCAGATCCACGGCCAAAGGTATTAAAGTTATTCTCTCCGCAAAACAAGTTTCGCAAATAACCAGAAATCCAAGATGATTGATCATGACACCCCCGCCAATGGAATTGAAATTCCAAATATTTTCCTGCCAAGGCGTATAATTCTAATCCGCCATGGCGAGAGCCAAGGGAACACCGACGAGAAAATCTATGGCTTAATGGCTGACCACAAAGTTCCATTAACATCACAGGGAGATGAGCAGGCTAGGCAGGCTGGATCCAAGATTCGGGATGTGATTTCGGAGAATGGAGACTGCCATGACTGGAAGACCTATTTCTACGTTTCTCCGTACGAGCGTACCAGGGGAACTCTGAAAGAAATCGGACGGTCCTTTCCCAAGAATAGAATTGTCGGTGTGAGGGAGGAATGCAAAATTAGAGAACAAGATTTCGGGAATTTTCAGGATTGTGAGAAGATGAAGGAGCTGAAGGTAATCAGAAATAAATTTGGGAGATTTTTCTATAGATTTCCTGAAGGTGAATCTGGAGCTGATGTTTATGATAGGGTTTCAAGTAAGTAAATTTTTTCTTTTATTTTTTTTTCTCCAGCATTCGATTTTCCCCCCCTTTCGTCTGTGATTATTGAATTCGCATTTTCAATTTTTTTTTACATTACTGTACCTTTATTACCCCAAATATAGAGGTGGAATTTATATTTTCGAAAACTCTTAATTTGAAACGGTAAGTACTTATTTATCAAAAAAAAAAAAGAAGTTGAAAAATTAGAACCAATACTTGAAGAAGAATATTCAATGATGATTGAAAAATTCTTGTGATTCTTTAATTTATAGATTCGTGAAACGTTTAATTTTCTATTAAAAAAGAAAAAGGTTTTGTGTAGCTTTGAAACACTTGAGTTTGAAAAATGCAGTAGTAGTAAGATTACATGACCTCTATCTATATTTTCTTTTTTAAATTTGTTCAGTAATTAAGAAAAGAAATGGTAAAAGTTCAAAGTCAACTCAAAGGTCTATGATATTAAAAAAAAAGAAAGAAAAAGAATGGAAATTTAAAACCTCAAAGGTCAATGATAGGCAAACAAAATAGGACTTTAGGTGACTAATGAGTTGTTTAATGTTCATAGAGCCAAACCATTAAACTAAGTTGGTCAAGTTTTCCTCAATATTAGGCTTGGAAATCTCAATCCATTTACTACTCTTTATGTAACCTTAAGAAAAAGAAAAACCATCACCCAAGAGATTGGTTTGTCAAAATTGACAAATTTCATATAGATATTTAATTGTCTAAAAGGATTTTCCAAAAATATTGTCAAATAATTAACAAAATTAGCTATGTTTATTAAGGTTACATTAGCGTCAACTTTTTTCTTATAGTGATGTAATGTTTATGGCGTAAATGAAGTAAAATGTAACGGTTTAAATGTAATAAAATGCAGGTTTTCTTGAATCTCTTTGGAGGGACATTCACATGAAAAGGCTGTCTCATGATTCTTCAGAAGTAAACCTTGTGTTAGTATCTCATGGATTAACAATTCGACTTTTTCTAATGAAATGGTTCAAATGGTCAGTTGAGCAATTTGAGTCTTTGAAGAATCCAAAAAATTGTGAATTTCGAGTTATGCAATTGGGACCAAGTGGAGAATACACCTTAGCCATCCATCATGATGCAAAAACTTTGGAAACTTGGGGACTTTCACCAGAAATGATTGAAGATCAAAAGCTCAGAGCCCATGGAAGTGATTGGAATGAGAGGAAACCTTTGTATCTCAGATCTTTCTTTGACACTTTGGCTGATGATGAGTTAGATGTTGAATCAAACAATGTTGAGAAGAAATGAAAGGGATTTCATAATCGTTACAATTCTTTTTAAAATATATTAATTTAACTATGAATAATCGTTGGTATAGAACTAATCGAATTATGTGTGATGGTCAATCTTCTAGCCAAAGTGAAGAAACTTACTTACGGGGTAAAAAAAACAAAAAAAAAAAAATACTTGTGATATGTCAAGGATGTTGTGAAATATTTTTCTTAGAATGTAAGCTCTGTAGTTCAAATTCTTTATTTATTGTGTATGATTAATTTATTGTGTCTTATATTGCAATATAGAGCTCAGATTCAGTTGTTTGTCCTCTTCCTTTTTTTTTTCCTTTCTTCTTTTTTCCATTATGATTCCAAAGAACAAAATTTTATACAGTATTCGTTTCAGTCCCTATAGAAAATGATAGCATAGATAAGGACATAAGAGTCATATCAAAAGTTCATATCTACATTTTCTTTTGTTTTTTTATTAAAAAAAATCCAACTATAACAAAGGTCAAATGATCATATAGAATGACATCGTATTTAATATTTGATATTATTATATTTCATCATTTTTCATGGGGGACAAAAGTTTATTATTATTATTTTTTATTCTAGAAAGGTTAACAATGGACAACTCTGTCCATGTCTGACAGAAGGAGCAAACCATAAAATAAATATTGATTTCGATTGAGTTTACTGTTAGAAAAGAAAAATTAACAATTAACCTTAAGCATATGTTTCTAGTTGGGCATTGATAATTTCCTATTAACAATTCAGTGCAATATTTAACCTTCTCCAAGTACATATGTCTTTTAAAACAATTTGTTAGAGAAATATTACATGACCGCTATGCTACATTTGGACAGCGTTTTAGTATAAAAAATTATCTTCTTTTTTTTTTTTTGCCAGAAAAAAGTGGATTTTAAAATTAAATTTGAATGAATATTATTTTTAACTTTCGTTGGAAATCCAATTTTTTTAAAAAATATTATTTTTGAATGAATAATTCTTTATGAGAGATAAATTAACAAAGAAAATGAGAGATAAAATTACATAAATAAATATATCAATATAAGTTGGATCATGTCAAATGAAAAAAGAATATCGATGAATTTAATTGAAAATAAACAATAATTCCAATCAATCCAAACATATATTAGGCTATTTATATTCGCTGTCCATGTCTAGCCAGGGGCGGGCAGGTGGATAATAATAATAATAATAATAAACTCATTGCCCCTCCTGCCTGCCAGATTGGCCCAGCCCAATGACTCAAAATTTGGATATCAGTTTTTAACAATAAAATATTAGTTAAATATGTCTCTGTTTCTTCACTGCACTTTTACTGGCTATTGATCACTCTGCTGCTTTATGAATGTTTCTCTTTGTTTCTGTAATAATCTGAATCTAAATTCAAGTGTACTAGTATCTTTCCTTTGATTCTTTCCAATTTCCTCAAAATTTTCAGGATCTGGGTTGCTTTTAATTACCTGAAAGTCACCAAGAGCGAGATTTTCATTTCTCATAAATTTCTTGAATCCTTTAACTCTTCAAATTCATTGATTTGGTTTCTAATTTTCCACTACAAGATACAAACGAAAAGTAGGAGACAGCATAATTGTTATTTTTGTGGTGGGTCAACTGTATACAGAGACTTGGAAGGATTAGTAGATTTGTCTGGTTCTTTGTTCTTGCAGTTTTCAAATGGTTGTGTTTGAATTGAAGTGCCAGTTCTGATCAGGTACTGAAAATGGGTTTTTGATGTTTAATTTTGGGTCTCTTCCTCTTTTTCTGCGAATCCCAGTTTGGAGTTTTTTTTCCTCCAATATGCTCTTCTCAGAAAAGCTAAATATTTGATGTTTCTTTGAATTTTAGGTGATATTTATGGCTCAATCGTTAAAGAATAGATTGTGTATTTCGATAGTGTTGGTTGTAGTGTCTTTCTTCTTGTTCTTTTACATCGTGGGGCAGCGTTCCCATCCTGGGCATCCTACGAGGATAAAGAATACTCCTTTCCGCCTGTCCACTAGCTTGGTGAAAACTACTGTTTTGTCGTCCTCATGTCCAAGATGTTCTTGTGATTGTTTGCCAGAAATGGACTCTGTTTCCATGCCATTTGGTGAGTTCAATTTTACTCCTCGTACTTGGGAGACAAAGCGGTGATATTTAACTGTATTCGTTGTTTGCTGTAATGTCTTTTTTTCTGTTCAAAATTGAGTTAGTTCAGTAGTTACTATGCTAAATTGTGAAATACAGTAGTTTCTTTCTGGTTTGAGGGAGTATATATTGTTCTGTTTTGTCTGGTTCAGAGTTTTGATTTACTCACAAAAGTATATAAATGAGGTAATTTGGGCCTTTGGTTCACATTTGGTTTTAGGTCTTTTGCTTTCCTTATCCTAATATGCAGGTCATATCAAATTATGCAATAGAGGGAGAAAGGTGAAGTTAGTTTACTCATTGGCAAATTAAAATACTTGAACAGGAATTAGGGGGAAATATGCTTTAAATTCAAAGTGCATAAGTTGATGAAAGGAGACTAACTTGGATTTGTCTGTAGAGGTAAAACAAAGATGAGAACTCATTATTCAGAAAAGGATCTTCATGCTATCAACTAGTTCATGATCTGATTGTTCTTTGATAGAGAAAGTTTTGTAATTTTCTTTTCTGGAAATACATTTTCGCTAGTGTATTGTGACTTTTTAATTCAATTTATTAGGATGGATGGTTCTATTTTCATGAAAATAGAAATTTCTAGTAGGAAAGATTGAGGTAAAATTTAAAATAGTTTGAGACTTCATATATAATAGGTATATTTTATGGGAAGATGGAAAGCAAAAGTAAGATATGAACTAAGAAAAAGATGCTCTTCCTAATTTCAAGACAGGCAATTGGTCTGGACAGTGAGGATGAATACTGGATATAAGAAATAGATGTCTGCTTTCATTTCTATTTGCTTAATATGAAAGGTTGCATGATTTCAGATATGGTGCCTTGGCAGAAGGAGGCCTCTATGCTCTCTCTTAAACTGTAGGCCATTTATAGAAATAGGAAACTGGTTAATGCTCACTGTTTATTTCTAACTTAACGGTGATTTCTATTACCTAGAGATAGATTGTTTCAAAAGCTAATGGAAGAACAAAGATGGCAATTTGCATTGCTTGGCCTGCAGTATTCACAAATCTATGGTCTGTTCTCCATCTAATAAACTATGTGAATGGCAGCATTTTTCTGGCATTGATCGGAAGAATGTAGCTTTTCTTCACCTAATAATTTTAGGGAATTGTTTGATACTAACTTTTTGGTTCGCAGATGATACCGAGAATACTGACTAAAGAGCTGAAATCTACCTATTTTAGATGAAGAAAAGGCAATGAAAATTTGTGCTTTTCTTGAGATATTTCTGTTTGATAACCTTTGGGATTTTTTCTAGTGGCAGCATATGTAGATTGTGGTAAGAATAATCCGGACATGAATGAGGAAATGAAGAAGGATATTATAGCTCTTTTATCAGAGGAGATTAACCTACAGAAAAATGTAACGCGTAATTACTTGGCTAACATGAGACAGTCAATCATAGATGTAAAGCAAATAACTTCAAAGTACCAAAAAGAAGCAGAAAAATGCAATGCAGGAGTGCGGATTTGTGAAGAAGCAAGGGAAAGCGCTGAAGCAACATTGTCAAATGAGCTCAAGCTCTCTGCACTGTGGGAGCAGCGAGCTCGGGAGTTTGGATGGAAGGACGAGAGCACATAGCTACAACAAAGTCTTTATTTTTCTTCAACTGATGCTAGAAGCTATCTAATAGATCACTACACGAACATCAAATGTTGATTGTGAATATAGCTCAGTTTAATTAGTTATAGATTTTAGTTGTACTATATTGATTAGATTCAATTCATTTCTTTTCATAGCTACCACTTGATCTGTTGCAAGACATGTTAACAGTGACCAAAATTCATGTCTGTGTATTAGGATAAGCTTTTATGCAGCATATGATGGTGAAATATAGATGGAAATTATGAAAGACTGTATAATTGTAAAAGAGGTTGCTACAGTGGTAACGGATTTAGCTTTTGTCTGGAAACTCTTTCTGGAAAAACCTTATTCTTTATTTTTATTTTGGGAAACTAATGTCTACAAAAGATTAGCATAGTCAAATCTTGGTTGAATGATACACTGAATATGGAGATAAACAAGAATAATGGAGGGTTATGAATTTAGAAGCAAAAAAGATCCCATAGGCTTAAGAGAGGGTGAGAGTACACATTTGTTCCGAAATTTAGAAATCACTTTCTTGTGAAGTTATATATCAAATTAAGTCGTTTCTGTCTGGAGTAAATGTAAAAGAAGTCAAGTTAACTTCAACAGCTTGCAGAGGAAAAATGAAAAAACACAAATCTCAATCTTATTGACATGTTATGATACAAACATGCATTCAGAAAAGGGTAAAAAGCCCTCATTGCCCCTAAACTTTGGAAAAAATCAATTTTTACTCTTAAACTTTAAAATGCAAAATGTTTACCCTCTAACTTTCAACTTTCAAAAGTAATAAAATTTTGTACTTCCATTCCATTTTAAACTTTTGATCACCTAACTTCGATCACCAAAATCTCTTGTCAATAATTTATCTTTTTCTCTTCATCTCCTCATCTTTTATTTATCTTATTCTATCATAAGACAATTAACGCAACGTGATATAAATTATCAAGCAAAAAAACTAATGGAAATCAAGATTGTCCACTACGGTCAGCATGATTTGCAGCTTCTTTATTCCATAACCAACAGGAAAGTGACATTTTGATACGAAGTTTTTTTTTTTCCCGGTCAAATGAAAGGAGATTTTGATAACTTGGTGCAGCAAATGGATCAGTAAGAGCACTTGAATTCAATTGTTTGTTTAAGTAGACACCACAGTAGTCAAGGAAACAAATACCTTTCCTGATGCTAAAAGTAGAGATTGGAGAAATAGGATACAAAATTTACACAAATACTACAAGACAAACTTAGAATCTCATCTTCCCTTTCAACTGCAACTTCACACAGAAAACCTATAGCTATACGTTTGGAGAATTGTGGACGCTTGCGGGCTATCTTCAAACCAATCTTTTTCCTCTCAACAACTCTTGAAACTCCTTGTCAGTAGGCCTTCCTCCCTTAGAGGTCTTCTATGATTCCCACTCACCTTTAACGTGCACTGCTGAAAAGAAATCGCTTGAGCCTGCCCAGATAGACCACCACCTTCCGCTTTCACAAAATCGTCATAACTGCTCTCATATCCCAAGGTTGTCAAAGGAGTTCTCACATACTGAACCATAATGGATTTCCTTGAAGATATTCCTTAGAATCACGGTAAAGGATGAGAAAGAAAAATGGGTGTTTTGGGACATTTTGATACAAAATTGTTTTGGTTTTAACGGTGCAAAGTGAATGATCTAAAATGCCCCTGAAAATTTGACATGAGAGAGTGTTGGATCTAGTCATCACTAAATATTTGAAATAGACATAAGGAAAAATTTTAATACTTTTAAAAGTTAGAGGGTAAACATTTTACATATTAAAGTTGGAGGGTAAAAATCAATATTTTTGAAAGTTCAAAGGCAGGGCTTTTTACCCTTCAGAAAATGGGATCTATACCATCAAACACAGAACACTTACTGAAAACAAGAAGATTTATAGAATCTTCCGCTATCAATCTTGCTGCTGTTTAAGCGTCTCAACAAAATCAACAGAAATACAACAAAGTTGAGGAAGATAGATTCTCAGGAGAATAAATGTTCTTCAAGGCAGCTTACCAAGAGGACTCTTTCAGGAATGGTATCATTAGTGATTAGATCACAAGTACATGCTTGGCATTTAGACTTGAATTCGAAATTATTATAAGAATTCCTTGATCAAACCAGGTATATACTATCCAAAACTGCAAAGCCAGCTGCAACTCCACCCTCATCTGATGAAGAGACTTTTGTACGCATCAAATAACCAGAGTGGTCATTCATGATAACTTTTGTTTTGTTCCTAAATGTAAAAGATCCAAGAGAATTAAAAAAGGACAACAAGGTTAATAGTAGACTCTAGTGAGCAATAGCTCAAAGTGCCTCCATGTGATGTTGGAATATTTATTTAAAATGCATGATAGATATCAGCGAAACATAGCATCTTCCTGCATAGATGATATGAAAGGAAACATGCTTTCATGTCTAATGTGCGATTCACCTCTAACACATGATTTTTGAAATGATATTCTGAAATTACCCAACTCTCTGAGACATTTCTCTGAGGAGCAGTGCAGGGTGGGGGGGGGGGGGGTTGTTCCTAGTGGACGCCAAGCTGTGCACAAGCAAATTACCAGAATTGGAAAAATAAATTATAACAATTACCTCAAATAAGCACCATATACCCCAAGTTCTGATATAGTTTGATCTCTATATGAAACACCATCCCGCATCAAAATTGATGGAGAAATAGCAGGGAATATTCTCTGCATAAGGATGTAAGCTGCGTCTTCTTCATCGCCTGCCTGCTGCAATCTCAAGATATTTTTCTTTACATCATCACCATAGATATTGTTCCCTATAAAAAACGATCACCCAAAATTGAGACTAGTACACAGAATACTAATACTGAAAGTAATTTATGATACTACTAAAAAAGTATACCTCCTCCTTCTCTTTGTGGTTTCATGACATATAGTCCAGGCCTCTCAGCTGCATCCTTGATAATCTGTGGATCATCCAGACTCCATAATCCCGCAAAGCATCTTCGTACTTTCGCAATGTCTTCCTTACTATCAAGAAACCTGCCCATGAATTGAGAGAAGATTACAGGGATGACCTTGAGTCTTGCAAAGATAGCTAACCATTTTTCAAATATTTGTACCACAATGAAACCAGTCCCAACTATGGCTTGGATGCAATATATATTTTCATCTAAATTCAAAATGTTTCATGTTGTCAAAGATCATCACATGACACTAGCCTGTCCCCCTCCCCCTCCCTTTCCCAATAACCAAAATAAAAATAAAAAAAATAAGAAAAAAAGGAAAACTAGAAAGTAAAGAAAGATTATCTAGAATCAAAGCATACTGGTCTCCTTGTCAAGACTGGACAAAATATATATCTATGAATTAGTCAAAGGCACAGCTGAACAAGGGCATAAGAGTTTTCTGATGCGCTAAACCTTTCAAGTACACCTGGTTTTGCAAGTTCTTGCTGAATCTTCTTGGTACCAGCTAAATGATATGAGATAGAAGGGCACTTTATTGCAGAAGACTGCTCCATTAGTAGCCTAGCCTGCCATTCCTATCAAGTAATGAAAATGTAATTAAACAGAAATAACAAACAAGACTAAAAGCAAAAATAAAGATAAACATCAACAGGAACAATCAAGACTTTGCAATTAGAATGGGCAAAAACTGCTAGCTCCTACTAGTTAAAGAAAGAAACAAAAGAATGGTTAACTCTACCTGAACAAGAATTGTTCATAACACTATCAGAATAATTAAGAAAAACATAATGTATTTATAATCTAAAAGAACAATTTTCAATTTGATAACATCCTAAAGATTATAGAATCGGTCTAAAGGATTTTGAATTGTTAACCAATAGCTCCTTAAACATGCATCATTAAGGGAAAAAATGCAATTAAATTAAGAATCAATGTCTTTGAGAGAAATTCAACCATTAAGAATTTGTACTCACCAATTCTGAAGAATAATCAGTTGGGGTGTACCCAGCTCTGAAGTAAATTACTGCCACAGCTTCCCCACCTCTGCAGTCGGAAAGCATTTGCAATTAATGACAGAACTACATGTAAAAAGGTTTAAAAGTTCTAGTCCTTTTCCATAGGATACATACACAAGTAGTGTACCATCTGGTTGAAGTTCCCCTGCTGCATTTATTTCAGTCAACGTCTTCCGAATAGTTCTCACTTGATGTGTGTTATTAAATTAAGGAATTCATTCCTAGGGAAAGAAGGAACCTGGAAGCAACGATGCAGACATACTAGATGGATAAAAAGGTTAGACAGTATATTCCATAAACAAACAAATGATTTTTTATCCAATACCCATGTATGCATACAGTAGACTAAAATGAATTCTGTATGCATAAGAATACCGCAAAAGTTACTACAGAGAACATTAGAAGGATATCTTTCCTTCAGAACAGTAGACAGCCAATGCTGGTCATACATATTGCGTTCTTCAGGTTGGACTACAATCATAATCACAGACCTACACCACAAGTTTAAGTTAGAAACAAATCAACTTAACAATTGCAGCAAAAAACTTTAAGCCACACCATCCGAT
Organism: Apocynum venetum; assembly: GCA_019593545.1. Lineage (NCBI taxonomy): Eukaryota > Viridiplantae > Streptophyta > Magnoliopsida > Gentianales > Apocynaceae > Apocynum > Apocynum venetum. The sequence goes on from SRSM01000149.1 coordinate 3,521,254, forward strand.
TGAAGAACTTACCTCAGGTTATCGTACTCCAACCATGCTTTCGCTAATGCTTCAGCAAAACCATTAACAGCATCATTTCTGGGAATCCTTTCAGGATTTAAAGAGAGTTGTTCTTTAAATTGATGAAGTAACATCCTGTGTGATATATTAGAGAATATTAATCAGAGACCAATAGAACTCTCCATTTCAAATAAATTCTTTAAACCAAATCTAATTCACTAAATAAGTATGTGACAAATTTCATATAATAACTAAAACATTTCAAAAGCATTGAGTTGGACATTGCAAGAATGCATTAATTAATTCACTAGTTTTAAGGTTGGACGAAACTCAATTTGTTTTGACGCATTCTATTTGGATAATCCAAAATAAAATTCAATTAGGACTATTACATCTTCACATTATTCATAACATCAGATAAGTATTCCATAGTAACTACTAATAGCATAGTCATACCCAAAAGCATCCCAAATGGTCAACTAGACAAACCATTTTTCCCCTCCCCAATAGAGAATTAAAAAATAAATGAATTAGAAAGCCCTAATAAATTTGCCGATTCTTCAAAAACCCTAGTGTGATTCACCTTCGTTGCAGTCTAGCAGTCACATTGGAACATCATATTTGACATGCTATCCTTTCTCTATTCACATGTGGTGACACAGACACAGAAAGAGGAAGATGAAAGACAAAAAAATAGGGAAGCGAATAACCTGAATAACATTGAGGCAAAAAAAATTATTTTGAAAATGGTAATTCTTTATGACCTGTGAACCTCACTGACAAGACAACCCAGTCCAGGAAATGACGATGAAATTGTGTTGAACTCTATCTGTAGGAGTAATTTAGTCTGTTCGTCCAACATGTAATCTGAACGGTGTAATCCCAAGCGTATTTCCTGTGACGGCAGCTCAAATGGAATTAATATATTTGCTAATACAGAACATGAAAATCCAGTTTCAACTATAATTTTTTACTGTATAATTTCTGAATATCATTTACTTGAGGGGCTCAACTGAATAAGTCAGGTCATTCAGGAACCATGTTACAAAGAAACTTCACCCCTCCCTTTCATCACATAGACATCATGACACAATTGGACCAAGGGCACGTCTTCAACAATGGTACCAAAAAGTATCTGACATTAACTGAAACCACTTATCTAGAAGCTGATTTTAAAAATACACACAAGAATGGTAGACAAAACATAGAGAATTCATGTCATAACCATAGAAAATAACAACCAACAACAACAATTTCCTTATGCATCTAAGCTGAGTGATATGATAGACACACCTCTTTCTTATTGATTTCTAACATCTTGGAATGAATATCTACGAGTCTAGAAGTAAAAGCATCCACTTTCTTTGTCCTGCATTGTCAAAGAGAAAAACGATACCAATTCAGACATGATTTCTTAAACTTTCTCTTCAAATCAGGCCTCTAAGGAAAAGGGAAGGAAATGAAGAACAATCTGGCAAATACTAAATATAGCTGCAGAGATAAAAGCCCAGTAGTTAAGATGAGGAAAAAAATGAATAGAACTCCACAGAAATTCAATTTGAACCCACAAAAATATGCCAAAAACTTGATTAACAAATAAATACTAATCGGTAATTCTTAACAATTTATTTGCTACATCTATTTGCATTTGATTCAACCAGTCTGAAATAATGGCTGAGAACAGAAGGATCCTTTTTGTTTATTTACTTGGTATGTGGATTCTCCCTATCTCTCTCTCTTCTTTTTCTATGTTTTCATTAAGTCAGTGAAATCTATCCCCCACAAGATTATGATGGAGACTAAGTTACTGAGAAGTGATACGTTCTAGTTGCATTATTAATAGGAAAAGACCAGAAAATAAGATATATTTGTAGCCAAAGGACTACTAATCCATATAACAACATCTGAGGCAGCAAATATCACAACGCTGCATAAAGAATGGAGTTACACATATTAAAAGAACTCTCACATATACGTATACTAATATATAGCAGGATAGTCACCAAACAACAGCAATCCAATAATTGAAAGGATAATAACATAAAGGTTCTTCAAAGCCTATAGAGGTTTAGGTTTCTATCAAGTTAATCACAATTAAATAGTCAAAATATTCAAACCAATATCAGTTTTCAGGTCCAAACATACATTCTGATGAAAAGTTGCACCTCAAGAAGAGGAAACAATACCTTTAGCCCAAGGTTTCAAAGATACAAATTCTATCCCCAATAACTTATATCTACTCCCACAAATCCAGAGATACAGTGAAAGCACAGGAGCCACTGATGGTACCTGGAAAGTGAGTCCTGTAGAAACTTTCCATCCAAACTCACACGATCAATGAGTTCATTAAAAATAGGAGCTACTTCACAAGCTTGTTTCCAGTGACTTGCAGGAAATGACATAGGCAACAGAGCAAATGGGGCATGAACCATTCCTACCCCAGGGACCTTTCCTGATCTCTGCGATTATTTGAAACAACAAAACATAAAAAAACAATTACAGTTGCCTTCTATTTGCAAGTATACAACCAAATTATTACAGCACAAACATGAAAAATATTCATCCATATACAGTATTGTTTCAACTTTGGATATGGAAACAAGTCATTGCACTTCTTAAGTAGAGTGCATATAGAAAAAAAGAAGTAGAAAACACATAATTATACAGCCTACTTTACACTTCAAGCTAAAATCCCACATTCATCCAATGCAAGTTTAAAAGATTAACTACAATTCACCTAAGATGTCAAAATAAAATTATGAATTTTCCATCAGAAGAGATAAGTAACATTTAACAGTTTTAGGAATTGCAGTTTTGCTACTTTGTCATCTTGCATGAATATATGTACACACAAGTACGTATGTAGATCAGATACCTAAGTTGACACTTTTACATGGATTGCAGTTAGGCACCTAAAAGAGCACACTGCATACAGTTCATTGAAAATGCTCGGTCACATAAATTCTTCCCTAATGAAGATATATACTAGCCTTGTCTACATGACATATGAGATGACAAACAAAAGTTGATTAGCTCTTTTACTTCACCCTTCTTCCTTCGAATCAGTATAGGAGATCTGATTAATTGGTTTATAACAAGAATTTTGTTCTCACTTCTTCACTGAAATCATTATATAGGATGACATCAGATTATGTTGATCTAAGCAGCTATTCTTATTGTTTAGGTTCTTGAGAATTTACCCTTCTACGTAGATGGAAAGGACAAATGGGCATCAGAGAAAAGGAAAGTAAGATAGAATGGCGTCGTTGACTTAGCTAAAGCATTTCCATATACACATGGAAATTAAAGGACGACAAAAGTGTAAAAAAATAATTCCCAGTTTATTGGATTGGCTTCATCAAATTCTTGTACTGAGATTTTCATGTCAACAAAGAACCAATCTTGTATTTCTACGCAGTATTCACTAGACACAAAGCTAACCCCTTGATAATCCATATATGTTTTCATTTATCACAAAACTACTTTTAATGAGAACAGAAGTATAATAGCTAAACTAAAAATGCTAAGATACCTGAGAATTTCTGTCTCCAACAACAAGGCCATGAAGAGAGCACCAAACAAGGGCATCATAACTCATCTGCTGAAGCAATTTCGGTTCAATGCTATGAGGATCAAAAGCGGGCTTCACAAAATCCTCCTCATTTTGAATCTCCATCTCTTCAACTCTACCGCACTTGAAACTCAAAGACAAGGGCGGTTGTGCAATGGTGGATTTGGATAGTTTCTGTATATGGGTTTTCAAGAATTTTGTGGTTGGATTACAAAGAACCAAGTTTGATGATAATTTATCAGCAAAGGCAGCGACTTTTACTTTTGAATTGGTTGGACTGTCCCAATTTGATGATAATTTATTAGGACCACTGAAACTAGTGCAATTGGAGAAGGTCAATGAGGTAGCAGAGTAGCCAGAGGAATATGAATATCCCATTCACCCTTTCTTTAATCTGCGTGCTTTTATTGTCCTTCACACCGCGATCAAACTCCTCATGGCCATCGGATTGTTTTGGAGCTTCTCACCGGGAAATTGCTTCTACTTGGGAAGGAATTCATGAAATTTCTTAATGGAGTAAATGGGGCAGTTATCACATACGGACAGGTACATCAATCATGTTCCTTTGTATATCTCCTAGACATGTCTCATGTCTATGTCATGATATTCTGAATTTAGTTAAGATTCTCTCTGGTCATGAGTCCCTCTATAAGACGGAATATATGCGTTCAGCTGTGTAGAGGCTACTTGTTTATTATATCAGTTTTCATGAAGAATCCAAAATTGATACTATTACCCATCTTTTCCTTGTTGTCACTTACATCTTTGATGTTGCGTTGTCATTTTGTTTCTCAATAAAGAAAAACGAAATCAATTTTTTATTCTTCTTTCTTCTTTCATATTGTCTACTAAGAAATTTTTTTATGGATTTTGCGTGTTCAGTAAATCAAATTCGTTTGTTTTCTCTTAAGAAGGAGGCACATCTATTTTGCAAATTAAGAGATTGTGAGTATGTTGTTCAAGGATTCAACATTGATATTAGTTCAGACTACGACAGTAGTATCTATAATCCTGTTTTAGAATATGCACCTGTAGGTACCTTTGACAAGATAATAAAAAACTTACAATGGCTCACTGACAGAATTTCAAATAGCTACTTATACATATGTCTTGCTAGAAGGCTTATCTAAGAATTGCATATTTTAGGTAGTGTAAGGTGTATTTAATTGAAACTTTTAATGACTTTTTAAGATTTTGAAAATGTAGGTGTATTCGATTTAAATTTTTTAAAACTCTTTAAAAGTCTTATGGTATTCAATTAAAACTTTTTAAGATTTTAAAAAAGTTTTTAAAAATTACGAGATATTCAATTAAAACATTCTATAATTATTCATAAGTCAGGAGTATTTAAATTAACAAGAATTTTGAAATATTTTTATAAAATTTAGACTTTATAAGACTTTGAACACAAAGTATAAATAAAAAATATCTCACTCAAATCTCTACTTTTCACATAAGATTTGTTGAGATTTGCTTAAAACAAACCCGCTTATTTTTCTTCTATGTTATTTTCCTAGGGTTTCTCTTACATTCACTTCTAGGGTGTTACATGTAAAGGTGGCAAAATAAGTCCGGCCCATCGGGCCAGCTCGAAAAGTCCACAATATAAAATAAAATGGGTTGGGTTTCATTTGTCTTGGTCCAAAAAAAATCGGGCCTAAATGGCCCGGCCTGTTGGCCCGTGTGCCAAATGGGTTCGGGTCATTTTAGCCCGCGGGCTAATGGACCGGCCCGGTTAAAAAAAAAATTTCCAACCACTCCCACAGTTTGTGTAGTATATAATTTTTTAATACATAAATGATGTTTAAATGATTTTTTTTGTTTATGTAGTAAATAAATGAATATTATATTTGTGTTTGATTGTTTAAATGTTTTTTTTTGTTTGCTATGATTGGTTTGTTTTAGAAGTTTTTGGTGTAAAATTGTAAATGTACTGCAAGTTATAGATATAAACATTACATAATATTCTATTTTATTTTTTATGATTTAAATTTGTTAAAGTTGAGATGACATAGTGAGCTATTTTAGTGTTTTTTAGGCCAAAATAAGACTATAAATGTGTTGTTTATTTATAAATAGTTTAATAAATTTATTTTTTAACTAATATAAAATCATAAATTTTAAAAAAAAATTATAAATTTTCGGGCCATTTTGGCCCATTGGCCCGTGGCCCATGTAGAGGCTGGGCTTGGCCTTAATATTCCAGGCCTGTACAATTTCAACCCGACCCGACCCGGCCCGATTACATTGCTTGGCCCGTTGGGTCAGGCTGGGCTGAGTCGGGCCGCCAGTTTTGCCACCTCTAGTTACAGGTGAGTTACCTCTAACTTTTTTTCATTGAAAATATATAAAATGTTGGACTTGATTTAGATATATAAATTGATGATTGAATTATGCAATTATGTGGTTTTGTTATTTTATATGAATTTTATGATGATTGATAATTGCTTGAATAAGTTTTTTTTATGGCCAATTTTGGCGATGGTTAATCCAAATATTCAGAATCTTGTTCTAAAAATCTATCTTTGTGCAAATTAGGAAGGAATTATAAGAGATGAGAACACACACAGCATATTGAAATTCTTTCAGCAAGTAGTCTTTTTTTTTTCTTTTATCTAATGTATTGATTCTTTTTATATTAATCAAAATAATTGTACATATTGAGGAACTAGGTCTAAGAAAAAAGTTGGCAAAAATCTTAACTTAAGCCAATTGGAGGGAATGGAGAACAAAATAGAAACAAACCTTTTCTTTGTAAAGGTTTTATGATATGATAAGAATTGCTTGGAGAAGTTTTTTTTATGGCTGCGATTTTGGTGATGGTTAATCTATTAGTCAAAAGACTCTAACACACTTCTGTTCACTGTTCTGTCTTCACGCAGCAAGCATCTCCTTCTCATCTCTCGCAAGTCGTAGCTCTTGCATCTTTGTCTCGTCTCTCCCTTATTTCCAATCTTCAATTTCCAATGTCGTCTCATCATTCTCACAAGAATTTTCAACATTCCATTGTGAATTTTGGCATCCTCGTCCATTTTTTGGTTAATTACAGTCTTTATTGGCCTGCATCTTCACTTTTAAAGACCTTTTTGTAGAGGAATTTAGATCCCAAGCTTGTTTTTGAGTATTTTTTTGGTTCTTGTAAAAGATTCAGTTTTGGTTCTAGTTATGGATTTGATTTATTAATTCAAAGTTATGTTCAGAATAAGAGAATTTTGGATTATGCACTCATTGTGAAGCTTATAAGAGATCACAAATTAGATACTTAAGTTAGGACTTTGAATGCAATATTAAATGGATTAATTCGAATAGGACGCTCCCAAATGGTACTTGTTGTTTATTGATATTGTTGTTGGGTTTTGGCTTCGGGCTTATGTGTATATATGTGTACATCTATAGTTAGGAGTTTGTGTGAGTAGAATGATTTTGATAGTGCTAGTGTAATGATGTTTTCAATTGTTTATCCTTTTGGAGGATTAGAGAATTCTCTCATGTGTTCATTGGTTAAATCTCGTATAGATGCCTACTCTAATGTATCATCTTTAGAGTCTTGATAAGAATTTTTTTAATATAGTTTTTAATTATATATATTTGGTTGTGTTAAAAACAATAATTTGATGATTATTTTAATTATTTTATTACATGTACATTCTTGTTATAGTAATAATGGGAGACCAGTCACAAGGAAATCACAAAGGTTCTGAAAAACCTAAGAATGGGGGGTGAATTAAGTTTTAACCGATTTTTCTTCTTATAAAATAAACAAGCTTTCTAAGATAACAAATATCAAACACTTGGTGTTCAACCAAAGCATGAAATGATGAGTTCAAGAAAAGAAGCAATGAACACAAAGATTTATAGTGGTTCGGTTTATCCAACAAAACCTAATCCACTACCTTGAGTTATCTATTCAAGGATTTCACAAAACCTTTCACTAATATAGTAAGAGAGAATACAATAGAGGCTCACCCAATTCCCTTAGGGTTTTACAACACAAACCTCTTAACCAACCAAGGTTCACTCAACACTTTGAGTTTTACAATATAACCTTGTCTACACACCTATCTCTATTACAACAATTAATGAAAAAGATGCTCTTAACACAAACACAGTTTTCTATGGTTCAAGGCTCACTCTAACCCTTAGAGTTTTAAGCTCAATGCAACCTTGAACAAATCAATCAAGATATGAATAAGAAGAGTTTGATATATGAAATCACCTTAATGTGAAGATATATCAATGTAAAGCATAAATACCTCTTTGAGTAATGTTTTCTTGTAAGTTGCTCAAGAACCCCAATGATTTTTTATAAATCTCACTTTGATGAATTTCACAATATGAATGTTAAGATTTGGTTTCAAAATAATCTCCAGAGGTTCTATGAAGTGTTAGGATCAGATTTTTGCTCAAAAAGTAGTGTTTTTGAGTTGTTTAAACGATTGGGTATTTATAACTATGCACCAACGGTCATAAAAATGGCTGTTTGAATTCCACTCAGGAGAAGTGCGGTCGACCGCAAATCAGGAGGGTCGTCCGCACCATCATCCGCAAATGTTCCAGAGAACTCTGGACAGCCTGCGGACGATGAGCTCAGAAGTCCGGTCGACCGCTCCATCATCCGCAAGTGTTCCAGAGAGATCTGGACATACAACGGACGATACTCTGAGAAGTCTGGTCGACTGCATGATCTGTGGTCGTCCACACTTTTGTCAGGTCGACCACAAATGCATTAAAACTATGCAGAACAAGTTTCCAAACAACTCTAAGAGTTTGCAAACTATATTTTATGAATTTTGAATTATGTGCATGTATTTTGAAAATCATTTCAAATACCCAACTCATGTTTTATCTAAATGAAATGCATTTTGAAAATCATTTCACTTTTATTGAGCAACCTATAGAACTCATTACTCAAAGGGATAGACCTAGAGATATCTAAAGATAAATAAAGAATTAAAGCTACACCTCTAGATCCTATCTAATCCAGAAACGCTTATCTTCAAGGCTTGACATCAAAAGCTCTTTCCTGAAGATTTGAAACTTTGATCTTGCATGGATTAGATATATGAATCCTAAAAGATCATCACTAATACAATAAAGCCATTAGTCCTTATCAATGTTTGTCATTTAATCAAAATTAAGATATTAAAAGCTTTAAGGCTTTCAGGTTCAGTATATGAGAAATGGATTTCTGAAGAGAGCAATAAATTGTTAAAACTCATGGTTGATGCAAGTACTCGTGGATGGTGTAATAGCTCTGGTAAATTGAGCAAGATAACAGTAGAAAAATATATACTTACCCCTCTTAATAAAAAATTAGGTACACAAAAGACTTATGGCCAATATAAAAGCTGTGAGAAATGGTTTAAAAATCAGTACAACAAATATGCAAGGATTATGCGTCATAACTCTGACTTTGGATGGAATCCTGTGACAAAAAAGTTCACAGTTGATAACGAAGTATAGGAGGATTATTTTAAAGTGAGTTTATTTTGTTAAAATAAATAATATCAATAAATACGATTCATACATTAGCACTTACAATTGTATTTTTTTTCCTTTACTAGGCTAATCCTGGAGATAGAAATTACCGGACAGACACTTTCCGAAACTATGATGATTTGAGAATTGCTGTTGGAAATGGAACTACTATTGGGGGTAATTCGATTGCAGTAGGAGAAGAGACAGATGCTAAGACAATTGAGATAGAAGAAAGGAGGGAAAATATTAGTTTAATAGATTAGTTCACGTATGATCCTAATAGTTAATCATTTATTCAAACAAATATAGAAGAACCTCAATATCAACCATCATCTCCTAGGCACTCCACTCCACCATTAACCCAACAATTCAAAAACTTAGATGTTCGAAAAAGAAGCAGAATTGAGTATAAATCGAAGTCTACATCATTTGAGCCTAAAAGCAACCAGTTAGATATTATAGACAAACTCACTCATAATGTTGAGAAGATTGTTCATGCTATTGACTCAATTGATATGAAAGAGTACAATTGTTGGGATGTTATTAAGGGGATCCCAAACTTGAATGATGAGGATCATTTCAAGATTCTTGATTTGCTTAACACAAGAGCAAAGAAATCTGAATTCTTTAATATGACACAAGATGAGCGTGTTAGCTGGATAAAATATAAATTGAAATAAGGTTTTTTTTCTTCTTTTTTTAGATAAGATTAATAGTAAACTTTATAGCTTTGACATGTTCTTTACTAAAGTTTTTTTTGTTGTTATTTGTAGATTTATTTATTTTTATTATTAGTTAATATTTTGATCTTGGATTTTTTGAATTTGAATTGATCATAAATTTTTATTATCTTTTATATTTCAACTTGACTTTTATTTTTTTAATAAAAAAATATATGGTTTAAGTTAATCACTAATTTTTTTCACCTTTTTTTATGTTTAGGAAAATATTTTGTGGCAGATTGTAGATATCCAAATCAGCGTCAATTCTTAACTCCATATCGAGGTACATGTTACTATCTTCAAGATTTTGTTGGTCATGGTTGTGATCCTGTAATTTCAAAGGAGTTGTTTAATCTTCGCCATGCTTTCTTGAGGAACGTAGTAGAAAGAATATTTGAAATATTTAAATCAAGATTTACAATTTTTAAAACACCTCTTCCATTTCCATATCGTACACAAGCAGAGTTAGTGTTAGCTTGTGCTAGATTAGATAATTTTCTAGGCAAAGAGTGTCATTATGATGAATTTCCAGTTGAACTTGATGAGGAACATGCATTTGTGGGGAATGTGGAAGATTTTGAACCATATTTTAAAAGTCAAGAACAACAAAAAGAAAGTGCAAATGCATGGAGGGAACCAATATGTGGAATAATGTTGAGAATTTAGATCATATTGAACATTAGAAGTTTTTTTATTGTTTATTTATCTATTTTATGAATTTTTATTGAGATTCAAAAGACTTATTTTGCTTGTATTCACATGAAAATAATTATTTTTAAAACTATTTTTTTGTATGAAGTTCTTTTATATTTAAAATGAGATCTATAAAAGTCTCAACAAATCAAAAAAAATCTTGAATAAAAATCTCATTGGAATTTTCTAGAGTCCTATTAAATCTATGAAAGTCACTTAAAATCCTATAAAATCCTACAAAATCTCATACTTAAAAAAGTGATTAAAAGTTTTAATTGAATACATCCTTATAAGATAGTATTGGAATTAGATTTGAAATTTTTACCCTAACTGTACCATTTCTCAATTTTTTGTTTGTTATGTATGAGAGAAGTGGCTTGATGTATACCTTTCCGCCATTGTGAAGGATAGACTGATGTAAAAATAAGATTTCGATCATACGAATCACGAATTATATTTTAAAAATAATAAAAATTGAAGAGCCGGTCTTGCCATTGGCAGACTAGGTTTTTCTTTCCTAAAAACAAAATTTCAAGGTCCAGTCTTAATATTGGCGGACTGGATTGATTTTTTCTTTACTTTTTCAAAAAAAACATTCAAGATCCGATTTTGTCATTGGGAGACCGGATCGATTTTTTTAAAAAATATAAATCTAATCATAGACCTTTTGTTCCGAATAAATTTTTATTAAAAATATAATCATATATTATAATTATAATAGTTATATAATTTAATGATTAAGAAATATAGTGTATATAATAGTTATAATTATATATATAATTATTACAATAAACATATAAATATATATTATAATAATATATAATGTGTTATAATCATATATAATTAATTTAATTATTATAATAAACATATATAAATATATGTTTATAAATGTATATTTATAATTATATAATTACAAAGATGTAATAATATTAATAAAAATGAAATTATAATTAAAAATAATTATATATATTGTGTATATCAATAATCACATATATATATAGAGAGAGAGAGAGAATTTATATTTATAATTATATAATTTTAAACCTTTGAATAATACATTTTTTGTATTTATATAATTACAATAATTATATGTTTATTTATGTGAATTATATATCATTTGATATATTTATATTAAATATATAATTATATGTAATTTTATTACTTATATATATATTTGAATGATTATAATAAGCATTTAATAATATATTATTATATATATATACGCAATAATAATCATAATTTTATATATTTATATTAAAAGTATAATCATATATGTAATTTATATTACATTAGTTTAATATATATTTAGATTTTGAAAGTTAAAAATTATTTTTATGTTAATGTTAGTTATTAAATTTGAATTTGGTTATAAACTAAAAATATAAGTACTACAAATTACCAAAAATAAGGATGAGATGACATTGTATGAAATAATAAAATATCACATGATGAGAAGAAACAAAATATATTATGAATACATAATCAACCATGATCAACACAATCATGGGCCCCAGATGCACCACAACCACTCAATCTAGATGGATGGTGCAAGCGAGATGGATCCCGTAAATTCATCCTCTTGTATCTAAGACTTCCATCTTGAATAATATTTGATCATCCAACATGGATAACTGCGTAAAAACATGAGTTAAGCCTACAACAACAACATTCAACTAAGAGAAAGCACAGAATCCACCAGTAAGATTCCGTGAGGACTGAGAAAACATAGCAACCATCCAATATGGTCAGATGGTGGCCTATCCGCCTAATTCTACCCCTAAAATGATCCTTAAACTGTCTTGTCCAATCTCCAAAATGAATTAAAATACACTAATAAAACTTATAAACAAGGAAATAGAAAGTAAATGTGAAATATATCAATTAAATAACATAATTATCCGATTTTTAAACAAAATATAGTCATTAAATAACATAAAAATCAGTTAATTTATGAGTACATCACATACCAAACAACACCTGTTATATATGCTACCATTATGGAATTGTACGACTCAGTATATATCCCGTCACAAGCTCTCCACCCACCATCAATCCCCAAAGTACCTCAACATCTTGTAATGTGATACATACATATTCAAAAGGTAGTCAAAATGAATGAGTCTCCTGCCTCCATCGCTCTACTAATGTCGTAATCAATGCACGATCACACTTTAATTGTACCATTGCATTTCCTATCTTACAAATATCCTCAAATCCAACAAGAGAAATATATAGATGCACATGCGGATGAACTAATCCAATCTTATCCCAAAATCGCCTATCGTTCCTCCTATATCTTAATACATCTCTATATGTAGTCGAAGCATATTGACTCCTATGGTCAACCTGCAATACTAGTAGTGGTCCTGGGGGATCCATCATGAAATTAAAGACAATGTAATCAATTGACAAATTAATGACATGAATTAAATTAAGAACTAATAAAGTAAAGCATATGATCCACATAGGAATAATATTTTGAAATTACATGATCTAAAATTTTTATTTATCATATTTGTAGTGCGATACAAAAATATAGAAATATTTTTACATAAGTTGCAAATACATTTTCATATACCAATCTAATGCCATGACAACACTCTCCCAAGACATTGAAGTCTGTTGTGCCTTGGCCAATGGCAAATTCCACACTTTGGTCCTTGTCGTTGATCCATCTCGTTGAGAAATCTACGTGTGAGCAATCTGCCTAATAAACCCTACTCTAATTAAATGCATATATAATATTATAATAAATCATTAATAGTTATTTTAAAAAGGGAATAAAAAAAATTAGTTACATAACATTAAATTGTAATGGTTAAAACAACATTTATTCATAATCATCATCTATCTAAAATAAACTCTATTTTAGTTAAATGACATTAATAGTTTTTATTATTCATTATAATAATTAATTAATAGTTTTAAAAAAATGACATTAAATAAATTAGTTACATTTATTAAATTCTAATGGTCAAAACAATATTTATTTCGATTCACTATCTATTTAAAATAAAATATAATTTAATTAAACTATTAATGCTAGCTTATAACATATTGTAAACATTATTTGAAATTATTGCACATTTTATATGGTCAAACATGGAAAAAACAAATTGGAAACTCTAAACATGCAAAACATAAAAGATGCGGCATCCTGTGCTGAAAGCTGCGGTCGACCCAATCGCGCCCAGCCGGATCTGGCGTGAGCTGGGTCAGGTTAGCATTGGTTGGGTTAACATGGGTCAGGTTTGATTCGACCTGATCCTAAATGTTTTGGGCTAGTCCAATTGGTTTATTTTTTTGGGTCAATCCAATTGATTTGGGGCGATACAATTTGAATTTTTTTTTTTAGGTTTTGGGTTAAGTCAATTGTTTTGGGCTGATTAAATTTGGGTCATTGGGTTCTATTGTTGGGTTATATTTAATTAATGTTATTATTGATTTTATAATTCATTCTAATTAATTGGTTTTAAACTACTACTAAATTACAAAAAAAATTAATATTTACACAAATAAATGATTAATATGTGGATACTAAAAATTATGAATGATTTATGCTATATAATAAAAGTTAATATATTAATTAATTATTTTTGTAAAATAGTAATTGTATGTAAATGATGAATAAATTTAATTTTAATTGTATCATTTTATTCTAATTCTATATACATAAAATCAATTAGTACTAATTGTCTAATTCTATATACATAAAAATAATTATACAAAAAATCAATTAGTTTACTAATAAATAAATAACTAAATGATGAATTTATAATAATGAAAAATATTTAATAATAAAATTTAATATATTAATGAATTATTTATTAAAATAGTAAATGTTTAATAGTTTATAAATGATGAATAATTTTATAATTTTTTTCTAAGTTGATTTACATAAAATAAATTATTACTAATTCCCTAATTCTAAATACCTAAAATCAATTAGTTCCTAATAAATAAATAACTAAATGATTAATTTATAATAATAAAAATTATGAATTATTTATGTTTAATAATAAAAGTTAATATATTAATTAAATTTTTTAAAAAATAGTAAATCTTTAAATGTTTGTAAATGATGAATAATTTTAATCTTAATTTTATAATTTACTTCTAATTTTATATATATAAAATCAATTAGTATAATAATAAATAAAATACTTAATGATTAATTTATAATAATTAAAAATATAAATTTAAGAAATAAAAATATTAATTATATATTTTTAATAATAATAGTTAATATATTAATTACTTTTGTAAAAAAGAAAGCAATTTTTAATGGTTTTGAAATGATGAATAATTTTATATTTAATTGATTAATTTTTTTCTAATTTTATATACATAAAATCAATTAGTATACTAATAATTGAATTGATTACTTTTTTCATATTTATATGTATATCGTATTTACAGTTAATTATTATTTTATTATTCAAATTTATTTCGTAAATAGATGCCCCATGTAAGAGGATTTGTGAGATATACTCACATGATGATGACCACTTAGGTCGGGTCATAGGTCGAGATGTGACCTCTTCTTCGAGGCAATGACGGGATTGGCTACAGTTACAAGGGTATACCCTTGAGTTTATTGAGGAGCACACTCCACCAAAGGTTTCATCAGTCGTTGTGCATCCATCAAGCATATGTTTTAGCACTATTCCACATCTATCGGGTGTTGGTTCTATCACTCTTCCACCTATAGGACCAATTCATATGGTAGATGATCTGCCAGATATGCATCTTGTCAACTCTAGACACGGGACATATACACCTATTCCGGCACGATTCTCTTTTTAGCGAGGCTTTTGCATAGTCGACCGGAGTAGGATTTGATACTGAGACTGAGACTAATATGGGTTGAGATGATATTCAGGTTGAGGAAGGTGAGCCACAAGTCAGTGTGGGGACCTTAGCAGAGACAAAGGCAGTTAGTGGCACTAGCACCGGCCCTAGAGACCCTGATCAGTGGCAGTTGACAAGTGCTGCTCCAGGTGAACCTTAGGACCCTCAGTTGTTGAGGGGTTATCTTGGACATGTGGCTTCATACATATAGGAGAGACATGTTAGTATATATTAAATACTTAAGTTGTTCTTTGAATTATATTTTTAAAATATTTGACACTAATTTTTAATTTTATGTGTGAAGGAACGTAAGATTCTCAATTGTCACATGCAACAGACAAGATGCTCCCAGTGGCACGAGTTGTCGTGGAGGACTCCAGACTTGGTCACTTGCCACATTGCATGTTCAGGAATTTGAACATGCTGCTACTTTCTGCTTTTGTAGAGCGATGGCATCTGAAGACCAGTAGTTTCCATATACCATTATGAGATATGACTATTACTTTCCACGATGTGTGAATACTTGACATCCCGATTAGTGGTGCTTGGATACCTCAGGAGCATACAAGGGATTTTATTCTCCAATGGTTTAGCGATCATTTACATTTAGATCTGGTGGAGTTATATTGAGAGATTGGAAGAATGGAGGAGTTCGATTTGCTAGGCTTGAGACTGCTTTTGCAAATGGTGACTTGAGCTCGAGAAATGTTGGTGTGGCCCATGTATTTTATATTCTCGGGACGACATTATTTTTGAATAAGTCGTCTGATAAGCTGAGTGATCATATCTTACCTTTGCTACTAGATACAGTAGCTATTCGGGATCATGCATGGGGCGCCGCAGCACTGATATATCTTTATCGCCAGCTCGGGATTGTCAATATGTGAGGTTGCCATCAGATGACAAGTTGTCTTACTCTCCTGGAGGTACGTTGATTATGAATTTTTTTATTCTTTAATTTAATTAGTTTAACTTGCATGTTTATTATTAATATATTTATTTTATAGTGTTGGATTTACTAGCACTTTCCATGTTTCCGTCCTGGAGATTCGTCTTCATCATGGCAGGTGGGATAGCCATGGGCCCTCAGATGGAGGCATGCATCTATCCGCTCATCTCCCAAGTCTCCTAAGCGCCTATGCCAGTATCAGCTGCAACTAGATGTGATAAGAATGGCCAGGCGGTATGTATGTCGTATAGTTATCGGGCTATTGTGGAGACTCGGATGTCTAAGTTTCATGGATGTATTCAGTTTTTGGAGATTGTAGAACCATACATGTCAGATCGAGTACTCTGTCAGTTTGGCTATGTTCAGACTATCCCGTGTTGTCGATTGATCCTCTCGACTATATGCAAGGTACGTCACCCAGATCCGAAAAAAATAAGGTCATTTATGAAGCAAATGAGTGGATGTGGGAGAAGTGGACGACGCATATGCTATCACCAGCTGATCTTCGATGTTATACCACTCCTGACTCACGTGGTACATGTGCACCTGACTTCATGGATTAGTTTAGGGTTATGATGCACATGAGGGTCCAGAACCCCCACCACGTATCGACGGGCTATGAGGCAGTCAGGTTTGATTAGACATCAAATCGAGATGTACATTTGATAAGATTATTATTAGAATCACTTAATTATTAAAAGTGTACTTAATTTATTTTATTTCCATTTGTTTTTATATACAGGTTGTAGCGTTAGCATTAACTGAGTTGTGGCCTTGTCGGAGGGATGTTGTACTACTATTGTTAGATGCACAATTCTGTGCACACGTATATCGAGGCATCGATCATCTTAGTCGATTTATTTATGGAAGGTCCTAGAGAGCCATCGTCAGACTGAGCTGGTAGGACCATGACAGGTGGCGTTGCAGGACGACGTGGTAGCTCCGCATCTACATCTAGGCATTGTGGTGGCGAGAGTGCTTGTGGGAGTCATTGATTTATGTATTATTATTTATATCGGATGTAGTGGATTTGTAGTTATGTGTACTTGTGATATTTGCATATTTGTATTTTTATTGATATTTGTAGTATCTGTGATATTTAATAATTCATTCAATTTATGTTAATTACTAACATTGAAAATAATAAATAAATAAAAAGATAATTAATGTGAAAAATTAAATATCAATAATAATACAAATGCTGAGTCCGTGCAAAAACAAATATCAATAATAATGCAAATATTGAGTCCGTGCAAAAACAAATATACGTCAATCACGCAACGGACACTCTATCGCAAAGAAGTCCAAAGGGTCATACGATCTTACAAGATGTCCGTCACCGAGATAAATGTGAATTTCTATACTACTACCATCCAGGAAAAATAGGAGGGATAGGAAATTCCAGACTCATGATCAACTACAATGTACAGAAAAAAAATATTAGCACATAATTACTAAACAATAGAAAAATAACAAAATAATAGATACGCATACCGCAACAAAGTGTGCTCCCGATACGAGGAAACCAATAGTCATCACTCGAACAGACACTGAATGAAGAGTAGGCTGATCACCAACCAGTGGAAGAAATATATAAATGCTCGGCGAAAAATGAGACAACACTATAGTCATAGCTAGTGGCAATGACAAATCCGATATCTGTGATACTCATCCACTTACCAAAAACTGCAAGACCACTATCATGCGCTACAGACGCCATGACTGTCCCATAACGCTCTTGTCCTAGCATATCTGCATATGTATGTGGTCTACCAGCTAACTCCCACAACACATTTTTCCTAACATTTGACGAAGACTCTGAGACCTATAAATGTGATAGGCCACAACCCTATAATCACAATTCCCATCACCCTCAACGTCGATAGCTGTGTCAATGTACGGATGTAGTGACTCAGGAATATCTGGATATAACCATCGTAAGGGATCTCTAGGACGGACTACTGAATCTAGAACAACACTCGTGCAGATGATGTTGTGCCTCGTGATGTCGGTGGTCTCCTTCGGCCACTGGTGGCTGTAGAAGTCGGGGTTCCTTTACCCGAAGAAGAGTGAGATTTCTTCGACAGGCTAAAATACATTTTCTCTATATTCTCCCACGAACACGGCGTCTTAGACATCGAAGTCTTCTTTGGACGACCTTTGGGCTGAGCGGTTGTAGGTGGCTCTCGTAACTCATGATCCCAAGGAATTTCAAGACGCCTCAACTGATGGCAAAGATGCCTCTGAATGTGTTGAGACTTATCCTTCTGTCATGCTACCCATTCATCCATTTTTGCATGATAATCATGGATGTGATCCTCTGATACTTCAGACACTTGTTGCAGCTCCATGTGAAGGGTCATCCAAAAAGGATGTATCTTATCCAATTGGATAGGAGTGTCTTTATCAATATGATCTGCAATAATGCATGCACACGAAAGCCCATGGGTCCTCATCAAAACACAACCACATGCTCTCTCCTGACTCAAGTCCAATGTATCTATCCGCTCATACTCGTGGTATAAAATCTGAATGACTCATTGTGTGACCAGACCAGTTAGAGGCCGAAAGATATCTAGGTTACATACATGCAAATCATGAAGTCCGGAAGTCTTATATGCACGTCTGAGCTCATTCATTTGAGTCTTGACTACTTGACACAACCTAAGGAATATAGTGTCAAATGTTCCAGTAGATGTCCCCAACACTCTTCAAAACAGAATGTTAACTCTCCACCCTATTTGTGGTAGTATTCCCTAGGTGTAGGTCAGTCAATATCACTCCTGGACTCGTACCGTGTGGCAAAATATCCAAGAACTGCTGAAGTACCCATGAATATGAATCCTCTATCTCATTGCTCATAAAGGCCACATTAGCCACAAAATTCATACTTGTAGGACACATACCAACTATCTCAAAGCATGGCGTCTTGTACTTGCTTGTCTTGTAAGTGCTATCCATAAGAAGTACATGATGGAATGCTCGTACTAGATCAACAGATTTTGGATGACCAAACATAATGTCTGTGACAATGTCTGTCTCTGGCTGAAGTCTGTACTAATACAACCACTCACTCTCGACAACTAGCTTCAACAACTGTCGCATGACCGACCTACTTTCGGACTCTTCCTTTTTGATCTTGTTTTGTTGGTTATAAATATGTTTTATGCTACTAACATTCTTGGGCAAATGTTTCTTTACACTATCCAATATCTCATTCGGTCTTATTAGGCTTTTTGTAAGATCAGCGACACTTCTTATCTTTTCATTCTTCAACTTAGCAATTTGTGGATGCTCATAAGCATATACACCAAACTATGATTGTGTGAACCATTCTTGACTTGTAATCTCCAAAAGCCATCACAACCCTCATGACATCTTAACAACATTGGACAGTTACGTTTCTTTGTACTAGGAAACATCTTGCTATCAATATTGGACTATGCTCCCATAGATGTCCTTCTATATTTGCCCCCACACTTACAACAAAGCCACACCTTGCCTTTCCCATGTGTGCTATAAGACCGAGCGATGAAGAAAAATGTATTATGATCATATCCAATCCGCTTCACCCAATCAAGCAATACTTTTTTTTTGTTGGAAACAAAAACGTAGTAAAATGTTTTGTTAAATCGATATTAATCTCCTCGAAAACCTCAAAAGGACCATCATCATCCTAAACAATAAAATCACATAATATAATTAAATCATATAATCATTATTATATCAAAATAACAAATTATGTATGTAAACACATTAAATAGAAAATCATCATCATTCTAAACAATAAAATTGCATAATAATAATAATAATTGTCTCTTAGTAGTATAATCATAATTATATCAAAATAACAAATTATGTATGTAAACGCATTAAATAAAAAATAGAAAAATGTCATTATCCTAAATAATAAAATATAATTATAATAATTGTATAAGTATACATCATAATTATTATTGATCAAAATAACTAAATCACATAATAATAATTGTCTCATACAAATATAATTATTATTATATCAAAACAACAAATTATATATGAAAAACCACATTTAAAAAAAATCTGATACGCGGACACATCAATCGCGCTTCACAGCATAAGACGCGGTCAGGTCACCTATGCATCGTGCAGAAACACGCAAGCAGGATTCCCATAACAAGCAGCTATACGCGCGGCTAGGGTTACTATGTCTCTTAGTGCAATCCGTGGTCAGGGTTTCTGCGCATATAGCTATTAGACATGGGAGGTCTATCTGCGTATGATGTACCAATATATGGGTGATATGCTTGCGTCTGTAGCACAACACGAGGTTGAGTAAACCGCATGTTCTGTTGTGGTGCCCGTCTGCTATAGCCACGTATTGTGCTGTGGTGTTTGGGCGGTCTACTAGCATGTCTTGTGATGGACCGTGGCCCAACTAGCCGCGTGTTGTTCAGAATGAAAAAAATCGAGACTTTACAGATAATGAATTAGATTTGGTTGAAATGTTAAGTTCTTACATCCATATTGAAACCTTGATCTACGTTTTCTATTATCCATTAACTTGATTTCTTTCAAAAAATAGAAATTTTATCAATTTTTTAGTAGAGAAAAGATAGAGCAAAAATTTTAGACAAATAAAGTTACTTTTACTACAAAATAAATATAAGAATATTTTGGTTATATAGAACATGCTACATTTAGTAAAATGGAGTGATACATTTAGTACACCCTTTTTTTTCCTCAAGTTTTTTGGTTCACCAATAGGAATGGCGGACCTTATCATTTTTTTTTTCTTTTTCTCCTTACATATCAGCCTTGCACTTCTTTAGTTTTTTTTTCCCTCAAGCTTTTTGGTCCGCCAATAGAAACGACGGACCTCAGCTTTTTTAGTTTTTTTTTTCTCCGTACATCTCAACCTTCTCGTTCTTCAGGTTTTTTTTTCTCTCAAGCTTTTTCGTCCTTCAATAGGAACAGCGAACCTCAATCTCCGTTTTTCTAAAGTGTGGAAGTATATTTTGTCTTCCATCTACAGATCATACATACCAGATTGTTTATCTCCCCTCTTCCATCTACAGACCATACATACCGGATTGTTTTTGCCAATAACGGAGGGATATACATCAGACTACATATTTCAAATGGGTAAACTACGAAAAGAAAAAAAAAGAGAAAGGATACATCACTAGATTTGGGTAAGGGGCGATGCACCCTACCCTTCACATCACCTGTGTTGCATGATTTGAATAATAAATCTGGTGACATATGGGCTCTTAGTTGCATAGTGGTGGAGATGATCATAGGAAGACAATTGTGGAGTTCAAATCTCGGGAGTGATTTATTACTTCAAATTGCATTTGGAAGCCTATGGATTTTTCAGAACATATATATGAAGATGGAAAATTGATGCTTGGACAGATTGTAAAAAGAGTTGGACTGCTGACATGTTGCATCATCCCTTGATTGTCAAGAATACGATGTTGTAAAACTTAAGGAGACTGTTTTAATTCATTCATATGTTGTAAAAAGAGATTGCCAAGAATATGATGTTGTCAAGTGTAGTAAGATATCAAGAAGTCATCTCTCAGAGGCCATGGTTTTGCAGCAGAGATTTCAATACCTTAAACTACAATTCAATTGAAGAAACATCAAATCTCAAAAAGACAATGATTCTCAGCTGTGTTTATCACACTCAAAGCCAAAATTCTGTAATGATGTCAGAATCTTATCTTTTAATTAAATCTACGCAGCTAACCATCTCAATCATAAAATAAAGAAATTAAAGGTTCCACGCAACAGAAAGATCTTGAGACTTATACCTTCTCGAGATTTATGGGCTGAAGATTACCATGATTACACCAGAATATTCAGTTAAAGTAGAGGCAAAATCTTTAAGCGAAGTCCTTATTGATCCAAAACCATAAAATAGTCATTGCCACTCAAAAATAGTCATTGTTACAGAAATTACAAGTTACATTTGTGCTTCCTAATAGAACATTCTGATAGGTACTGATTCATCTTATTTATGCTTCCAAGGGGAACAACCTGGCTAAGTATTGATTCGTCCACAAAGACGCCAACATGCTCCAGGGTGGAAGAGAGATTTCTCAAAAACCCATATCTCACGAACAAGGACCTGATAGAGAGAACCAGAAAAATAGACTGACTATTTCTGAAAAAGTGAAGCTCTAACATTAGCATGCAATGGATGGGCAAACAAGCAAATGAAAGTAAGAGGAAAAAGAAATTATCAGCAAATCAATGCGTGATGTTCAAGGAATCTATAGATATGATTAACTTAATCAACATCGAAACTATTAGTCATTATGTACTACTATGTTCATCTCCATGCATAATAATTTATTTCATAAATAAAGAGTCCATAATCAAAATTTCTTGCTTGAACAGCAAATTTATATGATTCATGGCATACACAGAAAATAATTGAATACCGATAAACTTATTTAGGGAAAGAATGAAAAGCTAAAATTAAGAGAACTTTCAAGGCTACAATCTACTACAGCAGAGAAGCAAGTGATGGAAGCAATAGAAGAAAAGCCATCCAGACTTGCCTCCTTATCCTTATCTCCAGCTATAACAGCTCCCTTCGAATCATATGCCTCATACTTCTGCACAAACGCAAATAATTATTAAAGGACACATAAGAAATGCACAAGCACTATTAACTAAGAAAGTAAAACATAGGATAGAGAAACTAAACTAAAAGAGCACAAAATTGTAAACTGTGGGATCTGATGGTATATCGTGGTTATTTTAAAAGATTCAACAAGGAAATATGCTACATCTACTGCTGATGGAAATCATTTGGCAAAAAATCCTTAAGCCATTGTTTCTTTATTATTTTTTCCCCTTTTGCGGGTGGTCTTAGAAGTATGTTCCCAAAGAATTGCTACAAGTTGTGCAGACTAATACACAACAATAGCTTGAATCTCCTCCCAAGATTCCGTTAGTGAGCTGTGTCACTGATGCAAAAGCCTGTTTACAACATAAAAAGATGAAATGGAAGTAAAAAGTAATTAAATAAAAGCAACATCTCATTTTTCTCAAGTTTATGTCCACTGTTCTTCTCTCTGTGGAAATTATTGTAACTCTATTCCCTACAGTTTCCAATCTCTCTTTTTCCCATAATTCTCCTTAGGTTGATTTCCATCTGATTCAAAAAAATGCCAAGACTCCACAGATTTTTCATCGTTGTACCTTCTTTTGTTTTAACTAATGGTGTAAGAGCTATCAAGGAAGTCTAGTGATTCTCTGTAGCAGGGAACAAACAAGACAATTTAACAAAAGCGTTTGCAAACTTTAGTGAGCTTTTAAATTTATCCATACATACACTAATGAAGTTGTAAATTTCTAATTAAAGTTAAAAGGAGATTCATTATGTATGTAATTCAAATTTCCCCCCTTTATGGAAAAAGGACCATTTAATTAGTACTCCGAAGAGAAAAGGTGAGAAAAGGTAACAATTGAGATCCATAAAATCTAGACCTCTGATTATGTTATAGTCAGATTTTAGTTTCTCATTTGCTTGTTGGCCCCTATCTTCCTCCCACCCTTGACCTAACAAATTGCTCTTATATTCAACTTTCTGTTCATTGTACCTTTTCTTCAAACTAACATTAATTGTTGTTACAAGTCACTAGAGAACTCAGTTCATCTTTTTATCAATAGAGATCAAAGGAGCGGGATCTCAAAAATGACAGAAACAATACTTGTTTCAATTTTCCGTTCATTTCTCCTGTTCTTCATGCTAACAGCAACAACTAATTGTTCTGTTAAGTCAATAGAGAACGGTTGACTTTCTCCTCTCATCTTTTCATCAATAGAGATCAAACAGAAAAAAGGATCTCAAACCTGATAGAAACAAAAACTATTTCAAGTTATAAACTTCTCATTGTTCAGATAAATTAAAAACTTCAAATGCCAGTTGAGCATCAATTAAGACAATGCCAAGAAACTGCAGAATTGTCAACATAACAACTCATATTCCAAGATGAAATGGTAGCCCAACTTGCTAAAGTAAAACTCTTTACATACTCTCTCAGCCATATTACCTGTTTTGTCAGAAACTCAAGCGTAAGCTGTACAAATACTTTACTGAGGTCATCACGGTCAACACCAATCTGCAGTAATAAATTAAAGAATAATAATGTCTTCAGAATAATGTTAAATTTAATCATTTCCAGGTCGAATAAAATGACTCATTTAATTCATGCATCCTGAAGTGACTCTATTTCTATGATAATGTAGAAAAAACTAACCTGCCTGTTTGCATAAGGAAAAAGGTACAATTTAGAGGCCAATTCCTAGGTGTGCTAAATTTTAATTTCAAATGATAGGAAAGAAATAACACATGAAACCGGTCTTCTATCCTGTTTAGGAAAAACAAATAACAAAAGGACAAGTCATATTGACAAATAACAAGCAGACAAAGTGAAAACTACAAAGATTTTAGTCTCTTCAGAGTTATTGGTTAAAATTAGTTCCATGACACTGTCTTCTCAGCAGTGATATCAATGACACTTACACGGTAATGAAATTAGACTAAACATACACGAAGATAGAAACATGATTGACAACTCTTCCATGAGATGCAGTCAACATCAATCAAGAGAGAGAATTAGGGAATACAAATACTTGATAGCACAATACAAATCAAATTTTAATGGGCATTGTTCGTCATTAGTACTTCTAACCACTGTGAGAACAAGAAGAAAAAGGAAAATAATCTTCTTTGTCCTTATTCCAAAATGAAGCCAAAATATAAAATCTACAAAAGAAACCTCTAAACTAAAAAGTAATGATTGTTATTCTTCGACTTCATCAAAAACCACCAAGATCTCACAGTTTACCTACCAGACAGGAGGGTGCGAGTCACTAGTCTATGCATGCAGACTAAAGCTTAGTATTCCTCCAGTGATTTTGTATCTGTATATCTTTTTCAAGAATCGACAAAATGAAACAAAAATAGGATACTATGCATTAGTTCCCAAGATACTTGCCAGTCGAGCACGCAGAGTTCGCATCTTAACAACTGGTTCTATTAGCTCCCAATACATTTCACTCCATTTTGATTCTCTTTGCTTTATTTCATTCTTAAGGGCCTGTTAATCAATGGAGGAAAGAAGAGAAGTTAGGCTTGGAAGCTTGATGAATGCAAAAGATGAATACATAATTGAAATTATACCAATTAGGGAGCAGGATAGGTTTAGATTTATGACTTACTGAGAACATTTTTTCTGTAACTAATTTCCTCAATGATTGTTTGTCTCCATTTGCCATATGGGTGCTTATCTATGAGGAATGAAATGATAACATAAATAACCAACATAATGCAAATATAACTCGCCAAAATTTGTTATGTATGCAATTCTTTGATAAAGAAGTAAATGCTAAATAAATAAATAACCTCTTTATATAGATTGACAGCCTCCCCATAAAACTTCTGTTTTGAATAACCAGTTTTGCGTAGCTTAGCAATGGCATATGCACTTTTGAGCTGCAAAGTAAACTTATTTGTGTCACAACTCGATAGAATAAATTCATTAACCAAAAAAAAAACATAAACAAAGAAAGGAAGTAAACCTTTACTTAGGACATGATCTAAGGCAGATTAACCAATAGACTCTCAAGCTAATTTACTAATTCCCTGGTGAAGATCAGGAGACTTGAAAAGAAGACAGGAAATTTCAAATGAAATTAAAGAACAAAAATATGTTTCTCTTTGCATATTTGTATAAGGTGAGAACAATAAATTAATTTTTTTTTTGTTCCCATATCATATCGTCCCAAACTAGCAGACAACAAAGCATAATTTTGCTCTACCAGTGGATTTAACGAAAAGAAAAATTACCTCCAGAATTATATCATCTTTTGTTCTTCTCCAACCACGTCTTGTAAACCACCTGGTACCACACCAAAAAATTAAGCGTGGATATGAATGTATGCATCATAACCTAAAATAATTTTGCATCCTGCAGAATAATGAAAGAACACAACAATAGGATACCTACACTGAGATATAATTTGAACTTTCCTACCATTCGGAAATTATGAAGACTAAATATTTAATGTAGTATAATTTTCCTGAAGGTTTAAACAGATAAAATAGAAAAGAAACCTTAGGTAGCAGATGATTCAGCCTCAAAACAAGTAGCCCATCAGTCAGTTGATGGTACTCCACTCGTTTATGTTCTTAATTGGCCTTATATTCATGGGCAAGTTAACCATTTTCTTTATTTTCTGGTGTTAAATGTAAAAATCAAAAGAAAACTAAAAGAAATGCACTCCATTTCCCAGTATTGACATAAAATGTGTAAACAGGCTTATTGCTTTAAAACATGGAGCTAAGCAAAAAATGACCTCACTTGAGAGCACTAATATAAAGTTGCTATATGAGTACACATGTCTGTGATACTTTGTGTGATATTTGTAGTCAAATATATGATTCATATCAAAGCTACTTCAACTAAAAAAATTGCCTAATTAGTCAGTAAAAATAGGTTTTAAGAGGATTCAGAAATGTTGCAAGTAGTACTAACCTTTTCCAAAAAGGAATCTTCTCGCGAGGAGTATATGGCTCATACACAAAGCCAGGACTCAGCATGGATACCTTAAGTGCCCCCTGCATACTTGCAAGTGTGACCAGGTTACAGATCTAGTGTCAGCATGTCCATGCTACTGCCTTCAGAGTTCTTTAAACTTAAAGCAATCCAAATAAGAGCCATCCATGCAGATTCAAGTTTCCATATAGTTCCTTACCAAATAACTCAGTCCAAACAACTCCTTTTACAAGAGTAGTTGAGTTCAAACCTCCAATACCAATATATTAGAATTCAATTAGACCAACCAGTAACTCTTCACAACATATTTTCAATATACACCTCTTTGTAGTATTTCTTTGAGGAATCATATCATGAGTAACTATTTCCAATAATAAGTTATGCCATTTTGGAAATAAAAAGAAGGTCCAAAAGGAGAAGTCCAAAGCTCCAGAAATATCCATCTTATGTTAATTCCTTCATAAGAAAAATCTAGCTAGTAGTCAAACAATGGTAACTTTCCTGCATAATTCTACAGTTTTAAAGGTACCTTCATGGAGCAATTGCAGAATGAATTATAGCAACAAAATGCCCAGAAATTTTGTTAAATTCTTGTGTCTAACCACAGCAATAGCCCATCACAAGTTTCAATTATACTAAGTACAGTGAAGTTTCTGTCAGATTCTATTGAGGGAAAAGGTGCACTTCCAAAGATTGCAATGTACTCATTCCATCTGGATTTGAATGCCCACATTTAACTTAATACAAAATTTTATTAAGGAGAAATTTTTACCTTAAGAAAGTTATCACAATATCCTTGTATTCTTGCATTAATGTTGTTAATGGGATGTAAATTTCTTGTATTAAGAAGGTTGCTAGTGGAATTTTAGATGATAAATATATTTTTTTAGAAAAGATTGCATTCAAATTTGAACAACCCAAAATAGAATGTGGACATTTAATTCTGGAAGAAGGGATTATACTTGTAAGTGATATAATTTGTTACAGAATGTAAAAGGGTTTTCTTTACAAGTTATGGTTGTGTTATTCGAGACCAACTGGCAAGAGGTCATAATATGTGTGCAAAGCAAATCCAACTAAAATTTCTTGTACGTTTTCTCTTTACTTGCAATGTTGACATGCACATACATTTGCTGGGTAGGGAGCTGACCAACGGCATAAAATAATATATCTTTAGTGTCCCATCAGTTCCATCGAGGCATCATTTGCAAGAAAAGTACCTTCAGGAAGCACCTTTAATATGATTAACTTCAGTTTATATTTTCCCCGAAATCTTAAACATAACCCCTAATCTTTTATGCTTTGAACTATGAAGTAACAAATGTAGCTCAAACAAAGATATTAAATAGAATGCAAGGATTTTAATAGCTAGTCAGATAAGGAATTGAATCTACAATTCCATTGCAGGACGCATTTATTTAACGCTGCCACACTGGGCATATATCTTGTTAATTTGTTTAGATTCTTGTGATCCATCATTTTCAGTGCACACATGTAGCTTCGAGCAATATTCTAGCAAGAAAAAGGTATTTAAAAAGAAACCTTTAGATGTGTGTCTTGTGTTGAACTGTATTGCAAGCATAAGTGTAAAAAGTTCACAAGCATATCTTATAGACACCTTCACATTTCCCACGTAGTGCTTCACAACTCTAGATCCTACAACATTCAAAGCTAGTTAAATCACGAAAGTGTTACTGTTTTAAATTTTGAATCATCTATAAAGGCTCCTAGTGTTTTAGAAAATGAAAAGAACTACAACACTCAAATGAAGTACTAAATATGTGTTAAATATATAACATATATAACCATTTTCATTCAAAGCAAAACTTAATCTTATGTCTCCAGAGCTTCTGCGCAAAAAGCCATAAATGTATAATGTTACCACGCATAACTCGTTTCTAGTGGCATGTTAATCTTACATTAACGATCTCTATCAAAATATTGTTTTCCAATGGATTCTCTACTAGCAACAGAACAGCCATTTGGACATGCATTCCCGTAGTCAATAATTTGAAATATGAAGTATCGTACCATTTGTCGCACTTGAGGTGGAGCTTTTGCTTGCGTTGTAACCAATCTAACATTACCCAATTTCTGGAACGTGGCAGCCTATATACAAGAATTTAGATGCTTGGTGAGGAGAAAAATTAGGTGTCCAACTTATAATGAAAGTAGAAATCTAAATAGAATCTTCAGAAATTTTGATAAAACTGTAGCAGTAGACACAGAATAATATGCAGAAAGCAGGAGATTAGATAGTTCAATTTCAAACCAGAAGAACAGATATTTTAAAATCATTGGGTCTCCAAGAAGAGATTATATAAAAAGAAAAGAAATGAAATGGCTCAATGACCACTTTTGCTTTTTAACAAACTCACCGCTTTGGTTTTAAGTATGCCTTTATCTCCAGAAGTCCAAGGAAGTCCACTACATTTCTTATATACACAAGATAACATGCCCCCATAAAAATCTTGTGGACCTGTGCACAGAACACAATAAGAGAAAGGATATTACATCACAGTTTTTTACATGCAAAAGGAAGGTCAATACAAGAAATTGCAATCCTGAAAAGGTAGTTGAACCAAAGTATTTGGAATAAGCCTACGTTCATTACGCCATCGATGCATTACATGTTGTCTGTGCAGGTAAGTTGAATAACTCCAGCTTCTGGATTCTGATAACATTGAAAATTAAAGACAGAGATATTTCAATGTATTTGTCGAGGTGATTTAACCAGACGTATATGTAACCAGAATAATAGTTCTATCTATCAATATTGTACCCCAATCAGAAGGGGGAAAAAAGGGTAGGAGTACTTCACATATACTTATCCAAGTTGAAATTTTTAAAAGCCATTACTTTAGAGCATTATATGGAAATTGCATGCTGAGAACATGAAAACGATAATGCACCTAACAGGAAAACAAGCATAGGGGATAACCCATCAAAAGAGCAAGAATTGTGACCTCAAAAGATCCAATTTTATTTCAAAGCACATTTTTTTTTATTTGAATTATAGA
The DNA here is from genome assembly GCA_019593545.1 of Apocynum venetum. Taxonomy (NCBI): domain Eukaryota; kingdom Viridiplantae; phylum Streptophyta; class Magnoliopsida; order Gentianales; family Apocynaceae; genus Apocynum; species Apocynum venetum. Next base: position 3,551,097 of record SRSM01000149.1, read on the forward strand.
GCAAACCCCAGACGAATTCTTCCAGTGCAGAGCATAAAAACCATAAAAAATCAATTTAGTTCATCCAATCTACACACAACCGATTCAGATTAGGCAAGCAAGCGATTACATAAAATCCAAACAAATTGCACACATACTAACTCCAGAAACACCATTAATCATAAATGATTCAACATTTTAATCCGTGTATAATTTACCGTTTGAAATGATATTTGAATAGCTTCTGGAGATTCCATGCCTGCGAGAACCAGCTTACAAATCACTTCTTCAAAACACAGATTAATATCACTCAATCACATTCCTTGACAATAAAATGGACTTACGAATTGGAAAGTTGTCGAATTTCAATTGTTCCACAGAGTTTTCGAATTGCATGCGAACTTCTGAGAGCCATCTTTGAGTTTGATCTCTTTTCAAAGAGGTAGAGTAGAGGTTTTGGCTTTCAAGAGAAGGGTTTAAGGAAGAATTGTAGAATACATTTCAGCACACGCCTTTAGGATGCTTTGACTTTCAAGAGCCCAGCGTTTTTTCCCTTAAAAGCGTTTCCATAGATCGACTTCATTTGTTTCTAATATCTCCCAGTAGATGAATGAATAAAAGTTCTTTTATTTAGATTTTCCTTTTCGTTTACTGGAACAAATTATTGTTCATCTTTCCTTTGTCATGACAAAAAAAAAGAAATTCTAAGGAAAATTATTTTTTATTAAAAAATTAATTAAATTAGAAGAATTTAATTTTAATTGTTTTCCTTTTTTTAATGCCATAAAAAATTTGGTATAGTGATGCCATCTAGATTTTTTGATTTTTTTTTTTTGCAAAAGTATGACTTTATTTTATTTTTCAACTATAATGCGATAAAAAAAATATACCATGTGAAAGTATTATATTTTGTTATTCGTATTTCCAAATTTTAAGAATGTGTTAATGTTTTTAAATTTGAAGAATATACTATAGGAAAACACCTATATGTTATTAATATATTAGAAACATGTCAATATTGACTTTTACTAGAAGTTCCTTTAGAAAATGGACTTCACTTGTCATGTAAAACAAAAGTTAGTTTTTTAAGTCAAAAGTCTTATAATATATCCATTCAAATAATAAACTGTCTTTCCCTGAAAACCTTTTTTGTTCTTTCAAATGATGTATTGCTACTATTCCCTCACTACCCATAATATTTTCTAACCATTTGAGCATATTTAATATATCATTGTTGTATAAAGAAGATATCATATAATTACACAAAGAAAATGTAATCATTAAAAATACTTCTCAAAAGCAAAAGAAAATTATTATTAATGTTTATTGATATTCATCCAAAATCAGTCTTTTAACTACTTGATTTTGTTTTTAGGTTAATATTTATGCACGTATTTTACTTATAATTCACCGTAAGGTAATGTAATTTGGTTCATGTATACCATTGCGGCATTCAATACTACAAAAATTACAATAATTAGTTGCAATTTTTCTATGACTAGCTAGATTTTTTATACAAATATTAAGTTTCTAGTGACAAAAAAAAATGTAATATGATGACTTATTTTTTTAGTCACTAATACATAGTTAATTGTAATAATTTAACCTAAACCACAATTTAGTTGTCACTATTAGTATATTATTAATATATTTATAGTGTTAAAATTTCTTTTATGGCGACTAATTGTCACTTTAAGTATATAGTGACTTTGGCCTCATATATGTATTTATATAAAAAATTGTTATGGTCACATGACTCTCTACTCCAACCCAAAGTTTGGAGAGAAAATCGTAAATTAAGGAAACAAATAGAAATTCTGGAAGCTATCAAGTAATTAAAGGAAAAAAGAAAAAACAAAACAAATTTCAAATTAGTCCTTAAATTTATAAAATAATTTATAAAACCCCCATCATAAATGTAAATATTAATTTTGAATTCCTTGATTTTGTCATGGGTATGATAAGTTGTCTTTAGTTGTAAGCTATTAGGTTCAAGTGAGTAAAGGATTCTGTTATTAGATTGGACAAAGGATTTGGTTTGTGCATGGTGTCAAGATATTCATAATTCTATCATTTATATAGACATCCACATCATGAAGATAAAATTTATTTATACAACTCCGATGAGAAAAAAACAAAAATAAAATCAAGTCGATCGTATAGTTAGAAGGAATTAATCATGACCTTGAATTGAAATGTAGAACAGTTATTACTAGATTAAATGTAGAAAAGTAGCAAAGGATGTGTATAGTGTAAATTACAATTGAATTCTTTTTAAGAAAAATGTTGTCTATTTAACTATTTGAATTGAACTATGTTGTATTTATACATTAGTATTGGTTCAATTGGTACACTAGTTTATACATCAAATATCAAGGGAGAATTTTCTCTCAACAAATAAATATCAATTTGAGAAACTACATATGTTCAATACCACAAAGTTTTTTGTTTTTTTTTTTGTAAATAAATGTAACTTCTAACATATCAGGAAATGTAACTTATTGTAAAGAAACTTCAATTAATTCAATTTCAAGAAAATCAGAGCCACAAGAAACAAAGTATATGTCTTAAAAAAACAGAGAAAAAGAAAAACATAAATATTGTTTTGTCCATCAAAAATAAATTTCACCCAAAATTTACATCAAAACTTCAGCAAAAAAATATGTGGTAGAAATATGTCATTGTTAATTTGATGCTACTCATCCTTGTAGACTCAATTTTCCATTGCTATTTCCTTTGTACTCTATTCTTTAAACAAAAGAGGACTCTTGATCAAACTCTACCTTGTTCACTAGTTGGTGAACCAGGCACAAAAGGGACAAAGCCCCTTCCACCAAAAACTGGCCTCATAAACCTGTCATCAAATTTCCTCCAAAAGTGATGAACTGTAGATGTAGGATATCTTATTAATCGCATCAAACTATTTCTTCTAGAGCTTGCTTGATTGTCGCTAGTCTCTAGTGGGCTTCCATTTTCGATAAACAAAAGTCTCAAATCCTCTAAACTATCAGGATCTGTTGAATCACTAGTTACTGCTTTCTTATCTTTCAATAGAATGGTCTCAATCAAAGGCTTTGTTACAGAACCACAAACCTGCCAAAGATATCAATGAAAATAGAATATTAGTACTATAAAACCACAGTGACCTTTTATTATAATATGAATCTTTTAAAAAAAATCTTATTGGTTACACTTACCACTGTACTAAATAGTACAACAATGATGATAGAGGTTATCATTAAAGCTGAAAGAGATTCTCCATTTTGTGAGAACTGAAAAATTTTAGATATACATTAGTCTAATTAGTTGGTTTTGTAATCAAATGTACCAAAATATGATATGAGGCCTTAATTATTATGCACCTGGTTGTAGGACAAAGCAATAGTAACTGCACCTCTCATCAACCCTGCCCACCAAATAATAAACTGAAGTGGTACAAAATTAGTTAAATAAATTAAGAAGAAAAATGTAGTTGGTGCTAGTTTTTGTGCATCCAAATTAATAATTACCTGCATTTTCAACTCAATTTTGGCATCAACTCCTTTAGTGCAATTGAGAATATTAGAAATGGGAAACACAAAAGCAGCTCTCCCTACCAAAACAAGTGCAAACATAGTTGAACTAATTGCAATGGAAGTTCCTGCACTGAAGAAAGGATCTAAGATGATTTAATAAAAATGTATTCCTTAATTTGAAAATTTGAAAATAAAACAAAATTTTACTGTAGTTCAATAATAACACATCGCAATCATTAACTTGAACAAAATATATGGAGTTGAAATTTTACCTTGCATTCCTTAGTTTCCACTTCTCAATGTCCAATGCATCCATTCCAACATAGAGGAATATGAAAGTTTCTGATATAAATGAAATCGTAGCAAATGCGTGCCTGAAAAGTAGTTTTGATTCATTCTTTGTCATGTATTTCATCCTAACCTTGTTGAAAACTTCATAAAACTAGTAGTAAAGGCTAAAAGAGACAAAATAGACATGAGTAAATTGAGAAAATATATAATATTGTACAAAGGCAAAAGAAGGAGAGAACTCCAATATAGGTTTTGCTGAATGGGGTAATTTATCAGGATGTTTAGTTTTGCTTACCAATTTTATGTACGAATTTCTATTATTTAGGCTAAGGTTAGAAGCATATTCATCTCTACAAATGATTTGGCTCTAACCATGACCATGTAATATCTTTTTAGCCATCTAAAGAGAAGAGATCTTTGTATGGGGGGACAAAATTTTTCTTGTTCCTAATCCTTTTTGCAAGTAGGGAAAAGGGGAGAAAATTTCCAAAATGCCAAGACAAGAAACAGGGAAGAAAAGAACCCCAAGAAGGCTAGTCCCTGCCTATGAAAATCTATATTTTTAGTGACTCTTGAGAATTTCATGAAGAAATGCATTATTCATGTGAATTTTTTTTATTAAAACGTCAATAAAAAAATATGATGAAGTACTTTATAGCATAGTCAATCTTGTATATGAACGCCAAGTTCAACCCCGGGATCACTATGGATTAGAAAATACACTATCCTTACTGAGCTTTAACTAATCTAAAGTGTCTTTGTTCATGAACTACATGGTTGGCTTATAACTTAATTGGTTTAAAAAGAATGCTAACCAGATTAATGTTTGATTTTGTGATTACAAAGTTCCTGTCTCTTTGAACATTAGTTTTTGAACATATTGATGAATTTGGTGGTAAAAATGAATTTAAATGATTAAGAAAACTTCAAACAATTCTCATAAGGGTGAAAAAAGAATTTGTGGAAAAATTAATTATTGGATGTATTTTATTACCTGGTTGTCACTCGAGAGCTTTCAGTAACATTATGCCATGTGTAATGTGACATGACAATACCACAAAAGAAAATTGTCAATATCCCACTTAGAGAGAGTAACTGCAACATTAATAAAACAAAAAGAAAGATGAAAATCCAATTTCAAGAGTATAAGTATCCCAGAATCCATTCATAAATATTAAAATAAAGGAAAATTCACGTTAGATTATATATTAAGTTTCACTTGATCTTCTCCATTAATTTTGAAAATCTAGCACTACTCATGATCCTTATAAGTTTATGGTATTACTTTCTTCTTCTTAATATGTTTTTAGTATTAGTTCATCATTAGAGTTTAGTCTCAGTATTTTCTATATTTTCACAAATATAGTTGAGGAATCAGCTGATTTGGATTGAGTATCTATTTCAAAGACTCTAGCATATATGCAGAGTAATGATGAAACAAATAAAAATAAATTCATTGGCATATTTAATGCTAGTTGGATTGTTTTTCAAGATAAGAAATTAATGGGCATGCACAAATTTTATTAGGCTATCAAAATTTAGTGGTATAATCTCTGGCCTATGAGACTGCTACATTTATACCCTTATTCTTATTGAAGCAACTTAATTGTCTTAAAAGATAATTTTACTCTCATTCAAACATTTTATAATTTTAGGAATGAAATAATATATCCCATAAAAAGGAATTTTCTTTCATGATGTTCTCATTTAGACCTATAAAGTTTGTATTGTAAAAAAGATAAAATAAAATAAAATAAAAGGAAGAAGAACTTGTAAATTTGCTGAAAATATTAATAGGAGATAGATGCAACAGCAAGTTAGGTTATTGCTGTGGTACCTCTGCCAGCATGTAGGATAGATATGCCATGAGTAGCATAATAGCGACTTCACGATCTGTAGAATGCCTATCATTCAAAAAATGATGACATTTTAGAACCATAAAATCTTAAAAATCATTCACTAGAAGATAATTAATAAGTACTTCAATGATTTGATATATTATCAAAACTTCAAGCTAAATTGTTCTAAATTGGTCCATGGGGAGGAATTTCATCCAAAATTATTGTAGTCTACCTGTCATCGTGATATATATGAACACCGATTTTGTTAGAATTGATATAGAAGAAGAGAGATAGATCAAAATATACAACGTTGTCATATGATGTTAGTTCTTGAATGAGCAGAAAATTCTTAAGTTTGTTCTGTAAAATGACAATTTTTTCTGTTCCAAAAAAGAATTCTGGGGCAATAAGATATATATACAAAGAAGATGACAAAAATAAAAAAATAAAGTACATGATACAAATTAAAAATAAGGTAAAAATTGAAAGTACTATACCTCCCAAAGTAAAGTTTTTTTATCCCAAAAGCACTTAATAGTCCCACCTAAGATGGAATTACAAGCTGGTTAGACAGCAAGACAAGGCACAAATCAGTAACTTAAAATGCAAACGTTTGCTAATGATATTTTTCCAGAAAATAAGTATAAAAATTATCTGATATGACACGAGGGTGCATCCTTGGGTATTCTTGAGTACCGATTTAAGCATTATTTTTTTATCAAAGTTCAGAATTAAAAGTTAATGATATGGCAAAGTATATTTACTCGAAAAAACTAATATAGCAAAGTATACTTACAGCTATGCCAATGGCAGTACTGGTAAAATAAAGGTATAAAAATTCCCACAATAATTTTAAGGCTATCAAGACATTCAAGTCACTGATGTCAAGTGATTGCACTGAGTTGAAAAGGACAATGGAGGTTGCATCATTCACCACCCCTTCTCCAAATACAATGCTGTAAAGTAAAGGTGTTTGATCTTGACTAAGAACCTGTAACAAAGACAGTTTTTAAATTCATGGGATGTCCTATGATTAGAGGATTAAGATATGAAATATACCTGCAATGTGCAAACTGAGTCTGTTGCAGACAAGATGGCACCAATGGCTGCAGGCATGGAGTGCATGGGAGTCAACATATGCACAGGAAAGTAATATAAATGAAAATTTTAGATTTTCTCTGAAAAGAATTACCTAGATAATCTTTAATACCAAGTGTTTTAATGCCAATCATTTTGAAAAGTACAAGTGCACCTGCACAGTTTCACAAGACAGCATTAGTCTTGTCTTTTGTTTTTGTTTTCGTAAAGTAAGAGATGGATTCACAATGAAAGAGATATGGTAAGACAATATAGCAAGCATATGAATGATGAGGTTGCATCGTGTCTCAAAGAGAGGGAAAAAAAACAAGAAAAAAAGAAAAAAAAGAACTAGAGTAGAACATATTACCTTTACATACTTTTAATTGATATGGGGCAAAGGACAATGGAAATGTAGTTTTTTTCCTTGAGCAGATTTTGCAGGTGAATGCAGTAAAAATTTCTTGAAAGTTTTGTTTTCTAAATGTGCCTATAGTCTTTCAAGGGAATTAACAACGATGATTCTAAATTTCTTGAATTGCCACATTATCTGAAATAGCTTAATTTGTTTATACATTTTGACAGAAATCTTTGATGTTGCAGAAAACAGGACAACAGTGGGAAGTGCATTTCAAATAATTCGACACTAAAAGCAATCTTTAGACAAGTCAGCAACAACTAAGATTAGCAAAAAACCTTTCACTTAGGGACAGAGTAAGTACTGGAATTTGGAGCAGAAATAAACAGGAAAATCAGTAGAGAGACGGAAAATCTTACCCACTGTAATAACACAGAATGATATTATTGTACCAAATACCCCAAACAGCAGTATAATTGAGAAGTTCTTGAAAAATTGTTTTTTCTTGACCTGGAAACTGTAAACAATACAAAATACAGGAAATTAGATACATGGGTTTATCAAAATCTATTACTTTACTATTCCTTTAAGAAAAAGAAATAGATTATTGGGCTTCAACTTCAAGAACTTCTTCATCAATACAAACTAAAAGCATATTTAAAGACAAACGGGCACTTACCCAGCATTGAAGATTATTGGAGGTAGCAAATAAATGAAGAATAAATCTTCATTAAAAGATAGGAGTTCTGAATTTTGGCCTTTACCAGTCAGCAGTAAAACAGCTCCAGTAGCCAACCCCTATTTTGATTTACAACTTTTAACACAATAAAAATGAATATGCAGCTTATAAAAGAGGCTTTTCTTGTTGGAATTCATTAATTTTAATAGTTGAGGAAGGAGAAGAATTTCAATTACCAGAAGAAGTGAGATGGTGGATTCATTAGTCCACCGGTTCTCTTCAAGCAGGTGGCCAATTACTATGGATACACAAAGTAGAGCAACAAAGATGGTGACAGAAACAACAACTGTTTTGCTGAGAGACTGAAGATGTGGTTATAGAATATATGATAGGCAGCACTTTGGAAATGGACATTTTCCTAATGCTTCTTGGTGGAATGCATTCACAAAATAGATATGATTACTTGAAACTGAAAATTGTCCACTAGCAAATATGGGAAATGGGAATATCATAGCTTGTATATAATACAAGAATCCTGAACTGAAAGAACTGGAGAAAATAATCTGAAGTGATAGGAGAGGAAAGGGAAGACTGGTAGTTGGCCTGAGATTGACTGGAACAACTAGTCACATGGCACACCATTTATAATGTTCCCTGGCAAAATGCAAATGCTTGGAAATTTAACTTGAATTGATCAATAATATAGTTTTATTGTTCTGTTTATTTCTTCAGCCTCCTCATGCATGACATGTATTTTTTCATTATTTGTTTGTACAGAATTTCATGGTTGGACCTGGCTCAGTTGCAACCAGTGCGTTCGCAGTTATTTGGTCCTCAAAATTCAAGATATACATCCCTAGCATTAGCATGTGATATGAAATAATTTTGTACTTTCTAGGCTTAAGAAAACTACATTAATACTACATAAATAGAGAAAAATTATGGGATCCCAAGTAGAAGGCCAGTGGAACTGGACGACTAATAATCAATGGTAGCTGTAGCACACCCCATAATTGAATGACGTGCTTGCTTTTTGACTTCTTGATATGTTCTTAAGTTCTTGACAGCCAAGAGAGACGTTGTTGCTTGATGAGTTACTATTTTTCATTTAATTAAATGAGAGAAATATAATGAAAGACAAGAACTTGCATATCACCTACTCATTCTGTTGTTTTGATTCCTTACACAAGAAGTGGACGAAGTTATGTTATTGCAGTTAGAATATGTATATACATTCTTTATTTGAATAGTCTCTATTCGTTGGTTCATTTAATCTGGATGCTACAAAACCTTGTCTAGCAAATGAATAAACTCATAATTAAGGGACTATCTATTCAAAATCAAATGAATATGTGATATATTGATAATCAACTTATGAAAACATTATTTAATACCAAGGGTTAGATGAAACGTGAATGCCCTTTACAAGGTAGCTCTCTAACCAATGTCTAAGAGACAACATTCTACTACTTATCTTATTAGGTGTACAATTGCTTTCAGTTGAATTGATGCGAGATAGTGTGATTTTTCCAGATTCAATGAACCAAAGGTTTGGGAAACGATACGTCATCATCTCTGAGACTGTTATCAAACTCCAAAAAAAAAAGAAGGGACCGGGCGGCGGGGGAGGGGGGGATGTAGCATATCTTGCTTATAAAACTTAAAGGTGCTTCATGATTGAAATTTCAGCTCTGCCTTCTATACACAAAACAAGATCAAAGTTTCTTCAGAGGCAAGAAAAATTCCAGGTTCATTCAACACAAAACCGCAGAGGATTTTGATAAGAAAAATGAACCCTTGAAGATCAAATTCTATCAAATATGTGCAACAAAGAAACATTTCCTGTTTTTGGAAAAATTACTGTTCACTGACCAAGAGTCTCATCAAACTACAGAGGTTACTCAAGAAACTTGTGTACTTTGTGCCTCCACCTAATGCTCTAGCCTCTATTCCACCAGTCAATACCTTAACTGCAACATACTTCAGGTTATCAACATCTTGTGTCCAAGGAAATCAAGTGAATATGCCGTCTGTGATCTAGAGAATGAAAAATAAATACAGAGTAGAAGATAAATCAGATACAAACTCTCTTCATAAATTCACCAAATCCCAAAAATTTAACCTAGTAATCGGAGCCTGCAGGTGGTGAAACAACACCCCATAGAATTAAGGTAAACATGCTGCATCAGATTCTTTTCTTCACATTGAAATTCAGAAAATGTAATGCAGCATTATCAAGTCCTGAGACCAATATTTTATGGGTTTTAGCATCAGGCATTTTTTTTTCTAAAAGATAACTTTTAAACAGTCCTAAGAAAGTTGCACTTCTAAGAAGAGAAAATTAATACAATTTCTTGCGAAAATACAACTTTAAATTCCTTCTAATAGAATCCTCTATTCACCCATGTTATATGGTATCAAAAATTGAAATTCAAATTACTTCCAAAGAAGATTAAATTTAAAAGACATCAAAATTGAAATTCAGGCCTCATGGAATGCCAACTTAACTAACAAAATTTTAGCAGCTTAAACTTGGAATTGGCTGTCTTTGTTAGCTTCTGATTTCCAGGTGCTTCAACCAAAGTGATGAAAGTACACAAGAATGCTATTTGATTACGGATTAAATGTTTCAACTGCTACATGTTCACAATAGGATACCGCTATCTGAAAATATGGCAATAAGTGCATGTCAATTAAAGGTCAGAGATCTAATAAATTTCTGTTGTTACAGAATAGCGTTACCTTTTCTCAGAATAAAGAGCAAACATGCTAAATAAACCCCAACAATGAGATTATAGGACTGTAAGTGAAACAGCAGCAGAACGAAGCTTCACACCATCTTCCTCCCACTTGAATTGTGGAGCCGTAGCACCAGCAATAAATGCCTATGACATTTGACAAGACCACAGCTGAATAAATACTATCCGAACAAGTTGAAACACCATTCATTGGAAATATAAATTTCATGCTCAAAATGGGCATCCCCAATATTTCAGGCCTATTTTTTTAGATCTGGTGAACCCATATGAGTATTAAACCAATCAGAATTTCCTACTCAGCCTAAGCAGCACCATTAGACATCAGGAAGTGCAATTAAAAAGACCAGAAGAATCAAAGCCATTATACCAAATTACATACTTTTCCACTATTAACAGCAGCTACCAGAGCAACATGTTGATCATCTCTACCGAACTCATATAAGTAATATGTCCTGCAATAATTGAGTTCATGAAACCAGTATGAGAAAAGAATGAAGCCATATAGAGTGGAAGAACACAATCATTTAAATGTCTGTTCTCTTTCTCTCTCTTTGATATATACACACACAAAAAAACCAGTATGATTACTGGATTAGTGCCAACTAAATTGTATCCTATATGTATGTTTAATTTATTCAGCTATTTTATTTTTCTTTTACCAGAAATCAGTGTATGTGTAGTATATAAAACAATTGCAGATATAGTACAGCCATAAAAAATTTATTTCCACGAGATATTGCAACTACATAAAGTTGTCCGGAAAAAAACGTATTCTAACTATGTATTGTGTTTCATTAAACAGTACAACCTAGTCATTTTGCAGCTTTGTTGTTCTAACATTAAAATATCAATCTCTTTTATAATGGCGAATGACTAGCAATTCCAGAAAAGCTCCATCTGGATTTCTGCTTTTCACTTCAGAAATCACATTGCAAATGTGCTTTTTCCTTCTGAAATTTGTAAGATATATAGGAGCTTACTACTCATCTAATCCAGATCATTATTAATCCATGTCGTATATGTTCCACCAAGGATGTCGAGTAAATTCTTAGCATATCTCAGAACAATGGCAAACAATTACCACAGATTGGAAATATTTTATAGTGAGTGCATCGACAAATACATATAAATTAGTTATCTCTTTATACCATTTGTTAGGAGGGGAGATCTGAGGTTATAAAAAATGCGCTCTAGTACAATATGTAATAGTATTAAAAACAGTCATTTGAGTTTTTAAATTGACTTCCTTTTTTTTTTCTCCACTATGTTAAACTACAAAAAAAAAAAAATAATAATAATAATCAAGAAAAAAGTGTTCCACACATTTAGGAATTCATTTCAATATAAGTAATGCTTACTTGTACTCAAAATAAAACACCATTGCACCTCTAATAGTATTTGAAAATTTCAATATATCCTTAGTATTCAGGTAAGGAGATGGTCTTTCATATTAATTAATTGTTCACAGAAAAGTCACCTATATATTTTCATATCCACAAATATGACTTCCTTCGTTCCTTTTACTAAGATGAACTGAAGTATGCAGTAAAATGATTTTCCTCTCCTGGCCAACCACCCAATATTGCCAGGACAGAAGGACGAAGCCCACAGAATGGCTTTCCTGTGAAAGTTTTGTGCTAAAAGAACTCAACACTGAAAATGGGCTTTCCAAGTAACTTTATTCTCAATGTCATAGGCTAACTATAAATCATTACATTATGTACATGGCTACTAGACCAAATTAAGATATGTAATGTCTACTTCGTTACACCAGCAACAGTAATGAGGAAGCTTTTGAATACTTGAATTGATTTGAGAAACATCTAAATTTGTTAAAATTAATTTTGAGTACAAGTTCTATAATCCATCCATATGCTTTACTGAGTTATTGCATCTTAACAAATTTTGAAGTAAATTTTTCATTCATGTATATTTGTCTAAGAAATTGACATTCTAGGCACATGAAACTATTTATTGGATGCTTTAGTATGGAGACATATTTTGAGGCCAAAAAAGATTTTAAAAAGAAACATGAACTAAATGGGTTTCCTGAAATTAAAATATTATCCTAAATTAAAACAGGATGGATGAAAGTTACTAAAGTTAAACCTGTGTCCCATACTCGGATTTTAGCTACTAATCTCAGCATAGAAATTTTGACTGGTTAGGATCATTAATTATTTCATTTCAGTTAGAACTCCAGACATTCTCTTCAATTTTTGTTTAGCATATCCATGCCTGGGTTATTTCAATGGAATTGCAGAACTGCAGCAGCATTATTTACAATGTCTACCAATATGCTGTTGACGATGTCATTAAAACATGAGCGTGTACATACCTAAACCCTTCATCTTCCTTGATTTTTATTGTTCGTGCTGAATAAAGAACTGATCCACCTGAAAAGTTCTACATCAGGGATTTGATAACACAAGAGGACAAAAGTGAAACAAAGATGAAAGAAACAATAGTAAAACCAATGAAATCAGACTCGACCTTCCCCAGGAAAAAGATTTTTTGAAGAGAAAATAATTTCACAATACCTGGAACAAAAATCTTAGCTGCCTCTTTTAGGGAACCTAGATCAGCAATATCTTTGGCCTGTCCAATTACAACAAAAATAAGTGGATGACTACACATGTTTCTGAATACTATTAGAATAAGTTTAGTATAGCACAGAATTTGGTAAACTGTTAATAACTAAAACCAGATCCTTTCAGCAATCAAAATGAGCATGATTCTTCAAATATTACTGCCATGAAAGAAAACAAAAGCTGTTCAAATACCATTTGGAAGATTGATCAAGGTGGATGCATAAATCTTTTCAGTAAATTTCTCTAATAGAAGCATTTCATATTAACTAACACCCCATTTGATGAACATATTTATTAAGGGAACACAATGATTCACATGCACAATGTATCAAAAGTAACGAAGACCATTAGCAAGTCAAACTTAGTATGCTACTTTTAATCACGATTACATTTTACTAAATCCCATTCACTTGATTTTGGTCTTTCTAATATCAAGCAAATCTAGATGGCAATATGCTCAAGATCCAGTCAAATCCACCAAAGCACAATGCAACTCCTGGCCTTCAGCAGATCTTAGGACATATATTGTACTGCACCATAAATTATCCTCCAGGAATAGCACTGTCGAGCAACATAATTTTCACTCTCAAACTTCAGAGCCCTTTTTGTTTTCATCTGATTGCTTCATTAAAACCATACACATTACATGCATGGGTTGTCTAGAAATGAATAATTAAGTTCTTCACAAATTAGTATTGTCATTGAGAAACAAGCACGAACAGAACTTTCCACACTGAGTTAGGCCAGTATCTAAATTACAGGTAGTCATCGGATACTTCCTTCATTGGAGAATTTTCCTACCTTTGCTAAATCTAAAGTGGGATCAGACAGAAAGGTCTGCTAATTCTTTCGTAGTACCAGTTTTTGTTCGATAGTAAGTAAATTAACAGAGTTAAAGTACACAACATTTGCACTTCACAAACCTCTAAGAAGGTGATCTTGAGTTGATTAGATGGACGAATGACAACGCTTAAAACTTCCGATCTGAATCACAGGCCAAATGCATCAAATTAGTTTTCAATAAAGTCACCAGTGCTAGAATTATTTCATAAAAGAAATTCCAATCAGAATTAGATACATTGCAAGAATAGAAGATAGAGATTATTTCCAATAATAAATAGTTTAAAAGAAAGAATGACTTGAAGCCGTTCAGGAGCCCTCTATAACCTACATAAGCTTTATCCCAAGAGAACACCCTGATTCTCTTACAAACAAGCATAAGCCAGCCATGTCTATCCCTTTCTAGTGTAGGCTTTATTTTCTTTATTTTTTCTTTTGGATCCTACATTAGGGAGTTTTATATCTTCATTTTTTTTAATACCTATTTTGTAGGGCTATTAATGTGTAACCATCATTTTATGCACCAGACCAGTAGGGCAGAAAACTGATAGGATGATAATCAAGCCTTATACTCAAATGAGAAATAGTAAGATAAAAGTAGATCAGTTATTGGCCATGATGGCAGCCAGGAAAAACAACAAAAGAAAAGCTGGGATCTTGTATTTTTCTGTGAGAGATGATCATCAATTTGAAAATTTCCTTTTTCCTATTTTAATGGCAAGAAACATTCCTATTTGTGCTCCTTATCCATGCCTAATAATTAGGCACAGCATGCTGATTGCCTTCTGGAGAAAGAACAGCAAAATCAATGCTAGGTAATGGAAACATTATGGAAAAGTCAGACCCTTCCAAGGAACTAAAGTGGAAACGCTTATATAGAATTTTATGAAAGATGAACAATTTCTCCAGGATCCAAAGTAGTGTAATGATTTCAGTGCGTCTTGGCAAGGATTAGACTATCAATAACTTCAGTTTCACGCTCAGACTATAGGAAAGTCAAGATATCTGATGATGACGAAAAATGACTAAAGGTGGAAACATTTTAATCCCAAGCAGTTGAGCAATATCAACATGCTCCCAAATGCCAGCCTTTTTGCACTGTAATTAATGGCTTAAACTAATGTAATGTAACAATGAAATTTTAAAAAATCAACGAAATGGAAGTTATTCTTGGTGATAAGGTTGTAAGAAAAGGGCATAGTGAAAGGATACAGCAGAGTTGTAAGTAAATAAAGAAATGAAAGGATTAGGAAAATGCAAATAGTTCTCCATATCAATCATGACTAAAGCAATAATTAACAGGTTATTGTTACCATGTCCACCACCTAGACAGTGCTTCCCTGTTATTGGCTAAAGACACTTCACAGTTGTGGGAACTGACGACAGACCGTTTCTAGAGTGTTAGATGTATCGTGACTCTTGACAATTGAAGTATCTAGAAGCTCCAATTCTTCAATTTACTGACTCAACTTTCCGTTTCATTTCACTAATTATTTCAACAAGTCCATGAAAGAAGGGTAGGAAACATTTGAAATAAGGTCTATATTAAAAATCTATAAGCAACAATTTTAATAATTTTCAGGTGCCACAGAGATATCAATTCCATAATTTTAACATCATGCCAGGTGAGAAGTTGAACATTCAATGAATATATACAAGTTAGAAGATGGAGATAAATAAAATAAAAGGTACTTGAGGGTTTGCAGATAATTTAAGATCCTTGTAGGCGAGAGAAATAGCAGAAAAAAAGGTTGAAACAGGTTAAATTTGTCCAGAAAATTTTCAATCAAGAATAACTCAAAATCTATTTACTAGAAATGAAAAAGGCATCAGCTATTGAATGATGATTTAGACCTTTTTTTCTTTCTATTCTGCGGATAGATTGCAGTTCTTTGAAAAAAGCACATTGCAGAATCAGAAGGCAAAAATGAGATTCATAAAGCCCAGAAATTCATCAAGCAGAAGACTGAAAGGGTTAGAATAGTTACCCATCAGCAGATGCAAACCGTGCAGCAAATGTCTTCGGCTTAGCCTTATCTCCATATAGAGATAATCCAGCATTGTAATCCTAGAAAGCCGAATAATTAGACATATGATTGAACAAATCCAACTAACTCAGACCACAGTAAATAAATTACTACAAAGCATGTGAAATTTGTGAATAATAATGTACAATACTTTTAAAAGTATCAATAAATATTGATGGGTATGCACCCTTTGTAAATAATATTCATTTAGGAATCAAGAACGCTTCAACAGTAAT
The DNA here is from genome assembly GCA_019593545.1 of Apocynum venetum. Taxonomy (NCBI): domain Eukaryota; kingdom Viridiplantae; phylum Streptophyta; class Magnoliopsida; order Gentianales; family Apocynaceae; genus Apocynum; species Apocynum venetum. The sequence goes on from SRSM01000149.1 coordinate 3,567,290, forward strand.
AATATGATAAAAAAAAAAGGATGACTTCAGCACATCCAAAGTTGGAAAGGAAAAATGTACAAAAAGAGTTGCAGGAATCATCCAAGAAACACAATACTAGAACTCATTACTGAAGAAGTCAAAAGCTTACCTATAAACAGTAACTTATAAGAAATTTCTTTAATTTCCTTAGTTGTTGGAGATTTTTAATTAAAGGAGTGAAGAACTAATCATGTTCGCTGGGTTAATAGCCAAAATCTAGCCTACATTATCCTTTGTTCATTCTAAAATGATTAAGGTTGCATTAATCACCCAATGGCAAGATCTATCCTACTACTTCATAATTGATACTTGTAACAGTTTTCATTGTAAATCCAAACCTACGTAAAGGATAAATGGTAAAACTCTAACACCTTCATCATAGTAAAGTACTAGCCTCTAATCAAATTATCTATATATAATAGGGATCAAGCACAAGATGTTTCATTTTAATAAATAAGTATTTCCTTTGTCCCTTTTTATAAGATGTTTTAAGCAAAATTATAGTAACAAAGAAATTATGATAGTTCTCATTATACCCTTATTTATTTTATTATTTCTTGAAAAAAAGAAATATTTATTCTCTCTTTCTCTCTCTCAATAAAGTAAGGATTTTAATTATGGACAAGAGAGTTTGTTTGATACATCTTATAAAAAAGGGATGGATGAGTAAGAGTTAGACAGGAAACTCAACAAGTAACAAAACAACCATATTAATAGCATTTAATTGGAAGATTGCCCATGCTACAGTGTACAACGAATGAAATCTAGATAAATTATAGTGCTGCTAGTAACAAATCTCAATGTATCAAAGAATACAGATCACAAAAATGTATAAATTTCCACTGAAACTTAAAAGTTAAGTCCTATTCCTTCAAACTGGTCTAGAGTAATCAAAGGACTTTTTGTTCCCATGTTCAAAAGCTAAATAAGGGAGATTTGGCAATCATTAGTAAAGCATTCAATCTTGCTTCCTTTCTTCATTGAACAGGTTCTGCTACTACTCAGAATTAATTTCTTGACATAATGTTAGACGTTAGCATACAGAGCCTGCTGTTGGTGTAAACAAAGAGTCCAAATGGAAAACATTATGCTACCTTTACAAGGTAGTCTCTCTATTCTGCCAAATTTGACACTACTTCCAATGAAAAGTTGAGGTTGAATTGATCACAACCAATCTGGACAGTTCTAGGTCAATTATAAGGTGACAACATCCTTTAAGAAGTGGCCAATGCTATTTTCAGAGTTAAAGAAATTTTAAAATGTCTGGATTCTTTTGATAAGTTGTAACTTATAAATTTTTTAGCTTAGATAAAATAGAACTAGTTGGGAAATCATATTGAGGAATGTTCTAGGAATTGTTATCCTTGACAAAGTAGGTACCATTTTACGTCCACTGCAACAAAGTATGGTCAAAATTTGGTCATTTGAGGTTATAACTCGTCTTTGGAACCACCTGATTTTCCCCTCACAATTCCAGGCACTTTTCCAGCCATAGTTTTGGTCCCTGAACGCTCTCCTTCCAAAATGCCCACTCCCCAGAAAATATTTTCGCAAAATGCCACAATATTTAGAACGAGCCATATTCGCCCAAATCTCAGAAACCAAAGGAAAGAGGAGAAGAAAAAACCAAGAATGTTACAAGCAGAGGTCAGTAATTTGAACAAGACAGCATCAGCTAATGTCCAACTCCTGGTAGACAAAATACAATTGAAAAAGAACAATGTAAAGAATGAAAGTTTCTAATTTCTGTCACAATTAAAGCCCAAAAAAGCATCTTATTCAGAGTTTTTCTTTCAATAAAAACTTCATTGCCTAGTGAGAGTTGGTACTTTTTTATCTGCTAATTAATGTGGCGCGATGGATAAAGCATTTAAAAAGTCTCAATACATAATTCATAAGACAAACAAAGCGAAAAGCAGAATGATCTAAAGACTGCGAGAATTCAGAAAATAGAAAAAAAGATGGAATTGTTCAAAGAAGAAGAGAGCTTACCTCAGGTTCCGTGATATCCTCAAATTCAGGTGGGACACGAATGGCAAACCCATCACCATAAAATTGAAACCAAGACTTGGTGTTTGCAATGCCGGATATAAAGGATGATGATGATGAATTAGCACTAGCCAATATAGGAACTTCTGGCCATTGAAGGGTCAAAGAGAGAGCAGAGCTCAGTGAAATGGAGGTAGTGAAAATCAAAAGTCTTCTTGAAGAATTGACAGGTAAAATTGACCTAATGTGAGAGTTTGATATGGGATTTTGAGGGGGTTTTGGAAGATGGGGAGAATGGGAGCGCAAGAGAGTGAACATGGCTATGAGAGAGCAAACATGGGCTGGGACTAATGGCTGATATATGGGAGACAGACAGAGTAGTGTGGGACAGCAGGTAAGGCATGGCTGCTTATCTTCTATGATAATTTGGTATTCTTTGAATCCTTCGGGTGGTGAAGGTCATTTTGCAATGATTTTCTATTGAAATTCTTTTATTTTCTTTTTTTTTTTGAGGACTCAAATCCTTAAGATTTTTATTTTGAACAAAATGATTAAGTTATTATAACATTTCTTGTATTTAAATTAATTCAAAATACATATTATTCCTTTCTACTTGCACTTCGACATTCTTCTTGGACCAATATATCTGCTATTAGAATATACTTAAACTATTTACTTAATTTGATGGTATTTTTTAATTTCTAAATCTTCTCACAAATTCTTTTAAAATTTTAAGGAGTTTTTATTTTTCTAAAATATTTATATGTTTCACTTCCTAATTTTATGAGTGCCCGCCAAAATGATGTTCTTAGTCCAAAATACCCCCAACTCTTTCCATGGTTGAGAGACGTTATCCACTTCGAAATCTAAGCTAAACTATCAAAAGGAACAATCCAAACCACCCAAAAATCAGACCCCAAAAACCATCAAAAAGAAAAATGTTGAGAAGAACAACACTTCCCATGCTCAAATTCTCGTCTCTCATAGCCTACAATTTCTGATTCTGATCTGTTGCAGTTTCTTCTTCTCATGGAAACCATTCTCTCACCTCACTCATTATGTCCTCTTTTCAATCTCAAAAGTTCCAATCTTCAATCCAAACCAAGTTCACTCACACTCCCAAAAACTGTTTGCTCTAGCCTCAAAAAACATTCAATTCAATCAGTTAAACAATCTTTTTCAGCACCCACAAATTGGTTTTCCCTTGTCCAACATGGTCTTGCAGCTCTAGCAATTTCCTTGTCTCTCAATTACAGTCCAATTCTACCTATTCAGTCTGCATTGGCATCTGAATTTAATGTTCTAAACGAAGGTCCTCCAAAAGAATCATATGTGATTGATGATGCGGGAGTTCTTAGCAGAGTGACAAAATCTGACTTGAAAAGATTGTTATCCGATCTTGAATCAAGAAAAGGGTACCATATTAACTTTGTCACTGTCAGGAAGCTCACTGTGAGTTCCTTTTTATGAGTTTCTCTGTGCTAATTAAAAGGGTAACTGAGTAATGTTTCTAAAGTGTTCTTTTTTCTTTGATTTTAGAGTAAAGCTGATGCTTTTGAGTATGCCGACCAAGTGTTAGAACGATGGTATCCCACCATTGAAGATGGCAACAATAAGGGTATAGTAGTACTTGTCACCAGTCAAAAGGAAGGAGCAATTACAGGAGGGCCTGAATTTGTGAAGGCTGTTGGTGATACTGTTCTTGATTCCAGTGTGACAGAGAACCTTCCAGGTGATAGCTCCATCTTACTGTTATCATCTTTGTTGTTGTCAAATATAGCTATTTCCTTTGCTTAGTATCCTTTACTGCTGCTGCTGTTTTTTTGGATCCATGATCTCAGTCCAGATAATACTCAACTATAAGTATTAGATATATTTTTTTCAACCTAGAGAATTCTTGGTTCTTGATCTAAAGTCAGAAAAGCATTGGACTTAAACTAGTGAATGTAGTGAAAATGTACGGCTTGCTTTATAAAAATCTGATTCTATGGGACAAATCCAGAAATAGGATGCACTTGAACAACATTCTGGTAAGCTTAAACTATCGATTAAGACAATAATGGAATTCTAACGTAGCAGAAACACAGACAGAGGATCTTGAAAGTGTCAGATTAGGCCAATTTAGACACTTTCTTGGTGCGAACATGCCCTCAACTGCTGTGACATATAACAAGATTTTAGAGCAATGACACTCTTGTTGAATATACTGGAATTTTACTTAATGCAGATCATACTTAGCATTTTCTTTGTCAATAAATAATCATATGCCCTGTTTATGGAAGGCAGTATTTGTCTCGTGCTTCCCTCTCTTAGTATCTGCCTAGTTTTCGATTGGGAGCAGAGATTGTGTCCCTCACCTTTCATTTCCATGGTATATTCATCATCATGAAATATATTGAGAACCCTAATGAATGCATTGCGAAGAGTATATGAGATCTCCAAGAAATGCATTAGCTTCTGGTTGATAATGGATATTGTTGTTTACAGAGGTCATATTTTTCTAAATTCTTACGTACTGCTATAATCGGCATAGTAGCATATGCTCAGGTGCTTATAAACACATAGAGCTTTTTATCTTTTTAAATTCTTAGATTATTTGACAGGAAAGTATATGAACAAGCTTAATTCTCTTTGCATTTGTAGCATTGTGGATGCCCATGGCTGGAAGGACAAGAAGTAGATTAGGCTAGAGTTTTTGAAATGGAAATCAAGGTTGTATCCTAAATTTCTTTGCCTATCTCCAGTAGTTTGTATTTCCATATTTGATCATTTTACTAGGTCTAACCTAGTTTTGAATAGTAGAAAGGGAGGGTGTTAGCGGGACTAAACTATTATCTTGGTTTTGACTTTGTTAGACTCCATAATTGTGTCATCTAGGAGAAGAAGTGCACTTGGTGAATTATTATTTAGTAGTGCAGAAGTTGTTGAAAAAAAAAATGTTTCTAGATCATGCCTAGTTGTTTGGTTTGTTCAACAATGTTTTATCTGTTGGTAATGAATGACATTTTCTCGCTCTTTTATAGTGCTAGCAACTGAAGAGAAGTACAATGAAGCACTTTATACCACTGCCAAGCGTCTAGTTGCCGCCATTGATGGTCTGCCAGATCCTGGAGGTCCCCAGGTCAAAGATAACAAAAGAGAATCCAACTTCAAAACCAGGGAGGAGACAGAGGAAAAACGAGGACAATTCACACTTGTGGTTGGAGGTTTACTGGTTATTGCCTTTGTTGTTCCTATGGCACAATACTATGCATATGTCTCCAAGAAATAAATTTTATTTGTGATCTTCAAGCTCAATTCTTACGTTGAGTAAACATGTTAAGTAAAATATTGTAGAAATGGTCTAGAGCATCTAATTAAATCATATGAACTTTCAAGCAGCGGATAGAAATGGAATCTTTTATTGAAATTTTTCTTTCTTCCTCCACCCTTTATACTTACATTATTTATGTATTTATGCTATTAGTGTACGTAGAGTCTTGAATATAATGCTAAACACAACGTTTTCACGAGAGCAGAACAGTTATAAATTGATGTTAAAGTTACAAACGCCCTTGCAAAAGTACATATTCCTTTAGAGAATAGAGAATTGTAGAACTTGTTATATTAGACAACAAGGAAATTGGTGTTGCGAATTTATTGGCTTAAAAGAACATTTCCATAGCTCTGAAATGTTGTGATAGTTGACCATGTTCCCTTCTTTCAGAGGCTTCATTCTCTAATGATGTAACGGGTGTTTCCAGCGCCCCTGCGGGGGCGGACCCAAAAGTAAAAGAGAGATGGAGAAGATTTCATGTCAGTCAAATTCATTAGTAAATTTGGTTATCAATAAACATATTAGTCAGATGTTGAAGAAACAGGAAAAAGGAATAAGCCTGTTAATTTTCTCAGAACTTGAGAGTAAGTAAGAAGGGCATCTGATCAGCAAAGGGCGGATCAGAATATTTTCCAGTGAGAATTTGAGATGCAACAAACTTATTTGCAGCCTCAGTGTAATGAATCCCATCCCAGCTTATATATTCTGTTGAATCATTGCACCCTTTGGCTGCCATTGTACTACCATTAATAACCTTGGTTTGGCCACAAGAAACTCTGCTGTCATAGTTCAGTGGTGGTCCTCCATAGCCACAGCAAGCCATTGTAGTTTGTTCAAATCCTGCAAGTCAATAAAGTCATCAAATTATTATTACTAGTTCTTGTTTTGGAAATGACTATTATTCTTAACTGGCTCTAGCACTATTTTCTTTTTTAATTTTTCTTTTACTGAATAAAGGAAAGAGGTATTGGGATGAGTCCTTTACCTTGCGTGACTTTCTTCCTCTTTTTAGGGCTGTTGCAATATGAGTGACTTTTTAACTTCTCTGTTTATAAACTATGCCATGAATATGACAAGGGAATCTTGCAGTTTAACATTTCAAAGACTACTACAATGCACCTAAAAAATGTTCTAGAAGGAGAAAACGGAAGACAAGGAGCTGGGAGCTGGTAAGGAAAAAATAAGTCTTAGACTGGTATTGAACTCAAGATTTGGTCCTGAGTAACAACTTTTCGACCATGGAAACAACCTATTACAATAATTTACCTAAATATAGAGAGATTTGCAGTAAGATGTTGTTCTATTTTTGAGGAAGCATTGCAAGGAACATCTTAACTCCCGTCATGTTCCTTTGAGATCAGGGCAGGGGCCTCCTCTTATGTTAAAAATTGGTCCATAATATAGGTGAGACTTGAATAAAAAACTACCTAATTCAAGGCTTGGAACCTAATGTATTGATAGAGAGTCAATAGCAATGTTATAAAATATACCATACTTCTGTATTTATTATCAATAAATTTGTCAGACTTATTGGTTCTAATACTTACTTACCTATCAAATCTCAATTCCACATCCAAAATCATGAACCATATAATACAATCTACACAGTACAGTAACTTGTCAACTTCTGAATGGAGACTTTTCCGAAAACCTAAATCAGGTTTCTTGTGGAAGAAAAAGTCATCATAATGAGAATTATAGTGGCACAGATTTAATGAACGAATTTTATAAGTTGTCTACAAATTACAAAAGTATGCCTGCAAAACTGCTGCTTGAATCCCTCGAAATGAAGTATTATGTATGGTTGAAAGACCTGAAGGTGCACCCACACCCACACCCAACCCCTCCCCCTACCCGCTAAAAAAAATATATATATATCCAGCTAAACTTTGAAACTCAACTGGAAATTGATTGATGTCATGTAAAAATATCAATGTTCTAATTAAACTTCTTAGAAAGCAAAATAAATTGGCATATATACTAACCGTATTTAGAATAATTGGCGATGAGATTCCATTTAATTGAGAAAACATCAACATGTGTAAAATTTGAATCTGTGTAATTCCCTTGAAACTTCTTGCACAATGCATAAAGCTGCAGATTCAGAAGTTTAGCAGCCTGATTGTGTGTGCTCACACATCCTAGTTCATCAAGCTTTGATGGATCAGTTCCAAATTTTGCAATATTCTGAGGTAAGCAACCAAGAGGTCCTGTGTTATGAATCCAAAAATTTCTTGCCCCTTCATCATACAATTCCTGCAAGAACAAAGAAAAAATACTGTTAAAATTCCAAAATCATTGAACATTTTCTGAAAATAAATGAAACGACATTAATTTAATCAAGTAATAAAAAGACTGTTAACTACCCTAATTCCATCTTCAAATTCTGCTAAGATTGTTGGAATATATGCAAAAACTTGATCGTACGTCTTCGAGTAAAAGGCACCAGCAAGATCATTCTGACCTATATCAAACGTATAAAGTCCCTTTGGAAAATAATCAGCTGCTGGAATGTACTTGTCATTTCTCTTAGCTGCAAAGAAAACCAAGAAATATATTACAAGTTTGTTGAAAATTAAACATCATTGACCTCTGCTTTTTGCCCAAAAAACAACCCACATTTAGACTGAAGATCAAGAACTCGGGCCTTGAACCTGAGGAACTGATCCACTTGTCTCTTGAATGAAAATGGACTAACAGCTGATGCTGATGTCGGAGGAAGAACGGTGGAACCCGCAACAGCAAAATTGCAACCCTTTTTGAAACTTGGCGCACCAATTGCATCCAAATAGGAGTTCAGAAAAGGAAGCTCAAATGCATCCACTGCCATGAGAAATTAAAAAAAAAAAAAAACCCCTTTTGTTATTTTAACAAACAGAGACAAGATGTTTACTGAAACAGAGAAGCAGAGGAAAAACAAGGGGAGATGTTAATTAATTACTTAGAAAATCAATGATCAAACGGCCATCGCAAAACCTGCCGGATGGTTTCTGGAAGTAACGCTGTCCATTTGGTGGATCAAGACGTTCACCAAGCCCGGCAATTAGTCCCCCTGTATCAGAATTTGAATCACCAAAGTTGAAAACTGCAGGATAATTGAAATCAATGGCATTGGAAGTATGAAAGATTGTTGAAACAAGAACAAAGATTTGGAAAATCGAAGTTTTTGGAGCCATGTTTGTTGGCAGATACAGCTCCAAGTCCAACGGCATTTTGGGTTTTAGCAATCAGCCATGAGTATGTTTATATATAAGGCTAGCAGGCTTTTGTGTGCATTCGAAGTTATCTTCAAGAATGGGAAGAGCCTTTATTGATATATAGAGGGATCCATACTAGAGTACAAATTTATTGATATATATCCCCTGAATTGATTTTCATTTTCATTTCTATATAAAAAAAATTATTTAGTTTTATAGTTATGATTGAAATAATTCACGATTTATATAAGTAGGTGCAGTATTAAAGATATGTTTTGAAAAATGTATTTAATAATATCTTTAAACTCATTTATTAGTTTTGATAAAAGAACATTTAGAGAATAATGTAAATTATCCAAAAATATTTACTTCTACCATTCATGAATGTCTAAGTTCAATGTTTTACTTTAAAAAGAAACAAAAAAAGCAATTTTACACTTAAGGAATAATCTCCTAAATTTCTTATATATGAATCATCTAGAAAGATTATTAGTTGTTCATTGCATACCATATTTGTGTTAAATAAATATATGAAGTCAGACATTTAGATTAATTTTTCTTTGATACATATCAAATAATTGAAGGAAAAAAATCATTAGGTGTTTAACAATAAAACCAGGAGCAACGCCTGGAAACCATAATAAGGTGTTTATAATTAAATTCATTAGGTGTTCAACAATTAAAACCATATTTATCATGCATCAAAAAGCAATGATTATATAAAAAGTACAATAAAAAAAAAATCGTGTTACAAAGCGAAATCAGAAGTGGTGGCATCAATAGGAAAAAAATTATCCCTTTTTTTTCTTTATGGAAGATAGCATAAATTTTACTTCACCTAAACCAAATTATTGTTCCATATCAAAATAAATACACATTAAGATGATTTTTTAATGCACAGAAAATATGAAGTGTAATTCTAAAAAAAGATGGATTGTGTGTGTGTGTGTGTTCAAGGCCAGAAAACAAGTACTAATTAAATTTGAAGATTTATCTGCCTTTTGTCCATATGTATATGGAGGCATTGATTGTGATTATCATTGGGACACAATTTGGTGTGAGTAAGGGCTATAGGGTCACCGAAGAAAACAAATGTGTACAATTGAAGTTGAAATCATCTTTCATAATCTAACCCTTTTTTCTTTGTTTTGGGTCCAAAAAACTGATGCTGTTTCTGTTCTTCACAGTATCTATTTGGATCCACAAACAGTAGAAAGATTTGTCATCTTTTCTTTTTCTTATAATCCTATTTTTGGATTTATGAACCCGTGGCATACTGACAAAAAAAAATTAAAAAAATAGTCACATTTTGGCATTGTCTCTAGATTTTTTTTTTTCCTTTCTTTTTTCTTTTTCAAAACACATGACCGGCCACTAGATTTTGGATAAATTTAAAAGAACTTTAGTTAATCTTACAACAAATTTCTATTTTTTAAAAAATCATAATCATAGTTAGTTTTATCTCTTATATCTCTAATTTTATTTATAAAATTGTAATTGAGCCAAGTCAAATCAAGTTTTAAGATTTTGAGTTTTTTTTCATTTATTTTATCAAATTTAGTATTTGTGATCATTTAAATATTAATGAAATTAAAACTCTCATTCATATTCGAATCAATTATTTAAACAATCATTTATTTAAACAATCATCGAAGCTTGAATTAGCTCTGATCGCAAATTCAAAAATTATTTGATTCATTAGTAGTGACTCTCTCATTTTTATTATACAAGTAATATTGTATTTGTTATATATTGGTTTGGTTTTTGATTTCCTCCCTAGTCCCTCCTTATGCTATAATATATTAAATTAAATCTTCTCTCTCTCTCTATATATATATATATATATATATATTATGACAAAAAAAATTATATCTATTATTTGAAAACGTGTATTGAGTAAAACAAACATGTACCTCCAGAAAAGTTTGAATTTTTTTTCCAAAAATAATAAATCAATAAGAGGGATTTGAATATAAGGTTTTTTTTTTCATTTTATTTTAGTAAACTGATTTGGAATCTAAGTCAGAATAGAAAATCTTTCACATCCATCCACCAACTATTTATCTTATTATATGTTTATGTATCTTTACTTACGCATGCACATATAATATTTTTCAAATATGCATTTTTTAAAAATAAAAAATAAAATAAGATAAAATAAAACCATGCATTCAATACATTCGTGGGGAATATGCAACGAAAACTGGGTCCAATTTAAATTCCACTTTGTAAGCAAATTGTTTCTTTCTTTGGCTTCCACCCCACGGATGGGAAACTTTACTCATCCTTTGCAGTTCACGGATGTACAGTTTCAAATTCTTCAAGTCACGTGAATGTAAAAGCATTTATACCTTCAAGTCACAAAGAAATGTCATTCCTACGTATACAAGGGAACATGGATTTTGTACAAATTCCAAGCCATACTCATCAATTCCTCTGATAAAATTAATGGTAATCCAATTAATATAGGAGTTGACATGGGGAGGAAGAGGTCTAACTGAATCATGCTACGTGAATTTTGTTATAATTTATTAATAATTTGTTTAATAAAAAAAATTTCTGAAGGTATGATAAATAAGACAATTGTCTAAGGTTATAATATTGTGAAATGTTCATGCCAAACTATGAATTTTCTTTTTATTAAGGAAAAAAAAAACTGAATTTCATTAAGAAGAAACATTAGCTAAACAACTATGAAAAATTAAAGTATTATTTTTATAGGGTAATAACTAGATAAACCATAACAAGTAAGTTGGCTTATTAGCAATTAGCGCTACATACAACAAACAATAGAATAAGAAAAACTAAACAAATCCTTGGTGAAACCTATGCATGCCCGATAGAAGAGAAATCCACTCCAGTACCATTCAATTTAGAGGTAACCGATAAGCAATCACTCCCAAGTAAATCCATCAGATATTTGATTTACAGTGCATCCATTTTCAGTTTCTAATCACTTAGTTACAGATAGAATTCAACTATATTCCTAGGCAAGAAACAACGAAAATATGCCAAAATATCGAGATATTTATTGTGACTGGAAAATGTTCCCAAGAGCAACCATGAAAAGGTATATTGAGGATCCAAAACAACACAAATCACTTGCATTCATATGAAATGTAAAACATCCGGATCGTAGATCGTGGGTATGATTTTAAATACGGAAGTAAATTAAATGGCTTTCCTTTTTCTGTAATATCCCTCACAGTAAGATTGGCCTGCTCCATTAGCTCAAGAAAATAGTTGAATGTTTCAACATTGCGAATCACTGATGCAATATATGCAACAGGGCCTTTCTTTGATGCAGAAATGGTGTATTCCATGAAAGCTGAAGAGCTGTAATTTTCAGCATTTCCTTGGCAGGTAGCAGAGCTGCAACCAGAATTAGTAACTTCATCTGATTGTTTACATTCCTTGGCACTCGCATTCTGGTGATTAGGGGGTGAGGTTCCACCTTTCAGAAGAACAGACAGGAGTCGTACAAGATGTGGAAGGCATAAAGGATCATAAACGACATCTGCTCCCAAACTGTAGAGAAAAAAACTAGACTCAGGTATAAGGCCAACAAGCTGAAGCAAGAAGTTTGAACAATAAATAACAAAGAGGATCTTGTCCTGACAGTTCTTCCTTTCCCACTGTTATAACAGCTTTGGGCTATCCGCGAATAATCTCAGTCATGTTAAATTTTGATCACCAGACAACTAGCTTGACACTCTTACAAACAGAAGGAGGAGGAGATGTCATAACTTGAGTCAAATTGGCATCAACCTCTAGACTAAATGTTTTCCAACCTAATCCAATGGATATAGAAACGAGAGTAAATCAACAATAGTCAGCTAATAATACCAGATGAAAATCACAAGTTTTCTTTTATTTATTTATTTTTAATTTCAAAGAATAAAGATCACAAATGTTGAACAGAATATTAGGCATTGCAAATTATTCTCCTAATATCAATTGAAGGTGCATGCTTATTAGATGAAATTACTTGGGTAGCTCCTCATGCCAATAAGATGAACCTTTGCCCTAATCTTTTTGTTTCACATTCATGCCTAATAAGCAGGTCATATGGCAGATTGCAATACTGGCCAAGAACTTTACAACATGCAAAGCAAGTCTTCTGCAGGGAAGGACTACAAAATAATCTGAGAAGAGAAAAAAACAATGGCATTTCCTATGAATCTAGCACAACACTATTTATTTTATCATTGAAAATCATATACTGCTACAAGTTTTACATTTTGGCAAGTATTGCCTCTACCAAGAACTTTTCATTTAGGGAAACATAAAAGATTTCATTGACCAAAGTCTCCTCAAGTAGCAGAAAGCATATCATCAGGGGAAAACCCCATGAGTCAAGAGATAAACCCCTTTACGACGAGGTGGGGCAGGTTTCTTGTGCCATTCCTTTGAACGTGTTTAACAAGGATAAGTTTATAGTATTACAAGTGCCCAATAAATGAAGAAAAGAAAAGAGGAAAAAGAAGAAGAAAAATAAGAGGCATTACTCACATGATGTCTGGTGCATAGCTTTGGAGCTCATTTTCCATTGCACATTCCCAGGGTAAACATATGCATTCCACCTTAGAGTTCAAACTGTGTCAGCCCTGTGGCAGCCTTCCTTTTCTGATAAAGCTAATTTCATGCCCGGTAAATAAAAAATTTAAGTGAGCAAAAATCTTACTCTACTTGGGTATTTTTTCTGCTCTGGCAAATCAGTTCCAGTGCTCCGCAGATTTGTCTCCAAATTAAGTTTCATATTGGCTAAGGTGGACAGGTCCCCATCACTAAGAATCACCTAAATCAAAGAACTTTCAAAGTGAATTGATGTTTCGAATACATAACAGCATTAAAGAGAATGACTTTTTACCATGAAACACACATCTTATAATTCAAAATACTAATGACTCCAAATTACAATAATTTGACAGTTTTATCTGATCAAATATCTCAAAGTAATTGTGGGTTCAACAAGTGTTCCATCTTCAACCTTTCACAATCTTTTATGAGATTTCATTGGAGTATCAACTGGTTTGCATCAGCATTCCCATTTCTTTTAGCAAATCAAGAATATATTTCTGTAGATTATTGCTGTAAAAATGTTTTTTCTTCTGTTATTGATCAATTGAGAAAATATATATACAAAGTATACTAGACAAGTTCTAAACACACTTCATAAACCATGGAAATAATGTTTTCTTGTCTACAATATTATATTACTAGTAAATGGTTCTAAACGTAACTTCTTAGGCTATTTTCCACAATTTTTGTTGTGATATGGAAATTCCATGGCTGGTCCGAGCTACTTCCATACCAAGAAAATATCTAAGAGACCCGAGATCCTTGATTTCAAACTCCTTGGCTAAGATAATCTTTAGCTTGCTCATTTCTTCAACATTGTCGCCAGTTAGGATAATATCATCAACAAGATCAGAATGATAATCTTGCCACTATTTGAATGTTTAAAATACATAGTATGATCTAATTGCCCTTGTTTGTAACCATGAGTTTTGACTACCATTGTAAATCTCTCAACCAAGCTCTTGGAGACTGTTTAAGTCCATAAAGAGACTTCTTCAATTTACATATTTGGTTGCCTTCAAAACCCAGTGGAAGATCCATGTACACCTCTTCTTCAAGATACCATTGAGGAATGCATTCTTCACATCTAATTAATGAAGTGGCCAATCTAGATGGACAGCAAGAGAGAGAACTCGAATGGTATTTAGCTTGGTCACTGGAGCAAAGGTCTCTTGATAATCAACTCCATATGTCTGAGTGAATCCCTTGGTAACAAGTCTAGCTTTATACCGATCAATACTTCTATCAGCCTTGTACTTGACCATGAATATCCACTTGCATCCCACAGTTCTCTTTCCATCAGGAAGTTTAGTTAGAGTCCATGTTCCATTTTTCTCGAGTGCATCAATTTCCTCATGTACAACTTTTTTCCATTCTGATTTCTGAAGTGCTTCATGAATATTGTGAGGAAAGATCACTTTTGATAAATCTACAATGAAAGTTCGATATCTAGGTGAGAGTTTTTCATATAAAACCAAGTGAGAAATCGGATAATGAGTACAAGAATGAACATCCTTTCTTAGAGCAATAGGAAGATCAGGATCATCAAATGAAGTTGAAGATTCAGAGTTACCTGAGGTCTCTTGATTTGAACTCGTTCGGATTCTTGACTTTGCTCGGGGAGCATTGAATACCCTATATCACTTCTGGTTCTTAGTCTTCAAGAATAAACCTTTAACTCTCTCTTCCCTGTACTTTGCCCTTGACATATGGGTTGAATGATCTCTATATTTTCCTCAGCAGGTGGTGATGATAGACTTTGGAAGGTTTTAGGAACAGGTGGGATTAAGAGACTTTCAGGACAATTATTTTAAGTGGAGTCAAATTTACAAGGAAGATTTAAAGACTCTTTGTCAATCCAAAATTGATATTCCTTTTCCTTTTCTTGATTCTCCCCCTGAATATCAATTTGAGGTATAAAGGGGTATTTTCAAAAAAGGTAACATCTATGGTGATATAACACCTCTGAAGACTAAGAGAATAGCACTCGTATTCTTTTTGAGTTGGAGAACACCTGAGGAAGATACATTTGAGGGACCGTGGAAAGTTTCTCTCTTTGGTGAGGAAGAATATGAACAAATGCGGAGCATCCAAATACTTTGACAGGGAGAGAAGATATGAGACGAGTACTTGGAAAGATTTCTTGTAAAACCGGTGTAGGAGTTTTGAAGTCCAGAACCAGAGATGACATCCTATTAATCAGGTATGGCGCTGTGAGGATAACATCACTCCAGAATCGTTTGGGAACATTAGAGGTAAGGAGTAATACTCGAGTGACTTCAAGAAGGTGTCAGTTTTTCCGTTCAACAATCCCATTTTGTTGTAGGGTGTCCACACATGAGCTTTGGTGAACAATCCTATTTTCTGATAAAAACGTTCCAAGAGTTGTATTGAAGTATGCCCTGGCATTGTCAGTTTTAAGATCTGAATATGTCCTTGAAATTGTCTCACAACCATGGCATGAAAATTTTTGAAGATGGTTGTTTTATATTTTTCTTTCATCACAAATATCCAAGTAGTGCAGGTATGATCATCAATGAATGTCACCAACTAACGTTTTCCTGTGTTACTTAGAGTATAACAAGATCCCCATATGTCACTATGAATCAAAGAAAACGAAGATGATGGTTTGTAAACAAGAGATGGATATAGACTTCGAGTGTGATTTGAGAGTTGACATATTTCGCATTGAAAAATGTTTGGATTTTTATTACGAAATAACTGAGGAAAGAGTTTTGACAAATACCTAAAATTAGAATGACCTAACCGATAGTGCCATAACATGATATTTTGATCACTATCAATTTGAAATTGACATGACACAGAATTGAACCAGGAGGGCTGACTGACTAAGTCAGGTGCAAGAGCACAGAAAGCTTGCTGGTTGTTATTCTCAGAATTCCTATTAACCTTGATGAGATAGAGTCCCGCACACTCCTCAGCATTTTCAATCATCCTCCCCAAGTTCAAATCTTGAAAGAGACAAGTAGGAAGAAACTTAGCTGCACAATAAAGATCTATGGTGATTTTGGTGATTGATAGTAGATTGCAAGTGAGGTTTGGAACAAAGAGAACAAAATTAAGTACAAGACTTTGAGAAATTTTAATAGAGCCTATTTCAGTCACAAATACAAATGAACTATCAGCTATTCGAACAGTATATTTGGGAGGGTGATATTGAAAATAATGAAAAAGAGAAATATCACCAGTCATGTGATCTGAATCACCCGAATCTATTATGCAAGTGCAGATGTTTTCAGTTTTGTCACCCAATGATGTGATCAAGTTGCCTTTTTGTGCCATAGAGCCTACTCCAATGACTCCAAAAGGTAGTGCACTGCCTTGAGAATTTGTTATACTTTAGAACTGTGAGCATTTGTTACCCATGACAGAATGCAAAAATGGGCACAACTCATAAATTTTTGAATTAGTTATTGGCATAATATTGGTTTGGACTACAGAGTGAAGAACTAAATATAGCAACTGAGTATTCCTTGGGTTCTGGTAATGAAGAACCAACCTTATTCTCTTCCAATACTTCAGTAATTTACAGAATGCTGGAAGTAAAAGTAAGCTCTCAAACAAAGCACCAGAGAACCGAACAAAAATGCAGAGACCAAACCTTGAGTTCCAACACTAAATCAGAGATCAATATTGCTTCCCAAATGGCATTCAGAGGGAAAGATGAATCAAGTTATCAACCAAAGAGCAAAGACCTCCGAGTGCAGAGAAAATCACTTCAAAATTCTACTATGTTCTTAAGGGCCAAGAGAATAAATATGACCCATTTCAAAAAACAAAGGTGGAAGTGGAAGATAACACCTGGAACAGGTTGAACAGAAGCTGGCAAGTCTACCCGAAGTTGCGCCGCAGCATTCCAATGTCGGGAAGGTGGGGCGTGGATCACACATACTTCAGGGCAACAGCTAGCGACTGCGCATGGAGGCACGTGACACTGTGTCTGGCTGCCGACCCCCGGGCTATGACCGGAAATGGTGATTTGCCTCGGATGGTAACAAGTATTGGCTATGAATTGTACTGGAAATAGGGCTCTAGTTGAGGTTTACTGGAAGTTTACTGAGAAGATTAGTTGAACAAAAAGTACTATGTGAACTCTGAAGTCTTCAGCTTTAGTTCACAATTAAAACAAGTCCTGAAGTCTAAACTTCAAGAAACTCCAACAAATATTTTCAGAGTACCGTGTGCTCTGATACCATGTCAAACAAGGTGAAAATAGAAGATTGAATTCCCTTGTATTCAATGAATCATTTACAATTACAGATGTATATATAAGATTTACAATCTTATCTCTCTAGCTAACAAACAAGCAGCCACCTAGTTAAAGCCTATAGCAGACCTATAACATCCTATCAATCTACATAATTCCACAGTTTTATCTGAAAATGATCCATCTATTTCTCAATTATCTTTTCCACACTCAATTATAATATTTAGTTCCCAACATTATCAATAACCATTCTCTCCACTTAGCACACAGATTTGCTTGGCCTCCAACCTCTGAACAAGTGTAGGCAAAGTGCACAGGATTTTGGCAGGCACATTACTAGAAACCACAGGCGCAAAGATCAGAATATCCAAGCTGAGGGCTTCCTGAGATTGATTCGTGTTATAGAAATTCTTCTAACTGGTTACTGCTTTTAATCTAGATGTGTGTCTTACTTCATAACCACAGACTTTAGCTTACAAGAATAGCTTAGGCACAAATGACAAAACCTGTTGTTCACAAATTATGAAGATACACCTTTCTTGCTTGGGATGAATTTTCATTTGGTTGGACTAATTCCCATGGGATACAGCCACAACAATTGAAGACTCTACATGATTCGTACGTGAAAGAATTTGCAACTCATTTTTAACCAAATCCAAGCAACACCAAGTATGATGAAGCTTCAAGTTTCGACTTCAGGTTGTTGCTTTATCCCTTTAACAATGTTTTCTCAAGACACAATCGTATTAGATTCATCATCAACTTCTCCAACATCCAACTTCTATCTCGTTTCAAGAACCCCACACCACACACACCCCTTCCTCCCTGGGCAAAAATTTAAATAAATAATCAGGAAGAAAAATTTGAAAGGCATGAGGGTCTTCCAGGACCTCATAAGAGGTACATTGGCTTATCTCTTGTCATTCCACAAAAGAAATATGCAGCAAGAGTGACCAAGAAATCACTCAGAAAAGGCAGTGTGTAAACATAAAGGAAGGGAACTTAAATGGGGAAATCTAGGCAGATTCGTGCTATATATAGTGAAGCTAGTGAGTTACCAATAGACTTTGTGCTCAGAGAACAAGTAAGGAGATACATGTGCAACTAAATCAAACTACTGTACATAACTTTGTAAATTGGTTCCTCAGATCTAAACATGACATAAAAGCTACATGCCTACAACCATGCTAAAAATTGACAGCCAGCAAAAGCACAATCTCCAGACAGAAAAACTTACAGCAGTGGCATTCACATGGGCCAGACATAGGCCAACCAAACCAACTCCCGAACCAACCTGTTCATTTAGAAATCAGATAAAAGGACCAATTACTTATCAATTCAGTTAGATAAGCAAATTGTCTGCAAATTTTGTAATAGCCCCAAAAGGAAACAAGGGAAACAACATGAAAAAGGAATTTCCTGGTGAGAAAACTTAAAACAAGATAGCTTCAATAAGTAATTCTTTAATAATTCATACTCTACTGACTCAAAAAAGAAAAGGGAGGCGGAGTACTAAGAAAGATATTCTGGAAGTAATATCTCACCTCAAAACAAAATTTATTCGAGAATATTCCTGGGAAAGAAAGTATGAACTCCGACAAGAAAAGGCTTGATGGCCAAATGGAACACCTTTTATAACATGCAACAAAAATTGATAAGTATAGGTTGGTAAACTCATAATATATCAGTAGAAATGCAGACAATTTTTTCTAGCTACAACTACAACCATCTAGACAAGTCAAGAAAAGCAGAAAACAGGAAAGTTTTTGAAACGATATTATTTCTGAGGGTTTTGCGTATGAATCGTGATTGCACATGCTGTCAGTTAGTAGCAAACCCTACCTTTGCTCCTTGTCAAAAGGTAAATATATAAATTAAAATTGGTTGCTTGGTCGACAATTGAGGAATGAGAATATAAAACCAATCTTTCAAACAAAACATCATTCCAGTTTCCAAAATTCAGTCATTTGTTTCAGTTCTTTCCGGTCTAAATTTGAGCAAACTGCAAACCCCAAAAAGATTTCACAGAAAAACAGGACTAAATCTAAGTTCTGAAAATCATCATGTGTCCTAACTATAATGAAAAAGTGGTATATCATTACTACAATCAAAAAGAATTTATAGCAAATGAGCCCTAGTCATGCATATAACTAAATACTCCCCCCAATACCAAATTGAAAGCCCACATTTGACTGGTGCACAAATATTTGCAACAGCATTTGAAAGAATAACTATAGTCACCCAACCATACCCTTGATAAATTATTATGATATCTATGTTCAGTGATTCCAAATCAATACGTTAGTTTATTTTGTGGAGCTTAATGGTGGAAGTTAAGTTGAAAGTACGTCCATTTTAGCAAATCACCCAACCTACATAATTCAGGTCTTACATGAAAGTCTCATATAGCATTTAGAAAGGAACACATTGGTTACTAGTATTAATCATAACAATAATCAAATGACAATCTCTACTGAAAACCAATATAAAGGGACTTGTAGTCATTCTAGAAATTATTGATGATTTATCATATCAAAGTAAAGGGAAAAAGACTTTGATTCATTTACAAAATAATTGAAAATATGGTAGATTTTGTCACTGTCAAACAAATATAGAGTATGTACTGTGGTATTTTGAGTCCCTTTACAGATAGTATGCAATACAATCCAGCCCTGGAAAACATTTAATGCAGGATATTGAATGGCAAAGAAGTTATAGAAATGTACCCCGTGTCTCCTTCAAGCATGTTAAGTGAACATTGCAGTGATATGTCCAACTTCTTTGCTTTAGGACAACTTGAGAGCCCAAAACATTCTACAGGCACACCAAAATAGCAAACACTTTGAATTCGAAATCATAAGATTTCAAACAAAAAGGATTGAAAGAACAGGGGCTTTGATTAACCAAGACTAAAAATATATACAGACTAACCATCAGGAAAAAGAAATGAAATTCTTTTGACAACCCTTGAATTCCCTTTTGAAATATCTTCGTCCTAAAAACCTCTCCAAACACAGGATAATCATTCAACCTTTTTTCATTAAAAAACCATTAACATTACAAAAGAATTCATTCAAGTACCTTTAAAGAAGTCAAGAAAAAAGCATACTGCTCATATAATTCCTCCAAAACAACATCTCCATTGGACTCAATTTCAGCAATAAGTTTCTTTAGAAACCTCTTCAAATAAGTCCCATTGCATTCTCCATCTCGCACCTAAAAAATAATTTCTTGAAGCCTTAAAATAAACCAAAAACCCAAGAGCTAATATGCCAGCAGTCAATGATTGCATAAAACCCACTGTTTTGTAAATACAATGTTTCCAAATGAAGCTCTGAATACTGTGCTCAATCGAACCTCCGCCCATATCCCTGTAATTTTATCAATCTCGAACTGAGCAATAATTCTTTCCTTACTTTCATGAACAATGGTAAAGTAAAAATAAGTTATAAATTCACCTGGCAAAGGAGATTAAGGCATCAGGGGGTTCCATGGCACGAAAGGCAGACAGCAGATACAAGGAGGAAAGCCCAGAAATATTTATTAGCTCTTCTTTTTGCTGGATAGCCATGCCTGCTCCCGCCTCACTTCCCAATGTCAAAGATTGGGACTGTGGAGATTTAACAAAACTATAAGGAAAATTGGTTCATTTAGTCCCAACATCTTTCACTTTGGTACCTTTTTCATATTCTTTTTTTTTTTTTTTTGAGATAGTAAGTCCTCAACGTTATATATTTTGGCTCAATTGGTCCTTTTTTAGGGAATTTGATTAAAATTAACGAAATATTATTATTTATTTTTACATACCCATGAAGAGTATTTTAGACATTTCAATGTATCTCATTATAATAATATCTTTAAAACTTTATATTAAGCACTTAAACCATCTATTGATTCAACCAAAATTTCCCAAATCAAAAGCATTTTTCTTCCACTTTTGTTGCATCTTTCTTTTACCCGATCCATCTTAGCACGTAAGGGGCTGCAATTGAGAAAAAATCTTATTTTGAAAGAAAGTGAAAATGTTAAAGGGCTACAATTTGGTCATCCTTGTTGATTCTGTTTGTCGTATGGTTGAAGACATAAAAGGGTTTCGATTTGGTATTCAACTATTAGGCTATCTTGGTAATAGATGTAATGCATATGCTAAACCTTAGTTAGGTTTTAACAATTTAACCTGTATTGTACCATTTGGTCATAATTTGCAGTTATGACTTGGATAATCTTGTATACAATTGCAATCATTTTCAAAAGGAATTGCTATTAAATGGAAATGAAATGTTATGTGTCCTGTTGGAGAATGTAACCTATTTCAATCTATTACTCCTACATCAAA
This sequence comes from Apocynum venetum, assembly GCA_019593545.1. NCBI lineage: Eukaryota > Viridiplantae > Streptophyta > Magnoliopsida > Gentianales > Apocynaceae > Apocynum > Apocynum venetum. The sequence continues at coordinate 3,588,958 of SRSM01000149.1, forward strand.
TCTATATCAAATTATGCACTTCTGAAACATGAAATCTTAATTGAATAAATGTACAAGACTAGTGGACAAAATGTACAAGATTCCAAACTGTAAATGGAATAAATATGCAAGTTGAAACAACACCCAACAACTAAAGAGCTTTTGTTATATGTGGTAAAATCATTTCACATGACATAAGTAGTCATCCTATTCTGCAGGTTCAAAATGAGTACAGTTTCTCCTTAATCAATACCTTTCCAATAATACTAGACATATAATGAACATCTTCCTACCTAATAATCAGCCAAAAAAGAATCCCACAATTTCTTGATGATTAATCAGCAACAATAACAACAACAAAAACAAATATGAAAATAATTCTTCAGTCCTCATTTATCATTTGATAAGAGTTAGGTTGTATGAAAATAATCAAGTAATATTAAAAAACAATTCTGCAACTAAAGCAATCAGGAAAAAAAAATCAACACTATATAAAATTACAAGAAAGGGAGTTTAGTTGATCTTATGGCTTAACTTGGCTAGTTGGCTCTTTGTCTATTATTGTCTTGCATGATCTTTGTTGTGGCCCAAAGCTTTACATTTCCCACACCTATTGCTCTTAGATGGTTCTGATTGAGCTTGGTCTCCATCTCCTTGCACATTACTTTCTTGATTATTCTTTGGATTATGACATTTTCTCCTGGTTATATATCTCGAGATCTTTAGTCAATATATGAAGAAGCCATCTCCAAATATCCTTGTTTTTAGCCTCCACAACGGCATACACAACAGGAAAAATCTCATAGTTTGGATCTATTCCAGCTGCACTTAAAAGAACTCATTGATGAGGTCTTTTGAGAAATGTCTCATCAAGCCCAATTACTCTTCTACAACTTTCTTTAAAACCCATTTTTAGTGCATTTAGGTATACATAAAGTCTCCTGAAATATAGCTCACCAATTATCAAATCTTTTTTAGATTGCATTACAATGATTGAACATGGGTTACTTCTCTTTATTTCCTCACAATAGTCCCACAGTCTTTTGTATTGCTCATGGTATTTCCCTTCAATTAAGTTCATTGCCTCTGATTTTATCTTATAAACTTTCCAAGTAGAGATATTGACATTCAAATCTCTATGTATTTTCTCATTGAATTCTACATTATCAACTCCTCTTAAAGCTTTACAGTCGTCCAAAAATCCTCTTGCAAGTAGCTTGGTCGTGGCTAAATTATGGTTAAGTGTCCTTGAGCAGCTATGTTCAAGCCTTACTGTCTGGAGTTCAAAAGTAGTGTTGTCTCACATATTTCTGCCATAAATCAGGAAACCACAGTCATTTCTTCCTCAACATTTTCTCTTAGCCTTGTTTCGTCATTCTTCTTAAATTCAATATCTATACCATAAGCTATTCCATGATTAGTGATTGTCAATTTAATTTCATCCCTACTCTTGAATGTCATCCCTACCATAAATTGAGGATTTTTTCCATCCCTGTCATGATTATACCTTATATTTTAAATCTTTTTACTTCTTGGTTTGCCATCTTCTAAGCTTGAATGCGAGACATCAAATTCTTTGTCAAAATCCACAGCACACTCAACACTTGAGACATTTATTTCATGAATATCCTCTTCAGAAGATTGAGGGTCCTCAAGTTCAATCTATTTCCTTTTTTTTCCTCTAATTCCTCCCCTTCTACTTTTCCTCACTTTAATACTCTCTACGGATTCCTCATTTTATTCATATTAATTCAGTGTACCTTTAAAAAACTTAATAATATTATATTTTGCAACATTTATGATGTCCACAATGTCTTCAATTTTATCATCTTTTATCTCATTTGCATAAGGTCTATCACTTGTCCCAATTAGCATTGCTTCATTTGGCTTAGGGTGAGGGACTACTATGCCCAAACTTTTTTCAAGCTCTTGAATACCATAGTCCACAATCTCATGTATGATCTCATCATCATCTATTTGATCAAAATTAGTATCAACCAATTTATTTTCATCTAATTCTTTATCTTCCACATTGTACCATTTGTATCACACTTGTAGTTCATATATCTAAAATCAGTATGCTCAATAACCTTTTTCATTCTAGACACATCATCTTCTGCACATCCATCCCCCGTTTGTGTGAAAACGGTCTCATCAATTGCACTACAAATTTGGTCATATACTGCATCATCATCTACTGTTAGTTGAACTTCATCAATAACTGATATTGTAGAACAATTTATGTTATCATTATCAAGGGCAATACTTTAATTCACTTCACCAACTACGTCATTGCAATTGCCTATCTGTTTGTCATTTTCAACATTTTTCAAACCCCAACATAACAATGTTGCATTGCTCAATTAAACTAGCCTTAAACTCAACAAATTTCTCAATAGTAAACCAAACATTCGTCATCTATAATCACCAAATTTTTAGTGTTAGAAAATTGCACATATTAACTAATTTTTCTTAAATATAAATTCAATGAAAACCTACAAAGTAAGAATATTATTCTTGAGCACAAAAGTTGTTAGGGGCATTCTGCATAAAGAGTTTTGCATAGAGGAGTGCATACTATTCACATTCCACTCCATCTTGTTGTTGGGGGATATGAATAACAAAAGAAAAATGACAACCAATAGGCAATTTAAATTTTATTACTGGACAACAAAAAGATTCAATCTAAGCAATAAATATATTACATGTGGAGCCAATACAATGATTCTTTGTGTTAATTATCTACCCTCGGACATGTATAGCCTCTCAATGAAAATGTTAAGTGTAAAATACATTATCACCAAAATATTCAATGTAGTTCCAAAATTACAGTTGCATCGACAAGATATCTTACTTTCTAATTTCAAGTTCTAGGTTATGATTAGTTGATTGTAGAGAATCCAACAACACCATGCATGGATCAATATCATTAGAACCAATATGACATAGAATGAAAAGTTGCCAATGACCCCTGTTATAGATGGAGATAAGTCAAGCGCAAACCTACAAATGGTAATGCGGTAGTTTAAAATTGTTAAATAGGGACAATACATACCACATAACAATAGGAATAATAGAATATTTTCACAGCAAAAGTCCTCTTCTCAGCCAACTTCAACATCTTATGTTTTTCTCCATTAACATACAACCTAAAACAAAGGAGATCCATATATACAAATTCGTTTCTTTTCTCTTCTAGCATTTTACTCCAAATAATTCTACATTTTGCACAATAGAACTTCTGTTCATGACACTAGCAAGAAATTAGGACATGAAAAAAATGCAACAAACAAAACTATATATCGTTCATGGCTTATTGGAAATAGGATTCAAACATTTTGTCATCTAGCATTTCTTCACTAGTAGTTGAATGTCGAGAATTTCTAGCATTTATCTGGCTACCCCGAGGCATTTTCCTTTGAATCAGTCGCCCCATCACTTCGTTGGCTGAGCATTTTCCCTTTCTTCATGCACATAATCCTCTCCAATGATAGAAAAAACAATTAACAACTTCAATTCGTGTCTTTGTTGCTCAGATTTCAATTCAATTCATCATAATGAGTGTCAAGTTTTGATTTTATCTCAAGTCTTGGGATTCCTTTTAATGAGAGAATGATGAGCGAATTGGGAGAATGGGTTGAAAGTTAAATTTTTAGGAAATCAAGTCAAATTTGGGGGATACAGTGCAATACCTAAAATGGCCTTCATAGGTATGTGACAAAATGAGATTCCTTCAATGTTAACTCAATTCCGTAAAAAATGACCAATTGATACAAAAAAAAAAAACTTTAAGGACCTACTATCTCGAAGAAAAAAAAAAGAATAGGGACCAAATGTACCAAAGTGAAATACATTGGGGACTAAATGCACAAAGTGTTGGTGATATTTTGAAAAAATAATAATAATAGCGCGCATGCACACACACACACACATATATATATATATATATATATGTATAATATTTCAAATGAGTCAAAGTGTATATTTTATACTTACATAATTAGTGAAATTTTTATATAAATTTAATCTTCATGAACCATATGTTGTAAAAAGTCATACACAAGATATATGAATATGTGTTTATGGGGTACATTTTTTAAATACATGTGGTAAAAAGACCAAAATTTACCTAAGGATTTTCCATAATATTGTGTAATGAATTTGGAAAATTTTATGATTATTCATAACTAAGAGGATAATGTACTATTTTCTTGTTCAAAGCCTTTTTGAGTGAAAATCATGTTTCGTATCTCTTATATACTATTATCACTTTATTAAAACTTGTATACTAATTTATTTTAAATTATAAATTACAACTATTGATACAATTGAAATTAGTTTTTGAATAATTATATTATAATTTCCTTTTCATCATAAATTTCTATAAAATAATATTATGTATTTTTATCTTTTATAATGAAGGATATGCATTTTTTTTTTGACAAGAGAATGATATGTACTAAAGAAAAGCTATGGTAATATATTAATTGAGCATGTAATCGATAAAAATAAAAATATATAATTTATTTTCCATATATTTTAATTAGATAAAACCTATTATTCTCTTTGACAAAGGGGTTGGATAATTGAATTTGACAAAAGGCAAAGTATTCCAATGGCCCTCAAACTTTTAACAAATGTGGTACTAGCCCTCGAACTTTAAAATGGAAAGTATTGAACATTTAATGCGTAAAACGTATAAGTATTGACCCTTATGGCTGACATGTGACACTTGAGAGAGGGTATTTTTGTGCAAAAAATATCAAAAATTTTAAAAGACAAAATTGAAAGTTCTTAAAGGTCAAGGGTCTTATTAAAATTAAAGAAACATGGGCAAAAATAGTCCATTTCATTTGGTGTTTTGACCATTTTTGTCCATTTTATTTTGGATTGACCAATTCGATCTGTTTCATTTAAGACATCGGCTCGATTGGTCATTCCAACCAAAATCTTGAAATTACCCGTCAGATTTTGATTAGACTCGTTACAAAACCTACATTTGAGGAGCAAAAAAGTAAAACTACATTTTTAACAAATTGTAAATATGGAAATTGGTCGATTTATTCCATTTCATTTTGGTTTTTTACCATTTTAGTCTATTTTATTTTTAATCGGCCAATTAGTTCATTTAATTTGAATTTCTTGCAACTACTATCCAATTTTTTAAATAATAATTTTTATTTGTATTATTTTTCCTTTTTTTTGGGTTTTCTTAGATAGTTGATATGATACTTTTGAGGGGGGAGTTGGCTTAAAATGATCTTCAACTATTTTCTTTTTAAAAATATGTATTTCTATCCACTATCACCCTCACATGTGTTGACAAAGCAATAATTGTTGAAATGTGCAAAGACTTGCAATATAGACTTTTATGAATATTGTGTTATGGGAAAACAGAAAAAAAAATGAAGTATGACACTGCTATCCATAATACCAAGGGTATTCTGGATTATGTTCACTCATATATATGGGGACCTTCCAAAACAACGTCATTAAGTGACAGACGTTATTTTGTCACATTTGTAGATAACTTTTCCAAATGAATGTGGATGTACATTATAAAAATGAAGGATTAAGTGCTATGAATTTTCCATAAATGGAAAACTCGGATTGAGAACCAGATGGAGAGAAAGATTAAAGTTCTTTGGACATACAACAATAGAGAATATTGAAGTGATCCATTCGAAGAAGTTTGTCAAAAATATGACTTTATTTGGCATTTCACTGTCAAAGAAACACCACAACAAAATGGGGTGTCAGAATGCATGAATTGAACCTTGATAAAGAAATTCATATGCATGTTGTCCAATACTGGGCTAGGACGACAATTTTGGGTTGAAGCTGCGAATTATGCCCAACATATTGACTACCATTTTCTACAATAAATGATAGAACAATTATGGAAGTATTGTCTGAAAAACTTGCTACTGATTATAATTCCTTGCAGGTATTTGACTCTACTGCTTATTACTATATTAAGGAATCGAAGTTAGATCCAAGAACAAATAAGGGTTTCTTTATGGGAGTTGCACTTGGAGTGAAGGGATACCGTTTATGGTGTGTAGAATCAAAGAAAACAATTATTAGCAGAGAAGTTGTCTTTGATGAATATACTATGCTAAATAAGGTGGTAGATGAAAAGATTGCTGGTTTCCTCAACATATGGAGTCTATACTAAAGCAAGTGAAGTTTCAACGGATGAGAATAATCCAACCAACAGAAACATAAGTTGAAAGTGACATCCCAACAATAGAAAAAGAGTTAGAAGAAGTCATACCCAAGAACAAGATGAGCTAACACTACCCATTGCAGTTAGAATGACAAGACAAAAGCTTCAAAAGCCTGCTCGATTTGCTAATATGGTGGCTTATGCACTTCAATATGTTGAAGATGATGTTTCATCTACTTATCATGAGGTACTCCTGAATTCAAAAAGTAAAATGTGGAAGAATGCCACGAACGAAGAGATAAAGCCTCCTCATAAGAACTACATATAGAAGTCGACACAACTATCTAAGAAGAAGAAATCAATTGGTTGTAAATACTATTTGCAAAGAAAGATGGATTTCCTAACAATAACGACATTCACTATAAAGCAAGATTGTTGGCTAAAGGTTATGCCTAAAATGAGGAAATTGACTCTAATAATGTATTTTCTCTAGTGGAAAAATATTTATCAATTAGAATTATATTAACCTTGGTAGCATAGATAGATTTGGAGCTTTGGAGCAAGCTCAACTATATGTGAAATCACGTTTTTACACAGTGATTTGGAAGAAGAAATCTATATGACGCAGTCTGAAGGATTCAAGATTGTTGGTAAGGAAAATTAGGTTTGCAAGCTAGACAAATCGTTGTACGAATTGAAACAATCTCCAAGACAATGGTATAAACAATTTGATAAGTTTATTATGAGACAGAGATACACTAAAAGCACATATGATAATTGTGTGTAATTGCACAAGCTACAATATTGTTTATACATCTATCTACTCTTATATGTCGTTGATATGCTAATTGCATCAAAGAGCCAAAAAGAAATAGACAAGTTGAAGGCTCAGTTGAACAAAAAGTTTGAAATGACAGATTTAGGGGAAGCCAAGAAAATTCTTGAGATGGAGATAAGCAGAGATAGAAAGAATGACAAAGCTTTATTTGACTCAAAAGCAATATTTGAAGACTAACGCAAAGCGAGAATACATGGCAAAAGTTCCATATGCTAATGCAGTTGGTAGCTTGATGTATGTAATGTTGTGCACACGTTCAGATATTTTACAAATATATGGAGTTGTGAGTGGATATATGCATGATCCAGACAAAGGTTATTGGCAAGCTATGAAATGGATTATACGGTATTTGCAAAACACCATAGATATTGGATTAATATTTGAACATGACAATTCACTTAGTCAATGCGTAGTTGGATATTGTGATTGTGATTGTGATTATGCAGGTGATATGGATAAGCGACGATCTACAATTGGCTACTTGTTTACCTTAGTCAAGGCACCAGTTAGTTGGAAATCTACCTTACATTTAACGATAGTTTTGTCTATAATAAAGACCGAGTACATAACGGTTACAGAGGCTGTTAAGCAAGCAATTTGGCTTCAAGAGTTTCTAGTAGACTTGGAAGTTGGTTAAAAGCACATTACAGTGCATTGTGATAGTCAATGTGTTATATATTTAGCAAATAATCAAGTATATCATGCAAGGACGAAACATAATGATGTGTGCTATCATTTTGTCTGGGACATTCTTGAATAAGGTGAATTATTTATTTAGAAGATTCCAACAACAAATAATCCCACAGACATATTGACCAAAATAGTAATAATAACCAAGTTCAATCATTGTTTGGACTTGGTTAATATCATGCACTGTTGAGTTGGCGCCCAATGGCGCATTTGATGGCTCCGCTGAAGACTACTTTATTAGATATTGAAGATGGATGACTTAGAAGTTGAGAGAACCAAAAAAAACTTGTCAATGTGGAGATTTGTTAAATTTTGTCAAGTTTACTATTGCAACTATCCCACATCTAAGAATTTGTAAAAGTGTCTTTGGGTCTTTTCTATAACAGGACCATTGCCTATTAGTTAAAATTATACCTTTAACATTTAATATTTTATATTTGTGAAAATCCTTTAATTAGAATATCCTAGTTGTAATACATCGAGTGTTCTGTAAAATGGTCTGCTACTATGGTGAAGACTATCCCCTCTTTCCTAAGAACTGGTTTTAGCTAAGGAAGACTTGGAGCTTAAGTAGTCCATTTGTGACTCATCTCTTTCCTGAGAATTCGATTAGTGTATCGATTACAGAACCAATAGTATTTTAGTACAATACTTATTCACAAATACAATACTATTTATTAGAGTATATATTAGAAATTAGATATACTTATTTGTTTTCCCAACACAATCCGGTATAGACTCAATTATTTGGCTTTGGATAAAATATGCATCAATCAAACTCTTCATTTCATAGAGAATGTCAAGATTGCCCCTACTTATGTTATTAACACGAGCATAAAGCTCTTGAAGATTTTTCAAAGCTATGAAAGAATTTGGGCCTGATCAACTGATTACTAGCTACACTTAAAACAACTAAATTGGTTAAAGTACGAATGGTGTTTGGAATTGAAACCGTAAATTGGTTCGAGTGTAGCAATAAATCAGTAAGTCTGGAAGCATTTGAGATGTCTTCTGGTATAACACATTGGCTTCAAAAAGGTTGAAGATGACTACTAATGGTGAACTAGTCAAGTGATTTCCTTTAGGATAAATATCCTCCAAGTTTTGCACATAGTACATTGTTGAACTCTTGGGGAATTTTACTTGCCAAGATAGAGTATGTACCAAATATTATACTATATAACTAAAGAATGTGCAGTGAGAGAATGAATAAATATTTTTCTAGTATATATAGCTTATTGTTTCAAGAGGAAAAAAAGAATTGTTCAATTTTGTTATTGAAGTTTTTGAACTTAGTGGAGAAGAATTCGCTTATTTTTAAAAGAAACCTGATGGTTGAGATTGACTATTACCTGTTATATTGTTCTAATGAAACACTAATATTTTTAGAGCAGCTAAATTGATCGTCTATTTAGGAACTGGATCTGCCAACAACAGAAGCACAATAAAGCAACATTAAAATTTTTCTGAAAGTATATAACAAAATTAATAGCAATCAAATGCTGAGAAGAAAAGATTTTCTTTTGAGCAAGGTAGCCATGTTGTGCGTCATTATGCATTTTTTTTGTTCATTGACAACTATGCCCTTTTGATTAGCTTAATGTATTTCATTTCAAAAGCCTCTCACTTTATGAAAACTCTATGGTGGAGGTTGTTTTCTTGGATCAAATATGCTGAAAAGTTGTTAATATAGGTAAATTATTATGTGGATTTGGTCTTTGTGTTCTATAAGTATAAAAGATATAATATGTAATGCATGTAATAACAATTGTTTATATACTTATAATCCATAGCTACCAAATTCATTTAAGAATATGTATATATATATATATATATACACATATTTATTGCATATTATGAATTATAACTTCTTGAAAGTACTACTGCATGCAATCTATAGTATAATTCCAAGCTTAATTTAACATAGATAAAAGGTTATAATATCTGCCTTCATTAAAATTCATCAAATATTTTATTTTCTCGTTAATTTCTTATATTTACCTTTCACTAAAGCAATATGGGGTATGGCAACTCCACATATCAACATTCTACCACCAAGATGCAATGCTATGGGAAAATAAAGCATAATTAATCTAATATTTTCCAATGTACAAATCAAATTTGTCCATATAAATGTTGAAAAAAGAAATGATGTCCATCCCAACTGCACATTTTCTAAAGTTTAGATGTTGCATATTTCCAATGGCAAAGAACTCGAAAGCTTGTTATATATTCATAAAATCCAATGATTTCAGTCGTCTATCAATTTTTCCTATCTTTGCCGGAATTTTTCCCTTTAGAGAATTTGCCAACAAGGACAAGATTGGTAGCATTTTTTTTTCAGAGCAAATTTATTGAAAGGTAAATGGAGAAACATTGCAGCAAGAGGACAAAAACCCCCATACCAAGGCCTTTGTCACGAGGAAAAAGGTGATAGCAAACTACAAAAAAAAAAAAAAAACAATCACTCTATCATCACTCCCACGGCCCATATAGAAAATGTGTTGTCACCATAATCACAAAACTTGTGATTAACCAACAACCCGACATGGAATTGACAAATACCCAATCACACGCTTCCAACGTAGCCTCACCTATTATAGGAGTCATTGCATGGAGAAATTAAAAAAAAAGTCTAGTACGTTTGTACTTCTGTCAATCCTTCATTTAGCCAACACATCTACTTCTTCATTAACTTGTCTTGATATCTTTCAGATCACCCATTGATGGGTAAGCCCCTTGTATCTTTGGATTTGCAGAGTATATTTTCTAAATCTCCATGGAGCTTTATCAGGATCCATAACCCACTTGAGTGCATTAGCTGAATTAGTTTTGATTATCAACATGTATTCATTTTTCTAGTCGGAGGCTGCAAAAATAAGGCAAGCTTCCATTATAGCTCTATATTCTGCTTCGTTGGAATCAGAAATGCCAATAGATTTTGAAAATCGAACAAGAACAATAGCATTAGAGTTTTTTAGAATTCCTCAAATACTTGTATGACTTGGTTTTCCTCTTGTTGCTCCATTTACGTTAAACTTTAGATGACCCAATTGTGGTTTTTCCCATGTTAATTTTCTTTCCTTTGTTGATTTCACTATCTCTCTGTCTGAGGCCATCCACGAAACACGTTAGAGATCTGTAAACAAATAATGTTGTTGAAGCCACCTAACACAAGTCCAACAAGTCAATCTAACTTTCACCATATGCCATAAATAATTGAATTTTGGTACAGTCTCTTTAAATATTACTTTATTGCGAAGTAACCATATAAATCAAATGACTACAAAAGACAATAATCTTCACTGCATCCTTTTATTCCGATTTCCCAATTATTGATCCCAAGCTAACAGAAAAGAAGTAGGACTATTTGGCATCACCAATTGGACACCCCACAAATATTCCAAGAGAAAGTACATGTGAAAAATAGATGTTCAACAATTTCAGTTGTCTTCCTGCATAGTACACATAAAGTATCATTATGATGATGATATTATTTGATGCTGATATACTCATAAATTAACTGATTTTTATACTATTTAATTACTATATTTTGTTTATAAATTGGTTAATTATGTTATTTAATGGATATATTTCACATTTCCTTTTTATTGCTTTGTTTGTAAGTTTTTCAATGTATTTTAGTTCATTTCAAAGATAAAAAGAATAAGAAGAAATGTTAGAGAAGTAAAAAAAAATTCAAGTCATCTGATGATGTGGTGCAACCAATAGATGACATGTAGCACAATCAGAAGATGACACGTGAGCTGAAGAAAAAAAAAACCTAAGAACGCATTTACATTGAAGATAGGCGTGCTAAGTGGCGCTTCTAGAAGCTGCGAACTCTGACCAATAAGGATGCAACACATGGCAAACACGGCCCAATAATGATATGTGTTAAGTTATTAATAAATGAAATTATGAGATAAATCAATTACTTAATAGCGTTTTTTTTATCTATGATTAATCCCATAAAAAATATAACTTGATACTAGTTTTTTACTAACGCCTTTTATATAATTTGTATTCTAAATTCCTTTTTAAATTATGTTTACAAATTCTAAAAACCCCAAAAATATTTATTTTAATTATTGTTATTTTCTGTTTACAAATACCAAAACCCCCAAAACATTTTCTGACTAATTGTTTTAATTTAAGAGTTGACATATTTACGTGAATTCGATCCCTACTTTCCCTATCTACATAGGAATTGTTAGATTTAAATTTGAAAACTTGTACGACATTCTTTGTTAGAGGTATATAGTAATTTTTTATTGGGAGTCTATATCAAATAGGTTGCCAAGCCAAAATCTCAACTTTAGGTGAAGCAATGCCGGACCAAACTAGTTTCCACACTTCATTGCGATTTTCAAAACCCTTCATTTGTTCTCTATAGAAGGATGATGCCTTTTATCTCTCATTTGGGGTGAATTTCCACACCAATTTATCTGCAAGATCTTGACATACCAAGAAATCCTCAATAGGTGCAAGAAAGTTGTCCCATTGCTGAATTTCCCAATAAAAAATATTCCTACCCAAGTTAATTTCCCAAGTCTACTTCCCATCAGTCCAATTGCCAAATTCACATACCGCATCTTTGTTGTTGCAAAGGGCAAATATTCTAGGAAAAGCTTATTTCAAAAGAATACCCTCAATCCAGTTGTCTGTCCAAATTTTAATAGACTTTTCATTACCTAAGCAAGCTAAAATCCCCTTATTAGCAATGACTGTAGTGCTCAAACCAGTTGGTAATGGCTTCCAAATATTTTTCCAAACATAAAAGCATTGCCTGATTTGTCTAGGAGTAGGTTTAAGTGCATCATGGTTTCCACTAATTCTTTCAATCAATACTTTCCACCACAAAGCTTCACGTTAATTCCCGAATCTCTAGGTCCACTTATACATAAGGAACTTATTTCTCAAGTCCAAATTTACAATACATAGACCTTCACACGCCTTAGCCTTACATACAACATCCAGTTGACATAGTGGATTCTTTTTTTGTCCAAATTGTCATCCCACAATAAACTTCTTTGAATCTTCTCAAGTTTAAACCGCACAGTACTAGGCAACTGGTACAATGACATGAAATACACAGGTATACTAGACAAGACAAAATTAATTAAAGGCACCTTGCCACCTGTTGATAAGTAAGCACCTTTCCGATTGTCAAAATGAGCTCTAAATTTATCAATTATTAGATTCTCAACCTCAGTAGATCCATTCTTAGCTCCTAAAGGCAAGCCCAAATACACTGTGGGAAAAAGCCCAACTCAGCATTTGATCATGTCTGCCCAAATAGAAGTATGTGACAATTTGAAAACATTTAAGAAGATGCTTAAAGTTGAGAATGCATTCCTCCACCATATCACAAAAAATAATTGTATCATTTGCATATTCGATATGCGATATATGAAGTCCATTGTTACCAATCTGGATACCATTAAAGCAGCCCACATTTATAGCTTTGCCTAGGCACGAGCTTAGAACCTGACCAACCAAGCAGTACAACAAGGGAGACAAAGGACATAGTGAATTCTCTAGAAGGAACACTATTGACCAATACAGACATTGAAGCTGAAGTTACACAGCATTTGATCCACTTGATCCAATTAATTCCAAAACGATAAGTTCCAGGACATACCACAAGAAATTCCAATCCACAGTCATAAGCTTTCTCAAAATCAATTTTCAACATCAATGCCGGTTTTTTGGATTTTTTTTATGACATCAATAACTTTATTTGCTAATAAAGCACAATCCATAATCTGTCTCCCTTTCACAAATGCAAATTGATTCTGCCCAACTAGTGGGTTGATAAAATTGCTCAGTCTGCCAGCAAGAACTTTGGCAACCACCTTATATAGGCTTCCAACAAGACTAATCAGTCTAAAATCCGTCAGATTATTTGAAGCATTGCACTCAGGAATGAAGGTGATAAAAGTTTTATTAATGAGACCACTAAAAGTGCCAAGAGAGTGTAAATTATCAAACATCTGCAACATATCTTTTTTAACAAAGTTTCACTAATCTTTGAAAAAAGCTAAGTTGAAACCATCTGGCCCCAGTGCTTTGTTCCCTTCACACATGCAAATAGCTGCCCAAATCTCTGCTTCTGAAAATGGTCGTTCGAGCCAGCTTTGTTTATTTTCAGTAAGTCTATTTAGACCAACCTCAATCTAAGCTGTTTTGACATAAGAGGATTCTTTGAATTGTGCTTCAAAGTGATCTGCCACAGCTTTCAAAATTTCTGGTGGGTCAGAAATAGTTCTGTCTCTCAGCAGTCATCATTTCAATTCGGTTACTTCGACTCCTTACAGAAGCCACCATATGAAAAAATTTCTCTCTTGCAGCCACTTCAATCTGGATTTTTGCTGCCAATTTCTCTCTTCTGCTCTATATCTTTTCCACAATTCACCACGAATTTTCCGTCGAGAAGCCCAATTGACCCCCTATATCTAATTCCTGCAGCTTTGCCTCCAATTCAGAAATTTTCCTATTATTGTCACCAAGTTCCATCTTAACCCGTTCTTTAATAGAAGGTTTAACCAAGTTCCTATTATTGTCACCAAGTTCCATCAAACATAAAATCTGTTGTGATCATCCCACCTGCCAATTATCTCCTATGAAATGTAAATGATCTAAAGCATAATACAAAAAAAATCATCATGCTATAGTTTATAATTTAAGAATATCTACTAAAAGTAATGTAATGGCCTATGAGGAAGCCATTCATGTCATGTATTGAGCCCAAGGCATTTTCATGCCATCGCCAAAAAACACTGGTTATTCTAAAAATTGGCCCTCCATACAAATCATGTTTGATATAAAAATATTCTACTTGCTTCAAAAGGATGGAAACAATACGTTATGTGGATCTTGTTTGAAAATCCAGTGAAAAGGAAAATGATTCTCAAGTAGAAGTATGCGGGCCAATCGTGTAATCGTGATCGTAAATACACAACGACTAGATCACCATAGAAATTAACAAAATCAGCCATCTAATTCAAAACTACGGACAGTTATTTGCATAAATACGAGAATGTGCCCCATACTTTATTTGAAACAATTAAAAGTGAAATTTCAAAGCTTATATCGTATTCTTTCTAAAGAACTTCATCTATGCAAATTACAATTATAGCAACAAAGCAGAGTTGACTAATTATAAGAAGAAATATTGCAAAGAAAAATAAGAAAATCAATAACATAAATATGTTCTATCCTATGCTACAAACTTTTCTATTAGAAGATAGCATGAATTCCTGAACCTAGTCAATTGTTCTCCTTCAAACCAATTAGGTGTCAACATGGAAACAATAAGAAAAATCTAGTAGTTAAAATAAGAATGCAAAAGTGTTATCACAAAATGAAAAATCTCATATTGATAGCAAGACATTAGTTAGTTTATTCATATTAGAAGTTTTTATTGTCTCCTTTTTGCTGACTCTAAATATTAAAGAAATTTGTCTAAATCCCAGAGCAATCTCATCTTCTATAAAAACATTTGTTTGGCCTTTCTTTGAACGGCAAATCTTCCATTAGTATTTTCTAAATCCATGACAAGAGTACAAGGTTAAATGTTGCCAGCACAGCTTGCCAACCAAATCCCCTTTGCAGTATCAAATTTCCACACTACAAAGAAACAATAAAGATTCATTATTACATTGTTAAATAAAGCTCAAGCGAGATGAACCTATTACGTGTTTTCATCAACATCGAACACTCTGGTAGGACTACTTTCAACAATACTCATTTTTTCTGGTTAAGTGTTAATTTGTACTTTATTCTTTGAATTTTTATCCGTTTTCGTCCCTATTTTTTATTGACTTTTTAGTCCATAATATTTCAAATATTGCCCAATATTATCCTTTTCCATAATTTTCCCTTTAAAAAAACTATTCTGTCAGATTTTAGAATGAATGATAACATTGGGTAAATGTGTCAAAAAATAGGAACAAAAAGAGATGATAAAAAATAATATGGACACCATTGAGTAATTGTTCATAGATTAGAGACAATTTAAGGAAATTTTCCAATTATTTTTTATTAGCTTGTTGAGTGCATTTCATTTAGGGATAGCAAAATACCCATTAGTATGAAAAGGCAAGTAAAAACTGAGGATATATATATATATATATATATATATATAATCATGAATATAATTAATCATGAGTAATTGATACAAATAAATATAATGATATAATTTTTAGAAAATGATAAAATTGTACTTTTATACACACCAATTACTTATATTCATGATTATATATATAGTATAGATGTGTTTATGTGTAGTAATATTTATTTTTTATATAATATATTTATCTTCATTATAATATCTTAAAATTTATTATAATTATATCAATCGATACTTTGTAAATGATTGCCTTGTTCATATCTAAAGTCATTGATGTATTTTCTTGCAAGGAATTTTGCAGAAGCTAATTTATGGTGACGAGTTTTGGAACATTCGTGAATAGGCATCAAGGTTCTTATTTGAAATGTAGGAGTGTTTTCTATCCAACAAAACATAGACAATCCACTCACAATTAACACATTTACAAGCAACTCAAACCATAACCTTATCATATTTCTGAAGGTAAATATTTTTTCCCCACTTAACTCTATGATTAATTGTTGTTGCTTTCCGATAATCTTTAGTGTTAAAAAGCATCCCTATCTCAAAATTAGGGTCATCCATCTCCCCACTTAGTACGACTCTCGGAAACCCAATTACTTTCTTTCCACAATCTTCACTTTCAGGACTTAGAATGAGAAAAATAATATTCCTCTTATGATTTTTTTTTGTTGATTCATATTGAGTTTTGAAACAATAATCTCGATTCTTTAGAAACTACTCCATTAATTACGAATTATGTAACAACTGATTGTAGATTTTCACTATAGATCTGTACATACGTATAAAAGGAACAAATCATCACTAATTAGTCTTAGTCGGATTTGAATCGTCATTATGTCGCTGTTAGTAAAACTTTCGTAATTAGATTGGGTAAGTTTTATTTATGTTGGAGAGTCATATGAACTTTTAAGTTTTGAATTTTCTGAAAAAAAGGATTCAGTCCTAACAAGTAGTTCATCTTCTTCATTAAATTATGTCAAGTACCTCTTACCTGGCCTTCTCATCTCTCCTTTATTATTATTTCTAGTTTGTTGTTGGTCATCACCCACATCATTCTCTTCATTTCTGAATCCACCATGATAACTTTTTGCTTTTTTAGCTGCAGATATATGTATAGTTTTTTTCACATGCTGAGAACCCAAATCTTCCACTGTATATGCTGTTTGCTTTTCATGTTCTTCCTTATTGGAAAGGGAATCTCTGGTTGATTCTCAACTATGTTTATTTAGCCTTCTCACAGCTAGGGCCAGAGGTAGCAAAGGTTAGTAATGTTCACCCATAAAAAAAAGTACATTGAAGCCCATCCCAAAAAAAGTATATTTCTCCTCTCTTTAACCCATTTTTTTTCCTAAATGGACTTTAGCCCATAGACTATATGACAGCACACAACCTAATCCCCTAATTCATTTCTACTTCACCTCACGTGCAACTTCTGCCTTCCCAAGAACTAAATGACAGTTCTCCTGGCGTCTGCATCTCTCCTAACTTCCCAATGCTATACTTGCTGATTTTAATTCGTTTAAACAAGTCTCTAAGTTCTTGATCTGTTTCCATTAAATTTTGTTCTGAAAAGGGGAAATATTTAGTTTTTATTTGTGTTTAAATGTTTAATTTTAAATTATATTTTCTGAGATTTTGTGTAGATGTTAAATGAAATGGCAACAGTTTCTTTTGTGAAATTTGAGGATCCAAGTTGAATGCTTGGTGTGCTGTTGATCTTGATTTTTTTGTGATGACATTTGGAGTATAATGCCCCCATGTGATGCAGGTCTTCCAGTTAGAATTTAACTACCTGATGGATGAAAATGCATGTTTTGATATTTTTGTAAAATTTGAGTGAATGCATTGATAAAAAAAAATAGTATTAAAATTAAAATTTGTGAAAATTTAACTGCACATGGCACTTTTTACCAATTTAAAAATTTTCATGACAAAAAAACTTAACAAGATTTTTTAACAAAAAGTATTGAGAAAATTATAAAAAATGGCACTTTATGTCATTATTGCCCTAAGTAAAAAAGAATGCTAGTGTAAAAAAATATTGCCTTGTAAAAAACTCATAAATGAAAATGCTAATCAGGTTGTTGGCCATTGCATTTCTAGCTTATCTATTATCATATGAGGAGTTCTATATTCTTGATTTCATTTAACAATATTTGCACCATTTGAAAATGCAGTTGCAACACTATAGGCTTGACGTTATTAGTAATCAAAATTTTCAAAATTTATTAACTATTTATGAATTATATCAAAGATTGATGGAGATAAATAATACATATTCTTACATATAATTTGTTATGATATATACAATATTGAATTGTCAACTTAATTATTGAATCTAACATATTTACTTGAATTAATAGGTTGATTTGCCTTGTTTTGACTTTTTACATTTCCACAACAATAATAACATAACAAACTTTTTAAGCAATGAAATTTGTCAATACAAATCTCTATAACAAGATAGAAAAAGAATTTTTGATAGATTCTATGGCTGTCTATATTGAACTAGAGTTATAAAAAAAATTTGATACTGATACAATAATTAATGAATTTGATGAACACAACTCCAATAGTCCAACCCCAAGTAATAAAAATTCCTAGCTTTGGCCATGCTCACAACAAAGATTAACATTCTCTTCAAAATCCGCAAATTCTTGTTCTACTAATTGTTCTAAGATATGACCATTATCGTCATTACTCATGAAAGTTTTCAACCAAGCTCTGATATTACTTGTTGGGGAAAAAAAATACTCCGATACTACAACAAATCCAAGATCAATCCAATTTTTCCCTACTTGTGATAAAATAGAAAGTTCAAAATAATAGGCTGAAAAATATAACTAAAGTAATAAAATGAACACCGAGATTTTTACGTGGAAAACCTAACTGGGAAAAACAACGAAACCTTATCCAAAAATATCTCCACTATATCAACCATGGAAGTAAACAAACAATGACAATGGTGGATAATCAACAACAATAATAATATGTCATCTTGCAAATACACACTTTAAATATAAGTGGGTAGGAAGGATCTCACCAAACAGGAAGCCAAATAAAAAATCAACTCCAATAGAAATATAGAGCTTGTTGAGAGGAATCCACATGAGAAAATTTCATCAAAAAATTTTGGCTACCAACCGAAGATTAGAAGTTGTAATTGCTATGAAAAATTTCTAGCTCTCTCCTCTCTATTTGGTATCTCTCTCTCTCTCTTACACACACATGTAGCAGAATGGGAATGGCCAACTTGCTTTATTTTTTTTATTAAATTATCCAGTATCTTTCTACTAAAGACTAATTTCGATTCAGCCTAGTCGTGTTCCGCAGAATTTGATTCTTGCTTGGAGGAAGGCTTAACCCAAAACTTTTAAATATGACACTTTCAAAAATGATAGAACTCATGACCTCTGGACAGCTTAGCATGGTACATGTCAACTTGCCCCAAGCTCATGGATGCTTTATTTTATAATAGAAAGGTTGCCAAAATGGAGAAAAACCAGTAGGTATGTTTTCCATTTATTTTTGGCATTTCTCTCTTTTTTTCCTTTTTAATTAGTCAAGGTAGTAGTCCCAAATTAGGTTAACAATACCTACACTCATTGTCATGCCCCACAACCATGTTCTGATGTTCTTTTCTTGAGTCCCTTCCATGAGATCATTAAAAACATTTTCATTATTCAAATGCTGCTTGGAATGCCACTCAATTGCCAAAGGAACTTCATTCTCATTCCCTATTTGATTTTGAATGATTAGATAGATATTTCACAAATTAATAAGGTGGGGCATCCTCATTGTCCTTGAAAAATAGTTCTACCACATTTTCTTAATAGCATACGTGCACATTTCAATCACATCCTGTAATATCCATTTAATAAATTAATGGGCTTATGAAAAACCTAAGAGGGGGGTGAATTAGGTTTTTATCCGATTTTTCAACCTAATTCAATAAAACACCTCTTTGACAACAAATATCAAACACTTGGTGTGCTAGTTGTGTGAGAAATAATGTGTTCAAGTAAAATGCAGAAATTAGAGCAATGAACACAATGATTTATAGTGGTTCGGTTTATCCAACAAAACCTAATCCACTACCTTGAGTTAACTACTCAAGGATTTATCAAATCCCTTCACTAATCAAATAAATGAGATTACAAAAGAGGTTCACCCAATTCATCTTAGGGTTTTACAAATAACCTCTCAACCAATCAAGGCTCACTCAACCCTTGAGTTTTACAACACAACCTTGATTATACAATAATCTCACCACTCTCCTTAGTGAATCCTAACAAAAAAATTCAATTCAAGGTTCACCCAAAGGTTTTACAAACAAACCTTGAATACAAAACAACCTACACAAGGCTCACCCTAACACTTAGGGTTTTATACTACTTGCAACCTTGATACAATTACAATCAATAATAAGAGATAGAAAGTTTGATAGATATCACCTTAATGTGAAGATATATCAATTTGAATCACAATCACCTATTTGAGTAATGGCTTGTCAAGATTGCTCAAAATTCACCTTTGAATATAAAAACCCTTCTTTAATGATTTTAACAAGATTGATGTTTTGAAAGGGTTTTGGAATGTTTCTAAGATGTTATAGGATCAAGATATACAATGTTTTTGCTCAAAAAATCTTCTTAGAAAGAATTCCAAAGGTTTGTTCCCAACGGTAAAAAATGAAGCTGTTGGAAACCCACTCAGGAAGTGCAGTCGACCGCATATCAGACTGGTCGTCCGCACCATCATCCGCAAGCTCACTGGACAACCACCGGATGATGATTTTTCATCCTGCGGTCGACCTCATAGTCGTCCATAGGATGACAGATGAACAAATTTGATAGCACATGCATCCACAAGATAAACTAACTTATGGACGATACCTGGACCACTTTAGGTCGACTGAAACATGTTCATTTGTGTATCAACAATACTCTTAACACACAAATAATGATTTCAATCAACCATATAAGTTATGGTATCAATCCAACAAGAGTTTATGAACCATTTAAGTTTTGAAATCACGATGCATAGTTTTCAAAATACCAAAACATATTTTAACATATTAAAAACATTTTGAAATAACGTTTTAAGTTCATAGAGCAACCTTTAGAAACCATCACTCAATTAGAGATAGAACTAGAGATCAAAATATATAACTCTAAAACTAAACATCTAGTTCCTATCTAATCCAATAAAAGCTTGTCTTCAAATGTTGATAGTCTTGACTTGTATACTTCCTTAAAGACTTGAAATCTTGTTGTTACATGGATTAGATCATGAATCCAAAAACTCTATCACTTGTACAAATAGGATATTAGTCCTCATCAATGTTTGTCATTAATCAAAATTAAGACATTAAAAGCTTTAGGGCTTTCAGCTTAATTAATTAAATAACCCGACCCAATATGATTTATTATCTCATATATAAATAGACAAAGGTTAACATAATTAATTATTTTTTCCCTCTTAATCACGAATTCCGAGGTAAATTCTTCTACTTTTCAGGCATGGTAGCCACCATCGGCGCCACCATATGGTTGGCCGGCGGCGGCGGCAGCAATAAGTCAAAAATCATTTTTTAAAAAAAAAATCCTTCCACCATCTAGTCTCCTATATTCCAATAGATTTTTTTTTTTATTTTGGGTTAGCAGAAGATGGGGGAAGGGGGCGGCAAAGGGAGGAAGAAGAAAGGGGAGGAGGGAGGAGGGAGGAAGAAGGAAGGGAGAATCTGAGAAAAAGATGAGAAGGAAAAAAAAACAGAGAGAAACCGAGAAAGGGCCGGCAGAGGAAAAAAAACGAGAGAGATGAGGGAGAGAAGAAGAAGAAGGAGAAGAGGAAGAGAGAAGAGAAGAAGAAGGGAGAAGAAAGGAAGAAAAGGGAGGTGGGCAGCCATGGGGAAGGAGGAAGAGGAAGAAGGGAGAAGAAGAATAGAAGGAGAAAAGAAGAAGGGAGAAGAGGAAAGAGGGAAGAGGGAGAAGAGAGGAAGAGGTGGGGGCAGCGGCGATTGAGGCAGTGGGAAGAGGGGGCAGTGGCGGTAGCGGCTGGAGTGGGAAGAAAAGGGGTGGCGGCTAGGGTTAGGAAAGGAAGAAGAAGAGATGAAAAATTATGGTTTTTGGGATAGAGAGATATTTTAGTAATTTTTTCAAAAACTTATTCATTTTTACAAATAAGCCTTTAAGGTTTACAAATCCTAAAATTCCCTCAATTTCATATACTGAATTTACAGATTTACCCACAAATGTTTTATGATTTTCAAATTAGTCCCCAATCTTTTTAGAATTTTCAATTTGACCACAAACTTCTTAAGAATAATATTTTTACCCAAATTTTTTATAAATTCCCTTTTTATACCACAAGACTTATTTAAATTCTGTTTCAACCCATATTTTCAAAAAATTTGTTTTTAGTCCCCAAATTTTTGAAAATTACAGTTTGACCCCTAAATTATTCTAAAATTACAATTTGATCCCAAACTTTTCCAAACTCGAAAATTACCTTTTTTTCTTATTCCAAAAGTGTTCCCTAACCTTTTCAAAATGCCAAATATTTTCTTTAACTTTTCAAAAAGCCATTCTTTTCCTTTTTAATAGATTATTTATTTATTTAAAACGAATTATTTAGTTTAGCCTTTCAAAGTTCTAATTTATTGAATACTTTCAATATAGAAAACAAAGACTTAGGGAGCTAGTTATTCCACGCAACTTAGCACGCATTTATATCTGCATTTGAGGTGGGAGTTCTAACCTTCTTTGATTATTATATCTTTATATTTATATGTTATATGTGTTATTTATTCCATGATTAATTGTGCACTTTTAAATTCTATTATGATATGTGTACAATGATTTTATAAATGCGTATATGAATGTCCATTGCATATGTCATCAAAATCAAACAACAGGGTCTTAGGTCCGATAAAACAAGAACTTATGTCCGACGAAACAGGGGTTTTAGCTCGAATTAAACAGGAGTCTTTGACTCAATGAAATTCTTTGACTATCTATATTATTATGATATTTACAATGTGAAATCCTTGTAAAATGTCATACTTTAATCCCACTAAGTACTTTGTACTTAACCTATGTATTATGTTTTTCTGAAATCATTTACAAGCTGATGGGTTGCGATATAGGGACAGAGGATGACCGACTATTTATGAAATTTTGAATTTGGTTTAATTATGTTTTCGTTTTCGAACTATGAATATTTATGTTTATGTTTTAGTTTTATTTTATATAAATAATTTTATTTTGGCAACGATTGTTTTGGATTCAAATTTATAATTTGAAATTTTGGGATTTTGATTCATGATTTGGGAAATTTGACTATTTTAAATTTGATATATTCTTTAACTTGGCTATTATATTATATTTTCTATTTTGAATATTTTTTTTTGGGAAATATGGGATGTTACACATCATCATCACCTGACAAGAATTTTCATGCCTCTATACAAGAAGTTCCGGCAACCTTCCAATAGTGCCCAACATAAGTGTCATAACCCAAGTAGTATGCCAAGTTATCCAAGCTGGTAATTGACATCACATCTATTGAACACAACTCAACCATTATAACTTGAATGTCCACCGACATATTTTTTGTGGTCCTTTTTCTGAACTATTTCACCTCCATGATTAATTCTTAGACTAAACAAACCTTAACCAGGTTCTGCAAAATGACAAAAAACACACACACAAAAAA
Source organism: Apocynum venetum (assembly GCA_019593545.1). Classification (NCBI taxonomy): domain Eukaryota; kingdom Viridiplantae; phylum Streptophyta; class Magnoliopsida; order Gentianales; family Apocynaceae; genus Apocynum; species Apocynum venetum. The sequence continues at coordinate 3,612,487 of SRSM01000149.1, forward strand.
GAGAAGAATATTAAAAGTGAGACAAGCTAGGCACCTGAAGCACAAAATATCGACATAAAGAAAAGAGATTACAAGAGATAACTGAATCCTATCTATTATAAGAGAAGAATACTCAGTCTAAACTCTGATATGTTGAAAGCAACTAAGAATTTGCCAAAGTTTTTCTATGTAATAATATTCCAGTATAACAAAATAACGTAACTACCCTAGATAATTAAACTAAAATAAGGTGTGGACAAAATTTTCAGGAATGCAAGCACTGAGTCTTTCTGCTTCGTAGAATCGACCCAAACTTTATATTTTGAAAATCATGTTTCTACCATGCGTGAGAAAGTGGAAACAAAGTCAACTATTTGAAATCCATTTTACATGTATTCAAAATCATCATTACATTTGAAAGTAGAAAAAGGGAATTTTAATTCCTTCTCTATTTAGTCTATTCTATAATGAATGTCTTTGACCCAAAGAAGTTCCTTTTACCTTATTATCCTTTGTTATAAATTAATTTAGTTCTTTGTTCTATTGATTCGTTCAATTTACACATGTTTTAAAAGTTTGAGGGAATGATACAGAAATGCTGAATTTAAATATTTAATTTCCCTCTTACATGTGTATCAAACACAAATTTTCAATAACATCTTCCCAATATATTCATTGTTTACAAAAAGATAATCCTAAGTTGAAAAATACTTCTGCTCAAATAAACTTAATAAATTTTGTAAATAATCCACAGCACTTCTCCATTCAGAAAGTTTGTATATTTATTCTATAAGTACCCAACAACTTTTCTTTGAGGTATTAAAAAAGCTTAAAGATGGGGACTAACAAATACCGACAACCATACGTGGAGACCAGGACATTTTTACAAAACTTCATTACCACAAAGACCATCTCAAATAATATAAGGAAGGAGTTGTTCACGTTCACTAGTATCAGACTTATGGTATTTGTGTTAATTCGGTGTAAATTTGTTTATATTATGGAAAAATTATTAATTTAAATAAAATATAATTAATAAGTGAAAATTATTCAAAAATAATTTAAACACTCAAACTATCATTTTTATAATTAAACATAACTAAATCTTAATAAAATTTTATTATTTTTAAATTTAATTTAAAAGTTTATTGTTAAGTAAGGATTGAATGGATAAATTTACTATTCAAATTTTATAAAGTTAAAAGAAATTTTCTTTTGATAAGTTAAAAACAAAATAACTTTTTTATAAGTGAAATAAGTTTGAAACCTAATCTTTCATTTTTAATTTGATTTGAATAAAAATCATTTGTCAATAAACTGTCTCGTTATAATTATGTCGTGTGTCGTATTAATTGACTTCCCTAAAATAATCTATGAAAAGGACAAGCGAAGGTATCGATTAGCGACATTTTCCCTACAAATTTCTCACCATATTCTTTCTTTTGTTTTTTTTTTAGGAAATTTCTCACCATATTCCGAGACTCCATTTTCTGGCCCTCGAAGATACATATTCTGTTAGCCTCTTCGCAAAGAAATTTTGTCGTTGAACACTTCACTTAGAAAAGGGAAGCTAAGATTTTCCTGGATTATTCGCAGACTAATAACATTGTTGAATAAATGGCATACAAACTTCATATTTTAACAGTAGGTTGGAAAAAAGCCTAAGCTACTAAATGGGACTCGGGAGTGGGATTTTCTTTTCTTATTCTTTCTAAACTGTCTTCAACACTATGGTTTTGTTATACTTACAAATGTTATACCAAAATTGCCCATCAGTGGTTTGCTGACCTGGTAGAATTGTGGTACTTAGTAAACAAAGGGACCTACTTGGTTTACTCGAAAAAAGATCCGAGGACAAAAAATTTCAAAAAACAAAAATGTTCGAGAGCTTGAATGGACCAAGAAAAAATGAAAAGGGATTAAAGAGGGAATTTTGCTGAATCTGATCTACCCAGGATAGATTTTTCATTATGTCTTTCAGGCGCTCGATCCGTGGGAAGATCAAACCATGGTAGGAACAAATGAACAATCTCTTGTGATTTTTCCCTTCTTTTGTCCAATTATATTAAGTTCTTATGGAACTAAACAAGCAACTTTTCATTGATATCTAAAATGACTATTTAAACAAAATTCTTTAGGGATTTCTCAAAATAACATGGATTTGAGCAATCTTAGGGATGTATTCAATTGATACTTTTAATGATTTTTATAGACTTTGTTAAGTATTTGATTTTTATGAATTTTGTAGAATTCTAAAGTGATTTTTATATATATTTATTAGGAGTCTAGGAAATCCCATTAAGATTTTCATTAATGATTGTTTTCATTAATTTTTGGATTTTTTGAAACTTTTGCAGATTTTCATTTTAAAAGTAACAAATAAATTTTACACAATATATAATATTCAAGCTCAAACTTTCTAAATATCAACTCACAAGTTCAATATGTGATTTTTATGGATAACGTTACATGTACATAGGAATTGAAAAAATCTACAAAGAAAGCTAACAAAATTACAAACGGATTACACAGAAGAAAACTTAGGAAACAATCCAGATAGTCTATTGTGCGATAATTTCAAGATTCCCAAGTTGGAAAGATTTGTAATTGTATTAGGAATGGAACTAGAGAAACTATTATGAGAGAAGTCCAAAGTTTGCAAGGATACCATTTGGCCAATTGTCTCCGGAATTGGTCCTTCCAATTTGTTATGTGCTATGGATAGAGACCTTAACTTCTTCAAGTCTCCAATTGTATTAGGAAGTTCACCTGTGAAGTTATTCCTAGATAAGTCCATAGCTTGAGCAATGGTCAAATTACCAATATTTGGAGGCAAAGAACCACTCAGGAAATTTGAGGACAAGTCAAGCCAATAAAGACCTTTGAGATTCCATAAGCTTTTAGGTACGGTGGAATATAATTGGTTTGAATTCAAGAAAAAGTACGTTAAAGAAGTGGCATTGCCTATGCAATCTGGAATAGACTCAATTATTTGGTTTCGACTGAAATCTGCATCCATCAAACTCTTCATTTCACAGAGAAGGTCAAGATTGCCCCTGCTTATGTTATTATCAAGAACATAAAGCTCTTGAAGATTTTTCAAATTTCTGAAGGAATTTGGGACTGATCCGATCAAGTGATTTCCGGCTACACTAAACGAAACTAAATTAGTTAAATTGCCAATAGTGTTTGGAATAGAACCTGTAAATTCGTTCGCATGTAGCAATAAATCAGTAAGTTTGGAAGCATTTGAAATGGATTTTGGTATAACACCCGAAATTCTATTTTGCCCAAGATAAAGTCTTTCTAAGTTGGGAGGAATAAACGGTGGAAGATTTCCTGAAAATTGATTTCTATAAAGTGAAATCACTCTGGCTTTGGAGAGGTTGAAGATGACTGATGGTGAACCAGTTAAGTTATTTCCTTCAAGAAAAATATCCTCCAGATTTTGTAGATTCTTGAACTCATTGGGAATTATACCTGCCAAGATAGAGCATGTACCAAATATTATAACTAAAGAGTAAAGAATGTGCATTGAGAGAAGCCATCAAATATTTGTTCTAGTATAGCTTATTGCTTCCAGAAAAAAAGGAATTAAATGGAGAAGAATTGACTCCTAGTCATTTTTGGATGAAATTTGATGTTTGGGTTTTATCTAATTTACCTGTTAAATTGTTGTAACGAAGCACTAATATTTTTAGAGCTGTTAAATTGCCCATCTCTTTGGGAATTAGACCTGCCAATAAAACAAAACACAGCACAATAATGCAACATTAAATTTTTTCTCAAAGTATATAACAACAATCAAACACATAAAATCAATCATTTTTTAGTTTTGGGGAAAAATATTTATTATTAGAATAAGAGATTTTCGTTCAAGGTGCTATTATGCATTGGTTGTTTTGTTCATTGACAACTATGCCCTTCGGATTAGCTAAATTTGTTCATTTCGAAAACCTCTCGATTTTATTTAGCAAAAACAAAAACAAAAAAAAAAACTCAATTTAGGAAAATTGTTTTGGTAAACGTAGCATTCAGGATCAAATGTATTGAAAAGTTGTATCATATATATACGGAAATTCTTATATGTATTGCGAGTTTAAAAAATTATACCCTTTTAAAAGGTAAATGCAATGCATATAATACAACTTCTTGATTAATTATAACAACTAAATTCACTTAAAATCTTTTATAATAATCTTTTATGATTATGGAGTTATTAGGAGGTTGGCAATTGGCATTGGCCTCAAAATGCTCGAGTATATCCTACTTCCCAGAGAAAGATATCATAACTTTATATATATATATATATATATATAAATTAATATATGTGCGCGCACTCACGCACGGGCATTATATAAATAAAATTAAACCAAGTAAAATAATTAATTTTGAGCAAAGCAAGGAAATGATATTTCCTTTTCTTTTTTAAAGGATAGATTTTTTAGAAGAAAAAAACGCATGCACCAAAAGCTTTCTTAGTTGCTTCTTATAAAGAGACTTGGAATAAAATATATTATCCAACCTTCTTGGGTGGCTTTGAAAAACAAATTTATGATTTCTATAAAACATTTATCAAAATAATTATTTTACCTCTAAAATGCCTATCACATTTAAATTTTAAATTTTCTTCCAACCTCACATATGGTATTCACATAAATAATAAATTTTTATTACTTTTTAATTAAAAATATAATCTAAAACAATTTATTAATTATTATTTAAATATTTTATACTATTATCAATTATATAACACCTACAAAATATCGTATCAAATTTTTAATAAAAAAAACTTATTCACACACAAAACACTATTCTCATTTAAAAACCAAAACAAAAAATAATTTTCAAAGTGTCGTTCCAAATTGGGGTTTTAAGTATTTACCTCTCAAACTATTGTAGGAAAGATCTAGCTGCTCAAGCATCTTCATTTTCCCAATCTCCTTAGGTATGACTCCATCAAATCGATTCTGGAAAAACCCCAGAATCTTCAGCTCTGAACATCGTGATAAATTCCTTGGTAACTCACCTTCTAGATTGTTCACTGATAGGTCGAGCAATTTCAGCCTTTGAAGTCTAAAACAGGTGTGAGTTGGAAGAGCACCAGAAAAGTTATTCCATCCCAATTGCATATTTTCTAAAGTTGAGATGTTGAATATTTCCAATGGCAAAGAACCCGAAAGCTCGTTAGTCGTAAAATCCAATGATTTCAATCTATCAACATTTCCTATCTCTGCTGGAATTTTCCCCTTCAGAGAATTTGCCGACAAGGACAGTACTTCTAGCTTTGATGCGTTGAATATAACACGTGGAATAAAACCAGAGAAATTATTGTGATCAAGTCTTAGGACTCGAAGTTCACTTAGTGAACCAAGCCAACTTGGAAGTTCACCATTGAGAATGTTGCCATGAAAATTGAGTACTCTTAATCTGGATAAAGGAGATAAATCATGGGACAAATTGCCATGGAAAACATTGTTACTCAAGTCGAGAGAAACCAGAAACGTTAGATTCTTGACCTGAGGAGGTATAACTCCGGTCAAACCCATGTTGGAAATATTCAAGGAAATTACTCTTTGGCGTTTGGAATCACAGGTGACTCCAAACCAATCACATACTGAGGACGCAATGGACCAGTTGTTTGATAAGAAATGGTGAGGATCTGAAGTTATATGAGATTTCAATCCAAGAAGAGAGGACTGATCTGTGGAGATATCATGCTCTGTTGTTTTCATGGACAAACAAGGTGCTAGTTGAAGCAGCAATAATAACACAAGTGAGATTGCAAAGTTATAATTAAGATAATAATTCTCCATAACTTTGTACAATAATTATATGATTCGAGTGTTTTATATCTATATATATATATATATATATATATACACATATGACTTTTGCAGATTGTGTTAGTGTGAAATTCACCAAGACTTGTAAAATATGATCACGGGTCCTCAACTACCAAATCCATTGTTTCTAATATGTTTTAGTCTTTCGTATCTGCACGTTTATGAGTCCCATTGGTGGCGTTTTCCCTTATGTACTTGATTATGAAGACATCAAAATGATATTTATAGCACTTGAAAGTTGATAATTTAGAAATTTGTACTTACAGATGGGAGGCTGGGCCAAAGTCAAAGTCAGTTGCTGCGTGTTATAAGGGCACCATGGTGGTATGAAAGTGTACAAAAGTCAACAGGATTTTCACCCTAGAGGAAGTTCCCCCTGGTATGTAGTGGTATTTTTTGTCTAGTTTTTTTGGAAATTTAGACAAACTAATTGAGAAGAGAGACCATTCTTTTCTTCTATACTGACCAATACCACATGTCTGAAGATCTGATATTATGTGACAGTACATCTCCAAAGCCTAAAAAATGAAAGGGAAAGAAAAGAAAAAATATCAGATAGTATCGTGTAAAGTCACAATCCTATCATAACTAATAGAAGTAAGATTACATTAATTTGGGTTTCATATTGTTTAAGAAGCTCCTTCCATATTGATATATACACCGACAGTATTTTGCTTTTGTTACTTTCTAATGGATGATTTAAAAACCTACAAGGAAGCATTTACAATTTGAATATACCTGAATTTTAGTTGGATTATTCTGTCCTCATGCACATGAGGTATGTGCAAATGATAGGATTTTTGCTTGATTTGGACAATGCAGATTCAAACCACACTCAGATACTAGTTTCTAAAGAATCTGAAGGCCTGAAATAACATTAAAATATCCTTACGCCCATGATCTTGTTTTAGGATAGTGTTATTTTCCTTTAGTTTATGGTGCTTGCGCATAAGATGTTTTAATACATTGCACGACACGCCTTTCTTCATAAAAAAATTTTCTTCTTTTATGTAAAATGGTGGTACTCTGCTTTCCACAATGTCACTGCCATGGTTGGAGCAATTAATTGAAGCAAATAATATTGACAAACCTTTGTGTATAAATTCAGAGGACCTGGGGTGACAGTGCTTGTCATATCAACATAGGGTACTAATCAGAAATCCAAATTCACATATTTAGTATCATGTTGACTCAGAGCAAAACATCAAAAAAGAATGAAAGTTGAGATTCTTTTATCTAATCTGTGAAAATTACCAATCAAGAGCAAAGCAAAGCAAGCTACTGGCGGCTGTTTCGTGGTGCAAGAAGGGACGGGTGGTAGACGGTGGAGCACGGCAGAGCTTGGTGAGATAGGAGGGGCAGTGGTGGACCGTGGAGGGCAGCGGCGGATCGTGGATATCGGTGGCTAGAGCACAGTCGGACAATAGACTTTGAAGAGGTCAAATTTGCAAAAAAAAAAAAAAGGTGTCAGCGTTCTTTGAATTCTTCTATTGTCGTCAAAAATATTTCGTCAAAATTTTAGCCCATTCACACTTTCTCAATTGACTATAAATAAAGGACCTTTTGTCTATTGAAATTATCCTTGAAGAGCGATTGTAGTATATCAATCAAGGTTTTATTTTTTGAATTTAAACAATTGAAAAAATTAACCAAAGATTGTCTTCAATGATATAGTATTGGACATTTTGTTATCTAAAAGAGTACAATATACAAATATGCTGTGGAAGTAAGAATGTTCCCTATTTCTTGAATCTCTCTGTTTATAAGATGCTATCCTCTGCTGCAGATGAGTGCATATGGGTATAGGGATATACTCTTTCTTTCTTTTTTTTCTTAGTTTTCTGTTTATCTACTCTTTATATGGTTGTTGTTGCCGTGGTGCATCTTTATGGTTTCCCAGCAGCACCTTAGAGGAGAGGAGAAAGATAAGTTCACAATGTTGTTGTCATGTCAGAATGTGCATCTGGCAGATGCCAAGAGGTTTACATAAGTAAGATGAGTGAAACATTTCTTTATTTTCAATTTTCATACTTTAAGGTATGATTTCTTCATTTGTTTTATTTTCACAGGACTTTTCTGTGTTCTCTACATGGGTTTTTTTTTCACCCCCATACTTGTTTTTTTTTTCTTTTTTTTTTTTTGCTTTTTTTCTTCTCTTTTTTAGACTCTTTTTTTTATTAAAAAAAATGTGCTGGTTTGATTTTGTGGTGTTTCAATTTGTTTCCCTTTTTGAGTTAAATTGACTATGGAATTGCTTTTTAGTACAGTATTGCTAGACTGAAATTTGAGATGTATGTATGGATTGTTGGAATATTTTGAATGAATTAATGAATTATTTCTTGTAATCCCTCTTTCAATAATTTCTTTTTTAGCCTATGTAACTTCGTTGTTCCTCACTTTTACTAAAAAGTTGATATATTTCTCTATTTTTATTTTTAATTTTCAAGCTACTATATTATTTTCTCTATTATTATTTTGAACAAGGAACACTTCCCTTCCTATCAAGATAAAAGATAGAGCACTTATCTCATTGTGAAGCTCGAATTTTGGCAAAATGAGTGATGGTCCAATAAAATAACATGGAATTCAATTGCTCCTATACTCATTAAAAATTGATGTGTCATAGAATAATAACATGGAATTCAATTTCCATTTATAAAACTCCAAAAGTATTCCAATGTGTCAATCTACAGGAACAAAGAATATCAACCAAATACTGAATTATATTGCGTCACCATTTTATTTAAACAAAACAAAATTACAAAGAATAACACTACGTTTATAGTTTTCAGGTAGACTTTGAGCTAGTCTCCAAAAATCAGTATTAGCTAATATTAATATAACTTCTATTTCTCGATAAAGACACCTATACGGAGTATAGAATCAAACCAAGGCATCAAACCATAGAAATAAGGATATTAAGTTCTAACTACTAATTGATTACATTGAATCTAATTTGGATTCAATTTCAAGATGTTCTTTCTCGTACGAGACACATATCCTTTTATAGAAATCTACCTTTGGAACCCTTTAGCACTCAAGAAATGGGTTAACAACTATTTTACACCCATAAAACAATAAGTAATTTGTGCTAAATATTCGTGTGGAATTGTAAAGGGACTCAAATCAATCTATCTCAATGAGAATAAGATAGTTACAACTCAATTTCGCATTAGCAAAATTCTGCAGTACTATTTCATCTTTGCAGCGCTTTCAAGTTTCAACTCTCACCATATTTGTATCCCTTGAAGTTGTTGTTCACATGGAGTTGGAATCACTTCAATTGGACCTTTTTACACTGAGATATGCCCAGAATACCAACAGGTGGTCATTTCATCTTTGCAGCTTTGTTTGGCCACTTTAGATACAGGATTAGACTTTGAACTCCTATAAACGTTATATCCCTTCAAGTGGATATTCACATGGAGTGGAAATCACCTCAATTGAACCTTTCTACACATAGATATGCTTAGAATACAAGGGATGGTCATTTCGTACGAAAATTTCAACTTGAGACCAAAATTACTTATTTTTCCCTTGATCTCCACCATCATAAAAATAATACAAAATATCTTTCTCCAACACTTGGACACAAAAGATAACATTTTTTTTTTATTCTTCTACTAAAATAATAGATCTTAGAAGGTACGTTGGCAAAGACTCCCCATGAAACTAAAATTCTATGCATGGATTGAACAAAATCCCTCTACGTACGACTGACAAATTAAAAAGAAAAGAAAAGTAGAAGAATAATGAATATTAGAATAATAGATCTAGAGGAAGATTGGGGAATAGAAATAGTTCATTGTCAATAGTGCCCCTCATAATTTGAGTTAGTAATGGTTACACAAGGTCGATTCTTCCTTGAGGCAACCACCTCAGGCCTTGGAAGTTTAGGGGTTCAATATTTTTCTAAAACCTAGTTAATTTTCTACATGGTTCAAAATATTATTAGATTTTTCTTAATGTTGTAATATTTATTACAATGAGGGAGAAATTGGAGTCTAGACTATTATACTTTAGATCGTAAATATTTGATTAGAGGTTTCAAAAAATGCAAGATGTATAGTGTTCAAGTAAAATTTAAATTTATTATTCAATATATTATGAAGCTTTATATGTTAATTTTCAAAAAATATAATAGTCTATTTTTTAAAGTTCATCTCATGCATTATCGACCATAGAATTGATCCTGCCCTTACATAACAAAATATATTGACGGAAGGACCTAAGTCACAAAATAATAAAAAAAAAAGTAAAGGGATTGAAATAGATAAAAACAATGATAAAGAACCTAAGCCACCAATGAAAAATGTTCAAGGACAAAGTAACAGCTAGACAATTTCTTGTTGCTTTTGAGGGCTGCTTGTAGGTTATATTATCCAACTAAACTGTTTTAAGTGTTTCTTCTTGGAGTTTGATGATACTTTCTAAACTACTCTGGCCCAGTTGATAGCCCTCCAAATGTTGTGGAAAACTCACCTACCATAGAAGGTCTGAAATTTCTTACCCTTGCATCAGATGATTGGATTGTTTATATCAATATTTTGTAATCTTCAAATTTACTTTGGATGTGTTGTACATATTCCTAAAAAAGCATTGAAGGCATCCATGATCTTTTGTTGGCATGACAGACAAAATTCAAAGAATTCATCTTTACATTCTTGACGCAAAGTGATTTTGCATACTTTCCAATTATTGATAGAAGAAAATTTTCCAAAACCATCTTCCTTACAAGAAAAAAAAAACATCTTTCAAGGCAAATTGATCTATTTTTCCGTAGTGCAGTTTCTTTCCATTTCTTGTACATCAATAGATCCACTTTGCCCAACAATAGAAATAATTAAGTCTTAACTTGAACTTCTTATAAAGTAAGCCTTGAGATAGGTTATTGAATGTTGAAGTCTCTTTAGCATTAATATTTTTATTGTCTCTTTTTTTCTTTACCTATATCCCAATTTCTTGCTACACTATATTTCAATTTCTCTCAAAATTGTATGTGTATATATATAAGCTTCATAACTAGCACCTAGACTTTCTCCATTTAAAAGCTATAGAGATCTATAATAGAATGAAGTGGGAAAAAATCAAAACTTATCTCAGCTTTACTAATAAAAAGAAAAAAGAAAAAAGACATAGTATTGATAGATCAAGATTTGACAAAGGTTTTTCATTACCTAAAAGCTTTATCTCCAGAAAGTTAGATTTAATAAAAGAAAAAAGTTTAAAATTTAGATATTTATAACTTACAATAGCTATGATTGGACTTTTTTTAAATTATGAAATTATAGGGGCTTGAGTCAATCAATATCTTAATTAAAAATTTATATATAAAAAGAAACTTTAATTGGGTACTTAATTGTCAAAATTGACTGATACCAAAATTTGGGGAGGCAAATTAGCATTAAGGAAAAAAGATTCAAAACGTATTAATGGCTTCTAAAAAATTTGTTTATGGCTGTCCAAATTTATTTGATGGAATCCAAAATCGGCATTCAATTGCCCAAATTAAAATTGCAAGTACCCTAATTGTCAAACGGGCAATGGTACAAGTCTACAAGGGCCTTTTGAAATTAAATCCTGTTTTAAATTATTAGAAGACTACCTTGTCATTTATATACGTAACTAGACTAAAATAGTTAACCAGAGACAACTCAATCAGTTTTGAGAGCTCTCTTAAAATTGGAGTTATATACTTTTTTTAGCATTAATCTAAACCGTGAAAGTCCTATGTGCTCATTTAGCTATGTTTTTTATGTCATAAAAAAATACTATTTTTTTTTTAGAAAGTAAAAATAGTATTTATGATATGATGAAATATCTAGCCCAATAAGAGAACCTAATAAAATTAAGTATTAATTTTCTAGATAAGGTCTAAATTCAAGTTATCTGGAAATACAAAAACAAGACCTCATCTAGAAAGTAAATTAAACCTAGTTCTACTAATTATACTACGCTTAGCCTTCATAAACCTTTGGAACATTATCCATTCCGATTGATTAATTAAGATTCTCAATGATAATTTTCCGTAAAACTTTTTGTAGCATTTTCAATAGTACAATGTCAATGTCGAAAGTCATATGTCATATCAGTAAAAATGATAGTGTTTTTATTTTTGTATCTCCAATACACAAAATATTAACTCAATGTCATGTTGACGTGTGTTTTGGTATTGTCAAAAAAAATCATCTTTTAACATAGTATTTGATATGCTGATTTAAAAAAAAGACTAAACTTTTTTTTTGGAAAAAGCAATAAAATTTCACCAAGTGTGTTCGTAAGTTACTACTCCATATGTGGTGGTCTGTGTGTTTGCTATAAAATGTTATTAATTGAGTAAATATTTGGTCTTTATCTTCACTGAAAATCAAGGCTTCATAGTGTTCTTTTTTTTTTCGTAATGTATTTTTTTTTCAATTTCAATTGAAGGATTTTTCTTCTTGAAGAATCAAGTTTTGAAATCAGCAAGTTGTATTTCCCTTTCCTTGTTTGGAGCTAATTTATTCTTCTTTATAATTTGGAGAGGGACAGATTAATTATATTATGCTGAATGAGTTTCTCTAGGAAAAATAGTGTGTGTTTCTTTCATTGGTTTTTTTCTTGGGTAATGAAACTTTTTTTAAAAAAAAATTATTATAAATAGAAACTGTTGTTTATTTGAAAGAATCAAATGATAAGTAGAATTATACTGGGTTATTGACTATATTCATTGACAGATGATTTTAGTTTGACAGTGTTAAGTTACATGACATGATTATGACATTAATGATTACTCCAATAATTTATTGACATTTGACATAATAACTTTCACATTGTCAATTATAGCATCTGGAGTGCTGTTTACACCATCTCAATACACATGTCAATATCAAAAAAAGTTATGTGTTGTATATTTCAAAGGCAAAAGGGGTCATCAAATTTCTGTCCAATGCAAAATGTTCATGAGATAATGTAATGTGACTGTATCATGCATCCTCTTTGACACCTTGACTCAACCATTATATAGCATAAACAATATTATTTTTTAATAAATTAATCAATTATGCAAATAACACGTGTATAATGTAACTGATCTGTTGACATTATGTATTGAAAATAATTTTTAAAATTGAATGTCAAGTTAATTGACATTCATTTTACGTGAATTAACACTCTAATTATTAATTACCACGTGTTATACTTTTTTTTACATTTAAGATTGTTACATTGAAAATGCTATTATATATAATGGTTTTTGTTTTCTTTTTCTCTTCGTTTCTTATCTCTTCTTCTCAAAAGAAGTAGAATAACATTTGCTACATATGAATCTTCTTCTATGCAACAATCATCTAAAATATCACAATTAATAATATTTCCTTAGCATGGCAGCTCTTCATAGGTAAAGCGCATTAGAAGTACTACAAAATGTGAAACCGACAATTAGAGACACACCTAACTCTGGACAATACCGAAAATATTACATATTCTTCTTCCTTTAATAATTTAAGCCACAGAGATGTAAAGTTGTAAATTAACCCTGCCATGATCATTGGTGATGGAGCTTTTATCTTTTCTTATTGAATTTTAGTTGTTTCGTGAACACCATCTTTTTGTAGGTTATATGGTATCAACGGGGCCAAAATAATAGGAAACAAGTTGACCTGCATGGCCAATTTGTTATACAATATTATTTATTTTATAGATTTTGTTCAAATTTCTTTTAAAAAGAAAATATAATTTTTTAATGCATGTTTTATAAGATAAACCAAAAATTAATGCTTTTGGGCTAAATGATGTGCATGCTTATTTTTTTTTTTAGCCATAAGAAACTTTACGAAAAATGTTTAATTATGTTCATCTGTTTTATTTTTTTTTTTGGGGAGGAAAATTATGTTCATCTAAAAATTGAAAATTTTATGTTCTTTTAAAATTTTTACTACATTCATAATTTATTAAATATCAATCCCTTGTCAAAAATAAAATGCAAACTATCAATCCCATTTATAATAAAAATAATAATAACTAAAAATAATAATAATAACTCAGTTATGAGTCAACGTTCAATTTTTTAAGCATGGGCAATAATTAATCAATTTAAAATAAGCCAACTTTTAAGGGGTTAAGTAAAAAATTAGTTCATGAGTTTATATAAATCATACGTTTTGTAAGTTAATTACACATAATTTAAAAAATTATTTCAAAATTTCTTGAGTTTTGTGAACCCTGAAAATTACACATTTATAAGTTGATTTATTAGTGTAGATTAAGAAAGTAGATTAAATAAGTATTAATGAAGAATAAAAATAACATCCACAAAGATATAAGGGAACTGAATCCCAAACAAAACAAAACCTTCTATGAAATCTCATTTACACCGAAAAAGAAATACAGGAAGAACGCTCCTAGAGACTAATCTGTCAGTAAATAGTTAACAATGGCTGATACTGAGAGATATCTCTAGAGTCCGGGCAAAAAATCAAGAGGTGAACAGAGTTATCCTCCAACTCAATTGGCAAAAATCTAGAGAAGTGCAAATATGATGAATAGAAAATATAAATTTTGAATAAAAAGTAGTTAATTAATTATAGTAGATGGTTTTAAATGGATAAACAATTGGTTTTATTTATTTGAATGAATTTGTTAGATTTTTTTTAATCTAAAAAAAAAAATTACATCGTGACACCTAATGATGGGTGTGATTTTTTTTTATTCATTTTATGCATTTAATGATACTGAAGTAGACATCCAACGGTTACTACCTATGCCTATTTGACCGGGTGAGATAGAAAAATATTCGGTTGTCGGAAATGGAGTTGAAATACCAGAGTTTTAATACCTATGGGGATGGAGAAGGGGATGAAAAAATTGTAATATCGAATGGATATTCTCTGTGACTGTCCGTATATAATTTTTAATATATATATATTTTTTAAAAATATATAAATGTTATATAAACTATTTAATTATTTTTGTATATATTCATTTACTATTAATATCAAATATGGGGAAAAGTACAATTTTTAATAAAAATAATTTTTTTAAAAAAAACTACTTAAGAACTTTTGTATTAAAATAAACTAATTAATATCCATGGAAACCATTTGTTTGTTTGCTTCATGAATTATCATGTTTTAGATGCTAAATTTCATTATTATTTTATTTATTTACAAAGCTACATTGTTTTATACATATTTAAAATTAAAATAATAGTATTCATCAATAATATATTATTATCAAAAAACATATTCACAATATTCTTCCAAATAAATTACATTTATTATCTCATAATATTAAATAACAAAATATACAATGCATATAATATTTTTTAAAAATTACATTTATGCTCCCAAAATGAAAGACATCATTCATATTTTGTGTAGTTTGCTCACATTCTTCATCCAAATGACTTATTTTCCAACTTCATCATAAAATTGCAAACATGGTCATTTAAAGTAGATGTATCTACATTATATTTTGCTCGTTCATCTTTGAATTTATTCCATAAATTGAGTATTTCTCTTTGCACAATTCTACAATGATGTGTATCAATAGGTAATTGTATGTCATCCAATGTCGTTTTTCTCAATCCATACTTTATAAATTTTATTTAATTTTCTCGATTTCTAGATAAAAATTATAACGAACAACATTGTGTATTACAATTTCACCTGACACATATATAACAAACTTTTAATCTCTTACCTCTTCTCTTTTTCGCATAAAAACTTTTATCGAGTTCAGGTAGATGTTTTTGGAAACATGATATTCACCATGAAATCGAACCTTGGCTTCCATAATAATTCTAATATCCTCCGAAATTTCTCTTGACATTAGTAACCTCTTTCGCTCTAGTATCATGTAATATATTTTTTTCAACTAATTAATAGGAAATGATAGATAATATTTTTCTATTTCAAGAAGGTTATTATTATCCATACTTCTTAAAAAGAATAAAGGAGATGAAGAAGAAGAAATGATAAGTAAACAAAGAATTTGAATGATATAAAGAAGTAGTTGATGAAGTATACAATGGTTTCAATAATAATTCTAATATCCTCCAGAATTGCTCATTGACATTAGTAACCTTTTTCACTCTAGTCTCGTGTAGTATATTTTTTTCGAGTAATTAATAGGAAACGATAGATAATATTTTTGTCTTTCAAGAAGGTTATTATTGCCCATACTTCTTAAAAATAATAATGAAGATGAAGAAGAAGAAATGATAAACAAACAAATAATTTGAATAATATAAAGAAGTAGTTGATGAAGTATACAATGAGATCGTTTGAAGACAATAGGTTTTGAGATGGAGAAAAAATCAATTTATTTATAGAAGTAGATGACTAAATATAATAAATTATTATTATTATTATTATTATTATTAATTTCAATAAAATATGGCATAAAAGATCATTTCACAATTGGATTCTGAAACCATTATCTATAATTAATATTTTGTCATTTTATGTTAATTTCAAAAATGGTTAGACAAAGTTGGATATTTTATATTAGTCATTATTGTTAATGGTTTTGTCATTTTATATGAAATTCAACATGATTTTTTAAAAAAATGACTCTTAAAAATCGGATTCCCCTTCAAATTGGAAAACTGATGGATCCAAATATTATATCCTTCAAATGATTGCGAAGAGATTTATTATATATTTCGGTAACTACAGTAGCTTTAGAAATTGCATTTAGTACTAGGGGTAGTATGTTTTATCCAATAAGACTAGAAGCTTTGATGTTAAATGTAACTTTTATTTATCTTTAATTTCTATTTGTAATTCTTTTATACTTTCTAAATAATTTTTTTTATTACATATCAGAATTATGGAGTTTTGATGTTTATTTTAGAAGATCCAAACGATGATAATTATTAAGGGGTGAATTTATTCCGTTTTATATACATTATTTTATTATGGACATGTAAGGTTTATTTAATGTACTTTCTTGTATAATATTTTTATTGTTTACTTGGTTTTAAAGAAATATTTATTTGCGAGTTTTTGTGGACGGATATGGGGATTGTTCAATATTCACGAGGAGGGTGATGGATTTACCCATTAAAATTTATTTGGAAATGGTTTTCAATCGAGAATAAAGTTAAAGATAATATCCCGATTACATTTATTCACACTACCATCCAAAATGCCATCTCTACTCATGATAATAGAAAAATTGTACCATACGCAAATCAAGTGGATATAGACTTTTGCATTTCTTTTATTAATAGAAGGGTAAAAATTGTCACTAGTCCTTAAACTTTCCAAAATTTTAATTTTTACACTTGAACTTTATTTCATCTAGATTTTAACCTTGAACTACAAAAGACTATCAACAATTGCCCTTCCGACTTGATAGTTAAACTCTAATGGAATTAAGACACATGACTTATAGGTGATACGTTTTAAGGGTATTTTGGTCATTCCGAATTTTTTAAATAAAAATACTTTTTTCTCGTTTTTTTCTTCTTCTTTTCTTTCCCATACCAAATTCGTTATTGGTGGGAATGTTGGTAAGCTCCATGGCTTTTTGGTCATCGACAGCAACGATGATAGATTCTGGAAGGATGGAGTTGAATCGTCAGAAAATGTATGTGGTCTCTCATTCTCTACTGTTTTCCGTCCTTGAAACAAGTGTTGAATTTTGCCTAAAGCCAACATTTTTTTTTATATAAATAGGCATAGGAAACCTCAACTCCCACACCACCTTGAATTCTCATCTACCAGATACTCGTATCAATAAACTGCAAGAGAAATTCAATTGTATACAATCTATCTGGTTTTCATATGAAGCAACTGGATTTGTGCAAAGTGGTAGGCCTATATTTGTTTGTAGTATAAGTGTAGTAGTAGATGAAAACTCTCAAATAATGTCAGGCTTCTAATTCCAATTCCAATTTATTGTCTTCATCGTCTTCGGTATTGTAGTTGCAAATTCCCAATTTAACACACAATCTCTCACTCTCATTTTTATTCTCAACTTCCATGTAGTTGACGCTTATTAATCTCTCATCTTCTTCAATTTTTACTTTCGCCCTAATGTCCACGTCTTTGTATCTTTGATGGGAGCTCCAAGAACACTTGGATTGCATCAAGTGGCAGCTATAGATAGTGTCTTCAATTTGTAGAGAATCAAAATGGTGAGAAGGAAAAATGTAGAGAATTAAAAGGAAGAGGTTGGATATGGGTGGGTTAAGTTTTGATTTTCTAACAACCAAAATGTTTTTATTTTCATATGTCACGTATGTTTGTTAAGAGGTTCCGTTAGTTGCTTGACAATTTAAGTGAACAACTTGTTATTATTCATAATTTTTTATAATTTGAGGGTAAGAACTAGACAAAATAAAGTTTGTATATAAATCAAAAATTTATAAAGTTTAGAGATTATTGACATGATTACCTTTAATAGAATGATTAATTTTTTTTTTATAACATAAAGTAAAAAATCTAGTTGAATAAGTGAATGCTTATTCCAAATACGTATAACTTTGGAAGTGACAAGTATGTATGACCAAATTATGCTAACCAAAATTGTAGTACTTTTTTAAAAGGAAAAAAAAACTCTAAAGAAAGCTGCACTTTTTTAATATATAATGGTTAATTTATCAATTATTTTCTTTGTCTTAAAATTATTTGTTTACTTTCTAATTAGAGTAATAATTTATTAATATTTTTTCCAATTCAACTCTTATTTATACTTCGTGCATTAATAAATTATTTTTTCAATAACACCAACACTCATATTAAAATCACATAAACTAATATTGATTTCATTTTTATCTACAAAAAATAATAGTTGACTTATTCTTTTAATAACTTGGTGGAAAATTCTTTTACATATATAAGAATTTACCAACTATGAATACGATGGTTGGAAAAAAGAAAAAAGATTTTAATGGTTTCAATAACAAAATAAATTTTACACATTATAATTAAAAATACAACAAATAATTATCCTTATTCAAACTCAGAAAATTTAACTATTATAGTTAAAAATTTCTAGCGGGTTTAATCCAAATTAAATAAAAAATATTTTAATAGACTATTTCTATTTTGATTTATAAGTTCTTTTAACTCTTACACAAATAAAAAAATTTAAAAATAATATATTTATTAATCAAATTATCTATTGAGCTCTCATCAAGTTACAAATAAAATTAGAGAATAATATATATAAATTTAAGATAATAAACAAATAAGTAGTAAAACTAGTATCATAAAAAAAAGCTAATAAATATTCAATAAAAATAATATTTTGAGAAGCATTTTCACTCATATGTAGCGTAAAAAAAAAAAAAAAAAAAAAATATATATATATATATATATATATATATATTAAAATTGATCTCTAATGTTCTAGCCGGTTTAGACCAACTGGTTGACTCGAATTGGTTGGTCCAATATTGAAAGTTTGATCAAATTTTACAAATTTGAGCAAAATTAATCAAAATATGTATTTCTCTTCTTAATCTTTCATAATTTCCTTCTCGTCAATTTTAATCTACTTTATTATTCAACCATTCAAAATATAAAATTATCGATGATAGCAAGCAAGTGAATTATGACAAATGTTATCTATTTCTGTTGTCACTAATAAACTTGTTTTTTATTTAAGACAAAAATACATAATTTTTGGTGCATATTTATTACTTTGTGAACATATATTATACTGCATAATATATAATTTTTTTTTATTTACACTAAACATAATTTTTAATTACAACCTTACTATTTAATTGTAACACAATGCCGATTTAAATGAACCCATGAATTGTATACTAGTAGTTCAATATGCGATTTAGTTATAAAAATATATTGGTTCCAATTAATTAACTTTTTTTTTATATAAAATAAATACGGAGGTGATTCTATGCAAGTCGCGATCAGCAACCGACCAAACGAATCATCAAAGCAACCGGTGACATTGACAGCGACAAGTGCCCATCATTTTGAAGAACCCATTTTCTGCTTCCCAGAAATACTGCCCAAGAATCCCAGCAAAATGGGGGAAAAAGAGCAAGAAGTTGAACTCATTCATCAATGGTCTGCGCCAAGGTCCCTTAGTACCAGCATCGCGTATTCTTTTGCTCAGGTATAGTAAGTGTAGCCAGTGCTGTATTTCATTTTTTTTTAATTATCTTTTTCTCCGTGGTGGGTGCCGTGGTGTTTAATCTTTGTTTTCAGTTTTGAATTTTTGTTGGGGAATAAGAAATGGGGTTTCAATTGGGTGGCAAATGATGTTAAATTTGCTATATCTTGATGATCAGTCACAGTTGTTAATAGCCATTGATTTGATATATCCCGGTATTTCTTGCATTCTTTTTTTTTTGTTTGTCCTAATTTTTTTTTGGATGTTTGATAATTTCTTGATCATTTATTCACATGAAGTTTCCGTCAATTCATTTAGCAATTGGTTTAATTTAGTCAATCATGTTCTCTAAGAAACATGGAGAAGAAAGGACGGAATCAAATGTTTACTATGACAATTGCTGGACTGAACGAGCATTGAATCAAGTATAATGGATGCATTCATTTAATTTTTCTGGAAAAATTTTAAATATCGTCTTAAAGATTGCGTGTTTCTGCTTAATGAAGTTCAGCATATCCGAGAGTGATTTTAGAAGTTTCATTCAAGAACAAAATCAACCATAAATTCTCAAAATTGATGATCATCTCAATACTCATACTTGTATAGCTCAGGACTTCTAGGATTCCCTTTACCTCCTGGATGAAAATGAATGGAGAAGTAGGTGGGAGGAATGCGAAGCAAGATGCAGTAATGTTAGAAAAGAAATTCCTAACCTAACTCTCCCTAAGTGTTTCACTCTATTATTTTTAAATTCCTCTATTTGACCACATAACAGCCTCTTTTTGAAGCTCTTATTTGAGTTAACCCTTTACTAATCACAAATAAAAAAAAATGAATCTCTTGTGAAAAGAATGAATCTGCAACCCTTTTATTCTTTGTCACAAACTTGGACCGAAACAACAAGAATGATTTTTTCTTAAACTTTCAATCTTTTTTTTTTCATTTTTATTTTTTTCAAACTGAAACAAAAGGATATAAATGTTATAGAATAACCCGTTTCCTGCAATATAGGCTCTGATACCAAATAATACGAATCTCGTCCTAACTTGTAAAATGAAATTCGAATCAATAAAGTTATTTACGAATCGTTTCTAGATGGTTGTTATGGTGGAACCATAACTCATTGCTTATATGACAAGTAAGAAGCTTTGTATAAGAAATACGCTATATTCAACCCACGATGCATTAATTGATAAGTCTGAAACGAACGCCACAAGTACAAGACGCATTAATTGATAAGTTTGAAACGAACGCCACATGTACAAGACTTTATAAGTTCAAGAACAAAAGAGAAATAATCTTTGTATCTTTATTGATAAATTGATATCCTGCCCCTTTACAAAGTTTTGTATGAATTGATATTCTGCCCCTTTACAAACTTTTGTATGACTTATATTTATAATAGTAAAATCCTAATGAATTAAGAAAACAATTTAAAGAAAACCTAGGATTTCTAAATAACTAAAGAAATTAGATTACAAATTATATTTGGAAGCTATTGAAATTTATTCTATAAAATCTTTCAAATTTTATTTAAGATAGAAAATCTTCAAAAAATTCTCTAATTTTTGTGCAGCTTCCATAATAAATCAAATTAGACTTTGATTTAGAATTCAAGAATCAAACGTTGTAAGATAATTGTCTATTTGACCTCCAATTTGATTTGAATTCATTTAGAACTTTTCTAGGCATGAAAATTCTTCAATAATTAGCAATTAAAACCCTTTGAACATTTTCTCCTCATTTTCCCCCTCTTGAAAAGGATTTATCCTCAAATGTTCATCATCTTTATTGTTGTAGCCTTGACTTCCGATAACCTTTTTCAAAAGTTGAAATAAAATCAAGTTAATGGAAAAAAAAAATCTTTTAAATGAAAACTCTAGCATTTTTTTTTCCAGATCTTTTCTGCCTTTTTTTAAAATTTTTTTCTTATTTTGAAGAAGTCTAAAGAAGATAAGATAACAAGAAGAATGAAAAGAAGATTACTCAATTTCCAAACCCACTAATAAGAATCTTGCCAACATGTAACTAAATTCATTATCAATCGTGTGATAAGAACCTTGCCAACTTGTGACAAAATCCAATACTAATAATGTGGAATCTAAATTTCAAGGAATCCAAAACAAGAAAATAAAAATAATAAAAAGAAGGATATGCAAACCTAACTAGAAACTAGATATGATACCAAATGATACGAACCTCGTCCCGAATCAATAAAGTTGTCCAAGAATCGTTTATAAGTAATTGCTATGGTGGAATCGCGACCATTGCTTATATGACAAACAAGAACTTTAGTATAAAAAAGACTCCTTGATCAATCTACCAAACATTGATTGATAAGTTTGGAACGAACGCCATAAGTACAAGACATGATATGTTCAAGAACAAAAGAAAAATAATCTTTACATCTTTATTGATCATTTGATTTTCTCCTCCTTTACAAAGTCTTGTATGACTGATATTTATAATAGTAAAATCCTAATGAATTAAGAAAACAAGTTAAAGAAAATCTAGGACTCCTAAATTACTAAGGAAATCAGATTACAAATTATATTTGGAAGCTACTAAAATTTATTCTATAAAATATTTCAAATTCTATTTAAGATAAAAAATCTTCAAAGAATTCTCTAATTTTCGTGCATCTTCTATAATGAATCAAATTAGACTTTGACTTGGAATTCAAGAATCAAGCATTGCAATATAATTGACTATTTGACCTCCAACTTGGTTTGGATTCATCTTGGGCTTTTCTAAGCACATACATTCTTCAATAATTAGCAATTAAAACCTCTTTGAACATTTTCTCATCAGTAATACATGCTCGTATAAGTTTATAATGTATTTTCATGCTGAATGATTTTAAATATATGTCATTATAAATTTATATTTTGAACTTACAAATTTACTTTTTCTTATTAATGTTTTGGCTACTTCACTTAACTGCTATACAGATGTATCTAAACAAGCTAATCTGAGGTCACTAAAACAGTCTGGTATACCTGAAGCTATTGTTTTAATGTTATTCTACGAGAAAGTTTGTGATTGAATTCTTAAAGGATGAGTAAACTCATCTGATGAACTTTTCACGATTGGATTATCAAAAGGCATGCATGTATACTAACTCAGTATTATAATGTAGAATGTCCATGACTTTCATATTCAGTTATTGAACTAGTTCTCTGTATTTCAATTATTGTTATGTATAGTTGTTAGCAAAACTTTCATATATTATCAGAGAAGTTCTTAATGCAAATGAACTACATTTTCTATTCTTGTGAGAAAGAAATGCATTTCATTTGTTTTTCTTGCTGCTGATTTTTTTTTTCTCCTTAATTTGTGCAGAGAGATGACATGGAAGTGCTTGATGAACCACTATATGCAAATTTCCTGCGTGTAACAGGAGTTGAAAGGCCCTACCGGGATGAAGTTTTATCAAAAATGGTAGTGAAGCATTACTACATAGATTGTCATGTTTTTTCTTCTCTGTTTATCAGAGAACAATAGCTTTATTGAATATATTTAACTGCATGAAAACATTACATTGACACTAGCTTTCATAATTCCAGTTAGTGTATTGTTTTGATTATGTATATATTGAGCTGCTGACACATAAGCACGGACTTTCTGCTCTTTAAGTGAATAATTTTGAATGAGGCCATATCTGCTTGAGGCACCAAGTCCTCAAGAATCTTGTTGATGGTATAAGAAAGGGATCTACCTTGAGAAGCTGTAGACATATGAGTTTTAAGTGTGCGTACTGGGATAAAGGATAAAGGTAGAGTTTTGTACTGCTGGATTAGAGCTCAACTAGAAGATTGTTAAGAGGCTTTCTTCTATATAGTTGATAATCTTTAAGAGTTTAAAGAAGAAAATTCTTTTACTGTTGAATTATGATTCCTAAAGCTAAAAGGATTAAATATTAGTAAAACATAACTTTTACATGCATAACATATATTGAGAAGGAATAAAGCATTTTTAAGTGTATAAATCGCATTACTTTTTGTAAGCTTAAGCTTTTAGATTGTACTTGAGCAGCGGTGGATCCAGGATTTAATGTTGGGGGGGGGCGAGATTTTTTTTAATATATATAAGTGAAGGACGAGTTTCAGAACGAAAAAAGGAATTTTAGAATCGCTAAAAATCTTAAAAAATAGAACATATAAATATCATAAATAACAAGTACATTTTAAAAAAAATTTAAATGTCCATAAAATACAACTTCACAATATATATAGTTGATTTGTTTCTCATTCAATTTTTGTATATATATGAAAGGTCATTTAAAGTAAAATTTTTGAGACAATAGCGTAATCCATCTGATATCATCCAATAACTCCTTTTTAAATCCATTCTTTATGAATTTTATTTTATTTTTTATTTAATTTTATATTTCTACTGTGTAATGATTTATATATTAATCGTAAGAATGAACTTAATGTGTAATGTTTTACATTTTAACCTTTAAATGATTATTTATCTTTAAAAAAATTTAAAAATTATAGTGTATGTATATATATATATATATATATATATATGTACACAATTAAATTTTACTATGCATACTATTCACTACTGTAGCAGGAGTTTGCAAAATTCTTGGGCCCCTAGATCCTGCCCTACCTTGCCCCTCTAGATCCGCCACTGTACCTGATATTTGTAGGTCTTGGTGTTCAAATCTTGCTACCACCTACTATAAAGTTATTGTGCATGTGTTGAGCCTGTAATAAAAAATGTGCTTTTGTCCAACACTTGAGGGGCATTTTTTCAGTATATAAATTATCCGCCTCTTTATAAGATTAAGTTTTTAGATGATGTGGTAACTTCACAAGTATCAAAGCATGCTAAGTTTGTTCTACCAAGATCATAAGATTAAATTACTAATTCTATGGTACTTCAACTTTTTAAAGGAGGTTCAGAGATTTCTGGATACTTAAAAGAAATGCATTGCAATTCTTTGTTTCTTTGTTGAAAGATATAATCAGTGAATTGCAGAAGTTTGCAAGCGCCTATAGGATTAAGATTTCAAGGAGTTAGTTAGCAATTGACATGATTCTTCCAGAGTAAGACAACAAATGCTATGATCTTTAAGACCATTGGGCTAACAATACAGCCCAAGCAATGCTGATCTTGTATTCAATCACTTTTGTGACTAGAAGTCTAATACTGAGCAGTCTGTACCAACTGATTAAGTGGTGAAATTAGGTGGGCAAAACATTCCAGCTTAAGTGTTGTTTGCTGTGGTAGCTTTGCATATTACTTATTCTTACCCCTCGGCTGTTATGTGCTCTATATCCTCATTGAGTTCTTTATCACATAGCATGCACTGTATAACTTTAATGGCTTGTTATGTGACATGTTAGTCAATTTTCTTAAATGAATAGGAATCTGATGGAAATAAGGTGGTCAAAGAGATTATCTTTGGCCCCAGTGCAAAGAAGTATCGCTACTGTAAGGTATTATCCCTATGTCACAAGATAGAGCATTCTCTAGTTATTTCCTGTTGTGCCCGTAGTTTGAATTATTTTCTTCTTTTGAAGATTGTGGTTCATTACTCCAGGATTTTCCTGTTATCCTGTGAGATCATTGAACTTGGTGGAGGATTATGTTTAAAGTCATTGTCTTACTACAGAGAATAAGGAGTTCTTTAGTCTTTTACTGGAAGTCTATTTACTTTTCATGGCCTGAATTTTGGTGCATCTTTTGAGCTTCTATTTTGATGTCAAAAGATATTGAAGTCCTGGATAATAAGAGTAATTAATTTGAAAGACATCTGGGAAAACTAGCCTATATTCTAACTACAAAAGCATCTGTAATTTGCTCCTGTATCTTGGTATGGCCATATTAGCCAGAGGAATTGTGATATGCATTTTTGAATGAAACCTCACAGTAGCAATCTTTTGCTTAGTTAAGAATATCTATCTCCCTTCCTCATATTTCCCTCTAGTCTTTCTCTTTCTCTAGAAAGGCATTAGTTTTTCTCCTTTACTTTTTCTCCACTGGTTCTCCGGTATTGGAGCCATGGAAAATCAAAAAGTCATGTAGTCTGCAAAAATTTCATATTAGTTAATCTAAGCTTATGTATAATTCTCGAAACATAAAGTCATAGATAACATTGCAGATAGAAGAATAATTGATGGCTTTAAGGAACTGAAAGAAGTAAATATAAATAAATGAATAAATTAAAAATTTGGTGAGCTACCTATTCTTGAGTTGCTGATCATAATTTCAAACCAGCATATGAGAAACGTTGTTAATCTCAAAAGAATTGTATCTCGTATTTCTCTGTATATTTTGGCTTGTCTTTGATATTTGTGAATTACATCTTAAAGGTTCTGGAATTATTGTCAGTGTCTTGTTATGGTATACTTTTTTATATTTTTTTATAACTTATTTATATGTTTTCATCATGTGATCTGTAGCATATGGCCAAACAACGTGTACCTGGTTTGATGGATGAGCTAATGAGGAAAGGAAAACATTTCATAGTAATTCGAAATCCTCTTCAGATTTTGGTACGTCCTGGAAACATCCTTTAGGTTTATGCTTGAGGTGTAGTTTTCAGTATTTTAACTATTTCTGCTAATGGCATAGATAAAATTGTTTTCCCTAATTGGCATTATTATTCTGGTTTAAAATGCTTGTGGTTTAGATGCATACTGTCAACTGATCTTCTAAGCCTGAAGCTTAGAAAACTGGTTTAAAGTATCTTGATTTCTTCCTTGTATTTCTTTTGGCTACTTATCATCTACTTATTTGGATTTTATATGACGTTGTCAGCCATCCTTTGATAAGGTTGTGCCCCCATCCTTCCTTGAGCTGGGCTTGGCTGAATTGGTTTCCATATACAGTGAATTATGCCAAGATGGAAAGCCCCCACCGGTTATTGATGCAGGAGACCTTCAAGCAGCACCTGAGGTCCTATTGAATTTTCAGTTAGCCTGATTCTTTGAAGCTTTTTGCTTCTTTTTCCTCTATGCACTAATTTTGGCTTTCCTTAACTGCAGTCTTGTTTACCCAAGTTTCCTTGTTCTTTTGTTCTGAACATGTTTCCCATAGATTGATCAGATATTTGGTAATAGAATCGAAAACAAATAAGTACTGTGTTCAATTTTGAGTTGTTTCAGATGCATTCTATAGGGAACAAAACTCACTTATGTTCTGTTTAGATGCTCACACAAGTAAGTTAATAATCTTGTGAATTTAATGGGATAGACTTATTTTGAGCCCTTAAAATACTTTCTTCTACTTTGCACAAAATCCAAAGTAACGGCTAAGCTATTCTTTTTGTTTTTTTCCTTTTCTTTCCTTGCTATTGTCAGTTCATCAGTTTGATGGAGGGCTATTTGTGTGTGTGTGTGTGTTTTTTTTTTTGTATAACTTGGGTCCTAAAGTATTCCATAAAATAACAGATAGCTGAACATTAAGTCTCAATGCTGAATGTTAAAAGCTTGAGAGATCTTCCATAAAAGAATAATTTTTACTCCCTCCGTCCCACTAGGATAGACTTGATTTCCATTTTTATGTGTCCCAAATTATAGTCAAATTTCTCTATTTAGGATATAGTTTGTTTTTCAATGGACTAAACTACCCTTATTTAATACACATTGACTAGGGCTGGCAATTTGAACCCCATTCGCCGACACGACACGATTATAATGGATCAGGATTGATACGATATGACATGTTTATTGTTTTCGTTCAAATCAAATTGAGCATTGAAAGATTAGATTTCAATTTGTTTAACTTATAAAAGAGTTTTTTTATCTTTAACTTACCAAAAGGAAACAAAATTTTCATTTAACTTTATAAAATTTAAATAGTAAATTTAACCATTTAGTCCTTACTTACACTGAATTTTTAAATTAAATTTAAAAATATTAGAATTTTATTAAGATTTAGTTATGTTTAATTTTAAAATTTATAATTTGAGTCTTTAAATTATTTTTGAATTGCTTTCACTTATTAATTAAGTTTTATTTGAATTGGTAATTTTCTCATAATATAAATAGGTTGGCACACGAGTTGATATGAGTCAATCCAAACACGACACAATAGCCACGCTTAACATTGACTTAACAATATTAATTTTCAAGATGGTTTTGGATTACTAAACATAATACAATATAATTAATTCTTTTCAAGATGGCCACTAATACAAGACAACTAAATATAATTTTCATTTTCAAGATGGCCACTGATATTGACTTTAATTCTTGATACAAAATAAAGTTTAATGCATGCAACTAGTATGTCAATGAAAACTTAATTGTTGTGTCAATTACTAGTATAAGGGCAAAGTAGGAAAATTATAGAAAATTTCACAATTTCAACCACATTAAAAATGTCTTCTTAATTTTTGTGAAAAATGGTGACTGCCTATCTTAGTGGGATGAAGGGATTAATTAAAAATTGTCTAACTTTCACAATTCATGAGTTGGGCTTCACTGTTTTCTGAGTTCCAAGTGATAAATGACTTCAATTGCTACTTGAATTTCAGTGGGTCCTGCTCATCTTTCTTGTTGTGCTAAGACTGCCCGTCAATTCTTATGGCTTAACAGAAGTTAAATCCCAGCTAATGTTCTTGTGCTTCATATTATCGAACAAATGAAAACTGGTTAAGTGGATTGTAGAATGCTCAGAAAGTGGAAGAATGATTATTTCATTAATTGAAAACATTTACACTGAATTGCAAGTGTCTACATTGAGAGAAGAACATCTTAGATGTTTACCAGTTACAAAAATGCTCTTGCCAACATCAATATGCTTCTCTATGTATGTATGTCCTGGCCAAAATGACCAAAGGGGCAATAGACATTGTTTTTGTTTATTTCTACTATTCATGTACAATTCAATAACGCCTGAAACTTAACATGACATGTGATGGTGTGCATGGGTGTGCCTAAGGATGCTAGTCCACTTTTTCTTAAGAATGTTCAAGCGAGTTAAGATAACTCTAGCATTCTTAGTTTGAATGCACAAACATGCCTGGGCACACATTGGCACCGTTTGGGCACTTCCTACTTATGGGCATACCTGTGACGGTACCCACTTGTTGCAAGATAATTGAAACAAGTAAATTTAGCTTTTAAAAGAGAGAGTGAATTTTATTTAGGTTTGATCATGACCTGATTTTAAAATTATGTCCTTTGGGCTTGGATTTTGGGATGTTGCAGGCATTTAACATGCTAGCATCTCTAGTAGCGGTATACTTAAAGCTTATCTCTTTAGATTTGAGCCTAGAGTCTTGTGGTTTTAAATCTATTAGCAAATGCTCCTCTACTTGTAAATGCAGAATCTCAAAGCTGTATTTTTTTTTGAACATTTTATTACATTAAATGAAAATGACTTAAATGATACTTTTTTGTTTTGGGAATATGTTACATCTACTTTAAATAAAAGTATGGTGGAATAGAACATAAATAAATACATTGTTGATCCTGGCTAAATTTCTTTTCCCAATATTATTTGGCTCCGTTTTTAGTTAAGTTTGCTAGTGAATTCCAACTTATTCTATTTTAGGATGCTAAAATCATATTTGTGTACTCTAGAGATATAATTTTGGATCTTCTTGCATCTTTTCACAGGCTAAACCTCATGTTTCTGCAGGCTGTTTTACATGGTCTTTGTGAAGATCTTGGGATTCCTTTTAAAGCTTCTATGCTCAAGTAAGTTAAAAATGTAATCAAGGAATAGCCTCGCACTATGTTCCAAACACTAACTTTATGGGTTGTATGGTATTAATTTCTGACTCGGTAGCTGAGTGCTAAACATCTTGAAATATTGACTAGAATTTTGTTCCAGTGATATTTTTGGTTGAACAAAGGTGAAAAACCTAAGAGGGAGGGATGAATTAGATTTTATCCGATTTTTGCAGTGTAATTCAATTAAGCACTTCTAAGATAACAATTATTAAACACTTGGTGCTTAAACAGTGTGTAACAATGTGTTCAAGTAAATGATAGAAATAAAACAAAGAACATAATGATTTATAGCGGATTGGTTTGTCCAACAAAACCTAGTCCACTACTTTGAGTTATCTACTCAATGATTTTATAAAACCTTTCACTAATTTAGCACAAGAGATTACAAAAGAGACTCACCTAATTAATCTTAGGGTTTTACATAAAAATCTCTTACCCAATCAAGGTTCACCTAACTCTTGGAGTTTATATCACAACCTTAATTATACAACTATTTTTAATACAAAAATTAATGAAATATACACACTTAAAATAATTATAATTATCTTTAATATAAGACTCACTCTAACCCTTAGAGTTTTAAAATAAATGTAACATTGAATAAGAATTACGAGAAATGAATAAAGAAAGTTTGATATAGATCTCACCTTAATTGTAAAAATATATCAATTTTTGTACAAAGATTTCTTTGAATAATTGTTTCTCAAGATTGCTCAAAAACACCAATGAATGCGTGAAACTCTTCTTAGATGATTTTCACAATATAAATGTTTTGAAAGGGTTTGAAAATGTTTCTAAAATATTCTATAATGAAAGTCTATCAAATTTTAGCTTAGAAAATTATGTTAATAAGAATTTTAAATATTTAGGTATTTATATGTGTGTTTCAACGGTCATAAAAATGACTGTTTAAATTATACTTAGGAGACTTGCGATCGACCGGCTGGTCGTCCGCACCATTATCCACAAGTATATCAGAGAGCTTTGGACACTCTACGAACGATGAGCTGAGAAGTCCGATCGACCGTGCAGTCGACTGCACATACAGCCAGGTTGACCGCTCAACATACTAACCATGCAACACAAGCTTCCAATCAACTCTAAAAATTGCGTAATCTATTTTATAAAACTTTTAAACATATATATCTATTTTGAATTCCATTTCAAATACCCAAGTCATACTTTTAATTTGATGAAATACATTTCGAAAAACGTTTAAGTTCATTGAGCAACTCATAAAATAATTACTCATAGAGATAAATCTAGAGATATCTAAATGATATTAAAATTTAACACTATACCTCTAACTCGTATCTAATCCAGAAATGTTTATCTTCAACTTTTGGTAACATATGATCTTCCTTGAAGACTCAAAACTTTGAGCTTGCATGTATTAGATACTTGAATCCTAAAATGCTATCACTTGTACAATTAAGTTATTAGTCTTTATCAATGCTTGTCATTAATCAAAATTAAGACATTAAAAGTTTTAAAGCTTTCAAAAGGTAAAGATTGGATTAATTGGCTGAACTTAGTAATTAAATATAAATGTGGGAAAACATTTTCCTGTAATAGCATCTGAAATCCTGGGGGGGTGGGGTAGGGGGGTTGGTTAAGATAGAATGGGAAGTATTTGAATGTTGAAGGGCCTGGAATCAGGAAAGTGAGGTGTTCGTCAAAACAGCCAGTGGCCTGGGCAGGGGAAAAATTCAGAGACTTCATATGATATTTATAGCACTTGAAAGCTGATATTTTGGAATTTGTACTTACAGATGGGAGGCTGGGCCAAAGTCAGTTGATGGAATGTGGGCACCGTGGTGGTATGAAAGTGTACATAAGTCAACAGGATTTGCACCCCCAAGGAAGTATCCCTCGGTATGTTGCTTTTTACCTGTTGGTATTTTTGTCTAGTTATATTGGAAATTTAGACAAACAAATTGAGAAGAGAGACCATTCTTTTCTTCTATACTGACCAATACCACATTTCTGAAAATTTGATATTATGTGACTGTACTTCTCCAGAGCCTAAAAAATGAAAGGGAAAGAAAAAGAACAAATATCAGACAGTATCGTGTAAAGTCACAATCATATCATAACTAATTGAAGTAAAAAGCTTACATTGTATGGCTTTTGCTCCTTCCATATATCGCGATACACACAGATGGTCATTTTTTTTTGTACTTTCTCATGAATGATTTAAAAACCTACAAGGAAGCATTGACAATTTGTAAATGTATTTGCTATTTCTTTCTAGTAGAAAGTCAAAGCCTATATGTAGCTGCTGCTAATTCTTTTCTGACTCCATTCTTTTTCTGGTTGCTCTTAGCAATTTCCACCATCTTTATATGACTTGCTGGAGCAAAGTATGCCTTTCTACAACATGCTTAGACGACATGTAAAGCCAATTTCTTCTCTGAAGTCTCCTTTACCTCACGCTACTCTTCCAGTTCCCGTTAATGCAAAGCTGCTTGCATGGGTTGGTGATGAAATTATGCCTCGTGAGAGTGCTAAGGTACTATTTCATCAGTAGTCTGATTGGAGTAAATTTGGTCAAAATGCCAGTGAAAAAGATTATTAGATTCAAGGATTTGCAGTCAATTGCAATTAACTGAATTGGCTCTTACTGTTGAACGTTTTAGGTATCTGTCTTTGACTCTGTTGTCCAAGGTGGTGATGCAGTTTGGGAGGGACTTCGGATTTACAAAGGGAAGATTTTTAAGCTTGAGGAGCACCTGGATAGGTTAAAGGAATTACTTTCATCATACTTGGATTACATACCACCAGAAAATATTCTTGTTATCTAAAATACATGAAATATGTTATATTGGTAGCATTTTGCAGAGAAACAAAATTGCTGAAGTCAAATTAAAGTGTGAAGTTTAGACTGAGAATTCATGATGTCAGAAAATTGAAATCTAAGAAGTCTGCTCACTATGTTCCTGACATTTCTTGTTTGCATGTGTATTAGAGGCACATGTCCAGTTTCAGATACTTATTGTATAACGTTGCTCCGCCAATATTTCATGTACTTGAATTTTAGTTGTATTCTTCTGCCCTCATGCACATGACGTATGTGCAAACGATAGGAGTTTTGCTTGATTCGGAAAATGCAGATTCAGTCCACACACAGGTATCGCTAGTTTCTAAAGAATCTGAAGGCCTAAAATAACATTAAAGTATCCTTACGCCTGATCTTGTTTTAGGATAGTGTTATTTTTCCTTTACATTCTGGTGCTAGCATGAGATGTTTTAATACATTTGACTTGCACCTCTTTCTTCATTAAGAAAACTTCTTCTTTTATGTAAAACATAGATAAGATTAAATAGGAAAGCAAGGAGCCAAAGCTTTACTTTACTAAACTCAAAATGGAAGGCTAGAACTTCTAAAGCTGTAACATCTCTAACAAAAAAGTATTTAGATTTAGAAAACTTAGCATTGTCCAAGCAAAACTCCTATCGTTTGCACATACCTCATGTGCATGAGGTATGTGCAAAAGCTTTACTAAACTCAAAATGGAAGGCTAGAACTTCTAAAGCTGTAACATCTCTAACAAAAAAGAATTTAGATTTAGAAAACTTAGCATTGTCCAAGCTGATAATGCAGTCAATAGACAGTTTGTGGAATTTCTTTAACTCTTTGTAACAGAGATTGTGTTTGACTTTAGAACTTTAGCTTCACAAAGAAAAAATAATAATAATAATAATAATGAGGAAGTAGAAAAAAGTTTCGTTTCATTTTTTTTATAAGTGCCCATTCCAAAGACATTTTTGGGTCTTGAAGATTTCAAAATGAAAGAACCTTTGTAATTTTTCAAACAGCTTTCAGATAATTTCCTTTTAAACTGCTGTCTGAAAAAGTAAAGTAAAAAAGAAAGACCTTTATGGTGGGCCCTGGCTGAGGGTGGATACTGACTTTGAATGTCTACATAAGGGCTAGTAGTTGGACAAGAGATGCAGTTATGTGATATTAAAGGAATAACAGTTAGATAGAAATATGATGGTGTTGGTAAGATACATTGGAGGGACAAATTTTGAGCATCTAGCTGTTCATTATCTATTGAATGCCAACTAAAAGGGAAATCAAAGAAAAAAACGAAGAAGTAATTAACCAAGTTGCTATTTCCATTAGATTAGTTTAGCCTCGCGGCTATCCTAGACCAGAGAAATAAGTATGTACTTCATGACTAGTTGTAATTTTATGAAAGTCATGTACTTCATGACTAGTTGTAATTTTATGAAAGTCCTTGAGATTGCAAATGTGCTGCTCTCCTAGTGTTTTGAATATTATGGTTCTCCTATTTCTCTCTGAGAGTGCTGTTGAAATAATACAAGAGCTTCAAGTTAAAAGAGTTCTATATTCTCACTTTTCAAGATTCCAGTGTGAAAATCATGGTTATGGCTTGGTGACTAGTCTAGTGAGTTTTCACATTGATCTGAAGTGATTATACTCCACTATTACATTTGATGCACTGCTTTGTTCTTTTATATTGAAAGTTAATATGTACTGAAACTGGGAGAATATCTTTGACCAATCAGAGTCCTTCAAGTCATTTGTTAAAGTACTTTATAGAAGTCAGAGAATAGGGTACGATTGGAAGAAGCAGAATGGAAATGTATTATGTTGCATTTTCAAAATCATCAATAAGAGTGCTCTTCAAAATTCTTATCATCTGAGTTATAATTGATATTAACTAGTATAGTACAATAATAACTTAAGAAAGGGCGTCTGAAGATTCTCTATTGCTTTTGCCCTTTGGAGGATTGGTTTTAAGTTTCTATTTACTGTTTCCAAATCTTCTATGAAAATAGAAACATTCCTCTTATGCAAAATAGCAGCTTTGGAGAAGTAAAATACTGACTTTATGTTTGTTTTTCAGGTTGTTTGATTCAGCAAAAGCTCTAGCTTTCATCAATTTCCCAACTCGTGAAGAGGTAATGGTTATGCGCATTTCTTTAATTATCCCCTGATGTTTTGAAGCTTTTGCTGGATTAACAGTTGGTTAACAATAAAAATGTCCTAGATCTATACCAGGTTAACATATTTAAGTTTTATTCCACATGCGTAATTTTCTTTGCCATTTTGCAGGTTAAGGAAGCCATCTTTAAAACCCTCATAACAAATGGAATGTTTGATAATGCACATATTCGACTAACTTTAACCCGTGGCAAGAAGGTTTCTTCTAACTCTTCTTCTCAAGTTTATCACTATGTGTTACCATGTCAGTCAATTTTGTATTGGAAATGCAATTTACAAGGACAATGGAATTTTTATTTTTTTATTTTTTTTTCTTTTTCAAATTCTGGGTTTGAAGAACATAGGCTTTTGAGAAGATTAAGGATAGGTATACTAAATTCTAAAACTCGATAGTTCACAGATTTTCTCCATTCAACTCTTTCAGATTTTTTCCCTCCTAATAAAGATGGGTTATTATACTTGTAACTCATTAATTGCGAAGTTCGCAAATAGCTTATCATTTCACCCTGTGGGATTGACAGTTCAAGTGCATTTCTTGATACTTGTAGTTGTCTAATTTTCTAAGCGTTCAGAAAATTAATGTTCATTAGAGATTCTATTTAAACTTGTTTGATTTTAATGAAATGAGATTCACCAGGAAAACTTGTGTTATAAAACCACGTGAAAGGAAGGAGCAGGAAAAGGGGTACTCATTATCCAGAAGATCTGAGTAAATAATTTGGGCTAGCTAATTGGGGTTCTTTAAAGCTAAAAAGAACAAGAGATGGATTGGATCTTCCTTTAAAGAAATCTTAGGATATTTCAAATGGCTTGACTGCCTATTACTAGTTTAAGAACCTCGGCCTATTTTTCTTGTCCATGGATCTTCCTTCAAAGAAATCTTAGGATATTTCAAAAGGTTTGACTGCCTATTACTAGTTTAAGAACCTTGGCCTATTTTTCTTGTCCATAAAGATGTCCAACAAGTAAACCAATTAGGAGTACATATAAGATGGTGGCTTCAGGAAAATATATATGAAGGGCCTATTTACTCAGTTGATGAACATTTTGGCTTTGCAATTTGGACAGGGTCAAGATATCAAGGAGTAGTGATGTGCTTGAAGTGAACATTGAAAAATCATGGGATCATTTTGCAGTGTCAGTAAGATACTAGTGACGGTTTAACTCAATTGGGGAAAGTACAGTGCAGACCTGGTCTATGTAGAAACAGTGCATTAAATTGATGTACATTTTCATTATGTACAAGGATTTATTGCACTTAGTACAGGACTTCTCTGCATCATGATACTTAAATTGGTCTAAATGAAAGTTTCCTTATTGTGGTAGAAGTCAGTAAAAAGTAGAAAGCACGCTCAGCAATGAAATTGAAGCACCAAAGAACAAGGTTTAGGATCAGATGAAAGGGTGAGATCATTTGATGTAGTATGATGGCCAGAGGAAAGAGAGGAAGAGGAAGGGATATGATCAGAGGTAGAGCGAGAGTGTGATGTAGTATAGTGGCAAGCGTAAAGGGAGGAAATAGGAAGGAGAGGAAGAATGTGACAAGCATCAAGTGTTATATAGAATAGAGCTAGTAGTTAGAACCTGCAGCAAGTTGACATGAATCTTGCTCATGCAAGTATGTGCTGTTTCATGATTTTGCAGACAAACTTGAAGCTAGCTTACTTGACTTTTAATTGAGCTGAGGACAGCTAAAGTTTGTATGCCAGGGTTGATTTTGGCCCACTTTGTATGCATTTGGAGAGTATTTGACCTTGGCTTGTGCATGAACTAGGTTGATGTTGAAAGTTTTGATTCTGTTGCCCTCATTTATAAAACTGAGTATTTTAGTTCTGATCTCCTGTTGAACATGATAAACTGGCAAGTAATTCTGGTTGACTATAATTTACTGGTTGCAAGCACTTAGAATTCAAAATCAAGTGGTTCTCAGTATGCTAGACAATCTTTGATTCTTTCTTTCAAATAAAATTCAGATCATGTAAATATTTTACAGAGTATGGCTAGTTCAACAATTTTATGACTAGTTTTAATTTTCTTCTGCAGAAAAAATAAGCTAGAAAGTAATGATAACCTCAGAGGCATGCAGTTAATTGTATTAGTTGGTTTAACTTGTGATAACTCTTCTTTTGAATGGGATAAAGTGATGTCTTGGTTTCATGTTGGATTAACTTTTCAGAACTTTTGTCCCTCCAGGTTACCTCTGGAATGAGCCCAGCATTTAATCTTTATGGATGTACTTTAATAGGTATGAAATGGTCATAGTTTTGAAAATTTCATTCTTTGAATGCTATAGCTACTATACTATTGTCTTTATATTTGCTAATGATCCTGATTGGTGCATGGTCATGCTGCTTTATGATTTGGGGATTGATGTGTCGAAGCTATGCCATTATTCCCTCTGTTGTCCAGGATCACCAGACCTGCTATTTGTTCTTCTGCCATTAACCAATATGAAAATTGATTTTTGGAACATATTGGGACTAATTAAAGAGCCAAAAACAGTTGTTAATCTTTGCTGTATTTACATAAAGAAAAAGTTGTCTTCTTCAAATATTATCTATTTAGAATTCCTCTTTGATTTCTTTATCTGTTTCCTTTCCTGTAATATGTCCCTCTATTTTGTGAGTCAATTAGGCAACTTAACAAAGATTACCAGAGAATGTGCTTATTCTTGAGTATATAAATTATTGTCCTCTAAGAGCTTAAGCTGTTAGATGAGGTGATAATTTCACAAGGTATCACACCGGAAAGTCCTGTGTTCAAATCTAATTACCTCCATTATAAAATTATTGTTGATCATACTTTTGCAGTTCTTGCTGAATGGAAACCACCTGTGTATGACAATAAGAGAGGAATAACTTTGGTGACGGCAACAACACGTCGCAATTCACCAAATGTGAGGAGTTCACATCTATTTGTTTTGTTTTCTTCTTTCTTACTTCCCTTTTCAACAATTTAATTTTTGCTTTCTTCTTTCTTAAGCTTTTATAAGTACTTTAAATTAAGGGAAATAATTCATGCTTCTTCGGATTAGACATGTGGACAGAATAGGATTCAGAGACCTGCAGACATATGGACAGACAGTTCTCTGTACCTTTTTTAGTGATTATTCCTCATGATTCTTGTTTAGATATTGGCTGATCAAATAACTTGAATCTATTTATTTTGCATGGCATGCAAACTTTTGTATACTTAAATTTTCTTTTCTCTGTGTTTTAATTTTCTCTGACAACTTTGGGTGATAAACTTGAGAATGTGGGTTGTGCTATGGGAATCTAAAAGTGTTACAAACAGCTTTTATCTCTTAGAACAAAAGAAATAGGTAGGAGACAGATGATCAATTTAGAGTTTGATCTATGACATGGACCTCATAGATTTTGATAATATTATTTCCATTTTATTAGAGTTTTCCTTTGAAATAAACATAAATTGTTGCAGATTTTGTATAATCAAGGGAATCTTTAAATTATTGAGGGAACAGGAAACACCTAGATATTCATGCCCTTGGAGACTTTCATCTATGTGGTCGTATGATGGTATATCTTTTGGTTCAGGAAGACTTATTGGTGTCTGAGATAGTCAAATTTGGTAGGTGCTAAGTGTTACATTCTAGATCTGATTCTGACTTGAAATCTTTGTTTAATTAATTATTGTTCTTCAATCTTCTTTGTCAGACAATCAGTTAAAGCTTTTCTGTTCTTTTTCAGAATTTGGATTCTAAGATTCACCACAACAACCTTCTTAACAACATTCTTGCAAAGGTATGGACTTTTATGGTGGCTATATCTTCCAGTTCAGTCGAAATACTGAAACTCATAATACAATTTTTTCTCTGTGAAATAAATATTTTCTTATCATTTATGAAATATACCCTTTAACTTTGTGTTTTAGGGTAGAAGTTTACATGTTCAAAGTTTGCTGTATGGACACAGTCTGCACAACTGAAGTTAACTTACATATGTGTCCCCTTTAGTTTTGTCTTTTAGTAAATCGTGATGAATTTGTTAGCTATGATTCTCTAATTAACTTATTGAAGAAACAGAAAACCCCATTCTTTAAGAAAGGAGGGCAGAATTACATGTTGGACTTCTGAATTCCAAATTAGCATGCGGAGTTGTTTTGTATTCTTTAATGCTTAGTGTTGCTTTAAAACTTGATTACCATTTTACATTTGGTGCAGATAGAAGGGAACAATGCCATGGCTGATGATGCTGTTATGCTAGATAAGGATGGTTATGTGTCTGAAACAAATGCCACAAACATTGTGAGCTTTTTCTCTGCTGCTCTTTAGTTTTTCCTTGGGGCTCTCCTTATGTCCTAGTTGAGCTCCAGCAGTGAGGAGTTTACATTTGCCCATTTATTTTCTCAATTTCTTTCCCTTCGTGTTCATTCCCTGAATTTACAACTTCATTTAGCTTTCTTATACTCCCAGCAGGGGAACCTTATGGAAAATCAGGTGCAGGCATTTTGCATCTTTTTTTCCTAGAAGAAAGTTCTGTCCCATTCTCATTGTTTGTTTAAACCTGCATCTGGAGAATTGATATAGCATTAGCAAGTCCTGAATCCTCTATGTTACTTTCAATCTCTTTTCCCTTAAAGCTTTTCTTGATTCAAATTAATAATTGTTAATCTTGTTGTTGCAGTTCTTAGTAAAGAAAGGCTGTGTTATGACACCTCATGCTGATTATTGCCTTCCCGGGATAACACGAGCTACAGTAAGCTTTGTAACTGCTCTTGGATGATGCAATTACTTTAATTGCCACGTGACAGAAGTTCTTTCCTCTTCTTTCTGCAAAGATCCTGTTTCTTTGGTTCTTGAAAGCTACTAATAAAATATAATTCCTGTGGATCCTTTTAGTGTTTGCTAGAGATTCCCTTTAGTAAATCACCTATTGTTCATTTATCTCTCTATTTGATTATCTTAAGTACCAGTCATTCTCAAGTTAGAAGTTTATTAAAACATCAGTAGTCGCAGATCATCCAAACTAGCTCATCTCGATAAATTTCAATGAAAAATTGAAAAAGCCTCTTGACTTGCTCATCCAACTAATAGTTAATTGTATTCTCTGACCCACTAGAAGCTTTTTCAGATCTCTTCATGATTTTGTTCTAGATCATACCAAATATGATGTTAATCGTGTACTACCTATATTACAGGTCATGGATCTTGTGGTAAAGGAGCAATTTATCTTGCAAGAACGGCGTATTAGCTTGTCAGAACTTCATACTGCAGATGAGGTCTTCTCCTTTCTTCCAAGTATTGGCTGATATTCAGGGAATATTTCAAAATTTTCTTTTTTAATTTATTCAGAAGGCTTACATAGATCTTTCTGTTATTCAAACTTCAAATAATATTGTCATGTTTAAAGGTCTAGATACACTGGCACTGACAAATTCATGAAATTGAAAAATAAGAATTCTAATCAATGTGGACTAGAATACTCAACAGTGTAAGAAGTCCTAGTTATAGATACTCATTTCCTCAGTGCCAATCTTATTTCAGAGGCATCTGAAGGATAAGAAGCAAGATTCTTTCTTAGATATTCATTCATATTATTATGCTCTAGAATTGATTAATATTAAGCTTGTTTCCTATTGTTTTTGTGTGATTGCTTATATAATTGACTGTGTGATTGCAATTAGAGATTGATAAGACACAATTAGTGGGATTTAATATATATATATTTGGTAAATTAGTGGGACTTTGAGTAAAATTCTATTCAGTGTCCGCTCCTTGAGCAGCCATGTTAAATGTTTAGATGAGAAGGAAAAGCAAAGTGGGGAACAGTCTCGTGCACATAATTTGCTTTGATTGGGGATTTC
Organism: Apocynum venetum; assembly: GCA_019593545.1. Lineage (NCBI taxonomy): Eukaryota > Viridiplantae > Streptophyta > Magnoliopsida > Gentianales > Apocynaceae > Apocynum > Apocynum venetum. The sequence continues at coordinate 3,652,884 of SRSM01000149.1, forward strand.
TTTAGTATGTAAGGGATCTTGGCTAATCGTTAAAAATAATTTAAATAATTTATAACATTTCTTAAAGTAGAAGGAAAGATAGTTGCAATGTACAAGATGTAATTAATAAAGGGTCTCCACAGTAGCGTAGAGCTAAAGAAATCTAGCTAATACTCATGGCTCAAGCTTTTTGGGCAAAGTTGGGTTCTATCTTATTCTTATGTATTGAGCTTGTGGATGGAGACTGTTATATCTCTGTTTGGAAGCAATAGAACTTCTTAAATGCCATTCTTAATACCTAAAGTGCATAAAATGTAACTGGTACTTATGTCCATTGCTAAAATTTAATTTTAAAAAAATGTCAAGCAGTTTATGTGCTAAAAAATTAGCCTAACAGCAATTATAAAGCAAGTCTAGTTATCTTTCTAAAAACACAACAGTACAACAAATCCAGGCTTGAAAAGTTATTCCTATTGTAAGATAAAGCAATTCTCAGGTGATTCTTATTTTATAATACTGCCAATAAACTATACAGAGAAGAAGAATGTTTCAAAATGTGTGGGGCCAGTTTCTAGTAGCACTTGTGTATTTCTAATGTACCATATTTCTTATTTACAAAGAATCCCATTAATTAACAGAATTCCATTATACATGGCACCCCCAATGGATAATATAGCTCTGGATTCTGTGCTTGTACTGCAATTGCTTTTTCTTGTGTTCTTTTAAAATTTTCTGGTCCACAATTTCTTTGAATATGTATTCAACCTCTAATGTTAACCAGAAGTATTTCCCTGCAGGTTTGGACAACAGGAACCATGGGAGAACTCAGCCCAGTACGTCCTCTTATGAAGCTTATTAAATGCACTGATAAAATGTGGATTTCATGATTAATTTTTGGTATAATTTTTTCAATCTCTGTTAATGTGCCATTTGACCAGCCATCTTTTTCAAGTCTGCATGTCAACATTTTTCTGTGATCTTCTCTGTTCTGAATTAAGCAAGTTACGGCTGCTGCAGAAATTTTCTGATCGAAAAGTTTCATATGCATTAGATCCAGTCTCTTCAGGACTTCAACTTAATAATCTTGATTTTTCAGATCCCTTTACTTGGATTTTGTCATTGCTGAGATGCTATCCATACTAATGCATCTCTATGCCTTCTCCTTTTGCCCTGGTCTAACTTTTTCAGATTATGTCACTTGGGTATAATTATATCAGGTTGTCAAGATTGATGGACGTATAATTGGTAATGGTCAAGTGGGACCAGTAACACAAAAATTGCAGCAAGCTTATGGGAGACTGACAGCAGAGGCCGGAGTTCCTATACCCACCTATCAAAGTGGAGAGCTTTAAGGTGCACTTTCTGTTCAAGTTTGTGTCCCTTCCTTACTCTGCTCTCATTTCCTAAAGCTTCCTTTGCTCGTTGAAGATAATAGCCATTCAGTAAATCCCTGAAAACCTGGAAGACAGAATATTTCTTCTTTTTTTTTTCTTTCTATATTACATTTTTTTTAGTACATCAGGGTAGGGAATGCTGATTGAACTCAAGACCTCTCTTCAAGTAAGTAGCACTTTTACCCATTAAGCTAAAACCTTGCCATAGATTAGGTATTTTTGTTAGGAGGTTCTACGAAAATCAGCCTAACATTCTCTTTTGCTACTTCTTCTAGATGATGCACACAAACTACCTTTGTAACAAGACAGGACAGCTAGATGATCTAATATCCTAGTATTTTTTTTTTTTTATTCAACTAAGACAAACTTATATTCTTGATAAATTTCGACTTTTAGAGCAATCTGCAGTAAACCTTTTACATCATGGAAAGGTATAAAATGGAAAAAAAATTAGAGGGAAAAAGGTCCCTTGAATGTATGCCTTACAGAATGAAAGAGAGAAGGGAGGATGGAGGGAGAGAGAGAGAGGGTCAAATACTTAACCCTGAATGCATCATGGAATCAACATTGACATGGAGCTATTGAAATGGTAGACCAAAGTAGGATTTCTTTTTTTGTCCGTTATGTAGTTCTATTGGAGGCTGGGAAGGAGCTCAATTAGTTTAGCCAAAATCTGATTGCAAATCAGTTCGGAATGATTACTTAAGAGGAAGAATTGCTGTTTCCATCCTTGCTGATTTCTGTTTTCCAGAAAGATTGTCGTGCCTTTATTTCCCATCTTTTTGTCCATTTTCCTTTTGGACCTTATGATGTTCTTTATTCATTCATTGTACTTGAGAATTCAACTAATTCTACTTTACCGTTATTGGAACATCAATCATGTTTCTTCTTCTTGAATATGCAGGTTTCACATATACAAAATGGATTAATATGATGTTTACAAGTCAGCAATGGAAGCAAGATATCAAAAGCTGTCAAATGGAATTTGTTGTAAATTATTAAAAGGTGGTATGTTGTGTAACTAGCTAAATTATTTTTGTCCCTTTTCTTCTGCAATAATAAAACTATGGTGCAGGGATCTTGTGACTGTGACTACTGTTTATTGTTCAACTAATATTTAGGACTAATCCTTAGATATTGATCTTTAGAACCTAATATTTATGACTAATACTGTTTATGAATGTCATTAGAGAAAACCCTTAAACAATTATACACTGTTTGGAAATTCAACACCGATTTCGTATAAAAAATCTTAGAAAATAGGGAGATCCATGTAAAAATCACAGGAACTCAACTCCATGTAAAAGTTTCAAGAACTCTTTGGGGGCAGTTCTGTTTTTACATATAAGTTTTAAGAAATTAGGTCGGTCTAGCAAATTGTAAAGTCTTTGGAGATTTTGCGTGAAAACTTGTAGAAATTCTTAATTTAACTGTAAAATTGAACTTTGCGAAAAGATCAAGTGTTGTATGAATTTTGTCTAATAAAAAAAAACGAAATGCATGAACATACATATTATAATATATTTGATAAAAGTTTAAATAGATGATTGTTCTATAATTATAGTGTAGAATTGAGTCTTAGCAGGCTAAGTTCAACATATTCCTCTGTCTAACATCTATAGAAACACGATCATTTAACTCAATTGACAAAAACTAATTGAATTATTATCTTATATTTTTTTATGGGAAATAGTTTATCTATATAAGTACATATTAAAGCTTGATGTACACAGAAAATAAAGGGTATGCATCTAGAAATGAAGATCAACTGCCTCACTTTCTCTAACTCTAGCTAATATAATCTTAAGTCAAAAGATAGGAAGCATAACTGATATGTAAAAAAGGAAATCATTTTTGCCTCTGAAAATGAAATTTCAACCATTTACGAACCTTTTATTTCCCCACTTTTTTTTTTTATTTCAGACATGTTGAGGCTTGGACTAATTCATATCTACCTAAAGAGTGGGGAAATACAGGGCTTATAATTAGTTGGAATTGAATTCTTAGCTGATACTAAAAGACTACTGAGTATTCTTCAATAAAAGAGCTTTCTACTAGTTATTATTAAACCAAGAATTTAATTGATCATAATTATAAAAAAAAAATGTTGATTTAATCTCATTACTTTTTTATTCAGAATTGAATATCTATTTTTGATATAGTATAAAATTAGAAAAATTACAAAGGAGCTAAAATTGATACTTTGTGAAAACTATTTATTTTTAAAAAATAAATGCCAGATATAAGTCATCACTGTGCCTTTCAAAAAGAAAAAAAAAGAAGTCATTACCGCTGAAAAAATATACAAATATAAGTCAGTCTAATAAGGTACAAAATCTGGTGCTCAAAACGACATCGTTGTTTGTTGTCTAGAAATTTAAGAGGCTTACTTAATGTAGCAATAAGTTTAGGAATAAAAATATATTTATTCGGAGACCCAACACATTTCTTTATATCGGTCAGTGACGCCCCACCGAATCCACCCCATACGCCGTTGCCCGCGACCTCCCTACAGTCGCCGTTATCTGCAATACGTCGATTGAGAGAGGGAGAGGAAGAGTTGTATCGGAGCTCAGATCGCTAAACCGAATGGCACGGGCAAGATTCACGGTGGCGACCAACGCCGTGCTGATCCTATTGTCCGTCGTCGTAGTATTTGATTTCTTCGGTAGAGTTTTTAGTTTTGATGTTTCTCAGCTTGATTTTAATCAGACTTTTATTCTTCGAAATGGTGGAACCAATCGGAAAGCCGCCATGTTATTGCCGCTATTCCGTTCTCCACCTCAGCTTAATCGATCCTCCGCCGTGGATGTTTCGAGTTCTCGTCGACATCTTCAGAGTCGTCGGCCGAATTCTCGCATGTCTCTCCATGACGATCTCTTACTCAATGGGTATGGTTGACCTTGGCGATCTCGTTGTGGTTGACTTTTGTTCATATGTTTGTTTTTCTGCGTGTATGTAATTGAGATGTGCATGATGCAGGTACTATACAACTCGGTTATGGATCGGGACGCCGCCACAAAGATTTGCATTGATAGTAGGATACCGGCAGTACTGTAACCTATGTTCCTTGTTCTACTTGTGAACAGTGCGGCAAGCATCAGGTAAATTAAATTTTAATCTCAGCCAAAAGAAATGGAACTGTACACTGATATAATAATCTACATGTATGGAAAAGATAATTTTGGTGTTCCTTTAAAGTTGGCTCTCGAGTACAAGAACTTTTTATTTATCTATTTATAGAATCGTTTTGTCAAACAGTGCTAAGTTTAGATTGGATCAGTTGGCTTTCATAAAGAATTAGCAAAATATCTTCCATTAGTCACATCAAGTTCATACCTTTTTGGAAAAATATGCCGAATTTCTTTACGATTATCTGCCCGTTTCTCTTCACATTCAAAGGCGAGCCTGTTGCTGCATATTTCTGTTTTCTTTATATTATTCACGGTTGTGTGTATAAATGCAGTTCCAAAACCTTAATGTATTTAGACAATGTGAGGATCACTCTGATGGTTGGTCGAGATCTAGGACCTTGGATTTTTTAGCTACAACAACTAACTTGTAATAGTGTCAACGGCAGTTTCTTCCTTAGTTCATGAGTCTAGCTTTCATTAACTCACACGTGCGCAAAGGGGGAAAAAAAAGAGGAGGTGAACACCGGTGTACATGTCTGGAATTGAGACCATGAATCTGTGGTTCCTTTCTTGCGAGTGATGAGTTGATGTTAATATAATAAATAGTAAGTCAAATGCTGCAACAATACAGGTGAGCAAGGAAAATCCTCTCTGATCCCAAAACAGAAACTTTTGAAGCACGACAGGAATTGATTATCATAAGCTGCGAAAAGCTCAACCTGCACTCAGGAATCTTGTTGTTAATAAGACCATTCTTTCATTCGTACAGTTCTCATACAAGGGCCTTGGGAAAAAAATTAAAATTGAAATGTTTGTTTTGGGGGAAGGGGTTTTAAATCAATAACTCTCTCATCCCATTTTCCTTGTCTTTTTTCCGCCTGTTTTCCTTTTATTTTGGTCTATTTGTAATAGATGCAAGAAAGACTTTCATCTTTATTTCTATTTTGGGTGTTTTTTTGGTCTGCGGATTATGATATCAGATCTTCATAGGCTGAGTTGTCAGATGAACTATAGTTACATTTAGATATTAATATAACTCCTAGGGGTATTACTTTGTCCATGTCATTTTTCCGAGTAATGACAAATACAGAAGAACAAGGTTTAAAAATTCCATGTTTTTCTTCCATTCATTAAATGCTTTGAATAACTTTCACATCCATACATTTTGCATTTGCCTTCCTACATTCCAGTTTTCTTGAAACTCTCTCTCATTTTTTGAATGTACATTAGGATCCTAGGTTTCAGCCAGATTCATCTAGCACCTACCAAGCTGTGAAATGCAATATAGAATGCAACTGCGACAGTGAGAGAGAGCACTGTATTTATGAGAGGCAATATGCAGAAATGAGTTCCAGCAGTGGGATCCTCGGGGAGGATATAGTGTCTTTTGGCAACCTCAGTGAGCTTGCACCTCAGCGAGCAGTATTTGGTTGCGAAACTTTGGAAACTGGTGATCTCTACAGCCAGCATGCTGATGGCATAATGGGACTGGGCCGTGGAGATCTCAGCATCGTTGATCAACTTGTTGAGAAAGGTGTCATTAGTGATTCCTTTTCCTTGTGTTATGGAGGAATGGATGTTGGAGGTGGCGCGATGGTTCTTGGTGGAATTTCACCCCCTCCAAACATGATCTATAGCCACTCAGATCCTGTTCGCAGGTACATTTGTTAATGCTGATCTTGAAAATTCAGAATGTTAGGTGTTTCCTAACAAATGCACTTGTTACATCTCACACATTTACTCTAGTTTTGGGATGGCAACAGTCCATACTACAATATTGAGCTGAAGGAGATGCACGTTGCTGGGAAGGCATTACATTTAGATCATCGGATTTTTGATCGAAAGCATGGAACTGTTCTTGATAGTGGTACCACATATGCATACCTACCAGAAGAAGCATTTGTAGCATTTAAGACTGCTGTAAGATTCAGTTTCCTTGGTTTTTATTATCTGTATTCTTGTATTTGTTCTGTATTCTGCTTTTCTTGTTTGTGAAGAGCAGCCTGGTTTATTGGCCATAATGCTAATATTCTAGAATTGAGGTTAGACCAACTTCTAGATTGCTCATGAAGATCAGAACAGGAAGCTTCTTTGGGTTGAATCCTTAAGCTGCTGTTATGCATGAGATCAGTGCCTAATTTTTTTTCTCCCTTGGGGGGGGGGGGGGTATATTTTATTACATCAATTGAGGGTTAAAGGATGAAGGTTTTACATCTGAACTCAAACTTCTTGATTACTTTTTTATTCCCTTCTGGTAGTAATCGTCCTTTTGCTCCTACCAAGTATGAATTTTTTATTCTTTGCCTGAACCACCTGATGCAATCTTGTGCATGCTGAATGATTTAAACATTCATCATGAGAATCTAACTTCAAAATCATTGTATCCTGGCATGCAGTTTAGTAATGTAGTGACCATATTGTGAAGGTCCTGACTCTCTGCGGGAAAAGGCTTTTGGTTTATCAAACTTCTGAATAATTTTTTTTTTGCATGTCAATGAACTGCTTTATATTTCTGCATCTTCTCAAACAGTCATGATTTTCTTTTTTCATTGATTATAAGATTTAATTTAGGCCACCAAAGTTTTTCTTAAATAATCTTATATAGATTATTTGCAGCTTAAACATTCTAAGAAGTTATTTACAACTTTGGCTGCAGATCATGGAAGAACTAGCTTCTCTCAAACAGATCCAAGGCCCTGATCCAAATTACAGTGATATCTGCTTCTCTGGTGCTGGGAGGTAGTTTTCTTATATGAAAACATCTCAAACATTCAGTAACTCTTTTGAGCCAAGTGTTAAATATCAGTTTTTTGTTGACCAGTGATGTTTCACAACTCTCAAAAACTTTCCCTTCGGTTGACATGGAATTTGGAAATGGGCAGAAGCTGTCACTCTCGCCTGAAAATTATTTGTTCCGGGTAAATATCTTGCTTAGTTGTTTTCTTCTTTCACTGCAGTTTGCTAACGAGCTCATTCTCACAGCTCTTGATGTTACTGTATTAGATGCTTGACTGATTTTTTCTCCTTTTCTGAATGTTGTTTGATTTCCCTTTGGGTTAACTTTAAAGCATTCAAAGGTGCATGGTGCATATTGCTTGGGAATCTTTCAGAATGGGAAAGATCCAACCACTCTTCTTGGAGGTATAATTGTAACCTCTTGAAATTACCAAACAATATATGCTATACTTCCTTGCTGTAGGCTTATTTAATGGAAGGAATTTTTCTGTTTCTTTATCACCTAGTATTCTAAAGCATTTTCACTTTTTGACCATTTTGTCAGGAATTATTGTCCGCAATACTCTTGTAACATATGATCGTGAACATGAAAAGATTGGTTTCTTGAAAACAAACTGTTCTGACTTATGGAACAGACTTCAGATGTCTAATGCGCCGCCTCCGGTGCCCTTAGGGTTGAATGATACAAACTCCACTGAAGACCTGTCTCCAACATTGGCTCCTGGTGAACCTCCAGTATATAGTGCTTCAGGTTTGCTTACCTTCTTCCTTCTGTTATTCAATTTGGCCTCCTGTGTTCTTGGCGTATGTAGTGACATCTCCTTTATTCTAATTTTTAGGGTTGGTAGCATTGGGTCTCTAGGGACCTTGTCTCTTAGTTCTTTAATCCAACTGTTCCTTTCCATTTAAGGAATTCTGTTTAAAGTTGTCCGGTATGTAATTTTGTAATCAATACTCTGGTTCCTGTAATTACTACTTGCAGGAATTTATATTTGTCCTTTTCTTAGGGTACATCTAGGACAGGCGTCTATTTTACAAATCTTGTAGTGGAGCAGTCTGAACATGTTATATGCGAAAATCAATCTTTTTGATGCATGAACTCAAAATTGTACATGAAGGAAGTTGTTGCTCATGTTTGGCTAGGCCTAGGAGGTTCTTCAGAATATTTGAATTTTATGGGTATCTCTTTTGTATCTAATATCTGTAAGGAAGTCAATATTTGACATGTTTATTATTAGATAGTCCCTATTTTTGAGATTTTCTGAAGTGTATTATGGTACGATATTAGTTACAGCTTACAACAAAACTATTGAAGTCCATGCCAAATTTGTAACTCATATCTGTTATGTCACTGAATTAAAAGTAAAGGATCTAAGTTTAGTCTTTCCTTTGGCCTTTGTTGTGCTTTTGTATTTGGACTTCCTTGAGCAATCATAATTGCTATAGATCTTTGGTCATAAATAATATTGCTTTGTTGTCTTTTTCCTCGTCGTTTTCTATGGTTCTTTCGATCTTAATCTATCCTATTAACATCTTGCTTCTGCTGCAATTATTGAAGTGCATTTGCTGAAATTGGTACAATGTGTCTCAGTACCCCATGATATGCATGCCTCTTGACTGGAATTCTTAATTAGTGCAACTAACTTCTGATAATTTGCTAATTTTCCATGAGGTAATCCATAAATTACTATGTATGTACCTCATTACATTTTGATAAGGTAATATTTATATTATATATGGATGACCTACATTTTTTTGGGGGGGGGGGTTTGGTGGGATGACATTTTGATCTTAACAATGGGATAGGTTGCAATGTTCTCGAATTTTCTGCTGGTCTATCTCCTCAAATTGTTTGTTATTAGTTCATGTTCTGAAATCTGCTAACATGTGATATTTGATGAATGCTAGTTAATAAGGAATGGGTGGTGTTTTCTCTGTTGATACAAATTGTATCTTTTGCAGGAGGAACACGAGTTGGACTAATAACATTTTATATGTCACTGAGTGTCAATTACTCCGACTTGAAGCCTCACATCTCTGAGCTTACAAAATTCATTGCAAAGGAGCTAGATGTCGATATCTCTCAGGTTGATCAAAATTCAAGATCATGGAATGTACATTATTTGATACATATTTTGACTTGAAAATTGAAATGAGATATTTCTTCAATTGCCCATCACTATCTTATGTTTATGCTATTGAGGCCGTAATTACTTTAGTTTTAACTCTATTATCTTGGTGTTTGCTGATTTTAAGTTGAATAATCGCAGGTTCACTTGCTGAACTTTACAGCCAAAGGAACTGATTCTCTCACTAAATGGGCCATTTTTCCAGCAGGGTCTGCTGATTGTTTTCCTAATACAACTGCAGCGGTAATTTTGGAGCTTTGATATGCAATTTATATGCAGGAAACAATGAAACCTTTCTTATTAGGTGTATTACTTTGCAGAAGATTATGTCCCAATTGGCTGAAAATGGTGTTCATCTTCCTGATACCTTCGGTAGATACAAAATGTTCGATTGGGATACTGAGGCCAACCCGAGACGGTAGGTTCTCTTATACAATTCCTTTGTTTCTGCTTCATTTATGTGCATGTTTTTGTCTCAACTGGAGTTCTTTTTTACCTCTTGTTTTTGCCACCTTTTGTGTCTTTATTTCTTTTGGCTGTGGCCCTGTGGTTATGGGGCAGGTAACACAGTAGATGAACAATAATAGCATCTGATTCAAAACCCAGCACTATCAGTGTGTGGTCCATCAAATCCTTAAATATTAGACTTGGTGTGTTAGGCCTCTGTTCATCTTGTCTGATAAATGTAAATTTGAATTATAAAGGATGGTTGTTCCCCCTGGTTTTGGAGGCAAGACATGCACGGGCTGTGAAGATTTTCTATTTAGAAATTTTAATTGAGCTTTATTGATGTCAGAAATCACCTTTTAGAATAGTGTTTCCCATCAACTTCAAAGCCATTTGTTTTCCTATGTTTTGTTTTTTCCCTTGGTTGAGGGTGGTTCTATTTTGACCAAAATCCTGAATGCTTTTGTGTACTCTCTTTCTTGTTTATGTAAACACAAATTTAATCGCAAATTTCACATGAACATATCATACTTGTAGCCAGCCCAAAAAAAAAAAACAGAAATAATAATGAATTTGGAAACTGAAAAATTGGAATGAATGCATTCTCGCCAGCTACAATAGTTAGCTTAGGATTGACATATTTGTGGCTCATCCTGCAATATCTCTCTAAACAATCATGGGGAGTTGAAACCACTAGCACAAACAACTTCACATTACCCAAATGAAATGTGAGCTTTACAATCATTCATTGTGTGACTGGTGTTTCATTTCACCTAAATATGTTTACCCTTTAATAACAGCATTGACGTGTATGCATGTAGAATATAAACTGGAAGCGTGCATCAGAATCTTATTGTGTAGAAAATAAAATATATTGGAAATGGATATTTTTCTTCAAGCAAAGCAGTGCTATATTATAGGATTTTTGGATGGATCCTACTCCGTGTATGAATTTCTTCTGCAGTTAATAAACTTCAATTGATTCATTTGAATATGGTCCATTTTTATTTGACTCGTATGTGTACATGTTTTGTTGGTGTCAACTAATTATTTTGTTTGCTTCTCTCTCTACCTCTTCTTTCTCCCATTCCCCTCTCATGCTCTCCCCACAGTTCAGAGAGTTGGGCATCTATGGCGTCAAGGAAGTGGATTTCCTGTTTTCTTCCACTTATAATTGCATTATTCCGAAATTGATTTGGAACAATGATATCACAATTCTTATGGCTTTGCTAAACTTATCCAGGACAGTGGTGGCAGCAACATTATTTGGTTATACTGCTATCATTTGTTGTTGCATTGGTAATTGGATTATCAATCGTTGGGGCATTGTTTATTTGGAGGAGGCAGCAGCAACATTCAGTTGTGTCATACAAACCTGTCGAATCTGCTGTCCCTGAGCAAGAACTCCAACCATTGTGAAAGTTTAAAGAAGAAATATTATGCATGATACTTGAGTCAGAAAATACGGTGCAACATTTTGGGCGTTGTATGATGGATGAATAAAATGAAGAAAGTAAGAAATTTTGTGAAAAGTATAAAAGGAGTCATACACAGCGATAAATGTTACAGCATGTTAGTGTTCACTGAATCGGGAATAGAAAGAGAGGGGTTAGGTTCCTGGCGTGTTTAGTTATTAATTTGTATGTGAATATAGATGGAACGGCATGGCTACACTACCTTTTTTCTTTCTTAACAGCTGAGAGGAATGAATTACCCCCTTAGCATTTGAGCAAGTATGATTATGTGTACTCCTTGTAAATGAGAAGAACGAATACATCAAACTAATTTTAGCGGCCGAGGTAACATTTGATAGGATAAATAGTGTGTGCATTGGTTGGTTTACCTATTCTTGAAAGGGGGTTCGATTTTTTGTGGTTTGCTGGAATATCTCCAATAATATAGATATGATCTCTAAGAATTGTACCATCTCAATTTTTGAGCAAGTCCAAGAGCTATCAACATCTAGTTTTAGCGTACGGCATCAGTAGGGGAGGCTTCCCCATTTCTCTGCATTTTTTCCTGACTAAATGCCCTTTAGTAGAGGCACATTGTATGTGTGCGCGCGTGAATTAGATAAGGTTTTAGATATTAAAATCTATTAATGGATCTGCTACAATAGTGCACCTCTTGTAATATAGCAAACTTCACTTTTTAGTTTGGTCAAAAAGAAGTGTCAACTTCATGTTAGACGTAAAAGGTACTCTTTTGATTAGAAAGTTAAGAAAAGAAATAAGATTGTCGATTATATGATTAAGACAAGAGGTAATAATTTGAAACGAATATTGTTGTGTAACAGCAAGAATGGTTATAATTTAACCCTCAAACTTCTACAATTCTTCTTAGTGGATTTGCAACAGAGATCAATTAAAATCTGCTTGTTTATCTCTTATCTTTTGCACTCTTTGTATTGGGTGGGGGACGGAGCGGGGGGAACTATTTTTAAGTATATAGATTATACGCTTTAATTCCTCTTAGCAATATATTTGAACTTACTAAAGAGCAACTAAAAGAATTTAGTTTGGATACTTATTGAAACCTGATTCGATGGTATTTTTAAATCTCAGTCACAAAATGACATTTACAGAGCATATCAAAGTCTAATTCCTCGGTTAAAAGAATGAAATTGGGTAAGGGGATTAGTCAAATTCTGCAGAGTCTGACTCATAATGGGGTACTTGGACGATATCAATAGAAAAAGAAAAAATGAACAAAAGAAAAGTTGTAAAATTCTATTTTGATCTTTCAGAAAAAGAAAATTCTATTTTTGATGGTTTATCATAAATAGTTGGGTTGTTTCAGTAAATTTTTGTCCAATGTTGTTTTCAAGCCATCAAATCCGAACAAAGAAATCAAAGTGTCAATTATAATCGACAGAAGTGTTCTGTGAAACCACTATATTCTTTGAGCAGTTTGTTGTTAGAGCCGTTGTTTTCCCAGAAAGGTTCATAAAGTTTACCTTGTACTGCTGGAAATGAACAGCTTCGAGATGTATCCTCATTTTCTGTAATTATTGAGAAGATACTTATATAATTGAATAATATAGATAAGAGCTGACATCAACAGGGTTAGTTCCAAATAAGCAAAGACAAATATTTTCATTTCAAGATTTCTCATCAGTCTAAAAGTGGATATATAATTTAAGACCATAATCCTCTTCACACAAGTACTGGGCTCCCTACATGTTCTTGATTTAGGCCACCACCAACCATAAGCAGGCACACCCAATGGCCCTCTGCCTCCAGAAATTCTGGAAAATCATTGAAAAATATGCATCCCATTGATAGTTTGTAGCTTGAGTTTGACAAATTTGTTCTTATATTTTATAACAATGAGGTACTGTAATAGGAGGTTTTTGTATACAAAATGACTATATCCAAATATAAATAAAGGTTGACGCTGTGATCTCATTATTCAATGTATGATCTTAATTAATAATTGACCGCTTCATTCAAAATAATAATCGGCCACATTACTTGAACATTTGAGGCTGGGTTGCAATTATTTTCCTTATTTTTCAATCAATGCACAATATCCAAGAAACGTTAAAGGATTGAACAATTAAGATGGCACATAGACCTAAGCCAAAACTGATAAAAAACCTGAAATTTTGTAGGAGTTTCATAGCTTAATTTATTTTGTTCCTTGGATGAATCATGAAAATCCTATGATCATATGGATCATATTTTTCTAATGCTTGCATCAATATCTATGGAACTGAGATGAACCATGTTAGGAAAAAGGAATAATCTAATCTAATAGACTAATACTATTACCAGGAAACAAACTTTAAGAATAAAACATGAAGCAAAAAATGTATCAAGAATTACTTGATTAAGGCACATCATGGAGAATGATAAGACGACCAACTCTAACAAAAATCCTGTACTGCTTATTGGAAAGTGTTACAAATGAGAGAATAAGGTGAAAAATTCCTTGATTCTTGCCTTTATGAAGTAGACATTGAATAGTAAACTAGTAAAAGCAGTGGTGGAAACCGAAGCCTAAAGAATGTAAGTTTGATGAATATTAATGTCCACTTTATGGTGTTTTTTTTTAATATATATATATATATATAAGTTTTATTGTGGTTTGACTAATGGAACAGTTTTTTTGATAAAGTAGGAACATAATGTCACCAATGCTGTGGGCTGAAAACAATATGTTGGATACGTTTTCTGTGAACAATAATATTTTCCTTCCAACAAAGGGTTAAATCCAGGGGAAAAGTGTATTAGATGCCTTTTGAAATTTATCATTGTTGGGATGACAAGATCTTTAGGATTCATATTCAGATAAATCATGTTTGTGATAATGTACTTGGTTGATTCTTTTGGCTCCAAACAGAGACATAACATGACTAGTTATTCATTGAGAACAAAAGGAAGAGTTTACATGAAAAAAAATCGAGGAAATCAGAAAGAAAATTTTGACTAGTTAAAGAAAAAATGGATGGAATCAAAAGTTGTTATAATCTTTTATGTAGAGTGAAATTAAAACTTATTATAGACTCTTGTGCAAGTGGAAGTAAAACGATCACTCAATTATAAAGCAATCCTTTATATCGTAATACTGAGAAGTTTTTACTTGATTTATATTTCGAATTCGACTTTGAATTGAAATTCATTATTTTTTAAAAAGAAGACAGTATATATAGGTGCCAGAATAAATATAAAATTTAAACGTTATTCGAGTGGTGAGAAATTCTTTTAGGTCATGTCTTTGTTCCTTGTCATAGATGTTATAAACCGACATGCTAATGCAATGAATGCAGAAGGAAAACGTTCCCATCTTATTACATTAACTGGCATTGAATTTAATCCAGTCCAACTTTGAGAAGACACTATTAATTATATATATAATGATAAAAAAAACTAGCAAATGATGAATATTCATTCATAATGGCCTTCTGGAATAGGAAACAGTGGGCTTCCTGTTAAATCAATTATTATGTTTTTTATAGTTTCATTCAATCACATTTCTAAAGAGTTTTTACTTAAAAAAATCGCAGCCGGAAAGGACAAAATGATCACTGAAAATTGAAGTTCAGTCATTCTTGAAAATTCAATTTTGCAACACACTAATTATTGTTTGGTAATTTTGAACCGTTAAGATTATAGATGTCTATTTTCGCCCGCGATGGTTTTTAGAATATACTTTTTTGGAATTAAATTAACTAAGAATTTAATTAAATGCTTTATGGTAGCAAGAGTTGAGCCTTTCTAATGAATAACAAAAATAATTTAAGTAAATTTAAGACTCAACCTCTATCTGTATTTTTGTTTTTTATTTTTTATGGTCCAATAAATAACTTTGGATGAGATATCTATCAAGTGGAGGATTATTTCCTCTTTAAATACTAATTACCAGTACATTTCAACAATAGTCGGCTAAAAATACCAAAACAATGTTGTCTAATCCTAACCCTAATAAGAACTCTTATTTCATTCTTATCCCTTTTTTTTTCTTGAATTATTTTTGTAGATTTTCCAGTAATGCGAGAAATTCATGCACCATTGAACACACGAGTGGACAGTCAGACTTGGCCATCAAACACCTTTTATATATTAATCTTTGAATCAACATATATATCTTTTCTTGCCAAAAAAGTTGTATTTTACACATTTTGGATAGCCTTTAATCCACATGGATCGATCTCTTCCAAAGATATGGCACATTTGAGACTATTTTCATACTAAAATACTAGGTTCATCAACCACAATGAGACTTGGTATCATAGGCCCTAAACTAGGAGATTAGCTGTAACTCACAAGTGCACATGGGCAAGTTGCATTGGGATATATATAGGATTAAAGGGTTGTGGCTGATAATTAATTGGCAATTTTAATTTAATTGGTCAATATATTAGAACATCAAGATCTAAACGAAAGACAGCTTTTGTACTCATTTAAACCTCAAATTCATTGAACCAAAAAACTGAGAAGTCCCTTCTTTGAAGGCAATTGAGGACAAGATTTTCTTTTGGTTAAGCCTATGATACTCAAATGTCGGCCTATCAATTTTAATATGTTTAGAACTATCACCAACTACACGGAGTTTTGAATTTTCTCAATAGCATGACCATAATTGGTGGAAAACAATAAGGGTTTCTCTTTGCCGCCTCTTGTACGTACAATTTTAATTTTATTTTATTTATACAGTAATATGTTTAAGGTTGAATATTTTTATTCCCTAACAAAATCTCAAAAAAAAAGTGAATAACAGCACACACAATCAATTATTTTATAAAAATTAGACATTCAATTTTAGATCCGTCGAACAAATAGCAAATGCATTATTCTTTTTCTTTTTTACATTTACATCAGTCAATTATTAATTTGATTGTTTCATTGCATAACATTAATAATTATAATCATCGTAATGATCATGAAAATACTAAAAAATGATATCATAATTAAGTTTGTGAGCAATTTTATTTAGAAGTGTTGTATAAATGGACGAATATTTCTGCGTAACCGGCCGGCCTAAGGGCAGGTCAGAAAGCTCATAGCTTCAACTACTCCTAGCCACACAAAATTTATTTTCAAATGATGATATCAAAAGAAAATTTCGATCAACCTTTAAAATCCATGCACGATCAACGGCTGTGGGGGCAAATGCTTTGACATTTCTTATAATTACCTTAGAACAAGTCCTCATCTCTCATCAGTTTTTTTCATGATATAAACTCAGCTTAGTTTATTTGTCAAAGTTATATATATATATATATTTGTTTGTGTGTTTGTGTGTGACTCTGTATATAAATGCTTGCCAAGTAGATAACCATAAACCATTAACAGCATTCACTAACTCTACTAACAAATACAGAGGAGTTCTAAATTAATGAATGGTGTTCGTGTTTCAAAAGCATCACTATATAATAGAGCTTTTTCAAAAAGTATAATTCTCAAAAACTCAACAAGCCCTTCCCCATTTAATTAGACAAACAAAGAAGAAAATCCCATATATTGAGTTCTTATATTTTTCATGTCTAAGTCTCAATTCATTGAATTACTAGAGGAATTAACCCAATCCAAAAGATAAACCATAAAAGAAAACACCTCCTAAATCAATTTACAATATTTATTATCCAAAGAGGAAACACCTCCACTTTCGTCCGCATTTCATCAAGTGCGTTCATGCAAGAGACAAACACTTATACTCTTTTTGTTTGAAATTAAATGTTCATATTTTTATTTTGAAAAATTGAATATTCACTTTCTTAAAATAATCATACTTTTTTCATTAAAATTTGTACTAACAATCTCTTTAATTTAAATATTTAAATATACTGACCTATGATCCTACCATTAATTACATTAATGACCAAGAATATTATAGTAACTTCTTCAAAGTCAAATACTTCTTTTTAATTTTATTTGATATTCAGTTTCAGATGTTGAGAGTAAACTACTAATTATGAGACCAAGGTGCGAATTAGAGAATGCCTAGAATTCTTGTAACTTATCCTCTTTGGTTGATGTACATCAACAATCTTATATAGAAAGAACTTAAATTGCAAAGAAGCGGCTAGTTGAAAACTCCTCCAAATAGCAAGGATTTCCGCATTTGCGCAGAAACTGCCTGGTGACATGGATCAGACACGAGTAGACTTGATTATATAAGCTGAATAATTATATTTTTTATAATATTAATTTTCATATTCTCACAGTTATCCTGATTTATATTTAACATTGATATAGCATCATAGATTAGCCTTACAGGTTCCTTTCAAGAAATTCAATGGGATAGAAAAATCTAACATATGCGACAATTTACTATCTCTTTCAGAAAAATAAAGTGAAGATAAATTTATTGTTATATTCTTGGAGCAATTAATTAGATTCTTGTCCACTAAGAAAACAATTTCAATAGTATAATTGTTCATACTATGCCAGATTAAGTCCAATAGTTAATTGTCTGCATATAGAGATATAGTGTTAGCATTTATCAATAAGAAATATGGGACCTTTTTATCAGTTTCTTGTAATTAAAATATAAAGATTAATGAAGTTGTTGCTGCCTAAAAAGTTTCTAGGGTTTAGCCATGTGGCAGAGTTGGTTGATGATGCCAAACATGATGTATTCATCTGGAAGATTTGAAAATTGTTTCAAAAGCTTAGCAATTTGCTTTTCAGGGAGAACGTCTTCAGGATTTATACATTAAATTAGGGACAACAAAATTATACTCGATACGCAAACACGATCCGTTCTGATCATTTTGTCAATCCGTTTATTCCTTTTTCACTCTGTTTTATAAATTCAAAGGTTAAGCAAGTATTTTAACATATTGGCAGATTAAACAAGTATTTTTAATAAGGTTGACATGTCACATGTTAGTGGGTTGACAAGTTGACCTATTACCAATTTCATTTTTTGTATTAAATTGTGTCGTGTCAAGTTGATCTATTTATTAATCGATCTGGTGTGTTATGTATAAATTATATTACTTTAACCCAACACTACGCAATTGATATGATACGATAGCCACCCTAGATTAAAAATTAAAAGCTGGAGCTTTTAATATCTATCACATTGCAACAAAAGGCCAAAAGAGAAAAATGAATCGCACATCACCCCTTTTCTCTTTTGGGACATTTTGTGCTAATTTTTCAAATCGTGTTAAAAAAAATGGTATAAAAAGCCAAATCTGAAAATAGGGGATGTGTTATTTTTTTGAAAAATGGCACAAAAGAACGAATTGGAAAAATGATGGGATATTATATTCAAACAGAATTGAATTTATTGGTTTGAAAGATGGACAAAATGACAAAATGGAAAAAAAATGATATGATGATATATATATTTGTATGTGTGTATGTATATATGTCTCTCTCTCTCTATATATATAGAGAGAGAGAGAGAGAAAGAGAGATTGTTAGTTGGAAAAATTCATTTTCTTATTCATTTCTTCTTTTTTACAAATCAACAATATCTCTATACTTCTTCTTCTTCTTATTCTTTATCATTTATTTTTTTACATTTAATCTATACTTATAGAAGACACATCATCCAAACCTGTGTAAACTAGTGACACTTCAATTTCTCAACGAACAAAAAAAATCCAACAAAGTTGGGAACAAAGAGTAAAAACAATCGGCCTTTTTAGAAATGTGAGAGTTGGGAATCAAGTTTTATATGTCTACCACACTAAAATTGGGAAGAACATTAGACACTTGTAATATTGGTATCATTTATGAAGGAGACAATTCTGGAATAATAGGAGTACTTGCTCAAATAGCTCATAATATGAATGTTTTTACAGTATGTATAATTTCAACTGCTCTTAGTACCGCTTATGGTAAGACAATTGGATTTGAAATACAAACAAACTCTATTATGAACGAATGACTATCATGATGCAATGTGTTAATGCATTGGTCCAACCTAAAATTGCACACAAAACCAATTTGTAATCTAAATATAGATAATTCCTTTGACGATTTACTATCATTTCACTACTAGAAAAGAGGTTTTAAACGGTGGTCCAAAGACCATCAGTATATACTTAAAAAATTGTCATTTATGACTGATCATACGACGTATTTGTTTTAGGTGACATGTCGTCGTAATTAGTGTGCGTCGTTTATATTATACAACGATTTTTGATCCGTCATATTTGTTATAGGTGACGGTCAGTGGTAAAACAAATATGAACTTTCGTTAAAAGGTTCCAGGTTTTTACGATGGTCCACAAACCGACATATAAGAAAAGAAGTAATTACAACGGTTTTCATATCGTCGTCAAATAAAATTTTTATTTACAACGGTTTGGGACCAGTCGTATAAGATAAAAGTAATTATGACGTAAATGACTATTGGTATTTACGATGATTAAAGTCTCTATTTATACCTGTTTCGTATTAGTGATAGTATTTGAGTCGTCGTATATAATCAATAATTATTTTTGACATATTTTTACAATCATATATACATTATATAATAAAATATATACAATCAATAAAAGCCATCAAATAAAATAAGAACATTATATATACATCAACCATAATATATAACAATTATGCAATATAATCACAATGCTATGGTTTCTAAATCCTTGAAAAATAAATATTCTTTCAGTATAGATTTCTATTGCTAAATTTTCAACATATGGTGACAAATAAAATTCCAGCATCAAGGATGACAATTGATATTCAAATTATACTCTTAGGAAAAAAAATAAAACATAAAATTTTTGAATATCGCATTCTAGTTATTTCCAATGAGAGTTTAATCAAATCAACTCAAGTTAATGACTTATTCACCTAATGCAAAGACAAATACCCTTAATAGAACGTAATTTAATTGAACAGTCTCACAAATATATGTTGTCCAAATCATGTAACACATCCTTGAAAAAAAATTAAAAGTTGCATAAAACTTCCCGCACTCAAGCTTTCATTAATTTATTATGTCAACACTTAAGAAATCGAACAACAAAACTCCAGGCTACATACAAAAAACAAAAACTCCACAAAATATAACTTCCAATATATAAAAATGAGTTAACTAGCAATAGTATGGCTCACTATTCAACCAAATTAATCCACTAATCAAAAAATAAGTCTGTGAAGTAATTAATGACAAATAAGATTAAAATTACAAAATATTACGAGATAACAACTTTAAAATATTTTATTTTCTCATTATATGAGTAAAGCAAAAATTCGAATACTTATTGGGTTGCATACTCGTAGAGCCTACTTTAGGAGAGTTATTTGAACCATTGAGAAATTGCACATTATCTAACATGAAATTTCCAACACTACATTCCAACCTTGACAAAATTGTATTCATTTGATTCTGGAATCTCTGCTCTAGTTCTTGATGCAGTTGTTGCTTCATTTCTTGTTTCTCTCGTTGGAAACAAGCAAACAACTCATCTTGTAGAAACAAGCATAGTAAAAAAGACATAATTAAAAAAGTCCATTAAACATAGTTATGACAACATATAATCACATAAGTGTTGAAACAAACCTCTTGCTTAGCTAATGTCTTCTCATAGTGGACCTCCAAACAGTATGTTCACCACACCAGGATTAAATGTTGTGATTCCTTAGAAATGTAACAAGATTAAACAATTAAAAGTGATAAATATTCTCTGAATTTACTACAAATATGAAAATTATGGATAAGCTATAAATCCTTAACAGTATCATAGAGTGCAAAGAGATAGGCATGTCATATTTTAGACATGAAAAATATATAGAATGCGAGCTACAAAGACATTTTCACAGAATCCAAAACACAAACTTAGAACTCTGCTAAAGAAGTAAAAATCGACACATGACAATAAATTCATTTCATATATGTCGCGTATTTGAAACCAACAAAATATCATATTCAAATAGAAAAGAAAAATTAAAAATGAACTTCAATTCTAGAACAAATTATCAAATAGGTTCAACCAAAATAAAGTTATCAACTTGGAGCAATAAGAAATGACAAAGAAATGAGGGAATCTTTTAAACAAACATATTTCAAAGACTTGAGATAGTTAACCCTTTGTTTTGCTCTCTAAAGTCCATCATTATATAAAAACTACAAAATAACTAAAAAAATATGTTCATATTTGATATATTAAGCAAACAAACCTTTTACAATCACTCAAAGTAGAATTTTACAAGCACTTAAAATACCTTGAGACAAATAATCTTAACAGAGCAATGAAATCATGCTAGTTCTAGAACTTCACATGAACATAGATAACAAAAATAGAGTGTTAAAAGAAAAAGGAAGATCGTGTACTTATTATTTTACTGCTTCAACGACGCAGAGAGAAAGAGAAAGAGGAAGTTCTGATAAATAAAAGGGAGTGAGAGCAGAGATTCTTGAAAAGTATTCTAGATAATCTATATTTTTTCTCTTAGACTACACTGCACAAAACCTAGATATTGCCTGAATCAATTACAAAATCCATGCAAACAATATAAAGCTTTCTATAACTATGAACATAAACCACAATGTAAATAAACCACAATATAAGTAATTAAATGGCCTAAAACTTAAGGAACATCCTTATCAAATATGCAACAAATAAGAAGAAAATTAATTCTTTTTACTTTACAAAAATCTGAATGTTCTACATAACCAAACTACACTATTGACTTTGCTACACAAAAACAAAGCAATAGAACAAAGAACAAATAGATACACAAAGCAATTCTACAAAAAGAAACTCAATAAAAAGAGCCCTAAATTTACACAATGTATCATCAAGTAAAAAAAACCACCAACCAAAACAAAAAAAAAAAAGGCTTCAAACAAATCACACAAAAAATTATGCAAGAATCGGCACAGACCTCTCTCGAAATTGGTCAAATGCTCATCAACAATGAAACTTCGACTTCAACTGCCCAAGGCTTCAGTCGATTTAACAAGAAAGCTTCGCAATGGGTTCTCAATGTTGGAGATGAGAATGTGAGAGGGAGCTAAAGGACTTGTGAACTTTTGGTTGGAAAGGCGTAAGACACTTGTGAAAATTTAGGGAATTTTTGGCTGAGAGGGAAAGTGAAATTTTAGGGCCTAATAAACAAACAAACACAATTCTTCAATGTATTATTCCCAATCAGTAATTAAAAAAATCATTTTAAAAATATAAACCATAATTAAAAAATTACTAAATGTTAATTAAGTGTATCTAATATGATTTTATTTTTCAAATTATATGATTAATTGAATTTATATTATGAAATTTAACATTTTAAAAAATAAAATTTAAACCATTATAAAATATTTACTTTTTAAATAAATGTAGTTAAGATCAAATAAATGAAATTGGTACCACACTTAAAGGAAAATATTTATAAAACAACTAGGAATTTGTTATCAATAATTAATTACATTCCCTTAAAATAATTCAGCATTATATAAAATGAACTTAGATATGTATATAACCAATAAATAATCATACCAAATGTTCCACTTTTCATAATTGAAAAACTTTTAGTGAATATCAAAACAATCCATACATATATACAATGTACCTAATTAAATGAAAATCTTAAACTTTAATTGAGCGATACAAACCAATATACCAACCAAAATCGTACATATATGTGCAATCTCATTTTCTGTCAAAACTATAATATAAGTTCATATATATATTGAAATCATTAAGTTCATTTATTAAAAAAATGAAGAAAACTACCAAAAACATAATTATTAGGTCGGGAAAAATGCTATAAATGAATATCACGATCCTATAAAAAACATAAAAGTATTGAAAAGAATAGTATATATGACAACACTTAATGTGGCGGCCAAGGAGTTGTTTTTAACCACATAAACGACGGCTCGTCGTATATACATGGTCTTTCACTAACGAGTCATCATATAAGATTATTTTATTAATGACAGTTGATCAGATCATTGTATTTGAAGGACTAAAACTACGAGCCATCGTATATAAACTATTATAACAATAGACCGTAGTTTATAAGTATGTATTTGTGACGACTCATCGTTTAAAAATTCTCATTTAAAACGACAACTTTACAGCCATCGTATATGAACCTTTTAAACTAGAGACCATCGTATAAAACAACATATATGACGATTTATTTGTCACCGCAAAAAAATGGGTCATTTTAAACCTATTTTCTTGTAGTATTCTTAATTTAAGCCGTTGAACATATGTTGTTATCTACTATTAGATGAATTATTCTTGTTGTAGCAACTTTAGCAGAGGATCTATTAGATAGATTGGAAGCTTTTGTCCTGCAATTTGATCCTGAGATGCCTCTAATGAACTGGAACATGAATAGAAACATACAAAAAAAAATTCGGATGAAGTTGATTTAGAGCTAAAATTGTGAATGAGATTGTTATCTCATTGAAAGTTTACATTTCATGTATTTTAAGATTGATGTGTAATGTTGGAGATTTAATTATTGAAATATGTAATGTTTATATTTTAATATTAAGAATGATTTTAATTTATATTATTTTACATTTTAATCTTATAAATTACATATCTATAGTTATATACACACTTATCTATAATTAAATAATAAAAACTAAGTAAAAATATATGCGGGTATGTACAAGTAGGCACCCATTGAATACAACAATGTCTTCATCCACATCATCATTCCCGCTAATACTCGTAATTAGATCTCCATCCACATTCCTTTTCCCACTTAAATCGAGTAGTTTTCGTACCCATTAGGATGACGAGTACGATCCGAGACCCATTTCAACCTGCCTTCGTGCCATTTGAGTTTATTTTCACAAATAGCAAGATTCAATTACAACGTATCAAAATTAAAAGATCCAATTGAATTTTTTTTTTTTTTTTGAAAGGTAAATGTTATAATAGATAACTATCACAAGGCAACTTCTAATTGAAATTATAGGGATCAAAATTGAAAGGCACCGCAATTTGAATCGATCTAACAAATCGTGCAACCGTTATGAAACTCAGCTTAAAAAAAAAGTCATATCATTGACCTAAACTACACAGAGTCGTTCCAATATTAGTGGAACTGTGAAGTCACCTATTCTCTACAATTTGTGGAATGAAATCTGGCTTATAATTAAGGTTGAGCCCTAAACTCCATCCAAAAGACATGATGTTTCACTGGTTAGATCGAAGATTGTCCAAATATTTTAAAAAATAAGTATTTTTTAACTTATTAATTAGCCAACGTGGATTCAAATTACAATGTGAAATTTATAATTGAACATATGTGCAAATAATAAAACAATGGACTAACAATCTTATATTAGACTTAGAGTTCAGTTGACTCAGATATTATATGTAAAATAAAATAATTTGAGTCTAACTTCATTTAAAAATATCAGGATTGAATGTTCATATTTTATTTAGTCTAAAAATTAAAAATAGTAAGAAAGTTACATTATTATTCTTATTATTAATTATGTTAGTAGTGAAAATCATTAGTTAGTGAAATGTAAATTTAAAGAGGTTGTTTGTGAAATTTAGGATAAAAATATATAATTATTTTGAAAAAGTGAAAATTTAATTTTGAACATTCTAAAATGAAATATAAATATTTAATTACTCACAAAGTGAATATTTAACTAGGAGAGAATTCTATATAGGAAATAGTTTATGTCCAGCTAACACACGTGAAACTCACATATAATCTCAATTTCAACATAAAATCAATCTCGGTGGTCTGCCATTTTCACATTTTTTATGAAGACACCCTTTTGCAGTTGAAATCACCATCAAAATTGGGTTTTTCCAGAAAGGAAATGGGCGAGATAGTGTGTAGAGAAAGAAATGATTTTAGAAATGAAAAGAGTAATTTAGAAATATCGATGAAATTGTGTATATTATATATATATATATATATATATATATAATTCTTTTAATTTAGATGAAAAATTTGTTGTGCATGGAATGAAAATAATTAAATACTTTTTTATGAATTAATTAAATACCTACTATGAATACGTTTGCATGAAAACGTTATCCATATGTATGTACAAACAAACTAGTCATTGTCTCAAAAGAGGTGAGCACTATATCATATGGATTAATCTGTAAAATCCAGGTTATAGTAATTTCTTTATAATTACAATCTACAGTAACACTAGCTAGAAGTGAGAAGTCTATAAAAGCTAAGCTGAGGTAGTAACATGTCTAGACACGAACCAAAAGTTAATCCTGAATTTCTTTATCATCAGACTCTCCAAGGCTTTTTAGAGCGAAAGAGAGCGAGAGAGAGAATGGCACTCCAAACTTTTGCACATCAACATGAAGTATATGGCTATAGTAACAAAGACCTGTACAGCTTGCTCCAAGGTAGCTGGACCTACGACTATGATCTGCAAGGGAACTTTGAGAAACATTCCTTAGAAAATCTTGAAGAAAAAACTACTGATGAAGAGAATTCTGCAGCGACTTATCATCAAATGGCTCCTGAATTCGATCAATGGGGTCAATATACAGCAGCAGCAGCAGCAGTTCAGCTAGAAATTTCTTGCACTAATTTCCATGATCATGAATTTCCAGTGATGACGGATTCCGGTACCATTATGTCAACGAGATCCCGAAGGAGACGTTCCAAGGCCAAAAAGAACGAGGAAGAGATTGAAAATCAGAGAATGGCTCACATTGCTGTAGAACGAAATCGCAGGAAGCAAATGAATGAGTATCTCTCCGTACTCAGAGGCTTAATGCCAGACTATTATGTACTCAAGGTCTCTATCTAACTCTATTAATGTTTTCTTTTTTTCATTTTTATACTAATACATGAAATTAGTACTGTTTTTCAATTTAAGATTTTAGATGACAGTAGAAATTTAAGGTAGTATCATAATATAAAAGCAAGATTTTGAACTGAACGTGGCAATTACAAGAAAATCTTCATTTTGCAACAAAGGTTTGCTACGGGGACAACATATTCCAACAACCTTCAGAAATTTGTTGTTTGGAACGACTATTTCGCAACAACACTACAACTCTTGCAAATCGATTGTAAACAAGGGTTTTGCAACGAATTTTCAAGAGATTCCTTCGTTGCAAAATGATTAATTTCTTTTATATATATATATAGATTGTACTCTGTGAGCATAACTTTTAGATTGGTGGAAATTTAAGTGAGATGACTTGATGTTTATAATATGATTTTCAGGGCATTTAATGATTGTGTTCCTGTTTACTTTTTTTTTCTTTTTTTTTTAGACTGATCAAGCATCAGTTATTGGTGGTGCCATTAACTATGTCAAAGAGCTTGAACAACAGCTGCAGTTTCTTGGTAGCCTAAGCCATGGGAATCGAGCCCACGAAGCCGGATCGTCGTCTTCTCCATTTTCTGAGTTCTTCACGTTCCCACAATACTCTACATCTGGTTGTGAAAATGTCATGGCTATGAGTGATCATCTTCTGTATGATCCCTTTATGGGTCAAAACCGATATGCAGCAGCTGATATTGAAGTAACAATAGTGGAGAATCATGCCAACCTCAAAGTAAGATCAAAAAGGAGGCCAAAGCAACTCCTCAAAATGGTTTCAGGGCTACAAAGCCTTAGGCTTACCATACTTCATCTCAATGTCACCACTGCTGATCAAGTTGTCCTCTACTCTGTTAGTCTTAAGGTAACAATTTAGTTACATATATGATCAAATAATGAACCAAGAAATTTGGACTTTTGTCTGAGATTCTTTTGTTTTTCTAAAATTTTGACAGGTAGAAGATGACTGCAATTTAGCTTCTGTTGATGACATTGCAGCAGCTGTGAATCACTTACTAAGTAGGATTCAGGAAGAGGCATGCTTGATTTAATAACTTTAGTTTTGTAACAAGTCAATGGTTATGAACTGTTTTCTCTTTTTTTTCCCCTCTTTTAACTGTAATTTATTCAATTTCATTTCTGCCTTCTCTGCCTGGTATAATGAGCCAATTCTCTCTTTTCTATTGTTAGTCTTTTTGTTTTGATCTGTTATTGGAAGAATTTGTCTGTCTTATGTAAAATGGAAGTATAGAAGTGAGATTCTCGAGCAGCATGGGGTCACTGAGGTGTTGTTAGTCGTGTGATATTTGAGATGATGGGCAAGAAAACTTTGTCCTCCAAATCTACAATGATCAAATAGAATCTAATTAACGGTAAAGATTGGGCAGCATTAATGTCTTGCTTACAATCAAATGTCTCTGTGCAGACAGTCACCTTTTTCGGCTGACAATTTCTGTTATCATTTGCCACATTGTTCTTGGAAAATGGTCGATTTTATATATATATATATATATATATATATATAAGAGATGGTCGAAACATATTAGTGTAGTAGAGGTGGTATTTGAGAGTTGGATCTCAAATTTGATACAGGTTAATAATTATATTTCTCCAATCCCCTCCTACTCTACGCTTGGAGAATCACACATCATGTTATTATAGATTATTAAATCTGGGAAATCTTGTAAAAGGAAAGTACTTCACGAGGCGTGAGACTGAAGCTACATGTCTAAAGGTCTTCAAAGGTTGAGGGTTGAGGATCCAGGGCTTTGCTAGCTATAGCGGTCGAGAGCGATTGGTTCATCAATCACAGATGGAGCTAGGGCAACCCTATATGTTTTTTCATTTTTTCTTGACAAAAATGAATGTCTACTTTCGTCCACTTCGTTAAAAACGAGACGATATTTTCATGTGTAGTAATATAATTAATAATAACATGAATTGAGTCAAGTACTTTCATGTGTAGTAATATCTTCATGTGTAGTAATATTTTCATGTGTAGTATTTTCAACAAGTACTTCTGTAGTAAGCCCACATTAATTAATTAATAATAAGAATAGTAATATATAAATACTCATATAATCAGATATTCCTTCTTAATATTATATTGAGTCAACAAGTACATTTAATTCTTAGACTAGAGAAATTATTATTATTATTATTATTATTATTAGAAGGTTAGTTTCTTCGAGTGCTTTTGCCAAATGTATGAATCTTATAACAAACACAATAGAAGATGCATTACTTTCCACATTTGTGTTGCAAATGATATACTCCTTGATTATGTTTCTTTATCAAAATTTTGTACATTTTTGGTACATAGGAATGACAATGAGATTCGAACTCATTTGTCATAAAATGACTTATTACTTTACTATCTTTTTGCCTCCAAAATTTTGTACCTGAAGATATTGATGCTTTTTTCATATGAATCCAAATAGAAATGAAATAAATTAGAAAACGGTGTCCCATGAACATTCAAGATATCGGAGCTGTTGTCCCTAAGAGGATTAAAAGTAAACGAAATACACTAGTTGTTTTTAAATTCCTGTGCCTTTAAGAGAGTAAAGTGAGCATAAAATATGTGACAGAAAATTTATGATGAGACAACTTACAGTAGTCCTATGTATACCTTTTCATTAATTAATGTTATGCAAAGTTGCACTTCAAATCTAAGTTACGAAAATTTGGACATTGACAAAATAATGTCCCGCTTTGGAATTGGATTATACTGGAAATTAATGTGACACATATACTACCATTCAGAAGGAAAAAACAAAATCAGAGTCGAAAGAAGTTTTGTTATTTCCTGAATAATAATGAAGTGCAAAGGGTATCTCTTGATAGGAGAATTATAATCTGTAATTTCATTTTGTAATCAGTGAAGATGAGTTTCTACCTTTATGATGTGGAATGATTTTAAATGAAAAGTAATGTGAAGGTGTAGATTTTAATAATTTTTTCACTCCAATGTGGTCAAATTGATGAGACTTATGCGACAGATTCTTGAAATTTCACTATTGAAGGCAACTTTATGATTCGGAATGTTATTGAAACACATGCATCCACAACCATTAACGATATGGAAAGTATAAAGGAACAAAATGAAATCCACTGTGCATTTCTTTATTAGAATTAGATAATAGTTTGAAGGGTGAGGCCCTTGCTATGATAGTATTTGTTGGAATGAATAGCATGAACTCAAAATAAAAATTGGAGGGCTCTCAAAGGATGAAATTTTTCATAGACAAACTTACAAATTATTCTCTACTCAACTTATGATTGGTAGGTACCCATATGGTGCATTAAATTCCACAGTACATGTTACAATTACGAGGAAAAAGATGTTTATAATAACTTAAATTTCTCTTTTTTCTTAGTCAATATGGAACTTTGAGTACTAATTATGTGGCATTTTAGAAGCTAAAAGACCCCGACACTAACCACTGAGTTAGAGAGCTATGTTCTGCTAGTAAGACCTAACAGGTTTGATCCCCTTCTGGTTCTTTTACTAGCAATAGTAATAATGCCTAGATGCAGAAGGAGCAGGATAGGAAGCACACTCCCTTCCTTGTCATCACATGCAGCTGCATGAAGAACATCATTTAAAACATTAAAAACAAGACAAACAGAAAGCATTAAAATATTCCCATGGTCACGTGACTCTTCTCCAATCTAAGTGCTCATATATACACTACTCTAGTAATTAAACAAAATCTGCTATATTATGTGTCTTTAACCCATGTGAATAATATACCCCCTTCTTCCTCTATAACAAGGCCAGTTAGTATAATTAGATCAGATATTTATCTTGCATTTTTTACACAAGAAATTCATCTAAATTCTTTGATCAACAAACTGACATCTATCTCTCACTACATAGAACTTCCTCCTCCTATTAGTATAAGGAAATCAGCAATAAAGTGAGTTGGTCATAAAGGCCTATTTGCTTTTGCTGCCAACCAGATATAATTGGGACAAAAGTCACTATAGCTGAAAGAATGTAAAATGGACCAAAGAGGATGTTTCTCATGCATAAACTTTACACATGGCCACTAATTATAGTTCCTTTGTTTTATCTTTCAAATAAATATGTGGAAATGGCCAATTAACAATTCATTTCAAGGGGATTATGTTCTTCAAAAGATTTTATATGTTTATATAGATTGTCTTATATGTTCCACCAATTCAAGCACGAATTGGTTGGTACATAGCTCTTATTATCTTTTTAGGGTAGCTTTCACATGCAAACTATACATAGAAAGGTCCAAATCGTCGATGTGGTAAAGAGAATTATTTTAACTCCATCCACAATAAAAGAGAGCTCTAGAATTTCAATAGAGGATTGGCATCTTTTTTTTCTTTTCTCAGAAGAAATGTTTTTCTCAAACTACATAAATTAAAATAATACAATCATTTCTCTGAATAATATCTTTTTAAATAAGAGGTGCAAATCACCTAAACTTGATTTTAATTGAGTTTAAAAAATGAAGTTCTAGCACAACTCATTAAATTTTTAATAGATTTGAACTTGAACAGTTAACTTTTGAACTCAAATTTGAGTTCAAATTATTTTTAAAATATTTTAATTTAAAAAATAAATATATATATATATATATATATTTATATAAATGACTCAAAGAGTCATTGAGCCATATATTTTCAATTCGAATTCACTCATCTTCAAATTTAAGATTGACTCAATGTTGCTAGACTTTTTACACTTTGATTTTTTTAATATAAAAAAAACATGGAACTTCAAAGTTCAAAATAGTTCGAGAAAATTGGATTGCCATTGACGTGTGTGTGCATGTATGTATATAGACACAAGGAATCCCTAGCTGGGTAGGTTCTAAAAGTTTTTCAAATTTTGGAGATGAGGGGCATTTTCAAATTTTCTAGCTTCAAATTTGGGCACTGCTTCTTAGAATGGATAAGCTGGTGGACCTGAAAAGAATGTGTTTCATATTGATTATTGCATACAATTGACAGGATCAAGAACTAAGGCGTACGTGAAGCCACTCAAAACCCCACTACAAGGACGGTCCCGTGAGTTATATATATTCTTACAGCTTCATTAATTAGTTATGCCATCATTTTGTCGAAAAGTTATATGATTTCATGAGAATCAAATTAGAATCATTATGTTCGGTTCATCAAGCAGCTACTAGAATTGAAAAGCCTCACATGATTGATTAAATTCTTATTCTTTGGATTGCATTAGTCCTCAAGATCATCATGAGGATGCTTGCTTTGTATGCCATCATTAGTATTGGAATGCATTAATTGAAAGAGTAGAAGAAAATTTCCAATGATTTTTTGGAACCCAGCTCAAAGAAAAAGAGGGTAGAAGGGGAAGAAAAAAGAAAAAGTAACTTTCACATTTTTTGCCCCCTTGTTTCTTTCTTTTTTGTATACGCAGCTTATTTTTAATCTCTACTATAGTTTTCGCATTGGTAAAAATAACTTCGATTGTTTAAAACAAAAATTCACTAAATCAAAAAAAAATGAAGTAAAATACTCGTAGACGTTTGGATTTACTCATTCACAATAATATATTTCATAGAATTTTAGAAAAAGAGTACAAAAGAAGATAATGATTAAAGACACGGATTGCAATTATGTAGGTTGTACAAGTGGCTACCTTACTTCAATTTTGTTCCTATGGGCTGTGAAGGATGAAGTCAAATTAGCTTAAGATAAAGTTCAACATATAAACCAAGAACTCAATGATTTTAGGGTCACAATACTTTTGTTTTTCTTTAAGAAACCTCCAAGAAAGAATTTAACTTTTACTTCTTACAGCAGCCTCCCAAATATTCTTCATGAATCATGATATATGATTAGTTTCCCTAGCATTAGCTAGCTAAAAAGTACACCATATATAGGAACCTTGATTGAAAATTAATTACATTGGGGAAATATAATTCAACGATGTGGAATATCTTTTGCTATTTAAATCAATCTCATAAACCCAATACCAAGTTAACTTTTGGGAACATTACAAGTAAAGTACCATGTTCATATTTGATTTAACCTTAGTGGAACTTTAGAAATTTTTACAATTTCATTTGGCACGCACATAAATAGCTACAGCTCATGATGGCTCAAGGCCATCTAGAACCTCTTTTTCACTCATGCATCGAAATGGTGATGGTAAAATAAGGGTTTGTATAGCTCTAGGTAACTCAAAGAGTATTCTTGTCAATTCAATGACCGATTTTTTTTTTTTTTTTTTTTTTTTGGTGTAAATTGGGTCTTGATCTTACTTAACTATTACTCAAAGGCATAAAGTTGTTACAATTTTAGGGTAAGGAACACGGATGCGACTTCCTTAGCCGACGCCCGACATTAGAAGGTTGATATAATTTCAGGAATGCATCTCATTGATTTCCCTATGATACTTCAAATAATATGGAGAGATGAAGAAATTAATGAAAACAAATTAGGCATTTCTAATTAAAATGTTTTCTCACGGGAATAAGATAACAGTCCAGTGGCTGATAACCCTCATCTATCGTTGTGGTTACGCAAGATTAAATTCCACTCCCTATATATATAAAAACATTATCACTTTTTAATGATACATATTCTAAAAATGGGTCAAGATGATGGTTTAAAATTATACCTCCATCTACACTATCATTTGCATGGTGTATTTATGAATTCGGCCAAGATAAAAACCCTATATATATATATATATATATATATATGTATGTATATGTAAATAAGCATACATTTATCAACTCCATATCTTTGGCAGGAAAGTAATAGGTTTTCAGGTTTTTCTACCTATTTGGACTTATTTTTGTGATCTACTTCAAGAAAAAGGAAATGACAAACATAGACAGAATGCATATATACGTATCTATTGTGTTCATATTGAACGCATGTATCAAATATATTCGTATTTTACAATGTGTTTGGATAAAAGGTTTTAATTAGGGTTTTCATTTTAATCCATGTTTTGAAAAATCTACATAATAAAAAAACTTGTTCAAAAATTTAACAGATAGATTTCCCAAAACTATTGGATTTTCATTTTAATCCAAAATTTTAAAAGTCTAAATAATAAAAAAAATTATTCTGAAAACTCTTGACTTTTTAATAGGAGATTTCATATCACTCAAATCATATTTAAAAACCACCTTTTAAAACAAAAAAAAATTAAACTACTAAAGTTAGATAAACTATCTTGTTCCCTCCTTTTTCACGTTTTTTATCTACTAAAATCAAGATTTTCAAAAAATTATAATTATCAAAATTTTAATTTTTCAAAAATCTTACAAACAATTTTAAAATTCTTAAATTCTTCAATTTTTAAATGTATTTTTAAATATATCATTCTCAAATGCATTAAGAATTTTAAAATACCTCGTCCAAATAAAAAGTACAATGAATGAATTCTCATCATCTCATAGTATCCATGAGGCTTTGTGAGCTAAGTTTGATCATTCGTGAACTCGGTCGAATTGAGAAGCTAAATTCACTGAATTGAGAATGAGCTTGGCCCAAATAAAAATGTGAGCTTCGGCCGAGTCTGAACAGGTCCAATAAATCATTTTGAAAAACAAACAATTCTCACAGTTGTTTTTAGAAAAAAAATATCATAAAATTAATTGCATAAGAAAAAAAATGATGATAAAAAATTTCCTTTTATTATTTAAATAATTATATATATATATAAAGTAAAGTAAATATGCTTCATCTCTAACACCTAATGAAATATTACTATAATCCATAAATATTACAAGGGTTATATAGTTCTTGTTAAATTTTTAAGCTTTATATATTGTTTCGTTATGCTTTTGTTAAACTTATTTTTAGAATTAGAATTAGAGTTGAGCAAATTATTTAGTTAATTTTATTTAAATAATGTGTTCAACAACACTTTTTATGAATGTAATTATATAAAGCAATCATATTCTGCCCATTTTCGTCTTCACTAAAACTTAGATTCATTTCTAGAGTGGGATTAAAAAAAAAAACACCTCCAAAATTCTTATTAAAAAAAAAAAATCCAAGGTACTAATACTAGTATTTTTGTGTTGATAAGCAGGTACAAGTAGTACTATGGAATCATAGATGGTGCCGTGATACATTTTGGGCGTGCAATAGTCATAGTCAACAGTCAACAACCCTTGGGTGGTCATGGTGATGCTCCACAGCTCATCATCCAATTTGTTGAACACGTGGGTCTTTTTTGTCAAATTAGCATAATCTTTTTGTTTCTTTCATCACGTGCACAGATAAGAAATGCAGTCTGGACCTACTTTGAATCGCTTTTACGTTGGGAGTTAATCATTATTTACTTCTCTCTTTTTCTAATTCAAATTGGGGGTAATGTGCATGATCTAATTACTAGGGGTAAGGGTCCCTATTGATTCAATTTTTCGTTTAGATCTTTATAATTTTGATTTGATTTTTTAGCTTTTGATTTTTTATCCGCACAAATCGAATTAAATTATATTATTTATACTATCGTTCGTTTTTTTCAATTTCAATTTTCAATTCAGTTATAAATCGAAATTTGAATATTTTTTAAAAAAAACAATATGCTTAAAGAAATATGATCAAATGAAATGATAATACCAAATACGTCTACACATTCAAATAATAGGTAAAAAAAATTATTTTCTAAAGAATTAAATCATATTATTATATTTTCTACACATTTTTAACGAGAAGAATATCGAAAATGATTCATAATATATTAAAAGATGATGATTGAACTTCTTTTACAATGTTTAATCATCATCTTGTGCATAAGAAAAACACTTTAATATAAGAAAAGACATAATTAAATAATTTTTGAAGTAAATAAATTTAGTTAAACATTAATTAAAAGATTTTTTATAAAAAAAATCAATTTTTCAGTTTAATCGAAGTTTCTAAAATTCAAATCGAAAACCGAACAGTAATTTTGAAAATTTTCGATTAACCAAACTAAATAAATCGAAATATCAAATTAGTTTTAAAATTTCGATTTTAACACCCCTACCAATTACCATACTTAGAGGATCAGTAGTCAGTACTCAATACTCCTCGAATGCTTGCCACGGATGTGAGTTCATTCTCTAGCTTTTATATTCTTCAAACTCTCTCTAATAAAAAAAACAAAAATTATCGTACTTAGGCATAGGTTTTCTTTTCTTTTTTTCAGAATTGGTTGGAAATTTATTTGGACAACAACTTAAAGTAAATAAAAACATTTTTATTTGGATAAAATATTTTTGTTTTATTGATTTGATTTTTAATGTGTCTAATTGAAGACATATGGTGATTTTGGTAAGGATAAAAGATTGCATTACTTATGAGATTTAATGGATTATATTTTTAGGAAACTTTGTACAAATAGATAGTTTTCATATATGCGAGGAGTAGCTATAATTCTTTTAGTTAGTTTCCAGAAGAAGTGACGTTATATATTGTATATATATTACATTGCAATAAGTGCAATTCAATTCGAATGATAACATTAAATTTTTACATGATATCAGAGCAGGGATCTTGAGGCCCAAAATCATACAAAAACCATATTTGTATAGACCATGAGTAGTTTAGAGTAAGCAGTGCCAACAATACTTTGCACACTACTAGAACATGTGGTGTAGCTCTAACTATGGATATGATGTCGTCATACTTTGTTCATGCAGTCCATCATACTTGGTCAAATATTCATGGGAGAATCATTGAACGAAAACAATTACGGTGAGTGTGAATGATATACATAATGCCCTCTATGCCAAAAACAAAATTGGTTTGTGGATGGAAGTATGACAATGCCAATTTCGAATTATGAGGATCTCCCATTGGAAGAGATGCAATGCCCTAGTTAAGGGTTGGCTTAAAGGTGTTATAAAATATGGTAAATAAAATGACTAATAGATTGGAAATAAATTTATAGAAAATAATTAAATTAAACATTTACCAACATCTTGATTAAAGTGGAAATACAATTAGATTCCAAACCTGTGTACTATAGTGTCCTTAAGACAGATTCGTACAATTCGATGCTCGTGACTCTACAATGTCTATCTCCCAAAATACAATGAATTAACTAAAGTTTTGAACTTAGGAACCTTCGAAGCTTTCTATATCGAACTTGAACACAACATTTACTCTATCACACAAGTCTAGTACAAAGAAAATGAAAGAAATGAGAAACCTCTTACTTTCTGGATTTCTCTCTTCTCTTTTTACTCTCCCAACAAGATGCAAGCCTCTTCTATTTATAGGCTTGAGCCAATGTAACTGAAATGGATGAGTTAGTAGCAATAAAGTAGGAGCTGCAAAAAAAAAAAAAGAGTTACAAAACTTAAAAACATGTGAGTTACAAAAGTTACAAAATTAAAAATTATGGTAGTTACAAAATTAAAATTCATTCATTGTAAAAACATTACATACATTTCTACAATCCCCCACATGAATGAATTTATGAAAACAACACAATGCTTGTAACATCCCATTTTTCATAATAGTGATAAAAGCGAAATTAAATTATGAAATCAATTGAGAATAAGAAAACTCTAAATTGAACAAATCATAAATTCCCAATGCATAATAAAATATTCCAAAATATTAAAAATAACTAAATTAAAATATCAAATAATAAACCCTAATTTAGAGTCAAATATTAATTTAAATTGTTCAATTAAATAATTTCTAAAATCATAAATATAATATCCATGATTGGCTATCCTTCTTCCGGTGCATCCCATAATTTTACCTAAAAACATTTAAGGAAAACGTGGGATGAGTACAAAGTACTCAATGAGGACTAAAATGTAGAATGACAATGGGTCTGGCCCGCCCCACCCCATTGTCATTCTTGCATAGGCTTTAGTTTTATTTCATTTGATGATTTCTCAACTCGATCTCTATTTAACCATTTGGTTAGATGTAGTAGTGGGAATATGGACTGCACTCTTAAAATCTAGGTTTGTATAGAATTGAGATTTTTTTGCCCAACCCGTTTTGGCTCGATTTTTATTTTGTTTTTACAATAAATATCCAAAATTTTTAATCTTGTCTTAATAAATTTTACCTCTAGTTTTTTATTATGCACTACTTTTTTAATAAGTTGTAGTAATAACATTATTTTTTTATATAATTTCTTCAAGAAAAATTAGTTAGTTTTGTTCATAAAATATTTTTTAAAATTGCTTTTATATATGCCACACCACATGAACAATAGTCTCTTTGCCAGAATAAGCATTTGCATTGGCCTCAATTCCTATTTCTAGATAATGCTTAAAAGAAATATTATTGTCTCAAATAAAATTCCAAATTATTTATACAATCAAATATATACAACATTTTCAACAAGCCCAAATGAAGCTTAATAGCCAAGACCATTCTTTTTTATTCTATCTCCTGCTAAAAAAGTTTCAAACTCAATTGCGGACTCGATTGAATCCCATTATTTTGGTAAAAATTATAGAATCAGTCAAGTCCAAAATAAAGTTTCAAACAAAAGTTTAAGATGGTCACAAAATGGTCCTACTAGTAAATGCATATATTGGATTCCTTATGAGATCAACAAATTAAGCATTTATAATCTAAACACTGCAAATACTAGCAAACATAGACATCAACAACTATAGATGCAAAAGTTTATGGTATAACAAAATGCATAAAAATGTTGTAACATGTGTTATATGGTAACTAAAAGAGTATTACTACCTATCAAAACACCAATTCTTATTGGCTCTCATCTAGCCTTGTCGCAAAAATAGTGGAATTAAGAGTTCATGCGCCAATGCTTTACATATATATGTGCAAACCCATATCAAAAAAATTGTGCACCAAGGCACAAATCATTCAAGCCATCTATAAAATTAAGATCATCTTAAAATTTGATCTCTACAAATTTAAAGATATTTATTCATCCATCCAAGCCACATGTTCACATAATCAAGAAGATATAATAAAATGATCCAACTAATCATTTAATTTTCCCAATTTTGTCTATTTCATATAACCAAATTCATATAGGCAACCACTTCGGTCTTCTTTAGTAATGTATATTGTTAGAAAATATAGTACATAAAATGAATAGTAACATGGAAATAAATTTATAGAAAATAATGAAATTAAATATTCACCAACTTCTTGATTAAATTGGAAATACAATTGGATTCGAGGCTTGTGTACCATAGTGTTTTTAAAACATATATGGCATACTCAGTTCTAGTAACACTACAGTGTTTGTCTCCTAGGATACAATGAATTAACCAAACTTTCAAATTTAATCACTTTCAAAACTTTTTACGACGAATTTGAACACAATCTTCACTCTATCACACAAGCCTAGTACAAATAAAATTAAAGAAATAAGAAACCTCTTACTTTTGGGATTTCTCTCTTCTCTCTCTACTATCCCAACAAGATGCAAGCCTCCTCTATTTATAAACTTGAGCCAATGTAACTGAAATAGAGAAGTTTCTAGCAATAAAGTAGGAGTTACAAGAAGAAAAAGAGTTACAAAACTTAAAAACATAGGAGTTACAAGAGTAACAAAATTAGAGAAGTTACAAAACTAAAATTCATTCATTGTAAAAATGTTACATACGTTTCTACAAAAAATGCTATGGATAAAAACGTGAAAGGAAGCGTAAATTATGGTGATTTTGGTAAGGATATATCTTGCTGAAAATCGTCTAGAAGATAGATTAATTGCATATCCTATGACATTTACAGGATTATAATTTTAGGAACTTTGTACAAATAAATAGTTGCCCTATATTTTAGGAGTAGCTATAATTCTTTTAGTTAGTTTCCATAAGAAAAGAGGTTGTATATTATATATATTTTACATTAGAATAAACACAATTCAATTTGAATGGCAACATTGAATTGTTACCCTAATTTGTTAGCAACATAAAAATAATAATTAAAGTATAGCTATTAAAGTGGTAAATGTGTGGAATTTAAATTGAAAATATTTTAACAAAGGACGGGACTGAAGAAGTATTAACAAAAGAAGCTGTACAAAAAAATTAATAATTCAAATTTGTAAGAAAAATTAATTAAAAATAATAATGAATATTATTTTGGCAAAAAATTTAAAAAGCGGAATGAATCATGCCTCCCCTTATTCTTCTCTACACTTAGCACTATTTTTTAGAAGAATGGCATTTCAAAATCTTGGTGGCAAATTTTGAAAGTTCCAACGTACATTAATAGTGTCTTTCAATTTGTGTAAGGAATATGAAATGTTTGGAGCTTTAGAGTGTTTACTCAGATGATCCTCTTTTTACCAAAATATTTCAAAATGGCCCCCTTGAGGACAAATAGGTAATCTCATACCAACTCCAATAGGAGTTGCAAATGGAATTGAGCAACTTGGAGGTGAGTTGCACACCATTGAAGGGTGGATGAATTGGTCCATGGAAAGCGCTCTTCTCCCAAGCAATGGTTACAAATGCATTTTTGCGATGCTTTTTTTTTATTATTGCATATCGCTCAAATGCATGTAATGAGTTGGTTATTTGATATTTTGAAATATGCAAAAGTTTATTTTAAGAGATTTTTTGGAGTATCGAATTATTTTAATTTCATTTGAATATCAAAATTAAAAGTTCATTTTAAAAATTATTTATGTATTTTATTTTGTAATTTCCATTATTTTTTAAGTGTGTCATCAAATAAAATTTTATATTTTAAATAATTTGAATATTTTTTGTTCAGAACATTAATTATCAATTTAAATTACAAATTTAATGATATAAAAATTGAGTAATATGTTAAATTTAGTATTTTATTAAAATACTAATGAAATATGAGTGTGATATAATATTTGAATCATATTGTTATGATTGATAAAATTATATGATTGGAGTAGAGAGTTGTAAAAGATAAAAAAAAAATGATATGAACGGATGAAACTCACATAAAATGTAAGAGAAATGCAACTATACTCAATTGCACAAGTGGAGTTGGTCTTAGCTTAAAATCTACATGGAATGGTAATAGCTTTGTAAGAGGTAAATGGCTACTCAAGTTTTGTAGTGGCAAGAACGAGCCTGGTAATGCCAAAGGTGAGTATGTACTAAAGCCACCATACTAGGTCAATTAATGCCCATATTTCTCTGGTTCCAGTGCCAAGATAACATTTTCCGCCACCATTGCTGAATAGAAAGTGAATGGTGTTATGATAACACCAAGATAACACCATTGCTGTTATGATTTGAATTCTTTTTCCGAGACATCAGACTCCATTAATGAATCAGATGTCTCAATAGAAGTGATCAACTTTTGATGAGGGAGAGAGGAATCTCTCCACCTGTATCAGAGGTCCCTTAATCAGGTGGGTTGTAAATTGAGGGATTTGCCCGAGTGACAGACATATGTGGGAGAGAACCAACAGGACAAACCCCAGAACAAACCTCCACAATATTTTAGTGAAAATTTGCCCCACACGGGATTTGAATCTATGTTGGAGGGAAATTTCTCCCCATATCACCACATGCCTTACCAACTCGACTATGCCCTTGGAGACTAGAAAGTGATCAATTTACCCACCATTGTTGAAGTGCATGGGTCTTTTTTTTTAGAGATTGAATTTTGGGTGAGTAGAAGAAAGAGAAAAAATGTGAAAGTACTTTTAAAAAGTATTCTTATAAGTAATAGGAGAGCCCTTCTTTTTTTACTATTAATTTTGAAATATGTAGTAACTTCAGGTTTTCATTAGATATGTACACTGATATTCATAAAGGGAACAAATTAATCTATCACTATCAATAATACTTTCGTGATTAATTCGTGAAAGTTAGTCCATAATGTGAGGACTATAAAAATACCTTTCAAAGCCTTTTCAGAGGTAAAAAAAGGGAGAATTCATTAGATATAACAAATATTAGTCATTATAGCTAAGAGTACAAATATTAGGATAGTTAGAAAACTATTCTATTATAACAGAATATAAGAGCCCATGTTGTCCGTCCAAGACAATGGGCCACTCTATTACTTTCTCTAGAAAGATGACTAATAGAAAAGGTCGGAAAAAGACAAAGAAGATCATTATTAGATTTTGAAAGTGCCAATGTGTATTAGTCGGAAGTCGGAACAGAGCCCTTTCAAAGCCTTGATTAACATGTTTTGAAAGTGCCAACGTGCATTAATAGTTTCTTGCAATTTTTATGAAGAATGTGAATAGTTTGAAGCTTTCAAGGCTTTTACACTAAATGACCTTCTTTTCACAAAAAAAAAAAAAAAAACCAAAATGGTGCCTTGATGACAAATTAAGAATGTATTCGAACAAATTTACCTTCAAAGTTTTTAACCCAAGTTCGAATAATATTTGAATATTATTTAATTTTATTTGAGTAACATTTGAATTTAAAATATTATTTGTATTCGCTTGATTATTTATAATATTTGCAAACATAAATGTATATTTGTCTCGTCAAATGAACTGAATTCGAATGGCTCAATTAATTTAAGTTCGAATTTGAATTTTATTTTTTTATATTTTTTTTAAAATATATATTATATATATATATGTAACAATATATAAAAACAATAATATATATTATATGTAAAAATAATATAATATATAACATTATATATTAATTATAATATTTGTGAAACATTCGAACTATTTACGTATAAAATTTTTATTTGATTATTAAAAAAACAAAATTTTATATTTAAACTTTGATTTGTTTAATAAACAAACGAATCTTAATCAAACAAGTGCGCGAGATTGGTCGGTGAGTAGTGTGAATGATCCAAAATTGCCCAAACTCTGTAATCAGATTGCCGAAAATCTATATAGAATGGCAACAACGTTGTTGGTGGTGTGTGGGCTGTGGCTACAGAAGTTTGGTAGTGGCAAGACCAAACTTGGTACAGTGAAGGCCGAGGTTGGTATTGGCATATGACCTTATGAGTGGATGGGATGGTAAAACATTATAGGAATCAAGGTAATGGATGAGAATAGTGAAAGACACTGAAAAATAAGTTTAATGCTCGAGCAAAGAAAATTATCTATTGAAGTTGTGTGTTCTATAAATTCAAAGATAGTAAGTTAAAAAATTTATCTCACCAAATGCAATTTATCGTAATATTTTCACATAAAATGAAAAATCTATAATTCAATGTATTTAAATAATTTATACTCCTTTCGTCCTACAAAGATAACACGCTATTTTATTTTTAGTCATATAAAGAAGATAGTTTATTATATATAAAATTTTCATATTTAATTTTTTATTTTCACATGTACTACTTTTTGCTATCAGTTATAAATTAATTTTATGTTATATTCTCACACCTTGAAACTAAACCATAAATCAATTGGGAAACAAGTCTCTAAAATTAACCATTAATATTCAGATACAAAATTTCTTGAAATTGTAATTCTAAAAAAAAAACTACTAGTTTATTTGCTTTCAAATAATTTAAGTGATTAAGGATTAGTAAGAGTATATATGGAAAAATGTATATTCCTTCCATTTCTTTTTATGAAATGTATTAAACAAATTTTCTTGTCCCTAATTATAAGATATTTTGTTACTTTTTATATTTATTGTGTATGTTATTTTCAAATTTATCTCTACTTTATTGAGAAAGAGAGAACAAATACTCTATTTTTAAAGAAAAACTAAAATAAATAATAGTATAGTGAGAAGTAAAATAATTTATTGATCTGTGTAAAATTATCTAAAACATCTTATAAAAAGAAACAAATGGAGTATAAAATTTACATTTCAACTAATAAAATTGTCATATTTCTTAATATCTATAAAAAAAATTATATAATTATCTTTGTGGGATAGATGATGCAGTAGTTAGTTCGTTAAAAGATTTTCAATAGATTTAACTACAAAAATATGTGATCTAAAACAAGAACAGAGAATCTGCATAAATACAAGAGTAACTTTTCTTTTTAGAAATGCCAATATATGGGAAGGTTGTTTCTAGGTTGCCCTTTTTTCCCCTTTTACTCTTTTTATGCTCTAGGTTAGATTAATTTTCTTCGTACATAACGAATACAAACCAAATTTACAAATGGGCTTCTACTTGTATCAAGTCCAAATGTAAGGGCTTTTGTACTGGTTATTCCTGGCGG
Organism: Apocynum venetum; assembly: GCA_019593545.1. Taxonomy (NCBI): domain Eukaryota; kingdom Viridiplantae; phylum Streptophyta; class Magnoliopsida; order Gentianales; family Apocynaceae; genus Apocynum; species Apocynum venetum. Next base: position 3,695,983 of record SRSM01000149.1, read on the forward strand.
GATATATGAGAGATTTGGGTCACGAGAATTGCTGGATCTTTTGCTTATAGAAACTCTCTCGTTTTCTGGGCTAAAACACAATTTAAAGAAGAAACTATAGGGTTGAGTTTTTCCACATTTTGACGTTTTACATAAAGCCGAAGATATGACGCAATGTAGTGGGTTAACATTGAATTTAAGTAGCTTTAAAATAATCTTTAATATACAAAATAACTATAAAAATTAATCAAACATCTTATATTTAGCGAGAAGTGAGTTTGCGTATTACATTTTACAAAAAGGGATAGAAGGAATATTATTTTTGTCTTATTACTTGAGTTCTACTTGAGTTGATAATTTTGATATAATTTATAGTAGGTGTTAACTTGACTCACAACATGAACACAATATATTTTCGTCGGTCAATTCAAATATGATACAATTACCTCCCCTTATTGTTCTTGATATTTCATAGAAAAATAATATTAATTTCAATAAAATACAATAAGATGATAATTCTTTAAAAGTATCTCTTATAAAAAATATGACAAAGTATCTAAATCACATCTAAACTTTTCAAAAGTTCATGATTTGCATTTAAACTGTTTTTTTGTTCATAATCTTACACAAAATCATGTTCTTTGTCCCAACATTGTGTTTATGCTACTATCCTCCATTATCCATATCTTTCTATTATCTATGTGCAATGCATATGACATTCAACCAGAGTTTTTTTACATTCTATCATTTTTTTTTTTGAAATGGAAATGAAAACTATTCAATAAAATTTATCTCATCAGTAAATTAAAGAGAAGAGAGTATTAGTAGGTAAAATATTAAGTTTATTACCTATCAAAATTATTTTTAAGTTAAGAAAAAAATATTATTGAAGATGTTTAAGATCAAAATAATACTAATTTAGTGTTTCTTATTTGTTACTAGAAATTGATTTAGTTATTGAAAAAGTTAATTTAAATATTATTTTAAACCTTGATATAAAATTTTAAGCAATAGAAAATTATTAATTATTAAAAATACTTCAAAACACATTTTAAAATTGTTTTCTTATTTTTTAAATGAGAGAGTAGATAGATAAAGTGGCTATAAATTGTTCATGAATAACTTTCTTTGCATTTCGAAAAACATTAATAAAATGAACAAAAAAGTCATCATTAAATGTAATGTGCACTACATATGGAAAATGGAAAAATGGATAACATATGATAATAACATAAGAGAAATATTGGAACAAAAAATATAATTTTGTGTAAGTTGATAACAAAAGAAAAAGTTCAAAGTGCAAATTTTCAAAAAGTTTACATGCAATTCTTATATAATATGATTTTCATTCCAACTTAAATCTGTCATCTCATGATTTATCAAAAGAAAAATCAAGTTAAGGAGAGAGAGAGAGAGAGAGAGAGAGAGAGAGCAACTAATTATTTGGTAGCAAAACCACACCAAACTCAAAAGCAAAGGGTCTCTATAAGATGAGATCATAGCACTTAAAATAATCTGATTAAAAAAAATAGAAAAACCAATGAAGCCCAGTTTAAAACTTTGCAGCTATTTCCCTCCATTAAGTTTATTCCTCTTTTTTTTTTTTATTAAAAAAGACGTTTATTCCTCTTTTGGCTTAAAAAAAAAGTATATTCCTCTTTTTAATTCAGTGAACAAGAATTAATGTTTGAAAACTTCATAGAAGTGCTTCACTCAATAAAGCCATTCTATTCTCACCATACGACTCAACTAATTAATTAAGAGTTAAAATAGTTTGTTCTAATTATAAAAAAGAAGTTGTTATTCAAGACTTATCTCGAATTTGATATTGAATACATATTAATAATACATTCTACGAACAAATTATATTTAAATTTGAAGCTGATTAAAAAAACAAGATTAACAGGTCAAGAACCCCAGTGACTTTATGAGCATCCTCTCTCCTTCCATCTATGATATGAGTAACTAACAATATATTCTTTCAAAGGACTTTGAATATATTCGGATATGATTTCACAATGAATATATATATATTTTGAATATATATATATATATATATATATATATTCTTCAAGAATAGTTTATCAGCACCGTTGCTTCCAAAAGTCAGTAATCGGCACATTTGAATATCCTTTTGTCCACTGAAAAATATATAAATATTCATATAATTTCTTGTTTACTTGGAATCTTTTATACTTAATCGCAGCGCGTTTTTCAAGTGATAACGATGAAAGCGTGTGATTGGCATTTACACAAAATAATAAAGTCTCTCAGGTTGAGAGGTTTTTAGGGAAAAAATAAAATTCAAGATATATTTTACATTGCTTAATAAGTATATGTAGTTTTTAAGTTTACCTGCTTTCCAGGAAGTTTCAAATACCTACTCAAAGAAGTAAAATAAAAACTTATTTAGTTTTCATTAAAAAAAAAAACTACGACTTAATTTGCTTTGAGTTGGAAATATTGACTGCGACATTAAAGTCAAAATGGAATGGGAAAAAAGTATTCCCTTTTTTTTATATATAAGATAAGATGCAATAAACAAATTTATTTTTCTTTATCTATAAGATATTTTGTTACTTTTTATAGTTATTTTATCTATTATTGACTATTTTATCTTTATTTGTTTTCTCCTTATTCCAAGTACAATAAATACTCATTAAAATAAAGAAAATAAATTATCCTTGTTCTAAGTACAACAAATAAATGTACGATAGAAATTAAAATAATTTATTGATCTATATAAAATTAGGTAGATCTATATACAATAGAAATTCTCCTTGTTCTAATTTATTGATTGGAAAGTTAATGTGGAAGTTGTAATTATCACCAAATAACAGCCATATTACACCATCTTATTGACACACATAATGCCAAATATTTGTAACTCCTATATATAAAGCAATACAATGAGATATAAAACTTTCATTTTGTAGCCTATATAACATAATGAGATAATTAATAAGAAAGATTCTTATTAAAATACCCAAGTGAAATCTTTTACCTTAAAAAAAAGTCATGTAAATAAATTACTATATATTCAGCATGGAAGGTCATTTCTATATATACTTTTAGTTGTTAAAAAACAAACTTTCAAAATATGTTCTTTTGTCATTCTACTTTAGTTGTAGATGATATTGTAACTTTTTTTTTTTTTTTTTTGTCAAGAGAACACATTTCAAAAGTATGATTTTCCTAAAAAAACAAAATAAATTCTTATCATTCATTGGAGCAAGTCTACATAAATGTGAATTAAAACATGTACCTTTGACTTGAACATATAGGCAAAAGATTCTATGGATAGGCAGAATAAGAAGATAAGAGCTTATAGGGTTCATTAGATTAGTTTTGGAGGCGTGAAGCAACTTGGAAATATTGTTTCAAGCATTTGGAAGTTTTTGGAATTCAGATTTCCGACTAATGAGTTTTTTTTTTTAAAATCTTTTTATGATGTTTTCTTTTATGGATCGTGAGTAGTTTTATTTAGTTGGCAAGAACATGTATTATGTTTATTTTATTTGGGATTATGATATTATGTTATTTCATTAAAAACATGATCTTTTCAGAGATTAATATATTTATTTGAGTTTTCGAATAATTATTGTGTTAATTCTATCAATTGTGTGATTTCAATTATTATTGACCATCTTAGTTGTTTTACATAATTGATTAACTAGGGTTATGCATAATCGGTTTTCGTTAATCAAAAGTAGTAACTATTAATTAATTTAAATTTGTATTTGATTAATTAATAGAGAATTATTTGAAGCATGCTCTTATACTTAATAACTTGATTAGCTATCTTATTCGAGCGATTCGATAATTTAACTTAATTAGGTTTAAGGTTAATTTGCATACTTCTCGAGAATTAACCTAATTTTTAAAGAAATTGAAATTTGCAGCGTTATGCGAAATTCTAAGTCATTACTCAGATAAATTATTATTGATGATTAATTCCAAATAAATGAAACTGAAATACAAAGTTTTTGCTAACATCTTTTTATCCATTGATTTCTAGTTATTTTTTGAATTATTTATTTTTAATTTTTAATTTTTTTTTAGATAAAAGAAAAATATTTTCCCCAAAACCCTGATTAGTTTACTTAATTAAAGAATTTACAAGTCGTTCGATCCTTACTTGCTCTAACTATATAAGTTGGTTGAGTTTGATATTAATTTGATAGCACAATGACACGTTCGTCAAAAGCCTAAGATTGAATGGAAATTCCATAAGGTATTAAAAGGGATTATTCCACTTAATTATATTATATTCTTTATGTCCGGAATTGAATGTTCGCATTTATATTTTAGTTTGTCCAGAATTTAATGTCCATTTTTCTTAGATAAATGTATTTTTATTTAAAATTTCTTTAATAGCCTTTTTAATTTAAGATATTTATATAAGACTAACTCATGATCTCCAACATTTAATATTTTAATTTAAAGAATTTACATCTCACTAAATCATAGTCACGAGGAGTACAATATTACTTATAATAATGGTTGTAACGAGAGACACAATCTCTCACTGTACATACTAACATCCCCCAAAATGTATGGCTAGATCTCCCTTAATTGGAAAGTTAATGTGGAGGTTGTAATTGTCACCAAATAACAGCCATATTACACTATCTTATTGACACAACATAATGTCAAACATTTGTAACACCTATATATAAAGCAATACCATGAGATATAAAACTTTCATTTTGTAGCCTATATAACATCACTGAGATAATTAATAAAAAAAGAATCTTATTAAAATACCCAAGTGAAATCTTTTACCTTAAAAAAAAGTCATGTAAATAAGTTAGTATATATTAAGCGTGGAAGATCATTTTTGTATATACTTTAGTTGTTAAAAAACATACTTTCAAAATATGTTCATCACTCATTCTACTTTAGTAATGGACGATATTGCAATGTTTTTTGTTTTTTATTGTCAAGAAAACACATTTCAAAAGTATGATTTTCCTTAAAAAACAAATACAATAAATTCTTTAATCATTCATTGGAGCAAGCCTACATAAATGTGAATTAAAACATGTACCTTTGACTTGAACATTGAACATCGAACTCTCCATAACCATAAATCATGCATATTAATGTTAGTAGAAGATTCCATGGATAGGCAGAATTTTTTCTGGGGAATTTTCTTTAAAACAAATAGGTGAAGGCAGAATTTCCTTTTTTTTTTTTTTTGGGCTGGGGGGGGGGAGAAGAACAAATAAATAAATAATAAGAAGAAATGCAATTAAAAACATTTTTTACGGCTTTTTTTTTCTTGAACAGCAGTGAAATTATATTTCATAAAGAGGGGTCACACAAGGATACAAGATAATCAGGACACCTATCACTACAACACAACCAGACAAAGACCCAAAAACCTAGTTGTTCATTAACTCCTATCTAACCTAAGAATGGAAATAAGATAAGAGCAAAATAAATGTGATTTTTTACGGTTTAGAGATCAGGAAAGCCGTTAAATGTACTACTAGTACTTTATTTTGGGAGGTAAATAACTTTTATTAATAAAAAATGGAAAATAAATACTAATATAATTGGATTAAAAGGAAAAAACTTCCTCAATCAATAAATAAAAAAAGGGGCAAAAACTTAAATTATAGTACTTCTCTAGTTTTGCACTTGCCATAATTTGAAACTTCTTTTCCCTATAAATACTTATCACCTTACAAAATTAAAATAACATTTATTATACTTTTTTCCCTTATATATTCTTACTCCATTCAATCTTTACATTATTTTTCTTTATCAATTCCAAGAAAAACTCAAAATAGGGCATACTTACATAGTAAGTAGCATAATAATAAATATTAAAAAAGAAAAAGAAAAAGGACATCTTGATCTTTTTTATTAAAAAAAAATCATAAATTCTAGAGCTTTTTAAATCAAGTTCATCCCAAATTATGAAAAACAAAAAATGGAAAGAATAATAGATACAGAAAACAACAAAAAATACATTTAATAGCTTCCGTCATTCTTGAATATCAAGGACCAAATCACCATGACTTTTATAGAGGCTACAATTGGTTTTATAACCGGTCCAGTTTTTGACTCGTATCTTTTACAAAGTTAATTAGATTTAATTATATGTCCGTTCTTCCTCAAAATAAGAATAAAAAAACCCTAACATAGATGGTGGAATTTAAATAGACTCAACTTGAAGGTTTCTTATCCATGAATTTTTTTTGTTTTTTTGGTAAGTCTTATCCATGAATTTCACGATGTTCTTTTCTCTCTCTCTCTCTCTCCCTCTCCCCCTCTTCTTCGCTGAGCATGAATATCACGAGTTGGTTGATTTATTTTGCTATCTTTATATAAGTAGCTTGTCATCTTTCTCTTGAAACGGACTGTTAAAGGCTTTTGGTTTGTCTAATATTGGCCAAACAAGCTGTTAAAAAAGAGTTTAGTTTAAGTTAATTACTCCTCTCTTTAGCAATAAAAGAGTTTTGTTTAAGTTAAGAAGCACTCTTCTTTTTAGCAAAACAAATACCCTTTTTTTAATGTCTTCTTTCTTATTAACTATTCTTGTGTTTCTTGAGGGAAAACAATTACAAAAGTTGATTAAGAAAATCTATTAAAACAGCAGCGGGGAACAAAACTATTAGAGACCTTGAAGTTTTGTTAAATATATATATATATACACTTCCATCTCACGTCGGAGTCGGATAGACAATTGATTGCCATTTTCCACCAAAGCTAGGTTAAAGGTAATAATCAAGGGAGCTAAAAAGTGAAAAAGGACTGCTATGTGTTTCAATTTAAAAGAACATTACATTACATTACACAGCCTTTTTTAGTGCTACGTGGACTGTTTTGTAAAATGGATGCTGTCTGGTTTACATGATTGAGGTCAATTTTGAATCAAAGAGGTTATAATTATTAGTTCTTACAAAATAAAATAAAATAAAATAAAAGTTCTCCTCATTAATTACTTATTAGTGAACTATTCCTAAACTTGATATGGAAAAGTGCTTGTGATTTGTGTTACTATATATAGCTGAAAATATAGAGTGGTGAAAATTTATATATGCATGTGCTCATAAATAACACATTATTTTTGTTTACACTTAATACATGTCGTCTCAAGGAAGAGTTATTGTATCAATTTCTCATTAAAAATATAATTCACATGCATCGCATGAGGGAATACTAATATTGTTGAAAAAACTTAAATATATTTCTCCAATGACAATTTTTGTGAAAAAAATATTTTTATTGAGATAAATTTAAAGTTATTGGATAATAGAGAAAATGGTAAATTTCACTAAATTCCCTCCATCTTTTATCCAAAAACACTAAACCCCTTCACTTCTAATTATAGCAATATGTCCCCTTAATCTATTCACTTTTATCATTAAACCCCTTAAACTTCCCATGAAAAATAAACTCCTCCTCAATATTTCAATTGTCTCAATATGCCCCCTTTATCTTTTCAATTATTTTAGTTAAATATAATTTTTATTATAATTTTTTTTGTCAATTAACATTTTATTTTTTATTAACTCTCATAAATTAAAATATAACATTATTAAAAATAAAAAATTATATGAACTTTTTTATTTGTTTGAACATGTGAAGAAAAAAAATCTTGATTAAATGCATTAGAAAATTAAAAACAGTAGAAAAAAAGAATTGTTTTATAAAAAAACAAAATTTTTATTTTCTCAACTGTTTTAAATTTTCTAATATATTAAATCTAAAAACAAATATCTTCACATGTTTAAACACATAAAAAAGTTCATAATTTTTTTCTTTTTTAGTAAGATTTTATCTTAATTTATGAGAGTTAATAAAAAATAAAAGATTAATTGACAAAAAATAATAAATTGTAATAAAAATGATACTTAACTAAAATAATTGAAAATATGACGGGGACATATAGAGACAATTGAAAAAATTGAGGGGAAGTTTATTTTCCATGAAAAGTTTAAGGGGCTTAATGAAATTAAGCCTACTAATTATACTATTTTGATAAAATTGAATAGATAAGGGGCATATTGTTTTAATTATAAGATGAAGGGACTTAGTATTTTTGAATAAAAGATATGAGGATTTAGTGAAATTTATCCTAGAAAAAATATTAAATAAATCAATTATCTATCAAATACCTACCAATTTTCAAAGACTTGTGAAGAGGCATATCAAAATGTAAGAGACACAATATGAAGTCAACTATTCTGGAAACTACTGGAAAACTCATCTTTCAAGGCATTGCCTTATTTTCCAAGCCCATTATAAGCAGTCTTTAATTTATTTCTATAATAATAATAAAATTATTACCAATAAAATCTTGAAAATCCCACCAATGGATTTGGTAGAAGTTTTAAGCAGCCTTTGAAAAAAAAATGGGAAGAGATGAAAATGGATGGAGATAGTGATTGAAACTGCCCTACGAGGGCAATGAAGTCATACAAGTTATAAGCAGAAGAAGAAAATGGTTTTTAATTGTTTTCAATAATTTTATCCGAAACAACTAAAGAGGTAATAAAAAATTACTTGGAATAATCAAGAAACAATGTACAACTAATAGAGTATATAGTACAATGTTTAATACAGATTAGTCAACTAGCAAGAGCTGCAGCCTCCTTAGAACTTTGGAGCAACTTTGAAAAAGTCAGCACCAAGTAGTTGTTCAATTTCATAACTCTTTTCCATGTGGTTGAATGTCCTCTTTTAATATGATACAAAAATCAGAGAAACTTGAATGTTGAATCATAAATAAATTCTTCATTCCATAAAAAGAAAACAATTATTTGTAGAAATTTAAATAAATTTTTTTCTCTAAGTTATGTTCCAAGATAGGTCAACGTGGATAAAGTATATTCATGCCATGTCAAGTCTATCAAGAATCGCATAAAAATAAAAAGAAAAAATGTCCTCATCTATCATTAATTCTTATAGATTTAATGGCCTTAAATTTAACTTCTTTTTTAAAGGGTTTCAAAAAAAGAAAATAAAAAGGCTGACAAAAGAGAAAGTGAAAAATGAAAACTACAAAAAGATCTTTACTAGGAAACTAAAATTCAACTCCTTTTCTTTTTCTTTTTTCTTGTGAAATAATAACTATCTTCCACTTTGTTTTGCCCTCCCCCCCCCCCCAATTTTGTTGGTACTAGTCGATGAAAAAAAACATTTATAAAAAATAGTGGAAAATAAGAGAGGAGAGATTTAAAAGGATTTGATATTTATAGTAACTAAAATTTATCAAAAAAAGATTTCCAAACATATATTTTAGGTAAGAAAATTTAAATTTTCTTTTAAAAAAAAGGTAAGAAATTTAAATGAATAATTGATGAATAGTATATGATCTTCGATAAATTTAAGATATCAAACATATTTTATTTTATTTATATAAATTATTTTAAAAATACAAATTTAATTTCCATATTATTACCCAAAGAATTAATTAATTAGCCCACATGGCTAGTTAGCCACCCGTATATGACCACAGAAGTAAGGACACTCACACAACCTTAGGAAAATCGTCCGAAGCTCCTCCTCACAATAGTCAAATCAACAAAACAAACTCCTCGGTCTCCTTCTTCCTCACCACGCCTCTACTCCCTCCCTCCCTGCTTCTTTCTTATCTTCCTTTTCCCATATATAAACCCCCACTCTCAACTACAAATCATTTCTTTCTTCACTCCTCAATTTTACGCCGCCCCCGGCGGAAACCTCTCTCAGTCGTACAATACTCCACACACTCCATATATACTTTCTCTGATCAGTCTTTTACGAAAGTTTAAAATGAAGAGCCCCATAAAAACTTCAAGAAATGTTTTGGAAAAAAACAGAGAAATCCCTCTTTCAATTGTGCTCCTTCTTGTTCTTGTATTGTCTCCGACAGTCAGAGCTCAGACGAATAGCAACAACAACAGCAACAATAATAATGGGGTTCCATACGCGAATTTCAGTCCATCCATGGCAATCATCATAGTGGTTTTGGTTGCGGCTCTGTTTTTCATGGGATTCTTTTCTATTTATATCCGCCAATGCTCAGATAGCTCCTGGAAGTAGTGTCCGGAATGTTCTGTCTATGCACGCAAGGCGCGGTAACGCGGCGCGTGGTTTAGAAGCTTCCGTGATCGAGACGTTTCCGACCTTCTCTTATGCAGAGGTTAAAGAACACCAAATCGGAAAAGCAACTTTAGAGTGTGCAGTTTGTCTCAACGAATTTGAAGATGATGAAAAGATCCGTTTAATTCCCAAATGTGATCACGTTTTTCATCCTGATTGCATCGATGCCTGGCTTGAGTCCCACGTGACTTGTCCGGTTTGCCGAGCGGATCTCACTCCACAACCCGATGATCATTCCTTTCATCTACCGGAGACGAATCAGCAAGCCCAGGACAACACTACCGAACCATCTACAAACAACGACGTTATTATTGAAGTTCCCGATGATCGAACCCGTGAACGAAGCGAAGAGGACAAACCTCGGGTAAACCGGAATTTGAGTTTTAATTTTTTGAACCGTCCACCCAGAACTGAATCTGTAAGGAGAGGGCGAACATTTGGGTTTGGTAGGTTCAGGTCACATTCCACTGGGCATTCATTAGAGCAAACAGGATTGATTCAGCCAGGAGAGAACGTGGACCGGTTTACTTTGAGATTGCCGGAAGGGATTAGACAGGAAATGATGAACCGGGCTTTGCTGAACCGGACCAAGAGTTCTGCTATGGGTTTGCCTAGGGCTGCAAGTTCGAGGAGAGGTTACAGAGCCGGCCTTAACGATGGGAGTAACAGAGGTGGAAGGTCCTTCAGTAGAATTGACCGGTCGGACCAGGCTGCTAAATCGGACAGGTGGTTATTCTCGAAAGCTCAGCCATTCTTTTCCAGGGCACTGTCGATAAGGTCGCCGAGAGTTATGGCGGATGAAGGATCAACGTCAAAGAGTGTGAAAACTACTGTTAAAATGCCATCCTTCAAGTGTTTGGAGCCGAAGAGTACGGATGAAACCGTTTTAGTCCGTTCTGATCCTGTTCGTCCTCCTGTTTAACAGTGCCTGATCGATTCGGTAGAGCATCGCCGGAGCGGTTCACCGACGAGCTGAGGGTGAATTTTGGTTTTTTTGCTCGAAGCCGACGGAAGAATATTTCCGGCGGCTAACGGTCTCGAGTGGAGCCTCCACTTGCTGAGGCTATTAGGTCCAGGACGGTACCTAAATTACTGGGGCCCATTAGCCCAGGATGGCTGAGAATGCTGTGTTTTACATTTTTTTTTTGTCTTTTTTTCACTTTTATTATATATAATTTTTTTGGATTATATAGCATACCACTATGTAAATGTGACTTTGTCAAAATTGTAAAGCATGATTAGATTATGGTTGTTTGGTACCTATTCTTTTTATATAAATTTTCCTTAATATACTTTATTATTCAATAAATCTTTTCAAAATGGGGAGTAACATAGTAATTCTTCTGGCTAAATCCACTTCCTTCATACTTTTTGGGGAAAAAAAAAAGATTGGCAATCTTTTCATTCTTTTTAATGTTATTATATGCTATCCGATCGAAATTGAAACGTTTATATTTCTATTTTGAAATATTAAAAATAAAAAAAATTTCTTTTATAACTCTACTAATAAATTTTTAATTTAAAAAATTTACGATGTCAATAACTCAATTCATATAATCTTAAAATTAATCAAATTAATAATAAAATAAATATTGTGATAAATTTTCTAAGTTATTTTATAAAAAAAATTGATTTTTTGAATCACACATGTTAAGAAATGCTTATCTAAACCTAAGATACATGTCTATTCAACTTTAATGTGTGAATTTGTTATTTATACGCATAGAGTAACCTTAGCTATGGTTGTCTCTATCACTCTATACCTAAATTCTTTCTTGTACCAAAAGAAAATTCAAGTAACAAAAAAAATGTTAGTCAATAATATTCTTGAACCATCGACAATCACTGAAAATGTCTACAAAGCATATATTCATTGGCCACCCCCAAATCATGAACTTTCATAAGCAAATGGACAATAAAAAGCTTTATTTGATTCTTCTACTACTGTGGGAAAACAAAAATGACATCCTCCCCAAAGTCAATTACAGAATTGCAAGCCCCCACCGCCGCCGCCACCACCACCAAGAAACCCCAAATGGTCAATTTGAATCGTGTATAAGAACATCATCTTTTGACTGGATCCACCAAATGTATAAGTCTAATTTCTTCTAGTAGCCAGCCTTGTTAGATTTATCATCATTAAGAAAATTTTGACATCCCACGTTTCAGGTCCCAAAATCAGGGGTATTAACCATTTTGGGCAAAATCTTTTGGGTGTTTCTGAATCTAGACTGGACTAGTTGGTTTGACCAACAAATTAGTGAATTACCTCCCCCCCCCCCCTCCCCTACTCCCCTAAAAGAAGCACTTCTAATAATTCTAATGCAGACTCGTATTCTAAGTTACAAAGTGAAAAACCCACTCATAATCACTTCAAAGTGTATAATTTTTTTCCATGTATATTCAACACGTTTTTACAATTAGAAAAAAGAATAATAATACTACTTACTCTCTATTAAAATTAAATATTTATTTTTGACTTGATAAATTTTTTTAAAAAAGAGTCTTTAACCATTAAAAAAACCTATTTCATAATCATCATTATTAATATAGGCTAAAAAATAATCACATGGATTAATTGAATATAAATTCATTAAATTAAAAATAGAGTTGAGCATTTTAAAATAAAAGCATACTAACTTTAATTTTGTACGGTAGCACAATAAACTATAACTTATCTATTCGGACCACTTCACTCGAGTACATTATCTCCAAAAATACAAAATTATTCTAATGAAATAATTATCTTCATCGAGAAAAATCATATTTGGATTGAACCTCTATGTGTGATATTCGCTTTATTTTTGGGAAAACATTTTTGAAATTATATCCAAATATCACCATTTGCTCATATTACAAAAAATCAATTATTTAATAATTACTAACTAATTATAATTAAACTAGTGAATATATGAGACTTATTTTTAGGGATTTAAGAATATTATTTAAAGAAAAAATGAATATCAATAAATTTATGAGTCGTTTAAGATAAGAAAATGTTTTCTTATACCAATTAATTGTTTAAAAAATATTACTCCCTCTATATAAGATGTTTTAGGTAATTTCACACATATCAATAAATTATTTTATTTCTCACTATATCTTTATTTATTTTAAGTCTTTCTTGGAAAATTGAACATGTATTCTCTCTTTCTTTCTCTCACTAAAGTAGGGATAAATTTAGAAATAACATAAAAACAAAATATCAAAATATTGGATAATTAGAGACAAAAGAACAAAAGAATTTATTTAATGCATATTATAAAAAGAGATTAAATGAATAATAAATGCGTGAAGCTTAATTTATAAGATGAGATCTTAGGAGCAACCAATAAATCAAACATTTTTAAACTCTGACTCAAGCTGCAGTCAAATTTTGATTGAATGGCTGACAAATCACTCTGACTCGTAAGGCTTAAATCAAATATTTCAAAGCAACACAAATCCACTATCCCCTTGCTCTCCTCCCTCTGAAAATTTGGTGTAATCATGGAGTACTTTTAAATCTTGTAATGACTATGAATATAAATGGAATGATTACTTATTTACTCAAAAAAAAAAAAACCCACAATTCCACTATTTGAAGTTAAATTGCTATTGACTAGTCCGTTTATAGTCCAAACACTTTTAATGACTAGTCCGTTTTATTCGAAAGTTCTCATCCAAACCATGTTTCTTTTTTCTTTTGTGGGGTGGGGGAGGGGGGTTGAAAAAGACTTTCCTCTTCTAGAAGAAGAGTTTTTTTCTTTCCCCCTTATCTGGTTGACCTCATTTTGGAATTAAAATTTCCCTCATCTCAGAAAGAAAGATCCCTCGTTGTTTGGTTTCACACTAGACTTCTCAAACAAATTTCTCCCCTCTTGAAGTGTACCTACGCTTCGAATCATGAGGATCGTTCAATTCACACCTCTGGCTGCATTGCAATACTAGTATTCTTTTCCCACCTGTTTGGGGTGACAAAGGCATGCTGGCCACCAACTTCTTCTTGTCGCACACCACTCCACTCCTAAGAATGTCATTGCAGTATTATAGAACCAAAGCTTAAGCTTCATACGCTTATCTGTTGCCAAACAAAATGAAACATAGGCTGGAGAGAATCAGTAGGATATCCTTTTGACACAAAGTTCTTTTTAGGGAAATATCATCACAAACAGCAAATTTGTGTCCAAAACATAATGAAATAATCTCTTGCCACACTACTTCAAAAGCATCCAAAGACACTACTAATAAAATAGACGAACTTGTACGCAATGCAAACCAACACAGCTAAACTTTTCACTAATAGCCCCGTTTCCTTTTACGCTTGAGAAGAAGAAACTAGAAAAAAAATGCATGAACATGTTTATTGTCAAACAAAAAATTTACACTTAACCATAAAATTATGGTTAATAGAAGACCTCTACATATGTACACTCAACCGTACAAAATTGGGCTCTCGTGCTTCTAGGTTTGATCTACAGGACCATGCTTCTTGCAACTCCAATCCATAGAACGCAAACTGCAGCATACATACATCCTCCTTCATGCTGCTTTCAAGTTTTCAGACAAAGTTTCATAGTATTGTCTTTGCTACAAACAAAAAGAACAAAAATGATGAGGATAAAACAGGCAAGCATAACATAATTTGAAGAGAACATACAAGTCAGATTAGCCCTACTTTGTCAGAGACAGATGGAGAGAGACTCTTCAATGCCTGCATAAAATGAACTTCTTTGATGGTCCATCTTGTAGCATCTGAACTTCTGTCTTGTAACTTGTCTCTCTCCTCAAGAGCAGTCATACCAGCATTGGTCATCTTCAAGGGGGAAGAAATAGTAAGACATCAATACAATACTTGGGAGGACAGAACAAGAGCAGGATGAGCAAAAATGACAAAGGATGAACCAACCAGGGCAGAAAGGTCAGCGCCACTAAGGTTTTTACAAGCACTATCTCTTCCAATTGCCGCTAAGTCGACACTGGTATCTAAACGCTTGTTCTTCTTTGCAAGAGCTTTTAAGATTAGTCCACGTTCATCTGGATTAGGCAGAGGCACGTATAGAAGTTTACCCAACCTTCCTGGTCGAAGGATAGCTCGATCCATCACTTCAGGCCTGGAGATGTTTAAGCAAGGCAATGTCAAGAAGAGTGGAAGAGACCAATATGATCGTACATAGATGTGCATATTTTGCAACCCTTTCAATACCAATTCCCAAACAAAATAATCTGAACCTGTTTGTGGCACCAATAACATAAACACCTTTGCGCTGATCCGCACCATCTAGTTCAATTAGTAACTGCAAAATTGTGAAATGGATCAACTTTCATATGGAATAATAGAAAACAGAATAAATACTTCAGGATATAATTAGGTGAAGATATCCCCCCAAAATTATTTACCTGGTTCAATAGCCGCTCTACGACCCATCCCCCTTCACTACCACGCTTTGTCGCCAAAGAATCAACCTAAAAGGAAAACAACAAACGATAGTAGGTTCGATTTCAGATAGATTTTGCAACAAAGTAAACAAAACTCCAAACAGTGTTGCTGTTGCATCCACCAATAAGCCCCAACACCACCAGATTTCCTCCTTTTGGCCAGTGCTTTCAGTCTTCTAAAGTTCTTGTCTTTCTCCCACTCACAAAATCCTCCCCCCCCCCCTCCCCCCGGAGGGGCAAAAGCGCATAAAAAAATTAATTTCAGTAAAAAAAAAAACTAAATGTGTCTCAGGGCAGACAACCAACACAATCTTGTATTTAAGGAAATATAACCAACTGCCAGCAGACCTCATCAAAGAAAACTATGCATGGTGCGCATGTCCTTGCACGAGTGAATATCGTCCTTACTTGCAACTCACTCTCACCAACATATTTGTTGAGAAGTTCTGGTCCCTTCACAGATAAGGACACAGAAAATTTTAGTATACTCTACCCATATGACATCCATTCATGCAACTATAAAATCAGATCAGAGTGATGTACCTTAATATATATAAAATTTGCACCAGCTTCATTGGCAACAGCCTTAGCAATCAATGTTTTCCCACATCCTGGAGGACCATAAAGCAAGAATCCTGTCTCTAGATCAAACCCAAAATCCTGAAATCACAAATAAAATTTAATTTCCCAACTCTGGGCTCCTCTAGAAAAAATGGGCAGAATTTTCATTCATCTACTTATCCATTCAGGTGAGGTTCCAATATATAAAGGTCAAATTTAGACACAATGTACTCTAAAATTGAATGAAAAGTTGAACAAGCATTCAGAGAGGAAAAAAAATGTTCATTCTTCATACAGAACTATAATATGCATCATCGTAACTAACTCATTAAGAGGAAGTATTTAAAATTATCAAGGATTCCATCCAATGAGTGGAAGAGAATTTTTTTTTAGTAAAAAAAAGAAAGAAAGAAAGAATGATATCAATCCTAACCAATGTGGCTCCTCATATAATGAATAAAAAGCCACGAATGAGAGCCCAATGATGATAATTTTTTAGGTGGTATAAAAGCAAACATCAAATCATTAAACAATCAGATTAAGCTTCTTTGTCTTGGTTAAATTCCATTTTCTTCTATGAACATGTTTAGGTCAAAAGCAGATGAACATACATACTCTGGTACTCTAATAAATAAATTATCAAGGAAGCACAGAAAATTATAATTAATCAGAAACGATCCTTTTAATCATAGCCTCAACCACTTTCATTTAATTAAGAAAGCTCTAAGAGAAAATAGACTATTTGTTCTTGCTTCTCACTAAGATCATACTGTTCCACAGATGAAATGCATCAGAACCTCCCATTTTCTTTCTATCATTTCTAACAAAATGTAAATACTAAAACTGATCTAAATCTTAATAAGTTGAAGACGTCATGCTTGAATTAATTAAAGTTCTGAGCAAGATGAATTTGAAACAACCTTAACTTCACATAACTTAGTTTAGAAACTCTTATTCCTCAAAGGTTCAAGTTAGAAGAATATTACCAACAATTAAACTATGGAGGATTTTCTTGAAACCTTGATTGAACTATGAATAAATTCTCTCAAAATTTGTTTGTAGTTATCAAATATTATAATTTGATCTTGATTATCATGGCAAGTAACACTTAGCTTAGCAGCTTCTAGATGAAGAGCCAGAAAACTAGATCCAGTTCCTCTTACCCAAACAGCATGAATTCACTACGAATTAGCGTCTTCCAACATCTAAGTATAATGCTAAAAGCATTCTAGTAAAATGATATTCGGTGAAAGCTAATTGAGTAATTCAAACTATATCAATCTATTGTTAGACTTCAAACAGAAAACTAACAACTAAACACCAATAGACAATTCAGTATATAACATCCAGCAGTCAGCAAGATGAATTTTCTTCATGAGTGAACTAACAGAGAAAACATAACTGAGGCCATGAAAGCAAAGGGACATACCCAAAGTAATCAAAGTCGTCATAAAATTTATAGCAGCTTTATGTTTGATTTCAGTGGGTATTTAATCATTGTTTAGTAGTTACCTCATAATCTTCAGGATGCTTTATCCGCCTTACTATATAACGTTCAAACTCCAGTCTAAGTTGATGAAGCCCTCCAACATCTTCCCATGTCACATTAGGAATAGCTGAAAACCCTTCTCTCCTAGAAGATGGTTGAATCATTTTGGCTGCTTCCTGCAATCAATCATGTAAAATAATGAGAAGGAGAAACAGGTAGAAGCAAATGGATCCATGGAAATTATGCATGGTTCCGCCATACACTGTTTTTTCTCTTAGGTTTACCTCAAAATCAGCCATAGTAATGCTAAGCTTTTCCATTTCTTCAGGCAACCAAGGGTGCCTCCACCATTGCTCAGCAAGTTCTCCATCCATATCTTCCCTGGAAAACTCAATCCGTCTATGGTCTAAAATTCTCTTCATTGCCAGGTTGCCAGCCTTGTTGGTCAGTGCAGCCAAGTCAGCTCCAACAAAACCTGGGGTGGCCCTGGCTATCTTGAGAAGATCAAAAGAACCTTCAACTTTAAGGTGTTGAATAAGCACAGAGAGAATATCAACCCTTGCATTTTCATCTGGTATGCCTAAAGCAATCTCACGATCAAATCGTCCAGGCCTCCTTAATGCGGGGTCAACAGCATCAGGTCTGTTTGTAGCTCCAACTACTAAAATATAGCCAGGTCTGCCATCAGAATTTTCTAAATTTGCATTTCCATCTGCAGATTTTCCAACTCTATGTGATTCATCCATGCATGTCATCAATTGTGTCACAATTCGCCGCTCCATTTCCCTCTGTAAATTTTCTCTTTTCGATGCTATGGCATCAATCTCATCAATAAACACAATTGATGGTGCTGTCCTGTATGCTTTTGAAAATAGATCCCGGATGTTCTCTTCAGATGCCCCTAAAATATTCATCAAGTGAATTACTTCAACAGACTTAAAAGAAATTTGCATTATGGGGGAAAATAAGGGTAATGGCCTCTGAATATTGAATAGAAACTTGGTTGTTAAGAGAGAGATACTAAAAACACAAGGCCCAGATAATCCATAGAGAGACAGAACTAAATGTTAGAGTCCCAGCCCCAGCCCCAGGCATCCAAAAGGCACAACTCAAGTATGGGACCAGATTCTCACTTGATCAGATTTTCTGGCCAACTTGGAATCACTCAACCTAGCAGATAGCCAAAGCTACATGATAAAGATCATGTCTCAGATTCTTTAATTGCCAAAAGTTGCTTTAAAACCAGAAAAGCATGCCACCTTACCAAATCAGGACTATCACCAAGGTAAACCTTATATCATACAAAACATTAGCAGTAGGACAACTATCTTATCAGATGGTTTGAACACAGCACATGCATCCTCAGATGTAAATGTTCCAAAGAGTCCCCATATAGAATTCACATGTGGTTAAGCATCTGCCATGCTTAGAGTGTAAACTCATCATTCTGCAAGACTTAGGAGGAAAAGTAAAATGGCATTCCCTTTTAGAACGTTTCCTGATTAGTCAAACTCTGAGGATCTTAAATATAAAAGAAATGATAAATTATCAGTTTGAGATCCATTTTTTTCAGATAAATGCTTTCAGGTTTCTTCTAATTATGCTGCTGTGCCTGCTCGGTCCAATCAGACAAGCTATGAGCAACAAAATATATTTGGAATCCTCATCCTCTGTCATTCTCTAA
Source organism: Apocynum venetum (assembly GCA_019593545.1). NCBI lineage: Eukaryota > Viridiplantae > Streptophyta > Magnoliopsida > Gentianales > Apocynaceae > Apocynum > Apocynum venetum. Next base: position 3,715,215 of record SRSM01000149.1, read on the forward strand.
CAACAGCATACTAGAAGTTTATACTTATCTTGTAATTAACATTGTTACCTAATGCTTCAATTTTCTACATAATCAGTGGGTGATATTTCACTCCCTCCAATAAGCAAATAATGTGTAATATGGTGAAATGTGGAGCAACCCTAGCTTTTCATTTCCTTAGTCAGGCAAACATACACTATGAACTTAAAAGCTTGCAACTTGAGATCATCTTGTATAAATAATTGATACCAAGGAATAGAAAAGAGACACCATCAGGGATACTACATTCACACAATCAAGATCATTGATTAGACTCATTTGAAGTTTTTGCAGATGGGCAATAAAATAAGATTATAACACAAAGAAAAGGAAAAATATGGGATTTACAATAAAAAGGTTATCAAACTACCCAAACAATAAGTAACTTATATAATAAAAATATTTCAGATGTACCAAAACAGATGAAGGGAGGAAAATAACTGATTTCAGTGTAAAGCTTTACCTGAAATGCCAGAAACCAATTCTGTAGCAGAAACCTTATAGAAGGGAAGTCCAGTCTCGTTAGCAATAGCGTGAGCGAGCTTAGTCTTCCCACACCCTGGTGGTCCATGAAACAAAATTCCAGACATTGGTTTTACTCCAAGGTGCTGGGGCAGCTGAGGATGGCACAAAGGCACAATCACTTCCATTTTCAACTCCTCTACTATTTTCTTCATTCCACCTAAATCCTTAAATCTCGGGCCAATGCATTTACTATCATCATCCACACCAGGCCATCCACCCACTCCTTTTCTCTTCATATCCAGTTCTGCTCCAATCTTTCTGCCCCCATCTTTAAACAAATCAACCTTCTCTTTCCCCTTACCGGTATCATTAACCACTTCCATCTCTACCACCTCATTCTTCAAATTTTTTCCCTTTGACTTCTCTAGATACCTCAGCTGCAGCTGAGAGTTCATTAAATCAAACTCGGGCTCAAATTCCTCCCCGTAAATTGCATCTTCGGAACTCGAAGTCTCCTCTTCATCATCATCCGAAGTACACACTCCATTTATCTCTTCTCCGCCTTGTTTCCTGCGTCTATTTACCAAATGCTGCCTCTCTATTTTCTGCAATTTCTCCTCAGACATGTCCAATTTCTTACCCTTCTTCCTCAACTGACCAAAACTCTCGGAACCACTAAAATCACCAATTGAATCCTCACCAACAGAGTCAGTAGGCCTTCTGCTGCCGGATTCTTCAAGAACATCATTCACATTCTTAGCAAACTGACGAAGCTTTAGGCGGGAGTATTCTGAGTAGTTGGAACGAAGATACTCCACAAGCTGATCAACAGTTGGGTGTTTAATTTGGCATGAACCTATGTGACGAAGGAGCTTCTTCTTGAAAATTGAAGGTGATTTGCCTCCCCCGCCGCCACCTCCATCCTGCCGTCGTCTTCCCATCCTCATCCACAAGTCTCTACACTTTCTGGCAGGAAAACGGAGCTCGGACAGAGGGTTTTGTAGCGGCGATCGCTTCTCTTATTGGTTTGCTAACGCAACACAATTTTCTTTTGACATTTTTGTCCTTTGTATGTGTTTTATAAGATGAAACTAATTGTTTTGTTATTTTTTTATTATTTATCTACTATTTATTATTTTATTCTCATTGAAAAAATAATAATAAGTAAAATAATTTATTGATTGATGTAAAATTGATTATAACATTTTATAAAAAATAAAATATTAAAAATAAAAAATTATATTCTCAGCTCATTTTTTTGTTTACTTTTAAAAATTGTTTATTATCTTTAATCTTCTAAGATTTTTTTTTAAAAAAAAATTACTCTTACATGAGTAATATATCTTTTACATCCATTCAAACTTTCTCTAGAAATCATCAACCAAAAACAATTCCTCAATGATTAGAAATTTTTTTTTAAAATGTAAAGAAATTAGAATAAAAATTTAACTAATATATTTTTCATCTCAAAAGGTAAGGAAGATAAATTTTAGTTAAAACAATTTTTTAAGGCTAAACATAAAAAAACTCACTTAAAACTTTCTCCTAAAGCCCTAAATGCCCTTGGACAACTTTGCATATTCACTTTATTAGTGTTATATATATCTTCAAGGGGATAGTTTAATTTAAGTTGGACTTTAAGAAGTTCACGTATGTATAAATTTAATTTCTCTTTCATAATTTTTTAAGAACAAAATATTCTGATGATAATTATTTTTATTTTCTCTCTCATAATTATTTAAGGACAATTGAAATCAAATTTTAACTCCTCAATTGAAAAAAGATCAAGATCTTATTCTTAAAATTTTAAAACATCCAAATTTTAAAATTTTCTTAAAATCTTGTTGCTAATTAGAATGGGAAGGTAAGATCTAGACATTTTAATAATTAAGGTACAAAAGTTGAATATTTTTTAAATTCAAGGGCAAAAGTTAAATTTCTAAATAGTTCAAATATCACCTAAATATTGTATTCTTAATTTCTTTTATATATATATATATATTTTTTATTTTTTTTAAAAAAAGAATAACAATAATATTTTAATTAGACATATGCATTGCGTAACATATCAACTCTCAAAACTTTTGAATATAATACCCTATCAAATAAGAATGTACATGAATTAGCATATTTATGATTATAAAATTAACACTTATCACACTTACTCATGTTACGTTGTTGCTAAAAGCAAAAAAAAAAAAAATTCCCTCTATAGTAAAGGAGATTGTTATAACTAAACTAAACATCACGATTTTCCCAATCTATAGAATATGCAATAAATGGTAAGGCCGTCAACTCTTCCAAATAGTTTTTATGATGCTTTACCTTACATAATCTTATATGGACTAAAACAAACACTAATTATGTAATAGTCAAAAAATATACAAAAACTTTACCTACAACTCTCTCTCTCTCTCTCTAGTAGAGTTTTTTTTATTCCCTCATAGCTAGTGGTGGTCTTCCATGAATAGTCTCATTTGTTCTCTTTCATCTATCATTTATGATTTCCTAATATCCCTTCCTTTTTCCTTTTTTCTCTTACTCTCTTTCTTTCCCTTATTTTTCCTTTTCCCCTTTTCATTCCTATCCCTCTCATCATCTGTTTTCCTCTCTTGTCTTCTCTCTCTCTTGCCTCATAGAGCCTATTAAACTAAGCAACATTATGGGTCCTTGAATTGAATATTTCACCTTTAATGTAGTGGCCAAAGTCTTTTCTACTAAGCGCATAAATTTTCAAATTTTGTTGGGAATTTTAAATATTGTTTGGAGTATTAGAGATAAAGTTGTTTTCTCCCGTTTGGAATATAACAATGTGCTATGTGCTCTCAAAGATAAAACCACTATAGACCACATTTTCAGATCTGGACCATGGAATTGTAACGGTGCACTTGTTGTACTAAAGATCTAGTTTCCTGACAAAACCTAGTTGGACTTTTCTATATATGAGTTTTGGGTGCAAATATATAACATTTCACTACAAAAGTCCAATTTAGAGAATATTCGCATCATCGATGGTTTGATTGGTGAGTTCCTAAAAGTAGACAACAGATTTTTCAACTCATATGTTTTCTGTAAGTTCCTGCGTATCAAGGTCAAAATAAATATTCACAATTCTCTTTAACCTAGATTTTTCCTTGATAGAGAATATGGTTGTTGCTTCTGGGTTGCTTTTAGATATCAAAGATTGAGGGATTTTTGTTATTGTTGTGACAAAATTAGTCATCATAATTCTAATTTATTTGATCAATAACCTATTGCTATCCATCTCATTAACCTCTTGGATGCTTTTAGACCTTAGATAAGACCCCTATCAAACCTTATTCCAAATTCGAAACATCAATCCCCACTGTCGATGACAACCTACCTCTATCAACTTGAAAAATTTGTGCATATTAACCCAATGTCGACAATTGCCCACATTCAAACCCTTGAAAATTCATAAAAAGCATACATTTAGCATGCATCGAGGATTGCGTAGAAAAGGATTTCTCTAAGTTGTCACTGCCCAAAACTACTATATGTTCATCTCAAATCAGTTCCTTTCATCCAATTTTCTCTAATCAATTCCTTATATATTAACAACCAAAGGAGTAAAATATTGAACCCCATTTTAATGACCTCCAAATTGGGAGATAGACATGGTCATGCCTACCCGAGATCAATATTAATACTAGCGTGGAACTATAAAAGGCTAAGTAGGCCCTCTGCAATTAGGGCTCTAAGAGCCTTCATCACAACTCACAAACCATCCATTCTCTTCCTTTCTGAAACTAACTCTTTCTCATTCCCTATTCATTCACAAAAGCTTTCATATATTTGTTTTAGTAATTTACACTACAAATTGGCTAATGGTTGTGCAAGAAGACTATCTTGTGATATCAATCTAATATTAACATTCAAATTATTTTTTCCAACTATTTCTTGATTAATGCTCTAATTTTCTCTCACCTCCATTCTTCTACTTAGCAATTCATTGAGATCTATGACCCTCCTTATGCATCAAATAAAGCTATATTCGAAAGACATTAATCTTATTGCCTCTACTTTTGATGGGCCTTAGCTAATACTAGGGGATTTTAACGGCATTTTGTCAGAAAAAGACAAATCTTGTGATAAACACTTTATTGATAGTATCTCAAAAGGTTTCCAGGGTGCTATGAAAGATTTTGGCTTGATTAGCCTTAAATTTTCGTGTCATCCTTTCACGTGGACAAATAAAATGACAAATACAGACAATATCTATGAACATTTGGATGGGGGTCTGCAATGACTCTTGGCAACTTTTGTTTCCTAAGGCTTCCATCACTCATATTTCTCTCATATTCTCTTAAACACTCTTCTAAATTCTCTTTCTAAGCTCAAGCCTTTGAGATTTGAATCAATATGGATTCGGGATTCATCTATATGTCCCAATGTTGAAAGTTCTTGGAATTGTGAATTCCTTAAGCTCATTGTTCGTTGTTTGTTAAGAAACTTAAAACTACGAAGTGTGCTATCAGAACTTGGAATTATGTTATCTTTGCAAATGTCCAAAATTCAATAAAATCTATTTACTATGATTTGGATTATCTTATGTCCCTTCATCATTCCCCTAAAAATCTGTCCAAAATAAATCAAAAGTAATTAGAACTTGAATAACTCCTTAAGAGAGAAGAATTTATTTGGAAAGACAAAGCAAAAGCTAGATGGATCAGAGAAGTTGATACCAATACCAAGTTTTTTCATATCTCTACCATTATTCACCGCAAGTATAACATAATTGACAATTTATGCTTAGTGATAACACTTGGAAAACAAATTGGGATGATATTAGGAGTGAATTCTCCCAATATGTCTTCGCCTTTGGATCTTGTTTTCCCCTTGTCTTTTGATAATATGTTATAAGTAATATAGATAATGATTTTATTTGTGCTTGTCCTGAGTACAATGAGGTGAATAACATATATTTTTTTGTTTGAGTATTAATAAGAGTCCAAGCCTGAATAAGATGTCTACTTTCTTCGTCAAAACTTTTGAAATATAATAAATAATGATGTTGTGAAAGTTGCGCTATCATTATTTGAATCTAGTTCTTTAGAAAGGCTCTTAATCACACTTTCATAACTCTCATCTCAAAGGTTGACCATGCTAGTAAGGTTGATCAATTCTGCTCTATTTTTTATGTAATATGGGGTACATAGCTAGTTCCAAAATTGTTGATAACATATTAAGATACTATTTAGACCAAATTATATTTCCAGTCCAAAACTCTTTTATGTCAAATCGTTACTAACAATGTCATTGTTTTCCATGAGATAATGAATTTTCTTAATAGGAAGAAAGGTAAAACTAGTTTAATGGCTATCAAGATTGACATGACAATGCATATGATCGAGTGGAATGGGATCCTTTATTGTGTATCAACTACAACTTGGTGCTCATCAATGGCTCTCTCAATAGATATATTACTATAACTAGAGGTATACATCAAATGGATCATTTTTCACCAGCTTTATTCATTATCTTATTTGGCCTTCTTTCAAAGATTCTACTAAAAGCCAAAAATTAAGGTCAAATTCATGGATTGAAGATAAGCATAGAGAGTTTTCATATTTCACATCTTATGTATGCGAATGATTTGGTGATTTTTTGTAGGGAAATTGCTCAGGAGGCTAAAAAAGTGTTGCACTGTTTAAATTAGTTATGTTCTTGGACAGGACAATTGATAAATTTGGATAAATCTAGTATCCATTTTAGCATAAATGTTCTCAATGGCCTTAGCAATAGGGATGTAAATGAGTCGAGCGGCTCACAAGCAGCTCCGTCAAAGCTTTATTCGAGTTCAATCAAACTCGAGTTTGAATCAATTCGCTATACAATCAAGTTGAGATCGAGCTCCAAAACACTTGGCTCATGGCTCGCCGAGCAACTTAAATATGTATTTTCAATTTATTATTATCATTCCCCAAATTTTAAATTAAAAATATCTAAAGAAATTAACTTGAACTGGAGCTGAACTCGAAAGTAAGCTTTTATTTGAGTTCGAGTCGAGCTCGAGCTCATTAAAAATTTGACGAGTTGAGCTTGAGCTTTAATTTTCAAGCTCAATCGAGCTCGAGGTCGACTCAACTCGTTTACAACTTTTCTTAGGAATATTATATGCTCATTAGTAGGTATGCACTACTATAATCAACATCAAACATACTTAGGGCTGCCTTTTTGTAAAGGAAAGTCAAAGAAATTGGTATTTAATGAGTCATTAGTAAATATGGGGAAAATGCTTGTTGGTTGGAAGATGAAGAATTTATGACAACTGGGAATAAGTGTTCTCATCAAATCAGTGGCCCAAATTGTTCCTCTTTATCCCATACAAGCTTTTCTTCTTATTATTTCCTACACAAGTAAGATGGATGCTATGATGTATAATTTCTAGTAGGGTATCAAAAATGACAATTCTAGACCTTTTTTCCTTTAAAGTTGGGGTTCTATTTGTAAGCCTAAACAAGCTGATGGTTTGGGTTTTAGGCTAATGGCTAATTTAAATAAATCCATGATTGTGAAATTTGACTGGTAGGTTCTTATCCTACCACATCTCCAATAGGTTAAGTTGGTTCATTCAAAATATCTAAGAGGTAGGAAAATTTGGAATATTGATATTTGTCTAAAAAATGCATATTGGGTATGGAAATGTATATGGAGTGTTAGAGATATTTTGAAAAAATGTCCTTGTATGAAAATGTCTGTTAATGTTGATATCAATATATGAGAGGATTCTTGGATCCCTACCATTGATGAGTTTATCCCTCCTGCAAATATTTTTCTTCACTGTCAGTGACTAAGCTCACTAAGTTATTTATTCTTGGTACAAATGTTTGGAACAGAGATATTGTTCATAATATTTTTCCTAGAGATATTGCGAAGGTTGTTTTAAGCATTTCAATTCCAAGCTCTTTGGAACCCAATAGGTGATTGTGGATTCTAATATTCCGCCCTTTAATGTTGATGGTAAGGAAGAGTTTCTACATTTTGCAACCTCTTGTATAGAGTTCATTTGGTTCCACAAAAACCAAGTTAGACTCGGTGCTTGTCTCAAGCATCCACAGGAACTTGAAGATATCATTGAATATAAGACAAATGAATATTGGCGCTAGAACAACAAACCTACTCCAAAGATCATCGCATGCAGACTTGGTAGACTCCAAATTTGGGTTTGCTCAAATAAATTTTGATGATGCTTTTAGTGGGGATTTGGCCCAAATTATTTGTTTGGTGATGTATTCGAATAGTGACTTCCTATATGCTTGTACAAAACATATGGAGGCATCAAGGGCTTATATGGTTAAGGCCTTTGCTCTCTTACAAAGTATAAATATTGCTCAAGATATGGACTTTCTTTCAGTGGAATTTAAAAGTGATGCATTGTGACTCATTCTTGTTGTAAAAGGTACCAAAAGACATGAAATTTGGCAAGCCAAAGATCTACTCAACTACAAATTGGATAGAAATTGATCTTTGAAATATGTTCCTAAAGTTTATAACAATGTTGTACACAATTTAGTTCAATAGGACAAATTCTCAAATTTTTGTGGTAGTGTTTTGTAATCTCCCCTTGTACCCAAGTTAGATGTGACTCTTTTTAGACTTCTCTAAATTCCTACGACGAGTGGCATGAAACTTCGTTTGAAATTCCAAAAGTGTATACACGTAACTTTTTCAAGAGTTTCGTGAATATGTGCAAGAAACCCCGTAAAAAAAAAATACTTTTACACGTTTTTTTGATGATGTGAATCAAATTTAATTTAGAATTATTGCTTAATGTCATAAATTGAGAGGTATTGTCTCTTGTTTTAAAATCTTTCAATATTATGAAGAAAAAAAAGTTTGAAATGTATCTAAAATTATTATTTTTATATGAGGTAAGTTGGGCAAAATTTCAATGGTATTGAAATTGAATTTCTACAAAGGTATTAATATCCAAATATGATAAAAATGTGATACAAAATGTGAAATTTAGTAAGTATAAATTTTTTGCATCTATACTCATTAAACGGATGCCAAAATATTAGTATGATTATTATCTTCACTAAGTTAGTTGTACCTTCACCATAAAAATATATTAAAACTCAAGCAAACCTTAATAAACTTCTTTAAAAAATAATTAGATTTAATAAAATCTAAAAATTACTAAAAACTATGAAATCAATTGACATATACATTCAATAAATTTTATAATTTGATGTACATTAAAACAAAAAATGAAATTATATATTATCTTAAACTAAAGTTAAGGCACGAAAGGCCTAATATTATATCCATTCTAAAATTTTAAATTTTGTGATACCATTTATAAAACACTAATATAATTTATTTCGGTAAAAAAAAAAATCAGTTGATGTTTTGCAAATTACATGGTCTAAATTTGAAGCAAATATTGCCTCAAAAAAAATTTGAAGCAAATATTTCCGGCCAATCTGGGCCTTGGCTGACCTGCACCAGAGAAAATTGACAGCACATAATGGATAGCAGAGGCGAGCAGGACCGACAACCGCCACCACCGCCGTCACAGCAGCAACCACCCATCAATCAGCAGCAAAATTTCTTTATCAAGATACCTTCATACGAAGAAGTTATAGAGAGCTCACAATCGAAATCTTCGCGGTCTTCTCTGTTCGAACCGTCCACCACTTTCTCTCAAGCTTTTAATTTCGTCAAGAACTCCGATTTCTATACTCCGCCACCTCCTTCTGAGCCTATCTCCTCTGCCCATTCCACCCTACCTCCAAGGTACTCATTAATATATTTGTTCCCTTAAAAATGTATCTGTTTAACGTGTTTGTGTTTTTAGAATATGTTAATGTAAATTGATTTTTTTTTCTTTCTTTCTATTTCTTGAAGGCAAATTGGTCAATCAGGGTGTCCGTCTACTGCCTCAACTTCTTCTGTTCCTAGTCGAAATGCCATCCTTGTAAGCCATAGACAGGTGAATTCAGAATAAAGAGCAAATAGTGCCCATTTCGGATTGGATTAATAACAATTTTCATAATTCACCATGAGAAAATTTTCTGGAAAAATTAGACATAAGTGGAGTAGAATCATAGATTTGCCTGTACTATAACATTTCGGGTCTCATTTCATTTGTTCATGTGTGATTTTCTATCTATTCCAAGAGCTTGTTATTTTGTACTCCCTCCCTCCCAAATTTACTTGATTGTTTGATTTTTCGTAACAATTAAGAAAACTTAATCAATGTTAGTGAATTTTTTTTATAAAGTATCCATTTATTATTATAAAGTTAATTTAATATATTTTGTATATATAAACAATCTCATTTTTAAATAGAGATATTTAGGTCATTTCTCAAATACATATACATATATGCTAATGCATATGTTAATAAGGAAAGTCAGATATAATTTAAGACAAACCAAAAGGAAAAACAAGACTATCAAATTGGACGGAGGGTGGAAGTAGTAGATTTGGTCGATTCTCATGCTTATCTGAATAATTTCCTATATGGAAAGCCGCAGCACCCCCATTAGGGTGGGGGGGGGGGATAGTTGAACAGAGACATAGCAGCGTTAGTTGAAATTAATAGTTGGTACCTCAGCAACTAGCTTAGTTTGTAAATGGGACTTAATCCTGTGAGCCCTGGTACCATAAAAGAACCAATCTTGGTTTTAGTTTTATTTGTTTATTCTTTAGGTTTTGTTGGGGAGCTGTTGAAAGATATAAATATTTGTTGCGGTCAATTACAAATTTAAGGTGAAAGCATAGACTTGCATGATCAAACTTTTAGGATAGCTATTCTTATTTATTCAAAATTGTGCTTTATATGCAATCGAAAATACTGCTTTTTCTGATGCAAGCTCTAAAAATTCAGTTTGAACTCACACAATTGATTTAAGAACAGAATTGGCATGTGTCTGATTATGTCAAAGTAATTAGTATAGTCACTAACATTTGAGTTTGGCCTGAAGTATTCTGAAAGTCATGAACATTCTTCCAATCAAGAGAGCCTGTTTCCTGGAATTTTGGAGATATATAATCATGCTGACTGAGATCCTAGTCTATATTTAAATTATTTTAAATGAGGCTGGTTCAAATTTTTCTTGTAATTATATTCTCTTCTTCTTGATTCTCAAGCAGAAGGGGAACCCTTTGCTGAAACACATAAGAAATGTAAGGTGGTCATTTGCAGATATTGTTTGTGACTACTTATTGGGGCCGAGCACATGTGCTCTTTATCTCAGGTTTGTACTTTTCCTTTCCTTTTTGACCAGTCAATTTGATGGAGGTCATCTGTATCACCGTTATTCTGACAATATACTGAAAAGCGTTGGTTTATTAGAGTTATCCTAGAAAGGAATATAAAATTTCCATTCTCAGAGCTGTATAGATTTCAACAATCTTGTATTAGCTTTTAAAGGTTCATTATGGTGCTACCTCCTCCTTTTCTTTCTTTCAAAATTAAATTTCTTTTTAAAAAGTTAAATATGCATTTGTATGGTTTTCAACCTAATTGGTCCACTATGAAGGGTAATTTTTTGTGCTCTTGAAAGCCTGAACTGTACCTGCTCAAACAATATCACTCATTTCTACTGATCTAGTTTCAAGTTGTATGAATGAAAATTGAGATCAGCCAGAAGTAAATTAGCTTGCCTTGGCTTTGTGAGAAACCTAGTACAGATCATGGAAATTATAAAAGGTTACCTTCTTCAATATTAATATGAAACTACACTGATAATATATACAAAAGTTTTATCCAGGCGCCCTTAAGTCTGATTAATTGCTGCATAGTTTAAAATTGTACATGACATATGTCATTGGATTCATTTTTGTTTTTTGTATTCACAATTAAAGTTCTTTCTTAAGTTCTGATGAACAAGTTCTGCTTTTCTCCAGTCTTAGATATCATCTGCTTCATCCAGATTATCTTTACTACCGGATTAGGGAACTGCAGAAGAACTTTAAGCTCCGTGTTGTTTTGTGCCACGTTGATGTTGTAAGGCCTCATAGATAATCTGCTTTGTCTCTATTGGTGATGGGATTTTCTTTCCAGCTTCAATATGATGTGATCTATGGAATCTTCATCACTTATTGTTGTCTTTGGTACCAGGAAGATGTTATTAAACCATTGCTTGAAGTCACTAAAACAGCTCTCCTTCATGATTGCACTCTGTTATGTGGATGGAGGTATCGTTTTAAACTTTTGAGTATTTAGGAAAGAAACTGCTTCACATGTGGTTCTTTATTATATGAATTATTTCATCACTGACATATTATGCTCTAGTGGGACTAGGGACTAGTGTCACTTCGCCTCCTCAATGTTTATAATGCTCTGGTCTTTGCTACTCAAGTTATTATTTCAAACACATTGTACCCTAGTGGTTTTTTCGTGCATCATTTGACTTTAATTGGACAACAGTATTGACCAATTTGGATTGAAAAAGTTATGTGCACTACTAACAACATCCATCGACGAGAGAGCTGATGTTGATTTGGTGCGTATGGGCCTTTTCTGTTCAGTTTTGTATAGTTAATTGAGGTTTAGTGGCTTGGCATGAGAACATTAAAGTTGAAACATTTAAAAGCAATAGTATAGGGATCTGAGTGAGATTTATCACATGATAGGGCATAAAGTGGTATAAACTCTGCTTATATGTTCCACATAAGTTATGCAAGGGACGAGACCTTAGGATTTATGATTTGTTGCATCTATACTTTGTACAAAATACTGTATGGTGAAATGAGAATATTGTATCTCATGAAGTCAGAGTACATTGGAACCTTTTAATAGTAGTACCTCCAATGAGTGCTGACAAAATGAGTTTTTCCAGCTGCCTCTGTTTATCTATTTTATATGAGAATAGATTGTAGTTTCTTCCCTCAGCCCCCTCCCATTGTTTATTGTTCTGTTGAAAATGGACAAAAACATCATTTTTGTCGTTTATGTTTCAGTTTGGAAGAATGTGGTCGGTACTTGGAGACAATTAAAGTGTATGAGAATAAACCAGCCGATCTTATTCAGGGCCAAATGGACTCAGATTATTTATCACGGGTAAAGATAAATTGTCTTTGTGGGCTGCGGATCAAATTTTGCTCTAAGAATTTAATGAACTCTTGAAACGAATATGGTGTATGCCACTAAATAAGAATAAACAAAAAGTAGACTAGGAACCTTATCGTTGGATCTCCTTGAATTGCGTCACTGAAATGACTTGATCTTCCATTGTAGTTGAATCATGCTCTTACAACAGTACGACATGTTAACAAGACAGATGTTGTTACTCTTGGCTCTACATTTGGGGTATGCCTAAGGATATGCAGTATGCAAATTATTTAATAGTTCTATATATTTTTTTATTCTTCAGTAATAGTTATTGTTTCTTGCAGTCCTTATCTAATATTATGGATGCTTCCATGGAAGATTTAGCTCGTTGCCCTGGCATTGGAGAGCGCAAGGTATTCTCTTTCTTGAATGTGACTACTCAAAAAAGAAAGGCAAACATGTATTTTGACTGATTGTTTTAGGTCACCAGTTTTACCCATGAATCATATGGATAAAATCGTTTCAATGTTCAGGTAAAACGTTTGTATGACACTTTCCACGAACCATTCAAGCGTGTAGTCCCCAACCAACCATTAAACCAAGAAATTCAAGTGGACATCGATGGCAAATCTAGCTCTGCAACTGGAGAAAAGGAAGTTAGTGATGCAAATAAAAGGAGGAAGAAAGAACCGGAATTGACTATTAAATCAGCTCTATCAGCTGCTTTTGCAAAATACTCTGATAGAATTGGTAGCAAGAACAATAAATCACGTAAGAGTGAAGGAGAATCTGGAAGTGCTGCTGCAGAAGCAAACGCAGAAGATAAGAACATCAGCAAAGACGGCTGCTAGTTTTTAGAACCATAAAGATCTGTGGCAGAGTATGGCTTTTAGATTTTGTAGTCTTTCAAGCTTGTTGGTCCGTCCTGGTTACCCCCACCCAAAAGGAAAACAAAACACATACGGTCCTCTCCTTCTGAGTTTAGGCACTTTATGGTCGAAATGGCCAGCTAACCTTGTTGTAAATTAGAAATCCTCCAAATTATGGAATGCTGTAATTCTTGTTATGTGTAAATAAAAAACAGGAGAGCATATAAGTTGGATTCATGAGATGCCATCAGCATGAAAGAAATATTGTAGTGTGGTGAAATCCTTACATTTATGGGATTTTTATTAATTTTTTAAATTTAATTAGGGATAAGTGGAGATTACCCCTATTATTTCAATTGCAGTTTAATCTTGGCGATGTATGTGCAGAACAGAAGTTGAAAATTGATTTTGCACTGAAACTTAAGCGACAATTCTATTCTAGACTAACTAAAATGTTGTATATAATTCCCAATCTGTTTCTTTAAACAAGTGTATATTGACATTGACGGATTATCTTTCATTCATCTATCTATTTATCACAATCATTGTCACATTGAACAGAGTCTTGGTTGCTTGGTTTCTGTTGATGAGTATAGCTCCACATCACTATCTTCTAGTAACAGTTTTCAGGGAGAAAAGAGGCTAGCAACTCAATTTCCCTTTTGAACTTGTACATTTGGTTTTTTTTGGCCCTAACTTCCTAATTGCCTAATCTATTTCTATGATTCCTGTCCTTGTCGCACCAACTTTCCTTCAAGTATTCATTTGTTTTGTTCTGCATGCTCGTGCTAATGGAGCCTACCAAATTGTAGTTTGCTGCTTCATGTTTGGCCCATCTTTCTAATTCTGAAAAGCAGCTTGCACAAAGAGGTGGAGGTAACATCTTCTGAGCTGTAACCATTTTTTCTTTTGTTTGAACTTCTCTGGGTTTATTCCTTTCTGCTCTTTCAAAACTCTATGCAGTCTGACGTCTTGTTAGACACTGTGCCCCTACTGATATGAACATATAATTTTTATATGTAGTCTTGGGTTTCAATCTTCTCTTTTCTCGCACACAGAAAGAACTAGTTCATGGGTTCCAATTAGGTTCTCAAATATTAAGCCATTTAACTTTTATTTATGGTATCAATGCCGATCCAGGCAAAGTTTGGGGGCTTTGTGAAACGAAGTTCTACTGATTTTCCATGCTGCTGTAGCTGTAACACTCATGTCTAAAGTTTGTTCCTTTAATTAGCTTATCTGGTCTTAATCGTTTTTGGACTTTGATTTTATCAAAAGAAATTCATTTATGCTTGTCAGCAAGAAATCTTTTTTAAGAGAATATAATTATAGATTCAACAGAAAAGAATGCAGAGCAAGTGAATTTGCCAACAATCTTCAATACAGTTTTATACCTTGGCACTGAAATAATAATTTACTTCATTAGGTGTTGGTGAAGTTCCTTATTTTCTGAAATTCTTTCCTAGAGGCAGAGGAATTCATCAAACATTTGCTAAGGTTCACAACATGTATCATGTGCCCTAATTTACATAATTAATAAAAAAATTGCTGCTTCTCCATTTCGAATGCTCTAAATTTGCTGCATGATGCCTCATAATTAACAGTAATTAACAGGTGTTTTCTTCATGATGCCTCGTATTGGTTGATTATTTCTTCAGAAGTCTCTGAAACTTGAAACTCATGATCTTGAGCTCCTAATGAGTCCAGGAAAGTTCTATGCAGGTGGTCCTGGTGTAGGTTTTTACAGCATTGGCAAGAAAAATTGGTAGTTCTATACTTTCAACTTCATCTTTGAAGCTGCCTTTAGTACCTTGGACTGACTGTAGTGGATCTGAAGGAACCAGGGGCACAGACAGAAGAGAGATTCTTGATCAGAGGGATTAATGACTGCACAACATCCGTCATTAAAGGACGATAATCTGCTTCCGTTTGCACACACATGGCTGCTATAGCGGCTATCTGTGAAAGGAACATGCATCAGGCAGGAAAAAATTTATCAATAGTTCCAAGATTTCATGCATTCGTGATGTTTTGTAAAAACCCAGATGCCAATTTTACCTGGATTAGATCTTTCTTGGAATATTGTCCCTCTAGAGCTGGATCAACCATTTCAACTACTTTTTCTCTATTTGTTAGCCTTGGAAGAGCCTGAAAAAGAGCAAACTGATAATGTGAAAATGAATTACTAGTGGTCTAGTGGTCCTACCGTCAATTTCTTTAATGCAGATCTCTGTTCTGCACTAGTCCAGAAATAGCATGCAGATACGTCCATTACATTAAGCATTTAATTCTAAACATAAAACATAATTATGTAAAATTGGACGTGTATAAAACATAATTATATATTCTTATGGTTCTAAGAATATATATACTACTAAGATAGTATAAAAGGATATATCTACTGACCCAAGAAACAAGGACGTGTTCCCCTGGGGGCCGCTTGGTATCAATAGGTATACGGCCAGTCAGGAGCTCTAAAAGAACAACACCATAGCTATACACATCTGATTTGGTGGTAAGTTTACCAGTTGAAGCATACCTGCATTTCAAGGTTCAAGCTTTTAGCAAAGGTGTTTGATCATACAGGACATGAAAAATCAAGAATCTGCAGACAGATTGCTATGGAGAAATGAATGATCCAATCAATGTGTTAAAAAAGGACCACAGCTCGAATTCAGTTCTGGAAGATGAATTGTTCCTTTAGCCATATCCTTTGAAAACAAGAGAAAATGACACTGTACCCGATAGGGACCTCATAAGCTTTCCATGTGCATGACTCTTTTGTATGGGAATTGCATGATAATTGGAAATGGTGTGTGTTATGGAAAGACTGAAGTACTTACTCTGGGGCCAAATATCCAGTGGTCCCCAACACGCGTGTCGAAATTAGACCGTTGATCTTGTCTGATCCAATTTTGGCCAACCCAAAATCAGAAACTCTGGCTCTGAAATTTTCATCTAAAAGAATGTTGCTGCACTTGAAATCACGGTGAATCACTGATGGGGTTGTGTGTTCATGCAGATACTCCAAGGATTTAGCACAATCAAGAGCTATTCTTAACCTCATTCCCCAGTTAAAGTTATTAGGAAAAGAATGCAGCAGGCGTTGCAGGGAGCCATTAGGCATGTACTCAAATATCAAGAGCCTGTGATGTTGATCAGCACAGTAGCCAAGAAGCTGAACCAAGTGGGGCGAGTGAAGGCGACTAAGCAAATCCACCTATATATTGGCAAAATTGAAATCCAAGATTAGTATCAAGTTTACAAGAGAATCTGAATTAATAATAAAGATGAACATTTTGAAGGTATAAACATTTGCTGATTTTCTGTCACAATGTTTGATACCAATGTGACATTGTAAAAAGGGATTCATTAATGCAGGTACTTATGGGCACAGAGAAGAGCTAAAATCATGGGCAAACATGAGAGATGAGAAAGAAAGGGAGCTTCGTATTCCTGACAGTCTTGAATTATATTAACTTTTCACCTCTATTGTTAACTAGTGATACAAATTCTTACCTGACTTAATATGTGGCCCCTTTCCCATTTCCTCCAGTTCCTAGAACAAAGTCAAAGCCAACAGCTAGACACTAAATCTAAAGGGATGCTCACCTTTGAGTGTACTTAGGAGATGCTCTAGGGATTATAAATCTGCATTCTCCTTTTAATCATATGCACAAATCCTGTTTCAAGTCAACATTCTACAATACTACTACAAAACAAAAAAGAAGTCAACTCTCTACACAAACTAGCTTCTTCAAAAAACCATACTTTATTTTGGGGGTCATGTGCATTATGGACTTCTGCATGAAAGGAATGTGGAAAATGTTAAACTATCCAAATATACATGTTCAAGGGATCTTGAAGTTGTAGACTACTACTACCGCATTACAAGCTTCTAATTCTTGTGAGCAACAAAAGAAAGAAGGAGTTTGTGATAAGAACAAAAGAGAAGAGAAGAAAACAAAAAACTAATAAATGAAGTCACCAACCTCTAACCGAAAGGCACGTTCCCCTTGTTTCCCTTCTCTGTGCAACATCTTAATAGCAGCCAGAGTACCATCACTCAGAACCCCTTTATACACAACTCCATAACCTCCATTTCCAATCACATGTGTTTCACTAAATTTGTTGGTGGCCATCTCAAGTTCCTTGTATGTGAAAACTTGCACTCCTCTTAACATAGATGAAGCCATTCTTCCAGAACTGCCTCCATACAAACATCCACTTTTCACCTCTGCATAATTGTCAAATCAAATATCCCACCAGAGAGGATCCAAAAATATGCATCAAGAAAAGGCAAATTTTGGCGTTAAATTTAGAGAAAAAAAACAAAACAATGGCGAATGGTTACTTAATAAAACCATACAGATTATTTCTTTTTTTATCGAAATCCCCCTAGTACTTGGAACCACTTGGGCCCGAGTGCAACACTGGGAGAGCCGTGCAGAGTCTGACGTACAGATTATTTCAATGATAAGGCTATGGAAGGTTTTGAAAAATCTTACCTGGGCTGGAATTGATGTTGATGGTGCTATGAGCAATGAACATGCAGTCTCTGGTGTTGACAAGATTTCCATTTCTTTTACTTTCACTGCTTTTGTTGGATTGATGTCGTCGAAGCATTACTATCAAGAAAGATATTGCAAGGAGCAACATAACAATGATTATAGGAATGATGATCAAGAGAATGGAAGTAGACAAGAAAGAAGCATGTTTGTGGAGGTGATCATGTTGAGCCTCCAAATGGTGGTGGTAGATGTAGGATTTGTTTCTCCCTAAAGCATCAGGCCCTGCAGGAGTTGAAGTAGTGCTGTTTTCCATGAGAGCAGAATCTGCAATGAGCTCAGAAAAGAAGAGAAAGAGAACAAAGATTGGCTTGTGTGTGTGAGCTGTGTGTTGGAGAGAAGGGCAATATGAAGTAAAAATTTGTTTCTTTTCCTAGGAAGACATTTCACCTTTGTGTGCTCACATGATTGAGATTAAATTGTATTCTCTTCCCAAATAGGTCATACCATGCTGTATATATGACCATACGAGTCGTAACTCTCTCTCTCTCTCTCTCTCTCTAGAGAGAGAGAGAGAGAGAAAGAGGGCATTACATTTTGTCTTTTTTGTTGTATTTCATGAGGTCCAGTCTTTGTCCTTAAATCACAGAAAATTGGAAGTTCTTGAGGCACTTCATGAGTACAACAGCAAATAATGAGCTAATAATAAATAAATAAAATATCTTGTCAAACATTGAGGCTAGTGAGAACTGAAATTGACCTGTAAGACTGTCAAGCATTCCTTGTGATAAAAGAGGATAACAGTGTATCAGAATTTAATACTACTAGAAACTCCATGGTTGATGTTGAGCTTTGTCCACATGCTAATCAGGAATCATTTTTCAGGAAAGTCAAATTCCACCCTCAATTTCAGGTAACTCTATAGGGGTGTCCTAGAAGTAGGGAAACGGAAAAATAAATGCATCCAATTTAGAACAAATATATAAATCTGGTGGTTAAGCGGCGGAACAAGAAGAAAAAAATTGAATTCTTCAAGTGCTAAAATGCATTAAATCTTCAACTCAAGTTTGAACCATAGTCTTAACTAATTTTTAATAATGATAGTGTTTTACATGGAAGAAAGCTATATGTGGAACTCTTCAATTTTCACTTTAAAAGTAGCCCATCCCTGCAAAGGCGAAAACCAGCACATTCAGTGGGCTAATCAGTATTGTTTCTTTTTGTTAGCAAGTCATTTTCATTTGCAGATGATGACCTACTCTGCTTGTGCCTATCATCTTTGGAAGAACAAGAGTAATTTGAGGACAAAAGACCTTCAATCCTCAACGTGGATAGATGATGAGGATGGGCAGACAGAAAGGTGTGTGCGTTCACAAGGGAATCAAAATAACTAATCAATTTATGCTATACCATGTCCTATATATAAAACGGAAACAAAATGAGGATAAACTCAAAAAAATGAACAATTGAATATCGCTATTGGTGTGGGCTGAACCCCTCTCACCCTAGAAACTCGTACAAGAGATGAAGTTCATGTGGCTGTCATCCATCCAACCAGAATAATGATATACTTCAATATATCCATGTGTAAGTACAAATTGGCAACATGCACATGTAAATATCATTATAATCTCCTTCAACACAAAAGGTGAGGTCGCTAATTGGTTTGCCAGCACTATTAAGCAACCTTGTTAAATTTTCCTTCAGTTGCATGTCGCTGAATCGTCAACGGATCAGGATCAGGCCTTTGATGTTTTGTTGCAAGAAATTATGTTGTCATCACACATGAAGGCAAGAGTGTTAAGCCTACTTTATTCATCTGGAAAGCCCAGGAACCTATTAATAATTCTAGCAACTGGAGTTGCATTGCCTGGTTTGTAGGGGAGGAGAGATCCCACATCCAAATCAGCAACTGTCTGGTATAGTGTCTGGGGCCGAGCACAATACAAGTGCTTTCTGTCCGCCAGTTCCTCTGCCAACTCACTTTGATGATTGTCCATTAGATCTTCATTAACTACCACAATCAAAGGTTTACGACGACGCAAAGTCTCGAATATGCTCCCTGAACCTGCAAATGGTAGAACAAATTCCAGATCTCAAGTATTCTACAGCAAGCCATGAAGTGGGTATGAAGCCAAGATAAGGTCTTCTTAAATCCACAGAGAGCAAATATTCAAGTGCTTCACAGCTTTTCAGCAGCAAAACACATGAAAGGATTTACCACATTTCTTACTAGTCAAGCTTTTCAAGGCTAGTCCAGGTTGTCAATTATGAAGTCTTAACTGATGACTGACAAAAATACAATAATATCCCATTTCTGTTTTCTCCCCGGAATGCATAATTCAAGTCTCTACAAACCTCACCTGAATCTGGCATTAATAGTCAAATAAATAGGATAAGATCACAAAGATGAGAAAACTTGCTATTGCTAAAGAGGAATATGCTACAAAATTTATAACAAATAAAATAAAATGGTAACCTAGCCACTGATGTCAGAAAATGCATTTTAAAGAGAAGGATGATCATTTAAAAGAAAGAAACTTCTCGCATTATCCAAATAAGAAAGTTTAGAATGCATACTCAGCAATTATATTCCAGTATTAAAAAGTGCCCAGAGTTGTTAAAGCACATCGACAGTCCCTCCTTGAAAGTTAAAGGTTAATTCCACAAGGCACCCCAAAGTTAAGGAGTTGTGTTAATCAAATACCACTTGTTTTGGAATTGGCAATTGATAGTCAAATTAGCTAAAAATATACAATTCTTTTAACGACTTAAATGTGCTTTTCAAAAAATGTCCTTGTAAGCATTTAGTACTAGGAAAAAAAATTATTTTTCTTCCTCTCTCCTAGGCATTTGGTTTTTCATTTAAATTTCAGTATTAATTCAGCATTTCACAAATTTTGAACAAAATTCAAACCAAGCTAAATTTTTTTTAAAAAAAAATCTAAATAATGGAACCAAATTTTAAAATAATACTAATAATCCAAACATTCTATTTTTATATGAAGTAAATAAATAATGCTTTAACTGAAAAAACCAAGCCAAATTTTCATATACTTTAAAAATTGACCAAAAGTAGATTTTGATAAAACTGAATTGGACAGTAATTTGATAAAATTGGATTGAAAATAAAAATTTTATCCAAAAATGTACTAGTAGACTACACACAGATAACTTCAAATCAATTGTTGAAGTTATGAGTGATCACAAGCACAAATGACCATACGGTATAATAACTTTATCACATCACATTGAAGCTTAGAACAAACCGCAAACTCATCAAAAAAAATTATTACACCTTTTTTTGCGATTCAGCTACATTTTAGTGCCTATCCCAAGAGTTTATGCAAAATGGGACTTGTCCCCTGGTTGAGGATTTGAACAAGAATTCTACTTGAGTAGTATACTACTAATATGTAGTTTGGTTGCACATAGTTATCAGTCATTTTGGTAGTTTGATTAAATTGCAAAAAGTGGCAGACTTATTATATTTGTATAAGCTGGTTTTCTACTTACAATAAATCCAATCATTTCAATATATAGACACCTAGAAACTACAGGGAAAAAGGGCAAGTAATATATACCTGCATGACTGATAACAAGAGATGCAGAGTTCAAATAATCAGCTATGCTTGATGAAAATGTGAAGTAGTCCACAACCAAAGACCCATTTTCTCCAACAGACTGAAAATTATAAGAGAAAAAGATGTTACATGGGAAATTTAGTACAAATACAAACATAAATTCTCCAGTTTGCATGTAAAAGCCAACCTTTGAATCAATAAACTACTATCTCATATTGTGGTTAAATTTCTATTGTCTAAAAATGGACCATAGAGCCTAGGTTACTGCAGAAACATTAAAAAATATATGTAATATATGATAGCATAATTTGTGGGCTTAGTATTTATTACATTTTTTGGTTATAATTTTACTTAAATTACTTTTTATTCTTTAAGGGATAAGGGTAATAAGATATATAATTGAAAAAGAAAATATAATAATACATACATATATATAGAATATCTATATATATATAATATACATAAATAGATCATGCAATTGCTATTGCATGAAACACGGTTTGCAGCACTGCCATAATTTATCTACAAGGCTTAAAGAGTTTTGTATCTAAAAGATAAAAAAATATGTGAGCAATTCAAATATTTGGTCCACACTCGATTTTAAGCCAATCCATAGTTTGTGTTTGATGTAAATATCATTTTACAGAAATTGGCATAATAGAAGCTAGAAATCTGCATAATAATGCCCTTTTAATTTTTCATTTATAAAACAGTGCTGTGGACAGCTGCCTAGCAATGTCCAACACACTATTTTTTTGCTAATTATAAAAGAGTCAACCACTATGCTAGAAATCAACTTGTGATATAAATCAATTGTTTTCTATTTATTTCCACAAGTATAGAAATGCATTTGATTATAAGATTATTTTAGGTCTAAACCCACACAAACTGCTCTAGAAACAACTATTTTGGAATACAATGCATGCTTTAAATCTTTCTCTACACACCAGAACTTACTAAAAAAAACTCCTATCTAGTTCTGATATCATGTGAATTCAAACCCCAACCAAATAGCTGACTAGATTTTTAAGTGATGGCAAAACAGCCTCATCCAACTACTATCTCCGTACACCTGAAAAAGAGAAATGAACCCACCTTTATTTCAAAAAACAGGATATCCATTTGTTAATTGTATGTTGAAGGAACATTGGTTACAAAACCTCAAGCAGCTTGACTAGGATAGTGCTTGTCTAATTTGTGTAATTGATATCTACATCTAGGGATCAACTTTGGCTAGAGTTCCTGTTCATTTTTATGCTTTGTCACCAGAAAGACCCCATAAAGAACTTGCTAAGAATCTTAGAAACGAAGTTAGTCAATAACAACTTTAAAATAGTTCACTTATACAATTTTGCATGAACTATAATCTTCAATCAAGTATGCTCAAGGCTGAAAATGAACTCTATAAAGCCTTGAATATTTCTTCTTCATCTCCCTCTTTGACTCCAAACTGATCAAAGTTAAAGTTATAGAAGATTGAAGCAGTTTCAAGTTGTCCCTAAAGCTAATTAAACAATCTTCACCATTTCTATGATCCTCCCTCAGGGGTTAATATTCAAAAAATGAACAAATGAATATGGGGAAAGATTACAATGCCTAAATAACAAGTACTGCATAATGGAGCAATAAGATTAAGATAGCATGAATTTAAATTACCTTTCTAGGGATGTAGGATCCACGGCCCATTTGAATTAGAAGATGAGTGTAACCTTTTCTGGATAATTGGTCTTTAACTTCCTGAGTATCTACTGCTTTAACTAGTGAATCAAAACGAGTTGTGCCAACAGTCACAAAAACTGTTCTCCTTGACTGTAAATCCTCATTAATCTCAGCCATTATTCACCTTGGCTTATATAAGATTGGAACTCAGGTTTCAGAACTAAAATTTGAAATTTTGTAGCATAAAGGCAACACCTAGCACATTCATAAATATCAGAAATACTTGCATATGCATTAAACAGAAAAAAAAAAAGGTAATTTCTGAAGGAGAAAGAAAAACAGAATAGCTAATAATTGAACTAGAAAACACTCATGAAAAGACAAAATGAAAATTAAAACTGCAAATTATCTTTCGGAAAAACATATTCCCCCCAAAAAAAATGCAGTGACAGTTCATTTTTTATGGTTAGCTGGAAGTTTAAGAAACATTCAGGTCCAGACAATGCCTATTGCACCCACATCTTCTAACTCAACAAATTACCAATAGAAATCTTGGTAAATGACTTCCTTCACTGTCATTGTGTGGTCCTTGTTCACCACAAAACCCTCTAATATGGCATATTACAACTAAAACAACTCAAAAATAGGGCATCTCCCAAAGACTTACTGGAATCCAGTCCATATGGAGCAGAATGTACAACTCATGAAAAGAACAATCTCAAAGGCAAACAATGAGATATTGATTTCTATTCTGGGATGGGTTTCTTCCTCTTATTGGAAGATTTTACTAAATGGCTGACACTTGAAAGGAAATAGGGCACAAAAAACACCGGGAAAAAAAACAATTCAGTTAACCCATTGGGAGATTTGAATCTGACAATCAAACCAATTTTGGCTTATGTTTTATTTGATTAATGATAATAAATTCGAGTTCAGTCTCACTGTTCAGATTTAGACTAATGATTTGAGAATGTCTATCTGAACACAAAACTAAAAGTCAAATCAAAATTATAAATATTTGAGACTGAGAAATGGGAAAAAATGTCAATTGTCTAGTAGCTAGATAAGATTTTGTAGGACAAGCTTCCAAACAATTTCTACATTCTTCAGTTTCTAGAAATTATCAAAAGTGCAAGTAATAGGATAGAACATTTTAAAGCTAGTTTAGTTTGTATTCTAAGTTCAAATTCTTAACAAGCACTAGCTATATTCTTTATCTAAAACCCATAATTACACAATGAGACATTGAAAAGCTGATCAATTCAAATTTCAATTTGATTTTTTTTCCAATGCCAAATTATCAATCTGGCCTTCAGCACTCTGTGAACAATTTTCTTTATCTTTTTCTTCAAACGAGAAGATGGAATAGAGATCATACATGAGGGAAGAAAGGGTACAAGCCATAGAAATAACAATATGAATCTGAACCCAAAAACATCAAACTTTACCCAAAATATTTTGCAGAAGTATAATGGGGTAGTGATTGTATTGTTTTAGACTATATCCATATTGTGAATTAAACAAATGATCCTCAATACCCATCTCATATTTGATATTCTACTCAAACAGAAGCCAGAGAATGCTTCCAGAAAGCAAGGATCAAAACATAATTGTGCTAACTATTGCAATCTTAATCACAATCCCTCCTACCAGCCAATAAAAGAACAAGAAAATTTATATTAAAACAAAAGGAGAAGCAACAGATACTCAAAAGTGGACAAATTTACAACTGATATTTCATTGTATGAATAAATTTACTTAAAAATTTTCAAAGCCAAAGCAAGACTTTGGCTTCTTACCGAATGGCCAGGATGTTCTTCAATGTGATTCCACTCTTCTCGTGATGGTTCCAGCTTCTGAAAATCAGTAGAAGAATTTTCAAACACGATTATGCTTAACAAAGAGAAATTATGTGAGATAACTGAAGAATGAAACTGGACGAGAAGCTCCGGCCAAATGCCGACGGCGCCGCTAATCGATGGTGGAATGAAGAGGATAGATTATGAGGAAAAAAAATGGAGGTCAAAGCCGAAGAGAAAATATAAAAATGAGAAACTTTTTTTTTCTTTTCTGGAAAAGGAGAAACAAATCTAAGATGCTTCTTTTTTTCTTTTTTTTTTGCAGCATATTTAAGAATGTATTTAAACGGCACAACTAGAAATTCAATAGCTTCATGTTGTAGTTATACAAAATTTCAAAAGTATACTAGTTGGATCAGTCCACTCATGCGCAGCCATGCCCCTTGCCCCTGCCTTCTTTGCAAAGATCCATGCCTGCACAATTCAGAATAGTGTCAGCAGTTAACACCAAGATATGGCTTGTAAATTGAAGCCTTGCAGCCATTCTTGCAAGCCCATGAATAATAAAACTCCTAGCCTTTCAGAACTCTTATAACTGGAGAGAAGCAAATCAGAAATCATAAGCAAATCAAAAAAGAAAAAGGTCAGTCTACTGTAATTGAATCCATGAACTTTCAACCAGCCAACTTGGGCAAGACTTATAGCAAAGAGAAACTTTTACTACATCAACTTCCGGTACGACCATACTTCTCCTTTTGCAATTCTTCTAAGAGATTTTAGTTCACAAAAGCTCCATAATTTTTGGTTCAATATGCAAAGTTCTTCTCTCTTTCTTTCTTATTGGAATGACCTTTTCTTCTAGAATAAAGATAATAGGATTCCTTGGACAAACCACTCCAAAAGCTTGGGTGTACCAACCACTCAGATAATTGAAAGGCTCATAAACACCAAGAGAATTGCTCCAATCAAAATTCTAAACATTCTGAAAGTAAGCTATTACATTAAAAATCCTATCAGAATCACCTCCAAATCAGTTTTCTGTCAACTCCATTACAGTCAACAAAAATATAGAATAGACAGCACACTTACTCTGCTAAAAAATACAAATTAATCCTTTGCTACCCATGGCCATCTCTGTTTTAACAAACTCAGTTCAATAAACTATTAATGTAACCAAAGGGTTCAGTTAACTTATAGTTCACTTCAGTATGAATTATAAGGGAAAGTCCATGTTCAAAACATCCAAATTTCATGCAAGAATCAATTCCCAATATCAGAAAATTCTGATGTCAACAGAAACCCTATCAAAACCTATATGAAATTCAGATTTTGCATAATTAAGTACATTGTAATTGAAAATCATTTGTGGTTCTTTAAAAGTTTGATTGACCATCCATATAGCAAGGCTATATTAATGTCACTATCATAGCACTGGCATTTCATATGATTATTTGGCACAGAACTAACAAAAGTGTAGATGAAAAAGTTTACTGCAAAAAACATGCACCTTAGCATAGGTGAATGAGCCTTTACATTGAAAGGCTAGCATAAAAAGTAGACAGATTAATATAAGCTCATACATACTCAAACATTCGGGGCCTTCATTGTTATTGAAATCATCTTAGACATCAAAGGAAACTAACAACCATCATAATATATGAACAATTGTAGCAAGAAAACCTGTTCTAGAAACTTCATGAACTACATATGGAATCAAAATTAAAAAAAAAAAAATCCTCACTGTTTATGCCTAATTTGCCAGTTGATTAATATCAGAAGTGCATAAACTGTTTGATAAATTCTCAAATGAGGCTCAAACAGAAACCATATAAATAATATCCCAATATTTAACTTAAAAAATGCTATCTTTCAATCTTTAGAGTAAAATGTACCCGAATTTCTTATTTCTTGGAGGCATCTATTCAAAAGCCCATCTGCATTACTTTGCTTTCTCCATTCTTGTTCTTACCATTTCCAATTATGTTAGGTTTGTCGATTTTATTGTTGGTGCAAAAGGGTTTACTCTGAGAGGAGCCTAATTGCTTTGAAAACAAGTCCCATAAACCTCTCTACTTCTCATCCAAAATAAGAAAGACCCATAAATTAGAACTCATATAAATTAAATTAAATCATACCTTGAATTTCAACAATAGAGGTATGTTTTTGCAAATTAGCAGCGTACTCCAACACCATAGCCCTCCTAGTGGCGGCGGCGACGGCAGCAATTAGAAGAGAAGATGGGTTGAGGGTTTACGGTAAGAGCAGCAAAGCAATAAGCAGGAGAGTGATAGCTTAGGAGCTTTGACGTATTTACGTTATTCGTTACTTGAGGACCACCAATTTTGCTGAAGATAAAACTTCCGCTCTCGCAACGGAAGTGGTAGCGCAGATGGGCGGCACTGGTTAAGAGAGAAGAAAGGAACAGATCGAGATGGATTGAGGTTTGAAGCAATAAGCAGGGAATGGATGAAGGGCAAGGGCGGCAGCGGCGCAGATGGGTGGCAACGGATGGAAGAGAAAGATGATTTCAGGAGAAATGAAGACAACTGTGAGAAATAACTTGAGAAGCGCTGAGGGACGTTTATGAAAATCAAATGCAAGCGCACCTTCGAAATGCGCTGGACAACTAAAGTTACAGTGCTCCATTGACAATTAGTGTTTATATATGAGCACTTAGGAACAATTAGTGTTTATATATTAGCACGTACGAAGGTCCGCCCTAAAAAGCCCAGCAGGTACATGAGTCTTTATTATTATACTCTGATCTGGTTCATTAGGAATCATCGGACTAAACGGGTCACATGCTTAAACGGGTCAAAACGGATCTAAATGCGTCACGGATCTAGATAAACTTAAATGAGATAAAAAAATAATTAAAAATTAATGAAATATGTTAATATAATGATTAAATTATTTTAAAATACAATAAAACTAATAATTTTTCATATTAAATATTAACAAGTCTATAATTTTCATTTTTCCTTTCACTATTAAATTATTAATAATAATATTTGAATCTATATTAGAAAAATGTAGATCTTTAATTAAGTAGTTATCATTTAAAATGAAAATTAAAATAAATTAATAAGTATATCAAGCAAATATAAAAATAAACGAGCAAATAAATCAATTCAACTCGTATAGTGATTTTAAAGAAAAAATATAAAAGTGATTTTAAAAAATAATTTAGGAATAAAGCTAACTAATTTTTTTTGAAGAAATTATGGAAGAAGAGTAAGGTTATTATTAAAACTTATTAAAAGTAGTACAATAATAACAAAATACAGGTAAGATTTATCAAGAAAATATTAAAAATTTTGAATTTATAAATAAAAAAAATCGAGCCAAAAAGCCCGTGGGCCTAAATGGGTCAAGGCCAAAAATTCGAATTTATATGTGCCTAAATTTTTAAAAACCCAGCCTATATTCCCACTACTAGTATATATGATATTAATAATCCAACATTAAATATATAGAAAAAGATTAAGGTGAAATAAATTTTAATAGTTTATCATGCAATGAAGGTATTATATCCAATCTCTTAAACTGTCTTATGCCCATGATGGTTAAATTAGAGAGTGTATTTCACTATTTTATCAAAATGTCTAAAATACCTTGTTTGGTGTTTTTTTAGCAAATTATTCTTTATCACTGTTTCTGTTCTCTTTCCTATCTCTGTTTTTTTTTCTCTACAATATTTGTACATTTACTTGTATTCTCTATAAATAAGGTGTGTTTTCTCCTCTTGATTTTTAAAATTAGACTAGAATCAGTTTCATAGATCTTAATTTTCACAGTTTTGAATTTGAAAGATAGGCATTTAAATGTCTTGCATGCTTGCTTGAGTTAGTTAATTTTTTATTTTTCCCTCAAATGTTAAATTATTGTTTTCTTTACTTTATCTATGTGATGTTTGTCTTCAGTTAATGCTTTATTTTCAAAGTTTAAACTTGTTTTCCCTTTGACCTTTGAAATGTTTAGTTTCAAAATGTTCTGCATGCAAGGTGTTTGAGAGTGAAAGAATTAGTGTGTTTATTTGTTATGGGTTTACTATGCATGTTTCTACTTCTTTTGTGCTTGTGATTGTATTGTGCTTCTGATCATTTGTCATTTTCCCAAATGTTAAATTATTGTTTTCTTCCATGTCTTTTTCTTTCATGTCTGCCTTCAATTAATGCTTGATCTTCAAAATTTTAATTTTTTTCCCTTCGGCTTTGACTAGCACTTCTAGTATATGTTCTATGGGATTTTTGCATGATATGATATTTAATAAATGTTAAGAATATGTTCAGAGGCTTATTAATCCGAAACAAGATTTTTTTTTTTCTTTCTCTCATGCTTTATAAAGATCCATATATTGCACAACCATATGACAATATTTAGAAGCCAGATAAGATGACAATAAATGTTGTACAATCAAGATTAAAAACTCTATAAATTAATAATGATGGAACCATGAAATTTTATTTACTTAAAGAAGTATTAATCCATCAATAAATTAATAATTTATCATTAATTTAAATAGTGTTTTTCGATTCACCAATTTTTTTGCTTCTATTTACTCCATTAAAATAAATATAGCCTATTTACCTAAAATATTTGAGAAGTTGATAAATTAATTATCGAAAACATTACAAATGTTCAACAAGAGACAATAACAAATTGCTCTAAACATCGCAAAATTCGTTCCGGAGTGAAGCAATCTTAAGGAATTTCAGTGAAAAAGTTTTGAAGAATGCATTAATGAGTTTAAGAAAAGAATTAATGATATTGGTTACGGTAGTAAGATGGATGTCAATCACTTGTTAGATTATCCAAGTCAAAATAATAAATGCTTAGCTGTCCTAATCTTAGAAGAAATTGTGACTAATGTCATTGAAAATCCCGATGATAATTAAGCTGATGATGATTTAATTCCTTTGGAACCAATCACAAAAATGGAGCTCTCAAAGCATTAATAACTCTTTGCACCTTTTGTTGCAGCTTGAGAACACGACATTGAATCTTTTGGATGCAATAAGAAAAGTTAAAGATGAAATGCACTTAGATTTTCATAAAAAAAATCAAACAACAATATATTCATATTTTACTAAATTTTGTTTGATTTTCGGTCTTTAATTTTGAAAATTGGTTATGACCGAAAAATCGAATTTCATATATTAAAATTAATTTAAATTTATTTTTATAATAATAAAAATAAAAATAATAGGGTTGGGATAAGATTACACAAGTCTTTTATACTATTTTATTTTTTATAAGGAATGAAAAGAAGCCTAAACCTAAACCTAAATCAACTCATTTTATGTGTTGTGCCCGCCTCCTTCTTACTCAGTTACTCTCAATCACTATCTCTTCTTCTAATTTTCTATCATAAACTTCACAGCTTCACCTCCATCTCAATTAGCTTCAATCTACCATAGCTTCATTTCTATCCCAACTAGCTTTCGGCGACTCAACCATCACAATCTATGTAACTACATTTGACCTCGGTACAATAGAAAGTAGAAGCCACCAACTTCAATCCAATCTCCAGTCGTCATTCGCCACCAACTTTGATTCATTCTCAAAGTACAAAATTTGTTTCTAATTTATAGTAAACGTCTCTATTGTAGTAATTATTTATTATCCTCTTTTGGTATCAAGATAATTGCACTATTTTGCTTCTCTAATTTACACTAAGTACCTTTAGTTCTATTTGGGATTTTTTTAGTTGTTAGCTATTATTTTATAGTCTCTTTACTTGTGTGTTTTTTCTACCATTTTTGTTGCTTCTTTCAAATTCTGCAATATTTTTTCTTTTATGGGCTTGTATTTAATTACAACTTTTGAAGGTGATGAGTTAGTTGTATTTGTTATGTTTATATTTTGTTGGAATGGTTGTCGCATATCTATGTTTTTTTGTTGTAGTTTGCATTTTTTTTTTTAATGATGTTTAGTGAAATTTATTGCTTTTGCAAAAAAAAAAAAAAAAATTAGTGATGCCTAGTGTTGTTTATTGTTGTTTGCAATTTTTTTAGTGTTGTTTATCTAATTTTTAATGTAGTTTAATTCTATTTGTTGATTTGTTTTTAGTGTTGTTTAAAAAATTTTTAGTACTATCTAGTGTTGTTTGCTTATTTTTTTCAGTCTTCATGATACTTGGATTTAGCCTCTTTTTTATTTTCAGTTCAATAGTTTTTTTTTTTCAGCTATTAGACCATGGTGCAAGTGGCTAAATGGCTGGCAGTTTAGTGTTTGTAGATTTTTTTATAGTTGTTTCAGGCTCTTGTTATCTTCTTTTTTTCTTGTTTGTCTGCACTATTGTGGCTTCAATTCAATTGTACTATTGTGTGTATATTTTCCTAGCTAATATTCTTTATTAAACAGCAATAATGAGAATATGTATTTAAAATTTATTGTTGTTTTTTGTTATTAATGTTAGATCAAGCAATAAATCTAGTACCATTGAATATTAAAATTCATGACCCATCTAGAGAAGAAATGGAAAATGTTCCAGATTTTCCTTCAAGTCAAAAATGATATATATCTTGTCCTTGTGGCAGTACACAAACAAGAAAAGAAGAAAATAAATGGAACCATGTTCAAAAGTTTGAGCACATGTCACCAAGTACACAATTAAATATGGGGATCAAATAGCATATTGTAACTATTGCAACCAATATTATGTTGTTTATTCCACAATAAATGACACAATTGCATTGGGTAGATATTTGAAGGGTTGTATGAAAAATTCATACAACAATGAAACTTACCAAACTTAAGTAAAATAGCAAACTTTAGCTTATGGTGGTAGTCAAATTGGTTTCATAGTTACTTGGAAGTTTAATCAGGATAATGCTAGGAAAATATGCACATTTATGATAATGGTTGATAAACAACCATTTTGCTTTGTTGAAAAAGAAAGGTTTCAACATTTTGTATCTACTATATGTCCATCATTTCAAATTCTATCACGTACAACTGTGACAAAAGATTGCTATAGTTTGTACTTAGAAGAAAAGAAAAATCTTAGAAATTTTTGAAAAAGTCATGCAAACGAATTAGTCTCACAACTGATTCATAGACTTCTGAACAAATAATCAATTGCACTTGTTTAACAACCCATTTCATTGATGATGATTGGATATTGCATAAGAAAATACTAAATTTTTGTTCAATAGATAGCCATAAAGGTGAGACTATTGGGAAATTAGTAGAAAAATGTTTGCTTGAGTAGGGAATTGATAAAATTTTCTCTATCACAATAGATAATGCAAGTTCAAATGATGTTGCAATTGGCTATTTGAATAAGAGATTTTCTAATTGGGGTACTAGTTTGCTTGAGAGTAAGGATCTTCATATGTGATGTGTAGCTCACATTATAAATCTTGTGGTGTCCTATGGTTTGAAAGAAATTGTTTCTTCTATTAATCTTGTTCGGGCAGCTATTAAGTACATAGGAT
Organism: Apocynum venetum; assembly: GCA_019593545.1. Classification (NCBI taxonomy): domain Eukaryota; kingdom Viridiplantae; phylum Streptophyta; class Magnoliopsida; order Gentianales; family Apocynaceae; genus Apocynum; species Apocynum venetum. The sequence goes on from SRSM01000149.1 coordinate 3,747,587, forward strand.
CGTCTCCAAGTAAATTAAAAAAAATTAGAGAATGTGTTGAACTAACAAAGGTTGAGAGCAAAAGGTTAATGTGCTTAGATGTTCTTACTAGATGGAATTCCACTTATGTGATGTTGGATACAACTTTATCACTTATAAAAGCATTTGAAAGATTTGAAGAAGTGGATTCACATTACAAATTTGAAATAGAAATTGAGCAAGATGGGTTGTCTACTAATGAGAATTGGATTAATATTTCACATTTTGTGAAATTCTTAGAAAATTTTTACAAACTTACACTGCTCGTTATATGTGCTTTTAGTCTTGTGCTTTATGAGCTTTGTGATATTGTTGAATTATTTAATGAATGGATGAAAAGTGATGATGTTAAATTATTTAAAGAAATATCCAAGAAAATGAAAGAAAAGTATAACAAGTATTTGAGAAATATAGAGAAAATAAATGTTGTATTGTGATACTTGACCCTAGATTTAAATTGACTTATGTTGAATGGTTTATAAAGAAAATGTATCTCAATGGTGATGATCTTAGATAAGGTGAAACGGGAGATTCATGCACTATTTGAAGAATATAAGAAGTTGAATAATCTCGGGGCACAAAATGTATTATCATCACTTTCAAGTTCATCTACAAGTGCAATTTCAAATCAGCATTCACAAGATTTTAATGTTGATGTAAAATTATTACAAAGAATATGCTTATGTTTTTGAGTCAAGTAGGAGGGTTAGAAAACAAAAGTGAATTTGACAAATATATTGGATAAGAAATGGAAAATGGTTAGGTTGAATTTCATATCTTGAATTGCTGGAAGATGAATGCTCCAAGGTTTCCTGGCAACAGATATATTAGATATCCTTGTATCAATTGTTGCTTCATAATCAACTTTTAGTATGAGATGTCAAGTTCTCGATACATTTAAGAGTTCTTTGACTCCTAAGATGGTGTAATGTCTCATGTGTGCCAAAGATTCATTGAGCAAGATATCCATTTTCTAGGAAAATTGGAGCAATGTGATGTATTATATATGTTTTATAATTTTTTATGAATATTATCCAAATTGTTAATTGATTTTAATTTTGATGTGTATTTCAAAAATGAAAAATGATGCTCATGAAACAAGCATTTTAGATCTTTAATGATTTACTTTGAGGTAAAATGTATATTGATTTATTTTGGCCATTTCTTTTTTTTTTCATACTTATTGATTTCAATCTTTTTTGGAAAATTCCAGATTTTCATGTTTTTTGAGTTTTGAATTTTCTGTCCTGCCCTTCTTTGTTATGTTTTGTTCTAGGTTATTCTGCAATTTAGTTTCTATTTTTTTTCCTTTTGTTGATAGGAACTTTAAGAAATGATGACATCTTTTATATGATGTAATATGTAATTTTTTAGTATTATTGTAATCATTTTTGAGAAGTCTCAGTATTGAAATTTGGAATAATATTGTATGGTAGTTGTTTAAAATTGAAAGAATTTTTTTTAGTTGAAAAAGATTGTTAGAGATGTTAAAGATATTATTTTATATTCCTATTGACTATTGTTAGATGTTAGTTTCATAATTTCCTTCATGAGCAATAAGCATATTTAATTGTTTTCAATTGATTTTTTTTATTGTTGTATGTTTATAACATTTCAGGTTATTTTTTGGGATAGTCAGAATAATGTAAAATTTTGGTTTTGGTTAGATCGAATTGAATTGGACTGAATTAGTTCAATTTTCGATGTTCCAATTTTATAAATAATATAGTTGGGTTCGGTCTTCATCATGAAAAGATCGAAGACCAATAGATCGAATTTCCAAATTGAAAATCGAATGCAGACCCCTAAGAAGGGCACTCAAATTTGGTAAATTTTATTTTCTACTTCATTCTGAATTAATAGTAACCATTATGAGTTTGAAATTAATCACAAATTATAAGTCATTTTGAAGAGTGATGTCTCAATATGGTCAATGGTATTAAAAAGAAGTTTATGTTTCTTGCTTAATCACTTTTTCCATAGGATAAATGATCTTCAAGAACATATATATGTTTTTGTTTTAAGAAAAAGGTAAACGTGTAAAATTTATTTAAAATTGTCAATACTATATAGCATGGTTGGATTTCATATTGTCTTTTGTAATCCCTTTCATCTAATATGTCATTTCCTTTTCTTTCTTTTTTTAAAAAGAAGAAGTTTAATCAAATATTATATTTGAATTGGATTTTGAAATCGTTTTTTGTTTTGTTTTGAAATGAAAGTTGATAATAATGTTTTGAATTTCACATATTAATAATATTATAAAATATAATTAATAAATTATTTGATATTGTAATATAATTAAATATTAAAAATATATATTATTTATGTGATTAAGTGAAACACATGATTAAAAAAAAGTATTTTGAAAGATATTTTTATGAAAAATTAAAAAACTAATTTTAAGAACAAGTCTAAATATAGTCATATAATTTTGAAAACGAATTTTCAAAGATGTTGAAATTGTCTATATTCTAGTATTTTCTTTTCTTACACCTTAGCATTTACATATCCTAATTCTATTCTTTTCTTTAGGAAAAATAAATATAGACACTGTAGACCCACCGCGTGGTCCCCTTTACCGTACCGCAGTTTCTAATTCTTCTATTCCCCTGCAAAGTTTCCATTTTCAATTTCAAGATACCACTTTTCGCACGCGCCACCGTAACTTTCCTCTTTTTTCCTTCGTCTCCTCCGTCTTCTTCCTCCGCCAGCTCCAAACTGACTCTGCGAAATTCTTTACTTTAGAAAATGGGACTCATATGGAGTAAACGGCAGCAGTATAGCCACCCCCATCATCACCACCACCACCACCATCTCCACCGTCCTCAACCATATCCTCCACCTCCACCTCCACCTCCACCACCTTCTTCAGGTCCATCACCCCTCCCACCAAGCTATGCCTTTGCAGCCAACGCTCCACATCCTTCCCTTCCACCGCCTCAACCTCTCACTCCTCATCCTCCGCCTCCGCCTCCTGCTTATGGCTCGCAACCATATGGCACCTCTTCTTCTTACTATAATAGTAGCTATAGTTATAATTATGGTAACTTTTCGAGACCGGTGAATATGATGGGGGCGCAGCCTAATTATCAAAATCCGTATTATGTTGGACATGGGAATGGGTGGTATCGGCCTCCTCCGCCTGTGATGTTGCCTCCTCCTGCACCGTTGCCTTTGCCAGCACCAGCGCCGTATGTTGATCATCAGAGTGCTAAGAAGATTAAGAATGATGTGAATGTACATAAGGATACCATACGGCTTGAAGTGGATGAGGTTAATAGAGATTGCCATTTGGTTTCCTTCACATTTGATGCCTTGGTGGACGGAAGGTATTGAATTTTTTCACTTTTTGTATCTTTGGAATCAAAACTAGATATGTATGGATCTTTGAGTTGTGTTGCCGTTGATTTCTGATCTTAGATTCTATTTTTAGGGGTTTCTTTGTTTCTGAATTTTTAAATCTGCAGTATGGGGCTTTGTCAAACTACCGAGTGGCTTTAATTGTGGATCAGGAATGCTAATCTGTGGCACAATTTTTAGTCATCTTTGCTGAAGTAATAGAGTTATTGCTGCTAAACTACAAGCTTCACTAAGCACTCTAACAGTTGGGAACCAAAGCTGGAGATGAGAGGCTTTATTTGCAAATTTAGGATTAGTTGTTAAAGTAGCTATATTTTTTTCAATCAGGTGATTCTCAGTCTTGATTCAGTTGCATGACGATGGATGATCATCCTTTTCCTGTGTGAAGAAAGATGATGATAAGTCATGTGGAAGTGGATGACATCAATGTGATATTTCTGGGTCCATAGTAAATTAAGCCATGTCATACGACAAGAAAACTTATTTAAATAGCTAGAAAGAATATTACGCATATTGGCTATTGCATACATAAACAATGAAAGCTTCTGCAGAAAAGGCATGTACTCCCTTAGTGCACGCTAGGGAAAAGTATCTTTAGCATTCATGAAAGAATGTTATATGTGCTGTAAACCATGAAATCTATATGCAGTGATAGGGGATACTAAAGTGGTGCATGTGGGTATGTCATTAGGTTGAGTAGTGACATGCTTTGCAATTTATATGCTCATATTTCTATATGGTTGAGCACTTTCTGTATTGTCAAAATTCATGACAGACCAGAGAACCTCTAGGATGCAATAGTTCAGTTCTTTGAGCTTTAGTTGAGAAAGGGAGGAGAGAGTGAACAATGCTGCCATCATCAAGTTGGAGTTGGTATCCAATTGAAATTTTCAGTTACTTTATGTGCTTTTTTTTTTTTATATGGGTCGAGCACTTTTGCTATTGTCAAAGTTCATGAAAGATGAGATAACTTCCAAGAGGTAATAGCTAAGTTTCTTTGAGCTTTATTGAGGTTGTGAACTTGTGATTTGTTAGGAATGGGATTTGTATTCATGCGCTTACCAAAGGACATGTACAACTTGGGGTATGAATCCCAGTGAAAAGTTTACAGTATCAAGCAGTTTATTCTCCAGCTGGCTTAGGCCAACAGTTGGAGAGCAGCTCATGTGTCCTATCTAATATAGTCAAAGGTATCCGTTGTGCTGAAAGAGTAGTTCTCAAATTGCCATGCTTGACTCTGCTTTGGGTATGCCAGATGTCCTAGAGAATTGAGGTTGAATCAAGCTTATGCCATTTGTATGGGGTTGTCAAGAGCAGGTGTGAAACACATTGGTCTAGTTAGCCTGTACAATGTAGTGTACAGTGTAAGTCTCCAATTGAGTCCTCGGAAGTAGTAGGCTCTTTTGTATGATGTCAATTCATTAGTGTCAGGTTCTTAGAGTCTCTTTCATTCAACTATTCATTCAAAATTGAAAACTTCCATGAGTTTTTGGTGATCTGTGAGAAACTGCTGTCCAAAATTCATGTGCAAGCCATTTGTAGAAATTCTTCCATAGAAAAAGAGAAACTTGAAAATGCGTGCATATGTACATACATATAACTTACAGAAATAAGAAAAACCAAACAGGCAATTCATTTGAATCACGCCATAGCATTCTTATCCTCCTTTCCATGGGCAACGGTCTCTCCTAACCTTATAATGCCCTTATAAACATTATAGCAATTTTAGAATTCATCTTTCAAGTTCACAGTGCAGAGGAGGCTAAGATATGACAAGAGGCAGTGCATTGGTGCCCTAGCTGCCTAGGATTGTATGGGGGATGGGAGAATCGAATGGTGGGAAGTGGTTGGGGGGGGGGGAGATATCATTAATCTTGGTCATGATGATCACCAATGATATTCTTTCTTTTTGCCTTTACAGCTTTCCATTTTTTTTTTCCAATCAGTTATTCCATGAACACAAGTCCCTCTTTTCTGTTTCAAATCAATAGAGAAAAAAGTGCTTTCTTCTCAAAATATTACTGAAAGAAAGACATTATTACTGTTAGAACAATAGCCATGATAGTGTTGTGCTTAAACTCAGTGGTAAAAATCATTCGGTTAAAAACTGGATGAGGGACAGAAATAGATTTGGCTTGTAGGTTCACATTGATTCATGTTAGCTTGATCCTTTTTCTACTTTATTTCCATCCTCTGTGCAGGATTTGGTGTATTGAAAGAGTTGTTGGCTATAAATATTTCTGCATCGTGCTTCTATCTTCCTTTGCATTGTTTCCTGCTGATTCTATATTTTCCTTATCAGTACATCTCCATTAAATTCTAAGATGTTACCTAATTATTAAGGATTTATTTTGTTTGATTGTCATTTTGTTGGGCAGCTTGTTTAGGAAATCTATGTTGTTTAAGCATGTATTTATACAAATATTATCAATAACATTTTATGGTTAGCGTGGATCAAGTGCTCCAGGATCTGATGTGTTTTTATGATTTATATAATCATCCTTCATTTATATTTGATTAATAGCTATTGTTGAATTTATTCTAATAATCTGTGTCTGTTACTCAGTAATTTAAGATTACTGTACAAAGTTAAGTTAGTACTGGAATAAGTTTTATCAACTGATTCCAAGAACCCAATGAAGGAGGTCCTTTTGGTTCATCGTCCAGGGTAAACTAACATCATTTGCTACAAGCAGCACCGGAACATTAGGATTGTTGATCGTTGTCATTCTTGTGCTTTGCTTTTTCTTGTGGAGTATCCTTTTATTTTCTAATATACATAGGTGGAAAATAAGCCACTGACGTGAAATATCATAGTTATTGAGTGCTTGAGAAAATCAATAGAAATATTGTTCCTTCAAAATAGTTCTTCTGAAGGTTGATAGGTGGGTATATGATTGTCTTAGTGAAGCAATAAGAAGCTTTTCCTGTATTTATCTTAAGTGGGTTTAGCTTCCAATTACTTTTTTATCATCTCTCAATGACATTTAATTCCGATTCTCTTTTGTCATCTCTCAATGACATTAATACTATCTTCCTTGCTTCTACATTAGCTGTAACCTAATTGACAACTGCTAAGGTCATTTAGGAGAACTATTGATGTGTTCAAAATCATAGGTATCTCCTCTCTTGCTTTACAATTTTACCTATGATTTGATCCTTTTGACTTAAGTGCTAATATGATCTTTTGCTTTCACATTCTCTGTTCCCTGACTAATTTCTTCTTGAAGATCATGTATAACTAAAGTGTTGCAGGATGAAGATCTCCATCCATAGGTCCCCATTTACAATTTCTGGAGAAAAAACAAATGTTGAATCTCAAGTCAGTTGTATTTCCATTTTATATTCTGTAGATTTTCAAAATAACCTCTCTTTCTCAAAGAGTACTTCTATCACTTGTTTAGGGGCTGGAATTTATGCTATGGATTCTTATAAGCCTATTTAAGTGATCTAGTATAGTTATAAACATAACATGCTAATAAACTTTTGAGATCCACTTATAGAAAACTCATTGGTGTTTAATTAAGTTAATCACGTTCTGGAATTTTGCTTCTGTTCTTATAAAACAGATCAGAACTGCACCATTGTTATTAGGTTTCCCATGGCTTGAAAAGCAGGCAAGACCTTAGCTTTTTCAAGCTGCGCTCATCTGAAGTTGGTTATCCTCAAACTTTGCTTTGTGGGGCCTTGCTTTAGGCACATTTCTAATATAATGAGCTAAATGGACCAGTTTTGTTGTTTGTAGTTCTGTTCTCTCCTGTATTCTTCTTTGCTTCTTAACTGTTGCATTAGATGTTAAACCTGGTACTTTTTAAAGATTGTTTAATTTTTGTTGTTTCTTGCATTGTTTGTTTAGAAAATTTTTCCTTTTACCTTATATTTAGGAATTGTTATGATTTGTGATTTTGAATAGATACCAAATTAGCTGTTCTACTATTCTACAATTTTAATTAGCTCTTGTTGCCTTGAGCTTTGTTCATCTTTCTGGGGCTTCAAAATCACTTGCAGCTCAATAGCTGTACTACAAAAATCATAATTTGGGGCTAGTGCTTCTCTATGTGAGTAGTCTAAATATTCTTACCTTTGACAACTAATATATTTCATGCTAAGGTTATAATGTTCTTGTAAAAGATAGTCATGCAGTTGGCTGCTTATTGCTGAGATGAAGAGACCCAGGGAAGAACCTGCCCTAAATAGTTGTAACTTTTTTTAATCCATTTTTGTCACAGTTTTGCATTATATGTAGACCCAGGGAAGAACTTGCTCTGAATAGTTGTAACTTTTTTTAATTCACTTTTGTCACAGTTTTGCATTATATGTCAAATTCTTCTTCCTGACAGGTATTCATATGTTACATGAGAATATCATTCATAAATAGCATAAGTTTTCATTTTCACTCTTACAATTTACTGAATTTTATGTTTCTTCATAGTACACAAGAAAAAAATAAAATAAATAGAAAAGGGTGAAAAGATTGCATTCCAGAGTTGCTTTGCTGAGTTTACTCCTGCCATCTGAATTTTTCTTCTTGATCTTAAACTTAAGAGTCCAGGCATCCGCCTATTCTGTAGTCTGACAGTATGTAGTCTATGAGGGGATTTGAATATAGAATTCGTGTGTCTTTCACTTTACTCCTTTTCTCCTATTTGATACATAAGAGATTTTGCGGGGCAGAGAGATTCTGCTGAATTATATTGTGAAGACTATTTACAGCCTTTTCACTCACTATTTTAACAAGTAATTAACTGCTGACAGGTATCCTCTTAACACAGCATATAAACATTCTTACATAATGATTGAATTTGAAAATCTGCGCTTCTCCAAACTTCAAGTAGAGGTCTGTTCATTAGTCTTGTGACAGGGAATCCCTGTTTCCAAAATAGTAAATAAGTACTTGACTCCATTGACTACTTTCCTAGTTTGAATGTGAAACTATGAGGTGGCAATGCCATGACCATTGGAACTTCTGAGAGTTGAGGACCTGGAGCTATGGTCTCCCTTCAATTCATGCATATCCTTTGTGTCAAGTTACCGTTTCATATGTTGCCATATCAGTAATATGCTTGCAGATTGAGCTTTCTGTTTTGGCACTAAAACATGTAATATTTACATTTATTTTCTTTGAGAATGGTTGTCCATTTTTGCATCTGTAATATTTACTTATAAATTTTGTATCCTCTGAATTCTCATTCCTGTTGTAGATATGTTCCTACTAGATCTTCATGCTTTCCTCAAAAAAAAGATCTTCATGATAATGTTTCCCACTGTTTATCTTCCCTTGCAGCATCACAATTTTCTATTTTGCAAAGGAAGGGGACAACTGTACTTTCAATCCAGTGTATCCTGACATACACGTGCCTGTGAAAATCCCATTCCAGAAAGGATTGGGCCAGAAGCTTTGCCAGCCTTCAGGAAGTGGAATTGACTTTGGTTTCTTTGACATTGATGACTTATCGAAGCCAGCTGGAGGAGATGTTTTTCCTCTAGTGATATCAGCAGAATCAAGTTTGTCATCGACAGTGATGCACGAAGAATCCAATGATACATCTGCTCATGCACAGATCACTCAGGCTGTAATAGAGAAAAACAATGAAGACCAGTTCCAAGTTAAAGTAATCGAGCAGATTTTGTGGGTTGATGGAGTTCGCTATGAGCTAAGAGAAATCTTTGGTATCAGTGATTCAAATGAAATTATTAACGACAAGGACTCGGGAAAAGAATGTGTCATTTGCATGACGGAGCCAAAGGATACAGCAGTTTTGCCATGTAGGCATATGGTAAAAATCCTGCTTTATCTCTTCAATTTATGATAGCTTCATCTTAAAGTGCTAACATATTCTAATTAATTAGCTTTAGCATTTTCTAATTAATTATTACCATAGACACCATGGTTTCTTTACTTGGGAGTCTGTCTTATTTGGAGATCTAAGTGTAATCAATTTGACTCTATATATACAACGTCGATTGCATTCAGCAGTCTCTTTGTAGCTTTTAAGGTGTAGTTTGGGGGTATGAGCTAAAAGCTGTGTCTGGACTGCTCTGGGCTCAATTAGCATGCTTTCCTCTTTTTGCCTTCATATTTGCTTGGAAGAGAAGTGAGAATAGAGAACTCTTGTACAGTTTAGTCCTATAGAATAGGAGGAAGAAAAAGAGAACAGTAACATTGGAAAATTCCCTTTAAAAAAAATGGAAAATTCTAATATGGATTAAGTCCTTGTGGACCTTCTTATAAAAAATTATAGCCACAACGCAACACATTGTTATAGGGGCCAATGCTTTTACTATTATGGCTGATTTAGGACCCTCAATGTTTTTTTGACTGTCTTGATTATATGTATAGTCCTAACGACCCTGTTGCTTTTCAGTGTATGTGCAGTGAGTGTGCAAAGGAATTGAGGCTTCAATCAAATAAGTGCCCTATATGCCGGCAACCAATTGAGGAACTTCTCGAGATTAAGGTTGATGAAGGTAATTAGTCCATTTGTTTTTAATAGATTTCTCTTTCTCAATTTAAATTTATCAGCTCAATGACTATTTGGCATGTTCTACTATTCAATCATTTTCGTTTCTTTCTTCTTTCCAGCCTCATCTTAACAAGGTCTTTGCAATGGATGTTACAATTGTACAAAAAATACAAGAATCCACGCAAATGGCTGCTATTTGAGTGGTGTGGAATCCTCAATCCTGGGGTACTGTCTTGTGCTTATACAGGAGAGTTTGTCTATAGTGGATAAATAGTAAAATTTGATTCAAATTTATCTGATTCTTCCAAATGTTCACTTGTTATGCTCCTGAAATGTAATAATAGTCTTCTGATTTTTATATTTAGCTAAAGGCAGCAAATAATTACAACACTAGCATTTCCGCTAGTACGTCACCTGACAATTGCTACAAGGATGTGGTGGGCCATGTGGATAATGGGGGTATACTTGCATCATGCATGCAGGTTGTTTTTGTGCATTTGGAGGTAACTGACCAATTACGACCGTGCCCCTAATCACCAAAAAAGCAAAATAGTTGAGAAGTGTGGGAATATTTGCTGGCGGAGTAAATACTTTTGCTGTTTTGACTGTGTATTTGAGTCTAACTGATCTTATTGAGTTTGGATTCTAGACGTGACAAAAGCTTTGGATTGAGTCAAAAAAGTGTTGGAATGTGTCATGTGTGCAGGAAACATGTTTTTTTAGAATGAAGATAAAGTAAAAGGAATCAGTTTATGATCCCAAGGTTGAAGGTGTCTAGATCATGTTTAGATTGTTCTTGGCAAAGGTAAAGGTTTCATTCTTCCCTATAGAACTCTGCAGTGCTATTGTCTGATCACAGGAAATGACATATCAAAAGAAAAAGGAGCTGAACAGAATGCATAGTTGCTTCCTGTTCACTAGAAGACTACAACAACACTCTGCGACCGTCTCTCTTTTGTTTTTTTCTTCATTTTTATGTTTCTCCCATGTTTGTTCTGCCCCCACCGCCCCCCACCCAAAAAAAAAAAGATAAAAGATCACAGCCTTTGGTATATTTTGATAAGATTTATTGGGTAATAGCTTTTAGGCATATATTTTTCTCCGGAAGATCATTAGTGTGGAATAATTGAAGGACAACAAAATACACAAAAATGAAAAGAAAAGATAAGATAAGATAATTGTTGGATCACTCCAATTAGGGAAACTAGTTTCCCCTTATATGTAGAGCTTATGACAGTCATAGAAGGTCTTAAATTTGTAAGGACATAATTTCTATCATGTAATGGTTAAATGGTGATTGTCTTGAATTAGTTTGAGGCATCACTATTGGTTCCATGTCCCTTTCTCCCTTGAGTCATATTTTTTCCAAGGTTATTTTTGAACAGCACGGTCATTCCTTTTGATTTATTACATATGTTCCGCGGGTTGCTAATTTGTTTGTTCACAATTTGGCATACATGCTCCAAAAGAAAATTGTACTTAATGTATGTCTTGAAGCTATTTAAGCCGAACTAATCTAGACTTCGGCGGAATTCGAAAAAATTTGATTTAAAAGCATTTTTAACATAGTATATCATAAATCGTGATCTTACTTAAACAATTAAACTTTCTATCCATAAATATAAGTTATTATGCGACTTTTTTCTTATTTCAAAATATAAATCGTTTTATAAAATTTTATAAATATTTCATCATTGAATTTCAACCTTATTCTTATTTATTTTCATATATCATCTTATTTCTTTCATATTTCAAAGACAAAACATTTATACTTTTTTATTCTCAAAATAAAAAAAAAAATCTCTTTATTATTTTCAATATATAATAATTAAAAATACTTTATGAACAAAATAAATTATAAACTTATATTTCTTGACAGAATAAGGAAATAATGGTATATTTGGATTGAGTTTTGAATTAAAATTATATTTGGATAATATTTTTTTATTAGTAATAATAAAAAAAATATTATTTATGTGATTAAGTGTCATTTATATTTATATGTAAAAGTTAAAAATATATTTTAAAATATATTTTTATGAGAAATTGAAATTTTGATTTTAAGAAAACAATTCAAATATAACATACGTCTCTCTAAGTATTAAAGCGGTTTTCATGGGCTGCAAGGTCATTTGACTTACGGAACAAATCTTAAACAGTGCGTACTCTGTCCGTACACCAGAGATAGGGGACTCAACTCAAATTATAGCAATTAGCAAGTGTGTGAATGAGTAGTTGAGGGACCAAACTAAATAGTAAAGACAAGTAGTGTCGGGATATGAGGTTTTTCTTTAAGTGCGGTGCAGACAGTGGACCGCACTTACCATTTAAACCTAATTTTGGCGCCGCCTGAACTTGACCTTTGCCTCCGGCATAAAAGCTGTCTTCTGTTTGCTTAAGTGATTTTCCAGTTGTCTCTCACAACACAATGGTCCATTTTAGGTTCTTAGCTAATTTACCTGAGTTATTCAATCTCATCGCATAATTTAACATTTGCTCATATTCCTAACTATTAACTTATTTATGATTTACTGTAAATGACTCAAAGTCTAAAACCAAGCTGTTTCATAGGTTAAATGGATGTAGTATTATGGTTAAGTGTTATCATCTTATATCTTAATTAATTAAGGATACAAATGAGTGGGTCAGCAGTCAATTTGAGCTTTCCTTAAATATTCGAGGCTAGGTTAGAATATAAAAATTTCGTATTTTTTAAATTTAAAATTAAAATATTAAAAAAACATAATTCAATTTCAAATTCAATCTAGATTTGAAAGTTAGTTTTATGATTAAATTTGAGTTTAAAACTATTAAAAATTTAATGAATCGAGTTTTATGTTCATTTTTTAAACTCAATGAAACTCAAATATTATGATATATTCGATCTTAAACTCGATTCGAAATGTATTCGAAGTTAAACTCTATTCAATTACACATCTAATTACACATCTAATCTTAATCGGATTAGTTAACTAAGAAGATAGCTATGTCATAATTTTGAAAAACCAAATTTGATTTGATTATTCTAATTATTTTCATACTCTTAGTGGAGTTCTTGTTGATTAACGTCGTCACTCATAGACATGCCGACCGACCAACAATTGCAAAGAGTTAAGATCAAGTTGGTTCGGCCATGGCCGATGATTTCCTTCAAATCTTGTCGTTGTCTTCTTTATTATCTTCCATATTCATATTGGAGCAATTATCAAAAGCACCAATGCAGCATACTATTTTAGTATACCCCACTATTACATTTATTGCCGACGTGTGGTATTCTTAAAGCATAATAGAAAAATCTTTGATAAACTTAAGTCACTTTCTAAGGCCATGTTTGATTTTTATCAAATATTGCCTTGGTGCATTGTTAATGTCATTTGATTTGATTTTTTATCTATAATTTTTAGCAGATTCATTTAGATGGGACTTGAATTAAATTTTGTTTTAGTATAAATATGCATAATTCAACCTATATAATGAACCAGTTGGTTGAATTAATTGTGTTTGGTATAATCATAAGTAGTTCAACCTATACACACAATCATAATTGTGTTTAAACAATCATAGTCGTATGTTCATAAAAAGAAAATATAATATGCTCTTAAATTAAACTTTCATATTTTCATTTTATAATATATGAATGAAATTGAATATTTATTTTTTTAAAATAAATATATTTTTCCTTTAAAACTTCACTAAAAGCATTATTAATTTAAATATTTATATCTCATAAACTAACGATCACACCAGGTAATCAAATTAATAACAAAGATGATTTGTTAATTTAATCTTTAAACCAAATTAAATGTAGTCATTGAATTTTGAAGAGTGAAAGTAATTTTTAAGTATTAAATTTATATTTGTATATATATATATATATATATATATTTTGTTTTAAAAGGGGGGATGTTTGAATTTCCGTTCAATTTCTTTGAGTTTTGTTGCTACTTACTTAAAATAAGCAATTTAAATATTTTTCCCAAATTTTAGTTTCTTAGAATTTAAGGTAGTTCCGTGTTACACATGCTTAATCTATAATCACAATTTCAACATGCTAATCATTTCAATTTCACACTAACGGCTATAGCTTTATTCAAGTGCAAACTTTTGACATGTTCACATCTCAAATTTAAATTGTTTTTTTTTGTATTAAAATTTTTTAGTACATTAGTAAATAAAAATATGTATATCAATAGAAGACATTATATATATAAATAAATTCAATTATAAATAAACGGTCAAAGCATGTTTTGTATGATTTAAATTGTTTTTTTGTTAAAACCTTTTTAGTACATGTAGTAAATAAAAAGTCGTATATCAATAGAAGACAATATTATATAAAATTAAATTACAAATAATATATATTGTTGTGTATTCGTTTTAGCCTACATCTTTTTTTGTTTCTTTTTCTTTTTATACTAAAAGAGTAAGATTTTTTTTTTTTTTTTGTACAAATTTCCTCCCAGCATCATTTTGGATGTCCTCAAATTGTTTCTCCATGGAATCTCAAGCTTCTTCATTTCGATCCTTAAATATCAATTTGGCAGCTTTGGACGTATAAAATGAGAAGAGTGGAAAAAGAAGGAAGGATAGATATCACTCAATTCAAACACTATAGATTGGTTATTCATAATACACTTATATAAATGACAACTCTATACATTCTTGATGAGATTTAAACTCCTAAGATTTGAACGAGAGATAATCATCCAATGAATGTAGAGTAAGAAATTCTCTTCCAAATTTTGTCCAACTAATAATATAAAAAATGGCAAGAAGTAATTAATTAGATTCGAAATTTAAGAAATAATGCTATAAAAGGGTGTTGTCATTGTCAAACCTCTCTCACATGCCTTGCTTATATTCTTCCTCTCCTGAATCTGCTTTGCAAACTAGGTAGGATATTGGGCTATAAGCTGCTCTTGTCTCTGTTCACATCCATGCCAATGAGGGAATACCACTTTTTATTCTTCTTGAATCTTGACAGTAAACAACTGTAAAATGGAAGAGCAAAAAAAAAAAAAAAAGGAAAAAGAAAAGATTCCCATCACATTGAATAATGGAGTGGAGTTGACAATTTGACTGTCAGCTATATAGTATAGTATATAAGATCAGATCACATCAAATCAAAACCAAATCCAAGAATAGTCAGGTGATCAGTAAACTGTAGATTCAACATGCTGCCTGCTGTTTCACTTTCACATACACACTTCAGAATTCAATTCATATCTATCACTGGTGGTAATCTGGATAGAATTTCCTTCTCTCTGTGGAGTGTGGCTCTTCCATATCCACACCTTCTTAAATTAAATTGCAATCCCTCAAAATACACGTGATCTCATATGAATCTTATCACGGGCATCCTCATCTTCCTCTTAACATATCATTTCTCAAATCATTTGTCCATACGGTACCCTAGGGTTTTGTCCTGGTTATATATCGATTAAAATGTAGTGAGAAGTGTTACAATCTGATAATTATTGTTGGGCGCCATGGCCGGCTTTGTGGTCGATAATCCATATAGTCTCAGACGATTTTTTTTTTAAAAAAGAAGTTATTTTATATTTTTTTATTAACAAATATATAAAGTGTCATAAAATATTGAATAATAAATTTGAAAACAAAATAAAAACTAAAAATATTCTGAAAAAATATTATATTATAGAATATTTTATTTAAATATATTACATCTGTCCCATAAAAATAGTGTTAGTTTTTTTTCATACATATTAAGAAACAAATATTAATATAATTAAAATGTAAATTTTATATATAATTTTCTAAATATACATTAAATTATTTAAAAGTAAGGAAACTAATATATTTTCTTTGAAACTATGATTTCAAGTAATTTTGTAATCAATTTTGGCCCTTTGTTGCATTTAACTTCGTGGGGTAAATCTTCAACTACTGCTAGATTACAAATAGTCTAAAAAATTTATCTATAAATAGTCTAAAAACATGTCAAAAGATATTAGGTTCATTCCCCCGATTGAAACGACAAAACACTAGGAATTAAGACACAAAGAGCAAAATAAAAGTTGTTTAACAATGATGGATACTTCTCCAAGTTAATTTTGGCCTCTTTTGCAATCAAATACTATAGTAATTGTTTTCACCTTAAAAGCGTAACCCCATGAAGAATATCTTGTCATTCTAAAATTTCCTTTTGCAGTTTTAAAATGAAAGCATCCCTTTATCAGTAAAAGAGAGATTTGAATGACAACAAAATAGAACCCCACAAGTGGAAACAGCCCCAATAATCAATCACTATTGAATGTTTTTTAAAGAATGCTGGAAAGGGCATATTGGGTATGTTTGAAAATGGCTTTGGAACCAAATTCTTGACTCTTGTACACTGATGGTTAGGCCAATAATTTAGTTAGTTCTAAGGTGATGCAAATTGAAATTGCCATGGGGCTGACTATTGATTGGCTTTGAAAGTTAGATTTGTTCAAGAATCATGATTCCATCCTCAATATTCTTTAGAGAATGTGTTATGTTGTAGTACAACATTAGGTTAGACTTTGAAGAAAGTGAGCGGCAGAATTTACATGAAGTTATATATATATATATATCAACACACAAACTAGAGGTCTTTGGTTAATTTATCCAGTGTTGAAATTTGGTATTTATTCTTTGTAGTAAAGATTGATCATTTGATTTTTTAGAACTATCTTTTACTTTCAATTTCAATATCAAAGAATTACTTTTAGAGCACATGATAAATCTTTCGAACATTAATTTTTTTCCCTCTAACTGAAAATCAAATATTTGACCGGATGTAATTATTTTCTTCCCATTATTACCTAACCCCATTGCATGATTGATGAGTCTCACTTAAGCTGGCTACCCCTCCGCTAGTTTTGGTGGATTTGGAATATTTCATTTTCCAGCTCGTGAATGGAAATTATAATAGACATCATGTCCTTTCACTGTCAATTCCAACTTAAAAAAAGAAGAAAGAAGAATTTAAAAAGCATAATAAATTTAACTCAAGACAAAGAAAAAAAAGGTATGTTTGATCGATTGTATGTATGGCTTTCCAGATGAGTTTCGTTCCAAAAAGCAACGGAAAATACTTTTGATTTCAAGTCCAAAAAGTGCCAAAAGAAAATTTTAAGTTTTTTTTAAAAAAATTATTCTTTCGAATTCAATTTTCCTTGAAGCAATTGAAACAGCAAGACACGACCTCTTTGTAGATCATAAAGAGAATTTGATGCACAAAAATCCAGAAGTGATGAACTAACAAATTTTTAATAAAAATAAAAAGGTGAAGTAAACTCATTGATATGTTTGATGCACACCTCTTGTGTTCTTGATCAATAGTTATCACAAATTTAATATCGTTCACTGTTTAAAAAGGATACGAAACTATTAAGGATAAAAACTAAATATCATTTTCAGAATTTACTTAACCATAAACTTTCTCAAAGATTTTAACAATTTTTTTTTCTTTTGATAAGCATGGGAAATGTACAAGTAGTTGAAAGTTTGTAACAAAGTCTTACTAATACATAACTGTGTCTTAGAAATAATATAAAAATTGAATAAGATAAGGTATAACGGAAAAATTATAATAAATGTTAGCTTAATATCTTTATCTAACAAGTATTTGTGGGGTAAAAGAATACATGAAGTATTCAAGAAGAACAATGATATTTTAATAAATCAAGATTCAAGATTCAAAAGTTGGTTGCCTAGTTCCTCAAAGAATTAGAATAAAAAAAAGAAGAAGAAAAAAAAAACTCATTTGATGGCATGCATGTGTGTGTGTGTGTATATATATATATAAACGAGTAAATGAATTATTTTTTTCTCCAAAACAAGGTATAAAAAGGGCAGAAAAGTTCTTTTTTCTCTTTGTTCTCTTTTCAAGTGCAAGATAGCAAAATGCCTTATCGTACCTAAATATATACCATTCTTAAAAACTTAAAACAATAATAAAAGAGGAGGAGGAGAATAACAACCGTGGAAGCACTTGACAACCCACTATTAGCTTCCAAAGCTTCGGTACACATGCTGTGATAATGTTCATTGCTCAGCTAACATATTTGTCAAATGGAGTGCAGTACGGCCGTACCAGGTTCGGACCATAATTGAAACAGACCACAAAACACAGTATTAAACTGTCTGCATTGCTGTTTGTATTGGGTCTTTCACTAATCACTACTTCTTTGTCACTTGCGGATGCTAGTTGTGTTTATTTATTTATTTTAACAAGAGGAAAATGGTGTCCATGGCTAATCCTAGTTGTCTAACTTGGATTTATCCAAAAAAAAAAAAAAAAAGTTTGTAATATCATTTTCTATGTGTTTGGACGTGCAAAGATATATCATGAGATGGACTAGAAAGGGTGGAGGAAGGACAGTGCACACTTTGTCTAATAGTAATCCTTGCCAGCAAACTTCTGATCATAGGAAGTTTCCAATAATTTGCCAAAAACACTGTTTTATGAAAATTTTCCCTCATTTTTCCACAAGCAATATCAAATACATTACCTATCTCTGGCTAGATATGCACACACACACACACACATATATATATTAAAATGGAACATATTGGATCTTTCCTTCCATGTACACATTGTTTCTTCTCAGCATAATACCTTTTTCTGTAGTCCTATCCTTGATTAATTAAAGACTATTTTGTGTTATTCTCCATTACTTTTCATTTTTTTTCCTTTTAGATTAAAAAAGCAGAAGAAATTGCTAGCTTTTTCTTATTAATGCGGTTAAAAATAGAAATATTACATTAATATTTAAAATAGTTTTTGGAAAGCATCTTTTTTTTTCCAACAACTAAAAATACTTATTCTTGATCTGAAACTTTTATACAAAAGTATTTATTTAGCATTTACTATTATTATATATATTCTTGACTAAAACCCATTGAATCTCAATTTCTTTGAATAATTTCTCTACGTGTTTTTATAACTTTATTTTTTAATTACTTAAAATTTTAATTTTTTTTAATGATAAATCTGAATTACGAGTTATCTATATATACAATCACCGTACTTGTTTTTCATTTTCTTTTACAAATTAGTTTTTGGGAATTGGAACAAGCAAAGAATATTCAGCTTCTTTTTAGAGCCAAGGGGAAACGGCAAATTTGTAGTGCCAGCTTTTGTTTTTGCAGCAAAAGTGTAGCGTGTGCTCCTAATTCACATCACCGATTTGAGAAGGGTGCAAGTCAAAAGAAACAGAGGAATATCTGTGAAGAAGCCATTTCTTTTAATAATTTTTACTTTTTTAATTTAATACTCTAAAAATATATATATTATAATAATATCTCTTGTTCATTCGGTTAGCAGTGAAATGACGAAAAATATTAGAATATAGTTTTTTTAAATTAATAAATTTTTAATTGATCGGTAAATGAAAAAATATTTATTTAAAAAAAATTGATATTTAATTTTTGATATTTTAAAATAGAAACGTAGAAATTTTATTTTAAACAATATTCTAAACAAAATCTGAGAAAAGAAAGCAAAAAAAAAAAAGTTTATCATGATATTAAATTTGTAATATTTCTGTTCACTAGATATTTGTGAAATTTATAAAATTGTCTGTTATTCATGTTCTTGTTGGATTCTTCTGTTTGTATTGCTTGTGCTCATTGAGCATTGCTTGCCTTACATAAAATGGCAATTGGAGAGGACTTTCTTGGTTGCCAACTCTTTAGTCTTTAGAGATAAATTTACTCATTACTTCTTTTTGTTTTGTTTTCCTTCTAAGATTTAATTAGAAGACCTAAGTAGAACATTAAGAGGAGTAATCTCATTGACCTTTGACTATAAAAAAAATTCTTATAGTGAAAAACAAGATCAATAGCCTTACCCTAACAAAGAGTTAAAGCCCTTTTTGTTTAGTTTCACAATTATGCATCAATTATTTATTTATTTTATGCTTGTGCTCCATTGCTACTTGCTTGAGGGGTTTTTCTAAATACCTAAAAATTTTAAAAAATAATATAATATTCTTATTTCTAACAACATTAATAAGTAAAAGATGTTTCAAAATCATGTCTATGACAGCTATTTTCAAAGTCGGTTTTTTGTTTCAATATTTTTAAAAAGTTAAAAGCAAAAGATGAAAAGTAATCAGAACAGCTCAAACAGCTTTTAATTGAAAAAAAATATAGTTCCAAGTTTTTTTTTTAAACATTCATTCTCAATTATTTAAAATAATTTATTTTGGGTTTAATTCAAAAGTTCCCTTGAATTGAATCCAAAACGTCATTTCAATCTATTTTCCCATTACAACATGAGAATATCCCTCTCTTCATGTCACTAATTTTATTTTCTACATGAGAAGGTGATAATTAAAATAAAATAAAAAAGATTTTAAAAAATCAAATGTTTTCCTAGATTTTAGAGAACGCAAAGACTCATGCATGGTTTAACAGTTTACAGCGTCTAAAATCTAAATTAATCCCTAAGTGATACCTCAAAAGTGGGGCAAATCTGTTGTAGTGTTTAAGAAAAATGCAACCGACTAGCTTTCCTTCTGACAATTACATTATCATATTTTATCTATTTTTTATGATAAAATTTTATTACAGCTTTGTTTAATTTGTTCAAAGCATGAGCTTATGACACATGTACCTTTAGGTTAGTCAAAAAATAGTAAATAGGCATGTTTTGAGAGTGCTGAAATGTAAAAGAAAAGCCATTAACCGACCTTCCGACCTGGGTTGGCATAATTGTAATGAGAGGGGTCATTATGGTCTTTTCAACCATAAGGTTTGAAAACTTGAAATCCATTTTGGGTTACCTAGAAAGATGTTACTCACTTGAAATTAAATAGTTCAGGAAAATATATATATTTTAAAATAAATAATTTTTTTATTTTAAATTGTATTAATATTTTTAAATTTAAGAATTAAATTTATGAATTATGAATTAATTGTTCATTTAAATTAATAATAAAAATAATATAATAACTCTCTTATAATTACAATTTTTTAAAAATTTTTAAATTAAGTTAAATATTTACTTCTATCGATTTATGAGTTATTTTTTAGAAGATATAGAATAACATTGAACTCTTACTGTAGAAATACAAAACTCATAGTGAAGCAATTACTTATTTACTTTCTCTAAATATTTTATTGATTCAAAAATCTAACATGTCAGTGGATTGTGAGGTCTATTTTTCCTGTCTCCTTTCCCTGGCTACCCCTAAAAGTAGTACTATGAAGCCACTAAGACAGCTCATGATTAATGATTTACTTTTTTAACACTGTAACCCTCTTCTTAATTTTTTTTCTCTTCTTTAAATTTTATATTACTAATGAATCTGCACACTACCCCATACACAAGGGAGCATAACCAGCAAAGTGCTTGAAATATTTATCAAAAGGGGAAAAAAGAAAAGAAAAAGAAAGGGAAGAGCTTGAAATAGTTCTATTTACTGCTTGGGAACTTGTATCATTATATTTATATGCTTTCTTGTTTCAGCTGGAGACTTTGCTCTCCTCTCTCTCTTCCTTGAAAGCTGGTAATAGTACAATTTTGCATTTTCTCTTCTTGCATTTTCTCTTCTATCTTGACTCTTGAGTGTGGGAAGAAGCTCAAGGTAGCTAAACTTTGCTTCTTTCTTTCAACTGGTGTTTGATTCTGTTCATTGTTGAAGAGCTAAGTAGCACAAAGAAGAATAGCATTTCAGGGTCCTTACATCTCATTCTGCTGCATACAGAATGAATATGAATAAACAAGACTTCTTGAAGAGTCAGGTAGTTTAACTACTTCTGTTGATGTATTCAAGAATTTCAGTAGTATGGCTTTTGTCTTTAAAATGTTTTGATGATTAATACTGTGTACTCATCAGTTTATTACTCCTTTTTCATTGATTTTCTTCCTTCTTTTTCATTGATTTTCTTCGTTCTTTTTGTTCTCTTCGAGCTCTTTGAAAAGTTTCTTGAAATAGAGGAAGATACAAGAGAATTTAAACATATTGTTCAAAAGAAAATGTATTTGACAGAAAGAACGTAAATGAAAATACAAATTTCCAGGCTATAGAGTCCTTTTTTTTTTTTTGGAACTAAAGTTTCACTTTTTTTCAAGTTTTGAACTTAAAATTTCACAAATTGCTTGCAGACTTGTGCTCTGAGAGTGAGCATACATTGTGATGGTTGCAAGCAGAAGGTGAAAAAGAAATTGCAGAAAATTGATGGTAAGTCACTCTGCAGTTTGAATTTTGGAACCTTTCTTTTTTCATTCTGTTGCTTTCAACGCTTGAAGTTTATAAGTGAGTTTCTCTGCTGATAATTTTGTGCATTTTTTTTTGTCAGGAGTATATGCCGTGAAAATAGATGTTGAGCAGGGGAAAGTGACAGTAACAGGGGATGTTGATCCAGCAACACTGATAAAGAAGCTTGTCAAGTCAGGAAAACATGCTGAGCTATGGGGAGCACCAAAGGGTGGAGCTTTCAACTTAAACCAGTTCAAGAATATGCAAGTTGATAATTTCAAAGGTGGAAAGGACAACAAATCACAAAAGGGTGGGAAGGACCAACAAAAGGGTGGCCCGCAACAACAAATTCTTCATCCGATGCAGAACATGAAGGGGATGAACATGAAGGATCTGAAATTTCCTAATCCCAAGGACCAAAAGAATGTCAAGTTCAATTTGCCTGAAGAAGATGACGAGTTTGATGATTCTGATGAATTTGATGATGAGTATGATGATGAATTTGATGATGATGAATTTGATGATGAGTATGATGCCCCTCAACGCCAACCTGCTAAAACAATTCCAATTATGGTCGGCCGTGGTAGTCATGGCGGTGGCGGTGGCGTCCATGGAGGAGCCAAAGGGGGTGGTAATGGAGGAGCCAAAGGGGGTGGAAATGGAATGATGAATGGCCTTCTAAAAGGGGTTTTCGGTAATGGTGGTGGGAATGCCAAGAAAGGTGGTGGGGCAGACATGACTATGCAAATGAAGGGCATGGTAGGAAATAATGATGGTAAAAGTGGGAATGGAGGTAAGAATGGGAAGGGGGGTAATCAAAATCAGGGTAATCAAGGTGGCAAAAACGGTGGCAAAAATGGTGGGGGTATGCCAGGAGATGGTAAACATGGTGCAGGAAATGGCAAGGGGAATAACCATGGCGGTGGCGGTGGGAAGAATAATGATAATTGGGCCCAGAATGGTGGCGGTGGAGGTAAAATGAATGGTGGCGGCTTCATGATGAACAATATGCAGCAGAGGGGATTTCATGATATGGACTTGGGTCAAAGAGGTATGGGTGGAAGAAGTATGGGACAAATGCCCCAAATGGGAAATTATCCAATGGGCCAAATGGGGAACATCCCTGCGGTACCAGGACTACCGGCTGGTGCTGCTGCCTCCGCCACCATGGACGGTGGTTACTTCCACGGAATGGGACAGGGCAACCCTTATATGAACCAGCAATACATGGCTCATATGATGATGAACCAACAACAAGCAAATGGACATGGCATGTACCACCCTATGATGTATGCCCGGCCACAGCCACCGATGCATTATGGACCACCACCAATGGCGCATCCGTCCAACGATCAATTTACTCACATTTTCAGTGATGAAAATACTGGCAGTTGTAGTATAATGTAAAGTAAATTGGCAGATTCATTCCGTTTTGTTTTGCTCTAGTTAGTCTGCGGTGATAATATTTGTGCTTTGTGTTGGCTCACTTGTGCAAATGTAATGGTAAAACCTGAGTACACTTAAAAATTGCCAATATTAAGTAGAAATGGGTTTTATCCATTCTTCTTTCATGACTGTTCTTTCTTTACATTTCTAGTTTTGACTAAAAATTTCAGCTACTTGTCCAGATAAATTTTTGGGAACTGAAACTAACTCTTGTATGGATTCATCTGGACTTTCACCGGACAGTGTGGTCCCTCTTTAGCGCGTCTGAGCCCTACCCTACCACGAGCTCCCCAGGGCAACAGACTGTTTAACAAAAGAACAACACATCTGTGGTGTTTTCGAACTCTCTAAACGTTATCTTCAAGAAATGGTAAAAGGGATGCAGCATCCTCAGCCCTCCAGTGCTCCATCCAAAATATCTCTCTTTTAGGGGATTTTTGTATTTCAATTTTCTTTTTCTTTCATGTTCTGTGTATAATTTGTTTCACTTTATTATCTTTCAAATTGGTCATTTTTAACTTCTTTGGAGACAACAGTCAAGAAAGAAGAAGCTTTTCACGAAAATCAGAAAATTGCTTTAGTATATGCCTTCACACATGATGATGAACATGATAGAGAAAGAAATCTCGGTCCATGTTGGAGAGAATCATTTGGGATGTAAGATTCATCAATAACAATGAGGTGTGACTGCTAACTTTGATGTGTGGCAATGTATCTCAGCTCTTGTCACAGTTATTTCTCTCCAACCCCAATATGGTCACTCATCTCTGGACTGAGATCATATTTGTTTCGGGTTAGGGCCCATTTACTTATTCTCTACAACAGAACATATAGGTCACTATCAAACATTTAATATTGGTATCATTGTTATTAATCATGCAAAATAGGATTAATTTTCAATACATTGAATTGTTTGTATTAATTATTTAATTAATATTCTCTAGGATCTATTCTTACTTTTGATTATAAAAATAAAAATTTTTATTTAATTTTTTTTTTAAAAATATCTTTAATTTAAGAAATTTATATTTTACTCTCTTTAAACTTATAAACATATAAGTTATTGAAAAACATTTTACACGGATTAAGAAAATATTTTGCTTTCTAAGTTTTTCTTATTCATTATGTCTTTAAAATAATAAAAAGAAAATAAAATTTGTTTTGAGAAGAAGAAAATATAAAGACTTTGTTTTAGAAATAAAAAAGATGTAAGAAGAGAGATGAAAATAAATAAGAGTAATATTGAAAATCGATAATAAAATATCTATAAAATTATGTAAAACTATTTATATTTTGAAATAAGATATGTGTCATCCAAAAATTTATATTTTGAAATGAAATGAGTACCTGTGAAATCCCTCACTTACCATTTACCTCTTTTTGTTTATATTTTTTAACACTTTCATTTACCTTATTAATAACAAAGATACTCATATTTGTGATTAATTCTTTAAGATAAAAAACTTTCTTCAATTTTTTTTATCAAGTCAAGAGTAGACATTCAATTAATTAGCGATTCAAATTAAATTGAAGTTGAATCTTATATTCCTTTTCAGTCCAAAGAATTTACAAAAGATTATGTGTTCTTATTGTCTACATAAAGAAAAGTACAAAGAAGCTTACGGTGCAAAAAAAGATGACACATTGTATAGCTTGTATTATATCAGCTTATTTTCATAATTTGGGAAAAAAATGGTTGTACGGATATGTGAGAATATATCTTGAAATCCCTTTTTGTTTTTGAGCGGGGAGTAATTTCTATATACAATTATTTTTAAAAATTTCTCGATAGGTTGAGAGATATCAAGAAAGACATTCAATGTCAACATTAACGATTTTAAATCGTTTGTAGGAATAACAAAATCTCTACTTGAGGTAGACTGTTTCGATGATACCCGTTTTAGCTAAGATGGGGATGAAGACAGAGAAATAAAGATTTGAAAGTGAAGATTAGTAGTGACGGGAATGATAATTGATTTTTTCTGGGTGAGCCTTGGAGGGACTCCTCTGACACCAATTAGTAGTGATGGAAGTATTTCTATTGTCACCGCTTCATTCCTATTAAATATTATATCAAATTAATATTTTTATTTTCTCCGAATTAATTTTTTTTTTATAAATGAGATAAATATGAAGATTTAACAAAAGTAATATACATTTTTTTTTAATTTGGTAGTTTTTTCATAAATAGAGAAAATTAAAGAATTAAAGTTCAAAACGAGGCTAAATTGGAGATGGGGAAAGGCGGGGATGAGGGGTGGGGGGACATGACAGAGACGGTAATAAATATTTAGAAGCAGGAAGGGCTCGGAATAGGGTTCCCAGCCTCGCCCAGCCATTCCTGACTGTTTGCGGGTAGTTCCATCATATGAGTGAGACGGGGAGGGGAGAGTAGGAAGCGGAAGGTTTTAAAGGAAAAAGGGGATAAGTCTTCTTAATTTTAGTCTTGCAATATGTGGTAAGAAATTAAAAATAAATATAAAAATAATGTGTAAGTAACTATATATATAATTAACAAATATTCAATACATAAAACTAATTATATAAGCGTATTATGTATGATATGTATAGTTGGTAAGGCAAATTTTTTTTTTTAAAAGATTTTTTAAGCAATTCAATAGATATGTGAACAGAATACAATTTGAATAAAAATATATCATGCACAAGTAAAAAAGAATTCGATCGTAAGTTTAGTTTTTTTAAAGTAACAACATTTTTGGAAAATTGGCAGTGGCCGGACGCGGGGGGTATAGTAATTTGGTGGTGTGGTATTTGATAATTGGGATTGATAGGAGGTGGGTTGAGTTCATCTAGCCAAAATTGAATGCAGAGTATCGTGGAAAATTAAGGATAAGGAGAATTCCAAAATGGTTGCATTCTCAACCACTGAGAGGAGAAGATGGCACATAAGAAGAAGGGCTGCGTTTTCTGGTTTGATTTTTGCAACTGGATGTGGAATGATGATAGATGATCTAATCTGTTCCCGGATTTCATCTCAAAATTTCCTTCCTTCCTTTTTACTTATTAGACATATCTGTATTAATTATCAAAGAAGAAAAAGAAAAAAGGGAATATACATATCTATACTAGAAACCAAACATTTGAAAAAAGAAAAATAAATTAAACATTTGAACTGAATTACTCAAGAAGTATGAAATCATTTAGGGGGAAAAATGAAAATTAATTAGCCAAAAGAATTAATGTAGAGGCGAGCGACCAGTGACGAAGGTCAGAAGCTAAATGCATAGGATTCCAGCCGGCGCATTTGAAAAAAAGTGGTCAGAGATTTAGACTAGGAAATTTCTACAATGACCGCAATTGCAATATCAACGACAAAACTATATGAATCTTTCTTTAAGAATCAAAAGATATCAAAATTGAAGACATAGAAATATTCCCATTTTTCTTAGGCCTTTGCTATGGGCTTAATGTCATCCATCTACTTTTACTGTTTAATCTCATGCTTTTTCTTGAAACCTAGCAGAGCTGGTGATTTGATCAACCAAAATGAGACCCTTACAGATGGCAAGACTCTAGTTTCTTCAGGTCAGACATTTGTGCTGGGATTCTTTACTCCTTTTGATTCCACCAGCACCAATCGTTACTTGGGAATATGGTACAAAAATTCTCCTCACATAGTTGTTTGGGTTGCTAACAGAGAAACTCCAATAACAAGCATTGATGGAGTTTTTAAAATCAAGGCTGATGGAAATCTTGTTCTGCTTAATGGAACAAAACAAATTCTGTGGTCAACGAATTCTTCTAGTTCACCAGACGGTTCAGTCGCTCAGCTCTTGGATTCGGGAAACCTTGTGGTTAGAAGTAATGAAAATATGGATAGACAAAGCTACACTTGGCAGAGCTTTGATTTTCCAACTGATACACTATTACCGGGCATGAAGATGGGATGGAACTTCCATAGTGGTAAGAATTGGTACTTGAGATCTTGGAAAACTAAGAGTGACCCTTCACCTGGAGAATTCTCTCTAGGTATAGATAACATTGGGCTGCCTCAATCTGTTCTTCGTAAAGGCTCAGAGAAGATATACCGCACTGGTTTATGGAATGGATTACGATATACCGGCGCTTATTTGTTGACAATTCCCATTATGAAGTCTGTTTTTGTTTATGATAGTGAAGAATGGTATTTTATGTATGAATGGACTGATAATTCAACAGTATCAAGGCTTGTTTTGAATGAATCAGGCATAACCCAACACTACTTGCAGAAGAAAGAATCTTCCGAATGGTCAATAATTTACAGAGTTTCTGATGACTTGTGTGATGATTATGGAAAGTGCGGTCCAAATGGCATTTGCAGCGGCAGCAGAGCTCCAATCTGTAATTGCTTGGAGGGATTTGTTCCAAGATTTCAAAGAGATTGGGATGTGCAGAATTGGCGTGGTGGATGCATAAGGAAGATCCCATTGGATTGCAAGAATGGAGAAGGATTTGTTAGGCTTAGAAATACGAAATTGCCTGACCTCCTGGAATTTCAGCTCAATCAAAGCATGAATCTTGAAGAATGTAAAAGAGAGTGCTTGAATAAGTGTAATTGTACAGCTTATGCAAATGCAGATGTTCGCAGAGATGGTAGTGGCTGCTTGATGTGGTATGGTGATCTGATTGATCTTCGAGAGTTCATTCTTGAGTACGGCACACAAGATCTTTATTTGCGTTTGCCTGCTTCAGAATTAGGTAACTATATTACTCAGATGCAATTTTTTCTTTATACATGATTGTGAATTAACTTGAGACTCGTGCCGTAGGAAATCGGAAGAAGAAAAGGCTGCTTCTAACTCTAACTACATCAATCATACCTTGCGTGGCAATCGCAATTGGCCTTGGCACTAGCTACATATTTCAGCAAAGAAAGAAGAATAGAAGTAAGGAGACTTGCCATCATTTCTCCACTTGACAAGTTAGATATTATATTTCTTGAAATAGAAGATGTGCACGTCCTATTAGTGTGAAGTTTCTATGTTATTAGGTGTTTCATTCTTGAATTCATAATCATTTTGATTGATTCCTGTCATTACTTAAACTGCTAGGCCGAATTATAGTTCCTTACATTGTATACTTTCTCATGACTAATGTTACAGATACAGGACTAGAAACAGGCAAAGAAGACATAGAACTACCAGCTTTTCAACTGGATGCTCTTCTTGCAGCTACTGAAAATTTCGCTTTGCGTAATATAATCGGAAAGGGTGGATTTGGAACTGTCTACATGGTACCGTTGCTTACTATATTGTTTTGAACTGAATAATATCATCTTGATCTCCCAAATTAAACTGTTGCAGGGTCAACTGTCAAATGGACAACAAATAGCAGTGAAGAGGCTCTCAAGGAATTCTGGCCAAGGTCTTCATGAGTTCAAGAATGAAGTGATCTTGATTTCCAAACTTCAACACAGAAATCTTGTCAGGCTTCTTGGCTGCTGTCTTGATGGAGAAGAGAGGATGCTAATTTATGAATATATGCCGAATAGGAGCCTGGACTACTTTATCTTCGGTGTGATTTCCCTGATAATTATCATCTAAGAGGGAAACCAAGAAATTAGATAAATATTGGCATAGAAACTAATCAAGTATACAACTTGTTACATGCAGATCAGCATAGGAGCAGATTAATTTCTTGGAAAAATCGATTTGAAATTGCTATGGGAATAGCAAGGGGACTTCTCTATCTTCACCAAGACTCCCGACTAAGAATAATTCATAGGGATTTGAAGGCGAGCAATGTTTTGTTGGATGGTGAATTAAAACCCAAAATTTCAGACTTTGGCATAGCGAAAACTTTTGGAGGAGATCAAATAGAAGGCAAAACAAAGAGAGTAATTGGAACATAGTAAGTTTTTTTAACCTTTGTTGATTGAAGCATTAAATTCCCATACTTACAATCTTGAGGTTTAATGCAGTGGCTACATGTCACCTGAGTATGCTTTTAATGGAAAATACTCTGTGAAATCCGATGTCTTCAGTCATGGTGTTCTCTTGCTAGAGCTTGTGAGTGGTATAAAGAACAGGATACATGATTATTCAGATCAGCATCAAAGTCTTTTGGAACATGTATGAAAAGTAATGCAATTCATGACTTTTTTCTTTTATCAAATGTCTTTATTTCCATGGCATGACCAAATGTCACTTGAAACTTCCAGGCATGGTTATTGTGGAATGAAGGTAAGGCTTTGCAGCTAATGGATGATTATTCGAAGGAATCTATTGATGAATCCCAAATATTAAGATGCATTCAGGTGGGACTGTTATGTGTCCAGAATCTCCCTGATGACAGACCAACAATGGCAGCAGTAGTAGTCATGTTAAGCAATGAGGGTGCTCAATTGCCTCAACCAAAGCATCCTGGTTTCTATATGGTATCTAGTTCCCCTGAACTTGGTAAATCAGGTGAGGAAATATTGAACCAAGAAAATAGTATGAAAATGACAATTACAATGCCAGAAGCTAGATAGAGGAATGGCAGGGCCGTTCCAAGAGTTCAATCCTCTCCCATGAAAAACTGATTGTCATGCATTGAACTAACACTTAGTTGAAAGAGCTTGCAGCTAGTCTTTTAACCTTTGCTATTCTGATGGGAGTGAAATGAGATAATTATCTATTTTATATGAATCAAATTTGTGAAAATGTACCTGCATGATGAGCATCTGAAAAAGGCTAATTCGTTTGCCCTCTGAACATCTGCTTCAAGTTGTAAGCATATAAAATGTAATAGGATTGAACTTGTAATTATTCCTTTAGTGAAAGTTTCATTACTAAGTCCTCCAAATAAGAAATGAAAAGAATGAAAATAACGTTGAGCGAATAGGTAGATATTAAATGAAGTCTTGATCAGCAAAACTGTACACGATTGCATTATAGAAGTTCAACTGAAATAAACTGTTTTTCCAATGCAAGCCTAGCGACTTGGGAACTCAAGAAACATCTGAAGAAGTTCTGTTCGCCAAAAAGACAAAAAAAAAAATCTAAAATATTGGTCTCTGATATATATCTTTCCATACAAACTCTAGGCTGGTTTGCCTCAGGCAGTAACCCTTTATTACCTTTCCCAACTTGGAAACGACATATGGCATCCTTGGCCTATCTTCTTGGCATTGCTGCATAGATGAAAGCCTCGTGTGAAGGACTGTAGTTGCATATGTTTATGGTCACTGTTCCTTCACCAAACTTCACTTGAAGTGCTGAAAATATTTTGTAGCCACCTTACCACAGGAGAACCTTTCAACAGTTGGTTTCTTGACTTTAAGCATATGATTCAACAGGTTGTGACCAAAACTAACTGGAGTATCCATCTACATTAACTATACTGGGAGAAATTTGCATAAAGGTAACATCTATTTCATTGACCTTTAGTAGACACAACCATAAAGTAAAATACCCAATTTTGAGATTTGTGGGAAACAAAAATCTCAAAATAACTTTGATTTTTTTTTTTGAAAGGGAAATAGACCAAACAAAGGACAAATGTTTTTTTATTTCTTCTAATTTCATTTTTTAAAAAGAAGAGAGGAAAAAGTAAGAAGTAGACAGGGTATAGAAGGAAAAATGTCTCTTGATTCAATGTCAATGTTGAGACTAAATCCTGAATAATAACTCTCCCAGCATTAGGAATCCGCCACATAAAATGTAAATCTTATCTTACTTATAAATCACAAAATCATGAATAATAACTCTCCCAACATTAGGAATTTAGGAATATGCCAAACAAAAATATAAATTTTATCTTACTTATAAAGGGGTGTCAAAACGGGCTGTCCAGACCCGTCCCTGAATGGGCCAATATAGAAATTCGGATCGTATCGAATTTTTACGGATCTAAAATTCTACACCCAAACCTGAATGCATACATGAGCTGGCATGACCCAACCCGATTCGAAGAGACAAAACGACATCATTTTAACCTAAACTAACATTTCCTAACTTGGCCTGCAGACTGACTCGACATGACCCGAATTTTGGCCCTAATGGGTCAGTCTGAATGGGCCAATACAGAATACAGGTCGGGACAGGCCAGTTTGAATTTTCACGGGCCTAAAATTCTATAGCACAAACTCAGTCTAAAACACGGGCATACGGACTGGGCTTAAATTGCCACCCCTACTTATGAAACACAAAATCCATAACAAGTGTGCCCAACTGAGCCAGCCAAAAATGGATGTTGGTTCTCTAGAAAGAGGGAAAACAAAATTTGCATAGGACATTCTTAATGGATAAAACATTCATGTATGTATATATATATATACACACACTAGGTGACTTGCTCAGTACCTCAGACAAGGCATAGAGAGGTACCCGATATTATAAAAAGAATTATTTGTATGCATATTTCCTAATTTGAAAAATTGAATAATAGTATTAGAATTTTAAAATTTTTTCAACTACCATGAAATTGGTTTCATGAAAATACATATGTCATCTCTTTCATTGAAATAAAAAGTTTATTTTCTATCATGAAATTGATTGCATGAAATGTTTATTACAATGAAATATTAAAGTTGAACAACCACTAAAAAAAAAAGCTTAGAGTCCCAATATTAAAACTTCTAACCAATGACTTTAAAGTAACATTTCATTAAGTGACAAATTCACTTTTACCATCATTCTACTCTTTTGGCTATCATTCTGTATATTGTACAGAAGTTCAAAAGTCACAACTCAACCCTACCACGCAAAGAGGCCACATACTGTAAAGCAATATCCTTTAAAGCTTGGACCAAGCCCTTCAAATCATTAGTACCCACCTCAAGGCAGTTCCTTAACAACTCACCTTCAACAACTTCCCTCTGTAGTGTCTCCACAGCTTCCCTTAAAGCACAGTGCACCAACATATCAAGAAAGATGTTATGGCTACATCTTTTTTTTTAACTAAGAATTTTGCACTATTCTCCTTAGCTCAACAAAGGATTCTCAAATTTGTATGGCTACTGACATTCTTATTCAAATTCCTATTCAGATGAATTATAGAAAGGGAGAAAAATAAGAAAAATCAATATTATAAAATACATACCAGTTTTATTCAACAATCATTTCTAACAACAAAAAATGGAAATTCTTCTTCTTCATACTTTCAACGATTTATAGTTAAACCAAAATTCTAAAAGATAAATACTTTGCATGTTTTTAGGTAATTAGATAAATACTTGGCATTTTTTTAGTTAATTATATAAATACTTAGCATATTAGGTATAAAGATTATGCACATAATTATTCAATATCACCAAGTAAATTTAACTCTCGCTATTAAAGGGGGAAAAAGAGCGTCAAACAGAAAGAAATACTCAAAAACAAAAGAAAAAAAATTTGAAAAATTTCAAATCAAAGTATTAAAGAAAAAGATAGTATCGATTGACAAATGATGCTAAAAAGACAAGTTTCCTCCTAGGTTTATATATCTTTGAGAAGAACTTTGTTCGAGTGACAAGATTCATGGAAAGTAAAAGGATGCAAGATATATTGTCATTTTATTATGGAGAGTTTTATCATTCCCCTAAGTAATGCAAATGGTCAGAGTGTAGAAAGATGAGAAGCAAGAGATGTGCTTATGGTAAAAAAATATTCATTGCGATGAGGTTGTAGGAATTCCCAAAAAAAGGGAAAAAACATACAATACAAACACGAGGAATTACCCAAAAAAAAAAAAAACAAAGGAATCGAATGTGAAATAGCATGAGGAATTTTTTTATAAAAAAAATTTGTGAAAGGAACCAACAATTCAAAACCCACCAAATCAGATAACATTGAGCCTCAAATAAAATTATGTCAAATTATCAGAAAAATTAAAAGATTTTTTGTAAAAGGACAAATTTGCACCTCACAAGTTAACTCCTCCAATGGAAAATATGCTCCCAAAAGGCTGTGTGGATGACAGTTAAAATGAATTATGAATATGTTTTTATGGAGTGAATGAATATAATTGGATAATAAATTCATCATAATGGTTTGAGAGATGAAACGATGAGTAGAAGAATTAAATTTTAGGTTTTCTTGAAGCTGAAATGTTGAGAATGGAAGACTAAACGTTTTTTCAATGGATGGGAGTTTTGGTTTCATTAAAGAGATGAGCGTAAGAGATAAGAAGGTGAACAACAACTGTAGATATAATGAATGACTACAAGAGCTGCAAAAACATCCAATGGCTATGAGTCAACGTACAAAGAAAAATAAAGAAAAAATTACACCATTTCACGTGCATTAGAAAACTGAAGATAAGAGCAGCGTACAAATGAATATTCATATTGTCAATTTATAATGGAAGTGAAGCTCAATCTCTATCGACTAATCCATTTTTCCTTTAAAAAATAGTGTAAATGACTAAAATACCCATGAACTATGACAAGTCAAATTTTGGTTTCTTATAGTATATATATATATATATATATATATATATATATATATATATATATAATTGATACCCCATTAACAAACAACAACTTTCACTTTTATTGAACCACTCCCAAAAAAAAAAAAGGAAAATAGAAAAAACAATTACTTAGAAACATGAAGATAAAAGACAATTACAAAGCCTAAAACTCATATTAATACAAAGGGTTATGTATAGCCAGCCTATGACACCATGACCAAAACATGACCACAATATTCTCCATCTTTCCTCATGGTGTAGAAGTGAAGTTGAACTGCCCACAAGAAACACGCGACAAATGTAAGGGAATACTAAAACCCAACCTAGACCTTGCCAAATCTAACTCAACTATGCTGTCTTCCATTTGATGTGTACCTAGTACAATCGAAGCTCTAGGCCTCGACCCTCCATCAACAAAGGCCAAGCACCAAACTTCCGGTCGCGCTTGGACCAACGAATTCGGACCATAAAAGCTCCAAGTAATATTACGATTTTGCATGACAAAATCGATAATTGGAGCCCCAATTCCAACTTTTGGTAGTTCACGCAAGTTCTTGAAGCAGACCCCAAATGGTGAAATTGCATCCACCTGACTGGCACCCATCTGTATTATCTCGTTTGTGAAGAATTGGTTGAAGGTATTGAAGGTGGAATGTTCTAGAACTGTGTAAGGATTTGTTGTGCTAATCATTGTTCCACCAAAGCTTCGGGTTCTTGAAATCAAAGATGTGTTGAATTGGACCTCCTTGCGATTTATCATTATTGATTTGACTAATATAAAGTAATGACCTTGTGATCCAGTGGATAATGGGGTGTATTTCAAAGTCCTTGAGAAGTCAATTTGAGGGTGGATTCTATAGGATGTATTGCCAATGAAAATCACCCCATTTTGGTTGTTCTTTGAGGGCAAACAAAAGGCAAATTTAGGTGGAAATCCAAAGTGAGAAGCAAGTTGCATTGGTAAAGAAACAGGGTTGTGCCCAAATCCAGCTATTCCTTGCACATTTCTTGGTAATGGTGCTTGCAAGAAAAACGAGGGCGTACAAGCAAAGAGGAAGCGACGAATAACAACAAGCTGACCCGGATTGGATCCCTGGGTAGTGGATTGGAGTGCAAGAACATCTTGAGCAAGCTCAGCAGCCACATTTCTCTGTGTAAGGGGATTTGTTACTATAACAGCGCAAGTATTGTTATGGCATCCGGGCTTAGCTGTGGATGAACATTTGTGGCAGAAATGAACCCCTGCTCTTGCACATAGAGTTGAGTGGCAAAATGGAGGGTTATAGGTTGATGACAAGTAATCTTGATCACAATTGACTGACAAGAAATTGCCATTCACATCAATCAGAAATGGGATTGGTTTCAAAGGGGTTCTCTTTTGCATGTTGATAACATGAAGGCCAGTTTGATTATCTTTGGAAACTGGCACAAGAAGAGCACTAGGCTTGCTGGAAGCAGCAGCTTCAAGAATTCTTGATTGTGAAGTGAAAAGAAGGGAAAACAGGACAAAGAAAGTAAGAAGAAAATGGGAATTGGAAGCCATTAGAGAATTTTTCAAAGATTATTAGTATGAAGAACTGCACACGGATCATGGTACTGGCGGTGAATATTATATATATAGGACAGTGAAGATTGTAACGGGCGATGTGCGTGAAGGATAACATTGAGAAGTGGAGAGAAAGGAGACAAAATTGGTGATGTATTTTTCTCGTGTAAGCATTTGAGTTTGGTAGCTAATTTTGGACTCTGTATTGAAAAGGGTTGATCCAATGGCACCAGGCTTATCAACACCCTTAAGGCTGTTCAGAGCCGTTACAGTGGATTCTTCTGTCAACCAAATGGTTTTGTAGGGGCTTTCAGGTGATTTTAGTTACTGAGTTTTAAGTGATTATAAAGAATTCAATAGTTGATAATATAACAAATGCTTTATATTAATATCATATTATACATGCATTAACATAATTCTGACAAAGAATTTTTACGCGTGTAGAACTTTATTCTCGAGATTACTTTAACTTACTTTAAAACTCTCTCTCTATATGTATTTATATTCAATTACAAAGATTTTATAGAGTTTTAGTACCAGTGACAAAAATTGAAGCATAAGAAAATATTTTAGATTCATAGAATGAGAAGAATACTGAAAACTGAGATTCACAAGAACTAAAATAATGCACCAAATAGGTTAATAGAACAAGTTAAAATGTGACTATTGCAACTTAACAAAGAATAACTCACTATGAAACATTCTTAAGTGAAATATTAATGTCAAGATAAGACTTAGGACTTCACTTCCAACTGAGAGAATAACTTGCATCACCACGACATTAAAATCTATTTTCTTGTTTTCTTCTTGGACTTACATTATATCAATCCCCAAAATGTTAACTATGCTCCCTCGATCGGAACTTAATTTAATTTACACATTTGGATTCGAAAATAGAAAAGCATTTGATTAGGTAAGTAAAAATTATTTTATAACTCTTTAAATAAAGGGCCTTAATAGTAATGGATCTATGTATATTACATCCATGAAATTAAAGAGTATTTTTTGGGTGCAATTTTAGAATAAAATTTTTATTTTATAGAAGTAGACATTTTTTTATATGATAATTCAAAGGATAAGTTTGGACAAAGAAATACGAAAAGAAAAAGAGTATTCAAATACATATAAATTTTATATAAATTTGCCATAGATGCATGCTAAAACAAAGTGTTGTATAAGAAAAGAACAGGAAGCAAATTGTTCTTTAGTGCAAGAAATCTCAAATCTACATGTTTTTTTTTCAATTGAAAATATTAAAAAAATGAATGGCCAACGATTGAACTTGCATTCTTGTCCAGTTTTACTGATCAAGTCTTTATTTAATATCTTTCTATTCGCTCAATGTTATTTTCATTCTTTCCATGTCATATTTGGAGGACTCAATCAAGATCCTTCTATTAGTAATGAAATTTTCACTAAAGGAATTGTTGGGATTGTCCTAGCAATCAGAGAGTTTGCAATCGGAAATTAAACAGAAAACAACATATAGAGAATTACGTAGTTCGGTATAAAACCTAATTTACGGTGCTCAGCCAAGAACACACAGTAACTTTATATTGAAATCACACCCTCAAGTAGACTGTTCCAGCCTTTCACTCTCAATCTCAATTTACAATCTATTAAAAATAAATCAGAGAGAATGAATGCTATCAGGAGAGGAGGCACATGAAGAAGAAAATGACAAATCGAAAAACCTAATGGGCTTGCTAACAAATGAAGAAAACGAAGTATTTATATAGATCCATCCAGGAGCGGGTTGAATCCGACCCGCTCGGTTGACTCGTGGGACAGAAAAGGTTTATCCGAATCCACCAGCATTTTCTCTCATTTGTATAAGCAGAGAGAGAGAGGCCCAAGTCATGCCCATCATCATTTGGTGCATTTTGGGCTGATCAGGTGGACAAATTCCAATAGTAATAATTACAAGTTCAATCCTATTACATTTATCTTTTTATGTAGCTGTCTAGATGAACTTGGAGTTGTTTTGCCAAATTTTTCAGATTTCTTAAAATATTTATACATATATAATAGAATGCTATCTCATTTCACTCCTCTATCTTGCTTCTGGCATTGTCAATGTCATTTCCAAACTATTTTTGTGGTTCAATCTTTCCTCACCTGAATTACCAAGTTCAGCTGGACTAGATTCCATATAGAAGCCAGGATGCTTTGGTTGAGGCAATTGAACAGTCTCATTGCTTAACATGAATACTACTGTTGTCATTGTTGGCCTGTCATCAGGGAGTTTTTGGACACATAACAGTCCCACCTGAATGCATCTTAACATTTGTGATTCGTCAAAAGACTCCTTCAAACATTCATCAATTAGCTGCAAAGCATTACCCTCATTCCACAATAACCATGCCTGAAAGTTTCAAGAGACATTTGGATTTGGTCAAGGAATCGAAATAAAGACATTAGATAATAGAAAAAAGAGCCAAGAACTGCATTATTTTTCATACATGTCCCAAAAGACTCTGATGTTGATCTGAATAATCACGTATCCTGTTTTTTCTACCACTCACAAGCTCTAGAAAGAGAACGCCAAGACTGAAGACATCAGATTTCACAGAGTATTTCCCATTAAAAGCATACTCAGGCGACATGTAGCCACTGCATAAAACCACAAGATTATAAGCTCGAAAGTTAACCCTTCAATCATCAAAGGATAGCACAACTTACTATGTTCCAATTATTCTCTTTGTTTTGCCTTCTATTTGATCTCTTCCAAACGTTTTGGCAATGCCAAAGTCTGAAATTTTGGGTTTTAATTCACCATCCAGCAAAACATTGCTCGCCTTGAGATCCCTATGAATTATTCTTAGTCTGGAGTCTTGGTGAAGATAGAGGAGTCCCCTTGCTATTCCCATAGCAATTTCAAATCGATTTTTCCAGGAAAGAAATCTGCTCCTTCGCTGATCTGCATGTACAAAGTTGTATGCTTGATTAGATCGATGTCAATACTTACTAATTTCTTGATTTCACTCTTAGCTGATAAATTATAGAGAAAATCATACCGAAAATAAAGTAATCCAAGCTCCTATTCCGCATGTATTCATAGATCAACATCCTCTCTTCTCCATCAAGACAGCAGCCAAGAAGCCTGACAAGATTTCTGTGCTGAAGTTTGGAAATCAAGATCACTTCATTCTTGAACTCTTGAAGACCTTGGCCAGAATTCTTAGAGAGCCTCTTCACAGCTATTTCTTGTCCATTTGGCAGTTGACCCTGCAACATTTTAATTTGGGAGAACAGGATGACAATATTCAGTTCAAAACAACATAGTAAGCAGCAATGGTACCTTGTAGACAGGTCCAAATCCACCCTCTCCTACTCTATTTGACAAAGAGAAATCTTCAGTAGCAGCAAGAACAACATGCAGTTGAAAAGCTGGTAGTTCTATGTCTTCTTTGCCTGTTTCCAATTCTGTAACTGTAACATTAGCCATGAGAAAGTATACAATGTCAGGAACTGTGATTTGGCTTCTAGCAGTTCAAGTAGCCAATAACATTGAAACTTTACACTAACAGGACATGCACATCTTCTATTTCAAGAAATATTATATCTAACTTGTCAAGTAGAGCAATGATGGCAAGTCTCCTTACTGCTATTCTTCTTTCTTTGCTGAAATATGTAGCAAGTGCCAAGGCCAAGTGTAATTGCCACGCAAGGAATTATTGATGCAGTTAGAGTTAGCAGCAGTCTTTTCTTCTTCCGAGTTGCTACGGAACCAGCCTCCAGTTAATTCACTTTCATGTCTAAAGAAACAATGTATTTGAGCAAGCTAGTTACCTAATTCTGAAGCAGGGGAACGCAAATAAAGATCTTCTTCACTGTCCTCGGAAATGAACTCTCGAATATCAATTAGATCACCAAACCACATCAAACAGCCACTACCACCTCTGCTAATGTCTGAATTTGCAAAAGCAGTACAATTACAATTCTTCAAGCACTCTCTTTCACACTCTTCATGAGTCATGCTTTGATTGAGCTGAAATTCCAGGAGGTCAGGCAATTTCATATTTCTAACCCTGACAAATCCTTCTCCATTCTTGCAATCTAATGGGATCTTCCTTTTGCATCCACCACGCCAATTTAGCATATCCCAATCTCTTTGAAATTTCGGAACAAATCCCTCCAAGCAATAACAGGTTGGAGCTCTGCTGCCGCTGCAAATGCCGTTTGGACCACACTTTCCATAATCATCACACAAGTCATTAGCGACTGTGTAAAGGATTGACCATTCAGAAGTTCCTACATTCTGCATGTAGTGTTGGCTCAAGCCTGATTCATTCAAAACAACTCTAGATACTGTTGAATTATCAGCCCATTCATACATATAATACCATTCTTCATTATCATAAACAAATACAGCCTTCATAATGGGGTTTGTCACCAAATTCCCACCGCTAAATCGTACTCCATTCCATAATCCAGAACGGTATTTCTTGTCTGAACCATTACGAATAACAAATTGAGGCACCATAATATTATCTATCCCTTGAATGAATTCTCCAGGTGAAGGGTCACTCTTATTTTTCCAAGATCTCAAGTACCAATTCATACCACTGCGGAAGTTCCGTCCCAACTTCATGCCCGGTAGAAGCGTATCGCTCGGAAAATCAAAGCTTTGCCATATGTAGCTCTGTTTATCCATATCCTCATTACTTCGAACCACAAAGTTTCCAGAATCCAAGAGCTGAGCAACTGAACCATCAGCTAAAATTGAAGAATTCGTCGACCAGACAATTTGTTCTGTTCCATTAAGCAGAACAAGATTTCCATCAGCCATCATTTTCAAAACTCCATCAGAGCCTGTTATTGGACTTTCTCTGTTAGCAACCCAAACAGCTGTCTGAGGAGAATTCTTGTACCATATTCCCAAGTAACGATTAGTGCTGGTGGAATCAAAGGGAGTAAAGAAGCCCAGTACGAATCTCTGACCTGAAGAAACCAGAGTCTTGCCATCGATAAGGGTCTCATTTTGGTAAATCAAATCACCAGCTTTCCCAGGTTTCAACAAAAAACATGAGATCAAAGTGTAAAAGTAGATCGATGACATTAAACCCATAGCAAATGCCGAAGGAAAATGAGAATATTTCTATCTTCAATTTTGATATCTTTAGATTCTTAAAGAAAGATTTATGAAGTCTTGGACGTTGAATTTGCAATTGCGGTAAGTTACTCTTGTTAGTTCTAACTAGTGGGATGGATTTTCAAGAAAAGATTGATATTGCAATTGCGGTCATTGTAGAGAATTTCCCAGTCTCGATCTCTAACCACTTCTTTTGAATATTTCCAAAAGAAAAACGAAACTACTACTTTTCAAATGCGCCCGCTGGAAATTGGAATGGAGAGGGACTTTGACTTCCACTAATAAAATAATTAACTTTATAAATACTTTCCCTTTTTGTTCCAATGTGGAGTATGCTAAGCTTATGCTCTAGTTTTGGTTGTTCATTTTGAGACAATTAATCATTATTATTCTCATTACAATATGTATACTCTATTTACCTAAAATATTTAAGAATTCTATAAATTAATTATCAAAAACACTTTTGGTAATTACTTATAGATACAAATTGTCTAAGATATTTTTGGTTCAATTGCATAAAATTCATTTCTTAACTCTTTAAACTCAAGCAAATCTTACATTATATAAACAATATTGAAAATTTTTTAAAATTATAGCTTTTCATTTAAAAGGGGTTATAAAATCAATAATGAAGAAAGAAAGCTCTTATAGTGACAATGAGAACACAATTTGTTGTTACGGTTAGAGAATACGATACCAAATTTTTTGGATATAATGAGAAAACTTAAAGATGAAATTCATCAAGATTTAAATTTGATGAAAAAAAAAGATTCATATTTTACTAAACTGACTTAGTTATATTTGTAAGAATTATTAATTTATAATATTTTCGGGACTATAGATTTATATAAGAGTTTTTTTATTATCTTATTAATTTTATTAAAATTGCTAATACAAGTTGGAACCAAACAAAAATATTATTGTATAAAAATTATTAATTTATTGAGTATTAATTTATAGAGATTTTACTATATCTCTAAGATGTTATTAGGGTGTCAGGTGCAAAGAATATTAGTTTATCTTTCTTTTCTTTTGAGTGTGTTTCTTTGGCTGATTCATCTATTTAATGATATCACATTCTCTTTGATTGATTGTAAGAGATTTTAGAAGTCACAATAGGACAAATTAAAATTTAATTATCTAACTTACTCTATAATTTAAGTTTTTTAATAAAAAGAAAATATTTTGGAGGGAGGATTTTGGTGTAGTTAATTTTTTTTTAAAATAAAATAATAAAAACATTAGCGAGGAAAAAATATCAAGTTAATTACTTTTATGGGACAAATCCTAAATAAAAAGAAATAAATGGTTGAGTTGGTTTTAGAATTGAAAATTCCTAATCTTTAAAAATTAGATTAATTTCGATGAGCTCCATAAATTAATCTACCAATTCAATTAAAAAATCTTACAATTGAGCATGTATATAATTCTTAATCAAATTGCATGAATTATATAAGACATCACCAACAATAAATTTCATATAACAATTAAGCATTAATTATATACAATTGAAATTATATAATTCACTATTAATTTAATTAAGTCAATAGATAACTTTTTCAATGTTAGTTATTTGACTTTTAGTCTAAAAAAACAAGTTAGTTATATGGAATTTTTATTTTTGTGCATGCGAGAGACAATTTGGATAAAGGTTGTTTTAAAAATTTTATTTTAAAAAAGGCATTTCATGTCACATGAGATGAAATATACTTTTTATGAAGTGAAACATCCATTGACATTTTTTATTTTTTTCATTGAAAAATCATATTTTGATTTAATATCTCTATTATAATTGCAGGGATCATTTGAAGATATTGAGTGAAGATTTGGGTTAAAACGTTTTTTTAAAAATAAAATCAATACCTTATGCCACAATTAATAAATATAGGGCAAAAGTTTCATTTCTGAAAATGTGGGAATAATATTCAGATTTAAAAAAAGAAAGAAAAGAAAGGAAAATTTAAATATTCGAATTATCATTTTTTTTTTTTTGAGGAATGCTATACCTTCATTTGGAAGGGGAGAATAGTCTATTTATTCCTTCAAGATTGTGGTCAGTAATGTTGTAATCCTTAATGCCATTTCTCTTATCTTTAAAATCTAACACTCCTTTTCAGTTAAAGTTTTGACTAAAAACTAGCCATAAGGATAATTTGTGTCTGACCATAAAGTCTTGAGACAATTTAACAAGTAAATTAATTTGAGCATCGTAGAAAACATTAGAAACTACTCCATTATAGCTGCCAAGATTATATGGAAATGAAGGGTTACTGCCTGAGGCAAACCAGCCTAGACTCTATATGGAAAGGAATATAGCAGAGTCTTGCCATCGTTGAGGCTTTCATTTTGGTTGATCAAATCACCAGCTTTCCCAGGTTTCAAGAAAAGACATGGGATTAAAGTGTAAAAGTAGATGGATGACATCAACCCCACGGCAAATGCCGAGGAAAACATTTATCTTAATTATTGTACAAGTTCAAAATAGACAATTGGTGCAATTTAAAATTCTTCATGCAACTTTATTTTCATTAGACATAGAATGAACATTAAATTAAAATTTTCTCCCTTGAATAAGGCAAAGAGAGAGAGAGAGATGTACATATTAGGAGTGGAATCAGGGAAGGTTATTTTCAAATGTGGAGTATAGAGAGGTAAGGGAAGGAAGATAATAAGATAGTTGCTTGGGTAAAGGAAGAAGAGTAGTTTGCATAGAGATGTATAAATGTAGTATTGTTAATAGGAAAAATTAGGATCAAGTTAATATATTGCACTATGACATAGATTATAAATATGAGAGTGAGAGAGGAGAGAGAGTAAAGACAAAGTTTGTGGATAACACACACAAATGTATATATATGAAATGGCAAGTACAATATTCTTAATAGTGAGAATAAAAGGAAAAGGTTATGGAATTGAACAAGGGAAAAATGATATGATATTTTTAAAATTTTAAATAATTATTTTTAAAGATGTGTTTAACATGTGTAAAATTATTAAGATTAATTCCATTAAACGCACGAATCTTATGTTAAAAAAACACAATGACCTTCACCATTTTACATGTGTGGAGTAGAGAAAGATAAGGAATTAGGTTCCAATTGTTTGATGGAGATGTGAGCTAATACGAAAGGGGTGTGACAAATATATAAGGGTCAATTTGGTTGGGGATTTGGAGGGGAGGGGAGAGATTTTTTTTTTAAAAAAAAAATTCTTATTTGGTTCACTTTTTTTGGAAGGGATGAAAAGGAAAATTTGGTATTACATCCCTCCCCGCCCCCTCTCTCCCCTCATTTCCTTCACTTCCAAAAGTGGGGGGTTCGAAGGGGAGGAAAAATAAAAGTCTTATATTTATAAAATTATTCTTGTTACGTTGGAATAATTTCACTTTTTTTCTATTAGTTTTCTTCTTCAACTTCATCTTCCAC
The DNA here is from genome assembly GCA_019593545.1 of Apocynum venetum. Lineage (NCBI taxonomy): Eukaryota > Viridiplantae > Streptophyta > Magnoliopsida > Gentianales > Apocynaceae > Apocynum > Apocynum venetum. Next base: position 3,791,515 of record SRSM01000149.1, read on the forward strand.
TTATTTTCTCTTTTTCTAATATTTACTAAGTCTTCCCACCTACTAAACAATGTTATATTTATGGAAAATAAATTTATCAAAAAAATTAAACAAAGAAAGAATGATCAATATGGAGGATATAATAGTCAATTCAATTATATTTTCCGTCCCCTCTCCTAACAAACCAAATAAGAAAATTGTATCTTCTTTCCCTCTCGTTCCTTCCTATATATCCAAATCAAAAAGGGTAAAATTATTTTACCTCCATTCCTTCCCATCCTCTCTCCACTTTTGAATCAAACACTACATAAGGGAATTTGCAAAGAGGTGAGATAGGAAAATGATTATCATTAGAGAGAGAGAGAGATCAAGAATAGAGTAAGAGGGTTATGGGGAGAAGTTTTAAATATGGACTAGAGGGTTGGAAGAAAATAAGGAAAGTGATTTCTAAATGAGTACGAGAAATGAGCATTTGTAATCAGGTAGGGTGGACCAAAATAATAAGTGACAACAAGGAAAAATGTCTTGTTTAGTCTCTTATCTACACACTTTTGCCCAATGTGGTGCAAATTCTTTTCAGTTGACATTTTTTGTCTCACATCTTTTCAGATATCACCCAATGTAGTTATTCTGATGAAATTAATGTCGAAATCCAGTAAGCATTAAACATAAAGAACCACATTGGGAAATATATCAAAAGACGTAGGGCTAAAAATGTCAATTGAAAGAATTGAGACCAAATTGAAAATTCATAAACCGTTTAAAAAAGAATTGTTGATTTATTGGCCATTAACTTGATCAAATTAAAGAACTTAAGAACCATTGGAAAACAATCAATGGAATTTCTATAACTCCAATTCACATAGCTACTATGGGACATAACATCATAGCCCCAAAAAGGGAAAGTTAGAGCCCTAAAGAGAACATCCCAAGATAGGTAGTAGTTAAGCCCCAACATAGGGAGTAGATAGGGCAGAGCCGAGAAAGAACAAAAACAATATTGGAAAAATATAAGTTTCTTCTATATAAGTGCAAGCATATAAAAATAAATCAAATTAAAAGTAGAAATGGAGCAAAGGCACCTGATTAGTCGCTGATAGAGTTGGAGTTCAAGATGAGGCATTCATCTTCTCGCTGGAAGCTTCAGAAGGTCACAAAAACCACAATACCAAGTATGTAAATATTCGACCCAATGAGTTATTTTATTAGGGTTGGTTTATTTTATTTATTAGGCCCACAATTATTTTATTAGGGTTGCTTTTATTTTGTAAGGATTAGGGTATAAATATCTAGTTATAAGACTAATCCTATTTCACCATTTTATTTTACGTTATTTTATCTAGAGACAACTTCTGAAGAAACATAGAAGGCAGCTAGACAAAGTAATTTTTCTGAGAACCACTCAACCCTAGGTAAGGTCAATCTCATGTAACTTTATAACTTCAGTGATTTTTTAAAGGTATATTATGAATTTAATTTGAGGATTTTATGAATAGGTGAGAACAATTCTTTCGTAGACTATCTAAGTTATGAAGAATTATTTGATTGAGGTAATTAATTTTGATATCTCTGATTTTATTGAAAAGTATCTCTCAAAAATTGTGATTTTATTTATTTGATTATTTTTGTATATAAATTATGGAATGAGTTTGAGTAATTTATGTTTTGAAAATTTATTCATATATTGCGACTTGATTTTATACTGAAAATATGAATGATTTTTGTAGAACTCACGAGACATAATTTGAAATTGGTAGGAACATGTTCCAGCTTTTGATTTGATTTCGTTGATTCGAATAAAAAAATATTTGTTATTTGACCGTCCTAGCTAGAGTATTGTTGGGTCTGATGTCAGAGTTTGAGACCAATAGATGTTATCGTCGAATGAGTTCTTTGAAATTGCTTGATGAATATTTGATTGATTTATATATTTAAATCACATTTTTCATGAATAATGGAAAAAAAAATTCAGTTTCATGTTTATTCTTTGATTTTCTACAATAATATTTTTATAGGAAAAGTTCTATTTTTGTCCATAAAAATTCTGCACAATTTGCTTTATTTTCTGCACAATTTATCTATTTTTCTGTAGAGTTTTTCTATGGAGAAAAGTTCTATTTTTATTTCAGAAAAATTCTGCACAGCTTTTCTTTACTATCTGCACACTTCGTCTATTTTTCTGCATAGTTTTACTATTAAGAAGAGCTATATTTTCGTCCAGAAAAATTCTGCACAGCTTTATTTATTATATGTTCTCTTTTACAGTAAAATTCTGTAGCTTTTATATCAAATTTACTGTACAGTTTTTTTACCGCAATATTTTTTAATAGTTTCTAATAATTTTTTAGCAATAATTTCATCAATTTTTGCACTATTTTCATGCAATGTATTTTTACACAGCTTTTGTATAATATTTTTACAACATTTTTGTGTAATATTTCAACAATTCTCTAAAGAGTAAATATTAATTTTTTCCGAAGTTTTATTTATTCTCTTTAAAAATGATAAAAGAAAATGGTTTCTTTTATTTATACACATAATATTTTATTAAGATACTTATAAGAACTTTGTATTTAAGTTTTATATGTCTATTTGAATTAGATAAGATTTTAAGAATCATATATATATATATATATATATATATATAATAATTCGTTCTTTAGAGGTATCATATCTATTCACTGAGCTCGTGTATTCTCATTATTTTATTATCTTATGTTTTCAGATAATGAGACTAGATTTGAAAAATATGAAAAGGACATTTGGTAAATTAAGACTTTGACCATGTTCTAATAGATTATCGATTTTTGAACTTTTGTCATTGGAAGATTTGATAGTTATTTATTTATTACATTTTATTAGACTTGCTTTTGGACTTTAGTTATTTTCTTGAATGATTTTGATTGATCTAAGGATATTTTTATTTATTTGAGTAAATAGTTTTTATTTCATGGGTTATGGTATAATTTGAAAGTCTTTATAGTCTTGTGATTATGGAGAATACTTCATGGTCAAGGCGTGTGGCATCCCGATTTCTGGGTGTGACAAAGTAATTATATGGATCTAACTTTTATAGCTATCTTAGGCGGCAGTTGTACCTTGAATCCAAGTGCAAAATAGTCGAATTAGCTTTAAATCCTATGCTTTCCTTTAGTATTTGCCACCGATTGCACTTGGTCCAACCTTTCTGATTGCATCTCTTTTCCTCAATTCACCATCACATATTCCAAATCTCTCTCAACCCTATCTCAGTTTTCTCAATCCTTCATATTTTATATTGGATATTAATAACATTATGATTGACAATTTTAGTCCCACGTCTTTTTAGATATTATTTAATGTGATTCTTCGTGATTAATGATTATTAGATTCTAGTATCAATTTCATTGACTAGATTGGATGATATTTGAAAAAATGTGAACTAAAAATATCAATTAGAAATATATGGTTCCACATTGGACAAAAGGTGTATGGATGAGGAACTATAAAGGGCATTTTTCCTTACAATAATAAAGAGAAGAGGCAATGTAGATGAAAGATAAGAATGAGAATAAATAATGGTTGGAGGAAGAATGATTTAAGAGGGAAGAAAGATACTTGGTACTCTTGGGTAGAAAGGGAAATATATGATTTGCAAAGAGTTGCAAGCGAAATATTCGTATAGATAGTAATAATGGGAAAATAAGTGATGGAAAAATATAATAAGAATAATCATTGTTGTTTAAAAATAAAGGACAATTAATCAATTTGGTCCCTGCATTATTATTTTTTTGCCAAAGTGGGATCTAAATTTTATTTTTAATCAAAATGGTGTATGCTTTTTTTTCTTCTACCAAATTGATCATTTAACAGAAAATCTAATGGTTCCATCAAAATCGAAGAGTGCTATCATTTTTTAAAGTTTAACTTTTTGGCAAAATTGGTCCTTTAAGTTTAACTTTTTGCCCATATTGATCCCTTTTTTTGCCCATTTTGATCACCTAAATTTAATTTTTATGGTAAACTAAATCCTTCCATAAAAAAATAGGCCAAAAATCGGTAAAAATATTGCGTGACTTGCAAATGTAAACCTTTTTAAGTTAAAATTAAAATTACTATTAATCTAATTTCATTTTTTTTATTTTCTCTCTTTCTTTCCTTTCCTATATATATATATATATATATATATATATATATATATATATAAAACCCAAGAACTTCAATCTCTTGTAGTCTAATCTACCAATTGTACGATATGTTTAAGGAAGAAGGGTGGAAGTGAAAAGGGGATAAAAAAAAGAAGAAAAGAGAGAGAGAGATAAATGAGATCATTAAACATATCATACAATTGTCACTAGGAGATTCAAGTTCTTATGTTTATTTTGTATAGGAATTGGAGGAATGAGTGAAGATATATAAAAAAATAAAGATAAATGAAATTAGGATAATAGTAATTTTTCATTTTTGAATTTTAAAAATTTGTCACATGCAAGTCACATCATATTTTTGTCAGATTTTGACTTATTTTTTGTCGAAGATGACCATAAAAAATAAATTTAGAGGATCCCATTTTGGAAAAAAAAGGGACAATCTAGCCATAAAGTTAAATTGAAGGGACCAATTTGGACAAAAATTAAACTTTAAGGGACTATTTTGACTAATTATCAATATCATTTAGGAATTTATATAAAAAGAAGATATTTTTATTCAGTTTTGACAAAAGCTATTAGATTTTATGTTAAATGATCACTTTGGAAGAAAAAAAATACACCAGTTTAGTTGAAAATAAACTTTATATCCCACTTTGATAAAAAAAATAACATGATATTTAAATACAACATTCCTCTCAATTTTTACAGCACACTTAATAGTATATTTTACTGAAATACACTGAATATTCATTTTTGACTGTGTAAAAATTAAGAAAGTTAATTAGTTATATAATTTTTTAAAATTAAATTAAAGAAGTTATTAATGAAATTTTAAATAAAAAATATATTTATTTTAAAAAATAGAGATTCAATTTTAAATAAATTGAAAGTATATTCAATTTCAAACTCGAGTATTACACTGGAATTATTCTTATTTTAAACAACAATGATTATTCTTATTATACTTACCGTCACTTATTTTCCCTAATTTAGTCGGAATTTGCATGTAAGCAGCATATGGAAATGGGAATTTATGTTCCAACGGATTCATTCAATGAATTTTTCTGGCCACAAATTGGTTGATTTTCGGTGAAACGGACTAAGTTGACTGGTCGAAAAACATGAATCGAAAAAGTTAAGAAAAATCATAAGAGATGGATCTGCTCCACCACCCATGGGCGGAGGAGGCTACGGAGGCAGCAGCGATAGTGGAGATCGTATAGATGCTAGGTGGTGAAGATTATGGTGGCAGAGATGGTGGCTATGGAGGAGGTGGCGGAGGATATGGTGGTGGTGGCAGCGGGGGAGGAGGAGCATATAATAAGGTGGCGATAGACGTTGGAAAATATGGCGTCTCTGGGTTCCACGGCGCCGGACCATCATCTTCCACCGTTTCAACCTGAACTTCTGCAACAGCTTCAGACTTCAAGATTAGGGCGGCTTATCGCAGTGCCAGTGGTGGTCGTTGGTCACAATATTAGGGTTTCAAGATTGAAGAAGAAGCGAAGGAAGAAGAAAGAAGAGAAAAAGGAAAAAAAAAAAAGGTGCTTTGCGTTTTTTGTGTGCTGGATTGCTGCGGATAATGGTGTGCCTTTTTGGTATGTTCTGCAACTTTGTGTGCTCTGCATTGTTCGCTTCAGCTGATGGCTGTTTGGTTGAATCGGTGCTGGCTACTTGTTTAATTGTGCTGGTTTTGATTTTGCTCTTTGTTATCTGTAATTTATTGTTGACTTTAGCGTTGTTCTATTGGTGTTTAGGAGTCGGATTATCCTTTTTATCTTCAGCTTGCTTGTTCTGTTTTCTTAGTTAGCTTTGACGGTGCCACCATCATTCAGTTGTAGTGGAACTTTGATTCCCTTTGAATTTTTACTAAAAATATTCTGCCGTTCAAAAAAAGAAAAAAAGAAAAAATTGGGGAAGTTTGTTTTTGGAATAGTAATATGCACTAAATTAGAAACTAAGATTGGAAAATGATTAAGTTAAGATTGGATACTAAAAGGTACCAGTTTCCTTCGCCCTTAAAAAATAAATTGCCTGATTGGCATGTGCTTTTTTCGGCGATAACATTCAGATTAAAAACAAAAAAAAAAGGAAGACCTTTGTTGAAGTCGTGAGATGTCAGAGGAAGACCTTGAATGCTTTAGTTTACTAATTACTATACCTTCATTTTGGAAAGGAAGAACAGCCTATTTATTCTTTCAAGATTGTAGTCAATAATGTTGTAATCCTTAGTCTTTTTTCTAATCTTTATAGTCCAACACTCCTTTTCGGGGAGAGTTTCAACTAAAATCCAGGCATAAGCATAATTTAGCCTCATATGTAACGAGCATTAGCCCTAACAATTGTATAAAATGATTAGAAAGTGATGGCTTTGTGTCTGACCAGAAGGATGTGGTTGAGACATTTTGACCACTTGTAAACTAATTGAGCATCATTCAAAACATTAAAAACTACATCAATACTGACCAAGATTATATGGTAATAAAGGGTTACTACCTTAGGCAATCCAGCCTACACTTCATATGGAAAGAAATATACCAGATACCAGAAATAGAAAGGATTATGCTCACTAAATGAAATTACCATCACAATTCTTGGTGCATGACAACAGAAAACAACATCAGATAATGTTCTTGAGTTCCCAATTTACTAGTCTTGCATTGCAAAAACATTTTATTGCAGTTGTAATTTTTCTGTTCCCCTTTGTCTATAATGCATTCTTGTCTAGTTTCATTGAAGAAGACTTCATTTAATACCTACATATTCACTCAATGTTATTTTTATTTTTTCCATGCCATATTTGGAGGACTCAATCAAGTACCTTCTGAAACTTTCACTAAAGAAATAACTAGAAGTTCAACACTATTACATTTTATGTTGCTGGCTGGAGGAAATTGTAGGCGTTGTTTTGCCTTTCTTTGAAAAAAAATAATTTTGATTTAATATCTCTGTTATAATGGCAGGGTTCGTTTGAAGAAAGGGGTAGAAGTTTATTTATTTATTTATTTTATAAAATCAATACCTTATGCCACAATTAATAAATGCAGGGCAAAAGTGTCTCAGTTGAAGAAAATTAATTGGATAACATTCAGATTTTTTTTTTCTAAAGAAAGGAAAATTTAAATATTCATTTCCATACTTTTGTTGAAGACGGGGATGTATAGATGAAGACCTTGAATGTTTTAGTTTAGTATACCTTCATTTTGGAAAGGGTGAATTGAGCATCATAAAAAACATTAAAAACTTGGATTGTAAATTAATTGAGCAGCATTACTGACCAAGATCATGCTTGGAGAATGACAAGCAGCAAACTGCATTAGATGATGCTTCTTGACTTCACTATTCACTAGGCTTGCATAGCAAAGAACATTTTATTGCAGTTGTAGTTTTTCTGTTTCCCTTTGTCTATAATGCATTCTTGTCCAGTTTTGTTGAACAAGACTTCATTTAACATCTACCAATTAACTCAATGCTATTTTCATTCTTTCCCTGTCCTATTTGGTGGACCCAATCGAAGTTCCTTCTGATACTAATGAAACTTTCACTAAAGGAATAATTTCAAGTTCAACACTATGATATGTATCTTTTCTATGTTGCCCCCAAGTCTGTCTTACTTACTCCCTCTGTCTCACTAATATAGATTTGTTTTCTTTTTTCATCAATCTCAAATTATAGTTCAATTTCTTTATTAAAGGCGTTATTTAATTTTTAATTACCTAAAATAGTCTTACTTAACACACTTTGTTAGCATAAAACTTATTTAAAAATTATTGAAATAATACGCGATAAATTAAATATTTTATTTTCTAAAGATAAATGCACAATTTTTCATATACTTTAAACTAAATTTGAATAATTTTTTACACATTTAAATTGGATCAAATTTTAAATGAAAAGAACTTAGGAAATATTTTATAATTTCAACAACATTAAAAATTTTAATTGTCATTTTTAATTGTCTATCTCAGTGGGAGAGTTTTAACTGATATGTTGAGCAGCTTTCTTCATAAGGCAGGACAATGGCCTTTCAGAAGCAGGTCACACAAGCACATTTTCACAAATTTGATACATATATAGTAGAATGTTATCTCATTTCACTCCTCTATCTTGCCTCTGGCATTGTCAATGCCAGATTCGTACTATTTTCGTGGTTCGGTCTTTTCTCACTTGATTTACCGAGGTCAGGTGAACTAGATTCCATATAGAAACCAGGATTCTTTGGTTGAGGCAATAGAACACCCTCAATGCGTAACATGAATACTACTGTTGCCACTGTTGGCCGGTCATCGGGGAGTTTTGGACACATAACAGTCCTACCTGAATGCATCAAAAGAATCCTTCAAACATTCATCCATTAGCTGCAAAGCCTTATCTTCATTCCACAATAGCCATGCCTGAAAGTTTCAAGACATTTGGTCAATGCTATGGAAATAAAGACGTGATAAAAGAGGAAACAGTCAAAACTGCATTAGTTTTCATACATGTCCCAAAAGACTCTGATGCTGATCTGAATAATCACGTATTCTGTTCTTTCTACCACTCGCTAGCTCCAGCAAGAGATCACCAAGACTGAAGACATCGGCTTTCACAGAATATTTCCTATTAAAAGCATACTCAGGTGACAAGTAGCCAGTACATGAAACCCCAAGATTCTAAGTACGGAAAGTTTATGTTTCAATCATCAAAAGTTGACAAAACTTACTATGTTCCAATTATTCTCTTTGTTTTGCCTTCTATTTCATCTCTTCCAAAAGTTTTGGCGATGCCAAAGTCTGAAATTTTTGGTTTTAATTCACCATCCAGCTAAACATTGCTCTGACTTGAGATTCCTATGAATTATTCTTAGTCTGGAGTCTTGGTGAAGATAGAGAAGTCCCCTTTGCTATTCCCATAGCAATTTCAAATCGATTTTTTCCAGGAAAGCAATCTGCTCCTTTGCTGCTCTGCATGTACAAAGTCATATGCTTGATTAGATTGATATTGTACTTATCTAATTTCTTGGTTTCACTCTTAGCTGATAAATTAACGAGAAAATCATACCAAAAATAAAGTATTCCAAGCTCCCTTTCGACATATATTCATAAATCAACATCCTCTCTTCTCCATCAAGACAGCAGTCAAGATTCCTGTGTTTAAGTTTGGAAATCAGGATCACTTCATTCTTGAACTCTTCAAGACCTTGGCCAGAATTCTTAGAGAGCTTCTTCACAGCTATTTCTTGCCCATTTGACAGTTGACCCTGCAACATTTTAATTTGGGAGATCTGGATGATATTATTCAGTTCAAAACAACATAGTAAGCAAAGGTACCATGTAGACAGGTAAAGCGAAATTTTCAGTAATAGAAAGAACAACATCTAGTTGAAAAACTGGCAGTTCTATGTCATCTTGGCCTGTTTCCAATCCTGTAACTGTGATATTAGTCATGAGAAAGTATGTCAGGAACCATGAGTACCTAATGACTGGAATCAATCAAAACGATTATGAATCCAAGAATGAAAAGCCTAAATAACATACAAACTTTTACACTAAGAAAACTTACAAAACTTCTATTTCAAGAAATATTATATCTAACTTGTCAAATGATAGCAATGGTGTCAAGTATCCTTACAGTTTTTCTTCTTTCTTTGCTGAAATAAGTAGCACGTGCCAATGCCAAGTGCAATTGCCACGCAAGGAATTATTGATGCAGTTATAGTTAGCAGCAGTCTTTTCTTCTTCCGAGTTGCTATAGAACGAGGCTCAAGTTATTTCACTTTCATGTCGAAAGTAATCTAGTTACCTAGTTCTGAAGCTGGCAAACGCAAACAAAGATCTTGTTCACAGTCCTCGAAAATGAATTCTCGAAGATCAATTAGATCACAAAAACACATCAAACAACCACTACCACCACTTCTAATATCTGAATTCGCAAAAGCAGTGCAATTACACTTCTTCAAGCACTCTCTGTCACACTCTTCAAGAGTCGTGCTTTGATTGAGCTGAAATTCCAGGAGGTCAGGAAACTTCTAACCACCAAGTTTCCAGAATCCAAGAGGTGAGCAACTGATCCTTCAGCTTAAACTTGAAGAATTCGTCAACCAGACAATTTGTTCCGTTCCATTAAGCAGAACAAGATTTCCATCAGCCATCATTTTTAAAACTCTATCAGAGCCTGTTATTGGACTTTCTCTGTTACCAACCCAAACAATTATCTGAGGAGAATTCTTATCCCATATTCCCAGGTAACGATTGGTGCTGCTGGAATCAACAGGACAAAAGAAGTCAAGTTCAAATCTCTGACCGGAAGAAACCAGAGTCTTGCCATCGTTAAGGGTCTCATTTTGGATTTGGGAGGGAGTTTGGGGAATTTTCTTTTTAATTATTTCTTCACGAAGAGAAAAGTGAATTTTCTATGTTACCCTTGGAACAGAAGCTAATATAATAAAACATCTATAAATTAATAATGTTAGGATAGTGGAATTTTATTAATTTAGATATGTATTAATTAATAAATAAATTAATAATTTATTAATATAAATAGTATTTCTCAATTTAGTGAATATTTTTTTATTTAATCCATTAAACTAAGTATATCCTATTTACCTAAAATATTTTTAAAAGTTGATAAGTTAATTACCGAAAACATTTTTGAAAATTGTTTAAAAATACAAATTATCTAATATATTTTTTGTTTCTCCCTTAAGTTGCAAATTGGCTAAAATTGTTTAAGCAAACCTTAAGCTCAATCAAGTATTTCCCTATATAAGCATCACAAGAAAAATCATACTCAATAATGACTTCTTGTCTAAAAAACATTTTCAAATCAATCATGACCAATCAAATAGATAAAATATTATGTGATTATAAGAAATATTACTCACAAGCACTCAGAAATATCTAAAACAATGACTTGATAAAAATATCATTTAAAAATTAATCAAAATGCAATATCAAACACTCTCAAACGAATAAAGTTATAAATAAAATTCATCTGCATTTAAACTTTATGGAAAAAAAAACAAACATCAATAGATTCATGTTTTACTAAGTTATCATTTTGTAATTTTAAAGAATTATTAATTTATGATATTGACCGGACCATCAATTTATATAAGAGTTTTTCTAAAAATTAAATTGTCTTATTAATTTATTAAAATTTATAATTTTTTAAATTGACTAGAGTTGGAACTAGATGAAAATATTATTTTAAATAGGTTATTAATTTATGAAAGTTTTACTGTATTGACTTCTCCATTTGATCGACTGAAAATTCTGAAATTTTCGTCAAAAATATCAAAATTGCAACTCAATTTTATGTTGAGTATCAAAATTACTAAAAAAATTATTAGATACCACATTTACAAAATGTAAATACATTAAATACCTACAATCCCAATTACTCTTTCAAATGCCCCGTTAGAAATGTAAATATGTTATGCTCATGCATTTGGCTTCAATTGGAGAGACTTGGACTTCCATTAACAAAAATGATTAACTTAACAAATACTTTCTATGTTCCAAAATAATTCGGTATTGGTATTTTCTATTTGTTGTAATTATACATTTCATCAAATTTTAGAATATTTTAACAATTTATTTGTAATATTATCATTATTTATTCGTATATTTTATCTTACATACAAGACATTATTTTTTCTTCATCTCTTTATTATTTTTCTCTTATTCTCAAAATAAAATCTTTATCTAATTATTCTCAATTTCTTATTTCCAATTATTATTTGGATAAAAAAATGCCACATGCACCTACACTATCACAAATTTTGGTATTAACAAAGTATCAAAAGATGTACTTTCATAATCCATAGATAGTTAAATGCTAACTAGAGACCTGCATCACATGGGGGCATTTATGTCATTATCTTAAAACCATTTAATGAAACTCATTTCATCATTTACGAAAAAAAAAAAAACAAGAGGAAACCCATGTGATGGAATAAAATCAATCCTTCCCGCCCCGTTTTTTCACCTTTTGCGTTCAATTTTTTTTCATCTAGGTTTTGCACACTAAGTGTTAAGAAGTTCAAATCCTAACCTTCCATCCAAAATCCTGTTATTTTACTATTTTGCCCATCGTATGCAAATCACCGACTTTTTGTGGTGTACTTTTCATTTCATAAAACCAATAGAAACTTCACAAAAAAATGCTATAAATTTCTCCTCCTTTTTTCATTTCCTTTTTCCTTCATCTACTTCTTAGGGATGGTTATACGTTTTTTGTTCCAAAATTTTAGTTTTTTGGTTTTTTTAAACCAAATTTCCTCAAAAACCGAAAACTAAATTATTTTGGTTCGATCCAAAATTGAAATTTCGCTAGAAAAAAAATCCTTTAAAGCTTTAATAAAAACTATCAATCATTTGAAAAACTAGTTGGGAGTTCCAATCTTCAACAAATGAGCTAATAATCATATAATATTATTCAAGATTTCAAAAGTTTCAAGTTCCAAATAGCATCACAAATGGACAACTTTCTCTCTCTCTAACCTCTCTTCTCTAGACAGAGCTCTGCATCTGTGATTTTGCAACATCTCCAGCCAAATTAAAGCTCCGACTTTTATCGGAGTTTTGGTCTTGACTGGATCTCTTTCTTTTTTTATTTAAGTATTTTTAATTTTTATTTAATAATTCTGAACATCTCTTTCTTTATGAGAGATTTTCTTTTGCTCTTGATAATTCAAGAGCTTATTCTTATTTTTCTCATCTTGTTAGCAATTCTTCGAACACAAGATGAGAGCGAGTTCATGTTCTACAGGAAACACAAAGCACATATATATGGCTAATGGAATTAGTGTTGAAAATGGGTATGATTATGTAAGGCCAATATCTTTCATTTCAGATCTATATACTTAATAGATCTTTCATTTAGCTGTCGTGGAAGTAAAACTGTTCATTTGTCTCTTTGTCTTTCACTTAAAATGACAACAATGTTAAGATTTGTAAGTGTCTTATATAATTTTTTTTGACTATTATAGTTAAATCATCTTATGTTATTTCCTCAAATGTAATTTTGGATTTTATTGTCAATTTATTTTAATGGAAATTTTCTTTTATTCTTTTTAAAAATAGCATTACAAATGAAGAAAAATATTTTCACATTCTTCTAAGTTCCAAATTGTCAAAGACATATCTCTTTTGTGTTGTGTTAATAAAATAAGTTATCTTATTATTATTATTTTTTTCATAAAAATGAATTATATTAATTTTTAATTGTATATATAATTTTGGTTTTTTTTCCTATCGATAGGGTTCTTCAATCTCTAAATCGAAAAATAAACCAAATCGAAAATAAAAAAACTAGACCAAATTTGAAAAAAGAGTTCCCTTCAATCCGGTATTTCGGTTAAAAGCAAATAGTGAACACAGCTGCTTCTTTCTAATGATGGTAGCCCTACGGTTTGTTCCATTGCAAACAACCGCCGCCAGTAAATTAACCTCCCAATTAATTTATGGTGTTATGTGCTATGTGTTATTTTATATTTTGATACTTGCATACTTAAATACGTTTAATATTTCATTTGACTTTACATATGATATGATGATTAATTATTTTCAACATTCCTATTTATATCTAAATGCAAACTAGATAAAAACAGCTTATTATACATGCCATAATTATATTACCACATTCCAATTTTGTTCAAGAAAATATAATTGTCAATATATATATATATATATATAATGATAAAAAAATTAAGGATTACACTTAGAAGAACTTGCAAAGTAAAAGATCACTAAAATACAAATATAAAAAATTATCCAACAAAAATAAAAAACTATGAATTGGTGTAGGCTAAATAAAAGACATAAAATTTTCTCCCCTCAAATTGGACAAAGAGAGAGATGTAAATATTAGGAGAAGATTGAGGGAAGGTTATTTTCAAATGTGGACTATAGAGAGAGGCAAGGTGTTTTTTTTCTTCTTTTTTTCGTTTTTTTTTCTTCTTGATAGATGACAGAGACAAAGTGTTGATGGAAATAAGAAGGTGAAAGACAGAATGTGTAGATGCGGAAGTAAAATAAGGATAATAAATATATATATATTTTTTTAAACGGTAAGGATAATAATCTTAATAGTGAGTATAAAGGGAAAATGTTATGGAAAGGAACAAGGGAAAAAAAAATATTTGTTATTTCTTAATAATTAAAATAAAATTTTTTAAAGCTATATTTAATATGTGAAAAATTATTAGGATTAATTCATTAAGGTAAAATAACTTTTTCTTTAAAAAGTATTACCTTTTAAGGTTTCCAATGTTAGTTAATTATTTGAATTTTTTATTTTGTGCATGCGAAGGACAATTTGTAACAATTACCTTATAAACTTTTTTTTTTTCTTTCTTCTATATAAAACAGTTACCTTTGTTCTTCTTCTCAATTATTATAATTGATGGGACTTCTCTTACTAATAGAAATAAACAAATAATTACAATGAATTTTCTTAATTTCTTTTAGAATAAAGTACGGGGAATAATTATTTTACGTAAAGTCATTATTTGATCTAATTATCTAAACTACTTATAAATTTAAAGTAAAAATGAATTATAAATAAATTTTTAAAATAAAAACTTTATCAAAGTTAGTAAAGAACATTAGAGAAAATAATCTTAATTAATGTAAACTTTAGTGGTAAACTCCTTATTTGGTCAAATTATCTAAAATACTTAAAAAATTAATGTAAAAAATAAATTGTAAAGATATTTTAAAAAATAATCAAAATTAGTAAACAACTTATATATGAAATATATAGTTTGTTTTTTTTTCCTTTTTTTTGAAGGCCAATTTTATTTGTTGAATGAGAAAGTCTCCCAAATTGAATAAATTTAAATGGACATAAATTCATTTAAGTCAAAACTATTTATGATACATTTATAGATGATTTAAATGGTTTACGAATATCCATAAACACTCATTACATATTTAATGTTGGTATTTTATGCAACTTTAATGCCCAACTTAAATATGTAATTTTTTCATCCTAAGAAAAAAAAGATCTACTTTTAAAAAAATGCTTTTTTTTAAAAAAAATACATCTTTAAATTGGGCATTAAACTAGCACTTTTTTTAATTGTTACATATTTAAGTAAAAATGCAACTTTAATGCCCAACTTAAAGATGTAATTTTTTTTCTCCTAAAAAAATAGATGTATTTTTTTTTTAAAAAAAAATGTAAGGTCCATTAAAAAAAGGAAATTATTGAAAGAGAAAAAAAATGAAATTTCTCTTTCTCTTTTTGTCTGCTTCTTCTTCTTATTCAAAATAGAAAATGCAACTTTAATGCCTAACTTAAAGATGTAATTTTTTTTTTAAAAAAAATACAAGGTCCATTAGAAATATGAAATTTCTTTTTAAAAAAATGCAACTTTAATGCCAAACTTAAAGATGCAAATATTTTCCCCCTAAAAAAAGGATGATCATTTTTTTAAAAAAAAATTATATATTTTTTTAAGGTGAAAAAAAAATTACATCTTTATATTGGACATTAAAGTCGCATTTTTTTTTTTAGTTATGAAACCTTAATGTTAAAAAATAAATGTTTTTGACTTACCTTACCAAAAACTAAATAGTTTTGGGACTAAAATCACAAATTTGCGATAAAAGTGCATTAATAACTAATATAAAAAAGTTAGTGTGTCTTAAAAACTAAAATTAAAAATTATGTATGTTAATTACTAAATTAAAAAAAATTGTGTTAAATATACTAAACTTTTAAGGGTTGACTGAAATGTGCCTTGAAATTTTGGTGATTTACTTATGGTATTTATTGATGGAAGTACGTTAATCACATAAAAAGTTTGGGCATTTTAAAAATTAAAATTAAAGTTTAGATGTCTTAATTACAATACCTAAATAGTTTTTGGGCTAAATATATGCCAATTTGATGGAGAATAATTTGTTTTTTTTATAGTTAGTAACAATCTTCAGAATCTTCACTTAATAACATCAATAGAATAGCCTATTTATTCCTTCAAGATTGTGGTCACTAACGTTGTAGTCCTTGATGTCTTTTTTCTAATCTTTAAACTCCAATGCTGCTTTTCAGTGAGAGACAGCTTCAACTAATTTGACATTCTAGTGTAACAAGCCTTAGCCCTAAATATTGTATCATATGATTGTAAAGTGTTGGTTTTGTGTCTGACCAGAAAGTCTTGAGTCAATTTAACAACTAGTAAATTAATTTGAGCATCATAGAAAACATTAAAAACTGCATCATTACTTACCAAGATTTTAAGGTAATGAAGGGTTACAGCCTGAGGCAAACCAGCCTAGACTTTATATGAAAAGAAATATACCAGAAACCAGTAATAGACAAGGATTATGCTCACTAAACGAAACTACCATCACAATGCTTGGTGCATGATAACATCAAACTTCATCAGACGATGTTTCTTGAGGTCCCATTTCAGTAGGCTTGCATTGCAAAAACATTTTATTGCAGTTGGAGTTTCTCTGTTTCCTTACGTCTATAATGCATTCTTGTCCAGTTTTGTTGAACAAGAATTCATTTAATATCTACATATTCACTCAGTCAAGTACCTTCTGATAGTAATGAAACTTTCAATAAAGGAATAATTACAAGTTCAACACTATTACATTTATCTTTTTATGTTGATGGCTAGAGGAACTTGTAGGCGTTGTGTTGCCAGATTTGGCGCAACTCTTACTTATTTACAGGTCTGATGATCATCTCTACATAAAATTGATACATATATAGTTGAATGCTATATCATTTCAGTCCTCTATCTTGCTTCTGGCAATGTCAATGTCATTTTCAAACTATTTTCGTGGGTCGATCTTTTCTCAATTGCTTTACCAAGTTTAGGTGAACCAGAGTCCATAAAGAAACCAGGATGCTTTGGTTGAGGCAATAGAACACCTTCATTGCTTAACATGACTACCACTGTTGCCATTGTTGGTCTGTCATCAGGGAGTTTCTGGGCACATAACAGTCCCACCTGAATGCATCTTAACATTTGGGATTCATGTTCATCAAACGATTCCTTCAAACATTCATCCATTAGCTGCAAAGCCTTACCATCATTCCACAATAACCATGCCTGAAGTTACAAGAGACATTTGGTCAATGCTACGGGAAAAAAAAAAAGACATTTGTTTAAATAGTCAAGAACTGGATTATTTTTCTTACATGTCCCAAAAGACTGTGATGTTGATCTGAATAATCATGTATCCTGTTCTTTCTGCTACTCACTAGCTCTAGCAAGAGAACGCCAAGACTGAAGACATCCGATTTCACAGAGTATTTCCCATTAAAAGCATACTCAGGTGACATGTAGCCACTACATGAAACCACAAGATTATAAGTATGGAAAATTAATGCTTCAATCATCAATGGTTAGCAAAACTTACTATGTTCCAATTATTCTCTTTGTTTTGCCTTCTATTTGATCTCTTCTGAAAGTTTTGGCAATGCCAAAGTCTGAAATTTTGGGTTTTAGTTCACCATCCAGCAAAACATTGCTCGCCTTGAGGTCCCTATGAATTATTCTTAATCTGGAGTCTTGGTGAAGATAGAGAAGTCCCCTTGCTATTCCCATGGCAATTTCAAATCGATTTTTCCAGGAAAGCATTCTGCTCCTTCGCTGATCTGCATGTACAAAGTTATATGCTTGATAGTACTTATCTAATTTCTTGGTTTCACTCTTAGCTGATAAATTATCAGGAAAATCATACCGAAGATAAAGTAGTCCAAGCTCCTATTTGGCATGTATTCATAGATCAAAATCCTCTCTTCTCCATCAAGACAGCAGCCAAGAAGTCTGACAAGATTTCTGTGTTGAAGTTTGGAAATCAAGATCACTTCATTCTTGAACTCTTCAAGACCTTGGCCAGAATTCTTAGAGAGCCTCTTCACTGCAATTTCTTGTCCATTTGACAGTTGACCCTGCAATATTTTAATTTGGAAGATCAAGATGATATTAGTCAGTTGCAAATAACATTGTAAGCAACAATGGTACCTTGTAGACAGGTCCAAATCCACCCTCTCCGATTCTATTAGGCAAAGAGAAATCTTCAGTGGCAGTATGAACGACATCCAGTTGAAATGCTGGTAAATCTATGTCTTCTTTGCCTGTTTCCAATTCTGTAACAGTAACATTAGTCATGAGAAATTATGAAATGTGAGGAACTACGTTTCTCCTTCTAGCAGTTTAAGTAACTAATGACAACGATTATGAATTTAAGAATGAAAAGCCTATATAAGATAGAAAATTTACACTAACAGAATATACAAATCTTATTTCTTGAATTATTAAATCTAACTTGTCAAATAGAGGAAAGTCTCCTTACTTCTATTCTTCTTTCTTTGCTGAAATATGCAGCAAGTGCCAAGGCCAAGTGCAATTGCCGCGCAAGGTATAATTGATGCAGTTAGAGTTAGCAGCATTCTTTTTTTCTTCCGATTTCCTGTGATAAGAGTCTCAAGTTAATTAACTATCATGTCTAAAGAAAAAATGTATTTGAGTAATCTAGTTACCTAATTCTGAAGCAGTTAAACGCAAATAAAGATCTTGTTTACCGTCCTCGGAAATGAACTCTCCAATATCAATTAGATCGCCAAACCACATCAAACAGCCACTACCACCTCTGCTAATATTTGATTTTGCATAAGCAGTACAATTACACTTCTTCAAGCACTCTCTTTCACATTCTTCAAGAGTCATGCTTTGATTGAGCTGATATTCCAGGAGGTCAGGTAATTTCACATTTCTAACCCTCACAAATCCTTCTCCATTACTGCATTAATGGGATCTTCCTTTTGCATCCGCCATCCCAATTCAGCACATCCCAATCTCTTTGAAATCTTGGAACAAATCCGTCCAAACACTCGCAGCGACTTCTGCTGATTCTACAAATGCCATTAGGACCACACTTTCCATAGTCATCACACATGTCATTAGTGACTGTGTACATGATTGACCATTCTGAACTTCCTTCATTCTGCACGTAGTGTTGGCTCAAGCCTGATTCATTCAAAACAAGCCTAGAAACTGTTGAATTATCAGCCCATTTATAGACATAATACAATTCTTGATTATTATAAACAAAAATAGCCTTTAAAATGGGGTTTGACAGCACATTATCACCGCTAAATCCTACTCCATTCCATAATCCAGAACGGTATATCTTGTCTGATCTCTGACGAATAACAAATTGAGGCAGCCCAAAATTATCTATTCCTTGAGTGAATTCCCCAGGTGAAGGGTCACTCTTATTTTTCCAAGATCTCAAGTACCAATTCTGACCACTACGGAAGTTCCACCCAATCTTCATGCCCGGTAGAAGTGTATCGGTCGGAAAATCAAAGCTCTGCCATATATATCTCTGTATATCCAAATCCTCATTACTTCTAACCACCAAGTTTCCCGAATCCAAGAGCTGAGCAACTGAACCATCAGCTAAAGTTGAAGAATTGGTCGACCAGACAATTTGTCCTGTTCCATTAACCAGAACAAGATTTCCATCAGCCATCATTTTTAAAACTCCGTCAGTGCCTGTTATTTGACTTTCTCTGTTAGCAACCCAAACAACTGTCTGAGGAGAATTCTTGTACCATATTCCCAAGTAACGATTAGTGCTGGTGGAATCAATGGGAGTAAAGAAGCCCAGTACAAATCTCTGACCTGATGAAACCAGAGTCTTGCCATTGATAAGGGTCTCATTTGGGTTGATCAAATCACTAGCTTTCCCAGCTCTCAAGAGAAAACATGAGATCAAAGTGTAAAAGTAGATAGATGATATTAACCCCATGGCAAACGCCTAAGAAAAGTGAGAATATTTCTATCTTCAATTTTGATATCTTTAGATTCTTAAGAAAGATTTATGAAGTCTTTGACGTTGAATCTGCAATAGCGGTAAGCGACTTCTTGTTAGTTCTAACCAGTGGGATGGATTTTCCAATAAAAGAAGGAATTGGTATTGCAATTGCAGTCATTGCAGAAAATTTCCCAGTCTCAATTTCTAAACCACTTTTCAATCTTGGCATAAGAAAACGAAATTTCTACTTTGCACATTGCTACAGCTGGAAATTGGAATATTAACTACTATATTTTGTTTCGATGGGAGAGGGACTTTGACTTCCACTAAGAAAAATAATTAAGTTTATAAGTAATTCCTCCGGTCCAAAAAAGAATTAATTCGGTATTTCCTTAAAAAAAAATCGGTATAAGGCTTTTAACATGTCATTATTATAAACCGTTTTAATGAAACTTTAGAATATTTTACAATTTATTCATAATATTATCATTATTTATTCGTATATTTTTTTTTACCTATTTCTTATTTACATGACAAAGACGTTATATTTCCATTATTTCTTTTTCTTTTTTTTTATTTTATTCTCAAGACAAAATATTTATCTAATTATTCCCTATTTTTTTATTTCTAAGATAAATAATAAGGGTTTGATATGTGTAAAAATTCTTCTAATAAGTTATATTTTAGGATGAAGGGAATATTATTTACATAAACGCTAGAAGGAACTTTCTTGTTTCTACAAAAAAAAAAAAAAAAACAAAATGAAAAACAAAAGAAGGGGTTTCCTATTTTCTATATTCTAGCCTTTTAGTAAGTTTTTAAAACAGTTTCATTGATTGAAAAGTTTTTTAATCCAATTTAATAACCTAAAAACAAAAGGGCGAAAATTATCCTACTGGCATGTGAAATTATTTAAAAAATCCACCTTATGTATTTAATTTTTTTTCTAAGTATTGCACTCTAACTCTTAGAGAGTTTAGATCCTATCTTTCTATCCAAAAATTCATTTATGTTATTATTTATATTTATATTTATCATTGCGAGTTTGTCAGGATATTTTTTAATGCATAAAATGCTTTAAGTTTCTCTTCTTTCTTTTCATTTTCTTTTACTTCCTCTTATTTATTTCTTTTTCCCTTTCTCTTCTTCTGTTATGATAGATGCCCTAAGGTTGTTCCATCGCAAACAGCCACCGTCAGTGAACTAACCTCCCAATTTCCGTTGTCTATTTTATATTTCAGGCTATGTCTATTTTATTTGTGTTGTACTATGTTACGGAAAAATTAGGATTATTCCTAAATCTAAATTGGAATATTGATGGCAATTTATTTTGAAGATAAAAAGATAAGCTATATCTTTTTATGAACTATCTTTGGAGATAAATCTTTATTGGTTAAAGATTAGGAAGTCTACATGAACAAGAATATTGAAAGATATTAGAAGATATTGAAGTATATCCTTGATTGATTCCTATTAGGAGAAGGACAAGAATATTGGAAGATATTGAAGTATATCCTTGATTGATTCCTATTAGGAGAAGGACAAGAATATTGGAAGATATTGAAGTATATCCTTAATTGATTCCTATTAGGAGAAGGACTGTTTGGAAGAGACTTCTAATTATATATAAAGAGGATGTTCGTGCAGATCAAAGGTAGAACCGAATGCAATCAGAGAAAAGGTGAATATTGAGATAATCGGTTCAGAGGTTGTGAAGCAATAATCAGTTGCACAATGCTGAGAAATTGCTGAGCAATAGTTCGATTTTATTTTATGTTTATGTGTGCTTATTGGTGATACTCGAACAAGTAGAAGATTATTCTTTTTATTGAACAAGTCCCTTTGTTGTTGAAGGGCATTTTCGAGTTGACTACTTAATCAAGTTGTTGGATTAAGTAGTTTATTGAATGGTGTGAAATCGAGGCTGTTTTATCAGCAATACTATAGTGAGGAGCTATAGTGATCGAGTGATTAGTTTGCAAGGAGTAGTCATAGGGAAAATTGTATTGAATCCCTTTGTACTGTTGAAAGAGCAAACTAATCTCAATGAGGGTCCTACAGACGTAGATAAGAGGATTGTCGAACTGCGTTAACAAACGTTCTTGTGTGATTTACGTTTTTCAGGTTGAGTCACAGTTATAACTTCCAACGAGTTATAACTGACTGTTTTTATACTCAGCGTTTCTTTCAAGTGGTATCAGAGCAGAGTCACCGACGTTGCAGTTGCTGCCAATTGGTGAGATCGTGGGAGAAACAGACGTTGAGTTATCAACATGAATACACAAGGACCGCCTTCATCCAAGCCTCCTATTTTGACAAGTACGAATTATCCTTTCTGGAAATCTCGTATGTATGCTTACATCAGTGCACAGGATAACTATGCTTGGAGAGCAGTTGTTAGTGGATGGACAGAACCAGTGGAGACTGAAACTACTGCTTCAGGTGTCATTGTTACTATGGCAAAAACTCCAGATAAGTGGACTGAACTTGAGCATGGCATGTGTCATGGAAATTTCAAAGCATTGAATGCCATATTTGGAGCTGTTGATCAAGACCAATTCAGACATATTCAAGGATGTAAACTTGCAAATGATGCATGGGAAAAACTAGAGATCATACATGAAGGTACTGAGTTGGTTCGTGATGCAAAACTTCAACAGTTAAATGCTGCCTTTAAAGATCTGAAGATGAAAGAAGATGAAACTATCGATGAGTTCACACTCAAACTCAGAGATATGTCAAATCAAGCGTGTGGATTGGGACAAAGTTGGGATGAATCTAAGCTTGTCAAGAAATTGCTTAGATCCTTACCCAAGAGGTTTATTCCAAAAATTGCTGATTTGCAAGAGATCAAGAAGACCGATGATATCAAGTGGGATAATCTGGTTGGCTCTTTACAACAGTTTGAGACTCAATTTTACAGTCGTAAAGAATCAAAGGGAATTGCATTAGTTGCTGAAGCTATGAAAGGACTTAATGAATCAGATATGGATGATGATGAGAAGATTGCATTGATTACCAAGAATATCTCAAAATTTCTGAAAAGAAGGAATCCAACAAAGAAGGGTGATAAAGGCAAGTCAAATTGGAAGGAAGAGAGATCATCAAAACCCAGAGAAGATAAACGCAACTACCCAAATGAGGATAAGTCTGGAGAGAAGAAGAAGAATTTGTCAAAAATTCAGTGCCATGAATGTCATGGTTTTGGGCATGTTCAAGCTTTTTGTGGAAATAAATTTATGAACCAACAAAAAGAAAAGTCTTTGAATACTTCTTGGAGTGATGATAGTGGGAATGAAAGTAATAATAATGAGCAGCAAGATGATGATGTGAGCAATTTTGTTGCGTTCACTGCTGCAGTTGTAACTGAGGGTACAGTTAAAACTGGTAGAACAAGCATTGAAACTGACAACTTGTGTATCACTGATGAAGCAGAAGCTGATACTGATGATGAATTTAGTGACGCTAATATTGATGAATTGGAATTTGCCTATGAGAAGCTTGGTAAGGAATATGTTGAATTGAATAAGAAATACACCTTGCTCAGAGAAGGCTATATGAAGTTGAAACTGGAGAAGAATGTACTGGAAAAAGAGCTATTTCAGCAGAATGAGGAGTACAAAGTCACAGAGTCAAAACTCAGAGAAGCAGAAACTTGTATCAACCGTTTGAATACTGGAAAGGCAAAATTGGATGAAGTTATGTTATTTGGAAGGTCACCACATAATAAAACTGGATTGGGGTATCAATCAGATCAAGGACAAAGTACTGTAGCTGTTCAGAAAAGAAATCAAAGAGCTGTTCATACTCGAGTTGCAGTTCAAACTACAGATGGTGCAACACATAAGGTATTCAATAAACCTATATGTTTTTATTGTTCAAGAACTGGTCATATCCAATATACCTGCAAAGTTAGATATTCTGATTTGTTGAATGGAATAAGCTTGATATATCCTAAACAGAATCAGAAATCTTTGAAACCCTTGATGAAGAAATCTTTTAAACAAGATATAAGTCATAAGATGGACAAATTGTTTGAGCTTTTGTCGAAGAAATCTTGAAGTCTTGGCATTTGATTGTGACCAAAAATGGGGAGTAGTTAGTTGAGACAATATTTTTTTTAGTATGGATGACTGTAACTGCATATTGAGTATATTGCGTATTCTGTATATAATTCTACTTATCAGTTCTATCTAATGTTAACTGCTCTTGTGATTGATTGATGCTGAAATGTTGCTTTTCCAAATATACAACTCAGGGGGAATTTTAACTGGTGAGATGCATGTGCTTGATCTCAATGGTGTTTTTGTTCAAAATAAAATGCCAAGGGGGAGATTGTTACGGAAAAATTAGGATTATTCCTAAATCTAAATTGGAAGATTGATGGCAATTTATTTTGAAGATAAAAAGATAAGCTATATCTTTTTATGAGCTATCTTTGGAGATAAATCTTTATTGGTTAAAGATTAGGAAGTCTACATGAACAAGAATATTGAAAGATATTGGAAGATATTGAAGTATATCCTTGATTGATTCCTATTAGGAGAAGGACAAGAATATTGGAAGATATTGAAGTATATCCTTAATTGATTCCTATTAGGAGAAGGACTGTTTGGAAGAGACTTCCAATTATATATAAAGAGGATGTTCGTGCAGATCAAAGGTAGAACCGAATGCAATCAGAGAAAAGGTGAATATTGAGAGAATCGGTTCAGAGGTTGTGAAGCAATAATCAGTTGCACAATGCTGAGAAATTGCTGAGCAATAGTTCGAGTTTATTTTATGTTTATGTGTGCTTATTGGTGATACTCGAACAAGTAGAAGATTATTCTTTGTATTAAACAAGTCCCTTTGTTGTTGAAAGGCATTTTCGAGTTGACTACTTAATCAAGTTGTTGGATTAAGTAGTTTATTGAATGGTGTGAAATCGAGGCTGTTTTATCAGCAATACTATAGTGAGGAGCTATAGTGATCGAGTGATTAGTTTGCAAGGAGTAGTCATAGGGAAAATTGTATTGAATCCCTTTGTGCTTTTGAAGAGCAAACTAATCTGGGTGAGGGCCCCGCAGACGTAGACAAGAGGATTGTCAAACTGCGTTAACAAACGTTTTTGTGTGATTTACGTTTTGTTGAGTTGTTTTTCAGGTTAAGTCACAGTTATAATTTCCAACGAGTTATAACTGACTGTTTGTATACTCAGCGTTTCTTTCATACTATATTATTTTCTATTTGACACTTATTTTTTATATTTTTTATACATTATACACTTATTTATCTTATCTAGATATGATAATTAATCATTTTCAACTTTCCTATTTTTATCTAAATGCAAACTAGATTAAAAAAAAAAAACCTTATTATACATGTTATAATATTATATTACTACATTCTAATTTTCTTCCAGAAAATATAATCATAAAAAATAAGAAAATATTATGATAAAATGAAAATCCGTACTTACGAGAACTTGCAAAGTAAAGATCACTAAAATTATATATATAAAAAACTATATATGAATTAGTGTAGTTTAAAATTCCTCACGTAACTTTATTTTCATTAGACATAGAATGAACATTATATTAAAATTTTCTTCCTTGAAATAGGGCAAAGAGAGAGATGTAAATATTAGGAGTGGAGTGAGGGAAGGTTATTTTCAAATGTAGAGTATAGAGAGGAAGGGGAAGGAAAATAATCGGAGAGTTGCTTAGTAAAGGAAGTAAGGGTAGTTTGTATAGAGGTAGTATTGCAAATGGGATAAATATTAGGGATAGAATGATATGAGAAAAGAGAGTATGTAATGAAGTAGGGTGGAACAATAGAAACAACAATAAAGGGAAGGGGCTGTAAGGAAAAACAAGAATGAGAAAAAATAATGGTGGGAGAGGAAATGATTTAAGCATATGTGGAGGAGGAGAAGGAATGAGTAGTGTGGGCAGAAGGGGAAGGACTTGATCTGCAAAATGTTTGGGGAAATAGGTAGGGGTGGGCACTATTCGGTCCGGACCGATTGTTTGGATTGGATTGGATTTTAAAATTTGGTTCGGTTTTTCGATCAAACAATCCAATCCAATTCGGTCTTGAAGAAATGAAATTATTTCGGTTCGGTCTTCGGTCTTCAATTTTAAAGACCGAATTGGACCGAAGACCGAATTACTATTTTTATAAAAATAATAATTAATCATTTTTTTTCTAATTTCATAATTTTTTTTTCTATTGATAAAAATCTTGCAAATGATACAAGAATTTCATATAATGAGATGATTTTATTTTTATTTTTATGAATGAAATATAAATTTTATGTAAATATTATATTTTAAATATATATAAAATAGAATTTCGGTCTTGACCGAACCGAACCGAAATATTTCGGTCTTCGGTTTTTCGGTCTTATAAACATTACGGTTTGGTTCGGTCTTCATCAGAAAAAGATCGAAAACCGAATAGACCAAATTTTCAGACCGAAGACCGAACCGGAGACCGAATGCTCACCCCTAGAAATAGGTGATGGAAAAGCATAGCAAGATTAGTCATTGTAGTTACTTCTAAAAAAGTATTACTTAAGGTTTCCAATGTGAGTCATTTGAATTTTTTATTTAGGTAAAAAGCTCTAGTTGTCTCTTGATTGCCAACATTGAAGTTAAAACAGAAAAGTGATAAGGGAGAGAGATGTAACGAAGAACACAAAATGAGGCGTTTTTTTCTTGATACAAAGAAAGAATAGAGATGGAATTCTACATTTTAATTAACACACAATATTATAGATATATCCCTCCCTCTCTAGAGTACTCACAGTTAATTTTCCAATTTTCCTCAAGAAGAAGAGCCCGATACTCGCAGTGAAGTAACTAGAAAAAGTGGCAGTAATTGTGGCTCAGAGTTTCTTGATGTTGTCGTCCTTGGGGAAGGATGTAAATAGAACCTCTTTCCAACAATAGCATTTTCCTCTTCTGAAGAATTTCTCATTGAAGGAGAAGACTTATTAAAGAGATACTCATTCAATGAGAGAGAAAGAAAATCAAGAATGCTTCAGGACAAGATCTCAGGATTGTGAGGTGAATAGCTTGAATTTTTAGAAAGTGACGAAGAAGAAGGGTAAAGGCTGCTGAAGAAAATGGTGAAGTGACGTTTTGATGTTATTGTGCAAACTGAATGGTCTCTTAAAAATTTATATGTGAAAAACACGTAAACATAATTAGATGTCTTAATTAAATTCTATTATCAACTTAACGTCTAAAATGATAAAATTTTACTACGATAAAAGGACTAACATTTTGCATCTCAAAATTTGACATTTTTTAAAGTTCATCCAACTTGAGCTTTTTACCTTCTATATTTTGTGCATGGAAAAGACAATTTGAATAAAGTATTTTATTAAAAAAAAAAGAAACAAAAGAAAGCATTTCATGTCACATATGATGAATATACATTTTATGAAGCGAAACATCCAAAGAAATTTTTAATCTTTTCTTTGAAAAAATTATATTTTGATTTAATATCCCAGTTATAATTGTGGGGATCGCTTGAAGATATTAACTGAAAGATACGAGTAGAAGTTTTTTATTTATTTTTTAATAAAATCAATGCATTATGCCACAATGTATAAATACAGGGCAAAAGTGTCTCAGTTGAAGACGTGGAAGCGGCAGTGTATCAGTTGTAGAAAATTAATGGGATAACATTCAGATTTTTAAAAAAAAAAAAAAGAAGGAAAATTTAAATATTCGAATTAGCATTTCCATATTGTTGTTCAAGACGTGGGATCAGATGTGAGGGGAAGACCTTGAATCTTTTAGTTTACTATTATACCTTACTATTATACCTTGTTGTAACTCTGAATGTCTTTTTTCTAATCTTTAATGTACATCGCTCCATTGATAGCATTTTCAATGTTAGCCGTTAACATTGAATAAACTCTGTGATGACATATCTATGAATATCAATTCACACCTATGTCAATTATATTCTTTTACATCTTATTTATTAATTGATAAATTTATTTTAAAACGAAATACGTGTAATATTATAGAATAAATTTAATGTATTTTTAATTTTGTTAATGTGACAAAAAAAATTATATTGAAATTATAAAATTGGAGATTAAACCAGCCAAAAGCATTATATTAAATTATAGTTTAACAAACATTAGCCCTAAAATATTGTATCATATGATTGGAAAGTCTTGGGTTTTTTGTCAGACCAAAAAGATGTGGTTGAGATATTTTTACCCACTAGTAAATTAATTGAGCTTCACAAAAAAACATTAAAAGCTACATCATTACTGACCAAGATTATATGGTAATGAAAGGTTACTAACTGAGCCAAATCAGTCCAGACTTTATGCTCACTAAATGAATTACCATCGCAGTGCTTGGTGCATAACAAACAGCAAACTGATGCTTCCTGAGTACCCAACTCACTAAGCTTGCATTGCAAAATCATTATTGCAGTTGGAGTTTTTCAATTCTATTGGTCTATATTGCATTCTTATCGATTCACTCAAATTTATTTTCATTCTTTCAGTGTCATATTTGGAGGACTAAAATCAACTTTCTTCTGTTAGTAAAAAAAATATTCACTAAAGGAATAATTACAAGTTCCACATTATTACATTTATCTTTTTATCTTGCTGGCTAGATGAACTTGTAGGCGTTGTCTAGCTAACTTTTGCACAAGTCTGTCTACTTATATTACAGGTCTGATGAGAAACTTTCTTCACTAAAAGAACAACTTGAAGCTGATGTCCAGAGGATAAGACAATTAGCCTTTTCAGAAGCTGTTACAGGCACATTTTTACAAATTTGATGCATGCATATAATAGAATGTTATCTCATTTCACTCCTTTACCTTGCTACTGGCATTGTCAATGTCATTTTTGTACTATTTTCATGGTTCGATCTTTCCTGACTTGATTTACCAAGTTCAGATGGACTAGATTCCATAAAGAAGCCAGGATGCTTTGGTTGAGGCAATTGAACACCCTCATTGCTTAACATCAATACTACTGTTGCCATTGTTGGCCTGTCATCAGGGAGTTTTTGTACGCATAACAGTCCCACCTGAATGCATCTTAGCATTTGGCATTCATCAAAAGATTCATTCAAACATTCATCCATTAGCTGCAAAGCCTTAGCTTCATTCCACAATAACCATGCCTGAAAGTTTCAAGAGACATTTAGTCAATGTTGTGGAAATAAAGACATTTGATAAATGAAAAAAGAGTCTAAGAACTGCATTACCTGTCCCAAGAGACTCTGATTCTGATCTGAATAATCACGTATCCTGTTCTTTCTACCACTCACAAGCTCTAGCAAGAGCACGCCAAGACTGAAGACATCGGATTTCACAGAGTATTTCCCATTAAAAGCATACTCAGGTGACATGTAACCACTGCATGAAACCTCAAGATTGTAAATTTGGGAAGTTAATGCTTCAATCATCAAAGGTTAGTAAAACTTACTATGTTCCAATTATTCTCTTTGTTTCTCCTTCTATTTGATCTCTTCCAAAAGTTTTGGCAATGCCAAAGTCTGAAATTTTGGGTTTTAATTCACCATCCAGCAAAACATTGCTCGCCTTAAGATCCCTATGAATTATTCTTAATCTGGAGTCTTCGTGAAGATATAGAAGTCCCCTTGCTATTCCCATAGCAATTTCAAATCGATTTTTCCACAAAAGCAATCTGCTCCTTTGGTCATCTGCATGTACAAAGTTATATGCTTGAATAGATCGATGTCAGTACTTATCTAATATCTTGGTTTCACTCTTAGCTGATAAATTATCGAGAAAATCATACCCATCTATTACCCTATGGAATCCCTGTCATGGAAAATTGAAGACAAATGAGTTCTTGTGGAAATGGGGAATTCTGGAGTCGCCTACATGTGAGGGATGCAGTGGTGGGGTTGATGAGTCTGGCATGCATGTACTGCGAGATTGTCCTTGGGCAAAGGAAGTCTGGTCAATTTTGCTACCTGCTGTTCCTAGTTTTGTCTTGAAGTTTTGGGATAGCACTAAAACAATTGAGTTGGTTAGCTTCAACCTTGACAGCAAGGCGACACCTCCGACCGGGCTGGAACATTGGAGAGTGATTTTTCGACAAGCTACTCATCTAATATGGTATTATAGAAATAGGGAAGACTTTGTTCCTGATTTTTATGTACCAAACCCTTTGTGGTTAGTTAGGAGAATTTTGTCCAAAGTTGTTGAATTGTTAAATGTTCACTGCTTAGTGTGAACAATGAACATTACATAATTTTTATTTTTCAAGTATTAATGATATGCTTTGATCCCTTCAAAAAAAAAAATTGAGAAAATCATACCAAAAATAAAGTAGTCTAAGCTCCCATTTGGCATATATTCGTAAATCAGCATCCTCTCTTCTCCATCAAGACAGCAGCCAAGAAGCCTGACGAGATTTCTGTGTTGAAGTTTGGAAATCAAGATCACTTCATTCTTGAACTCATGAAGACCTTGGCCAGAATTCTTAGAGAGCCTCTTCACAGCTATATCTTGTCCATTGGACAGTTGACCCTGCAACATTTTAATTTGGGAGAACAGGATGATAATATTCTGTTAAAAACAACATAGTAGCCGGAAATTGGAAATCGGAAATCGGAAATCGTACCTTGTAGACAGGTCCAAATCCACCCTCTCCGATTCTATTTGGCAATGAGAAATTTTCAGTAGCAGCAAGAACAACATCCAGTTGAAAAGCTAGTAGTTCTATGTCTTCTTTGCCTGTTTCCAATCCTATAACTGTAACATTAGTCATGAGAAAGTATGCAATGTCAGGAGCTATGATTCTGTTTCTAACAGTATAAGTAACTAACATGACATACAAATCATCTATTTCAAGAAATAGTATATCTAACTTGACAAAAGGAGCAATGATGGCTAATCTCCTTACATCTATTCTTCTTTCTTTGCTGAAATATGTAGCAAATGCCAAGGCCAAGCGCAATTGCCACGCAAGGTATTATTGATGCAGTTAGAGTTAGCAACAGTTTTTTCTCCTTCGGATTTCCTACGGAACCAGCCTCAAGTTAATTCATTGTCATGTCAAAAGAAACAATGCATTTGAGTATTCTAGTTACCTAATTCTGAAGTAGGGGAACGCAAATAAAGGTCTTGTTGACCGTTGTCCAAAATGAACTCTCGAACGTCAATTAGATCACCAAACCACATCAAACAGCCACTACCACCTCTGCTAATATCTGAATTTGCATAAGCAGTACAATTACACTTCTTCAAGCACTCTCTTTCACATTCTTCGAGAGTCATGCTTTGATTGAGCTGAAATTCCAGGAGGTCCGGCAATTTCACATTTCTAAGGCTTACAAATCCTTCTCCATTCTTGCAATCTAAAGGGATTTTCCTTTCGCATCCGCCACGCCAATTTAGCACGTCCCAATCTCTTTGAAATCTTGGAACAAATCCCTCCAGACACTCACAGATCGGAGTTTTGCTGATTCTACAAATGCCATTAGGGCCACACCTTCCATAGTCATCACACAAGTCATTAGTAATTGTGTACCTGAGTGACCATTCAGAAGATCCTTCATTCTGCACGTACTGTTGGCTCAAGCCTGATTCATTCAAAACAAGCCTGGATACTGTTGACTTATCTGTCCATTCATACATATAATACAATTCTTGATTATCATAAATAAAAATGGACTTTATAATGGGGTTTGACAGCACATTAGTACCAGTAAATCGTACTCCATTCCATAAACCAGAGCGGTATTTCCTTACCGATCCCTGACGAATAACAAATTGGGGGAGCCCAATATTATCTATTCCTTGAGTAAATTCTCCAGGTGATGGGTCACTCTTATTTTTCCAAGATCTTAAGTACCAATTCTGACCACTACGGAAGTTCCATCCCATCTTCATTTCTGGTAGAAGCGTATCGGTCGGGAAATCAAAGCTTTGCCATATATAGCTTTGTGTATCCATATCCTCATTACTTATAACCACAAGGTTTCCAGAATCCAAGAGCTGAGCAACTGAACCTTCAGCTAAACTTGAAGAATTCGTCGACCAGACAATTTGTTTTGTTCCATTCAGAAGAGCAAGATTTCCATCAGCCCTCATTTTTAAAGCCCCATCAGAACCTGTTATTGGACTTTCTCTGTTAGCAATCCAAACAACTATCTGAGGAGAATTCTTGTACCATATTCCCAAGTAACGATTGGAGGTGGTTGAATCAAAGGGAGTAAAGAAGCCTAGTACAAATCTCTGACTTGAAGAAACCAGAGTCTTGCCATCTATAAGGGTCTCATTTTGGTTGATCAAATCACCAGCTTTCCCAGGTTTCAAAAAAAAACATGAGATTAAAGTGTAAAAGTAAATGGATGACAACAACCCCATGGCAAATGCCTAAGAAAAATGCCAAAATTTCAAGGTTCAGCCTTGCTCCTTTCATCCCTGACTTCATCCCATTTTATAAAATATTTCAAGTAAAATTATACATAAAAAAAAGATTAGTTCTCATTTATTTATTTTAATTTTTTTTGAAAAAAAAAATATTTATTATATCTTTTAAATGATAAATTTAAAATAACATACACAATAATTTAAAAAAGTAACAACACATCTTATTATTATAATTATAAATAAAATAATTTATTTAATACATATTATAAAAATAAACTGAAAAGAGTAATATCTTTTAGATTTTTTGAAAGCGATTCTTGAAATTTTGGTCATTGCAATAGCTGTCATTGTACAGAGTTTCTAGTCTTAATCTCTGACAAGTGACCATTTTCGTTTTCAAGTTCGTCGGCTTGAATAGCTGTCATTTTCGTTTGAGTAAATGAGGCCATCCTTTTAAAAAAATGGTTTTACAATTAAATTGTGGCACAGACTAATTTGAATCAATAAAGAAACCAATGAGACAGTCATCTATAGAGACGTTGACAAACAGGGTCGGCCAGGGTGTGCGAGATGATTAATCACCATATATATTATGATAATTCAAAATTTATTATATAGGACATTATATTTTAAAAAGATAAAATTTAAAATATTAAGTTTAAAGCTGAAATAAAAATGTTTATTATTAAGGGTAAAAAAATATAACTCAAAATATTATCCATTAATAAAAATATTAAGACCCCTAAAACACCATAGGTAACTTAAAAAAAAGAAAAAGAAAAGGTGAAGTCTAATTTTTTTTTCTTACTTTATTTATGTATTAAGGACAGCACCAGTTTAATTTTTCTTTATTTTTTTTTAATTTGAGAAAAAATAATCCCTTTTAATTTTGCATTTTACCTTAACTTATTCTTCTCTCCGTTTTTTGTTTTAATGTGCTTTTTTTTTTTTTTTTTTTGCTTTGGTTGTGTAAACTCACCCCTCCCCCTCTCCCTACAGACTTTGGGAGCAAAGCTCTTTTTATTTTTTCTCGTGGCTTTATAATTTTTTTTTGTCTAAAATAATGGACGATTTGTCTCTGTATTGACTTTTTTTGGGAGTCATTTAACCTCTATAATCAATAAATAATGTATTTTATTTTATTTTTTAAAAAAAGTTTTTATCTTATTTTATTGTACTTTTTTATTTGCATGTCAATAGTATTTAGATATTAAAATGTCATGTTCTTAAAAACAAAATTATATTATTGATTTGTGTAAAATTTAATATAATATATTTTAAAAAATATATTATTTTTTGGCTGATGAAAAGGATATCACTATAACAAAAAAATGTGAGGATGTGCCATGTTAACAAACAAATAAACAACTAAGTGTTGACAAACAAAAGCAAAATAGTTTAACTAATTCTTCTAGACATGTGAACTACGAATCGGTCTAAATCAAAAGTTCTATTCTGACGAAGAAGTATGATAATTTTTTAAAATAAAAAAATTCTATATTAAAGTAATATTAACATTCAATTTTTGAATCTTTTAAAAGATAACATTCAATTTTCAAAGTAAATCTCAATCAATCACGTAAGAATTGAATCCAAAAGTTTCGAAGTCAAATTTAAATAGCATTTAAACACTGTTTGATTATATATTTTTAATATTAACGAACGTTTGTGTTCGATTCCAACAAATTGAATTCAAATTGATCGATTAATTTGAGTTCAAATTTTTTTTCTTCTATTTTTATTTTAATATATATAATATTTTATATAAATTATGTAAAAATAATATATAATATATAAAAATTATTATATATTAATTATAATGTTCACCAATATTCAAACTATTCACAAACAGATTTATATTTATTCAATTACTAAATAAACAAATTTTCATGTTCGATGTCGATTCGTTTAATAAGTGGAATTTTTGGTGGTAGTGGATGCTTACTAACCGAGTGTTTGCCGATTATTATTATCTGAGTGATCCTATTTTTCTCATAGATTGTTTTGTTGTAGCAGGAATACATGTTTGTTAAAAACTGTAGAATGTTTGCAAACTGTTGCCGATTGGGAGTTTTAATGTTGCTTGTCGGATGCTTGATGTTGCCGGTTCTGATGTACTGAAAATTCTGAGGAGCTTTCCTTCTATTCTTTTTTAATAATATTATTGCTTTTCAAAAAAAAATTTATTTACTTTTTGAGATTTTTTAAATACTTAAATCGACAAAAATGCGACCGCCTCCTATAACCCGTAATTATAGGCTTAGTAGCCATCAGATGTAGTCTCAAAATTTTAAGGAAATATCAATTAATTTCCTTTTATTTTGGTCAAAGAATGACTATTGTATTATTAATTTTGCAGCTGTTGAACCTTTGACGCTTGAAGTAGCCCAACCTTTACCGATTTTCAAATAGATTTTGAAAATAAACGAATAAAACAAAATTTGAATTTAACAACATTTTTTCAAAACAATACAAAATTTAAGAAGCAGTCAGAATTTAAAAGTTTGATGTACTGATGACTATTTCCATTTTTCATTTTCTTTTCAGTTGAATTTAATTTTAAAAATAACACTGAAAAAAATGAACCAAGATAAAAGACAACACTATTGACTTAACAGGTGAAAATCCAAGTCGACTTCAATCAGTAAAAGAATTAAGAAAGTTTAATGATATATTACTATTCAACCAAATGAGCCATTTTTACAATTATATTTATGCATATGTTACAAAAGTATGTTACGGCGAGAGTAAAATATATGCTAACTCGATCATTTTTCCACATGCATAAAAGGTTGATGTAAAACATACTTTTTTTAAAGAAGAGAAAACAATCATTTAATGTCTTTGTTTGGATAGTCTATGTTGGCTATTTTGGTATTTGTGTAATTTGTTCTTGGATATTATTACTTGGGCTTGTATTAAGACTAGAATCGCAAATACCCTTTATAATATCTAACTCTAAGAAATCTACACTATGTGTAGGTTTTAAAGAAAATGCTCAATCTTCCATTATAAAATAGTTTATTTACTGTTGAGAGGTAGATCAAAACTCATTCAACTTCTTAGTGGTACCTAGGGCGTAAATTTGGGAATGCCATTGTGGGTAAAAGAGTCTGAATACCCCTATCTCAAAATTCATCCCCGGTTGAAAA
The DNA here is from genome assembly GCA_019593545.1 of Apocynum venetum. NCBI lineage: Eukaryota > Viridiplantae > Streptophyta > Magnoliopsida > Gentianales > Apocynaceae > Apocynum > Apocynum venetum. Next base: position 3,826,924 of record SRSM01000149.1, read on the forward strand.
TAATGCTATCGTCCTCATTCCTGTCCCTGATTAAACCATAACGAGTACCACACACCACCTTCCGCGTGGGTATGCAATATCCTCCATCCCTAACCCGCTTCAAAATGTACATAGAAAATAAGTGCATTAAATAAATATAAAATATTCATAAAATACATTAATAAAATTTCAAATATATTACATAAACAAACTCCATGAAATACATTCATATTATATATTTAATTTTTTTCTCATCAAGTTTTTGTATAAACTTGAATACAAGATAATTTAAAGTAAAATTTTCTAAAGTATAACTTCGTTTTTCATCTTTGAATTTATTTCATAATTTTAGAAGTTCATATTGTACACTTCCATAAATTACTTTTACCCAAATCAGATAGATGCTCACCATTTAATTGGATATTTGCTTCAATTAGCCATCTAATGTTCTAGGGCATTACTTTTGACATTAGAAATCACAATCTTTTTATTCTCATATGATATATTTTTGTCAATGCATTAATGAAGATTAAAGGGTAATATTTTGAAGTGTACGAATTGAATTATTCATTTTGTAAAGAAAGTAAGAAGAATAATGACTAAGCCTGTCGTACGGCTCTCAAATTTGAACCTAACAATTCCTATGCAAATAGGGAAAGTAGGGATCGAATCCACAGAGATTTGTCAACTCTTAAATTAAAATCGTTAATCGGAAAAGGTTTTGGAGGTTTTTGGGAATTTTGAGAATAATGTAATGACAACAATTAAAATAAATATTTTTGAGGTTTTGGATTTTGTAAAAAGAATTAAAACGAAATTTGGAATACAAATGATATAAAAGCGTTAGCAAGAAACTAGTATCAAGTTATATTTTTCATGGGATTAATCATAGATAGATACATTATTAAGTAGTTGGTTTTAGAATCCCGATCATCTCAGACAGATTCCTATCATTACAAAATAGATTAATCATGATCAGCTCAGATAGATTAATCACTAATTTAATTAAACACCACTACCAACCAGCGTGTATAGGATGCTCAATCAAATTGCATTAAACAAATAAGACATCACCAACATTCAATTGTATATAACAATCAACTTAATTATATACAATTTAAATTATATAATTCCACTACTAATTTAATTAAGCCAATAGCTGCAATTCAATTAAACTAGTAGATGCTACTTGAATTATTAATACAAGATTAATAATCCTAGCTATATAATCACATTCATTAACTAGATTGTCAATCCAATTAATTCACACAATTATATTGGTTAAAATAGGAATTATATAAATACTTAATTAATATATATATATATAAGTATATTAAATAAATACACACACATATATATAGAAAGAAATATTGGATTTATATTAACTAAAGAAATTAGGCGGTTCAACCGGCCATTTAAATAAATTAAACTAAAAGTATGGAGGCTCGGCCTTCCATAAAAAAAGAAGAATTAAAGACATAAAAATATATTAAACTAGTTAGGAGGCTCGGCCTTCCATAATACAGAAAATAAAAGACATAAAAGTAAATTAAACTAATAGGTGGCTCGGCCATTCATTTGTGAAAGCCTTAAAGCTTTTAATATATTAATTTTGATTAAATGACAAACATTGATAAGGACTAATGACTTTATTATATTAGTGATGATCTTTTAAGATTCATATATCTAATCCTTGCAAGATCAAAGTTTCAAATCTTCAGGAAAAAGCTTTTGATGTCAAGCCTTGAAGATAAGCGTTTCTGGATTAGATAGGATCTAGAGGTGTAGCTTTAATTCTTTATTTATCTTTGGTTATCTCTAGGTCTATCCCTTTGAGTAATGAGTTTCATAGGTTGCTCAATAAAAGTGAAATGATTTTCAAAATGCATTTCATTTAGATAAAACATGAGTTGGGTATTTGAAATGATTTTCAAAATACATGCACATACTTCAAAATTCATAAAGTATAGTTTGCAAACTCTTAGAGTTGTTTGAGAACTTGTTCTGCATAGTTTTAATGCATTTGTGGTCGACCTGACAAAAGTGTGGACGACCACAAATCATGCGGTCGACCAGACTTCTCAGAGTATCGTCCGCAGGCTGTCCAGAGTTCTCTGGAACACTTGCGGATGATGGAGCGGTCGACCGGACTTTTGAGCTCATCGTCCGCAGGCTGTCCAAAGTTCTCTGGAACATTTGCGGATGATGGTGCGGACGACCCTCCTGATTTGCGGTCGACCGCACTTCTCCTGAGTGGGATTCAAACAACCATTTTTATGACCGTTGGTGCATACTTATAAATACCCAATCATTTAAACAACTTTTTTCAATCACTTTTTGAGAAAAAATCTGATCATAACACTTCATAGAACCTCTGGAGATTATTTTGAAACCAAATCTTAACATTCATATTGTGAAATTCATCAAAGTGAGATTTATACAAAATCATTGGGGTTCTTGAGCAACTTACAAGAAAACATTACTCAAAGAGGTATTTATGCTTTACATTGATATATCTTCACATTAAGGTGATTTCATATATCAAACTCTTCTTATTCATATCTTGATTGATTTGTTCAAGGTTGCATTGAGCTTAAAACTCTAAGGGTTAGAGTGAGCCTTGAATCATAGAAAACTGTGTTTGTGTTAAGAGCTTCTTTTTCATTAATTGTTGTAATAGAGATAGGTGTGTAGACAAGGTTATATTGTAAAACTCAAAGTGTTGAGTGAACCTTGGTTGGTTAAGAGGTTTGTGTTGTAAAACCCTAAGGGAATTGGGTGAGCCTCTATTGTATTCTCTCTTACTATATTAGTGAAAGGTTTTGTGAAATCCTTGAGTAGATAGCTCAAGGTAGTGGATTAGGTTTTGTTGGATAAACCGAACCACTATAAATCTTTGTGTTCATTGCTTCTTTTGTTGAACTCATCATTTCATACTTTGGTTGAACACCAAGTGTTTGATATTTGTTATCTTAGAAAGCTTGTTTATTTTATAAAGGAAAAATCGATTAAAACCTAATTCACCCCCCTCTTAGGTTTTTCAATTTGCGATATTTAAAGTGCATGAAGCAAAATAAATAAAGACTAGGCGGGTAAATCGACCATAAGTCCAGTTAAATAAATCCAAATAGAAATTAAGTACAAAGAAAATTATCTCATAATCCCATTTATTAATAACTTAACACATATCCTTGCTAACAAAACAAAATTACTCACAATACATATTTAATAAATATAAGATGGAATTTATAAACATTAGAAAGAGAATTTGAAAGATAAACTCCCCGGACATAATTTCTTTACTATATTATTACAAAAAGCCTTGAAATATTATTCTAAAAAATCTGGAAAATATACTAATATGAAGACAAGAATAAAAGAAATAAATTGCAAAAGAAATGGAGAAGATTGGAGCTAAATTGGTGTCTAAATCATAAAAATAAGCTCCCTATTTATAGTCACAAAAATTATGGGCAAAATGGTCATTTTGAACCCAAAGTCTTGAAAATGTAGTTGGTGGCCTAATTTCCCCAACTTCGCCACATGTCTCGTCCTCATTGGTCCAAATTGTGGCTTCTAGAAGTGTCACTTGTCACCTTCTTATTGCGCCACTTATCATCTTCTGATTGCGCTACGTGTCATCTTCTCATTGCACCACATTATCGGATGACATAGATTTTTTTTTTTTTTAATCTTCTCCAACATTTCTTCATCTTCTTCTTTTTATCTTTATAATAAACTAAAATACGCTGAAAAACTTACAAACAAAGAAATAGAAGGGAAACGTGAAATATATCCATTAAATAACATAATTAACCGATTTTCAAAGAAAATATAGTCATTAAATAACATAAAAATCAATTAATTTATGAGTATATCAAATAAGAATAATAAAAAGTTTTTATTCGAATAAAAAGAAGTGAAATGATGATTATCAAGTTAAAGAAGAAAGATTTTTTGCAAAATAACAATCTATTTATATGGAGAGAAAATACACACACAAATATATATATATATATATATATATACACATACATACATATATACATATCATATCATATCATCTCTTTTTCCATTTTGATATTTTTTCCATTTTTTAAATCAATAAATTTACTTTCATTTGAATATAATATCCTTTCTCTTTGTGGCTATTTGTTCAATTTTTTTCAAACCGTACTAAAAAAATGACATAAAAATCCAAAACTAAAAATAGGGGATGTGTTATTTTTTCAAATCAATTTAAAAAAATGGCACAAAATGATAAATTGATAAAGATAATATAATATTATATTCAAATAGAATTAAATTTATTGATTTAAAAAATGGATAAAATGTCAAAATGAAAAAATAGATGATATGATATGTGTGTGTGTGTATATATATATATATATATATATATTTGTGTGTATTTATTTAAGTTTTTCTATATATATAGAGTTTGTTAATTAATAAAAATTCCTTATTCATTTATAATTTATTACAAATCAGCAAGATCTATATATTTCTTTTTCTTTTTTATCATTTATTTTCTTACATTTAATCTATACTTATGGAAGGCGCATCATCCAAACGTGTGCAAACCTATGACCCTTAATTTCTCAATGAACAAAAAAAAATGAAATGAAGTTGGGAGCAAAGGGTAAAAACAATTGATTTTTTTGGAGGTGTGACAGTTGAGAATAAGTTTCATATATTTCTTTCGTATTGGATTTGTGAAGAATATTGGTCACTTGCAATATTGGTCTCGTTTATGGAAGAGGTAACTCTGGAATGATATGAGTAGCTGTTCAAGCAGCTCATAATATGAATGCTATAACAATATGTATAATTTCAACTGCATTTAGTACCGCTTATGGTAAGACAAACAAACTATATATATAAACGAATGATTATCATTATGCATTCATAGTTTTACCAAGAGGTTATTATTTTAGAACAATTATTTAATATCACTTCTTGATACAATCTCAAATTGCACATTAAACCAATTGACATTTTGAATATTGATAATTTCTTTGATGTTTTATTATCATTTCTTGATTTAGCCATTGAACATAGGTTGCTATCTCATGTTGGACAAAGTATTCTTGTTGTAACAACCTCAACAGAGAAGTTGCTAGATATATTAGAAGCTTTTGTCCCCACAATTTAATCACGAAATATCTCTAATCAAGTGAAACGTGAATAGTAATATGCAAAACAAAAATTCGGATAAAATTGATTTATAACTAAAATTATGAATGAGATTACTATCTCATTTGATGTAATGTTTTTTAATGTTATATTTTTTCATGTAATATTTTTTTAATGTAATGTGTTTTCATTTTAATGTGTATTGTTTTATATTTTATTTTTCAAAATGTTTAATGAACTTAAAAAATATATAATTTTATTTTTGTATATATATATATATATATACACTTAAATCTCATTAAATATAAGTAATAATAAAACTAAATAAAAATGTATGCGGGTACAAAGCGGGTATGAAGTGAGTGCAAGTACGGATGAGTGCCCATTTGATACAACAATATTTCCATCCCCATCCCTTTATCCGATAAAATTCGTAATTTCAACTATATCCCCAATAAAATTGAATATTTTCATTCCCTATCGGGATGAGTATGACTCGATACTCGTTTATTGTTTGTTTATTTAGACTAATATGCGGCTTGTGCCGTGTTATACCATTGGGAGCGGGTGTGACACATATTCTTATATTTGTATGTTAAATTTATATAATATTAAAAATAAAAATCCTATCAAAGCTTATTTCAATTCAAAATTTTAGACTACATTTGGATTGTATTTTTTGTATTAGAATTTTTTTATTGTGAATTGGGGGTGTCTTCATTATGGAATTTTGTAGAATTTAAAATTTTATAATATTCTAGGCATACTCAATTTAGAATTCTATAGAATCCATCAAAATTCAAGATTTTTAATATTGAATTTAATAGATTTCATAAGATTCTAGTGTCCTCAAAAGTTCATGAATTTCAATGAAATTCTATTTTTAATGGAATTTAAACGAATTTGAAGTAAAAACTATAAAGAAATAATTCTTCCACAAATCTGACTATGGCCCCTCAAAATTTCATGGAATTCGTCTTTTTGTTGTCAATAAAAAATATAAAAAACAAAATATCATGTATATCTCTCAACTTGGTTGCAATAAAATTATATTTCTCCTTCTGCAACAATAATTTTTACATATATTGATTTGTTTACATGTAATTTTTTATGTACAAATTATTATATTTATTTTATTTAAAAAGTCTAATAAAAAATCACCAAATTCCACAAACAATTATGGAATAAAATTCCATGTAATCCATCTATTTGGTTTGATATATTATACTATAACTCATACATGAATTTGATTTGATGTAAACAAATTTGTTCTTTGTTTCTTTTTCAAATTATTATTCAAACTTTATTAGCGATAAAATTAGGATATTGATAAGAAAAATTTTATTAAAATTTTCATATGTAGAAATGTATGTAATAGTATATATACATATTTTAAATAAAGCATACAAAAAATATAAAATTTAAAGCAAATGAAAAATCAATTAAGAAGTCCATTAAAAAATTAATGGACGATTGAGTCAAGTTTAGACATATATTGGTTAGTCTATTTTATGTACAATTTTTGTTCTATCTATTTTGTTGAAACTCCAATAAACAATCACTAAATTCTATGACATGAAATTAGATGTAATTCTATTGAATCTATTAAATTATATATAATTATATTAAAATTCAAAAAAAAATCATGAATATACACAAGACTTAAAAATTCCATTGAATTCTATGTTGGGAACACCCTTTTAGACTTTGAATTATCCACATAAAATAATGAAGAAATAATTTTGTTTCAGATATGTGGAAAGAGGCATTAAATGAAGATTGATTAGAAGATTTTATGGTTTATAATGATAAAGTACAAGATTTTATTTTGCTTTTAAATGACATAATTATAGTTTATTTTTTATGATTTTTTTATAATCAGTACATACATAGTTTTTTTCAATATGTCTTTACTTTTCACAAAAAAAATCAATTTAAATAAAGAGATCATATATGCATTATATTTATTTTATACAAAAAAACTTTCTATTCATTATAATTATAATAAAAGAACAAAAATCCATCAAATTCCACTAAAATCAATAACATAGAATTCTATTGGCAAATTCTGTAGAATTTTATTAAAATTCATGAATTCCATAAAATTCAACAAATCTTAAAAATTCCATCGAATTCTATATTGAGGACACCCTCCTTAATTATGATATGTTTTGAGTATTACATTATTGATAATATTATAAAATGTACTATTTTAATTCCATTAAAATAGTCAACCAATATTTTTCACATATATTAAGAATACATTTTAATATTGTTGAAATTGCAAAATTGTTATGTGTTTCACAGTGTACTCTTGTGCCTCTGGTGCTAGTATTCCAAATAATTATCTTGAAAATGAATATTATTGATGTCCAGATGTATTAAACAAATATACTTTAGTCCATTAAAAATAAACCAATACTATAAATAAAGAAATTAGACTATAATTTGGAACAAACGAAAATGAAAAACAAGAATATTTTAGTAGGATGATGGAATATAAAATATAGTTAATAAATTATTTAAAAATTTAATTTTAATTAAAAATAATGTTTGAAAGTATTAATGTATGCCATTGTGTATGACCTATATATGGAGTTAAAAGAGAAAAATCTAAAAAATAGGGATACATTTTTAAGGGAATTGAAAAAGTGATTTTGAAAGTATAAACAAAAATAGCCTACATTTTTTCTGGTCCAACCTCGGACCAATTGAGTGAATTTGTAGTTGGTTGAGCTTAGGCGTGACATTTTCTTTTCTAAATCTAGTCGAGTTCAAGCTTGGGAAAAAAAAAAAAAAAAGCTTGGCCAAGCTTGATTGATACTCTCACTTCAGAATATGATGGATTAATGTTTCTGGTATAATTATGATGTTTCTTGTATAATTTATGGATGATTGTACTCTTCCTGTCAAAATTAAATTTTTATATTTTAATTTTGTAATATTTAAAATTAAATATTTATTTTTTTAAAAAAAATTAATTTTCATCTAAAGTTTCACTAACGAATTTACATATTACTCTGTAATAATTTTATCTCTAACCAAATTAATAATTATAATAATTTTATCTCTAACCAAATTAATATTAGGATAATGATGATACCTACGTTAAAGGTTCTAAATTAATAATAAAGATATTGCAGTACTTCTAAAATTAAAGGTATTTTCTTAATTATTAAATTAAATTAAAGTGAATATTTAATTTTTGACAATAATAATAATATTATTATTTTTATCAGTTCTTATGTAAATATTAAAAAAATTAGTTTTTTTAATGTTAAACTGTCTATTATTATTATAGTTGATTTTTTATACTGGGTCTGTAGGTCCAAAGTCCAAACAATACAAGATAAAGAACTGGGTGCTTATATGGTAAAAAAAGGTTGGTTTTTAGTAGGAGTGATTTGGTTTTAAAGTGAAAAAAACAAATGGATCGTAGATTTTAAAGAAGCTATCAAGTTATTTTTGTTTTTTTGAAAAATTAATCAATTTAGTACTGTAACTATTTTGATATCTCTTTATTTTTTCAAGTTATTTTGGTACTTCATATTTAACTATTATAGTTATTTTTATATTTTAATATTTTGTTTGAGCTACTTAGACCCTCTATGCATTATTTTTTTAGTCTTTTTGATTCATTATTTATTATTTTTAAACCATTTTGATTCTTTTAATCGTGAGTAAAAAATGGCCAAATTGGTAGAAAATAGAAGAATAAGAATGATCAAAAAGGTTGAAAAATAATATAAAACGGATCTAAATACTCAAACAAAAGGTAAGGGATTAAAATAGTATATAGTTGAAGATAAATATATTTATTTTTCTAGTTTTGAATATCGAAAAGAACGTGTACATTTATTTCGGAAGGAGGATTAAATCTAAGCCAGAACGCGTCATCAAAATGCAGATTTGATATTTTACAGTAATTCCACTGCTTCTCAGGAACCAGTGAGACCTTTAGCACTTGGAAAACTGATTACAACCGACCTTTGATTTGTTTTGTTTTGTAATGGCATGGCATTCTCCTCTTTCTCATCTACTGCTAGTAGTGCTAGTGTTTCTTCATTGTCATCATTTCTCAAATCCACTGCAATTTCCCTAGCAATTCTTGCCACCCTCCTGTTCTACTTCCTCCACCTCCCACAACCACCTTCACCACAATCCAATCTTTCCGATTCCCAAGAACATTCTTTTACATCTGCCCTTTTACCCCATAGATTGCTTTATACAACTACTGCAGCCCCTTCTTGCTCTGATTCAAATCTTACTAATTCCGATGGCCTTTTTAACTACTTTTTCTTCCATTTCTGTCTTTTTCAAGAAAACCCTTTTCTTTCTGTCCCTTTTCTTTCTGTTTTTGTTCTCCTACAGTTCTATGTACTTGTTAAGACAGCACAGGATCGGTTTTCTGTTGTGGTGACAAAGCTCGCTGCTCACTTAAAACTCTCACCTTCTATGGGAGCAGTGACCCTTTTGGCCCTCGGTAATGGTGCCCCTGATGTTTTTGCATCGGTGGCTGCAGTTCGGGGAGGCCAACCTAGAACTGGATTTGGGGCAATTCTTTCAGCTGGGACGTTTGTTTCTGCTTTTGTTGTCGGGTTTGTGGCCATTTATGCCGCTCCTTTTACGGTTGATCCTGCGTCTTTTGTTAGAGATGTGCTATTTTACTTGACTGCTGCTCTATTTTTGTTTTATGTGTACTTGAGTGCCGAGATTTTTTTATGGCAGGCAATTGGATTTGTTGGGTTTTATTTATTTTTTGTTGGGATTGTGTTTTGGATGGATTTGGGGTTGAGTGGTGGGAAAGGGAAGGGGAGGAATGGAGGTACGGAAGGAAATGAATTGGGGATAGTTGAGAAAGGCGAGGAGCTAAAGGGCTTGATGATGGATTACGAAAGTGGTGAAGCTTTAGGGACATTGGCAGAAGGAAAGAAGCAGACTTTGGGGTTTTGGCAAACTCTTAAAAAGGTATGTTTTTATGATGGAATAATTGCTTTTCCTCTTCTATCTTTGCTCTTGATCACAATTTAGTTTTCCTGTTTCGTTAATTGATTAATCCTTATCTGTTAGTTCTTTATGTCATCTTAATTGGATGTTATTATCATGGCTTCGAAGTTCAGAATCATTCTTAATTCAACCTATGCTACACTTATAGTGCTGGTAAAGTACCTGATTTGGTGTCATACATACATATGTATATAGTTTAACTTTTGGTTACCACATAAGTGACCAGACAAATGGATGACAATACATTGAGATTCTAGCCATATTTATAAGTACTCAAAATGAGTAAAACAAATATGCAGAAGCAATTTATCATTGATATTGTTACTCAAGCCATAAGCGGCGACATAATCTATTGTTATTTGTGTAAGTGGATAATTCTAGCAAAAGGATACATGTTAATGGAATGGGCTTCTCCTACTAAAAGGATGACTCTGGCTCCTTTCATGACTATTGCCTAACCACCAAGAAGAAATGTGTTGCAAAGATTACTTCCACTGACATTTCTCAGGCACTGAGTAGTTTAAATTAATACTTGGTGTTTCTTGCACACAATCTGATTACTAGTTTTCCTTTGGTATAGTTTTTATGTAATAATTGGAGGTAAAAGAAGGCTACCAAGCATTTTATACTCGTTGAGGATCTTCACAAGACCATAAAGCACTTGAAGTCTTGAACGTGATGACTAAGATACTGGGAACTGGTTCAAAGGAAGCCAAGCAAAGTTCCAGGGAAAATAGAGAACACATTAGAACAAAATCTTATACTGAGGTCTGCATCCCCTCACTTAGCCTTCCTTAGGATATGTTGTTGAGGCCCTATTGCCTTGCCCAGTAGTACGGTCTTCTCACCATGACCATAATGGAAGTTTGATGGCAAGAAAAGTTACCCTCCTGTTTTGCCCATGGCACTAGTGTTTACTCCCTGGGTGCCATTTTATATGACATGTTGTCTTGGCACGTGGCAAAATGTTTGACCGTTGCCTTAAATGAAAGAGAGAAAATAAAAAAAAAAAAAACATTTTGCAGTAGGATTGTTTCATAATTAACATTCATGTCATTTGGAAAGGGTAGCATCACTCCATCAAACAATGTATACAGTTGTGCCTCCACAGAAAAGGATATAAAACAAAATAGAGCTTTTAATCTTCAATATTGGTAGCTCAAACAGGTATCCTGTTCTCATCAGTGTGAGAACCCAAAAAATAATAGAGCCACCTTCTATGCCCTTGTTTCAATGTATCTCCTTCCTTTTTCATGCCAAAGACGTAAAAGTTCTTTAGTGGCACAAGGCTTTACCCTGTGCACATTAAGGATGCTTGCATGAAGCACCAAAACTTTTACTTGACTTTTCAATGAAAGAGGAGATCCTCTGTTTCTTTGCTGCATTCTTTTAAAGGTTAAGTAAATATGAACGCCAATGCTCAAATGCAGCTTTACAATTAATAAGCGGATCTTTTCCACTGCCTTAGGTTATCTTCTGTCAGAATTGACTTCCAAGTAGCACATTTCATTAGCCGACGTGTTTTCCACTATGTTGTATCTTGTTTTAAACTCTTGCATACAACACTGTCAGGTCAAAGACTGCCAGATAAAGTGGGACACATTCAGTATATCTAGTTTTATGTGTTGGTTGATTAGGTACTTGTGTTCTATACTCCTGCTTTTTCTGGTAGAAGTGTTTACTGAACAGATAGCATGTTCCCAATTCTTGATTGATTTGATGTTGAAGTAGATCAGTTGCTCTATTGATTGACTATAATATTAGTGTTATGTTGCGTGAGAAAATCAAGGGCTTGACTCTAACCTTTTTTAGGATCATATGCAAAGTGCTAGGGAGACATGTACTGCTAAGTGTTAGAGAGACACAGATAATAACATCTGTCCAGTTGCAAAGTACAGGGATGATGAGATGCTTAAAGACTCATGCCGTTGATGTGTGCCATGATGCATTGCGAATTCTAGAAAGATTGCTCTTTCAACTTAGATAAAGTGTGAGCAATAAGAGTTAATAATCAGAAACTTCAATTCTTTAGGACCTAGACTTTTTAAGCTCTTTGCCCCTTTCTGTTTTTTACCAAATCCTTTATGTGTTTCATTTCTTTCTTTATCTGCCACTCATTAGATGATCATTTGGTTTTTTTTTTCAGGATTTGTGTTGGTTATTATCTTATGATGTATTAGTTTCATTTACATTGTGTTGCATGTCTATGGGTTTCAATCCTTTGTTACAACTTTGATAATACATACTCAAAAGATCAAGTATTAACAAGGAGTTAGTATAACGTTTGCATTTATGCACAAATGACAACTTGAATAGGAATTATGTAAGTTGTTAAGTGCATCACTTTGGAACTCCACAGAATGTATCTTGCCTATTGCTTTACTAAATTGAATTTGACTTTCTGATGAGATGAGGCTTATTTAGGTGGACGAAGTTTGGCACTTAGATAAATACAATCCAAATATCAATTGAGTTTTGAACTTGAGGGAAGATATCTTATCTATTGACTCACTCTACCGAATATGGGGTTTAGGAAAATCAAAAGAGAAAATAATTGATGAAGAAGGGAACTATGGTAAATGATTGGCAATTCATTAGTGTACTGGTATAATACCATTCTAGTGGACTTGTTGGTGTCTGACAGTCTCAGCTACATTTACATAGAAGTTTTAATTCTACTGAGCTTGTGTAATGGTACAGCATTCTGTGTCCAGGTGTCAAATGTTGTGTTTCAGGCTGCTCTTTTAGGTTTTGTTGAATGTTTTGTGTAGGATAATAAAAGAGGTAGAGAAGACATGCTTGGACAAGACCCTTCTACAATGTTATATTGAGATCCTGGTTAACAATATTCCTGGAGGCACTGAACGTCTTAGGTTGTAATCTAGTTTGAAAAATCATTGTTTCATTATGTGATCACCAAAACTGTAGTATTTATCTTTGATCTGTATTTGCTTATATGCCAATTAAATTTTTGTGCAGTAATCTCCACTTGTGTATGCCTTTTAAAGAATTCGTTAATCAGTACTATTACATCATAAGTGATATCTTCTTAAACATGATATTTGGAAGCAGTGGGGGACTTCTGAAATCCTAAGTGAGATAGCTTTCGATTGCATGCATATCCTCATTTGCTCTTACATGATTTTCTGATTTTTTCCATAGGTGTCACAGCTGTGGGAGCTTCCAGTCTCAATACTCCTGAAACTCACTATTCCCCAAACTTCACATTCTGAATGGAGCAGATTTTATCAGTCTGCCAATATAGCTCTTTGTCCTCTTGCTCTTTTATATTCATGTCGATCTTTCATGCCTTTAAATCATTCCATTGCTTTTCTTCTTCCCAACACCCACATTCCTCTTTGGTTATTAGTCCTTTGTGGAAGCAGTTCTTTAGCAATTCTTCATTTTATTCTTGAAAAAGAGCCTCCGAAAAATGAGCAAGTGCCTATAGTACTTGTAGCCTTTTTGATGAGTGTATTCTGGATCTCTACTGTTGCTGGTGAGCTCCTAAACTGCCTTGAAGCTCTAGGAGCACTTCTGAAATTGCCCCCAGCCCTCCTTGGTTTGACAGTGTTAGCATGGGGAAATTCAGTTGGCGATCTAGTTGCTGATGTTGCAGTTGCAAAAGCTGGGCAGCCAGCCATGGCAATGGCTGGATGCTTTGCTTGTCCTATGTTTAACATGCTTTTTGGGCTTGGGACTGCTCTGGTTTTACAAACAGCAAATGTTTATCCGGAGGCTTATGAGCTTCGTTTCCACTTAAGTATTGTGGTTGCCTTTGTCTTCTTACTTTTGAGCTTAATGGGATCATTGTTGATAGTAACATGGAATAGATTCCGGGTACCAAGATTCTGGGGATTCTGCCTTGTTGGGCTCTATGTTGTTTTCATGGTGATAAGCCTGATAATTGCAAAATTCTCAGTATGATTCTGAAGAATGAAATGACTGCTATCTGAGGCGCCACACTTTTACCCTGCATCTCCACATCCATGCTGGTCCATGATTTTCTCGAGATTATTTCTATTTCTCGATCATTTTTGGCAGATATTCCAGGGACCATGAAATGAGCTAGCTATGAAATCGGTTTGAACATAAAAAGGTGACAGAACAAAGATTATTTGTCGCTGAAATGATTATAAATAGATAAATTGTTTTCTCATTTGTAAATTGTTGCATTCAATTTCCTGAAATCTTACATATCCATTCTTTGTACTTCAGTTTTCTTTTTTTTTTGAAAAGCTTTCCAGTTTCATTTTGCAAATTTAATACCATGTACCCTTCCAAGCCCATGCATGCACTTGACTTTGCCATTGCATATGCACCATTAACCTCCGTCTCCAGTTAAGGGCTATCAACTGTGGCATCGCGAAGTTCTTGCTGACGTATGATTCTTAATTAGATCCCCTTTGATCAGTCCAGGCTCAATGGTTCAGCTGGTTGTCTCCCAGCTCACTCTTGAAAAATCTGGCATTCTTTTTTTTTCTTTTTCTGATAATGGGGAAAAAAGAAAGAAGAGAGATGGGAGAGTTTTTTTTTTTCCAAAAAATTGAGTTTTAATGTGTCTATATATATATATATATATATATAGACACACATTAAAACTTTAAGTAGCCACACATTAAAACTTTTTAAACTTAAAACTTTTTAAACTTAAAACTTTTTTATGTTTATATATATATATATATATATATATATATATATTGAGTTTTACATCGATTCCATGAAACTTTTTTAGCCATGAAGTTTTCCTTCTTGCATTACAACATATTCACATCGATACCTCCTCGAAATTTTTTTCTTAGCTTTTCACTTAGATTTTTACTTTCCTTGATATATTTATGAAAAAACATAAATATGCAACATTTAGTATTTCTGTGGAAATATGAAATAAATAAATAAAAATTAAATCAGATCTGACATGGATATGACTAACATAGTAAAAAAAAACTAATTATCATATTGTTGGCACAAAAAATTATTCAATTGTTAATAGGATTGGATCAATCGATTTTTTGTCAAAGAGAAGAACATTGGCCTAACAAAATATATAACAATCTTCTTAAAAGACGCTTAATCGATAAAGGGAAATAAAACTTAATTTTTGGATAAAGAACCAAGTCAAAGCAACTAAAATACTCCAGATGTTACTCAACAATTGAGTTTTGATTCTGCTCCTAATTTTCTGATTCAAATAAGCTATTTAGATAAAACCATTCTTGCTTATGGTAGAGTAAGTTAAAGAATATCCTCACAATTTCAAATATGGAGGAATATTTCAGAAAGAAGTCCAATTATGGAAGATGGCAATCATCAGTCTTGATTCAAGAAGATGAAGATGTGACTTTATGGCGATCATAGGTTTAGAAGAAAGCCGAATCAACATCTATAAATAGAGATAAAAGATGTAAAGATGGGACAACACAACAACAACAAACCAATTTATTCATTTGTCTTTCAACTTCTTTTCAAACACTTTTTCTTTTCCTTAAATCAAAGTTAGGTTTTAGCTGAGTTTAGTTTGCAATTTATATTTAATTAGTTGGGATATTTTTTTTTCTTGTAAGTTGGTTTGCCTCTATTAAGAGCAATATAAATTCACTAATTCCAAGTTTAACCTCTATTTTATTTAAGTCCTTATTTTGTATTCATTCAATTGAATTTGGAGGCTTTTTATAGTTACTTCAAAAACCAATCCTTAAAAAAGGTTTCACAAACTCAACAACACTAATCAGTTGCGACTTGAAATCATTTTGTGGTCATTGACACTTAATTCATCAACTGATTCAGGACTTATCAATTGATAGTTAAACTTGTTGACTGATCCATCGACTAGTTGTATTTCGATAAAGAACGAAATTGGCACGCCCAGTGAGACACGTCCATTGAATGCATGCAACTACAATCTGGACGAAAGATCATGTCAGAAAACTCTAATAATATATCACGAGGTCCAACTAATCTTAGTCACAATGTTGAAACTCCAAGACGAGTGTCGACTATTCAAAATGTTTTTGAAAAGTAGCTAATGTTCACTTTAG
Source organism: Apocynum venetum (assembly GCA_019593545.1). Classification (NCBI taxonomy): domain Eukaryota; kingdom Viridiplantae; phylum Streptophyta; class Magnoliopsida; order Gentianales; family Apocynaceae; genus Apocynum; species Apocynum venetum. The sequence goes on from SRSM01000149.1 coordinate 3,843,081, forward strand.
GAGATAAGTCAGCATATCCTCAATCATCAATTTCATAGCAGCAACCGCAATAGAGGTATATAACTGCAATTCGACACACTATGAAGCAATGTACGAACGAGTTGATGCAAAACATGATTTATCAATTTTCCAAAGTTTTGAAGCCTTTATTGCAAAACAAACTTTCTAATTTGGAGCAAAGGCAAAACTCCTTTAATTTTTCAATTTTCTAATTTGAATGCATGCAACTATGATTTGGACAAAAAATAATGTTAGAAAACTCTAATAATACACCATCAGGTGTAGCTAATCTTGGACAATGTTGAAACTCCATGATGAGTGTCGACTCTTTGAAATGTTTTTGAGAAGCAGCCAATGCTTACCTTAGGAGATAAGTCAACAGATTATCAAGCATTAATTTCATAACAACAACTGCAGACGATGTCCTTAATAGAAATTCGGCATATTATGGAGCAATGCACGGGTGAGCTGTTGCAGAACATGATTTTTCAATTTGCCAAAGTTTTCAAGCCTTTATTGCAAAATGAACTTTCTAATTTGGAGCTAGTGTAACTTTTCAAAGGGCCATGAACATGATTTTTCATGATCTAATCGACCAATGCATTAAATTATATATAGATGATTTGGTGATCAAATCATCAAGCTTCGATGAGCATTTGGCTGATCTTGAGAAGTCTTTTCGTAAAATGCGCAAACATAACTTAAAAGATAAATTCAACCAATTGTGTATTTGATGTTTCGATAGACCATTTCTTGGGATTTTTAGCTCATCACCAAGGGATCGAACTTGATACAAATAAGGCTAAGGCAATCTTAGAATCTCGATCCCCTAGTAGCAAGAAAGAGGTACAAAGCTTGATCGAGAAGATTAATTTCCTCAGGAGATTCCTAGCCCATTCCTTATAAAAAAATGAGAGCTTTTTCTTCATTATTAAAATTAAAGGCTTTTGAAAATTTTGCGTGGCAATTGACGTATGAAAACGCCTTTGATCAAATACAGAAGGCATTGGAAAAATCTCCTATCCTTATGCCACAACGGGAGGACACACAATTGAAGCTTTATATCTTGGCAACTGATGAGTCTATTGGCTGTTTGTTGGCCCAGGATGATAACAAGTGAATTGAGAGAGCCATTTATTTTTTCAACCAATCCTTAGGACAACACAAGATAAACAAACTAGCTTATTCATTTGTCTTTCATCTTCTTTTTAAACAATTTTGTTTTCCCTTAAATCAAAGCTTGTTAGGTCTTAGTTGTAGTTTTTGTTATTTGTTTTGTTTCTATAGTTCAATTTCATGCCTTGCCTGAGTTTAGTTTGTAATTTATATTTAATTAGTTGTGATATATTCTTTCTTGTAAGCTAGTTTTCTTATATTGATAGCAATATAAATTCACCCATTTCAAGTTTATTCTTTGTCTTATTTAAATCCTTATTTTATATTTATTCAATTAGACTTGACGAGGCTTTCTATAGTTACTCCAAAAATTCATCATTAAAAAGTGTTTCATTGACTCAACAACATCAATCAATTGAGACTCATAAGCATTTTGTGGCTATTGACACATAATCCATCGACTAATTGCATTTTGATTGACAACACATATATTGGTAAAATTCTCATATGATGACAAAGTCATGTATTCAGATAATGAATTAATCATTTTTCATTGATTTGTGTAATTTATAGTAGAATGTTTGAAAATAAATATTTAAATCAAATATAATTATCAATTATACACTACTATATCTATTTTAAAATATAAATCTTTCTTAGAGTTGAAAATTCTCAAAAGCACATTTCACCTGGTTAGGTTGGTTTGCCAAATGAATGATCGCGGGTTTGATTCACCTCGGAAGATTCTTTATCAAGTATTTATGTTGTTGAGTGACCACCGGGTGAATTAGTCTGAGTAGTTGATGATTTGAAACCACTTAAAAAACAAGGTGAAAAGTCTTCTCAAAATGTAAGGTTTTTTTTTTTTGACAAAATTTGATAAGTATTGTTTTCAATGTTATTCCCACTACTTTTTTTTCCTAATTTCTTAAGTGAGTTGGGTGAGGGTTTTAAAAATAATTGAAGTTAAAAATGAATTGTTTTCTGAATATATGCAAAATTTTAACAAATTATATTTTGAAATGAAAATATCATATCAATAAAGAAAATAAATTAATATTAAAATATATTCTTAATTTTTAAATAAGCAAATAATTTGATATAAAATATTTCCATATAAATTAATAATGTGGACCAAAGTAAGACAAGTAACGAGAAATGATTAAAACAACTTAAATATTTAGGCACATTATTGGTTTTTTTATAGTGTTATTAATATTATATTTATTTAAAATTAAATATTCATATTTGACTTATTGCAAAAATTAATAAGTCTTTGACAGAAAAAAATTAAAATGTTATTTTTGTTGTTAATTTAGTTAATAATATGACTTATTTAGTGAAATGTAAAACACTTGAATTAAGAGAGATTGATTTGTTATTAAAATTTTATATAAAAAATATATTTATTCTAAAAAACTAAATGTTTAAAAGTAGAAATTTTTTAAATAAAATATTGACATTTAATTCAAAATATTTTTTCTATCTGAATTAAATATTTTATATTTTTATTTTAAAATATTTAAAATTAAATGTATAATTTTTTAAATAAGTATATTTAAATCTACATTGACCCACGTGTTGACGTGTGGTCCTGGACACTGAGTGGACCGCCCCACAAAATTCAGATATAAATAATGATAGAAGTGAGGTTGCACTGTCCTGCCGTCTATCCGAAACCTAGGCGTATCCGAAGGAAGAAAAAGAGCTTCGGTGTTCGTACAGAGACCCGCGTGGGAGCGTGCATGCACGCGCTCTCTTGTGTTTTTTAAAAATCTTTGAAGGTACCAGAAAAATCTTTCATTTCCGCTGCTTTTGATTATTTTGTTTATCATTCCAGTTACCCCTCTAGAGATTGAATTATTTTTAAGTTTTTATCAACTTGGATTTCAGAATATTTTTCACCTTTTTCTTGGAAAAAATATTTTTTTGTGGGATTTTTTTTTCCTTTTCTCTTTTTCTTCTTGTTCTGATTCAAGAATTTTAATACATTTTGCTGAAGAATTGTTTTTATGTTATCCCTTTTTATATATGTGAATTTTGTTTTCTTGATTTGATGTAATCCTTTTTTTCTCTTCTCCTTTTGTGGTTGTTGCTGTTTTGGTTGTTTCTTTTTGAATAATCTACAGAAATGTTGAACAGGCAAAAGATCATGCATGATACATGAAAAGGATTTTCAGTTTCTTCTCTTTTTTTCCCCTTTTTAATTACATTTCTAAAAGATTTTTTTATCATGCATTTGGAATTGCTTTTCATCATTTCAAGATTCAATGAACTTGAAATTTGGTTTGTTCTTGCAAGCAAACCAGATACTAAATTCGATGCATGGCATTCTTTCTAGGAGAGGTTTAATTTTGCGATGCCTAATTTTTTCTTGATTGAATCACCCTGTTATTTCTGTCAATTTCTATGCCATTTCCTGTTTTGAAACAAAAAAATTGATATAAAAATTGAATAATTTGTTTCTTAAATTTTTCTTCCTCTTTTTATTTTATTTTATTCCTTTTCCTTTTTTCTGCGGGGTGGGGGTGGGGTTTCGTGGGGCGTAGAGTCTTGCACCGACGACTCATCTAAGGAGTGGTCAGTGACCTTATCCTTTTGGAAACCTCATTCATTGTTGTATTTATTGTTCGAAGGGAAGGTTGAATTGTTTGGAGGCTTTAAACATAGTTCTTATTTTTTTTTTTAATTCTAGTATAGTTCTTATTTAATGTATGAATTTTGCATGCTAATTAATTGTTGATTATTATTACTTTAATTTTGAATTTACCATCTTGGTAAATCATTTGTTTGAAGAAGCGAGAAACAGGAACTTAGGCACCTTTCTCTTTTCCTCTTTTTTGGAACTTAATTCTTGGATTGTAGATTTATCAAAAGAAAAATGAAAAATCTTGGATTGTAGAATTAGAATATCATACAATATATATATATATATATATATATATATTGTATGTATGAAAGTAGTTTCCTAGCATGGTTAAAGTGATGATTTTGAGAACTGCGACGTCATACTATATTTCCTTACAAAGATTTGTTTATGACATTTGTGTACAATAAATTTTCCTGTTTGTCATAGAAGAATCAAAGCGTGTATAGAAAAACCTTATAAATCTGCAGCAAACAGAATGGATCAACAAGGACAAGGACAATCTCAGGACAGTATTGATCAGCTGTCACATGCCAAGAATACTAATCATGAGGTAGAACAAATAATGGGGAACCCTAGTCAAGGAGGATTCCCACCAGCCCATCTCCCTACTATGGTTCAACCATCAGGTGGATCTCAATTTGCATTGGTTAACTCTTCTAATTATCAGCAATTTCATCAGAATCGCGAAATCGAGGCACGCCAAAGGCTTAGAACCTTTTGGGATAATCAAATTCAAGACATTAAGAAGATGACTGAATTCAAGAACCATAGCCTTCCATTGGCAAGGATCAAGAAGATAATGAAAGCTGATGAAGATGTAAAGATGATATCGTCTGAGGCACCAATGGTATTTGCCAAGGCTTGTGAAATGTTCATCTTGGAATTGACTTTGAGGTCTTGGTGTAACACTGAGGAAAACAAAAGGAGGACTCTTCTGAGGAATGATGTTACTTTGGCAATTGCAAGAACTGATATCTTTGACTTTTTGGTTGATATAATCCCAAGAGAAGAAGTCAAAGAAGAACCTCTTTTCTCAATGCCTAGAAATATTGCAATGCCTGTTGAAGCAGTTAATCCTGCTGATCATGCCCAAACTTACTATCATCCTAATCTGTTCAGACAACATATTCCCAACTACGTGCCTCCTGTTTATTGGTTGCCGCCGCCGGAGCAGGAGGATCAGCAGCAGCAGCCGCCTCAATCAGCTTCAGACTCTTAGGAGCATATTATCAATGAAGCACAACAATTAATTCTTGGAATGGTAATTAATTAGATTATACTATCTGCTCTTTTGCATGCATGCTTTTAATTAGTTGAGAATTTATTCGTCACTTAATTAATTAGATATGCATTGAATTATTTTTGATGTTGTCAATTCATCTTCATTGCAGTGTGATGCTGGTCTGTGATCTTCACATTACTCTTGCTGCCTACCAAAGAGGATTGGGACCTCCATCAGAGAAAATGAATGCATTCTTAGTTTATTATAGGTCATAAGTATGTTAAGGAGATAACTCTGTGTTTTGCTAGACTTTTAATACCATGTTTATCGTCTTATTAGTGTTGTAACTTTAATAACTGCTTGTTTTTTTTTTTTTCTAATGCATGATTTAAATCCTTTTGACATTGATACCGATATATTTTTCAAATTTCAAGCATTTGTGCTAAAATGTTGCTATAGTCCTTGTGGTGTTTAGATGCTAAATAGAGTTCGTTGAAGTTCTCTTTCTTGGGAAAAATCTTTTGAATGTGTTGCCCTTTAGGAGATCTTGACATATATGTTTCACGTTTTATATATAGTTCTTTACTCTCATCTTAAAAATGCATGCTTCAATAGTACAATAGGGTTGCTTCTAACCTTATCAATGCACCCGGATTTGGCAAATAAAATTGTTCGCCATTCTATGATAAGAGATATTAATTGTGCATGTTCTGAGTATATGGGAATATTACAATTATCTTCTTTATTTATTTATCACAGTTTAGACAATACAACATGATAAAATCTTAATTTTGTGTATATATATATTACTGTTTGATGCGTGTTATGATACATCATGTATTAATTATTAAGTTATAGCAGATATTACTATTAGAGAGCCCATAGTTTGTCTGGTTGGTTTGTTTTTAAGCTAGTTGCCGTTGACTCTCCAATATAAACCTTAAAAGCAACGAGGATTGGAATTTTAGCAAGTTTGCCAACATGGGTTGACCTAAAAATTTTCAATATTTCTGCCAAAAGAAAACCAGCCAAACATGAAAATAATTTTAAATATAAATTGTTTTAGTTCAACTCTTGTCTTTAAATCGAAATCGTTCTACTTTCACTGATACATAACTATGAGAGTTTTTTTTAAAATTTTATCTTTTATTTAATATCCTGTATCTCTTTCTTAAAAAAAAGAGTTAAAGTTGTAGTCATAAATGAAGAAAAAAAAAACTTTTCCAGTAATATACATTATACTCGCATTTAAGATCCTTAATATAATGTACATGTAAAAGCTTAAAATGATATATATTTTGGGATAAAAGTAGGAGTAGAGAACATGCTGACACTAAACTCTAGATTGCATTTGAATAAAAATTTTAGATTTATATTTGAATATTTGATGTGATGCATAATAAGATAAGTATTATATATTAGTGTTTGCACAAAAAATATTCATTTTTTATAAATAGTTGATAAAATCTATCAATGATATTGGTTAATTAACTCATGAACAGAGACAATTAATTAGAAATTAGTTGATAACAAGAGACAGTTGATGGATATAATCACTTTTCTAATTTTTAGTCTGATCAGCTAATAGAGATAATGTTAATTCAGCTGATTCAATACCAAGTCAAAACAATTCTCTCATGATTTCAAACTTGCAAAAGTGGCTCCAAATATGATTAGATAATGGGAAAGTGATTCAGACTTAACTGTTTTCTAACATTCTGTCTGTCAGCTGATAGACCATTTTTTGTTTATTCAAGACCAAATCAATGTATTATTCTCATTACTTCAAATATGTAGAAATAATTCTAAATATGGTTCAGTAATAGAAAAGTGATTTCAAGCGATTATGCAAAAATGAGAAACATGGTATAATGGTTCTTGATATCCAAAGAAACCAACTTAGTTGATGAGACATAAATAAGAGATAAATGCTAAGTTAGAGGACACCATAATCAACCATCATAATATCATATTAAACAACTATTCATTTATCAAATCACTTTTCTAGCTTTATCTTTCTTGCTTTCTTTAAGTTTAAAGCTTCGTTTAAATAACTTTCTTTACAACTTTCATTTATCTACTTTGTAGATTCAATCTTTGCCTTGCTTTAGGCTTAGGAGCAAGTTAGGTAGGTTGGAGAGTTCTTTGTAGATTCAGGACTTATCAATTGATAGTTAAACTTGTTGATCCATCAACTAATTGCATTTTGATCGGCAAGAATTAGAAAAAGAAAGTTTAAATGTATTTAGTATATTATTTTAAAGTTTAGATTTAATTAAAAATTATTTACTATAATATATTTCACTTGAATATATGAGTTCATGGGTGACGCTAGAAAAAGTTGAACTTTAAATATAGTAGAAATTTTAAAAGTAAAACGTGTTTTGTGAAATTTCTTTGTTGTAATTAAAAAAATCAAAATTATAACCAAATATATCCTGAAGATGCTTCTTATACAATCCATTTGTTCAATCAAGACTTTGTTTCTCATGATCCAATAGCTTTAGACAAGTTGTAAACTTGTTAATGCTTAAATGAGGTTACAAGTTTGATCTTCATACCCTTAATAAGAATCAATTCAGTGGGCGTTCTTTAGACCAAATTATAAATTAAACGAGAAAAGAGATTTTGGATACCGAAATATTTAGATCATAAGAAAAAGGGGAAAAAAAAACAGGCCCCTTGCCTAGTTTATATCCAGAGCTTCGATATTACTCCAATTTGTGTCCCTAAACCAAAACTTATAAAGGTTTTCATGGTTAGATCTTCAAGATATGATTGGAACTCAAGATTGTACATATGATTATATTATATAAGTCCCTTTGTCAAATTTTACACACATATATAACGTATTTATAACTTTCATGTGTTGAAAAAATAATTTGTAATAATGTAACATATTCTTGACAATACTTTGTATGTTTTGGAGTTTTTAGAAATTGAAGATCTTTCATGGTCATATTTTTATAAAGGGTACAAAGAGATGACAATTTGTAGGTGGATCGGGCTTGATACCCCTACTTCCAACCATGCTCACTCTTGGAGATATTATCCCCATTCCTTTCCTTGTCATCACTGGAGACTAAAAACATTAAACATCTAGAACATATAAAAGACTTAAATAACAATTGCATTAAATAAAAATTTTAAATGTCCATAAAATACAAAATAAACTAACTTTAGAAAATATATTCACAATACATAGTTGATTTTATTTCCATTCAATTTTTGTATAAACTGGTATTCATAGTTGTTTAAAGTAAGATTTCTGAGACTATAACATTATTATTCATTTTTTAATTTATTTTATAAATTGAAAAGTTCTTCTTGAGCGTTTCTACAAGAATGCATTAACCGAAACATAACACATCAGAAATTCAAATGATTTGATATAGAGTTAGTGAAATTGCTAACACCGTTGAAGGTAACGTAAGATGGTTTATATTTGATATATTTATTTATAGATGTTTAATGTTGGAGATTTATGATTTCAATCTTAAGAATAATAATTTTTGTTTTCAAAAATTATATATATACACACCTAAATATAATTAATGATGAGTATATACATACATATATATATATATATATATATAAATGTAAAAAAAAATGCAGATATAAAGCAGGTGCAACAAATGAATACCACAATATTTTCATCCCACAATATTTTCATCTCCATCCCCATCTACTTGCCCTCCTCATCCCCATCCCCATTCACTTACCCGCATAAACCAAATAATCCCCATCCTCACGGCGTCCCCATCTACTTGCCCTCCTCATCCCCATCCCCGTCCACTTACCCGCATAAACCAAATAATCCCCATCCTCACGGCGGGGACGGTACAGTTGGATACCCATATCTACTGGGTATGATGCCATTCCTTGCCAGTTGCCAAGAGCTGAATATACAATTCTTCTTCTGGCAAAGGGAAATAGAGAATTTGTCTACTGATTAGTTAATGGGAATCTTATCGCATTTCGAAAGTGTGCGTACATTATAACGTTTATGAAAACTTAGTTACCATCAGTGCATAGAGTTTCAACCCAGAGCAAGTAGAAAGGCATTGATGCTTTCTCAACTGTATGTACGAGACATATATGACAAAAAGGTCTAATTTTGGAGATGAAATTGCAGTTTTTATAATAAAAGGATTCTTTACTCTTGTCTTTTCAAGAGGGCATATCATGGAAACCATGAAACAACAACAGTAACAACCCAGAATCAGTGGCCTCCCTATTTATACACGAACCAGACAATGGCAAGTGCAAACTGGTTAACAAAAAGCACGAGGTTGTCATACTACTGTCTTCTTCATCCCATTTTCATGATAATCCCTTCAAGAATACCATCAGTACCAAAATTACCAGAAAATTGGTGAGGATCAACTGGGCCTGGCAGGTTGAAGGAGATGCTGAAATGGCCTGGAGGACAAAGGTTCTGAGATTGCATCTCAAATGCCTCAGAGTATCGATATACTATTCTCTCACCAATGGTTGTTACTCCTCTTATCAAGACTCTACCATCATTCTCAACTTCACAGCTGAACTCTCCTGCAGTGATTAATGCCATTGAAGTGAAATTTGCGGATATTATCATCCTCTAGTAAAATGGAAAATTGAAAAGGAAATAAACCAATGACAAGAAAGACTGGAGTGAAGTTTCTTGTGCATGCCGAAGATAGAGATAGACAAACAAAATCAAGAGATGATTTAGAAACAAGAAACTAATGCACAAAAGCAGCTACTGCCTAGAGTTCTTGTCATCTTAATACTTGGATAAAAAAAAAATAACATAGAGGCAACATATAAGGAAAATGGTAATAATTTAGTGAAAGGTTGTAATTGGATATCAAGACGTTGATTACCATTTACAACCAGTTAATGCACGTTACCAAAAGCAAGCCACAAGAGGACATAAATCCACCAGATGAACATGAGTGTATAAAACGTGCAAAAAAATTTCATCTAGAAAGACATAAGCAACGTATAATGACAGTGAAATCAATAAAATTCCAGCTTGAAATGTAAAATTTTTTTTATTAAACAAACCAACTCAAGAAATGCCAGAATAGTATTATTGCACAAAAATATTATTCATCTAGAGACAAAGTATCATATGTTTCATGCAATTCATAATTGGCAATTTACAGCCTGATACAAACTAGTATTATTATTCAAAAACTAAATTTATAATGAGAAATATTATTTTGCAGGCAATTCAAATTTGGCAATTTACAGCCTGATAGATACTTACTTTCATCTCTCTTTACTCCGGGAAGTGATACTCGGAACAAGTAGGAATCATCACACTCACCAATATCTATGAGACCTAGAATTGGCCCTACTTGTCCCCTAGCTACTGTGCCAGCCAGTGAAATCCCACCTTTAGTGGCTGCAACAATATTATTCCAGTCCTCTTGTGATGGACAAGAAGGAAGAAAGATCGTTCTTGGCTCAGATTTATTCACAGTACCAGGTTTTATTGGTGATGGAATGATGGCATTGCACATTAGAGTTGAAGCAGCATGAGAATGATTGCTACAAGGCAGTATGTTACTGGATGGCTCATTACCAACGATAGAGGCACGAGTATCTGATACACCAGCATGAGTTTGCACACCACTCGGATGTAAATAATCTTCAGAGCTTAATTCTTGTACTGCGACATTACATGAAAGATCTCCATTCATAAACCTTTGCAATAATGGATCATCTCTGTCCAAAAGAAAATCTTTTAGACCTGTTAGCCTCTTAAATCTTGCAATATCAGCAGGCTTAATGTATGAGATCACTGGGTCATTAATAAAAGCGATGTTCTGAAGTACATCATACTTATTTCTGAACCGTGACTTTGGATGCATTTTGGGAGGAAAAAGACTGTCAAACTGAGGATAAGTTGCTGCAGAGTCTTCAGCAGGAGCAGGAAGATTTCCACAAAAGAACTGGCGCAACCAAGGGAGCTTCATGACAAGAGATTCATCTGCGTTCCTAAGTACATAGTAATAGACCCCTTCCAGTGCTACTGTCCTTATATGGAAACCAGCTAGTTGGTGAGACGAATATGCTGGAAGGCATTCTGCACGTCTCTGGAAAACAGATTTATGGGGTCTTACTTTCTTCAGATCAGGCGCAAAGTAGACACCCATAATGAAGTACAGAAGAAAATACTGATCAGCTGTTGGAGTCAAATGACCTGACATATCATCCATATCTGATTCCACTGAAACAAGTGACTCTTTCTCTGGAGTTTGTCTACTATTTATATACAACATTTATGGATTGGATAGTCCATGTGATTGCTGATTCAAGTCAAAAGATCTGAACATTAAAGCAGAAAATCTGAAAAAGTAATATGCTTTAGTTATTCCCAAAAGCATAGAGATTTGCAAGCATAAGTTCATCTTTATATTATTTTGTCTTTATGAATATAAATTCGAATGATGCAAGAGAAAAAGAACTCAAGACTTTCTAAAGCTAGGATCCATTGCTAAAACTAAGAGGAACCACATGTGTCCTCCTTAAAAGTGGTTTGAGCTTCATTATGATATTAGCAGAAAGGAACTCCTACTCAGAAAAAGGGGTGAAGGATGACAGAACTGATCATGATTAACTCCAGCACTCCCATCTAAGTTGTAGGCATCCTTAGAATGAATTTATTTTCATGAATACAGATTTTGATCAGTACACAATCTTTCTATCTAGCTTGTTTGTACAAAGTGTAGATAATGTATGTTACTATAGTTCTTCCTACCAAAAAGAGTAGATACTTCTTTAATTATATTGTATCCACCATGTATTATATAGTATATACTGCAGAAGAACTGAAACTACTTTAAATATTTTCTTCAAAATACATATCACTTTTAATACACATCTTTTTCTAATGTCTGATTTCTGAGATCCTGATGATAGAATATTTTTCGACACGGAGTCAAGCTTTAACTAAATGCATTTCTAGAGAATTGCATGAATAGAAGTAAGAAATTTTGAAAATTCTGATACACATAGAAACTTGAGAGTATTTAATGAAGAGGGAAAATTTAAAGATACAAGAGCTACCCACCTCACATCAGTACTGGAATCCTATGATTATCCAAAAACTTTCTAAAATCTATTACCTGTCAATCTACTTCCTTTAATCATTACTTTCTAAAATGTTGCCTCTCTTTTAGGTTAGTGCATGCATGGACCAAAATCTCTTGGTTATTGGAGGAAAATTGAGAAACATCATACTATGCAAGAATGATGAATTTGATAATCTATGATATTTCATGGGGAATGTTTACTAATTCCATCTTTTTTTCATAGTGGAGATAGATGGAAAACACAGCGCAAGGCTGCCTCTGCTGAATGATCTTTGAAACGAAAGGTATACCAGGGTTAATTATCGGTAATGATCTGTTAAAATATGAGCATTAGGATAAAGATCCCAGAAACTGAGAAAACCTATATTTGACAAATGAGGTACCACATCCAAGACTGAAATAGAAAGTGTTTTTCTCGCTTTCTCTCATAAAGTTCAGATCTATGTATAGCAACTATTGGGAAGTAAATATTTTATTTTGTCTATTTCTAAGCATGTTCTCAAGAAATGGCTGAGGAGGGCCTTTTATTTTCTGTGACTGACACGGACGTACTACAAGTTCCTTTTCCATTCGTGCATGCATTCTTGGTCTATGAAATATTTTCCATTTGTTTAAACCTATGTCAACTCAGAGTTTCAGAAGCACTAGTCAGATCAATACAGCTGTAGCATGTAACTTCAATAGAAACAAAATTTTATACCAAGATAGTACACGATTTATGACTACTTCTACATCCACAGAGATGGTATAGACCCCCGATGATATCAGCATTCATGTTTTAGAAATCAAGATGAAAGGATGCACTCTTAGTCAGGTCAGGCTATGTGGTGCTTTTGGACTTTTGTGATGAAGCTATCGAGTAACCAAATGCAGTATCCATTATTGTAAAGTGGTTGTTATTCAGGCTTGCAATTCTAATTAGGACTGAATTAATTAAAGATAGTTCCTAGTACTTTATTGAAATAATGAGATGTGCACAACCATCGAGTATTTTGAATGTAGTTGGCTATTGAACTTTACAGAAACACAGAACATAAAAAAAAATGATTGAACTGGAGTACAGACAATAACGATATAGATATATTCAGATGTTTGAGTTCTATTTTTTTGGCCCAACGTTTCTATTCCCAAGTGAAAGCATATTAAGAAATAAGGAATGATAACATTACCAGAAGAGTACACTATAAGCCTGAGAACTGAAATCAAGCCCCAAGAATAGCACGAACTAAAAGATAAACCAATAATTTGAACTTTATCTTGTCCTAGACAGCCTGAAATACAATAATAAAAAAAGAAGTTATCCAGGTGAAATTAGAACTTGGCCCAAGAACAAAAAGCCATATGCAATTGGTGTTAAACACAGGGATGCAAAGGATCCACACAAGCTAAGCGCCACCCACTATACACCATTGTACAAACTATGCCTCGAGCAAGTGCATTGCTGAGAATCCATGAACTCAAGGAGCTGTCAAAGGCCGCAGGCAAGTGAGCCAAAGCATGCACTGCCAGGCCCGGATCAGTGCCAATAAAATGCAATGCTATACAAGTTGCCAACTCCAAGTGCAAAAACTCTAAGAAAGCAAGAGGCAGTTAAATTGAAAAACAAGCATAATGGAGCATTTCCTGTAGTTGGTCCTGAGGACCTAGAATCCCAATGCCATAAGATTAGTTATCCAAGGCTAAGAAATAGATTAACACACAGCATAACTTATGGCAACAACTACTACATGCTACATTCCAAGTCTAAAAGCTGAGTTTAAATGTAAAACTCAAGGTCTTAGTAACCTGCCTCTACGCGCACTTGTCCTTTCAAAAGGCGGGTTACTAAGAAATTAAGTTAATAACCCGCCTTTTCCACTTCGAGCACCCTGACTACTTTTATGGGCATTTTCCCTCAAGGGTTGTGTAAACTATATCACTTGGATTATCTTATATCATTAGTAAGATCACCCCCAAAAGTAGAAACTAGCACTTGAACTAAGGCATTTAGTAAAGTTAGCGCGTGACAGTGAGAAGTGCACTCAAAATCTACAAACTGAAACTAGTCTAGGGGCCTTCATCTAACTTATTTTTCAATCACGCCAACCATTGATGCATAAAACAGAACTACAAAGTGAAAAATTTGACAAACATGGAGGAGAACAACAATAAATCAAACAACGTAAGCAAGAATTGGAAGAGTTGCAAGGGATTCCAAAGCCCATCACCGAACAAATGACTAACCAGTAATGGTTACCTCAAGATTGAAGCTTCTGTTTGTCCACTGCTGTTCCTTATGGAATTGAGACTTGAAAATGCACTAGAATTACACAGGCAATAAGAAAAAAGAGGGAAATTCACAGAATATACATCGTGGTACTGATAGTGATATTACTCTGTACTGTCAATCATGCGTGTACTCTTCGGAGTTGGAGCATATACCGACACACTTGTGACCATGCACTGTCCAATTGATTTATTATTATTCTATTAGGCTGGTGAGACTGCCAGTCCCAGAGTTCTTTCCCTCTTCCCAGAGCAAAGTTTTCATCATAGGACACTCTTACCCTTCTCTGTGGTAAATGAACTGCTAATTCTAAACTAAAGCCACACATTCAATTTTTATTCGTCGTCCATGGCTTCAAAGATTGAAGTATCGATCTCCATTCTGACTACCATAGCCATAAGCTCTTCATGCAAGTTTGATTTATTTGTGTATTGTGGTTTTTGGTGTACGTCCTTTTCAAATTATTTAAGTTTGAAGAATTAATTTAGGCGTATTTAGTTAGAATTTTCTTTCAATTTTATAGATCTTCATAAAAATATCTCAATAAACAATTTTTTTCCTTTAAAATTTCTATCATATCAAAATTTTAAATTTTCTCATTTTCTCCCCCATCAATTATGATTTTCACATATTCGAGAACAATATTTGTTCATTATTTTTTAATTAAAATACAATTTTAAATAATTTATTAATAATATTTTATATTATTATCAAATTTTCAATTTTCTAACTTCAAAAACATTCTTTTCAATTCTCTAACTAAAAACAATTTTTTTCAATTTTCAATAAAAAAATTCTTATTCAAATAAAAATATTTATACTATATTAAAAAAATAAAAATAATAAAATCAATTCAAATTTTAATTTAAATACACTCTTAGTATTTTTATTGACAAAACTTGAATCGAATAAAGATCTCACATAAAGATATAAACAAATATTTATTTTTTCTTTTAAAAAAATTAAACTTAACTCAAACTTCTATATTTATACTACAACTTAAAACCAAATTCATCATTCTCCGTAAGTAACATACATTAAAACAAGTTTTTTATCTCTAAATTTTTATCGCATTCAATTTTAAATTTTATCTAACTCCACATTTGAGTATTAATATCTTTATATAAATAATATTTTTATTATAATTACAATCTCAAATAATTATCAATAACGTAAAACTAAAAAATATCATATTAAATTTTAAATTTTTAATGAAAATTTTTTTATAAAAAAATATGTCTCATTTTAAAAAAATATTTTTTAAATTTCAATCCAAATATTGTGATCTTTTCAAAATAGGAGTAGTTAAGTAATATTTCAAACACCATTTTTCTTTGGAGAACTCATTTGCATACCCTTTTACGATACTTGACATAGTATTCAACTTCCCCAAATTAAAAGAGAATTTTTTTTAACAGAAATAAATGTTATAGAAAAATAAACACAACAAATTTTGTTGCAGGCGAAAATGAAAAATATTTGGTGATGGCTACATAATATAAGGTCCAAAGAACACCATTGTCTGTTTATTTTACCGCTCTGGTATTTTTTTTTCAAAGATTTTGATTTTCTTATATAATAATAAGAATTAAGAAGGCTCCAATTTCTTCAACACTAGTCAGTCAGCCCAGCTGAACTCTGTGTATTATCTCCAGAATTAGACTTGTATAATATCCTCTTCGACGGTTTCACATGGATTATTCTCAGCCCAGGTACTTCCCTTCATCCTTCATTTATATAAATGCCAGCTAATTTATATAATTTTGTGAGATTCTTGGGTTTCTTGTTTCTTGAACTAGATTTAAAGTTAATGGCCGGATTAAGGAGGAAAAACTAATGGGTTTTGTGTATATTTGCGTGCTTGTTTTTCAAATTCTTATTATATGATATATCAGATGCAATAGTCTTTTTTTCTTCTCTATTAGGATATTGATTACTGTTCACAAGTTTTTCTCTATGCCCCATTTACTTTCTTGCAGACTATATGGGTATCGATTGCTTTCTTTCATGTCTATGTAGAAATACTCTTCTGCTACATCAGTTTTTTTCCCCAATAGACGCTGAGTTTCTTTGTTTTAGATGATATTACGGGTATTTGGTCTAAAGATTATTCAAGGATCATTTCCTATGTTGATAGGCTGGCATATACTGTAACTGCTATTCAGTGAGAGAATTCTCTAAGCAAATCTATAACTATCTCTTTCTACGGTTAACTCCTTAATTAGCTAAGATAGATCAGGCTCCCTACTTTATAACTCTGTTTAAAAATTATAGTTCTGGTTTGCTTGCCTGGGACTGTGAACCCACCAGTAATTCTTGATATTTGTCTCTTGGGACTAGTATGCTGAATACACTTGATTGAGAAGTTATGTTAAAGAGAATATATGGTAACATATATAGAACGTTTCATTTATGATCCAGCTCTTATTATTGTTGTTTGGCTTGCTGATGCACTTGTCAAAAGGTGAGTTTTAGGTAATCAAGACTGTGGCTACATAATCATTTATTGGCTCAAGTCTGATTCTTCACATCTTTAGCTGATCTACAACTGTTATTGCCACAAAAAAGCACATATTGTGCTTGCTTTTCTTAAATAGGTCCATATAAGATTACTGGTTAATTTTAATATAGCTGTATTCCATTGCATGTATTCAACGCAATCTTTGGTAAGACGTGAAACCGACGAAGAGGATATTATACAAGTCTAATTCTGGAGATAATAGACAGAGTTCAGAATGTCGAAAGCAACATGTGGAATACATCAAATAAGCAAAGTTTCTGTATACTATCATGCTTTATCTTGAATGAGAAATATTATAAAATTAAAGAATTTTAGCTAAATAGTAATGGAAGTTGATGTTTCTAGATTGTAACTAGGGTTGGGTAAAGTAGCAGGGAATGGCTTTTGCTTTTGGCAATTTTTCTGAGCGAATTTTTGAGTTTGAAAAGGTAAATCAGAACATTATCAGGATATTTAATCGGCCTAGAAATGCAAAGAGCTTAATGGACTTATTTGTTTTGTTTATTTAAGTCTTAAACGAGGTAGTCAGTTAGATTTACTGTTTGAAACACAAAGGTAGTGGGTTGTAGCTTCACTAGGCCAGGCAATTGAGAAGTTCCAGAACAGATTCATTGTACTATGATGTTATACATA
Organism: Apocynum venetum; assembly: GCA_019593545.1. Lineage (NCBI taxonomy): Eukaryota > Viridiplantae > Streptophyta > Magnoliopsida > Gentianales > Apocynaceae > Apocynum > Apocynum venetum. Next base: position 3,860,574 of record SRSM01000149.1, read on the forward strand.
ATTTTGTATAGCAAGTACTGGATTAAGGATGGACTCTCTTCTCTTCTGAATTAGAGTTGTGCTACTCCTCTGGTAGCTTTTTCTTGACTTGGTCTACATCTACACATGCGTGTGAAACTGATGCATAAAGGTGTGCCAAAATCTATTATTTTTCTTTTATTTTTCTTTTCATAAGCTTGATTTAATTTAAAGTTAGGATAGGAAAGAGTAAACTCTTATTTTTATGTTGTTATGTTTTCTGCAGTTTATGTGCTTGTGACCATATCAGAATTGTGTAAATTACTCTTAGTGGATTTGCCACCCATATATTTTTATAAATGATATTATTGGATTAGCCATCTTGTACTTGATTGAAAGGAAAAATCTGTTCCTATTCATTTGGTAAGATTATTCTATGGCTGAAGTCCTACAGTAATCATAACATTGTTTAAATAGCTAACAGATAGAGCATATCCTACTTTGTAATCTGTTGATTTGAAGAGCACAAATGTGGGTTCTTTTTTAAGTCCACCAAGAATTCATAATGTTTCTCTTTTTGGGGATTAGAAAGCTGTGTTCTGTTTGGTACTATGGAATTTACTTGAAAGAGAACTTTTCTCATAGCACGTGCATAATATTTCATTCATTACCATGATCTAGCAATTGCTATTTCGTTCGTAAACTATTGTCAGAAAGGATGGGATTTTGCATGTTTATCTAGAATGTCATGAATATGTATTTGCTTTTGGTGCAAGGTTGTTTGTCCATGGATCCCTAATTACTAGAATAATATTCCAGCTACTCCTACTAATAATTAGTTGATTTTTAGGTTCATAGTTCTTCAAATTATTTGTTGTGTGTTTCATAGGGTGCAAAATGCAAGCTTAGTCTGCAATAAGTGCATGTAGTTTTGACTTTGTTCACAAAGGAATCTCTTGTTGTTAAATTTGATCCTTATTTTATTTTATTAAAATTTTGGTCGGGGGAGTGGGAGGAGATCCTATCTTTGGAAAAGGGGAAGGAAACCCCCAACAATATATTTTTTTTTAGGGGGGAGGGGGGTGTTGTGACATATTGAAGGGGAAGAGGAAAACATGTAAAAGAAAGCAGAAGCTCTCCACTCATTTCAACAGTCAACTCTAGCATGACAGAAATATGTGGATTTTTTTTTTCTCCTGTTACCTTCTGTTTGTTTTCTGATAGTTGATGGGAACTGAATAATGACTTGTGCAACCATATTATTTTAACCTTAAACATTGTGGGGACAAAATAATTTCCTGTCTAATTTCTTTCCTTTTGTCCTTTGATAATTTGGCATCTAGTATGCTGAGCTCTGGGTATTATTTCCATTTCAGAGCTTCTTATTCATCTTGGGACTACAGTGGTGAAGATAATGGCTCTGGGCATTGGGATTCTCGACCTGTCCTTGATGTGCTACCTCTGAGCTGTGTGCCACCCCGCTCATTTGGGGATGCTACTACATCAACTGATGATACTAATCCTGCACCAGCAGAAGTGGATCCTGCTCCTGCTATTGGAGGACACCCTGCTGTGGTATTTCTTCCTTCTCATTCTACTAATGATGAATGGAACAACATAATAGCTGCCACCAAAAGTGGGGTTGCACTGACCGGTGCTGCTGCATTGGGGAAAGTTGGTCCAGCTATGGGATCTGTGGACATTGCTGAATCTCAGAGTGAATATGTGTTTCGTGTCTCACTTCCTGGTGTAACTAGGGATCGAAGTAAGTCGCAACTTGGTTAATTAGTATTATTATGTTCTGGTAGCAGTTAGTTGCGAAGGGTACCATAAAGGGTTAAAAGTAAGTTGGTACTCGCATCAGTTAAATAGTTCCAAGTTTTCATTTTCAGTATGCGGTTGAGGAAGGTGTCTTTGGCAAGTTAAGTAAACTTGAGTCATTCATTACTGAAGGGAGTCCTTGTGGCTACATATCTTTCTTAATAGAATTGGTCCTTTTGTTTTAAATTTTCATCCAAATTTGTTAAAAAATTTTGGTTTTGTGCTGACCTTTTTGTTGAAAAACCATCATTTTAATCTTGCCATCTAAACTTTCATCCAAATTCATTCAAAAATGCTGATTTATTGAACAATGAAGGACTTGACACTTGAAAAGTTAAGGACTTGAGAGTTTTTTAATTTTGAGGGACTAATTTGCATCACCCAAAAAATTCAAAACATTTGATTTAATTGCTTGCATGTGTTAAATTTCATTTTTTATTTAGCTGCATATATCTTCAATTCATGTGTTTAGTATTGGTATATTTGGAAGAAGCTGAAACTCTGATAATACTAAATTATTAATTTTTGAAATCTTAAGGTATTAAAAAGTATTCTGTGGTTAGAGTGCTTCATATATCATCGGAAATTGTTTATTCAACATGGTTAACTAATGTAGAATCTGCTTTCCATTTTCTGATTAACATTACTTTTGTCTTTGTTGTTGACAAGATTTCACCTATGATGTTCAACCTGATGGGAAAATAATGATCAAGGGAGTGACATCAACTGGAGAGAAAACTGTTTACAAGAACAACATGTTGTTTCAGATGCAAACACAAAATCTCTGCCCACCTGGGGAATTTTCTGTCTCATTTCAGCTGCCAGGGCCAGTAGACTGTCATCAAGTGACAACACTCTTTGGATCTGACGGAATTTTTGAAGGAGTTGTTAAGAAAAGGATACCAACATATTGATAACTGAATACAATACACTAAAACCTTTTACTCAGGTACATTTATTTCTTTAGCTGAAATATTAACTCTGGCTAATTCAGGATGCTTCAGAGTTGTACTAAAAAGCTGCTATTCCCTTTTGTCAAGTGTAATGTATGATTCTCATAAAAATAAAAATAAAGTGTATGTATGGGGGAATTCTGTAGGACAAATTCCCAAGGGACTTAACCTAATTTTGTGAACCAGAGATATATTGCATTCAGTGAAACTGTTATGAATAGGGGTATAGTGTGCTCGGTTCATATGCTTCATTCAATGAAGCAGTTGCATAGTAGGTTCATCTGTGGAATTAACCTACCTTTTTTTCCCGCTTTTTCCATAACTTGCCATATATAGTTGTTTTAGCTATATTGAAGGCTATTAATGCCATAGGCTACGGCATTCTCATTGTCATGCTTTCTGTGGTACTATCAAGATCTCCATCATATGCTAGTAAACTTGTGCCACCTTTGTAATGATGTACACAAACTGCAAAGTAATTGGACCAGTGATAGTTAATGGAACTAGGTGGTATTACTGTTAACATATTGGGTTTGCTTCTAAATCATTTGACAATGCATGATTGCTTATGAAATCTCTCTCCATTTAAGCGTGCATATACACAAGTCTTGATGGGCAGTTCTGGGTGTTTGTTCTCTGGGACACAAAGTAGCAAAATAGTGTGTGATAAGAGGGAGAAATAAGATGAGTAGTTGTATGTTTATGGAATTGGCAGGTTTCCGTCAGACAAAAACCTTATGAGAGGTGGGAGCAGCAATTGTTTCTGTTCAGTGGAAATTGACCCTTTTTTCATATTATTATTATTGTTGTTGTTATTATATAATTGTTGTCTGTTTGTTTGTTTGTCTGTGTTTATATAAGAGGAGTTATTGATTTTTATGTTTACCTTGCAACTTTCTTTTTGATTATGCAGAGAGCAGATAAGTTGTGCCTGGTAGGGATAGTACAGATATAATTGATGCAACTGATTACATTTGGAGGAGTATATTTTCAAGAGCTTTTAACAGTTTTTTTTTTTGTAAAAATATTCCAAATTTATACTTAGATGAAGGAGCTTTGATCTTACCGAGCTTGTTTCAATCCAGTTACCATTTGTTTTCAAGGTCTCTCAACTCTAAGTGGTTATTGAGATGTCTGTCAGAATTACCAATCACATTTCAGATGTATTGTTGCCGATGTACAATTGTTAACAACTCTTCTCAACTTGTGTTCCATTTTCCTCCCATCCAAAGATCAATAAAGATTTTTTTTTTCTTTCTGGGAATGATGTTAGCAAAAGAGTCTTGAGAGAAATAGAACAGGAAAAAGTATATCCAGGGAAGGAAAAAAATAAACATTTCTATCGAGTTTCCATTATGTTTTTCAACTTCTCAACCAAAATCCTTCTAAAAGGAGAACATTTATATCGAGTATACATTCATTTTCTGCATATGTACGGGATCAAATTGTAGGAAAGCTATGAAGTCTCACTGGAAAATTTAAAGAATAATAAGAAGAAGAAAGATACAATAGAATTCAAAACTTGTATCGCCATGAGCCTAAACAGTGTAGCTTTCCTCTTAAAATGCTCTTCTTTTTCCTCGTCTGAAGCTCATTTTCACAGCCCCAAATTTTTCATCAACCTCTGAAAATCTTCTTTCTTCAAAGTCAAGCCTACCAAAACAGCACAACAAGAAAACCCCAGAGCCCAATCCTTAAACCCTGTCCTTCTCCATCCATATACTGAAAGGACAAACAAGATAACACCAAAAACAGCACCCAAGAAGACATGAAAACTCAATTCTTTACCCAAAATCAGCCAGATTCCAAGACCCAAAATTACCAGAATGCCCAAGAATTCCGCCTTTCTTTTGCTTCTTCTTCTTCCCCACCCATCAAAGCCTCCCCAACCAGCCCCCTTCCAGAACCCAAACCCACCTCCATTTCTACCTCCATTGCCAAACTCTTTTATCAATAAATCCAACGGCTCAGGCAAAAGCTTGAACTTGGATGCAATGTAATAGGCTGATTCAAGCATTAATTTCGCTGATCTTGCCGACCCATATTGTCTTCTCCTGTTTCTTGCACAAATAATTGGTTTCTGGATCTGGGATTTTCCTATAATCAAATAACAATCGCAATGCCAAAAAGTAACTAATCTGTCTTGATTCGCTGATACTAGACCACAAGGAGTACAAATCCAGGAACATATCCTTGGGCGAAGAGAAATTTCCATTCTCTTTTGTTTCAAAACATAGGAGGGGTGAGAAATGAGGACCAATTTGATTGGAAGAAACTAGCGAGGCAACAGAGAATAAAGAGACCGTTGCTGCGAGCTGCAATGGCTCTATGAATTTTTGAAATCTTTTGAAATGATAAAAAATTTTGCTATTTTTCTGACGCAGGGAATATAGGGTTTATATAAGTGGACCTCATTATGCATGGGTCTTGGGCTCTTGGCCCTTGTAACATGTTGTCCACGCAACTTTTCTTGGACTCAATTTAGACATGGGCTACAAACCACCAACAAGCAGCGGCTCCGTCTAGTTTGGATTGATTGCTCAGAGTTTTCGGGACATTGGTTGAAGTCTTAGTTCCACGTCAATTAAATCTTATCCCTTTTTTTTTCTTTCTCTATCTTTTGCTGATTTTTTTTTAAAAAAATAATCATAATAAAAAGTTGAGAGGTGAGAGAAGAGAAAACGGGAGAAGAGAAAAGATAAGTTGAATTAATTTGCATTTGGACAAAAATCTTTTTAAAGTGATTTGAACTATTTTGTCTATTTAATACAAAGTTCGAGTCTATTGTCATTTTTATTTCATATTGTAATAAAAAAATTTAATTTGCACTTAAAAAGATGAGAAGAAAGTAATTGGAGTGGCGGAGGTTCCCTCCTCACCAACACAATCATTTCCTCATAAGAGGGAAAGAAAACAATGATTAGAGCTTGGGCAATCAGTTTGCTAAGAAGCTAATAAAAGCTTAAAAGGTTAATTTTGTAAAATGACTTTTCATTCTTCTATATTGTTTTCCCTAAACTTCCAAATAATATTTGATGATAAATTATCTCATCTTCCAAACTCTTCCCTCATTTTCTTTAATGTTTTCTCTTTCTCTTATATTTAAACTCCCAAACTTCAAAGGCTTGTCAGTGAAAAAGACCATTGACAATGATGAGGTGTACATATAGCACTACTATTTTGAATAATGCTGAGAAGTGAGAAGGGACTAGGGAGGTATATATAAATCCTGAGCATGTGTCCATTGTTGCAAAATTTGACTAATATGAATGCTTTTAATGGTGACTTTCCTATGCTATAAATGTGCTTTGACATCAATGTGATTTGTTCAATAGAGAATGATATCAAAAAGTGCAATGCTTGTGGTGAAGATTGTTGTTCTTTTCCGTGAAACTGAAGCATACATGTAAGTATACCAGCTGTAGCTTTTCATTTTCATCCCAGCTGTGTGATGCTTCACAGGACACATGTTATAGCATACGCGATACATACATAAGATGGTTTGGGAGAATAATCCATCATTACCATCAATATTCTGTAATGACTCTTCTGAGAAATTTTACTGCAAAATTTTTAAAGAACAGACGAACCCTGCAGTTTTGCTTAGATTTATCGTGAATGTAATTGATCTTTTTATGTTACTAGTGATGATTGCACTCTTTCTGACTGGTGAGAGAGTCTATTCATTTGGAAGCCAGATGAATCTTCTTTAGATTGTACTGTAATCCTTGTTTTTCATCATCTTGATGTTGAAAAACTTTTGTGTCTATCATCCATAGTTAAAATAGTTTCGAGTAGTTAGGCCATTAAGAAGAGTAGTTGTATTGTGCCATATGCAGTCACTATTAACACATGCCTCCTATTCAAAAGTGGAGCCAGGATCCAGAAAAGACACGTTAATGCAGGGGCATCCACTCAAGTATGCACATTCCAAAACTTTCTGCATCAGTAGTTAAGGTGGTCATATTCCTCTTCAACCATTCAAATGTTACATAAAATTCTTCAAGTTTCATCTAAATAAAAGAAAGCCAAGATTGATCCTCATCAATGTGGAACTACTATATGAAAAAAATGAGCAAAGTTCCTAACAGATGGCTAAAATAAGTATGAAAATTTCTAGAAAAGGGATTTCATATGAAAAGTGGGGATTGATAAGGGTAGAAAAAAATAGTCCATGTGTAGATTTTCATATTCAGGCAAGTACAAATGGAGAATCCTTGGAAAGAAGAAACAAATGCTGGTAATGTTTCATTTTTTCCACCTCTGTTTATCCATAATCATTAGAGATCTATCAACTCTTGGAATTGATTATTATCAACGATCAAACAGGTTTGTCAAGGCCAATTCTGTCAGTGATTTAATAATTCAAGTTGGAGAAGATAGCTTCCACTTAAATAAGGTGAAATATCGCATCTTCTTGTTATTAATCATTAGTAGGAAACTATGCAATTGAAGGAATATTGAGGAAAAAGTTATTGTTGTGATTCTTGAGACACACAGATACACCATTTTTTATGTTTTTAAATTTCTTTTTCAGTCTTTGAGTTTACTATGAATTTGTTTTTATTATCTCAGCTTCCTATGGTCTCAAGAAGTGGATATATAAATAGATTAGTACTTCAAAGCAATGCAGCAAATAATCCTGGTATCAAGATTGATAACCTTCCCTGTGGCGCTAAAATTTTTGAGCTAGTGGTGAAATTCTCTTATGGAATGATGATCAATCTAACAGCTGCCAATATTGCCCCTCTATACTGTGCTGCAAACTTCTTGGAAATGAATGATGATCTGGAATCTGGGAATCTCATTTCTATAACAGAGGCTTTCATGAGTTATGTGCTTCTTTCATCATGGAAAGGCACATTTCGGGTTTTGAAAAGTTGTGAATCAATCTCTTCATGGGCTAAAGATCTACAGATCATAAGAGATTGCGTGGAATCCATTGCCTGGAAAGTTTGCACGGAGAAGAACTGTGATTTGGCCAATGATGATATTTTCTTGAATGTTGCCAAGGGCAAGGAGTTACCAGAAGATTGGTGGTTTGAAGATGTTTCATTTCTTAGGATAGACCATTTTGTTGAAGTGATTGCTGCAATTAAAAGGAAAACGATGAAATCTGAGCTTGTGGGATCATGTATAACGTACTGGACAATAAAATGGCTTTCTCAAATCACTTTCACAAACAAGAATCTGAATCACAAAAGTCTGGCCATTCGGCTACATCGAGCAACAGCTGAAAGCATATTAAGGATACTACCAACAGAAGAAAATTCAATGTCCTGCAATTTTCTGCTTCATCTTTTCAAGTTAGGACTAATTTTGCAAGTCAATTCAGGATTACTAAACCAACTCGAAAGGAGAATAGCGTTTGCTTTAGAGAGTTGTAAGGCAACAGATCTTCTGGTTAGGAATAGCCTTACTCTATACAATGTCGATATTGTCACTAAAGTTGTTCAGACTTATGCTTCTTGTGCATCTAGCAATCCACACTCCAAAATGCCAGTTGTCGGAAGACTAATGGATGAGTATCTTGAGCTAGTTGCCAAAGATGTGAACCTTCCAGCAACAAGTTTCCAGTTATTAGTTGAAGCATTGCCTAGAAATGCTCGGTCCAGCAATGACAATCTATATAGAGCCATAGACATGTACCTAAAGGTATGCAACAAGCACTGATCAATTCCACTATGGAAAACTGTTGGATTCCCTAAAACACAGGAATGAAAGATCTGATATACATTAGGGGATTCCTTCAACTAGATATAATATTTCTCTTTCATTCCTTCAACTGATATACTTCTGTATTTAACTATACAGGCACATCCTAATCTGACAGACGAGGAAAGAAACAACATATGCAGAGTAATTGACTACCACAAACTATCCCAAGAAGCACGCAAGCATGCCACGAAGAATGACAGGTTGCCAATAAACATGGCAACGCAATTAATACTGCTTGAACAAGTGTCCATTTCAAGAACTCTTACTGCTGCTGGATCAAACTATCAAAGAACCAAATCCCAAGCCATATTGAGAGTGAATAAAGATTTAGGAAAGGAACGGTTAAACTCCAGCAATGAGATACAAGTGATGAAAAAAGATGTTGAGAGGTTAAAGATTCAGGTTGGAGAACTGCAGTATTGCAGGTTGGGGCTTCAGAAAAAACTGATGAAGACAGGCTGCATTTATTAGTAGAATTGGTGCTTCTGGCTTTTATCCTTTTGCATATCATGAGAAGGTCATGTTTTTCAGTAGCACTATTATCATTCTTTAGGGCCTCTTCATGATTTCTTCTAAAGCCCCCACTTGGTTATTCATGATCTTGAGATTTTAGTCTTTTCCAGTTATATAGATTGGTTCTAAAGCAAAGAGGTTTGATTTTACCACTACTTTCTAAGTTGTAAAACAGCTTGATGGAGGTTAAGGATGTAAACTTGCCAGGCCTCTACTTATTTGAGTTGGAACTTGGAACTGATATATATCTGTATAAGTTTGGATTGAGCTTAAACACTAAAATAAGGCTTGGATATGTTTCAAATGTTTTGTTAATATGTTCAAGATCGACTAGAAATTCGTGAGAATTAATGAACCGATCGATGAAATAAGAACTAAAAATGAAAAAGGAGTAAAAATGGAACCAAAATGGATTCAAGGTTTCTTAACTTATAGCCCCACCAGCAAGCTGGTCACAAATATTCTTAACAACAAAGTCTACTGTATCTTACATTAACAAAAATTCAAACACTGAGCATTCACCAATTATGGCAAAAACTTACCACCAAAAAAGAAAAAAAAAAAATTATTGCAGAAGTCCAACGAGATACTTATAGAAATGAGAGGCTGTATAAGAATGAGATAGTCATAGGAATAGGAGGCAGTATGGGATACTCATAGTCTTTTAGTCATAAGTACTAAAATAATCTTCATTCATTTCTGCAAATAATCCTATCAATTGTAGGTGTCCTTAGACTCTTTACAAACTATAAAGTATTTGGCAAATACTAATTATTTTCTCCCATTTTCATTTTAAATATAATAAATACTCAAAAAATACGTTATGAAATAAATAAATATTTTTTATTATAAATGATATTCCTTCGTCCTGATTTGAATATTTACATTTATATTTTAAATTAAAATTGATCATCTAATTTATCAAAATATTTACATTTAAAATTTCACTCTCGTCCTATTCAATTTAAAAAATTTACATATCATTAAATCATATATATCCATCATTAACATTAAATTCATTATAAAATGTGATGTATTTGAATGTGTTAAATTAAAAAATAAAAGCTTTTTTAGTAAATAGAAGTATTATGTAGAGTTGAGTCATCAATTTGATATTAATCTAGTGAGGTAGTGAAGGAGGAAATTTAAAAACTAATGGGTATTTCTTCAAATGTTATTATGTTAAGGATCAAATGCGCAATTTTATGACAACAGTTGTAGTATTGAAATTTATAGAGGAAATATTCGGCGACCGTGGCGGTTTAATCCTTTTGCTACCGGAAACAATGGAGCAGCAGAGCAACGATGGCGAACCTTCGGCGGACTCTAATCCTTGCCCTATCTGCCTCGGACCTGTCAACGCCGAGTCATATCTTGATCATTGTTACCGTATGATTCTCACTTCCCATGAATTCATAGATATTTATATCGAATTAAAATATAAGAAATTAAATTGTAGTATATGTTTGTTTCAAGATTTGAATTCGTTTACGTTCTTTAAATATGAAATTCTGTTCATTTGTGGTCTGTAATTGAAGCTTCGGGTGTAATTGTTGATAAATGGTTATATTTTTATTTTTATTAATATTTTTTTGTGATGAATTTGATATATAGCAGTGGTTTATGGAACCCTAGAGTGAATTGGACATATGATGTTAAATATGTTTAATATGAAAGTTCAAAGGTAGTAAAAGTGAAGTCAAGCTGAGCTGATATTGTTTCCTGTATGTTCATCCACAAGAAATTTAGTTTCAAGCTTGGTCATGTTTCGTGAATGCTGCCAAGGTTAGGGGCATCTAGTGTTAATTCTGGAATGAATTTGAGCTTCTAACAGCTCTGAGACCAGTTTATTGTTGTTTTAAGATCTCATTTTTTGAATAAACTGGTTTAGTTTGCAAACCATATAATTTGATTAACTTGGATGATATGAATATTTACTTAAAAGTTCCATTTTATATTCAGTCATGGACACCATAGAATATTTTGATGACTATATGCGGAGAAGGTATGCAAATATTACATTTGTCTGAATTTATGACTAGGCATGTGAAAATATTCTTGAGCCTGACCAAATAACTTGAATCTTGTTAAATTCTTCTCGGGATCTACTAATTTAAGATTATACCATGCTTAACTAATATAAGATTATAAATGGAGTTGAAAAGGCAAAAGCTGAACTGATGCTAGTTGATCATGAGTAGAGGTTTACTTTAGCCTCAAAATCATTAATCTTAGCTGACTCAAACTAACAATTTGTTTTCTACATCATTGTGGTCCAACTTTGGCCTCTAGTGTTCATATTTTAAGAACTCTAGTGATGCTGCTATGCAAACTTTGATTGCTCTTAATTTATTCTCTTCATGCTGTTGGGTTAGTCATATCAAAGCAAATGTTATATGAGGATCATTAAAAGGTGAATTCATTGGGTTGAGGTTATTTGAGGAGCTTCAGTCTAGATATTTAAGCGAAAGTGTTACAAAACTTTCAGGGTCTTCCAATTTAGAGATTGAAGTTAATTTTCCTGGAGGAACTTCTTCTATGAGGAATATATTTCAACTAAATAATATCCCCTAAATTTAAAATGTGATCTAAGTTAGTAAATCCAAAAATTTTGCAGTTAAAATATTAAGTTCCAATTAGAAACTTCTGGAACTTTTAGACTCCTTATAGACAAATCACAGCCCGTCCTATATTGGTGATTCCCATTTTCTATTGCCAATTCCATTTAAGCTTCTATTTGCTCTGGTGTCTTTTGCTAAACTAGGATTTTATATAATTGTAAGTAATGTCAAAGGATTAGATGAAAGAACATTGTTATATTCACATTATGAGCATTGGTTTATTTATAATTATTTGATAGATGTGGACTTTCTTGTCTTGATAATTTCATGGTGACCTGAATATAGAATATATCTTTCTGAAAGAAATGCCATTGATCTCACATCATTGCTGCAGATATACAGATATGGGCGAACGGTATCTAAAAGCCTGAATCGTTGCTTTGCAGATAAATTTTGCTACAACTGCATCCTGCGGTGGACCAATGTGGTGGCAAGCAAGTATTCTGTTACACCTCAATCAGTAAAATGTCCTTTGTGTAAGGTTTGCTTTTGTTATGTTTTTTTATATGCTGGTTTATATAGTTTAGCTTTCATAGCTTGTGGTGCAGTTCACTTTATTATTTTAATATCAAGATGATTTTCTGTCATTCTAAAATCATTTTCTAAATCTCAGGTGGATAATTTTTCTATTATACAGTGCTGTAATGGAATTCCTTACAGAAAACATCATGTCAATCAGGATCCTTGGAACAGGTATGACTGCAGTTCACCTTTTTCAGGCTGCAATAAGCAGATGTATTCTTCCATTTGTCTTATTTATATCATTAAATTTCTCAGTGATTTCTTTACGGAAGTGCACAAATACAGATTGATGTGCTACTACTGTGACACAGGTTATTTGCTGCCTTTTGATTATTCAAATAATGCTTTGCTTCCTATTTGGTTTTGGATCAAGCGGGTATTTATTGTGTTATTAACATAAGATCAACAGGTTGTTTAAGTGACAAATTTAATGTCACGCGTTACTGGAAGTTGCACAAATATCTTCAACCAAACCGTTGGCTACATGACTGGACGAGAAGGGAAATTCAAGCTTTGACTCAGGTTTGTTCTTTAGTACCCTCTATAATTTTATTGTTGAACATTCAATTTTAATCTTCAAATAATGTATACAGTATACTTCGCATTGTCAGTTGAATTAATAATGCTTTTATGTATAATTATCACTTTTATAGGGTAAGAAAAAGGAACCTGTAAGGAGGTAATGACAGATTTCAAGTTATGTTAGTTTTCTGACTTACTATTACCTTTTCTTTCATGTGTAGGAGGAGGATGTTGAAATCATTGTTCATCACATACTTGGCATAATTGAGTCTTTCAAAAGGTAACATTGTAGATACTGAATTGGATTAGAATTGTGCCAACAGTCTCAAAGCTCATTAATATAAGCTTACTCTTGATTTGCTATATGAACATAGATTATGAGAAAGACGCATTTCATTGCAAAATTTCAAGGTGAATAATGTTTTTGACTATTTTGATCTCCGTACCTTGCACTAATATTATGACAAACCTAATTGCGTTGTAGAAACGAGCAAAAGAGTCCCCGCACAATTCCTGAGACAAATAGAGATAATTTCAAGGTCTTAGTTGCAGCAGCAGCTGGACGTTTTCTAACAGGGCGAACTGATCAATTTGTGAATGAATTGGAAATGTTTCTTGCCTCAGAATTGAATATTAATGCCTATGATAAAGTCTATGTTCAGCATTTGGGTTTGAAAATACTTGGAATAACTGATGTAGAAGAACCTATTGAACACACCCCTATAGTTCCTTATTTACATTTGTTTGATGAGGACTCTGATAATACTGATTAGGTATCTCTTTTTGTTCTTTTCATTATACTACTGATGAGATTCTGATGTCTAACCCATCCTTTATACTCTAATAATTACATGTACATTACTTCTGACTCAGAAGAGAGAACAAGCACATACACTTTCAAAGATATGTGACTGTATCGTTCTCTAGTTTTGCAACTAATTTTCATTGTTATATTCCAGTGTTGTTCATTTCCTTTTTCTTTTAATTGTTATTTGGGTTGAACTATTTACTGTTGTACTGCTACTCTTGGCTACGCTGAGCATTATTTGGTCTAAACTATTTTTTGGATTGGATTTTAAAATTTGAATAGGTTTTTGTCAAACAATTCAATCTAATTCGATTTTTGAGAGAGAAAATTATTTCGATTTGATCTTCGCTCTTCAATTTTAAAGATCGGAGATCGAATATCAAATTTTATTTTTATAATAATAATTAATTAATTATTTTTGTTTCTAATTTCATTTTTTTTTTCTTTCTCTTACACAAAATATCTTGCTAATAATACAAAAACTTCAAACCATGAGAAATTTTTTTATTTTTATCTTTATTTTTATGAATGGTACATAAATTTATATAGATATTATAAAATAGTTAGAAAAAAATTAGTATTTTATTTTAATATATATAAAGTGAAATTTTGATATTGATCGAATTAAATTGGGTCGAATTGAAATATTTCAATGTTCAGTTTTTTAGTTTCATAAATATTACGATTTGTTTCGGTCTTCATCAATAAAAAATTGAATACCAAATAGACTTCTTCAGACTGAAAATCAAAACAAAAATTAAATACTCATCTCTGCTCTGCTCTTGGCAAATGCATGTTGACTCCATTTCAAATCTATGTTTTCTATTCGATTTATTTAAGAAAAAAAAGGGTAAAATTAAATTTTACAAAAATTATTATCTTCTTTGCTTGAAATAGACAATATAAATGTCTGTATTTCTATTTTAAAATATTCATTAAAAGTTTATTTTTTAAAAAATAAATATATTTTCATTTAAAATTATATAATAAAATCTTTAGTTTACGAGACTATCTTTCGATGTCATTTATTTATGTTTTTTTTCTTAAAAAAAAGGGTTTTGATTACTATAATAAATTAAAATTGAAATTTTAATTTTAGGCAAGGTCAATATTATTAATCGAGGGAATTCTTAAAATGTTTTTCATGCAAAAGAATCTAATAAGGAACTTCTAAAATTTTGTTTAAAAAAGAGTCTACATTATGACTCTTGTTGGGTTTAGTAACAATATATTTAATAGTAAATAATCCTTTTTTAGGGGTAATAGTAAATAATCCTTGAATTTACAGATGAAATAAATATACAATAAATAAATAATGTAGTAACTTAATTATAAAACGTTTTAGTCATTTTGTCATATTTGAAATTATGTGTTATCTCTTTATGCTTATAAATTATCGAGAAAGGAAAAAAAAATTATGGCTTATATGGTAAATTACCAACCCTTATCGACGAATTTTACTAAATTTGTCACATTTTTCTGATTATTTGGTGATTAATTTTATTTTTTAATTGTTGTTTATGTAAATACTATTCCCTCTATTCGTAATTGAATGAAGATAATTTTATTTTGAGATGTTTGAATGTATTTTTTATAAAAATTAAGTATATTTTTCACTTAAAATTAAATTATCAATCTCATTAATTTAAAAAATTTACAGTTCAATAATTACTCATTTTCACTACTAATCTAATTAATAAAAATGATAATGAAGTAACTTCTTCAAGATAAAAAGTCTCACTTAATAAAATATCGACATTCAATTTCTCAAAAAAAAAATTCTGACACTTAGTAATTGACAAAAAAAATATATTATTCAATATATTTCCCATTTTTGGTGTCCATGAGTTGTCCATTGTGATTGGGACGTTTGGACAAATGCGTCCTCTCTTGTTAAATGCGTTCAATCCTACTAAACAACAAATTCCCCTTATCCGTATAGACTATGGAAAATGAATGCCAATATGGGGAAGGGAGAGAGCATTTCTTGATTGAAAGTGGAAGCAACTGCCTTTCTTTCTTTGCATGATCATTGGACAATGGCCAAAGATTCAGACAACGGAGCTTTCATAGAGAAATTCATTCTTAAACCCGACTCGTCTTCATCAGAACTTCCCTTAAGTGGCCTCACTTTTGCTATCAAGGACATGTGAGTTTCGTTTCCAACTAACTTGGGTTCTTGGCCTCCAATTCATATTCTTTGATTTCATTGTTTTTTTTTTCTTGTGCTATAGGTTTCTTTATAGCAGTCTTTTCTGTTAAATCAAACCCATTTTGGAGTGCTTACTGCTTAGTCGCTTCTGAAACATTTTCTATATCCATATGGTCATTTGGTGTATGTGACTAATTGTATGGTTTTACTGACTTTTAGTCTATATGTTTGAATTCTGGTCTTCAATTTTTCTGGGAAATCTTAGGATAGATGAAGATTTCTACTAGAAGATGGGAAACCAAACAGAGAAGCCTTGAAGTTTGGTGAATTTTGAGCTTTCAGTATTTGAATCAAGTATCTATTGCATTGTTTGCTCTTAGATAGTTATAATTTCATCTTTCAGTTTTTATCAAGTTATGATTAACCATTTTGATGAAAAAGGTAATAAACGTATGTCTTGATTAAAGCAAACTGAAGTTGGAAGAGACTTTGATATCTACTGTGTACCCTATGACTAAAGATATTTTCTGTTGCACAAGTATGATTTGAAGTTTTTTGCTTAACAGATTTGATATCGAGGGATATGTGACCGGATTTGGAAATCCTGATTGGGCGCGGACTCATTCTGCTGCAACATCTACTGCACCTACTATTTTGGCTCTTTTAAGGGCTGGTGCCACTGCTGTTGGTAAAACTGTCATGGATGAAATGGCATACAGGTAAAACAAGACTCAAGCATATATTTTTAGCATTTCAAAATCCA
Organism: Apocynum venetum; assembly: GCA_019593545.1. Taxonomy (NCBI): domain Eukaryota; kingdom Viridiplantae; phylum Streptophyta; class Magnoliopsida; order Gentianales; family Apocynaceae; genus Apocynum; species Apocynum venetum. The sequence continues at coordinate 3,876,925 of SRSM01000149.1, forward strand.
CTTTATTAGTTGCTTTTGCACCTGAATCGCTGTGGTTTGTACTATTAATGTTCTATCATCAGATGCATATTATGGAATGATGATGAATGATTGCCTTTTTCAACTTTTTTTCTGAAGGAATTTTAATATAGAAGGGACACCATGTTATCATACCTGTACATGCCATAAATATGAAACTCTCCAATAGGTGGTTTTATCTGGATGAAGATTTCGCATAGGACAAAGCATCATTTTGTTTATTTTGTTACTCATTTTCCCCTTAATCAACCATGATCAATAATTGAAAATTGTATCACTACTGAACCGATGCATCTGACATTAAATAATATTTCCTCTTCTAAAAGTTTATTAATTATAGAAAGGAAAACTTTTGTATGGTCCTTATTCAGTCCTTGGGATTACCTACTTTGTACCTTCTGCAATGCCTTTTTACTCTGAAACTCAACAAGAAGGGGCATTATCAGCCATTCTTCCAACTTAAAAAAGAAAAAATCCATTTTACGGTTTTTCTAGCATAATATCTGATTAGATAGTCAACTAAATCTGATAAGATCCAATTACCTATTTTTATGGACGAATGCATAAAATTCATTGTTATCTTAAATCTTCAAGAAGCATACTTCTATTACGCGGTTCATTGGAACTACTTTTGTCTTTCAGTGGACTCCAGTAGTCTTTTATAGGTGCTATTCCTCATTTTGCACAATACCATCTATGCTTGCATAATTCCTAGTTCAAAGCAAAAATAAAGCAGTCTTTATTTTCAGTCACTAAATTAACTTGCCACCTTTATTTCTCAAAGATCCTTTGCAACAATATAAAAGTAGTCCTTTAGAGATATTAAGGACATCGATGGCTCTAGTTTTTCTGTCTCCAGAATTACTTATACAATTGTTGAAGGTAAAAGAAAGGGAATTCTTTTGACAATTTTCTTGTTCTCTCTCTTGTGCAAAACATTAAAACTCATTCAAAAGAAAGTGAAGTAAATCAATTAGAACACATCTTGAAATTGTAGAGAGATAGGATGCTTTATTTGGAGTCAGTCCTCTTGTATGAGATATCTTTCATCACTTCATATATCCAAATAATGGCCTTTGTAATTGTCGCCTTCTAAACCAGTACTCTGATATTGCAGAACCTCCTAAAATATTCAAATGGAGCATTTCCAATCCTTCTCTTGTCTGTTACATGATAATTTCCATAGTCCACTTTGCTAAATGATAAAATACTTCACAGGATGGACAAAAAAAATATTTGGATTCACTGCCATCTTGTGCTCAAAAGTCCAAGAAGGAGATGCAGTACTCTTGTTCCTTACTGGCCTTTCATATTCTTCGCTTTGTTCAGGAGCAGTTGTCTATATTTCCAGAAAGTCTTTGAATTTCACTTTCTAGAGTTAATACCACCTTATCAGTAAGTCTAGGTCAAATAGGGGTGCTCATGAATAGATATGCTCATGTGTTAGACTACTTAATCAAGTAACTTGCTTTGGTTGGTTCGTCATGTTTTTCTCTTTTCCTTTTTTTCCTTTTTTTTCTTATTAGATTATTTATATTTTTACCTTAAAATGTGATAATCTGGTTTATAGTGGATTCTTTTATTCATCCACGGATGCTATTTTCTTAGCCTAAATGCTAAAGCTAGATTGAAATTTTGTGTTTCTTTCAGCAGTCTCCAAAAAGACAACAAATTGTTCTTCTTAGTTCCATTTAAAGATGCAAGGCATTTCTGTAAAGTCACTCCATCACTTAGCTAAAAACACTTGTCCATTGGCAGCATAAATGGTGAAAACGTGCATTATGGGACCCCTATCAACCCTTGTGCACCAGATCGTGTACCTGGAGGATCTTCTAGCGGATCTGCTGTCTCCGTTGGTGCAAAGCTAGTGGATTTTTCCTTGGGTGAGTTTTCTTGGTAAACAATTGCAAGTGGAACATTTAGCAGCCAGTTAAAAGCTTAATATTTCTGCTGCCACAGGTACTGACACTGGAGGAAGTGTAAGAGTTCCTGCTTCATATTGTGGGATTTTTGGATTCCGGCCTTCTCATGGAATTGTGTCAACTAGTGGTGTTATTCCAATGGCACAGAGTTTCGATACAGTCGGTGAGGAATACTGTATTAGTGATGTGTGATCTATATGCATTTCAATTCTTTTTAGCCTACCTTTTTTAGAAATACTAATGAAATTTACTGCATGTTATAGTCTATAGTTTGTTACTCTAAAACTGACAGTTCCAATATGAAGGATAATCGCTCTGTTTTTTCTGTTGAGCTGTTCAACTTCAAACAACCTTGAAATTATAATGGAATAAAATGAAATCTTTTCAATTCTTTACATATTCATTAGTGGTGTAGCTGATCAAAGAAAAGATGGGCAAGTAATCTATCACTCTCTTATCTCTTGATGCATGTATGTAGGCTGAAGTTTGGTAGTTATGTTTTAACTTCTGTTACTCTGTTTCTCATTCCACTGGATTCCAACATTAAGCTTGCCGTACTATAAAGATACACAGGCAAATTATCATCAACCTTGTGTTTGTAAGTTTTTTCTTAAGGAAATCTGTAGATTGATTTAGATGGTAAATTTTTCACCCAAATACCATTTCAGGATGGTTTGCACGGGATCCTGTAATCTTGAAGCAAGTTGGAAAGATTCTTTTGCAGTTACAGACTAGCTCTGTCAGACCTGAAAATGTTTTTATTCCAGAGGATTGTTTCAAGCTTCTAAGCTTCCCAGGCAACCGATTAACTGAAATTCTTGCCAATTCAGTGTCGATATTATATGGAAGTACGTTAGTTTCATCACCATTCTACTTGAATGTGTCATTGGGGCTCTTACAGTTCATGTTGTAAGCTGTAGAGCACATAATTCTGTTGAGCTTTTCTATACAATATCCACCTTCATGTCTCATGAGAAATCAACTAATCATCCCACATTATGAATCATTTGAGAAAAGACACTAATAAGACCAAAAGTACTTATGGAAATTTTTTAATACATTTTTTCTTCTAAGATTTAAAATGCACAGAATCTACTTTGTAGGTGATACCATACAATACATGAGTTTGGGAAATTATATCAAGGACGAGGTTTCAAGTTTGAAGCATTTTATAAACCTTGGAGACGGAAGCCAGCAATATAACATATCATCTTTAGCAGCTCTTTCAAGTGCCTTTCGGTTGCTTCAAAGGTAAAGACTTTGTGATAGAGTTTTTTTATCTTTCTCTTTGGCGTCTCTTCCTATATATTCTTTGTTGGAAGCATATAATTCTGGTAAGCAAGATGGTTGATGGTTGTGTGATATTTATGGGTTAGATGGGGATCTTTTCATATAGTTGTGTGGCATTTTACAGCAGTAAGTGCTCCCTAAACTTTGTGCATTGTCAAGCACAGATATGAGTTCAAGAAGAATCATGGTGAATGGGTTAGTGAAGTCAAGCCTAATCTGGGTCCTGGCATATCAGAACGAGTATGGGAAGCCCTCAAGACAACAAATGAAGGAATAGATGTCTGTCTAGATGTGAAGACTGAAGTATATGCTGCTCTCAGTGCTCTCTTAGGGGTAATCTCTCTCTCTCTCTCTCTCTCACACACACACAGATTTTCCACGTTTAGGATAATGCATAAGTATGTGCATGAGGGTTTGGCAAATGCTTACGGACTACCAAACAAAAGAATGCTATGACTTCACGTGCTGGAACTACAAGATTGTGAAGGATTTTTAGTAAGATCATAAAGACTCGTCCTACCATACGACAGAATCTAACTGAAGGCCTATTAGTTAAATTACAGATGTTATGCCATTAAACTGTCTCCTTGTAAATCAGTAATCTTCACCATGATTTGCAGTAAGAAATCAAAAGTCGAAGTTTCAAATTATGGTTATAAATTTACTTTCCCTTTTAAGATTTGAAGCATCTAGAATCTTTTAAATCTATTTCTGTCTTGTCTTTCATTTTAATTATGTAATGACGGGGATCGTGTGGGAAATCACTGAATCTCTGTATCTTCTGTGTTCTTAAACTCTCTTATTTTTATGTAACTACATACACAGGATTTTGGCATCCTTGCTCTGCCTACAGTACCTGGACCTCCTCCAAAACTGCAAACAGAACCAAGTTCCCTAGAAATATTTCGGGATAAAGCTTTCAGTTTGTTATCCGTTGCAGGAGTTTCAGGATTTTGTCAGGTATCTTTCTGGTTATGGAAACAGTCTTGCTTGCAAACTCTCTCTTATTGTTCTTTTAGGCTTATGGTGGAAAAGTTCTGATCTGCTTCTTCATAAACAGGTAAGCATACCACTAGGGATGCATGAAAATCTTCCCATAGCAATTTCTCTGTTGGCAAATCATGGTTCAGATGGATTCTTACTAAATGTTGTAGAGAATGTTTATGGCACTCTGAAGGAGCAGTTTGAAACTGCTGAGCATTGACTGCAGATATCTATTTCTTGCGACATACATTTGGTAAATTTTTCATTTTGTCCCCTCAATATGTGAAGCCTTTTATCCACCATGTTTTTCACTGTCATCTTCCATATTTCTTGTACTAATTTTCCAAATTTTGGTTTCATTGTAGTACTTGGGTAAGGCAGACAAGTTTTCAATTGCTTGAAATTTGTTACTTTTGGATGTTCTAAAGCTTGGTGTTTTCATTTGCTTCAGCTTCCAAAAGAAAATTTGATAATGCTACTATACCTTCAGAGGCATTTTTTAATATTACCCAAGTTTTTCTTTTGATTACATGGGACAAACTGTCAAACTCAAGACCTCTGTGACTAAATAAGCAAGTTTTCTGCTAGAGTGATTACCACTTCCAATAGGTAAATAATGAATAGAAGAATTTAGCTTAAACTTAAAGATCACCAAGAAAGACAAAATAATTACTATGGTTTCCATCCTACGATGGGATCGGATTTACACTTCTTGTGGGGGAACAATTTGATTCGCACAAGTGAGCAGTATGGAAATAAAATTTGTTTGTAAAATTAATATGCGAAATTTAATGTAAATATACTATAGCTAGCAATTTGGGGCGACCCACCTAGGCTCAATCGGGCCAAGGTATAAAATTGGATTTCAAAATCTACATTCGGATTAAAAAATAATAATGACATTTTGATCAAGTAAAAATTATAATTTAAGTGGCTCGGTCCGTTAGATCAATGGTTAGGCAAGTCGGGTCTGATTTTTTGTTCTTTTAGCTAACATATATAAAGTTTAACTTAAACAAAATTTCAAGCTTGATGAGCTAGATTCAAAAGTGTTCACGATTATTAATATTTAATATAAAGGAATTATACATGATAGACAATTATATTTGTTGCTATAGAATTTAGCTTAGTTATGGTTTATGGAAAAATTCCTTAATTAATTTAGCCTAATATCTTGCGAGAGTGATTGAACACTTTGATAGCAAAAGTAATTACGTTTTGTCAATATAGTATCAAATATTTTATTTTATTTTATTATTTTGGTCACAAACGTATTTATATATTGTTAATTAAATTTTTTAATTAGGGTCATGATTCTACTTTTCATATTTGTAATATGGTAGAAACTACTTCTCTCAACAGCGGGGGACACAGGATTTTGTATATGGGGGGCAAACAGTACTCTGTCCATATCTTCACACGCGTAAAAAAGTTTATATATATAAAAAAAAATGAATTAAATATAATGTAAAATGTTCATAAAATTCAATAATGAAATAAAAATAAATAATTTTCATAAAATACATTTTCATTATATATTTGATAATGAAATACAAAATAAACAAAGTTCATAAAATATATTCACATTACATATTTGATTTTTTTTCATCAAGTTTTTGTATAAACCTACTTGATATTTTAAATAAAATTTTAGAGATTATAACATTTTTTTCATTTTTTAATTTATTCCATAATTTGAATGGAAGTTATTCAACGGTTCATTACTCTATCCATCTTTAATAAAAGTAATTTTATTCTTTTGATTTCTAGATACATATTCAAGGAAACAATATTTTGTATTTCTAGATATATATTAACACATTTGTAACATACTTTAATCTCTTATTTCTTATTTTCTTGACAAAAATACTTTTATCCAAACAAAGTAGGCGCTTGAGAAACGTAAGCAAATATTCAACACTTAGCCACACATTAACTTCAATTAACTATCTAATGTTCTCAAACATTCATTTGAATATTAGCAATCTCAATCTAAGCATTCTCATGTGATATATATTTTTGTCAATGCATTAATAGAAAACAAAATGTAATAATTTTAAAGTTTTTATTTGAAATAATTATGTACTAGTGAAAAATATTGAAAAGAAGAAGAGATTTTTTCTAAGGAATAAACTCTCTCTCTCTCTCTCTCTCTATATATATATATATATATATATTCTCACTTTTATTTTTTTACCATTAAATTCAAAATCCGTTTGAATTTAATGACACATCATTACTTTACGGTTTGGAAAAAATGACACCAAGATAAAAGGGAAAAGTTTTGATTTCATGAAATGAGCTGATTTTTCAACACCGATTTGGAAAAAAATAACAAGACAAAAGCCAAGCTTTTATTTGATGAAAATAGCCAATTTTTCAACACGAATTTAAAATTATATTAAATGAAAATTTGTAAAAAGTTGTGATTTGATATTAAATTACAACGAATTTGAAAATTGAAGGAGATGGCAAATAGGAAAAAAATTAGTGATTCAATATTAAATTACAACGGATTTAAAAATAGATATAGACGATAAATAGGTAAAAATAGTGTTAAAATATTAGATTACAATGGATTTAAAAATAGAGGGAGATGACAAATAGAAAAAAGTAGTGATAATATATTAAATTACAATGGATTTGAAAATAAAAGTAAATGACAAATAGGAAAAAGTAGTGATATGATATTAAATTACAACGGAAATTATATCTATATATCTAGATATATATATATATATATATATGTGTGTGTATAGAGTTTGTTAGTTGACAACTTCTTTATTATAAATCAGAAAGATCTCTACAACTATATAGTTATTATTCTTTCAAATAATTTATTTTCTTACATTTAGTCTATATATATATATGTAAGGAACATCACCTAAACAAGTGCAAACTCGTGACGATTCAATTTATCAAAGATAAATAACAGTAAAATGAAATTCAATATCAAGAATAAAAACAATAGGTCTTTTTTAAGGAACGACAATTGAAAATAAAGTTTTATACGTGTCAGCTGCACTGAAATTAGGAAGAACATTAGTCACTCGCAATATTGATTTTGTTTATGGGGAAAACAACTCTAAAATAATTGGAGTAGTTGCTCAAGTAACTCATAATAGTCATGGTCTTATAGTAGGTATCATTTCAATTGCACTTAATATCGCTTATGGCAGGACAATTGAGTTTGAGATAAAAAACAACTCTATATATGAATAACTAGTTATAACGATGGAATATGCTAATTTATTTATTGATACATTATTATATGTTAGAATAATTATTCAATATCATTTTTTAGTTCAACCTCAAATTACATAATAAATCAAGTTGAATTTTGATATGAGTATTGTAGCTATTTTCATGAATTTTTTTATAAAATAAAACACAATGACAGGAAAAAATAAGTATTGTTTACTATTGTTCATATAACAAAGTTTCAGAAATGTGGGGGACAGCTCCGCCCCCTTGGCCCACCGCTACATCTGAATCCAATACTACATGCCACTCAATACTTCCATAATCATTGAAATACTGATGAACCTAAGTACTAAAATAAGACAAGGGCAATTAAACAAAATCTTATCTCGTTGATCAATATATGGAACGATAGTAGATTTTATAAGTGTGAGAAGTGTTGTGTCACCAAATCAAGTACAATTTTGAAAATGTTTGCACTAATTTTAATATTTATATTACTATGCTGCTATCACCAACCACCGTCACAACAATAATATAATAACAAAACAAAAACAATAATATTAATATAATATTTTATAATAAGAACATATGATAATAATACCAAATTTTTATTATTGGTATTATTATCATATGTATTATACTAGATAATAATATTAGCGTTAATAATAATAAAATTAAAAATAATAATAATAAATTTAATAAAAGTAACACAAAATAATAATAATAATAATAAAACAACTATAATAATAATACCAATTTTGTTACTGTTGGCACAATAACTATTATAATAATACCAATAACAAGATTTAACACATAATAAAAATAATAGTAATAAAAGTAACATATAGTAATAAAATTTAACACATAATAATAAAATGAAATAATAATAATAATTAATAAAAAGTATGGGCTTGGCCTACTTTAAGTTGATCTTGGATTTATTTATCATTTTTTTAATAATAATAATAATACTTAATTTATTATTTTTGTTACTAATAATAATATTATTAATACAATTAATAATAAAATAATAATAAAAATATGGGCTTAATCTAATTTGGACTTTAAGTTGATATTGGATTCATTTATCCTTTAAATAATAATAATAATAATAATAATGATAATAATAATAATAATAATAATAATAAGAGACAAGTTTAAAATATATTTTTTTATAACAATATATAGTATAGATTCAAATATAAATATATTTCTAGAATTATATACAATGTAATTTATATATATATATATATATATATAATATAGAGTATATATAAAAGTTTCATATGTAGTGGGTGTGTATATATATAGTATATGTGTATAATATTATAAAAAATTACTACTCCCAAAACAATAATAATTTGTGTAAAAAAATTAAAATATTTTTCGTCGCTATTTTGTCAGTATTTTTATTTTTTAAATTCAATCGTTATTTCGTCGATATATTTAATTTCAAAAAAAAAAAATTCATCGGTTTTCTATCACTTTGTTTGTTTTTTAATAAAAGCAAAAATTTTATTGCTCCATTGGTATGTTTATTTATTTATTTTAAAAAAATAAAATGTTCGTCGATATTTTGTGGGTATTGTATAAAGAAGTACTGACGAAAAATAAGATATCGGTAATCCGTCGATAATGGATGAAAAATACCGACAGAAATATTTCTATCGGTAACCTATCGATATTATTAAACAAAAGTAACAACAAAAAATATCCGTCAGTAATATGTCGATAAAGCATAAAAATACTTAAGAAATTAGTTTCATAGCCAATTTGTTTTCGCTAATAGAGCCTTTTTTGTAGTGAAAGAAAATTTTGAGAAATACAAAACCATTAGCAATGCAGAGAATTCATATACACAGGCCATCCTCGCTAGGAACAATGCAAGAGGGATCTAGGGAATTTTTCCCCATCAAAATATCAAGGAGGATCTTCATATATATGAAAATCTTGGTGTACAAACTTCTTGTGCATTTGTTTAAGGGTCTCAAATATGCAAGGGGTCAATTAACATCCCCATTGGCTTTATTGATTTTAGTAAGAATTATGTGAAGGAGTGGTGGTTGATTTTGTGTCTTGAATCACAAGAATCTCCCATATGATTTTGATGTTGAAGGAGTGGTTTGATCTTGTTTATTAGATTCATCATAATGACAAGAATCTTCCATATGATTCAGAGATTAACCAGTGAATTTCCCTAGTCATTTGTTCCACCATTTGTACTATTGTCAATTTGTCTGCCATTGAATGAAGCTTTGAGGAAAAAAACATCATTGAAAACTTCCATGAGACATCTTCTGTGAGACAAAATCATATGATTTTCTTCTGCATAAAGCTATTGCTTCATTGGTTTATGGTAATCTTTAATCTGGACAGCTAATCCATGATGTGCACAGAAGATGATATCCTGAATAATAATCTATTCAATAAACAGATCATGAACATGAGTATCTCCTGATGAAAATCATTATACTGTCTAAAAAACTATACAACTAAATTGGCCTTGTCATTTCCACTCGGATTCATTTTACAGATGAGAAATTTAACCCAAAGAAATTACGACTCACTTTTTGTGTTATAAGCAGCTATATTTTGAGGTTCACATTCTGGGCTAAATAGGCGTACAAGCAGAGTTGTTGTCGAGCTTGTAGTGATTGCTCCACAAGCTGCCCACCTTAGACTTCGAGGAACTGTGATTCTAGGGCCTGGATCACAACAAACCACCTTAAAAAACTGTTCGAGGTTAACAGAGAGCCAATCAACAGAAATCTCAACTCAAAAAAATCAATTCTGAAACACCAGCCACAAGACACAGAAATACTATAAACACACTCTCTCTCTCTCTTCCCCCCACCCCCCACAACAACAAAAAAATAAAAAATGGAGAAGGCCAAGGTTTTCTTGTCGCTTCCATATACTTTACAATGTCCATTGTGCATGTTCAGGGGAGGAGGTACGTGGCCCTTTTCAGGAATAAAAATTGTTCAGCAAAATTAGGCATGGTAGAAAAATTCACAAGGACTGGAATCAAGGGTCAGTCTCCATCAGTCAATAGAAACTTATTTTGTATGAGTTTGCTTCAAGGTTGTAATGAATGGCCCAAACAGCCATATATCAAAGGCTATTGGAAGAAAGTCAATCATCTTAGAACTGCACAAACGTCTGATGACACAACATTTGACCAAATGTGTTAAAGGGAGGAACAATTTTCCCAATTTCGAAGCAGTTAAAAGTTCATATCATATGGCTTAGCTGTCCAGATTAAAGATTACCATAAACCAATGAAGCAATAGCTTTATGCAGTCACTGATTAACTGAACAATGGTAGTTTCAAGTATAGGGCTCTATTTTTTAACTCAGTTTAAACATTAAGTTGATATTTATCCTAGTTTACTAATATCAAACTTCTCAGTTAACTTGCAAGTTACAGAAAGAGAGGTCAGGCCAGTCCATAATTTATCTATTCTGCAAGAAATTTTGACTACCTACTTATTTCTTTCAGCAGAAGTTTATTGATGCATAAAGCTAGTAAAATACATAAAAGGTCATGAATGAAGTTCCAAATAATATGAGAAAAATGTGACAACTGATGCTAATAGTGCATAAGACAACAGAGGAAGAATGAAGAAAGTAAGAGAAAACCAAATACTTCTCTTCTCAGGTGGAGTTCTCCATAAAAGCCTAAGCAATTTCTACTTCTTTCTATATTTCCTTTTCATATGTCCCAAAAGATATTTAATTATCTCCCCTGACTTCCGAACTTCAGCAAGTAAAGAATGAACAGTGATTTTCTCAACCTCAAAAAATAAATTTTGAACTATTTAAAATGACAACTTCCACAAGGAAAGAAAATTAAAAAAAATGCTTAGCACCAAAAATTATGGCCAGCTAACAATACAAAAGATACCATAGTGCAAGCGACAGAGAACCCAAAACCCTAATGCTCCACCAACTGTAAAAATGCCAGCAGTTTGTCTCATCAATCTGGAACAGGGTTTTGCATCTGACCTCATTAACTCTCCATCAGAAAACCCAAGTAGCTGCCTCAACGCCATAGCTGTAATAAGTTATAAGTCACAATTTGACCCCTCTCAGCTTCCAACAAAATCTGGGAGCCTTGACAGAGTCTGTGCAAATAATGAAAAGACTGCTTCTCCCTGACAATGGAATAAGAAATAAAGCGGAATTAAAGAAAAGAAAATTGATAAAGGAGGAAAATTATTCTGAAAAGTAGAGGGGGAAAAGAACAATATATCAAACTCCAATTCGTGCCATCCCATGATCCAGAAAAATACTCTTCAATTGCATCTAAGCAGTAATAGTTACTTAATATTTTAGCAATCACAATATCATACACATAAATTTCCAACAAAAGGCTAGTAAAAAGAGTTTTGTAACTGGAATCTGAAATTGCTGGAATGTATACCACTTTAATACAATGATTAGACAAAGGATATCCCACATTACAACAGTGGCCGAGTGGTAACAAGCTAGGTAGCCAATGAGATATCAACCTCTTTCAGAAACTGAAAACTGCATTTCTTAATAGTTCCCAAACATAAAAAGTTGTCCCAGTTAGACTTTGAACTGGATAAATTAGGCTTCAACTTCAAAATGTATGCAGTGATTATATACAATGTAATAAAGAACCAAATACTACAAACACAAAACCAAATTCAAAATCAGAAGTATCAAATCTTCATGAAATGTAGCAGTACTACAACTCATTGCGGCATTTCATCGAACACCAATCCAGCAAAGAACTGAGCAGACTGAAATCCACTTGGCCCACATCCCCCAAACAAATTCACACAAAAATAACAGAAGAAAAAGCTCTAACCAAATACACTACGTAGAAAAATTTAATCCGTTCTATACCTCTTGAAGTTTTAGGTGGATTTATATGAGTTTTTTTTTCTGAAAGGGATTTTATGTGAGTTGGAATACGACGTTTTTCCTGTTTCTTGATTCCTGCCATTGCCAATTTATAGCCTTCCTTTATTACCACTATTCAGTCTATTCTTGAGCATAATTAAAACGAACACGGATTCAAGTATTTTTATAAAAAAGAAATTGAAGGAAAAAAAAAGACCCAGAAATATTTAACCAATTTCTAGCAAGAATCCCCAGCAATTGAAGATAAAAACATTGGAGTCAGAAACAAGAAAAGCCCTAAAGACACTCGAATTAAAAAAATGTCAAGAAACCATAAAGACCGTACCTTTACAATTAGAATGAAAAATTGGGGAAGGGGAGCCGCAGGCCTTAATCTGTAAGAGAAAAAGAGTAGAAGAGGTAGAGTAAATGGCGTCAGAGTCTGCAATCTGCACAGGAAAAGGTAATGGTCGGATAGATGTGCTATTATATGTAGGCACACCCAGAGAATGGGTGGGAGAGATTTGGGCACGAGAGAAACGCTGGGTTTTCTTTCTTTCTTTTGATGAATACAAAAGAGGATTCATGTGTAGCAAATCTTGTTCAACTAATCTAATTAGGGAAATATGAATGTAGCTGCTCTAATCCATGTTTCCTCTTCATCGTCCTATATATCTACTGGGGTACATTCCAAGTGCCTTTCTTTGAGATTGATTGTTGACCAATAGATTTGCCAATCATTGGTTGGGGTAGTGGAAAAAAAGAAATTTAAAGAAAGTACAGAATTACATATATGATGTGTGTATATAAGCGTGCAAAATATTTTTATTTTTCTTGAGAATAAGAGAATAAAATTTTATTTAGATTAGATTTGTTTCAAATATTTCTACTTTATTACGATTTGTTCTTATAATAAGATATGATGCATTTAATATAGTAATACACAGATTCATTCAATTAGTAATCCATTTGATTGGTTATTGTCAATATGAAATACTATACTATACCAAGGAAAGAGCGAGAAATTCCAAACCAATCAATACCAGGTCCAGAAATCTCATATCGGCCAGTAAGATATGTGCAGTATGTATTGCATTTTCTCAATTTTAAAGAAGGTCCCCATATGCACCAAGCGAAATTACTTAGGAGCCAGTGGCACACAGGCTTATAGGACCTGATTCAGTGAGCAGTCCTAATCAGTAATCAGTTAATTTTCTGTTGGAAAATTCCTAGCTAAACTTAAACCCCATCGTGACATAAAACTCTTATGTGAAACTATGAAGAGAGGGATGAGGAATGAAGAGAAGCTTCTTCATGGTCAAAATGCTCATCGTGTAAATTTTCTAGCCATTCACAACTACCACTTTTCCTATTCAGGGAAGTCATTTTCTGCTGGAGTATTTGCTCGTATCTTCTGCATTCAATAGACTGCATAATCTAATTATCATTAGCGAATATGAAGAATCTGGCGGTGTAATGCAGGTGAAAACAAGTGGTGGTGGTATCATCACATAGACGAAGTATAACCTTTTTGTGTGTTGGTTAATCAAGGTTCAGTCCTAGGGTAAAAATGCATTCCATCTACTTACGATATATTTGTGGTTCTCTGTGGCCTCTAAGTGTTACTAGAAGTTATTGCATAATCATCAGAAGATAATCTGAAGCTTTAAATGAGTGATTAAACTTTTAGAATAGCCGGAAGTGTAGAATGCTGAAAAAGAAAAGTTGACCAAAACACACATGCACATGCACAGAATATGTTCTGGCAGTCCAACTTATCCTCAGGTGGTGCCCTTGGGATCCAAGATCTTTCGTGCAGTGATACCTTTTATTTTTTCTACGTCTGATATAACCTGTACAACTCTCACTTCTCAGCTGCCTTGCAGATAGAGGGCAAATCAAAAGTTTGATTGTTCTCTTATTCTGATTTAAATAGGTAATGGTCCTCAGAACTGGATATTGAAGTGCTGATCTGATTCAAAACACAATTCTGCAATATGTTCTCTCTGTCATGGAAGCCCTCCACCTAGTGGAATTTGTTGTCTTAATCCTTGCATTTTGGATGTCATCTTGTTGGTATTAACTGAAACTGATTGCAGATAATCAACATTTCAATGTTCCCTTGTAGTGAACGAGCTGCTGATATGAAAGAATAAGATTGGACTTAGGTTCAGGGAAGACAAATTAAGTTGCATCCAAATAAATTGAATGAGAGTGGAGTTGAGAATGAGAGGGAGATTGCAGAATGAAGATCCAGTGAAGGATACCATACAGAAAATGAAAATGAAACTAATAATAGAGCTCTTCATCCAGAGTCCAGTAGCTGCATATTTTACGGCCCGAAAGTTTTCTCAAGATTCACAAATTTCTGGACTAGTAACATATGAATTGAGTTTGAAGGTTGTGCTCTGTTTCCAGTTACTCCAAAAGTGAAACAATCACTGTAATTTCGTGAAAGTGCTCAATTTAAGTCTTTTAAGATTGCAACGTTAAAGCCAGTTAGTTGAATTGTGATGTAGTATTTCTTACTTCCTGAGAACACTGGCCTTGAAAATTTCCATTTGACCATCTAATTTGATTCAAGCTCATTCACTTCACAAACTTAAAAAATGTTGAACAGTAAAACTAAATATTCTTGCATTCATGGAAAATTCTAGCCCATAGCCTGGCAACAAAAGTTGAAAGCGTCCACAAACACAGAATGAAAGCAAATTCCATAAACAGAAAGACACATCACAAAAATAGCTTGGAAACATCCCAAAAGCAAAATATATAGCATCAAAGTGAATTCCTTCTCCTACAGAGAAAAACAACTTGCGTATGTAGTATTTCCTGAGAAAATTGAAATCCTATAGTCCAATTGAGCTAAATGCTTGCAGCAAACTCTTTAAGCTACTTGCTTTCTCATCATATAAGTTGCCTTTATGATCTATGGAAATAGGGTTTCGTGATTCCGAAGAGAGACAAAGCTTGGCACACACTAGGAGTATGCCTGTCTGTCTTCCAATCAATCCTCCTGATAGTTCCGAGTTCCAGATAGCAAGCATAGATTCCTTGAAGTGAATCATATGGTTACTTACACCTGAAATGCAGCAATAATTCTCCATTTTCAACTTCAATGCTTTCAGTCCTCAATTTGCCATTACCAATATTAAATGAATCCATATAAATAGCAACCTTATGAGTCTTTACCCAGAGTCTAGAGGCAGAATCATTCAAGGTCCAGATGTGGAGGATGAATGACACGTTAATTATCATTTGAACAAAAGATAAACGGCCAACCATCTTGACAATATGCATGCTCAAATGCTTAGAACGATGGCAATCATCTGTTGGACCTGGATGTGGCATCAAAGTGAACTCCTCCGTTTTAGTGTCAAAAGCCATAATTCCTTCTTCACATGAAAGATGTCCTTTAAAAGCACTTAGTTCATATGCACTGAAAGATCGTAGTAGCCAATAAATAGCTGCACCGTCTATGATCACTGGAAGATATCTAGGCCTTCGCATGAAGAAAGTGGGTTGTTTTAGGTCTCTAAAGTGAGGCTTAGACCCCCAGTGTAAGCAATTTAAATTGTCCTTCACCTCTATGGAAGGATCCCCAGATTATACAGTATTATTTAATCAATGTATTAAAGAACATCCCACATATTTCAAATCCACGCGTTACATAGTTTATTGCCACCTTGCATCCGGAAATTGGAGTGAGGACGAAGAAGAAATTGATTTCACTAAAGACAATTAAACCATCGTAGGAGACAGAGATAGATGCAGTTATTCTACTAAACCAAGCATATTAAGATTTCTCCACACAGGTAACCATATCACATTAATCAAAGTATGCTCATGGTAAATAATTGAAAATTAAGCAGCATGCCATTAGGGGTATTGGACAAAAATTCTTATAGATCAAATTATTCATGCAGTGTGGAAAAAAGAAAAGGTAAGAAAATCTCAAGTGCAGCAGTATTTATTGACTATTAAATTTAGCCAAGATTACCCTTGTCATCTTCTTGAGACCCATTTTCTCAATAGATTTTCTTATAGGCTCAGGAAGCCACAGCTCCCTGAAAGATTCTTTCTTTCTGATGATTTCGTTCAATTCTTCGTTGACAGAATCCATGCTCATTAGCCCTCCGTTATAATTTCGCTCGACGACTATAAACCAATTGAGTCAGTGATTGTGCCTCTCTTCCTTTGGCTGCTACAAATTATGCCTGCTGATTCTTTCTTTGAAACAATCTCATTCGACTCTCTATTGATTCGACGGCATTGCATGTTTCCTTCTTTTTTAAAGATTGTTAGGTTTTGATGGTATATTATTTAAATCGTCAAAGTTGATGAAATATTCGTTTCTTCTTAGAGCACCTCGACCAAGAAAAGCTTTGGCATCGAGATTTATTTAGCATATTGACTATGGAGAATCGAGTAAAACTACTAAAACAATTCAAGAACATAAGAAACAGCTGGCTGTAAGCAAGAATTAATTACTGGAATAATTTCATTACTTTAACTCTTGTAATAAATTGAATAACAAACAATTTTCTTTAATAAATCTAAAACTTAAACCAATAAAATAAAATCTCTACCACTATAGTCTACTTTACATGAATAGAAAGAATCTCTATATACGATTTAGACCATTGAATTTAATTGGATCTCTTTTGGTGTCAGCGTTTCTTTCGATGGCTTTTCTTCCTCAGTAGGTGACTTCTTTCTATAGAAATAGGTATACAGTGCGAGCTGCAAGATTCCAGAGAGCATCCCTAATCCATTTGGGATCTGAATACATACGAAAGAAAAAAATTATCAGATATATTCCAAAATTAAGAAATAAATTAAATAATTCATAAACCATTAAATAAATTCCAAATGTCAAAATTGGATTTCAAAATCCATTGTATTACTTTTTTGTACTTACCACAATAAATAGATCGAATCGTAAGAGAGCATAAGTTAACCATATACCACCATTACCCAAGTTAAAAACAGTTAACCAAAATGGCATGAACTCCACGCTCTTTGTCTTAAGAACTTCAACCTGTCAAACAATTTAATTTAATAAAATTAATTGATGGCATTATGAATACTCAAATCATGAATTTATGTATTGAAATATAGAGCATATGTGTACGTACCACAATTGTTAAAGGCGAAAAGTACATTGCGATGTTAAAGAAGATGCAAAGTATTCCAATAAATAGAGATCTGACATGTTGTCCGTGAAAGGCGAAAATAGTAACTACAACCACGATAGCGAATGAAATTGCTTCACCGCCAAGACACAACAGGATGTTCCTCTGCAAAGATCAACAAAATTGTGTTAATTTCACAACAAGGACTATAACTTACAACTAGAGCTTAATTAGTATGAGATATATGTCATGTGTTATACTTACTCTTTTGCGCCAACTATTTGAGTAGATGAAGAAGAAAGCAACGTAGATGAGCTCAAAAAGCAAACCAACGGCGTTGATGGTAAACACCAGAATGTTATCTTTGTGGACAAAAGGCAAGCCATAGAGCATCCACATTAAACAATTGAATACTGTCACAAGATATGGGACTGGACTGAATTCTTGAACTGATTTTGCTTTCCATATTTTTCGAATTGTTACACTGCATAGATAAAAATATCAAACAAAATATTATTCGTATTTCATATTTTACAATAGTTAGTTCAATAAAATATAATAATGAGAAAAATAATTACCAAGGACTGAGAAATAGACCAGCAGTGATGACATTCCCTGCAAATAAAAAGAGAGAATAATTATTAAAAATATAAAAAGAGAGTTAAACTTGAGCAAACAATCCTTTTTAAAAAAGTGGAAAAGAGAGTTGATTATGCAGTTCATTAGAGCGATGAATTGCAGTATATAAAGAGCTTAGTTATGGTTTTGGAGTAAATCATATGGTAGGAATCCTACTGTTATTAACTTGAGAAGTGAAATTGAAGAAAAATATATAATATACAGAAATAATATAACAGTTTGCATCTAAATAAAAAAGAAAAAATATATAAAGTCTAAAACACTAACCGATGACTCCAACAATGAACCTTGCGTCCAACATCTTTGGTTCAAGGACAATGACAAGAAACAAGAATTAAAAGGAAGAAAAATGCAGGAGAAACAATTATGAAGAAAGATTTATGCAGGAGAACAAGTATTGAGGAAAAGATGATGAATCTTTAGCATTCGGATACTGACTTTATATAAGGTCTTGGAGCATGAAAACCAATCATAAATCAACATGGATTTTTTTGGAGAAATCTTAATATAGTTTGGATTTGTCTCTTATTAATTTGATGAATAAGATGCTATATCCATTTACTAAGAGAATTTCTAATTCTAATCTACTAAGATTATAGGTGAAAGAACTATTTTGCATTACTAATCCTATCATAATTATAATCCAAGTTTTAATTATTATAATTTTATCATACGTGAAAGAATTACTAATCCATTTTATGAATATAAATGTATATCCGTAAAAAGTATTTTGATGCAACATTTGATCGTTACCATGCGAGAGAGCAATTGATCAACGTTAATAATAACACTAGAAGAGTTCATGCTTGCTCCTCCTAGAGGTTAAATAAAATTTATTTAAACTTGAATTATGACTTACTAAGCATGCCAAAATGAAAAATCCCTTTGTACTTCTTGTTTGGATGCAATAGAGATCCGTTTTTATTTTATTTTTTTTAAAAAAAAGTAGGATTTACAATTAGGATCTTGAGATGTTAGTTCTATCACAATTTATAAAGTGTATTTTCCTCATAATTTTTCAGCACTGTAGAACAATTAGTACTTTATATTATTAAGTGAGTTGTCTAAAATGATTAATGACTGATGAAGTAAAATTTTATATTCTCATATATACATTTATTTAACTCTTATCAAACTTTTAATTATCTAATATTTTTTATCAATTGGTTGAATTTTTATTACTTCATTAAAGAGTGAGCACAGTGTATAGTATTACACATAATATACTAAATAATCATAATTGAATGTCTATATGTCTATGTTGAGAGGTTTTAAAATTGAATGCTCATTTTTTTAAAGTATATATATATATTTATTTATTTATTTATTTTAATGTTTTATTACCCGACTCTTTAGTTAAAGAATTTAAATTATCTCACAATTAATCACATTAATAATAATGATATTTTGATAATTTTTTAAAAGTATAAAAAAACAATTCTAATCTAAATAAAATTTTCTTCTCTTATTCTCAAGAAAAATAAAAATATGTTTCACGCCTTATATACACACATCACATATGTAATTTTGTACTTTCTTTTTATTTATTTCTTCCCACTACACCAACCAATGATTGGCAAATCTATTGGTCAACAATCAATCTCAAAGAAAGGCACTCTGGAATGTACCCCAGTATATATATAGGACGATGAAAAGGAAGCGTGGATTAGAGCAGCTACATTCATATTTCACTAATTAGATTAGTTGCACAAGATTAGAGCAGCAACACATGAATCTTCTTGTATATGATACACAAGATTTGCTACACATGAATCCTCTTGTATATGATACACAAGATTTGCTACACTTGAATCCTCTTGTATAAACAATACAAAAGATACCATAGTGCAAGCGGCAGAGAACCCAAAACCCTAATGCTCCACCAACTGTAAAAATGCCAGCAGTTTGTCTCATCAATCTGGAACAGGGTTTTGCATCTGACCTCATTAACTCTCCATCAGAAAACCCAAGAAGCTGCCTCAACACCATAGCTGTAATAAGTTATAAGTCACAATTTGACCCCTCTCAGCTTCCACCAAAATCTGGGAGCCTTGACAGAGTCTGTGCAAATAATGAAAAGACTGTTTCTCCCTGACAATGGAATAAGAAATAAAGCGGAATTAAAGAAAAGAAAATTGATAAAGGAGGAAAATTATTCTGAAAAGTAGAGGGGGAAAAGAACAATATATCAAACTCCAAGTCGTGCCATCCCATGATCCAGAAAAATACACTTCAATTGCATCTAAGCAGTAATAGTTACTTAATATTTTAGCAATCACAATATCATACACATAAATTTCCAACAAAAAGGCTAGTAAAAGGAGTTTTTTAACTGGAATCTGAAATTGCTGGAATGTATACCACTTTAATACAATGATTAGACAAAGGATATCCCACATTACAACAGTGGCGGAGTGGTAACAAGCTAGGTGACCAATGAGATATCAACCTCTTTCAGAAACTGAAAATTGCATTTCTTGATAGTTCCCAAACATAAAAAGTTGTCCCAGTTAGACTTTGAACTGGATAAATTAGGCTTCAACTTCAAAATGTATCCAGGGATTATATACAATGTAATAAAGAACCAAATACTACAAACACAAAACCAAATTCAAAATCAGCATGAAGTATCAAATCTTCATGAAATGTAGCAGTACTACAACTCATTGCCACATTTCATCGAACACCAATCCAGCAAAGAACTGAGCAGACTGAATCCACTTGACCCATATCCCCCAAACAAATTCACACAAAAATAACAGAAGAAAAAGCTCTAATCAAATACACTACGTAGAAAAATTTAATCCGTTCTATACCTATTGAAGTTTTAGGTGGATTTTGTGTGAGTTTGTGTCTCACCCCGAGTTGCAACACACAAGTATCATTCATTACAAAAACTTTCAAAATATACCATAATTCATAAAATAAAAACTATTTATTCATAGACATAAAAATATACTTTAAGTCTATCAAAATCATCTAAGAAAATAATTAAAATTCAAAACAAAGCCAATAAATTAATAACTATCAAATCTTTCAATAACAAAAATTCAAAAGTTAATAATCTATAAAATATGGTCAAAGTCTTAATCTACTAAGTGTCTTCAATTTCACATTACATAACCTCATCATTTGAAAACATATGATAATAAAATAATGAACATATACGAGCTCAGCAAATAATTATCATACTTCCAATGAACAAATTATTACATACATATTTAATTCTTCAAATTTTATATAATTCAAATAGACATGTAAAACTTAAATATGTGTAATACGTTTTGTACAAAGTTCTTATAAGTATTTTAATAAAATATTATGTGTATAAATAAAAGAAACCATTTTATTTTATCATTTTTAAAGAGAATAAATAAAACTTCGGGAAAATATTTACTTTTCAGAAAATTGTTGAAATATTGCATGAAAATGTTGTAAAAATATTGTATAAAGTTGTGTAAAAATACCGCAGAAATTACTGAAGTTGTTGAACATTGCAGGAAAATAGTGCAAAAATTTATGAAATTATTGTTGAAAATTTATTGAAAACTATTGAAAAATACCGCGGAAAAACTGTGCATTAAATTGGATAAAAATTGGATATAATAGCTATATAACTTTACTATAAAAGAGTGCAGAAAATAGAAAAACTGTACAGAAAATAAATAAATAAAGGTGTGCATAATTTTTATGGACAAAAATATAACTCTTCTCCATAGAAAAAATGTGCAGAAAGTAAAGAAAATTTGTGCATAATCTTTCTAGACAAAAATAGAACTTTTCTCCATAGAAATATTGTGCAGAAAATAGGAAAATTGTACTTAAAATAATGAAAAATTGTGCATAATTTTTCTGGACAAAAATAGATCTTTTCTCCATAGAAATACAGTGCAGAAAATAGGAAAACTATGCAGAAATATAGATAAATTGTGCAAAAAAATAAATAAACAAAACATGAAACTGAATTTTTCTATACACTATAGGATTTCAAAAGTTCAAATAATAGTTCTATATTCAATTAGTCATAACATATGTAACATAAATTTATCAATCAATCAAATGATTTATCTAACAATTTAAGGGAACTCATTCGACGATAACATTCATTGGTTTCAAAATCTCACGTCAAACTCAGCTATACTCTCGCTATGATGGCCAAATAACAAACATTTTTTTTATCCGAATGAACGAAATCAAATCAAAAGTTGAAACATATTCCTACCAATTTCAAATTATGCCTCATGAGTTTCACAAAAATCATTTATATTTCCAGTAAAAAATCAAGTCACAATATACAAATAAATTTTCAAAATATAAATTACTCAAACTCACTCTAGAATTTATATACAAAAATAATCAGATAAACAAAATCATAATTTTTTAGAGATACTTTTTCAATAAAATTAGATGTATCAAAACTACTTACCTCAATCAAATAATTCTCCATAACTTAGATAGTTTCCGAAAGAATTGCTCTCACATACTCATAAAATTCTCAAATTAAATCCATAATATACCTTTAAGAAATTATTGAAGTTATAAAGTTACTTGAAATTGACCTTAATTAGGGTTGGATGGTTCTTAGAAAAATTACTTTGCATAACCGCTTCTTTTGTTTATCCAGAATTTATCTCGGACTCATAAACTGTAAATCTCTCGGTTTGGCTCTCCTAGATCTGTGGTGTTGGGCATTTAGGCTTTTTGAAAGTAGAAATCTTATCTAGTTAAAAGTGTCTTACAATTCAGGTAATAAATTTAAAAATCTTAGTAGATTAGACTAAGAAATTACTTGGGATCGGAATCGAGATGCTTCTCTGCTGGGAAGCTCTCGAAGAATCTTTCACGCCTGGAATAAAAACAATTGATTGGGAACTAAACCCACTTTACATTGCATCCACTAATACAGAAGAAATGAAAATATTCAAAAAATGAACCAACTATTACATAATAGAAACATACCCTGAGCTTGCCTTTCAATTTTATAAGCTAAGTTAATGGCACTCTGGATCTATTAGATTGTTTCCCAGCTTGTCTACAAATATTCTAGAGGAAAAAACAAGATTTAGATAAGAACTAAGCAAAATCACTTGGCAATAACAGTTTGAAAGAAGTACTCTTGCATACACAACCCTTAGTTTTGTCCTTCCGTGCATGTGTCATCTCCTCTAGAGCTTGCAATATTGCTATATATACATATATAATTCTCATTTAGTGACTAATTTGACAATGAAAATGAGAATATTCATACTATATAAGTTAGAAATCAAACTAGATAGGACCATGAGAGGCAAAACTTTCTTTGCTAAAATTCAAAGCATCTATTCCCAATCCCTAACCCCCGAAAGTTTTATCCAAAATAACAACAAAAAGGGTTTTTAGCTTCCTGTTTGTAATCACAAAGACACTAACAAATGGAGAAATTAACCTTTATGGATATGAATATGATAGATCTTCTAGTAAACTAATTCCTCAAATCAAGTTCCAGAATGCAGAAAGAAAGCTATAAATTAAAATACTAATGGTACAAACAAAGAGTTCTTTTTCTTTATTTCTTTCTCACGATGGGTCAAACTGGCACAAAATGATATTAGAAATAAAATACAAACCATTTTTCTTGATTCACCTGAATTCAAAGCATGCAACTTGGATGAAATATGATCATCAATCAAAATTTAAAAAAGAAAAAAAAGGAACCAAGCATAAAAGATCATCTCAAACTTTTCACGTTTTATCTTCAAGAGTTGGACTAATTTCTACATCTTTTTTAACTTTTGCATGAGCTCTTGAAATTAAAGCTTGTATAACCAATGTTTGTTAGTTGTAATGACTTTTAAAAATTCAATAGTATGGGAAACCAAGACACTTGATAAGTTCAAGGATCATTCTTGATTCTTATCTTACCAAAAATAAATTTAAGTTGGAAAAACCAAAAAAACCATAGACTTGATAGAAGTGTTAGAGTTGTCTTCAATATGCCATAATGGGAGACACACCTAATTTGTTAGGTGAATGAACCAGAAGAAGAAAAATGTAGATTCAAGCATTCTTTGTATTCCAAAATCAACGAGTGAATGCAAGTAGCCAGAGAACGATATCTCTAGTAGAGCTTGAGGGAGTTTTTCTAGTGAATGATTTTGATAAAAAATTTCAAAAAATAGTAAGAAAATAGTGAGAAAAAATATTTAGGGGTATTTTGGAGAAATATTTGAGTGCCCACTATTTTATCTGACTTGTATTACCTTTAGAGTTGTTCTAGAACTCTTTTTATTTTTTTGTATGAGAAAATTATTAAGTATAGTTGTAACAATTTTTTACATATTATGTTTTCTCTTATTGTCTTTAACAACAAAGTGATTTTTATTATGTTTTGGAGTTTGCCACTATAATTCTTGTGTTGTGAGATTTTTTTTCTTTATTCTCAAATTTTATTTATCTATATTGCGTGACATTTTTCCAAATAGGTGGTATTAGAGCACATGTTAAAATGTCAGTAGTTAAATTCGATGCAGAGAAATTTGATGCGATAATGAACTTTGACTTGTGTCAAGTACAAGTCAAATATGTGATTATTCAATCCAGATTACACAAAGCATTGAAAGGAAAATCAAACACGGAAACAAGCAAAGAATATTTGAAATCCAAAATGAGCAATGAATATTGGGAAGAATTCAATTTGAAAACTATAAGTTTGGTACGATTATATTTGGCCAAGAATGTTCTTGCTATGTGAAAGGAATTTCCTTGGCCAATGAACTTTGGGAGAAGTTTGAAGGCATGTATCAAACAAAAAGTGTCTCTAATTGAGCGTATCTCAAGGACCAGTTTCATACTCTACATATAAGTGAAGGCTCAATCATTTCTGACTATCTGAGTGTCTTAAATGTTATTGTTTTTAAACTAGAAACCATTGGACTGAAAATAGTTGATGAAGATGTAGTATTGAGACTCGTTTGGTATTTTCCACATTATTATGAACACATGAAGTCCATTTTGATTCATGAGAAAAAAAAATTATGTTATCAGATGTCACTGGCAAACTTTTCACCGAAAAAAGAAGGCTAGAAGATGGATACAGTGTTCCACCTAATGACTTGGCTTTAATGATAGCCGGAATTGGGAAGGAGAAGAACTTCATGAATAAAAAATAAATTTGATGGGGATGTTAAAAAATGACAAAGAAACTAATAGTGTATCTGCATTTGGAGAGGTAGAAGATGAACTTTTTTGAAAAAATAGTGTACATCCTCATGGCATGCCGCTAGTCTCTAAAATTTCCATGAAAGATGATGTGTTACTACTAGCAAGTTTTTGCACACAAGCATTGATGGGCATTAATCCAATGTATTGTGATAATGTCGATTACTAATGAACTTCCTAGAAAGTTAATATGGAAGTTGCACAATAGTTTTTCAGCAAGATTATTTGACATGTGTAGGTTTAAAATTTAGAATTTGTCTTTGATTCTAAATGTGTACTCTTTATTGTGGAATATAGTAACTATTTTGTTATGAAGATGATATAATCTTGAGTCATTGTGGGGATTATTAGTGTTGTCTCCAATATGTCATAATGGGAGACACCTAATTTGTTATGTGAATGAACAAGAAGAAAAACGTAGGTTTTTTGTCTTCTGACTAATCAAAATTGTAGGCCAATTTTGCCTATAAATAGGCATAAATGAAACACTATTTGTATCCCAAAATCAATGAGTGAAAGCAAGAAGCCAGAGAATGATTTCTCTGGTGGAAATTGAGAGTTTTTCTAGTGAATGTTTTTTGAAAATTTTTCTAAAAATTGGAAGTGAGAAAATTATTTAAGGGTATTTTGGAAAAATACTTGAGTGCTACTATTTTATTTTACTTGAGTGTTTTTTTGTATGAAAAAATTACTAAGTGTAGGTGTAACAATTTTCTATATGGTAAATTTTATCTCTTTGTTTTTGATAACAAAGTGATTTTTCTCTTATTTTTGAGTTTTTTTACTATAACTTGTGTTATGAGATTAGTTTTTTTTTTTACTATCAAATTTTATTTATCTATATTATGTGACATTTTTCCCAAAAAGAAGTAGGTGACAATGATTTCAGGTAAATTTCATTACATCTCAACATAGAATATCTGAGTCACAGTAAGAAACTAATTGACAAGATTTTTTCGGAGAATAGGGTATTCTACAAAAAAAAGGAGAAAAAAAAAATTGCAAACCAGCTTGGCAATACATAATTGTAGATGCATGTGTCTATACTTCAATATTAAGTTAAGTCACAACACCAAACTAAAAGCTTATACCAGATGTTAATTTTCATATTTATATGAACAATGCATATAAAACTGTCTATATTACAGACATAATAAAGCAAGGTCAAGAATTTAAAGAATATAGAAAATGTGAAGGACTTGAAAATATGGCAAAGAATATTATTTTGGGTAACAAGGAGGCCGACCAAGAGTAGCTCAAATTAAAAATCTACTTTTTGAGTTTTATCATAGTATGACAGAGAGTTCTGCACATGAATATACATCAAACATTCCTTTCTTACACATAGAATGTCAATGTTCTAAAGGTTTCTCTATGGTGCATAGTGGATTTTTTCTCTCTACTTCTTATTAATAAACTTGTCTTTCAAAAATAAAGGTTCTTAGGGTTGCAGTATTTGGACTGCACTCATTCACCTCCAAATATTTATAATCAACTCATCAAATAATTGTAACTAACTGTATTAGGTTTTAACCCCAACATTTGTCATTTCCTCAATCATCCCCTTGACACTCTCAAGATTTTCACCTCGAATATACATAATCCTCATGTTATAGGTGTCAACATCAAGTTCATGGCCCTTTGCTTGATTTCACTTCAAATCTTCTCAGTTTCATCATTCTTCCATTTTTTACACATGGAATAAAATATAGTAATCATTACATCTCAAATTATATGTCACTTTTCTTAGAGGCTATAAGGACAACCTGCAAATTTACCCAATATACAAAGTTTTGAACAAACCACATAAGCAATCCAAATCCATCATTATGTTTCATGCCATGGATGATTATAAAATTAGCCCAACATCAATGTGCCAAGACTTGAATAAACACCGTAATCAACCACTTAAGCCATTGCTGGATTTAAGCAAACCTCCAAATGAAAAAGAAGATTTATCACAAGTTGAAGGTTTGAATCAACCATGTAAGTTGTTACTTGATTTAAAGGAATCACTGCAAGATTATGGTTATATTTCACTTGTGCAGGAAATTCATATTGTTGTTTCATGGAACCCAAACATTTACTTTGGCAAATGTTTTAAAATTTCATTCTAGTGAGTGGAATAAATATTTTCCAGAAATTTTGATCTCATAGATATCAATAACTCATTAATTCCCTTGGTTGAATAAATGAGATTATTCTTCCAAAAATGATTAGTATACAAAGGTATTTTGGAATACACTATAAAAAAATACACAATTTTAACAATATTAATTATGTTTTCTTAATCGATGTGCAAAGCTAAGCAAATCTATTGTTTTTGGACAGGGGAGTAATTATTGTAATAGCTACAATTTCCATGCCCCTATCCTACATTTCCTTTATCTATTTATTTCCAATTCAATGAATCTCAGTCACAAAATGTCACAATCTAGTAATTTCATACGACTATTAATCGTCAATGACCAAACAATATGGTGTCATTTGCCCTAAGTTGTAATTGATCTAACGCCAATTCTTTCTTAGTCATAATATTAAATCGAATTGTGTTAAATTTCTTTAAAAAACAATTAGTGGATTAGTAACAATTTTTTTTTTTTGTTATTGGATGAATTCAACTATTTATCATATCTATCAAATTGTTGCACAATTGTGCAATCTCAAATTCATTCCAAAATCACCGTTTCTAGAATGCTTGATTTAGACAAAATTCATTCCAAGGATTATTGTGGTTCCAGAGGATCCAGCTACAAGATAACCAGGAACGGAGAGTTTTCCCCCTTTTTCTGCCCTACTCTTTAGTTGGCCTTAAAAACATTGGTTTTAAGAATGAGTGATTTGCCTTCTCCGACCCTTACTGCCAAATCTGAGAGTGAACAACTAATGAGTTCTACTTATTGAACAAGGTTCTATGGCCGGTCCGTGACCCCTAGATGCTGAGGTGTGCTTGGGGTGATCTCGTAGTTCCTACGGGATGGAGATGATGGGGTCAGTCCATGGATTTTTCTTCCTTTTTTTTGGTGCATTTCGCTCAAAGAGTGGAAAGGAGATAGTGCATAAAGTTGTTTGCAAGGGCCCACTTGATCCTTTTCCCTAAGTATCTCATATGAGAAAACCCGGGGAGGGTCACCGACTCCAATTATCATCCATGTACAATCCATACTAGATCTGACCAACTACCTATCCTACATTCTCTACGTTCTTGACAGCCTTATATTTGTCTCAGTAGAGTCTTTCAGTGGCATGTTTAGGTCCTCTTCCCCATTACTTAAAAATAGCAAGCCACTTATTCAAGTACAAGATACTATCATTACCATCAGGATAATTAGACATCCAACCTTGATTGAGCTATAATTAGCTTATTTTTTTAGTGTTTATTGTGTTATTTATTGAGTTTAAATCTAACTAATTATATGTTTTTATGCTTTAAATGATTCTTTACACTTATACTTTTGTTTTCATGTCTTTAGAGGTTTTAGAAGTTGTCTAGATGGAGTTAGAAGAAGTTGGAAGCTTGAAAATTGATATTTGGTAGAAAGAAGAAATAGACGCGCAAGGCCAGAAAGTGGACGCATCCATCAAGCCTCACGAGCAAGGCCAGAAGTTTTGCATCAACAAACTTCCAAGTGGACGCATCACATTCTCTGCAGGCGTCCAGTTTGTAATATCAGACGTCCACTCTTCGGATTGAAGTTATTAAGCTATTTTTAAGTAGTTTATAATTAGGATTCTTGTATAATTAACCCTAGGACATTCTCTAACTATTTATAGGGCTTAATAGTTTAGTTTTGGGTGTCAAGCACCTTAGATATTTTGTTCCCGAGCATTGTAGAAGATCGATGATTGTAACTTCTCGAGAAATCGGATTTTTGATTAATGAGTTTATCTCTTTCCCTTAATCTTTTTATGATGTTTTCTTTTATGGATTGCGAGTAAACATTTATAGTTGAAAAAAACACGTATTAGGTTTATTTTATTCGAAAATATGAGATTTTTGTTATGTCATTAAAAATTCGATCTTTTTAAGGGATCGTTATTTCTATTTGAGTATTTAAACAATTCTTCGTTATATTCTATCAATTGTGTTATTTCAATTATTATTTGTCATCTTAATTGTTTTACATAGTTGATTAACTAGGGTTATGCGAAATCAGTTTTCGGTAACCAGTAGTAGTAACTATTGATTAATTTAAATCGGTGTTTGATTAATTGATAGGGAATTGTTTGAAACGAATTGCATGATTTTAATCGGCCATTAATTTTATGTAATTTGTATTGATGTTGTCCATATGCTTAATAACTTGATTGGCTATCTTATACAAGCAATTTAGTAATATAGTTTAATTAGGTTAAGGTTAATTTGGCATGCTTCTCGGGAATTAACCTAATTTTTACAGGAATTAGAATTTGCGGCGATATGTGGAATTTTGAGTCACTACTTAGATAAATTATTATCAATGATTAATCTCGAATAAATAAAACCGGAATACAAAGTCCTTTTGCGGCGCTAACATCTTTTTATCCATTGATTTCTAGTTATTTTATGAATTACTTATTTTAAAGTTTTTAATCTTTTTAGATAAAAATCAAATCTTTTTCCCAAAAATCCTGATTAGTTTACTTAATTTAAGAATTTACAAGTCTTTGTGAGTTCGACCCTTACTTTCCCTAGCTACATAAGTTGTTTGAGTTTGGTATTAATTTGATAGTGCAACGAAACGCTTGTCAAACCCGTAATCGCAACGACCCAATTGCAAGAGTGAAGCTCTACCGACTGAACTATATCCTCCTAGCTAAGTGGAACGTGCATGAAGTAGTCAAATGCTTCTTCCATTCTTTTCCCTGGCGCAACTGGGCCATCCTGGACTTGAACCAGAGACCTCGCTCGTGAAGTAAATCATTGCACCTAAAGTCCAACAAATTAGGAAAGAATCAATAGATCATTTTCGAGAACAATTCATCCTTCCCCAATTCAACATGCAACTCTTCGTTGTATTGCGCTCTCCAAGTGTGCTTGTTCCCCTATTCTTCTCTACTTACCTTGGCAAGTCTTCGTGAAAGAACTTCGATGAGAAGAAAAAAGAAAGGATTAAAATATCTTCCTGGCCTAACCTTAGATATTCTAAGATCCTTTTTCAAACTTGCTTCCATTTCAAGTAAAAATATTGATAAATAGACACATCTCATTGCACTAATTGGGGGTGTTCATAGTGAATGAAGTGGTCGAAAACCAAGAAGTGAGTTATTTATACCAATCTCTTGGTCCCTGCAGAAAGGAAAAATAATTTCACACTCTTCATTTCGGGAATGGAGGATTAGGGAAATCTTATTAATTGCAGCATTCTCCAAACCTATGAGAAAAATATGACAAAAAAGTTGCTGGAATGGTACCATCCGTTAGTCCATATAACAGGGGTGATCTCGTAGGATGCATTGTTAAGTGCTCCATTTTATTTTCCAATTGAGGTCGAACCTAAACCTGTGCTCGAGAAATAGTTGTCCATACACTGATAAGGGATGTATGGATTCTAAAGAAGAGATGAGTCATGGTAGTACCTCCCGGACTGCCTAGATCCCACGAGTAAATTGAAAGTTGGATCTACATTAGATCTTACCTGAATTGCCATATCTATCCTCCTGATAAGAAGTTTCATTTCAAACCTCGGTTCGAACAAGATAAGTATTTTATGCTAATGTGCCTTGGATAATTCACATCTCAAAGTTTGGCGCCCATTAGTACATTGAACTATCCATGTGGCTGAGAGCCCTCACAACCTAGGCATAACGACGTAATTATCAGGGGCGCGCTCTACCATTGAGCTAATAGCCCTTCATGTTAACCTTCCACTTGGGCCCGGAGGGCACAGGGATGTAAAAAATTGGATCCTATCAACTTGTTCCAACCTAGGATAATAAGCTCATGGACTTAGTCTTACTTTATCATCTAGAAAGAAAAAAAGACTTCTATTTCCAAGTTTAACTCAGAGGTAGCTATCCTATTTTTCTTTTTGGATGTGAAGCAATGTCAAACCAAAGTACCCAACACACATTAGCTCTTCCTGAAAATGAGGTGATTCATTCGCCATTTCACTCCAATCACTAGCACTACCTTCGACATCCCTCTCATTGCAGTTAAGGTAACTACTTTGGGCATGGCTAGCTCGCATAGTGTGACAGACGGTGTATACAAGGCCCATGAATGAATTCACCACCATATGGTTGATTAGTGATTACCTGCAATCCTAACTGAGGATGGGTTTTCGGGGTTAGCTCACACTCGTCGGATCTTGACCCTTTGTCCCGACCATTGTAGCACGTGTGTCGCCTAGGGCATAAGGGGTATGATGGCTTAATGTCATCCTCACTTTCCTTCGGCTTATCACCAGCAATCTGTTCAGAGTTCCAAACTCAACAATGGCAACTAAACACGAGGGTTGCGCTAGTTGAAGGACTTAACCCAACACCTTAAGGCACAAGTTGATGACAACCATGCACCACCTATGTCCGCGTTCATGAAAGTACCCTTCTCTTTCAAAAGGGTTCGTGACATGTCAAGCCTTGGTAAGGTTCTTCGTATTGCATTGATTTAAACCACATGTTCCACCGTTTATATAGGCCACCGTCAATTCCTTTGAGTTTCATTCTTGCAAGTATACTTCCCATGCAAGATACTTAACGCGTTAGCTACAATACTACGTTGGTCGATACACACATCGCCTAGTATCTATCATTTACTGCCATGAGTACTGGGATATCTAATTCTCTTTGCTCTCATAGCTTTCGTCTCTCAATGTCACTGTCAGCCCAACAGGGTGTTCACTTTCTGATCTCTATGCATTGCACCGCTCCACCAGAAATTCCCTCTACCCCTACTGTACTTTAGCTTTGTAGTTTCCACTTGTACAGGGTTGAGCCGTGAGATTTGACGACAAACTTAAAAAGCCACCTAGAAACGTTTTACGCCCAATTATTTCGGATAACACTTGCATCCTTTGTATTATCGTGATTGCTAACACAGTATTAGTTGATGCTTATTCCCTATATACTATCATTGCTTCTTCTTCGAGAAAAAAAGTTCACGACCCGTGGGCCTTCTACCTCCACGCAGTATTGTTTCGTCAAGCTTTCGTCCATTGCGAAAAATTCTCCACTATTGCCTCCCGTAAGAGTCTGGGTCGTGTCTCAGTCCCAGTGTGGCTGATTATCCTCTCGGACCAACTATTGATCATCATCTTGGTAAGCTATTGCCTCTCCAACTAGCCTCATCGTCTAATAAAGTTTCAGCTTTGGTAAGAATACTTTGCAATTTTTAATTGGTATGTTTAGTCCCTAACATTTAATTTTTTGGAGTTTTGATCACTAACATTTATTTTTGACTATTTTGTTCCCTAACATTTAATTTTAACAGTTTTTGTCCATAATATTTAATTTTTTAATAGTTTTGGTTCTTTTTAAAAAAATTTCAGCAAAAAGATCAACCAATCAACGCTAGAGTTGACTTTTAATTTGATATCTAGCATTTAAGTTTTTGATAATTTTGGTTTGTTTATTTGGATTCCTCCCAAAAACCTAACTAGTCAATGCCAAAGTTGATTTTTCATAAATCGTATAGGAGAAAATTTGGAACACCATATTTGTTTAACCCATAAAATCCCATAGTCATTGATAATAATGACATATTCTTCATCCATCATCCACCCCAAATCATTCCAAAATCTCTCAGTCCCTATCTTCAAAACCAACTTTTCAAGAAGACCTTTTACCGACATCATCTTGATCATAAAAAGACTTCAATTCTAATGCCTCCACTCCAAATCTCCTAATTTTCATCCTCCAAAGCACCTCTGCAACCATCATTTTTGCCGCTATAATGTAGAAAGTTTGGTGGTGATAGATTCATTAGCAGAACTCTATGAAAACTTTTGTAAACTATAGTGACAAAAATGATGGTTGTAGAGATGGGTTGGATGATGAATATGATGAGATTTGGAGTGGAGTTGTGAGAATTTTATGGTCAATTGGATGTTGTTGCAGGCTCTTCTTGAAGATTTAGTTTTGAAAATAGGAATGAGAGTTTTGGAGATGATTTGGGGTGGAAGAAGGATAAAGAAGAATATTTGTTACCGATAATTCCATCATTTCTTGTGAAATAGAGATTTTGCTGGTTAAACAAATATAGTGTTCAAACTTTGTGTTTTATGAAAAGTCAACTTTGAGCGTTGACTAATTGGGTTTTTCAGTAGAATCTTGGGTTTGTCTTAGTCTATTCATATTCTGTGATTTCATTGTAAAGATTTCCACTTTATAAATTTTTGTTTCTCAGTATTTTTAACTCATTTTGGACTGCCAAGTTATTTGTGAAACATTTGTTTATGTGATTGCATTCTGGTCTTTAGTTTTTGAGATTCCAAAACTTGAATCTAGTACCTTTACTCTTTCCTATGTAGATGATTGCCCCATTTGATGAAAAAGGTAAGAAGGAAAGTTTTATCTTGATTAAAACAAATTGAAGTTGAAGGAAACTTTAATATCTGCTGTTTGCCCTATGCATTAAAGATATTTTATGTTGCATAAGTATGGTTTGAATGTTTGCTAAATAGATTTGATATAGAGGGATATGTGACTGGATTTGGAAATCCCGATTGGGCTCAGACTCTTTCAGCTGCAACATCTACTGCTCCTACTGTTTTGACTCTTTAAAGGCAGGTGCCACTTGTGTTGGTAAAACTATTATTAATTGGGGGTGTTCATAGTGAATGAGGTGGTCGAAGACCAAGAAGTGAGTTATTTATACCAATCTCTTGGTCCCTGCAGAAAGGAAAAATAATTTCACACTCTTCATTTCAGGAATGGAGGATTAGGGAAATCCTATTAATTGCAACATTCTCCAAACCTATGAGAAAAATATGACAAAAAAGTGGCTGGAATGGTACCATCCGTTAGTCCATATAACAGGGGTGATCTCGTAGGATGCATTGTTAAGTGCTCCATTTTATTTTCCAATTGAGGTCGAACCTAAACCTGTGCTCGAGAAATAGTTGTCCATACACTGATAAGGGATGTATGGATTCTAAAGAAGAGATGAGTCATGGTAGTACCTCCCGGACTGCCTAGATCCCACGAGTGAATTGAAAGTTGGATCTACATTAGATCTCACCTGAATTGCCATATCTATCCTCCTGATAAGAAGTTTCATTTCAAACCTCGGTTCGAACAAGATAAGTACTTTATGCTAATGTGCCTTGGATAATCGACATCTCAAAGTTTGGCACCCATGAGTACATTGAACTATCCATGTGGCTGAGAGCCCTCACAACCTAGGCATAATGACGTAATTATCAGGGGCGCGCTCTACCATTGAGCTAATAGCCCTTCATGTTAACCTTCCACTTGGGCCCGGAGGGCACAGGGATGTAAAAAATTGGATCCTATCAACTTGTTCCAACCTAGGATAATAAGCTCATGGACTTAGTCTTACTTTATCGTCTAGAAAGAAAAAAAGACTTCTATCTCCAAGTTTAACTCAAAGGTAGCTATCCTATTTTTCTTTTTGGAAGTGAAGCAATGTCAAACCAAAGTACCCAACAAGCATTAGCTCTTCCTGAAAATGAGGTGATTCATTCGCCACTTCACTCCAATCACTAGCACTACCTTCGACATCCCTCTCATTGCAGTTAAGGTAACTACTTTGGGCATGGCTAGCTCGCATAGTATGACAGACGGTGTATACAAGGCCCATGAATGAAGTTGAAGGAGACTTTAATATCTGCTGTTTGCCCTATGCATTAAAGATATTTTATGTTGCATAAGTATGGTTTGAATGTTTGCTTAATAGATTTGATATAGAGGGATATGTGACTGGATTTGGAAATCCCGATTGGGCTCGGACTCATTCAGCTGCAAGATCTACTGCTCCTACTGTTTTGACTCTTTAAGGGCAGGTGCCACTTGTATTGGTAAAACTATCATGGATGAGATGGCCTACAGGTAAATCAAGACTCAAGCATACTCTGTATTGGAATCAAAATTAAATGTTGAAATTTGAATTAGTGTAATTTTTTTAAAAAGTATTGACATTACAAAATTTACTATAATTATTTTTGCTATTAATTTAGTTAGTGGTGTGATCGTTAATAATTGAGATGAAATCAAGAATGTTAATAATTGAACTTTATATGAAAAATATGATTATTTGAAAATTTTGTTTATTTAAAAAAAGTGAATTTAATTCTGAAATTCAAAAATAATGGAAATGTGAAGATTTAATTTCTGACTGCATATATATTAAGTATTTAAAATGAGTGTGTAATTGTTTTGTTAATTGACGTTTTCAACTTTTTTTCTGGAGCAAATTTAATGCACCACATTTTTGTGCACTGTTGAAGCTTCCAACTGGTTGTTTTAGCTGGAGAAATGTTTTGCAGAGGACAATACTACATCATTTTTTTTTTTTCTTTTTTTCTTTCTCTTTTGTTTTCCTTTTTTCCTATAGCCAACTATGATCAGCAATCAAGAAGAAAGTCTTTTGCCAATGATATCACTTCAGAAATGATGCTGTGGAAACTAGTTGTTTGCATGAAATTCATTGCTATCTTAACTTTTCAAGAAGCATTCAGCTATTAGGCTGTTTGTTGGAACTCTTTTTATTTTTAAGTGACTCCTATAGTCCTCTATAGGCACTATTTCCCCATTTTGTTCCATATATTATCTATTCTTACAGAATTTGTAGGTTGAAATAAAAAGAGTAGCAGTTCAAATTTTTATGTCTACTAGGAATAAAGATAAACTTCCACCCTCATTTCCCCAAAATATTTACCAACAACGTGCATATAGTTCTTTGGAGATGCTAAAGGCATAGACTACTTTTGTTTCGTTCCTTATTAATAAGACAGTTGCAGAAGCTAAAAGTGAGGGATTCTCTATCCTTTTGATGGTTCTTCTTCATTCTATTTAAAAAATATGAGGTTTTTCCTTAAAGTTGCACCTTCACTTAGCCAAAAACACTCGTCCTTTGGCAGTGTAAATGGGGAAAATGTGTATTACGGACCCCGTCTAATCCATGTGCACCAGATTGTGTACCTGGAGGATCTTCTAGTGGATCTGCTGTTGCAGTGGCGCAAAGCTAGTAGATTTTTCCTTAGGTGAGCTTCTTTAGTGGATGAACAACTCTGAGTGAAATTTTAGCAGCCAATTAAAAGCAAAGCATTTCTTCTGACACAGGTACTGACACTGGTGGAAGTGTTCGAGCTCCTGCTGCATATTGTGGGATTTTTGGGTATCGGCCTTCTCATGGAATTGTGCCAACTAGTGGAGTTATTCCATTGGCACAGGGTTGTGATACAGTAGGTAAGAACATTGTAGTGATTATCTGTGATCTGTTCACATTTGAATGCGTTTTATCCTAGGCCTCCTCCAGAATATCAATGCATTTCATAGTATATAATATAATTCATGTCTCAAAAACTTAAATATCTCAATTTGGAGTATTGTTACCTTGTCTTTCTATTTAGCTATTTAACTGCAAAACTATATCTTGATTAAATTGGAATTGGAAGACATCTATTCAATTCTTTACATATAGAATTAGTAATGCTACTGATCAAAGAAAAGAAGGAAAGGTATTGTGCTCAGTATCTTATCTCCTGGTGCATTACAGTAGGCAGAAGGTTTGGTGCATTAAATTGCTACATGGATGTGCTGCAAACTATCGACCTGATGTTTGTCAAATTTTCTTTTAAGAATGTAGTTTGATTTAGATGGTCAACTTTTCAGGATGGTTTGCACGGGATCCTGTGATCTTGAAGCAAGTTGAAAAGGTTCTTTTGCAATTTCAGGCAAGCTCTGCCAGACCTGATAAAATATTTATTGCAGAGGATTGTTTCGAGCTTTTAAGTTCTCCTGCTGGTCTATTAAGTGAAGTTCTTGCTAAATCAGTATCAAAATTATATGGAAGTGAGTTAATCTTATGACCGTACCATTCAGATGTTTCATTGATGGATTTTACTATTCATGTGTGTTGGGTATTTCCCAACACTCAGAGAAATCACAAACGCAAACGAAAACAGAAATAACACACAGATAATTACGTGGTTCGGTATAAAACCTAATCCACGGTGCTGAGCAAGAACACACAGTCACTCTATATTAAGATTACACCCTCAGGTAGGCAGTTCCAGCCTCTCACTCTCGATCTCACTTTACAATCTATTCGAAAATAGATAAGGTATCAGAGAGAACGACAAATATTAGGAGAGGAGACACAAATATCAGGAGAGGAGACAGAGGAAGAGGAACAACAGACCGAAGACCTAATCGGCTAGGTTACAAATGAGAGAAACACAGTATATATATGGGTCCGTCCAGGAGCGGGTCGAATTCGACCCGCTCGGTTGACCCATGGAACATCAAGGGTTGATCCGAGATTCCAGCAGCATTTTACTCTTATCTGGATAAAGAGAGAGGGTGGCCCAAGTCATGTATAAGCCCATCATCATTGGGTTTATATATTGGACTGATCAGGTGGACAATTCCAACAATGTGTAATCTGTAAAGCACATAAATTTTAGCTGTTCTTTTATAATCCACCTTCCTGTCCCATGGGAAATGAAATAATCATCTTTATCTAACCTAATTGAATCATTTGAGAAATGCTTATTAGTATTACTTGTGAAAATTCTGTGGATACAGTTGTTGGATGGAGAGTTCTAATGAACAGAGTCAAATTTGCAGGTGATACCTTGCAATATTTGAGTTTAGGAAATTATATTGAGGATAAGGTTTCTAGTTTGAAACCTTTTGTCGACCCTGGGAGCCAGGAATATACTATATCATCATTAGCAGCTATTTCGAATGTCTCCCGCTCACTTCAAAGGTAAAAGGTGAAGCAATAATTTTGAAGCACATGATTTCAATTAGTTTGATGGTTGTGTGACATTTTGAAGCACTAATTTTCCTACCTAATCTTGCTCTCTAATCATTTCTATTACTTTCAAGTGCAGCTATGAATTCAAGAAGAATCATGGCGAATGGATAACTAAAGTGAAGCCTAAATTTGGTCCTGGTATATCAGACCGAGTATGGGAAACCCTCCGGTCGGATGATGTATTACTAGATGGCTGCCTATCTGTGAAGACTCAACTAAATTCTGCTCTCAGTGCTCAATTAGGAGTGAGCTCTCTCTCATAGTATGCATACTTAGTGACAATTGGAATCCCAAAACAAAGAATACAAAATTCCAAAATATGCATCTTCTGTGTTCTTGACTCTATATGTAACAACCACACATAGGATTTTGGTATCCTTGCACTGCCTACAGTACCGGAACCTCCTCCAAAATTGCAAGCAAAACCAAGCTCCCCAACGATAATTCGCACTAGGCTCTTAGTTTGTTATCCATTGCTGTTGTTTCAGGACTTTGTCAGGTATCTTTACCCCCATGAAAATTTCTGAGCTGCTTGTTTGGAAACAAGTTAGCATACCGCTAGGGATGCATGAAAATCTTCCTGTAGCAATTTCTCTTTTGGCAAAACATGGTTCAGATGGATTCTTGCTGAATGTTGTACAGAGTATTTATGGCACCCTGAAGGAACAGTTTGAAACATGCTGAAATCCATTTCTTGTGGTGAATCAAGACATTCAGATCACGTGGGTACTTTCTGCAATCTATGCCTACCCACAGCTGTCTTCCATAATGAACTCTGGCAATGCATTCATAAAATTAGTACTAAATGTTCTGTTGATCAAGGATTGGTTAGGGAATTTCTTGTAGCAAAAGAACCTGTCAAGGTCTGTTCGACTTAAGCTCTATTGTATACCTTGTTTGAAATAATTTCAATTCAAATCCATTTCTTGTAACATGCATTTTGTGAAGTATGTTATGTAATAATGGCTTTTGATGCCATTTTACATATTTGTTGTGCTTTTGTTTTTTTTTCAAATTTGGGTTTCATAAAATAAGCCGTACTTTAACCCCAGATATAAAACAAATTATATTCTTACCCAATTACATAAAGAGTATAAGCTATCTTATGAGATTTTCAACCAATTGATTTAGCTTACTTTTTTTCTTTTTTAATAGTAAAGATAAAATCTCATAGCTAAAGCAGCTAAGCTTATATCAGAAGGAAAATTCGAAAGCTATTCTAATGGAGATGAGGAGGAGGAAAGTCCATCGGTAGTTAAACAATGAGCAACCAGATTTCCTTCCTGACAGACAAAACTAACATGAAAAATATCAAAGACACAACAGAGATCCTTAATCAAATTTAAGATATACCCAATAACAGAAAAAATTGGGTTAGATGTGTTGAATTGCCTAAAAACATTCGCACAATCACCTTCAAAATGGACCCGAGTAAAACCTTGTTTTAATCTTTGTAGAGAATTTCAAGTTGCAAAATAAAATTTCAGTCTAAAAGAAAAGATGGGATGTCCAAGTTAATCTGTTAAAGCTTGAATAACAAAGTAGTCAAATTATTTCTTCAAATTATATCAAGTTTGAAAGTTACAGAAAAATATAATTATCAAAAAAAAAAAAAGAAAGAAAGAAAGTTATAGAAAAATATATTTTGGTTCAAAAGAAGCAAAATTGGTTGGCTATGGTCAAATGCCCCTTTTTGTTAGACAAATTTCTTTTTGCTAACAAATGGTTTGGGTGTTAGAATACCAAATTGTCATAATGTTCGGAATTTAATTCCAATATTGGAGATCTTCCTCAATTCAGCAAACTCAAGTATGTATATATAGTCAAACAATAGGTAGAAAAACATCACACAACATTAGCAAATATGTTCAAACTCATAATTGAAGTCAAATTCCACTTAGATAAAGGTCTTCTCCCCAATCATGCAATTTTAAAAAAATAAAAAAAATTTGAGAGGATCAATCATGCAAAAATTACAAACAAAAAAAAAAGCAGTAGTAAATTATGAGTATTAATTCTTTAATTGAGGAGTTTTATTTTATTTTTCTTAAAAAGATAGAAAATTAGTGATAAAATGAAAAGAGACACGTGATGCTATAGTAACAAAATTTACTTGTTTATTATTTTTTCTTAAAAGGAGAGAAAATCAATGATAAAATGAAAATAGACACGTAATGCTAGTAACAAGATTTACATTGTTTTGTAAACATTTTCTTTATATATATATATATATATATATATATATATATATTCTTTTTTTGATAAATATGCATTTCCATATCAATGATAATATTTAAAAACCGTTTAATTTTTGTACTAAATTGTGCACTTTTTTTTTAAGGAAAAAACAAGATTTTAGAAAATAGACATTGTCTAGTAATACTTAAGAATGATGCTCTAATCACTTATATGAAAGGCATGCAGCCTATGATTTAACATGATGCAATAAAGGATTTATTGTAGTGACGTGGGAAAAATCCTCCGGTAATATATG
Organism: Apocynum venetum; assembly: GCA_019593545.1. NCBI lineage: Eukaryota > Viridiplantae > Streptophyta > Magnoliopsida > Gentianales > Apocynaceae > Apocynum > Apocynum venetum. The sequence goes on from SRSM01000149.1 coordinate 3,917,608, forward strand.
TTCGAATCTCGTATGAAATAAATTTTTATTAAAATATTGTGAAGATTTATATTAAAATTTGAATTCTATTGATCCTACCCGATATGTGTTTGTCAGTTTGGATTTAAAACACATCTGATTAAGAAAACTTATGATACATATGGGAGCACTCCTCACCCCTCATCAAAAAAAATAAATGACTTAGCACCAACTTTTCATATTTTGCAACTCGATTTTATTTATTTATTTATTTTGATGTTTCCACTACGACAACAGCAAAATGGAGGCCGCCGTCACCTCCTTTCCTAAAATTGAATACAGATGGTGCATGGAAATTAGGAAAAGCTGGCTGTGGTTTCTTAATCCTGGATTTCCCAAGTCGAGTTCTTATGGCTGGTGTTTTCAAATTAAGCACACACATTATGAAATTGAGGCTGCTAAGTGTATTTGATATTCAACTTTTAAAAATCATTTACAATGTATAATGCTAACAATCAATTATATTGTATGCGTATCATTTGTTAATTGGTTAATTTATTAAAAAATAATATTAAAAAATAATATTATTTATTTATATACGTTGAATCAGTATGCTAAAGAGAATATCAAAAAATTGACATTTTTCTAGATAGGATACATCAACATTATATTATCTTATAACATTTGCAAAAAAAAAAAATTTAATGACACACTTGTTTTTAGATTGATATTGTGCAGTAAAACTAATAATTTTCATAATATTCTTTTTAAAACTGTTTGTCTAGAAAATGATTCAAGAAATTTCAAATAAGGTGATAAATCTTGATCATCTTCTTTCATTACAAGGAGTTAGCTTTGTTTCAGCAATACATGTTCCTAAAGTAGATAATCAAACAACTCATATATTAGTCCACCATGCACAAAAGTATTCTTCTTGGCATGCTTGGTATCTTCATTTTCAAGACTTTGTATCTTATTTTGTTTTATTGAATGAATTACTTTCTTTTTCTTTAAAAAAAAAGGAAAAAACAAGATATCATTTTTTTAATAATTAAACAAGATATGATTAAATATGTCAACTTTGTGCAACTAAAGTTTATTTTATTTTGTGAGTACTAATTTCTCAATGGCCTACGGCCTACCAAAGGAGAAAAGAATCATAGGTTGGTGCCGCTAATGAAGCCTAAGCACACCATGCAATATTTTAACATGATAATAATAATAAGTAGGTAAAGTAAAAAAAAAAAGTAGGTGAAGTCTATGGATGTAAGACGGGAGTGACCAAACATGAGCAGTCAACTTTTAATAATAATAATATTTTTTTTATTTAAAATTAATCGTTTACTTTAATTCAATACAAGAAATAAAAAAAAATTGAGCTTAAGAAACTATATAAGTTGATGAAATATAATGAGATTATTAGTAGAATTTTTAAAAGAATATATTTATTTTAAAAAAATAATATTTAATTTTGAATGTATAAATTAATAATTAAATAAAGTAAAAAATGATACTTGAGAAGTTTGAAATTTACTTATTCAATTACAATATTTTAGAAAATAGACATTGTCTTAATGTATTTATTAAATGCTGAAGATAAATATTGTATAAAATAACACACACATTGAATGTATTACTATAGTTTTTGTAATGTCTTGAATTCTCAAAAATTTAATTTGTTTAAAAAGTAAATTAAGAAAAGAAAACCAAATATACAGATTAGATATATATATATTTTCCCTTAAAAAAGAAGAAGAAAGATGTTAACGTTTAATATACCTTAAGGATTTGACTGAAAATTCCAAAAGAAGACCAATTTGATCAGCAGTGCGAGTGTTCATCACATAACACATTGCGAATTAATTGTTTGTTTGTTTTTTTTAGCTTAGCTTGAATTATGTATAGCTCTCATAAAAGACCTCAACTTTGTTTCTCATACCTTTTTAGTTTTTAATTATTTTTTTTAAAAATGGTATTTAAATTATTGGATGTACGTTTTATCATAAAATAAATTATGTTTAATTCTTCAAGAAAAAGAATCTTGAATATAGATAGTATTTGCGAAAATCTAAATTGGTCTAAGTTGTCTCATGTTCTAATTAATATTATACTTCCAGAAGTTCTATTATTAAGCATATTTTGATTTCCCCCAAAAATTATGTATGTTATATGACCATTTAAGGAATTCATGTGACAAATAATGCATTTTCAGTTATTACGATATTTTATATATAGTTTAAAATTCTTTTAATTTACCAACACATGGATTTTTTAAAATACATTTTCTCGTCAAAATGCAAATTTATTCTTTAATACAAAAGTCTTTAACAAATAAAAAACTACTTTCATCTCTTATTTTAATTGTTCAGATTTCTGTTTTAAATGTCTCATTTTAACGTATATTTACTTTTGTTTTAAATACTTTTGATGAGTGTCCATAATTTATTAAAAATGATTAATACTTAAACACTTATTATTAAATGATGATAATTTAAAAAATTTAATAGTATAATTATTTTTTTTAAGACTTATATTAATTATTGTACAAATTTAGAGTGAACCAATGAAATTACACGGACATAATATAATATTATCATTTAATGAGACATTTATTCATATTTATCATTATTTTTAATACAAATTCACTAAAGCAATTGACTAATTGATTCAAACATAGGATTTGGAGTCACTAAAGTAACAAATTGGCGAATTCAAGTTATTGATTCTAAGTCCGATTAATAACGTGCAAAACAAAACTGTACTCCCATACAGAACCCAAAGATCAACGGCCCTACTCTTTTGTCTTCTCCGTCTTCCTGTTCTTCTGAATTTCTCCGCCATGACCAAACCTTAAAACTCTGCTTCCACAATATAATCTTTCATCTCAATTGATTCATTAGGCAGTCGAGAGGAAAATCTAGCAAACGGATTTCTGCAGAAGCATCGTTGTTGTATTAGCAGACACATAATTTGTAGATACATCTATTGGAGAAAAGACAACGGCACTCAATTGCAAGAAAATGGAGGTAAGAGCAAGAGCTCCTGGTAAAATCATTATTGCAGGGGAGCATGCGGTGGTGCACGGATCAACGGCTATAGCGGCTGCAATTGATTTATATACTTATATCACCCTTGGCTTTCCTACCCCTGCTGGTATAGCCCATTAGCTTATTCTTTATTTTTCATTTGTTGTACTTTTCTTTTGGTTCCTGAGACTGAACTGACTTGGGTTTTCAATAGGGTCTTGATAGATTTCAAGTTTCAGAGCAAAATATGTGCTTTGTGTTACATTTTGTATTTAGTTAGAAAAATCAAGCGAGTTAAAATTTTCTTTCTAGCGAATTTTTTTTTGAAGAGCATTCTGTTATGTAATTGAAATGTCTGTTTTCCGTTACGGGTTGAACCAGCTTGCAGTTTTGCATCAATAGACTGGCTGGGGTTATAGGGCTACGGGAGTTGTGGTTATAGTGCTAAAATATTGAGATAAGTTAAAGAAAACTTGAGCTTTTAAAGATACGATTATTACAAAAGTTATTTTATTGGAAATTTTAATCGGTTATGATAAATAGGAGATCTTTGATAGATGACAGGATTTTAGCTCCCTTTTTTCTATTAGATGATTGGATCATATTGAAATGTGAAGTATTCTAACTAGGTTTTTCATCTTTTTTACAAATGTTGATTGGAGTAGAAAATAATGATACACTGAGACTTTATCTCAAGGACATGGACTTGGAATTTTCTTGGCTTGTTGGAAGGATTAAAGAAGTTATCCCAGATTTGGGTAGTACTACTGCTTCCTCCCCCACATCATGCTCACTAGAGATCACTAAAGCAATTGCACTTCTAGTTGAAGAACAGAACATTCCACAGGAAAAAATTGGACTTGCTTCTGGTGTTTCAGCATTTCTTTGGCTGTACACTGCTATCCATGGGTATGTGTACTGTTTTCCCTTCTCATAAGGCTTATGTAGTTAGTAATGTGAATTTTTCTAAGCATTTGATTGGTTTTCTTGGTTGTTAGGTGTAAACCAGCAAAAGCTGTTGTTACTTCTGAGCTTCCACTTGGATCAGGCTTGGGTTCATCAGCTGCTTTTTGTGTTGCTCTCTCAGCTGCCCTTCTTGCTTTATCAGACTCAGTAAACCTGGACTTCAGTCACCAAGGTTGGCAGATGTTCGGAGAGAGTGAGCTCGACTTGGTGAATAAATGGGCTTTTGAGGGTGAAAAGATTATCCATGGGAAACCATCAGGCATAGACAATACTGTAAGCACATATGGTAAGTGACTAGAAAATTAAACAGATGCATCTTATTACAACAGCTGTTTGTTACAAACTTTACATTGTCTGCACTTTCCATATTTTGTTACAGATCATAAATGCAACGATTCAAATCTTAAACCATGCCTTTTATGGTGATACAGCAAAGAGTATTTTTTTTCCTCTCTTCATTTAAGAGCTCATACTAGTGAAACCTAAAAGAAACAATCAAATTTGATCTTATGACGATCACTTCAAGTCACCTATTCGTGTAGAAATACAGGTACTAGATTCTAATGGTGTTAATTATTCAGTGGAGCATCATCCTTCATTTTCTTCTTTTCTATTCTAAACTTAAATTTTTATTGTTTGTGGGTGGAGGGACCTATGCAGAGTGAAAGGTGCTAAACAACTGCACTGACACATTGTTTTTACCCCAACCCCTAAGACACAACAAATTGATATAGAAAACAGTATAGGGTATGCAGCATCTTGCAAAATGGTGCAAGAGTTACTTATGGTTTAGTTAACTGTGGAAGTGATGGCTTTTTTATATCACAGGCAACATGATCAAATTTAGGTCGGGTGAGTTGACCTGTATCAAGACCAATATGCCAGTGAAAATGCTGATAACTAACACAAGAGTTGGGAGAAACACAAAAGCACTGGTGGCCAGTGTCTCAGAGAGGACATTAAGGCATCCTAATGCTATGTCTTCTGTGTTTAATGCTGTTGATTCCATAAGCAATGAAGTGGCTTCTATTATCCAATCACCTGTTTCTGATGATCTTGCCATAACTGAGAAGGAAGAAAAGTTAGAAGAATTGATGGAAATGAATCAGGGTTTGCTCCAGTGTATGGGTGTAAGCCATGCTTCCATAGAAACCGTGCTTCGGACAACATTGAAGTACAAATTAGCTTCCAAGTTGACTGGAGCAGGTGGTGGAGGCTGTGTTTTGACACTATTGCCGACTTGTATCCTTTTCGTTGTTCTACTTCTACTTCCACATATTGCTTTATTTTGCTCCTCAAGTTATTACTTGTTTTGTTACTGTATTGTGTGTTGTAGTGATAATGTTTTAACCTTCTTTTGCTTGATTTGGCTGACACAGTTATGGTGTATTATTTCTCTCCCTTTGGATTATAGATTTACACGTAACAACACTGCATATTAAATTGTTATCCACTAAAAGGGTGAGGGAATTAAGATGAAATCTAGAGGTTGGTTGGATGGAATTTTTTGTTTCTTGGAATCTGGACAAAAGAAGTGTGTGAGAGGTTGATCTAATTATTAATGTAATTTTATCTGCATTTCTTACATTGTTCATGTACTTGATCTCTGACTCTCTATAAATTAAGATACATTATGGTAATATTCTTGGACTTCTTGCAGCTGTATACTAAGATTTTCAATTTGACTTGTGTCCTGGTTTATCTGACAACTTATCTAACATCTATTTCTCTGTGATTGCAATTATTATCCCGCTTCTGTTTCCTTGACCATTGGATACAGTGTTATCAGGTTCTGTTGTTGATAAAGCTGTTTCAGAGTTAGAGTCATGTGGATTTCAATGTATGGTTGCTGGAATTGGGGGAAATGGCATGGAGATTTCCTTCAGTGGTTTTTCATGATGTTTGTTGTACGCCGGCCACTTAAAATTTTTGTAAGGTCTGTCTCTTGAACATCAATGATTGTTTAGAGACCATTTTCTTTCTTGGAAATTTTGCATTAATAATCCCTGTCTGTACTCAACGTAGAACTTCATTTTCCAGATGATTTGGTTTGATGATCCTTTAAAAGGGTAGCAATGGCAACAAAGTAGTTTCTTGAATTTTGCACTGTTGGATCAGAACTGTAGGTCGATGTGACTTCTTATTTAGTATTTGATCAGAAATGGAATATTCACAATGTCGAAGCTAAAATTTTACAAACAGCTTTGTGAGGTTGGATTTAGGAGAAAAATTCCCCTTACCCAGGCAGTAACGTGGTTGATTTTCAGTTGAAATCCTCTTCTTACCTTGAGGAAGTTGAAAACTTAGTAAACAGCCCCTTCCAAGGCAAGTTCGTGTTCGTAGCACACCAATCATAACTACCCATCCTGTATTAACACGGCATGTTGTATTTAACTATTAATTCTCTTATTTTGAGATGAGATGGCCTCTTCTTCCCTTTAATGTATCCATATTTTTATTTTCCATCTTTGCTGTGCTTTAACGTAGTTAGGAAGTACATTTTTTATAAGTTCTTTTTTTTTAAAATACCCATTTTTTATAAGATAATAATGATGTGGTGTCAAATAAGATAATGCATTTCTGCAAAAGATTAAGTTCTCATCATACACATTAGAGAAGACCCTTTTCCCCGTTTCTCATACCATTTGCTAAGGAATTTTAATCCTGCAAACTCTCTTTTAGATAATTTCACACAAGGCAGAAAAGTAAGTAAATACTGAGGTAGCAGAAGAAGCCAGAAAAAAAGAAAAAGAAAAAGAAAAATGTACCGCTGGTATTTCTTAGATACCCCCTTTTACACTGAACCAAAACGTACATTTTCCAATATGCTATTTTCCTAATGATAGAAAACCTTACACACTAGTCAGTTCTTACAACTGAACTTTACACTTTAAACAGCATCACAAAAACCACGTCCAAGAACCTCAGTTACCGTCTCCATATCAAGCATTCACTATAGCACCACCTGTTAAATCATCAACAAGCACATTTTAGATAAGAAAAAGAGGTACCATCTTGGCATATTAATTAGTCTATGCTCAAGACACAATGCATGCAATTATACAAATTGAAGAGCGACATACCGTTAGGATGGAGGACTTGGCCGGTAAAGTAAGAAGAGCAATGATCACAGGCAAGGAAAACATAGGATGGAGCCACTTCCATGGGCTGCCCTGCCCTCTGCATTGGCACTTCTTTCCCAAAATTCTTAACCTCTTCTTCACTGAAAGAGGCCGGAATCAATGGAGTCCATATCGGTCCTGGTGCCACGCCATTTACACGTATGCCTTTGCTTACTAACTCCAGAGCAAGTCCTCTGGTGAATGCTACATTTGCTCCTTTAGTCGCAGTATAATCCAATAGCTTAGCATTTCCCTTGTAAGCATTTACTGATGTAGTGTTGATAATGGAACTCCCTTTCTTCATATGCTTCACAGCATGCCTTCAATCAATTTCTTGATTAATCATCATCATCATCAATCAATCAAAACATAGAAAAAAAGAGTAATAAGGGAAATGAAAAACCTGGTTAAAAAGAAATAAGAAAAGATGTTAGTCCTGAAAACTCTGTCAAGTCTTGGTTCATCAATCTCCTCTACAGAGCTATTCTTGTATTGCTCTGCTGCATTGTTCACCAAGATATCAATCCTTCCATAAATATTGATCACTTCATCTACAACTCTCTTGCAATTCTCATCATAACCTAAATCTGCAGGTATAGCCATTGGGTCCTTTGCATCGGAACTCTTTGCTTGCTTCAAAATTCCAAGTGTGTCCTCTGCATCCTTATCCTCCTGGCCCTTTACGAAGGTGAAGGCCACTGTTGCACCCTCCAAAGCAAAGCAATGACACACCGCCCTTCCAATGCCAGAATCACCACCTGTAACCAGCGCTATTTTACCCTGCAAATTCACATACCAAAAAAAAACCATTAAGAAACTAATTACTGGGCGAATTTTCAAAATAAAAATAAAAACTCAAAATGATGTAAAAACTATTAGTGACTTAGTGAAAATCATATACTTGCAGTTTGTTGGAGGGTTTATAATCAGGGTGGATATACTTAGGAGTTGGATCCATGAGATGTTCTTTCCCAGGTTGAGTTTCCTGCTTCTGAGATGGGAATTGCTCGCCTTTGGAAGCCATTAATGATTAATTTTTCTCCTTGTGCTACGTAATTGAATTTGGCACTCGGATATAATCAATATGGAAAAAATATTAGAGTGAAGAATTTAATTAGATGTAGATATAAAATTAATGTGGGTTTGTTATTGCATGGAAGGTTTGAGTTAGTCAGAGGAGAGAGGGTGGAAGAAGAAGGCAAACGTACGTGGCAGAGAAGCATGAGCCTTACGTGTTACCCTAGGCCACATGCACCGGACACGTCTGTTGAAGCGGATGTAGATAATAATCATATATGCAGGTGCCTCAACATGAAATTCGATCAATTTTTATTGAAATTTTTTTAACAAAATAGATAGAATAAAATTTGTATATAAAAAAATATAAACAAATTAATATATGTCAAGCATCCAGTAAGTTTTAAATGAACTTTTTGATAAATTTTTCATTCATTTTAAATTTTATCGTTAAACAATAATTTAATAAAAAAATAAAGAATATTTTTTTTCCTACCCAATCAAATTCATGTATCAGTTATAATATAATATACCCAAGTAGAAGAATTATATGAAATTTTATGTCATAAATTTTTATGAAATTTGGTGAATTTTTATTAAAGTTTTTTAATAAAATAAATATAATAATTTGTAGATAAAAAATTATATATAAACAAAACAATACATGTATAAAAAATATTTTCGTAAAATATAAGATTGTGACAACTTGAGATTTACATTATATTTTTTTATATTTTTTTTTGTTTTTTATTGATAATATAAAAACAAATTACACAAAATTTCAAGATCATGGTCGGATTGGTTTATTTATAAAAGAATTATTTTTTCATATTAAATTCCATCAAATTCAAATTTCTTTAAATTTAATTAAAAATAGAATTTTGTTGAAATCTATGAACTTTTGAATATTCCGATTGAATTTATATTGATGAATTTTTGAGGATTCTGATTAAATTTTATGTTGATGAACTTTTGAGGACACTGATTAAATTTCATATTTCGTATTAAAGACATTAAATTTTGATAATTTTTATAAAATTCTAAATTGATGATAACTAGAATATCATAATTCTAAATTCTATCAACTTTCGAGGACACAAGTTAGTCTTTGCCTCCTCGACGAATTTGTGTGTAATTTAATGGGAGAAAAAAACAGACTAATGTGGTATTATAAAAATATTTTACAGGGAGAATCTTCACCCACGTCTTGAAGATCGTGGGTTCAAACCCATTTCCCTTTTCCATGATATAATAACATTAAATATATTTGATAAGTATTTTTATTATTATTATTATAAAACAATTAAAAACTACAGTCCATTAATAAAATAATATATTTATTTTAAATCTTAATATTTTTCTCTTTTATTTTGTCCTTATATTGTCTCTTCTTATTATTAATTATTTTATGATCTCAATATAAATAAAAAAATTTCTAAAAAAAGATGCACCATTAATATTGAGAAAAAAAATATCATACCTATGTCAACTCAAATTCATAAAAAATCACAATAAAATTTTAATTATATTATAAATTATTTTTCTAAATTTGTTCACCTGAAATATATCTTTCTAAAATCTGTCAAAGCACATTAAGATTGTATAGAGTATGAAGCCAGGAAAAAGCAGTACATATGACTCTTGGTATATATCCATTATTTTACACAACTTAAGACCGAAAAGCTAAATACATATATATTTTGCTGTTCCCATATTTGTACAAAAACACTGGATATAGATAGGTCACTTAAAGTTCATTTTCTAAGAAACATATTCCAGTTTTACAAAAAACAACCACCAGAACCTGTCTTAATTAGTTCCCTCAACCATTGATTATGGCACCACCTGCAATAGAGACCAAATAATATAGGAGAGTTTCCAAAAATAAATAAATAAAGAAAAGGGAATGTGTAAGGAAAACTGGCTGCTTAAAAGTAGTAAAGAGGACTATATATATACCATTAGGGTGGAAAACTTGGCCAGTATAGTAAGAGGAGCAATGATCACAGGCAAGGAAAACATAGGTAGGAGCCACTTCCATGGGCTGCCCTGCCCTCTGCATTGGTACTTCTTTCCCAAAATTCTTAACCTCTTCTTCACTGAATGAGGACGGGATCAACGGAGTCCATATCGGACCCGGTGCTACGCCGTTTACTCGTATCCCTTTGCTTACCAACTCCAGAGCAAGTCCTCTAGTGAATGCAACAATTGCTCCTTTAGTTGCAGTATAGTCCAGCAGCTTAGCATTTCCTTTGTATGCAGTCACTGATGTAGTGTTGATGATGGAACTCCCTTCCTTCATATGCTTCAAGGAATGCCTGCATTCATCACAATTTCCAGGTTCAATCATCATATCACTTCAAGAATCCAAAAACTTAAAAAATAAAAATAATAAAAAATCTTTTTTTAAGAATACGGCCATAATTCCACGAGGGATACAATACAATTACAAAAAAATGTAATTAAAGAATTCAAAACCTTGTTAAAAAGAAATGGGAAAATATATTAGTCTTGAATACTCTTTCAAGTCTTCCTTCATCAATCTCTTCAACTGAACTAGTCTTATATTGCTCTGCTGCATTATTCACCAAAATATCAATCCTTCCATAGTTATTCGCCACTTCATCCGCAACTCTCTTGCAATTCTCATCATATCCTAAATCAGTAGGTATAGCCATAGGGTCCTTTGCATCAGAAATCTTTGCTTGAATCAACATATCAAGCGTGTCCTGTGCATCCTTGTCTTCTTGTCCCTTTACATAAGTGAAGGCCACTGTTGCACCTTCCAAAGCAAAGCAATGACAAACCGCTCTTCCAATGCCCGAGTCGCCACCTGCAACCAATGCAATCTTACCCTGCAAATTCCACATAATAATTAGAAAAAAAAGAAAAAAGAAATGAAAATCTTGCATGTATATATATATATATAGTTTCAATCTGAGTGCATTTTTTATATTTTTTATATATACTTACACGAAGTTTATTGGAGGGCTTATAATCGGGGTGAGAAGCCATGGGAGATGGATCCATAACATGTTCTTTGCCGGGTTGAGTTTCTTGCCTCTGGGGTGGGAATTGCTGGCCGCTTGAAGCCATTGTTCGAACAATAACTGATTTTCTAGCAGAGATGGAAAATGTTGTGGAAAGAGATGGAAACTGAGTTTGAAGAGGGGTAGTGTGGAGACAAAGTGTAGGAGGCTAAGATTCTGGAGGAAGAAAGAAAACGTACCAACATGTGTATATATATAGAAAAAAGTGGGAGGGACAAATCTAGAGAAGAAAATCTTGAATTTAGATATATAAGTGTAATATTGATTTTTGTTTTTTATATGGAGAGTTGGAGACAGAATAGATGAAGTTGGAAGAGGTGAAAGATGTTATAAACGTGGCTGTAAGGGGTGTACGTGTTATCTTCGGGCCACATGCAGATGACACGTCTGTTGAAACGGGACGTCATGGTGCCATGCATGGAGATGGAGATGAGAGTTTGGGAGATTTGTTAAGTTCAAAAAAAATTCAATGGAACTCCGTCGGTCACGTTCAAATTGCCACTTATATGTTTGATAATCTCAATTTTATTTTAACTAATGTGATAATATATGATTTAAACGGGATTACAAAATTTAATTGAAAGCTCGAAATTACTAACTAAATATAGGATCGAAATTATAAGAATAAGACCTTATCAAAACATGCAGTTAGGTGGCCAGATAGTAAAAGATAAATCATCCTTAAACATTTAAATTGTATGACAATTTTAGATAGCTACTAATTTTATATTTTCGTATTTATAAATTTACAATTTTTGAAATCTATAGGAATTGTATTAATTACTTCTATCATTTTAAAAAATAATATTAATATTGATAGTATTATTATGATATGTCTAAATTGCGGGACACGATATACCTTAACATCAAAGCAATAGCCCTAGGGAAAGTAACGATTTCAGGTAATAGCAGGCACCAAACACACTTAATCGATTATGCTGCTTTAGAATAGGAAAATTATTCAAGCTAGTCTCTATTTTTTTTATAAAAAAAAAAAAGCCACTTTCGTTCTTAATACTTATTTTTAATGTTTTTGTCCGAAAGAGCTACTCATTTTAACTAGAAATCAATCAATTTTATTTCTTATAAAAAGTAATAGCTCCCCCACAAATCTACTGCAATTTCGGGCAGCCTGACTTTGCCACCTCATATAATGCAATTAAAACCTTGTATTGACCACTATAAAAAAAAATGGACGTTTACCGATGGCATAATCTGTTTGTAATTCGTCTCAAATATTCTGTACCGATGAATTATTGATGGATATTGTCATCGATATCTACTCGTTCGATAATTTCGACAGATATAATAATGCATCGATACTTTCAACTGATTTTCGACACAAGTACTTCTGTAGAACTAACGGTCAACGACGTCGGCCAGAGCTGGTAAACTTCTCTATTAGAGATGGTTTAGCTACGGATTTTTTTAATTTGTCAAAATTATGAAAAATATATCTATCGATACGTCGTTGAAAAATTTAGACAGCCTCCCGACGGATTACCAATGGACATTTTAATTTTAAAATAAATTAAAATTAATTGTGTTTTCAACAAATTAGCAACATAATTAATTTATAAAATAATTTTTTTTCCAACAGTTAGAGACGGAATGAATTTGTAAAATAATTATTTTGCAACAGATTAGAGACGGAATTAATATGGCAATAAACTTATTTTCCAACAGCTTAGCAACAGAAATAATTTGTAAAATAATTATTTTGCAACGGATTACTGACGGAAATAATTTATAAAATACTTATTTTCCCACAGATTAGCAACGACATTAATTTATAAAATAATTATTCAGCAACATATTAGTGAAGAAATTAATTTGTAAAATAATTACTTGCCAACATATTAGCAACAGGATTAATTTGTAAAATTATTATTTTCCAACAAATTAGTGATGGAATTAATTTGTAAAATAATTATTTTCCAACAAATTAGCGACGGAATTAATTTGTAAAATAATTTTTTCCAACAGATTAGCGACAGAATTAATTTGTAAAATATTTATTTTCCAACATATTAGAGACGAAATTAATTTGTAAAATAATTATTTTGTAACAGATTAGAGACAGAATTAATATGGTAATGAACTTATTTCCAACAAATTAGCAACAAAAATAATTTGTAAAATAATTATTTTGCAACGGATTAGCGATAGAAATAATTTGTAAAATACCTATCTTCCCACAGATTAGCGATGGAATTAATTTGTAAAATAATTATATTCCAACAGATTCGCGACGGAATTAATTTGTAAAATAATTATTTTCCAACATATTAGCCACAAAATTAATTTGTAAAATAATTACTTGTCAACATATTAGCGACGAAATTAATTTGTAAAATAATTATTTTCCAACAAATTAGAGACGGAATTAATAAGTAAAACATTTATTTTGCAACGGATTAGGGATGAAGTTAATTTGTAAAATAATTATTTTGCAACAGATTAGAGACAGAATTAAAAAATAAATAAATAAATTGAGTAGAAAAAATAAATTATTAATAATTAAAACCTTTAATTTAAATTGAAAGCACCAAAATAATAACTAAGATATATATACTCCCCAAAATAATTCTATAAATACACTACAAATACTATAAATTCATAATAGTACATAATATATATTTGAAATAAGTGTATGGTATTACATGTTAAATATGGTATTACAACTTTTAATATGGTATTACATGTTAAGCTTCTACCTATTTTAAAAGATTAAGCTGATAGAAAAAGATTGAATTTTAATGTCATGTGTGACTTGAATATAAATTTTCAATAATAAACTCAACACGTGGATAATAATTAATAAATTGACTGAAGTAGAAATTGAGCACATAACTTTTCGTCATGATATCACATTAAATTTTCATCAACTCTAAAAGTTAAAGCTAATGGAGAAAAGTTAGAATTTAAACATTTAATAGAAATTAGATTCTAAAAATGTCAGCCGGCTCGGATCACCATGGAACCACTTGAAATTCAACTTTATTTGGATAAAAGACGTCATTTTTGACTGTTTAGACCAGGCCAAACAACTTGAATTGGCATCCTAAAGATGGTGAGTGTATGTTTTTCTTTAAGTTCAATAAAGGGAGAACTCTCTTTATTAAAGATGCAACTAAAGATATTCCTCGCGTCCTTTATTTTTGGTTGCTTGTAAGGAGAGAAAGTTAAGATTTGCATGCTTTTTTTATTTTATTTTATATTATAATGACAAAAGAATTTAAAGTCATCACTGTCCAAGAGTGCCATTCAATAGCTTTTAGAACAAGAAAATGTTAAGTTAAATTGACTAAACCTTTCACGAAAATTCATATTTCAAGAAAGATTTAAACCGATTTTAAGATCAAAACTTTTAACTATGTACTACTCCAATCAATTCTTTTAACTAAATGTGGTAATTAATACCCATGACAACATTAAAATTCACTAGTTTTCTATAGTTTACACAATTAATTGTGTAAGTCCAAATTTAGCGAGTATTTCATAAAAAAATATAATCATGTTTCAAATTTATATTTTTTAAACCCACGTGTGATTAATATTAAGAGAAGATCACAAGATATGAATCATATAATTTAAAAGATACGGTCACAACACATAAGTTGTTGTCTAAACGAGATTCAATGAATTCTTAAGAATTTAAGTGTTTTGAAGCATGTTTGGACCTAAATAAATATAAATGTGTAAGAACGCAAGAATCACTATAGTCCCTGAATTATTTTCTTTAAGTTATTTTGGTTCCTAAGTTGTTTGTAAATTTTAGGTCTTTAAATTATATACGAATTTTCTTTTTATCCCTCCCTCCAAATTTACAGCAATTTCCATCGAGTTTATGCGCGTTTTGATGTATGTGATATCTTTTTAAAGGCAAAATGCGTAATTCATGCAATTTCTTACACTAAAATGGATAATTCATGCAAGAATATAGGAGAATTTAAGATTTATTTTACCCTGCTGATAGTTATTTACTTATTTTAATAGATTAAATCATATGAATTTTGCCTTAAAAAAGCATCACACGTGCATTAAAAAGTCATTGAAAATAACTACAAATTTGATCAGAGGAACCAAAAATGTAATTTAAAAATAGTTTACAGATAAAAAATAAATAAAAATAAATGTTAAGAAAGAAAAACTTTTTAAAATAGTTTAACTAAATTAACTAATTTTCCAAAATTTTATTAGAGACAAGTTAACACTTAAGAAGTCCTTAAAAATGAGGTTCATGCTGCCATGGATCGAGTTCGAGGAGGTGCTAAACGAAGTTTAATGTGGTCATAAGAATGGCTGAGATATATTTAAAAGACTCTTACTGATTTTGAGTGTAGCTTGTCCCCTCTATAGGGATCTAACTAGATTGATGTAGAAAATACATACACTTAAAAGGATACTTATCAGAAAAAGGAAAAAAAAAAAAAACAAAGCATACACTTAGAAAGCCCACAAGCTGTCAAGTTTAGCCACAGCTGTTCGCCAAATGCTTTGCATGCGTGCAACGTGTAGTACCATGCACTTCTGCAAATCATCATATCTCCAACCACAAGTCTTAGCTTTAACAATAAATCCCTTTTCACTTTTCAAAGCTTAAGCTTATAACTTTAATATTCCCCATCAAGGAAGGTACAAGAAAAGGAGAATAGAATAAGTACTTGCTATATAGTATTAATTAGTGGTTTCTTCTTAATTCTTGATTGCTACTAATAGAGTTTCTATATTTCCTCCTCTCCCTCATAGACTATATCCAAATTAGCTCTGTTTCGAAGACAATGGCGTTTTTTGGGGTTCAATATACTTCTCTTTCCCTTCTGATTAATGTCGCTCTCTTGTTATCGGTACAAGTCATTTCTGATGGTATGTTCTCTCTCTCTCTCTCTCTCTGCATTGCTAAATCTGGTTATGAATTTTTGTACTCTTCCATTTCATAGCCCAATTAGTTAAAAATGAAAGCATAAGGGGAAAATGAAAAGTATTCATTAATTTTGCTCTAGATTGGCCAAGAAAACTGGTTAATTACTTAAAGATAGCAAAGTAGGCTTGTGATGAGTTTTTTCTTTTCTTATTTTATTCTTGAGGCGGGGATTGAATTTTTTGTAATAGGATCATTTGTATATATGAGTAACTTTAGTTTGAATATGTTTATCTCAAAATATTAATCGTTTTATAATAATACGTAATATCTTCAATATTTTAATCATTTTACCGTTACTAGTAGTATCTAATTATGATATTAATTCAATCTTATCCTTAGTGTATATGACTTATATTTAGAGACGGATTTTGAATTTAGTTACAATCGAGATCTCCAAACTTGTTTCTGTTGGTGGCCTTTCCTGTAGTCCGGCTGTTGTTTTTTGGGATTGTTTTAGTTCTGGCTGGAGATACCTTTGTTGGGTTTTATATTTAATTCTCTTTGTATAGATTGGGGCTGCTGTAGCCTTTCCGTTTTTGCTAGGTGTAGGGGTAGAGGGCTGTGATCTCCATAGTCCTCTGGTTGGGTGTTGGTGGCAGACTGGCAGTCTCTGTTGAAATGGGAGTTAATGGCAGTTTCCCTTCTCTGTTTTAATAATATATTCTATTGCAGCCTTTCAAGAAAAAAGAAGACGGTCGTCAATTTACTTACTCTCTGACTCTTTGTCCAGAATTGGCGAAATTTCCACTTTTACTTATTTCAACTTTTAACTTAATCTCCAATATTAAGAAGGGATTCTTTGATGTTGTTATATTTGTTATTAGTGGGATATGTTAACCCATTGAGGACTCTATTGAGGATCGTAGTGGAACACTAGATATAGAAGAGTGAAAACATTGGAAACATTCAATTTCGGATATTTAAAACTAGAGCATTGTTGACATTCAATGCTCATTTCGTATGAATTCCGGGTGGAGGGAGTAGTTTGCAAGAGCAGGTCTATGATCTCAGTGTATGCATGTTTGTGTTCTTTCTCTTGGTATACTCCTATATATCCTTTTCATATTGACTTGCAGATGAAGAAGGTCATCTCCTTTCAGCTTTCAACAGTTATAGGCAAAATCAGGGAGTCCAATCTCTAACGAAACACGACAAAGCCGATTGTCTAGCCGATGAGATCGCGGACAAGATCGAAAACAGACCTTGCCCTCCTACCGGCATCGTTACAGCTGCACCAGGATCACAGCCTGATCAAGCAGAGAACTACAGTGATCTGGTAAAAAAATGTGGCATAGACATCAACACTACACAAGATGGAGTAATACTCCCTGTTTGTGTTCCAAAAAGGGTTTCAACTACAGTCCTCACAAACTACACACAGTCTCAATATGCAGCATATCTCAACAGTTCTAGGTATAACGGAGTCGGTATCGGGAAAGAAGATGACTGGACTGTCGTGATCTTGACTACTAACACACCTGGAGGAAGCTTTGCTAGTGCAGGATGTTTATCCTATGTGTTGTATTACCACCCATTGTTTATGTTCATGGTGCTGGGATTGTTTAATTTCCTTGTGGTTCTAAACTAGTTTCATTCTTTGTTTTTTTTTTGGTCATCCTATTCTATGTAATGCTCAATCGAGTAAATTTTCTTTAGTGTGTGTGTATCTGTAGTTGCCAAGCAATTCCACTTACAGTTCGGTCAGAACTTTGGCATGTATCCTTTAATTTGCTGTAATAAGTTCATTAATGAAATATGTATATGGTTTCAGTTTTTTGAATTTGTTTGGCATGTTATTGAGCAGGGTGCAGGTTCAATTTGTAAAATTATTGACACTGGTGAAGGTCCTTAAATCGATTGACCATTAAGTGGGAAACCTCATATGTGAATTCTGTTTTTTTTTAAATTATAATTTTTAAAAACTGTATTTTAATTGCACAATCTGTCAATCTCTTATGGGGCTATGAAGATCAGGTCTGTATAATTAGTTTTATAAATCTGTAAAGTTTCTTAGTGATATATGAAGATTAGAGACCCTACAATTCTCATCATTTTAATTTCATTTGTCTTTCGGTAATGGAATAATCATCATCTATGGTTCTTGGTGTATTAGTTAATAAAAGAAAAAAAGTAGACAGATTTCCATATTTGGTATTTAATTAACGAGAAATACCTTTTTTATTTTAAAGTAAATATGTTAAATTTCCTTAATAAAGTTAAATTAAATTACACAAATAGGGCGAGTGAAAGATTATGACTATGGCTTAGCCTCCTCCATACTTCTGTTTCTCCAAGTCTTGAAGCAAGTGTGGCAAATGTCATCGACTTCACGAGTGGAAGTTGGCACCAAAATCTGTTGAAACTTTGCTTCAATCCACTTGGTACAACTTGCCCTGATATTCTTACGGGGGATACACATCTAATGGAGATTTTTCGGTGAAGAGTTGATATCCTATGATATCGTCGCATTTCGAGCCCAAAGGATCGTGACAATAGATCTGGCTATACCAAAATGAATATATCAAGTTAACTATAGATACCTAGACCTCTACTAATATACTATAGCATGGTCTCATAAAATTCCAATATTGGAGGCTACAATCATCTCGCCTTTAAGGCCCTAGCGTCCTTGCTAGGCTTGACACCAACCGAGAAGAATAAGATGCTCTCATAAGGGACTTTCTCCATACTCTCAGTCGGACCCAGGACCAATCAGGCGAATAGGTATATATTTCCATAAGAGAATTTCTTCATACTTCTAGTCGATACCCACACTAATACCATCTCTCACTGACATGGTTAACATCAAAAGTTCTAACTCCTTTTGGTTCTGGTATGCCTTAAGAAAGTATTGTTGTAGCACATCTTGTTTGAAACCTTCCTAGGTCAAGTTAACATTTTTCTCTTCTGTTTGGAATCTCTTGAAAGATTTCCACCAATGATTTTCATGCCCAGAAAATAGAGTGTAGCACAAGATATCTTATGTGCATTTGTACCATTCATCCTTTCAAATATTATATCCATGGTCCTAATCCATTTTTCTATTGCAAGTGGTCTATCTCGCCCGTTGAAAATGAGCGGTCTGAGATCTTGAAACTGTTTCAAGATAGTCAAATATTCATTTCTAGTATAGACCGGTGGTGTCTGATTCTGTTATTGCTAGATACTTTGGAGTACAATAATAAAGTTGGCCATCAATTGTTTTTGGTAAAATATAGGGGCCAAAACATAATTTTTGAAAAGTTTAAGGACTAACACTAAATTTCATAAAGTTAGGTCTAAAACAGAATTTTTAAAACGTTATTGTGTTTAACTGAATTCTTTAAAATATTGTGGTTAGAAATGATATTTATAAAACATTTAGGGTTAAATTGTAATTTCTAAAAAGTTTGATG
Source organism: Apocynum venetum (assembly GCA_019593545.1). Classification (NCBI taxonomy): domain Eukaryota; kingdom Viridiplantae; phylum Streptophyta; class Magnoliopsida; order Gentianales; family Apocynaceae; genus Apocynum; species Apocynum venetum. Next base: position 3,937,069 of record SRSM01000149.1, read on the forward strand.
ACAAAATGTAATTTCTATAAAGTTTGAAGTTAAAACAAAAACTATGAAAATTTTGGCTTCTAAAACGAAATTTCTAATTAGTTTGAGTCAAAATGAACTTTTTTGAAAAGTTTGGGGAATTTTTTTAAAAAAACACTATATAGGCAGATATGTAATTTTTAGAAAATATTGAGGTACATCTAAAATTCCCAAATATGTTTTGAGTAGATTCTTAAATCTCTAAGGATCTAGTTGTTATTAGAGAGAGGTTTGAAATTACTAAAATATTCATCCCAATAAATATTTTTTTTCCCAAACAACCCTAACCCTAATTTCATTTTTTCTTTTAAATATTTAAATAGTATTTATAAACCAAATTACTAATCTTTTCAAGTATTCTCTTTGTAGGAGACTAGGATTTAAAGAGGAAGAAATTTCACAACATCTACCACACAAGCTTTTATATGTTATTTTGATGCGGAAGTATTTAACTCATTTAAATACGTGTATTTTAAATATATGTTCTATTTGTTATATTTTTATATGATTATTTGTGCATTATTAAATATGAATTTGAATTTGTACATCGACTTTATAAATGCATATGAATTTTTATTATATATGTCATCAAAAGAGCATAGATTTTTGTCTAATTAAACGGGGGTTACGATCCAATATCATATATATGATTTTGCACATTAAAATATTTTATTGTATATGTCGAATAACAGAGGATTTAGTCTAATTTAACATAAGTTTCGATATCATGACATATATAGTTCATATATGATTTCTTGAAAGTATTAAATGTGCATATTCATGTATAAATTATTTTACTGTACTCTCACTTAGCACTTTGTACTTAATTCATATTTTTTTAATAATTCTTTTACAAGATGAATGATTGCGAGATTGTGGTGGATGATGATAAAATAATAAAATTTATTTGAATTTGTTTAATTTAAGTATTTAATATTAGAACAATGAATTTTGTTGCTTGTTAAATTATGAATTTTATAATAATGTTCGATGTTTAAATTAAATTTGATTTGAAATTAAATACTTATGTTTTCATTATCATATGGAATTCAATTATGTAATTGAGATTTTTTAAAATTTTGAAATAATTAAGTTAGATTAAATGTTAAAAATATTTATTTTAAAATTGTAAATATTTCCATTTTTTTTAATGATGAATGATTTTGATTTTTGAAAGTTTCATGCCTAACATTTAAATTCATTTTCCGTTACATTATTATATATAAGAGAAAAAAATATTGAGATGTTACAATTGGCATCAAAGCGGGTACCGACAAGAAGTATAGAGAAAGTCTCTTATGGGAATATTCTATTCGCCCGGTTGGTTTTGGGTCCGGTCAAGAGTATGGAGAAAGCTTCTTACGAGGAGTATCCTATTCTTCTTGGTTGGTTTCAAGACTACTAAGAAAGGCTGGATGATTGTAACACTCTCATTCCACATTGAAATTCTATAAAACCACTCTATAGTATATTAATATGGACTTAAGTACCTATAGTTAACTTGATATATTTATTTTAAGATAGCGATTACAATTTACAAGTAGTTAATTGTAGGATATAGCAGATTTATACTTAAGCAATGCAAAATAATATTATTAGATTTTCTTCTTTCTCAAAAAGGGAATCTTTATTCTGGAAATATATTTGGAAAATTAAAGTTTTCTTAAAGAATCCCACATTTTCTTTGGTGTTGTCAAAACATTCTTCTGATAGTGTCGGAGTATCAGATTTCGTAGAGGACTTTTGCCCTTATGTCTAAACATTTATTAGAATATCTCTCTTTTTTGAGATATTTGTTAATTTAGCATATATCTAAAGTCCACCTTCTTTGGAAACATACACCAAGAGACTTTATATTTGGTAAGAACTTGAGACCAAAAATAATATTTCAAAAAGGAAAAAAATCATAGATAATAAGAGATAAACAAATAAGGATAAAAAATGGTACATATTTTGACAAGAAAATGGAAATTTGAGAACAAAATAGCAGTTAAGAAAAAGGGAAGAATAAAAAAAGAGGACTAAAAATATTATTCACCCCCCATTTAGTTAGGAGCATTATTACCGCTACTTATATTACGAGGCATAGTGGCAACCAAAACCAATAGAGGAGTTGTTCCGTGGCCATGTCCGTTTGCAGATTCCTCAATAAAACCCCACCACAAAAGCACTCCATATCTTCTCCATATCTCTGCCTTTTGTTCCATTACGTACGTATTCTTCTCTCTTCTTTTTATTTTTTCCCGTTCTTCAAACATTTGTTGTGTGCTGACTTAAATTTGCTATATATATAATATTGTTTTAATGTTTTCCTTTGCAGGAAGCATCATTAATTCTTTAAAACTCAGTCTGCCAAAATGCAAAATTTGTTGAAAATTATGAGCAGAATGAAGGAAATTGATGTTATTCCATATGATAAAGTTGCCAAGCATGGGGTGTGTGTAATGATGAATCCAGATACGTATGAGAAAATTAGTCTGTGTAAGGAGCCAAAGGAAACCAAGGCATCGACAAATCTTAAAAACCAAAATGCTTCCAAATTCAAAAGTGCAAGCCATCTGATGGTCCAATCCAAAAAGCTTACGAATTCAAAAATGTTACAAAAGCATTGAGTATTAAGATAGTTCAATTATAACTCGTTGGAAGTTATAAATGTGATCCAACCCGAAAACAAATAAATAAGAAGTAAATAATACAAGAATGTTTATTAATATAGTTCGACAATTCTCCATATGTCTGCAGAGCATTCACACATATTAGTTTGCTTATTCAAAATACAAAGGGATCTAATATAACTTTTCCCTATAACTATCTCTTCATTATAGTTTATGCTAACATCACAAATTTTAATCAATTCAACAACCTATTTAATCTAACAACTTGATTAAGTAATCAACTCGAAGATGCTCTTCAATAGCAGAGGGAATTGTTCAATACAAAAAATAAATTTCTATTTGTTTGAGTATCATCAATAAGCATACATGAAAATCGAATAAACTCGAACTAATTGTTCAGCAATTTTTCAGCATTGTATAACTTATTCTTGCTTCACAAACTTTACAATGGATATCACAATGCAATCACTCAGAAGTATGAAGATGTGTCCGTTTGTCTCCCATCTTTTGTCTTGCACGAAGTCTTCATTATATAGAATAGGAAACTGCTTCTAAGAGTCCATACACTTACTGATAAAATTATCTTCAAATAATCCTAAACCCCCTTTTCTATGACTTAACTGGTTACCTAAAAATTGAAGGAAGCTAGTTACTAAAGAGTTAAAATACTAAATAAGATAAGAACTCTAAAAGAAATGAATAATCTTGGACAATTTGAACAAATTGCCCCAACTTTAATTTCTCGGCACCTTAGTATCAATCAATCACTGTCAAAAGTTGCGCTTTGGCCTGAGAATATAGGCTTTTGCTTCATGTTCTCAGAAGTTCTCCACTCCTTGACTTCATTCTACCCGGCTTTGGTTTGAGAATTCAAGCCTTGTCTTGGGCTGCATTGGAGAAAAAAAGAAAATAGCCTATTTGGGATTTCAAGTTTGGGTCAATAACATTATGATTCTTGATGTTTTTATTTACCATTATGATTGTCAATGAATTTTCAAAGTATTAAAAAGTTTTAATGATCCTTTTCTATTTGAGCTTTGATAGAAAATCAGATATTAGACGTAAGTTTTTCTTGGTATCCTAATGTAACATAAAATTGCTCTAAAAATGTATTACATGCTTAGAAAGTGATAATTTTAAATCAAAACTTATAATGAAATATAAAAGTGTTTTTTGGATTGGAATTTTTGTTTTGTTTTTTTAAATGAGAATAGTTTTTTGTGTTTGGAGTTGGATGAGAATTTTTTTAATGGGAATTGAAATGATTTTTTTTTATTTTGAAGTTATGAAATTGAAAGGTTGATAAGATAGTTGTTGGGTCTCATTTTGATATGATAAAAATTTTAGAATTAAGAAATATATTTTAAAAGATATTTTTATAAAGAATGATAAATAGCCTAAAAAATTATCTAAAACATTAATACGACAAGAATTCAAGAATTAAAAGGACCAACGATTTTCCGTTAAAAGATGACGTGGGAAAAAACAAAAATTCCAACTAATTTTGATCAGATTCAATTTTGTAAGATTCCAGAGAAATCATATTTCTATTAATCCAATGAGAATGTGGGGTTGAAGCTGTTGTCCCAAATTTAACCTTAAAAAAATTCACATCCCAACCGACTATATAGAGCATACCTACTTTCGATTCAATTTCACTGCTGCAGAAACCGAATCTGAATCGATGATGGCGGAGGACTACGACGACGATACCTTTGGGGACTTCACTTTTGCATCCGCCTCAAATTCATCACTATCATCTATTCAATTCAATCAACAACAGTCCTCGTCCCAAATCAGTTGGCCCAAATCCACGATCGCTACAGTGGGAGGGAAGTTGCAGGAAGAGCATCATGCCGATGAGGATGATGATGAATGGGGTGATTTTGTTGAAACCCCACTTGGATCCGCTGTTTCCTCTGATAGCTTGTCAAAACCTTTGGACCCTTTTAACTTCTTTGCTTCAAATCCGTCCCCCCAGTCACAATTGCAGTCGGAATCTAAAAGCGCCACGCGGGTTAATTTTGGGCTACATGGGTCTGAATCAGAGAAGAAGACTACTCAACAGTGGGTGAAGCTTAAAGGAGCTATACCACTGTCAGTTTTTGGGGATGCTGAAGTGGATGAGGAAGAGGAAGAGGAACGCATGGAGGGTCTACAGGATAATAATAATGGTAAGGACTTCGTGAGCAATTTGAGTTCTAATAATTATAATGTAAATAATGGATCAAAGGGTAGTGCGTATTTAGGTTTTGGGATGAGTTATGATGGTATTGCGAATCTATCTAAGAACAATCAGCAGATTAATTTTGATAATTGGGCCGGGTTTCAATAAAACATTTTCAAGTTCTAATACAAACGATGTTGAGTTGAGAAACAAAGAACCTTTTTTGGAGCTAAGTGGATTGAATTTGGATTTAAGTGGTTCGGCACCTAATAAAGGGGATTCAGATACTGTGATGGATTTAGATAATCAAAGTCACAAAGTGAATATTGCAAGATCCAATGGGACAATAAACTCAAACTTGGATGCATTGCAGACGGATTTTGGTGAGTGGAATATTGATATGAATCATTTGAATGTGGAGTCGGATTTGGATGCAATAGAGAGTATCAGTGATCAAAGTCGGCTAAGCAAAGCTAATACTGGAAGTTCCAAGTCCAATTTAAATGGCCTGGAGTTGGACTTGATAGAAAATAAAAGTTCAAATTTTGGTGGGTGGAATTTTGATTTTGATGGATTTAGACCTAATTCCAATGGGACGGATGTGGATTTTCAAGTGTTGAGCTCAAATGCTAATGCTGATCCTGGTTATGATGACGATGAGGATGCTGGATGGGAATTTAAGGATGCATACTCAGAATCAAATGTTACCAATGGAAACGAGAAGGTAAATTTTGAGTCATTGTGGCTCGCATGGTGATTGTGCAGTTTCTTGGTGTGAGTGCCTTTTCCTTTAATTACTTGAAATGCATATGAAGTATGAGGTTCACCATGCAGTCAATGGCAGGTCAATATTCCAGGCTGGTATAGAAATATTGTGTGTGTTGTGCACGCATGTAGATATTTTTGTAGTGTGTTCTATTTTAGTTATTTAGTTTCACAAGTATGGTTTCTTGAAAAGTATAAATTCCTGTCTACTTAATTTCATTCAATCTATTCCATATCAGATTTAACTTGAGTGAATATTGCAAATTTGCATGGTAGTGAACTATTGCTTGAGTCAGGGGGAATCCTTTGTAATATTTTAGAAAATCTTTTAACTGAAGCTGGCATTTTCTCTATGAAGGCTCAGTCAGAGGAGCACAAAGCATTGGAAGCAAATAGAAACCCGGAGGAGCTTGTAAATCTCTCAAATAGACTGCTTGAGTTGTTTCCAATTTCTAGTGGGTCATTTCATTTATTTTCCACGTCACATGGTATTTCTGGTAGTTCCCACAACATTGCTGTTGGAACAGATAGCAAATCAAGTCTGGCAGCTCAAAATGGTTATGGTGCGGGAAAATACTTAAAAGAGCAGACAAAAAGTAATGGTGGGCTGGATTCTCCTGTTGAAAATGTCAATTTTCAGGAGGACCTTGGGCTGTTTGCAGCTGCATTTGAGGAAACGGGAGCTAGAGAAGAGGTCAGCCATTTTATCTTTAACTTCTGTTTTTGTCAGATTAATGTTATCTGAGAGTATAGCTAGCTGAATGCTTGTTTGGTGGCAAAGAGCCTTTATACTGAAATGATGTCTCTGGCTCAGAGATGGTGTATAACAAATAAAAACTTGCTTCCCAAGTGTCCTTTAATAATAAATTTTAGGGAAATTGGAAAATTCAGTCCCTTATTTATCATAGTTTGGTAACATTGGTCCCTTTTTTTAATTTTTTTGCACTATTAGTCCCCTATTTATCTATGTTTGACAATTTTTGTCATTCCGTCCAATTTGTCGGTAGTCAACGGAAGTCAACGTTTGTTGACTTTTTTAATCTTTTGAAGACAGGCAAATTTATTCATCCACTCTGCCCATTTTCCGTAATGGACCAATGCAACAAAAAAATAAAAGATAAGGGACCAAATCCACCAAATGTATAATTTGCCAAAATTATTTTAAATCCCCAAATTTTTTTTTTACTTCCTCTCTTATCTTTCCTTTCTTCTCCCTTCTTTTCTCCTTCTCTTACCAAGATGAATAATTATTTGTAGTATTTTAATAAGAAAAGTCGATAAATGATACAATAACCTATTTTTAGTTATCTATAATTATAAAAATTTGTAGCTCATATTATCATAGGCATAGCACCAATGAACTTTATAATCTGTATGAAAATAACTAATATAATTGATAAATTTATTTTTAAAAAATAAATAAATTGATAGCAATATCTATCTTATTAAACTATTACCATCAATTGTCTACCTATTTTGATCAAATAAAATACAAGAAAATGTTCATCCTCAAGAAATTTAAGGGAGAAAATATGATTTTATAAAAATAAAATCAAAGTCATGATACTCTTCCTTTAAAAAGATATCATAAGAAATTATAAATAGTATAAGAACAACTATATTAGTTAAAATTTTTGTTTAACTATCTATACTAATTATAGTTTATCAAACGCTATAAATAACTAAACTAAGAAAAATTTAATTAGTTATATAGTGGCATATTATAACACGAGGCATTGATGCTGGCATTGGTGCTATGTCTACGATAATATGAGTTTACATTTTTATAATTATCGATAATTAGAAATATGTTGCATTATTCATCAACTTTTCTTATTAAAATACTAAAAATAATTATTCTATCATGTTTGGTTTAAGGTGTACATAGATGATAAGCATTCAAGAAGAAAGGAAAGATAAGAAAGGAAGTAAAAAAAAAAAAGGGATTTAAAAATAATTTTGGCAAATTATGCATTTAGTGGATTTGGTCCCTTATTTTTATTTTTGGTAGCATTGGTCCATTGGGAAAATGGGACACAGTGGATGGATAAATTTGCCCCTCTTCAAAAGTTTTAAAAAATCAACTTTAGTTGACTAACAGAAAATTGGATGGAATGACAAAAGTTGTCAAACATGGATAAATAGGGGATCTAATAGTGTAAAAAAATAAGAAATGGACCAATGCTACCAAAATGTGATAAATAAATGACTGAATTTCCCAATTTCCCTAAATTTTATTATTATTGTTGTTGTAATTGGTGCACTTGGAATTTACAATATCTATTATACTCATCTTGTTAGCATGACTACCAGTCATCTAAGTTAGATGATTATGAGAACAGTCGAGTGACCCTGCAGCCCATCACTCTTGTGTCTAAAACCTTGCAAGTTTCCCATCAATGGTAAAATTAACCACATATTTGTCTGTATCAATTGCAAAATCCTATCACATGTTTGGTTCATTTTATGAAATCTGACTTTTCTGTTTTGAAGGCCGAGCAAAGTTTGCATGAAAGTGCAGAGATGAACTCATCCTCCTCTCAGTTCCCCAATTTCTTGAATGGATCAACCAATTTATTTGCATCTACTGGATCAATTGACCTATTTGATCCTGTAAATGGACATTCTGAAGAGTTGACACAGATTGATGATAAAGTTGATATTGATCCAAGTGCAGCTCCTAAAGTTCAATCAGCTCTTAATGATTGTAGCTTGAAAACACACTCAAGAAGTGAAGAGATTAATGATCAAACTGTACTGGATTCCCATTCGGTTGTTGTAGATGCTGAATTTGATGATGATTTTGGGGAATTTACAGCTGCACCTGCAGAAAGTGCTCATGTGCCAGAGGTAAGCTGCATCACTGTTCAAAATGGATTTTTTTCCCCCTTCAATTTAAATATTATAAATCTAGTGGAAAATAGACTAAAATTTCTTTCTTTATTGTGTTTTAGTCTTAAATTTTTTTATCAACATTGTTTCTGAAGTAGATTACTGGATATCTTAAAGATTGTCATACTCAACCTTCAATCTCGGATGACCTTTCAGGGAACAGAGATAAGAGCTGAGAATCATAAGGGGCCGCTTCCCTTATCTATTTTTGGTGCTGAAGAACAAGAAATTGATGGTTCCTTGGACATTCAGGATGCTTTTCTGCATCAATCAGCATCTTATAACAAAAACAATCATAGTTCAAATTCAACTATTTCTATCAATGATGTTTCGTTGCACTTAAATGCTCAAGCAGATAAAATCTCTTCCATTGACTCTGTGCATAACCCAATTCAAAATGGATTAACTCCCTGTGAGGATATATTGAGTTCTAGTGTAGGAAAAGATACAGATGATTTTGATAATACCTGGGAATTTAAGGATGCCTCCTTTGAAAGAGGTGCTGAAAATGGAACCTGTCTTCATAATAGTAGAGATGCAGACCATAGCAGCTACTCAACCCAACTAAAGCTGAATCTTTATGTTGATTTCTATTCCAAGCTCCTGGATGAATTACATTTTCATGCTAAGTGCCACCTTGAGAGCCTAAAGGTATAGTTCTGACTTTTCTTTGATATAGGTTTTTTTTTCTTTGATTTTTAGAACATAAATGTTCTATTTAAATTGTTCATAGAAAACAAGAATATTTCTCTTACTATATGTCGATTGCTATAAGTTGTTGAAACTCTTTATTACAGGAAGCTCAAACTACTACTATTTCTGATCAAAATGAAAAGCATGCAACTTTGATTGAGGAGATTCAGGTTAGTTACTCAGGCAGTTCTATAATATTTTCTATTCTCTGAATGCTGTTTTTATATTCTCTCTTTAGTACAACTTTACTTCATTTTAGTTTCTTAGAGGTTTAAATGTTGTTGCTGCAAATTTTCTTAATCTAGCTTTAGTTGTTTTTTCTGACATGCAAAATTGGTGGTTATGTAGTATTTTGTACTGACATTAAATGCTTGAATCGTAAGAAGACTAACTTGGGACTTAATTTGATGTGAAAGAGGTTTCACTTATTTGGAGTCGGCTTTGTGCTCTTGTAGATTACCTAGTTTTTTAATCTAGAATCATGGAAAAATTTAACATGACTTATGGTACAATATTTTTGTTTTCTGGTACGTTTACATTTGAGAAAATTGATACCAACTTACAGCTTTTACTGAAATCAGCCTTTAAGTGCTTATATTAAGCATTATACTCTGTCATATATTTAGTTGTCTCTGGAATTTGTGAACCGTTGCTTTTGTAGTTATATATAGATGCTTGTATTTCTACTTTGTAAGGTTGATAAGTTGAGACAAGTGTGAAGTTTGGATTGCAAAACGAAAAATCACGGTTGCAAAATGTTGTCCCTAACATTTACAGTCGCACGTACGCACCTGTTATGAATGACATTTAAGGGCACATGCTTTTGACACCTGTTATGAATAACCTTAAATAGTTTCCTAGTTTTTGAAAATATGAAATGTCATAGTCTATCTCGGGCAGATTTAACCAGCACTGATAGCCAATTATACTGAGGTTTAAAGAGAAAAGGAACGAGAGATAAGAGGCAACAAGATGTGAAGAGGGGAAAAAAAAGACGTGATAGAGGTAAAAACAGTAAAGGAGAAAAGAAATAGGATGAAAAAGTTGAGGTTAATATTGATTTTATAATGGAAGAATTGGTGCAATCATTCCAAAATGGAGGGGATGGAAATCTGATGTGGAGAGGAAGTAAAATCTCTCCATATTTACTTCCCCTCTCTTTTTCCTTCCACATTTTGCTCCAACCAAACAAAGGCTTACTTATTCAAATGATATTTGCTTAGTCTACAAAGGAATCAAAAACATTGAGGACTAGGGGTTGGTTGGTTGGCTGTAAATCACTTGTTACTTGGATCTTTAGAATTGCTTTTAGTCTTGACTCTGTTACTCATTAATGGAGAATCATCATCAACAACAGCAAAATGCGCACACACTCATTTTTTTTGTTAACTGATTTCTTTCTGATTAGATATTTCCTTCTTCGGCCATCTTTGTAGGAAGCTCTCAATGAATCTGGTCCAAAGAATGCTGTTTCTGAAGATCCCTTGAGGGGTTGTACATCGAAGAGAAAGCAATAACAGCGCATTGCTTAAAATGCTGGAAGAACCAGAGCTTCAAATTCTTGAACTGGAGTATTCATTACGAACAAAATTGTCCTTGGTATGTTAAGATCCTATGTCTACAGTAATACATATTTATGTCTGCTTTTCTGTAGTAAATTTTGCAATGTCTTATTTCCTCAAATTGAATTGCTTTGCATGACAGAATGTTTTTGTGTTTGGGTTGAAATGGCATGACAATTAAAATGAAATGCAGAACCTACAAAGTGATTGAGGAACAGGAACACATTGAAGCATTAAGCTCTACTTGTCCTTTTAAACAATGCTGCCAGAAAATTGCACTAAAACATGTACAAGTTTGTTTTTTTTCATCCTATATTTCTTCTGAAACAAAAGTTGATTTTACAGAAGTAATCTATGTATTATTTTTGTAGATGATTTTTTAGCAACACAAACTTAGAAGAAGAATCAAAGCAGTGCAATAAGCCAAAGAAGTTCAAACTATTATCTATTGCCTAATCTCTGATGTTTTCCGTGTTGAGGTGGTGCTCTAGGCCATAGATGATCTTTTGTTTCATCTATTTAAATGTCTTTTTATGCAGGTTATGATTGTGAACTTTAATTATGTGTTTTTGGGAATCTTAATTGTCGATTGCTCTTTTGTACATGTAGGATGAATGTTTTTTTTATGAATATGACTTTTTCATGAGTGACTACTATCATGCTTTTATTGATGAATAATAGGTAGACAAAGATTCTAGATTGACCGTACAACTCATTAAGCACGCAGAAACAACATTGAAGATTTTGTCATTAGCATCACTGGAGGAACAATTAACTTATGTCTCAATATGGTCTAAAATGATCTCTGTTTGTGTGGAAGAGTTGCAACATGGTGCACTACTTTGGAGGCAGGCATTTGAAAAAAATATTCAGAGTCAGATACTCATTGATCCTCAAGGTACAAGAATTTTAATTATTACTATTATTGTTATTTGTAGAGTGCACCAAGGATGGGGGTAAATATTTTGACTGTGCCCAAGATGTAAGACTTTTTAATTTTTCACTCCCTAGTATTTTTGTTTAGGAAAAAAGAACTCCAAAGGTCTAATTCTGGCCCTATATTTTTTTTCTTAATATATCAGGAAAGAGGTTTTTGCTAGCCTTGGGTGAAATTTATAGGGTGGCAATAGTTCTGGAAGCCTCGGTCAAACTTTACAAGCCTTGGACATTGTTAAGTTATGTAGAGTCCTCAGGCATATGCCATCTTCTAGATGAATGCCATACTTTATGGGGTTCTTCAGGACTTGAAGAAGCTCTATTAACTTTATCACTTTCAACTTCTTTGGATGGTGGCAATAGTGCTTTGTTGCTGGTGGACTCAATCAAGTATTCTCATGGTCTAGATGCAGTTGCCCTTGAGAATCATGTTTTCAATCAACAGGAACTTCTATGTCGGCTTTCACTTTTGTCTTCGAGCGTGGTTCCAGGTATGAGCCTGAATCAAGTGTAATAGAATAGTAAAATTTCTGGGCTTCATATTTCAGAACATATAGAATTCACAAATTTAGCCTCATCCATCATGCTCTAGGCTTTAGGAGGATGTATAACTAGATGTATATACACAGGTAATTTTTACATACACTAATCTGACTTAACCTCTTCAATTTCTTGAATCAGGTATGACCATTCTAGAGTGGGGTGGTGAACAGTGCTTTGTCAAGCTTGCAAATTTGTGGGCAAATCTGATAAGCAGTGATATTCCAAAGTTACCATCCTTATGTGTTCATTCTTGAAAATAAATTCAAGGCAGCAGGTTGCCCCCAAAAAGTGTACATTGTTGAATTTTCCATCAATGATATAATCACGTATCAGCTTGACTACACAATTTTCCTGCTTTGGAGCTCATTTTGGATCATGACAAATGCCAGTTGAAAGATCAAGATCAAGATCAAGGTTAGGGCCTCACCTTGATTAGTCAAAAGGTACATAACATTCTTTTTAGTAAATTTGCTAGAATAGACGATGGTTTGTGTAAAAGCATGAAGATCTATTATCTATATATTTCTTTCATAGGCATTCTTTTTGTACAACTTGCAAGTAGTATAGCATAGAATAGACTGTCTCATTATTGTATCATCGTATAATTCCTTGTACACTGGAACTCTGGGTGGTATGAATAAGAACCACATACCGCAAAAGAATGGCCAGGAAACGAAGTTTTGAATGAATTAATCCTCGTGATTGCTTTGTTGTAGCACACTATTGTTTCTTGATGATGCCAAGGAATAAAGCATGGTTAAAAATGGAAAATGCAAAATATTCATTAAATGCAACTCTTATAAATTAAAACTGCCTAGAATCTTATACTTTTAAAAGAAATTACATTGTTTAACTTAAAAACCTGACTGTTTCTCCAACTGCCCAGGACTCTCTTGCTACTGGTGTTTTGCCTTTCAACTTGGAAACTGCCTCAGATATCCAGCTCTGATATTCTTATTAGGATTCGGAATATGAAAAATACTATAATGTAATTGAGCCATATCCGCCAAAGATGGTTTAGGAGGGACTTGGCAAACACACCCAACCCATAGCAGAGAAAGGAAGGTACAAGTTCCATATTCAAAACCCTTCTGACCATACAAGTTGTCACCACAGGAGTGAATTTTGCAATGTCTTATTTCCTCAAATTGAATTGCTTTGCATGACAGAATGCTTTTGTGTTTGTGTTGAAATGACATGACAATTAAAATGAAATGCAGAACCTATGAAGCGATTGAGGAACAGGAACACGTTAAAGCATTAAGCTTTAATTGTCCTTCTAAACATTTGCTGACAGAAGTTGATTTTACACAAGTAATCTCTGGATGATTTTTGCAAGTGACTTTTGAGCAACACAAACTTGGAAGAAGAATCAAAGTAGTGTAATAAGCCAATGAAGTTCAAACTATTATCTATTGCTTAATCTCTGATGTTTTCGGTTTTGAGGTGGTTCTCTGCCATACATGATCTTTTGTTTTATCTTTTAAAATTTCTTTTTATGCAGGTTATGATTGTGGACTTTAATTCTGTGATATATATATTCTTAATATATCAGGAAAGAAGCTTTAGTTAGCCCTGGGTGAAAATTTATAGGGTGGCAATAATCCTTGAAGCCTCGGTCAAACTTTACAAGCCTAGGAAGTTAAGTTCTGTAGAGTCCGGCTTATACCGTCTTCTATATGAACATCATACTTTATGGGGTTCTGCAGGACTTGAAGAAGCTCTATTAACTTTATTAGTTTCAACTTCTTTGGATAGCGACAATAGTGCTTCGTTGTTGGGTTTTCTCAATAAAGTATTCTCATGATTTTGATGCAGTTGCCCATGAGAATCATGTTTTCTTTCAACAGAAATTTCTATGTCAGCTTTAACTTTTGTCTTCGAGCGTGGTTCCAGGTATGAGCCAAATCAAGTGTAATAGAACAGTAATATTTATAGGCTTCATATTTCAGAACAAATAGTATAGCTACAGGCCGTAGGAGAATTCACAAAATTTAGTGTCATCCATCATGCTCTAGGCGTCAGGAAAATGTGTATAGTACTGGATGTATATACATAGGTAACTTTTACATTTACTAATCTGACTTGGCCTCTTTAAATTTCTTGAATCAGGTATGACCATTGTAGAGTGGGGTGGTGAGCAGTGCTTTGTCAAGCTAGCAAATTTGTGGCCAAATCCGATAAGCAATGATATTCCTAAGTTACCATCACCCTTATGTGTTAATTCTTGACAATAAATTCAAGGAAGCAGGTAATAGGTTGTCCCACAAAAGTGTATATTGTTAAAATTTCCATCGATGATATAATCACGTATTAACTTAAACTTCAATTTTTCCTGCGGTGGAGCTCGTTCTGAGCCATAACAAATGCCAATTGAAAAATAAAGATCAAGGTATATGACAGAACTCTTTTTAGTAATTTTTTCTAGAATAGACAATGTTTCGTAGAACTGTCTCGTATTCAATTTTTTCTAGTATATGACAGAACAAGTTGCAAGTTGTATACATAGCATAGAATAGATGTCTCACTATATGGCATCATCCCATAATTCCTTGTACTAGAACTGTCTCGATTCCCAGCCCCGATATTGTTGTCGGATCCACAAGAACAATATCAGTTAAAGATGGTTTAGGAGGGACTTGGCAAGCACATCCATAGCAGAGAAAGAATGTACAAGTTCCACATTCAAAACCTTTCTGACCATACAAGTCTACATCACAGGAGTCACAAGTGGACTCATATATACTCTCCCTAACAGATGTGATTTGATGTTCATGAATGTCAACTTTGATCGTGCTCCCAAACTTCATAAATCGATCCTTTCCCAAGTCGTGGAATGCAGAAAGGATGAAAAGATTGATAACATTCTTTGCAGTAGTAGTGCCAGTGCCTGGGGTGTATTTCCTCCTCGCAAACCTCACAGTAGAACTCATCCTCAATATCCTCGTTGTAATAATGGTGATACTGCAAGCAAAGATTGTGATCGTCCCATCGATGTCTCACCGTAATTGGTAGTATAGCACACTGATAGTGCAGAAAGAAATCTGAACGTGTGTCACAGCTATATCCGAGGCCATTTATATTTATGCCACGAGCTTCAGAAAGTTGATTCCGGAGAACGTGGGGATGGGAATGGCCATTGTGGCATGGATGAAGAATTTGCAAGAGCCACAATAATATATACCCAATTTGAAAGCCTGAAGTTTTGACGGCAAACCTCACATTTCAATTGGTATTGGAACACACTACCTGGGGCATTATAAGCTAGAGATAGTTTGTGTCGGTGTTCACCCAGGGAGAAGAAAATTGTGATAGGGAAGAAAAAGTTGAGAGAAAATATTTTTTCTTATCAACTCCCTTGCCTGCATCCACACATTTCTTGGCAAATTAGAACAGCTTTGATGGATCCAAAATGGACAGATATCACAAGCATAGGAAACCTCAGATTCCCCATCCCCGTCACAAGCATCACAATGAAACTTGGCTGGCTTTTGCATCAGTGTCAAAGGATGTTGTGGGTGGAAATCAAGCTTGATTTTTCGATTTTCCAAAGAAAGAAATGCGGATTCGACACAAAGGCCGAATTTACAAATTAAACAATGGTAGGTGAATCCTTTACAGGGTTTGTCACAGACTGCACAATTGCAATCATATAAGGGATTGGCATGGAGGATCAATGGATGGTTCATTAATCTTCAAGGGCAGGTTTCCACATTCTTTGTGGAGGAAAAATCTACAATGGTTGACACAACTGTACATAATCACTCCTATACTTTTCTGGCACCCATTACATGACACTCTATATTTTGGTTTCACTAGTTCTAGTGGGTGTTCATGGCTGAAATGTTGGATAGTTGCCATATGGATCAAATGGTATTACTAGATAGATCTCTGTGCATCTAGGAAGGTAATTCTTTTGCCATATTTATAACTCATCAGCCAAATATATGAAGCAATCCTTATTAGTGCCATTTACTTTCTTTCCGGATTCATTTCTTGCACCATTTTATTGTGCTTCTTAGGACTTTTACGTGCTCCTTTGAATCAATGAATTAGCAAGTTCAGAAAAGAATGTTTCAGTTTCAATTGAAGGGGGAAAAAAACGAATAGACACGTATATATGTATATATTCAATTAGTTATATATTTAAAAATAAAGTAATATGACTATTACATTCAAAATAATGCTACTTAACTCTCATCAAGAAAATTTCATAAATAGGTAAAATCCCAATGAGTATTGAGACTAACATGACTTGTGAAGTTCATAGATATTTGTCCAATTGATTAAAATCATGTATTGTTTCAACAATAAGATATCAACACGGGCGGAAAGGGAGAGGAGTGTAGCGTTCCTTTTGCGGAATTCAGAGATTTTTTTTTAAAAAAAAAACGTTATTCCAATATTGTCCCTCCACATATTACTACTAATTGTGAGATTTATTAGGATTTGTTGGAATTATGCCCAATCTCGACTAAAAGGATGAAATTGTTTACTCGTAAATATGTTAGGATCAAAATTATCATAATTAAAGAATGAGGATGGCATTGATCAAATGTAAAATCGTCGAGAATCTACTCTATTCTTATCAATATTATTGCATTTTTTGTTACTAAAAATATTTAACATCGGGATAAAATAGAGTCTACAGTGTGTGTATATATATATAGAAAAATAATTTTAAATTTTTTATGGAAATATTTAAAATATTCAATAAGAATATTTTATCTTATGAAAATATCACTAATAATCCTCCTATTAATTTAATAAGTAGAATATAAGAAATATTATTCCATAGACATGGGACAAAATATCATTAATGTACTAAAAAATCATTTGTACAACAACTATATCAATAAAAAATATTTAATAATATTATAGTTGATTCACACAAAAAACAAAAAGCATTATAGTTGATTCATGTACTAAAAATAATGATAGAAAAAACAGTAGACTCCTTTCAGTAAATTTTCAATTATTCACTTTGGACTTGTACTAAAATTAACAAAATTATTGTGATTGATAAAATTCAACTAAACTTTTAAATTGCTCTTATTCATAACTAATGTGTATCAAGAAATGTATTCTCAAGAAAAACTCATTCAAAAATTATAATAATGATAAAATTGTAAAAGTGTCCATTAAAATTAGAAACTAAATAAATCACTTTTAAAAAAAAAACATGAATAATTGGAATGTAACGGATGGAAGGAGTAGAATATAACATGTGGATAGTGTTTACAATAAAGAGTTGTAATGTACTCCACTAAAAACATACTACATACAAAATATACTTTTGCTTTTTTGTTAATTAATATATTTTTTGACAAGTTTTTCATATTTGATCTGAGTCTACACATTAGTTAGAATGAACATATATAATTTAATCATCAGAAATTTTCTTAGCATCACCTGTTATATATCCACTCCTATTCTGTAAAGTTTTCTATGATATACCTTTTCTTTCATGGGAAAAAAAATGCCAATAATTGTAACACTGTAATATTATTCATTTAGGACAAAGATTTAAGAAGATATAGAAGAACATTTAAAAAGAGATTAAAAACAATTGAAAGAAGGGTTTCAAACTGCTAGATCTGATAACGAATCAGAGAAATTATTCGTTCAATTTGCAATTGAAATATAGTATATATAGAGAAAAATTATGACCATGAAATTTCTCCTTAATATATTATTTATTTCCTCAAATTTTGGCTCAAGATTGACCTACTTTTATTCTTACCATTCTTGATGACTAAAGAAAATTGAAAAATAAAATATAAAGAAAACTGTATGATAGTTTCTCCTAATCTTTCAAGCATATTTATTATTTCCAATGACAAAAATGAAAATTATATCTCTTAAGATCATTTTTGCAAGAAACAATATACATAAAATTTCATACTGTCCTTTCAATTACATTTTTCCCACCATCTAATAATAGGGGTTTAAAAATAAAATAAAGCCTTAATTTGAGTCCTAAAGTATTGATCAACATGGACATTCTCATCTTGAGATCAACAATCAATCTACATCTCTATAGTTCTTTGTTGCCTTGTAATATGAATATATACATACATGCCTGTTAAGCCCTTACCGATTGTGTAGAGGATCAGGAGAAGATGGAACTTCTCGATTGATAGTTGCAAAATAGCCATCAGCATCGCCATTGTTCATTCTCCTACTCAAACATTCATGGCGATTTGAATTCATCCATGTTATCTTGAAGATCTCTAGCTCCAAAAACTACTTGCTCCAGTGCCAAAACACTCAGCAAAATGATGAATATGCAACCAGCTTTACTCCTCCTAAGTTGCATTAGCTTGATTCAACTCTGTATTAGACTATAGGAGAGAAAGAGCTAACAAGGCAAAAAAATGGAGAATAGGTTATATATGAGCAATAAAAGCTAAGGGATCAACGTTTTGCTTTCCTTTTTGCTATTTTCCTACACGTCACCAAGAAAAGTTCACACGTGTGCAATAAGGATTATAAGGGCAAACCATTTTAGATTCTTTTTTTAAAAAAAATGTGTTTTTTGTTTGCGTGTGTGGAACAACTGCAAATTTGACTAGAAACAAAAAAAAAAATTGACCGAAGTAATTAAAAATAAAAAAACATTAGAGATTGAAAATTTTAATTGTTCTGAAAGTCTATAGCAAATGGATTAATTAATTGTAGATACATTTATTATTATTCGTTAATATTTAATTTTACACATGATAAAATAATTGAAAAAGTGTTAAAGTACAAAATAGAAAAGCGTTCAGACTATATTAATATTACAATAAACATATAAATATGCTACAAATAACATCCTTAATGCATTAAATTAATTATTATCATTATCACATAAATTTCACTCTTAACTATATTAATAATAAAAATATTTGAAAAAAAATTATTCATTCTTTTTTTATCAATTTTCATATGAAATAAAAGTAGACTTTCAACGGGTATGGACGAACTAATTGAATTTTGGCAACATGCTAAACTGATCAGGACAAAACCAATACTCAAAAGCCATTGGAATGGAAGTCTACATGAATGAGAGCTTACACCAAAAATATATATAGTTTTCTATTCAGTCCCCACAAACCTTAAATTCAGGATCTAATTGGTTTGACTCTACTCTAGTGTAGTACAACTATATTTCTCCTTCTGTATTTCCATCTCAAGCTTTAAACGCTTGCTTTACTGAACATGGCAATTTTGTCAACTAGTAGTGTATTTTTCTTCCTTGAACTAGGGTTATTGCCTCTTGAAGAAAGAGCACATTTGTAACTTTTCAGCAAAGGCATCTTTGCCTCTGCTGGAATTATGTTCCCCATTGTGCAAATTAGCACTCTTTTTGTTTCTTCTTCTGTATTAGCTAATGGATACTTTGTTGCAGAGAAGTAATAAAATTACACCTATTTTTGTCTTTGTTTGCTGCAAGTCTCTCTCTCTCTCTCTCTTTGTGACTCTTTATTACAAAAATCTTCTGACATTATGCTTGAAAATGAAGACATTATTGTTATTATATTAATAATATTCACTAGTTCCTTGGTATGAGTTTTTTGACACAAGATGTAAGTCACCAGGCCTCTTTTCTTGCTCAAACTTTCATCTCTTCTTCACGGACTTAATTACTGTTTAGTTAAGAGGTATTAGTCTTAATCTCATCAATCTAGAAGAAAAAGATGCATTTCCTTGACTTCTTCAAATGTTGGATAAATTATATACATTTTTTGTACCTGTTGCTTCACATTTAGTACTTCCTTGAAAGTTAGCTTATTTTAACATTAGAAGCAATTTCGGATATATATATATGAATCGAAACTTTTTTTTTTGTTTCTTTCTTTCTTCTGATCATTCTCAATTTGTGAAGAAATGTAAATTATGTGTTGTGCATCAGCCAGTTCGGAAAAGACACTTGCTCTTATGAAAGTTCGAACCTACATCAACATTCATCGGCTAGTCTATGTTCGATACAATGAAAGCCCTTTTTGTACACTCGTGAAGAGGACGTGAGATGAAATAAAGATCATAAGAAAATATCTAAGAGAAAAGTTGTGATACATTTTTCTCTATTGACTTGGGAAATTTAACCATAACTTTAAATAAATGTCAGACCATGCCTAGTACCAAGTTTATCCTTGGGAGGATCAAACAAAAAGATTCCTTTCCCAGCTGTGGTAAGTAACGGACTGTATAAAATGTTTCGTAACACTTCTTTTTTTTACGATTTGTCTTCCTCTAATGAATCAAAAGTCGGTGTCCAAATTAGAGTTCTTCATCCTATTTTTCTTTTTTCTTTTTCTTTTTTTAAGGAATATACACTAGCAAATCTGAGCTTTCTAATCCTTTTATTGAAAAATGATCACGATGAGTAGCTTTTGAACAGGATTAATGATTAACCATCAATTATTTCAGTTTTATATATATATATATATATATATATTGATTCAGAAGTTTAATCAGTCAAAAGTTCTTCAATGTATTGCACTTTCAATTGATTGATAATTTTATGTAGCAATCAATGGTAAGAAATGAGTTTGTATATAACGGTATATAATGAATCTGTACATTTAATTGTATTCGTAATACAAATTTTATGTGTTATATATCTTGATGCAAATTATCAGTTAGACTACAATTAATTAAAGACAATTATTTTGAATGTGTGTATGTAACTGGAACTTAAAGGTACTCTATTTTCTTATAGGAACTCAAAGTAGTCCTCCCATTTTGAAGAAAATAAGAATTGTGATACTCCTTATTAGTTATTGTAGTTTTTTTTAATTTACAAATAAGCATTACTTATATCAGTCATTATCTATTACAATTGAATTTTACTAGCATTTCTTAATGAACAAAAGTAACAACTACTAAAATGGAAAAAGTTGGTACATATGCTCCATTAGCCTTTGAATGAAAAAATTAACAAAAGAACAACTCTTTATATTTTTTATTTTTTGTGAGTTAATGGATACAAATTGATTAAAAAAAAGTTGAAAGGTAAAAATTAAAATCTAAAATAGTTTAAAGGCAATTGATTCCAAAGAAAATAACACCTAATGCGCCCTTTAATATGGAGTTTTATCCTTATTAATATAAGATTATCTTATTATGGTAATATTGTAATTATTTTTTTAAGTATATGAAATTCAAAAGTGGCTCTCTACCAATCCACTTTTTTATATATCTTTTTTTTTATGAATGATTTTTTTACGTTTATCATTGTACATGAAAATTATTCTCTTCTAGTTAGAAATAAATGGAAAGAAGCAATGTAGAAAATTGCAAATCTACCGATAAAAACGAATAAACTATTCTAATTTGATATAAATTTGAGCATGAATTTGACCATTACTCGTAGTTTACGACTCCATGTATCAAACAAGATGCAATAGAGAAAGAATTATTGTTGTTAATAGGTGAAATGTAGATCAATTTATAAAAGTATCAATAATTCACAATCATATTTTTTATTTATCAATTACTTATATATCTCGCTGTAGTCACGAATCATTGAACGAGGTTGAATAATATATTAAAAATTGTGATTTTTTCCAAAAAAGAAAAAAATTTGAGAATATCTTTATTAATGTAAAATATTTATCAATTTTGTTGACAAATTTGATCCGAAATTTTTCAAAATAAAACTGTTTCCCAAAAAGAGTATCATAATGTGCCCTTCGGCAAAGGAGTTTTACTTTACATCACACTCTTAAAATCAAAAGCATTTGAGAGAGAGAGATAAAGAGAAAAGCAAAAACATTTGCTAACAGCACTTCTAAATGAAAACTACCAAAAAGAAAAGGAAAAATACATTTATTTCCTGCATTTATTCAAGGAACCCAATTACTCTAATATATTTAGAATTTTCAGCCTCAGCAGAGCCAACAT
The DNA here is from genome assembly GCA_019593545.1 of Apocynum venetum. Lineage (NCBI taxonomy): Eukaryota > Viridiplantae > Streptophyta > Magnoliopsida > Gentianales > Apocynaceae > Apocynum > Apocynum venetum. Next base: position 3,959,151 of record SRSM01000149.1, read on the forward strand.
ACTCTCTTTCATGCATTTTATAGACTGCCGAGGTTTATTTTATGAAGTTTGTTTTCAATGGAATCTTTTTCTTCTTTTTTTTTTTTCCTTTGCGGTGTGTTTGAATGGAGATTTCTAAGCAAGATTTTCATTTTAATTGAGATTTAGAAAAATTAAATAATAAAATCTTTATTTAAGTAATTTAATACGTAAATTTTCCAAAATTATTGACCTTTTAAAATAGAAATGTTAGATCCCTCAATCCCTTATTTAAAAATCACTTAAATAAATACTTAGTCTTTAAATTTCACTACAGAAGCTGAATAAAATCTCTCCTTCCCTATTATCATATTCATATATACGATGAGTTTCATTCATTTTGCAAATTTATGATTATCGAAATTTCACATTTTTAGAAATTCACAACTTTTAATTTTTCTAAATTTCCAAATGAATAATTTTAAAATTTAAAATTTTTAAAATGTCTTTTTTAAAATTTCTTAAAGCCTTAGTCCAAACGGACTCTAAAAGATTTCACAAAGTCTACATAAGATTAGGCACACCAACAGATTAGGCACAGCCACAAAGTACACCACTGTAATTAACTTGTTTACATTTCAAAATTCCTTCTTATAATCGTTGTGATTACCATATGCATTTTTCTTTGGAATGCCACATGCTTTTATTGCATCCAAGAATATTACAGGTTTTTCCATAATACCTGTTCTAATAGTAGTTCTGTAATTACACTGATCTGTCATATATCATCAAAAATGAATGAATGTAGTAGCTTTTGAATGAGAACTTGAATCCAAGTTTCACAAGAAAAGGCTGCAGCTAAGAGCTATCGTAACATTATTCATACTTTGACAGTGAACAAGTAGACCTTTAACACCAAAGAAAGAGCCAACTGCAACAAAAATATCCCGACCACAATCAAGAACCACCTTTCACCGGCAGAGTTAATGTGGTTTCTAAGATTGAGGGCAACAAAAGTGGCAGACATAAATCCCGCTACACCAGCAATCACCCATCTGAATATCTCATAGGGAATGACAGAGAGACACTGCAAGCATATAAGAGATTACAGAACTGAAAAATAGTTTGAACAAAAACAGCGCCAAAAGGTTTTTCTACTAGTTAATATAAACAATCAAAATAACAAAAATCTAGCTAATCATTTGAGAGCCCACTATCCAAACAATAGATGCATTTGAATACACTTTGACTAAAACTAACTTCCAGAATTCTTAAATTCATGAAGGTATAAAAAAAAAATCAACAAACTGTGCATTGTGGCAACACTACTTATAATGGAGAAAATATTGGATATGTAGAAGATGCCATGACAGCCAAGAATTGGCACATAAGTTGCAACAAAGTGTGAAAAAATCAATGTACCATCACTTTCTGACTCATGTAGATAAAAATATTAGAAATTTAAAAATGACATGGCCCATTTGCTAATTGTCACTAGTTCATCGAGAACTTAGTTATTACATCAGCTGATGGCATTACATTCCTTGGGAGTTCTAATCGGTGTAATTTTTAGAACTATGCCTGCAATTTATGACTTCCCTCAAAAACTTCCACCACATAACCAGATATCTAAACTACTTGCATCTTTAGAATTTTGCACAAATAATTGATTAAGATATAGAATCCAAGAGCAGCTTACCAATGCAGGAATGAAGACAAACAGAGAATAGCCGTAGAGACATAACAGCTGGACAAAACCAGCTGGGGCAGAGAAATATTTGAGAATCACATATAAGCAAAGTGGAACTACAGTCACATAGCCATAGAACAAAGCAGCAGACCAAGTCACCAAATTAATGTCATAGTTCCATTCTTTATTCTGCAGCTTGTGCGACAAAAATGTAACAAAGGTACCAATTGAAGCCGCTACAAATATTAAAGTAGAGCATATCCAGAATGGTCCGTACCTGCAATAACAAGGCATATATGACGATTAAAGGAGTTCATGAAAAAATTTAAATTCAACTCTGTAAATAAATACAAAAAGTTTCCTATTTCCAACTACAAAATAAACTTGTTTTCGTGTATTAGAGACCAGATAAGAATACCTCAAAATTGAAAGAAATTTGAACAAGGGTAGGACACAAGTTCGCTACCTTTTTTCCATTAGAAATTCTAATGACAGGAATTGAGAACAGACATTTCCCATTATTTTTGTGAGTGAGCAAAGCCATAAGTCAGTGAATTATGGTGTTTGATTAGCAAATTTCTTCCAAATGAAAGACTGGAACAAAATGCCCATATTCATTAAGGAAGAATACTGAGATGTTTAGCACCATATGATAAAATAGAGTTAGTCTACATGGTTGTGACAGTGATGGCTGGCCTCAGTTCAACTGCATTGACTAAAACATCTCTTTGAACATGTAAGAACAAATTCATAAAGTTACTCAACCAACATTTTGATTGGAAATTCTGTTACTCACATCGTCCTTTTCAAATTGATGTGAAAGGGCTTTCATTTGTTAAAAAAGATTTATCTAAACCCTGCATCATGCAACCAGTGAAAATACATAAAAAAGAAGTTTATATAAAAATCTTCTGCAACTTTTTGCTTATGAAAGCAATAGCATCACCTAATCACCTGCAATTGCATTTCCAAAATGTAACAAATTACTGGCTAGTTACTATTCTGCCTTTCACCACTCTTCAGGTTATTTATAGTAAGCAGTGGATGAAAGATTGCTTAGAGCCCTGAGAGGTCATACGGTAAGAAAACAATTGAAAAGAGCACATGAGGTGCAGCAGCTTCAAGTCTCATGTGGACTCTATAGAAGCTTTAAATATATATTCCATCCATTGGCCACCTGCTGATGATAAGATGATTAAACGGATAGTAAAGATAGGATATGCCATTTTTTATCCCACATGCTCCACCATGATCTTACGAAAATATACGAGCATGGAATCATATTCATCAGGACAGAACTAAGCCTGAAAGAATACCTTAGTTTTAAGAAAATCTGAACACCCACCACACACACAAGACTTCAAGGCAATTAAGGAAATAATAAAAAAAAAAAGCAGGTAGACCATGGCCATATCCATCTCTATTAAAGAAAAAATAGGGGCATGCCAGGGGCTATCAACAAAAATAAGATAATGACTTACAAGTCAGGCTTGTTTGCAGTCTTCTCATTGAAATTTCCTCTAAAAGGGAAGAGCGAGTCAAAAATTCTCTCTAAAACATCAGAAGTGTCGACATCAAAGTAAGGCTTATAAGCATTAACTGTGAAAGCCTGAAACCAACCACCTTCCTGGTTATCATCGGATCCATTTACAGGTTTTGAGAATGTATCTGCAACAGTAAAAAGGAAATTTAAGTACATCATAGAAAAGGAATCCTTTAAAACATAACTATTATTATAACAAAATCAAGTACAGGAGCATTAAAAAAACCATCCAAATCAAACAAACAATGCCTAGAACCTGAAAGAATGACAGTTTCTTGTGCATGATGAAAAAGATTAAAATCCGACCTGCTTCATCTTGAAGTAGAACAACCGCAGGAAAACAAAAACAATTTGGTCCACTAAGCTACTTTTCATTATCTTATGCCAATATTTACTAGCAATAACACCATCCCACGAGGTATAAACTAAAACTCGAGATTCTTGAGCACACCACCCTCTCTCCCACTTCAAGTAACCTATGATAACTTCAACTAGTTGCTCTATCTATCCACTCATCCCTACAACTTTGACCAATTTGACTACAGTGATACAGTTCTGCTGCTGTAGCATATAGAGCATACTAAGCATAGTTCTGTTGATAACATCAAGCCTCAAACTCCTTTCATTCTTAATTTATGAAACCTAATCAAATTTGTTAGGGCATTATCTCCACCCAGATCCAATTTCTGGACAAGTGATGAAAACAAAAAAGAAAGACTATTATACCCTTAAATCTGATACATAAGAACTAACATCAGTATCGTATAAAGAAAATTGACATCATCATACTTTAAATATAATACAGTTGACCAATACCCAGCTCTACTAACTCCTAATCTAGTAAAAGGATAAAAGATAATAGAAAAGTAAAGAAAACAAATCAAAATAAAATACACTAAGTCTGTTCTAAAATGACTGCAAAATGAAAAAGACAAGAGCAGTAATGTAATTACAGTAGCATCAACTCAAGCAACAAACCCCAGGACATCCTTGCTCAGCAACATGCAGAAATCAAATTACTAAACAGGACAGCAATTAATCTTTGAATAGTCCGTCACAGAAGAGTAGAGAAAACATCCAAATTACAACTTTCTTGACATCTCAGATTTTTAGAGGAACAAGTTACAGTTGGAGATCAGCTGTGGTTCAATCTAGCTCATCCCCCTCACAAGCACCCCCAACACTGCAAAATTCATGAAGTTTCAATAATTCCCTAGAATTTCATGTTATACATATTATACAGGAGTAAAACAACATGAGATCACTGAGGTTGCTAGAAGTTCAATTCCCTACCAAGTATGTAGAGTGAACCTACCTTAAATTGGAATATCAAAAGTATTACTTAACACCTTATTTATTTCCCCCTGAATATAACTACACTTGGTCCGAGATGTATCAAAATTTTATTCAAATTTTTCACACAGGATCAATACTTGTTTCAATTTTATGCATATCCTCTTAAAACTTGAAATTTTCTAAAACAACAAATGGTTGGAGTAACTATCCCCAAATTACCTAAATAAAATTTGTTTCACGCATCACACTCATCCAATTAGCAACTTTTCAGCCTTAATTGTTTCCAATAGGTACTATCATAAGCAAACACAAATAATAAAATAAACTTTAGAATGATTAAATCAAATCAAATCATAAACTCTCAAACAGAGAAATCAATATATGTAGACATTATACCTAGAACATACCATCAGCATCGCGAGGTGGTCCAGAGGCACCGGCGATCTTGCCTTGTGAAGCAGAAGGCGGAAATGTTTGCAGATTCGACTCTAAATCAACCAAATTAAAACATCAAACTCCATCTATTGCAAAACAAACTCATTCAAACAATGAACTAAACAAATATTCCAAAACATTTAATGAATCAATTAAATAAATACCAGTGAATTTGACGGTGACATGCGCAGGCGGATCCGCCGCTGCCTATATAAAAAATGCCAAAATAAATCCAAAAATTATAGAAGAAAACACAAATTCCTTCAGCAAAACAGAAACAAGATTGTGTAGATAATAATTTACCGGCACAGATCCACTGACGTTCTGATTATCAATCGCTGTATAATTGCCGGACATCATCTTCGCTACGTTTCCTTAATATATGAATCTGGCCTTAGGATATGGGGCTTTTCTATGGCTTCAGCTGGAGGACTTGGACACAGATCTATTTCTATGCTCTTTCTTCATTCTATACATTTTCTTTTGTTCTTTTTTTTTTTTCTTTCTTTTCCTTTTTTAAAAATTTGTTTTAAATGTTTGTAGGTGGTGCTTTATTTTCAGCTGAAGGATTTTCATTTGGGTCCCCGACCGGTTTACTGTCTTTTCTTTTGAAAATTACATTTTTAGTCCCTGCAGTTTAGCCTTGATCTCAAACTTTACTTCGATTTTTTTTACGAATTTCACATAAACTGCACAATTGAGTTTCTATTATTGACAACTAAAAATACCAACTGATAATTCCTAGAATGAGATTTGTCTAGGCTACCCGTTAGTTTAAATAGGTTGAATAAATTGATGGTCAAGTAGTAGGGATGTCCAGTTTGGAAAAATGGAAATTCATGGGACATGTTCAATTTAAAGAGTAAGAAAAGGAGCTAACCTGCAAAATAAGAAAAGACCTCAAAGTAAGAAATACAATGTCTCTTCCGGTGCTCAAGCCAGTTGAAGGCTCAAAGAGTAGGAGTGTGAAGGGATTGAGAAAGAATTGCTTACCTACTTGGTTGGGTGTTGTTGTTGTGTATATAAGGATAAGGGCATAAGTTGTCGTCCTCCTAGGGTAGTTGATTCTAAATATTCATAATTCTTCTTGATATTTGTCTTGAAGATCGGTACTTCAATAGGATATCCTCTTGAAGACCAATTCTATTGGGGGTGGTATCCTAGTGGTTTTGTCCATTTACAATAGCAAAATTGTCATCCATAGCCAATGCATCAAACTTTATCTATGTGAGGTACATGGTCAAGTCGTAAATATGATCTTTGAGATAGTAGGTGGGCTTTGAGATATAAACAAACTCTATTTATGATAAACATATTGATGCATTCATAGTTTTCCTAAAAGATTATGACATGCTAAAACAATTATTCAATATACCTTCTTAGTCCAACTTGAAATTACATACTAAACTAATTGGCATTTTGAATGTTGAAAATTTATTTGACAGTTTACTATCATTTCTTGATTTAGTATCCAAATTTGACCTTAGATATTATGAAAAAAAATATAAAATATGTTACGCTAAATATATCAAATATTATTGTAATTATATATATATATCATCAAACACCATTTTTTATATAAAAAAAATGCAAGACCTAATGCTAAACCTTTTAAATATTACAAAAAAATTGTTGTGTATTATCTCTAGGTATATGTTGACACTATCGCAATATCACTAATTATGATAACTCTCATATGGAAAATATGTTAGAAACTTGTTCACCAAGCATCTTCCAAATATCTTACTCTGCTCATCCATTTTTATAAGATGCATTAAACAAGTTCCCTTATTACTAATTATAAGATGTCTTACTTTCTATGGTTATTGTGTATGTTATTTACAAATTTATCCATATTTTATTGAGAGAGCGAAAGAGAGAATAAATAATATATTTTTCAAAAAAGACTAAAATAAATAAGGATATAGTGAAAAGTAAAATAATTTCTTGATATATGTAAAATTACCTATAAAAAGAGACGTAGGGAATATAATGGATGCGCAATTTACGATTATTGTAAGAAAATATATATTATCGGAAAAACAATCAGAGGATTGTTGGAGTTTCTCCTATGCAACAGGAGCAAACATCAAGAGAGCGAAGAGTAGAAGGGCAGCCATGAATAACAGTTCCAATGTCGTTAACAACACTCTCATCGATCGACGGGTGATCAGCATCACTACTACTATTATGAAGGGTAGCACGGTTTTTTTTCTCTTTTCTCTTTTCTCTTTCTTATTCCTGCATATTTCACATTGGAATATTCCTTCTCAAGAGCCACCAGAGGAGATTTCGGCTTTGATTGTTGACTATTATTGGTGGTGGATGACCGATCGGAAGAGACCACCTCGGCCGCCTATTTGGTATTCAAGACATCAAAGGGATTTTTTGTGCATCTCAATGGAGGTGCTGTCATATCTCTTCATACTGCTAATTAATGTGGGATTGAAGAAAAAAAGGTGAATTGAAAGTTTAATGCATGGTTATAGGGTACGTGGTGGAATCCATATAGAAATTGGATAGACTTTGTTTAATGTGGGATATGATTTGAGAGCTTCTTTGAAGAGTTTTTTTTTTTTTTGTATTCTAACAAGGATCAAACAAGCCTTTGTCAATCCTCATCTATCTTGTATTAAGAGTTGGGGTTGGGATCTATTTTTTCTAACTTTTCCTTTTAATACTTTAGAGGAAAATTTATAACAAATAATATTCCATTGTTCAAAACTGTACGTTAATATTTCTTAAATTTTCATAAATAAAAAAGTTGATTTTTTTAAAATTGTTTTTGTTTATGCATATATTTAAATACTAACTAAATTGAAATAACTTGCCTACTCTAATCGATGATTCTTGTCAATTGCACGCAGCACCACATATGAGCAAGAAGAGGAAATGAATTCTTCTAGTAAAATATTTTGTTTTCTGTTCCTGTGCTAGTATTTATTTCCAAACTAGTATGCTAATTTATATAATTTCAAGTACGATGATTAGATTAAAAAAGGTGAAAATATATAATGGTTTTTTAGAGACTTTATATATAGTTTTTTATCATGAAGACTTCATTGGACATTCTTTGTAAACGTCTTTTTTTTAAAAGTTTTTTTTCCTTTCCTTGATTACTTATTTTGCAACGAGTGTTGATATTGTTCTTGATAAGAACGGAAATCCAAACCAATATCCAAAGCAAAAACAGAGAATGGTAGAGTGTTATAATGATGGAATTTTCAATCCCCTCTTGTCTTACCCATTTCTAATTGTCATTTATACAATTTATTTAAAAATTAAAAAAAATTCAATTACAACTCAGTTATGATCTTATTATTTTTATTATTAATATTGTTACTAATGAGATTTTGCAATTAGAATGTGAATCTCTTCAATTAAAAATTATTTATAAAATTCTGGATAAAAATATATTAATTCAAAAAATATACATTCAATTTTTTTTTTAAACTAAATGCATTAATACTTTTTTCAAGAAAACCAATCCAAATAACCCATTGTCAAGTTTAATGGGGTTGGAGTCTTTTCTTCATTTTTTTTCCTTTTTGATTTTTTTTTAAATTATGAAGTCTCTTTTTTAATACATTGGGCAGTGGGGATTTATGAAATTCAAAATCAGGTAGTAGAAGGAACACCTAACCACCGAACTAAGCTCTTTATCCCATAATTTTTTTGTTAGTATATAGGGAATGATGAGGGTTAGTGGATTAGAAGTTAGGGTGAAATCGAACCCACTTTGAAATGAATTACGGATGAAAAGGAAAAATTGCTTCACCACTTGTGCCATCTTTGCCAAAAACAAAAACAACATTATTTTATGTCAATAAAGCTACAATTGGCATACCTTGATATGGGAAACACGACTTAACTACGTAATTATTGGAATTCAGCGTGTGTTAATGGTGTGTAAAATATAGTGTTTGACAACCTAATTAGATAGCTATATATGTTGTGGTTGATAGCCTAAAATGACTATCAAGTTTGTTTTTTCTCTTATATAAGCCTATATATAAGCTCTTTTGTAAACTATATGAATCAAATTATTCAAGATATAGTTATATACTTTTAATATGGTATCAAAGCTTCTTACGAAATATGAGAAATCAGAAATTTCTGTTTAAGTTATGTTATAGGTTTGTTGAGAGACTTGGGTTGCCAAAGTTCGATTCTTTACCTTCGAAGCATATTATTGAACAGTACTCTGCTCAAATAGTACGCAACGCAAGAACAATATCCTTTTGCCCAAAACGGTGAATTATTGTCGGAACAATACTTCTACCTATAATTTTCTCTAATTTGTTGCAGTGTGCTTGTTTCAACTTCTGCAATTTGTTTTGTATTTGTTTGAGAGTCAACATCAGTGGAGTGTTGGATCTCATTAGTTATAGGTTTGATTTTTACTTTGAAATTTTGAATACTCAAGTGTATTGTCATGTGTCACATCACATTTCATCTTTCATATCTTGCAATCAATATTATATTTGTTTGAAGTTATCGTCAATATATACTTTAACTTAAAGAGGTGTTGAAATTCAACATGAGTTAATGATGTGTAAAAGGTAGTATTTGACAACCTAATTAGGTTGTGATATGTGTTGCTGTTGGTAGTCATTTTTGACTACCAAGTTTGTTGTTTTCTCTTGTGTAAACCTATATATAAATTCTCTTATAATATATATGAATCAAGTTATTCAAAATATAATCATATACTTTAACCCTTTTAACCATATAAAAGCAGATCAGTGATGTTTCCTAACCCTCTGTCATTATCTCTCAAATTTCATGAAAATTTCATTTACATTTCATCAAGAACCACAAGATAAATTTGATCATTTTGTATTTCTAAAGACCACGAGTGCTCATCATCACAAAGCCCTCTAAATGAAAGGAGATCATTCATCCCAAAACCAAGTAGTTAAAAAAGCTTTTAGCACTCAATGGTACATCCAAATATAATAAAGAATGGAAAATCTTTACCGCAACTTGATCTTTGTAGACTTATTTAAAGTGATGGCCCTTTCAAAAAATACAATATGCAATACAAGTGATATAATTCCTTAATACTTGTAATACACAAAAAATAGATTTATCTAAAAAAATTCGACAGAATAATCTTGGTATGATTTTCTTATTTCACAAAATAAATATTTTTTGTTGAATAAAGACAAGTTAAATTTACTGGCATTTTCTTATTTCACAATATAAATTGACATCTGAATAGAGTTTACTTTGAATGCTTCTAGGAATAAGAATGCATCATCTTTGCCATGTTCTAACTCGATTCCCTTTTAATATATCCTTTCTCTTTAGCAGACTGATATTCAGACGCCATCACTGGAACCAAGTCTATTATTCTTCAAAATGTTTGCAAACTAAGACTTTCTGTACATGAGAACTGAAGCTGCCATTTGCACCTCTGTCATTAGGCGCCCTTTAGTCTACCCTGATTAAGAATCAAGCCCTTTCTTAATGCAAGTATAAGAACCCATGTCGTTGCAGATATCTTTTCTTTAATCATTAAAAGCAATGCTGAGCTTAGCACTGTCTTCAAGATTTGAGCATTGAGTCCTTTGTAAAAGCCCAGAGCCCCTTCCCTTCTCCAAATAGCATAAAGAACACCAGATACTGTCTTCCGTTTCTTTTGCTTGGATTTATTATCAGCACCATCACTTGTATCTGCAGCTTGAATCATGACTTTACACCTGATCACAGTTAAGGCAAAACAAGTCATGTACTGTTTACATTGGCAATATATAAGGGAAGATTTTCCAGAGCAAAAGGTACCTGATTGCAGGATATGTCAAAACAGTGGCAATACTCTTTGAGAGAGCACCCAACACGAAAGCAGAGAAGGCAGAAAGTGTTTGTGGGGATGATCCTGTCCAATTATTATCTTGCTTGCTCTTCAGAAGTCTCAGTTTTAGTTGATCGAAAACTGTATACTGCACCATATTCATACTTAATGTAACAGATGAATTGACTAGTTGGGCTTCAGATGCTACTAATCAACAAATCAAACTACTAACCAGAGTCTTAAATATATTCCTAGTTCCTTTAAATGAAGGAAACAGTACCTGAATGGCAGGGTTGGAAGTCAATAACAAAGAAATGCCAAGGCCATCAAATGCTTCTGTCCAACTGCCTTCCGTGAGGGTTTTCCAGAGGTCTTTAGATTTCCCAAAGGCACTTGTCTGCATTCTTGAGGAAGCTGTATCTAGGGGCTAAAGCAAAATTTAACACAAGAACCTATTAAAGCAGAATTTAACACAAGAACCTATTAAAGCAAAATATAACTTTTAATTCTCAGTTTTATAGTTTGTGTTAACAACAGAGCATGAGAACCTTTTGATTGAAGTACATCATACAGTGATAACAGGTACAAAGTTTGTCCACAGCAAGATAACAAAGCATTTAAAAGATCGTATTCTCAGCTTGCTTTCTTCTCTTTGTACATATGCTATTGAAATGTTAATAATAAATCACACATCCAAGAATTGGGTCTAATATGAATCTTCAATGTTAAATGTGCAGCAATTGAATGAGATAATGAACATTAATGTCTAGGACCCACCCACACACCATCCCCCCCCCCCCCAAAAAAAAAAAGTCAGAACTACTTGAGAATTCAAAAGTATAGTTTCAAATTAAGCTTGACTTTGAGAACTGGTCTAATTCAAATTAAGCTCTTTACCTAATTTATTTCTGATGTGCCAAACATTTCAAGTGTAACGTTCAACTTGCTTGCAGCCTTGTGGCATGCCTGTTGGTTTTATTTGGTGGACTGACAGATAAGTACTCCTATCATGTTATGGAAAGAATCACACCTATCAAATAAGTCCAGTTCAATAATGTATGGCTCACATACTATTCTGTCGGAAGAGACTAACAGAGAGACAATAGCCTAGGCTTTATTTGGGACAATAATCATCGAATGATAATGATACTTTAGCATCTCTCTTAATTATAGCCACCCATAAATTTCAATTTCAATAAGAACCATGAACAAAGTGATGTCATAAAATCCCATCCTTTCTAAGAAATTCAAGACATAAAAATGAGTTCAAACTTCAGCATGTGCATAAACAGCATCAAAGTTCAGAATTCACAAAATTTCCAGGAACATTAATCTGTCCAACACACTAACAAAGTATCCATCTCCTATGAAACAAGCAACACATAATTAAGCACCTAAGGAAACAAAAGTGTGCAGTTTTCATGATCTTTCTAATCATCATAAGAAAATGTGACATTGGATAATAAAATGTGGCAAGACATGACATGATTAAACTCAATTATTGCATACGGTATGCTCATATATAACAAGTGAAACACTCAAGAAATATCCGATATGGGACCGAAGCCAACATAGATTTATTCCATATAGAATGGACTCATTGCCAAACCCATTTCTCATCACTCATTCAACAGTGTTCCGGTTATCCCTATGTAGAAATATCTATCTGCATAGACAAATCAGCAAGAGAAGTGACTAGATAGGTTTTATAAGTAGGAATGGAACTCCAGGATGATTAAGACAGTGATCACCATTTATGTCAAAAGAAATGGAGCAATACATGTCTTTTCAGTCAGCAATTGATCTCCTACTTTTATGCTTGCTTCTTTTTCCTCGACAAACACACCTTAAGAAAATTGCTCTAGGCCTAGACACAAAAGTTAATATTTGCTGTACTTTCACAGAAGATCATCTGCAGCAATTCACCCCACAAAAAAGCCACTACAACTTCATCTACAGCATACATTTAGCTAAACGAACAAATACGAGACCTGCAACTCCATTTTGCTAGTGGCAAATGAAAGATAATCTTCAACTACTCTCAAAAACTGATTCAGCATGATGGTAATTCTCATTTGAATTCTGTCCTCCCCCTTGGACTCTTCTCTCTCAAAATTGAAACAGAGCTTAATAATATAAGTATTGAGATCAAAATGGCAGATGCTTACCTTAACTGATTGTCAACAATTCAAAGATTTCTTTAGATTTTTTAAAATCCAATATCTCAGAAATGCATATTCGAGTTGTACTTTCTCTTCAAAAAATGAAAGAAACAGATCTTTTATTTTCATGAGTACCATCTGGAGGTTTTTCCAAAACATCATATGGGGACAAAAATAAAATGAATTAGCACGCAACCTCTATTCAAGCGGTATATATTGGATAAGTGTACTTGTTATGTTGTCTGAAGAACATCCACAAAGAGTAATTGTGGTTTGCCCAAAGGTTAAAAAGCAAAGAAGTGATTATGGATCAAATTCAAGCCAAATATCTTACTTGAGTCGCAATGGCAGTGCATGCCCCAGCAGCAGCAGCAAGAACCAAGTTAGCTCTAGTTCCTATGGATCTGTAGCCAGTCCGTTCCAAGTAGAGTCTCTTAAAGTAGTTATATCCATAGAAATAGACAAACTGAGCAATGAAAGACTGCAGGTTCTTGGTACCAAGCCCCTGGTACAATGAAAGAACTCGACCAGTTGAAATTGCCTCAAAGAGAACATCTGAAAGATTCCTGCAGAAAGCATAACGACACAAATGACCAAACGAAATTCCTTTCAAGTGACATAAATCCTGTTAACTAGCAGTAGAGCAAACTGAAGTAAGCACAAACATGAATTTGGGCAATTTTCAACAATAGAGAGAGAGTAATAGATTTTATTTAAAGAAGCTCATATAGAGGTTTCTTGCCACTGAAATATCTCCTTCGATGTGGGAGCCTGAATAAAGCTATCACCTAGAGAAGATGAAAAGCAAGATCCTTTCCTACTGATGAAGCATATCTTTAAGTAATGCCAACTAACACCAGTGAGAAAACTGAAAGAACCTTATCGTATTTTAATATCATATACACGTTCAGGAAAGTAGTAAGCTGCCAATGAACTAGTTGGAAAGTAGTAAGCTGCCAATGAACTAGTTAGAAAGTAGAGCAGTTTAGGATGCACTGCATCTTTTTTAACATTTTCCAGAATGATAAATGGATCATGAAAGTCCAGATAAAACTGGATTGCCATCACCACATGAAGACGTAAAACTAACAAAGAGACAAAGAGCCTACGAAAGATCAGTTCTCCCATTTCAATGTTTCCAGATATCATAAGATCGCCCATCTCATTTCAAAGCCCTATATGTCAGCTTCTCAACCAATTTAAGAAGTACAAATAGAACACAGTTTCATAAAGTATAAAATAATGGTTTAATCAGAGTCATTCTCCGCAGACCACCGCTGTGATTTCCCTACAAATTTACATCAAGACTCCTCTTTTTCCCGGGAAGAACAGTCTCGAGTTAAGAGTAGACTAGCATGAGTAACTCCTGACCCATGCAGAAACATGACAAAAACATCAAATTTCAGTTACCACAGCCAAAAATGCAAAGCTTAAAACCTCTGCCTATATCAAGTTACGACCTTTTGAGTCGGCCTAACTCTTGTCACGTAAACCCAGAAAAACAAAATTGGCCAATTAATAAATCCACAAAAAAAGGGGGGAAAAGAGATCACCTCTAAAAAGCAAAAGAATTCAGATCAGGATATTCCGGGAACCAACCTGTATTTCCTTTGACCACGAGCTCGAAGTTCAGCCTGGTACTTAGCCTTGCAGGTGTCGAGCGGGTACAAGATGGTAGTACTCACCAGTGCTCCAACGGCCCCCGAAGTAGCCTCTGATATAGATTCCAGATCAAGAGACATACCTATAATTCTCCACTACAAAAATAGCAACAGAAAAAGCTACCAGAATCTCTTCTTCTGCAACTCAACCACCGTATGATTGTGAAGAAATGAATTTATGGGATCACAACCAATTGAATCGAAGAAGAAGAATAAAGAAGATCAAGAATTGAACCTGCATTTATAAGAAGACTAAGCGGTCACGGAAAAATTAGGTGGCAGGCGAAGTTGGATTTTGATTTTTGATGTTGATTTCTATTTCAAGAGTATGTGGAGAGTGGGGACGGCTGCGAATGGGGAAATGTGATACTTTCCAATGGCGTTTTCTTGGGAAGTGTAAACGAGATTCCTCTGACTTCTCATTTTCATTTTGTCACATTTTTTTTTTTTGAAAAAATATTTTATCACATTTTTAAGCGCGGTTTTTTTTTTCTTTTTTCTTTTTTCTTTTTTTTTTTTCCTTTTATCACATTCCAAATGTGGATAAAATGGCCTTTCTCAAGTTATGACTAACTGGTGCATTCAATCCCAAACCATTTTTATAGAATTTGGTCCAAACTTTTTTTTTTTTTTGTCTCTAATTTTTAGTTTTGAACATTGTATTCCTTTTTAACAACTTTGGACAAAGTTAAACTTAAGTCACTACTATATTTGAGCTTATGATGGATAAAATTATTATTTTATTATAATCAATAATTTTTTATTGACGAATTTAGTTTCAAACATTTTTATTTTTGATAATTTTGATTCTTATTTTTATTTTAAAATTTTTTTTTTGTTTCTAATATTTTTGTGATTGGACTACTTCAAGTTTTTATCTAATTCCGTCCAAATCAATGTTGGACCTAATTTGGATTAACTCGCTCTTTTATTGTAGAAATGAAATCACACTTTCCACCACCAATTAACCAAACCAAGTTCATAATATCATAAATAAACTGTTTCAATATTTAAAAATGGATTATTTTAGATCACATTAGCTAACTCAACCAATTTGAAAATGAATCTTTTTGCTAATTTCTATTCCAAATTACTAGACAATTACATTTTCTTGATGAGTGCCACCTTGAAAGCCTAAAGGTGAAGTCCTGAATTTTCTTTGATATGGGGCTCTTATTTTTTTTCTTTGATGTTACTTCCAATCAAGATGAAAAACTTGCAACTTGAATTGAGGAAATTCAACATATTCTCTATTTAGTAGTACAACTTTACTCATTTTTAGTTTCTTAAGAGGTCTAAATGTTTCTACTTCAAATTTTATTAATCTTGCTTTAGTTGTTTTTTCTTATTAATATGTTTGTGGCTCTCTCTAAGAAATTGGTTGATATGTAGTATTTTGTACTAATATTAAATTCGTGAATGGTAAGAAGACTAGTCTACATGACACTTAATATGATGTGAAAGAGATTTTACATATTGGAATTAGGCTTTGTTCTCTTGTAGATTTGCCAAGGTTTTTTATCTAATATTGTCGAAAAATTTAAGATGACTTTGGTACAATATTTTCATGCTTATATTCAGCATTATACTTTGCCAGATATTAAATTATTAAATAGTCTCCAAAATTTGTCAACTGCTTTGTAAAGTTGGTAAACTGAGAAACATGTGAAGTTTGGATTACAAAGTGAAAAATCACTACAAAAATAAAATTATGTAAGCGGTTTTAAAAGTCGTCGCAATCATACATATTAAAATTTAATTATTAACTTATTCTAACTAAGTAGATGGGACAAGCAATGATTGAAATCACATCGAGTTGTAAAATCTTTTAGTTTTAGTTTGTTAATCAAAATATATTTTTGGGGGGTTTTTTGCTCGGTTTAAAAACTAAATTTACAAAGAAATAAAAGAAAAATAAAAAGTCTAGGTTAATAAAAAAACTTTAGTGAGAGAGTAGTATCAAGTTATAGTTTAATGATATTTGTCCTAGATAAAAAGAAATAAATTATTGAGTTTTTTGTTTCAAAATTCAATATTTCTATTCTTAAAAATTAAATTAATCTCGTTAAACTCTGACAGATTAACGTACTAATTTAATTAAAAATCATATAATTGATGGTGTATAATTCATAATCAAATTGCATGAAATATATAAGGCATTACCAACATTAAATTGCATATAAAAATTAAGCATTAATTATATATAATTCTCTATTAATTTAATTAAGTAAATATATCTATCTTAATTAAACTAATAGAGGCTACTAAACAATTGATGTAAAATTAACAATTCTAACTATATAATCATGTAAATCAATTAGGTGTCAATCCAATTATATATATGAAAGACTTGTAATATGCTTTCGCCACCATCTATCATGACCAATAAAATTACCAAAATGATTAGATAAAAACAATTTTCTAAACTCCAAACCACATAAACTACTTAAACGTGTTAACCTTTTATTTCAAACCCAACTCCCCTAAACACAATCTTGTCCCAAAATCGAACATGTTTGAGTTGTAAACTAGAAATAAATACCAAAAGAACCTTACACATAGTTATCATCAACAGTGGTAGTCGTACGATAGTTGAGTCAAATAATTTGAGGAAGTCACTATTTACTCACCATTGTTCTAGGAAGCAAAGCATTACATCTTAGGAGGGATTTAGGAAATAACGTTACATGGTACACAATAAGTATATTTCTTTTAGACTTGGTAAGCTACCCAAATTTTTCTTATTAAGTTTTTACAATTTATCAAATTTGAAGAAACCAAGATGGATCTAGGGCTTTAAATACATTATTTATGTTATTAATTGGATGTGGAGTTGTAGGAATTAGGTTGGTATCAATAGCTATCTAGGTTTTTTAATACATAAGATAACAATATGTGTCACGCCCTGAAATTACTTAATAAAATTTATGAAAAACAGTGCATAAAAATAATGTAGAAATTTATGGTAAATAGTGTAGAAAAATAAAGAAAATTGTGCACAATTTTTATGGGTAAAAATATAACTTTTTCTATACAAAAATTATTGTAGAAAATCAAAGAATAAACATGAAACTGAATTTTTCTATGAAATTTCAAATCATATTGTAAATCAAATATTTCATTATTCATGAAATACGTGTCTTAAATTTATTAATTAATCAAAACATTCTTCAAATAATTTAAGAGAACTTATTTGATGATAACATGCATTAGTCTCAAACTCTTACGTTAGACCCAGTTGTACTTCCACTAAGATAGTCAAATAACAAACAAATTTTTATTCGAATGAATGGAATCAAATCAAGGCACAATATTATTCCACAAAATTATTCAATTTTCAATTACAAAAATTAAGTCACAATATACGGATAAATTTTCAAAAAACAAAAATTATTCAAACTCTTTCCAGAATTTTTATACAAAACAATCATATTAGCAAAATTACAATTTTTGGGAGATATTTTTTAAGTAAAAATAAATACATCAAAATTAATGACCTCGATTGAACAAATCTTCTAGGTAATAACCAAATCGGTCTCTAAAAAATTTTTGCCCTAGCCTAACCTTTTTCTCTCTCATAGTAGCTACCATCATAAAACAAAATAATATGTTATGGTTAAATTAGACACTCTTATATAAAGTTCAATACAAAACCCTAATCCATAAGACTTAGGAATTTAACCTAATAATAATAAGTATTGGATCATAGGCCAAAAGTCTTAAATAAAATTACAGTTTATAAATATTGATCCTTTAAAATGGAACGGGTTTTACAATATGTATGATTACTCAGTTAGGTTTTTCCTATTATAAGCTAAATTTTAATTTTTCAATCGTGCATTATTTTTCGTATGCCGATATTTATTTGTATGCACATGTATTGCCATGTTGGTCCCCCATTTGGCTTATCCTGTTGGTTCCCCAATATTTTGCAATATCGTATTCTCTATGGAATAGAGACATTTTAGTGTGGAATTTAAAATGGAATTACCTTTTTATTTAATCATAATGAAGTAGAGTGCACAAAATGTGTACATATACATGGTTCCCGTGCTTGGTGATATGCACTATTTTTTTAATGTTACAAAGCAATAGATGAGGAGGGATGTTTCGATGAGCTCATGTGAGATTATTAGACCAAAAATTATTTAGGCATCTATTACACTTAAATATCTTTGTTGGAAATGTTTTGGTACTTGCACTAAGAGATTGGTCCTTGCAATGTTTTGTTGTTGATTGGCTAAGTAGCAGATTGAAAGTGCAGATAACATAATGTTTATCATTATATGGGTATTTTCATGAATAAAAATTGTTTCTTGAAGAAAATGAATAAAAAATAGTTAATTGATATACTTTGCAAATTTTTCAATCATATATTATTTTAAATAATAATTCATATATGACTACTAGAAAACTAATTATAAATGACTATCTCAAAACAGTCATATATAATGCCTAAGCTGTCATATATAGCATATATGATGGACACATACAGTTTCTATGATATGTAATTTATAATATATAGTTTCTATGATGGTAAATATGACGGCTCAACTCTTCCATCATAAAAAATGAAAAAAAAATGACATATAAAAAAATTAAATGACAATTATATGTGAGGTCATAGACCCATAGGTCGTCATCTATACTGTCAATTATATATAATGTTCCTTGAACACCATATGTACTTCCAATCATATTATTCTCAATTATATATGACAGTCATTTTTTTGTCATTAAAAATTTAATTATATTAATAATTTTGCTATATATGACGGTTGTAGTGTTGTCATATATATATATATATATATATATATAAATCATCCAACCGCCATATATAATTTATTATTTGTGAAAACTTGAAGTGTGGTACAAACATGATATTTATATATCCAAAGGCTTTTAACCTTAATAAAAAAACTTGTTCAACATGAATATAAAGCCTCATATATACAATTGAACTTGTATACATTCATTAAATTTAATATTATCTCAATGAGATCAAAATTATATGAATTCAACAAAAAATCATACATTGAATGAATTGAATAATTCAAAATGTTTCCATAAAAAGTCACAAAACTGTTCCATTAGTCTTAGTGGATCAACTTCTTTGCTCATTTGATACGAAAGTCAAAAGAAAATTTACATTTCACATTTGGGAAGGGGTTGAGAAAAGAAATGTATAGTTATTGGGGGAATTCCCAAAGAAATTAAGAATGAATGTCAATGGGGCGGATTGTGTTGGAAACCCCTGTCCTTGATCTCGCTCCAACTCTAAATACTAATCCCATCCATTGGAAACCCCTGTCCTTGACCCCACCCCAACTCTAAATACTAATCCCATCCATGCTTCTCTCCCATTTCAAAAATCTTGGGATAGACTCGTCCCCATCCTGCCCTGCTTTACACCATTCGCCGTCACCCTATTTCTGCCCCTGTTTGACCCCTATTTGATCAATGTTGTAATTAAAACTTTTTTATGAGAAAAATATTGTCATACCAACAAAATATATTTATTGCATATTTCACCAAAGTAAAAATATAAGATTCTAAAAATTTCAAATATATCAAAATACAATAAAATATTTCATACATCAAATACAATCATTTCTTTAAAACTACAACAAAATACAAAGATGCACTTGGAAACTGCAGTTTTATTGAACCAATCACTATCAAGCCTTTGTTTACCACAATAGGTGAAGTCTCAATCACCTAAAACTATATAGAAATAATTAATAAGTAATTATTATGATTGAACATAATAATAATAATAAATTAAGTCAATGAATAAGTTCATAAATTTAACTGCCTCATTATCATCCACATCGTCTAAAACATTCATAAGATTCCCAAGATCTATTAAAAAAATATAAGCATAATTAATTTAAAATTGATAAACAAATTAAACAAATTATTTCACAATAAATGGATTATTTTTTTTATAATAAATACCTTTCAAGTTTCATGATAACCAATTTTAACCATACATTAATGCTTCAAATGTAGTTGGAAAAAACATGTTTAGATGTGAATTAATCATTCTCCATCCAATACTAAAGCGGACCCTTAGGCTACTGTAGACATCGAAATAGTCAATACATCACTAGCAGTTATATGAAAAACATGGTATTTAGTTCCATTGTTCTTCCACCATGATAAAATGTCAAAGTTTGGATTTATGAGTAAATGTTCTTTTGGCATATATTATCTATCTCTAACTTTTCTTGCAAAGTGTTGTCTCTAACTGCCACAAGTTCATCAAATCCAACAAGAGCATCTTTTTTCCTTTTCTCCTCTTGTTTCCATTTCTTTTTTGCTTTACTGTTTTCCAAGTACACTATGAGTCTCAACCTTTTTGCTTGACTTCTTAACTTTAAACTTATATTCATTATACAAGTTACATATATCTTTTTGACCTCCTCGGTTTTATTGGTAGCCTCACCACTAAATATCTTAGGAAATATAAAAAACTACTAAAGTCATCTTATATTTAGGATCCAAAACAATAGCTACTCTCATAATTTTATGAACAACGTTTCAATATTTTTCAAACTTAAAAATCATTTTTTTTAAGACTTTATCTTCACCAATTTATTTTCATTACTAACCAAGTTATTCAACTTAACTCTAATCTCAAAAATAATAGTGAAAAATCATTCACAGTTGTAGACTTAGTCTTTGAAAATATGTTTGTGGCTTTTTAAAAAAGGCATAAATGATCACATATTTCTTGAGCCAAAGACCACTCATTTTCGATTGGCAAGCAAGTAAATAAATGCTCCATTTTCAACTTATAGAACACATCTTTATATAACAAAATTGTAGAAAGCATCAATAATGTCGAATTCCATTTAGTTTTGCAATCTAAAACAAGTTTCTTGGTACGCAAATTGTCTATTTGATGTGCTACTTCTTCAAATTTTTGTTGTATCTTTAGTGATGTTGTCCAAAATTTAACAGTTTCACGAACTTTTTCAATCTCTTCACTCATTACTGACATTCTATTTTGAATTATTAAGTTCAAGATGTGTGCACAAACATCTGATATGAAACAAGTTCCCATTCAAAATAAGTGATCTCTCATCAAGTGGTCCCATGATATCATAAATAGTAACATCATTGGTTGAATAATTATCAAGTGTAATTGTTGATAACTTTTTATTAATATTCCAATAAAAAAAAATGTCATCCAAAGCCTTACTTAACATCTCACTTGTGTGTGGAAATGACACGTAAACAAACCTTTTAATAGTACACAAAAATAACGATTAAAACTAGTTTTATTTAAAAAGTAAATAAATTCACTAAATAATCACTATAATGTAAATAATATTTATCTTAAAATTATATGTTGTAGCAGTTATGCATTATCAATAAAATGAGCAATAATAGTCATATAAGATTTGTCTTGGTTGTTCGTAGTCCACATGTCACAAGTAATTGCAATTTTCCCAAAGTTTTTGTTCAACAAGTAATACATCTTCTTTTTCTCAACATTGTAAATCTTAAAGATATTAATTTTCAAAATGTTTCTTGAGATAATTTTGAACATATGTTGTAAATTTGTAATAAACATTTAAAAACCAAAATGTTCAACCATAGACAATAGGTACTCATGTAAAATTACCATTTCAACTAAATTTTCCATTGACACTTTGAGATTGAAATGAATTGTTTCCATAGTTGTCATAGTAGAAGATATATTATTTTTCTGTCCAACCAATAAACACTTTCTAATGTCTTTTTTTTTGCACATATTGTGAGATGATCATTTAAGTGACTTGTTCTATTTTTAGAATCACTGACAAGTGAGATGTTGTAATAAATACACCAAACTTTAGGTTTACCATTCACAGTAATTTTCCCAAAATAATTCAATGTTTTTGACTTTTTCCTTTCTATAGGTCCAACAACACTGTTAGTAATTCTTTCATGAGATGTTGCCATATCATTTTCACCGCTATTTACTATGTCAATAAGGCAATTAGATTGTTTGTTACTATTTATTTCAGTTAATTTAATTGAACTTTGACTTTATTGAGCTTCTATCATATGTAAACATTGAATATTTTTAAAAATAACATATATTAAATCACACAATCAAAAGACATAATTCATTTTAAAGACAAAATGTTAGGGCAATCTAGTAACAATGTTCAAAAAGACAAAATGACAAGATACAAACAATATTTAGTTACATATTGGTGATCATACTCAAAGTGAGAATAGAGTAAGCATATTTCTTTCAATATTTTTTCATGTTGTAAAAATAAAAATAAAAACACGTGTTTTCCCAATAACAGAAAATGAGGTGGAAAATGCACTATTTTGAAATAGATTTTCCAAGTTAGAAAATGACAAATTTTAACATTTTGCATTTCGTAAATTTGATTAGCATGAATTATGTATATCATAAAATAACATATCAAATTATGCTAAAATTAAGTAAATAAAATGCAAGACCATGTGACAAAAGTAACCATTAACAAGAGACATAATTATGTTCCTATTTTTCACATACCATTTTCACCAAATAACTAATTACCCAATTAATTTTCACAGCATAAGAAAAAAATAAAAAGAAAAAATTAGAATATGAGAATATGAGAAGAGTGGAGGCCTACTTTCGATGGTGACTAGCGATGACAAATGGAAGGGCTTGGTGGAGGCAACGTTGCAACAAAGAGATAGGCTTAGTGAATGTGATCTGGAGACAAAGCGAGAGGGCTACAAGTTGCAACAACCAACAAAGACATATGTTTGGCAGTATAGGTTGGTGACTGGTGGCGATGAAAGGCTAGGTCAAGTGAGATATGGAAGTAAGGGTGAGAGTAAGATAGCACGAGAGAGACAAACAGACAGAGAAAACTGTGATTGTGAGAGAGTAAGATAAGGAAAGATGCAAGAGACAAAACAAAATAAAGGAAGAAAGAATTATGTTTTAGTCTTTAGATTGATTTTCATTTTCATTTCTTTTTCTTATGCAACCAAAAGGATAATATGGTCCTTGTCTTTTATTTAATAGAGGTAAGATAATCTTTTTAGTATAGGGGCCGGAGTTAGGGAATTGCGGGGTTGGATTCCTGCAGGAACCTTGTGTTAGAAAGAACGGTTAGAACTCTTTTAAAAATTAGCAAATATGTTAGATTTAGAGAAAATTTCATAGCAAATCTACTAAAACATAAGCAATACGAAGGGCTTATTTTTAGATTACATAAAACTCTATTCTACAAAAAAAAATTCAAATAAATTTATAGAACTCTTGTTTAACCTATCAAAAACTACAAAAAAAAAAAAAAACCTAAATCCAAACTTCTCGTTTGTATTCTTCTCAGGCAATAAAATCATAGGAAATACAATAAAACTTAAGACTCATATCAGAAATAAAATATAATTAAAAATACATAAATACATGCTTATCTTTTGTATTTGCATATGTGAGAACGAATATTTTTAGTTTTGTCTATCGAAAGCTCAATCATCTATCCACAATCCATATTTTGCACAAATTTTCTCCCTAAATTAATCAATCCACATTTATCCATCAACAAAAATTATTTCTCAATATAAAATAAGGGGAAGCTAAAAGAAAGTAAAAGAGCCATCCAAAATTAAAGAGAAAGTTAAACAAATATGGAGCAACTACATTAAAGAAAGGGTAAGGGAGCAACGATAGAGATGAGAGAGTGAGAGCGCAGCGCATGATATGAGAGAGTGAGAGAGTAGTGACAATGTCTAGGGTTACCACAAATAATGAAAGAATGATGATAAAATTGAAAAATATGGGGTAAATTTTTTTAATTAAAAATAAAAATAATTTATGTATATGAAACATATTTAATTACAATAATTTGTGTATATAAAAGTTAAGATGTTTATTTGGTTTTTTAATTGTACAATTTAATTTTTTACCCGTGAAAACTTAATTGAATTTTATTTCTAAAAAAAAATTGAAAATAAATATTTAAATATTTTTATTTTTACTATATAAATATTAAATTTCACTTTTGATGTAATGAATGTTAATATTAATATTCAATTTTCAGTTCGATCATAAATTAAAAATCAAACCAAATTAAAAATCTTTTCATCATAAAAACGAACTGAATCATATATAACTAAAAAAACTTAATCGAATTTTATAAATACAATTTCATTTGATTCGGTTAGTTTTTGATATTCAAATCGAATAATGCAGATACAATCTTAAAAGCAGCACATATTAACAATGTGTTTTTATTAGTGTAGTTAAAAAAAATGGTACATTAAACATTTATATATATATATATATATATATATATCACAATTTCGTAAAAGTCATTTTTTCTTATAGTACAATAGTATGTATGTACATAGTGTGTACATACAAATTATGTATACATAATTGTAGTACATAACATATAGATTGAATATGCTCGGTTTGGTTTTTAGTTCATTTTATTATTACAATATTAATGTTTTATATTTTGATTATTTTGCTTGAGTTTTATAATTATTTGTACCTAAAATAAGCTTTGTAGAAACATTAACATTATTTATGACAGTAACTGATATATAACTGGATAAAATAAAAGTAAATATATTTGACTATATATGACATTTTAATAGTCATTACATAAAGACCAAAGTAATTATGAATACTATATATGACAGTCGTAGAATTACTATTTATGATTAACATATGTATGATGGTTTGTGTCATATATACTTGTATATAAATGATAGTTGTAAAAGACTATTATTTAAATTGCATTTTATGTGAATACATATTATATATATTATATTATATATGATAATTCGTCATAAAAAAATATTATATATGACGAAAATCACTATATATAATTATTTTATATGATAGTCCATCTTATATACTTACTATATATGATGTCTACTACCTTTTCTTTTACAAATAGAAATTCAACACTAACAATAATAATAACAAATGTCTCTAACTCTCTTAGTTCTTCTTCCTTTTGTTTTTTTTTTTGAGCTTAACTCTGTAATTCATCCATTAAATAAAAAATGTACACTCAACATTTGATACTAAAATTCTTTATAAAAAAATTTATTATGAGATTTACTTTTAAAGAAATTCTAATATGACAGCTAAAAAAATTATTATGAGATTCCTGATCGTCTACCGTCAGATCATAATCTCAGTCGCACTAACATCGCATTTTGTTCCCAAAATCAAAACCCCAAAAGCACTTTCTGGAACTTTCTTTCCTCTCAATCAATTAAAATCAATCCTCCTCGTCCAGGCTTCATTTCTCCTTTCCCCATCTCCAAGGTACTCTCTCTCTTTATATATATACTAATTTAATAATTTGAACTAACAAATGTTTCAATTTTTTATTTCCCAAAGAGGGCTTAGGGTTTAAGCTGTCAAATCAAATCCCACATAGAAATTTTGTATAATCCTAAGCTGGGGTTCTAGTTGATTCATTGATTGATTCCTGTGTGTGGTTGGTAGGTTCTAGGTTGCAGCTCATGGCCGGGCGTTCTTTAGCTAGTACGATGGGCTACCCCAACGGTGTACGCATCGTCGTCGCCGGTGATGCCAAGACTGGAAAATCTAGCTTGGTAGTTACTACTGCCGCCGAGAATTTTCCCGCCAATGTAGCCCCCGTTCTGCCGCCAACTAGGCTTCCTGAGGATCTTTTTCCCGATCGCGTTCCTGTTACCATCATCGATACATCTTCTAGGTCCTCATTTTTCTTTTCCTTCTTCCGTTGTGAGCGCAATTATGTCTTTCTTTATATTTACTTGGTGGTTTTTTTTTGGGCCGGACTTGATTACTTTAAATTTATATTGCCTAATATGTACTTTTTGTAGCTCTGTTGTATATTTAGTGCCTATGTAGAGATTCTGTGTTGACTCTATTAGCTCTAGGTGCTGGGATAAATGTTAAAACAATGGGAAAAATAGAAAGAAGAAAACAATATTGTTTGTGGAGCTTTGTGTTTAATTTTAGCATCCTTACTCATGAACTTGAAGTTGCTGCATCATTCATGTAATCAACCTGATTTCTGTTTCTTTCTGTTTTCTATGAGTTCCTTTTAATACCATTTCTTAATTTTGTTGGGAACTTTACAACTGTGATCTAAAATTCAAGTTCTTTTTGATCCTTGTGCAGCATTGAGTATAGAGGCAAACTTGCTGAAGAATTGAAGAAAGCTGATGCAGTTGTGCTAACCTATGCTTGTGATAGACCTGAAACTTTGGACAGATTGAGCACCTTCTGGCTTCCTGAGCTTCGACGATTAGAGGTTTGTGCATGAGAAACATATGTACCTTCTCAGATTGAAGGCGCTCTTTCTAATTATCAGTGTGTAACTATGATTTTGCGAAGTGAAATTAAAACTGCTTCTATTAACATGAATTTCACATTGATCAGTTTTCCTCTTCTAATTAGGATCGTTAATGTTTATGTTGGATTAGATTAGGGTTCCTGTTATTGTGGTGGGCTGCATGCTGGATAAGAGGAGCGAAGACCACCAAATTAGCCTTGAGCAGGTGATGTCACCTATAATGCAGCAGTTTCGGGAGATTGAAACTTGTATTGAATGTTCCGCATTTAGAAACATTCAGGTAGAGTATATGTAGAGTTTTTATTTATTTTTAGCTTTGGGAAAAGTGCATTTTGGGTATTAAACAAAATTGCCTGAGATGATGCAAGCAAAGGTTTAATTCATCAATACAGAATTCTGGATATTCCTTGTACCACGATGCATTTACCATGCTCACATGGTTCTTGCTTATGTGTTAGGTTGCTGAGGTTTTCTACTATGCTCAAAAAGCAGTGCTTCACCCTACGGCTCCATTATTTGATCAGGAACAACAAACTCTGAAGCCCCGATGTGTGAGAGCCTTAAAAAGAATATTCATTCTTTGTGATCATGACCGAGATGGGGCTCTTAGTGATGCCGAGTTGAATGAATTTCAGGTTATAAATTTTATTCTTTTAAAAAAAATCATAATTAGTCCATTTCTTCTATTTGGATATAGCAAGGTTACTGAGGAATCCTTTTTGAAACTCTTTCTCATAATAGATAATAATGTTTTTGAGGTTTTGACATGGTTATGATGAAGTTCTTAAAATTTTGCATGATTTTTGTGTAGGTCAAGTGCTTCAGTGCGCCATTGCAGCCCGCTGAAATAGTTGGTGTCAAGAGGGTAGTGCAAGAAAAATTGCCTGAAGGTGTTAGTGAACATGGTCTTACGTTAACTGGATTCCTTTTCCTCCATGCACTTTTTATTGAAAAGGGGCGATTGGAGACAACATGGACTGTTCTAAGAAAATTTGGATATAATAATGATCTCAGACTTATTGATGAACAACTTCTGCCTCCAGTCAAGAGACATTCTGATCAGGTAAACTCTTCATGGATTAAAACTTAAATATGTTGGTCACAGCTGATTTAGAATGTTATACACACTACTTATTTCTTCCTTATGCTTGCAACCTACTTGAATAGGTGTTTCTTTAGATAAACTTGGTTGAAAGAAGGGGAAAACTTGAATTGTTGAAAGTTTGGAGTACCGTGTTTCCTTTTTTGCTTCGAATGGCTATGAGAGTCCTCTTCATCTGCATGAAATCTCCTATATGTTAGATACATATTCAGTGTTACTGATTGAGGCCATAACAGTGCCTTCTTTTGTGGTTTCTTTACCTATTTAGATTTTGTTTATGGTCTTCTTTTTAAATGCTAATGTTTATTTATTACATTTGCAGAGTGTGGAGCTGACAAATGATGCTGTGGAGTTTCTGAAGAGAATATTCTTCACATATGACATTGATGGTGTATGTTTACGCCATCTCATGTTTACATTTGTGAAGTTGTATTATATGTTTTAGCATATTATGAACTAATTTAGTTTTTTAGTTCTACTATCATATGATAAAGAATTTGAAAATGGTCATCGGGAATCACCCATTCTTATGTTTATGGTGCAATGAGGTTACCGTCTTTTAACTGTACAGTTGATGCCTTTGGTGTTATGTGATTTAAAATGTGATCTCCAGTAACTTTGAAATGAGATGTAACTTTGATTCAAGTTGATGAGATGAAAAGGGTACATTTCTCCCTGTCTTGATAGTTAGAGAGGATGCTTCGCATGTTGGTTCGGATAGTTGTGAAAAGAATTTTGATCTGATTAACCTTACAGCTTTATGCTAATCATTACTGCCTTTGCTTTTTCATGCATCTTTTAAAATTTTCAGCTATTATCAACTGGAAAATTTTATCTGAATGTAAATATGAATTTTCTTGCATAAATTAGATTGGCCTTGAGGGGGAGCCACTAAGCACTAATTAAATTTTGGATTAGCGAGCTCTTTAGCATTACCTATACCATTTTAATGCTGTGTCATTTAATGCTCATAATGCTCTTTTGGTTGGCTCCTTCTGTATTCAGATATTGAGTTGCAAATAAATATATAGGAGTAAGTACAAGAAGAAACAAATACCAAACTAGAGTAAGATATGAGTGCTGTCAAAGGCATTGAAAGCCGATCTCTTCTGAATTCTATGTTTCTGCAGCAAAAGTGTGCCCTCATCTATAATAGCCTTTTGATGCCAGCAATAATTGAGGGTGAAATGGAGGGTAATTTTATATTAGTAGGCTGAATAGTGTATCAAACAGTTTATATTGTTACGGCCAGAATTTATGTAATATATTTGACACTGTCATGTAAATATTAAGCTGTTTTTTTTGGGGGGGGGGGGTGGGGTTTGGGAAATAGATGGATGTATAATTGGAAACCTCATATGATGCATGACATAATCTAGATATAATATTTATATTGATTGTACAAATTTTGTATGCTCTAAGGATTACTTATTTAGTCTCTTTAGTAATACTCTCTTTGTCTCACTAAGATAGGCAGCCAACATTTTTCACACAGTTTGAAAAACATATTTTATATGGTTGGAATTGTAAATTATTTCCATATTCTTCCTATTTTACCCTCTCGCATTTAAAATTTGGTCTAATTCAAATTTAATTGTGTGAAAATGTGTGCAATTTGGTTTAATTTGTTTTAAAATGTGTATTTATATTTGAGACCTAACATTTTGTTCAGGATGGATCTCTTCGACCTGTTGAAGTTGAAGATTTATTTTCTACTGCACCAGAAAAGTATGTACTTTCCCTAATATTATGCTCTTGTCCATTATCATCATTGGCATCTCTTGATTGCACTGATTTCTTGGCTTTCCTTTTCATGGATGACTTTGGCACTACTTTCACTGTGCTAGTAAGTAATATTGGATTTATTTACCAAACCAAGCTTTTTACTGGCTTTTACAGATAAATTAATCTGGAATGAGGTGTATGCTTCATGCTGGGTGTGCTATCTGGGAACGAGGATTTCAGGATTGCTTCCTGAAATTTTGTTGCACAGATGATATTAGCATTATTAAGACATCGGCATAATTTAACAACTCAAATACCTCGGTGGATATTTTACTTATTTACTACCTAATAGTCTTGAAATAAATTTGAATTAATTATAGAATATGGTAAGGGCATTCAGCTGTAAAATTGATTGCACTCTTCTGGTATGGAATGCTATGTTATCTTTTGAGGTTGGACCTAAGGAGTAAATAATAGAAGTTGAAATTTCCAATTTTTTGGAATTTTGCTATTTGCATCGAGTACACTAAAAGGATTTTTTTTTATTGACAAATGTCTTTAGCAACATATTTATGTTTCTGTAGTCGAGCAATTTTTGGTAGAAAAATATGTACCATGTGGTTTGAATTTGAACTTGAGCAAACTTAAATGGTCAAGCTATAGACAAGGATTTTTTCTTTGAATTAGAAACTTCTTTAATGGCCTCCATGATCTTAAATGTTTGTGTGAAAACACTAAAGTAGTCACTCATGCTGGTTGCTGATATTATTTAGTTTGTGAAACTGAGCGTTACCTTTGATCCCTTTCCTTTCTAATAAGAACTTTGATTTCATATCTTTCTAATTGCAACACCATTATATTTTTTATATATTTATCTCCCTCCTATCTCATTTATTTATTTATTTACATTTAGTCCATGGAATGAAGCTCCATACAGGGATGCTGCAGAAAAGAATGCCTTGGGTGGGCTTACCCTTGATGGGTTTTTGTCTGAGGTACTCTTATCTCTCTCTCTCAGTTGTGTGCCATTGCTACTGAATATTTCTTTAAGAAGTTCAGTACCAAACTCGACAATGGTTTTGACCAATTTCTGCTTGTAATATTTCCACATGTTCTGATCTGAGCATGAAAAGAACTTTCTAGTGATCCTCTGCCCATAAGCTGTCACTGATTGTTATTCCATCAGGCCTGTAATCTTTCAGAACCTTCATCTTCTTCTCACTTGATCATAGATTTGATTTTGCTGACTATTTTTTTATCTAATAATTGCAGTGATTGTAATTAATCTATGTAACTCGTCCTTGCATGAAAGAGAAAAAAGATTGTGGATGGCTGCTTTCTTTATGATATCTTTTGTTGCTGTTTTGATACGTAGCGTAATGGTCTCATATTAATGTTGTTAAGTTCAGTTAAACTTGATGGGGATCAGATAGGCAAACTTCTTGTGCTACCTTTTAACAGGAGTCTTGTGTATGGTTGGATTTAGAATCTTCAATATTTAACCAATTCTTTTCATTTGAAAAAACTTGAGCATGTTTTCTTTTGAAGAAAAGTCTTACTTCCTGCACTGTTAATTGCTCATGGTTCTTTCCTTGTTATATTTTATACATCGATAATGTTCTTGAATTTCAATGTTTTATGCATTAATGTCCTGCAGTGGGCCCTTATGGCACTTCTTGATCCAATTCGGTGTGTGGAGAATCTTATATATATTGGATATGCTGGTGATCCACAATCTGCCATCCGTGTTACTCGGAGAAGAAGATTGGATCGCAAGAAACAACAATCAGAAAAAAATGTTTACCAGTGTTTTGTTTTTGGACCAAAAGAAGCTGGAAAAAGTGCATTGTTGAATTCTTTTATTGGAAGGTGTTTCCTATGAATCTTGCATGACGAACTTAATGAAGTTTAGTAGAATACATCTTTTGCCACTGATGTTTATGATGTGTTTTGTGAAAAATTGCAGGGCTTTCCCTGACGAATATGCTCCTACTCCTGAAGACCGTTATGCTGTCAATGTTGTAGACCAATCTGGGGTAAGGTTGCTGTCATTTTCCAAGTTGCTTGGTAAATAACTTAGAAAAATGCTCCCTCTTTTGAGATGATAGGAGTGTATCTCTATTAATACTTGTAGTTAGCATGTGTACATAAAGTGTGCATGTACTGAAGCATATGATGAATCATGGAATAATCAGAAGAGGATGTCGCCTTGGCATTTTCACCCAGAATTTGTGTAACAATGTTGTTTTGTTCTGAACAAAAACATGTCAAAAGGAAGAAGGAAAAATAGGGGAAGACTATGAAGCTACTACTTAACCCATGTTGAGGATTCATTCCTGATGATTTCCATGCGTTTAAGAGCAAAGCTGTTAAATAAATGAGGTATCAAATTTCAAATTCTTTTGAACCACTACAAACAGGTGAAACAAGGATAAGTATGCGAGGGAGTTAAATACTGTAAAATACAAAGTGGACAGTTTTCATTTATCTGTTGCGTTGAATCGCGTGCTTAGATGTGTATAGTCATTGAAAAGTCATATTTCATTCTTGGTGGAAAAATTTCACTAGTTACCTGTAGTCATGGCTTTTGACATTT
The DNA here is from genome assembly GCA_019593545.1 of Apocynum venetum. Classification (NCBI taxonomy): domain Eukaryota; kingdom Viridiplantae; phylum Streptophyta; class Magnoliopsida; order Gentianales; family Apocynaceae; genus Apocynum; species Apocynum venetum. Next base: position 3,991,433 of record SRSM01000149.1, read on the forward strand.
AAATCTCCATGTAAAGGATTATTTTTTGTGAGAACAACTTGAGGTAACTAGTTACAATGATGTGCTGCATGCTCCTGTGTTCTGTAATAAATGCAACTCTGAAATTGAAGAACAAAATTATGGTTGAGAAGACTAATTCTGAAATTACAGAAAGAAAGGATGAAGTGTGTCATTTGAGGTGAAGGATCTGAGAGTATTTGTGCATTCATAATCAATGGAAAATTGGGAAGATAAAGAAATTCTGGAAGTTTATTAATGAGTTGATTTTGTGAAAGGTGGAGTTAAAGTTCATGTGGCCCCACAATTTCCAAGTTGGATCTGTGTGACTTCATTTTATTATTCTTTATTTCCTTCTGCTAAATAATCAAATGAATAGATCTGGTATTGTAGTTGCATGATTTTCTTTGTATAAATTCTCTGATTGAGAAGCAAATCATAAAAGTTCATTATTCTGTTGACAGGGCAACAAGAAGACACTTGTATTGCGTGAGATACCGGAAGATGAAGTAAAAATGTTCTTGTCTAAGAAAGATTCCTTGGCTGCATGTGATGTAGCATTATTTGTTCATGACAGGTAACTGCGATGCCATTTTAGCATTTGGCTCTAGTCTCATTCTCAAGTTATTTTGTATGTGTATCATTTCAGCAATTGAGATTTTCTGGTTTGTTCTCTGAAGAAAAAGGTGTAAATATTTTTTATAAACGATATTGGTTAGATATTGCCTTGCCCTAATTTTTTCTTATTTTTTATTTAGTTCTTCTCCCTAGTTTAGTTTTTCTTGTAGACAGAAGCTTATTTTCCAGAGAATGGAGAGTAAATTGTAAAAAGTGAGATCTATAACTAGATGTTGAAACAAAATTTATTGTTTACATGAACATCACAGTGTCCAATTTATGGCTGCGTGTAGTTGAAATTGATCTTTTTTTAAAATTTTTTTTTTTAATGCAACTATTATTATTAGACGAAAATGTTGTATATACGAAAAGTATCTGTGTCAATTTATGTACTTGGAAATTGAAAAAAGGTTATGGGTGAATAGGATTAGAATATGAAAAGTGTTTTTTATTTTGTTTTTGAAATAAGAATAGTTTTTTGTGTTTGGATAAGATTTTTTTTATTGGGAATTGAAAATTTGATATGATTTTTTTTGGGTCCCAAATAATAGTATAATATATATATAACTTATAAATAATAAATTGTTTAAGATAGTGTTTTTAATTAAAAGTAATGGAAAAAAGCACTCTCTTTGTCCCAATTTGATACGCTTGTTTTCCTTTTTTATTTGTCTCAAATTATAGGCTTGTTTCTTTATTAATAATATAATATATTTTTTAGTTGACTAAAATAACCATATTTAAAGTAAGAGTATTAAATACACTTTGAATAACAATTGGTGAGTAGATTATTAGAAAAATGTATCTAATTAATGAAAAATACTTTCTCAATAATTTATTTATTAGTGTTTTTACTGCTCAAACTTCTCAACGTGAAAGGGGTATTTTAGGGATATTCTATAAAAAATACACACTTTCAACAACATTGTTTATCTGAATATGTGCGTTAGGAGAAAATTTAAAATTTTGGAGGTAAAAATGTTTTTTTGGGAGATATTTTCATGGGGAATGATGAATTTGATTTTAAATTCTAAACCAAATATAAATGTATTTGTATCTAAGTATAGGCTTTTATGTGTTGGATCCTGTGGAGAATGTTGGAAGTGTATTTGCATATTTTTTAGCTGCATGCATTTGTAGATGGTTAGGAATATCATATTTTTCTCTTTTTTCAACGTTTTTCGTTTTGTTTTTTTTTTTTTCTCTTTAGAGCTGTATTTTTGAGACATTTCCTTAGGTGAAAGAAAAGAGGAAATCTATTTATAAAAACATAAGAAGTTAATCTGAGAAATACTCTTGGGTTTGCAATCATCCATTGTTTAGATATGAGGATAAATAATGTTTTCTAACATTCTTCAGAATTTTTCCCATCTTGCATTGTTATTCAGATGTTGAGTAAAGCTATAAACTGAGCACAAGGTGATCATGAGAAAATTGATTGGGATTTCCAAGATTAATGATATTTATTTTCCATAAATTATTTTCTATAAAACCCGTAAAGAAAAAATTATGAAGGTATGAAATGTTATACTGGATCTTTGTTTCAATTTCTTAGGAAAATCTATTTATTGTGCTAACAGGTTGATTTGTATATCAAGGGATCTTACATGAACCTAGTCCACACTGGAAGCTCTACCAAAAGGCTAACCTACTAGGGAGCTGAACCAGAACCCATTTATATAACTCACGCACGAGTCCTCTTCACTGGATGTTACGGGAATCAAACCCGAGTACACCTGTGCCAAGCCTGGCTTTGATACCAACTAATAAACAAGACACTATCAACTATCAAATACAATAAACAATGATAAACAAAAGAGATGAGAGAACAAGAAGAGAAGAATTTTCCTTTGAATTTTATTGATAACAAGCTTCTCACAAAACATCTCACAACCCATAAAAGCCATGTAGTCCAACTTAGTGACAAACCTGCCTGTCCTTTTTCTTTCCTCATGTTCTCTCTTTTGCTCACTTCCCACACCATGTTCCTTTTTCCTGAAATTCCAGATCTCAATTCTTTCCCTCATCTCACTTTGTTCTTGATCTTCAATGCAGCCCCACCGCCCAACAGTCGACACCATACATTACTTTTGATCTGTTTTGGGGGTTTTCAAGTTGAGCTTTCATTTATTTTATATTATTTAGCCTCAACTCCTCTCAGGATTCTATCATCAATGAAATAAAGAGGAGAAAATGGAAAAAGACAAAAGAAACTTGGTTGAATGGTCTGTGATGGAAAGTCACAAGGAACTGAGGTTACTGGCTGATTTTCTTCATTAATCCTTGCTTGTGATGCCTAAGACACTGGAGGAAGATGAGATGGCATTCCACTATAATTGAGGGTGAGATGTTGGTGTTGCCTGATAAATCTTTTGGGTAGTCCTGATGAGGCCAAACAGTAGAAAGAGATTTTTTCTTTGATGGCTTGGATTTGAATTTGAGGTGGGATGACGGTTTTTATTTTAAGGGGATGATGCCTAATTGGTGTATAAGGATTTGATTTCTGCATTTTTTTTTTTTTGCTTAGGCAGTGAGGGGGTGGGGGTGGGAATGGCATAAGGGAAAATAATTTTACTGTTTAATTGTTGAATGTTGATTAACAATAAAGACCAATAGTCAGGTTGCTTTTTGCTAGTGATTCTGGACCAGTAATGTCTTGGACTGGGTTCACCAAAGAATTCCTGTTTTCAAACATCAGGGTTCATTTGGCTGTGTTCACTTTATCCTTGTTATGCTCATGCTTAATTGCATACAATTTTATGTATTTTTTCTGTATTACTGACCTCTTGTTTCATTGAATTGGGGATCTTCCAGTTCGCGTGAACCGTCATGGAAGAGAGCTACCGAATTGTTACTTGATGTTGCTAGTCAAGGGGAAGCTACAGGTTATGAGGTCCCATGCCTCATTGTTGCAGCTAAAGACGATCTTGATCCATATTTGACTGAGATACAAGATTCAACAAGGGTATATACAAATGCTTTCTAGTGACACATAATCTATTGTTAATGTGATAAATAAAAAGCACCTCACTTGCTCTTAGACAATGGCAAGAATCCTTTCAATCCCCCTTTTACCAACTATACCAGATGTCAAATCATTTATATGCTTGTTGAGTGTGTATAATCTCTTGTCTATGTCTGATCTATTGACAATGTCAACCAATAGTCATTCCTTTATTATTAGGAAATGGTTAGATTCCTTCTTGGTTATTTTCTCCAATGATTATAATTCTGAGAGAAGGAAAAAAAATTCAATAAAGAGGAGTGAAGCTACAATTTTATACTTGTCTTATAGTTACAAATGTTTTGGCATTTTAAAAGGACTTTAATCTAAATTTTCACTAATTAGAATCATTATATCCTGGATATAAAAATGAAGGGGGCTTTTGCATCTTGGAGGAATTAGTTTGAATATTGGTTTAATGATTAAAATTGCATTATGGATGCGAAATAATGCTTTTCTCCAGTTTATTGTACCTGGTTTATGTTCCCAGTGATATAATTGTTTTGCTTATATCCTTATTGACATTTATTTTCACCTGAAGTGTGGCATTTTCTTGAATGCTCAATTATCAAATAGAATCATAGATATCTTGACCTCCAAATTTTGGTGCTTCATATTAGATAATATTTTTCTTTAGATGCTCTCATTAAATTCGTATTTTTGGGAGAGTTTACCTACCTAAGGTCCCAATGACACTTTCCACTATTTGTTTAACAGGTAAGTCAAGATTTGGGGATAGAGGCTCCTATACCAATCAGCACAAAACTGGGAGAATTCAATAATATATTTCGTAGGATTGTGAATGCAGCAGAGCACCCCCATTTGAGCATTCCTGAAACTGAAGCTGGGAGGAGCCGCAAGCAGTACAATAGGTTGATTAGTCGCTCTTTGATGTTTGTCTCAGGTTTGTTCATAATTGATTCTACAATCATCTAAATTGCATTTTTTGTCCCATTTACAAAATGAGGAGTCTTCAATTAGCTGCTAATATTTTGTCCATATATATATATATATATGCTTCTGATTTTGTCTTTTATAGACAGTTTATTGTGTGGATCTTTCATGGGTTGATGTTCTGACAGGGGTCTTTGTTTTTCCTTTTTGGCTAATTGAAAGTAATCTGTCATCATTCGGTAGAATAGGGTGGATGTACATGTTACTTTTCACCTTATTTACGAAAAGTAAGGTTTTTTATTTTAATTATTATTTTAGTAAGCAAAAACACTGTCTATGTTAGAGGACTGTCTAGAATATGGTTGTATTTGAACTAAACTAATCTTCCTTGCACCCATGCCTGAAATTCTAGGGTGGAGTTGGCAATAATTCTTTACAGGTTTCTCTTGGTCTGTACGTAGTTTTGGTTTTGTTTGGGAGCTAACAATTAATGAGATTCGGATTCCTTCTTCCTTTTTCACTGTCAATACTAACTTTTCCCCAGCCTCAAAATCCCTTGCTAGAATCCGGAAGCATAAATATACATCAATTATTTACACAAGTACATATTTTCGCCTGGGTTCAACCCCTCAGGTCTGACCTGTGAGCTTCAACTGTCCAAGAATGAAAAAAATAAAATAAAATTGTATGTTCTGTCAGCTTACTGACTGTTGCTTTGCTATTACAGTTGGAGCTGCTGTTGCTGTAGTTGGATTGGCTGCTTACCGTGTTTATGCAGCCAGGAGGAATGCTTCAAGTTAAAAAAATGGCGAAGGGCAACTTCTACCGTTTATGAATTGGTGCAGGGCTCATCTTCAGAATGGGGTTTTGATCTATTTGAAATTTTTTTGCATTTTTCAGTTGTCTTGTAGGCTTCTATTTGTAGTGATGGATTTCCTTAGGCGTCTGAGGTGGGGAAATTATTTGATGGATGGAAATTATAAGATTTGTGCAGTCTTTAAAACACTGAAAATTTTGCAAAATATCATATTTTATGCATGCTGCAAAAACGTATTGTTATTTGCTCATTGGTCAGTGTCCGCCAAAGGTTCCTCTTTTAACATCATAAAACTTGCACCACCTTTATGTGCTTTAGCATGCTCTGTTTCAAGAAAGTTCGGCTAAACATAACCTTATCTCTTAGTCAGAATATTATTTAGTTTGTTATACAAATGTCAATTTTGATTTTTTTTTTTGGTGTAAAGGGTCCTGATAATATTAATCACAAAAAAATGTATACAAAGAATAGGGAATGAACCCCATGCAAAAGGATGTACAAGTCGGATATCAGCCATGGGCGCCGGTCTGTACTATCTATACCTACGAAGGTTTATGCAGCTGTCATCTTTTAGGTCTTCATACCGCATGAAAGATGGCAAACCTCTGAAGGCCCTAGGGGAACCAGGATATCTATTGCCCTTGTCCAACTAGTCCCTTTTTTTGCGAATAATCGTTTCTTCTAGGATTAATTTTCTATTTCCTTAGCCTTTTAGAAAAGAAAGAAATTTAGTTACTCCCTCTTTTCTAAATAATCTTTGAATAAAGAAGAGAATTAAAAAAAAAACCACAGAGATTTATGAGAACAAAGATAATTATTTATCTTTTAAGAATTGAATGTTTATTTTTTACTTTGAAGAAATTTGACTTTAATTAAGTTATTAAATTATTTTTTATATTAGTATAATAGATAGTATAAATAATGAATTAGTAATATGTAATTCATTTTAAATTTAGGTGGTGAGTGGTGGGATAAATGATTTAGTGATATATAGATTTTTTAAATTAATGAATTTATTGATAAAATTTTGAATAAAACATATGTTTCCTTTTAAAAAAATGGATATTCAATTCAAAATTTAGAGAATATATTATTTTAGACATTGAATTGTTTAAAAAGTAAAATGGTTTAAAATAATGGTATTTTAAAATTTGTAAAAAATAATATTTTATTGTATTGATTTAAGAAATTAATAAGAATTTTTGCTCAACAAAAAATCGTAAAAATTGACATGATCTTCAAGACAGAGAGAAGGGAAAAAAAATGTTGTCGAAGAGTAACATTAATTGAATCAGAGATGAATTTTGAATTGATAAATTGATGAATTTTTGCATATCAAAAATTGGGAAAGACAGACAATCATGAATATTAATAGTAATTTATTGATTTAGGAGATTAATAAGATTTTTGCAAGATGGAGAGAATAGGAAAATACATTGTTGAAGATTATCATGAGTTAGAAGTATGATTTTTGGAATCATAAAATTGATGAATGCTGCCATGCCAAAATTGGGAAAGGCGGACAACCATTCATAAATCAAGATGTATGATCTTTGAAGGGTTTAGGGCAGACAATCATTAATAAACCATTAAGGCAGAAAACCATTAATAAATCAAGATATTTGGATTCATATATTATTATTTCGATGTTACAAATTCAAGCACTCAAATTGCAGAACATAAACTCACAATTCAGAAGAAATAAGGTGGAAGAAAGAAATGAAAGCAAAGGAAATGATATTGATTCACTGAGAAAGAAATTACACAGAGAAAGAAGAGATTCCTTGAGACTCTGAATCTCTGAGAGAAAACAGCAACAAAACAGAGGATTTCTAAGAATGATTACAATCCAAAAAACTAAGTTAAATATGTTAAACTAGCTATATATAGCACATGGGTAGGGCATTCCCCTGCAAACCCACGAGCACCTCCTCTTGCTACCAGCAGAATTTATTCCTCAGCTACGAGCTGATCATGAAGAAAGCATGATAAAAAAATATCCAGCTGTGACTGTTACTCCTCAGGCAGGATCCATCGTCCACGTATACCAGATATTTACTTCAAATTCTTAATTCAAACGACATCGTTTCCTTAACTGGCTAAATATGAGCTTATAACAATACCCCTTCCTCAAAAAGATCCTTGTCCTCAAGGATCAAACTCTGGAAACTGCTGCAGGATAAAATTCTTGTCTTCCCAAGATGCATCTTCATCAAGCAGATTACTCTATTTGATTAGCCACTGCACAACAGCCTTGTTCCTCCTTTTAACTAGTCGACGTTCCAGGATTTTCAATGGTTCCAACCTTGGTTGGCCATCAGTACCCAAGGTTGGAAGATCATGACATGTTACATTGTTAGCTCCCACTTTTTTCTTCAATAAGCTGACATGGAAGACCGGATGAATTTGAGCACTTAGGGGCAGTTGCAGTTTATAGGCCACTTTTCCCACCTTCTCAATAATCTTATATGGCCCATAAAATTTTGATGCTAACTTAAAATTCTTTCTCAAAGCAACTGAATTTTGCTTAAATGGCTGCAGTTTCAGATAAATCCAATCCCCTACTTGAAACTCCCTCTCAGTTCTTTTCTTATCAGCATACCACTTCATCCTAGCCTTGGCCTTCTCCAAGTTCTCCTTGATCACTGCTTCCAATTGGGCCCTCTCCTTTAAGAATTCTCCCACTGCTGCATTTCTGAGATTCTGATAAGCTCCCATTGCTAACATTGGAGGCTTATAACCATACAAAGCCTCAAACGGAGTCATTTGAATAGCAGTGTGATGCGTGGTATTGTACCACCATTCTGCCAGAGCCAACCACTTATACCATTTTTTTGGGCGATTAAAAGTGAAGCTTCTCAAATACAACTCAAAACATTGATTCACTATCTCAGTTTGGCCATCAGTCTGAGGGTGGTAAGCTGTAGACAGATGCAATTGAGAACCCAAGAAACTGAATAAAGCAGTCCAAAAATGGCTAGTGAATACCTTGTCTCGATCAGTCACTATGCACTCTGGTAGACCATGAAGCTTGTAGATATTGTTCAAGAATAATTCAGCAATTTCTGGAGCAGTAAAAGGATGAGAAAGTCCCAGAAAATGACTGTACTTACTAAATCTGTCAACCACCACCAATATTGTATCCATTCCTTCTGATTTTGGCAGTCCCTCAATAAAATCCATGGATATGTGGGTCCATGAATGCTGAGGAGTGGGCAAATGCTGCAATAATCTGGATATGGAACTCTTTCATCTTTGCTTCTGTGACAAATATCACATTGATCAATCATGTCCCTTATCTGCTGCCTCATTTTAGGCCAATAAAACAAGGTTTTAGCTCTCATCCAACTGGCATCCATCCTTGAATGTCTCCCCAGATGTGATGAATGAATTTCTTCCATCAACTTCTGTCTTATTTCCTTTTTAGTGCCAATGTACATCTTATCATTAATGAACAAGATGCCATTCTTGTACTTGATGTCCCCTCTATTATTGGCTCCAATCAAACATTCAGCAATCTTTTCCTCTGCAAATTCATCTCCCTCGTAGCTCTCAATCACCTCCTTGACCCAATTTGGTACCACCCCGGATATAGCAGCAAGTTCATACTGCCTAGAAAGAGTATCTGCCACCACATTTTCTACCATTTTCTTGTATTGAATCTCATAATCAAGGCCAAGCAGCTTAGACAACCATTTCTGTTGGGCAGAAGTGGTGATCCTTTGCTCTAACAGAAATTTTAAACTCTGGTGATCTGTCTTGATGATGAAATGATTTCCCTCTAAATAATGCCTCCACTTAGCCACAACAGTGACCATAGCTAACAGCTCCTTCTCATAGGTTGATAGTTTCATATTTTTAGGCCCCAGTGCTTTACTAAAATAAGCTATAGGTCTTCTATCTTGCATCAAGACTGCCCCCATTCCAGCCTCTGAAGCATCTGTTTCAACCACAAACTCCTTAGAGAAGTCAGGAAGTACAAGAACTGGAGTGGTTGTCATAGCCTTCTTAAGTTCCAGGAAAGCTCTCTCAGCATCATTATCCTATCCAAATTCAACTCCCTTCTACAGTAATCTGCACAATGGTCTGCTCATTACCCCATAATTCTTGACAAATCTTCTATAGTAGCCAGTCAACCCAAGGAACCCTCTTAACTGCTTGACAGTAGTTGGCCTAGGCCAATTGACCATGTCCCTCACTTTATTTGGATCAGCTTCCACACATTCCCTGCTGATCACATGACCAAGATATTCAACATTTTCTTGAGCAAAAGAACATTTGCTCAATTTGGCAAATAGATGATGGCTCCTCAACCTGTCGAAAACTATTTGCAGGTGTTGTAGATGTTCCAAGAGGGTGGTATTGAATATTAAAATATCATCAAAGAAGACAAGGACAAATTCCTCAACTCCTCAGAAAATACTTTGTTCACTAGTGACTGGAAAGTAGCATGTGCATTAGTGAGGCCAAATGGCATAAACTTGAATTCAAAATGACCATGGTGGGTTCTAAAAGCTGTTTTATAGATGTCCTCAGATTTAAGCCTGATCTGAAAATAGTCAGACCTCAAGTCAATTTTACTGAATTGGGCAGCACCACCAAGTTCATCCAATAGATCATCAATAATGGGTATTGGAAACTTGTCTTTCACCGTGAGTGCATTTAATTGCCTATAATCCACACAAAATCTCCATGAGCCATCTTTCTTCTTGACAAGAACCACTGGTGAAACAAAGGGACTTAAACTGGCTTGGATAATTCCCTCATGCAGTATCTCCTTAACCAATCTTTCTATCTCAGCCTTTTGCATATGAGGATATCTGTAAGGTCTAGCTTTGAAAGGCTGGGCATCCTGCACCAAGGGAATGGCATGATCATGATCTCTGGAAGGAGGTAGTCCCTGTGGTTTCTCAAAAATGTCTGCATAACTGTCCTGTAGTTTCTGCACCTCCACTGGAGCTTCAGCACACATCCCCTCTTGTTGCACACTCATCAACTGTCCCAAATATATCTCATCCTCCTTATTCACCCATTTCTCCAAGGTCTCTGTACTTAAGGTTTTAAGGATTAAAGATTCATGAACCCCTTGTAAGCTAACTAGCTTGCCATTTTTTTGTAAATGAGATGCTTAATTCCATGAAGTCAAAATTCACAGGGCTGTGAACTTTCAGCCAATTAACTCCCAATATTAAGTCACTTCCCCCCAATTTAAGTATTCTAAAATCATGTTCAAACTCCTCTTCCCCCATTATCCATTTAACTTGGCTGCAAATGGATTTTGAGTAAAGCCTATTACCATCAGCAATGGTAATCAAGGCTGGAATTGCAGGTTCAGTAGCTAATCTCAGGAATTCTACTAGTTCCTGATCTATGAAGCTCCCTGAAGATCCTGAATCAATTAGCAGTACCACCTCCTTGTTCTTAATTCTACCATTAATTCGGATAGTACTTTCCCCAGAATTCCCAAGTAAGGAATTCACTGACATCTCCAATTCTTCTTGCTCAAACTCCAACTCATCTTCTAACTGTCCCTCATCTTCTAACATCACCCTCTGCAGTAAATAATCCCCTTATGAACCATCTAATTCTTCTACCAACATGATGCTCAGTTGTTTCTTAGAACAGACATGGTTGGGAGAATAGGGCTCACCACATTTAAAACATAAGTTTTTCATCATCCTTTCCTGCAACTCCCCATTAGTAAGCCTTTTGAAGGGTTTGAAAGTTTTCTTATCTTCTCTTTCTTTGTCCTTCCATCCTACCCTTTCTCCAACCTTCCCTTAACCCCATGTTTAGCAGATGTTTTGAATACCTTCTGAGAAGGTGACAAAGCTTCTTGTAAGCTAATAGCACACTGCAGTGCTCCTTCTAATGTAATTGGCTGAAAGACCTGAATAAAAGGCTGCATCTCCTTTTTCAAACCACTGCAGAAAGCAGCCACAATATGCTCCTCTTCCATGTGGGGCAAAACCCCCATCACCATAGTTCTCTGGTCTTCAAACTTGTCCATATATTTCTCAACTGATTCCCATTGTTTAAGTTTGAAAAAATCCCCTAACACCTACCTATCTGTCAACTGCCCAAACCTTTGACAAAGGGCTCGGGTCATTTCTTCCCAAGGTGCATTAGGCATTGCTCTCAGGAACCCTCTAACCCAGGTATATCCCTTCCCTTTCATATACATAGTGGCTATTTCTATTCTCCTATGGGCAGGGATTTGGTATATAGAAAAATATGTTTCTGCTTTGGAAATCCACTCCCTCGGATTCCCTCCCTCAAAATAGGGAAAGTCAATTTTAGGTGTTTTAAGCCCCTCTCCTCTTCCTCTTTCCCCAGGAATATCCCTACCCCTCTCACCCAAATTGATCCTTCTGTCCACTCCCTCCAAATTCTGACCAGAGAGGCCTCTATCTGGCCTTCCTAAATTCAGCTCTAAATCCCTTGGGCTTGGAATTTCTCTCCTACCCTGAGAACTTCCTATATCTTCCACTACTCCTTTCTGCCTCACAAGTTCCTTGACAGAGGCTGCCATGGAAGTGATTGTGCCTTGCATTGAGGCAGATTGATTAATATGTCCTTCCACCTGATTCACCAACCTTTGCAAGGATTGTTCCATAGAATCCACCTTCAGATGCAACTGGTGAACCTTAACTCCTTGCTCCTCTAACTGCAAACTAACCTCATCAACCTTATCGCCCTGAACTTGTCCAATTTTCATCAACTCTGTCAATCTTCCTTGGAGGTCCTTCATATCTCTGAGAGAAAACAACAACAAAACAGAAGATTTCTAAGAATGATTACAATCCAAAAAACTAAGCTAAATCTGTTAAACTAGCTATATATAGCACATGGGTAGGGCATTCCCCTGCAAACCCACGAGCACCTCCCTTTGCTGCCAGCAGAATCTACTCCTCAGCTACGAGCTGATCATGAAGTAAGCATGATAAAAAAATATCCAGTTGTGATTGTTACTCCTCAGGCAAGATCCATCATCCACGTATACCAGATATTTACTTCAAATTCTTAATTCAAACGACATCGTTTCTTTAACGGGCTAAATATGAGCTTATAACATTCGAAAATTGAATCTTCAATTTTTATTTTGATTAATAATTTTAAATTTTTTTAAAATTTTAATTAAGTTATCAAATTAACTTTGGCAATGTAATAATAAATAGTAAGATTAATGAATTAGTATAATATAAATTCTTTAAATTAAAATAGTGAATAGTTAGACTCTTGACTTAATGATATATAAATATTTTATAGAGTTAATAAAAAATATTTTTATTTTTAAAAATAAATTTTCAATTTTGAAAGAAAAAAATATTATTTTTTGAAATAATATAAATTATTAATTAATATATTCTCTCGATTTAGAATTGAATGGAATGTTAATCGATCCTAATGGAATAGTTTAATTCACAATCAATTTAGTACCCGGTACGGCATGACACCAATTAGGTCAATTTAAACTTGGCGCCGCAAAAATTTCTTCCTTAATTAGCTGGATTTTGGAAATAATTCGGTGAGGTTTCTTGCTATGGGTTCCTTTGAAGAATGGAAATCTCACTTGCAAATTGGCTGTGTATATTCTCCGCCGCTGCTCCTTCACGAAGATGAGGCTAAGCCACCATCGCCGCCGTCAAAGCGCCGTCGTATTCAAGATGTTGAAGGAGGTGGAAGAGGAAAAACCTATGAAGAATTAGGCCCTTTGGTTTTCATCCCGAATCGTGAAACACTGGTTGAACTCTACTCCTCACTTGATATCTCCCTTCGGCTTCCACCTCCTTATCCTGGACTCACTCTTCCCCGGTTCTTGCACACCTCGGGCAGTAGCCTCCTGCCTTCAACTGCAAGCTCTATTGGCTCTGAGTTTGGCCCTCTAGGAGCAAAATTAGAAACGTATGATGAGAATTTTGGTCCTTTGGTTGATTTTAATCATCTTCAATTGCTGCCTTGTCGTGATGAGAGTAATTCAATGCTGGCGTTTTTTCCTACGGGGGAAAATTCTGACCAAGTTGGGTATGTGATAGTTCGTGTTGAGGATTCTCAAGTGAGTGTTAAGATAAATGAAGTTAATAATAAAGTATTCATGACCAAAGAGAAGTTAAATCATCGGATTTTGAAGTTATCTGTGAACCCAGTCATTGATGTTGATGATAACTTATCAGGTAATTCACAGGAAACTTTTCGGAAGTTTCCTTTTTAATGATTATTATTATGTCAATTTCTTTGATTTTTAAAACTGCAGCCTATCAGTTAAGTCGTAAGTGTGTCGCTGTGCATGTATGCATATGCAGTTTTCCACCAGAATTCAAGTACAATTTTTGTTTTCTTATTTTAAATCATAAGTTATTGTTTCCTAATAAAAGCTTGTGTCTTTTTGGATTTTGTCAAGTGTTTTGCTTAGAAATCTAGGAGCGGTTGGGAAAAGCTTTGCTTGAGAAAATGTATTGAACTGAGAGAGCACTTGGATATGGGAACTATGAATGAGAAAATAGGATTTTTTTTCTGTTTTTTTTGTCTTTGTTTTTTGATAAATAAGGAAAAGAAGAGCTACTCATATAGTACTGACAATACATGTTATTATGTTCTTCAATCAGGTGATTGCTAGTTTTCTATTTTAACAGGGCTTTTGGCTTTAAAGGCTATGTTTTCTATGTATTTATTTGTTTTTACGACATGGTATGCTCTTTAAGTTATTGTATTTTCCATGAATTGAATTACTTTTCAGTGATCACTTCTAAGTTTTAGAAAAGGAGCTGGAAATATTACAAAAGGTTCAATCTTGGTGTAAAAATTGAACTATGAAGGCCCTGAAAACTCCTCTTTGTGATGTTTAGCATGATTTGTCTTTTAATCTGGGTGCACATGTGAGGAAACTTCCTCAGTGTAAACATTGGAGTTTGATCTTCCGGCAGGCGGTTCATGTTCTCTGGTGGTACCATAATAGAGACCTTTTTAGTTTTACTTCTTTTGCATATGGTCCGGATAGGACTAGGAAAATTGTAGTAGAGAATCTAACACAATCTTTAGACTTACTTGTAGCCACCCACACGGGAACTAATGTGCATGTTACACCCCTGTAATCTCTCTGTTTGCTTAATGAATAGATCTTCGTTCCTTTGAAAAAAAAAATGAAAAATGACAAGAAATGGGTCTCTCTCTCTCTCCTTTTTTTTTTTTTGGGTGGGTGGATGTCTTTCTTCTCTTATGTTAGATGGGGCGTTTTTAGTTTCTTATTGCCTTTTAGTATAGACTCTGAATTCATCAGATATATAGGTCATTTGATGAGATTTAGATGATTTAATTTCAGGTAGTACACCCCCTTATTTTGCTGTTGTTGGTTATCTTATGGCCTGCTCTATGCATTCTGTGTATTGGTATGTCGTGAAGACTATCAGAGGACCTGAAAAATTTCAGGTGAAGAGTGCATTGCTGGAGCTTGTGGGTAGCAAATCATTTAGGAGTTCTGCAGTTGTTCACTTCTGTTGGAGCCCACATTTGAGTGAAGAGAGTATTGTTTTGCTGGATACTGGTGAGTTATACTTGTTTGATTTGATTTTTCACTCAAGGAAGCCTCTACTTTCAAATATCAGGGTAGGACGAAAAAAGCTGCAGGTCTTATGGGATGTAAATAATGATTATGATAATAGTGGTGGTGCTTGTTGGTTGAGCTGTGAATTCAGTTCGCATCCAAGGATTTTGGTGGTTGCTCATAGAACAGCTATATTTCTGGTTGATGCTCGGTCTGAAAGTTGCGACATCAGTTGTTTATTGAAGATTCAGATGCTGTCAACCATAAAGAATGATGGATTTATTGCACTCTGTCGGGCTAGTTCTGATGGATTCTATTTCTGTGTAGCTTCTAAAAGGTTGTTACTTCTGTGTGATGTGAGGCAAGCCAAGAAGCCACTGCTGCAATGGGTGCACAATCTTGATAATCCACGTTACCTAACTGTTGTTCGATTGTCTGAATTAAGGTCAAATGCCCAAGATGAGAATTATAAGTGGGCATCTGAATCAGGCTCTTGCATTTTGTTGGGATCATTCTGGAATTCAGGATTTGGTCTTTTCATATATGGATCAAACACCATTAGCAGATCTGTTTCTTCTAAAATTTCAAAACTCTGCCGCTCATTCTATGCTTGGGGTCTCCCTACAGAGTTGTCATTATCAGGTCATGGCTGTAATTGCGGATGTTGTGTCCTGAGGGATGACAAGCCCTTGAAAGATTCTCTTCGTAAGTGGATTCATTGGAGGCAGAAAAAGGATGTAGTTGTGGGTTTTTCTATTCTTCCTTTAGACTGTGTTGCTCAATTGCCGAAACCAGAAAATTCTGGTGGATTTTTTCTATTACGGCTGATGTCCTCTGGAAAACTAGAAGCACAGTATTATTCTGCAGCATGGGAACTTCACAGGATTTCAAGTGAGGCACACTTCAAGTCACTATCGTATTCTGACAATAACCTTTTCTCTGATACAAATGATTGTGATTATGACTTGAAAAAGAAATTTCAGTTTCTGAAACTTGATTACCTTGAGGGATATTTGAGAGGTAATCTTGTTGAAATCCTTGTGGAGAAACTACAACAGTTTCACAAGGCTGCCCCAGAAAAAGAAGACCAAAATGAGTGTTCTAAAAATCTGGAAACTGATGGGTCTAATGGATTTATATTATCTAGATATTTTGATGAATTTGAAGACATTAACTTCCCTATTAGCATACATGAGATTGCTTTAAGGGTTATTTGGTCACGGTTACAATTGGCTCTTTCTAGCCAGTCAGAGCTCCCTAGACTTGATGAATTCTTAAGTTTTTCTCATCATATAGCTCAATTTCCGTTTCAGATGCCTTCATTCTGTAACAATAAGTTAGTAAAGAAAATTCAGCCTTCTAATGATCTTTTGGGTTCATTTATTCCGCCTCAGTTTCTGTTGACTCTTTATAAACTTGTCAATGAGAAGCTTAAGACAAAAGTAGATGTTTTATTAGCTGACAATGAAATTAGACTTCAATGTGATAGGATATTGGAAGTAGCTGAAAAGCTCCACCATGGCCATGGTATTTCCCTTTCTGATGATACAGATGAATTAAGTTATGGTGCAGAAAATCTTCAAAGTTTCTCTCTTTATAAACCAGGAGTATTGTTAGAAGAAGTCTCAGCAGAGGATATGACACTGAAAAACTCTGGAGCTGACAATAAGAGATTTACAAACTTTATTGTCAGGAAGCAACTAGACCAAGTCTGCAATGTTGATGCAGAAATGACTGGCCTGGAGCTGCTTGACACAGGGTGCCCGTTAGAGTTGAAGTTTAATAGTAATTCTCTACCTTTTGGGCAAGAGGAGCTTAAACAATTCAAATTGCTGAAGAAACAAGATTTAAATTTCCAGAAAGGATTTATATTGTATCAGGAATTTATTACCAAGGCCAACTTGGTGAATCAAGGCATCTGATGTCATTTATTTTCCTTCATAAAAAAAATTAGCATTTTGAGGTATCACTGCCTTTATTTTAATTTTTAACTAACCTATATGGTGCAATATGCTGGGACATAACTACAGTATGTTTGCGGATTGAAAAGATTTTTGTACAGTTTCTGATTCACAGATGACTTGTGGCTAGTACCTTTACTAATTATGTCAATTAAGACTGGTAATCTGTCATATTTAGAAGGTATTGGCCAGTCAAGGTTTCTTCATCTTTTTGTTATTTATTTTCGTTATTTTCCAGATGTAAAAATGTAAAATTTTGTGTTTACGTGAAAGCTTCGGCAGTCTGTTATTTCACTAAATTTCATTGGTAAGATGATGCTATTATAAATAATGGAGGTTAGATGTAGAACACCAAGAAGTTACTCCACAAGGGATTATATATGTACAATTGACAGTTTCATGAAAATATTCACTTATAAATAGCTATGCCAAGACCTGTTCACGAGTTGTGTTTTTCAGTATCTTTAGTATACAGAACTTGAGTCTAGACATGGTAAATATACGTTTTATAAGGCTGTAATGTCATGTGTTTTTCTTATCTGACCATATGACTAGTGATTCAGTTCATATGATCCATATTGAACAATGATGCAGTGTATTCTTGAGAAGTTGGATGCATTTTAACGGATTTGCAGTCTTGTACATAAACATGGGGTACCTTGTTCCCTCTTCCTGAAAAGACCATCCTGACCATGAAGGATATTATTATTTTTGAGCAGTCAGGAAGGGTTCCTACAGGGGTGTGATTTTTGACTGTTGCATATTTTCATTCTTGCTTCTGAAGCATTTATAGACTGGTTTCATGTTATTATTGAACCTTAATTATGTGCTCTGTTTTATTGAGCAATGATCTGTCACGAGTTGATCAGAGGATGTCAGTGAGACTAACTGAAGATTGAATATCTGTTATAGGAGTGTAGAATTGGGCTAAAACCTGTATTTTCAGCATCGTGTACCCTTTGCACTGAGATCAGAGGTCCTTTCTTCTGTTTACCTCTCTATGATCCAAGTGCCAATATGGAGGGGATGGTGAAGACTTGGGCTTCTGAGGAGCATCATGTAGATTTAGATGTTCCTTTCAGGAAATCTGTGAAGTGAGTTGATCTGAACTTATTATCTTTAATGAGTCAATTTAACTATTTTAGAAAAATTAGTGGGATCAGTTCTGGCAACTCTTAGTAAGATCATGTAATGTTTTGCTTCAATATATATACAGTTCTGGCTACGAAGTAGAGAAAGTAAGCTTGATATAGCCATCCAGATTTAGTTGTTTTGTTACTTAAGAAACAGGTGCCTGGTTATGTACACTAGCAAATTTGGCAAGGACGTGAGGTATGGGATTACAATACTTTTGATTGCCATATCCTCTTATGAATTAGTCAATTCATGGTCTAATGTAATGGTTACTCATATTCAGTAGTCTTGTTCCTAACTTCTAGACCAAGAGACCGTCCAAAGGATAAAATTTCTCCATATGCTGGCTCTTAGTCTAACAGTCTGTGTAATATATCTACAACTTGACTGTGATCATCATTCATCAGAGCAAGGGAGAGCCAAGGATGTAAACCTGCTGCCAGGCCAGTCATAAGTGCTTCAGTAACCTAGTGTCTGTGCCCTTGGCCAGGTTATTTATTGCATGTTAACTCTTTGGGATGAGGTCTGGTGGTCTGCCCAATCATATAGTGATTTCTCTGACTAATTTCATGTCGAATTACATTGCATTACCGTCTTTTAATGGCATTAGCCCTTATTGTGGATCCCTTTGTTCTCCACTTTAGGCAACTGTTATCTGAACTGTATAAATATTCTAGGAAATTGGAACTAAAATCAGAAGGAAGTGATGTGGGTAATAATTGTCATCATATCCCTGTTCTATTTACACCTACTGGTCCTTAAGTATACTAGTCATGAATGCATTCTGTGTTTTATTGAAAAATGGACTCGTAGCAGTTTCTAATCTGATGGAAATTCCTGTTAATGTTTTCTTCCCTTTCTCTCAAGTGTGTATAATGGTCAGAGAATTTTGTAAGTGATTTGACTTTTCCTCTTTCTGTTCATTTTGATTGGGTCAATCTTTTAGTCACATCTCCGCTTTGTGGTTATAAAAATATTTGATAAATTTTGTCCTGTCTCACCTCCCAGAGTCACTGTTGTAACCATCAGATGCATACTGGAGAGACCCACTATGTCTCGCATCGCATGGCATGGTAACTTCGATTGGAATGGAATTTCATGTGCTGGGTTTGGTTGGTTGCCCAGAAGGGAAGGTGCTTTTGGTACTGTTACACTGGCCATAATGATGCTTTGAAACAGTCTGGTTACATTGAACTGCTTTTACATTTATACCCAAGTTGCAATGGAGGGCTAAAAGGACATACCAACTTGATGCATTTCTATCCTGTTATGCAAACGAGTTTTAGAGGTATTCTTTCATTTTGTTTAAATTTCTTACGTTCTGCTCTGTTTTATCTGAGTTGAAATCTTGGTTCATCTTCTACATCATGCTGGATACTTCTTGGATTCATCACATCTTATTCAAGTCAGCATAGATATCCAGAGCTTCTTTTCTATATTTAGAATTCCAAAGAGAGGACCAATTCAGTTTCTTGAAGAGATCTTATTTGCTAGAACTAATTGTGGTGCATCACTTCTTTTTGCTTCCCATAGTGGCGGGAACAGTTATACGAAATTTTGGCCTTGAATGGACAACGGATGGTTAAACATTATTATGTGGATTCTTTGTACCTTCCAACTAAGTGTATGAATTGTGAAATAATGAAAACTGGAAAAAAGAGCTTCAAATGTTTGTTGATTATCTTACTTGGCTCATAATTTCTATTGTCATTCAGTTTCTGTAGGCTTTGCAATAGGTGATCTAGTTGGACCTGTCATTATTCCATGTAGACCTGTCATGCCTCTACACGTGGTTGAAATGGATACGTGATTCTTTTGCAACTGTTGTGGAACCTTGTTTATAAAAAAATTGTGTCAGCAAGGGTTGCAGTTCTCATTCTTCAAGGTTTTCCTCATCTCGTTAGTAAATATATCTTTTACACAGCTGGATTGGCTTCTCCAAATTGTTCAGAAAGGTCTTGTTACAGGCTCTAATTATCATTTTGTTGCCCAAACCATCAAGTGGTAAATAGCCTTCGCGTGAGCATCTGCTTTCGCTTTACAGTTGTGCAATAGAGTACATTTGTATGGTAAAGTGTTGACAGTATCTTACCAATGAAAAAGAAGAATGAAAAACTTAAAAGAAATTTTCGTAAGTTGTTCATGACAATCTGATGGGAGCAGAGATATCTAACTAGCTTTCTTTTCTTGACTTCTATGACTTCAAACATTTGAACTATTTAAAAGCCAATATTATGGGCCATTTCTGCATGGTGTGCCTCCAATATTCATCCAAATTAGGCAGAGTGCTAGGTGGCTCTACAGGTATTGTAACCTGCTGTTCTTGAAGCATAGTTGGATTCATCTTTGTTTGTGAAACTTTTTCCCCATCCACAAATTCGAAATGTTCTTTCTATTCTGCACTTCTCTGTAGCTTCTTCCTCAAGCTGGGAGCAGTAGGCATCAAATGTCTCAACACTGACATGCAGCTTGAAATCTATGGAAACCAGGAACTTCATTTCCAGTTTGTTGATTTCTGAAGTTGTTACTCCACCGACCTTAGCATAATAGGCATTGTTGTAGCACCTGAAAAAGTTCATCTGATGTTTGTAACATATTTATAGATTATGCAACATACTGGTGATGAGGAGGAAAGTGAACTCTTTAAGCCAATGAACTGCAATCAATAGTTTTTATTTGCTTGTACCTTTTTCAGAACAATTGAATAGGGATTTTGAAGAGGTTCTTGATGAAAAATGATCCTTTTAATCGCATTGAGAAGCAAAAGCAGTTTTGAAAAGCTTCTTCAAGATTGCTTAAATAATTTCACTATTTTTCTGGGCTAAAATTGGAATGAAAAACCAAGACAGAACACCTTTAAAACAGTAGAAGATTTGTTGAAGCAACCAAAAACAGGCCCCCCCCAGACAACAAAGCTTGAAAGCACAGAAAATTGAGGCCCTCATATTCTGATTGACTGTAACCCTGACTCTGTTGCCAAAGATGAGTGAACATTTTGTCTTATAGAAAATGTTATGACAGGCACATCAAACACAAATTTTATCAGAAGAATATAAGTTTATGCTTACTCATCCTCGACAAATTTGACAGCCAACATAAAGCTTGTGATCAGAAGCCGATGAACATTTAGGGAGGTAAGATGAATATCCTTCTGATGAAGAAACCTCTCCAGGTATATGTATGCAACAACAAAGCAAGAAGGGCTGCAGTTTGAGTACTTGAAGATTCTCTCGATGTACTGCCTGATGCTCAATGCTGGTGCTCTTGAGCCATGGAAAACTGTAATGGCCTCTTTCTGACTTGATGCCTTCAATCTCTTTTCATTCTTCTGAATGCATTTCTCAAGTGCAGAAGACAGAATAGCCAGAATCCGGGGTGGTCCTGATGCTCCATTGCTGTCATATTCCTCCAGGACTCCGATACTCGAGCCAGTTCTCGAGCCTATGGACTTGCGGTTCAGTACCTGTGCTCCCATATCTAGTCAGATCTGCAATGGATGACATTAAGGTATCAACAACTTGAATATTTCTGTTGAAGCTTGAGCATAACCAGGAACTGTGGTGCATTTTGAAAGTTGATTAAAAGTCAATTCATGTAATGACAACACATGAAATCTTGATGAGAAACACATGATTAGTTTTAGCACCTTTTCTGCTTGCTTTCCTCTTGGTCAAAAAACTTTTTGGCAACTCCAGACAATTGGTTCCTTCTACATAGTCCAGATATCTAATTCT
Organism: Apocynum venetum; assembly: GCA_019593545.1. Lineage (NCBI taxonomy): Eukaryota > Viridiplantae > Streptophyta > Magnoliopsida > Gentianales > Apocynaceae > Apocynum > Apocynum venetum. Next base: position 4,013,133 of record SRSM01000149.1, read on the forward strand.
CTTGAAAGTGGGAAATGATGATGCCATTGCAACATCATAGTTTGTTCCTTTTAGCTGAACAAAAGGACTTCAAACTACAGAAAGTTGTCCCCAGCGACATCATTTCCCATCTAAAGTAGTCTTTTCTTGCAGTTCAAGATGTAAAGTTGCAAGTTATATATACTAAACCAATTTTAAAAGTATAAATACCTTTTAAGAGTCGCTAATCAATCGTATTTACCAAGATTAAAATGGTAAATGCCTTTAAGATTACATTTACCTCCCCCAATTTTACTGGGAGGATTCTTTTAGAGCATCTTGATGCATCTTCTCTATAGTTTAATTAATTTCCCTTGAATATCTTATAACTTTTTGCTGTCAAAAATGGACAAAAAGAAAAACAAAGAGCATCTTATTATGATTCTCGTGCTGTCTTCAATCATTACAGGCCATAGACTTAAGAAGAAGAAATGGCTGTCAAGATGCATGCCACCAACCCTAAACCATACTGCAATATTTCCACAATTAATTATACATTTTCTATCAAGATATCAGATATGCAATTGATAATTTATCATCTAAATCTCTAGGTAGATAATAATATATATATATTTTTAAAATTCAAACATCCATAATAGATGGAAAAGAAACAGATATTGATAAACCAGGGGAAAAAGAAAAAGATGAAGATCTTCACTAAAAAGTGTAAAGAAAACTCACATAACAATCAAGAAACACTAGCCACAGAGATAGGATAATCTGGAATATATAAACAACTACCAAATTCAACATCAGAATGAACTGTGTGTAGGGAAAATGACTTACTGTTTCTTTGGAAGCAACTTAGAGATTTGCTACCTCTGAGAAATTATCATCACAATTGAGAAAGAAATAACTGCCCCAAAACTGAGCAAACATATGATCAGATTTGCATGGTCTCCTCCTGTTTTCTCCTCCCTATACTTATACTTTTCCCTTGACCCTGAGCATAGGGAATCATTTAAACAAAATTTAATTCTATATCTCCATGCCCTAGTGGTAACCTAACCTAAAGGCTACAGGGATCATCACAAGTAGCTTAGCTCTCTGGCTTGGAACCCACTATATAAATATTATTTTTAAAATGCGTTCAATCTTACTGCTATTATTGCTTGATATTTTCTAGTATTTCTGGAAAGTATTGGCTATCTTTTTCCTTAAAAAAGAAGAAATCTAGTTAAAAACTTATCTTAAATTTGTCAAGGAGATGATATTGTCGGATTTCAACTTCAGAAAAGCTGAAGAGGACAACAAATATTGAAAAATCTGGTACTCTTTTCACCTTCGTGCCTTTATGCGAATGCTCCAGTGGTTATTCCGTAAAGGTAATGTGATCCACGTTAGCCGAAAGTCTAACCGCCCCTTCCACAACAAAACACCAGACCAAAAAAAACAAAAAAGGGAAAAGGAAAAAGAATGAGCCAATAATTTTTAATAATTGAGGATTTAACTCGTGATATAAAAATTAAATATTGAATTTTAATAATTTAAAGCTGTATTCGTATACGTGTGCATATATATATATATATATTTAAGGACTATTTTTTTCCAGTTAATATGATGAAATTTATTAAAAATGATAATTTTTATTTTTTTTAAAAGAAAGAATTACTAGTTAGAAGAGAATCTCTTCATAATGACAGAGTTGAATATGTTGTGGAATAAGATACAAAATATCCATATATGCCTTACACTTTCTGTGGAAAAGTTTATGCTCTTCTCTTGATTTACTCAAAGGTATGTTTAGACAATCTTGGCAAAAAAAAAAAAATCAAGAAGGATCCCCAAAAAATCCTTTGTACTTTGAGGATATAACACAAAAATTCCAGATATGTAATTACTAAAGCTTGTGTCACAATCAGAATGCCCGTGACAAACCCAAGAAATTATTCCCTATCAGTAGCAACAGACAACACTTGGGATTTGTTTCTTCTCTTTTGGCCTCTATTTGTTAGGTTCAGTCCCTGTGATCAATCTCTGCCAATCACAATGGTATGCCAATCCCTCCAGATTCTCGATCATAGATTTTGCAACATCTATTACGTTACCCTTTTTTTTTTTTTCGGAAAAAAAGATATGAGGAAGACTCTTGTTTTGGATAAGATTGGGTTAAATAAATTATTCAGAAAAATGAAAGAATAAAAGAAATTCTGCCTTAAATAAAATGGCATAAGAATAGCCATAGAAAATTCGAACTGATCTATAGTAGCACCAGATTTTTTTTATTATTTTAAACACATTATAATTTTAAAAAGTACAACTCAACTTATAAATTTTAAAATTATAAACGATATCACTTTATCAATTAAAAGACACAAGTTAGAAGTAAAAATATATTAACTGTAATTTCTTTTTTTTGATAAGTTAGTAAATGAAATCTTTATATCTTAAATAGTTTGAGAATCCTAAATAAAAATACGATGCTCGATCATAATTTAATTCCAAAGTGTAAGTTATGGGATTCTTGTAGTTATTATCATATTTGTTTTTTTTTTAAAAATAATCATGTTTATAATCATGTTTGTCTTGTTAAAGCTTCTAAAAATTGCACAAGTATTGGTACACCGAGCGAAAAAGTACAAAAAAAAAAAAAAAGAGATAGAATTAAGGGAAACTAATTCTATTTGTAGTAATCATTACCTCCTTCAAAGTGTTTATTGCTTTTCCTCATGCACTAAAATAAAGCTTGTACAATTGCAATAGTAAAATAATTCCAAAGAATCATTCAAAATTTATTCTCTTTTCCTGTTCAAAAATCACTGAAAATCACTATACCAACATCTTTTAACCACACTATAGAGTCAAAACTCACAAAATCAGTACATTGGGCACTTTGAATCATCTTAAAGTTTTAGGTAAGTAAGATATACCATTATGAGGGTAAACGAAAAGAAAAGAATGGTGTATGTGTTAGGTAAGTATTGGAATATCTTAATTTGTTAGCATTGCTTTTACTCCTTCCTTCATAATTTTTCTTGATAAAAAATACTTAATCATTACTTTTATCGTTTACATTCATTACTTGTAGGTCAAAGTTGATTTTTTTTTTGTTAAAAATAAACTAAACTTGAATATGAAAAAGATTATACAAAAAATGATTACTAAGGGTCAAAGTTGATGCTTGATGTGGAAAACGATTTTATTTGTCTCAGCGCTATAAATAAGGGATTTATCAGAAAAAAAAGGAAAAATAAAAAGAAAGGTGCTTTTGACAATCTTTATACATATTGTTTAGGACTATCCATCGACTTGAGTTGATTCTAGTTTAATTTGAAAATATTCAAGGTCAATTTAAAATAAAATGTAAACATGCTGAGTTTAGGTTTAAAATTTAAACTCGAATTTAAAATGAGTTGTGTATGAACTCAACTTGTTATAAGTTGAGAATTTAATCAAAATAATCCTACTTTTTATACTTTGATCCATAATAACCTGAATTACTAACATTGTATCAAAATAATACCCAATGCATTTGAGAAAAATATCGAAAGATTTTTCTCTTACAATATGTTTAGCAGTCACGTTGCAGTATAAATTTTCTCTTACGATGCATTTTTTATAAAATTTTATATATTTATGTTTCTTTTATATTTTTCTTTTTAAAATTTTTTTCTTATAAGTCGAAAAAAAAATGTAGTAGATGTGATTATGAATCAGGTCCATGCAGACTAAGATGCGATCTTTTCTTCTTTTTTTAATTTTTCTTTTTTTTAATGAAATAGTTAGTCAATTTCTCTATAAAAAAAGGTTATACACCTAAAAAATATTAATAATTGTTATTTATTATATAAATTTTGGAATAAAAATTTAAAAATATATTTTTACACTAATATTGAAATTGTTGTAAAATTGAAAAACAAATTGTAAATAAATATTTTAATTATTAATGTATAAATAAAAATAAATATAAAATTAATGTATTTCTATTTCATTCCCAAATATGCCTAATTCGGTTCCCCATTACATTAATTTGAAATAAATTAATCTTATATTATATTTTCATTTCGTCATTTACCTTAAGTTTTTTATATTAAAGCCAATTGTGGCCTTTTATTAATAAACTAATTAGACAAAAATCTTAGTTTTTTGTTTATTATATTAAAAATTACAAATATAAAAACTTAATAAAAATTACACAATTAGTAATTTTTGTTTATTATATTAAATATATTTTTAGATTAAAAAATTAAGAAATAAATAAAATGAAATGCAATATAAAAGTAATATATTTCAAATAAAAAATATTAAAACTAATTCAACGATGACTTGTACAATCATGACAACCAAATGCACCACAACCACCATATTTAGATGTCGCTCGCAAGTGAGATGGATTTTGCAAATCCATCGTTCTATATCTATGGGCTCCATCTTGAATAATATTTGGTTCATCCAATAGGAATAACTGCGTAGATACTAGTGTAACACCTGCAACTGCAGAACCCAACTGTGAAAAAAGTCCAAATCCACTAGTAGGGTTATGTGACTAAAAAAAATAGCAAATCCTCTAGTAGGGTTTTGTAAAGATTGAGTGGCTGCAGATTGCGAAAGACCATAGGGAGTAATAGAATAACTATAGCTACAGAAAGTGAATAAAAGATAATAAAGATATAAAACAGTCTTATTAAGTGTTACATAAATTTACAATTTTTTATTAGGGCCAAATATGAAATACTTAAAAAGCGAGATTCAAAGAAAATACATGGGGTAGATAGGATCTTTGAAAATTCAAATATTGATAAAATAGAAAATCAAGATGGGACGCACTCTCCTTAATAGAAATGTGACAGTCGATAAGCATTGTATGATGGTCTAGCCTCAAACCCCATTGAAAATAGCTCTATTTGGGAAGTATATAGTGATGATGACCCAACGTCACTAAAACAGTCAGTTGCGGGCCGTACATTTGTGGATGACACATGTGTAGAACGACTCCAATGCAGAGTACGACTAGATATTCGAGGATCTGAAAAAGGTCTAACTCTAATATCTGCAATATAATGTGTCAACTGGGGAGTTTGTAGTGACGATAGACCAACATTACTATAACGTGCATTTGGATGCCGCCTATCTGTAGAGGTTCTGTTAGGGGTATGCTGTGAGAAAGGCCCAACATCACTATATCGAGCTACTGAAGGTCATCTGTCCGGTGATGGTCTATCTGCACTACGTCTCCGATCTCTAATGCTAGTGGTTTGCATGGGTTGAACAACATTGTTCTAGTAAGGACGACATTGCAAAAATGAATGGCATCCAAACCTCCTGAATCTGCCTCGAAAAATTTCTTTCAATTTTTTTTAATGCATTTGCAAGCGATCCTTTGCATTACAATTCTCCTTTAACACATCATTGATCTCCCAATATGATTAGTGCATCACCAACAACTGCAAAAAATATAGAAAGACAAAAATTAGTTACGATAAATATTTAATGTTCACTAATTAACTAGTTACAAGCACAAACCAAGTCCTCTGCTACGACTATGTGTCCCTCAAATTCAGTCGGATTAGTAGTGGGATGAATGGCTCTGAGTGGCCCTATATAATGTCTATTGTACCAATTAATGTAATCAGGAAATGATCGATGCACATTTTTTATTGGATAGCTGGCCACAACATAAATTTCTCTTTCATTCCACGTGACAACGTTGTTTAAATGCTTTTGTCTCCAATTTTGACTAGATATAGCATGGGCTTCTTGGTACAGGGTTGAACTAGTGTTAGGATGTTGGGGTATCATCTGAAACTCGTGGAACTGTCGATGCACACGATTTAGAAGGTGCATCTCAACAATATAAAATAATATCAATTGAGCCTTGACTTTCCAAATATGTTGACCAGCACGACAAAAATCTAGTAGAGACTCTAGAACCTGCAAATACGGTGTCCACATAAATTGTAAATTTATAAAAATACTAATATTAGTATCAATTAAAATGTAAACAATACACGTATTTAAATAAAGTAAATTCACATGATAATAATCTAAGCCATCTAAAGAGTCTCTATATCATCGTAATACATTGACAGTAGGAATAACATGTGATAACTCAGTATGTCATCGAGCTGTGAGTGACGCACCATCTACAATATGTGGGCCATCTATATTGCCCCTAAACTGTGGCCGCATTGTGGGAAATCTTTCCCAAGCCTATATCTACATAAGAGGAAATAAAAGAAATAATAAGTATTGTAAAAAAGATAAATATATTAGATATTATACAAAATATCAAATTAGAAGAAAAAAAACCTATAGTAATAGCACGGGATGACCTATCTATAGTGGTTCTTTTTGAGGCGTGACATAAATTACGATACAAATATGCCAAAACAGCACTACCCCAACTGTACTCAAATGCCTGTCGAAAGTCCTAAAATAATTCTAGTAAGTAGAGTGAGACCAATCTAGTTGACTTATCCGCAAACAATAAACACTAAGTAGCTGAAGCAAACGCATACGTGCACGCTGCTAGAAAACAATATCTTCATAATTCAATGGGATAAATGTCGCTGCCTCATCCACGAATGCACTGAACCTCCGTCTATTGCCCTTAAATGCATATGTCTTTGGTGTGATACTAATCAATTCTTGACATATCTCTTACCATTCTGAAATCGTTCGGCTTGGAATAAATCTGGTCACAGGAACATCTAAGTCTTGTAATGTAATGCCTACCACGTCAAAAGGTAGCCAGAATATATGGGCCTCTTGTTTCCATTACTTAACTAGTGTTGTGATCAATGTACGATTGTATTTTGGTTGTCTTACAAGACTAATTTAATTTGTTTTTAATTAAAATTATTAATTGTTTTTGAGAAAAATGGGAAAAAAAAAATTTAATCAAGTTGGGTAATATTGGACAAATTTTAATGACTTTATTTTGGACCAAACTTCACTGACAAGCACGGTTAAACCCTTAATATTTTTAAACTCGTTTGAGGGTAGTCTTTTGGTAGCTCTTTTTGTTGTTTATTTGCTAAATTGCTATGTGAGTCAGATGGGCTTTTGGGCCTTACACAGAAAATAATATTATTTCTCTCACATTTGATCACATTTAGTATATATTTTTAATTAAATTTCACTCTTCGTTTATTTATTAATTATATTTTGTTATAGATTTATTTTATGCCATATTTATTTTGAATATGTTTGGCAATTTATTTTGTTAAACTTGTCCATGTGATGTGAAGACAATAAATCATTCGAAGTTTTATCATATGAAGAAAAGGGAAAATGAGACATGAAATATTCATTTACGCATGCTGAAAAACCTAAGAGGGGGGTGAATTAGGTTTTTATTCGATTTTTCAACCTAATTCAATAAAACACCTCTTTGACAACAAATATCAAACACTTGGTGTGCTAGTTGTGTGAGAAATAATGTGTTCACGTAAACTGCAGAAATTTGAGCAATGAACACAATGATTTATAGTGGTTCGATTTATCCAACAAAACCTAATCCACTACCTTGAGTTACCTACTCAAGGATTTATCAAATCCCTTCACTAATCAAATAAATGAGATTACAAAAGAGGTTCACCCAATTCACCTTAGGGTTTTACAAATAACCTCTCAACCAATCAAGGCTCACTCAACCCTTGAGTTTTACAACACAACCTTGATTATACAATAATCCCACCACTCTCCTTAGTGAAACCTAACACAACAATTCAATTCAAGGTTCACCCAAAGGTTTTACAAACAAACCTTGAATACAAAACAACATACACAAGGCTCACCCTAACACTTAGGGTTTTATGCTACTTGCAACCTTGAACCAATTACAATCAATAATAATAAGAGAGAGTTTGATAGATATCACCTTAATGTGAAGATATATCAATTTGAATCACAATTACCTCTTTGAGTAATGGCTTGTCAAGATTGCTCAAAATTCACCTTTGAATGTAAAAACCCTTCTTGAATGATTTTAACAAGATTGATGTTTAGAAAGGGTTTTGGAATATTTCTAAGATGTTATAGGATCAAGATATACAATGTTTTTGCTCAAAAAATCTTCTTAGAAAGAATTCCAAAGGTTTTGGTATTTAAAGGTTTGTTCCCAACGGTAAAAAATAAAGCTGTTGGAAACCCACTCAGGAAGTGCGGTCGACCGCAAATTAGATTTGATCGTCCGCACCATCATCCTCAAGCTCACTGGACAACCACCGGATGATGATTTTTCATCCTCCGGTCGACCGGACTTCACTTGCGGTCGACCTCACTTCACCTGCGGTCGACTTCATGGTCGTCCACAGGTTGGTAGATGAACAAATTTGACAGCACATGCATTCACAAGATAAACTAACTTATGGACGATACATGTACCACTTTAGGTCGACTGAAACATGTTCATTTGTGTATCAACAATACTCTAACACACAAATGATGATTTCAATCAATCATATAAGTTATGGTATCAATCCAACAAGAGTTTATGAACCATATAAGTTTTGAAATCAAGATGCATGGTTTTCGAAATACCAAAACATATTTTAACATAAAAAACATTTTGAAATAACGTTTTAAGTTCATAGAGCAACCTTTAGAAACCATTACTCAATTAGAGGTAGAACTAGAGATATCAAAATATATAACTCTAAGACTATACCTCTAGTTCCTATCTAATCCAATAAAAGCTAGTCTTCAAATCTTGATAGTCTTGACTTGTATACTTCCTTGAAGACTTGAAATCTTGTTGTTGCATGGATTAGATCATGAATCCAAAAACTCTATCACTTGTACAAATAAGACATTAGTCCTCATCAATGTTTGTCATTAATCAAAATTAAGACATTAAAAGCTTTAGGGCTTTCACATGCATTAAAGTATTAGAGATAAAGTCTTATAAGCATGGCTTACAAAAATGGCCTTGAATATGAAAAAATGGTGATATTCTTTTTTTATTAAATTATGACAAGTCATCTTAGAGAGATCTAACTATCCTTAATAAGGGTAATAAGATTCACAAGGGTTAGACACGAAATTGAGAGGGTTGATAGAGCATATCATGGTGAATAACTTTTTGAAGCAATATTCTAAAAAACCTTGTTGAGAGATAACCAATACCAAGTTTACCTACTTCATGAAAGATTGATCGTGAAAACTTGGGTGATTACTATTCTTCTCACCTATACATTTGTGGAAGTCCTTTTACTAGGTAAAGGGCAATATATGGTATGCTCAATCGCGCTGACATATTGAATAGATATTGGTGCTGCCAACTCTAGTGCTGATTACAACTCATGATCGAGTTGTAATTAAAGTGTGTTGTTCAAGTTGATAGATTGGTGTGGAACTGTACTGTTGAAGGTTGACTGAGAATCAACTGAAAATGTTAGATTTAACTCATGTTGAGTTAAAACTGGATTAACTAGTGTTGTACAAGGAAGTTGATATGACGTATTCATTTGTATGTTACTAGAAACTTGTCATTTTTACTACTTTATAGTTTACTATTTTTAATTTTAACACGCTATCCACTTATAATTGAGGATAAACTAACTAAACGTAATCTAACATATTTTACTTATTGTATAATCTTATCAATTATTTTGAATATAATTTAATTCAAATCAAATGTCAAAGATAAAACTATGAAATTCACTCAAATTGGACATTTGTGTTCCCTAATATAATTATATGATTTCATTCTCATAACATATGAGTCTCACTATTAACTAGTGACAAGATCAAGTGAATGAATTTCAAATCTATAGTTTGGAAATAAGTTTTTGTAAGCAATAGCTATTGCATCGTTGTAATAATATTAAACTTTTTTTTCCTGTTGCATATTAAATGTTTTGATTTGGTGAAATATTATGGGTAGCCTTTTACCATAAATAATTTACCACAAAATTCTTATAATAAATGTTACTCTCTTCGTTCAAAATTGAAAATTCATATTTCTATTTTAGTTTGTCCAGAGTTGAATTCAACTTTCATTAAATAAACATATTTTTTATTTAAAATTTCATTAATAACCTATTTAATTTAAGAGATTTATATTTCACTAACTGGTGATCTCTACAACTCATCAATTTAATTTAAGATATTTATATTCAACTAATTCATGAGCCTCACAATTTATTATATTAATGCCAAGAATAATTTAGTAAGTTAATTAAAGTAATTGATTTTTATTAATTTTTAATCAAAATAAAAAATGTACATTTAATTCTGGATGGAGGGAGTATTAATTGTCGTGTCGCTTATGTATTATTAAGATATAAATTCCTTAATTGAAGAATATTATTTGTGAAATTTAAATGAAAATATATTCATCTTTTTTTAAAATATTTTTTTATATCTAAAAGTAAAAATATAGAGATTTCATTTCAATGAAGTCATTGGTATGATAATTTAATATCTACTAACTTTCCTTTTTTTTTTGAATGAGCATATGTTATTTTTTTTTCAACATTCAATTTTAAATGAAAACGTATATGAATTTCATACGAAAGACAAAGTGAAATTAACCCAAAAAATTCAATTCAACTACAGATACATACCTTTTCAATAAATCAGTATAGTGTCAAAAAGAAAAAGTAAAGAAAGAAAAATAATAAGAAGAAAAAGAGATAAAAAAAAAACTGGTACATGTTTATATCTGGACTAGGCCGCCTGGTATCTGGTGGGCAATTAAAAGAGCTACCTACTTACAGAAAGAGCAGTCCAAGTTTTACTACTCTTTTATTGTTGGCCCAGAAGTTTTTCAATACAGCTATATAGTAATTATCCAAAAAAAAAAAAAACAAATAAATACAGCTATGTACGATGTCAAATGGTTTTTAGGCCCCATGGTTAAATACTGGTCGGGAAATTAGTCAATTTAATCGAATAATTGAGGTTTTACAAGAAGAGTCCCTCATTAAATAGGTCAATTTCATGTAAGAACCAATGATTACAAGTAAGGGCCGTTCCCAACATGATAGAATTTTTATGTCTACGGATTTTCATAGATTTTTTTTGGATTTTAATAAAATTTTATAGAATTTAGTAAATTTAATAGACTTACATGGAATTTTATGTCATAGATTTTGATGGAATTTGATAAATTTTTATTGGAGTTTTTGTAATAAAATAGATAGACAAAACTTTTACCTAAAAAAAGAAAATATATAGATAAATCAATATATGTCTAAAATCAACTTAATCATTCATCAATTATTGAATGGACTTCTTGAATGATATTCTATTCACTTTAGATTTTATACTTTTTGGTATGCATTGCTAGAAATATGTATTTATGCTATTACATGCATTTTTACATATGAAATTTTGAATGGAGCTTTTCTACTCCATGTCATAGTTTTATTGCTAATAGAGTTTGAAAAATAAATTAAAGGGGAAACAAAGAACAAATTGTTTAGAATTTGTTTTTGTGTGGAATTTGGTGAATTTTCATTAGAGTTTTTATAATAAAATAAATAGAATAATTTGTACATAAAAAATAACATATATACAAATCAATATATATGTACAAAATTTATGTTGTGAGAGAGGAGGAGCATAAGGTGACAACCAAGTTGAAAAAAATACATGATATTATGTATATAAATATATATATTATTGATAATAAATAGACGAATTCCATGAAATTCTAAAGAGTCATTGTCAGATTTGTGGAAGAATTGTTTCTTCATATATTTTACTTTAAATTCCACCAAATTTCTTCAAATTACATGAAAAATAGAATTTCATTAAAATTCATGATTTTTTGAGGACATTGAAATTTTATGGAATCAATTAAATTTCATATTGAGGACCTTCGATTTTAATAGATTCTATAAAATTCTAAATTAATGATATGTGGAATGTCATGAAATTTTAAATTCTATTAAATTTCATAATGAGGACACTTCCTTAAGGGTGTTTATTGTACATATGGTGTCTTGTAATATCCCATTGGATTAAGGTATAATAATTATGCTTGACACGATCAACCTGAATACTACTAGATTAATAAAGTGATTATTAACGCAACTAGATAATAGCATACCACTGTGCGGCTAACCTCATAATCCAAATTGACTATTATACTTTTAAATACAAGGTAACCATGTATCTAAATAGAAACTCTTAAAAGAAGCCCGAAAGACTTTGATTCGATTTCGATAAATTATAGTCTTGCACATTCGTTATTGAAACTACGTGGCTTTTATCCCTTCTTTTCTCGTAGAGTTTATTTAAGTAACTATCTACTTAAGCATTAGAGTGGTCAAAGGAGAAAATCCCCAACTTCCGTTCAAATTCTAGCCTTTCTTGCAAAGTGAAGGATTTTGCCACAATAGATCTCATTCGACTGTTAAATAAAGTAAATGTCTATTGCAAATATATATACTCAACACTAATATATATATATATATATATATATATATATTATAAAGTTCTTCCACCGCTTCATAATTTTAAAGAGATTTCTCACTATATTTTTTAAATATTTTTTATTATTTTTTAGAAGTCAAGCCACTCTTTTTTACTTAGTTACTCTTTTCAAATATTTATTATCCCACTTGTTTTTTACTTCTCTCTCTCTCTCTATATATATATGATTCATAATATAAGAATTTTGAGTATATTTCCAATGATTAAATTATAAATATTCAAGTTTGGTGATGTTTAATAAATTTTATATATTCATAAGAACTATACATATTTTGAAATAAGAAATTTTAATTAAATATTCTATTAAAAAATCATATAGGGATTAATTCAAGTTAATCTATTGATATATAAATTATATTTATAATAGAAATTGCTCAAAATTTTTAAAAAGCAATTTGATTAAATACATTTTATGTATGCCATAATGCTTACACATATTTTGAACTAGAAATGCCATAATTATTAAGTACTCGATAAAAAAAAAGTTTCAATATTCGTTAAAAAACAACTTTCATACATTACATGAGTATGAGATTAAATTAAAGGGGACATAAATAAAGCTTTTCTCATAATTATTTTTTATAATTATTATATAGATTATATATTATAATATTTTTTAAAAATCTAATTGCTACAAAACTAGATTAAACAAGACATAATTTATTTTTTATTCTCTCAATTATTATTTTCAGAATAATTTTTATATATAATATATATTACTTTATCCATCCGAAATTGTACGTACACATTTTTATTTTGGAATGTGTAGAATTGAATGTCCACTTTCTTAAATAAATATATTTATCATCTAAAATTCAACTGACAATTATTCTTAATTTAAAGAGATTTACATCTCACTAATTTATAATTTCACACTACCGAAATTAATAACAAAGATAGTATAATAATTTTATTAAAGTTAAAAACATTTCTTAAATTTTAGATTAATACAAATGTTAACATTCAAATTCGGACGGATGAAGTGTAATTTTATTCTAAAAATTATATAATTTTAATTCTATGTTAATTATATATATAATATTTTATTTATATATCAAACCCCTTAAAAATAAAATTCTTGCGCATCAAACATGTGAATAACTATCTAAAAATTAGCTATCATATTTGTACATCATTTTCATAAATTAAGATTTATTTTTATTGCTCAAAATGAAAAATTGATTCTCATATAAATGAATTTTTATTCTAAAATAGACAAAATTATATTTCAATATTTGTTAAAAAACCAACTTTGAAACATTACATGAATATAAAACTAAGTTGAAAGAAAGCTAATTTATTTTATTATAAAAATTATATAATTTTAGTTATATGACAATTATGACTATAATATTTTATATATATATATATCAAACTCATTAAAAAAAAAAAATTCCTGTGCATTGCACGAGTGAAAATACTAGTAGATGACTATATAATTACTTAATACAACCTAATATACTTATTACGAGTAATATATTTTACATATTTGTTTGTTGTATATACATTATGGACTTGTTTTCATTTAATAATGCAACGGAAAGTTGTTATAGTTTCGTCAGCTAATTGATTGGACAATTAATTCTAATTGTACGTAATCACCCTTTATAATTGCCTGCCTAGAGAGGTCACAAATTAAGGTATATACTTCCCCAGACCCAAATTTAAAATTTTTTTCCCTTTAATTATCTCAATTTGAGGCATTTACATATTGAGTCTTGACTAATTTCTCTTTGATGCATTGCCCTGTGATTTGATCAATGTGTATACACAGAAACCACCAAAATCATAACATCTATTTCATTGGGCAATTCATTTTGTAGATGTTCTAGTATATCTTTCTAATTTCTTTAGCAAAAATTAATTGTATTTTCAGCTTGTTCTGGGCAAGAATTGAAGATGTTATCAATCTGTATTTCCCATATCGTTTTATTATTCATCATAGCTATGCAAATCCCAGTGTTAATGATGGCTGCAGACAACCATGACATAGGTGTTTGCTATGGACGGCTAGGAAACGATCTCCCTTCCCCTGCAGATGTTGTTGCTCTTTATAAGCAATATGGCATTGGCAGAATGAGGCTTTTCGACCCAAATCCTTCAGTTTTAGAAGCACTAAAGGGCAGCAACATTGAGGTATCACTCAATATCCGGAATGAGGATATACACCACATATCATCTAGCCAAGATGCAGCAATTTCATGGTTTGCAACAAATATGCAATCATACATACCTGATGTTAATTTCATATTTCTTGTTGTTGGCAATGAAGTCATTCCGGGAGAATATGCATCCAGTATTGCACTAGCAATGCAAAATTTACTCTCTGTTCTAAGAACTCATAATCTAGCAGATATAAGAGTGACAACCGCAGTGAGCCTAGATATGTTACAGAACACATATCCACCTTCTGCTAGTGAATTTAGACCCGAGGCACGTGGTCCTCTTGTCGATATTCTCAAAGTTCTATCAGGGCAAGGTGCAGCTATGCTGATGGTCAATTTGTATCCTTACTTTGCTTATGCAAAAGATCCAGAGCATATTAGCCTTGCTTATGCACAATTCACAGCCACGGACCCGGTGATCCGTGATGGCAACCTGGACTATTTTAACTTGTTTGATGCCATGTTAGATGGAGTTTATTGGGCAATGGAGAAAGCAGGTTTCCCTGATGTAGGTGTGGTAGTGTCCGAGAGTGGCTGGCCTTCTGCTGGAAATGGAGATTTTACAACCCCAGAACTTGCTTCGACATATAACAAGAACTTTGTTCAACATATATTGAGCATGGCTGGTTCACCAAAGAGGCCTAATACTTATATAGAAGCATTTCTATTTGCCATGTTTAATGAGAATCTCAAGCCTCCTGGCACTGAGCAACATATGGGACTGTTTTATCCTAACATGAAGCCTGTTTATAATGTGTTTTCTAACAATTGAAATGTTTGGAATCTCTTGCAAAGGATGTACCTTTCCCAATTGAAAATATTGTAACTCTGCATTCTCCAAAATCTTAACATCCTTTTTCTATCTATAACTTGTAGTGACTCTTGCATTTACTAAAAAATAAGCATTCAGTAACTCTCAAACCTAAAATGGGAAAAAAGCATAAAAGAAAGTTTGTTATTATGCTCGCGCTTTAACTTATTCATAAATTACTAAATTATTCTTATTCTTGATGCGGTTAGTGTTTAGTGGTTTTATCTCATGTGTTAGTGAGATATTTATCTTTTAAACCAAAGAGGTTATTTCTAAAATTATGTTTAGTTTAAGAAATGAGAATCTAATTTTATGTATTTTGAATAAAAATGTAGATATTTAATTTTGGATGTAAAATGAGATAAGTGGAATGGTAGTCTACTTAAGGAAAGCCTATACATGGGATGAACATTTAGAATCTTTTGTAATTTTTATTACAAATGTGTAGAACTAGTAATCCCTTAATTTAGCGGAAGAAGATTATAAATAAAATAAAATATATTATTTTGAAAAGTAGACATCTATTTAGAAATAATTCAAAAACTAGATAACTGAAATATAATTTTAATTTCTCTTCTGTAATTATACATATAACTTGTTTTTTCTTTTAAAATTTGCAAGGGAAACCAAATCGACTAACAGGACATTTATAATCGATTTAAGTAAAACTAAAATATGCCGAATCTCTATTAAAAGTAAAACTCAGTTTAGGTTTCTTTTGGTCGTATATTTTTGGCTTCAAATTCTATGTTTAACAGTCGATTTTTGCAAATAAAGTGAAGGGTTATTACTGTAGGATAAAAGCTTAGGTTGAATTTTAAATTACTTTTCAGTATCTTCATACCCTTAGAATGTAGGGGTTCAAACTTTGAAGGGACACAACTCTCTTTCAAAATCTAAACATTTTTTTATGACCTTTTCATCTCTGCTATATAGCATTTTTAAAGTCGTGCCCTTTCCTATTTTTATACTTCTACAAAATTACATATTCTATTTAAAATTGAATCGTCACAATTTTTTTTGCAATGTTCAAAATTAAATATATTTTTTTCTGAAAGAATTAAATGTTTAATTTTTTAAAATAAATATATTTATATTTTAAAGTTCGAGTAACAAATTCTTTAATTGAAGGCATTTATATTCAATAATTACTTATATTGTCCTACAACAATACTCATAAGGTGAAAACAATTATACTTCTTAATTATTCAATCAAATATGGACATTAAATTCTAAATAGATGAATTATTATTATTATTACTACTTTTATTTTCACATAGATATTTTAGTCTAATAATTTCAAATCTCTTTTTTTTTTCCCCTTCCCCACAATAAATAAGTAAAATATTTCAGAACTCTTCACCATAAGGCGCGAATGGCATCCAAAAACCCCTAACTCTCCCATACGTATATGTATATATTTCCTCAGCTATACTCACCCCTTGCAAGTCTCCCTTCTGATTAATTATCTAAGCTCATCATGTCATCGTCTTCATCTTTAGCCGGCCCCTGGAAGGAGTCTCAAACCTTGCCAAAAAATGAAAAGTTTCTAACCTTAAGGAGCAATGATGACCAAGAGTTCACTGTCAAAGAATCAGTCGCTTTCAAATCTCCTACCATCAAGAATATGGCTAAACAAGGAGGCGGCACAAGCGTCATTTATCTACCCAAAGTAGAGGGAAAGATCTTGGCTATGGTGTTGGAGTGCCTCAACGTGACATTCGGAGATTCTGGTGAAGTTTCTCTTGAGGATAGACGGAAATATGAACCGGAGGAACTTGCCAAGAGAGAGCTGAATGATCTCCTTGATGCTTATACTGCTACATATAATTATCTTGAAATTAAGGAATTGTCTGAAATATTTTATCAAGCAGTACGTACTAATATAGACAACATAGAGCTGCCGGAAGCTCCTGAGTTACCTGACCTTGAGGATTACCCAACTATAGAGGAAGATGAAGAACACTTTCGCACTGAGTATCCCAGTGATTTTGATGATTAGATATTTATATACAGGGGAACATTTAATTTCATATTATTGTATGTAAAATAGTTTGTTTCGTTAATAAAACAATTGCTTCATTGCACTATAAATATAGTAACATTTTTCAGATTAATTAATTAAGTTTTCTATAATACGCATTTTAAGCAGGTTGACCGTGCCTTTTTCAGTAGTCAATTATATTTTCAAGATATATATATATATATATATATATATACCGGGCAGAATAAAAAGAAAAGAAAAAGGGTTGGAATCTAATGACATTTTCGTGAAAAATTTCCGAAAATTATTTTTGTATGAGGTCTTTCTTTTATATGAAGGATGATCAGATATATGATTTATAAGGAGCTATGAATTTATGATAAAATTTTAATATATATTGAGTATTATTTAATTTCATGTTATTTGTTTCTACTTGTATTTTTGGGTCAATAACAAATAGGTTTTGATTAAGCAGAAGAATCACCAGCTGAGACCTAATGTGAAGTCTGATTACTCCTAATTTGTTTTCTTCGATAACGAGCTAATTTTGGTATTAGCATTTCAAATCATAGACCCAACAGTCAAGAGGGAGTTAAGTTCAAATCACGGACTCAAGTCATGAGGGGTCAAGTAACTAAATTTATTATACTATTGAACTTCAGTGTAACCATTGGAAAACTCAAGAAGATTCTGATCAAAAGGACCAAAAGGATCCTCGAAAAAACGTTAAGAACCAAAATATTAAAATTAATTATTAGGGACTAAATGGGCCTAAAAGTAAAATCCTATAGAGACAAAAAAGGCAAATTTTCCTGTAAATTTTTTTTTTTTGATGTTTCTATTTGACCCTTTCATCATTTGTTTTGACTTGCCAGAAGTTACAAATTTTTCTTTTCTTTTGGTTAGAAGGACAAAAAAATGGCTTCTCGAGAAAACATTGAGGACGAAAAGAAGTTATCATTGATTATTAAGGATCGAATTAGGAGCTAAAAAAAAAAGGGACTAAAAAGGTCAATTTTCCTTATACCGTTTATCATAGAATTTTAGTATTTTAGTGAATAATTTCTAGCTACAGTTATTTGAATTGAAATTTTGTTCCTTTCAATTTGAGCTTTTTTTCAAAAATTGCTTAATTTATGTAAATGTCTCATGGCATGTAATTTAAATTATCGTTTGTGATTGACTCTTCTGAATATATTTATTTAAAACTAGTTATTCACCTATGTAATGAACGAGAATTATATTAATGCCAATTTGACATATAAATAAGATATTATAATTGTAATTGATATATAATTAAAATTATGTAACTGTAACTATATAATCTCTATATAATAATAATAGCTCACCACTAGTCGTGAATCTTTCTTTTGAAGACTCCAATCTTCAGAATTAATTGCCTAAATCTCCGAGGAGCATTTTTAGAATTAATTGCTTACATGTCCAATTAGTTTCTCATGGAAATATTATATCTAGGAATTAGACAGAGATGATAAATTAATAGGTAGTGGGATAGGTGAAAAAGATAAAAAGAACTCCATACTAAAAATATTTTAAAATATATGGCAAAAAAAAATGAAAAAGACAGGATAATCTTTTAAAATATTATCCAATCTACCTAAGATAAAAACTAAATCTCAAATTTTAAAAAAAACTAATTTTTTTTAATCTTATCTGTTAAATGATGGTAATGCCCTTTTTGAATGGAGAGTTTGTTCTGTTAAAAAGACCTTAGATAATTTAATTTGAAAGATTAACTTGATAATTTAATTGGAAGATTCAAATAAATTTGAATAAATGTGTAGAGTTAATGTTGTAAAACATTCATTTATATGTGTTTTTTTTTTTGAAAAAAAATAGTATTATTAAAATAAGGGGAGCAAAAACTCCACCCATCAAAGATACAACCACAAAAGTACCCAGCAAATTACCAAAGGCAAAAACCGAAGTACCCAAGCCTACAAAAACCCATTAACAGACAATGGGGACAACTAGCCTAGGAAGAAAAAACAAAGAAAAACAGCCAAAACCAACAACTATGAACAACAAAATAGAAGGATAGCAAACTGAAACTAAACTAACTCCAACAAGGTAGCAAGAATTATGTTAAATTAGATTTAACATTCATTTTATGTTAAATTAAATTTTTTTAATATCTCAAAAATTTCTTCTGACATGCACAAGTGACATTAGAGCAAATTTGAGGAACAACTTTTTCATATATATGAATCAAAAGCATCTAATAATTCTATAGGTATATATAGATGTCGTTCTGCAAAGCTACTTCTTGGAGGAGCAAGGTGTTCTCTATCTATGTGGATAATCTTCACCCTTTTACTTCTATTGGCTCTCTTTGGAATCTGTTTTCACTTATAGGGGCGGTGGTGGATATTTTAATCCCTAGATCAATCTTCAGGCAGAGACAGAGACGCAGTTTATATATGTTCGTTAGGTTTCGTAATAAAGATGTTGCCTTTGAGGATATTCGTATGATGTCTGGGATTCTTTGTGATGGTCACATTGTCAAGGTGAAGAAGGCAAGAGGGACAGGAATTAGAGAAGAGAAGCCCTCCCAGTTAGTAGGAAGATGGAATCAAGGTCCTGCTACTCATGATGAGGAGGGCTTGAAGAGGAATGCAAAGGGTATTTCTAAAGTCTCGTCTAGTGTGAAGACGACTGCACGTGAAGGTAGTAGTCCAGCTAATGTGTGTTTGAAGGTGAATGATGAGTCAGTGGAATGGCTTTCTGGGAGTGCTATTGGGTTACTGAAGTCTCCAGTTGACATCTTTATTACGAAATCTATTGACACCAAGCAGTCAAATAGAAAATCATTTGTAAGATTTAGAAAGGAGCATGAGGCACATTGAGCAGTGTATAAGTCTTCAAATACAATCATCGATGGTAATGATGTCTATTTTAGTGTCGCAAGGGCTCCCAAAATGCAATAATCCAAGTCGTTCGATTGCAAGTCGACCACTTACGGGTCAGTCAATGGCCGACAGATCTTATAAGGATGCAATGCTTCAAGGTGGAAAAGGTGGCACACCCCCTGTTGGTGAAAAATAATGCCAACTTGCAGATTCTAACAATAAACGATTGCCACATTCATTCTTTAGAGGATTTGTTGGATTGCGGAGGCAACAGAGAAGAAGACAAAGCGGAGCTCACGGTTGACATTCTAGAGGACAACATAGATTGGTTACAAAGGAGTGCAATTGGAAGCCTTCATTGCCCTATTATTTCAGAGTCTATCCACGATGACCTATCATATGAAGGGATTGCAGCTCTCCTTCAACCTTTATGTGAAGAGAAGTTTTTACTTACCTTTTCCTCTAGAGAAGATATGTTTCAAATATTGATCACATGAATCTCTTCAACATTTGGTTTCCAGACATCTTCCCATGGATAGAATCCAAATCCGGGAGTGACAGACGATCACAAGTTTGGGTAAAGCTAGAAGAGGTTCCTTTACTTATTTGGCATGAAATTGTTTTCAACAAGATGGGAGATTTATGGGGTCGTGTAGTTTCTATAGCAGAAGTCACTAGCTCTCGAAGCATTTTGTCTGCATCATGGTTACAAATTGAGGTTGAAACTATAAGCAACATTCTCTCACTTTTCGTGGGGAAAATCAATGGTATTCTAGTCAGAATTTTAACTTCCATTGTCAACGAAAAATCTGTTCCAATATTATTCACCGTCGTCTATATTGTGGGAAGACTAGTGGAGAGTCCAATTGTTAATTGTAGAGAAACACTCTTGGTTATAGAAGACATTACCAATATGTTTCCAACTAATTCTGATTTGAGTGTTGTGAAAAGATACCAAGATTTCAATTTTCCAAACATGGAATCAAATGATTTTAATATGTTATGTGGTGGGCTTGATGGGGCTCCAATAGAAGTGGGTTTCAGTTTGGAAGTAGTAGGCAGTCCAATTATCAATTCGGAAATCAATTGCTTACCAAATGAAATTCTAAAGTGATGTGGCAATACTTTACTTTTAGGTGAATTAGCTCCTCGCCCATCCAGAAAATTTTTATAGTGGTGTTCGAAAACAAATTTCTCCCTAATAAATCTTTAAAATTTTTAAAGGAGTGGGGTCCAAAACACCACATGGATCCGCCTTGGAATTAGCTACGGATCAAAAACATAATTGGATCTGGAAAAAACATTTCTGCAACAAAAGAGAGAAAAAATAAGAAAAACACACTACAAGGAAAACATTATATTAGCGATAGACCCTTATACGACGGTCCTAGAACCATCCTAAATAATGATCTTAAACGACAGTCTGTCGTTTAAACTATTATATACGATGATTTTTAGATCGTCGTATAAAACTGTGCTATTTGCACCAAATTATTGTATTTAGTAGACTATATACGACGATACGTGGTAAAACACTATCCTAATACAACGACGCATAGTAACAAATAGTGTTATATGACCATTAGATATAAATAAATCTTAATGCGACACTTTTAGTAGTATTTTCATTTCATATGATGGCTACAAACGCGTCGTATATAGTTTTCTTATTATTTACGACGGTACATGGTAAAATAATTATTTCTAGCCTTTAATAAATGTATTATGATGGTTTGGACCATTGCATATTAATGGAAGACATTCATTTAGGTGTATAAACGATGGATCGTAAACCGTCGTTTATGTGCGGTAACCTGTCGTATCAGGTGCATAAATGATGGCTGTTTGACTGTTGCAAATGTTTTATGTTATTTATTTATATGCACATTTTAATTGAATATACATTTCACGGTTCGGTATAAATTTCATAATATTTTTATTTACGTTAAATATAAGAGATCTACAAAACATTTGTAAAGCATTTAAATTACCACACAAGAATCAATAATATGAATATGAGACTTAATGCATGTGTGATTTTTGTTATAAGTATATTGATGGTAATTTTATTTGTATGAATTACTTAGTTAAAGTCTCTACATTTGGTTATGTATATTGTAAGTACAATTTATTTTGGTTCTTAACATATTAAATTGGTATTCACCAATTAATGGTTTGTTAATTATATAAAGTGGAACACTTGGTCTATTTGTTTATTTGTATTTGTATTTCAAAATTTATTTTATGTAATGGTGAATTATTTTAAGAGAATAAAATTAATTATTAATAACCAATTGGACTTTGGTTTTATAAAATTTCACTTTAAGTACTATTTACATCTAAATAATTAATTTTATTTTTTTGTGAGTTGAGTTTAATTCTTTGAAGTTAATAATTAGTTATTAGTGGTATTAAATTCATTTATTTTATATTAATTACATTTATTTTAAAAATAAATATTTTATAATGGATACTTATTTTTTAAATATGCTATATATGTCAATAATAATTAGCATGAAATAATATTTTATTTATGATTTATATCTTTTAATTGATTTTTTAGTTAATTAATGAATTATGAATATATACTCAAATGTGTTCTCTAGCTACGTACGTCTAATGCTCTCCCCAAATTTCACTAAGTCCAAAAATTGTTTCACCTAAATTCACTTTGCCTCTTTGCTTTCCCACCTCCCAAATCTCACTTTCTAGAGAAATCCCTAACACAGCCCTGTATCGCCACAACAAAAATTTCACTTCACCCGTTTCAAATTTTAGTCTACATATTGCGTACACATCTCCCAAATTTGGAACCCATTTATGGAATTTGAGAGCCAAAGCAGAGTGTGCGACCATTGTAGGCAGAGTGGAACACATTTTCATTTCCTTCAAGAGCGACTGTGTGACCACTGTAGGCCTTGAAAGGTATCAGGTGTGCTTTTGTGTTTTTTTGTTTGATGGTTAGATTAAGTGTTGGATAGTCTGTGGTGTTTATGATGTTTCTACTGAGTTTTTTTTTTTTGCAAAATATAAATAAAAATTTTGCGTGTTTGAATAGCTCTGAGATATTAAGGGGATTGTTGTGAATTCAACTGATTGAATATGTTGGTTTCAATTTATGTTTGGTCATTCATTTCTTATTCTATTTGTTATAAAACTGGATTTGTAATTTCCTATTTACTATTTACATATACTACTTATTTATAAAAATTTGATTGTGTGAACTAGTTTCTATACGTACATGAGAAACTAACTAAATATCGTTTTAACAATAACTCTGAGCATGGATAGGCCTTGGATTGACCTATCTGATTTTTTTTGCAAAGAATTTGATGATGACTTAAAAGGGTTTCTTGAATAGGCTTATATTGATAAACCTGAGGGTGTAAAAATACCTTGCCCTTGTTCTAAGTGTCAGAATCGTTTCTATAAGGAACGAGTAGAAATAAGACAACACTGTAATATGCGGTGGTTTTTGCATTGGTATAAGAATTGGCATTGTCATGGTGAAAAGTTTCAGCCTAGAGCAAAACCTCAAGTAGGAAGTCCTCATTTTGAATTTAATACGAGTTTAGATTATATGGAAGGTATGGTTCGGGATGCTACCGGCATAAATGATACATGTAATGAAAGTGAAGTATCGGATGACATTAAAAAAATGCATAGGTTTTTTGAAAAGGAAAATGTTGAATTGTCCCCAAACTGCACAAAGTTCTCTTCCTTGTCATTCATAATACGATTATTGCACGTGAAAGCTTTGTATAGGTGGTCAAATATTTCATTTGACATGTTGCTGGAACTTTTGAATGAGGCATTTGGTGAAATTAGTGCAAAAATACCTAAAAATTATTATGATGCAAGCAAGATAATGGATATCCTTGGAATGAAATGCAATACTTGGGATGCATGTCAAAATAATTGCATGTTGTATAGGGGGTAAAGATAGGGCTTACTTCTTGTGAGGTGTGCAAAACTCGTAGGTACATATTAATGTGCCATACAAACGTGTTAGGTATTTTCCTCTTAAGCCTCGATTAAAGCGTTTATTCATGTCCACTAAAACAAATTCTCTTATGTGATGTCATCAGAATGGACGGGTGAGAGATGGTGTGTACAAGCATCCAGCAGATTCAAAGGCATGGAAAAAGTGTGATGAGGTGAATCATTTATTTGCTAGTGATTGTCGCAATGTTCATCTTGGCTTATCAACAGATGGTTTGTCTTCTTTCTAACATGCATATTCCTTATGACACTTGGCCTGTTATTCTTGTCCCATATAATTTACCACCATGGCTTTGCATGAAACAACCATATTTTTTATTGTCAACTCTTATTGATGGTCCAAAGTCTCCAGGAAATAAAATTGATGTCTATTTGCAACCATTGATAGAGGAATTGAATGAGTTGTGGAATAATGGTTCAATGGTATACGATTCTATTGCGCAAGAAAGGTTTCGCTTGCATGCTGCTCTTATGTGGACTATTAGTGACTTTATAGCTTATGGTAATTTGTTAGGCTACTATTTCATAATGACAAAGCATGTCCAATTAGTGGTTTGAATTGCTTAAGCTACAGATTGCCTAATAGTGGAAAATTTTGCTTCATGTATAATCAACTCTTCTTGAAACTAAATCATAAGTTACGTAAGGACAATGTGTCATATTTTGGGGGCATAGAAATGTGTTATGCACCAACAAGGCTTGATGGTGAGCAAATAATGACACAATTAGATGGCTGTCCCACAGAATACGTGATTGATGATGAAGAAAAAGATCTAGGCATGATTATGACAAAAGTGTGGAATTAATGGTTATAATTGGAAGAAAAAGAGTATATTTTGGGAGCTACCATATTGGAGTACGAATCTAATTAGACATAATCTTGACCCTATGCATATTGAAAAGAATTTTTGTGATAATTTGTTGTATACTATCTTAGGAGATAGGAGTTGTACCAAGGATACTTTGAAAGCTCGCCAAGATTTGGAGGTGATGAATTTGAAAAATTCACTGCATCCTATATTGAAACCATCTGGTTCAGGATATACTCTTCCCCCAATTTTTTATACAATGAGCAAATTAGAGGTCAATAGATTTTTAAATGTGTTGAAGGATGTGCATGTGCCTGATGGTTATTGTTCCAACATATCTCGTCGTGTGAACTTGCAAAGAAGAAGTATTGGGGGTTTGAAATCTCATGACTATCACATTTTATTGCAGCAACTAATTCATTTGGCTGCAAGAACTACTTTGCCTACGGACGTGGTCCAAATTGTAATTGAAATTGCAGGTTGCTTTAGACAACTATGTTCAAAGGTGAATAGGGTTGGAACCCTTGAGCAGCTGCAAGATCGATTTGCAATCACTTTATGTCTTCTTGAGAAGGCATTCATACTAGGCTTATTTGATATTTTGGAGCATCTTTCGATTCACTTGGCTGATGATGCATTACTAGCAGGGGCTGTACAATGTAGATGAATGTATCTAATCAAAAGGTAACATTTTATTGCTGCATTAATAATCCTAACAACATTTTCCTTTATTTCTTTTTCTAAACCTTTATATTAATTTATTGATTCTTTAATGAGTAATATAATGTTACCCCTTTGAAGATACTTAATGACTTTGAAGAGATATGTGCGTAATTGTGCATGTCCAGAGGGATCTATTGCCAAAGGATATCTAGTGGAGGAATGCATGACATTTGTTTCTAGGTACCTTAATAATGAGGTGGAGGCTAAAGAAAATAGGTCGCCAAGGAATAAATATGATAATTTTGATGGTGGAAAGACACTTGGTAAATGATTTATTACGGTATTTGACCGTATTACTTTGACACAAGCTCATCATTGGGTGCTTGGAAATTGTGATGAGCTAAATTCATATAGAGAGTGAGTCAACCCACAGAACATTGATTGCCATCCATGCATAGTTAACATTTATTTTTCACTGTGATTCATTACTTTTTTTTTTGTAGCATCCACATGAGTGTTGTCTCTAAGGAAAATCCACGGGCCAAGCAGCATGAAAGATAACGTATTCATTCGGCCAGTTTTCATACATGGCTAAAAACTTATGTAGGTTTAATTAATTCAAAAAATTACAAGTTCATTGATTGTTATTTTTCCTTCATTACTTTCATGAATTTTTTTCCCTCTCATGATGTCCTATCTAACATGTCCTTCAATGTTAGGTTGAAGAAAATGACAAGTTAGTTGATATTTCTAACAAGGTGAAGTGCCTTGCCACTGGTCCATTCAACCAGGAATGATCCTACAAGGCTTGTGTTGTCAATGGTTTCAAGTTCCGCACGAAAAGTCATGAGTTGACAAGATCAACACAAAATAGCGATGTCATTTGTAGGGCCGGTACAATAAGTTATTCTAGTAGTAAGGATAAGAATCCTAGGGCAAATACTATTGAGTACTACGGGATGCTAACTGATATTATCAAGATACGATACACTAATTCACTTACATTCATATTGTTTAAGTGTGATTGGGTGGATTTGATACGTGGAAGGAAACTTGATGTTTTTAACTTCACATTGGTCAATTTCAATCGATTATTATATCGAGAAAACAAAGAGACTGATGAGCCATTCATACTATCTAACCAAGCTGAACAAGTTTGGTATTCACGTTGTCCTGTGGAGAGTGAGTGGCATGTGGTCATGCCAATGATGATGAGAGATAACTTTGATGTCTACTCTAGAGAAAATGTAGTTGATGCTTTTCCAACCCAAGATTTAGATTTCAGACCCATTGTTCGAGAACAGGATAGGTCTTGGGTTCGGGATGACATTCAAGGTGAAGAAGTTGACTTAAATGGCAAACGAATGGAAGCGGCAATGTGTGATAACATATATAACATGATCTAAATTTTATCATTCTGATTTACTTGATATATGTGTGTTTATGTGTGATTTTGTTTTTGGGAAATTTTGTGGATTGTATTTCTGGAATTATTTTTGTTATTAAGCAATATTCTATAGCTGTAAAATGGAAGAACACAGTGTGGAAATTGGGCTTTCATTATCTTTTATATTTATTCCTGTTTTCTCTTTCGTTGTTTTTGTTTCCTATTTTATGTTTTCTACTCTATTTTCTGTTTCCTTTTTTCTAAATGTAATAATGTTTATTACAGTTAAATTAGAACTTGAAGATGTCAAATAAATGCATCAAGAGGAAGAACACTATTACAGAATATGTTCGGCCAAATGGTCGAGCGAGACTATCTAAGAAATTGACAGGCTCAAGCATTTTGAATGGAATATTGAACACCAAGCAGTTTGATGATTATTTTCAGTATGTTATATGAATATTTATCATGATTAAATGACTTGTCTATTTTTACAATTGTTTGTACATTTGAACATTTATTTCACATTTTCATTGCAAGATAATATGGAATGGACTGCCCAAAGATAGGGTGAATAATTTTGCATATATCGACGCATTTTGGTTTCATGCTTATGCCATTGGCTAGAATGAAAATGTTGCGAAAAGGATCATGAAGAATGATTTTTCAGCAAACATTATATCATATTTCCAATTATTATATGTTGCGTTATGAGTAACTAACTACCTATTTTCATTTATTACAGTTTACATCTCAGTAAATAACTACCAATTTTGATTTATTATAGTTTAAGTACTAACTACTTATTTATGTGTTTATTCTGGAAATGGTTAGGTTGCATTGGAGTCTTTTAATATTATGTGGTTTTGATGATGACACACAAACTGATTCCAAGTGTATGATTTTGCTTGACTCTCTTCAAGGAACTTGTCATGCGCACATTGAGCTTATAATCAGAAAGTAAGTAGATACACAAGCCTTAACTGCAGTCTTTTTCCTTCATTAGGTATATTGTGAATTATTTTTCTAAATAAAGTTGTGGTTAGCTACTCAAATATGTACTTAAGTAAATTGAATCATAGTTTTTCATTGACATTCATTTATTCACATTTGAAAAGGTTCATCTCTGAATTATTGGAAGCAGTAGAGATGTCTGTTGCTTGTTCATCGCTTCCTGAAGTTCTATTTTTAATTCCCAAGGCAAGTGGCTAACATTATATTTGTTGTTTTTTAGTCTTTAGATATGGAACATATATGTGTCGATTTTTTGAAACAATAAGTCAAGCATTATTTTGCAGGTTCCACAGTAGTTGGGCAGTGTGGAATGTGGAGTTTTTGCACTATATTATGCTAAATTGTTCATTCAAAATGCCCCTGACAAATTTAGTATGGAAGAAAGTGGTTATCCCTATTTTGTGAGCTCTTTCTTTATCTTTAATTTTTACCTTTCTGTTATTTTTGAGAAGTTATATTAAAGTTACATTCATGATGGGATTCACTGTTTTAACATACAGATGACACAAGATTGGTTTACGATGGACAATTTAAATGAATTTTGTCTTAGTTTAAGCTTGGTCGAAGTTGAAAACAACATAAATGTCTCTTCTATTAACGTTGAAGCATTTGATGAGCATTCCTCTGATGAAGTTCAATTAATTAAAGAAGAACACATTGTGGATTGTCCAAAGGTGTAAATAAGTTGTTCGTTAATTGCACTATTTTTTTAGCATGAATATTATCTTTTAATATTATGTTTAATAATTTTTATATTAGGTATTGATTAAGACCATTGATTATTTTATAGGTTATGGCCTAAAAGCTGCAGTTCATCAGGAAGGTCCTATTCCGATGACACAATCTCAACTATTGTCGGGAAACAGAACTCAATCATCTGGAGGAAGGAGTACAACTAGACCTTGCAAGAAAACAATTGCTAAAGTTGGTCGTTACATGAAGAAACTTATAGCTTTCAAAGAGTTTTCAAAGGGGAGCAGCTCCCAATCTTTTCAAACGGCACCCCAGTCTAGATTTCCAGACCAACAAGCTGAGAAAGTTGTTTCAGATAGGCACACGAAGCCCATTCAGAATACCCCAACTATAGAATCTGATTTGCTATTTACGCTGGAACAACAAAAATATCCAGCATATTGAATCTCACTACAGAATGGGGGTTTTAGTTGATAAAATGCATTAATATTTGAAAAGGATCAGACTTGTAGACAATCAATTTAATATGGATTGAAATTGATTTTGTCTATAATTTGTGTTGTCTCAATTTTAATGCAGCTG
Organism: Apocynum venetum; assembly: GCA_019593545.1. Classification (NCBI taxonomy): domain Eukaryota; kingdom Viridiplantae; phylum Streptophyta; class Magnoliopsida; order Gentianales; family Apocynaceae; genus Apocynum; species Apocynum venetum. The sequence goes on from SRSM01000149.1 coordinate 4,042,518, forward strand.
AGGCATCTTGTTCAACTGGAAGAAACAGTTGTGGATTTACAAAGTTTCCATCCAAATAGGGAACGAGCAGTCGCATACATGTGACTTTGACAGCAGAAGGTACAATTTTGGCGAGGAATATAATAGTTTTGCCACAGCTTTAGGTGTGTTGGCACGAATAGGGAACAAGCTGCCACTTACTTACACAAGATGAGATGATGTACCTGTTGAAATTAAGGATGCACTGTGGCACGATATTTTGGTATTGTATGAATTATTGTTTGATTGAAATACTTTTTTTTTTTGTTTGAGAATTGTCTAACTGCTTGAGTGGATTTTTTTTTCCTGAAAAAATAGTTATTGTAGGATATTACTTTGGCATATTTTCATGTATTACGATTTTTCGAAAGTTACATTATAAGTGTGATTCTATCATAGACATGTACATAACATATCCAAGTGGTAAGTGGTCAATAATGACATTGCAGGAAAACACAAACTTACCTGATTTTGATGTGGCTAGAAAAGTGACCTTCAAAATTATTGCTTCAATTTGGAAGGACTTTAAATCTAGGTTGAAGAAGAAATATTTTGAGCCCTTCATAGATGATGAGGACATCCCACCATGCCATTATGATAGAGTTGATTCCCAGCAAGGTTTTTAGATATATATATTTGGAAAACCATCATTTGAATTAATTTGAAACTTAAATATGATTTGTCAAAAATAATATTTGATGAATATTCACTTTATGTAGGAGATGGCTTCACAAAATTCTGCCAACTGGGTATGCTCGTTGTTTCCCCCTCTCATAGGAAGAACTCCATTTCCTATTGTTCGACAACAGGTAAATTTATTGTCATTCTTTAGTAGAAAATATTGAAGTCTCCAATTCTATTATAACTAATCATTTGATAAATTATGAAGATGTCCTCTGAAGGCAAATCTATCACACAATATGATGTTTTCATTACAACACCGAAGAGAAAGGATGGTTCTTGTAATGAGGGAACATCTGATATCATTGTAAGATTTTATTATAATACTCGTTAATACGTTTTATGCATTTTCATAATACTCTTTAATTCATTTTATGCATTTAAAAATTATGTATCACAATTATATTTTAGAGCTAATTGGAGCAAAGGGTTAAGGAATTGCCTAAGGAAGAGCAAACTGAATCAGCAAAGCAGGAGATTTTCAAGAGTATAATAGGCACCGATAAAAAGGGTCGGATTAGGTGCATGGGTAAAGGGCCTACTGTAACTATTGTGAGGGATGCTGCAGTATCGAATCTTGATGAACATGTTGAACAGGTGCGCGTGGAGTTTCAGGAAAAACTGGATCATGTCTTACAATGTGTACAAGAAGCTCAACAACATGAAAATGATGAATTGTTTGCCCGTTTTCAGCGACAACAGGAAGAGATGGAGAAAAAATTCCAACAATAATTAGATGACATTTTCTCCAAGCTGGAGCCAAATCTTGGCAATCTTGTTCTAAGTAATATGCATCCACATATAGATTCAAATATTTCCTCTAGTGTAAGCTCCACTAGCGAGTGACCAAAATTAGACGATTCAATGGCAGAGAGTAAAGATGCAAATGATATTAGTCCACTGTGAAGATGAGGTAATTTTAAAACAATAATTTATTTGGTGTTAATTTTAAATATTATCATTTTGTGATGGAAACTTCATACAAAATTAGCATGTTACAAATATAAATAATTGTGGGTCTTGATTTTAGTCTTTGGTCCTCTGCTTCTGCTGTATTTTTTTCTGTGTTGAGGATTTGAAGGCTCTGCACTCTTTTACTCGTATTCACATTTTGTTCTCAATAAAATCTTTGCTTTTTAGAAGAAAGGAAAAAAAAATTAACTTTGTTGCTCCCAATTCTTGCAACTTTCTTTTAGAACTTAAGCTTTTGTTAGAGTTTGGACTTCTATTAGATTTAACACCCTCGTAAAGCTTTGCTTCCCAAAAATGTTCAGCAAGATAGTTGATCAATCAAAGCATGAAAAGGCCTTTTGTGAAATGGTTTAATTAGAATATCTGCCAATGATGGATGGGGTTTAATTGGAAAATGCATGCTTTAATCACCAAACTTTGATATTTATCCCTGAAAAAATGATAATATATTTCAAGTGTGCTTTTTCTGTTCATGAAATATAAGATTTTCAACTATATAAATCGCAGCATTATTTTCACGAAATAGTGGTGCTCCTAATTGTTGTGGAATTCCTAAGTCATTTATTAAGTATATTAATCATTGAGCTTCACAAATTGTCATTGCCATTGCTTCATATTAAGCTTTTGCTGAACTCCTTCCCAATGGTACTCCTGATTGTTGTGGAATTCCTTGTTGTTGTGATCTTTGTTATATATTTCTGGTGGTTAATATAGTTTAGATTGCAGGATGAATTATGATGGTGGTGATGAATGATAATCTTGATGATGTATTTAAGATGAGGATGTAGGATAATATGAACCTTTGAATGCTCTTTCCTTTTTTGTGCACTATTGTTTTGGTTGCCCAATGCGGTTTCAAGCCTTGTATCCAAGTGATGGGATTCACTTAGATGATGATAGAAAGTATGTTTATGCTATTCATTTTTGGTGTAATATTCCTATATCGTTTTGTGTTTTTTTATGCTTTTTAACTCTTTTAGTCTTTAGTTGAGTAGGGTTCTTTCTTATTACCTTTTCTATATTTGTAGGTGGACTAATTGTGGAACGGAAATTACCCTGATAATATTAGAAGATACTATACAGTTTTGATCAAATACTTGAAACAGGATATGAAAGTGTTGCCCATTTTTATTTATCTATTTCTAAAACATACATGAGCGGAAACATAGTTAATCAGTTTTCCTTCTAATTTTTCTACTTTGTTATAATTGTATTGTGCAACACTTTTAGGTATGGTATATATAGTTGTCATATCAGAACCAAACATGACCAGGATGCTGTATTCAATGACCTATTTAATATTGAACTTTTTATCTTCACTATCATGATATAGGGTAAATTTGTTATTTTATAGATATGTTATTTTATGTAAATTTTTATTAAATTTAAATATACAACATTTTATAGATTTCTGAAAAGGGTAAAATTTATTTTTAATTATTGATGTGAAGTGTTAAAAAAATAAATACATATAACAAAAATATATAAATGTCGGCCATCAAGATGTAGTATATAGCATAAGTTGTATATAAATAATACGACGGGCTTCTGGCCGTTGTATATAATTTGAATTAAATATGACAGTCTTCTTATATACGATCGCTACTGTCATATAATATTTGATATGACCGTCTCTGACCGTCGTATAATATTTGATATGACCGTCCTCTGCCCATCATATAAGTTTATTATACAGTTTTATATGACGGTTTCACGCTTGTCGTATCTAATTTAACACATATACGACGGGTAGAAATGCATCGTATATAATCTGCCATATACTACATTTTTCCTTTTTAGACAACTGTCCGTTGTTTTATAGACGGGCTATCCCAGTTGTATTAGCCTAAAACGACGTAATTTAAAACAAGGGAGCAAAAACTATCATTTGGCTGTCGTTTAAGACATAAACGACGGCCCTAGGACCGTGGTTTAAGGCTGTCTTTCTTGTAGTGACAATGGTAAAAATCTCGAAGCATGTATTTTGAGGATGCAAAAGTCTATCAAATACAAACTACTTAGGAAGAAGGATTCTCAGACTGCAGAACTTGAACACAGGAACTTCTTGTTGTGAAAGGAAGCAAAAAAGAAACTGGAGTTGGGGCACGCTCTTGGCTTTTCTTTTGCAGCTGACGATGAGCAAGTCATCCAAGATCTGGTAGAGATTGAAAGGAATATTGAAGCAAATTAAAGCCGACATGATTGTAATTAAGGCCAGTCTGAATTTTTTAATTGCTATGAGGATTATATTTTGGACATTTTGGGCAGATTGGTAAAGTGACTTGCTATCAATATATTAATTGGTAGATAAATCATAGATGCTAGCCAACCCGTATATTAATTCTATGATCGCTATGTTGGAGATTTATGATAGATACTCCAGCCTTGGATTTTGAGAATGTTTTTCCCTGCAATTGAATATTTGAGGAGAATAATCATATCTTGCAGACTCTTGGAGTATTGTTAACATTTTAGAGTTAGCAGGTTTATTTCCATAATAAATATGATAAATCTTTGTATTTGGTAAAATTCTCAAAGTCCATTCGCTAGGCAGAATCAACAGAAATCGAGATTATTGCTGATAATAAGGTTGTACTTCTATCTGCTGCATATTATTGCGCTTCTTCAATGGAGTTGATCATCGATTTCGTTTAAGCTAACACATGTAATGAGTTTCGCACCCATTTATATCTCGTGGAAATTCTGGTAGACCTTTCTTTACATTGAAATCTTGAAAACGAATATGCTCTGTTGTCATTCAAGAAATTCTGTGAGATTTCTCGTAAAATCTCTTTGGCTAAGGCTAGGTCTAAGAGCTTTGATTCTCGTGAATTGTGCAGTGCTTTTGGAGAGGATGTTGTTGACGTACGTCGGGGAGCATTGTATTGAGGATGAGGGGCCAACGAAAGGGAGATGTGAGGGAGGTAGTTCGTGAGGGGGTGATCAAGGAGAGTGAAGATTGTGGTGTTCAGAGCTTCGATAAGAGACCTTTCTGTGAGGAGGTTGTTGGAACAGAGTCTGAGAATGGTAGTTTGGGGTCTAAGTCTAGTAAGAATTGTTCTTCGGATGGGATTAGGCCTCATAATTGGGCTTGGGTAACGAAAATGTTGAAGAAATATAAGAAATTTTGGGTGGCCTATAACCTTTTTCATTAATACAAATATAAATTTCTTTTAAAATGACTTATAAATAAGATAGTGAGAAGATTATGAAAAGACTCTCAAATCTGGATGATGTGATTAAATTTCAATTGTGACTTTTAAATGCGAAAGACTCATATAATAAATTAATGACTCGTATTGATAAATATTCAATCTCTAATCAACATACATAATTCGTGGGCATGATTCCTTACATTATAATTAAGTAAAAGTTAATTTTAATGAAATATAGTAACATGTTATTACTTTTATTTCAATGATCGTATCTATTGGTAAAGAGTTATCTATCTATCAAATTTTCTACCGTAATAAGCTATTCTTTAAACCACATACTTTCTTTATTATTCTATTATGGTGGAATTCACTATTTTAAAATTATTTTCCATATTAAAAATGATCTTATGTCTTGCTTATCACATCCTAGCATCACCACAAACCATTCTACACAGATTTTCTTTTTCTTTTCCAATTGAATAATCTGAAATTGTAGAATCATGTCATCCTCAATGGAGGAGGAGAAGATTTTAACACTGAGAAGCAAGGATGACAAACTCCTTAGCATTAAAGAATCAGTTGCAGTCCAATCTGGCATGACAAAGAAATTAATTGAAATTGGCTCCGCCACGAACACAATTCCAGTAGATAATATCGATGGAAGGACATTGACTTTAGTGTTGGAATACCTGAATCTGCATTCAGATTGTGCAAATTCTGACGAGGATAAAGATAGGTTTGCTTCGGAGTTCGTGAAAAGATCGACCAAGGAACTAATGGAAGTTCTTCTGGCTGCACAGTTTCTTGACACCGAGGGCTTGAAGAGTTTTTCTCTACACGCGCTTGCTGATCGTATTAATGTGGTAAATGAGTATACCCCTGAAGAAGAAGCCGAAATACTCAAGATGCATGCCTGGAACATTCGAGTAATCTGGCCAGAATCCTTAGTTATAATTGGTTTTCTTTTCCTCTGTAGCGTCAGAGACATACGAAATAAAATTTTCACTTGAGATATTCCACATTAAATATATATTTATCTTCTAAAATTTGTTTAATAAATTCTTTAAATATTTAAGACGCTTATATTTAATAACTAATATATTGTCTTATAACAATATAAATAACAAGGATAATGTGCTAATTTCCATAAAATAAAAAATTCTCCTACTTAGATCTTTAAGTAATATTATAAACAAATGTAATATTATTATTATTCTTTTGTTTTCATGTAAATATTTTAGTCTTTTTTTTTCTTTAACAATTAAAATATATTTTAAAACTCTTCACCATTAGGCACAAATGGCATCCGAAAACCCCTCAACTCTCCCATATGTATATCTCTCTCTATAAATACATTTCCTCAGCTATCTATACTCACCACTTTCATTCATCAACATTTGCATTACTCCTTTACCCATTTCTATTCTCTCTCTCCCCAAGTTAATAATTTTCCTTCTGACTGATTCATCTATGCTCATCATGTCATCGTCTTTGTCTTCAAGAAATGAAAATTTTCTAACCTTAAGGAGCAATGATCACCAAGAGTTCACTATTAAAGAGTCAATTGCTTTCCAATCTGCTACCATCAAGAATATGGCCAAACAAGGAGGCGGCAGTGCCACTGCCATCCATCTACCCAAAGTAGAGGGAAAGATCTTGGCTATGGTGTTGGAGTGCCTCAACGTGACATTCGGAGATTCTGGTGAAGTTTCTCCTGAGGATAGACGGAAATATGAACCGGAGGAACTTGCAAAGAAAGAGCTGAATGATCTCCTTGATGCTTATACTGCTACATATAATTATCTTGAAATTAAGGAATTGTCTGAAATATTTTATCAAGCAGTACGTACTAATATAGACAACATAGAGCTGCCGGAAGCTCCTGAGTTACCTGAGCTTGAGGATTACCCAACTATAGAGGAAGATGAAGAACGCTTTCGCACTGAGTATCCCAGTGATTTTGATGATTAGATATTTATATTCGGGGGATCATTTAAATGCTGCATGTAGAATATTTGCATATAATTGCATGCACAAGATTTTGTTTCGTTAATAAAACAATTCCTTCAGTGCACTATAAATTTAGTGACATTTTTTAGATTAATTAATTAAGTTTTCTATAATACGCATTTTAGCTGGTTGTTCGTGTCATTTTCAGTAGTCAGTTATATTTTCAAGATATATATATCTATATGTGTGTGTGTGTGTGTTGATACCACTCCAAAAAAAAAAAAAAAATCTAATTAATGGCATTTTCATGAAAAATTTCCGATTTTTTTTTTTTGTATATATGAGGTCTTTCTTTAATAGAAGATTCATAAGGAGCTATGTATTTTTGACAAATTAACTTGTACTATATACTGAGTATTAATTAATTTCATGTTCTCATTTTACAAGTTATTTCTTTCCTCTCTTTTTTTCCTCCCTTGGGGTCAATCACAAGTAGGTTTTGATTAACCTGAAAAATTATCAGCTGACACTAATGTGAACTCTAATTACTCCTAATTTGTTTTTTCAATAACAAGCCAATTATAGGATTAACATTAGCTTTCAAATTAGGAGTGATTAGATTTTAAATGATTTGATCGCTTCAAGAGAGTTGATTTAGGGAATCGGAGGGGAGAGGGAAGTGAAAAGGGGACGATGAACAGGAATAGGGAAAAACATTTTGTAATTAAAGACCCTAATCTTTTTTGTATAACTATTTAACTATAAAAACATTGTCAAATGTTGGCCCTGACATGATTAAGTTTGAATTTTGATTTTTAGATATCGTAGACTCATTATAAATTAATGGCTAATGGCCCGTGTTCAGATATATATGCCGAACCTCTAATCAACGTGCCTAATTCGTGACATGATTGGCATATGCAGAAGTTAATTTTCTGTTTCTAAAATTACCTTTTTTAATAAGTTATGTTTAAAATTTCTTAGCATAATAAGTTATTACCCAAAAACACCTACTTTTTAATTACACATCATATTTTTTAAAATATGATTTAGCGTAACATGTTATTACTTTTTTTTTTCCGTTGAAAACTAACATGTTATTACTTTTATTTCAATAATCTTACCTACATAGAAGGTGGTAATATTGGATATGACGCACAAATCCAATACGATATTAGCGGGACAGGATTGAGATTTCATTGGTTCGTAGGTCAATTCATTTAACGTTAAACGGGTTTGCGAGTAAATTGATTGAGACCATGAGCTACTGGCCAACCAATTTATTTATCTAATAACTATTTATTGTGACATAAATGGTAATGATCTTCTTATTCTTTTCTTTTTCGAGTTTTTTAATCTTCTGTTCCGATGATGTGATGATTATTCTTCTTACATTGGGTTGCACAGATTTAATATATAATTTAGTCATATAATATTTTTTACTTTTCTCATATGATATTTGTCTGTTTCCATTATATGCTACTGTGATTTTTTTTAAAAAAAAACCTTTTGTTGCAATGAGTTGAGATTATGATCATCTATTTTGTTGTGATGCATTCACATATAGTAATAGACAAATATCTACATAGTTTACATTGACATTTTGTTATTTTACATGATATGTACAATTTTTCCCTTGGATTGAACATATTGTTGTCTTAGTCCTTCTTGTAGATTGTCTTTCTTGATTTGTAATTTAATTTATTGTATTTCATATATAAATATAATATGATTTTATCACAAAATAGGTGTATTGTGTTAACTAATTGAACAGATTTACGGATTACTAAATAGATATTATTGTGTTGACATAATTTAATGTGTGATGTTCATATTTACATATTGAATACGATTATTAATTATGTCACGTTAATACGGTTTTTAGTGTGGTGTGTTTGAATTTATAGATTGAACACCATTAATGGTGTTGTATACGAATTCATATATTGATAATTGGGCAATTAGCGAACTGGACCGGACATGATAAGAGGCCATAGCCACCCTACCTAGATGTTAAAAGTTATGTACCTATCAAATTTTAAACCGTACAAACTTTCTTTATTATTCTATTATGGTGGAATTCACTATTTTAAAATCATTTGCAATATTAAAATGACCTTATATATTGGTTATCACTTATCACATCATAGGACCCCATACACCATCATTCTACAGATTTTCTTTTCCATTTCTGGTGAAGAATCTGAAAATTATACAATCAAATTGGTTGAAAGTGGATCCGCCACAAACACTAGTATTCCATTAATATATAATATCGTTGGAAAGACATTGACTTTAGTGTTGGAATACCTCAATCTGCATCCAGATTGTGCGATTTCTGATGATGATAAAGATACGTTTGATTCAGAGTTGGCGAAAAGATCAACCGAGGAAGTACTGAGGAGATGACGGCGAGGATAGTTCCCCGTGATTTTCAACATGGTAAATGAATATACCCCTGAAGAAGAAGTCGAAATGCGCAATATGTATGGCTGGACATTCCAGTGATTTGGACAGAATCCTTATAAATGGTTTTCTGTTCTTTAATTTGTAGTGTCCTAGGTTAGAGGACACATACAAAATATCTATAGTTCAAGTGTTTCCAAATTTTGTGATTGATTGATTGATTGATTGATTTTCTCACAAATGTTTTTTAAAAATATTTGTGATCGAGTAGTACTCTTGCGGATTTATTTATTTAAAATAAAATATGAGTGTGTTTTATTTAAAATGATCAAACCAATTCAAATTGAATGCAAACCAATGATTTCAAGTTTTGAATGTTTTGAGTAATTATTAAAAGATTTAGAAAACTTCATTTAAGTAAGTAAATCATCTATAGCAGCTAAGAGTACATCGATCGGTATCTGAAAATCATTCAAGGGGAGAGGAAGAATCAGTCCTGAAAATACATCTGAGCTCCTTGACGATCGCTATAATATGACCTACATATACCTGAATCATCAATAACTGATGAATTGGATTGAAGCATAACATTGTAACAATCGCTTTCACGGATAACATTTCTGAAATCGTTAATGTCGGCAAAACTCACAACATGGAGAAGTGCTAGCCTCACATATTCAACATTCTCACAAAATTGGATACGAGATGCAAAAGCATAAACAATTGTACATATTTAACCATGAACATCTCTAACGGGAGAGGGAAGAGGAAAAGGATAAAAAGAAAAAAAATAGAAGAAAAGAATTAAAAGATCCTAATCTTTTGGTATGACTATTTTAACCCTCAAAACATTGACGGGTATCCCGTGAGTATTTGAACAACCCCCATTATCCACCTGCAAAAATCCAAAAATAAATATTTCTTTAAAACCAAGTAAACAATATAAATCTTAAATAAGAAAGTCTATTAAAAAAACATTACATGTCCATAATAAAATTAATGTATTGAAAATATAATAAATGTACACCTTAATCATTATCATCTTCTAAATCTTCTAAAGTAGACATTCCCAAAACTCCATAATTCCAATCTGTAATAAATAAGAAAGATTATTTATTAAGAATTTATAAATATTAAAAATATGAATTAAAGATAAATAAATGTCACATTTAATGTCTAATGATAACGAACTAATTTGACAACACATCAAAGCTTTTAGTATTGTTGGATGAAGTCTACTATGATGTGAATTCACCATTCTACTACAAGTACTAAATGCATATTCTGAAGCCATAATAGATGCTGATATACATAATAAATCTTTTGCAATCATATGAATGATAGGATATTTAGATTCATCAGTCTTCCACCATAATAAAATATCAAAGTATCTGTATCAACTCGTACATGTTCTTGCTTTTCGAAAAAAAAAAAAAAGGGTACATGTTCTTCTTTCAAATATCGATCTAGCTCTGAACTTTCTTGCAAATTCTTTTCTTTTAAGTGCCAAACATTTTGCACATCCAACAAGATTTCCCTCTCTTGATCTTTTTCCAAGTACATTAGATTCAATGGAAGAACTAGCATTCTCAGATCGCACAAATTTCTTAACCTCCTCAATTCTTGTGGATGCATCTTCAACAAATATTTTTGGAAATATAAATTCCAAAAAACTTAACTTATGTCAAGGGTTCAAAATTAAACCTACACTCATAAGTCCATGAACATCATTTCAATATTTATCAAACTTTGCAATCATTTTCTGAGCAATCATCTGTGTCACTTCATTATTGCCATTCACCAACTTGTGCAAATTAATTCTAATGTCACAAATAGTAAGGAGCAAAACATTCAAAGTTGGAGTTCTTGTTTTTGATAATATTTTAGTGGCATTATAAAATATGTGTCATTGATCACATATCTCTTATGCCAAATTCCAATCAGTATTCGATAGCAAGCAAATATATAATCGCTCTATAATCCTTATAGACATTGCAGTTTTAAGCATAACAAATGTTGAATTCCATCTTGTTTTGCAATCTAAAATCAACTTCTTGTTATGTAGAATACCTATTTGATGCACAACTTCTTCAAATCTTTGCAACCTCTTGGGTGATGCAGTCCAAAATTTTACACTATCTCGAACCTTTTCAATCCTTTTATATTATTGATAATCCATCTTGAACTATCAAGTTCAAGATGTGTGCAAAACATTTAATATGCAAAAATCTTCCATTCAAAATTAATGTATTCTTCTGAAGATTGCTCAAGAGATTATGAATCACAACATTATTGGTAGAACAATTATCAAGAGAAATTATTGATAATTTTCTATGAACATTCCATTGAATAAAACTCTCATCTAATACATTACTTAAAACTTGACTTGTGTGTGGACCTGGAACATTAATCCAAAATACTGGTTTTATTCACTAATACATATTTTATTCACTAATCCAAAAATTTAAAATTTTCGACATATTTCCTATGAAAATTAATTCATCATAGTAATATTTTCGACGGATTCCCTACGGAATTTGTTTAATTTTAAGAATTTAATAAATTTGTGCGACGGTTTCCCGACGGAATTTAATTTTTACAAAAAATTAATAAATATTAGCAACGGATTACCAACGGAAAATGAAATTATTTTTAAAGAATTAATAAATATTACGGACAAATTTTTGACAAACGTATAATTATTTTTAAAATTAATAAATATTGGCAACGGATTCTCGACAGAATTATGATTAATTATTTTAAAAATTAATATATATTACTGATGGATTTCCGACGAACGTATAATTATTTTTAAAATTAATAAATATTGACAACGAATTCTCAACGGAAATATTTTAATTTTGTAAAAACAAATTTCATAATTGAGACAATTTCCCTATGGATTGACTTGTTTTTATAATGTTAAAAATTAAAAATTTAATAATATCCGTCGAAAAGTGATCTGTAAAATCGACGGATTCGAGACGAAATATTTTGTTGTTGACCATTTCGTCGTTTACGCTGCTGTCGAAATTTGATCATAAATAACGACGGATTACTCAAGTCGTTGACATTATCGAATGTCTAATCTCCGACGAAATATTCGATCTATAATCCGTCTAAAACCATGTGTAAGAGACGGATTACCGAATCATCGAATGCATGCAAGTGGTTCACATGCCCGGATACTGCGCCATGGAAACTCATAAAACGTGTCCTTCAAATTCAGCTTCTCAAGAGTAGGCTACATTCGCTGGAAATCAGGAAAATTCCTAGGGAACTCAATTCGGATGCAGATCTACTAGCTAAAGAAGGTGTAGAACAGACCCCCCAACCTGCCTTTGGTCTTTTAATCCTCGTTTCTGTCTAGAAGATGTTTACCCACTGTTGCTTTGAGCTTTCCTGCTACTACAGGACTGGTCCAAGTGTTATGTTCTGGGACAATTAATTTGTATGCTTACATTGATGCTTTCTTGTGCCATGTTTTCCTTACTACTGTGTCCGTTTTTGACTTTTTGTATGCACTAGTTGCTAGCCTTGTCATGTCAATTGTGCTGTCACGTCATGTAGATGCTGGGCCCTTGCCTTTGGCACTGTGTACCTTTACTCTATTTCCATGTCTTAATAAACTCTTTTTACTTTTTCAAAAAAAAAAATTCATTTAAAAATCGAGCTCTATATTTGATATAAATAATTTACATTTTATTATTTTATATTAATTTAAAAAACAATCGAAAAAATTGAACTTTATACACGGTATTCAAATGTATCAATATTGTGTTAGGTTGTATTAAATTCAATATCCTTTCAAAAAAACAAAAATCAATTCTTGAAAATCAAATTACATTCTCATCATCCATTTGCGACTTGTTTCAATCCATTCGGTGCCCATTCCGACAATTGAGATTTCTATATGGAAAGCGCATTGCAGAGGGGTAGGATAAGAAAAAACTGGATTAAAATAGTTTATGCATATAGTAAGTTTATATAAAATTGAAGATAGATTTATAAATTGTTTTTATATAAAACATATATAATGGGTTCTGAGTCACATATATATAATGGATTTTGGACCTAAATCCGAAAAATGTAATACTACTTGATCAATGGTTAGATCTCAATCCCAATTCTTAAAAAAAGAAAAAAAAAAGTAAAAAACTAGCGATGAATGGTTCGTGTTCAGATATGCACAACCCCTAATTAAAATGTCGATCGACTCATAAAGTAAGAATTGAAAGACCTACTTGTTAATCAGAAGTTTCCAACTTTTAAAATTACTTAGCATGATGAGCTATTACGCACAAAACCCTACCTTGTTCCACATACATTTCACATTTTTAAATTATTACTGTATTACTTATTTATGCTTGAACGATATCATCAATTGGTTAAGAATTTCCTATTTTTCAAATTCTCTACCATAATAAGCTATTATTTGAACCGCCTCACTTACTTGACAACTTTATAAGGTAGGAATTTGTTATTTCTAAAATGAATTAGAATTATTTATCATATTAAAATGGTAAGGTTTTGAAACAAATTAAACCATTTAAGTGTTCCTCTTATAGATCTATCTAAAAATGAATTCGACAATATATAAAATCTAATTTTTTTTCCTTTTGGGTTTTCTTCCATGACTTAAATATGTTCGAGAGTAATAATATATAGTCAGAAATCTGAATCACCATATTCCTATACCATCTGAATCACCATTCTACAATTTTCTTTTTCAGTTGAAGAATCTGAAATCATAGAATCATATCATCTTCAATGGAGGAGGAGATCAAGACTTTAACACTGAGAAGCAAGGATGGCCAAGTTTTCAGCATCAAAGAATCAGTTGCAGTGCAATCTGGCATGATAAAGAAATTGGTGGAAAGTGGCTCCTTCTCAAAAACTATTCCAGTTGATATGGCTGATGGAAAGACATTAACAATAGTGTTGGAGTACCTGAATCTGCATGCAGATTCTGCAATTCTAATGAGGATAAAGATAAGTTTGATTCAGAGTTCGTGAAAAGATCAAGCTCTGAACTAATTGATATGTTTAAGGAATTCTGTTCTCTGCGTACTTGCTCGCCGTCTGACGGACGCAGGAAGTTCTTGAGTCCTTTCAATATGGAGAATGACATCTATACCCCTAAATAAGAAGCATAAATGCGCATGCAAGATGTACGTATGCAAATGCGCCTGCAAATGTGCTCCCTCCTATGCATGATATTGGAAAACTAAATCTTCTCATATTAAGCACATAGAATTAATAATTTTTAGTAAAAAAGGATTCTAGTCTTGTTTAGTAATTTTCTGAGGATGTCGATGGAGGTTCAGCTACCATCGGCCGGCTGCCTTATTTGGTATGGAGTCTTCTGACTAAATCTTCTGAGGAGAAGATGATAGCGACAGTGAAGGATGATGGTGACGACAAACCATGTACAAATATTGCAGTAGTATTAATGTTGGTAATATTAATGTTAGTTCTTCCCTGTATGTTGTTTGGATGTGTTTCTACAAAATTGGTGTTGTGACAGATGTTTTTATTTCTAATAATCGTAATTATGGGAAGTATGAATCTCATTATAAACACGCTTTTTGTGAGATACAGACATATATAAGAATGATGCTTTGAGAGCTATTGATTGAGGAAATGGGATATGACTAGACAATTACAGATTAGTGGTCAATCACGCCATCAATTCTGAGAAGAGTCAAATGTTTCGTGTGGCAGATGTGTATAAAAGTTTAAAGAACTCTGATGAAGATATTCCAATTCTGGTTGTTCAAAACCAAAGTTTAGTGCAACAACAGAAGGTGGTGGCAGAAGTTGTGATATCAGAGTTTAATACTAACCGTTCTTCCACTGAGAAGGTTGCATTTCTCGTCATTGCCATGATTTAGCCTTATCTTCCTGCTTGCGTTGGGTAGATTGCGATGCTATTCTCAATGGAAGATTATTCAAGAGGAGTTGGTAAATAATGGCATCAATGTTATCGTTGCACCAGTTAGCAACATTAATCTACTCCTCACTTTTGACTCAGAAGAGGATATGCATTTTCTTCTTAATTAGCGCGCAAACCTTCTTTCTATTTGGTTTGAGAACCTTACTCCGTGGTCAGATAAGTTGGTGGAAAGGGATAGCCATATGTGTGGGAGAAGATGGAGGACATTCTTCTTGCTATTTGGCATGTATATTATTTCACTGCTATTAGTAATCTTTGAGGAAAAGTAACTGGAATAGCTGAAATGACAAGTTCTAGATCTATTTTGGAAGCTGCATGGATGAAGATAGAAGTACCGAGTATGAAGGGACTTCCTGACATTTTGGAAGGGAAAATGATGAGTTTTACTTTATCTGTTTTTGTGGTGAAGGAAGAGTCGGTGCCCCTAATTTTTGCTGGGTATTCCGGTATTCTGGGCGAATTCTCTTGCGTTTTCTCTAATGGCCTCTAGAAGTGATTTTTCGGCTTCTCCGACAAAAATTGTGGGAGAGGAGATGCTGGATAAATGCAATTCGGAATATTTGGATGATGAAGATAACAGTACTAGACAAGAGAGAGTGCACTCATTGGTGGCTGACAATGATGTTGTACATCAACAAATGATGGATTTGACTAATAATAATTTGATGGTTGATGATATGACTTTGGCAGTTGATCTTTCAAATCTTGGAATGCAAGTAGATGTGAATTTAAGTAATGTTAAGGGTAAGGTTAATTATATTCCAATCAAAGGATTGCACTGGTTGGGCTTTATCAATAGGACTAATAGAGTTTGTGAGGGGAATTTGGTGGGTAATATCCCTTTTGTGTGGAGCTGGGCTAGACATTCTGTGAAAAGACATAGGAAATACAAAAATCTTGCCAAAGCTATTTCAGGTGGCTCAAATTGATGTGACAAAGAGGAGGAATCAGTTTCTGACATAGCCCATAGAAATGACCTTATGAGGGAAGAGGCTGAAAAAACTCTGCAATTGGGGAAGGATATTGGGATCCATTTTGAAGGTGAAGATGAAAGGATACTTGAGGCTCTCATGGAGATTGAGGTTTCCTATAGCCTTCTTTGATTGTGTTTTGAGTTCCTATTTTTTCTTATGAAGTGTGCAGCTTGTACAATTTGGGGGATGCTTTGTGTTCTGGACTAACTATGTTGCGATGCTCTATTTCCTGTTTTTTGCGATGCTATCTTTCCTGATGGTCTTGTTTCTTTATTATGTTTTTTATGATCTCAAGTTGATTGCTGTTTTGCTGCTTTCTTGTTGGTTGATGGAGTGGATTGTTACACTAACTTGCTGGTATTTTTGAGTAAAGGCTCAGCAGCCTTATTCAAGACTGGTTTTTTTTTTTTTTTGTGGTTGTTTCTTTGTACCACATTTGTTTTAGTGAGGTTGATGTAATTTGTTAGCTGTACTCTTTCTTAGCTTGAGATTTATCTCCTGCTACTTATGTGATAATAGAAACCTAATTTTTTAAATTTTAGTTGCCAAACAATTGGGTTTTTACTGTCTAAATCATATGAACAAATATTAACAAAAAAAATATAAAATAATTGTAATTCCCTTTAAATATTGACTCCTGAAGAAGGAAAAACGAATAGCTACCAACGTTTGGGTCCTGACAGTTTTATACATGAACCTTTTTGTGACAAATATGTACCCATTTTGACTAGTATTGTTGTCAGCATGAGATTTTTTTACGGGCCCATGTTTAATAAATAGATTTCCAACCATTGTCTATTTATTTGAATATTGAAATTGAATGTATATCCTTGGCTTAATACAAACTTTAATAAGAGATTTTAAGCGTGATGAGTATATCGTTGTCATTAGCATTGTTAATTGTGTGGGGTCATATGAGTTATTGTATTACAAATTTTTTAAATTAAGTGAAATTTTAGATGAAAAATATGTTTATGTTAATAAAGTGTCAATTCAATTCTTGTCATTGCAAATTAAAAGTTTATACATTTGAAGAATTGCAATATACATATATATATATATATATATATATAAACATAAATATATTTTATTGAACATTTTAAAATTATCAATAGAAGAACATTATTATGATTTACTCTTTATTGTGGATATTATTGCTATGTTTCTTGTAATTTAGTTCTTAGTTTCCATGTAGATTCAAGTTATTTAAAAATTTGTACTGAATTTGATTTGTTTTTTTTTTAATATATAAGTTGGATGTGTAAGTTTTTAACCTAAAATTAATTAGATCTTTAAGTTTTTTTACTTCAGAATAATTTTAGAATGATGAATTTTAGCTTTTTGTTGTAATATTCTAGTGCTTAAATTTAAGAATTTATCTATAAAAACATTTAAGATTTTCACTCTTGAAATCTATTTTTAAAAATAATAATTAATTCTTAATTAGTCGGCTTGAGGTCCAACGCCTACTGATTAACCAACTATATATTTACTCTTTTGATCGGTAGGAACTACTTGCCAATCATGATAGTCCCACCATAGTAAATAATAAGGATAATGTGAATACAAATTCTGGAAAGTCAATGATTATTTTTAATTTTTAAATTAAAGTCAATTCGGTATATGATTTGTAGCAATTATTGACTTATATGGAAAAGAAAAAAATTTACTACTTTTGTCCCTTTCGATAAGTTGCTGAAAAAATACTCATACATATCAATAATGTATTTTTCTTCTAACATATCTCTATTTATTTTATTTTAGGAATAAGAAATAGGAAATAATAGAGATATCAATATTTTTTCATTTGAAATTAAATATTTATATTTTTATTATGAGTTATCCGTAATCAAATGTTAACTTTTTAAAAATAAGAATATTTTTTATTTCAAGTTTCTTTAACTACGTTCTTAATTATTTATTCAATAAGAATATTAGTTTATTCATCAAAAGTTTCCTATTTTTAAAAATACATAACATAATAAGTTATTTCTCAAAAATGCTCTTTTCTTTATGCATGAATTTCTTATTTTTCTAATTATTTTAATAAAATCTTTTAAGAAATAATTTCCCATTCCATAAATTTCTTACCATAATAGTGTGCATAGCTAGACATAGCACGTTTTTATTTATTTTACCACTTTGTTAGATAAAAGTTTCCATTTTTTAAAATTATTTATCATAATAGAAATTAGGAATTATACAAAACAATTAAAGAAAAATTATTTACGCCATGATTGACTCCATATATTAATTGGCCACTGCATGAATCTTTGAATAATCCTCCCACACCATTCTACAAATTTTCATTTTTATTTTTTTTGAAAGGCATATTATTAATAAAAGGCAGAGGGAAGAAAAATCCACTCTACACCCAAAAGTACAAAGCCAGGACAAACAATAGCAGTACTAAGCAATAATAAAACAAAGAGAAACAAGAACAACTACAGCTAGGAATGCCTTCAACAGCAACACCAACAATCATCACGCAGGTTTAGAGATGTGAATGATGATGACACACAGCCCAGCAGCATCTTACAAAACCAACAATACCAATTCCTTTGAGAAGCTCAAGCCATTGAAAATAAACCTATGATTTCAACCAACACCCAAAACACCAAAAGGGAAACCATAGTTACAACACCCAAAAACCTTAAACTACTCTTCGTACGTTTCTTTCTCGATTTCCATCAAAGCTTGTAACACTTTTTCTTTTGGTCCTTCAAAAGAGATCCCTATCAAATTCCCTAACTTTAGAGTTTCATCTGCTTTCTTTCTAGAAATAGATACTAAATTAGACACATTAGAACTGGAAAGAGGTGGATCAGTAATAAGAGAGGAAATCAGCAAATTAGAAATCCTAGGCAAAGGATTCCTAATACTTCTCAATGTAGCTTTACTTATCCAGCACCAATTAAGAGTAATAGCATTCAAAAGCCCATTACCCCCACTCTTTTCGCTACTCTTGAAACCTTTATCAAAAGATAGGTTGCCCTTAGAATACTCAATCTCATTATCTATTTCTACCATCGCATCCTTCAATTGAGCAACTCGATTAATATCCATACTAGGCTCAAAAGAAGAGAGATCAATAATCAAATCTTTATCTCCCTCTTCAGCTGTTTGTTCAAGCACACAAGAAACATGATCAATATCATGAAATCTCGAGCTCAACCTCTATCCATCAGCCCAACCCTGGATATCATCAGTACCACCACTACCCAAATGGAAAACGTCTTTCCTCATCCTGCTCAACAACCCTTTCTTACACCATCAAAATACGCGAGCTTCGATCTCACGCCCAACGACCCTCTTATTTGCAGCAATAAGAAATGTTAGAAATTTGTCAAGTTACTATTCAAATTTAATTCCACATTGGAAGTGGAAAAAATTGGCTTGGGTTCTTACTCCTTTAAAAGGACCCTTGCCCCTTAGTTAAATAAACTTCTGATGAAGAAAAAATTGTTCCGGTTCAAATACACATCATTAATTTCAATCGTTTAAAAACAGACTTGTTCAAATTAGGTGAAACTTTTATAGAAGAAGATTTAGATATGATGTTATTGTTATCTTTTTTTGATGTGTTCGAACATTTGGAGACTACTTTACTGCATGGCAAAGAAAGTGTATATCTCAAATGTGTTACTTCTGCTTTATCTATTTATGAATTGAGAAAGATAAACAAGATAATCATAATGCCGCAACTGATGAAGGATTCATTGTGAGAGGTCGTCCAAAGAGTCAGAAGCAATGGAAGCAAGGAAGGAGTGGAAGAAGATTGTCCAAAGTTGAAGTGATGAAAAGTTGACAAATATGCTTATGTAGCTGAGTGCAATAGTGAAAGAGAATTTTCAGTAGTTGCTTCCTCATCAACATCTCACTCTGATGAGTGGATTTTGGATTCAGGTTGCACCTATCATATGTCTCCAGTTCGAGAGTAGTTCTTCAATTTCAAATAGCTAAATGGTAGAGTTGTTTATATAAGCAACGATAGTCCTTGTAAGACAATAGGGATAGGTTCGATCTGCCTAAAGAATCAAGATGGATCAACCAGAGTTTTGTCAAATGTTTGTTACATTCCGAATTTGAAGAAGAATCTTATCTCTTTGAAAGCCTTAGAATCTAAAGACTTCATTGTGAACATGCGAAATGGAATTCTAAAAGTCATATTTAGAGCACTTGTGATGATGAGGGCATTAGAAGCAACAACAACTTGTATTACTATCAAGGTAATATTCAAGTTGGAACAGTAGCAACATCAACTTTTGAAAAAGATAAGGATTCACAAGCTACCAAATTGTGGCATATGCATTTGGGACATGCTGGTGAAAAATCTTTACAGGTGTTGACAAAACAAGGATTGCTGAAAGGTGCAAAGACTTGCAAGATAGGCTTCTGTGAGCATTGTGTTCTGGGAAAGCATAAAAGAGTGAAGTTTGGCACTACTATCCATAATATCAAGGGTATTCTGGACTATGTTCACTCAGATGTATAGGGACCATCCAAAACAACGTCCATAAGTGGCAGACATTATTTTGTCACATTTGTAAATGACTTTTCCAGACAAGTGTGGGTGCACACTATGAGGAAGAAGCATGAAGTGTTATGAAGGTATGGTTTGGAAAACCTGCTACTGATTATAATTTTTTACATGTATTTGGCTCTACTTCTTATTATCATGTTAAGAAATCAATTTTAGATCCAAGAGCAAATAAAGCTTTCTTTATGAGAGTTACCTCTAGAGTGAAGAGACATTTATGGTATCTAGAATTAAAGAAAACAATCATTAGCAGAGATATTGTCTTTGATGAATCTGCTATGTTTAATAAGGTAGCAGATGAAAAGATCGATGATATTCCACAACATATAGAGTCTATACCAAAGCAGGTGGAGTTTCAACAGATGAGAATGATCACAACAACAGAAACAGAAGTTGAAAGTGACATCTCAACAACAGAAGAAGAGTTGGAAGAAGTTGTTTTACTCAATAAGAAGATGAGCTAACACTACCAATTGCAGTTAGGAGGACAAGACGAGAGCCTCAAAAGCCTACTCGATTTGATAATATGGTGGCTTATGTACTTTCAATTGTTGAAGACGATATTCTATCCACTTATCACAAGGTACTCTAAAATTCAGAAAGTGAAAAGTAGAGGATCGCCATGAACAATGAGATGAAGTCTCTTTATAAGAACTACACGTGAAAGTTGACACAACTACCTAAGAAGAAGAAAACAATTGGTTGTAAATGGGTATTTACAAAGAAAGATAGAATTCCTGACAAGAACGGCATCCGCTATAAGGCAAGATTGGTGGCTAAAGGTTATGCTCAAAGGGAGAGAATTGACTATAATGACGTATTTTCTCCAGTGGTAAAACATTAATCAATTAGAGTGTTATTGGCCTTGGTAACACAGTTGGATTTGGAGCCATCTCAACTAGATGTGAAAACCGCGTTCTTACACAATGACTTGGAAGAGGAAATCTATATGACACAGCCTAAAGGATTCAAGATTGCTGGTTAGGAAAACTGGGTTTGCAAACTAGAAAAATCGTTGTACGGATTAAAGCAATCTCCAAGACAATGGTACAAATGATTTGATAAGTTTATAATGAGACAAAAGTACACCAGAAGCAAATATGATCATTGTGTGTATTTACGCAAGCTACAAAATGATTCATACATCAACCTACTCTTATATGTCGATGATATGCTGATTGCATCAAAGAGTCAAACAGAGATAGACAAGTTGAAAACTCAGTTGAACAAAGAATTTGAGATGATAGATTTAGGATAAGCTAAGATGATTCTCGGGATGGAAATAAACAGAGACAGAAAGAGTGGCAAACTTTTTTTGACTCAGAAATAATATTTAAGAAGGTGCTACAGCGTTTTGGCATAAATGAAAACGTAAAACCTATAAGCACCCCACTTGCTCCTCATTTGAAGCTTAGTGCTAAGTTATCTCCTAAGACTGATGCAGAACAAGAATACATGGTGAAAGTTCCGTATGCTAATGCGGTTGATAGCTTAATGTATGCAATGGTGTGCACACGTCCGGATATTTCACAAACAGTTGGAGTTGTGAGCACATATATATATGATCCAGACAAAGCTCATTGGCAAGCTGTGACATAGATTTTACGGTATTTGCAAAACACTGTAGATATTGGATTAGTATTTGAGCAGGACAAATCACTTAGTCAATATGTACTTGGATATTGTGATTCTGACTATACATGTGATATGGATATGCGACGATCTACAACTGACTTTATGTTTACCTTAGTTAAGGTACCCGTTAGTTGAAAATCTACCTTACAGTCAACGGTAGCTTTATCTACAAAACAAACCGAATACATGGCAATTACAGAGGCTGTTAAAAAAGCAATTTGGTTTTAAGTGTTGCTAGAAGACTTGGGTCACATTACAGTGCATTGTGACAGTCAAAGTGTTATACATTTAGCAAATAATCAAGTCTATCATACAAGGACGAAACATATTGATGTGCACTATCATTTTGTACGGAAGATTCTTAAAGAAGGTCAATTACTTATTCAGAAGATTCCAACAGCAGACAATCCCGCAGACATGTTGACCAAAGTGGTAACTGCAACCAAGTTCAATAATTGTTTAGACTTGATCAATATCCTGCATTGTTAAGTTGGCGCTTGAAGGTGCATTTGATGGCACAACTAAAGACTACTTTATTCGATATTGAAGATAAAATACTTAGAAGTTGATAAGACGAAAGAAACTCGCCAAGGTAGAGATTTGTTAGAAATTTGACAAGTTACTATTCAAATTTAATCCCACATTGGAAGTGGAAAAAATTGGTTTGGGTTCTTACTCCTATAAAAGGACCCTTGCCCCTTAGTTAGATTTATCTCTTCAACATCTAATCTTCTATATTTGTCGAAATCCTTTAATTATGATATCCTAGTTGTAATACTTTGAGCATTTAGTAAAGTGGTTTACTATTGTGGTGCCCGGAGACGTAGGTAATATTGGTCGAACTCCATTATCAATTCCAGTTTGTTCATTTCTTTATATTTGTTTTAGCTATTAAATTGCTGGTATTTTTTTCATTGTTAGATAATATTCAATACTTTTGAGTTGGGTTTTATTCCGCTATGTAGTGTACTGTTTATTTGTATTGTATTATTCTATTATACTGTATTGGTAGAGTGATTATACATCGAGTAAGGTTCTGACTAAGGAAAGACTTGGGAACTCTCCCCTCTTTCCTGGGAACTGGTTCTGGCTATAGAAAGACTTGGAACTTAAGTAGTCTGTTTATGACTATCCTCTGTTTCCTTAGAACTCAATTAGTGTATCTATTACAGAACGAGCAGTATTTTAGTATAGTACTTATTCACAAATACAATACTATTTATTAGAGTATATCTTAGACATTAAATATACTTATTTGTTTCATAACAAGAAATTCATCTCTATCAACTGCACCACCATCTAGAGATGTCTTAGGTTCATTATCACAAGGTACTGCTTAGAATGTCAGAGAAGCAACACAAAATTCTAACCAGTCATCGTAGGCTACAAATGAAGGTTTTGGAACACAAATTTCTTCCACCATGAAACATACAGATGATACCCAATTCCATTAATGATGCCCTTGACCACCTTGGAATGTAGCTAATGTTGGGAGCTTCTACCTTTACCCTAGCAACCTCAAGATTTAACCTCAAACTAGACAATTGTGCAATTTCTCTGACTTTGGCCCGCTTTTTACAAATTGCTCGAAGAAGATCATCATGCCAAAGAGCAATAGGCAAATTCACAATTTTAACCCAGGCATGCGCCACCCTTAATTCCAAAATCTTAGACCAAGGCAAAAAGCTTTCAAACCAGATATTAAACAAATTAGAATGTTAATCAAGCAGAGTATTTTTATCCTCACTAGAGACAAAAGACAAAAGAATATTAACATTACTAAGAGGAGAAACCCAAACTCTCACCCCTAGCTCTAACAAACCTTCATGAATCTCTTGCAGCTAGTTCATTGGGACTCTTAGACTTCCAACCACTCATCGATCTAGCCAACTCATATCCAGGCCTTTGATTGAGATATCAAAACTTTTGAAATTGACATTATCTTTCTACTCTATTTCACTTCATATATTATCCCGACCTTTAAATAATACCTCAGCAGGAACAAGATGATGATTTCTCCCAGTAGGAGAATTACAACCACTCGCATGCACCAAATAATTTTTGTGACCTAGAGAAGGTGTCATCACAAAGCAAGCAACCTGTTTTTCATTGAAGGCCTGATTTTCCTTTTCTACTACAATATTTCTGAAACTCATGCCTTTAGGGAATTTAGAATTAACCTCCCTAGCATTACTCACAAGATTCCAAGATTTCATCGTAAAAGTCACTTCATTCTTAACAACCAGCCTACGATTATCCAACAAGGAGTTATTGCCCAAATTAATGGCCTCGGATGCTTCTTCATTCGATTTATACATCAAAAAGGCAAATTTAAAACCATCTCTTAAGCTTTTGAAACTATCTCTATTATGGATGAAAATATCAGTAGCATTACCAAACTGATTGAACAAATTGTAAAGAGAATTGAAAGTAGATTTGCATTGATATCACCAACAAAAATCAATTGGAATTTAGATCTATGAATATGAGGACTGAATCTCTTCCCTTGTCGTTCCAATCTATATTTTTTTTGGAAACTCCAATCATCAAATTTATTAGAACACCGGTTGCTATTTAGGCACTAAGTGTTTGATATTTTCTATTGTTGTAGTAGTTGCTAATCTTATGGAAGGACATGATGGTGGAGAAATTTCATGAGTTTTTCTAAGTGGAGATTGATTACACCCTTGAAGAAGAACCCCAAATGCACATGGCATATGCTTGGGCATTTTAAGTGATTTTGTAACACCCGCATGACCAATAAAACTTTATAGTTTGAAGGGTTTGAAAGAAGGTTGGGGGTATTTTTGAAAAACAAATTTAGATTGTTACTTTTTTAATATGAGTGTGATGTTTTAGAAATTATATAAAATAAAATGTATTAGAATAATTAATATATAAATTTCTCCTGATGTTATTTTCACGACCATTGTGAAGTTTATCTTCTATATTTTATTATTTTAAATGAGGGTGGAGACCCCTTTAATCTCATAAACAAAAAGAATACAAGAAAGGAAGAGGCATAAACCTTACCTCCAGTAAATCAACAGAACATGAGTACAAAATAAAAGCTAAAGTCTCGAATTGAAAGGAAGCCTAATCTATCCATGTAAATCAAGGCTCTAATCCTTTGGTGTAACTCTTGATGTGCAAATAATGTGTAACTCTGTCGTTCCCAACCCTCATAGGTCAAGTCATCAACCACCTGGTTTCCTTCTTTGAAGATGTGAAAAACTATTGAATATTCCAAAACAACATATGAATGTGCCAAGGTCCTCCTCCTTGTGTAGTGCAATGTACGACAAGTGTAGAATTCGCCTCAATCCATAAAACAGTCAGTTCCAAATTTGGAGCCGGAAGGAGACAATCCAAGACAACTTTCAACTTAGCTTCAAGAATGTTGCAAGAAAAGTAAAATTTACAAAAAGCTTGAACACATCATTTGTTACTGTCTCTTATAATCCCGACACCGCTAGCCTTATCTTCCTTAACACATTCATATGTGTTCACCTTGTGGGATCCCACAGATGGTCTATGCCAAGAAACCAAGGCAAGCAAGAGACGAGGATGAGTATATAAAGTAACTCCAAAGAGCGGAGCGAAGCTCGTGTCTCCATACCAATGCTTGTGTCTGAAGTTTATCTTAAAGGCAAGAGAAATAAAAAGAACAAAATGAATAAGTATATTGAATTTGAGAGATTTTGGTAACGATCATTCTCTCTATATATATCTCTCTCTCTTTCGCTTCTTTTTTTGAGAATCTTATGATCCCTTTTTAAAAATCAAAATATGAAATTAAAAGGAAAAATTATTATTTTTAAATTCTTAATGTCAATATCGATTGAACGTCTCTTCCAACCAATTAAAAATTGATGCAACTAAATATTCAAAGTTTGAGAAAGTAGGATTTTAGATGTTGGAGGTCTTAAGAGAAATCAAAATATATATTACTAATATAGATTTAGATTTTGTTGCAGATTTCTTGGAGATATTTCCATAAAGATAAATGACAATTTATTTTGGAAAGTCTATCTATAAGATTTGTAGAAAATCCTTAATGGTGATTGAAGATCTATGATTTCCAATCTCATAAATCATGTACTTTATCACTTGGTGCTTCTTCATAAATATAGCAAGAATGATAATGTACAAATCATGGATTGATGGTGTCATATTTATCCTAAAATCATGGTGCATATCATCAACCTTCTATAAGATCAACCGAGTGTTATTGGAAGACTTGCAAGTTTAGAGATTATCGAGTATACCTACTAAACCCAAATTGAAGTAAGCTTATTGTTGAATGCTAAGTGAGTCTTCTTATGCAATGATCAACTATCTTAAATTGTGAATTGCTTAGTCCAAATCATAGTTATATGGAGAGCTTTATTGTGGGATTTTGACCAGTTTGTGCCAACTTTCACCATCATACTTTGAAAGTCCCTTTGTTGGATAAAGGGCAATTGAAGTTCTACGTGACCAATTGAGTAGAAGTGCTAGTATTGTTGAAGGTTGATATGGGGTGTCTAGTGTAGTGTGGTTTTAACTTATAGTGAGTTAAATCTAATGTGTAACAGATTCACTAGGTGTTATACAAGGATGTTGTTAATGTAATCTTGTATTGTTATTAGTGAATTAATTTGAATGAGGATCCCGCAAACTAGGTAAAGAGTTTGTCGAGCTACGTTAACAAATTTCTTTGTATTTTTATTGTTTTGTCAGTTATTATTTTATGCTTTAACGAGCAAAGAAGTTATAACCGGTATAACACCAACACACCTTTTCTATCATATTTGAAGTCTTTTTTTCTTTTTGCATGGACTCTTAAGAATTAGAGGCTTGCATGTCAATCGTGATAATCTACCAACCTATTTAATCATTGATGAAAAATCGTTGACACTTATCACCCAATGCATGCCTCCATTTTTCCTTTTGGCATGGACTCTTAAGAATTAGAGGCTTGCATGTCAATCGTGATAACTACCAACCTATTTTATCATTGACGGAAAATAGTTGACAATTATCACCCAATGCATGCCTCCATTTTTCCTTTTGTCCCCCCCCCCCACCCCAGTACTTTGTTCATTCTATTCAATAACAAAAACAATACAAATTCTTGAGGATTCTAATTTAGCAATATATTATATATTGGGGCTTTTGTACAAATTTTGAAAATGATATTCTCCTTGGATTTAAACATATAGTACTCGTTGCCGGTCAAATGCAGTTAGATAAACCCATGGAGTGAATCAGCAAAATATATTCATTCGTTATAGTATTTCCTTCATTTGTGCTAGATATCAAAATGAAAACAAAGAAGTGTTACGTTTTTTTTTACTTTTGTTCTTCAGACACAAAGAGACAAGATAGTTAATCGAACTTGATAAGAGTGTTTTCTAATCAATGAAACAGATATAATAACCTTGTATTTCAATAAAATATACCATAAAAACCAATATGTACTGTATAAAATCCATTCAATATTCCTACAGGCAAGGATTTGATTGGGATAAAACATAACCGTAAGAATGTTTTTACTAATTAAATTATCCTCCTACTAATTGTTAGTCCCTCTCCGAAAAAAAAAAAAAAAGATCCTACAAATTCGTACTCAATATATATCTGATTTGCCATGTTCTTTTTAGTTGCATTACGAATATATTTATGTGTTCGGTTGATGGGAGCCTCCTTACTCAAAGCATTCTCAAGAAATCAAATTAATTAGTTAGTGAAGATTTGTTCAAATGCAAGTATTTTCTTACCCTAAATAATTTCTTCAGGCTTTTGAATATCATAATCCAAATAATATGAGAACAACTACCATCAACTTACCCATAACTACTTTCATTTCTTTATAGTACACCAACTTTCGTGATGTTGAATAAGATAATGGTATCAATAATATATAAATCACAACCATCAAAGACGTGGGAAGCTTTCATATAAAACTAGAAATTGACTATAGTAATCGTGCAACCATGCCACATCTTCTTTCCTCCTCATCAACATCTCTTATATTTATCAGAAGCATTAGGCCAAGCTTGAGAAGTCCAAAAATGGGTTCTAAAGTGAGAATCTCTCAGAGAAAATCCCTAATTTTCTCTTTTTGCATTCTCTCTTTGAGTCTTATATTACTCATTAATTACATTAAACAGTTGAAATGTGATGTTCCAAGAAGTACCTTCAACTCTGTAGCTCAAATTCAATACCCCAGATGGTATCAAGAAATAGCAAATCAGCTAGCCAAAAGAAGATTAAGAGTTGGCTTAGTAAACATAGACAAGGAGGTTAGCAAAAAGATTGGATTTATACTGCAGGGAGAGGCAGAGATTATGAAGGTGCATTTTGAACCAGTAGCTGATCATATTCAATGGAGTAATTTGTTCCCTGAATGGATAGATGAAGCTAATTACTCCCGGCAACACTGTCCCGATATCCCAATGCCGCATTTCGAAGATTATGGGGAGTTGGATGTCATTTTGGCTAAGGTTCCATGTTCAGGGATGGAAAATAATAGGGATATTTTTAGGTTGCAAGTGAATTTAGTAGTTGCAAATATGTTGGTAAGAAGTAGCTGGAAGGAGAATGTTATGTCTAGGAGGAAGTATGTTGTGTTCATGGGCTCTTGTGGTCCTATGTTGGAAATCTTTAGGTGTGATGATTTCTTGTGGCATGAAGGGATTTGGAGCCTACATAGGCCTGACTTGAGAAGATTGAAACAGAAGTTGTTGATGCCGGTTGGAGCATGCAAGCTTTCTCCTCCATTTGCAGAATCAGGTGAGTTCTACTTATGATTTGATTAGAGATATATGGTGTGCTGTTTTTTATATATATAATGTATTTCTTAGCACGTTTCTTTTGAAATAAAAGTGTTCATTTTCATTTAGAGATCATTGTAGGTTTTTTGGACAGATTGAATTGCTCAAGTGTTGATGATATTAATTAATTGGAAACTCAAGACATTGATAACATTATAAGGAAATATATAACTGAAAATTGAATTGTACATTGGCCATTAGTATGTAAGTAGGAACACCGAAATGAGAATTATGACACTGGAAATCTTGAAAATTTCATCGCAAATTGAATATCTACATTTAATTGAGGATAAAATCGAGCATATGTGTAGCCTCGTTTCTTAGTCGATATATGATTATTGAGCTGTTTATGGAAGTCATATTTCCTAATTATTTTTTTCTTCCAGGATATTTGTGGCTTCTAACTAACGTGTCTTTTTCTTCTAACAGAAGTGATGTTCTTTCTAATTACCAACCCCAAAACTAATGTAGACATTCATTTCAGAATGGGAGTATATAATTTATCAAACCTATTATATCTAGTTGGTGAAAAAGACTAATAAGTGTGCTAGTACTATTTCATCATTGAATGAGTGATTGTGAAATTTCAACAGTGAACCCAACATACATGAATCTTGAATGTGTACTTTTTTTTTTTTCATAATTATTCCTATAAATTCATGGCTGGGATGCTGTGTGAAATAAGTATTGTTTCTTCTGGAAAAAAAAATACAGGAAACCAAGGATGGGAAGAATATGCATTGGAAAATTCAATATATCAACCAAGAAGAGAAGCTTATGTAACGATTCTCCACTCTTCAGAAGCATATGTCTGTGGTGCAATAGCTTTGGCACAAAGCATCACAAAATCCAACTCAACCAAAGACCTTGTCTTGCTAGCAGATGATCATATATCATCAAAATCATTACAAGCCCTCATAGAAGCCGGATGGAAAATCAAGCGAATCAAAAGAATCCGAAGTTCTAATGCACAAAAAGATGCATATAATGAGTGGAATTACAGCAAGCTCCGAATATGGCAACTCACTGAATATGACAAGGTTATGTTCATAGATTCTGATCTTTTAGTCCTAAGAAACCTTGATGAATTCTTTCTATATCCACAACTATCAGCAGTTAGGAATAACCAGTATTTATTCAATTCCGGGCTAATGTTAATTGAGCCATCGGAGTGTACATTTCAAACACTAATGGAAAAAAGATTCAAAGTGGATTCATACAATGGAGGTGATCAAGGGTTTCTAAATGAAGTGTTTACATGGTGGCACCGGTGGCCGACTGAGCTGAATTTGCTCAAGTTTTTTGGGAATGGAAGTGATATGAATCATAATATTCGAGAGAATTTGTATGCAATCCATTATTTGGGATTAAAGCCATGGATGTGCTACCAAGATTATGATTGTAACTGGGATATTCAAGGATATCAACAATTTGCTAGTGATTCTGCTCATAAGAAATGGTGGAAAATTCATGAGGCAATGCCCAAGAAGCTGAGATCATTCTGTGCTCTGACACCAAAAATGGATGCAAGAATTAAGAAATGGAGGGCAAGAGCTGAGAATGCTAATCTTCCGGATGGACATTGGAAGATAAAGATAAAAGACAGAAGAAGATATATTTGAGTATAGTATAGAAGTACTCAATGGTTTTAATAACCGAACCGGACCAATTAGACCATGAATTGATGACGAAGAAGGTTCGATTCAACTTCAAAACAGACCGGGAGAATTGATATACAATTTTTTCTTATATATAAATTGGCCAATTGAACTACATTTCAAATAATAAAAGTGTATATAGGCTTATCTCTTCTTTTTTTAAAAAATAAAAAGAAAACTTTATAGAGTTTCCATTATATTTTTACAATTGTTTTTTTGTTGTTTCTTACTTTTTCATAAGTGGCATCATTCGTACGTGCTCAGATTTCCCACTTTACTTAATATCGAAAAGTTAGTTTCATAGTTTTACTTAAAAAAATTATATATGTGCTTACCACTTTGTAAACAAAATTACACTCAAATACTAAAGTGGCTAAATGGGAAAGCAAAGAAAAAAATCTCGCTTTCATTTCAATCTTTCCTATGTAGCATAAATTAAAAGTTCACATTGACCATCCATATAAGATGAACTCTCACATATGCTTGTATCTGATCTACTTTTGAATCCTATTTCAAACAGGAAAAATCCCTTTTTCTAAGTCTAAAGAGGGTTTTTTTTTTTTTTGTACTTATTTCTTTCTCAGAACTAAAACATCATGAGAAGAAAATAGTTTGTGAAACTGATTGCCTTTTCATTTCTATTCTAGGAAACAGGCCAGATTAGTTGAGGAGATAAATTATATGGTGGGTAGGCATGCATATATTCAATATTGACAAATAAAAATGATATTTTTGGCAATAATCTTCTCAGTAGGAAAGAAATTATTTGACTATTAATTCAAGCCAAATCTCACATTTCACAACCTCATCAAATCACGAATTGTGCTTTTTGCATGCTTTAGACAAAATTCAAAACTTTCCGTTTCAATTCACCCCATTAATGTATACCAATTTTGTTATTTTCCTTTGGCTTTTGTTTTGAGCCCCCATTGTTTACCAATTTTTTTCTTCTCCTATGACCTTTGTTATGAGTGAATGAACATTCAAGAAGAAACTTAAGCAGCAAGACTGAGGTAGACACATATTTGATCAATTCTTCTCCTTCTCAATGTGATTTTTTTTTTTCATGATTTCTTTTCTTCTTTTTCTTTAAAGAGGTGGAATTCATTCAGGCATCAATTTCATTTATCTGAAAGGAAAATTTGAGTTATTTTTGCTCTATGATCATTGTCAGAGAAAATTTAATGTTCAAGTTAACTTTTCTCTCTTAACAATCTTTGGTTCTTAAAATTATAAAATTTTCATGACAGAGTCCAAATGCTTCAATACAAAATATATTCTTATTCTCTATCTATATGCAGTTGTCTTAAAAAAATAAAAATAAAATAAAAACTGCCATGATCGTTTTTTTTTTTTTTTTGTCTAAAAATTTCTTGTTCGGTTCAAAATTGAATAGTCAATTTAGTATAACAAATTAAATAAAGAGAAATTAAATGAAATTTAGTATATCCTTATTATGTAATAATGGTCAGTTTTTTTTTTTTTTTTTTTTAACAAGGGGAAAAGCTACATCGAGTGTTGGAACTGAAATGATGGAATTGTGCTGAATTATCTCTTTAGGTAAGAAATTTAATCAAGTTTGTTTAAATTAGCATGTCGATTTCTGTTCCTTTAAAACATGAGAAAAATATCAAGTTTGTTTATCAACACGTTTCTACCTTGCAATCAGTTACATCACACGAAAATTACCTTGCTTCCTAGAACGAAAATAAGACAAAATTTTCCTCAATTTTTATTTTTTCCAAAACAAACAAAGAAGAAAGACAAATTGCAATGCCTATATAAATCTTTTCCTTTTATATCTTCTTATGCCCTTGTACTAATATTTCTTGCAATTGAAGCAGGCAAAACTCAAGAAGAAGAAAAAGCTGGAAATGGGATCCAAACCAACAACCACAAAGCCAAAACCTTTCCCTGTATCATGTCTCATCATTATCATTCTAACCATTCTTGTAATTACAGTTTTGCTGCGTCCGAAACCCGAGGAAGCTTATCCTCAATGGCTGCAAGAAGAGCAGCCAAAGCTTTTTGCTAAGCCTATACAAGTTCCCCAATGGTATGATGTCTTGGCTAAAGATGATCATTTCAAGGATAAAAGATTCAAGATTGGCCTCGTCAACATGGATAGAGCATTTGAAACCAAAGGAATATTACACAAAGAAGCAGACATAATTGAGGTAAAATTTCAGTCTGTATCTAAAGAAATTAAATGGAAAGACTTATTCCCTGAGTGGATTGATGAAGAAAAAGTTGAGGAACAAAATTGCCCAGATATCCCAATGCCACGATTCGAAGACTACCAGGGACTAAATTTGGTTGTTGCTAAAGTTCCATGCATAGAAGAGGCAGGAAAGAGGAGTTATATGGATGTGTATAGGCTACAAATAAATCTTATTGTTGCTAATTTACTTGTGAGAAGTAGTAGAATGAGTTATGATCAAGAAGATGGAGATATTTTTGGCGTGTTTTTTGGCACTTGTGGTCCTATGACTGAATTATTTAGATGTGAAGATCTCTTGTGGCATGAAGAAAATACATGGATTTACAAGCCTGATTTGAGAAGATTGAAACACAGGGTCTTGATGCCAGTAGGCACTTGCCAACTTCCACGGTTATTTGCTGAGCCAGGTGAGTCTTTCCAACCACATGTGTTGATCTTCACTTTTTACTTTATTTTTTTTTATTTTTATTTTTTAAAGATAATTTAGGATTGCATTTTTATCTCAAGAATATGATCTATTTGGCCTACACTATGTGTACAAAGGTAACCAATAAAATTCTATATAATATCATTCTGTCTAAAGGGATTAATTAAAGGCAAAAGATTTGACCCCTTTCTGTGTCCATGTTGAGGGCAACTTATGTGCATGCCCTTGTTATAAATCGGTTAGTTTCAACTTCTTTGTCACAAATTGGTTAGGGAGATGATGAGGATAGCTGTTACATAAGCTTGCCTAGTGTAAATTAGTTTCTCATGTGACCTTCACTAATTTATTATATAAGATGGGCTTTCTAGCTATTGTTGGTTCGTTTAGGGAGAAAAAAATGAAGGGTAGTCAAAATATACTTTTACACCCCTTAATAAAATGTTAAAATATATGTAACTTCGAGAAGGAAAAAAAACCAAAATATCCTTCATAAATGAATTAATGGACCACCAAAATGAGGATACAAAGGGAAAAAATAGTTAATTCTACCTTGATTTTATGAAATGATAAGTAGAAAAAAGAGTATTTCGTTGGCCTTTCTTCATAGTTAATTTTCAGACATTTAATGATGATACTATTTCAAATATTCTATTCATGTTCGTTTGGAAAACTAGTTAACTAGGATCCTTTTTATATGGAAAGAATGAAAGCAGTGTTTACAACTAACACAGTCGGCGCCGGCAGCCGGCGGCCGGCTGCTCCTAAAAAAGTTTGTTTTCTCCAATAATGACTGGCTATGAAATACAAGAAGAAAAACATATATATTTTCTTGATGTTTTCCTAATGTATCAAAGTGCCATTTGTTGCAAATTGAACATTTCTGAACTTTATTATGAAATGCAGGTAAAGAAGGATGGAGGGAATATAATTCATTTCAGCCTACATTCCGTGAGCCCAAGGAAGCTTATGTAACCGTGTTGCATTCTTCAGAAGACTATGTCTGTGGGGCCATTGTTTTGGGCCAAAGTATTGTACAATCCAAAACAACAAAAGACCTAATTCTCCTAGCTGACAAATCTTTAACCCCAAAATCTCTACAAGCTCTAGAAATGGCAGGATGGAAAATTAAGCGCATTCAACGAATAAGAAGTACTAATGCAGAAAAAAAAGCATATAATGAGTACAATTACAGTAAGCTTCGAATTTGGCAGCTAATCGAGTATGATAAAGTCATATTTCTTGACTCAGATTTATTAGTCCTAAGGAACTTAGATGAATTCTTTGTGTACCCACAGCTCATGGCAGTTGAGAATTGTAGGTATTTGTTCAATTCAGGAGTTCTTCTAGTGGAACCATCCAAATGCACATTCCAAGACTTAATGGAGAAGACGCATTCAGTAGTGTCCTATAATGGAGGTGATCAGGGTTTTTTGAATGAAATCTTCAGGTGGTGGCATAGATTACCAACAAAGGTGAATTTTCTCAAAGATTTCTACAATGTCACCGACATTGGTCCGGAACATGAATACCCGGAAAATACCCATGCATTGCATTATTTAGGAGTGAAGCCATGGAAATGCTATAAAGATTATGATTGTAATTGGGACATTGAAGATTATCAGAGGTTTGCTAGTGACTCTGCTCATAAGAGGTGGTGGGAAGTATATGAGGCCATGCCCAAGGAACTGAGGCCATTTTGTGCACTCACAAGAGAAATGGAAGAGACTTTGATTAAGAATAGAGAGAGAGCAAAGAAAGGGAATTTTTCAGATGGGCATTGGAAAATCAAGGTCAAGGATCCAAGAAGGAGATCGATATGAAGAATGTTTCTTTTCTTCTTCTTTTTTCCTTTTCTTTATTACAAATATATGAAGAAATTGTCTAACTAAGTTTTATAGCGATAATAACTATAGTAAAAAAATACTTTTCTATCTATTTAAGTTTAGTCAACGTCGTATTATACAAAGACTCTGTATTATTCTAAATAGGATATAAACTATTTATCAACTCAAGATGCTATTTTTTTAATATGTAAACTTGTTTTTTTAAGTATTAATATATGAGATTTATTTTTAAAAATAATAAAATGATGATAGTAATAATAAAAAACAATTCTAATTAGGTCATTCTTTGGTATCCCTTCCTCTATTCTAGATCTTGTTTCAAGTCCGGTTCAAAAATTTTGCTTCTTTCTTCAATTTATCTAAGCTGAGACATAGATAAAAAATAAATATAAGAATGAAAATGATACATTAAAAAAAGCTCAAGAATAGAAATACATCAAAAGCCATCCAGTAATTTTTATTTTTTTACGAAGTGCAACTCATGAGAGAAAAATACATAAAGGGTCCAATGACTGAAAAAAAAATGATGAACCAAATTGGCTAAACGCACAAGATAAGAGATCAAATTGTCTAATTTGCCCCAAAAAAAAATATTGAGGACTAGATTTACTAATTATTTTTAAAAGAAAAAAATGAAAATGTTATTTCACACACATGAAGAACACTCAATTCCATATAATTTAAAACATTAAGTGGAGAAACGCAACTCAATATTAAAGTGACTTTCATTCACAATTAATGTGCGTTTGCCTCACGTTCACATTCATTTTCCAGAAACTCAAAAAAAAAAAAACAATAAGTCAATAACAATACAAGGGAAAAGAAAAGGAAAACAAAACAGAAAAAGAAAAGTCAAACCACTAGGATTCCACCACGTGTTAATATGGGCCCACTTAATTAGTCTCCCAGTGTTTCAAATAAAAAGAAAATAAATAAAGGGAGAAGTAGCCGTTTACCTGCGTTTTTCTGCGATAAATTCGACCGTTGGAATCGAAAAACAATAGATATCCGTTACACCAAAAAGTCAAGACCCCTTTGAGCTGATGATGACGGTGGCTGAAGCTGTTGAAGATTCAAGAACAAACGTTCATTTCACTTCAGTTTCGGAGATAAACTCAGATTAAGGAAGAGAGAGAGAGAGAGAGGCAGATTTCTCCCAAACCCACCTTTAATTTGTTTACTTCTACATTTCTTGAAGTATGGTTGCAAGAACCCCACTAAAGTTGCAGAACGGGAATATGGTGCCTCCTCCTCTCGATCCCACTCGACTCAGAGAAACAATTGAGAAGGTGGGTTTTGCAAATATGAAGAATGGCTTGAAATTGTTCCATAGATGATGAGGGTTTGTGTCGTCAGAATTTCTTTGATTTTTGGGTTTTTTTTGTTTTTTTCCTTCCTTCGTTTAGGTGGAGAAGTCTATAGCTCGATTACAAGAACTTCAATTTACAGTAACAGGAGGGATGAAAAAGATTTCTGGCGTGACCCTCAGTCCTCGTAGCACAAGAGGGTACCTCAAAACCAGTCTCAGGTGCAAGCAGGAATCTTTGAGGTATAAATAAATGACTATTTCTTGATAATGATAGCTGATTTTATGCTGTTTTCATTTTCATTTACGTCTAATGGGTTCTCAATGAATTTTGTCTTCAATCTGAAGGATCAAGAATGCCAGTTCTCGCAGATCCCCTCCTGGGAAATTGCCTACAAATACAGGTAAACTCCAACCCTGCGGTCCTATCCCCCCAACCATTAAAAAATAAACTTTCAGAGCTTTGTTTTTTTTTTTTTTTGGTGTAATGTCACAAAGAATTTAAGCCATAATTTGAATTCAGGGGATTGGAAGAGAATGTCTTTACCAGCAATGCTTCTAGGAGAGACAGTTGGAGAAATTCTGCAAGCAAGTAAGTTTGCCAGACAAATAGTGGATGCAGTGGATCCAAAGCCGAAGAAACCAATTGATAATCCGAAAACACCAGTGACAGAGAGGAAAAATCAAAGGCTAAACCTGGAGAATTCAGAGCTTCGTGCAAGAAGAAGAAAGGAAAAACAGGTTGTATTTCAAACGATAAGAACAGAATCAAATTCTCCATCCCTTCAAAGAGTGAAATCCAAGATAAATTTCAAAGTTTCGCCTCTGCATAAGAGTGAGTGTGACAAAGAAAACTGCAAATACATAGCTAACAGAGTTTCCCCAAGAAATAGGCCATGGGCAAGAAAGACTGTTTTATTCCCCAATCCATTGTTTCATTCTTCACCAACTAAACAGCATCAGAAGTTCAGCAGAACAAAGTCTCCCATAATTGGAAGAAATAAGCAGCAAACTCCACACAAGTTCTTGATCAAGTCTCCATCCCCTGCCTCAAAATTTCATGTCAAAATTAGGAGCCCTACATTGTCCATTTCCCCCAAAAGATCAACTTGTTTAAGCAAGAAATCACCCAAGATATCGACAGCAGCAAAACTTCGTAGGTCGTTTTCGCCATCAAGATTGGCAAATAGGTTGGTTTCACCATTGAAAAGCAGAAAATCTGTACATAAGATTGATGGGATGAAGATGATGAGTGGGCTAAAGCAACGTCCAACTGCAATGCCACTGCGTTCCTGAATCTAAACTTTGGCTGTGCATGTTTTGAATTTGAGAGATTATTTCTTCTCCGAAATGATATTTTCTCGATGTCCATAGGTAAATTAAAAAGGAAAATGTTTTCATTTGAGTTTGTGTGATCATTTAGGAATAAAAGAAAATTGTTTTTTTTTTGTTTTTCTTTGTGGGGCTTCTTCTGTCATCAATTTTGTGTTGCTGTGACTGTGATGCATCAATATCTCCTCATTTGTTGAATGAAAGGATGGTTGGCATTGAATTAAGTAATTTGCGGGGAAGTCTGAAGATTTCAGAATTTGCGGAGTAATTGGCAGATGCAAATTATGTTTCAAGAAAATCCAATCTCAAAAAAATTACGGACTTTGATATAAGCAGCCCAACACTACACTCCCTGAAATGAAATTATTTGTATTTTTTTGGTATGAACCATTTGATACACCCAAAGTGTGAAAAGAGTGAGTCATTCCATTGCACATACTAGGCCTGACAAAACACATTGTTATATCTGTCACCTACTAACATCGCTATTATTGCAAAACACACAACGAAATATAAAGCAATACAAGATAAAACAAGCTGCATAGATGGAAGGACATGAATAAACATATCCCAACTTGGAAATCGTAGAGACCAGGGTTATTCATTACATTCATCTATATTGCTTCTGCATGCATGATATACTTAGATGAGAACAATCATCAGAATTCATCATCATACAATGATTATGAATTTGAACATG
This sequence comes from Apocynum venetum, assembly GCA_019593545.1. Lineage (NCBI taxonomy): Eukaryota > Viridiplantae > Streptophyta > Magnoliopsida > Gentianales > Apocynaceae > Apocynum > Apocynum venetum. The sequence goes on from SRSM01000149.1 coordinate 4,081,111, forward strand.
TTACAAGCGATAAAGTGGAATCGGATTCAGTGGCTACTACTTGCCATCTTAATCCTTGTTATTGTATACAAAGAGATACAAACTTTGTACACTAAATGCAAACAATCACAAAACCATACTCAAACTCAATAACCCCGTCCAGAAGAGGGAGAAGATTATGTACTTTCGATTGCCACCTCTGGATATGCTTCTCTATGTTGCAGGCTAAGACGTTTCTCTGCTAGGTACTCGGCCAGTTGCTACTGAAGATGTTCTATTGCAACTTTCATGAAAGACAGCTTCACAAATCATGTAGCATCTGCCCAAGAGAGGGTAGGGAAAAAATAACCACCTCTTCCTAATGAGAGCATAGCTACAACAGTCAGCCAATTATTTACCAGGAGATGCAAACCTTGACCTCTCTCTCTGTCGATTCATAGCTCGATCCTTGGGAGAAGAAGTTTTTCCTCCCACACCTGCTTGACGCATCATTTCTGCAATAAGTTAATAGTGGAAGAGTCAAATTCAAACTGATACAATTTTCTGCTTTTTCTTTTGTTGAAAGGTTACTGAGTGTGCTTGAAGAAGGAAGCTTACTCAAAAAAAGAGAAAAGAAGAGGAAGCAGAATGGATGAAAGAGAGTCAAATAACATGCGTGAAAGACCTACCTCGCTTTCTTTCAAGCTCCTGATCTAGTTCTTCCTTCCACTTCTTTTTTATCTCAGAAACATCCATCCTGCAGCATGACATTCTTCATAAACTTACATGTAAAAAGATCCTTAATTAAGGCACAAAATCATAGCATATGGGGACTAACATGGGGCTGCTTAGATCCTTCTGAGGAGTATCACCAATAAATCCATTCCGATCATATGTCTGGGGTGATGAATTTGGTTGATGATCTTCATTACATGCAGTACCTATATGGGACACACCCCTGCTACCACTTCCAGGACTCGCCTCAGTTACAACATCAACCGCGGATGATGGAGTTTGACTAGGAGACCTACTTTTTGGAGGTAGTTTCAAGTATCTTGGAGTACTCTCATCTCCAGTCACCTCAGTTAAATTTGGGGAGCATAGAGGATTCATACTGTTGAGGAACTCTTCATATAGAGGAGTCTGCAGTTTCTTTAGTTCTACTGCCTGCATGGCCACAACATAGAAATGTGTCAAAATCAATAGATTCTGTGAAGCTATGTTCATAGCTATTTATTTTGCAGTCTTTATTGTGAGTACCTTTTCATCCAAAAAAGCCCGGATTTTAGATTCTGTAACTTCTTCATCATCATCAAATAGTGAAGAGTCGTTTCTACAGTCTCCATGTGAGCCAGAGACACAGGTAGGTCTATCACCATCTTCTAGCTTTCCATCTTGTCCTTCCACTTCAGGACTTATGGCATAAGTATTCCTATAATCATCACAAGGCTCACACATAGGATTGAAACTCTGACCAAACCAGATAATGATGGAAGTCAGTTTCCAGACTAGCTATTTGTTAGGCCATAAACCGTAAGGTACCGAAGAAAATGAAGTTTCATTACCTTGGTAAAGTCATCTTGGATCAAAATATTATCGAATTTTGTTTCTTTCACCAATAATTCATCTTTCTCATCAAGCTGACGCATGTCATCAAGATCATTTCTTCCCCAAATATGCTTACCTTCTGAGAACTTGTCAGTATCCACAGTAGAAAAGTCCAGCGTTCCCAAATTGCAGACATCTTCTGAGCCAGCTCTACTCATTTTCCAATGAATACAAGTTTTAACAAATTAATCGCCAAAGCACAATCAACATAAACAAAGTTCCTACACAGTTTTAGGGCAAGCACTGGATCACTTACGTATAGCTCAAATTCTCCCCAGGTGACAATAAAGCAGGTTCCTGACAACAGCAGGAAAGAAGTAGGTGCTTCACCAAAATGCATCTTATAAAGAACATATTTATGTAATTCAGGATACAATTGGACTAACCATAACTGTACTACGATCAGCAATAAACGGTTTCATGACTTCGCCAGTAACAAATGGATGCTGCAAACAGTTAGAAAAATAGACATTAAAATTTTCAAAAGTAACACATTATTCTCAGAGGAAAAGAAATTAAAGACTAGAAACATTAAGTAGCTATCATTCATGCGATCAGAATCACCTTCAACAATTCAAGAGCTGGTGGCCTTAACTCCGGTTCCCTGCATGATATATAATTGTAAGCTTAGGCCCAGGAGGAAAATTAAGCAGTACATTAACAATGTAGCATGGTGGGAGCCTTTGCTAATTATGATTAAGCTGAGAAAGTCCAGGAACATAAATACAGAGTTCCAATATAAATAAAAGTAAAAATGGACATATGAGAGAGAGAAAAAGGGAATAGGACCAGAACTCTCTGATTCAATGACTTATCTCCAAGTCAAGGAAGAAAGGAGATTCAGTGAGTGATCAAAACTACAATCCACAAATTTAGTTCCATTGTGATTGTGTCGGGATGATTTTTACAGTAACAATCATATGGAATGATTAACGAGTCTCAAGAATATACTTTTGTAAGCATTTAGAGAGAAAATCTTTTGCCTCAGCAGAGAGATGTTCAGGAATTGGGGGATGCTCCTTGGTTGTCCCAATATAGTAGAAGAAAGCTGCAACCTGTAAGGGATCATGTATGATATCAACAAATTAGGAACAACAAAATATTGATACTAGACAAGTTATCAGGAAATCTTTTAAGAAACTCAAGCAACTTCTGCAAATTCCCTTCTAAACATACCTCCTGGTATTGTTGGTGCCAGGGAGGCTTACCAGTTGCCATCTCAATCACAGTACATCCAACACTCCATATGTCAGCAGAGCTGAAAGTATGTCAAAAGAAAACAATGATAAATGTGAATCAGCACTCTTGAATACATAGTAATCAGTAATATAGGAAAATTTGTCTGAATAAAAAATAAAAAAAAGGGACAAGTGTTGTAATCAAAGTAACAAGTAAGATTTTTGTCAGCCCCAAACACTCCACCCCAGCACCAGATACAAAACAAAGAAAAAAGAAAAGCATGAATAAACAATTATCAAACATGATAATTGTATTACCAGATTTAAAGTTCAATCGATGCCTCAGATGCAATCATCTCTGGGAATCAATGAAAATAAAGTACATGTAAAACTGTATATACTAAGGATATGATAGACTTGTGCTTGAGTTTAACTTACATGCAAAACTGATGCAGTACAGAATCAGTTTCCTAAGTAAATTTCCTACCCTAGAGATTAATTAGTTTCCTAAATAGATTATCTATACTAAAAATAATTAGTTTCCTATTCACATTCTGAGCTGATTTCCTAATGTTAGTTTCCTAATTTTCTAAGTTACCCTTTTCTTGTTATTTTGAATTCTATTTAAGCCTTTGCTTTGTAATCATTAGGAACAATCTTATCAATAATATTGCTTTGGTTAATCTTCTATTTCTTCTGAAATTTATTAGTTTCAATCTGAAACAACCTTCCACTGCACCAAAAACAGATCTAAAATAATAGCTTTCATGCTTCAACAGGTTCGGAATTAAAGTGGATAAACCCTTCCAGGGAAAAGAAAATGTTAATTTAATATTCAGGTAAGCAATCATATGATTCAGTTTGCATGTTTAGAAAATAGGAAAAGAGAGAAATGGTTATTTCAATCAAATGGCATCTCGATTATGTATTACTTATAATATTTGTCAAGAATATTAGAATAATTTCATGAGCTGAAAAAATAGTGGATGAGTTCATTTGCATTAGAAACAAAATCTTTTGCAAACCAGCATCTAGCAAAATAGTATCACAATCACTCACAAAATACAATTGAATTTGGAACAAATAGAGATGTACTTTTCCTATTGATTAGTACTTGAATTATTTTAATGTTCTGCTTTCAGACCAGTATATTTGTCAATATTTCTTCCTAACCTGTCTCTGACACTTGTCATCATCAACAGTAGATGGTTGAAGAATGATCACATAAACCAAATAATATAGCGTTACATCAGCTGTACATCATAACTCCTAATCAGACAAATAGAACCAATGACTTAGACGAGCAAAGAGTTTATTAAAACAAGGAAAAACTAGCTAGATACAGAAAGGGAACTATCCAATTAAGAATAAGAAAGGACCGCCCAAATATTGATTGGCATACTCTGCATCGGGTGAGTCATCACAAAGCAAGTGCAAATGCAAAAAGAAAAGCAATTCTTTAACCTCAAAAATCAAAATATCTACTCAAGCTCAAAACAACACATTTGCACCAAGCGGACAAGGATCAACATATGGTGCAAATATGAAGATCCACAACAGAGAGCAATGAATCTGTTGAGGAAGTGACGACCATCTCCTCGAGAGCTTCATTGAAACTCCGAGCAAATCCACAGGCATAATATATGCACTACAGGACTTTTAAGCATACTAGCACAGCAAGAAGAAAACTTCCGACTATCAGATAAATTTTTATCAAATGCAAACACAAACATGTCAGTTCAAGGTGACAAAGACCCAACTGAACTAAATTCCTTAATTGATTAATTTATTCACCACCATGATTCTATGTAAAGCATGAAACATGAATATGAATATGAAACAAGGTGATGTGTAAAATCAATCACTGAAAGTTTAGAAGCATCAAAATCACAGAGTCCAATTAGAAAAAGTGGAAGCAAAAGCATCAAGTGTTAAGGAGTTCATTCAAGCATTATTTATCTTCTTACAAACTATGACCAGTTTGGCGAATGACTTCAGGAGCCATCCAGTATGGTGTGCCTTTCATCGACTTGGCACCTGATACAGTAGCCTAGTAAAAATACCAAGATTAGATGTTATTTCTGACTGACAAGCCAAATACAAAAGGTTCAGGAGTACACTGAAGTAAAGGATCGAAGATGCACAAACCAGCTCCACAACTTGCTTGGATGCCCCAAAGTCGGCAAGTTTAATGCATCCTTTGTTGTCAACCAGAATGTTTGCCCCCTGATTTAAAAGACAGGCTACTGTGAAATGACAAATCCAAATGAAAATAAGGTCATGAAGAGAAAGCTGATGAAGTACCTTGATGTCCCTGTGCATAATTCCATTCTTGTGAAGATAATCCAGTCCTAAAAGCAACTGTTTTGTATACATTCTTACAACCTGCTTGAGAAGGTTTCCTGTTATAGATGTATGTATATATACATACATACATACATATGTATATAAATAATGCAAGCTCCATAAATCACAATAAGATAATTGGCAAGAACTGACCGATTCAGGAAAAGATCCAAATTTTCCAAGAAGTGATGATATTGAGCCTCCTGGTACAAATTCCAACAGTATATTTACAGTCTCCTCCCCCCTTACAGTTCCCAGATATCTCTAGTACACCAAATAGATGCTATAGTGAGAGTCAGAAAATCAAAGAGACTGATGTTTCAATGTAAAAGTGCATTATTTAACTCACAACTATATTGGGATGGGAAAGATTCTTGAGAAGCTTAACCTCTTCTTCAAGCTCCCTTATGTGAACCTACTCATAAAGTGAATATTTGTAAAACAGAGTCAGACTATAGTAGAAATTAGATTATAACATCAGAACCTATAATAAGTGCAAGTTTTTCAATATATCAAATAACAATTAAAGTCTGCATATACTTGAGCATGCTTTTGTTTCAAATAACTTTTTCAATGGTTTCCTTTGAAAGTACAGAAGAAAGAAAACTATCAAAGTACTATAAACGAAAGGCCTTATCTCGTCCATGATGGTTGATGAGTTTACAAGATGTGAGCCTTTTCACATTAACTAGGTATAGAAGAAATAAAATCAAATGAAGTCACGTTAACATAAGGCCTAATTTCATCCATCGTGATTGAACTTACTAGACGTTAGCCTTTCCACATTAGGTGCACAAGTTTCTCATCTAGTAGATTAGTTTCTAATCTAGTAGACATTAATAATTACTCAATATTTGAGTACACTGATGAAATGAAGATCCAAAGCCAGAAACAAAGTACAAGGACTATGGAAGAAAACAGCAGAACCACCAAATACCCAAAATCATATGCCATTCTATAATTTTGTTTGGTTAAAAGTGGAAATCTGGCAGTATGTCCAGAATGTTTCATGTATGGTTTGCATGCACTTGTCCTCTACTATATCCCCAAACAGTCCAACACTACAAACATCATATTGTTGGCCACAGAACTAGAAAGTTTAAAGCTTATGCTATCAGGCATACTATAGAACAGATGTTAGTAAGAAAAAGGTTGCAAGCCTCAACAAATACAAATGCAAATTCCAGTAAAAAGAGAATTAACTGAATCATAGTCCAAACCTGTGCTTTCTCCTTAGAAGCACTATTCGCAGGGATCAAAACCTGAACCACAATTAATCAAATGAAAAATAAAATAAATAATAATCCATTTAAACAGAGGTTAATTCCGGCAAAAGAAAAAGCTTAGTAAAAGTAAAGTCGACTTTTTTAAACCTGTTTAACAGCAAGAAGCTCTCCGGAATCAAGATTCATCCCCATGTAGACCTGTCCAAAGGCGCCACATCCGATCAACTCACCCTTTCGCCATCGGATGGGTGGGGCTACAGTTGAAGCAGTATCTCCGGCATTTGGCTGCGGCAAACGTGGAGGTGAAGGTCTAGAAAAAACTCTGGACTTGCGGATGCAGGAATTGATCTTGTCTGCTAGGGTTCCGTCTTCACCACCACCGTCGGCGGGGCGGAACACAAGTGATCGCCGAACTGATCCAAATATTTCTTGCATTTGATTTTGCAAAACCTCCTCTCCTCTCTAATTTTTTCTGCAATTAATTTTGTACATAATGTGAGAAACTTCTTAGGGTTTATCAGTGAATGAAGTGAGGGAAATTAGTGTGAGAATTTCATTAGGAATCCTCAAAGTTGTAGAGAGAGAAATTCAAAAGTACTAACGAGTCATGAGTGGGAATTGGGTTTGGATTCCTTTGATCGTTAAGGAGAGAGTGGGAAAAAGCTTGGAGAAATTTTTTTTTAAAAAAAAAAAGTTGTTGGCCATTTTAGTCCCTAACGTTTTAGGGCCTTTTGGCCAATGGAGTCCTTAACGTTTCAATTTTAATTATCTGGTCCCTAAATTTTGTATTATATGATCGCTAAAAAAAAAAAAATCTATCTCATCTCATCTATTCACTATTCATAGCCTCATAATCTTATTTATTCAGTCCTTTTTTTCCACTAATTCTTCTCGAATTTATCCAATAGTTGTGCATATTTTCGTCTCAATTTTTTCCTTAGTTTTCTCTACATTTAGTTTAACTTGCATTGACTTCTTATCTTTTGGAGTTTCATGAGTTTCCTTCGTTTTCTCTTTTGGTGTCTCAAATTTTTCATCCTATATGACAATTATCCTCGATTCCTCAATTTTCTTCTATTTTGGAGTGAAAAGTTTTCACTTAGGTTTCACAACAGTTGGTCAAATTTCCTTTGAATTCTTCTTTTTGGAGTTACAACGTCTAACTCAAGATTTTCACCACTTTAAGAGTTGTTGGTTCTACTGTATCAATTTTCTTTCTTTTGAAGTTTTTGCTACTAGAGCTGGTGAAACTTTTGGTGCTTTCTCTCTTTTTGCCTTCACTGGTGAGTCTTTAGGACTTATTTCTTCTTCTTTGGTGGTAGATTCAATCACATCAAAAACTTCTACAATGTCCTTCTCAACTTAATCTTTTCCCTTTTCACCTTGTAAAATTTAATGGTCAATTTACAATTCTTGAACAATTACTATAAAATTTTCAACAAATACCACATTTCTTGATTGAAACTTGGAAAAGAAAATATATATCATTACAATCATTTTTTAGCGTAGCAATATAATACTTTTGTTGAATTAGAATCACTTGCTATTGAAATGAGTAATGAGGTGGTTTGGTGGTTAACAACTCCCCATATTTCAAAAGGTCATGGGTTCAATTCCCTTCCCCCTCCCACAAATGTAATAAAAAAAAAAATCACTTGCTACCACCATTAAAAATAAACCATTCTTTACTAAGAAACAGTAAGTCATTAGTTTAATGTAGTATGTTTTTGAACAAATAGCACTAATCTATTTATGAAATTCTGAACAGTCAAAGGTTTAACAAATTTATCAATTAGAATTACTTCCATCTTTGGATGTTGTTTCTAGATCCAAGACTTGCCGACCACCCTCAACATCAAATCCCTCTTGCATTGCATTGAGCTAAAACATACAATCTTTGTTGTCTTTAGCTAAATAAAACTATTTAAATCACTTTAAAATATAAACCTTTTGATAATATTATTGGGAAGATTTTTTTTATAAAAAAAATGTAAAATTCTTTTAATGTACCACGTTAAGATTGGTCCAAATAATATTTTTTTATTTTCACACGATTTGGTCCTTACCTTTTTTCTTTGGCATCTTTGGTCTTTATTTTTTAAAATTTATGGTAAGATTGGTCCAAATAATTTTTTTTTATTTTCACATGATTTGGTCCTTACCTTTTTTCTTTGACATCTTTGGTCTTTATTTTTTAAAATTTATGGTAAGATTGGTCCCAAAATTTTTTATTTTCACATGATTTGATAGTTAACACATACTCGGTTTAAGCACAATTTTGCATAAGGACATTCTTGTGTTTAGGATCAAATCGTGTGAAAATAAAAAATATTGAGACAAAACTTACAAAAACAATTAATAGATAAGGACCAAGCATGCTATAAGAATAAGGTAAGATAAATTCAATAAAAAAAACATAGAGACAAAAAAACCCAAAAAATAAAAATTTGGATCAAATCCACTAAAAACAAAATAATTTATTATTTATTTTTAGATAAATCTTTAGTCATAGAAGTTCAATTGAGACCCATTTATATCATTAGTGACTTACCAAAACCAATGAAAATAAGAACTAGTGACTCACTGCACATTTTGCTTGATTTTCAAAACACTGTTAAAATAAATTCTCTTATTTTCTTTTAGGAGAGACCAAAACCCCACTAGAATAGGAAAAAGAAAGAGGAAATTTATAACGATTGAATTGCAAATTCATGTGGGATTCCCCGTACTCTCTAGTCTAGCATGAGAATCTAAATGATTTTTAAGAATTACTTAAAAAAATTATATCTTTTGTAATAAAGAAAATATATCAGAAACATAACCCACATAACCCACTTAAAAACTAAAACTTAAAGACTATATATGCACCTCAATCCTTCTAGTTTTTGTAATTGTTAGGGTAAGTTCCATTAAGCCCCCCTCATCTATTCTTCAAAAACACAATACCTCTTTCATTTTTTAATCAAAACAATATACCTCTAGTCTATCTAATTTTGTCAAATTACTTTTATTTTTATCAAACCCATATTATATGGGTTAACCCTAACATTTCATCTAACTAAAAAAGCCTAAAGTTACAAAAATACTATTTATTTTTATAACAAAAATAGCTTCTTTTTTTTTTTTTTTTTGTTTCAGGGGAATTTTCCTTTATGGTCATTGTCCTCCATCTTTGCCACCGACTCCTATCTTTGTTCCCATCAAAGTTGACAAGAGCGATATCCCTCATATCCATTGTCTCTGCTTATTGTTGAGTGTCTTATTGTTGTAAATTTCTCAATTCATGAAGCCGATAATGGCTATTCTCATCTCTTTAGATGCAAATCCCAAAGCATTAACAAAATATACTCTCAAGTATCCGTCAATCACTCTGACCGCAAGGGAGGGTTTTCTTTGCATCATCGACAACTCGTCTCTCCGCTGAATCCTCAAGTGCTATGACCGTTAGAAGCACCATCAGAAGGTTGATGGAGTAGACAGAGAGCTAGATCCAGACAGTTTCAGTTGGAGCTTGTACAAACTATTTCTAAACGGACTGCAACTCCAGTATCTGTTGAAAAAGTTAGAGGAATAATGGATGAATGTGGGTTGAAAAAGGTTTTTTTTTTTCTTCAAGAAATCTCAATCTCATTTAGTTGTACTTGTTTACATATAGGAGAAATTTAAAGGTACAAGCTCAAGATTTAATCTTATTTCTTTATCTCTAGAAGAATTGTTGCACTGAAGATTGCCATGACAAAACACATATGAGCATGACTAACACACTAGCTAATCCCTAAGAGGAATTTCCGATTCTAAGGACAAAAGAAGCTTCAGGAAATGGAGATAAGGAGCCTTTGTTCTCTCTCTGCACTGAAGAAGATGAAGTAGTTTTAATGGCAACTATCAATCCCGCAAGAACCACAAGCAACACAAATCCAGAGCTCCATTTTGTCTCATGCCTATATTCATTTTTCCTGTTTGCGTACAATAGTGAAAGCACCACTGCTGATACCAAAGCCAAAACCATAACAACTCCTCTTTGCGATGAGTTTTGCATTGAATAAGCATACACCTCCATTGGTGGACTCAGATTGAGGCATCAAAGGTTGAATTTCTTGCAGTAGGAGAAACCAACTTGATACCAAGAAATTGTTTGGATTGAAGAAAGTTGTTGGCACTAGTTGGATAGAAACATGTGGAGGTTTTCGATAATTTCAAGCTAAAGATGTTTCAAATGAGATATGAAGAAATTTACTAGATCCTATCGTTCAAGGTCTATTTTCTCATTTTAAAACTAGGCAAGGGATTAAAGCAATTTCCTAAACCTTATTTTGGATCAATATAAGGCAACACAATTAAGCATACATTTTACAATCAAGTATGTTTTCTGCTTCCTGCTTTAAAAAAAAAACTTTGGTTTTTTAATTCTAGTTAATGCTTTCTTGTTTTTTTATATTAATGGAGATTGTTAGATGGTATTATGTGGTGTTTATCTGTTGGTCTACTTTTAAATTGGGATTTAATCTATTAACTTGAGCTGAACCCTCAGTTAAATCATGGATTTGGACGAATTTTAGTATAACAGTGAGTGTTTTATTTTTTCAGTAAGATAATGCACCAGAGAAATTAGATTTAATCTAGCAAACATTTCTAAGTTACCATAGAAACTAATGTTACTAGACTACTAGTAAATATTCTCAAAACAATTGTTTTCACTACTAAATAGAAACTAGCTAATATCCCAAAATACCATAGTTTCCACCAATCTAAACAATTAACAATGTTTCAAGAAAAAAAAAATATAGAAGCAAGACATTGTATTCCACAAAATAAAGAGCATTTTCAGTTTAATCTAAAATAAATAGCAAAGCACTACAATTACATATGCCAATGAGCGATATTCTGGTTGCTAGTTGCACTTTGAGATGAATTGCTTGGTAAATTAGTGTTACTTGTCCTTGTTTCACCACTTAAATTACCCATCCTAGAACCTGGAGTCAATAGAATGTCTCCAAATCTAGTAGTTGTTCTCCTTAAAAAAGGAGTATGTGCCTCTTTTTTGTTGAAGACACCAATTTTTTCAGGCATACTTACCTGCAAAACAATAGAAAAACTTGTTAATGAATTAAGTAATTGATTTTCTAATTAGTTGTCTAACCATCTCTGTGTTTCCTTTACCAATTCCCCTCATCTTCTCTTTGTTCCAAATAGGTACTGTAAATGATAAGCCATCAGGACCAATAGGATTTCCATAATTTCCACTTCTATCATTTCCTTTAACACCACATATTTCTTTTCCTTTCATTCCAATATATTTGTTTTCTCTACCAGTTGAATATGTAGTAGACCTTTTATCAACAATTTGATCAGTTGCTTTCTTTTTTCCCTTATTATCTTTGGATTAATCAAAACTTGTGACTCTACTTGAAGAACCAGTGTTTCTCTACAGTGTATTTAGCATTAAAATAGGGAGGAAAAAGTCAATGAAAATATTGTGCACAAGTGACATTGAAAATGTTATATAATACATTTACCTTGTTTGATTTAATTGGTGTTTTGCAGGTCCGAACATTATGACCAAGTACACTACAGTTTCTACACTTGTTCTGGCCTCCAAATTTTCTTATTGCATTTTGATTTACAATTTCATCTGAGCCTTTCTTTCTTGCCTTCTTAGGCCTTCCTAGTTGCCTCATCACATTAGGCGGTAAAATAGAATCGGCATCAACATGAACTGAGATGATCTCATATATGCATCCTTTTTGTAGTATTAATACATAAAATCCACAATATCTCTTCTTGAATATGATATTGCTGAATAGACATGAATACATAGAAGACCAGTTAGATCAAATTTCCCACATGTGCATCTTTTGTTTCCCAAGTCAACAATAAAGCTCATTAGCCCTTCAATAACCTCATAAACATCTTCCCCAGCTAACTATACCTCACATAATCTTTCCTTTTTAGATGTTCCCTCAACAATCTTCACTATTTTAGGATTAACTACTCCAACATCTTTGTTTATCCATTCTCTTTTCTCTTCAAAATCTGATAATTAGTTTCCTTCTAATCATCTCAACCATAGTAATAATTGGTTTGTCTCTTGCCTCATTTATGTATTGATTGAATGATTCACAAATATTGTTCACAACCATGTCACATTTTGATCTTGAAGAAAAGTGAGCCCTACTCCAAGTGGATGGATGTTTCGTTAATAACCAGCTATAAGCATCATGATTTATATCTTTCAATGCATTCATGTAAGTCAAAAAATCTTCCATTTTGTATGTTGAAGCAGCCCCCCTCCCAAAATAGATTCTTCAATTATTTGTCTTTGAAATTCGCATATAGATGTCTAACACAAAATCTATATTTGGCATTAACTCATTAAATGTCTCTTTCAAACCCTGAAAAAAAATTAAGGGATAAATAAGTGGATGATAAGTAAAATTTGAACCAAAAACATAATAATTAATTTGATTCACATTACCTTTTGTCTGCCGGATTTGAAGATCCATCTCATTTCCTCTGCACTTCCAATTGTATCCATCAATATTTCTAGGAACCATTTCCAACTATATTTGCATTCAGCTTCAACAACTGCAATGGCAATTGGAAACATTTGGTCGTTCCCATATTTCCCAACTGCACTAACTAGTTATCTACCACAAGGACCTTTAAGATAACATGCACTTAGGCCAATCACTGGCCTACACCCTGATATGAAACCCTTACTTTGAGCATCAAACATAACAAATATCCTTTTAAAAAATGCAGATGAGTTTGACAATGGTTTTATGTATTAATAAAAGACCTCTCAACACCTACAATGGCAACATTACCCCTATTGCTTCTTTTTATCATTTCACAGTAATATCTTACTCTAGTGTATTGCTCTTTATGACTTCACTCTATTATTTCTTTTGCCATTCCCCTAGTCCTATAAATTTGGCTTATAGACACAAGAATATTACATTCCCTCCTAACATATTTGTGTAATGAACTTGCCTTTACTGTAGGATTATCAATGAATTTATTTAAGTACTTTTTTGTAATCCATCTTGAATTGGCACTTCTTAGTCGATATCTCACAGCATGATTCACATGATTGATCAAACTTTTAATTTGAAAGTTGTTTGTTCCCTTCATGTTAGAGATATGTATCCTCCAAGAGCAAGAATCGATGCATTTCATAGTTACCCTATCACCATCATTTTTTACAAATTTGAACTCATATATGTTCTTGATAGAATTCTCCCTCAACGCAACTCTAAAAACAGAGGCACTACTATATATCATTCATTTTTTCAAGACTGGATTTTCCATATGTGTTTTTTCATTAAAGACAAGCATCAAATCTAAATCAGAATCCACATCTGAACCTCTAGGAGTCAACAATAAATCTCCATCACTGTCATCACTACATTCCTGTTCTAGAGAGATAAATCCCTTACCATGTGGTCTCTCATTCTCATAGTCAATAGTTGTTGGGTTTGAAGGCCCAGCTCCATCATCATCATTATCATCAAATATCTCTAAATATGATAAATCATTGTCTTCACTAGAATTAGTGCTAGCCTCCACTAAATCATCAAGTATCCTACCACTATTTTTCAGTACAACATCAAGTTCATATTCTATTGCATTGAGATTATCACCATTTGTAACATTTCCTATCATGCTCCCATTTACATACATATTACTACTGCAGATATCAGGTTGTTCATCCGATGCTAAAGTGTATAACTTGATCAAGTGCCTTTTTTGGTAGATGCCTACCATGTCTAGAATCTCAATATCACAAGTGATTTATGTGAGTCCTCCATCCAAGTCTGTATCAAGTAAAATGTGATACATAGTAGTATTTGATAGTAAACAAAGATCATATACCATTGCATCAATTTCTATTTTAGATATAAAGTCAATGTCCACATCATCTATAGTGACTACTTGCCCCCCAACACACTTCATCTCTAGTGGAAATACAAAAGAATCCCCATAGTGGATTTTGAAACTTTTAATGAAATTTTCTTTCATTTTATCTGTATCGTCATAAAAAATATCTCAGTAGAAAAGGGACAAAGCAAGCTATTAGGACAAAATATGACAAAAAATAGAAAAAATTTCCACCTGTTTTCATTTATGATATTGGACAAAAGATGACAAATTTCATTGCAGGTACCACATGTTTTTCTTGAAGTCACTGAAAAGTTTAAAGTCACAAGAAAGCTTGAAATTATAAAGAATCTACAACATAAGATAAATATACGAAAGAAGACCACACAAGCAAAATAATATTTTCTTCTATCATTGAACGTATGAATTTTATGTAATTACACAATAACAATATATTCATAATTTTTTCTAGAGTTAATTATACATACCTTTATGTGTTAAAGAACTTTTGTACTTTTGTTGAATATAAAGACCTTTCTTATAAGGTTTTGTATGTTCTTCTCACGAGTCTTTAAGCAAGATTCCAAAAAAAACAATGAAATATGAAAAAGGAGAAGTAATCTTATGGAAAGATGTGAGAATGGGTGGTAAAATAAGGGAAAAATCCTGCCAAAAGAAAGGAGTTTTTTGTAATTTTAGGCTTTTTTAGTTGGGTGAAATGTTGAATTAACCCATATAATGTGTTTGATAAAAATGAAACTAATTTGACAAAATTAGATAGATTAGGGGGTATATTGTTTTGATTAAAAGATGAAGGGAGTATTGTGTTTTTGAAGAAAAGATGAAGAGGGCTTAATGGAATTTACCCTAATTATTACTATTGAGCAAGACTTCAAATTTGTGCAGTACTCTAAACAGAAAGGAGACTTTCACATAATAACGGGCAAGCACACAGTAACAGTTTATCGAAATGCTTTGCAAATTCAGAAATATAGTCCCTCGTTCTCAATTTACTAACAATGAAATATACAAATCTCTCAGAAATATTGAGTTCATGATTTCCTGCTATTTTTCATAGTTTTCAACTTCAATGGACTCCAAACTAACTGCTTCTTTTGCAGTGCAATTACTGTTGGATGTTTAGGCTTCCATGAGCCTACCTGTGATGGAGGGCTTCCCATAAACTTACTGCTTCTTTGTGGACCAACTGGTGTTTCCTCTACTAGCACGCTAGATGTTTCCCTGACCTGTGGTAGGGGAGAATGAACTCTTGACGTGCGCCATACTCTTTGAGGATCCCAAACAAATGATTGTCGACCCATCACACGGTCAGTCCTTGATTGAGCACTGGACCTATTTAGAGGAGCATTTGCATTTGAATCAGGACGAAGTGTTGCGATGGATGCTCGCCTTTTAGGCTGAATAGATTGATTTGATGCTACTGGAGAAGGCCTCACAGCAATAGAGCCACGCCTTGCTTTCAAAATTGCCTTTGTCTTTGTTCCTGCTATCGATGTTCTTGACATGTTTTCCTGGTTACTTGCTGGAAATGGTATCATAGAGTTCCTAGTTTTGTATGCAGAAGATGTTATCACAGAGTTCCTAGTTTTGTATGCAGGAGATGGGGGAGGCATGAGATTGGTAATCCCTCGAAGCGGTAACCTCAGCTTCGAGGGAGCCAGTGGTGGTTTTTTCTCATTTGTTGTCCTCTGTGATTGGCTTAAAGATGATATGCCAGATGACTGAGTAGACAAACTGGCTAAAGCTCTGCTTTCCTGCTTTAAACGGGTCTTCCTTTCCTCCACTAATTGGTTCTCAAGATCTCGAACCTGTTGACAATTTTAAAAGAATTCCTTCATTCATTGACAAGAAAAGATGAGAACTATTCTTCCAAAGGAAAACTTGGAAGTAAAAGCTACAAGCTGCCAAAGTAAATTCTACTACCCTATTTCATGTATTTAGTTGAATCTGCCTTTACAACAAAGAAAAAACTTGTCATGGAGTTGTACCTTCTCTTGAAGATTTCTGCAAATATGTTCCCTGGCTGAAAGCCTTAATTGCAGTGCCTGCAGAATTTCCTGCAATTTCTTTGTTTCCTTCTCATCATGCTTAGCCTTCTCTGCCTGTTCGTGCATAGGTTTTTGTACATGAGTTGCCATAAATACAAGATTTTGTAATTTAGAAATGGTTCATAAAATCTGAATCTCCTGCTGCATACCAGTTGCTTGTACTTGAAAAGTTCAGTAGCATCTGCTTGTTTCCGAGCAGGACCGTGCTCAACTCCTCGGACGCGGCTTGCAAAGTTTAATGAACAGAGTGTTTCCCCTAAATCAGCAGCATTTGGGCTGATTTGAACAAACATCAATGTCTTGCAATCTCCTCCTACATTTCAAATTTTAGTAAGAGTTACTCTTCTCCATAAGACAAACATTTCACAGGAGTAATTCTTGTTTTGTATATGTAAGCAGCATGTAAACTAATTACTTATTTGATTGTGACTTCTATTGTCATTTTATTTCTTCCTTTATAGTCCTCGTTAAGCAATAAATGTGGGTGTTCAATTGATCAGGCCCAAATCACAAATATTTTAAAGATGAGCTAACCTAAAGAATTCTGCAGCATGTGAGTGAGCTTCGAGTTCCTGTTTCATATGAAAGAAGGAAACAATGGTTACAAAAACAGTATATGGACATAAACTGTAAGCTAGCAGAATAAGAGCAACATGTTGGCTCCTTATTCAGATAGGTAGAGAGAGATAGAGATAGAGAAATACCTGTAAGGAATATGGGCTGTCTTTGAAGCAAGAGCAGATATAACATCACCAAGAGCTGATAAGGATTTATTTATAAATTGGGATTCCTTCAGCCTTTCACCTTCAACTTCAATCCTTCCAACACGTTCACTTCCTGCTAAGTCTACCAGCCAAAGGTGACTCCTTGTCCTCTGCCCGTTTATTGAATTCTCCCCCACAACAGTCACCCGCACCAAGCTACAAAAGGTTGTTTTTAATCAGGGGAGCTAATTTAATTAGCTAAATAAGAAACCTTCAAGATCCTTTCATCCTGGTGGCTCTTCAATGGTAGGATATATCTCAATCCACCATCCAAAGTGGAAAAAGGAAAAGCATATATAGCGTGGAAGAGAAAAATACACAACAAAGAAAGACTTCGAAATTACCAGTGGGAGCGACTGCTAAGTTCATTTGCATTTGTGGATCCAACAGATCTAGCTTGACTACCAGACTTGAGCAGCTGCCAAACCTCATCTGTGCTGTAAACAGAAGTTTCAACAAGCCCTGGAACTTCCTGAGTTCCCTCTGCAGATTGCTTTATCTCCAATCTGCAATTTTTTACCAAATTTATCAATTTTCCGTCACATTTAATGGATCATGTTTGTATTAAGAGCTTGGACATGTTCTGCATTCTGTATTAGTATCTTTGTAACAATTAAATTTGTAAAATCAAATAGATCAATCTAAAGGGATAATTCATAAATCATCTGCAAAAGTATAATTATGTCCTTCAAATAAGGGGTGAGAGGAGCAAGAACAGGCAATTGGTTCTATGAATGCAGGAGAAAGATTAAACTGAAAGTTATTAAGTTAATTGATAGAGAAAATCATCTAGTTGAATATTCAAATTATGGGAGCCCTTAAATCTAGAATAAGCATCTCCTCATTTTTAATTAAATACCTAATATCTTCTTCCAAGGAACACAATACAGTAGTCATCGGTTGTCTTTTACACTATAATTGTTTATTTATTTGTGTTTGAGAGAGAGAGAGGGGAGGAAAGAGTATTCAAGTTCATTCAGCCGCCTAGTGTTATTTTATTTTTTTTTACTTTTTTTGTTGGGGAAGGGGGGGGGGGAAGCAGGAGGGTAACACAACAAAAGAATACATGAATTAGAGGTCCTGCAGTTGCTATGTATTTAATTACATGCTAGTGAAACACAATGTGAATCTTGTTGACATCCACTCACACTTCCATCAGATTTATATTGGAAGAGCTAGTATAATCTCTCTCCGACTAGAGAACCATTTCACAGTTCATCTCTGAAATAATTCCTTATTAGCAACCCATGCATAGATTTCTTGAATGTTATATAACACAGATAAGGTATACCACATGAGTGTGAAATTAATGAGCATAAGTGCATCAATTTAGTGTAAGCAATAAAAAAATTACAATTAAGCTAAAGCTCCTTAACCACCTTGTCTCATGATAGTAGCACTAGTTAAGAGAAATATTCTCTTTTGAGTTCAGGAAATAGGCCTTCAGACTTCTATAGAAAACAGCGCAATCTACTGAAAATTGTTCTCCATCAGAGAAATTGGAGAATATACTGGCTGTGGGCTTGTAATACAGTTGATTACCATCAGTAAACATTTCTACCGTACTAGATTTTGTTCTGTTGATTTAAAAGCGAATGCAAAAGTAAATAACATCTGACATTTTCACATTCAATTTCATTATGGTTAGCTCTTCCTACATTGTTTTTATCTCCATTTGTTGGATGGAAGAGATGACCATTAAGTGCTAGGGGTAAAAACAAGACTATCTTGTCATCCTTTAAGTTTTAGCTGTCTATAAATCCAAATACTTAAAAGAAGATAATCATAAGAAACAGGATCGAGAGCTTACTTCTTAGCAGGTTGACTGGAACTCTCCACAAGGAGATCTCTTATCTTCTCATTGTAGACCTCCAACATGCTTACAAACAATTGATACTTCATAAAGCTGTTCCTCTCCTTAGAAACTCTAAAAAGCTCCTCCAAAGTCCGATAATTAACTCCTCTATTTTCTGTTGTTCCTTCCATGGTGAATGTCTTTCCGGTTCCAGTTTGCCCATAGGCAAAAATGCACACATTGTATCCATCTAAGACTGATGTCACGATGGGCATAGTCCGAGCGAAGACAGCCTCTGATAGTGGATAATGGGAAGAAAAAAAAAATGCTCAATGAAAAGATTCATTATAACTAGAGCCACATCAAAACATCAAAGAACTATTACTTCAAAATATCACACAAAAGCAGAACCTGAGTTTCTACATTACCTTGGTTGTCCTCAGGCCTAAATACATGATCAAATTTGAATTGCTTTTTTGAAGAATCAGAGCAGATTATTTGAAGTTCATTTTCTTGAGAAGAATCAAATTCAACAGATGTGGATCCATTTGAAATTTCAGCCTGATTCAAAGGCCTACATCTGCAGAAGACCCTTATGTTTCCTTTCAGCTCAATCACTTCATTATAGAGCTGTTTTCTCTCAATGTATTCTTCAAGGTATTTCTTCTTCAATAGTTCACATTCTTCACGGTATTTCTTTTTCAGCACTTCGTGTTCAACACCTATTATGCACCCAAGCATTTAACCAATTAAAAGGAAATAAAAATATTTTACACAGGCAAACCCAGTGTTGATACAACAGATTACATACCGAGTCTCTGAAGAGCATTGCAAATTTCAGCTCCTGGAAAAAAGTCTACTTTAATTCCCTTTACCTCATCGCACAGAACTGTGTGTTCATTCTTCAGGTTCTGGTTTGAATAATTGCAAAATAAGATAAAGAAACAACCTTCAACGATTTCAATATCCAAATACATTGAGAGTCTAGAAAGTAGGAAGAAAATACCTGTAATTTGTTGCTCAGATCTACAATTTTCTGTAATATTGGTGGAGTCTCCCCTTGATATGAATATCTTTCTTGTGTATCATTTGATCTCTCAGCCATTGATTCTCGACTCTCCCCTACTAATTCAATACCTGCTTTTTCTGAAAAAAAATGCAGAAAACTGGTAAACTAATTCTCACGTTATAGACCCAAAAAAAGAAAAAAAGAAAAAATTATAAGCTGTAAAATTCACTTATAAAATAGAATTCAAATTCAAACTAGAGAATTTCTCTGGCATATTTACATGAATGTTTAGCTGCAAAATCGTAAACCAATACAGCCTAATTCACATTCCATTTTTAATTTTTTGTCTTCCAAATTTGTGAGCACTCCAACTTCCTGAGTACCGACAACAGAAACACAGTTATGTTCGTTATTAATAAATAAATTGGTTCTAAACCTGATACGAAAAGATGTGCAGTTTTCAACATTCATCATTCAACTGAAAATTTTCCCAATTAAATATGCAAAAATTTGCTACGTATTCTTTTTCTTGATTTACTAGGAAAAGCAAACTAAAACATGGAACAAGATGAGCACATCGGGAATTCGAATGCCCAATTACAACCACAGCCAAGAAGCTAACAGAAAAACACGAAAAGAAAAGAAAAAGCTCGAACCTCTGAGATGGTTTGGAGTTTCTAGGGTTTGATCTAAGCAACAAAAGTATAAAAATTTTGAGTCAGATTTGAAAGAGAAAAATAAAACAAAAAAAAATCACAAACTAAAACAAATGAGAAAATTTTCTAAGACATCATAGCTATGCACGCAACAAAGAAAAATTTTTAAAAAAAGAAAAAGAAAAAGAAAATGTACCGATTCACACATTACAAAACAAAAGACAGATATGCAAATTATACAAAGAGAGAGAGAGAGAGAGAGATTACCTTCCATGATAGAAATTGGTTTGATTCTCGGAAATCAGTGAAGAAGAATTACTCAGAGATGGTAAGAGAAATTGCAGAGAGAAAGTGAGGGAGAATGGTAAGGATAGAGAGGCGAGGGGATTTTGTTTGAATTCAAGTGAATTTGAAATGGGAGAATTTGAACCGTCGGATTCTAAAGCAGAGGAGCTGCAGTCTAACGGCTATAAGGAGAATTGTGTGTTTTCTGGGAGCGGGTTATGGGAGCTCCGAATTAAGAAATCAGGTTTTAGGACTGGCAATGGGGTCGGGCAGGGGCTGTACCTCTACATTCACCCTCATCCCATCCCCAAGTGAGAAATATTGTCCACATTTCCGACTTAACCATAACAGGTATTCTCGTCCTCTCACCCCTCCCCCACTCACTACTCTCGATTCCCCACCCCCATCCACGATACTAGCTTCTCTTGCTTTGTACATGTTCGTCCCGCTTTAATTTTCATCTATTTTAATATTTTAAATTAAATATTATAAATTTTCAACTATATATAAATTACAACAAATAAATCATTCTTAAACAACAAATTCATAATAAAAACCTTAAACAACAAGTTCATATAGAAAGCCTAAAAAACAAGTCCATAATATAAACATAAAAATCTTATACATCAAGTTCATAAATCATAGCAAAGTTCTTGTTAATAATAACATAAACTCATAGTTAGATTGTTTTAATATTTTGTGGTTACTTAATCAATAATATAACTCATTTTAATCTACATAGTTAATAACATAAATTCATTTTATTCTACATAGCTAATAATATAACTTAATTTAATCTATATAGTTAATAATATAATTCATTTTAATCTGCATAGTTAATAGTATAATTCATAGTTATATTTTTTTTAATATTTTATGGTTACTTAATCAATAATATAATTCATTTTAATTTACATAGTTAATAACATAAATTTATTTTATTCTACATAGTTAATAATATAAACACATTTTAATCTACATAGTTAATAATATAATTCATAATACAATATATAAGTTTTATATCTTTATATAAAATTTATAAGTAGTTGATGCATATTTACACACACACACACACATATATATATATATATATAACTATAAATATAATTAATAATGAGAATTTGATGAAAATAAATATAAATAATTATATGTTAAGAAATTTATAATAAGATTATATGTATGATATATCTAAAAATACTAAAAAATATATGTAGAAAAAGCAGAAGCCGAGTAATCCTCACAATTACCAACAATTTAATACTCGTTCCCATCCCATTTAAACTGGATAATCCCCGTCCTCGGTGGAGCGGGGCGAGTAGGTACCCACTTAACTTCACTTGTTAACCCTTTCTTTAAAACACCAAACTAAATTAAATAAAAATTTTGGTTTCGATTAGTAAGCACAATTAAACATCTATAAATTAATAATATTTTTAAAATAGTATTTTCGTTATGTCCTAACTTAGGCCAATTAAAAAATTAAAAATATAACAATATAACAATTTTTAGAAAAACTCCAATATAAATTTATAATTCTCTAAAATTATAAGTATAACTAAGAAAATTTAATAACATATGAATATATAGTTGTTTGTTTTTTCATAAAGTTTAAATCTTGTCGAATCTCATATCTAACTTTGTTCATTTGAGGGCGTTTGATATTGTACATTGTTTAACTTTCAAATGATATTTTTCATCAAGCAATTGTTGTAATTTTTTTTTTTTGAGTGCTTGTAGGTGATATCTCTTATACTCCCATAATGCTTTACACATTTGATGGGCTATGATCGATGTCAAAACAAATAATACCTTTTAGATAAGAATTCATTGTTGGATATGATGTGAAGAATTTTTCTATGATGTCTATATAGGATAAGATTTGCTTGAGTTTAAGAAGTATTTAAAGTATTTTATGTAAATTGTGACTTTAGAAAAATACAAAAAATATATAAGGCAATTTGTATCTTCAAACAATTACCAAAAATGTTTTCGATAATTCATTTATAACTTTTTAAAATATTTTATGTAAATAGGCTGTACTTATTTTAAAGGATTAAATAGAAAAGTATTATGTTCGCTAAATCAAGAAATACTCTTTAAATTAATAAATTATTAATGAATTAATACCACTTTAAGTTAATAAAATTTCCTAACATTATTAATTTATAGATATTTTACTATAGTAACTCAATAAACCCCAATAAGAGGATTGAGGGATTTATTGTCGAGGGTTTGCTATAATGCAAAGAAAGAAACATTTTGATACAATAATATTTTGAAGTTCTATGTTCATTCTATAATAATTATCAATTTTCATTAATTTTTGAAACAATTATAATTTTATCAAATTAAAGAAGTATTTTTTAGGTATTTTTAATTTTTGTCAAAGAGTTTGTAGTTTATTAATTGACGCATTTCACCCAAATCTAGAAATAATACGTTCAACATTTGACTCATATATTAAAAAAATATATACTCATATATTTTTATTTTTCTTTCTTTTAGTTTTAGCTTTATTTTTCTTAATATATTAAGCTTCCACAATAATTATTGTCTAAAAAACTACCACAATAATTAACTTATAAGGTTCAATACAAATTTCCTTGAATGTATGCATTGCTTTGCTTAAATAAAAGTGGAAGTTCAATGTGCAAGTCCAAAAGATGAAAAGAAAATTGGTTTTCCACGTGGCGCTCCAAGAGTGGTCAATATTACAGTTGCTGCATTGCTGTTCCGAAACCAGATATTGGGAACTTATCTCAATACTCTAATTCATCTCAAAACAAGTGTGTGGCTGCCTGTCTGGAGGGTTCGAGGAGTGGGAAATTTTGATGGCATCTTCTTCATCATGCTCCAATCTTCCTTGTTACTTGCGTTCAGTTCCAAAACTCCCAACTTCAGCAAGCTTAGTTTCATCATCTTTGTTCCCTTCCAAAAGCTTAGGATACAATGGAATTTCGACCCAGAAAGCCACAAGAATGCATGCCAAGTTTGAGAAATTCCAAGACCAAGAAAATCTTCAAGATGACACAATTCAGGAATCTGCTTTAGACCCAGAAACAGAGACCATTGAAGAGATGGAAAATGAAGAAGATGACAGGTGGGTGTTTCAATTTTGGGTTTTATGCTTGGAAGATACATGCATGATTTAAGTCATGATTTAGTTAAGAAGGCAAGACTTGGATTTGGAATATTATTTTTTAAGTCATGATTTAGTTATGCTTCTTTCTACTGCTTGAGGATTTCATATTGGCGATGTTCATGAGAATTTTAATGCTTATGTTGTTTTACTCTGCTTCTGGGATCGTAATTGCTTAAGGGGTCTAGTATATTTCTATCATGATGTGTAATTTTCTTTATACTTGATGATCTTCAAAATATTTAATTTAGTTACTTGATATCCACAAGTTTGCACGGAAGACTAAGTTGGTTAGATAGGTGATTCAAATGATTTCATAGCGAATTGATTTCCATGATTGAGATGATAATCCCTTTTAAATTAAATACCTTCCATCTGAATGTTGGATCCTATTGCAAAAACTGAAGTGACATATCTTGAATTTTAAAGGCCTTTAAGCGAGAATCAGGATTTTCATGGACGGTGCTTAGTCCTAGTTATTAGCAGTTTCACGCTTTGCATCAGCCATGTGAATTTGCAAGATTGATGACAGTTGATATCAATTCAATTCTCGTACTAAATAGAACTTAATTGGATGCTTAAAATGGATTGTTCAATCGTGATAGGTTCTGCTTCAGCCTTCATTTTGGGCATTGGTGCAGGTTATATTGGAGTATATGATGTAAAAAGAGAACATCTATGCTTGGTGACTTGCATCAATTGTCAAGTTTCTGTCTTTAGACAAATTGATGGTTTTCCAGAAGGCTGTAATGAGCAAACTATTTTCAGAGTTTTCTGCTATTTTATTTTTTTCAATTCATTTTGGCATTTGCCCTGCTAAAATCTGAATATACTGTTTGACCTTCTGTGGTTCAGAAGAATTTTAGGCAAGTATATATCAATGGAGACGATAAATACAAGCATCGAATTCCTAGCAGAGATGATTTTGGTGTGCTCCTTACTTCATGATTTTTCTAAATGCTGATTCAGTGGTTATCAGACTATCTTGTCATTCAATGGAAGTATGAGACTTAGCCCTAGCCATGAGACCTTTTTACGGTTTCAAGTTGATCGTAACTCATAGTAATTTTCCAATAATATAAGAAACAAACATGTAAATATTTATTTCTAAGAACTTTTTGCCTACAGGCACAAATCCATGTCAAAATTGGAGAGAATTATTTAGAAATTTTTTTAAATGGTAATGCCAAGTGGTGAAAGCGTCTGTTTTTTTTTTTTTTTTTTTTGTGATGTTAGAGACATGCAGTTGTTTTATACATTTAATTTTAAATCCTGGAGTTTTAATGATCTGAAGTACTTCATTGCTGTTTTTCTGTACTTTAGATGCTTTTGCTCTCTGTTCTGTTTGGACATTTCTCGTCACCCAAGATTTCAATATGTCCGGAATCTTGTTTATTTATTGACTTTTACCCATTTGGGACATCGCCATATGCAACTGATCAGTTTTTTTTCCCTCCTCATAGTTGAGTTTCTTATGTCTTTATAGCTTCCCTTTCTCTAAAACACCTCAGCTACCTTAAATATTTTCTTAACAGTTGCTTGCCTTCTGATTTGGAGGGTGCAGTTCGGCAGTCAGCTCAAGCCAGCGCAACTTTTGTGTCTTCAGGAGGAATGAGAGCCATAGTATGGACACTTTTGGGTCTTTTTTTTTTTTTTTTTTGAAGTTCATCATTATATACCAAATTCTGCTGGTTAAGTTTTAAAGCATCCCACTTGAGTCCTAACTATCTTTTAATTATTTCATCTTTCATTTTCTTAAGGTTGAGCTCCTAATCCCACAGCTGCAATTTCTTGATGATGAGGGTGCTCAATTTGAGCTTTGGGAACTCTCAAGAGTGTTTTTGGATACATTTATTGAAGAAACTGGGAATCAGGTTCTTTGAAAACAGTTCATTTATATATTTGGGTATTTTTATGTTGTGCATTTTCATTGATTATCTTTAGTATCTAGTTTGTTTTCATTGAAGGCCTTCAGGCTGCACATGTGCGTGCGTGAGATTGATTTAAGTGCTTTCTTCTGTGCTCTTCTCAATTCCTAAGACCTGTACTCTTTTTGTTAGAGAGTCAGAGCAATATTTCCTGATGCTGGAGCTACTGCACTCCTTAAATATAAGTGGAAAGATTCTGCTTTTGGTTTTTCCAGGTAAGTTCGTCTATCTTTACAATACTTCCTGGGGAATGTAATTGGAAGTACCTTTACATGATTCATCTCTGCTTAAGTCTCATATTTTAGTTAGAAGGTTAGATTTGACTTCTTGATACTATTTCAATTTCTAATTTATTCTAAAAATTGACATTGATAGATTGCAGAAACTAGCATTACATATGCTGCTCTTTGAAGGATTAAGCAGTTAAGAAAACTCTGTATAATCAAAAAATTTGTCTTGTAATCTCTAGGGATACAATTTAGGCACCAGTAAAATCATGAGACTGTTTTATCTTCTTGGTGACTGATATCATGTTTTATTGCTATGTTTTCCTATTTGTTCAGCTTAGGTGACAGGAAACCTGTAGAAAGTGAAGATGAAATTGTTGTGTTGATTGTTCCTGATTATCAAATGTTGGAATATGTACAAAAAATTGCATCTGATCTCTCAGATGACCCGGTAATTCTGCAATCTCTCTTTCTAACATACTAATTGATCTTTCATGTTAGTGTTCAGGTGCTTGAAAGAACAAAGTCTAATTCTTATTAAGTAAATATGGGCTCTTGACCTAGGGACTCAAGTTTTTCCATCAAAAATAGTTTTCAACTTGTATTCTGTGCTTCTATGGTTGTTTCTTCCAATTTTTTTCTAACAAACCTCTTCATTTCAGAAATAATATCATCAACTGTTGTGAGAAACATTTTTAACTTAAATAATCTAAAAGAGAATGATTGGAATCATATATCTTAGCAATTCTCCTTATTCTGCCTTATTTGTCTCAAACAAAATAAGATTTGCATATTGATAATAGCAGTAGAATGGATCACCTCAACTCTTTGTCACTATGTTTTTGAGAATTTCTACCAACTCTTCTCTTATTTGTCAAAGCTGATCCTAATAACTATTGAGATCTCTTTCCAAGGACTCATCTCTTACTTTTGGACCAACTGGCCATCTTTGTACACCAAAACTTAGTAACTTCCATTGATAATATTCATGAATTCTGATAATATATTAAACATAGTGATAGAATTTGATCTCGCTCGCATAATTTAAATTGGCTACAATGCAACTTGTTATGATAAACATATTGTATTTATTACAATTCTAGCGTGTGTTGAGAGTATGAACATAAGTTATCCAGCGACGGTTAGTCCTAATTACTCTATGCTTGCATTAGAATTTGGAATGACACTTCAATAATTTATATGGCTAATGCATTAATGATGAGGCATAGTTTTCAATTGTGCTGAAGTTTGTATTTCTGGCAGAACAAGAACTCGAAATCTCTTCTCATTTTGCTTTACAATGCTTTCCTTCAGCTTTCATCATCATGATCATTATGTTTTAAGCTTCATATAATGGTGTCCAGCACATTTGTAGAATGTCACTCTTTTAGTCTGTATTGATAAAAGTTCATTTCCACATAATAATTCTAATTTATTGTTAGCCTAGGCCTCTTATCATGTGGAACCCTAACCTTATAAGTGGGGACGTTGGTGTTGGGATCAACGTGCGCAGGCTGAGGCGGAACTTTCTAAGGTATGTCCTGGAGAAATTTTTTGTGATGTATTTGAGGTAACTCTTTGATTCTATTACTGTTTTTTGTTGTTGATATTGTGAACTTCTTATGGGACTGTGCTTCTGAGGCAAGAAAATGAGTTTACTTCACATATTCAGCTTATCATAAAAATTATTTTCCAGCATTCTATCATGTTCTTTTTGTGCATTTGTGGCTTATGTTGTTGAGTGTCTTTTGGAGTATACTTTTTGTTTCTTGTTGCTGAAAAATGTTCATGTTGCAGCACATTTACAGTGGCTTACTCAATGAAACCTCTTCAGTCAGGTGCTGTATTTAGATGTTACCCCGCGTAAGTACTTGCCCTCTTCAAAGGTATAAAAGCTTGATGTCTGTCAGGAACATAATATCTGCTACATTGTATTCCTCTTTAAGGGATAATAGATGTAAACAAAAGAAAAACAAAACACCTAACAGCCTTCATTTAAATGACAATATCATTTTCATCCCTTGTATTCATTTCTTATAGACATTATGTAATCCCATTTTTCACTACCACTTTCCAGATTGTGGAAGGTGTTTTATGATGACAAGAACAGGCCGAACAGATACCTCCTGGCCAAGGAGATGATACGTCGTCCTGATGCCGAAGATCTTGAGGTTAGTTGCTTCCAGGATCAGACTCAGATGCATAATTACAGTGTTTTCATACTCGCCCTACTTCTACTTGGCTGTATCAATTACATTTTTCATATATTATCCGCAGCTCATATTTGGAGGAGCTGAAGAGAAGCAGGAGAAGGGCACATCTTTATTGGATCAAGCAGTGGGCATCTTCTCTTCATTGAATCGATTCATGAAAGTGATTTCAAAATAGCTTCTCTTAGTAATTTCAAGAGAGGAGAGCTCCTTAAATTGGCAGTCTACTTGAGAACATGTAGCTTTTCAGTTTCCACTGAATCTTATTCACGGAATTCTTAACCAACAATCTACCATGAAATTGATTATAGGGTGCAGCAAGCATTTTTGTCCACCATTTTCTCCCCTGTTCCCCTCTCTCTCTCTCTCATTGGGATTTGAAGAGGAGTAACTTCAATATAACTCCCGATTATGGATGAGTTGCTTTATTAACTTAATGTATTTGTTCACTTTCTTCTTTTTTTAAAAAAATATTACTGAATAAATAAAAATATGTTTGAATTTAATGGAAGATCTAAAGCATGATTAAAATTAATTTTACTATTCTATTGAGCATTTTTTTAATTATTTAAAAATTCTCTCTTATCTCTAATTATAAGTTTTGCGCAGATTTATGATCCTACTTTAACATTTTTAACATTTTTATAAGTAAGAAAAGTTTGTAAAGTCTATGATGTGCTTGGAGTTAGTAGACCATATGAGGCCATTGTAATCATGACCCTACATTAACAAATCACAGTAAGACGTGCTTGGAGTTTCTAACATAATGATTAATAGATTGTAAAATTGAGATGATAATGTTTGAAGATACTTATGAGGATGTTACGCGAAAGATTGTTGAATATCTTTCACCTCTCTATTTGACCTTCTTGTAAGGTAGAGTTACATTTTCTATTGTTGTTGACATATGTTTTCAACCCAATTGTATAACTTTGAAATATACATTTACTTAAAAAAATAAAGAAAGCCCCACCAGAGTAGAAATTGTGGCCAATCATGAGAATAAAACAATCTTTTCCTCCATGTGTTCCAAATGTCTTCGACTTTTTCTTCCGAGCCTTTCTGAATAAATTTAAAGATAATCCACTAATATGAATGTATTAAGATTGAAAAAGTACTAAACAGTTTCTATACACAAACACACATGCCAGATGACCGTTCTTCTACGATTATGAGTATTTACAATATTTTTACTTCACCCCTTTACGGTGGTAACTAAACAAAAAAGTCGAAAGCTATTCCAAGTTTCAATACCAATCTACATGTTTAGATGAGTCCTTTGGTTGCTTCTTGGGTTTCTGGAATCGATTGTTTTCAAATCTGGCCTTCGCGATAAGAGAATATAGCAAGTCTTGCTCTGCTGAAGTATCACAGGGTACATCGATTATGCTACAAACACAAAAGAAAGAGTAAATAGTGAATTAAGAATTCTATCATTGAGTTGATCGAGGCAAATAAGGGTCTGCAGTTTGCTTACCCTTTATGTGATGAAGTGTTGCATAACTAATTATTCAGTTCAAACACAGATCTCCTTACTTGATTTACTTCCTCTTTTTCTTCCTTATTGGTTGGTATTTTAATACAATGGGATCCATATCCAATGGTAAATAGGCAATGCTGATATACCTGTCAAGGATCTCTTCGAGAATGAGTCTTTGAGAAGGTGTAACATAGTGAATACAATTCCTGGGGCACTGGCTGACTGCAACCTGTACTTCATAATCTTCTCCCTGCCCTGAAAGACCATCAGATGTCAAAGTTATAGTAAAAAAACTGAACTTCATTACTTAAAATCCTATCTATCTAAAAGAGCAGCAGAAATCTCTTATATACGAGATCCAATTGTGAGTCTCATATATTCTTTTTGTCTCAGATTAACCAATTTGGTATGCACGTTTATTCAAACAGCAAATAATTCGTGATATTTTTATACTACACCAGGAGTCAATGGTCAAGGGTTAACTGAAGATTCAGGGCTACTGCCAGAGGATCAACCTTGAAAAGTTGCACGAGCAGTTCCCCTTAAAGATGAAAATTCAAATGCTTGAGGTGCTCTCTTCACACAAGAATATGGACAGCCTGTACAAGATTCAAGCAATGGTAAGTCAACGACAGAAAAAGGGGATAGCAAAGCAGGAATACTAATAGAAACTATCAGGAGATTAATATAGGAAAAGCAAAACAAATTGTTAAGGAGCAATAATGGCAGAAAGTTTCAAAACCCTATTGCCTCATTCTTCGAAAAACTTGGCAAAAAACAGGGATAATGAACAACAAACATTTTGAGAATTCTCCCCAAATGATGAATACCAATTAATTCTGGAGTTCTGTGAAGTGATCTAAGTTCACTGGAAAACAGTTTGACTCCTATTATGGAGCATATATTTTTGTTACTGTTGGCTTTAGTTTAGATTCTAAAGTTTCACGCTTTCATAATCATGGACTATTTAGACAACCTAATTGTAGAAGTTAATGAAACCGTCAATCAGATATAGAAAAGCCAGTTTGCAGATAAAATCCAGGGCTCTCAGTGAAACGCTCTAGTGAGCCTAAATTGCAGTAGCAAACTCTCAGAACCTTAGGCTGCTGCAAATGCAACATCACTAAACCTTCTTTCTGTGCTATGCTTCCTTATTCTGAAAGAAGAAATGAAACTATAATTCTGCAAATATTATCATAATTGTTGGGGTGGGAGGGAGGGGGTTAAGATGAAGAAAATGAGTTATGCATAGAAGCATTTCTCCTAGATTTCACTGTCAATTCCAATTCAATTGCTCTCCTTCAAAAAAGGTAATGTAAGAAATTGATACCTTTACCAATACAAAGAATCTCATTAACAAAGAGATCAAATGCTTCACATTCAGGTTCATCAAAGGGATCCAAACACTCCCTACAAAAGATAGATATGATCCATGAATAGATAAATAAAAAAATATTTTGAAGTAATAAAATACCAGAAAGATATGGCTTATTTTGTTAGTTGGTATCACTGCATATTGTTATAGAGCAGTGTCTTTTCCACCTGCTGGAGAGGTTTTATGTCCCCTCTCTGTGGCCTTCCTTTTTATCAATAAATTGGTAGGGGACAATATATAACCCCTCCTGGGAAAGAAATTAGATGCAATTTTTTTTTTTAAATTCTCTCTCTTTATGCATGCTGGAAATCCCTGGCTTATGATTTCAGAAATGTGCAGTAATAAGATGGCATGCCAATATGACTTTATTGAGAGGATAACATGATGAAGGAATCAATAGATGAAGAGACACCATGAGAACCTCTATGTATAGGATAAAGCTAAAAAGTTTATCTATTAGTATACCTCTCAATAACTTCTGACCTGCTGTAGTTGGACAACATCTGCTCACATTTCCAAACCAGAGTGATCAGCTATCTATCTCTGATCATGAAGATAGAGTTTTTGAAGTTATGCTAAGCAAATTGAACGCAAAAATCATTTAACAAATTTTAGGAGGGAGATTAAAGATGCATAAATCAGAATCTGTCAAAATGTTGCTAAATTTCATAAAGAAAATGTAGCAAAACAATAATTCTATTTAGCAGCTATTGCTTCTTAAGCCATACACCTGCAAGGGAAATTCATGAGTTTGCTCAAACTCGAGCTTTTGTAATCTGATTTTGTATAGCTATCGTAGTTTTATACTTGATCTTGGGCCTAAATTGATAAATAAATTCAGGCAATATTCAGGGATTCATTTGGAAATCTTTTTGTGCAATCAAGATTAAGATTAATTCATTGGATTAATGAAATGACTCATTACCTCATATGCTTTAATTACACGACGAATCATTATATTTGAACTTCCCTTATCCCGTGTTACATCAGGATGAAACTGCTTCACCTGCATAACCAATATCAAATAATCAAATAAAAAAATCCACCTAAGTATTAGCATTCAACCCCCTCACCCCACCCCCACACACACACACAAAAGATTCTTGAAAGGTAGGTGACATAATAAGATGGAATCCACCAAAAAACTGGCATCCAAGAAACGGTGACAAAAAAAAAAAAAAAAAAATTTACTAAATCACTTCAAAGGGCAAATTTTTTTAATTCCATACTTTGGAACGGAAAGCAAACTTGAGTTCATCTGGAGTACAATTAGGATCAACACCAAGGACATCATAAGCCAGAGAAGTAGAGAGAGGTTCATCATCTTTGTACCGACAATTTAGCCTAAATTGGGAAGAAGAGGACAAGAAAGGAAGTGGGAAGCTGTAAGTACAGCGGAATGAACAAGCAAAGGGTGCATAATTTTTGAGTGAATTCTGGAAAAGGTTTGGGATTGAAACGGAAGAATTGTGGCAGAGAATCATGATTTTCATCTTCAAATGCTCAGAAGCTGTGATTTCCACTCACAGGCGGTTGCGTTTTGTCGTGTTTGAGTGGGTTCTGAAACATTTTTGGATTTGTTCCTCCTTCAGCATTTTTTGTGATCACTACCACCTCATCTTTCATCTTCGAAAAAACCAAAAAAAAAAAAAAAAGATTTGGTCAATTTTGTACGTTAAGGTTGTATGCCATTTTAGTACTTCTTTCTTCTTTTTTTCAATAATTTTGGTATTCTGATCAATTTCGAGTAACAAAAGGCCGCGGTGACTCCAGGTGACAATTTTTTCATGGGTATTTTCGACAATTAAGAAGAAATTAGTTAATTTAGAAAATTTTGTCTTTTAATTATCCTTCAGAAAATTTTAGGATTATGACGAAATTAAGTAATTTTGTGAGTTATTTCGGGTGTTTCTATTTTTGAAAATTCCTTTGAAAAACTAGTCAGGTGACTTTTCTCACCGAATTACAATATAATTTTAGTTTGAAGTATCTAACAACCAGAATAGTTGAAAATCACCAAAATGGCTTGAAAAAAAAAGTACTAAAATGGTCACAAAATTAAATTTAAGGTACTAAATTAACTAATTTTCCAACAAAAAATTCACAAATTTTTAATATAAAAATATTTTTTACCATCAAATTTATGGTATAATATTACATTTAAATTCAGATTTGTTTTCCTTTGACATTAAATACATTTTATTTAATATTTTTATTAAGATTACATATTTTAAATAAGAAAAATAGTTATTTTGGTCATTTATTTTTACTATTTTAACCAATTTGGTCCCTCATCTTTCTTTCAATCATTTTGATCTTGCAAGTATTTTTTAGTCATTTTGATAATTTTAACTCATAAGTTGACTCTTAAATTTTGGATCATTTTATGGGTAAAATAATAGAAGTGACTTAATAATGAATAAGGGATCAAAGTGACTAAAAAAATTGATGGGTAAAAGAGCATTACTTAAATACATTCTCAACTTTTGATTTTTTTTTTCTTTTTTTGGGATCAAAACGACTTGCAATTAAACTTTTTGTCCAATTCTTACACTTGTGTTAAAACATTCTCTTAACCTATTCATTTAGTCATACATGTGCATTACAGGTGACTTTGTTTAAAGATATTTTTATTATTAAAAAAATTAATAAAAAAAACTTTATAAATTCCCCTTTATAAATTCTAAGTCAAACTCCACTTGCCTGACCACTCTTTCTCTTGAGTCCCTTCTCCTCTAGTAGTTATGGTGAATATGGGTTCTAGAGATACATTTCTTATTTGCAACAAAATGATTGTTTTAAAAATGAGTTTTTTCGCTTTCCCTTAAGATTTGGCAGTGAGCGACGATGATTTGGTGGTGGTGGCAATTTAGCAGAGGCAAAAGGAGATTTGGTAGTGACTGGAGCCATGGACGATAGAAGAAAGAAGACGAATAGGAAAAGAAAAAAACTGTAAAAACTCTAGATTATTTTTGTAAAAGACAAAATTACCCTTGAAAAGTCATGTGCCTAACGGGATAAGTGAGATTAACCGTTGTAAGTGACAGGAGTGCAAGAGTTGGACAAAAAAAGTTCTGAGTGCAAAACTTAGATTTTGAGAAAGTTTAAATGCAATTGGAATACTTTGCCCTATTAAAAATAGATGACAATAAATGCAATAGTAAGAATTGATAACATCAATTCATTTTGAAGAATTAACTTGGTATTTTATCTTTATGGTTTGGTCCCAAAAAGAAGCACAGTGAACATAACAAACAAACAAACAAA
This sequence comes from Apocynum venetum, assembly GCA_019593545.1. NCBI lineage: Eukaryota > Viridiplantae > Streptophyta > Magnoliopsida > Gentianales > Apocynaceae > Apocynum > Apocynum venetum. The sequence goes on from SRSM01000149.1 coordinate 4,115,512, forward strand.
AAAACAAAACAAAGGAAAAGATAAACTAGCAAAAGGAATCGTTCAGCTTTTTCAAATGTTGTTGGAGCTGTCCACATATGCATTGTGGCACTGGTATTGCAGAATGGTAAATAACAAGAGAAGTTTCACAGGGACTTTTGACACCCATTTTTGGAACCTCCACCGTTTTAGATGTATTCCTAGAAACTTTTGGAAAAAAGGAATTGGAAAATCCTCTAATTACATATGTAAAAAACAAAACTAAAATTGCTTTCAAAATCCAATTCAAATTTAGTATGTTTTCAAAGATTGAGAACAAAGTTAGACTTCTGAATTCCATCAGTAGAGCTTCTCTTTTGACTAGCAAAAGAAGATGTAATCTCCAGAGATTCAGAATAAAATTAATTTGGCTGTCTTTTTCTCACATGCATTGCAAGCACCGTCACATGAAGAATTAGAAAGGGCTATAGGCTTGAAGGATGCTACATTGTTGGATTAATTGCTAATTGAGGCCGGTGCTCAAGATCAAGAATCAAGCCAAAATCAAGTTGCTCAACCTCACCAGTTGATCTCCTTAGGATTCTTTAAAAAGTGTAATGGATTCTTATCCTAAATTGATATCCAAGGCAATAAAGCTATCCTCATGGATGTAGTGATGATATGAAATAAACAAACTTTTTCCAATAAAAGCAGTTTGCCTAGATACCAAAATGCTAACAAAAACTATTCAATAAAATGCATCTCATTAGTAAATTAAAGAGGAGGGAGTATTAGTGGGTAAAATATTAATTTTTTTTAGAAAGTACAATATTAAGTTTATTACATATCATAATTACTTCTAAGTTAACAAAAAACATTATTGAAGAGGTTTAAGATCAAAATAATACTAATTTAGGGTTTATTATTTGTTACTAGAACTTGTTTTAATTATTGAAAAAGTGAATTTAAATATTATTTTAAACATTGATATAAAATTTTAAGCAATATCAAATTATTAACAATATTTCGAAAACATTTTAAAATAATTTTTTTGCTTTTTTTAAAATAAATTTTTATATAAAAAAGATAAATGAAATAATTCTAGAGAAAAAAGAAAAGAAAAAAGAATAGAAATTTTTAGGACATGAAAGTAGATAGATAAAATGGTTATAAATTGTTCATAAATAATTTTCTTTGCATTTCGAAAAAAAATCATAAGATGTACAAAAAAACCTCATTGAATGTCATGCGCACTTGATATGGATGAAGGAAAGATATGGATAATAAATGATAATAACAGAAGTGCAATATTAAAACAAAAAATAATTTTGTGTAAGTCATGAACAAAAAATATTTCAAGTGCAAACTATGAATATTTTAAAAAATTAGGTGCAATTTAAATAATTTACCCAATCATTTGCGATCAAACTCCTTAAAATCAACTATTAATTTAGAACAACAGCAAGAGAGGGGCGTATATATACATCCATAGAGAAAGCATAGGTGCAATAGATTCCATATCTTATCAAGCAAGAGATTTCAACCATTTGATCAGCAGTAATAATTTAACAAAAAGGGCTCCTTAATATTAACAATATCCCTAAATTGAGAAAATCTCTCCCAATCATCAAGACGATGGCGAAATTGGAACATGGTACAAATATTGATATTATGAGGAAAATGAAACCCTACTTCCTTTGTCACAAATTCGTGTCGAAAACATATAACTTGGAACCAAAACTCAAAATATTGGAAGTATGAATCCTCAAGTATCTATTTGTCTAAAACTATCAGTTAGGACTAAAAAAGGCATGACCCCTATTAAATGATTCTTGATACTTGCTCATCATGATTAATATTAGGGGTGGACATTATTTGGTCCAAATCGATTGTTTGGATTAAATTTTAAAATTTGGTTCGGTTTTTCGATCTAACAATCTAATCCAATTCGATATTTGAGAAAGAAAATTATTTCGGTTCGGTCTCAAATTTTAAAGACTGGATTGAACCGAAGACTGAATTTCTATTTTTATAACAATAATAATTAATCATTTTTGTTTTTAATTTCATGATTTTTTTCGTCTCTTGACAAAAATCTTGCAAATGATACAAGAACTTCATATAATGAGATGATTTTTTATTTTTATTTTTATGAATGGTATGTAAACTTCATGTAGACATTACAAAATAATTAGAAAAAACTAGTATATCATTTTAAATATATATAAAATGGAATTTTTCTTTCTTGACCAAACCAAATTGGACCGAATCGAAATATTTCAATTTTCGATTTTTCGGTCTTATAAATATTACGATTTGGTTAAGTCTTTATCAAGAAAAAATCGAAGACTGAATAGATCAAATTTTCAGATCGAATATCAAATCGAAAACAAAATATTCAGCCCTAGTTAATATAAAACTACAAAAAACTTACTTTTAGCGATCCAAATCCCTCACTAATAATGTATTTTCTTCTAGTGAAAATTGAAATACATTAGGATGGATCTTTACAATTTGTACATCAACCACCCTTAATTAGGAATTTACAAAAGAAAGCTGCAAACCTTTGATATTAATGGGTTTATATATCATGAATAAAATTTCCAACACACTTGTCTCAATTGAATATTGTTCATGGACAATTTTGTTATAGTAGATTTGTTGCCATGTAAAGAAAATAGTTGAAATTAGTTATGTATATCCCTCTCCAAGAGATAGGAGTATAAAAAGTTGTTACTAGTGCAAATATCCAAAAGAAATAAATATAAAGCCTTAATAGAAGGCGAAAACCCTAAAACTCTAAGAAAGACTGAGAAAAAGAGAGAGTTTATTTTTATTTTAAAATAAAGTACATGAACACCTTTTTTTTTTTTTTTTTGGCAACCCAAGTGTCCAGTTTTGCACTCGAGTAATTCTGAGAGTAATGATACTCTTTCATGGTTTACCCACCATGTAAATCTAAGTGTGAGTAACTTATACACACTAGAATATTGGTTTCAATCCATTCTATTTCCTTCATCAGGAGACAAATCTTGCATTGTAGGCTCTTAACTCAACCACAAATGTAACATTATTAAACTTGGATTATTAAACTTAGGAGGCTTCAAACCTCTAATTCTCGGATAGATACCGTTGGTGTTTTGCCACTGCACCACTCAACTTCTGGGGGCTACGTGACAACCTCCATCTATTATGCATGGTTTCAACGTAGAAATTAGATTTCTTTGAACCAAGCATTTGCCAAACCCAAAGCCAAGCTTCTCAACTAATAACTACTTTTCATTTTATTAAATCAGTAATACTACTTTTATCTTGATATAGACATTTGTAGTTATTTAAATTCTGCTATCTCGACTTGAAAAAAAAAGGGGAAATGCATATGTTGATGGCATGATAGTATCTTTAAATGTTAAATGCTAATTATATATATATATATATATATATATATATATTAAAGATTGGAGTGAATCCTATTCCAGTAATTTCTCATTATAATGTATTATAATCCTACTTCCTATTTCGTGCATCTTATTGTTATTTTTTATTATACTTTACATCTTTACTTGATTTTGAAGAAGAAACATAATAAAGTATCACATGCTTGTGATAACTTGAGATAAATAAATAAATTTTCATCAAATAAAGTTTGGGCGAAGACTAATGAATTTATTATATGTTTATTGCATTGTAAAATTCACAAAATTTATTTAGAAAATACAACTGTGAACCATATCATACCATAATTACAACTAAAGGATAAGTGAATGAGAAAATTTAAAGAATGTAGAGAAAATTGATCAAACTTAATAGAATAAGAATATATAATATTAAAATGACTCAATTTATATGCAACTCATAACTTTTAAAACTTTTTTTAACTGCCTCAATTCGTTATTTTTACTTCCTAAATTCATACTAAATCTTCCATTATTGAAACACGTTGTTTTAATTAGAATTACATATCTTACAACCTATTTTTGAGAGTCATTTTGGTCTATTGTTCTACTTTGTTCATATCTTACAACCTACATTTATTATTATTATTATTATTATTTATTCACATTTATAGAAGTTCAAGTCCTTCTTTTGCTATTTATATGAATTCATCTCTTACACCTATAGCACAAACACAAAATAAATATTCCTATAGATTATAATTTCACCTCTTTAACTAAAATTGAAAAAGAAAAGAAAAAACTTATTAATTTCTTCTTTCGTCTATAGTTTCATTTTCTAAAAATTCTCTCTCCTAATAATATATATGCTTCTAGAATAACTACTTTTATGCCAAAAAAAAGAAAAAAAAGAAAAACCACTTTTGAAGATGTGTTCATCTTTGGTCCAAACCAAAGCCCCTGCACATGCGCAATTCTTGATTCAAAAATCAAAATCAGTTTTTTTTCATGGTGTAAACTTTGACAATTTTACAGAAAAGAAATTCAATATTTTCAAGGGAGAGAGAAGCTGCAGTTTGGGGAATTTTGGGGAGAGGTTTGTTGGGAAGAAGAAACTCCAGGGCCTCAGGCAAAATGCTAAATTCAAAAGCCAATACAAATGCAAATTTAACAAGCAAAGCATATGATAGTAGCCATTAATATTTATATTTTTCTGCTAGATAGACATTGACAGCCCCCCCAGAATACACAAAATCTTCTTCAATGGGCCTTCCAAACTTTTTCCTCAACAAGCAGCATTTATGCAATTCTGTCCTCATTCTCTTTTTTATTCATCAAAAATGCAAAACGATCCTCCAAGTCTTTAAAAGCTAAAACCTCATGCATTCCCAGATTTTCTTCTGCCCACAGTAATAAACAAAAAAGAGGAATAGAAAAAACGTGTTCTTGCATTCTCCGTCCATGCTGTTTGTTCAGATGTTGAATTAATAGAGAAACTAAGTGGGAAAGGGGAGGAAAAAGGAACCCACGTTGCAAAATCGCTCTTCAAATTTGTGTTGGATCATGGAAGGTATAATAATTTGTTAATTATTTTCCCCTCTACTTCGTCTTTCTATAGTTTCAGATTATAACGCAATTTTAATGTTGTATAGCATTTGGGGCTTTTATTGGTCTTGTTTTTTTTGTTGATTACTTGCGAATTTGCAGACCAATTTCTACGAAGTGTTTGATTTTGGGTTTTAGTTTTCATATGACTTTTGAACTTTAGTTTAATCGTGGAAATAATAACCGGACTTCCCCCTTCCCGCCCCCCGGCCGGGTTATCATTTTTAATCGTTTCTGGGTTTTGGTAAAAACTCGCATTTGACCCCTTTTCGACTGTATTTGTTTTAGATCTTGGCGTTTTTGTAAATAATAATAAAAAAAATAAGATCTTAGCGTTTTTGGTTTGGCTGTGCCCGTAGACAACCAAAGACATTTATCTTCTTGTTTGTGTTGGAGGGATAATAATGTGGTTTTGATTTCCCTTTTTTTGTGGTTTCTGGGTTGCCATTGTGATTTAGGCTTCAGTAATTATACTGTTTTTTTAACCTGAAAGCATTCTAGGAGGTTTTATTTAGGATTTTGCGTAAGGAGTTTTGCTGAGGAATTTTTGTTCTTGTTAGTAGTTTTACTAGACATATCTGTATAACTCAATGTGCATGTCCTTGTGTTTGATTTTCTTCATGCCTTTCCATACGGGCTCCTTTCATCTGTCAAGATAAAGAGAGGGGTTCTTTTGTGTGATTTGAAATTTGACTTTGGGTAAATGATATTAGTAATAAATAAGGTCACCAAATTGGTATCTGTCCTAATTTAGGCGCTTGGTTATTGTTCATTGTCCTTCTTTACTCTTTCATATGCCATTTGGGTCCTGAGAAACTTGGTTATTGTCCATTGTCCGTCTTTACCTTTTTTAGTTCAGACTCCTTATTAGTTTGCCTTGTATGTTTGTTAGAAAATCATCTTTTGCTTTGTTGACTTTAACCGCCTCTTCATCTTCCATGGTTGAATAGGTAATCAATGATTTCATGTGACATTTGGTAATCTGTCACATGGTACAGTTTTCTGCTTTTTAGGTTTCCTCGAATATCTAGGGTCTTTTGGAAATGATCTCCATCTGCAAAAAGAATTTTTGGAGTTCATTTTCACGTTTTCAATATTAAGGACGTTGACCATTTTAGTATATCTATTTTTCTGTTAAGTCATGCCCTTTAGCATTGACAGTAATTGTCTTTTGATCCTCTAGAATCATCCATGGCTCATTCTCAAGATGATAAAACTCCTCCAGAGACGAACAAGAAGAGAACAGTCAAAACACGTGCTCAGGTTGAAGCCTTGGAGAAATTTTATGAAGGTAAAAAGAACTCTGCTGTTGTTTCTTTATTTTGCAGTTTTTTCTTACCACTTTTGTCCTGCATTGATTGGAAATAAGAAGAAACGCTATGTATTTTCAGACCACAAATATCCTACAGAGGCGATGAAAGAACAACTTGCCAAGTCAATAGGTCTGACAGATAAGCAGGTTTCTGGGTGGTTTTGTCACAGAAGGTTGAAGGATAAGAGGTTACGGAATGGTGAAGCAAATGCAAGTGGAAGACAAGATCGTTCCAGTGCCATTCTACAAGATCGTGGCAGTGGACTAAAACAGGATTCTTGTGGCAGCACCAAACAAGGGGATGATAAGAATTTTGATATCAGAGAAGTTGAAAGTAGACGATTAACTTCACAGGAGTATTCTGCAGCAGACTTCAATTATGAGCTTGGTAGTCACCATACAGGGAATCCTGGCCGTCCTGATGATACATCATCTGGAAGTAGCTCTTCGCTACGGAATATGTCTGTTCCTTCTGATAAGGATCCTTTCAATATTGGAAGTTCAAGATACCAAATGCAGGGCATCCCAGTAGAGATGAAGGGTGTAAAGTCTAGGACTGGCCCATCTGGATATCTAAAAGTGAAGGGTCGAGTTGAAAATCCTGCTATTACTGCAGTTAAGAGGCAGCTGGGTAGACATTATAGGGAAGATGGTCCACCCCTAGGTGTTGAATTTGACTCACTTCCACCTGGTGCATTTGAGTCTCCAATTCAGGATCCACAAAATGGTACACTATAGTAAAAAAATTCTATTTTTCTCATTTTCCTTTTCTGGCTACAAATTTTTTGATGTTTTGGGTTTTGATGATGTTTGTACAAATTTGTGCTTCTATATTCTTAATTGCAAGCTCACTCTTTGTTTGCGATACATGTACTATATCAATTATATTTTCTGAATGTGTGTGCTATTATTCCTCTTATATGTTGAGTCAAATTGGCTTATCTTCAAATAATGCTTAATATCCATTTACAGTTAGCATTTTATTTTTCTGTATATGTTATTAACACAAAGTGTCAGATGAGCTTTTGCTTTCAGATAAATTGTTTACTAAAGTTGTCACTTATATTTGCTGTCTTCTCTTGCGAATAAATTATTTGACATTTTTTCTTCTTTTTATTCTTTGTTTACCTCAGTTGCATATTCTATGTGGTCTTTGTCTTCTCTTATACAGGCATATTGATTTTGCTTGCAGCACTAATAGAATAACCTTCTTCTCATTTATTTCTTTACAAGTCTAATCATATATCTTAATCAATTAGGATAACCTACTGAAACTCTGGATCCCTTTCCTGTTGTTGTGACAATGTTGGTCGCATATGGAATTTCTTTTTTTTCTATGATTTGTACTCATTTCTCAGTGGCCAACTTCTTCTTATAGATTAGTTTCTTTTTACTATTGTGCATATAAGGCATCAGTGGATCTTACTTTTGTAAGCTATCTCTGTCTCATATACTATATTTACTGACTTTTGCTTTATATGCTGAATGAATGACAGATTCCTATTATGCTCCAGAGCCGAGTCTGCGCTCACAGGATGTTTTGACAGTTAACAAGAATCCTCACCCTGGCCCTGTAAGTGTGATCATGGACTTTATGCCAATACCTTTTACCATATTGACGCAAAATAATATAATAATCTCAAACTCGTGACTTGTGATTGGATAGCCATTTGATGTATATGGGGGACTGCACATGTTTCTATGCTTGTCTCAGAAATCATGCAATTTTCCATTTGAACACCTTTCAGGTGCTTCAGAACATGTGCATAGCCATTTCATTTATATGAGGGACTGTGGATGTTTCTATGCTTGTCTTGTAAACCATCCACTTTAATTTTCATTTGAACACCTTTCAGGTTTTTCAGAACATGTGCTCTTGAACTTGATCATTTCATCACGTGGTGTAAAAGTAAAGGAAGCATTTCACCTTTATTGGGCTGGAATGCGGTTATCTCCTAGAGTTGTATGCCTTTCTATTCATTACAGTTATCCATTGTTTTGTTTATAATGCCTTGCCTTCTATCAGGTTGGAACTTTCTCAACAAGTATCTTAATTACCTTAGAACCATTATAGTCTTAGTACCCCTTCACTATTTCTCTGTGGCCAACTTCCCTGTCATTGTCTCCACTGTCCTTGACACTCATGCACTTGACAGGTTCAGTTTCTTTTCCAAACAAGTTCGTTATAATAAAGAACTTATGGCTGTAGACCATGTTACCTCTTCCTCCTAAAAGGAAATAAAAGGATGAAGCATGTTCTGTTCTCTGCTGCTTGACCTCTCTTCTATTTCTTTGGCCCATCAACTCTGAACTCCAGACTTCTGCATGTGTTCTTCCTTAGCAGTGACTGGCTTTTGTGTTTTTTGGGCAAAGAAATAGTTTCCAGATTATCCAACACAGTTTTCAGAATAGCTTAACTTGATAACAGGCTCGGTGGAAAATTGAAAACTGTAAGCAACTTGTCCACTTTGGACGAACTTGTTCTACTTTTTTGTATAATTAGATTTTTTAATTTGAAGTGCTAATTATGCCATTCCCCAGGTGCATTGGAGCAAACCAATAGCTCTTGTTTTTCTTGTTTATAGAAGGAAGTGTTTTATCCATCATAGCAGCTTTCTGTCCTTGTATGCTACATTATCTGTTTCACAAAAACACGTGTATGCAGACACACAGATGCACGTGCATTTCTGAAATAGAAAAACATACGGAGTCAATATTGACAATACCCTTACTATTTGTTGCTCCCTATCTTACAAATGGGCAATCAAATTTCCTCTATAACTAAGATTAATGGATCTCTTTTTAATATCTTTGCAGATCTATGGCTACAACTCAAAGACAAGCTTCCATAATTCTGAAGCAGATGGATCAAGATTTAAAACAATACGTGGATCTGACCATTCTGAAAATCACTTTCACCAAAAGTTTGAGCAGAAATCTCCTACTTTCAATTATGGTGAATTCTATCCCGGGAAGAGCTCATCGATGGATTTTCGCGATGGGTCTAAAAGAGGACATCTTGTGTTTGACCGTCAAGATACCCATCAAAGGGTTAAACATGGTGCTGGAATGATGAATGTGGATTCTGTTCCTGGTCAGCATCATTTAAGTTCTCATGGTGTAAAATTCAATAGGGTACAAGGGGAATCTGGGCCTCAGAACTACAATGATATCCACCTCAAAGCTACTCCGGCTGAACATTCTGAATATAAGTCATCAAATTTGACCTCCAAGGCCGATGCATCTCATGGTTTCTCTGATAAAGGAGGGTCCTCTAGGAGAATGGGAAAGGTGTTCTATTAAGCTTTTGTATGATATTTTTTTTTTTTTTTTGTGTTTTCTTTCCTGGTTCTGAAGCTTTAGTATATAATATATAGGTGACCAAACTATTTGGACAAAGGATTTCAAGAAATGATGATTCTGATTCAACTCACTTAAAGGGTCTGCATAAGAATGAAGTGCAAGTAAGTTTTATGCCAGTGTTGATAGCGTTAGGATTCTCTCTTGATAAATTCTTATCTCAGTCCTTTAAAATATTTGGTTCATATGTAGGTTGCAAAGAGAGTCAGGAATGAACATCCTCTGGAGCATTTTAGGCAAACATCACTGACTGAAGTGCCAACATGGTCTAATCCAGCAAATCAGGTTACCAGGTTGGATCTATTACTGGAAATTGAGATTTAACTGCTGTCTTTATGTTCCTCTGTTTCACCTCTAAGTTATTCTGGTTTTTTATATGGTTTGTGTAATTGCTGGACATTATTGCCTATGATTCAAGTACCATCTCTATTTGAAGACATAATTCTATACAGATGATTCAATTGAAAATTCTAGTTGAGTTTGACATCTATTTTATCATTATCTTTTAAATGTTTCTGTTTAATTATCTAACCAGGACCTTTAGAACTGCAGTTTCATATGGCATTGAGCTTGAATCTATGGAATTTTTTGGGCACAAATATTATTAAAGTAGTAGTAAAGCGAAGATTGATACATATGTTTCATTGTATCTGTGTTTCTGCCTAGAGTAACTTCTTTACCCAATTAATTTACTGCATACAGGTCTTTTGTATAGTTATACTACATGCTCTCTGCTAATATGTGTGCGCTTTAGGTCTACTGCTGAGATGCCATCTAGTTTTAGTGAAGATGATGAAACTGCAGAGACTAGTACTTCAGCAGATTAAAGGAGGATGATGAATTGGAGAAAATCTGGGAAGGAAACAGATGGATTTTCAGTGGTAGCAAATGGCTTCCCTTATGCCGAAGTGATGTGCAGTTCTAACGAACAAAATCTCTTTAATTGGGATTGTAGAAGCAGGAAACAAGATAGGAGCTTTGTAAGTAGGCTGTGAAAATACTCCGGGTATTGTTCACCATTTCTATTGTGTATAATGGTTATTTGTACATATAGCTTCTGTTAGATTTTGGTGAAAGAAAATATAAAGAAAATTTTGAACTTTGACTCGAAACTTGTTAACCTGACATTGATATTCAAGGGTTCAATTCTCGCAAGAATTGATGGCAAATATAGCCTCAGGGCAGCTTGAGGTTGCTTTAATTCTTGTGGTAGGCAGCCACAGCTTATATAGCTGTTGCAGATTCCCTTTGTTACAGCTTTTAACAATTGTTATGTTTTCCCCTTGCCCAGCATTTGGACATTGCCCAAAACTTTTAGAAACCATTAATTGCACTTGTCAATGTAGTTACTCTGGTTGGTAAGTGCATCTCAAGTTTCTGAAACCATAGAATGTTCAAATTCAGGATGTGGTAAAATTCGGATCAGTAATTGTACTTGGGAATGCACTGGACTGTACAGGCAACCTTAAGCTCATGAAATAGGAGAATGTCCTGTTTGAGAGATAGATATGCCTTAAAAGACTGCAAGGAATTCTTATACCAAGTGAGATATATTGGTATTTTTTAACTTTCTAAAAGTACCACAATTCTTTAATGCATGATCTTTATCAATGCAAACATATTTATATGTTTATTTAACGCATACATTCTTACTAAGATCGCACACTTCAAAATTCTATTTTTATCCCTGTATACTATTCTCTATTTTATCTTTTACACTAAACTTTCTCAAATTTTTATCAAAACTTATCAAATCGGAGTCGTTTTGAATGAAATAATTGCCTAAAAAGATTAGTTTTCTATTACTTAACTATTTTTATTCGTTTATTACATAAAATTTCTTGATATTATGGGTTAAAATTGAAAAAAATTGATTTAGTTTATATGTGGTTTGAGTTGATAAAATCTTATAATTTAATGCATGAAAGTTTGTTTTAATGAATGAATATTGTTTGTAGATGATATATTTATGTTTTATATTGATAAATTTTGGTGTAAAATTGATCAAATTTGAAAAAAAAGGAAAAAATTGAATTCGATGGCCTAACCCATCCATCAGCCCGTACGCTTGGGTGCGGCTCGTTTAGGCCCGTTTGGTGGATGGGTCAAGCACGCTTTCCTTTTTTTTTTTTAACTTTAGTTAATTTAATAAATGCATATATATTTAATTAATTATTTATTTTCTCACTTTTAATACTTGCATTTGATTTCTTAAATTAAATTATTTAATGTTAATTAGTTAAGTTTAATTTGCTTTTTTTAGTTAACAATAATTTAGTTGAACAAATTATAAATTAATATATTTAGGTTTAGAATATTTTATTTTAATTATTTAAGTGTAATGATTTAAGTTTAATGTAGTAATTTAATAACTTAATTAAGTTTAGTAATGTAGTAATTTTTTGTTTTTATATTTTAATTTGATATGTTATATTATATTGCTTTCTTTTAATCAGTTAAATTTAATTTATATTAATATGAATTATTTATTTTATTAAGAATAATTAAGTTTAATTAGGTTAATAATGAGTTGGGTTTTTCCTTTTTAATATTTGTATTTAATTTTTAAATTTTATTATTTATTTTGAATTAGTTAAATTGAATTATAAAAATATTAATTTAATTATTTTAATTTGGAATCATTTATTTATAATTAGTTTAGTTTGAAATAGTGATAATTTTAATTACAATAATACGTGCATTTGATTTCTTAAATTAAATTACTTAGTGTTAATTAGTTAATTTTAATTTGCTTTATTTAGTTAATAATAATTTAGTTGAACAAATTATAAATTAATATATTTAAGTTTAGAATATTTTATTTTAATTATTTAAGTTTAATGAAAACAAATATAAGTTTAATGTGAATAACCTAATTAAGTTTAGTAATGTAGTAGTTTTTTTATTTTTATAGTTTAGTTTGATATGTTATATTATATTTCTTTGTTTTAATCAATTAACTTTAATTTATATTAATTGTGATTTAAAAAACACAAAATGGGAGTAAAAGATCTTTACCATATGACGTTAGGAAATCGATGGATGAACGTAAGGGGCGTGTCAGATGCCGTTTGATCAATAGATCACTAAGAAATATAGCGAGTAAGGATATAATGAGGAATGCGGCTCATTATGCCTAGTTATTGGCAGAGGTTGAGGATGATGAGAGAAATTCTCCTCCTGTTGGACCTTCTAGCATCCATGGGATGATATTTATACCGATTCCTGAACTTCAGATATTGGAGCCGGTGACACCTGCTGCATATGTGGTCCTAGATGAAAATGATTTAGATGATGATTCTTTATACTCTATCTCGGATGACTAGAATGATGTGGAGACTCCTCGGGTAGAGTACTTGCCCCCAGAGGCACCCGTTGTGACACAAGTTCCTTGTCATGGAACAGGTAAGGGTATAAGATTCCTGTCACATAGTGCTGCTGCCATTATTAGACCATTTGTAGTCTTAGGTACTAGGCCTCTGTCTACATCTATTAGACTACCATTTGTACCCATTACAAGACGAAGACGATTTACAGCTGATCATAGGCCACTATTTGTACCCGACACAAGGCCTTATATAGTTGATCCCAGACCACCATTTGCACTATTCGTTAGACCATCTATTGCATCATCATCTCGTCCACCTCCTCGTTCTACCACTGGTAGTATAGGTTCGGGTATGAGTGACAAATGGGAGTTGAGGGATCCTATTCCTGATAGACCGTTTATCACAGACTTATTGAATGGATTTAGAGGTCACGTGGCATATGTTGTGTGACATGGTGAGGTATGTGGTACTATATTAATAGTAGTTTTTAATTAATTGACACATTATTTAAATAAAAAATATATATATATATATTTATTTTGTTAATATAACTATGATTTTTGTATTTGTAGGAGAGAACTCTATTACGAGTTCATCTTCGTCCATCATATTTGTTAGGTTGGCGGGGACCTCGATCACTTAGGGCTCAGGAGATGGTGACAGCCACTGGATTGGGTCACCTTGGTCGATGCCAATTTAATCAAGTGAACGTTGCACTGATATCAGCTTTTGTGGAGATGTGGCATCCTGAGACTAACAATTTTCACTTACTATTCGGAGAGATATCTTTGACATTACATGATGTCCATTTCATATTGGGATTGGATATTAGTATTACAAAGAAAGAGGTACAATTGTTTATAACTTTATTATATTATATAATTTATTGAAAACATTATGTGTTTTTGAAATAATTTAAACATGTTTATTATGTGTTTCAAGTGAGTGTTAGTTCATATAAAAAGGCTATTCTTACATACATATCAGATCATTTATAGATTGACATGGAGACACTTCAGAGTGGGTGGAAGCACGGTGGCATTAAGCTGAAGGCGCTTGCCGGGAGATGTACAGATGTTGATGTAGCTTATGATATTGAAGCACATTGTTTTTTTGTGATACACCCTTAGTTGTTCATTGATGGTGGATAAGTCCACGAACACAACCTATGGTTTTATTTTACCCATTCTTAAGTCTCTTCTGGTTATCCCACACCACATATGGGCAGCTGCAACACTTGCTCACCTATATAGACAGCTCGGAATAGTATCGAGGATAGATTGCAGTCAACTAGTTGGGTGTTTGACATTGTTGGAGGCATGATATACAAGTACTTCCCGATGTTTACACCTTCAAGGCCTCTCTGTACTTGGACCTCGACAGATCCATGGGCTATGAAATGGATGTCACCTAGACTACAATGTAGATTATTGGATTCTATTCGTGGTTATCAAATGCAATTAGACGCACTCACATCGTCCCAGGTAAATTATACACAAGTAAATAAAATTTTAAATTAAATTAAATGGGGGTTGGGGTATTGTTTAAATTATTTACTTTATTTTACCCCTCAAGTAGAGCGAGCATTCGAAATGCTCACTTTAGAGACTCCATCTGGGAGTGATGATACAGTTGCAAGAGAGTCCTCCTATAGCCCAGATAACTCTCAAGAGGTAGCTAGATATTATGTATTTCAAGATAGAGATATTGCACCATCATGGACTCGTGGTGCTACATCTAGATATAGATCATAGTTTTTTTTGTCAATGTATACATCTAGATATACTATGTACTATGGATGATTGTATGATTATTTGTGCATTGTATTGTACTATTATTTGTGTTTGTTTAGTGATAAAACAAAAAAAAAAATTTATGTAATTTATGTTTAATTTCATTTAAGTTATATTATTTTATTATTATTTTATATTTCTTTCTAATATTTTTTGTTTGTAGTGTTTTTGTATAAATAAAAAAAAAATGTTACAGTGGATGACACGTGGCAGTGCTACGTGTACAAGGGGAGCCGCGTCAACTGCTGCATCAGCACAGAGAGTGAATCAAAGAACGACACGTAGAACTTGACTTTCACTGATGCGACAAACAAATGGTGAGGACACGTGTCACGCGTAGAGGATGGTGACGTGGCTGAATCTGGACGCATCTCACCTTTGGAAATGACGAGACATATGCCAACACGCACAAAACAAATGGTGATCCATGTGTTAAACGTCAAACCAATTAGATGGCGACAGACGGCATAGACGACGACTGAAGAAGAGCGCAATCAAGGAGATGGCGACACGTGATGACTGATGCAACTTTCTTCACTTCACACGTTTTGTCCCAACTTTCCAGAAACTTCACTTTGTCCCTCACTACTTTTATTTTTATCATATTTTATTTATTTTTATTCCAAATTTGCCCCTGTAAATTTCTATGAATTGGGTATGAAATTTACTATGTTTGTACAACCTTCTACAACCAAAAACTCTGCCAAATTTTCTTACCAATATTTTTTAAGAGATCTTAATTATTTTTTGAAATTTTTAGAGTTTATTTCGGAAGGTTTTTGGATGAGATTTCAAGAATATTGAGGAACAACTACAGGGAAAAATCCAAGGAAATTTATCCTTCTTATTCTTGATTTTAGTTCTTAAAATTCTTCATTTGAGTCATGTATTGTGAGTAGTTTATTTACTGTTAGTAAGGACATGTATTAAAGTTATTAATTAATGTGATTTTGAGATAATTACCGTTGCATAAAACACTAGAGTTTATTTTGGATCAGAACTAAATAATTAGTTTTATCATTTTAACTTCTAACTTTTAACTACTAACTTTCTAATTTCTAACTTCTAGATTTTAACTTTTACTTTTATGTTATTTAATTTTTGTATTTACTTTTTGTTATTTATTTTCTGTCATTTATTTTATTGTACTATTGGTGAGTAAAATCGCCAAATTTACTTTTTATACTTTAAATTATGTAAATGTGGAGAGTAATATATTCATATTTTATTCTTTTGTACGTTTTATTGTGGGGGTTAAAATCTCCCTATTTTTACTTTTTATGACCGATAAAAACGTTAAATTTATGTTTTCTTTAATATAATTGTGTAACCATTTTATTTTATT
The DNA here is from genome assembly GCA_019593545.1 of Apocynum venetum. Classification (NCBI taxonomy): domain Eukaryota; kingdom Viridiplantae; phylum Streptophyta; class Magnoliopsida; order Gentianales; family Apocynaceae; genus Apocynum; species Apocynum venetum. The sequence goes on from SRSM01000149.1 coordinate 4,131,609, forward strand.
TTAAATGTAGAATTGTCCAAATTTGTTTAATTATTTGAGTATTTATAATAATCATGTTTAATTAATTAGAAATTCTTTTTAATTGCATGATTAATCAGCTAGGATTATGAATCTTTGATTGATAATCATAGTAGCATATGTTAGTTTAATTAAATTGCAGCTCTTAGCTTAATTAATTTAACATGCAATTATATGATTTAAATTATGTTTAATTGAAGCTCATTATTATATATAATTTAATGTTGGTGATGCCTTATAAACTTAATGTAATTTAATTAAATGTAGTTTAATTAAATATTCTATTCACGCCGATTGGTAGTGATATTTAATTGAATTAAAAATTAATCTGTCTGAGCTTATTGAGATTAATCTAATTAGTAAGGATATGAATCTGTCTGAGTTGATCGAGATTATAAAATCAACTGCTCAATAAGTTCTATATTAATGATTTATCCCATTAAATAAATAATTTGATACAAGTTCATTGCTAACGTCTTTTATTAATTTATTTTCATTAAAAATCCTTTGTATAATTTTTTTAAAAAAAAATAAAAATAAATTTATTTCTTTTAAGTTTGTTTAATTTAGTTTTGTCTTTATATAATTTTAAAACTCCCCCAAAATTTAATATTTGATTAATAAATTTAAATTTAAGAATTTTTTACAAATATTCGTTGATACGATCCTTATTTGTCATATCTATATAAGAGTATGAAATGTTAAATTTGATAGTCACACGACAGACTCGTCATTTAGACTTAGAAAAGTGATATTATAAAAAATATTCATAGATAAATGTCAAACAAACTATATGATCTCCACCACACATAAATAAAAACCTTATCTATTAGACTGCCACATCTGAATCTAGTGCTGTAAAATATGGTTCCAGTCTTCATGAAAATTAGGGTCACATCACTATTTCCAATTAATAGATATCGGAGGAATGGGGAACATGTCTGTCATCCACAACTATCCACATAATAATAATTGATTAATAGGTAATTTTCAATATAAGTAATACATTAAAATGTATCGAATAATTTAAAACAAATACAACTGATTCCTAAAAAATATAACATATATAATTAATTAATTAAATGTATATTAAAAATGGAAAAATTTGACCCGACTCGTCAGGGTTGACCATCCGGACAAACCCATTTCGTCCGGGTTGACCATCGGGACCAAATGGGTTTGTCCGGGTTGACCATCCGGACAAATCCATTTTGTCCTGATTGACCATCGGGACAAAAGGAGTTTGTCCGGATCGATCGTCCAGACAAATTCAATTTTTTTTCAATTCATGAAAAAATTCATAAATCTATAAAAATATATGTAAATTGAAGATAAAAGACAAAAAATATACCTTATTATCATCTATACATGGATCGGAATCAAAATTAGAATCAAATTCGGCTTCTACATCTTTCATTTTTCTTGAATGTATTGAGAGATTTTTAGAGTGATAAAGTAGAGAGAGAAATATCAAGGGTAAAATTGGAACAAAAAGATGTGTGTTTAATAAATCGGGTGTTATTTAGTATTATTTATAAAAAGCTTTTGGTTGACTCGGTTAAGTTTGGCTTCAATCAACCAATTGATTGTTCAATGTACCCTACATTTAAGAATTTATTTAAAAAAGAAGGGGAAGATGAAAAAGAGATGAGAAAATAGGGGAAACGTAAATTAGCCATTTTAGTTATTTATCTTTACTTTTTTGGCCTTTTTGGTCTATCATTTTTTTAATCATTTAGATTTTTAATTTTTTTTTATTGATTGTCTTGATCCTTTTGACAAAATATTGATAAAATGTAGTCGAACAAGGCACTTGAGAGTCATGCGCCTCACTTTTTAGAGCCAAAAATTCATTTTTTGGCCTTTTTGCCTCTAAAAAATGAGTCACATGACCCTCTTCAACTGCATTTTCATTGATTTTTGTCAGAATGACCGTCTAATAAAAAATTCTTAGGAATCTAAATATGAAAAAAAAAGGAGTCAAAAAATAAAAAAAAGGGAATGACTAATTTGACTTGGGAAATGTTGAAATTTAATTCAGTGTTATAGTTCTTATAATTATTTTGATATGCTGCTATAAATGTTGTAGACAAATTAGTGAGTCCATCTTCTAAGGTTGGCATCATATCACTAATAACTTTTCCGATTATTAAAGATAACAGTCCCCATTTGTACTTGACTTCATCAAATTATGGATACAAAGCAAGTATGAGTGGCCGAGCACATTCTTTTCTTGATCACATTCTTGGTCCACCTTCAAATGGAAATATGTGTATAGGGCAGGGGCTTCTCCACCATATCTTGAGGATTCAATTTCTCATGGACTTTGAAATATGCTTACATTAGAATCATATCTCAAATTAGTGCATTAAAAGACTAATTACCAATGTAAAAATTACAGCATTTCCACAATGTGTGAAAAAAAATTACTTCATCTGTCTCAAATTAATAGATTTGTTTTGTTTTTTTTATATTGATTAAAAAACATAATTAATATTATTGAAAAAATATATTTTTCATGAAGCATTCTTAAAATAATTTTATAATTTATTATTCAAAAGTGAATTTAATGTACAATTTAAATATAAATAATTTTATTTTAAATAGAGATATTTTAATCAACTAACAAATACACATATTTTTTTAATAAGGAAAATAAGATATACTTTGAAATAATAATAAAAAAGAGAGTAAGTATATTAAATTGAGTCGACATATGATGGTGTAGTGGTAGTAGACTCAAGATAGAGCTTCGGCCACTAGTTGACTAAGTTGGACAAAATATATTCTAAAACCATGACCTCATATAAGAAAAATAGCATTCCAAGATGATAAGTTAAGAATCGGTAATTTAATTAGTTATTATGTAACAAAAATTTGAAGTTTCACTAATTTATCATTTATCATTAAATAAAAAAGTTTTTTTTTTAAAAAAACAAATAAAATAAAAAAGAAGCCTACCAGGCCAGATAGAGACAAAGCTTTTGCAATAGATATGCTTTATTTTGGTGAAATTCATATATAATATAATCCTTTGGAGCTCACATGGACACTCAACAATCTTCCCCTATTCCAATCATTCTCCTGGCTTCCCTGAGGCAGCTAACCCATTTGTTCTTGAAGCAAAAGTTTCTTTGCCTCTCTCCCTACCCATGGAATTAGTCAATGATAGGGTTCAGTCAAAATTTCAATTATAAAAAAAGTTACTTTGTCAAAATTGGTAAATAAGAAAATTTTGGTAGAATATTTTTGGTTGAACGAATTAAAGTTGCCATTTGCCCACTAAAAAGCTGGTTGGACTAAGTCTCTTTCAAAAAACCAATTCATGATTCGCCCACCCTTTATGCAAACTTTGATTTAGAAAATTGCAGTATATTAAGATTGAAGGTGGTGGTGATTCCATTTTTCTTTTTATTTAACCAATCAAAGTCAGCCAATTACATTTTCCTCAAAAAATAAATTTTACCAATAGCTTTGTGAGAATCATGATTGTATAACCAATATTGTTTATCTTATCTGAGAAAATTAATTTTATGAGTCTTATTAGATGGACTATTAGCTTAGAGTTCTTTAATTTAACATGATGACAAAAAAAAAGAGAGTCAAATATAGCACTTGTGTTGAGGAGTCTTGTGTTTGTCCTAAAGCATATAAAATTTTAGGGTAGACCATTTCTTGAGTGAGTGGACCATAGTTGTGAAAGGTTGGGAGAAAATGTGAAAAGTCAGCCTTTGTTTATGAAAAAGTGTCAAAATTTTCAAAAAAAAAAAATCATAAATGCTTCATTTATTTAAAAAGAAAACAGATAATATATTTGAAAAAAATAAAAATAGAATTAGGAAGCTACATAGTTTTTTCACAAGTATTTTTCTGCATAAAATATATTTAGATATAATATTGTAAACTAACATTTAAAACTTAATTATACCACATGAATTAGTGGAATGCAAATTCGTTATATAAATATCTTAAATTAAAGAGATTTTTAATAAAATGTTGAATAAAAAATATATTTATTTAAAAAAAGTGAACATTTGATTTCGAACGAAGAGAGTATTATACTTTTAAAAAATATTATATATATATATATATATATATATATTATGTAGTTTTAAGAAAATCATGTCTAAAACAACAGCTATCTCCCAATTTATAAAGGTAATCTACAATGTCCAAAAATAATAAACAAAACACTTACAAAAACTCGCTTTTGCTTATCTATACAAATATTGCCAATGCAGCGATACATAAAAGATAAAAATAGAGCTTATATAAGTAGTTTTTTCAAAATAAATTTCATAATATTACATTAGAAATATCTAAAACATAAATGAATTGTGCATAGGTACTTTGTCATTCAATTGTGTTCAGGTAAAAAAGCACTAGCAGGGATCAAATCATTCAGTACAAACTACCCATCGTTTGCAAACAGTTGGTTGTAGTTAATTAGTCAATTGATTAGGAAAACTACTAATAACATTGACTGACAAATCAAAAATTTTGTTAATAATATTTATCCTAATAGTACAAGCTGAAATGAAAACAGCCAAATATCAAGACTACTTCACGTCTCACCTTTCTCTTTCAAGAGAATATATAGTTCTTGGCAAGCCAACATAAATATTATTTAATATAGTAATTCGATTGACTTTTTTGTATGGCTTGAAGGTGGTAATTTTACATCTAATTAAAGATGTTGGAGACGAATGGGGAGCCCCTTTTCTGGGGTTGGCATCATATCACCAATAACTTTTTCATTGGGAAATAGTACTTCCCATTTGTACTTCTTCACCACATTATGGACAAAAGCAAGAATGGCTAGCCGAGCATACTCTTTTCCAGGGCACATTCTTGGTCCTCCTCCAAATGGGACATATGTGTATGGAGCAGAGCCTTCTCCTTCATCATATCTTGAAGGATCAAAATTTTCAGGGTCCTTGAAATATGCCGGATTCATGTTTGTGGTGCTTACTGTCCAATATACCTGAATAAAACCAGTAGGGTTTGTAAAAAAATATACTTATATGATTTACTATAATATTTATATTGATAACAGTATCATATCGGTCAATAAACTATATGCATTAAAAGTTTGTATAATTTTCGAAGTTTTAACTTAATTGATATCCAACATTAAGGTATGAAAATTCGATTCATCTAAATATATAGTAGAATGAATGAAAATGAAAGGGGCCAATGTTTTTCTTTTCCAACAAAATCAAAGATCCTAAAATGTCATAACTTTTGGGATAAAAGTAGGAGAAACTTTATGATATGGAATGCAGATAAATTAAATTGGTAGTAGTATCTTTCTGATCGATAAATATACCTTCCAGCCTTTGGGAACAGTGTAGCCAGCATAGGTGAAGTCAGTCAAGGCTTCCCTAAAGGTGCCTTGAAGCGGTGGGTTTAGTCTCATGGTCTCACATATCACGTTCCAAGAATACTTCATTTTCTGCATATCTTCCCATTCCAATAATTCTCCTGGCTTCTTTGACGCAGCTATCTGCATTTGTTCTGCAAGTAAATTTTTCTTATTTGTCAAGACTAGTTAGTCCTAAAAAACATTTTTAATATACGCCACTAGAACAACCGGTCACCGGGATCAAGGTCTAATTGGTTTGCTAAGGCAGAGAAAAGATTTCTTTGTTTTTTTTTTTAATCTTTTATCGAAATCTCCAGTATCTGCAATTAAGTTGGCTTGACTAAAATTCTTAATTAGGATAAAGGTCCAACTCAAATATTTTAAACAGAGCACCTTGAGTAAGGATTGAACTCGTGATCAAATAGTAAGATAAGGAAAAGAACACTAGTTACCTGCTCTAACTTTGCTGTAGATTTCCGGTCTTTCGCCAACGTATTTCATCAGGAAAGTTATGACCGTTGCAACCGTGCTGTATCCAGCAACAATCAAACCCATAATTTTATCAGCAACTTCATTCTCAGGCATGTTTTTCCCATTTGGATCAGTGGCAGCAATCATATGGGACAATATATCTTGCATAGATGCACCACCATTATTTGCCATGGCTACTTTCTTCTCCTTGATCACAAGTAAAAGTTCCTTTCTAATTCCTGCTGCTGCTTTATTTGCACGATAAAATATCGTCCCCGGAACATTCAACATAATAGAATGCATACCTAAAGTAATTTCATCAAAATGGTTCACAAGTCTTGCAATTCTCTCTGGATTATTTATGCCCAAAAAGAATCGGCAAGAAAGTGTCAAAGTCAAAGTTTTAGCAAAAGGGTAAGCCTTGACTTCATCTTTGCCGTCCCAATGACTCTGCAGCAGTTGCTGAGTAATGGAATCCATTTTCCCTAAGTACCTGGCTAGGGCTTCAGGTTTGAGAAAACCAGGTTGTCTTATTACTTTGGCCTCGTCGTTTAGTGGGGCGGCCGCCGGAGGAGGTGGCGCTTTTGTTTGGTATGACCGGAATAGCCTTTGCATGGGATGTGGACGGAAAGATGTGAAGAGTTTTTGGTCATTTGAAAAGAGAAATTTGTGACCATTTGGACCACATATGACTGCTGTTTTTTCTCCAAGAATCTTTGTCTTGAAGATGTCTGGAGAGTACTTTTTCATTCTATCTCCTACAAATTTTTCGGGCTTCCCAAACAAGAACTCGATTGTTTCCCCTATAATTGGCCATCCAAAGCTACCTGGTGGAAGCTTGAGATTATTATCAGGCCTTTTGCTTTTGAAGACAAGAAATGAAAGAGCAAAAGTGAAATAGATGGCTACAATAGAGACAGAGAATGCAAGGGTCTCCATTGCTGCTGCTTCTTTTACTACTTTTTCAGTAAAAGAAGTGATCAAAGTGCTTATTTTATAGTGATGGTCAAGGAAATTAAAAATAAAATAAAATAATTCATTTTTTTTTGAGAAAAAAATAAAAGTATTCTGGGTTTCAATTTTTGCCAAATTAGGCCGGCATTTTAAGGTTCGAAACCACCAGATAGGTAAGTCAAAGTTGAACAACAAGGATTGTATCTGTGGAAGAAGTCCTGTATGCGCCAAGCACAAGACTGGACCTCAATGCAAAGCAAATAAAGAAATAGCTTTTCCATATGTAAATTTAGAAATCACATTTAATTTAGTTTATATGTAAATTTATATATATATATATATATATATTTCCATATATACTATTACTAATCATTAATTATTTAAATTATTCCAAAGCAAATAAATAAATAGTTTTTCTTCGAAAGTACAATTTCAAATAAATTTGTGACTATTAATAATTAGTTATGGGAATTGATTTCTCAATTGCTTTATGATTTAGTTTCAAGATGTGAATCAAATATAAAATTAATTTGTAGTTGATAATAAGAAATAATAATTAGGGGTAAATATGAAAATGAAAAATTAAGTAAGAGATTCATATAGAAAGTGAACTATTTTTTTTAGTATTAATTTATGAAAGTATTACTGTACTAAAAGCACAAGAATATTTGACTTGGAATATTGGGATTATACAATTTATAGTTTGCATACTTATATTTTTCATCCAAAATTAATATTTTATTTTTATTTTGAATGTTTAAAAATAAATATTTAACTTTTTCAGAATAAACATACCTTCCATTTTAAAATTTATAAATAATTTCTTTAATGAAGGAGATTCATCCCACAAATACATAAATTCCACTAACTATATAAATAAAAATAATATCAATGATAATGATTGTATTTTTAGTACTTTACTTATGATAAAAGACTCTTAATAACTTATAATTCATGGTATATATACTATCTCCGTCCAAAAGTATAAGATGTTAGAAGGAATTACACATATTAAGCAAGCATTTTAGTTCTTAAAATACCTTTATTTATGAGGAATAAAAATAAGTAAGTGCAATATTAGAAATAATATAAGAAATGACCTTAAAAAGTAATAAAATAAGCATATATATATATATATATGTATATGTGTGTGTGTGTGTGTAACTTTAATTTAACTCTATTTTTTCCATTCACTTTCCAAATAGTTCTTTCAAGTAGTTTAATGCATTAATTATTATTAGTAATAATGTATTTATTTGTGTTATTGTTGATACATCATGACAAAACGCGCTGTATATGTGTGTGTGTGTAACTTTAATTTAACTCTATTTTTGCCATTCACTTTCCAAATAGTTCTTTCAAGTAGTTTAATGCATTAATTATTATTAGTAATAATGCAGTCATTTATGTTATTGTTGATACATCATGACAAAATGCGCTGTATATATGTGTGTAACTTTAATTTAACTCTATTTTTTCCATTCACTTTCCAAGTAGTTTAATGCATTAATTATTATTAGTAATAATGTATTCATTTGTGTTATTGTTGATACATCATGACAAAATGCGCCGCCTATTTATAATTGAGTTGTCAAACACATAAAGTACAAAGCTTTTGTTAAATTTAGGTTAATTTCAATTAACTCTCTTCAACTTTCTAGTGAAGGACATATATTTGGTCTAATTTCATGATTTAGTTAATGGAAAGAAAAAAAATCAAGGACATATATAAATATTTTTATAGAATTTGATTCATAATAATAATTTAGTTAACAAAAAAAAAGATAAGTGATAATAAAATTATATTTAACAAAAGTAATTGAAAGATTTGAGGGACATCGAGACAATTTAAATTATTGAGGCACCATTCAAGAATTTCTTCATTTGTGAATATCTAGTGGTAAAAAAATGAATATTTATACTCATTTTTAAATAATAAACACTTTAATTCATTTAAGTTCCAACTATTTACATTGTGGACATCCATTCTTACTAAAGGAAAAGGAAAATGGTTGAATTTAGTCCCTAACGATTTTTTTTTTAAAAGGAGTCTCTAAAGTTTTTTTAAAAAAAAAAAAGAAAAAAAAATTAGATACCTAAAGTTTGTGCGAATATATATTTTTTTGTCCTTTTGGCCGGATTCTAACAACATGATAACGAAGGCAACTCTTTTTCTTTCTTTTTTTTTTATTATACAAAATGGGTCAGTCATAAATGGTATAATTGAAAAAAAACACTTTTTCTCCAAATTAAAAACCAAAATAAATAAAAAAAACGTCACAAAAAATATTTCTTCTTCAAATATCAGAAATATTATTTCAAATTCTTCCAACTTGACTTTAGAATCCATCCATTACCCATCTCGAGTCTTGGCCTAATTTTGAATCACTTCACTTTAAGTTAGTAAAAAGTTTGAGTATAGTATTTATTTTTTAAAATAAAATATAGTACTTGATAAGGATGGAGACATAAATACTAAATTCGTGAGAATCCTTTTAAAATAAAGTACACAAAAAGAAGTTTCGTGAGAATAAGAAAGAAGCTGTATAAATGGAGAAAAAAGAAAGTTTTTGTATTGGGATGAGAGAGATATGAGAGAAAATAAAGTATTTTCTTCGAAACAAGGAAGATGTGAAAACATAATATCCATTTGTACCGCTACTAAATTCGTGATTATCCTTTTAAAATGAATGGTTAATGTGTTTATATGCTCGATAAATATCCATTTAAATCCACTAAAATTATTAAAAAAAATAGTGAAAAATACCCTCAAATTATTTATGATTCTTCAATTATATCTTTTATATTTTATTTTTCTATTCTCAAACTATTTATGATTCTTCAATCAGAGCCTTTATATTTTATTTTCATATTTTATATCATCAAACTATTTATAGTACTTCAATTATATCATTTATGCATAAGATTAATATAAAAAATAATCAAAAATAGTTGATGATATAAAAATAATAAAATAAATATAAACGATATAATTAAAGAATCATAAATAATTTGAAGGCATTTTTCATAATTTCTTCAATTATTAAATTTAAGTGAATATCTAATTAAATCTATTTAATTTATTTTGACCATCTAAATTCATTTAATGATGAATGATTTAAAGTGTTTATTGGTCATCAACCTATTCTGCTTAAAAAAATATCCACTTGGACGGCCTTTTTAAGTGAATGTTGAACTGCCATATTTAATGAACTTCTACATAGTCAAATATAAACGTCTTCTCCATAGTCAAATATAAGGCACACAAAAAAAAATTCAACAAACGCACTATGCTACTATTGCATCTAATCAATTAATGGGACATGTATAAATGCCTACTATTGCACCTAAATATTATGATCTGTATTAGCCAACTCCCTCTAATTGGATATAATTTGCAAAAGCTTTCATTTTGATTCTTCCAATTTAAATATTAATTTCATAAAATGTAATTATTATTTTTATTTATATTTTTATCTTTACTCAATGCTATACTAAACTTTAAAACTTATTAAATATATATTATTCTAACTGTCGATTAATATCTTTATACACAATTTTCATAAACTCTATATTTGTATAAGAATTAAAAAGGATAGCATTGTTGAATATGGTGAAAGATAAGAGATAACAAGTATAAGAATGTTATACAAATTAATGCATTATTAATTAAGAAATTTATTTTAATTTTTTTCTTAGAGCACTTACACTTACTTTTTGGTGAGGCTAGGGATGGTTATACGGTTTTGCTTCCAAATTTTTGATTTTTTAGTTTTTTCTGACAAGAACTTAACCAAATCAAATTTTCTCTAAAATTGAAAAATCAAAATATAATTATTTTGATTCAATCTAGAACTGAAGTTTCGCTACTTAATATATATATATATATATATATATATATATATATATATATAAAGAATCCCTTCAATAAAAACTATCAATTCTTTGAAAAACTAGTTGGGTGTTCTAAGGTTCAACCATATAAACCAACAATCATACAATATTCTTCAAAACTTTCAAAGTTTCAAATCCCAAAATAACATCACAAATGAAGAAAACTATTCTTATACTCTACTAAGTTCCAAAACAAACACAAATTCTCAATTAAGGGTGGGGGAGTGTGTAATGAGTTAGAGTTTCAGTTAAAAAAAGATCTTCTGAAAAGAAAGGGTTTAGTAAATATAATGATTTTTTATTTTTCATTAAAAAATGATTATATGAAATTATTAATTATATATAATTTCGATTTCATAATTTTAAATCGAACACCAAACCGAAATTAATCATTCACCTTTAAAATTGGATTGGACCAAAAACTAAAAAATCAAACCAATTTTTTTTAAAAAAAATCGATCCCATTTAGTTTCTCAGTCCGAACCGTTCAGTGACAATCCTAAGTGACGCATGTTGTATTCTTTGTCGGACACTAGTCAACACAATTACTACAAAATATACATATTCCAAAATCAATATTGTAATTAAACAATATTCACGCCTTTCAAATCACTTTACAATTGTCAATCAATAGTGGGGTCTGCTTATTTCATTTTAAGTTTCATCTAAGAAGCAAAAGTCATAATCCTTTTCATTTTATTTGGTTAATTTTTTTTCAAGAACTCAAAAGTCAATTTTAATTCAAATTCCAAATTAATAATTAATTAATTAATTAATTAATCACTTTACCTGATCGTTTGTCAATTCAATATTTTTTCTTCGAAACTCAATCGAATTTAGAGCTTTTTTGTTTTAAATTTATGTAAATCTCCAAATTGTTACAAATATTGATCAAAATAGCACAAAATAAGTCTATTAAGTGAATATTTCATTTTTTTTATCTCTAACTCTTGTAATTAGACCTTCATTATAACTCAATGGATCCAAACTTTTTCGTATTTGAACTTGAACTTGAATTTTCATTAATGTCGTTTTCATTCTCCGCACCGCTCCGCTTTTCCTAAAAAAGATTGGCCCTTGAATGGTCACCTGCATAAGCAAAAGGAAGTATATCAGAAATATTAAAAGTAGCTTTAACATTATACTCACCAAGAAAAGGTAATTTGTAAGTCATTTTAATTTTTCACTCTTTTTAATAACTTCAATTAAAGGGGTTGCAATGCTAAAAAAATTCTTAACAAATTATCTATAAAAATTTGTCAAACTTTGAAAACCTCTAACTTCCCTCACATGCTTAGGTGTTGGTCATGTTTCAATAGCTTTCACCTTTTCCTCATCTGCTTCAATTTCATACTCGCTAACAACATATTCTAAAAGTATAACTTTAGGCACACATAATGAACATTTAGAGCTTACCATACAATGTTTGTTCTCGCAAAGCACCAAAAATAACTTTAACATGCAAAATATGCTCATCAACTAATTTGTTATACACAAATATATCATCAAAGTATACAACAACAAATTTCCCAATAAAGTTATGCAAAATATGGTTCATTAATCTCATGAAAACATCAGGTGCATTAGTTAATCCAAAAGACATAACTAACAATTCATATAAATCATATTTTATCTTAAAAACAATTTTTCATTCATCTTCAATTCTCATGTGAAATTTACGATAACCAACCATTAAATCAATTTTAGAGAACATACAAGTACCATGCAGTTCATATAGCATATCATCTAAGCAAGTAATAGGATGACAATAATTTATTATAATCTTGTTAATTGCTCGACAATCAACACACATTTGTCAAGAACCATCTTTTTTAGGCACCAACAATACAAGTATTGCACATGGACTCATATTTTCTTTGATCAAACCCTTAGATAACAATTCACCTACTTGCGTTTGTAACGCCTTGGTTTCTTCAAGATTGTTTCTATAAGTTGGTCGATTAGAATTTGTGCTCCAATAATGAAATCAATTCGGTGTTCAATCCCTCTAAGTGGAGTCAATCCTTCAGACATAGTTTTCTAAAACAACTCTTCAAATTCCTGCAACAAAGCTTGGAAAAAACTAGAAAGATAATAGAGATCTGGGTTACAATAAATAGCTAAATTCACTCATTTGAATACCAAAAGAAGCATAGATTGCCTAGATAAATAGACCTTTCGTACCTTATCGTCTCTTACATTAACTGCCTTTTACCTCTTGTTTTGCCACTTTTTGCACACTATTATCTCATTTTGCATGTGCCATCTCAAAATTATTTTCCTCATGGGACATACCCTCTATTTCCTCTCATTTTTCCTCTATTTTCTTACGCCTCTCATGGCTTTTCTCACATATTTCCTTTTGCTCATACATCTTTTTATTTTGGGCACTCTCACATTCACTCAATATTTTTTTGTCTCCAAACACTTCTTTATGTGACATGGGTATTAACTTAATAGGTCTATCTCATCCATAACAAAAGAATATCAGTTAGTGACGTCATCATGCATAACTCACCTTTCATATTGTCAAGTTCTTCCTAATAATATATGAGTAGCATACATGAGAACAACATCACATAAAACTCTATCAGAATAACGTCCAATTGAGAAATATATCAACAATTGTCTTATAACCCTAAAATCTCCAATATTGTTCAGTCATTGCAATCTATAGTGATTAGAGTATTTAGTTGTTTTCAAAAGTTGTATTCAAAACTTCATAATAAAAACTTTATAACTTTAATAGAAAACTCAAAAATTGTATTGAAAACTTCATAATGTGAATGGTTCAAATTACATATATAAAAAAATAGTTCAAATTCTTGTTTGATTAGGAAACTCTATTTATTCAAAAAAGAAACCAAATAACATAGTAAATCTACTAATATTTGTTAATTCTTATAGAAAACAAATAAATTCTAAACTAATAATAGATGGACGAAATTTTAGTCCTGTTGGGTTTGAAATTCGTCACTCAATTCATTGTATCAAATCTTATTAAATTCACAAGTCTTGGACAGTCCATGCAAGTTTCCTCTTGTACTTATTGATCCAAATAGCACAAAATAAGCTTATTAAAGTATATATTTAATCATTTTTAGTTCTAACTCTTGTAATTGGACATGCATACAGCTTGTTCGTATTTGCAATTGAACTCAAATTTCCATTAATGTCGTCTTCATGTTCTACATGAAATATTTGAGAAGATAGATAATACTACTAATTGAAACTTGTCTAATTATTTTTTAGCATTTATATACAAATTTGAAACAAGATCAATATTATATTTAATCTCTTTATAATTGAACGTAAACATTTGACTTTACCAAAGCTACCATATTATTCTCGTTATTATTGATTAGTGGTGTGACAATATAAATTATTGAGATGTAAATTTATTAAATTAAAATAATATTTGTGAAACTCTACATGAAAATATCTATTTATTTTAGAAAATTAGACGTGGTAGACATTAGAATCTCATTTTCAAATTTTGTATCACTCATTAAAAATATTATTTTTCACATCTTAAAGATTTTAATTTTAGATGGGATGATATTTTGACATTAACGTTGAGTAGTTCTTTGATTTTTGTTCCAAGAAACTATTAATTTTCTAGCTTTCCCAAATGGTTTTGCCTATAATTTCCCATCCAAAGCTAACTGGTGGAAGCTTGCTATCATTATCATACATTCAACGAAGACATTAGTGCTGCTGCTGCTGTTACACTAGTACTTTTTCTCCAGTGGAGGTTGTGGTGGAAACGAAATCAAAATCTTTGCCAACTTAGACAACCTTATGAAAAAACGAGCTTGGTAAGTCAATGTTGAACAAGTTTAAGCTGACTCGAGTGATATATGTGGAAGAAGTCTGAATGTGCCAAGCAAAAGACTATACTGGCCTTAATGCAAAGTCTTAACAACAAATATAGTATACATTCATAGTAGTCCATTTACATGTTACTTTCTTTATTTAGAATCTAATATATTTATTAGTTAATTAAAATATTTATATTTAAAGTGAAAGTATTAATTTCACATAAGAATAACAAATGATGGATAAATTGTTAAGAAAATATATTTAATTAATAGAAAGCACTTTTCCAATGATGCACAAATTTCCCAATGCTAGAAAACAAAAAAAAAAACAAAAAAGATAACAAATTCTTCTATATTCTTCAGTAACTTATAATTCCCTTCGGTGAATAAATGAAATTATTATTCCAATAATGATTGACATATCCGGGTGCTTTAAATTATTATTATATAAAATATACATAGCTTCATCTTTTCTTAAAAATTATATTTTCTTAATTGGTGTGAAAATCAAATAGATCTATCAATTTGGAATGGAAGAAAGTAGTATCATTAAAATTAACAAAACATATTGACTTAGAGAGTTGTAATAATTTAGGCTATATTTTGTTCAAAATTGAATATTTTTATTTTTATAATAATTACTTTTTCTACTTTTTTACTAGTCACAAAATACATTTTTACACTTCTTAAAAAATATTGAAATTCATATAAATTTTAGGTGAAAAAAAGATAAAAAATAATCCTTATAAATGAATTAATGCCTTAGTATTAGAAATTTTAATTAGAACTATTAAATAAGAATATAAAAGGAAAAAAATAGTTAATGCTATTTTGATTTCATAAGATGACTAGTAAAAAGAAACTGAAATTTTCATTTTGATGACAAGTACAAAAAATAAAGGGAGTACAGTTTAGTTATGCTAAAATATTTTCTTAATTAATAACATTCAATAATAGTAATTAAATACTCTATTTTTCCATTAACTTTGCAAAAAATGTTTTTCAAAATAGTATTAGTGCATTAACTATCTAGAAGTTCATAACTCATTCATATATGTTGTCCATTATATATAATGGGGGATAATGGCGCAATTAGCCCTCAAACGTTTTTCAATTCTTATGGTTTTTTTTTGAATATTTTAGGTTCACAAACAATTTCAGACTAATATTTTGATCATTCATAAAAATAAAAAAAAATTGGAATCATGCAATCATTTTTGCTTTTAATTTTTAATTTTTTTTAAAAGAGAAAAATCGATTATTTAACTTTTTCCTACTGAGAGATTTGCTCATTTAGCCCTCAAATGTTTTTCAATTCTTATGATAGATCCACCTTTTTTTCGACATTTTAGGTTAACAAATAATTTTCAAACTCATATTTTGGTCATTCCAATCAAATTATGCTCGAAATTTGGCAATTCTTTTTGCCTTTAAATTTCTTTAAAAGGGTAAATTTGGTATTTAACTTTTCCCTCCCATTAAACAAAAAAAAAAAAAAAAACACAACATAAAACAGTCCAACTAAAGAAAAATGAGATAGCAAAATCCACCACTACAAAAGACAATGTTGCACCATGAGATGGGTGAGAGGGGTTGAGAGGTTTTTTCGGTGTCTTAGATTAAAAATTGCATTGGCAAATTTAGAGAGGTTTATCCAATATGTTGGGGTTTTTTGGGGCATTTTCCCTTTTTTTTTTTTTGGGTTTAATGGGTTTTAAAAAAATTTAAAAAGTAGAGGGCAAAAAGATTGCTAGATTATGAGCAAATTTGACTGGAATGACCAAACTATAAGTCTGAAAATTGTTTGTGAGCCTAAAATGTAAAAAAAAAAAGAAGCAAATCTATCATAAGAATTGAAAAAAGTTTTAAGGGCTAAATATGTGAAGTGTGACTCCTATTTCTCAAAACAATGGACAATCTAAAAAGAGACTTACATATCTTCATTCATTCAAGAGTCTCACAAGATTCAAAGTACTCCAATAAAACAACATTTTTTGTTGTCATTTCTTGAAATTCAAAGCATTAAGCTTTTTCAGTCGTTAAACATGATTCAAAGGAACTTGACCGGCACAACAATATTAGACACAACAATGCTTGTAGCCTCATTGCCCGTGGAAGCACTTGGATTGGTCTCACTTGTCATTTTTGTTCAATAAAGACCAAAAAGAATATTATTATCTCAAATAAAATTCCAAAATATTTGTATAATCAAATATAGAAATTTCTTTTTATTTTTTTCAAGTTCAAACAAGGCCTAATAGCCAAAGCTATTTTATTGATTCTATCTTCTGCTAACAGAGTATCATACCCGATTGAATCCCACGTTTTAGCAATCTTTACTTAGAATTTTCCAAATCCAACTTAATTTTGGGCAATTTTAATATAATCATAAATGGACATACCATTTACCTTATGCAAACTTTAATAATATATATTAATACTAAAAGTAAAAGATGCGCCCATAAATGAAAATTAAGAACCATAAACAATTTTATGTGAATGAAAACAGTAGCCAGTTAGGCTAGACCTTATGGCTAAATGAATCTAATGCAAAAAAGAACAGTATACATAAAAACTAGCTCAAATTTTTGATATAAAAAATATAAAACAGCATATTTTATTAAGAAACTTCATATTTCAGTAAAATATGAGATACACGTACCCAGAATTTGAGTAAAATTCGCTAAATACATGTAACTAGCAGAAATAGAAAATACAATTCTACTTGTTAACATCATCAAAAAAATATAAGCACAAGGAACAAAACATTTCTTCAAAGGAATCTAAATATAGAAGCTGATGCAATTGAATTCCAAACATGAGAGAAAAAATAAAGGCGGACCACATATATAGAAATTGTTCTACATTAAAAAAATTATATTTCACCCGTTATGAAAAAAGCTAATTTTTTTTTCCAATATACCCTCTTAATATTTTTAAATTTTTTTTTAAAAAAAAGTGGGTCTTTGCACTCCACTTATTTGATGCTACATCCGCCACTGCCAAGGAATTACCAAAGTTCACACAAATTCCTAAGTGCTATGGACAATAGCATGAAACAGAAACAAATAATTTCCTCCAAATAGCAAATCAAGTGGTAATAATGCCATAGATATCAATAGACACTGTAAAATAAAACCACTAAAATGCAAGAAACAAAAACTTTTCACATGTAAACAAATCTGAAGCCCAATTTGTTTTTCACAAATATAGAACACATGACTAGGAAATCTCATTAAACCAGGAATAAAACTTTAAGTATCCATGTTCCATGTTCTCGTTTATGAAAACCCCAAAAGACTTGACAATCAGTGTATATACTAATAAAATGCAACAAGCATGAGACATTATATCCATAATAATATTAAATGGATAAGCCACCTGAATATTCTCAAATAAAGAATTTGTCTTAAGCTTATTAGGAAATAATAATAGAGAAAACAATATAGTAATTTGGAAATTAAAAATATAAATAAAGAAATATTCCAATTCTTTAAATAAAGTGAGAATATAATTAATTCGAAGCTTGTGATACATGCAATATTCTTTATATAAATTTATCACATTTGGTGCAAGTAACTCTTAGGTATCCATCTCCCATAATATAACAAATTAACAAAGTTTTAAACTAAACACTTTAAAAACTAAGTTTGGGCATTTGGCTCGGGACCTTGAACTTGCCTTGGAAAAACGTTGAGCTTAATCACATTAAAGGCTGTTGCTGCTACAATTATACACAACTATGATATCCAGATCATAAAAAATCATTCAACTACTTTTGCAGCATCAATATTTCTGGAAATGAAATATGGATTGAAAGTCAGAATAATGAAGAGATCAGCAGCCTGAAAATGCTGTATTTCTCAATGGTGACATAGGAGATGAAAATAACTCTGCTTTTTTCTTTTTTTTGAAAAGCAAAAGTATATGTGTTGTTATTGCCTACTTCTTGCATACTAACTCCATCCTACTTTTTAAATTGTCCTAATTTAATAATTAATATATAAGTATTAATAATCTTTAAAAAATATATATTTTTTAATAAATAATTGATAATTTATTTAAATTTTTCATTAATAAAAAATGTACCTAATAAAATTGAAACGAAAGATTTAAGAAAACATGCTAGATTTAAGAAAACATGCAACCATGGAAAGAGAAGGAGAGTATAAAAATGAGATTCATTCTAACTTAAACATGGTCCGTTACTAACTACAAAATTAAACACCATTCGATTCGGACAAAGAGTGAACTCTTCCCAGAAACCTATACTGCAGTTTTTTAATGGATGAATTCCACATGGATTTTCCAGAAACTGAATCCTCCCTTCCCGTCATGGTCCTCCTACTTCATCTTCTCTTTCAGGGCTTTCTCTGCTGCAGCTTCATTTTCTTCCCACACTCCAAAATATTCGTTGAACTATGCAGACACAAGCTCTCTCCTATCGGTTTGTGGAAGAGAGGGCAATCTTCGTCTGGGTTCTTCTCTACATGCCGCCGTTATCAAGGACCTGCAACTCTATGATCTGAGTGTCCCATATAATTTTCGTAATGCTACGGTGGTTTGGAACTCTGTCATCACAATGTACTCAAAATGTGGTCAATTATGTAGTGCAGTAAAGGTGTTTGATGGTATGACTGCGAGAGATACCATCTCGTGGAATTCCATTATTTCTGGGTTTTTATCAAATGGGAAGTTGGAATTGGGATTTGGGTATTTTAAAGAAATGCTTGGTTCAGTTCTTTATCGGTTTGATCAAGCCAGTTTGACTACAATATTTTCGGCATGTGATGGACTTAATTATCTTGGCGTGTGCAAGATGTTGCATGGGCTAGTAATGACCAGTGGTTATGATAGGGAAATCACGGTTGGGAATGCTTTGATAACGGCTTACTTTCGATGTGGCTGTTTTAATTCAGGGAGGCAGGTTTTTGACGAGATGATGGAAAGAAATGTCATCACTTGGACAGCAATAATTTCAGGACTTCTGCAAAACGAGTTTTTTGAGGATAGCTTCAATTTGTTCGTGAAAATGCGTGCTGGAGTAGTAGGTCCGAATTACTTGACATATCTGAGTGCACTGTCAGCATGCGCTGGTTGGCAGGCTCTCAAAGAGGGATGTCAGCTTCATGCAATTGTTTGGAAGTTGGGGATCCAAACGGATATGTTTGTCGAAAGCGCATTGATGGATATGTATTCAAAATGTGGAAGCTTGGACAATGCTTGGCGGATATTTAAGTTTGCAAAGATGACTGACAAAGTCTCCCTGACCGTTCTACTTGTAGGCTTTGCCCAGAATGGCTTCGAGGATGAGGCTATCCAGATTTTTGTAAAAATGGTTAAGGAAGGCATTGAGGTTGATGCAAATGCAGTCTCAGCTGTTCTTGGGGTGTTTGACACTGGGATTTATTTCGGTCTTGGTAAACAAGTTCACTCTCTAGTTATAAAGAAAGCTTTTGATTGTAACACCTTTGTTAACAATGGTTTAATTAATATGTATTCCAAGTGTGGGGAATTAGAAGAATCAGTCAAAGTCTTTTTTGAGATGCCACAGAAGAATCAAGTTTCATGGAACTCTATGATTGCTGCTTCTGCTCGTCATGGAAATGGTCATAAAGTGCTTCAATTGTATGAAGAGATGAAATCAGAAGACCTAGAGCCAACGGATGTTACATTTCTTTCTTTGCTTCATGCTTGTAGCCATGTCGGATTGGTGCAGAGAGGCATGCAATTTTTTGAATCAATGCAGAAACTATACAGGATCACTCCAAGGATGGAGCACCATGCTTGTGTTGTTGATATGCTTGGTCGAGCAGGTCTTATGAACGAAGCAAAGAGTTTCATCGAGGGACTACCAGTGAAGCCAGATGCATTAATTTGGCAAGCATTACTTGGGGCTTGCGGTATTCATGGCGATACAAACATGGGCAAGTATGCAGCTGAGCAGTTGGCTATGGCTGCCCCTCACAGTCCCGTTCCTTACACTTTAATGGCTAATATCTATTCTTCAAGAGGGAAATGGAAAGACAGAGCAAAAGCCATCAGGCAGATGAAGGAGGTGGGAGTAGCCAAGGAGACCGGGATCAGTTGGATTGAAATAGAGAGGAAAATTCACAGTTTTGTGGTTGCTGATCAAAAGCATCCCGAAGGTGATGCTGTTTATGAAATCCTGTTGCTGTTGTTTAGGCATATGAGAGATGAGGGATATCTGCCTCATGGAAGGTTGATATTGAACTATGTAGACCAAGATGAAAATGGAATTATACAGATTCTCTTATGAGCAGTGAACTCTAGCCTAAAAGAATTCTCGTGTTTCTTGTAAAGCCTGAAATTCTTGAACAGTACAATTTTGAGGAAGGAAAAGCAATCTTCGATCATTTTTATTCTCAGATTGATCACAATTTAGGTATTTTCTCAAGGAATATTATGCAAATGAAAGCTTCAGCTTTCAGTTAACTTCTCCAGAAAGAGAATTTTTTACTTGTTTAGTCTAATTTTGATAAATATTACTTCAAATCTAAATATAATACATTCATTGGATGTGTTATGCTTCGGATTTGCTGATCATGGGTTTTTTTTCTTCTTAACTTAGTCAGACCAAAAACTTAGGAAAGGAACTCAAATGAAGTGACTATTTTGCACAACTTCCATTATTAATATTATTAATATGATAAAGGCTCTCCAAGTCGGCCATTTGGATAAAAGACTTTTTCCCCCCTCTTTTTTCTTTTTTCCTATTTTAATACTATTATCCTATCTAATTATTTCGGTTAGAATTTTGAGATGATAAATCTTAATTTATAACAATTATTGAAAGCACGACTCGAGTTCTTCATGATCAACTTCATCCTTCTTTCAGTGTTTTGCTAAGCAAATTCAGAGGATTAACAGGTGACAATTAACACCTAATTTACATTGTTTGGAAACACTGTAAAGGCCTAGCTAGCAAAAAGGCGCGCAGCAATTAAATAATTAGTTTTTAAAAATTGTTTAACATAAATTACTTATAATTTTTAAAGTTAAGAATTATTTTGAGTTATTATCTTTTATTATTTTAAATGAAAAAGGTTCAAAAGCTACTTGTTCGAACTACTACTTTGGTTGAATAATCACGCTAGAAATAAGAAAATAATATTATAACTTTTTTAGCAATAAAAAGCAACCCAATTCATAAAAAATAAAAACCTAAATTCAACATTTTCTCCACTCCAATGTGCCTTGTGAAAAGTCTTTGGAAATATGACATCACAATTTTAAAAACAGCACAAGCTTATGTATTTTATCTGGTTTTCCAAATGAAAAGAAGTATAATTTTGGACAATAATTACAATCCAAAAATGCATTTTATTTTCAAATCTAAAAAGTATTGAGAAACATTTTGAAACACAAACCCAATCTAATAGACCTTTTTTTTTTTTTTTATACATCAAGAAAAGATGTACTTCCAATAAGAAAAATGTATTTAACTAAATAAGCTACTCTTTTTCAAAAGGGAAAAAAACTAATAAGCGACTTTATTTTTATTTCCTAAAGTATAAAACTTTTACTAATATAATATCCATATATAACTGAATGACATTTGACTAAATATAAAAATTAAGCAAAAATTTTACTTTAATAAAGTTACTACAATATCCATATTAATTTTTCAAAGCATAGTTATACTTCATTAAAATTCATAGTATAAAATAGTGAAATATTATAAATGTCTTTATTTAATTTTGTTCTTTAAAGCATTCAACTATTTTTATTTATTCTTTTTTGTTTAATTGATAGAATAAAATGGTTAGAGGAAAATGGAAAAATCAAACTAATATATAATAGAAGGTAAGAAAATAAGGTCAACTTTGATTCGGGTGGAAAATAATTTATTAATGAGAGATATTTAAATAAGGGTGTAATTTATTTTTAAAAAAAAAACCATAAATGCTTTTTTTATTAGAAAGTGGACAAATATTTTGAGGAAAAACACAGAAAGAAATGCGGGCAAATTTTTTAGATGAGGGAGTACATAACTTACTTAGGATTTCCAAGTGATTCATAGATTAAATCTTATCTAGAAACCCTGGTAGCTGCTACTGCACTAAGGAAACTTTTTCCTTTTCCTTGCGGGATTTTCCAACCTAAAATTCAGTCTATTTCTTGAAATTCCAGAGTTTTTTCGTTGCAATTCCATCTGGGTTCTTCACTTCTCAAATTTCCTCTTTATATTACTTTTTCTTTTTTAGTTTGTGGAACATTAATTGGTTCGTGACGAAGCCCAATTGAACAACAAAACCAGAGGATGGAGGAAAAGAAAGCATCTCCGAATCTAGTTTTCAAGTTGCCTTCCAAGGAGAATAAAGCTGCTGAAGAAGTTAAAGTTCAGAGAGAGATTGTTCAGTCTTTTGGTTCATCATCTCCTGATCCGATTCCTATTGTTAGCGACGAAAGCATGGAGAAACTACAGAATGGAAGTGTCAAGGAAAGCAGATCACCGAGATTTTGCATCAAGCTGCGACTCAAGATAAGGAATGATCAAGAAAAGCAACCGAGAATAGAGAAAGTTTCCCAAGAAACCAACAATGATCAAGAACAGAAACAGAGGATGGAGAAAGTGTCTAATGGAACTAGAGATGATCAAGAAGAGGAAAAGATAATAGAAAAAACAGAGAATCAGGACGAGAAACGGAAGAAAATGGATGATTTGAATCAGGAGTTGTCAAAGAAGAAGCGGAAGAGGGGATTCACGATTGCACTTCCAAAAGAGCAGATTGAGGAAGATATTGTTGAATTGCTTGGACCAAATTATAAAAAGGCATCCCGGAAGAGGGCTAAGAAGAAAGGAAACTGGGCTTCTGAGCATCAATTAGATCATCTCTGTCATGAGAAGGAAGCTGAAGGCGGTGTCGTCGTTTTACTTAAGATCAGTCTAAATGAAATAAAGGGGACATGAGGGCCACTTGGCAGCTGATGATTAGTGGTCTCTGAAGTTATCGTTTTCACTACCTTCTGGTAGAGTTTCAGAACATTGCAGAGCAAAAGAGAGGAGGGGAACCAAATCTCTCACATAGTACTTGCAGAGCACTTTTGGAAGAGAAGCACCAGATTCGTAGGATTCAGGGTTGGAGCAATCTGATGGCTGAGATGAATAGTATTAGGAGTATTTATAGTTTAGTATGAAGCTAGCCAAGTGTGATTGATTTTGTGATTGAACTGGTTACTTCTTACTTCTTGCAATCCCTGAGTTTTCCTTCAATTCTTCCCTCTTCTCATCTACCCGTATATTCTTTCTCTTGTACTACAGATATCTCTGATATCTGTTTATTTAATGAAATCACCTAATCCAGCTTCATCATCTTGTTTGAGATAAGTCTTCTGTTTTGCTGCAACTTATTTTTCTGTTTTATTGAGTTGGGGAGGTGACAATCTCCTTCCAGCTGCATGGATGGAAACCTTAATTAATTAGTAAACGATAAGGGTATATTTTTATTTTTTTTTCCTTTTCTTCTTTTTGGGCATCTCCTTCTGTTAATTCGCTGCATTCTCTTGACTTGCAATTGGGATGTTGGTGTTTATGGGAAGCTGAAGATCAAGAACCTCCTGTCCCAGGCCTACCGTTATCAATAGAGTTTCCTCTTCCCGTGGATGTTAAGTATTGTCTCTTCAGGAATCAATTATGCAAAAGAGATGGCAGTACATGTGATGTATTTGTAACTCATTTGATTGATTTACTAATGAAATACTATTAACTCATCTTTCTTATTTACATTTAGTTTTGCTATGATTTTGATTTCTTGAATGGATGAAGAAATTGCCATTTGAATGAAGACTTCTTTCTTTTTCAATGATCTCCAAGCCAATCATGATTAGCTGGACCTAATTTATCCCCAATTTTCTAATTTTCATCGATTGAAAAGCAGCGAAGGCCTATTCTAGGACTTTCGTTCATTGATTTTTCTTTCTGAAATATAAAACAATAATTTCATTAAACATAATCGTAAAAAACAGCTGAAGAAATTTTATGGGAACAGCGTGAAACCATCTCCCACATCTTTGCAAGACTGTTGCAAATTTAGCTCAAGTTCATAACTAAAGGAGATAGAAGACACAAAAGGATGCCATGGTGGGGCGATTTAATTTGCATCACTCTATGATCACCGGTAATAGATAATTAAGGTTTTAAATTTAATTTTCTGAATCTTCTAAACTGCAATTAGAGAATCACTTTACATGATTAAATGGTGGAATCAGTTCTACTTGACCAGTCGAATGCTTAAAAACCAAAAATAAGAATGTCATATTAATTTTTAAGACTCTTTTTGTTTTCTGAAAAGAACTCATTTTAATTGCTTAAGAGAGGTTTAGCAATCCAAACAACGTGACTCAATAGCAATTCTCCAACAAGCTTCGCCAAGAGCTTCAAAAATTATGACATGACTTCTTTATGAATTTAGAATGCTTGTTGAAATGAAAATATTATTTTACTTTTGTGATAGGCAAGAAAATAAATTGAAAATAAAAATAAACGTTTCCCAATGTATTAATATAATTAATTTTTTCAATCATCGATTTCGTAATTTAGTTACGAATTATTATTCGTATGTTATTTTCTCTTATTGACAATTTATTATCGATGCACATTTGATAGAACATTTTAAATAGTTAAGTTCGCCTCTTCTCTATTAGCTTCATTTTTTAATTTTTAAGAATATATGAAAATTTATCATGATAAAAACGATCTTGTTATAGAAAGTCATTTGTCACACTCATTTCATTTGAACTTTTGTCTATTTTCATTTTCAAATCAAGAAAGGGAAAAAATTACTAATGTAAAATATTTAAAATAAGGATGGAATTAAAAAAACAAAATCATAAATAATATCTTTAAAAGAAAGATAATTTTTTGAGAAAAAAAAAAAGGAAATGTGGATAGATATTTTTAAACGAGAGTATAATTTAATTTAGGATTTTCAGTTATTTTTAGGTTAAGTATTATATAGATACCGTAGTAGCTGCTACTGCGCACAAGAAACTATTTTCCTTTTCCTTGTGGGATTTTCCTTTAACACTTCTATCATCATCTTCCTCCCTCAATTTCAGTCTATTTCTTGAAATTCCAGAGGTTTTTTTGTGGCAATTCCATCTGGGTTCTTCACTTCTCAAATTTCCTCGTCAATCACTGTTTCTTTTTTAGTTCGTGGAGCATTAATTGGTTTTTTGACAAAGCCAAATTAAACAACAATATCAGAGGATGGAGGGAAAGAAAAGATCTCCGAAGCTTGTTTTCAAGTTGCCTTCCAAGGAGAAAAAAGTTGCCGCAGAAATTAAAGTTCAGGAAGAGATTCAGTCTTTCATTCCTATTGTTAGCGCCGAAAACATGGAGAAATTACACAATGGTAGTGAAGAGGGTGTCAAGGAAAGCAGATCACCGAGATTTTGCATCAAGCTGCGACTCAAGATAAGGAATGATCAAGAAAAGCAACCGAGAATAGAGAAAGTGTCCCAAGAAACCAACAATGATCAAGAACAGAAACAGAGGATGGAGAAAGTGTCTACTGGAACTAGAGATGATCAAGAAGAGGAAAAGATAATAGAAAAAACAGAGAATCAGGACGAGAAACGGAAGAAAATGGATGATTTGAATCAGGAATTGTCAAAGAAGAAGCGGAAGAGGGGATTCTCGCTTGCACTTTCTAAAGAGCAGATTGAGGAAGATATTGTTGAATTGCTTGGACCAAATTATAATAAGGCATCCCGGAAGAGGGCTAAGAAGAAAGGAAACAGGGCTTCTGAGCATCCATTAAATCATCTCCTTCCTGCTGTATGGATGGAGACCTTAATTGATTATTAGCTGGTAAATACTGAGTAGGTCGGAACCTGTTGATCCCACAACCTATGTAAATTTATTGATGACATTGATGTTTTACCCAGAACGTGTGTAAATTTATTGATAACTTCTCTTGATCCAATTCTTTGTATGAAAATTGTGTTTGCTACTACTTTTCTTCCCTTGAATTTACTGTCTATGCGTGAATATTCTTTTCGTTGCTGTTTATTTTTATAATTATCACTTTTGAATGAGTTAGGGTTTATTTCCTTCTTGTGAATTTTTAATTCCCATGTCATTCTTATAAGTGAGGAGCAAATTTGCAAAGAGGTTATTCATAAATTTGCTTATTTTGGTAAAGCAATATTTAATTTTTGCATATCCAATTTTGAAGAAGTGTGAGTTTTTTAAATTTGAACCGGGAAAAAGAGCAACTTGGTCAAGCATGGCTTTGATAATTTCAACTAGGGTATTAAGGTTTCAGATTTTAATTTCATTGACTAGAGTGCAAGACTGACTACATTGGGTAGCAGCAGATGGTAAAAGAGGACAACGCAAATGAGAACCCTCTCCAACATCTGTTTCAGTATGCAAAAGTAGGAAAGTGTTTCACCACACGAGGGTAAAAATAATACTCCAGGTAAAAGAGAGATTTACTTTGAATAGCTGTCTAAAGATATGTATGAATGTTTAAACTGCACAGTAAGCACAAGGCAATATATCTTATTGAACAAGATTTCCATTGTTTATTAGTTAAGAGTTAAGATTTCAGATTTGTCATGTCCTCCTAAATTTCAACTCCAGCAATAAGACCACTCACATCAGGTGCAAGAAAGAGCATGCCCTGGAACTCCACCAGAGGGTTAAAATTTTCCATGTTGCAGCAAATAGCAACGTTTAATTCTAATTTAGCTTCGCTTAAATAATGTTATGGCCACTCTGATAGTTCCATCCATGAAGCATGACTTGAGGAGTGGTGCCAGGAGGGACCTCAAAGGAGAGGGAAATTTGCATTTCTTCACCAGGTACAAGTGAAATGTAGTTGTCAGAGTAGTGGACAGGAAGAATTCGTGTGTCCTCTCCTTCCTTACGGTCTCTTTTCGAAGCATGAACAGAGAAATGAAGGAAAAAAACAACTCCAGCATCATTTCCACTAATTTCTGCCACCCTCAAACCACTGTTTGCCTTGGAAATTTTTCTCTGAATCTTCTGAAATATAGTCATCTGTTTCTTTTGATCTCCACTAAGCACAGGTTCCAATGTCGTTGTATCAAGATCACCATCACTAGCTTTTAAAATGAACTTGTTCTTGTCAAGAAGACTAATGGAGCCCAGCTTCTTTGTAGTATTCTGTACCTGCATTCGGATTTCATATGTAGATCCTCTTGTTGAAACTTCAGAAGTTACCTTCAATGGCATTTTCTTTTTCCTGTGTGATTCCAACAGCTTGTAATCTCCACCAGCCAGATGCAACCAGTAAAAGTTCCGGGACAAAATACCATAGTCTGACATGTTATAGAGTTTAAGAAGAAGGAAGTATACGGGCTTGGCATTTTTAGACTTAGGGTATTTCATTTCAAATATTGGCACTGTTCTTTTAGATGGCACAGTGAGCTTTTCTGAGACTTCGTAGTATGGACATGCTCCATCTAGATCCCAAACTGAAGCTTCTATAGCCATATTAGATAGTTCCTCCAACGTAGTGTTAACCACCTGTCCACAGCCACAAGAGCGAAATGAGAGAAACCAAAAGTGTCTACAAATCTTTAAGATGGAGAATGCAGTAATCTTTGCCAGTTTGAGCACTACAGTTTGAAATCCCCTTTGTATATAATAATAGGATCTCAAGTAAATTTCAAATTCTTATATGCAAAAGCAAGAAGAAAAGGAAAAAGAGGAGAAAAAGACCTGAAGAAAAATGTATATCTCATGGCTTAAACTATTTATGTATGGTGATTTTAGATCCAAAAAATCTTTTTTTTTAAGCTTTGCCATGAGAATTCAAAGTAACTTTCACCTCTATATTATATGTAGCCAAATTAAGTTGAACATGGACAGGTTCTGAAGCAGACCGACAACCATAGAATCCTGCTGTTTGGTCATGAAGATGGTCATAGAACTGTCCTCTAAGCCCAGTCCAAGGATTTTGAGTTTTCCAGATTAAAACACCGGTGTACTTGCTCCACATATGGGAGGTCCAGCCTTCTAAGAGAGCTCTATACTGGATGTAGTTAACCAATTGAGCCTGAAAAGGTTGAATTTCACATGAGGACAAGATATAAGGAAGACCTTAACCTCAGGCATGCATCACAAACAAATTTAAATACCTTGAGACAAAAATCATCAAGATCTTTTGGTTTACCATAAAGTAAAATCTGGTCATGAACCTTTCCCGGCTTTGAATAAGGGATGTATTTATGGTACTTCCATATGGGATTTGGGACTTCCTCTACATATCCATTGGGCAATTTATTAAACAAAGGAATTTGCCACCCTTCTGGGGGCATTGTTGCTCTGATGGTAGCTGCCACAGGCATTCCAACTGAACCAACCTCGGGATTGAATCCATATTTGTAATAACCTTCCTTAAAAAAGTCTTCAGGATTCTGAATTTCATAAGGACCATCAGTAAAATCTCCTTTCCCATTTGCAAAGCCATCCCACATAGATCCTTGGATGTAAACCCGAGTACCATCAAGATACTGACTTGGGTCCTTCAAGGACAAGGACATTACTGGAAATATTTCAAGGTATGGATGAAGTTTTAGATCATTCTTCAAAGCTGTATTGATATCATGTGGTGGAACTTGTTCATTGCCTCCCACCCATAAAGCAAGACTAGGATGATTTCTGAGAAGCTTGACAGTATCCCTGGCACATAGCAAGAAGAGATCATGGTCCAGTGGGCCATCTGGGTTTGACACAGGGATACCTCGTCCATCACAGTCTCCAGTTATCCAGAATTCTTGCCAGACCTACAAGATGGATATGAGACCACAACAAGGAAAATTTCCAGTTTCTCCATTTGCTCTCAGAGAAAAGATGGCAAAGCCCTACAAAGTATCTTTTGCTTAAGAGGTTACCAGAATTTAACTGCCAATCAAAATGAGCTTTAAGAAATACAGACCTATCCTTAAACCTAAAGTGTTGCTACACAGACATCTTTCAGGATGTATGCAAATCACTTCATGGAGAGTAAAGTTTAATTCCCTGTGAGACCCATTACAAGTCAACCAGTTCGTTCAACATGAATATAAAATAAGTTCCTTTGTATGGGGATTGCTGCATTCAGTGTAAAAGTGGCAATTTTCATAATCTTTGACCCAGCTAAACAAAAGGGTTTCAAATATTCTCTACTCGTCTTCTTCTACAAAGACTTGAAAGAAGATTTGCATCTTTTCATGGAAATTGGCAGGGTAGGTCTATGTCAAAGGAGGAAAAGAAAACAGCAATATTTTGTGAGTTAATTATATCATCATCCTTTCATTCTGAAATCTACTTCCCTTCCAACCATGGTTCTTTTTATTGTGCTAAAATAAAGCATCATAATTCAGATGGAAATTAAAGTAGGCAAAACAAGTCTTTACTCACATTCAGTATGTGTGGATGGATTGGGAACAAA
Organism: Apocynum venetum; assembly: GCA_019593545.1. Lineage (NCBI taxonomy): Eukaryota > Viridiplantae > Streptophyta > Magnoliopsida > Gentianales > Apocynaceae > Apocynum > Apocynum venetum. The sequence continues at coordinate 4,161,563 of SRSM01000149.1, forward strand.
CAAGGTCGCACCTGATGCAGCATGTTAGAGTGCCTAAATATTTGCACTTGTCAAAAACAGATGAAACTTTTAGATGAGTTGATAATGCAACAGTTTCGCAGTCCTAATAAAAATAGTAACATGTACCATAATACTCTGTTAACTCCTGGACCATGGAAGTCACTCATGTATCCCTAATATCCATCTAAGATGCATGTCGTGATTCATGTTTCCCCATGTGACATCCCATCCACCAAACAGAAGTAATAGAAACACAACTACATGCACATAGAGCAAAAAGCCAATAGTTACCAGCAAACCATATATATCACAATAGTGATAAAACTCTGGCCTCTCAGCTATCCCACCACCCCAACAGCGCATCATGTTGAAGTTCATGTCCGCATGAAATTTGATATCTGTTTTATAACGTTCTTTTGAAAGCCGTAAGAGTCCATCTGACAATATCCAATTACCACCACGGATAAATACTGGTTGTCCATTGACTTTGAATAACCTAGAAAGAAAAATCATGAATATATAAAATTAGTTAACCAATATAAGTAATGTAACCAGAAACCAACCATAGGAATTGGAAATTAGAAATGAAAACTACAAAACCTGTTTTACCTTCCTCCAGTAGAGCTATCTATATGGCTCTCAATTTTGCGGAAGCCAAAGTCATGGCTCCACAGATCAGATTCCCCAAAGCCATTCACATTTATTTTTATTTCCACATTGTACAGAGATTGCTTTCCCATGCCATTGGGCCACCACAGAAGTGGTTTGTAGAAGAAAAGCTGTAGATTCAAATCATTCACAAGTTCACATAAGGACTAAATTCAGTGTTCTGATCTACAGCTTTCCTTGGAACATATAGTGAAACTACTAAAGCACTGAAACATATTAATGTTCTTCCTAAATGTTCCAACCTGAGAAAGAATCAAGTGTGACAAGAGGTTTCATAACAACAGTTCAATGGCACACACCATAAAAGCACGTCACAGCACACTGCTTGCCTTTCCAACCTAACCCTCCCTTTCTTGAGGATTTCTGGGGATGGGGGATTAGGTTGGATAAGATAATGCAGGTCCCATAGTATCTCATGGTTTTCATGTGAAGGTTGTCAAACTACAGTAGAAGCTGAGCCTACAGCGGTACTTGGATATACCTATCCTTACAAATGATAACAGAGAAGGAACCTAAAGCAGCAATTAAGAGAGTCATTCTTACAACATTCAAAAGCATACGCTTTTTTATGTAGAGATTGCATTGTGCATTGTACATATCTGATAAGAAATCAAAGTAGGCTTGAATTTCTAAAAAAATACTATATATGGATTGTCATCTAAAAAGGAGTATTATTTTTGACATTTTATCCTATAAATAAGGTTCGCATGAAAATATAGCATACGCCTGCCCTAGGTAATAAACCTACAAAAAATTCCAAAGGACCAAACGGTGAGGTAATTTTGTTAACCTGTACTATGTGTAAGCTTTAAATGGAGCCGGCATTGTTCAGGAGATGCACTTAATATTCATAACTTGACAATTCCAGGCCAAGAAAGGACACTCTGAAGATGGCTGCATGTACGCATCAAAGAAGACATCTCCCACTCTGAGCATGTCTAATGTAATTACACAAGCACAATTCAAGATGTAACATGCATTACTGGTTTGATACAAATATTTGCAATATATTGATGACCATATATTGGTAAAGGATATTAGCATTCTTACACATCACACAAGCAGTAATGTTTCATATGCTTATTGCTGCTTTCAGAGTTATTTTTCTTTCCAGAATAGATCAAATAAAAATAGGAAGCATTTTCATGAAAACAATATAATCATGTATTGCAAGGTATGCTTTTCAACTAGAATGCATAAACATAAAACGCATTGATTATACACATACAAATAAGAAACTGACCTCTGGAAATGTATACTGAACATGTGCTCCAGGAGGTATGGTCACATTCTGAGTCTGAAGTCGCTCTAGCAAGCAAATATCATCCTCAAGTTCAGTTGACACTTGAATATTCAAAGAACACTCTGCAACCCCAGTACCTTTATTCACCAACTCTGTTGTGGTGTGTAAATAGACTCTATTGTAATTGTCAAAGAATGATGAAACCAAGTGAGGATCTACTATCTTTACCGGCTGCACAAAATTTTACTGCATCTGAGTCAAGAACTAGGAAACACGAAAGCTAAACATAAAATAAATGCTTAAGGTTCTCTTCTAAGATAAAATAGTATCCTTAATAAATAAATAAAAAAACAGAAAAAGACTTCAATTAGACTAGAATTTTATTATTCTTTATCAAAATTAAACATACCAATAAAGTGGTAAACACGAACTACCTAATCAATTTTCTCACACTGGAACAACCCTCAGCTAGACCATAAAGCCAATCCAAGGTTTATCACGTGAGTCTAACATGTGTTACATAACATTTTTATTCAAACTCAAAAGTAGTAGTACATTAGACAGTGACTCCATCCCCAGCCAGAACCACCTCAGCTTTCTGTTTTCAAACTTTGCAAGAGCTCAGTTTTATTAAATATCATTAGATAATTTACCAAGGCACTATTCCCTCCTCTTTCATTTATGGCACATTTGAGACCAATATCAAAACAATTTGAGGGGTAAAGGAAGATTGTACATGCCTAAGATTTACTTTGAATTCAAGGGGCATATGAAAGACTTGGTACATTCAAAGGGGAAAGTGAATTTTACCCTTCTAAAATTCGAAATAGTAGCAGAAATAAAAAAAAACATTGTATAACCTCAATGCACAATCTAAAAGTTACAGAACTCTAAGCTTTCACGAGAATGCCAGACTTGAAACAAGATTGTGCAAAACCTATAGGAGTACAACAAAATTGAGAGTATGAACTCAGAAAAAACTCACCCCAGTAATTGAGAGGGATACTTCATCCCAGATGCCGGTGTTCCGGTCCCTATCATTTTATACAGTCTTTAGTTATTTAACTTCCAAAAAATAAATATCCATTTATTTAAAAATTCTAACAGTTGCAAGTTCAGTGCATTGAATGGAAAGACATTTATCTGACATAAGCTAAAAAGAACACTTCCACTAACAAGAGCAGACCAAAATCAGTTCTGTGAAAGCTTAGAAAAACATGTTCAATATGGAATTCACAGATGCATATGGAAACAATCATAAATTGTTCAAGTAACATATTACATTTTTCACCATGTATATTCTTTAGAGTGGATTTTGCATGGATAATTGACATTGGTTGATGCCTTGGGATACTGAATGCAATTACATTTCCCTGTTCTAGCTCTTTAATGTTTTGGATTTTTATCTATCTAGCAGCAAAAATGTGTCGGCAGCCACCAAAAAACAATGATTTGCTTCTTTTTTTCTCCTTAAGGAACCTGAATGTCTAAACTCTATGAGTTTGAGGCCAATACTTGATAATCAAAAGGATACATATAGAGTAACAAAAAGTAAACAGGAACTCCATATACGAAGTCATCCAATCTTGCATGCAATAACCTAAAACAATAAAGACTCAAACCTACATAAATGATCATGAAAAAGCATTTACATTGAAGTGAAATCAACTGATTCAATCTTAATAATGTTAATGACACGTTCAAATAACAGATATCATCTCCAATGTATGTAAACCTGGGCTAGGCTCTCAACCATTACTCATTCAAATTTTCCTATCCTATCTATCATGTTATTTCCGGCATCTAAATAACCACATTTCAACCTATTACTGCAAGAAAAACCTGTTTGAAGATGTTTTTTTTTGTTGATCTTTCTGAATTTGAGATACGTGTATAATTCTCTTTTCTTTAAACTAGTCCTCAAGAACCTTCTTGCATGCAGATTAAAAATCTATTAGATTCCATGCTTGCTTGATGATTTTATTTGTTACTTAAATACTTGCAACCAATAAATATAGCTTCCATATTTTTCTCTACCCACAGTAACCCTGAAGTACAGTAAAATCATTGCAAGGCCTTATGCACACTAATTTCATGTGTATACTGTCAAAGTCAAAGAGTCCATCTTCACCTTATCGGAGCCATCCAATCCCATCCCTCAACATATTGTGCAGCAACATCTTTTCCAATCTAACAAAATAAGAAGATGAAACTAAGAAGAAATTGTATGAAAGTGAACAAGAAAAAAATAATGAATTCAAGAAACATATTTTTACTTTAAACAGAGAAGGCTCTAAAAGTTGTAGATAATAGTATACTTTTTTTTTTTCCCCTTTTTTTAACAAAATTCAATGGAAAAACTTTTGAAACCACCATAAAAGTTTTAGAAACCTTTGCAACTATGTAAAATTATTAAAAATTGTTTGCTTTGATTGACATTCATCATAATCAGAACAAAATAAATAATTAAATAAAAAGAGGTTCATCAATTCTTTTACAAAGCCATATCCTCCTCGTTATGTATTCAAGTTAAAATTCAAGATCTAGACCAAAAGTTTTCCATAAACACTCTTCCCCGGATCCACCAAGCCTGATGGCTTCCAGAACTAATATTCCCCTGAACGTCAGTGGACACAGTTCATTCATCAGTTTGCATCTTCTGATTAGAATAAATTAGAAACTTGTTTGCTTCCTGAATTGTTGTAAGTACCATAATTTTATGTAAAACAAAAGAGCTTACAAGATTTTAACAATTACAAAATGGCAGTCCTTAACTCTGTCTGCATAAGACACTAAATGCACCTGATCAGTTGAATAGAGAAATTGGCTATCTTCCAAACTATATATACCTCGTGATCACCACCTTGACCCCCTTCTGGAGGAATTGCTCCTGGATGATCAGGAGGATGAACTAGAACAGCAAGCATGTTTTGCCCATCTGGATTCAGAATACTAGTAATATCAATAGAATGTCTTCGAAACATCCCCTTTGGAAGGACCTCCTTGTGCCCATTCACATAGACCTCAGCAGAATAATTGATAGCTCGGAAGTTTAAATCAACATGCTGATTACTTGACTGAAAAAAGTTAAAAAGAGTTGTTTTAATTGCAAATGAGAGAAAATAAGGAACATAAGCAAACCCTACTTAAAAGCATTGAAGTGTCCAACACAGACCAAACAGGTCATTAACCCACTGGCTCAAGAAACTAATTTACTATCATAAAATAGAAATCTTTCAATTAATTGTCATTTTTATAACCATGACAGCCAAAACTCAGAGAATTGACAAATCATAATTTTATTTCCATGAAGACCACAAAGTTGTAGCAGATCAAACATGCTACTTTTAGATTACGCAAAATCATATTGAGTGTAGCCATTTCATGATTGAGTATATATTTTACAAAGAATCTATCAAATCATATAAAAAAGGCACAAAAGACAACTTCAAGTCCTAACATCAAACATCATCCACTCAAAAACATGCTATTAAGGTATGTACTTGGGAAAGAATTCCCAGTGATAAAGTAGGATGGCTACAGCCTCATAACGTCATCAAAGACACACAAACAAATATGAAATATGGCATAGAAAATCAATCATGCATGATTACCAGGTAGTATTCAAGAAAGCAAAGACACATTTCTTCATGTTAAACATCTCTTCTCATTGACTCGCAAGAAATAAAAATACATCTGCTCTCATCAAAAGCTTACCAGCTTACAATCAAATGTGATAAAAAACCAGAATGTGTAGTATTCCCGTCCGGAATCAGCAATATCAAGGATGGTTTCGTTTTCCAACCCATAGAAAGGGTCTGGTATAAGTTTGTTTTTCAGAAGGGTTGACAGAACCCTGCCAATAAGATCAACCAAACCCACTTGACATAAGAAAACAAAAGGAATGAAAATATCTTCTCTTACTAATAAACTAACATTGTGCAAAAATATAATAGAAAAATTCGTACTTCTTAAATTATGCCTAGACTTACAATACTGTTTCCCTGGTTCCATTATTAATTAAAATCCATTCTACTTGCCCCACGACAATGATATAATTGAAATTGCATAGTTTGTCCCTTGTTCTGATAGTGCTACTCGTTGCTAATCAGGCATTTCATATCAACAATCCAACGTTCTCAGGAACTCACAGATGAGATAATACAAAACGAAACTGTTTCTTTTCATTATTCTAAATTTTTAATCTTTCCTAACAATTCCCAACTCAACCAAAGACAACGTAAAAATCAATCGAAAACAAACTCAATTACATTCACCAAAAAATTAAGAAGTAAAAGAATTGAGAAATTCCAATTTCTTCTTTGATCACAGAGGCAGATAAACCCAGTGATCAATTCAACTACTAGAACAAGCCAGTAGCATTTCCGACATAAAATTTTCACAAACCCAATTCAAAGCTCATCAAATTAAACTATTCTCCCACCCCCAAAAAACTAATCCACAGAATACAGTCAAAATCAAGAAATGCCATATAATTTTCATTTAGAAAAAAAAAAAAAAATATATATATATATATATATATATTACGTTCCGGGGACAACGGCTTCCATCCAAGGATCAGAAGCAGCAGAAGGCGGATGAGTAGTAGTAAGCTGCACCCCATTAAGCTCCACCTCTGTCGATCTTGCTGCTAACCACCCTTTATCCAGAACAAGCTTCCCAATTTCCACCATTTTCGCTTCCTCAATTGAAAACTCACTCAAAGAACTTCCACTTCTGCAGTAAAACGCACTGATCAAAGTTGTGGGTGAAATAGAAACGTTTGCAATTCGAAGAAAATTTATACTCAGGAAGACGAAGAGAGCATTTTGGAATGGATAATGACGATGATGACGTCATCTTCTGACCACGTAGGACAACGGAAAGTATCTGTTTGTTTGTCGCCCGCAGTCGGCGAGGATTATCTTATTCCGTCAATTTGGAGCTCCTTCGTATCAAAAGAAAAAAACAAAAAAAAAATGGAGCTCCTTTTTCCTTTTATTATTTTTTAGTAATAAAAGAACACTTTATTTTAAAAGATTTTTTATTCACATCTTACATGGTAAATATATATATATATATATATATATAATGATTTAATTAGTATATTAATTTCCTCTCAACTTGGATATAATATATTTTAAATGTCTCAATTACGAATACTAATTTTTTTCCTTATGAGGCATTAGTAATACTAGTTTGAATATTCTTATAAAAAAAAGAAAAAATGAAAATCATACGTGAGTTGAAATAGAATTTAGTTTAAATACTTAGTAGAAAAGCTTTTGAATAAAGTTGACTCAAATACTTCTTATGCGAACAAAAAAGGAAAAGATTATGCAAGTTTCAACTAATATTTATTTTATAATATTAATTACTCAAATTAATTACTAAAAAATATTTTAAAAATTAAATTGGATAAAAATAATCTCAAAGAAATTTTAAAAGAAAGAAACTTATTACTTAATAGTTGAGAACTTTCTTAAATAAAAATTAATAACTCTATTACTAAAATTTAAAAATAACAAAATAATTTAAAAAGTAAATAAGTAATAAAATAAAAATAACATAATTGATATAATAATTAATGTTTTCTACATAATAATTTATCTTGGTTTGCATTTAATTTGTATAAGGAATTATTAATTCAAAAGGAAAATGACTTAGACAATAAAAGTAAAAATTAATTAATAGTTTATAAATATGACTAAAGAATCTATAATATACATATATATATATATATATATATATATATTATATATAGAGAGAGAGAGATTTTAGAATACTACTTACTCAAATTAATTACTAAAAAAATTTTAAAAATTAAATTGAACAAAAAGAATCTCAAAAAAAAATTTAAACATCGACTTTCTCATACTTACAAGATTACTATATTACATATCATACTTACAAATGAGCGAAGGTAAAAGAATAGATATAACTATTAAGAAAAGTTTGATCCCAAAAATTCCAACACAAAATGAATGAAGAATTGGTGTGTAATTTTTTATTTGATCTTAGCATAGTTGGAAAGTATAACTGTCTGAAGCTGGACAAATCTCACTATTGGGTGGTTGAGTTTCTTTTCATTGATATATATAGTTGGAGTACAAGAGATGCCCTAGCACTCTTTAATCTTGGTTATATAAATGGCTAATCAAACTTATTACAATAAGAATAAAAAATATATACTGTCTTCAATGTGTCTGCAGTGTGCTAGTCATTATTCTTATTACCCAAGAAGTACCCTGTAGAGACCTCCTTGAAGAACCTCAGGTATATTTGATGTATCTTAGATAGGATTTGCAGTTGATAGAAACGTCCTTTTAAGTTTCCCTTTGATTAGCACTTGCCTCATTGTCTTGAAATTAGTAAGTTGTGAAACACTGATAAAGTTCTTTTCAATCTGAAGGACTGTCAAAACATTTTTCAAAAGTAAATCGTTATCATAACATGTTGTCAAGCACATATCTCCAATATAAGTGATAGTTTCTTTCCAACCATCAAAACATTCTTACCATTGTAGATTTGTTTCTCATCAACACCATTAAGATCATTTGTCACATGGTTTGTTGTTCCATTGTCTATATACCAAGCTGCATCACTTGCTATTCTTGGAGAAGCAAGAAACACTAAAGGTTGAAGGTTTTTGTTCTAATCTAAAGGTGGTGTTCCCATGACATTTCTATCAAACTTGTAATAGCAATAGACAGCGATATGACCTATCTTTCCACATACCTTGCAGATTGGTCTGTTATTATTATTTTATCTTCCTCATTTTCCTCTATTGTATCGACCACCCATATAACCATTGTCTGCATTCCTTGCACTTGAATGAGTTGGATTTCCAGCATTCCTTGAGTAGTTTGTTTGATGGTTTCCTTGATTTCTTCTTGGAAAATTTTGGTAGCCTTGGCCTCTAGTAGCAACGAAATTAACCATAGGTTGTCCCAAACTCATTGAACTAAGTTCTCTATTAAGTTGTTCCAATCTATTTTCATAGCTCAACAATCTAGTTTGCAATTCTAACCAGGTTATTCTTTCTTTCTCAGTGATTTGGCAAACCAAAGGGTTATATTCTGGTGAGTCTAACCTAGTAACGACTTGTGACACCAAGTCTTCTAGAGAGATAGGATGGTCCAGCGAGAATGAGATTGTCTGCAAGCTTTTTCATGGCTTTGAGGTACTCAGACATCTTCATACTTCTTTTTTGCGGCTTGTTAAACTCTCTTTTGTAGAATACAATGTTAGATCTAGTTTGGGCTCCAAATAAATCTCTAATTGATTCCCAAAGCTGTTTTGGTGTTTCATAACCCATTAATTTTGATTCTACCTCAATATCTATTGAATTATACAGCCAACCAAGGAGGGTCTGATCTTGTGCAACCCAATCTTCATACTCAGGGTTGATGGTCATTTCCCTTTCATCTGTATTTTCAGTTGAAATTTCTTTGAACTCTGGTGGGCACTTTGTGAAACTAGTAATAAATTCCTCCATCTTGTTGCCTCTAATTACTGGTAATACCATGTTCTTCTAGAGTAGGAAGTTATCATGTGTAAGTTTGACAGAACAATATGAGCCTAGTGGATTTCCTGTTGCTTTGAAGAAATGTTGGGTTTGAGCATTATTGGGTTTAGGTTTGTGAAGAACTACTGTCTTGATTTACACCAGAGTTTGAGGACTTTTCTTGTTGGGTAGCCATAGAAGTAAAGCTCTGATACCAAGTTGGAAGGTATAATTGTCTGAAGTTGGACAAATCTCAGCGTTGGGTGGCTGAGTTTCTTTTCATTCATATATATAGTTGGACTACAAGAGATGTCCTAGTACTCTTTAACCTTGGCTATACAAGTGGCTAATCAAACTTATTACAAAAAGAATAAAAAATATATATTGTCTTCAATGTGTCTGCAATGTGCTAATCATTATTCTTTTCATCAACTTTAACAAGTATTGGGGAATACTGTATGACTTCTCATACTTACAAGATTACTTTCTAGTTAAAAAAAAATATTGAACTTCTACACAATGATTGTGCAGTCAGTAGATTGAGTTTTAATTTTGTGATATTTGATGATATGCATAACAATAATCTTGATAACAAGCAATTAAAAGGTAAAATTTTACATGATTTTTTGCACTAATTTGATACTTGACCTTACTCGCATCAAAATAATACTATCTAAATTTGAAAAATATAATGATGTTTTGTATCACTACATTTCAATTGTTTTGTTTGTTTGCAAGGATTAGACTAGCATAGTAATTAAAGTATACAAGTTTTGAAATATGTCAAATTACTCTCAACATGACTTTTATTGTTTTAACATGCTAGTTTGGGCAATTGGTAAAAGGTTTGTTAATATCTATGCAAGCTCACGAGTTTGACTCTTGCTTGAAATGTCATGTTGAAAAAGCTTTGGGCCAAATTTTCACTCATGAGTAGTCGAGCCTAAGTATTGGTTCCGGATATCAAGTAATTTTGATAAAAATTGACTTTTATGATTTCCTTTTTTTTATTTATACTTTGATGTTAAAATGGTTAATTTTATAATTGTTGTCAAGCTTAATGGAAACATAATTTTGGGTTCATTAGCTTATGAAGGGTTCATAATTTTGGGTTCTTAAGCAAAAGGGATGCATTAGCTTATGAAAAAACATAATGACTCAAGAATTGATGCAAGAATATCATAAGAGGGACTAATGGTGATTGTAGAACTGGATTATATTTTGGGTTCCCTTGGAGAATTTTATTTTTCTTCTTTTTCTTTGTCCATTAAATTTTGTTCATAAGTAAGTGTTCACGAGCATTTTCTTGAATTTATAACATTGTGTATTAAAAAAACTATCTTATACAAACAATTAATATGAATAGGAAAAAAAGGCTTTGTTGCACATTGTAGAGCAAGTTTACAAATGATTTTGAAGAGGAGATAGAAAAATATCAACAATAGTCTTGTTATTGTGATATTGCAATGGTGCAAGATCAAGAACTATCCAGGTATGGTGAATATATATTCCAAGGATTGTCTATATTATGTAACATTTTGTACTAGAATAAATATTTTTTTAGTTTCTTGACAATTATAGGTTTTAGGTTTATTTCACATAATCTTTATTTGACAAGGGTGATAGTAAATACTAACATTTTAGAAATCAATGAGTTCAAAAACTTGTAAGTATGATTTTTACCTTTACTAGCCCCCAAAGCATAAGGATTTATGATTTCATAACACTAAATTTATTGTAAAATCATGTAAGCTTGTAGTTGGTGATTCTAATTTTATGTGCACACACTGTCACAAATATCTTCACAAAGTATAATCACACCATATGAAGATTTTATAACTTTGATTGACCGCAAGAACATTTGTGAGATTAGATCAAGTAGTAAGGTTAGTTATCTTCTTTTTTTAAGGAACCATTATATGTAACATAGAACAAATAGTGATGCTTTAGAGTTAACTTTTTTCTCAAGTAGTGATATTCGCTATGTTTTTTAACTCATGAAATGTGAAGAATGATGCCTTTTATTAGTGCATGTGTGTGTGTGTATATATATATGTGTGTGTGTGTGTGTGTTGATTTATTTTTATTCTTGAAATTAACCTAAATAAATATCTATATCATTGTTTTTAGGTATTAATAGTTGTTCTCATATTATAAGCTATAAGGGGCCAGAATGTGCAAATGATAGGTGATCATATGATGAATATTTATGTTGACTCTATGTTCAAAATTGACGCTTTGAGATTAATCAAATTATAATTGTATTGTGTTCATACAATAGCGATTTCTCAAGTTCTAGATGAAGAAGATAATCAAGATGAAGAATTATGTTTGAATAATGCTAAAGGTAATTTGTTTCCTCAATCCTCATGTTATAATATCATTATGCATATAGTAATTATATGATATTATGTTAATATAGATTTCAAATATATAGATTATTCACACATTAGAAAACCTAGATACAAGTATCAATATTGCAAAGTTGAAATGTGGTGTGAGGAGAGAACATGAAATAATTAGAAAATTAGAAATCCAAAATGTATATTCTAGTGTTTAAATTGAAAAAGACTAACATTTTGTGCAATTATATTTTTACAAAAGTCACAAATTATTTATGGAATTGTATTGTCCAAAAGGCATAAATTGAAAGTTTTATTGTGTTTTATTTTTAATTAGTGAAATGAGTACTCATCGTGTACTAACTCAGTTTAAAACCACGCATAAGTAAAGTAGTTCACTTGTCTCCTAAGCAAATCAAAATAATGAAAAGTTTCCACTTATAGAACTTGACTCGCACATGAACTCAAATAAGCTTATTTAAAAGTTAAAATAAATTAGTATTCAATGAAGAGGTTCTAGAAGTATCAAGTTACAAAAAAAAAAAAAAAATCAAATGTTGGCTTTATTTTTAACACTTTTTTCATACTATAGCTGAAAATATGGATTGCCTCGTAAGATCCTTCCAATGTAGTTAAAAAAAAAGGGGTCCACCAAGAGCATAGAGCAGTTGATACAACTAATCACAAAAGTCTTAGTTAGCCGTAGTAGAACGAGGTTCAAATCCTGTTAATTGCAATTAGTGATGATTTGTTCCATTTGTGCTAACCAACTATTGCATAACCCATGATATACATGTGAGTAGTTTTTGAAGTATTGAAACTAATACTTCAGGACATAGTCGAATGTAAATTTAGAATTTAAGTCATAAAAAAATGATTTCATGAAAAAATAGTAACGAGAATAAAATCGAGCTAATTTGTAGGAGAACCATGGTGCATTTAGGGCGCCTAACCTTTTCTTTTGACTTTGTCAAAATCATAGGAATTTGTTGACACAAAATATTGTTGTTTTAGATTTCATACTTTGGATTACTGAATTTCATGAAATGTTTTGTTTATTTCATTTTTAATAAGTTAATAATTGTTGGTTAAATAATTATGATGATAGGAGAGTACTATAGTATGATATTAGAGAGTATCATAATTCATTATGACATTATAAACCATATTATTACACTAATATAATATTTTTATTTTTTTAAAAGCACAAAAATATAATATAAATGAAGGAGAGAAAAAATGTTGCCCAAATAAAAATATAAGATAAAAAAGGATTGGACTATATGCCAGTATAACGTTGGTCTGAATTGAATTGGACTAAAATGGCTTGAACACAATTGGCCCCATTTTCCAACTTTTTCATATGAGTGCTAATGCCTTAACCAACTTCGGTCAACTCGACCTTAATTAGGCTGGCCCAATCCATATAATCTTGGATTCATTTTTAGGCCCAATTTAAAATTGAGATCCAAATAAACTTAATCTTTTATAACTTTAGTGTGGCTTATGCTATTTAATATATATATATATATATATATATATATGTTTGTATGTATATACACACACACAACATTCTAAATATAAAAAATAAATTTAGCAAATTTTAAGGATGAAGAGTTTTTAAAATTCTAAAATTTTAAAATTTTTAGTCTAATTTTCATATGCTTGTAGATTTGTAGATTATAGTACTATTTTCTAGTTTTCACTGTGTGTCAAGGATGAAGAATTTTTACTTTATGTTATTCTTTCTACAAATTTGTTAATCCACATTATTCTATTATGAATATTAGATTTGATATATTTATTCTTGAATTTACATAAATTGTTAATAGCAATATCATTTTTTGGTGTGAAGTGAGTTCTCAAGTTTCACTTGTAAAATAACTCAGGCAAAAATAATTTTGAATTGTTCCATTTTAATTAGAGTTGAGCTTGAACTTAGGTAATTTCAGCAACATGGGCCGTTTACTTCTTATTGAAGGATTCTTATGTGTTTTTATGTATTGGAAATTTCTGAGTTTTAAAAATTGTACTGATTGGATAAGGCTGGAGATTTAATAACATTCAAGTAATTCAACGATGACAACTTAAAACTGGTAACATCTTGGTTCGAGAATTAGAATATGACTTATATCCTCTATTTCATCTGTAAAATATTAAAGTAATTCACTTAGATTGTCAACAATAGGCAATAACGCGTGGTTGGTAACAATCTCCACTCTCCAGCATGTTTTTAGGGGTACCAAATATATAGACTTATAAATTATTCTCTAACATGTTTGTGTTTTTGACATAATCTATTGATAAAGTATGGCTCCATCCCACGATCTTTAGAATTATAGATAAATCCGTTTTATCAATTAAGCTGCACTTAATTGTTATTTAAAGCATATACTATTTTTAACTTTTTCTATAGTATCTTGTTTATTAAAAACTCTAATTTAAAGGAACAAATGCTTATCTCCACCATTAAAATAATAAATGAAAAGATATTACAATTCTTGAGCTAATTTTATTTTGTTGAAGAATGATACTAAAAATTAGTATTATTATTTAATAAATTATATAATTGCAAACGTTATATCTAGTTATATATATATATATATATATATATATATATATATATATTAATGAAAAGCAAAGGGAAAACCAATCCGCTCTGCACCAAAAGTGCACAAAGACAAAAGTACCCCCAAAACCTTCACCAAACTATCCTGCCACAATCAACCCTCAAAACACAGAAATACCACAAAGCTCATAGAAGAAACAGTACAAGCATAGCACCATCAAACAAAAGATATAACTAATGAAAAAAACCGAAACGAAGCAAATAATCAGAAATTGATTATACACATATATAGTTACAACTCAGTATATCTTCAACTCATGTTACAACAATACTTTTCGCTGAAAGTCCTTAATTGGGAAAATAAAATAATTAAATCCCATAAATTAACCCGTTAACCAATCAAAATGTCCTTAAGATTCTCCACTTCACCCCTTAACCCTTTGATTCCAGTGAATTTCAAAATCCGAACGGAGCAAGGATTGGGTGATTACCAATTGATGAGATTTCTAAGTCAAACCAACATGCACATTTTTTTTTTCCGACACTTGAAAGGTGACAGTTCTTCTCATGCATGCTTCCAAAGTCAACTTGTTAGATATATGCCTTCGTATAATTTTCAAAGAAAGTCAATTCTAGATATGTCATATCATTTCCCGTAGGTACTGCATAGAATGTATATATGTACGTACCAATAAGAATGAACTTAAATATTCAATTCTTTACACTACTTCGTGAAACAATGCACATATATAAAAGAGCTTATGGCGAGAGAATGCTTATTTGTAATATGTTGTTGTACCTTTATTTCCTTTGATGTTGAGAAATACCGATCCTAAAAGACTCGAGCATTGTTCGGCAACATTACCAAAAGGAGTCCTAATAAAGAATTGTGATTATCTCCTTCTATAACTACCTCTGTCTATGTGATGATTAGCATTTCCATAAATGGATTATGAAAATGTCCTTGCCCCTAAGATTCTGGAAATTAAAGGCATCTTCGTTTACTAGGTCTAGATCGTACGCGTTTTACAGCTTGGAACTCATATCAGAAGGCAAGCTGGTTTTCCAAAATTGAATTTTATAGTGCATTATCTAATGAAGAAACACTATAAATATATGTCTTCGAACCATAAACCTATCATAACATAGAACTGTAACTATGGAGAAGAAACTCGTTTTAGTTCATGTTTTCCCTTTGTTTCTCTTCTTATCCTTTGCTTCTCTTATTCTTCTTCATTCACAAATCACCCAAGCACAAAACTTGACGATTCCTGTAAATGTAGGAGTGGTTTTGGACATGAATAGATGGGTAGGGCAGATGGGGCTTAGCTGCATTTCTATGGCTCTATCTGACTTCTATGCTTCCCATGGCTTTTACAAGTCTAGGATTGTTCTAAACAATCGGGACTCTAAATTAGATGATGTTATCGGTGCAGCTGCAGCAGGTACTCTACGTTACATAAATTAATAGTTACAAGTTCCAAGATTTTTCTAAGTACGTAGTTTCTTAGTCTTGATCTGGTGCAATTTTTGTTCTTATTTTTCTTGTTGGTTGAGGCTCAATATATAAGTCTCATACTAAAGGGCTATTTTGCACTGCACAGAGAACTACTACACTTGGGATGGTTTTCGATAACACATCTCAAATTGTAGGTTTTCGTATGCAGAGAGAGGCTATGGTTTAAGTTTTAAAAAACCAAGTTGGAATTTGTGATAGAACTTCATATTATTAGGGCGTCTTTATTTTTATTTTTAATAAAAAAATGGGAGGGGAGGGGGGAGGGACAGAGAGGATGGGAAGTTGTAATTGTATAAAGTTTAAGGGTATTTGTATAAATAACTTCCTCAACATTGTTAAATTAATTAGATGTCTACTAAAGTATTTTTTACTTTATTTTATAGGAAATACTCTATTTATTCGAAATTGAATATCCACATTTGATTTAATATAAAAATTATGAAAAGATTTACACTTTAATTTCTTTTATTCACATTATTCTTATTATTAATGTAGGTAGACTTGAGATTATATGAGTTAGTGAATATAAATTTATTCAATTAAGGAGTTTATTGATGAAATTTTAGATGATAAAATGCTTATGTTAAGAAATTGAACACTTATTTTCTAATCTCTCAAAATGAAAATATAGATATTTAACTCCAAACGGAGGGAGTATAAATCCTTTAGCTTGATTCAAGTTAATTTTTAACTTTTAAAACCTCAAAGAGCTTTCCGAAAATTGAATTAGAAATTGAGGCCATAACCAAATGCAGACATGCACTTGTCTTTCAGTTATTGGCATTTATATATATATATATTAGGAGATTAGGAAGTATATTAATAAATTCATAGTAGAAAGAGTCAATCAAGAATATTCTCTCCTTTGGCCATCTCACATGATGCAAAGCAATGACTAATTGCTATTGATTTAAATTTTCATCTCTCTTCTGTGAAGCGAACTGAACTGACAATATGATATTGTTGGTTAAGTAATTTAAGTAGTAGAACCTCTTCTTTAGGTGATATTCTTTTTCTGGTTCTGATTAATTTTTCATTTTCAAGCACTATTAGTTTATATATGAATATGAATATTTGATTATAATGCTCCAATAAATCTTTATTCTGAATATTATTAAAAAGACTACTTCTCTAAGGCTACCTGTCATTTTATAAAGGAAAACATAGATTTAATTCATAACTCACTAATGAAGGAGCTCCTTCCACAATAAATGGAGCAATTTCATCTCTATATAATGCGATGCAGAATTCTTGTTATTCTTCTGAGATTGTGTATTGACATATCTTATATATTGCAAAATTAACAGGCAACATTTGAATCTTTAATAATATTTCTGAAACTTGCAGCTTTAGACCTACTAAAAAATGTTGAGGTGCAAGCAATTATAGGCCCTGTTTCATCAATGCAAGCTGACTTCGTAATTAATCTTGGAAAGAAAGCTCATGTTCCCATCATATCCTTCTCAGCAACAAGTCCGGCCCTTTCTTCAATTCGAAGTCCATACTTCATTCGTTCTACTCTGAATGATTCATCCCAAGTGATTGCCATAAGCTCAATTGTTAAAGCTTTTGGTTGGAGGGAAGTTGTGCCTATTTATGTTGACAACGAGTTTGGAGAGGGCATTATACCCTTCTTGACCGATGCATTGAATGAGGTTAATGCTCGTGTCCCCTACCGGAGTGTTATTCCTTCTTCAGCCACGGATGATAAAATTGTTGCAGAGCTCTACAAGTTGATGACAATGCAAACTAGGGTTTTCGTTGTTCATATGTTAGTGGATCTTGGTTCTCGTCTTTTCACTAAAGCAAAGGAACTTGGTATGCTAAGTGAGGGATATGCTTGGATTATTACTGATGCCATGACAAATGAGTTGAATTCAGTTGATTCTTCTTCAATTGATTCCATGCAAGGAGTAATAGGTGTAAAGGCTCATGTTCCTCAGACTAAAGAGCTACGAAGCTTCACTAATAGATGGAAATTGAAGTTTCAACAAAATAATCCAATGATTCATAATCCTCAGCTGAATGTATTTGGATTATGGGCATATGATTCAGCCATAGCACTTGCAATGGCCATTGAGAAAGCAGGAGTATTGAACCTTGAATTTCAGAAGCCAATAAATAGGTCAAGAATTTCTACTGAGCTTGAAACTGGAGTTTCTAGTAATGGTCCAATGCTTCTACAAGAGATGATAAAGACAACATTTAGAGGGCTTAGTGGAGAGTTTCAACTTGTTGATGGACAGCTTCAATCTCCGGCTTATCAGATAGTTAATGTGATTGGCACTGGGGAAAAAGAAATTGGATTTTGGACCGTGGAAAATGGAATTGTTAGACACCTAAGTTTCAAAGAAAAGAAACCGTATTCCACTAGAAAGATTGACCTGGGAACAATTATTTGGCCTGGTGACACAAATCTTCCTCCTAAAGGATGGATCAGTCCAACAAATGGAAAAAAACTAAGAGTAATAGTTCCCGCTAAAGAAGGTTTCAGTGAATTCGTAAAAGTTACAAGAGATACATCAACCAACAGAACTTTAGTTACAGGTTATTGCATTGATGTTTTTGATGCAGTTATAGCTTCACTACCTTATGCTGTCCCCTATGAGTACATTGTTTTTTCAAAATCAGATGGCAAAATTGCTGGTACTTACAATGATCTAGTCGACCAAGTCTATTTTGGGGTATCTTCTCTCTCTCTCTCTCTCTCTCATATATATATATATATATGTGTGTGTGTGTGTGTCTGTGCTTGTTAAGAAAATTTTTAGCATTATATGTTCCTCATTTATATATTCATTTGACAGAACTATGATGTTGCTGTTGGGGATATTACCATTGTAGCAAATAGATCACAATATGTGGATTTCACACTGCCATTCACTGAATCAGGGATATCAATGATCGTTCGTATGAAAGACAATGCTAGTAAAAACCCATGGGTTTTCCAAGAACCTCTAACTTCGAATCTTTGGGTCACATGCTTTTTCTCTTTCTTGATCATTGGTTTTCTAGTTTGGATTTTTGAGAATAGAATAAACGAAGAGTTCAGAGGACCACTTGCACATCAAATTGGCACCACCCTTTGGTTCGCCTTCTCTACCATGGTCTTCGCAAATAGTAAGTTTTCTCTCTTCTTTGTTAACCATAAAATGTTCATATTTTGAATCACTGCACATAAATAAATTAATAGCATACCCCTTATGCATCTTAGAGGTTGTGAAACTTAATTACTCACTTTTCTACATTGATCTTAATTTGTAGGGGAGAAGGTAGTAAGCAATTATACAAGGTTCGTGTTAATCATTTGGTTCTTTGCTGTGTTAATCCTTATACAAGCTTATACAGCCAGTCTTGCATCAATGTTAACTATTCAAAAACTCCAGCCAGCCTTTGAAAATATAGATGAGCTTATAAAAAATAAGGAATATGTTGGCTACCAGAAAGGTTCATTTATTTTGGGATTTCTAAAGAGAATGGGTTTTGATGAATCTAGACTATTGATATACACCTCTCCAGATGAATTGGATCAACTTTTCACCAATGGTAGTGAAAAGGGAGGAATTGCTGCTGCTTTTGATGAGATACCCTACACAAAGGTTTTCCTTTCAAAATATTGCTCCAAATATACAATGGTTCAACCAACTTATAAGATTGATGGTTTTGGTTTCGTAAGTAAACAAGTTTCTCTTCTTGCATGCCTCGAAACTTCTCCAATATTATTCTCACACTTGTCCTCTGATTTGCACGTAGGTGTTTCCAATTGGTTCTCCTTTGGTAACTGACATTTCAAGGGAAATTTTAAATGTGACAGAAGGTGATAAAATGGTAAAGATCGAAAATGCATGGTTTTCCCAGTCATCTAGTTGCCCAGACTCAAGTATATCATCACTTACTTCCAGATTCAAAAGCTTAGGCTTTGACAGCTTCTCTGGATTGTTCATGATTGTTGGAGCTGCTTCTGGTCTAACTTTGGTCATATATTTGGTATTCTTCCTACATAATCATTGGGGTATCATAAAAGATTCACAACTTTCAATCGGAGAAAGAATAGAAAAGTTGATCAAACAGCTTCACACTAAGGATCTTAGCTCCCATACTTTTCGAAGCATTGAACTACGACTTGATACTCGTAGAGATTTCAATGGTAGTGAAGGAATGATAATAGCTTCACCTGTTCTAAATCGAAAACTTACAATTACATTGGAAGCAGCTCAAGATGATCAGGCCATTCCTTCAAGGTCTAACCCACCACAAGTGCAAGTCCCTACATGTACCTCAAGTCCTAGCAGCCTTGGAGATGAAGGGACATTCAAGAATTTTAGCACAGATCGGCCGGAATCTGGAGAAATAACAAGAGCCATTGAGACAACCACAAAAGGCAAGGAAGTAGATGTTTCTTAGGAATTAACATGTCTAGTGGTTGAGGGTTAATTATTTTCTTAGTTTAAATTAAAACAAGATATTGTAATGATCCTTCATTTTTTCTTCACACTTAATTAAAAGTTTTTCCATCAACACAAGAACACGCGCCTTTTGGGACGGCCATATCGGTCTCAAATTCTGATTTGAGATGGATGTGGTCTCAACTTGAGGAAAATTATTAATTCCATCTCAAGTAGAGATGGAATTTTGTGATGGATTATTTCAGTTTTTTCAAGGTCAACATAATCACATCAGTCTCAAATTCGACCCAACTTAAGACAGATTTGAGATAAACTTTTAAAAATTATTTTTTTAAAAAAAAATATATGTCTCAAAGTTGTCTCTATTTGAGTCGAACTTACTCATAGAAAAATTAAAAAATAAAAAAAACATCAATCTCATAGTGGTCTATTGCAACGCATATATAACATTTCTAGAACATTGTTATAAATGACAAAAAAAAAACACATTGTTCACACACGTACTTTAGACGATATTTGCAAATAACATTTGTAAAATTGTCATCTTGTTGCTTTCTATCTCGACGTTTGTTTGACATTTTCACAAACGACATCATATGTTGACTTTAAATGACATTTGTATAATAAGTTGGCATAAACATAAGAATATCGTAATAAAACATTATATAAGATGACATATGCTGAGGACGTTTGACTTTTAGTCACGATAAGTCTAGATATGACGACATTTGTACAATATTTGTCAAACATCGCAATATGTGAAATTTATGTGACATTTAAGGCCGACATTTGTAATATGTGTTGACATAAACACATCATATGCCAAGTTTCTTATACGTTGAGAAGTTAAATGTCATAATAAATAAGAATTGAAGGTGACATATGTGAATGACATTTGGCATTTTATCTCGATAAGATTTGATAATATGACATTTGCACATTGAAACGTTATAGTATGTGAAAATTTAGGTGACATTTGCAAATGACATTTTATCATACATTGACATATTAAAAATTTCATAATTTATATGGCTCACAATCTTAGGATTCAATGTAAATCGCAGTCGACTATTATTGTTGATTCATAATCGACTATGACTACTAACTCATACTCAACTATGGTTAGTGATTCATAATCGTCTATAAGTATTGATTATGTGACATTTTTACCGCTTAAACTATAAGAATATACAACGGTTAGAACTGTCGTATATCATATGTGTGTGTGGCGATCTTTTTCTTATATACACCATTTTTAAAAAAATAATATACTTATAAAGCTTTATACAACAGTATTGCCTAGCATATATGACATATTTGGAACTGTCGTATATAGTAAGACTTCCTAACTTAAGACACTTTTCCTCTCTATGATGATTTGAATGATGTTTTTTATTGTACGATTTCTTAAATGACATACTAAAAAAATTTGTACAATAAGTATTTTAACAAAATTTGTATGATTTATATATATACATACACCTATCTATGCCTATATATATATGACACTTGCTTAATTATATTATTAGAATAGCAACAATAGTTTTTGTTGGTATGTCTACAATCCTACTTTCTTTAGCGTTTGTACATACTTTATTGCAATATATGTTTTTATTTTTTACTATAATATATAACTAGATTGTTTCTATGCAATTTATATAATTTTACATGTTCAAATATATATATACCCCTCAATGTTAGTATATGTTACTTTTATGATTGTAACGTCGCATGAGATGACGTTTTTGAGTTTATTATTAAGTCATGTGATCTATATTAAAAGTCAAATATTTTTCTTTTGAGATAAAGCTCTAAGATTTTTAGTTTAAACTTTTTCTTCTTTGTTTTATGTATATACACACATACACACTATATAGCAACTATTGAAAAATAGGTATCCATACAAATATAATTCAAATATTAATCAATCTAAATACATTATTTTCATTCCATAACAATTTAATGAATATATAAACCAGATAAAATTTTACCTTCTGTCTATCTGAGATAAACATCAATTTTCACCTTAATTGCTAACACTACAAGAAAAACCATTTTTTTCAACGGACATTTCCGTCGGTAATCCGTCTGTGACCACAGTTTTAGACGGATTACCGACCGAATATTCCGTCGGCAATTAGGCAGTCGGTAACACCAACGGCCTAAGTAATCCGTCGTTATTTACGACCGAATTTCGACGGCAACGTAAACGACGAGAATTGGTCAACGACAAAAGATTTCGTCTCGGATCCGTCGATCTTACAGACCGCTTTCAGATGGATATTATTAAATTTTTAAGTTTTAGCATCATAAAAATAAGTCAATCCGTAGGGAAACTGTCGCAATTATGGAATTTTTTTTACAAAATTTTAATATTTCCGTCGGGAATCCGTCGGTAATCATTATACGTCCGTCGCAAATCCGTCGGTAATATATTAATTTGTAAAATAATGAATTACAATTCTGTCGGGAATCCGTTGCCAATATTTATTAAATTTAAAAATAATTATACTTCCATCGGGAATCCGTCGGTAATATATATTAATTTTTAAAATAATTAATCACAATTCCGTCGGGAATCCGTTGCCAATATTTATTAAATTTAAAAATAATTATACGTCCGTCGGAAATCCGTCGGTAATCTATATTAATTTTTAAAATAATTAATCACAATTCCGTCGGGAATCCGTTGCCAATATTTATTAAATTTAAAAATAATTATACGTCCGTCGGAAATCCGTCGGTAATCTATATTAATTTTTAAAATAATTAATCACAATTCCGTCGGGAATCTGTTGCCAATATTTATTAAATTTAAATAAATTGGACGCGCAGAAGTTAAATTAATCACCCTCAGAAGTTAGACAGTAAAGTGGACGCGCAGGGAGACCAAGTGGACGCGCAAGGCAAGGAAGTGGACGCGTCCACCAAATCTCACGCGTCCACCCTCAGAAGTTGGACAGTAAAGTGGACGCGCAGGGAGACCAAGTGGACGCGCAAGGCAAGGAAGTGGACGCGTCCACCAAATCTCACGCGTCCACTCTCAGAAGATTGACAGTCAAGTGGACGCGCAAGGCCAGAAATTTGGTGGACGCGTCCACTTCCTGGCCTTGCGCGTCCACGTGACTGTCCTGCGCGTCCACTTCTCCATTCTTCTAAATATCCATCCTCAAATTCCCGATTTCTTCCAATTTCATTCCAACATCTTCTAAATCTTCTAAAGACCTGAAAACAAAAGTAATAGTGTTCAGAAGATTGACAGTCAAGTGGACGCATCTCATCTACTCAGGCGTCCACTTTGAAGACTCGGGCGTCCACTTTCCGAATTTAAAGTTTTAAGATTGTTTTAAGTAGTTTCTAATTAGGATTCTTGTATAACTATCCTAGGAGAACACAAATTACACAAAATGATCAGATCTAAGACAAAATTTTCCTACCTCACAAATCCTCTGAGGGGCATTGAAAGAAACATACCTTCGCTAGAGAGTGATAAAATTTAGTGTACTCTTCATCAGTGACCTCCTTTGGACTCCTCAACCAAATAGCCTTCACATCATTCAAAATCTCCCATTCATAAGTTGTCTCCCTCACCTTCTTTGTCTTGGGCTTTTCCTTATCTTCCTCTTTCTCTTCTTCTTCCCCCTCCTCTGAGGAGCTGCTCTAAGCTGATAGAAAATATGGTAAGGCAAAAAAATAAGTGATACTTTTCTTTATCCCCTACCATATTAGGGGTAAATAACAACAAAAGCAGAAGTCTTATTTCTTTCGAAAGTATCTTTATATTTTTCTTTCTTTTTTTTATTTTTTAAAAAGAATGAAATATCATTTCTAAGCTATGGACTGCTTCATTTGCACCTCTAGGTACACTTGAAGTAGAAGTTAAATGATATTTTTTTACTGGAATTATATTTATGTGGCACAGAAGCAAGAAAGTAAAGCCCTCATATTTGATATTGAAGTTCATTGGGAAAAAGTTATATAAAGCATTAAGTAAAACAATTGAATAATTTCAATTCATTACTTTGCAGGTAAAAGAAAAGGGGAAAAGATTGAATCTTCCAAGTTCATTGGGTTCCGGCAGCAGGGACGAGCTCGACGGTGGCAGCGACAGCAGCGAGGCAACGAGACGAGATTGACGGGCAGCGGCAACAACGAGGCGACGAGATCGATGGGTAGAGGCAGCGACGGCGCGACAGTGAGGGACGATCAGAGGTAGCAGCGACGAAATGAGGAAGAACAGACAGTGAGTGGCTAGACAGAGAACAAAGGTGAGAAAGAAAAGAGGGGAAATGAGGAAGAAAGGAAAATTAGGGAAGAGGCCCATTTTAAATTTATCTGCCTATTTTTATTATTTTTAAATAATTAAGTACATTTCCGTCGGGAATCCGTCGCCCATGTTTATTAATTTTTAAAATTTTTAACTTTCCGTCGGTAATCCGTCGATAATATTTATTAATTTTATAAATAATTAATCACAGTTCCGTCGAAAATCCGTCGGGAATATTTAACAATTTTTAAAATAATAAAATCATATTTCCGTCGGGAATCCGTCGAAAATATTTATTAATTTTTAAAAATTTTAACCTTCCGTCGGTAATCCGTCGGGATTATTTAATAATTTTTAAAATAATAATATCACATTTCCGTCGAGAATCCGTCGCCAATATTTATTAATTTTTATAAATTTTAACTTTCCGTCGGTAATCCGTCGAACCTATTTATTAATTTTTAAAATAAATACACTATTCCATCGAAACTCCGTCGGAAATATTTATTAATTTTTAAATTAATAAAATCACATTTCCGTCGGGAATCCGTCGATTAGATTTATTAATTTTTTAAAATTTTAACTTTCCGTCGGTAATCCGTCGATAATATTAATTAATTTTATAAATAATTAATCACAATTCCGTCTCAAATCCGTCGGGAATATTTATTAATTTTTAAAATAATAAAATCACATTTCCGTCGAGAATCCGTCGCCAATATTTATTAATTTTTATAAATTTTAACTTTCCGTCGTTAATCCGTCGAAACTATTTATTAATTTTTAAAATAAATACACTATTCCGTCGAAACTCCGTCGGGAATATTTATTAATTTTTAAATTAATAAAATCAC
This sequence comes from Apocynum venetum, assembly GCA_019593545.1. Taxonomy (NCBI): domain Eukaryota; kingdom Viridiplantae; phylum Streptophyta; class Magnoliopsida; order Gentianales; family Apocynaceae; genus Apocynum; species Apocynum venetum. Next base: position 4,186,939 of record SRSM01000149.1, read on the forward strand.
ATTTCCGTCGGGAATCCGTCGATTAGATTTATTAATTTTTTAAAATTTTAACTTTCCGTCGGTAATCCGTCGATAATATTAATTAATTTTATAAATAATTAATCACAATTCCGTCGCAAATCCGTCGGGAATATTTATTAATTTTTAAATTAATAAAATCACATTTCCGTCGGGAATCCGTCGATTAGATTTATTAATTTTTTAAAATTTTAACTTTCCGTCGGTAATCCGTCGATAATATTAATTAATTTTATAAATAAATACACTATTAATTTTTTAAATAATTAAATTTCCGTAGGGAATCTGTTTATGATACTGACACATTTAAGAATCAAAATAATTCTTTCAAAAAAACATTTTAAACAAAACCAATAAACATCCTAAAACAAGAGCATAAATTTTGATTTTTAAATAAGTTTCTTCTTTGTAAACATCTAAACACACTTTTAGATTATACATTTGATTAAAATTATATTTACATGTTATACACATTATATTTTATCGATATCTTGTTATTCGAGGTTAAAATATGCACATAAATAGAAATGTTTACTAACTTGATACCGAAATGTTAACATAATAAAAACATTAAGCTAAAGTAGTAAATATAATCGTACGAGATTTATGATAATTATTTCGCAAGATATATATCTACTAAATGAATCATTTATTTTCACAAAAATATTCGTTGTCTTCAAATTATATGAACAATCCAAATGGATAACGCTCTTGCGCTCCATTTTGAAATTTCTATATATAATCGAATTTATAGTTTTTTCAATTTAATAGAATATAAGTCAAATAAATAAGGATTACAAATCGGGAAAATGAACAATATCATACTCAGCTTAATTTTTAATTACTTAATGAATTAAAATTTCAATTATACAACATCGGTTTTAATATGACGGTATAAATTATAAAAACTTTTTACAATAGCCATGTTGTCACACACAATTATATATACATATATGATTGTTGTGTGTGTATATATTGACTCGCTAAAACACTACCTAATTAATCAATTAATAAATCTCGAATATTTATACTGTTAATTACAATTTATGATAGTTTCAATTTTAAAGAACATAAGTTAAATAAATGAGGATTTCAAATCAATCATCAAAGATTTTGGAGAGCATAATTACGTTAGTTATGACTTATGGTGCTCATTTGAATTCTTTATCATTTGGAAAATTAAAATTTCATATTCTATAACGTCAATTTCAATCTTATGTTATATGTTATCAATATTTTTTATAACAGTCATATTGTCACACACAATCATATATACATATTGTATATACCAAATTAATTAATAAACTTTGAAAATTATATTTTTAACTATGATTGGTTTTTAAATGTTATAAGCCTAAATTGAGGTATTAATAAACTAACTGTATAAGAAATAATAAAAAACTACAATTATTTAGATTAGAGGGAAAAGCTTAGGAAAAAATATTTGTATTGGAGACGGATTACAGACGGATTTGCTACTGAATATTTTTCATTTTTCATAATTTTTTTTAAAAGGAAAAATGCAACATCCGTCGGCAATCGGTCTTTGATTATCAACTAATTATAGACGGAAATTGGACGAACATGACAAAAAAAATTAAATTTTTTTAAAATAATTTCCGTTGGAAATCCATCGCTAAATTGTGACGAATTACCTACGGATATTTTTAATTTTTTTTCCTAACTAATATATATTACATTTTAAATTTCAGTCGGAAATGCGTGGAAAATCTATCGATTAATTATCAACTAACACGTTTTAGTCGGAAAGTGGTCGAAAAATAGCAACTGATTTTAGACGCCCGGTCAAACGTACTTTCCGTCGGTATTCTGTCTAAGATCCGTCTCAAATTTCAGACCGAAATATCCGTCGGAAAATTGGGTCGAAAAAACATGATTTTCGTGTAGTGATAATGCCCAAATCCTGAATTATGTAATGTACAAACCACCTCCATATTGATTTATTATGTATTTCTGCTACTGTATACACAATGGGATACATCCTATTGTTAGCATCGATTCCAACAATATTCAATAGTACACTAGGGTGATGTTCCTTCAAGAATGTTCTATCTAAATCTATCACTCTCCATCCAAACAAGAATCTAACTCTAAGAGCATTCAAACATACATATAGCTTCATAAAAACCTTCTGTCTAGATTTACCATCTATGTGAGCATCTATCAAAATGGTGCTTCTGGGATTGCTTTTCCTAATCTCTTTCACAGTAGTCCCAAATCATTTCATATTGCTCAATGTATTTACCTTCAATCAACTTCTTTGCAGTAGCCTTGACTTTGTACACTTGAGTAATTATGATGTTCACATTTAACTCCCTGTACACTTTATCTTGAAATTCATGAACATTAACTCTAGTTTCATATCAAAAATCTTCCAAATACTTATTTTCCAAATAAGTTATTGTTGCAAGCTTGTGGTTGAGTGTTCTTGAACATTTGTGCTTTTTTTATAATTGTTTTAATCTGAAAAGTTGGAGTATACTTGACATCATGTGCATAAATTGACCAATCACAACCATCTGCTTGACAAAATGTTGTGACTCTTGTTGATTCATTTCTATCAAAATACATTAGTCTTCCATGCTTTACTCCATGATTTACAATTTCACACATAATTAGTGTTAAATAGCAAACCCTTTTCAAATTGTGGATCTTCATTATCTCTTTTTGGCTTGAACTTTTGAAATTGTGCCTTCTTTGTTTCATTTCCTTTATTATCTGTGTTGTCATGTGAATTATAGTACAAATTATCACTCTCATTGCTATTAGATAAATAATTATCATCATCATGTTCACTAAGACTGTCAAGAAGATCATTATCAACTTTATACAAGTATGTCTTGTGAGGTCCTATATTCCCTGGTATTTTCTTCACACCCGAAGTTCCTTCTCCATGGCCCCATTGGTCTATTTGTAAAATCTTTCATTGTGGCATTTGTGTCAAAAACACCAATCATTTCACTATTATTCTTCTATGATTCACCAGCCCCCTAATTCTTTATCAATTGTAGTGCCTTGATCCTGGCTATAATAGTTCTTCAGAGCCGTTGTGAAATTGTTGTCAAAGACTTCAAAGCCATCATCTACAAATTGTTCGAGCATGTAGTTCTCTTCTTCCAATTCTGCATAATCTGGATCTTCAAATCCATCATCTTGATCATAGTTTTCATAAATTGTAGTGCCTTGATCCTGGCTATAATAATTCTTTATTCTGATCAAGTTGTTTAGCTGGTAAATTTAAGATACTTTTTTAACTCCACTTTGTTTTGTTTCAACATTTTCAACCATTCAAATATCTACATTGTCATCACCCCCATCAATGTTTTTTCTATCAAGATCACATCTAATAATCCCACTTCTAAACTCTTCAAAACTATTTAATGTGAACCATTTTTGGTGTCATCTAAAAATCAACTATAAAAAAAAAGTTATCTGACAAGTTATGTATTGAATAAATTTTGTATCTTTGATAAAATCATAAAGTGTGGATAGCCGTCAGTCCAAATAAATTTGGAAGGTGCATTGACAATGAATTCATTGGCAAACATAAACACATAATAACTATACTCATCATTTCCAAGCTGTTGTGGGACCTATTATTCAACATTTTCAACTCATCATAAAATAATTTACTCATTATTAATGTCTAATTATAAAAGATATTTCCAATACTTTAGGAACCAAGAATGGTATCTTCTTTACAATTGAGCTATCCCTTCCCAAAAAGTCCATTAAATCAGTTAAAAACCTAAGTGTAATCCACCAATTCCCATATATTAGTAATGAAAATTATGATGATTATTTATAAATAGAATCCACATGTAATCACATAAAGCATACCTTCAAATCTCTGGTTCATAATTTTGATCAGCTGATGGCAAAGATTCCAGTAATACTAAGCATTCATTCTCTTCCCCAATATCACAGTATTAGAAGAACCCAATGTGACCTTGAACATAATCCATGGTAGTATTATGCACCAATTAATTTAATGCATCACAAGTATTGAAAAATATCAAATAAAAATACAAATCATAAAACAATTAGAACCATTAAATAATTCTTGGATAAGATATCTTTCCTCATTATCCACTCCATAATTTTCTCTTTCTTCTTATTCGTATATGTATAAAGGTAAAAATACAATGAATCTATGCAACAAAACGATTGTCTTTTTTCTTCGAGCAGCTTTTTCCACATTTCACTGCTATTATTAAATGAAACAACACACTTGGAGTAAAGTTTATGACTTTGCAAGGAAAGCACAGTACTACATATGCCCAAGTTAATCTCATTTACCTAAAATATACATCAAAAGTATGTGATCCCAATTGGTTATGTTCACTTGACTTCCAAGACGTCCATTTTCTTGCCAACATACAATAAATAAAGACTCCACCATTAAAGAAATCCTATTTCAATTTCCTACATTGCAAACACAATGCAATACAATATTCAGTGGGCAAATGCTTTGGGTCCCAAGTGAACAAAGAGTCAAAAGAAGTTTGTTCAAAAACACAACAAAGCTTGGCATTTTCCGAAGTAGAGGAAGGACAAAACCAAAACCAAGTTTTAAGCTTCGAGTTCCACATTGGACAATGTCAAACAAACAATCAACAGACAAGGGATGAAAGAATTTATTTCATCAACAAATACCAGTCATTTGCATTTAGAGAAAAAGAGTACAAACCTTTCCACAATCGAAATTTCTCAACGCAACAAGGAAAACCCAGCAAAAAGATGGCGGGTGAACGACTAAATCAAACTTCGAAGCCTTAAGGAGCGACTGAATCAAAGGGAGGATTGCTGTTTTGGAGAAATTCAGAGCCCTACAAAGCTTGACAAATAGTTACTGTCATTGAATTTGAGAGGGAATCATGAATCTTATCTCATGTTTGGGGTAAAAATGAGTGTGAGAAGTGTATTTCTCATTTTTCTCATCGATGTTTGAAGGATAAAAAGTCGGGTCAAATTATTTTCTGGTTCCAGTGAGTTTTTACAAGTTTTTGGTCGGAAGGACCAACCTGTGCAATATTTGAAATGAAATGGATCTAATTGGCCGATTAAAAACATAATTGATCAAAATGGTCCAATTAAAACTCAAATGAAATGGTCCAATTTTTCAGCCCATAAACTCTAATCCATCGTAAGTAATTTTCAAAACATTATATCCTACTTAAATATGAATTTCCATTATTTGGCTTTAATAGAATCAACTATAACTAGGTTAGTGGATCACAATTAAAATTAAATGAAACTAGCATATTATTGATAGAAAGAGACAGTACAAATAACAATCACTCCCCCTGTGCTACAAAACAAAATTTATAATTAACTTGCAGCATAGCCACCATGAACCTGCATCAATTAATGAGTTCTATCTACCACTAAAGAAAACAACAAAAAAAGGACAGAAATCATAGGAACCGTGGTCGTCATCCAGCTAGATCATGCCTAACAAAATTGCAAGAGACAGCTTATGCATTTGTAACTTCAAATTGCAGCCGCAGACTACAATAAATGATGCATATGTACAGAACTAAATAAAGTGTTTATTTCTGGGTTAAAATAGACTTCCACGGATGCTAGCTAGTTATGTAGTTGACAAGGGAAAATAATTTTTTTCAAAGTAAATCTCAAGTCTACTATGAATAATAATATTACGTACTATTACATTCTTGACTCCTTCTACACAAACAACATTAATAAGCTATAAATATAATGACAGTTAAAATAAAGTTTTTGCATCATCGCTTAGATTCGGTCAACAATTCCGTGTAAGCCGCGGCAGTCTATTCTGGGTGCTATTGACAGAGCCACAATATATGAATAAATTGAAATAAACTGTAGGAAAACTTGGGAGAACTTATGAGTCAATCATAGCCACAATATATGAAGAATTTCTGGCATTTATTTTAGCTAATAAATGAATAATTTATGTTTTCTTTTGGTTGGTGTTAAGTTTTCTGTTATTTTAGTCAAGAACATATGAGTCATGCAAAAATCTGTATATCCTGCAAAATAATGCCTTACATCATCCAAAAATACAAATAAACTAGAAAGTTAGATAATTAATTGAATTGAGTTGTTTAGAGAGGTTGGGAGTATTTCTTTTTGAGTTGTCCATTTGAACAATCTTGTTTCTAATTTTATTACGTACTTTTGCAATTATACTCTATGTAATCTTAAAAATATAAAATTTGATTTCTAGTTTTTAATTATTTTACCTTAGAAATATGCTAAACATTTATTATTATCTTTGTATGAGAATAATAGAAACAATTTTTTAGATTAACAAAATAATTTTTTCAACACAAACTTTTGAACTATTATGATTATACACCATTAATTTAAATATGAGTAATTTAAGAAAAAAATTCTATATATAATTATCATTTTCAATATGTTTCTTAACTCTTTTTGAAAAATAAAGTCACAATTGAAATCAGAAGCAAAAGTAATTAATTCACATTCACGGTTGGAGTGGTTCTAGACATGTATGGATGGATAGGGGGGATGGGGCTAAGCATAAGCTGCATCTCTATGGCTCTCTCCATGACTTGTAATGCTTCCCACGACTTTTCAAAACGATTGAAATCTAAATATAAATGGAATATTTGAGAAGATGCATTTCCTTGGAATCTAAACTTCATAATATAGTTTGACACTGAAGTAATTATTGACTAAGAATTTTTTCACCGACAAGAAAATTATGAGTTTGTACCGCTCCTACATGTGTTGAAATATTATTATACGAGGAGTAAGTAACCATCATTAATTGATTTGGTCATAGCAGCTTCATGAAACATTAAGGTAAACGCTTTATGAATGACGTAGGAGCTTGGTGACATATCTGTTAGGAATGTCCCTCGCAATTACAAGTCCTAAAAACTTAAATTACTTAATTAGTTAATATTCATATTAAAGGAAGGTTTAGCATCTCGAGTTATATTTTAATGAAGAATTGAGTAAGAAAAAATAGATTATTTCTTGTTCTTCAAATTTGGGTGTGTGTGTGTGGTGGGGGTTAGGAAGAGAGAGTACCCAAAGAATATGCATATATTGTTTAATGAAAAATATATTTACCAACTAAATAAACTACTTGTCTAGTCACAATATTTTTCAATTGAAAGGGGCAGAACCAAATTGAGAATTGAAGTTCTCTTAGTGTACCATACATATGAAAATGAAATAATTATTTAGTAAGAATTTCTTCACTGATAAGCAAATTATATGAAGAGTGTTGAAGTGTTTGTACTTGTTGAAATATAATTATTTATGGACCAATTGCCAGATAGATTAATTGATTTGGTCAATGGTAAACGCTTTAATGAGCTATCCTTGGTTGAGAAGAATTGTTCGGAACGTTCCTCGCAATTATAAGCAGCTCCTACAAACTCCAATGCATCACTCAGGTCGCAGGTTCTATGCTTTGAGCTGTGAATTGGTCAGTTTTTTGGTATCTTGAGTAGTATTTTAATGAAGAATTGAATGAAATAGACTGATGCATCTTGTGAAATAGACTGATGCATCACCAGCAATGTGATTGGTTTGACTTACTAATTATAACGTCGCTTGCATTCTGGTTTTTATACCAGGGCCAAATTAATTAAATCTCAGTTTGCATATTGTCTTTTATTATTAATGAATTAATTATGGGCTTTAGAAAGTATGGTCATTGTTTATTGTTAGAAGTATGCTAATAAAACCTCTGAAGTTTGTAAATTATACTAATTATTGCTGTTTTCATCTGGACAAAAGTAGTTCTGACCTCCTCATTAAGTCTAGAGGAGAGAGAGAGAGAGAGAGGAGTGGAAGAGGGAATTTTTAAAGAACCCATGAACAGTAACAAAGTATTTCATCAAAACTAAATTTCTTATGGAATTTCTTTTTTTTCTTGGAATATTAATCACGAAATTTAGAAGAAAAAAAAAAGACAATAATTTATTTTATCATAAACAGAACTAAAGAATCAAATCTTGTGGGGAGGGGGCCCGGTTGTGTGGGGAACAGTCTGATGATTAGAATACACCATTATTAATAAAAGTATAGGAAGATTTTCATTGACCTCAACTGTCTTTTCAAAAGGCATCTTCATATGCAAGTTTAGACTTCCAAAACTCTTCTTTGCATATTACTATAAATATATCTCATGAACAACAATAAACCTTAGGAGAAAAACTTGAAGATGGAGAAGAAATTTGATTTAGTTCATGTCTGCCCTCTACTTCTCTTATCCTTTCTTTCTCTTATTGTTCTTCACTCACAAATGGCAGTTGCTCAAAACTCCACAATTCCTGTAAACATAGGAGTGGTTCTAGACATGGATAGATGGGTGGGGCAGATGGGGCTGAGCTGCATTTCTATGGCTCTCTCCGATTTCTATGCTTCCCATGGCTTTTACAAGACAAGAATTGTTCTAAACAACCGGGATTCGAAAGGAGATGTCATTGTAGCAGCGTCAGCAGGTAAATGCTGCTTTGCCTTCCTCTCCATTGTTATCTGAGTTCTTTTGCTCTATCCATATATGTCAATTTTCAAGTATAAAAATAATAATATTTGAGCTCAAGCTTGAAGAGGTTTGAGTCGAAAGTTACTGAAACTTTGTCAAGCTCGAATCGTTATTCAATTTTGATTTTTTTCACACCACTTCAAGTTTCACACATTTCGATTTTTACAATATTTAAGTAAAATAAGTGTAAAGTTCAATATAATTTTGTTTTGCAAAGATAAGTTCATAAAAGACAAATGTGTAGATATACTTATAAGTATGGGAAGAGAATAATTCCTTCGATTAGGTCTCTAATATTGTTGAACTTTTTATTTTTGGTGTTATAATTATGTCTTCTTCTTCCCCCCCTCCCCCCCCCCCCCCACACATAAACATGTTCCATGTCTATCGTGCTTCAAGAATGTAAGCTGTCATCAATTAACATATCATTTAGAATTCTTGACTGGTTTCTTACTGATATACATGTCATTTAGTTTGCCTCAAGAATTCCCTACAATATTTGACTTTAGGTTTTCTTATTCTAATGAAGACTAGCTAGGATTAGCTAGGTTTGACTTTTAGTTCATTGTTTTACCTATGCTTACAATTTTTTTTAATAAGTAGTAATTTTTATTAGCTTCTCCCAAGATACTGCGGCCCTCATCATTGGCGTAGATTTTCATTTCCCACCAAAAGACTAATTTAAAGAGACCGATTCCACCTCCCTGTCCCGGCTTTTTTTCCTATAAAACATTATGAAAGGAAAATTTTGTAACAATAAATTGCTATTATAAATTAGGAAGATCGAACTGGGATGTGTTCTGTGTATTGCGATTTGAGGGTTTTGGGGAGTAATGTAATAGTAATGAAGATTGTGGGCAGAATGTTTTTGAGGCTTCAGTTGTTTTTCAGTTCATGTTTTCTGTTGTCCTAGTATTGATACGGAGTTGATGTGGTCACTAAGACCATGGCTGTTTAGAGTCCTGTTTGTTCTCACCTTCAGACCCTAAGGGTGTTGCTGCCCTTCGTTTGTATTTTCTTCTTTATCTAATATAATTGCCTTTAAAAAAAAATATTAGGAACACTTTTATAGAGTTTTTCGTTATATTTTTTGTGTGCCTAACATTAATTAATCAAACTCCTATTTCTACATTATATATTGGAATGGGATATTCCAAAGCAGCTTTTGATAATATTTCTACAAAATGCAGCTTTAGACCTGCTGAAAAACGTTCAAGTTCAAGCTGTCATAGGCCCTGTTTCATCAATGCAAGCTGATTTTATCATTGAGCTTGGAGAGAAAGCTAATGTTCCTGTCATATCCTTCTCAACAACAAGTCCGCTTTCTTCAATTCGAAGTTCATACTTCATTCGAGCTACTCAAAATGACTCATCCCAAGTGGCAACCATAAGTTCAATTGTTAAAGCTTTTGGATGGAGGGAAGTCGTGCCTATTTATGTTGACAACGAGTTCGGAGAGGGCATTATACCCTTCTTGACCGATGCCTTGGATAAGGTTAACGCTCGTGTCCCCTACCGGAGTGTTATTCCTCTTTCAGCCACGGATGAGCAAATTGTTGCTGAGCTTTACAAGTTGATGACAATGCAAACTAGGGTTTTCGTTGTTCATATGTTACGTAGTCTTGGCTCTCGTCTTTTTAACAAAGCTAAGGAGCATGGGATGTTGAGTAAGGGATATGCTTGGATTATTACTGATGCCATGACAAATGAGTTGAATTCAGTTGATTCTGCTTCAATTGATTCCATGCAAGGAGTAATAGGTGTAAAACCTCATGTTCCCCAATCTAAAGAGCTAGAAAGCTTCACTAGAAGATGGAAATTGAAGTTCCAACAAAATAATCCAACGATTCATAATCCTCAGCTGAATGTATACGGATTATGGGCGTATGATTCTGCTACATCACTTGCAATGTCCATAGAGAAAGCTGGTGCATCAAATCTTGGTTTTCAGAAGCCAAATTTTTCAAGTATCTCTACTGATCTTGATATCATTGGAGTTTCTAGGAATGGTCCAAGGCTTTTGCAAGCGATTTTGAACACTACATTTCGAGGCCTCAGTGGAGACTTTGGAATTGTTGATGGACAGCTTCGATCCCCAGCTTATGAGATAGTTAATGTGATTGGTACTGGAGCAAAACCAGTTGGATTTTGGACTATGGACAATGGATTTGTTAGTCAATTAAATGTGAAAAATAAGACCAATTATTCCACAACGAAAAATGACCTTGGAACCATCATATGGCCAGGTTTTACAACTACTTCACCTAAGGGATGGATGCTGCCAACAAATGGGAAAAGTTTAAGGATATTAGTACCCTTTAAAGATGGTTTCAGTGAATTTGTAAAAGTTACAATAGATACATCAACTAACACAACCAAGGTTACAGGGTATTGTATTGATGTTTTTGATGCAGTAGTGGCTTCACTACCTTATGCTGTCCAATATGAATACATCCCGTTCTCAACTTCAGATGGCAAAAGTGCTGGCAGTTACAATGACTTGGTCTACCAAGTTTATTTAGGGGTAATCTTCCTTTCTCTATCTCTCGTATGCAAACAAAAATATTTTGAAAGAAAATGTTTATCACATTTTTTTGTATTTTCATATTTAATTTTGATTCCTGGATAACTTCAATTGATTTTTACCAAAACAAAGCTAGTATGTTTCAGAAGTTATTTTTCTTTTGCAAGTATTTCTTAGTTAACATCTCAGGTAATATTCAATATTATCCTATAAATTCTTGGGTATTATGAGTTCAAGATTTTGCAAAAGTTTCATCATGTCTTATAGGAAATCAATATATTTTCTTATTCTGATATTTAATGAACAGAACTATGATGCTGCTGTTGGAGATATTACCATCGTAGCAAATAGATCACTGTATGCGGATTTCAGTTTGCCATTCACCGAGTCTGGGGTTTCGATGGTTGTTCCCATGAAAGGCAACAAAAGTAAAAATGCATGGGTTTTTGTAAAACCTTTAACATGGGATCTCTGGCTCACAATCTTCCTCTTTTTTGTGCATATTGGTGTTCTTATTTGGATTCTTGAACATAGAATAAATGACGAGTTTAGAGGACCTCGATCTCATCAAGTTGGTACCCTATTTTGGTTCGCCTTCTCTACCATGGTCTTTGCTCAAAGTAAGTTCTCTCTCTTCTTTTGCAAATACATCAAGAGTCAAAATATCTAAGTCTAATCAAAAGAGTTCTCCCAAAATATGAAATATTATGGCTGCATAAACTACCTAACAGTTCCAACAAATGCAAAACCCTTCTTTGACTGAACCTAATATATAATATTGAATTCCTCTTCAGAGAAAAAGTTTATTCATTTTTTCTACCTTTGTGATCTTTTGTAGAAGAGAAGATAGTAAGTAACTTGGCAAGGTTCGTGTTGATCATTTGGTTCCTGGTGGTGTTGATACTTACACAAGCCTATACAGCAAGTCTTACATCCATGTTAACAGTTCAACAACTCCAGCCAACGATTACAAATTTAGATGAGCTTATCAAAAGCAAGGAATACGTGGCTTACCAAGATGGGTCATTTGTTTTAGGATTTCTAAAACAAATAGGTTTTGATGAATCTAGACTATTAGCATACAACGCTGTTGAGGAACTAGACCAACTTTTCAACAGTGGCAGTAAAGGTGGAGGAATTGCAGCCGCTTTTGATGAGATTCCTTACATACAACTTTTCCTTTCGAGATACTGTTCCAAATATACCTTGGTTCGGCCAACATATAAAACTGATGGCTTTGGATTTGTAAGTAATAAGTATCTCTATATGCTTAACTTCTCCAATTCTATTTACACTTCTCATAGTTCAACTGAATATTTACAGGTGTTTCCAATTGGTTCTCCTCTAGTAACTGACATTTCCCGAGCAGTTCTGAATGTGACCGAAGGTGATAGCATGGTGAAGATAGAAAATGCATGGTTTCCAAAATCATATAGTTGTTCAGAAAGGAGCACATCACTGACCTCCAACAACTTGGGCATGGAAAGTTTCTGGGGATTGTTTTTGATTGTTGGAGTTGTTGCTGTTTTAGCTTTCATCATCTATTTGGTATTGTTCCTACATGAACATAAGAACATCGTAACTAATTCCCAACTGTCACTAAGGGAAAAGATACAACAGTTAGTAGACTGTTTTGTCAATAAGGATCTCAAATGCCACACCTTCCGAAACATTGAATTGCAAGTTAAAAATTGTAATGATTGTGATGGCAGTGAAAGAATGAGAGTAGTTTCAGCCCATCCAAATCCTGCAGGAAGTCCATTTTCACTTTCTTTGCAAGTCCCTTCGACTCCTAGCTCAGCAACCCACACCCAAGATCAAGGGACGCCTTCATGAGAGAATATTATCTTAGATCGATCGGCCAGACACATCTGCAAGTCCTAGCCCACCAAGCCAAAACACAAGATGAAATAATGCCTTTTTCACATAAGAGATCTAGCTTAGATCAACAGGCACGTCCGGAATAAAGGCACGACCGGAATAACAACTCCAGACACTGAGGTTACTGGTATAAACCAAGAAAGGCAAGGATCTTCACTTTTCTCAATGTATTGATCACAGTGGGATTAACATCTTAGTGTAATTAGGATAAGGTATTATAATGCTTCATCCCCCTATTTTTTTAATGCTTTATTGTGACAATTGATGTAATTGTAACAAAATTTATCCATATTATACTTTGACTTCACTAAATTTTCAATATTTCAAGATGAATTCCAGTTCATTGCACACATTCTCGCCTTATTCAAAGATAGCATTAGAAATGCACAAAGAAAATTAAACTAAAACTTATCATTTAACATCATATAAAGTGAGTCAATCACTAAACAAAACTGAATCCACTTTCTCTAGTTAAAAAGGTTCATCAAAATAAACTAATGCTTAGTAAAGAACCTTATCAAGTAAATCAAGAAGTGTAGTAAATATATAGAACCCAATAGTATGAAGAATGAAAGTATAGCATACGGGGAACGGATGAAACATTATCCTTCAGAAGCATTTCATCAAACAATTAGTGTACATCGGATATCAGTGTTGCAATTCAAAGAAAACAACACGCATAACTTATCTAAAGCAATGCAACTCAATGATCAAATTCCTACACCTAGTCTATCAGTTCAAAAATGATTCAAAAAAAGCTAGAGACTAGGGATTTTGATTTCCTTTATTTGTGTGAAAACAGGAATTAAACTGCCTTGCATACCATATAGCAGGATGAAAATCGTCCCGTTTCGATGTATCTTCATAACTGCATGATTTGATTTGTAAACCACTATTCTACATGAAATGATATAAGAAGAATTTCATTGCTAAATAAGTTTTCATAAAAAAGAAGCAAAAATAAGTTTTCATTAAAACCACCAAAACATTAATTAAATATTCGTAATATAGAAAGACTTTTCCATTTCCCCCTTTTCATCATTGGTAGTCCTCGTATTCCACTACAAAATGATGACTTCAAAATTAGATAAAGAAAAAGACATATTCATACGGGGACCGTAGGCGTAGGCGTTTCATTTAATTAATTCTAGTTTGTCGTAGGCCATTTCCTTAATTCATGTTTGCTAAATCCTTCCATGTTTTCTAATATACTTCGGGTGTATTTGAATTAAAATTTTGTAATTTTTTCACGTAAGGATTTTTTTATTGAGAGTTTAAAGCAATTTTTTAAAGTTAAATAATTAAAATTTTGAAATAATATTTATTGGATTCAATTATTATTGATAATAGTATAAATATATAAAATATAATTAATAAATTATTTGAAATTTTTCATTAAAAATTAATATAAAAAATATTATTGATATGAATATATGCTATCCATATGTATGAGTTAAAAGAAAATTTAAATTTTAGAGGTAAAAAAGTAGTTTTGAGTTATGTTTGTGAGAAGAGCTATTATGGCCAAAACAGAAAAAGTTATATTCATTAAAATATTTAACTTCCCTTCATAATTGAATGATTATCTTTAATTCAATATAAAAATTAAGAAAATACTTTAACATGGATGAATATATTAGTTACCATATTATCTTTTTATTTAGTAGCTGAATGACATGTACATTACATGAACTAGGTTTATATACAATTTTTAAATTAAAAAAAGGTATTATTAAACTTTATATGTAAAATATTTTTATTTAGAAAAATGGATATTCAATTTAAATTTTTTAAAATAAAAATGTGAACATTTAATTTCAATAGAGAACGTTTTAGTATACACAAGTAGTTGTTCTTTAGCCACCAAATTGTACATATATATTATTCAGACAAATAATAGAAAAGAAGTATGGTACAAAACTATATTTTGATAAAATGAAATGGAAATTTTTCTTCTTGTACTCTATTATTTATCTTTCTTTTCTTTTCTTTGAGAAAAGCAAATTTTTCTTTTTTTAAAAAAAAAATTGCAATCAAATAATCAGTTGATATTTTCATATAAACTCGAGCTTTATATCTCTTGCCTTCAAATAAATTTTTTTGTAGTATTTTTTATAGGTTCTGAGCGAGTCAACCAATCTCAAACTCGATCAATTTAAGAAATTGAGTTTGAATTTGACTTATCAACATTTTTCTTGGATTCGAGCTTGACTTGATTAGCTCAAATGAAGAACTAAATTACCTTTTGAATTCAATTTCAAGCCATTTCTTTAATATTTTACTTTAAAATTAAAAAAATAAGAAAAGATAAAAGATAAAAAATAATTTGTGAATCAATGGGTTTGACGAGCCAATTGAGCACTCAAATTAAGCTTGAATTTGGTAAATATATAAAGCTTTAACAGAAAGACACGATTCATTTTCATTTCTACTAATTTTATATTTGTATGGTACATCATTTTGTAATTGAATATTCATATTTGATTTAGCCTAAAAATTAATAAGACTTTTTATCCTAAGAAAGTTAACAATTTTCCTTACTATTAATTTCATTAATGGTAAGACCATAAATTAGTAAGACGTAAATATTTAAATTAAGGAGATTGTTAGTGAAAATTTAGATAAAAAAATATGTTTATTTAAAAAAAATGTATATTTCAGACATCCCAAAATATAAATGTGTACATTGCATTTCAGACGAAAAGAATATTAAAATAACATTTCATTTTACAATAACTACCTTCTTTTTTCTCGGGATTTAGTAATATAAATGTGATCTATAATAGTCCCAGCTAGAGAGAAAGCTCGGCATGGGCTCTTTCGATCTTGAAAAGAATGGACCTCTCTCTTATGTTCTTGCGAAGCAAAGATCAAACTTGGGTGAATCTGGCTGACACGAGTGCTCGACGTTGGAACGGTGAAACATGTTAGACATGAAAGATATGATCTTGCCAATGAAGAACGACTAGTCCTAATCTTGTCAATGGTGGACCTTATTATGTTTTTTAAATTTGTTTTAAAAGTATAATCATATAATTATATATATATATATATATATATAGTGTATCGTTATAATTATATAATTATAATGTGTATATAATATTCTATCAAAAAACATATCATTATAGTATATATGGTTACTATTATAATAAATGTATAATATTATTAATAATAAACTATAATTATAATTATATAATAATATATATCGTGTATATTATAATTAGTTTTTAATATATTATAATATTTTATTTATTTTATATGATTATAATTATACATATAATTAATATAATTATGATAAAACATATATAAATATATTTTATGTAAATATATTAATTAATTATATAAATATATAATTTATATTACTTATATAATTATATATGTATATTCATATTTTAAAATTTTAAAAATATATTTATGTTAATGTTATTTATTAAATTGAAATTTTATTATAAAATTAGAGAAAACAAAAAAATAATATTCTAAAAATTAACAAAAACAAATATGAGAAATGGATATCATATGAAATAATAAAATATCACGTGACAAAACAAAATCCAATGTGAATAGATAATCAATCGAGACCAGCACAATCATGTCTGTTAAATGCACTACAACCATCTGGTCTACATGGTAGCTGCAAGCGACATAGATCACGTAAATCCATCATCTCATATCTTAGGCCTCCATTTTGAATAACATTTGCATTATCCAACATAGATAACTGCGTAGATACTGGAGTCAAGACTGCAATTGCAGCACTCAATTTGGAGAAAGCATCGAACACACCAATAATGTTCTATGACTATTGAGAAAACATAGCACCCTCCAATAGAATCTAGTGATGATTGAGAGACCATGGAATGATGTAGTTCATGAGATGTACTAGAGTAGTCGTATGTAGGTCATGCTTGATAACTATGATAAAAGGAATTCAATTGTCCAAAAATGTCATGTGATGTGCCAGCCTCAAAACCTTTTATTGTAATATTGAACTCTGAATATGGTCTATCCTCAAAACTCAGACATGCATTTGCTCAATTAGGACTATATAGCGAGGGTGGCCCAGCGTCACTACGACAAGCAACTGTAGGCCATATGTCAGCAGATGATATATCGGTAGAATGACACTGCTGCAATGTATCACTAGACAGTTAGGGCTCTATAGATGGTTTGTCCCTAGACGGCCTGTCCGCGGATCGTCTCTGACGCATTGTACCCCTTGATGTTCAATCTCCATACTTTGAAGAGGTCCAACATCAGGACATACTAAATAGTATCGTGAGCATGCAGGGAATAAGGTCCAACATTACTATATCATGGCACTAAGGAAGGTTTATACATAGACCGTTTCTAACCGAGAATGTTAGCAGATTGCATGGGCTCCGTAACAGTATGAGCAATATTGCTCTGGAAGGACGACACTGCAACCATGCATGGCACCCCAACCTCCTAATTCCACCGGTAAGAAGATTATTTTACCGTCTTGCCCAATCTACAAGAGATCCTATGTCACTCTAGTTCTCCCTTAACACATCCCTAATTTCCCAATATGCATGACGAATCAACAATGCCTGAAACAATATAAGGAAACATAGAGATCAGATAATTGAAATATCTTAATGTAAAAAATTAAATAAAAACATGATCAATAATAATGATAACAACCAACCATATCCTCAAACGAATATGCATGTCTCTCGTATTCAATCGGATCAATACTAGGATCAATGGCACCTAGCAGACTGATGAGATGTCTAGTTAACCAAATATATTATAATTAAATCATTGTTGTGGATGCATCCTAACCACTTGGACCTTTATCACATGAGACATAACTTTGATTCTTGGTCTTCTCAACAAGTATATGAACGTTGGAGAACCCTTTATATATTCATTGCAAATTGTACTTGGTTTTCATGTCATTATTGGACATGTGGATATAGGCATATTGCAAAAGAAAGATGGATACATAGGTCTTAGCTTCAAATAATATTGTTCATTATAAAGACCCATATGTTCAAATATTTTCCTAACAAAGGCATCATATCTTATCTGATGTTCAAGAACAAAAGATTTTTTCATTGGTTCCTCAAAGTAATATGAATTATTGGCACCGCAATTTCGTTATCCCACCACAATTGTAAATTCAACATAATTTAAAGCAATATCTTTGGTGAAAAGCTTCCATTATAATTCAATTAATATTGTCATATTTTGATAAATATATAAAATCAAAAATTAATTGCGCATTAATAAGTATATGATATGGAGTTCTATTTTAAACACCACATACACATGCTAAATAAAATAAAAAAATGAAAATTAATTTATTATTTATTTTCAAATGTAGAATAATTATTAATATAATATACAAGATATCAAACTGATAATCTATCCATATTTCATTAGCAGAAATAGCAATCATTAACATTCTATCTATACAAGAAAGAAAAAATTAATTGCATATGTAAATATATATAATCATTAAAAGAATATGAATTAAATTATTACAAGTGAACTAACAATTAACTGCACATTTATTATAATAAAAGGAATAAAATAAATTATAATAAAAGGAGAAGAAAATAAAATTAATTACATTTATTAAATTATAATGGTCAAACAATATTGGTTTCCATTCATCGTCTATCTTAAATAAAACATAATTAATTAAATGCATATATAATATTATAATAATTAATTTTCAAATTATAAGTTCTTTTTTTTATTTATTATTATTTGGTGGGAAGCATTGGTGTGTTTTTTTTACTGATTTTTCCATAGCACTCATTGTTATAACTAACCTCATGTGCAAAATTTCAGTATTTTCTATGGATTTTTCCTGATTTTTCTATTGCACTCATAGTAAAAACCCAAATTATTTTAAAAAGACCTAATTAGAGTACATTGGGAAGGAAAGTTTTCGAGTGACCCGATACTATTAAATCTTTTATGCCATAAAAAAACTCCACAACCCTTCTATTTTTGCATGAGATACACATCAAACTTTTTTAAAAGCATAAAACAACATAATTAAAAATTAAACTATTAATGTTAGCTTATAACATATTATAAACATTATTAAAATTAATGCACTTTTGATATAAACAAACCGAAAAAAGGGAATAATAACATACAAAAAAGAAATAAAAACACAAAATAAAATATATACTAACATATAAAACAGAAATAAAAAAAAGGAATAATAACATACAAAACAGAAAATAAAAACACAAAGTAAAATATATACAAGCACATATAAAAAAAATGGAATAATATATAACATACAAATTAGAAAATAAAAATAGAAAATACCTATAATAATAACATTCAAAATAGAAGAAAAAATGGAATAATAACATATAAAATAGAAAAATAAAAAATATATAAAACTAGTATAATAATGTATAAAACAGAAAATAAAAAAATACATGGAATATTAGGAGAACAAATGAAAAATGTTGTAGATAAATCTTCCAAAATAGATCTCGTTTAACCTGAGAATATAAAAAAAAATATAATCACATTAGTTTAAATAACTTTTATGCTATGGAGGGGAAAACAATAATGAAGCAAGTTAGTGAAGAAAAGAAAAAAAGGAATGAATGAACTGTGGCCAACTGATGTGCAATTTTATAAATGCAATTTCCTAGCATGTATATTAGTATTCGCAAAGTTGTATAATGGCAAATCAAAGTCAATCCCACATAGATTAGAGTTTAATTATCAAATTTATTATTCATACTTAATTTAGATGGATGAAATTGGAGTGATTTAATTTATCCAATTTAAAAAATTGCATTTGAATAATAATTAAAATATTCAAATATTTTTAGCATGTGTAATTTAAATCACTAGGACTTCAATGATCCAATTAGTTATCTATTGATGGTCAATTACAGCAAAACCTCTATAAATTAATAATGTTAGGACCATGATATATTAATTCATCAATAAATTAATAATATATTAATTTAAAGAGTGTTTCTCGATTTAGCTAATATTTTTTTTCTTCTATTTATTCATAGCTTATTTACTTCAAATATTTTAAGAAGTTGATAAGTAATTACCAAAAACACTTTTGGTAATTGTTTGAATATAGAGATAGCCTAATATATTTTTGTATTTCTCTTAAAGTCACAAATTACCTAACATCTTTTTGGCAACTCTTTAAACTCAAGCAAGTTTTGCTATATATAAACATCACTGAATTATTTTATAAAAACATACCTAACAATGGCTTCTCATCTAAAAGGAGTTTTGAAATCAATTATGATTGATGAAAACATAAAACATTATGTGAGTAGAAGAACTCTTAAGATACACTATCACATAAATTTTACCGAAGGCTATGAGTTGGGACAATCTAATCTAGAAAAGATTAATATTTTAAATGTGATCATTCTTGCAGTCTTATCTTAGATGATAAATGCTCAACAAGAGATAATAGCAAATTGTTTTCAACATTGCAAAATTTATTTGTGGAATGAAGTACCCTCAAGGAACTTTAGTGAATAACATACTGAAAAAGACATTCATGAGTTTAAGTAAATGATTAATGATCTTAGTTACCTTATATGTCAATCATATGTTACATTACTCAAGTGAAAATAATTAATGTTCAGATGTCCAAAGCTTAGAATAAATTGTCGCTAGTGTCATTGAAAATCCTAATGATAATAAAGTTGAGGATGATTCAATACTTTTGAACCAAGCACACAAAAGTAAACTATCATAGCGACAACAAATTTTCATAATTTTTTGTTGTAGTTAAAAAAAAAAGACATCGAAACTTTTTGATGTAATGATAAAAGTTAAAAATGAAATTTATTTAAATTTGAACTTCATGAAAGAAGAACAGCAATAGATTTATGTTTTACTAAATTTTCCAAGTTATATTTTTAATTTTAAAGAATTATTAATGTATGATATTGATGGGACTATAGAGTTATATAAGAGTTTTCTTAAAAAATTATTATCTTATTAATTTATTAAAATTATTAATTTTTTAACTGGCCCGAGTTGGAACCAGACAAAAATATTATTTTAAAGAAGGTATTAATTTATCAAGTATTACTTTATTGAGGTTATATTGTATCAAACTCTTGTTTTTATTTACTAATGATATTAATGGCAAAATTCACTTAAATAAACTCCTTCTGATTTCTTGAATATAAAGTACCTATTTTTAATTAATAATCTATTATATTTCTATATAGATTTAATTAATAAAAGATTCATGATTGAAATTTGTGGAATTTCATTAAACTAACCAAAAGTCCCGTAAAGAAATTGAATATTTTCTTTCGATACTTTATAAAAGAATATTTAAACATGGAAAAGTAGTCAATTATTACAAGTATTAAGAACAAATAATAAAAATTAATGACAAAAAAAATAATCTAATTAAACCATCAAGATACTAACTAATTTTCACATTTTGTCTTAGTTAGAGGAAGTTTAGCCTAACATCTCAAAATCTATGATTAAATAAAGTATTAAATTCATGCAAATGAATCTTAATTAGTTAAGAAACAATAAAAAATAATCCGTTAGTAAAGAATAAATAAAGTTATTACTAACGAGATTAATCATAGATAATCGGAGAATTAAACTAAGGGAACACATAATAGGCGATCAAATCGGCCATAAGAAATCAAAAATAATTAATAAATAGGCATTCTATCCATAGAAAATAAAGAGAAAAGGTAGGCGTACAATCCGACCATAAAAAAATAAAAATAAATAGTAGGAGTGCATCTCAGGCACATAAAATAAATTGCAAACAAAAAAAGCATTTATACACTCAGACAATCATATTTTATAGAGAAGAGCTGTGCTTATTGTTTGCGGAAGTGAACATTTGCCTTAGAGAATCTCATTTTTTCTTCTTCCCAGAGCTCACCCGTGAAGAATCTGCGTAGGCTTTCCTCAAAGCTTCGCACTATTCATTGTCATTTGGTTCATGATTTGAGATGACAGAGCAAGGCAGGTGAGCATCACACACGGTTGCTGAACGAATGTTCAGTGCATGACAATTTCTTGGTCCTGTCCTTGCAGTTGGCGAACTTGAAGGTCCGATTTTTCCACCCTCATGATAAGGTTCTCCTTTGCCATTAACGAACCTTCCTTGCCACATTAGGCTTCTTCCTTTGCAATCACCAAATGGTCCATGCCGGGCCTGCTCTTTTGTTAGGGGTTATGACAGAGCACACATTTTTTACAATGAATCTATTTTGCGTAAAACTCAAATAATTTTCTCAAAAAATTGTAAAACAATTATTTGTAGTATAATTTTATTGCGGTTCTATAGTGAAATAATCAAGGATATATAAAGTTGAAAAATTAATTATTGTAAATAATTCTTATTTTTTCAAAAAAGAAGAAGATAATTTTAATGAAACAAAGAAGTTATGTTCTAATATAAAAAATATATTTACTAATTTTTATTAAATATTTTTTCAAAACTTCTTTATATACAATAATTTAAGAGGAATCTATTATTAAAATTATTTATTACTACAGAGTTGTGAGACAAGTGCTTTTGAAAGATGGATGTTTTAAAAATTAATACAAGTTTTTTTTTAAAAAAATTAAAATATTTTTTTAAAAAAAGTATTTTCAAGGTATATTCTCTAAATTAAAAATCAAAAATAAATTTTAGTTGAAAAAACTAGTTAAACAATAAAATGAGAGGAAACAGTATATTTGTTAAAAAAAAGAAAAAGGTCCACACTCCCCATCTATAATATGCAAATCTTTCTTGTCTTATCTTTCCCATCCTTTTCAATCAATTAATTCAAGAAAATGACCCCAAATTTTCTTGAGCATTTTCAAACTTCAACTTTGAATCTATGTTAAAACCAGTCAACCCAACAAAATAGTTCGCCATCCCATGACTTTTCCATGTTCAAAACCATTACCCAATCAATTTCACCCTTTACAACGAACACCAATCAAATTATCCACACACATTAAAAATGAACTCCGCTCAAATATGGCGCCAAAATGGCCCTACATGTCAATTGTCACACACCCTATCCTTTCCCTTACGAAATATGATTACTCAATTAGATGAGCTATAAATAAGATTCTTTAATGAACTAACTAACTACGACTTTTAATATTTTTTTCTTACTTTTTAAAAAAAATTATATTATCGAATAAGAAGTAGAATTCGAAATCAAGACGTAACAACGGGGGTGAAAGGTCGCTCTGACAACTTAAACCGTCTCTTTGTTCCAACTTCTGATATTTCTTTCTTGCTTATACATCCAAAATAAATCGGAAAATCAAGAACGACCCTTATCTACCCATTCCCATATTTCATCTTTATCTCGTCAAATCTGTCATCTTTTTAAAAAAGCGTGCCGGGTTTTTACATATTTATAATATTTTATTATATTAAATATACATAGAATATTTACAATCATATTCTTGATCCAAAAACTGGAAAAGTAATAAAGATTGGAACTTTATAAACTTTAAAAGTTTGAATCTCTATCTGGATCTTCAAGAATCTCTGTAATAAGAAATTTTTGTGGGGTGTTATAGAATCTTTTGTTGTTTGTGAAAGATAAGTTTTAATGGAGTCAACAGCGGGTGAGCGGCGGCTAAGTGCAGTTCAAGGCCATCTGGTTCCGGCAACCAACAATTTGTGTTTACAGATCCAAAGGAATCATACAGCTGGTGAATTTTATAAGGGTAAGCGGTTTTTGATTGGTCGGTTGCAGAGGACTTTTTTTGCCTGCCTGTTATGTGTATGGTTTCGTGAAGGTTTGTTTTGAATTTTGGATGGGACCATTGTTTGTTGTAGTATTGGTTCAGTTAATGGGAGATGAATGATGTTTGTAGACTTTCACTGGTCTTAACTGGTTTTGAGGCTTGGGGTACTCTGTAATGTTACCGTTATATTTATGGAAGATTTGGAAATTAGTAGCTAATCAAGGATTTACGTTAGCACAATGAAAATTGTTTGGCTCTTTTTATATATTACTTTGAAGTGTGAAAAAGATAATAAGTGCGTTTCTGATGGTGGGAGAAAAAGGGCTGCTGAATATTGGTTGTCTTTATTCAACAAATCGTTTTTTTTTTTAAAAGTAATAAATTTTAATTGGTTCCAATTTCTATAAATGTTCAAAATCTCAAAATAATGGGAAATGCAACTCTTGTGATAATTATGGAAGTCAAGAGTAATAGGAATCAGAAGGATCGCTAGATTGACTTCAGAGGCATTATTTTCTCCTGCGATTTCTTTTTATAATATCTTTGTAAGAGTGCTGATCCCTGAATGTTTAAAACAATAATAGTATAGACCAATTCAAGGGAGCTTGAACTAATGATAATGCGTCTCATTTGTAATTCAATGTGCAGTAGCTCAAATAATATTCTTTAGGTAGAGAAGGATGGCATTTCCTTGTTTGATTATAAAAGCTTGTTCTCTTCTAAACGGCAATATTGTGCATTTTCTATTTATCTTTACTTTTTCTTTCTTTACAATTTGATTTGATGCTTTGTTAGAATGAACCTTCAGAGCAGATGACTTGAAGCTTGCCTTTTGTTAATTAAAAGTTGGTTTTTTATGTTGTGATTCAACTCTTTGATTTAAATATGGCTCTTTTTCTTTCTTTCTTGTACCCATTGTAAGTGCAATCATGCATCTTTGTGAATCTTCTAGCAACTCCTCCCTCCCCTCCCCCCAAAAAAAAAGAAGAAGATAAAAGTGTCTGAAGAAAATGGTATCTGAAAATTTTGGATTAGAATTGATGTAAAGAAAAGCTGTCATATCTGAAAGCCCTTTCAGAAGGCAGAGTGCAGTCGAGTCAAGATTGTTTAGTAATTTGTCTTGGGCTTTATATCCAGACCATTCATTAACGTTTATGTTTTGTTCTCTAAGGGAGTTTGATCTTCTATCATTTCATTTGTCCTGTGTCATTTTTGGTCAACAATGCTTAATAATTTGTGCACCTGAAAATTCCGGTTCAATGTAGTCTCCTTGGAAGTGCCTACTTGAGAATTTTATCATTTGCATATACTTTGGGTAGAATTTTTAAACCAGCCCAGTCATCTAACTGTCTGATAATACTGATCCCTGTTTCAACTGTCAGAGTGTGATCATGAGGTTTATCAGTCAATGGCATCTTGTTGTCAGGATAATTGAAGTGAATGAGATCCTTTTAGTCAGGGTCGTATGAGTTTCAGTTGGTAACAGAGAACTTATCCAGTATCAGTTTCTATGTTTTGTTGTTTTTAAGAGCTATTAAGAATATATAAATTAGTATTCCTCTTGTAGAACATGAAAGTCTGCAGAATTTGAGTAGAGGAATTAATAGTTTGGTAAAACTCCAATTAGTTATTGTTCTTCCGGTAGGATTACCATCCAAATTAGTATATGAATCTCAAGCATTTTAAAATCGAGCATTTGAAATTTTTATTGTAGCTAATGCACACAGATTAATATCTATAGTTGGGCAGAACAAAACATTGGCATACTGGTTGCAGGAGTCAAAGGATGGGCAACTTTTTCTAGGATAGTTTTTAGAAAAGTGCACAAGGTTTTTTCACTAATCTTTGACCTGTGAAGTTCTCTGCTCTTGTAGAAATTGAAATATTTGTTGATGTTTCAGCCCCATTATTCTTTCCTCCTCAACTTTATCTTTTATTCTAACTAATACTGAAGTTTTGATCAGGTGAAGGCTACAGTGTAGTCCTTCCAGAAAAATTGCAAACAGGGAAATGGAATGTGTACAGGTCTCTTATCTTTCCATTTCTATCCTGATATGCTTAAGTTTTATCGTCTATTTACTTGCTGACTTGTGATTGTGGCAGATCTGCACATTCTCCACTGAAGCTGTTTAACAGATTCCCAGATCATCCTGAAATTGGCACATTGCACGATAACTTTGTGTATGAGTGTATTTTTTCTTCTCCATGCAATCTTCTGATCCAGTCTTCACCTCATTTTGAGCCATTATATTGTACCTGTGTCAACCATACTTTCTATGAGAACTTTCCCTTGTTTAATTCTTTTTAACCACACTCTTTATCTTTTGTCTGTTCAGACATGCATCTGAAGCATTTCAAGACTACAAGTACTTGGGTACTCGCATTCGTGTTGATGGGACTGTTGGAGAGTAAGTTGGCATTTGATCTGACAGTTTTTTGTCATCTTTACTCAAACATCACAATTATATGATTCTGATATTTTTAAATTTCTGAAGATACAAATGGATGACTTATGGTGAAGCAGCCACTGCTCGATTGGCAATAGGTTCTGGGCTTCGCTATCATGGGTTAGAATCAGTGAGTGAGACATTTTTAAACATAGATTGTCCCAAGGGACCTATTTCCTTTTACTTTATTTCTCAGATTCTGTTCTCTCTAAGTGTGCTTATTATAAACTTGTGTTTTTTTTCCCCTTTTCAAATTACAAAAAAAAAAAAAAAAACAAAAGAAGGCAAAATCCAGTTTTTGAAAAAGAAACTGAAAAATATCTAAAAGTTCTTTTAAAAAAATAAATTATTTTTTAACTGCTTTTGTATCTTTAAGTTTAGCAAGGTTTGTCAAAGTGTTTATCATATATCACTTCAGTAACTGTGTACAAATTTCATGAACAGGGATCCACGGTTGGACTCTATTTCATAAATAGACCTGAATGGCTGGTTGTGGACCATGCTTGCTCAGCATATTCATATATTTCAGTGCCTTTGTACGACACTCTTGGTGGGCAGTTGTTTATTCAGATAAATCTCCTTTGTCCAACAAGTTCGGTTGAATTGAAATTTTTTTGTTTTATCTTCAGGACCTGATGCTGTTAAGTTCATCGTCAATCATGCTGATATACAGGCTATCTTTTGTGTGCCAAGTACCCTGAACACTGTGAGTCCCCCTCCCCACAAATAAAGAATTGTTTTTCAATTCTTTTCATATGCTTATAAGCACTAGCTTAATAAAAGACAAGATTTTGAGTTTTAGACAAATTACTAGCCTTCAAAGACCACATCAAGCAGTTTGTTTCTTTGAAAGTTATTATCAGGGCTTCATTTTAGCAATTTTATTTTAACTATGCCCTTTTTCTTGTTATTTGTTTTTGACTTCTGGTTTAGATTCTATATTGAAATCTAAAAGCATGTTTCGAATTTCTCATGTATCTGATACTTCTCTCCTATTACTGGCAGTTGTTGAGCTTCTTATCAGATATTCCATCTGTACGTGTAATAGTGGTATGTTCTAAAACTTACTGTCAAATGCTTGTTAGAGTTCCATTACATATATTGCAACATCATATTTTTTTCTAATTTATATTCATCTTAATCATAGGTGGTGGGAGGGGTAGATGAACACCTCCCTTCTCTTCCTTCAACTTCCAGAGTTAAGGTTATCTCATACATGAAACTACTACATCAGGTATTTTGAATTTCTGTTGGAATTGGTTGATCATACATCTGTGGAGTATTTTCCTTTTCATTTTTCAGTATTCACATTTTCTCTTTCCGCAGTTGAATCCTTCAAGTAACTGGTCAGAAAGTTGGTGGCTTATGTGTGTGCCTCTGTTTGGGAGGGGTGTGTGTATTTTCTTTATTTAAGTCTTAAAATCTAAATGAATTCTTTGTGAGCATTGTTGGTTGGGGATACTTTACTCATCACAAAGAAAGTTGCCAGCATGTTATGCATTCAGTTTTGGGCTTAGAGGAACTTAATAAAATTTGAAGCTTCAATACTTAACACTACTAAGAAAAGACAAGGTTGTGAGTTCAAAACATATTAATAGCTTTCTCTTTGCAATGACAGAATCCTTGTTTACCTGTTGAGTTTCCTGTAGTACCTTGTTGCAAGATTAAGCTATATTTTGTTGCAATATCTGATTAAGTTTTTATTGACTCTTGCCTACTGTAAAAGTTGTAAAGCATATATTCAGGTAGTGTTTGGTTCAAAAGTGGAGAGGGGAGGGGAGGGATTTTAATGGAGGGGGGGGGGGGACAGGGAGGGAAAACACAGAAAAATGCGTCTATATTTTCCTACACGGAGGAAGTTAGCAAATGATTCACAAATTTGTTTTGCTTAGGGACGTAGTAATATTCAACCTTTTTGCCCTCCCAAACCCGAAGACATTGCAACTATATGCTATACAAGTGGAACTACTGGAACACCGAAGGTATCACTTATATGCATCAAATTTCATATTCATTTTCAGCATCTGAAGAATTTTTCTTGCAGTCCATTGTGCAACTGATGTTTTATATATTTATGTTTTGTCTTAATTTGTCATGAAAAGGGTGTTGTGTTAACACATGCGAATCTGATATCAAATGTTGCGGGTATGACTGCTAGGGTCAAGTTTTACTCTTCAGACGTGTGAGTTTTTTTGTTTAAAGTATTTATTAATCAAAATTTCTGTTTTTGTATCTCATTGGAACATATTAAGCCTCATTTGATTTCTACAGCTACACATCTTACCTTCCCCTGGCACACATTTATGAACGAGCCAATCAAATAATGTCAGTGTATTATGGTGTTGCTGTTGGCTTCTACCAAGGGGTATGTCTGCATCAGTTTATTCTCTTTCATACTTTAATTATCTCAGAGACTTTGATTCATTAAATTATTATTATTTCTATAATGTGCATTCTCTAATTAACATAGAATGTCCAATAATAAATGGGATTTTCTTCTTTGCAGCTTTGTCTTTCTATTATTGCTCTAATCATTGTACACATTCCATTGTAAATTATGCTTTCTCTAACAGGATCACATTATTCTGTAGGACAACCTGAAATTAATGGACGATTTGGCAGCTTTGAGACCAACAATATTTTGCAGTGTCCCTCGTCTGTACAACAGAATATATGCGGGGTATAACTGGCGCAAAGTGACATCTAAATAGTTATTAAATCTCTTCTCTAGTGCTCATTTTCCTCTAATTCGTGCTTGCTAGGATTACAAATGCTGTAAAAACCTCCAGCACTCTAAAGCAGAGATTATTCAATGCTGCTTACAACTCTAAGAAGCAGGCAATTATGAATGGTGGGTCTGATATCATCTTGAATCAAGACTTTTGCCTGTTGTTATGACTAACCCCCTTTTTTCTTTCATTTTGTGTTTCCTCTTCTTCCATCTTGGGGGGGAGGGGCGGGGGCTTTTCTTCTTCTTTGATATACCATTATGTTTGTAAATTTAAGGCATTTACTGAGCTGCACTGATGTTATCCTACATGTTATAATATCACTAGATAATTATATATGATGCATTATGTGTCCCAGACATATTACTGCCGTAATCTTCATTCTTCTCTATGGTCTTTGTTGTTGGCTTGCTTTTATAATGAGTCATTGACCTGAAAGATAGGTTGGTGAGTTTTGGGATTAGTTTAGTCAAAATGGGAATATGGCCAGCCTGTGAGCTGGCTGGATGAGGAGGTAATGCAGAATCAAAATATAAAAATTTCCAGTTTCTCCTCTGTTTTCTCTGTTCATAGTTGCTGCGGTTCTCTCTCTAAGATGTGTTCTTTTTCCTTTTATTATCTTACTGCACTTTATGTGCAATAAGATGGTCACGAACATCAAATGCTTCATGCCCATTAATTTTCTTTTCACTGTTACTTCATCTGTGCCCTCAATAGGCTTACATTTTCTTTTGAACTTTTCAGGTAGTAAACCATCACCAATGTGGGATAGGTTGGTATTTAATAAAATAAAGCAGAAACTTGGAGGCCGAGTGCGTTTCATGAGTTCAGGTGCTTCACCATTATCTCCTGATGTCATGGATTTCCTGAGGGTGTAAGTACACATTTTTCTTTAATTGAAAAAGGCAGCATTATGATTATTTTACAGTCTGCTTGTCTATGTATGAGTGTTTCTATGACATCCATCTATACTAACAGATGTTTTGGCTGTCAAGTCCTGGAAGGGTATGGCATGACTGAGACCTCTTGTGTTATAAGCTCTATGGATGACGGTGATATCACAACTGGTCATGTTGGTTCTCCGAGTCCTGCATGTGGTAAGATTTTGTTTATAGGTGCTACTGAACTTTGAAAATTATTTTTGTGAAATATCTTTTCCTAAATTAGGAAAAAGAGTGAATATTTGGTTATATGCTCAGTCTAAGTTTAATCTTATAGACAAACTCAGTTTGTGGAATCTTTACCTGGAGCATGCTTCATATGATTTCCATATGTATCCAAGAACTTCCTTAAATATTATAGTGATTATGCAGTCAATCATCCAACTATTCTTATCGAAAGAGATCTTTGTGCTGACTGTGTATATAAGATTAATCTATGGTAAATCAATAACTCCTACTACTCATGATACACTTGCAAGAGATACTATCCAGGAAAGAAATACTTTTTTAGCTATAGTAGTAGCTTTGATGGAAATTAGTTTACATCTTGAGTCCTCACCAGGAGCCAGTCTTATTCAAAGGTGCAGTCGTTGCACATCACAATTAATTTATGCAAGAGGGTTGGTAGGATGAGTTTTTGTAATTATATTTTTGAAATTGATGTACTAAATTTATTTTAATTCTGTTCAGAAATAAAGCTTGTGGACGTTCCTGAAATGAATTATACTTCTGAGGATCAGCCTTATCCACGTGGAGAGATCTGTGTCCGGGGTCCCATTATTTTCCAGGGCTATTACAAAGATGAACAGCAGACGTAGATACCTTATGTGCACCAAACTTTTTCATGATTGAGAATAAATTCTGTCTGCAAGCTAGCTGACTTATTGACTTGAACAGGAGGGAGGTCATTGATGATGAGGCTTGGCTGCATACAGGTGACATAGGACTGTGGTTACCTGGAGGGAGGCTTAAGATAATAGATAGGTAATTTTTATTTTGATTTTATATGATGCTTTTTGGCAGATTGTGGTCCAGTCTATCACAATTACATATTTAATAACAAACTGAAAAGATAAAGTTGTTGCTGTAAGTTGTACTTAGTTGGATGGTTTTACGGTAACAAAACTGGGAGGTTTTCTGAGATGAATGCTCAGCTATGTCAATCATAGTGTCTGCTCTTGAGACTACATTTATACACTGCTTGTGAGTTTTAATTTTGTTTCCATACTGTTGACAGGAAAAAGAATATATTTAAGTTGGCACAAGGTGAGTACATAGCACCAGAAAAGATTGAGAATGTCTATGCCAAGTGCAGATTTATTGCACAGTGCTTCATATATGGTAAGATATGATTTTATAGTGTTAAAATCATGAAATCATGATCATGGTACTGACTGAGCTATTCAACTTGCATAGGTGATAGCTTCAATTCAACTTTAGTAGCTGTAGTAGCTGTGGACCCAGATGTATTGATGGAATGGGCAGCATCTGAAGGCATAACGGTAGTTCTTGGGCAACCCTGTATTTCAACATAACAATTTCATGTATAGAATCTTGGCAGTCACATAACTATTTCAGGGGATTAAATTAATTTTTATATAGTTCTCGAAGAATCTTAGTGAATTACACCATTTTATTTTTCTAAGAATTTGCATCAGCTTCATAGATTCTCTTACTAGTCAAAATAATAAGCACAAAGATAAAATATGCAAATAACATATTCAAGCAAACTTTTATATTGAGTCAATTGTCTGTGCTTTGCTGTCTGTCAATAGCTGTGGTATATCAATAGACTATTTAGGTTATATCAAAGGATTAACTTAAAATCATGTGGTTCAGTATGAAGATCTGTCCCAGCTATGTAATGATCCCCGATCAAAGGCTGCTGTTCTATCCGAAATGGATGCCGCAGGAAGAGAAGCTCAGGTAATTGTTATAAACAGTGGCATTTTCTTCCTTCTCCCCGAGCCTTTAGCAACTAGCGCTTAAGAATGTTCATATTTCAATGCTTTTCAAGGAGAACCTGCAATAGTTTTCTCATCTTATCATTTAAATCTTACTACTTCTCACAGTTAAGAGGTTTTGAATTTGCAAAAGCTGTCACCTTGGTTCCTGAGCCCTTTACTCTTGAAAATGGCCTTCTCACTCCAACATTCAAGGTAACTTCCTCCTGACATTTCAGTTTCCTAACATGATTGTTTTTCTTTTCTTTTAACTTAAAGATAAAGAGAAAAAGATGGTATGCATTGTAACAAAAATTTACTCCCATGCAAGCATTACTGCCTTATCTACTCTATTTGTAAATTATCAGATTAAGAGGCCTCAAGCTAAGGAATATTTTGCTAAGGCAATATCGGATATGTACGCAAGCCTCTCAACTTCTGATCCAACACCACAAAGCAGATTATGAGGGATGAAGAAGTTCCATTGCCAACTGATTCTTCTCTTATCTTCCAAATCAGCCAAAGAAAGCCAATTGTTGTAATTTGGGTGGTAGAGCATTTTTAGTTGAGCTCTAATTTGTTGGTTGAGAAGGGGGGGGGGGGTGGAGATCAATTAAATTACACTTTTTTCTGTCTGGTTCAAATTTCCACCTGCAGAATAAAGAAGCAAAGCATCAATCCGTAGCTGGTTTAGCTTCTACATTGTTAACATCATATCAGAAATAAGTAGTTGTACATTATGCTTATATAGAAATACCATTGATATTTTACCTTTATTTATGAGTATTTATCTAGCAGCAAAAGTTCCCCAGTAACAAAAGTCTTGAAATAAGCTCTTGGAACTGAGAGATTGATCCTATCCATCTATATGAACTGCTATAAAGGAATTTTGGTTGGAGGACTATCTACAAAGGACTCGAATTTGTGAAGATTCAATTGCTCGGTTAATGTGGAGGTCCAAACACAATTGCCAAACTCTAGTCAGAAACTTTAATTTCATGGAGGAAGATCTTTGGACCCAGGATAAATTCTATTTCATATATTAACAGAAAGGGGGAATTAGACAAGTCATATGTTTGTAAAGCATATTAAGGGATGACAACTTGAGTAAAACTGGATACCCGCCCTGTGGGAATAGGGATTACTCAGTTTAAGTGAGGACGGGAGGCTGATGGGTATAACATTTCTTTGGTACCAATTTTTTTTTACATATATTTTTTAATATTTATAAATATATGTACATATAATCTTACTATAATTTATTCACACTTATATAGTTGTTTATATTTATATTTTATTACTTATTCATCATCAACTATACATGAATATATATAGACATAGATATATGTTCATCTCAGTGTGAATATACGTTATATTATTAAGAATGTAAATTAAAATGTGTTATATTATTAATTAAGTATATGTTTTTTAAAAAAAACTATGTAAGTATGTGTTATATTATTAACTATGTATATTAAAATGAATTTATATTATTTTTATATTTATTAATTTTTGTCCTCGATTTAATTTCTAAACTTTTGTCCATTACATATTAGTTAATAATATTCATAGTTACATAGTTAATAATAAAATTAATAGTTACCTATTTAATAATATGATTCATAGTTAAATAGTTAATAATATAAACTCATTTTATAATTAATAATTAATTCATAGTTACCTAGTTACTAATATAATTCATTTTAATTTACATAGTTCATAATATAATTCATAATGACATTGAAAAATCTAAGATGGGCTGAATTAGGTTTTTATTTGATTTTTTAACATAATTCAATAAAATACATCTTTGACAACAAATGTTAAACACTTTGAGTACTAGTTGTGTAAGTTAAAATGTGTTCAAATAAAATGTAGAAAATAGAACAATTAACACAATGATTTATAGCGGTTCGATTTATCCAACAAAACCTAATTCACTATCTTAACTTACTTACTTAAGGATTTTACTAAATTCCTTCACTAATCAAATGAGATTATAAAAGATGTTCATCCAATTTATTTTAGGATTTTACAAATAAACTCTCAACCTTTGAGTTTTACAACAAAATTTTGATTATACAATAATTTCACCGCTCTTTTTAGTGAAGTTCACACAATAAAATTCAATTCAAGGTTCATCTAAAGGTTTTATAAACAAACTTTGAATACAAAACAACTTACACAAGGCTCACTCTAACATTTAGTATTTTATATTAATTGCAACCTTGATATAATTACAATCAATAATAAGAGATAGAAAATTTTATAGATATCACCTTAATGTGAAAATATATCAATTTGAAACGCAATCACCTCCTTGAGTGATGACTTACCAATATTGTTCAAAATTCATATAAAAACTCTTCTTGAATGATTTTAGCAAGGCTTAAAAAGATTTTGAAATATTTATAAATAAAGTAGGATCAAGTTATACAATATTTTTAAGTTTTGGTATTTATTGGGATGATCCAAAGAGTAACTTAGTATTTTCAGTCTTTTATCATTATGACCGGCCTCTCTTAATAAAATGTTTCATTTTTCCCTTTAAAATAAGCATACTTGTGAGAGAAAAAAAATTTACATGTAATCTTTAAAATTGTGAAATATTATCTTAATTTAATACTATTATCAATTGATTATGTATACATAATATCATTGAAGTTACAATCTTTTCTTGAAGAGAAGTTAAATAAAATTCAATGAAGTTAATTAGACAAGATACTAATAATTTTTAGATAAATTAGAAAAATGTTGATATATAATAAAAATTTAAAGAATGATAATCTTCCCTTTCCCTCTATGTTTTTGGCTTTCTTCTGTCCCTCTTCACAGCTCCTGTACTGAAAGCTGCTCTGCGAACCCTAACGATTCCGAGGTATGTACACTGATTTGTTCTTGTTTTTACTGCATTCGGCCCTCACACATCTGAGGTCCGCCGGTGTAGGGCCTTTTCCCTTGGTTGTGAAGGAATTGTTCTTGGAGTCCTTCTCCCGCAGCTGATGTCTGAAGAGAAGGTTTAAAAGAATTTATTCAGATTGGAAGATTTTGAACCGAAATTAGGTGGGGCTTGAAAATGAGCTGAAATTTTTTGTTAAAATATAATATATATTGTGCACGCCACATATGAAATTTTCTTAAAAGGAAAGGATTTGGGAATTGATTTCTGTCTGAGAATTTTTCTCGTTAATTTTCAAGTTAACATAAAAATGGTGGTTGAATATTTGATTTTCTAGTTCGTTTATTTCGAAAGTTTGGACCTTTGAAAAGTGAGAATATTATGTAGTCTTTGATAGGTTCTGAAATTCTGCTGTAGATTAATACGCATGAGGCGTTTGCGTGATTCTTCTATGTCTGGCTAGAATTATGATTTTTTTCTATTAGTTTTTGCTAAAAGATTAGGGAAGAATTAATAGAAAAGTTGCGATGTTGAATGCTAGGGGTGGTAAGCCATTCAATTTCTCTGCCACCTCTTTGATTGTGCTTGCTGGCGTCTCAATGAAATTAGCTTGAATTGCACAAGTCTTGCCGAGTGTTTTTGCAAATGAGATTCTGTTGAAAACATTGGTTTGTTTAATACTCCTAATGCTTGATAGATGCAGATTATTGCTTATGATACAGACATTTCGTTTTTTGTTTTATAATAGATAATTTGGAGTTGTTGACAGTGAATGAGTAGCAGCATATGATACCAGCAATTGAATCTATGAAGAAATTATCATTTGATCACTGTATTAGTGATGGAGATTTGATTATTGTTTACGAGAGACATGATAACATGAAGGCTGTGAAAGTTTGTGAGAATGGGGTTCTCCAGAACCGTTTTGGGGTATTTAAGCATTCAGACTGGATAGGCAAACCCTTTGGGTCCAAAGTTTTCAGCAATAAGGGTGGATTTGTATACTTGTTGGCTCCAACTCCAGAGCTATGGACACTAGTTTTAAGCCACAGAACCCAGATCCTTTACATTGCTGATATTAGCTTTGTGATTATGTATTTGGAAATTGTACCAGGTTGCTTGGTTTTTGAGTCTGGTACCGGCAGTGGATCTTTAACTACCTCACTTGCTAGAGCTGTAGCACCCTCTGGCCATGTCTACACATTTGATTTTCATGAACAAAGGGCTGCGTCGGCTAGGTAAGGATAAGTTAGTTGCATGTATGAAATTTTATAATTATAAATTCTTTTGGGTGTCATGCATTCTGTTTTCTAATTAGATATTTGTTGTTTTGTATTTTTTACACTTCACTATCAAAGAATTTGCTCAACTTGGAGGATTGGATTTGAATTAATTTCTATGACAAAGTTGGGATGTTTCTTGCCTAAAAAAAAAAAAGTTGGCACGTTTCTTGTGTTTGTGAGCTATCTATTTCACTTTGAACACTCAGTTTAAGGATTTTGCTGTTGAGCTAATTTAGTGGTGAAATACATTGCTTACTTCATGTCCAGAAGATTGTGCTGTTTTGCAAAATCTTACATTGGCTTGCACAATCTTGGAACAGGGAAGATTTTGAGAAGACAGGGTTGAGTAGTCTAGTCACTGTGGGAGTGAGAGATATTCAAGGTGAAGGGTTTCCTGATGAATTTTTTGGACTTGCTGATTCTGTCTTTCTTGATCTACCTCAACCGTGGCTTGCCATTCCTTCTGCTGGGAAAATCCTGAAACAAGATGGGGTCTTGTGCTCCTTCTCACCATGCATTGAACAAGTACAACGATCATGTGAAGCACTAAAACCATGTTTTACTGGTACAGTCGCTGGCTGTTTGGCTAGTTATACTCCCATTTTTTTCTTTTTCTTTTTTTGTTCCCTCTATCCTCAATAAACTTGTTACGAAACATACTTTCGCATCCTTCAAAAAGTACAAAAATTCATGGGATTCTCAAAATATCATTAATAAATCTTCTTAATATGATTAATTTTCTCCTCTTTCTTAAAAAGTAAAAAATATAAAAAATGGTAGTAGACACTATAGTTACACAGTCTAGATACTTGTATTGTGCGTTAGAAATGATAAATAGAATCTTTTGATAATCAATTATAAAAAATAAAATAGGATAAAAGGTAATAAATGCTATTTAATTTTATAATGTGACCGGTTTTAAAAAAGTTTAAAAAATATCGACAAGTAAAAATGGAGGGAGTATTAATTTTAAATAACTGTCTTTGTTAGTTGTTTGCCCCCGTTATACATCTATGGCTAATAATCTTCCTCTGGCTTTGGGCAGATATAAGAACATTTGAAGTACTTCTCCGGTCATATGACGTTCGAGAAGAAAGGTTGGAGAACTGGCAATATCATGGAGGTACCTCTCTTGGTTCTCGCAAGAAGAGGAAACATTCCATTGGAGGAAGCAATGAACAGGAGGGGTCTATTTCTCCCATGGCCATGGCAAAGCCTTCTAGCGATGGGAGAGGTCACACTGGCTATTTGACATTTGCTAGACTCAAATGTCTCATGTGACAGGGGTAGTATTCCCTGTGTAATCACTCCTTTTGGAGAATGATATTTTTCTTAAAACGGATGAATCATTATCTAGCCAAAAAGAAGAAAAAAACTTTTTTTACACATTCTTGAAAAAGATTTTCAGTAAGTCATTGCTTATTGTTTGATAGTTAGTTGTACCTTCTGCTGTTGGAGACACCAATAAACTCTAAAGCAATCACAATATGGGTGCGAAGCTGCTTAAAATAAGCAGCTTTGTAATATAGAAGACTGACCAGACCTAGGGAGACTCCCAAGCAAAAGCATATATGCAGTCAGTGATATATTACATCCAACTTTTATTGCCTTCTCATAAATCATTAAAGCAGCATGATCAGAAAATATGGAACTAAATAATGGTAATTCATTGAGCTTCACCAAAAGAAATCAATGATTTTGAGATGCAGATAAATAGAAAGGATCAACTTTCTGTACAATTTTATGCAGATAAATAGAAAGAATTCTTCTATCAGCGATAATGTTACAAGGTTACAACCTTTTCTATTTTCTATCTGAGACTACCCATTTAGCCATCCACTCTAATACCAAAAGCTACGTTATAACGGTAAAGAAATTAAGGCTTCATAATTGGCCTTGTGTTGTTCCATAGCCACTGCCGAGCAGAACCTTCCAACAAGGGTGATACCTAAGCATAGAAGTCCAATTAGCAATATAAAACATCAAAATGGCTGCAAAGTCAGCTGAAAGCTAGGATGATATATGGTGTGGTAGTCTATAAGCAGAAACATCATCAAGTCTATCTTCTTAGAATTGTTTATAGCCGAAGAAGTGTCTACAAAATGACCTAACCTAACCTTTGCAATCCTTTGAAGTTTGCAGACACACCATAAGTTGCTAAAAATGAGGGGTACTTTCTCAATCTACAGAACCTCCACCAAACTTAAAATGTATAATCAACTCTGCTTCAATGGAATCCCAGTCAAAACTATTACATTATTTATGACATGAACTTTTTACCTTCCATTTTAACCTTTGACAATATTATATGAGAATACTTGAAAAATACACAAACACACAAATAATAATACTGCCTCCGTCTAAAATTGAATTTCTATATTTCCATTTTAGGATGTTTGGAATTTAATGTCTACTTTCTAAACATATTTATCATCTAAACTTCAACTAACAACTTCCTTAATTTGAGAGTTTTACATCCCATTAACTCATAATTAACCACTTTAATAACAAATATAATGTGGTAACTTCCTTAAGGTTAAGTACTCTCTTTAATTTTTGTATTAAGTTAAATATGGACAATCAATTTCGGATGGAAGGAGTAAATAATAATAATAAGGTGGCAGCTAGCATCTAAAAGACAAAGAGACCGTTAACCTCACCTTCTCCCAAACTTGTCCATGATAATCATTTAGCCAAATGACCTCAGCATCAGAAAGCAAAGATACCTCAATTAACTTCGTCTGCATAAGGAAAAAATTAAAAATTGAATGAGGTCCGCCTATTCATAAGTGAAGAGAACACTCCACAATGAAACCAAGAAACAAAAGCAGGCTGTTAAAATGTCAGACTGATAATTTCTTGTTTTCCCTTCAACAAATAAGAAATAGACCCAATCAATTTGCAATCTACTGCATTCCAAAGCCTATGTTATGAAAAAGGGTTCAGATTGTAAGTTAATGCGATCCTAAGTCAACATACCTGTATTGGAACATATGTTAGCTTTTCAAATCCCAAATATCCAATGCCTCCAAAGCAATTTGGCGTGTTAACCTCTTTCACGTGAAGGAGATTCTGTAGGCAAGAGTATTTCAAACCCAATTTCAAATGAAAATTAATAAGCAATAGAAACGGAATTGGAGTTGGAAAAAAAAGGCATTGGAACTGCAAGGACAAAATAAAGTGCAACTATAAACCAATACATTTTGCAATCCACTGAAATGCAATTAACATAACCTAATCATTACCATATGTAAACCAAAGGAAATAGAATGGGCTTCTGTAAATACTAGTGAGATGGCTGGAACATGTTATAGGTAACGATAGATGTGTAACAGATACAATGTTTGTGTAAAATACCTCAATGCGAATGCCAAATGAGTGGTCCTCATAATAGCCAGGTTCATTACTCACAATCATCCCTTTCAGTAGAGGAGTCTGATTTCCAAATCGGAAGCTAATACTTTGTGGACCTTCATGAACATTTAATGCAGCACCAACACCATGGCCAGTCCCTGAATTACACAAAACTGTAAGCAACTCATGGTAGGGTTTCTTAGTTTGGATCACATTTTAATCAATCCAAAAAAAGTTTGACAACAATGTGAAGACAATTTACCATGCCGATAATCAAGGCCAATCTTCCATAAAGATGATCGAGCAAAAGCATCCAAAACAAAACCAGGGGTATTCTCTGGGAATACTGCCTGATCAAGGAGTATATGACCCTTGAAAACACGAGTATAATTTATTAGTTAAACTAAAAAGTAAATTTCTTTGTGAAATGAAGAAATATTGCACCAAAGATGTAGCCAAATGATGTAACATGGCATTGGCCTTATCATCAGATCTCCAACTTAATCATTTGACTGACGTGTAAGTAGCAAGTTTGTTTCTCCCTATGATGTAGATCATATATAACTGCAATAGTACAGGATCTTCAGACAATCAGAGCTTACATATTCTCTGTTCCTAAAATTATGTAAAGCAGAAATCCTACTCTAGATAGGCAAATAAGTTACTTCAACACTCGAAATTCAATTTATGACATCCAAGACACTCTCAGACATGTTACAGTGACCAAGTGAAGAATTGAAGTGATTAAAGAGTCCTTGCAAATTGGGCTAGCCTTTAAGTTAATTTTCCAGCATGGATTTACAAACAGTACTCTGATACTTAGTAAGAAGATATGTCATGCAAAGAAGATATGTTATGCATAGTGTCGGCATTTTAACAGGCAACATGAAAGTTCCAAACCTCCTTTCACAGTGTATATATAAACAAGTTACAACTTTTAACACAAAGAAACTACAATTTTAACAGAAGCAATATGCGTTGAAGAATTAGAGGAAAGAAAAACAGAAGCAAAAATACTTTGTTCAACCAAATTCAACATAAGTTTTTAAGTAAGCAAATAGTGAAGCTTCTGATAAAGCGGTTATTATACCTGTAGAACTCGGGTATAACATTCTTTCTGTCGTGGAGTGGGTTTGCCAAAATGTACCGTTCGGGTAATGTCAGTTGTT
This sequence comes from Apocynum venetum, assembly GCA_019593545.1. Classification (NCBI taxonomy): domain Eukaryota; kingdom Viridiplantae; phylum Streptophyta; class Magnoliopsida; order Gentianales; family Apocynaceae; genus Apocynum; species Apocynum venetum. The sequence goes on from SRSM01000149.1 coordinate 4,227,385, forward strand.
CCATCAATGTATTGAGCTCCACTATCCAAGAGGAAGAGTTTCTTTGCGTCCAGAATGCTACAGCTTCCCTGTTCAGGTTTATAATGTATGATAGCACCGTTTGCCCCTGAAGCTGTAGTTGCGAATACAAAATTGTCGCCAAATCAAAACATACACTAATAAATTTGGGCAAGGATAGGTTTTCATACAATTTCTCTTCCTAATTGATAATTATAGATCAGTAACACACTAACACTGGCAGAAATTAAAACAATAATTTAAACCTATAATGAACTAATGGAAGCATTCTGCAGAAATACAAACATATGTCGTAAACAAAGCTTGAATATTAATTTTATGTGACCTGATCTAACAAAGTATTGAACTTTCTACAAATATAGAGTTAGTAATATCCATATCATTAGCTTTGTCAGAAGACATTTCCCTCAACTTTCCTAGATTCAACTCCTTTTCTTTTTTACAGGCAATCACAAGCAGAAACAATTCTAGGGTTTGCAAGAAGATAAGAATTAAGAACTTCCACGATGATGATTTCAGACCCAAAAAGGATTTCCATGAAAAAGTGCAATCTGAAAAATCTTATTGGAGCATTTGCAATGTCATTACTTCTTAAGTGAGCATAGTTTCATTGGAGGCAATACAAACATATATAATGCGGGTTAGATTGATTTGAATACCAGAATACATAAAAGGCAGCACATAAAAGGAATTGACGTGGGCATGTAGCTTATGGACCATTTTTACCCCTTTTCTTTTGAGTACAAAGAAGACATCATGCAACATGACATACAAAATTACAAGCCTCGTGATTTTTTTCTTCCTCGAAATTGTAGTCCATATAAAATGTCAAAAATTTCCCTCCTGAGAAAATATATAAGGCAAATCAAGTTTATAGAGTCATGATCTCCTAAAACTTCGATTGACACTTAGTTGTAATGTAGAGTTCCTGTCTCTAAAGAGAAGAAACAACTAGCCAAATGTACAAAGTTCAAGTTTGGCTTCAACCAAAGTGATTTTGTGAAATCAAATTAGTAAAAAGCAGATAATAAAACAACCAGGAGATTCTAGGTTCATCATGATAAGGAAGTTAATGTACCACTTATAGTGTCGAAACTTGTGCCAATAAAACCATCCTGCTTTGAACGAAATTCAAGCAGTTTGTCAGAAACATCTATCTCAGTCAATATAGCCTCATTCTGTATTTCCTCTTCTAGCCATGCCCAAAATTGTGCCAATGCAGCAGCATCTCTACATAGAATCAAACTTTTAGGAAACCAAAATTCTTCAGCCAAATAAACCCTCTAAGAAAGTAACCATTGGTAATTCTGTTTTCATATTCTCAAAGTTACCAGTCTGAGAAATTCAGGAATCTATATCACCTCAAGGAAACTGATTTTACTTTTGCAAACCCACCATGAATACCATGACAAGAAAATAGAATGGTTTTGATGGGCTCTATACAGAAGCCAGTTAAAACTAAGGAATGGTGTAACAAAATAGAGTAAAAAAGCTTGTGATAAAAGCATGGAGATGGGAAAACAAAAGAAACAAGGCAGCGATCAGAAGAAAAGCAGGAAGAGGAAGAAGATGCATTCTATCAAAATGTTTTTCTTGGTTTAGTAAATCATCTCATTGAAGAGAATAGAGAACAGTTGATATTGCTGCAGACCAAGGAAACTGCCAAAACACTTTGGACAGGCCTACGAGTAAACTTCAAACATCAGTCTATTAATTTCATAAACTGAATTTATTTAAGAAGAAAAGAAGTTGAACTCTTCTAGATTAAACGAGGATTAAAAAAAGCAAAGAAGTTTCCTAGTCCTACATCTCCACAAAGAAAAATTCAGAAATGAAGCAAATTAAAGAAGAAAAGGGAGGTGAAAAGCTTTATTGCATAGAAATTCTATTTATTGATATAGATAGATCTCCAATCGCATCCTCCAGGAAAAGACAATGTAAATATCCTGTAAGATTCTTTTGGATCCTGGTATTCAGAGAAGGGTTTTCTTATCCTTGTCATGCATTCTCTTAAACACTCCGACAATGGCTTGTTCTGATAATGTTCCAGATATCTACCTAAGCTTAATGATTTAGCACCTTTCAACAAAACTGGGAGGAGTTGTGAGAAACCAATTTGATGCCTGATCTTTATGCCTTAATATGAGAAAGTCGTCCATTTTTTACAGGTAGTGATTTATATCCTTGAGGCAAAAAGATTCTATTCTTTCATTTCCATAAGCTACTGGAAGATCTAACTACAGTTCCTTAACAATTACCACTGTAGCTGAAAGCTTTAAAGCTTTTAATGTCTTAATTTTAATTAATGACAAACATTGATGAGGACTAATGTCTTGTTTGTATAAGTAATAGAGTTTTTGGATTCATGATTTAATCCATGCAAGAACAAGATTTCAAATCTTCAAGGAAATATACAAGTCAAGACTATCAAGATTTGAAAACAAGTTTTTATTAGATTAAATAGAAACTAGAATTATAGTTTTAAAGTTTAATATATTTTGATATCTCTAGTTTTACCTCTAATTGATTAATGGTTTCTAAAGGTTTCTCTATGAAATTAAAACCTTGTTTCAAAATATTTTTAATATATTAAAATATGTTTTGGTATTTTGAAAACCATGTATCGTGATTTCAAAATTTAAATGGTTCATAAACTCTTGTTGGATTGATACCATAACTTATATGGTTGATTGAAATCATTATTTGTGTTAAAGTATTATTGATAAACAAATGAACATATTTCAGTCGACCTAAAATGGTCCAGGTATTGTTCACAAATTAATTTATCTTGTGGATGCATGTGCTTTCAAATTTGTTTATCTGTCAACTTGTGAACGACCATGCGGTCGACCGCAAGTGAGGTGAAATTGACTGCAAGATGAAAATCATCATTCGAAGGTTGTCCAGTGAGCTTGCAGATGATGTTGTGAACGATGCACCGATCGACTGCAAATTACTAGTGGGTTTCTAACAGCTTTATTTTTTACCGTTAGTAACAAACCTATAAATACCAAAACCTTTAAAAATCTTTCTAAGAACAATTTTTGAGCAAAAACATTATATATCTTGATCCTATAACATCTTAGAAACATTCCAAAACACTTTCTAAACATCAATCTTATTAAAATCATTCAAGAAGGATTTTTACATTCAAAGGTGAATTTTAAGCCATTTTGGCAAGGCATTACTTAGAGAGGTGATTGTATTTCAAATTAATATATCTTCACATTAAGATGATATCTATCAAACTCTTTATATTTATTGTAATTGTATCAAGGTTGCAAGTAGTATAAAATCCTAAGTGTTAGGGTGAGTCTTGTGTAGGATGTTTTGTTTTCAAGGTTTGTTTGTAAAACCTTTGGGTGAACCTAAAATTGAATTGTATTGTTAAAATTCATTAAGGAGAGTGGTGAGATTATTGTATGATCAAGATTATGTTGTAAAACTCAAGAGTTGTAAAACTCAAGTGAATTGAGTGAGTCTCTTTTGTAATCTCATTTATTTGATTACTGAAGGAATTTGGTAAAATCCTTGAGTAGGTAACTCAAGATAGTGGATTAAGTTTTATTAAATAAACTGAAACACTATAAATCTTTATGTTCATTACTTTAATTTTTATATTTTATTTGAACACATTTTACTCACGACTAGCACATCGAGTGTTTGATATTTGTTGTCAAAGAGATATTTTATTGAATTTGGTTAAAAAATCAGTTAAAAAAAAACCTAATTCACCCCCCTCTTAGGTTTTTCAAAGCCATTATTCATAGGACCATGACCCATATATTAACTTTTCTAGAGTCCTAGAATTTGAACTATAGTTTTGGATTGGTTCTATAACCAATTAAAAGAGTGAATATGTAAAGATCTACTGGAAAAAAAAAAAAAGATAAAAAAAGCTCAGAGGTTCATGCCAACTCCTTGAAAAACTCAACAGTTTTCTTTGTAAGTCATATTTTTTCTTCTTTAGAAGAATGATCAAATTCTGTAAGGCAAAAGAAAAGATTGAAAAAAGAAGTTGAGATTCAAGATAGTGACAGTTCCTATTTATTTACAACAAAAAGAAAAAGAAAAGATAAAAAATCTAATATTTCTGTTATGTCTAAAGTCTAAACCTTCCCAAGCTGTCCTAGTTGACTTAAATGCACTATGGGCAATTATATGTAGAGAGTATTGTGAACCACAATAGCATCTATATGTTACTCATGGTATAGTACCAAATTTTGTTCCATATAGTAGCAAAGTTAATAGTGCAGAAATGTGCCTCTTCTTCCCCACACCCCTCCCCCTCACCCTCACCCCTCACCTGCCAATTTTTCAGAGAAAAAGGTGACCTTCAGAAGCAATCTACAGTAGCAGATGTGCTGCTATAGGTTTTCCTTCCATAAAATACAGAAACAGTGAGCTTATCCTAAGCAATTGTGATCTGATGAATACTCCAGAGTGATGCTAAGTTTCATTCTACATCTAAATAGCAAGCAATTATGCAATACTTCTTTTTTTCCAATAAATACGGGCAATGCAAGTTATATATTAAAAGCTCAAGACTCTTGAATAAGTCAAGGAAGCTGTGTAGATAGCAGTCTAAATATTATTTGAAACTTAAATGTAAATAGCAATTAGACATCAGCAATGGAAATCATGCTTAACTGTTTGAAAAGAGGAATGATGTTACCTTAGGTGGGAGTTACGCATTCCTTCCAGCTCAGCATCATTTTTAACAGCCTTTGCCATGGAGATAGGAGAACTCAAATATACTGCTGAAGGTCCTCCAAGTTGACCATCAGAGGTGGATGATTTCCCAGACCCTCCAACAAATTTATCACATGCGCATCTATAAGTGTTTACAATAGCAGCATTGATAGAGGATTTATCAAGCCAAAGCTTAGCACATCGACCTGCCAAACTGGGAAAGAAAAGGATATTATTCAGTATCCAATTCGATTAGTACAAGAGTTTAATTCCACTAGTCCAGTTAGAGGAAGTCTGTATAAAGGAAATGCTCCAAAAGCTGTTTAACATGATGCTTTACCCTCCTTTGTTTTACATCAGTTTTTGTGTTCAGATATTTATAAATGAGTTGAAAATTGTATTCTGGTGATACTCATCCTAATCATACATCCCCTCCAACATTATATATTGAGACCATCAAGCTATAAATTGATAAACATTAAACACAATCAAGCTATCGAGCACATAAATAATAATCACTGCATGATTTCCTAAGCACTGAATTTACTAAATGATAAGCTGAACAAAATTCATTTGGATATTAAAAGAGCTGCATACCATAGATATGGCTGGAATTTATTTTTTTTTTAGTATCGGATATGGACACGACACGACACGTGTACGATAAGCCAATACACGTGTCGAATACAGCAATGTGGAAAAACTAACAAGTTTGGATATAAGAAAGAAATATAATAAATCCACTAGAAGAAGAGTTAATTTGACAAGAACACTTTAAATTGGCTTTTTACTTGAATAATTCTGAAAAGTGCTTTAGAATCTTATATTATTTTGTGTTATCTGTGATTGCCAACATATTACACCATCACATTTTTTAGCCACAGGTTGAGATGATGTGAGTTTTTCTATAAATATATATATATATATATAATATTTATATATTTTTTAATAAATAACTTATTTTGATTGTATCGTGTCATATATTTTCAAAATTTGTCGTATCATCGTATCTATATCGTATTTGATAAGATACCCGTACCTGTATCCATGCAACATAGTAAAAGAGGTCTTTAATCCTATAGCTCACCTTTCTATCTCAGAGAGAACACAATCATATGGACGCAGGTCAATCCCTGCATTCTTCAAGTAATCCCTCACATCTGAAGAAACTTTAGACTCATCAACAAATAACTGCGCTCCATCAAGTTCCACTAATAAGTATCCATACACGACTGGCGAGTGCAGAATATCACTACCTCTCTGAAAGGAAAGCATAATGAAATGATAAAATTTCAAGGGAAAATGTGAGAACCAAAAGCATAACTAGTTTAAGCTTGAAGTTATTTCCTCCTAACAAAGTGCAATCAGAAAGGAATTAGAAGAAATAGAATTCCAGACGCAAAGATGCACATCTTAATTTAATATTTCCATCAAACAAACTAGATAACAGGGCAAATCCTGAAAAAAGGCATCAACTGATTGATTCCATTTCCTCTCCCCGTAAGAGAAAACCAAGAAATAACAAGTAATATAGCCACCATATTGGTATTTCAAGCTTGATGTTCACTCACAACAACCATATTAGTGTTTCAAGTTTTAACATCACTCACAACAAAAATCAATGTTTAAGATCTATGGATGTATTCTTCTGTATAGAATGATGATAACATAAAAATTTTCATTGGAATTCATGATACCAGAACAACAAAGATCACCTTTTGCTTCTTTTTTTTTTCTCCTTTTAATTTAACAAAAGCACAAGCATGTTATCAAGAAATGTACTTAAAAGAAAACAGTGTCATGGTCTCATTGCAGAACATAACCAACCTTAGGATTTAAAATCTTTGACCAAGGTTGTCCAAAACCATCAACAGAAGAGAAAAAAAAAAGTAAGACGAAGAAGACATTATAGGACCATTACAAGGATGATCATTGAAGAAGATCTTTTATACCATTTGTTTCAATGATATGATGTATTGGCTTCCCAAGAAAAATTTCTCACTTCCAAAGCTTTACCAGACTACAAGAAAGATAAGCCTGATTGAACTTTGGATCAAAAAGTTGTTCAGTACATTACCAAGTTCAAGAGCCATGCAATTTCATCAAGCATAGAGATAATAATTGCTGAGCAACCACCATGGGCCAATTCAGATCTAAGAGAAGACAGCTTTGATGACACATCTAGACCAGCGTACTTTAGATCATGAAGTCGGATTGGATTGTTAGGGGGCCTGGGTCTTGATTCTTTCCATATTTCATCCACAAGATTGCAATTGTACAAGTAGACCAACTCATGATTTGTTTTAGAGATAGTCTCCTGAAGTTCTTCTGCAGCATCAGCAGAAAACAAGAACTGATCCCTTCACAACAATGGAAAAATGAAGCATGAGAAAGAAGCAAACTTAATCACATGGAATTCAACTAAAAACTTTGAAAAGATAATCACCACCACCCAAAAAACTATCACAAATAAAATATGACATAAGAAAGACAGAATCATGAATTGCTGTCTATCCCATTTGAAACAAAGAAAAAATAGCACAAAATCTGTTCAGAATCCAGTCTAAAGAGATAGCTATACAAGTAGTAGCATTCATCAAAAAACAAACAAGGAAGATGCTAAGTTATAATCCTTTCTGTTTATTTTTTATTTTTTCTCAAAGACAGGATCAATGTATTAATTAGTCAAAAAAAACTGTAAATCAAGAATTTTACAAAATGGCCATTTCCACAAATTCTCAGGCCACATAGTGGTCGTAGCATATCAATAAATCTAAAACTTGTAGCCTAATGTTCCTAGCTAACAAAAGTGGGGATGACCAAAAAATTGAGAACCATAGAGCTCTCTATTCTATAGTACCACGGTGCATGAATGGCTTGACGAGAAGTGTAACTTCTTGATAGTACTGCCACAAGAAACCACCTTCATTGAGCTAAGAGAACTCTAAACAAGAAAACTATTTACTTGCAAAATAAACTGTTTGATGGGAATAAGGGTGTAAACAAGTCGAGCGGGTCTAAGTCAACCTCAACTCGAGCTCAAAGTTGACCGAGCTCGAGTTGGCTCGTTACATATTTGAGCCAAGATTGAGCCTAAAAATATTTATCTTGGTTTATCGAGGCGCTTGCAAGCCACCTTCATATATTTTTTTAAAAATTTTCTTTTTTTTCAAATTCTAAATTAAAATATTTTAAAAAAACTCAAGCTTGACTCGAAGCCGAGCTCAACTCGAAAGCTAACCTTTTGCTCGAACTCAAGTCAAACTCAAGCATGTTACAAATTAAACGAGTCGAGTTCGAACTTCAATTTTCAAACTCTAGGTCAAGCCATTATAATGTAATCAAGCTTGAGCTCGAGCAGGCCCAAACTCGAGATCAACTCAACTCGATTACACCCCTAGATTGGAAAAGAAGTTTTCCAATTGCAGGGAAGTCTGAAACTTGCACTTTTAGACTTTATAACATCCCCTATCAGGTCATATTAACAATATCCAAGTCCAATACATATCTAACCTAGCTTCAACCTCAGGCCCAATCCACATAACCAGAAGCAACTGAGATCCTATAGTATTGATAATGCATAGCCCTCAAGCTCTGAAGACAACATGAGCAAAAAGAATATTGCAGAAAAAGTTAAATTTCATCTTAAATATGCATTCTATACTTAGCATTTTAAATTTGGCCTTTAACAAGTATTTCATGTCGTATGTGTTAGAATTAACATTACTCACAGGATCAATTCCAATCCTGCAACCAGGAGCCAGCACTCCACTAAGCCACTCATTAACAGTAGGCACTCCCAAATATCCAGCTCTCATTAAAATCCAGCTAGAGCTTAGCTGCTTCTCAGCCTGACCATCACAACAATGCAAATAACATGTCAGTGAGACTGAGCAAGACCAGTCAAACACTAAGCAGTTACATTTTCTAACCTGGAGAAAGTATCGCCCATCTGTCCAAAGAGCTGCTTTGTCTTTCGTGACCACAGCAGTGCCAGCACTACCCGTAAAACCAGATATATAAGCTCTTCTCATATAACACTCCGCAATGAATTCACTCTAGAAACCAAATGGCAAATATACATTCAGAAGCCATTTGTTAGCACCATTCCAAGCAAGTTCTCTCTTCTTTTTTTTCTTTCTAACTTATCTTTTCCTGGCAGCTAAACATAAAAACATTGACAGGTGCACAGATATAATTTCCATATCATCAACAGGGAAAAGTAACAAAATACAGCAAATAAGCCAAAACGAACTCTATATTAATACTTCAAACCAAGAAAATGTGTCTATACTTGATTGTATTACAGAAAAGTACCTGATGGGCGTCTTGTGAAGGGATGATATAAGCATCGATATTTATATTGGGTTTTGCAAATAGCTCCCGGAGTGCCCGCAGCTTCTCATCAGGTTCAGAATCATTATTCCGTTTCTTTCGAAGTTCAGATGAGGATTTAGCCGTTATGTTGCCAGAATTTCGGACGATCAGACGAGGGCAAATTCCCAAGTTCTTGAAAACCTTTCGGCTGCAACTGAATTTGTGGAAAATGGGAAGAGAAACGGAGAAAAAACCCAATTGGCCACCACCGCAGCGAGTGTAGTGAAAGTGAGAAGTGAGAGCTCGCATGGTGGTCGAAAGAGGAAACGCTGCTGCAGCTGTTGAAACTGAGATAAGGGCACTAAGGCGGGTGAAAACATCTTTAACGAGAATTTTCTTGCCCAAATATTTTTTGTTTTTGGCGTAGTAACCAAAGGTCAGACTTTTGAAAAGTTAACAATTTGGTCCCTTCCACGAGAAAATTGCCTTTTTACTTTTTAGTGTGTCCAGCACTTTTTCTTTTTCTCTTTGCTGCTTTTCTCTTCTTCTTCAGATCCAAATTCAACCATATTTTGATATTGTGTAACTCCAGAAATTCATTTCATAAAGAATGGCAATCATAACTGAAGAACCACAGGAACCAAATTCAAGTACCTCAACCAAAAAGGCTCCTAAACCTCAGCCAAGATCAAAAGCAAGCACTCCACCACCGCCGTCAATCACCAACACTAATCCTTTTCACTTCTGGTTTTACTTCACAGTAATAGTATCTTTAATCACTCTTTTCTTCGTTTTACTGCCTTCTTTCTCTCCTCAAGACCCCAAGACTTGGTTCCTTAACCTTCCTGGTAATTTGCGCCAACACTATGCTAAAGGTCGAGTTCTTAAAGTCCAGATCACTCCAAACCTACCGCAAGTTGAAGTTTTTTCCATTCAGGAAGGACCAACAAAGTCTGATAATCAAGTGCTCATAGTACATGGCTTTGGGTGCAGCTCTTTTGCTTTCCAGGGAGTGGTGAAATCTTTAGGCCTTAAAGGGGTTCATGCTATAGCCATCGATTTACCAGGCTCTGGGTTTTCAGATAAGTCCATGGTTGTGGTGGAAGAGAATGTGGGTACTGGTGGGATTTTTGGGAGGTTCTGGGATATTTATTATGAGGTCAAGGAGAAAGGTATATTTTGGGGTTTTGATCAGCTGGTTGAAAAGGGTTATGTGGATTATGAGGAAAATGAAAATGAGATTCGAGTTTCGGAAAGAGAGGTTGTGAAGGCTATTGAATTAGGTCCTGAAGAGATGGGGAGGGTTCTGGCACAAGTGATTGACGGGATGGGTTTGGCACCTGTTGACCTGGTTTTGCATGATTCAGCATTGGGATTAAGTGCCAATTGGATTTATGAGAATTCTGGGTTGGTGAGGAGTGTTATGGTTCTTGATAGTTCACCTAATAAGACAGCATTGCCATTGTGGACATTAGATGTTCCGATAGTTAGGGAAATTATTTTGGGGATTGGTTGTGTGTTTGAGAGGGTTCTGGGAATTTTTTGTTTAAATTCAGTCGGTAAGTTAGAAGCAGAGGCTCATAGAATTCTTTTGAAGGGAAGGGAGGGGAGGAAAGCAGTTGTTGGGATGGGGAATAGGTTAAATTATAGTTTTGATTTGGTTGAATGGGGAGGTTTGGAGATAGTAAAAGGTTTGCCATTGCAAGTGATATGGTCTGATGGTTCTTCCAAAGAATGGAGTGAAGAAGGCAGGCGTGTTGCTAATGCACTTCCTCAGGCTACTTTTGTCACCCATTCAGGTGGGCAGTGGCCTCAGGTGAGTCTCTGTTTTCTCTACTTTAATATGCATGATTTGGAATATTTTGGATTGCAATGGGTCACATTTGATAATAGCTGTGTTTTGAGAATTTCTTGCCTCTAATATGCATGATTTGGAATATTTTGGATCGCAATGAGTAACATTTGGGTATAACAGTGTTTTAAGAATGTTAGTGATACTTGAATGATGTTAACTTGCATTATCTTGTTATAAGGATCAATTTTATTTATTTATTTATTTATTGGTTTTTGGCTTATGTTTATATCTTTCTGCACTCAATGTTGGCTCAATTTCTGGTAAATTTACATCTCTAAGATATGAAACTACTCTAGATATTCATCTGAGCTTTTTATTGCCTTTACACATGACACGGAATTTCTAGGTAGGGGCCAGTTTAAGTCTTAAATAGTTGATATACCAGATAGTGATAATGTCCATTCGAAAATAATTGAAGGTAATGTTAAAAACAGTTCAATAATATTTGGCATGACAATCAGTTAGTTCTCTTGTAGGACAAAGTTGCAAAATTTGTAGACACAATTAGTATATAAATATCAGAATATCTAGTGTGAGGATTCATGAAAACTTTGTCAATGAGGCTCATAAGGAAGGAAGGTTCTCATTTCTTTTCCTATGAAAATAAAAAGAACCATTTATCTTTCTAATGTCCTAATCAAGTAAGCCAACCAATGCATGAGGTAGTGCAAACAATTGGTTTTTCTGAGAACTTCTTTCCTTCTCGGAAGGTAATCTTTGGACACATCTTCATCTGAGGAGGCTTTACCATCCTGCATCTCAGAAATGATGTTAGGACTGGGACGCTCATCCTCAGAATCTGAAAATATCTTGAGAGCAAGGAAGGGAGGGTAGGTGACATGGCAGGGAAGGTTGAAAAACTAAAAGATAAGGGGAAAGTTTTTCATTAGATTACTTTGTCACTGCCAAAATTCTTGTTAATTTGGAGAACTTTTTCTGCATTCTAAATGTGTAAAGGGAAATGCTCATATAATGAGAATGCATTTGGTAAACCTTGTTGATGGTTAAGGAGCAAAGCTTGAAGCAACTTAAATTCTTAAGCAAAAGCTCCTTATTTCGGCCTTCTGTTGAATGTTCCAACCCATGAGAAGTGGGTCCCTTTGGAGGGGGCAGGTACAACTTGATGATATATTTCTATGCAGTTAACAAAATGTTCCTGGCTTGGTGCCTTTATTTTACTTAGGTGCTCAGATACAGCACGGAGTTGACATAACATTCAGCAGGAATAAGTACTATTGTTTGCTTCACTAGTATTGTTTGCATCTTTTTGAAAAGTATCATTGCAAGGCATCCAACTTTGAGGGATGCTAACTTGACATTTATTGTAAGATTATACATCTAGTTAGTATGCGAAATCACTTGTGGTAAGAATAAAAAGATACTACTTCTGTCTCAAAACATAAGTTGTTAGAAGACTTTTTACACAGACAAAAAAAACATTTTTCTTTCTAATTTGCCCTTATTTTATATCTTAGAAATAAGAAAGAGAGAAAAGAGTTTGTTTTGAGAATAATAACATAAAAAAATTTTGCGTTGGAAATAAGAAAGAGGTAAGAGAAGAGATGAAAATAAATAATGGTAATATTGAAAGTCAATTATGAAATATTTATAAAATTCTGTAATAAAACTTATATTTTAGAACAACAAGAAAGTCATACTTATATTTTGGGATGGAGGGAGTATCAATTTAAATACTCAAATTCTAGCTCCTGCTTTTTCATTGTGCATGTCAAATGTGTATCCAAGTTCTGTTTTAACCTTCCTGATATGTCTGATAGTATCCATTTCGACTAACTTGAAGAAATCAGTGAAACAATTAATTCTTTGCACATTGCTGTATGATTTACAAGATAAAAAAAAAAAAAAGCTTATTTTTCCCTTAAACAAGAATGCTAGGGGAGTATCCTACAGCATCGATAAGGAAAGTGTGTGTCTGCGGGATGGGATATTCACAATGGCTTCGTGTTTGATACTTTTATTCAGAAAATGGAAAACAAAAAAAAATCACGTGGATGTTAAAGATGGACTAGTGAATGTATGCTCTTGTCTTCCTTTTCCCAGTTTGAGCTAATCCTTGCCAGACTTTGATCTTGCCATATTCATTTTTCTTATCTGTCTTATTTGTTTTTTGTCTTGACTAAAAAATTCGTTTGGTGATCATAGGAACATAATGCTGAAGAGATAGCTAAAAGCATTCATCAGTTTGTGTTCTCCTTGCCAAAGTCCCGAAGGCAGCCAGAGGAAGAACCAATACCAGAGCATATTCAAATAATGCTTAATGAAGCAAAAAGCAATGACCACCATCACCATGGCCATGGCAGCCATCATGGTCATGACCATCAACATGCTCATGCTGGATATGCAGATGCATATGGACTCGATCACGGGTGGGCCGTTTGATCTTCAGAGAGAGCTCATCCTTTTATGGCTCAAGATAGATCCATTGAGGAGATTTTCCCATCTATGGTTAGTTCATAGAGTTTATCCTTTTAAGCTAACTTGTCTGGTTATTGCAAAACATTCTTTCCTTACACTGCAATCTTATGACCTTGATGTTGAAGAAACGAGGTGGCACACACGATCACACGATAAACCTCAGAAAGAAGGGAAGATAGAAGGGTGGTGAGGCGAAGGCTATAGTAATGTTGATTTCACTTTGTGGTGTTGCTTAATATTAAGATCTCGAGTTCAATACCAGGCTAAAGTTCATCTATTCTCCTATGTCATCTCTATTCTTTTTCTTCCCTCTTCTTCTAAAAATATGATAAAAAAACAAATATCTTAGGATGGCAAATACTAGGTATACATATAGACGGTTCAAGATAGTTCAGTTTGTTTCTCACTGGGGTCTGTGAATTTTGAATTTTTTATAAATAAATTCATGAGGGATTAAATTGGCTGGACATCTGAATAAAAGATCAACTAAAGCTCTGTTTTTATCCCCAAATTCATTAACCTTGCTGGGAAGGTGCTGTGTTGCATGATTCTTATGCTGATTTTGCTGCGCGCCTGCTCCTAACGTCTCTTTCAAAGCTCGGCAACCAGTTCAAACCTCCTCCAATTGTTGGGCGAGCAGCAAAAGTTCTAGTCTATTGAAAATAAAACAATTGCAAAAGATCTAATAAACTCAACCAAACATATCACTAGCTTACAAGAATATTTGCAAGCCTGAACAATAGCAATGCAAGTGAATGAAGGAAAATAAATCTACAAGTTTAAGTGGAAAACCATCCAAGTTGAAGAAGAAAATATGTGGGACCCTTTCGTCCACAACTAAAATCTCCACCATCGATCTAAGTTTCAACTATAATAATTGAAATATATAGTTTTAGATCAACAACATCAAAAGATTCATAGTGAGAAAAGAAAAATCACATAAAATATCCAGCTATATGGCAATCACCACATCCAGATGCATTGAAACTTAATGCATATGTTCATGGCTGAAAACATCCTCAAGTGGAGGTGTGCTCCTTCCCAATTCTCATGGTTGAATCTTGACAACAGGTTCTATCAAATTATGATAACTTGCATTTCCCTTGCACCCTGAAATTAGGGTTGCAAAAGAGCTAAGTCAAGCATGAGCATAGGCCTACTCAAGCTCAAGCTCGAAGGAATTATAATTGTTCCAACTCAATCAAATTTGGAAATCAAAATTTGAGCTCAACTTGTTAAATTTTGGATGGTTCAAACTCAACTTGATGGGTTCGAATAGAAATGGAGCTTTCTAGCTGGAGTTCAATTAAAAACCTCCCAAATGCAATATAATTTTTTTTTTAAAAAAATTGATGTATAAAATGTAATATATAAAGTATAAAAATATAATAAAAAATATAAATATATATACTCGTGAACGACTCGACGAGTCACAAGCTAATCATTTGAGATTCGAGCGCAAATTGATTATTTAACGAATTGAGTCAAGCTTGAATTTAATGTTTGTAGTCCTATCTTTCCCGAAAGTCTTAGGTTTACATGGAACCACTTTTTTTGGCAACATTATGCTCAAATGTGATAGGTTAGAGCTACTTATCCAAAAAAAAAAGAAAAAGAAGAAAGATATGTTAGAGCTCTTTAATGGCATTATAAAAAAAGGAATTTGATCTTCACTCCGGTAGATCATTTCCTTCAAATTATTATCGGTCAACTCGTCAAATTCATCCATTTTGTACTCCGGGTTATCGATCACTTAGCCCATCATCTTGCCAAATATGCTCCAAGAAGCCACACTTTTCATGTTTGGCTTAATCATGCCCGTTGATTAATGTATTACATAATGTTTTTTTTATTACCTTTTGTCCCGATTAAATATATACTTTTGATTTTAAAAATAGTCTCAAATTATTTTTATTATTAATATTAGATTAAATGGAATCACATAAAAGACTAGCATCTAAAATATTAAATTTAATGTGTGTTTTTTAAAAAAAAACAATTTGATTTAAATAGTTTGTCAATGAAAATTTATAACTTATTTTAGAAAAATATACATTTATCTCCATAAATGGAATATTATTTTTAACTCTTTTTCTTAAAACACAATCATTCGTGAGGGTTTTATTTTAACTTTAAAAAATTACAATAACATTGAGAAAAAAATTTAATTTCATTTTGTGATTACTAAAGAAAGTGTGGTAACGACCGAACGGTCAAAAAAGGCACAACCACACCTACCACTAATTTCCTTCCCACCCGTTCCCTACCTCTTCCTCTCTTTTGAACTTGACTTGAGGACGACGATGGTAGGAATAGGATGTTGCTGTGATGATGAAGAGGAGCAGCTGCTGCAACCCCTCATGAATTCATCTCAACCCCAGCAACCTTTATCTTCCAGCTCCACCACACTCGCCATCTCCGGGTGTGGAGAAATGGAGCCGACTCAGACGACGATTTCTCCAATGAATTCTAATTTTTCGGCGTTGTTTTGCCGGGACACTCTCTGGGCTATTCTTGAAAAGCTTCCTTTGAACGACTTGGCACGTGCGGCTTGCGTTTGCAAGATCTGGAACTCTGTGGCCTCCGATAGGGAAATTCAAATTAGGGCTTTTAAATCACCTTGGAAGCTCAAGGATGTTGTTGGGAATCCTACTTCTGGAAGCTTCTGGAGGGATAATAGTATTTCCAAATTTGCTATCTCTCATCGCATCCTCCGTGGTGACACTGTTACTGGCCTGGCTGTTAAGTACTCTGTTCAGGTATACTTCTTGCCTTTCTGTTTTGATTGTAAGAATTGCCTAATTGTTGCTTGTTCTACGTTAGCTCATTTTCTACTTGGGTTTAGCGTTTTAAGTTAGGCAAAGGTCACTGAATGTTAGGATTATGTGGCAAATATTATTCTGCAGTTGCTATGAGGTGGGTCTGCAATGAAGTTATGCTCTTGACTACTGAATGTTGGAATTATGGAAACTTGATGAGACAATACATGGTCTTTGCAGATGGTCTTTTTGAGAAAACTTGTTAGGATATTGATGATTTTATTTAAGAGATAAGAGACTTCTTGATGATTTGCAGTTTGTAGTTGGTGGCCTTAGCTGGGATCTTTAAGCTGTGAAAATTTAAATTGCTTATTGTTGCAAAGATATGCCAAATACCTTCTACACGATTCTCTGTTTGGCAAAAAACTGGAGAGTTTATTGTTTGACAGAGTATTTGAGAGGTAGAATTCACAAGACCTTGCTTTGATTATGAGGAGCATTTTTCATTGTGGGTTAGAGCGACTTACTTTATTAACACCGACAAAGTATAAATGCACATACAAATTCACTCTAGCATTGCCTTGACTTTGAGTTGAGACATTGTCAGTTTATGAAACTTGAAGACTGAACTTTATTTTGGTACATATATAGATTCTCTGAATATCTGCCATGCTTTAAAAAAGAAGCACTTAGGTTTCTCGTATTTGAACCTTTGGAAGTGTTTTGCTGGATGCTTGAAATTTCAAATGGCATATGTGTTTATCATTTGAATACTTAAAAAGAAGAGAACTAGAGAAAGAAGTTGTCATGGTTTTGCTGTTTGGTACTTTCCAGGTTTCCCGCCTTCCCCCTCCCCCTCCCCCTTTTCTTTGGTTCTCTTGAACACATCAGTCCATTTCTGGCTACTTTCTTCATATCTCTTATCTGTACCATTAACTATTAAGCTGGAATGTATCTTGAAACGGGTATAAAGCAAACTTGTTCATTATTTACTAATAATCATTCTATTTGTAGGTCATGGACATAAAACGCTTAAATAATATGATGAGTGACCATGGGATGTATTCGAGAGATAGGCTGTTGATTCCTGTAAACAAACCAGATCTTCTTGTCAATGGTACATGCTACATAGAGTTGGATACCTATGCCAAAAGGGAAGTGGCTGTATTGTATCTCGAAGGTGGCCCTGATGGAAAGTTTAGGAATCTGTTGAGTAGGTTAAACACAGAACGAGGCAAACAAAGGGTAATTGAGTCCTTGAAGAGGAGCATGCATGCTGATGATGGAACTGCACAATACTATTTGTCTATGTCAAATGGTGATCCTCGAGCTGCTTTAACACAATTCTCCCAGGATATAAGATGGGAGAGAGAGGCTGGTTTTGCCTAGTCTGACAACAGTGAATTTTCTCAGTGAGTATTGGGGCTTTGACTGATTTGGAATAAAACCATAGAGAGAAGAATTCAAGATCCTTTAGTTGTGGCTGTCTTCTTGCTCAACTGCCCCATTCTGGAATCAGCTCTTTTCAGGTGATGCTTCTCGTCATGTCTCAACTTCGCTGGTGCACCATTGCAAGAAGCTAGTGCAAATTATTCCTCCTTGGAAGTGATGGTTGAATATAGAGTATGATTATTTTCTATTACGTCTGGTGCCATGCATTTGCAAGGCTACTTATTCTTGTGTAATGGTGTGATTTCCTGAACTACTTACGTTTGAGCAAGTTGCTTACCTGAAATTGTAATTTTCCGGACCCTTATTGTATAGAATGTTCATCTCAAAGAAATGAATCTGGAAATATTCAACCATGTGTAGAACTCCATTGTTGAGGGCACAAATGTGTATAGCTAATTCTATTTCTTCAAGAATGCCAACTTCTAAACTATTTGTCCGCTGTTGCTTTTTGTTCTTTCTTCCAGAAAACATGTTGATCTAATTATAGTTCTATGTTGTATATTTGCTTTGCCCCATGTAAACTATGCATAGCAACTATTGGCAAATAATGTTCTGAATTCAAACAAAGAATTGATTCCAAATTATGTTCTGAATAATGAATCTAACCTATTATGTTTTCCAAAAAGGGGAGACCAAATTAACAATGTGCAATGGACCATAAAAAGAAAAAAACTGAATATTTACTTTTATTTTATTGCAATTTCTCCTCTACTCATACTAAAAAAAATTAAGAGTAAATATTTAACAGTTTAACTTTTGTGAAAAATTCTTAATAAAAAGGAAAAAATTATTAGAACAGGTCAATCCTTCCGTCAAATAATTAAATTAAGGGAAATGTAGAAAAAAGGTCACACATTATAAAGAAACACAAATTTGAGAATAAAGAAAGACAATCGCACAATATAATAATTATACTGTAAAATGAAGAAAAAATACTTTATTGTAAAAGATAATTAAAGAAATTTATTATGTATACTTTGCATTTTTTTATACCCAAAACATAAATAATTACACGCAAAAAGAAAATTATCTAACTCACAAGCATTAATCATCTTTCTTTTGGGACTTTTTTCTTTTATTTCTTCTGTGCGACATCACACAACCACGGGAAGCCTACTTAATAAAATTTGAATAATTGTTTTTATAAAAAAATTAATTATTATTTAAAATTAGATATTTAATAACATAAAATTTGATTAATATGTTAAATTTATTACTTTATTAAAAAATTAATAAAATAAGAGAATGATGTAATAAGTGAATTTTATTTAATTCTAGAAAGTTAAAATAGATGATTGATAATACAAAATAGAAAAATAATGTAAATTCGTAGACCTTGCTTCTAAAATTGAAAAAAGTGAAGTAAATGCAGCTCTTGGGAGTACCATGAGTGGAGAGCGGAGGCTCTATAATGGGGAAAAACATCACAACCACCTTATCCAATATAAAAACAAGCCTCAAAAGAAGGAAAAGCTTCCACAAAATGAGAAAGCTTTGTTAAGAAACTCATTAGATTTTATTTTAGACCACATTAGTGTAATTTGCAAATAATAGGGCTCATCTCGTGATTACGAGAAAATTTAAAGACTTTGATTCCAACTCCCACATTCAAGAGATCATTTTAAATTTTAAATTTTAAATTTGAGTCCAATTCCAATTCCTTGCAAACCTAAGTATAACCATTGAAATGGCAACTCAGAGTAGTAGCAGCGGCGGCGGCGGCGGCGGCAGCAGCGTGAGCATCAACGACGTCATATCTACAGACCTTCTCAACAACATCCTGTCTCGGCTTCCTGCTAAATCATTTGCCTCCGCTGCTTGTGTCAACCGCTCCTGGAATTTTATTTGCTCTCGGATTCTCTCTTCACCAAAGCTTTCATCTGCATTCTCTCTCAATACCTCCCCTGAAGTACGCTACTGCACGATTTTTTTTTAAAATTTTTTTTTATGTTTCTGGATTTTTTTAAAGTATTTCAACTAATTACGGATCGTATATTCTTGCAGGAAGCTGTGAATGAAGTGCTTGAAAAGGTTTTATCGGAGCCCCTTCGCCCTCAGTTCGCCATTGTTCATGCTGGACCTAAATTTTACCCGACAGTTCACCGCCTTGTAAGATAATTTTTTCAATTGTCAATGATTATACATCAGTTTGTAGGTTTTTAATCCAGCCTGCGTAAGATAGAAATAAAATCCTGCTTATTGCATCAAAAGAAAAGACCAGATTATAAATTATAATTCCACAGTATTAATTTCTGGGGTAAATACATAGGAATGGGTAAATTGTTTTTATGATGATAGACGCAATTTCAGTTATGTTATTGTCTGCATCCTGTATAGGAATGTACTTTGACGCAGAAAGTAGTGTATCATTCTTAACTAACTCAGTGCATTTGAGATGGTAGCTTGGTTTGCCCATTGCTATTTGAATGTTTCCTCTTATGCCTTAAAGAAACAAAGAAAAAATGCAGAGGTCTTATCAGTGAAATAGTAAAAATTAATGCACTAATGCTCTTGCAGATTACTGAAAGGTTGGGCTCTGAAATTCCAGTTGTTACATCTGTGACTGAGGGAATAATTGGGAGAGATGCACTGACTGATGAATTCAAAGAGGTGAAGCTCAAACTTCTTTTTGCACACCAAGTGTTTATGGGCCTCTCATTGCCAGGCTTTTGTCATTTTCCATTATTCCTAGGCTTCTTTCGTTTTTTGTATATTATTGAGTGAAAGTGAGAAATAATTTTGTGACCAATAACTACATGCATAGATTATATGGGAAGAGGATGGTGATGAAGAAGATTTCGGTTATTATAGGAATCCTGAAGAAGATTTCAGTGATTATAAGGATCCTGTACTAAATCATGGAATTTTGTTAACTGTGGGTTATTTACCTGGAGTGAAGACCAATCTTATCCCGTTATCATCTCGAGATCAGGTAAATCTAAGAACAATGACATTCTCAATTATCACATGAACATTGAATGTGATTTGTGTATATTTTGTCAAGAAAATCGATTGATTTTCATTTTCCTTTTCCGCTTATGCTTGTGCATAATTAAAATCATTTCAGCAATTTTGATAGTAAGAAATTCTCATCCAAAAAAACTAGGAACTTCAAGACCTCTTGATTGATGAATTTGCCAACGATGTAAGGAAGTACGCATCTTCTGTTTCAGGATCTGCTTCTCCTTCTGCGATTATATTGTTTGCTGTAAGTGTATAACACTTATATGTTTGCCTATAGTTATATTAGTTTATTGATTTTTCCTTTTGATAGGAATGCTTAATTTTTTCATGGTGATTACCTTAAGTTTCCTTTCTTTAACTCTAAGCTTGCACATGCCCACTTAGACGCTCTCTGATTCTCTAGCCATGTTACTCATGGGATTCTTCTTTTTTCAAATTTCATATTAAATGCTCTACATATTAGTTTTTTTCAAAAAGAAAAAAAAACTTCTACATATGAAATATGGACGTGCTTGTATATGTTTGTCGATGGGAATGATCAAGGGGTAATTATTTGTTGTTAAGCATTTAATTGAGTTCATCGTAAGATGTGATCAAGGGGCATATCAAACAAATTTAGGGGTATTTAAGTGATATTTTCTTTAGTGAAGTTGTTATTGTGCTTCAATGGATTGCTTACACGTGAGTTGAATGTATCATAGGATCTCAAGGCTGACATGAAACCTGTTCTTCAGAAGATGGGTGAGTACTGTATTGAAATTTATGATATTTTAAAAGCTAATTGAGTTTTTGCTACATTGCGTTGTTTTAGCTTCAGTAAAGCAGAATAAATTTGATGCAAAAATCTCATAGTCTCTGGTTTTGCAGATTATGCATTTCCTTGTGAGACTATCATTGTGGGTGAAGGTGGCGGTCGATGCTCGTATAGAAGCAATTGGCAAAGGCACACCAGGAGGCAGCGAAACTATATTGTGCCTGCCATTGCCCTCGTGTTTGTGAAGGATAGAAACAAGTCTCCTGGTACTTTATTCTTGCCATAGTTCCCATATAAAAGCTCTTCTGGACTGAAATTGTTTTAAGTATTCTGTTTGCATGTTTCACCTTTCATATTAGTTTTACTTGTCCAAAATTTTTCTGTTAAAGAAATGCTTAGGCTCGCAGAACAAAGGCTTGGAACGTTGCTTGTATCTGTATATCAACTCTGTGCTCTAAGTTCAGATGCCAATTGCATCTACTGACCTCATGACCTTCCAGCCTATAAAAGAGCATCTCATCTTTGAACTGTCTGACAGTCTTGGTGGAAAGCTGGCAGCTTTTATTTAAATCTTTGTCATTGTTTAACTTTTATCTGTTCCCAAACTTCCTGCTTGGTTGTATTGATTCCTTACTGAATTGAGCACTTTTGATTGTTCCAAATTGACTGTTAAAAGAAAAAATGAAAAAACAAATTTGATTTTTGTCACACCACCATTCTCCCACGTTCAATCTCTCCTTCTCATCTTCCATGCTGATGGCTGCTTCATTTCCCGAGTTGACATTTCTGCTCTCTTCCTTGTTGCCCCGATCCTTGGTGGTGGTGGCAACTAATATAGTGTAGTTGTGAAGCGAATTTGGGCAAAATTTTAGTAATTTCATTAAGCAATAACTTAAGAAACATGCTATAACATGTTTTGTGTTAAAACTCAGAAGATCTAATTTTGTTTATGACACAGTTTTATGTTATTCTGGCATCTGGTTACTGTTATGTAATTTTAAGTAGAGCAAGCTTTAGTTGGTTTGAGATTCGTTGCAAAAATCTTATCGAAGTTTGAAACTTGTTTGCTTATATTCTAGAGACTAGTTTCAATGTTGTGGTATTAAGTCAATCTTTTGTCTCTGAGCTTATTATTTCTGTTCATAATCTAGTCTAAAGCCATTGATGATGCAGGTAATCCTAAGGGTGATGTCAAGCATGTGTCAACTAGAAGTTTAAATTACTTTCATAGGCATAATTAACAATTTGTTATTTTCTTACATGAGGTTTTTGGATAATGATACTAGTGCTTTTGAATCATTCCTCCGAGGTGTATTTAAGGAGACATTCCCTTCCATCTTGTAGTATCTGGGGTTGCTTAAGAATATAACAAAAGCAATGTGGCTACATAACTACATCCTGCTAATGTTAAATGTCTACATTTCTACTTTAGGGTGGGAAAAATTATTATCCAATTTTCCAAAATAAATATATTAATACTTGTAAAAGTTCCACAACTAAGTAATTTAAAAGGTATGGATCTCATTAGCACATGGGTCTTGGTACTAACCAATTTAAATTAATGTAGTCAAGGTAATAACTTGCCTATGACCAAAGATATTATTTCATTATCAAATTGAGTTTGTCGTTCATATTTATTTTAAGATAGCGTACAGCATGCTTTTTTTGGGACTGGATTTATAGTTACTCTGAAATGAGTACAATTAACACGTGTATGGTTTGTGCCATATATCCATCTGAATAGATAAGCCTATTGTTGTCCATGCTAAATTGGTTTTCTGTATCAAAAATTTGTTGGATGTCGTAGAAACTGTACCAGCTTCATCACTGTAATTAAATTTATTACTCAGATTCTTTCTTTAACATGGAGTTCATGTTATGTATATAATACACTTAAAGAGTTGGTGTTTATTTACTTTCTCTTTTGAAGCTTTAGATTATTATCATTAAGAACCACCACATTTCCAATTACAATGTTCCAGGCATTGGGGAGACTCACTTTCATGCTGCATTATCAACTGGTGCAATGCCTGTTGGTCCCAAATATAAGGCAGCTTCCGTAAAAGAGAGATATAGGGAACGCTGTACATGGCTAACTGGAAGAAGAGAGGGAGCCCCTGAGAATCTCGATGGTCAGACCATCTTAGACAATATCCACTCTGAGGTATGCTGGCTCTTGTCTTTTGGCATCTTATTTTCTTTGGGGTAAATATGTTGCTCTAGTTACTGACAACGAATTTTGGTTCTAACTTCTTAGAAGCAACTTAATTGATCTATTTCAATGGTAATAAAAATCTCCTAATACATTCCTATAAGAAGCTCCTAAAACTCCTGATTTCCTCAAGTCTTGTAGTTGTTTTTCTCTCTATTTTCTTTTGTTTTTTGAAGGGAAAATGTGATCTTGGGTTCTCATGAAATCAGTGCTTAATCTGTCAATGATATTTAAGCAACACTGCCTATAGGATAGCTAGCCCTTGGTTGTTATACTTGAGTTATTCTGCCAGATTTTAGGATTTTATGGTTCATATAAAGCTGTTCACTGGAACTGATTTATCTGGCCCTATTTAATTTGTGATCCGAGAAAACCATGCTCTAGTTCTTGTTTTCATATGTTTTCCATTGTTTATTTCTATTACATTGATTACCTCACAGCCTCAAACTTGTTGATAAGTGGCAAGAAATTACTCAAGGCACTGTTACGTGCAGAATAATTTTCTATATGTGAATGAGTACTTGTCTTGATATTTTATTTTTTTCTCCATTTATATTGATCTCTTCTTGAGAAAAGAATTTTATTACAGATTGGAGAGCATCTTCAATACTCAGCTCTTTATGTTGGAGTTAGAAAAAGACGAAAATGCTCAATTGGATTGGAGAAAGTGAGATGGCAAACATTTCTGGAATTCCATCAAGTACTTGGGTAAGCAAGCTATCCTTGTTTATTTTATTTTTTTTTTTTTGAGGAAATAAGCTACCATTTTGATGCATCACTCTTTTCCAATCATATGCAATGCCAATGCTGTAATTGCTATATATATTAAGTTAAGATTGTTTGATAAAATCAAGTTTCAACTCTACTTGCTAGGTTTGAATAATGAAATTTGAAGTCCAAACACCAAAAATTGGTAGTTTTATCTCGGTCAAAAAAATTGAATAAAGCGTGTGATTATTATTTATTAATGAAGTCTAAAAACTGAAAGTTTTCACTTTAATCTTTCTGCTTAAGAAATTGTACAAAATTTATACCTATTCTCCATTCTAACTCTTCTTATTATTACCTTTATAAATCTAAAGAATGAAATTTTAAAATAATTTGTCTCAATGAAGAATTTATGTTGATTTTGTCCATTTGTAATTTGCACCCAGGACTTCCAGTTTTGAGAACTTTACAATTAAAGTTGATTACGTTAATGTTAGATGTATTTGTTTTGGAGGTTGATGGAATATTTCATATTTTTATAATTTAGGAAAAAAAACTATTTAAGTATTAAATTCTTGTTTTGAAATATTAACATTTTATATTATAATTTATCACAATTTTGGATTATATAGAAACAAAAGCAATGGTTAACTACATGTCCTAGCATATTGAGTCTAAAATATTTCAGACAAGTAATTTTTCTTTTGTAAAATTTATAACAAAATATAATTAAGTTTAAGTAAGTCTTGACATGTAATAACAAAAAAAATCTTTTGTTAAATGCACGAATGTAATTGGGCACATACTTGTTGTCAAGCATACTTAATTGAAATTGGATTATTACTAATAAATTAGAAACTTTATTTAGGTACAAAAAATGCCTCAAAGGATGTACTCTTTTTTTTCTCCTATTATATATTCTGTTCTGAACCTTAAATGTAGGGAATCATTTATTTGACAAATGCTGGATATTTGAAATTGGACCTTTTCCTTGTGTTAGTTATGCAAGTGCTTGGCATATGGAAAACTACTCTGCATTCCTTTTTTATTATTATTATTTATAAAAAAGGTACTAAGTGCATTAGATATGAATGATTCCTATAGCTTCTAGTTACTTTGCCTCAAATTGAATATCAACATTTGGACTTGGCACAAAGATTTAGAAAAAGAGCATTTGATTATATTCAAATTACCACTCTTCTCTTAACAATGACCTCTTAGTATATGAGGAGGTTATGGTAATCCTATCTGTTAGTGTAGATGTCTTTGTATGTTTTGTTTTAAGGAAGAAGAAATTCATATTGGGTGAAGTTAAAATAGAGATGTGTGCATTCAGTTTGGACGGGAAGTGTCCTTTCCGTATGAGATGGTCAGATGGAAGAAGAGACCTTGGAATTGAAAGGCTGAAATTATCAAATGTGTTCTCATCAATTTTGGTGCTATTTGCCAAGGATGTCATTTTATTTTTATTTTTTTGCTAAAGATTCTATTTCTAGTGTTTTGATATGGTTCATATCATTTATACAACTTCGTTGTACAATAATATTTCAAATTTGTTATAGATACCAGTGCATACTTACTTGTGTCCTCATCTTTTAGGGGTAATGAGGAGTACTTATTCGTCAATGATATTGGTATTAGAACCGGGGATTCCTTCCAAATCTATGCATCAGATTCCAACATTGCAAGGTCTACTTGCAACAATGTTGCTGAAAGCTTTCGGCATCTCAAGGATGGTTTTGACGGAAAACATAACGAGCATACACATATTGGTCATCATGCCAGTATTGGTAAGGAATCAGTCTTTGGTGGTCTCATCTTCACCTGTTGTGGACGTGGTGAGTCCTTTTTTGGACGTCCTAACATTGATAGCCAGCCTTTATTGGAGAACTTTCCTGGAGTTACAATTGCTGGAAGTTTCTGTAATGGAGAAATTAAACATGGGCATGCAAGTGAATATGGACAAGAAGATCAAGGAGATTCGCTGTGTTCTGTTCATGTTTTCAGCACTGTTTACCTAGTATTATCTTACATTCCCGCACAGCAGTAGGAATTCTCTGTTTATAGCTATGTGGCTGCCTGTTGTAGGTTTATATTATCCAAGTCCATTGTCTTACTTTCTTTAAAGAAAATCTTTGAACGAATTGCAGTATCTTTTAATGAATTTTTGTAGTATGACATTTGTTTATTTAATTGTTGTTTAGAATATCTAAGTTCAGGGATAGTAATGCTGTTATAGAGAATCTTTGGACTAAAAAATGTATGATACTGGCAAGAAAATTTTTGACCATTCTAAAAGAAAATTCATAGCCATTCTAAATTGCACTACAAAATTCATTTTATGTTTTAAATTACATGCATGAAACTTGTGTTAAGAAATTTTAATCATCTTTTAGTTATTAAAATTTGTACAAAATTGCATGTAAAGCGAAGTAGAATTAGGATTTGAGGGGATTCACGCAGAAAATTCTGTGACCCAAAGAATTCATGGTATTGTTCTTACTCTCTCATTATAATAATTAATTGGCTTTAAATATAAGATGTTTTGCTATTTTTTATGGTAATGTTGACTATTGTTTATTATTTTACTCTTATTTATTTTTTTCTTATTTCAAGTACAAAAAATATTCATTGAGAGGGAAAACAAAGACATGTTTTACAAATACAATTGATGTGACACATAAGTAAAATAATTAATTATGTAAATTCTTTAAATTAAGATTGTAATTGATGTGACACATAAGTTAATCATATATCTTTTAAATTTAAAAAGTTATTAATAGAATGTTGAATAAAAATATGGTTATCTAAAAAGAGTAAATATTAAATAAATTAAAATAAAAATATGAATATTCAATTTCAGACGAATAGAATATAATTTATCACAATTTAGATTAAATAGAAAACAAAAACTATGGTTAACTACAAGACTAGAGTATTTTGTTTGATATTTTAGATACAATACAAGTAACTTTTATTTCGTTCAAAATATGTAACACAATCTAATTAAGTTTTAATATTTAATGACAGAAAATAAAATATAATAGTATCTCACAAAGAGTGATACTATTAATAGTTAGTAGGGAAATTGGCAAATTCAATCTTTTATTTATCACATTTTGGTAACATCGGTCCCTTTCTTATTTTTGCACTATTAGATCACTTATTTATCAATATTTGGCAACTTTGATAATTTCATCCAATTTTCCGTTAGTCAACGAAAATCAACATTTGTTGATTTTTTTTTAATCTTTTGAAGATGGACAAAATTGTCCACCTACTATGTCAATTTTCCTCAATGGTCCAATGTCATCAAAAAAATAAAAAATAAGGGATCAAATCCACCGAATGTATAATTTGCCAAAATTATTTTTAAATTCCCAAATTTTTTTTGTTTACTTTCTCTCTTATCTTTCCTTTCTTCTTCCTTCTCTACTCCTTATCTTACCAAACTTGATGAATAATTAGTTTTAGTATTTTAATAATAAAATTTGATAAATAATATAATAACCTACTTCTAGTTATCGATTATTATAAAAAATGTAAGTTCATATTACCGTAGACATAACACCAATGCCACATGTTATAATATATATATGTCTTATTGTCACGTGTTGAAATATACAAAAACTATATAACTAATTAATTTTTTCTTAGTTAAGTTATTTATAGAACTATAATTAGTATAATTAAATAAACCTTTTAACTAATATAGTTCTTATTGTACTATTTATATTTTATTGTGATAGAAATTTTAAATGAATAATATCACAAATTTAATTTTGTTTCATTAAAGTTAATGATAAATTTTCTATCTTTAATTTCTTGATAATGAACATTTTTTCATATTTTATTTGATCAAAATAAGCAGAGGATTGATGGTGATATTTTAATAAGATAAATACTTCTATCAATTTATTTATAAAAAAATACTTTTATCAATTACATTAGCTATGTTCATAAAGATTACAAGGTTCATTGTGTTATGCCTACGATAATATAAGCTTACAAACTTTTTAAATTATCGATAATTAAAAGTAGGTTGTTATATTATTCATCAATTTTTCTTATTAAAATACTAAAAATAATTATTTATCAAGTTTGGTAAAGTAAGAAAAGAATAAAAGAAGGAAGAAAAGCGAAAAGATAAGAGAGGAAGTAAAAAAAATAAAAATTGAAGATTTAAAAATAATTTTGACAAATTATACATTTGGCGAATTTGATCCCTTGTTTTTTATTTTTTATTTTTGATGGCATTGGTCCATCAGAAAAAAATTGGCACATTGGGTGACAAATTTGCCCCTATTCAAAAGATTAAAAAAATCAACAAACATTGACTCTAATTGATTAATAAAAAATTGGATGAAATGACCAAAGTTGCCAAATATTAATAAATAGAGGACTTAGTAGTGCAAAAAAATAAGAAAGTTACCTGTGATAAATAAGGGACTGAATTTGCCAATTTACCTAGTTAATATATTAACTTTCAATATATGTTAATAGCCGTCTAAAAATATATATATATATGTTAATAGTATGACATAAAGAGCCCAACGATAAAACTTTTGAGCCTTTAGTAATGGACCAATGCAGTACTCCTGTACATGAGTATTGTTTCAATGCTGTAGTCAAGGCAGGCATTGTAATAAGATCAATTTTTAGGCTATATGTACAAAAGATGTTTTTCAATCACCAGAGCTCTTTTCCAACTTGGCCATCTCCTTCTCATGTTGTTCATTCATATAACCTTGGGCTGTAGCATTTATGATCTTGGCCATGAAGTTGACAAGAATGAGTAACACAACTGCATTCCAAACGGAAGCCAATGATAAATCCCACTTTTTCACCTGACAAAAGAAACAAAGAATGAGATTCTATATAACAAAAATATCACAGAGATGCAGAGATACTAAATGGCCTTGTGCTAGTGGGATAACTCCATGTAAAAAAGGACTATCCATGTAGCCAAAAACAGTTGCCCTGCCTTATCCTGCTGAGATGAATGTTTCTCTCAAAATGAATCATTTCATGAACACAAGTAGGTTTGAAAATAGCTTCACACAAATGCTAACGAAAAACAACTATGGGTCCATACATATGAAATAAGCATGTTGAGACTTGGTCAGAAACTCTCCCGGATACTGAAAAATAGTCAGGATGAAAAGCACTAGCCAAAAATCTTCTGATAACCGAAATGAAAAGGCTGTGTGGATCACTAGTTAATCAAACAGCTTTACTCATACACCAACATGTGGGTGTAATATTAGATGACTTTGATTAGCTCTTACAACTTATGTTTATGAAATCATAGAAAGTAATAGTCTTGTGTACCAGAGAATGCAGTAGAGTTGACCTGGGATCAAATCATTATGGAATGCATATTTTGCACTGTGAGTCTATGTTTAGGTGCTTAAGCAAAGATCCTTTAATGACCACGGTTCCTCATTCTTCAATAAACAACACCCCAACCCCCACAAGCATCCCATGGATAATGAACAGACAAATTCTCTTCATGAGGACCAGTACATGCAAACTTCAAATTAGTCCAAAATTAGTAAGAGAATCTTTTGTTCTCCCTAAACCCATGTCAAATTACCACCTAAACTAAAGGAAATAGAGAAAATGCTTCATTCATATCTATACAAGCCCTGTGATCTGTGTGCTGATTAAATTCATGGTTGCAGATTGAATAGCAAACTACCATGCATCTCTCTAAATACTTTTCACTAGCTTATTAGTTTTCTCCTACAACTTGAAATACAACCATCAGCATCATCAATTCAGATAGCAATGTGATATATATCACCTTAACATTTGAGGTAACTCTTGGAGAAGCCTCCATATAGTTCTTTCTGACAAAATGTAGTTTGGAAATGAATTTGGGTAGGACAGAAGCAACTCCAGGGAAAAGGCTCAACACCCAAAGTAGCTCATTTTCTACCAAGTCCAAAAGTTGATTGTTGCAAACTGAGATAATAAAGCAAGTCTGCAAAGCAAAGACAGTCAAAGATCAATAACTCGGAAAGAAACTCAAGGAGTTCACATGTATTTTGTGCAAGAAAAATGCAGAGAATGGACATTCATAAATTGTTAGCTACAGAAATTCCTTAAGGGAAAAAATGAAATGTCAGCTAGCAGTTTCTCTTCTAATTCCACGTGAGAAAATGTCAAGACACGTAACCAGACATACGTAACATTGAAGCTAGTCCAGTGAAGTGAGCTATTGATGCAGGTACCTAACTCAGAAACAACAAAATTCATGTGCTTCTTATGTTCCCTTTGTTATCATGTCCTAATGCAACGGAATCTATTGTAATATTAGATAAAACTATTGAGATTGCCAAATACTTACAATTATACAGAATACATCCTCCAATTGACATATCACGGGGATATGGAAGCTTAAAACTAGTATCATTCAAAATCCAATAACATGTCAACTTTAATATTGCTGAGCTTACAAACCTGTATATGAGTCTTAATGATTGCCTTTCCAATCACTGTTGCTGTAAAGAACTTCCAAAATGGGATACCAAGTTGACCACACATGATACCAGCAAGATCAAACAGTGGATTTGGTACCTGAAAAGAGCATAGGCAAATTTTTTTTAAAAAATTCTTGTTATAGTTAACAGCAAGAAACTGATCTCTTGTTTGTGTTGGGAGACGTCCTTCTATTAGGAGAAATTTATCATGCAAAAAACATAAATAACTAAAACCATCTGTTTGGTAGCTTATAATAGAAATGTTACAAATGGGCATAATTTGGATGTTCCCCTTGTTATCCTTCTGCAGTAGCTCCCTTCTCACATATTCCAGAAAGGAAAGAGAAAAGACACATAGGAAGAGAAACTTGTGATTCAAGCATTTCTTGGTGTTATTTACAGAAAGCTAAATCGCAACAGTGCAAAAGCAACACCATTGACAAGCACTTCAAGACGACTGGAACACTGGATCATGGACAAAAATAAAGCAGCTAAATATGGAAATCCATCAAAAAGGAGTTTGCTACTTTCTTTTAGGTGCCCATTAAACTGGATATATTGCTAAAAAGTTGCCATAAAACAGACGATTGAAGAAGCACCCAGAAGAAACAAAGGAAACTTGTTAACAGCAAGAAAAAGAATTCTGAGAGCATGTGTAAAGAAATCTACTCAATATTACCGAAGCAAGAACCAAGATAGTAAAGAAGTTCATATGCTCTGAATGCCGAAGAAGCCACTTCTTCATTTGGTTTAAATGATTCTCAATGCTTCTGCCATTATCTTCTGAGGAAATATCCACATTTTCCATGAGTTCAACTTTCCTACCAGACAAATATGCTGCAAATTTCAGTGAGTAAGATTGTGCCAAATTAACCTGAGGGCTCAAATTGCCACATGGTAACTAATTCAGCATAGATAATAGCTAGATATTTAACAGAAGTAAATAACTAAAAAGAATCATAGACTTATCAACTAAATAATAACATTAAAAAGCCTTTCCCAGTAAAAATTTAGCATTAAGGAAAAAAAATACTTTCCCACTTTGTCCATCACAACTTTCATTCTCTTGATATACACAGTTAAATATGTGAAAAAGACAAATAATTAAAAGCTTTAGTACTCCTCAATTTTCAAAATAGGAAAGATACTATAATGTGCAGGCACTTTAACATAGAACAATCCAAACATCCAGATTCCTAAAAACAACATGAAATAAAAGATGATGAATACAAGTTATTATGAAAAGATTCTTATCCGGCCTCTAACTAAGACTTGAGCACCATAATCTTGAGAAGTTACCAGCTCTTGAAATGAAATAGGGAGGAAGCTCTCCAAGTGCAGTCCCCAGACCCCACAAAATAGCTTCTAGCTGAACTTGATGCAATATACTGCTTAGTGGAACTCGTGGACCAGGTAAGGAGTACAATGATGGTCCATAGTCAAAGCAATCCTTGTCCAGCCATGAAGGGCCATTTCTGAACTGAATTGTATCATATGGAGCAGTTTTTATGTCGACCCTTCCACATTGCACACATTTCATTGTGAACAAGGCAATGTGAGGACCTAAGTACAACACAAACGTGTGCAAACCAGATCCTGTAGGAAAAAGAACAAAGGGTAAGGTAAGAACAACAAAGGGTTATGATACATAGCTTAGTATTCAATTATCATGTGTGCATTATAAGTACGCTACTAGTACATTCTCGGCAGGAAATACGCAAGATCAGAAACTTCAAGTTGTCAGTGAGTCATTTAATGATTTGCAGAATCTATCAAATCAAGTACCAAATGCACTTGGACTAAGTAAAACTTCGGATTGAACCAAATTATACAAAATAAACCCGGTGAAAGGTCGGGCAGGTAAGTTACACCATACCATTTGAGACAATGGAGCTTTTGTTCTTCACTTAAAGGATTTTGCAGTTGAAAATGATGCTATGGTCCTAATGTTATGACTCACTAAAGGCGGAGCTAGCAGAGCTTCTCAAAGAACAAACTAACAATTAGTTGAACAATTTATATTGTGATTCACAAGCAATAAACTGAAAAGCAATACTTTATCAACAATATAATTAACTTGATTCAAATAACTAATTAAGCTCTGAATTCTAGATTGGAATTTAGTGAGCATTAACCTGTTTTAGTAAGACACTTCTACTATCAATATCAACTCACCCAGACCAATTGATGATGCTACACCAAGGGCCAACCACCAGATTCCATACTGAAGATAATTATAAAGTTCCTGAAAATGCTGCATCATTATCATGATAATTAGAAGTCACCAAATATTTTCGGTTAAAAGCATTATAAAACATGCAAGAGAATTTCTAAAAGTGTTAGCTAAACATAGTACAAAACAACGAAATATCAGAGGCAAATGAACAATGTGATATGATATATTTGTCTAATGTTAAATAAGAGTATTCATCAAAATAGTTTGAAAGTGTTTAGAAATGAAAACATATGTGGCAGTAAAGAAGAAAGAAGACTTATGCATGTTGGATGAAGGTTAGAGGAGGAGAAGTCCCAAGTAATGATGATGCACAGAACAGTACTTTAGATGACAAAATAAAAATGGGGAGTTTCTGGACCTTCTTTTTCTCTTTCAGGCCTTTTCTTTCTTCTTCTTTTTTTCTCAATATTCTTGAAAGGAATTTGATTGCCACTCTAAATGAAATTAGTTTTGCGCGAGTTTAAGTGACTATAGAAACACTATTCTCTGAAAGGATTTTACTAGATTCATTCTGAGACATACTGAGATTGTAAATGTCTTTGATAAGAAAAAAATTATTCATAATGCAAAACGAATGCATTGGATAAACAAATTAATATAGCATGCCTAGAAGTCATATAGCCTTTGGAATAGGACAAAGGTGAACTATAAGAAGTTCGCAAGGCTTCCTAGCATTATGTGAATCACTGGTCAGAATTAGCTCAGAAATATCAATTTTGCTTCCACGACAATATGATGGAAGATAATAAATAAAAAGAGATGGTTCCTTATTGAATACCTCTTCTTGTGGCTTGTAAAACGCTCTAATCATGATTCCACTGCTCACAGCAAGAATACTTATCACTACACACCAACTCTTCTTTGTAGAAATATAACTAATTTGCTGCTGGAGCCATTGAAGAATAGCTAGGATGAAAAATTTAAATGTCTTTAGTGGCTGTATTGTTACCATCAGACTGTCTAGCTCCTTCTGATGTTTGTCACGCAATCCTAAGGCACAATTCAATAAACATTAACAATAGGAAGTATGTTTCCTGAAATATAACAAGTATAAAGTAACAAAAAGAAATTACATGGAAAGTTAGCTGATATATTTTTCTTTTCCTTCTTGTCTCAAGATCTAAGGTAAACCACAAATTTTTTAAAAAAACATATTCTCCAGGAAGATTAGCAGTAGACGAGTTAGCTATCAGACATTCAGATGGAAAAATGGTAGGAACAAGTACAACCAGGAGCCATGACCATCGCACTTCCAACACCAGACCATCGACCAAGTATATTAGATTAAAGCATTTACAACACAGATCAGTCAGAAACACTATGCTTTCAACTGTTTTTGAGGAGAAATTAGCAGAATTGGCATAGACAAAGTGAAACAAAGATAACGAGCGGTTCTACACTAGTTTGGGACAAGTGTTGAAAAATATTTTTAAATTTAATAAAAATGTCAGATTGACACATCTGTTGGAATTCAACATGTATTAATGGTATGTAAAAGATACTGTTTAGCAACCTATAACAACCTACAAGTGTTGTAATTGGTACTCTAAAATAATTGTCAAGTTTGTGTTCTCTCAAGCCTATTATATAGGCTCTCTTATAAGATATTTGTATCAAGTTATTCAAGATATAATCGTATACTTTTAACATAGTATTAAAACTTCTTACACTTCTTTCGTGAGTTTGAGAAACAAAAAATTTCTGCATAAATTATGTTCTAAGTTTGTTATGAGAATTGGTTGCCAAAGTTTGATTCTCCATCTTCGGAGTATTCTGTTGAACAGTACACTCCCCAACATAACACACTACTACTGGAACAATATAATATTTTCTATCTGTTTGAGAGTCAACATTAGTTGATTCTTGGACCTCTCATTTAGTTACAGATTTGATTTTTACTTTGAAATTACTTTGAAATTTTGGACAGCCAAGTGTGTTTTCATATTTGAAGAGATTGTCATACGTCACCTTCCGTCTATCAAATCTCACATTCAATATTATATTTGTTTCAAGCTGTTATCAATATATACTTCAACTTCAACTTGAGGGGGAGTGTTGAAATTCAATGTGTGTTAATGATATATAAAAAATACTGTTTGGTAACCTAATTAGACTACTATATGTGTTGTGATTGGTAGTCCAAGTCTGTGTTTTCTCTTGTGTAATCCTATACATAGGTTTTCTTATAAGATATTTGTATCAAATTATTCAAAATGTATTATTATACTTTTAACAACATCAAAGATTACAACTGAAATACCTTAACACTAGTTAAGACCTATAAGTTGTAATTTGATTCATAATTCAGATAGTCGCTCTCATATTAAGTCAATAATGTGTTTCTTTTCCTCTATGATTTTATTCACGACTCTATATTTCAATCTGTTCAATAGAGATTGATTAGTATGTTCAATGTTTGATGGGATCTTTTGCTAAATAGAGAAGTTGCTCCAAGTCTTTCTGATATAGTAGTTGTGCTTAGCTGGTATAGAGGTGAAGTCAGAACTGGACCTGAATAAATCTCTTTCCCAATTTTGAAATAACAAAAAGACTCAAACTTTGTGTACAAAAGCTCATCTTCAAATCCTTAATCTTTTCCACAATTAAAGCCAAGTTATAACCTTCTCCCTTCTCTATACAAACAGAACAAAAAACAATTAGATCAAACAATCAAAACACAGTACAAAATAACTACCCATTAATCAAACTAACCGCAATGATTCTTGCATTTGAGCTACTAAACAAAATCGTAAAGGAAAAATTGCAAAAACCAACTAAATATCCAATCAATAAAACATAACCCACAAAAAAGAATTAGAACAACTTACCTAAAATAGACAATTGAACAGAATCAGAGGGTGAAGACGATGGACAGAACAGTTGTTCTCGTTCTTCTTCTCCTTCAAACCCCATTTCGGATCAGAGAGTAAAGATCCCAGCAATCCAATCCCAGTTAGTTATCAGGTATTCTAGGCTAAAAGGGCACAGAAGTATTAATGTATTACGAATTCTAGGCTGATAATACGGTACCTAGAAAATCGAGAAACGGGATATCATTGGGAACCGAAAAACTGAGACGACATAATTATAATTTCAACTGTTTCTTGCTGCAGCTAACTGCTAAAGATTACAGGACATTATATTCCGAGATTCCTTCAAAAGAAGGGCTGAGTGAGACGCGCAGGCACGCACACGCTAACGTGAATGACCGGCGACTATTGAACCCAAAAGCTTGCCTGATTCATGCGTGGAGTACACGGAGAAAAGAGGGGAAAGGCAACAAACCAAAAATGGCAGTTGTACTTTAGGATTCGGTTCTCACGCTTTCAGGTATAGTCCTGATCTATTTTCCTCAGTCGTTTTAGTCCTTAATAGTTTTTTTTTTTTTTTTTGTCCCCAGCTATCATTTTCTATTTTGATTGTAATGCTTGTTTTTTAATTCTCCATTATAATCCTTAATGATTAGTATTTTTTATATTTTTTCAATTCTTAGTAATATATTTAATGTATATTCTTTATATATATAGATATATAT
The DNA here is from genome assembly GCA_019593545.1 of Apocynum venetum. Lineage (NCBI taxonomy): Eukaryota > Viridiplantae > Streptophyta > Magnoliopsida > Gentianales > Apocynaceae > Apocynum > Apocynum venetum. The sequence goes on from SRSM01000149.1 coordinate 4,263,808, forward strand.
AAAAGATAAATTAGAGATTACGAGTCAATTGATAGAGACTAAAATTAAAATTTTATAAAAAATATATTTTTCAAATTTTTATATTTTTTTAATCAAATATATAGACAATATGCGAGTCAATCATGAAATTTATTTCTAGATTTTCTCTCTATTACTTAAATTGCCATCAAATTTTGTCAAACTACTTATGGCAATATACAACTAAAAATTGTATTGATATTAAAAGATTATAATATATTGTATTTTATCATGTAAATTCACTTCTTTGTTTTTTTGGAAAAACTCATAAATTTTTAATTTTACTTTGGGTAATTAATTCACATCTTGTCTATGGGTTTAACTTGGCCAAGAAAAAAAATGCATTTTTCATAAGAAAATTATATGTCTACTAAAAATCACATGAGAGACAATCATTAGGAATCAAACCAAAGAATTAAAAATATATTATGTGCCAAAAAAGAGAATTACAAATACATTATAAACCAAAAAAAAAAAGTAGTAATCATTACATACCAAAACTACCAAAGAAAAAATACTTTAAAGATTAGAATTAAAATTTATCCCATGGTTCATGACAAATATTTCTTTTTATTTTAATATTTATATGCAAAAATGGTTAATCTAGTCCATGTGATCTAGCTTTAAAAGGAGAAAAATCCATTCGTACTCTTTTAATAAACACGTTAAACATCATACCCCTCTTAATTATGAACATGTTAAACAACTTATTATGATTTATTTTGTGTATTCTCTATTGTAACTACTACTTTTCTTGTAAAGAAAGGGTGGACTCAGTATGAATGAGTGTCCTTGCCCATTGGGTGTGCTTTTAAATATCGTTAAAATTGTTATTTTAATTTAGTTCTGAATTGTTTATAACATTAAAAAAAATCAGAATTGACAAAGTCCCTAGAGTTAATAAAGGATCTGGTTCATTTTATAAACTTCAAAATAAAATTTAAAATATATTTAGTTAAAAATTTTCAAAATAAATCAAATTCCAGAAAAAATTATACTATCAAACATCAAAATGTAAATTCGATCGATATTTCATTTGAATCGAATATGTTCTTACTTTTGAGTTCTGACCAAATGTCATTTCCTGGATTCTTTTTGCTTTCTATAAAGCTTTTAAACTTTGAAATGGGAGATGGAAAATTTAGTGCTTTTTTTGTAAGGTAGATTCTTTCTTTTTTTTTCTCTTCTTTTTTTTTTTTGGGGGGGTGTGATAAGGTAGAATTTGAATGGCACTAGATTGGTGAACCTCTCAAATACACCTTACGATTTGGTTTCAAAATTTTAAAATATTATACCAAAAAGTATAATATTCTAGGAACATTAAGGAATAAAAGCATAGCATCTAGGAACTTATTCATAAAAACAAAAAGGAAAAAAGAAATAGTGGGCATTTTTTTTTTTTTTATGAAATGGAAATAGTGGGCTTTGATGGGCTGGCCTTGGAACCAAAACATTCTTTTTTAGGACGAAACTTGACCAATAATAAGACTAGATTACTAATTAATGATTCCTTTGGGAAAAATTCAGCTTGGGCTGCTACCTTTCTGATGCTTTTGAGCTTTCGGCAGCACAAATGGGGCATACATAAGTTTGCTTTTCTTTTCCCATTCATTTCAAAGATACAAATGACCTCAGATTATAGAGGTTATGAAAAAGTTTCCCAGTTAAGATTTATAAAGATTTCCTTAGTAAATTTTGTGAAGCTTATATAAAATTTATCCTTATTATTATTATTTTATGAATAAAAGATTAATAATTGCCATCACCAGAATTAGAATTGCAAAGTTCAGTTGAGGTATCATCCTGATCACAGAAGAAGCTCTTAGGAAGAGCAGAAACATCGATACAGCCAGAAAAGGATTGGGACTTGGCCCATTGCACCGTATTATGGGTAGCTTAGTTACAAAATCTAGGAACATAGCCTCCAAACCAGAATTTATCTCTATTTCTTTTGAGTGCTTCCTTAGCTTGATCAGTAATCCCTTTTGAGTGCCAAACTTCAGAGTCTTTGCGCCATTAACAAACAATATCATCCCCAGGGCATCTCCTTCAAAAGTAGCAATCTTGAGCCCTTGTTCTTCAACAATTTGCATACCCTTAACAAGGGCCTTGGCCTCTGCCATATAAGCATCACATGCATTGACTTCTTCCATCCAAGCGTACAAAATGGATCCCTCAGTATTCCTTACTAGAACTGCAAAATTGATTTTAAAGCATCCCAAAGCAGGAGGGTTCCATGAATCATTCACTAATCGGTCATTAGGAAAGTCTTTTCCCTTTTATCCTCTCTTTCCAGAATTCTTCAACTTGGAGATTAGAGTACACATTTCTGAATTAGTCTGACTTAATTCCTTTTAATGTCTTAATTTTGATTAATGACAAATATTGATGATACTAATGTCTTATTTAAATAAGTGTTGGGTCTTTTAGGATTTATATATCTAATTCATATAATATCGAAGTTTCAAGTCTTTAGGAAAGATCGAATATTATCAAGGGTTGAAGATAAGCGGTTTCTGGATTAGATATGATCTAGAGGTGTAGTATTATTTTATTTTATATCCTTAGATATCTCTAGATCTATCTCAATGAAAAATAATTTCTATAGGTTCTTCAATAAAAGTGAAACGTTTTTCAAAATGCACTTTATAAAGATAAAACATGAGTTGGGTATTTGAAATGATTTTTCAAAATACATGCATATACTTAAAATTCCATAAAATATATTCCACAACTTTTAGAGTTAATTGAAATCTTGTATTGCATAGTTTGGATGCATGTGCGGTCGACCTGACTACATATGTGGTCGACCACAGAATCATGCGGTCGACTGGACTACTGCGAATGATGGTACGGATGACCCGTCTGATATGCGGTCGACCGCACTTTTCATGAGTGAGATTCCAACGTCATTTTTATGACCGTTGGAGCATACATATAAATACCTAATTGTTTGAAAAACTCAGTTTAACGACTTTTCAAGCAAAAACCTGATTCTTACTCTTGATAGAACATCTTGAAATCATTTGGAAACCCTTTCATAACATTTACATTGTGAAAATCATCCTAGAAGGGTCTTTACTAAATCATTGGTGTTCTTGAGCAATCTAGAAAAACAAATTACTTAAGGAGTTATTTATACTTCAAATTGATATATCTTCACATTAAGGTGATATTTATCAAACTCTCTATCTCTTATTATTGATTGTAATTGTATCAAGGTTACAATTAGCATAAAATCTAAGTGTTTGGGTGAACCTTGAATTGAATTGTATTGTGAGGATTCACTAAGGAGAGTTGTGAGATTATTGTATAATCAATGTTGTGTAGTAAAACTCAAGGGTTGAGTGAGTCTTGATTGATTGAGAGGTTATTTGTAAAACCTAAGGTGAATTGGGTGAGCCTCTTTTGTAATCTCATTTATTTGATTAGTGAAGAGATTTGGTAAAATCCTTGAGTAGGTAACTCAAGGTAGTGGATTAGGTTTTGTGGATAAACCGAACCACTATAAATCATTGTGTTCATTACTCTACTTTCTACATTTTATTTGAACACATTTTACTCACACAATTAGCACACCAAGTGTTTGATATTTGTTGTCAAATAGGTGTATTATTGAATTAGGTTTAAAAATCGGATAAAAACCTAATTCAACCACCTCTTAAGTTTTTCAGAGTTTATGCTATGGCCGTTTGAAAACCAGCCAATTCTACATTGCGGTTTTGAAGCGGAGTCTTCCTCATGCAGTTCTAGATTGTCAATTGGCAAGGGAAGTTTGGCTTAATCTTTTTTATCCTAAATCTTGTATAGATTTTTGGTTTGGTACCAAAAGAGCATGAATGGGGTTAGTTTTAAACTTAATTGGGAAGGAAGCCTCTACTGCTAGGTTTGGGATTAGACACTGGAAACGTTTGAGGCAATAGTTAGGAAAATCTTGAAGTGAGTAGGTTGTTGATGTGACGCCTACCAAGAAGGTCAAGCAAGCATCCAGCCATTCCAAGAGACTCAAAGTTCCAAATACGGAAATACCTCAACACAAGAAAGATAAAATCCTAGAGCAGCAGTGAATTATGGAAAAGGAGAAGAGGAAGAGTAGTGATGAAGCAATTTTGGCAACAAATTCATTGATTTTTTCCTTTTTAATATCTTGTGTATACGAAGCAATTAATAAAAAGTTGTAAGAAATTTGGGGACGGAACGGTATTTTTGTGGTAGTGTTGCCATCTTATCATTAATGATATATTGTTGTGGTATGGCATTCATACTCATCTTGCCTTTTATCTTCTTTAAGAGGGAAATGGTTGGGATTATTTCTAGTTACTGAAACATGTATATATATAAGTCTATTTATCTGCAAGAAAATGTCTATTTAATATTTAGCATGCATAATTATGATTGCTCATGCATACTTTTTTTTTTAAAACTTTTCAATTGAATTAACAAATAAGTATATTTTCCACCCACTAATTTATTTATTCTTTTAAACTCATTTTTTGACAATTCAATTTTTAATTTACCAAAGAATTAAATGAATATATAGTTAACTTTCGACCAATGACGTATTACCCTTCAAATAGGCATAATGTAAGAGGTAAATTATCTTGGTGATTCTTTAACTTTTTCCCTTTCATTAGAAATATGTTATAACTTTCCCTTTAATTGTTAAAAGGGGAAAAAAAGAACTAGCCCTTTAATTATTGAAATAATGGAGTTTTGCCCTTTCGTTAAGTATTTCAAATTGAAATTAACAAAAGTCAATATATCTTATGGTTATAACTATACAGTTACTATTTTGTATTCTCTATAAAGAAATAAACATTTAATTTGTTTAATTTTCTCTCACTTTTTTATTTTTCAATTCTTTTACCCTTCCAAACCTACAAAAGCGTGGGTTGCTAACCCATCTCCACCACCTAACACCTTCTCAATATTTGACAATTGACATAGTGTTTGGCTCAAAATAGAAGATGTGAGGGAGGGCTATTAATGGAGGAAAAGGGTGGTAAAATAATTTTATTTTGTTTGGTTTGATTAGATAAGTGAGAAAGGGGGAGAGCTAAAAATCTTTTGTTTGGTTTGGAAGAGAAAAGGAAAGAGAAATAAATGACTATGAAACCTCTCATAACACTTATTTTAGTCATTTGTATACCCCACATCTTTCCTCGTCTTTAAATCCCTCCAATTTTGGAGGTGAATTATATAAGGGGAAGGGAGGAAAAATGAATAGAAATTTTCATTCTCATCCCCTCTAATTTTTAGAATCAAATAAGAGTTTTTTTTTTTAAAAAAAAAAACTTTTCCCCTCCAAATCTTTCCAATCAATTAGATCCTAACTGAATATCAAATGTTAGAATATGGACTTCATTACTGCTAATATAAATTAATATTCATTAATGACCTCTATGAAACTAGTTCAAAACTCTTGTGATGTACTTAAATTATGATGATAAGTGTAATTAGAGTGTTATAGCTAAAGTTGTAAATTCTAATTAATTAAGAACCACTAAACCTTAAATTAAATACCATTATATTCACTAAACTAAAACATGAATATAAGTTACATAAATTACAAGATAAAAAATTAAAGAGTCATAACATATGATATAAATGGCTTTTCTTTTTACCTACAAATGGGATTTTTTTATCTCTCTTTCTATTATATCTAGTTGTGTGTTATTTCATCACTATACACAAACATATAAGAGAATTATGAGAGAAAATATCAAGTACCATAATTTATTCATCATGTTTCAAGGAAATTTTAATTTAAGTATTAGAACTTTAAAATAATTCATTTTGACAATATAACTTTGAAATGTTATCAAAAGTGACACTTACCTCATGCACTCAGCATTATGTGATGACGTGTTACTTTCTTGTGATTTTCACGTGACTCCATATATATGAGTATTTTCTTGAGGGATGAGGTAATATTGAAGTCTAAAGGTTGGAACGAAAAATACTCACATATGAAGTCACAAGAAAATGACCAATAGCGGGTGGCTAATGGAAATATCACTTTTGATCATATTTCAATGATCGAAATGTCAAAATCGATCATTTTCAAGTTGAAGTGTTAAAATTAAACTTTTAAAAAATTAAAGGGCACTGACGTATTTTTACCCTAAAGGTCACGTAGGTGGAGAAAGGAAAAGAAATGTGACAAAGTCTTCCCTTGATCATGACAGTAGTGGAGACATGCGTCATAACCTGAAAAGCTAAGAAGCTATCGAAGTGTATATAGCAACTTTGAATTTCTATGGTATTTTTACCTCCTCACCCATTTGATGTTCGACTTTTACATCCTTCCCCGTTCAACCCTTTGATTTCTTTGTCAATGAATGTCGATGGGTACTTTCACACTCCTCCATTTTGTGTAATTGACCCCTCCTCAACGAATCGACGCAACCTAAAGGGCGCCATTTGGGCCATGGATTCACCCTATCCTATGGGATGTGCCATGCGCAATTCAAGAATCTTATGTCACTCTAATACATTTATTACAATCTAAACATTTACTGGTGTTGTTCAAGAATTGTATTTGTTTTTTTTTTTTTACTTTGTAGTTGATGTGGGATTATGACACATTGGTGACAAAATAGTAAAGAAAATGGAGGAAAGGATATAACAAGGAGAAAAAGTAGAAATAGTATTTTCTTCGTTCGGAATAATACATTTAATTTATTAAAATAAAAATATTTAATTTTAAATGAAAAAAAAGTACAAATTATATAAATGTCTTTGAAAAATGTCATTGTACAAGATCACATGGCTCATTCAAAACCACGACTACTCTTAACCGGATGATACTTATCATCTTGTCAGCCTATATCTGATTAATGCTCAATGATTTTCTTAAATTTCCCTTTTTCATCCAAAGTCAACACAAGTCTTGAATTATTTCAATAGTGGGCTCATTTTATGTAACCTTCATTGTTAAATGTTAATAAATTACTGATTATTCTTGAAAAAGTATTCATGATAATCTTTACATATGAAGCTATATGTTAGGAGACAAAGCTCTTTAACTAAATCAATTCTTTCTTCTTCTTTTTTTTTATATTATTATTCCATTAGCACAAAAGTACGTATGAATATATGCTATATGCTAGGTGACAAAGTTATGTTTATAAAGTATTAAAATAGGGAAGCAAAATTGTAATAGATAATTTTATCATTTTTATAAAGAAAATGTAAATTTAAAATACGTTTTTATACTGAGTGACGAGTGAATAATGTAACTAGTATATATTATATATAAACGTATATTGTTCACAAAATCTTTTTTCTAGGCGAGAGAAGAGCTAAAACTTATATAAGCAGTAGTAGATGATTTTTTTTTTTGTAAAATTTCAAATTATAGAGGATAATACTACTTAATTTTTAATATTTTGATCCAAAATAACCTATTTTGCTACCAAAATAACCCAAAACGTATTTGATAAAAACGTCTAAACAATTTTTACATTTTTCCAAACCTGTCCATCAGTAGACGTGTTTGTCAAACACGTCTATTTTAGGAAGACGTAATTCACAATTATGTCTTCTTACTTAATTTTTTTTTAAAACGTTTCTTTTTTTTTCAATAGTGAGTAAATTCTTTTTCTTTAAATAGGGAGGGAAAAAAATTTAAAAAATTAAAAAAAACTTAGATGTGATTGTGAATCACATCTAAGTTTTTTTTAAAATTTTTTTGTAATGAAATAACAAAAAAAATTAAAAAAAAATTTGAAAAAAACCCTAGATGTGACTGTGGATCACGTCTAAGTTTTTTTCTTTTTTTTTTAAAATGAAAAAGTTAGTAAATTTATAAAAAAAAAATTTAGAAAATTTTTATTTTTTTAATGAAATAGTGAGTAAATTTCTTTAAAAAACAATTAGCCACCTAAAAACAAATAAAACTTTTGCCACATTAGTTTTATGTGTCTAACTTTTGTTTTTAGACAAATTGACTAACTATTTCATTAAATAAAGACAAAGTTTAAAAATAAAAAAAAATCATTTTTACTACTATTAGTGTAAAAATATAGTGTAAAAATAATATTTTTAATATTAGTGTAAAAATATTTTTTAAAATTTGTATTTCAAAATTTATATAATAAAAAAATATTATTAATATGTTTTTAGGTGTCTAACTTTTTTTTTAGACAAATTTACTAACTATTTCATTAAATAAAGGCAAAGTTTTTAAAAAATAAAAGATCATTTTAGGTGACTAAATTTTTTTTAAAGAAATTTACTCACTATTTCATTAAAAAAAATGAAAAAAACTTAGACGTGATTCACAATCACGTCTAAGTTTTTTTTTGTTTTTTTTATAGTTATTTCATTAAAAAAAATAAAAAAATAATTTACTCACTATTGAAAATAAAAAAGTTAAGTAAGAAGACTTGATTGAGAATCACATCTTTCAATTGACGTGATTCGTAATCACGTCTTTTTAAAATAGATGTGTTTGTCAAAAATATCTATTGATGGACGTGTTTGGTAAGTACGTTGTAATGTAAAAATTATTTAAACGTTTTTACCAAATATATTTTGAGTTATTTTGGTACACCCGTAACAAAATAAGTTATTTTGGATCAAAATATTAAAAATGGGGTTATTTTGATTAAATTCTCATAATATTTCATTTGTTCAAAATTAAGTTTTTGTATTTCTATTTTAGAATATTGGAATTGATGTTTATGTCCTTAAAATTCTACTAATTTTTTAAAATTAATTAATTTACATTACACTGGCCAAATTAATACTTCATATGTTTTAAAATATAAGTTATGTGATAATTTTTGTGTTATAAAAAAAACATAAATTGTTTTACCACTTTCTAATAATATTTAATTTTTTATTTTTAATATTACTTTTATTGATAGAAGATAAATAATTAAATAAATATGACTAGTAGAGATAATTTCAAAAAGTAAAGAAATAATAAATAGAGGTCTTTTAGGGGAAATATTTTTTCTTTTGTCGGTGTAACTCTTGGTCAAACGACCTATATTTTGGAATAGAGAGAAAAATAAAGATAATGTGATAGTATTTTAAAATCATTTTTTTAATAATTAAATTAAAAAAATGTGAATATTAAACGAAAGAAATAATGATAATAATAGTAATAATAATACGTGCAATACTATAATAAGAAATGGAAATCCTTATAATCTCTAGACATGTGAGTTGGTGGCTGAGTTATATAAATATATGGGGCAATACTTACTCAGCCAAGGCAAACCGGTAGCAAGTGGAATTGACCTCCACAATTTTCTTATCCGAATTGCGTGGTTATTTATTTATTATTTTTTAAAGGGAAAAACAGATTTCATCTCCTCGACATTTAGTGACGTTATTTGAAATTATCAAAATTGAAATTGCGTGCCTATTTAATGGCTATTACGAAGAATTAAATTGATTGAATAATATTAAAATAATTTGCTAACCTTGGTTCACTAATTTATTAACACGATTTCATAATTTTAATGCTTTTTTTTGTCCTTCCAAAAAAAAAACTCTATATTAATAATAAAAATAATATAATAACTTTTTTTAATATTTTTTTACCTCAATAATAATTTTTTTAAAGTTAAATATTCTATTTAAATTTAAATTAAGTTAAAAATAAATATTTAATTCAACATGAAATGAGTAAAGTTTTGTACTTATGACCAGCGTGAATGGGATTACAATAATTTTGCATCAAATAATTATGCAATTTTCAACAAGATGTTACTTAGAGTTTAGATCTCAAATTTCAATGCAAACATTAACCTATTATCTTATTTGTATAATTTATTTTCATTTTTAATAAAATGACTTACTCATCCAAAAAAGAAAAAAAGAAAATCAGATTCAAAATTCAATACTGCAATAAGTTTTTACTTTTAATAATAATAATAATAATAATAATCCAATTTCCACATATAAGCCACTAGCAACCCACCCATCCCATCTACCATTCCATTTTATTAGTCATTTAATCAGGACGTACTTTCTACACTTATATTTAATTTAGTTCATATCTGTTTTGTGTGAATTTTCTCCCTGAAGAAAGAGATGTTGAACTTGAACAAGGCTGTGGAAGTTCTCACAGGCAAGCAGGAGAGCAAGAAGAAGATGATCAAAGGAACAGTGGTTTTGATGAAGAAAAATGTGTTAGACTTCAATGACTTCAGTGCTTCTGTTCTTGATCGCCTAGATGAATTTCTTGGGAAAAGGGTCTCTCTGCAGCTCATTAGCTGTGTTAATGGTGATCCAGGTTTGTTCTTTCTGCTCAAGTTTTTCCTGTCTTGTAAGTTCCACAAAAGGCTAGCTTTTGTTCTCATGAAGTTTTTATTTATGAATTAAAAATGGACTTTGTCCTCTACTCTTTTCCTTCAAACAAAAGTATTTGTTCTTTTTAAGGACTGCTAATCCTTTTTCTCTATCACGTCTGTCACAAAAGTTGCCTTTTTAGTTTTATTTTATCGAAATTCCTGTATCGAGAACTCTTTAGTTCTAACTAATCTGTAATTCAATAGAGTCTCGTGACTTTCTATAGTCATTACTCCAAAGTTACGAGGGACAAAATGTTACTGTTTTGACCATCTTAGCAACAAAAATGTGTAGGATTTGTCTTAATTAAGTTTGATTACATATTACTGCTTCATTTTTCTCTGGTTCTGCTTTTCCAATAGAAGCAATAGCTAGGTTTAAAAGTTTTTAGCAGTGGGTTGTGGTAGATAATCTCTCCCCAGTATGTGAATCCTTTGATCATGAATGTTGGCAGGATGGGAAAGTTGCATCAAACTAGCTAGTCGTCTTCAAAGACTTTTTAGATCTCGATGATTGTATTCTTTGAGATTTTGATACTTTTTCCATGTGTCTACATTTATCATGCTATCTTGCCAAAGCTACCCCATTAGAAAATCTGTCAGACTTGGAAGCAGAAGGGTCCAAAAATTAAAAGAAATGGGGACCTTGCCATTAAATGTCCAAGAGACCTACCCTGACATTTCATTAATATCGTACCCTGTTTGTTCATAATCAGCATGGACCAGATTAACAATTGTACAATACTCTCATGTCCCAGCAGGAACATTTTAATTGAGGTATAATTATTAGACCTTTTCTCTCATGGGAGATTTAAATTTAAACGAAAAAATACTTATATCATATTTTTATTTATGAAATAATTATAAAATTATGAATTTGGTCATTTTAATATTTTAGTGGAATATCACCATCAAGTGTATTGGAATTATTAATATTTGTGTCAAAGTTTCTCATAGGATATTATTAATAACATCCTCTCTACCCCAACATAAATAAAAGGTCTAATATCTATGGAAAGAGATAATGATGACAGAGGTTGAATAGTCATATAAAATTATTTAGATAAACTTGATTAAGACAGAGATAAAAGGGATTTACCCTTTCGTTTTTTTTTTGTTTGGTATTTTCTATGTGAATTTTATTTTATTAATATTTTTATTTTGGTATGTGAATTTTATTTACAGAGAAAGGTTTGAAAGGGAAACTAGGAAGTCCTGCATACTTGGAGAACTGGGTCACAACAATCACTTCTTTAACTGCTGGTGAATCAGCATTTGATATCACATTTGACTGGGATGAGGAGATTGGAATTCCTGGAGCATTCATCATTAGAAATTTTCACCAAAATGAATTTTACCTCAAGACACTAACACTTGAAGGGGTTCCTGGTCATGAAAGGGTACATTTTGTATGCAATTCTTGGGTTTATCCTGCTGAAAAGTACAAATCAGACCGCATTTTCTTTACAAATCAGGTATGCATTTTCTTTAATGATGCTCTTCAAAGTGTTTGATTTTATGTTACAAAGAAGAATAATAAAGGGCATAGTGGAAACATCCCAAGATGACAGTTTCTTTGGTGGCTATTTTTTGTGCTTTATCATAAGGCTTGTTAGCTTTTAATCAACACATTAGTGATTGCCAATGCATAAAATGCCCTGAGTTAAGTATTGGAGCTGCTTGAGAATGAGTTCAGTGTACAAAATACAAAAAATTACTTTTCTAGGCTAATCTCTGCAAGTGCAAGCTATATTTGTGGGCTTAAGAAGTACTTCTGCAGGCATATCTTCCAAAAGATACACCAGAACCACTGCGCAAGTACAGAGAAGAAGAGTTACTGACCTTGAGAGGAGATGGAACTGGACAGCTTGAGGAATGGGAAAGAGTATATGACTATGCATCATACAATGATTTGGGAGATCCAGATAAGGGGTCTAACTATGCACGCCCTGTCCTTGGAGGTTCTTCAGAGTACCCTTATCCTCGCAGGGGGAGAACAGGCAGACCACCAACAAAGACAGGTAACTTCTATGTAATATTTGTCAGATAACTGGCAATGTATTACTATTTTCATTCTACAATATTGTAAGTAGATTGCAATCTTAATGCAAAGCATATGTTCTTTCAATTGTCATATCAGATCCTAATTCAGAGAGCAGGTTGCCACTTCTTCTGAGCCTTAACATTTATGTCCCTAGAGATGAACGGTTTGGACACTTGAAGATGTCAGACTTCCTTGCCTATGGACTAAAATCTGTATCTCAGTTCCTCCTTCCAGAGTTTGAATCTCTATTTGATCGAACACCCAGTGAGTTCGACACATTTGAGGATGTATTGAAAATTTATGAAGGAGGTATCAAGCTACCTGATGGGCCATTACTGAAAAAGATAACTGAAAGCATTCCATTTGAGTTTCTGAAGCAACTTCTTCCAAGTGATGGTGAGGGACTTCTCAAATATCCAATGCCAAAGGTTATTCAAGGTGATCCACTACCTTCTCCTCCTTAGTACTCTTTTCTGGTCGACATTTTATTCCATTAGATGATTCCAGTTATATTCAGAATAATTTTACATGGCGTTAAAAACAGATGATAAATCTGCATGGAGGACGGATGAAGAATTTGCAAGAGAAATGTTGGCTGGAGTTAATCCTATGATAATTATTGGTCTTCATGTAATGCTCAAACCTTCTTGATCTACTTTTCAAGAAAAAATAAGTTCCAAATCGAAGATAATATAATTTTCTTTCCTGCATTTCTTCTCATAGTGAGATTAGTCAAATGTGCATCATTCATTGATATTGGTGTAATTTTTCAGGAGTTCCCTCCTTTGAGCAAGCTAGATGCAAATATCTATGGCAACCAGACTAGCACGATAACCACAGAACACATTGAGGACAAATTAAATGGATTAACAGTTAATGAGGTATGACAAAGTAGCTCAATTATTTTCACATAAACATTTGATCAGAATTTAAGTTGTTAAAATGAGAAGTATGATGTGCTCTTAATAGGCAATGAAGGGAAATCGGCTCTTCATATTGGATCACCATGATACAATTATGCCATATCTTAGGAGAATAAACAGTACAAGTACAAAGACCTATGCCTCAAGGACACTACTGTTTCTACAAGATGATGGAACTTTGAAGCCAATAGCAATTGAACTGAGCTTGCCTCATCCAGATGGAGATCAATCTGGTCCCATTAGCAAAGTCTACACACCTGCTGAACATGGTGCTGAAAATTCTATTTGGCAACTAGCAAAAGCTTATGTTGCAGTGAATGACTCTGGCGTTCACCAGCTTATTACACACTGGTATTGGACATATAGAGAAAGCTTTTGTTTACATTGCCATTACAAGAACTAGTTTCTTATCTGATTGTTTTCTCAAATGTGATTGCTCCTATGTTACAGGTTACGAACACATGCAGTAATTGAGCCATTTGTGATCGCTACAAACAGGCATCTAAGTGTACTTCACCCTATTCATAAGCTACTGCATCCTCACTTTCGTGACACTATGAATATAAATGCTATTGCTCGTCAGATCCTTATTAATGCTGGAGCAGTGATTGAAGCTACACTATTTCCTTCTAAATATGCCATGGAAATGTCTGCAGTTATCTACAAGGACTGGGTATTCACTGAGCAAGCTCTACCAGCTGATCTAATTAAAAGGCAAGTTGCACCTCAATATCCTTTTTTTGGATATCAATGATCATTGTTAGGCTTTTAGTCATATGATATAGTTCTATGTGGTTATCATTTCCAGAAAAGTGGCAGTTAAGGATTCAGATTCTCCTCATAGTATCCGACTACTAATTCAAGACTATCCTTTTGCTGTTGATGGTCTGAAGATATGGTCAGCAATCAAAACCTGGGTGGAAGATTACTGCAACTTTTACTACAAAAATGATCAGATGATCCAAAGTGACACTGAACTCCAATCCTGGTGGAAGGAAGTCAGAGAAAAGGGACACGAGGACAAGAAAGATGAACCTTGGTGGCCTAAGATGCAGAGTAGATCAGAATTAATTGAATCATGCACTATCATAATATGGGTATCTTCTGCACTTCACGCATCAACAAATTTTGGGCAGTGGCCTTATGCAGGTTATCATCCAAATCGCCCTACCACAAGCCGAAGATTCATGCCTGAGCCAGGTACACCAGAGTATGATGAGCTAAAGACTAATCCTGATAAGATTTTCTTGAAAACAATCACAGCCCAGCTTCAGACCTTGCTTGGCCTATCCATCATTGAGATTTTGTCTAGGCATTCTTCAGATGAGATTTATCTTGGTCAGAGAGACAATGCTGAATGGACAAAAGATTCAGAAGCCCTGGAAGCATTTCAAAGATTTGGGAAAAATTTGGCTGAAATTGAGGACCAAATATTACAGATGAATGAGGATAAAAAATTGAAAAACAGGATTGGGCCGGTTAATATACCATATACATTACTTTTTCCTACTAGTGAGGTTGGAATAACTGGCAAAGGAATTCCCAATAGTATAGCAATTTGAAGTGGCTGGCCTAGAATCTACAATGGCAGATTCATCTTATGTATTTGCTTGTCTGACATTCTTATGTAATTGTTTTGTGTTTGGCTTTCATCTCCTGCAGAAAAATCCAAAAATGCCTGTACTATAGTGGAGTATTTAATTTCGGCACATCCTTTGAATATCCATCCTATCCACTTCAACAACTTAGACTAGGATGAATAATATTTATATATCCACTTCAATTCAAAGGACGAGACGAAATTAAATACTCCACTATAGTACAGGCATTTTTGGATTTTCTGCAAGAGAACAAGGCCAAACTATATATATATATATATATATATTATCTGATAGACAATGACCCTTTTTCCTATTTCTTTTTGCTAAACTTTTTTTTTTTTTTGATAACCCTTTATTATATTTTCTGTAACACTTTTCCTTGGCTTTGTTCCTTTACATCTAATAAGACACATTTAAAATAATAACATAAAAAAGTTTTCAATTACTCTATTCTTTACATGGAATTGTATTTTTTTTTTTAAGAAAATAATCCATTGAGAGGTAAAGAGTGTTTTTAATCAAATGACTATAAGTTGCTATAAATAAAATGGGTAGCTGGAAATATGGATAGGTTCTAATGGATAACTAAAACTCATTTAGCTGTGAAAATGAATAAAATTTACAAGTTTTTGGTATTGGTTTTTGCACTTTAAAAACTATCTCAAAGAATTTCTGAAAATACTTGATTATGAATAAAAAATTATTAAAGATCTATAATCCTAAACCTTAGACGACACATATCTGCCGCTACTATATTTCTTTCTTGAAAAGTAGGTACTTTCAAGTTTATTATCTATAATTTTTTCCTTTCTATTTCCATTCTAAACAAACAAATGATTTTTTTTTGGTAAAAGGTATATATATATATATATACATACATACACATATATATCAGTAAATTTGTGCACGAAACGCCAAATCAACTTAGCAATCAATATTCAAATTGGATAGACTAAGGATGTGAAACCTCATTTCTTGGTCATAATTTTCAGGCCAACTTTTACTTATAAATACCAAAGTTTCCAAGAGTATCATCACCATTTTACAAGCATTCTTAATTAAACATTTCCATTCTTAATTTTGCATATTCTAGTTTGGTACATTTCTTGGGCAAAATGTTGCATCATATTGTTGAGGCATTTACGGACGATAATGAAGCCAAGAAGATCAAAGGAACAGTTGTGTTGAAGAAGAAGAATGTCTTGGACTTGAACGATTTCTATTAGAGTATATATGGAAATATATTTTGTAGTGGAAACATATCTTGTAGATCTCATATATCTTGTAATATAGGAATTAGTATGTCTTATAGAGATATGATAGATATGATAGAGTTTATCATTAGCTGGAGTTCATTGTATTTTCCTATATATGTACGGTTCAAGTATGCTTCAATAATAATAAAAAAGCTTTCTCCATTGCTTGTTTCCTTATTATGGTATCAGAGCTTCAGTGATATTTTCGATTTTCTTGAACCTTTTCTCATCATTGTCATCTCATGGCCAACAGTAATCAGCAATCTCTATCCATCGGGGACACTATTGTTTCAGTCTCTAACACAGCTTCACAACCCTTAGAGGAAATTTTCATTTCTTCTCCTTATATGTTCACAATTCTGAAGCTGCTAACATCTCTCTCGTATCTCACAATTCATCTAGTAATGGTGAAAATTACTATTTTTGGAAACAAGCCATCCAAATGGTTCTTGATGCCAATAACAAACAAAGCCTCATTGAAGGTTCTGTCACAATGTCAAACGTTCTATCTTCATATTTTCCTCATTGGCGACGTGCAAATAGCCTGGTGAAATCTTGACTAATTAATTCAGTGGTTTTCGATATTGCTTCTACTCTCTTGTTTGCTTCAACAACTAAAGACATTTGGGATGAACTCGTTTGTCATTTTGCATCGATTAATGCTTCTCGTATTTATGAACTTAAGCGAAATATCTCTAATTCAAAGCCGCAAAATATGTCTATTGTTGCTTATTACACTTCGCTTAAGTCCATTTGGGATGAACTTCGTGTGTATCAAACACACCTTAATTGTTCCTGTAATTCGACTGAAGAATTTGAACGTGTCTACGAACGTGATCGTTTATTAGAGTTTTTAATGGGTCTCAATGATGCCTTCTCACAATTTCGGAGTAATATTCTCCTTATGAAACCACTTGTAAGAGGCTTATTCCTTAGCCATCCAAAATGAAAAACAACGACAAATATCTTATAATATGCCTTTACTTATGGATGCATCATCCTCTGCTCTTGGAGCAATTGGTAGCAGCCCATCATCTCCTTCACAACCTGTGACACAACCCACTGTCAAATGCATCTTTTCCAACAATTGGGATACTTCTGTTACTTGTCAACAATGTAACAAACAAGGCCATGTATCGCGGTTTTGCTCAAACAAAGTTTCAGGGACGTGCAACTATTGCGGTTTTTGCGGCCACGAAGAACAACAGTGTTGCAAGAAACTGGCAGCAAGTCGAAGAGGTCGTGGTGCAAGTTTTCGCCACGGTGGAAGAGGTAGTGGATGTTTAACAGTTTTGGCAGCTTCAGTGGCAGTAGACTCATCTCCACATGATTTGCAATCATTCCAAAATTCTCTCAACAAGTTAAGTCCTCAAAATAATTTTCCCTTTACACAAGAACAGGTTCAACAGTTAAAAAATCTTCTTCCTGGAACCTCATCTACTCTTCTCAATGGTATTTCTCTCCTCTCAACTACTCCTTCATTCTCATCACATTGTTTGTATTTTGACTCTGGAAGTAATGAACACATTACTTATTTACCATTTAAATCACCTACCATGCCATACACTGGACACACGGTCACTATTCCTGATGGCACTTCTTGTTCTACCGTGAATACTTACAATACAATTTTATTGCCGAATAAGCTTCACCTTGATAATGTTCTGTATATTCCAAGTTTCAAATTTAATCTCATATCTATTACCAAATTAACAGATGATCTCAATTGTTCTATTCACTTTTACCCATCTTTTTGTTACCTATAGAACTATTCGACGGAAAGAGTGATTGGATGAGAATGGGTGCATAACGGATTATATGTTGCAGTGGCTGATGACTCTCAAAAAGTTGTATCAATGAAAACTTCTATAGCCCCTTCCAATTTTGATCTTTGGCATTGGCGCATAGGACATCCGAGTACGTCTCTCAATTCAAAGTTTGTCAAATTAGATTCAAAAATTTGTTTTCCAAATAAATGTGATGGTTCTATTTGTCACATTTGTCCTGGGATTTTATATTGCAGTAAATGACTCTGCTGTTTATCAGCTCAATAGCCATTGGTAATAACCACATCAACTATACTTTATTATTCTAGATTGCAATCAAAACCAATGTTCAGAATCGATGACAATCATTGATAATTCTTTGCAGGTTACTAACGCATGCGGTCATTGAGCCATTTATCATAGCAACTAATAGGCAGCTAAGTGTGCTTCATTCTATTCACAAGATCCACACTTCCGGGACACAATGAACATCAATGCTGTGGCTCGCCAAGTAGCGATAGATGCAGGAGGAATTTTCGAAGCTGCATATTTCCCTTCAAAGTATTGCAATGAGCTGTCATCACTAGTGTACAAAGACTGGACTTTTCCTGAGCAAGCTTTTCCGGCTAATCTCATCAAGAGGTATGTTTCTATATATTAGTACTAAGACATCAAATGACAGTTGAAACATGCTTTAATTTCTCCACATTTGGTTTGGTACATTCTTATCAGAGGAGTAGCAGCTGAGGACCCCAATTGCCCACACGAGATTCGCTTGTTAATTCAAGATTACCCTTTTGCTGTTGATGGTCTAAAAATCTGGTCAGCCATTAAAGCTTGGGTGGAGCATTTACTACAAAACAGATGAAATGGTCCAAAAAGACACTGAAATCCAATCCTGGTAGAAAGAACTCAGAGAAAAGGGACATGAGGATAAGAAAGATGAATGATGGTGGCCTAAAGTGCAGAGTCGGAAAGAGTTGACTGATTCCTCCACAATCATAATATGGACAGCTTCAGCCCTTCATGCAGCAATCAATTTTGGAATGTACCGTTATGAAGGTTACATCCCAAACCGCCTTACCACGAGCAGAAGATTCATTTCGGAATTAGGCATTCCTGAATATGAAGAGCTCAAATCGAACTCGGATAAAGTTTTCTTCAAAACAATCAATTCTCAGTTCCGGGGAGAAATTAGCTGAAATTGAAAGCTTTCAACAAATTCGGGAAGAAATTAGCTGAAATTGAAGAAAGAATTACGGGGATGAACAATGACAGTGAATTGAAAAATAGGATGGGACCAGTAAAGTTTCCATACACATTGTTGTATCCGATTAGTGAATCTGGGTTAAATGGAAAAGGAATTCCCAACCGTATTTCAATCTAAGACTTTCCTGTCTTGATTGAATCACCAATTACATCAGTTGCATTCTACATTTGATTGCTGTTCATTGTGTTGTCACGTCCCAAATCCGGATGAGACCTAGGGTTTCAAAACGTGACACGACATAACATGCAAATCAGTAAATCTCTATAAGTCCTAACTCTTATCAATCATATCAAAATATTATAAAATAAAATTTCTCAAAATTAAATAATGTCTTCTAAAATTAAATATTTTATCACTCTTCATATACCTCTAAAAAATTATAAAATGAGCTAAAACGTTCAGTGAATAAATAGAATATTTATTGGAATGATCAGGTTTGAAAGATGTTATAAAATATAAATAATGTTAAACAAATATCATAATTTTACTTTTACTTAAAATCGAAGTTCAAGGTAATTTACTGACAGATCATATTATTAAAACAGAACATAATGAGTTTTTTGACCATACTCGTGGTATATAGACATAATAAATGGATTATGTTATTCCAATAAATAAATGTGTTACAAGAGCCATTACTTAAACTTATTGAAATAAGACAAATTAAATAATTATTTTCATATATATAAAAGTAACATTGATTCTTTAAAAATAAAACATTTAATTAATATATAATACAAAATTAGAAAATAGTACTTCTTACACATTATTTATCACAAAAAAAACTAGAGCTACTTGATCTATCTGGCAAATGAGAATACATGCATCTTTTCATTTGTGACTATAATGTCATAGTATACCAAAGTTATGTTTTTATGAGTAGATGAAAATATTCTTAAAGTTTGAAAACTATTTGAATAATATGGTAAGTGATTTACAAAACAGAGGAAATATGAAAACTCTTGAAATAAAGAAACAAAAGTGTATGCAAATTCAATTTAAGAGATGACTGCATTTTTTTTTACATGCAAAGGCTATATGATATTTTGTAAATAACTCAAAATAGATAATTTCAAATTCATGGCTAAAATAACATAAACATTGACATATAATTATATATATATATATATAATTATATTAACCTTGTAATTAAAAGAAAATAACATCGACATACTTTTCAAATACATTATTTGAATTCAAGTCTAAATATCAAAGGTAAGTGAAATCATTGGTAGAAATCCAAATTGAAAGAGTAAGTACAATACTAGGAAACACAATTTCTTATAAAAAAAATAAAAACATTCATCAAGCAACTAAAAACAATCAAAATAGTGAAAAGACTATGAATACTTAAATACCTTGATCATATAAACATAATTTTGAAAAGACTATAAATATGTAAATACTTTGACCATATGAACATAGCCTTACGCAATATACAAACAGAGAATAATTACTATGACCAAACTATTATATGATAATATACCATAATATAAATGGAACGGTTATGATCAAAACAAACTCATTCATCTTTTAGTTCATTACTTAATGAATAAAAAAAGCTCATGAAGCAATAATTTTACAGAAATCTTTTCAATATCAAAATACGGTAATCCAACATATCATCACATCATGAAAATAAGTGTATCATTCCAAACTTTTAATACAAAAATAAATATAAATATTATATTTACTCATCAAAATCCAAGCTTAAACACGATCTAAATTCCTCAATCAAGAAAAAAATAGCAATACATATAACAAAATAAACTTTTTTTTAATAAAAAAACTCTACTATTTCTAACTTTCAAAAAAGCATATCGAAAAAGAATAAATCATTAATCATATCTTACGTATCCTCAATTGTGAGCCTTAATAAGACTTTCTCTCTTCTCCCTTGTTGACTGATCTTGGTCTCCAACTCTCTGCTTCTCTTCTAAAGAATCAGAAGAAAAAAAATATATAACTCAAGAAACTTATTTAATTTTTTAATTTCTCTAAAGAAAAAGATAACTAAAATATTGTTAATACTCACAATGATAACTTTCTAAATAACTACTCCTATAACTTGGCTAGTAAATCAATTACCACTAATCAAATAATAATAATATCAATCAATTTAATTATCTAAATAGCAACAAAATAAATCATGTCTAAAATTAAGGGTACGGAAATTACAGTATTCTTGTTTTCTTATGTTTATTATTTTCTTTTTTCTTTTTTCTTTTTTTCCTTTGATCGAATAATCTTTAATTCTTCACTTCAAAGAAAATAATAATTCATCCGTCTCAAAATATAAGTGCTTAGAAATATTTTTTAAGCATATTAATAAAACATTTTATTTTCTAAATTGTCCTCATTTACTATGCTTTAGAAATATGAAAGTGACGAGATACTTTCTTTTGAAAAGAAAATATAAAGATTGTGTATTGAAAATAAGAAAGATGTGAAATGAAAGAAGAAAATAAATAAGTGTAATAATGAAAGTAAAAAATTATCAAATTTTTTTTTTAAGAGTGGGAGTATAACGTTAAATTTCAATCCCAAAAATTATTTCATTAAAATGGGAATATGCATACCTTTTAGAGCCTTAAATCAAACTCCGACACAAATCTAATCTACCAATGAAGTGTCAATTCCAAAACCCATTCAATCAAAATCAAACACAATTAGCCAATAAATAAACTCTAACTAAGAACCTTAAATTCCTCTCCAAAAACAAAATCCTTGAATTCTTTTTTTTTTTTCAAACCAAACTTAAATATCCAAATTGAAAATTAAAAAAAATTATATGATTGTTCGCTCTTGTGGCATACTTCGTTCTAATTTATTCTAGACAGTCACCTCTATATTCTTTCCCTAATTACCTAGAGTCAAAGTCACCTTACGGGAATTTACGAAATTCCTAACTCATAAAAAAAAAAAAAATTCAATCATGACTGCTAAAAAGATTGCCCAATTAACTAAGAAACCTACCATAGTCATGCTTGATTGGATATGGGGATGAAAAATTACTAATGAACTTATCCCACTAATTAGCCAAAAGAATATCTTAATCCCGTTAATAGGGGGAGGGTATTACAACAATATTATTATCAATTGATTCATTTGCAACTTCTATTTATTATTATAATTAATTGGATTTTCTAACATTAAACATATGTAAAGAAGAAACTCTTATTTATTATAATTGCAGATATATTCTATTCAAATATAGTTATCGTAATAACCCTCCAATCTTTAGTTCTGTGTAATTTCTCATATTTTGATAACTTTTTATTCTATTTAATTTCCCTTTTAATTAGTATCTCATTTGTTTATCTTTAGATTTGAGGTTAATTCTAGCTATTTCGGTATATTTTTTTCAATAATATACACCTAGTTTTAAACTTTTGTTTCATTTTTTTTAAAAAAGGAGAAAAAATATTTATGTAACTTTCTCCAAATGCACCCTATTGAACACCTGCTCTTTGCCCCCCCCCCCAACTAATAGTTTCCTTATAGATATTTCTTGGCAAAAAGACCATAATATTGTTAATGTGGCTAAACAAGATAATCATAAATTACTTATGAAGTTTCCAAATCGAAAGCACTGGAAAACTAAAGATTGAACAAAAATATATAATAAAAGCCAACAGAACATTTGATAGCTTATTGTAAGGTACATCATTGATGACATTACATGAGCCTTGCTATTGAGCAAAGCTTTTTATTAAGCTTTATTATTGAAAACTTATTAAGGTACAACAACTGGATTGCACCCAAGAAAGGCCTTAGATTGACACACTGTTGGGAATTCCTTTGCCAGTTAGTCCAGGCTCACTGGTAGGATAGAGCAATGTGTATGGCACCTTTACTGGTCCTTTTCTGTTCTTCCTTGCAGAGTCATTATTCATCCCTATAATTCGTGCTTCAATTTCAGCCAACTTCTTTCCAAATTTCTCGAATGCTTTCAAGGGTTCTGAATCTTTTGTCCATTCAGGCGTGTCTCTCTGTCCTAGATAGACCTCATCAGAGGCATGCCTTGACAAAATCTCAATCAGTGAAACGCCAAGCAATGTCTGTAGTTGAGCAGTGATCGTTTTCAAGAAAACTTTATCAGGGTTTGTCTTGAGCTCATCGTAATCAGGCATGCCAGGCTCAGGCATGAATCGTCGGCTTACCGTGGGACGGTTAGGGAGGTAGCCAGCATAAGGGTACTGTCCAAAATTGACTGCAGCATGGAGGGCTGAAGCTATCCATATGATGGTAGTGCAGGAGTCGATTAGCTCTTTCCGTGTCTGCATTTTGGGCCACCATGGCTCATTTTTCTTGTCTCCATGTCCCTCTTCTCTGAGTTCCTTCCACCAGGCCTGAAGTTCAGTGTCTTTCTGAACCATTTCGTCTGATTTGTAGTAGAAATTACAATAGTCCTGAACCCATGTTTCAATGGCTGACCAGATCTCCAGACCATCAGCAGCAAATGGATAATCTTCGATTAGTAAACGGATCCCATTTGGGGATTTTGAATCCTGAACTGCCACTCCTCTGATCAATCAAATAGTACCGAACCAAAATAGTTAGATTCTTAGCTAGATATCTGTTTTTGTCTTAAATCATTGGTAACATTTGTTTATATACACAACAGCTTAGTTAATTACCTCTTGAGGAGATCTGCAGGAAGTGCTTGCTCTGGAAAAACCCAGTCCTTGTATACTACTGCTGACATCTCCATGGCATATTTTGAAGGAAAAACCGTGCTCTCAAGAATTCCACCTCCATTGATCAAGGTTTGACGAGCCAAAGCATTGATGGTCATTGTGTCACGGAAGTGAGGCTGTAGCAGCTTGTAAATGGGATGAAGAACACTGAGCTGTCTATTTGCAGCAATGACAAATGGTTCAATCACAGCATGTGTACGTAGCCTGCACATACAATGAAATAAATGTCAATGATCGGATCCATTACTTCAAAATCTTCAGTATTACCCCTAAAAATTACCAGTGGCTAATAAGCTGATGAACTCCGGAGTCATTCACAGCAACATAAGCTTTGGCCAATTGCCACACTGAGCCTTCAACACCTTCCTGAGCAGGCAAGTACACTTTGCTAACAGCACCCAGTGTATCTCCATTTGGATGGGGCAAGCTTAGTTCAATAGCTAATGGCTTTAAGGTTCCATCTTTCTGCAAAAAGAGCAGAGTCCTCGAAGCATAAATTTTTGTGGTCGTTGTGTTTATCCTCCTCACATATGGCATCAACATGTCGTGATGATTCAGTATGTATAATCTGTTTGTCTTGATTGCCTATTGACAAAAAATAACTCGTCTTAGACAGCTGCAGAGTAGCACAGACAGCATCAAGAAGATAACATTTGATCTGTTACTTCCTCCCTTACCTCATCAATAGTTAGTCCGTCTAACTTGTTTTCTATTTGTTCTTTGGTAATTGTACTGGTTTGGTTGCCATAAAGTTTAGGATCAAGGTTGCTCTTTGGAGGGAACTCCTGCAGGGCAGAAGAACAAACACTCTCAGT
The DNA here is from genome assembly GCA_019593545.1 of Apocynum venetum. Classification (NCBI taxonomy): domain Eukaryota; kingdom Viridiplantae; phylum Streptophyta; class Magnoliopsida; order Gentianales; family Apocynaceae; genus Apocynum; species Apocynum venetum. The sequence goes on from SRSM01000149.1 coordinate 4,288,508, forward strand.
TTGAGCAATGAGTTCTAGAAGTTATCAGATAATTACATATTTTCTTTGTTCTTTGACAAGAAAAAAACCATAAGAATATTGGGTTGAGAGCAAGTTTCTTTCTATGTTTTTTCCTGAAAGATGTTTGGATTTACTTGGAGGCGACTGATAATGACAGGGTTAACTCCAGCAAGCATTTCTCTAGCAAATTCTTCATCTGTTCTCCAAGCTGATTTATCCTCTGTTCCAAGAAAATGTAAATCTCTATATGAAAATTTTCAATATTATGGATAGAAGGCCATTATAGACTAGGTAAATCGATTTTACCTTTGATAACAGCTGGAGTTGGAAATTTCATTAATCCTTCCCCATCATTCCGGAAAATTTCTTTGAACAACTGCAAGGAAAGGCTATCTGAAATGTTTTTAAGCAAATCTACACCTGGTAATTTAATTCCTTTTTTATAGAGTCGAAGAATGTCTTCCATAGAATCAAACTCATCAGGAGTGCTGTCACCTAGATCCTGAATCAGAGGAAGAAGGACCTGACCGACAGATTTCAGTCCATAACCCAGAAAATCTGACAATTTCAAGTGCCCAAATCGTTCATCTCTTGGAACATAAATGAATGAGCTGAGTATCAGTGGCAGCCTACTCTCACTGTTGGGATCTGTTGCATTAAAACTAGTCACTGTTTGATTTGGTAGCCATAATGGATAGATTTGTTGACTTAAAATAGAGGAAAGAGTCTTAACCTGATCTTGTTGGTGGTCTGCCTGTTCTTCCTCTGCGCGGATAAGGATAATTTGTGGATCCTCCAAGGACAGGGCGTGCATATTCTGAACCCATGTCGGGGTCTCCCAAATCATTGTAAAGGGCATAGTCATAAACCCTGTCCCATTCCTTGAGCTGTCCAGTTCCATTCCCTCTCAAGGTCACCAATTCTTCTTCTCTGTATTTGCGCAATGCTGCTGGTGTTTCACTTGGAAGGTATGACTGCGAATTAAAGGCCAAAGATGGAGTCATTCATTTTTGACTAAGTTCAATGATATAACTATAAGAATGAAATAAAAAATGATCTTTTATCCATAAGCTTCTCAAATGATATAGCTAAATATTTTTTTTATAGCTTAGTTTTCGTGAATCAGGTTGAAGTTGAAGTACCTGATTCACGAAGAAGACACGATCTTTCTTGTACTTGCCAGCTGGATATACCCAAGAGTTACAGACAAATTGAACCCGGCCATGACCAGGAACATCTTCAAGCGTAAGTGTCTTGAGGTAGAATTCAGTGAGGTGACAATTCTTAATGATGAAAGCTCCAGGAACGCCAAATCCTTCATCCCAGTCAAAATCAACATTAAATGCTGATTCACCAGCAGTTAAATTTAAGCCCGTAATGACCCAATTTTCCAAGTATGCAGGTTTTCCAAGCTTCCCTCCATTTTCTGCAAATTGAATCACATAAACATCAATATAAAGTTATTTTAGCAGTGTATTTAACAACATATAAGTACTTAAAAATCAAGAACCAGAGGCATTTAGCTTCCACACCATGAATGTACGATGCTTGTTAAATAAAGTCACGAAATTTTTTACTGGAAACGTCACGTTAAAAAAGTCCTAAGTATATTAATTAACAGCATGGCTTGAGTCATCATATTCTGAATAAACTAATTAACAGCATGCAGAGGTAGTTGTCTACCTGGATCTCCATGAACAGCACTAATGAGTTGCACAGACACTTTCTGGCCAAACAACTCATGGACACCATCTAGAATGGAAGCACCAACGAAGTCATGGGCATCCAACACGTTCTTCTTCATCAATACCAATTTTCCCTTGATCTTCTTGCCACCATGTTGGCTACGAATAGTCTTAACGACGTGGTTCAACAACATTTTTCAAGAACGAAAGGAAAGGAAAGATACAATATTGGCGATGAATGTATCCGTGAAATGAACAATAAAAGATATTTTGCTTTTGTTTGGGTGTTATGGAAGTGGAGATTGGTATTTATAGGCCACCTTTGTGACTGAGAATGAATTTTTCACGTGTAAAAAACATGGGTTTGAGCCAATCTTTGAAAAATTGACGTATCATAAATGAATTCAAGTTGCTCTCTGCCAATCTGTGATTTATGGAACCGAAGCAATTGATTTGAATGAAAAGGTTAATTGAAATGGGAAAAAAATGCAAAAAATGATAATATGAAACATTAATGTCGTACTTATAATTAGGTTTAATAGTTACTCTATCTCTCAAAATATAAATATTTTTACACAAATTAATAAAATATTTTGTTTCATAAGCTGTAATTATTTATTAAGTCTTGAAAATTTAAAAGTCAAAAAAAATTGTTTAATTATTATATCAAGTCATTCGAACTTAGAGTATCAATTGCACAATGTGTACATTTATAATCAATTCTTAGGTATCATTATAGACGTATGTATATATCACTTATTTTGAAATTATAACAAGCTTTTTTCTTCTTCTTTTTTCTCATTTTTAACTTTTCACAATTTGAGTTTTTTTTTTTTACTTGTCATATTAGAGAAATAACATTACATTTAATAATTTTTTTTTCGTATTATAGTCATTCGACTAAGTTTATTTATAAGAGTGCCTTGGCTACACGTCCAAACTCATGCCTCATAAACGTTTCGCTAACCCTAATGCCATGGTCGAGGTAGAAAAATAGAAATAGAAATTTAGGAATACCGTTTTTACTATGCGGGCAGAATATCCCTATCTCAAACCTTCTATTTACATGTAAAAATATTTTCTTCATCCCCAATTAACTATAATAAGTACACTGGTCACCATTCTCGTGGGTATACAACTTTACTCTTTACCACTCGGTTAAAAATATTCATATAATAAATAACAAGTACATTAAAAAAATATAAAATGTTCATAAAATACATATATAAAATATATTCGCATTTCATATTTGATTTTCTTCTCATAAATTTTTTGTATAAATTTACATATAAATTTTTAAAATAAAATTTTTAAGATTATAACTTTGTTCTTCATCTTTGAATTTATTTCATAATTTGAGAAATTATTATTGAACACTTCCATAATTTATTCCTCACATAATATAATTTTTCTATTTTGAAATTTTATCCATATTTTGAAAACGATTGAAAATATAGCGCATCGCATCTTTTTCCATTTTGTCTTTTTATCTAATTTTTCAATAAAGTTTGAAAAATTGGACAATATATAGCACATCCCCTCATTTCCAAATTTGGTTATGTTTTTTGGTTTGGTTCGATTTTCAGTTTGAGGATTGAATAAATCAAAAAATCAAAATTTTATATATATACTTAAAAAATTAATATATTTCATTTTTATGAAAATAAAAATAAAATAAGATAATTTATTTTACTAACACAACACAAAAGATATATGTTTTGACACTTGATGTAATTGATATTATGTAAAAAAAAAAAATTAGATTTAAGAATTTTTGCATTTGTCTTGGAATTTGGAAGACTAAGAATATTTTTCATGATTCTATTTGGAACTTAAAACTTTAGAAGTTTTGAAGAATATTACATGATTATGGACTTGTATTGTTAAAGCTTGCAATGCCCAATTAGTTTATAAAACTTTAGAAGTTTTGAAGAATATTACACGATTATGGACTTGTGTTGTTAAAGCTTAGAATGCCCAATTAGTTTTTCAAAAGGATTGATAATTTTTAATAAAAATTTAAAGAGTTTTTTTTTTAAAGTAATCTTAACATGAATAATTCGATTTTTCAATTTTAAAGGAATTTTGGTTTGATTTGGTTCTTCTAACAAAGATCGAAAAATCAAAATTTTGGAATTGAAAATCGTATAATCACCACAACAAAAAAAAAAAAACTTTTTTCTTCATTTTTTCTTTATTACGAATTAGTTCTAGTTTTAACTTGGTTCTCATTCCTCTTTGTCATTTCTACTGTGAATTGTTATGCCATGGACAGGTGTGGTGGGGCCTCAACTGCACTGGCTCTTTGAAACGTGTATCACGCATTCACTGTATTAATATATAGAATTCATCATTTCATCCTTTTTTCTTTTTTGTTTTTTTGAAAGGACAATTATCACTTTTTGTTTTGAATAGTAGAGGCATGATTTTACTTACTTATTTGATTAATAATATCCATAGTTATGTTTTTTTTTTTTTTGACGAAAAGATTACAAGATAATTATGTTAAAATATAAGTTTATACAATAACATTAGTACAAAGTCATTTCCATAGTGCCCTACACTACACATGAATGTTGTAACTTGTGAAAAATATTAATGCCGTCATTTAATTAATTTTATATTTCACGATAGTTGAAAATCTTCAATAAAAGTAAAAATATTATGGGCGATATACAATTTTTTTTAAAAAAAATAAAATTAAGTGCCTATAAAAAATATTATAATAAATAAATAAAAAGCCATATGGTAAAAATTATAAAATGACACATTAATGTTAAGACAACCCTATTATTTTTTGTCAAATTAAATGAACTTTATATTATTATAAAATTCTTCCCCTATAAAATTAAAAAGAAAAATCATATCTCACTCAAATTAACCCATATATAATTGATTAGTATTAGAAGTTTTAATGAAACATACCTAAAAGAAAAAAGTAATCAAAATTCTTTTAGTTTCATAAAATGATAATTTTAAAAATATATATTAATACTTCGTCAATTCACTAGTATATATAAAATAAAATAAAAAAGACAAAACGAGTATAAGATCGTTGGCCATACATATTCACACCAAACAACCAATAGTTGAGAGGAAAAAGCAAACAAAAGAAAATCAAGATCCAAAGTTCAAAGTCATTTATGACAGTAGAAAAAAAAACAATTAAAACCGAGTCACCTGGCTACCCCATAATAAATCATTATGTCCCCCAGCATATAACAGTGTGAACATCAAATAAGGAAAGTCTTACTAGTAAAAACAGAAACATGGTTCGAATCCTATTATTAGCAATTTTGCGATGATTTATTCTTTTTATATGTAAAAGTGTACAAGTTTACAATCAAAATGTACAAGTTTAAGGAAACTCTGCAATCAACGAGAGTAATTTATGAAAAATCGAACCTAATGTTTCAAAATTTAGTTAAATGTAAGTTCACTATCAGAATTATAAAAAAAAAAAAAAATCACACTGTTGTTGCGAAGAGAGACAAAGATTCGCATTCAACACGGCCATGTGTGTGTCAGTGTTTGTCTCCATATATCTCTCCTCAAACTAAAACATTGAAATTTAAAACGTGTTTTGTTTTTAATGGAATAATTTTTTTATGAATTAAAATTTGCACGCTACTAGGATTTCTAATACCTATAATCTACTTTGAGAAGTAATCTTAAATTATTTAAAAATGAAAATAATTTCAATTTTAAATACAGTATATCCACAGCATGTATTGTCCAAAGATATGGTAATAATATTATGGAAAATTATTATTAGCGTATTGAGCTTATGTACTTTTTATTTTTTTTAATTTTAAATAATGTTTTTTATTTTGAATATTACCATATTAACATTTTTTTATTATTTCAACTTTTATAATATATCTTTCCTTTTGAATTTTATAACATTATTACTTTTTATTTTTTCATGATTGATCGATCAGTTCAAACATTTTTTTTTTCGATCGAAACTAAAAATGGGCGACTCTCATTGTTGTGAGAAGCATAAATATTATTTTCATGAATAAATTTAATCATTTTTAATTACACTCATTTTTTTCTCTTTTCTCTTTTCACTTATTTTTTCTCTTTAAAGTTTGATTTTGACTGAAAAAAATAATTAGACTGACCAAACGTAAAAAAATTAAAAAGTATTGATATTATAAAATTTAAAATTAAAAAAGGATTACCAAAGTTAATATATATATATATATATATTTACACTGTAAAATCAAAATGAAAATATATGTTATCAAAGTTGAAAAAGTAAAATAGTAAATCTTGAATTTATAAACTTTCTCAATATTAAACACAATTTACTAGCATGACACAAACTCTGACATAGTTTTAATGAATTAGGATTGGAGATTGCTTATTTTGGTTGAAGGAGGTTGACAAACCTACTCATTTTTCTTTTTTTAAAGAAGAAATTAAATTTTTTTAAAAATATAAAATTGTGTTAAGATTTTAAAGATTTACTTGGTTAAGCTGGTAATTTTTACGAGTTAACTCGTTAAATAAGTTATTTGATAGGTTAGTGGATTGACATGTTAATTAATTGAATAATTGCTTATTTCATTTTCGTATTAAATCATGCATAGGTTAACCTCAGTTTATTTATCGTGTTATTATATTCGAATTAACTAATCAATTAACATAGTAAATCTCAACACACAACACCATAACTAGCCCTATCTGAAGATAACCGTGTATGAAAGCATTCTCTCAACTGGCATTAAATGATTTCTACTGTATCTCTCGTTTTTTTTTTTTTTTTGAAAAAAAATATTTCTGCTGTTATCCTGAAGCAGAGTGCAGAGTGCAGAGTGCAGATGCATTATAAATGTCGCATTTATAATATATAAACTAACGACCATGTTTTTCTTTTCCTTTTTTCATATGGGCCTTAAAAAAAATAATGAAAGAACACGTTCTGCATTTCTAGATATGGAGTAGGTTGGAGGTAGGGTTGTATTGAATAGGAACCAACGGACGCTGAAGATTTTGAACTTTGAATTTGAGTTTCACTCGAACAACTATTTAAATTAGTTCAATAAAGTTTGAGCTCAAAATATTATTTAAGTTCATTTGATTATTTATTTGAATTGTTCACGAACGTTTGTGTTCACCTCGTTTAACATAATGAATCCAACTCTAATTGTTCAAATAGTTCGAGTTCTAATTTTATTTTAAAATTTTCTTTTAAAATATATAATATATAATTTATAATATTATATATAATAATATTTTTAAAATAATATATAATATATAAAAATTATATATTAATTATAATGTTTGTTGGAATTATTCGCAAACAAGACTCATGTTCGTTCGATTATTAAATGAACAAATTTTCATATTCAAACTCGATTCATTTAATAAACGAACATGTCTTAATCAAACACAAATGAGCTCAAATGAGCTTCGTTCGCGAATTGTTTGGTTTGTAAACAACCCTAATTGGACGTAGACGTGCCAAGTGCAGTACCAAATTTAATATTCTTCTTATTCTAAATTGATAAATTTGTTTGATTTTTCAAATTGATTAAAAAAAAATTGATGTGTTTTTGAAATGTATGTTTTTCCTAAAATATTTCCAAAATACCTTAATAATTTATCTGAAACCCCTAAAGTTTTTAATATCTTAATTTTGATTAATGACAAACATTGATGATAATGAATGTCTTAATTGTACAAGTATTGGCCTTTTAGGATTCAAATGTCTAATCCATACAAGATCAAAGTTTCAAGTCTTCAGTAAAGATCGTATGTTATCAAGTATAGTGTTAAATATTGATATCACTTAAATATCTCTAGGTCTACCTCTATGAATAATTATTCTATAAGTTGCTCAATAAAAGTAAAATATTTTTCAAAATGTACTTCATAAAAATATAGCATGACTTAAGTATTTGAAATGATTTTCAAAATACATTCATATGCTTAAAAGTTTTATAAAATAAATTATGCAACTTTAAGAGTTGATTGAAATCTTGTTTTGCATGGTTAGTGTGCATATGCGGTCGACCGAACTTCTTGGCACATCGTTCACAGAAGTCCCGAGCTCCATGGTACACTTGCAGATAATGGTGCGGACGACCAACCTAAGGCACGGTCGATCGCAAGTCTCCTGAGTGGGTTTTAAACATTTATTTTTTTGGCCGTTAAAGCATACATATAAATACTCAAATGTTTGAAAAACTTAAATACAAGACTTTCTAAGAAAAAATCTGATTCATATTCAATATAAAACATTTTAGAAACATTTTCAAACTCTTTCAAAACATTTATATTGTGAAAATCATCTAAGAATGGTTTCACACAATCATTGGTGTTCTTGAGCAATCTAAATGAACAAATTATTCAAAGAGGTCTTTGTACAAGGATTAATATATCTTCACAACTAAATGTGATATCTATTGATATATCTTTACAACTAAATGTGATATCTATATCAAACTCTCTTTATTCTCATCTTGTAAGTTTAATTCAAGGTTGCATTGAGTTTAAAACTCTAAGGGTTAAATTTATTTATTTCATTAATTGTTGTATTATAGATAAGTGCATAATCAATGTTGTGTTGTAAAACTCTAGGAGTTGGGTGAACCTTAATTGGGTAAGAAATTTTTGTGTAAAACTCTAAAGTGAATTGGGTGAACCTTTTTTATAATCTTTTCTGTTAAATTAGTTAAAGGTTTTGTCAAATCCTTGAGCAGATAGCTCAAGGTAGTGGATTAGGTTTTGTTGGATAAACTGAACCACTATAAATCTTTGTGTTCTTTGTTTTATTTCTACTATCTACTTGAACACATTATTTCATACACTGGTTAAACACCACGTGTTTGATATTTGTTGTCTTAGAAGGGATTGATTTAATTATGTCAAGAAAACTCAGATAAAACTCAATTCAATCCCTCTCTTAGGTTTTTCAATCGGTATCAGAGCAAGTCTTCTTGTTTAAGAGGTCTAACCACCTAGAAGCAAAAATTCTATGGCACACTTAGACAACACTATGATGGTAGAAGGTTACTTTACTACTAGACCTCATTTGTTGAATGGTACAAATTATAATTTCTAGAAAAATAGAGTTAGAATCTATATCTCTTCTCTTAACTATGAATTATGAAATATAGTTGAAAATGATTCTCATGTTCCTTTTAAAATTAGTGATGGTATCAAGATTGACAAAATATCTAAGGAGTTTGATGATGAAGATAAAAACAAAATGACTCTAAACTTTCTTACTATGAACACTCTTATTTGTGCACTTGATATGAATGAATATGACAGGATGAGATGTTATGAATCCGCATATGAAAGGGAAAATGAATTCGCATATAACAACTCTTGTTTTATTGAATTATTTAAATATTATGAACTAATACTTTTTATATGAAAGGGTAACATGAAATGAATTCGCATATAACAACTCTCGTTTTATTGAATTATTTAAATATTACGAACTAATACTTTTTATATGAAAAGGTAACATGAAATGAATTCGCATATAACAACTCTCGTTTTATTGAATTATTTAAATATTACGAACTAATACTTTTTATATTAGATGCAAGGACTTGCTTTAAAATAATGCACCAGCCATGACATAAACAATAGATAGATTTGTCCCTAAAAAAACATTAGATACCTATTTGTTCTTTTAAAAAAAATAAAGAGAAAGAGAGACTTTGAATTAAATTTTTTTTATAAAAAAGTCATTATTGTAGCAATTAGTCAATTACATTGAAATGGACTACCAAAACATTCTTGTTCTATCTTCCATAATTTTATAATGTGCAGTGTATTATTAGTTAATTGTAAAGTGTGATTGTTAAATCACACCCCTTTTATTAAATGCATGCTCTAAATTTCAATTTTAACATTGAACATTTTCTCTCTACTTTCTTTCTCTACAAAAAACTCTCTCAAATCTCTACAAAAAATCTTGTAAATTGATGAAACTTTGTTTTAATTAATAGACATTGTTTGCATATGATATATTTATGTTTATATGGATTAAATTTAGTGTAAAATTGATGGAAAAATAAGAAAACAATTTTGGTTATGGATTATTGGCATTTTGGCAGGCTCGATCGAATGAACTCGGTCTATCCTGGGGGCGACTCGAATGGGCTCGAACGGGTCATGCACATTTGTTTTTTTTTTTTTGTTTAGTTAATTTAAATGTCTCTATTCATTTAATTAATTCTTTCATTTGTTCTAATACTTTCATTTGATTTGTTAAATTTAATTACTTAGTGTTAATTAGTTAAGTTTAATTTACTTTCGTTAAGAATAATTTACTTGAACAAATTTTAAATTAATATAATTAAGTTTAGAATATTTTATTTTAATTATTTAAGTTTAATGAAAACAAATATGAGTTTAATTAGTTTAGTAATGGATAGGTATTTCTATTTTTTAAAAGTTTATTATTTTAGTGTTTGTATAAGTTAGTTTATTTTAACTAAAGCAAATAAAAAATAATGAGAATAAACTAATTAAGTTTAGTAATGTATTAGGTTTTTTTATTTGAGTTTGACATGTTATATAATATTTCTTAATTTTAATTTTAAAAAATATGAATTTAATTTTGTTTTGTTAAAAATATAACATGTGTAATTAATTAATTAAACGTATAATAAAATAATTAAAAATTATGGGAAAATGGAATTATTTTGACTCGGCTCGCCTTACTTTGTTCGGTGGATCGTTCGAAGAAAGTGAGTTTTTTCAGATTGACCGTCTGAAGAAAGTGAGTTGGTCCGGGTTGATCATACAGACAAACACACTTTGTTTGGGTTGACTTTCTGGGCAAACTTACTTGGTTCAGATTGATTGTTCGGATGAAATTATTTTTCTCCGGATGCATAAATTCAAGATAAAATATGAAAAAATATACAATACATAATTATCTTTAATGCATGGATCGTAATCACAATCGTTTTCTAGATTTTCAATATGTTGAGAGAATTTTTAGAACAATAAATTAGAGTGATAATGATAAGGAGAAAAATTGGTAGAGGGAGTGTGCGCTTATTAATTTTGGATGTGAGTTTAGTAATTCTCTTATAAAGTTAGATTATAGAAAGATTTCTCTTTTCATTGATATAACATTATAGAGATATTTTCGTCCAGTGTTTGTTTGGTGGTGATCGTTCAATTTTCAATTTGATCTTTGGTCTTAAATTACAACTTGTTTATATTTTTCTTGTGAATCTAAATTGAACCATATTTCTTATAAAATTGAAATGATCAAAATCGAATTAATTTGATTTGATCCAAAATCATATGTTTACTATTCAATTATTTCCTTCAACTCATTTTGTAAGATACTAGAAGCAATATGTCTTATATCTAAATATAAAATAATTTATTACTTTTTAATTATATTCTATTTATTATTTTTGATATTATCCTTATTTATTTTTATCTCTCATAGTAAATTTTTTTTTATACTCAAAACATCGCAAAAAGTATAAAATTAGTTTTAAAAAAAAGACAATAAATAAGAGTAATCTAAAATACCTCCTTAATTTGTACTCACAACATCCCAAACTATAAGATGATAAAGCAAATTCTTGTATCTTAAAATATAATATATTTTGTTACATTTTAAAATTATTTTACATATTATTTTATATATTTCACCATGATACAATAATGCCATATCTTAGGAGAATTAACATTACAATGACGTAGACGGATGGCTCAAGGACTCTACTGTTTCTACTTTAAGAACTTGTAATATAAGAAAATATATTCCTCCGGGACATAGAGCAACTAATACAAACTAATCATGAAAGTTTTGCTGGTAGTGGTCAGTTACTGCATATCCCACAATTAAAGTGAAAGTATTTTATGAGGGATCGGAACTACTGCCCATGAGTCAACTTAGGTAATAAAAAAAAATATATAGCCTTAAATGAGATTTCATTGAACTATGAAGTTGGACAGGCATGGGTTCTGTTTGGCATAGCACAATGTTGGGAGTGATAGTAATTCTTGATTTAAATATTGGATTAGTTTTTTTATTAAATAAAAAGGGGCTTGGCTGGTTGATTTGAATATGTAATTCTCACTCTACTTCTACGTTTGGAAAAATGGAAATAATGTAGTAGTTTTGATTCAGATTTTTTTTTAAAAAAAAAATGTCACTTGTCAAATGCCTGCTGAGCTTGAATTGATTCTTGTTTTCAAAACCATTCTTCCATAAAGTTGTCTACATAATACTTTGATTATTTTTGGAATAATTGTGAATTGGTTTTCACATTGTTTCCAAAATCCTCACTTGTAGAATACCATTATTCTACCTCTTATGGAAAGTGACCAGCTTCGTAAAAATCTCTTTTGTTCTAATTAAAAAATGGAATGATTCTTTGCTTTAAAAAAAATACATTAATTAATTCATTGGTCCCTTAACCAGACGGGTTGTAAATTGAGGGACATGCCTTACCAACTTAGCTATGCCCTTGGGGACACTCAAGCTATATTCTTTAATTCATATCATGATCATCCATTCCTTATAATTTTGATTAAAGATTTAAAAAAGAAAAAGAAAAAGAAAGGGGAAATGTCAAGTTGCGGTACTTGCTTTTGTATTTCATGGTATTGGTTGCTTATGGAAATATTAAAATCATATATATTTGTTAGTTTAACCATCCTAACGAGATAAAAAGTTAGAGCTGAATTCAGCAAATTCTTCGATAAGTTTTCATGTCACTTAAGCTATATATGAAAAATTGATGAACTTATAAATTAATTGATTTTTATATTATTTAATTATTATATTTTGTCTAAAAATTGATTAATTATATTATTTAATGTATATATTTCACACATGACTAGAATGATGCGCACCAACAATAGTTTCAAACGACATCGTTTCAATCATAAGAAAATAAAATAAAAAATTAGAAATCGATAACACATTTAGACTTTCTTTATCTCAAGTAAGCGCGGTCACGGTTGGCCTCTAGAATTTCAGTGTGGATGAATATGAAAGTGACATGTAGTGCCATATGTGGAAAAAAAGAGACAGCAGCGATTTTCTGAAATTTTTTATGCAAAATGACTATTTTGTCCTTGATTTTTGTGCCTATAAATACATATATTGTTTTTATAATTTCTTCATCACTTTAACTCCAATATTCATCATTTATTTTTCAATTTCTTTCTTTAATTTATATCTTCCTATTAATATAGTTTCTAGAATTTTTAGAATAATTTTTCAAGTCTTTTGGTAATATTTAGAAAAGAAATTATGTCCCAATAATTTCAATATTTTTGGAGAGTTTTATCTTTCAATTTTTCTTTCCAATGTTTATATATGTCATCTTATATTTATTAAATATATATTGTGAGTAATTTACTTTTGTTAATAAATAGAATTATGAGATAATTTTCTTTATACTTAATTTCTATTTTGATTGAATTAATTGGACTTATGGTCACTTTATCCACCTAGTTTTTATTATTTTTACTTTATGTACTTTAAATGTCGCAAATGATTGGTCAAGCCATCTAATTAATTTAATTTCATTTTATGTCTTTTATTTTTTTATGTATTTATTTATTTTTTTATGGAAGACCAAATCTCCATATTTTTAGTTTTATTTATTTAAATGGTCGGTTGAACTGCTTAATTTGTGTACTTAATATAATCATATATATATATATATGTATATTTATTTAATATACATATATTTATATTAATTGAGTATTTATATAATTCATGTTTTAATTAATATAGTTGTGTGAATTTATTGAATTGACAATCTAGTTAATAAATATTATTATATAGTTAGGATTATTAATATTGTATTACTGATTCAAGTAGAATATACTAGTTTAATTGAGTTACAACTCTTGACTTAATTAAATAAGTAGCAGAATTATATAATTTAACTTGTATATAATTGAACCTAATTGTTATATACAATTTAATATTGGCGATGACTTATTTACTTAATGCAATTTGATTGAGTATCCTATGCATGCTGGTTGGTAGTGGTGTTTAATTAAATTAGATATTAATTTGTTTGAACTGATCGAGATTAATCTAATTTGTAAGGATATAAATATGTCTGAGCTTATCAGAATTCTAAATTCAATTACTTAATAATGTATTTATCTATGATTAATCCCATGAAAATATAAATTGATACTAGTTCCTTACTAATATTTTTTATAAAATTTGTATTCCATAAATCCTTTTTAATTCTAATTTACAATTTCAAAATCCCAAAAATATTTATTTTAAATACTGTTATTTTCTTTTAACAACATATCCAAAACTTTTTTCAATTAATTGTTTTGATTGAAGAGTTGACAAATCTTTTTGTATACGATCCCTACTTTTTCTATTTACATAGGAAGTGTTAGGTTTAATTTGAGAGTAGTACGACGGGTTTCGTCAAATTTTGACACTGTTGCTTGGGATTTGTTTTAATTTCTTCTATTAAAATTGTTAATCTTTTTTCTTTTGTTACAAATTTCATTCCTTTGATGATATTGAGATACATATGCATTCATTTGGTGACGTTAGATAATAAGTTCATTGTTGTATGTATTTAAGAAGTGATAAAATCACTGGGGAAGAACAATGGGATAAAAGACCAATTGAGATCAGAGAATAAACAACAGATATTGGAGAACACAAATGAGAAAATCAATCGAATACCTAAGTTATATACGGTGATATTCTTCCTACTTATCTTTTAAATATAACTTTAAATCAAAGATCTGTTAATGAACTCATTGCTCTCACTCTAGATGAACAACCATTATGAATATTTTTTCCTCAAGTTGATACTAATTTTAAAATGCATACTGATTTTATATAATGTTTGTCTACTTTTAATAAATTACTTGGAGAAGATTCACTTAGACATGGTAAAGAATTTTATGTAATTTGCACTAATATAAAATAAGAAGGTATAAGAGATGAAGTTATCAAATTATGTTATTTCCCTTTTAGCTTACAAAATAGTGCAAAAGATTAGTTATATAATTTATCTTCTGGATCTATTCAAGGTTAGATTGGTATGCAAAGAGCTTTTCTTGTTAAAAATTATCCTGTATATAGAACTGCAACAGTTCGAAAGGATATAAGTGGCATAAGACAACAAATTGGAGAAACATTGTATAAATGTTGAGAAAGATTTAAAGGATTGTGTGCTAGTTGTCCTCATCATCAAATACCTGAACAATTATTAATTCAATATTTTTATCCTCATCATTAGATACCTAAACAATTATTAATTCAATATTTTTATAAATGTTTGATTTCATATGATAGGATGACAATTGATACCGGTAGTTGTGATGTTGTTTCATATAAAACCCCACAAGCTGCACGTGAGTTAATTGTTAATATGACTGCTTATTCACAATCTTTTAACACCAAGAATGATACTGTCAGTAAAGTAAATGAAGTATGTATATCATCCTTATAATCATTTACACATATTGAGCAAAGATTGGATCACCTTACCAATTTAGTTGATCAATTAATAGGGAAAAAAAATCAATGCATCAATAAAATCATGTGGAATTTATTTGGGAAATTACCACCCTGCAAACATAATAACTATTTTAATTTACATAGATTAATGGTTGGAATAGAATATTTATTTTAATATGTTAGATGCGTAAACTTCATTTTGTTATATTGCATGGTTAATGTTATGATTGCATAGCTCTACACAATGTTATATTTGTTCATCTTTGAACATATCTATAAGAGTTATGTCTATGAAAATGTGTATATTATGAAGAATATTCATTTTAGTCACTGAACGTGTTAGCTCATTTCCTCATTCAATTTGCAGTTTCAAGAGTGCCTTATGTGAGAGATTTGAAGAATTGAAAAGGTGTTAAGGTCAGCGAATTTGTATGACAATTTACTTAATTTTTGTAATTCTTTTAGAAAAAGCATTAGATATCTTGCTATTTCATTATTTTGAGAGTTAAATATTTTGGTAACTTTGGAGAATTACTACTATATTAAGATGTATATTTATGATTGTAAGAGCATTTGACCTTGTATAATATACTTTACAGGTTATGTTGTACCAACGTTTTAGATTTGGACTTAGACCTTAAGCTTGACCAGAGTTCAAGGTGTGACAGAATGACTCCGGTGTTCACCAACTTATTACCCAGTTGTATATAAAAAGTGCTCTTATAAAATCATTACTCAAATTTAGTTTCTTATCTGATGGTTTTTTTATAAAAAAAAAAAAATGTAATTGCTTTTGTGTTACAGGTTACGAACACATGCATTAATCGGGCCATTTGTGATTGCAACGAATAGGCAGCTAAGCGTTCTTCACCCCATTTATAAATCACTACATTCTCACTTCCGTGACATTATGAATATAAATGCTATTGTTCGTCAAATCTTGATTAATGCTGGAGGAGTGGTTGAATCATGCATTATCATAATATGGGTATCTTCTGCACTTCAAGAATCAACAAATTTTGGGCAGTGGCCTTATACAGGTTATCATCCAAATCGCCCTACCACAAGCCGAGGGTTCATGTCTGAGCTAGGAACACCTGAATATGATGAGATAAATACTAACCCTGATAAGATTTTCCTGAAAACAATCACGGCCCAACTCCAAACTTTGCTCGGAAAAAAAGCAAAAATGCTGCATTTTTGTTTGGGCATTCTTCAGATGAGGTCTATCTCGACCAGGGAGACACCAAATAATAAGAATAAATGTTAGCAATAACCACTTATTAGTAAAACTAATAAATGTTATCTTGTCTTAAAAACAGGTTTTGGTCAAACCATCTTGGAAGCATTTGACAAACTAATACCTCGAATGTGATAGACTAATACTTGTATTTTAATGACCAACTGTGAATAGTTAACTGTGCAATCTATCTAGATTGGACTAAAACCTTTAATCTATCAAATAATCCCGAAATGAATGTCTTATCTAAAAGGCACAAAGTAACTTAAAATCGATTTTGTAGTTGCTTAAGGTTGACTCCCCTATTAACTTGAGAGTATAGTTGCCTAAAGCAAGCTCCAATTTCAATTAAAAGTTGGGCATCGTGCTTAAACAAAATAGTCCTTAGAGCCAACGAAATAAACTGCTCGAGTAAGACATGAGAATCACGATATTTTAATCCGATGAGAGTATTTCTTTCTAAATTAACCCTTTTGGAAACATTTGAACGGTATCCATCGGGCAAACATAGTTCTTTCAACACATTTAATACCCTTTCAACTTCAAATTTACTCATTGTACGTGGAGCCGATGGATGGGCGTAACCTGATTTGGAAGGATTCAAAATAGGATGCAATAACTTCTTTAATTTCATAACTTCCAAATCCTTGCATGCCTTTAGATAATCCTTTGACCCACTACCATCACCCAAGATTATATACATCAAATTGTCACAATTTTTTTTCAATGTTCATGGGATCAAGATTATGTCACATTAGATTTGTACCCCAATAAGGTAACTTCCAAAATATACTTCTCTTCTTCCAATTAAAACTGTTTATTCCCTCATTTCTTTCATTCCCCGGCCTAAATCTTGCAATTGTTCCAAAATTTGAGTGCCATCTAACCTTTTTGGCGCAAGACGCATCTCTGCACCACCGTAAACAGAAACCTTGTCCTTCCGCAATTGATGGCTTGGTACTAAAAATCTAAGATTGAACAAAAAATAATATTTTCCACCATGGGAGAATCTATGACTTAAACCACATATAGGACAAGCCTTCTCATTATGAACACAGTAGCCAAAAAGATTAGCATAACATGGAAAATCACTTATAGTCCACATCAATGTTGCATGCAACCTAAACATTTCTTTGAAGAAGGAATCATAAACCATTATAGCCTCATGCCACAACTCTTTCAATTCCTCCACAAGTGGCTACAAATACACATCAATCTTATAGTCGGGATACTTAGGACAATCAATAAGAGTTGGCAATATCAAATATAGTTGTTTCATGCAAAGCCAATATGGCAAATTGTAAGAGACTAGAATCACTGGCCAAGTACTATACATAATATGCATATTAGAAACAGGACTAAAATCATCTAAAGATAACCCAAGCCTCACGTTTCGATCACTTCCGAATTCTGGATTAACCTCATCAAATAGTTTCCATGCACATGAATCCATAGGATGTCTATACACTCAATCATTTACTCTATCTTCCCCGTGCCATGATATAAGTGATGCAGTTTTTGTAGACATGAGCAACCTTCTCAAACGAAGCTTAAGTGGAAAATATCTTGTTCGCATGCAATTTTTCCCCTTTCTTTAGTGTACTTCAAGGTTTTGCAAACATCATACTCACTAAGCCCTTCATAAGCCCCCTAAACAACATGCAATTATTTTCACATGCATCCCAAGTTTTGAACTTTATTTCTAAGGTATTTGTTACCTTGCATGCTTCATAATAAGTTTTAGGTATTTTCACACCAATCTCACCATAAGCATCATTTAGTAGTAATCACGTAAATCATGCCGTATCCATGATACCCATTATATGACATTGAACAAATATTTAGACAACACTATAAATCAAAGAAGAATACATACATAATTATAATTCCTTGAGCCAAGTACCCATGTCTAATATGATCATGTTCACTTAAGCAGGTTAAGCCAATTGCATATAGCTAACTGAATTGCATGTCAATTGAATACCAAAATCCTTCTGTTTGCATAAAAAGAAACTCATTTTCAAAATAAGAGTTAACATACTTTACAAGAAGGAAATAAAGAGAATTAGAATCAAATTTTAGTATAAACATTTCTTCTGTAATTTAGATTACAAATGGATAGAAAGAAAATAAGCTCCAATGATCAGTGTTAAATGGCCAAACAAACCATAAATTCATAACACCAATGGTTATTTATATGTTCAAACATATTCCAATACAAAGCATTAAACTGCCATGGAAATAAAATTAAAATTGCATTGGAAAGAGTGGGAATTCACATTAAATTGCATAGTACCCATGGCTAATGTGATCATGTTCATTTAAGCATGTTCACCCGACCACAACACTTTTGCTGAATATATTATAGCTTTACAATTACTTGAATAACAAATAAAAGCAATCACGTCTTTCATAACTTTTGCTACTAAAACGACTCCAAATCAGTTTTAAGCAAACATATAACATGGCAATGTGAAAATGTACCTGCAATTGATATTTACCTAAAATTATGCACATTACTAGCTTTTGTAATACCCCACCTCTTGCCAACTTATTTACTTCATGAGCCATGACGAAAAATAGGAACCAAATAAAAGCAAATATCAACAAAAATATACTTGATTTATAAGAGATGAAGGGCAATTACATTATTGAAAAAACAACAAACCAAACCTAAGAAATTGAGAAAACAATTTGGAATTCTTCTCTACTGACCGCAAATACAAATAAATCAAAGACATTCTACATTGAAAAACTAACTAAATGACAAATAAAAATGCAAAACAAAGTGAATGACATCACCAAGTTTCAAAGAGGAAAAAAATGCAGTAGATATGATAGTTGTGTTGGTCCATTCTTATTTGTAACTTAAGATATAATTCAAACAAATAAGTTGATTGAAAGAATTAACATCAAATATCAATTACAAATAAACGATCATGAGCCTTTTGCCTCTAAGCCATTTCTCATATTCCATAATTACTAAATGTCAATATTTAAGTATGCCATTGATAGTCTGCCATTCTAAATTTAAATTTCTCTACAGTTATTTGTAAGTTAAGAGGAGTTCCATACTTATGCAAATCCCATAAACAGAAACATAAAATATTGAGGCAAATTGAATAGAAATAGAGTACAAGTTTCAAAACAATTGGAATATTTTTATATCCTGGACTTATATCTTCTATGATGGACCTTCCTTATGAAATAGGACTACCGCACTAAGTGAAAAGATTAACGAAGCATTTTCAAACTACCATTCCCTAAATATGAAATCTTAGAATTTTTTTTGTTAAAGAAAAACCAAAGGTTAGACCAGAATAATTACGAAGATAAGCCACAATAACCACTACAAAATAAGCAATGCAAAGGAAATTAAACTCAGTGTGAGGACACTCAAATATGCAAATGCAAAACCGTGTGATATATATTCAATAAAAAATTCATGAAGTGCTAAACTAGGCCTGATTAACACGCCTAAGAAAAGCACACAAATATGGATAATGCCCATCTTAATAGGGATGTAAACAAACTTAATTATTTAACCGTAATGCTTCATTAATCGACAATGTCAATGTCAATATGCAACTATCTTAAAAATGGGTAACCCTAGAAATGCAAAATCAATACCATTAACCACCGCGCGCACCCTTTGGCAAATACAGAGAACAAATTTCAGATTCCTCAACGGAGTGGAGTGGCATTTCAAATCGATTTCCAACCTGATAGAAGGCAAGAGAAGAGCACAAAATTTTTGAAAAGAAAGAGGATTTTTGAAGAAATGAATTTATAGGATTTTTATCTAAGTTTTACAATCAGGAAGTAAAAAAATAGCGCTAATAACTCCCCCTAAAACCTTAAAAGTTACTTAATTAAAATAATCCATTTATCCCAAAAAT
Source organism: Apocynum venetum (assembly GCA_019593545.1). Classification (NCBI taxonomy): domain Eukaryota; kingdom Viridiplantae; phylum Streptophyta; class Magnoliopsida; order Gentianales; family Apocynaceae; genus Apocynum; species Apocynum venetum. Next base: position 4,308,794 of record SRSM01000149.1, read on the forward strand.
ATTAGATACTTTCAATAAATTCTTTGTCAAAAAAGTATAAGATATTTTGGATAAATTCTTTGTTCAAAAAATAAGATACAGAGAGAATTTTGAGAGTTATTTTGTATGATTTTTTTAATATTATTTCTATTCTTAAATGGAGAGAAAGAAAATAAATAATTTAATTTCAAATTCATCAAGAAATAATATAACATAATAAATGATGACATTTTATGAAATTAAAACATCTCCTTAATATATGTAAAAATGTCAAAAGTATCTTATATGTTTGTTTTATGATATAAAATGTATTTTTAATATCAAGTTAGGGTCACTTGGAAAAAATAATATATATATTGATTAAAAATTATTTATGTTCAAAATTGGGCCTAACTTTTATTGGCCCAACTAAATTTTTTTATAAAAATTTGACAAATAAAATTAATAAATCTTGAGATAAAGATAACATCATGGGCAAATATTCAAAATATCATAGATTGTTTCTGGATATTTTAAGGGGAAATGTGCAAAATAACTTAAATTTTAGTTTACATTAAATTTTTTAAAAACTAAATTAATTAAATTGAAAATTATTAATAAAAGAAGTAATTCACAATACTATTCGATTTTGTTAAAATGATTATTTTTATAGTATTTTATTGTTTCCGGCTTATTTATTATATATATATATAGAGAGAGAGAGAGAGAGAGAGAGAAATGTGTATGTATATTTAAAAATAAAAATCAAAGAACGTTTTTAAAAAATGACACTATGCATGCATGAACCCTATTTGTATTAACCTTACATGCATAACAAATAATATACATGTAACAATATAAAAAAGTTATGTAGTACACAATGATATTAATTAAAATAATCTAGAGTATATATAATCTTGTAAATACCCTAAAAAAATTTATATGACATAGAACAAAAGTGTTACATGCTGCAAAAACACAATTATATGAAACAGCTGAGAAATAAAAATATTTATATATAAAAAATCACCATTTATGAAGAAAAACCGTCAAATTATTTTCTGGCAATTTTAAATGGCAGCCCATGAACCGTTAAAAATATCTTGAGAAATTTATAGCGATCCAATAGGCGTCATTTATACAAATATATGGTGTCATAGAGCCACCATTTAAAAACACAAATATCGTCAAATAAATCATCACATATATGACGATCAATAATTGCCATTTATACTGAATTTTAAATGGCAGTTTTTTCAAATCATCAATAGCAGAGTGTATTATAAATGGTGGCCTATCATTATAACCTAATATATATCACGAATTGTCATATAAAGTAATTTTTTTTTTATGGCAGCTCTTTTGCCGCCATATATAGTTAATGATGATGACAGGCCGTCACATTTGATGGTATAACTGGATCGCCATTTATAACTGCATCATCTCTAAGCCCTTTTCTTGTAGTAACTAGTAAGCATTTAAGAGATTTGGAAAAACATTGTTTGAAATTGAGGAGCACATTTTAGAGATGAATGAGGATAGAAAATTTAAAAATAGGGTTGTGCCAGTTAATTTACCTTATACATTACTTTTTTTCCTGCAACTGGCAAATGAATCCCCAACAATATAGCAATTTGAAGCATGGCTGGCCTAAAATCTGTTATAGGCCTATGGTAGACTCAACTTATGCATTGCTTATTGACATTCATTAGTTTCTCAATAGTTTTCAAAAGTTCTACATTCATTAGTTTTAGCTTCTGCCAAAGTTTTAGAGTCCAAAACTACTCTCACAGTCTCACTCACTCACTATGGACTTTTATTTTAGTTCTTGATAGGACTTAGAATCTAGACTTTGTTTATCTATATCTTAAAAACATTGTCTACTTTTATGTAGACTTGAAAGTTTATGTTGTTTGGTATGTGATTTTACTTGTTTTATTGTTAATTTTACATTTTGTGATGAGTACTTAGCTTATTTATTGTTAAATTTGGTGCTGATGCAATAACTCTTGAATACATCTAGTGTTTTATTGGATTAATGAATTGATAGTTGTTTTTTAAAATGTATTACATTACTTCTTCTTTTTTGAAAGAATGGAGTACTTTTCTATTTTTTATACTAAAAATGGAGAAATTTTGGTTTTAAAGCAAATCAAACCAACCCAAATAGAAATATTTTTGGGAATTTAGTTATCCTAGAATGATTTGGTTTGTTTTGTTTGGAAAGAAAAAAAAAACAAATTGTTAAACCGAATGAACACTTCTAGCCGCGTGGAACTGAAGTGTATAAAATAAATAATTTGATATAAAAATAAAAATGACACAGACAAAAGAGGCACAAGGATTTATATGATTCAACAATTTTGCTTACGTCCACGGTTAGAGAGCAATAAGATATTATTACTGTAGTGGAAGGGTACCCAAAGCCGAAAGAATTACCCAAAATTCAAAAGATAATTTTTCACTTCATGCTCTTTATATTCTTTTAGAGAGCTTCTCGTTCCTTCTAACTCTCTTCTTCTCACTTTGTTCTCAAGATTCATAGAGGAAAGCTTGAAAATGGGATGCTATGGATACTGAGAAGCTTGCATACTTATAGCCAAGGGAGGTCAGTTCAAGAATGAAATTTGGCCACAAATTCTCCACTCAAGCCAATCAGAATTATGGCCATAACTTTTCAATTAATGGCCAACCAACTCTTATTTGACAAAAATCTATTCTTCTTCTTCACTTCTTTTTTATTACAAACCAAAAAGATTTATACATACTTAGTTCTCATTATTCTTCATCATTTCAATTCTAATATTTAGTATATACATATCGAATGAACATTATTCAAACAAGTGCAAACTTGTGACGATTCAACTTCTAAACAATCAAACAGAGATTAGTACAAAAAGTAAAAATAATATGTCCTTTTGGAGGAACGATAGTTGGAAACCAAGTTTCATAAATGTCTGTTGCACTGGAATTAGGAAAAATATTAGTCAGTAGAAATATTGGTCTAGTATATGTAGGGAACAACTCTGAATTAATTTGAGTAATTACTCAAGAAACACATAATAATCATGCTTTCATGGTAGATATCATTTCAACCGCACTTAGTATCACTTATGGCATGACAATAAGTTTTAAGATTCAAACGAACTATATTTGTGAATGAATAGATATAATGATGTAATGTGTTGATTGCATTCATAACTTTTTTAGGAGGTTTTAACATGTTAGAACCATTATTCAATATCACTTCTTAGTCTAATATCAAATTGCATACTAAATTAATGTGGCATTCTGAATGTTGATAATTTATTTGACAATTTACTATCATTTTTTGACTTGGCCTTTGAACATAGGTTGTTGTCTTTTATTGGACAAAAAATTCTTATTGTAGCAACCTCAATAGAAGAATTGTTAAATAGATTAGAAGCTTTTGCCCCGAAATTTGATACCAAAATACATCTAATCAACTAGTACGTTAACAAAAATATGCAAAATAAAAATTCAGATAAAGTTTATTTAGAGCTAAAATTATGAGCGAGATAATGTCTCATTTGAAACTTGATTTTTATTTAATGGTGTATGATTAATATTTGGTGTACTTGATTAGTAATATGCAATGTTGATGATTATTTATAATTTAATGTGTAATGTTTTATAATTTAATATGTATTGTTTTATATTTTAATATAAAAAATAGTTTATTTATCTTTCTAAAAAATATATATATGTGTGTTTATATATATATATAAACACATATGCTCGCACTTATATATAATTATTAAAAATTAAGTAAAAATATATGTTGATATAAAGCAGATATGAAGCGGATACAATTACAAGTGACTACTAGTTGATACAACACCATCTTCATCCTCATCCCATCTCATCTCAGCTAAAAATCATAATTACAACTTCCATCTCCGTCCCCTACTCTACTAAAACTGAATAATCTCTATCCGCTTAAGCCAAATGCGAGTGAGTACCACTTTTAATGGATATTTGCCCCTTCTTTGATACAAAGGCACTGAAATTAAGGTTCTGAATAGCAAATGTAAATATTTTGTCAAATAAAATAGAAGAAGTCGCCATCAACATTCTAGTTTCCAATCAACAAGAAAGATCACAAGCAAGAAGCAGCCTACCATCAACTTCGTGCAAAATAATGCTTTTTTTTAGGAAATTGAATGTGCAGTTTTAATTTTGATTAAAAAATTAAGAAAGTTCTCTAACTTTAATTAATTTATTAAATTATTATTGACATTAATATAATAAATTATGAGACTCATAAATTAGTGAAATGCAAATCTTTTAAATTAATGAATGTGGAAACCATGAATGAGTGAAATATAAATCAGTTAAATTAAAGAGATTATTAATGGAACTATAAATGAAAAATATATTTATTTTAAAAAAAATGTTCATATGATTTTGAATAAATAAAAATAAAAATATATATATTCAATTTTGGACGGAGGAAATAATAAATAAAAAAAAGAATCTTGAATTAATCAAACACTTTTATAATAAGTTGGCCATTATAATAATCTTTTAAAATAATTATTAGACGTTAATTATAGTAATTATTTTGTCTTTCGACTTGATCTCCTGCGAAATAATCCAATAATGAGTCAATCACTGTACTTTGACATTGGATTATTTAATACACCTTATCCTTTAGACTGAAGCCGCCGAATATCCATTCTAGTTTGAGCTGTTGAATTGTATTTTTTGTTTTTCTTTAATATGAAAATAGTAGTTTTCTCACATGATTGGTTATCCCCTTTTACTTTTTTCTTGGCTTTGGTCCTTTGCATATAATAAGACACGTTTAAAATAATAACATAAAACATTTTTAGTTACTCTATTCTTTACATAGAATTGTATTTTGAAAAAAAGAAAAGGAGTGTTTTTAATCAATTGAGTATAATTTTCTATCAATAAAATGGGTAGCTGGAAATATGAATAGGATTCTAATGGGTAACTAAAGCTTATTTAGTGGTGAAAATGAAAAGTAAAAATAAGTTTTTGGCATTGGTTTTTTGCACTTCAAAATATTTCTGAATAGTGATTATACTTGATTATGAATGGAAAATTATTAAAGATTTATAATCCTAAACCTTAGAGGACACGTATCTGTTGCTACTATATTTAATATTTCTCTCTTGAAAAAGTAGATACTTCAAGTTTATTATCTATAATATTTTTCTTTCTATTTTAATTTCGAAAGAATAACAAAAAAATAATACAAATAACTAAAACAAGAATGTTGTTTTAACTTGTAATAAAATTTTAATTAACTTTTATCAAATGATTTTTTTTTGTAAAAGGGAATGCATATACCTCTCTCTCTCCCTCTCTATATGTGTGTGTATATATATATATATATGGTAAATTTAGCCCTAGAAGTTTTTATTATTGGTCAAAATTTTCAGGCTAACGTTTACCTCAAAAAAAAAAATATACCAGAGTTTTCCAAGAGTATCATCACCATGTTACAAGCATTCCTAATTAAACATTTTTATTCTTAATTTTTCATAGTCTAGTTTGGTACATTTCTTGGGCAAAATGCTCCACCATATTATGGACTCAACTGGCAATCAAGAAGCCAAGAAGATCAAAGGAACAGTTGTGTTGATGAAGAAGAATGTCTTGGACTTGAACGATTTCAAAAGAATCTTTTCTTGATGATCTTCATGAGCTTCTTGGCCAAAAAATCTCTCCGCAGCTTGTTAGTGCTGTTAATGGTGATCCAGGTAACTTTATTAAGTTGCATCTTGTATTTTGTGCCTGGATTTTTGTTTTTTTTTTCTTTTTGGGTGCTTGTCATGATTATTTTCATTGTCAAGTCTAGTACTAGTTGGGCTCAAACAACAAACAGAAACAAAAAGAATCTGCTAGGTCTTTTAACTTTTTCTGATCTTCTGTAGCTTTTCTATGGATCTGATCAATTTATGTTTTCTTCAAAATTCAAGTCATCCAAGAATTGCAGCATTTGAAAATGCCTGAAACTGATAAACCATTCTGTGTTTGCAGATAAAGGGTTGCAAGGGAAAATTGGAAAGCCTGCATACTTGGAAAATTGGATCACCACAAAGTCTCTAGTTGCTGGTGAATCAGCATTCCATGTCACGTTCGACTGGGAACAAGAGATTGGAGTTCCAGGAGCTTTCATCATAAAAAAATTTCATCACAGTGAATTCTACCTCAAGACACTCACACTTGAAAACGTTCCTGATCATGGCAAAATTCATTTTGTTTGTAACTCTTGGATTTATCCAGCAGACAAGTACAAAAAAAAAAAAAAAAAATCGTGTTTTCTTCATAGATCAGGTATTTCTTTTAGTTCCTAACAGCTTTCCTATTAAAGTTGAGTGTATAATGATTAAGAATGTGTTAAATTTGATGCAAGCATATCTTCCAAATGAAACTCCTAAACCATTGTGCCGTTATAGAGAAGAAAAGTTAGAGAACTTGAGAGGAGATGGAACTGGAGAACTTAAGGAATGGGACAGGGTCTATGACTATGCTTTGTACAATGATTTGGGGGATCCAGATAAAGGCCCTGATCATGCTCGTCCGATCTTTGGAGGATCCACCAATTATCCTTATCCTCGTAGGGGAAGAACCGGCAGGCCGCAAACGAAACCAGGTTAAATAGGCATTTTTTATATATTAATCAGTTCTCTAAAAAAACGTAGCCGAAGATTCATTCCAGAATCAGGCACTCCTGAATATGAAGAGCTCAAATCAAACCCGGATAAAGTTTTCTTCAGAATATTCAATTCTCAGCTCCAAACTCTACTTGGGATGTTCCTGATGGAGACTTTCTCAAGGCATGCTTCAGATGAGGTTTATCTAGGACAGAAAGACACTTCTGAATTAACAAAAGATTCAGAATCCTTGAAAGTTTTCGACAAATTCGGGAAGAAATTACTGAAATTGAGGAAAGAATTACAATGATGAACAATGACAGTGAATTGAAAAACAGGATGGGACCAGTGAAGTTGCCATACACATTGCTTTATCCGACTAGTGAACCTCGATTAACTGGAAAAGGAATTCCCAAACAGTATTACAATCTAAGACTTTCCTGTCTTAATTGAATCACCAATTACATCAGTTGCATTCTACATTTCATTCATGTTCATGGTGTGAATTGTATTCTTGTTTTCTTATGTTTATAAGTAACCTGTATTTTCTTCTCTTTTTTTCCTTGATGGAATAATGTTTAATTCTTCACTACGAATAGAATAATATTTCTGTCGCTACAAAATTAAATATGCATATTTCTATTTTAATTTATTCAAAATTTAATATTCATCTTTTTTTAAAAGAATTATAAAAAAATTTATTAATAACTTTCTTAATTTAAATTTAAGAGGTTTAAATCTCATTCACTTATGAATTTCATCCCTCGCTATCTTAATTAAGTGATTTACATATTTCTAAGTCATAGGCCTCACTATTAATTACATTAATATCAATGATAATTTGATAAATTAATAAAAAAAAAATATTTCTTAATTTTTTATCAAATTCAAAATAAATATTCAATTTGAAGATAGTGACTATAAAGTTAAATGGTATCCCAAAAATTCTTTTGGTAAAAAAAGGGAATATGCCTACCTTTTGGAGCCTTATATCAAACTCCGACATGAATCTACCAATGAAGTGCCAATACGAAAGCGAAATCAATCAAAATCAAACTCCAATTAGCCATTGAGTAAACTCTAACTAAGAATCTTAAATTCTCCCCTAAGAAAAAAACCCTTAAATTCATTTTTTTTTCAAACCAAACTTAAATACCCATTTTGAAAATTAAAAATATATATTAAATGATTGATCACTCTTGTGGTATACTTCGTTCGAATATTTACCTTGAAGGTGTTAAAAATTTCTTCTAGACTGTCACCTCTATATTCTTTCCCTAATAAGAAGTCAAAGTAACCTTTTACGGCAATTTACGAAATTCCCAAATCATAAAAAATTCTATCTCAATCATGATTGCTAAAAAGAGTGCCCAATTAAATTAGAAACCTACCATAGTCATGCTTGATTTGATCCGGGGATGAAATATTACTAATGAACTTATCCCACTAATTAGCAAAAAGAATATCTTAGTTCCACTAACTAATTAGTTAAAAGAATATCTTAATCCCGTCAATAGGGGGCCGGGTATTACAACAATATTATTATCAATTGATTCATTTGAAACTTCTATTTATTCTTATAATTAATTATGAATTAATAGATCTTTTGGATTTTCTAAGATTAAACATATGTAAAGAAGAAACTCTTATTTGTTATAATTCCAGATATATTCAATTCAAATAAAGTTATCCTACTTATATTGAAAGTTGTAATAGGTTCCTCTAATCTTTAGATCTGTGTAATTTCTCTTATTGTGTTTTACTTTTATTTTATTAATTTCCCTTTTAATTAGTTTAATAGATGTTTATTTTTCAGCTCAGGAACATGACATGATCCTTTTTATTATAATATGCCTAATGAACACCTGCTCCATTTTATTTTTCTTTTTCCCACTAATAGTTTCCTTATAGATATTTCTAGGAAAAAATACCATAATGTTGTTAATGTGGCTAAACAAGACAATCATACATTACTTCTGAAGTTTCTAACTCAGAAGCGTTGGAAAAACTATAAAGATTGAATGAAAATATATAACAAAAGCCTACAGAACATTTTTAAAAATTTTTTTTATAAGAAGCCTACTGAACATTTGATAGCTTATTGTAAGTTACATCATTGATGACATTACATGTGCCTTGCTATTGAGCAAATCTTTATATTAAGCTTTATTGTTGAAAACTTATTGTAAGGTACGACATCTGGATTGCACCCAAGAAAGGCCTTAGATTGACACACTGTTGGGAATTCCTTTGCCAGTTAGTCCAGGCTCACTGGTAGGATAGAGCAATGTGTATGGCACCTTTACTGGACCTTTTCTGTTCTTCCTTGCAGAGTCATTATTTATCCCTATAATTCGTGCTTCAATTTCAGCCAACTTCTTTCCAAATTTCTCGAATGCTTTCAAGGGTTCTGAATCTTTTGTCCATTCAGGCGTGTCTCTCTGTCCTAGATAGACCTCATCAGAGGCATGCCTTGACAAAATCTCAATCAGTGAAACGCCAAGCAATGTCTGTAGTTGAGCAGTGATCGTTTTCAAGAAAACTTTATCAGGGTTTGTCTTGAGCTCATCGTACTCAGGCGTGCCAGGCTCAGGCATGAATCGTCGGCTTACCGTGGGGCGGTTAGGGAGGTAGCCAGCATAAGGGTACTGTCCAAAATTGACTGCAGCATGGAGGGCTGAAGCTATCCATATGATGGTAGTGCAGGAGTCGATTAGCTCTTTCCGTGTCTGCATTTTGGGCCACCATGGCTCATTTTTCTTGTCTCCATGTCCCTCTTCTCTGAGTTCCTTCCACCAGGCCTGAAGTTCAGTGTCTTTCTGAACCATTTCGTCTGATTTGTAGTAGAAATTACAATAGTCCTGAACCCATGTTTCAATGGCTGACCAGATCTCCAGACCATCAGCAGCAAATGGATAATCTTCGATTAGTAAACGGATCCCATTTGGGGATTTTGAATCCTGAACTGCCACTCCTCTGATCAATCAAATAGTACCGAATCAAAATAGTTAGATTCTTAGCTAGATATCTGTTTTTGTCTTAAATCATTGGTAACATTTGTTTATATATACAACAGCTTAGTTAATTACCTCTTGAGGAGATCTGCAGGAAGTGCTTGTTCGGGAAAAACCCAGTCCTTGTATACTACTGCTGACATCTCCATGGCATATTTTGAAGGGAAAACCGTACTCTCAAGAATCCCACCTCCATTGATCAAGATTTGGCGAGCCAAAGCATTGATGGTCATTGTGTCGCGAAAGTGAGGCTGTAGTAGCTTGTAAATGGGATGAAGAACACTGAGCTGCCTATTTGCAGCAATGACAAATGGTTCAATCACAGCATGTGTACGTAGCCTGCACATACAATGAAATAAATGTCAATGATCAGATCCATTGCTTCAAAATCTTTACCATTACCCCTAACAATTACCAGTGGCTAATAAGCTGATGAACTCCGGAGTCATTCACTGCAACATATGCTTTGGCCAATTGCCACAATGAACCTTCAACACCTTCCTGGGCAGGCAAGTACACTTTGCTAACAGCACCCAGTGTATCTCCATTTGGATGGGGCAAGCTTAGTTCAATAGCTAATGGCTTTAAGGTTCCATCTTTCTGCAAAAAGAGCAGAGTCCTTGAGGCATAAATTTTTGTGGTCGTTGTGTTTATCTTCCTCACATACGGCATCAGCATGTCGTGATGATTCAGTATGTATAATCTGCTTCCCTTGATTGCCTATTGATAAAAATTAACTTGTGTTAGACAGTTGCAGAGTAGCACATACAGCATCAAGAAAATACATTTGATCTGTTACTTCCTCGCTTACCTCATCAATAGTTAGTCCATCTAACTTGTTTTCTATTTGTTCTCCGGTAATTGTACTGTTTTGGTTGCCATAAACTTTAGGATCAAGGTTGCTCTTTGGAGGGAACTCCTGCAGGAAAGAACAATCACTTTCAGCGTGAGCAATAAGTTCTAGAAATTGTCTCATAATTACATATTTTCTTTGTCTCATAACGCAATAAGAATATTGTGTTGAGAGCGATTTTCTTTCTATATTTTATCCTGAAAGAAGTTCGGATTTACTTGGAGACTACTGATAATGACGGGGTTAACTCCAGCAAGCATTTCTCTGGCGAATTCTTCATCTGTTCTCCAAGCTGATTTATCCTCTGTTCCAAGAAAAATGTAATCTCTCTAAGAAAAGTTTCAATATTTAGGATGGAAGGGAAATTATAGACTAGGAAAATAGATTCTACCTTTGATAACAGCTGGCGTTGGAAATTTCATTAATCCTTCCCCATCATTCCGGAAAATTTCTTTGAACAACTCCAAGGAAAGGCTATCTGAAATGTTTTTAAGCAAATCTACACCTGGTAATTTAATTCCTTTATCATAGATTCGAAGAATGTCTTCCATAGAATCAAACTCATTAGGAGTGCTGTCACCTAGATCCTGAATTAGAGGAAGAAGGACCTGACCGACAGATTTCAGTCCATAACCCAGAAAATCTGACAATTTCAAGTGTCCAAATCTTTCATCTCTTGGAACATAAATGTTTAAGCTTAAAACCAGTGGCAGCCGACTCTCAATGTTGGAATCTGTTGCAATAAAACTTGTCACTATTAGATTTGGTAGCCATAATGGATTGATTTGTTGACTTTTTAGAATGCAAAAAAGAGGCTTAACCTGATCTTGTTGGTGGTCTGCCTGTTCTTCCTCTGCGCGGATAAGGATAATTTGTGGATCCTCCAAGGACAGGGCGTACATATTTTGAACCCTTGTCGGGATCTCCCAAATCATTGTAAAGGGCATAGTCATAAACCCTGTCCCATTCCTTGAGCTGTCCAGTTCCACTCCCTCTCAAGGTCACCAATTCTTCTTCTCTGTATTTGCGCAATGCTGCTGGTGTTTCACTGGGAAGGTATGACTGCGAATTAAAGGCCCAAGATAAAGTCACATTTTTTACATAGTTCAATGATATAGTTAAATTTTTCTTTCTTTTAAATAGGAGAGAAAACTAAGTTAGGTGTTCCTAAAGTTTACGAAAGACCAACTTAGTTTTCGTGAATCAGGCTGAAGTTGAAGTACCTGATTCACGAAGAAGACACGATCTTTCTTGTACTTGTCAGCCGGATATACCCAAGAGTTACAGATAAATTGAACCCGGCCATGACCATGAACATCTTCGAGTGTGAGTGTCTTAAGGTAGAATTCTGTGTGGTGAAAATTCTTAATGATGAAAGCTCCAGGAACGCCAAATCCTTCATCCCAGTCAAAATCAACCTCAAATGCTGATTCACCAGCACTTAAATTCAAGCCCGTGATGACCCAGTTGTCCAAGTATGCAGGTTTTCCAAGCTTCCCTCCATTTTCTGCAAAATGAATCACATAAACACCATATATGTTCTTAAAGATCAAGAACCAGAGGCATAATTTAGCTTGCACACCCATGAATATATAGTAAGAGACTTATGCTTAAAATTATCACGAATTCGACTTTTATTTAAATATGTCACGATGAAAAAATTCTGAGTCTATCGTTATATATATAAGACTATACTAATTAACAGCGTGCAAAGGGAGATGTCTACCTGGATCTCCATGAACAGCACTAATGAGTTGCACAGACACTTTCTGGCCAAATAACTCATGGACACCATCAAGAATGGAAGTACCAATGAAGTCTTGGGCATCCAACACATTCTTCTTCATCAACACCAATTTTCCCTTGATCTTCTTGCCATCATGTTGGCCAGTAATTGCCCCAACGATATTGTTCAGCAACATTTTTCAAGAACGAAATGAAGGGAGGTGATGAATGTATCCGAGTAATGAACAATAAAAGATCTTATGCTTTTGTATGTGTGTTATGGAAGTGGAGATTGGTATTTATAGGCATAGGTTTGTAAGAATCGGTATTACTTTTTAGGCCACCTTTGTGACTGAGAATGAATTTTTCACGTGTTAAAAACATGCCAATCTTTGAAAAATGAATTCAAGTTGCTTAAGCCGAAGCAATTGATTCGAATGGATCACTTGGTCCATGCTAATTTCAAAGGCTACATGGAGAAGAGGTTAAGTGAAATGAATAAAAAAAGAATGACAATGCTTACATGTAACCTTAATATTGTCCTTATTAGATGCAATAGTTACCATAATGTTTTACACATTTATGGACAACCAGTCAAAAAGTTAGTTAATTCATGTGAAGAAAATGTTTATTTATTTTTTAATGTTTCTCTTGGTAATTACATAAATAGGAATAAACATGAAAATGAGAGGGAAAAAAATGAAACAACGAAAAGGATATCTTCAATCATGCTACCCATACAAATTTCTTATTCTTTGAAAGCTATGGATTATTAATTATGTTATATCTTCCGAACACATTTATAGAATTTTCCTATCTATCCAAACTAGATTATGTTGTGACTATTGTAGTTTGGATGGATGAAGCTGTTCCTCTGATTGCTTAATTTGTACAAGTTAAGAGTGTTTTTCTCATTAAATAGCAATAAAATATATTTTCAAATTGCATTTTTTTAGAGAAATTACACATTATATACCAATGCATTGGCACAATGATTTTCCCTCAAAGACATGATAAAAAAATGCATTTATGAAAGACATTCTTGCTTTAATAGAGTATTTTTAAAAGTTGAAAATTTTATTTTGTTTATATATGTTTTCAAAAAAAAACTCATTTTATAAATAATCTATCAAGAATTTGCTTACACATGCATATATATAAAAGAGAGAGAAAGACACGTGTCAATCAATAGTGTTTTATCTATGTGTAATCAATCATTTTCTACACATATATTTAATTCGATTTTTATAAAATGTTTTAATAATAAAGTTTAATCTTCAAAAAGATTTAGATAACGTTTGAATTGATTAAGTATATTAGTATTATGTTAGGTATTATTTTATTAAAAAAAATTTAACAAATGAGATCACTTAATATATTAAATAATTATTTTGTCTCTAATTCAATCTCTATAAATCTTGATGGATTAAAGCGTCTATTTAGTAATGATAATCCAACGAGGATCCATGAGTAAACTTCTTAAGACCAACTGGATATAGTTGTCGTCAGCAAATATACAATCCTCACCAATATGCCCTGTGAAATGATTGTGGGAGAACCACTTATGCTAATATCTCCTCCTTTCAGAACGGACTTCTATATCTATGGCTGTGGGTCTTGTTGCCTCTCTCTCTCTCTCTTTCTCTCCATGTGGTAGCTTCTTCTAATATTTAATTTAATAGTATCTAATAGTAATCAATATTTATTATTTATCAAAATATGCTATCACATTTAAATGTATATATGTTCATTATATTACCTATTACCTACTTTTTTAGGTGAAAGCCTTTTTTTTTAAAAAAAAAAAAAACCTACGGGGGTATACGTGGAGAATAAAAAAATATGGAACATAAATAGTGATGAGAAGGATGCTTGCCTCAACCTCCCAATTTTTTAATTTTTATTTTTTAAAAAAGAAAGAAATATGATAGACATGGGCGAAGCCGAAGGTAACCCGACACTGGGCACTATAAAATGTGTATCATGCACCCACTTTATGAATGTAAATTACACTTACATTACACATGAATATTATATTTTGTGAAAAATATTAAATCCCAAATCATTTAATTAATTTTATATTGCATGATAATTGCAAAAGCTCTTTGAATTTATTTTTTTTTTAAAAAACACGAGTATGAGATTGTTGACCATATAGATACATATATTCACATTAAACGAGTATATAATTTTAATAAATATTATATTTCATTTTATTCATATTAACATCCATCATGCATCTTTGAAGGCAAAGTCAGAAAATTCCAGAAAAGAACTACAAAATCCCCGCACACACACATTTATATATATAAACGTTTGATTATTTACGGTTAACTTTGTAGTATACGTTTTGACATTTCTGTTTGTTTTCATTGCCTTATCTCCTACTTAGAAAAATTTAATACGTTTCCATATAAGCTCCCACATCGCTCTGAACGCCTTATCGTCTGCCTTCCTCCATCAACCATACCTAATCCCACCCGCTCCCAAACCAATCAAACGAGCCTATAAGTATATATATATATATATCAATGTCATCATTTAATGATTAAAAGATTGATAAAGTCTCCGCGTTTTCCAATATTACAAATAAATAAATAAGGCCTCTACGTTTGTTTACCTCCCAAAAACAATTTGACTTCTTTTGTTTTTTCAAAAGGGATTGATCAAGTCTCTACTTTTACCAGAAAATAATTTATATACTTAATCAGGAGTCATGATTATATCTCAACAAAATTCATAATATTTCAAATTTTATTTAAATGTGAGGCGTGAGTAAGGACTATGTAAATACGATTACATATAAAATTTTATAAAGTTAAAAGAAAATTTTAATTTTTTTATTTATTTATAGATTAAAAAAAAGTGAGTTAAACGGATTAAAATTTAATTTTACTAGACTTAATTTGATTTAATCAAAACTGTTTTGTTAATAAATGTGTCACCTCTAATCCTCTATAAATGCATTGTGTTTCGTTTGTATTAGGCTATTGTATCTAATATCTATCCTTAATTTTCTTAATAAGAAAAGAAACTTTCAAGGGATAAAATAGTGCTCAATTAGAAAAAAGAAAAAGTTGTTTTTTTAAAAATAATAATAATAAAAGTTGTGCTCAATCGGTCTACTCCATAAAATTTACCGTAAAAAACGGAATTAATCCTAAAAAATGTGAACATTTATAGTTTTAAACTCTCTGTGGCCAAATTTACACGTATTAATTGTTATTTTTACACATATAAAAAAATGTGTGAAATTTTGAGATGAAATAATACAATACTTGATTTATCATTTTAAAATTTTAAAATAAACACCATTATAAATTCTTTTCTCTTTCTTTTTTTTTCTTTTTTTGTCATCTCTCTCTTTCCTTTAATAAAAAATGTAAAAGATAAGGATTAGTTATCCGAATTTCATATCTTTGAAATTGATCATTCTTCTGCGAAAGCAAATACGCGAGTGATCATTTTGGAAGAAAACAAATTCGTTGTTTTGGTAATAGTAGAGATTTAATAGATCATTTTGAAAAAATGAAGAATAGAATTGAGATTTCCTCATATTTTTAGTTTAAGAATTAAAGTTTGTACGAGCATACTTTTAATTATAATCATATAATCCTAGGATTTCTAATACCTATAATCTACTTTGAGAAGTAACAAAAACTATATATATATATATATATATATATATATATATATAGCATGTGTTGTCTAAAGATATTATGGTAATATTAAATATGATTTACTAGCACTACATGAGCTCGATATATATAGTTATAATGAAATTTAGGATTGAGAATTTGCGGATTTGGATTGAAGCGGGTTGACAAGCCAACTCATTTTTCATTTTTGAAAAAGGAAATTAAATTATTATTATTTTAAAAAAATTATAAAGTTGTGTTAAGATTTTAACAAATTTCCATGTTAAACCAATAATTTTTACATATTAATTAGCTAAATAGGTAATTAAGCAGGTTAAATCAGTATTTTGACATATTAGTGAATTGTCATTGAACACTTATATATTTTATTTTCGTATCAAATCATATCACCTCAATTTAATTCCGTTTATTAATTCAACACACAGCACCATAACTAGCCCTATCTAAGGATAACACAGTGTATGAAAGCATTCTCTCAACTGTGCAATGGATGATTTCTGCTGTGTCTCTCTCTTCCTTTTTCTTTTATTTTTAAAATAATTATTTCTGCAGTTATCTTGAAGCAGAGTGCAGATGCATTATTAATGCCACAATTTATAATAAATGTAACTCTGGGGAACTACTGCGTTTTTCTTTTCCCTGTTTCATTTGGGCCTTAAAAATGAAACAACAAGTTCTACATTTCTAGATTGGATTTTCAAAAGATTTCTCTTGTCGAGGATATGACATCTTAGAGATATTTTCGTCCTGCCGGTGTTTGTTTGGTGGCGATCATTCAATTTTCAATTTGATCTTCGATCATAAATTACGATTCATTTATATTTTTTATATTTTTCGAATCAATTTAAATTTTGAATCATATTTTCTATAAAATTGAAATTATCAAAATTGAATAAATTGAATTTGAATGATCCAAAATCTTAAATTTACTATTCAATTATGTTTTTCGAATCGATTCTTTTTATAAGATATTAGAAATAAGATGTCTTATCTCTAAATATAAAATAATTTATTACTTTTTAATTATATTTTATTTATTATTTTTAATATTGTTCTTATTTATTTTTATCTCTCATAGTAAAAAAAAAATTTATTCTCAAAGACTCTCATAAATATCATGTGTAGAGAGATATCTCGTAAAGAGTAGATAATTAATTCAAATGAAAAAACATATAGAATAAGTGTAATTTAAGAACTAAATACTTCCTTAATTTGCATTTCCTTCGTTGAAACTAATTCCTTTTTTTTTTCTTTTCATTTTGGTCGTTAATTTCTAATGAAAATGGAAGGAAGGAATAATTTGAGAAAATTTGACATTTATATAGACTAAAATTTGGAATAAGTCTTACTATTAAATAAAAAATGTTATTACTCAATAGTTAGTGCGCTTTACCCAAAATTTAGAGTCTATTTGGTTGGAAGGATTTGAAAGGAAGGGGAAGTGATTTTTTTAAAAAATTCTTGTTTGATTCACTTTTTAAGAGAAGATGAAAAGAAAAATTTGGGATTAAAATTCATCTTTCTCTCATCATTTCCTTCACCTCCAAAAGTGGAGAGATTTGGAGGGGAAGGAAAATAGAAGTCTTATATTTATAAAATTATCAATGTTGCATTTCAATAATTTAATTTCTTTTTTTATTATTTTTTTATTCAACTTCATCTTCTCGCCTACTAAACAATACTATATTCATAGAAAAAATATAAAATTTATAAAAAACATTAAACAAAGAAAGAATGAACATTATGAAAAAAAACATAATAGTCAATTTAATTATATTTTCCCTTCCTTTTCCTTACAAACCAAATAAGGTAAAATTATTTTGTCCCCCCTCCCATCTCTTTCCCTACTCCATTAAATTCCCTCCCCTCTCCACTTTGGAGCCGAACACTATCTTTGAAATAATAGATTCAATATTGTACTCTCATATAATAAAAAAAAAGTTTTATAATTTTGGTATGATAAAAGGTAAAAAATAGTATTTTGTGTGAAAAGGCCCAGGTCCATAAGGCCCATTTACTGAAAAAGGGCCAAGGGTACAATCATATTTGTACAAGTTCAGATTGCAAAGTAAGTCTAATTGGATTTGGAGCAATATTAGTTGGTTGATAAATGAAAGGATAAGGGGAAAAAAAAAAAAAAAAGAGAAGAAGAAGAAAGAAAAACATAGTTGAAGGATTAAAACAAAAAGGAAAAATAAGAGAATAATCCCAAATGGTTGGATTCGAATTTGTGTTTTCAACTTTTGTTACACACATTTGCACATTTGAGTTCAACTTCAGTTGAAAATTTAAATATTAATTAACTCAAAATTCAAACGAGTTAGCTTAATCAAATCTAAAGCTAAATTGTACTCCATGTGAATCTAATGTCATGAAAAATAATCTTGAAATTATCACTTTTAGTACATGATCTTTTTTTTCATTTTTTTAGTTTCGATCCTTAGATTCATTTTTTTCTAGATTTAGATCATTGGTCTTTTTTCAATTTTCAACTTTGGTCATTTTGATCATTAGAGTGTCTCTTTCCAGCTTTCCAGCAACAATTAAAGAGCAACTTGAATTCAAAATTTTGAGGGGTAAAATAAAAAATTCATAGTCATATTTTAAGCCTCATATGATATATCTCTCCTCTATTTGAAATCCCCCAATAGCTTGCCTTTCCCAATTGAATTTCCAAGGTTAGAACAATATACACATTTCAACATTTTCCTGATACTACCATAATTCTTACATAATTCTTCAAACACTAACACACGAGCAACATTAAGCAAGTAGTCAGATTTACTCCATGGATAAACTCCTTTTGAACATTTCTTTCTCTTTCCAACTGTCTTATTTTCTTAAGCAGCCCGAGTATCACAATAGTTGGCCTATGACACATGAGGGGATTGAACCAAGCAAAGAATCCATACCTACCATTTGCCTCCATGTACAAAAGAGAAACCTAATACAAACAAATGTGGTTCAATACAAGAAAAAGAAGATAATTTTTTTTTTAAAATGTAATAAATGCATAAGGTATCTGCAACGTATACCTCGAATCTTTCACACTCAAGGAAACGTCTTCTTGGATTGAAGTATGCCCATGATGTCCTAAGAACATATGTTATTCCACATAGGCACTAAGAAGATGGGTTTGAATAAAATGTTGTCTCCTCATCCCTTGATTGCATTGATCTAGCTTTGCCATTTGAAGACATTGTTCAACAAATTAGCAGAAGATTTGTTTTCCTTCGATGATGGATTCTAGATCTACTTTTATTTATGATGAGGTTATAGATATAAATTTGTAACTAAATTATATGATGTATGAAAAATGTTTTAAATATGAATTTTTGATTTTACCTCTCAAAATTTTAAATCGAGGTGCGTGCTCTTTAATTGTTACCTAAAGAGAGATTGTCCGATGGTTGGAAGGATCAAAGTTGAAAATTGAAAAAATATAAAATATCTAAACCCATAAAAAATACATCAGGGACCAAAAGTAAAAAGTAAAAAAGACTAAGGACTGAAAGTGATACTTTTCCAATAATCTTGATATTCGAGCTCAAAATAGCTTTAACTTTTATGTACAAAGGGATCCTATCCCTCCGATATATTTTCTTAATTAAATCCTTCTTCTTCTTTTTTTTTAAAAAAAAAAAAGTATTGTGCGGTAGGATTACCCGAATCTTTTACTTCTCCACCCCTTTTTATAATGAATTAATTTTTTTTCTAAGTATAAAACTCTTTATAATTTTTGAAGGATATTTGACTATTTATTTTTAATATCACCATTATTTATCATTATATCTTTTCTCATTTTTTTTATTCCCAAGAAGTAATTTTAATTTCTTTTCATTACTTTCTTATTCCTAAGTCAAAAGTTTTCTTTACCTACTTTTTAAAGGCAAAAATAAATAAAAGTATTATCAAAATTAAAATGTTTCTTTAATTTGTATAAAATTACTTTTTAACTCTTAAAGTCTTATAAAAAATAATGGAAGAAATATATATATATATATTATATATTTTTTTTTTTTCAACGAGTCAAATTTCCATCTCACTTAGACCATTTTGCGTGGCCCTTAACATTTTTAAACTTGATTAGATTGTTTTCTCTTTGCCTTCTTGCGATTTTTTCCTTCTTGTGCAGGACAATTTTACACATCCCAAACAAATATCTTTTTCTACGTATCCAAAAATATCTTCCAAACCATTTCAAGGACAAAACCAAACATTGCCACTCCCATCAAATCCAAAAACAAAACATTGCCACTCTCATCCAATCCAAAAACCAAATCAAGAAATGAATTCCTCTGCTTTATCTTTATACACTATCAAACCTTCAACCGTAGCAACAAATCCAATTCATAGAAAAGCAAATATAAACTTTAGAAATCCATGGAAGTCCCATGAGAACTCTCTAGCATGCAGAGCTTCTACTTCTTCAAATTCTTCGATTACGGACTTTGATCTCTATGAACTTCTTGGCATCGATAGCTCTTCTGATCAAGCCAAGATTAAGCTTGCTTATAGAGGCCTGCAAAAGAGATGCCACCCTGATATTGCAGGTCCTGCAGGACATGACATGGCCATTATTCTCAATGAAGCTTATGCTGTTCTTTCTGATCCTAATTCTCGATTCGCATATGATAAGGTTAGGTTTTTTGTCCATATAATTAAGTTTATTCTTTTTTTAAAATTTTTTTTTTCCTATAAGAAAATTTTTCTTATATAGATCCAATGTGTTGCAAAGAGAAATTTGGGCCCATCAGAGTTTCTTACATTTTTGTAATTAACAGCATGAGTTTAGTTTTTCCCAGTTTGATAAATTTGGCTCTATTTGATGTTGATGGAATATAATGCAACCTATATAACCATGATGATAATTATGAATCTACATACCTCATCTTATCAGCTTAAATAGAGAGTGAACAATAAAGACTTAAATGGACCTCAGTTCTGATACCATACTGAATTTCAAAGCTAAAACTGAGAGAGTGGGACAATTTATACATTTTATCACTTAAGAAACCAATTCCATAATTAAAAGAAACTGTAAATTTTCAAGAGCCTATACTTATTCCAATGAAATGTTAAAAGTAACAAGCTTTCCCTTCTGAAATTTTCAAGCCTATACCTATACTTATTGATGACTGAATATGGAAGGTTCCTGAGAAGATGAATTTGTTTACTTCTGAAGCTGGAAAAGGGAAGTTTATTCTTTGATTAGTTTGGATTTGATCTTGTTAGAAAAATAAGTTAGATTAAAAACTCGTTATAAATCTATGTAATTTTGACCATTAGTTCTACTAGTCTGCTTAAGATGACCAAACAAATAACAAAGTTCTTGAAAAATGGAAATCAATTAGACGAGTTGAGATGAAGCCGCTGTCTATTATTGGCAGCCTTTATGGATTCTCAATAAACCGGTTTGCTTATCTCATTCTGTTACAAGTATTATATAAGGAGATAAACTTGCAGGAGCAAGCCAAGGTTGCAGATTTACGCGGTTACACGGGCAAGCCTATTTATTCATCCTGGTTAGGATCAGAGAGTGAAAAAAGGGCTGTTTTTGTGGATGAAGTAAAGTGTGTAGGCTGCTTAAAATGCGCATTGTTTGCGGATAAAACGTTTGTTGTGGAATCAGTTTATGGAAGAGCAAGAGTCATAGCACAATGGGCTGATCCTGAAGACAAAATTCAAGCAGCAATAGGGGCATGTCCCAGTTGATTGCATCTCGTAAGAATGTTATGTACTTTGATATAAAACTTTCAGCAGGATTATTCTGTTTCATCTTTTGAAAAATTTTCTGTTATAAAAATAGGGTCGTGGAGAGATGCGATTTGGCAGCCCTTGAATTTTTGATGTCAAAACAACCACGCGGCAGAGTTAGGATTGGCACAGGCAACGCTGCTGGGACACGCACCTCCAATGTTTTTGATGAACTAGAGAAGTTCCAGGCCAGATATGAAGCTTCCTCAAAGAAAACTAAGGTTCTATTTTCATTGTCCAAATTTGGCACTTTGTACAAACTATCCTTTTCTCCACTGTTTTTCTTTGATTTATTTTGCAACGAAATTCATCTTTTGGTTTCTCTGCATAAATCCTTGTCCTTTTTCTTTGAAGTCAATATATGTTTTAGTGCTGGCAATGCAAGCTTGTAAGAGCTTATATTGCAGGAATCAGATGTACAAAGGGAACAAAGAACCTCCGCAATACAAGCAATCAAAGCAATATCAAATTGGTTATACTGGAAAGTGCCAGGGGCAGATGCTTATGCTACAAGATAGTCAAGGTTTGACTCCATTTAGACATCAGCTCAATGATCCCTGCATTAAAAAGCTTAGGGATGTTGCAGCAGCAAGAAAGCAAGCCAAAGATACTATCCATTTTTTGCCAAAAGTCTCAACAAAACACTCATCAGATGATGAGTATTGGGAGCCATCAAACCATGTGGTTCCTAACTCAAACAGAATCAACTCCTCTGGCTCCGAAATTGCATCAGAATCTACTCCTACGGCAGAGACTGAAGTGTTTGAAGAGGGAATTTCAAGCTCACCTGTGAACACTCAAAGCAACCCCTTGTTAGGGCTTGTCCCATTGGGGTTTGCAACGGTTGCAACTGTCATTGTACGGTCACAGTTGGGAGAAGGGAAGACTGGTACTGTAGTTGAAGAGCATGTAGCCGGCTCTTTAATAAGGGACGTTGTGAACAGCTCCTGGTTACAAGTCATCCTGGCTGGTGTTACATGGTATCTCATTGGTATGTATATAGTTGAGCTAGTAGTAGTTGTTCACAGTAAATTGGGTAAGGATAGAAAATGAGAAGAAAAAATTGTTGTATATGACTAAAGAATATGATAAGAGCTGAATGTAAATTGTAAACATTTGATGCACTACATTTACAGGAATTTCGCCAAGTGAGTATATATCAATTAGTTCTCTAGATCTCGAATCAACTTGAGTATAAACCGTGTGTAATCATTAACTATAATCTGACTATAATGTCATTACTCTTGAAGAAATGTTCTTGTTAAATCATTAGTCAAATCGTATAATCCGAAGCCTCATAAAAGTAAGTTACAGTAATTTCCAAATTCTATTGCTTTTTATATTTTACTTTTTAGAGGATGGGGCCGCAATTTGGCAGTGAAACTTAACTGCCAACAACATCATCTATATATATCCAAAACATCATGTCTCAGCAATATCAGTTAAAGCATTCAGTACAATGGAAATGGTTTGATCAATAGCAACATTACACAGGAGTACAATCAGGGGCACTGAATATAACAATGTAGCCACCTATGTGCTTAGTAACGGTACTTGGTAGAATAATCTTTGGGGGCTATGACGAGACCACGGCCTTTTCTTGCACCACGGTACACAGTCTCAACAATGTCAATGAACTCTTGTTTGTCCTTCAGAGCCCAATTGATCTTATTGTTGTTTCCGGTGCCAAGATCAATCATAATGTGCTTGTTCCTAAAGAAGAACATGATTGTGGATGGGTCATACAACTCGTACATTGTGTTAAAATCAGGAACCTCAGTTATATCCACCAGGTATATTACTGCAAAGTTCTTTATGGTCTCAGCAACTGATGCCAACACTTCATCCATCTGAAATCCAGCATAATTAACACAACACTTGCGTCAAGTTAGGAACAAAAATACACAACATAATTACTTCACCAGGAAAATAGAAATACTTGAAATAACATGAACCATAGTTTTTGGAGAGTAGGAAAAACAGCAATAAAAAACTCTTAAATTTATGCTGAAACTTGAATCACAGGCAAGTCATGACCAAGTT
Source organism: Apocynum venetum (assembly GCA_019593545.1). Classification (NCBI taxonomy): domain Eukaryota; kingdom Viridiplantae; phylum Streptophyta; class Magnoliopsida; order Gentianales; family Apocynaceae; genus Apocynum; species Apocynum venetum. The sequence goes on from SRSM01000149.1 coordinate 4,332,453, forward strand.
AATAATATCATCATTATTCAGGGACAGCAGATACAAACAACAGCTGAGATGCACGAGAAGAATACTGTTAAAATTCTTTTGAAGGAACATAAATGATGCAGGAGATGTATTGCAGTCTCATGTGTGAATTCTTTCCATTTTTGTTCCATTAGCGTTCCCCATATGATGAGGCGATCCCATATTGGAACCACTTATTTAAGTACAATAACTAGTTTCATTTTACAATAAAAAATAATCAAAAAAAGAACAAAAAATCAAAAGAAAGATGAGGTGTTTTACTTTTGTGAAGGCCTACTGCACAAATGTACATGCTATATGCATTTAGCAACATGAATTCAAGGAGAAAAATACAACAATACTCCCTCTATCCAAAATGGAATGTCCACTTTTTGTTTAGTTAAAAAAAAATAAAAATAAGAGTAGAGTAAAAGCTACCCTGTTATCCTATCAGTAGCTGGCATCCATGTGTTAGTGAGAATGATCCCTTAATTGGAGATTATTTATTGTACTTTAGGAGAAAATATGTTTATTTTAGAAAAGTCAACATTCAATTATAGACATCTAAAAAGAAACTATGAACATTTAAATTTTGGGTGGAAGGGGTAGCTACTAACTTAAGTAAGAACATATGTTCTGAACCAAAATGAAGATGATCTTACATCATGGAATTAGAATGCTCAACATAGGAAGCTAAATTTGAAAATACCAATTCAAAGCTAATGGTTACATAAAGACAACATGGATCCTAGTTTTGTTATTGTTATGCCATGGGCTGCAAAAGATTTAAAACGGAGGTATGAGTTCTTCAGAAGTTGGGAATCAAGCAATGTGGACTGATTGCACATTTATAACAGTTTGACTGAAGATTTGAGGATATACAATAACAGGCAGCACAACAACAAAATTCCATCATTTCCCCCTTTATTTTTTGTACAGCTTAGAAACACAGAGGACCGGGATATTAACCAATGATATTCCTAAGTGAAGAATGCCCAAAAAACACATGCAGAAAATCTTTGAAAAAGTGGAGAGTGCTAGAACACCACTCGAAAGGCAGAGCCTTGACAGCATTTTGTTTCTAATAATGACTTTAGTACCTGCTTTGAAGCAGACCTGATCAAGCTTTGCACACTATCCAACCTAATATATATGTGCAAAGACAATGTATCAAAAAGAAAACGAGAAAAAACAACCTTCCATTGGAACTGACTCGGATTTCACTTTTTTCTTAATAAAAAGTTTTAATTATGTTGTTTTTGCACAGAACAAAACAAAGACATTGGAATTTCCCACTTCTCTCTCTCCCCCCCCCCTCTCCAATACATTCCCCACTATGATCAAGCTATCCCACTAATGTATCACTTTAAAAAAATTACATATTTAAAAATGTATCACAAAAAAGAAAAACACTTCGTTCCACTGAAACTGACTAGAAATTCACTCTTATAATAATAATTTTTAATTATGTTATTTTTGCACAGAACAAAACAAAAAACCTAGACATTGGAATTTCCAACTTTTCAACCTTTATGCATTTCAAACATAAAAGGGGATTTAAATTGTAATTTATTCACTTTCTTAAGAGGATTCTTTAATTCCAAACTTCACAAAACATAAAGGCAATTAATAACCATAAAATCCCACACTTACCAGATATTTGAAATCATGCAAACTCATCAACAAAAATAAATCCCAGATTTTCCTTCCTTTTTTTTTTTAGGTTAACTATCTGAACTCCTAATAAACAAAAGATTCAGAATATCCAAAAACAATTTAATCTAGGGTTTCACCATACTAATTTTTTTTTAAAAAAAAAGTAAAATACTGCAATCATGTAATGCCTACAAACAAAAATACTGCAAAACTAAACATTAAATCTCAATATATCTAGAAGTAGTAATGGCTTGTGATGAGAATTACCTGCATACAAGTTTCGTCCCAGTCATGTCCGAAGCGGATGATCACAAGGCGTTCTTCTTCGGCCAGAATTGCCTGATCAACAGCCCAGCCGGAGTGAAGGTGTGGTAGCAAATACGACATCGTTTCTTATTCTTTCTTTTTCTCTCTAATCAACCTGCATATGGAACAAGAATTGCTTATGCTTATGCCAGTGAATAAGGAATAAACTGAGAGTAATAAAGTAATGCTATATGAATGGGAACCACAAAAAGAAATCCCATCAGTACTCTAAAATGTTCGATTTATCCTATAAGCCCTAAATTTGTAGTTAATTTTAATAAAATCCCCAAATAAATTTGCACTTCCTTTATCCTACAAATCCTAACAACTAGTCTGGGAGTTTTGAGAAGAAGAGAAAAGAAGACGAAAGTTAAGTTATGAAAAAACAAAAAAGTGAAATGATTTATATCAAATGTCATTCAGGAGTTTAAGAAAAGAAAAGAAGAGTTATTTTTATTTGACAGCAGTGGAGAATTTGGAGAGAAAGAAGAAAGGTTGATAAGGTTGATAATCGAATTCATTTACACTAAATATCCTTTTATATAGTTTTTGGTTAAAAAAAGGGGAGGGGAAGGGATGGAAGGTAAAATAATTTTCCCTTATTTGCTTTGGTTAAGATAGGAGGGAAGGGAGGGTAGATAAAATTCCCTTGTTTAGTTTGCAAGGGAGGGTAAAAGAAACTGCAATATGCAAAGCCCAAATTAGAACTCAAGCAGTAAGTAGTGGTCTTTGCAAGGTCTCTAAGTATCAGAATCAAAGGGATTTTATAGTTAGGGCATTCAAATGCACATTATACATTAGTTATGAATATCATAGAAGTCAATCGATCATATTATGTAAGGTGAACCTCGAAAGAAATTAGGATAACACAGAAACTGTTCATAAAATACCAAAAGACATAATCAGTACAACTGCATAAATCCCTACAGACTTCTTTCGTACTTAAAAAAAATAAAATTATAGTACCTAAACAAAAAGACTAATGGATCGGCTTGTTGTCTGCCAAAACTTAAGAAAGAAATAAATTATATCATCTACAGTGAAGACTGAAGGGATACGATGGACAAATATATACCTTTGGAGCTTTGGCTATCATTGTAATTATTATATAACTGAGCCAACCAGCGCAATATGACTGAAGGTCCACAACAAGCCAAGGCAGTTAATTTACCATATTCTCCTTTAAATCAATGATATAAATGCCTCAATAAATATATATATATAAAAATTTCGACTAGGCAACTAATTCCTGAAACTGTTTGGTTTCTCTTTTTCTACAGTCACCTTTTTGTTCTACTCTTTGGAAAAATAATAGAGAAAAGAATGATTAGTATAACAATCTTTTGTTACTGATAAGTTGCTTTCTAAAACTAATAGCCTTTAACTTTTAAGCTACATTCTTTGCAGTTTTGCAAATACTTCTTATACTATCAACTTTCTACTATATATATATATATATAGACACATACACAAGTTTGTTCTGCAAGTAAAGAGGAAAAGTTATAATTTGGTTAGTAAAAATATCTTACATATTATGATACTCTCACTATTTAAAATTGAACACACACACACACACACACATATATATACTTATTTTTTCTTAAATTAAATATTTATTAAGAACAGATACAAATTGCAATCGATCAGATAACAGAGGGGGAAAAAATAGGAAACCTAACACTGAGGTTTTCTTGGAAGCATAAATGTTTACTACTACTTTACCAATGCTGAACTACGAAGACTGCAAGAATTGCCTAGATTGAATATTGGCCAATGTAATGAGAGGCTCTTTAAAGAAAATGAACACAGAAACGAGGGACAGAGCCAAGCCCAATTTAGCTGCTTTCTTGGATCAGAGTGGCCCATTTGATATGCTTTGACAGCGGCATCTTGAATATTGTTGCATATTCTAGAAATCTATCCCGTATGGATCGAAATATCCCAGAGAAACAACATTCATGACTAACATAAGATTCCCCAAATCATAATTCTGTGTATTATTTCGACATAGCAGTCTTTCTCTGCCCCTTTCTGCCATTTCAAAGCTATTCAAGAAACGATTTTTCAAGGGGAAGATGTAAAGGGATCAAATTGAAGTAATTCTTTGCACCCACAAACAGAAAAGGTGTACCGCTCCAAAATTATGTTCCACCAAAATTTTACTCCTATAGATAACTAGACTTTTACAGAGCAAGAGTGTTAAAATGGCTCAAGAAATTAGTGACACAGATACATGAATTACTGATCGAGGAAGCATTCATAAATATAAACTGAAGGAAAAGTGTGGAAATTATGAAATGGAAAAGCGAATTAACATCAATAAAAACTCGGAAAAACCACTAAAGTACCTCTATCTTGTTCAAAAAATTCTTCTCCTCTTTCCCTAGAGCTCCAGCTCGCGATTGTGCCGCGAACCCTTGAAAACCCTGGCCGAGTTCTCTCCCACGCTGAGAAATTCTCTTCTAATCTCCAGAATGTTCTGCCTTGTCTTCTTTTTTTGTAAAGGCTAAGTTTGTAATTTACAAAATTTTGTGAGGACAATTTAGTAATTATAAATGCACATATTTCTCCTCCCTCCTTAACCCCTCACTTTCTCCACCACCGGCCGAAATTTGATGTCGCCCGTGCACGGACTCCATCTACAAAGCTGACTGGTATGGTCACATTATCTCTCTATCAATGTACTCGTTAAATTTGCATTTTGATGAGTTAGATTTGTGAAGTGGTGGGTTTAATTGGCATTTCTGAAATGTTAGTTTGCTGCAATTGTTACGATTTTTCTTTTCTTGACTGGAAATTTGAAATTGGAAGATAAGAGATGGGATTCTTTTATTTTGCTTTCAAAAAGCAGTAGATTATACATTAACTGCAGAACCAACCTGGATCTCCTAAAAGGGAAAAGGTGAAAATGAAAAGGATGTTGCTCCACTGCCAATAGATGTTTGAGGAGCTTCAACAAACCTCCAACACTTAGAACATGCACTATAAAAGAAAGGAACATATACCATGTTTTGTGATTAAAACAACTTTTTGTTTAAAAGAAACAATATTAAAACATTTCTAAAAGCTAGATCTTACTAGTTGAACTTTATGATGAACTCTTGCTCAATCAAACAACAAATATTTCTAAGCTGGACTATTTGTTGTTTGATTAAAAGAAACATTTATATAAGTTGTGAAATGAAACTCTTCCTGTAAAAATCCTCGGATAAGAGTGTGGCATGTTTTGATATAGTAAATTTCAAGTACATTTATTTATGAAATCAAATTTATGTAATTTTTTCATTTCAAATAGAAGGCATAGTTCTATCATCTATGGCATCTAATAAGAACAGAATGGTGTTGTAGATATTGGGAAAATATGCCTAAAAAATTACATGGTCATTTTTTTCAAAGTAATAATGTCCTTTCAAATATTTCTATCGAAAAAGACTATAACATTATTATTTGGCTAAAGTATTAGGAAACAAGATAGATTAATTATCATTTTTTTGTTAATGAAAAAACTAAACATTAAATCAAAAGAACAGCCATGTGTATTCAAATCAAATGAAACAATAAAATATAATCTTTAAAAACTGGTACATCTTGAAGACATTACATGTGCCTTACTATCAAAATACTCAAAAAAATAGAATTTAGAAATTTCAACAAAGCTTATATTTTCAAAGAATGTGGTTTGAAAAGAATCATTTAACCCAGGCATGGTTTGAGCTTGGAGGAAACCAAAGGTAAAGGCCTTAGATTGACACACTGTTTGGAATTCCCTTGCCAGTTAGTCCAGGCTCACTGGTAGGATAGAGCAATGTGTATGGCAACTTTACTGGTCCCAACCTGTTCTTCCATTCAGAGTCATTGTTCATCTGTACAATTTTTGCCTCGATTTCAGCCAGCTTCTTTCCAAATTTCTCAAAAGCTTTCAGGGGTTCTGAATCTCTTGTCCATTCAGGTGTGTCTCTCTGTCCTAGGTAAACCTCATCCGTGGCATGCCTTGACAAAATCTCAATAAGGGAAACTCCAAGCAATGTCTGAAACTGAGCAGTGATTGTTCTCAAGAAAACTCTATCAGGGTTAGTCTTGAGCTCATCGTACTCAGGTGTGCCAGGCTCAGGCATGAACCTTCGGCTTATGGTAGGCCGGTTAGGGAGGTAACCTGCATAAGGGTACTGTCCAAAATTAACTGCAGCATGGAGGGCTGAAGCAATCCATATGATGATGGTGCAAGAGTCGAATTAGCTCTTTTCTTGTCTGCATTTTAGGCCACCAGGGCTCATCTTTCTTGTCTCCATGTCCCTCTTCCCTGAGTTCCTTCCACCAAGCCTGAAGTTCACTGTCTTTCTGAACCATTTCGTCTGATTTGTAGTAGAATTTGCAATAGTCCTTCAACCCATGTTTCAATGGCTGACCAGATCTCCAAACCATCAACAGCATAGGGATAATCTTCAATTAATAAACGGAGTCCATGTGGGGATTTTGGATCCTTTACTGCCATACCTCTGATTAACCAAATTGTAGAGAGTTAGATTCACAACTGGATATTTGTTCGTCTTTAAATCATAGCTAAAGTTTCTTTCATACAACTTAATTACCTCTTGAGGAGATCCACAGGAAGTGCTTGCTCTGGAAAAACCCAGTCCTTGTATACTACTGCTGACATCTCCATGGCATATTTTGAAGGAAAAACCGTGCTCTCAAGAATTCCACCTCCATTGATCAAGACTTGACGAGCCAATGCATTGATGTTCATTGTGTCACGGAAGTGAGGCTGTAGTAGCTTGTGAATGGGATGAAGCACGCTGAGCTGCCTATTCGTGGCAATGATAAATGGTTCAATCACAGCATGTGTACGTAGCCTGCAAATACAATGAAATGTAAATGATCAGATCCATAATTTCAAAATCTTCACACAACCTAAAAAGATTTTCATTGACATGGCTTTTACCAGTGGCTAATAAGCTGATGAACGCCAGAGTCGTTGACTGCAACATAAGCTTTGGCCAATTGCCACAGTGAACCTTCAACACCTTCATGAGCAGGTAAGTATACTTTGCTAACTGCACCCAGTGCATCTCCATTTGGATGGGGCAAGCTTAGTTCAATAGCTAATGGCTTTAAGGTTCCATCTTTCTGCAAAAAGAGCAGAGTCCTTGAGGCATAAATTTTTGTGCTGGTTGTGTTGATCCTCCTTACATATGGCATCAGCATGTCATGATGATCCAGTATGTATAACCTGTTTGTCTTGATTGACTATGCACAAATATTCACTTGTATCAATGGCTGAGTAGAAAATACAGTATAAAGAAAGTGCCACTGGATCCGTTACTTAAAAGGAAATATCAGATATTACTTTTCTTACCTCATCAATTGTTAGTCCATCTAACTTGTTTTCTATTTGTTCTCTGGTAATTGTACTGGTTTGGTTTCCATAAAGTTTAGGATCAAGCTTGCTCTTTGGAGGGAACTCCTGCAGGGAAGAAAAAGTCACTCTCAGTGTGAGCAATAAGTTGTAGAAGTTGCTGATAACATGTTTTCTCTGTTCTTCAAGATGAAGAAAATCAAAAGGATATTGAGTTGAGAAAGAACAAAAGATAAGAAGAGGGCAAGATGTTTGGATTTACTTGGAGGCAGCTGATAATGATGGGGTCAACTCCAGCAAGCATTTCTCTTGCAAATTCTTCATCTGTTCTCCAGGCAGATTTATCCTCTGTTCCAAGAAAATGCAACGGTTCTAAGAAAAAATTCAGGCACCTAGGATAGGAGGTCCATTATAGACTAGGAAAATAAAATACCTTCGATAACAGCTGGAGTTGGAAACTTCAAGAATCCTTCTCCATCACTCCGGAAGAGTTCTTTGATCAACTCCAGAGGAAGGTTGTCTGTAAAGGTTTTAATAAAATCACTTCCTGGTAGTTCAATTCCTTCTTCATAGAGTTTAAGAAAATCTTCCATGGTATCAAACTCATTAGGAGTGCTGTCACAAAGAGCCTGAAACTCAGGGAGGAGTACTTGAACGACCGATTTCAATGCATAACCCAAAAAATCTGACAGCTTCAAGTGCCCAAATCGTTCATCTCTTGGAACATAAATGTTTAAGCTTGTAACCAGGGGCAGCCTACTCTCAGTGTTAGGATCTGTTGCAATAAAACTAATCACTAGAAAGTTGAAGACAAAAATCCAATAGAAGCTAGACTCATTGTTAATCTAGTGATGCTATGTTTTGCAGATTTTTGACTTTTAGATGTGCTAGCCATAATGGATTGATTTGTTGATTATAATGCAGGGAAAAAGATTTAACCTGATCTTGTTGGTCGTCTGCCTGTTCTTCCTCTCCGAGGATAAGGATACTGTGTAGATCCTCCAAGGACTGGACGAGCAAAATGTTTACCTAAGTCTGGAACTCCCTAAGTCATTGTAAAGGGCATAGTCATAAACCCTGTCCCATTCCTTTAGCTCCCCAGTTCCATCTCCTCTCAAATTCACCAATTCTTCTTCTCTGTATTTGCGCAATGCTGCTGGTGTGTCACTTGGAAGGTATGTCTGTAGATCGTACAAAGAATGAGTCATTTCTACTTAATATTTGCTTCATTTAAGCAGATTTATTCTATTTAACTGTCTTTGTCATCCAAATTCCCTTCTAGAGAATCAAACTACAATGTCAATTTCAGGGTCTCATAACAGTGATACTCAATCATGGAATTCCTGGAGTAAAGTTGAAGTACCTGATTTACAAAGAAAACACGATCTTTCTTGTACCTTGCCAGCTGGATATACCCAAGAATTACAGATGAAATGAACTCGGTCATGTCCAGGAATTTGATCAATTGTGAGTGTCTTGAGGTAGAATTCACTGTGGTGAAAATTCTTAATGATGAAAGCTCCAGGAACCCCAAAGGCTTCATCCCAGTCAAATTCAACATCACATGCTGATTCACCAGCAGCTAAAATCGTGCTCGTGGTGACCCAATCTTCCAAGTATGCAGGACTTCCAATTTTTCCTTGTAGCAGGACCATTCTCTACAAAAGGTAAACCACATAAACATCAACTTCAAACTCTCTTGGTAGTGTGTTTAAGATCATGTGCTTAAATCCAGAATCAACTTAAGGCCATTGGAGGGTTTCTTTTGTTTAAAAGATGATAATTTCAATATTCACATACAGTTTATTTCTGACTAGAATGTTTAAAGATGATAATGTCACTGCAGTACAAATGCAGCCATATATGAGATCCCATTTCATCTTTTTCCTCTGCAACTTTTGTACATGCATGAATATATGCATGTATGACTATACTAATTTACCTTGATCACCATGAACAGAACTAACGAGTTGCATTGACACTTTCTGGCCAAACAACTCATGAACACCATCAAGAATGGAAGCATTGAAGTCATTGAAGTCCAACACATTCTTCTTCATCAAGATTACTCTTCCCTTGATTTTCTTTCCATCATGTTTCCCTCCAGCAATAGCCTCAACAATTTGGTTCAACATTTTGAAGAAAATATAGTATGAACAAAGGAATGAAATACTTTTAACTCTGAAAAATCCGAGTAATGAGCAGTGAAATATCCGTTACAGTTTTGGATGGTGGGGTGGGAAGTAGATGTTTGCAGTATTTATAGTCATTGTGTATAAGATTACGGTTCTAAGGATGAATAAAGAAGTTTCAATTTTTCATACTATTCAAACAAACTACTTTTAGCACCTTCGTGACCGACATAAAAATCTTTGTAAGAAATTGGTTATTATCTTTGTTCATGTATCTATGCTAACTTCAAATACTACTTGGAGTAGAGAAAAACAAAAATCAATGTTAATATGTAATATAGTAAAATAGATATTATTTGGGCTTGAGTTATGAGAGTGGAGACATATTAATATGGGTATTGTGAGGTCATTCGATTGTGTTCTACTTCCATGATATCTTATGAGTAATAAAAAAATAAAAGATATTATTCATACTTGTTATAAATTATTTGATTAAATATTTACATTTAGAAACTCTTCTAAAATGTATGTTTTCGAAAAAAATTATTTAATTTCGAATTTTCAAGAAAAAATTAAGTCAAACATCATTAACAATAAAAATTATTAAGATTGATCTCTAGAGTTAGTATAAAAGGCTAAGTGACTCCATCAATAAATAAACAAATAAGCTTGAAAAAGAAAGGAAAATAATAAAGATAATCCCTCTCACCTAAATTTGATTTCTACTATCTTTTACTTATTAAATAAATGTCTTCTAAGCTTTAGGATAAACACAAATAATATTCCAAAGAAGAAACCCAACAAAGTTAGCCATCTACACTACTTTTAAACTCCAAATTGTCTTATAAAATTCTAACAACCTAATGAAAAAATTCGAGTTGGGCACGTTATCTGAATTATTATTATCATCACTGTGATTTTGTGAATAGTGTTTGGCCACCATATTAATCTTTTTACTATTCTATTGCGAGAAAAATATACATAATGATATAATAAACGTGTTAATTGACTGCTAATTTGAAGGTCATTTCTATTAGTATTTGTCATTTTATTTATATGTTTGTATAATTGGTCGCCTTATCTTTCTGGCTTCACTCGTTGAATATTCTCCTCTTCTTCAGCGGGTCAATTTTTTTACTCCACCACATCACTCTCTCTCTCTCTCTCTCTCTACACGTATTTGATTTGAGAATTAAAAATTATTTACTTATTCAAAATTGAATAATTATAATTTTTAATATTAATTTTTAAAAATAAATATATTTATATAGATAAAAGTAAAATAATTCAGTATTTAAATATATTCACTAAGAAGATCGTAAATTTAAGTTTTGTTTTCTCTTTTTTTATATGTAATAAAAAAAGATACTTATTACGATAAATTTTAATAATCTCTTTTATCTCACTAAGGGATATCATTACTAATCAAATTGCATATCTATTATCTATTCACTTGTCATCCCTTGGACTCTTTTTCTTAAATTTCATCCATTTCTTTTTAACGTACATACATCAAAGCATTGCAAATATAATTCTCATTGATGTTGCTGAAATAATTTCTGTTAGTTAATCCATATGAATCTTTAGTGGTTATATTATTGAATTCTTGTGTTAATCTCCTTCATATAATTTCTAATTCTCCAAGAGGAAGAAAAAGGGGAAAAAAAAAATCGTTGACATTGATTTCTGCTGCTATCAATTTCACTACGAATGCTAGAGCTTCGCAGATATATGCATTTTCCTGACAAGGAAATCAATCCCACCACAAACTAAATATTCTAAGAAATGAAAGGCCCGAGTAGGTAGTACATTTCCATGGAGGATTCTTTGCAAAATCGGTAGTTTGGTGTTATTTAGACTTAAGAAATCAATTTCTGTTGAATTATGAAATAAGCTTTTTGACGAAATTAAATGTTCGATTTGATTTTTTTAATATTATAAAATAAAAATATAGACGTTTTATCTTTGAATAAGAATTTTTTTAAATACGTTTTAGTCAATCGTGTATTAGTTAAATTATTCAATATAAAATGTTTGACTAATTATAATAGGCCAAGATATACAACTCATTGCTTTTAAATTATCTTAAAATCAAATACAAACTATTAAATTGCAGGATAATTTTTAAGTTCTAAACTCTGTGGTGTGTAAGGTCCAAACAAGTACTAAGGTGACGAACTAAAATGTGTTCATACTCAGAGATAAAAAAAATTTTAAAAAAAGTTTATAATTCGTCTTGCCGAAGCTTTAAAATTGCACTTCTTGTAGGTGGGAATCGAATTTGTCTTTGTGAAAAGGGATTAAAAGGGAAAAAGAAAAGGATCTAAAGGACATTATCAAAACCCCAAGAGGCTTTATTCTTTAAGCACCTTATCATGAATTGAAACTCACTCCCAATTTCCCATAATTTTTCTTACCTATCCTCCTAATTTTTTTTCTTTAATTATTTAGACCAATTAACAACCAATTAGGCATTATACTAAGAAGATTTATTTTTCTTTATTTTAATAATACATCAAGGGTAAGAGTAAAAATAAAATTAAATAGAAACTATTACCTAGTAAAGATACTTTTAAACAAGTCAAATTACCACCTTTATCACAAATGGATGACTTGTTCAAACTCGTCTTTAAATAAATTGTTATTATCACATGATGTTTTGACCTAACTTTTCAAGACTTTTAAATTCAATGAATGTTTCGAAAATATACATTTTAGGAAAAAACCTTTTAAACAGACAAATAATTTAGACTATGTATAAATAATACCTATTTTACTATATAGGGTATTATCCCCTCTATTTGAAATTATATATATATATATATATATATATTTGTTTTTTCCTCTAAAATTTCACTAATAAAATTCTTAAAAAATTTATATATCACTAACTTATTTAGTAACAAAAATAATATGGAACAAGGAAATAGTGTAGTGGTAAGTCTTTTTTACCACTACAATAATGGTTGTGGGTTCAATTCCTCAACCTCTTACCCCCATGTATCATAAAAAATAAAAATAAAAAAAGTAACAAAGATAATGTTATAGTATTCTTTGTATTAAGTGAAAAATTAATATTCAGTTTGAACAAAAGGAGTAGATATTATTAACATAACAATTTGTTTTTTTCTTTCCTCTGCTCCAAGTAGCATTAGAAGTTAGGAATAATTTTTTTTATTATTATTTTCTCTACTCCAAGTAGCATTACAAGTTAGGAATGGGCCAAGTAATGCATCTTCCGGTAATACCATTCAAAGATGTATACGTCGTATATGATTAATTAATTTTAAATAAATAAGCAACTTGAGTTCATCTATAATAGTATTCTATTTTTCTAAAGATGGCTCAAACTCATTTTTACACGAGAAAATTCATACCCTATTTCTGCCACGAAAGTGTTAAAAAGTAGTTTCTTTGAATAGTATGAAAAATTGAAACTTCTTAGTTCATTCCAATTCTTGCAGACCTGTCTATAAATACTACCAAAATCTACTTCCTAGCCCATCATCCATAACTGCAACCGAAAGCAGCAACAGATCTTTTACTGCTAATTACTCGAAACCATCCATTCAAAATTGACCTATCCGTTTATTAGTTTTAATTCTTTGCTCGTTGTCTATTTTCTTGAAAATGTTGAGCCAAATTGTTGAGGCTATTGCCGGAGGGAAACATGATGGGAAAAAGATCAAGGGAAGAGTGGTGTTGATGAAGAAGAATGTGTTGGACTTCAATGATTTCCATGCTTCCATTCTTGATGGTGTCCATGAGTTGTTTGGCCAGAAAGTGTCTCTACAACTTGTTAGCTCTGTTCATGGCAATCCAGGTAAAGAAACTCCCTTTGCATGTTGTCAGAAATGATTAAGAAGTTTCTTCCTTGTTTTCTTTTCAAGTTTATTATGGCCATGTTCATGTGGGAAAGTAGCAGAGGAAAGAGATGAAATGGGGTTCTTGAAAACATCTCATATATCTCAAGATAGAAAGTTGAAATTTCTTGATGATAAAAAGTTGATGGTAATTGCTAGGAATAATACTTTTTTATCTTTAACAAAATTAAAAGGAAGAAACTTGTCGGAAATCTTTCTTCCTTGTTGAATGATTACAAGCAAAACCAACGTGGCAGTTGGTAAACCAGAATTACTATACAGTCCAGTTGGTTAAATAACACCTCCTAGATAGAACTTGCTTAAATTAATACACAAAGCAAAAGAAAATTTGCATTTGAAAGTTTTTGTTTGAAAATTTCAATTGTTTGATAGTGTTTTTGACACCTCACGCACGAGGTGTTTGGTGAGCTTTTGATCTCCTTGCTGGCTCTTATTCTTGATCTTAAAGAATTTGAGAGAACTGATGTTTTATGTGTGTGGTTCATTTTGCAGAAAAAGGAGGGAAAATTGGAAGCCCTGCATACTTGGAAGATTGGGTCACCACGGGCACGATTTTAGCTGCTGGTGAATCAGCATTTGATGTTGACTTTAACTGGGATGAAGGCTTTGGGGTTCCTGGAGCTTTTATCATTAAGAATTTTCACCACAGTGAATTCTACCTCAAGACACTCACGCTTGATCTTGTTCCTGGACATGGCAGAGTTCATTTCATTTGTAATTCTTGGGTATATCCAGCTGAAAAATACGAGAAAGATCGTATTTTCTTCGTGAATCAGGTACTTCAACTTTAGTCCAGGAATTCCATGATTATGCATCTGTGTTGTCAAACCCTGAAATTGCCATCATAGTTTGGTTCTTTAGAAGGGAATTTGGATGACAAAGATAATTAAGTAGAATAAATCTGCATAAAAGAGAAAAAGATTAACTAGAAATGACTCAAATCGTTTACCTTCTGCAGACATACCTTCCGCATGAAACACCAGAAGCATTGCGCAAATACAGAGAAGAAGAATTGGTGACCTTGAGAGGAAATGGAACTGGAGAGCTCAAGGAATGGGACAGAGTTTATGACTATGCTCTTTACAATGATTTGGGAGTTCCCGACTTAGGTCCACATTTTGCTCGTCCGGTCCTTGGAGGATCTACACAGTATCCTTATCCTCGGAGAGGAAGAACAGGCAGACGACCAACAAGATCAGGTTAAGCCTCTTTCCTGCATTTTGAGTCAACAAATCTGCAAAACATAGCATCACTAGTTTAACAATGAGTCTAGTTTCTATTTGAATTTTTGTCTTCAACATTTTAGTGACTAGTTTTATTGCAACAGATCCTAACACGGAGAGTAGGCTTCCCCTGGTTACAAGCTTAAACATTTATGTTCCAAGAGATGAACGATTTGGGCACTTGAAGTTGTCAGATTTTCTGGGTTATGCATTGAAATCGGTCGTTCAAGTGCTCCTCCCTGAGTTTCAGGCTCTTTGTGACAGCACTCCTAATGAGTTTGATACATTGGAAGATATTCTTAAACTCTATGAAGAAGGAATTGAACTACCAGGAAGTGATCTGATTAAAAACTTTACAGACAACCTTCCTCTGGAGTTGATCAAAGAACTCTTCCGGAGTGATGGAGAAGGATTCTTGAAGTTTCCAACTCCAGCTGTTATCGAAGGTATTCTATTTTCCTAGCTAGTCTATAATTGGACCTCCTATCCTAGGTACTGAATTTTTTCTTAGAAACGTTACATTTTCTTGGAACAGAGGATAAATCTGCCTGGAGAACAGATGAAGAATTTGCAAGAGAAATGCTTGCTGGAGTTGACCCCATCATTATCAGTGCCCTCCAAGTAAATCCAAACATCTTTCAGTGTTCTTATCTTTAGTTCTTTCTCAACTCAATATTCTTTTGATTTTCTCCGTCTTAAAGAACAAAGGTAACATGTTATCAGCAACTTCTACAAGTTATTGCTCACATTGAGATTACTTTTCTTCCCTGCAGGAGTTCCCTCCAAAGAGCAAACTTGATCCTAAACTTTATGGCAACCAAACCAGTACAATTACCAGGGAACAAATAGAAAACAAGTTAGATGGACTAACCATTGATGAGGTAAGAAAAGAAATATGTGCTAGTTCCTTTCAAGTAATGGATCAAATGCCACTTTCTTTATATCGTATTTTCTACTCAGAAATTGATACAAGTGAACATTTGTCCATAGGCAATCAAGACAAACAGGTTATACGTACTGGATCATCATGACATGCTGATACCGTATGTGAGGAGGATTAACACAACCAGCACAAAAATTTATGCCTCAAGGACTCTGCTCTTTTTGCAGAAAGATGGAACCTTGAAGCCATTAGCTATTGAACTAAGCTTGCCCCATCCAAATGGAGATGCATTGGGTGCTGTTAGCAAAGTGTACTTACCTGCTCATGAAGGTGTTGAAGGTTCACTGTGGCAATTGGCCAAAGCTTATGTTGCAGTGAATGACTCTGGTGTTCATCAGCTTATCAGCCACTGGTAAAACCCATCACAATGAACAATTTTTAGGGCTAGCGTGAAGATTCAAAAGTAATGGATTTCATCATTAACATTTATTTCATTGTATGTGCAGGCTACGTACACATGCTGTGATTGAACCATTTATCATTGCTGCAAATAGGCAGCTTAGTGTCCTTCATCCCATTTACAAGTTACTAGATCCTCACTTCCACGACACAATGAATATCAATGCTTTGGCTCGCCAAGTCTTGATCAATGGAGGAGGAATTCTTGAGAACACAGTTTTCCCTTCAAAATATGCCATGGAGATGTCAGCGGTAGTATACAAGGACTGGGTTTTCCCAGAGCAGGCACTTCCTGCAGATCTCCTCAAGAGGTAATATTTAATTAAGTTGTATAAACAAATGTTACCAATGAATGATTTAAAGGCAAAAACAGAGATCTAGCTTTGAATCTAACTATTTTGGTTTGGTACTATTTGATTTATCAGAGGAGTGGCAGTTAAAGATTCAAAATCCCCACATGGCCTCCGTTTACTAATCGAAGATTATCCCTATGCTGTTGATGGTTTGGAGATTTGGTCAGCCATTGAAACATGGGTTGAGGACTATTGCAACTTCTACTACAAATCAGACGAAATGGTTCAGAAAGACAGTGAACTTCAGGCCTGGTGGAAGGAACTCAGAGAAGAGGGACATGGAGACAAGAAAGACGAGACCTGGTGGCCTAAAATGCAGACACGCAAAGAACTGATCGACTCTTGCACCATCATCATATGGATTGCTTCAGCTCTCCATGCTGCAGTCAATTTTGGACAGTACCCTTATGCTGGCTACCTCCCTAACCGCCCTACCATAAGCCGAAGGTTTATGCCTGAGCCTGGCACACCCGAGTACGATGAGCTCAAGACTAACCCTGATAGAGTTTTCTTGAGAACAATCACTGCTCAGTTTCAGACATTGCTTGGTGTTTCCCTCATTGAGATTTTGTCAAGGCATGCCACCGATGAGGTTTACCTAGGACAGAGAGACACACCTGATTGGACAAAAGATGCAGAACCCCTGAAAGCTTTCGAGAAATTTGGAAAGAAGCTGGCTGAAATCGAAGCAAGAATAGTACAGATGAACAATGACTCTGAATGGAAGAACAGGTTGGGACCAGTAAAGGTGCCATACACACTGCTCTATCCTACCAGTGAGCCTGGACTAACTGGCAAAGGAATTCCCAATAGTGTGTCAATCTAAGGCCTCTCTTCCTTTATTTCATTCAAGCTCACAGAATCCTATGTAACTGATCCTTTTCATTCTTTGCAATCATATAGTTGTAATTTCCAAATTTCATTGCTGTAATTCTTTCAATAAAGCCTTAAACAACAGCAGGGTACATGTAATGTCATCAAGATGTATCATATAAAAAAATTTACCTTTTTTTGCGTTTAATCTGAATACTTTGCTGTTCTTTGCATTTAATCTTTAGTTTCTCTACTTCATTTAATGTAGAAGCTTCCTAAAGTAACAGATAATTATCTCCTGCTCCAAATACTCTATACTTGATAATTTTTGTCCTCTTTTCGCCTAGGAATATATGAATCATTACTGGAAATGTCGAAGCATAAAAGGAGTGGATTATCTGAATTCTTACACTGTTAGAGTAACAGCTTAGCAGTTGATTACTAACTTAATATTAATCTACAAGATTAGAAAGAAAACAAAAACAAAAAAAATAAAAATCAATCCTTGGACTATTAAGAATTTATTTTGTTTATTTAATTGTCTTCCTCCCGGAATCTTAGTCCAAATTCCAAATTCTTGATTGACGAGACAAGTTGGGTTATTATTAATGCAAATTGAACAAAGTCATTCCTGCACCTTGAATAAACTATCTAAGTCACCTCATCCACTCACATCACAGTTTGGAAGTCTTTAATCTGCATTTTTTACGGATAGCACCGATAGCAATGCAGCCCATTGTATTTTACTAGATACAGTCTGTCAAAAGATCTGTAGTATGACTTTAGCTGAGTAGAAATAAATAAATAAATAAGAGAAACGGTTAGGGATTTGTAGATGGATGAGGATAAACTTTATTATTTCAATTTGGATTCTAACTCATAGAGGATTATTTCTTTTCATAAATAAATAAATAAAGAAGACTGAAAGGAATAAGGTTTTTCATTTTTAATATTGTATAGTAACTTTGTTTTTTCATATATATACCTTTTTAAATATCTATAATACTTTTATTAATTTTTCTAAAAATAATGTATTGATTATATTCTAGTTGTTGACTTATTTAACACTAGACATCGAACTCAATAAATAATTAACTTTATTCAATTTTTTTCCATTCTGAAAATAAATATAAAACACTAAAGAAATTCTTAACATGCATTGTTTGTTGTATTATATGAACATAGTACTACTTCATGTATAACACATGCATTTTAAGTTATATTTCTTTAAAATGGTAATTTTTTAAAATATATGATCCATGATATGATATTAATCCATTGAATAATTTATCGTTCACTGTGGCATGCAATGATTTGTGTGCTTAAATGACCACTCTTAAATTCAAAATTCTTTGAAAGTATATATATAAATTTAAGAAAAATATGAAATTGATCTTACTAAAAAAAACAAAGTCGGGTTGTCAATTTATATTAGATAATTTTATGTGGTCAAAATAATTCAAATTAATAAAAAAAATTATCCTCAACATTTTCACTTTTCTTTTTACTCTTGCCCGCCAAAAAAAACCAGTTTTTGAAAAGAAAAAATAAGAAGAAAATTATTATAAGAAAAAAGGATATTTTGACTGATTTTTAAAATCAGTTTCTCACCCTATAAAAATATATTTCAAAACATTTTTTTCTAACCCTTCACATGGATCTTACTTAATCACATAAATTAAATAATATATTTTTATTATTATTTTAATTATAATTATTATATCAAACAATTTATTATTTATATTTTATACATTTTATAATATTATCAATCATGTAGCACCCAAAACATATCAATCAACTTTCAATTACCAATAAAGAAAATTCTTATCCAAACATAATTTCATTTCAAAATAAAATAAAAATAACTTTCAAAACTCAATCCAAATATACAGGGTATATTTGGAATGGTGTTTTAAATCACTTTTGGGCATGGGAAATAACCACCAGCCACTATTCGTTTGGCCACAAGCTTTCGAATTAAAAATATTTTGACCTAACGATCATGTGAGTCTTCGGACAAAGTTATAATGTATGTTTTCGGACACAAATTTGGAAGCGAAGGTGAGATAACGACGAATGCATTTAGAAAAAACTTTACACTTACATATGCAGTTGTGAGAGACTTGAAGTGTCCATATATGAAGTATTTCAACATGTTCATTGCTTTAAAATCCATTCATTGCAGCACATGGAAGTCTTTGCAAGAAGCAAAGGGAGTGTTGGATGTAAGATCCTTGTCACGGCATCGAACGACGGCACCCCATCCTCTATTCAAAACAATAAGGTACCTATGTGTTAAAAAATTTTGTGTAAAAACATCTTCTTCATCTTACAAATGCATTCGTGGTTTTGGATATTAGCCTAGCGAAATTTTGGGATTTTCTGCTCTTTTAAGAAGGAAAGGGCTGTAATTTTAGCTTCCCCCAGTTGGGCAAAAACTAACTCATCTCGAATGCTGTTCTTCTTCTTCTTCCCACTGGGTTTCGTCAAGTTAGATTCGTTTCCGGAAGCAGATGGATTGGTACCACTGCTAGTATTTTCTAGTGTACCGAACTTTATCTTAAATGATAGAAGCTCAACTGACTTTGTACAGTGCATTTCGTGTCACATTTGTGAGAAATAAATACTGTTTATTTTTGCTTAAACTTGGTGGAATTAGTCGCTATAAATATGTTCCATATAATTCCATATCTTTCTCGGCCAGTAGCAGAGTAACTCTTTACATATTGCTAACTTTGATTATGGGAATGTCAATTGAGTCCTCGGAATTGTTCAAATCTTATTAGTTACAATAACAATTTTATTTTTGTTTTTGGAAATTCGCGCAATTGGGTTAAATATAATTTCTGGATGTAAGAAGCTTTGTTGTTGTCCGAGTCATGCAAAGAGGAAATTGGCTTTGATGATTTAGCTCTAGAATTTGAGGTCTTTGTAGATGTAAGCAAGCAAACGCTAATGGAAATTCACAAGCTAGGACAAGAAAAAGTTACTTATATGATATGATATAAATCACGATCTAGTTAATGAGTGCATTGTTTGTAACTTATGATATGTTTGCAAGCACTATCTTAATTTCAGAGTAATGTACAGATGGGCATACATATCACTCTATAGCTTTAGTCAATTAAGTTTTGACTATATAGAATCATGATTGACATGTAAATCTTATAGGGATCACAACAGGTTACATGCATTGATTGATATGCTAGTATGTTTTACTTTGGCAGAGTTGCAAAGTGTTGAACTTTAGGTAATCCAACTCAAACCTTTGCAAAAATCAGAAGTAGCACAGTTGTATAGTTTGATTACAGTCTAAGTATGAAGAAAAAATGAGCAGTACGACTTCAACTACATATTTTGCTAGTTGGGATATAGAATGAGGATCCACTACTAAGGAAACACAATGGTCCACGCAGTTATGTATTCTCCAAGAAAAAAACACTTCATTACCTAGAGCCAAAAATATAGGAAAATGTTTTATAAAATCAGTCCAAATACACCTAATATTTTTTAGAATGGTCTATTTTGAGTAAAAATTAAGAAAATGAGCATGTATAACCGGGATGACCAAGCTCTACCCTAACAATTTGGTTCAAGAAAGTGGTTGAAGCTTGAGATTTGTACCAAATCATAATTATTTAATTTTAAAAAACACAGTTTTTTTATTTGAAATTGCTGCAAACTCCTAGAGAACCCATTCAACTTGAGCTGCTTCATCTCTTACTCATGACTATAATATATTACATTCCCAACTTGTCTTCTTCAAGGAGTGTGTCAAAAGCACTCAAAGTGGCCAACTAGGGGTTAGGTATATGCTTACTTCTTTCTTTGAATTTTTAGATTGTGCAAGATAAAGTGATAACTCAATTTGTTAGATGTGCCTTTAGTTGCTCGTTAAATTTTGGTGCTAATCTTCAATGCCCTTACCTTAGTATGGATAGAGGACTAGAGATATGCCATGGATTGAATGGTCTATTTCCCTGCAATTTTTTACCCAGGAAACAAAAAAAGAAAAGGAAAAGAGTTTCCCAAAAGTTAGAAGGTTCCCTCTATCAAGATTTGAGCATTAGAAAATATCCACTGTTCTAGGAAGATGCTCTGCACCGTCAATGCAATTTCTTGCCATTATCTATAACAAAAATAGAGAAAAATCTCCTACAAACAAATCCAAGGGGAAAAAGAAAAAAAAAAGTACCCCCCCCCCCTCCCTTAAGTAAAGAATGCTGATCTGTTTTATGGACAAGATTTTTACTTTAAGAAGGAAAACAAGATACAGTAAACGTGAAAGTAACAAAAGAAAAGTTAGTTTTGTGCCAATAAAGTGGAAGAGATTTACATGATCTATGAGAAAAGCTGATAATTTTTATATGACCTATATTGAGATAAATATTGAAGCAGGGCAAGAGAAATAGACAATAGTAAAATTTTTAAATTTATCTTGGTCCTCGAAGCACAATTAGAGTGATAAAACGTATGAGTGCAAAATATGTTTTTTTTCTATTGACGTGAGTTTAATTTTTAACGAAAATAAATTTATTAACTTTTTTTTAGGGGTCGAGAGCAATTCTTAACGAAAATAAATTTATTAACTTTTTTCTAAGTTCAATTCTTGACGAAAGCAAATTTATTTACTTTTTTCTAGGATCTCCCATCAATATGGATTTAATTATTGATGGAAGTAAATTTATTTTATTTTTTCTATGAGTAGACCGTGGAGTACTCTGAGTAGCTATGGGACTGGGTGTTTTTATCTCAATTATAATCAGGTGCAAGTGTGAATGCTGATTATAAAAATAAAAATAAAAAAATTATCTTGAAATGCATGAATTATGGATCCAGTAACCAATGAAATTTAATATGACGAGAGCAACTTGCACATAAGAAATTAATGAAACCTTCTTATTCAAACTAGAAAAGAAGCTTAATCTCTGCCTATAAGATCAACTAACAAAGTCTTACCTCTCAGCAACTCAAACTTTCTAGTGAGTGGCATTTCACTGCTGCTTCTACTTTGCTATTTGCTCAAAGAACTAAAGAACAATGTCTGAGGAGCTTTTAAATGCAGCCATGGATGAGCATGTCAGTAAGAGGAGGAAATCTCAAGGTCAAAGCAAGATCAAAGGAACTGTTGTCTTGATGAAGAAGAATTTTATAGACTTGAATAACATCACAGCATCGATTACAGACCGCATTGATGAGATACTTGGTCATAAGGTCTCTCTACAGCTGATCAGTGCTGTTAACTGTGACTCAGGTATCATCTTTTCATGCTAGTACAGATCTATAATCTTGTAATTGATCTTTTCCATGATCACAGGTGGAAAAATCTTTCACCATTTGGCTTTATTGTTTCCAATGTAGCATGAACTCGTGTTCTCCAACTCTACCCCTTTCCCCAAACTAAAGAAACTATTTTGAACACAAAGAATAGAAGAACATATTCGGTGACAATATGTAGTTGAATTTATGCTAGAGAAATCTATATATTTCTGATTTGATAAACAAACTTTAATCAAAATACACTATTGACTTGTTGAGGCAAGGTGTTCATCTTTGCCATTGAGGATGATTAAAAAAAATCTCATCAGATATCTCTTTGATATAAAATGTTACACTTAGTTTTCATTCTGTTTTCTGCAGTGGACTTTTTACTTAATATATAATTTATCAAGATTGCAACATTGCAAGAGCACAAGCATGGCGCTATCATGTATAAATATCTGTCCACTAGAACATATGATAGGAAAATACATCTAATATTGACTATGTCATCTTTGTAGCCAACAAGTTCAGAGGAAAACTTGGAAAACCAGCATTCTTGGAAGATTGGGTTACTAAAATTGGCCCTCTAGTAGCAGGAGATTCAACATTCAGTGTGACATTTGAATGGAATGAAGAGATAGGAGTTCCTGGAGCATTCATAATAAGAAACTTTCATCGCAATGAATTCTATCTGAAGACACTTACACTTGAAGAAGTTCCTGGTCATGGTCGAGTCCACTTTATCTGCAATTCTTGGGTTTATCCAGCTGAATGTTACAAAAAAGACCGTGTTTTCTTCACTAATGAGGTACAGAATAACAATGCTCTTTACAACTTACAGTTTCTTCCATTAGAGGCTCACCACTTACAACAAGTTGAGGAAATGGCATAATTCTTTTCAACTGCAAAAAAAAAAAAAAAACATCATAGGTAGTCTGTTGGGAGAATTGAAAAAAGAACATGCACACATTAGAGAATGAAAGACAAAATTCAAGTTTTATCGTTACTATCTATCTCAAACAATATACAGTAACACATCAATCTTTCTTATGAAGTTTATCTGAAATGGTTAAGAAGGCATTTTAAATTTCTTGGTATAAATACTGATCTTCAAAAGCAAACCTATTGCCTCTTGTAGACCTATCTTCCTGCCGAAACACCAGCAGCATTACAATATTACAGAGAAGAGGAACTGGGGACCCTCAGAGGAAATGGATCTGAACAGCTTGAGGAATGGGACAGAGTCTATGATTACGATATCTACCATGATTTATGTGATCCAGATAAAGGGCCAGAACATCTCCGTGAAATTCTTGGAGGATCAGAAAAGTTCCCCTATCCCCGCAGAGGAAGAACAGGCCGAGCACTAACATTAACAGGTAAACAAATCTAACTTATCTTGATGCAGCACTGGAGAAAGGTTCATCTTTAACGATTTAGATAGCTGAGTGACATTTACAAAGATATGCTAAAGCAGAGAGAGAGAGGAAATGTTGGTTATGAGAACAGCTCATTTGATGCAGATTTTTTTTGTTCTCTTAACAGATCCCCAGATAGAAAGCAGGCTACCACTTAGTGATAGCTTGAAAATCTATGTCCCAAGAGATGAAAGATTTAGTTATGTGAAGATGTCAGATTTTGTTGCATATGCCCTGAAGTCAATAGTGCAATTTCTTGCTCCCGAATTTGAGGCTCTATTTGACAGAACTCCAAATGAATTTGACACATTTGAAGATGTACTAGAACTATATGAAGGTGGAAGCCAGAATCCTAATGGATCTTTGATGGACAATATAGCGAAGCATATTCCATTAGAAATGTTGAAGGAACTACTTCGCTCTGATGGTGAACGAAAATTCAGTTTTCCAGTACCCCAAATTATCAAAGGTAGGACAAGCATCCCTGAGTAGGCTAACATATTCAAGATTTAACATCTTTAGATAATATTATATGTTCTAAGACATTAAAATACTAGGTTACCTACCGCAATGAAAAAACTATGGAAAGTTCTTTATTATTAAATTCATTTTCATGTTTTCAAGCAGAGGATAAATCTGCATGGAGGACAGATGAAGAATTTGCAAGAGAAATGCTGGCTGGAGTAAACCCTGTTGTTCTCCGTCATCTCAAAGTAAGACTATCCAATTTACATATTCTCCAATTGAAATTCAATTAGGTCACATATATTTATTTGTGCAGCCAATAACTGTTTCCATTTACAGGAATTCCCTCCATCAAGCAATCTAGACCGGGAGCTCTATGGAGATCAGAGAAGTACCATGACTGAAAAACATATAAAAAAGAATCTGGATGGACTAACAGTACAAGAGGTAAATTTCACAGAGGTTTTCAAATCCAATATTCCGCATCATCAGAACAATGTTAATGGCATTAATTTTGTCTACCTCTGAACTTGTTCCCACCATAAAACATTGATATTTCTGGCTTTTTCATTATAGGCAATCAAAAACAGTAGGATATTCATATTGGATTACCATGATGTCCTGATGCCATATCTAAGAAGGATAAACTCGACTTCAACCAAGGTTTATGCAACAAGGACAATTCTCTTCCTTAAAGAAGATGGAATGCTTACGCCATTAGCTATTGAATTAAGTTCGCCACATCCAGATGGTGATCAGTTTGGAGCTATAAGTGAAGTGTATACACCTGCAGACGAAGGTGTTGAAGGTACCATCTGGCAGCTGGCAAAAGCTTATGTGGCCATAAATGATTCGGGCTATCATCAACTTATTTCTCACTGGTAAGAAGATATCACATGATGAAACGCTTATTCAAGAATTTGGTTCTCATTTATGCTCTCTATCCTTCTGGTAACAGGTTATACACTCATGCAGTAATCGAGCCATTCATAATAGCTACAAATAGGCAATTGAGTGTGCTCCATCCAATTTACAAGCTTTTGCACCCTCATTTCCGTGATACAATGAACATAAATGCAATGGCTCGACAGACCCTGGTTAATGCTGGAGGAATGTTTGAGAAGACAGTTTTTCCCGGAAGGTTTGCATTGGAATTATCAGCGGTGATTTATAAGGACTGGGTTTTTCCTGAGCAAGCCCTCCCTGCAGATCTCATCAAGAGGTACAATAATAAATCTTGAGCATCACTGTACTACAGTTTAATCTTGCTAAAAGACATAAGACATAAAGGTAAAAGAAAAAGATACAAGCATCAGATGTCCTTTAGTAACTAAGTTAACCATCCTTAAAAGATTATTATTATTTTTAATAAAAAAAAAAGAGATAGCCCTTTCTGAAGTTCCTCTGTTAAAATGGTACTGTTTTACTATGTTTTAGGGGAATTGCAATAGAAGACTCAAACTCGAAGCATGGCCTTCGTTTATTGATAGAAGACTACCCATTTGCTGTTGATGGGCTTGAGATCTGGTCAGCAATAAAATCATGGGTTGAGGAGTATTGCAACTTCTACTACAAAACGGATGACATGATTCAGGAAGACACTGAACTACAGTTTTGGTGGAAGGAACTCCGAGAAAAGGGGCATGGTGATAAAAAGGATGAACTCTGGTGGCCTCAAATGCGAACTCGTAAAGATCTAATTGACACATGTACTATCATTATATGGGTGGCCTCTGCTCTTCATGCAGCAGTCAATTTTGGGCAATACCCTTATGCAGGATATCAACCAAATCGCCCTACCATGAGCCGCAGGTTCATGCCTAAGCCTGGCACACCAGAGTATGATGAGTTAAAGACAAACCCCGAAAAGGCATTCTTAAAAACCATCACACCACAGATTCAAAGCATACTTGGCATTTCCCTTATAGAGATATTGTCAAGGCATACTTCTGACGAAATTTTTCTTGGGCAGAGAGATACTCCGGAATGGACCACAGATACAGAACCACTTAAAGCCTTTGAAAGATTTGGTAAGAAGCTTGCTGAAATTGAAGAAAGAATTACCATGGACAACAAAAATCCAAAATTTAAGAACAGGGTTGGGCCAGTAAAGATGCCTTACACTTTACTTTGTCCTAGCAGTGAAATTGGACTTACTGGCAAGGGAATTCCCAATAGTATCTCAATCTAAATGTATTTCAGTGACTAAAGTATGCACTCGACATGAATGGATTCTTTCCTAATTTTGACAATAATTTTATGAGTCCATTTTCTACTATCAAGATACACCATAGCTAATAAGCAGATATAATGCTGCAGAACCAAGATCAATAATAAAATGTGGATAACAGATAAAAGCATGATTGCTTGAAATTAAAAGAGACTGACTATTTGAAACAAGAAATTAAGCGAGGAGAACCTCTCAAATCTCCAATCTGGATTTCCGGACAGTTGCAAAATTTCTATTTCTCATTTTTCTCTCCCCATCAAACAAATAGTCTTCCTTTACTTCTTGAATCCTTGGTTTTTCTCAAATATTTTTTCTTGGATGCAATTCTTGATTCAAATTCTCGTGCCGCTCCTACGATTCTAAGGTAAATTCAGACCCTTCGTAAAGAGCCGTTGTAGGTTACGATGGCCTAGAATTTTGATGATGGCCATGAATTAGAACTACTAAACGCGCACACATAATTTATAAAGACAGCATCCAAAATTAATAAACTCACACCCCTCTACTAATTTTGACCATCATCTTTCTCTCTAGTTTCTCACTCTAAAAAAAAAATCTCTTAATCGAACCAATTTTGATTACGATTCATGCACCGAAGATAATGATGTATATTTTTCATATTTAATCTTAAATTTACGCATTTAGAAAAAAAAATAACTTTCTTCATACGGTAAATCCGGAGAAAGTTAGTTTGTCTGGAAAGTCAAATCGAACAAATTAAGTTTGTCCGGATAATAAATTCGGACAAAGTGAGTTTGTCCGGATAGTCAATCCAAACGAAATAGGTTAAACTAGGTAAAATAAATCCATTTTTTCATAATTTTTATTCATTTTATTATACATTAATTAATTAATTGCACATATTATATTTTTAATGAAACAAAATTAAATTTCATATTTATTTAAATTAAATTAAAGTAATATAATATAACATATCAAACTCAAATATAAAAAAAAATTCAAACTGACTGAATTCATCTGATCAGGTTTGCCAAACATCAAGAATTAATAATCAAAATTTTTCCCATTTTTCATAAATTTTACTCCAAATTTAATTCATATAAGCATAAAATATATCATATACAAATAATGTATATTCATTAAAACAAAGTTTCATATATTAAATTACAAGATTTTGGTAGAGATTTGAGAGAGTTTTGTATAGAGAGAAAGTGTTTAAGGGTAAAATTGAAATTTAAGGTATTCATTTAATAAAAAGGGTGTGCATTTAAGAACCATGGCCAAGAATTTATGGTAGGTAAAAAATTGTTTATTGAGATATATTTATGGGAATTGATCAAGTTTAAGGACTGAAATGCAATTATCAAATATTTTAACAATTTTACAGAAATTAACCAAAACAAATTATCAATTCAATTCTCAATTTCTTGTTCATTTCTTTCTTAACATTTTATTGCAATTGAGCTTCAATGACTTTATGAATAAAATAAAAGCTCAATTAATTTCTCATTTTTTTAAATACACCATAATAATAGAATGTATAACTTGAACTTATGACATTTATATCATAAGTGATGTCGCTCTATGTCATGGTCTCATTGTAAAGGTAGTCTCATTGGTAGTATGAAATTCTAGTGTAGAATTCATAAGGTCTTGGGCTCCTTGTCTTCAATGGCTATCTTTTGAGGGTGAGTATACCCATGAGCTTGTGACAATGGTATAAGAGTAGGCACTATATATGGCCATAGTGAAATCGTACAGTGAGTAAATTGTAATTCCAGTGTGTGATTCTTAAGCTCTTTGGCTCTCTCCTTTCTATGGCTAGCTTTTGAGGATAAGTTCTACCCATGGACTCGCTTTCTTTCAATGTCGGACAAAGTCTTATACATATGCAATGAGGTCATGTCACTTTACCGGCTAAGTTGTACTTACTTATCAATGTTACAAGCTTTATTTCTTGTTAAATATCTAGAGATAAATATTACTTTTTTCATTCTTAAGAGACCTTGGCATTTATCATATATGTTATGCCAAGTTTTCTAATAAGCAATTTTGGTATCATTTAGGAATGGTGGGGGATTCCTATCCCTAGTTATATCCTGCTTTTAAATATTTATTAATGTCCCCTTCCCGTCTCCATTTTAGAAATTTTGGGGACCCCTCTTCTCTATTTATATTGTCCTATTCCTATCCCGTGTCCGTCTTTCAAATTTTTCTAATTTTTAACTATTTATGAAAAGACTACTAAATAATATATATATATATATATATTACTTTTGTTCAATCTTCATATTTATCTCATTTATAAAAGTTTTGATTTGAAGATAATGAAAAATATTAATTTGATATAATTATCATAACTATTGAGTAATTATATAATATATGCATGCATTCATATATTACACATATAGTCATATATATACCTAGTGTATAAACACACATATGAATATAAATTATAAATAATTAATATAAATGTATATATGATCATAAATATATAATTAATGTGAGTAATTAATAAATATAAACATGACTATATAAGTATTAAGTAGTTAATAAGAAAATTTGTATATATATATATATATGTGTGTGTGTGTGTGTGGAGAGAAGGGACGCAACATAAATAGCCCTCAGAGGGTCCATCAAGGGAAAATCAATTATCATCTTCGCTAAAATAGGGAATTCTCATCCTTTTTGAAGCGGGATGGGTTGGAGCTCCACCTCAAATGGAGATTTTGTCATCCCTAACTTACTTGAAGTTGGTAGGTAAATGATACCAAAACAAGCTTTTATGTTTTGATATTATGCTAAAAGAGGTTCAAATGATATTTTCTCAAATAAGATTAAAGCAAAAAAATTTGTACATATATTATATACAAAAAAAAAAAATTAAGACAGACAAATGTTACACACATTATATAAAACAAAATATAATTTTAAAAACAAATAGTATATATTTTGAGTATTTTTAAAAAAATTTATACAAAGTGAGACATGTACATGTACTATAAATTATTGTTGGAGCATTCTTGAGTTGCTAAAGCTAGTATAAGTAGATGACAGTGCAATTATCCAAAATAACCCATTTTTCATCAATATGCTCCAACATGGCCCCGTAGGAGGGAGGAGACCCAAAATGACCCATATTGGTCAGTGGAGTAACAAACCCCTAGCCACGGAAATGGGAGATGCGCAGCTCACCTCAGATCACCAAGAGGAAGAGGATTGTTGCTGGAAAAGAAGCTCAGCATTGGTAGGGATGATCACTTCTTCAACTCAAAACAAAGAGAGAGAGAGGATCTTGCAATTGCATGTAAAAGAGATCCTCAAAAGATGAAAAAAGGCTAATGTGCCATAGGTCTTACCAAATGCACAAAAGGGCTTAACATTAAAATTAATCGGTGCAACTTTGCTCAGGTCCGTTCTTGTTACTAATATATATTGGTAAACTTGCACTAGTATTGCATGTCTTTTTGGAAATCTTTTAGCTTTTGAGAGTCTTAATCTACTTTATTTTAGTTTATTACTACTCAATTATTCTTCGATAATGTGATAGGTGAAATATCTATTTTTAATTGTTACTTTTAATGGTATGCCGAATCACAATATTAGAAAAAAAATCCATTTGAATTAAAAACACTAAATGATACGTGTTATTAAGAAAATTTAATTTATGATGTTATTAAGAAAATTTAACTTTTTTTATACCTCTCTATGAAACACTTTCTGTCATTAAGTTAAGTTTCATTTATAATTTTAAAAGGAGCTTTTACCATTTAAAGTTAAATATTTATTTTTGAGTTAATGCAAAAAATAATGAATGTATGTACAATAATGTCTTTCTTATTAATAATAGATTTGTAATGGAATATGATGGGAGAATATGATTCTCTTAAATAAGAGAAAATATTCAATTAATATTTATATATATCATAATAAAAAATTATTTTGAGAAGTGGGTTAACTTTGATTTTTTTTATTTATTTAAAAATGCCACTGCTGTTAGTCATCGAAGCTTATCAGAGAAGTTTCTGAAGATGTTTTTCAACTCCCATATAAAAGCCTCAAACGGCGCCAAATGAATCAAATTTTGAGAAGGGAAAAAGGGTAGATAAGAGAAATGGGGGATTCTTCGCAGCCCAATTCGAATATTTTCAGTATCCGAATTGTATCGATCGACTACTACATGGCTCCTCCTATTTCTGGTCTTGACATTTCCTATAGTAGTTTTCAAGGTAATATGCATTTTTATTTTATGCCAATCTTCTTCCTCCTGCAGTTTTCTTGATTGTTTTTCTTGTTATGTTGGTAGATTTACTGTGTTGGATTTTTGTCTTTTTTTCTTTTGTTAAATTGCTCAAGGTTTTGGGAGCATAATTTTACTTCATTTTATTATCTTTTTGAAACCACTTTGTTGTGAAATCCAAGTTAAGCGTTTGTGCTAAAATTCTGTTCATTAAATTAATTAAAGGTGATAAATTTTAACTTTTTTCTCCCTTTTGAAGTTTAATACTATTTGGGATGAAAAGCTTTTGTTACTTGTGTTTGTGAATGCGGGCTTCTTTTAATTTGGTTAAGATAAGCTGTTTTTTTTTTTTTTTTGGCAAATTGTTTTTTGTCAGTTGCTTTAAGATGTTTTTTCCTAATAAAATCATTTCCAATATCTTTAAGAAGATTAAAATCATACAAATGCAGTTAATAGTTATATATCAATATGTATATATGTCCATAATGTCTGCCATGATGAAATTTCGGAATTCTGCAGGTGGGAAAGTAAATGAGGTTCCTGTTATAAGGATATATGGATCAACTCCTGCTGGTCAGAAAACTTGCTTGCACGTCCATAATGTAAGGCCCCATTTTAGTTTGATTCTGTTGATGTCATCATGGCAATAGTTGTTGAAAAAGGAAAAGTAAATGTCCTTAGGATACGTGGCTTTCTGTTGCGGATTGATGTAGAGGATTGGATTTGTGCTCTTTGGGATGTAATCGTTGAGCTGGTTGGTTTAATTGTGGAGTGAATAATTACTCCTTAGGGCTAAGATAGGAAACTGTTGAATGGAGAAGTTCTCTCCTAAGACTTTATGTCAAACTAATTCCAGACATTCAATTTGAAGTAGACGGAGTAATGCTACTGTTATTAGAATGCTTGCAAAGCTTCATTTTTCTATAAGATTCTTCCTTTAAGAACGTTTAGTTATTGATGTAGCTCTTTCTACTATGCAGGCTTTCCCTTACTTATATGTTCCATGCGTGGAATTTTTACTTCAGCCAGACCAAGAAGGTAATCTACATGTTGGCTATTGGTAATATAGCCATTATCATAAAACTTAGGTAAAGGTGTTCAAATAGTTTATGCAAGAAACTGAATAGCTTCTCTGCATTGCGTTCCTTTGATTTTATTTGTGTGATTTGCACTTTTTATCTCTATTTGATAGTGTTGATTGAGATACATCTACTGCTGTGGGCATGATATTCAAACTTTTAAGTTCTGCAACTCCAGATCAAAGTTTTACAAGCATCTCATAAGTATTCTGTTGCATACTAGAATGTGCATTTCTGTTCATTATGTGAAAAACCTAAGAGGGGGGGTGAATTAGGTTTTTATCCGATTTTTAAACCTAATTCAATAAAACACCTCTTTGACAACAAATATCAAACACTTGGTGTGCTAGTTGTGTGAGAAATAAAGTGTTCAAGTAAAATGCAGAAATTAGAACAATGAACACAATGATTTATAGTGGTTCGGTTTATCCAACAAAACCTAATCCACTACCTTGAGTTACCTACTCAAGGATTAATCAAATCCCTTCACTAATCAAATAAATGAGATTACAAAAGAGGCTCACCCAATTCACCTTAGGGTTTTACAAATAACCTCTCAAACCAATCAAGGCTAACTCAACCCTTGAGTTTTACAACACAACCTTGATTATACAATAATCCCACCACTCTCCTTAGTGAATCCTAACACAACAATTCAATTCAAGGTTCACCCAAAGGTTTTACAAACAAACCTTGAATACAAAACAACCTACACAAGGCTCACCCTAACACTTAGGGTTTTATGCTACTTGCAACCTTGATACAATTTCAATCAATAATAAAAGATAGAGAGTTTGATAGATATCACCTTAATGTGAAGATATATCAATTTGAATCACAATCACCTCTTTGAGTAATGGCTTGTCAAGATTGCTCAAAATTCACCTTTGAATGTAAAAACCCTTATTTAATGATTTTAACAAGATTGATGTTTAGAAAGGGTTTTGGAATGTTTCTAAGATGTTATAGGATCAAGATATGCAATGTTTTTGCTCAAAAAATCTTCTTTAAAAGAATTCCAAAGGTTTTGGTATTTAAAGGTTTGTTCCCAACGGTCAAAAAAGAAGCTGTTGGAAACCCACTCAGGAAGTGCGGTCGACCGCAAATCAGACTTGGTCGTCCGCACTATCATCCTCAAGTTCACTGGACAACCACCGGATGATGATTTTTCATCCTCCGGTCGACCGGACTTCATTTGCGGTCGACCTCACTTCACCTGCGGTCGACCTCATGGTCGTCCACAAGTTGGCAGATGAACAAATTTGACAGCACATGCATCCACGAGATAAACTAGCTTATGGACGATACCTGGACCACTTTAGGTCGACTGAAACATGTTCATTTGTGTATCAACAATACTCTAACACACAAATGATGATTTCAATCAACCATATAAGTTATGGTATCAATCCAACAAGAGTTTATGAACCATTTAAGTTTTGAAATCAAGATGCATGGTTTTCGAAATGCCAAAACATATTTTAACATATTAAAAACATTTTGAAAAAACGTTTTAAGTTCATAAAGCAACCTTTAGAAACCATTACTCAATTAGAGGTAGAACTAGAGATATCAAAAAAATATAACTCTAAGACTATACCTCTAGTTCCTATCTAATCCAATAAAAGCTAGTCTTCAAATCTTGATAGTCTTGACTTGTATACTTCCTTGAAGACTTGAAATCTTGTTATTGCATGGATTAGATCATGAATCCAAAAACTCTATCACTTGTACAAATAAGACATTAGTCCTCATCAATGTTTGCCATTAATCAAAATTAAGACATTAAAAGCTTTAGGGCTTTCATTATGCAACTGGATTTTTGTAATTCATTATATTTCTATTTGCTTTTGTATTCATTTCTTTGGATTCTCTGTCTTTCATTTTTAGGATCACTGTGTTAGTTATCCATTCCTCTATGCACCTGATTTCTTTGGTTAGTATTGATGGAATGTCCAATTTGTTACTGTATATCACTATTCGCAGATGATGATGTGGTAGCAGTTTTAGTTTGTTAGATTTTGCTGTTTATATTCATAATTCGATTACAGTTATTTTTCTTTTTCAATTTCTTGATAATTGTTAGGTAGTGGATGCACGTATGCCATCAGTCTTGCGATGGAGAAAGCCCTGAAGGTTTGTGGTTGTATTCTGTGTGGCTGTTAGCTAGTAGCCTAAGTTCTTGCTGGAATTGTTCGCATACTTTCTTTTTGCATCTTACAGCTTAAAAGCAATGCTGGGTCAAAACGCCAGCATGTCCACAGTTGCAGTCTGGTTCGAGCAAAGAAGTTTTATGGGTATCATTCTTCAGAGGAGTTCTTTGTAAAGATATATCTGTATCCTTCGTTTTCTTTCCCAATCCAGATGGGATTGGTTTAATCGATTTAGAGAGAAAAAACATCAGTTTTATTGTGCTATCATGGTCTCTTTGATTTTTTTCTGCACATTACTAACATTATTTGGCAGCTCTTGTCTCTTTTTTTTGTGAGTATTCTGTTGCTGCCTCGATTATCATCTAATTATTTGCTCTTTTATTTCTTTAATCTTCTGCTTCCATTGTTCATTTGCTCAGTGAGTTTGTAGATGATCTCCTTGACAGATATATTAGGTATCATCCGCATGATGTTTCCCGGGCCTCCAAGCTTCTTCTGGTACACATTTTGAGCTACTGAACTATGATTCTATGTTGTTGTTTGGCTTTCACTAAAGTAGGAAAATGGATTATTATTTAGAACTATCTTGCACTTTGTTTCTCAGAGTTTACTATGCATTTTTATCTTCTACTGCAGAACTTCCTGTCCTCTGAAATTATTCAATATTCAACCATATAACTGTTTTTTAATTTTGCCAGAATCCATGTGAACTTGTTATGTTGCTTGATCTTAAGCATTCCTAATGCTAATTTAGGAATTATTTTTGGCTCAAGTAAAACATTTTGTGACCTTTTTTTTATTTCATAATTAAAAGCATTAGAATCAAATTATTGAGATGGTCTTTTATAGATTTCCTCAATTAGAGCCTTTCTTGCATGGACACATTCTAGTAAACTTGGCAACCTGTGATGAACTATCAAAATGGGTGATTTTTCTCAATGTTTCTAAAAATGTTGATAGTTTAAAAATGGAGATAGAAGTCTCTTGATCACTTCCCATTCTCTTAAAGATAATGCTTTCTTGAACTAGTAAATTTTGTTCACTGTGGGACAGGAATTGAGTGTGGCTATATGGTGTGTAAAAAACCAGAGTGAAGGGAAGTACAATGTGTTCTTATTGCATTCTCTCTGTTCCTTCAAGGTCAATCCCTTGTTTATTTCTAGTGCAGAAATGCTGTTGGAATTTTTTTTGTTGGCCACACAAGAAAAGTGCATGCCGTTAATAAATATAATGTGTTATCAAATTGTTATAGATGACCTTCATGTTACTTAAGAAAAGTAGCAGTTCTGTTTCTTGGTAACTGTTTTTCTGTAATGTAATGAGAATTTGGTGCAGGAAGGTGCTGTTTTGGACAAAGTTTTACAGCCTCATGAATCACATATTCCTTTTCTTCTGCAGTTCCTTGTAAGTAGTGCTGTTGCAGGTTGTTATTATTATTTTATTTTCCTGCTGCTTTGTTTATTTGAGCTAATTTTCTGCAACAATTGTTAAATTTTGCCTTTTTGTCAGATATTTAGAAAGTATTTTGGCTCTCTTTCTATTAATGACACATCTTTGTTTGGTGTTTTCTCAAAGGAATGAACGCCACTATTTATCACTTTCATACTGATATCTTTGTTTTGGTTGAGCAGAAGCTGCTTTTGAGTACAATTAGTTAACTACTTTCATGTTTGTTTTGTTCACTGTGTTGTTTGTTTTGGGTCTTCTTTGACTTGTCACATTTTTGTTATTGCCTCCTTTCATTACTTTTGTCTCTAGAATTTTAGATCTTCATGCAGACAACTCAAGTTACATAGACTTAGGTTGAGTCCAATTTTTACAAGCTCTTAGATTCAACTGCATTGTTATCTGAAAAACCTAAGAGGGGGGGGTGAATTAGGTTTTAACCGATTTTTCCTCTTTTAAAATAAACAGGCTTTCTAAGATAACTAATATCAAACACTTGGTGATCAAACAAAGTGTGAAAAGATAAGTTCAAGAAAAAAGGCAAAGAACACAAAGTGGTTCGGTTTATTCAACAAAACCTAATTCACTACCTTGAGTTATCTACTCAAAGATTTCACAAAACCTTTCACTAATATAGTAAGAGAGAATACAATAGAGGCTCACCCAATTCCCTTAGGGTTTTACAACACAAACCTCTTAACCAACCAAGGTTCACTCAACACTTTGAGTTTTACAAAATAACCTTGTTTACACACCTATCTCTATTACAACAATTAATGAAAAAGATACTCTAAAAACAATCACAATTTTCTTGATTCAAGGCTCACTCTAATCATTAGAGTTTTAAGCTCAATGCAACCTTGAACAAATCAATCAAGAGATGAATAAGAAGAGTTTGATATATGAAATCACCTTAATGTGAAGATATATCAATTTAAAGCATAAATACCTCTTTGATTAATATTTTCTTGTAAGTTGCTCAAGAACCTCAATGATTTTGTATGAATCTCACTTTGATGGATTTCATAATATGAATGTTATGTTTTGGTTTCAAAATAATTTCCAGAGGTTCTATGAAGTGTTAGGATCAGATTTTTGCTCAAAAAGTGGTTAAATTGAGTTGTTTAAACGATTGGGTATTTATATGTATGCACCAACGGTCATAAAAATGGCTGTTTGAATCCCACTCAGGAGAAGTGCGGTCGACCGCAAATCAGGAGGGTCGTCCGCACCATCATCCGCAAATATTCCAGAGAACTCTAGACAACCTGCGGACGATGAGCTCAGAAGTCCGGTCGACCGCTCCATCGTCCGCAAGTGTTCCAGAGAGTTCTGGACATACAGCGGACGATACTCTGAGAAGTCTGGTCGACCGCATGATCTGTGGTCGTCCACACTTTTATCAGGTCGACCACACATGCATTAAAACTATGCAGAACAAGTTTCCAAACAACTCCAAGAGTTTGTAAAATATATTTTATGAATTTTTAAGTATGTGCATGTATTTTGAAAATCATTTCAAATACCCAACTCATGTTTTATCTAAATGAAATGCATTTTAAAAATCATTTCACTTTTATTGAGCAACCTATAGAACTTATTACTCAAAATGGTAGATTTAGAGATATCTAAAGATAAATCAAGAAATAATGCGACACCTCTAGATCTTATCTAATCTAGAAACGCTTATCTTCAATGCTTGACATCAAAAGCTCTTTCCTGAAGATTTGAAACTTCGATCTTGCATGAATTAAATCATGAATCCAAAAACTCTATCATTTGTACAAATAAGATATTAGTCCTCATCAATGTTTTTCATTAATCAAAATTAAGACATTAAAAGCTTTAGGGCTTTCATTATCCAAGGATGTATTTTTCAAGTGTTTACTGGTGTTCATTCCATTCATTATCCCAGAAAACCGTAAAAAATCTTATACTTAACAGCTTATATAGTTTTGGTATGCATATAAAATAGTTAATATTTCTCATCTAGGCAGCATATGCCATAAGAATGCTCTTGATTCTGATACTAAAGGAAGATGATCGAATTTCTTGTTTTGGAGTCACCTCATTGAACTTGTCTTCGTCTTTCTTGTCATCTAAGTTTATGACTGTGCATCATTTTTGTGCCAAAAAAAAAAACCAGGTTGATTACAATTTGTGCGGAATGGGTTATATACACGTGTCAAAAATTAAATTTCGCCATCCGGTACCTGAAGTTTTCTCTCTGAGGAAGGCTGCTTATACTGATCCACAGAGAGAGGTAACTTTGAGCCCCCCCTGCCATTGCTGGGAGTAATGTTTGGTAACTTTGATGCTTTGGAAAGTGTAATATTTTCTTGATTAGAGTAATGTTTGCCTTCTGTTTTCACTTCTCATTAGGCAGATTTAGGTGGTGACTGTGGTTCAGTTTCACCAATTTGGACGTCTTCTACAATTCCAAGTGATTGGATATGGCAATCCTGGAGTCAGCCTGATGGTTCAGAAAACAAAGATCTCTCCCTGATTAAAAGGCAAAGTACATCTGAACTTGAGGGGGATGCTATTGTGGACGGTTAGTTGGTTTTCCATCTGTCTGGAAATTTATCCCTTTTCCTTTGTGATTTTTTTGCTAAGAGACTATATCTTCATTCTTTTCAGATATTCTCAATCAGATGTTTATTTCATATACGCCTCTTTCACAGACATCTTCTGATGTGAAAAAGGTTCAGTCCTTAATACCTATTTGGGAGGTATGATTTGTTTTATATCAGATGTTGGCTTAATACTTGTAATTATGCTGGCAATTTTTGAGAAGCCATTCCTTTCTCTTGTTAGGAAGAGTTTGAAAGAAGTGGAATGCAGGGGCCTGTAGTTTCTCCAGATCCTGAAAAACCACTCCCAGAAGATGGTTTAAAGATGCTTTCAAACAGACTTGAGTTAAAAAAATTACTTGCTGATTTGACTGATATTACAGAAAATCGATCTTTTCCTCAGAATGATCCACATTTGCAGCAATTGTCAGTTCATCTATTGCAAATATCTTCCTCCTCTGAATCCTTGAATATGAAGGTATTTGTCTATTGTCCTTTTACTGCTATTCTTCCTTTTGCAAGCATATGTGATGGCACTTGGCTATTGGCATATGAAATATTTTTGCTATTTGCTGATTTTTTCTGCTTGAGTTTTTCATATCTGTATTGCGGGTCATTCATTGATCAAAGATTGAGTCACACCCAGTTTGCTTCTCTAAGTTTATTGACAACAAGGGTTTAGAGATCCAAATATTTTAGGTTTTTGTGTTAAATAATATTTCCTTTGTTTGGAATGGAATGTCTGCATTTCTATTTTAATTTGTCTGGAATTGAATGTCCAATTTCCTTAAATAAACATTTTTTATCCAAAATTTCATTAATAACGTCTTTAATTTAAGATATTTATATACAATTAACTCACGCTCTCCACCATTTATCAGTTACCACCTTAATTTAAGAAATTTGAATTTTATTTAACTCATGAGTCCCACAATCTATAAGAATAATTTAGTAAGTTAATTAAAGTAATGGAATGTCTACATTTCTATTTTAGTTTGTCTGGAATTGAATGTCCAATTTCCTTAAATAAACATTTTTTATCCAAAATTTCATTAATAACCTCTTTAATTGAAGATATTTATATACAATTAACTCACGTTTCCCACCACTTATCAGTTACCACCTTAATTTAAGGAATTTGAATTTTACTAACTCATGGGTCCCACAATCCATTATATTAATGTTAAGAATAATTTAATAAGTTAATTAAAATCCGTGAACTTTTTTAATTTTTAGTCAAAGTCAAAAGTGGATATTCAATTACGGACAAAGGGAGTATATATTTGTTTCTTTTTTGCCTTTATCTCTATCAATGAATAATGTGGAATTTTGTGAATGAAGGAATGTCATGGTTTTAGTTGGTGGGACAAATGGAATTGAAATTAAAAAATTTAAGAACACGCTGGTGTGTATCTTAAAGTTGAAACTAATATCTAATTATTTGGAATCTAATATTTAAAATTTGCATGGATACTTTTAGGATACTTTTATGCTACTCTTTTAAGGTATCCTGCAGCAACAATACACTCTGAAATCATCTTTCGCTGATTTTGAAAAACTATTACAGCTCATCTTATTAATTCTTAACTTTGAGACTCTATTGTGTGCGTGAAATATTATGATCAATCTAGGCTTCAGACCAAGATGCTTTGGGGCTTTTGAAGTGGCTTGCATCTTCTCAAGCTGTAGAAGAAATCAATTCTGATGATGAACTTGCTCATGAGACTATTTTGAGTCCTTTGTTACCTGCAACTACCATTGACAAGGTGTTGGAGAAAGCTAACATGGATTTTGAGAACCAATCCCAGCAAGAGTGTCAGGACATTCTCGATTCTGTTGCGGATACAACTGATACTGAGGCATCTTACATGAGGGATTCCAATTCTGATAACAAATTTTCATGTCATAACTCATTTAATAAAACAATTCCTCAAGTAGATGGCTCCATGGATGATGTCAACACAAATACTTTGGGTGGTAAGCCGTCTTCTGAATTAAACTGTGAATTTGGGACTTCTTCCAAAGTCCATTCGCAGCATGGTGGTTTAAGTGTTACTAGTGACTGCAAAAGGAAAAGAAGATCATGGGGCTCTCTACCTGTTTCATCAAGTCCAAACATGAATCCTGTTTCTAATTCTAACATTGTCGTGGCGATTGGTAGATCTGATGGTGAGAAAAACGTGAGCATACAGCATTTGTTTCAGGATAAAAAAAATAAGGAAGAGCAACATCTTATAAAGGATGATGTGGATAAAGATGGTAATTATACAGACATAGCTAATGCATTAGTGGGATGCTCTATGAGAGATCTGATGAGAAAAAAGAGATGCTATCAGACTGAGCTGCCTGAATGTAAGGCTTCTCAGGGGGAGCAGGAAACTGACACATCTCTTCACTCACGACTAACTAATGAAGAAATTAGCAGACATCTTGCTCATACAGATGAATTAGTAGGATATCATGAGAGAAATATTCCCATAGTTCAGTTTTCTAAGGTTTTCGAAATGAAACCTAGTAACTCTAACTCTTTGCTGCATGGTGATTGCCCTGTTGCCTCTGTAAGTGACCATGTCATGACAGCAAATATGTCTAAAGTTGGAAAACTAATTTCTTATAATACACTTAATTTTGGAGCTGATCATGGAGAAAATAAAGTTCTCCAGAATGATGGAATCTGTTGTTCCTCTTTGCTTGGAGAATGTGAAAAAGCATCTCATTTTCTTGCTCTTGGAAATAAGTCTGCAGTCTCGTCAGGACATGATGGAAATGCAAATCATAAGTCTGAAACTTCTCTTGGTAAAGAATTCCCACAACTGAGTGCTGTCAGCACAAGCTGTCAATCCAGTGGCCCTGTTGAAGGTGACACTTTCAGCAAAGGCAGTTCAGTTGTAGAATCTGCCTGCAAGGGCAGGATTTCTGTGCAGGAGATGCCCAAAATTTCAGATGAGAATCTTCAGGGTGCCAGGGAATCAACTGGAGTAAGTCTTGTTCCAGCTGATACGGAGATTGATAGACATCATCAAACAAAGAATCAGTGCTGTGGTCTTAGGTCAATGTCCATGTCTATGAAAGCTAAGCCTTTGGACCTCGTTGGCATGACCTTCTGCCAGAAACCTCCAATCATAGAGTGGACAGATGATCTTGGGAGCAGTTCTGCAGTAAAAGTGAAGGGTCCTTTGGGCAAAGGAAAACGTGGAGTATCTCATCAGGATGCAATTTTTTATGATTTGTCCCCTTTCTTCTTGAGGAACCACCTAGAAGGAAAGGAACTTGAAAGTTTTAGCTGTAAGATAGAGAACTGTAGCAAAAATCAAGCAATAATGGGCGTCCCTATTCACTATCAGAATGATGGTTCCCACCTATACATGTTGACTCCTATCCTGTCACCTCCATCTGCGGAATCTGTTAGGAGATGGCTTTTTGATGGCAGAAATTCTTTGTCAAAAATTGTGTCAGTTCCATCAGTTTTGGCTGCATCACCTACGAGTTTGTGCAGTGATCTTGTGGATTCACAGGGTTCCCCAACTCAAGCCTGTAGTTCATCCTTGCTAGAATCTTCTTTAAGACCTGTTTTGGACTGCAATCTGAACAAATCAGATCAGCAACATCAAGAAAACACTATAAAAGTTGTAGAGCCAGACCATGATAGTGTAATAACAAAAAAGAAAAATGATGCTAAAAGTGTGAACTGCAAGACATCAATGGGAAGCTCACATGAAATGTCTCAGTTATCAGGTCCTGAAATGAATTCAAAATTGACTCCTTTAAGTCAAATTGGTTTCCGCGATCCAGCAGGTGTCGGTTGTGGGCAGCAGTTAACAATAGTTAGTATAGAGGTCCAATCAGAATGTAGGGGAGATTTGAGACCTGATCCTCGATTTGATGCCATCAATATTATAACTCTAGTTGTTCAAGATGACAATGATTCTACAGCTAATGCTTTCATGCTACTGCGCTGCAACACAGATACGCCTAAACAAAATCTTGATGGAATATCAGATTGCAAGGTAGTGTCTTTCCTGGAAGAAGAACATTTGTTTAGCTATTTCGTGAAGATCATCTGTTCCTTCGATCCGGATATACTAATGGGCTGGGATGTTCAATTGGGTTCCCTTGGTTTTCTGGCAGAAAGGGCTGCACATCTTGGAATTGGTTTGCTAAATAACATATCTCGTACCCCATCACAGAACAGTGTAACTTCTAGAGATTTTAGTACTTCTGGGAAAGAAATGCCAAATAATATGGTATCAAAAGCAGTTACTGCTGATTCTGTGCCTTTGGAAGATTCTATAATTGAGGATGAATGGGGCCGAACTCATGCCAGTGGTGTCTATGTTAGTGGTCGTATTGTTCTTAACATTTGGCGATTGATGCGCAATGAAGTTAAGCTTAACATGTACACAATTGAGGCTGTATCTGATGCTATTTTAAGGAAGAAAATACCATCCATCCCTTGCAAGGTGCTCACAAAATGGTTTTCAAGTGGCCCTGGTCGCACAAGATATCGTTGCATGGAGTATGTTCTAGAGAGAGCAAAGTTGAACCTTGAGATCATGAATCAACTTGATATGATAAACCGAACATCAGAACTTGCTAGAGTTTTTGGGATTGACTTCTTTTCTGTTCTCTCTCGTGGTTCGCAATTTCGTGTTGAATCTATGTTCCTAAGATTGGCACACACCCAAAACTACATTGCGATTTCCCCAGGAAACCAACAAGTTGCTTATCAACCTGCAATGGAATGTCTACCACTTGTAATGGAACCAGAATCTGGATTTTATGCAGACCCAGTGGTTGTTTTAGATTTCCAGTCTCTCTATCCATCAATGATAATTGCATATAACCTTTGCTTTTGTACATGCCTTGGGAAAATTATACCTTCAAAGGCAAAAACCCTTGGGGTTAGTTCTTATTCGCCAGATGTGAAGGTTTTACAGAAGTTAAAGCATGAGATATTGTTTGCCCCCAATAGTGTTATGTATGTACCCTCAAAGGTCCGTAAAGGGGTACTGCCTCGCTTGTTGGAAGAAATATTATCAACTAGAATTATGGTGAAACAAACAATAAAGAAGTTAGCACCTTCACAAAGAGTGCTTCATCGTATACTTGATGCAAGACAACTTGCACTGAAACTGATAGCAAATGTGACGTATGGTTATACAGCTGCAGGATTTAGTGGGCGAATGCCCTGTGCTGAACTTGCTGATAGTATTGTTCAATGTGCACGAAGAACTTTAGAAACTTCTATTTCATTTGTAAACAACCATGAGAATTGGAAAGCAAAAGTTATCTATGGTGATACAGATAGGTATGAGTTTGACCTTATCTTATACCAGTATTATATTGGAGTACTAAAGGTCTTGGTGATTCAATGCTGTATGAAGTGTCATATTCTTTTGTATCTAAATTTCACTATAATCTTCCATCACGCAGCATGTTTGTGCTCCTCAAGGGACGATCTCGAAAAGAGGCCTTCCAAATTGGTAATGAAATTGCGGCTGCAATAAGTGCAATGAATCCAAGTCCAGTCACATTAAAGATGGAAAAGGTCTATCATCCATGCTTCCTTCTTACAAAAAAGAGATATGTTGGTTACAGTTATGAGAGCCCTGACCAAAGCAAGCCAAAATTTGATGCAAAAGGTATTGAGACTGTACGAAGAGATACATGTGGGGCTGTAGCCAAGACTATGGAACAGTCACTGAGAATCTTTTTTGAGCATCAAGATGTTGATAAGGTAATTTTTATGGGGACTGATTCCCTGAGAAAATATTATGTGGTAATGCAATGTTTTATGTCACTTTGATTGAATGCATCTAGTCCTGCACACACTGTTGAATTATGAATAACGAAGAATTATAGTTGGCAGCAGCATTTTGAACTCATATTATTTTCTCCTGTTTTGATACCATACCAAATTACCATCACATCTAAAATGTAATTTGTTTCTCTCTGGAGTCTTGTAGACATGAGTTTTACTTTTGCATGAAAAGCTTGATGTGTCTTTTAGTGATTATTGGATATAATAGGTAATCTTGAACATTAAAGGAAGATCTCAAAATAAGTATCTGTCCTTCATTTTTTTGCTATAATTCTTTGCATATTCAATTTCATAGCTCTGAGTTATTTCATGTGCCTAAGATGTTGAATTGTTTCTTATTATCCACGTGCTAAAAAGGTTTTGAAATGCTTTGCTTAACTATTGGGTTATGTATGATTTTCTATGTGCATCTTTCATTTACTGCTAGCAGGTTAAGGTATACTTGCTGCGTCAATGGAGGCGTATTATATCTGGCAGGATCTCTCTTCAGGATTTTGTTTTTGCAAAGGAGGTACGTTTAGGTACTTATAGTGCAAGGCCATCCTCACTTCCCCCAGCAGCAATTGTTGCAACAAAAGCAATGAAATCCGACCCCAGGGCAGAACCACGCTATGCAGAGCGTATACCTTATGTTGTAGTTCATGGTGAGCCAGGAGCCCGCTTGGTTGATATGGTTGTGGATCCACTGGATCTTTTGGCCCTTGATTCCCCTTTCAGATTAAATGATGTTTATTATATCAGGAAGCAGATAATTCCAGCTTTACAACGTGTTTTTGGTCTTGTTGGAGCTGACTTGAACCAATGGTATTCTGATTTGCCCCGTCCAGAACGGGAGGCTGTAACTAAACGTCAATTATTTACTTCTAATTCACACCGAACTAGAATTGACTTCTACTACCTGTCAAAGCACTGTATCCTCTGTGGCACCATGGTCCAAGGATCATCTTTTCTGTGTCATAGCTGTTCCATGTGTGAGGCAACCGTTGCCATGGCTTTAACAGGAAGAACTGCCAAACTGGAAAAGAATATCCAACATCTGGCAGCTGTAAGTATTATAATGGGAATCATGCTAGTTTTGAATGGCTATGAAGCAGGTTTTTTACGTCTTGAGCTCAGAGAATTTTCTATCTGAAGATTTTCATTGTTACTGTTCTTCTATTTGTCTGTGTCTTCATTGATTTATTGAGCTCATAATCTTTACTCTGATCTTTGTTTTTCTTTCTATTTCCCGATATTTTTGTTTCTCTGCAAG
Source organism: Apocynum venetum (assembly GCA_019593545.1). Taxonomy (NCBI): domain Eukaryota; kingdom Viridiplantae; phylum Streptophyta; class Magnoliopsida; order Gentianales; family Apocynaceae; genus Apocynum; species Apocynum venetum. The sequence goes on from SRSM01000149.1 coordinate 4,377,418, forward strand.
TGTGCATTTTACATTCAGTCAGCAGATGTTTACTTCCTCTAAAAACTTCTCTATAGTGAATTTAACTCGTTTCATTGGTTTTGGCCTCCTCTCACAGATATGCCGGCACTGTGGAGGTGCAGATTGGTTTATAGAAAGTGGCGTGAAATGCACATCTCTTGCATGCCCTGTCTTTTATGAGAGGAGAAAGATTCAGAAAGAGCTGAACTCACTTTCCACTGTTGCTACAGAATATGGTTTCTATCCGAATTGTATGGTTGAATGGTTTTAAATTTATAGCACCTGCTGCTCAGCAGCAGATTCTTGAAGATGGAAGAGTTACCCTTCCTTGTGAATACATGTATATATGCAACTCAAAGCTAATAGTAGCTTATGGTAATTTAGATCACCTATAGCACACAGCCATTACTGTATCTGGTTTAAACTGAATAGTAGAATGTATGCTGCTCCTCTTGTAAAATATTTCTTTTAGTATTCAACATTGATTGAGTTCCTAGTCTAATCCTCCTCTACCTTAAAAAGAATAAAATGTTTGGTTTCTTTTGAAATTATATTTTTTAAACAACTGAAAAATTACAATTATAATATTTTAAGTATGTAGTAAGTGTATATTTAGTATTTACATCTCATATTCATCAAAATTTCATGAAAATATTCACTAAGTATGCAAAAATTAGAAGAATGTAAAATATAAAATGTATCGAGAATATATGTAAATTAACTTATCCCAATAAAATAAAAGTTTAAACTATATATGAAAATGTAGGGGTCAAAATCAAATTAATTCCAATACATAAGGGACCAAACTACAAATTCTTACAAAATAGCCATGGTCCCATTAATTTTTAAATTTTTATCAGGGTTTAAGGTCTCATCTTCTTCTTCCCACTTCCTTGTAGCAGGGTTTAACCCTCACGCCCTTGGGCCTCCAAAATGCTCCTCCTCAGACGCCTTAGAACGCTCCGCCACCACCAGCACCACCACCGGTGCCGCCATGTTACAATACCCAAATTACCTTTCTCTTCTCTGTTTTCTCCGCAATCTCAGTCGCCAACCTCAAACTCCAGTCCCAAACCCAGCTCTCTTTCGGCTCGGATGAGCTTCGTTTTTGACCAAATTGATGCAATTGAAAAGGATCGCGCTGAGAAGGACCAAACCCTCCAGCGTATCAGGGCATGGAGGGAATCTAAGAGACATACCTCCACTACTGAGACGAGCCCTGTTGTGTCTGAAGTCTCCGTGGTATCATCAGAGCCAGAGCCAGAATCAGTTGGCTCTGGTGAACATTTGGATTTGAGGAAGGATGAAAATGCAGGTAGTTTGGGGCTGTTAAATGGTAAAAGGGAGTTGGAGCTGGTCCACCCTTGGCCAGAATGGATTGGGTTGATGGAGAGGTTAGTGCAGCAGAATTATTTTGATCACAAGAGGAAAGATGAGGATGGAATGATGGAGAATTTAGGATTTAATTTGTCAGAGGTAGTTGAGGAGGATGGCTTTGATTTCACTCGGGATTTCAAGACTGTTCAGACTGCTGTGCTTAATTTGGGTCGGGATCGGTTCGATATATTGAGGTCTTTAATCTGTTTACTTAGATATTGGTGACCATACACACACCTTGTGCATCCATTCTTAGAGGAGGGCACATGTGCATGTGCTTTTGATAAAAATGCTTGAAAAATGAAATCTGATGATGAAGAAATACAGGAATCATGGTTTGATTAGATGTAAAAGTAAATTTTGTTACCTCTGGTTACTTTTCGTTGTGTGCACATATCCGATATTTTATTTTATTTTATTTTTTGGTTATTTTTTGCCCGTTCTTTATTTACTTTTGTTTGGTCGATCGTATTCTCTGAAGGAAGAAAGAAAAATGAGGTTTTTGGATGAATATGGCATGCTGCATATTATTTGAATGAGTTCAAGTTATTTTCCTTGTATTCTACAATCCTCACTTTATTTTTATTAATTTAGCCTCTCTCTTTTTCTTGCGATTTCTCACCTAGACTCACTGGTGTGTAAGAAATGAAATTTGTGTTTTTTTTTTTCTCTTGATACACACTTAGGTTGCAAATTGATTTCAGGTCATTGCCAAGACAGGATCTTCAAGTCTTGGTTGGTTATGGATGCCCCAGTTCAGACAAGAAGGTGGTTTTTTCTGCAAAATTGTTGAGGAAACTCGTTCACTTGGATGAGGGAGATGTAAGTTAGGAATTTATTGAGTTTTGACAAATTTCTATATAAAAGTGAAATGAGTTGTTCCTAAAAAATAATTTTCTTCTTTTATCTCAAAAGATCTGAAATTTAAAAATCACTAAAACCAAAAGCCTTTCATCCAATATATCTAGGCATGTACTGATTAGAGATTGCTTAATTTCCTGCCCTAATCTTGAGCAGGTTACCTAATATGGGAGGAAGAAGCTAATTTTACACCCTAGAAAGGCTTGAGTTAGATAAAAGTTCACTTGTATTCTAAATGATCTAACTTGTAAAGAGATATCTTGGCATTTCAGCATCATATATAATAGCAGTCCATTTTGTTAGTCTGTAATCATTTACAAAAGCACTTAGCACAAGAAAGAAATCTCCAAGAGTCCCTACAAGCTGAAACAAAGATGCTCAAAGTGTCATTTTAATCTGTTGTTTGAATTCTCATTTTTGGATTTTTCATTGTTCGAAAACTAAAGCTTGTGGGCGCTTTTTAAATATGATTTGTCTAATGACTGTTCTTATCAAACTTTTGTTTTACAGTTTTCATTCATTATTATGAAACTTTTCTCTATCAGCTGAAATTGTTTGAAGATGATGAACATTGGGGTGGTAGGGAAAAATAATGAAGACCTGAGTAGCTGCACCATTTTTAATAACTCGCAACATATGAACAAGGAAAATCTTTATGTTGTGACTTGTCCATGATTCCACAAGAAAGAAATAGTAGACATGCAATAGAGGGTATTGGAGTGACATTAGAGTTGCTTTGGGTGATTATTGTTTCAACATCCTGGTCATATTCTATCCCAGAAAAGCTACAGATAGTATCTGCTAGTTGACAAATCTTAATTGTTAGCACTTGTGTTTAAATTGTTGTGCCTGTTTTCAGGTTTGTAGTTCGTGCAGTTTGCGGAGCTCTTGCGAAAGAGCTTATCTAGTTACAAATAAAGAAGATGAAGCAAGGACTATTGATGTTATGCGTGTATTATTAACATATGGTTTTGATGCAGTAAATGGTTCTGTCACAAATAAGCCTCTACTGAAAATGAAGTCTCTAAAGACTGTTGTCCGCAGATTGCTTCATGAGGTGGTGAAGTTGAGCGCTGTACCAATTGATCCAAATCTTCCTCCTCCTGTCATTATAAAGCCCCCACCGAAGGTGAAGCAGCCACCTCCACCTCCAAAGAGACGGGTTGGACGTGATGACATTGAAATGAAAAAGGGTGATTGGCTTTGTCCAAAGTATGTTTCATTTCTATTAGGACTCTTTAACTACCATTTGCTAGTTTTCTCTCTTTTGAGATCAACAAAGGCTGAAGAGTTCTGAGGAAACGTAGTCCTCTTTGTTTGTGTATAGTCCACCTTAAAATCTTTCTGGAGATCATTTGTCTAAGGGAACTACTCTGTTCATTGCATTATCTCTTGGCAAATAACAAGCTACTGGGGCCTACTAAATTGATTCTAAAATATGGCTAAGAAATTTTCTTGATGTTGTGGGTATGATGCAATGATCTTTATGATCAGATCGAATTCCAAATTACACTGGATCATTACATCACTGTATAAACATTTAGCTTGTCACATTTAGTTTGTCTGCTTTGAAAGCTTAGTATGATCTTCCATACATCTAAGCAACCTGAAAGCTGAACCCTTTTAACTACGTTCTTTGTGTCCCTAACCATAACAAGAAGATGAACCTTTTAGTCCAGTAATCAAGCTTGGTCTTTCATGTTTACCAATAGCAGAAGAATACCCTGCTGATAGACTTGTCTGCATAACCTTAAGATACATCTTTTGTTGGTTATCTGTGAAAGATTACTCATTCAATTACTTCTGGGTTAATGGATTATTAGTTTGCCAACTATAGATGAGACTAATAAACACTGGCACGATATATAGTTTAAGAAAGGGGTTGACACTATGCAAATTGCTGCTGTCAAGCACTAATTAGAGAATGCATTAAGTCGCATGTATTTTGGCTTTTTGTAAGATGAGATTTGTTTGGTGACTGATTTGCTTATGCTGTGATATTTCACTCAGGTGTGACTTCATGAACTTCGCAAAGAATACCATATGCCTACAATGTGATGCCAAGCGTCCAAAGAGACAGCTGCTTCCTGGGGAATGGGAATGCCCCCAGTATGAATCTAGCACTCTTGTGTTTTGTTGTTTCTTTATCTTGCAATGCAAAGTTTATTTACTTTGCCAATCATACATATCACATGGTGAAATAATCTTGGGTCCAACAGTAAGCATATCTGTGTACATGCATGCGCATGTGAGTGAATAAGTGTGCATATGCTCCTAATTTTTATTCCAGCCTTCCCTCCATCTCTCTTCCTTCCCCTTCAAATAAGCATGACAATAGAAAGAAACATAATCATTTCTTTTGTTTAACTGTTCTTGAGGGGAGATTCTGGATTACCTTATGTAAATTGTGGTTGTTTCCAACTGGTAACGTTGTTTGTCTGGGTCTATCTTGATGTGTGTTCATGTGTTTGTTAGTTTTCCACTTCATCTTATTTAACATTTTTGGGGGCAGATGGCAAGGAATTATTCTTCTTTATGGTATCAACTTTCACTTCGATTTTGTCAATCTTTTGTTTTACCTTTTTCTTTTCTTTTTTTTTAACCTTGAAAAATTAGGTAGATAAATTTAATTCACATTTCATACTCAGTTCTAGATATAAATTTGATTTCACTTTTTGAAGGTTATTGTCAACCTATGATTTTGCAGGTGTAATTTCTTGAACTATAGAAGAAATATGGTATGCTTCCACTGTGAACACAAGCGTCCACCTGATGAATTTATGGACAGTCAAGTGCAAGAAAGGCAACGTGGTCCAAGGAGATTGGAGAGGGTCCCTGACAGGCGAGAGTTTTCAAATGCGTGGAATTTTGATTTTGACGACAATGCATCTGATGGGGCAGATGTTGCTGCATTTGAGTATGCAGATTCTCAGAAGATTGATGTGGATTTCCCTCTCAATAAGGGCAGGGGTCATGAAGATGGATATTCTAAGGGAAGGAGACAAGCTGGAATGTATGAGGAAGAGACTTCTGTTGCTGATCCTATGAAAGCTGGACTTGGGTTCAATGATTTTGATGATGAAGATGATGATCTGGACAGTTACGAATTGGATACACAAAGTGGTGGACAGAAGACTCCTAGAGTGCATTTTTCTGAGCTTGAAGATGACTCTAAATCTTCAGATGAAGAAACAACTGATCCTCGAGTATCCAATTTTCACGCACAAAATAAGCCATCAACTAAATCAAGTCGTCAACCAGTGCCTTTCTCCGGCTCTGACAATGAAATAGATTTTGGCTCAGATGATGACCTTCCAGTTCATCCCAACTGGAAATCTAGTCATGTTACACAGTTTGATCAGAGAAGTAATAGAAGAGGTTCTATGAGCTTTGGTTCAGATGATGAACTTAGCTCTGACCCTGATGATGCTGGACACGATTTTGGGTCTCAGAAGAAGAAAGGGAAAAACTGGAGCTCTAGTAGCTCGAAAAGGGGAGGAAATCCCAACTTTGAAGGTGAATCATTTTCTGATTCAGAATCCAACAATAATATTCGTTTTGGCAGCAAAGGTAGGCTTGGTAACAGAGGTAGCCAACGTAGTTTCACAAGAGGAGGAGATTTTGACTTTGAAGACTCTGATTTAGAATCCAACAGTAATACTCGTTCTAGCAGAGGTGGTTTTTGTCATAAAGGAGGTGAACGACGGAGTTCCCGAAGGCGAAGAAATTCTGATACTGAAGATGAACCATTCTCTGATTTAGAATCCAACAATAACCATCCTTTCGGCAAAGGTGGATTTAGGAACAAAGGCAGCCAGCGTAACCGAGGAAACTCAAATTTTGATAGCAAAAGAAACTCTAAGGAAACTTTGGGAAGATCTTCATATGGCTCTCGTGAAAGGAGTGGTAGAAGTACTGATTTCCAAAAGTTCAAGAGCTCAAGAAGAGAAGGGTCCTATAAACAACGATCAGGAAATCAAAGAGGGGATAGTTATTTGGAGGATGATAGATTTAGGAGACCTCGTGTAAACGTGAGATAAAACCAAGACAAAATTTGTCTTGAAGAAACCTACTAGTACTTGTATTACTGTCTGGCAATGAAGTTCAAATTCATTTTAAGACCACTAAAGCACCCTCCAGCAGTACCCAAAACACATTCGTTTCCAAATTCATTTTTGCTGCTGTGTCTTATGATTATTACATTCTGAATAGGTCTTTGTTATTGTCTATATGTTGTGTTGCATTTTGCAAATGTTTTCAAATTTTCAAAGGGCAATACTGAAATCACTTGTTCGTCATGGTGATTTTGGTCTCTTGAAACATGGCTTTGTATATATATCCAATTATTCTTTTGAGGGTTCACTGCCTGACCAATGTCCCAATTGCTATCAAGGAGGACAGCTTCAAGCCTTCAAGCATCAAAATCACCTAGTAACTATTTAGATGGAAAGGACCATACTCAAAATCAATATCCCACTAAATAAATTGAATTTCCAAGTCAAACAGAACTGGAGAAAAATCCTAACCAGAGGCTTATCTTGGACTCAAGCTTTTGTGAACACAGTAAATATTCACTCCCTCTATAAATACAAGAAATACAATGATACTGAATAACTTTCTTCTTATCTCATAATATAAATCGTTTTATAAAATTTTATAAATATTTTACCATTTATTTCAAATATTAATCTTATTTATTTTCATATCTTATCTCATCTCTTTCTTATTTACAAGACAAATCTTTTATATTTTATTCTTTTCAAAATAAATTTTCTTTTCTCTTTCTCATTTCCAAGACATTATTAAACATATTTTAGAAGAAAAAAATTTATTTGATCTGTGTAAAAACTTACAAATAAAGCAGATATAAAGATGGTTATTAGGGTTGCTGTTTCCATTCTTATATAATTTCAAGACCCCAACGGATCAATGGATCTATGATAAGATCGTTTATTTACGATAGAATGGTATACAAAATCAACATATCTCAATGAATACAATAGGATTTATGGCTACACAAATTGTTGAGAACAGTTCTAGATCTTGTTCAAGACAAACTACTGTAGGGAATTTATTAAAATCATTGAATTCGGAATATGATAAAGTAGTCCGGGGTGGGGAGCAACTCCTTTGATGGGTGTCGCAATGGCTCTATTTGCAGTATTTCTATCTATTATTTTGGAGATTTATAATTCTTTTGTTTTATTGGATAGAATTTCAATGAATTAGATCTATAAGAATCGTAAAGTTCTACAAAATAAATCATTTAGAGCTCGGGTTTCGCTATTTTATTTTGGGAGTTTGATTGCGAAATTTCATTGTTTATGTATTTCTGAAATATAAGTGTGTGACTTGTTATAATCGATCCTATTAATAGTACATAAAATGGTTTTGTCATATGGATAAAGATGGTTCTACTTGGTTGGATATTTTTTCTAGTATCTAGAACACGAAATAGATTAAGAAATATTTAAACTATGATTCATATTTAATCTTCATACCTCGTATCCAAACTTTAAAAAAATTTCAAAGAATTTGAATTTGTGTAGAAGTATTCTCAACAATTTGTGTAGCCATAATACTATTATATTCATTGAAATATGTTGACTTTGTATATCATTCTATCGTAAATAAACGATCTTATCATAGATTCATTGATGAGATGGGGTCTTGAAATTATATAAGAATGGGAAACAACAACCTTAGTAGTCATCTTTATATCTGGTTTACTTGTAAGTTTTGCTGGGCACGCCTTATGTATCGCTTTTGGAAAATTTCAAACGAAAAGAGTAGCAAATAGTAGTAAACTAGAAAGGAGAAATGGGGGGGGGGAGAAGGGAAGGAGGCTTGATTTTGATATAGTCCATCTGTCCCATTCTATTCATGTTTCCTTTTTAAAATGTTTTATTCCGATTGTCTGCTTTCTAATTTTAATACGTACTTTTACAATTATATTCTTATTATTAATGAAAATTTTAAATAAATTGTCAACCATTTATTGAAGAATATACTTTTTGAAGAGTATTAATACCTATACAATAACTATTAAATAAGAACAATTTAAAAACTTTAGTTGTATAATTATCATTTTCAATACTTATTTTATCCTTATGTAAGTAAGGGTGTGCATTCGATATTTCGATTTGATATTTCGATTTTCAATTTTTTACCTTAACAAACCGAACCAAATTTTATTATCTATACTACGATTCAGTTTTTCAATTTTGATTTTCGATTTGATTTTAAACTGAATTTTTTTTTCTTTTACAAAAGAAATTTAATGAACTTAAAGAAATATAATCAAATGAAATGATAATGCCAAATACACCTACACATTCAAATAATAGACAAAATAAATAAAATTTATCTTTTAAACAATTAAATCATATTATCACATTCTCTACACATTTCCAATGAAAAGAATATTAAAAATAATTCATAATATACCGAAAGATGATGATTAAATTTTTTTTACAATACCTAATCATATCTCATAAATAACAAAAACACTTCAAAGAATTAAATAATTTTTTAAATAAATAAATTTTATTAAACATCAACTAAATTTTTTATAAAAAAAATTGATTTTTCGATATAACCAAAGTTTTTAAAATTCAAATCGAACTGAATAAATCGAAAAACTAAAATATCAAAATATCAAATCATTTTTAAAATTTCAAATTTGTTCAATTTAATTTTTGAACACCCTATATGTAAGTTCAAATTAAATAAATAAAATAAGACGAAATGATTAGTTCTTTTGGAAGTTTATTTTAGGAGGAAAAGAAAAGTAAAGTAGGATCATTACAGTGGGGCTAATGTCTTTCCCTCTCCAATTCTGGCGAGAAAGTGTAGATCTGGGACTAGTTAATAAATATTTGGGAAATACCAACTTTTACCCTAAAAACCATATCTCTTAAATCCTTTCTCAGTTCTCTCTAATTTTGTGAGGTTAGTTTTTGTTTAAAAAAAATTCTTAAAATATCCCTTCTTTCCAAACTCGCAGACAAGAAATAGAATCCCCTTCTTTTCTTTACTACAAACTTTCCCTGACAACTTCAAAGTATTCTCTCTTCTTTCATTCTTTCTTTTTTTCTCTTTTTTCTCCCAACTTCTACTTTCTACATGTACAATCTATGTAAGTCATAGGCATGTTACTAAATTGCTGAAGCAAAGCTACTAGAGAAAAGTATTTTTAAAACTTACAATTCAGCATTAATAAGCTATAATTGTAAGTTTATCTTGTAAAACAACTTTTTTTAACTAAAATTAAAGGTAAGAAAAGGTAAAGAATAAATGAAAATGCAGATTCTAACTTAATTAAAAGGGAAATTCTATTATATAACAATTTATGCTGTCGTGAGAAATTTATGATACAGGAAGGCCAAAAGCAACAGAGAAAAGAGCCCTTGTCTATAAGTTAGATCTTCAAGGTTTAGCAAATGATCGTGGTATGCTTGTCTTTCGGGTCACATACTTCATTGAATTAACAAAAATGAGACAAGAACATATGATGAAATGAATGTATAGCTGATGCAACAAAATTGGCATGCTGAGGGGTTACTTTAGACCAAACAATTAACCCGTTTTTCTTTGACAGCCCACCATATTGTGCAAATAGTTATGCCGGCCTTTGCCACTTTTCCTTTAGTAGGAAGAGAAATATGGTAGGGTTGACAAATAATTAGATCATGAAGATTAAAAGGAGAAAACTGGATTCTCTCTCAATTTACAGATTTTTTTTTTTCCCTTTTCCTTTTCCTAAATTGGTTGATTTGTATCCTAAAAAGGTAAGGCTCTAAGCATGAGCCTGTCTAATCAGAGACAGGGAATAAACAACACTGGAGCAGCAAGACACCAGAAGTATCAGAAAGACTGCACCAACTGGAAAATTAGATACTCCAACAAAGCCACAAATGGATGCCCTTGACCAAGACCGTTCAAGCTAACCAAACAAGAAATTGAACACATCAGTCAAAGAAATAATGCCTTCCACGCGCTTGCTACCAGCCTCCACTATTATAAGTCTCCTTACCCCTGAAAGAATGCCCAAGTGATTAATGTTAAACTCTATCCTTTAATCAATGAGAAATACATATGACAGAGAGCAGCCAGTCAACAGATAGGGTGCTCAACGATAAGCAAAGAAACCAAGTGATGGAGATACGCAGGTGGGTCATTCCTTGAGGCCTAAACTCATTCTCCATACTGCCATATACCAAGGCTAATTGAAAAGATAAAACACTACAATATTAAAAACAGTAAAATTACCAGGCGTTGCCAGTCGCTCCATCACTTTTTGTAAACTATCAGTACGCAAACACATTTGGCATCTCTGTCCATTAAAGAAACCATAAGGAGAACTTGGATCTTGTCCCAGTTGTAACGCCTGCACGTTAGAAGAAAAAGGTCAAACAACCACAAGAAGTTGTTTTATACACTGAGATTAACTGAAGAAACTAATTTCTCTGAATGAACTTGATTAAAGGACACATTTGCACATTACTGCAGCTAAAACGCTAAATAAATAAAGCAATGAAACATCAAGATAATTTACGACACTGAGTAAACATTGCCAAGCATGGTTTTATTAGTCAAACTTTGGTGGATGAAGTGAAGGCAGTTAACAGATCACTAAAAGCAACAGAACAACTAACCAGGAAGAATGATAAAACTTGGCATCTCAAAAGACAGAAAATAATATTTCATCCCTACAGCTCCCCTACATAGAGCAACTTTTGTAGAACAGAATCACTCATTAATTTATCCGGAAGAGATAAAGCAGGACAGAAGATTTTTTATTCCACCTTCATGCAAATTTTTCTTTATTACACTTGTAGCTATCTAAGATGCTTAGAACCTGGTTCTTTAGGTTAAATCTTCCCACAGACATAATTCCCATTCTGTATTTTGGCATTTAGATAGACTTAGCCCAATTTGTCTCTCAGTCTTTTAAACTACACCTGCAAACTCACAAACAACAGTACAACCAGTCCTAAAACCTTTTCAATGTAACAAAGGGGAAATACAAGTTCTTTCAGTTATTGAAATGGATAAACTTTTACAATCACCTGACGAATACTCAATTCATCAAGACGAATCTGGGCATATGCTCTGTCTTTTGCCAAAGCAGTTATGTCACTGTCACAAAAGAAATGCAAGTACGCCTTTTTACTAGGATTGAATTGTAAACCAGAAAAACTGAATACACTAAAATGACTATTTCAGATGTAAAATCTTAGAGAAAAAATTACCTACGACAGTATATGTCCTGAAAGGAGTCATTGTCATCCACTATAGGAATTGCACTAACATCAGCTACAAAACAAATGCATCATAGGAGCATAGAATTAGTAAGAAAACAAAAATTCCTATCCCAAGAAAAGTTTCAAGTACTTAAAGATATGAGGATGACAAGCCAGATTAGACAATACATTCTGTTGGATGCATAGGAGTTTCTTAAGAGGAGAAGAAATTCAAACTCCAGACTAAGATGAATTCACAGCATTAGGTTAAAAGACAAATTCAGAACCCAAGGACAGAGTAACAACTACCAAATAGAGCAAATTTGACTTTCTCGACCTCAAAACATCTAGTTGTCAACCAGCTGCTAATTTGCACTTTCATTACTTAATTACTTGAGCTATAGTTCAGTCAAATGAAAGAATCTTCACATGCAAAGAAATTTCATTTAGATTGAGTTAAAGGTATGGATATACCATATCTAGCATTACTTTTTCTGTGGATTTAGCACAACAAATGGCACTAATAAACTTATGGTGGCATATTCAAAAATCATAAATTTACCCTAATAAATTTAAAAATGCACTAAAAACATCGCAATTCTCAGCAAAAGAATATTCATTAAAATAGAGTACATTCAATGTCTAAAGTTCCCAGAATTTCATGGCCATAGAAAGGACCTGACTTTTAACAAAAGACAATCAGCACTTGACAGAATCTTATCCAGCAACAACTACCTCCTACGCACTCTGGGTTTATCAATTACAACAGTAATGCAACCCAAAGATCAAGACAAGTGCTTAGACACTAAACATATTACCAAAGGCAAGAAGGGAATCACCTTGAACTAAGAGAGAAAGGGCTGCATTGAGGGAAGCATTTGGTCTCAGCATTGCCAATGGCTTTCCAATTGGATCACCAATTTTTGGTACCCAAGTACCCAAAGGAAATGAACAAATTGGTAGCTGAAGTATGGGCAAGGAGCCAGAAGAATGTCTAAAATGCCGGCAAATACCTAAAATTTACTGCATATGTTAGTTACAAATAAAAGTATATGTATTAACAACATGCCGACGATTGACTCACACTTTAATATTCCAGATAGGCTAGCCAGATGAAGAAGTTGAGGACATGAACCATCCTGTGATGAAGAGTGAATAATGGGAATTGTTGCAACTTTGTTTTGCAAAAGCTTCAAAGCAACATCTTTCAGATAATCATTAGGCCCAGCCTGCACATTGTATAAGTGGTATGTTTGAGAAGAAAAAGATATGCGAAACAAGACAGAGATCCTCAGTTAAAGCATGTAAATCCTTATTCTATGAGGCAGGAAAAAAACTACCAAGAATCCCAGTGACTCTCTAACACGCACCTTGCAGGTGCAAGATAATCAAGAAGGATGGATGGGAAGAGCAAATGCAAATAAATTAAGTTTCCCCAACAATCATTTTATCCAGAGCATTCAGCTCATAAGGGACATTGCTTACATGGACCAAGAGCCCCTGATAAGATCTCAGATTTCCATCAATTTGCCGGTTAAGGTGCCATTTTCCTTCTTTCCAAGCTGATATAGTATGTGTCTCGAGCTCCTCCTCTGTTAAATTAGATCCATGATTCCCAAGCTGTAGAATGACACAGTTACACAAGTTTTGAGACATAATAAGCATGAAGATTAGATACAGGTAGTTCCCTTGAAAAAAAAATTTTAAAAAAAACACCATTCATTAAGAAAAGGCATGCAAACAAGAATTTTGAGCTTTGCCCTCTCAAATTTAAAACCACAACATCCCTGCTTGCAAGGAGTAGTTGCATGCACCCAAAGAAGTAAATGCAAAAATCAACCATAGTTGAAATAATCATCCTGTGCATAATTTGACAACAATTTGTTAACTATAGTGTCTCAAGATGCCCTTAAGAATTAAAATTTGGAAACATGAATGTCAAGATACACTTAGTAAGTAAAAAGCCAAAAACTGTCTGCTATGAATATCCAAAGCAAATGCCTAAATAAAGAATAAAAAAAATAATGATAAAAATTATTAAAACCTGCCTTTTGTAATTATTGATAATATAGCATTGGCTATCATTGTTATACAGATGACATAAACCAAAGCCTCCTTACATATTGGTAAAGAGTATTCTAATTATCTGCATAAAAGCATACTAGCCAAATGTATCTTCCATATGCCAAAGTAAAATCAATTTCTGTTTGAAGTGAGACCATAATGCACAAACAAGTGATTAAACAAAAGAAATCAATATTGGCAACACATGAAACAGATACCTCTTGAAGGATTAAGATGAAGTCTAAAGCACTCAGAACTCCAACAAACTGACACTTACAAGAATCCCACAATGGAGCAACAGATATTCCCTGCAAAAAAATGAAAGATAATAATAATAATGATAATAATAACTATAGAAGAAAATTAAAAAAGAAAAAGGAAGAAAAGATAACTGACTTTGAACAATGTTTCAGAGGACAAACAAAGAAAAAAATGACAAAATTCAAGAATTTCAAAAAAATGAGGTCCTAGAAAGGGGTGACAAAATTCCAATCAGCGATGCTGCATCAACGCCCCCTTCCTCCCCTCCCCCCCCCCCCCCAAAACAAAAAAAAACACAAGAAAGAAAATGGAAAAAGAAGGAAAAGAAAACAACCTCAAAACTTTACAGTTGATGGTATTCCTGTCCAATAAGGAGAGGACATTCGTCCTCATACCCTTATCCTTCTACACAATCAATCTTGGTTCCCTCCAGAAATAAAGATACTTACAATTTGCCATCAACATTTTGAAGGATGGTTAAAGTACAAAAAGGACAGCACAAGATCAAAGTTCAAATCATCACAAATAAGACAATATTGCCATCTCAATGCATATAAAATTACTCATAAAATCTAAGAGAATGCATAACAAGCATATATGCACCAAACAACCAGAAAAGCTACCAGTTCCAACAAGTAAAAATACATGCATGTAAAATGTAAAATATACCTGCTCATAGAGAATATGAAATGCCTGCTTCACTGGTAAATTAACATCCAAAGTGATGACCTAAATTGGAATGAGACACAAATTATTATTCCCAGCATACATGAAAAGAACTACAGCAATTTAATGTATTAAAAAAATCATGGAAGAACCAGTATCAATACCCTGCCAGATTCAGGAAGTAACTCATACGCAGTATGTGTTGATAAGAAAAGAGAGATACGTTGGCGAGATAACTCAATATCAGCCTGAGATATACTTGCAACTGCTTCCTGCTATGTATACACAAACAACATGAACTTTATAAATAGTGAATCTACAAGTTGGGGGGTTAAACTAAAAAAAAAAAAAGCACCACAAATGTGTTCCTGTGTGTCTCTGTGTCTGAGAGAGAGAGAGAGAGAGAGAAACTGCTTCCTGCTATGTATACACAAACAATATGAACTTTATAAATAGTGAATCTACAAGTTGGGGGGTTAAACTAAAAAAAAAAGCACCACATATGTGTTCCTGTGTGACTCTGTGTGTGTCTGAGAGAGAGAGAGAGAGATCTGAACACAATGAAAACTCAAAGGCTATGTTTTCAAGAAGTTAGAATGGTAGAACACATATACATGTATTGAGGAGTGAAGCAAAACTGAAGCTTTAGGTTTCTTTCAGATTATATATGAGACTTCTAGATATAGTAGATTGATATACCCAGTATAAATTTCTTTTATCACCTATCAAAACTTTTCCAGTAACCAAAAAAATATTTGGCTCTGTTTGCAGTCCCCTCCCCCAAAACCCCAAGAAGGAAGTATATTATAAAACCTATTTTCCCAAAGCAAGTTTCATTTGATCAGGAAGAACCCTCCTCCCTTCCCCCCACCCCCCAAATAAATAAATCCCAGTGAAGCAGGCATCCCAACCCCAGCCAGATACCATCTCCATCAGAACCATCATTTAGTGTCATCTCTTCTACTCCAATCAGATAGGAGAGGAAAAAAAGGAGGGTGGGGGGCACAGGATAAAATCAACAAAACAACAAACCTGATCCATCTTTTTGCATCTTTTCTCCTGAAGCCCTGAGAAAGAGAGACAGACAGGGTCTGGAGGAGAAGGTAGGAGGGGTTTGAAGGAAAGAGAGGGAGTGGAGGAGAGGAGAGAGAACAAGAAGAGGGAATGGCAGCGGTGGTGAAAGGTGAACTGTGACAGCAATGAAGAATCTATCCCCCTTTGTGGTTTTAGGGTTAACACTGAAAAGCTATTTTTTGGTTTTTTGTACTGACCAAATGGATTTTTGGCCCAAGTACAGTTAATTCTCAATTTTAGAGTGTAAATCCAATCTAGAAAGGGCCACATATTTGGTTTAATCTTTCAAATCTACCTCACACAATGATGTCAGATTCTAATTCGCTCATGATCGAATCAGATAAAAGGGAAATATTTAATCCACCATAATGCAACAAGCAATGGTCAAAAGAGTTTTCTGAATGTACCTTCTGAAGAAATAAAGGCAACACATAGTTCCAAGACTGAAATAAAGTTACTTACAAGACGAAGAAAAGGATCATTGTCGACATCCATATTAGATCTACCAGGAATCTCAGGGCTAAAAAATGCAGGAATCATTTCAGGCTCCCTGGGCAAGAAAATCGTGTTCACAACACCATAATTTCCGCTTACAAATGGTTGGTGCTCATCATGCCGCCATTCCCCATCAACAAAGAATTTGTACTGCACAAACATTGAATTGAAATTCTAAAAACCAGGAAGCAAAGAGTAAATTCAAAACTAGAATAACACTACTAAATCATAAGCAACGTCATGTTGACTCAACATTCTAATTTATAATTCACTGCGATCATAAATATTCTCAATCAGTTAAATCAGATCTGCAAGCACTGATTAAGATCTAAAAATCAACGAACAGAGTCAGAAGTCTAAAGCCTTTAGCATGAATAAAGTTCTCCTAATATTGTTCCGATTCAATTTTTTTAATAGAATGGTCCATAAGATAAAAGTCATATGTCGCGAAGGTAATTTTAAATAAAGAAAACTGTTAGTATGAAATCCAAGCAACCATGGCTCCAGTTGGGTTCACCAACAGTGAAAGGAAAATATAATCCCCTTCACTCTCCATCTAGTAGCAAGATTTTGGTAGGAATGGATTCAACTCTTTCAAGAAGGGAGAAGATGGGGGCAAGT
This sequence comes from Apocynum venetum, assembly GCA_019593545.1. NCBI lineage: Eukaryota > Viridiplantae > Streptophyta > Magnoliopsida > Gentianales > Apocynaceae > Apocynum > Apocynum venetum. Next base: position 4,394,082 of record SRSM01000149.1, read on the forward strand.
ACAAGCTAAAGGAATATCTGGAATTTTAAAGATAAATATAAGCTTAATGAGTTCCTTTAGGATCAGTGTATTTTCAAGCTAAAAGGGACACTTTTTTCCTATCATCTGGGAGACACGAATGTTGCGTTCACATAGTTTTATCTAAATTTCTAGAGGATGCCTCATCTCATATTTCTTCATTTCATTAATAAAATATTCTTCTCTTATCAGGAAAAAAAAAAAGGCAAAGATGGCCTCTTGCACTCTGGAAAGTGATTTAGATAAAAGAGTCCCATGAGACATGGACAAGGTATGTTTATTCCTTAACAATGATAGGTAAGTCAATCACAAATAACCTCCAAGGGATTAAAGTGGCGACCTTCACAGCAGCAGAAACATACCAGCATGACCACAAGTTTTCACAGACCTTTACCTTTGTTCCTATCTCAAAATTTTAAGAGGGTACATGTGATCGTTATGGCATTCTGAGAGCTACCGTCATGTTGTACTAACATATTTGGTAGCCCTATCAGATTGAATGAACATTAGGAGAACAAAAATATAGTTTCTCCTTTTTCTCACAAATCGCATCACCGCCACTTCAAGAAACATAAGATATTAGAAGTGAATATTCCTTTCAATGTTAATGAGTTTCAGATCCTACTATTAATTCTGAGACATTTACACCAATCAAATACTTCCTCTATTCAAAATTGAATGTTCACTCTTGACTTCATACAAAAATTAAAGAAAATATTTGACCATAAGTAAGTTACCATATAATCCTTACTATTGATTCAGTTAGTGATAGGATCACATGTGTCAATGGGAAATGATCTTTTAAATTAACAAAGTTATTAGTGGAATTTGATATATAAAATATGTTTATTTTAGAAAAGTGAACATTTAATTCTATACATTCCAAAAAACAAAATGTAGTCATCCATTTTGGACAGAGGGCGCAATAGTTATAGAATAACTTGACAATTATCCTTACCAATTACTTAATTTCTTATCATCCACACAGTGTACCCAGCCCATAGCCATCCAGCATAGCATAAAGATAACTAGAGGGAAAAAATGTAAGTAATGAATCTAGTCAACAGATATTTGAACATTGCAGTTCAGGAAGCTGACATGTCACGGCTATTTTCCTTTGGAAATACAAACATAATATGCTCAAGGCTCCATAAGACACATTCTGATAAAAGAAGAATCTTCAAAATGAAGACCCCCACTGCTTTATCTGTGTTCTGAGTTTACCTCGCAGCCAGACATCTTTTTGCTTCTATAGGAAATATTAATGACAGTGAAAAACATTGCCCAACAAAAACAAAGATCACCTAATACGTATCAAGGGCAAAACATATCACAACAGGCAGAGAAAGAGAATTGGCAAACAAAATAATTTACATATGTTTCAACATTATTCTCTTAAATCCATTTCCATGTTTATGTGATATTCTACTTTATTATATAATCAAATTGTGAGCATCCTTACTTTTAATCAACATACTGATATATCTCAACTATTCAATACATAGGAGTATCTAACACTGTATAATTTCAATGTCCATTCAAAGAGCATCTAAGACATGCCTACAAAATAAACTTCCGATTTTCATACTTGACATGGTCTAATGAGTGTGGGCACCAGCAAAAGAGTGTCAGACATGTTATTGTTGATGTGTTGGACATGGACACAAAGTACTCTTCAAAGTCTAACAGCTTCACAGAGTTTTCCTATCTGGAGTGCTTTCAAAATGAATATCTTTGTGAATATCTCTCTTTTATGTCTCAAGATTCTAATCAGCATTGCTTCATAAGAAAAGTTATGAAGTTCAAAAAATTTCCATAACACCTTAACCCCTACACAACGTTATACACAAATTGGTTTAGAACTACTTCACAGCCCAAATTTTTAACATTCACTTGAATCATTGGCAAGTACCAATTCCCTAGTCAGTACAAACTCTCTTAGAATGATTATCTATCAAAACAAATGGAAAGATGCCATGACTCCTTCAACTTTCCACCCTTTCCTCCCAAAACACACATCAATCCTTCAACCCAGGTTTTTCCATAATGGTTATTTTAAATCATCAATAATTCCCAAGAAATGGAAAATGCAACAAAAAATCATTAATTACCATGTCAGTCCACTACAACGATTTTTAAGAGCAGAACATTATCAGTCCCATGACTAACAAGTTATATCAAATTTGAGAGACTCCGCGAATAAGTACTATATATTACAGCAATAAGCTCTTTCCTTTCCCATCATTCTTATGATTGAATTGTAAATAACCTAGGTTGACCCTTTGACATGCTTACAATATTTAAGGGCAGGATGGGAAACATAAATCTAAGCTTGAATTGTTAAGAACAATGTTACAAATGTAAAATACTACCGAAAAGGAAAGTAACTCATAACTCGCATCTCTAGCTGGATATAGAATGCTTACCTGGTGATATCCCGGAGTCAAGCTGTAGATAACCTGAAACACTGTGGGGCAACCTTCCATAGGTGACATGGGTATGAGATCAATCCATCTGCAGGGTAAAATCCAGAATCAGAATCACAAACTTACCGAAAAAATTACAGCCAATGCAAAACCCCAGTGCATCAGGCTAATGCAAAACTAGATTCAAATAAAACATCCAACATCCCAATTCCCTCACCTGGTGAAAGAGCCACTCAGATAGACCCTCCTTCCGCCATAAGCCCACACAAATCCAGTTGGTAACAACACAGTCCCTCCACCAGTACTATTACTTCGCCCGCTATCTCCACCCGACCCAAACATCTCCCTCAATAACTTAATTATCACTACTGATTATTCTAATCTTGCAAGAAGCAACTATAACTGACGGAACCTTTGCCACACTCCCCTTTACAAGTTACCAGTACACTTTCTCAGGTAAAAATCCAAACAAAATGCAGAAAAGAAAAAAAGAGCTTCACTTTCGGGATCCTCCACGAAGCAGCAGAGGACCCCCACCTATAGCTCAAACATGCAAGTCCAAAGCCTGCCGCCACCACCAAAAACAACACCAAAATAAACCCTAATATAATCCCCAATCAAAGCCCTTTATCGCCAAAATTCAATGTCATGCAATCAACAAAATTATGTCCTTCCACAATCCAAAAAGATCAACCTCCACCTTCCGCAACTGCTCAAAACCCCTTAAATACTATTCAATTCCGGAAAGGGAAAACAAAACAAACATCTCAAACAAAAACGAATTGCAAGCTCTGATCTGAATGGAACACGGAGATTTTGGATCCAATAGAATTCAAGAAAGCCCTAAACAGTCAAACATGAAATTTCAGAATCCAAATTGAAATTTGGGAAAATAAAAGACCCATATCACATTATATACAAACTAGAGAAGGGCAGAGGTTAATTGAAGGTGGGTTTGCAGAGTGTCGACATTAATGGATCTTTTGAAGCTCATAAATTTGAGAGAGCAGAAAAGAATCTTCAATGATAATGAAGTTTATACTATTTAGAAATGCATAAGAAAAAAATGAAAATGAAAAAGAAAAATTAATTTAAAAATAAAGTGAAATTTTTAGGATGAAACGATTACGCTTGTCTACGTGTATCGGAACGCCTTTGTTCTTTCTCTCTTCTTTCTTTTCTTTTATTAAATGGAAAATTCAAGAAGCCATTCTTTATTCTTTTTCTCTTTTTTTTTTGCAGACTTTGCTTTGTATTTGTATACACGATCATAAAATTTTATGAAGAAGTTGTAGTTATGTGGTGCATGCAATGGAATGATTTCTTTTCTTGTTACATTTTGTGACAGTAGTTGATTGTTTTATATTGTTCAAATATATATATATATATATATATATATTTAATGACAGGATATAAAATATTTAAGATGTAATTTCCATAGCTTTTACCCAAACTAGGGTAGAACTTATAAAAAAACTGTTTAGAGGGTGAAAATTTGAAAATTGGTCCAAAATAAGAAGAAACAAATTTGGAAAATGGATTACAGATTTATTGTAACCATTTATTCTTGATGATATGGAAGGTAAATTGTGTTTGGGAAAAGAATTTTGAATTTCCCAAACTTATAATCTTTTGATTGCATTTGGAAAATGCAATATCAATTTTCCAAACGTGAGTCTTTACATGAACTGAAAATTGCATTTGGAAAATATGCATTACAATAAATTTGTAACTATTCATTTGGTCCAATTTTAATTACCATAAGATTTAAAATTGTATAAGCTCGTACTAAATTTTAATAGTATGAGATTTAATTATTAATGTGTAATTTTGAAATTTTATAAAATTTTCAATTCAATACGTGACGTAATTCGAATGAATCATAAGTTAAATAAAAAATGGTAGTTAAAGCTTTAAAATAAACTTATACTAACAAATAACATAAAATGAAAATATGTCAAAAACAATTCAATTCAAGTGAAATGAAATAAGTGCAACCATATCTTATAGATGATTTTTCATTTTCACTTATTTGGTCCATGTGAAGTCATTTGGGAAATGGGTATTGTGTACTCAAACGCAATCCAAATATTACAAGTTGGAAAACACAAAATGCATTTCTCAAAAGCAATTTCTCCTCAACGTCATAGAAAATAAATGATTACAACTCATTTTTGAAATTCGTTTCTTCTTATTTTGGGTCATTTTTCAAATTTTTACCCTCAAACGGATTTTGTTTACCAATTCTACCATAGTTTGGGTAAAAGCTCAAGTAAAATGAGATGTTTGCAATTTATTTCATTTTCACTTGAATTGAATTGTTTTTTACATTTTTCATTTTTATGTTATTTGTTATATGTTTATTTCAATGCTTTAATTACCATTTTATTTTTACTTAATGATTCATTTGTATTACGCCACATATTGAATTGGAAATTATGTAAAATTTCAAAATTACACATTAATAATTAAATTTTTCATACTATTAGAATTTAGTATGAGCTTATACAATTTTACATCTTAAAGTAATTGAAATTGGACCAAATAAATTGTTACAATTTTATTGTAATGCATATTTTCCAAATGCAATTTTCAGTCCAGGTGAAGTCAAGAATAAATTGTTACAAGTTTGGGAAATTAGTAACTCATTTCCCAAATTTGTTTCTTCATATTTTGGGCCATTTCTCAAATTTTTACCCCTAAACGAATTATCTTTATAAATTCTACCTTATTTTGGGTAAAAGCTCTAGAAAATTATTGAAGGGTAGCATGTCTTAACGAAAATGTCACTCTTATTTTTGTCAACTTTTTTTTTCACGCTACTCACGTTTTTTTCCCTCTTCTTGAATTCCCTTTTTTTTCTCTTGAAGATTGAGAATAAATGGACTTTCTAAAAGACCCATTACTAACCGATAACATAAGGGTGGCAATCATGTCATTTTTACTGGTATATTACAATTTATTGTGTTCGTGTCAACTTGTGTGTTAGCCCGTTTATAATACAGAGAAATCGTTAATTCAAATAAAACATAATTAATATGCAAAAATAATTCAAAATAATTTAAACACTCAAATATAATTTATACAATTAAACAAAAATAAATCTTAAGAGAATTCTAATCTTTTTTAAATTAAAATTTTCTTTTTAACAAAGGTAAACCAAGGTTGATAATTTTCCTAATAAACTTATAATTGTAATACTATCACATCTTTCACAAACTTTAAAAACCTAGCTATCAACTTTGACGAGCTAAATTTGAATGGTGATGCATATTTTTCTATGTGATTAGCATACATTGGTAATTGAATAGTCTCATTAATTTCACCTAATAAAATTACATCAATGATATTATCTTTTATACATTTCATCACCTTCATGCAAGTGTTGAACTCATTTGGCGTTCATTTGTTAGTCCTAATATGCATACATACCCATACCTTTTCCTCAAAATTCTAAAACCACTCAATGATCTTTCTCGAATATGACAAAGGACTAGAGCCATCATTGAATACCACAATATTAATTCCTTCCATCAATTTCTTCTTCCCTCGTTCATAAAAGTAAATCTGTTGGTGATTGTCAACAATCTCAAAAAGAAAATCAAAGGCGTTCATATTCACATACTTCTATTTCAAAAAACCTTTATGTGTACGAGGAACAAAAGGGTCATTCCAACCCTAAAAAATCAAACCATTTGTCTCATGTGAATGCTTTGGGATAAACTCTTTCAAGATTTTGTTAGTTGTAGAAGGCAACCAAAAGTCATTCTCCCTCACCCTTAATGGTTCAAGCTCATATCTGTAGTAGGGGATTCTATTTTGGTATATATGTCGGTGCTTGTAGTTCATTCTTTCTCAAGCATTTCCCCACATTCACATAAGGGTCGCTCTATTATAAAGATCGAAATGCCATCATATCAAATAATAAGTATCGCATTTCTTGTTTTTGTGAATCTGGCAAGGTATCAATTATCATTTCCCCATCAAGTAAGGTGAAATTGTAGGTCTTTTCCACTAATCCTTCATTAGTATTCCTGCAATGTAAAATGTCTATCTATCAAGTAATACCTATCCATGGTAATCAACATAATATATATCGTATTCCATCAGTTTTCCACATAGCTTTCAATAACTTCACATTCTCATTGTTAAGAGAAGCAGGATACGACCTAAAAAATTGTGAATGCCTCTTTCCCACTCCATGTAACTTCAACAATTGATAGCATAACTATCATATTTTTTTCTTTATGATCAGGTGAAATACCATATCCTAAAACGTTATCGTTTAATATTACTACTTTTGTTTCATGATTGACTGCCAAGAGAAAGAGTTATAGAAATACCATCATGATTTGGCACATCACCAAATCAAATTCAGTGGATTTTTTACATTCCGAAGTTGAAGGGCAAACAACTATATCAAGTTTATTTTCATGATGAAATAAGTACAAGGCATCAATATAGTCAAGCTTGTATATTCTTGGAAGGAGTGCATTAGCAAATATTTTTATCGTTTCAGACACAGATATATGTTGGGCACGCATCAAATAGTGAATGATCATGTACTTGGTTCAATTATACCTATGCAAACAGTGCACTAAAATATACTTTTTAGAGTGTCTTTGTCGATATACAAATTGTGACACCTCATAAACAAATCTATTAACAAACTCGTTGTCAGGTACAAAATTTTGTTCCTTGCAAGAAATTTTAACATGTTTTATACCATCTTTATTCAAATAACTCAAATGAATAATATCGACTTGTATTTGTCAGATCAAACCAAGATTTCTCTATGAAGCAACTAATGAGTATATTTTACCATGTACAATACAATCATTAAAAGATTCACCAAAAGGTACTTTTGAAGGTGTTATAATTCCCCTAATTTCTTGATTATTAGGTGGGCAGTCCAATCACCATATAAAAAGAAAATCAAAGCTTGAAATGAAAAAAAAAAAAATTAGCAAGTAAGCATACAATCCCAGACAATCACGAGTTCAAGTCATAAACCTTAGAAAGACAAAGAGTAACACTAGAGAACTTTAGTGGGATAAAGTAAATGATAGAAAATCACCCAAAGATTTGATTTATTTGAATCTAAATCTACTAATCAGAATTGAGTGTTATGTGAACACAAATTAAATTTATAGAAAATTCACATACTTGTACACATTCTTGTGTGTAATTTTGAGTTTGGAAATGGAAAACGAGATACCTTAAATAGGGATGGGGATGGTGGCGGTGGGAGAGAGTGAGTAAAACAAAGATAGAGGGCATGACAGCTTTCCCAAGCGGGGAATGAAGGCAAAAAAAATGTATATAATTTTTTAAAATTTAAATTCATTTCTAATAAAATGTATAAAATTTAACAAATAATATTTTAATTTATTGAAATTAATATGTACCTATCAAAAAGTCAAGTCATAAAAAGTCGATATCTGAATGTTACAAGGAGACTTAAGTACTTTACTCAACTTCCTATCTCTTATCCGAAATTTGCCTCCTTTACTTATATGATCCAATGACTTTCTAGATAGTTTTGAGGAATGAAGTCATTCTTTATTAGGTAAATTAGTTTCTAGCATGGACATTTCTATCAAAAATATTTATCTAGCCATGGAGAAATCATGGCTTTGTTCAAGATTCACTTTCACAAAAGTCAGATCAAATGCTTATCAATTTTTTTCACCTCTCATAAAGATCGTGACCACGTCATCAATAATGGACCATGGTGTTTTGATGATATATTGCTTAATATTATCCACTGGGATTGTAATGCTCTTTATTTTGATGAACCTTTTCAATCTAGTTGCTTTTGGATTCTTGTTCATGGAATCCTTAGAGAATGCATGTCTGAAAATGTGGGAAAAATTTTGTGTTTTTTTATGGAATACTTTGAAGTGCAACTTAGAGAATTCATTGACAAGAAAGAACATTATTTTTGTCTTAAAGTAGTTATCAATGTCAGTATCGCTTTTTTGCGAGGTATAAACTTAAAGTTGTTTTTTTTTTATAGATTGTGGATGCTATTCAGTATGAAAGACTCCTCAACTTGTGTTTTTCTTGTGGCCATGTTTCACACACACTGAAGTTCTGTCCCACGATAAATGGTGAAGTTACTCAAACTTAATCCAATTCATTTCACTTTGGATCTCTTCTCCATGCTTCAAGAATGAAAGGTTTCATTTTGTCCTCACTGAAATTATTAGATTTTGTGGAAGTTGAGTCACACATTTCTCAACTTCACACTGTACCCCAACTTCTCGGTGCACCTCTTGAGTTGGAGAATAACGGTGTGTTCGACTGTTGCGTTTTCAACTAAACCCAACTTCCATCTTCTGACTATTGTTGAGCAGAACCCACTAATCGCAGTCTCAACAGTGGCTTCGAAGATAGTTCCAGCCTTATTGGTCATTTCTTCTTCAAACAAAACCTTTGGACTCTCTGCCATGTGACTCATCACACTCTTTTTTACCTTTATTTTTACTTTCAACCACAAGTTGTCCCTTACTACTATAAGGGTGACAATTTAAGCCTGGCTCGATAGGTTGGCTCACATGGCTCGATTTTTAGATCAAGCTAGGCTTCATAATAATAGGTTAGTAAAAATTCGGACTAGATCAGCCCACGTGCCAAATGGAAAAAAAATGGCATTTTAGGCCAAAACATCGTTTTGACATTTTCGGGTGAGGCTAACCCATGTATAAATCTGGGCTAGGCTGTAGGATTTTAGGCCCGTAAAAATTCGGGTTGGCCCGACCCGACCTAGATCTCTATTTTGGCCTGGTCAGGTTGGGTAACCTGTTTTGTCATCCCTACCTACGTCTACAAATAAAATTATTAGCACTACAAAAATACATCACCTTCTTGTTCCTAACTAAACCCATTACTATCTCTACAAATTGCCCTTCCACTACTTCCATTACTTCAATCCAAACCAAAACACATGTCAACACTTCTAAAAATACCATCATTTTTTGTCTCTTATTGCATGAAAACAATCTTACCACTACTTCACATATTTTATCCCAGCACGAGATGTGGAAGGCCTCGGAAAAAAACATCATCCCTTATAATTGACATTTTTTTAAAGTCTAGCCTTTTAAATACTGATATTGCTTCAACTTTTGTTGCCATACATGCTTCTATTGGGAAACAGATGGATAATCACCATCTTGCTAATAATATTGTTAAAAAGGCTAAGATTAGTTTTACTATTGATGATTGCAATACGGTGGAACTTCATTTGGAGTTAAGAATCTTGTGATTCTTAAAGAGGTTCAAAAATGTTGAGAGGTTAGTACAACATTTGGTATTAATTTTGCTAATGACAAGTTAGGCTTTCATAGAGATTGAAGAAGAGACACGTGTGAAGTGAATGGTTGAAGAACTCACTTGTCAAAGTTGTTATTAGTTTGCAGTTATTTTCTACTTTTGATATGCTACTATTTTTTAAAATGTATAGTTTTGGTTTCTTGATTGGTTGTTCCAATCTTGCTTGCTCTTGGAGATTTGTTGTTCCAGTCTTGCTTTCTTTAGGCAGCCAACTTTTAATTATTAATACATCATCCTTGCCTTTTTAAAAAAATGTATTTACGAATTATAAAGTTTCCTTCTAGAGATAAAATCTTGCAATAAATGATACTATATTTACGAAATCTTTGAATTCTTTGCAATAATTCAAATCATTTTTAATTTAAACTTTCCTAAAAAAAAAATTAAATTTTACTCTTTTTCTAATCCCCCATTCTAATCCATCAAGTAATTAAATTTAATTTGAATTTATAACATTTAAACTCCTATTTTTTTGTTCATATGTACAACATTTTAAAATTCATAATCTAGAAAAAAATCATATTCAAGTTATCTTTGAATTTTAACTTTACTTTTTCTAATTATCCATTCCAAGTAAGCAAGTAATTAAATCATATCTTATATCTCATATCTCAAATAAATTTTAATTTTAATTTAAAACATTTGAATTGCTAGTTTTTTCAATCTATAAAAAAATTTAAATTCATAAACATTATTGTTTTTATTTCTTAAATTAATAAATTCCTACTTTTTGTGCATTTATATCTATAAAAATACAATAGACTTGGAAGAAATGATAATAACTTCATTGATGCTCTTATTGTTGCACCCTACTCATTATGATGCCTATCCATTTTCCCTTTTAGAATCTTTCAAAGTCCCTCGCTTTGCCAATTCAAATGGCTTTTATTATTTCATTTCATCTCTATAAATTTTACTCTTATTTTTTTACATTATTCATTTCTCACAATGGTAATTGATTAGTTCTCAAATGTGGGTACATGCACATTTTTGCTATTCCTTGAAGTAAACAATTTGGGATTTGAACTTCATATTTTTTTTCTCCTTTTATGCCCGAGGGTTGCAGGGAAAGACTCAGCCTTTGTATGATTTATCAATAGGTTTATTTATGATATTGAGGAATTTAGATAGAGTTGTTTGATATGAGTTTACTAGATTTTCTTTTTCAATCTACTTTATTTGAACTTTGCATCTAGATTTTGTCTTTATTGTATTCTCTCCGTTTTAAGTATTTGGTCTATGATTTTATTAATTTTATAAATTAGCATATGGATGTTAATACGTATTTTGGTTCAATTTAAATTTTGGTTTTAAACTCATGCAATTATATAAACATTCATATTAATAAGCTGGGTTTTATCAAAAATTTAGGAGATTTGTAAAATTGAAAAATATCATATAACAATACTCTATAAAAGGAATGATTTGTAAGTCTATTATCTATTAAAAACATTCAACATCTTTTATATTTTATCAAGGAATTTTCATTCTCAATTTCAAAAGATGGACGGTCACAACCCTTCTAAGCTCTTGGTTCCGCCATCTAGGGGTGTAAAAAAGCAAAGTTGAGCTCCAAATTAGTCATGCTTGAGCTCGAAAATTGAAGGCTTAAGCTAGAATTCAATCTTGAGTTATTTTTAAAAATATCTATAATTGAAAATTTGAAAAAATTAAGAAAAAGTAATATAATATAGGTGGTTCAACAAGCCAACTCGAGCTTAGATCAACTTCAAGTATTCAAGCTTGAGTTATTTGTAATTTAAAATTTGAAAAAATAAGAAAAGTTTTTAAAAATTATATATGTTGGTGTCTCGAGAGCGGCTTGACAAGTCATGGGTCAATTATTATTATTTTTTTGCTTGAGTTGAATACAAATACTTAACGAGTTAGCTCAAAGTTAAATCGATCTAGAGGAATATTATGATAAGAAAAACTTTTTCAACATATCTGAATCCCGATAGAAGTTTTTGGGATGTGAGAAATATGGGGCGAGTTCTTAACATCTTTGTTATTAGAAATGAAGACAAAAAAATAGTAGAAAAGATTAACAAGAACTAACTATTATTTTTCATACTCTACAAATCTTATACTGAAATTTAAATATGTCCATGAAGTTCTTCTTGCAAAAAAATGTATAAGTCTCAAGTTGGGGCTAATTAGAAGATTATGGGTTATTATAATAGGAAATTTACAAGGTTACGAGTTTAATTGAGAGTTATTATAGTTACTTGCTAGTTATGTAACCTTTGTCATTGGATGCAATCTAACATTTTGAACAAAAATATCAAAATGATTAATAAAATTAAAAATAGAGTATCACTTGATTTGAAATTAAAATAAAATATAAAATGATTACGAAATTAGATTTACGATATCAAAATGATCAAGAATATCCAATTAACTAATTTTTTCAAGAGTTATTATGAGTTTTTAAAAATATTCTTAAAAAATTAAGTCATGTGATCTTTTTTATTGAATTCATTAATGTTATCGAAAGTAGTAAAATGACTAATAATAAAGTTGTAAATATCACTATCCAACATAACATGAAATAATAAAATAACTAATAAAGTTGAGGGTAACACATAGCAGCTGAATATGTTAAAAAAAGAAGATAAATACCAAATTCACAAAAAATTGAAAGATGAGATACTAAATTGACCAATTTTCCATCTTTGCCTTAAAATTTTCTCACTTTTGGCCGTCACTTGCACTCAGCGTTTGCGTGAGGAGAAGCGCATCGAGGAAGAGAATGGCGGACTTCACGACATCCACACACCGGGCCAAGTGGATATTTACTCCTCAAGATCTTGTAATTTATTCATGTTTCTTTAGTTTTCTTTTTTCTTAGTGCTAATGGTTTTGGGCAAAATTTGGTTTAGTTTTAGTTTTTATTTAAGAATCAAACTGAAAAATGTCTCTAGTTGATGCAAAGATTTAATCTTTTATTTTCCTGTTGTAAAACCTGGTGAAGAATGAGAAGTTTTGAATTGGGTTTCGGTTGTTAATGTTGTTAAATAGTGTGTTTTTTTATGATTGTGTACAGAAGGAAAAATACAAAGCTGCTAATCAAAGAGCGAGGCATGCACTGGAGAAGGTATTGTGGTCCTTTAAACTAATTAGGTTCCTTTTTTCTTTTTTTTTGGGGGGGGGGGAGGGGGTTTACTTTTCTTTGTTGTTAGGCAATTGGTGATCCTTGGATAGATTGAGGACCCATGGGAAAGTAAGGGCATGCTTAGGAGAAGTTGGTGGTGTGATCAGATGATATATTTGGGAACTTTCTTGGGTTGATGACATTGGAACCGTACATTTTTGGCTAATTACTTTTGTGGATTGCTAAAAAGTCATTTTAGCCGCTAGATTTTTTATTTGTTCTTTGTTGCTGAATCGGGTATAAATTGTTTACTGGAAGGGACATCTGTTTTGTTACAGTTGTGCATAGTTACTTTGTGAATACTTCTCTCATTCCTCCCTTTCTTTAGTTAGTCATCTTCATTTCTGTTTCTAAATCATGTTGTTGATTATGTCAAGCTTGGATATTGGTTGAATGAAATTATTTCCTTGAGGGACTTTCTGGGTTATATTTGGTATCAAATAATTTTCGAGTTACAATGTTGGTTTTGGGACAGAATTCTTTAGCTAGAATTACTCTGTGTGCGTGTTATCCAGGGGCTGCATTCTATTGATGCATCACATTACATCTCTATCGATTAATTATGGCCAATTTAGATAGTCCTGTCATTGATCCATCAGTTTTACATGATCCAGAGTTTGTTATGCTGATGATCTGCTAATTTTAGAATATTTCATTTATCATCATCTATATTTCATAAATTTTACAATGGCTGACTAACAGATTATATTCTGATGGCATTTTATGTTGTGAAGTAATTTACCTAGTGTAGCCTGAATTTTGTTGGGCATGCCTACTGGTCGATCAATAAAACAAGGCATGTGTATAAGGTATTACATCTTAATGAAGATCCCTTCCCTCGTTCTGTCAAGAAAATTACGCTACTTAATGAAATTTGAATGCACAAAATCATTACTTAGTCTGTCATTTCAAGTATTGGATGCGCATAAAGCTATTAAATCTCAGTGAAGAACCCCTTTCCTTGTTCTGCCAAGAAAATTTAGTTATGTTACTTGATGAAGTTTGAATTCACAAATCTTATATTGACATCTGTGTCAAGTATCTGCATGATCAACTTTCAAGAAGTTCCTTATGTAAGTATGTCTAGATAAAGGTAAATTTAACAAACTGCTGAGTACATATTTGTGTTGAGTTAGGCAGCCTAAAATGGCTAAAATGTCGAGTTAGGCAGCCTAAAATGGCTGCTAAGTGTGCTATTTCTTCCATATTTGTGTGATTGTGTAAGTTTATATATAAGCACTTCTTGTAACCTAAATGATCAAATTATTGAATACATTCAGCATGGTATCAGAGCTACCTTCTTGTGGCTTGAACCTTTCTGAAAGTATCATCTGAATCTTTTTCTTTCTACTTGGTTTTCAAGCTTCAGTTCCCTTAACAAAGTTTCAGTCCTTAGAAACTGAACTTTATCCAACATTGTATCAAATCTTCAAACAAAATTCCAACTACTACTACTCACAGTCAGGTGAGCCTCCTCATTTCCGGTCATTCCCAATTCCCCAGAATTTCATTTTCAGCAGAACCTCCACGTGCCGCCTTGCCAATGCCAGAATACTGTGCTGCTGCTTCCGATCACTTCGCTTGCTTCTCTTAGACCCTCTCCAGGTGTTATCTCTCGCATACACTCTTGATTTTCAAAATGGGTTGAATTTGTTCGGTGAAAAACTCTAGGTTTTGTCTAGCTGTTATCTAAATTTGGTTCTGCCTTCTACTCAAATTGGAAATTTGTTTGGTTTTTCAAATTAGAAGTTAGTATATTGAAGTTGAAAGGTGGTTAATTGGTTTTCATCTGTGCTTGTTCAACTTACAACAACCTCCGAAGTTGCTTTAGTTTTCATAAACTAAATTCCAGGAATCAAAATAAAAACAAGAAGCAACAATTCAGCTAAGATGAAAAGCTACAATAGTTTGTTTTCTGACCTGAATTTATAATGCAAATATAAGATCACTATCTAGTAAATCACCATTGCTGATATCAAGCTTAAGCATTTCCCCTTGTGAAGTTCATCATTCTTCATCAGTTCAGAAACTTCAGCAGCTTAATCCATATACTAAAGTTGGAAGTTGTTCTGTTCTGAAATTAAATATACTATCTCTGTTTTTTTGTTACGTTTGAGTGTTTCACCATGGCTGATGAAGAAGTCTTGAAATACGGGATGAATGTAGCCACAAGAGGAATCCGTGGCACATTTCGATTGTGTGATAATTGGACAATTCATAGCAAGTCAATAGTGGCTAGCGTGGTGCAAGAAAGTTCAAACGCCTCTACTACACACACTATCTTAAGTGCAGACACTAAAAGATTTGAAAATAGTGACTCATTCTCTTAAGTGCTTTGTTGAAACAACTCGTACTTTACTTATTCATCAAAATGTTCCTAAAAGATTTTGGGAAGGTGCTATATTTCACTCTTGCTATCTCATAAATCAAATGCACTCTTCTGTCTTATAGGGGAAAAATTCTCTTAGTGTCCTACGTTCACAAGAACCTCTTCATAAGCTTTCACTGCGGATCTTTGGATGTACCTGTTTTGTTCATGACACTACACCTGGACAAGATAAAATGTGTCTTCATTGGATATTTTTGTCTGCAAAAGGGTTTTTAAGTGTTATTGTCCTCGAACTCATCGTTTCTACACCCATCTTCTGTTTTATTCATGACCCTACACCTGGACAAGATAAACTAGATCCTAAGACAATAAAATGTGTCTTCATTGGATATTATTGTCTTCAAAAGGGCTTTTAAGTGTTATTGTCCTCGAACTCATTGTTTCTACACCCATCTTTTCCACTCCTATTGATGAGTCCGATTGCACTAAGGAACCTACTAAGACTGCAACACTATTTTCTAGTCCTACCTGAGCCATCACCTCATATGGTGCCTGAAAGAGCAATCTCTTCACCTCTTACTGAGTTTGTGCCAACAATTCAAGAGGAAAGACTATGTTACCATTCTCATGCACATATCAACGTTGCAATCGTTTGTTACATAGTTCACAAGAAAATGAATGTTCCGTTGATTCATATCCTATTCAATCGGCTCCTTTTGATTCGATTCAAGATTTACCTATTGCCAGCCGAATAGGTATTAGGTTCACTTGAGTGAACCTATGTTTGGCAGCCTAACATTGCTGCTAAGTGTGTTATTTTTTTGAGTGAACCTATGTTTGGCAGCCTAATATAGCTGCTAAGTGTGTTATTTCTTTCACATTTATGTGATTGTGTAAACATATATAGGCACTTCTCGTAACATAAATTATCTAAGTTATTGAATATATTCAACACAACCATTTTAAACCCCACGAGTACTTATTCAGTGGGAATCTGGTGTAAATAACTTATTCAAACCTAATTTGCAATGAAGACCTACAATTTCATTTGCAGCCCCATATTTCTGTGGTTGAAATGATGTTGTGCTTTGTGTTGCTGAAATTATATTAGCAATCAACAGGGACGGTAAACTTTTACAAAACATAAGAGCATTTTTTTTAAAAGCTGTCATACCTTTCCCCGTTTTTGTGCACTTATTTTGGGGAGATAAATGGGGGCATGAAGACTGAGAGGAACTCTATAGCTCTTTTCTTTCATGCTAAGATGATTCTGTCTAGAAGACCTCATATACTGATTTAATTTTCATCCATCTGTTAATGCTATAGGGAAAACTCTTGCATCAACTGTTGGCCAGTTGGACAAATGTATCTTACAAGTTATCCAAATAGTGTCTTTTATTTTGCAGTATGGATCAACAAGAGTTGAAGTGAACATAGATGGGTCATTTTCTTATGCTGAACATGCAAATGATTCAAAAGACAATGGTAAATTTCTTTTGAAAATCTTTTATAGTGTATATTTGACTCAAGCTCCTCTAGCATATATGTACATTACATTTTGACTAACATTTGTCCCTTCTTTTGGCTCTCCAATATTTGCTTCTGAATAAGCTGATAATCGTTCTCGTCAAAAGCCACTCAAAGTTGAAGAAGAACAAGTTTTGCGGGCTTTCTATGAATTCAAGATTCAGGATGTTTGTGATGCATTTAAATTCCCGCGTAAAATTCAGGTATGATTGTTCCTCTCTTGAATCAATCTAATTAAATGAGTCAAAGAGCACAGCTTTTGATTCAAAATGTTCCTTCTTAATATCTCAGTGCTTTGCAGGCTACTGCTCTCATATATTTCAAAAGGTTTTATCTGCAATGGTCTGTGATGGAGCATCATCCCAAGCACATCATGTAAGATATGCACAGGTTGAAAATGAACACATACAAAGACTTGGATGTACTTTTATTATAAGTAGCTATTTGTATATATGAAAATATTTTGATTCGTGAATGTGAAAGAGTTGGAGTGAAGCCACAACATTATCATTTGCACATGATTTTTCTGTTTCCTAGATTCAGACAACACGAAGATTCAAGGACTTATCATTTTCCATATAATGTTCTATAGGCATAATTAGCTACTTCTAACTAATGAATATTAGGATAATTTTAATGCCCTTTTTGTTTCTGAGGAAATGATTGTCTTTTTGCAGGTTGACGTGCATTTATGCTGCTTGCAAGGCAGAAGAAAACCATGTGTCAGCAGAGGAGCTTGGTAAAGGGATTGAACAAGATCATCAGGTCATCCTTAACAATGAAATGCTGGTTCTTCAGGCAAGGGCATTGATTAGGTTTTCTTTTATAGATCTTGTTTCTTCATTTTTGTCAAATGTCATGACAAAGGACCATCTTTCTTTGCAGAGTCTGGGGTTTGATCTTATTGTTTATGCACCATATCGTGCACTTGGTGGTTTTGTCAATGACGTTGAGGTCTCTTTTGAATCTGCTTATTACTTATTATACTTAAGGGGTCACCCTGGATGTCTTCTGGCATCAGGAGTGCCTTTTTTGTTTCCTAGTTTATTTGTTCATGTTCTTTACCGTTGTTCTACTAACAATTGTTTCATAATTCTCAAATGGTTATTCAGGAGTTCTGTGGTGCAACAGACCAACAACTTCAGATGCTGGAGGTCAGTATATGTCTAAACTCAGGAAATCTCTTACTAGAAGAAGCATTTGTTCTTGGATTTGTTGAGTATTTTGATGATGGCCTATCACTTTAATTGCACTACTGAATTTCTAAGGGATCTCATTTTACCTTTGGTGGGGAGATAGATACAGAAATTTCTACTGAAAACACGATGCATCAATGCTAGTCTTCTCATCTATAAACATAATTTACTACTACCAGAATTTATATTTAACCTTTTACCTAATCAGGGAGATGAAAAAAGAAACTCCTGTCATTGATTACTCAAATTGCTGAACTGGTGCTCTTATCTCTCTCTCTCACTCACACACACACATCTTTTGTTGTTTGATATGTTTTCTTCTGCTAGAGTATAATTTTTTACAAAGATTATAACCTTTTCTGTTATTTTGTGGTGTAGGGTAATGATATTGATAGGAAAGAGAAATCACCAAAGATAAATCTTGGAACAAATAGGAGTAAAATTCTATTTTTATTGAATATTAATAATGCTTGAATAAATCCTAAAACAGTGGCAGGCAGCTTGAATTTGAGTTCTACACAAAAAGATAGAAAAAGAATAAGGAAACCAGAATTAAACTAAATCCTAAACCATATAGGAAGCAAATAACTAAAGAAACTAGGAGAATCTAAAGTTACTAACAATAACTTCCAACAAGAATGTTGTAGTAACTTCCAAAAAGATGTCCAGAGAGAATAATGCAGTGGACTTCCAAAAAGAATGACCTTAGGCTGATTTCTATCTTCCTGCATCATTTCAATTATCTGACAAGCCTTCCCCTGCTAGATAACATGTTTAACTGTTTACTTAGTAGCCTTTTATGATCCTTGAATTGTGAATCATGCCTAACGTATCTATTTGGGATCTTGCCCTGTTGTCTACATGATAAAAAAATTCTGCTTGACAGTATCCTATTAACTTGTGATGCTTTTGTATCTTGTCTTAAACCACAGAATTTGCTTGAGTTGGCAAAGGCAGAAGTGGATAAAGTTATGCGTACAGATGCCCCTCTTCTATTCCCCCCTGGGCAGGTACTTTTGTCAATCCAACAAATTGCTAAAGTAATTTCCCGTATATTCTTGTGTCTTTTAATTGTATATAGTAAGTTTTACTCTTGCTGTTTTTTGAAGTTGAAAGTCTGGAATAGAATTTTAGCAGAGGCAGATTTAAACTTAGAGAAAGTAAGAGACAGATGAATTCATGAAATGATGCTCTTGAGGAGTAATTCCTAAATATTCTTTTGGCATTTTATATCTGTTTATCTTGAAAAGTAGTATATTATATTAGAATATGATATTTTTACATAAATTCTACTGAGGTTTAACCTGAAAATCATGATACTTGTTCATTGGGCCTTCGACAGTCAATAAATTTCTCATTTCTCTATATTTTATTGAAACAGTCTGGTTTCTTTGTTGGGGTATCATTCAAGCTTATCCTAGTTGTCTAAAGTTCATAAGCCTAATTGTTACTTCCACAACTACGTTATCTTGACAAAGTCCTAAAGTGCAAAATTGAATACAATGCCTGGGAACTAGGTATATTGTACTATAATCTTTTCTTTTTCTAAGCAGGTATATTGGAAAGGGATTTTAGTTAGTTTATATGAGCTTTTAAAGCCTGGGAATGATATTATTTTTAGTTTCATTTTAAGATTAAGTTGCTGTCTATATGATGACAGAACTGCACTAAAAATTAAGTAGTGCTGACAAATCAGCAGAAGCAAAGATATATGCCAAACAACAATCGGATCACTATTAAATGTAGATATAAAGGCACTTTCAATCATGAGAGGAATACAAAATAAGTTTACTGCTTGCATTAACATATCTGGGAATCCTTCTGAAATATGATGTGCTGGAAGGGAACTAAAGCTACTAATTAAGGCCTAGAAGGACCAAGGTGCTCTTACTTGAGCCCAATTGGATGAAAAGATTGCCATAGAATTAAGCGTGTAGGAAATCCATGAATATCCCAGTTTTTCCTCCTTGAAGAGGCTTTTAACACATAAAAGTAGAAACTATTCAGAACAAGTTCATCTGTCAAAACTTGAGAAGAACCTATCAATTTACTTCTTTGATTGCAAATTCTTGAGTTGGCTAGTTCAGAATCTCAAATGTAACCAAAACTTGGCTTATCATGACTCATACGTGTTAAGTAGCTGCTAAATTACTGCCTTGTCGAAACCTGTTACAAAACAGGATGCCCTATATTTAAAGTCTCATGATGCCCCAAGGAAAAGGGTGTGCTGATGTTGGGTTGTCCAGCTTACTGGCGAGACACATCTAAAGTGTTTAATGGGCAAACTACTCTCCTGTGCAACAACTTATGCTTTGAGATAGGCCATGATTTAGTGGTATCGAAGTTCTATGGATAGTGATTTGTGTAACTGGGCCTTCAAAGACCTCCATGCTATAATTCATTTGATTGGATGATAAATCACAGTTACTGTCATGATTGCCTTTATACAGGGACTATAATCAATATAATCAAAGGAAACACTTATAGTGTCTGTAATTTCTCTTTAGACCATTTTATTCTTTGAGCTGCCTTAGAAACTTAATGCGGAACTGGCCATAATTAGGTTAGAAAAAGTGAAGATGAAGATAATAGTGCGTTGGAGAACTTCAGCAACTAATGATAAATACTGTCTTGGATATGTTGAAGATGATGCACATATCTCACATCTTTAATTTTTCACTTGTGGAGCTAGAAGATTTGGTTTCTTGCTTAAGTACCTTAGTGTGTATGTGCGCCTATGTATATATGTGAGGATGATCCCAAGCTTTTGCTTTGTGATAAGCTTTTTTGCACTAGTGGAAGATTTTGATTCCTTTTTGTGCTTCCTGACCTGTTTCAACTTCACAGACTCACGCATATAAGTGTTTGGGTCTTGAAGTTATGAATATGTTATTGACCAAACACTATTTGCTCTTTCTGATCTGGTGCAGTTGGCACTGGCAGCTTTACGAAGATCTAAATCTGTGCATAGTGTTTTTGATTTTGACAGGTTTGAGATCATGAAAATGCGTGTACCATAATTTTGTCTCATTGCTCAACTATATTTCTTCTTTGAACTAACTCTTTATTGGATTTGATGCAGATATCTGAAAAGCATTTTGTCTCGCCAGAGTCTTGCTCATTCCATCTCAGAGCTCATCATTTCACTGAATGCTGTTGATTCTATGGTATGGTGCATTGTATGTCAACAGTGTAATGCATTTGAGGCCATCTCTTTACTTTGTGATAAAATGCCTTCTATTGTTCTAATGTGTCTGTATTTGTATATATAAATATATATATGTAAATATATATGCTCTTTGTACAGGTGAATAAACTTGAGACCCCTACTTTGAAAGATGTGAAGCACATTGACAGGAAACTAAAATCATGTTTGGATCCTGGTTTACATGACAAGTACTGTTCCATACCCTCAAATAATTTGAGATTGTGGTCTTGGATGTTTATGCTTGTTTGCTTTACATACAAAGCACATGAAATGAATATGCTCACTAGATGAGAGCACACATCTACTTACATGGACTCTTTTTTCTTTTCTTTTTCCTTGCTTCAGGAGCAAGAAGCGTAAACACAGATCTAAGGAGAGCTCAAGTGACATGCTTGACATGTCTTGAGCTTCAGAACTGTATCATGTAATTCTAGCATGTAGATTCTCACTTTGTCCAGATTGTGATTCCCAGTTTGGGCATTTTGTTCTTAACATGATGTCCAGACAAAGCGACCATTGGCCTACAATTATATAGGAAAATGATCTCCCAATATGTTCCATTAGATTAAACTACAACTTATCGCCCAAGGGGAGCCAGTTGGACTGCAGCTGAGGGTTTTGATCTCTTGTTCCATCTGGTGGTTCATCTGCTTTTATGTTAAATCTGTTGGTTAACCTAATCATCTCTTTGTGGTTCTAGGAACTTCTTTGCAAGGCACATCTCTGTTTAAACTTGAGAGAGCAGTCATATTATGCTCTGTCAAAAGAACCATACTTAGGCAGTTTTGTTCTCATTATGTCACAAGGATCAAAGTTGTTCCTGTCGAATTTTGTACCAAGTATTTGAAACTGAACTTAAATTGCAGATGGTTGACTTAGAATATCACTCATGTTTTTAAGAAAATTCTCCCATTTTGGCAGTTGTATATATGATTTAGTTTCTTTCTTTTACTGATGGTATGGGCCATCGTTTGTATAAAATATAATGCATGACTTCAGGGTGTGATTTACTTATAACCTCTAAGTCAGTCTTACATAATTCATTGAAGAAACACAATACATTTCCTGTGTGCATGTAGGCCTAGCCATTCAAGGGTTTGAAAACCTTACTATAATTCTTGTTCCTATTCTGATGTCTGAATGACAAGAGGAATGAAGAAATCTCACTGGGGAAGTCTTGAAGTTTGAGGATTATTATTCTTGATCCTTAGCACTTGCTGCTCTTAGAGCATGACTTCTGGAAAAGTATAAAGGAATGTTGATTTTACTGTCTGCTAAAGAATCCATTAGCTTGCAATGTTTGCAGTTTTGTCAAGGAAAAACAGTGGCATTAGCATGCTTATGCTTACATATTCATAGAACTGTTATTACTCCATGAGTACCAGTCATTTTTATTTTAGAATATTTAAAATAAATGTTCAATTGTCAAAAATTACTATACTTTTTAATGTAATTGTACATAATTAATCTCCTCACTTGCAAATAAATTTATACTGGTCTCTCTATACATGAGACTCACACAAAGACTTGCTATTACACATTATAAAGTAATCAGATTTATTGTGTTAAATTTCATTCATTGGAGCTTGTCACTACACGTTGTGTTTGACATTGACTACAACCAAACTCATATCTTTTTTATATTTCAAGTATTAAAAATTAATTTTCATCTATTTAAATATCCAATTTAATAT
The DNA here is from genome assembly GCA_019593545.1 of Apocynum venetum. NCBI lineage: Eukaryota > Viridiplantae > Streptophyta > Magnoliopsida > Gentianales > Apocynaceae > Apocynum > Apocynum venetum. The sequence goes on from SRSM01000149.1 coordinate 4,416,972, forward strand.
CTGATAAATAATTCCAATACTCAACTGATTTAAAAATGAAATTGAAATGATATTATCTTTGGTTTCTTTCGCGCAATACACGTTGTGGGACTAATCTAATAAATTTAGAGGAACATTAATTACAATGTTCTTGGAGAAAATGAACATCTCATTTTCATACGATATGCATCTATGTACATATTTAGAATTGAATCTTCCTATTTACTTTGCTCCTATGTCTGTTATCTGTTTTTAATTTTTAGCCCCTTCATTTGTCATATTTTGTTCTTCCCCCCCCCCTAACTTGCAGGGTTTCTTTATGCAGATTCATGTCTAAAAATTATAATAATGTATTTATGATCATATGTTTAAAAACTAATTTTTCATAAAAAAAAAAAGTTGAAAGAGGACATGGTCGGGGAAAAAATCTGATTGATTCTGCAATGGAATTGAGCTAGGAAATTATTGCTTTCCTAGAATCTGAGTTTTTTCCTTTTTTAATTTTTATAGTCTTAAGATCCTCAAAAGACTTTCAATATGCATAGGGTTCTCCAGTCCAGAGACGCTTTATTGATATTCACCCAAAGTCACATTTGTTTATGCAAATATTCTGATGGAAACCCTATAAAGTATTGGAAACCCTAGATATGTGTCAATTAGAGAAGCACTTTGCAAGCATTATTTTACATTTTTAACTGTACCTTTTTGAACAAGTAACTGTTCAATATGTACCTGCATGAGAACACTATATATATATATATATATATATATATATTTGCGATACTTAATTATCAATTATAAAGAGCACTTATGGTATATTAATATACCACAATAATTTTCTTATATTTATAACACATGGCGTTTGGTTCGTGAGTTTGCTGTAGTTTTTGTGCATATCATTTGTATCAGAATTAGTTTGCATACCAGAATTAGTAGTGATAATTATTTTTGTTAATGTACTTTCTTGAGAAAAATATTTTAAAATAATTATTTTACCAGGGAAATATAAGTTGTTTAGGCTCAATCCTTCTATTTATTAGAGAAAAAAAAAACCCTTAATTAGTTAAGGAATTGAATTCTCTTATACAAATCTTCAACTATTTCTTGATTTAAATAACTAAAAATTGTTTCAAACTATATATATAATGTGTGTCTGTCTGATACATGCAAGTCGCGAATAACTTTTCATCCTTTCGGATTATGCCTCTTGTCTTTTTACAATGTATTTTTATAGAGGAAGAGAAATGTCATGCATGGTATTGTCAAATTAAGTTGGTAAAGCCAATGAAACCTTCTCTTCAACAAAAAGAAAGGTGATAATGTTACTCATTGTCCCATCTTAATATTTTAGAATGGAGTCCCGTTACACTAGAAAATTTTAAGATTTAAGTGCTGATTTATATAGTTTTTTTTTTTTTCCCTTCAAGACATGAGAACTTACATTTTGGGTTAACTCTCAACTTGTGCACTATCTTATAAACCATAACCAAGTAAGTCCCCCTCAAAAAAAAAAAAAAAAAAAAAGTCATCTTAGGTTTAAACCCCGATCAAAAGAATAGTCTTTTGCCAATGAGGCCAACTACTCAAGGGAGACACTGGTTTGTACATTTTAGATATTAAAACATTTGGTACCTTATATGATCTTTATTTAATGTCATAATAGTTTTTTTTTTTAAAAATCTTAATGTTCTAAAATGGCCTCATGTTACACTAGAAGCTTTTAAGATGTAAGTGTTGATTTGTATAGTTTTGTTGTTTTTATTTTTTTTTTTTTAATAACGTGGGAACTTGAAGCCTCTGCCTTAGGGTTTGTATCGAGCAAACACCAAAATCTTGCAAACCACAAAGCAAGTAAGTCATCTTAAGTTTAAACCCTGGCCAAGAGAAAGACACTGGTTTGTATATTTTAGATATTGAAACATTTGGTACACTAAAATGATCCTTATTTAATGTCGTAATTTTTATATTATTATTATTTTTTAAAAAAGAGCACGTAATAACTTTTTACTAAAGGAGGTAAAGAATGGTAAGAAAGTGGGACATTAATCCTCTATGTACGAATGAAATTAATGATCATTTCCCTCAAAATTACTTTTCAACAATCCAAAGTTTGGAATAAAAAGTTAGTGTGTAACAATAATTTGTTTTCTGCCATTTGCTTGAAATTATAATTAAAACATAGTATTTCTATACATAAGAAATCGATAAAGACGTTACCAAATAAAATAAACTCATGTAAGCCATTTATAGGCTTTATATTTATATCACATAATACTCTTAATTAAGTTAAGTCAAATACTAAATATATTACAACATAACTTATAATAATTTTCTTACAAAATACTCTCTCACTTTTCAATGTTGACATTAAATTACTTAAATAGTTTTTATTTATTAAGAATCTCTATCTTTAAGACAGTTATCGTATAATTTTTGCTATCAATGTAATTAGTGAGATAATTCGAGTTAGTATAATATAAATTTGTTAAATTAAAAGGATTCTTAATGTAAATTTAGATGATAAATAAGTTTATTTTACAAAAATGAATATTCAATTTAGGCATCTCAAAATAGAAATATGAATATTCAAATCTATACGAAAGAAATAATGAACTTGTGCCATGACATTAAATTTGAGTGAGTGAATAACAAAAAAATCATTATACTTTCATCGAGTTTCGCTTTGGTCATTTTATTTACCAAAACAATGTATTATACTTCAAAACATGGACCCCCTTGAGGTCATTCCGTCAACTCCATCCCTAGGTCCTAACTAGGGTTATATTCGAGTTCGAGTAATATTCGAATACTTGTCAAACTTGAAATATTGTTCATATTCGCTCGATTATTTGTTCTAATTGTTCGCGAATGTTCATGTTTGACTTGTTTAATCTAACAAACCAAATTCAAATTGCTCAATTAACTCGAATTTGAATTTTTTTTATTTTTCTTTTAAAATATATAATTTATTATTATATATATATAGAAAAAATATATTATATATAATATGTTATATATTATATATTAATTATAATGTTTGCGAATAAGACTCATATTTATATATATTATATTTCATATTCGAGTTTAATTAATTTAATAAGCAAACGAGTCGTAATCAGTGTAGCCTTAATGGATACTTATAAGATTTATTCTTATTAATCCTTAACCACTTTTTGATATGGAATGGACTATCTGATGAACTTTTCATGTTGAAAAACTGTAATTTTAAAACATAATGGAAAAGAAAAAGTTGAAAAGACCATTTTACTTGGGGTATAATATTATGTTAAGGATAAATTAGCTAGCAAGATGCAAAGTTTGCTTAATTCATTTACATGATTTTTAAATGCAACACTTCTTCCTTTTTTTAGAGTACTCATTAATAAATAAAATACCTAAAATATCTTTCTATAATCACTCAAACACAATTTCACCTTTTTTCTCTAAACACAATCTCATTTTTTTATATTTTAATGTTCAACAAATAATTAGTTTGTATGCATGTTAGCTTTTAAATTCTTATTTTTTGCTTAATTTTGTTGAACCCAAAGTGCCTAAGAGGAGATTTGGACCACACGTTATGAAAGACGCACGGCTATCCAGGCCACAACCCAAGCCATGACGCGTGGCTTTCAGAGCTGTGCATAATTGCTTGGGATGTGGCTTCAGTAACCGCAGATCATTCAATAATGCTTTGGGTCATGACTTCAACAACCAGACATCATGTTTTGGATCATGGCTCTTGCACCCACACATCAATAAGAATTTGTTATTATTCTTAATATATATATATATAATAAATAATCTTAATATAAATATAATTTTAATACATATTCTTAATATATATTTTAATATAAAATCTTAATATAATGAGACATTTTTAGTAGGTCATCGTACATACTAAAAAATACTTCAAAGATAAAATAAAATGTCACAATTAATATATTAAATTAAAATATATATTTTTAAAACTATAACTTATAATACATGTTCTTCTTATATAAATGAAGTGATGTGACGACATTTAAGCAAACTCACGATATGATAACTAATTTTATCTACTTATAAAATAATTATACTAATTATAAAAAAAATTTATTAAAAAAATACGTTACAAGACCAAGCACACGAAACACTAATATTCCATTAATTGGAAAAAATTAAATAGTATGTTCTCAACATTAAATTTATAATATTACTATATATAGGAAATTAGTGATTATTATATTTGTAAATTATAATTTAACTAAATTATATAAATGTAGAAATATGACTAGAAGAAATAGAGGTAAGAGGCTGGTTATCGATCAACCCAACAATTAACCCAATATTTATCGACGTAAGCATCACTAGAAAGTTGAGTAAGTTAATTGGGTTCTGAATTAGCATACTCGGCCCCCTGACCTTAGATTACCCTCCCCCTCCTTCGAGCACAACCTTCAATCATAGATTTTTCCCACCATCGAATGTTAGTTTACCACTACCACTTTCGGGCAAAAACTCCACTACCAGATTTATATCCCCAAACAAAGACTCTATTGTTATACTCCAATGCCACATAGCCTCATTTATATGAGAAGGAGAAATATTATAAGTTATATTTATTTTTAAAATTTATATGGTTTTTTAAATTTGACATTATTTCATATTTTTTAATTTAATATATTATTGTGACACTTTATTTATTTTTAAAGTATTTTTAAGACAAGGGCATTTATGCCATTTGCATTTTTGTATATATTTTTAAATTTGACATTATTTCATATTTTTAATTTAATATACTAATTATGATACTTTATTTATTCTTAAAATATTTTATACTTTGTATGACGACCCACTAAATATCTCAATATATTAGTATTATATATTAAATATATATATATATATGTGAAGAATATATATTAAAAATATATTTATGTTAAGATTAAAAAATTATTAAAAATAATAATAAATTTTTAACGACGTGCGAATGCAAGAGCAACAACTCAAAGAATGATGTGTGATTGTTGTAGCCATGTTCCAAAGAATGACATATGGCTTCTAGAGCCACACATTGATGTAGGATCCATGACCTTGAAAGCCACGCATCATGACTAGGGTTGTGGCCCGAATAGCCGCGCATCTTTCACGTGTGATTCAAATTTTCGTTCGGAGATGTCGTGTTCAACGAATTTAAAAAATAAATACTAATTTAGGAGTCAAAATACATACAAACCAACTATTTGTTGAATATCGAAACATAAAAAATTGAAGTGTATCCTCAGGGACATAGCCGAGTTGATAAAACATATGGTGATGTAGGGAGAAATCCTCCGGCAATGCAGGTTCGAATTCGTGTGGAGCAAATTTTCACTGAAATATTGTTGAGGTTTGTCCTGGAGTTTGAATCCTGTTGGGTCTCTCCCACGTGTGTCTGTCACTCGGACACATCCCTCGATTTACAAACCGCCTGGTTAATGGACCTCTGATACAACTGGGGGAGTTTTCTCTCTCTCCCTCATCAAAAAAATAAAATAAAATTGAAGTGTATTTAGAGAAAGATGGAATTGTGTTTGAAGTTAATAATTGAGTTTTTTTTTTATAACAAGGGCATTTATGATATTTGACTATTTAGGGGGTGTCATAAAAAATGAAATGGATGTTGTATTTAATACATCCTTTATTTAATTCAATTCAATTGTGATTATTGTGTTCTAACCCAAAAAGTTACTAACCAAAAAAAAAAAAAGGGAAAAGAAACTCAAAAGGTGCCATTTCCACACTCCAATAAGTCATTATTGTAGCATCGCAATCTCCCCACTTGAGAGTAGTCCTAGCATTGAGATCTCAAATTCTTGCTTAAACATGAAATTTCTTAATTGACGAGTTTGTCCATTGAGCTCTCCCCTCCCTACTCTTCTTGCTTGGCAAGCTTAGCCATCAAGCTCTTCCTACTTGGCGAGCTCATGGATGAGTTTGAGTAAACTAGCACCTTGAGAATGGATTCTAGATATGCATTATCATCCTGGGAATACATTTTGTATGTGTATTCGTGACAGAAGCTTTGACTTCCTATTGTTGGCTCCAACCAAACACACTTAGTAAATACATTCTTTACATGATAACGCATTTCTTAAATTTCTTAAGTGTGTTCTTTCATCTTTGGATGGACCAAAACTGTTAAGTACCACTTATTTGCTTAGTATATGGTAACTAACAATAAGTACATTTTAGTTATTAACAATGAATAGAAAGTTGATAAACCCTCGAAAATCATTGGCTTTTTCTTTTCTTTTCTTTTCTTTCCTGGATAAGTGACAATAATTGATTAATTTCGTTTGAGAAAACTATGCTAAAGCCTGTTTTGGAGAATTTTGCTAAATGTAGATATCTTCTCATTGGATTATTTTCCTGTTCATAACCTTTATACAATAAAAGTTTCAAATTAAATGTTAGCCCGTAATACCCCCTTATAGAATAAAAAGCAGAGTTTTCGGCACTTTTGCATCATGGAAATGCAGGATGACAAAGTTGGTGCTGATTCTGCAGATCTTTTCAAGAAAAATAAAGGAGAATGGTATTAGTTTATACTTGCTTTCTTCTGCCTTTTGATGTCTAATTAAACCAGTTACAGGTCAGTCAGAGACAAAGGAGATAATTGAGGCTCAATAGGCATTTGCCCTTATAACTTTAAACTTTATCAAACATGTTGATAACTGGTTAAACTATAAATTAAATATAAAGAGCTCATTAAGTGGATAGACTAAAGGAGAATAGAGCATTCTAGATGGGTTATTTTCCATTATATATATTTGTCCCTGGAAAGTTCGAGATTAACCATGTGCCACGATTTTAAGTGGGACTTATTTTACTAATTCAGGAATTTCTTTGCTTACATGATCTATACTTTTTGCTTTCGTTAGTGTAACGCGAAGAACTTAATAAATAAGCCCAATGTACTGTCAAAAATCATAGCATTGATATTGTAAATTATATAATCTAGTGTATATATGTAACTTTCTAATTTAAGAATTGTAAATATATGTACAACCTATCCATAATTTCTACTATTTTCAAATTTAAGAGGTAATTTTTAATGGAAGAGGTAGTTGTAAGAGTTTCTTTTATTTTTTAATGTAACTTCTACTCTCCAATGTTATGCTTTGGGGAAAGAATTGAAAGGAAAGGCAAAGGAGAGGAGAGGGAGGATGAGTTTTATTTTTGTGTGAATGAAAAACAAAGACACTGTCACTGAAGGTGGCATGATCAGTATGGTATCTCCAACTTGGTTTTCATAGCATTAACAAAAGTGTACAGCATAAAAACCTAATCCTTTCCTCCAATCAAACTGTCCAAGAGATGCAGAAATGACATTGATGTGGATTAGTGATTGTCAAGAACCTGAACTAGTGGAGATAATTATTTGGTCAAACCTCACCAAAAGCACGTCTGCAAATTATTAATTCAGTGCCTTTTACCGCAAAATAACAGGCATGTGCTATAAAATAAATGGTTAGCAGCTAGGAGCAATATCGTGTATATAATTTGTGTGACTGTGTGTATTTTATGTATATATACATATAAATATATTGTCGATATAAAAGCGACTTAACTGAAACCTAAGGTATTTAAATAAAGAATGTGAAGCTTATATTTAGCCCCAAAAGAAAAGACAAACTTAGAAAAGTACTATGAAGTAATCTTTTTCTTTTTTTTTTGATTAATGTACTACGAGGTAATCAAACACTAGGGTTTGTAATCAATCTCTTTGGTCGATCGAATCAAGAACAAGCAGACGTGCAAAGATGATCGCCATTCATTTGAACCCTTTTAAGCAATATTATAAAACTAGACCAAGACATTAATATTGGGATAGGTTAATGAGAAGATAGAGGGCTATGGGGTGGGGTGCTGGGGGACCACAGTACTTGATTGATTGATTGGAAAAAATTTCCAAAAATTCAAGAGTTATATATTCTTCTCAAAACCCGACTTGAGAAATGAGAATTATCAAAATGAATTGATCAGATATACCTTATTATATACTTAAGAATTAATATTACTTCTCATCCAAAACGTTTGTACCTTTGTAAGTTATCTTTCTTTTTTTTCTTTTGGTATATTTTATCTTTAACATTTTTACTATATACAAATTTGATACTTTTATTAAATTTTCATTAAAAGTAACGAATATACAAATTTAAATAAGAGCAAAATTAGTATTCAATATTTGTTTCAAAGAAAAATAGTGATTTTAGTTTTTGACGTTTGACCTTTTAGTAACTTTGGATCTTTTTCTTCTTTTTTGGATATATTTGATTCTTAACATTTTTACAATTTATAAATTTAGTACTTTTATCAAAATTTTGTAAAAAGAAATGGACACAACATTGAATAAGGCATCATAGTAAGAAAAAAAAAGAACTAAAATAAAATTTACATGTTTTAATTTTAATTAGAAAATCAATGTTCAATTACTAGTTTTTTCTTACTGCTTTGACTTTTTCTACCATGTATTCTTTTTATATCTCATAAACTCACGTAACTGTTTCACCGATCAATACAAAAATGTTCACGAAAACAACAATACTACACTTACCTCTTATGTTTTACCCCTAAAATCTATCACATGTACCAAGCTCCTACTAATCTCAATGGCTTCCATTTCTCACACAATTGCTCCATCTATGAAGGCCTTGGCATCTCCTCTAATCCATAGAACATTTGCACTCTTTTCCTTAGCTCAAAGTCATTAACTAGCAAAACATGAGGTCTTTGCAGTGAAAATATTATTGACATATGAACAAACCACAATCTAATAATGACAATACATAAGTACCCTAGATGATTGAGATATACTCTGACGTAGATTTTTTGGTGTGGATAAAACATTAGTATTTTTAGTAGTGCTAGTAATGATAGATGAGGTTACAATAGCATATGTTGAACAACATATTACCGTACCAATAACAACATATTAACACCTGCAAAATTGCATACAAAAAAAAGGTGTAGCATGGTTGTTTTCGTAAGCATTTTTGTAGTGACTTATGAGAACAATTATGTGAGTTTATGAGACAAGACACAAATATAAAAATAAAATAAAATTTATATAGTAAAAAAAGTCAAAACAATGAGAGAAAGATAGTGTTTGGACATTAACTTGCTAATTAAAATTAAAACATGTGAATTTTGTTTTGTTTTTTTTTCTTCCTCCAAACCCCTATTCATTCTTTTTCCAAAAAAATGATCAAAGTTATCAAATAACCAAATGTTAAAGACTAAAACCACTAATCTTCTTTAGAATAAATGTTGAATATTGATTTTGCCCTTGCTCAAAATTGTATCTTCATTACTTTTAACAGAATTTTGATATAAAAGTACCAGAGTCGTAAATTGTAAAAACATTAAAGACGAAATATACAAGAAAAAAAAAGAGAAAATGGACCGAACTTACAAATGAACTAAATGTTTTGGATGAAAAGTAAGATTAATTCTTATACTTCAAAACTAGCATATGCAGTCATATTTTACAAATAACGTATTATGTTTAGTTCTTAACTACACTTTAAATTTGCACTGCTGTTGCATAGAATTAGGATATTTGTCCTCTTATCTAGGGTGCACAACAATACAATTTGTAATTGGTGACACTTACATAGTATTTGGTTCAAAATAGGAGAGGGCATATATTGTAATGGATGCTAGGCAAGGGAATGGAAGAGGAGGTAAAATAGTTTTACCTTGTTTAGTTTGATTAGATAGTAGGAGAGGGGAGAGAAAATAAAATCTCTCTGCTTGGTTGTAAGGGGAGCGGATGATGAATATAATTAAATTGACTATTATACTCCTATAATATTTATTCTTTATACTATTTTTTAGGTAGGGATGTAAAATATAAAGGGAAGAAAGAACAAATGAGATGAGAATAAAGTGTAATTTTAATATCATTAGGGAAAATAAAGTCATTGCATAAGGTTTAGTTTCTCTCCCTTCCAAATCCCCTCATTTTTTTAGGTGAAGAAAATTAAGTCAGGAGAGAGAAATTCCAAAATTTCCTTCCCCCCTCCAAAGAAATTAATCAAATAAAGGATTTCTAAAAAACTCATTCCTTCCCCTCCAAATCCCCCCAACCAAGCACGACCTTACACATAGAACCTGAACATGCATATACACTAGTTAACAAAATGGTGAAAATACTTATATATAATACCTTTATAAATTATTTTTTTATTGAGAAATGATTCATGCACTAGTACTAACAAAATCAACATATTATGGGGTGTATTAGATGGCATAACATACCTACTATGACCAGAATTCTTCCCCTATTGAGCAAGATTGTATGCTCCCCAATTACAATTTTTAGGAACATAGTTTAGAAACCAAAAATTATTTGCACTACTATTAAATAATCCCTTAGCTTGATCAAGTGTACTCTTTTCAAAATAAAGTGAATGGAATCATTTATCAGAACCAATTTGGAGACTTCAGAGCAAATCCTACACCTTAGTCATATAGACTTTAGAGTATGGACTTTATCAACCCGAACACATACTATATCACCATTACAATTCCTTAGAAGAACTGAAATATAGACAGACTTAAGGTAAAGACACCATCAAAGTTGATTTTCAAACTACCCAAGTTAGGTGGAATCCATCGCTTTTGTTGGGAATATATGTTTGCATACATTTAGCATACTTATGCCAATGCCAATAGTCCTCAATTTTCTTTGCAATCATATCATAAATATTCTTAGTAGATTTAAGGTTCTTCCTAAGTTTGACTTGGTAACGATGCAACCACAATTGTTCCATACATACTACTGCAAAAAAAACAAGATCTCAGTTATGTTCGCTCAAGTCAATGGAAGTGGACTCATGGGGTCAAGAATTAGACTAATCTAATCTAGAATAGTAAGATGAGAAAAATTTTCTAGCTTTAATTGTCATTTAGATAAAAACCATTTTAGAGAGACATAGGATCAACAAATAAAAATATGATCCACTTACTCTTTTGCAATATGATAGAATAGACATAATTTATGCAATACCTCAAAGATTTGAGATAGCCTTGTAGCTATAGGAAGAAGATTTGATAAAAGTCTCAAAAGAAGTTTCTTATGTCGCTCGTGTAAGTTTGATTGCCAAAGTTCTTCCACATTGACCTTGTGATAGTTGAGTTAGTAGCAAAATCATCACGCTGTAACCAATTATAAGCAAATTTTGTTATAAACATCCTTAACTTAGAGGGAGTCCAAACCCACTTGTCACGTTCCAAATTAATTGAAATAACTATACCAAGTACTTGCTTGGCAATATAAGGTGAAAAAATATTATAAAGTATGCTAAGATTTCAAGCATTTGAAGTAGGCAACATAAGATCACGAACCGTAGAAACGGATTTTGAAGATCTAATAGAGACAAAAGGACATAAATCTTGGATTGTAGGAATCCAAAGTCTTCCCAAATTTTAATTTCATAATTCTTACCAGGATCATCATGCTTCATTTCAAAATCCATTTTGTATTCCATATGCCTCTCCAAATCTAAGATGCCCTATTTTGACACTTATCAATCTCCCAAATCCTCTTACTTTTGAGACAATTAGTTCTAAGGAGTTTAACCCAAAGTAAGTCACTATTATTCATCAACAACTAAACAAGTTTCAGAGTAAATGTTAGATTTACATCCTTCATCTTACAAAATCCCAACCCACTCTCATGTTTAGGCATACATATAGACTTCCAACTTTTAAAATACAAATGCCTATTACCATCCTCATTATGCCCCAATAAAAAATCTCTCTATCACCTTATCAAAATTTTTAAGAATAGAGTATGAAAGTAGGAATGTTTGCATAGGAGAATTTAGGACTAATTGAGCCATAGACTTAATTAGAACACTTATGCCAACCACATAATCTTTTCCTAAGAGCCTCCAAAGTTGGACCAAAAACAATCTTTCTTGATGGACCTTTGTAAAAGGGGAGTCCTTAATAAATCTTATTGTGATTGAAATGTTTCATTCCTATCTTTACACAAATTATATTGTTGAGTCTAGAGGTAACATTTTGGCTAAAGTGGATTGAAGATTTGCTAAAGTTTATATGTTGACCAGCCCAATAGCAAAATGAATCCAAACAACTTAGTATTTCTCATCTTCCTCAATTGTGGCTTTGCAAAAATTACCAAGTCATTAGCATACAACAAGTGAGAGATTCAGTCAATAAGGGAGCCATCGATGAGACATGAGAAGCTAACTAAAGAAATGCACTGTTTGATCAAGTTCAAAAGATATGCGATGAAATCATGGGATTTCATAATAGCTAGCAAAGGATTCCTGTCCACTCGATCATATGCCTTTGCCATGTCGATCGTTATAGCCATAAGACCTATCTTTCTTTTGTTTTCTTGTTGAAGAAATCATAATGTCATGATAACATACAATATTGTTAGTAATAAAGTGATTAGGTAGAAAAGAATTCTGGAATTAAGAGATCAATTTATCAAGATAAATTTTGATTAGGTTAGCCAAAATCTTTGAGATAATTTTATAATTAACATTACAAAGAGCAACAGGTCTAAACATATTTACTTGACAAACATGTTCAACTTTAGGAATAAGAGCAATAAATGTGAAATTTAAGAATTTAGGAAGCATTGAAGCGGCAAAGAAATCTTGGACAATTTTGATAACATTCTCCCTGTATGTCCCAAAAGACTATAAGAGAGAGAGGGAGATAATCTAGTCCTGGACTTTTGTCATTTTCCATAGTAAAAATAACATGCTTAATATCACAAAATTCGAGAATAGCACAAAAGATGTCATTGTACTAATAAGACAAACTGAGTAGAAATAAGTTATTAAAAAGTAAGAAAAATTATGACCATGGGAAGAAAACAGATTTGAAAAATATTAGATAAATTCAATACCTTTATAAATTTAGTCACATATAATTTTTATAATGGGCTAATGAATTAAAGACATAAGCACCAACATACCTCTTACTTGAATATCGAGTTTGAACTTCAATGAAAATGTAAAACTGTGTCACATATGTGAATATATTATAGAATGACAATGATCTATATCTATAATGCATGACCCGATATCACTAAAAGCTTATCTATTGGCGTGCTTTTACTTTAATGTGCAAATGAAAAGATCCATTGCAATTGAGTTCCTTCAATTGACGGTATAAAAAACCGAATGAGACTTTTATTTATCGAAAAAAAGAAGTTTTAAGAGAGGCAAATTTATTATTGTCATCTCGTACTCCAACTAGCTCACCTTCACATGTGGTGCATAGGTAGATGTCCAACTCAACAATTCCTACAGCCGAGCTAGGTTCCATGGTCCTACAGCATACGAGGGATCGTACATAGGAACAGAAACATGGCACTTTGGAGGATAATGGTTTGATGGGTATTAATATTATGCCTTAACCCACCAACTTATGCCACCCATGCATACTTGTTTTCATGCCTATGTATACACATATATGTACAGTTTCATGTCATGTTGCCCTTGCATTTTAGTGCATATATACATGCATAAATATCTCTCTCCAAAAACCCTATATTTCTGATAAAGGGCGACGTGTCGGTGTCCGAACGGCCCAAGTCGGCCATTCGATTTTCTGAAATGGTTGATGAGCAACGTGACAGACTACTGCCCATTGCCAACGTGGGAAGGATCATGAAGACGATCCTTCCAGCAAGTGCCAAAGTTTCCAAAGAAGCTAAAGAAACAATTCAAGAATGCGCAACAGAGTTTATAAGTTTTGTCACTGGTGAAGCATCTGACAGGTGTCACAAGGAGAACAGGAAAACAGTGAATGGAGATGATATCTGTTGGGCTTTGAGTTCATTAGGGTTTGATAACTATGCTGAAGCCATGCTTGGGTACCTGCATAGGATAAGGGAGTTTGAAAGACAGAGGATAATCCAAAAAAAGGGCTCAAATACAGAAGAAGAATCAGACCCTACTACAGTTATAGAAAATCAATCTGAAACACCAACTCTCTTGGAGTTTCTAGTTCTTGAAAGGGGCAAAAGCTCTCAATCTCATGGAAAACCAGTACAAGAGGGAGGGGATTGAAAGTGCTAAATTAGTCTCGTGTATCAAAATTTTCCGTGGCTTTCAGATGGGAATTTTGGTCAATTAGGAAGCGGTTCTAGAGGTAACTTCTTTTAGTCCTTTTTATGGATGAAAAGATGAAGGTTTGTACCGTGAGATGAAAGCGGTGGTCGGGTTTGCAAATTTTGATTATGAATTTGGTAATTGTAAATTTTGGTGCTTTATCTTGATTTCTAGAAGTATAACGAGCATAACTTTACAAATTTTGATGCCATTTAAATCTGATCTTGAGTTAAAGATTTTGACTGTTTCAGTTCTTCAAGTTTCTTCCATCACTTACGTGAATCTTAACTTGAGACATTTATTCTTTTTTCTCTTGAGAAATCTATATAAGTTTGTCCCAATGCTCCATCAAAATCAAATGCTGTGTTTAACTATTTGTCCTTCCCCTTCAAAAAAAAAAAAACTATTTGTTCTTGAGCAACGAAAGATCCTGTTTGGACAATTGCTCATAAACAATTCAGTTCGACTATATTTCCATTTTTTAATAGTTCCAAGTCCAAGACAGCTTATTTTAAATTATGCTGAATATCAGACTTTTATCGCTAACTAAAAAATAATATGATATCTAGAAAATGCTATTATGAAACCTAAACGTGATGAATGATAAATAGCTTGTGGCCTCGTCGGACTTTCACTAATGCTGAAAGGTCCAAGGATGTCAATGGGGTTCGCCTTATTTAGCTTTCATGTAACTTCACCTAATTGCTTCTGCACTTGTTAATCTTGACAATGGCTGACAACATTTGATGAACGCCGACCATTTATGAAAATGATAAATTTAAACTAAAACTTTAAAGAAACGGTTTACAATTTTGACAAAGTTTGTTTTTTATTGGTTTTGACACATGTTACGGTTTTACTATAGTTCAATTTTTATTCTAACTAAAAGTTTTTTTTTAAAAAAAAATTTAACTAAAAAATATTTATAAAGTAAATTTTAAATTTCATTAAAGAAATGAATAATTCATAAAAATAAGTTTGGATTTAATGTTTATTTCAAAACTATGATTATGTAATTCACTTATAATCTATATTTTACATAAATTCAGTTATTTATGGGCTTTCAATATCTCTGTGTCAGTATCTTCTTTTTTTTTATTATTAAAACCAATAAGACTTAAAAAACGTCATAAAAAATAAAATTTTCTCCTTTTGTTTAAGAGCTATTTTGTCAAATCAAAATTAAAATGAATAAAATTTTAAATAAAAAATTATGATTGTCTTATCTTTTTTAAAATTATCCTGATACATTAAGATATATATATATATATATATATATATATATAGTTTAATGATTGATGAATCCGTCAATTATGATTCATTGGTTTTAATGAACTAAAATTAAAATTGAGAACTGATAATTCATGAATTATAAATTTAGTCAATGATTTTTAAAATCTTTAATCATGATTTGATTTGTCTATTGTTGTGTATGTATGTGTGTTATTATTAAGTCTCAATCGATGAGCAGTGGTTTCAACATTCTATAGTACTAATTATAGATGGTAAGCAACAAGATATTTAACCAGCAACTTATCATCAAGTAAAGTGAATTAACTTACCATGTTAGATCATACTAAAGTTGAAGCTAAATCGACAAATTGGATCGGTTAAAAAACTGTTGACTATTGACTAGATTTATGATTTATAAAATGACAATTATTTGTTTCAATTTCAGTTTTTATTTTCATGAATCAAAATAAAAGGTTTTGAACCGTTGAACTCATGATTCAAAATTTTTTAAAAAATTAAATTAAATTTTTTTATAATTCATATTTATTTTTTTATGCATTAGTCTTGTCGCCAGTTCACTATTTTATTATAATTATGTAAAAAAAAATAATTTTTATATTTTAAATTTCAAACTTTTGAATTGTTTTACAAAACTTTTCTTGTAAGTTTTAAACAATTGTTGCCTATTGTCTAATATTTATGCCACTTTTAATCATTTTATGAAATAAATTTAATTGTGATTTCTTTTTATTATTGAATTAAATATATAAGGTTTACAATAATACTTAGATATATTATGATTCAATTTGTGATGAAATTATGATAAAACTTGATATTTCAAGAATAATTAATAATGGGGTTAAGAGAAATATATCTAATTTGTATTTGGAGTATAATAATACTTATGATATACATATTCAAATTGAGAAGTCATATTCTACTATTACTTATTACTTGTAAATAAAAAAAATCATGATTGATGAATCCATATTTGATAGTAAGAGGACTTTTATTAGTATTAAAGTAAGAAGATCAGGAATAATCGATTGAAGTGAATGATTGTTTACAAGTAAAAGAATTATGAAGATTTTAATTTTTCTATACTCTTAAAAGATACGTAAATGAATTAATTTTTTGAAACAAAAATTAAATTCAATATTATTTTAATAACAAACTTTCACTTATTTAATTAAAAGAAATTAACTTATAAATTTTAATTTTTTCTTCGAAATCGTGAACTTTCAATTCATAAACAGTTAAAAAATACTGATTTAATGTTTCAGTTTATGTTTATTTTATTTTAATAAACCATGAATTGACAATTCATGAACCAAAACCCGCAATTTATAAATTGTGGTAAGGTATATAATATCATATTACCTATAGTTTTATGACTTCTATAGTAAGCTAGCTTACACAAAATATGAATGGATTCACCCCAATGGTCGCATCCTTTAGAGGAATAGATGAGTTGGTAATATATGAAGTGACCTGTGAAGAAATTTTCTGATGGATTCAAGATTGAATCTTGTCGTGAGACATATTTTGGTTAGGTCTAAAGTGATTTGGGGAGAAATACTTTAATTTGTGTAAAATAGATTTTCATTGAAATATTGTGAGGATATATCTTAGAGTCATTCCTTGTGCTCTTTCCTTAAGGTCTTTTCCACTTGTACACATTTATGGATTTACATCTTGCTTGGTAAAAAAACCTCTAAAAGAGGTGAAAGGTTTGCGTTGAAGACTTTCCTTGTAAAGAAACACGGTCACAATGGTATATAGTTTGTTTGTACATCCATATACTTATTATAATTTCAGAAAATAAGGGAAGCCCACATTCTTGTGTTGCCTGATTCTAAGGTAGGTCGAAACGGACTCCAAGATTCACAAGGGGCACAAATTAGGGTTTAACAGCACCCAGAAAACAGTATCTTGAAACGGTGTCTGTACACATGAATTATGGAAATGAATTACATTAAATATAAATTGTGGGTACTGCTATTTGAGGGTTCTGTGATCTGTGAAAAGAGACTGCGTGCTAGAAAATCTGAGCTTATCAGCACTTTTTTGACATAATAGATATAGTAATTAGGGTTTAAGCATGCATCGATCCTAGGGTTTCTGCAATCTTTATGGGGACCACTTCTCCAATATCTTCCGGGAAAAGGTTCAAAAGAAAACAGAAGTATATATTCTAATTAGTGACAAGCCCTCTATGTCTCTCCTCTTCTCCCTAAACAGCTGGAAGAAATAAAAACAAACTATTCCAACAACTATATATAAATGCCATTATAAATTAAAAAGGAAACGAAAAGCAAAAGTAGGGCATCAAAGAAAATTTTTATTAAACAGTACTACATATCAAACGAAATGGACTTAAAATCTAAAATGAGGCTGAAGAATCCATTGGTCTTTCTTAACTTTTGATTTCCCCAATAGAAGTACTGAGTCTGAAACTGATGAATGTGACGCAATAGATGATGTATTTCAAAAATGCACTAGCCACTGAGTAACAAAGAGGATAAACAAGGCATGTATAATTCAAAACATTTAGCAGAAAGAAAAGCAGCAATTTTGGGAAAAATAATGAACCAACAACACATGTAAATCATTATCCTTATGGACATTAATCCAGAAGATGAGACCACGAAATTGCACTTTAAGGTGTTCATAGTCCTTTACTCCAGGCATGAATTGCTGGATCTGGCACTTTGGCAAGAGTAAATTACCATTAGTGTAAAGCTAAACTGAGGCTGCAGGGCAACTGGTTTGCCCGTTTTCTTTAACAGATATAAGGGAATTAAAGTGAATAGAAAATCTCTTTGTCTATCAGCATCTCTGTCTGGCTAATGGTTTGCTAAAAGTCAAAGGTATATATGGAAATGATACTTTCAACCAGAATCCTAAGAGATGGACATAAATTTATATATATCCTCACATAACATGACAGATACCATATGTAGCATGATGGTAAACAACCACAGCAAGAAATACCATATGTAGCACTTCCTGCTGAATTAGGTACTACATTAAAAAGAGAGGAAATTTTCGCCTTTTAAAACTAGGGTGTCAGAGAAAAGTAAGCTTATTAGAAAATTAAAAGATTATATGGATCCAATAGTTCAAAATCTTCCTCTCCTTTTGCTTGCCCAACAAACCGATGAGAATACATGCGATAAACTACTCAGTTAGGTAAAAGTTCTATTTTCCTAAACTAGGGCTATAAAGCTGAAATTGAAAATTAGCATGGATTCCCCATCAAAAAAGTTATTCTTTGCATTATTAGATCAGTCTCTCACCTTTACTCGTTACCCTTTGAATGGGATTCTGATGTTTAAAAAATTAAGGAGTCAGATTGTGTATATTGAGAGGTAGCAAAAGAACAGAAAGAATTTCCTCGACAAAATTCTGAAATTTTCAAATTTATGAACTTTCTCAAACTCATTTTTGAAGTGTAAATAATGCTTAAGATTTGTATATAATTTACCCATCAATAATGCCTAGAATGAATAGTCTCCAAGTCCACATGTATTAACTGTCAATAATTCATTCCTCAGTGAAAGTAACCAAATGTGAAGGCGGTAATTGAATACTTGTTGGATTTCTTAATCTGAAGATTTCACTTCATATGCTCAATCAGTTCTGTGGTTACAATGATTTATTGTAAATGTTTAAAATACAATATCAATCTTCTCCAGGATGTAGGTAAAAATGATTTAAACTTCTCCACTACAATTACACTGATTTTTCTCGATTAATTATTACTGCCATTAAAATTCTCATGATGCCTCATACTATGAAATTGCAAGTTTAGGTTTTTTGTTTTTCACATATTTTCAAAGCCAAATAATCAAAATGAAAGAAACTAGAGAAGAAAAAAAGAAAGTAAAAGACTTTCTTGTTTATAGTATATATAAGAGAACACAACAGTAAAGATACCTAGCTAGGGGTAACAACAAGCTGTTGAAGGAAATCTCAAATAAAAGATGACTAATATCAACAGTGAATAATGCACTCAATACTGTTATTTTCTTTAAATATATACTCTCAATAATGGTAATGGTGTTTGTCAAGAGTCACCGCTTTCACAGTAAATTCTCCAGTTAACTTTTGTGTGATGCTCAATAAAGAATATATTTTTGGACAGTTTTGAGATTATAACTTTGTAGTATATAATTTCATCTAGATAACACGTATACATGAATGTTAGAACCATTGGAAAAATAAATAAATGGGTCAAGGGGTAAATATAACAAGAGGCTTAAACTCAAACTAAACAATAGGCCTAAGAACTTTTTTTTTTTATATATATATAATTCTCATCCAATTTAGCATAGGTATGATTCATTTCATTAAAGGCCATAAAGTTTAGCTGGGAAATACCCTTATTTTTTCTCAAAGTGTTATAGAGCAAAAGTGCGTACAAAACTATAGCAGGCCTACTTCAGTTTTTTGAAACATTTTAAGGTAGCTGTACTACTGGGACATTAAATCTTTTCCCTAATGTTTATGGAAGACTTACAGGTGCAAAAATAAAGGTTATGTGTATGTAATTAATTTCTTTGAGTCTCATATGTTGGAGTATTTTATATTTCAGTCTTATCCTAGTCATAAGAAGAATATGAAATATCTCCGAATATCGTACGCAATATGCTACTCTTTTATTTGTGTCAATAAATAAATCCATCCAGCTATTGCCTATTTGCTGTGGATCTAGACCTATTTTTTTTTTTTTTCAGATCTTAAAGAAGTGATGCATCTACAGCTTAAAATTTTGTACCTAAGATAAGTTGTAGTATGTGTGAAATCATATGGTAGAGAATCCCAAGATTGAGAAGAATAAAGCTTTGTTTTAAGTAGGAAGGGAACTTTAGCTTTTATTAGGTTTATGATATTTGGAGCCTAAAATAAGAATCCAATTAAAACCCTTTTCTTACAAGGTTTCAATTGTCTATTTTTCGGAAAACTTAGACATAGAAATGGAAAACCCAAAATCGATTGCCTTGACCAGAAGACAGCAATAGAATGTAGGGGTTTAGATATGTTTAATTTATTTTTACTAATCCATTCCTCAAATAACTCTAAACTTTAGATAATAAAAAATAGACAAAACACATCTGAAAAATATATTTTAAAGAAAAGAACAAATTCATTCATTTAATGCGTTAATGCATGCAGCGTTATTAGACATGTATCGACATTGATTCGCAGTAGTTCATTACTAATACAAAACAGCAGTAACACATTGAGAAATGTGTTACCTCTCTTTTATGTGCTGTGTTAATTTTGAATGACTATGGTTGGAGTTAGATTAAGAAATTGTGCTGAAAATATAAAATATACAACCACCTCCTGCAGCCAAAAATACATACTAAGAAATTCCATAACTAAAAATATCAAAACGCGCCTTGTATTAATATTAACACCCCACCCACTCAATAATTGCACTCTTTATGCATTTCAAATCTTACTAGGATTTCTAATTTTTAAAAAAGTACATTCTATTTAGTATTCTATTTCCTTAATATGTTTGTATTATAATTTAGAATCTCATTGTGCTTTTAGTAAGTTTAGTCTTGAAAGACAATAAATCCTTATTAGTTTAGAATTAAATTATTTTTTTAAAATTATAAATAGGTTAGAAGACTAATATTATTCATTGTATTCATATTATTAATTTTTCATATTTATACCAAGAATTTTATCCCAAAATTCTATTATTTGTTTCAACTTAAATTAACCATAATCTAGCCCTAATTGTTGAATTCTATTACCCCAACATATTTCTACTACATCAAGTGATATCAGAACCATAAACAACCATCATGTTTTTCATAATTTTCCCTAAAAATTATGGTTGGTCGTGATAGTTGTCGAGGCAGAGGCAATCAACCCCAACAAAACGAGATGACTAAGATATAGAGAAAATGATTGCAGATTTGATTCAGGTTGTACAAATCTTTCAGTGTCAAACCCGTGGAAACTTGAATGGAGATTTCGAACGGTGACCACCACACCCTACCCTTGAGAGAGATGATCTCGAGAATGATGATGAAATTGAGGACAAAAACTACTTTCATAAAGTAGGAGATGTTACTCAAATGACAAGAGGTGGATTGGATGAGAGGTTTCTCAACTCTCTTGATTTGAATGGTGGTGGCATAAGAATTAAGGTAGCAGGGTTTCATGTGAAATCACATGCCAATGATTATTTGGAGTAGAAGAGTGAGGTAGATTGGAGTTCTCCACCATTATTTGATGATTATCCAGATAACGGTGATGTTGAACTCTCAAATGATGATGTAAGTTATGAACTAGTTGATGGATGTCTGGTTGATGAACTAATGAAAATTAGTTTGTAGCCATCTAAAGTAATTACTAGGGATCAACATGATGGATTGTCTACAATAAAGGCAGCCATAGTTATAGAAACTTATTACTCAATTTGGGAGCTTGTGCAGGATCATGGACACCACAAAGTTATAAAGAATTCCTACAATTAGCACAATCAGAAAAATTGATTTTGTACTTTCTATAAAATTCTACAACATTTACAAGGGTTTCGAGTCAATTTTTTTTTCTTATTCTACTCCTAAATTGAGTTATTCCTCCAAGTGTGCAATTGATATGAAGGTCATAAAGTTCCTGCAATTGGAAATTCTAGTCTTTGGAAGAGGAGCAAGAAGGGATGTCAAAGTTTAATAGGGCAACAAGTTGATCGTGGAAAGTTTCAACAAGAACGTTATGAAACTCGATAACAAGTTTTTCCCAACTAGGGGCAAAAGTCCTACTAAAATTCCTAGTTTCTAAAAGAGTCCAACACTTATTCTTTCATTAAAGATAACAAGAAATATACTTTGTATCATATTCAAGGAAAAGCAAAACAAGTGGCAATTGAAAAGCCTTCCAACAACAAAATAAGAAAAATCAATGAGTAATTTGTCTGCTCAAAAGTTTGAGACAACAAGTAGTAAGATGGGAGTCATGTATGCTCTAGTTAATTAGATGATGAGACATATCCAAAAAGCAAATTCACAGCAGTACCTTGCTGAAATTCAACAACTTTCGAAGGAATTTGATGAGTTGATTGACAAGGAGGGATAAAAAAATACACTGTTGATTTGGTCCTTGGAGCATCGTTACCAAATCTGCCAACTTATAGAATACCTCCTATGTAGCGAGTTGAAATTCAAGAGTTATTAGAGAAAAGATTGGCGCAATAGAGTCAAAGTCCTTATGCTTGCCCACCTTATTAGCTCCAAAGAATGATAGTTCTTGGATAATGTGTGTGGATAGTCGTGCCATAAACAAAATTACAATCAAGTATCGCTTTCTTATTCCATGATTGGGAGAGATGCTTGATCAATTAGTTAGTTCCAAGATGCTTTCAAAAATTCATTTGAAGAGTGGATATCACCAAATTAGAATAAGAAGCGACGATGAATGAAAAACAACTTTTAAGACACCCGAGATAGATTATTTGAATGGTTGGTGATGCCATTTGAACTCTTTAATGCTCCTAACACTTTTATGCGAGTTATGACGAATGTATTGAAGTCTTTCTTGAATTATTTTGTTATGGTTTATTTTGATGATATTTTAGTTTATAGCCACACAAAGGAAGACCACTTAACACACTTGCGACAAGTTTTTGAGGTTCTGCGAAAGGAGCAGCTTTATGTAAGCTTGAAAAAATGCAACTTCTTGCAATCTGAGGTCGTATTTCTTCTTGGTTTCATTGTCTCAGATGAATGGTTGAAAACAAATCCAAAGAGGGTTTGAGCAATAAATGAGTGGCCAAAGCCTAAATCAATCAATGAGGTGCAAAGTTTTCATGGTTTAGCATATTTCTACAGAAGATTTATTCAAAATTTTAGTTCTGTTATGAGTCCTATAACTGAATCTTTAAGGAAATGAGAATTTAAATGGTGGTGCACAAAAGACATTTGAAAAGATAAAAAATTTATTGATAAAAACACCTATCTTAGTATTACCAGATTTTGAGAAATTGTTTGTTGTTGAGTGTGATGCTTCACATATGGGAATTGGAGCAGTTCTTAGTCAAGATGGAAAGCCTGTGGAATTTTTCAGCAAGAAGTTGTCTGATTCTAAATGTCATTATTCAACTTATGACCTATCATTTTACGCTTTGATGAGAGTTATTTGTCATTGGCAACATTACTTGGCTCATAAAGAGTTTGTTGTTTACTCTAACGATCAAGCCGAGGTACTTACAATCCCAGATAAGCTTAATAATAGGCATGCAAAGTGGAGTTATTTCTTTGATGAATTTAATTTTACATTGAAGTATAAATGTAATCAGTCAAATACTGTGGCAAATGCTTTGAGTCGAAGAGCTTTACTTTTATCAATTTTGAGCACTCAAGTGATAGGGTTTGAGGGGTTAAAGAATCAGTGCACTGCTAATCTTTATTTTGGCAAAATCATAGCTTATTTGAGGTCCTCACATGCTGGAAATTTACCTTACAGGTTGCATGAATTAATATTCAAAGGTAATCGATTTTGCATTCCAGAAGGATCTTTGAGTGAGCTTTTGGCAGAGATAAAACTTTGGCAATGGTGGTTGAACGCTATTTTTGGACAAACATGTGTCGTGATATGGTGAGAATAGTGCAAATGTGTCCAACTTACTTATTTGGTAAGGGTTCTATTCAAAATACAGGTTTCTACACACCTTTACCTAAACCTAAAAGTCCATGGATTCATTTAATTCAATCTTTGTTGTGGTGGATCAATTTTGAAAAATGTCACATTTTATCCCATATTTCAAAACTTCTGATTCAGTTCATATTGTTGAATTATTCTTTCATGAAGTTATGAGACTACATGGTGTTCCAACTTCTATTGTTTCAAATAGAGATGTGAAATTTATGGGGCACTTTTAGAGAAATTTATAGAGAAAATTTGGGACAAAATTAAAGTATTCTAGCATTTGTCACCCTCAAACGGATGGACTAACGGAAGTTGTGAATAGGAGTTTGGATAATATGTTACGATGTCTTGTTGGAAATAATCCAAAGACGTGGGATTCAATCATTCCACAAGTGAATTTACATATAACAATTAAATGAATCGGAGTATAAAAAAAACACCATTTGAGGCTGCTTATGATTTGAAACCTCAACATGTTCTTGATTTAGTGCCTCTACCACAAGAAGCTAGGGTGAGTAATAAAGGAGAAGAATTTGTTGAATACATTCGAAGAATTCATGAATAGGTAAAAGAAGTCATGAAAGCCAACAATGCATCTTATTCGTCTACTACCAACTAACATCGTCGCAAGCAGAAGTTTGAAGAATGTGATCAAGTACTTGTGCATTGAAGGCGAGAAAGGTTTCCAAATGGTATTTATCACAAGCTCAAGTCTAGAAAGCTTGGACCTTCTAAGGTGTTGAAGAAAATTCCAATGCCTACTTAATTGAACTACCATTTGAATTGCAAATCAATCCAGTTTTTAATGTTTCAAATTTATATCCCTTTGACAGATTTGATGGTGTTGGGAAAAGTATTCAAGTGCAAGTTCAGCAGTTGCCAGTTGGAAAACCATATTTTATTGAAGATATTTTGGATGTTAAAAAGGTTAGATCATGTGAAGTAATCAGTACAAAAGATTTATGGTGAGATGGTTAGGTAAACTATCAACAGAGAGCACTTGAATTGCTGAACAAGAGCTGAAACAAGTTAATCCGTCCATTTACGAAAAGTTCATCAAAGCATACTCATCGGAGTCGAGTCTTCTTCAAACCCGAAAAGAATTGAAGCAATTCAAATCCTACTAGGATTCCTAGTTTCTAATAGAGTCTTTAATAGTTTAGGATTATAATTTAAAATCTCAATTTGTTTTTAGTAAGTTTAGTGTTGAAGGATAATAAATCCTTATAAGTTTAGAATTAACTTATATTTTCAACATAATAAATAGAATAGAATTATTCTTATTATATTATTATAAAATTATTATTTGTTGTATTAATTTTTAGATTTATAGTAAGAATATTTTATCCCTGAATTATATTATTTATTCAACTTCAATCAACCCTAATGTAACCATAATTGTTGAGTTCTATTGCACCGACCCTAATTTTTGTTCTCTCGCTCTCTCTCTCTCACACACACACACAAACACACTTCCTATTCTCTAAGAGAGAATGGGAGAACAATTAAATTGATCTTTGACTTAAATTTAATGAAACTCTGAAATTAAACTTGAGAATATGTAATTGATCTTGATCATTCATTGAAAAGCTAACTAATCAATGAGGAAATTGGGTTTTAAGGGTAAAATTGGAAAAACCTTTAATGTCATCTTGATTTGAAATAGGACAAAGTAATTTAGAACATACCAAAAAGTAGCAAAGGAAGTATAGGGAACCAAAATAACATAAACCACTTCTTTCTGCAGTACAATTTTTTTCCTTGAGTATATATTACCATGCCTATATTTGGAATTCCAACCCTAATTAAACAAATTGATCCTGATCATTGCAGTGAGTATGCGAAACTAAAAGAATGCCAAGGATGTCTAAAGCTTCTTGCATTGGCATCTGATATTTATATGTGGTTGAAAGATGCTAAATCAGTAAAGCAACACTATGATGCAATTGAAATAATACCCAAGTTTAATCATCAGGAAAATGGGATATCAATGTGAAAGTGACTCTCAGATTTCAAGATGTATGCTTTTATATGCCAAGAGATAAGAAGGCCAAATTCAGAATCTCTCATGGTGTAACCGTATTGGTTCCTAAGGTTAGCAAGATCGTTTGTTTTTCAGTCTCAGGGAGAGATACAAGTTACTGAAATCCAGGACAAAATGACAGCATCCATTTAATTGGTAATCTTGTGCATAGTTACCTCTTATCAGTCATTTGCAGCGGTCCAGAAGCACATATCCTATCACATAAAATGGAAAGATGGGAAGAAAGAGGTGGGCAAAAGGAAGGTGAGGAAAAGAAAACTGGAATTTAGTGCAGTGATGGGATTTTAGTTCCAATCTTTCAAGATTGTTGAGGATATATCAAAAGAAGGGATACTAAAATGATGCCAGAAAACACTCTAGATAATGAAGAAAGATCCATAAAGGATTATGCTAATTCACCACCAATTCAAACCCAAAACAAGAAGAATAAACTGCATTTCATCTAATAAATAAGAAAAAGGAGCCTAAGACAAAATAAGATGACAATAAAAAAGAAGATATTTTGTCAAATGCGACGCACAAGTGCTTCTACAAAACCCCATCCATCATCAGTATCTGGTCCCACCCAGAAACCAGAAATAATAACATATGAACTAGAAGATACACCAAGATGATTTGAAAAGTGTATACAAAAGTTTCTTGAGGGTGTCATCATAATGAAATAGCTTCTATTTACAGCAAAGATACCTCTGTTTAAGCCGTTTGACCAGGTAAGTTGGGTCTCTGCAAAACATTATTCAAAAGGGTCAGAAAATATTTTCTTACATGCAACTTCATGAATTGCTCTAGTATAACTATTTTGGACATATCAGTGAAAAAAGTATGCTTGTACTTTCTCTTGGAGAGAGAATACTTCCATTTGGCCTGGCCATTCTCTGTTTTTGTTTTCCTTCTATTTTGACTTTTCTTTTATTGCAGACATCTGGGAGTGAAAGGTGGCAGATTGTTTTTCTTCCATTTGACTTTTCTTTTCTTGGAGACATGTAGGAGTGAAAGGTGGCAGACTGGAAGTACTCTCTCTCTCTCTCCTCTTTTTTTTTATTGATAAATAAAGAACTAAACTCTCTCTCGTCTTGGTTTAGTAAGTTTCATTTGTTTTAGTACTTCTCATATAGTACCTGTTATATGTGTCAAATGGAACAATACTATTTTCCAGAAACAAGCCTGTATGACATTTGATTACATTTTCTACTTTTCTGGCTGTAGAACACTAGGAAATTACTCAAATACATTTTACCTTCATAAACTTCTACTACTTGATTCTTTGATGGATTATATCAAAAGACAATCTTTCACCAAGTGGTATCAATTTTGTATTGGGTAATAGAAGATTCAAAAAGTAACAAATCATCATAACGTATCAAAACATAGTTTTATACACACGTACCCACGCATATGTATGTATGCTATGCCAATAATTAAACCCATTTACCACTTATCACTTAGCTTCCCTACATTGTGAGGTAAGCTCCAAAGATGATCACATGCAAGAGCCAAGAACAGCATCACTCACTCTAATAACTTGCCATACCAATTTAGCTGTAAGAAAGTTGGATTATAAAGGAATGACCAAAACCCAATCCGCTCGAAGCTTCTCATTGCCATTCCCTACACACACCTAGAAAAAGGGGGAGGGGGGGAACAACAAGAACTAACCAAAAATGGATACATAATTCTTCCAATTCTAAGATAAAGATGGCAGCATCATTAATATTAATAATAATAATAATAATCATACAAACTTTAGGAAAAGAAACATGGTTTTGTGGTCCTTCTTTAAGAATTTTCATCAAAATGAATATACAAACACACAATTTTTATCGAGCTAACTTCTAGCTCTGTACTCAAGATGCATTTATATATACTATCTCATCAATCATGAACTTAAGCTGACAAATTTGCAGTGTTTATAAAACAGAATTGCTCAAAGGTTGATGAACTAGCTTTTTATCTTAAATTACCTAACATCCCATTTGGGAGGATGGGGTAAATCTTTCAAACTGAAGGGGAAAAAAATTAAAATCAGAGATGAATATGGGAAATTAAGAATAACTCTTCCTTGTCTTTTCAGGTCCGGAAGTAAACTTCCTAATGTCATAGTTTCGGTTCACATAAATCTAGGTCTGAGAACTTTCAGTACAAATATTCAATCACAAGCCAATGAAAATCAGAGCCAGAACCATAATTAGCAGTAATGTAACTCTCAATTCTTAGTGGTTCATTGACTAAAATATGAACAGTAGTAACCTTTAGTGCTAGTAATTGGATTCTGAAGCCATCTGCCAGCTAATCTCAGTGAAGGAGCTCCCTACAACAAGCCCATACAATAGTAAGAATTATAGATTACTGGTTATCTGTCAGTAGTTGAGGAAGATTCCAACTAGAAGGGCAATAAAAATAATTCCATGCAACACGTAATGAGCATGTTATTTTAATATCAATCCAGTCCAACTTAAAGTTGAGCTATCTTATTGATTCAGGAATGTAGAAAGCAGCCTAAGGCAATCTTCTTTTTGGAAGTTATTGTAATATTATTTCTGGTATTTTGTTTAACATTGATTTCCTTATTCTTCTCCTATTTCTTTGGGAATAACTGTTATTTAAACTACCTACTATTATTTTAGGAATAATTCATTCATTATTATTATTCAATAAAAAGTAAAGTTTTACTCTTATTCATGCCAAGACAGCGCCTTTGGCTATTCCCCTCTTCCATCAACATCATTACTCTGAAACACTTATTTAACATATAAAGTAGACTAAGATGCACAAATTACTTCTAGTTTTTCTACTGGCCATGTCCTATAGCAAACAGACTAACTCACATTAAGGCTTTGTGATTAACTCAGTATACATTCTAGCAAAACCTGAATTCACAATATCAGAAAGCACATTGTCAGAAACCGGGAAGCTGCATTCTAATGTTCTGAAAAGAGGAACTTGAAAAGAACGGACAGAAAATACGTTTTGCGTGTAGAGACCCAGTGATTGACAAGAGACAATTGCACTGGGTACATTAAGGACTTTCAGACAGATAAGAGTTCTATCAAACACCAGTAATGTTAAAATTTCAAGAGTCCTCTAAACATTATATTCTTGATACACTAAAACTAAGATACACAAGCACTAATACCCAGCATATTACCTAACGCATCTCCCTGCTCCTCAACCAAACAAGCACTATAAATAACGAAACTCAAATGCGATTCATATTCTCTACCGCATTAAAACAAACATATGGCGAATGTGTCAAAACGTTTCAGTGAAATAAAATAATTTTTTTTAAAAAGGAAAAAAAAAAAACACTTCTCGGAATCTAGTGAACCATAAACAGAAAGATTATTCACTGAATTGAATTCAACTTTGTGTTAGCTAAAGTGATTTGAGAAGGACAAAAAGACACTCAGCCCATTAAGGAAGCACTCAGCCCATTAAGGAAGCAGCGCCCTGTAACAGCAGAAATTTGAGCGTACCTGGAACAGGGTTTTGGGATGGCTGTTAAGCGGGCAGAGGTAGAGCGAAAAAGAAAGTAAGGACGCCATTAACGAAGAGATTAAAGCTACTTGGAAGTCGGAAGGTGGAGTTGGCGGGCAATATGTATTTGCCAACGACGATGAAGTAGGCAAACTGCTAATGAAACCGCCAAACACTGCTATGATATATTGAAATTTAGTATTACTTAGTTACGTTTTATTTCGATATATTTTTATTAAATAATAATTTTTTTATTAAAAAATTTAAGTACATAATTATCATTTATAATACTTTTCTTGATACTAATATAAATTCAAAGTGAAAAATTAAAATAAAATAATGAAAATATAACTTTTAAAAAAATAATTAGTATAAGTTTTATTTCATAGAAAATAACAAAGTTATTTTTTAAATTAATAAAGTTTATGGCATATCTTTTTATGACGGAAAGTGTATGACATGTCTGGTTTTAAAAATATACATTTACACAATTTTTTGTGATATATAATTTTTTATGTAATGCTTTGTAACAAATTGATTTAAATATTAGAGTTAGAGAAAAAAACAATTATATATATGATGAGTGATTAGACTTACATATTTTAGCATTCAATATTTAATTTATTACACTTAATATTTTCCATAAAATTTTAATTAAGTCGTATGGATAACCAAATTAGTTAGACACTTAATAATAATATTATTAAATAATTTAATTGATTAAGTATAAAACTGATTAATCTTAAGTATTTAATTGACTTCCTCTAAAACAAAAAGTATTCAACTGAATTACAAAATAGGACTTTTTAGTCTTGAACTGCTTTAATATGGTAGCAACCAAACAAGTATGGTACACTTGGAATGATTGGGGTAATAGAAAATGTAATTAGACTTTTTTATTCTAAAATGTAATTAGATTTATGTCTTCTCTTTGGCCAATTTTATTTTTTATAATAATTTATCAATTAAAAAATTACATAATTTATATACTTAAAACATAATATATTTTCCCTATCTAAAAATGTGTGTTAAAAACAAATACTGATAAATAAATATAATTTAATTAGTAAAATGATTTTATCGTGTGATTCTAAAGATGTTTAACTCATTCTCTTCAAAAATAATTTTGATGTATTTTTTTTTAAAAGAAAAAACACCCTTTCTAAAACTGATTAGTCATGTTAAGTTTAGATTGGACCCAAGTACATATCTGCTATTCTAAATAGGGCAAATTATGATCCCATTTGATTAATGCTTCGTTATTCTAGTCGTTTGGGCTTCAGTTAGGTGCTTAAGAACCTGCCTTCCAAAGCATGGCCATCCCAAGCTAAATAATTTACAAAGTTTTTGAGGGAAAAGATCAAATTTTATAAATTCACATGAAAATTACGGTAGTAAAGTTTAGCATCTTGATAATCTAAATATGAGAATCGTGGGTTGTTCATATGTGTATATCCTTTGAGCAAACTTAATTTCTTTGAGCATTTCACTTAAATGCAGATGAATAAATTTATAAATAACAATACCCAAAACAAAATAAATCAATCAAAATATTCTTTATATAATTAGCATCCTCCAATCAATTACTTTCAAGGATCAAACCATTGTAACCATGTTTGTGAATTATCTCCAAACTAGTATTGACAGCCTTAATTTGTGGTCTTTTAATGTAAATCAACTCTAGTTTTACCATCATTCAAAGACCCATCCACATTCAATTTATGAATGCCTAGAGAAGGTGGTTGCCATTTATCAAGCCAATTTGGATGATCCAAAATATTTGATGTTGCTCTAGGAAGCCTTTGGAGAGAAATGTGAAATTTGATAAGATACCCTTTCCTTTATGTAGAATGAACCAGCTTTTCATTATTACAAATTTGATGGAAATGAAAATGCTCAAAATAGCAGAAGCAATTATGATTTCTATAGGAAATGATAAAAAACTTTATTTGTCTTTTTAGCCTAAGGAAAGTATTACTGGCACAGATAAAATTTATAATTTATATGCACTTAAAAAAGGTTTTAAAATTTTAATAGTAAAAACTAAAATGAGTAACCTAATTTATCCAATGAAATTTGGATAATCATTCAATGTTAACAAGATCTTTCTGGTCACCTGTATTTCTTGCTTTTTGGTGGAAATGTATGGCCTTTACCAATAAATATGCTGATGGAAATATATACCTGAAAAAATGTAACCTAAATAGTAAGGTGAAATTGCATACATGTTCATAACATATACTAACAAGTCAGTCACACACAAAGAAAATCTGCACTGGAAAAAAAACAACTGATAATTTGTGTCTTATTTTTCCTTTAGAATACAGAAATAGTGTGAATTTCGAAAGAATTTTTCAGCATCCATTGGAACAAAGAAAAGAAGTTGATACACAACAAAATATACTTTTATTACAAAGATCTAGGGGGCTTCTCTAGAACTGCAGAAAGATAAACTTCATCTTTAGATTTAGGGGAAACAGCCCACTTATGTTTCCTGTACCTGAACTGCAGAAACATGTACATGTAATCATCAAGATCCTTCCTATTGCAAAAGAATCGATCGATCCATAATAAGCCACCCGGCCTTAAGATTCGATCCCAATCAAACAGGATGAAATCCAGCAGTTGTAGATCAATCCAGCCATCCATGAAGCCAGTTGTGTGTATCAAGTCCATGGTGTTGTCAAAAAATGGAAGCCTTTGATTCAATGTCGCATATAGAGGAATGAGGCCTCGAAGTGCAATCATTTCATTGAAGGGAGCCCCAAGGTTCAGAGCAGTTGAAATAATTGTGACATTTTCTTCTCTCATTCTGGCAGCAAATGTGCCTGTACCAACCCCTATGTCCAGGCCTATTCTTATTTCCCCTGGCTTGATGGCCATAACATCTTTGATCAGGATATCTACTGGGGTGGAGGAATTTGTTACCCATTTCAGCTTTTCCTTCTCCATCTCAAAGCAACCTGTGCACTTTGTGTAGCCTCGTTTAGGACTCTTGCTCGATAGGCACTCGAAATTCCTGCACTGATAATTGCTCCATCTGACATTTCTGCCATCAGGCATTTTCCAAAGGGACTCATTGATAGGATAAGGCTTGAGATAGAGTTTAGAGGCCCTTGTCAAGCAACGCCTTCTAGGCAAGGGATCGCAACCATGAACCATTAGTTTCTGTGCCAAATTCCAATCATCTTTGCAGTAAGATCCAATGTCATAATCCATGTACTCTTCCAGTTCTTTCTTCATCAAAATACAAGCATGGCCAATGCTGTTGTGTATCTTCCCTGTTCCGTATATGTTGATCTTCCCAGCTCTGCTTTCTTTGGGAGTAATATACTTCCGAATCTCCTCAATAACAAAGGTATTAATCAAAGGATCCTCCTTGATTTCCATACTTCCATTCCCTTCTGTCCTTGGCAGTCGAATCTGCCTGAGCCCGATATGAGCACCATAAAGAGGCCTAATTACCTCTTCCTGTAGAAATCTCATGTACTCCAGTTTTGAAATACTGCTTTTGCTCAAGTCTTCCTTGCTTTTTTCCATCTGTTGCACAGCTGATTCAAGCTTCATCTGCAGGGCATCCATCTTGCTGAGCACTTCATCAATCCGAGCACCGAGGGCTCTCACATCGACATTTTCATAAGCATCTTTTGTACCATAAAAATGGCGGCAGATGTCTTCATTGTGAAAGAAAAATCCCGCAGAATAGAGCCTGATTAAGCTCGATATGCTCACAATGATAACCAGCCCTCCTAGAATAACTTGAAGCCAGCCCATTATTTTACCGAATCTCATCCTTGGGAAACAATTCTTTGCCATCTCTAAGATCTCAATCCTCAAGGTCCAGCTAAAAAATTCTAACTTCTTTTAAAACAGAATCCTCAAGAGATTAAAAACTGAACTTGATCAAAGATTTTACCTGGGTAATTTCACTCCAAGAAGAGTGACAGAAAAGGGATCTGATTTCTTGGAAAACCCCCTGATAAAAACGAGAGCTCAAACAGAACCATTCTTTGAGTAAGAATGATTCAAGAATGGCATGAAATGCCCACATCCTGAAAGTGTGAAACTTCGATCTAGTCAAGAAACTACTAATAATACTTTAAAAACTTTGCTTAAAAACCTTGCAAGATTTGCTTTAAAGCTGGAGAATCTTGAACTATAAGGTTAAACACAAATTCTCACGCTCATATGAAGTTAAAGAAGGCGCGAATCTCGTGAAGGAACTCGAAAAACTAGAAACCATACATGGGGTGGTGGGTGTTCATGAGAAAGATGATCAGCTCATTTTGCGGCAAAGTTTGAAAAAGTTGACCGTTAAAGTTCCAATTATTGTGTATGAATTAGGTGGATAGTCCTGGTAAAATTTGTCATGATTACAAAGAGTTTTCTAATAGTTTTTAAAATTATACGCCCTATTTTTTTTCTTACCAGATTATTATTTTTTAATTGTCAAATTGACATTATTTTTTATATAGATATGTTGCTTAATGATGAAGGAGTAGATTTTGCACTCGTACGCTGTATAGTTTACGAAATATTATATTATAATATAATATATACTTTAAAAATAAATACATTTGTATCCAAACAAAACTGAGACATTATTCTTTGTTAAATATCCAAACTACTATTATTTTCAGAAAATTTTAACTTCACCTCCTAAAGTGATGCTTTCAACTTCAACTAATTGGAAAACATTTCAATTTTCTAAAGTCAGGCACTTTAAAATTCTAAATCTATTTTTTTATTTTAAAATGTTCATCTTCTTCAAAATATTTAATACATTATCTTTTTATCTCGTATTAATAGACTTGTTTGATTTTTCATACTGATTAAAAAAATATAATTAATGTTATTAGAAATATATATTTTTTATAAAGTATTTCTAAAATACCTTTACCATTTATCATTACAAAGTAAATTATGCACCTTTATATATATATATATATATATATATATATAAACAATCTTAATTTAAATAAGAATATTTTGATCAATTAACAAATACATATACTTTTAATGAAAATATAATATATAATTTGTAACAAATAAAAAAGGAAAACTCTACTTAGAGATGAGAATTAAGGGAATTAGTATCCATCAAATCCATGTGTCAAACTCTACTTAGAGATGAGAATTAATGTGGTGAGCCAATTTGATAGAAAGAAGTTATCAATAATTTGCCCTCGATATATAAAAAATTAACAAGTAACAGGTCATGAGATCTAATTAATCATGCTATTGTCATATGTTGTATAACATTTGATGCATGTGCCCAATCCACACATGATCTTCCAAACGTAGATTTTCCAAATTCTCATTTCAATTGTGATTTTTATTTATTTATTTATAATGATATACATTGAATATTAAATATATTTATGAGTTTATTAAATTTTTTATATAATAATAATGATCAAATATTAATATTTTTATAATAAAATAACTCAATATTTATTTCTTATTCAATTATGTTTAATAGTATAAGTGAGACACACACACTAACAATTTAATAGGAAAAAAGTTTTTAACAAGATAAATTAGTTCTGACAATTTCATGTAAATAAATATAAGTAGCCATTTAGACACTGTATATTTTAAAATTTCATTTAAATTAATCACTAAACAATTACGATTACTAAAAGCAATCATGTTTGATGACTATTGCACCAATGTTCAATAAAATGTACAATATCTATAAAAAAAAATGGTACAACTTTTAAACCCATATTACCAATGCTCAAAAAAAGGAAAATAAAATTCAATTCAACAGTATACATAATTCTGTTTTTCTATAGATCAGTCTACCAAACATAGACTGGTCAATTTATCATTTGTGCCTCCATCTTGCCTACTCAATCAAATTAACAAGTGTAATGCTCTAAGATCTTCCCAAATCTGTCCATGCACACGAATCACTCCACACAATCAAGAAAGAATCAAGGACTGCTTTGTTCACATGGATTACAGGAATTACATTTAGCAGTAGAAAAAGAGAGAGAGAGAGAGGTTATAGGAATTACTTGTAATGATAGCATGGTGGAAACCCTTTGATTCTACTGTTTTCAAGCTGCATTCCATCCCGATTTTTTAATCAATATGTTTATACTGCTAATCAGAAAATGAAATCTCACAAACTCTAATGCCCTATTACTTCAAAATCCATTCTTGGGGCTGCATTTCTTGAAAGATACTAGGTCTGATTCCTCCCATTCCTAATAGATCAAGAGTCATGGAGTCATTGCTTCCAGAATTATTGGGTGCAAATTTTGTCAAATTCTCGGAATTTGATGTTTTTTCCTTTGTTATACCAATCTCCAAATGAGAGTTACAATTCAAAGCAGAGCCACTCTGATCAGCTAGAAAAGGACCATCCATATGGTTCAAGAAATCCAGGTTTTGATTGAATAGACTAGTGTATGTTCCTTGATTAAAAACCATAGCATCTCCATTATCAGTGTGATCTAGAATCTTTGGTGCTAAATTTTCCTGTGTTTTCTTCTGTGTAATCCTGTTTGCTGTATAACCATCAATTAGGCCAGCTAGCTGTGCTTGATAATTCTCAATTTGGATATCACCATATGTATTGCTATGTTGCTGAGAAACTCCAATATTGTATGTTGCTGGTGCCATATAACAACCATTAGGAGGGCTTATATTACTGTTCACAGTAGCTCCCATTTGAGCTGCTTTCTGCAACAATGCTGTGGCTGAAAAATGTGCCTCACCGGCTTCTTGATTAGTACTGTTTTTGTTGTCACTAAAACCATTAAACCCTGCTGATGAACTAGTGCTGAGTTGAAGACAAGAAGAAGATGAAGATGATTGGTTTCTCATCAGGCTGCCGAAGAGACTTGAAGAACTGGTTGAGTACATACTTCCAACCATGTTTATGGATGAGGAATGAAAAGGGATCTTCATGTCTGCATGGCTGAATTCAGGGGTAGTGAGAGATGTACTAACTTTGTTGTTCAATTTGTTGTTTTCTTCAGCAAGTGCATCACAGAAAGCCCTGTGAGTGACAAAACTATCTCTTCTGCAGAAGGTAAATGTAGCTAAATCAGTCAAATCTAAAAGCAAAAAACGTAGCCACAATTTTTGGGGAAAGGGAAGTATATCTGATCACAGAAAGATTTTAGGCTTAATTCCCAATTTATTGTCTAATGTTTTCTAGAAAACTTGGTCTTCCATAATTATTTTGAACCATTTTTACCCTTCATATTTTTCTGTTTGAATTATTAGATCATTTTGTTACCCTTGTTTGGTCATTAATCTATTTTGTATGAATTATTAGATTCTTCCATATATATATATAAAAGATCTAATTAATTCATGTGAAAAAACATTAGGGGCCAAAATGATCCAAGAGAAAACATAAAAAAATTTCAAAATAATTATTAAAGACCAAAATAGTCTAAAAGAGGCAGAAAAAAAATTCAAAATAATCATCAAGAACCAAAATCATCCAAGAAAAGAACAACTAAATTGGGAATTTTGCCAAGTTTTAATGCCTAACCTTGAAAAGATGGTGCCACAGTCACATTTATATTCTTTTGTACCACAAGTCTTTGAATGAGCTTTCCAATCAGATTGGACAGCATATTTTTTTGAGCATTTCTCACATTTCCACTTCTTTTCCCCATGCTTCCTGCTATAATGTTTTTTGATTCCTGTAAGGTCACCTAAAGCTCGAGCTGGATTATGGTGAACACATGAAGGTTCAGGGCAAACATAGACTCGTTTCCTTGAATCAGTGCTTGTTCTTTGCTTCAGTTTCCAGGGAAGGTTATGTCCCCGTCGATGGAGTTGAAGGTTTTGGTCCCTTTGAAAGCCCTTGTGGCAAATTTCACATACAAATCTGTTCGTGGTCATAAGGGTTTTGGGTGATAATGCAATGACTTCAGCATTTGGATCTGTATATTCATTTTGAAGAGTAGCAAGCAGCAAGAGGATAATCAAAGAGAAGACACAAGTCTACATCTTGTATTAAAAAGAGAGAATATTTCAGTAAATAGAAATTATAATAAAGGAAAGATTCACCCTGAGTTCTTGAAGTATTTGTTTGTTTCATTTGAATTGTTTTGAGATCTTTATCAATTTATCCTACTAAATCAAATGTCGATAATCTTTACCTGCAACCATTACTTACTAGTGCATAAATCACATGGCTATGGTACAAGTCAATGCGAGTATATAAAATAAATTTGGTGCTTTTAAATTCATTTACTAACTTGACTAACTCTTTCCACAATTTTTACTATATTTAAAATTATCTTCAATAGTATGTTAACATTTGTATAAAACACTGCTTCAATTATTGTTTCTTGTCATCATTTTTTATTTTTAACATCTATGGTACGTGCGTGATCATCTTACCCCCTATATCACTTCTCCTTTTTCAAATAAAAAATAAAAAATAAAAATCCTTCTAATATATATTAATATTTTTGGATAAATATTTTAATCTAATAATTTTTTTTCTGTTATTTCCATGGACACTAGGTTAATTTGAGAAGAGAATAAAATTAGAAGGATACAGAAGACACGAAAACTAGCTTCTTAATAGAACCTTTACATATTATGCTATTTGTAAACCTAGGAACAGTTTTCTCCAATTATATTGTATAATTAATCAATCCAATAATTGAAGCCTCTAGCAGAACTATGTGTAGGTTTGATTTTCTAATCTCTTTCTCTATATCCACACAATAAACAAGCTAGGAAAGGCAACTCCAATTCCTGCCTGTATTAGATTATGACAGTACTGGCAAACATTACTGTAGGTACATATAGAAAGAAACAAAGTAATAATCAAGTCTCTTGAAGGTAAGGAAGGAAACTGAATCAAATTGTTCTTCTCTACAGTCTTGTTTTAATCAAACTTGACATGAATATATTTAATTTGATAGCTACCATGTGTTATATATTGATGTCCTAACAAATTAAAAAACACATGAATTGAAGTGAAGTAATATAATTGCAATAGCTCAAACCAGGATTTCCAGGTGGGTTTCTCTTCTTCTTTTCTGTTGCATGTTGTGGAATTGAGGATCCATCGTGAAGCTCTTCCTCTTCACCATTTCTGCCTGAGGAGAAGCTCTCGCCATCTCCTGATATGCTTGACATCGAAATTAAGACACACACAAAAAAAAGAGAGGTTAAAAGGCACTTGTATACTTTTTCTAGAAAAACTTTTGTTGTTTCCTCACTTTTTCTCATAAGTTACTCTTCACCAGCAGGACTTGTAGTTTCCTTTTTATTGATTTTCAGGTGAATACAAAACATGGGATTTGCTCTGATTGGAGGAAGACAAGAAACCAAGGAAACTTTCCTTCATCTCTGCCAATAAGAAATAATTAAGTCTTGCTGTCACAAGAAGGAAACAAAGAAAACAAAGTATTCTTGGCCCTTCTAGTGTCTATATTCTACAAGTTCATTGGCTGATGCTGTGTGTGCATAATGCATATACCCATAAGTTTGTTTTTCTTATTTGGAAATTGATTTTTAAGTTTCTGTCCAACTTTATTTAATTATTTTCTAGCATTGTTTTTCTTTACACATTGATAGTGACCTAAAAACAAGACAAGTAGTTAGAATCTTGTGTTTGCTATAGAAAATGATAATGATTATGTTTGAGTGCAGACTATGCAGTCTAGGGAAGATTAATATAATGGTCAACTTTCAACCGCTTCTTCTTAATATAATGATCTTGAAGATAAATTAAGATTAGCATTCTTGATTAGCAAGGCCCATTTGGAATACTTAGTGATTTTGCATGACTACTAACGAAAATATTCCATTAGTTAAGTACAGTTATTTATTGGGGGAGGTTGTGATAACCATGGTTTAATTTCTAATTATTATTGGATATGAGCAACTAGAAGTTAATCTAGTGGGACAATTATTTGGCATCAATGGTCATATGAATCAAATCTTGGAGGTTTTAATTTTTAAAAATTTTATGTAGAAATTAATTCATGAGGAAACTAAGAATATATATATATATATATATATATATATTTATTTAACTCTAGGGCTGATTATATAATAAAATAGAAAGAAGTACTTATTTGCAAGAGTGTCAATAAATTTGGGATTAAATGAATTTAAGTTTGTGATGTATTCACTCTTATAATTAATTTTTTTAAGAAAAAATGAATTTCACTCTCATTATAATTTTTTAAGATTATAAAATCAGCATGAACATTAAGTTTATGTTTTCATATAATATAACACATTGGCCAAAAACTCTTGAACACGTGAAATTATAGATGTGTTTTTTCTTTTATAATATTTTTTATTTAAAAAAGTACATTTATTTATCTAATGCATTGAAATCAAATAAAACACATAATTAGATAAATAAGTTTAGTCTTGATTTTCTAACTCCATAAAATATGATCTATGTTCAAGTAGATTATAAAAAGAAGGCTAAAGAGGTAAAATACCTAGGATAAAGATTATTTTAGGTAATCAATATTTACCTAAATAGTAAATAATCGTAATTGTGCCGTACAATTTCCATAGGGAAATTTTGTGGTTATCTCTCGTGATTTGAGTTAAGTTAATAGACGATAAAAGTTTTTTTTTATCAATGTTGACCCACTAATTTATCAAAATAACACCTTGAATGCTCTTGTTAATTACCATTATGAATCAAATTGTCTCATGATTTCCATAAAAAAAAAAAAAAATTGGAGCGTCCAATCAATTCGAATTCATACATCTATCGTTAAAAATAAAAAGTTTTCCTGATTAATTAAAATATTAAATTCATGCCATTAAAGAAACGGCTGGTGAGGGATGATTCATCATTCATGCCATTCAAGGTCCCCCCTCTTTTTGGTTGGGGCTATTGTTGTTTCAACAAAGAATAATCATAGTAATAAATAAATAAAAGGTAGTATCTTAATTTAGCATGGCAACGTAGAATACCCTAATTAATCAGAGTAAGAATATGTTGGAAAAGATTCTGGCATGAACAAATTGCATAAATGTCTTCACATTCTTCTTTCTTCTTTTTTTTTTTTTTTATGAATAAATTTCTTCACATTCAAAGGTACGAAATAAGTAAATTTTTAGTTATTGTTTTTTGTCTTAGGTTTCATTACATTTTTATTGTTAATGTATGCACAATCTTATTTGTCGAATTACATCACATGACAATCATCATTTATACTCCCCATCCCAAATTGATAAATATTTTTATTTTTTATATTGATTAAAAAATTATGATTAATGTTATTAGAAATATATATTTTCATAAAATATTCCTAAAATACCATCAT
Organism: Apocynum venetum; assembly: GCA_019593545.1. NCBI lineage: Eukaryota > Viridiplantae > Streptophyta > Magnoliopsida > Gentianales > Apocynaceae > Apocynum > Apocynum venetum. The sequence continues at coordinate 4,457,789 of SRSM01000149.1, forward strand.
AATTTATCATTTCAAAATGAATTTAATATACTTTTTGTATACAAATAATATCATTTTAAATAAATAGATTTTGATTAATGAATAAATATATCTACTTTTAATATAAAAAAAAGTGACATATAATTTAAAATAAATAAAAAATGAAAACAAATTTAAGAAGTAAATTGATGATAAGGGCTCTCTGTTAGTTACACACATTTCAAGTTTTTCAATTATTCATAATACAATCCTCAAAAAAATTCCTCTCTAATATTGTTGTATATTTTGATTTGCCGGTGATAATGTCAGCATTAGAGGCCGAGGATTACTTAATTGGAGCTATATAGTATATAATTTGGGCTATAATCCTATGGAAATAAACTTAATGGTTGACTAATATAGTTCATTTAATTAGAATTATTTTTATTTTGTTAGAGCTGTTTTTCAAAAAAAAAAATTAAAACGGTACAGACTTTTTTTATATGAGTTATTTTGTACAAACTTAGTTTTGCAATAACTCCATGGCAATCTCCTTGTCATGAAGATCATGATTACTAAAGAATTTATTTACTAATGACAAAGGAAATCTTTTGTCTCATTAAAATCTTCTGCCTCCTACAAATGGCATTTTTATTGTAAAATATCATAAGTAACTTCTTAATTTATGAGACTTTTTTATCAATAAAAAACACCTATTGGTGACTAATTTATATATATAAAAAAAGTTTGGTGAAATATCAACCCATCAAACAACTTTTCAATATATAATTGCTATTTAAATAATGGATAAATTGTATAGAATATTATATTATTAATTGATTTCGTTGTCAAAAATTATAAAAATTTGTAATTTCTTTTCACAATTTTATATACCAATATAATCAATAATCAATTACTATGTATTGTAATCTTAAATATCTATATAGCATATAGATATTTTAAATCTTAAAATGGTCACAATTTTTAAATATGTTCTAAGTTATTTCTAATATTTGATCAACAATATTTTTATTTTAAAAATTTTATTTTTATAATCAATCACATTATTATTTAATTTTTATTATTATAGTTTTTTATATTACTTTTATAAATTTTTTGTCATAATTTTTCTAAAAAGAAAATAATTGTAAATTTTATTTTCTTTTATTACATGAACCACCGAAATTGGATAGCCTTATCTCACGTAGAACCGTTGACGCAGCACCGATTCCTTTTCTTTCCATCTCAGGGATCCATGAAGATATGCTGCATCATCAACCGAAGAAAAGCATATTGATCAATGGCAGCCACGACCAATTCTTTTTTCCTTATTTGCATGAAACAGTTTTCCGATGACCCAAAAGAGAAACTTCAGCAGGTAGCAATTCCTAACGAGAGTTCACCGGCAGACCAGTTTGCGCCGTTAGCCTCTACTTTTAGACGGAGACTTCTCACCGGAGTTGGCAGTGCTTCTTTAGTTGCTGTTGGGGCTAATTTTGCTGGAATTACAAGTTTTCTTCTTGGGTTTTCGCCGGAGAATGCTCGGAGTTTGAAGTTAGATGTTCTTTATCCGATCAGTGGTTATAGTAGATGCATTGAAGGAAATGAAGGATTTGGTTAGTAAGTAATTTCTTATCTAACTCTTTTTTAAAATTTACGAAGTACCCAAATCAGTCTCTTGAATTTTGTATTGTTTATTTCTTGATCAGGTACAAAATACAGGGATTAGTTATAATTTGATGATCCTCTAAATCTTGGGAGATTAAAGGGCGAAATGAAATTCTTTCTTTTTCTTTTTCCTATTTCACTTAAAATTTCTTTTTATTTTTCCTCTTTAATGCAGCACACTCTGAAGTTTCTTCATTGTCATTACAAGGAAAAGATTCAAAACTTAGTTGATAATTCCTAAAGCATTAAAGAGCCAATTTGAAATGAATTAGAAAAAAAAAAGTGCGTGAGAAAGAAATCCATCTAGCCAGTATTGATCCTGGCTAACATTCTGCTTTTCAACCAACTTATTAATTTAGATCAGAGTATCAGACCACTCTTTTAACTAGTTCCACCATTTTTTTTTTTTTTGGCATTATCTGGAAATTATCAGTACAGTTGATCAAAGCTTCAATTTTGGAGTTAAGCCAGCATTGATTCATAGAATTCTTGAGTTAGTGCCATCTATAACTAAAAAGAATAGTGAACTCTCTATAACAGGGATAATTTGATCAATAGGCGACGCCAAATAAGTACCAAATTTCTTAAGAAAGGATAAGAAATAACTGTGTAAAAAGGCACGATCTCAAGTATTTCAGGCTGTGAAAGCTGATATAAAGGCAATTGGATGCTTTTATAGCTGGCTTATTTTGTATTATATCAGCATAACTGAATCAGATACACCATATTACATTATAATTATTTTGTTATCATGTGAAAAGCTGAAGTTATTCTGTTTATCTCCATAACAATTTTCCTTACAATCGTTTTGAACAAACAGAATTCATATATCCAGCAAATTGGGTTGGAGATCAGGCTTTGTTATATCGAGCAGCTGGTAAGGCAGAAAGATCCCTTGATCCGCCTCCCCTGAGAAAGGGTGAGCAGGACCGGAAAAAGGTAAATGAACCAGTTGTTGCTTTTGGCCCTCCAGGTTCAAGCGGGGAGCTTAATGTCAGTGTCATTGTCTCACCAGTTCCTATTGATTTCTCGTAAGTAATCTACAGCCCTTGAATCAGCTACTATCAATAAATTCAAGAATTTGTCTGTTCTCAAAGTTTGTGAACCTACTATCCTTTATTTGCCATTAAATATTGTATGCTTGTTCTTTTAATGAAGAGGGACTTGGTTTCAAGACCTATCTATGCACTGATTAAGCCATGTTTAGGAAGTTGACTAGAAAAAGGTTGTAGGAAAATGTGTATTATAAAGAGAAACTTGCAACTGAAAAAATTCGTTGGGAAGTAAAGTTTCATATTTGTGTCTAACTTTGCTTCTTGTATATCACAAGGGACAACAAAAATTGGTGGTGACTGTCTCCACTTATCCTTTTCTAGATTCACCCCTTGGCTACATGAAATAACAAATGATTATTAGATGGCTTGAATTTGAAGCTGCATTCATAACAGAAACAGTTTAAAAATTTCTAAATTTGAACCTTTATGTGCTAGAATTTCATTATGGAAATAGTTTTAAGAGAATTGTTAAAATCATCCTAGGGATTAGAGATTAACTTTGCCTAAGAAAAAAGCATCTACCTTCTGTTGAAATTTAAAATAACCAATATGCACTGAGCACGGTAGGATACAGTTATTTTGGGTTTGAATCTAATCTTCCTTAGTTTTTACAGCATTGAGGCATTTGGAGGACCAAAAGAGGTTGGAGAAGCAGTTGTCAAGAAGGTTACAGGATCAGGTAGGCGTCCAGATTTGAAGGGAACACTAATGCAATCATCCTCAAGAGAGGATTCTTCAAGGAATCTCAACTACTACACACTGGAATTTCAAGTTGAGAGCCCTACATTTCAGCGACATAATGTTGCAGTATGTTGTGCTAGGAATGGAAGGCTCTTTACTCTGAATGCTCAGTCCCCAGAATCTTTGTGGCCAGAGATGAAAGCAGACCTCTACAGAATTGCTAATTCTTTCAGTCTAACATCATAATGCCTAGAGTATGTGTTTTTGTAAATTACAAAAGATTTTGCCACAACTCCTTTGCTGTTTTTTTCTGAACCATGGAAGGCATGGTGAAATGCTTAGCGTTGTAAATTTTCTCTTCCTGGTCCAACTTCACTTTGTATTCTGCCTCATTTGGCCCTTTTTAAAAATATAGATTTTGAAGTGACAAAGACAAAATAAAGAAACAGAAACTTAAAGGAGAGAGGAAAGCTTTTTGACTTCACTAAATATTTGTGTGGACTAACCCTAAAATTCATGTCTAACTAATTGAAATTTGATACCTTATGACCAATATAATTCCAAAGGATTAAACTCATCTAGTTTGTAGCATTTCTTTAAGGCAATAATGTACTTTTGTATTTTAGATTATGTAATATGTAAGCTTTAGTGATGTGACATGAAGTAATAAACTCTCTACACTATTACTGACGTTATTAAAATTATAAAAAAATAGTTTTCTTTTTCATTTTGTTCTTTGTAGGAATTTATCTTTAGATTTGCACATATAAATTTTTTTAGTAAAAATATAAAAACTTTTTTACGAGACAAACAGGTGCAATTTAGTTTGTAAATGACTTTGAGTCATACTTTCTCAATTGTTATATATTTTCAAAAAAAAAAATAGTAGATTTTTACAAATATTGGTCAACGATTGAGCATTAACAAATTTGTAACATTTTTTCAAAAAACAAAAGAAAAAGAAAAACATTTAACATTTCATCAATGCAGCAATTAATGACCAATGTTGCATTTGTCAAAGAGGTCGTAATTAAGATGTTAATGCAAATTATCCATAACTAAAAGATTGTGAATTTGACACTCTCTATGTAATAATAATAAATCAATGTTGCATTTAGTAATATTATTGTTATATTTTTAGCAAACAAACTTATACTATTTTGAAAAAAATTATATAAATATAAAACTAAAAAAGTACAAATATTATGATGAAAAAAAGTCAGAGTATTATTTATATAAATAAATATATGTAATAACTATTTAAGAAGTTTTTATATTTTAAAATCATATTTAAATTAAAAATGAAAACACTGATTTTCTATGGCAAATATAGTAAATTTGTATTATTAAAAGTGTGAGTAAAAACTTTTGAAAACTAAAAAAAGAAAAGGACTACTAAGAATTATAAAACTAAATTACTCGGAAGATAAATATTAAATTGATATCAAGAAATAAAGTAGTAAGATAATTAAGGATAGACAAAATAATTTGAGCTCAATTTTTACAAGTTTATAATTATAAAGCTCGGTCAATGATCAAATCAATATCATTTTAAGTTTAAAATAATTATTTTTCAATTGATTTGTCAGCCCGGTGAATTGATGCGATCCTACAAGTCGACTTGAATTTTTTTTTACGAACATATAGTTATTTTGTCCAATCAAACTTACAAATTGAGCTAGACTAAACTGAAGTGGTAACAAATCAATGAGTCAAATATACTTAAAAAAGAATAATAAATATTATTTTTGAAGTGGTAACTCAAATTATAAAATGTTCAAACTAATATATCTAGAACACTAAAATACATAATATACTCTGATAAAGAATTTACGAAATGAGTCAAATATTAACAAGTTAGGTGATTCATAGAGTCGGTTATTGAAATTTTAACAATATGGTCTCCTCAAAGATAATAGATATTCAAATTTTAGATAATTATATAGTTAATTAAAAAAATTCTAAATTATCAATTAAAACTCTATTTACTTTTCCATAAAAATTAAAAATAAAATAATAGGGGTGCAATTAGAGTTAATAAACACATATGACATAGCATATATAAACATTTATAAAAAAACAAAGAAAATAAGGACATAGCATATATAAACACACGACGCCCCAAACTTCAATAGTATATCTATAAATTATAATAAAATTATTTCTGTTTCACATTTCTTAATCTTCACTTCAGATCGATCTGAGATTTGTGTATGAATTTTCAATTTTGATATCCCAAAATACCATTGTTGGAAAACACACAGCGGGAGCAAGAGATTGAGGAAACAGAGTAATGTCGATGGCGAGGGCAAGCTCTGGCCTCGCATACCCGGAGCGATTTTATGCGGCGGCATCTTATGCTGGTTTTGATGGATCTTCAGATTCTTCTGCTGTTAGCTCCAAGTTCCCAAATGATGTTGCTTTACTCCTTTATGCATTATATCAACAGGTATGGAAATTCAGTTTCACCGTTATTGGCTATTTTTGTTTGGATGATGCATGGTAATTGATTTTCTTTTTTTCTTTAAAAAGTATGCATTTGGTTGATCTGATTGTTGCATTATGTGAATATCTTGAATTGTGGTTTGCTTTCGTAGAATTGGGAATTAACGAGGGTAATGCTTTTTGGAATGGCATTTGCTGAGTATGTGTAGTTTGATTTTGATCTTATTAGATCTGGGTTAGTTTGTTATTGGTTTAGTTTTCAGGGATTCGAATTGAGTTTTTGAGCATTATAATTTGTTGATTTTATTTGTCTCTAATTGATTGGGAAGAAAAAAAAACCGGTAGAAAGTCTCCCGGAAATGGAAAAGAATTGATTTTTTTGGGTAATATTAATTCGCGTTTCAGTAAGGGTTTTAATACTGGGTAAGAAAACAAAGCACATTGTTTTTCGCCATTGATTCCACTGTCCAGATGACTGGAGGATTTTAACAGGGTTTGCGAAATCCTCTTTGCATAAGTTGAAAAAGATATTTGTAGCTAACTATAAAAGAAAATTCATCTGCTATTGGAGTGAGGAGTTTATTTGTAAAATATTTTGGTCCATATTCTACTGCATGTCAATATTTTTAGTATTAACAATCAATAATGACGATCCAGGCATTGGATTTTATTTTTATTTTTATCAGGATTTGATGGAATGAGATGGAGCAAAAGGAGTTGGCACTTATTTATTTTGACATTTTAGATAATCAATTATTACCACATTTTAGGTTGGAAAGAAGAAAAAAAGAAGAGAGAGAGAGAGACTCGGTGAATCAATAAATTCTCTTTCCCCTGACATAAGCAATTTCTGTTCCAGTTTTGTGAAATGTTGTTTAGTAGGAATTACCTTATTTTAGTTTTTTTTCTAATTGTTGCAGGCAACCATAGGACCTTGTAACATTCCCAAACCCAGAGGATGGAGTCCTGTGGAGCATAGCAAATGGAAGAGGTTTGTGGTTCTAAGCTCTGATTTGCTTAATCATAATTGATCTCAATATTCATCTCCTTTTCTGAAGGAGATCTCATTTGTAACACCAATATAGAATCTCCTGACCATCTTCAGACAATGAGTCTTGGATGGTGTGAGTTAAAACTTGGCAGAACACTAATGAAGTAGGAGAGTGTCTATACTGAAGATAGTGTTAATTACCACTAAAAGTTTACATTGTTAGTATTTAAGTTGCCCTTATGTGTTAGCGAAACACATATTTTGCCAATGGGGCCAGCACATGTGTACTTGACTATTTTTGTTTTTAATTAATGAGCAGTGTTAGGGTTCAATACCATGTTGAATTATTACTTCACTTAAAAGCTTAGCTATTAGTGTAATTTATATATTTAATAGATATAATTACAGAGGTGGAGGATACGGTTTCTAAAATTGAAAAGTATCTTGGAAAATTGGGAACTCCTAAACATTATTTTTGTATCCTCAGGAAAAGGAATTTGTGCACTTAAGAGTTGGTTCCAATCTTAGTGCTGGGAGAGCCAGAATGAAATCCATGAAAAAGAATAATATTTATGGAGTGTAAACTATATGATCTAACCAACTTTCATGGACATTTTACTACCCGAACTGGAAATCCAAAGCACAGATCAAAACATGCATATTAATAATTAATCATTGCTAATCACTTGGCATAGGTGTATGCAAATAGGTGCTCGGCTGCTCGCTCTTTTGAAGTCAATTATTATAGTTGCTTTGATAACTATGTAGACATTGTGATTTCCCTAACATAGAATGCTAATGTTCTCTAACTGTAGTTGGAACGAGCTAGGAAACATGCTTTCTACAGAGGCAATGCGTCTTTTTGTGAAAATATTAGAGGTTTGTTCTTATGTTACTTCTAGAATTTCTTGTGATCAGATCATATAGAAGGAAGAACATCAATATACTTACTCATCTTGTGAACAGGAAGAAGATCCTGGGTGGTATTCAAGAGTCTCAAGCTTCACCCCAGAGCCTGCTGTAGATGTTGAAATAAATGTGAGTTTTTTGAAATTTAGTTTGATCTTTCATGATACATATTGTCAATTAATTTGGGGTAAAATGAACTTTTCTCTATAAAATTTTCATTCTCAAAATTGAAACAAAATTTTGGCTTGCTAACCCAGAATATTTCTTTTCATAGTTCTTAGACGCGCTCTATGGTCTTACTCAAGTTTGGATATGTAGAGGTTGAAAGGTATACATAACTCTGACATAAGCAGATTTTTCAAATTAAATAAGCCATCTTCAGAACTTGTTACAAAAATTAATTACCATGAAAAGGGGAAAGGAAACAAGAGTATAGAAAAACTCTAGAATTAATTACCTTGAATCTGATTAATTCTTGACATTCTAATTAAACAATCCTGAAAAGAAAATTGTCTAAGCAGATGTCTTAAGATACCAATGGTTTCAACATCAAAGCAAATAATCTCTAAAGTATTAAAGGTATAATAATAAGTAAATCCACCATTCCTAACTGAGAGAGTTAGTTAAGCAACAAAAATGTTCCTGTTCTGTTAAATATTCTACATCTTGATCTGTTGAGTTCTAAGCTTTAATATCTTCCTCTTCTATCACCTCTTAGTTTACTTCTCATCCCGTGATTGATTTGGGATGCTGGACACAGTTCACAATTTATGATACAGTGAGCCTGCAGTTAATAGCCCAAACCTGTAAACTAAAAACAGAATTTTCTTTTAAATAAGCTTGGAACATAAACTAAATAAATAAGAACAAGAACAACCAGCTGAAGTCAGTGGGTGAAGTGGTCATGTGATATAGTCGAAGAGGGAAATAGAAAAAAGAACAAAATAAGTGGTGAATGCTTAATGGTGGACCTTGTTCATCAATGATGCAGAAAGTTCTCTATTTGATCAATTTGCTTGCTGGAAACTTGATTGATAATTTTAGACATAATTCTTAGACAAGCATTTGTCCCTTTTTTTTTTTTAATCATGTTTTCATTTTTCGGTTTAACCTTATAAATCTCACTGTAAATTTTTTTTATAACTTGTATTGGTACTTTGCCAGTCTTTTCATCTCTCTCATTCATCCTTCCTTTTGGTTTAGCATAATGCGAAAATGGAGCCAATTATTGAAAATGGTAATAGCTTTCCTCAGCCAAAAGCAATTGTTGCTGAAAATGGAAGTTTACCTGAAACTCAGGATTCAGTTGCTATTTCTGAAGGCTTTAGTGTTGTTACTGTCTATGATCAATGGGTTGGACCTTCAATCTCTGGTCCATGCCCAAAAGCGAGATATGAGGTGGTTCCATTAACTAAATTTTATAACGTTTAGAAACTTATAGTGTCTCTGATTTGCTGAATATGTATTTCATGCATTTGCAGCACGGAGCAGCTCTTATTGATGATAAGATGTATGTATTTGGTGGAAACCATAATGGGCGTTATCTAAGTGATCTCCAGGTATGACCAATATTCTCACTATGCATAGGCCATTTTGTCATCTCTTGAATATCACTGGAAGATTTCTCTTGCATTTTTATTTTTACAGTAGATGTTGAAAATGTTGTCGAATGAAGCAAGTTTTTAAAAGTTTTTATACAGTTTGGTATTATTAATACTTTTATTTCCTGAAGAAAAACCATGCCAATTTTTTTTTTAATTATCTGAATCCCAAATATCCGGAACATGTCAGATGTTTTCCTCAATAAAAAGATTCTATTTAATTCTTGATGTTCTTGTCAGTGTTGCAATTTTGCTCATTTTCCTGTTTTGTCGTTCATAGCCCGGCAACTGATTGAGGATTTCAAGTTTTAGATTCCAAAATAATCTTTTAAGTATGAAGTTTAAGTCCCCTATTCTCCTTAACGCAGACCTTGGATTTGAAGAGTTGGACCTGGTCTAAGGTTGAAATCAGAGCAGGGTCTGAGGCGTCTCCAACATCTGTTACTCCCTGTGCTGGTCATTCATTGGTTAGTCATTTTATTTTTATGTCTTACATAAAATGCACAGGAAAACGATTTCTCCTTGTGTGAGTGTGTACTATACTTTTGGTTGATAACATTTGGTTATGCTATGTTCCTATAGATAGCATGGGAAGGAAATAAGCTTCTTTCAATTGGTGGACATACGAAGGATCCATCTGAATCTATGCAAGGTTTGATTCATAATGCTAGAAATTTTGTTGATTGTCTTGGCCTTTGATTTTATTATACAATCACAGTTAAGCATGCAATCCAACCATAGTGGTTCAACTTGAATGTTTGTAGAAAAATGCTAATGAGGCTAAGAAGCTCTTTGGCAGCTTTTGGCAGCTTTTGGCTTGCTCCCTAAATTCATACTAGTTATCTGTTATGAGCCTAAGCAAAGGATCTAGTCACAGGTCTAGACACGAAATGAGTTGATCTTGAATCTATAGTGAATAACTTGAAAGCAGACTTGTCCATGACAAAGCCCCTTTTTTATACTAACTTTGAGAGAATAATTGTTTCCTTTATTCAATACTTCAATCATGTTTTATAGGCTAAAATTTAAGATCTTAAGAGATCTCATGACTAACGAATATAAAAAAGAATCAAATAAAGGAACTGAAAATTTGTAATTGAGCAAGTTAGGCGACATCCAATATTGTGGCCTCGTTCTTCCTATGATACTCCTGCCCAACAAAGCATCCACATCCTTATCTTAGAACTTTCACTATTTCCCTGAATGGCCTGTCCAGTTTACTTTCACTCATGACTGAAGTCCTGCGATTCCTGAAAGTCTCAAATGTTCATCAACTATGTTTAGAGAAGTTTATGACTCTCTCCAAATACCTTCATCATTCCTTTATTTTTCCATTTCCTTGAGATCCAGGGTTTTAGGCTCAATTAGGTTTCAAATTGATAAATTGAATCTTGCATTAGCGCAAACACATTTCAGTTAATTATATGGTTTAAATCAACAAAATTTCTGAAATATACCCCCGTTTCTCATTGTTTGCATGTTTCCTGAAATTCTAGTTCAGGATCATCAATTTTAAGCTGGGTTAGGACAACTGTTCTTGTACTGGTCTCAAGCTCTACAGAGTACAGAATAGACTGAACTTTTATAACCTTTTTGAACATTTTTAAATCAGATAATCAGACTTTTTTTTGGGGTAGGGGGTGGGGTGGAGTGGATAATAAACAAATGTTAGAATTCAGGCCCTGGGCAATAGTCTGAGGTTAATAGTGCTAACCAACTACACCAACTCAATTCTCTATTTCAATAATGATGACTTGTTTGGTGTCTAGTCTTCACTTTTTCTTTTCTTTCAATTAAATTTTATCCTATGTATTTTCGTGATAAAGTTGCACTTGGACCAAAATTTATTGCTATATGTGGTTTTTGAGTTCTTTGGTTGTTTATTTGTCTTCCTTGTTATATGATATGAAAGTAATAGAGGTTCCTTGGAACTTTGAGTGTTACCATGATGGGTTTTTCTTTGTCTTATTATCTTCTGAATGCATGATGACAGTGAAGGTGTTTGATCTCAAAACTTCTTGCTGGTCAACCTTGAAGACATATGGAAAGCCACCGGTATGCATTCATTACCTCGTGGTCATCTTTTACTGATTTCTCCCTTTGTAATGAGAAAATTTTCCATTCTTCAATTTTATGTTTGTGATAATATTCTTGAGACAAAATTAGTTTATTCCATGGTCACATAATTTGACTTTCGGAATCTATAGGCCTCAAAATTTGATAGATCTTGTAGCTAAATGCAGAGCTCATGTCATATTCTCTTGTGCATTGAGAACTAGAACTATTTCATCTGTATTACGCACTTCTAAACCAAATACTTCTGAATGTCAAAAGGCAACATTGTGGTATGAAATTTAAGGGCAACAAACACATATGAGCAAAAGGAAAAGATTAAATAGTAAATTCAATCATTTAAAGAGATTAATAACACTTGTCTCCAAGTTCCCCCCCCCCCCCTACTGCAACCTTCCTGAATCATTCTTGAGTTTTCTGTTTGATTACCCAGAATCACATTATAACTAATGTTGCAAACTAAAATAATCAGTGTGCATCAATATAGAGGATGTATTGCCTTTTGTCATAGCATGTATACTCTCCCCTCCTGAAACTATATTCAATATCAAATGGAGAAGTATGTTCAGGGTATGTAACATTGGGGCCAAATATTATTACTCCTACCAAAGATCTCTATGTACTTCAGAACCCCTAAAAGAATGCTATATCTAAATTTATAATCCTTTTTCTATTTACTATTACCTTTAAATTGAAATTTAGGTTTGGTTCTATTTTTCTCTTTTTCTAATTGTCTGATTGGTTGTGGCATATGCATGTAGGTCTTTGCTTATTTTACATCTTAATATAAAAAACATTTATGTTCTTTTTGTTTTGTGGAATGATTTCTTTATACTGAAAAAAGAGTTGGGTTCTCTCAGGTTTCTCGTGGGGGACATTCAGTAACATTGGTGGGGTCAAGCTTAGTTATATTTGGTGGACAGGATGCAAAGAGATCTCTTTTGAACGATCTACATATTCTGGACTTGGAGACAATGACCTGGGATGAAATAGATACCCTGTATGATGTTCTTTGCAATCAAAATTTTAACAGTGAACATCTATGAATCTGTGCATTTATTAAATTTTGCTTAATTTGCATTGTTCAGCTTAATTCCTCTCCTAAACTAGATCAAAGATTATAAGAATATGCTTTCTGTTCTTTTGTAGGGGGGAGCCTCCTTCTCCAAGGTCGGATCATACTGCAGCTGTTCATGCAGAACGATACCTTCTTATCTTTGGTGGAGGTTCACATGCTACCTGCTTCAATGATTTGCATGTCCTTGATCTGCAAACGGTGGGAACTATGATTATTTTGTGCTAAGTCACTGTCTGATTTGAATTATCATTTATATAGAAATATGTTTTCATCTTGCAGATGGAATGGTCAAGGCCCACGCAACAGGGTGAAATTCCAAGTGCCCGAGCTGGACATGCAGGTGCAGCAGTTGGTGAGAACTGGTTTATTGTGGGAGGAGGTGACAACAAGAGTGGTATGCTGTTCATAACACAGAGTTCCACTATGATAATGAGAATTTCTTTCTTAAGTTGTTTGCATTCAAACCAAATGATGTAACTAGATAAGAACACTTCAAAGCATCATAATGTAGGTGATAAGTGTTGCTCCAATCTTTTCTGCTTATATATTTTTAATTTCTATTAGATCAAAATGAATATTGCATGGATTCCTTTTTCCTTTTCAAGCTGCTTCAATTTGAAAATATTTTGCTGACTTTTTTCTCCTTTTTTCCATATTTTGTAGTTGGATCAAGAACATGATAATGCCTAAATGCACCTGTTTCTCTTGAATGAAACTCAATAACTGACAACATAGTTTCCCATTATCAGAAGATGCTTGCGATTTAAACTGGCTTTTATTGTACAGAAAAATCATATATTTCCCAAGAAATGTTACAAAACAATTTCCAGATGATCAGAAAATAAGGTAGGGGCAGAGGTGACACAAATTTGGATAGGGTAGAAAAAGGACAACATTCATGGATTCCTCAGATTTGTTTCACTGCTACATATGGAATTCTGACTGTCTTCTATGATCTATCTTATTCTTCCATTTTAGTTGCTCTATGCATAAATCTTTTAATTAGATACCTGTGACTATCAATGAAGTGCTTATAAATACCTATTAGTCAATGAATTTGGTGATCTCTCGATTAGTTGTGTCATATCTGATGCCAATGAATTGTACCTTTTGTATAGGCATTAGACTGGAAAAGAAAGGTTGCTGTGCTTTGTTTTCTTTTTTGTTGATAGAGCTACATATTCATTTACTTATTGAAAAAGGAATCTTGTAGAATTAACTAAAACTTGACAGCATAAGGTGTCATTTTGATTACTTTTGTATTTAGGATTACTGTAAAGGAATTATTTCCACAACTTCTAATGCTTACAGTGGTTAAGCAAGAAGAGACAGTTGAAAGTAGATTTATAATGGTCTCCTTCACGTGAAATGCTTAAAATAAACAAATAAAAGCTTTTCTAACCAATCAAACATTATTTGAGAGTACTTCCTTAGATCGAATGAACATTCTCAAGAATGGGTAATAAAACTTTTGAATCATATGCTCAACCCATATGATTATTGATTATAGATTACTATGCTCAACCCATAGTAAACCTCTCAAATAGATTATTGATACTTGGGAATCATGGTCGGCAGGTATTCTTTTCGAAGGGCAGTAACTGTTTGGTCATATTGCTCCTTACCACATTCACATCAGTAATCATATCTTTGATGATTCTCACTTTCTTTAATATTTTGCAGGGGTTTCTCAAACCATTGTCCTCAACATGTCTACATTGGTATGGTCAGTTGTAACAATTGTTCAGGGACGTGTACCTCTTGCTAGTGAGGTACCCTCATCATCTGCATCTTACTTCTCCTGAGATAATATTCTTATGCACAGTACCTTCTTTTGTTTCCGTGTCTCTTTGGCATGTTGACACTGAAATAAATTATGCAGACCTCCTTTTGTTTCCGTGTCTCCTGAGAATTGTTTCAGTGAAGAATTTACTAATATTTTAATTGTTCTAGTAATTCTTTGCCGTCAAGTGTCTGCATATATGCTATACCATATTTAATTATGTAGGAAGTTATAAGTGTTTCGAGTTATATATGTAATTACAAAGTGATATGCTAATTACCGAACACATTCCGGTACTCCATTATAGAGACTACAAGAGCAAAAGCTGTGGAAAGAATGTAAAAGTCCTCGTTTGTTGCTTTTTCATTGAGATTGCTAATTCAATATGCTAGCAGTTAACAGAAGATGGGCACTATCATGTTCCAGAAAGTTTGTTGACCAACAATTAACCAAACAAGCATTTCAGAGAACCACTATCTAGTCTTTTCTCTTGTCTGATTCTATATTTTTTGAATTTTTTTGGATATTTATAGCTTCATACATGTGACCATCAGTTCTGTTGCGCATATGGCAACACGATCCAGTTGATGGACCTTCATGGATAATGTCAAATAACCAAGTCAATATTGTGATTATGATGCTATCATCTTCTATTTAACTTTGGTATGGGATTAGCTTCCAAAATATGAATAAATGTTTTAGTAATTATCGCTTCCTAGGTATGGTTTGAAATAAGCATTTCTATGTTCACCATGGGTTGAGAAAGGTTGGTATAAATGTTTTATGAGAACAACGCTCAGAGATATCTGTTTAAGCTGAAATTTAGAATTTCCTGACAGACCAATATGATGGACATAGTACTTAAATTTAACAGGAAGTTTTTTCTTTCTTCTAGATTTAATAAGAAATTACAACCTTTTTGCATTTGTTTTGGGTTAAAATACATACTGAAAAATGTTTATTGGGTCAAATATTATTATGTTATTGATGAATTTCCTTTATTAGAATGACATGTTGGTTGTATTCCTCATTTTAGCAATTATTCTATTCTTGTATCTAACTTGAAGCATTCTGTGCAAATGTTTATTTGATCTCAAATGTACTTCTCTACTCTTCAGGAGTCCTGGAACTTCTGGTTTGGATGATGACAAATAGATCAGCTCTTAGTAAATGTGGTCAATGCATACTTGACATAATAACATGGTCATTAACCATATGATCTGATTGGTTAATTTCACTTAGCTTCAGGAATGTGGATGAGAGCATGTTTAACTTTTAAATTCTTCAGTTTATTGTGCTTTTGAAAGAATATGGCGATCAATTTTCCTTTTTAGGATTGCCACTCAATCTGAAATATCAAATTCAATGAATTCTCTCATCTTACAGGGCTTGAGTTTGGTCTTGAGTTCTTACAATGGTGAAGATATTCTTGTTTCGTTTGGAGGATATAATGGGCGATACAGCAATGAGGTTGGATAGTTTCTTTCCCTTTTACACTTTTACCTTTGGAGCTTGTACCTTGTTTGTTTCATCGCTTGGTTTTATGCTTCTTTCAGGTCAATGTCCTCAAACCCAGCCACAAGTCAACCTTGCAGGCTAAGATAATGGAAACTCAAGTACCTGATAGCGTTTCTGCTGTTCAAAATGCTACAAATGCCACCAGAGATCTAGAATCTGAGTTTGAAACAGGGCAAGAAGGGAAAACAAGGGAGATCACTTTAGACTCTGAGCCAGTGGTAATTTTATGATTCTGAATAACTCTTCAGAAATATTTTGTTGGCACAGCACTCATTGTTGGTTTATCTTAATGATAATTAAAATCTCGAATGTAATATTAGTTTGTGAAAAGTGCTTATTTTGATGGCATAGCACTCATTGTTGGTTTATCTTAATAATAAGATAAAATTGTCTAATATTGTGAAAGGTTCAAAGATGGAATAATTTCCTTTTAAAGAATGAGGGGTAAAATAACTCAGCTCAATTAGCCTGTTATGCAGTGTAACTGCTTAAGAACACACTGCTGGAATCAGTATTAATGTAAGATTATACATAGGAATGAAACTTCAAGCTTGTAAACAGACAGTTGGACTGGATACCTGGGTCAAAACAGTCTCTTGTAAGTTTCTTTTACTTACTGCAATTGTAAATTACTTACCTGAAGTTAAGGGCATTCATTTCTTCTCCAGTTTAAATTTTTTTATATATATTTTTATTCCAAGAATCGGATGTTTATCTCTCCAATTCTTATTATATGAATTGGTTATTTAAAATTTTTAACCAAAAAGACAATAGGATTTTCTTTTTTCTGCTGAACTGCGTAGTCACCGCTGGGTGGCCAAGTTACAGGAGGCTGTTCGCACCCCAATCAAGCACCTTAACCTTGTTGAGACTTGGTCAGCTACACTATTTGTTGCTTAAATCATTAATTTTGTTTATTTCCCAAAAGACAGCTGGAGTGTTTCCTATTTAGTGAGGCTTTAACCTTAGCATCAAAAGGTAGGTTTAATAGTCATTATAAGATGTGAATGGAACTGATAGCATGAGCAAAGATGTGGGACAGAATTAGAAGGATGCATGTGCTCTACTTCCATGACATATAAGATTTAAGTCCATATAGTTACCTTACATAGTCAATCAATTTATAGTGTATCAGAAGCTAATTACATAATTTTACCTCATTATCTGTGATAAGAACTCATAAACTGGCTAGTAAGTAAGAAAGCTTTCTGATTTGTTGTTTGTGAGACTTTATTAACTTGGAACAAATCAAGTTAGTTCTTCCAAGTTAAATGTAATTAATACATAACAAATGCTAATTAAGAAGTCAAACTATGAGTTCTTCATTGTCTCTGTAAAAGAACATTTTATGCATTTCTTTGTTCTATGCATTATCTTTACCTTTAAATATGTGCGATGTCTAGTGATTCTCCAGGAATTTATTATGCTATTTAATGCCTGATTCACATGGTTGTTGCATGCAATACTCTTTTCCAAACAACCATCATCCATTAGTATATGAATAGGGGTGGGTTGTTTTTGGTAGGCAATGGGGTCAGGGTAGAACTCTCTTTTCATTTGAAACCTAATGTTCATTTTTGTTGAATGTGATACAGGTAAACAAAGTTGAAGAAACAAGTGAACGCCTTGTAGCTTCTCTTAAGGAGGAGAAGGCTGAAATAGAATTATCTCTTAGCAAGGAGAAACTGCAGACCCTGCACCTAAAGCAAGAGTTGACAGATGCTGAGACTCGCAATGCGGAACTTTACAAGGTATTGTATTTTGCTTTTTCTACTTAAATTATTTCCTGGAGATTTTAAGCATAGCCTAATTTTTAAGGGGAAAAACGATTTCTAGTTAATTTTGTTTTTTTAAGTTAGTCTTTTGGTATGATCAATCAAGTCTGTACAGGACAGATAAATCTCTCATCACCAAGGCTTTACAAGCAAGTCGGGTGTGATTATTCTTTTTGCTTGATGGTATCAGGAATATAATGGATCATTTTTCTTTTCCTCTTTTTTACTCTCACTCTGCAGATAAGTTTCACTAAAGGAATTTTTGTATGGATATGATTTTTTAGCTAGATTACAAATGTTACACTTCATCATATACTTCTGCTGTATGCACCATGGACCAAATCTTGTGTATTGGTTAGATCTAAGGTTAACATGTCTACCTCTAAAAATGCACCCCTTCTATACTCTGGTTATTCAGTAAAATTGTAAAGTTATTTCTGCTTTAGCTAATTATTAAATGTTATATCACCTCCATCTCTCTCCTTTCTTAAGATTTCAATAACAACATATGTCAAGCAAAATCTGCATTATTATTTATCTACATAAAGTTTTGCTAATCTAGTAAAAGATTTTAAAAATAAAAAATAAAAATGGGAGAATGTTACAGTTGTTATTTGACCTTGGAAACAAATATGGTGCTTTGAATTTCTCTGACAAAGTCAAGAGTGTGAACTTTTCTGCAATACCAATGTTTCCTACAACATGATTTTATTTTATTGTTTTGTATGGAATCTAATCATGTTTCTATAATTGACAATCCACAGGAGCTTCAATCCGTAAGAGGCCAACTTGGTGCTGAACAGTCCAGATGTTTCAAACTTGAGGTATTAATAATTATTTTCTATCATTTGTTTGATTCTAAATTTTAAGCACTATATTTGTTTTTGCTTCATTCCTAATTCCTTTTTAAGATTTGAGCCTAGAATAAAATGAATGATTTCAGAACTATCTTTATATGTTTAACCATATTTTCCTGAATGACTTTCTGGAAATATATAAATCTGGCATAACACTTAAAAATTTTGGTTGACAATTTAATCTTTGCTTGGTTGTATGGTTACAAATACAGCAACTTAGGAGGCCATAGATGTTCTTGTCATGGCTTTGGCATATCTATAAATATGGTTTCTGACATCTCTAAGTGCCAATTTAGATAGATGAATGTCTACCTTCTTGGAGCCAATGATATTTCCTGTATTTCTTTCTTGGTTCAAGACAAAAAAGATGGTTTGTTAACTAGTTTTGTTTAATTGACAGGTTGATGTTGCTGAGTTGCGACAGAAGTTACAAACCATGGAGACCTTACAAAAAGAACTAGAAATTCTTCAGCGGCAAAAAGCTGCTTCTGAACAAGCTGCCTTGAGTGCAAAACGACAGAGCTCAGGCGGTGTATGGGGATGGATTGCTGGAACTCCTCCCAACCGAAGGCCTGATGAAGAGTAAACATATAGCCACCCAATTGAAAGTGATTACAGCACCTAGAGACCCAATTTTTCCTGAGTTCTTCTTACTATTCTTATTCCTCTTCTTTTTAAAGATCAAATAAGAAATATATTTACCATTTTTCAGGACTTTCTGGTAACATAGCGAGGTTTTCAGTCATTACATATTGGCATATTAGTTCTGTAATTATGTCTGGTTGACAATTTCATACATTGTTTTGTACTCTTCTACAGGAACTTATTTCAAGAAAATGAATTTTGTAATTGTAGAGATATATTTGTTGTGAGAGATACTGAACAATAATATACAGAGTTCCATTGCTTGTAAATTTTGGTTGTCATTACATGAGATGATGAAAAAACAGTGGGGAGACATTTAGATAGTAATTGCAAATGTCATTTACTTGCTACTGCTATGGGGAGACATCATTGTGCAAAGTCAAATTTTCTTGAGGAGAACACAGAAATTTGGAAGTAAATATTGTTTTTATTTTATTTATGGAAGTGAATGAGAAGGAAAGATTAAAATCGAGTTTAGAGTTGTGCCTGGCTAAATGTAATACGTGATTGCTTTCTAAGGCAGCTTACTCTAATATATACTCTTCTGAAATTATGTCCATATTTGACTTAATATCAACATTAACAAGAGAATTTGACTTTAATTGGATTATTGCATTATTCTTCTTATTAATTTGTTAGTGGTGAATTATTTAAGTAATTATATGTGAAATTTTAAAATTAGGCAGATTATTAGTTAAATTTTAAATGAAAAATATGTTTATTTTATTTAAGTGAATTTTTAATTTTAAACGTTTCAAAATAGAAATATATATACATATTTAATTTATATTAAAATATGAGTATATATTTATATTAAAATATACACAATATTTTAAACATGACTTTAAAAATAATGTGACTTTGAACAAATAATATGTGACATTAAGTCATAGACATACATTCTTTAATAAATTAATTTGTATTTGTTTTGTTTACTAAAAAATATTTTATTAAAAATGTGTAATATTTATTAATTATATTTATATAAAAATATTTAAAGAAATAATATGTATTTAATATTTATTATTGTAAATAAGTAATTTGAGATCTCGATTAGTTCAAGAATTTGTTTGAAGTCCTAGTTTGGAGCTATTTATAATTTGCACAAACTTTTTGGGAAAAAAAGATTTGTGTAAAACATGATCCAGATTTCCAACTCCCTAAGTATATAGAGTTCATTTGATAGCATCACAGTCACAGACTCAATGTAAATATTTGTTGATATGCTTTCCCCTTCTCCCGCCTTAAAAAATATAAAGTTGAGGTAATTGTACGGTGTATAATATGTTATGCATATTCACTCAAAAAAATTTGTTTTTAATTGTGAAAATTTATCTTACAACCTTTGTCTGATATTGATACTATAGTGACATTGGTTAAAGAGAATGACTTCTATTCTTGGTGATGGAAACTCTATTAATTTTTGGACAAACGTAAAATTAAGTTTCATCCAATTTTTGCGGTTCAAGATGATTGGTGCGATCTTGTTAAAGCTTTTTTCTCTAAATTGATTGAATTTGCTGACTCAAATATTGTAGAACTATAGGCGATGAATGAGACATTTTTAATCTTTGCTGCATTTTCTTGGGTAGATGACTTCAGATTAGTTATTGAGTCTGATTCGTTCAACATTTGCAAGTGAGTAAGGGATCTTCAAAGAAAATTATTACTACAGTTTGAAGCTCTTAAAAGAAAGGTATCAAGATGTCCCTAGGGATATAGCCGAGTTGGTAAGGCATGTGATGATGTGGGGAGAAATCCTCTAGCAACGCAGTTTCGAATCCGTGTGAAGCAAATTTTCACTGAAATATTGTGAAGGTTTGTCATGGGATTTGAATCCTGTTGGCTCTCTCCCACATGTGTCTGTCACTCGGGCACATCTTTCGATTTACAACCCGCCTGATCAAGGGACCTCTGATACAGGAGGAGGAGAGTTCTCTCTCTCCCTCATCAAAAGAAAGTATCAAGATGGGATATCCAAAATATCTTCAGGGAATATAATGTCGTTGCAATTGTCCTTGATAAGGAAGGGATTCAAATAACAGTGAATGTGTTGGTCGTATTTTGATTGGTTGACACATTGTGATGCCTTTGACATCATTATATCAATCACTGAAGTTTTATAGTTGTTATTGCAGAATCTTTGGCTTATGGCGAATGAGAGTCTTCTCATATTCATGTGTGACGAATGGGATCAACTGATTCAAGGGAGTATTTTCTTAGTAATATTCTTTGAATTTTCAACAATTTCAAAATGTTTTGAACTGAACAAGTACAAGATTCCAATGATACTTGTGTTTTCGGCCTGTGCCTACCAGTGGTATATAGAAGTTTTGCTTATTGATTGATGTTGTTTTTGCGTTGGGATAAAATGTTTATTTTTATGCAATTTATCATTGAGTTTAGTTTTTTGATGATGGGTTTTTTGGAACTCCAGTGCGTGTATGTTTATTTTCTTATTTCTACAATTGTTTGCAAAGTTGACCTGCTTTGAGGGATGCCCTTTTCCTTAGTGTTTCTTTTAATATTAATATTTCTATTGCTTTTTTTTTAAACAATTGTACTCTTAATATGAAGTTAATTGCAAAATTTTGAATATAAATTATGAAATTTTTTTATGATAATAAATCACTAAAAAATGACGACATATAATCGATTGCAAATGAAAATATCATTTTACTCAAACTTAGAATATTCTTTTAATCGGTTATTAGCTGTTCGTGAACGAAATTGATTTGTGTTTATTAAACGAATTGAGTTTAAATATAAAAATTTATATATCTTGTAATTAAATGAGCACGAGCTTTGTTTGTAAACAGTTGGAACGTTCGAAAATATTATAAATAATATATAAATTATATATATTATGTATATATATAATATTATAAATTATATATTTTAAAGGAAAAATAAGAAAATAAAATTTAATTCAAATTAATTGAGTAATTCAAGTTCACTTCATTAGAATAAACAAGCTGAATATTCATAAATATTACAAATAAATAATTAAATAATATTTTAAACTCAAATAGATTCAAATAATATTAAAATACTATTCAAACTCAAACATGTAACAATTCATTTGTATTCGAATATATGCCTACTATTAACAACTCAAGTTTTGAGGGAGTAAATCTCACCTACCTATAAAGGGGTTAATGTTTTCAAAAAAAAAAAAAAAGAAGAAGAAGAAGAATAAAGAGTGTTAGTGCAGCGAGTGATCTCTATTTTTTTATCTGGAATAAAGAGGGAAAAAGGAAATAATATCTAATTATCAGGTATTGAATTATTTCTTAATTTTGAATGGACCGATTCACTCCTGGACCGTCAGCTCTCTTTTTTTTGTTCCTGGGGATCCTTTATTTTATTATATTTATCGAAATCCCCCAGGAGTCCATTTCATTTAGCCTTTATTCACTCTCTCTCTCCCCTAAAATGAGCCCACAACTAGCGAACCACACACTCTTCTCTTTTTCTCTCTCTTTAGGGTTTTGAAATTCAGATTTCCCCTGAAATTTCCTTCTCAATTTCTCTCTATTTTACATTCGTTTTTCAGAAAAATCGTAACAAATTTCTTAAATTTGCAACCCGATTTGATTCCTTTCAATGAGGAATATTTTGTTTTATTTTAGCTTTGAGGGTTCGTTGTGCTTAGCAGCTTGTTTTTAGATGATGAACAGCAACGAAGATTTGGAATCGGTTCGAAAAGGTGATTCGTGGGAAGAACAAGGCTTCAATCCACCGGGGTTTGCTGTTTCTGGTGATGAAAAGGTCAGCTTGAATTTGAACTCTGATTCTGTTGCTTCTCGAGGAGAGGAGATATCTGGGGTTCCCATGCATGTTGATGCGAATGCTGAGGTTTCTGATGCTTCTGTTAGTTTGGTTGTTGATTTTAGAGGTTCTGATGAAGCTAGGGTTTCGCAGGGTATTGATGAAGTGAATGAATTTAGGGTTTGTGAAATAAAGAATGAAGATGAAAAGTTGGAAACTGCGGATAGCAATGGGTTTAGTGAATTGGAGAGTGAGAAGAAGCTTGATTTAGCATCTGATGGAAAGGGGAAAGTTGAAGTAGTTTCAAAGGTTGTTGATAATAATAATGGTGGCCGGAATGGTAAATTAGACAAGAGAGAGCATACAAACAAGGGGAATGTTGAAGACTATGATTCAATGCTTTCTATGTTTGATC
Organism: Apocynum venetum; assembly: GCA_019593545.1. NCBI lineage: Eukaryota > Viridiplantae > Streptophyta > Magnoliopsida > Gentianales > Apocynaceae > Apocynum > Apocynum venetum. The sequence continues at coordinate 4,481,012 of SRSM01000149.1, forward strand.
AATTTGCAGCAAATGGAAAAAGTGAAGCGGTTGGGTACGGTTATGAGGTTGGAGACATGGTTTGGGGAAAGGTGAAGTCACATCCGTGGTGGCCTGGGCATATATACAGTGAGGAATTTGCTTCTTCCTCTGTTCGGAGGACTAAGAGGGATGGCCATGTCTTGGTGGCTTTTTTTGGTGATAGTAGTTATGGATGGTTTGACCCAGCCGAGCTCATACCGTTCGGGCCAAATTTTGCTGAGAAGTCCAGGCAGACGACTTCAAGGACATTTTTGAAGGCAGTTGAGGAGGCTGTTGATGAAGTGAACCGTAGAAACAGCATGGCTTTGTCTTGTAGATGTAGGAATCCATTTAATTTTTCTCCTACAAATGTAGATGGTTACTTTGTTGCATATGAGGCAGGAGTTTACTCTGCTAGTCAGATCAAGAAGGCAAGGGATAATTTTCAGCCTGTAGCAATGGTTGATTTTGTGAAGCAGTTAGCTTTGAGCCCCATGAGTAGGACTAATGACATGGACAGTATTAATTTCATACAGAATCAAGCTATAGTTCTTGCTTTTAGGAAAGCAGTGTTCGAGGAGTTTGATGAGACTTATGCTCAAGCTTTTGGCGCTCAGCCTGTGCGACCTGCTCCACCAACAACCCCATTAGAGCCTTCCAATGGTATTTTTTATTCTCACAATTCGTTGATTTGCAGTTTATTGTCTTGATGTTTTAACTGACCTATTTCTAATCTATTATAGCAGTATTTCCTGAGAAACATGAAAAGAATTTGTGCTGGAATAGGTTACTTAAATTGGTGCCTGTGGGGATAGATTTCTGAAGGTGTTACTTTGTCAACATTTGATTTTGGGAAAACTTTCAGATCAGGATTGTAACTGATGTATTCTTTTTTACAGATAATACTCTTCGAGTGATTGAAGTGATTATTGTTTGTGTTTTCTCTTTCTTCTTTCCTCCTGCTAGTACTTTCATGCTTCTTTCTTGTAGGTAACCCAGAATTCTTTCAGTTAAGCTGAAAATATAATATTCAAATATCTGTGAATTCAGAAGTACGAGTGTCCCTAGAATAAATTTTTTTTTCATTCACGTTTGTATTAAATTTTGTGACAGGATACCACTCTTTGTATCATAGCCTGGCTTTTAATTTTAAAATGGTGTTCTTTCCTATCTCTCATCTTGTTGTTTATACCTGATAAAGCAAAGAATATAGGACATACCTTTAGAAAAGTAGAAATGGGTGAAGAATGACAGAAAAATCTATCACCTTCTCTTGCTTTCCCTGGGAAAAAAGTGAAAGGATGCTGGAATCCTCTTGGACATGCAATTAATTTCTTTCTTTCCTATACATTACCTATATTTTCTGATCTTCAAGAGCATTGCTTGGTTTTTTTATCTTTATATGCAAGCATGAGAGCAAAAGATGCAATATTTCCATTTGGAAGTTATCCATAGTGGTTTATATACTTATTTTTCGGTTTGCATTTCATTTTTTGCTTTTTTTTTTCCCCATCTCCTGTTCTTACACAAACCCTAAACCCAGAATTCAGGGGGGGGGGGAGGGGAAATGATGCAATCAATTGGTGTATGCAAATTTGTTTAATTAAGAACAAATTTAAGATAAAGATTGTTCCAAAGAGATCATTTTTCCATTAGATTGAATTTTCTTTTTCCTTTTTTTTTTTAAAATTTGTTCCGTTAATTAATGTCTTGACCTGAATTTTATTATTTAAATTAGTAATTAGAATTTTTCAAGTTAAAGTATAGTAATTTTAGACATAGCATTAGGCTATATCAAGTCCTCATTAGATGTGCAAACTTTACACAAAAAAAATGACATAAACAAGTTGAGAACTTGATTTACTCAATTACGCTAATTTAATGGAAAGTTTATTTTGGAATTGGAAAAAAAGATCCTTGTTTTGGAAATACGAAGTCGAAGTATTATATGTAACTTGGAACATGTGAGATCAAACTTCAGACTTAGATTGAATTATCTAATCTATCTCAGCAGTATCTTATGTGACTGCATTAATCAAAATTGATGGACTAAAATATGCATGTGCCTCAGTTCCTTCACTGCATAGTCATTGGAAAAGCTAGAAAGCTGCAAGCCACATAGTATGGCCGACTAACTATTTTCATTGTAATCTTACTGAAGTTGCTAGTTCATTGGATCAGATTCCACATAGTATAGAGAAATCTTAGAAGGCAAAGTGCTTATTTCACAAGCATGCTGGAGTTACCCCCCCCCCCCCCCTCTCCCACAAAAAAAAAAAAAGCATTGCTGCAGCTGTCTTGTGTGGAAATAAGTTACTGATTGTCTTTTAGTTACTCAGTCATGAGAGACCACCTTTTATAGAAGAACTTCTTCATTTCCGGTATAGTTGAATATTTGATTGTTTTCGCATTTGACTTCAGCCATGGAGTACCCTTTTGTGGACCAATGTATCCATGTGCATGGACTTAGTGTGAATGCAGGATTATTGATGTTTTAGTTCCCTTTGATTATTGACTTAGTTGTCATTTGATCAATATTCTTCATGTAAAAATCACCGATCCTTACAATGTTGTGGTTTTTAAATTATCATCTTGAAAGTATGTACTCATTTCTTCTGGAACCTGATGTATACATTTGTTTAAATCAACTCTTCATCCGATACACCTATAATTTTGCCTTCTTTGAACTGTTAGTTTGACTTATCTTTCATCTGAAAGTATGTACATATATAAGAATAGGATGTTGCTTTGATTAAATTATTTCTTTGATAAGTAAATATTCTCTTCGAGATATCAACTCTTAAGATTCTCATTTTTGCAGCTCCTTTGAGTGGCCGACAAGTGTTTGCAGAAACTCTAGGAAAGGGGAAAAGTTCTTGGAAATTTCATAAATCAAAGGACCAAGTACAGAAAGATCAATATCTATTTAAACGGAGAGAGGAATCTGTTGAATCTAAGACACTCAAAATCAGCCTTCCTTCGCAGTCTCAGTCAGATGTTTCTGTGCTTCCAGTAAAAAGCACACACACTGATGGGGTAGGTCCTGCAAGCCTGCCTTCTGTGTCTAGTGTGGCTGAAGGCTTTGAGCATTCTGTAAATCAACCAGTTTCTACTGTTGCATTCGATGGACAGGAACAAATTCACAATGCTGTCAGTGGAAGTCATCGTTCCATGGTTACTGATGCAAAGCCTCTTGGTGAGGGTTCTAAAATGCACACTGATCGTGGCATAAAGAAGACCAAGTTACATAAACGTCCACTTGGAGAAATGAACTCTGAGAGTTCTGTTGCAGTGGAGAAGACAAAGAAGAGAAAGAAGGATTTAGGTAGACTAAGCTCTGACCACACAAAGACACCTAGTGTTGCTGGTAAAGGAGGGGCACTACCAGGGAAGATCATTGAGAAATCTGTCCAGATATCTTCCGTTACCAGAGAAAACGCTCGTGTAAACCACCAGGGAAATGACAATGCATCAATGACTCCTCCGGTACCTGATTCACTAGGTACAAAACCAGTTGTCGGGAATAAAGACATTCAACACGAGCTTCCTCAATTGCTTGATGATTTGCGGGCTCTTGCTCTTAATCCCTTCCATGGTGCAGAAAGGCATTGTCCAGCTATCATACGGGATGTGTTTTTGAGATTCCGGTCCGTTGTGTATCAGAAAAGCTTGCCAGCACAGGCACTTGCTGAGAATGAGTCTAAAGAAGCTCGTCATAGTGCATTACCTTCTCTTTCTCCCTTTTTAGACTATCCCCCTATTGAGAATTTGAAGGATGTGCCACCTGTCAAACCACCTAAGCCTCCAAATAGACTGGAGGATCCAACAAAAGGAGGGAGGAAACGAAGACCCTCAGATCGCCAAGAAGAAATGACTGCAAAGAAGAAGAAGAAGATCAATGATTTGAAACTATTGACAGCAGAAAAGAGAGCTAGTCAGAAGATACCAGAAGCTCAACGAGGAGATGGAAAGGATGCAGTGGGGAAGATCACTGGCCAACCACCAGAAAGGAAGACTATGCAGAGGACTGCTGAAATTCTTCGAGGAGATGTGAAAGAAATGGCTGGAAAACCCGTGGTTCATACGCCAGTAAAATTTTCTGGATCAGAACCTGTAAAAAAAAGACATTTGCCAGTTAGGGCTGCCAACCCAACCATGCTCGTTATGAAGTTCCCCGTCGGAGCAGCATTACCATCTTCTTCAGAGCTGAAGGCCAAGTTTGCTCGTTTTGGGCCATTGGATCATTCAGGTACTAGAATTTTCTGGAAATCGTTTACGTGCCGTTTGGTCTACCAACACAAAATTGATGCCCAAGCAGCTTTAAAATTTGCTACCAGTACTACTAATCTTTTTGGTAACACAAATGTAAAGTGTCACCTTCGTGAAGTAGTTGTGGAGACTCCTGAAACAGAATCTGCTAAGGCTCAAAAGGAAGATCCTTTGAATGGGTCTTCACATTCAAGGGATTCTCCAGTTTTACAGCATAGGATGGCAGCTAGTAGTGGTTCTCATCTTCTTCAACAGTCAACGCAGTTAAAGTCCTGCCTCAAAAAGCCATCAAGTGATGACGGGGGAACTACACCTGGTGTTGGTAATGGCAATGTTAGGGGACGTGTAAAATTCATATTGGGTGGTGAGGGAAGTAGTAAGACAATTGCTGATGATGGTGCGTTTTCTCATGGATTGAATTATAATACAGAGAAAATTCATATGGTTGTTCCACCCCCTTCTTCGTCTTCAATTCTTCCTCTTCCTAGTCCACAATTTCCAAAAGCACCAAATAATTATCAACACAGTGAAATATTGTCAAGGAATGTGCAGAATTTCAGTAGCCCTGCAGTCTTTCCCATGCCTGGCCCAACAAATATCGACGTCACGCAACAAATGCTTAGTCTCCTCACGAGGTGCAAGGATGTCGTGAATAATTTGACGGGTGTTCTTGGCTATGTGCCTTATCACCCACTTTAAAATGAAGCAATGGTGCCTAATCCTTGCATCTGCATACATCACCCAGTCTTGCCAACTCTTGCCCATCAACAGGGAGATCCTGAGGCTCCTTTTTGGCTATAGCTGGTAATGGTAATGTATTTTTGTGGTGAAAGCTGGATCATGTAAGGCAGATTGAAATAGTGCTATGGTAATTACCTTTTCTTTTTAGCTGTTTTGGTTTTTCAAACCTTTTACTTTTAAGTTCGATACTCATTTGCTGGGCTTCTCTAGATTGCCCCCCAAGAATAGATATTTTTCTGCTGTGTTGTTTTCTGCTTTTCTTAATTAAGTGGTTATTATTGGTATTTATTCTCCCACAAAAAAAAAAAAAAAACTGGGCCAACGAGCGCTAATGAAATTAGAAACTAGAAACTAGAAACTTTGCCTTCTCCCTCCCCCCCTCTGGTGGCATGACAAACCTACCTCTCAGGCTCGCAATTCCAAAGCTGTTCAGAGCTGCTGATACTATTGTGAAAACTGGATTGTGGAACTTGAACTAGACAAGAATCCAGGCCACGTACTGTCTGGAACGTGGAAGGGAATAATGTTCTTTTTTGGTCTAAAGAAACTGATTTATACTGATTCTGGGTTTCTCGCTGTCATCCTTTTAGCTTATAACAAGTTCTTGCGGTCTTTTATCTTCTTAGTTGACTTGCAAAATTCAGTCTTCATCCAGTGGGGTCATCTAATATCAGGTACAATTTGGTCGAGTATAATGAGAAAAGAATCAAAGGAATTTTTTTTTTTTTTTTAAAAAAAACCCGAACCGAATGTGAACCTTTTTTCTTGTGGCAAATTGTAGGTTAGACCACTCAATTCTTACCATTCTGATTCTCAGCTTTCTAATCAAGAAGAAGAAAACTGGAGAAAAGAAAATCAAATGGGAATTTTGTTCTGGCACCATCCTTCACAGCACAAAAGTTCGTTCAACTCGGGCCAATTGCACCTTCAACCCCAGACCTTTGCTTAAGACCGAAGTCTCCCTCCTCTCTCTGGGACCTTCCTTATGGACCAAGTCCTCCCAGAAACCATCAACCCACAAGCCATCCTTCTCTTTCCTTTGGTAATCTCTGGAATCTCCATCCTCACTGTCTATATTATTATACATGGATGGATAATTCTATAAATAGAAATAGAGTAAAAAGTATAATTAAGATCAGGAAAGTACAATTTTCCCTTCTAGAATCTTAATCTCCTAACGCGTCCTGAACACCAATTCTTCCTCAAAGAACGGCTTCCACAAAATATCCTCTTCTGATCAAAGGCAATTTGTTTATATAGACAAATTCTTTTCTCCTCTTTTTCCTCTCCTTCTCTCTGTAGCTTCTTTTATGTATAAATATTAGCTCGTCACCATCTAAAGGTTCTCAACATTCCAAAAATTCAATCCCTGATGATACCTCTTCCTAAACTGCGGAAGCATTGTTCCATCTCTGGACCATTTATTGTTTTCTCGACCAATTCTTTGACTTTGTATATTTTAAAAGCACTTTTGTCTGAGAAAAGAAACCAGGAAAAATGGAGATGGAATACCGTTGTTTGGACCTGACCTTGGTATCTGCAGAAGGGCTGAAAGATGTAAACTTTTTCTCAAAGATGGATGTGTACGTGGTGGTCCAACTTTTGGGCTATGGCAATGGGAAAAACAAGAAAAGGACACACATCGATAGGAATGGAGGAATTAATCCCAGATGGAATCATCGCATCAAATTTTCCATTGATGAACCTTCCCTCAAAAACAATCCATCACTTGCCCTTCTTTTCCAGCTAAAGTCTGAGCGCACCTTTGGCAGTGACAGGGTCATTGGAGAGGTAACTATTCCGATGCAGGAGCTTTATGGCAATGGGGCCGGTGGAGTCAATGACACTTCCGAAAGAGTTGTGGATTATCAGGTCAAGACCAGTTCCGGGAAAGCCAAAGGCACACTCAAAATTTCCTACAAATTTGGGGAAAATGTCAAACATCCACCCGCTGAAGCTAATAACAAGGGTGGTACTGAGCCTGTGACTGCATTCCCAGCCAGCTCTCCCACCCGTCAGGCTGGGACTAGCATGGCCTATACAGCATATCCGGAAATGGGATACGCTGCATATCAACAGCCTCATCCAGGATATGCTCTTCCTGGATATGGTGGTTACCCGACTCCACACGGGTATCCACCTGCTGCACCTGCTTATGGATATGCACCCCCTCCGGGGTATGGATATCCCCAACCAATGCAGCAGGCGCAGCAGCCTAAGAAAAAGAAGGGGAAGATGGGAATGGGAGCAGGGCTTGGTTTGGGGTTGGGTGCTGGTTTGCTTGGAGGAATGCTGGTTGGAGATATGGTGTCTGATGTTGGAGAAATGGCTGCCTATGGTGATGGTTATGAGGATGCTTTGGGCAATGGAGGATTTGATTTCTAAAGTATACCCTGGACTTTAAATAATTAAAAGTTTAAAACCACGTGGATATTTGTTATATTTCTCTAACTATTTGATTGAAACTGATAATGATATTGATAGTATGTATAATCATGTCTTTATAGTTTCTCTGTGTTCCTCTGTTATATTTAGAAAAAAGAAAAAAAAGAGAAAGGCGAGCTTTTGTCAAATCAGGATTTGTAGAGTTCTTTTCTTTTTGGAAGTTCTTGAGCAAGCGATTGACTATTTGTTCTTATGCTTTTAAGAATCAAGGTTGACTCTGAAACTTGGTTGCATGTTGTTTCTTTTGATTCTTGTGGTACAGGAAAACAGGGGAACCAACCTAAAATGATCTCCCTTAATTACATGGTAGAATTTTTTTTGCATCTTTCTGATTGATGCATGTGGCAATGTAAAAATATCTAAATGAGTTTACAGGTGATTCAATGGGGATAAACCAAATAATCCTTTGGTTCTGGACAAATAAATGCATAATCTTTGGTTATTGGAGAGCTATACTATCATAATAGAACATCCCTGTGAAAATTTTGCATATTTCATAGCAAATCCTTTGAGCTGCTTGATAATTTTTTTAAGGGTGAAATGAAAAGAATCCCATTCACACCCATCAGATGCACTTGACTTGATGAAGGAGGGAATTCATCCTTGCACATGTTGAGCGGCATTAGATTGAGACAAATACAGTTAAGCTTGAACCTTAATGCTGTAACAGAATCCAACTTGCAAAATGAGATCATATTATTGTAACTTCAACCCTAATTGAAGATGTTTCAGAGATATTTTTGCAAATTTGACAGATGCAAAAGAGGAAAGTTTATGACATGACAAAAAGTTCTTTAATGAATGGGGTTATTCAAGAATAAAGTCTGTGGAGAAAAAAGCTCATCTTGTAAATAGCTCCCCCCCCCCCCCCCCAATTATTATTATTGGGAGCTAAACCTATCTATACCATCCTCTCCAAAAGGGTAAGCAAGCTTTGCTGTGAAAAATGATAAATGCAAGCATGCATGGTAAGCAAAGGTGGAAAAAAACCCCAGTGATACAGAAAATCCATAATAACTTCATAGTTATGAATTTGAGAGTTTCTGCCTTTTCTCTTCATAGTTAGTTTCATAGTCCTTCATCAAACCACACCAAATAAAAATAAAAAAAATAAAAAGAAACAAGAAAAATGTTTATAATTTTGTTAAATTTGCTGTTCTCAAAGACAGCACCAATCTATGGAAGATGCAGATTCTTGTTTTCTCTCCTCAAAAGTCAATTCCTTAGCTAAAGATGTTTTGATTGAAGTTTCAAATACAATCAAGGATTTTAATGGACCTCATATTTATTTTATTACTTTTAATACCCGTAACAATTTTTGCTTAGTCATTATGAACTTTCAGTCCATTTATTTCTTCAAATCACGGTTAACCCTCAAAAATCAAAAGGGTTTTTTTTTTTTTTTTGTTCACTATTTCTCTCCTACAAAATTTTTCTTAAACAAAATTAAGGCTTTCAAGGCAAAAGCAAGTTAGTTCATTATTAAAGCATCTTCATTCAAATAGTAAGTTCTAATACTTCTCCTCATTCCCATATGTACTAATAAAAAAAAGAATTAGGACTTTCAACACCTATTTTAAAATCACCTCAACACTTTATATATTACGAAGAAGGAAACTTTTAATTCATATTGGTCATAGATTGAGAATCATACTCTCAAAAAATGTTGTATATTTAAAAAGAAAATTTGATGCATAGTGATTCTATATGTTGGATAGATTTTAAAAAATAATTAAAATTATTTAAGAATGTATGACAAATGGTTCTCATGAAACTCATTGTGTTGGAAATGAATCTGAAGGAAAAAGAAGTTTTTGAAGAAGATTAAAAAGAGAATATATTTGTCCAAATAACTAAAATTGTTCTATATATTTTTTTGGATGCTCAAAAATAGATAAGCATCATAAAACTAATAATTTTGTGTTTAGAAAGAAAATTCAGAATAATTTTAAAAATTAAATTTTCCTTTTCATAAACAACTACTACCCTGACAAAAGCATAAATAATTCTAATTTGTTTATATTTAGAATTCTCGAATTTTCCTTTTCAAACTACTCACACTAATATTGAATATTAATATTTTTATTTTTCGAATGTCTAAAATTAAAAGTTTAATATGTAAAAAGTAAATATATTGACCATTTAAAATATATATTTTATTAACTCATAAATGACAAAAAATTCAATTAACTCAAGTCAATTATTCTCAATTTCAAACGAAATAAAAATGAATTTTATTTTTCGCTGAGGAAATATAAACCCCACTCCAATACAATTTAAAACTCTAATTTAATTATCTAAAGTTCTTATTAGTAGTTGTTTATAACTAGTAGTATAAAATTTAAGTATTTATTTTCATGCCAAGATAAACTCCACCAGCCATCATCAAAAGTCAAGATCTTAATTAGCAATCCAAAACCTCACCTGGATTTTTTGTTCCTTCTTCAACCTCACCTTCCTTCACAATCCAAAACCTCTCCCATGGCTTCAACACTTTCTTCTTCCCCTTCCCCTTCTTGGCCTCTCTCTTCCTCCAATCCCAATCCTCTCATGTCTTCTACTTCAACCCTAGATTCCTCTGATCGCCATGATCATGATCAAACCCGCCGCTCCTCCACCGCTCCTTCCTCTGCCACTACCGATAGAATGCTTAATCTTCCAACCGAACCTACGCTTCTTTACCTTTCTTTCAATCAAGACCAGGGATGCTTCACCGCGGGCACTACTTATGGATTTAGGATTTATAATTGCGACCCTTTGCGCGAAATCTTCCGCCGTGAAAATTTGCCCTCATTGTCTGCCCCTTCTTGCGCCACCGCTAGCGGCGGCGGAATTGGGGTTGCCCAAATGCTCTTCCGCTGCAACTTGTTAGCTTTAGTTGGAGGTGGGCCTAATCCTCAGTATCCACTAAACAAAGTAATGATTTGGGATGACCATGAACTTCGATGTGTTGGGGAATTGTCGTTTCGGTCTGAGGTTAAATCCGTCCGGCTTAGAAGGGACAGTATTGTGATTGTTTTGTTGCAAAAGATATACGTTTATGAATTTCCAGACCTCAAGCTTGAGCATCAGATTGAGACAGTGTTGAATCCAAGGGGGCTTTGTGAGGTTTCCCAGACCTCGGGATCCAGGGTGTTGGTTTGTCCTGGATTGCAAAAGGGGCAGGTTAGAGTGGAGCATTATACTTCCAACAGGACTAAATATATAGCGGCCCATGATTCAAGGATAGCATGTTTAGCTCTTACAAACGATGGAAGGTTTCTTGCTACTGCAAGTAGTAAAGGGACTTTGATCAGGGTACACAACACATTGGATGGATCATTGCTTCAGGAGGTACAGTTTCATATTCTAGTACTCGTGCTTGGTCTGAATCAATTGTAGTTCCTTTGCTAATTAGGTTCCAGTTTCTAGTTATGAGTAAAAGTAAGAAAAACCTTGAGAAAAAATTGATCTTTTGTTCATTTAAAAAGTCTCCTTAAATACAGACATGGATATCGGTTGGATCTTAGACCTAAATCAAAAGGTCTCATTTAAGTATCAAGAATTTGTTTAGCTTCTGTTTATCCTTTCAAATTACAAGCTAAATATAAAGATGAACCTATGCTTTAACTAACATCTCTTGGGATTTATCAAAAATATTTAAAGGAAAAAAAAACTACTATATCTTGGGCAACTATTTGATTAAATGAGTATTTTGTATATTCATTGTTTCTTTTCCCTGTTGTTTGAGCTTAACTCTGTGCACAATCAACTCAGGTGAGAAGAGGAGCAGATAGAGCAGAAATTTACAGTCTTGCCTTCTCTTCAACTGCCCAATGGCTAGCTGCGTCAAGTGATAAGGGAACTGTACATGTCTTCAATCTAAAGTTCGATTCTGGATCATTAGGAAGTGGAGGATCACGTGGTGCATCTGAATTAAATAACTCAAATCCCTTGGCAGTTTCACATCTCTCCTTCATTAAAGGTAGTTACAGTCTTCAGTTTTTATTTCTGCTGATATTGCAAAGATAGTATTAGGAAGAAAAATGCATTTGTTTTCTGTGGTAACTTATGAAGATTATTATGCATGATGAATCACATAAAGGCCAGATATTCTATGAATTTACCTCTTAGGATTTGCATATTAACATCTTTCTAAGAATATTAGTGCTCCATTAGGTAAGCACACACAACATTATGAGTTGATGCTCATCTCGGCTCTTATTTTGCAGGTGTCCTACCAAAGTACTTCAGTTCTGAGTGGTCAGTGGCTCAGTTTCGCCTGCAGGAAGGTCTGCAATCAATCGTTGCCTTTGGTCACCAAAAAAACACTGTTGTGATCCTTGGCATGAATGGCAGGTATCAAATATATGCTCTTTACAATATATACTTCAAAACTATATATCAGAGTTAACATTTGCATTAGAGTCAATCTTTTGGTTTAAAGCCCTTTGTGAGGCATCATCATTACTAGGGGTGGCAAAATGGATGGAAATCCAATAAACATCCAAAATCATCCAATATTAAATGGATTTGGTTCACTCATATAACTTAAATAATTTTAAATAGACATCCATTAATCTTAATGGATTTTAATGGATATCCATAATATCCAATAAACATCCATTTAAAAAGTCTAACTTGATCAATCCATTAGTCTTAATTATTATACCTTGGACCAATTCTCAGCTACAGTTCAGCCTTTAAATTTATCAACTATGGGAGATGAACTGAAAGTGCGTCATTCTAGGGAAAACTATACTTACATTTTTGTGTTTCAGTTTTTTTTTTCTTGTTTAGTTTTTCGGGGTAAATCTTTGCCCATTTAACATCTAAAGGCATTTCATGTTCAGAGTAACTTTTCCTCCTTAGATAGTTGGATTGGTTAAAATATTTTTCTTTCTTTTTCTCATAAAAATATTTCTCATTTAAATTAATTTAATCAGAAAATTCAATCCCATACTTTTTTCCTTTTATGGAATTGTGATGAAAAATATTCATAAATTTAGACTTTAATTGTATTTGGGTAAAATTTTAAATTTTTGAATTTTATGTTGAAAAAAAAAAGTATTTGAATTAATTTTTTTTAATATGATCAATATAATGAGTCTAACTTAGACAAGTACTAAAATAATGAATTTAAATAAAATTTATAAATATATATTTTTAATATGCAAATTAAACTTATTGAAATATATTTTTAATTCCATTTTTTCCTTTTCAATTTTGTTTTCGCATAGTTCCTTAATTGCAATTCTAAGATTTAAATGCATGTGATGTGCTTATCAGATAAATATTTTATTCAACATACCCCATCCAACAATGATTTTCTGGGTCTTCGACTATGGTTCACTGGTTTGGAACACAGTGAAGGAGCTGTTTGCATTAATGAGTAGAGGAAAATTGACATTTAATTTCATTTAATGGATGGAAAACGGTGATAAATTCAGGCTGAATTATGGGAATTCCCTGGAATGGAGTAGGAGAGAGGCAGATGAGAGAGAGTAGCAAATTAGATTAGGGCTATAATTGTAATTTGATGATGTGATATTTAGAAATTAAGCTTTTAAAATCAAACATGTGTTTGCTTTTCTAAAATTAACTCGTGTTTATTACTGCTTATAAATTGTATTTATATTACATTAATCTATAAAGATATTTTCCCACAAACTAAAAAAAAATCATGGGAATAGCACCTTCCCAAGTTCCTGTAATGATATTAAAAAAAAAAATTGAAGATGAGTCTAAATAATAAAAATTAAATTAAGAAAATTAATTGAATGTAATTATAAATAATCAAAGTTAAATGAATAAATGGATGTCCATGGACATTCATAAGCCATTTAGTTTGAAAATATTTAAATCATTTATAAATGAATCATAAATGTTTGGATTTAAATGGATTAACATCCATTTAAATTTATCCAAATGGAATTTGTACATCCACCTTGCCGCCTCCAATCATTACTGACATCTTGAAGCACTAATCCCTTAATTTCATTCCAAATGCCCCATTTCTTAGGCCACGATAACCTTGAACCCCTTCAGCATTTTGGCTATTCCTATATTTCCAAATAGGTTCTTTTGTCGTGTAGGGAAAGGTTAGGGAAAGTTGCCAATTTTATCAATTTTGGACTGGGCTCAACAAGATACTGCATTGATGTTATCTTCGCCATGGTGAATATTTTAAAATAAAAAATAAAAAATTTCTTTTAAATCCACCAGCTGCTAGTTAATTACACTTCTTCATGATAGTGAATCCATTTGCTTTGTGTAGCTTCAAGGACAAGTCAGAGTTCTAAAAGCTAAATTTTCAATATGATTTGTTTTGCACCTTTAAATTCCTGCATCTGTCTCAATTAAAATGATTCGGTGACAATCATATCAATCTTCTTGAATAGGTTTAATGTTGGTTGTGTGCTCCTTTGTCAGCTCAAATAGAATCATATGATCATTTCTGAAGCACACTGGATTACATTTTGATTCACACTGTGTGACTCATGTTTTAAGCGTGACATGACATGATGAATATTTCTTATTATGGACATTAAGGTAGTGTTTCAAAGGCACACGTATTCTGCTTGGTTAATAAAACCTGATGGCAATGAATGCTCTCTATTGTTTTTCCCTTTTGCCTTTCTCCTTATGGGAATTGAGTGATACCAAATGTGAATTTCATTCCATCTGAAAAGTTCTCAAATTTGTGTGTAATAGTACCTCATCTGTACCTCCAAAGACAAGTGCAACGATTACGAATGCTTGGAGCTATAACTGCAATTTTCCTGATTTTTATGCATGCTTTTTGTTCGTTGTAGAATCTCCTTCATGTTCTATATAAACTAATTAATCTTGTTTCACTTGAATGCAGTTTTTACCGTTGCCAATTTGATCCTGTGATGGGTGGGGAAATGACACAGCTTGAGCATCGCAATTTCCTGAAGCCAGAAGAAAGTTTCTGATGCTAAAGTGGAGAGACTTTTCACCTCGTCTTCTACTTATTATGATCATATTCATTACTATGGCTGCTATCTTTGTATTATAGTATATTTATTAGGATTCTTTTAGGAAACCGAGTAAACCCTGTAAATACATGTGCAGTTACAAATGCTAAAAGGCCCAAACCGAAAAGGTTCTTGAATTGCCCGGTAATGAAACCTATCTGAATTCTTAGGGGTTTCATTCCAGACTTTTTGTGGGTTGTATCATTTATGCCTTTTGCGTGTTCTTATGCTTTGTTAACCCGACATCCCATGTATGGTATTGAGAGACCATTGTTAAACAAAACAAATCCAAAGGTCCCTGTTACCTTTGGCTGTACTAGCTCTGCAGCACAAAGTGCAACCGTATATTTTCCAAGCAATTGGCAAGGACTCTAAATCTATTGATAAGATGACATTTTCTTGGAAGAACTTTTCAGGCTAAGAATGAGTTTTTTCTTTTCTTTTTTTGGCACTCCTTGTTTAAAATAAGAAAAAAAAAATGAAGCCAATTCTTTTGGCTGGTGCTTCTCAAATAATATAAAGAAATTTATTCACTATTATGAATCAACGGTTCCATTTTTTTATATAGGCAAAAGAATCATATTGAAAGAAGAGAGAAGATTCATAAAGAGAAAGGGTCAAATTTTCAAGATTTCTTACTTATTAAAAAAGTGGTGAAGTAAAAAAAGTGAATAGTTATTTCGTCCCTTTTTATAATATGTTTTAAATAATTTTATATAAATTAATAAATTATTTTACTTCTTAATATACTTTTATTTATTTTAATTTTTCTTAAAAAATAAAATATTTGTTATCTCTTTCTCTCTCTTAATAAGATAGGAATAAATTTGAAAGTAATATATAAAATAATCATAAAAAGAAACAAAATATTTTATAATTAAGTATAAAAAAAATTATTTAATGCAAGGAACGAAGAGAGTAATAATTAAAAAGCATGTATTGTTTAGTTCGCAAATGGAGAAGGGGAGAGAATACCTTAATTACTCTTACTAGGGCAAGTAATTACATTTACAAAATATACCTCCAACCAGACAAAAATAAATATACATTTAAGTTTACATTTACACTTCCTCACAGTAAACCTTCTCAAAAAAATCCCAACCAAACATAGTATTAATGTCACTCTCTATTGCTAAATTACACTATGAAATTGGGAGGAAAAGAGCATACAAGTAACAAACTACAAAGGTTATGAGGTCAATGTGATTATTTTCCAAGAATTGCTTGACAAAATTGACAAGTGTCGCCGCCATCTTTGCCGATTTCCACTCTGAAATTAGGAGGAAAATGAACGCACATGATTATGTGTCCAAAAAGATGAAGTTAATTTGATTATTTTCCAACTATTTTCTCAACAAAAAAAACTGACATAAAGTGCAATCAAACACGAATATGAATATGATTATTTATTAACGTTTCAAATGAATTTAAATTTTACTTAACTTTGAAAGAAAGAAGGTTAATAGCATTGCTTCAATGTTAATATTAAACAAATTTTATCATGTAATAATTAATAATAAAAAAATTAATTCAAATAAAATGAATGTCAAATTAATAGACAGTAACATTTAAAAGTCATTTTTAATGTATAATGCCAATAATTCATTCCATTTTCTATGCTTCATTCTCTAATTATAAATTTATTTAAAAGTAAAACATGATTATCTCCACTTATTGAGTTAAAATGCTAAACAGAATATTGTCATGAATGTATAAACATAATATGATATCAAGACTTATACATTGAAAAGAAAAAATTTAATAGCACTATTAATTTTAATAATGTGACATTTTTATTTGATATTAGTAATGAAGTATACTCTAACATACTTATCACTCCAAAAGAAAAATGAATAAATAAATAAAAAAGGCTAACAAGATAAAAGGTAAATAATGACTTCATTAAAAAAAATTAATGAAAATGAGCAAATGACTTCATTCATGACTATAGAGTTTATTTGTTTTTTTCATTTTCTTTTATAATAAAAGAATTCTTAATCATGATTTAAAAGTGTACGTTAAAATCTAGTCTTAAAAAGAGTAGGAAGTGACCATGGCATGGATCTTTGTTATCCAATCTCATAAGTATATTTTATTTCAAAAAAAGTATATTTTATCCAAAAAAAAAAAAGAGAAGATAATCCCATTAAATATTTTTTGCATATGAATATGAAAATTAAACCACCTAGTGCCTTGAAAAAAATGAAAATCTATGAGAACTGTGAAAAGATTATTCAACATAGGTTGGCAAAAGGAATATCTCTTTTTTCTTTTTTATTTTGGAAATACTCTTCTTTTTCTTTGTTTCTTTTTTGTTTTTTGTTTTTGTTTTTGAGGGAATTAGTCAATTTAAAAACCCTAGTCTGATATTTCCAAATTCGCTGTCTTCCCCACCCCGCACCACCACCACCACCGCCCGCAGCGTCTTCAGTGTGTTAGTCATCTCTTCATCTATCCTCCTCGCCGGAATTTGACGCCATGCGCCACTCCATCACCGCAGCCTTGCTCGTCTCTACTCATCTCCGCCCCACAAGCATCGTTACTACCACCACCACCATCACATTCTCTATCATTTCCATTATCACCTCAATTTCTAGTAGCATCTGAATTTGCTGAAAACTCCCATTTTTGCTTCTATATTCCTATAACAACCCTTTTGCTCAAAAAAAGATAAATATATAATCAATTTTGGTTCTTGACATGTCTTCTGTGTATCAGCAATTGCCTGCCTTCAAGTCCCTCAGGGACTCCTCAGCATATAGGTTGTCATCTCCCTGTGTCTACAAAAGGTGAAATTTTTTTAGTTTATTAAGTTTGTTGTAATAATGAAATGATGTTCAGTGTTTGTTAATAAGATGATTTGGATTTTCTGCTTGTTCGTTTTTAGTTTTTGTCTTATATGTCAATATGAAGTCTGACAGAAAGAAATAATATAATTGATATAGAGAATTTTCTGAGGATCTGTGTTCTCCCCATCAAATCCCATGCTATGTACATTATTAGGGTAAAATATCTGCATTTCCAGATTTCAGGTGCTCTGCAGTACTAACCAGACTAGCCAGCATGGTAGAAATTTAAAACGCTTAATATGGTTCTCTGGCATCTCCTTCTGTGTGCCAGCTTTTGGTAAAAAGGTTATGATTCCCTTTACTGAATTTGATCTTAAATGAAAAATCAGCTTGGACCTTTTCCTAGAAGCTACAAGTTGAAGAGTTTATTAGCTGGTGAAAGTTAAAGCTGAGTGAGTGAAAACACTTATTTTTCCAGCATGCATTCTTTTTATGAACTAATCTCAGTTTCCATTTTCTACCAAACAGGAGGAATGCAAGATGGAGGTCACCTAAAGCAGCTGTACTTCCTAGTTTTCATCTCCCAATGCGTAGTTTTGAAGTTAAGAACAGGTAACAACTGTACGAACTCTTAAATATATATCCTCTAATAATAATAATAATAGTAATCAATAGCTTATGGATGCGTGGAACTTCACTTTGTGGCAAATTGATATCTTATTTATGTTTTTCTTTCTTTGACACGTTAACAAGGATCAGCTAAAGGGAAGACTGAAGATATTTTTAGATGGATGACTAGTTGGAAGCAAATGAGACCTACTTCATATTTTATAAACTTCCCGGGTTGATATTTCTAGTTGCGTCAATATCAGTTTGCACATGCTTCAGATTTGCAATTTGCTCAGCTATTCCAAAGAAAGCTTAAAAAAATGCCAATCTCAAAGTCCCTGATGTCGATTCTATAGATGTATTTGCATAGAATATATTATGTTTGTTGGTACACATTCCTGAAGCAGTTTTCCTGCGTGCCAATTTTAGTTGTAAATGATTTACATGAGAGCCCCATATTAGACATTTGGAAACTAAATTCAGCATTGCATTAGGCTTTTTAGTTTCTATACAGATGGAGCTTGTGTCTAACAAAGTAAACATACAGTGACTGGCATATGCCATATTTATGATTGCTTGGCCTTGAGCCTTTTTCATATTTTTGCATCAAAATAAATCTGTTTTGCACCATGCTTTCATCTCTGGCTACACAGGATCTCACCTGTCAAAGAAAATTATGTTAATGCAATTCCTTGTATCTTTCATTAGGAGAATCCACATTTTTCTTTGCTACAAGGTTTCTTGTGCTCACATTTTTAAAAATAATAATAATAAAAACAAATAAATATGATACTAGACTAGATAACTGTTTTAGTTCTGTGAAGATTGAAATAGCCTTCCTTAATTGGTTGTATTATATCACCAATGTGGTCTTATATAGGAAGGGTCCTCTTTTGAATGTCAATGAGGATAATTGAACATGTAACACGTTCTGTTATTTGGAGCAAGAACCTTTTCTGGTTGTCTTGATTGAACTCATTGCCTTCGACATTTATATGCAGGACTTTTGCTGAGGACATAAAATCCCTTAGATTGATTACAGCTATTAAAACCCCATATCTACCGGATGGAAGGTTTGATCTTGAGGCCTATGACTCCTTAGTTAATATGCAGATTGAAAATGGTGCTGAGGGTGTGATTGTTGGTGGCACTACTGGGGAAGGACAATTAATGAGCTGGGATGAACACATAATGCTCATTGGTCACACAGTGAACTGTTTTGGTGGTTCAATCAAGGTAATTGGTAATACTGGAAGCAACTCTACAAGGGAAGCTATCCATGCCACTGAACAGGGCTTTGCTGTTGGAATGCATGCTGCTCTTCATATTAATCCTTACTATGGCAAGACCTCCCTTGAGGGCATGATTTCGCACTTTGACAGTGTGCTTCCTATGGGACCAACAATCATCTATAATGTACCATCACGTACTGGCCAAGATATTCCACCATTTGTGATTCACTCAGTGGCTCAAAACCCTAACTTGGCTGGTGTGAAAGAATGTGTTGGAAATGATAGGGTAGAACAGTATACAAATAAAGGAATTGTTGTCTGGAGCGGCAACGATGATCAGTGTCATGATTCAAGGTGGGATCATGGAGCCACTGGGGTAATTTCTGTTACAAGCAACTTGGTTCCTGGTTTAATGAGGGAACTCATGTTTTCTGGGAAAAACCCATCTTTGAATTCAAAGCTTCTACCTCTAATTGATTGGCTTTTTCAAGAGCCAAATCCCATCGGTTTAAACACAGCTCTTGCTCAGCTTGGTGTCACAAGGCCAGTTTTCCGGTTGCCATATGTGCCACTTCCTTTGGCAAAGAGGATGGAATTCGTGAATATAGTGAAGGAAATTGGAAGGGAGTTTTTTGTAGGCGAGAGAGATGTTCTGGTTTTAGATGATGATGACTTCATCATAATTGGCCGATATTAGTCATCTTTGCCCTGGGACTTGAGCACTGAGGTTTAATTTTTCTTCAGTTGCTGGTGCTGAATACATTAATGGCAGTTGTGTGTGTATTACAGCTATTGACTTGAGTTTTTAAACTACCCATTAATGTTGTTTTTCTGCTCTTGAATGACTATGGTTTTGAGCTTTCAATGTTTCGTTATTAAAAGTAAGTTCCTTCCAGGTGTTTGATGACCAACTTTGGGTGGAGTTCAGATGCTTCTTAATCCGTATGTTTCCTCCTTTCCTAGGGATGGTAATTGGGGAGGGCAAGCCGTCCTCATAACCTCGAGCCTTTTTAAGAGCATATTAGAACCATTAGAATGAGATTAGCATTACCCTTTTAACAATAAGAGAATTTTATAAAACTTTTATTTTTAATTAAAAAGAATTGGTCATGATTTATTATAATTTTTATAATATAAAGAATGATGGTCCATTTTCATATTTATTCCCACTCAAGTTAAGGAATCTTGATCCCTTTGTAATGATCGAGACGAGACAGACCAGAAAACTGCACCTCATCCCCCTTCTTTTACCCGAAATAAAAGGAATTTTTCAAATGCTTCTATCAATTTACCCGAAATAGAAGGAATTTTTCAAATGCTTCTATCAATCCACTTGAATTGGAAGTACTTCCCAAAATTTATGTTGATTTAGTGTTGTAAACACCAAATTGCATGTGGGATTGTCAAATCATGAAATTTCTATCAAGATATGTTGTTTTGAACATCGATAATCTATGAAAAACAAAATATCTCTAAAAAATGGAGAATCTTTGATATTTATGGGAACTCATGAGTGCCAAATTAAAGCTGCTACATAATAATTCATACTGTCTTCTTCATTGTCATGGATGAACCTTTCTCTCACCTATCCAATCTCTTCTCATCCTTTTGTTCTTGTTTTTGTGCGTTGTTTTTTTTTTTTTTTTTCCTCCTCCATTATCAAGAGCCAAATCTTGTAATTGTTCTACCTTTTGCTAAAAATTGTCGGTGGTGTTGAACTGCGCAAGTAAAGGATTTTTTGTTTTGAAACTCCACTCTAAAAGAGAAGAAAAAAAAATTAGAGAGAGAATCTCCTAAATTTAATACAATGTGGCTTATTATTATATGACTTAATTTGAATTTTAAATATATATTTGTGTGGATTTGAACTATTTAATATTAGTGAAATAAGATTCAATTGAAACAAAAATAGTTGAATAATATATGTGATTTTATTTTGCCTTAATAGATGGCTAGTAGAAGCAGAACTGGGAGCCATTGGGACACGTTGTGTTGAAGATGTTCCAATGGCACGGCTTCAGCTAATCGACAACCTTCCTTCAAATGTGAGGATCTATAAAATTGAATCCACCTCTTCCCACAAATTAGTATGCTGCAACCACTTCACATACGATTCCTCACTTCCACACACTCATTCTACCTAAGGGGTAGTCCACCTCATATACACCTTCTATCATGTATGTTTCCCACCAGTATTTCTCTGGCCATCTGTGCATCCTACAGCTGATATGAGGCAGGGCATTCACACGGTTATTCCAGTACTCCCTCTCATCTTCCTCAGATGCCCCTTGATAAGTCACAAATTGAGGGGTTGTGGTGCATCCGGTCTGGATTGTGTTGGTCATAGATGATTATTTATATATTTCTTATTATTTTTTAAAAGGATATTTCCTTTCTTATTTCTTATCATTTTCAAGATATATTTGGAACTATTTGGATAGGTTGTATTTGAAAATTTACAAAATATTAGTCCAACAATAAATTCTTTAAAAAAAAATCATTCCATAAGATTTGGAGAAATTTTTTTTAAGGAAAAATTTAAAACTTTTAATGTATTAATTTTGATTATTGAAAAACATTTATTATGACTAATCGGTTTATTTACAAGGTGTAGTATTTTTTGGATTCATACATTTAATCTGTCTAAATTCAAGAATTCAAGTCTTCAAGTACGTTCATTTACATTCAACAAACGCTTATTGAGTTATATAAAAATTAAAAGTATAGTCTTTAGATATAAATATCATTAATATCTTTAGTAAAAACTATATGAATTGCTTTATAAATTCAAAACATTTTTCCAAATAAATTTTTTAAGTTAAAAATATGTGTTAATTTTGAATACATGCATCTTGTGAAAATTTTAATATATATTCAATATAGAACATCTTAAAAATATTCTTAAACCTTTTTAAAACATATATATTATAAAAATCATCCACAAAATGTTTCGTTCATTCAAAGGTATTATTGAACAATACATTGAAGCTATTTCTCAAGTAAGTCATAAATTGAAATTTTGATATATACACACAATAATACAATATTTATATCAAACTTCATTTTATCAATCTCTTGTACTTGTAATTCAAGATTGTAAATACTAGTACATTAATTAAAAATTATTGATTTACAAAATCATCTATTTTATTTCCATCACAATTATTTTGTTATCTTTTACGAAAAGATTCTTAAATGAGTTTGTCTGTGATGAGTATTTTTAAGAATCTTTTCACATGAAAAACAGCTTAGATAGACAGACTGTGGTGAGTATTTTTAAGGGTAACGTTTTTCCTTTGTTCTTTCTTAATTCAATTTCATTTTGTTGTTTTTTTGGGGGGCTTGCCTTTTGCAGAGACGGATGGCAAATAAGCAAAACAATCTAGCAGAAAGACCAAAAAGAACATCTACATAACACATGTAACCAAGAGCTGGACTTTTCCTCATTCACAAATCAAGCATTAATATGTCCCCTTATGGCTTATAATGAAGATAAATTTGGGAGGGAAAAGATTTGATAGAAGAGAATTGGCTGTAGCTTATGTACATAGTAGAGAAGAAAAGAGAGGTGGGTTGAAAAAGGTTTACGGCCATTTCACATGTCTGGATTAGCTTCCTCTGGAGTCACAGTCAATGTTACAGATTTATCGTGGGCTCTTTTCACAACAACCCGCAAAGGCTTCCCAACTTTGTCGCCCATAATATCAATAATCTGCAAAAAAAATGCCACAATTACATTAATCAAGAAAAGAGTCTAAAATCAGAATTCGTTTTATCAAAAGCAGATTCAAATAGACATAAACATATAGGAATTACTTTCTTTTCCCAAAAATAATCCAGTATTATAAAATTCCCAATCACTCACAAATCTAGTATTATCATATTCCTTGAATCATCTTAGCCAAGGTATCAAATGGTAGCTGGCATTTCGTGAATCAGATGCAAGAGAAGTAATGTCAAACAAATGGTCTTCAAATTTACTGTTAGAGCCTTTTCTACAAGGAATTTACACTAAAACACATGCAGGCATACATGTGTATGCAGTTGGCAACTTTGATAATTTACCTCCTTTATGCTTCCAACGCGCTTTCCATCAAATTCAACCACAACATCCCCTGGGTGGAATCCAGCACGATCAGCAGGTGACCCTGGAGTGACCTGGTCATATTCAATACTCGGTGAGTTGCTAAAACCATGAGTCACGTGATTAGTTTTAAGCATCAGTCTAAGTGTGTATAAACGACATCAATTAGTGAATGCAAATCCTTTTCCTTTGTACGTCACAAGTAGTATGAACACTGACTGTTTTAAGTAATTTCAAATGATAAAAGGCACGACCAGCAGTGCACACATGAATAGAGCAGGAAACGCAGATAAAGAAACGATTAAAAGAATGAGTTACTCATTCTTTGCTAGCAACTCAACCAGAATTTCAAAATCTTAATGTCAACTTCAACTGAGTTACTCCTAGTAGATATGTTATACCGTTTAAACTTGCTAAGTTAGTATGATGAAAAAGAAAATTTAAAATGAGTAAAGATCATTTCCTTATTCCTTAACCCTGGAGAATGAAAACTATACTTCGTCAAAATAACTGACTTTTACAAGAAAAACAATTGCAGCAGTGATGGGTAATCTAGTAATAAAGACAGAAGAGAATGAAACAGAAAGTAGCAAACTATCAACATCAGGTAAGAGATCACATTGAAGTGTCAGGAGGGTAGAGAAATCACAACAAACTTCAATGGCACATTGGTCTCTCTAGATGATGCGGGCATTTGAAACTTTTTAATCTACTAGTTATAGCCTTTGATGGATTATGAACCACCTCAATTGTAAACTATCACAAATTGCAGTTCTGGTACTTTATCAGGTGTAAACTTATTGAAACCCCGGAATCAGTGATTGATATTTGAAGAAAAAAAATTTGTCATTCCCAAAACGTTATGATAAAGTCAAGAAAGATGCCATGAGGAAAAGGGAGAAAGGAGAAATACCAGCTGCATATTGGGACTATAGACACTAGGGAGCATGTACACATAAGAAAATGAGATATTACTGATCGGTTCCAACTTTTGCTACAATGCAGAGACAATTCAAACATAATGTCAATGAATAACTGGATCTAAAATTGCAATTAAAGATATTTTCATGAGAACAATGCAAATTCAAACTATTGTTTAACCAAAGATATGCATTTAGAGAGAACCCCAAAGACAAAGGCATACCATGGGTACAAGGATGCCTTTTGTTACATTTGGTAATGCTGCATCCTTTTCCTTAAGTTGCGCAACAATCATGTCATTGAGGTCAATCATCTTTAACCCCAGCCAAGGTCGTACAACCCTCCTAAAAAAATAACGATAACAGTATCCAATTTTATGCTTCCATGAAAAAATATCTCCAATATGCATAAAAACCCAAATAAATATTGTAAGTGCATAAAAAGCACCTGAACTAATGATATGTATAGTTAATGAACTTCTTCAATTTTATGAATGTACTTTTGGTGGTATTAAAATGTACTTCTTAAAGAATTTAGAAAAAACAAAGAAAATAAGGATCTATATAAAATTTTCCCCCTTTTCCCAGTTTTGAGAAGGGATGGGCTGGGTATAGGGTTTATATGTATAAAATTGCCCCATTAAAAAAGAATAGATGCATATGTTTAATTCGAGAGTCAATAATGTACTAATATAGCACATAAAGGAAAGAATTGAGTGTATTCTAGAATACCCTTTTGTCTTGAAGTGCTCTATTATTTTGCAAACAGCATCTATTGGGACAGAAAAGCCTAATCCATCCGCTCCCATAACTTTCATGATATTGACACCCACTATTTCTCCATCAACATTGACAAGTGGTCCTCCAGAATTCCCCTAAACCAAAATAGTACCAGGAAAGCAGAATAAGCATAAATTAAACATGTTACAAATATACAAAAAGTTAAGGAAAATAATGCAGTAAACTCAAATGATGTCGCCAAGTGAAAACACCAAGGGGAGATTGAATGGTTCTATTTAAGTACCCTCATCAACTGTATCCTGCTTAAACAAAGTGATTACAGGTCTAAATGCTAAACAAACCAATGGCCAACCAGGTTAGCAGAAGTCTTTATCGTGATTCCCTGAACCTCCAAAAACTTTTAGAGATAAAACAAGGTACGTAAAAAGATATTGGAAAGGCTGGTCAGTCAATACTCCATTAAAAACATCCAAGCAAAGACACTAGAAAAAGTAACCACATGATGCATGACTTTTTGCCATTCCATAGACAATGTGGGTTAATCTGTTTTCACAAGAAATGCATTCATCTCTACCTCATTGATGGCACAATCTGTCTGTAAATATTCCCTTCTCATTCCTCCAAGACCCAAGTCACTGCTCTTACGATCAACACAACTATATGGAAAGAAAGGAAAAAAGAATAACCTTCAGAGATGACACAAGATTTAAAAAAATATTTAAAATAATTTCTAATATGCAAAGATGATACAAGGAAACACATAAGCAATAAGCTCTTAGACAGAACCTATACAAACCAATTTAAAGCTGTATCTGCAGACAACTGAGGCCCCAAAGATCATAAACCAATTTAGTCGAACATAATATACCATGCTGGTAACTTCAAGTCTGTAGAATAAAATGAAATTTGAAGAAACAGGCTCATAATACACCTCCATCCCAATACCTTACAATACCAGCTGTAATAGTGTTTTGGAGAGTAAGGGGACAACCCACTGCAACCACCCAATCCCCTGGACGAAGCATACTTGAGCTGCCAAATTTTGCAGTTGGCAATGGAGTTTTAGAGTTGATCTTCACAATCGCTATATCAGACTGTAGATCAGCATTCACCACGGTACCCTCATATGTCCGACCATCTTGCAAAGTTACATCAACCTGCAGTTTCAAGTTCACTGCCATGTTCATGTGACACTACTAACAAATGGAGACAGACAAACAAGACAAGTTTATGACATGATGGACAAGGCATTTTCTTGAAAAGAATGAACACTGTATAACAAAATTATACCAAGTAAATCCTGTATGATCGATAAATATTCTCATAATTTTATTGTAAATGTACTCACAAAGGTGAAATCTTAATTACTTTCTAGTCATGGAGAAATATGTAAGCATTCCTAGAGTTGACAGGTCTACGAATGTCAACTAATGTCATCTATACAGAACATTCTGTGTTTTCGTGTTTCCTCAGTGAAAAATTGCAAGCAGAATATGTTAGGTTAGAGCTCTGCTGAAAAGGTTTTAAATTTTAATACATAAATGAGAGCAAACATGATGGGACAACCTTGACCCTAGCAAAGTACTAAAACATAGACCCTAATAAGGCGCATTTTTAACTTAATCAGCATGATTTCAGGAAGTAACATTACCACTGAAGTCTTGTTGAATAAATAAGAGAACAACTCAAATCCACTACCCACAGGACAATGCAATATGCCTTAATGTTTTTTAGATATATTTGAAATAATGTAGCCTAATGCTCATATTTGTTTGAGAGAATCTAGGAGAAAAACTAAAGGAAGATTTTATTCTAAATACATTTGCCTATGATCAGAAAAGACAGATAATTCTAATTTCAAGTTACTGCAGTGACAAGGAGCCAAGAAAAATTTCAACCACTAACCTTCCCCTTGGACAAAGAACGCAAGCCTTGAAAATCAACCACCACATGGGCACATGTTAAGATGGTCCCATCAGCATCTATTATAGTCCCAGATCCTATACTCTTTCCTACAGTCATCCCATGAAAACCTACAAAATAAAACAGGAAATTCATGTTAAAGATGATGACAAATAACTTTTTTTACAATTCAGTCATCTTCATTACTAATAGAATTTTGTATAACAAACTTTTTTTTCAATGTCCCAAACTTAAAAGAGTTCTAATCATTCATTTTTGGGAAGAAACTTCTGGAGTATTAATTTAGTTCATAAATTCTTTTTGCAATTTAGAAACTGCATGGTTGTTTGTCTATGCATATATCTTAATCACCTTAACTTTGCCATATATGCCCCAAATAAATATATTATTATAATCATTATTTATGATGATAATTATGCTCCACTAAAGAAACCAGTTAAGCAGTAGACTTCCATACTCGTGAAAACTTTATTACAAAATATAAGGATATTCACAAATACTAATATCAAATTTACTTAAACAGAATTATTAAGATCTTTAACTAGCACAACAGCAAAGGGGAGAGGTACTTTTGAATGATAAAATTTGGACATCATAACTGATTTGGTCACCTATCGCCAGAAAGGCATGGGTTTAACTAAGCACCACCGTCCGACCAAGGAGCATGGTCACTCAGAGATCCAGGAGCCCATTTGTGCAATTGAGGAAAGTCAGGAAATAGGTGAAGACTTGGGTCTGTGTTTCTTTTTTTTTTGGCCCGGCAAGGGGTGGGGGTGGAGGGGTTGGTTAAACAATATTTACAATAATACAAAAGCTGTATAATTAATCCTCTTCTTCAAATCAAAGTTTCAGTCTGCATGATGATTAGCTATGCGAGCATTCATCATTACTGCTAAATTTTCAAATTGTAATTTGAATGCATACCTTGTGGAACTGATAAATTGACTACAGCAGGACCAACCCTGGCAGCTGCATTAGCTATGGTATCTCGGCCCAAACAATTACAAGAATATCTTGGGCCATCTCCAACCTCCCCAGAAGCTTCCTTCTTGACATTTGATGCACTGTAGGAATAATTTGCATCATCTCTGATTGCTGTTGATGCTTCCTTCTTTACATCAGTAGATGGTTCTGTCGCAGGTCTAGAAAAAAATAATTGAAGAATTCCTAGCAATTACATAGTATCAATCAAATGAAAGTACTAAAAAAAATAAATAAGGTAAATAAATTAAGATGGACTATAGATGTGGTGTAGGAGTTAAGGTATGAGATATAATTGCTGACTTACTATGACTCAAGTTGTCATTGGACGAAACAAGGGCCAGATGAGGAACTTGCTCCAACATAGCCCCCCGAGGCCATTTGAATGAATCGCTGAGAGTTGCTGGAACTGAAATAGAGACTGATGTTCCTATAGTTCAACAAATCATAAGAGAATATTAGCAGAAAGCAACCCGTTTCCATCTTTCAATTTAAACAAACAGATAAAATCATAGACTGTCAAGTCAAGGTTAGCTGTTGAGTTTTTCATTAGTTTCAGTTCCAAGTCAAAGGAAATCTGAATATTACAAAATTCAGTTCAGAACACCAAATTTCTCCACCATTTCTTCAAATGCAAAGAGAAGGTGACGAAGAAGAAAAAAAACAGAACATTATACGCAAACTGCTTTTTTTTATTCCGCAGCTTAGCAATAAAGGCCTTAAATTTCTCTCGAGTTTCTACAAAGAAAGAACTTCCTCAATATACTCACTGGATTCCCAGCCATAGGTTGAATACAGCAGTCCAGACCCCGCTGCGGTTAATGCCACTAACCGAGAAATGGACTTTCTATCCGAAACTGGAAATTTTCTCTGCAAAATCAACAGAATTTACAAGGTCGAAATTCAATCTCCACAGAATCCATCACAGGCAAAAGTCCTCAACAAAAAATAAATACCAGAAGATGTCTCATTGGTGTTAAATGCTAATTGGTATCGTTAAACCCCAAACAGAAAAACCCTTCCGGATCAGCGCTGCTTTTTTCAATTTCCGGTGGCACCTTAGTCCCTAAGCTCCTCGATGGACTAAATCATATGTTTGTTTCTTGGGGCATAAGACTTCCACTAGCCCAGTAAGGCCCATTTCGTCAGGGCTGGACTTTAAATCTCAAAAAGGAAAAAGGACAAAGTCCATAACTTAACAGTTTAACACAAACACGGCAATATTTACCGTACAACCTAAACGATTTCATTTTCACTTTTGGGGATCCTGCTTGCTGGTGCTGCCGTGGTGAACATTCTCCTCAAAGAGAGGATGACTAATACTCCTGTTCTGATGATAACCTTCCACTAGAAACCAAATTTGGTTAAATATTCCCTTTTCCTCAGTTGAAAATATACAATGAGTCTTGATTTCCGTTACAGAACCAAAAACAAGAAATGTGTAAAACAAGCCAGAAAAGAAGGAACCTAAATAAATCAATAAAAGGTTCATCTAATAAGTGTAAAATAACCTGCATGAATCCTTTCGAAAAAAAAAAACTTAATGAATAAACTGATGTAACTCAAGACGATTCATCCAAAAATAAATTTAAAATGTTCCAATTCATGATATGCTATTATCAAATATCATAGGTGAAGGAGTTCCAAAATTGCTCGGCACAAGTTTAAATACAATTACAAAAGTAACATCTTGCTAATCTTGTTCTATCCTTCTTCAGGGACCTTGCGAGGCCTTCTCATGACCACCAGCTGCAGTCCTCTTCGGCAACATAAATTTGTGAATAACCGGAATCACGCCACCACTGGAGATGGTAGCTCCACCGAGCAATTGGTCTAACTGGCCCTCTTCTTCTCCTTCGCAGCATTTCCAGCCAACTCTAAAACCTATTCAAGAATCCCATAAAAAAGTCTCAACCAAAAATCTCAATGCCCAAATGGAACCAAATCAAGGAAAACATATTATACCTCAGCAACAAGGTATTCAAGGACCGCAGCCATGCAAACTGGAGCACCAATACTTATACGCTGAGCGTAAAGACCCATTTTGAGAAACCGGTTAATTCCGCCAACTGGGAACTGAAGAGCGGCTTTCGCAGATCTTGACATCCTCTGGCGGGCCTTGCTCGCGGCGTTCCCTCCGCCTCCTCTTGATGATGCCATTACAATTGACAACCTTCAAAGGTCAAATAACAGAAACCAGAAAATATTTTTGCACGCAGCTACTCCAGACTAATCTGGGGGGAAAAATGCTTTGAAGGACGACGACTGCATTTTGAAACGACGCTTCAAAACTCCAAATCGGTCATTTCCGTGCATAGTTCACTTGGAAAGAGGAATTACTTGCTACAAGTTATCTTGGAAATGAATTACTCAATGTTAAATGGAAAAGTAATAACTTGCAAGTATTCCCCTCTCGGATTGAAATTCAACAAAAAGATTACAATCGACTTTTTCAATTCAAGAGATAAAAAGAAACCTTAATTTCTTTCACTCCATTTGGCCGGAAATTGAAATAGGTACAAAAGCCCCACTATAGAAGCCTCAAAATGCCTACCCAAGATTTATGCTATCCATATTTCCGCTTAACCTAACTTCAAAGGTCACAAACAAAATCCAAACTTCCCCTAATCTATGTCTTCTTCGGCGACTTCGTTTGCGAGGCCTTTTCATCACCAGAAGCAGCGGTCGTCTTCTTCGGCAATAGAATTGGGTTAATATTGGGCAGCACACCGCCGCTTGCAATTGTCACTCCAGCTAGTAATTTCCCCAATTCTTCATCATTTCTTATTGCTAACTGTACATGTCGAGGAATAATTCGGGTCTTCTTGTTATCTCTTGCAGCATTTCCGGCCAACTCCAAAACCTACTCCAAAATTTTCAAAATAAAATAAAAATGAATCCAATATTCTCAACCCTTCATCAAATACCCATAAAAAAAAATTTAAAAAAAAAAACCAAAGAAATAAGCTTTAATTTATTATACCTCTGCAGCGAGATACTCAAGGACGGCAGCCATGTAAACGGGAGCACCCATACCCATACGCTGAGCATAACGACCCTTTTTCAGAAACCGAGCAATCCTACCAACGGGAAACTGAAGACCGGCTTTCACAGACTTCGTTACGGACTTCTTCCTCTCGCCACCCTTTCTTCCTGCAGCACCTTTAGTTGCCTCCATTGGGATCTAAACACTTAAAGGATCAACGAATACAAACAGAAACCTTTTGGAAGAGATTTTGGTTATAGAGAAACTGTGATTTGATGGGAAAGCGAAAGGTGGAGGATGCCGGTATATATAGCTGAAGACGAGATTGCCAGGTGGCGATCCTCGTGAATTTGTGATAGCCACTCTGAGTTGTTTTCTGTAATTGTGATCTGACGGCAGAGAAAATGACAGATTGGCGATCCGTGTGATTCTCAAAACGGTACTGTAGATTGAATTTAGCTAGGGCGGGAATCTAAATTTGGTTTGACATTTGGGTTTGTTTGTTGCACTTTATGCCCTTTAAGTGTTGTAATTTTTAAAATATTTCCCTTTTTATTTCTTGTGATATCAAAAGTCTTCTTAAGATATTTGGTTGTAAGTTTTTTTTTTCCTTTTGGATGATATGTGTATATAAAATTCCTCAATTCATAAACATTTCATTTAATGGACTTCGTGTGTCGAAGCTTGAGCAAATTTTTCTTTTAAATATTCTACAATATTGTACAAATTAAATCAAATGATCCCCTTTTATATGAAATGATAGAGCAAAATAGTAAAGTGTATTTCTTTATCATATTAAAAAATAATAAAATATTTGAATAGCTCAATGAAATTAAAAAGTATCAAGTAAATGCTTTTTATTATATTAAGTAGTTACAAAAGTAATCATGTGATGTTACAAAAGTATACATTTATTTTGAACATTCTCAAATAAATATATAAATATTTATTTTTTGTTGGTGGAAATTCAATGTAATATTAGTTCAAACAAATTTAATAATCCAAAGGCTAAATATTGCAATTCAACTTTTTACCAATAATATGATTTTATATAGATAAAAAAAATGTGCCTTAACAATTAAACTCAGTTTACTTTTCTTTCTTAAAGAATACTTATTTTACATGTTTTATGTTGTAAGATTTAATACTAAAACATGTTTTGACCACAAATGCATCCATAGATTATCAAACTATGAAGTACTTTTTTGAGTTTATATGATTAAAAAATAGTCGGTCGGTCATGAGTAGAAATGGAAGCGAGTCGGATTGAAACGGGTCTCGAATCGTACATTTATAATAAATTTTTAATCTCTTACCTTTTTTTCACATAAAAACTTTTATCGAGTCTAAGTAGACGTTTTTTTAAAAATATGATATTCACTGTGAAATTGAATTTTGACTTCAATAATAATTCTAATATCCTTCGAAATTTATTTTGACATTAGTAACCTCATTCGCTCTAGTTTCATGTAATATATTTTTCGCAAGTAATTAATAAGAAATTATGGATAATATTTTTGTATTTCAAGAAGATTATTATCCATACTTTTTAAATTGAATAATGAAGATAAATAAGAAAAATGATAAACAAACAAAGAATTTGAATGATATAAAAAAGTAGTTGATGAAGTATACAATGGGATCTTTTGAACATAAGTTTTGTGATGGAGAAAAAATCAATTTATTTATAGAAGTAGATGACTAAATATAATAATCAATTATTATTAATATTAATTCCAATAAAATGTGTCATAAAAGACTATTTCAAAATCGGATTCTAAAACCATCATCTATAATTAACATTTTGGCATTTTATGTTAATTTTAAAAGGTTAGAGAAAGTTAGATATTTTATATTAATCATTATTGTTCATGGTTTAGTCATTTTATATGAAATTCAACATGATTTGACAAAAAAATAACTCTTGAAAATCGGATTCCCCATCATGCCGAAAGGCCATGATAGGAGTGTAGTTTGATTTTCAAGAGGTGATTTGTTATCAAATCAGGTTGAATTTAATATAAATGACAAAACATGAACAATACCTATGTATTTGGAATATGTGTATAATTGTCAATTTTTTGTAAAATATTTTGTGAATGAAAATAAAACGACAAAATGTGAATTATGAATGATGGATATGGAATCTGATTTTGAAATTGTATTTTATGTCACATTCTATTGAAATTAATTTATTATTATATTTAGTCATCTACTAGTATAAATATATAGTTTTCTTCTCAATCTCAAAACTTATTTTCTTCAATCGATCATATTATATACTTCATCAAATACTTCTTCATGTCCTTCAATTTACATCACAAAAAAATGGAAGATTTTTTATCACAAAGAAAAGAAGGCACTTCAACACCACAAAAAGAAGGCACTTCAACATCACATATTGAAAGAAATTTAATAAATATTTTATCAACTAAAACAATTAAAAACATTAGGTTGTTTGGTGGGATAAATCTCATAAATGATAAACCTTGTATCGAAAGCTTCAATTGAATTGGAAAATATGCTAAGTATTCATAAAATTAATGATATATATGAATGAGGTAATTCTGAATTAGTTGGTATAGTTTCTCAGGCTGTACACAAAAAAGAAGTTAAAATGATAAGTGTTTTTCCTGCTCCATTAAAATCCTTATACATAATGACAATGAGAATTGAGATACAAGTGAAGTTCATATATGAATGCATAGGTATAATGATGAAAAAAATTGATACTTTCATAGTATTACCTAGGGGTTACGATATATTAAAACAAATATTCAACATATTTTCTTGGTTGAATTTGAATTTACATAACTAACATATATATTTGTTTAATGTAAACAACTTTTTCATCCTTTATTGATATTTCTTGATAATGCGATTGAAAATAGATTTTTATCTCCATTTTCAAAAAGATTTCTTCTTTCAATAAATTATTGTATAAAATGATGTTCTAATTAGTACTTTTGATCCGATTGTGGATTCTGAAATTCCTAAAATTAGTTGATCAATTTCAAGTACATCTGATTAAAATAACAAGTGCAAAAAAGCAACTGATGATTTTGATTTGGATATATGTTTATAACTTTGTTTAGATTATCATATCATTGTACTTTATTAATGTATTGTGTCCCTTTTAATTTTATTTATGTAATTTGTACTTTTAAATTTTTTGGATGAAAAATATATTAATGCAATGAATTTATATATATTTATATATATGAAATATATTAATATTAACATGAATAAATAATTAAAGCCAACCAAAAGAAAAACAATATAAATTACTATAATTAATTTCAATATTTATGGTAATAATGTATCAATAAAATATAAATCAGTAAAATAGTGTTATTAAAGAAAAAATACCAAAAATAATTGGTAGTGGAATCCGAGCCATTGTCCTTTTTTTTAAATTAAAAAAAAAAAACTAAAGTGGATTCGTCTTCTTCACAAAGACAAACCAGAGATTTTTTGGCCATTTTTTGATCAGATTTCCGTTCTCATTCCATGGCTATTTCTGTGATTCAATATGCGTCCCAGTTAATTGCATATTATGGTCTTCCATACTCTGCTTCATAACTTATAATTTTTTCATCTCAAGAACACATGCACACAGATTTACAAACGTCGATCGAACTTTAACATAAATCATCACGTCGTCTTCATCAACTCGGCAGCAAAACCAAACGATTTTCAACAATTCATTCTTCATCGGTTTTTTCCTTTCAATTAAGGTCTTTTCTTATGTTGTCTCATGAAGCTTGGATACTTGATTTACTAAATAATAACTTTTATTTATTACGGATAAAAATGATGGAATTTTGATATCTATTTTAAAAGATTCAGAGAATGATAATTATTAAGAGGTGAATTTATTTTATTTTATATACATTAATTTTATTATGGTTATGTAAGGTTTATTTAATATACTTTATTGTATAAGATTTTTATTATTTACTTGATTTTAAAGAAATATTTATTTATGAATTTTTGCGAGTGGAACCTCAATATCCAAGGGGATGGGGGCGGTTTATTCAGGGACGAAGGAGGGGATAAATATAATATTTTCAATCGGGATAGGATTATAGATAGGTATAGTGACTACATTTTCCCACACTACCATCCCTAGTCATAGACTCTAATTTGGACAACATATATGCACTCTTTATGTATGATATTGTTTGCTTCTATCAGTAAAAATGTTTAAAAATTAATTCTTCCTTGCATCGAAATTATGTTTCTATTTCTATTTTACTATATCATGAATTGAATATTCATTTTCCTTAAATAAATATATTTTTTATTTAAAATTTCATTAAAAACCTCTTTAATTTAAGAAATTTTATCACACTAACTTATGAATCTCATAACTTACCACATTAATTTAAAAGATTTATATTTTAATAACACATAGTTCTCGCCATGTACTATATATATATATATATATGTATATATATACATATGTATATCAATCATAATTTAGTAATTTGATTAAAGTCAATAATTTTACTTAATTTTTTACCAAAGTGAAAAATGTACAGTAAATTTTAGACGGGGGAGTATTAGATAAGAACAAAGTATGAAGTTGAGATATATATGGCCTTGCATATACTATATTATGAAAATAATGTAAAAAGGTAATAATGATTTTACACATGTTTTCTAATCCTAAGTAATAGTAAATGTGTTGCATGTTTTATTTAAGATGAATGACAATTATTACATTAAAGGTAAATGTCACTAAATTTATGTATAAAAAAGAGAGAGATGATTTTAAACTAAAAAATGTTTTTTTAAAAAATATTAATCTAAGAATGTTAATTTTATATTTTCTCCATCAAAACACCATAACATTCAAAATTTTCTTTAAATATATGTATCTCCAAATTATGAAAAATATTTGAGAATAAGATAGTAACATTTTAGAATTTATCATATAATTTTTGTTTTTGAGGCTATTTCTCATACAAGTTAAGAAACTAATTCATTTGTATAAAATACGACTCAAAAGCTATTTCTAGCCTTTTATTTGTTTAATTAACTTGATCATCATCTATTGATTTTTTTGTTAGTCAATCTTCATAAATGTAATAGAAGAAAATTAAATCAAATTTTTACATAGGAAATTAGATAGTCTTAAGTGGAAAAAAAGAAGAAGAAAAAACCCTACAACCACAATTATTTAGAACTGGAGAAAATACTTAATATGCTCTCTCCCATTTCAGATTTGAATGTGTTCAAGAGACATTGATTATAAATAAGTTATTATATTACCCTATTATTAGCATGACCAATGATAGAATTATGTGAACTAATAAATTTTTTTAAATTAAGAAGTTTTTTGTGAAATTGTATATCAAAAATATATTTATTTTAGAAAATAGACATTTAACTTTTGACATATAAAATAGCAATATTAATGTCCAATTATGTATGAAGAAAGTAATAAATGATTTAATTTAACATCAATAAGAAATCTTATAAAATTACTTTATTCATGGGGTTAATTTTAATAAACCTTTCAAAACTTCTCATGCAAAATGGACTCCTAGAATTTTAATAGTTACAATGTTCCCTTTCATCTTTTCAAATTATGGTAATTGAGTGTAACTTTTTGATTGATATTCTACCCTTTAGGTCAACCTACTTAATATTCTACAAAGTGGTATTAAAAGACCTGTGTGCCCTTGATTATACCCCCCTCCCACCCCAAAAAAAAAGAAAAAAAAAAAGAGAGGCAAGAAGTGAGAGGACAAGTAGAGGAAAATGATAAACATTGTAAATACGTTGCCGGCTATCGCTATTTTTTTTCTTCTAAAGTCTATCATTCATTCTTTTTATTTTCTTTTTCTCTTTTGTGGTAATTAAGCCTATCATCCCTTCTATTCAACCAATCTGATAAATTTTCTCTCTCTTTGTTTAGTTTGTATTTACATATGGGTTTGGTTTTGTAAATGTTGCATTATACAATATAGGTTTATAATTTGATATGTTTCAATACTTCTATAATGATGTCGGGAAAAATAAATAATTTTTTCTTTTTTAAATGGGTATTTGATGAAGAATATGTTTATTTATATGTTGATGACATTTTACCACTTGTGAGTTGATTGATCCAAAGTGAACGAAGTTTAATAAAAATTATACTCAATTAGTATAATGAGAAAATTCAGGAAAGATATTGATCAAATTGAAAGTTTAGATGAATATGTCAAGAGATGTTTTTATGGGGGTTAACCTTATGCTAGTTATATGAGTTGTTTTTACAATAATATATTAATAAAAGAACAATTGCAAGAAGAATAAATTAGTGATATATATTTAGAATGACAAAATAACAAGAATAAAGTAAAAAATAATATGAATACAAAATAAAATAGAAAATATAGATAACAATTCGAGACTCGTGCTTCACATAATCTCCTTAAAGCAAATTCACCACTTCCTATATGTGTGATTGTGTTTGAAATGAATATTTATTTATCAAGATACATCGTATTCAATGAAAAAGAAACACAAATAAGTGTTGATGAAAAAATCAACACAATGTTCTTTACTCAAGGAACTTGAACAAAACCACACAAAAATTATTCAAAGTATGAGTTAACAAAGAAATAAAAAGAAGAAAGTTTGCTTGTGCTTTATAAAATAATTGGAGGCATCTATTTATAGGTTACGAGAGTGATATGATCATACAAATGGCATTAAATGAATTAAAATTATACATTGAAAGGAGTTATTGGTTTCCATAATACATTTCTCAAATATAAAGAGTGTCTTATGAATGTATTTGAAATTTCCAAAATACATTGTTTAATGATCCAATTAATGATACATTTAATAACTATTGCCTTTTTAATGTAGATACATTATCCACTTTAAATGTATAGAGAAAATATTTTGCTAATTAACTCCTTGATACTCAATGCCATTTTTCCAACATAAATAAATTTTACATTTAACTGTTTGACCTACTAGTCCTTAGGGGCTTTTGAGCTAATGAGTGTTATTTTATCGAGCTATTGCGTCCTTCTTAGTCTTAGCTATTAAGTATTGTTTCAAATTTATGAACAATTTGAATATTCTGATGAATGCTAATATGTTTTGTATCTAAATAGTATTAAATACATTTCATATAGTCTATTATGAATTTTACATGTAAATTAAGAAACGTGTTGATAACTTTGATAAGTAATATACCCATCAGCTTGGGATAGGTGGGTAACTGCCTTCCTAAGTTGACAGGAGGTCGTAAGTTCGATCCTATTCGAAAGCGTCATGTATAAAAAGTTCTAGGCTAGACATTTTTTAGAGTAAAAGTCAAACTCTACACACATGATGCGAATTGAATCCAGATTAATCTCCAGTAGGAGGATATCAGATGATCTAATAAAAAAAACTTTGATAAGTAATAAAAAATTATTAAATTGTCTCATATTATAATTTCATAAGTGACATAATTAATTAATATAGTTGCATAAACCAATAAAAATGATAAAATTAAAAATATTATCTTAAAATTTTAAATTAATAGGTAATTTGAAAATAAAACTATTTTTTTTATAGGACTATTGTTATAGAACAAATTATGTAAGGCACTTGGAAAATTATAGATTTTAGTCCCTAAACTATTTTATTTTATTAGTTTTGATCCTTGATAATTTTTTTCAATATTTTTTTTATTCTTGAACTATTTTCATTTTTTCAAGTTTGGTCCTTTTGGGATAATAAATTGAAAATAGTTTAGAGATAAAAAAAGATTAAAAAAATGATCAAGTCTATAGTTAAAAAGTAAAAGAGCGAATTGAAAAAAAGTCATGATACTATCACCAAATTGTAGTTTTAGTCACTACACTTTAAAAATAGCAAATCAAGTCATCATACTAGTAAAATTGTAGAAAAATTGTCATTACATTTATTTACTTCGTTAGGCCTAAAAGAATGCTTATTTTTTTGGGTAAAACACATTTTAAGGGTATTATGGTCATTATTTGTCCATTTTCTTTTGCCACCATCCACCCATCAATCTTGTCAATCCCTTGTCTTAGATTTCTTTTCATGCATCGACGTCATTGTCCAGTGTTTCCACTGCCTTAACAACATCCATAAGGCTTTTATTGGAAGAACGCCTTTTAATCGCAAGACCATTACTCTTTCATCCGCTCTATCAAGCTCTACCTAGCTCTCTTAGGTTGGATAAAAGACTTCAAGCAAACATCAATTATTTGAGAAGGGTTGTTGCTGTGAAATCTTGGTTGGAGTTCAAGCAATTAACAAAACTAATGTAGCAATACTTACAACAACCAATTTTTCCTTGAAACTCATTCACTAGAACTCAAAGATTTTGGGTTTGTAATACCCAGAAAGATAAAATTTTGGGAGCTACCACCAATAATGAATGACTTAATTTCAAGAATTGAAAATGAATGATAGTACAAAATGAGCGAAACTTGATGCAACAGGAAAATTCCATACATACAGCCTCTCCAAGACATTCAATCAAATTAGGTCAAGTGGATTTAACAAAAAACTTTAAGGAGTATTTGCACTAGTGAAATGAATTGCTGACCATGATGTCCCACGTCTCTCAATGAACTTTGATATAAATGAAAAGGTAAATAAAGTTTAAATGTTGTTGTTCTGCTTTGTCCCTTGCTTAGATGTATCTAGAAATATCTTAGTAGAATGGTTGAAAATGTTTAAAAAGTTGTCAAGATTCATTTTGGGTGGAGTTTCTTGTGTGTTCTATTTTTTCTTCTTTTAGGAGGGTTCCTAGTTGTGGTTTTTGCCATTGTTATTGGTAGATTTTCATTTGACCCTGGTTTGGCTATCTCATTTGCTGGTTGGGTCTTTTGTATTGCTGACTTTTATTGGATTTTCCCCAATATTTCAATTAATAGCATTTGCTTAGGGAAAAAAATAAGATTCACTAGCTTGTTGGGCAGTGAGTACAAGGCATTGCAATAGAAGAAAATAGAACTTGACCTCAGAGGAAAGCTATTCTCGAGCGATTATGTTGTTTTGAAATTTGGTTTCCTTATTCTTCTTTGTCCCTACATGAAAGTTTTCAGTGAAAATAGATAAAAAAATGCTTTTCATGAGTTGCAATGATTTAAGTGTCAAGAAATCCAACTTAGAAGACCAAAATACCTTGAAAAAATTGACTTTTCATTAGACCTAATGATGCAAATAGACGGAATGACAATTTTTACAAGTATGATGAGCCGATTTACTATTTTTAAAGTTTAGTGACTAAAACTACAACTTGACCATAGTATAGTGCCTTTTTCACAATTCATTCAAAATAAACATAGTTTAGAAATTTAAGAAAAAAATATTAAGGACCAAACTGAGAAAATAAAATAATTTGATGACCAAATCCTCTAATTTTCCGTATGTACTCCTACGAATATCCAGGCTCAATTTGGATTTTTTTTCTCAAATTCATAATTTTTCATAAAAATATTTCTCAAAATAATTTTTTACCTTTAAAATTTCTATTACATCAAAATTTTAAATTATATATTTTTCTATTATCAATAATGTGAAAAATATCTTATCAAAATTTTAATTCTTTAACTCCAAAAAATTCATTTCAATTCAAATAAAAAAATTCTTATCTAAACACAAAAAATATTATTATTTCAAAAATAAAACAAAAAAAAAATTGTGATTCCAATCCAAATAAACCCAAAAAAATTTAGGGCAAAGTATATAAATGACACTTTGAACTTTTTTTTTGTTTAAGCATTCAAACTTTTTAAAAGTTAAGTTTTAAGTTAAGGTTTCGCACTTTTGTCCAAAATCCCATTAAGTTACTTATTGAATCTTTTTTATCTAAATTTAACGCTCAAACTTTTTAAAATTTTAAATTTTATACTTTTGTCTAAAATTATTTTATAATATCATTTTCATCCATCACGTGTAATTTATGTACATTTTTTAAAATATTTTCGTCATTATATAAAATTCATAAAAATTTCAAGAAAAAACATTTTTCATTTTTTTCTTTCTTCTAAATGAAAAACAATAATAAAAATTTTAAATTTACATGAATAAAAAATATATCAATAACTCTTGTTTAATGATTTGAGTTTGTCTTTATAAAAAATAGTGATTTTTTATTGATATATTTTTATTTATGTAAATTTTTAATTTTTATTATTGATTTACATTTAGAAGGAAGAAAAAAATGAAAATTATTTTTTAAATTCTTTTTATGAATTTTATATAATGATAAGAATATTTTTAAAAACTCACCTAAAAAAATTCAAATGCTAAAAAGCTGGTTTCAAAAAGTTAAAGTGTTAGATAAATAATTTGCCCAAGGATTTATTTGAACAGTAATGCATAGAAATGGGGCTTCGCTCTTGCACGACGCCGTTGCAGCCTGACTCCTTTTAAAAGCGCCTTACCTTTTTTTTTTTTTTTTGAAGTGCGAATTTTGGCGGTTCGTTAGTTCTTGAATTACTCAAATTAGGGCAACATTGGATAATTTTTACTGGAAGCGAAGGTTCAACAATTAAACTGGATTTTGTCATCGATCATAAGGTAAATTTAATCCCATTCCTGAAAATCTGCACAGTAGAGAAA
Source organism: Apocynum venetum (assembly GCA_019593545.1). NCBI lineage: Eukaryota > Viridiplantae > Streptophyta > Magnoliopsida > Gentianales > Apocynaceae > Apocynum > Apocynum venetum. Next base: position 4,522,308 of record SRSM01000149.1, read on the forward strand.
TAAATTAGAAATAATTGCAAACCTGCATTTCTTGATTGTTTAATTTGTACAATAGACTCATGACGGATTCAATTCATTCTCCTTAGACTGATGTTATCCAGAGATCTTTTTATTTATATATATATATATATATATATAAATTTTTTTATCAAAAGGGGATCATGTGTATTAATCATGAGCAAAAAAGCTGTACAATGTAACACTTTACATGCTTTGAGCCACCTTACCATCATAGTCTATGAACTCATAAAATTTTGTTTATGTGTATATGTGTAATCTGTACGCGATTTATTATTAACAGCAAAAGGGGTTTGAGTTTATTTTTGTACTGATTCTCGTAATTATATTCTATTTATGAGCTATTTTCTCCTTTTGCTTTAAAGTTTGGAGACGGGTTCACCAGGGATGGTTAAGTTTCTTTATCTATTTGATGTTTGAATTTAATGACTGAATTTCCCACCCACCTTATTTTTAATTGGAGTTTCAACCAGTGCATTGAAAGAAGTTTTAGAGTCGTTAGAATTGTATCAAGCTGTTTTGATGCTTTACTGAAGTATGTAACAGGTCAACGGTTTTTATGTTGCGTGTGTGAACATTATATTCGTATTGAATTTGCATAAATTGCCCCAAGGAGGTTATTTCATCTTTGACGTCCATAGTTCTGATTACATGAAATTTGAAATAGTTTTGGCAGCATGGAAGATGATGGGGATAATGTGGCGTGCGACCAAGTCATTGCAGAGCTTATTGGCATGGGTTTTGAGCTTTCTGATGTTACAGAAGCCATAAAAGCTGTGGGTCCATCATTGGATAAGGCGATTGAGTATATCTTGAATGACTCTTATAGGAAGAGTGAAGGTGCATCTAATAGTTCTTTTTGTTTAGCTGGCAGAAGTAAATCTTTAGGGGAAAGTTCCCACTCTTCTTTGCAATCTGTAGGTAAATTGAGGCAATCAAGCATTGTGGAACATTTACGTTCTGGAAGTAGACCTACAAGGAGGAAGATCACCTCTGAATCAGATGCATTGGCCTTTAAGTCGAGGACCTTGAGAGGTTTAAAAGAATCTTTTCACTTTGTGGATGCTAATCCGCCCAGCAGTACACAGACATTGGGTGAACTTACTGATCAGAAAGATGTGGATGAAATTGGTTCAGATTGGGAAGAGAAGGTAAAAGAAATTTTGTGCAAACATTTTGGATTTTCATCCTTGAAGACTTTTCAAAAGGAAGCTCTTTCAGCTTGGATAACTTACAAGGACTGCCTTGTACTTGCGGCAACAGGATCTGGTATCTTTTATTTCTTATAAACTTCTCTCATGTATTTCTGCATATGAGCTATCATTTAAAAAATTACCACTAAGTATTAATCATTCTCAAATTCCTAATCTAAGAAATATATAATACATTACCATATAAATGGCTGTTCAGAATTTTTCTTGATGATTGCATGTAGATTTAGTTTACCAAGTTTATTTTTCTTTGAATAAAGTGCATGGGATTATATTTTCTTTGTAGGGAAATCTTTGTGTTTCCAGATACCAGCATTGTTAACGGGAAAGGTGGTGGTTGTCATTTCTCCATTGATAAGCTTGATGCATGATCAGTGCTTGAAGCTTGCTAAACATGGTATATCCGCTTGCTTTCTTGGATCTGGTCAAATAGACCGAAGTGTTGAGCAGAAGGCAATGAGTGGCATGCATGCTATTATCTATGTCTGCCCTGAGACAGTACTAAGGTAAAAGTATATGTTTCCAATTTGATGATTTGCATCATCATCTATGGAGTCTGCAGATCTCTGACAGAGAAGTTTCCTGCTTCTTGTTGCAGACTGATAAAACCACTCCAAAACCTTGCAAAAGGTCGTGGAATTGCTTTGTTTGCAATTGATGAAGTACATTGTGTCTCAAAGTGGGGCCACGATTTTCGTCCTGACTACAGGTTTATATTCTTTTTGTTACAATTTGAAATGGTTGGTTGCTTCATCTCGCACTACCTAAATGAGTTGGTGGTTTTCTTTATACCAAAAAGCTATCTGATGCTTATTGATTTCCCATACTGACACTATGTCCTATGTATATAATATTTTTTGCTATGAAGGATTTTCATATTATTGGACCTTGGTGTGTTGAGAATTCGATGATGCCCATTGGTGGCATCTGAGTTTCATAGGACATGTTTATATGGAAATCTTTGTTGCATATGGTATGGGTTAATGCACAGTTAGACAATCTGGACTTTCTATCCAAAGAAGTAAGCATGGGTCAAACTCCATGACGTAGTCTACAAGAAACCACAGAAAAAGAGATTGAAATTGAGTACGAACCATTTTTTTTTTACTTCAAATGCACACTTTATTGTCGTCTTTAGCCTATATCTGTTATCCAGTTGAGTTTGACATGGTTAGCATTGATTGGTTGCTTAATCACACTTTGGCAGAAAACTAGATTGGCTAAAACTGAATGCCCTTGGCATTCATTTGGGAGGAGATGGTATTGTCCAGTTTAGAGGCTAATTCGGCATCTAGGGGATTTTAGATATCAGATGAGCTACACCTGGTAACAAGTTGGTACTGATAACAACGGTTTTCAATTGAGAATTCTATGCTTATATGTCTAAGACGTCATAAGATTGTACTCCATTTTGGTACTTTTGAGCATGACTTGCTGCTTATTGTTAGACAGTCTAACATAGATTAGGTAGATATTTGTCATTATGTTAGACAGCCTAACATAGATTAGACAGACAACCTAACATATTTTCTTTTAGGCATTTCTCAACATTTTTATGTGTATATATATATATATATATATGTAACCATATTGTTATAAGAATACACATGAATCATTTCTTTCTGAGTAATCACATGGTATCAGAGCAAGCAGAAATCTCTCTCTGAAAAAAAAAAAAAATTTTTTTTTGTCTGAACAACGCCCTCCTCCCACACGTGCCGGCGCGTGAGAGCGTGTGAGTGACCGAAATTCGCTCGGGTTTGTTTCAGTTTGCTCGCCTCGATATATACGATCTATTTTGTACCTGTTTTTGATCGACATCAGTGAAGTGTCGGATCTTATTCATTACAAGTTTGATTTTTCCTTTGAAAATTCTCTAAATAGCCTTCTTATTTCTTGTTTTAAGGGTCCTATTGATAAGATATGGAAGAGAAAAAGTTTCTTGTTGTTTTTTATATGATTCCAGTAATGTCTAAGATAATAGATCACAAACTTAATTCATCGAATTATCTTGATTGTAATCGAACTTTTGAATTGTATCCGTTAAGCATTTGTATGGATGGTCATTTAACTGATGACCCTCCTAAAGATGAGTCTAGCCTACCTTGGATGAGAGAAGATGCTCATTTGTTCTCACAAATTCGTAATTCTATGGATAATGAAGTTGTTGGTTTAGTTACTCACTGTCAAACAGTTAAAAGCTAATGAACTATTTAGAATTTATGTATTTCAGAAAGGGGAATATTTCTAGAATGTATGATGTCTATAAAGCTTTTTATAGGGTAGATAAGGGTGATAGGTCTCTCACCTAATATTTCATGGGCTTTAAGAAAACCTATGAAGAACTCAACATATTAATGCCTTTTAGTGCTGATGTGACTGTACAACAAACTCAATGAGAGAAAATGATTGATATGAGTTTTCTGTCGGAATTTCAAACTACAAAATCACAAATTCTTTCTAGATCAGAGGTGTCTTCTCTAAAAGATGCTTATAGTAGGATTCTTCGTATAGAGAATTCGTCATCTGTCTAATCTTCTTAGCCTAATAGTGTTCTTATCAGTCATAATAACACATCTTAATTAGGGAAGCAACCGTATAGGAATGATGGTGGCATGGAATTCAACAATTATGACAAGAGTACTAGTATTCGTGGAAAAGAGTCCGGAGAAATAATTTGTCACTATTGTCATAAATTAGGACATATGAAGCGAGACTATCGAAAATTGCAGAATAAGAGAACTTAGTTTGCCCATGTTGCATCTCCTCCTGATATTCCTGAGAAGTCTGTTGTAATATCTGCAGCAGAGTATGCTAGATTGACTCAGTTTCACAAAAGTCAATCTAGTCCTATTACTGCCATTGTTGAGTTAGGTAAACCTAATAAATGTCTTGTTTCCTCCTCTTCAAAATGGGTCATTGATTTAGGTGCTACAGATCACATGACAGGTAATTCTAGCTTATTCTCTACCTTTCATTCACATAAATTTACCCCTCATGTTACTTTAGTTGATGGTTTAACTTCTTATGTTACTGGTTCTGACACCATTAATCCCACACCATCGCTTTCGTTGTCATCAATTCTTTGTCTCCCTCAGTTATCATTTAATTTGATTTATGTTAGTAAACTCACTCATACTCTCAATTGTTGTGTCTCATTTTTTCCTGATAATTACTTATTTCAGGATCTCGTGATGAAGAAGATTATTGATAAGAGACATGAGTCTGAAGACCTCTACATTTTTTATACATCAATACCAAAATCTCTAGCCTGTAGTGGAAGTGTCACTCCATTTGAAGCACATTGTCTGTTGGGTCATCATTCTTTTCCTATGCTCAAGAAACTTTGTCTTCAATTTTCTAGTTTGTCTTCTTTTGATTGTGAGTCTTGTCAATTTGCCAAACATTATCGTCTAAATTCTAGTCTAAGAGTTAATAAACGAGCAACTGCTCCCTTTGAGTTAATACATTATGATGTTTGGGGTCCTTGTCCAATTCTATCTAAAATTGGGCATCGCTACTTTGTTACTTTTGTTGATGATTCTTCCCGAATGACATGGTTATATTTGTTAAAAAATCGTTCGGAATTGTTCTCTCATTTTTCTCGTTTTCGTGCTGAGATTCATACTCAATTTAGTGTTCCTGTATAAATTTTAAGAAGTGATAATGTTAAAGAATATCTATCTGACACTTTTCATATATATATGGTCCAATAAGGTATTCTTCATTAAACATCTTGTGTAGACACACCTTTTCAAAATGGTGTTGCTGAAAGAAAGAATAGACATCTTCTTGAAACTGCTAGAGCTTTGTTATTTCAAATGCAAGTTCCCAAACATTTCTAGGCTGATGCTCTTTCTACAACTTGTTTTTTAATCAATCGAATGCCCTCTTTCGTCCTATTTGGTCAATCCCCTTTTCTTACTCTTTTTCCTCATAGGAGCTTTTTTCCTATTGAACCTAAGATATTTGGTTGTACTTGTTTTGTTTGAGATGCCCGTCCTCAAGTTACTAAACTTGATCCTAAATCTTTGAAGTGTCTCTTTCTTGTATATTCTTGTGTCCAAAAAGGATATCGGTATTATTGTCCTAGTCTTAATAGGTACCTTGTGTCACGTGATGTTACATTTTTTGAACATACACCATTTTCTCTCTTATCTAATTCAACTAGTCAGGGGGAGGATGATGAGGTGCTTATCTATCATGTCACACAAATAGGGGTGTTCATTCGTTTTTTCAGTTTTTTTACCTGGATAAACCAAACCAAACCGTATTATGTATACTACGGTTCGGTTATAAACCGAAATTTCACTTTTTTTTTTTTGCAAAATAAATTCAATGAGGTTAAAGAACTATGATTAAATGAAATGATAATGCTAAATACACAAATATATTCAAACAATAGGCAAAAGAAAGAAAATTTATCAATTAAATCATATTATCATATTTTTTACACATTTTCAATGAGAAGAATATCGAAAATGATTTATAATATACCATGATGAATGAACTTTTTTTACAATACTTAATCATCTTGTGAATACAAAAATACTTCAAATAGGAAAATGCAAAAATTAAATAATTTTTGAAGTAAATAAATTTAGTTAAACATTAATTACAATTTTTTTTAAAAAAGAAATTCGATTTTTCGGTTTAACCAAAGTTTCTAAAATTGAAATTGAAAATCGAAATGTAATTTTGAAAAATTTCGGTTAACCAAATCGAATAAATCGAAAAACTAAAATACTAAACCATTTTTAAAATTTCGGTTCGATTTTTGAACACCCCTACACACAAACACTTGATTCCCCTATCACCGCTTATGTTCGTCCTCTTATAACACAAACGTATTCCCGACGGGTACCACCTACTCTTGAGTAAACTACAGTCCCTGAACCTGTTATTGCACATGTTCCCGCTCCATCTCCATGTTCTGATACCACAACTTCTTCATCATCGGATCCGATTTCTAGTGATGATCTACCCATTGCTCTTTGTAAAGGTAAATGTACATGCACCTATCCTATATCTTCCTTTGTTTCTTATCACCATCTGTCATCTTCTTCTCGTTCGCTTATTACATCTCTAGATTCTATCTTTATTCCTAAAATTGTTCATGAAGCTTTAGCTCATTCTGGCTGGCGCACTACTATAATTGAAGAGATGAATGCTTTGGATGCAAATGGTACTTGGACCTTGGAACAGTTACATGTAGGAAGCAAGACTATTGGATGTAAATGGGTGTTTGCAGTTAAAGTTAATCCTGATAGCTCTATTACTCGCTTGAAAGTTCGCCTTGTTGCTAAAGGATATGCTCAGACATATGGTGTGGATTATTTTGATACATTCTCTCCTGTTGCTAAACTTACATCTGTACGATTCTTTATTTCTATGGTAGCTACTTATCACTGGCCTTTGTATCAGTTAAACATCAAGAATGCTTTTCTTCATGGTGATCTTCAGGAGACAATCTATATGGAGAAATCACCTAGTTTTGTTGCTCAGGGGGAGTATGAGAAAGTGTGTCGCTTTATATGGCTTGAAACAAAGTCATATAAAGATTTAATCAAGTCCTCGTGCTTGGTTTGGTAAATTTAATCAAGTTGTTGAGAAATTTGGCATGAAGAGAAGTAAGTTTGATCACTCTGTTTTTTACAAAAGATTTAGTGAAGGCATTATTCTGTTAGTTGTGTATGTGGATGATATTGTAATCATTGGTAATGACTATAGGGATTTCATCTCTTAAAACCTTTATTCACACTCAATTTCATACCAAAGACTTAATAAAACTAAGGTACTTCTTAGGAGTTGAAGTAAATAGAAGTAAGGAATATACTTATCTCAAAGGAAGTATGTACTTGACTTACTATCTGAAATAGGAAAGTTGGGGGCTAAACCATGTAGTGTCCCAATGACTCCGAATATGCAACTCACAAAAAATGGTGAATTATTTAGAGATGCTGAAAGATATAGAAAATTAGTTAGAAAGTTAAACTATCTTACTGTGACTCGTCCAGATATCGCCTACTCAGTTAGTGTGGTAAGTCAGTATATGTCATCTCCAACTGTTGATCACTGAAAGGCAGTGGAACAAATTTTGTGCTATTTAAAAGGAGCACTTGGACGTGGAATTTTGTATGATGATCATGGTCATACTAAGATTGAATGTTTTTCATATGCTGATTGAACATGATTCAGGGAAGGTCGAAGATCCACTACTGAGTATTGTGTCTTTGTTGGAGGCAATTTAGTTTCATGAAAAAGCAAGAAATAGAATGTAGTTTCATGGTGAAGTGCAGAATCTGAATACAGAGTTATGGCTAAGTCTGTATGTGAGATAATGTGGATATATCAGCTTTTTAATGAAATAGATTTTAAAGTCTCAATGCCAACGAAGTTATGGTATGACAACTAAGCTGCACTTCATATTGCCTTTAATTCAATTTTTCATGAGCGAACCAAGCATATCGAGATTGATTGTCATTTTATTCGTGAGAAGGTTCAACAGGATTTGATTTCTACATGTTATGTGAAAACTGGAGAACAATTAGGAGACATTTTCACAAAGGTTCTCAATGGGATTAGGGTTGATCATCTTTGTAACAAATTGGGTATGATTAACATCTATGCTCCAACTTGAGGAGGTGTGTTAGAAAGCCTAGCATAGATTAGGTAGATGTTTGCCATTATGTTAGACAGTCTAACATAGATTAGGTAGGCAGCCTAACATATTTTATTTTAGGCATTTCTCAACATTCTTATGTGTATATATATGTAACCATATTGTCATAAGAATATACAAGAATCATTTCTCTATGAGTAATCACACTTATTAATTGGAGTTAATTCCAGTATCTTATACTGAACAGAGTTAGTTTATGCTGTGAATATTAGATTGAAACAATGATGTTTAACACTTATTTTTCTCAAACTCCTCAGGCGGTTGTCTGTACTTAGAGAGGCCTTCAGAGCTGATGATCTTAAATTCCTGAAGTTTGACATACCATTGATGGCATTGACTGCTACTGCCACAATTCGTGTTCGGGATGACATTCTGAAGTCACTTTTAATGTCAAAGGAAACAAAGATCATACTCACTTCATTTTTCAGGCCGAATCTTCGTTTTTCAGTTAGTAACTTTTTTACTTTAGTTTCCTGTTTCTTTGTCTGTAATCATACAAATTTTGTCTTAAAGAGAGTGAGGACTGCTCCAATTTCTGAGTTCAGTAATTTTGTAAACAAAGCTTGAAAAAATTTCCTTGCAATACTAATATAGCATGTGGTTGTGGTTCTACTTCTCATTTATCTCAGTTAAGAAACATGAAAATCTGTCTGCCATATTGATTTGTGAAATCAGAAGTTTCCTTTATTTGCCCGTGTGCTTAGTTCTGTAGTATTATATATGTTTTCTGTATGCTATTTGCAGGTTAAACACAGTAGAACATCATCTTCTTCCTACGAGAAGGATTTCTGCGAACTGATAGAAATCTACTCAAAAGAGAGAAAATCTAGCAAAATAAATACTTTAATCTCTAAAGATCTGGAGGACACATGTAGCAGTGTCAACAGCCTCTCTAATGACAGCATGATTGAACCAGATATAACTGATGATGATGAATTCTCAGGAAGTGATGACGAAATAGGACTGTCATCAGAATACAGCTCTGCTACTATAAAGGAAAAAAAGTTATCTGTTGAATATCTGGAAGCTGAGTGTGATCATATCCAGGACGTAGATGACTTTGATGGTAATGTCTTCTCAGTATCTTTAATTATGCAGTTTTATTTTGCACATTCAAGTAATTGGACTCGTACCTTTAAAAGTCATACACTGGATATATCTCTACATAAAACAGTGAAAACTTTTCATCTCCTTTTGGTTGTTAAATTATCTTCCCTCTAATGAAATATAAAAAAAGAAAACAAAAAGAGAAAGAAAAGAGAAAGGAAGAGAAGAGCATCAAAGTAGAGCGCAACAAATCAAAGAACGGTATATTTTGTGTGAGGAAGAAGGGATATGGAAAAAGAGATTAAGAATTGGTTCGCTTAAGTTCTTTTCATTCATAAAATAATTCAAATGGTATCACTAATTAAATAGTCAAAAAAGTTGAACGGTGTATACCATAGTTTCATGTTTAGGGGTAACTTACTCAGGTCTTCTTGAGTTACAGCTTTGTTAAAATATTGGAAAGAGGACCATTCCCTTTTATAAACTTCTTATGAATGGCAATTTGTGGGAACTGGGACAAGGTAGTGAAAATGGCTGAACTTCCCACTGAAGCCAATTCACAATTGGGACAATAGCCTGCAGTTTTTTAGAGTTAAATGAAGTAAAGACTAGTCTGGGCCCTTAGCTTAAGTCATTTTCTAGGAAAATAATCCATCATTGAACTTATATTAGAAGTGAATACAATAACTGTATTTATACTTTTCCTTTGGTAATTTGACATAAATTCATGATCTGACCGTTTGCAGTTTCTTGTGGTGAATTTTGTGGACAATCACCTGTGAAGAATTTAAATGAATGTGAACCACTGGTTGGAGGACCAACAATCATTTATGTTCCAACAAGGAAAGAAACATTGGGCATAGCCAAGTTTCTTTCGAACTTTGGTGTTAAATCTGCTGCTTACAATGCAAAGGTATCAACTTGCATTAATTCTTTGTCCAGTTTTTTGTTGGTTAGTTTCTTCTCAGATATTCTAAGTTATAGAACTTATAATATTTCTTCAACTAAGATTCACCTTGACAATGTTTTGACATTACATGCTTTCCAAGAGAAGGAGAAGCTCTTGTTTAGCAGTACTTTCAAGTTCTTTATTGAATTGTATTGTATAACAAGAAATTCACTTGGTATATGCCTATTGGGAATGCTGATATAACCAAAAGTTTGATTTTGAATTAAGATCTGCCATAACAAAAAAGGTTGATATTGTCTTGATTGTTTTTCCTCTGCATGGCAGAGTATATAGCCTCTGCCTTAAAATTCTCCCTTTTCATCCATATTAATAGTTTTTCTTAAGAATTATCAATTAGGTCTCTGACATCCTTATACCTCTCTGTCTCTCTCCAGTTGCCCAAATCACATTTGAGGCAAGTGCATAGGGAATTTCATGAGAATGACTTGCAGGTAACAGATCTATTGGAACATCATCTTACTTGTTTACTATTAATATTCATTTCTGTTGAATATTAACATGTGTTATGTGTGCTGTGTTAGGCAGCATAATTAGGCTACTATGGCTGCTATGTTTGGCAGCCTAAAATGCGTGCTAAATTTGTTCTTTTTCCTCTTGTGTAAGCCTATATATATAGGCTCTTCTTGTAAGCTATTAGTATCAAGTTATTAAGATGTAATAAATTACTTACAATAATTTCAAAGTCGAGAATGACAATCCAAAATACATTATAAGTGTTTCTTGTTTTGATTTACCTACGGTTTTTTGTGCATCTTTCCTTCTAGATGCTAAGTATAAAAGGCTAAAATGTAGGTCCTCAGAGTTAAGAGGATTATACATTTGGATGTTAAAAGGCTAACCAATTAGATAGAAAAGGTAATTTACCTCTACTTGAATGATATACACATGTTAGCTTTTGTAAGATGTTTCAATTCCTTTCTGCAACAGATTTAAGGTCTACCATATTGCATGAAGCAAAAGAACCACTGGTTGTGGTTGATGAGTAGAAAGGGATATGGATAACAAAGGGGGAAAGCATGTCTATGCTGTGTGTGTTACGTTCATCATTAAAAGGATTCAATACACTATTGATGACTAGTGGACAAGTGTATGATCTCTTTGAGCTTTTTTGTGGATTTGCAAATAGTTCTTATTGAATGCAATGCACCTTAAATTCCAGTTTATTGACTTAATATTTTCATTTGTTTTTTTTCCTTGGTAAACTTGGTTATTTTGAGACGGTAGTTGAGTAAATTGCACTTTATAGGTATATGCTACAGTATTAGATCTCTGCAGTGGCAGTTTATGCTGAATTTGTTTATTGGTGAATGGTTATTTTAAATTTCTCTCTACCATGATCTTTGTTATAGTTCACTTCAATTATTGTTTGCATTTTCTTCATTGCTCTTTTTCTTCACAACAGATCTTTGTTTGGCTGGTTAGCAGGCTTTAGAAGAATATCTGAAATATCTGTACTTGGATAGCCTTCTGTCCAACATTTTCTTTTCCTCTCTCATTTTCAGAAAATAAATTTTTCTCTAAATTTTCTTCCAAAACTCAAAGTTTAAAATATCAATATATGGGCCCCACATTTTACATTTAATATACCTTTTTAAACAATTTTAATATAAATTTCAAGCATTAACTAATTTTTTAATTAATTTATTAATTTATTCAATATGTGAGATCACTTTATATCAAATCATACTTGCAACCAAAAAACAATAAATCTTATCCACACACATTTTTCCTTTTCATTCTCAACATAAATGCAAAATTCAAAATTTAAGATCTTTTTCAAGGTATTTAAAGAGGAAACTGGAAAAGGTAAACTGCTCAACATGGTAATGCTTAAATCACTTGGATCAGGAGATTCCTGTAACTATCTGTAATTTTCATTTCTATCTGGATTTTTACATTTCTGCTTTTTGTGTAGTACTTGATGCTGATACCATAATATAGTCTTTTGACTTAAGCTGTCTGGTTTTATGTCAATACTGGATAATCAATTGAATTTAAAGACAATAAGCTTGGTTGTGGGCCCCAGGTGGTTGTTGCAACAATTGCATTTGGAATGGGCATTGACAAGTCGAATGTCCGGAGAATTATTCATTATGGATGGCCACAGGTATACATTTGAAAGCTCTTGCAATTCATACTTCCACTTAGTTTAATAATTCCGTAGGAAGGCTTGTGACCTCTTTCCTTTATCTTGTTCTTATGCTCAGCTTATTTACTTAATTTTCCACTTTTCTTTTTATCTATTTTGACATATACTCAATGACATTTCCTTATTGATATGCAGAATTTGGAAGCATACTATCAAGAAGCAGGCCGAGCTGGGCGGGATGGGAAATTGGCAGATTGTGGTTAGTCCTATGAGATTTGTTTTTGGGGAGGGTGGGAGGATAGTATCAAGCATGAGCTAGTAACACCCAAAAAACTTTCTTAACCTTTCTGCCATAAGCATTTTGATGACGATGGAAGTTTGTTGGAGCACTCATTTATTTTCAAATTGTTTGTTACTTTGTCAAGCAGTTCTATATGCAAACCTATTGAGAGCACCCACTCTTTTGCCAAGTCAGAGGAGTGAAGAACAAACTAGACAGGCATATAGGATGCTCTCTGATTGCTTCAGGTTTACAAAATATCTACAGCAAAAAATGTTTTGTTTTCAAAATTCTGTAACATGGCATTCATTTTTTTAATCTCATGCAGATATGGAATGCGTACTTCTTGTAGAGTCAAAACACTGGTGGAATATTTTGGCGAGAAGTTTAGCCAGCAGAAGTGTTTCTTGTATGTCATGATTTTTATGCCATCATGTTTTAATGATTTTGGCTTTAAAATTGTCTTATTCCGGTGAAGTTTGCATCCATGCAAAGAAAGAAACATTAATGATTGAACCTAAGTGAAAATCAACTTGTTGCCACCTGGCCTCGCAATAGATCAAGATACTCTCTTTTCACAAGCGGCCTGGGCCTTTCTGAGTTCCTTAGTGGTTTGAGATTCTTGACTATATTTGACCTACATTAATTATAGGAGTTGGACTCAGATAGTTATCTTTCTTTGCTACATTCTGTATTACCTGAATATTTTTCTGTCTAGGAATGTGATTCCAGCTTGGCTACTGATTTACTCATTCTATTCTACATTTGCTTCTAGTTTTGCATTTGTGTCATATCTGTTAACCAGTACTTTGTCAACTGCAGATGTGATGTTTGTGTTAAAGGACCTCCTGCAGTGGAGAATTTGAAGTCTGAAGCAATGATCTTTATGGAGGCTATTGCTTCTTACTATGTTAGTACATTTCACATCCAAGATCTGCCAACATTTTTCCTTCACTTCTAGGTTTTGTTGAAAAGTAATTTAGAATTTTAAAACTTTGTCCCATTATATCATAATAATAAATCTATCCTATGTTTGTGCTGCTTTTATTTCTTTGTTTCTTTACTAGTTTCAATTTGTTTTTCAGGGAGAAAGCAGTTTTTCTGACATATCATGTGATGATGGCTTCATTCAAGGTAGTGTCAGACAAAGGAGGTTTATGGAGAAGCCAAACTTTAAGAGAATTGTTAGTAGATTAAGGGAACAGGTATTCATGCTCTTTCCTAGGATTCTGCTTCACTATCTAATACAAGTCAAAGAACCTGTCTTATTTTAATAAAAAGCAAGGAGTTCAGGTTTTAACCAGGATTACGTATGTTAACATTGGTTATATGCGTCATACATGAATTCCATATAGAATTTTGCATGAATCAGATTTCTACCTAATGTTTTTTCAGTTTTAGGTGAAAGTCGAAATACAAGAGATAGTTTCCTGTGTTTTTTCCTCTGGACTCTGACAACCTCCTTTCTTTTTGTTTTAAATTTTTTTGCAGTCGGTATGAAATGTTTTACTGTGCAAATTCATCTCTCTCTAAATAACTATAACCTTGATGTTCTCAGTGTTTCTTAACTCATAAATATGTATCCTATCTTTGTATAGTTGCATCAGTTGGTTCATTGAATGAGTTGAGATATGCTTCTCAAGTATGTCAATGATCATGAAACTCTTCAGATACATTTTTCCTTCCATTGGGTGGTTGGTTGTGGTGCCCCTCATTCTCTGAACGTACAATTTTTTGCCATTTTGGAAATGATTTTATGTGTGCACTCAATTCCCGGGTTTGAACTTCTAGGCTGCATTTCCCACCACATTGCTCCACAACTCTACATCTTCTCCCCTTCTTGCTATCTGCATTTTTTGTTTCCAGAAATGGATATAGGAATAACTTGTGCTTTCTTCCCTTCAAGAAAATTCATTTTCTCACATAAGCAATTTTCATGCCAGAATATTTAATGTGTCACTGTTGTTATGATACCACTTTTTACTTTTACCACATTCTTCCACTTCTGAACTTTTGTTCATATGCAAGGCAGCATCAAGAATTTACTTCAAGTGACCTCTTTTGGTGGAGAGGGCTTGCTCGTATTTTGGAAGATAAAGGATATATCAGGGAAGGAGATGACATGGTATGATCTGTAGATATGTTGATAATGATTTCTTTTGTCTCTAGAGATGGAAAATGTGCAAGTTTCTATTGTGTACTCAAGAAAATGAAGAGAAACAATCACGTCCATGATGGCTAAAATGAATGTAGCATTCTTGATGGGATGGCCTTTGTTGTGTATTTTATCTGCAGTTTAGTTCTTCATCTCTTTTGATTGCCGTTCTTTTCACTAGAGTCTGGGAACAAAATGAAAGATAAAGAGCTTCTTGACCTGGATGCTTCTGTTAGGTCAAGGTGTAATGACATTATGCAATTTAGTTTGTTGTCTCTTTCTTTTTTAGGTTGGAAAGCAGTTTTGTGACTCTATACTTTTATTATTTGACTTTGGTTGAAGAACCTCAAGTTAATTCTGTCTAGTGAGATAAACATCGAGATCTAGTACGTAAATTTTTTTTCCAACCAGCATTAGTCTGTTATTGTATTGAATTTGTAGTTTCGTATTAGAGATAAATTAGGGAAATTGAAATCTCAGTTAAATGTTTGTGCTTTGCATCCAAATTAGCCTATTCATTAGTCAACTTGTGTGCTATTATTATGTTTTCATGTCTAGGGTATTTGGATTCTGGTAATAAAAGTTGTGAAGCATATCTTCCTTTTAGAATATCTCAAGTTCCATATCAAGTGGCCTTGATTGCTATAAATGTGTGTGTGTATCTCTATACTTTCTGACATTGAATTATGTTGATATAAATTGACGATCTCATCTTTCAGACTCACGTTCAGATAAAATACCCGAAGCCAACACAATTTGGGCTGGAATTTTTGAGATCTGAGGACCAATCATTTTATGTATATCCAGAGGCTGATATGCTACTTTCCACAAAAGACTGCAAACCTTATTCAAGTTTTGCTGAATGGGGAAAAGGTTGGGCTGATCCTGAAATCCGTCGCCAGCGCCTAGGGAAAGAGAGATCATGGAGAAAGACCAAGAAGAGGAAATCATTCAAACATAAGCTTGATATGAAAACTGTTCGAGGAAGGTTAGCTGCTAAGCTGTCAAAAAAGAGAACATATTGAGGTATCTGTATGGCTTTTCTTTTTTGGGCAATCATTCTGATTATTTTTAGGTCAAAGTGAATTTAATAGTAGATTTATCAAAAAAAAGAAAAGAATTTAATAGTAGATGTTGCAATTGTTTATATCAAATGCTCTTATATTTAAAAAGTATTTTTTAAAATCAATCCAGGAAATGATAGATTCAATGGTTTTCATTGAATATATCCATGTAGATGAAAGATTGTTACGACATTCCACTTGGCTTCAAGATACAGCTAAAAGCCTCAAACTATTTTTTCTTCTTCTTTTTAAAGGGGAGGGGTGAGGGAAGAGAAGGGCACTGACAACTTTTCTATTACTAAGATAAGTTTCAACAGCCTATAACATTTCTGACAATGAGAATTTTGAATAAACAGCAAGCTGAGATTCATGTTATACTTAGAAATTAGCCAGAACAACTGAGAAATCTGATTTATGTCTTTTCAAGAACTTCTATCTCGGGCTATGATTTATTTATATTCTAAAAGATGAATCTATCTTTATATTTAATGTCCTTGAAAGATTGGTGTTGGTAATAAGAAATTGTGAAAAAGGAAAACTGAAAGAGAATAAAGAAAGATGAACCTAGCAAGTTACCCTTCATTAAACCACTGAATCAAGTATTTTGCTTGCCCTCACAGATTTGTCCTGTGCTGAACAAGGCTCAATGGAGTACGGTCGCCTAGTTTTCGCACTACTGGGCTTCTCAGCTGCATTCTTTCTGTGTTTGCCAAATTTAAGGAAATGGGAAGCAAAGAAAACAGCGAAAGAGAAATTAGATATGATAAATGAAGCACTGGAACAAGCTGAACAAAGAGTAATGAGGTACGAAGAAAGGCATGATCACATACTTGGCCAAATTTGCTCCCTTTATCTGATAAATCAGGACATGGAGAAGGCATTAACAGGTGCTCGGAAAGCCTTGGAAGAAGCTCGAGATTTCGCTGCTACTCTCAGAAGTTTGCAAATGGAGATGATTAGCTCTTTTCCAGGTGAAGACTTGTCCATCTTTGATTGGTTGCCTAGAAAAACAAGGAGGTGAAAGGCAAGAGTAGACTATATCATGAAGCAAAGTATAAGGACACTTTTTCCTTCAAGAAATTTACAAAGAACAGGGTTGCTTTTGTATCCAATTCTTGTTCTTCATCGCGTTATTTGATGAATCATCTCTTTCCATGTTTGAAGTTGAAAAATTTGCTGAGGTCAGGGTATCTAGGATCAAATTTTGAGTTAGGTCTAAAGTTGTCTAACTCAATAAACATGCATGGGTTCACATATTACTGTTTGTCTGTTCCTAACTCGATTGAAAATTAAGCTGTGCAATCGTTGATTCATCCTGGTACAAGATTTGTTAGAATTGGAGATAAATTATCGATTGAAGGATTATGCTTTACAAATTTTTTGCCTCATGTTTCTACAATTTATCGTTAAGAGTCATTTTCTGAATCCAAAAGAGCTTCTTCCCCCCCCCCCACCCCACCCCACCCCACCCCACTATGACTATGGTACAATTTTGATTTTTATCTGCTTCATCTTCCACCTATGAGGCTAGTGGCAGATTTTAATCAGTGGACATTTGCAGCAGAAGTGTGTTGGCACTGCAAAGACCATTGTAGTGTTCTTGCATTTCCCAAAATCTTGTTCGCGCCACAATAACATTTGTTTCGCGTGCCAAAAAAAAAAAAAAAAACAAAAGAAAGAAAGAAAAGAAATGCCTACAGTTTAGAATATTAGTTCTATTTAATGAAAATTTTGTTCAAAATTATTTGTTTCTTTTGAGTTTCAAGATTCAAGAATGTTTTAATTATTTTCTATATACAAAAAATGTATTCATTATACTGTTTCTAATATTATCTTTTTTTTCTTTATTGATATACAAAATTATATTAATTGATTAGTTTATTTCTCAAGTTTCAATTCTTAATGGAATCTTTTTTTTCCTAAAAAAATCAATATATGTACTAGAAAATATTTTTTTAGTATAGTTTCAATATAGATAAAAACTATATTGAGGTTTTTTTTTAATATAGAGAAAAATTTCAATATAGTTTCAAAACGTTTTTCAAAAAGTTTCAAAGTTTTTGAAACTTTTATATAGAGAAAAATTACTCTTAAAATATTTTTCAAAATAACTTTTACTTATTAATACTATTAAAATGAAATTATTATAATTTTCAATTTTTTAAAAAATATTTTTCATCAACTTAAAGAAACCAATTCAACAATCGAAAATACAAATAATAGTAATAGGATATAAAAAATATTTCGTTAATCACATGCATCAATTTTTTGTTTTTACAAAACATTACTTTCTACAAAATATTTAATTTATTGCGAAGTATTTCTATTTTGGAAAATTTTTCATTTAGTCTTTTATGTTTAAGTTATTCGTCTTTTAGATTCTTTTAATGTATTTACGATTGATCATTATGATCCTTATGCAAAAATGAACAAATCAAAATTTAACAAAATAATTCTCGTGAACCTCATTTGATTACTTATTTAAGGATAAAAATAGAAATACATATTTCTAACAAATAAAAAGAGAGAAAAAAAATCTAATTACATTAAATTATAATGGTGGAATTTTGAGATTTTTCTTCTTCTCTTTTTCTCCTTAGAAATGTGTGTTTTCATTTTTACCCTTGAATAAATAATCAACTGAGGCTCTCAATAATTCTTTCAACATATACAGTCTTTGTTTTATGAGTATAAGGACCATAATGATTAATCGTGAATATATAAGGGACTTTAAATGTCAAAAAAAAATTACCTAAATGATGAAGAATTGAAATATAAGGATTAAATGAGAGAATTTTCCTTCCGTTTTTAACATTTTCTCTCCCGTAAAAAAAAAAAGAAAAGGGAAAAACAACATTTTCTATTTTCCTTCTCTCCGAGAAATAAAGAAGTTTCGGGACTCAACGTGCTAAAACTATTGCATCAAAATTGCTTACGCGGTCTATTTTGATTGGTTAGACAACGTGGACTACACTAACGAGCAGTCACCATAGCAAAACCAACCTTACGTGGCGCCATTCAAACAGCCAGAAGTCTCTAGCATTTGCTTATTTTCCCACCCAAAACTATCGCAAACTATATATATAAAAGCCTGTTAATCTGCCTCCCTTCCCATGATTGAATTCAATCGTACATAACAAGAATCAATAAAAGTTCACAAAGGAGACTATAAAACTATGGGATTCATCAACAAAGCATTTTGCATTTTTCTATTCTTTGTTTCAGGTAATTTCTCCTGCATTCATTCATTCTAAAGATCAGGGACATTTTTTTTTCTTTTGGTTTTTTCCAAGAATTCATCTTTAAGAGCATGATGCAGTTGATAAGCAGAATTTTGTGTTTGTAAAGTGAACAAGTACTTAACTTGTGTTTGGTTTTGGGTTTCTATGGAATCATGTGGCTAATTTCATGATTGGGTCTTTGAACGTTTGCTTACTAGGGTTGGCATTGGCTGCTGAGGAAGCTAAGAAGCAGAATCTTGGGACTGTTATTGGTATTGATCTTGGGACTACATATTCTTGTGTTGGTGTGTACAAAAATGGGAATGTTGAGATCATAGCAAACGACCAAGGGAATAGAATCACCCCATCATGGGTGGCCTTTACTGATACAGAACGTTTGATTGGAGAAGCAGCAAAAAACCAAGCTGCACTAAACCCAGAACGTACTATTTCTGATGTCAAAAGGCTGATAGGCAGAAAGTAAGTTGGGAATTGAGTTATTGTTTATTGAAAATTTGAAATAATTGTCTTTTTTTTCTTGGGTTCAATTTTAGTCCTGATAAATTTGTGGCATGTTTGGCAGATATGATGATCCAGACGTTCAGAGAGATATGAAAATGTTACCTTATAAAATTGTAAACAAAGAGGGGAAGCCTTACATACAGGTCAAGATCAAAGATGGCGAGGTTAAGGTGTTTAGCCCAGAAGAAATTTCTGCTATGATATTGCAGAAAATGAAGCAAACCGCAGAGTCATATTTGGGCAAGGAAATTAAAAGTGCAGTAATCACTGTACCAGGTATAGTCTTTGATTCATTTTCAATGAACTCTGTGGTATTATTTATTGAATTTAGTTGCAATGAGTATTGGTCTTGAATCTGACCAAGGGAAGTAGCAGGATAGTGAAGAAATGGAAGTTCCTGTTTCTAATATTTGTTGCTTCTGTTTTGCAGCTTACTTCAATGATGCACAAAGGCAGGCCACAAAAGATGCAGGAACTATTGCTGGGCTAAATGTAGCTCGGATTATCAATGAGCCAACTGCTGCAGCAATAGCCTATGGTCTTGATAAGAAATCAAAAGAGATGAACATTTTAGTTTTTGATCTTGGTGGTGGTACATTTGATGTTAGCATATTGAGCCTTGACAATGGTGTGTTTGAGGTTCTTGCTACCAGTGGGGACACTCATCTGGGAGGAGAAGACTTTGATCATAGGGTGATGGACTATTTTGTTAAATTGATTAAAAGGAAGTATAACAAAGATATTAGCAAGGACAAAAAGGCTATTGGAAAGCTTAGGAAGGAATGTGAGAGGGCAAAGAGGGCCTTGAGTAGCCAGCATCAAGTGCGTGTTGAGATTGAGGCACTTTTTGATGGCATTGACTTCTCCGAGCCACTAACAAAAGCAAGATTTGAAGAACTAAACATGGATTTGTTCAAAAAGACAATGGGACCGGTGAAGCAGGCATTGCAAGATTCAGGGTTAAAGAAAACTGACATCAATGAAATTGTGCTTGTTGGTGGAAGTACTCGGATCCCCAAGGTGCAAGAGTTATTGAGAGACTTCTTTGATGGGAAAGAACCAAGCAAGGGAATTAATCCGGATGAAGCTGTAGCCTATGGAGCAGCAGTTCAAGGTGGAATCCTAAGTGGTGAAGGTGATGAAAAAACAAAGGGTAAGGAATCTATTTTTTTTCTTTTTCTTTAGATCATTTCAGGATTAACATTTTTCAATCTTGGCATGTGTGTTTAGGATAACACTTGTACTGATTGCATCTCCATTGCTTATATCCTATGCAGGCATTCTTTTGCTTGATGTTGCTCCCCTTAGCTTAGGAATTGAAACAGTAGGAGGGGTCATGACCAAATTGATCCCCAGAAATACAGTGATTCCAACTAAAAAATCTCAGATTTTCACAACATATCAGGACCAACAAAGTACAGTGACAATAAAGGTAAATTAGGATGATAGAACTGGAACAGAAAGAAAATATGGATATAGAAACATCTTGTTTTTGCCTTCTACCCTGCTTACAGAACTTACCTCATAATCTGTTGGATTTAGAGGACTAATCATGTGTTGGAAATAGGTTTTTGAAGGTGAAAGGAGTTTAACAAAGGATTGTCGTGAGCTAGGAAGGTTTGAGTTATCTGGCATTCCTCCAGCCCCAAGGTGAGTAAACCTTGTGATATTACAAAGCCTAGCAATCTAGTAATTCTACCGTTTCAAGTTTTTGAGGATTGTGGAGCACTATGAGTGATAATGACGCCTATAGATCAATGATCATTAAATTTATTCTTTGAATTCTTGCAGGGGAGTGCCTCAAATTGAGGTAACTTTTGAAGTGGATGCCAATGGAATACTACATGTAACCGCTGAAGATAAGGCAGCAAAGAAATCACAATCTATCACCATCACAAATGATAAGGGACGTCTAAGCCAAGAGGAGATTGATCGGATGGTAAAGGAGGCAGAGGAATTTGCTGAAGAAGATAATAAGGTGAAGGAGAGGATCGATGCTCGAAACAAACTGGAAACATACATTTACAACATGAAGAGAACCATCAATGACAAACTTGGTGACAAAATTGATTCGGATGTCAAAGAAAAGATGGAGAGCTCACTAAAGGACGCTCTTGAGTGGTTGGATGATAACCAAAATGCAGACAAGGATGACTATGAAGAGAAATTGAAAGAGGTGGAAGCTGTTTGCAATCCTGTTATAAAGAAGGCATACGAGAAGAGTGGTGGAAGCTCCTCTGATTCAGTCGAGGAGGAGTCCTATGATGAACTGTAAAATTCAAGCAGGTCCTAAATTCTTTTAGACGAATTTCTAACAGTTTTTTCCTTTGTCCATTTCTTTATTTTTGTTGGTTGAAATCAGAAGATCTTGCAAGTTAAGTTTCACTTGCTTTTGTTATTGTAATGTAAAAATTCTTGGTCATTCTGACTAAGAAAGCCACGTGAGACCAGCTAGAGTATGTTCACAGTAGAATCTGCATCCAAATAATTGTTCCTCAAATGGATTGTTGCCAATTTATCTATAAACAAAATCGTAGTTATACACAGGAATTTACATCCCCATTGAATTTATCTATAAACAAAATCGTAGTTCTATTGAATTGAGGAAGACTAAAAGAAATAATTTTGGCAAGAATGTATCCCATCTTTAACAGTTTGGAACAACTTTTAGTCGTCTGGTATTGTCATGATGTGATATGGAGTGGTCAAACAGGGCCCCTTATTTCCAGAGTTTACAAACTTTCAAACCAAGGATTACATGGTTTTGCAACCTTAGTAACCGAGGATGTCATGTTAAATCTCTGTTTTTAGTCCAGATCCTTGAATGAGTTCCTATAATTACAAACTATTCTAAATTCTTGGTTGGAAATCTGTTAGGTGCCAAATTTGACTTGAGAAGGATCTGTTTAATTGCCTAACTTGGCACTGAGAAACCAAATAAAAGTTGACCAGGAACATAGTACATATCTGGAGTCTTTGGCACTTTTCGCCCATATCGTGCCACGGTCATAGCTACGTATGAAGATTTGGATCTTCAGAATGCGGTTCAGTACTTCGAAGACTAAATCCTTTACCTGCTATTGGTTGACCATCAATTTTTGCCAGAATACAATTCAAGAAAGATGCTGATTCTTGGGGTTGGCAAGTGGTTCAATAATTGAAAGTACATCAGTGTCCATTAAGGCAAAGCAGGTACTGATGATGGACCCCCAACCTGTATTTAGTTACTGCGGTACCCTCTACCAAACCAAACTTCACTGTCGGATTATTTGTGGGCAAAGCTATTGCCAGCCAGCTTTACTTGATCCTCCTTTTCTAGCCTTTTCTGGGATTTTCTACTAGTATATCACTATATCTCTTACCTGCATTGCTATAAGCAGTTTGCAAGCCAAACACATAAGCACATGCTAATCGTGGTCACTTCATAACCCATATTTACTACCACTATTTAATGAGGTAGAGCACGTCAGATTTTGAATTGAATTTCAAATAGATTACAGAGAAAGAGAAGGAAAACAATCTTTTTTCTTTTATTAATTGTAGAAACTATTGTCAAAAGCAAAACATTTAATTCTATCGGAATGGAGATAAGGGATTAGGACTGCTAGGAGCTTTCATGCTTCTAAGCTCCTTGCACACATGATCTAGCAGGGTCAAAAAATCTCTGACAATGACAAAAATTCGGAGGGGGTTAGATTCTTCTTTACTCACATCACCATGGAAGTATTCTGTAATTTCTCTGACATTTAACAGAACTCGATTCTCGTCTTCCTGCAATTCCTTCAGATTCTTCTCTGCATAGTCCAAGAATGATCTCATGGAATGTACAAAGTTCCCAGTTTTTTCTTCTGTTGATAAGTCTTTATACACTAGCTGCTGTAGCTTACTCAATTCATTTGATAAATTTGAGACAGAGCTTGCAAGAACATCCAAGTCTATAGTTGCTGTTTTCTTGACGTTGCAGAGCTCAGTACTTAGACCAGAAACAAGATCAAGGCCCATTCTCCTGTAGTCTTCTTCTTTATCTTGTGCATTGCTACCCTTACTTCTCTGGTTGATCTTGCCCATAATGCTCTTCGATACTCTAAATCCTTCAGTTCGAACAATTTCTTGGACAACAAAATGGAGAAGGGTGGTTTTTCCATCTGTTCCCTTCACATCAGCAAGCTTAAGGAGAGCATCAAGCTTGAATGCCTTGGCTCCACCCCTTATTGTCCCAATATTCATTCTGTTTCCTGTTTTTAGTACAGCCTCAAGTAACTTTAAGAAAAGGCGACTTGATCTGAGTTCCTTGCAAGCTTCCTGAAACAAAATCAAGGCATCCATTTCAGTTAGTATAGGATTTTGTTATTTTCAATGGAATAGTGATTTAGTTGTTTTTCTTTTACCTCTAGCATAGAGAAAGATTTTCTGAGATGAATAACTTCATCATCAAAAGTTTCTCTATAAAGCATGGCTTCAATCCTTAAGAAGGCAAATGGTATTTTAAGCATTGCCTTGACAAACTTCTCAGCTGACACTAATTCATTGATGTCTCCTTTATAGTTTGAGAGCTTAGCCTCTTCTTCCTTTGTGGGAATCATCTTTGCCAATGCCTCTAGTTCTTGCAAAGACAAGCCATTCCCTGGAATAAGAAATTGAAACAGATTCACAGCAAGGTTAGACAGTGCTTGTAAATTATTGCATAGATGTTTGTTCCTTATTATATGGATTCATCTTCTGACAAATTCTCTCATGAAATAACAGACTTTCAACCTTTACCTTGTATAAGTGCATTGCATACTTGCTCAGCAGTCTTATTCAAGGCCTTGGAGAGTATAGTAATATTCTGCAATCTCTTGGGCTCAAGCACATGCTTGGTTGGAGATGGTGTCTTGGTTCTAAGAACTTCATCATTCTTCAGAGTATTTTGTAGGTTGTAACCAAAAAGTGACTCAATCATCTCCTCATCAAATCTGATTCACCATTATTAGTTTCAGCCCAGAAAATGATCATAAAAATGGAGCATTAAGAACAAATGATAAATTCAGAAGCTAGAAATAAAGCATCTTACTCAAATGAGCTTGATCTTAGCTTGTCCCACACTGTTGTACGATCCGGTGTGGCTCTAACTTTATCCCAGTGAAGTGGTTTTAGTTTAGGCAGTGGAGCACCATCTTTACCCAAAGGTGAAACTTCAGAAATCAGAGGCGGTGGAGGAGGTGGGCTTTTAAGTAAATTGGAACCCCCTTTCGGAAATGGAGGTGGACACGGTGGCGGAGGAATTCCATTAGGAGGCCGTGGAGGATTGGCTGGGGATAGAGAGGAATCATTTAGAGGAATTTGATTTGACTCTGAAGATGAAACTGAAGTCCTAGCTGAAGATGCATTTGGCAATGCAGCTGAACTCAAGACATTTATCTTTGTTTTCTTTGGAAGAGAAGCAAATTTAGTGGTTGTCCTATAGAGAAAAGAGGAGGCAGGAGGTGGAGGAGGAGGTGGTGGTGGAGGAAGAAGCCTTCCTGAAGGAATTGAGTTTTCATTTGCTTCTGAACAATTAGATATCCTTGACACTTTTGGGGACATGGTCACAGAGATTTCACTAAGACTACCAGCAGAAACATTGGATAACCTCATTTCAGATGAATGTGAATTGCACAATGAATGAAAAGATTCATCATCAGATGAATCAGCTGCTGTGTCAGGGATTATATTATCCCCAGGTGAAGAATTACAAACATCAGGTTCCAACTCCAACTTGCTTGATTCCACAACCTCGTGGGCAGTGATGATTTCTCCAGCACTAGAAAATCTATCACTATCACTTGCAACATCTGATTTTAGAAGTTTTTTGTTTGAATCTTCTGTCCCACTTAGAGTAGAATTTGAAATAGTGTGGTTGGAAACTGCATGTAGAGCTAATGAATTCTGTTTCGGACAAAATGGTTGCGGTTCTAAAGCAGCTCCTACGGAATCAAGGTAAAATAGGTCAGGGCCTGAATCAGAGTTTACCTTTTTCACTGTACTTTGAGAAGCTCCATGCTTAGAGGTACCTCCAATTCCAGCTTCAGTACAATATATTGATACTGTTCCTGTTGTTTTCTTTCTTTGTTTTTTGAGCTTTTGGCAGCCCCAGAACAGCCCAAAAGCACATAACAGAGAACCAACTCCAGCAGAAACGAGAACTGCTGTAATAATCCTTCTTGATTTTCCCTTCTCTTTCTTCTGTATTTTATGGGCCTTTGGAACCAAATGATGGCGGTGGTGGGATGGTGGGTGAGAATGTCCATGAGGTGGTGCTGCTGGAGAAGGAGCCGGAGCTTCTGATGAGCAAGGTACCGGTGCCTGTGCTGGTGATGCTGAACTAAAGCCATTATAACCAAGAAATGGACTTCCTCCTATATAAAAATCTTTCAGTCCAAACAAAGACCTAAACTTTTCCAAAACCAGGATTCTTTTTTCTTCATTTCCATCCTCACCAAAGATTTTTCCAACACGATTTCCTAGTCCATGTGTGCTGCTGCTCTGCCTGTGGTACACTTCATTTAGGCCATGTACATTGAAGAACTCTGCAGCATTGAATTGGGTATTTACAATCAAAATGTGGGTACAAAAGAATGATAAGAGAAAGAATATGATGAGGAGAATCTTAGAGCTACTACTACAACCCATATCTTTACATCTAAAAAATCATGAGGAAATCAAAGCAACTTTCTGGCCTATAAATCAACTCATTCCTTTTTCATCTTCCTTTCTGTTTAAAAATGTGAGAAGAAAAGTTTGTTTCTCTGAAAAATCTAAAGGCAGTAAAAGTCTTTAATGCTACTCCAAGGAACCCCTGAGCAAGGCAGTTGTAGACTTGTAGACTTGTAGTTGTTACTGGACCACCTTTATTTCACCTCTCTCTGTGCATTTCCCTACATCTTTCCTCTCCTCCATTAATTCTCTCTGTTGACCACGGTTTATATGTGTAATACACCAGTTTCAACTTTGTATCCTTCCTCTGTTTCCTTTCCTTAATTCTCCCTTTATGTATTATCTTAGCTGAGAGAAATGCTGATCAATCCTCTTCCTCATTTGCTTATTTTTTAACTATAAGTGAACCAACCCCATTAGACTCAGTAAGTTTCTTGGGGTCCTTGACATCAAGATTCATGCAAATTACAGCAGAATTAAGCTTTGTGATGCTGCTAAAAGTCATGATTCAAGTTAAAAGTGTCTTTACAGTAGGTCCCAATTGGTTGGACTTGCCTTAGACCTTAGGAGGGTGATTTTTCAAGTTTTCTCCAACTCCATCGTCATATAAAAAAAGCCAACAAAATCAAATTTTGATAAAGACAAAAATGATCCATCACTTTCACATGTGATCTTCCCACCAAGAGGCTACAAATATTAACAACAAACACAAAAGCAAGGTTTTGATTTGAGTTGAATAATTCAAGCAAGATTGAAAGTGAAGTAGTAATCCACACTTTTCTCTATCACAAACTTTCTATATATCACATTTGCGGCTAGTTATTGCAGTTTTTGGAGTCTCACAAGGTAGCAATTATGGCATTCCATATCACATTTTCTAACAAACCCTTGTCCATGCTTTGATGTTGAGCCTGACAAGTAATTTGTAATTGTCACTCAAACACTCATGCTTCTCCTCTTACTTTGTCCCTTTCTCTTTCTCAATCTCATTCATAAAAAAATGCTAATTTTTTTTTCTTGTTTAAAAATTGTGACGAAATTAACATATAATATTAACTTGACATGAAAGTCTTTATAAATGAGATAAAGAAGGAAAGGGTTTAATTGCTATTGTGTTATAAGTTGTGTAGACCATAGAATTGTATTCTTGCTTCTTTGTCTCTTGGCGTAACCACATGAAAGAGATGGAGACAGAGAACACATACAAATACCTTAGACATTTGGCTTAACTTAGCCGCTACTTGGTAGCCCTCATGCAATGACATAAGCTTCAAACTGTAATATTAATTTCTCTTGGATGTTCCATCAAACACTATGATGAAAAAAATGGCTAGTGATGGAAAAGTTTGAATCTGATTCTCCATGATCGTCACAGTTTGCATAAGTTCATATCATGTAACTTCGTGAAACTTCAAAATGTGAATTAAAATAATTTAATTATAAGTTTATAACCTTGATAATTTGACACTAGTGATAAAGATCGCTAATGCCTATACAAGGTCTTTTCAATCCGAATTTTGAATTATTCAAGACCCAAGTAATTTTGAATAACAAGTGATTTTGATACCAAAAATATATATATATATAATTATTCTTATGTATCTTCAGAATGTAAGGATTTGTTTGCAAGGTTCTTATTCAAAGAGGGAAACGAGTAAACTCTATATTTTTGCAAGATAATTTTGTATTTTACCCAAAATGAAAATACCAAAAAGAAGGATAATTTTGTATACCAAATTGCAAAAGAAATCAGAGGATACAACAATATAGGGCAAAAATATATCAGTATTTTTTGTTGTGTGGTGTGGAGTCTGTGTCCTTTCTTGTTGTAAGTTAAGTAACAGATCATCAATGTCCTAATATTCCCCTCCAAGATTGCCAGAATCCCATGTGATGAAATCCCCAATTGAATTTCTTTTCTTTTCTTGCATCCTCAGTCTTCTAGTAAATCTAAAACTAGATATGCTTTAGATTTGGCATTTTTATCGATGAAGTCGAGGTATAAATGTTGCACAAAATTAGAAATGGAGGGGAAATTTGTGGGCAGTGAAATCATAGTTTACTTGATTTTATTAAGTTATGGAGTACTCTAGTATTTTATATTTGTATAGAGTATGTGGACGATTTTTTATTTTTTTTTAATACTAAATCACACAACTTGCTCTGTTTTAAAATAATCAATATTTAATATTGATCAATTAACATATTAATAAAATTAATATGAGTCATTCATTTACAATAAAATAAAATGATATATGTTATGTTCCTATTTTCAAGGCCAAAAGACTGTTACAAATAGTGGTTATTAGATCATCACAATAATAAAATTATATACGACGCACTGTTACATAAATTAAGTTATTTATAACGGCTTGTTACATATGATAAATTATTTGAACAATTAATCTTATAAAATAGATTATATAAAACGATTCTAAAAATCATCATATATAAGTTAATATATACAATGGCTTAATTGGAAATACTTAATATGAATGAGTTTTATTAATCCATATCTGTCAATAGAAATTAAATGTAATTGATGAACATTATATATATATATAATACCTCTATCCGGAATTAAATATTTACATTTCTATTTTAGTTTATCTTAAATTTAATGTTCACTTTTCTTAAATAAATATATTTTTTATCTAAAGTTTCATTAATAATCTTTTTAATTTAAGATATTTATATATAATTAATTCATTGTTTCCATAATTTATCACATTAATTTAAAAATTTATATCTCACTAACTTATAGGTCCCACAATCAATTATATTAATGTAAAAAATAATTTGATAAATTAATTAAAATTAATGAAATTTTTTAATTTTTAAAAAAGTGTATATTCAATTTGAATGGAGAGAGTATACATATATTGTGGATCCTAGGAGTAATAAGCTTGCACAAAATCAAAATAAAGGAAGGTACATTGGCTTTGAATAAGCTCTTTTTCCCCATGGCGAGAAGGAAATTACAAGAAAAAGAAAACTGGGTATTAGAGAACATCATGCCTGCCGACAACGTGGTATGTTGAATTTTGTCTATTCAAGTGATTATGTACATGTAATGATTTCCATTTTTATTAAGGATAAAATGTGGTCACATCCTTCTAAACTTTCATAAATTTTGATTTTAGTACACAATTTTTTTTTACTAATACATGTACTCAAATTTTCTAAAATTATCAAAAAGTATATTCAAATTTTTTTATTATCAATTCATGCATTCAAACTTTACAAAATTATCAAAAATTACACTTTTGTCCATCTAATTAAGGGATTTTTTCATCATTCTCAACAATAATCTAAACTCATCGTTCTCTAATCCATAGAAACTCATTTCCTCCATTTAGATATCATTTTCCAAATTTTAAATTTTTTTCTAAAGTCAAGAGATTTTATTAGAAAGAAAATAGTTGGTATAAGATAAAAAAATATGATACAATAAAATAGCTTGGAAAGAAAATATACATCAAAAACACATAAACCAAAACAAAAATGGAAATATGAGATAATACAATAATATAAATGAAAACATATCAAATTGAACTAGGAAACTATAATTAGAATTTGAATGTATCGATAAAATGATAACTACAAATTGCCTAACTACTGGAAATAACCTAACTAGAAACAATGAATTTATATTATCGTTGAGAATGACAAAAATGTCTCTTAATTAGATGGACAAAAATGTATTTTTTTTATATAGTTTTGTAAAGTTTGAATACATGTATTCGTAATAAAAAAGTTCAAATGTATTTTGTAATAGTTTTAAAAAGTTTGAGTGTATACATTGGTAAAAAAAAGTTCGAGCTCTAAAATCAAAATTTATGAAATCTTAGGAGTATGTAACGCTTTTTACCCTTTTATTAATACTGCAAAAATTGTACTTTGCTATTCGATTATGACTTCAATTGTACTATACTATTTCTTTTTTTCCTTTTAATTTAGGAGGGGAAAGGTGAGGGAGGGAAGAAGGAAATGGGGAGGAGATAGAGGAAAAAGAGTCTTAACTTAATATTAAACTTGAAATTTAAGTTTCAAATTACTGCTCTCTTATTAAGATAATTTGTGATTAGAACAAGGTCAGGTGTTAGAGTTCCTACATCCATGTATACCTTTTGATAATCATTGTTGATCTTATGCTTCTATTTTGTGGCAAGTGTATTGAAAGTTCACCTACAAACTTTACTTGTTGGGCAATGCCATTACTTTGGCGTAACTCTCTCGTAGGAAATGCCCCTTAAACTAGTCTAATGCTCAAGTTGAAAATTATTTAATTACTTAAGATACAATTAAAGAACAATAGATAGATTGAGATAAAAGCTACTTAATTACATATTTATTTGTTAATATAAGCCTTTTAAAAGATCGAAGACTCTATTACTTAAGAAAAGGTTTTCATGTGAGAGTAAGTGTTCTCAATTCAATTCATATGGGAGATTTCTTAAGCTTGAAACTTATTTTCAAGCCTACTTTAACATAGATTTTGAGGCATATAACACTTGATTGATACTTAATAATTGACATAGCTAGTAGCTTGCATATAACCAAAAGATTAAGCTAAATATGGTATAATATAATATACACCATATACTTCTTGAAAAATTACTCTCTAAGTACATAGTAACATATAATTAAAATTGAACTTAGTTAAGAGTAATTTATAGTATGTTACAAAATATATATATATATATAATTTTTGGAGTATTTAATTGCTGTAAGATTACAAATGCAAGGAGAAAATCTCTAAGACATCTTTTTTTATTGATAAAAAATGTGAAATTTCTATTTAAAACAATATGAACAGTATGAGCTTACGCATTTAAATGAGAATAAAAAAAAATGTGTGTTATAATCTAATAGCTTGATATTTTTTTAATACCAAAACATATAAAGGGCTTTCCTGAACATCATATCCCGTTCCGCTCAAGATTTGGAGGCATTGTCCATTGAGAGATGAAGATTATCATCACATCAGCCCACAAAGCCACATTGGCTTAACCAATGGAGTATGGAATATGGTCTCCCATGGCTTGAAGGGATGGTTCATTCTACATCCACAGAAACTACAACCTAAATCATCACCAATATAACTCTTGAAGAGCAAGCTCTGGGTCTTGAGCATCAAAATAATGGAAGACCAGAGGACAAAAAATCCTTTGTAGATTAAGTGTGTGTCTTGAAAATTTTGGTTGAGTGTGTCTCTGACCAAAATCTAATTGAGACATACACAGCATTCCCTTCAAGTTAAGGTAAACACTCGAGAGAGTGAAATGTCCCACATGAATTTATTTCCTCATCGCCCCAAGAAATGTTCCTACAATAAATTCCCACCACCTCTTCACACAAAATATAAAAAAAAACACCAAAAACAAAGGGGAGGGAGGGAGGGGTGCGTTTCCTTCACTAATAGGCAACTAAATTTCAAAGCAAAAGCGAGGGTTGTCTAGAGTAGCATTTCTAGTCGGAAATTCTTTCATTTTTCATTATTTTTATGACACTTCTTCATTTATCATTCTTAAATAATTTACAAACAAAAGATATGATGTAACTCCAACAAAGAAAAAATGATTGGAGCCTAACGTGACCACATTAAAGGCAACAAATGGTGCATATAAATTCCTTTTTCTTGATTAACTACAAGTTGAACTTGCCCAATTTGAATCTGTATAAAAAGTCCAATTTGGTAGCTTCCTATGCCCAATGGCCTAGTTCCATGGAATTTGTTTTCTTGAAAGTCCCTTACTTATTAGCTTTTATTGCTATTAAAATTCGAAAATATTTTTATTGCTCTTGATTTCTAAATGCAACACACGTATTTTGGTTAAATGTAATAGCTTTTATTTATTTTTTCTTAAAACACCCTTACTTAATATTTTATTTTCCCAATATATCCCTCCTCCAAAATCAGACTCTCTCTTCCCCTTCAAATACACTCTCTCAGTGGTCTCTCTCCATCTTTCTTTTCTTTTCTTTATGTTTTCTTTCTTTCTCACCTCTCACCTCTATAGACGCACTAGCAGTAGGAATATGAGCTCGTCCGATTTTAACTTGTAAAAAAATATGAGTTGGAATCTTAAAATCTAGGTCTATATGGAATTTGGCTTTTTTGCCCATCCCGTGACCCATGTGGGCTTGACCCATTTTGACCCGTGTGTTTTTTGGCTCGATTTTTTTTTTAACAAAAAAAAACATTTAAATTTTTTAACATTTTCTTGATAATCTTACTTCTATTTTGTTATTGTTGTACTATTTTAAATAAGTTTTAATAATAACATTACTCTTCTTCATAATTTCTTCAAGAAAAATTAATTAGTTTTGTTCCTAAACTATTTTTTAAAATTGCTAAAGAACAAAACCAATCAATTGAGTTATGAGTATACTTCTACTTTCAATAAATGATATATAAAGAAATTATTCCATTTTTCTTTCCTTGTCAAAATATATACTTTCACATGTATTAAGACATTTTTTTAAAAAAGGAAAGACATTGCTAAAATATCATGTGACTTTTTTTATAAAAAAAAGGACAAAAAATACTCTCTATAAATTAAATTAATAGTTTAAAAAGTTTTAATTAGGTATACTAAATAAAATTATAAAGGAAAAAATGTAGTTAATGTTATCTAAATAAGATGACAAGTAAAAACAAATATTAGAATTTGTTCTTCTTTTCTTTTTTTTCTAGAGATCTCAAATTTAATTTACTACAATCAATTATTAATAAAAGTTCATCTCTATATTTTTGTAAATTAGCTTTTGAAGATTTTTTTTGTTTTCTTCTTTACAAATTTCTGGCACAATATTTTTTTATTTAATTGATAAATATGTTGAAACTATTTAATTGATAAATGTGTTGAAACTATTAGGACAAAAAAATAACTTCAATTTTTTTTTCTATCTTCAATATATCTCTATACACACATGTATATGTAGTGGTTAATTGCTATCTTTCTAAACTATCGAGGGTGTAATTGAAATTCATCACACTTTTGAAATGACCCAGCCACAAAGAGGCTCTTCTTCAGTTTCTCCCCGCCTTCAATTCAGTACCAGATGAAGAGTTGCAGAGCCGCTACGGTTGCTAACTTATCAGAAAACTCCAAAAGAACATCGGAATCTCAACGAAGCAATCGCCAATAACCCCCAAAATGATGGGTTTAGTATCATAATGCAATCTCTAGGGCATTTCATCAAACACCTTTCAAACAGGAGGAGGATCCTGTTTTCATTCTTGGCTGCTCCAAACAGAATGGCCCACTGCTCACTCTCCTCACAGCTACGGACGCAGCGCCCTCCACCTCAGCCACCACCAAGAACTGTGAGAACTCTCTATACGGCTTTCTTCTGCACACTCATTCATCTTTTTCTTCGATGCCGCCGCCTCACCAAGGCCATGGCTGCTTTCTCTGCCATGCGGGAGTACAAACTTACCCCTGAATTATGTTCTTGGAATCGTCTCTTGGCACATTTCAATGCTTCAGGTTTACTGGAGCAGGTGATGGTTCTGTACTGGGAAATGGTCTCTTGTGGAATCACCCCCGATGTGGGCACTCATAATATCGTCATTCATTCTCTTTGTAAAAGTGGAAAAATTGAAGAAGCGATTGAAATGCTCAGAAAACATAGTTTTAGTGATAGTGTGAGTTATAATACTGTAATCTGGGGACTTTGTAGAAACCGATTCGTGGAATTGGGACTTGGGTTGGTGTCTGAGATGTTTAAAAAGGCTGTAAAGATTGATACTTTCACTTGTAATATACTAATAAAGGGGTTTTGCGACATGAATTTGTTAGAAAATGCCAAGTCGGTGATGGAAGTGTTGAATGGTAGTGATGGTGTTTATAGAGATGTTGTAGGTTTCAATACTTTGATTCACGGATATTGTAAAGTTGGCGACTTGAGTGGCGCTCTGGATTTGATGGAGAAAATGAGAGAAGAGGGCGCTTTTTCCAGATACTGTGACTTATAATATCTTAATTCATACATTTTGTAAAGTAGGAGATTTTGTCAGGGCCAAGACTCTCATGGATGAGCTCTTGGAGTGTTGTAAAGATGTAGGTATTCGTTATGATCTCCAAGAAAGTTTTGATGATTACAATAAGGATTTGATGATGGTTAGAGGGCTTGGTTTAAAACCAGACCTCATAACTTATACAACATTAATTTGTGGGTACTGTAAGCAGTTTGGGATTGAGGAAATGGTTGCTATGTATGAGGAAATGATTATGATGGGACTGTTTCCTGATGTAGTTACTTATAGCTCAATCATGCATGGTCTTTGTGAGGCTGGAAGGTTTGCTGAAGCCAAGTTACTCTTTGAGAAAATGATGAGGGATGGTGTTGATCCTAATCATTTTACCTACTCAATTCTTGTAAATACTTTATTCAAAGATGGGAATGGTATGACTGCATATAGCCTACAAAGTCAAATGCTGGTTCGTGGCATTGCCTTTGATGTGGTGGTCTTTACTACCTTGATGTATGGGCTCTTTAAGGTTGGAAGGACAACTGAGGCTTTGGAAATGTTTCTGAATCTTGTACAGTCTAATATAATTCCTAGTCATATTACATATTCTGCACTAATTCATGGCCTCTGCAGATTAGGTGATATGAAGGGTGCAGAGTCTTTTCTGCAGGAAATGGAGGAGAAAAACATACCTAAAAATGTTGTGACATTTTCTTCAGTGATTAATGGCTATGTTAAAAAGGGAATGCTTGATGCAGCACATGCTGTCATGAAAAAAATTGTTAGCATGAACATCATGCCCAATGTTTTTGTCTATAGTGTTCTAATTGATGGCTATTTGAAAGCTGGTCAGCCGGGAATGGCTCAAGAACTGTATGAGGAAATGAAGTTGAGAGGGGTCGAGGAGAATAATTTCATATTAGATGCTTTCATAAACCATTTAAAAAGAGCAGGAAGGATAGATGAGGTAGAGCCATTATTGAGAGACAGAGCATCCAGGGGAGTTTTCCCTGACCTTGTTAACTTCACATCTTTGATGGATGGATTGTTCAAAGCTGGGAAGGAGTCAAGTGCTCTAGCTATAGCTGAGCATATGAAAGAAAAGAGTCTACGTTTTGATGTCATTGCTTATAATGTATTGGTCAATGGATTATTAGGTCTTGGAAAATATGAAGTGGAGTCGGTTTATTCAGGAATGAAACAACTTGGATTGCTTCCTGATTCTGCCACATTCAATATCATGATCAATGCCTACTTCCGACAGGGAAAAATTGAAAATGCTCTCAGAACCTGGGATGAGATGAAAAGCCAAGGGGTAATGGCTAATTCAGTAACTTGTAATATCATGGTGAAAGGACTTTGTGAAGCAGGAGAACTTGATAAAAGCATAGACTTGCTGAATGAAATGTCTGTTATGGGATGTCGTCCCACCTTATCTGCTCACAGATTTGTGCTTGTTGCTGCTTCAAAGAGCAAAAGGGCTGAAACCATCCTGCAAATGCATGAGCGGCTTGTGAGCATGGGACTTGAGCTGAATAAGTCTATCTACAATAATCTCATCACTATTTTATGTAGGCTAGGGATGACTAGTAAAGCAACATCAGTTCTACAAAATATGAGAACAATAGGATTTTCTGCTGATGCTGTCACATACAATTCTCTGATTCATGGATATTGTAAAAGTAAACTTTTGAATAAGGCTTTTGCAGCATATTCACAAATGCAGGTTGAAGGAGTTTCTCCAAATATTGCAACATATAATGCCCTTCTAAGGGGTCTCTTGACAGCTGGATTGATGCATGAGGCAGCTGGGATACTTCATAAAATGAAAGAGAAGGGCTTTGTTCCCAATGCTATGACATATGATATTTTGGTTTCTGGCCATGGGAAGGCTGGAAATGAGAAGGAAGCAATAAAACTTTATTGTGAAATGATCACTAAGGGCTTTATTCCCCGGCTTAGCACTTACAATGTTCTTATAAGTGGGTTTTCCATTGGGGGAAAGATGAGGCAAGCTGCTGAGCTTATGAGTGAAATGAAACTCAGAGGAGTAGAGCCTAATTCTTCAACCTATGACATACTGATAAGTGGGTGGTGTCGTCTATCAAGTAAACTGGAGCTTGAGAGGTCCAGTGAAAGTATCATTCCAGGACGAGGCACGAAATTTATTTAGAGAGATGAATGAAAAAGGTTTCACTCCAAGTGAAACCACCATTTCTTATATCTGTTCTGCTCTAGTAAAACCAGGTAAGAAGGCTGAAGCAGAAAGCTTGCTGGGAAAAATATACAGGAAAAAGAGCAGTTAATCGCAGAAAATAGTTGGATGTAATAAACCAGTAATATAGCTTTTGAGGATAAATTCATGTGGGAGTTGAAGAGAAGCCAATGAAACTACATAAAAAAGGGGGCTGGGAAAACCATGATGTCGGATTCTTTACTTTCAAGAAAAAGTGATTTTCTCAAGAGTAAGTAAGTTACATCTGCAAATTTTCTGCTATTATCATTTATGAGTAGTTGTCATAATTGCTTCTTGCCATAATCTATCACCTCTTAGATCAAATGTTTTATCTCTATTTTGGTATCATATGAATGTTCATTTAAAAGATACTACAAAATGCTAATAGCCATGTGCCAGTTCTTCTTCTATGTCCTTATAGACTAATAGACTGTCTTATAGCCTGTTTGAGAACACTCTACTGGCTTTGGTTTGAGACAGTTAATCTTTTAAATTGATTTCTTAATATGTTAGCTTTTTCTTATTTTCCCTTCAGTTATTAAGACTTAGATACCAATATAATTGCTATCGTACTGGATTGAGGATTTCCTTTTGGTTACAGGGGAGGGACAACGCTGTGGATGAAAGGGCGAGAAAAAATCTCAACAGAAAATCCTAGGCATGGGAATACAAGGGCCTAACTACCTGGACAAACCTGATTCTGTGAGGATTTTGTTCTGCCTTCGTAACAACATGTGATCCAGAATTACTAATTGGTTGCTTGTTAGACATGTATAATCATATATCTTGACATCCATAACATCAAGCACCCCTCACTACCCCCTAAAAAGAGGGGGAAAAAAGGAACGAAAAGGAAATAAACACTTTCTTAAGTGAGAAGTGTCCAATTTATACCCAAGTGAGGTCCCCCTGGATTTTCTCTAAGTCTGGTATTATAAAATTTTCATTTGTCACTATGAGTTGCTAAGCATGTCACGTTCAATTTGATTAGCAATTTAACATGTGTTGGTGTTCCCCTATGTAGTCGTCTAGATCCCTAGGCATCACTGCAAATATTTGCACTGACATCTGAATTCTACAGGTGATATTGCACAAGCTATAAGATCTAAGACCACATGACCCCCCCCCCCCCCAAACTTGCTTAATATCTGATGCTTGGTGGTTTTTGTCAATCTTCTAGAATTGATTGGGTATAGTAGATGTGTCAAAAGTTGAAAAATATAGGCATATGATATGAGCAAATTAAAAGTTATATATTCTGTTTCTCTTTGTTATTTTCTTCTGTAGGTCACTACTGAAATGAAAACTAATTTTGTATTATTCAATTTCAAGCAATTAATTTTAGTTCAGGCAGATGATGTTTGCTTTAAGTGATCCTAGGGTATGGTAAAAAAGTATATTCACTTGACATGTTTGAGATTTGGGATGGAAGAAACAAAGGTTTCTATACTCATTTACTCCTCTCTTTCTCCTTGAGGGACCTCTGGCAAAAATAGAGAAGGTATTGACTTAAAAAGTTTGATACTCATATCCTTCCTTCTTTTCTTAAACAGGCAGAAAGCAAGGCTCTTGGATTCTACGATCTGGGATTGGAAGAGGAGATTATAATTCATTATAAAGTACATTGACAATTTACTGGTTAAGTATCATGGAACATCTGAATATTTTATCCATCACTTGCCTGGCCCCTTTTTCTGGAGTTCTGAGCTTGCAATAGTCTCTGACTAGTTTGCCTCACTCGCATACTTATGCAGGTAAAACCTTAACTCAAGGCTGCAATTTGAATTGCTTGTTGACATTGGTAGGATAATTTTTACTTGTACCACAACTGGAAGAAATAATTTTTCATATTTCTGTTTCCTGAATAATATTCTAATACAACCTTGGTGGTGGATGCCAAATGTAGGGATTTTGTGTATTTTACAATGATCTTGGGCAATGGCTTACTCATGTGCTCCTTCTAGTGCAAAATAAAATGTCCACTTTTGATTTAGTATAAAAATGAAATCATTATTATTGTAGTTAGTAGTACTTATTATTAATGTAGTTAGTAGTAGAGCTCATGTGTAAGCGGAAATGGATTTTGAAAATTAGGAGACTATTTGGTGCTACTTTATGGGAAAAATATGTTTATATTAGTAAGTAGACATTTAATTTTGAGCATCCAAGAAGGAAACCTGTACATTCAATTTTAGATGGAAGAAGTACTTTTTATTCTCCTCCTAAAATGTCGGATGCATAAGAATAGCATTTTTAGTGTCCACATTATATTTTGTCAGTATGAGCTGGTAATTGAGCATGTTATCAAAGTTGGCAAAAGTCTGGTTTCAATATTTCTGTCTTTTCTAGAGGTTGCAAATGCTGGGCTTAAGAGTGTAGATTCTCTATTTTAACAGCTTAAGCTTTAGATGACGTGAGAATTTAAAAATAATAGTTAGGATGTTTTAGCAGTTAATTATTGGTTTGTCTAGAAAACTATGGTAAGGATTAATGAAAATGACGTTTTACTCCTACAATGAGACTCAATCCTCTACTCTTCTTGCAACAATCAAGGTTGAAAATGCCTTCTCTTTCTACCTTACTAATTGTTTGTTTCCTTTCAGGGATAAGCTATTTTGACATATTTAATCTAATTTTGAGAATCAACTTCAAATCTAGATATTCAAAGGAATGCATTGTTCCTGGAGTTATTTAGAGAACAAAGTCATTGAATGAGTTCCCTCTTAAAACAGCGCATTTAATGAATGTGTCGTCTTCCACCAATGCATTCATTGTGTGCATTGAATTCTATATTTTGAGAATGCATTCAGTCTATTTCTGAAACAGAAATTTTGGAGCTTGCTTTAGAATATTAGGTTAAATTTAGCAAAATATAGGTATTATGGTTGCTCTGACTAAAATGACTATATAAATTCAGGATTCTAGATGCTGTTTTGGGTGTGCTTGCATGCATCAAACCATAAGATACCAAAATGAAACAAAAAGGAATGCAGTTTTGCAAGAGATTTCAGATTTGGAGGTATGCCTGCCTAACAGCTACCCCAAATGGTTTTACTCATTACTTGTTACTCAAACTTCATCCATGAAAATCCCTGTACAAAAGTCCTGATAATCTTCTTTGTCACCTGCAGCTTCTGCAACGCAAGCTTTGTTCCTTGGGAACAAGGATTATGGAAAGAGGTAAGGACAAAATAATGAGCATAGGGTTTGGATAATTGCATTGATGCTATCATGGACAGCAGGACCAAATGCTGAATGACAGAAGGGAAGAGTTGCTTCATTCAATGGATCTAGATGGAGACCCAAACATACCAAAAAGCAGTGTTTCAAAAAATGCTGATTGAACGTGGAGGGGCATCTTAGCTCTTGATCTGTTTATTTTTAGCAGCGCTGTTGCCAATCTTAATTGCATGAGCCTACATAGCCGTGTATCTGAGCAGGAAAAGTCTCAATGTTTGTCCAAAACCGACATGCAAGGTGATCTTAATGTCCAGATTATAGTCAAAGGAAAATCTCGAATTGGATCCCAGTTTGGGTCCTCATCAGAAGGAGATAACCTTTTTTGTATCTTTACTGAGTTATTAGTTTGTTTTGGTAAACAAAGAGACAACACCACACTGGGCCTTGAGGGATAATAATGCCACTGCCAGTTCGTGCATCATTTTCTTGAAAACATGTTATATCACCGTGGAAAACTTTTGAATTATGCTTACTATTTCTACAAACCCTTCAATCCCTTTCCTTCTGAAATACTAATGGATGTCAAGTTCTGGAATCCTCGCATATTGTGATAATGATGTTTCTTTCTGTTTGGAGAATGTTTATTTTTTTAAAATGTGGAGATGAGACTAATATTTTACCAAAGCCCTAAAGATTCAAAAAGCTCTCTATAAGAGTATAAATATCTCATTTGTGGGCTACAGCGTAAATTGTTTCAAATGTTTGACCTGTGAAACAAATTGCCATACATCATTAGGTTTATATACCCATGTGTTCTTTCGACATTAATCCAGTGCTAAAAGGGCATCATTTGATGGTGAAAACACATCAACAGAAAATGAAAGGGAAAGGGAAAAAAAAAAGGATCAAACTTAGATTGGAAAGTGCATTGTCGGCAATCCTAGTCTATGAGCATCTATAAGATATCTGAAATAATTTGAGCAGCATGTGAAAACAGGTTCTAAAAGAACAATGTTGCAAATTTAATAAAATTTACAAACCCTTAGTATCTCCTTTTCAGCCTTTTACATCTAAATCAAAATAGTCTTAATGAAGATGAGGAGATTTTTACCTCGTAGTATAAAAAATTTAAAAAAAAACAAAGAGTGAGGAAAAAAAAATATCTTTCCCGTTTTAAATATGAAGTCTAGTTTACTTTTATTTCATGTTTTATTGTTATTCTATTCTTTGCAAATTGTATGTAGTAATTTTGTTTCCACTTATTTAGAGCATCTCCATCAGTGGACTCATTTTCTTAACTTTCTATGGAATCCATCATTTCTTTATTTTTTATAACTCTCATCTTCAATTATGTAGTAATAACAAGTACATAAATTCCATATAAAAATATATAACAATTACCCAATCATTCAATTTTCATAAAAAGATTATCACAAATAATAGTTAACTCCACAATTTTCCAAACTCAACTCTAAAGTTGAGTTACTTTCCCAAGCAATTCCTCAGTCCTTGTTGACAAATATTACACTGCTCTAATGGTTTACGACTCTCAATTGAGTTGCATTTCATTTTATGCAACTCCCGCCAAAGAGGCAAAGCCTCGCACCCCTCCTTTATCACTCTTATTTCTCTCCAATAAAGGAGTAAAGATTGATGCCAAACACTATTTTCTTCTTCATACTTCATTCTAAAACATAAGTGTTTAGAAGACTTTTTACATCAAATTAATAAAATATTTTATTTTTAAGTTATCCCTATTTATTATATCTTGAAAATAAGAAAGAGAAAAGAAAGCAAGTTTTAAAAAGAAATGAATATAAATATTTTATCTTGAAAATAATAAAGAAACTAAATGAGAGATGAAAAATAAATAAGGTTGATATTGAAAGTAAATGATGAAATATATATATAATTTTGTAAAATGTCTTATTTCAATGACTTACTCTTTTAAATAATTTTACACGTATTAATATACACTTCTCTTAATCTATTTTTATAAAATATTTTAAATAATTTCACACGAATCAATATACACTTAAAAGGGAGATTAGACAGTGGACAAAACAAAACAAAAAAAAAATGGTGTCTGGATTCAGGGGCAGTCTGGCAAAGCATCACATGCATCATCCAGAAATTAATAAAAATAAAAACCCCCCATCTTCTGGAAACAAAAGTGTCATTGCAAAATGAAAAATGCCAATTCTGATACTGACTCCTTTGGAATATCGAGATTACAAATCGATTCATGCTGGATTAAAATTATAATGGCAAAACATTATTGCTTCTGAAATCTGAGACAACTAATGTGTTATAAAGCCCACCACAACCTAAAGCCAACCGGTGGCAATAATGCCCCCATTATTACAATCTAAAACCGAACAATTTGATTGCTACCACTTTTACTTTTCTTTCAATAAACCTAAGTATTTATGAGGTTTTATATTCCTAACTCAATTTGGACATCATTTCATTTGGTCAATATTTATACTCCCTCTCAGTCCCCCACCCCCCACCAACGTATATATTAGACCTACTTTTTAGAAATATTTTATCATTTATTTTAAATATTATTTTTATTTATTTATTTTTCTCATTTTTTTAGACAAGGACTTTATTTTCTCTTAATATTTTTCTTATTTTTTATTATTTTCAAGACATAAA
Organism: Apocynum venetum; assembly: GCA_019593545.1. NCBI lineage: Eukaryota > Viridiplantae > Streptophyta > Magnoliopsida > Gentianales > Apocynaceae > Apocynum > Apocynum venetum. The sequence goes on from SRSM01000149.1 coordinate 4,564,300, forward strand.
CTTTTTCCTATTTTAATTGATTTCTTCTCTCTTTTTTATTTGCAAGAAACAATTTTTTGGTCTTTATTAAAAGTCACCAAAACAATTTATATTTGAAACAATTTGGTTATGTTTGACTATTCAAACTATAATTATAATAATATTGCATGAAAATTCACAATTAATTAATTTTTATCTCATTAATTTTTTACATTTCCTATTTTATTTTTTGCAGCATAAACAATATACACGTATTAATGTTTTAATTTAAAAATTTTAATATAAGGGTAAAACATAAATAGAAGTATTAAATACTGTATTAATTTACAAAATTGACAAGTAAATTGATACAATAAGTATAAAAAATTAAGATAATTAATAAGAAAATCAATAATTTACAAAATTGACAAGTAAATTTGTACAGTAAGTATAAAATTAACAAGTAAATTGATACGATAAATATAAAATTGACAAGACATGTGAATTAGTGATATGTAAATTTCTTAAATTAAGATAATGAATAATAAGAATATGAGTTAGTGAGATATAAATAATTAAAACTAAAAAAGATTATTAATAAAATTTTGAATAAAAAATATGTTTATTAAAAAAAAGTAAACATTTAATTTTGAATGTATTATAATAAAAATATAAAAATTCAATTTCAAATGAAGAGAGTATTTTATATTATAAAAATTTACAAATTTTTAATACCTGCCTAATTGACAAATAGGAGTATAGGACAAGTAAATTGGGGCCAATGGAAGGAGTAATTATAGGCATCCAAGCAAAACACTTTCTCAAGAGTAGAAGTGATATTCCTATAAATAAATAAATTAGTAGAAGTGATACACCTCAAAAAAAAAGAGGCAAAAAGTCAACATACTTTTGGCTATATTTTTGTTCACTTTCTGTGATTATTGTAGGAGTGCACTATATAATCTTGATTAGATGATATAGCATGATACGTCTTAGGATTGACAAGATAGGCTTTTGTTCAAATATAAAAATATATAATTTTTATGTTTTAAAATAATATTTTATTTAAACACAAAAAGATATAAAAGCCTCTCCTCCCCTACCTAAGGCGATAAGATTGAATGCTACTGCACCCGGTAAGTTCTAATTACCCGGGGTGTTTATTATTTAATTCAGGCAGAAAAATTGAATTGAATCAAATGGTTTTTTAAAATATGGTTAAAGGTCTCGAAAAATATTATATAATTAATGGGCTTTTGTTGAAGTTTTTTAAAGAGTGAATGAATATATAGAGTACCACCCCTCAAGGTAGCCAGTAGGACTTGAAAACAAACTCTAGGGATACAGACTAGTTGGTAAGTGACAAGGTGATTGGAGTGAAAATATACTGACGTTGCGGGTTTGAACTTGTGTGATGACAGTTCATTGCTTAAATATTGCACGGACTGTTGCTAGATTCGTATTTCGTTGATCATTTCACACTTACGGATAGGGGTGTTCAAAAATCGAACCGAATCGAAAAACCGAACCGAACCGAACCGAAATTTTAAAAATGGTTTGGTATTTTGGTTTTTCGGTTTATTCGGTTCGGTTAACTGAAATTTTTTAAAATTACGGTTCGGTTTTCGGTTTCAACTTTAGAAACTTCGGTTAAACCGAAAAATCGAAGTTTTTTTTTATAAAAAAAAATTGTAATTAATGTTTAACCAATTTTATTTACTTCAAAAATTATTTATATCTTTTTCTATTTGAAGTGTTTTTGTATCCACAAGATGATTATTAAGTATTGTAAAAGAAGTTCATTCATCATATTTTGGTATATTATGAATCATTTTCGATATTTTTTCTCATTGAAAATGTGTAAATAATATAATAATATGATTTAATTGATAAATTTTCTTTCACCTATTTTTTGAATGTGCTTGTGTATTTGACATCATCATTTCATTTAATCATATTTATTTAAACTCATTGAATTTTTTTTGTAAAAAAAAAAAACTCATTGAATTTTTTTTTTTTTTTAAAAAAAAGAGTGAAATTTTGGTTTAAAACCGAACCGAACCGAACACCGAAATTTAAAAACCGAACCGTAGTATAGTTAATATGGTTTGATTCGGTTTATCCAAGTAAAAAAACCGAAAAACGAAAAATCGAACCGAAATTGTAAAAATCGAACCGAAAAACCGAATGAACACCCCTACTTACGGAGCTATTATTTGTGCATATACCTCGATTTACGATTCCCTAAGTAAGGGGCTCATGGTACATGTGCGTGTTTCAGCTTCGGGACTTCCGCTTATCAAAGTAGTACTTGAAACCACTTTGAATACTCGCGAATTGAAACCGTGCAACTGTCCACCCTTTGAGCTACAGCTAACCCTGGCCGTGATATATTCTAAAACAACCGCGTGGTAATGACTCCCACATGGCCACATATTCCCTGGTGGCTTTTACTGGCTGAAATAGTACTCTCGGGCAGCGTACCCAAATGTGACTGAACTCTGACAAGTCACTATCCCTTTGAGGAGTCAGGCCTCAATTCTCTCAAGATCTTGGCATCGGAACACCAACAAGAACAACCATAGGTCGTCAGGCACAGACTCACTTTTGCACCACACAGCTTTTATCTTCACAACCTCCGAAACAAAAATCCCATAAATTCTGCAATAAACATCAACATGGGATGTGATACGTGTCCCAAACAATTAGGGCAGATGGTGAGTGACCACCAATTCTTTCATTTATTTTTATTTTTTATGATTCAAGTTGGGTTATGAAGAGTAGCTCGTTTTTTAAAAAATATTCTCAGATTAATTGCAAATTACGCAGCTGCAAGTTCGATAGATCTATATATTGATGCACATAAAATTCTTTTTCATTGTTACGAGCCATTTCTAATTTACATCCGACTACTATTTTTTTCACGCTCAATGATTTATTCACTCATTTTTGCCAATCTCTGAGAATAATAAGGACTTGACCAGATTTTGTCCATAAAATTCTTACTCGAATTCCTCAAAAGTGCATAGTAACCATGTTTTGGCATTACTCCCTCAGTCCATTATTGTAAATAGTAATTTGACCAAAGCTTAGATTGAAGATTTTTTTTTTCTCAAATATGTCTCTAGTTATTATTAAAATTCTTTTTATTATATTTTTCTCCCTTCAATTATTATTTTACATTTCTATAATAATTACTCTTCTCAAAAGGTATAATGGAGATACAGATAGAGCTCCTTTCATGACTTAGTTTAAAGCCTTTAATCTTAAAAAAATAGTATTTTTTCAATCCCAAGATAAACTTATTTTCTTTTTTAATCCTCTCAAATTATAGTTTAATTTTAATGATAATATTTATTTTTAATTATCTAAAACACTCATATTTAACACACTTTGTTATTATAAAACTTATTTTTAAACTATTTCAATAATACACATTAAGTTAAAATTTTCATTTCTCAAAGATAATTTCACATTTTTTTTATACACTTTAAACCAAATTTGTACAAATTTTCATCAAATTAAATTTAAATTTGATTAAATTTTAAATACAAAGTGAAATAGCAAAATATGAAGATCAATTAAATATTTTGCAATTTTAACAATATTAAATATGTTTTCATAATTTGTGTAAAAATTTATACTTGTCTATTTTAGTGAGATCGAGGGAGTACATGTTATCATATTATCCTTGTTATTAATGTGATTATTAGTAATATTATACAATTTAGTAATATATAAATCTCTAATATATGAATGTTCATAGTAAAATTTTAAAGGATAAATATATATATATATATATATATATTAAGAAAATGAACATTTAACTTTGAACCTAACAAAATAATAATATTAGCATTCAATTTCAAATTTGAATATAAAGAGTAAATGTTTTTTCTTTTTTGATTAAGTGTAGACCTAATCAAAGTTGAACCTGAATCGACGAATCAGATCGAAATCAAACCGTAATAAACGTTTAAAAAATTGTTGATTAAGTTTATAGTTAATTAAGGTTCATGAACATGTGATTTTTTATTTCAATTTATGTTTTTCATTTTAATAAATTGTGAACTTGAGATTCGTAACGTGAAATTGCAAGTTAACGTACATTTAACCGCTAGTTCAAACCTTAAAATAATATATTATATATAACTTTATTTTAAAATTTATGTTTATTTTTTCATGCATTTATCTTGTCACAATCACCATTTTACCATAATTATATATATATAAAATTAATTTTTATTTTTTCAAATTTCAAACATTATAAATGTTTTACAATTTACAAAACTCTTGTAAGTTTTAAATAACCATTGATGTTATTTTTCATTATTTTTATGAAATTAACAAATGAAAATCGATAAGGAAAAAATTGAGAGCTACACTATAGTCTTATAGATTTTCAAAAAAAAAAATCTATTTTCTTTGTGTTATGATTATTTAGATGCTTAATTTTTTATTGATGATGGAGTTCAAACTAAAATATGTCAATAAGAATATAAGATTTATACTAACACTGAATTTGGAAGTTCATAAATAATCGTTTGAGATAAAAGATAGTTTACAAGTAAAATATTTACGATGATTTTACTTTCTCTATATTCTTGGATGATAATTATGCAATTTAATTTTTGAAAACAAAAATTAAATTTAAACGCATTTTAATAACAAACTTTTTTTATTAGAAGAAATTACCTTAAAATTTTTTTTATTTTTTTAAAATCAAAATCAAATTCGTAATTGAAATTGTAACATTGTCATAATTAGTCATAAGTGAACTTTAACTTTATAAAAACTCTGAACAGTTCACTTTAATATTTCAATTTATGTTTGTTATTTTAATGAAACATTGCCAAGTCTGGTTAAATGAAGAGCAAATGCTAGTGTACTTAGTAAAGGAAATAAAAATCTCTCTATTGACAAGTTAAAAAAATAAAAATGGAACAAGTATTAATTTTTGCTCACGAGTAACAATTAGTGGGCAAAAGTAAAATAGTGAAGTGGTATAACATATTCACCAATACACTATGGTATCGTAACTTCAAGTCTGGTCCTTACACATATGTAATAACAAATTTTTTTTTAAAAAAAGGGTCACAAGTGGGCTTTGGAGAATTCCTGGGAGCATGTGGAATCATCATCATGTGCATATCTCCGCTAATTGCTCTCAACCAAGAGACAACCAAGATTGCATTGGACTTGAGGAATCGAGACCTTTTCTAGAATTGTCTCCAAATGATTCAACTACTTTTAGACTTTTGGTTGAAACCTTCATGGTGTATATTTACTGTTTCCACAACTCTCCAACCCCACGTGTTGGTTTAATAGAAAAACCACTCCAAATAATCCACACCTTTTTTTTCATTTCAAATTAGTTATTCAACAAATATTAGATCATTTGAATAAATTTTTATTTTAAAATATAATATATTTTATTATTTTTTAAAGTTATTTTATGTTTTATTTTCAATATTACTCTTACTTTTAAATAAAAAAAGAGAAATATAAACTATTTAATTTCAAACTCTAAGAAATAATATAACATAAATATTTTAGAGATCTTAACAGTGCAAAGTATATAATCAATACATAAACTTTCTTCAAACTTCGAAGTTTTGAATTTAAACTTTTTTCGTTTAGATATTTCACTAAAACATTTTTTTTAATCAGATATTGCATTTTGTCACTAAGTATAATTAACTATTCAGATTTCATTATCCTTGTGACTATCAATTAATTTTTTAAGAGGCAATTTCATCATTTTTTTCAAATTTAGAATTATTTACCAAATATTTCTTCAATATAATATAGGGTAAAATCTTTTATAAAATTCTTCAATAAACTTCTTTCCATCCAAATATTACACTTTAGTCAATATCTTTCATTAAATCCATATATTAGTTACGCGCATGCTTTGTGAGTGACATTTGAAAATGACATTTTCATTAATTCAATGCAAAAGGAAAAAGATTCATTTCCAAATCAAAGTAATGAATCATAATTTTTATGAAATACTCATACAATTTTATATTTTTAGACAGATTAAATGCTATTAATATTTTTAAAGTAAATACTATCATTTATTTAAATTTATGAGCTAAATTTCTTAATTTTAAAAATATGAATCCCATTAACAAAAACTCTCTAAACCGTTTTGACAATGTTACATATTTGTATAAGTTATGGATAATATATCCCCGTGTGCAATGCTGGTAAACAATATAAAACATTAAAAGGGTTTTAATTTATAGTATGAAGAAACTAACTAAAAAATTATATGCACAACGAAATGTTTAGACGAATATTGTCGGCGTTTGAGTCTTCCTTGCATTTTTTAGCCCAATTGATCCTTATTCTTTTTTCAATTACTCATTTTGGTCCTTCCAACCAAAATTAGGTATATTCTTGGCAGGAACCCGAATTCAGCAGATGATCCACATATTTTTGAGGGACAAAATTGGAAATACGCTTTACATTACCCCAAATAATTATTCTCTCTTATCATTTTTCTCAAATTTCACTTATTTTAAAAGGGCTTCGACCAAATTTTTCATAATTTTGGTCGGAAGTATAAAAATGATTAATTCAAAGAACATGATTCAATCAAGCTAAAAAAAGGGCATGCTAGACCAAAAAGGTTAAAAAAATCAAATGATAATGTACTAAAATACCTAATAATGTTAAAAAATGTTCATTTTAATTTTAACATTTATTAATACTATTTTAAGGATTGCTATTTGCTAATAGCCTAGTAGTAGTGCTATGATCACGAGGAAAGAGTTAAAAAAACAGAAAAAGAAAAAGAAATATAGTAATACATTTATTTATTTATCAAACCCGCATCTAAAGTGTCTTGGTCCGATTGGGACGCATCATTTTAACCGGGAATAAAAATTATTTCAATAACTGAACCAGTTTTAAAATATGCAAAGAACCTCTGGGCTCTGTTTCTCTATAAATGAGATGATCAGCAACTGGCTTTTTTAAACTAACACCGTCTCTTGTCTACTTCTCTCTCTTGCACAAACTAGGCTGCTATGAGTATGCTACATTGTAGCATTAAAATGGAGGTTAGGCAACTCCTTCTATGTTTAATCTTGATAAATTTTGCCATATTGGCCATTGGTGCTGCTCCAAAGAAGCCAGTGGATGTGCCATTTGACAGGAACTATGCGCCCTCTTGGTCTGCTAACCATATCAAGTACCTCAATGGTGGCTACACTGCTGAGCTTCTACTGGATAAATACTCAGGTTAGTCTTGCAATATCCTATAAATCAATTCTTGTTCAAATCTTGAAATTTTCTTGGCATTTACTTTTGAAATCTAGCATTTTCCTCCAAGATCAACATATTCAAAAGATGTGGGTTATGCTTATGAACATGAAGTTTTAGCCCTTTTTCCCCCTATTTGTTACATGAAGGAACTGGATTTCAATCAAAAGGGTCATATCTATTTGGGCATTTCAGCATGAGGATGAAGTTGGTTGGAGGAGATTCAGCTGGTGTTGTGACTGCATTCTATGTACATTGTTTCTAGACCTTTCTATTCATTTTTATGTTTGTTGGAGTTATCATTTAAATGCATAAAGATAGCTTTTTTCTTTCTGGCTGATAATTTTTTTGAAACATTTCTCTCTTTCAGCTCTCATCAGAGTCTAATGAACATGATGAGATAGATTTTGAATTCTTGGGGAACAGAACAGGCCAACCCTACATATTGCAGACCAATGTGTTCACAGGTGGCAAAGGAAACAGAGAACAGAGGATCTACCTTTGGTTTGACCCTACTAAGGCTTTCCATTCTTACTCTGTCCTCTGGAACATGTACCAGATTGTGTAAGCCATCTTACCCTTTTCTTTTTCTTCCATTGGACATTTCTTGACTTACTTTTTCACAATTTCTTCTTCTACTTTGAACCTTTACAACAATTTCTTTGTTTCTTGGCTTTTTTTTTTCTGAACCTTTAAAAGCTTGCCCCAATTGGATCTACTGAGATTTGGTTGTGGGTTTCAAGATTTATTTCAATATACAATTATTTTTCCCGAATGATGAAATTTCATGATTATTCCGTTGAAAATTTGCAGGTTCTTTGTGGATGACATACCCATAAGAGTATTTAAAAACAGCAAAGATTTGGGAATAAAATTCCCATTCTATCAGCCCATGAAGATATTCAATAGCTTATGGAATGCAGATGATTGGGCTACAAGAGGTGGGTTGGAGAAAACAGATTGGTCCAAAGCCCCTTTTATTGCATCGTACACTTCTTTCCACATTGACGGTTGTGATGCATCCACTCCTCAAAAGATGAAGATTTGCAGCACCAGTGGGCTTAGGTGGTGGGATCAAAAGTCTTTTCAAGATCTTGATGGTCCTCAGTACAGGAGATTACAATGGGTACGAAAGAAATTCACCATCTATAATTACTGTAATGACCGATCTAGGTTTCCACAGGTTCCTCTGGAGTGCTCTAGGGATCGGGATATTTGATGGAAGGGTGAAAAATTAAGTACCAAGAAAACGAAGAGATTTAGATGGGATGTTACCTGCATTTATTATGGTTAAGGGATTATTTACTTATTTATTCATGGATAAAATAGTAAAAAGGAGATTCAAATGCTATCCCACGGGATGGATAATCTTGTATTCTATACTATTACATATTTATGTTTGCTTGTTGATGTTATTGGTATCTGAGTTGTATTAACTAGGAGTTAATAATCTTCATTGCCGAAATATAAATTTTATACAGTTGCAAATTTATTTATTTAGTAGCTTTGTTAATATTTTTTTTATCTAGAATTAAATGTTAGACGCGTACTTCATATAATTTTTGTTATATTAGTAATCGTGGGGTTATATAAATGAGTAAACCAGAGGCTATGTCTACCTTCAAAAAGTGGATATTTGGATGTTTTAAAATAAAATCATATTATAGCAGAGAAAATGTTTTTATTAAGCAAGAAAGTAAAATGTGGTGAGAAATTTTTCGTCAAAGCATTACTATGTGTTTGTTAGTCGATAAATCTTTCGATTTATAATATTAAAGAATTTCTCAACTTATATATATATATATATGGAAAAGTTATCGGTCTCTTCCTTGTCAAAAAGAGGATGGCAATCAATAATCAAATACCAACTAAAAACGTTCTTATTGGTTGTGTGTTGTGTTTAGGAGAGTGGAGAATCTATCCATAAGTCCGAGTTGGAGGAAATGCTTTCATCCAAGTTTTGTTGAAGCATTGAATGAACTTATAAGTCATTGACATTAAAATTTTCATAAGATACTGGTGGAATATTTTATACTCATCCGTTTCACTAACACAGATATTATTTCTATATTCTTTTGTTTTAGAATATAATTTAATTTTTTCATTTAGAGTATAGTTAATTTTTTAATGGACAAAATTGCTTTTATTTAATACAATGACTAAATTATTTATATTTAAGAATAGTTTTTAAACTTTAAATATAATTATATCACAATTAATTTTTTTAGTGCCATATAATCAAATATTTTATATATAATTTTTTCCATGTGTTTATGTAGGTTACTAATTTTTTTTAATAACTGTAATTAATATTTTAATAAAAAAGTAATTGCTTGATCAATTTTATATAAGAATAAAATAAGAAAAATGTAAACTGAGTTTTACAGTTTTAATAACATTAAACATGTCCTTTTAATATGAATAAAAAAATATGAACTGCTAACATTTGCAATGTTCATGCTTGTGGGGGTAAGAAATGTGTGTTACCTTTGAACTTTTAACATATGAGAAAATTAATTACATCAAATTTTAAAGGGAAAAGATTAAAATTATGTATTAACGTGTTGGGAAAGTAAAATGTTCTAAACCTATTGGTAAATCTATAGTAAAAATGTAAATCAATGTTATGTTTCCATAGGAAAAAAAAAGATGTAATGCTGTGGATCAATTGAAAAGAAGACCCACCCCCCAAAAAAAAAAAAAAGTGATTAGAACCCTCTTAATTTATTAGTGATAAATATTTGAAGACGAAACATTATAAACAAATTGGCCTGTGAATTGTGATGCATATTCTTGAATGGGGAAATATTTCCTCATCTCTATTTTAATATATGCGTTTAATTTTGCACTTATTTAAAGAATAAAATGCGTTTGAGTTTGCATCAAAATTTAACAAAGCATTTAGCTTTATGTAACTCGTCAATTACCAACTGCCCCCCAAAAGTACTCATTTTAACTTATATAGTATCTTTATATTCATACCATTAAATATCGTTTTAGAAGTTTAATTTTATTTCCCAGTCATTTAACATAATTTTTACATTATTTATCTATTTTATTTTTATTATCTTGTGTAATAAATATTTTTACTTTTTATATATCTTGAAATTAGGAGAAGAGAGAATGGTTTAGATATTAATTAAAAGCACATTAGTCATTTTTAATAGCTTCTTAATTTGTGTAAAAAATCATATAATGTCACTTTATATAAAAAAAAATAAAAATAATATTTATTAATTCAAATACTTTATTTAAAATTGGAAGATTTTTTTTATAAAAATAATATAACTTATAATGTACGATAAATGATTGGGCAAATTCTTGCTTAAATCCATGTCAAATTGTAAAGAGACAGACGACTTTTAATGTAGCCCGGTTAGCCCTGACTTAGAATTAGTGCGATTAAACTGGTACTTACCTAGTCTAGGTGCGATGAGCCGTAAAACGGGTCAGGCCTGCTTCCGTTTTTGTGGGATGACATTATTGGCGGGCAGATACCTCTACCTTCAATCCCTCCGCGCCTCAAAGTATTTTTCTAGTCCGTATCCCGTTTTCGATTGAACTTTAATGAGTATGCCCGCTACTATTTCTATGGTTATCCTACCATTTCGTCACGGACTCCATAAAAATGTTAAAAAAAAAGAACATATATAAAACTTAAATAGCAAGTGCTCCATTATATATAATACAAAATAACATATTTCATAAAATACATTCACATTATATAGTTAATTTTCTTCTCCTGTATAAATTAGCATACATGGTTGATTAAGTAATATTTCCAAAACTATACTTCCATAATTTAAGAATTGAATCATTCATATTGTAAATAATTTTTTTTTTAAAACAAACTAAATATGTACAAGAGAAAAATGGAGAAATAAAGTAGAAGAAGAATTGATAAATTTCGAAATGGAAAGAATGAAAATAAATGGTTCATGTTAAGAAAAAAAATGGAATTTTTCTAAATATGATTTTATAGATTGATGACAATTTATTTTGAAGATAAAATATATATTATTTCTTTGAATGAGCTATCTTTGAAAATAAGTATTTATTGGCTAAAAAGTAAGAAGTCTATGTGATAAAGAAGAATGGTAAGAGATATTGCAATATATCATTAATTGACTCCTACAAATAGATTTGATCACGGTTCATGAACCATCGGTTTACGATTTATCAAAATGAAAAATCTAAATTGAAAATTTTAAGTAACGGTTTAGAACGATTCATGAACCGCCAGTTCACGGGTCCGACAATGTTTGATTTTGGCTGGTTCTGACAATATTACGGTTTTGATTACGATTTTAATACGGTTTCGATTTTTATTTTTTTTTAAAAATAAAAATTTCAAAATAATTTATTTTAGTTAAATAAATGAAAGTTTGTAATTAAAATGGACTTGAACTTTCCAAAAATTAAGCTGCCTATTTATCATCCGATAGTATAGAGAAATTAAAACCCTCGTAGTTCTTTTACCTCAATGGATTATTCATGGACTTCTGTCTTTAGTACTAGTAGAAGTACCATTAGTGTCAACATTAAACAAATTTATGAAGTCAGGACAAAGATTTTCTTGATGTCTTTCAGCTTTAACCCAATCATCAAGACAAGATTGTCCTTATAAAGAATTATATTTCCCCACCACTAAGCGCTTGTTCTACTGCAATTGTTGATATTGAAATTGCAAGTATATCCCTAGCAATCAAAGATAAGTGATACGAATCCTGCCCTAACTTGTAGAACGAAACTCAAATCAATAAAGTCGTCCAAAAATCGTTTTTAGGTGGTTGTTATGGTGGAATTGTGACCCATTGCTTATATGACAAGCAAGAACCTTGGTATAAGAAAGACACCATAATCAACCCACAAAACATTGATTGATAAGTTTAGAACGAACATCACAAGTACAAGACTTAATAAGTTCAAGAAAAAAAGAGAAATAATCTATATATCTTTATTGATAATTGATATTCTCTTCATTACAAAGTATTATATGAATGATATTTATAATAATAAAATCCTAAATAATTAAGAAAGTAAATTAAAGAAAATCTAGGACTTCTAAATCACTAAGGAAATTATATTACAAACTGTATTTTGGAAGTTACTAAAATTTATTCTATAAAATATTCGAAATCTTATTTAAGATAGAAAATCTTCAAAGAATCCTCCAATTTTCGTGCATCTTCTATAAAGAATCAAAATAGACTTTGACTTGGATTACAAGAATCAAACACAACAAGATAGTTGATTGTTTGACCTCTAACTTGATTTGGATTCATCTTGGGCTTTTCTAAGCACGCAAATTCTTCAATAATAAGCAATTAAAACATCTTTGAACATTTTCTCATCAATAAGACTGTAATTTTTTTCTTTTTTCACTCCACCAATGGATGATGTTAAGGTTTTCAACATCATCACTTGCATATTCAAACACAAAACAAGTTAGATAATCTTTGAGTTCCATTTTGGAACTCGATCCGGGTGATGAAGACGAGAGTCTTGATTTTTCATTTCGTTCTTGCATTAATATATATGCATGATCTTTCTGTTTATCAGTAACAACATAAAATGACTCATCAATTTGAATTTGTAACTATAAGTATAACTATATTCCAAATACAAATCATATATATTTCTCTTAACATTATTAATTATTCTTGAAACATTAGGTTTTATCATAATTTCATCACATATAGAATCTTAATATATATATTTAAATATTCCGGTAAACCTTCTATTTTAATTTGAGAATAAAAAACAGTTGCAGTTAGATTTATTTCAGGTATTTCTTTCAAAATAATATTTAGCATATTTTATTTTCATTGCATTAACACAATCATTAAAAATATATGTATAAGTCCACTCTTTTAAAGTTATATCAATATTAAGACATTCATGAACAATTAAATAACAATTTGGATAATAAACACCAGACAAAGTATAATTAGCATCATTAAAAACTTTTAAAAATTTCAAAACCTTTTCACAAATATCCCAAGTAGTTGGAAAAACACACATTTTGCACATTATAGTTGAAAAAATCACATAAAAGTTCTTTATATTGAAAAGATTCATTTAATAAATCATAAGTTGAATTCCAACGAATTTGAACATCACCAAGAAATTTTTTTTGTCTTATTTTATTTGCTCTATAAAATCTAAACTATTTATTCATTACTTGTGGGTGTGACTAAAAATAAGACAAATATGTTTTGATAGGTTGAATATAAGTTTCAAGATTTCTTAAATCATCTTGTGCACATAAATTCAAAACATGACATGCACACCTAACATGAAAATATTTACCACCAAATTGTGGTTCACAATATTTTTTAAAATTAGGAATCAAAGTAGTTGTTAGAACTAGCATTATCAAAGCTAACAAAATACTCTTTTTACAAGATTATATTCTTTTAAAATTTGTAAAATTAATTTTGAAATATTAATATATGTATGAGAATCATAAAAAACATGATATGCAAGTATTCTCTTTTGTATTATCCAATTACTATCTATCCAATGACAAGTAACAACCATGTAATTATGTGTTTGCCAATGATCACTTCAAATATCACCACAAATAGAAACTTTATTATCTAAATTTGAAAATACTTCAAATAATTTTTTTAAAACATTTTTTATATAATTTTTGCACAATACGTGTCAATGTGGTACGTTGAATACACTAAGCAGCATAATTTAATGCAGTTTGACAATAATCCACAAAATTTAATTTTTCTCAAAACTAAAACTTAAGTATTCAACAACAATCAATTTAGCTAATTCATCTCTATTTTTTCCTAGCACTATATTTAAATAAAGAATTAGGATCAATAGTAATAGTGTACACAATTATTTGTGTTTGTGAAGATTTCATATCAATTTTGTCTTTGTGGTTTCGTTGCAAATGTCCACGAAAGGTCCTATATCCTCATCCTGATTTCCATTTGTATGTAGACTTACAATATATTGCTCTCATCCGGTACTAAGTTCTTGTTTTTTGAAGTGATCTTTCAAAATATCAGATTTGAACTATTTAATTTTCTTTATACCTGGAACATTACTTTTTTGGGTGTGTGATACTAATTTTGGTTGCCCAATATTTTTTTTTCCATTATCTTCATCAACTTCAAATACGTCGTTACCGATGCTAGTATTAACGCCGATGCCAGTGATATAAATGAAAAAACCAATTGTTTATGGATAATCAAAATGAGTTGGTGGTTGAAAATCTTGGGGTGGTAAATTGATTTGTAAAAATATTGATAAGGTGAATGTAATGGAAATTCCACTGAAGTCTTCTCATTGTTCCTTAACTTACTTGAATCTGACATTTTTTTTCGTATTTGAAGGGAAAATATAAAATGACAAATTAAAAATTCAATAGGAAGTTAGAGAGAACTTGAGAAATATAACTTAGAATATTGCTAATGTAGAAAGAAAATAGGACTAATATTTGATAAATGTGTAAATAAAATTGATTTGAAAGACAAAATTTATAAGGGATTTTTTAAACCGTTGGAGTTTCAACAATTTTATTTTCATTTTTTTATTTCTTTGAAAAAAATAATTTAAAAGGACAAAAAAAAAAATACAACGTGCCAGTTTGTGCACAACTTACTTAAGAAAATAAATTTAAGAAGCACATGAGTAATGAGTTGTCCATTGTAAAAAATAGTGTGCACAAGTTACAAGACAAAAATTGTCCATATCAGTAGGGAACATAAATGACTAAAATAAATTAAAAATGACATTTATCACATAAAAAAATTTATATTATACTATGGAGTAGATACTGTTTCTTTGACATTAATAAAAGAAATTAAAAAGAAATTAAAAGTTGACATTAACCATAGGTTTGATAGGGGAAAATTAGAAAATGACTAAATAAATAAATAAATAATGTGCACAAATCACAAGACTCTATTTATATATATATATATTTTTGTCCTTTTTTAATTTTGAGGGGAAAAAAATAAAAGAAAGTCATGAGTCATGTGATTAATTTGAGGGAAAAAATGGCTGAGATTTATTTGAAATTTGAAAAGATTAAAAATTTATTTTTTGTTTTACATAATTATGTTAAACTGGAGAGTTAATGATAAGATTAATGCATAAAAAAATAAATATAACTTATCAAATAAAATTATATATATATTTTTAAAATATAAATATATAAAAAATTAAATATAACTTAATGTATAATTTTTTTAAAAGGTTTGAACTTAGGTTTCGGTTCACGATTCATCAAAATGAAAAATCTAAATCGAAATCGAAAATCGCCGGTTCATGAACCTTTATGAACCGTAAATCCAATCAATAGTTTTTGAATCGTTGATCACGGTCCGGTTCCGGTTCGATTTGCAGATTCACGTTCAACCTCAGCTAGGTCTATTTACAAAAATATAAATTCTATGAAGTGACCTCCAGTTCTATAAAGAGAAGATTACGTGCACAACTTCAATTATCCCAGTATATTTGAGAAAATTAGAGTGAAGACAATTCTCATGAAATCTGGAATAGAGATTGTAAATCAATAATCACTCACCAAATGCTGAGAAATTGCTAAGCAATAAGCTCGAGTTTAATCAATATTAATGTGAACTTATTTGTGATACTTGAACAAGTTGACACTTATTCATTGTACTGAATAAGTCCTTTTGTTGTTGAAGGACATTTTCGAGTTAACTGTTTAATCAAATTGTAGGATTAAATAGTTTGTTGAATAATTTGAAATTGAGATTGTGCTATCGACAAATACTATAATGATGAATTATAGTGATCAAGTGATTAGTTTGTAAAAAGTAATCATAGGGAAAAGCTGTACTTAATCTTTTTGTACTTTGGAGAGCAACAAGCAAGAGAACTATCAAACTATGTAACAACATTCTTGTGTTGATTACATTTTTATTGGTCTGTTTAGTTCTAGTCAAAGTTATAACTTACAATGAGTTATAACTTACATATTTATTTTCAACATTTTTTGTCAGTTCAAAACTATTTAAAAGTAGAAGAAGACAAAAAAAAAAAATGATGTAACAAGACAAAAGAGGAAAAGTTGTGATGTGATAAAATATTCAAATGGATTTAAAAATAATGTAACAAGACATATCAAATGTGTATATATATATATATATATATATATTGTCCGTCATTTTATAATTATTCATCTTCATTTTTTTTTTAGAATGTGAGAAACTAAGTGTAAGGAGTTTGATGTATGCACAAAATATTATATTTTTACATTATCTCTACTTAGCTTTATGTTATGAAATATGAATGAGTAATTTTTGTTTATGTTACGAAATATGAATGCTAATTTTTCTGTATTATTTCATGATCTTAAATACATATGATCGAAACAAGTGGAATCCATAATTTAAAAGAGTAAAAATAGAAGTAAAGAGTGGCACAAAAAGATGCACGATATGGTGCACAACTATATATATATAATCTCTAAATATTGTAGAATTCTAAAATTGAGCTCAAGCTTGTATGGACTAAACAAAAATGACTCATTTAAGGTTCAAGTTCAACTCGAACTAAGATTTGAAAATCATATAAATTAGATCTGACTCTTCTACAAGTCAATGTAGAATTATTCAATCTTTTTTCAATATAATTAACTATTTTAGCAAATTCTTTTATCATAAAAAGATATAGTTACTTACATAATCCGAAAGATCCTCATTTGTTTTCGTGGGTACGTATAAAAGGAAAAAAAATATTATTTTCGTCTCAAAATATAAGATCTTTTGAGTAAATTTTTTGTTCCAAAGTATAAGATATTTGGCTACTTTTGATGGTTATTTTGTGTGATGTTTTTCATATTACTTATACTTTTAAATGGAGAGAAAAAAATTGTTTAATTCTAAATTTATAAGAAAAAGTATGATATAATAAATAAGAGGATTTTAAGATCTCCTTAATATGTGTTAAATGTACAAAAGTTTAGGCAGGAAAGAAGTAATAAAAGAGAAGAAGAAGAAGAAGAAGAAAATGAGGTAAGAAGAATATTTCAATTAGTTTCTCCGCGTAGAGAATGCTGAGGACAAGAGGAAGTTTCTTTGGAGTACATGTTTTCCACATTTATAACTAACTAAATCATCATTTGAAGTCTTCCATTAATTGCCTTCAATTTTGACTGGTTTTTTCAAAACTCCCTTCTCTTTTTAGTGAAATCAGGATGCTCTTTGCCTGTTTTCCTCTAAATCCAGGTTCTCATTCTTATCACCCCATACTACCCAATTCACCCTACACGATTACACCAACCACCACAATTTTTATTTATTTATTTTTTTTTAAACAGACTACCATAAATTTTCTTGTGTAGTTTTAATGTTTTCATTTTTATGAGTTTATAGATCTTTTTTATCATTTGGTTTCCTAAGCTTCATATATGCATGCATTCATATCCTTCTAACTCTACATTCACTTTTTTTTTTAATAAAAAAAAGAATAAAATGGAAATTTCATTAAGAACATAAATCAGCCTGAACTGCTAAGATTACATAATTAAAACCTTAGGTGGGGATTATACAACAAAAACACACCATCCTATTAGTTAATCTTTTGGTGAAAGTTGGAAAAATGGTCGAACTAATACTTTAAAAGTAATTTAAAATTAATGTGACTAAGACAAGTTTGGTAGAAGCATATGTTACCGAATCATAAATAATGAATCGTCTGTCTTTAAAATTAGGAATCAAGCATTTGATTTTAGTTATATGGATCCTCTTTCAGTTCATGATTCAGAAGTTAAATGATTTAATTAATTTTGTTTTATTATAAAACAATGAAATACAATACTCTCTCTCTCTCTCTCTCTCAAAAATTGGATCTCCTCGTGCTCTTATATACAAAAGTTAAAAGGAGTGTTTTTAACTACTTATTAGATTCGAAATTGAGTGTTAGATTTTTCAAAATAAATATATTTTTATATAAAATTTTACTAGCAATTTTCTTAATTTAAATAATTAATATCTTTAACTCATTTGTTCTTCCTGCAAACCAATTTAATAATAAAAAAAGATAATGTGATATCTTTTTTAATGTAAAAAATTCTTATTAATGTTTAAAGTAAATATTCAATTTTAGATAGAGAAAGTAATTTATTACATTACTTTTATTATTAAAATAAATAACAATGAGACCTTAAATTAAGTAAAATTTTAAATAAACAATATATTTATTTTAGATAAATTGAATATTTTAATATAAAATTAAACATTCAAATTTAAAAGGAAGAAAATATGATATTTGGATCCTTATTTTTACAAGTGAAGCTCTACGTATCATCGTCGTCATAATGCTGTCATTCCATTTTTAATTATTTTTTTATTAGAATTTCCGAGTTTTTCAGTAATGCTCCATCAACTTTTCTTCCACTTGAATTTTTAATTAAAAAAATCAGTCAAATTAGTTTCATTACTGCCCTTTAATCCTAGGATCATTTCCAGGCAATTTTTCAGCTTTTTGACTTTGGCTCTGTTGCTTCCTACATTCAAGGCAGTTTAAAAGAAAAGTCTCCTTTGCATAAAAATAAATAATTATTCCCTCAATTTCAAATTCAAAATCTATATTTGACTCAATATAAAAATTAATGATAACTTTTAATTTTAATAAAGTTAACAAATTATGTTTGTTATCCATGTGATTAGTAGTCTAATTGCATTAGTTAATAGAATATAAATTTTTTAAATTAAGAAAATTATTAATGAATTATTATATGATTAAATATGTTTTTTTAAAATAAAAAATAAATATATTTATTTTAAAAAATTAAACATTCTAAAATAAAATTTTTCATTATTTATTTTTATAAACAAAAAATGAACTAGTTACCTACAAATCATTCTATAAACAAAAAAACTTCAATTATTAGACTGCAAAATTTTCAAATCAACTGCAGCTTAGCAATAATACCGTGCAATAATGTCAAAAATAACTCAGTCTAAGAATAAAAAACCTAAAAACAGATGATTACATGTAGCTGCTGCACTGTGACATCTTATACAGCACGATAATATCATTACTTAATCCGAAGAATTATAGCTATTACAATGAGGTAAAATTTACTTAATGCGCACACTTTCTGAGTAGAGATTATAATTTTTGTGAAAACATACCAAGAACATGACAAAACATTATTTGAGATGTATTCTAAAGGGGAACTTACTTAGTTGATGAGACTGAGAGTATTCTAATATTGTCAACTGGGGTTGAACCTCTTGAAGGATATGATTGCCTTGTATAATTTATCTGCTTTACATGAATAATATGTTATTGCAACTCTTAGAGAGTAATTATCTAGATAAAAGTAGGGTAGTTAAATGATAAAATAGATTCACTTAATAGTGGTTCGAGCTCAACCTCTGTTTTCTAAAACAAATAGTAATTTAAAAAAATAAGTAAAAAGAAAAAATGATTTAGGGATATATTTATACTCGTGACACTAACTCAAAAGTCATAACACTTGGCCGGTATTGAAAATTGTCTTACGGTTAGATCAGTTATCCTTTTCCTTCTTTCAATGTCTCAAAATTGTTTATTTGGCGTGCTGGGATGGTTGAATGTTAAAGAATGGAAGAAAGGGAGCCCCCTTAACTGGCCACGACAACGTGAAAAAAGATTCAAAAACAATGAAACCCGCCCACTGATTTTCCTTGTTTTGACATTTTCTGGTTCTGTTTTCAGCCACCTTTGCTAACTATATATGATTTCATTCTTCTTCTGCAATTCTCAGTTCGCAATTTTCAACCTTTTCCTCAAGATTCTTTGGAAGTTTGTATTCGGGTTAGGTCTCAACTATGACCTTTCAGTTCTCTTTGAAATTATGTTCATTTATTTTTGCCAAAATGCGCCAATGGGTTTCTCATTTTAGCTTCCAATCATTATGGAAGTGGTTCTATTGATGTGCAGAAGAGAAGTAAGGCTGCTAGTAAATGTGCTCCAATGGGCTCATTTTTGCAGCCAAAATGGCATGTAGAACGGGAATGAATAGGGAAACATTTTCATTTTGTTAAGGCCATGCATGATTAACTTTGCAATGCATCAATTGAATTTTGCAAATTTTATAGGTAACTGAAAAGAAAAATAACTAACCCTCATTTTTCTTGAAATATTTGGTTCAGGTTAGGGCAAACTATAACTTTTCATTGGCCATAGGAGGAAGCTAGGTGATTGAATCTACCTATCAAATGGAGATGGACAAGGCAAGCGATCAGGGATCTGATACAGAAAGTATCAGAGGCAACAGAGTTGGATTTAGTGGTCCATTGGTCAGTAACAAAAAGAGTAGCAAGAAAAGTGCAAGATTCAAGGATGAAGAGTCTTATGTAGAGATAACATTAGATGTCCGTGATGACTCTGTTTTGGTTCAAAATATTAAAGGGGCTGATCAGGAGGCAGCATTGCTTGCTAGTCAATTAGAGAAGAAGCCTAGATCACTTGGATCTCAACTCTCATTTCATTTAAGGCAAGTCTCACAGGAGCTAAGGCAAATTACTTCCAGGAGGATGAACAAAGTAGACAGGACACGATCAGGTGCTGCTCATGCCCTTCGAGGCTTGCAATTCATTAACAAAAATGTAGGAAACGATGGATGGTCTGAGGTTGACAATAGATTTGATGAATTGGCAATTAATGGGATGCTTCCAAGATCGTGCTTTGGCCAGTGCATAGGTTTGTATTTCCAAATTCTGTTGTGAAATTGCTGTGGATTTCTTATACATGAAATAATGCTGACCGACATGAATATCTTTTTGATTAGGAATGAATGAATCAACAGAGTTTGCAGATGAATTATATGATGCTCTTGCTCGAAAGAGATTTATCGAATCAACTTCAATAACGAAGGCTGAATTACGCGAGTTTTGGGAACAGATTACAGATGAAAGTTTTGATGCTAGGTTGCAAACCTTCTTTGACATGTAAGTTTTCCATTTCCTTCACATGCATACTCTTCTATTGATAATACTAACCATGTTGAACTTTCTGTTATTTGGAAGATCTTAAGTCCTGTTAGTTGAGCATTTTATTTCTATCATTTGAAAGAGGGAGAATATTTATTTCATCATCCCATTTAAGAGTTCTATATGTTAATTGTCTGAATTGAATTAATTAAGTTGGTCACTGAAACCAACCCAGACTTTTGAAACAAAATATTGCAAGCATTCATTTAGTATTTAATTGAGTAACATTTGCATTCTTCATATTCAGTAACTAACAACATATGGCATTATAAAATTTAGGTTGGACAAGGATGCAGATGGGAGAATCACGGAAGAAGAGGTGAAAGAGGTGAGCTTCTGATGTCCCTGAAGAAAATCCCAGAAGAAAGATCTGAATATATTATTTTTTTATTAGAAATTTGTGCTATTTTTATCTTCCAGATTATCACTTTGAGTGCTTCTGCAAATAAGCTTTCAAACATCCAAGAGCAGGCCAATGAATATGCAGCTTTGATCATGGAAGAGTTGGATCCACACAACCTTGGATACATTGAGGTTTGTTTTAGAAAAACAAACTCTAGTACTCATATTTTGTGATATTTATCAGCTACTAATAGGCCTACAAGGGGGTGAGTTGAAACATGATTCAGATTAATTCATTTACAACTGAAAACTACTTTCATTGTTAGCATGTTATGGTAATGCATTGGCTTGTATTTGAACTAACACTTGAGCCTCTATGCAATTGCAGCTGCAGAACTTGGAGGTTTTACTTCTTCAAGCACCACACTCTACTAACCTTTCAACAAATAGTAGAGTATTAAGCCAGATGCTAAGTCAGAAGCTGAAGCCTACCAAAGAGCCAAATCCCATGAAACGATGCTATCGGAAACTGGCCTATTTCATTGAGGAAAACTGGAAACGAATATGGATAATGGCTCTATGGCTATCAATTTGTGCTGGACTCTTCACCTGGAAGTTTATTCAATACAAGGATAGGGCTGTATTCCATGTTATGGGGTACTGTGTCAGTACAGCAAAAGGTGGAGCTGAAACTACTA
This sequence comes from Apocynum venetum, assembly GCA_019593545.1. Lineage (NCBI taxonomy): Eukaryota > Viridiplantae > Streptophyta > Magnoliopsida > Gentianales > Apocynaceae > Apocynum > Apocynum venetum. The sequence goes on from SRSM01000149.1 coordinate 4,586,549, forward strand.
AATTTAACATGGCTCTAATTCTTTTACCAGTATGCAGAAACACCGTAACTTGGCTCAGGACTCGGACCAAGCTTGGAGCGATAGTTCCATTCAATGATAATATTAACTTCCATAAGGTACTTCCCTCAAAGAAAATCGTTTAATCACCCTCTGTAGGTATTTACACCATTAGATGAATTTCTTGGAAAGAGTTATTCAAACACGCGTTACAAGAAGTTTTGGTTTCTCTTATTTTTGATAACTTGATCAGGTAATAGCCATTGGCATAGCTGTTGGAGTTGGGCTCCATGCAATAGCTCACTTAACATGTGATTTTCCTCGACTACTTCATGCCACTGATGAGGAATATGAACCAATGAAGCCATTTTTTGGGGATGAAAGGCCAAATAACTACTGGTGGTTCGTTAAAGGCACTGAAGGCTGGACTGGTGTTGTGATGGTGGTGATAATGGCCATAGCCTACATATTAGCCCAGCCATGGTTCCGGAGGAATAGACTCAACCTTCCAACTACCATCAAGAAGCTCACAGGATTTAATGCATTTTGGTACTCTCATCACCTGTTTGCCATCGTCTATGTCCTCTTCATAATTCACGGATACTTCCTCTATCTCTCAAAAAAATGGTACAAGAAAACGGTAAGTCCTCATCCACATTTTCAATTGACCACTGACTGATCAAGATCATAAGAAGCAAATCAAATTCTTTAACATGTTAATGCCTGTCAATACTGATACAGACATGGATGTACCTTGCTGTCCCAATGATACTCTATGCCTGTGAACGCCTTTTGCGCACATTTAGGTCTGGCTACAAGACAGTGCAAATGTTAAAGGTATATGCTGTGTGATTTCCTTTCCATGCACAATGTTCTGAGCTTTTTTCACTAGATGGATTGCATAACTGTGCAATATCAATTGTTTCTTTCAACTTTCAGGTTGCTGTGTACCCTGGAAATTGTATGGCTCTTGTCATGTCCAAACCTCAAGGATTCAAATACACAAGTGGACAATATGTTTTTGTGAATTGTTCAGATGTATCAATTATCCAATGGTAAGCTTTAGCAACATTTTTCACCCTTCATTATGTTATCAATTATCCCCCCTTTCCAAAACATGATGTTTGATGAGTATGTATTTCAGGCATCCTTTCTCTATCACCTCGGCACCAGGGGATGATTATCTGAGCATCCACATTCGAACAGTAGGTGACTGGACATCACAACTCAAGACTCTCTTCTCTAAGGTACAGGGGGAACAGAAAACCAAATCAGTTTTCATTAGCCAAAACTAAATTTAAGTCTTTACTGATTTGGATAATGACCTATTCACTTCTTACAGGTCTGTCAGCCTCCAAAAGAGGATCAAAGTGGTCTCCTTAGAGCTGACATTGCACAAGATAGGAATCAACCTAGGTAGGCATTAAACTGTATTCCCTCCTATATGTTTTGTACATTGTTCTTGCCCTGCCTTGAATTCAACCTGTCACTAATTAAAATACTTTGTATACAGGTTGCCAAGGCTCTTGATAGATGGTCCCTATGGGGCTCCAGCTCAGGATTACAAAAAATATGACACTGTTCTCCTAGTAGGTCTTGGCATTGGCGCAACACCTTTGATTAGCATAGTGAAAGATGTGCTCAATAACATCAAGCAACAAAAAGAAATTGAAGAAGGGATCGTAGAAACTGGTGCCAAGGATAACAAGAAAAAACCTTTTGCAACAAGACGAGCCTACTTTTATTGGGTCACACGAGAGCAAGGTTCCTTTGAATGGTTCAGGGGTGTGTTGAATGAAGTTGCAGAAAATGATCGAGAAGGACTAATCGAACTCCATAACTATTGCACAAGTGTGTATGAAGAAGGAGATGCAAGATCAGCCCTCATCACAATGCTTCAATCTATCCAGCATGCTAAGGATGGAGTTGACATTGTCTCAGGGACTAGAGTGAAGACACATTTTGCCAGGCCAAATTGGCGTCAAGTTTTCAAACATGTTGCCATTAATCACGTTGATCAAAGAATTGGTAAACACTACACTTTCTAAGATCATTCTCGATTAGGAACTTACCATCTAAAATTCTGACCTTACTTTGCCAGAGCACTAACAAATCTTTTCTCAACCTTTTTATTTTTATTTATTACATAGGAACGAAAACAAAATCTTTATAGGTGAATTGAAATTAATCACTAAATTACAACCTTCTATCGTTTCTCAATCTGATTAGCCTTTTTCTTGAAACTATTTGTCTTAGTGCAGGAAAACTGTTACTCGAGATTAAATTCTTTTTTAAAATTTTATATTGGACTAAATTGTTTTCTTCCTATTATTTTCCCTCTCTTTGTCCTCTCTCTCTCCCTTCTGAAGAATTTTTTTAAAAAAAAATAAAAAAACTGATTAACCTTCCTAATTTGATTTATGTTTCTTGAACTACTAACTTGATGAACTAAATTGAAAATAATTGGTCTTTCTTGATGCAATTCTGATGAATAATAGAGTTTTTTTTCTTCTCCTTCCTTGATTGCAGGAGTGTTTTACTGCGGGCCACCAAATCTGGTTGCTGAATTGAGACATTTAGCCCAAGATTTCTCCAGGAAAACGACCACTAAGTTTGATTTTCACAAGGAGAACTTCTGATAGGCAATTTATAATTTTCAACTTTTTACTGTATTAAATTTTTTCAAGTGTAGCATGTGCATAAAAATATGTAACTCAAGTAATGTATTTAATTTATTTTCTCCATTCTAGTTAAGGATATAATTTTCTACTTCTTCTCATTTGTATTCTGGAATATCATTAATGAAACCATTTTATTGTTAAATTTTAAATTAATGACAAGTATGCACGGTTTAGTCGGTAAAATTAATATATATAATTAATATATATTTGATTGAAAGAAATACCTATGTAAAAGAATTCAAATTAATATACACTTTTAAAAAAGACAAAAAAAATATATAAATAAAAAAACAACGTAGTAGATTGGACTTTCAAAATTTTATCTGTTTATATTCATTTTTCGTTTTTATTCGTAAATAGCTTAGTTCTTGGCTGGATAAGCTTCTTTTTCTTTTCTTTTCTTTTTTTCGCAAGAATGTATTAGCAAAATATGGTATCTTCTTTAGAAGATGCGTTATCGTATTATGATCCGATTTGTTGTGAGATTTTAAATTCATGAAAAATGTATTGACATAATATGTTTTATACTTAAAATTTTCTTTTTTCAACATTTAGAGTCTACTGTAATATTTTTTTAAAAAATAATTAATTAACTTTGCTTATGGTATATATAGTCAAAGTTAGCAATCATTGCTTTACTAACATGAAGAATATCGAGTTAGTAGTATAAGAATTAAAATATCGTATCGATGAAATCTATAGAAATAACACACTAAGTCCAAAATTATAATTATCTAACAATACATCTAAAACCCATTAGATTTCTTGATTAAAAATACATTAATGAAACTACAAATTCTCAATAAATATAACATCACGTAATATTTTAAATTGAAGTAGTGTCTTTGGTAGAGAAGCATATAAGAAATAAAGTATACCATACAACCACAACACTAAAATTCTAGAAAAGTATAGTTTACTTTATCAAAATCACATAAAATAGTTCTAAATATTAATTTCCATAAAGAGATAAGTTTCCAAATAAGATAAGTTTATTTTAATTGTCAATTGTTGGTCAACAAGTAGAAGATGAAGGACCTACAAAATTAATGAAAAAAAGAATAAGAACCTTAATAGCCAACAATCGAAGCATATGGATTACAATTTAAACAAGCAAATTTTGCTTTTATTTTTATTTTTTAAAAAAAATCTTGTTCGTTATTTATATTATTTTAAAGCTCCACTACAATCTAGGAAGTATTTATAGTATTATAGATAAAGTGGTCCTTAACCATGCGCAAATATGAATATATATATATATATATATATAGTAGTGTATGTGTCAACTTCATCTCGATCTCATAAATATTTTAATCTACTTAAAGTTCTTGTTGAAGAATTAGAGAATTAATAGATTCTTTTAATTATTTCAAAATTCTGAAAAATATTAAATTATAAACTTGAAAAATCACATCCAGAGAATTGTCTTACGGGTGATGATAATCTTCCATTTATCACCATTCAAATTGCCTTCTTCTATTCTTTGGTCTCTCATTCCATCATTGATATCTTCTTTAGTGGGGGATGATATTCTTTAGTCTCTGTTAGGTCAAAGTGCATCCTATCACAATTAGGTCAAGGTCTGTCTTGATTAAGAACCACCCAAAATTAATTAAGAATTATGAAAATTATACATCAGTTTAAGTTTTTATATATAGACACAAATATATGGTAGTCTATAAAAAATAAGTTTATATAAGAATTTCCCTAAATGATACATTCTTTTTATTTTTATTTTTAAAAAGCAATTGCTTGTATCCATCATTTTAAAATTGTTTTATGAGAAATTTACTTTTTAAAAAATGTATAACATATAATACTAATTAATACAACTTTTCAATATTTGTGATCCATATATTAACAATTTTCTTGTTTTGATATATTGAATTCATGGAGTTTTTAATCAAAATACTCTATATTTTTTATATTTGATCCAAAATCACCTTAATTGTGGAAGATATATCAAAATGATCCAAAAAGTGAATCGTATTCACGTCATCGTTATTTTAATTTTTTTTCTTCATTTATTACCCAACAATGTGAATGACATTGGGTAAAAAAAAAAAAGGGAAAGACGTGAATGACATTCACGTCTTTAGAATTAAAAAAAAAAAGACTCTTCAACATTTATGGGAGAAACATTGAAGTACTATTCTTCTTTTTCTTTCCTTTTTTTTCATTTCATCATTATTCTTTTATTCTTCTTGATTTTTTTTAAAAAGGTAATTAGCTCAATAAATAAAAAATCAATTAGTAATTTTTTATATAAACTAATTAGCCAAAAAAACTACACAATTATTAATTTCTATTTATTATTTTTATAAACTAATTAACTCAATAAAAAAATTACACATTTATTATTATTTTTATTATATAAAATATATCTTTAGATTAGAAAATTAGGAAATATACTTTTGGAAATATGGAAATTGTTGCAAAATTGAAAAATAGTGTATTAATAAAAACATATTTTCTAATTTTCTAATCTAAATATATATTTTATATAATAATAAAAATAATAATAATAGTGTACATTTTTTTGTTGAGTTAATTAGTTTATAAAAATAATAAATAGGAATTATTAATTGTGTAATTGTTTTTGAGCTAATTAGTTTATATAAAAAATTAATTTTTTATTTGTTGAGCTAATTATCTCTTTTAAAAAATGAAGAAGAAAAAAAGAATAGAGCTTCAACGTTTATTTTTTAATTTGAAGAATGTGAATTGTATTTACGTTTTTTTTTACTTAAAATTTTATATCATTTTGATATGTCTTTCATAATTAAAATTATTTTAAATAAAATATAAAAAAAATAGAATATTTTGATTAAAAACTCGAATTCTTGATTCATTTTATGCTTTGGTACTTTTTTACTTATCTCTCATTTGTTTGCATGAGTTTAGTTTGTCTCCAATTAAGAAAGACATAATTACGGTTCCCCCCACCTGCCCCCTCCCCCCAGAGAAAAAATGAAAAAGAAAAGAGTAACTTTTTAATATATCCGATGTTTGATGATGTACTCGAACGAAAGGGACGTTATAGGAGGATGTTTAAATTCTTCCTTTAGCATTTTCCTTTCTTTGTTATTTTAAGTGTTTTTCTTCTCTCTATAGGTTCCTCTCTTCCTACTTAGATTTTTTTGTTTTTAATAAAGATTATCTAGAGCTATCAGCCTTTGTCACATCCTCACCCATCTTAGTTTAAGTGGTTTTTTTTTTCTCTCTTCCCTACTTAAATTTTTTATTTTTAATAAAGATTATCTAGAGCTATGAGTCTTTGTTACATCCTCACCCACCTGCAACTCTGATCATCGTCTTCGCTTAACCTGCTTCGATCATTTGGGATATTTCCATATTTGCCTAGATCTTCGACTTCAACCCAACATATCTACGAGTCTTTTAGATTTTGTACCAGTGCCTTCATTTTCACTTCTAGTCTTTTAGGTACCAGTGCTATCAGGGGGAGCTCTGTCATCCCAGCTCTTTCGGCCATCTGATTTGTCGATCAAACCTGCAAAAATATAGAGTTTATGTTGCTAAGGATTGCTTTTTGGATGTCATTGTTTGAGGGTGATAATTGGTTTATTTGTTGGAGGTTTCTTTAATTGTTGTTGTGTCGACTTCTCCGCTTTTCATGAATTTTTCTCTATTTTGAATCAAACGTCTTTTGATGTAATTTTGATTGTTATAATTTATCTATGTAATGGTAATGTACTTTATTTTTATTTTTTTATAAAAAAAGAAAGTTAAGTTGTATTCATATAAATCAGGGTTATATAGTAATTCATAAATCCCAATTGTTGTGTTTAAATGAAATTCACACAAATCTTATAACCAACTTTGCAAAAGATAAGTTAGGATCTTAATCATAAACGAATACATAATACTCTTTCTCTCTATTAAAATTTAATGAAGATTTTTTACTTTAATTAAGTTATCGAATTATTCTTGATATTAATAATTCTTCCTTTTCATTTCAATTGTCCATTTTGGACTTGTATAAGAATTAAGACAAGTATTGAAAATAATAATTATGTAATTAAAGTTTTTAAATTGTCATCATTTAATAGCTAGTGTATATCTATTAATTTTTTTAAAAATGCATTATTCACTAAACAACTCATCAAAATCTCTCAATAATAATAAGGGTATAATTGTAAAAGTATATACTAAAATTTAAAACTGGATAATTGAAATGAAAAGGGAGGATTATAATATATGGAGAAAACAATGAGTTAATAAAATGTAAATCCCTTATATTAAGGTAATGAATACATGATATATGAATTAATGAAATATAAATCATTTAAATTAAGGAGTTTATTAATTAAACTATAGATACAAATATATTTATTTTAAAAAATTAGACATTTAATTTTAAATAAATAAAAATAAAAATATTGACATTTAATTACAAGCAGATAGAGCATGAAATATAAAAGCAATAACAGGAAAGGAAACAAAGATCTCTGATTAAGCTTTGTCTTGTTGCCATCTATACTGAAAGTAAGCTAGGATTGATTATGTATGTATACACACACAACATATTACTAAGGAAAAGAACATGAAGAGAAGGGAAAAATGCATGTATATTTCTTATCTATATACTTTTTCCCAATATGATCCTAATTCTTTTCAATCCGATAACTTTAGTGTCACATCTTTTCAGATATCACATAATATGGCTATTTTGGTGAAATTATCGTTGAAATTTAGGTAAGAATTAATCACAATGAATTACATTGGGTAATATTTCAAAAGATGCGTGGTTAAAAATGTCAATTGAAAAGAATTGAGACAAAATTGGAAAGCTATAATCCAATAAAGAAAGAAGCATCGATTTTTTACCATATTAAAGAACTCAAGTACCATTGTAAAATTATATCTATTAACATTTACAAAAGTACATGAACAAGTTGATCAAATTTGGATAGTCAAATATAAAAAATATGATTTCTGATCAAGTTAAATAATTGACCAAATGTGACCTAATTTTATGAGATTGCCATGTAGGTCAAGATCCACTAATTTTTACTCTTCATTCATTCCATCATCAACACTAAATCTACTTCAACCAATTTCTTAATCATGCATTTTGTTTTTTTTTCCAGCTTTTTCAAGGATGATCACTTATGTTAAGCAAAAATTGACTATTTTTACAAGTATATTACTAAATAAGAATTGAAGTAATTGAATGAGTGAATATAAATTATAATCGATGTAGGACAAGATATGCATAATGTAGGTATTAGCAGTTTAATATTTTATTGGAAAATTACTCTATTTGGTCCTTTGTCTTTTACTTTTTTTCTAATTTAATCCCAATTCATTTTGATTGATCGGATTCTAACATTAAAAAATATAAAATTAAAAATATGGATTGAAAAAAATTAGGACTATATGGGAAAAAAGTGTATAGATGAGAGATTATAGAGGGGTTTTTCCTAAAAAGTAGTATGAGTCAGTCCAACTCACAAACCACCGAAGCCCAACAAAAACGAAGGAAAGCCGAGAGAGTAATATTTAATAAAAAGCAAAAAGGGCCCCTCGCAAGATTTTTTCCACGCAAGCTTCACAGTTGGCACTCCACTCCACACCTTAAAAGCCTTTCCTCATCATTTCTAATTCCCCGATTTCACACGCCCCACTGCTTTTAATTTCTTCTGCTTCCTCAGCCTTCCTCTTTCGCTCTTCTCTCTTCTCTGTAATTCCTTCATTCCATGGCTGCACAAGAAGTATTATTAGAAGAACCCTCAGCAGAGCCCATCAAATACAAGGTAAACAAAGTTCGTTCCATATGTACTCAAAGTTTCAAATTATTATTATTCTTTTGTTGACTTTTTTTTCTTCTTTTCCTTGTTATACAACAGAAGTGGATCTTGAAAGTTTCCATTCATTGCGAAGGTTGCAAAAAAAAGGTCAAGAAAATTTTACAACAAGTTCAAGGTAAAATTAATCTCAATCGTGTCTATCATTCATGACTTCCTCTTTTTGAATGAAACAAATTAATTAATCTCATTTTCATTTTTTTTTTAGGTGTGTATGAGATTGATATTGATATCAGGCAACAAAAAGTAACAGTCATCGGCGACGTTGATGCTAATACTTTATTGAGGAAACTAATAAAGGCCGGAAAACACGCCGAGTTATGGCCCATTAAGGTTGATGATCATCAGGAGCAGCAAAAGAAGCCCAAAATCAAAGAGAAAACGACACAGCAACAAAGCAACGAAAAAGAAGCTTCTACTAAACCACCAGTGGGGAAAGCAGAGCAAGTTTTTGAACCTTCCAAAACTTCCCAAGGTGGCGGCGGTGGCGATACTGCTCCTAAAGCTCAAGAGCCTTCCAAAAATAACCAAGGAGAGAGTAGTGGCGGCGCAGCCAACAAGATCAATGGGGAAAGTGCCGTAGAAGCATGCGGCGTAGATCAAGCGGTGAAGGAATCCAAGGCGGAGAAGAAACCGGATAACAACGGCGGAGCAGTTGCACAGCCGCCGGTGTTGGCGGAGAAAAAAGGTGGTGTAAATGATACCACTAACAGTGCTGGAAAAGATGGTGGTAATGATGATGGTGGCAGTGGTGGCAAAAAGAAGAAAAAGAAAGGGCAAAATGGGAACAACACTGGAGGTGAAGAATCGAGTGGAACACCGGCAAGTATAGGATCACAACATCATGAAGATGGCCCACCAGCGGGTTCAGTTCCAGCTAACCATAGCCCTCCACATCATCCTAATTATTATGCTTACCCACCGCATTATTATGATCCACCACCATCAGTATACGCCGTGAGTTACAATACGTCACACCCTACGAACCACACGGCGTCGTATTATGCGGCACCACCGCCAAATGCGTATGTGTATGCGTGCAATGGGTATTCCGGAGTACCCGAGAGAGAAGCTCCACCTCCGCCGTTCGATTTGGATTCATACCCAAGACAGCCGTTGGATTCGTTTGAAATCTTTAGTGATGAAAATCCCAATGGATGCTCAGTTATGTGAAGAAGCTTTTTCATGCATGTAATGTGGGATTATACTCCCTTGTATAATAAGGTTATGAGGGAAAGTGTTTTGCATTGTGTATAGGTGATTTGAGATATTAGGGTAAATTTTAAATGGTTAAAAAATTTTAACCAAAAAAAAAAAAAAAAGTTGGGTGAGAGATAGGTAATTTTGTAATTTCTTCATTTCATTTAGTAAATTTTCTCTTTTGTAGTTTGATGTACAATGACTTTAGCTTTGCTTTAATGGCCCTTAATTATTCGCATGAATTTCGAGTGCATGCTTCATTATGTTTCGAAATCACTTACTCTCCAGTCTCCAAATTCCAAAATATAAGTTTGATTTTTATGTTGTAATATAAATCGTTTTAAATGTTTTTAAAAAATAGAAATTGTTTTATGAATTTTTAAGAATATTTTATTGATTGTTTTAATGCTCCATCAGTCTAGAAATTTAAATCTCATGAATGATTTTTTCTTATTTTAAAATATAAATTGTCTTATTAATATTTCATTGTTTGATTTTAAATATTATTATTATTTATTTTCATCCAATCTCCTCACTTTTTTCTTATTTTAAAAATAAATTTTATATTTTTTTCTTAAAATCAAATTTTATTTTTTATTTTTAAGAGATAATAATTAATGATACTTTTTTAATAAAAAAAGTTATTGATATGTGTAAAAGTAGATTCAATGATTTATATTTTTGAATGGATAGAATATTAATTATGTATTTATATTATATTTTTATATGTTGTCTCATTTTAATTATTCATTTTCAAAATAATAATTATGTAGCTAAACTTTATAAGTTGTCCTTATTTAATTGTTAATATAGTAATTTTAAAGTTTGATGTGAAATAATACTTTATAATAAATTTATTCATCAATATTTGCATTCTCATTAAAAATATTAGATATTATATCTTTTTTTTGTGTCATTATTCATTGAAAACAAATCAACATTCATATTTTACATATTTATAAAAAGTCAAATTAATATCCTTAATATTAAACAAAGGTAAAATTGTAAAAAATATTTATTAAAATCATAAATTGAACAATTAAAATGAGACATAGAAAAAAAAAAAAGAAGTACAATTGAAATGAGACATATAGTAATTCTAAAACTCTTGGTAAACAAAAACATTAGAGATGGAGTAATAATTGGAGAGATAGTAGAGAAAATTTCAAGAAAAAAAATACACTCCAAAAGCACTCTAATATGAGCATTTTAGATTGATTCCTTTTAATATTATCCTTGTCTTTATATCATAGTTTTGTAATTCCAAAATTCTTAAACAATAGATATGGAGTAATAATTGGAGAAAAACTAAAGAGAATTTCAAGAAAACAAATAAATAATAAATGTGCATTTTAGGAAGAAAAAAATTCATTGGTCTTTATGATTCTTTATCAAACGACTTATATTTTGAGATATAAAGTAAAATTATTCGAAGCTAGACTACTAAAATTTTAATTTAATAATAAAATTTAAAAATATGTATAAGTAAATTATCATTTGAAATTAAAATTTTAATTTAGTATAAGAATTATAGAGTGACTTTGATTATAAATAAAAACAATTCATTATTTTTATAACCAACATGGCTCGTGGTGATAGTAGAATATGAATTATTTTAAATTAAAGATGTTATTTATATAATAATAATTGAAAAAATATTTATTTTATAAATATGCACATTTAAATTTAATTTCAAATTTTAAAATATAAATATTTAATGGCTCCTTCTTTTATATTTATGTGTAGTCCTTCGTTTGTTATTCAATGAGATTATAGCAATAGAAAATCTTTTTCATCCATTGTAAAAGGGTAAATAATTTTTTTAAAAAAATAGAAAATGTATTCGTTTTTTTGTTCCATTTAGTAGTAAAGGAAAAAGTAATGTCATATATATATGCTACCTAGAACTGAACTTTTTTGAGAAAAAATAGAAAAATGTATTACTATCTCATATAAGAAGGTACAATGGAAATAATTAATTATGACATTTTTTTCAATCCAAATATAGGGATTATCAAGATTTAGAGCATGAAAGACTAATTTATTACATAAATTGAATAAATTTAAAAAGTTTACAAGCAAAATATAAATAAATAAACATATAAAAATAACCAAAAGAAGTTAAATCCAACGAAGATCAGAATTGAGTATATTAAAAAGGGATATCCCTTATCTCTCTATTACTCTATTTTTATATTTTTTTAGATTAAGATTGTATTGATATATTCTCAATCACTACTTGCTTTTGTTTTGTGGTTGAGGAAAACTAGAAAAGCTATCTTGGACAAACAACTTTAAAGGTGCTTCTGCTGTCATTAAATTGTTTTATTTTGTATTTATTGAAAGTGAAAATATTATATTAATTTGAAACATTTTGTTTTCCAGAAAGCACTTTAATTTCTTTAATTCTAATTTAAAAGAAGTAGAAGATTTTTTCTTCTTTTCTTTTTAAAAAAGAAAACCAAAAGGATGAATCAGGCTTGCATGCATATTCAACAACAGGCATGCTCGTAAAATTTACTTGGTGAACAAGAGACAACACTCTTTATGGGAGCTTTGCAGCTCGGAGCTTTCTTCAAGTAATGGCTAGTTTCACATCTATCTATTCACACCTGCGGATTAAAAAATAATATTGTGATACGTGATCTTAAGTTAAAAATATGTATAAATATAATAAAATATCTAAGTATTTATCGATGATTAAATAGTTAATTTGTGAATATTATTAGACTCATGTTTATATTATAGTTACGGGTTATTTTATATCGCATTTAGAGTTTGTGGGTACGAAACATTATATATATAAAAGATTGGTTCACAATATTATTGAAATAAAAATAAGGGTGAACATATAGGGTTTGAGGGTTTTCTTAGCTATCTTAGCTTTGGCAGCCAAATGTTGCTTATAATAAGCAAGCAAAAGAAAAAGAAAGAGTACAACTTAAAAAGAAGGTCAACAAAAGTACTGTGGTTCACTTACATGCAAGGAAAAGGGTAAGCAAAAATGGACCTCTACTTTGAGTTTGTGGAGGATTAGTAGTAGACTTATGATGTATGAGTATGGGGATTTCTCTTGAGTTGAGCTGTAATGAGTTGTTTGCATACCAAATTATAGAGTTAAAACTCTTTTCTGATGTGTAAAGAAGAATTTGATAGTGGGGTTGATGAGGAGATTTTTAAGTCTCACAGGTGAAGGATATATGAGTCCTTTTGTTTTTGGTGTCTTCTTTTGAAAAAGCTATGCTTTCATGAAAAGATGCAATGCTAAAGCTTTTGAGGTTGAGATTTTTTATGGTTTCTTTGTCTTTTGCGCTTTTTTTATTAAAAAATAACTCTAGTTATTTTGAGTTAACCCACTTTAGCCATCGTTTTTTTTATTATTAAAAATAACTCTAGTTATCTTTAATTAGGGTTAAAAAAAGGCCACATCTTCATCTACTTGTATAATTTTTTTGGATTAAAAAAGAAATTCAAAAGCTCTCTTCAACTAATTTACATTAAAAACCTACTACACTCATATTCTTGACTTTGAATTAATATTTGGGTTTTAACCAATTTTAGAACGCTTTGAATAATTTATTTTCTCTTTTATTCTATCTATAAAAAAATAGTGCATATCCTCTTTTATTTATAAATTACACAACGTTAATTTATATTAATTTTATACTATAATTCTTTTATACATATAGAGTTAGAGAAAGATTTGGAGATGAAGACAATTTGGAGCAAGTTTCGAATATGACCGGTATGAATCTATGAACTAGTTGTTGAGCTTAATACCGACCAAAAATATATAATGCTGTAATTAATTAAAAAGTTGCTCTCTCTCTCTCTCTCTATATATATATATATATATATATGTATATGCATATCTTAAAACCATATCGCCAAATATGTCCTTTCTCAGCTGTGTGTGGAGAGTGACTTCTCAAGGAGATAAATTTAAAAAGCTGAAAAGAAATAGTATAACATTATATATTTACCAAAAAGAGAGAAAAAAGTCATTACAAAATACTGGTTTCAGTCACTTCAATTTCCTCTACCATTAGTGGAAAACTAACTGTATGGCAAAATGGAAGTAATTAAATGAAATAGACGGCCCTTGTCTTGTGGTTGGCGTGGAAATATTATCACTACTTCGATTTTCTTCATTTAAAAGTAATGCAATTCTAAAAAAATAAAAAAATTCTCGATTTTTTTTTTCTTTCTTTATCCAAAGTGGTAAACTTTTCATTAATCTAATGCCAAATATTTATGTACTTCCATATATTTTTTGTTTTATTTGAAAAGCTACTTCCATATCTTATTTTACCTTTGTTCTAAGAAAAAAACGAAAAGAAATCAATGAGGGTGAATAATTATAAGATGTTCAAACTAAGGATAATACTAATCTATTCGTGATTAATAAATTATTGTTATATTATTTTTATTATTAATGTAATTAATGGTGATATTACATAAGTTAATTGAATATAAATTTTACTTAATTTAAGTTATTAGTGAAATTTTAAAATTTAAATAAAAAATATAGTCATTAATATTTAAAAATATAAAATAAATAAAAAATTTAATTTTGAATATTATTCTAGAATATTCATGTAATGGTGCGGATGGTTGTTTACGCTGGTAGTAACTTTTATATAGGTTCGGTTGTAAGTAATTTAATAAAAATAGTACCGCAGTAATGACCAATGAGATCATGGCAAGTTTTGTTAAAATTAAAGAAATATTACAAAGTACTTTCCGGTTTTTTATTTTTATTTTAATTTCAGTTGAAATTTAGTAATTTATCAAATTAGTTATGATGTTTTACCTTTCTTGTTGCTTCTTGATAAAACATACTACCACTTTCACCAAATTAGTTATTTACAAAATGACTATTGCTCTTTATTTAAAATTGAATTCTCATATTTTCACTTAATATAAAAATTAAAGAGAGTTTAATTAGCCTTAAATATATTATAATATTATCCTCCTTATTATTCTTGTCATGAATGTCATTAGTGATAAGATCTTGTGAGATAGTAAAATATAAATTTTTAAAATTTAAAAAATTATTAATGTAACTTTAGATGATAAATATATTTATTTTAAAAATTAAATATTTATTTTTTAAAAATTTAAATATAAAAATGTAAATATTCAATTTTAGAATGAGAAGGATTATATATATTGTAAGTATACTGCTTGAACACCACAAAATTTTCCGTTAATAAAAATGAAACTTTGTTCTCCAATAAGACAAGACCTCTTTTTTGTTTTGCCATATATCAATGCGTTAAAGCTTCTTTTTGATCAATTATTCTAAGGAGTGGCGACTATGCAAACAGTTCTTAGTCATAGTTGTGATCATAACACTTGAAAGGAAGTAATTTGATCTTACAAACTTTCCTTTTGATGCAACTAATGCAATAAGTTAAAGAAAGACTCTGGAATGGTATCTGTCGGAACCCTTTTACTAGAAAAGCTATTTTCAAACTTCATATGATCATCCCTTTAATGATTAGTTTCAATGACTTATAAGCTTAAGAGAGAAAAGTAATAGATTACTTGCAATACATGAATTCAGAAAAGTGGTTGAAACTAAATTGATCTCAAATAATTATCTATATTTATAAGAAGCTAGTGGTGTGTACATATATGTATGTATATTACATGTAAGCAAAAAACTGTTAATTCAACTTCCATTTGTTTTATGGGAAGGGGAGCAAAACAAAATATATTAAATTTGATTCGCATAACTTTTTTGTCGAAACTTTACAACTAGCAATTTTCCTAACTTCCTAAAGGGGAACAATCTATCTTAGACATTTTTCAACAAAATTCAATGGTTTAATTCACGAATGTTGTTGAAGTTTTATATCTAATAAGAGAGCCCCTTCAAGATTGATTGACACTACAAGGAAACTACAAATCACCATTTATACAATATACGATGATTGTATAACTATTTTTGATACATCGTAAATAAGTATGTCGTTATATGATATAATGGTTTTTGATGGATTGCTTATAGTGTATAAAAATATCAAAATGACGCCCTCATTTAAACAAATTGTCAAAAGATGGTAAAAGGTCAGAAGTTTTTACAATGGCCCACTCAATTGTTTATAGTTTCTCTTTATTTACCGCGGTTGAACAGTTACATATAACTTATAACTTATTTATAATTAACATGTTCATTATTTATAATTGTTATATATATACAATGACTCTTTGATTGGTAAATGTTTGCAATATATATGACACTTCCTAATCCGTCATATATACTCCATCTATATACAACTATCCTATATTCGTATATGTTTTTTTTAACAATTGCCAATCCATTATATACATACTATTATTTATTCATTGTTGTCGTTTATATGTTCAATATATATTAATAAAAGATAATTGCATTTGAAAAAGAAGTGTCTTACATAAATCATGTTTGAGCCTAATATGTTTTTATATTTACAAATTGAAACATGGCAAAATATTTCTACAATAAATTTAAAAAATATATATTTCCATCAAAGAAAACAAGAGCAATATATGAGCCTGATATATTTTTATATTTACAAATTGGATCCTAGAAAAATATTTTTCTTCAATAAACTGATTTTTTTTATTTGCATCAAAGAAAATAAGAACATTATATAAAAATACAAAATATTCAATATTATCTGTGGAACATTGTCAATAAGTATGCAACATTATCCCAATTGTAGTTCCTAGATTCTGGAAAAATAAATCCTTACACTATATATTTTTGTTGCTAACATTCCTGCAGTACACACCACAATCATCATATTCTCTACAAAAATAAAAATAAAAATAAAATTCAAACATAAAAAATTATGAATTTCAAATTATACTCTTACCAAGAAAAAATTTATGAGTTGAAAACACAATAAGGTTTAAAAAAAACAAAAGAAAAACACACAGATCCATCTAATAACAAGAGACAGCATCCTTTTTACTGTCCTTAAATTTTAATAGGGAAGACGAATGTCTACATCTTGTTAGAACACCTCAATCGAAGAATCTCAAAGCAAAAAAAGTAATCATTAATATATCTATAATTGGTCAATCTTAGTCGATCTTTATTCATAATCACTAATAAAAAAAATGATTGAAGATTGACCATTTCTTTCTCATCAAGAATCAGATTCCTTCAATATATTCATCTTCCTTGTTAAGATTGTCAGTTGCAGAAATTATTTTGAATGCTCAAAAGAACGATGATTGCCAAAGGAATTTGGCTTTTTTTTTTTTTTTGGTACATCTATTTTTCGCGGGCAAAAGTTAATAAGGAATATTCAGCATTCATATCATTTCGTGCCTTTCCAGTATTCCGTACACAAAAATTTCTGTGGTGAGGAGATGTACGTACTTGCAAGCATAATTATTAATTAGCAACTCCAATAATTTGAAGAAATTAACGAGAATAAGACAATTTTTAACAGTTTCATGATACTGCCTTTTACATATAGTCAAAAAAATCATTCATTATTTGCATTATGTTCTAAGGGAACTTCTTTTTTGCAGCAGGACAATTATGAGAGTATTTTGATCTTTTCCAATGTCTTTATATATATATAGAATATTGTTCAATTAAAAGAATTAAAAGAAAACAAGTTAAAATAACGCACCCTTTTTGTTTTCGATTGAATTTTCACTTGACCTGACTTAAATTAATAGAGATGAGTTGAATTTAACCATTTAACACGCATGTTTATGTGTGAATCGAATACAAAATTTTAATAATAGATCTAACATGTGAATAGTAACTATTAAATATAATATTTTTTACTCTAATACTAAGTTAAAATTTTCACATGCTTTAATTAAGTATTTAAACTAATAGAGAATTATTAAATTTAAGCGCTTAATATTTTCTCTAAAGTTCTTTTTATTTTATTTTAAAAAAACTATGAGAAGTTGGCGTTTGATTGCATATTTATTATCTCTAGGTGGATTGTTATTCAATTTAAGGTTATAACTATTCGAGAACAGCTAATTATTTTAACTCTATTAAACCGTTAGAAGTTTAAATAGGCATTTATTAAAATATTTTAGATTAATAAAAATTCATGATGTGCCCTTTACATGCACTGGTGACTTGTATTAGTATTATAAACTACTAATTCACTCGAAATACATGTTTAACTTCATAATTAAATTTGTAAAAAAGAAGTATATTATGCTATGTAAAAATTGTAGAAGTAGTGTTAGAGTAAATGTTTTGGTCATCCTCTAGCAATGCATTATGAAATTGCTATAGTTGCAAGTGTCTTCTTCAACAATTGAATCGTCCATCAATTTGTTTTTAAAAAATAAATATAAGTGTTATTAAATCGTCCATCAATTTGTTTTTAAAAAATAAATACAATTGTTATGTGCTTTATATTTTCAATAGACAATTGTCCTAAAATGCTTTAAATTGTACTCAAGTGTCCTAAAACATTAAAACATGCTAAAATCACATAACATTAAGTTTACTTTATATTTCTTTTAAGGGTGCTAAAGTATTAAAATATGTTAAAATCATATATTATTAAGTTTCTTACTACTTCTTTTCATTTCATTTTTTGCAACTTGTCTTGATTCTTGTATTGGTCTTCATCTAAAAGAAAAAAGAGAAGCAAATGTTGGTTAAGTAGAAAACAAGAAATCCAAGTGTCCACTTTATGTTGTTATCAATTATCCAAAAGTATTAAAAATTTAAATTATGAGATTCAATTTGATTTATGTACTAGAAGCATTAAAACATGCTAAAATTACATAGCATTAACTTTCTTATGCTGCACTTAATTTATTTTCCACTGCAATATATTTACGAACTGCTACAAAGACAAATACAACATTAAGTTTACTTTTTTTGGCAAAAGCATTAATCAGCTTGCAAAGGTCAATTCATTTAAAAAAGATATGACTTTTTTAAAAAATATTCTAATAAACGCACATGCAAAACTATTAATATTGTAAAGTCAAATCATTTTCTCTTAAATTTGTAGTACATATAATGCATAAAAGGTAATTAATCTGAGAATGATATGTTTTTTTTATAATGCATATGATGTATGAAAATGAAGTTCAACTAAAAAGTGAAATTTTCATATTGTATCTTATTTAATTATCTATACAAATCTTATAATAAGAGATGACATTTGGTCTAAAAAGATAATTTATCGAGAATGATGAATATATATATCTTTTATGCTATAAGATGTAATTCATTTATCCACCTCTTTATTGAGTTAGTAATTCAATATTTTTTAGAATAAGTTTCAATTTTTAAAGGAGGAATCTTTGAAGAGAAGAGAAAGAAAAGATTTTTTAAACATGTTAATGTATTTTAATTTCATTTATTTCACTAAATATGCTTATGTCATAATGTGATAATTTCATACATCGTTGAATCATATAATTAATATGCTTACACATTATGAACGCATTTATGAAAAACGAACATTTATTAGAGGATAGAAGTCCGTTTTTCGCACATACCTTTTTTACTAGTATAGAATAAAGTCTCACTAATCATAGCTCTTCTCTCATAAAAGATTGATACTAGCATTTTTCAACTCTTGTGTAAATTGAAAAAGGATAATCTGGTAATTTTATTAATGTAAACTTTTTTCTTAATTTTTAAATTAAGATAATTATAAAAATTTAATTTTGAACGGATGAAATATGACATCATAAATTAGAAAATTGTCAAGAATTTGGTAATATTTGAATTTTGTTTTTTACTTTTCTTCATTGCTTTAACTGTTAGGGGTTTTTTCATCAAAACTCTGTTTTCTCATACATTTAAATACTTTTGTAGCATATTAAAAAATTCTAATATATATATATATATATATATAGATCATGTTCAATATAATGTCGTGTATTTTGAGGAAAAAAATGTATATAGATCATGGAAAATTTCTCATATTTATTTATGTAATTGATCAACATTAATGTCTTATTGGCCTACCGAGTTTTTGTTTCCTAGTACCTTCTATCTTCAATAATTGTAGTACTTTGATGCTTTTGGTTTAAATTATTTTAGTATTATTTTTTCAACTCTACCCGTTAAATCACTGATTTAATTAGTCTTTTTAACTTTTCAAATTCTAATAGTATATGGTAATTTAATTTTTACTGTTAATAAAATTTATATATTCTTTATTCATATTACAACTTTTAATCGATGATTTGAAATGGGACCCAATGGGTGGGTTGAACTGATGAAACCGTGAATCAATATCTTAAATAATTCATTGGGATCTCGAAGATAATTCTCTAATTTTTAACTTGATTTTTAGGTCGACTAGTTGAACGGGTGAACCCGCTAATTCAATAGTACCTTTATTCTAAAATATAATATATTGAGAGTCATTCATTGCACACATTTTAAAATACTTTCATTTTTCGTATCTTACTCTTTTTTATAATTAAAATTATTTAATATGATGGATAAAATAAGTATAGACAATATCAAAAATAATATACAAAAGACTTAACAAAACATTTTATATTTTGAAACGAAAAAAATATTTGGTATTGAATCAAGCAATTTGATTAGACAATATAAATTAAATTCTCTTCTTCAATTTACCAACTTCTTAATTACTTATTATGCAAGTTTGATCATTTGAAGCACAAAAACTCACTCAAAAAAATGACAAATCTTTCTCATTTGTCATTGTTATATGTTAACTCATTGTGGTCATGAAATAAATTATCTTAATCATATTTGTTAACTAAATTTTTTTATCACTTTTGTTGACAAAATTACATTACTTTATTTATAAAGTATTTACATTACTTCAATTGTTTAACTATAACATTTTTAAGGAACACTTATAAGTCGATAGATCTTAAAGGGAATAAACAATAAAAGTAGTAGTTGAAAGTGATTAACTCAAAGCTCAAATTTTGCTAGGATTCTATTCTCCTAATGTGTAAATACAAGATAAAATATGAAAAATAGACATCATTATCTTTGATGTATGAATCGTAATCAAAATTGATTTCTAGAGTTTTTCATTTATCTTCAATGTATTGAGAGTTTTTTTTTTTAGAGTAAAAAATTAGAGAGAGAAAAATAAAGAGCAAAATTAATAGTTAAGAAATGCATTTATTAATTTTAGGAGTGCGTTTACTAATTCCCTTAATATATATTTGCTTAATAGTAAGTAATGAGACAAAAAATGAGGGAATAATAGAAAGGAAAAGGTTCATGGGCTGAAGATCAACCGAAAAACTCTTTGTTTTCTTATTCTTTAGACAAGCCTTTTTTTTTCTTTTTTTTTTTAATAGGTAGACAAGCCGTTTTTGGTGAAGCAAAAGAGTGTCGGGAAGGGACTGTTTAGTTAAAGTTAAGCAAGGAATCCAATTGATGCTACTCATCAAAAAAAAATTTTTTTTTATTCCAATTATTGACAAATTATAATGATGATTGGTCACTGCGGTGGTGGCGATGTTTATCTTCTTAACAATGACGTTAATGATGATGATGATGATTAGAAAGATTGTCACTTGAAGATATATAGGTTGCTTCATCACCTACCTAATCTTATTCTTCCGACTATAGGAAAATGAAAGTTATATATGAATAAATGGAATCAAGCATTCAAACTCTCCATGTTCTCCGCAGTTGAACATATTGTTTAATATGCTCTCTATTGATTTTTTTTCTTCTTTTTAGTACAATGGGAAAAGACTCGAACCCACGTATGCAATTATTCTATATCATTCCCCTCTCTCTCTATTGATTATAACAACAATTTACATGTTTACTTATTATTGAAGTAATTTAAGTTTAACTAGCACATTGATAAACAATTATGTCACTAAAGAGTATATAACAAAATGTATTAGAAATTGCGTTAATAGATTTAGAGCCATGAATTTATTCACAAACTTGTGATAAGAGTTTGTAATTTATTTCTCGGTCGATTTTAATTTGATTTGACAACTTCTAAGGATAAAGTTGAACCAAATTCTAAAAATTGATTTGAAATAGCCAAAATATTTAATTATATATATAATTAATTAATATATTTAAATGTTAATTTTATATTATTTAAATTATTAAATATTATAATTTTAGTTTTTATGGTTTTCTGAATTTAAAATAATCAATCAAAAATCGAATCAAAATTTGTACATAAATATAAACCAAGCCAAAAACTAAATTTTTTTTGTAACTTAATTCATTTCTTAAATTTAAACCAAGTAGTGAATGCCTAATTAGGTGCATTATGAGGGGAAAAAAACCTAAGAAAATGGGGGACTGTGCTCTGTGCTATTTGTGCACTTATGGATTTGAAACTCAGGTAACCCCTCCAGTTCAAGGTAGGACTTTAATTGGACGGATTGTATTGGTTCTATGAAATACCTGACTGAGCCCATATGATTATAAAACTAAAGGACGCATGCCACGGGTTGGCACCTCTGGACGACTCGCATCCAGTTGGGTCGGGCCTTCCTGCCCTTCTTTTTTTTTTTCTTTTCCCTAGCATTTAAATATTTTTTGTAGACAAAAAATAGAGGAAGAAAGATTTAAGTACATGTGATCCACATAACTAAAATTCCTGTTAACTTGATTGCATCTAATGTAATTTGTTTCCTTGTTATGTAAATGGAGAAAAATATTTTAATTCATCTTCGAACAATTTAAAATTTCAATTTTTATCCTTAATTTAAAAAAATTACCTTTTCTTAGCATGATATGCATATGCTTGACTTTGCTCCCAGCTTTTTGGGAGTTTAGGCTTTAGTCTTCATCATATTCTTTCATCTTCATGTCAATAAACAGGTTAGGATCTAACTAACGCCACCCAACTATTGTGGTGGTTTAAAATACAAAGAAACAAAGAATGTAAAGAACAAGAATAATTAAATGGGCATTCTTTAAGTGGTCCTTTCTACGTAGTTCATTGTCAATTTGTTCACTAATAATATTTGTTCTCTGCAGTGATAGTAAGCCATGATAAAAAGTCACGTGATAATTGAAGAAGCCATGAAGAAAACCCTTGAACATGTCCTTGATTTTGGTTCTCAAGAGTCATTTTGTACTTTAAATTATAAGCATTGTTATCAAAATCCACTATTCTTGAATTACGTGAACCGTAATACTACATATAGATACCAGACTTTGTTTATCACAGTGCTTTATTTTATTTTAGTATTTCACTAATCCTAAATTTACTTATATTTGGTCAAAAATCACACAGCTTTCTTCTTTGATATCTTCATAGAAGAATTCCCTGAATGCTGCAATGTGAGACTCCTGAAGACACAATGCAACAGCCAGAGATCCATCCCCTTCATGTCCAGGAATTATCAAACAATCACCATCACTCTCATGTGTTCCTGGGCTCATGTACACCTCTTTTCCCCACCCAAAATCAAGATCATACAGAGGAAGTGTGAGCCAGCTTATAACTCCAAGATTTGGATTCCCATAAAAAGGCCCTTCATCATGCTTCAATGCATACAAATCCTGAAATCTGGATAGATCTTTTTGATTCTCCATAAATTTAGTAGCTGAATTCACATACTCATTTGTCACTTGAGTTACTGCTGCTCTGATTTTGCTTGCTGCGTAGCTTAATGGTTGAGATAATATCTCGCCTGAGTAGCCTGATGCAATTACATCAACGATTGCATTGCCAAAGTATCCTTTAGGCAATTCTGGTTGTACCCTTTTGCGTATATCAACACAAATGCCTAAAGAAGTTGGCTGCTCTTTGATCAATTTTCTAGCTTTACACGCACTTCTCCATGTATGTGCTGTTACAACCTCATAACGGGTATAAGGCAATTCCATACTTGCAAATTCACCAGCATAATTAGCCCTCTTCTTCAGAATTTCAACTTGATCTTTTGTTAATTTGAGCACTGCAGTTGCTGTTTCCTTTTTTCTCTCAGATTCATTGCTTGATTCACCAATCAAAATTGGTTGCTGGAAATACTGATCATGTTGAAAAATGGGGGATCCAGAGTCTCCAGCCCGGAAAACCTTTCGATCGAAAACAGGCCTAATCCCTATCGCCTCCCCACGAGCAATTCTTGCCCACTCAGAGATGAAAAGCAGAGAACTCTGTCCATCAGCCAGAGCATGTGATATTGTTAAGCTCAGAGAAATTCCTCCACATTGGAACTTCGTGAGTTGCACATATAACAAAGGAAGTTCTTCAAAAGGGGTATTCTTGTAATCTATGGAAGGAAAGAGGTACTTGAACTTTGGGGATGGGGAGAAATCTCCAAGATCAGCTAATATTGCATCAGATTCAACTTCAATTAGCTCTGCTCCTTCAGCATTGCAGTCTAATTCGAGCCGGCCTCCTTCGATGCAACGTAGACGGCCTGCTACAGGATAGAAGTGCACCAGTACCTTGCTTAAGGAGCTCTCAAGGCATTTGATAATGGAATCTGCTGAATTAAGCCAATGCTGCTTAGGCCTGTAAAAGTAAATTGTTGGCACATGCATTATGCAACCAATTTGATCCCATATCGATAAAGGGAAGCAACCCTGAAAAGTTGGTTCTGAAGGCTTCACAAGGCAAGAACTCTTGAAGGTGATCTTCATTTCTTGGTCCTGTTTAATCTTTCAGAATTTTATCCAATTAAGATGTTTAGTCATGCCATGCCACTGTTATATATTTAAGGACATGATAGTTGATCACTCTTTGCGTGACCTTAATTTCAGGACGCGACAAAGAACATTAATCTTGAATCTATGATGTTCTTGCATTGGATATTTGCATAATTCGGATTATTGGTAGGAATGCGGATTTCATGAAGCTAGTAGGAGTAGCTCCTCAATTTTTGTGGAAGAAGAATCTTTTTACCCCCTATGATGGATGGAAGACTACCTAAATAATACTGGTGGGATGATTTTCTCAGTTTTGTGATAAATTTTGAGAAGCATGAATGGGAAAAGAAATTTTCAGCAAAAATTTCATTTCCATCGTTTTTGTTGTTACGTACGAGAACGCCAACCTAAATGTCTCAACTCTGAACAAAATGGTTTTTTTAAATTCTAACGAAATACTCTGAGTATGGTTTCTGGATTGTCATACATGCATATTAGATAAATCATTGTAGTACTCGTCATTAAGTAAGCAATACATGCCACTAGCATGCAAAAGCTAGAGGAATAGTCAACACAACAGGAAGCATAATTATTCCCCTGCCAGATCTCTATCCGTTCATGCAACCGCTAGGTTGTAAATATATATATATATATATATAGTAAGTGTGTGTGCGTGTAAAAAAAACATAATATATATATAGTATGTGTAAAAACTAGGCCTAATTTTTAATGAAAGGCCTTTAATATGTTTGTGTGTAAATATATAATGTTATTATTATGTAAAAAAAAATCATTCTAAAATTAAATTATTAGATGAATAATGAATGAGATTTAATATTAGAAAACAATCAATTATAGGCTGAAAAAAATTAATTTTTCATAGTTGAGATTTCTTTTATAAAACTAAAAGATTAGGTAAATTATTAATGAGATTTTAATATTAGAAAATAATCAATTGCAGTTCTAAAAAAAGAGTGGAAGGAATGAGGTTTGATTCTTTCAAAAGAAAAAAAAAACATTAGAGAGTTATTGAGTTAGAAATAGTGCATAATTACAAGTCTAGAAAATTGCAACTAATTAACTCGTTAATTAGCTTATAAAATGCTTTCAGATTTAAAAGTGTTGCAAAAAACTTCTAACATAAAAATTAATACTCCAATTAATTTCAATGTTACATAAAAAAGATTATATTTTTTTTTCAAATTCATATATTACTTATAGAATTTCATTAACCATGCCTCTAACATTTGCTTATGTTGAAAGAAGTTTTTCAAAATTAAAATTACAAAAATATTAATTGAGATCAACTACACCACAAGATAGATTTAATAGATTTTGTATATTATCTATTGAAAGTAATATGTTAAGACATCTTGAATATAAAAATTGAATAAGTAATTTTGCAATTTCCTAAAGAAATAATAATGTTGCAATAAAAAGTTTTTTTTAAAAAAATTAAACTTTTTAAAATATTCTTTTATACATAGGTAATAGGGCCTCAGGCCTCACTTGCCTTGACACGGCCCTATATTTTCCCCATTAATATATGAAGTTTTTATCAGAAGAGTTGAGTGTGAAATCGAAGGTGCATGAGGAGGGGATATATATATACAGAATTCTGCTTATTTTAGACATGTGTGTATGCCGAATTCTGGAGGAATCTTTTCAAAATTTGATTTGGTCATGGAATCATTACTTGGGCTCTCGTATCTTGAATGGAATCCAACAAATGGCAAAAGCCATTTTCATGTTCGTCATTTGGTGAATTTTTTATGCATTGGCGCCCATCAAGATTCGTCCAAAATTCTTCACTTCCATATGAAATTGAGTATATACGATTGTTGTGTTGTTGTGATCAAATTTCGTATTAATGCATTCTCCAAATGTCATCATCTAGAATTGTGAACCCCTAAAAAGTTCTTAAATGCACACTTCAAACATCTAAAGGCAGCACTCTCTTCAGATTTTTACTCTTCTTTTTTCTCTCTCTAAAAAACAAAATTCTCCATTGGTTGAAGAAACTGATAAGAAATTGATACAAAAGTTGATTGATTCATGAGCCGATGAATTGGAGATATATTTTATTTTTCTTTTGAGTTTGTGTTTATATATATCAAACATGTTTCAAGTGGTCTTGACGAGTATGTGCGGTGGAATAACATTTGATTTTCCGATCTTTGGGGCGAAAGATTAGTCTGTAGGGGAAAAAATCGATTAGTTCGCACGACCCGATGTCTATTTATGGAGTGATTAAAAAAATATCTAAAGAAGTCAAAAAAAAAATCTTTATTTTAATATTTCACTGTATATTAAATTGACATTATTAAAAATTACTTCCATAACTATTTGTAAAAAAAAAATCAAAATGTAAAAGACATTTTCTATTTTGAAAATAATTCTTAGTTATAACGTTAGATAACCTTTTCTTTTAAAAAAAAATCAATTTCAAAATGTCATCTAATAAATAAAGGGGAAAAAACGAAAACAAGTGTTAGCCTAATTAAGGGAAGGGGAAAAACTGAAAAAAAAGAAAAGAAGAAGAGGACTCTAGTAGTCTGCTTGAATAAAACCGTCAAGGTTCAAAACTCAAAAGAACCCTACTTGTTTTGACCATGCACACAATGTTATATCTATATATACTCCTAATGATGAACCTCTTTCTAACACTCTAAACATTCTCTATTCCATTTCGTTGGCGATAGTTGATTTAAAAATCTTCTTTTGTGAAGAATATACTTGTTTCCAATGATTTCAAATGCTATGCATTGATTCGCGATTTAAAAGTATCCCAACTTCCATATTATTAATTAATATATCATGTTAATTTGGAATTTCAACCTTTTGGCATAGTTTACTTTCAAATTATGCGCAAATCTTGTGTACGTTTAATATGTTGGAAGAGGAAAGGTTTATCTTTAAGTTGGAAGGTGAAAATTTATGTCAAAGAGGCTAAATTTATTCCATATGGATCCATCAATCATCACTTTTTCTTTTTCGACATTTGGAATTAACTCCATCGTTTTCCAATTTCAATTATTTACTTGATACAAAATGATTTCAAACACTTATTTTTATTAAACAACGGCATTTTAATCAATGGCTAAGATAATACCAATACAATTTTGATCCAATGACTATAATTTAATAACTAGAATTTTCCACCGAAATATCTAGACATTTGCTTGTACTCATAAATTAACTAATTTTTATGTTATTTAATTGATATATTTCACGTTTATTTTATATTTCTTTGTTTGTAAGTTTTTCGATGTATTTTAATTCATTTTGGAGATAAAAAGAAAAAGAAGAAATGCTGGAGAAATAAATAATAAAAAATCTACATCATATGATGATGTAGCGCAATCAGAAGATGACACGTGGTGCTTTTAAAAGTCACGATGTGGACCGATGAGGACTCGACACATGGCGATGTGTGGAAAAATTAGGCCACCAATTGAATTTTTAAGATTTTATTGTGCGAAATTATCATTTTGCCTCTGATTTTTGTACATATAAATAACAATCTTTTCCATTTCCTTTTCAATTTCTTTCTTTAATTATTGTCTTCATTTTAGTGTATTTTCAAGAATTTTTAGAATAATATTTCAAGACTTTTTGTAATATTTAGTAAATAAATTTTGTTCGGATAATTTCAATATTTTGGGGAGTTTATCTTTCAAATTTTCTTTCTAATGTTTATAAATTTAATCTTATATGTATTAAATATGTATTGTGAGTAATTTCATTTTGTTAGCAAGGATATGTGTTAAGTTATTAATAAATGAGATTATGAGATAATTTTCTTTGTATTTAATTTATATTTAGATCTATTTAATTTGATTTATGGTCAGGTTTACCCACCTAGTCCTTATTGTTTTTACTTTATGCACTTTAAATATCGCAAATGAATTGGCGAACAAACTAATTAGTTTAATTTACTTTTATGTCTTTTATTTTCTTTTTTTATGAGAGGCAGAACCTTCTAACTAGTTTAATTTCTTTTTATGGAAGGCTTGAGCCTCCATACTTTTAGTTTAATTTATTTAAATGGTCAGTTAAATCGTCTAATTTGTTTAGTTAATATAAATCCAATATTTTTTATAGAAATATATATTTGTGTATTTATTTAATATACTTATATACTTATATATATATATATATATTAAGTATTTATATAATTCATGTGTTAATCAATACAATTGTGTGAATTAATTAGACTAACAATCTAGTTAATAAATGTGATTATATAGTCAGGATTATTAATCTTGTATTCATGATTAAGTAGCATCTATTAGTTTAATTGAGTTACAAGTCTTGACTTAATTAAATTAGTAGTGAAATTGTATAATTTAAATTGTATATAATTAAGTTGATTGATATATACAATTTAATATTTGTGATGTCTTATTTACTTAATGTAATTTGATTGAGCATTCTATACATGTTGGTTCGTAGCGGTATTTAATTAAATTACATATTAATCTGTCCAAATTGATCGGAATTAATCTAATTTGTAATTATAGGAATCTGTCTGAGCTGATTGGAATTTTAAAACTAATTACTTAATAATGTATTTATTTATGATTAATCCCATGAAAAATATAACTTGATACTAGTTACTTGCTAACGTCTTTTTATATCATTTATATTCCAAATTTCTTTTTAATTCTATTTACAAATCCAAACCCTCAAAAAAATATTTATTTTAATTATTGTTATTTTCTTGTTCTCAAAATACAAAAACCCCCTCAAAATCTTTTTCGATTAATTATTTTAATTTAAAAGTTGATAAATCTCTATGGATTCCATCCATACTTTCTCTATTTATATAAAAATTGTTATGTTTA
Organism: Apocynum venetum; assembly: GCA_019593545.1. Taxonomy (NCBI): domain Eukaryota; kingdom Viridiplantae; phylum Streptophyta; class Magnoliopsida; order Gentianales; family Apocynaceae; genus Apocynum; species Apocynum venetum. Next base: position 4,615,683 of record SRSM01000149.1, read on the forward strand.
AATTTAAGAGTCGTATCACCGATTTTGTCATTGTTAAAGATAAATATAATTAACTAGATTTTTCTACAAAAAAATATTTCTAGATTTTAGTTCAAATATAAGTATAGTTTACTACACCTTTTTTACAAAATATCTACATATTAGTTGAAAGATGATTCTAGAATTTTGGGTAAAATCAAGTTTATTCCAACATAATCTTCATATAAACCTATTGTCGATTGCCCAAATATGTTAAACTTAGTGTGATGTAAATCCTTAAATTAAGACAAATGATTATTATATTCTTTAAATAGAAATATGTATATTATATTCTGAACGAAAGGAATATTATTGTGAATATTTATCTAAATTAAATTAATTTTTTCCTCCATTTATGTTTATAGCTTTTACTCTTTCATAAAATAGAAAAAATAAATAATACTAAAAACTATTATAATTGTGTATTAATATTTTAAATAAGATTTTGATATTAAAACTATGTTTTTTCGAAGGGAATGGAAGGAATAATTTGTTAGTTAGTTTTATTGGTTTATGTAGTTTGAAAATTGCACATGCAGGTATGGAAATTCAGGCATGTGTTTGGCCATCGTAACAGTGCTCTACCCACAATCTTGGAAGGTTTGGCGAGAGATTGTGGTTTTCCTTTTTTGAAAAAAATAATAATGAAATCGGGTCCTGCGATTCCTCGTGTTAGATGGGGGTGAATTGTTTTGTGTATAAATAACATCTTCTTTGTTTTTTTTAGACTAATAGCATCTTGTTAAGATAGAATTTTTTATTCTAACACCAGGATTAAAATAAAATAATCATAAAAAAACTAAAATAATTTATAAACAAAATAATCTAGTGATTGAGCGACTTCACAAACACTGATTAGGTCATGGGTTCAAATATCATTCACTAATACATTGATGTAATAAATATAAATAAAAAAAAGATACTCAGATAGGTGTTACAATCATGAATCAAATCAAATTAATTGCTGAGTGAAAAAATACTTATTGACGCCAAATTTCTTTGTTTGAATGTGCATCCATTAATTCCACGGTATGAAACAATATAAAGGGGAGAGAGAAAAAAAGAAAGAAAAACTTGCTTCATGTTTTATTTTCAAAGAAAAGAATCTTAAGTACTGGCATGGGAAGGAAGAGAAGAAAAAATTGACACTTCATCTGGAGAACTATAATCAAATATTGAAAGAGGTACTCTTTTATGAGTTATGTATTGCCAATTTTACCACTTTAATTGCAACATCTATTTTCGTATGGATTCTGGATGTTGTATGGACTCAAAAGAAAAACATCTGAAACTGGGATTTATTTTCATGATATGAGAATTGCAATTTAGGATCCATGCATCACAAGATACACAACGAAACACATTGGGGGAACTTTTTTTATTCTACAATTACCAAGTAGCACTTTATTCATTAGCAATTGAGGATATTATGTGTGGAGAGCCAGTGGTACTTGCCTCATGCCTTTTCCAGAAGTGATCTAGCTATCTTCCCATTTGCTCCCCTGGGGAAGAATCCTCCTGGCTCTCGACATTTTATGAGTTGATCTCACGCCCTGAAATATCCAACCATGCAAATAATTTTGTTCCTTAGGCTACAACACCATCTGAGATTCCCACTGTCGAGGACATGATCAATGCAATCCTAATGGTCCTCTGTAGGTAACAAAAAAGTTTGCATAAATGAATTATCTGAAAGAAGTTGAACTGGTTTAGATATTCTTCTCTGATATGACATCCAAAGCATGAAGGCAATCATGTTCCCTAACATCTGCCGAGCAGTCAAAACTCAACCCAAACCTCACCAGCCACCCCACAAAAAAAAAGTTTGGAAAAATGAAGAAGATGGACAAACAGCATCCAGAAAGACCAGAAATATTCTAGTATTAATGAAACCAAGCAGAAAAACTCAAACAAAAACAAGAAGTGGAACTCCTTTTTTGCCAACAGAAAGTGGCACTTGCTGGCTTCTTATGCTAATACACAATACAATTGCCAACACCCTCCCAAGTATCAAAACACCCGAACCAAATGGGAGAGAAGTATTAGTTGTCTTTTCCACTGAGTCCCCCTAGCCAGCACTAGCACTACATCAAAGTAATTTGTTCAAAAAGAAAAAAGGAATAACCTCCATAACTGGGCATAGTAGCCATGCCTCTCTTGGTCCATTCTCAATGGAGACCTGAAATTTTATATTCTCATACAAAAGTAAACCACTGATCAAATGAGTAGAAGGGAAATCTACAAAGCTTCAGACTATCTCATCACGCATTGACAATGGGAATGCCACAGAACAGAAGAGCAAACAAGTCTAGTATTAATCTCATCACGCAATGAACTCATTCACTTTAAATATTAAAAATATTTCATTCTTGTTGCTAGTATACTCTCACAGAGTCTACATTAAACAAAATTTCCTTGTCCAAGTCTAGTTGCTGAAGAATAATAATAAGTCACTGGTCACTATTGACGAAGCTCAGCTTTCTTCTTCTGCCAGAGCCTATCAACAGCACTATCAGCATCTCCCTGCAAAATACATTTAATAATAAAAAATATACCATTGCTAAGGTCAAGGACTGATGCATTAATGCTAGTAATATCTATCATAAATTACAAATACAATTCTCAAAAGAATTTCTGTAACCATTACTGAAACAGCACAGACAAAGAGATTCAAGAGACTAACTCATCTCGCTTCAATATAATAATACAATCAAATAATAAAAGTACAATGCTGAACATATGCACAGACTATATGGGTGCCTAAGAGATTAAAATACAATGTAGATATTCACCAACTATATCAACTAGCTGAATATGCAAACATACATTTCACTATTTGAGTCTTTCCCTAAGAGGTTGAGAGGAGGCACAAATTAAAGAACTTCGAATGATTAAAATAGGTAAACACCCATACATAATCAAGAATCCCATAGAACCTAAATCAAAATGCACCCTCCCCCCCCCCTCCCCAAAAGAAAGCAAACTGAAGTAAATCTCACAGAACTCTGGTGAACTATGTCCATTTTATAAAGAAACCTTATATCTATGTAAGGGATGAAGAAATAGAATAAATAAATTACTATAACTATCACAACAGATTAATATCGTAACACCATCAGAAATAGTTACCTGTGCTCGCACAAACCCACAAAGTGCAAAGGTTGTGAATTCTCCAGTGTAGAGTCCATTAGCATCTAAATGCCCAAGGTTGATTTGGATGGAAGCATGATCCTTAGATGTGATCAGCCTATTTGTGGCAGAACTGAAATTAAAGTAAAAACAATGAGAAATATATCCAACAAACTTCTAATTCTTCCCTGTGAGGAAAGCAGTTTATAGGACTTCTGCTAATCAAATAACGAAATAAAGAAAACCATGGAGAGAAAAACACAAAATCCCAACATACCACTTCCTCGGAATGTAGAGATCCATATTCTGTCCCTCCTCGTTCTGCATCTTGGCTAGGTATTTTTAGACACAGACCTCAAAAAGAACCTGATTCACAAAGTCCCAATCAAACCAGCAATCACAAGACTCCATTCATTACAATCAAACCTCTTCAATAGAACCAAATTTGCATTTTATGAACTGAATCCTCTCATGAAATTTCACTCAATTAATCCAAGAGGAGCCCAACAGACAAAAATTCCACATGAAAACATCAAAAGGCCAGAAAAATATATGAAAAATAATTAAAAGATAGGTATTTCCAGTGTACGTACATGATGAGCAAATAAAGGAATTGATGAATATCAACAAATCTTAGACCATTAACAAAAACGGAAACAAATAAAGCAATTACAACATTCATTTTGTAGACTAAAATTCACAGAAATTTTCTTGAAATTACCAACAAGAGGAAGGAGAGGATAATTACGAGATAGCAGCTTGCTAACGAGGGTGCAATTGGGTAGACTTCTGTTTCCCGTCAAAAACCCTAGGTGTATGTGGTTAACTGCGTTTTAGTATTTTCTATTTTTTTTTTCAATGTTTTTTTAATACAATACTCCAATTCATAAATGCAGGACAGTATTTAAAATTCTTAAATTACCCCTCAACCCAAGAAACTCTCCCCTCCCATTACCATCCCTAAATCACCCCTCAATCCAAAACACTCTCTTCTCCCGCTATCATCCTCCCTCTATAACTAATTAAAGTATTTGAGTTGAGTTTCAATTAGCTTTTGATAAGGAGAGGATAACTCTTTAAAGTGGATTATAATCAAGTGGATTATAAATCGATAGATATGTGACATATATATATATATATATATGTATGAGAGAATCAATAGAATTCAAATCTCATCACAATACTTCACAATATTTTAGTGAAATATTTATTTCATACAAAATTTGAACTTACGTTACAATATTTGAACCACATTCAATATTTGTCTTTTACTACTTCTGTCTATTTCAAAATTGTTTACGTATATTAAAGATATTAAAATTTATTTAAATTTGTAAATCTAAAGGATATTAAGTATATGTAAATGTAAGTATTTTATATTTAAAGTGCTCTTAAAATTATTTTTTATTTTTTTTACTCTTTTTGGAGAGAGAAGATATTAAAAGACTAATATTTTGAGACAAAATATTACTAAAACACACATATAATATATATATATATATATATATATGTTGGGACTTGAGGTGGTAATAATTTAAATTATTATTTAGAGTAACCAAATTTTTATTAGTTAAATATATTGTTGTTATTAGATTCATATTTGGGGATCATGATAATGGGGACCCTCCAAAATCATTGGAAAGGGCTAGAAAATTAGCTTTACTAAGGTAAGGAGAGTAAATGATTTATGATCATCAGTTGAAAAATCATAAACAGTTTGAGGGTATTTTTTTACTATTTTATTTTTAAAAAAATGAATATTTATTTTAAATACCCAAATTTTAAAAAAATATACACATATTTAATTCTGAAATGGATAATTATTAAATTAAAATAATTTTAAAATAAAGAAGGAAAAAGCATAAAGGGCTAAAGCGGAAAAGAAAGAGTGCCCTTGGGAGAGGAAGAGCGTTCCTTCCCGCCATGGATTCCGTGAAATTAGTCCCAAATTATATGATTTTGCTTCTGAGAGAGCAGCGAAGAGCAGATAATCAATAGTACTCTGCTACATTCCAGAGAGAAAGCCATTTATGGAGTTCAGCCTGAGTGGTAACGCTCTCAAGACCTTCGCCCGCTCCATCACCTGCCTTGCCCGCATTGGCAACGAGCTCGCCATTCAGTCCTCTCCTTCACTGGTTCTCTTTTCTTCTTTTTTTCCTTCTTTCTTCAATATTTATCCTGCAATGTAACTAGGGTTTATTATTCTTGAAACAAATCATAAAAATTGACGTTTAAGCTTTTCATTCTATGACAGTTCTAAGTAGAGAATTACATAGAACTTGCAATTTTTATTCAAATCCTTTTAGGGTGCTGATCTTGCATAATTTGGGGTTTTTTTTTAATACATGTTATTTAAACTTTTTAGTTCTTTATGATGACAGCTTACTTTCCACACTCTTAATTCGTCGAGGTCAGCCTATCTTTCTCTTACATTTAAGCCTGAATTTTTTGATGTGTATACAATATCTGGTGCCGAGGTGCAGTGCAGTGTGCTTTTGAAGGTAAGCATTTTTGGGTTTCCACGTGTTGTTTTTTGAGAATTATTATCTTGATCAAGTTGAAATTTGGTCTAATTTCTATATTTGACAGGCCATTTGCTCTGTGCTCAGGACTCCTCTTTCCAGTGTTGATCTTTTAAATGTTCTATTGCCTAATCAGGATGCACCAAAGGTGCAGTGGACTTTGAATTGCTACAACGGTAAATTCATTTTTGCAATTCTTGACCTTTTTCTATCTTAGTATATGATTCATTTCTAAATAGTAAATTTCACTAGGTAATTATGCAAGGTGTAGAATTCACTGATGTTCATGAAATGTAACATTACTTATCATTTCGGTGTTACATTTTGCTACTTCTGCAGGTATGAAGAAATCCTATTGGATTACTTGCAATGTTGAACCTGACATACAACACCTATCTCTTGATAGGAGAAAGCTTCCTAGCAACTTTGTGGTGCGGCCCCGAGATCTCAACCGGCTATTGGGTAATTTTCAGACAACCCTTCAGGAGATCACGATCATTGCAACAGAACTCAATGCCTTACCCCCAGATGCAGCCAGTGAAATTGGAGGGAAAGCTGTTGAATTTAGAAGCTATATGGATCCTTCAAAAGGTAGGTTGGGTTATTATCTGATCCATACCCTCTTAGAGTTATATTTATCTGGCAACCCCTACTTAGATTTTCCATTACAGACAATGATTCATCATTGCACACTCAGTTGTGGATAGATCCTTCTGAAGAGTTTGTCCAGTACACTCACAGAGGAGACCCTGTAGATATAACATTTGGAATGAAGGAGCTGAAGGTATTATTGGCAATATCTGGAGCATAAATCTTTGCAATATTTATTAACACTTACATCATCCGATAAAAATGTTGTTTTATCATTCACTAAATCTCCCTTCACTTTCCTTTCTTCAAGTCTTTATTTCTGTTATCTGAGGTTCAAATGATTGACTGAATGTACTACCCACAAATACAGGATGCTGAGTGCAAAAATAGGCTGCTATCTTGCTTAATCTCTTTTTATTCAAACATTTCTTCTACTTCCCTCCCCTCAAGAAAAATATTAAGAGTATTCTTTTAGTGCTGGCATACCATATAATTAAAGCATTTCTCTGTTCTATTTACCGAATCCCAGGCATTTCTTTCCTTCTGTGAGGCATGTGAAGTTGACATACACTTCTATTTCGAGAAAGCTGGCGAGTAAGATGATTTCCATTTGTGTTAGTATTGTTGATCTTAAAGTTGTAATCATAATGAACTATGATTTTGGTTTTATTGGTGGATGAAACACTGTATATGTATCAACATACGGTTGCAAGTGTTCTACTGTCAATGGAGAAAACCTTAACTGCCATATCTAATTACATGCAAATACTCAGATTATGTATATTGCAGATTTTTTATTAAAAAAAAAAAAGAGGAAAGATAAGAAACTTGATTCCACAAAAAAGAAGAAGATAAAACTGCCAAGACAGAAAGGTTTACAACTGAGTTTTATCAACTAAACTTACGGCGCTTGTTTACCATTTAACATTTTCTATTAAGTTAATAAAATTATAGAAATCATTTACTGTTAGATATTCAAAAACTGTCTTAGAATTTCCTTTTGTAAATACTGCCCAAAACACTAATTTATTAAGTCTTTATACTTAAGGGGTTCAACTTCTGATTAGGTGTCCAAATCAATTGGTTAACTGATTCTTTTCAGTTGCTTTCTAGTTTTCTGTTTGAGGACAAACTTTTGGCATCTACATTTGATACACATACTGGTAATTATGTCTTAATTGACAAGCAGGCCCATCTTATTGGCACCTAAATTTGGATTAGATGATGGCTCTAGTTCATACTTTGATGCTGCGCTAGTACTAGCAACCATGCTTGCATCACAGCTTAACAATGGAAGTTCTGTTGAGCCTCTACCAGAAGCTGCATTGGGTAATCAGGGCAACCAGGAAAGGTCAAGGGGAAACATGTCTGAGCATCAATCTGATCATACCAAAATTTGGTCTGACCTTTCAGGTAAATTAATTTCTCTTCTTTCTGATAGTGAGAATACAAAATGTACAGAGTTCATATGGATCCCGTGATGGTAACAGGTAGTGCAGTGAAAAGTAATATTGGCAATGATGATAGGCAAGATCAAAGAGAAAGAAACCAGATCATCGATCAAAGAGAGGTCCAAAGGATCGGAACACTGCATATTTCTAAGGATGGAGCTTCCACAGATGCACATGGTGATCTCAGTGACAGTGAGTATTCTGATATATCCTTTTCTTTATTCTTGTTGACAATAAGGTAAAGACAAAAAAAATGCATCTTTGCCACCGCCATTTACTTCTTTTGGAAATCCCTAAATGTAATCAATGATATCTGTGCCGGAAAATCTGCCTTACTGTTAATTTATGTATTCAAAGAAACAAGTAGATATATGTTTCTGTGCTTTAGACGGAGCAAGTACAATCATCAACTAAGTTTTAGAAATTAAAGTTGTCATTGTCAATTATTCTTCTGTAGGACCAGCATTCTATCAGCATGGGGCTCTACTCGTGGCTCTTAAAAAAAATTTAATGGAAACAATTTCATCAAATGAGTTTCAACTCCCAAATACAAAATGACTTGGATGCAATAAACCATCAAGTGATAAAAAATGAAGTTTCTTCCTCTCCTTTGTTTGGAGGGAAGAGCATACTCCCTTGTTCTTGTGAGATGCATGACCTAGAATTGTTAGTATATAATATATGATCAGGGTAGGTTAAGAACTTGGAAGGTGCAGTTTAGGCCCAGGGTGATCCGATCTTACATTTCGAGACAAATTTTATTTAAATGTGATCAAGTATGGGATGTGAACCAAATTTCTTCCCTTTTTCCTTTTGCTTCTGTTTGGTAGGAAAAGTAATTAATTTCTCAAAAATGTTACTAAAAATGTCACTTGCAACTCTTAAACTTAGAAGTAGTTTGCTATTGTTGACTTTTTTAGTTATCTCATAAAATTCGTGCTTATGATTGTTATCAGATTTTTTGTTAATACTAATGGGATGGATTTCAGCCTCTAAATTTTATGGACACAGAATTGCGCTTTGTTCACTTGACTGCCACATTTATCATTAGAAATTGTAACTCTTCTTTGACTATGTAAGCTTATTTTGTAATGAGCTTATTTTATTCCTTATGAAGCTTGCTTTTTAGTTTATGTTTCATCAAAGAGTTCACAAAGGCGTTATCTAGGGTAAGAGTTTTATAGAATCAGTACCATTTTCAACGAAAAGAAAAAGGTGGTTTATAGGGAGAATGTCTTTGAAATATAGAGTAAGGTCCTCAAGGTACCAAGGACAAGAATTCAAACCAATGTCATATATGTTTAGGTTCTTAACTTCTGACTTTACCATTTCCCATCTCACCCTCACTGAGAATTTATAGAGTAACTCTAAACATTTTTTATGTTGAGTCAACATTTCTGACCACTCTTCACAAATCTAATTTGGAGAAAATTAGATGAAGAACTATGATCATGTTCTCTCCTGAGTTTGTGTCTTTGAACATTTGAATCTAAGACTGATACATGCCCACCTTGACATTCATACTCAAGCTGACATAACTCTGGCCTGTGAATTTTCTAGGATTTAGCACCTGAAAGTTTAAGCATAATGAAATAGCTTATGGAGAAATCTATTCTGATTCTCTTTCACCACTAAGATCTATTAGAAAATATTGGGATTTTTTAAAAATGGGTGTGAAGATCAACTTTCAAGGTATTCATACCTGTGAGTCAATAAATTCTATAGTTTATGCAGGGGATGCATTTGTAATAAATGGAAGAACGTGGGATTCGCCATGGGTTCTGTACATTTTAGTGACTGTTACCTTGCAATATTGGAAACAGAAAATAAGAACTACTTGCAATGCACATTGCCATGAGGCAAAATGCATGTTTGCTGCAAATAAATGCGAACCTTCTGTTTTCAGTGGGATTTCTGAGAATGCATTATCAATCTAGTAATCTTTTGCATAGAATAAATTTTACAAGTGATTTTCTTGACTAAATCCATTAGATGCCTTCTTGTTAATCTCAAGATTTGTCAGTGACATTCAGTTATTACTTTCAGTCTGGTGCATCCTTTTAAACCCTGAGATCTTAAACAAAAATATGGTGATGATAATAATAATAAAAAAAATGATAAAATATCAGTCTGTAAAGTTGTGAAGCAATAAATTAAGAGGATTTGTATTTCTTTTGTTGGCAGATAGGAGAGCAATTATTGGTCAAGCTTCTCAGCACCATCCTAGTAACTGGGTGGATGCAGATGAGGATGACGATGAAGGGGATGAAGCTGAATTGTGTGTCCAGTCAACACCTCCGTGCTATGAAGAATGATGCAGAAGTAACTGTTTACTTTAGCAAGCACTGAAATAGATTGCTGGTTGGTGTTTGTAAGTGCCTATGTGGTTCATTCAAAAGCTTCAGTATTCTTCTCTCTTTCTTTTTTTTCCCCTTCTTTCTTTCTTTGACCCCTGTAGTCCTTATAGCACTTCAAGTCATTCCCTATCCTTGAGTGAGATTTTGGGTTTACTTCAGGCTCACAAAGAGGTGGAAGGAATGAGCTTCTAGTCTTCTGAAGAGCAAATTGTTTCACAGTGCTCTTTGAGAGGATAGCACATCCAAGAATTTGATATAATGTTTGTGTGGTAAAAACCATTATCAGTATTTAGAAGCAGCCATGAAAGAAAAAGCCGTCACCTAAAATGTAAAACGTATCATACAGTGTTGACAATAAATCATTTTCACCCATATGCACCTTGGGCATAATCTGGTCAAACATTATTTGAGAATTTAATAATTTATACCCTAGTGTTCATAATTGTGAGATGCTCTTGGACGTAACTTCATCATTCTGCGTGGACCTGCACCTAGTTGGGATGCGGTGAGAGACAAGGCCTTTCTCTTCCCCTATCATTTTAGAGATTGTCCTTATCCTTGAACAAGACCCTTCCCTAGAGTTAATCCTGCTTCTTGATAATCCTATGTATTCCAATACACCTTCCATAGATTGTCCCTTGTCAATGATCAGTGAGCTACTCCAAATCATCTAGTGCTGAACTTGTGTGGCTGACGATACTGTGCATGTGCTGGTAGTGCTGCTTGAGGCTCCTAGATGTTTATATGGCATAAGATGTGTGCATTAATATATGTCAGTCATAGTTTCTGATTCTGTTTCACATAGTACTATCATTTCCAAAGTAATAGTTGTCATTGATAATTGCAGGATTTGTGCCTGCCTCTAAAGATATATAGGGTGTGAATGTCATGTACAAGATACCAAACCATTGCTGCAGGGATCTCTACGCTTAAGCTGTTTATGGAATATACAAATTGGTTTGTCAGAATGATATATGTATATACACAATTCTTGTCATACAGGTGGTTGTTCTTCTATTGTTAATGGTGTCTTTAGGTTTTATAGCAAAAGCATTCACATTAATGTACTGTAGACAATTGTTGTTAACGTTACTGTTGCAACTGAGATTTACACACTCATGGTGAGAACATTACACAGTTTTTAAGTTTTCTTCTCCATTGTTACAACAAAACTTAGCATTTTCTGTTAAATGAACTCTTGATTTTGTAGCTGCAGCACAAGAAAATGAAAAAAGGTGAGGAGCTCTAAGCTTTTATGTTGAGTCCCTATGAAGGGCTCCTGAAGAATTTGACTATGGAAACATTAGTTATCTATCTTATTTGGCCAAAAATTGTGTAACATGTTAGCAAATTGTTGTACTAATGAAATTTGTTTTGTGGGTCCCGACAATTGGGAGTTCTAGATTCCAATTGGATTGTTTTGTTGAAGTTTTTTGCAGTTCAAACTGACATTATGCCAAAAACTAGATGCTAGGATGTCATTTGACTCAGCATTGTTTTGCAAATGGCGTGTTATGTGGCGTTGAGTACTCTATTGATAATTATGACTTCATTTGATAAGTTTGGTAGTGTGATTATACTTTTCTGAAACTGTGTCAAATGTGACACCTGGAAATCTGGTGAACTAAGCTTTAAAGAAACCTTGTAAACTACTGCATCAGATGATTAGCAATGATTTATATTTTTACTAGTCAACTTCCATCACCTGAGAATCTTCTCATCTTAAAAGTCAAATCAAAAAGACTTTTTAAAATCCAATCCAAATACATTCATGCCAAAATCAGAGCTTCTTAAGTGTGAACGCTTTAATATTTTGTTTTAGATTCAAAACAATAAGAAATTTTTAGATTAATGACTATCTATTAAAATGTTATACTTTATAAAAAAATTAAATTTTTTTATTTTAAAATATTACTTCCGATCGAAATTGAATATTTATTTTTTAAAAATCTATATTTTTTGTTCAAATTTATATTAATAATTTTTTTAATTTAAAAAATTTATATTCATTTAACTTATATATTTTACTATTCACTATTTTAACTTAAAATATTCATATTCCATTAAATTGTGAACTTCATAATCAATTATATTAATATTAATGATAAGTTTATAAGTTAATTAAATTCAATAATATTTCTTATTTTTTAACTAAATTCAATCATTTATTTTCAATTCCGAGATGAATATACTAATATATTTTATATTTAAATTTTTAATCGAGAAAAATTAATATTTTACTAATGTATATGTCAGACCACTAATTACATTAAGAAATCGAATATATGATAACTTTCTTGTGACCATTTCCTCTAAGTTGAACTTTGTTTTTCCCGTTATTATCATTTCACTAAATTATTTATTATTTTTAAAAATATTGTGGAGCTTCAGCTGCCATTTTCTTCTTGGCTTTAGAGGCTACAGCTGGCTTCAGAATGGCCATTTGGACTCTGGAGTCTGGACGCGCTAACGCCGCCTCCCTCTTCACTGTAGGTGATCTGTTATTGGGACCCACGTAGTCTGGACGGCTTTACGTATACGTATTTTTGCCGGCACTTCCGTTAGTTCTTACCTAACGCTGTTAGTGCAATAATTGTGCGGATACTTTGCACGCTTTTCGAAAATTCTTTTACTACTATTCTTCCCGTGTTCAAATATTTTACTAAAAGCGCTGCCAAGTTGTGAACTTTTATAACCGTTTCTTTGACCGTTCTGATTTGAAGCCGTTGCGGCGCCAAAATCAATATGAAAATAAGTTATTTTTAGATTAAACAAATTACTCATTTCCTCGTGAAAGTGTAATATAATGTTTTGATATAGTTTAAAAATTAATAATAATATTTGATAGTGAGAAATTTATTTCATTATCTTTATTACTCATTCCATATATAATTAAATATTTATATTTCTAATTCAAGATGTTTGAAAATAAATTTTAATTTTTTTAAAAATAAATATATTTTACATATAAAATTTCACTAACATCCTCTTTAATTCAAATAATTTAAAATTATTAACTAATAGTCTTCATTACTAACTTAATTAATAATATAAATAAATAAATAAATTTCTTAAAATTAAAGACTCTTCTTAATTAATTTTGAGGTTAAATCAAATGTGAACATTTAAATGTATAAGTATTCCTTTGCAATATTTTATCTTACTAGTTTTTTTTCCTTTTTATCTATCAAGGAATAAAGGTCATATAATTATAGTGTTAATAAATAGTAGCATTATTTTTAAAAGTATTTTAACTAAAAGAGTAGACTAGTCATTCTATTTTTTTTAATATACATATTTGTATTGTAAATTTCAATTGCATTATCAAGCTAATATTAGTTTTCTCATTTTTGCAATAAGTCATACTCTCTTCAAATATTTTAAGATAAATATATTTTTTATTTAGAACTTCATTAATAACATTCAAATTTTAAATGATTTATATATTATTAACTGATATGATCCCACCACTAGAGATTAATAAAAAAGTTATTGTGGTAAATTCATTAAAGTTAAAAAATATTCTTAATTGACACTAAAATATGGGAAATGCTCTTTCATATATATATATATATATATATATATATTGTATGTCATTGTTTAATTTACATTTTTTCAACAACAAAATAAAATATAGGGCACTTCTAAGAATAAAATTGTTAGTTCCAAGAGTAATTTAGTAACATGAGTGATATTACAAAATAATGATCACCGATCGAATGATAATTGATAACATGTAGATTGAATTTGATTTTGAATCAATGAAGAACTTGAGAAAAAGAAAAGGAGAAGTTATCACATTAACCTCCTTTGCTGATTCAAGTCAAGTCAGTATATGACAAAGTGAGGAAAAGAGTAGGCTATGATAAAAGGATTGCATATATCTTTATCATGTACGATGTATTTATATTGCAAGAATTTGAGTAATAGTAAAAAATAATCTAGGAATTACATCATGATGCGGGATATTGAAATAATTGTCATTTTAAATATTTGTACACTTATTAAAAATATTGAAAATAATATAAAATTTAATATTATATTAAATTATAAATTTATCCTTGATAAATATTTCATGTTCCAAAATATAAAATACTTTGAATAAATTACTTGTCCTAAATAATAAGAATTTTTAATACTTTTGAGAATTATTTTGTTTGTTGTTACCCATATTGCTCTTACTCTTAAATAGGAAGAGAGAAAATAACTATTCTCTTCATCCCACTAAGATGGATTTGATTTATATTTTCAATTTTCCTATTTAGAGTATAGTTAAATTTTCAATGGACAATTTGTTTTTGTATTTAACACATTGACTCAACTATTCATTTTCAAGGTAATTTTGAAACTCAAAACATAATTAGAGCACGACTAATTCGTTAAGTCCCAATATAATTAAACATTTCATATTACTAAAAAAACATTTATGTGTTTATGGTGGATCATCCAAAATTTTTTTAATAAATGTGATTATAATTTCAATGAAAATTTAATTCTTTGATCAATTATAGTATAAGGGCAAAAATAGACAAAATATTAAAAAAATTCACAATTTCAACCAAATTAAACATGTATTCTTAATATGTGAAAAAACCATGGTTGCCTATCTTAGTGGAATGGAGGGAGTAGCTTAGTTTCAAATTTTCAATAAATAATATGACATAATAAATGATGCTATTTTAGAGAAATACTCATTTCATTTATTTTTATAAGATGTTTAAGTAAAATTATACAGATCAATAAATTATTTTAATTCTTATTATACAATTATTTATTTTAGTATTTTTTGGAAATTAATTATTTGTTATCTCTTTCTCTCACTATAAATAAAATAAGGGTGAATTTGAAATAACAAGCATAATAATTATAAAAAGTGTCATAACATCATATAATTAGGAATAATAGATTTTGCTTGATACATATTATAAAAATTGACGTAACGAGTACAATTTATCATAATATGTGTGAAATACCCAAAATATTCTATATTTTGGAACAAATGGAGTAATTTAAATCATATTTCATTGTCTCTCTCAAAAATAAAATTTAACTTTCATTATCTATCCATTTTAAACAAGGATAAAATTAGACAATAAAAATGATTAATACTAGAAAGACTTATTTTGAAACAAAATAAATTATCTACAATAACAGCTTATTTTACAACCGACAAAATATTAAATTTGTGTTATCAGAACATAGAGTACGCAGTAATGAAAATCACATTCTTTTGAGATAAAACCAATACAACAACCGGAATCAATCTTTTATATATATATATATAAAAGCACCCATTTAATTCCTCTAATAAAAGGGGAAAAAATGGAAACTTTTTCGGGGAACAACATGATTGGAAATGATTGTTTGACTACAGAGTTCATTAAATACTATCAAGAACTATAAAAGATACTCCGCTTACAACAAAATAACATCAGCAATAAAAAATAAGGATCATAGTTATTAATGACACCAGAATTAAATATATATATATATATACTTTCTTCCCTTCTATATAACCCACATAACGACTTTAAAATAATTACAATTGTATATCAATATGTTTCCACTCAGATTTTAATGATTCCCATGACCGCTATATTGTTTTGTTATTAAAAAAATTATTTTTATTTATTGTGTTTATTCCTTTTTGAAATTAAAATCATTTAATATTATGAAGAATATTAAAATAATACATAAAATAACTTTAAAAAGTAACTAAATATATTATATTTTAATATAAGAAAACTTGCTTCAAATATTTTTTTTTAATTTTGAAATGAAGGGAATATATAATTTTTTTTAATAAACATATTATTGGTGAAGAGTAGATTTATAGAAAATTTATCATAAACTACTATCTCAAATGAGATTGGCAATCTACTTAGAAAACTAGTAAAGCTTTTAAATTCCTTGATTTATTCGGTTCCTTTTTTTATCTAGTATATATTTTTGGTAATTCATATTCAATCTTCTTACGAGGGGCCCAAAAAAAAGAAAAGAGAAAAAAGGGACAAAGGCAAAAAGCGTTGTCGCTGGCCTATTTATTAGTTGTCACCACTAAAAAATTTTCTAGCATCCGCGTTTTTTTCTTTCTTTTGAAGTCATGGGAGTAGGTCGAATCCAAAAAAGTCGTGGGCACCCATTAACACTAACAAACGTCTCTTTCCGAGTGGCAATCTCGTAAAACCATTTAATCCCAGGGTCAACTATGCCCTTCTCTTCACTACTTATATCAATGACAACTTGCTCTCTGAGTAAACCCTCCAACCAAGAGAAGCCAAAAACAGCTCTGCAGAGAGAGAGAGAGGGGAAAGGGGTAAAAAAAATAGCTACACAAGGGAGAGAATTTCAAGAATTCAAAGAAAAAAGAAAACCCAGAAGAAATCTGAAGAAATAATGGCATCTTCTTCAGGCATTTCATTGATTTTTTCCGTGTGTTTTATCATGGCATTGATGGTTTCAGCTGCATCTGCAAGTATGAAATTTGAAGGGACAGAAATGGGTTGGATGATGCCGATTGGATCCGGCATGGTTGGTGATGAAGAGTTCGAGCTTGATTCAGAATCCAACAGGCGTATCTTAGCAACTACAAAATACATCAGCTATGGTGCTCTGCAGAGGAACAGTGTGCCTTGCTCCCGCCGTGGTCAGTCCTACTACAACTGCCGTCCTGGTGCTCAGGCGAACCCCTACACCCGTGGATGCAGTACCATCACTCGATGCAGGAGTTAGTTTTGTTCAATTCAGCTGCTGTCCCCTCCTCTCCTTCCTCTTAACTTTTTTTTTGTTTTCCTTTTTGGGTACATTAATGGATCAATTTTTTTGTTATTATTGTTTGATATACAATGAGTGAGGGAGAGGGAGAGGGAGAGAGGAAAAGATATTGTTGATGATGGATGTTTATTGTCCTTGGCGAAGAAATTGTTGGTCAGAGATCTTTACAATCATGTTGTCTTTATATACAATTCATACTTGTTTCTTGTCAATAATCTCAATTGATGATACAAACTATATATATGTTTATTATGTCTGTCTTTGGACTTATTTTTTACTTGTTTGGATCAAAATTGTGGAGTACAATTTTTCGGTTTAAGAAGCTGGAAATGAATAATTGGCCAACATCCGAGGAACAGTGGGGAAAGAACACAATAGAAGGAAAGGAATAAATAAAGTATACTATCAGTGTATGGTTTTTGTATAAGAATTTCTTGTGGACATTTAATCTTTTTTTGTTTTTTTTTTCAGTTGATAGTCCAAATTTTTGCCTTTGTGTATTGGTCATTTTCAAGGAAGACTTGTCTTTGTTTCATTTCTATTGAAAGTGTGGATAAACTGTGTTTTCCGCATGTGTCTTGGCTGTCCATACATTTGGATTGTTACTAGTTTTTCTTCGTAAATGTCCACATACTTTCGATTGCCTGGTATTCCTTGAAGATGACTGTAGTTCATATGGTGGCAGATTGGCTGTCTGCACATGATCATGATCTTGATCTTGATTTACTATATTTATGCATTTATTCTCGGGATATGTATGGTTAAAACTACTCTTCTAGTCCTTTTCCTGGAGAGAAGGGACAAAATTATTGATTAACTGTAGAGTTATTTTTTTGGTGGGATACCTTTGAATTATTGCAAAAATTATTCTTACTACATCCAGATTTCACTTGTATGTTGGATTTATTTTTTCTATTGCATATTGTATCATGAACTAGGAATTTGATGGTGTGTAGTTGTTGAAGGTATGGCTTGAAGCCTTATCTTTTGTGGATTTGGCAGTATTATTGGCATGAAAATTAACCCTTATCTTTTCTAGAGTTATTTCCAAGAAAGAAAAATGACCTTTGGGTTGACTGTGATTATTTTGACTTTTCTCTCATTAGTGGGTGGGAGTTTGGTAGCAGGTTTATCTTTTTGGGAATCATTCTCACAACTTGGGCCAACGAGACATTCGATTCCATCTTTCTTTCATTGAGGGGAAGAATGGGCAGTCATACTTTGAATGAGAAGTTACAAAGGAGAAAAGGTGAATATGGGAATGGTTAGGAAAGACCAATTTAAGCTTTTTAATTCTTGAGACACAAGTCTGCTGTATAAAGCTGTCTTATTTAGTATTTTTTTACCTTTCTCGTTTGATTTATGCTTTAATTCTACAAAATAGAGTTTTTGCAACGTTTACTTTATAGCTGTTGCAACTTCAATTAGAAGTATTTCACTAATGTCAAAATATTATAGAAGTATATAATTAAATAATTGATAATCGAAGTATTAATTGATGTAAGATAAATATTGAATTTTAAAAATGATTTACAATGAATAAATTTAATCATTAATTATATTATTCACGTGTTATTTATTTATTAATTAATTTATTAAAAATTATATATATATATATATATATATATATATATTAGTCTAGCATGTATCTTGTTAAAATGACCTTATTTCATAATATTTATATTTTAGAAAAAAATTTAATAAACATAATAGACTTATTTGATGACATTGATATTATTCATTGAAAATGATCGAAAAGAAAGTAAAGTCAATGTTGTTAGGCTGTTTATTTTTATTCTCTATTAGTTCTTATCTTATCCTTTATTCACAGGCTTGGTTTTGGATAATTTTGGAGACAGAGAGAGAGGGTCAGAGGGATAAGATTGTAACCATAGGGCTGCTTGCTGTAATGTTACTGTAAGATTGAAGGTTAATAGTATAATAATTGAAAAAAATTTAATTTTCAATTCGAGAATATTATAGTGCAACAGTATTCGAAAATTACCCATCCCATTAAAAAAGTTTACTTCACTATTTTAAATCTCCAGATCTTGAACAATAGTAAATTTTAAAACAAACAAATAAAAAAGAAAATGAAAAATATTCTAAAAATTATTATATCAAAAACTTTAATTAAAAATTATACAGTCTTGTAGTTTCCATAAGGAATGCGATCAATTTATTCTTCTTTTTTTTAATTGGTATCTCAAATGATAAAAAAATAAAACTCTAAAAAATCTTAATAACATTCGGGTCTCTAAAAATTACAACAATTTTTTTAAAAAAACTCTTTTTTCGTCCCTTACCAAAAAAAATAAAAAACCTATTAAAATATTTATTTACTTTTTAAAATTCTATCAAATCTAAATTTTGAATTATCTCTCAACTTCACATAAATAATTAAAATTACAATATTAAATAATTAGATCACGCGGGCCCTATATTTTGGAAATTCCCTTGGGTAATAAGGAGGAGAGGACCACTAAGAATTCCCAAGTTTTGATTGGCCATCAATGAATCAAAAACCCATCTCTGTCATTGGGGAAACATACATATGCAAACACCCCAAACATAGCTGGATGACACAGATCTTATAAGTATATAAAAGAATCTCTGGGTAGTACTGTTATTACCCTTTTGAAGCCATTCACATGGTCTGCACTATTCAATGATTTCAAGCTACTCAAAGATCATCAATCTTTTCCCATTTCAAATTTCTTTGTTTTATCGTGTTGTCTTTCTTAATGATTAATGATGATGGCTCAGTTTTAGCTGTGCATACCCTTTGAATTTTATTTTATTTTTTAAAAAACCTTTTTATGTTCCACTACCCCCACTCCAAGCCAATCGGTGCCACAGAGCCACCAAAAATAAATAAATCAAGAATGTTTGCGTTCCTTGCACTTTGGATAAGGGGGGTATTACTTAATTTTTTATATCTTTTAAATACATGGGGGATGAAAGAGCTTAGTTGAGTTATCATTTAATCGAACCTGAGTTTACTGTCGCATATGAAGGGGTCTCATTAACTAAATTACACTTCTTGGCCGGGTATTACTAAATGTTCATACAGTTACCCTTCCAAAATATTGAGATTTCTTTACATATTTTTTCAAATCATATTTTATTTGTCTCATAATAAATGTCGAAGAGTTCTTTAGTAGTACTATTTTCTTTGAAAGGTAATTTAAATATTTGACCTCCTATGTCAATGAGAAAAAGTTGTACTTCTTCTAATTGAAAATTAAATGCTCAACTTGGATTTAATACAATAATTGAAAGTCTATGAGAAAGTTACACATTATTTATTATTAGTAGTGGAATCATGCAAATTAATTGAATATAAATTCTTAATTTAAATAAATTATGAGTAAAAGTTTAAATTAAAAATATGTTCATTATAAAAACATTGTGATTCCAAAATAAAAATGAACATTTTTTTAAAATACGCAACAATCGTAAAGAATATAATTTGAACACATAACTTATAGATCATATATGAAGTAGATTTACCAACTAAGTTTCACCTACTTGTTAAGAAAAATCAACATAAATTTTAAATTCTAAAAAATATAAATATAAATATTTAATTTTGAATGAACGAAATATTATTTTTCAATATATATTTTTAACAAATATGTGTAAATATATACTTATGTTATGTGATATATAAAATATAGATAGATATTTTTTAGGATTTGAATTAGATTTTTCTTGTTATATGAGTGTGTAATAGAAGACATGTCTTATACTTTCTCCATCTTAAAATATAATATAAGATATTTGCAGCATTTCGCACATATTAAAAATATAATATAATTTAGTATATATTACTCTTTCTTGAAAGTTTGGAACTAAATTATTTATTTTACATCTCTTCATTTAAGAGTATGAGAAGTATTAGAAATAACACACATAATAACCTAAAAAATAACAAAATATCTTATGTTTTTTTACAAAGAATTTGCTCTCAACATCTTATAGTTTGGGATAGAATGAGTATAATTTACCTTTATTCTGTAACTTGTAAATTATGATACAATATAATAGGTTGAATGAATTGCACACGTATTAAGAAGGTATTTTAATTTCTAAAATATCATAAATTATCGTGTTTAATATTTCTTGAAACTAAAATCATTTAATATGAAAGATAAAATAAGTAAAGGTAATATTGAAAACAATACGCAAAATAACTTTTAAAATAACAAAAATATATTATATTTTGAGATAAAAAAAATTAATTCAAGCTCTTATATTTTGAAACAGAGATAGTAAGATTTTGTTTGTGTATATTCTTGAATGTTGTTTACAAATTCTTTTATTTCCATCCCTCCAAAAGTGGGGGGAAAAGAGTAGGCCATACTTGTTTAACTTGAAATGAATTCATATCCTGAATTTTCCCTAATTATGATCTATTGTCTATTAAAGATAAAATGGATCCTAATGTCAACAATATGATAATGAATAACTGGAAATTGATCGGGATATGTATAAGTATAACAATAATAAACAGACACATGAAAAAACGAATAACAATGATTATTCACAATGACTACTGGAATAAAATGGCATATGTTTTTTTCTTATTCAAATAAATACAAAGCGAGTCATCTTTTCACGAAGGAATTGGATCTTATTTATTGCGGTCGCCTTAGGGTATGAAAACAACAACTGGTTCTTAATTTTAATTTATAAATAAAGGGAAAATAAAGAACTGAGTTGTGACGAAATCAAATACTATTATTATTTTTTTTTAATCCCCACATTGAATTTTCATACTTTAATTCATCTAATGTTGAACTGAAATTGATACTCTTTAACATGGACTTAAGTTAAATAGTAACATGGAATTAAGTTAAGATTTATTTCTAAGTTAAGATTTATTTATTTTTTCAAAGGGATAATGATATATATATATATATATATATATGAGATATTTTAACTTCAGTAAAGCAAAAACGAAGGGTTTAAAAGGGAAAAAAAAAATTTGTTATTCAATTTCTTATCATTCATTGTGCCAAGTATCATCAGGCCTGATGCTCATGAAATACAAGCTCCATTCTGCTTTATTGAAGGATACTGTAGTAAGCCCAACATATGGCTCTAACCATATTCAAGGGTTAGAACATAGCCCATATTCGAAAGCCCAATTAGGAAAGGTCCCACATGATATTTGAATCATATATGTGGGCCATAAATTATTCTCGTAGCCCATCTTGTGGGTCAATCTTGTGACGGTCTGAGACTTGCTCGTTAATCCTTACCTTAAGGTCGTCGACCAATAGCGAGTATTTCTTAACCGACGTATAAATCTGAGGCCTACTCTCCTTGACGGCGCGTAAGTTCTCAGTTAACGTCAAACCACCAATTTTCGGCAAATTGGTGGATCTCAACCCTAAACTTTTTTTTGGTTGGCAAATTTTAAATTTTAAACCTGAAAAATAGTTCAAGGACCATACTTTTCCATTTTCAACAATTCACTTTTTGAGAAAATTACAAAATTGGGTGTGTGCAAAAATATTGGAAAGATTGAATAATCAAAAGTTTGGCTCTTACCCATCCATCAGGTCGTGGGGCGGGGGAGCTCTTCAAATTATGGATAGTACCAATTTTTCCATTTGGGAACCAAACTAATCACAAAAGGATTATTTTCACGGAACATACTGATTATAATCGGAGAAGACGGGAGAGAAGAAAAAAGAAAGCCTATAAATATCTTTCAAAATGTTACCTTAACTTATGTGGCCATCAAAATATGTATTAGGTGATAGGTTCTCAAATCAGAGTGATTCAACTTAAATATAAATTTAAATAGTTCTTCAAATATATTTTTATAAATGGATCTTGGAATTACTATAGAAAAAGTTTCAAAATAGTATCTAATAAGATAATTTGTAAAAATATTAAACTGAAACTGGAAAGTTTTGGATTGAGAATGGACTTAATACAAACATCAACTAAGTTAAACAACTTTTCAGAGACTATACTCATATTTTTAATTCAAAGTAAGTTGAGATTGTTTGAAATACGATAAAGAAATATATAACGAAAGCAATAAAAGCTACACTAACAAGCTTTGAATTAAGGAAAACAAGGAAAGACTTTGAAAGAAATTGAATAAAATTAACTGAAATATGATTTGGTTTGATGTGTTTTTGTTCCCTTGATTGAACATTTCGATCTATCTTTATACTTGATTTTCTCCCACATTACTTTCTCTCATTTGCCACTATCACCACATTAGTGTTCAACGACCATTAATTTGTAACTTAATGATTGTGGAAAAATATCGTGCCTTGATTGGATTTTAACTGATAAGTTTATCCAATTCGCCTGATATGGTATTTTTTTCCCTAAATGCAAGAAAGAAATACATTTGCTTGAGAAAATAAAGAAAATTGGAGGGGCGATGATATAAATTACATGTTCTATTTACATTATTTTAAGCATATTTTGAAGCTATCAAATTTTATAATATAAAATACTTCATTTGTCTATAAATATAAATTGATGTACTCATTTGTACACAAATAAATAAACATATTTTGTTATTAAAATGCTATTAATTATTAAGCTTTGAAAATAATAAAGAGAAAAAAAAGTTTGTTTTGATAAAAAAAATAATATTTGTCTTGAAAATAAAAATATATATAAGAGAAGATATGTAAATAAATAAAAACTATTAAAATCAATGTTGAAATATACATAAATTTCCTTAAAATGACTTATATTTTGAGATAAGAAACAAAACATTAAACAATTTATATTTCTCGACAGAGGAAGTAAAATAAAATATATAATATGTTATTATCTTTAACCTTTTTCAAAACATAACTATCGATAATTCTTTTCCACTCTATCTTCTCTCTTACTCTTTTTCTATCATGTTTGTTCTAATGATGTTATTATTATTTTTTAGAGTGTCAAGATCAATAATGTTTGATGATATGTCAATATATTAATATGCTGAAAAATTAATTTATTAATGATATTTTTAAATGATTCCCCTAAAAAAAAGTGAAATATGATAATAATGTCGTAATGGTAAAGTTGACAAAATCATAAATATTCCTTTTTTATTTAGAAAGACAAAGATCATTTGCGCTAAATAATAAAGTAATTATAATGTGATATAAAGTCAAAATATTTATGAATTATGGATATGTTTCTTGTTAATTGGTAATTTTTCTCAAAAGAATTAAACATTATTGAAGAAAACTTAAAATTATATACCTTAAATAAAAAAAATAAAGAAAATAAGAGTCGACTGAAATTTTGGTCCCAATTTTTTGTTCCAACATTGAAGTTACTTAAAAGATACATTTTTAGTTATTTTTTAAAAAACATTATGTTAAAAAATAGCTTATATTTTTTTTTCAACACTTTAATTAGAACTTGAAAAATTATATTTTCATTTAGATAGATGACATTTTACTTTCGTTTAAAAAAACAAATTACTTTAGAGTAAATAATTTTTATTAACTTGAATTGCTTTTACATAATTTGGACAGCTTTTTGAGGGATTATTTGACAACTATTTCATATTAAATTTTTTAATATTGTTATTTCTTTATTTTTGTGAAATTATTGAGCCTTTTAAAATTAATTTTAACTTGAAAATGCATTATTTTATTTTAAAAATATATTAGAAAGTTATAGACTAGATGTAATTTTTATTGTAAATCAGTTCCAACGTATGATTGTAATATCATTGTAATATCGTATATTGAAATTATTATTGCGATAATTTTCATATCTTTTTTAAATTATATAATTAAATGTCAATAATTTATATCTTATAATTAAAATGAAAAGTAGCAACATATACCCTTTTCCAAAAAAAAGTTAAAATAAATAAAATAGAATGCATACCGCTCCATGTGTTACAATATGATCCTTCATTAATTATTCACATGAATAAAAAGTTGCCGTAATTTCTGTACTTTTTTTAAAAAAGCAATTAATAAAAATGTGCGGTCCGGAAACTCGGGATGGAGTCATTTAGCCGTATAACTTACGGCGTTAATAGAGCGTGATTAGAATGTAGCTACGTTTAACTTAACTACGAAGTTCCCAAAACAAAAGCCAACAAACCAACGTCGTAAATATAAACCTTCCGTCTTTCCTCAACCTTCGCACACGGTTTCAGCCTTTCTATAAATATTATTGGCAATCAACAGAACCTTTTCCATGTTCCATTTCTAGAGCTCATTGAAAAATATTTCCCGATTTTTTCTCCCTTTGATTCATACAAAACCCAATTTCTCAAAGCCCTTTGAGAAATATTTATTCTTTTCTTGAAATTTTTGATCAATTGAAGGTAAGATCATGGCTGCCGAAGCTGTTGATTCTGTTCCCCAACCCCAAATGGTACGTTGATCAGTAAAAGAGATCATACCTTTTTTTATTTTTTTGGGCGGAGGGGGGTGGGTTGGGGGTTGGTTTTGGTTATTTGTTCTAATGTTTACTTTGGTTGATGAATTCTTGTTTCTTGAAGACGGAAATCCAGGAGGAGCAGAGGCTGAAGTATTTGGCATTTGTTCAAATTGCTGCTCTCCATGCTGTTGTTCTTTCTGCTAAGCTTTACAACTATGCTAAAGATAATTCGGGTCCGTTGAAGCCTGGGGTTCAGAACGTGGAAGGCAAGGTCAAGACGGTTGTTGGCCCTGTTTACACCAAATTCCATGATGTCCCCATTGGATTCCTCAAGTTTGTTGATCGCAAGGTATGGTTTTTTCCTACTATTCTCGAGTTGTTCGTTGGATTCTCCTCGAATTATGAGTGTCAAATGGGATTTTTTCCGATTGATTGAAGATATTTTCTGACTTAGGAGTTAGGACTAAAATACTTTGACATTGAAGTCGCAAAGAGAAGAAGTTCATTATGCTATGGATTTATAAAAATTATATGTTTAAACCTTGCATATTAGTTTATTGATTTGGAGGTTAAGGGAATTGCTGATGCTATTAATATTTAAAATTCGAATCCTAAAGCAAACAAATGAGGATTCGTAGGTGTTAGTCATTGTCTTTTTCCTCTAAAGTTTAGGTGGTTTAGAACTAATATCTACTTATTGGAATCCAGATTCTTTATCAGAGGTAAATAGGGGGAATTTGTGCAAGTGACATTAGGTCCATCTTGTTTGAGGTATCTAAAGATATGATATCCATGAAAATATTGGGCATTTAAATCGTCTGTACTGTTCTTTTTGTTGTCCATACAATTGCAGATTTAATAGAGCTTAGTTTCTTAGGGAGATCATAAATTCGTTCTTTGTCCATTCCTTCCTGGAATCCAAATGGAAAAATTAAGTTTCTTTTACAATTTTGTTTTAGAGTTCTTTTACAAATATTAAAGGTAAAAGCTTTTTAGTATTCTATAACGTTTGGTCTTTTTGTTCTTACTTGCTTGGTGGACCTATGTTAACATGGGCTCCTATGATTTTCACTTGTTATAGCTGGCAATTCTGAGAATTTTGAAACCTCTTTGCAGGTTGATGACTCTATAAACAAGGTGGAGAACTCTGTTCTTGCTTTGTCAGATTCTTCTCCAAATCCAAATGCAAAAATATCTCATCTCAATTTATAGGATAATGTTATTAGATATTTTGTCCTTAATAGAATGTTGTTTTAATTGCATTGTTTGTACTTATGTGCCTGTCTTAGTATCGAATCTAATGGTGGCTCTCATACCCCTAATAGTGCATGGAATCTAATGTTTTTGGGACCTCGGTGCAGCTTGACGAATCTGTGAGCAAGGTGCCCGTTCCTCCATTTGTAAAGCAGGTAGCAACAGAAGTCAAGACTGCAGGTGTTGTTGAAACTGCCTCAGGACTTGCAAAAACTGTGTACACAAAGTATGAGCCAGCTGCTAAGGAGCTTTACACCAAATACGAGCCAGCTGCCAAGGAGTTCTACACCAAATATGAGCCAGTAGCTGAGAAGTATGCTGTTAATGCATGGCGCTCTCTCAATAAGCTCCCTCTGTTTCCTCAAGTAGCTCAAACCGTGGTTC
Source organism: Apocynum venetum (assembly GCA_019593545.1). NCBI lineage: Eukaryota > Viridiplantae > Streptophyta > Magnoliopsida > Gentianales > Apocynaceae > Apocynum > Apocynum venetum. The sequence continues at coordinate 4,642,542 of SRSM01000149.1, forward strand.
CTGCTGCTGCATTCTGTTCTGAGAAATATAACCAGACTGTTCAAAGCACAGCAGAGAAGGGATACAAGGTTGCATCATATCTCCCATTGGTGCCTACTGATAAGATCACTAAGGTGTTCAACTCCAATGGGGATGAAGCTGTTGCTGTCAATTAATAATGGTTTGCTTATCCCTGCCTTGTCATGGCATGATCGGGTTATCATAAGATATTGTTGGATAGGAATTTTCAGGAATGATTCTTGATGATGTTCATGTACTTTTTACATTGGGGCTTTATTTTGTAACATATGGTGAAGTGTGTTCTTTTCATGCAAAGTTCAATATAATTGTCTTTGCAACTTAATTGCCAGTACATTATTTATGACTGTTGCTGGTTTTGCAATATAGCTATTGTTTAATTTGTCAATGTTTTCCCCCCTTCTTATAGATGCTGATGCTAGAAATTTAACTTAATTCCCAGAAAAAATGGCAATTCCTTTTACCTATTCATTTGTTTTGCCCCCATCAAAGGGTCCCTTGTAGCCAGGATTCTAAGGTAAGAGCTGTGGTAATAATAATATAGATTTGTATTTTTAAAATGTCACTGAACGTTTTCAAAAACATAATGGTTATTAGACTAAAATATCAAATTTCTGGAGGACAAAATTGATGTCAATAATTAATATTTTACAGTGATTAGTAGAAGTTACATCGGGTTAGTAACGAGAAGAATTGTGGGGGATTTTGATAGTCATGCATTATTGAGTGATCTTTTGTTTTTTTGAGGAGAAGTATTGAGTTTTACTCCCGCAGTTTTTTCCCTTAGTTTCAACTTTCTAAGTCTTTTAAGAAATCTTGCATGTACTTCTTTCATAATTATTTTGTTTGTTAGTCTGTTAGAATCCGCCGGTTGGAATGGCTAAGAGATATAAATAGTTAGTAATAAAAATTCTATTTCCATGACAACGACGGTGATAAATGATGGACCACCAAACGTGTTTTACATTGGTTTCAATTCTGCTAGATGGAAGTGGTTGTACGTGGGACTTTTCTTGTTGGGACAAAATAGTCAAGAAGATGCAATATTTAGTACTCCTCTCTTCCAAAATATATAAAATACTTTAAATAAAAAAATTTATTACAAAGTATAAGATTTTTTTGTTATTGATTAGAGTTATTTTGTTTATTTTTTTCAGTATTATTCCTATTTTTAAAGAAAGAAGAGATAAAATAAATAGTTTAGTTTTAAATTTTAGAGAAAGAGTATCACATAATAAATTAGAATATTTTAGAGAATTAATATGTATCCTTAATGTGTGAAATGCTAAATGTATATTATATTTTATGACAAAATGATTAATGAAGTATTTATGGTAAACAATTCTTATTATTTTTGTACCAATTCAGTAAATTGACCAAGAGAAAGTAGAATAATTTGTCCCTTAAAGTCGAATTAAAGCATAATTGCATCACTAATTATGGAGTATTGATTACTACCATCCAGGACAAGATGAATAATTGATCAACGACAACTTGGTATCACACTTATAGGGCCCGTAAAACAGTATAGTTAATACTATTTTCATCACACAATAATATATTCATTTTATTTTTTTACACGTCAAAATTATTTTTTTAAATAAAATTGATAATGTAATTAATTTTTTAATGCTATAATCATTTTTTTTTGTTTTAATACACAAAGTATTAGAAGTTTGTCACGTTAATGTGATAATAATTTATATTGACAGTCTGATGAAAATTGTTAACAAATATCTGCATGCATTAAAGGCTAACTCACCAAAAAAGAAGAGAGACACCAACAATTTAGCAAAAAAAAAAAAAAAAAAAGAAGAAATAGAAATGGTTTAAAAATTTGAGAAAAAATATAAGGGAGTTTATTTGGGCATATCAGTACTTTTAACATTGAATGTTGATAATATTACATTTGAAGATTAATTTCTTTTTTTTATTTAATTATTTACTCAATTAACACATGAAATGTCATTTCATATGATTTTAACCATGACAATTGAAGATGCTCTATAAGTCTTCTATCGTTGACCAATGACGATTATTTTGTTATAGTCCATAGATTTCATTTCTTCAGCTACGCAATCTAAAGGTCCACTCTTGTCCACAACCTGTGTGTTTCCCTCAGTCAGTCTCAAGGGCGGCGGAGTTGAGATTTTAAACTTCTGCCAATAATTAGTGGTCCAATTTTTTTATATATAAATAAAGTTAATGCTTAAAAGTGATCTATTATTTTATCAAAACGGAAGTTGGTGAATTTATAAATTTGTTTTCATGTATATCTCCGTGCATATATATATATATATATATATATATATATATATATAATTGTGATTTTGTATAACAACTTTGGCAATAGTTAGAAACCCTCATAGAAACATTAATTTTTTTTTGAAATTAAATATCTATATTTAAGATGTCTAATTCACTTTTTTAAATAAATATATTTTGATATAAATTTTTACTGATAACATGTTTAATTTAAAATATTTATATTCAACTAATTAATAATTTTTATCGCTAATTTAATTAATAAAAAAATAATAGAGTAATTTTTTTATTATAACTTTTAATTAAGGCAAATATAACATTCAAATTTCAAATTAAAAACTCTTTACTCTCTCTTTTCTGCCGCACAAGAAGATGCTGATTTTCATGATTTCCTGTTAGACAAAAGCTCTTACTTTTGCTATTATCTTTAGATTGAGTACTCGTTTCTATGTATTATTTTCAATTTATTTTTAGTTTCTTCTCCCTTTTAGGGTTTCCTTCTTTCCCTTCATGGGTTGTTTCTTGATTTTATCTTCTGTTTTACTTTTTAACTTGAAAATGAATGATTTTTCTAGATTTTTTCTTAAAAATTCCATCTAAATTTTGTGAAAATCTATAAATAAAAAAAAACCCCTTGTGCTGCTGTCTTTTTCATTTCATTCTTACCACTAAACATCTATCTAAATGTACAAAAAGATTACTCATGATTAGTAGATTCTAAAAATAGATTTGTCAAGATATAAATAGAAGCGTTACAATTATTATAACACTCAGTGTAATTACTGTAGTACAAAATCAAAATATGCTAAATTAATGTTCTCACTTTTATTTTGTGGTGCACTATGTGCTAATTTTCTTTAGATAGTTTTAATATCTCGTTCCTTCTTATGTAATTTTGACTTTTATAGTCAATTCATATCATTAATAAATATTTCCTTTTAAAAAAATCCTAACTAAAATCATATCTGAGTGACTAATTGCCTAGGCTCATAATTCATGCATGTGAACAAACCCTCTCTATTAATGCCCATGGGCCATGTGTAGGATGGAGAGGGAAGACCACCACAAAATTAAAATTCTAAAGTTTGTGGTGTAACTTTTGTATTGAAATTATACAATAGAATTCGATAATTTTAAGTTAAAATAAATTATCAATTATTTATTTTAATTACGATAAATTAAATGTCATTCAAATCTTTGGCATTAGATTACATTTTTTTATCATATATGAATATATGTTGATTAAAAAATAATAATTTAAAATTGATGAATTAATAACTTCCACTATTCTATGTCCCCATTCAATATTCAATTTGTAAATAGAGTAAAAGGTGTCATTTGCACTTCAACTTATAAAATTTTATCTTTGCACTCTAATTATTTTTTTAATTTGTGCCTTCAAACTTACTAAAAGTTGCTCGTATGTCTATTTTGACGATTAAGGGCTAGCAAAACAAAGGGTATTTTTATCATTTCAAAAGAGATTTAGATTTAGAATATTTAAGAAATATTTTGTGTTCATTTTCCTCATTCCACTGCCTTCACCAAAATTTTCATTTTGGGGCATTTTCGAATTGCTATGAGCCCAGTATCACTCGCTTGGTGTCTTTCCTCAAAATTTTCCAACTTTTGGCAATAAACGCCATGCCCAGATCGGAAACATCACGGCAATCTCAAAGCTTGAGATGATCAGAGAGAGATGAGAGCAAAGGTATCATCATTTATGCTTACCAACTTGCAATCGCATTTGAGGGCGACTTTGAATTGATCGGGATGATTTAGGCTATGATGTTGATTCTATCGCATCGAAATTGCAAAGAAATTGGAATCCACTACCTGCTTCAAGCTTTCTTGAGAATGGTGGATCTGGTTCAACTTTGAAAATGGAGATGAAATAAAGGAGCAGTGGAAAATGATTGAAAATTATTTTTTTAATATTTTGCATCTCCGTGAAATGGCGAGAATACCCTCTATTATGTTAGTCCATCACGGTTTAAATTAACGGAAGAGCAACTTTCATTAAGTTTTGTAAATTTGAGGGCACAAATTAATCGAAAAAAATTAGAGTTCATGAATTATATGTATTATTATTGAGTGATCTTTAGTTTTTTGTTTTTTGGAGAATTATTGGGTGTTACTTCACCTTTTTTTTATTTTAATTTTTAAGTCTTTCAAGAAATCTTAAACACGTATCACTTTCACCGTTGTTTTCCTTCTAATTTTTTGTTTGTTTGTCATAAATAAAGTTAGAATTCACCGTGTAGAATGAAAAAGAAATATAAACTTAATCGAAAATTAAATAATAATATATAAATAATTTAATATAATTATTAAATACTGTACTTTCTTTTATTAAATATGGAACCTTTTAATTTACCAAACTACCCCTAATCCCACCTGCCCTTCGCTCACTTTGCTCTCTGGTGTTTCGTGGAAGCTTTCGGCCCATTTATTCTTCATTTCAATCAGTTTTATTTTCTGAAGAAAAGCATTAGACGGTATTATTTCTCAATCTATTGAAGTTTATTTACATTTTCCCCCTCTATTTTAATGGTTTTACAGTAAAATTTGTTGAATTAACAACAGAAATGTGTTCAATATCTTTGCGTTGGCTAAAAAACAAAATGTGCGCCGTGTAGTACAAAGACTTGGCCATATGTCAGTTCAATTCTTGATGTGAATTTACCATCCATAATATAATAATATAAAATCTCAGAAATTCCATTTACATGACAACGAAGGTGACAAATGTTGGACCATTAAATGTGTTTTGCATTGGCTTTTGGCTTTTTGGTAGATGGAATTGGTTGTATCTACTTCTTTATAAATAAATACATATTAAAAAAAAGGTCACTACGCAAAAGATTGTACGTGGGGACTTTTCTTGTTCCTTTTCCATCAATATATCTCTACTTTCAAGAAGTATAAAAAAAATTTGTGGTAGGGGCAAAAAAAATATTAGAGAGCCCAATAGTTAAGTAATAAGGGTGCAGTATTTAGCAATTTTAATGACAAAATTTATTATATGTTCGAGAGATAAATTTTTCTTAAGATTCGTAGTGATTATTTACTCTATCAAAAAATATAGCTCGTTTTACACATATACGAAATTATTTTATCTTTAAAATGTCCCTATTTATTATTCTTTATTTTATTTATTAATTTTTATTTTAAATTATTACTCTTTTATAAATATAAGTAATTTTAAAAATAAAAAATAAAATATTCGTAAAAAGTAGTCAAATGACTTATATTCAATAACTTGTATTTTTTAACCAAAATAAATAGTAGTAAATGAAGAATTTATGGTAAACAATTCTTAATAATTCTTGTACCAAATCAGTAAAGAACATCAGTTATTGACCAAGAGAAAGAAGAATAGTTTGCCCATTAGGTCTAATTTATTAAAGATAATTGCATCAGTAAAATCAGTAAATTGTGGAGTAATTTCCTACCTTAAAAAATATTACAACCATCCTGATTCCTGCCATCCAGGACGAAATGAGGAATTGATCAACGACAACATGGAATCTTGATTGTGGGCCCATAAAACAGCACACACCTGTATTTTCCAAACATGATATCAAATCATTTGACGGTTATAGAATGCACAATGATGTTGTAATGATATTATCAATGTTAAAAAACATTCTATCTCACATAAATAAAGTTTAGATTTTAATTCATTTTTTTCATTTTTTTCACTTCAATACATAAAGTCTTGAAGATTATCATGCTTATATGACAACAAATTTTATTGAAATATTATTGACAGTATCATATAAATTATAAAATAATGATTATATGTATTATAGGCCGACTCAAAAAAATAAAGGAAAAATATATTAAAAATTTAAAAGAAATGATAAACACGTAAGAAAATTTTGGAGAAAAAAATATATGAACTAGAAAGATAAATATGATAAGTAAGTATTAAAATAATACTTGACATTCATGCATTGAATCTAATTTTAAAATTTTACAGTGTAATTATTTAACATTTATATAACGTGTCTTAACATTTCATTCATTAAATATTATTTGTCATGATTTTTTTTTAATATATTGGAAATGCTCATCTTCAATAGCGCTATCAATGTCAATAAAAAATACATCACATAAACAAAATTAGTATTACAATTAATTTTTTCATTATAATAGTCAAAGTCTTGAAGAGTGTTATACTGATGTGTCAAAAAAAATGATTGAAAGTGTTATGAAAATTGTCAAATGATGAGTGCATTTATTATAATCTAAATCAGCAAAATAAAAGGAAAATATGTCAGAAAATTCAGAGACAAGACAAACAGGTCATAAAATTTTAGAGAAAAGGAATCAAATCAAAATTTATATAATGTGATTTGACATTTTATTTATTAATTGTAATTTATCATAATTTTTATTGACATTGACATTACCGTTTGAAATGTTTTTAAAGACTAAATTTAAGTTGTTGACCAAGAGGATTACTTATTCATCATGAATTGATTTTTTAAAAATATTTGTTTTTTTATAAAAAAATAAAAATTTAATTATGAACAAAGAATTATTTTGTGACTAGTCATTGTAAAAGTCCACCACGCCCACCAAAAGGACAAACTCTCGTCCACAAACATTGTGCTTTTCCGTCAGTCTCAACTCTCAAATTTTAATTTTTTTTTAAACATAAATGCTTAAAAGTAATTTATTAAAAGTGATACTCTCATTGTCTTACAAAAATAGTCATATATATATATATATATATATTAAAAAATGATGATTAATTTATTTAAGATATTTTTACATATATATCCCTTATAAATTTTTAATTACTTTAATTATACATTTTCTTGAAAATAAAATTTCAAATAACTTTGTATTTGAATATTAATGGTCACTTTTAAAAACTTATTTTCTTACTGCGTTATGGTTTAATTTAAGGTATGCATATAATATAAAATTAATTTCTAGTTGATAACAATAAATAGTAATTAGAGTGATTGTGGAATAAAAATTAAATATAAAATTTATATAGAAATTGATTTTTTAACAATTAAAAATAAAATAGTAAACTGTTTTTATAGTACAGAGGGATTAATTTTTTTTTGAGAGATTAAAAGTGATATATTATTTTATCAAAACTGATGTTGCCATGTTGGAGTATATTGGTGTGCATACATGTAATTGGTGACGTTATATCAACTTCGGCTAAGAGTTAGAAACCTTCTAAAATATTATTTTATCTCCGTTTATCTCCTGCTAAGAACTCAATGTTTATTGTTTTAAAAAATGTCTATTTTTCATTTAAAATTTTGTAAAATCTTTTATATCCAATTAATTAATAATCTTCATAACTAATTTAATTAAAAATAAGAAATAATAGTGTAATTTTTTCAAGATCAAATATTATTATTAATTTTTAAACTAAGTAAAATATGAATATTTAATTATTAATCGAGAAAGGAATTACTATATTTATCTAGAAGTATAAGTCGTTGGATATATTTTTATAAATATCAATAAATTTATTTTTGTTCATAAAATGATGTTAATTATTATATATTGAAAATAAAAATATTTTTTTTAAAATAAAATTATAAATACTTTATATTATAAATAAATAAAATATAAGAAGAGACATGAAAATAATCAAAGAAAATATTGTAAATCAATAGTAAAATATCTATATAACTAATATTATAACTCTATATGGAGGGGCATCTTTTTCCTCAAATTTCTAACTAAAATCATATCTGAATGACTTAATTGCCTAACGTCATAATTTATGCATGTGAACGCTTTCTTTATTAATGCTCATGGGTAGGTAGAAGAGGAAAACCAGTGCAAAATAAAAAATTACTTCCTCAAAAAATATAAAAACTTGAATAATCTTTTATTATCTCAAATTTAATGAATACTTATCATTAATTTTAATATTATTTTTATTTATTTTTATCTATCGATCTCTCATCTCACGTCTTTATTATTTTCAAGAAAAAATCTTTATATTTTATTATTATCAAAATAAACTTCCTTTTTTCTTTCTTATTTTCAAAATATAATAAATTATAAAAATTTATGAAATAAAATATTTTATTTAAGTTTTTTAAACAAATTTATATTTTGAAATAAAAAAATATTAAATTTGTGTAGATGGGAGAGCACATCTAGAACATCCTAGACATAAGCCAAAGTTTTTACCCTCTGCTAAGGGGACTCTCGTCCTTCATTTGCTACCAAAATCCATACCTTTCAGAACCCTACAACCGGCCCCTCGACGAGTATAGAATTTAAAATTGTGGGTATGCACCAAGAACCTAACAAAGCTTCTTATTCCAATATAATAACTTACTTCAGATGGGAGATCGTAGTAAGATCGCAGAAGACAAAACCCTCCGCCTTTCCTTAACCTTCGCACTTGGTTTCAATCTTCCATAAATATAATCGGCAATCATCGCGACCTTTCAAGTTCATAGCGCTCTGTCCCTCAATCCTTCAAAATATTTTCGGAAATCCTTCTTGATTCTCCTTTTCATCTTTATAAAACAAACTTCGATCTCAGAGACTTTGTCGAATAGGCAGTATTTTATTCTCGAAAATTTTCATCAATTGAAGCGAAGATCATGGCTGTCGAAGCTGCTGATTCTGTTGGCCAACCCAAAATGGTATGTCAAATCAATATTCAGTATAAAGTTCCTTTCTTTTCTTTTTGTTTTCTTCCTGTTGGGATCTTTTTTTGATGTTTTCTTGTTAATTGAAGATGGAAAGCGAGAAGGAGCAGAGGTTGAAATATTTGGAATTTGTCCAAGTTGCTGCTCTCCATGCTTTTGTTCTTGCTGTTAAGCTTTACAATTATGCGAAAGATAATTCAGGTCCTTTGAAACCTGGGGTTCAGACCGTTGAAGGCACGGTCAAGACGGTTGTCGCCCCTGTTTACAATAAATTTCATTATGTGCCCATTGAGTTCCTCAAGTTTGTCGATCGCAAGGTGTGGTATTTTCCTATTTTTAGATTTGATCTTCAGTTCTCCAGAAATTACAGGACTTCAATGGGATTTTCAAAAATGAATGAAGATGTCTTCTAGAGTATGATTAATACTCGCTGTAATGAAGCTGCAAGATTTGCACTTTATGTTGCGTATACATGTTTAAAGGTTGCATATTTGGTGTTTGATATGTGGTTAAGGAAATTGTTGATATTATTTGGTGATCAATCTATAGTCCTGTTTCTGGAAATGACATGTGATGGCTTATCATAATAATGAGGAATTTGTAAAGTTATATGATATTAGATTCATCTTGTAAAATGTTGGGTATTTAAATCAATTATCATACGATCCTAGTTTTACTGATACTGTTTGTTTTGCTGTCCAAAACAATCAAATTCAGAATTAGTAATAGATTTTAGTTTATCTGGAAGAACTCAAATTTGATCTTTCTCCAGTCCTCTTTCAAAATCCAAATGGAAAAATTATTCTCAATTCATTCAGAAAAATAAAGCTAAAGGCTTCTTCGACTTTTTTAGATTTTTGGTTTTTCTATCATTTTTCTCACTTCTTCGACCTGCGTTAGTGTGGGATTCTATGATATTCTCACATGATTGCAGATGAATCTAAGAATTCTAGAACCTCTATGCCGGTTGATGACTATGTGAACAAAGAGGAGTACTGTGTATATCCTCGAACCGAAATGCTCATCTCAAATTTTTGGAGAATAGTGTTATAAGATATTTAATCTTTTCTAGCATGTTGTTTTCTGTAACATTCTTTGTATTCATGTGCCTATGTTAGTATAGGATCTAATAATTTACACTCCTGCTAGCTACTAGATGAATCTAAGGATTTTGGGACTCCTCTGCAGGTTGATGAATCTGTGAACAAGGTTCCAGTTCCTCCATTGTTAAAGCAGGTAGCATCAGATGTCAAGACTGCAGGTGTTGTTGAAACTGCCTCAGGACTTGTGAAGACTGTGTACATCAAGTATGAGCCAGCTGCGACGGAGCTTTACACCAAATATGAGCCAGTAGCTGAGCAGTATGCGGTTAGTGCATGGTGTTCTCTCAATAAGCTCCCCCTCTTCCCTCAAGTGGCTCAAACTGTTCTTCCTGCTGCTGCATTCTGTTCTGAGAAATACAACCAGACTGTTCAAAGCACAGCAGAGAAGGGATACAGGGTTGCATCTTATCTCCCATTGGTGCCTACCGATAAGATAGCTAAGATATTCACCGCTGATAGGGCTGAACATGTGGTGGGCAGCCAGGATAAAGTTGATGCTGAGAATTAGTAGTTGCTTATGGTAAGATACTACTAGAGAGCTCTGACAAGAATGATGCTTAATGATGTTTTAGTACTTGGACATTTGAGACTTTTCGGAAAGACAGGGTGGTGTGATCTTTTTGCAACTCAATCGCCTGTATATAGTAGTATTTGTGTTGCTGGTTTTGCAAGTAAAAATTTATATTGATTAATTATGAAAGCTCTGATTTCTATGCATGTTTTAGAGAAAAGTATTAAAATTCCCCTTTGTAGTAAAATTGAATAGTTAAAAGGTCTTGAGAAGAAAGACCCGGTTATTTTCATAAAAGAATTCTTCAATATTGTCTAAACTTCTCATGTGTCAGCCACGTCTTTGTTTGTTGTAGTTAGCGGTTCTGTGATTCATTCGGCTAATTTCTCCTCCTTTTGGCTCTTGGGTGCCAACGTCAGTGGATGAAGAAAAAAGAAAACAGAAATAAATAAGAAAGGAGATAGAGAACGAAGAAGCAGTTTTGGGTCTTGATTTTTTGTGATGGTTTGATGTATTTGTGTGTTTATTTTAGGTGAAAAATATTACTTGTGTGAGCAGTGATAGCCTACCTATTCTTTTTCTATAATCGGATTTTTAGAAACACCAAACATCTTTATGCATCTTTCTTTCTATTCAAATGGAGACACATGGTGTATTTTCAAACTATTTGAAAATTTACTTTTACACCTCAATTAAAAAAAGTTGAGTATAACTATTACAAAATCTAATTATTATATGACATATCCAACAAAATGTTTTCAAATTGTGTTATTTTATAATTATATACCCTCTTTTATCTCATTTTAATTATAGATATTTTTTTAGTGTTTCATTTTAATTGTTCAGTTTATACTTTTAGTACCTAAGTTTAAAATTATAACATTGTTATTAATGAAAAGTTTGAATGAATTGTCAATTATTTATTAAATAATATATTTTTAAATAATATATATATATATATATATATTAGCTATTAAATTTTTAAATCAATTTAAAAAATTTACTTATATAATTATTATTTTCAATACTTATTTTAATCATTGTGCTAATATAAAGTAAATAAATAAAATGAAATATACTGAGTATTAAATACTAGTAATCATAAATAAGCTATTACTACTCTATTCTTAGTTCTTACACTAGTTTAAGTGTTTAATGGTAACTTGGAAAGACAAGGGAATTGATATTATTTATATTTTAATAAAAAAAATTATCTATTAACTTTTAAATAAAAAATATATTATTTAATTTTGGAAATATATATAAACTATGCCGTATGATATTGAAACGGAGGCTGCAATAACTTATACGCCATCTAAACGTATAATTTCAATTTTCAATTGGGCCAAATTACGATGCGATTATAAACCAAAACTCAAAGCCCACAGAAATTATCCAGTGGCTGATAATTCCAGAGACAACGGAGCGGTGACCGTTTCGCAATTCACAGTGAAGCAATGGTCATTAGCTTGCAATTGCCGATGATGTCGTCGTTTCCGTGCTCGTCTTCATCATCGCCGGCGCTCTGTCGGCGAAGTTTCAGCAAGACAGTGTGTGCATTCAACAGTGATAAAATTCCCATGCCTCCGGTAAACCCTAAGGACCCTTTCCTGTCAAAGCTAGCTTCGGTGGCCGCTACGTCGCCGGAAATACTCTTAAATCGGCCTTTCAACTCCGACACTCCGCCATATTTAGACATCTTTGATTCTCCTAAACTCATGGCTACTCCTGCTCAAGTACAATCCTTTTACCTTAAGCAGAAATACTCATTTCTAGTATTATTACTACATATTATGGAATTCTCTTGAAGATATATTCCACAGATTGTTGCTAATTATCTATAAAAAATAATGAAATATGAAGTAAGAAGCTTCCGTTATAAGTTGTAAGTAATGAATAGGCTAAGATTTGGCTACTAAAAGGTCAAATTTGTTTGTGCTATACTATGTACTTTTACAGATTCGTTTTTTAAAAATTTACTGTTATTTAATGGTGCTGAATTGCATCAGGAACTCGACTAAGTGCTAGGCAAAGAAATGGCTTAATTTTTTTCATACTTCAAAAAATCATTGCTCTATTGCGTATTCAAATTATAAAGAAGGAAGTTTGATAAGTAAATCAAGAATCCATTAAGTTAGTTTGAAGATTACTGGAGGACAAATGGACTGGAGTAAGCAGTTTATTGGTATAAATTACTTGAGATACTTCTGTAAGTTTGTGTGTGTATGCTGCCTTTTCTTTTGTATTGTATTTTCCCAGATAGTTTAATTTGTTTTGTTGTGCGGAACAGGTGGAGAGATCTGTTTCATACAATGAGCATAGGCCCAGGAGGCCTCCACCGGACTTGCCCTCATTGTTGCTCCATGGTAGAATAGTTTACATTGGGATGCCAGTAAGAGACTTTCCTTGATATCTCAATAATCTTGTGTTTTCATTTTCCTATTGCTTAGATAGTGGTAAGAAATGATTTTTGTATCTAGCAGTGGCCAGAAATTTTTTCTTTTAGCCATATCGTATCTGTCGCTTGCTGTCTTAATTGGTTATGTAAACCTTTACATGTGAAGGAATTGGGAAAGGAGTGCAAGAGGTTCCCTGTTTGAAGATCCCATCTCATGACAGGAAAATCACATTGCTCACATAATTCAGTTAATTGATTTCTCACACACACACACACACACACACACATATATATATATAAGCTTGGTAGGAATGACATCTTTTTTAAAGCTGTGGTGTCTATTTGGCTTTGGGGAATCAAACAGTTGAAAGGGGTAGATTTTGGGGATTGTATTCATTAGATTACTTGGGTTGAAGATGCTGATGATTGGAATAAACTCATCAGATGGCTATCGTGAGATATCTCTGCTAACAGATGCAGAAGATTTTGAAATTAGTTTTGATTAAAGTAGTGAATTCTAAGAGGGAAATGGTTGGAATTGACTCATCTTGAATACTCTCGTCAGCTGAGGCATCTTATGCTAGAGAAGGTTTAGTAAGAGAAAGATATACAAGGCAAGGGCATTTGAACTCGTTCGCTACCATTTAAAGTAACTTGTTAGAAACCAGTAGAGCTATTTTTCTCATGTGGAAATGCCACCTTTTATTTGAATTTGAATTTAAATTTATTACGTTTTTGCATTGACAGGATAATCAGTTTCAGTATTCCAAAATAAGCATGTCTATTTGACTTTTGGCAAACATTATGGGAGAGACATTGACAATATTCCATTTTCAGTAGAGATAGAAATAGTACTTATGGAGGCTTTACAGAGACAATCCATGGTCCACTATCAGATTATAAAGTAAAAGTTCAATTTGGAAAAGTGCACATTCATTTTGCCAACATTCAAAAGTATATTTGAGTATGCCATCTTGAAACAAGGCAGGGACAATAAAGACAGAGGACTAACTATATAAACGTGATGTGCATATATATAGGACAACACAAGAAATATTATAACGTTTCTGGGAGGTGCCAAAGATAAACTTTAAAAGAATTTTTGAAAATTAAAATTTTCCCTTAAGGAAAAAAAAAAGAAAATAATAAATATTGGGGGGCTGGCCCCCTAGTTCTGTGTGTGGAATAAAGAATGTTCCTTTTAGTTCTTCCTTTGAAGACATATGAACTGGGAAGATGCTCTCTTGTTGAAAAAGAAATTGATGATTCATGATTTGGCCTTGCTATTTCATTGTGTTTTATTAGTTTTCATGCACTTTTTCATGATTATATTTGCTTGTCCTCAGTTGGTACCGGCAGTCACTGAGCTTGTAATTGCTGAGTTAATGTATTTGCAATGGATGGATCCCAAAGAACCAATTTATCTTTATATAAATTCCACTGGAACCACTCGTGATGATGGTGAAACGGTGAGTCCATGTTATATGGAGTGTGTTCATTTTCCTACTCTCTGTTCTTCCAGTGATCTTATATTTCTACTACAAATTGCTAGAACAGTCTTTTTTCCTCCAGTCTGTCAGTTTCTTATTGCACTTTACATTTTTCTTGAGTGAAATTTTTGAGTATTTATTTGTTAGGTTGGTATGGAATCAGAGGGTTTTGCAATCTATGATGCCATGATGCAGTTAAAAAATGAGGTCAAGTTTCTATCTTTTTCTCCCTTCATTCCGCTCTGTATTGTGTTTATGTACAATATGAAGTTGACCAATATTTTTTACATTGACACATATAGGCACAGTATATTGTTCTTCTCTGAAGTTTTACAATTTTAGAATAACTATTTTCATATATTATGTGTGTCTGTGTGTAGCTTTGATGAGCTAAATATTTCAATTTTGTCCTTGGAGAATTCACATTGATAAGAAATCAACCTGTTGGAGTGTTAAAGAACTATTGAATTTTCTATTTCATCTTTTAGCTGTTTGTTACAAGATAAATGCCATATACCTATTCTTGATTCCTGGGTTACTCCCTTGTCCATATCCTACCATCTTTAAGAGTATGTGTTTCTGTTTCCATTCAGCAGATTGTGTGGTCTCATTTGCATGGTTTACAGTCAAGGACTTGTGTTGTGGCATAAAACATGTCTGGTTCATATTTTGGCAAGTCAAACAGTATAAATTCTCTAATCTGAGTCTGGCTTAAATGAAGCTGGACTTGGTTCTGAAGAGAATTTAATATGTAAAACGAACGCTTCTAGATGAAGTAAAATAAGGAATTTCGTGAAATTGTAATTGCCATTGAGTGCATGGTTTATCTCATAGATATGTGGAGTTTTTGTTTATTTCTGTGCCCACTCCTGACATTGTGAGATCATATGCAGATACACACTGTTGCAGTTGGAGCTGCTATAGGTCAGGCATGTCTGTTACTTGCTGCAGGAAGCAAGGGACAAAGGTTTATGATGCCTCATTCAAAAGGTATAATCATTTGGTCACATTTACCTTGATGTCCCGTTTTTACATGCTCTTTTCAATTGGTACTCTTGAAAAATCTTTTGACACTTTTGAGTTACTGCTCTAGCTATGATACAGCAACCTCGTGTACCATCATCTGGGTTAATGCCAGCCAGTGACGTTTTTATTCGTGCAAAGGAGGTTAGTGCAAGTTTGTATGTTGGCCTCTTTTACTCACTACGGCTAAATTGGTAGTACCAAATGTTATTAGTATATTAGATAACTTGAAAGTTGAGCTGAGCAGTTTCTCTTTTGATAGCTTCAGTTTGCCAGATGAGTTTTACCTTTCACATAGAGTTAATTAGTTTGTTTTTATCTCAAAGTTTTTAACTCATTTAGTTTTGTCCTTGAATAGCCAGCAGTACCAATATACCTCTAAACAAAATTAGGATTTTACCAGAATTCAGATATTCTCCATGTTATTAACTTCTTAAGCTGCCTTTGTTGCTACCTTACTTCTTGTTATGTACACCCTTCCTGTGCATAACTTGAGATCCTTGAAAAATGATCTTTCGTATAAAAGCTAGATGCAATTTCTCAAAAAGAGGTCTTCTTTTTTGAAGGAATTTTATTGTTTTATTTCTATATGAGGATACTCTATATTGGAAGGATGCTGCAGTCTTTCTTAAAATGAGATAAGCAGGCAGAAGATATAGATAAACAGGCTTTTGTGAGGTGGCTTAAGTAATGAGATAAGTAGGTGGGAGATGTACCAATCTAAAATTATGATGGTTGCCTCCTCGTGCATATAGATTGCACAATTTATTACCTTAATATTTGCATTAATGTGTCTTCTTTGATGTTGAGAGAGTTCATTTATCTTCTAGTGAGGATTATGGACTTCAGTTTTTGCTAAATTCTTTCAGTTGAGTGCAGAAATGTGTTAGTATGTTAGGTATTAACATGGTGTCAAATATTAATTATTGATGGAATGCTCCAGTTTGCCCCCCAAAAATGAAATGGCGTGTGACATTTTATGTGATGTCTTTCGATTTCTCAGTTCATTTTGGATTTTCAAAGTAGAAAGTAAACCTTTTGAAAGGCATTGACCGTGTAATGCTGATTCTGGTATTCTCACTTCAATATTCATAAACTTCTGTCTGCTACCAGCCTTAGGTTGAACAAGTGCCATTGAGCTAAATGGGTTTTTGAGGATTTCATAGAGTAGCTGCGTGAAGGAGACTGTCAAATGAAGTGCTTATTCTCTGTTGTTGGAGCTTTTTCTTAAGCTGCTGAAAAAAAGTGCTTTTGAAATAAGTCGTTTTTAAAATTAATATTATATATATTTTAACAGCCTCAATAAGCAAATGTATTCATGAAAAGCATCTTCAGAATAAATTTAAAAAGAATAGCTTTTTTAAGCTCAAACAGAAGTGAAAAATAACCATGAACAGCTTAAAACAGCTTTTAGCTGAAAAAGAGCTAAAAGCTACTTTTTTAAGCACTAAGAAGGCCTAACATTCTATGTTGGTTTGAAATCTGTCTGTTGCTTGCTATTTAATGTGCTAACGGTGCTCAACCCTCAATAGAAGATGAAAATGAGTGTTTATGCCCATACTCCGTCTTTGCTTAAGAAATTCATTGAGCTGGAAGAATTTTCTTCTCACCTTATGTTTCAAATAATCTAATGGAGCCTGCACTTTGGAACATGAAGGGTTACTTAAGCTGTCTGATTTATTTGACAGGTAATAATAAACAGGGATACTCTTGTTAAACTTTTGGCCAAACACACCGGAAATGTGAGTATGAGTTTCACATATATTTCTATTTTTTTATTTTATATTATTGCAAGTTAAGACCAAAGGGGACTAATAGGACGAAACTATGTTTTACTAAGGCAATTGAGACTGTAGCAGATGTCATGAAAAGGCCATTTTATATGGACTCAACTAGAGCTAAAGAATTTGGTGTTATTGACAAGGTAAGTTGTTGATCAATTTATAATCTTCTGTTTTATATTTTTTTAAAACTTAAAAACTAGCTCCCACTGAATTGGTTCTGGATTAGATACTTTGGCGTGGTCAGGAACAAATTATGGCAGATGTTGCTGCTCCAGAGGAATGGGACAAGAATGCTGGCATTAAAGCCTTTGATGCAATTTAACTATATCCTTGATAGATGCTCACAAGGTAAATTTGTCTTTTCATTGCATTGTGATTGGTGGGTAGGAGCATCATAAAATACTGAAATAGGTTTCGATATCTTGTCTATGCAAAACCTTCTGGCTTCTGGCTCTTGACATGTTTGTTTTCACCAACTGTTGATTATGAAAACATTTCCAAATGTTATTCACAAGTTTTTTTTTTTTTTTAAAGGAATGTTATTCACAGGTTAAATTGAACTTTTATCAAATGTGGTTTGAAACTGTAGCCTTACTGGTAACTGAGAAAAATAATATAGGCATTATATGCCCACATTTGTGTGTTTGGCATGAAATGATTTCAGTTGATTAAGCATGTGTTTTGTTTCACTTGACATGATTCTCTGCAGTACCATGATTTTGTGGACTAATTAGTATGGAAAGTTCATTAAGAAATTTCTGGTTCATAGTCATGTCATGTCCTCTAATTTTATTTGGACTAGCATGGATAAAATTCAGAAGATTTAAGTGATGCTTCCTTTTCATGACATAGTTTTGCCTTTTGAACTAGCTTGTGCAGCGCACTTTACAGAACATGTTAAAAATTTACTGGTATTTCATGAAAGAGAACTAGATTGATTGATTGCAAGTTCCAAAATGTGATATATTATGAGGAATTCTGGAGTTCAAATTGTTGTGCTTATTAGTGTTAGGAGAACTTTGCATTACGCACTCCATAGGAACAAACATAAGGGCATACTTGTAAGAAAATAAGCAAGCTTTTATTTTTCTTTAACACAAAATTAAAATTAAAAGTTAAATGAGTTGGTTGCTGGAGGCAATGATTTTTGGTTTCATAGTGTTGTGTCTGATGCCAATTCACCATTTGAATTTTGATTTAGGATGGCTGATTAGAGAAGGCTGTTATTCTCAAAGCTGTAGATACTCTACGTGCAATCTCTAAAATTTTGGCAACGGTTCAGTTTATACAATGTTGTATTATGCTGGGAATCAAAGCAGATCCATCAGCTGGTTCAATGGTTACTAAGGAAATTATAGACGTTGGGATAATTAGAAGAATGTCGAAGTAGTAATATTGTTCATTCATAAGCTTTTTTTTTTTTTTTTTTTTTTTAAATTTATATATATCATACCGAAGTCTGCTTGTTTGACATGCATGGACTTGAAATTCTGTACGAGCCTTCAAACTCAGTTTTGGGAGTTAGCTCCTGTCTGACCTGTGTATTTATTAGAGGAGTTCGTTCGATCATCTATGCTACTTCATATTGAGCGTTTCAAACAATAACTTGAAATTGTCCAGGACTTCATCGACACAAAGTATTGAGTATCTATTGTGGGGGAGAACTTTTGTACTTTTGACTAGGGAGTTGAGAGTAGAGTGTTCATGGTTGGATTTAGTTCTGTTTTGAGCATTTTTCAAAATTAAATTAAAAGCTTTATCTTGAGAAATCTGAAATGATACCAAACCATCTAAAGCTTGAAACTGTGTAAAATGCAAAAATGAATAAAGTAAAATTTCGTAGTAAATACAGTACTACAGTACAAATTAATTTAAATGATATAATCATATAAATTGATATAACTCACGTAACCAAATTATAAGTCTAAGCTTTTAGGTTAAATTCATATAATTCCTAAAATTAACAAATTAATTAAAATTAAAAAATATTTTTTGAAATTTTTTTAACCTTAATTTAAATTTTGACATAGGTTTTTTGACAATTAATAAGGTTTTCTATTTTTATTTTATTTTAGAGGGATTCACAAATTCTTGTAGTGTTTTTTATAAAAAAAATTCTAGTTATAGTATTTAAGTTTTTCTATTTTATTTTAATGGTGAAGAGACAATGAAACTCTAAACATGTCTTCTTTGCTCTCTTCACTCATCTCTATTTTGATTTGTTGGGCTTTTAATTATTTACTCCTCTCACAAAATAATCAAATAATTTTTTTTGCATATATTAAGAAATAATGATTAGTAATAATGATTAGTTTAGTTGATAGGTAAGTTTTATATACTTTTTTCTATATATATATTTTTACTAATTCTTAATTACTTAAATTATTTTAAAATAAATAAGTTAATAATTTTTTTTTACAAATACAATTTGAAGTAAACTTGTGACGAAATATTAATGATTAGTTTTAAAAAATTATTTTCAAATTGATTTATAATTTTGTTTCAATAAGTGAATTTAATATAAAATTAATTTATAGTTAATAATAATAAGTATAGTAATTAAAGATAGATGTGAAAATGAAATGCTAAATATGATGTTTGTATAAAAAATAAGTTAATATATTTTTTAAATTATTAAAAATAGAATACTAAACTATCGATGAATTATAGAATACTAAAAAAACAATTATTGTTAAATATATCCGGTCTGCTTGTCGTTCGTTTTGTCTGGAATTTTTTTAAGAAGCTTTTTTTCCAAATCATGCTTTATTCCTAAGTGCGCCCTTGATGCGTGGGAGTTAGGTCCAAAATCAGGGCCTAAAAAGGACAAAATCCCCGCCATTGTCACAACCACTAAGCTTCAGCAACGAATTTTTAAAAGAGAGACAAGAAACCAATCCCCATGGTTTCAGATTACCCATGCCCATCTCTGATTTGAAAGAGATAGAGGAAGAGCCATGGGGAATCCACCATTACTGTCTTTGAGGTTTGCTTTCCTCCTCTCCGTTTCCTTTGCTGCCTCCTACACCACCACCTCTGCAATCTTCTTCCCTAAACCCAAAGCCAAGCCGAAACCCAATCCCAATCCCCATTCACAATCTATAACTTCTGTGCCCAAAGCCACAGCCAAAGACTTGCTCACTCTTCTGGGTCCTCCTCAACAGGCTTTATCTGTCAATCAACAAGAAGCTGAGGAGCTTAAGTCTTGTTTCAAATTTCTTGTTCCCTTTTATCCGACCACTAAAACTCAGCATGAAGTCACCGTTTCCACTCCAGCTCGGCGCTTACTCGGTTCAATTGAATTGACTAATAAGAGTTGTAAAGAAGCAGAGGATAATGAGTTAATCTGGTGGCCGCCAGCGCCAGTGTTGGAGTTGGCTCGTCTTGCCGTTGACTCGGGTGGCGACCCTGGGGCTATTCATAGAGTGCTTGATCCTACTGTTATCCAGGTGAATTTTTGTGTTTCTTTGATTATTTTTCTTTGATAAGTGAATACTTATTGGTTACTATTAACACAGGATTACCTTTTCAAGGAAAGTGTTGATTTTGGTTCTTTCAGTTCCATGCTCTAATTATTGAAATTACATTGAATATCCACCCTATATCTTTTTTCCGTCGAGTTGGGCATCAAGCACATGCCTATCTGACTTGGTAATCTGGCCTAATGTGTAGCGAACAACTCAAAAAATTAAGAAACTTGCGTGAATATACCTTATGAATTTGTTGCTTCTCTGCAAGGGAGAGTTGGACTTTGGTAGGTTGCAAGGGTGTTTTTTCACAAGTATGCTGAATGCATTTGTTGGTATTTGAGGTTGAAAAGGGTGATCTGATGATATTCATTAAGTTCTGTTAAAGATCTTTGATCAGAGGAAGTAAACGTTGGGAAAAATTGTTGTTCTTGGGGAATAGTTCTGTATCTGCTCGAATATTGCTGAAAATATGATATTGGAAAATGATTTTCACCCTACGGAATGGGTGCCTTAATGCTTCAGAGCATCCTTTGGGGTTACTTAGAGCTTCTACTGATATTAGATGAAAATCATTTCAAATTGTCACTAAGAACTTTTAAACAGAAGCTATATGGTAGGCCTATCTTGTTAGCTTCTCTGAGATACTTGAGGGTCTTTTACCAAATCAATTGTTTGTAATTCTTTGGACTAATACAGAGAATTATTTGATGAGATAAACACAGATGTGACAATTAGACCTTGACCCCCTAGTTACAAGATGGGGTCCTTGAAAGTCAACTTAATCAACTTAAGTTGTTCAGATTAATTGTCATAGTTGCATAATTTTTTAGTGCAAAAATGACTAGACAAGGATGACAAGTACTAAATAAATCCAAGAAAATAAAATTAGACATAATAATGCATCTATTATTTGCTTTGCTTTTGTTTGTTACATTTATATTGTCACCTCTCCGAAAGATTTAGGGTCTCCCCACTTAGTGGTTCGTACTGTGGTCTTGTGATTTGTAAAGGAGTGAAGAATTATTTATGCATTTAGAAGAGTTGTGTCCAATTGGTGGTCTTCCTACTAAGTGGTGAGGTACTGGATGCCTCTGGGAATAGTTGAGAAATAATGCTCAAATTTTAATTGGGTCCTAATTCATTAGATACAATGATAGAAAATTGCAAAGTGCAATACTCATATATAGAGTTAATAGTTCAATTCTATACAGAGGAAATGAAATGGAGTGCTGCACTTGAAAGCGCTTCGAGCTTGAAGTATTGATGTGTACAAAAACTATAAAGGAGACAGAGAAAATTCAGTGGACAAGTTATCTGAATACTTTCCAGTTCAACAAAATAAAAGCCATTTCTTGAGTTGCTTATTTATTTCTACAGGACGAGGGAAAGAGATTGAGGAAAGGAGGCAGACTTCACAATTTGTTAAAAAAAATTGCGATGCTATTTTGTAGCGGAAGGAATCGACTTGTTGTTTGAGCAACTATACTGTTTCTGGCTTTGTGTTTATTGGTTGGTAAGATAGAGGCGCAGGGAAGTTGTTTTTTTAGTGTACCTATGTTGGTCTTTTGAGGAAAAGAGAAAGCATGTTGATTAAGTTTCTATAATGTGACAAAATGAGCTCAAGAATAATATGTTGATTGCTTGATCCAAAGCCTTGTAACTTGTTTTGAAGTCACATTTATACTTGTACAGTTGAAATTAGAAAATATCTTCAGGTTGGTTTCAGATAAATGATCTTTGTTTGAGGTCATTTGTGTTAATTCCTTATGCTACGGATCTGCGGTTTTAAAAACCTTAGTTTACATGATACCCATCTTTGTAAGGCACTTGGTGAAGTTTCACATGTATAATAAGCAGATCCTCTCTATCTCTCTCTTTGTCCTCTGAGACATGGATAAAGACAGATGTAATATCAATTCTGCCCCAAAAATGGGTGCACTCAGAAACAACTGTTATTTCCTCTCACATCTCTCTATTCCAAAATTAGAGATATAGGTTCCACAAATTATAGGACAAGTAGCTGGTGGTCAAAAAAAAAGGGCTTTCTTTACTTTCTGTTAATTATTTGTTAATGTAGGTGGAATTTGATTTAACACATATCTCCAATATGTATCTTATCAAAAATACATTTTATTTATTTCTGTCTTATATTACATTTCTCACCAAAGAATTATGATTTGGGAGGTTATCGGCTTCTATGCATGAAATTATCTGTTAAATTATGTAGGAGTAATACTGTGTACACTACTCCTATTGTAGCGATTTGCATCATCTGGGTATTAGAATTATTTCAAATGGACTAAATCTGCTTACCTTTAGTTCTTTTTCTTTTCTTTGTTATATGGAGGATTTTTTTTTTTGTTTTTTTTTGTGGGTGTGGAGAGGGATGGAAGGCAATTAAGACTTCATATTTTAGTGGATAAAGGGTATTGGAAATCCAAGATACATTTACAGTGTAGGCATTTTCAAAAGTTAATTAACTAAATGAAAAGAATGATGAGAGAAGATGTGCTCTAGGGATCTGCATAGTAATTTAGTCATTTCAAAAGTAATTGTTGTATACTTGACTGCTCCTAGTGTGACAATTGCATCATTTGGGGTATTGAAAGTCAATTATGAGTCCATTACATTTGCTTAATTTTTATTCTTACTTTCAGTTTTCTTTTGTCTAAGGGTGATTTTTCTTTTAAAATTTTAACTGTTAAATCTTTATTTCTTTATATTCTTTATCATCGTGGGGAGGGGAGTGGGAAGGCATTAGGGAAATAACTAAATGAGAAGAGTGATAAGAAAATATGTGGCTTTATTATTGCATGCTGCAGGTCCCTGATGTTGAAGGATCAAAAGAAAGAAGATGTGAGCTCACTAGAACTTCTTATGGGAGACGCTTTATAAATGAGGTATGACCTTGTTTATATGGTATATGAAGCACTAATATAACTTTTCTCAATTTCTGTTTGAGGGAAAATTTCAAGTAAGAGTCAGGATATACTTGAACAAAATCCAGATTCAACACATGGAAAACCATCTTTTATATTGATATATTTTTGCCCCCTTTTGGATGGGGTAGGTGTTCTCATGTTAGGTGTCTTATTCTCCTGGTTGATATTTGTGTTTAGTTCTTATTTTATAGGCCTTGAACCCATATATGAAGTTTTTATTTAAAAAAATTCAGAGAAACTTTCAAGTAAGCTATTCTACAAAATCCAGATTCAAGACATGGAAAAGCAACTTCTACGTTGATTTGGCTAGGGGTTCTCATGTTGGGTGTCTTATTCTCCTGGTTGATATTTGTGTTTGGTTCTTATTTTATAGGCCTTGAATGCATATCTAGAGTTTCTATTCAAAATAATTGAGGCTCGAGGTCCTGGCATAGGCTTGAATGTATCGTTAAATCGCTATGACTTCTTTCATGGCCACCTTTTTCTTGCTGTGGACTCTGGAAGACTTGGAATTTTGTAAGTTCAAACAACATTTAAATGATCAATTTAGCATGGCCGTCTTTCAGAACTTATGACAAGGAGATAAGGTGTTTACAAAACTCCTGCTGATCCTAATAATTAAAAGGCAGTGTTGTTATAATTGAACTCAATGAAACATGAATGGTTGTGAGGTTCCATTATCACAAAATTTCGACTGCACACAAGATAAATTAATTATACATAGGTGATAATATATATTGCAACTGCTATTGCTTTTTCCCTCTTTAGTACTTTTTGTTTTAATTTTTAATATTGCATTTCAACTTCTTTCATTCAATCATGCTTATGAGATTATTTCTGAATTTAAAAGGTTCCATGCCAAAGAATACCCTGTGTATGACAAAGATGTGTTTCCGTATAACATGGGCTATTGCCAAATAGGTAAGTTGATTCACTATCCATTTTTATCTGTACTTGCAGCTTTCAAACCATTTTCCTTTCTTATTTTCTGAGAGTTGATGATTTGCTTGACAGAGTTCATTAGTAGGACTCGTGGATCTATGTGTTTTTTCATATTAAGAACTTGATTGTGGTTTTACAAGTTTGCTGCTTTTTTATGTATTTCTTTCCAATTTTGTTTCAGATGTTGGCAATTTTATTTCAAAATAAAAGCATTCTTTTCAAGTCACATGTGGCTATAAAGAAGAAAGGAAGAAATAGATGCTTTTCTTCTGATTAGTTTGACATAGTTCTGTTTCCTGTCAAGGAAAATGAGAAATGTGGTGAAGCTCATGATATGAAGTAGTTTTGGAAGCACTAAATAAATAGTGGAAACTCACTGTGCGGCTGGTATTGGGTATTGTTTACTTTGGTTATTTTTTTCTCAGGGTCTAATGTGACTTATGATGATTCAATGAATTTGCGCAACATTTTGTGGCTGGCTCCACTGCCAAGCAATTCCACAAAGACATGGCTGGCACCGGGTATTTCTTCTGACTGTACTTGCAGGCAAAGTTTTACTTGAAAAAACTTGTGTAGGAAGACCAAATTTGTTGTTTATTTGCTATTAAGTTAGTTTTGCAGCTTCCTACACATATTTCATATTAAGGGACTCCACATATGATTCATGTCCATAGGAACTGAATTGATATTCTTGACCTATAAGCATCTGCAAATTTATAGCATGAACTTCCACCTTAAGCTCAAGTACGCACAACCGCAGCATTCATTTTTCTCTCTAGTTTTCGTGCAGGCTGCCTAAGATGATGTGCATTGTGTAGCATTAATCTTCACACTGGAAAATTCACTAGCTCTGGTCTAAGTTTCCAGTTCCAATATTATCTTCAAGATTCTCTAGTATTGATTTCTCTGGCCTTAAAAACTATTATTTTTTGAAGAGTCACCAATAAATTATCTTCCAACATGTTGTCATAGTTAATGCATGACTAGCTGTTTTCTGCAAAAGTATGAACATATAGCTTTTGTTTACTTTATTTGCTAATCTTTCACAGGAGTCCTTGTGGTACTGGATGCTCGTCCAGACGGAATCATATACAAAGATATCATTCCTGAATATGTTAATTTTGCAAGGACTATTTATGAAGGTTAGTATTTATATCAGAATATGTAATTCACCTGTTATAGAAATAATTATGCAAAATATTATTGTCTTGCAGAGGATTTTGGAGAAGTTGTTCTAGATGTTAACTACCTGAATGTGGGAACTGAACTGCCACAATATGACCTTTTCCTTTGCTGACACCTGATGGAGAGGCACCTCTCTATTCATTGGGATCATATTATGTATAATTTGCAGAAAACTGAAAAAATGTGGACAACTGTCTTGTTTACTGAGATAGAAAGAAATTCAAGACAGAATCATTTGTCATAAAGACTAATATTGAAAAGAATTAATAAAATATTCATTGAATATCGTAATAATTAATGTGGCTTTCTCAACTAAGGGAACCTAGCTGGAGCGTTTCATTTGCCATTGAGTTCGGGCTTATTAATGCATTGTCCAACTTGATCATTATACTAATATCAAGTATATCAACACAGTTATAACTAATTATGAGATATGTTTATTATTTTTTATGATTATTTATGATTATTGTGAATGTCTTTATTTGATTGAGATAGAGAAACAGATAACAAATATTTTATTTTAAAAAAAAATTAAAATAAATAAGGGTACATTAAGAAAAATAAAAT
Source organism: Apocynum venetum (assembly GCA_019593545.1). Lineage (NCBI taxonomy): Eukaryota > Viridiplantae > Streptophyta > Magnoliopsida > Gentianales > Apocynaceae > Apocynum > Apocynum venetum. The sequence continues at coordinate 4,668,890 of SRSM01000149.1, forward strand.
AATATTTTGATTTGTGTGAAATTATTTAGAATATCTTATAAAAAGGGTGAGAGTGAGTATTACATTATTTAACATAAATTATATTTTATTATAATAAAATTGATAGTCTGGTTGAATTTAATTTTTATCATTTGATATTCTTAATTAAAAATACAAATTTTGCTTATCTAAAGTTCATTCAGATTAAGATTTTACATCTAATATAATCTTACATAATAACAAAAATAAATATTTTAATTTTTTTAAAAAAAATTAAATATTAACATCCAATGTCTAATGATAAATATTATTTATTTTGTTTCAAAATATAAAATATTTTGAGTGTTTCACACATATAAATGAAGTTATGATTGAATTTTGAAAGTGTTTTTTATTTTGTTTTGAAATGAAATTATGTTTGGATAAGAAATTTTTTTTTTTATTGGGAATTGAAAGTTGATTGATATGTTTTGAGTTACACATGATTAATAATATTATAGAATGTGTAAAATATAATTAATAAATTGTTTGATATTGTAATTATAATTAAAAAATAATCAAAAAATATTATTTATGTGATTAAATGGAATTCATGTGTAGGGTTAGAAAAAAGTGTTTTGAAATATATTTTTATGGGGAATTGAGAAACTAGTTTTAAGAACCAATCCAATATAGATAGTTTACTAAAATACTTTCATTTATTATGTCATTTTTTAAAAAAATTTGAAACTAAAATATTTATATTTTCTCTTCATTTAAGATTAGGAGTAATATTAAAAAAATATACAAAATAACTATAAAAATTTTCAAAATATATTATATTTTGAGATAAATAATTTACTAAAATTATATTATATTTTGGGATGAAAGAATTAATTTTTTAATAATCTCTCGGCCCAGCCCAGGACAACACCATAAGTCCATAACTAATGATTATCCAATTCTTCCCCCTCCCCATTTTTTAACGCCAAAAATTTTAAAAATAATTTGGCATAATTAGTCTCTATCTTTTTTAATTTAGGGACAAAGTCCTTACCATTGTTTTTTAAGTTTTAAAGTCCTTACATTTTTTATATTTTGGTAAATTAGATCATTTTAACATATTCCGTCAAAAGTCAATGTTAGTCAATACAATATTTTCATTTGAATAAAATATTTGAGAGTAGTTTTGTCATTTGACTTATTTAAGATTTGTATATTTAGTCATTATCTTTTTTAGTTTTTGGTATATAAGGTCCTTACCATTTTTTTAAAAAATTTTTAAAACCCTTACTTTTTTTATTTTTGGTAGATAAGATCTCTATCTTTGTTTTTTTCCACTTTTATTATCCTTACATTTTTTATGTTTTAGTGAACTAAATACTTATGACAATATTCAGGTTAAGTCAATTATAGTCTTCTATTTTATTCAAATAATGAGGTGGAAAATAGATATTTCAACTATAAGAAAAAAATGAAAAGAAAAAGAAACAACTTATCGTCATACCACTATCGCTCATATTTAACATGAGTAAATTAAAAGATCGATGTTGATTTGTTTTGAATATGATAAGAATGATTTAGTTCACCAAAATATAAAAAAGTAAGGACAAAAAAGGTATAAAAAAAGATAGGGACTTTATCTACAAAAACTTAAAAAGATAAGGACAAAAAAAGTGAAAAAATAAAAATAGGAACCTTATTTGTCAAAAAAAAAAGAAAAGATGAGGACTAAATCCACCAACCATAATAAGCCAAATGACAAGATTATTCTTCAATATTTTATTCAAATGAAAATATGACATTGATTAACGTTGTCTTTTAACATAATACATTAAAAAGATTTAATTTATCAAAAGAAAAAAAAGATAAAGGACTTTAAAAGTAAAAAAATAATGGTAAAAATCATAAACTAAAAAAAATGTAAGGACAAATATGACAATTTTCCCCAAAAATCTTCCGTAGCAAAGATAGTTCTAGAATCGGAACGGTCACCGGCGGAGTCAGCATAGTACTGTGGCTCTTTAGCCCTCGCCTTTTGCCACGTGTTCAAGGCCCCAAAAAGATATTTGTTAATCCAATTTATCCACTCGAAAAGACTTGTACTAAGCAGCCCCTTTGCCTTGTGTATCCTACATTCCTACTTACACTACTTTATATATAAAAATAATATATATATATATATATAGGAGTCCGCAGCTTGGTCTCTCTCCCACTACAGTTACGCTGCGGTGCCCTCTCAGCACGAGCCGTGGGGCGTGGATCATAACATTTTGTGTAAACGGAATCGGTGAATTGGATTTTCAATCGCCTTTGGTTTTGAAGAGAAGTTAGGATTGAACAATGGTTGTGGAGCGATGGATTGAGACAGCTACAGCGGATGTATTTAAGGATGGAGCACGAATGTTGCAGATTCGGCTGAGGAATCGATTCAGAGTCGCCGTCGACAGCCATCGTCGCCGGCCGATGTTTTCCGAGGGATATTTGTCGAATAATGTGCAGCATTGGATTGAGCGTTTTCAGGATTTTCGTCGGGATTCTCTGCCTTCTTCATCCACTTTTTACCGGAAAAGAGGTTACTTTCCTTTCCTCTTTCTTTTTTTTATTTTTTATTTTTATATGAATCCTTCGCCGTTTGATCCGCAATGTATTCCTGGTTGTTGATTATTTGGTGAAACTGGTTTTGCTAACAGTGATTTGTTCTATTAAATATATTTTCATAAATAGTTGTATGTGTAGGCACATTATAATCCACGATTATTTCATAATTCTATGCATCCAAATATGCTGGTGACTGATAATTACTGTTTGTGCTTTCTGCACTTTCACATAAAAAGTGTCCTGTCTACAGTGCTCTTGCAATCAAAACACCCAGCCGACACAATTTTCTCAGTGTTGCTTTAGCTAGTTCTGCATGGTTTATTGGTTTTGTCAGCGATCAGACAACCCCATGTTTTGCCTCAATCCTGTAATACCTTCTGCATATAGTTTGTTTCGAGGTGGCTGTCTTAGCCTTTGGAATTGAATTAGGAGTATGGAAAAAGTTGTTAATGTTTAGATTATGCATAGGATGCCATTGGGAATTTGTGACAAGAAAATTTTAATAATTGTTGAAGAACTTCTGAATAAGAATTTTATGACAATTAGAGTAAATAATATTAGCACGAGTCAGGTCAGGTGAATGTGTATATCTTATTCATGGTAGTAACTGCTAATTCTGGAAATTCATAGTCACCGATTGTGGTCGTAAAAGTTATGTTGTCAATATGGGTGTGCAGTAGGGGGAACCGCTGATGCAGTATTCAGCAGTAAACTATAAGGATCCTTCAAATAAAATATTCATGAAAATTGTTCTCTTTCTAGTATTCTACACAATTAGGGCATTTTCAACTGGTAGAATCATGTGGGTACAGGTGTATGAAAGTGTGCATAGGACAATTCTTTCGTCATTCTTTGACATAGAAAATCGTATAAGGATTGTGAATTATAAACAATAGGCGAGTCAATTTTAGGTGAAATGTGTGGTCTTTTATGTTAATGAAGCATATATGATTATGATTTTTCATGACATTGAGGAAGTAGCTCTACTTAACAACTGAACTTTAAGTAACAGGAATCCACGACTATTGCAGAAGCAAAGAAATTTCTTAATCAAAGACGAGTGGTAATCAATGAGCTTAGAGAGGCCCTTAAAAAAAAAGACCTTAGAGAGGAAACAGCTCATCAGTCCTTAATTGCTACAAGAAAATGGCCAAGAAGAGAAATTCCTTAATGATAAGTCAAAAACAAGATTTGTTGGCTATTCAAGAGCCATCTCTATAGTACACTAGTAGATAAGTTTTTCTGAGACATGGAAACTATTAAAGTGCTGCGAAACATGGATAAAGGAGTGAGTAAAGATAAAGTACACTAGCATGACTTCTATTCAAGGAGCTAGGTTTACAAAAACCTGATCTTTTAAGGATTAATATTGCTAAAAGCTGGACAAATTGAGGAGCCATCTGATGAAAATCGTTGGAAATGGCTAGTTTTGATGCATCTATTTGTTCAATGATTTGAAAATCCAATTAGTTATCAATTGCCCCACCAAATCGGGAAAGTAAGTAATTAATAGAATATGTTTGGACATTAATAAGGAATTCATGCAAATTAACCATCATATCTATTATCCTGTTGGATGATCCTCAAAATTTGCTTTCAAGTGAGACCATATTTACATAGGTTTATAAAATGCTTTGGCGTTCTAGAGTTTGTAAAGTTTCTGAATGATAAGAATGCAGTTAGTATGGACATGGATGTGGAATCAGACTCAAAACTGTCACGAATACTTCAGGCAGTGGCTGTTCCTGTTCTTGGAAACGTTTGTCATGTCTTTATGCATGGCCTTAATCGTGTTCAGGTATCAATTGTTGTCTGCTAATTTCATTTAAACGTACTATCTCTTGTAATTATTTCATTTCACTATAACAACTACAATGGTTCCACAGATATATGGTGGAGAAAAATTACATCAGTTAGTGCTGCACAGGCCAGAAAATAAGTCTCTGATCACGGTGCGTAAATTCATCATTTTTGTCACCATTTTTCTCTGTTCATGCCTTCTGATGATTGAATATCTGCTTGAACCATTTATAGATTAGCAACCACGTTGCTGCTATGGACGATCCCCTAGTTATTGCTTCTCTACTTCCTCCAAGTGTTATGTTGGAAGCCCAGAACTTGAGATGGACATTATGTGCAACCGATCGATGCTTTCGCAATCCAGTGACATCAGCATTCTTTAAACATGTCAAAGTTCTCCCTGTTTCTCGTGGTGACGGGATTTACCAGAAGGTAGTTCTTCTCTCTTTTGTCCTTGTCATTAAAGTGCTATATAATGGCAAGAAGTTTTTTGGCCTTGTGATTCAATTTTTATTTTATTTATTTGATATTATCTACTTTTGAACTTTTTCTTATGGGGAAGCATATTAGCTGTGCATCCTCTTATTAAGAATTCTTGGGTTTCATCTGTTACTTAAACTTCTCTTAAAAAATAAATCAAATTAGAAGCTGGGTTGCTTATCTCTCAACTCGCTACAGGGAATGGACGTTGCTATTTCAAAGTTGAATCACGGCGAGTGGATTCACATATTCCCTGAAGGTAGTCGTTCTCGAGATGGTGGAAAAAGCATAGGCTCCATTAAGAAAGGCATCGGGAGGTGAGAATTATTGGTACTTTTTTTGTTATTATACTTTGGTGGTGAAAAGTGCATCTTCCTTCTGAACAGACATATCCTGTATCAGCTGAATTTAAGGGTAACTAAAAAAAATTCATTTCTGTGATGTTATTTTTCAAGCAAAGTTTGTAGATCAAGACCAGTAACTGAGTAGTATTTCCTTCCCTTTTACGTTCTTCAAAATGGTTCATGATTGTGAAATTTATTAAAATAAAAAAGAAGTATTGTCACAGGACTTGTATTATCCATTCAATTTTTATCATGGCATGTTTTGAGCTACTCCCAAAAAAAAGGGGGGTTTTGCATTATAAGCCATATGCTATATGCTGGTTCAATGGTTGTCACTTGGAGAAGCTTGTGTTGTTTGACTTTTTTCATTTGTATGTACAAGTGCAAGGAGCATAGTTAGTGGTACCATTACAATTGCCCTATCATGAAGGAAGGTATTCTTAACCTTAAGCAAGCAGCTGAAATAAGTCTAAGCTGGACCCTTGAACTGCTCTTTCCTATGACATTAGTAATCTAGAAACATGTTAGTGGATATACCTGTAAAAAGAATTGATCTCCACATTTAGAACTTCTAAATCTTGTCATAATTGGGTTCACTTCTTCAAACTCAAGAAAGAGCTGGATAAGCTGGAGTAAAATTATACTTGTGCTTATGACAGACAATCTCATAATGCTTTTCATTTTGATGAGTCCCGTCATGCATAATCTGTTTTTTGATAACATTTATTGGCAGCTGGGTGATGTCTAAAGATGTCCATCTGATGTTGGTCCTAGCATAATATTCTAGTTTGAGCTTTTTGTGCTTTATTCTACATTATATATCAGTTAGGTTGGAAATGAACTGTTTAATTTAGTGCAATTGCAACAGGTTGATCCTAGATGCTGATAATGTACCAATTGTTTTACCATTTGTGCACGCTGGGATGCAAGAGATAATGCCTGTTGGAGCCAAGCTTCCAAGGATTGGAAAAACAGTACGTGTTTTCATTACAGCAGTTTCTAGGACAGAAATTCTGGGTTTTTTTTCCCTGATGCTTTTGGTTGTTATATGATCATTTTTTGCTCTGCTTTGTGAATATAAATGGTGAGATATACAATTCTTCTTGTTTTCTTGTGTGATCCTAATTTTTGTTTAATTACAGGTGACCGTTCTTATAGGCGATCCCATTGATTTTGATGATTTGCTTAATATAGAAGAAAACCAAAACATATCCAGAAGGAAACTCTATGATGCTATATGCTCAAGAATTGGTGATCAATTACGGAAGTTGAAGGCACAAGTGGACAGACTAGCTATTGAACAATCACTTCAGTTACAGAATTACCCTTCTCAGGTTAGTGAACGATCAGCAAAAATTTTGCAGCAGGTTGATTGGGAATCTCTTGGCATGGAAACTTACACACGACTTGAAGATTATGCATCGTCAAGCCAGCAAGATAAGCTGATCCAACCGAAAGTGGATCAACCTCAATTGCTCGAAAAAACCTTTCAGGGTCAGTATTTTAAGACAGGCTTCTCCTGGGGAGAAGGAATCATTTCTAGAATCCAAGGATATAGGGAATCAACTGCATTAATGGGGCTTGCTGCTAGAGGTTTATTTATGAATCACTCAGTGAAAGAAAATTTTGAGGACGTTGAAGGTGTGAGTCCGTTGAAGAAATGGAATCGCCTTTGGAAGGCGATGTATGAAAATCATGACCCCATGAACATATATTTGGGCTTGGCTATGTAATGCTTTGAATGCTATGATTGAAGTAGTCTCTTTAGGCTAAATTGTAAATATGAGTTGTAGAAAATCAGAAGATGTTTAGAAAGCTGATGAATATCTTACCCGATGTTGATTACACCATGATCTATAAATAGACATGCAAAGTTTTGAGTTTGTAATTACTAATTAGGACTGAGTTTTGATCGGTTGAGTTCAACAGTTATAATTTCTTAATATTCTTCATAAATTGTTTAGAGATATCAAGTTCATATCTTAGAATAAATATGATGTTATATCTGTACGAATGATAAATAGCCAAGTTGGTCCACGTACTATATTTTTTTTTGCTAAAGTGAAACTTAATTTATTTTCAATCAAAGTGACCCAATGATCTTTCTTTTTTCTGCCAAAGTGGTCATTTGACAAAAAACTTAACAAAGTCACCTGCCTAGCATTTGTGCTTTTCTGTTTTAGAATAATAAATTCAGATTTCACTAATGTATTTAAATTTTATTACTAACTATATTAATAATATAAATAATATGATAATTTATGTATAATTAAAAGTTATAATTGATTTTGTATGGTAAGTTAACAAAACATCCAATTCTAAAATAAGTAATCATTTTTGTACGATTAGCAAGTATAATAAGAATCAAGCTCATTAGAATATATATATATATATATATATATATATATTAAAAAAATAGAACTAAATACTATCAAAATGAGAAAAAAAATGATAAGGATCAATTTGATTAAAAAGTTAAATTTAATGGATCAATATAGTTAAAAAGTTAAATTTAACCAACTATTTTAGCTAACTATCAATATCATATGGGAAGATTTATATAAAAAGGTAATATTGTCATTTGGAAGAAAGTCATCCATGAGGCACAATGATTTTTTTTAATAGAAATCGTTAGATTTTTTTTAAAATGATCACCTTAATCAGAAAAAGAAATGACATTGATTACTTTTGTTGAAAATAACTTTAAGTTTCACTTTAGTAAAAAAATATATTACGATGATCGAATGGACTATTTATTCATGTATTAAATAATGAATATTAAGTTAAAAACGACTAAATTAAGTACGAGTATGAGTATTTTCATTCCACATTTTAAGTCAAGCCTATGATCAAATAAAATGCAAATTGGATTTTATAGTTTAAAAAAAAAAAGAAAGAAGAAGAAGTTTTGACCGATTGTCACTTTCAAGTGCAATTTACATTTAATTCTAATTATAAATTTATTTGTAGTAATAAGATGTTGCCGACGCCTCATATTGTAAGTTAGTAAACAATGATAAGAACCAGGGATATGGCATGGGAGTGTAATTTAGATGTTTTCACTTTTCATGCATGACTTTTCGTTTTCAAGAAGTCAACAACATTCACAAAACCACAAATGTCCAAATAATTTAATTCAACATGTGCTTAAGGTTTAAGACTTTTAGGAAATTGTCTCACCCATTTTTGTGAATAATAGTTCAACCAATAGTTCAACATTTTTAATGGATGTGAATAATATTTTTTGAAAAATAAATTGAACTAAACTTTTATGTATTATTAGAATATTAAAATTTAAAATTTGATAGCTTGTTATAAGTGGTAAAAAGTTGACTAATACTTAAATAAGATTACAAGTTCAACTATTGTTTGAAATGTCATGTTAAAAGATTATAATTCCAGATTAGTTAAACTCAAATGATTTTGAATTTCAAAAAATTCTAATAAAAAATAATATTAAAATTTTGTACCCACGTATTTAGATTGTATTATATAAAACCATTCAAATTAAGCACAAGATAATAATTTGAAAATTAGAATAATATTTTCCCTCTTTATAATTGAATGTTCATATTTTTATTTTACATTTAAGTCAAATGTATTTTAAAAATAAATATTTATTTCCCTTTAAAATTTTACTTATCAAGTAACAATCATTTTAATTTAATAGATTAATATCCATTAAGTAACACTACTAATTACATTATAACAATAAAATATAATAAAAAACTTTTATTAATATTTTATGGAGTTAAAAAGTAACAATCATTTTAATTTAATAAATTAATATCCATTAAGTGACACTACTAATTACGTTATAATAATAAAATATAATAAAATTTTTTAATTAATATTTATGGAGTTAAAAAGTAATAATCATTTTAATTTAATAAATTAATATCCATTAAGTGACACTACTAATTACGTTATAACAATAAAATATAATAAAAAACTTTTATTAATATTTTATGGAGTTAAAAAATAAATATTATTTAATTTCAGATAAAAATATAATTAGTAAGCTAATGAGAATCATAATTAAAATATTCAAAATGCAAGTTTTTGTCTTTTAATATAATATAAGAGATACTAGTAAAATGTTTATCAAAAGAAAAAAAAAATGATAGAAGCTTCCTTATTAAAAAAATTTAAAAATTTTGTTTGGATTTTTGAAATAAAAGAAACGCTGCAGGGCAAACAAAAACGACTTTCACTTGAATGTGGGAACCCCACCAGAGGATCTTTACAGATCACGGAACAAGACTGCATAACCCCTACTGCACATTACATTACTCTATTAGGATAAAATCTAAATACTGTAGAAATAGATTTGGGATCTTCTACAAGCCACAATGTCAGACGACGAAGCAACAGAAACAGAGCTCAGTTACAATCAAAAGCTCGAAATTGCCAAATGGTTCCTTCTCAACTCTCCGGCTGGCGAAATCCAATACGTCGCCAAAGGTTTTCTCCGTTCAAATGCTTATGCTTTTCTTTGTTGTTTATCTCCACATTTTCTTTTTTACTTTTTTTTTTTTTTTGGATTAATGTGTTTATGGAAGCAGATATTAAAGCGGTTCTGAAGGATGAGAAAGTGTATAATGAAGCGGCAGCGGATGCATTTCCTTTATATAACAAATCTCACATGATTTGCCTCCAGTTGCCTAACCGAAGCGGTGATGTAAATACTATCTTTTTGTCTGTTTAGATTTTTTATTTTTCTTTTGTTTATTGATTCTGGCATAGTTCGTTTCCTTTTAAGCATTGTTTTGTGGTAGATAAGATTATCTTTCTGAAATGTGCCTGATTTAATGCTTTCTTTTGCTTGTGAGGAGATTGAAATTGAAATTGTGAACACTGGAAGTGGAATTGCTTATGGTATTGAATTTGCTGCGAAGTGTGTTCTTTTTTGCTTCAAATTTCTGATGGTAGTTGTGCAGGTCCTGGTGACATCATTTGGCGAGATTAGTGAGAATAAATATCTTGATCCAAGGACTGCTCAGGTCGCAGTTGTTGATCATGTTAAGCAAGTAAGTTGCTCTTTCTTCAAGCTTACTGCATTTAAATTTTAGTGATTTGATATGTAAGGCACTTTGATGTTGACATGACAGATTTTACTCTTTTTCTTAGAGAAATTGGTTATCTAATTAAAAAGAAATGAATGAAAGTTGTTACAGTCCAATAAAAGTTTAGCCACTATGATGGAATGAAATCTTATACAGATGGATATTGATGAAAAGATCAATAAATGTTCTCATATAACATTAGCATACTATAAAATGGAATTCATTCTCATGAAGGAGTATTCAACTCAGAATGTTGAACACAGAAAAGAGTCACCTAACAAACAATGATTTTATAGAGGTAGTTTATGTTGGATATCATATCCTACGGCTGATGAAAAAAATTTAATTTGATTAGAAGGAAACTGAATTATAAAAAGAGGATATTGCTTTGCCTTCAAATTTGTGTGAAAGGACCAAGGGATTTTATTGGGAAATCTGGAAGAAGTTAGACATGCTTTAGGGTTGTAAAACAAAAAGTATCAAGAACATGCACTGGTATACAAGTTGAACGAATTCCCGATGCATTTTTTGGTTAAAGTCAAAATGTAATAACTGGAAAAGGTAAAACCAATCTGGAATTCAAAATTTTAAATGCCAGCCCCTACAAACAGTCTCATGTCTTTCAAGCATCAGCATAAACTGATACTGACTTTTATGGCAAGTACTTTGAGATTCTAATGTAAAGCTCATTTCAATGGCCTCGATATGGATTTTCTTTCAAATTGAGAAAATTATCTAAACAACATAGTGCTAAATTTTTTGAATTACCTATGTAAGAAAACAGTAATCTTTTCTTTCATTTATGACTATGTTGTTTTTTATAATTCTTTTCTTGGATCGACTTGAGAGTTACCTGGATCCTCTTTCATGTCAAAATTAAGTGAGGCTTTTTGTCATTTGTTGTCTACTGTTCTACACCCCACCATAAATGTAATTTTTTTTCCCCTGAAATAATGTCTTGCTCTCTCTTGATGCCTTAATAAGACAAAGTACAATATTGTTCAGATTTGTACAGATGTTAGACCTGCAGATGATGAAGAACTTCCATCTGCATACATTGAGGAATACCGGTATGCTTCTGATTAACATTCTTATATGATATAAAGAGAAAAAGTATGTGAAGTCAAAGGGCAGTTTATCTATTTTTACAGCATAAAACACTAGATTTTACGTCTAATTCTTCCATAAGAAAGTTAATTGCTATTGCATCTACTGGACATTCTTTCAAAACATTTCTGTTGGAGGAAAATGTTTCAATCTTTCTTTGGTAACTGATCTGTGGGGTGACAGGAAATACTGGAAGTGTTTATGCTGAAATTTGGTGGTTCTCAAAACTAAGGAATCTTGAAGATATCAGAGCACTTGGATTTTAATATTTATTGCTTCAAATATTTTTCACGTTCACTTTTCTAAGTATTAGCATATGAGAGATGTCAAAAGACACAAAGCAGTCTAATAGTTAGTAGTCGTCTAAGTTCATTTTAGGTCCAAGAGCTGTATTCAAATTAATGTTCTATAGTGGCAGCATATGGAAGTTTGCAAAGACCATGCTTCATTAGTGGATCAAACTCAATATTGAATAAAATGTTGAACTTATTATTGGGGACCCATCTTTCTCTGTGAGAAACCCTTGCTGATTTACAATTTGAGTGGTTTGTATGACTCTGCTGGTGAGCTGATAAATCTTTGGTTTATTGAGAGAAAGGAAATTATATTGCTGGACTGTGTCAGGAGTATCATTTGGAATTCAGCCAAAAAAAAGAAAAAACAAACAGAGTATCATTTGGAATCTGTATACTAACTTTTTTATTAGGGATCCTTAAATATTGGCCGGCATACAATTCATGGCTTGTAAAAATAACTCTCAACTTCACTGCATAATGGCAATAGAACATAAGAAGATGCTTGAAAATATTCATCGCAAGGGCTAGGATACAGTGCTGAACTTTGAGTTGCTATCAAACCAAAACATTCTAGGGTCTATTCCTGAATAATATGTCAGAGTTTTGCTTTCTGCTTATTTTGGGGGTTAATTTTCTTCTTTTCTCCTCTGCTGATTTTATTTCTTAATGCATTGCCTGGCAGGTGTGCCCTAGATGCAGAAATTCTGAAATATGTTGGTGAAGCATATCCAAAAGGTGTATGTTCAGTTTACTGCTCCAATGGAAGAGATGTGGAAGAACCAGGTTCAGATTTTGAGCTTGTTGTGGTGATTTCTGCTTCTAGACTTAGCCCCCAGAATTTTTGGTAAGTCAATGCCTAAACCTTAATCTACCCTCCCAATAACATGTTGAAATATTAATTTACTTTAAGGAACTGCTGATTATACACACATTATTAGCTGTTTGGCTTCAACAACTGGTGACATGTCCCATGAATCTTTGCTTTCTGTATCCGTTTAAGTTCCTACATCTGTTTGTATTTAATGGAAATAATCTTCCTTTGAACAGCTATAAGGGTGAGAGAAAATTTCATTTTATATGCTGAAAGGTTTCAGCTCCATGAAATAGGGTTGGGTTGTGCATTAAGGTCAGGTTAATATCCAGGAAGCCTAGACTACAAGCCGGTGCCATTTGGGAAGAATGTATAAAACTCTAGCATAAACTACATTTCTGGGGGGGTATAGAGGGCATCAAGAAACCTTGGTTTTATCTTTAGAAGGGGAAAGAAGAAGCATGATATTCAGGGTGTGAAAACATCATTCAGAGTTTCTTACTTTGTTTTGTATAATCACTTAAACTGCATTGCTGCTTTAGGAGATTATGTAGCCTGGTCTCATGTAGGATTTGATGTTCAAAGGTGAGTTCACAGATAGTGACTTGTACCTTGTCCAAACTCAATCTGTACAAGCTATCTAGGAAAGACCAGTATAATGAAAATTGGAAATGAAATAATCTGGTTTATTCGCAGGGGTAATTTTTTTTACAACACTGTTAGAATAAAAGAATTTTGGGCAATCTGACATAGTGAATCTTGGATTAGAAGTTTTCTCACTGTCTAGATAAAGAGTCTTAACAAATATTATCTGACAACCGGTAAACAATTACTAACAAATATTGCAAATGTACCTCAGTTACTGCCCTCCAATGTGTATATGATTGTGATCTCAATCTAGTTTAGTGGGGAAAGCAAATGTAATCTCAACCTTTTTGCTGAAGCTGCTCAAAAGAAGGAGCTTGGCTCATTCAAGATAAAAACAAGAAAAATTCAACGAGTTAATGCACTTGGGAAATTAGCTGTTTTAGACCTTAAACTATTTTCAAAAAAGGGTCCCCGTCATTAGACTATTCTTTTAACTTCTCCAAGTCCGTAAACAAGTTTTAATTAGCCAACTTAGTCCTGATCAACACATTATTGGTGAAATCCTGCCAAATGTTGCAGATCTTATATCTAATTATGACCAAAATACCTTTCTGAAGTAAAGCACTTGAGCGGGGTGTGAAAGGCTTCTCGAACTTTTGGATGTGGTAGTTAGGACTAATTTAGCTGATTGAAAATAGTTTAGGAACTCCAAAAGTAATTAAGGACAGAAACCTTACTGGAAAAATAGTTTAAGGACTACATTGGACAATTTGCCTGGCAGACTTGTGCAGAAATAGAAACATTGAATTCAGGCCTAACTAGTGTTTGAGAAGTTAATACGCATTTACTTGGTCTTTCATTTACTGTGAGTGATTTCCTGCTCTGTATTACATTATAAATCTGGTGTAGATCAAGACGTTACCTGATATCAGAGCTTGCGCCCAAGATATAACGTCAATTGTCTTTCTTATCAAGAAGACAATTGACTAGAAAGACCAGTGTTACTAGTCTCCTTTACTTGTCCATTTTTTCTTTTTTATTTTGTTCTTGGTCTGCTAGTGGGAAGGGTGAAGCCTCGTAACCAATATGCGTTCTACGATTACTTGTAATTTCTAGATTGTTAATCCTTTTCATTTTTCCTTATGTAGTAAAGCAATCAGAGATTTCTTGAGGGGTTGTTAGGATTTGCTGCATTCACCAGAAATGATTCAATTAGAAATTTAGATATATTAGCATTTACATAGATATGTAGATAGATAAGCGGCCATTATTTCCAAATTCCTGCTCATGTCTCTGTTGCCTTGTATTGTTACATCTCTTTATACAGCAACGGAAGTTGGCAGTCAATATGGAACATTGTATTCAAGGATGAACTACAGATTGTGGAACTTAGAGGCAAAATGCGGGTATAATTCATTCATTCTTGAAGGATGACCTGGAACATTTTTGTATTTAACCTGTTCCCCTCTTACATTTTGTTTGAGTGTTTTGGCTATGCTAGTTCCACTTGACTTATGCTCAGGTAGTCAGTGCTGTTGTGGTAATGTAATATTTCTTTTTTCTTAAGGTGGGGGCCCACTACTTTGAAGAGGGAAATGTCCAGTTAGATGCAAAGCATGAGTGCAAGGATACAACTATATTTCAGGTGGAAAGAGTACTTTGTGGGTTGAAATTTCATTATTGTATGTCTTGGTTTTTGCTTTGCTTGTTGTGTCTATAAAGTTTTGCTTGCTGTGGACTCGGCATTAGGTTTCTTTTCTTCATCTTTTTTGGCCTTGTTAAACAGTTTCCTTTTAGGACCTCTTTCAATGATTGAACTGATTACACAGAATTCAGACTGAAAGCATGGACTTTTATAGGCAAGGATGCTGCAAATGCTGCTGAATAAACTATACCGACTGAATGCTTTAAAATCTCATACCATTCCCTTGTTTACTTTCAACGTAAAACATTTTACACATGTGGTTAAAATATCTAATTAACTGCCTCTTCTTTGACATTTTATATATTGCCATTGAGGCAACTGAACAGAACGTTCAAATATGTTTGGCATTTGTTGAATGTCTGGAGGGTATGGGTATCATAATATGAAGTTTGTCTAGTTGATATGGTAATTCAATGAATTGAATAAATGAACAATAGTCTTCTTTTTTTTTATCCTCAACACTAACCAAATAGTTAGTGCAAACTACCTAATTCTATTGCTGCTTTTGAATCATCCAATTACTACTAACATTGATATACTTTCTGGGGCTCAAAAGCTTAAATCTGAATATATGTCATTTGAATTTTTTGTGGAAGATGCGTTTTTGGCTTATGACAGGTCATTCAGAAAATTTAAAGCTCCAATTGACATTTATATTATTTTTTCAGTCCCCGGATGACTCTGCAGTTTCCTTGACCAGCATAATTCGTCACCATGAAACTGAGTACCTCAATTCTCTGCAGGTTTATTTCCTTCCATTCTCCATGCAAATATTCTTTTTTGGTTTTAAAAGTTATTTTGACTGACAGTTGTTCTTGGCAGACATCGTATTCCCATTTGCCTGATACTACTTTCAAGGTACATATGGGGTTTCCAATTGCTTCATCACTTTCTTGCAAACTGCGTTAAAAAGAAAAGGCCAGATTGATGAATTAGTAATTAAAATTTTGCTAGTGGGTGCCTAGATGTGGACTTGAGCTATGAGTCGCTAGCACAGTCACCTTTCAACATGAGTATTTAGCAATATTTCTAATTCTCAGACGTTGCTTACACCTTTTCTTTAACGTCATGCTGTATCTGAAAGCTGCATGCCATCTTTTGCAACCTTAGTGTTGATACTGTCTCTGATAGAGCTGTCCTAAATCTAATGACAGAAAGGGGGCTACAGGATAATTGCTTAATAGATCATTTTAGCTTCATATGCAAGTAAAGTTTGTCTATGTTGTAACTCTTGTGACCTCGTTGAATGGCAGGACCTCCGGAGAAAGCTTCCAGTTACTCGTACACTTTTCCCATGGCACAACACGATGCAATTCAGCTTGACCAGAGATATATCCAAAGAACTTGGGATTGGAAAATAGAATACAACCTTCATAACACAACATCACTGATTACCTGTATAGTTGAATGAGTATCTGAGACGCTGTCTGCTACAAGTTTCATTTCCTTCAACAAATTTTCTTCCTCGTATGTCTTCCTTCATCTTTGCTACAATCATTTTGCCTGGAAATAGAGGACGATAAAAATTTATGGGACCACGAAAATTCTCTGAATTTCTTATACGGTTTTTGGTTGCCATACTTTTTTTGTGGAGAGTTTTTATGTCCTGCTCTTTATTTTTGTGAGTTTACTGCAATTTTCTGTCTTACTTTTGGATGGAATTAAATCCCACTGTCTGACAATGCTTGTAAATTGTTTATTATTGTGACAAATGTTCTGTTCTGCCACAAGTTTATGGTTAAAAATTCTCGTGTTGAAATAGTCTGAATTTTCTGATTTAGCCAAAAATGAAAAATGAAAAAGGCAAGAGAGCTTTTAACATTTCTGATAATTAGGGGGGAAAAAAAAGTAACCTGAAAAGAAGCACAAAATCGAGGCAACTAATGTGCTCTTTGTGAATTGACAGGCTAAAGAGTGTAGTTTAGCTTGCTGATATATTCTTTCTAATTTGATCAATCTATGCATTCTACTGGACAACGTTAAACTTTGGTCTGAAAGAAAAATGAGTGGCTTTGCATTGTTCCGTCCTGACAACAAATAAAACAAGTTACTAATTCTTCAAGTAATAAATAAAACTGAGAAGAAATAATCTGATTACTTTTCCGCATAAACTTCATCAATTCTCCTGTTTTTTAAGGGGAAAATAAATAAGGTCAGAAGAAATCAACATGAGAAATTACAAGACCAAATCAATGGAAATAAGGGAGAGTGCGCTTGATGTAACCGTAACTAATCTAAATGCAAAACAACTTGGAGTCATATAATCATTGTTTACCTGACTCATAGGTAAATTTAATCGATTCATGACTAGATATATAAATTTAATCTAGTACATTTTTAACTTAACCACTATATGTAACTTTATCCAAATACCTTTGGGCTTTGATGATTCCAGTCATTCATTCATCTAATTTAAGGTAACAACACAATTTTACATGATAATATATATATATATATATATATATATATATATATACTATAGTAACGATAGTAACTTAACAAATTATTATTTGAGATCATCACTTTTTCCATCCATATTTTTTTATATATACATTACACGCACGAAAAATGTTATCTAAACTAAAATCCTATACTTTAATTATATAGTATTGCCTCTACATTTTTTATTGTACGTACCACTTTGCCATCTCCTAGGTATTTGGGAAATAGAAGGGGCTAGATTGAAAATATTTCAGGTATTTATATCGTAAATAATGAAAAGTATAGGGGTCACATTTGGGAATATGTATTCTAGTAAAACCCTTCTCGACTCTCTAGTGTCTCTTAGAGCATATCAGAGTCTCGGCCCCCCAAAAGCAGTCTTGCATCTTGCCCGACACTTTCCTCCTCCCTTCTTTGTTCAGTCCCAGAAAATTAACCTAAGCATTTGATCAATCTTATTTTCTACAAATTATCCTTATTTTGATTCAAGCAAACGCAGAGGTATTCGCTTAATTTTCCCCGAAATCGGCAGCTTTTGATAAGTTATTCTTTAAAATCAAGAATCAAAATTCACTCTATTTTGTAATCTTTTTGCTTGATTTTTTTAATGTTTTTTTTCAGGAGATTTTTTTATTTCCTCGTTGGCTTTCTAGGGTGTTACAGAATGGTATGTTTATGTTTTGTTGTTTCTTTGTAAATTTTGTAGTGGAGTTTTAATAATTCCTGGCGGTTTTAATATAACAATGCTATTATTCATCAGGTTTGCCCTCTTTTGTGCTGATTTAGTTATTTTGTTGATTTTTGTTTCAGCTGCCGCTTTCTCTGCTTAAGACTGCTCAAGGGCATCCTATGGTAAAATCCAGAGACATTCTTTTTGTATACTTGAATATTCTATCTTTAGGTTTTGTTCATGCGGCATTGATAGATTAGTACTTGTTTCTGAATTAGGGTTTACTTTGTTTATGGTGCATGTAAAAAAATGTGATTTTTGTGCATGTAAAATGACTCTGAAACTTGTGTCTAAACTCTTTATGTTAATTTCTTTGGTAGCTAGTGGAGCTAAAAAATGGAGAAACTTATAATGGGCACTTGGTGAACTGTGATACATGGATGAATATCCATCTCCGTGAAGTCATTTGTACCTCAAAGGTAATTTTGCCTACCATGGTTCATGGATCTCTATCCTTTTGTTTTATGTTTTTTATAAGTTATTGGCGCAACTAAAGCTGAAAACTAAATATAGGATGGAGATAGATTTTGGAGAATGCCAGAGTGCTATATCCGCGGGAATACTATTAAGTATCTACGAGTTCCTGATGAGGTATGCTCACTTTTTGCTGTATGGGTATGGAGATTGTTATTTGTTGCCTCTATGATATGTTCCTTATTCCCATTGATACTGCTGCAGTGCCAATTTTCTTTCCAATAGTGTTACTTCCATGTGTTATTCAAGACTTGGAACATCATTACTTATCTCATTTTTGTCATTATAAGATCTGGACTGGATAATTTTTATTTGATAAAATTGAGTGTTAGTTACCTGTTGTTTGTGGTTAAAAAGTATTGGAATTATCAATTATAATCTAAACACAGGATTAGCACTTCACTAATCATGGCTAGAATGATTCTTAAAGTTTGATGAGACAGCACTTAGGGTGGCCATAAGCAGTAATGGTTTAGCCACGAGAATGTTGATTTGCATGAATATAAGATGAAAATGATCTCATCGATTTTTTTTCTTCTTCCTATAATAATACTAGGAAGAATTCAATGCATGTTATGTTATGCAGAATTCAATGCATAAATAAATTTGTAGCTGATAGTGTTATTGTAGTGTGAATTTTGTTGTGACTATTAGAAGACTCCATAAATGGAAAATGGGAAAAAAAAACAAAAAAAAATCTCATTATGGATAATCTAGTTCCAACTCTGATTTCCAAGGTCAGTGACATAAATAGGTAATTTGAATACATGCGAATAGCACAATTAGCCTAGAAAACAATAAATTGTTCACCTGGGTTGCATATGATAAATTGAATTGTTAACTCTCTATCAACCTATTGGCTGCTCCCTTCATACTGCACTGCATTGCACATACCAATAACTGTCCTATTTCAGAGGCAATGCAGCCTTGCCCTTCTTGGGCTCTTTGGGAGGAGCAGAAACAGTATGCTGTAATACATGAGTGCCAGAATTATAGCAACTCTGATAACAGAAAAATTAGCAAATGAATTCTAAATTCTCACAAATACAAATAATGCAATATCACTCAAAAACAGCCCATGAGTAGAAGGGAGGGAACAGAAAGAGGATTTGGCAGAGGGAGGAAGGAATCAAAAGAAAGTTACAAACCAAATCATTCATAATTCTAAAAAACGCTCTAAACATGGGGGGGGGGGGAGAAATTAGACAATTTCAGTTTGCAATGGCCACAAACAAAAACATGGTCTACAGCAAACTTACGTCCCATCTTGCAAAACTCAGTAAATTAATGACTTCAGAGATGAAATAGAGAGCATAAAGCCTTGTTCTTTAAATACAGTAGCCAGTTTGTCCGATAAATACACCTCAAAAACTATAAAAGTGAGAACATCAGAGAAGTATCGAAACACAAAAACAGTTTTCCACTGCCTCAGCAAATTCAAGGAAACTAAATCAAAATTCACATTGGTGAATGAAGCCAATGAACTCATCCATACATCAACACACAGGGTAATACAAGGAGAAACATGGAAGCTTTATGAATAGACGATAGCTCAAACAATAACAATCGAACATGACACACAGAACCCAGTACAAAAAAAGATGAAAAATTACAACAATCTATTCAAGAAACCGTGACAAAAAATATGATAACTTCTACAAATTAAAGAAAATGAAAAACAAAAAGCAAATTGCACAAACTAAGTAAATTATCATTGTAGCATCATAGGGAAAAACTATAATCTTAAAACGAAAGATTCCATAAAAAAACATAAAACAAAAGAAGTTTAAAATTTTGAGGTAAAAGTCACAATCAATATTAATATATTTCACTGAAGTACTATTAAGTTTGAAAGGAAATTCCTAAACCTAAAGTGATTTTTTCTGTTCATATAGAAAAGAATTGGGTCCCAAGAATTCGACACTTTTGAGCATTAAAAAACAGAAAAGCAGAAATTCACACAGAAAACAGCACAAACACTTTGCATGCAAGAGCTTGATCTTGTATTACATAAAAAATTGACTGTATCAACATAATAATTCATCTAAAGAATACAAATCAATAGATGATATTGTACTGAAGATTAAATCATGTACTTTAACTAAATCAACATAAAAAACCTGCGTGCCTTCCTCTTTGTTGGAGTAGTGAAATGGCTATTATACCTTCACTGCCAACCAAAAGTCATGCATTGCCTTATATATATATAGATAGCTATATAGATAAAGTCAAATTTATGAATACAAGTGAAAAATGTTGTCTTTCTATTCAGTTTTCTTTTCCTTAATGTAAGTAATAGAAATCTTTTACATTTCTTTTTTCTAGTTTGATTTCATTTATAGTTATGTGCATATCAGCCTAAGTGCTAGGATGTTGAATATTGATGAGTTACGGAGAATAAAAACTGTGGATATTTGAAACATAGCCAAGGGGCTAAATTTTTAAAGTCCAAATGGAATTCAATACACCTAGTAAAGAAGTACTTCTTGAGGAAACATACACATCATATACTAGAGGCCTCACATTTTTGTCAATCTAAAAGCCATGAAGTTATCAGCAACCTTGTTCAGGTTTCTTTCCTATGCCCTTCTTGTTCTTCCCTCTTCACCCTCTTTCCCCCTTCCCCCCAGTTGTCACCTTTCATTTGTTCTTCCTTTTGAAAGTGAATGTTGGCTTCTCTACCCTCATAGGATGTGCATTTGGATCCTTCTGTTCAGCTCATTGTACACCAATTAATGCCATAACTGTTTTTAGGAGCCTTTTCCTTTTGTGGGACTGCAGTATCATTTTATCATTGCTCTCTGGTGTGATGTACCTTAGCCAAATCAGAAATTGATGTGCTCCTTAAGTGTTGCCTTGTAAAGTTTTGCTACTGCGGTTGTGGAGGCATTTTATTTATATATGCTTCCCTGCAGTTTTTTAACTTTATTTGGCACCTTTTGTGTAAGTGCATCTCTGTGATGATAAAAGTGGAGATAGGATTTTTACTGACCAGAGCAGATTCCATTGATATCTTCCCCTAACTTCTTTTTGCACCTAATTTGCATATCTTGTACCATGCTTAGAAGTAAACCTGCTATGCAACCAATCCAACTTACTAAGTAGCAAGCTGGCAGCTCCCACTGTCCTAGTTGATACCTTAAACAAGACAATCATGTGCTTTTCATAGAATGTATGCAGGCATAATGAAGATTTTGAATTGTATACATTGATTTGCAGAAGCAATACATTTTCTTTTTCTTTCCTTGTTGTCTGCAGACGATGAAATTTGATTTCTTTTTCTTTTTTTTTGGAAATTACTCTTGTGCAAGTCCTGAAAAGCTTGTCGATCTTAACTTTCTGAACTATATGTAATTGCTAATCCTTCAAATGATAATAAGCTTTTCTTCTCTTTTTGGGTAACTGATAGCATATTCACAGTTTAAATTTTTTCTTTTGCCCAGGTGATTGACAAAGTGCAGGAAGAAACAAAGAGCCGAGCAGGTATACAATATATTGTACTTTATTGCAGCTGTATTTTGGATGATGAATTGTAACAGTGCAAATTATTCTGATATGATCATAATGGCCCTCAACAGAATGCTGTGTATACTTGTGGGTAGTACAATAATGTTTTAGAGATGTACGAGCTATACAATATGTTTTATATTGCTATATTCCTACTTGATGCAATTTTCAATAAAAACAGTTGATTGGGGCAAAAAATGGAAAATGTCTTGGAGAAAGTAGATGGCAAAGAATTAGAAGGATGTAAAGTTTATTGTTATTGGGTATTTGATAACATTTTATGTGTAAATTCTCTAGCTATTGACTATTCCTTGCATAACAAGGAATCCAATTTTTTTTTTTTCTTGATAGGTACCAATTTTTTTTTCTGTGGATGAGTCTACGAGTTTAAAATTTGGCATGTAAACTATGAACAGACTTATATGGTTAGTCTTTCTAATCATTAATGTCTCTTTGATGTTTGTTTCTCTTCAGATAGAAAACCACCTGGAGTTGGCCGAGGAAGAGGCAGAGGTAGAGATGATGGTCCTCCTGGCAGACAAGGAAAGGGAATTGGGCGGGGCATGGATGATGGAGGAGCCAAAGGTGGAGGCCGAGGCAAGGGAGGGGCTGCAGGCAAGCCTGGTGGCAGCAAAGGTATGGAGTTTGTTTTTCATTTGTATATCTGAAAATTAGGGTATGTTTTGTTTGCATTTCCAAATCAATTTTTTTAACTATTTATTATCTAACTTAAAACACTCTCTCCCTCCAAAACTCTCATTTAATTCAAAATTTAAATTCCCTCCAAATCCCATAAATGGTTCCCACACATTTACACTAGATATACATTTTTTAGTACTTTTTAACTCAAATTACGTTTTAACAATTAATTAAAAATATTTTAACTATATCTAGTATGTGGGACCTAATTTAAATTAAAAAATACCAAACTCTAAAATTGGGTCCAAATACATTATTTACTTTTATTCTCCAAACTAAAATAAAAATTTAATTTAAAACTCAATCCAAATACACCCTTAAATCTTGTGATGTTGGAAAAGGGGTGTGGGAGAAGTGAATGGAATGGTTAGCGATGTTCTTCCTCTGGTGTCCTCTGGAATTGAATTTTCATGTCTGCCAAAATAAATTAATCATTTTCGAGTAGCCAATGAATCTCCTGTTCTTGTATTCTCAGCATTCTCAGAAATCTTGCATGACATAGTATTTTGACTTCTGACCTGGTTGAGACTCTACCAACTGTTAATGAATACTCTGGAATTATTTTATTTATGTATTTATCCTTTAACAAAGCAGCTTTATTTAAACTGATATAATTATTTGTTTGAACTGACATAATTGTTGACATTGAATGGCAGAAGATGATAGAAGGTGTTTTTATTTATTTAAATTTTTTATACTTGATGTCTCTTTTGTTATACATGCACACAAAAATTTGCCTCTTCTATGTTCCTAAAGAATCTTTGTTATGTATTCTGATGGCAGGTGGTGGACGTGGGCGTGGTTAGTATTTCTAGATCCATTGGAGATACGCATTTCTGGAGTAGGTTGCCAATTTTATATGGCATGTTATGCTTAAGGTACAAAGTTGGCGAAATGTTCCTTCTGCTTATAGCATCAAATATGGTTGAGGTGTATGTGGGGGATGAATGGTTGTATGAGTTGTGAATGATTGGGCTCAATCCTACTTCCGATTGTGGTACTTGGCATTGAATTTCATGGGGATAATATGTAAATTAGTATTGTTACATTCATCTCCTATCAGCTAATTTTTTACTTTGTTTGCGCCTTTGTTGTAAGTTATATTTTTATTTGTTCGAAATTAAATACTCTTGATTTAGTATAAAATATAAAATTAAAGAACAGTGTTTGACTTTAATAAATTTATTATAATATTCATATTTAGTGATGAAATTATATTAGTTAGTGGAACTTCAAATAAAATTATTTTTATTTTAAAAAAATACATTTATTTTCAAACAAATACAAAAGAGATATATATGTAAATATGTATATATATATATATATACATTCAATTTTGAATGATGAATTGTTTTATTGTCTTCTTTCTTGAAAAATATCTAGTTATTAACTGGTTTTTACTAATTCCCAGCAAGGGTTACTGCTTTCTGTATGCTGGGTAATCTGTTAATCTTGGGTTGCCGAGATTGTGGGGAATATCCCCAGAGTTTACAGTGCCTGAGCTTCCTATAATAGTCCTCTATCACAATGAACTGATGGGGGAATGTTAGGAGTGGAATGTCACCAAAAATGGCTGTTGGTTGCAGCCCGCCTATTGAGCTGGTTATGGGCACTTTATTTACAAAATCTAGGTACGTAACATAACTGGCGTGGGGATAATATTGACATTTTACATTGATTAACAACTTTGGAGATTGAGGTGAATTCGAAGTTTAGGGCCAGAATGACTGGAATTACGGTACTAGGTAAAGGTACTGGTACTGTTAGCCTTTTTATTTCCACATTAAAGATTCGAAGACCTAATAAAACAAAAAAGCAAAGGTCCAAAGCTGATTTTTGTCACTTCAATTATTACTCGATAAAGTACAATATCAGTCCGACAATTGCCCAGTTGTTAACTGATCATTGTCAACAATTTCAATATTTTCATTCTAATTCTAGTTTTTATTTTTTAAAAAAAGAGAAAAAGAGGAAAGACGGCCATCATCGCATATGATTACATTCAAATGTTTATTTCTCTAAAATTGAAATAAAGATATTTTTCATTTAAAAGACTTATGGTCAAATGGTTTCGTTAATTCTTAAATAAAAAAATTAAAAATTTAATTTCATATGGAAATATTATAAGTTTCTTGAAGCGTCAATAGTATCGCGAATAATGCAGGTACGAAAATTTAAACTAATTAGTTAAGGAATTAGTATGTATCATAATTATTATTAGCCTACCACACTCTGAGTTCTTAATTTTGAATATATTCTCTTCTTGTAAGGTAAAAATTAAAATCTTACATTTTCAAAGAGATAACATGAATCCTTTATTTATTGAATTTAAGCTAAATATGTAAAACATGTGAGGGACAGTCCGGGAGCGAATTACATGATTGCGGAATTCAATTATCCTTTCCGTTAATATGGACCTCTACCAAGAATGATCAATCCAAGACAATTTTGCTTGTAAAAATGACTAGAAGAAATCTCTCTGGTGATTACATTACATCTAGAAATCAGTAAAGTGTACCTTAATCTCTACTATTTATTGAATAGTTAACAAAAAAGTTCATTATTGTACGCTAAATCCAGTGGAATACAGACAAGTTTGGAGTCTAAGAATCAATTCATTTCTTTATACAGTTAAACCATCACCTCCTGAAGAGGGAAAACTGAAAAGATCTTTCTCTTTCTCCCTGCTGATTTTGTTCAACTAGGTGGCTCTGCAACATCTAGTTTTCTTGTAGCAAGGGGAAGATTGGTGCTTGGGAAATTGGAACTGAACTCATCAATGGCTGATATCAAAGAAGATAATGCTCGAGAGCAGCACCATGTGACTATAGAAAATCCTAAAGTGGAAAAAGAAAAAGTAGAAGAAGAAAAAGAAGAAGGCGAGATACCTCGAAAGACCAGAGCTAAGAGGGTGGCTTCTCTGGATATTTTCAGAGGTCTCACTGTTGCGGTATGTTTTTGGAAATTTTTTTTTAAAAAAATTTGTCTTATCGGTTCTATTTTTGCTTCTTGTCTTGATAATAAAGGGCTTAGTAGTTGTGAAGTTTCCATGTGTCTGAACAGTGGATATTGTTGTTGCCAAAAGTTAAGGGGTCGTTAGAATTTGCTGGAAGAAAATAATTTTATTGGTATTAAATAATACTTTCAGCTATTAATTCAAGAAAAGGTGTAGCCCTGACCCTGAATATTTATTAAACAAGAAAATGAGGAAAATATCATTCATTTTTCTCCTGAAAAAAGAGTTTGCATGCAAAGAAATCTAAGATTAGTTACTGAACTAAGCTTAATGGAATCTCGAGTATTTACTTTACTAGTGCGGTGTGCCAAAAAAGGGAGGGTGGGGGAAGGGGGGATATATGTTGATTATAAGCTAAAATGTCTGTCTAGTCTGAGTTTCATATATTGTTATTGAAGTCAGCTTCACGAGATCTTGAGTGTTTGATTAGTTGTCTATAGAACTAGCTCTTCAAGAGGACATAGTAATTCAACAATCAAGTAAGACAGTTTTAGAAGAAAATGATAAAGCACTCAAGTTGGAAAACAGCATAAAAAAATGACATAATATATATTCTTTTTTTCCATTGAGAGTTGTTGAACCCCTGTGGGTCGGAGTAACCTAATTAGTTTTCATCTTGTACAATGGCATTTTTTATGAAAATTGCAGAATTGATCTCAATAACATTTCTACTGATTATCCCCACTCTTGTTGTTCTTGTTCCTCTTGTTCACTATCTTATTGTCCAATGCATGAGCAACAAGAGTAACCCATATCACAGCCATATATTGTACCATATGATGTTGTCTTATAGTCTTACATTTGTTTTTAAAAATTCCTGGCATTTTCTAAATACAGACGTGTTTATTAAATGTTAGTTGATGATTTTGGTTGATGATGCTGGAGGAGAATGGCCAGTGATTGGACATTCACCATGGAATGGCTGCAACCTTGCAGATTTTGTGATGCCATTCTTTCTATTCATTGTGGGAGTGGCAATTGCCCTTTCTCTCAAGGTTGGTTTCATTCAGTCTACTCTGGTTAGTATTAAGTATTGTTTCTTGCATAAAATAACTTCTGCAGTTTATGCATAGAGAATACCAAGCAGGTTAAAGGCCACGAGAAAGGTGATCTTAAGAACTCTCAAGCTACTCTTCTGGGGTCTCCTTTTACAAGGTTAGAATTGATTTAATATCCATGTTAGCTTTTTAATTCAAGAAGGAATTTCTTCATCATCGTTAGTTTATGCACAGTGGAGAAGCTGCATAAGTTAATTTTCAATGTATTGAAACAAAAGTCAAAACTAATTTCTAATAATTTGCTATTACTTATACAAATGACTCTGTCATTTTATAATGATTATTAACCATTTCTTTATAAAATAGCAAATGAAATTTAAATCTTGTATGATGCTATACAGAACCCAAAACCAAGAGAGTAAAAGAGATAATGGTTGTAAAATTAGAGAATATTTCAAATTTTGTCTTTTGGTGATCTAATTTCCTATTAATATAAAAGGTGGCTATTCTCATGCACCGGATAAACTTGCATATGGTGTTGACATGAAAAGGATAAGGTGGTGTGGCATTCTCCAGGTATGCTAAATTAGGTTTTTTTTTCTTTGTCAAGTTCATGACTTGCTTAGTTCTGCTGATTGAGTTGCAAGCAAATTTTTGCCTTTTGATTCTAGAGAATAGCTCTTGCCTATCTGGTAGTGGCATTGTTAAAAATCTCAACAAGTAGTACTCAAGAGAAGAGCCTATCGCATGGTTGGTTCTCCATATTCAGGATGTACTATAGGAACTGGTCAGTGATCTGCTCTTCTTAATATCAGCCATAAAAACCAACTGCTTTTGAAGTAAACTTGGATTACTTACTAATTGGCAGGGTTGTGGGAGCATGCATTCTCATCATTTACATGGCCGTGCTTTATGGAACTTTTGTTCCAGATTGGCAGTTCAGGGTCCAGAATGAAAATAGCAGGGACTTTGGAAAGATCTTGACTGTATGTTCTTTCTTCCTCATGGAAACACTGATCTTGAGTTGTAATAATGTGCCGCAAAAATTCACCAATTTATATAAGTAGATGTTCTTGAAATTGTTCATTTTCTTCCAAGAGATTCAGTAGCTGATCTGTTGATCCTTCATCTTACGTTAGTCATTCCCAGAAGTGTTACTTCTAAAAACCGAATGGATATAGAGATCCTATTATTGGTATTTAATAAATTCATTCATTTTAATTTTTTTTGGAAATCTAATTCAAGTTGTGTTATTCACACGCAATTGTTCCTTCTTGAGGAGATGATATGTTACATAACTACCTGGTGGTCATGATTAGTTTTCTTCTTCCTTGATGCTTTATCGTGTAGTCTACAGTATCATCGTGTTTTCTATAATGAGTTACAGGACCAAGAAAACTAGTACAAATCAAACAGTGCTGAACTTTTTGCATTTCAGGTGACCTGCAATGTCAGAGGAAAGCTCAATCCTCCTTGTAATGCAGTTGGTTATGTTGACAGAGAAGTACTTGGAATTAATCATATGTATCAAAAGCCAGCGTGGAAGAGATCCAAGGTATGTGGTTTTGCTTGATGCTTTGTAGTATCCATTAATCAATACTTTCAGTAGCTCTTTCAATTTTGTCATTAAGTAAAGTTCTTTAGGATTGCACTTATAATTCTCCTCATGAGGGACCTTTTCGGAATGATGCTCCAGCATGGTGTGAGGCTCCATTTGAACCTGAAGGAATTTTAAGGTCAGTTTTGTAACTGTTGATCAATCAATTGAAATTAAGTGGCAGGGAAGTAATCCCACTTTTAGTTTGATCATCAGTTCCCTTCTCATGAAAAGTTGTAGAGTTCCAGTAGCAAGAAATGGTTTGTGGTGCATAAAGCACCGGATCACATTGGGACTAGTTACTAAATGCAGATAAACATTTAAGTAATCTGGTATCAATTGCTTATTCTCTCTCACTCTGCATTCTTCTATTCAAGGGAATTATTAATCAAAATATGCTATAGCATTTGTCATGCCCCCGAAACCAAACCGCAACATGTCTTGAGCGTGAAGTTTCCTCCACGATTACAACGCTACAAAGATTACAAAACATACTATATTCAAATAAATAAATAATAAACCATCCAAAGTAAATATAATAATCTTATATCAATCAATTTGTTAGAATTCAAAGTAAAACTCTAAAGGAAATTTTTATATAATTATTTAAATTAAAACTCTCAAATCTTTCAAGAAAGTAAAAGTTAATATAAATAGAAAATTCACTAGAAATGTCCTTGTGTTAAACTAACAGAAGTCCTCACCGTCTTCCTCAAAAGTACTCTCCTTATCTAAAAAATAAAAGATTGATAAAAATATGAGCGTACACAGGCTAAGTAGCAATGATACCACTTTGAAATGAGTTATTACATATATATATATATATATATATATATATATATGATTCTTGAAATCTTATTTAATTCAAATGGACATGCAAAACTTAAAGATGTTTAATACATTTTGTATAAAGTTCTTATAAATCTCTTAATAAAACACTATGTGTATAAATAAATAAATCATTTTATTTTATCATTTTTAAAAGAGAAATAGAAAAAACAATATTTACTTTTAAAAAATTGTTGAAAAATTATAAGTGTTGTAAAAATATTTTACAAAAGCTGTGTAAAAATATCGTAAAAATTACTGAAGTTGTTGAACATTGCAAGAAAATAATATAAAAATTGATGAAATTATTGCTGAAAATTTAATGTAAACTATTGAAAAATACTGCAGAAAAAATGTGTAGTAAATTGGACATAAATTGAATATAATTGCTGCAGACATTTACAGTAAAGCAGTGCAGAAAATAGAAAAACTGTGCATAAAATAAAGAAAGTTGTGCTGAATTTTTCTGGGAAAAAATATTGAAAAACCTAAAAGGGGGGGGGTGAATTAGGTTTTTATCCGATTTTTAAACCTAATTCAATAAAACACCTCTTTGACAACAAATATCAAACACTTGGTGTGCTAGTTGTATGAGAAATAAAGTGTTCAAGTAAAATGCAGAAATTAGAACAATGAACACAATGATTTATAGTGGTTCGGTTTATCCAACAAAACCTAATCCACTACCTTGAATTACATACTCAAGGATTTATCAAATCCCTTCACTAATTAAATAAATGAGATTACAAAAGAGGCTCACCCAATTCACCTTAGGGTTTTACAAATAACCTCTCAAACCAATCAAGGCTAACTCAACCCTTGAGTTTTACAACACAATCTTGATTATACAATAATCCCACCACTCTCCTTAGTGAATCCTAACACAACAATTCAATTCAAGGTTCACCCAAAGGTTTTACAATCAAACCTTGAATACAAAACAACCTACACAAGGCTCACCCTAACACTTAGGGTTTTATGCTACTTGCAACCTTGATACAATTACAATCAATAATAAAAGATAGAGAGTTTGATAGATATCACCTTAATATGAAGATATATCAATTTGAATCACAATCACCTCTTTGAGTAATGGCTTGTCAAGATTGCTCAAAATACACCTTTGAATGTAAAAACCCTTCTTTAATGATTTTAACAAGATTGATGTTTTGAAAGGGTTTTGGAATGTTTCTAAGATGTTATAGGATCAAGATATACAATGTTTTTACTCAAAAAATCTTCTTGGAAAGAATTCCAAAGGTTTTGGTATTTAAAGGTTTGTTTCCAACGGTCAAAAAAGAAGCTGTTGGAAACCCACTCAGGAAGTGCGGTCGACCGCAAATCAGACTTGGTCGTCCGCACTATCATCCTCAAGTTCACTGGACAACCACCGGATGATGATTTTTCATCCTCCGGTCGACCGGACTTCATTTGCGGTCGACCTCACTTCACCTGCGGTCGACCTCATGGTCGTCCACAAGTTGGTAGATGAACAAATTTGACAGCACATGCATCCACAAGATAAACTAGCTTATGGACGATACCTGGACCACTTTAGGTCGACTGAAACATGTTCATTTGTGTATCAACAATACTCTAACACACAAATGATGATTTCAATCAACCATATAAGTTATGGTATCAATCCAACAAGAGTTTATGAACCATTTAAGTTTTGAAATTACGATGCATGGTTTTCGAAATACCTAAACATATTTTAACATATTAAAAACATTTTGAAATAACGTTTTAAGTTCATAGAGCAAACTTTAGAAACCATTACTCAATTAGAGGTAGAACTAGAGATATCAAAATATATAACTCTAAGACTATACCTCTAGTTCCTATCTAATCCAATAAAAGCTAGTCTTCAAATCTTGATAGTCTTGACTTGTATACTTCCTTGAAGACTTGAAATCCTGTTCTTGCATGGATTAAATCATGAATCCAAAGACTCTATCACTTGTACAAATAAGACATTAGTCCTCATCAATGTTTGTCATTAATCAAAATTAAGACATTAAAAGCTTTAGGGCTTTCAAATATAACTTTTCCTATACAAAAATTACTGCAGAAAATCAAAGAAATAAATATGAAACTGAATAGTGTAACCTGTTTCTAGCCCAAAACCTGTTTCTCTGTTTTCAGTAACCTCCTCTATAATAGCGTAAAACAATAGAGTTAGGTCTTACTCTTAAATATCCAACTTATAAATTTCTAGTCCTCATAAAATATGCATATGGAGAATGTAAAATAACCCTAATTAATGGGTAATGGGCCAAAACATAGATTCAAACATAATTATAAGCTTAAGATATTCCTAATGGGTCGGGTATTTACAGCATTATCATTTGCTCTTTGCCTGTTTTATTGTTATGTAACATACATAAATTATTGGTATATATTACCACAAGAATGCAAATCCATAAAGGTTAGTATTTCTCATTTTTTTGGAATTTGTTATAGTCTTGACAATTAGTAAAGATATGGACAGACATGGTGTTTACTCCGGTTATCTGTTGGATTTTATCAGAACATTCTTTGTTGCTTTATCTCTTCCAATCTCCTAGAGTTTTAATTATCCAGAAATATATCTAGATTTTGCAATTAAGAGAACAAATCAATTTTTTGTACTACTTTGCTTAATTCTTTTGTGTGCGGTTAACTATATTTAAGGTAATTTTCATATGTTGTTACTCTTTTCTTTTCTTTTTTTTTAAATTTTTTTTATGTGCAGCTCTATTTCTGCAATCCTTTCTACAATTATAGGAGTTCATTTTGGACATGTTCTTATACATATGAAGGTCAGTACATATATATGTAATATTTCATGTGACTTGAATTAGCATTATCATTATTAGTTCAATATGTTGTGACTTTCAGGATCATTCATCTAGACTTCGGCAATGGGTTGTCATGGGTTTTGCTCTTTTGAGTTTAGGAATTATTCTTCATTTCACAAATGGTATGATTTCTTTTCCTTTTGTTGTTGAGAAAGAAACAAAACATGGGTTCAAATAATTATTTCCCCTATCCTTGTCCCTTCTGTTATGATCACTTTCAGATAACCATCCAATGTGATACTCAGAGCATGAGATAGAGAGGACTGTTTTCTTCATGGAGTTTATGCATACATTTTTCTCACTTAGTTGTCTTTATTGCAGCTATTCCTTTAAATAAGCAACTGTATACTTTCAGCTACGTTTGTGTAACTGCAGGAGCAGCAGCATTGGTGTTTTCAGCATTCTATATTCTGGTAGCTTACTCTCGCAGAAATCTCATAGCCGTTTTATATTCAGCTGTATGGAACTTAATACTGAAAATGTGCTGGTTGACATGGAGGACCAGAAAAGGAAGAAAAGTTAAAATTCTCTAGTTGTTAGCATTTAACTTTGTTTACCTGCATTTATCTTTAACATATATTACAAAAACAAATATAATTGGGATAGAGCAGAATATGGTCCTTGTAGAAAGAAAAAAAATCAGGTTTCAAAATCAGGTACTGTTGATCAATAGTCTGATCTGTGGTGACCACATTAATGAACCTATATTCTCAAGTCATAAGATACACATGTTCAAAACTGCTAATGGATACATATATAGGATATGATAGCCACAATAGAAGTTTTACGGTTAAGCTGGAAAAATAAATAAACATTTCTAGTTAAGAAGATAAAATGTTGGTCTAAAACTGAGCTTCAGGTTTTACAAAAGGCCATCTTGGACCATTTGATTTAACTAAAAGAGGGCATAGCAGAAATTTTAACTTTTGAAGTACCACTGACAAGTACTGAAACTCATTGACAGCAACTCCAGCATGACATTTGGATATATTGATTAAATAATAGCATAGGAGGCCTCTAGAATGAGAATGAATTTAGTTAAATTTCTTATTATTCTTTCTCAGGTTGACATTTGGAACTGGAAGTATCTGTTTCTGCCTCTTGAATGGATTGGGATGAACGCAATGCTAGTATATGTCATGGCAGCTGCAGGCATTTTTGCAGGATTCATTAACGGGTGGTACTATGAAGACCCTCATAACACACTGGTACTGCACTTGTGTCTTCTTAAGATGTTTTATATTTGTTGCTCATTGATCAAAATGCTTGATTAAGCATCTCAAGATATCATGGCAGTCCCCTTTCCTCCTATGAATACTGTATTACTCGACTCCCTTATTAAGTTTTCAGCAAAGTCAGATTTATGTATATGTAGACTTGATCTCTTTAGTTTGAGTCCATTTTTCACCATTCATAGTCTTTGCTTTCAGTGAGTGAATCTTGAACTAATATGCATCTGGACAAGCAAATTTATTTGGACATGTTCAGTTATATGTAGATAGTCCATGAGGCAATCAAACACTACCTGCTCCAACATCTGCTAATTGTCTAAAATCTGAAGTGTCAAAACATATGCATTACAACAATTGTTTTGTTTTGTTTTGTCATCTCACCAGTGTCAGCCTTGTGAACTTAGACTAATGCATGTATGCAGGTACATTGGATCCAGAAGCACATATTCATTGGAGTCTGGCATTCAATAAGAGTGGGCATCCTACTTTATGTTATCTTTGCTGAGATATTGTTCTGGGCTATTGTTGCTGGAATCTTTCACTGGCTTGGCATTTACTGGAAGCTGTAACTTCTTAGATGAAAACTTCATCAACTTGTGTAAGACCTTTCAAAAAGAAAAAAATTATTAAAATTCGTGTAAGATTAATTTGGCTTCTATCCTGCATATTGCAGTACATATTACAGATTCAAAAGTCGCAACGTATAGTAAGGAGAATATCTATGATATGATTTGTTCTCCTATTTCCACTTATTTCCCACTCCACAAAATGGTGCTGTCTTCGTACCAATTCAGATGTGGGTACCCATTTTGCACGTATTTTTTTACCCACCATATATATAGTTTTATATATTATATAAGATTTAAAGACTAATAATACACATATAATGTAATGTATTGGTCTTTAATGTTTAATATAATGTATAAAATATAATATATATATATATATATATAATACACATAAAGTGTAGAAATTAAAATTTTAAAAATTTAACCTTTAAGAAAATAAAGAGTTTATCGTTTTTTTCACTTTATCTTCTATTATTTAAATATATTAAAATCTATATTGATCACATTATAATTTTTAATATTTAGACTTAATCATTTAGTATTGTTTTACAAATATTAATTGATTAAGATTAATATATATTTTAAATATTCAAAATTTTAAGTCAACATTTGCTGTGTCAACGGTACGGGTGGTGGATCCGGATCCCCTTCTAGGCCCAATTAAAACAAAGTTCATCGAGAGAGTTAATAGACCTCTGATCCAGATCGACAATAAACTGGGCTCAGCATCGAGAGAGTTATATTAGGCCCAAATTTGCTTCTTTTTTCTCTCTGCAGGACTTTATTCCTTGAGCCTTGAGCAGCAAGACGCTTAGCACAGAACTCCAGAGATATCTTCAGGATCGCTCCTCGATCGATATCAGATAAACAACTGTGAATTGATAGAAGATGGCTTCAGCTATGGTAGAAGACAGCAACTTTGAGGATGACCAGTTGTCGTCGATGACCACCGACGACATTGTTAGGGCTTCTCGCCTTCTTGACAATGAGATTCGAATCCTCAAGGTTTTAGGGTTTTCTTTTTTTCTTTACGTGTTGCATATCAATTTGGTTCAGTTACTTTTATGATTTGCTCGATTTTTTTCCCTTATATTTTGTGGTGAAATTTAGGAAGAGTCGCAGAGGACGAATTTAGAATTGGATTCTTTCAAGGAGAAGATAAAAGAAAATCAGGAGAAAATTAAACTCAATAAACAACTTCCTTATTTGGTCGGCAACATCGTCGAGGTAAAGTTTCAGATTTTATTTCTCAAATTTTCTTTTTCCTGTAATGGTTTTTGACTATTTGGTTTAGATTTGCCTATGAAATATCAAAATTGAAGGAAAACGTTGTAATTTTGATAGGTCAGTATGAAATTAAATGGACTAGTTTAGATTTTTGTGGTTTTTATGTTGGTAGTATTAGTTGCTAGAAGAAGAAAATTTAGGTGAATGAAGTCAAGAATTTTGTGTGAATCCTGATATGACATCTTATAATTTTAATGTTGGAATGGTTTTGTGGTTAGTAAGTTGTAGGCTTTTCGACATAATGCCCGTTAGACCATTACCTACTCTGTGGCTTCTTGTTGGCCAGTGAATATTTCACATGTTGTTCCGATTTAACTGCCTTTACTACAACCAAGCTTGCTAATGATGTAAAGACATGTAGCTAGGTGTGTCCTCTCTCCTTCTGACCATGAAAATGCAAAAAAGGAAAGCATATCTTGAAATCTAATTTTTCCTCTTCAGCTCTAGTGTCAACTTTTAGATTGTGGGTTCGAGTGTTTCATACTTCTGACCAGACTTTAGGAGGGAAATGGATACTTTCTGAAAACTTTTTGTATAAAATACTGTGTAATGAATAGTAAGTCTCGCCTCCTTCCTCTGAAAACTCTCCATAGTTTTTGTGATACCCTTTAAGCATATATCATACTATTACTGACTTTTTCCTTTACCGTACCTTTGTTTTCTAATGCTTAATCTTTGCAATTTTTCTCTTTTTGTCAGATATTGGAAATGAATCCTGAGGAGGAGGCTGAGGAAGATGGTGCAAATATTGATCTTGACTCACAAAGGAAGGGCAAATGTGTTGTATTGAAAACATCCACACGTCAGGTGGGTTAGCTTTTCTCATGTTAAAAGTGTTTTACTGAATTGGTATGGGTTAATATATAAACTTCTAGTCCCTGATTACTGGCTTCATGTCTGCTAACATTGGACATCAATAATCCTGACTTGCTTTATTTTTTTATACATTGGTATTGATTTTTTTTCTCCACTATTTATGCACCTGGAACATGACCTGCGAAAGCGTTCTTTTTCCCCTATTTATTAAATACTATTGATTTTTGTTCTGTTGAACTGTAGACAATCTTCCTGCCTGTTGTTGGCCTTGTTGACCCTGACAAGTTAAAGCCTGGTGACTTGGTTGGAGTAAATAAGGATAGTTATCTAATCTTGGATACTTTGCCATCTGAGTATGATTCTCGAGTCAAGGCTATGGAAGTTGATGAAAAACCAACAGAAGACTATAATGATATCGGTGGCCTAGAAAAACAGGCTAGTTATTTTTCCTTCTCATTTCTTTGGGCCTATATTCTTGGATTCTGCTTCTTTGCTCAAGTAAATTTTGTTGTTGGTTGCAGATTCAAGAACTAGTTGAGGCAATTGTTTTGCCTATGACACACAAAGAACGATTTCAGAAGCTAGGCATTCGTCCACCAAAAGGAGTTCTTTTGTATGGACCTCCTGGGACAGGAAAAACATTAATGGCCCGTGCTTGTGCTGCCCAAACAAATGCTACCTTCCTTAAATTAGCTGGACCGCAGCTTGTACAGGTAATTCATTTTAGTAAAATATCTTTGATGCTTTTTAGTATCTGTTATCTTTATGGGAATTTATTTTGAATGCTCTCTCCAACCTACAAATTTTTTGGGATTGTTCTGATAACTACTCTTTTAGGCTTTGTTTTAGACAAATTTTCTTGTTCTTAAGTTCATGCCTTTTGGTAGTAATTTCCTTCACCAATTAATGCATTGTATCTTTAATTCTCTGTGATACCTGTTATCTCTGTGTGTGTATATTACAAATTTCTCCAAGGAGTTCTTGTAACTACTAACCTGGTACTTTATATCCTCTCCAAGATTCTGTCTTTTAGTGATATCTTTGATTCATTTATCTTTAAATGAGTTGATTTGGATAGTCTCCAGCTTTGTAAAAATTTCTTGGAATGATTTTCATAACTACTATCCTGGTGTATCTTTAACCTTTATTTCGATCAAACTGGCTAATTTTAGTTTCTGCTCTTTGAAATTCTGGATTTTCTCTTATTATTGATGTGGGCTTTGTTGTAAATAATCCTTTGATGCTAGAGTCTTGATAGTAACTTAATAGAGCCTGTTTGTTGTCACTGCAGGAAATTGATTGATCTTGATTTTTTAAATTTATTTATCTAATAGTAGTTGTGTGACACTATTTTCATAATCTATGGTATAGCTATTTGCTAAAATTTGCTTTAACAGTAACTGGCTATAGTTTGAAAATTCACAATTTAGCTTCGTGACTGATTATTTTGCTGTGGTCTGGACATCACTGGATATCACATCTGCTATCTTTTGTACCCTTTGAGTTGCAACGTAATATTTTTATTGTTTAACCTTGTTCTGCTATTACCTTAAATAATTATGCTAGTATTTTTATCCAACCTTTTCTTTTTTTTCCTCTCTCCTCTGGATAGCATTAGGGTGTAAGCTAATTTTCTATTGCTGCAGATGTTCATTGGGGATGGAGCTAAACTTGTGCGTGATGCTTTTCAGCTTGCTAAAGAAAAATCTCCTTGTATCATCTTTATTGATGAGATTGATGCTATTGGCACAAAGCGTTTTGATAGGTACATGATTATCCCTTGGGTCACAGTCTACTTCTGCCCTTTGGTTTCTTTGATCTCAATGTCTTCTAGTTTTTCAAACTAAGATTACCCAATGTCAAAGGGGAGAGTCTTTGACAAAGCATCTGATCAATGATTATATTTCTTTTATGCAGTGAAGTTAGTGGGGACAGGGAGGTCCAGCGAACTATGCTTGAACTGCTTAACCAGCTTGATGGTTTCAGCAGTGATGAACGCATAAAGGTATGTTCTGCCCTTTTCTGTCAA
Source organism: Apocynum venetum (assembly GCA_019593545.1). Taxonomy (NCBI): domain Eukaryota; kingdom Viridiplantae; phylum Streptophyta; class Magnoliopsida; order Gentianales; family Apocynaceae; genus Apocynum; species Apocynum venetum. Next base: position 4,706,713 of record SRSM01000149.1, read on the forward strand.
ATTCTGTTGCCTTTACATAGGTTACTTTCAGGTGAATATGAGTGCAAGATTTCAGTTACTTACTCAATGTATCCCTAGGTAATAGCAGCAACAAATCGAGCAGATATTTTAGACCCTGCATTGATGCGATCAGGTCGGCTTGATCGTAAAATTGAATTCCCCCATCCTTCTGAGGAAGCTAGGGCTCGCATCTTGCAGGTACCAGATTTCTTCCCCCTTGTCAATTCTGTTATTTCTTTCAGGCCACTGTGGAGCTGTCAAAGTTTTTAACCAGTTCTCCTTTTGTGCATTTCTATTATAGATCCACTCCAGAAAGATGAATGTTCACCCAGATGTCAATTTTGAAGAACTGGCTCGTTCAACAGATGATTTTAATGGTGCTCAGCTCAAGGCTGTTTGTGTGGAAGCAGGCATGTTAGCACTCCGCCGTGATGCCACTGAGGTATAGCCTTTCTACCGTTATATTTAGATGCCATTTGGGGTATTCATGCCATTGATGCATTTACTAAACTATAACTTTGTTGTGCATTTTGCAGGTGAACCATGAGGACTTTAACGAAGGCATCATTCAAGTTCAAGCAAAAAAGAAATCAAGTTTAAATTACTATGCTTAGAAAGCAAGTTTTTCTCTAAACCCATTTATATATGTACTGAAAGTTTATCATGGAAAAAAAAAATGTAAGACTGAGTCGGATGTGTGTTTTAAATTGAATGCTCCCCATTTCTTACAGTTTTTAACAACTCTAGTCTAAATTTTCGTTTAGTTTTGCAATTTGTGTTGTTTTTTTTATTAGATTCGAGTCTTGGAGCTTACTTAAGCGATTAAAGGTTCAATTAATTGAGTACAGATTCAGTTAAGTGCCCGATTTTATTATTAGATTAAGAGGAATTTACTAACCCCTCATCCTATGTTTCCTAACAGCTGTAATTTTCATGTACTTTGGAAACGGGTCATTGAACCCTTTTTTTCTGTTTGAGTCTATATTAAGATCTATTTTTAATTAGATTTTAGAATTTCAAAAGTATTTGAGGTGAATATAGAATGCGAGAGTAATTTAATAATCAGTAAAAGAAAATTAAATAATGAAAATAATTTATATAAAAGGTAATTTTATTATAGACAATAATATTTTTAAAAAGTTATTTCTAAAATTAAGGACAATAATATTAAAAATGTTTTGAGACTAATAGTACAAATTAAAGGATAATTTTATTTCTAAAGTTTTGCAATTAACTTTATTAAGAGTGATTGATTTTTATTATGTTATTCTATATGGTATTTTAAAATGTATTTGCAAGTGTAATTCCAATTAATGAAATTTCAGTTAGTCTATAGCATTAAAGGGTGGGTTCAATTTGAAAATATACAAATGTCCAAATAATAGTAGGATGAATGAAGTTTAGTTCGTTAACATTATTAAAAGGTTGATAAATTCTTTCTCTTTTTATTTAATTTATATTTAAAATCGTCACAAGAATTTAATTAACTATCCACTAAAAAATAAAGAAAATTAAAAGAGAAGAATGATTTTAAGTAAGAATCAATGAATGGCTAATGGCAAAAGATGATTAAGGTATTCTTTGATCCAATATACTCCTATGTTAAGATGGGTGGTTATGATACCTTACAAAAAAATTAAAGATTTTAGGTTCGACAAATCATCTAATTTAACTAAAAGGTTTCTTTAAGGTGAATTTCAAATATAGACTAGATCTAGTAGTAAAAATTCTCTAATTTCAAATAGTGAATCATATATAATTTAACTATTGAAATTCCCAAACCCTTGCCACAAATTTGTACAATAAAAAAAAAAAATCTAACCTATTTCTAATTGACAAATTCCTCAAGCTTCTTGGAATTGACTCTAGTATCATCTTCTGTGATGGTTGAAATTTATAGAGAAATTGCTGGAAAAATTGCAATGAAAGATCTGGGCAAAATTAAAGTTTTTTCCCTCAAAATTTTCTCATTCTGTAATTTTGGCTACTTCGGTTGATTTATCTTAGTAATAAATTTATTTTTCCCCTTAATAAAAATAACTGCAATTGGTGGATAAACATTGGATATCAACAAAATCTATTATTCTTGTCTCTTGAGGATGTGAAAGTATGTTTTACAACAAATAAAAAAAAATGAAGTATTTTTGTTCATCCAAAATCTCGTCAATCTCTTAAATCAATAAAGATATTAATTAACTTTATTCTTAATATGCTCTTCAAAAAAAATTATTCTTAATAAACTCTTGTTGACTCATAAATTTTAATTATATTTCAAATCAACCATTTAAGTGATTTGATACATTTAACATACTACCATATTTAATTTTGAGAGCATTATAATTATTTCCTATTCCTATTTTTAAAAATCTTAATGTTTTTTATATCTTTGTGTCCAATTAAAATTGACAAAATTTTAAAAATAGAGAGAGAGATTAAAAAATACAATACATTGTACATCAATTATTATTATTATTATTTATTACATGAGGAAATGGGGGTCAAACTCATGACTTTTCGGTCGTGAGACGAAGTGCTTACCACCAAGCTAATTTGGTTGCTTCTACATCAATTATTTTGAGATATTAAATTTTCAAGAGAGATAAATCATTTCTAAACACATTTATAATGTGTATAATATCCCCCTAAACATTTTATTAAAAAAAATCCTCTTAAACAAAATAATTTCAATAACTTCAATTTTTAAAATGAAAGACATTATTTACAATATATTGATACACATGTATACAAATATATGCTCTGATTTAATCTAAATGTGAGTAAAATTAAACAGGTATTTATTAAGTTTTTCAAGCTCTACATTTCTTCTCAAGAATACACAAACTATCACATTCATTGATTTATAACTTTTAACACAAATTTGCACATTACATTTAAAATCGGAATATTTTAAATGGCACCTAGCTTTGGCCTTTGGCATCCTCAATTTCAATGATTATTTCAGACTTTTACCCATAAAACTTAAATTAAAAAACAGCACTACACAATAATGTGTGTGACAAAATAAAATAACTCCGGTTCCGAACTATTTAAAACTACAAAAGCCATTGCATTAGCACATGAAACTAAAACATTGTAGTATAAATTAAAACTCAAAAATGATTATGTGTTGTGAGTGTGTGTCTGTATATTCTCAAACTCTATGCCATGGGAAAACTAATCTCTTCAACACTTGACCTCCTTCTGCCCATAAGCCAAGTACAAAAATGTTAGATCAGTGGCACCTTTCTTGTAATTTTCCAAAACCACGGTGCCATCATCATGCATACTCAACAACAAAGCTGCAAACCATGTTCAACAATAAGTCATGAATCCCTCATCAAATGTAACTAAGTTCATCAGATTAAGTATTTATTTGAACTTACAATTGAAAGTCCTTAAGCTTTGAAAGAAGGAACTCCTTCAATGATCTTTTTGAACTCCTCATATTTCTCGGTCTCCAATTTAGGGGTTAGATTATTGGTATACCTCTTCATGAAAGCGACAAATTGCTTCTTGTCATAAGCAGGCTGCTCATGAACAAAAGAAAAATGGAACAAGAAAGAGCTTTCAGTAGAATAAAAAAAGAGCTCTTAGTCAGTGAGTAGCAGTAGGGGTTAGAGAGAGAAGCTCTCAACCTAGAGAGAGAAACACTCTCTGGCGCGCCCCTCCATCCGGATTCTGATAACTCAACTCTTGCAATACAATGGATTCCAGTGTGCTTCTATGTGGTTCCAGCATTCCACTGCAACAAATGGGTGAACTACCATAGTCCTACCAGGTTTTTCCTTAGTTTTCTGCTCATTTTCGTTTCTTACATCCTTGTTTGTTTCAAATTCGTCCATTTTAATTCTCTTGCATGACAGTCTTTGTGCATTCAATACTTGTTTAAGTCTTGCCTGTCTTAATATCGTTTCTAGCATCTGCTTGCTCATATTTTCATTTTCCTAGCCAGTTCTTTTTTTTCCAGCCTTATGAACTTCATGTAAGTTCTTGCATTTAGCTGTCTTTTTTATCCGAATTGGTAGCAACTTAGGCCCTCTTTTGTGTTTCACTCTTAGTGTTTTGAATTCAAATTTTGAATTATTTTGAACTCAGACACCAGACACCATTCCATCCTCTCTTACCTGTGATTTTGAATTTGCTTTTTTGAAATCAGAAACCCCCATTTTTTCCTTTCCCACAGCTTGTCTGTCACACCACAGATTGCTTTAGCCAACTTTGTCTGCATTTTGCTTGGCTATCTGTTGCTCTTTTCTTATAGCTAAAAAGAAGCAACAACACATTTGCTACTTTGGTACCAGTTCAAGAGATGCATTCTGCCAGCCCTGCCTCACTACTAGAAATTCTTTTATCTAAGGATGCCTTCCCTTCCTTAACCGAAAAACCAACTATAACTCTTCCAGTCCCAGTATCTGGTGGGCCTTTGGTAGCACTTGCGAAGAGTTCTCAAGAAGAATCATCTGACCACTCTCAAACTCTTGGTAGTCAAAATACCATCACTGCCTCAGAAGAAGATGTTGCAGAGACCTCAAAAGCATTTTACTCAGAAACAGTCCAAGGTAACAGAGATGTTGCCAAATGTATGCCCCTATCATTTCAAGATCCCACTCCCAGAACTATCTGTTTAGAGGATGAGGATATTGACGGCGGAGCTGAAAACTGCCTCATTGGATACATTTCTGGTAGATTTCCAGGTAAGAAAGCCATTTTCGATTATTGCACTACCACATGGAACATTCCCTATGAGATATCTTTTCATGCTAGCAGATGGTTTTCAATTTTCTGATAACGAAGTTAGGAACTTGGTTCTGAGCAAAGGGCCATACTCAATTTTTGGAAGGCTCCTTATGCTCAAATTCATGCCAGAATTCTTTGATTTCTTGGATGATGAAATTGTTGTTTTACTAGTATGGATTAACCTGCCCAACTTGCCAATGGAGTGCTGGACATCCCAGACTTTGAGAAAATTTGCTTCATTCGTGGGTAAGCCAATTTCCACAAATAAACTAACTGCCACCAAACATCGGACCTCGTTTGCCAGATTGATGGTCGAGGTAAACTTTGACAAAGAAATGATTCGATTCATATCGTATAAGACCCCCAAATGAGTAGAGAAAACACAGCCAGTGATATTCGAACATGAGCCACGATTTTGCTTGAAGTGTAGGGTTTTTTGCCACACTCTTTCTTCCTGCAACAAGAAAGCTAGCAATAAGCCCTTGGGTGAGCAGTTGGGCAGAAGAACGGACAAAGCACAAAATGAGACCCTTTATCTGAATCTTCTTTCAATGCCCTGTTAGCATCAAATTTTGGGACTCCATCAGGCACTGGCTAAGAATAAGAAGAAACATGACCTCAATCCCGAGTGCCTAAAAATGGCTCAAGAAATAGTCTCGAGGGACATCTTGGATATCGAAAGCCAGAAAATGCGCTCTAGCAGCTAGTGTGTACCTTATCTGACAAGCTAGAAATGAAGCCGTATTTGAAGACACCATTCCGAACTCAAAGACATTGATACAGAAAGTTAAAATGCATGTTTACAGAGTCATGTTTACTTTGTATCCCCATGTTTTATCTCTTTTCAACCAGCTTGCTATGATGCACCTCGATGTAAGTCGTGGGTATTTATTGTAAAGCTTTGGTTGTATGACTCGCCCAGGTATGCCTGTAGCAACTTTGTAAATCTCTTTTGATCAATAAACTCATTTAGATTTTGATAAAAAAATTGAACCAATTCACATAACAAGATGAGATGGGGAAAATCAAGAACAGTCCAACAAGAAGAAACTTAGCAAACCTGAAGCCTAAAAGTGTCAACGATGTCAACCACCCTACCCACTGGATAGAGAAATTTATAGGTTTCTCAAATTTTTGTAAAAAGATTTTGAAGATTTGTAATCAAGAAAAATATGTTAAAAGAATTTGTCAATTGGCTGGAAGTTTTTCTTTTTCTTTTTTTTTTCCTTTTTGACGTGGGAACTCGCAACCTCTACATTTTGATCGATTGGATTATACTACCCTTCTAATTTCTAGATGACCTTCAAAATTCATTCATAAACTAGAAAAATAAAAAAACCAGAGAGTCAATACAATAATATCAACTGGTAAAGCAACATGTATCTTTCTAGAAGGATCAAAAGTGTTCCCTATAAACAAATTTGCACCTTAGTTTCGCAGTATGTAGTTGGTTGGTATAGCCTATTGTGACAAAGACTTCAAAATCCCAAAAGTGTTGAATGAAACATTCAAAATGAGAACAAAAGTTGAAAAAAAGAAAGAACATGTGAAACTGCTTGAATACAAACAAGACTAAAAGAATGTCACCATTGCTGAAACATCATGCCACTAGTTACTAGGAATCTGGAGTAGGGGATGGGTGTTCCAAAGTTAGAGAATGATGTGGGTCATTTGCAATCAATAATGGTAGAGGTGATCAAAACTATTAATTCACAATGGGGAAAAATCGATGAACTGACAGTTCATTTGAAGGAATAAGGGATTAAACTGAGAACCCAAATAGAGGAACAATAAGCTAAAATAGATAAAATGATGGGTTATCAGGAACTATCGTTGAGTTAGTCAAACAAGTTGATAGGCATATTACTCAAATTGCTAATATGCAATAGACTATTGCTTCAATGGTCACCCCAATTAAGGAACTTTCTAAGAAAAAAATGAGTGGCAGAGGATGTAGGGAGTTCTCAAGGCAAATGGGAATTTCCTACCACAAGAAGTTTAGACCTGAGCCTTGGGAGGCCTGATGATAGATGTGGGGAGTAGTATTATGTTGCTCCAGAAAAGAAGGTGTTCTTGGGAAATAGGGATAAAGAGGATGAGAGGCAAAATTATAATCCACATAAGTATGACTTTTCCCAGTTTAATGGCAGCAACTTGAGAGATTGGGTTTTCAAGACTAAAACATACTTAACCATCTTCCATGTTCCTATGTAGAAGAGGGTTGAAATTGTTGTTTTGTACATGAGCAAAAGAGGTTTAACATTGGAAATAGGTTTCATGAGGATTGTATTTAATGCCAAATGGGAAAAAAATGGTGAATGAGTGTTGTCAACGTTTTGGCCAACAAACTTGTTGGAATTTGCCCACATGATCAGCCCAAAACACCCAATGATATTGTCCAAGATCCAACTCAATGATGATAGGCTTATAACATGACTTGGGTCTCTCTCTGCTTACACAAATGACAGAAAATGTTGTTGGGCTCGGATAAATCCTTCTTGTCCCACAGGTCAATCGAGCAGGTCAGATTCTGACCCGTTCCTGGACGAACCCAGTATAAATAGTTTGTTTATCTCATTTGTAACCTAACGGATTAGAGTTCTTTTGGTTATTCTTTTCTCTTTCTACGACTCATCTCCTGAAATCATTCATTCTATCTGATACCTTATCTATTTCTAATATATTGTAAAGTAAGATTGAAAAGATACTAGTATAGGAGTTGTTTTGATAGTGCAATATGGGAGTTTATAATAATTCATTCTTCCTAATGTTGTCAAAGAACTAATGGGAAAGTATGAAAATATTTTTGAAAAACCTAAAGGGTTGCCACCAGCAACATTTCAATCCATTATGAACAAAGTTTTTGCAGAGAAACTAAGAAGATTTTTGTTAGTATTTTTTATGGTATCTTGATTTACAATGTCATCTTGACTGACATGTACAACACCTAGAGACAGTTTTTAGAATATTAATGAAGCATAAGCGTTTTGCTAAACTTAGCAAGTGCTTATTTGCTCAAGTGAATGTGGAGTACTTGAGTTACATTATCAGCAATGATGGAGTGGAGACAGACCTAAACAAGTTAAAAGATGTAATGAATTGGCCAAAACCAATCACTATCAAGCAATTGATGGGGTCCATTGGGTTGACAGGATATTATAAATGTTTTGTGCACAATTATGGTATCATTTGTAAGCCATTATATAAGTTAATGTAGAAAGGCATGGAATTCAAATGGGATGAAAATACTGAATAAGCCTTCCATAAACTTAAGCTAGCCATGTCCACAATCCCAGTTGTGGAAATAAATGCATGTGACACTAGTATAAGGGTTGTTTTGATGCAAGATAAAAAAGCCCATTGCTTATTTTAGCAAGGCCTTAGGGGAAATAAATAAAAAAACTTTCTATTTATAAGAAAAAGATGATAGTTTTAATGTTTGCAGTAACCAAGTAGAGTTACTACTTGGAGGGAAACCATTTTGTGATCAAGACGGATCATCAAAGTCTCAAATTCATTTTGGAACAGAGAGTAACAACTCATTCACAACAAAAATGGCTATCCAAGCTTCTTAGGTTTGATTATGAAATTTATTATAAAAAGGGAGTTGAGAACAAGGTGGTTGATGCACTGTCAAGAAAGTATGAATTGTGAGCTATTTCTAGTGTAGTACCCAATTGGGTTAAAGAAATCAATAAAAGTTATATGGGTGATCATTTCGCACAAGAAAAGATTGCTCAATATCCGATTAACCCCAATAGCAACCCTAAAGTTATTTATAAAAATGGAATTCTTTATGTGAGTAACAATATATACATTGGAGGAAATTGTGAGTTGAGACAGAAATTGATCGAAGAAATTCATTCATCTTATCAGGGTGGCCATTCTGGAGTTTATGCAAGTTAAATAAGAGCAAAATCAATTTTCTGTTAGCCAAATATTAAGCAACAAGTGAGAGGTGGCGCAATGCAACACTTTTCAAATAAGCAAAAATGAGAGGTTACATTATCCATGATTGTTACAACCTTTTCCAATTTCGCAGCATACATGGACTCATCTCTTCAAGAATTTTATCGAAAGAGCTCTCTAAATTTGAGGGAAAATATGTTATTATGATGTTGGTGGACAAATTTAATAAATATGCTAATTTTGTAGGGCTTGTTCAACCTTATACAACACAAGTTATGGCAGAAGCATTCTTAAACAATGTTTACAAACTACAAAGGCTTCTTCAGTGCATTGTTTCTAACATATATATGATTTTCACCAGCCATTTTTGACAAACCTTATTCAATTCATTTGGGACTCAATTGTAGCTTTCACTGCCTATCACCCATAGATGGATGGGCAGACTAAAAAGTTAAACCAATGCTTGGAGATGTATTTAAGGTGCTATGTTTTCAACAAGCCAAAGAGGTAGTACAAGTGGCTTGTTCTGGTCGAATGGTGGTATAATACCATTCACCATACAACCATTAAAATGATTCATTTAAAAGCGTTATATGGATATCAAGCTCCTATGATGGTCGTGGGTCCTTACCATAATTTAAATAATGGTGCAATATGGGAGTTTTTTTAAGGAGAAGGCTCAACTTGAAGCAATAATTAGGGACAATCTGGCAAGAGCTAAATCAAGAATAAAGTGGTATGTGGGCAATAAGATAACCGATAGGGAGTTTCAAGTGGGAGATTGGATCTACCTAAAGTTACAATCTTTTAAACAGAATTTTGTGGCTATGAGACAAAACTTCAAGCTAGCTTCTAAGTTTTATAGACCTTATATGATCATTGAAAGGATTGGGAAGGTTGCCTACAAATTGCAATTACCCCATCATGCCCAAATACGTCCTGTTTTCCATGTGAGTTTTCTCAAAATGAAAGGGGGAATTGGGAAAATCATTTACAATGTACTCATAAATTAACTGATTTTTATATTATTTAATTACTATATTTTATTTAAAAATTGGTTAATTATGTTATTTAATGGATATATTTCACGTTTCTCTTCTATTTCTTTGTTTGTAAGTTTTCCAGTGTATTTTAATTCATTATGAAAAAAAAAGAAATGTTGGAGAAGTTTTAAAAAAAAATTCATGTCATTCGATAACGTGACGCAATAAGAAGATGACGCATGGCGCAACCAAATGATGACAAGTGACGCGTGGTGAAGTTTGAGGAAATTAGGCCACCAACTGAATTTTCCAGACTTTTGAGTGCGAAATGACCATTTTGCCACTGATTTTTACGCTTATAAATATGAAGCTTATTTTTATCATTTCAACACAAATTTAGCTCCAATCTTATCCATTTCTTTTGCAATTTCTGTCTTTAATTATTGTCTTCATCTTAGTATATTTTCCATAATTTTTAGAATAATATTTCAAGGTTTTTTGTAATATTTAGTAAAGAAATTATGTCCGGATAATTTCAATATTTCCGAAGAGTTTATCTTTCAAATTTTCTTTTCAATGTTTATAAATTTCATCTTATATTTATTAAACATGTATTGTGAGTAATTTCCTTTTGTTAGTAAGGATATGTGTTAAGTTATTAATAAATGAGATTATGAGATAATTTTCTTTGTACTTAATTTCTATTTGAATTTATTTAATTGAACTTATAGTCAGTTTACCAGCCTAGTCTTTATTTATTTTGCTTTATATACTTAAAATATCGCAAATGGATGGCCGAACTACCTAATTAGTTTAATTTACTTTTATGTCTTTTATTTTATTTATTATGGAAAACAAAACTTCCTAACTAGTTTAATTTTTTTTTTATGTCTTTAATTCCTTTTTATGGAAGGTCAAGCCTCTATACTTTTAGTTTAATTTATTTAAATGGCAGGCTGAACTGCCTAATTTGTTTAGTTAATATAAATCCAATCTTTCTTTATATATATATATATATATATATATATATATATATATAAATTGAGTATTTATATAATTCATATTTTAATCAATATAATTGTGTGAATTAATTGGATTGACAATCTAGTTAATAAATATGATTATATAGTTAGGATTATTAATCTTGTATTAATTATTCAAGTAACATCTACTATTTTAATTGAGTTGCAACTCTTGGCTTAATTAAATTAGTAGCAAAATTATATAATTTAAATTATATATAATTAAGTTGATTGTTATATATAATTTAATATTGGTGATACCTTATTTACTTAATGCAATTTGATTGAGTATCCTATACACGCTGGTTGGTAGTGGTGTTTAATTAAATTAGAGATGAATCTGTCTGAGCTGATCGGGATAAATCTAATTTGTAAGGATAGGAATCTGTCTGAGCTGATCGGGATTCTAAAACCAACTACTTAATAATGTATTTATCTATAATTAATCCCATGAAAAATATAACTTGATACTAGTTATTTACTAACGCCTTTTTATATCATTTGTATTCCAAATTCCTTTTCAATTATATTCACAAATCCAAAAACTCCAAAAATATTTATTTTAATTGTTATTATTTTCTTATTCTCAAAATACCAAAAAAAAACCCCAAAACCTTTTCTGATTAATGATTTTAATTTAAGAGTTGACAAATCTCTATTGATTCCATCCCTACTTTCCCTACCTACATAGGAATTGTTAAGTTTAAATTTGAGAGTCGTACAACAGGCTTAGTCAATTTACCACGACTTACCCACTTTGGGTAAAGATGGCCAACCAAGGTTAGAACCTCTGCAAATCCTGGATCGAAGATTGATTAAAAGACAAAATTTGATTGTTGTTCAGTGGCAGATCAAATGGATTAGCTTACCTAATGAAGATACATCTTGGGAAGATAAAGATTTCAGAATGCATCAGTTTCCAAATTTTAATCCATGAGGACAAAGATTGTTTCAATGAGGGGGTACTATCACCATTGCTGAAACGGAGAAGTTGATAGTTACATATAGTTAAGAGTAGTATGAGATAAATTGTTTAAACTAATGGAAGTTAGAGTTCATTTAGCTAAGCAATGACATTCTACTACCTGAATAAAGTGATATGTTGGGGAAGTATGTGGACGGTTGTGCCTAGTTCGTACAAAATGATCACCATTTTTCCCATTATCATCCTTTTTGTTTTTTCCTTCACAACATCCTTGCAGATAAGAAAGATGAAGATTTAGTAGAATTATGTGGGAAGAAATCCACTTATTTCATATATATATATATATATATAGCTAGGCTATTGTAAAGTTTTTATGCTGATGTTTCATTCCTTTTGGAAAACCTTGTTATATGTTATTTTCTATGTCTTCAATGTAACCTTCCTTAATGTAATTCTATTTTATATCTTAATATAATTATCAATCTATTGCTTCCATTTCTCATCGTCTGCTTGTGACAAATAATTCAGACATGCAAACACTTGATCCACGACCCATTTCATGTGAGTATATCTATCTATACAAAACCCTAAAAAAAATACCAATCAAGATGAAAAATTAAATTTCATATAAAATTCGAAAGAAAAATGTTGATGTAAAGGACAACAGACAAAAATTTCTCAGAGAAAACATATACAAATATTGAACCAAATAAAAACCTAGGGAAGAAACATAAATTTTCCAATGAATAATAAGATTATAAAGTTGAAAATAGACCTATTAGCACTAACAAGATCTTGGTTAACCAACATTACTACGGAATTGGGGTTGGAGAATTGTATTGATCACACATAGACAAAGCAAGAAAAATTGCAAACGGGTTTTTGTTTCTTTTTGGTTTTGGATGGAAAACACAAGAAAAATAGTAATCGTGGGTGTTGGGGTGATGAAAAAAGTTCAATTTTCATACTTATGTTCAAAATTCCATTATATTACTATTTTCATTCGTTATTGAACTTTTTTATCCAAATTTATCACTCAAACTTTTTAAAATTTCAACTTTTCCACTTCTATCTAAAATTATATTATATTATTATTTTCATTTGTCATATGCAATTTAGATGACTTTTTAAAATTAATTTTGTCATTATATAAAACCTATAAAAATTTCAAGAAAAAAAACAATTTCATTTTTTTCTTCCTTCTAAATGTAAATCAATAATAAAAACATTAAAAATTTATATAAATAAAAATACACCAATAGCTCTTATTTACTTATTTGAGTATGTCTTAATTAATAGATATGAGGAAGATAGGAAAGTATTACAAATTTTGATTTAATTATGTCTCCATTTATATGAAACAATTAAATTATTTGGTTTAATATTAGACCGACCATTTATCAATTTACTGACATTGATAACTTGATTTTAATCAATTATACTTTTATAGCAGATTTCACAATTATTTTTATTTTCAAATAGAATAAGACCAATTTAAAATCCTGTTCACCTTCCGATCAGTCATATCAGGTTCTTGAAACATTAGGCTAAACATGGTGGCATTTTCCCTCACAAAAGAAGTCTATAAGAACACACGGCCCCAAATTCCACCCTACCACAGACTAGATTCATGCACTACACCAAATGGAGAAATGGATGTATTCAGTTTTTTAAAAGACAAAGAAGAGAATGTGCATTGTTTCTTTGGACATGTGTTCACTTTGATAGCAAGAGCCATATATTGGGGAAAGAATAAAACAATGCAAATCCTCATCGGGACCAAAAGGTACAATAGTAGCTAAAGTGGTCCGTGTGCAATTCATGAATATGCTCAATCAAGGGAATGAACGCATTTTTTAAATGTGTTTCTTTATGAAGATTTCTCCATTTTGTCATTTTGTTGTGAGAGTAATTTATCTGCCCGTGAATATGATTCAAAATACTTTATCGAGATAATTAAAAGTTACAATACCGCTTATAGTCCATTAATATATAGTAAATAATACGGCAAGAATGAAGAAATGAAAGGATAAATAAAATGTTGCTCATATAGACATATAGTCACATTGGATCTACATATTCCTGTTGTTAATAATATATTTCATAACAAGTGGAAGGAAATAATCTTTTTTCCAAATCTTTTCCTTTTAGTGGAAAGAATTTATCATTATCCTATATTATCAAAAAATGAAAATAATTAGTAAGGAAGCGTCTTGGAAAATGAATTCTAAAACTTACTAGAAAAAAAATAATTGTCTTTATTATCTTATATTTTTAATATTGCAAAGAGTGTTATGTACTTAGAAATTGTAATATTTGTGCACAACCTTAGTCAATGATCTATGGGTCATGATTCCTTTGGATATTTCCCCCATCCCTAATCTTTGGATGTCCTTGCTTCCCTCTATAAAACGTTTCTGAAGTTAATGAAAATGGGAAAAAGAATACTTACCATTATAAGCCAAGGAGTAACTTAATTTGTAAAACCCTTTGGCAAATTAAAATGTGGTTTTGATGCTTATTTAGATATGGGTTGAGCTCTCTCTCTCTTTTTCCTACATTGATGTATTTTCTCCTTTAAAAAAAACACTATTTGTATTGTAGCTATAGTATAATATAATGATAATTCCATCTTGTTGACTATAGAGGACAGTTCTTTGTGGATTAAGATTGATATGATTGATTCATGCCTTCCTCGAGATGCATGTTGAAGTTTTTAAACTCTTCAAACATTTTGAGACAAAATAAATAAAACAAAAGTTCCTTATTTGTAAGAAGAAAAAACCAAAAACTTTGGGTACCTAACTTGAGAAGGTCCCAAAACTTTCCCAGTTACCTGCTTTAAGCATATATTCTACACCCATGACTATTTAAAATTATAAACGTGATCATAATCACATGCCTTAAGAAGTGATTTTATGTTATCAAGAAAAAAAAAAAGAACTGAATTATATTTATAAGTATCCAGAGTAAAATATTGTTATCAGTCCTAGTAATATTTGCATACGATCTTTAAAATAAATCATAAGAATGACGCAATCCGTAATATAAAGAATAAGTCATAAATTATAGTCTAACCTAAAATGGAAAAAGGAGGAGAACAAACAAACAAACAAAGATTACAACTAACTTCACCAATATAAAATTCCTTGTCTTTGCATACGGTCAAAACAATGTATTCCCCCTTCAGGTTAAATGGAAAATCCTTTTTTTATCTTCCAGTATTATTCTTTAAAAAGTACTACTATAATTTTAGGGGATTCGTATACTTCTTTAAACGTAAATGCGTATTGATATTTCAATTATTGATATTTCAAATTATAAAATAATTATTTAGTAAATTTATTTAGAAAAAGTAAATTACACTATTACATTTGTGTGAACACATTCGAATAAAAAAAATAAGCTTTAAAGGAAATGTATTTTAAGTTTTTTAAAGAAATATTTTTTAAAATACTTTCTCATAAAAACACAAAAATTATAAATATGTCAGAGTCGAGAAATTATCATAACTATAACTTACTTCTTTACTAACTATAATTTTTGTATTCCTGCGAGATTATCACAAAACCAAATCAATAAAGAAGCAAATGCCAGGATTAAGATGTTGAACCAACTCAATCCAATCTTGCTTTCCACTTGTCATGTCACACAATATAAAATGCTGGCCGAACCGATATTCAAAATGTTGATCAAAGTTTTGGTCAAAAGGGTACATCCATACATATATATATATATATATATATATATATATATGTTTTGTACTAGCAATGTGATTCTATGAACAATCTGTCTCCAACTTTGAACAACTTCATACCCTACACATACATATGCTATATTTGTTCATCTTGACTGTATTGGTTATGTCCAAGCGCGTCTATGACTCAACCTTTTGAAAGATTGTGACAACTTTTTTAAGGAGAAAGAAAAACAAAATGAAATTAGAGTTAGATTGAACAAAAATATTTTTTTGTACTTCTTATAATAATGATTTTAATAATTCAATTAATATATTCAAGTATTAAGAAATTATAAGTAATATATGTTAAAATATTATAATATATTTTGCCACACTTTAATTATCTTTTCAACATAAAATAATTGTATTAAATGTTTATGTGTCATACGATTTATTATATGTGTATTCATGCAAGAATATTGGGTTGATGGTAAATTTTGCAAATGCAAAATTGACTTTTTCTTTTCTTTTTGATTTGAAGTTTCCAAGTGCAAATATGAGTAGGATAAGATGTTCCGGTGTCCGTGTCATCTATAAATAAATAAGTGCCCGCCACTGTCTAAGAAAATAATTTCAAGAATTTTAACAATTAAAAAAGGTATGGTGTATGTGTGTGTTTTCTTCTTTTTTTTTCTTTTTTTCTTAGAGTTTCATATATGATAATTGTTTATCAAATTCACATGAAATGACATTTAATGAATATATATTACTATTAATTAAGTAAATAATTAAATAAAAAAAATTCAATGCAATTATATCATTCTCTAAATCATATGATATTACGAGTGAATTAAATGTTCAAATACTAATAAAAACATAATAAAGTTAAAATAAAGTTCTCATATTTATCCATTTTTACTTTATTGGAAAATGACACATGTTTTTTATTTATTTTAATTACATGAGAATAGGAGAAAGGACCATTCGACCAAAATCATGTTACAAAAAGAAGACATGTTATTACATGGTATGAATACCATTACGTATTAATCGTTAAACAAGTCAAATTTATTCATAATTTAAAAAGTTAAAAAATAAAAATAAAATTAAACAGAAACCAAATCCAACGGCCCCAAAACAGGCGGTGAATGTACAGAAACAAAAGGAAATGGAAAGGAAGAGACAGCCCAAAGGAAGAGGTTCACATTTTTCTCCACATCGTAAACGCTCCGTCTCTCCCCTTCTCTCTCTATCTTTCTCTCTCACACACAACACACACTTCTTTCTTACTTCAAACTCTTATTTCTTACTTAAATTATTGTTATTTAAGGAGAGAAATTAAGAATAATCGGAGAATTTTGTTCTTTCTTGGAGGAATTTTGGACGAGATTCGGTTGGGTATTTAATTTGTTGAATTTCTTCAATTTATGTATGTCAATTAAGGTGCAAATTTAGGGTTTTCGGATAATTCAAATAATTAAGATGGGATTGGATGGAACGGATCCTCTCGATGATGGCAATGGTGTGGGAGGTGGAGGAGGAGGAGAAGGGAAGGCGTCATCGACGGTTTCTTGCTCGATTTGTTTGGACGCTGTGACTGATATCGGGGAGAGATCTTGGGCCAAGCTTCAATGTGGCCACCAATTTCACCTCGGTGAGTTAAGATTATCTAGCTACTCATTCTAAATTTCTAATTTGGGAATTTGACTTGGGTTATTAATCAGATCCAATTAATTCATTTCTTGAATTCGGGCTTGATCATTTCTTAGCAATTTTGGCTCTATTATGTTCTTGATGTTGTGGCCATGGTTATGCCAGTGCTTGTTTTTGCGCATGTATATAATGTGCATAAATTTTCGTTATGTTTTGATTGGGGGATCGAAATGGGAAAAGATGGAAAGGTTGCCTCGGGGGATAAAAAAGTTTTCTTTTTTGAAGGATGTTCTGGATTGAGTTCTGGCTTGCGTGAAGCAAAGTTTGTAGATTAGTGTGCAAATAGTGTTTGCAGAGGGCAAGTGGGAATAAAGACGGTAGCTTTATTTCCTAATCATCTATATAACATTTAACTAAACTATATTAGGACTGTATGAAGTTTTGCTTCTGCATGCTTTGGCCATCAAAGTACTTCAATAAAATAGTGAGTTCTGATTCTTTGTTCATTAGGATATGGTGGTTATGGGATGCATGGATGATCTGTTCTGATACTTCAGTATCATATTTTAATTTTTAGACCTTGGAATTTGGTTGGCTCCATTTTTCTACTTTGCCTTCCCTCGTGTTATTTTTTCTATGTATTTGTGGTTTCATGATTCAATTATTTATCTATCTTGTAAAAATGAATGTATCATGTTTATGTTTTGTTTTAAGTACCCCAAGAATATGCTTTATAGTGTCAGTCAGAAAGTGCAGTAGAAACCCAATATTAACTGCTACTGTATTTTAGACACTAGTATTTGAGTTAGAGAATCTCCCAGAGCTTATACTAAGACATTTGGTCTAACAACGTAATCTTATTGGGAAAGATTACTAAGTAGGATCAAGAATTTGATGGAGGAGGATAAACCAACCCTAATCAATTGGGTTTTCTTTTTAAATGCTGAACTGATGTGCTACAGAAATGAGCTGTATGGCTAAAATCTGCCTATGAAAATAATTATTACTAAATTAAAAATAAAAATATTTGACCGGTGAAATTTCAACATTTTATTCTTTTAAAAAACCTTGCTCTTAGGCTTTGCAGGCTTAGTGCTTCTGTGCTTTACCCACAAATATCCAGTCTTTCACAAAGATATGCTCCAGAGGAGTTAAAAAATATGACCTTGGCTTCGCGCTTCAGAAGTGCATAAGTGTAGGCTTTGGCGTACTTGTGACTACTGTGGCCTTGGTATTGTGCAATACCTTGTAAAAAGACACTTGTGCTAGGATGCCTGAGGTTTACTTGACATCAGGTTTTATTTCGTTGAAAAATTGAGAATGGATTGAATAAGAAAATGATTTAACAGTTGAATAAGATCATGATTTAACCATATTCAAACATTTGTGTTCTAGCTTTCCCTAAATAGCTTGTCATTTTTAATGCTTAAGCGGTGTGCAAAATGAGTTAATATGTTTAGTAGTTTTCTCAAAACCTTAAACAATTCAGGCTATTTTTGTGTGTGTGCAATTTTCAATTTTTATTTGCTCAACTTCTCTGTGTATAAATTTTCAGCTACAGTTGTAGAACAACTGCAATTGATATTTTAACTGTGGTTATTTATTTTGTGAATTTGCTTTTTCTTATGATATTCCGTTTTATTTAGAAAGATAGATTTTACAAGTTGAATCCATGAAAAAGATAAACTGATTGCCTTTCATATGCTTCTTTTAGGTGATGTGGTGGTGATATGTCACCTGTTTAAATCTCAATGAAATGTTAACACCAGCTCTAACCTGCCCTTCTTTTTTTGAGGAAAACATAAATTTCCATAGAACAAAAAAACTGGAATGGTATTTTCCTTTCTACTTTTTATTTCATTTTAGAAAATTTATTCTTTAAATTTGATAGGTTTAAGGAAGGAATTCTGGTTGCCTTTGGGAAATTCAAATAAAACAATCCAAAAGATAATATGTTGTGGGAATTACCTTTATGTTGGAAGTACTACATATACGGCAATAAAATTAGACTATGTAATTGAGCAGGACTTGAATTATGATATTGTCACTCAAATCAATTTTCCTTTTGGCTAGGAAATAAGGCCATGTCAATCAGGAAAATAGAAAGTATTTTTTTCTTTTTGCTTTTTTCCTTTTTTGCAATGTCAACTATGTAATAGTTGTGGAAGAAGCTTATGATGATAAAGATGATGGAGAGAATCATAAATATGATGTAAAGAAATGTATAATAAAAAATGCATTTTTTATACACCTGACACACCTATGAAAAGAGACTTTGAGAAAGGACCATAACATATCCACTACTGGTATTACCTGATAAGCAGCTCCAAGCCATTAACTCATTATTAATTAATTTCATTGAAGACTAAGAATTTACCCTGAGGTTTTCTAGATTTCATTTACTTTGGAGTCTGGGTTTGGTGATAAATTGTTTCATGGATGAATGAATTGAAGTGGAAACTGTAAGGGTATGCTTGATTAAACTTTAATGATGGATGGTGTGAGAAGAATTGGAGGACTACATAATTTAATTGACTTGAGAATACAACTAACTATTTGGATAAGAACAACCACTTAAGTTCTTATAGAGAACTTTCTTTTGCCTGTTTTTTGGTTGGGGATAAAGGGGAGTGGCTAGGAAAGCATTGTGATTTCTGTGTTTCCCTGGTAGGTTACTATAACGAAATCTACTTTTACTTGGAGTTCAATACATTAGCCTTTAAGCTTGAAGTGTTGTATGGTGAATGGACCCACACATGTCAGTCTTTTTCTTTTTGTGTTCCTTCCCCCCCCCCCCCCCCTGTAAAAGGTGAAATGAATGGTGAACGCAGCCTACATTAGGCATATAATCCATTGCCTTGGCAAGTGTTGATTCTTGTGATTAGACCTGTTTCTCTTATCTGATTTTTTTTTCTGCAAACTTTCTGTTGATTGAGATCATAGGAAGCAACTTGTAAAAAAAATTTGTGTAGCTTAAGATCATGGGAAGCATATTTATTTTCTATTAGGTAATATTTTAAGATGTGTCCATTACTTTCTGGAATTTCTTACTTGCAAGCATGTAGTATTTGGTCAATTAACCTCAGGATGCAATAGAACTTCTTCAGTAGTCAATAATGCAGGTGGTGATGCATGCAAGTAAGAAGCTAAATAACTATGGAAGCTCATACAAGAAGCTCAGAAATTTAGTCTGACAATAGTGATCCATTTCTATGAAGTATTGAGCCGTAGATCAAGATAATACTGTCTTACCCTGCCATATGAATTTTGTTACTTTTAATGGGAGATTGACAACATCAGGAGATTTATTGAGAAGGTGCATCAGATTTTAAGGTGAAAATTGATATTTATAGAAATTCTCAAACCATAGATTACCAAACAATTTTCTTGTTTGAGTAGACCTTGGAGAAAAAAGGAATGGGAAGGAAGAGGAGTAGGAGAAGAGAGAGAACTTTGGAGGAAAATTATGCGCATTAAGCTGTTGCCCTTTGCTGAATTATGAAATGCTGATTACTGCACTTTTGGAACCTTGAGCTTTGCTTTCTAGTTTTGTTGTAAGACAGCTTATCACAACTTTGAATTTGTGTTTATGGCTATCAAGGATATTTGTGCAATATCCTTATGAGTTAGATAGCTACATGTTCTCTTTTCTATTAATAATCTCCTTACCACATGCAGATTGCATTGGATCTGCATTTAATATTAAGGGAGCAATGCAGTGTCCCAACTGTCGAAAGATTGAGAAAGGCCAGTGGCTATATGCAACGGGCTGCCGTTCTGTTCCTGAGTTTAGTATGGATGATTGGACCCACGATGAAGATCTATATGACTTAAGCTACTCTGAGATGGTAATACAAAAGTTGGTCTATTTCTTTCTGTTAAATATTGTTATAATGCTTGCTTGTGTTTGGCTTTCTAAAATTTTTGTATTTGTTTTAGTGAATAGATTGATATTGTAGGCCTTCACTCGTGATGCATCATGCACCACACTTGGACACAAGCTCATAGAATAGCTGCTATAATTGTTGGTCTATGTGTTTCTGTTAAATATTGTTCTAATGTTTTGCTTGCTTTGATTTTTTAAAATTCTTGTTTTCCATTTGAGTGAATTGACTGATGTTATAGACCTTCAAGCAGGATACATGATGCAACAAAACTTGGACACAAACTTGTAGAAATAACTCTAGGTGCTTCTTTTATAGATATATGATAAGTTATAGCAGAATTATATCTTATTAAAGTAGGTAATGTGTGGTGGAGTGCTCTTGGGTTTTCTGTGACTCTTATCCATTAGACTGCAATGTGAACGTATGGAGTTTGAGAAAGTCTCAGAAGATGCTGGAATGCTTCATCTAAGGAGGTTTTTGAATAACCTTTTCTAATCAAGTTTGAGATTATTAAAATCAGTGGGAGGCCACAATATAATTAATTAGCTTCAAGCTTTTTCTCATCTTCACTTGAAACCTTGTTTAGTTTGGTAAGTGTATCTGGGTTCACCTTGGTGACAATTTGAACATCCTAGAAGTTTACCATTTCATGTTGTGTTGGAGTAAAATTGGGTACCCTTTGGGAGACTTGGTCATACCTGTTGTAAGATTAAATTTTCAGTAAATCAACATTAGTATTCGTTTGCTCTTCGAGCTTTTGTGATTGTTTTAAATCTATACTCCAGGAATATTCTTTTAGAGTTCATCTGGGGATGTGATGTTGATCTTGTATTTGTTTGTTTATGTGATTCTACAATTCATATTGGGAAGAAAATACGTGGGTTTTTTTATTTTCTCACTACTGAATGGTTTGTGCAGTCTTTTGGAGTCCATTGGTGTCCATTCAGTGGAATTACTCGGCTTCCTTCATCTTTTGAGTAAGTACTAGCTGCCCTTTGTTTATGTTTCAATCAGCCTTCCTGTCCAAATTATTTTGTTCTTCTAAAAATTTTAGTGCTGATGATCAGTTTCGGATGTTGCATTGTTCTGGATTCACAGTTTCGCTGGGATATGCACTCTTATGAATTATTGGTTATAATCCTCAAGAAAATATGGCGGAAAGAAATGCTGGACATTCTTTATTCTCTGTTGCCTTCCTTTTTGGTCTAAAGTTGCAAAGCTATGAAGATTTTCCCAGCTAATTTCCTGGAACCACCTCTTCATTACTCACATCACTTCCCGCTTTTCCCCACCCTTCCAAAAAAAGTATACCACAATAGATACTAAAGGCAGAAAAAGATAAAACATAGACAGACAAATCTGGGTTTGGAATCTATAGTGGAAATGAGGTATTAGCTGCTGTTATGTTTAGCTTCAACAGCCGTCTCACAAGATGTTTATATAAATAAGGGCACTGCAATTACTAATCATTTCATGCCTCAAATTCAAGTTTGGAAAGTCAACCTAAGTATTAGAAGTAAATTTCAAACCATCTTAAATTCTGCGGAAATTCATGATTTTACAAGGACCAAAACAATGAAAAGTCTTGCAACATAACATAATTGAGGCTACAACTGCTAATTGATGCTGAAATTCTGTATACACGACATATTTTGTTTGACTCTTGCGTTTACATAGGTATGCCCTTTAGTTGCATGGAAATGAGGTATTAGCTGCTGTAATGTTTAGCTTCAACATTAGCCTACCATTTCTAGCCAAATATGTTGTGTCTAGAGAATTTAAGCATCAACTAGGAGTTTTAGCCTCAATTTTGTTAGGTTGCAGGACTCTTGTTTTGGTCCTCTTTTAATCATGAATTTCTTCTGTGTTGTTTAAGATGCTTTGAAATGACTTGACTTTCAACACTAAACTTGAATTTGAGGCATGAAATGATTAGGAGTTGCAGTTGCCCTTATTTATATAAACATATTGTGACTCTGATTTCTAGAGGACATGGTATGGTCACGATTTGAACTGGAAAATTCTCGCAATTGGTTTCCTTGAGAGGCTTACAGTGTCGCTGTTCTTATATATATGTAATTTAAATGGGGACAACTTTTGACACTCTTAAGCAAGGAAAAATAATAATTATTTTGTTCAGAAGGAAAAAAAATGCAATTCAAAGTATAAAATAATCCTAGTGGCTCTTGCCTAATTGTTTTGATTCTAAAATTTGGTACCAAGGTCAGACTACAGTTCTTTTAAGTTCTATTATTATTTCCACCCCTGAATGGACAGGAGCCTATTTACTGAATTAATTTTCTAATCTTCACTTGTTAATTGGAAGAACTCTCTATGTTCCTTGTGGTTTTTCCTATTTGGGATACTTTTGCTGCCTTTATTTATTTAGTTGATACTTTGCTTTTCTGATTGTTCTTTTTGTTTTTGCTGATCCTTTATTTGTGGTTGATAAGTTTTTCCAGGGTGGAGTTGTAATTATCTCAAGTTTTTTCATTTATGATATTCTTCTATTTATTCTATGATTCTATTCACTTATGAATTTTTCCTTTTGCGTGTTGACAGTGAAGGAGAATTTTCATCAACGGCCTGTAAGATTTCCTCTTTCTAGCTTAAGTTTGTAATTTACATCACATTCATTAATGATGGGAGTCTCTCTCTTTCCTAGATCATGAACTACTTGGACAACATGCTATCTTTGCGGAACATACAGCTATATCATCAGCTACTCATCCTTGCCCCTATATTGCTTACTTTGGACCAGTTCATCCTTCATCATCAAGTTCAAATGGGAGTGTTTCTGATGGTTCTAGTTTTACAAATCACTGGAGTGGTGCATCTGTCCCAAATGAGATACCTACTTCTTATGCTTTCCCTGGAATGGACGTCCACTATCACAGTTGGGATCACCATTCCTCACCTTTCCCAACAACCAGCAGTCGCATTGGTGGTGCTGATCAACCCTCAATGCCTTCTGTTGCTCAGAGAGCTGCCCGAACTAGTTCTGACATTCCAAGATCAGGATCCTTTATGCATCCTTTCCTTGTTGGTCACAGGTCAGTCTTTGAATCATACTTGCAATTGATTTGATTTAGCATTGTTAGTGCTATTTAGCTTTGGAAATTCATGTTTGGTGTGTTTCAACAGAACGAACTGTCAGGAGAAGTACTTTTTTCCCTCAACCATATTTGGAACTTTTATTCAAAAGAAATGTAGTTTTTGACACAAAAATATTATAGAATATATGAGTTGTCTTCCTTGAGATCAAATTTAGAGAACATCTTACTAATGAATATTGTTTTTTCCTCACCATCTGTAAAGATTGATATTAGTGTTGAATTGGCTTCAGTTCTATTTTTATTATTATAATGCAATGTTGTAATTTTAGTATTGATCTGTTACAGTCCGGCTGCTAGGGCTGGGAGCTCGGTTGCCTCGTCAATGATCCCTCCTTATCCTGGTAGTGTAGCTCGAGCCCGCGATCGTGTTCAAGCTCTTCAAGCATATTTTCAGCAACCTAGTAATTCACCTTCTATACGGACTCCGGTAATGGCTGGATCTCGGAGATCCAGTAGTCATAGAAGTGTGGCTCAAGTTGGGGCTGTAGCTTCTTCATCTGACCAGAATGGTGGCTTCTATTTCTTCCCATCAAGTTCTTCCGGGAGAAACTTTCAAGAAGCAGAAAATCCTTTGCCCAATCGCTTCCATACTTGGGGGGATCGTGAACATTTGCCTGCCTATGGTCAAATTGATAGAGATTCAGGCTGGGTGCCGTACCATCAGGCAGGTGGTGGGTCTGATAGTGCTATCAGAAACAGCAGCTTTCGCCCGAGGCATGGATCTGAGAGGATGCCATCCCAAAATCGGTCATAGATTTGTTATAACCTGTTGTGTTGAAATCTGTGATTACTATGACTGGAACCGAAATTATATATGTTTGAGAAACAAAGCTACTGTGGCCTTAGTCTGCCAAGCCTGGCAGGCTCAAAAACTACTACTACATGGCTCTTAAACGATCCGTTTTCATTGCCAAGTGATTGT
The DNA here is from genome assembly GCA_019593545.1 of Apocynum venetum. NCBI lineage: Eukaryota > Viridiplantae > Streptophyta > Magnoliopsida > Gentianales > Apocynaceae > Apocynum > Apocynum venetum. Next base: position 4,731,546 of record SRSM01000149.1, read on the forward strand.
GTGACGGGTTTTGGCTTCCTCATGTCTTTGCCTGGGCATATAAATAAGATTCAATGTTCAAAGGCAAAATTGTATAAACATTTTCAGTTTCTTACTAATCGACAATGGGGGAAATATTTTTCGTGATAAATTATCTGCCTTATCCCATTGCCTGTATCTCCATCATGCGGTCATGTAAGCTTTAAAAATTTTATACCCGAATTGGAATTTACTGTACTGCTAATTTTCAGAGAATGCGAGACTAAACTCACCTATCTTCCTCTACTTGGGGATGAAAATGGTTGGTTTCCATTAGCTAATGCGTGCTGTTCTATTTTTGAAAGGAAATCCTATCTTGTGACCTATAATATCCTCCATTGATTGAACAACCAGATGCCTTCATCGGTTAACCTTTGGAATATATATAGGACTGAAGGACCTTTATTAAATTATAGGGTTAATTTTATTAAATCCCTTTCATCTTTTATTTAAAACACAAACTTCCTTCTGTCATCTAATTGTTTCAATGTGCTCCTTTGATCCTTTCAATTTTATCAAATCAGTTTTTTTTTATACAAAAACTCATAAATAATTATTATGTCTATTGATTTTACAGAGATGCAGGAAGGGGAAAGGAAAACAAATCGCAAGAAAGGAAAGGGAAGAGGGGGAAGGGGAACGAAGAGCACTCCTAAAATTGCAGAAAAGAGAATCCCACCCATTTGGGTTTCGCACAAAAGGGGAATATCTCAGTTATCTTTCACAAATGTGTCGTCTTGTGCAGGTTTTGGAACGATGACACCATTGATTTTTTCTTATTTTTGGCTAGTTTTATGGCCGGAAAAATAGTGGGTAATATGCTTTTGGATGCGGAAGGTTGTGGGAATATGGGTGGGATCAATTTGCCCAGAAATGGCCTGAGATGCCTTTTTTTAAAACGGAATTTTGGTTAGCTTTCGTAGTGAGTTTTGCCACCAAATTTTTTTTTATTTTAAACTTTTCTGAAATGATTTTGTACTAAAAAAGAGTGGTTTAGTGGGGCGCATGAATGTGGGGCAAAATTTGTGAGCATTGGCCTGTTTCGATTTGGGTTGGAAAAGGTAGGATTGGAGTTTCCTTTCCTTTCCTGCACATGCTTTTGAAAAAAAGATGCTTGTTAATTTAAGTAAAAAAACACATAGTAGAAGAAATGTGTGTGATAGATAATTGTCAATTCCATCAAAGAAATATTGAAGGGCTCGATCTTTTTACACCTAACATGACATAAAAATTCCATGGAAATGTTGAGATAATAAGAACTTCCAAAATGTGCCTATCACCGGATTTTACCATGAGTTCTAAGAAAACTAGTGTTGGAAAAAAAATTTATTAATTTTTAGATGTCAATAAACGGACTTTTGAAAGAAGTATTTTAAGCTTAAGAAACTTATTACCCCTCCATTCAGTAAATATAAGTTATTGACTGACTCTTTTTATCTCAAAATATGAGATAATAATAACTTTCAGAATGCAATATCATGAGATTTTACAATGATTTCTAAAAAATATTATGAGATTTTACTGCTTAGATGATTAATGTTTAGATGTTGATAAATTTACTTTTGAAAAAAATATTCTAAGATTAAGAAACTCATTACTTTCTTCATCAAGAAATATAAATCGTTAGAGACTTTCTTATTATCTCGAGATATAAATCGTTTTGTGAATATTGTCATTGATTTTCAATATTACATTTATTTATTTTCATCTCTCATCTTATTTTTTTTTTATTTCCAAGACAAAAACTTCATATTTTCTTCTTCTCAAAAATAAATGTTTGTTCTCTTTTTTATTTCTAAGACAATAATTAAGAACATTTGATGAACAAAAAAAAATTCATTGATATAAAAATAAATCCAACAACTTATATTTTTAAACGAAACCATAAAAAAACTAATTAAAAACCTTTTTTTTTTATTTCCAAGACAAAAACTTCATATTTTCTTCTTCTAAAAAATAAATGTTTGTTCTCTTTTTTATTTCTAAGACAATAATTAAAAACATTTGATGAACAAAAAAAATCCAACAACTTATATTTTTAAACGGAACCATAAAAAAACTAATTAAAAACCTTATATTTTTTTATTTCCAAGACAAAAACTTCATATTTTCTTCTTCTCGAAATTAATTGTTGAACATTTGATGAACAAAAAAAATTTCATTGATATAAAAATAAATACAACTTATATTTTTAAACGAAACCATAAAAAAACTAATTAAAAACCTCACGCAATATCATGAATGTCACCTATTTAAAAACCATGTTAAAAACCATGTAGAACGATGAAGGCTCTTAAATTCGAAGCTTGAAAGAAATTATAGTTGATAATTCATTGCCTTCATCACGCCAAAGGAACACTCGTAGCTACGACAATTCTTCACAAGCTTATCATTGCAATCCAAAAACAATACACAATACTTCTAAATTCACTGATTCAGAAATAAAATCTACAGAAATTTTTATTTTATGAAATACAAACAATATTCATATATTACTCTGTAATTTTAAAAATTATTTACTTTTTGATGGAAATAATTTTATTGACTTTATGATATTGACATATAATACATTTATATAAAATATTTTTTAAAATTATTATCTTATTGATTAATCAAATTTATTAAATTCCTATATTGATATTAATTTATCGATCATGCTGAAGTGTACAACCACAACTGTCACCTGACAGAGGAAAACCATGCCCATAATTCACACCAAGGGGAATTAGGAAACACATGCAAGGAAAGAAGAAGCCGCAGCATAAATTAACAAGACACCAACGTTTGAAACATCTTTGCCCCCCACTTTTGTCTGAAATAAATTCAGTCAAAAGATACTAGTACAAAATGATTATTTTTAAGTGCTAACAATCAAGAAATGCCAACTGCTAGAGCTGCTGGCAGTAAACAGATCATACAAACCTAGTGTATTTCAGGTCCCAAGCCTTTTTTAGCTTATAACAAATTGCAATTGACAGACTCCAATGCATATTTCATAAAAGAACAGACCGTCTAGTAACAACTTCCTAATACCACCCCTAGTAAACATGTAAAATTCTCATAGCTGAGGCTTCCATAAAATCTTCTTTGGCTCCAGCCCCATCACAATCAATTTCAATCTGACATCACCTGACAAATCAAAAAACCAGTTGTTATTCACATGAAATCACTTTTCATGATCAATTGGCAAATTATAGAGGACAAATATGGAATTCCTACAGGAGATCGAGACAAACTCCTGCTTCTGCTCCTGCTAAGACTTGGACTCTTGCTAACATGTCTCCGACGAGCAGCCTGCACATTGTCGACAGATGTTAGGAATATACCAGCAAAATCTATTTTGCCTTCAATAACAAACAATAATGTTAAAAATCACACTCACAGGTGATACTGGACTTCGAGATGTTGATACAGATCTGCAAAAATTCCGAAAACAACTGATTTCAATATTTGGAACCATGATATAAGATTTCTGATCCAATGTAGTATCTACCAATCTTTTAGACCCACTCAACATAAAGGCGTACAGATCCAACTCAAAACTACTTCAGCTTATTGCTTTTGCACTATGTCCATGTGACCATTCAAGTTCAAAAAGACCAAATAAGAAAGGAACTTGGGCCAGCATAATGCATAAGATAGGGAGGGTGCAAAAGGAGACATCGTATGCCATTTTTCACCAAGTGGAAGAAGAGTCCATATGCAATACTGCGAAATAAGGTGAAAATATGAGTTGGTTAGCTAACAGGCTCAACTTCTGGTCAAAGTCACCGAGAGCCTCTCTTTTGCACCAATACAGCTAAAATGAATGACATCCTTTGATTGTCAAGGTTAGCATCAACTTCACGCCACAAATCACACAGTAAAACAAAGTTACCATCCATGTTATGCCGAAGGTGCTCATCAAATAAACAGCATACAGCCAGAGAGCCCATGAAACTAGCACCACACATCATCAAGCCCCTAATAAGCAATCCCCAGATCGCCGCGAAAAGCCAGATCTAGAAAACAAAAAATGCAATCTTCATAACAAATAATATCATGAACCATCAATTGGCAATTCCTTCCCCAACTTACCACAATTCCCCTCCAGGATTAAAAGAACATAGCAAGCAATGAAGGGCAGAAACAACATGAAAAAGAATAGTGACAGGATATCATAACATGTTCAGCATGCATGGTATTAATACCGACATCCAACAACCAATTGTTTTAGTGTAATTTCCATTTTCTTAAACAATTGGATTATCCATTCAAACTGGACATCAGAACCAGGATTATTTAACTTTTGTCCACATTACGTATCTAATGGACTATTCTCCACTTGTAAAGGTAAGGAGGGCATGGGGCAAGTGGAAGTGATAACAAAACTCTGCACATGATAAGTTCACACAACCAAAAGATCAGGCTGCCAATGCCCATCATCAAGGATCATGACAAGACTTTACACATTGTGCAAATTTAGGCAATCTGAAGGGGAAAATGGAAAATGAAAAGGATTGAAATGGAGAAGGAAGATTAGACATCTTTACAAGGCAGATTCTCTGGACAGATATTCATCTGTACCCATGAATATCTGCCCCACAGAGAGAGAGAAAAGGGAGAAGGGGAGCAGCAACAAGGAAATCAGGCTAGTAGATTATAGATAAATGATTAACATGGCCTCAAAGGCCACTACATCCATCTTCCTCAAATAGAAACAGAATAAACATACTTATGGGTGAAGTGCATGAAGTCCCTCATATGTAAACTATTCTCAATTAACTCCCTTGGTGTTTTAAAATTTTCAATTAAGCCCCTAGTTTTTTTTTGGGGGGGGGGGGGGGGGTTGGGGGGAATCATGGCCTTTTAGCCTAAATTTCTCACTCAAATTCGTTTGAAAATTTTTGGTTTTATGCAACACTAAATGACTATTTTGCACAAGCATCATCCTTTTAATATTCTATCTAAGTCTTTACCTAAATTCTTTATGATTTTTTCAACAATGAGGGACTTAATCGAGAATTTTCTGACATTTTCTGGGACTAAATTGCATTTCACCCATTACTTATCCGTAATTCAGAACAATCAGCATCATATGCCACCTCTCAGCATTTCCAAGCAGAAGAAGAGTGTAGACATGCTAAGCAAAGGTCAACCCCCTCCCCCAAGCATAGGTAATTAATATCAAGGCTCACACTCCACAAATGTGGATCCGAAACCTGATACTCTGTGGTTTACCAAAAATTTGAAGACCAACATGGAAATAAGAAGTTTGCCAAATACAATCACAAACTAACTTAAAGGAGAGGGAGTAGGTGACTAAGCACGAGAAGAAACAGACCTTGAACGAGATCTAGATGGAGAGCGCTGTGAATGTTTGGCCCTCGGGGTAACACTGCAGTGCAAAATCAAGTTCAGAGTTTGGCTAAAGCATATAGAAAAAATAAATAGAAAGCTAAAGCCACCAATACAATATAAGAACCTTCTGCTCCTACTGCCATTGCTATAGCTAGGACTCCTGCTCCTCGAGTAGTAAGGACTCCTACTAGGACTCCTCGAGTAGCTTCGTCTTTTGTCATATTCTTCCACCTACATTGTCAGAACTACTACTGAATAAAAACTAATCTTGTAGAAACACCATTGAGACCAAATCAATATTGTACCCGAATGTAAGCCCTGGAAAACTGATTCCGAAATAGAGAGTCGTCAAGCTTCCTTATCTGCAAGAAACAGTGTAGCAGGTTAGCAAGCATTGGTAATTAAAACCAGGGAGGACCTACATATAGATTCATGAGGGACATCATTATCATACACCCTCAAGAGAAGAAACTAGCAACAATAAGAAAAGACCCACATGCTAGTTTAATATTTTAAGCAGATTAACTTACCGCATACTTCATGTCCTCAAAATTTGTGTAGTCCACAATTCCTCTCATGCCTACAAATAAAGGTAGATGCCAAAACATCATCAACAACAATTGATCCCATAAGATTCCTAAAGGTAGTATAAACTCACAACAGTTCATTAAGTTAAACATGACCATGGAGCATAAGGCAAGTATCATAGCATGCAGCAAAAGATATAGAAGAGGAAGTACAGAGAAAATAAAACTGACAGTGTCAGATGCCTTTGGCAGATTCTGGAACCTACAGAAAGTGCCAGTTACAGCTAATTATCCAGAATCGACTTGAACCTATCAAGAAACACCTTAAAACTTCCTTAAGCATTGTATCTTTGTCAATATATCCAAGAGAGAGAAAATCAAAGCCAAAACATCTCAACAAGAAAGATATCAAGTGCCATCATTATAATTTGTTGAAATAGAGGAAGTCTTCATTTTCTTAAATACTAGAGGAGATTAGTTGTACTACATAGTGCAATGGTTCCCCTTTGCCCTTTCTTGCTGGTTTAAATTTGTACCCATCTAATCTTTAGCAATCCATAACTTTACTACCACAGTAAGTTACAAGTTTTGACTCTTTCCAATGAGAGTAAGATTTCCAAAATATGATTCAATAATTAGGTGAGAAAATTCACGTCATGAACCTTTTGCAGAGGATAAAAATACATTTATGAGCACTTTTAAATCACTCACCATTGACAATTAGCTGCTACAGAAGGTATTCTTATTTTTCCTCTCCCGCTCCTCTGGTTGTTAGATTTAATTGTCATGCAAAGCTCATTTAAGGCATCACTGGTAATGATCTTTTCAAAATAACTAGAGACAATTCTGATGACAATACAGGTAAAGCATTTAAACAACATAAATGCACAAGAAAAAACAGAAGAATAACTGTAGTCCTTCAGGAATTCAGATTAATCTCATTGCCCATAAAATGCAATCTTGCAGCAACATCAAGTTGTAGTTGGATTGGATTATTTTGTGTAATTTATCCTTTTTGTTGAGAATGTAAATTAAATGTTGTATTTAGATTGGATTTTGTAGATTATGTATTTGAATGCTTGACGTGAACCAAATTTGACTCCCATGTAACTAATGAGATCATAAAATAAGTAAGATATGGCTAATAAATTACTTAAGATTGTAATTTTAGAAATAAAGTATTAGAGGAGTATAGTTGATGTCAAAAAACAAGGGAGAGGATTCAAAATTCGGAAATGAATTAGAAATTTGGGCAACAATTAGAACTGCATTATTTTAAATATATAAATAAATAAAATGAGAACCAGCCAATCCAAATTGGGCTAAATGTTTTGGAACCATATAGCAGAAAAAATGTACAATACAATCATTAGAAATCTCACCATCCCGATCCCGGAAAACCTGAGAGAAGCATACATCCCCTGCCCGTCGCATATGGTCCTGGTACACCAATGAGAAAAAGTTCATAAGCCATTATCTACACCACTCCCTCACTCTCACCTATCTTATCTTTCAGCACATTTATTATACCAAAAGTTTCTAAAAGTTCTCACCTTCAAATCTTGCCATGATGCAGAAGGAGGCAGACCAGTGACCAAAACTGCACATTGAAGTAGTTATGACTGCACAATAATAAGCAATAAAAATAAAAGAACATAAATGCAGACAACAATGCTCACCACGATAGTCAGAGCGCCTTGAAACTCCACCACTTCGGCTTCCTCCACTACCATGACTGCTGTAGCGATCATAGGATGATGATGAACCTCGACCACCATGAGCAAGTTCAACCTACAAAACACAAATAGATAAACAGCTAAGTCACTTGTTGCCATTTCAATAGCTACAAAAGAAATGAGTATGGATGACAAACACGCAATCTATGCCCGTCAAAGTCGTAGCCATCCCGACCACGAATAGCATCATCTGCATCACGGGGATCTTCAAACTGGAACACAGATAAGTGATACCAATTGGTTTTGGAATGAAATCAGAACTTTACAAAATAATCATGTCATGACTGAAAGATTAAATGCAAACTCACCTCTACAAAGGCATAACCAGGTGGCCTTGGAGGGATTTTCAAATCAATATCCAAAATGCGCCCATACTACAACAAAACCCAGAACAGAAAACACATTAGCAATCAACAAACAGATGATCTACCTTACACTAATATACAAACTAAAAATGCACAAAAACAAACAAGATGATTAAAAGGAATGAACTTGATATAGAGCAGACTACGAGGTAAAATAATAAAATAAACAATATACATGCTCATCCTACAAGATAAGTATCCAAACCTATCTGATGAGGTTTCACTTGAGAAAGCTCCCCCACCAGACGCAGAAGACCAATCATTTATGGTAATATTTTTCCATTGTGCACTGGGGACAGTTTGGATATTACAAAAACACAACTAATTTGGATAATCAATTAGGTATCCAAATTAGCAACGAATTAGCAAGAAACAAATTAGCAACTATATTACTTCTCAAGCAACATAGTGGTTTTATCAGCTAATAAAATATTAGCTTTAGTCACATGTTCCCTTTTCCTATTCAGATTAGCTATACAAACAGAACACAGAATTTGACGAAGCACTGCAAAGAATGAATTTAATCAGCTTATAATACTTCAATAAATAAAACTGACATTGTTAAGAAAAAATATAAAATAATGCCAGAATTAAACATATAAATTGTTATCCCCTTGATGGACATGTGCTTTCCCACAGTAATTAATGCCCTATATGATATTCCTTGAACCAACCTTGTAAAACAGATCTTCCACCTCACTCTCCCGTATATCACCAGGGAGATTGCCCACATAAATGGTTCGGCTTAAGCGCCCCATCCTTCCTGAAACTATTAGGAACTTGGTCAGAGATTTAAGTACTTCATACAGGTAGCTAAAATACTATGGACTGAAATTAGAAAAAAGAGTGTGCAGAAATTTATGATTTTTTGCTAATACGTTCTTTAAACTGTACAAGTTCAAGTTAAAATTCACATGGAGAAAGTTGAGAGATGCCCACAACCTTATAGAGCTCAAAGTCAGAGCTTTTTACATCCCCTTCAAAAGCTTGTTATCATAATTCGACAATAAAACAATTGAGATTAATTTTTTAGATGTACTGATCCTACTTAATTTAATTTACACATATCTTTCCCTAACATAAAATGAAATTTAGAAAGAAAAGAGACAACAAAAGACTGCAAGGAACAATGCGGAATATCACTATTTTCTCAGAGGGGATAAAACCCTAAAATTTCAAGCCCACCTAAATTGAATTAAATTGTCTAAGCAAACAATCAACGAGTGAAGCCCCAAAAAAATTCTGCAAACGACCGTCTTTCAACAATAAACGAAGAAATAATAGAAAACCTAATCAAACATCGGAGAAAGCTTATAAAATATAAAAGAGTCGGATACACGCAAACACACTAAATTCTCATACATGCAAAAGAGAAGACTCCATCAGGAGAAAAAAAAAAAATCCGATTGTTATTTCTCCAACAAGCCTTTAATTACAGAAGAAAAAAATCGAAGAAATCGCGTAACAACAACAGAAAATGCACCATTTCTATTGTTCAATTTCAAAAGATTCAATATTTCTTTTTCTTCTTTTTTTCCTTTCTTTTTTTGAGAAGAAAGATTCAAGATTTCTATATAAAAATCAGTTCTTTAATTATTTTAACAACCAAAAAAAAATGGAATTACCTGAGGCTGAATTTCGCGAAGAGCCGGAGAATCAAGAGTTAGAGACTCAGAGAGTCGGCAGTACGAACAAAGTTGTGGTTGCGTGTAGCGTTTAGCAGTATTTAAGATTTGGTATCTCTAGAACCATGTCTGGTTGGGAAACGTCATCATCGTTGGACATCTGTCCTCTTCACTTTACTTTGAGCCTCTGGTTGGAATTCGAAAATGGGGAAATTTGGAAGAGTAAATCAAATTTCTTTTTTAATACAAAGACAAAATTATAAGTAAACTCAAATTTAAATGCAGCCCAAAAAAATATTTTTAAGAAAAAATCATATTTTGTTTGGTTTAACTAGGGAAAATACGATGTATCTAAAAATTTATGGATTCAATTCTTATTATCGACATAATATTATGTATTTAAAAAATAAATAGGAAAAATACAAACAAAAATGATGAACCACTAGAAAAACTCTATTTTTAACAATAAATAAATAAATTTTTAACACATTGGGTTGGCTGGATTATGAAATACCTACCCTAACCTTGACTCTTGGCTGGAGTGGTCACTCAAATTATCACTCTACAAGTCATGTACTCACATATTTTTCTTATCTTTTTATCGCATAATGTTCGGTTCAAAAAAGGGTAAGGAAGAGGAATGGAGATAAAAAAATTTTACCCTAGTTAGTTTATTTAGATAAGAAGGAAAGGGATATGAGAAAAAGCTCCATTGTTTGGTTTACAAGGTAAAAGGTGAGAAAATTAAATTAAATTGACTATTATATCCTATAATATTTATTTTTCCTTTATTATACGTTTTATATAAATTTCATTTTTTATTTTTAGATATAAAAAGTAGATGGAGAAGGCATAACTTAGAGGAGACGGGGAAAACGACGGGGAAAACGAAATAGATGAGAAAATGAGATAAATTAAAAATGAAATTACAAAAACACAAGAAGACAATTTAATAATTTTAATAATCAAACTTTTTTCTCCCCTCCTCATAATCCCCTCACTTTTGGATGTGAAGGGTGGAAGGGTGGGAGGAATTTTGACATTAAATTTTCCTTCACCTCCCTTTCAAAAAAGTAAACCAAACTAGATATTTAACCCCCGGCTCCCCTTCAAATTCCTCCAACCAAACATACCCTTTCCTTTTCCTCACAACCTTGCCATTTCTATTTCCTTGTACTTTTTTGGGGAAATTTCCTTATTTTCTCTTCGTTTGGAGCAAAATAGGTGAGGAGACAGCAAATCAACCTTAATGAATAAAATGACTCAAGATATTAGTTTTGTTTTTTTTTTCTTCTCACAAGATATACTTTCACATCCTCTTCGAATATCTACAATTAAAATGAAAAAAGAAGATCCAGTACCTTTTTTAGCAACTAATCAATTCGTCTAAAAATATAAGTTATTGAATACATTTTTACCCATATCTATTATGTTTTAAAAATAAGAAAGAGAAAAATATAATTTATTTTGAAAAAAATAAAATATAAAATACTTTGTCTTGAAAATATAAAGAAATTAAGAAAAAAAATATGAAAATAAATAAATATAATATTAGAAGTAAATAGTAAAATATTCATAAAAATTTATAAAATAATTTTTATTACGGCACAAGAAAAAAATTCATACAATAAAATATATTTTTGGCGAGAAGAATATTAAAGAATGTTTTATACATGGAAGGTGTACTAAAATATATGCATTGGTAATGCAATTCAAAACAATGTGTACTTCTGACTATGTAAATTATGCGTGATTTCCGAGATCAATTGAATACCAAATTAAGGGGTCAACTAACTTAAATTAAGATGTACAATTGTTGATCTAAATTTCTATGCTAAACATATGTATTTATTCATATTTATGGAGAAATTTTGTGATGAACTTAATATTCATGGAATATATGTATTAAAAGATTATGTTATATGTATTACATGTTGTAACTTCTAGAAGAGCATAACATTTTTTAGTATGTGACCCACATCAACTAGATTTATATAAAATTTTCTCTCACCGGTGAGCTATTAAAAATTAGTTTGTCCCTTATTTATCTGGATTTCAACTTAAAAATGTCCAATTGAATGAAGCAAGTAAAAAAATTGCATTATATATGGCATTTGGCACATATTAAACATTTTAAAGAATACAAATATTAAATTATGTGATTTTAAAATGTTTGGTTTTTTTCCCTAAATACAATATTGTAATAGCTTCACTTCTTTCCACTTAGCTCCAACTATCATTTATTGCTTCGACTAAGTAGGAGTTTTGTGCCTTCTTTCTTCAACACCTTAATTTTTTTCCCTTGTTAGAGAAATAATTACATTAGAAAATGTTTGAATCATCCATCAATATTTTTTTTCCCTTTTTAGAACACCAAGATATCCCCACTTTTTCTTCTTTTCCCCATTACATTACTCTTTTCATTTAAAATAAAAAAACAAAATAAAGATATTTTATATTTAAAGTCTTAAGCGATCTCTTTAATCTTAATAATAATTTATTTACTAACATGTATATTTATAGTCTCAGAATCTCTCTCTCTCTCTCTCTCTCTCTTTATATATATATATATATATATATATATATATATATATATCCTCAAATTAATTCTAATGACGCTTGTCATGATAAGAAAAGTTTGAGACATTAAAAATATAATCTATTTTAAAATAATATTTAAAAAATTAACTCTCCTCGTTGATTCAAAATTTATTTGAATTTTATCAAGTTAATCTTTCAAATTAAATTATCTAAAATTATTTAATTTTTTTTCATAATTCCATTATAATAATTTTTCCATGGAAATTCAATAATTCTGAAATGTAAAGTTAGGTTTTTTTCTTCAAAAAAATAGAAATACAAATAAGCCATCATTTTATTTGCTTCAAAATTATTTTAAGAGTAGTAGAAGATTTATTCTTTAAGAGTTATATATTGATTATTTTTTAATACATATATTGATTTTGTTTATAATTTGAGTATAACTTTTTTTGTAATATATTGGAGATTTAAATAAATTGAATCAAATGAGTATAGTTAATTTTGAAAAATATTAATTTACATTTATATATTTATTTTAATATATATATTTTAATATATAAAAAATTATTATGGTCACAGGTGATATTAGTCAATTTAATGAACAACTTATATATATATATATATATATATATATATATATAGTTCATAAGAAAATTTGACTCTAATGCGAGGTTTTGTCATAAGAAAAAATTTGAACTTTTTTTAAATAAAAAATAATATAATAAAATTAAATATTTTATAATTTAACGATACCCATTAATTATTAACGATATCTTTGAAATAAATTAAGGAACACTACTGTGAAACAATTCTAATTGCATATCAAATATAATGTTTTAAAAAAATAAGAAACTTATCTTCTTTTTTAAAAAAAAATGCAAAAGACAAAATCAACCATAATTCATGCCATTATTCAATTCGAACATATCAACATATCATCTCAACAAAATATTGAAACTTATCAAAAAAATATACCATAATTCATCTCATCCTTTAATTCTTAAATAAAATCATAATTTTATTTTATCTTTAATAAAAATAAGAAACTTATCTTCTTATTTTAAAAAAATCAAATCAACCCTAATTCATGTTCGATTATTTTCTTTTTTGAAACCTATCTTATTCTTTTTTTTAAAACTCTACCATAATTCATGTCATCTTTTAACTCTTAAATAAAATCAGAAACTTTTTTATCTTTAATAAAATAAGAAAGTTATCTTCCTCTATTTAAAAAATAAATAAAAAATAAAATCAACTCTAATTCATGTTATCATTTATTTCGAACACATCAACATTGATTCTTAACAAAATATTGAAACTTATCTTATTATTGTTTAAAAAATATACCAATATATATATAGATATATATATATATATATTTCCACTAAATTACACATGTCACCGTAATCTTTTTTATTTAAAATTAATTTCTAATAAAATCTATAAAAAGTAATTCACATTATCTTTAGATTTTTAAATTTGTCTTCAAATATAAATTCATTTTTTAGAAGAAAAAATGATTTGATTTAATTAGTAATTATTGATTCAAATTATATTATCTAAAATATCCCTAATAAAAAGCTATTCTTGAAAGTGCTTTAATTCCGAAACATACATGTTTCAATAATCTACTTAGAATATTTTCAATGGTAATGTCAATATTAAGAAAAAATAATGACAAATGACATTTAACAAATGGAATGTCAAGCAAATGCATGAATGTCAAGAACCATTATAATACTTACTTCTCATGTTTATCTTTTTGTTGTATTTATCTTACTTATCTTCTTTTTAAAAATTTTAAAAAAATTCTTGTTGATTTTCCCCCATTCTAATTCTTAAATTTGACAAGTAAATCTAAACAATTTAAACTTTCAATCTTATTTTACAGACCAAATTTCTTATATTTGTGATTTAATTTTATTTAAAAATTATATTTTAACTTTGGTCAATTAAATTATCAAGTTAATATTTCAGATTAAATTGATTCAAAGTAAATTTTCTAAGTTATCAATAAAAAAATATATTCCCTAAAAATGCTATAATTTTATCAAAAAGAGAACTTTTTTAGATATTAAAAAAATGTAGATTATTGTCTTACAAAACGAACCTATTGATTGATTCAAATTTAATTAAAATTTCAATTAAATTATTAATTAAGTTAATCTTTCATTTTTTCCTCGGAAAAAGTGAATCTTTGAAAATATGTTTTTGATTAATTCAAGTTAATCTTTCAAATTATTTTGTTGAAAAATAAATCTTCCAATATATTTAATATATTTTGAATTTTTTAACTAATATATATATATATATATATATATAGACACACATCCCAAAAGAAATTTTTCCAAATTATTTTCTAAAAGATAAAACTCCACACGAATTTGCCCTATAGAAATCGTCATCGAATTTCGCTCATCTTCTAATATTACTTTCCAATTCACTTCAAATCTATTTCAAACTTCACATTTTTTTTAATAGAAACAAATGTTTACACTTATCTTTGTTTAAATTTCAAAATCATAACTTTCCAAAACCAATTAAATAGGGTTTTTTTTTCTCTGCACATTTTTGTGTTGATTTGGAGTAGTTTTTTGTGTATGCAGAAGAAACGACAACGATTGTTTGCAGGCTATCTTTTCCTTCTTTGATTATTGTGTACTGGATTTTCATGATTTCTCTATAATTGTTTAGTGACATTTGAGAAAACCATTTTGTTGTTTTTATTTTCATTCCATAGAAAGAGAGTCGTTATTATGGTTTTGTATTCCCCTTAAAAATAAAACATCTCAATTTGATTATCTAATATTTCAATAAGTCAACAAAATTAATTGGTATAAATGAAATGCTTTTATTTTGTCAATAGGCTTAATTTGATTTTTTTTAATTCTAGTTTTTGAAAGGTTAATTAAAAGAACCATGAATGCTAAAACAAATAAGATGACTATAATTGAGAATGAGGATGCTGACGAGGATTCTCATTTTGCTACCATGGTCAATAATAGGGAGGATTTGAGTTCTATGGTCAAGTTTTCTTTTGAGACGTGTAAGCATAATAATGTCCTATTATAATATCTACAACATTGATAGAATAATATTAAATTGTACATGCAAATTTAACATTCAAATTCAAATTAAAGAATTTTTTAGAAATATATGTAAATTTATTGTTTTCATGATGCCAAGTAGTCTCGGGACTTGTTATAGTGTTGGAAGATTAGATGGGTTAAGCTTTGAGTGAAGAAAAGAAACATTTATGGTTATTTTGCACAACAAAACAAAGAGTTATTAGCCAAAATCCTGGTTTAAAATCAAAATATCTTTCTTATTTTTGTTTATTTTAGAGAGACTATTAAAAATGAATTTATAATTTATATTTTTTCAAATTTTGTTAAAATACAATCTAGTGCGGTGCATGAGTGCAAACTAAATTAAAGATAATACATACATTAAGAGAGTGTCATTAATATAGAATTTAATAAAATTTTGAAGATTTATGGACTTTTATGGATTTTAATAGAATTACACAAAATCTGTCTAATTCAATAAAATTCCATTGAATTCTATGTTATTGGTTTTAGTGGAATTTGAAGTATTTTTTATCATTTTATTATAATTATAATGAATAGAAAGTTCTTTTTTTGTATACAAAAAAACATAATGCATATATGTTTTTTCTTTTTAATGTGATTTTATTTTGAGAGGTAAGATACAAATTGAACAAAGTTATATATGTACTTTTTAATCATAAAAAATAATTTAAAAAACTATAATTATGTCATTTAAAAGAAAAATTAAAATCTTGTACTTTACTACTAGAAACCATAAAGTGTCAAATTTATTAACTTTGGAAAATAACAACTCATTAATTGTTTCTAATCAATCTTTATTCAATGCATCTTTCATCATATTTGAAACAAAATTATTTCTTCATTATTATTATTTTATAATTCAAAATCTAAGGAGGTGTCTCCAACGTGAAATTCAATGGAATTTTTGTCTTGTGGTTTTTCATGATTTTTTTTTATTTTAATAGAATTCTATAGAATTTAGTAGATTCAATAGAATTATACGTAATTCTTATGAAAAAATTTAGTACAATGCGGTGAATTTTTATTGGAGTTTCAACAAAATAGATAGATAAAAAGTTGTAAATAAAAAAAGAGACAAATCAATATTTGTCTAAACTCAACTAAATTATTCATAAATTTTTTAATGGACTTCTTGATTGATTTTCCATTCACTTTAGATTTTATACTTTTTGGTATATTTTGTTTGAAATATGTATATATACTATTACACATATTCCTACATATGAAATTCTTAATAAAACTTTTCTACTAAATATCCTAATTTTATAGCTAATAAAGTTTGAGCAATAATTTGAAGTGGAAATAAATGACAATTTTTTTTACATCAAACCAAATTAATGCATGAGTTATAATATAAGATACCAAAACAAGTAGACGGATTACATGGAATTTTACGCCATAATTTTTTGTGAAATTTGATGAATTTTTTAAAACTTTTTAAATAAAATAAATATAATAATTTGTACATTAAAAATTTACATATAAAAAATCAATATATGTGTAAAAATTATTGTTGTAGAAAGAAAAATATAATGTTATGACAATCAAGTTGTGAGATATACATGATATTTTATTTTTTAATATTATTTATTTGTTTTTTAATTTTTTATCGTCAACAAAGGGATGAATTTTATAAAATTTTGAAGGGTCACAATCAGATTTGTAGAATAATTATTTCTTTATATTTTTTTACTTCAAATTTCATTAAAAATAGAATTTCATTGAAATTCATAAACTTTTAAGTACATTATAATTTTATGAAATTTATTAAATTCAATGGACCTTGAATTGATGGATTTCATATAATTCTAAATTAAAAATGCTTGAAATATTATAAAATTTTAAATTATACGAAATTACATAATCAAGGCATCCTCTAAATTTTGGTTCAAGTGTAAAAGTTTGTTCTAAATTTGTATTAAATGTTGAAAAGGATATAATATTTTTTATTTCAATAATACTTTTTATTCTTATAATTGCTATTATTATTATTATTTACTATATAAATTATATACTAAAATTTTATTATAATTATATGATTTTATGCATATGTCAAATTCCAATAAAAAAATTATTTTTGTGCATCGCACAGAGTTTAATACTAGTTTAACTAAGTTATTTATTATAAAAAATTAATAAAGAAAAGGGGGAAAAAAAATTAAAATGGAAGGAGCAAGTTGAAGTAGCGGCGTGAACCAGTCGTTGTTGAAAGCAGGTCCGCCCACGGTTTTCCGAAGGTTGCAAAGTCTGCCTTGTTTTCCTCTTTCTATCGACGGACGATACTTCCTCAAACGGACAAATGACTATGGAACAAGAACTCTATAAAGCTTCCACAGCAGGGAAAAGACGAGGACCCAAATTGAAGTATTCTCTTTATTTTGCGTCTTGTTGTATCAAAAGGGTAAAATGGCTGAGTCTAATAATGCTACCAAGTCCTCCTTTGAATCTTTGAGGAAATGGGTTGTTGATCATAAGCTTCGCACCGTTGGTAAGCGATGTTTGTTTCTTTCGAATTTTTGTTTTCAAGGATCTTTTGTTACATATTCATATGATTATATTTGTATTTCTATGTGGGCTTTTCTTGATTTTGTTTTTATTTGTGTTAAGGGTGCCTCTGGTTGAGTGGAATTACGGGATCGATTGCGTACAATTGGTCCCAACCAGCAATGAAGACCAGTGTTAAGATCATTCATGCTAGGTACTGAGTTATCGTGATTGCTTTGTTTAAGGTTTCTCCTTTTCTTTTCTTTTTTCTGCTGATCAATTTGGTCTTTATCAAATTGATTTGGAGTTTCTCTAGATGCCTTTTAGCAAGTTACTTGAAATCACAGTTCATATTTGTTGAGTTGAGGTTGGATTTAAGAAAGAGGATCAGTTTTGATTAGGGTTGACAAATTTGGAGACTCGGGGTCGGTAGAGATCCTACTGCCAGATTAAACAAAG
The DNA here is from genome assembly GCA_019593545.1 of Apocynum venetum. Taxonomy (NCBI): domain Eukaryota; kingdom Viridiplantae; phylum Streptophyta; class Magnoliopsida; order Gentianales; family Apocynaceae; genus Apocynum; species Apocynum venetum. Next base: position 4,749,733 of record SRSM01000149.1, read on the forward strand.
AATTTCTTAGAAATGCGGACAGGGTACAATCAGAAGAATTATGTTAAACAACATCAAGTTTGAGAAAATTATCTAGGATTTATATTTCAAGAACCAGCTGTTGTATGTTATTTTCTCCATCCTGTTCTTTTTCTCTGTTTTGCATTTGGTAATCTTTGCTGAACTTTGTAATGCTTTAACTTCAGGCTGCACGCCCAAGCTCTTACTTTGGCAGCTTTGGCTGGAGCTGCTATTGTCGAGTACTATGATCACAAATCAGCAACCAAGAAAGATCGCTATCCAGAATTTCTACCAATTGAAGGCTACTCAACCAAGGAGTAAACATCTACACAAGGTTTAAACCACAAAGCTAATCATGAATAGACCTACAAGAATAAAAAGTGGGTTCTGTACATATTAGTTTTGACAGTAAACGATTTCTTCTTGTAGTTATTCTTTTGCATAATTGTACCATGGCATTGGAAATCATACACTAAGTTTGATTCAGAGCTCTCCTTAGCCTTTTCTTGCTGAATTAAATTTGAGAAAAATCATTCTCTCTTTTCAAAGTTCCTTTTGCGTTTGTAATTCTTGCTGTGCTTATGAGAGCTTTTTCGTTCAAATTCTGATTCTGTACAATGTTATTCTCGGTTGTGTTCATATTACCACGTCATCTTTGTGAGTTCCTGCATTACAATAGTTGATCTGCACTTCCTGATATAATGCAGTCACATAGAATCTATGAGCTCATTTGCCCACCATCGTAAACAAAAACGTATACACGGCATCTCAAATTCACCCCAGAAGGGCACTGAACCTGAGCATGCTGTGTCGTCAACCTGAACCATAAGTAGGTTATTTGGACACACATAAGGAGAGGTGAGCATGGTACTTACCGTGAGAATGAAATAGATGTGAGTCATAGTAAGGATCTCATATACACAGATAAGGGCAGTGAATTGATCTCTCACCATCATAAAACCAAAAATAAATGCACTCTGATGAATTTATTTTTTGCCAGTTTAAGGTTTAGGTCTCTCTCGCCCTAATAAAAACACATAATAAATGCACTGGATAAATAAATTAGTTATTAATTAACAATTTGGACAAAACCAACCTTGATAATAACAAATGCAGTGCTCTATCAAATAATTTTTCACCCCTATATTTTGATTAGTAACTTTCAGAACTTGCAGGCAATGGCTTATTTGGTTGAGATACAGAAACCTTACTTTGATTTCTTGCCTATTGCAGCTTAATGTATTAATCAATCTGAAAGAAGTTGGCTAAAATTATTCCTACAAGATCTAATAGTCCTTGAGATGGCATACCCGCTTGCTTTCATGGCCCTTGAGGTGGGGATTTGTGCCCACATAGCCTACTAGACCAACATATGGAATTGCATAAGAAGCCAACATATATGCGAGACTACTAGAGTAGGGGTCGAAGGGAGGCTTCAATGTTTTCTTCAATGCATGATTGATGACTGTTGCAAAGTTTGCAGCAGTCAGATTCAACAGGGGTCTTGGAAATAGACCTACTGTGTCTCTAAGAGCCCTGAAATTCACAAGAAAGACAAAATGAGATCATGAAATGAAAATAATCTTCATGAATTGGTGAAAAAATTGCAAATTGTAGTCATGTAATTTTTTTTCTTCATTTCTTGTTCTGGTAGCATAGATGGATAAAGAAATCAAACCTGAGATGCCCAACTTCTTGATAGGCAAATTCTACAACAATTTTCTTTGCAATAGGGTCAAGTTTTGCTTTCTTAGCACCAATAGGAGGAGGGCCTCCACCAGTCAATTTTGGCATAGCCACATCAAGTCCGTATCCTAAGCCACCGCACAGGAACCATTCTGCTTCCAAGAATTCCAAGTTCTCTGGAAATTGCAGCAAATCAATGTCTTTCTTAGCAACAGGAACAGAAAGATGCGACTGTTTTATGCTGCAAGTTGGCTGGGAGAATGAAGTGTGTAAGCCGATGAACAATAACGTAGAAATGGCAATAAAGGAAGGAAAAGATGATGCAATGAAAGCCATTGTCGAAAGTGAGGAGTTTAAGATGCTGTTCGATGCTATTTAAGGATTCTTGTCAGTATTTATAGCAGAAATTTATGTTTACATTTCAGAATTGATTGATGAGTCATTCTTTGCACTTATGGTTTTTTGTTTGATTATATATTCTCACGGCTAGAGAATAGGTTATTGACTAATCAAATCTGTCAGCACCCAACAAAATTTGTTTGGGCTAGCCCATTACAAGAAAAACTGATCCATCAAAACAAAATAAGGTTCACCTTTTGTTTAGAAATTAGGCCCAATCAACTCTTCCTATAAGAGCCTCTCACCCTTCCCATAGTGTTTGGTTTGATTAGATATGAAAGTAAATATGAAGGTAAGCTTTGGGATAAAATTATTTTATTTTGTTTGTAAGAAAAGAAGAGGTAAAATATAAATAAATTGATTATTGCATTTTTATGCACTTATCCTTTTCTTATTTTATTTTTTAACTCTTGGATACAACATTATTACTCGGTGAAAGGGTATAATAGAGAGGAGGAGAAGAAAATACAAGGAAGATGAGGTGCAAGTGAAAAATGAAAAAAATATAATAAGTGAAATTATCAAAACATAATAAGTAATTGTCTTACCTATAATTTTCTCTCCCCTCCAAATCTCCAACTTTTGGTCTTTGGAGATGTAAAATGGTAGGGGAGGGATTTTAATCACAATTTTTTCCTCCCCTTCAAATCCCCCAACCAAACAAACCCTCAATGAAATTCAACAGTTTATGCCCCGAATTTTCATGGTTCTTTCGTCTTTTTTGTTTTTTTTTTTCTTCCTTCTCTTGGGTGGGGTGGGGGTTGTGGGGTTGCTGTGATTGGGTGTTTAAAGCTGGTGAGGAATGAGGATAGGCTAAAGAATAAATACTCATATCTTCCCTAGTCGCTCAATTTTGCAGGATACTTTGAACCTCTCTTAAACGGCAGGTATATATTTCAATAGATAACTTCACTTCACTTAAAGTACTTATCAAAACCCTGCTCGTCTGAAAATTTTGAAATTCCTTTCCCTAAAATGTCCTGAAAACTATAGAGCATGATAAACTTGTCCCTAATATTCCTCCGTTTCTTAACTTAGGAATCCTATGTTCCTAACTTATATTCACTTTCACCATTGCTAAAAAGTACTCAAAATTCTCAAATTCGAAACAAAAATTAAAAAAACCTCAAAAAAGGTCCTACCGGGAGTCGAACCCAGGTCGCTGGATTCAAAGTCCAGAGTGCTAACCACTACACCATAGAACCATCTTTATTTCCAGGTGGCATTTTATAGTATATTTACATTACATAATTAAATTTCACTTCCAATTTCAAGTAAATCACTTTCAAATTCACCAACGGCGCTAATACAGTGGAAATTTAAGAAGCATGTTTATTTTATAAGAAAATTAGCAAATTCCGTTCCTAAACTATTTTTGTGTTCTTTCTTATCAATATCAACTTTTTATTTAGTCCTTGACCTTGGTTATAAAATACATTTTTAGGCCAAAAGGACCTTAACCTACAAATTGAAAATAGTTTAGGGACTTTAAAAGATAAATATAATAGTTAAGGACTTTATTTATCAAATGTAAATAATTTGAAGACGAAATTTGTCAATTTGCCTATTTTATACTCCTTCTGTTCTAATAAAAATAAATATATATTTTCACACAAATTTAAAAAATATATTTAATGTTATTGAAATTGTAAAATATTTTCTTGTTTTTCTTATTTTAACATTTCACATTGCATTTAAAATTTAGTCAAATTTAAATTTAATTATGTGAAAATGTGTACAAATTTAATTTAAAGTGTATAAAAATTTGTGCAATTATCTTTAGAAAATGAAATCTTTAACTTAATGTATATTATTTCAATAGTTTGAAAATAAGTTTTATAATAACAAAGTGTGTTAAATATGAATATTTTAAGTAACTAAAAACTAAATAGCATAATTAATAAAAAAACTGAAATATAATTTGGGATGAACGAAAAAAGAAAAAAATTCTATATTAGTGAGACATAATGAATATGTAATTTTATAGCAATTCAAAATATATGAATAAAAATGTTTAATTTTGAAACGAAATAATTTGTATCCTTTCCCTAATTTATCTATGAATTGCATCATTTTACATTAATACTTTACTCAACACTAAAAATCAAAACTTCAAGCTTGGGACATTGAGATTTTCCTAAAATTCACTGTGATGTTGAACTGTTGAAGTCAATAATTACTCTTGTTTTTTTTTTAATAAGTCAATAATTACTCAAGTAACTTTTAAAAGTAGAAGAGTAAATAGTCAGTGAAATCAATTTACCTTATCTACAAGCTATTTAATGCATTTAGGCTAACACTATTTCTTCACATTCACTTAAAATTTTCACCTGAGATTAGTTTTCACTTTACATTACTTGTAAGTTTCCATATGGATTTAATCTTTAACTCATTTAAACACTTATTTTCACTTAAAAAATACTTATGCATGATATACCTATTCAAAAATTAATTACAGAGAATTTATTAATCAAAGCAGTTGTGTAAAGTATGAACAAAGCGCTTTAGGTCTTCAATTCATACACCGAAAACGAAATTCAAATGGTAAAAACTAATGCCATTGTCGCATCTTACGAAGAACGTCTTCATAAAACAAATAGTTTTTTTTTCTTAAAATTGAATGATATTTAAAGTTAAATATTTATTTTTAAATATAAATATATTTTACTAGCAAACACGAAAAATAATTTTTTTTAGTTTAAAAAATGATACCCACTGCCGCACAGCTTTTACTCAGAAACTATTAATGAATTAAGAAATTTGCGAACAAAACTCATGAATAATCATGATTCGTTAAAAGTTTATTCTTGTAATTATCAGTTCAAACTCAAACAAAATTTTTAACTTGATCAATATCCGAATGAATAATTGAGTGTTTACGAACAAATTGGAACGTTCGCGAATAATATTATTAATGTTTTATTAGTTTCAAAATATAAGTTACTTTATGTATTATTTTTAATATTGTTCATATTTATTTTATTTTTCATATATGAGAGTATTTTAGTTCTAATAAATAGTAAACACAATAAATGAAGCTATTTTAGGAAAATAGCTTCAAATATATGTATATCTTCTTTCAATATATTATATTTTGAAACTAATGGAGTATAATATTTTTATATTTATACTATGAACATATATAATATTAATTATTTTATACATATTAAACGAACTTGAGGTAGAGTTAATCGAACAATTCAAAATCGATTTTAAGAAACTAAATAAAATGAACATGAATAAAATTTGAATTTCACAAAATAGTAATCAGACAAATTCAATTTTTTTTTTGAAATCAATGATTTAACTAGGAGTGGCAAAATGGATGTTCAAAACCATTTGAATAATTTTATATGGGTGTTAATTAATTTAAATCCAAACAATTTATGATCTATTTATAAATGATTTATGTATGTCCATGGACACCCATTTATTTATTTAACTTTAATTATATATTTTTTAAAATCTGATTTTTTTATAATTGTATTTAATTAAATTATTTAATATAATTTTTATTATTTAACCTCATCTTCAATTAACTTTTTAAATAATAGTTTTACCTTGAATATTTATTGAATCTCTTTTCATTTTCATTTTCATGTGCTATTAAAGAAAAACAATAAATAAATTATGAAAAATTAATGTGCATCAGCAGTACCAGTCATCATATAATGAAAAAAGAAAAAAATCATAACAAACGAAATGTTCATAGGAAAAATTCATCCCGTTTGGCTAAACAACGAAATTTCTTCAACTTCCAATTTGAATACTCAGCTATTTCCCAAGTGTAACTTCATATTTACATTAAGATTACATTTAATATAACAATAATAGCTACTTCTAACGACGACAACAACAACAACAACAAAATAGAGAATATCAGCCGATGTAGCAATAAAAATGAGTTGTGATGAACAAATTTTCTGCAAGTTGTCTACCTTTAGAGCTTTAACAATTACACTACACAACCACATAATTTCCAATAAAAAGATTTTTTCACAAGCATTAACAGTTCTCTTAAATGCAATAGAAAATATAATTTCAGCGGATGGAAAGCTCAACTTGTAGATTTCAGAGATAGAGGGGTGGTGGTGGTGGCTAGGGCGTGAGAAGAAGTTCTACAAGAGAGTATGTCTGCGTGAGTGACAATGAGTAAAGTTTTTTTTCCTTTTAACATGAAAAAATAAATTTTTGGATAAAAGTGTAATTTTTATAAAATATTGAGGTTAAAGTGTAATTAAATAAATTTGATTAATGATAATTGACAATATTAGACTTTTTAAATGGATATTTGTTGGATTTGATGGATGTCCATTAAAAACCATTTAGATAAATGAATTTAAATGGATGTCCATTTAAAACCATTTAAGTTAAATGAGTGAATTAAAACTATTTAATTATTGATAAATTTGGATATTTATTGGGTGTAGATTCATTTTACTACCCTAGATTTAACAAATTCAAACACACTTCAAATAATAAACAAATTAGTTTAAAATCTTAAAACTTGGTTCGATTTAACTTGATTATATAACTCTCCTCTCGTCAAGTCCATTGAACATAGTCAAATTTTATCCTTTCCACTGATCTCTAAAACTTTCAATCCGAAAAAGACTGGGAAACAGAAACTTTACGTCCTATACAAACAGGGAAGTAAATAAATGTAAAAATGTGCGAATCCAAACAAAGGGCATGTAGGAGGCAAAACTGAGAAGATGAGATAAGTCACGTAAGAGAAGGCAAAAGCAAGACACATCCCACAGACAAAAGAAATGCATATTCCTCTTCATGTCTCTGAATTTGCCATCAAATTCTTTATGCCAATTGCTTGCAAAATAAGGTACCTAACCCCCTTTCTTTACTCCCTGTCTCCCAAAACATAAGAGGTTGAAAGCAAAATTTGTTGTCACTTGCTATATTTTATATATCATTTTCAATAGTATTTACTTATTTTATTTCTCATAAAATTATAACATTTTAGTTTCAAGAAATAGTAAACACAATAAATGAATGTATTTTAAGAATTAAAATACTTCATTCGTTCATAAATATAAATTGTGATTCTACTTTTACACAAATCAAATAACTTTTTTTCCTTGAAATATTCTTAATTATTATGTATTGAAAATAATGAAGATAAAATAAAGTTTGTTTTAAGAAAAATAAAATATAAATGCTTTATTTTTAAAATAAAAATGATGTGAAATGAGAGATAAAATTAAATAATTGTAATATTGAAAGTCAACGATATAAATATATAAAACAACTTATATAATTTTAAGAGAAGAAAAAAGTCAGTCAGTGAGTTCTATTTCTATTTCTGACCATGCCTAATTCCAACATCTTATATTTGAAAAGGGGTATTTTTTTTCTTTTCTTGTTGATTTTCTTTATATCGTTTCAAGTTCCAACAACAAAGACCCTATAGAAAAAGCTCTGCAAAACTGTGAATACTGAAAAGTTCCCCCACTTTCTTAGGCAAAACCCAAGTACACTATGCTTGCTTGCTCTACTTTCCTATCACTGCCATTCTTCTTCATTTTCCCCCTTCTGCAAAATCTGTGTATTATTATTGCTGCTGGCATTGTACTCCGTACTTTACGCGAGATCAGCTTCTGTAAGTTATAGTACCTCTTTACTACTTGTGCAATACAGTCTTTTCAGATTCTAGTTACGCATGAGCTGCCCAATTTCCTCCTTGAATTTTAATTTGGAGGAATTCAACAGTTGTAAAATTGAAACGATTGAAATGGTAGAGAATAATTTATGAATATTACCTCTCTTTTTTATTTATTTATTGAAATGACATTATTTTACAGTTTTTATTCGTAACATATATAAATAAAATTAACGTATAATATTTTTAATTAAAATTCAAAGTAAATGTTTGGATCTGATTAACATTTATCGAAATTGAACTTACAAAGTTTGACTGTTACTTTGGTGAATTAATACATAATTTTTGTATAAACATTGCACTGTATATCATGAATGATGAATCTAATAGGGTTGGACTTGGATCATATTTAAGTCTAGCTCGAATACTTGAATATTATGTAAAGTTCTTTTTTGATTGGTTGGAGGGATGACATGGATTTATACTTGTATTCATAGTTTGGCCTAAGTATTACACGAATACATACGTTTTTATAACTTTCTGAAAGAATTGTTGATATGATCTTTGAAGTTGAAGTTAAAATTCATTAAAAATTTTAAAGGAATTTTTGTTTTCTTTTCTTGCTAATATAATTCTTGAATAAGTTAAAACCTACAAAACTAAATTTTCCTATACCATACGACCACCTTTCAGTGGCAAAATCGTCCGATCAAGTGAAACTTCTGTGAGTTATACCCCCATTATTACTTGTGCAATACAGTTTATCAGATTCTAGTTACTTATGATTATGAAGAATCTTGAAATTGTAAAGGGATTTAATGATTCTCATGATAATAATAAATAAAAAAAGAAGAAAGATAATGGAATGGTAAAAAGTAATATTCTTTTCTAAATAACTGTTTTTTTTTTTTGGCATTTGGTATGTCCTAGGCATGTGAGTCCAAAATGAAATTATGGAATTAATAGCGTCTAGAATGATTATTTTTATTATGTCAAAATAAATATTTTCAGTTAATAATAATTACCTAGATCTCATTTTTATTTGTTATATCATAAATTCATAATTTATTTTGTAGGAAAAAAGTATCATATATGATCTTTAAAATTACGGCTACAATTTATTAAAATTGTTAAAGGTTTTTCCCCCCTTTCCTCATGTATATAAATATATAAAACCTGCTAAATTTAAGTTTTCTTATGTTTAGATGAATGATTTCAAATGCCTTAAGAATTTTAAAATGAAGTAATTTGAAAAGGCATATTTTATAATTTAAAGATTTTTTTTATTTGGAAGTTTGAAAAATGTTAAAGTTGCAAATTTGAAAAAAGTGAAATTCGGATAAATGTAATAATGAAAAAATTAAAACACAAAAAAGTAGGAAGAATAGAGCAATTTCCCTCCATACTTAACTAAGAGAGCTTTTAAAATTTGAAGGATCTAACATTTTAGGAAAAAAATTTCATTAAACTACATAAATAAGGATTTTATTCTTTAGATTTTTTAAAACATTAATTAGTTTTAAAAAAAAAATCTCCATCTAAACACGCTGTTAAAGTTTCAAACAAAATTCTCTTAAACTTATATATATATATATATGTGTGTGTGTGTGTGTAGCACACAGATACATTAAAAGGGAGGTGTTATTTTAAAAAGATTTCGTTAAAAATAAACTTATATTTTAAATGTGTTATTTTATTTTACTGAGGCATCACTAGTCATATCATATGACTACTTCTTTTTTTGGAAATAGTTAGATCAAGTGAAGTTTCTGAATTTTGCATTTCTTGTTGCCTATTCCATACCTGAATTCGTGGCTAAAATCTTTTTAATATGTTTAGATGAACCATTTTTAAATGCCTTAAATTAAAAAATGGAGCAATTTGAAAAGGGTTTGAATTTAAAATTTTATTTTGAACTCTGAAAAATGTTAGTTGCAAGTTTGCAAAAAAATAAAAGTGACATTTTGATAAATGTAAAACTGCAGAAATTAAAACACAAAAAGTAGGAAGAAGAGAACAGTTTCCTTCCCTGCTTTTAACTAAGAGGGTTTTTTAAAATGGTCTTTTCATAATTAGCAATAATGGAAAATGAAAAAAAGACATATTATTCATGTTATTAATTAAGTTTGTGTTGGAGATCATTAGTTAATGTAATGTAAATTTCTTAAATTAAAAAGATCGGAACTTTAGATAGAAAATGTGTTTATTTTATGAAAGTGAACATTCATTTTCGGACATTTTAAAATAGAAATGTGAACATTCAATTTCAGATGGAGTAATTTTTTACAAAATTTATTTCCTTACCATGACCGCTTATTCTAGTGACGAATAGCACGCCAAATTTACTTGAAAATTTTTTGAGGGAAAAACTTTCCCCTCCATTTAAAGAACAAAAGTATTCCATCTTTGGACGCCAAGTGAATGAAAGGTTTATAATCTCATCCAATTTGCCAATTTGTCCATTTTGTATTTATATAGTTCCAGCATGAATGAAAGGTTTACAACCTCATCCAATTTGCCAATTTGTCCATTTTGTATTTATATAGTTCCAGCATGAATGAAACATAATGTAGTTTTTATAGGACTTAATCCTCTGCCCAAAACTGAATATATGCACATTCGACTTCGCAAATAGAATTAAGAGGAGCATTTGATTTTAATAAAGATAATATATATTTTTTTAATGTGGTTAGTGATGAGATCACAAAAGATAATTTGATGTAAATTTCTAAAATTAAAGAGTTTGTTAGTTATTTTTCAAAAAGAAAGGAGGTTATTAGTATAAATATAAATAAAAAATATGTTTATTTTAAGGAAATAATATCAAATTTTGAACATTCTAAAATAAAAATATTGATATTCAATTATAAATATGAAGGGAGTATTATTTATCAGGATGCATGGTGTATTCCATATAGTTCAATTGTGAACTAAATGAGCCCTGCAAGGAAATTGTCAAGTTCTTTTTGGACTGAGGCAATCTTGTGTCTTATTTACGAAACCATTCTATTCTGTGCATAAATAATTATTTAACAATTTTCAATTGTCAACGAGACTTATGAATTCTTTAAAATAAAAAAAAAACGAGACTTATGAATTTCGTTCAATCCCAAAAAAAAGGGAAGAAAAAAAAGCTTTCAAACTCAATTAATCATCTTTTCTCTATTTTTTTTTGGCTATAAAGGTATCATTCGCTTCCCTCAAAAAAAAAAAAAAAGAAGGAAAAAAGAAAAAGAAAGAAGAAGGTATCATTGGCTAACGACATAGCATTCAAATAATTACTTTTGGATATGACTTTATCTCAAATTAGAAATAATATTCTCTAAAATAATAAATAAAGAGTACTAATTTTTGTGTGAAGTTGGAAAGTTTGAAATGGGAATAAGAAAAACGTATTTCTTGATCCTTATCAATGATCACCATTAGAAGGAATAAGTTTTGTTTCTTGGAGTGAGCACAATGCTAACTTCATCCTTTGGTTACAACTTACAAGAAACTGAGAATTAATCATCCGTACTTTATCACAATTGATCTCAGCAAAAGGATTAAAATAGGAATTGTCATTAATAATAATACAATACTACTATTTAAGAAAAAGATAATGTCATAGCTTTGAGCTCATATAATTACCTTTTTCTTTTTTGAATCTTTTGACTTAAGGAAGGAATTAAGAAGGCTTTTTCCAAAATACGAATCATGAGAGTGACTTGAAGGAAGAAGGCAACAAATTACTCATGAATCTTTTAGTATATCTTTAAATACAAGTTTTGTAATATTAATAATGCATCAACGTGCTTTTTTTTCTTCTTTAATTCCTCCAAAATATCATTCTCCTCAAATAATCAGTAAAACCATGTTGCATTGTTACTAATAATTTACCAGAGGAAGAACTGAAACATCCCGAGCCATTTACCATTAAAGGATTATTAATGGCGACCATATATAGAATAAAAAATAAAGCTACTTAATTTGTGCTAAAAAAAAATAATTTCAATTTAAAGATCAAATTTAGAGTGCATATCAATCCCTTTTTCTTCAATGTAAAATCATTATTTATTTTGTAAAAAAAAAATGCAATTAAAGGAGCCGAAGGAATAGCATTTCTTTCCACCTTCGCGTTTAATTTCTTTTATCAGTTATTTCTCTGTTTAGGAACTTCATTTGACTCGCGACCTTCATATCTACAAAATTAAATGTGGAGAACAACCTTTTCTTGCAACCATTTAGCTATTGTCCCCCTCTGCTAGGGAACAGCTACCCTACAATACGTCATGCTATAATGTAGTCTAACCACGTACTAATTTTATTGTTGTACTATCATTTGACATTAAAAATTTTTATTTTTATTCTTAAAATGAGAATATTTTTTTATGTTTGGAAAAGAATGTTTATATTAGAAATTAAAATTTGATATGATATTTTTTTTAATGTCATACAGTATAAAATATAATTAATAAATTATTTAAAATTGTATTTTTAATTAAATAATATAAATAATATTATTTATGTGAATATTTGAGATTAATAAGTGGGATTAGAAGAAACAAAATTAAAATTTAGATTTAATAAAAAAAATTGGAAGTAAAAATGTTGTTTTGAGAGATATATATATATTTTTTTAAGAATGGTAATTTTTTTTTAAAATTCTAATTTACCAAAATCACCATTGAAGCTTCGATGAATTAAACACGGGAAACATATCTCTAGTAGGAATGATTTAGAGATTATACTATATCAAGTACAAATAATTTACATTATGATAAATCTATTATTTCAAGAAATTGTTTATCATACATAACAATCAACTAGTTACATAAAAGAAGTTAAAAGTTTGCCCATGTAGTGCCAATTTATCTCCAAATTTATTGGAAAAGACAAAGGAAAAATGCTCATGGAAAGTGAAAATATAAAGATGAAAATCTATCATAGATTTTTTGTACGAGAAGGGCAGTGAGGTCATCAAATATCATTTTCCAGGACGGCACAGGCTTTTATGATGGAGTATGGACCACTGGTTCCATTTGGAATAACTATGTTATGGCCCATCTGGTCTTTTGCAATACTAAAAATAGAAGAATTGAAAATTATCTAAAACCTTAAGATTATTTTTCTGAAAAAAAGAACAAATTATCTCTTTTATTCTTAATTTTTTTGCTGTAATTTTAACTGCACTTGGCCTTACAATACCGCAGAAACAAAGATATTTTCTGTTTTTCTAATAGTACACATTAGTTCCTTACTGACAAGTCTCTGAAATTAACAGTAGAGAATAATTAGATGGCTTTCGCCACTGTATAGCTAGCTCCTGTGCTTTTCTTAAAATCTTCGGCTGCAGTTGGAGGATCAACCCAAAAATAAAGAAAAAAATGTAGTTAGTTTTAAAGAAAACTGAAGAATTCTACTGTTAATTGACAATTTTCTTTTACCTGATTATATATCCCACAAAGCTAAAGCTGCAGCTGCTGCTGCTGAATTATCAAGAAACAAGAGGGAGGAACCCATGTTGGAGAAGGGGAGCACGTGCATAATTCATGCATGGACGCTATTGCCCTTTAGCAAGTGAAGAATTTGCACGTGCCCTGCTTCTCCAACAAGAGCTACCCACTCATCACTTCAAACAAAAAAACTTGTGTCTGAAACAATGCAGATTCTTGCATTCTGTGGGTTTTTTTTCTTGGCACACCACAGTTCCAATGACAAAGAAAGAAGCTAAGCACTGCCCATGTATTTATAGACAGTGGGATGAGACACCAGAACAGGAGTTGGGGGGAGGGGGAAAGAGAGAGAGAGGTAGGCAAATGGGGAGAGGGGGGTGAGTTAAAGCTTGGAGTCTTGGAGTGGACATACTTTAAAGAGACCATGCAAAGCAATCAAGTATATACACATAATAATAATACTACTAATAACATTATTTTCTCTTCTTTTTAATATTTTTTTTTATAAATTTTAAAATGGAAATTCTAAACCCAAGCCAATAGATATCTTACTTCATCTTGTGAATTTAAGCTTTGGTCATATTATTATATAATGAAATATATGTGAATTGATGGTGTTTGATAAGAAAGTCTTTTATCTTTGCCCATCCATGCATCTCTTATTTAAGTTCCTTAGAAGTAAGACTTCTTTCACAGGATGGATAGATTGATTGCAAAACATAATTTCAAGAAAAAACAGCCCTTTTTCTAAGGTAAACAATCTCCTTCACGCGCTATCTCGATTCGTGCCGGTCATTTCATCAATTAAAGATTCACGACGACGTGTCACGTGGTGTGGCTTGGCTTTGTACAAATATCGGATTTTTATTATCCTGCGTGTCCTGTACGCATGAATAAAGAAAGTAGAATTGTTCTTCTCCCATGACCAAGAGGGACTAATGGGGCCCACTAAAGTTAACCAGAGGCTGACGGACTAGATTTATTCTCGTTAACCAGAGTCGATGGGTAATTTTTTTTAGTTTTTGTTTTTTGCTGAAGACTCAGGTAATTTTGTTTGATGCTATTTTGCTGACGACATATTTACGTGGAGTTAGATTTGATGCATACATTATCTTTGTCATTCAAAATAATAATAATAAAATAAAAATAAATAAATAAATAATATTTGATACATTTCGTTTTCTCCATAATATTAATTGGGTGATGGATAGGATATCTCCATTATTTCTCATAATGGAGATGGTTGAATGTAAAATAATGTTATCTCATTTCTTAGATATGATAAATGAATCCAGAGTATCCCAAGAGCAATTCTGGTTATGAATTCTTGATGGAGATAATTTGAATCATTAATATGTAAAGCACTATACAAATTATAATATTCACAAGAACAATATATTAGGGAAAGTGTATAAATTTAGCCAATTTAATTATGAAGAAACAACTAATATATATAGAAGTAGCTATGTGGTTTAATGTATTATTTTTTTTCACAAATATAATTTTACATAGGCTTACCTGTAAAGCTTTATTTATGTTTAAATGTTTATAAAAAAAAAGGAAAATTTGATGCTATAAAAGCAAACTATTTTTCAAAATACTAACAACAAATGAGTTTAGGGAATCCTCTCTAGCAAAATACTTTGCATTTATAACCTCAATCATTTCATCCATTTAAATTATATTAAATTCATCCAACATTAATTAAATAGATTTAGATGGGTTTAAATAATTTACATGGATTTACTTGGGCATCTATTTAGATTCATTAATTTTAATAGGTTTAAATTTTTACCTTAAATTTTTTTTAATAAAAAACTTGCCCTTTAAAATAATTGAAAATACTCCCTAAATTCTTAAATATTTATACTATGATTCCAAAATATTTGTAAATTAGTTCTTAATTTAAGATTTTAATTTTTATATTAATGCCAATGCAAACATATTTTAGAAAAGTGTAAAGCAAGCCCATTTGAATGTTAGATAGAGTAAGAATAGGCCAATCAATTAGGTCCATCTTGACATTTTTAGCCAAATTAATTTCAAACTTAGCTTAAATTGATAATTAGTTAAACTAAACTTATGTATAAGTAGTTATGAGCATTGTTTTTACTTAATTTTTATTTTTTTTAAATTTGCAATGATCATTAATTTTTCTTAGAAAAGTACTATTTTAAACACTTGTCGAACCCCCGAATACAATGGTTAAATAGCTCAAACTCTTCATGAATTTAAGGTAAAGTGGTTCAAAATTAATTTGTAATAATATTTTTTAGACTAATGTGCCCATAGTAGTTTAGGTGGAGTTTCAAGAATAGTGATAATCTCTAGGAAAAAATGTCTTGGATAAGAATTGAATAAATAAAGTAGGAATATGAGGCGAGAAATTAATTTTATAATTGAATATAACAAAGAAATTAAAATGCACATTCATATTCTTTTCATAAAAAAATTAGATATATAAAACAAATGGATGATGAATATACGTCCATATATATTTATCGTCCATTAAAGTCCAAATCTATTTTTAAATAGATGTAAACATGAACTTGTCTTAAATAGATTAATGAGGCTCATTTAATTTTATTTAAATGGATATATGAATGTCCTTTTTTTTAGTACATGGAGAAGGATAATTAATTGTTAATTGTTTTTGTTATAGTGAATTCGAACACACTGATGAGGGAGAAACAGACTTAAGCACTTGAGCTAGCTTCTTGATACTTCGATCCAACTTAACAATAGAACTTTTGGCGAAGTTTGGTACCCTTTTTAGTATTGGCCCGTATTAGATTTGATTGACCTTATTTTGAATGGCCAATAAATCCAGCTCTTTCTACATTTAAAAAAGAAAAGAAAAAGATAAATGGTCCATCTTAGCATTTACTCTGTTTTTTTTGGTCATTTCCCCATCATTATCCCCATCTGTTTAAACAAAGTTTAATTTTTTCTTTTTCTTTTCACCCAGACAGTTGAGCAGCGATCACATTCTACTAGAAATAAATGTTGATCATATACATATAATAAAAAATTATGGGAAATCTTTTATGTACTGGTGAACAATTGAATTAACAAGAATTCAAATCCACGGAGTTGACTTGGGGGGTTCATTCTATCATTCGATCAGCATACCCTCCTCAAGCAAGATCATTTTGGCCTCGACAATTGATGCAAAAGCATGATGACAAGTGCCTTACACTAAATGCAAAAGCTTGAAATTGCCAACCCGGGAAGCGATAAATTTCCCCAAAACTCATCAAATGCAGATGATGACTTTTGACCGAGGGAACCGAAATGAATACTGATGGCATGCAGATGCAGATGCAGATGCAGCAGTGAAAGATTAGATTAGATATTTAGATTAGATTGAGACAGAGAGAGAGAACATAGCTAGGAAAAAAAAAAGGGTTGTGGGGAGAGGAAAAAAGTAGGGATACAAGAGCAGTGTAAGTAAGAAAAAAATGCACGTTGGGGTTGCGTGTTGTGCGCGAGTTCTTGATGAGTTGATGGTAATAATAAGAAGCCAAGAAAGAAAAAAAAGAAAGATTTGTTTGAAGAAGAGATAAAGAAAGAGTGAGAGAGCATGTGGAGGTGTCACTTTGAATGTAAGTTTGTGTGTTTGTATTGAGGAGGGGCAGACAGGGTGAGTTCCTAGGTGGATATGATTCCCTATCTTTAGTAACCTTGTTTCTTTTTTGCTTTGGTTTGCTTCCTACGCTAGACCACACCACACCCACCTCCTCCAGCTGCGGCCAAAGACTCAGTGTTGTTTGTGGCGGTTAACACCTCAGTTGATGAGGTGACACTGATTCACTGTGCTCTGTCAAAATTTTGATATTTTAAAACTGTGAATTATCACTAATATTTGTGTTTTTGATAAATTATTTGTTTAGTTGACAGTTCTAAAAATATAAGGTAATAAAGAATGATTGAATTTATATATTTAACCTGTTATTCATATTTGTTTATCTATATTTTTACACTCTTTCCCACTTCATTTTCACTTGATCCGAATAATTTCTATCTCCGTGGAGGTGGGAGAGGACGAAACCGTGCTAATTCTAATTTTTTTTCAAGTGTTCAACTTCTTTTTGATTAGATAATGACTTGTGTTTCTTGAAGGATCTTGTGCAACATACCTTGGATATTTTCTCCAATTCTAAGAATGTTCTCATCATGTGCAAAAAACTACTACATCTTTTAGCATAAGACCTTCAATCCATATGGGATCGATAGCCAATCACTTTCATGTAAAATGGAATACATTAATTTAGCAACTAGTTTCTCAAGGAATTGCTGCTCCTAAAGCTGGTCGCCCCTTCCATTCAACATGCACAAAGTAAATGTTGAGCTCTTAGTCTTGAACATGTAGGATCTCTTTCCATTCTTGAGTGTTTGAGCTTTTACCTCTACCAGCTGTTGCTCTAAAATCCTTGAAACTTACAAGGGTAAATCTAGGTGATGCATATTAAAGGCTGGGAATGATCGACTCATTTTAATGGTAAAAGTATACGAACCATTCATTCATTGGAAATTCCCATTTTGTTGCGGGGGTATTTATGTCTTCAGATTAAAAAATAGGCCAGTGATATTGTTGTAATAAACTTGAGTGAAGGTTTGTAATTTTATCCCTAACATTTAGGGAAGGCAAAAGAAAAATAAAAGGGTTTAAGCGGGCCACACTGGCACCTAGCCCGATAGCTGGTATTTTACCATCCTTAAGCAGGAGGGGATGCGGCCCTGTGTATAGAAAATAGGGGTGCAAACAAGCCGCACTCGAACTCGAGCCATTTCAAGCTGTAGCTCGAGCTCGAATATATTTTGTTGGTTTGAACTCGAGCTCAAGTTCAGTCGAGTTTGAAAATTCGAACTCGAGCTCAGCTCGTCAAATTTTTAACCAATTCGAACTCGAATAAAAGATAACTTTTGAGATGATCTCGATTTTGAATTATTTTTTAAAATTTTTAAGAATAATAATAATAAAAAAACATTTATTTATTTGGCTTGCAAGTAACTCGACAAGTCACGAGTCAATTAAAAGTATTTATTTATTGGACTCGAGCTCAATTCAAATTTTTAACTAGCTGACTCGAGCTCAGCTCGAACTCGAGTCAAGCTTTGGCTCATTTGTAGCTTTAATGGAAAAGTAGAAACGAATGCAAGGTAAGTATAAGTTGTATATATATATATATATATATATATATATATATATATAATGGCTCTCGTTCATAAGTATTGATTTTTTATTATATGAAAATATAATTTATTTTATGAAAATTTATAAATATTTTATTATTTATTTTTAATATTATCCTTATCTCTTATCATTTATCTTCTTAACTCTTTCTTATTTTTAATACAAATTCTTTATATTTTTCTTCTCAAATAAATTTTATTTTTTCTTTCTTATTTTTAAAACATAATAATTAAGGGTATTTTAATAAAATAAATTCCTTAGTTTTCATAAAAGTAAATTATATAAATAATAAATGAATTTATATTATTTACCCCTTAAGAAAATAAAGAGTTTGTTTTTTTCTTTATCATCTACTATTTAAATCTATTAAAATCTATATTAAGAACGTTATAATTTTTTTATATTTAGACATAATCATTTAATATTGTTTTTATAAATATTAATTGAATAAGATTAATATATATGTTTAATATTCAAAATTTTAGTTCATTAAAAAATTAATTAAAACTTATTTTAAAAAATATTAAATGAATCCAATTTAAAAATAAAATAAAAAACCAATTTGGTTAATGAATTTCAAATCAAATTCATAATTTCCCATAAAACATATCTCAAAACAATTTTTATCACTAATTTGGAAAATGATTTTTTCTCAAATTCATTATTTCTCATAAAACATTCTCTAAACAAATTTTTTCCTCCAAAATTTTTATCACATTCAAATTTTAAATTTTCTTCTAACCTCATAATTGGGTCTCACATATTCACATAAACAATATTTTTTAAATTAATTTGTAATTAAAAATAAAATCTCAAACAATTTATTAATTATATTTTATATTATTATCAATAATTAATAAAGATTTTATAAAATCAAATGCATTATTCCCCATTAAAAATAGTTCGAAACAAATTTTTTACCCTTAATTTGGACAATGATTTTTTCTCAAATTCATCATTCTCCATAAAAACATTTCTCTAAACAATTTTTTACATCTAAAACTTCTATCACATTAAATTTTTAAATTTTCTCCTAATCCCATAATTGGATTTCACATATTCACATAAACAATATATATTTTCATTAATTTTTTAATTAAAAATACAATATCAAACAATTTATTAATTATATTTTATATTATTATTAATAATGTGACTAAAAAAATGTCATATCAAACTTTCAATTCCCTAACTTAAAAAAAAAGTTAATTTCAATTCCTAATAAAAAATTCTTATCCAAGCACAAAAAACACATTTTAAATTCCAACCCAAATATTTTCTCTTAATCTCACACATGGGTCTCACAAATTTACATAAATAATAATTTTGTATTACTTTTTAATTAAAAACACAATTTCAAATAATTTATTAAATATATTTTATATATTTTTATTATTATCAATAATATTTGACAAAAAAACTATAATATCAACTTTCAATTCTCAATAATTTTTTTTATCTAATGAAAAAAAACTATTCTAATTTTTTTAAAAAACAAAATACTAAATATTTTTCAAATTCCACTCCCAAATTGAGATCTTAAAAACAAATAAAACGGTAACCAGCCAAAAAACAAAAAAAAAAAACCCACAGCACAGCTTTACCCTTTTGCCCATCGCGACTCCCTTAGTCCCATTGCCCATTGCCGCTGCTCGGTGCTCTCCTTCCCCCCTGTCGCCGCTTGCCGTCACTGCTCGGTGCTCTCCTTCCTCCCGATCTCCGCTTGCCGTCACTGTTCGTCCTCTCCCCTCCCACCGGCCGCCACTCTTTGTCAAGGTAATATTAATTCTTTAATTTTTTTTTAACCAAACCCTTGTTCTTTTTTGTTTAACCAGCTAGACCATTTGCAGGCAAGTCTGTTGCCATCCACGGTGTGTTTCCAGATTCTGCCTGGTTCCCATATACTGGAACCGCCTTTTTATAGCTCCTCCAGTTGCAGCCACCTTGATCGCTGTACTAAAAGCACTTGAAATCGAGGTAAATATATTTATCACTCTTGACTAGCGTGTCTGGGAAGTTTTCGTTATCCCTCGTAATTTAGGGCTTCTTTGATACTTAATCTGGAGTTAGTAACTTATATTTGCCATTTGTATGTAGATTAATATACATATTATGAATCTTCTGAGGTGCATACCAAGTGTTTGATGTAACGTGACTTTGGAATTGTTCATTGATGTGGGAAAAGTGATAAGTTTAGAATGCATTCTTTCTTGGTATATCAAGAAAAGGTAAACTAAGTTAGTGAGGGAATATCGAATTCTTAGCATTACGTAATTACTCACTCCATTTCTATTTTATTTTTTGGATTTACCGTTCCACTTGTCCAGTAATTTTACAATTATACTATTATTATTAATGAATGATTTAGATGAGTCTTCAACTATTGAAAAATGTATTTTTTGAAGGATAATTAATACTTATATATTAGCTGTATAATGTAGACAATTTAGAAAAGTTTGTTACATAATTATCATTTTCAATAACGCTGGTGCAAGTTCAAAGTGAACAATTGAAATGGGATTGGAGCTATTATAATTCATTTTTTTCTGTATGCGTGCATCAATTCATTGTTCCTGTTTGTGATTTCACTTGTGGGCCGAAAATGCCCATTGCCTGGAGTTAGCATGAAATACCTAAGAATTCGAAGCCTAATTTGGCTGGGATTAGTTGAAAATACAAAAGGTTGTCGATGAAATGAATCTATGTTCAGAATTAGTTGATTAAGTGATAAGTTTCTGAAATTCTGAGGGTAAGGAATTCCATGTCAGGTTTATAGTTTATCTGTGTGAATTTTTGTCTTTAGTCAAACACTTGTTCAGATGATCATAACAGGTTTCTGCTGTTTTACCAAGCCATACCTGGAAAAAAAGATTTTCTGAAACTTAATTCCATTTATAAACTTGGCCCTGCTTCCCTTAAACTCAGAATGTAAATTTTTTATATATATATATATATATATATATATATATTCTCTTTTGGGGGTGTGGTTAAAAGAAAAAGTTTCATTACTCCATATCCTGCTAAAATAGCAGATTGGATGGTTTGAGGTACGGATGCAATCCAAATATAAGAACCGTATCTAAACTTGTACCGTGTTTTGCTAACATATAAGCAACTAACTCACCATTACAAGATGCGTAACTGAATGGAAAACTATGGAAAAAAGAAGCTTCATGGCTAATCTAATGGATTAAGTACCCTACTTGTGACAAGTCCTCCTCAGATTACAGATACAGTTCTTTATATTTCTGTTTGTTGCAGTTCTGTAATCTTTAACTTGACCTATTAATTTGATTTTCTGTGTCTAGTTTAACAGAATTAGGTCCTTCAGTCAAATTGAGTTGTATTTCTTGAAATAATGCTAATTTATACCCAATGATGCTTCTCATCTCGATTTCCCACTTCTCATCCCAAATACTTTGTTAATTAGTAAACTTCAGTTCCTTATTATATAAATTCTGTTAGATATAAGTTTATGCACATGTTAGTTTCCGTAATTTAAAGTTTCTTTTTGAGGATTGAGCAAGTGATTGTGAATATATATGTTGTTTTCTCAGACATTCTAATCAATGTATTGGGTGCTTTGGATTATTTAATTGGCTAATCTGTTAATTAGAATTAGTATTATTATCACCTGCCATTGTAGTAAACTGAATTAGGAAATGAGTCAATCTAGCATCTAACATTTGGTTTTGATAATTCAGATGGTGCCATTTATGAGGTACATTAGCCTGTCTTATATGTACTTGTGTAATGCGTGTAATATGTGTCCATTGACCTGTCTCCTTTCAATGTTCCTCTAGAATCAACTTTTGAAGTACATTCTTTTCAGGAGTTTTTGTATATGGATGATTAATGTTTAGGGAATGTCTTTAAGAGAAAAAGCAATAATATTATTGCCTTGCTCAATATGCATATGTGGAAAGCTATCTCACCTGCTGCATGGGAAATTATGTCAAAAGAACAAGAGAATTAAAATATTTTGCTACTAATAAGTATTCCTCAAGTCATTTAACTGGGGAAAATTGTATTCATTAATCTTTTCTTATGGAACTGATGGGAATGGGAAATAATGAAGCATGAACTCAGTAGGAGTAAGAAAGTAATGAGAAGAATTGAGATTCAATGAAAACTGAGAAATTCTTGGACTCAGGTGGTTGGGTGGAATTGACAGATAAGAAGGATGGGTTCATTTGATCATTGATAGTATGCATCAATTATTGAGTTCATCTTTTACTTCAGTTTTCATATGAATAGGATGAGGCTATCTAAAAGAATTAGATTTGCACATCAAAAACTTGCTCTGTGATTCTTGTTTGCCCATTGAAGATGAATGGTACTGCAAACAGTAACTCAGAATACTTGTGGTTGTGGATTGCTTTGCGCATTCACCCTAAACTACTTCATGCATGCATACAAAATGTATTCTTTAGAGGGAAAGTTTACCCGTTGTGCTCTTGGCACATCAGTATCAGCCTGCAGAGATAGACGGATCTCTCTCTCTTTCTCAACACCAATGCATAAAGAACAATTGCAGGCTTTGTTCTCTGTGCTAGTTTTCCAAGAATTAAACACCTCCATTCTATTTTTCATCAACCAGATCTAGTTCACTGGATTTTCATTGATTTCTTTAAGCAAGTTAGTTAATGTAAAGCCCGGCTACTTTGGATGCATTAAATTGGAAGTGAGTTTAGAAGTTAGTGTTCCAACTGAGATCGCCATGATCAATCTGTTGGCATCCTTAGCCGTTCATTTAAATTTCTAACACACAAATGTAGGTCACCCAACGGCATATTAGCGAGTCAATTGCCTTACTGTCCGAATAATTTTTTTATGTATTTTTTCTATATGTTCAGATAAATCTTTCATCTTCTGAGTTTATTGGAGAAAATAGGCCAATGAATTGTTGGTCTATTCCAAAGGTAGTAGATTTTATATTCTGCTGTACCATTTCTTTTCTGATATTGCATTGAATAATTGCTTGCATCCAGACATGGTTGTCCCTCCACCAATTAGGCCTGAAAGAGTTACCAAATTTCTCAAACCTTATGTCCTGAAGATGCACTTCACAAACAAATTTGTGAGTGCTCAAGTAATCCACACACCAACAGCAACAGTAGCCTCCGCTGCAAGCTCTCAAGAGAAGGCTCTTAGGTTGAGCATGGAGCAAGCAAAAGAAAGCACAAGGGATGTGGCTGCTGCTGCTAAAATAGGCAAAATATTGGGGGAGCGGTTGCTTCTTAAGGAAGTTCCTGCTGTTTCAGTGTTCCTGAAGCGAGATCAGAAGTATCACGGTAAGGTCAAGGCTGTGATTGATTCATTGAGAGAAGCAGGTGTCAAGTTGGTATAAATACTGTCTTCTTTTCCAAAACTTCATTTAGTATTTAACTTTGAGGCTGAAATTAGTGAATAAAATCACCAAAAAAGGCAAAGAACCATTGCAGGAATTATTTGCACAGACACTGAAATTTTGTTAGCGATTCTCTTTTCCTGCATTTTATGTGCTAACCTTTTGACGTTTAACATATGCAATTTGGACATTTGCTCTACTTAAATGCATTCATATTTCTCTCTTGGATCTTAACGGTAGGGATGAGTAGGACAAAGGACATTGGATAATTGATTTGTGGACTTGTTTGGCATCCATGGAAGGAAGGAAAATTTCTGCCAGGTCCTTAAAAATTGGCCATATTTGTTGCAGGGGGGCCCGAGAATGCATATTCAATACTTTATCTTTGATTGAACGTATGAAGACTGTAAAGAAGTTCTTATGTCTCATTATGCAGGATGGGTTTTTGGGAAACGTGTTGGTGGGGCTCGTGTTTTGTCTGATTGAAAGGGATCAAAGGTATATAACTGCCAAAAATCTATATACAGAGTGTCACTTTACGTCTGTAAGTTAGCATTCTCCTCAAGTTTCCCGTGGGTAGAAACTGAAAGCAGGGCAAATCAATATCTTTCTAACTAAACAAAAAGGGTGAGTATTAAAGGGGCTGGTGCTTTTGGTTATTGTCATAGCTTCATTTGGGGCTATCTGTTGGATCCTTCCTGGTCACTTGAACATTGTGAAGGGGTATGGAGAAAGCATTTTTTACCTCACATATTGTAGGTTCCTTCTTTGTCGCTATGCTTTAAACTCGAGAGGTCATAACTAGTATTTGTCCTTGACCTTGCATAAAGTAAAGTTTTAATGTTAAAATGCACTCCCTTTGTTATTATCAAATTAAGATAGGGCACACGAAGATTTCTAAACAATTATAAAATATACTCAAATAAAATTGACTAAAATAATAATTTATGTAAAGTTTCATGAAATTAGCATTATAATGTTTTGTCTTTTTTGCTTGAGTCCCTCTCTTCTCTCTCTCGTGGAATTGTAATGAGTAATTGTTATTTTGTATATATTTAATGTGTAACGAAGCTTTACCTAGGATTGATGTAGAGGAAAATTAGTAAAGGAAAGATTAGAATAAAATAAGTAATCATATAAATGATTTACAGGATTGGAAATCAAAATTTACTCAAAAAAAGAAGAAGAAAAGAGATTGGAAATCAAAAACAAAATAGAAAATTTAACAACCGTGGGAATACTTTCAATATTTTTCTTTATATTTTTGTTATTTTTTTGCATTATCTAAGAAAACTCTTTCTGAAAAGCAGCAACAAAAATGCAAATCTCCTTTTCATAAAGCTCTGGACCTGGTACCTTTGGGGTGAAAACTGAAAAGATCTTGAAAAAAATTAATTTAAGGATAGGAACTAGAGAAGCAAACACAAGATGAACTTCGTCCCAACATTTCATAGATTATGACTTATAGAAAATGTTGCACTAGCTAGCTCTTCACCTTGGTGTGGGTTTATTTAAGTATTTTACTTAGTTGTATTGGCTACAATACGGGTGCAATGCTAAAAATAGAATATTTACTTAAAAATGAATAGAAACGTTTTTTTTTTTTTTTTTTGCCTATACTTTTAAAATAAGCCATTCTTAGCATTCAGTAAAATTCTAAAGTAGTACGCCAAAGTTCAAAGGGGCCACTAATGTGGCCATTTTTAAATCAACCCACCTCACCATGTCTCGATGAGTCTATTTCTTGTCTCCATGTCTCTTGCCCTACACAAGTTTTACTCCAACTTGGACAAGATCAGGTTAGCCCACATCTTTTCCCTTTTTTTCTTTTTTCTTTTTTCTTTGTAATGTTTCCTTGTAATGATTAAGTGGTCAAAAAAGTTAGGTGCAGCTTGTTTAAAGAATTCATCCTTGATTTATGATCGGGGCCAAGATTTCTCAGTTGATGACAAAAGAGAACCAATATAATAATAATTAGAAGATATATTTGAAGAAAAAAAATGAGCAAACTGTTTACTACTATTAGTTTTGTATTTATTTGACATCAGATAAAGACCAACTCGTGTACATATTGGAAAAAATAGTATTAATACACAATGGTTACTATGATGGCACTGTCAAGAGTCTAGACCCCCAAAATGGATTGTTTTAGATTAGGGGTTGAGGAGGCAAAATATGTTTAATACAATATGTAAAGACAATTTATGATTGGATTTATGATACTTTGATTCTTAACAACTTTGCCCTAAGAATATTATGATTCAAGCAGTTTTTTTTGTTTTTTTTTTTAAACAATAGTTGTTTTAAACTGTGTTTTGGTTGTCTTTCATTTCTGATTTTAGTTTTAAAAATATATTTTGGCAAACTGAATGCATTTTAAAATATTTTTCCACTTATTAATTATGTTGAAAATAAAAATATTAATTATTTTTTAGAAAATATTTTTTCAACTTTAAAAGACTTTGTGGTAAATATATCATAGTTCATGAAAAAACCAATAATGAAGATAAGAAATGATATGTTGCCTTGGATAATAGTGAAATCATATTTACACAATTTAAAAAATATATATAAAAAAGAAGGCTAGATGAAGTCTTAGATACAAAATGGTAGACAGTCATACTTATGAAGCCATCATTTTTAGAAGTTTGATCAAGATAATATATTAAAAGCTATATAAATTAATTTTATCATCTACAAAAAAAAAAAAAAAAACTATTGGGCTGCTAATCAATCTCATATTCCAATCAAACATTCCCAAAATAAAAAATAATCAATCGCGTTACACCATTTATATATTTCTCTATGTATATTTTTTCTAATAAACTGATCACTTAAATCCATCAGTTTTCCCAATAAATTCATCGCCATCTCCCATTTCGTTCGTAGTATTGTCCCCTTTGAGATTAGGGGAATGGAAATGACGGGAAGGGCCATTGGCATGCCACCCTACAAAGATTGCTAAGCGTACTTATCTTATCTCCAAGTTTTCTATTTTAGATTTAAGCATTGATTTGAAAAATGGGTTGGATTGGGTTGTTGTTTTACCCGTGGGAGTGTGAATCAATCTCTTAAATAGTTCGATTAAATATTTCTTTTCTTTTTTTTTTAAATAACAGTTCGATTAAATCTTAGAAATTGTTTTTCTCAAAAATGGTTTTATGATGTTCAACTTGATTTACCCTAGTCAATCTAACTCAAGATTTGAAATGCGCTTGTCAAGAACCACATATAATTCAAGATTTGGAGCTACTTGCATTTGATTTTATCATTTAGATTATAAATTTAGCAATTTGTTGTTTGTGCATCACTAAAGAATTAATAAGTTCATAATAAGCAAATACTTCCTCCATTCATAATTGAATACCTATATTTTTTATCTAAAGTTTCATTAA
This sequence comes from Apocynum venetum, assembly GCA_019593545.1. Taxonomy (NCBI): domain Eukaryota; kingdom Viridiplantae; phylum Streptophyta; class Magnoliopsida; order Gentianales; family Apocynaceae; genus Apocynum; species Apocynum venetum. The sequence continues at coordinate 4,776,812 of SRSM01000149.1, forward strand.
TATATTCATTAATTTAATGAATTTATATCCAATTAATTCATCTTCTCCATCAATCACCAATTTAATTTAATAAATTTACATCTCATTAACTCATGATTTTCACAATCTATTATATTAATGACAAAAATAATTTGATAAGTTAATTAAAATACAAATGTTTATCTTAATTTTTAACCAAAATAAAAAAATGGACGATTAATCACACAGAAAGGGAGTAATACATAAAGAATGAATACTTTAACACTTCACTTAATAAAGGCAACGTGTCTATGAGACATATAAAAAATAAAATTATGCTTAACTTATTTTAACAAAGGGAGTATTTTTCCTTTTAAAATTATTGATAACATAAGAGAGGGAGATATTATTGATACTAAGCCTATAAAAAAAAGAGTTTGCAAAAATTAAGTTAATGGAATTTTTTTAATATGGATCAATTCATGTGAGTTTTACGCTCAAGATGATGTTCACCCTCCCTCCTATTTTCAAGAGAAAAAAATCTTTAAAACTCATTCCCAAGACTTTTTCAACCCTTTATGCTTCTTCCTAAACTCTTTCTTATTTTTTAAGAAGTCATGAGAATGAATTTTTAAATATTTTTTTTCTGAAAATACCCTGAAAGTGAATGTCATTTTGGTTGGAAAAGAAGTTTTAATAATTAGAAAATGTAACATGAGAGTATAAAAAAAATATTGAATTTTAGAAATTTAAAATAAAATACAAAAATTTATAATTAAAAGTTGAAAAAGTTAAAATAAAATATTAAATTTCATAATTAAAAATAAAAAATAATTTATTAATGAAATGATAATATTCCTATTATTAAATTATTACACTTTATAAAAAATATACGGCAATTTTTGTAAGTATAACTTGAAGTCATTGTTAGTTATAGTTTCTTATGTTAAAACATATAATTTGTAGCTTAAATATTAATAAAATTTTAAAATATTTCACGATTGCTAATCCATTGAATATTGATTATGGGATCAAATTTTCTCCCATTAGAAGAAGTGCTGAAGAAAATCCGACACCGCTTCAAACGGTTCGGAATCTACCCGGAAAATTCCCCATAATCTAAATCCAAGCCCATATTATCCAATCTTGATAAAGTAGGGATATTTCCGACCTTAAACATTGAGAACAAACTATTCACGTGACATGACCCTGATCCTATTAATCTATTGCCACGTGGCAGTCTGAAGAAAATTATCTAAGAGCTCTCTCGATCTTATCTCCTTCAACGTGCTTATCGATCCGCCATCCGCGTCGTATCAGATTCGCAAGCCTATGATCGACGGTCCATATTCATTCTCAATATGCAAGACTTGTTCGACCTTTAACGCCTCTTCCGCCGTTAAATACCCCTCTGCCAGCGATAAACTCATTTCGTCTTCTAAGCTCTGCTTTCAGATTCTTTAATCTGTCTGGAGAAGCTTTTGAGTTATGAGTTTACTTGACCAGCTCTGGGATGACACCGTCGCCGGCCCTCGGCCAGATAGTGGCCTTGGGAAACTCAGAAAAAACTCCACGTTTAACGTCCGTTCAAACACCGGCAAGGGTACGCTTTCCTAGCTATCTTGTGCCGGGAGTCTACATGACCTAATTACTATAATTTACTAGAATCACGCGTTATTTGCTTCCATTTTTTTCTTCTAATTGAAATGCATAACGCTTATAAGAATTTTTATCCTTGTTAAAGGAAACGCGATTGAACAGAGGAATTGAGAAATTGTGTATGAGATTATGAGTCAATTCTTATCCTAATTACTATTTACTGCAATTTCCTTTGTTTTGTAATTTTCAATTTGGATTGTTTTCTCTGTTAATTATGGTACTCTGAACGAATGTTAAATTTGATATCGATCTTGCATGGCGGCGAGACATTAAGGGTAGAGAGAAATGATTTTAAAAGTTACTGAATGATGTCGGTAATTTTGCTGGAATTTATAATTTTTTTAAATCAGAGGGAAATCGGATCTTTTTATCGTTTCATAATTTTGGTTTGGGTGGAAGATCCTATATCATTTATTGGATGGTTTCTACGATGGTTATACTTTTATGCAAGATGGTGTTTTTTCGTGGGTTGCAGAGGGTTACTGCTATTTTGTAAGCCTTTCCTTACTTTGCATGACAATATAGTACGATAATTTGAAGATTTTCTCGGGCAGTTGTTTGAACTTTTGCTATTTCGAGTGTTGCTAACCGTATGGCATTTCAATAGTATATATTAATCTTTCGATGTTCTGCAGAATCTGGAATTGGGAACTCGAGATCATTTCCTGATGGAGGAGCGGCTGCAGAGGATGTTCCGAGAGTGACGAGGAGTATAATGATAGTAAGGCCTCCTCAAGGAGATCCGAAGGACTCGCCTCCAGTGTCTCCCGCCGGTTCGACACCTCCGGTATCTCCTTTTGCCGGTAAGCTTTCCTAAAGTATCGGTCTTGGTTGGAGTCATTTCCTTGATTACCATCCTGATCTGCTTTTTCCCACATACCGTTGGATGTTCTCCAAAGACTGAAAAAAGAGTGGCGGTTCAAAAAGTAATCTAGAAGAATCTTGAGATCGCTTGAGGGTATTTTGGTCATTTTCGCTGGATCTGGTATTTGATAATTGTAGGGATACAAATATGTGATCTGTTTCCCGGTCAATTTTTCTCCCTGATAATGCAAGGCAATAGTGCAGTGGATTAGGTGTAATAGGTGGAGGTGCAATTATTTCTCGACTGTCTGCTTATAGAATAAGTTGATTTCCACGTAGATTCTTAGTAAAAAAGTCTTATTGTTGTCAATTGTGTCCTTATCAACTTTTCATCTCTCTTGCAACTTGCATTACCTGAAGTTGACTGATGGTCCTACTGATAAATATGTTTTTTGGACATCACATTATTGTAATTAGCTACGTTAGAGATTTTTATCTTGATATATAGTATTTCGTAGTAGTTTTTTACTATGCAGAAGACATTCTAAATAACAAGGAAAATACTCAAAAAAAGAACCATGTTAAATTTGGATTCGTGTAAATAAGATTTGTTGGGGTTTTAGCCAGCCAGATGCAAGTTAGATACCGGAAATGATAATACACTCAGTAAGATATCTAGATACCTATTGTGTCTCTGTATGCAACAAATGGATGCCCCTTGCATTTACTGGCCTTTCTAGTCTATTTTGCTTGTGGTGCAGAAGAGTTTGTACTAGTAGATCGTACACGTTGGTGTTTTCTTACAATTGGGCAAATGTAAGCGGGAGCTGAGATTCAAGGTTTTCTTCTCTCCTTACTTGGACCTGTGCACAAGACAGAGTGAAATCTGGACTGGATATCTTGTGGCTTGGATGCAAATGTTCTTAACCTGCTGTTGCATGAGCTAACGTGAACTCTTGTTAACTTTCAGGTGCAGGAGGAAGAGAGGCATATCGGTTTCGCCGCAGGTCAGCATCATTCGCGTACGAGAAAGCCAGTGGAGTTGGACCCCGGAGCCCTGCTCCTCCTTACGACCTGTGAAATATGATCTTTTTAAGGGTTTTTTTAAGGTTTTGGGCGGCGAAAAGTAGCGGATGTTAGCTTTGTTAATTGTCATGGGATTTTGGCTGTGGCCTGTGGGCTAGCGTGTGAGGATGTTTTGTGGTTTTGCTTAATGCTGTGAATATGTTATGTAGTCGTTGTAGCTCATCTCAGTGTGCTGGAGCTGGTTACGCTGACTTGTAAGAATGTCCGAGTTTGTAACATATCCTGCTCTATGTATGCAGAGGTTTTAAGTGTTTGATTTCTGGCATACATTTCAACCTTTCTGTTCTCATGCACTTTCATTATATCGTGTATGCTATGATGTTTGTTTCTTAGATGTTGGTCAGGCATTTGTAATTTGTACTACGGATGATGCCATGCATGCATGATAGTACCGGCCGGAGCTCACTCAAATCGATTTTATATGTTCTGCGTCTGTCTGCATATGAGCTTCGGTTGTATACCGGTATGTTTCTTGCGCTTGTGAGAGCATGTCGATTGCACTCGTTTTGGAGTTGCATATAGTGGACTGAAATGCAATTCAATTGAAAGTTGCAAGACGAACGGAGGAAGAGTTAAGAATTTGTCATGTTGGATGTGGGAGTTATTTGGAAAAGCAATTCTTAGCATTGAGAAATTGGTGGTGACTATTATTAATTGTGATGGTTTTTTTATATGAAATTTGAATGGTTCGTGGGTTTTACTATCGATCGTGATAAAAAAATTTATATGATACTTATGGAATTATTTAATTGAAAAGGAGATTTGTAAAAAGTACATAAATGAAGTAGAATGATAGGTTTTATTAAATATGACCGAATATGGAGCCCATATGAGAAGCATGGTTCGTTATGCTCTTAACCCTTAAATGCTTTTTAGAACGTTTGTAGAACTTTCATGCAAGACAAGAGGCCTTAAAAAACAAACGAAAAAAAGATACAAGGAAGGAAAAAACAAAAATTCTGGATGTGTCGATACTCGATACTGGGTATCTAAAGAGGCCCAAAAGGCTCTCCAGTTAGTTTGGAAGAATCCGAAGCTGGTACCCCAGAAAACTCAAGGTTAGCAAATTGATTTTTCACGATAGCCTGAAGTGAATGCATATACTAAATTTCCAGTTGGTTAGCTCCTTTTGGCTTTTGTCCTATTAGAATAACAATTTCAGATATTCATGTTTTGAGCAAGGTGAGAGCAACCCAATGACCATTAAATTAAATCCTAATATTCTTATATTTGATCTGTCTCATTTTAATTATTTATATTTTTTTTATACGTTTCATTTTAATTATTTAAGTTTCTAATTTTAGTACGTAATTTTATAATTATAATCTTGTTATTAATAAAGGATTTAAATGAATTGTTAATTATTTATATAATAATGTATTTTTTAGAAAGATTAATATCTATACATAAATTATTAAATTATGACAACTTAAGAAATTTACTTATATATTTTTATTTTCAATACTTGTTTAATTCTTGTGCAAGTTCAAAGTGAATAATTGAAAATAAATAAAGGAAGTAATATATAATGCATTAGATATATCTATGAGATGAAAAGGAGCCTTTTTATATTTTTTTTATTTAAAAAGTTTATCCTTTTTTAGTTATTACAATTACCGTAAAATACAATTTTGACCATGCATTTAATAATCTGATTCTTTCTCAAACAATGATATTTTTAGTGGATTTTTTTTTAGAGGGAAATTTTGAGTCGGAATTTTTAAGTAAATTTGATTTTCACGGATTAGATATATGTGTCTTTTAAAATATATAATATATTATATAACTTTTAAATGTGATAATTTAGAAGAAATGAGCAAGCCTCAACTAGCACACCTGTCTTTGCTTGGTCACTTTGACTTGCCAAGTGAATTGATGATGGTTTGTTCATCCTGGGCAGATACCCACAAAGTTTCCACTTATATTGTTGTTTGCCAAAGTATCTTTGTATCTTGATGGATTACTTAAAACCGTGTACCCCAAATACTATTGCCATGAAAAAAAAGTGATAATTTATGAGCATTTTTTTTGAGGAAATAAACATTAAGTTATGTCAAGAAGTTATAAAATATTGAATTTTTATTATTTATTGACAAAGTATTTAAATAACACTTAAATTTTCTATAAATTTAAGTTTTGCACATAAACATTCTTTTATTCAACCCTTGCACTAAAACATTTTTTTTTTGTTCAGATATTGCACTTTTCATCTGCTCCTATGGTTAAGCAATTTAATGTTAGAAGGGCAGATTTTAAATATGCGATATTTTTCACTTTGATTACTAAGATATCCTATCTTTTTTTTTTTCTGTTTTTAAAATATTTTATTCTTTTTATTTTGGTATCTAAGGTATATCTGTCAATTTAACCGTTAGGTCAACGATATTAAATTTTTTTATTCAAATAAATCAGGAGCATTTTCATCCATTTAGCTAGATACCAAAAGAAAAAAAAAGTTAAGATACCTTAAAAATGAAAAATAAAAAAATAATGTACCTTAATTACCAAAGTAAAAAAAATATCATACCAAAAACGCTAATTTGTTATTTAGTAAGATATCAAAAAAAATTATATATTAAAAATATTTTTGAAGAGGTAAAATTAACATTTCACATTAATAAATAATTAAACCTTTTTTATACCAACTATTGTTTTAAAAAAATTTTTTTTACCAAACCTAAACATATTCATCATCTATCATCTTTTTCAGCGAACCCTGAACTCATAATCATTCTTCAATTTCACCATCATCTTGTTAGGGAGACATTAAGTTGCGTCATTGCTAATGCAACGTAAATGTTAGAAAAATCCTCTACGACGATTTCAAATGGGGAATTGGAAAGAACCTAATGAGCGAATGCAATAGAAACTTCTATTGCAAGACATTGTTGATAAAAAGATAAAATTGTGAGATGTAGAGATTCTTAGAAGGAAAAGTGAGAGATGATGTGAATTTGTTGAGGAAGGGGCATTGGCTATTGTGATTAGATGTGTTGTTTTTTCCTATTTGTTTGGACAGTATGAATAATTGCACATTTATTTTAGATGAAAGTGATTTGGATAGTAAAAAGTTGCAAGTTCTAGATGATGTTGAGTACTCAAGATGATTTGGGAAGTAGATATAAATTGTTTATAAAATAAGATAAACTTTTAGTGTTTACAATGTGTTTATTAAAAATAGTTGCTTTGTTTTATTATAATTCTTATAATTTCCTATTTCATGAAATCTTGTGCTTCTCACCGCTCTTGTTTTACTATCAGATAAAATTAAAATGTTATCAAGTGATGGTTGCAAATTGAATATAATTTTTGTAAAGTTGGTTTAGAATTTCTATTATACATTCTAGTGTGTTTAGGTGTTGAAGGACAACATTAATAGTTGCAGTATGAATACTTACAAGTTTATTTTAGATGAAAGTGATTTAGGTAGTAAGAAGTTGCAATTTCTAGATGAAAGTGATTACTCAGGATGATTTTGACTTTAGATATAATTCGTTTATAAAATAAGATCAACTTCTATTGCCTTCAATATGTTTTTAAAAGTAGTTATTTTTTTATTATGAGTTTTTATAATATCCCATTTTATGAAATCTTAAGCATCTTTACACTCATACTCCACCGCTCTTGTTTTACTATAATATGAAGTTAAGAAGTGATTGTTGCAAAATATTTTTTTGTAAAGTTTGTTTAGAATTTTCATTACACATTTTAGTGCGTTTAGCCTTTGAAGGACAACCTGAATCATTTTAATAACAAAAGAGTTTGAAAGTCAAATTGACAAAAATACATTAGATGTCAAAATAAAAAAGTTAAGATACCTTAAAAACAAAAATAATATTAAGGTATATTAGTTACTAAAGTAAAAATGATAAGATATCAAAAATGCCAATTTGTCTGAAAGAAAAAATATATGTGATGGTCTTGATTTATTTGACTAAAATTTTTTGACGTAGTTGACTAATGTTGATATAACAATGTTGATATAACAATTAGATTGACGAATATTACTTAAATGACAAAATAAAAAAAATAAAATACCTTAAAAATGAAAAAAATAATAGAATACCTTAATAATCAAAGTGAAAAAAGATACTAAAAACACCCATATGCCATGTTAGAAGTTTAGAAGGGAACGGTAATCTAATATTTGGACTAAAATGAAGTTTTAGTGTAAGAGATTAATGAAAAAAAGTTTAATGGCAAAACTTAAATTTGAAAAAAAATTAGGTGTTATTTAGATACTTGTTATTTTGGAATTTCCATAACTTTTTCATTTTAAATTTTATAAACAATTTTCTAAATATAAAGAATTTGCACACTATTAACATTTAATGTAAATTATTTAGGATTAAACATTTTTAAAAATGAATCAAAATTAGATATTCAATTTGTTACTACGTTACCTAATATCTAATTTTAAAGTATTATTGAAAACTAAAATTTATTTGACTTCGGACTAATAAATTTGAACAGACATGTCAAGAATTAACTAATCAGTCCAATTGTCTGATAGTATATTAGTGAAAGGAGTTGAGTAAATCAATAGATAATTTTCTTCCATATTTTTGAATTTCTCTTCATATACGAGTTATTTCCAGATTTCTCTGGGTGACTTATCTTCTCATAGTGTATATTTTACACGAAAAAAAAAATAAAAATACTCCCACTAACAAAAAATTGATGATTCCAAAATTTTAAAAAGAGTTGAATGAATCATATATCAGTAAGGGTTCGATTTGAATTTGAATATTAGCTAAGCTAAAACAAACAGAGAGCAGCATCAGACAGCCGATGGATGCAATGGGAATGCACCGCCGTTTCATTTTGCTGCTGTTGCTCACGTCCGCCAATCTCCTTCTCTCCCATGGCTCTGCTACGGGTATTCTTCAATATTCTCTCTTTTTCTCTCTATCTCTCTCAAACATACAAGCACACAATAATTCGGGTCGTGATAACTCTAAATGATGCTTCTTTAAAATTCTTTTTATTGGAATTTTTCTTTTTTACTTTTTTTTGGGGGGGGGGGGGGGGTTGGTTGGCTATGCACAGGTGTATTTGCAAAGATTTAGTCTTTTGGTTGATCTAGTGCCAACTGCAAGTGGATAGTGAGGTTACTCAGTTTATAGTTGATATTTGCAGCTTTTGTTTTGATGAATGATTGAAGGATAAATGAATCTGAAATCCATTTATTTGTATTTATGTTGATGAAAGGGATTTAGGAGTTCTTTTATTTAAATTGGTTAACAATTATATTAGATTATAATGGTTAAAGATGTTTTTAAAAACTTTCGCCCAAATATCGTTGAGTTTGATGCATTACTGGGGACGCTTATTTTTGTTTGTTTTTTCATGTAATAGAAATGCAGGACGCTTTGGTCTTGCCTGAAGGGAAAGAACTAATACATGACCCTTTAATTGGACAGAAGCTTTTGAGTATTCAATTGTTTGATGATATCAAAAAGAGCACATGCATGTGGTAACAGCCCCTTTCAGTGTACCCAGAAGGAAGAAGAATAGGGATGTGTATTTATCACCACAGGTTGATAAGGGACAATATTGTGTGAAGGGCATAGGTGTGAGGAAAATAAGATTTATGAACATAATAGAGGCCTTTTAGCAACCCTCCTATAGAAACTGTGAAGTGGTTTACAGTGGCTGAATTACATTTATCAATTCTTCACATGATTTTATGAAGATGACCTAACACTTGAGGTAATCATTAGCATATAGCAATAAGATGCAAAAGAAATTTTGGGAGTATGAACGTGTAGGGGAATAATTCTGTAGGGAGTTTCTGGGGGATTGGGGAAGTCAGAAGGATAACATTCTCTGTAATGGGAATGCCACAAATTTGATGAAATTTTAAGGATTAAAGGAATGAAAATGTGCAATGGAGAAGAAGCTAAAGTATTCTAAGGAAAAGAAAATGAAGAAAACTAAAGTTAACACACTTAGTCACTTCTATGCCAAATTAAAAATAATGATGGTGGAGAAATGTAAAACTTGCCAAGCTGAGATTAGAAACTTTAGAATTTGAGAGTTGTGCCTATTTAAGATATATATCTAGTGTTTCTTATGATATTGGGATATTTCAGACAAGGAAAGTAATTCTGAGAATCTCTTGAGCCAAAGATGTGGAAGAATCTGAATTGTAGTGGATATTATACGTGGAAGAAAAATGGATTTCTAGAAGAAAACTATGACATAATTGAGATGGAAATGAAAAAAAAGAAAGAAAGAAAAGGAAAGAAAGGAGGATCTGAGTGGTCCTTATTGTGCTTTGTATTGCTAAAGTTATGTAGTTTATGCTATGAAATTAGTTATAAAAGATGATATCTTCGGTATTTAGATGTATGGTAGATGATACTACAATAAATGTAAAGGCAATATTCAGTACTATGGAGACTGACTGGGGCTTAAAATGAATGAATTACCTAAAGGAGTTACAAAATAATTTTATTGATTTCTTTCTTGTCAATAGAATTGATGTGTTGTGATTATTTTAAAGCTATTTTTAAATTTAGGAGATCAGGGCAAAGATTTTTACGGAGATTGTATTACTTATTATCTGAAAAAACATGATCCTATATGTAGAAGTTTCATGTTTTCTCAATTTCAATTTGAGAAGAAAGGAAATTTATACTGGTAATTAAAATGCCCAACAAAAGCAAAAACTTGAGAATATGCATGCCTAATGAGCTGTGATAAAAATGTCACTAACTATTATATCTTCTTTTGAGTTTTTCCATTACTACAAGTTGATGATTTAAAATCTTTCTCTTTGTGCTTTCATTATGGAGGAATCGACTGAAGAAATTAAAGTCACAATTTCTATCATATATATTTAAAATTCAAGCTCTACATAGATGCACTAGAAGAACTCTTACAGATGGAATATGTGCAGAAGTCATCAGTAAATGAAGCACAGGACTTCAAGTTATACAATTTTGGATTTGAGCCTTGATCATACTAGTCCAGGAGAGGTTTTGAATGATGCTACCTCTGTCATAGCATTAAGTCATATTTGATGGCCAAAATGCTTTAGGATTTTTATGATGTCATTGGCTGTTTGTATAGTATAAGGAAAAGTTAATTGGAGCAAATTTTGGGTTAGAGGAGGCACTGAGATAGTGTAGTGAATTCAGAATTTCAAGATGCTTCTGTGGCATGAAAAGATGGACTCAGGAATAATCATTTCCATGATATGGATAAGTTTTGTTGCTCTGAAGGAAAAAAAAAAATGTGAGAATTACTTGGAACGCTTTGAACTCAATGAGCAAAAGTAGCCATGGTGGTTTTCTATTGAGTGAAATAATTAAAGTTGATCATAATAATATGGAAACAGGATAAAAATTACAAAGCAGATCACAAAATGATTGCTTCCAAATGTAAGTGAAAATAATTTCAATTAGTTTGGACATATTTCCAAAATTATGGTTGTCAAATAAGTAAAAGGGAGCAAAGTCGGTATTGATTATATTGCAGGATCAGACAGATAAAAGTTACATGTGGTGAGGTTAACAGAGCCATAATAGTTGCTGAACAGTATGTGTCTCTGTATAGAACTTAATGGAGAAGCATGTTGAAACTTATTTCCCATAGATTTTGAATAGGTGTATATTTTTTAATTTAATTTCTTTGTTCAAAAAATCTTTTATGACACATAATTCTTTTAAACCCTTATCTTTGTTCCTTTTGATAATCAAAACCAAGAAACAGTTAAACCTTATGCAGGAAAAACTTCTGGTGTTTGCATTTCTCCTGGTGGCCGATTTCCTCCATTTCAAGGTGACGGGAAACCTCCAAGGAAAGTAAGCAAGGGATCTCGAGATATGACTCTTTGTAGGGTATTTCGTAAAAATACATGCTGTGATTTAGCCCAGACGCTTCCAGCTTTTCTTTCAATCAGAAGGCTGGCTTCAGCTGGAGAAGCTACTCCAGAGTGCTTGCAATTGTGGGAACTATTGGAATGTTCAATCTGTGACCCACAAGTTGGTGTACAGCCTGGACCCCCTGTCATATGTGCCTCTCTTTGTGATAGAGTGTATGAAGCATGCTCTACAGCGTACTTCTCCATGGATGTGAAAACTCAGGTGTAGTTTTGACTTAATTAGTTATATATGTCTCTTATCCAACAGCGTTGTAAATTGTGATGACTGTAGCAATTTTTTTCCTGTAAATATTGCTGCTAAGTCCTTTTTTTTTTTCTTTTTGAATGTTGCTGCTAAGTTATTTGCTTGTGAAAGAACTACTATGTGATTGAACATGCTCCAATGTATCCTTTATTTTCCTATAATCTTTTGATCGTTGAAGTTTGTATCAATCTTGCCAGTTGCCATATATCTTTCTTTCCTTTTTATAGCTCATTCTTGCCGTCACATCTATATTTGGTGCATGTACCTTGGTAACATACTAGTGGACTCAAAATTTCTCTTTTGCAAGATTTTTGTTGCTTAACATATGCTTGTAAGCTCTCTAGTTATTTTAGTTCCTTGTCACGAACCTTTGCACTGCCACTGCCTTGAGTTCTCTGTTTACCCAAAGTCCCCTCAACTTACCTCATCAATGTTGAAACTTTCACTCTCTGATTGGATATTGAACTCCAGGTTCTAGCACCGTGTGGATTAAGCGACTATGTTTGTGGTAGAGCTTCCGAATGGATCTCTAATGGTACAGAGCTCTGCCGTATCGCAGGTTTCTCAGTTATGAAATCTGATGATCCTGAAGAACCATTATGTTATGGTGGGAAAGTGACAATGGATTACATTGCTGATTCATGGAAAGCTTCACAATCTGGTGTTCCTCTTAAAACAGAGGGTTCAGGGATGTTAGAAGATTTCAAACAATGGATGGGGTCAATCCCATTTGTTGAGAGAGTTTCTTGGGCAGTAGGTGGAATGGTTCTTACAGCAGGACTTATCTTCATGAGGTCAGACAACTCTCTTAGTGGCAATAAAGTCACCTGCCTTTTCTGCACTTCTTTGCAAATATTTCATGATCTGATGGTTAAATATTTAGACTGGTGTTTCCCAAAACCTGTTTTAATATGTTATGCCATGGATAAATATTTGTACAAGTAGCAACTAGGGGGTTGTGGCTTTGTGTCTAAGGCCACTTGGAGCCTTGGTAAGCTAGCGACTCTCACAGTGTTCTTCTAACTCTGTTTAGTTGTGAGTCTTCATACAGATGAAATACCATATGGCGATCATCTTGCTCTGGTCTTAATCTTGAGACTTCCAAGCATAGATGAATACTGTATGCAAAAGAAAGTAAAGAAAAGTGGGGAGGGTTGTCTAGAGGTTGATTAGTCACTTCTTCAGTAGTTAAAGATCAAATTGTTGCTGTGCATTCATCTTTCTAAAGCTAAATTTTTGTTTTGTGCTAGTACTTGTTGAGTATTCACTCGTTTATAGACTTTGCGGAAGATATTACTGTAATATATGGTTGTTAATGGGGGAGAAATATTGGACACTGATAATGATTTTGCTTTATTATGTCAACTTATCATTTGTCTTAAGTTTTATAATTCTGTTGACTGAAGAATATTAACTCTTCCCCAATGAATAGAAACGTCTATCATGCATTTATAATAAAAGAGAAGTTAGTGTTTGCTGATATCTTGCATGATCAGCATCACAAACTGTTTCTCATGGATATTTGTGAACCAACAGTTTCAATCCTCTTATACAAATATATTGACACATCGACACGTTTCCAAGGTCAAGAGCTTTGGCTTGAGTGATCTCATAAAATATGCGCTGGCACTAGTGAAATGAAACTGTCCTCTGCATGATGTATTGCTAAACTTTCACAAGAACTTATGTTGGTAGAAGCATTAAGTGGTGGTTTTCCTTTCCACAGAAACCGGCTTCAATGCTCATTACTTGGGAGTTACAACTACCTTCATGACTATAAAATTATTGATTCTCTGCTTAGTCTCGTTCCTGGCTGCTGAAACATTGACTCACCTTGAATGTCGAATATATTCTTTTATTTTGATATATATAATCAATTGAATGGACTGATCATACTCTGATAATGTCTTGGACTATTTAGCCGGAGGAAAAGCTACAGTCGCCGCCAGAAGAAAGCAGCTCTACAACGCACAGCAAGGAAACTGGGAACAAAGCTGAATTCTGGGTCTCGGGATAGTCAGGGAAATAGAAGGGGGGAATGAGAGTAAGTGTCCGAGTATTCACACAGTTTGCATGCTTAAATATCAGGTTAGCCATGGGAGCTTCAGTGTGTTCTTCCAACTACCACGAAGTTCTATTTGTGGTAGCTTCGTGTATCAGAAGTACTAGGAACATAAATTATAGCTGATTTAGCAGTAGTTATGGGGCTGCCAGTTACCCTGTGTACTACTGGCCCTAAAAGGCCAATGTATAGTTGGTTATTTAGTGTAGTCAAGTCAGATATTCTGAGGCCTCTTCTGGCACTTGATAATGAAATGAAGTTGTCCTTTTTTGTGTTTCCAGATTTCTACTTGATTGTATTGAAAGATTGCTTAAATCTGGGAATTAAGCAACAATTTAAAAGGATTTGCATTTCATGAAGTTTAGACACAATTGTTAAGACGAAAAATATTCTAAAATGTCATTGTGTAGTGTTATTCATAATAGCAATACTTCTCTTTTTTTGGTAGTTCAAAGTTAATTGTTAGCCTCCAAAAGTTGCCTCTAAAATGTTGCAAATAATGTGTCAACTAGCAAGGAGACGTGGTAATCTAGTTGAGGGATGCATCTCAATTGATTGGTCTAAGTACTATACCTCAATTGGCAAAGCAGTCCATAATTGATTGGAGGAAAAACATACATCCTTTCCTAAGTAACCCAAAAAAAGGGTCTACAAAATCTTGATGTAACACAAACTATTATATAATAATAATAATAATATTCTCGTTGAAGATTTAGTATTGATTAATTGGGTTACTCTAAATATCTTAAATCTTTTCAAATTCTCACTTTTCATTATCATTATGATTCGTATGATTCGTGTTGGCAAAACAGTGATATAAAATTGTTACACTTTATAAAATTTCAAAATAAATCTATTTAAAACTTTTTTAAAAGTAAATGATACGTATGATTACATAATATTTTTATGAAATGCAAATTTAATCTAAAATATTTTTTTTTATAATTTTGATCACTAATCTTTTTATAAGTGAATTTGTTCATTTTTATTAATTATTCTAAATTTACAGAATTTAATCACATTTTAGACATGAATATTTTAAGTATTTTATATCGTTTAAACTAACATAAACTACGAAAATATCTTTAAAAGTTTATGAAATACTTAAAATATTCTATCTGTACAAAAGTAGAGATCAAAAGTAGAAAAAAAAAACATTTTAAACTAAGTTACATCCGTACATTATCTCCCATATGTACCATTTATCCTTTTTTTAAAGATAAAGCACAAGTATAAATATGCCTAAAACACAGGCATTATGGTTCTGTAAAGCCAAAAGGTACCAATTTCAGTAAGCATCAGCCCAGAAAGGAAGCCCTAAAGATTCCATTTTTTTCTGGCTGATCAATGGGGTCTCAGCTTCTGTTCGCCTGTCACAATTCCAAGAAATCCAAGAAAAGGGGCTTTCCGGGGAGCAGTTCGTCTTGTGTTGATGGGGCGGAGGTGGTGGTGGAAATCTCTCAGCCGCTGAACAGGAATTCGAATTCGCTAAAGGCAAAGGAGATACCTCTCCAAGGCCATGAAATTGTTGATGTGAGGAACATTGATGAGGGTGAAGATTGTGATGAAGTTGTTATACTTTCAGCAGAGGAAGCAGAAATGTTCAAGAAATCCAATGGTTTCAAAAGATTTGATACTGTTGAAGATTATTCTGATCACTATTTCTCTCAACAAGTCTCTTCATCGAAGCAGCCCACGAAGAACTGGGTAAAGAAGATACAGAACGAATGGAGAATTCTTGAGAACGATTTACCAGAGACCATATTTGTCAGAGTCTATGAATCAAGAATGGACCTTTTGAGGGCTGTGATAATTGGGGCTGAAGGGACTCCATATCATGATGGACTCTTCTTTTTTGATGTGTTTTTCCCTTATAACTATCCTACTGTTCCACCAAGGGTCCATTACCATTCTCACGGCCTTCGTATCAATCCAAATTTGTATAATTGTGGCAAAGTATGCCTCAGCCTTCTTAACACCTGGCGTGGAAGTAAGGAAGAGAACTGGAACCCTCGGTTATCCACAGCATTACAAGTCTTGGTTTCCATACAGGGTTTGATTTTGAATGCAAAACCTTATTTCAATGAGCCTGGATATGCATCATCCGTGGGCACAGAAATGGGCCAAAAGCATTCCATGGACTACAACGAGAACACTTTAATATTGTCTCTGAAAACAATGGCATACTCCATTAACAAGCCACCTAAGAATTTTGAAGATTTTGTTGCAGGGCATTTTCGAAAGCGTGGCCGCGATATATTGATGAAATGTAGTGCATACAGCAATGGAGCTCAAGTTGGTTGTCTTGATAAAGGCGGAGTTCAAGATGTTGATGAAGGTGACAAGAGCTGTTCGAAGCAGTTTAAGGACAATTTGGCATCCTACATGAGGACTCTTGTGGATGCATTTGCTAAGGTTGGAGCTAAGGATTGTAAGAAATTCCTCCCTTTATCAGAGGCAAGCAATCCAGCTTCTCCTCGGTCAAAGCGCAACAGATATCAATAAGTTGGTAAGAAGGAGATTTTGAAAGTTTGACCATATTTTTGCCACTGTTATAAGTTACTTATAAGGGTAGTTGTTGATAGTAGACTTATTGAAAAATCTAAGAGGGGGGGGTGAATTAGGTTTTAACCGATTTTTTCTTATTTAAATTAAACAAGCTTTCTAAGATAACAAATATCAAACACTTGGTGTTCAACCAAAGTATGAAAAGATGAGTTCAAGAAAAGAAGCAATGAACACAAAGATTTATAGTGGTTCGGTTTATCCAACAAAACCTAATCCACTACCTTGAGCTATCTACTCAAGGATTTCACAAAACCTTTCACTAATATAGTAAGAGAGAATACAATAGAGGCTCACCCAATTCCCTTAGGGTTTTACAACATAAACCTCTTAACCAACCAAGGTTCACTCAACACTTTGAGTTTTACAATATAACCTTGTCTACACACCTTTCTCTATTACAACAATTAATGAAAAAGAAGCTCTTAACACAAACACAGTTTTCTATGGTTCAAGGCTCACTCTAACCCTTAGAGTTTTAAGCTCAATGCAACCTTGAACAATTCAATCAAGATATGAATAAGAAGAGTTTGATATATGAAATCACCTTAATGTGAAGATATATCAATGTAAAGCATAAATACCTCTTTGAGTAATGTTTTCTTGTAAGTTGCTCAAGAACCCCAATGATTTTGTATAAATCTCACTTTGATGAATTTCACAATATGAATGTTAAGATTTGGTTTCAAAATAATCTCCAGAGGTTCTATGAAGTGTTAGGATCAGATTTTTGCTCAAAAAGTAATTGATATGAGTTGTTTAAACGATTGGGTATTTATATGTATGCACCAACGGTCATAAAAATGGCTGTTTGAATCCCACTCAGGAGAAGTGCGGTCGACCGCAAATCAAGAGGGTCGTCCGTACCATCATCCGCAAATGTTCCAGAGAACTCTGGACAGCATGCGGACGATGAGCTCAAAAGTCCGGTCGACCGCTCCATCATCCGCAAGTGTTCCAGAGAACTCTGGACAGCCTGCGGACGATACTCTGAGAAGTCTGGTCGACCGCATGATTTGTGGTCGTCCACACTTTTGTCAGGTCGACCACAAATGCATTAAAACTATGCAGAACAGGTTCCCAAACAACTCTAAGAGTTTGCAAACCATATTTTATGAATTTTGAAGTATGTGCATGTATTTTGAAAATCATTTCAAATACCCAACTCATGTTTTATCTAAATGAAATGCATTTTGAAAATCATTTCACTCTTATTGAGCAACCTATAGAACTCATTACTCAAAGGGATAGACCTAGAGATAACCAAAGATAAATAAAGAATTAAAGCTACACCTCTAGATCCTATCTAATCCAGAAACGCTTATCTTCAAGGCTTGACATCAAAAGCTCTTTCCTGAAGATTTGAAACTTTGATCTTGCAAGGATTAGATATATGAATCCTAAAAGATCATCACTAATACAATAAAGCCATTAGTCCTTATCAATGTTTGTCATTTAATCAAAACTAAGATATTAAAAGCTTTAAGGCTTTCACTTATAATATTTGTTGGCCAAGTTTATTGATTGCAGTGATCAAGTTAGTTGATCTTAGCTTTGTCCATCTCAATTCTCTGCTAATTGAATCCTTTCAGTTGCAGAAAGAGATATGCAACATAGATAATGATCAGTTGAAGTGTTAAGCAATAGAAAACTGATTCTTTTGAAAGTATGTTGTGGATTGACTTATCAATGTTAGGCAAAATATTCTGTTATTACTAATCCGAGATTAGAATAGTTTGAACTTGAGCAGAAGTGTAATTTCCTGTGAATCAGGACGAAGTACTTGATTAATTTACACTTCAAATATTATGATAAGTTGCTCAAAAATGTTTTTATAGGGAATACTCGCAACAACTGAAGAAGAATATAAAGATTGGTAACTCCAAGTGAGCTAATTAAAGAGCAACATTACTATTCCTTTTCAAGAAGAAAAAATCTCATTTGTTTGAAGAACAGTAACCCTTTGTGCTCTTGATTTGATACTTCTAGAGTTCAACTTAAGAGAGGAGGCAGTTGTCCAAAATCATTTGAAATTCTAGGTCATGGAGAAGCATCCAGTAAAGAGAAATGCTCTTTTGTTAGTCAAAATAAATTGGTCTAAAGAAAGAAGGGATAAAGAGTTTTAAGAAGATACAAATTGCTCTAAATATGACTCAAAGGTGGTTTTGGCCCGCAATGCGACCGGGCCGGGCCTCCCAGTATTAAGATGATGTAAGTCCATTGATTATGCTTCAATGCTAGTCGAAAGGATCCTTACCCCACGTTAGGGTCGATTGACTTGGCTAGGGAATTGTAATATTTTATTATATTAATGGGATTGTGTTATATTTTTAATAAATTTTAAAGTTTAATGTAAGGGTAAAATAAGAGTAAAATAAAATAATTATTACATTGAATTATAAAATTGATGAAGGAGAAATATGAAAGTTTTATACAAGTATTTCAGATCGAAAGGGATAAATTGGGACAACAAAATCAGAAAAAATTATGAGTTTTGTTTACTTCTATTCAGTTCGGAGGGAGTATATTGTGAATTTTGTTTTCTTTTGACTATATTTGGATAGAAATTCAAAAGCAATTTCTATATTCCCCAGCATTCTCCATTAATGAATTACTCCATTCATTCATAAATATAAGTAATTACATGACTTTTTTCTTATCTTAAGATATAAATTGTTTTATGAAATTTTATAATTATTTCAGTATTGACTTACAATATTACGTTTATTTATTTATTTTTTCTTTTGTCACATCTTTTTTATTTTCAAGACAAAGCCTTTATATATTTTTATTCTCGAAATCAATTTTTTTTTCTATTTCTTATTTTCAAAACATAATAATTAAGGGTATTTTAGAAATAAAAAAAGTTCATTGATTTGTGTAAAAATGAGTTTAACTATTTATATTTATGAATGAAAATAGTAATTTTTAAGATTAATAACTAATATTGACTTTTATGTTTTTCAATAAGAAGAGAGAAGAAGATGGTATTGCACATTTGATAAGAATTAAAGAAGGGTATATTTGATATTTTATTACATCATATCATAAGTATTTTTTTTAATAAAAGAAATACATTGATATCAAAGATGTACAAAAGATAATAGGGTGAACCCATACTTGGGAAGTAGGGATTTTGTGGGCATAATAACTAACATATATGCTGATGAATTTGCATATCTAGCTACATAATCTATTGAACTGAAGATTAAACAAAGCTTATCTATAAGAAGTTGGGGGAAGATACCCATATGGTGACCAGATCATTTCTCCTTTCTTCACATAAAATTATTACATCACATCATATCGTAAGCATATGGACATTATTAAATTAAAATTTTAAAATTAGTTTGAATTAAATAAATGACTAAATTTAGTCATTTAATTAAAATACTTCATCAAATGAAGTTAGAATAAGTGTTATGTACGTCAAGTACTGTCTAATGAAAATTAAAGGAGTGATTTGACCAGTCAAATGGTGTTATGTCACTCAAGAAGAAGGCTCTAGTCAATTAAATTATTTTATGAATTTATCTCTTAAATATTTTTGAATATGAAAATAATTCTAAATTATTTAAATTGGTTATCATCTCTAACCAAAAAAACAAAATTTCTTCCAAAAGAAGCATCGAAGATCTTGATGCATCAATCCATCTCCAATCAAATTTGATATCAAACTGTGAAGCACTCGTGATCAAATTAAAAAAATTTACAAATAAATTCATGATTAAGCTGTGAAGCCCTCAAAATCAAATCCAAGAAAAAAATCAGCGAATTCATAAAGATGGTAAACATCTATTTATAAATTAATATAAATTTCATTTGTTATTTTATTTTCTTGTTTGCTATTTATTTTGCATACACTAATTTATTATATACAAATTTTGGCACGCACAATGAGACAAATCTCTACTAATAATTTTTTGTCAAATTAAAATCCAGGACCCTTATGAACAAGTCTACACTTATTAAAGCTGTAAATGTTGAATCCATTGCAGATTCTGCAACTGCCATTCCTCAAAATCTGATGGCCAACATACATTGTCATGTAAGTTGTGCTGCAATTTCATATGCTATGCCCGTCATAATGGTGAATGTTTCAATGGTGAAAGATCTTGCCATGTAGTCCTAACAAATGAGTATTTAGAATTTCATACGTGAAGGCCTATAAATAGGCACGTGTCTCAACATCATAATAATCCCAAGCTTCTCTTCAATACATCGTGATAGCAAAGCAAACAAGATCCCAATATTCAAATATTTTAGTTATAAGAAACAATTGGTTGCTTAATGCTTTTTACTCGGTTATTGAGAGAATAAAAAGATTGCTTGAGTGAGTGGTTTGATTTATGTTATCTTGAGAAATACTAAACAAGAGTATATTTGAAATTTCGGTAGAAAGTGAAATTGAGAATTAAAATACTGTTTCTCTTATATAAACTTATTATTAAAATTGAATAAAAGTGAGATATTCAATTTGTGAACGTGCACTAAATATTTGTGTATTTTTTGTTTGTGTTATTTGTCATTTTCATATCTAATTATTTATTTTATTCCGCTGCTTCATAACACTAAATTGGGCCTAGAAGTTAGTAGATAAAAAACAAGTCAACTCAAAATATTTTGCACATTATGTTGTACTAGGACTTTGGTGACTTTTCAAAATTAATTACTCGGAAAAAAAGAGTAAATTAATTTGGACATGTAAGATACTTCTTTTTTGGATTGACCCCTATGTGCAAATGAAAGAATGGTAATAAAAGTTAAAAGTTCAATTAAATTTTGGACATTGTCCACTCAGAATTCCTTTCAAACTGGCTTGTGAACAAGTTTCAATGGGGCAATTTGTAAGCATGAAAATTTTATTAAATTAAATTTCTAAAATTAATTTGAATTAAATAAATGCTTGATAAATTTAGTTATTTAATTCAAATACTTCATCAAATTAAGTTAGAATAAGTGTCATGGATGACAAGTCTTGCCCAATGAAAATTAAATGAGTGGTTTGGCCAATCAAATAATATTACATCACTCAAAAATAAGGTTCTAGTCAATTAAATTATTTTATGGATTTATCTTTTAAATATTTTGAATATGGATATAATTCCTAAATTATTTAATTGGTTATCATATGTAGCCTGTCAATTAGGAGGCTAGAGTCAAGAACAAAAAAACACATAAATTTCTTTCAAAATAAATGGCGAAGCCCTGATGCATCAATCCCTCCCCATTTCTCTCCAATCAAATTCAAGACCAAATATATTCTCTAACAAATTGAGAGGATAATTTGCAATAAAATTTGAGAACAAGTTGCGAAGCCATCAGAATCAAATTCAATAATTAAATTCGAGATCAAATTCAACAATCAAATTTGATATCAAACAGTGAAGTCCTCGTGATCAAATTCAATGACTAAATGACTAAAGAGTTTGAAGTGAAGTGTTATAAAAAGAATTTTTCTAACTTGTGCCCTAGACACACACACATATATGAACTTAAATCTATCACAAATAACAAGAAATCTCTTTAGTAATAATTATTTTCTAAAATTTATTTACATTTATAATATACAATAAGTCTATTAAAAACTCTAATGAATATCTAAATAACTTTTTTCGCTTTCTCACGTCTTTATCCCACTATTACAATAATAAACAAACTTACTTTTTTCATTTTTTGATAAAACAAGAAACATTTATAGATAATAAACTTACTTTTTTTTGGAGGAAAATATATAGACTTACTTGAATAGTAAAAAATTGGCGGGATATAAGAGATGAGAATCGTAGCACTAAAATTGATATGCAATTTAGCAGAAGATATTGGGTCTTTGTGAATAAATTATCTTTTAACTAAGTGATTAAGAGAAGTTTGAAATTTAAAGTATTAAAAATTTAGTCAAAAAAACTGCA
This sequence comes from Apocynum venetum, assembly GCA_019593545.1. Taxonomy (NCBI): domain Eukaryota; kingdom Viridiplantae; phylum Streptophyta; class Magnoliopsida; order Gentianales; family Apocynaceae; genus Apocynum; species Apocynum venetum. Next base: position 4,798,993 of record SRSM01000149.1, read on the forward strand.
CTAAAAAATGATTTTGTCAAAAAAATATTCAATTTTCTTTTTTGAGGAAAAATAATTTCATATCTTTATTTGAGATGATTGGAATTAATTAAAGTTTCACTAGTTATACTATATACGTTTCAATTATTTACGTTATTTTTTTAAATATTCAAATTATATTATTTACTTTTTAATTTTAATATGTATTTTTATATTTTTAATAATTTGAATGAATTGTTTATAATACATAGTGAATAAATAACTTATAAAATTTAATTATATAATTATAATTTTTAAAACTTATATTAATCCTTTTCCAATTTCAAAATTTCAAAGTTAACCATTGAAATGATAGGGAGCAGGAATATTAATATAGATTTCTTGTTTTTTTGGTAAATACTATATATATTTGAAAGGGTTTTGACTTGGCTTTGGCAGCTGCCTAATGCCCTAATCCACGGCTCTTGCTAAGGGAATCCGAAAAGGTTTCGAGTGTTATTTCTCTTAGACAATTGGAAATCTGGAGTATCAAGCGATTGACGGAGCCTTATTCCTACATCTCCAAGAAATTTCTTGGTAGTTCCTCGCAGGCAGAGGCTGAGGCGGATTTCTTGGACACAGAAGTTGTTGACATGGATGAAGATTCCCCTCCCCTTGTCGACAAAGGTAAGCAAATTTCTGCCTCCGGCGGTGGAGCTAAGTTGCCGGATAAAAATTACGCCACCGGATCATTGGATGGTGCGGGTTCAAGTTCCAGAATGTTCCACGCAGAAAATGAATATGAGATGAGTGATCAGTCTATTTTGTTGCAATCATATTTCGATGATTTGGATATGCCTACTGGGGTTGAGGTTGATGTTCCTACTCCTTTACTGAACGCTTTGGATATTCCAACGACTAATTCTAGTACCCAATTACCTTATTATGAATATGATAATCAGTCTGCTGTTATGCAATCGTATTTTGATGATTTAGATATACCTACTGGGGTTGATTTTGAAATTCCTTTCTTTAATTCATCTTCTACCTTGGGCCCACTGGAAAATGTAAACACAAACCAGAAATTAGTTTTGGGTTCTAATAGTAATATGGGTTATGATGAGCAGTATGCTATTTTACAATCATATTTTGATGATTTGGATATTCCTCCAGGGGTTGATGTTACAATTCCTAGTTTAAATTCTACCATGCCAAGTGCATCTGGTAAAAAATCCTCTGGCTTTCATGAACCTTCACAAACACCTTCGGCCTCGGGATCGAAAGATCTGGTTGGAAGTAGTTCACAGAAACAAATTCTCAAGGATCATGATGAAATTTTGAAGAAACTTGATAGCTTTAAAAGATTTGATACTGTACAAGATTATTCAGGGCACTTTTATGCCAGCAGGGGCTCTTCAATGAAACAGCCATCAAAAAGTTGGGCAAAGAAGATACAAGAGGAATGGAGGATTCTTGAGAATGATCTACCAGAGGCAATATATGTTAGAGTCTACGAATCAAGGATGGACCTTTTGAGGGCTGTGATAATTGGTGCTGAAGGGACTCCATACCATGATGGTCTTTTCTTCTTTGATGTGTATTTCCCAGACAATTATCCCAGTGTTCCACCAATGGTATATTACCATTCTCATGGCCTTCGTATCAACCCTAACTTGTATAATAATGGAAAAGTATGTCTCAGCCTTCTTAACACATGGGGTGGTGGTAAGAAAGAGATGTGGGATCCTCGTTTATCGACAATTCTTCAAGTGTTAGTCTCTATTCAAGGTTTGATTTTGAATGCAAAACCTTATTTCAATGAGCCTGGATTTGAAGCCTCTAGTGGAAAGCCAAGCGGAGAAACAAATTCATCGCTATACAATGAGGAAACATTCATCTCATCTCTCAAGACAATGGTATACACTATTAGGAAGCCGCCTAAGAATTTTGAAGATTTTGTTGCAGGGCATTTTCGCCAGCATGCTAGAGGTATATTGGCTGCATGTAAAGCTTATAGCAATGGAGTTCAAGTTGGAAGTCTTACCAAAGGGGTTGCTCCAAATCTTCATGGAGGTAACAACTGCTCCAAGACATTTAAGGACAGTTTGGCAGGGTACATGAAAATTGTTGTAGATGCATTGACTCAAGTAGACCCAAGGATTGTTAAAGACTTATCTTTCTAGCAGAGAAGATGAGCTGGCCAGTCTCTGTTCATCTAAATATAATATAGTTGGTAGCCTTAAAGTCACAGATAAATCTCATCTTAGTATTGACAAATGGGTACGATTTATTTGTGCTACTGTTTCATCAGTTTATTCTAATTGTTTGATCCTTGCTGTCCTGTAATGAGAGACAAGGACTAGACTTTGTTGTTTCAAATGTTCTAGGAGTTCTCTTTTTGTGGCGTTCCATTTGCAGATGATATCTCTGTCCAACAAACTGGAGGGGAAGGGAGAAGCAAGGTATTGAAAATCTTTACAAATGTTCTAAAAAACAGATCACCTGGACTTTCTAAGCCTTGCAGATCAATGGAAAATCTTGAAGGAAACGAACCCTGTAATCATGGGCGTCACTACAACATCCCAGACACCCTGCAAAGCAAGTTCAATTGCTATGTCCTTGATGAGTTTAGCATTGCCAGTATTACGTATAATATGAGCATTTGCATATAGTGATGTTCCAAGTGAAAACTGGACGGCAAATGATTTTTTTATACAACCATATTATTGAACATGATTGTTGGGTCAATATATAATTCTTTAGCTTATCTGTTTTCCGAATATTGAATATAACAACAGGAATAATAAATGATTGATGCTAAAATTACAACTACTGCACAAAACAGAACTTGAAAAGATTCATTCTCAATCAATAATTCCAGATTTGAATTCTGACTACCAAATACCAGTAAGATTATACTATGACTTCTAAGAATAATCAAGTCGAACATCTTTATCCTCTGCAGAAGTGTCAATTTACAGGTCCATGGTCATACTTTTGTCTGCTAGGTTCGAAACCCTACAGTATGTAAGTGGTCACCACCATGGTTCGGGCACACAGCAGCTTTCTATGCTCAGCATAATTCCCTAACTATTGCTTACTCTCAAATTTTGAAATTTTTCATGTTGATCCAATCTTTGGTGGCTGTCAAAATAAAAATATTGAACAACAAATGAGTTTCCATCAGAAGGAATTGCTAAAAATCATGTTATTGAAGCAGATAAGGATTCAATAAAAAACAACAGTAATAGCAAGTCAGATATGAAAAAGATAAGGATTAAATAAAAACAAATTAGTATGATCAATATAAGTTGATTATGGTTACCTTTTTAAGAGGTATTTTGGAGCTGCTAGCAGCTGGTTTTAGTATCTCAAAAGAACAGACTAATGACTCATCAACGCTTAGTAAAGCACCAGCATTATCAAACTCTCCACCGTAGTTGGGTGCTGAAAATATCGTCACTAGTCTTCGTCTAGCAAAAAACTCATAGCCATCCTCCACTACCTGCAACAAAGAGTATGCCAGTTTGGATTCAATAATGAAACATAAGGAAAAAAACAAATGGAATGATAAGTTAATAACTTATGTCGTTAGCATAAAAACATGGGCCATTTGGGAGGAGAAAGCATAAAGCTGGCAACAGATCAAGCAGACCTATAGATTCAAACTCTAGAGTGTGGAGAATGTAATGAAAACAAGAATACATTCACATTAAGAAAATGCTATACCTGATGACCTCGACAAATCAGATCCAAATTATTTTTGTCAAGAAACTCAGCCACTGCATCGGGTCCAAAAGTACATGAAACACCTCGATCACTATCCGACCAACCCTTAATTCTAGGATCAGGATCAGACCAGAGCAGATCACACACCAGACCATTATCAGGAATATCAGTAGGCCGCTGAATCTCTTTTATTTGATCCAAATTTTGTAACTCTGGTGAAAGTCCACCATGCATACAGAAGATCTTTTCATCAATGAGAGCGGCAACGGGCAAACAATTAAAGCAGTCGGTAAATATCTTCCAAAGCCGAACATTGAATCTTCTTTTACATTCATCATAAAATCCATATATCCTGTTGATTTTTGCATCTTCATGGTTTCCCCGCAAAAGGAAAATTTTATCAGGATACCTGATCTTATAAGCCAAAAGCAAGCATATTGTTTCCAAACTCTGCTTGCCTCGATCAACATAATCTCCAAGAAAGAGGTAATTTGCAGCGGGAGGGTACCCACCATATTCAAATAGCCTTAATAAGTCCTGGTACTGTCCATGTATGTCACCTGCAAAATGTTCCTTGAATAAGAAAGAAGAGTATGTATTGGAAGCCAAATGAAGCAAGAGATTAAAACATAAGAGGAAATATGCAAATAAAATATTGCCCAAGACGCAGATACTCTGATGATAAGGAATCCAAGCAAGATTATGCTGCATCCAGAAGGTTCCAATGGCTATCAGGTTGATTTTGGTTGCACTTTCAGTACAGATTACGAGAAGAGAGGTTAAAACCAAAAGAAATGGAAAAGATAAAATGAAGAGAAAAATCATAGACATGGAGAGAACACCCCAAACAGGAATTGTCCATCATAATTTCAGAGCAAGTTATGGTATCTCAAAAAGATGACTAACTCCGCTAGGTAGTCACCTTCTAGTAGACATGAGATTAAGAAAATGTAATCTCCAGATTTGCACTAGTGTGCTGAAAATCCTAAACACAATCGCAAAAAAAGCTAGAATGGCAATTGATCATGATAAGTGCAGCATCGTATCTAGCTAGTGATCATATCTTTCTGAAGTATATCGACAAAATATCTGCATTACAATGTCGACAAACTAACTGTCCAAGAAAAATAACCATAAAAGAAAATATCAAGTTTTCAACTTTCCTAGTAGTAGACCTATTTTGGCCTTGACTGACATGGAGAGACAATAGTTCTCACTAGGAAAGAAAACCCTCCAATCAGATAATAATATCTCTTTTTTCTCCAAGACACCAGATGAAACACGTTAGATCAATATCAACAAATCATTACATGTCCACATCTTTAGATTACTGTTTTCATCGATAATTAATATTAACATATATCATTAACCGTGTTAGGAATTGGCTGTATATCATTCTCCTCATCAATAAATTCCTTCCACTAATTGCCTCTCAAACAATCTAAATTACCTCATGATTAAAAAGACAACCAATTTTAAACCCAACCATACTCAAACCAAGCTTGCCTTCCCATAATGGTAATTCAAGTAAGATCTTTGATCAAGCAAAAAAGTATAATTATTCAGCACGTCACCAAAAAAGTCATTCACACAAACATTCCATTTCCAATTTGTTCATTGCACAGATAATGTCACAAAAGATACCACTCAAACACATATCGTTCAAGAAATTATTTGAAAGCACAAACGCTGTGTTTAAATTCGTTCAGGTGATGTCCAAGGACCATGCTATGCCTCTTTCATAGACAACTTATGATGAATCTTGTCAAATTCCTTATAATCAATTGCAGAAGAGCTAAAAGAAAATGTATATATGAAGGAGCAAAAAAAAAAAAAACTTTTTTCTGATATTTAAGTCCCAAATGCATTGTTTATTAACATCACCAAGAACATGATTACATGATATATAAAAAAGAAAACATGATGATTCCACCCTCCGCCCCTGCAATCCAGAACCATCATCCGCAAACGCATAAACCATATGAGAAAAAGTCACAAAGAGCCGGAAATGAATACCGCAGATCCTGATGGGGGCATGAAGCTGCAGAAGATTAGGCTGAGAAAGAAAGATTTGACGAGCGTTGACACAAAGCTGCCGGATCTCAGCTTCCGATAGCTGCACCTGCTTTCCTCCTTTCCCTTCCAATAATCTCCTAATTATATCATCCAACACCCCCTTCTCCATCATCCCCTCCATTGTCATCATTTTTGCCCAAGCTTTTCCCTTTCCCCTTCTTCTTCTCCTTCTCCTTCTCCTTCTTTACCCCCAACAACCAAAAATCATAAAGGGAAAAAAAGAAAAAAAGAGACAAAGAAAAGATCCCTCCTTCTCTCTTCTTATCTACCCACCAACAAATCAATGAATGAATCAATCAAATCCCAAAAATTCCAATCACTTTCTCTATATAACTATATAATAACCACAATTATATAAAGAAAGAAAGAGAAAGGACCCCAAGAAAAGGGGTCTTTAGGTAGGTGGGCTTGATCTTCATAGGCAATTATAGGATAGAACAGCAATAGCTCGGATAATGGATGAATCTTGATTCTGAGGACGATGATTAGAATAACAAGACTTATACATCAAGATAAAATTATAATAATTATTATTTAGGCATGTTGTCAATGTCCTACAAAGAATGATGCGTGCTCTGCTCGTCTTGCCTTTTTTATTTCTTTAATCTCTCGCAAGTCTTGCCCCTTTTTCTCTCTCTGTTGTGATTGTTGCCGACTGCCAAGAAGATTCAATTCAATACAAAAATGCGGTTTGAAAGATTCAAACAAAAGAGGGAGGAGCAAATGGGAATTTGCGGAGTGCTTGATTGACTAAAAGGGCGGGGGCGCACGATATTCAGTTATGGCTATAGTTACTGGGGAATTATGGTCCAGAAATCTGAGAACGGTTAAAGGTAAAATGAGAATGAGGGTACACGTGCAGACTCGCACGTCGGAGAAGTAAAGATCACGCGGTCACCTCTTTGTCAGTGTTAGGTCAAAAAGCCAAAGCGCGTTTTCTATTTTGGCATTATTATTTTTTTATAATCCGAATTTACACCCCACTAGTCTTACAATCGATCGATATAAATCAACTATTCAGTTATGGCATCTCTCAGCAAACTCATCAGCCTATTGTAGAGCTAATTGAGCCGTGTATTCAAGAACAGTAAATTACATGATCCTTCGATCCTTGAATGCATAAGTAGCCACTTTGGTCCCCGAATTAATGATTGATTCTTTTTTCTTTTTAAGAACTCTCTTTTATCTATAATTTTTTAGTCCTTCCAACCACTTTTGTGATTGTTTCTAGCAAGGTCATGCACATCCCTCGCATATGAGGTCTTTTTTAAAGGTAAAATGGATAATCCATTTTAAAATAGTAACTAAGTGTGACATTTTATTAAACAATTAAACAATTATAGTAAGACATTCAATAAGAAATTATTGTGTTGAAGTAAATTACCTATTTTATCCTTACGAAAGATTTTTTTTGTTATACACATGCATGAGTTGTTGACAACATCTGTAAAAGTAATCAGAATGACAAAATATTAGCTAAAAGATAGTTTAATGCCCATTCCAATAGTGTAATTCTAATGAATTTTACTTTATCCACTTTTTATGGGATTCCCATTCCACCTCATTTTTTCATTTTTTACAATTATTTATCTTCAATTATTCAATCAATCAAATTAATATAAAAAATTATTAAAATCAATGATGAACCCATAAATCATCCAACTTTCATGTACAAAATTATAAACTAATAGTGGATCACATATTTTCTCAAATAAAACTCTCAATTTGAGTTGCTTACCAAAGCAACTTCTCTATCTTAGTTGCTAAATTTGAGTTACACTCCAATGGTATGCAACTCTTAATTGAGTTGCAAAAGAATTATGCAATTCCCATTAGAGTTGCTCTAAGAAGAACAAAATTTTAAAGAAAAAAAATAAAAAGAAGGTAGTGCAGTCGAAATTTTGAGATACTACATGTCAAATTTTTTAATATATAATTTGTCCACCGACACAATTGGATTGACAAAAGAAGTTAAAGAAAAAACTACTTAGGTGGATACATGAGTGTGAGTTCGATTTCTGCCAAGCACAAGAGAGGATTTTGATGGACTTCATTAAAAACTGACCAATTCAGGTATATTCCACAATTTATATCTTCCACCAATCCAGGTGAAGACGCTCGCGATGGAACGTAATCAAAACAAAAAAAATCGAGATACTACATGCAAGACTTATGAGTGAAGCTTACAAATATTCTTACCCTTACAATTGATAGGTGGATCAATATGAGCTCATCCCCAAAATAACTTATAATTTTTTTTTCTTTCTTTTTGGTAGACTATGAATTAGTTTATAGTTAGCCTAGCAAGTGATGTTTATTGAAGGGGTATATTGATTGGAACTTGTTTGATAAAATCAAATTCAAATTAACAAGTTTAAGAAAACTTAAGAAAGCTTGCTATTTTCTTATCAAAATTTACTACACTTACAAATTAATAACTACCGTATTCACAAAAAAAGAAGAAAAAGATTATGTTGGCATGTCACAATGCAATTAAAAATAAGACATAATCTCCAATCAAAAGCGTCAATTCTTGTTTGCATACATACCCACACCGTTGATTGAATGAAACAATTGAGACTTTTGATAGGATAGACAATATCATTTTTGTGTAAGAATCCAGAATCTTGAAGGTCAAACCTCACATTTCACAATTTCGAATTTGCCTTAAGATACCCTTGAGTACGTAAAATACACCTTTCCTTACCAATTTAAGGTTTTAAATGAAATGGAATTTTACAATGATATTTAATTGAGTACAAATTCTGGAATTGCAATGATAAAATATGAAATAAACTAATGTTTGAATTTCCAATAAAAATTACACATAGCAACACAAACTATATATATATAAGGTTAAAAGGAAAGTTTCATTAAGAAGACATATCAGCAATTGATGCTGAGAGTAAAACAAGGGGCGGACCGATTTCCTTCAGGCCTTGCAAAAGAAAATTTAATAAAACTAACTTCACTTCTGAATCAAATGATATCAGCAACTACTCATAGATTAAAAAAAAAAATTAAAAAAGAAACTGAAAACAACAATTAATGTTAAAATGAAACATCATCAAAAGGTCTTGATGCTTTTATTTGCTTCTATGATGTGTCCTGCAACTGCAAATTTAGCAATCATAGTAGCAGTAGCACAAGTTTGAGCCCAGAGAGTCGCAATAGTCACGTAACCCACACAGCTATAATCACAAGAGCCACTAATGAAGGCACCAGCCGAAGCTATGCATCTCCAGGCTTTCACCATCTTCACCCCTGTCTCTGCAAAATATATACTTAGTGATTATGTAAAAGACACGAAGAAACGGTTGTACATTGCAGTACTACTTCATCCATGTGAAAGTAAGGGAACTTAGAAAGATAATGCTTTCTCACTTCATTCGATGATCTCATTCTATGAATATTATCTTTTTCTAAAAAGGAGTATAAGAAAAGGAGTATATTTTGAAGACAAGATAATACATTTTTTTTTGTCTAAAATTTATTATTCACTTTAAACTTAATTTAAGAGAATATTTTATTTAAAAAAAGTTACAACATTTCTTACAATATCTTTCTTACATTTCTTACAAATGAACTAATATGTTATAAATTCATTAAAGTAAACAAGTTGTTAGTAACCATTTATTTTAAGAAAGCGAAAGTTTAATTTTTAAAATAGAAACCCAATGACAAACTACAAAATGGCAAGAAATACAGACACTCTACGAACTATGACAAACAAAGTGCACTGTCAAACAAAAGATAATATATATATATATATATATATATATATATATATGACAAAATTGATCTTTCACAACTCAAAAGAAAACTATTGTGAAGCCGATAAGGGAAGCAGAGCAGGGATGGAAGTGGGAAGTCCTTGAATTAATTGATATCTTCAGGCTGTTTTATTCTTTATCTTTACTATCTCTTTGACTTTATTAATATTAATTTCAAATTTCAAATAATAATGGGTAATAAAAAATTAATAATTCTCTTGATGAGATATTACATTTCAAACAATTTTTTTTTCCCTTCAATTTAAGTGGAGGAACGGTGAGAAGATAAAGAGTCATGTGAATAAGGGAATAGATGAGATTATTTTATTTTTTGGGGGGGAGGTGTGTTTGGGGTTTTCTGTTTTTCTATTTTTCAAAACATTTCATACATGAACAGTATAATACCCAAAATACCCATTAGAGTTTGAGGAAAGAGTCAACATCCATTGTGCCGGTTACATTTAACTAAAAATTTAAGAGAAGGATCAAAGTTGCAGCTCGAAAAAACTTATAGGATTTAAGAAGTTAAAAAAAATAATGTGAGACTTAAACTACCAAATGTAAAATGTTGTGGAACTAATCAGACCATTTTGCCATTGTTTTAAAGGTATCCAATACATAATTATGATGTTTTTTTTCAATCTCATCTCACTCTCTATTTAACATGTTCTTTCTTTTTAAAAAAGAAAGTAAATATCGTAGTCATACATGAAAATTAAATTTAAGAGTTTTAGATACTCCTTCCTTTGTCTATATTTTTTCTTTTTAGTTTATTTCTAAGAAGAGACTATATTTTATATCTCTTACTTTTTTTCTCTCTTCATCTATTTTTCTTTTTCTTATTTCCAAACAAAACCCTTTTTATTTCCTTTTTATCCTAAAAAAAAATAAAATAAAGATATTATTAGAATTAAAATACTCAATTGCTCGGTCTGAAATAGCTTTCTATAACGACAAAGGCATACATTGTGCATAAGTGAGAGATGATCCATACTTTGTACCATACTGTAGAATGTATACACGAATGTTTTAAGATCATTTCTTAAACTCCTTGTACTCTATGCAGTGGGGATATAGCCTTTCTCCCTCTGTTACTCCCTTATTCAATAAATAAATTTGCCTTCAAAAAAAAAAATTCATTCTAAAATGAATTCATTAAATAACGAAGTCCGTATACAAGCAGAAATAACTGTGAACGTGGTCAAGGCTAATAATGCAACAGTGGTGGTGGGTGTGGTGTAAATTGTGATCATGTTCGTCCTTGTGCTATCCAGTCGGTGGCCAATGATGCAGAGACAGCTTATGTGTAACATCACATCTTTTTTATATATATAGTAAATTAGCCAAAAAAAAAAACAAATTGTTAATTGTAAGGCCGGAATTTTTTTAAAAAAATAGAAGTCTCATTTTTAAAAAAAATTAGAAAAATTTACAATTTTAAAATAAATACTTTTAACATTTCTAACTAACTTAATTATATCAAAATTTAAAATAAATTCAATCATATAATTGAATTCGAAATCATACTGAAAACTTAAGTATTTAATTCCAAATAAATTCCAAATTTAATATGCACAACAAACATTATTATAAAAATTCATAATATAACAAACAACATTATTCATTAATTTAAACAAATTCAAATATTATTATACCATAATTCACCACCATCTCATAATCCTTCATTCTGTAAAAGAATTATAAGAAAAACATGAGTTAAACTACAAAGTACTTATTGAGATTAATGTAAAACAATTTATACATGAATATTCATATTTAATATTTTAATAAATTCATATATGAACTATATATGTCTTCATGTCAAAACATCTCTTTAATCAGACTAAAGCTTCTATCCTTTGACATATATAGTAAAATATTTTTATATGCAAAATATTTCAAATATTTCATGACATATATATGTCATCGGACCTTAACCCTTATTTAATCAGACAAAAGTTTCTATTCTTTTGATGACATATAAAAATTTCATGTGCATTTATAAAGTCAATATACAAATTCGAAATCATTATTTAATAATGCACAAATAATCACATAAATATATAACACATAAAACATATATTTAAAAACATGTATTAAATGAGATAAAGACTCCCACATCAAAATAACACATAAAAACTTGCATGGTAAATAGCGTGAGATTTCTAACACTCTAAATCCTCATCTCCTACAAAGAAATTATTTTTTTAAAAAATAGTACTTTGGATTAAAAATACTATTTAAATACTTAAAATAAATTATGAAATTAAAAATGGTTTTGATAAATTGAGGGCATAATAGGTATATTAAAAGTTTGAGAACTCTTTTAAGATATGTAAAAATGAATTTTTCAGATTTGAGAAACTTTGGGATAAACTGTAATTTTTGTAAAATATAGGGGTTATAACATAATTTTTGAAACATTTAGGGACTAACATGAAATTTTATAAAGTTAGGTCCAAAACAGATTTTTTTTTGCTTTAAAACTTAATTCCTTAAAACATTGGGGTTATAAATGGTATTTATATAAAGTTTTGGGTTGAATTGTAATTTCTAAAAAATGTGAGGACCAAAACATGAATTATAGAAAATTTGAAGTTAAAACAGAAACTAAGAAAATTTTGCTTCTAAAACGAAATTTTTAATTAGTTTGAGCCAAAATGAATTTTTTGAAAAGTTTGAGATCAATTTAAAAGTTTTGAAAACTTTGAAATCATTTTAGAATTTTTAGAAAAACGGTAAAAACATATATGTAATTTCTAAAAATTATTGAGGCAAATGTAGAACCCCAAATATATTTTGAAAAAATTCTTAAAACTCTAAAGATCTATTTAATATTATGGAGAAAATTTTTAAAATGACTAAAATACCATTTTATTCCAAAATCCTAACCCCACTTCTTTTTTTTTTCCTTTTCTCCTTTCTTCTAGCTGGCACTGGGAAACGGGCTGACCCGATCGGGTTTCGGGCTAAAACGGGCAGGGCCAAAAAGTTCAACAATTATATGGGCCTTTATTATGATAGCCCGGCCTGATCCACTGCAGGTCGCGGGCCACGAGCTTAAATGGGTCAAAAGAGGCTTAAACGGGCTACGGGTCTAAATGGACTTAAAAGGAAGAAAAAACAATTAAAAATTAATGAAATATATCAAGATAATGATAAATTATTTTAAAATATAATAAAACTAACAATTTCTCATACCAAATACTAACAAATATATAATCTTCATTTTTCCCTTCACTATTAAATTATTAATAACAATATTTGAATTTATATTAGAAAAATGTAGATCTTTAATTAAGTAGTTATTATCTAAAATGAAAATTAAAATAAGTTAATAAGTATATAAAACAAATATAAAAATAAATGAGAAAATAAATCAATTCAACTTGTATAGTGATTTTTAAAGATAAAATATAAAAGTAATTTTAAAAAATAGTTTAGTAACAAAACTAACTAATTTTTTCCTGAAAAAATTATGGAAGAAGAGTAATGTCAATACTAAAACTTATTAAAAAGTAGTACAACAATAACAAAATAGAGGTAAGATTTATAAGAAAATATTAAAAAATTTGGATTTTTTTTTTAATAATTGGGCCAAAAAGCTTGTAGGCCTAAACGGGTTAAACCTACATGAGGTCACGGGCCTAAACGAGTTGGGCCAAAAAGCCTGATTCTATACGGGCCTAAATTTTAAGAGCCAAACTCATATTTTTTACGGACCAAAACGGGTCTGCCTGCTAGGCCAGCCCATATTCTCACTACTACTTCTAGCTATCACTCTTTCTCTGTTTTTTTTCTTCTCCCTCTACTATCTATTTCCTTCTTTTTCCTCACTTTTGTCACCTCATTTTCTCCTCCCTTTCTTAGTGTTTTTTTTCTTTTGTTTCTTTCACATCTATGGCCGTCTCTCTCCCCTCTCTTCCCTATAAAAGAGGCACCAAAAAAATAATTTATATATTGTTTCCTATAAAAAGAAATAAAATCTGATTTTTTTGAAGAAGATAAAAACATGATGAAAGTTTGGGCATGAGACTTCCATGGTAAAGTAGCATAGAAGTTTGAGATAAAGTGAATTTCTCTTTGTAAATATCTTGCTGCGAAAAAGATTTGCTTTTATTGAATTTTTTTTTTGAGTTTTGGTTGAATAAAAATATTCCTTAATGGAGAAAAATCATTATGATGAAAAATTAATTTTTTTGTAAATGAAAAAATTACTAAAACAAGATAATGTTGAGAATTGGATGATGGTGATGAATTTGTTTTCGCACTATGCTACTGGGAAATTCGATTATCACAATTTGTTACTTCAAAATTGCAGCCGCAGGATATAACAAATGATCATGCATATGTACAAAACTAAATAAAGTGTTTATTTCCTTTCATTTTGGTCATGCTTTTCATGTGACAACGAGTCCATTGTTGGTTGGCCAACATATTTTCTATTTATACGAGCAAGAGAGCTGTTTTTTGGACCATAAATTATTAGATTGATTTGACCTATCAACCCAAACCTTTTGTATCCACCGAAGACCTAAAACAAAAATTATCTTTCAAGATAATTTGGCTTTCCAAACTACTGAGTGGTGTTATAAATTAAGCTCAAATCACAAATATTCATGTCAATATGAGATAACTCAACCCTCAATCAAGACCTTAAGGTCTCGGGTCACACCCTCTTTCCCAATGTAATTTAAGAAAAATCACAAAATTCAAGGTACTCAACTTTTATCATCCCCAAAAACTGGAACACAACCAATGAAATTGGGAATAAGAGATATATTAGCTATAACATTCAACAACCCATTCTTTACGTTATCCCAAACTTTGATAATTAAAATTAATTTTAAGATGCAAATAATCTGTGGAAAAATTGTTGTTAGGGGTTCCAGTATAGGCTGGAGCTAACTAACACACCAGAAAACATAGCGGAAATAATAAACAAGATAAGATTTTTACATGATTCAGCAATGCTTACTTCACGGCGCTAACCAAAACACATATAATAGAGTATGTTTACACCCCTAGAGATTAAAACAATACCTATCAACTACCATCTATGCTCACAAAGGACAAGAGAAACAAATTAAAAGCGAGGTACACAATAGCATAACCATGTTTCAGAGAGGCAAAGTTTCGACAAAGAGAGAGACATATAGAAAACCCTAGAAAATGATTGCTACGGTTACAAATGCTTTGAAGAGAGCTTAAATACTTCAAGCCATTCGGGTGCTAGTCAGTGGAACCAACGCACACAGTTGACCTGCGAACATGGTAGTGTAAACTTGATCTAATTCAATTTCTCTTATACTAACAACAATAAGTTAAGTTGAGGAAACAAAGTCCCAAGTAGCAGCACAAGCCCAAGGTTTCAATAGATCACTTTATGGGCTTCATCATTGGGTGTATAGGTTGATTTTGATGACAAAATCTATCAAACTCCACATTGAACTGAAAATCATCAGCAAACAGAACTATAGTGAGGGATATAACGCAGTGGAATCATTGCATACCTTTCTCAGCCAAATTTAGCCTTGATCAACATGCAACAAATCACTGCATTTGAAGAATTTATCAATAGAAAGAATTTTTGTACCAAAATTAGCAAGATTTTCATAAGTACTAATATTTTCAATGTCAACAATGCCATTTGTGACTTTTTCTCTAATGAAATAATATTTAACATCTATATGTTTAGTCTTCTAATGATAAAATAGATTTTTACAAAGATGCAGGGAGCTTTGACTGCTAATAAAGATAATAACTTTAGACTTTAGGAAATTTAATTCTTTCAACAAACCCTGAAGCCAAATGGTTTCCTTAATGGCCTTAGTAGTTGCAATGTACTCAGCCTCAGTGGTAGATAAAACAACAATAGATTATAATTAAGATTTTCAAGATAGGCAATTACTACCAATTGTAAATAAATATAGAGTAGTAGATTTCCTACCATCTTTATCACTAGCATAATTAGAGTCTGCATAACTTACTAGATCAAGGTCATCATACTATTTTGAGAAATGTAAACCACAGTCCTAAGTACCATTTAAATACCCCATCAACAATTTCAAGGTAGATCGATGATCTTTACCAGGGTTAGCCATGAATCTGCTCAACAAACTTATAGAAAAAACAAGGTCATGTCTAGTAGAAACTATAGAATACATCACATAACTTATAGCCATTCTATACAACACATTTGCTATCTCAAGTTTTTCCTTTTCAATTTCAGGACAAGATTTGATAGATAACTGAAAATGAGAAGCTAAAGGTAGATTGACGGGCTTACATGAATGCATAGAGAACTTAGAAATTACCTTTTTTAGAAAATGTTTTTGAGAAACAAATATGGAATTTTTATTTCTATCTCTATGAATGTTCATATCAAGAATTCTAGATGCAGAGCCTAGATCTTTCAAATCAAACTCATATTTAACAAGAACTTTAGTTTGTTCAATTTTTCTTTCTGTTTACATGCAATCAACATATCATCAATAAGAGATAAATTGCAAAATCACATATCTACTAGAAAAATATAAGCAACTATTATAATTATTTCTAACAAAGCCATTCTTGATCATGAAAGAGTTGAATTTCATATATCATTGTCTAGGGGTCTGTTTAAGTCCATAAAGAGATTTTTTCAACAAGCAAACTATATTCTCATTATCTTTTATTTCAAAACTAAGTGGTTGTTTCATAAAAATGGTCTCATCAAGTTCACAATGTAGGAAAACAATTTTAACATCTAACTGTTCTAACTCTAAGTTATAAAAAACAATTGCATATAACATAATTCTAATGGTTTTGTATTTTACCATAGGAGAAAAAATTTCATTCTAAACAATACATTTTACCTATATAAATCATTTGGCAACCAACCTAGCTTTGAATATAGGCGGCTCAGTGGGATCATCATACTCATTTACCTTGAAGACCCAATTGGAGTCAATTATTTTCTTCCTACTAGGCTTGGGAACCAAAGTCCAAGTGTTATTCTTGTGCAAAAAGTTCATTTCTTCTTGCATAGCATTCAACCATGCCTTGTAATTGGGACTTTTCATATCTTGCTCATAACTGGTTGGCTCTTTCTTTTCAACCAATCTTCTAGTAGCAAAGGCATAATAACTCATATAAGAATAGTCATATTTGGAATAAGCTCTTATATTTATTCTGGCCTTATCATTTGCAAGTTGATAGACTTGCAAGACTTGGTTTTGAGCATCAAATTGTTGTTCGCCATCATCATCAAAATTGATTTATGATTTAGGCTTAAAACCCTCAAGTATATGACCTGGATTCCCTTCAATAGGGGCAATATCTATCCCATCAATTTCCTTTCCCCACCAATTAATGTGGATTGAGGCTTCTGAACTAAGAGTGCCCTCTACCTCCAAAGGAACTTTCCTATTGGACGAAAGATCAGTTGTATTAATTGAATTTGAAGAAGCTTTAAAATATGACATATCATTTTCATTGAAAATTACATATCTACTAATAACAACCATCACTACTAGTTCAACCTTCAACTAGATTTTGTAGCCTTTTACACCACTATGGTAGTCTAAAAAGACTCAATTTTTGTATCTATGGTCTAATTTACCATTTTTTTTGTGCAAAGGTTGCAAAATCAGAAACCCTGAGATTGCTTAGGTCTAGTAGAGAACCAACCATAGTTTCTCAGGAGTTTTGAAGTTTATTGCATTGGAAGGAAATCTATTTATCAAATAGACTACAATATTGACTGATTCTCCCCAGAAAGGCTTAGGCAAGCTAGAACTGATCATGAGACACCTTATTTTGTCCATGATTGCTCTATTCATCCTTTGAACAATCTCATTTTGTTAGGGATTGCACTTAACAGTCTTATGTTTCACAATACCACAAGATGAACACAAATTATTGAAGTTCTAATTACATAACTCTAACTTATTATTAGTTCAAAGAAACTTGACCTTTTCGTTGGTTTGGTTTTCAACTAAAATTTTTCATTATTTAAATTTTTCAAAAGTCTGATCTTTTAAGTTCAACAAGTAAATCTAAACCTTCCTAGAAAAGTCATCAACAATGGACAAAAAATACATGTTACCGTCATAAATGCAAACTCTTTCATATCCCTATTAATTAGCATGAATGTACTCTAAAATGTCAATTGTTTTGTGTGTGTCAGTGAAAAACTCAACTTGTGTTGTTTTCCTGAAATGCATTGATCACAAAACTCAACTAATTCAACATTATCACTAATATGATCTATTCTCATATGTCATAACATTGACTTATTAGTGCAATGTTTACCAAATAAAGCAAGACTACTATTCACAGTTGAACCAATAAGAACATATAAACTATTTTTTTTCTAATATTTTAGAATGACCAGAGAGCCTTTACATAGCTTAAGGCATCTATTTTATGTTTTGTAAGAGTAACTAGAGGTATCAAACATACCAAGAGAAATCAAGTTTTTCCTTAAACCAAGAACATATATCACATTAGTTAACTTTCTAACCATGCAATCATGCATTTTTATACAAACAGAACCATATTTTCAATTTGATAATATTCATTATTGCCCATATAAACTTTACATTCATCTAAACTTTCAAAATAGTCAAATTAATCCTTATTAGGACTCATATGAAATGTACAATCAGAATCAAGTAACCATTAATCATATATGCAATTATTAGAAGTAGAAGCACATAGAACTTCATCATACATAATATTAGCAGCAACATTAGGCTCATTTACACTACTGCTACCATGATAATTGCTAGATTGATTCCCTTTTCTATTCAGTTTCTCGTCATTTATCCCTTTGAAACACTTGTTTTTCAAATGACATTCTTTGCCACAATAAATCATTTTCTCTTACTTTTATCTCTTCATTTTGATCTACCTTTACTCCTAAACTTGTTTGTGTTATAGTTAAGCTCTTGTCTCTCATGCCTACCTCTTGCATAAAGATTCTCACCATTCATTTTGTTTTCTATCTTAAGGTCTAACTCCTTAGATTGTAAAACAAACTTAACATCAGTAAGAAACAAATTCTCTCTATCATATTTAATGGCAGATTTAATATCCTTAAAAGAATCAAACAATGAATTCAATAAAATCACAACTTGATTTTCACTGGAAACAACTTCACCAATATTAGATAAGTCAACTATAATTTTGTTAAAATCATCTAAATTGTCATCAAGAGATTTTGAATGAAACATTTTAAAACCAAAGAGTTTCTCTTTTAAATAAATATTGTTTGATAAATATTTTCTCAAATATAACTCATCACGTTTATTCCAAATTTTGTAAGCAATATCAAGTCTAGTAAATTGCCTCAGCACATTGTCAAATAAATGCAATATAAGTGTACTGTATGCTAAGTCAAGTTTTTCATATAACACATCATATTTCCAAAACTTAGGATAAAATTTAGAATCACATATTGCAGGGCCTACCTTGTGTTGGATGAGAACAACTCTCATTTTTATTTTCCAAATGCCAAAGTCACCTCGGCCATCAAATGCCTCTATGTCAGTCTTAGCAGTAACTATAGATAATCACATATAAGACTCAGGTTTGACAAAAATAGTCAAAAAGTATACTAAAAATGCATAGTATTCAAATAAGAACGTATAACAATTAGATTTCCATACTATGAAATAATTTATTTAAGAGAAACATGCTAGATGAACCCTAGATAACATAGAATTAGTAGTACAAAGACTAATATGAGAATAAGGCAAAGCAGATATCTAATTCAAGTATAGAGGAATAAAACCCATAAATAATAGAGAGAAAATATCAACACCCAAGTTCAATTTCAGAATCAGAATAGTAGCATACTCAAATAGAATCAGTAATCATGCAATTTCATAACATAATTAAAGAAATCACTAATCATAAATGCACAACTCAACACATCTGAAATTAGGGTTTGTTTAAATTTAGGAAAACTACCAAGACACATATACGAGTGCCTCTGAGGGGCACGTGTCGGGCCTGATTTTTATAGGTTTTGAAATGGAATAGGCCTATAAAGATCTATTTCAAAATTAATGTCCAGTAATCTCAAAAACTAAAAGAGGGGAAATTAGGGTTTTCAAAAGCACTACCTAGAATACAATTCTCTATTTCAAGAATCAAACGTGGAACCTGATATACCAATTCTCAGCCTCGACACGATCGATACAACAACTCTGGAAGCTTTGATACTACTCCACGATTCTAGCCAAAATGCACCCTCACTATAATAAAGTTAGTTTATATCCTCAGAGATTACAACAGTCTCTATCAACTACCCTTTATGCTCGCAAAGTACAAGAGAAACGAATTAAAACCAAGGTACACAAGAGTAGAACTAAGTTTCTGAGAGGCATAGTTTTGTCAAAGAGAGAAACCTACAGAAAACCCTAGAAAATGACTGCTAGGGTTACAAATGCTCTGAAGAGAGCTTAAATACTTCAAACCATCCGAGTGCGAGTCAGTGGAATCGACGCGCACAATTGACCCGCAAACATCAGGTAAGTCCCGATCCAACTCCATTTCTCTTATACCAGCAACAATAAGTTAAGTTGAGGAAAGAAAGGCCCAAGTAGGTGCACAAGTCCAATGCTTCACTGGATCACTTTATGGGCGTTATCATTATGTGTATAGGTTGATTTTGATGACAAAATCTAACAATTCTCACACCAAAGAATTTAATAAGAGGATGAAGAAGAAAGATCAAGTTCCTTCAAGTTTACAATTGGTAGTGGCCAAAGCACAATACTCGGTCTCAGTTGAGGATTGTGTTATAATTTGATGTTTAATTTCTTGGATCTCTATAAGATGAGAGAGTTCAGTCAACATAAATAGAATAACTAGATATGCTTTTTGGATCAACAAGATTACCACCCCAATTGGTATCAATATAGACATGGATTTGAGGAGAAGGAGAATGAATCTATGAACAAAAAATGCTTACTACTTTGAAGATACCTCAGAATTCTCTTGAATGCTTGCCAATGATCAACAGCAGATGAGTGCATATATTGAGCAACTTTGCTCACAACACAAATGACATCTGATCGTGTGAGATTTAACTTTCAATTAAAGCTTTTAGAGTGGGTAAAAATTTAACATGGTATTAAATTCAACATTTCAAAGCTAAAGGGTTTTAGAGCAAATAAAATTTAACATGGTATCAAATTAGGAGATATCGTGTTCAAAATTTGTAGATGAAAATTTTAAAATATAATTAAACATCGATACCATTCACGATAAGGTGACAGGTCACATTTGCTTAGCAAGGCACTTTGTTTGTCGCAATTCGGTTTCAATGTCTTTTTATTCTTATGACTTCAATATTATACAAATTTGGTGTCTTCTTCTATTGATTATTTCGCTATATATACACTTATACGTGTTGGGACATTCTTCCATAATTAGACTTATTTCTCCCGTGTCTTTGTGGAAGATGGCTTCTTACAAAAAGTCCTATCAACAAATCAAGGTATAATATTACGATTAAAATTAGCCACTCATCTAAAAAGCTTGCAGAGACTAGCTAGTATGAAACTTTCGATTCTAATACCATATTAAAATTATTTAATTTGTGGGGATGATAAAATTTATACAATTGAGTGTTCTTTTCCTTTTATCTTATATATAATGCATTACTTTGTGTTTCAAAATATAAATCCCAGCTCAAAAATATTATTTTCATCCATAAATATAAATTGTTCGGCTCACTTTCACATAAACCAATAAACTTTTTCTAAAATGCTCTTAATTATTATGTTTGAAAATAAGAAAGAGAAAATAAAGTTTGTTTTGAGAATAATAAAATATAAATGTTTTGTCTTAGAAATAAGAAAGAGATAAGAGAGAAGATGAAAATAAATAAAGTTAATATTAGAAGTTAATTGTGAAATATTCATAAAATTATGTATAAAAATTTATATTTTTTGACGGAGAAAATAATATTTTAAAAATGTGACTATTGGATGAAGTGAGAAATCTTTTTTTTTTTTTTTTTTGCAGAGATAGCTGTGAAGGTGGTGAAAGCCTGGGCATGCGCTGCTCAAGCTGGTTCTTGCATCAGTGGCTCTTGTTCTTATATTTGCGTGGGTTACCCAATGGGTGGATATTGCAATGCCATTTCAAATTTGTGCTTCTGCTTCTATAATTGGTAAATTTAGCACAATATAAAAGCAATAGAAGTACCAGTTCCTTTTGAAAATTTTTTTTTTATTTTAATTTCAGCATTGATTGCTGATTAGTAGATCAGAAGTGAAATTTAAAATAATTTCCTATTGGTTTTCCCTTTTTTGTTTTGGTTGATGAATGCCTTTAATTTTGGTTTTTATTTAGTATATTGTATTAATGTACATGTATTTTTTTTATTAGATAGTCAAATGTTTGTTACAATTTCGAAACATGTGGTATATGTACCTTTACAAAATTCTATATCACATCTAAAAACTTAAATTGACAAGGAGAAATTTATTTTATGTGCTCAACAAGTATCATAGGGAAAATTTAGAATTTGTAAAATGTGAGGTTTAAGCTTCAAGATTCTGGATTCACATACTACATGAGTATTTTCTATCTTATCAAAAGTCTCAATTGTTTCATTCTATCAATGGTGATACACTTCGATTGGTCGGAAAATAATTTTATTGTTAATGCATGGTGTCTACCAACGAAGTCATTTTTGTGGATATATACGGTACGTAGTAGTAATTAATTTGGTACGTGTGGTAAATTTTGATAAGGAAATAGCAAATTTTCTTATACTTGATGATAAGAGAGGCAAATTTTGATGAGAAAAA
Organism: Apocynum venetum; assembly: GCA_019593545.1. Lineage (NCBI taxonomy): Eukaryota > Viridiplantae > Streptophyta > Magnoliopsida > Gentianales > Apocynaceae > Apocynum > Apocynum venetum. The sequence continues at coordinate 4,821,341 of SRSM01000149.1, forward strand.
AGTGAGTTTTTTTTCTTTTTTTTTTATTAATTTGAGTTTTTATCAAACAAGTTCCATCAATATAACCTATTCAATGAACTTCATTTAGTTAATAATGCACAGTAAACTCTAAACTAATTAATTTTCAGTCTACCCAAGGAAAAGAAAAAAAAGAAAGTATATGCTATCTCAAGGTTGAGCTTATAAATATTGATGCCCACGTAGCAATTAAAGTTACATTAGTAACTTTATTTTTCAACTGATGATGAAGCCCTTTTTCACAATAGGATCTTTTGAAGTAATCTACAAGCTACAAACGAGTTAAGAAACCGGTTGTTTGGTCCCTAAAGTTGCCAAAATGTACTAATTAAATGTTCATTTTTTTACTTCAGTTAAAAATTATGATTAATTTCACTAAATTTTCTCCATTTACTATTCAAAAATACTAAACCCTCCATTTCTTCTAATTGAAGTAATATGCTTCCATGATGTATTCAATTTTATCAAAATAGTATAATTAGTATGTTTAATTTCATTAAACTCCTAAACTTCTCATAAAAAAATAAATTCCCCCTCAAACTTTCAATTAATTCAATATGCCCCCTTCATTTTTTCAATTATTTTAGTTAAGTATAATGTTTATTACAATTTATCAATTTTTTGTCAATTAACCTTTTATTTTTTATTAATTCTCATAAATTAATATAAAATATTACAGACACAAAGAAAATTTTATGAACTTTTTTATTTGCTTGAATGAGAAAATTTTAAAAAAATTGTTTTATAAATATAGACGTTTTAATAAAAATTTTATAAAGTAAAATAAAGTAATTGTTCATCAAATAAATATTAAAAATCATAATAATTCACCAAAACATACAAAAATGTCCAATATAGAAATTCAAACATTTTATAAAATAATTTTTTTCTCTCAACTATTTTAAATTTTTTAATACGTTAAATTAATATTTTTTTTCTTCACAATATAATATAAATGTAGAAAGAATAAATAAATAAATTTGGCTGTTTCGGCCCATGTGGACCGTTTGCCCATCTTGACCCATTTGGCCAAAGGTGAACTGGGATGAACCGTCATAAATTTGGTCCGAATAGAATCAAGTCAAAATGGGCTAGTTCAGGTCCGTTTCTTAATACTAATCACAATTGAATTCTGTTTTTTTTTCTTTTCAAAAAAACATGGAAGTATTTGGTCAAAAATATAACTAGGGATGTACTCAGTTATATAATTTGATAAAATTTAAAATTCTATGATATTCATGTATACTCAATTTAAAATTTTATGGAATCTATTAAAATTCAAAGTCCTCAACATCGAATTTAGTTGATTCCATAGATTCCAATGTTCTCAAAAGTTTAAGGATGTCAATGAAATTCTATTTTTAATAAAATTTAAAGAAATTTGAAGTAAAAAATATAAAGAAACAATTATTTTGCAAATCCGACCGTGAGCCTTCGAAATTTCGTAAAATTCGTCTCTTTATTACCAATAAAAAATAAAAAATAAAAAAGATAAAATATCACGTATATCTCTTAACTTAGTTACCTCATATTTCTCCGCTTATGACAATATTTGTTTAGACATATATTGATTTGTTTATATGTAATTTTTTATGTACAAATTATTCTATTTATTTTATTTTAAAAACTCCAATATAATTATAAATTCACCAAATTCCACAAAAAAATTATGACATAAAATTTCATGTAATCCATTTACTTGATTGGCATATTATACTATAACTCAAACATGAATTTGGTTTGATGTAGACAAATTTTCTTTGTTTCATCTTCAAATTATTGTTCAAACTTTATTAGCAATAAAACTAGAATATTTAGTAGAAAAGTTTCATTCAAAATTTCATATGTAAAAATGTATGTAATAGTAAATATACATATTTCAAACAAAAAATACCAAAAAGTATAAAAGTAAATGGAAAATCAAGAAGAAATCCATTAAAAATTTGATGAATGATTGAGTCGATTCTAAATATATATTGGTTCGCTTTTTTTATATATGTAAATTTTGTTCTATTTATTTTGTTACAAAAACTCAAATAAAAATTCACCAAATTTTGTGATATAGAATTTCATATAATTCTATAGAATCTACTAGATTTTATGAAATTTTATTAAAATCCAAAAAAAATGAAAATACACTAGATTTAAAAGTTCCATGTTGGGGACACACCCTAAGTGCAGCGCATACATGGAAGGATTCCTATACCATAATCTATAGGAAAATAAGAAAGAATAAATACATTTTTTTGTACACCAATAAAAACAAAGTCAAGCATCTTACAATACTACTCTTCTCCCCATTTAAGGAATTGTACGTTCAAGAATATAAGGCCAGACACGAAAAAAATCTGATATCCATACTAATTTTTATGATTGTGGTTTATATCTTCACTTCCTTTTTAGTTCGTTCTTTCCCATTCTATCCTCGGGAGGTTTGGGGTGTCGATTCTATGGAAGAAGACAAAAGTAAAGGTTCACTTGGGCATGCTTCCTCTATGTCGTCGTTAATGGCTGCACCCTTGGACACCTTACTGTTCCTATAGATGGCATATAGCAAGAGCTGAGCTGTTCCAAGAAGAAATCCAATTCCATTTGGTACCTGCAATTGACCGACAATTAATTGTTGAAACGTGTGTTCTAACTTCTAATCGATTTCCTTTTTATACCTTCAATTATTGATTTTAACAATTAGAAAAGCGTGCATTGATAGAGTAATTTCCAACCGTACGAGCGTTGTTGGCATTGAAAGATTATGGCAGCGTCTGGTCTAGGAGATTCAAAGCATGACAAGTTTTACTTACGCTGGATATTTGAGTGATATAATGATTTTTTTCTATATAAATATCCTTTCTCTAACAAGTTTCAATCTTATTCAGTGATAATCTTTCCAAATAATGTTTCTATTCATAATTAATTTTAACATTTGACTTAATACAAAAATTAAGTATATAATGAGAGCACTAATTTGATTTTTAGAAAGTTACTACTCCATTAGCCAAAAAAATATAAGTTATTTATAGTTGTAAATCGCTTTATAACTTATTAAATATAATTTTACTTCTTCTTTCTTATATACTCTAACTTATTTCTATATTTTCTCTCACTTATCTCATCCTTATAAAAGAATAAATATGAGTTTCAATAAAGCACACCTCTAATAATTAATGATATTTTAATAATAAAAAAATTACAATTAAAAGTGAAATCTTTTAGGATGAGAGAGAACAATATTATTATTATTAATTTAATTAATGATGAAATCAAGTGAGTTATTATTAGTCTAGGTAATGGTGGAACCATATTAGTTAGTAAAATATAAATTATTTATAGTATAAAAATTGTTATTAAAAAATTTTTAAAAATATTTATTTATTTTATAAAAATAATTATTCAATTTAAAAAAAGAGTGTACATTTAATTTTAAATATTTTTAAACATTTAATATCGGAACAGATCAGAGAGTAAAATCTTTCAATTGTTAAAATATCAATGAGGTTCAAAGATGCAGACAAGGAACAGTATGTTGCAACTATCGTCTATGATTTGGGATCCGTTGCTGGATTTGTAACCATTTCTTTATGTGGTCACGACAATTAGTTGGTTTCCTGTTTGTTTATTTCGGGCTCTCAAATTGGCATTATTGATCTACCAGTCGGATTGGGACGTGCATTATATCCTTTATCAATTTTCCTCGTTAATTACGTCTACCAAACTGTCAAAACTGCAGGTCTTCACCTATAACCACATTAATAATGATGATATTATGATAAAGTTTAACATTAATTAATTAATTAATGTAACCTACACTTCAATTATAAGTTGTAATTAAAATATTATAATTAAAGTTGTAATTCCTAAATTAATAACAACTAACTCTTTAGCGTAACTCTTTTTTTAAATTTTTATTAAAGATCACTGACTTAACTTAGAACGTGAATGTGAGTTACATGAGTTAGATAAGTTTTATATCTTATCGTACAAGAGTTACAAGATGAAGAATTAAGGAGCCCTACTAAATGACTTATGATGGGAAGTGTCATACTATTGCCTATAAATAAGGTTTTTGATCCCTCTCTCCACTTGCTCAAGAACCATTCTATAGAACCATTCTATAAGAGAATAAGAGAGTTAGGAGAGAGAAGATCAAAATCCTTGTTCATCATGTATATAGGTACAATGGATATATTATATCTTATATTATTCATATTTTTTGAGTATGAATAATGATCCTTTTATTTTTCTAACAAAAGTATATTAATATACGTGCTACACATGATGGTATATTGTGTAAGGATTTCTCTCACAATTGAAGCCATCCAAAAAGATTGCTTGCGTTAGTGTCTTTATGCTTATGCATCTTAATACTTAATACTTATGATCAGAAAAATCAGGGTGATATCATCCTGGAATAACATGTATCATGCAAGCAATGTTGATAAACTAGTAGGGTCCCTGCAACATATATATGTGTGTGTGTGTATTTAGTTTAGAGAATGTTAGGGAACTTACAAAAAGAAACCAATCTTGCACAAGCCCGGCATAGAAAGTCCAAATTCCTCCGTTTAAGAAAAGAAAAAACGAAAGAAAGAAAGGCATATACTCCACGCTCTCTGTAGTCACCACCGTTTTCTGCACCAGTTGAGGAGTTAATTTCTTAAGTTAATATGATCAGAAAGATTTCGCTTACAAATAATCAAAGCAAACTTAATTAATTTGAGCTGACCGTTCCTGCATTGAAGGGTTGCCCATGTGAAATTAATTGGACTTTCATTTGGCTCCAAGAAAGTTTAGCACAGCAAGTAAGATATTCCCATCCAAAGAAGTAATTAAGACATCATTAAACTAAAAATTGGAAAACAGCAAAGCAAGCAATTTTCCTCTAACACGCAAAAGCTCAATATTTCTAATTCCTAAAAGCTAGCTGTTTATTGACCTAACAAAGATTTGAAGTAAAAATTTCATTTATTTCATTAAATGCATGTTGAGATTAACTAATTAAACAAGTTCGTTCCTATGGGGATTTCGCTTCCGATTTCCAGCTATGCAGCAAGGAAGGATGATTTTCAAGACATGGGATTAATTTTCCTTTTCCTCATTAATTTTTTTTTCTTCTTCTACTTATTACAAGCGAAATATATAGTTTGATAGGGTACCCCTTTTGAGGTTGTGGAAAAAGGTTCTTACCATGGCTGTAAGAGGAGAACCGTACATGATGATATTAAGGCCTGAACACAAGACACCAAGTACATCAATCCTCGTATCTCCCTTCATCAAGAAATGTGTAACTAAAATGGCAGCAGCCAAGAATCCCACGTCCAATATCCCCGTGAGTAGCAAAGTCTTGGCCTGTTATTCAAAAACATCATCGATCAAGAACTGCCGTAATTAAAGAAATGGTTTAATTTTCCGGCCGGTTGGTCAGGACTCATCATGGCTACTGCTTACTTACCCTCATTTTTCTTGGTGCAAATATGAGGAACAAAGTTACATAAATTATTTCAACAACTACACCAAAACCATTGACGGTTGAAACAAGATAACTCCCTGGCCTTGTAATGCCATAGTAAGTCCACAATGCCGCATTCAAAAGTGTACAAATATAAGGCAAGCTCTCAAATTCCTCTGTTGATCGATTCTTCACAATCCGCCAAAATGTTGTTCTGAAAGTAAAAATTTATATATAAAAGATCAGTGCTCTCATTCTGAACTTGGAAAGAAATTAAACAAACATCACTTACACTGGAGAAAGAAACATTAACACAGAGATGACGTTGCCTGCAAAAACATATTTATGTGAAAATTTGTCAGAATATATAGCTTAAAATGATGAAAGGAAAGTTGAAATTATCGGATGAATTGCTGTTACCTATAACGCCGATGGTAAAGCTTAAGGTGTTCATGCTGAGAAAATATCTGGGGAGCGAAAAAGAAAAGCCTGAGGTAGGTTGGAATTGTTGTATCAAGCTTCTTGACTTTTGGCTTTACAACATAGAATTTAAAGAATTTTCTTTCTGTAATGCAGTAGACTTTGTTTGATTTCTGCTTACACGGGCCTAGCTACTTGGATCAACAGATACAAATTTATAGTATATATATATATATATAGATATATTTATCTATTAAAATAAATTCATAATATAAATTTTGAAAATGTCTAGGCAAATTAGTCACGTTAGTCCCTTTGTGAGTTTTGCCACTTTAATCTCTCATCTTATTTTTAATTATTTTGATCTTTTATGTAATTTATTTTAGTCATTTTTACTCATAAAAGTTTATTAATATTCAAAATTTACAAGTCAACCTATGAGTAAAAAGGACTAAAATTACTATTTAAAAAAATACCTAAGAAATCAAAGTGATTAAAAAAAAGATGAAGGATCAACTTGGCCAAAATAGTAAAGATAAACAATCAAAATTACTATTTTTTCAAATATCTATAGACATATTATCAAGGGGTTTTCAAATTTTAACTCTGAATCCTTTTATCAAACCTTTTTTTTTTCTTTTTTTTTCTTTTCTCAAATGATATGTAGTACTACATGTTTTGCCCTCTTCGTAAGAGTGTTGGACAGATAAGGACAATCATTTTCCAGGAAAAAGAAATATTAGCTGGAATAGGCCCAATTCACCTCTTTTTTTTTCTTTTTTTCTGTGGTTAATAAATTTTATATTTTTTTTATATAACTTTTTGTTAGTCCCATGTATCACGTGGTCTTTGGATTCCAGGTTGTGATAAGACAATTCAACTTATACATGATATTTATTGTGATGTTTTCTAAAGAAAGGGCTTGCAAAGAAAGTCTTTTAATTATGAGTAAGGATATTATTTAAACTTTTGCATAAAATTTATTTTTTAATAAAAAAAACATTCCCTCAAATTACTTAAATTATAAAAGTAGAAAAACTAGCTGAGAAATATTAAAAAGTAAAAAGTCAACAAAATAAACATCAAACTCTATAAAATGACCCACGTTATATACATTTTAAAATGGAATTGTGGAAAATATACAATGCTTTCACGGTGAAATCATTGCTAAACTATGGTCCCTGCGATGATGAATGATCCTCAAATACTTTAAATCAATATCATGAGTTAATATTTCATGGGCCAAAGAATTTTAGAATTCAATTCTAGACTAATTTAGAAGTTTATTGCATTAGCATGACATTTCTTTTCTTTTTTTTTGAAAGAATATAATTCATGTAAAAGTTACCTTAATTAAAATTGGCATGAGTTTCTATCTCTCTTCTGCTCTATCTTATTCATAAAAAATTATGTGTACCTTTATCAATTTAGAAATTATCAAGGAATTATAAAGGGAACATTTGTCAATATAGAATGGGCATAAAGAGAAAAACATGATTGGAAGTATAATGAAAATTATCATGTGAATATAATATGTTTTTCATATATATATATATATATATATATGATTTGATTTTGTAAAAAACATGTTGATTTATGCATACATGTAGTATTTATTTACATGTGAAATTTGAGTCATCGTTTATATATTTTAATTCTTTAAATCTTTAACAATTTTTTTTAAAATTATTTATAATCCAATTTAGACTATAATTTCTAATATCAAAATGCATATTTTGAAACATCACCGTCACAAAGATATAAACAAGCTTCTAAAGTAACACAAAGATGTAATTAAATAATTATTTAAATATTATTAAAGATAAAAAAGATAAAAAAATGTAATTGAAGAATTATAAATAATCTTTTTTTTTTCTTTTCTTGATACTCGAGGCATAACATAGGATACCCACAGTACAAATATTTGACAAAAAGAAATTGTTGTTTTCTTATCCTGGGCCCGGGCCCTTAATAACCAAGCCCAAATATCTATATTTTCTAAAGGTTTTTTTATTGCCGACCAGGATTGTGCATTGTGCTTGTGCTTCTCATGGATGATAAATTATTGAGAGAGCAAAAGCTCAAAACAAGAAAAGTGAAGAGTAAAATTAAGAAAAGAGGCACGTGCTTCTGCTTCTCATGGATGATGTGGTTATGCACTCGTGCTATTCCCGGGCATTCTGAATACTAGTTTAAATTTATTCGGTCGTATTACGTATGGTTAATAAAAAAGATAAATATATAAAAAACTTATTTTGATAAAAATAAATAATTGTATATATATATGTGCATGTAAAATAGATAAAATAATATAATATATATAATTTTAAAATATATAATCGTTGACATGAAAAATATCTATTTTTCATAAATAATCGATAAAATATCTCAATTAATTATATTGGTTAATTATATAATAAATAAAGTCAACTGATTGAAAATAAGGTGTTGTGATAATACAACTAATGGATGTAATTACTCTCCTAATTTTCAGTCTGTTAAACTGATAGAAATAATGTTAATTCAGCTTATTTAATACCAAAGTCAAAATACTTCTCTCATATCAAGCATGAAGAAGTTGCTCCAAATATGATTAGATTATGGGAAAGTAGTTCAGACTTTGTTTTTCTAATTTTGTAGCTATCAAATGATAGACCATTTTTGCTTATTGAAAGTCAAAGCACTATTCTCATGATTTCAAATATGCGAAAATGATTTTGAACTGTGGGTCACTCGTTGAGAAGTAGTTTCAATAAATGGTGCAAAAATAAGAAGTGTGGTATAATGAGTCTTGAAACACAAGAAAATCAATTAACTTGATGGTTTATAAAGAAGAGATAAATGTTAAACTAGATATGATCACGATCAACCATCATAATATTAAATTAAACATCTATTCCTTTATCAAATTATTTTTCCAATTTTATTTTTCTTGTTTTCCTTAAGTTTAACGTTTGTTTAGATATCTTTCTTTTATCGCTTTGTATATTCAATATTTGTCTTACTTTAGGCTTTGGAACAAGTTAGTTAGGTTAGAGAGATATTTGTAATTGCTTGAGTTGTTCAAAATAATAAAATTTGTCCATTTCAAAGTCTTTTTTGTCCAAATATTTAGTGATTTTGCATTACATCGAATGATTTTAAAGACTTTTTATAGTTGTACCAAGAACCCATCCTTTAAAAAATGTGTCATGTACTCATCAACCTTCATCAGCTGAGACTCAGAACCGTTTTGTTGACATCGACACCTAATTCATCAGTTGATTTCAAACTTGTCAGCTGATAGTCAAACTTGCTGATTGGCCTATTGGTTAGTTGCATTTTGATTAGCAACAAAATTGGCACTTCTGGTGAGACACTATCTTTCAAGTGTATGCAATTTCAGTTTGGACGACAAATCATGACCAGACAATTCCAACAATTCATCAAAGAGTTTAGTCAAACTTACATCGTTGACAAAAATATAATAGTTGATATCAATAGTTGTTTCAGCAACTCAATTGAGAGTATTTTGACATACAATGGAACAATGCACTGATGAATTCATGCAAAGTCTAATTTCTCAAATTGCTATTGTCTTTAAACCTATATTGCAAAATGAGCTTTACAATTTAAAACAAAGACAATTTGCATTGCACCAAAGGATATTGGAGGTTTTTTTATAGTTAATCCAAGAACTCATATTTAAAGACTCGAAACCGTTTTATGACCATCGACATCTAATTTATCAATTGATTCAGGACTTATTAGCTGATCGTCAAACTTGTTAAGTGACCTATCGACTAGTTGCATTTCGATCTGTAACAATAATATATATGCAAGAATAACTTAATAAGGTAGAATTATGATTTTCACAAGGAAAAATCAATCTCCATCATATTTTCCTACTTATTTATTCCCACTTTTAATGTTTATTTTTGTCCTAACAAAAATGGGAGAATTTCAATCTTTAGAATGGTTGGCAATAAACTAGCTACTAAGATAAATTTAGATAATACATCCCCAAGAACTATTTTATCTCAAAATCTCCTATTTTTTGCCATTTCTTTCATATGAATCTATACTTTTTTGGTCAGATCAGAACTCCGACAAAAGTTAGGACTTTGGTCTTGGCTAGATCTATTTTATTTTTTCTCTACCTTTAAGTATTTTCAATAAATATGCGAAACTCTTTATATTGAGTTTCACTTTCTCTCTCAAGATCTTTAGAGTTTCTACTCCTTTCTTGGAAGACATTGGCTTTGATAGTTTTCAGCCAAGTTTTGTGCGGTTTAATGTATTTATATACTTTTGTTGTTGCAAATCATCAAATCATATGCCATAACTTGTTAACATCTCATATATATGAATTCATTTGCAAACAAGTCAACATTGCTAACTATTGAATGATTAGTGTAAGATATAGTTGTATGAATATTGATCCTTACTCAAATTTCGAACACTCCGTTGTTGTGGCTAAGGGTTTTTACTTTGATGGGATTGAGCTCATTGGCTATGGCAATGGAAAAAACTTCTTCTATTATGTTTCTTTTTGGATAATTTGTAGTGCATTTTGTGTAATATCTTTTATTTTATTAGCTTTACACATTCTTTTGTATTGCACTATCTTAGGAGGGTAATTACTCTAAATGGTATTACTTTCATTATGATATATTTGTGCATGTTAAAGCTATTTCATATATTTAATGTTACTACCATTTCAAGAAGAAAAAAAAAAGGTTGGCAATGGGACGGGTAGGGTAGGTGTGGTGAGGACCCTTATTCTTGTCCCCATTCTTGATTCTCAAATTGATCCGCATTCCCAGTTTCATCCCCATTTTTAAAATTAATATTGTTCTTCATCCTTGTTCTAACTATTAAAATTGATACTCATACTCACCCCTAAACTAGTCTCATACCGCTTTAAACATGGCAATATATGATATGATTATACATCTAAGAAATAAAAAAACATTCATAATACAATAATAACAACCCTATTGGATAAATATTTCACAATCAATTTAGAAAATTGAAAATTTAGGCATTTTATCATCTAGATGTCTCAAGATGGCAAAACACATTCTATGAGTTAATGATTTGCTTCCCATTTAATTTTCTAATAAATTGACAAATAAGGTCTATTAAAGTAAAATTCTCAAGAATATATAGACGTTGTTCATCTTTGAATTTATTCTATAAATTGAGAATTTCTCGTGACACACTTCTATAATGATGCGTTTCAAGAGTCAATCAAATGTTATATAATGATTCATTTACTCAATTCATCATTTATGAATTTAATATTATCTTCTCAATTTCTACAACATTACTTGCTACAATTTCACCTGACACATCTATAATACACTTCTAATCGCTTACCTATATTTCTTTTTTCCTTTTGCAAAACTAATTTTCCCTATCCCATATAGATGTTTAGGAAAAATTGGATGATCACCACTTAATCGAACGTTGGCTTAAATTAACCATGCATGTCTTTGGGACATTCCAATAGATATTAGTAACATCAATCGTGCAGTCTCATTCGATAAATTTTTTTCAAGTAATTAACAAGAAGTTATGGGTAATGTCTTCGTAATTTAAGAATTGAATCATGCATATTGAAATATAAATTGAAATGAAGATGATGAAGAAATAAGGATTTTTTGTGATAAAACAATGATATTTAAAGCCATGTTTCTTGAGTTAAGTTAATCAAAAAATAGAATCTGATTGAAATTCAAAATTTAATTAAAATAAAATAAAAGGCAAAATATGAAAAGATGGGATGTGATCGTAATTCGTGTTTTTTCAAACAATGAAATTCAATTGTTTTAAAATAAAAGAAAAAGACAAAAGATAAAAAATTTAGGATGTGATCGAAATTTGCATTTCTTGATCAACGAAATTCAAACCTTTTTTGGCAAAAAAATGAAAAAAAAAATGAAAATATAGGATATGATTGGAATTCAAACTTTTTTTCTTCAATTCAAGATTTAAAGTTGAGATGTGCTTGAGCAACAAAATTTAAATGATGACTTATATATATATATATATATATATATATATATAGCTTGTTGTCTTCATTTCAATGTTTATTCAATTTAAGATAATTTCCCTTTGTCCATTAATATGAGTCGATGAAACTATTTGTGTTTATTCCTAAATATAAATCATTTTATGATTTTTTAGGGATATTTTATTCTTTTTTTTCATTATACCCTCATTTATTCTTATATTTCATCTCACATCTCTCATCCTTATAAAAGGAAAAATATAGATCCAATAAAATAACTCCTAATAATTAAAAACATTTTAAAAAAAATCTCATTTAAAAAACAAAGCAAAATACACATTTCAAATTCTAATTCAAAACATTAGTAACCAAGCATCCATTTCTTTTTCAATTTCAATTTTTTTTTATCTAATCAGTTTCAATTTTCACATTACTTATTTTCGAATGATATCACAAATCTCCCCAAAATATAATAAGAATTGAAAGTAGTTGTCCTCATGGACATAATTGAATTGATAAGGCATGTGGTGATGGACATAGTCGAGTCGGTAATGTATGAGGATGACTGTGGAGATAAATCTTCTGATAATACAAATTCGAATATGTGTGAGAGAATATTATACAAATTTGTATTAAGATTTGAATTCTTACATAAGTTTATGTCACACACATCTTCCCTCCCTTATCAAAAGAATTGAAAGGAGACCTTTTTTTCTTTTTTGATCACGAGTTATCTGAAAGAGGACTCTAATAAGAAACTTCTTTGAATCATCATACATCAAAATACTATCTCGTATCAGATCATAAAAAGGTAAAATACTAGCTAATATAGTATCTTCCTAGAGTTTCGTAAACTTCTTATTAATTGATAATTGATGAGAGTTGTACCACTCACCCCAGGTCCCCAACTGATGATGGTTTGCAAGGAGACATCCTTCTCTTTTTTTCCTTCTAAAAGGGTTCCATTTATTGCAGTATTCTGAAAGAAAAAAAAAAAAGTACAGACAGGGCCGCTGTACCGAGAAAAGAAATTCAAGAGGCAAAAGACGACATCCCTCAGTTGGAAAGAAACATCACTTATCTTATATGAATGTGATATTTGAATAATAAAATACCAAGTCTACTCATTGATTAGAAAAGATGAGCAATTAATTAGTAGATTTGATATCTTGTTTACTGTGGATTAGTGGCCCAGTGTCTGCAGCGTTTTTGCTCGTCATGTGCAGTCCCATCCCAAGTTTGATTTCTCTTTTTCTTACTCCCTCGACGAAAGTTAAATACCTATCTTATTATTTAAAATTTTACTAATAAAATTTTTAAATGTAAAAATGCTACATTAAATTTACATTTCACTCATTTATAACTAACTACATTAATAATAAATATAATATTATAATTTTTTTTTATTATTTAAATTATTATATTGAATCAAATATGAATATTCAATTTTAAATAAAAAAATATTATTTTCCTTTGTTTTTTCCTTTTAACTTCACATCAACCATGGATTAGGCTTTGCTTGTAAGTAAGTGCATGGTAGAATTAATTATTTACCGAGAGTAATTTAAGAAATATCAAAATATAATCAACAAGTCTTTTTGTTACATTTTATGCTCAAGAAATACACGAGCTAACTCCGATGAAGGTCATGAGTTTGCAACTTTTTTGAGAACTCTTCCGGATAAGAGAGTTTGAGTCAAGGAATAAATTGGATTAGTAGTAAATCATAAAAAATAAACGCAATATTGATTTGGATTACCCAATCATTTTCCCCCTCTAGATTATTAAAGAAAGGTTTAGACTTTGGGTCGGGCTGATAATTTTTGTTAGAGAGGGTTAATAAGTCAGGCTGGCCTATGAACTTCTCAGTCCAACCCATTAAAAAATGGCTCACTACTAACTTGCTAGTATAGCAGTGCAGGCCTCCAAGTAAAAAGATTTTGGCATTCAAGCCTGACCTGTTTACATGGTCAACTCTCTCCTCAAATCTTATTCAAATTACTCAGATCAGTACTCAAAGTGCCTATCCAATCCAATTAGTGCTCCAAAATTTTAAAGTTAGAAGACTTCAAGCAGTGGATCTATCAAATTTAAGCATTTTCTTGTATTGTTAGTAGTTCTCTTCCATCATTAGCTAGCCTGCAAATTGTGAGTTGTTGTGACATGAACCATCTATAATCACCAACAAAGTTAGAGAATCCAAGATTATTGTTTAACTTTGAAACCATCTGAAGCCCAATTGTAAGTGCAACAAATTCTAACATGATTTCTTGTCATAACTCTTCCTGATCCGACTTTGCCTGGATAATTCAAGACTAAACTATTTGCATGAATTGATAAGTGGTGGGCTCTATTTGACGAGAATGTCATAATTTTAGATTGTTCAGCCATGTTTTTTATGTTGTGCTATCTCTTAGATTGTTAAAATTAACATAACATGTTAGCACGGTAAAAAATGAAATTAGAAGATTATACCTAAAATTGATAAAGTACAATAATTACACTTTTATTTTCCCTTTTGATATTGTCACCAAAGTTTTTTTAATTTAATCAACAAAAAATGAATTTTAATTTGAAAGAACTTTTAATTTCTATATATTCAAAGGTGTTTGGCTAATGATCGTTACATCAGAGACCCTCAAGAAAATATGATTCGTACTAAAAATAAATTTTTTTTCAAGAAAATTAGACATGATTGAATTACTAAATCAATTAAAATTTGAACATCTAATAGATAAATATTTAATAATTGACTAGTTCACATAACCAATTAAAATTTAATCAAATCTCTAATTAAAATATTTCATAATCAATTTGAGATTTAATCAAATATTTAATTATATTTTTTCAACAATTAAATTAATCAAATAATTGACAACGTAAGTCTCTAAAAAACAATTCTAACGTCCTGCAACTTCACGTTTCAAATTTTCAATTTTGAATATGAGAGGGATTCATTGAACACTTTGTCTGATACTTTTCTTATAAGATAATTTTTTTCTCACTGGAGCCTTTTTATAGTGGAATTAAAAGGTAAATTTTAAAAATGAAATACATATCCTAAAGGGATGCCAAAAGGCCAATATATATTGGTCATCCATCATTTCAAAACAAAGCATTCTTCAAAACTTTCCACTTTTTGTTTTTGTTTTTGGATTACGCCCAAGCACTACTGGCATTGCCAATCCGCCCCTATACTTGAAAGATGTAAATTGTAGGATGTCTTCATTAAATAATCCTTTTAGAGAGTATATACAATTACAATTTACAAGAAATAATTCATGACTTTGATAGAAATTAAACTTACACACTGCATTTATAAGCAAAAATGTCTTTAAGTACTTTAGGGCACTTACCTATCTAAATTATGTTCCGAAACAACTTTTAACTTTCTTGGAAGTAGTTAAGATTGACCGTTAACATAAATTTAATTCCATTTAGGTCTTTCCTGTTGGATGTTTCTTAATCCTACTCAACACATTTGAATGAAATTACTCTTATCAAAGTAAAAAACACTTAACAAAACATCACAATTTTGCAGTAAACAGGATTAATCCCTCTAATCAACTAATGAACCTGAAAGAACATACATGGATTATAAGTATATACTTTGACGAACATGTCATAATTTTAGATTGTTCTAGGCATGTTTTTATGTTTGGGCTATATGTAGATGTCCAACAACTTCACCTTTCAAATTTTCAATTTTGAATATGAAAAGTATTCATTGAATATTTTGTCAGGTATTTATTAGGGGTGGTAAAATAGTCGGTCGGATTGGACCTAACGAGCCAAGAATGTGAAATTGGTCGAGTCAAAATTAGACGAGTCTAGAAAAATAAAACCCAATTCAATTATTATATAGGTCACGAGCCAAAATGATTCGATAATTTTAAAACTTTTAAAACATAAATTTAACATTAAAAATAAGCCCATTCAAAAAATAAACTTATTTTTTTAAGTCAGTTTTTTTTTTTATAAAAAAAATAAGGAATTGGTCTCACTCGTGAGCCCAAACCCATTTGATCTGCAAATTATACGAGTCATTTAGACTTAATTTTTTTAAATCACAAATATTGAAAGACAACCCAATTTATTTTGAAGCTTTTCGAGCGAATATACGTGATGATTTTACCAAATAGTTATCTTATAAAAATAGTTTTTCTCGCGGGATGCTTTTATAGTGGAGTTAAAAGGTGAATTTTAAAAATGAAATATATATCCACTCAGGGATGGCAAGAGGCCACACTATATATTGGTCATCCATCATTTCAAACAATGACTTTCAGCTTTATTGGGAGTGTAGAATATTCAATACATATATATCATTGTAAAAAAAAATCATATAACAATTGATAATTAGAGTATAAATTAAAAATCATTTTCAATGCATATTATAAACAATCAATTATATTGTTTATATGTCATTTGCTTATGAATTTATTACAAAATACTATTGTTTATATGCTCAGTTATCATATCAAAAAAGATGTTAAGAGATAACTTTCTTCTTAACATCGTTAAGGATACATCAGTATGACATTACCTTATGACATTTTCATTGAGAAATTTGATGATATCTTTGACTTTAATAATGAAACATAACTTTTTTTACATTGACATTGTGCATTGAAAATGTTTTGAGATTAATTATTTAACATAAAATTTAATCTCATTTATCATTGTGGATATTTCTTAATCATACTCAAAAGTCAACATAATTTAAATGAAATTACTCTATTCAATATTAAAAAAAGTATATCAAGTGTTAATTGATAATTGAATTGTCAAATCACTTTACATTCAACTTTAAAAATTATTTTCAATATAAAATATCAACAATTAATTACATTATTTAGATATCATTTGCTAATTGATGAATTTATTAAAAAACAACAATACAATCAATTACATTGTCTATATATCATTTATTAATTGGTGAATTTATTAAAACATATTATATATATATATATATATATATATGCTAAATTAGCATTATCAAAGACACGTTAATATCACATACTCATGAAATTTACATTGAAATTTTTTTTTTTGATATTGATGACTTTTTTTTATATTGACAAGATTAAATATGCTCTTAGTACAAACACTTACAAAACATTACAATTTTGCAGTAAACAGGATTAATCCTTCTAATCTTATAATGAACCTTAAAAAACATACGAGGATTATAAGTACCTGCTTCGAACAAGTGTTCACTGTTCAAAGGAAAATGACAAGCACAAAGTTTAAAGAAATTATCCACTTGAAATATTTCTATCATGCCTCATTAACAAATCCCATTTACAACAAGAAGAGATATAAAATTGAAGTCAAAATTTCCTTTTCAACACAACAAATTAAGTGCTTATATATATATATATATATATACATATATAGTAGTAGCTAATCTTATTCTCTTTCAACAGTGATCAGTTCTCAATAGAACCACGAAAATTAATGTTCTTCATTGACACCTTTTTCGTTATCATTCCCAGTAATTGAATTAGGAAGTCAAAGAGAGTGATCTCATGAGTTTCTGGCTATACTGTCGAGCAACGGATGGCTTTGGGAGGCTTCTTCCTTTGTCGAGACTTCGATCTTTCATATCATTATCCTTCGAACCCTGCATTTCTATATCTCCTTTGACAAGGTGGGCTGAGCCCTCTTCTTCTTTTGCTTCTCCTAAATTTTTTGGTGTTGATCTATAGTAGATCATGTAAAGTATCAGCTGGACTGAACCTAACAAAAATCCCATTCCATTTGGCACCTGAACATTTTTAATTGATTTACAAATTAAAATGTGGCCAATATTACATGATGAGATAAATGATACAGAAAACATTTTATGTAAATCGATCCATGCTAGACTTGAGAATCAAGTACAAACCTTAGGAATCAGTGGAACATTCGAAATTGATATATTTATGTTAAGAGTAGAAGCAGCAATTAAGGGATGTTGTGAAGGGCGTTCTTAGCCTGAACATGTAATTAATCTTTTAATTTAGTTATCTTCTGAACATATCCGTGGAAAGGACGATAGTATTATTAGCTAATTTTAAATTAGTGGGCTATTGGACTTCTAAATAATCCCCCAAGGAAGAATGTAAAATGGAGATGACGTAATTTTACAGAACAAAACATATTTTGGAAGGAAAATGGAGAGATGAGGATTATAAAACAATGATTATCCTAAAACTCAATGCTACCAACAAAATTTTCAAATATAAAGAAAATACAGAAAAATAGCTACCTTCTAAATGTTTATATTTTATATTTTGAAATATCAGTAATCAAATATCAGTTTCTTTTTAAAATAAAAATATTTTTTATTTAAAATTTATTAATAACCTTATTATCTAAATTTGACTAATTCTTTACTACTTGTATTAATAACAATGCGACAACTTCTTAAATATTAAATATGTTTTTAAATTTTTTATTTTTAGTCAAAATAAATATTTAATTTTAAATGGAGAAAAAATAGTATTATTTGACATATACATTTTTAAAAAGGAAGTATTAAAAAACTTACTCCGATGTAGATGTCCTTAACCACCACAGCATAAGCGGCCCAGATGCCCCCATTCAAGAATTGAAAGAAAGAAAGAAAAAACGGCATATACTCCACACTTTTCGTTTTGATCACCGTCCTCTGGCACAAAGAAACATATCTCATAAAGGATTTGTTCTCTTTTTGTTTCGAGTAAATTATTTATTTTGAGTGTTAAATTATTAGAAACTGAAGCAAGAATTTGAGGGTTTGTTTTGGCCTGAGAGAATCAGCTAAGTTTATAGTAAATTTGAGCCAAAGTTAATTACCATAACGACTAGAGGAGATGCATACATGCCGATGGTCAATACTGTACATATAATTCCGACCAGTGTGATCCTCATGCCTCCATGGAGAGCTATAAGGGTTACTGCCAATACTATCCCAAGGAAGCCAATGTCAATTATAGCCACCAGCTTCAAAGATTTAACCTGAACCACAACCATTGGCAAGTTACTTTGTGAAGAAGTAATTAATACATAATTTTTTTGTTGATTTTTTTTTCTACACTTCTATTTTCTAATAATTTGGTAAAGAAATTAAGGCCATATTTCTTTATCTACAAGTGAAAATTTATATGTTAGAACTATTAGTTTGAGTGGCGAGTACTTATATAATTTGACAATATAATAAATTAATACTAGGCTGATTGGTCTGCACTAGCACCAAAAAAAAAAAAAAGTCAAGAAAATGTATTTTGTAAATGCATTATATCTCAAACTTGTTCTAACATAACAATAAGATGATATCTTTTTTAAAATTCCTAAATCAACACATTTCGTGAAATCTTTATTAATTTATTTTAAGATGAACGTATTTTATAAATTCATTGGATGACGATGATCACGTACTATCAAAGTGCACGATGCACAATGTTCCTTCAACATTTAATATTTAATATAAGTAAATTATACTATAACAAATAAATTTTAAAACGTTAACTACTAGCGTGGACCAATGAAAAATTATCTTTAAAAAAAAAAAATGAACCTTAACATCCTTTGGGGCATAGATGAGAAAGAGGGTGACGTAAATGATATGCAAGATTACACCAGTGCCATTCACTGTGGCCACAAGCAACCCTCCTGGCTTCATCACTCCATAGAAAGTCCACAAACTTGTGCTCAATAACGTCGTTATATATGGTATCCCTTTGTAATCCTCTGTTGATTTTTTGCTCACTATTCTCTTGAAGGTTTTTCTGAAATATAATAAATAAATCAATCCACAAAATCAATAACAAATAAAATAAAACCAGTAAAAGACTCAAGACTTACAATGGGGCAGCAAACATAAGTATGGAGATCACATTGCCTGCAGCAAAAAAAGAAAAGAAAAAACTTAATTAAGTTACTTTTAGAAAAACATACTGTTTAATACGTGTTCAGAGAATTGAAGCTTGTCGCTTAGAAACTTACCAATAATACCAAGAATGAAGCTTATGCTAGCCATGGTATGGGATTAAGAGAACTGCTGAGAAAGAAAACTGAATGGAGTCTTGAAATGGAAGGCTGGAGAAAAAGGGTGACCAAGAGCAATGTAGAAGAAGCGGGTGGCTATGGAAAGGGTAGTGGTCGGTCCTATATAACCTAATTATTGTGTGGGTCTGGACGAGTCCATCAATTGAATCGGTGACACGTTTACGTTTCGAAGAGTTTTGTGGTGAGTATGACAAGACCACAATAACAAGGATATTAAATATTAAAGAAAAAGAAGGAAAAGAAAAGAAAAGGCAAGACAAGGATGCTGTGAGGGAGAGGACTTCTTTATAAGATTAGGGCACGAGAAATGATATTTGGTACATGTGTTTTGATTGTAATATTTGGGTGTTGTATACCTGAAAATACCTGAAATTGTTAAGATTAATTAGATGGGGATAGAAGTACATGTGCTTGATTAACATCTTTAGCCGCAGGCCTCGGTGCCTATACAGATAGGCAAGGGTGAAGGGTAGCAAATGCAACGTTTTCTGGTATTGATATCGACTGATAGTTGGCACAAGTAAACAAAATAATTTTCATTTTTTTTTGGTTGTTGACAGTAAAGAAAAAAATGATTTTGATGACAACGATTTTTAGTTTTTGCTCATTTATTTTTTTGAAAAAAGGTGTTTGAATAGTTTCGGGCAAAAAAGTTTTTGTTTGTAATTCGTATAAAAATTTACGATGATCATTAATTTTCATCAATAATTGACTGTGTTACTATAGTACTGATGGACCTATTATTATTATTATTTTCTTGAAAAAGACTTAAATAAGGAAAATTAACCCATTAATTACTTTCGGGGCAATCGTTCTTATATTCTTAAATTAATGACGTTGATGCAAGGTTGCATGACTTTATTGGAATCGAATGAAATATTGACGACAAAATAACATGAATAAATTAATCCTGAAAGAAACTTCAAATATATAGCTTCTTACTTGAGTTGAATGAAGTATAAATGAATAGGTTGAAACTTCAATGGATTCGCTTTACTGTGTACTCCATTGATATGTATATGTGTGTGTGTGTGTTCGAATTTGTTTGATTTTAAAAAATTGCCTAAAAATAATTTAGACAATTTATCTTGAGCAAATACAATAATACTAAATACATTTGGTAATTGATTAAACAATACCTAAAAGCAACTTAGGTTTACCAAACTGCCTAGACACTTTAGATAATTAATTAGACTTCTTATTAACAAGAAAACAGATGTAGTAGACCATCAAATTGGATTGCTATAATTGCTGAGCAACTCAATCATTCGATGAACATCATATTTGACTTAATTTAACTTTGGTCCAATTCTACAACTTACTATCTCCTTCTCAAAAATATAAATCATTTTAAATTTTTATACGCAAATTAGGAAATAAGGAAATTATAATTTTCTAGTTAAACTATTTAAAAAGTTCACAATAAAATTATTCTAAAATATCAGTAACAATATGCATAATATTTTTAAGATGAGAGAAGAGAGTGATAAGTAAGAGTAATATTTGAAAAAAAATAAAAAATAATTAAATTTCATAAAATGATTTATATTTTAAAAATAATTTCACTCTAGATGGGCTTATATCATATTAAAATGAAGATAGAATTAGATTTGACTTGAGGTGGAAAAGATGAAATTTAGTGTAATAAAATTTAAATAACCAAAACTAAAACAATCTAATAATTTTAATTAAATAATTTTTTCTCAGAATTTCACTGCCTACAGTGACGTTTAGAAATTACAAAATTTAGGAAGTCGTATGAAATTAGAACAGAGAATCTTGTAACGCATGCACCATTGTGGTCCAAGATGGCATATTTTGGGATGACAAACTATTTGTGGGGAAAGAATGGTCCATGGCTGTCGGATTTTGTTTTGAAAGGATTCATTTCAGTTCTCAGAATTCTTTCTGCAATATTACGATTTTTGATTATTTTCGATTCTTCACTATTTTTTATTTGTAGTTATAAATTTTTATCTTTTATTTCAATTTTTAAGAGTTTTGTACTGTTTTTAATTTTTTGTTATATCTTTTATTTTAACTTTTTAAAGTTCAATATTTTTTTCAATTTTTAGTTATGAATTTTTTGATGAATAAATTTTTTTTTTGACTAAGATGATAAAGGGTATTTTTGAAAACAAAATTTAAAAACTTGTCTCAATAACTTCTTCAAGATGGAGAAATAGTTAGTGAAGAAGAAGAAGAAAAGGTCGAAGAAGCCATGAAGATGGGCTTTTAAAAAATTTTTAAAATTAAAATACTCTTAAAAGAATTGAGGTCGTAGTTATTTTGGTTAAAAAAGAAGTTTTATTGATAGAAATGTCTGTAGTTACATTAAAAATAGTATTAGGTTCTAAAATGTTGAAATAAAATATAAGAGCTCATAACTAAAAATAAAAAATAGTATAGGATTTTTAAAAGTTAAAATAAAATATAATTGTCCATAACTAAAAATAAAAAATAGTTCAGGGCAGAAAATAAATAATAATCCTTCTTTTCTTTGGATACAAATACTTTGGAACCCTTAAACTCTAAAATTTGCAAAACTCCATAAAAATTAGTACTCCATCCATCTGGAATTGACTTTAGTTAAAAATTAAAGAAGATCATTGACTTTAATTAACTTATAAGCTAGTGAGATGTAAATATCTTAAATTAAAGTGGTGAGTGACGGAGATCATGCGTTAATAAGATATAAATTCATTAAATTAATGAGGTTATTAATGAGGACAAACTAAAATATAAATGTGAACATTTAATTTTGGATTAACGGAGTACTATTTTGTAGAAATCTTATTACACAAGAAAATGACAATATAGAAGCATATTTATCCTAATAGTAAAAAAGTTATTTCCCGAGACTTTAGATTGTGAATATTTTATTTTTAGATATTTTTGTTACATTTACGTAACGTTCATAACTTTTCACAAACAGGTTGGTTATAGAATCAGGAAAAGTCTTGAAATCGTATAGAATCACTTTGGTTTTGAAATCACCACAACTGAACTCTACGTGGTCCCTGAAAGATTCATGATTGAAGGAAGCTAAACTGTCTCCTTCATTAAAGGGATTTGTGTCAAAACTTTTATCACACTATTGTGACCATTGCATTCTCTGCACTGCTCAATAATGAACTAAAAATTTTGGGAAACATTCGGAGAATGTAAGAAGGAAAACGTCAATTCGTAATTTGGTGGTGAAAGTTTTCATCAATTCGTCAATTCAGAAAGTTTTCATCGTTTCTGCTTTCCATTTTTGGCCAAAAGGTAGATTTTGAGATTTGAAAACAACTGTTGGAGGATTCGCATTGTTTATGAGTTGTAGGTTTCACCACTTTTTGATTCACTGAGATTTAATTCTTTTTGTTTTTTTCCTTTGAATGAAGTATCAATAGTGCTATTCAATTCAAGTGGCAGTGACCTTTTTTCTTTCAATATGTAAATCATAGTGGGGAGGTTTGGCCATATTTGTAGCCTGTAGGTGGTTTGAATTTGGCTTGTAATATGTGAGACGTGATAGCGTTTTCTTTCCAAATGCAAGGAATGTAGGTGAACAAATGCACCAACATCAAATTATGTGAACAAGAGAAGGATGTTCATGCTCCTTCATCTTATGCTTTTCTCTAATGCCTTGGGAATTGAGAACCTCCTTAATTAATGCTAAAAGGAAAACGAAAGTTTAACTAGAATGAAAATAATAGAAAGTACACTTTTGATATTAACATATCAATATTGGGTTCCATTTACATTTTATATTTACCTAATATTATATATATATATTATATATATAAAGATTTTATAAAATCACAAGGTAAATCTTTTATTCAAATTACATTGATTGGGAAGTAATTGGTGCAATTGACCTCCAACATTTACTATTTTGACAATTAAGGATCCTATCGTTTTTTTAAAATGATTAAAACCTTAACGGTTCTCTATTTTGTTAATTGGGTTCTTTTGGATGGATTTCGTCCAAATTTATCCAAATTAGGTTAAGTCAACACATTTTTTTAAAAAATGGTCAACTTTGAAGGTATTATGGTCATTCTATTGTTCACCAAAAGTTAAAATAAAAACAAAAAGCCCTATCCCCATAAAAAAAACTAACTAACTAAAACCCATATTTCTCATCGTCACCCCCAACATCGTTATATACTAAAAGAACCCCCTCAAATGCCTCAAAGAACCCTACTGGGAAAATGAAGATGAGCAAAAAATGGAATTGGGAGGAAGAGAATAGCGAAGGATCTTCCAATGGAATGCCACGATGAAGTCTTAGAGTTCCTCATGCTGCTGCAGATGTGTGTTTTTGTGGTGGTGCTTCCCCTGTAAGGACTTTATGGACTGATTTTAATCCGGTTAGGAGATTTGTTCCTTGTGAGAATAGAGTAAGTTAATAATGTATCTTATTATAGCTTAATTCCACTCCATCGCTCCTAATGCTAGTGATTGATGTTCAGCTTCAAGTTGGGCGAAGATGTGGCTTCTTTGAATGGGTCGACCCCCCTAGTGTGTGACAAAGCAAAAACTATCATTCCTGGCATGTTGAAGAAGATGGATAGATTGGAAGCAACTGAAGCTTCTTATCGGAAGCTATTGAAGATGTATTGGGTAGCAATTTTTCTATCTTGGTTAGTTGTCGTTTTTTGCCTTTTGTTTTGAAGTAGATGTGTTGAAGTATGTTAGGACTTTGGTGTGCACTTTGTCAACTTTCTGACACAATTTGGATGGTTGGTGTAGTTTATAGGATTCAAATATATTTGTGTATATCATGTAACGTTTTAAGTTAAGCATAGGAGCCTTTGTATGTATCTAACTAATGCTAGTTTTGTATCTTAATTACGATATAGCTGGTAGGGTTTCTGTTGATATTTTTCGTGTATTAATTTGATCATTCTTCCAGTGGAATAATATTCAAGAAATCCCATACGCATTGTTTATATGGATCAGACCAAGATATTACTCCGGAATTGCACAAAGACAATTTGAATATCAGTTTGGTTATTTCAGTATCAGTCTGGCATTTTGGCAGCACGTTGAAAACATACAAGGCATTGGTCATGATGATTCCACACATTGACGTCAACAATTAATTTAATTACGAACTTTTAAACAAGTTGGAATATAAATTTCTTCACTTTTTTTTAATGATAATTGTTATTTTGAAACTTGTCGAAATGACAGTTAAGAGATAATAACAAAAAAAAAAAAAAGAGACAAAATATTTATGTAGTTTGACACAGTGCCTAAGTCCATGGAAGCTAAGCACGAAATTATATCTACCACACTTTCCAAATTTCCAAAACATTCTTTCTCTCAAATATGTTCAAACACCTCCTTGAAACAAAGCTTTAGTACAACACTCAAAAGAGCTTATAAATGAGAAACACTTCTCAATTTCTAATAGAAATTAAAGGCTTCTCAAAAAATCTTGTAACTTATGTTTCTCACTATGTTAGAAAATGCAGAAGGAGATGTCATTTATAGTGAAAATTGGGCACCTATTCAAATAACTTTCGGCTATCATAATAATTTCCACAGTGCAACTACCCCTTTTTTTTTGATAAAATTGTAAGCAAACAAACTCTTTTTGTCAAATCATATTGCAATATGAAAACATACTTATTTCCACAGTGCAGCAGCTCCATGTGATTCAATAATAATAAAACTCACAGCCATTATTGTTGTGTTATGTTTGGTGAACAACACCAAAGATTATAACTTCAATTCTTATTCTTAGATAATAGCAGAAATTGAAAAGAAACATACTTCTATTATTATTTCTGGTTGAAGTACTTCAATTCAGAACTTATTATAATGCATAGTCCTGTAACTTTCTGGAAAATTTTATGAATTACATAAATAGTAACTTTTGATAACTCTATTTTTTTAATTAGGGACAACTTGACTATAGATTCGAAGTACAGTTTGATAAGTACTCTCTACGTGATGATTTATTAGTTGTGGAAAGTTAATTTCATGAAAAAAATTTGTGGTTTAAAGGGGGAGAAAATTCAACTTCTATGAAAATGAATGTTCTTCAATGTCTCTAATCATCATTTCTTGCTGTTGATTTCTTTAGTTTTGTTCTCCTTGCCATCTTCGGCTGTGATCTCAACTGATTTTGACGGTTCTGGTGACCTGTACTCGTAGATTGCATACACCATCAACTGAAGTGAGCCTAGAACGATTCCAACAGCATTTGGGACCTGAAAATATTCAAGTCGAATTAATTAATGTTAACTCAATAATGAAGACTAATCTTCTAAAAAATTGGGATACTCTATAGGCAAAATAGTCATTTATATCTCTTATTTTACTGTTTTAGCAGATTTGATCCCTTATCTCTGTTTTTTTTTTCCAGCCATCAAAGTGTCTTATATACATTTTTTCAACCAATTTTCTTTTTCCTTTATATGAGCAAAAATGACAAAAATGGTTGAAAAGAAATACATAAAGGATCAAAATGGTTGAAAAAAAGAAAAGATGAGGTACTAAAGTGGCCAAATTTGGATAATTTGGCTATTTTTCCTCAAAAAGATTCAAACTCATTCAAGCTCAAGCAAAATGTATTAAATCCCAAAGAATTTTTAGAAGCATATGGAAATTACAATTTCCATTTTTCTTTAACACATTATGACAAATTTTGCTTGTTGTTATTTAAGAAGACACAGTATGTTGAATCTTACCAGGACATAGAAGTCAGTCACCAGCATCGCAAAAGCAAACCATACTCCAGCATTGACAAAAAGAGACAAGGAAAGGAAAAACGGCATGTATATTACACTCTTTGTCTTGACCACAGTTTTCTGCATAATAAATAAATAAAGGGTCCAAAAAAATAATTTTAAAAAAAATTAACAGAAAAAGGTTAATTATATTAGGCTTACCACAACTGATAAGGGTGCTGCATACATAACTACAGTGAATGTTGCACATAGAACTCCAACAAATGTTCGCCTTGCATTTCCATGAAATGCAACAATTGTCACAACCATCACAGCCCCAAGAAAAAATATGTCTAATATCACAAACCCCAAATATTTAATCTGTAGAAATTACACCATAAACTATGAATTAGTCATATTTTATTTTCAGAAATGATCAAAGGCAAATGGAGAAATATTGTATTACCTTTCTTGCTTTAGTGGCATAGTAGAGATACATTGTAAGATAGATAATTTGTGAGGTCATGCCAACACTATTTACTGTCACAATTAGCATACCATCGTCGGGGTCAAGAAGACCATAAAATGTCCATAAACTTGTGCTTAGCAGGGTGGATACATATGGAAGTCCTTCATAGTTGTCTGATGATTTTGTCTTAAAGATTTCCCTAAATGTCCCTCTGAATCAGAGGTTTGAATATCATTCAATATTCAAAGAGACTAATGCATCTGATACTCTTGAATTGTGTAATACTTACATTGGAGAGGCGAAAGAGAGTATAGAAATGATGTTTCCTGTGAAGACAAAACAGTTTGGGCAAAATGTTACAAAATGATCAATGAAAAGAGGTAATTTCACTAATGGAGGAGATAATATATATATGTACCTAGAATGCCAACAATGAAATCTGGTTTAACCATTGTAGAATATTGCAGTGAGCAACAAAAATGAACTTCTTATGGAAGAGAAAGAATTTGAGGGAAACTTCACAAATGTTGATGATTGGATGGCATTGGCAAGAAGCTTTTATTGGCTATCTTAAGAATACTAATTCTTGGAACATTGCAAGTTTGATTTTGTTGCTCTGTACGGTTTCTTCAACATTCTGTTCGAATTGCTTATGGAATGTTCCAATTTTAGTAATAAAAGGAATAAAAAAAAAAAAACAGAACAAATGTAAAATGCATGATGCGAAAGGAGTTTAAATTCTCATTTGGCATTTTTTCTGTTTCTTGGAACTTCTTTTTTTCTTTAGATTGAGGGACTGTTACTTTGTGATCATCCCAAACGCCAACAGTGCATAGTATTGACTCTTTTTTTTTTCCCTTAACAAAAGGGAAATTAAGCAACCTTTCCAAAAATGTCTTCTAACAACTAGATCGAAGCTCTTTTATTATTTTATAAATATTGAAATTAATTTGAATAGCTAGTAAGAAAATCTATATACATCATAAACTTGTTCAATGAATCACCTTCTACAAGTATTAGTTTTAACTCCAAAAATAACAAATTTTAAGAAAATGTCATTAGCGTTGCAATTCTAACATTCACGCATAACATTTTTTGTGAAGATATCATTAAATTTGCATTGCTAACCTAATTCTCTGCAAAAATATAATTTTCTTGGCAAATCTAACCTAATTCTTAGCGAAAATGTCATCGGCATCGATTAAGTTAACCTAATTCTTAGCCAAAAAACATATCCTACCCTCTGGCTAAAGGTGCAGAGACCCTTAGGAGGCAGTTAGGCTCCATCTAATTTCTTGATGTCTCTTGGCTTGGTTTAGTTGATAAAAAGATATTATACATTATATTTATTGGTTACCGTTTAAATTTTTTTCAAAATATGCGACCATCACTTCACACTTGTTATTTTCGTTATTTGTAAATTATTATACAATTTGAAATTTACTCAACGTGCAATATAAGATATCATCTAATAAGTTCTCGCATCATTAAAAAAACAATGAAAAAGTTATTTAATTGTAAATCCCACGAATCGCATCTTTTCTCTCCACTCCTCTCCCAAGTTAGGCATAAGCCTACATAATATTCCATCTATTTCTATAATAATAATAATTGCATTTTATCATTTTAAAATAATTATTGCTTTGTGAAATCGAGTACTATTATTTTTTTCCTTTAGACTCTTCTCTATTAATATCAAACTATCACATTAATTTATTTACAGTTTTTAATATAAATTTATCAAATAACTTGTGTCTTGAGGCACATTCTAATAGAAAAAATCAGATATTTATCAAACAAAAGCTCATTAAAAATAACATAAAGCTCTGATTGTTTATCTTTATATATATATATATATATATATATATATATCCTTTTAAGCCATTTCCATAAATTTATTTTCCATAAATAACCCCTCAGCCCTCACATTGAAAAAAGAGAAGAAAAACTTTCTTTCTTTCTTTTTTTATAATGAAACACCAATAAAAGGAAAAATAGAAAAGCGGTTTTCTTTTATTACGAAAATTATAGAATTTTCACTCCTTCCTCTTTTCCTTGTAAAAATAATAATAAATAAGAAATCGCTTCCCAATTTTTTTTGTTTATTGTTGTTGAAAACAAAATTCTTAAAAACAATAAAAGATGAGGCAAGAGGAAGAGACTTACAATATTTAATATTTACGGTGAACATATTAATAAAAAGAAGTTCTGAAAATATTCATTTAAGGTAAATAATTTATAGAGAAAGATATTATGTATTTTTAATAAACTTGATATGTCATTGATATTTCATTTTATTCACAATAACATATGCTCTTAGGCCCCAGGGAATTTTTTTTATATAAAAATAATTTACTTTAAAAATAAAATCATTACCTCAATTTATTAACTTATTGAAAATGACTTTATTCATTTATCCTCGAAACTAAGTAAATTAATAATCTATCAAAATGACAATATTTGTTAATATGGAAAATATATATTTATTTTTCAAAAATGACTTTATTCTTAATATTTTTACTTTTTGCTAAATACTATATTTTTAATTTCTTTTTTTGAGAAAAAATACTATATTTTTCTTTAAAAAAATAAATGTTCCCTCAAATAAATAAAAAAAATAGTAGTTTATAGTAATCGAAGTGTGACATAAAAGATCGCTGGACGCCACTGAAGCCTTTGTCCTGAATCCTATTTCAAGACCGGTGCTTTTTTCTTTACTGAACCCTACTCTCTCTGTGCTGACTGCTGCACAAGGAATAAAATGTTCAAGAAGTAAGTATTCTTTATCGCATCTCAACTTTTCCTTTTTCATATTGATCATATATTGTGGCATTTACATCCTCTGGGAATTGTTTTTCGTCTTGCTATTAATTATTCAAGAACTGATTTTTACAATTGTGTGTGCGCGTGTGCTTTTTTTTTTGGTGAATCATTTTCTGAGATGATCCTATTTAAGGGTTTCGTTTGGTTTTGAAGGGGATCATAGTGTTTGGGTTCTGATTATTGGGTTCTTCCCCTTTGGAAAAAAACCCAGAACTTTTGATTTGGTTGTTTTACTTATAAATTTGACATATGAGTTGAAATGAATTATAGCTGAGAATTTAATCGGGTATGAGCAAAAGTAGATCTTGAAAGTCTTCTATTTTCCCCATATTTGAAGATTTTAGTTCTAGTTAGAATTGTAGCTGGGATTGAAGGTGGTGAATAATTTGAATTTTTTATTTAATTGAATTAAGAATTTTTTTTTCTTCTAATGTTCCTAAAATGTTCCTGGCTGTAGAGCATTATGTGAACTTGATCCAAAACTCGTTATGGGTGTGGAAAAATTAATGAAATGTATGACAAAATGAAATTCCTATATGTCCCTCGTGCAGTGTATGTCTGGATTCCACTGGATAAGTGATGCAGGAAAAGTTAAGCAAAATCCCTAAGAATTCTTGTAGGATTTTGCTTAACTTTTCCTGCATCAATAAACCTAAACTGTCAGGAAATACTGAACTAATTGTAATAAATACAGCTTATTTTTCTGTATCAATAAGCTTGATGTGAAATTTAGTGTCAGAATTTCTGCTAAATCAACTATGAGTTCTCTGAGAAATGTCAAACAATCAAGTAATAAAAATAGAACGGTGGGACAGAGTTTTTCTTTCATAAGTTATCTCCCCTAACCTCTGGTATGTTATTTGGCTTCTAAGGCTGCAACTAATTTTTTATTTCTTAACTTATTTTTTTATACTAGGACAAATTCTATATGGCTTATCTTGATCTTATTTGTTAGTCAAGGACCCAAGATCCTTCCTAAAAACTTCTAGTTTATTCTTTTTCATTTGTAGCAGTTATGTTCAATGTACATTTAGCACTGTTATTATTCTTTGTTCTCCATCTCAAGTTACATGTAGTTAGTCTCCTGTATATTTAAGTATGTATTTTATAATTACGTCTACTTTTCATATCATTCACTTTCATGGGATTCCAAATATTTCTTCATGTTTCTCTGTAAAATTTGTAGGTTCTCATCTGAAGAGGTTTCTGCCCAAAATCAAGTGAAGGCATCTGTTCAACGCAAAATTCGCCAAAGTATTGCAGAAGAGGTTTTAGTTATTCCTTCTCACCTATGTTGGGAAAATTATTTAATGCAACAGTACGTTATATATGTTTATCTTGCATATTTTGTTATACTCGTGCTTCTTTTCATGGCAGTATCCAGGTCTTGAGCCAGTTTTGGACGATTTGCTTCCCAAAAAGGCCCCTCTAATTGTTGCAAAATGGTTGTATCTTCATTAATGCTCCCAAATGTTTACTTATGCTTCACTTTCCCTTTCATTCCATTAATTTGTGAACAATTCTCTGATGTTATAATTTGTTTTCCCTGTATTTCCTTTTGTATTAGCCCAAATCATCTTAATCTTGTGGTTGTGAACAATGTGCCCCTATTCTTCAATGTACGTGATGGACCATACATGCCCACCCTGCGACTTCTTCATCAGTGTAAGTTTCTTGTTTTAAAAAAAAAATGCTGGACATGCTCATTTTTAAAACTTCATTACCTATGACTGCAGTCCATTCCCTGTTACCTTCATTGGATATGAGTAGAGTTCCGATGAAATAGAAGCTTGTTGTGGAGAAAGAATGCTAGTCTAACCATTAAGGTTGTTGAAAAGCTTATACTAAGAGTGGCAGAAATAACTGAATAATTTCTAAAATGGGGTCTTTATTTGGTGTGTGTAATCTCTGAGTTTTCAATTGGTGAACCATTCTGTGCCAACCAAACAGTTTTTCCATTTTTCTTATTCTATGGAAAATTTCCAATTAGCACAAGTACTATAATACACTAGAATAGTCAGTAACTCATGTTGATCCATTGAGTATTGGAGTGCGATGTAGTACTGATAGCTCCCTGGGAGAAATCATAAACAAGTTGAAGAGAGTTGGTAGCCTCCCAGGGTAAACTTTAAGTTCATCACTACGAAGTGGAAAACTAGAATGCTCAAAGCGTATAATGAGTATCCTGTCCTTCAGAAGTATCAAATCTGGGCTCTTTGTTCTGCATATCTGCCCTTTACAGCTGCAACATACTCAATCTGTTATCTGGATAGAAGTATCGATGTTCGTACACTACCTTAACCCTTTGTTGCACGTCTTCATTTTGGGGTCTAGGGGGGAGGGTCTTTGTGGCTGGAAGGTAGGGAAAATAGTTAACATGACATTATATTTTTTTGGTTTAAAACCAAGATCAATATATATTCAAATACAAAAAATAGTCATAATTGGGGATGTTAGTCCTCTACAAAAACAAGCTACCTATTCATCATCTGTATTACTATTCCCATGGAACATGGCATTATATTTACCGTCTTTACCGTCTTCAACTGCTGAACAACAATCCAAGAATTAAAAAGTAACTTGACAAAAATAGTCGCCCATTAAGCGTCTACCAGTTTAAGATGTGAAGGAAGGGGTTGTAATGTGCTTGCTATCTTATTTCTGCACCACTAGATGGTACTTCAGGATTCTCATTAGTAGTCCTTGTGGAGGGTGATTTAAATGCATGC
Organism: Apocynum venetum; assembly: GCA_019593545.1. Classification (NCBI taxonomy): domain Eukaryota; kingdom Viridiplantae; phylum Streptophyta; class Magnoliopsida; order Gentianales; family Apocynaceae; genus Apocynum; species Apocynum venetum. Next base: position 4,853,943 of record SRSM01000149.1, read on the forward strand.
TGCAAAATGAGCTTTTGTTTCAGAAATTGAAGTAATTCAGGAGTTTGCTCATGGAAAGAGTTTCCTTTCCTTTTAAGCTGTCAGTCAATAGGTGATTCCTCTTGTGTTCTTGTTCTTCTTATCTATCTCACAAAAATGTAATGGGAAGAGCAGTATATGTTGGTATTACAGCTGTTAATTGTTGCAAATTATGTTTTCTTTTCTTGGTGATGTCACATTATGACTTGGTTTGGCCTCAGAAATGTTGAAACATTGACAATGTTGGCTTTTTATTTCATGGTTCTGCAGATCCTCTTATAATGAAAAAACTGCAAGTTGATAGGGGAGCAATAAAATTTGTCCTCGCTGGTGCCAACATTATGTGTCCTGGGCTTACCTCTCCCGGGGGTGCTTTGGATGACAAAGTGGAAGCAGAGACTCCTGTGGTAAAGACTATTTATTACTCAAACAATGCTTCTCCGGTATCTTGCAAAGTTCATTCTCGTACTTGCTTGAGTGAATATTTTGTGGCATAAAGTTTACTATTGACTTGCATCAGGCTATAATGGCTGAAGGGAAGCAGCATGCTCTTGCCATTGGCTTTACTAAAATGTCTGCTAAAGATATGTAAGTTTCTTGTAGCTTAAGAGAAGTTCATATCTTTGGCTCTTTTTCTTTCCCTGTCCCTTGAGTTAATAACTTTTGCAAGTTTTGCTTGAGGGGGAATATGTAAATTTACCAGTGAAAGTAAGTACGATAAGTGGAGAAAATTTGATTGATGTTCAACCGAAATCAAGGAGAATATTTGGCTTTATATTCTCCAGTTAGCGATTCTAGTCTTATTTTCTTTTCCCCTAATTCTGATTAACAAGATGATAGTAGAATCTGAAAATAGAATTACTGGCCTAAGTAAGTGATGCTACTTTTCTAAAATGAATTTTCAAATGTAGGTATTGGAGCTTTAATTGGACTAAATTTGCGCCGAAGTTTTGGTTGGAGTATACTGTTGTATAGGGAATTCAGGTCATCTAGAATTGAATATTCACATTTGACCGTATAAAAATTAATAATGTAATTTGATTTCAGGGAAGTTACTTTATTATTCTTATTCTCATTAATAATTAGGTTAGTGGTGGGGCTATTAGTTAGCGGGTGAAATGTAAATTCTTTAAATTAAGGAGCTTGTTAGTGAAACTTTAGAATTAGAAGAAAAATATACTTAATGGGCATTCAATTCCATGTTGTTGCATTCATGACTCACTCCACTATGTTTCTTAGTGAAGGTGGGGTACTTAATACCAGTAAGTATTTCCCAACCTTACTCGGTTAAATAGATTCTGGACACATTATATTCTTAACGAACTAATGTGGAAAACAGCTATTTGTAATTTGAAAGAACATAAGTGCATACTTTTCAATCTTCATTTTTACTTAATACCAGTTCAATCTTCATTTGAAACAGCTGCTGCTTTTATTACTTGTAGAAACTGCAAAATGAATTGTACGGACCATACTTTATGATTAAACTTTGAAAGAAAGATCGCATGGGAGCTTCTGTCATACACCTAACCTCCAAGATTAAAAGAGCAAAATGAGAAGGCAACAAATGGAAATTTAGTGAACAAAAGAATGGACTAATATTTTCTTTTTACTGGTGCCTAAATTCAGACAATTAAATCCCCAATGTCTGAAGCTAGTTTTCTTGCCACTGCAGAAAAGCGATCAACAAAGGCATTGGCGTGGATAACATGCATTATCTTAATGATGGCCTCTGGAAGGTACTTTTACTTTCCAGATTTTTTTTTTATACAATATGTGTGAATTTCAGCTCTACTGCTGTAGTTATTAAGTTCTTATGGATAGAGAAAGGTGTGCTTGACTTTTGATTGAGAAAAATTTAATATGTTTTTTCTTCAAATGGGGAAATAATGCTTTTAGTCTTTAATTTTTACAAAATTCACTTTTCTTTTTTGTTAAATAACAAAGTTGACTTTCTGTTTCTATAAATTGTGGATTTGCAGATGGAATGTCTGGATTGAGATTAGTCCAAAGATGAAGACACTGCAAATTTATAAGTCGGCAGCTACATGTGCTTGTAGATTTCCAGCTATTCTGTTCTTGCGGCTTCTGCATCTGACAAATCTTGTAACTAGACTTTTTCCTTGCACTGTTTTTTAGTTCATCGACTTACAGTTTTGCTATTTTCAGCGTAGATCAATATCGCATGAGCATTTGCCCTCAAATTTTGTGACTTTAATCCAAGAGTTGTACACAAATATTGAGGCTGAAATCTTGTTATATGTATGCTCAGTTTTATCATGTTGCAGCCTGAGACAAGTTATCAAATGGTCAGAAATCTTGAGAATGGATTTATTTACTTGTTTGTGTTACTATTTTGTAGTTTAAAGCAGGAAAATTGGCCATTTTAAACCTCTCATATAGTAGTATCTTGACCGTTTTGGTCATTTTTATTTCTTTTAAATTTTTAGATCTCTAAATAATATTTTTATTTTGGTCATTCAATTCAAAATTCTCCCAAATTAACCTGAATTTGTTTGGATCTTGCCAGTGACCCATTTTCAACTCAATCCACCAAACCATTTCACTTCTTCCTTTTCTCTTAGAAAACCTTCAATCCCCCCCCCCCCCAACGCATCTCCTTAAGTAAGAAGAAAGGAAGAAAATGAAACCTTAATAAGAGAAAAATGGAAATAAATGACAAGAGAAACGCATCTTTTTGTTTTAAATAGTCACCAGCTCGGGCAAGTTGGGCAATAATCGAAGATCAGGACCAGTTCCCTTTGCAGGTTATGCTAATATGTGAATGGGTATGCAACCTACAAAGTTTACTTACGGCTAAACAAACGATGTGTTTGAGAAGAACGTTGACGCTGTTGCCAAAGGGAAGATAAGGGAAGATGTGATTTACAATCATGTATTCTTAGTTAGAGTTTTCATTTTTTTTAAAAACTTTTCATTGTTTTTTTTTTAAGTGATTAATTTTTATTTTTAAAAAAAAAAATATGAAGACTTTTTTTTTAAATAGTGAATGAAAAAAATAAAAAATAAAAAATAAAACTTAGACTTTATTGTGAATCACGTTCTAAGTTTTTTTTTAATAAAATAAAGAGTAAAGTAAAAAATAATAATAAAACACCTCTAAGTTTTGTTTAAATTTTTTTTTTACTTGTCATTAAATATTAAAAAAATTAGAAAATTTTCCTTTTTTTTAATGAAATAGTGAGTAAATTTCTTTTAAAAAAAAAGTTAGCCACCAAAAAATAAATAAAATTTTTGCCACATTAATTTTAGATGTCTAAATTTTTTTTTTAAAAAAATTGACTAACTATTTAATTAAATAAAGGTAATTTTTAAAAAAAAAATAGATCAACTTTTACTACTATTAGTGTAAAAATAATATTTTCAATATTAGTGTAAAAATATTTTTTAAAATTTGTATTCCAAAATTTATATAATAAATAAATATTATTAATTTGTTTTTAGGTGTCTAACGTTTTTTTAGACAAATTGACTAACTATTTCATTAAATAAAGGAAAAGTTTAAAAATAAAAAAATAAAATATAATGTTTAATATTATTAGTGTAAAATTTTACTCACTATTTCATTAAAAAAAAAGGAAAAAATTCTAAATTTTTTTTTATATTTAATGACAAGTAAAAAAAAATTAAAACAAAACTTAGACTTGATGTCACGTCTAAGTTTTGTTTTATTTTTATTTTTACTTTTTTTACTTTACTCTTTATTTCATTTTTAAAAAAAAAAACTTAGATATGATTCACAATCACGTCTAAATTATTATTATTATTTTTATTTTTTTCACTCACTATTTCAAAAATAATTGTTGAAACTTACTCACTTAAAAAAAACAATGAAAAGTTAAATAAAAAAAACTCTAAGTAAGAAAACGGGATTGTGAATCAAGTTTTCTAATAAATCTGATTGACAATCACGTCTACCCCTTTGTCAACAGTATCGACATTTTTCCCAATCACGTCTATCTAAAGATGTTTTGGAAAACACGTCGTTTTGCCAAACTTGTTTAGACGTTCTTTCCAAATACGTTTTATGTTATTTTGTTATACGTCTACGCATTGGGGTTATTTTGGATCAAAAAGATTAAAATGAGGATATTTTGGTTAAATTCTCTTCACCTTCCTCATTCTTCAGCGTTCTTTGGATCTTCTTCACTCAAACAGTCATTTCCACAAAATCCTTGCAAGTTTCTTAATTAGCTACTGAAAATACATATGAAATTTCAGAAGAGTTTGTGATATCTAGCACAAACTGCAGCTTCTTCATCTATGAGTTGCACTAGGATAGGATGGAACACAACAGAAATCACATGAAAAACATTACTAGGTAGCTCAGAACTTTTTGAAGAAATCATGAATATGGGTATTTATCTCCCCTGCTCTTTCTTGGTGAATGAAGTGCCCAACTCCTTCCATTATTACAGGCTCCTCCAAGAAGGGCACATCCTTTTTGAATTGGCCACTGTGAACATATTCCTTAGCTCCTGGTGTAGTATACACCATATCCAAGTCTCCCACGATGAACTTCACTGGAACTTTTACTTGGACCCCTGTCCAAGGTGCAGTGAGCTCCCAGTTCCTGCAAGACAAAGAAGTATGGTTCAGAAAACACGCTATCTCTATGAGACTAATTTTGACTATATCGAACTGATGGTATAAAGAACCTAATCTACTAGTATAAGAAAAACGTACAGATCAAGAGCGCGATAGTAGTTCAACCCTCCAGTGAAGCCCCTGTGATCGAATTTGCCGGCATAATACTTGAGGTCCTCTTCTGATAGCCAAGAAGGCAACTTGATCTCAGTATTTGGGGTTATCCCGAATGGATTTTCCTTGGGAAGATTGGGTGGACCTGGTTTACGATCGGTAAGAATTTTCCTCAGCACTGTTGCGCTACCAAGTTTTGCAATTTCATCTTCAATCTCTCCTGGTTTCTACAAAATTATGCAGCAGAATTTATCGAGCTAATACAGAATCAGCCGGGGGGCAAGGGGTTGCGGGGGGAAGAGAAGGGTGGAAGTTATTAGCGATGGCGTCTTTGATTTGGTTAATATTATCTAAATTAAATATTCGCACTTACTTTAAAAAATAATAATTGTTTTTCACTTGAAAAGAATTGTTCATCATCATTTGTGATTAAGTTAATACTTTAAATTGAGAAAGTTATTATTGAAATTTTAAATAAAAATATATTTATTTTTTAAAAATAAATTTTCAATTTTAAATTATTTTTTAAAATAGAAGTTAGGATTAAATTGCATTTACTTAACCTGCGGGTGTCAGAATTAATAATTACCATACTGTATTGATAGGAAATTAATTAGATCAGCATCGAGTACATGCCAACTCAAACTATTGAAGTTAGCACCCCATGCTCTCCCACAGCCCCCCCCCCTCCCCCCCCCCCTCCCCCTCAATAAAAAAACTGTGATAGCGATATGCTTATGTGCCTTAAAGCAATTTTAACTTTTAAGATGTACAAAATTTTCAAGTTTTCACTTGAATGGATAGTTGTTTTTCAGTACATATATATAATATAATACAAATGTATTTGAATTAATGTTATATTAGATAACGTATTAAATATAGTAATCTTTTTTTTTAATCAATTTAAGTATCCAACATTTTGACGGATGTTGATTTAAATATTTTTCATTAAAATCAATTTAATTACTGATACCATTTCCATTGGACCAACATTAAATCGCAGCAGAAATGGTATTTAAATATCCCTTTCACCATTAAAGCTCCAAATCTAACTAATTGTGGGAGGGATATTGAAATATCATTCATGCCCCTGTTTGATAATTAGATCGATTTTGATGAAAATTATTTAAATTTAACATTCCGTAAAAATATTGAGTAACCTAAATTTTTTTTTAAAAAACTACATTTGAAACATGTAAATAAGTTAGTGACCTAATATTCGCTAAAAGTTATTTTAACCCAGCTGCTCCTTACTGCTTTCATTAACTACTCAGTATTGCTTTACACATGGTCTTTACTTCATCTTTGATGTGACTAATTTAAAGAATATATATTTATATTTATATATATATGTGAAAATTGCAAAATCTATCACTAAATTATTTATGATTCATCATTTTTATTTTTAATAGTTTTGACGCAAAGACATATATAGATAATTACTCGAAAATCATTGAGTATTTAAAAAATTACATGATAAATTATATATATGAATGAAGAATTCTTGCTAAAAAGATAAAGAGAAAAAAGAAGAAAAAGAAGAAGAACGAAAAACCTGGAATCTGCACATGTAGTAGTCATCTCCAAAAAAGGCTCGCAAGCTTTGAACTGGCTTCATCTTAGGATGTCTAGGCCGGAAAGGCACGGAGAGGCAGACGTATGCCTTCACCATATCTGGTCGAAACAAGCAGAAATACCAGGCAAGGAACGCACCCCAGTCATGGGCCACCAAGTAAACACTCTCAACTCCAAGGGACTGAACCAGACCCACTATATCACCCACCAAATGGTGGCAGGTGTAGCCAGTGATATCACCCGGAGCTTCGGTGTCACCATAGCCACGGAGGTCCGGTGCAACGGCACGGTATCCTAAGGAGGCCAAGGCCGTGATCTGGTGGCGCCATGAGTACCATAGCTCGGGAAATCCGTGGAGGAAAAGGACCACTGGACCTTCTCCCTTCTCTGCCACATGCATGTTTATGCCATTCACATTCACCATCTTGTGCTGAATTCCCTCCATGGCCATATATATATTATGATCTTTCTATGAAAAAATACTATTGAGCAAGAAGAATGTGAGAATATGTAGATAGTAGTATATTATGGAGTATTTATGCAATATGCAGGCAGTGTGCATCAGCATTGTATTTGCCTTTCGTTTATCTAGAAAGGTGGTATATTTATTATTGCCTCTTTTGGAGTTTTGGTCCACCATGAGTCCACCTGTTTTCTCTGTTGCTTTTCCCTTCAAGTTTTTGCACTAAATGTGTTACAGTCTAACAGGTCAAATTTTGTTTTCATGTGTGGCACTATTAGAAACTTTTCCAATTTCACATCATAAAACAAATGTTATGTCGGTCTCTTTTTATAAGTCAATGATTTATAATCCGTGACAAAAATAAAGTCTTCTATCAATTTACTAAAAATTATAGTAGTATTCTTCTTTTTAGGGTAAGGGTAAGATTGAAAATAAAATAAAATAGAATCTTGATAGTTGACTATATGTGTATATTTTTTTTTTTCTTTCTTTTCATATTATAAGATAAGTGCTTAGAGTTCTTAAAGGTTTCCTTATTTGCACATGTAGTGTAGGAGTTTAATTCCAACAGTAATTATTTCTTATAGATTAGTATACATGAGCTCTAAAAGGACGTTTATTGGGGCACCTCCCACAATTTACATTCTTCGCTAAGACATAGTGACATGTAAATCACGCACTCATGATACTATATAATAATAATAATAATAATAATAAGACATCTTTTAAAAATATTGGGTGGACATTTGATATATTTGTCAAAGCCAGATGACAAAACGTGATATGAATATACATTTGATATATCGGATAGTATTAAAACTAGATGTGAAGCAAAACGTGGAATACCAAAATTGTGGCTTCCTAGGAAGTAATGTTTTTTCCTAAGGGAAGAAGTAAATTTTCGTTTAAAAGTATAAGTTTTCTAGTTTCTTAAATACAAAGTAAAGATTTAAAAGATAATGTATTTTATTAGTGAAACTAGGGAAAAAGTCATTAATCAAAACACTTAAAAAATTAAAGTAAGAAACTATAATAGAAGTACTATTAATTATAGTACCTGTTCGGATTAAGATAGAAATTCTAGATAAATCAAATTTTTACGAATTTAAAATTATATAGTTCAAACAAATTTATACATGGATTGAGTCTATTCAAAAGTGTCAAAAACGATGTTATTTTTTGTCTAAACAGGTCATTTTTTCATATGGTCAAGAGATCGATCCGATCTAGCTCAAATTTTGGCATCATATGGACATATAGTACATTGGAAGATAATGAGTACATTTTTTTTATTATTATTACATGTAATTCATGAAAAAAAAGTTTACAGTGTAAGGATTTTTTAATGCCATAAATGTTGAGAACTCAATTATTGTCAATTTCGAGGAAATTAATGGACCGAGATCCAATACAGGAAAGGTAGATGGAAGTTAGAGCATTCAACAATTCTTCATAATTTCACATGGATGAATGTAGTTCAGTGTGGCTAATATTTCATTTTCTATAATGTGATTAAACATTCACTTTCCCTTTGTCGAAGGATGAAGAAGAATATGTGAAGAGAAATTATAATATACATCCGATTTAAAATACATTTTATTTTAGATTCTCGTACATTTATTAAAAATGTCAAAAACAAAATAAATTTATCATTAATAAATATTTTTTTATTTTCAAGACAAAATTAATGCCAATTAATTTTTGAATTTAATAAGATTAAGAATCTCTCATCTTTCAAATGCCAAAACAAAAATACTAGCATAAATAACATTAAAAAAATTACTTTTTTTTGAGGAAATTTTTAAGAAAATACTTATAGCACATATTTGACAAAAATGTAAAATATGTGTTAAAATATCAAATTTGTGAATTCCAGATACAGAGTTGGTAAAGAAGGTGAGAAATATTTAAATCTACCTTTTTTGTAGAAGAACTTTCTTACAAAGAGGTTTTTATGTTTAAGGCCCTACTCGTAATCTCCACCGCCGAATTTGTTCATTGTTTAATTAATGTAATGGATGGACAAAGGACTTAAGAATTACATCTATTTCTTTTTTCTTCCTTTTTTTTTTCTTCTCATAATGTGACATACCAAGCCCTCCCTATGTGCGAGCCATAATAGAGTCACCTACCTCTCCATAGTAGCAATTTGAAACTTAGGAAGTATATTTGGATTGTGTTTTGAAAGTGTTTTTTGTTTTGTTTTGAAATGAAGTTATGTTTGGATAATAATTGTTTTTATTGGAATTGAAAGTTTAATGATATGTTTTGAGTCTCACATGATTGATAATATTATAAAATGTATAAAATATAATTAATAAATTGTTTGATATTGTAATTTTAATTAAAAAATAATAAAAATACATTGTCTATGTGATTAAGTGGGATCCATGTGTAATGTAAAAAAAAATATTTTGAAATATATTTTTATGAATAATTAAGAAACTGGTTAACCAGTCCAAATATAGGTTTTTTTTTATAAAAAAAATGAAAATCCATAACATCTTACTCTATACAGAGTGCTAAAAGGTTTCATGTGATTTGAAGATACTAAATTTGTACCTATCTAATACTTGATCGAGTAATGAAAGGTAAGCTAAATTGTCGTAATACATCTCATCATTGTTCCAAAGACAATATCCAAAATTACTTTATGTAATTCCTGACAAGTATCCAAAATTACTTTATGTAATTCCTGACAAGTATAATAGTACTCACAAATAGTATAGTGATTAATCAAGGTTGATCTCACGGAGACTAATGATTAATTAAAAAAAATATTATTAAGACTTAATTTAGATGAACACAATCAAAAAATTTAATTACTAAACAAATAATATAGTGATTAATCAAAGCTAATCCCACACAAACTAACGATTAATTACAAAAAATATTATTAAAATTTATTTTAGACGAACACAATAAAAAATTACTAAAACTAATCTAAGAAACAAATAAACAAGTTAACAAAAACCAATGCAAGAAAGATTAACTATGACTTCAAATATCCAACTAGTTTTCTATTGATGGTTAATTCACAATCTCTTGTTTAATAAATAAACTCTACTTATGTCATTAATGGTGAAATTTCCTTAAACAAACTTAGTCTGATGTCTCATAATTCTAAGTTTCTATATTTAATTAATAATCTATTATATTTTTATGTAGATTTAATTAATCGAAGATGCATGAAGATTTGTGGAATCATATTAAATAAACTAATCAAGGCCACATGAAGAAATCAAATATATTTTTAGTCAATTTTATAAAATATTTTTATTATCCATGGTCTTATTCAACTGCTTCACCTTTCGATCCTTCATGATTAAATATTAAATCATGCGAGATTGGTCAATTCTCACAAGCATTAAGAATAAGTAATAAAAATTAATGACACAAGAGAAATCAAATTAATCCATCAATATACTAATTAGGCTTCACATCTAGTCCTAATTAAAAGAAATCTATACAACATAATAAAAATCACAGTCAAATGATTCATAATATTCATCAGAGTATCCAAAGAAAAACAAGAAATTTAAATAGAAAACAAGCATATTCTTGAAATTGTTGGGCATAATCGACATATTTGTCCAATGTAAATGCAAAATAAGAATAATTAACAAATATTTACACTAAGGATTTAACGTAATTTATCATTTATTTTGAACTATTTATACTTCTTAACCTCCAATTACCCTGCCACTAATTAAATAATAAGTACAAATAGAGTATTCTTTAGAATAAACCTAGAGGCAATACAAAATAGTAATAGATTTCTGAAAAATACTTCTAAATAATTTTTCACTATTTTTCTCACTCTTTAGAAAAATATTTTAAAGTACTTACAAAAGTCTCTCATAAACTCTTTTAACTCTTTGGATTGAGTTTTGAAAGTGTTTTTTGTTTTGTTTTGAAATGAAGTTATGTTTGGATACGATTTTTTTTTTATTAGAAATTGAAAGTTTAATGATATGTTTTAGGTCGCACGTGATTGATAATATTATAAAGTATATAGAATATAATTAATAAGTTGTTTGATATTGTAATTTTAATTAAATAATAATAAAAATATATTATTTATATGATTAAGTGGGACAATGTGTAATGTTAGAAAAAAATATTTTGAAATATATTTTTATGAAAAATTAAAAAATTGATTTTAAGAACTAATCTAAATATAGACTTATTTCTCTGGCTTCTCACAACTCTCGATGATGCTTTGATGATTTGAGAGCTTTCATTTTGTTCCTATTTATAGGCAAAGATTAGAGGAGCCACACGTTATACATTGACGCGTGGCTCTAGAGGCCACTCATTTATCTATAGCGCGTGGGTGCATAAGCCAATCACTCTTCTGTGTCTCGTGGCTCCCTGAGCCAGTGGTCAAGGCATAGTACGTGATTCAAATAGTTGCTCAAAATAGCCACTTGTGATTCACAATGTGTGGTCCAAATCATTGTGCTAAGTTTCATGTTGGGTGAAACTATACCAAAATTATCATTTTCAGAAGAAATAAACATATACTTTTTTTTAAAAAAAATAAAAATAAACATATCATCTAGTTTGTAACAAAAAAAATTAGTAATTTATCGATTTATTTGAGTCCCCATCTTTATTTTAGTCATTCATTTTATGTAAACTTAGAGAATGGTATGAGAATGTGTTAAGAGAATAGAGAGTGGGAATTAGTTTAGAGAGAGAAAATGTGATAGAGAGTTTTTGATTTACTTTTATAATAAGGGTAATTATGACATTTTGCATTTTAATGAGTGGTGCAAAAATTAATTAGGATCGTTCAATTTAATAAGTTTCAAAATTAATTGTTGAGTCAATTATCTACAAAACGAGAGTTTCACAACTCCTCATTAAAGGATGCTGGCGAAAATTGAGTTCAACTCTGCCCTAAAAGATATCTCTTGGGTAGAGAATTATCCAAAATCATTATTTGAAAGATTCTTCTAGTTTACCTAATTAATGTAGGATTTCAACACACCTTTTCAAGGTCAGAACTAAACATGTGGAGCATGAAATTTGTAAAATTGAACATTTTTGTAGTGGCTCAACCAAGGATTAATTCAGGACAACATCAAACTAGCTTAGCTCTGGTAATGATACCATGTCCATCTCATCCAAAAGCTAAGCTCGAGGGATATAAGCTTTGGGTTAACTTTACACGATTGCTGAAAGATTGAATCAGGCAGATTTATCTGATGTACCAGAAATTTGGCATCCATAACAAACATGTCCTCTGACCAAGCTGGAATGGGGGACTAATCTCAAACAACGAGACTTGATTGTCTAATATTCTATATGGATTATAGGACGAGATTCTTTAACCTTTATCACATAACTATTGATTTTCAACGACTTTAATAATCTTTCACATTGTGTCAAAGAAGAGCTTCATATTAAAGAAACTCATCTTTTCTACCGGGAAGCAAGAATTGAAAGAGCATTAATAATCATATAATTTATACCCCTACTAACTTATTGCTCCATTCACAATTGCATTAATAATAATGATATTTTAGTAAATTCCTTAAGTCAAAGGCTCTCATGAATTATTGTATTAAATATCAAATGTACACATTCAATTTTGAACTAAAAGAATTATATCAGAAACTGTTGCTATAAATTCAGGGATATGAAAAGAAGATCCGGCATCAACAGAAGCCTGTGAAGCAGCACCATAAACATGGATTTCAAATATTTCCTTTCAGGCACCTTGTCCTTGTTTTTTATCATACATTCGACTTTCCTAGCCGTGTTTGCGGTTTCCTTTTCAAGGCCTATCTCGTCTGATGTCATCTGCAACCTTACATGGCATCCTGATTTTTGCAAATCTTCATTCCCTCGAAACAAATCCACCAATGTAAATGATTTTGGCAGACTTTCTATTCAGAATTCCTTGTCAAACTCTAGAGATTTACTTTCTTCAATCAATGCTTACCTGAATTCTCAAAAGAAATTGTCTCGAACCACAATGTTTGCTCTCCAAGATTGCCAGTTTCTCATTAGTTTAAATGTGGATTTGTTGTCCGATACTGCTACAACCATCAGAGGTTTAAACTCCCTCGAAAGTTCCCAATATGAGGATATGAAGACCTCACTTAGTGCAACTATAACCAACCAAGATACCTGTTTTGAGGGGCTAAATTCTGTGCCTTCAACTTCAGCCATTATTGCAAATGACTTATCTCCTTGGCTGACTAATGGAATAGGCTCTGCAGTATTTCTCTTGAACTTCTCAAAGAAGGGTTGGATTCCACAACAATCTACAGTACCCCCTGGCCTTCTTAAAGAAATGTATACATCTTCTGATGTGAAATTTACAAAAAAATAAACTTTCCTTTTAGAATTTCAAGGTTTGACCATGAACTTTTTGGCTCAAGAAGTGGGAGAAGGCTCTTGCAAATTGGGTCCATGAGTATCAAGGTAACCAAATCGGTTATTGTAAACCCCGATGGAAGCGGAAACTACACTACCATTAACCATGCAATTGCAGCAGTACCCAACAAAACTCAAGCTGGGAAAGGGTACTTCATGATTTATATAGTTGCGGGTGTTTACCATGAGTATATTTTCGTTGATATTAACTAGTACTTGTTTATGATTGTGATGGCATAAATCGGACCATTATTACCGGTAACCGCAGCGTTGATGATGGCTGGACTACCTTTAATTGTCCGACATTTTGTAAGTGAACCGAACCACTCAAATATACATTAGATTTTCTTAAATTTAATTAGTTTGTTAAGGTCATTAAATCATTCATTGCCACATAGTACCATGATTTTATTTTGTCGTCTAAACATAAATTATGTTTCTTGCAGCTGTGGTCGCAACAGGGTTTGTTGCAGTCAACATTACCTTCCAAAACACAGCAGGAGTAGCAAAACAACAAGCCGTGGCCCTTCGAAGTGGGGCTGACTTGTCAACATTTTACAAGTGCAGCTTTGAAGGTTACCAAGATGCTCTGTACACTCATTCCATGAGGCAATTTTACAGGGAATGTGATATCTATGGCACTGTTGATTACATATTTGGAAATGCAGCAGCTGTTTTGCAAATGTGCAATATTTATTCCAGCCTTCCTTTACTAGGCCAATTTAACACCATTACTGCCCAAGGTAAATCTGATCCCAGCCAGACCACAGGCACCTCCATTCACGGTTGCAACATTATAGCCGCGGCTGACTTAGCTTCCAGCAATGGTACAACTCAGACGTATTTGGGACGGCCGTGGAAGAAGTATTCAACACCTGTTTATATGCAATCTTTCATGGATAATCTGATAAATCCTGCTGGTTGGACACCTTGGTCTGGAGATTTTGCACTGAGTACATTGCATTATGACGAGTACAACAATAGGGGTCCTGGATCAAACACTAGAAACAGGGTTAGTTGGTCTGGCCATCATGTGTGATTAATGAAACTGTTCACGGTGTCCAATTTTCTAGCAGGAAGCTTTTGGTTGCCTTCCACTGGTGTTCCTTATACTGGTGGTTTGCTTTGAATATAGTAGAATTCTCATAAGGATGCTTATCAGATTATTTTCCATTCTTGAGTTTGTATTAATGACTCTGGTCATTATAACTTCTTCAAAAGTGAACAATGTCAATGGATATTTTGAGTAAATTTATTCAATTGAGAGATGAGCGTAAGCATATGGAGAGGCAATCTAATCCAAGAAAGGAATATTTCATATTTGCTTTAAATTTATTCGTTTTTTTTTTTCATATTTCAAAATATTGTTATATTTTCTCCTTCAGCACCACGCCTACACCATTCAACGGCATATATTTGTGGGGAAATTTTAAATAATAAGTTTGTGCAAATCATCAAACTTCATCCAAATACGAAAACGAATAAGATCGAGGAGTATTTTCATCTTAAATCATTGTTGATTCTATTTCGATATGAAATTTATCTCTTTGTTCATCATAAACTATACCTTGAAATGCCGAAACGTATAATGGATTCCTACATTTCTCACTGATAATGGTAAAAAGAAAAGTTACCGAAGTCCTGTGTTGTTTGAAAATCAGATGCAGGGAAAAGAGGAATTTGCAGAAATGAGGTGTCATCCACTATCATTGAAGCACAAATCCACTGATTCAATTGGAGAAGGCTCAAGCAGAGTGGATGAATTTTTTTCTCTACGCACAGATAAAATCTTCGGAACCATTTCAATGTGATTCCCAAGAAGAACTATGTGCGAGTCGATTCAATTCCGATAATCTCACAAACTTCACGAGAGAATTATGCTTTTCGTAAGGGGGAAAAAATAAAAAATTAGTGAACAAATGTGCATAGGCCCCAATGGTGAATGATCAGGGAAAAGTCTTACCGGTTTGAATCTGGGTTTATCCGTCGGCGGTCTATCAGTATTCGGCTACGTCAATAAGGGTAAGGAGCAAAAGCTTATAAATATATAGAAAGGACAGAACCCTGAGCCGAACCCTAGGATTGAGGTTGAAGAAGGATGGATGGTCTTGTAATGACGTTTTTACCCTTGGATCCAACCCTGAGATTGGATATGAAAATTGAGATGAGCTGGGCTTGGTATTCTCCTGAAAGTTACTGAAGGCTTTGTATTTTGTTTTCTTCTTATTTTAACAATAAAAAATATAATATGTATCTAAATTGAATTTTATACTTTTGTATTTGAATGATTGAAGCGAGTTAAATTGAACTTTATATCAATTATAGGATTGTAAAATATTTAAAATATAATTAATAAATTATTTGAAAATGTAATTTTAATTAAAAGTATTATAATAAATATAGTTTATATGAATAAGTAAGATTGCAAGTATAAATAAAATTTGAAGAGAATTTTAAATTCAAATGTATTTAAAGTAAAAATTGTTTTGGGGATTTTTTTTTTTTGGTGAGGAAATGAAAATTATTTTAAAAATCAATTCAAATTTAGCTTTTGAGCTGAGGTTATAGTTTGAATCTAGTCAAGTTTAACCTTGGATAGATAGTTGATAAGTGAAATTCTAACATAAAATAATATTTTTGATATTATATTGAAGGAACTTTGAATCACATCTTTCTAAATAAAAGTTCAATTTTGTGAGTATAACTTGAATCCAACTTGAGTTAATCTTGCTAAAAGTAAAGATATTAGTTGCTTTAAATTTTAAGAAAAATATAAGTCATGTTTGAGCTCAAATTTTTTATTAGATCTAGTTTGAGTTCTTTTTTGGTCATATATTACATAATGAATTTTTAAAACCTCCATAGTATAAATATTAAAAATATTAATTATATTTGTTGTGTACATTTGAATTTATTCTCAAAATCATTTTAATATTAATTGTAATTTGTTCGATTTCAAATCAATTGCTAAACGAATAAACCTTTAACCAATACAAGTACATTTTGTCCTTGAAGTATTTACTTCATTAAGAACTCTTTTATTTTTAAACAATTAGATTCATTTGAACCCCATCTCCAAGTAATCGTAGTAGCACTTTCCAATCTTTATTTGAAAGAGATTTTGTTTTCAAATATCATGTCATGAGTTCCTCAAACAGAATATAAATTCAAAGAGAAGAAAACAAGATGAAATTTAACGTAAAATTCATTTTCAAACATTTAAGCAGCCACAATCTATTCTATAAATTAAAACAGTTTCAAACAGGTTATGGTATGATCTTCAAAAGGCTCTATAGTAGCTGCAGAATTTGGTTCCGTTAAGCAGTGGTTTTCTGCTTTCAATACGGAGATTATTTCAGTTTGGAAGGGTATCTGCCTTCTTTAGGTATTGAATCTGATGAATCTTAGTTTAGTTTGACAATTACACCGGCAGACTGAGGATCTATCCATATATTTGGAGGTTTTTATCGAATCTCTAAAATCTTTAGCTTGTTCTAGCCTTTGTACCTTACAGTGTATGCCACAGATTAGCTCATCATGTACTGCACAAGCTATGCCTGATGGTTTTGAAGTAACGAATGATGGCTTTATTTTCATTTTTTTAATTAAAAAAAAGAAGAAAAATTCTAAATTTGGTCGAGTTTACACGCAGCCAAAAGTCAATTCTAACCTTTTTTTCACTCAAAAATTACATCTGTAGCTCCAATTTGTTACTGAATTAATCAAACCAAGTCGTCGTTTTAAATGGAAAGGGATATTTTTGGTACGCAAGTGTTGTCAAGTATTCCCTTTCTTCTGCTTAACAACCCTCCACGTCTTTTGGAAAAAGTACTCCATTTCTACTTTGAAAATCAATGACCACCATAAGGACTGCAACAAGAGGCCATGGTGAATAGTTGAGACAATTATTAATTCAGTATGAAACAGATATTAATTCAGCCACAGAAACAATGTAGCTAAGTCTGGCCAGGTTAATCAAAGCTTGGATGAAAATCATTTTATAAATTCACAAGGAAAACAAAACGTAGTTTTCCACACAATTGTATGCCTGCACGCACCATGGGGGAAAGAGGAGGGGGGGGGGGGGGATATTACTTCTCTAAGCAAAATGAATCTCTAAAATTGAATATGCCACAAAGGTAATGTTAGAGTGAGGAAATCACTGGCTATATAATGTTAATGATTCGTGCTAATTGAAGAAATATTTTGTAAAGGACATTAATACACCAATAATCACAAGAAATAAATCTTCTCATGGCACCCTATAACCAAACATTTTGCACTTACATAAACTATTGTGTGTCCATATATCAATGCGAATCTTCATAAAAGAAGGTATACTGGTCTAATCATTTCCTCAAAGCAACCTTGATTCCCAGCTTCAAATTATCAATCATAACTAGCATTCAAGAACTTCAGCAGCTCATTTCGATTAGTTTCTGCCATTTTGTCCTCCTTTGATTTGTCAAGCTTTAATAAAATCTGCACATTGAGAAGATGAGTTCATTCTTTCCGCCATTAGCTCTTCTGTGAGTAAAGGTATCACAAACCAACAGTGAATAATTTTATGGTACAGAATTTGCAACAGAAGTTACCAGGGGTATGGCACCTGTACTGGCACATGTATAGTTCCAGAACAACATTCCAATAAACTAAAATGTCTATATCACTCACCCATAGCCATGAAATTAAACAGAAAACAATAGCCATACCTTCTTGCCAGAGACAGCACTGCGGCGGGAACCATCATCCTTGTCTCGCCCCAAGAACTACATGATGTTAAACATATTAGTTAATATGCAAGAAATACAACTTTGAATGGAACACCCCCCCCCCCCCCAAAGTGGGGGTTCTTAAAGTGAACCCACATCATCATGCATCACCTACAGAGCCAGTAGAATTTCAGCTCAAATTGAAGGATGGCAAAGAATTACCTTTGACAGCTGCACAGGACCGCTACTCTCCTCTTGCTGCTTCTATATTTGGGCTCCCATTGCCAGATAAAATACATCCAGGCAAGCAAATCAACCACCCCATCACCATGTCACCGACCCCAGCTCCAATTTCGAAGAGCCATTACATAAATAGGCAGAAAGTATTATAAGAGCTATGAAAATAAAAATACTACAGACATTCATAAAGACAAAAGAGTCCAAAGAAACAGTAATATATTTCAAAGACAGAACAAGCAATTCCAAAAACATGCATGGTTTACCAACATGATAAAACAATAGACGTATGTTCTGCCAGACACATAGAATGACGGTAGCTTACCTCTACAGATTTGTGCTTATGACGTTTATGCCGATTACTTTTCCTCTTCTCTTTATCCTTGCTCTGCAAGAGAAGGAAGCATTTAGATGTGAATCATGTTTAACAAGCAAAGTCCACAGTGAAAAATGAACAAAATCATTCTAAACTAACCACCTTTTTGGATCTATCATTGTGCTTGTTCCTCTTTGAATGATTGGATGCTTCACGTTCACTGTCAGAGGAACTGTAAGAACAAATGCTGGGGTTAGTCAGAATGCCCAAATTTCTCACTTAAAGCAAAACCAACAAAAGTATACCTCCAATATACTATAACAACAGTCTCAACAACACACATTTACATAAATCCTAATAAAGCATTCATTTTTCGTCAGAAAATACATATACTCCATTCATGTCATCATCGACCAATAGTTCTTTAAGCATAAAAAGCTAATGATATCATATGCCATTTTCTCTTAAATTATCATTTTTAACATTTTATTTGAAACAGACCTCACTCGCTAGTAGAGTCACAAGAAAGTTTAAATTTTATTGATCAAGATTAAGTTAAAAGTATTATTTGAGCAGAAAACCACCTGGACTCACATTGTGCTCGCAGCCATCAAAAGATATCAATATCAAAGCATTAGTACACACTGTACTTCCGCTAATTGTCGGATTGCATTGAAACACTGAAGTTGATAATTTAAAATCTTCACAGAATTAATGATATAGAGTAATAAATCCCAAAACTCATAACAAGAAAGTAATGCAACAAAGCTTTCAATCACCACTCCAGAAACTCTTGCATATATAGTCTTACCTAATAAAAATCAAATAAAATACCAGAAAAAAAACGACTGATCTAACCTTCCCTTCAAAATTACTCAATGAAATAATAAGGCTGAAGATTTATTTAACCCCGACAAAAAGCCATGAATCCAACATAATTTCAAAATAGTAGGAAAAACAACTTCCTCATAAGCGCAATCCAAAATACACAGACACTTAGAAAGGATTGAATAAACAAATAAGTTGATGAATTACCCAACAAAAAAGGAGCAGATTCAAAAATCTTAAAAAAAGAAAAAACCTGTAATCATCATCTGATGAGGCTGAAGACGAATAAGAGGAGTATCGGTCGGAAGAGTGCTGGCGCTTACGACGACGTTTGGTATGAGAAGAACGATGGTGGCTTTTCTTGCTGACCTTGAGATCCTCTCTGACTTTGTCTCGCCGATGGCGGCGACGGCGGCGTCGACGGGCAAGAGAAGAAGAGGAAGACATCTCAGTTGAGGAATAGGATGTGGCGGTGGAAGATGAGGCAGCCATTGGAGATGGCAGAGATTTTGGGGTATTCTTTCTCTCACTTTTCATGTGTTACGGGGAAGCCTAGCAGGTGACTTTTTTTCCTTTTTTTTTCCTTTTCTTTGAAGGTGAAAAGAAAGCTTATTTTATATTATGTTAATCAAACAATATAGTAAAAAAAAATATTTTTACAAATATTGGATAGTTGAATTTCTTTTCATTACTCCCTTTAATCAAATTTACATGTCATCTTTTTTATTTTCACACATTTTACGAATTCATCAAATTTTATTGTCTTAACTAATAAAAATATCCCCTAAAAAAGTAATAAAAATATAAAATAGTTAATTTACCCTTATTTTAATATTCAAAAATAAACACCATTATTAACTTGTAATTAAAAGACAATGAATATTATAATATATTATATATGGATTTTTTAATAAATAATTAATAAATAGTTAAAATGATACTTTTTAATTCAAAATTAAATCGTACTTTTAATTTGTTATAAAAAATAAGAATATATGCGTTTAAATGTAAAAGGAAATATTCTATTTAAGTGTGAAAGGAAAGATTGAGAATATATGCGTTTAATGAAAATTTGGTTCTTTCCACTCCCAAAAAAAAAGGGGTTTTTTAATGGAATCCAATAGCTTCAACAAATTTGCTAACTCAGAGTTATTTTATGGACTCAAAGAAAGTGCTCTAAATTATTTATCTCTCTCTCTCTATTTCTTCGTTCTCTCATATCACATATGAATCTAGTATATATTAAATCTATAATATATAATTGATATTTTGAGGAAAGTAATAAAAGACGTATTATTTTCTAAATTAGATAATAAATTCAAGGCTCTTTCTTAATCAAACTTCGAATTAATCAAATTTTAAATACCGAAAGATTTCGATCAAATATAGTATATAATTTCTAAATAGAAGGGAGCATTGTAAATGGATCAAGAAGCATAATAGACTAGAGCAACCATTTGGAGGGCAATAATCATAAATGCAGCTATAAATCATCTCAGCACCGTTGGAGCAGGGATTAAAAATGAAAGTTTTAGACAATGCTTAAAATCTTACATTAGAAACTGAAGAGCCATTTATAGGTAAAAATATTCGATTAGAAAATGAAGGAAAAAGAGAAACAGAAAGCTTCATTTAATTATCTAATGTCATTGATGATGTAGGAATAAGAATAATACAAACAGCCAAATGTATTGGCTAGATTAACTCTCCTTAGTTATCTAGTTGGCTAGTGGTCTAACTTGCAATATTACAGAGTTAATAAAAATTAAAAGAAGCAAGAAAGCAAAATTCTAAAACTAGGGAAAAATAAAAATAAAACAATCAAGAACAGGCAGAATGAGGAAATTGTATTATCAAGACATTGTCGTATGATCACGAGGGCAGCAATGTGATGGTAAGACAGGCAAAGACAATTGAGCAAAGAAGGATATGTAAGATTACAAAAATCCGGGAAAAATGCCCCACGGGTCTGACAGGACAGATTCGGTTGGAGCTGGCGCTGGAGATGGTATGTCTGAATACTGGAAGGAAGGCCTAGGAGGTGAATTGGAACCAGGAGCATTGTATTGCGGTGAGGAATCAAGAGAAGTTCCGGGAGCAGAACCAGGAGCATTGTATTGCGATGAGGAATCAGGAGAAGTTCCGGGAGCGGAACCAGGAGCATTGTATTGCGGTGAGGAATCAGGAGAGGTTACGGGAGTGGAACCAGGAGCATTGTATTGCGATGAGGAATCAGGAGAGGTTCCGGGAGTGGAACCAAGAGCATTGTATTGCAGCGAGGAATCAGGAGCAGCTGTGGGAGCAGAACCAGGAGCATTGCATTGCAGCGAGGAATCAGGAGCAGCTGTGGGAGCAGAACCAGGAGTCCTGTACTGAAATGAGGACTTGGGAACAGGGCTTGAAGCAGGGGTAACAATGTCTACATTTGAGCCACTAAGGCCTGGTGCTGGAGCTGGTGCTAATGAAGAATCCATTTTGTCAGCTGAGGAATTGTTACTAGAAACATATGACTCCCTCTCTTTCTTTCTTCCTAAGTCTTTGTTTTCTTGAGATGAAGGTGGAGAGTATTTAACATTATCATCTTCTTTTGGTGGTGGAAAGATGAAATCAGGGTCATAAGGTACACCGGTGGTTGGCAGCCACGATTCCGCTTCGATGAACCTGGAAGCTGTGAAACGTTTAATGCGTCTAGCTGGAAGTTCTTTAACACCAGACCATTTAATACGATTTTGCTTAGAAGAACCAGGGCCTCTGTTGTTAAACTCTGTGTAGAATAGTGTTTCGGTGGCAAATGTGCCATTCCATGGCAACCAACCTTGTGGCTGGATCAAATCATCGATGAAGGATTCCATGATTATAGTTCTTGAATATTCTTTCCAGGGTCGGCCAAGATAGGACTTGGATGTGTTTCTGACTGGATAATATTCAGGATCAGCTATAAAGCTGCAATTTTGAAGAACAAGCCCTGTTGGCTGGCGAATGTCCTTCCTGCCCTGTGCTGTGACAATGCATTGCTGATTTTGTAAAGGTTTTCGAACCGCAAAGGTACAATTTTGAAATACAGCAGCAGCATCACCAAATACGAAATCAATGGTTCCAGAGATTTCACAATTGCTATAAAATTGACGGTATGTATGTGCATAAAGTGTATCTTGGTAGCCATCCATATGGCAGTTGTAGAAAACTGATTTATCAGCTCCAACTCTTAGTGCAACTGCTTGGTGTTTTGCTGCACCAGCAGAATTCTCGAAACCAATATCCTTAGCTATGAAAAAGTCTCCAAGAACAGCTGCACACCCAATTTTCATCATATTAGGATAGGAAAAAGCAATATGGAGAAACTCAAATTGTTAAACAGTTAAATTCAACCCCTAGGCTTTTAGATAATGTGGAATTTAAGATGGTAACATAGCAGTAGGTCTTGTAGACTCTTATCAAATTAAGTTTTTAGAGCATGTGGAAATTTAACACATAAAAAATGGCACAATCACCACTTCATACAAAAGGGAAAAAAAAAAGGTAAAAAACATACCCACGGTTGCTGTGTGGTAAGTGGGAACTCCATCTATGAAATTCAAGCTTCCTGTTATCCTTGTCTCTGTTGGACCATCTCCAATTACCATCAAGTGTTTGAGGCTGCTATTGAATTGTACCTTCTCCTCATAAACACCCTTTTTGATGTAGAGAATAAAAGTCCTCTCGCTTCCTTTGGGAATTGCTTTGAGGGCTTCATTGATTGTCCGAAATTTCCCTGTCCCATCCTTGGCAACAATGAGATCAGGTTTGATGGAACTCAACGGAGCATCAAGAAGCCTACGTTTTCCTGCATCAAACCAATCAGGGAAGATATTATCATGGGATAAGACCGGAAGATGATCTTCAGAAAGAAGGCGACGACTTGTAGGAGCCTCTACTTGAGACATTTCCAAAGATGAGAGGACAGAGGAGATATCAGTAATCATGGCCAGGCCATTGCTTGTTAATTCCATTGCAGTCTCTAAAGCTTGCCTCATTTTCTCCCCTGCATCTCCTTGGGTATCTTCAAAACCATCTAAACATGTTTCTTGATACGTGACAGCACCACTGAGCCAAGTTTGCAGATCAGCAAACATTTGATCTAAATTGCTGAAATCAAAATCTTGGAACTTGTTATAAGTTTTCTCAAGATCATTGATAGCACTGTTTGCTAGCTCCCTACAATTTTCGAGAGCCAATTTTGTTTTGGGATCTTTTTCAAGTTCTTGCAGAACGGTTGAGTTTTCTGCAGCATTATTAATATACTTTATGGTCTCACGAAATGCAGCTTCAATGAGATCTTTTGGATCAGTTGTACTTTCGGCAGTGGATTTCAAGCTATTGAAACAAGCATCTTTATAATCAGTTGGGGCACAAATGGTTTGGACAGCTTTCTGAGAAGAAGAAATATCTTGATGATTATAGCTATCGGTATCAGTAGTAGTGGTACCTATGGTGATAGCAATCACCATAGCCACCAGGACAAGGGAAGAGACACTGATAATAATAAGTTTTTTTCTAGAGTCATCAGCCATATTTGGCAATTATTTTGGCAATCAAATGCCAAAGATTATCTTTTCTATCTTTTTCTGTTTTCACTAATGAAGAAAGAGTTCAACTCGGTGGAGGAGGGCCTAAACAGCTGATTGACCCTCTCCTTTCAAGGTATAAAAATCTGGGCACGATGATTGGCCTCAAAGAATTACTAGGAAAAATTTCTTTATAGGAACAATAGGAAATCACATATTAGTTAGTTATTTCGGTTATGGAACATGAGGTATAGAGAGAAACAAGTACGGGAAGTTTGTTCTTGTTACTATTGTTAGTATTAATGGTTATTTCCACTCCCTAAGAATTCTACGTATGATATTTAAGACAAGTTCGGCCATTTGAAGATAATTAATGACTTAGAAAAGACAAGTATAGAGGAATTATGAACTTTAAAATTAGATTGAGATTACGCATTTAACATACTGAAAATTGTTGAATAATCATCTGTATAATTTCAATTGTCCACTTTACACTTCATAAACATTAAAGATTAAAGATTAAGATAAGTATTAAAAATAATAATTATACAACCAAACTTTCTAAATTGATCTCATTTAATACCTAGTGTATATGTATTAATTCTTCTAAAAAAATATATTTTTCAATAAATAGTTGATAATTCATCAAAATATTTCATTAATAACAAATATATAATTATAAAAGTGCAGTACTTAAATTAGAAATTAAACAATTGAAATAAAACACTCAAAAAAAATATGAGCAATTTGAATGAATTTGAGAAAGTAATTAATATTTAAATAAATTATTACATTATTCATATATTTTTCACAATATTTATCTATTTATACACAGACCTCACTTGTTAAAGAGTTTTCAATAAAAAATTTAAAACCGAAAGTTAAAGCGTATTTTGTTCACAAATATGAAATATTCCTTTCTTCGATTAGATTACCTCTCCATTCCTTTCATCTTCTCACATTTGAAGAAGTTATTTTTTATTACCAGAGTCACAAATACAAACTCAAGAATGGAAAATGATCAAATTATGCATCCTTTTGAGAATTCTTCTGTCTTCAAAGCAAACCGCCGATATAAGGAACACCAGTAGAAGGCAACCAAAAGTCTCCTGCTAGGAAATTGGACACCGTGAAAGCTGCTGCATCAGTTTCATTAATCACATGATAGCCAGGCCATGTAACCCTGTTTGTAGTGTTTGATCCAGGACCCGTATTATTATACTCAGCATAATACAATGTACTCAGTGCAAAATCTCCAGACCAAGGTATCCAACCAGCAGGATTTATCAGATTATCCATAAAAGATTGCATATATAAACAGTTGTTGAATAATTCTTCCACGACAGTCCCAAATACGTCTGAGTTGTACCATTGCTGGAAGCTAAGTCAGCGGCGGCTATAATGTTGCAACCGTGAAAGGAGGTCCTGTAGTCTGGCTGGGATCAGATTTACCTTGGGCAGTAATGGTGTTAAATTGGCCTAGTAAAGGAAGCCTGGAATAAATATTGCACATTTGCAAAACAACTGCTGCATTTCCAAATATCTAATCAACAGTACCATAGATATCACATTCCCTGTAAAATTGCCTCATGGAATGAGTGTACAGAGTATCTTGGTAACCTTCAAAGCTGCACTAGTGAAATGTTGACAAGTCAGGCCCACTTCGAAGGGCCACGGCTTGTTGTTTTGCTGCTTCTTCTGTGTTTTGGATGGTAATATTGACTGCAACAAACCCTGCTGCAACCACAGCTGCAAGAAACGTAATCTATGTTTAGACGTGTTTGTCACATAGTTGAGTTGGAAATGAGATACAATGTAACATTGATTATCTAATACAATGAAATAGATTTCATAACCTCCACAAATTAACTAATGAAATTTAAGATAATTCAAATATTTTTTATAGGTTCTATCAAATCTAGATCATTTAATAAGTTGACACGAATATAAATCTTAGTCCATCTACTATCAACTATTTTGCAATTTTTATCAATTTTTATCGTCATATCAAATAATATCTCAAATTGAGATTAAATACTTAAATTCATTATTATATGTCATATTATAATGTACAAGTTCACTTACCGATAAGAATTGAAGGTAGTCCAACCATCATCAACGCTGTGATTACCGGTTTATGCCATCAACAAGTACTTCTTGTTACTAGCAATGGAAATATACTCTTGGTATACACCAGAAACCACATAAATCATGAAGTTCCCTTTCCCAGCTTTAGTATTATTTGGTGCTGCTGCAATTGCATCGTTAATGGTAGTGTAGTTTCCGCTTCCATCGGGGTTTACAATAACCGAATTGGTCACGTTGATACTCATGGAGCCAATTTGCAAGAGCCTTCTCCCACTTCTAGAACCAAAAAGTTCACGGTCAAACCTTGATATTCTGAAGGCAAGTTTTTTCTTGTGAATTTCACATCAGAAGATGTATACATTTCTCTAAGAAGCCTTGGAACTATAGATTTTTGTGGCTTCCAACCCTTCTTGAGAAGTTCAAAAGAAATACTGTAGAGCCAAATTCCATTAGTCAGCAAAGGAGATAAGTCATTTGCAATGGATGAAGCTGAAGCCACAGAATTTAGACCATCAAAACAGGGTATCTTTAGTTGGTTATAGTTGCACTAAGTGATGTCTTCATATCTTCATATTGGGAACTTTCGAGGATGTTTAAGCCTCTGATAATTGCAGCAGCATTGGACAATATATCCACATTTAAACTAAAGAGAAATTGGCAATCTTGGAGAGCAAATATTGCGGTAGGAGACAATTTCTTCTGAGAATTCAGGTAAGCGTTGATTTTAGAAAGTAAAGCTCTAGAGTTTGACAAGGATTTCTTAATGGAAAGTCTGCCAAAATCATTTGCATTGATTTATGTGTTTTGAGGGAATGAAGATTTGCAAAAATCAGGATGCCAAGTAAGGTTACAGATGCCATCAGAAGAGGTAGGCGAGGAAAAGGAAGCCCCATAAACGGCTAGAAAATATCAATGTATGATCGAAAGGAAACATTTGATCTTCATGTTTATGGTATTATTGTTTAAGAGGCTTCTGCTAATAGAGGATCTGCTATCCAAATCCCTGAATTTATAGCAAAAGTTTCTGGTAAATACCATAAATTTAGTGCTCCTTCAACACGTTCCAGCTTCCGGATGCAATGCTGTACAAGAAAAAAAAATAATAATAATAGACTTGATGAATTTCTTTAATATGAAGCTCTAATTTGATAAATAATTGTGAAGTAATATTAAAGTACTTGACAATCAATATAATAAGGTTTTAAGAATCCCGTCTTGTAATAAAATACTTAGACAACTAGATGTTCTTTGTTTGAGATTAATCTTCCCTTCCAGCTTGGTTAGAGGACGTTTTGGAAGTCAAACTCCGAGTACAGCAGATAAATCTGCCTTGGCTCAACCTTTGAGTAATTGTGTCAAGTTAGACAAAAAATATAAAAGCATTAAAATATTTTATTATTTTAGTACTTTTATAATTTTTGTGACATATTTTTAAGAAAATCATTAATACAAATTTAATTCTTTTTACTGCATTAACAATCTATTTTCCCCATTTTTTAGCTTGAATTTTTTTTATATTAAAATAGTAGAGGATTCCTAGTAAAAATATATTAAATGATTCAATAGAAGTTAAGATTTATTTGTCTACCTATACAATTATATTTTGAGTTTACAACCTTTTATAATTACTGATAGATAAAAGCAGATTAATGTAGTATTATTTAGTTGTTTCAAACCTTTTGATCAACTCTTCTTATTAAAATAATAATAATTAATTATTAAAGGGTGGTGGTATCGTCATCATAATAATGAAAAGAGAGCATGGAAAGAAATAATATAGTGTAACTAAAAAATTAGTAAAAAATTATTATTATATTAGTTTAATAAGAAATGTTGAAAAAAAAGTGTATTGACTTACTTTTAGTTATCACTAATTACACAAGTTTCAATATCAAAATATAATATATTTTATAAGAATATTTGTCTAATTGAAATTTCATCACAACAGTCCACCTATTCTAATAAAATAAAATAAAAACAAAAATAAACATGCTCAAGAACAGAAACAATATATTATTAATGTACTAAAAAATTAAATTTGCAATTTCTTTTCTCCTGAGCATTTGTCTTTGTCTGGACTCTGAATAGTACAACAAATGAGCTGTTAATCTCATTCAATTTAGAGAACATAGCTGTAACATTCTTTAGGGGTATATTAGCCAATCTAAAAATAAAAGAACCACTAAAGAATAAATCGAGTAAACTCCTTCTTATTTCTCTTTTTAATATATTAATATAATATAATATAGTAATAGAGATAGATAACATATTAATGGATTGTTGTATAATTTATAATTTTATCAGGTATAACTTATAAGTATTCCATCAATCGTGACATTGAAGTGGCCTAATTGAAAGTAAAAAAAACAAGTTAATTCAGAACCCTTCAAGAAGGAGGTGATGGAGAGAAAGGAAAAACGCTCAACAACTTCCAGTCAGAGGCTCGGAGCCGCGTTTTCATTCATGCATGCCTCTTGAAAATTTCAAGCTCCAATCCCCCAAAAACCAAAGGAAGACTTTCTCTTTTTTTCCTTGTAGCAAAGCTAATTCAGACTTGCAGCAAGTCAACACTGGAAAAAAATTGAATGCATGGCTTTCCCCTGTTTAATTAGCAACTTGACATTTTCACAATTGCTGCAAAAGTCCTTATTGATTAAATTTTTGCAGTATCATGTTCAAAGAATTTTATTTTTTCCATTCTTACCTTACACTCCAATCAGATCATCTAGAAACTAGCTAATACTTGGAAATTAGCTAAAATGTAGTGATAATTACAAAGTAAATCAAGTAAAAGAATTAGCCATTGTAGAATAAAGCATATCAAGAAAAGATTCCCTTAATCATTGAAAGCATGATTTGAGTATTATTGAATCATTTCATACCTTCATCAATCTCCATTCTCCAATACTACCAACCAACTACTCTTTTCCTCTCCATTCTCCAATACTACCAACCAACTACTCTTTTCCCTTTCATCTGGAATTGGATATACCCTTTTGAATTGGTAAAGAAAAAATTCAAAGAATTCTTAATTTAACATAGTAGATAAATTAGAATGATTAGTGATGAAATTGATACGAAAAATATATTTATCTGAAGAAAGTCAATATTGATAACATTTTTACTTCACGTCAACTTAAAATATGCCTAGTTTCACAAGGTAAGCACTAAAGTCCAAATCAATAAACATTTACCACTCAAGCTCAAGACTTAAAAGCAAGTCAAATGAGAACAATAAAAAAAAATTTAAAAAACTGACTTAAAAAAAGGTTGGACATTCTTTTGATGAGGGAGAGAGAACTTCACTTGAGGGAGAGAGAACTTCTCCACCTGTATCAGAGGTACCCAGACGAGTTGTAAATTAAGAGACGTGACCGACCACATACACATGTGGGAGAGAGTCACGGGATTCGAACCTGCATTGTCGGAGGATTTCTTCCAACTCGGCTATGCCCTGGGGACAGGTTGGACATTCTTGAATTGTGAGATAACTACATTTAGAGAGAGAGAGAGAGAGAAAAACTCCTTGCGCTTTCACAATCAATAAAAGAACAAAGCCTTGAACCAAGTACAAGTCCCCTTAAGTTAATCATCAATTAAGGTAAACCACTAGTATAAGATACTCCAGTTGTCTGCAACCAGTTATCCCCTTGTATGAAAGAAGAAACAGTAAAGTTAGCCGTATCATTTGCACCCATCACATGGAAACCAGGCCAAGAAACTCTGTTAGTGGTCACAGCTCCAGGCCCTGAATTGTTATATTCACCATAGTACAATGTTTTCAATGCAAAATCTCCAGACCATTTTGACCAACCACTAGGATCAATCACATTATCCATACTTGACTTCATGTAAACAGTTCTTGAATATTCTTTCCATGGTCTTCCAAGAAATGTTTGAGTTGTTCTGTTTTGGATTGAACCCAAATCGGGTGCAGCCTTGATTGTACAATTTTGGATTGAAATTCCTGTGTTCTGATTTTGATCTGTTCTTCCTTGTGCTGTAATGGCATTGAATTGGTTGTCCATTGGAAGACGAGGATAGATATTGCAGTTCTGGAAAATTGCAGCTGCATTTCCAAATATGAAATCTACTGTGCCATAAATATCGCATTCTCTGTAAAATTGTCTCATGGAATGCGCATATAAAGTGTCCTGATACCCTTCAAGGCTGCAGTTATAAAAGGCGGAAAAATCTGCACTGTTCCGAACGGCCACGGCCTGGTGCTTTACAGCTCCTGCTGTGTTCTTGAAGGTGATGTTTATAGCAACAAAGCCCATTCCAGACACAACTGTGGAAGAATATATATAAATGTTCAATTTTTGACAAAAATGCACTGCGTGCCATAGCTTTAAGACATTTTTTTATAATTTTATAGTGCACATCAAAAACTAATATTTACTCCAATTTACAGAGCTACAAACGAGTTTTAAAACCATACCAAATTTCAAATATTTATCAACTCCTATGTGCTTTAAACTTTGCCTCAAATTAGGCTTCAAAATCAGCCTACTTTGAGCTCCATATAGGGTTTAACACACTTGGGACTTCTGAAATTTCACGTGCAAATACTTATGAAAATGTAATCTATTTAAGTATTTATGAAGGTGAGTTGATTTTTCCATAGCATGTATTATTCTTTACTTATTTTATAAGTAATTAGCATGTATTATTCTTTACTTATTTTATAAGTAATTAGATATTTATTGATTGTACAACTTACAAGTCAAAACACGTGAGACTTTCAATAATATCATTAACACTTAAAAAGTAATCATTCCATCTAAAAATATAAATCGTTAGATAACTTTCTTTTTATCTCAAAATATAAGTTCTTTTAAGGAATTTTATGAATATTTCACCATTGATTTTTACTATTACCATTTTTTATTTTCATCACTCATCTTACATCTTTCTTACTTAAAAGACAAATATTTTATATTTTTTTCTTCTCAAAACAAACTTTCTTTCATTTTTCTTATTTTCAAGATATAATAATTAATGACATTTTAGAAATATAAAAAATTATTGATTTGTATAAAAGTATGTCTAACGACTTATATTTATAGACGGAGAGAGTATATTGTATATAATAAATAACTTAAATATTTCCTCCATCCCACAAAGATAGTGCATTATTCTATTTTTAATCGTTCCAAAAAGATAGTTAACTTTCGATATAAATTTCATATTTAATTTTTCATTTTCACATTTACCCTTAATTACTACTTCTTCTTATCAACAACAAATTAATTTTATTTTAGATTCACACCTTGAAACTTAACCATAAAGTAATTGAGAAACAAATCTCTAAAATTAACCATTAATATCTAAGCACAAAGTTATTTGAAATTGTATTTTCAAATAAAAACTATTAGTTTTTTTATTTTAGAATAATTTAAATAATTAATGATTAGTAAGAATATATATGAAACTATATTATTATATTTGTGGACGGAGAAAGAGTTAATATTCATTGAGCACTATAGTATAACGAGCATACCTCATCCGAATATATACGTTTTACATGATGAGCACTATAATTTGTGCTTTTTAGTCTTTTTACTTTTTCTTGGGGAGTGGAAGTGGTTAAGAAAAAAACATGTGACACATGAACTTTTGTTAATAAGAAATAATGTGAACAACTTGTGGCAGATTAGTTTGAATTATATTATTTACCCTTAAAAAATAAGTCGTTTGAGATATTTACACATTTATTTATATTAAGAATGTTGCAAATAATACAAATGTATATATTAAGTTTAAAATTTACCATTAATAAATTTAAATCAATATCTCATTGTCTCTCTCTTCAAATTAATCAGTATAATTATCTCACTACTTGAATAAAAATAAAATTTAAAAATATTAGTCATTAATGCTAAAAAAATACTTATTGTAAAACAAAACTTCTAAAATAAGATATATTTTGAAACATAAAAGGTAAGTAGAATGTAAGATTTCAAGATATGAATAAAAATTAGTTAAAACATTCTATCAAGCTTACCAAATGTTGCAGAATTAAATGTAGTCCAACCATCCACCACACTGCGGTTGCCCGTAATAATTGTCCGGTTGATTCCATCTCCAACAATCATAATATACTTTTTCTTGCTCCCAATAGTAACATACTCCTCATAAACTCCGGCGGCCACCCGTATTAGGAAGTAACCATCGCCCGGAGCAGTATTATTAGGAGCAGCAGCCACTGCCTCATTAATGGTACTAAAATCTCCCTTTCCATATGGATTAACAACCACCATTTTCCTCACACGGACACCACTTCCAATCTCTTCAAGAAGTTTTCTTCCATTGTTTGAGAATTTCGATATTTCCTTTAACCATCTTCCATTAGATGCATGGTGGTAATGACCCCAGCCATGCAAGAAAAGTGCCAAAGAGACACTATAAGACTTGCTTCCATTGGTTAATGGAGCAAGAAGAACATTTCGGACAGTGGGAGGACAAGATGTTTCTAGAAGGCCATCTAAACAAGTTTGATGATTGGTTAAGGTTGCACTAAGTAAGGTTTGCATATAATCAGCTTCTACATAGGGAAGAGAAGTTGTATAACCAATGGCATGAATGGTGTCAGTCAAGAATTCCTTATTCAAGCTGGCAAGAATTTGGCAATCTTGAAGGGCTTGAATAGTACTTTCTGAGAATGCAAATTTAAGCCTCAAGTAGCCATTAACCAAAGCAAGAAAATTATCGGTCATCGACAAGGAATGGCGAACGGAGAGTCTGCCATAGTAATGGATTGAGGCAGATCTATTATTGTAATTATAACTTGGTAGACTGAATCCACAAAATTTGGGAAAAGGAGTGTAGCTACAAATGGATCCTTGGAGGGTTGAGGGAGAAAATGATGCATGAGAGGAAAAGAAGAAAGAAAGAACTAATAGAATGTGAAATAACATGCAAGTTTTGGGCACCATTGTTTTGAGGGCTATTGGCATTGATTGATATTGAGACATGTTATCAAGGCAGTGAAGCTATATATGTAGAAACTTGATCAGTTTCAAGAATAAACTGATAAAAATTCTATAAGTTTTGAAAGAAAATTAAAAATGTTTTTCAAAATTTGTGATCTGAATTAAAAATTTGTTTTTCAACTAGCTAGCTAGGGCTGGACAAGAGACAAACATTGAGGGGGGGCTTGTTGTCATGTATCCGAGGCTCCAGAGGTGTGAAAGTAGGATGAATTCTTTGCAAATCGTGGGGAAGTAGATGAAAGATTTTCTAAGACAATTCTAGCACTAATGTTGTAAGAAGTAGACGTGGCCCCCGCAAATTTTTTTAAAGAAATTCTTTGCATTTCTCTACGGCAGCAAAATGGAAATGCAATATCGAGACGTATTACGAAAGAAATATGTTTAATAGAAGATAAAGAGAGAGAATTAAGTGTCCGAGTATATATGGCTAATTAAACAGAATAAGTTTTGAAGCAATTTAATGTATTCACTAAGGCCATATTTTTATCGGTTAAACCAATCTAACTTAATCAAGAATATCTATTCAACTAGCTTATACAAGGTTAGCAACCTTGTTTCCTAGCTTTAGAGCTAATTTTCACCTCTAGAATTTGCTAGATTCTCCCCTCCCCTTTCCCCTTAGGTAGGATTCTTGCCTCAAGAAACAAAAAATTACAAAAAGAAGTTTGGACAATTAGCTGATTAGCTGGAGTATGGATGTCAATTAGATAATATTGTGACATATAACAACCAAGGTATATTAGTTGATAACTATAATTAGATTAATGCGGTCTAGTGCAGCTATATATTGTCAATCGGTTAAACATTCTGTTGGGGAGATTGATCTTTCTTGACTCATCTATATGTCATTTGTTCTTGCTAACCAACACCACTCCACCTTCCGACTCAACCTCCACCACATCCATTGGACTTTCTGTCTAAGTTGGGAAATACATTTTAATTATGTATATATTTAATGCATAAAAAATATTACAGTGCATAAATGTAGTTATGCATATTTGTTACAAGAATTCAAAAGGTATTGTACAAAACTCTTAAAAAAATTATATTTCAGTCACCCCAAGCTTTTAGTTTGGATAAAGTTCAAACCCAATAACACCAATTTTATTTAATCCAAAGCACAGTAATAGTTAAAATTCAATATTCACATTCTATTTTTAATATGTTTAAAATGGAATAAAATAATTATTTTCTTAAAAGTGAACATATTTTTCATAACAAATTCTATAAATAATCTTTTTTTATTTAAATAATTTATTTATATTATGTCAAAAGTGAATATTCAATTTTAAAGAATATTATTCAAACAAATCAACTTCCTCTGTGGCACTAGGCTACAAGCTATGGGTGGACAAGCTTTTTTTATTTATAATTTGCTGAGCAGAGTTATGAGTATAACTGCTCATAAATAATGCACAACTAAAATTTCAGATACATCATACATGAGTTTAGCTAATGAAATGTCTAATTAAAAATCTCTCTCTACAAAGAAACCTACTTGAAGCCCATATGTAGTTGACCAGTTGTGAGAGAGTTTAATTTGTTAAACCAGCTGAGAACCTCACCCCAGTGGCTGGTAACCAAGAAAGCCCATCAAGAAAATGATCAACAGTGAAAAATCTAGCCAATGAAGCGTCCTTAATGATATGATATCCAGGCCATTTCACCCTCCCAGCAAGTGATGCTCCAGGACCATAATTCCTATACTCACCATACCACAATGTACCCAGTGCAAAGTCCCCATACCATTCGAGCCATCCTCTGGGCTGAACCAGAGAAGTCATGTATGTATTCATGTATACAGTTCTTGAATATTGCTTCCATGGCCTACCAAGATAAGTAGGCTGAGTGGCATAAATATAACTGCCTTGGATTGTAAAACCGGTGCTTTGATATGGGCTTTTACGTCCTTGGGCTGTAATGGTGACTTTTTGTAAAGGTAATGGGTTTCTGGTGAAGATTTTGCAGTTTTGGAGGACTGCTGCACCATTGCCGAAAATGAAATCTATGGTGCCGTAGATGCTGCATTCTCGGTAGAATTGGCGCAGAGAGTGAGCGTAGAGGGTGTCTTGGTACCCCTCCATACTGCACCGGAAGAAGGCAGATTGATCCGAGTCCACACGGAGGGCCACGGCTTGATGTGTTTCCGGTCCGGCCGTGTTCCGGAATGTTATGTCTCTTGCTATAAATCCCTTGCCTGAAACAGCTGCGGCATCACAAGGAAAACCAATTAATCTTGTTCATATATTCGAGTGGAAGATACTTGGCTTAAGGGCTCTTGGACCTAAAGTAGGGAAATTCTCATTGATTTTTTGGACTATACGTTTAAAAGAATAAAAAAATCTATATATATATATATATATATATATATATAAATTGTTTCACATTTCACCCACACTGTCAACCTCTACATGTTCAAGTCATCTCTCTCTCTCTCTCTCTCTCTCTCTCTCTCTCTCTCTCTCTCTCTCTCTCTCTCACTCTCTCTATATATATATATATATATTATATAAAATTTTCTTTCGATAATCTTGACAATTGTATTTACTATATTTTTTATTTTATTTTTTATTTTTTAAAAAAATCAAGTCACTTTTTTTACTCAATCATTCTTTTTAATAATTTATTATATCATTCATTATTTTTTAAAACTTTTTTCTCTCTCTCTCTATATATATATATAATTGATTTCTAATATAAATTTGTTGAGTATATTTCTAATGAGTAAAGTGATTTTTAATAAAAAAAATTAAAACTAAAAAATGAAAAGTTAATTTTTTATAAAAATAAATTTTAAGTCAATTATATTTTCATCTTCAATAAAAAAATAATTTCCATACATTTATGGGTACAAGAATATATTGAAAAAGATATAATTAATTTTTAATTCTAATATATGTGAATTTTATACAAAAATTCACCTCATATTCAAATTATATTTGATTTTAAAAATATTTTAGAGATTATAATGTCTTAAAATTAACTATTATATTTATACATGAAAAATGTTATTGCTCGAACGGATTTTAATTCTAAAAATAATAAATTTATATTTCAATTTTCATTAAAAAAGCATTGTGCTAGTGCAAAAAATATGAATAGATTGAAATAACATAATTTATTTTTTTATTATTTTCATAATTGTTATATATATTATAAATTTATTGTTATAATTATATAATTTTTAAGTATATATAAATTATAATTATAAAACTTTAAATATTTCAAACACTTTAAAAGTATAAAATCCGTGCACCGTGAACGACTAGTTGTAAATGTGCTAAGTCTTTATACTATGATTCTTCATCTTATTCTTTGTCTTTACCAAAAAACTGTTTCGTATCGATCTATTTTTTTATGATATTAATTAAAAATATTGCATGGAGACAGATGATTCGAATTGAGTCTTTCGCAATGTACACGTCTTTAAAACTTATATATTTAATTCATGTAATACAACCAACTGATCATTCACCTAAGAATTTTTTGTTTTCCTACTCTACAAGTTTTATGTATTTTTGTGATACAATTTTTAAAGGCAACCTATAGATAAAAAACAATATTGTAAAGATAAAAAGGGAAAAGTAATGAACATATTCTTTTTCTTTCCATTTTTAATATTCCAAAGGGGTATTGATTATTTGCAATAAGTAATTAAAGCAAAAGATAATCAGATAAATTATGTAGAAATTGAATCAGCAAAAAATGTAGATAGAGGGATTAATTGATTAAAAACTTACCCACAGTAGGTGTTCGGAAAGTAGTCCATCCCTGCATGAAATTCCGATTGCCGGTAACCACGGTGGCACCTATTCCATCTCCGATCAGCATGATATTGGTCTTCTTCTTCTTCATGTCAATATTTTCATGGTAAACTCCCCTCTTCACATATATGATATACCTCCTTTTGCTATAGTTTGGAGCCTCATATATTGCTTGAGCAATAGAGCGGTAATGTCCATCCCCATCTAGTGATACAACTGCATCAAAAGACATTCTATTTGAGCTGGAAGCAACAAGTTCTGTATCACCTTCAGTCATCCACTCCGGAAAATCCTTGTTTCCATATTCATGAACTGTGTCATTTCTTTGGGGCTTAAAAGGGAGGCTATGCAATTGAACGTACAACCTCAAAACATTGCTAATGAGTTGTGTGACTTGTGTTAAGCTTCCCCTGATGAATCTTTCGAGGCGTCGGTCAGTTCCCTCGAACCCTTCAAGGCATGTGTCTTGGTTGCTGAGAGCAGCACTTAGCCATGCCTTGAGATCTCCTTGATAATGGATGTTCTTGAAGCCAGCTCGAATCTTGTTCATTTCTCCTAAAGACCATGCAAGTTCAGATACTGAAAAATCCAGCAGTTCTTTGCAATCTTCAATGGCGATTTGCTCTCGAGAACTGATCGAAAAGGTGGTGAACTTTGTGATTGAATCAATGGCTTGTCTTGCTTCATTAAGCGTGTTTTCAAGGGCAGCTTTGAGGATTGACTGGGGATCTCCATTTTTTATTCTTGAGTGTAGGTTTAAGAGGCATGAGTTCTGATCATTGACATTCTCACAAGCTTGAACCATCATGGCTTCAAATCCTAGGTTTTGGTCAGAGGTGGTTTCTTGAGATAGAACTGTGAAGGAAAGTGAAAGAACGAGAAGAAGAAAAAAATTGGCAAATGCTGCCATTGATTTACTGTGGTATTTCATGGTCAAGAATGGGGTAAATTGGATGGCCATCTTGGGATTCAAATATATCTACCCGAGAAAATTTCTAGGGTTGTTTGCTATCAAAGAGAAGGAATATTTTTTGTGAAGAATGGGAAAGGAGGGAAAGAAAAAGTATGTTTTTTTTCCCTTAACAAAGTTAGAAGTTGTGCTTCCTTGCATGCTATGCATGGTACAAAAATTCTTCTCTTGCTTGCTAAGGAGATAGCCCTTGTTCACACTTGTAATATGGGGCTCCATATAGAAGATGAATGAATCAAGCAATCTTTTTCCTCTCTTTTTCTTCTCTTCTTTTCTTTTGTTTTTTTCTGCATTAGCAAACATATTAAGCTAAAGGGTCGAATACCTCGTAATGTCTAAATAATCAAAACTCAATACCTAAAGATGATAGTTGAAGTTAGTACATATATAAGTCATTATCTATTTTATTGATTTGCTAATCTTCAAATTTATTCTAAATTTCCAATCGCATTTCTCCAAGAGCACCTTCCAAAGTGATGTGGATTCTTATCATCACACATAAGAAAAGAATAATAAACAGAACGGAAATTCTCTCTTTTCACACAGTGATTCAACTTAAAACCTCTTAGCTTGACAAAGAAACTCTTTTACCAATTTATTATAGGAAAAATCTTGACCAAAAAAGGACGTTTTTCCCAACCAGCATATATAACCATTCTCTTTATTTTGTTAATGGATCCAATTTTTTATTTAACTTAATAATATATATATATATATATATATGTGTGTGTGTGTGTGTGTGTATATGTATATATATGCACACGCTAAGGGAAAATCAATATTTTAATAAGACTATAATTTTATGTTCTTGTGAACACATTTGTAAAATGTTTTATCTTCAAAAGATCTTTTAATATTCTACTGGATTGTTTAGAAAAGAAGAAATTATTATATACTTTGAAAAACTCTCGGAATCTCATAATCAATATATATAGGCAAGATAATCTCTACCATTACATAGAACAAATTTGATAAACTTATTTACTGACAAGTAGTATGATTGATACTCATACAAGTAGGGTTTAAGAAAGCAGGCAAGGAGTATAACTTTTGTTCGGCAATCGATCTCGTTATTCGAGGGTTAGATATTGGGGATCATAAATTCGTTGCTTGATTTCCTAAAAGGAATATTGACCAATTACCTTATCTACAGTACATAAATAATTCTTTTTCCGTTGTTAAAGCCTTAAAGGATCATAAAGTAGGTTCCAAGTTCACATGCTCTTCGACAAAATAATGAAATTAAGTAGGCTCATATTGTAACATATCCAAGAAGTAAGAAAAATTTCAACAAGTTTCATTTCATAAGAACTTCATAATAATACAGGATTCTGGAATTTTAGCAGAAATATAGCACTCTCAGGAAATGTTTTGGAGAGCCCAGTAAAATCATTTGTGGCTACTGGACATTTATTCTTTAGATATTGTATATATTCTAAGTTGAGATTTTGGTCATCGCCAGAATAACATAAACAGCAAGATAAGTACCTGATTCTTGAAGACTAACACAATATTAATCCCACCTAATCCTGCAGTCCCTTGCTCCAAGTAACTCGATGATCTCTTGGGATAGCAGTGATCTAAAAGAGGCAAGCAATTTAACCTTTTTGAGACGAGCGCAGCTTGCTCTTAGAGCCAGCTCAAGCCCGTGTACTGATACATTTACCAGGTTCACCAACTTCGCATCCTGCAGGCGTGTCAAGTTCCCCATCACCATGCATAGCCCCACATCAGAAATCACACAACCGCTCAAATTAATCTGCCACCATAGTCTCACTTTAGTAAGTTATAATGCAAGCAGATGAATCTGAATTCTAATACATAAAAGGAGAAAAAAGAAAAAATATACATGTAACTAAACTACATACATACATATATACATATATATATATATATATGTTTCCGAGATTGAGTGCTTTATCCTTCTTTTTTCTAGGTCCAAGGCACTCCAGCTCAAATTTGAAAAGTAGGATTGTTCTTTAAAGGCCGGTCCACTGATAAGTTTGTTGAAGATTCAAATAAGGAATGGTATAGAAATTTTACTTCAAAATTAGCTTGTGCACTAATTATCATGCAAATGAACAGCTTGTGGACTAAAGGCAAATCTCTTAGCACTGTAAGACCAATCTAAAAACATGCTTCTTGACATACAATTCAGAAGAGTACATATACAAGAGTCGTGTGCATTGTGGAGCATAGTTATTGGTACATCATACACATGCACTTAGCGGTTGCAAATCATGTTCCCTTTGCATAAAGTTAATAAATGAAATGTGCACAATATACACAGACGCGAAGAATTTACATTTTAAAAAAATAAAGGCAATTTGTTATAACAACAAAATCTGACAGTTCAAAGGTTTAATCCACTCCTAAATACTACTTGAGTTCACACCACAAACGCATAATGACCAATAACATCTCATTTCCTTGGCAAATTCAAATCACTGCAACACTTCAAGCACTACTAAATGAAATTTCCTACCTTCCAATCCTTGTGCTAATGAAACATTTTATAACCGCAGGAGTCTCTTTAAGGATCGAGAGTAAGCTGAATGTGTGATTGTTGTTCCTACAATGATGCATGGCCTCAAATCCCTACCCCCAGCAAATTGCAAAAATCCCATTTCTCCAACCCCCCCCCCCCCAGAGTAAGGAATCTTCCCCAGTTCATGTATAAATGAAAGAACTTTTGAAAAATAAAACCACACAAATCTCTTAAATATAATTTGCCTCTTTCTTGGACAAACAAAGTTCAACCATTACTTTCCCATTCATTGATGTAGCTTAAAATGAGTATAAAAAAAAGCTTCCAGTACACACAACATTTTTCCAGTTCATATCATCATTCAGTTCCAGTTAAGATAATGGCATACTAGTAATTTACTCTAAATTACATCACCATCCAAAGTTGAGATCTTTGTACCTGGTGCAAATTTTTTGAATAGTGAGCAAGAGCCCAAAACCCCGAATCATTTATGTTCTTGCAGTGTTTAAGATCCAATTCTGCAAGTCTCTTGCATCCAACTGCCACCGCCATCAAACCTGCACTTGATACGTTCATCAGCCCCCGCATTTCCAGATCAGAAAGAACCTCCAGATGACTGAGGCATTTCAACCCATTGTCAGTAACTTCAATACAGTAAGACAAGTTTAGCTTCTTCAGCTTCTTACAACCCATTGATAATGCAGCCAATCCATCATCACCAACTCCTGTACACCTACAACAAGTATTCAGAAAGTTCTTAAGAAACTAAAAGAATAAGCTTTGACCTCCACACATGCTAAAACTGCTCTTGATATCAATTACCTGTAAAGATCAATTTCATGCATTTGTGGACAGTTTGAAGCAATGTAGGACAATCCTTTGCCAGAGATTTTGGTACATACCCCCAATTTTAGGCACAAAAGCTTTGAACACTTGGACAAATAACTAAGACCTGCAAAAAGAAAAACATGGGGGAAAGATAAAAACCTAGCAAAACAAATTGTCCTTAACATTTTCTTGTGCTTGAATCAATCATAATAAGAAAGAGAACATCAGCAACAAATTGGATATACAATTTCTGAATGATTAACCAAAAAGAATCTAGCAGATAGTAAAAACAAGAACCAGACTGAAGGTTTAAAGTTGTCTCGAGTTACCTACGTCATCAACTCCAGAACAATCTGTGAGATCAAGCTCCTCAAGTAAGAAACACAATGACCCAAGAGAAAAGAAGCTCTTCTCTGCCAACAAATTACAACACTCTAACTTCAGGCAAAGAAGATTCTTACAAGATTCTGCTATTACTGCTATTGACAAGTCAGTGATTTCACTGCAGCATATCAAATTCAGTATCTTTAAATTAGTGCAGCCAGAGACTAGCTCAAGAATGCCTGTATCTGTCACCCCTTTACATTTGCCAAGCCCAATTTCGACTAGAAACTTGCAACTCGTGCTGATAATTCGAAAGCTAGAGTGAGCAATCCAAGCCCCATCAAGTGTTAGTGTTTTCAGATTCTTTAATTCCATCAAGTGGCAGATAGGGTTCATGTGAAGCTCCTGTACACCAAACTCAGTCATTTTCCAGCCCAGATTTCAAGCCAAGGAACTTCACAATAACAACAAATTAACTTTCACAGAGGGAATCCACTTACAAAAAAAGAGTAGCTAGCGTGAAGCTGCAGCAGGCTATTATGCCCTTTGATAATTGAAATTAATGCAGATGAGCTCAATCTATCACACCTTGATATGCCCAAAACCTGCACACCAAAGAAAAATTAAGTGAGACTTCATCCACATTTGGAGAGAATTACTTTATATATTAACTAGAAGCTTTAGTATAAAATAAATAACTTCATATAAGGGTTGGATAAAAAATCAAGTCGTCTGCAAGTTATATCAAGACCAAAGCCTCATTGCCACATGACTACCACTACAAGTCATCGGTAATCGGTCGGTAATGTATAGAAATTATCTGAAAGACACCGTTCCGTCGGTAATAGAATTTTTTTTTGTAATGTACCAAAGTATGCCCCAAGTCACTGCCCAAAATTTACTTCTATATTATTATTGGGCAACTTGACATCTTCACAAATTTGAGAACACAGTAAATGATATACCATTAAGAAGATTTGCCAAAAGAAAAATTTATGCAACTCAATAAAAAAGTTTAGAACTATTATAAACATATTCCAAAGAGCATGTAGCTTGGGGTGTGCTCTCTATATTAAATCGGATTTTTAACATCAAGTTATCATAATCATGTTAAAAGATGAAAATATTAGCAATAAAAACCAGTTAACTCTCTTCAGTAAAGAAAAATAAGTTGTTATTTACTTGCAAGTACAACATCGACAAACCAAAAAAAATTATCAGAGATCTTGCTCAGGTATATTGTCCATGGTAGACTGAAGAGTGCATCGATTAACCAAATTTTTTTCAATTCCCAAAGAATGTAGATGAGAATGTCACTTATTAGACCTTTTGTTGGTGCAAGCGGCATGAAATATAAGTTAAGTTTGGTTCCTTCGTGTTACTAAAAGCCCAAACAAGATTTCATGCATAAAATATCTCATTATTACACAACAGAAAACAGATTGATGAATAATAAGAGCAAGGCTGAACTCCAAATCTAGTTCACATAATCTTCATCTGATTAAAATATGATACAGGTCGTGCAATAGCAGATTATTTTCCTAATCATTACAATAGGAGAACATGTTTTAGATTGATTAGATTTTCCATTGATTAATACAACATAAAAGAAAACTATCAATATGATTCAGATAATCACTACGTGAACTTGTATAGTTGAATACTTCAATTCGACTAATTAAAACGCATAAACCACTAATTTAAGGAATCATGTCAAACAATTATCAATTGGCTACCATTATTGAGGCTCTGAAAACTTCATGAGATCAAATTGATCCATCCGTTAATTTCCCACTCTTTCAGCAGCTGCATAGGATTTCAGCAGTGTTCTTCTGGACATCATCACA
This sequence comes from Apocynum venetum, assembly GCA_019593545.1. Lineage (NCBI taxonomy): Eukaryota > Viridiplantae > Streptophyta > Magnoliopsida > Gentianales > Apocynaceae > Apocynum > Apocynum venetum. The sequence goes on from SRSM01000149.1 coordinate 4,897,052, forward strand.
TTAAGTATCCAAAAAGGCAAGCACCAAATTCTTTAGAGTGAACACATACACACTGATAACAAATGATAAAGTTCAATCATTTGTATAACAACATGCATCACGAAGCTTCATTTTGACGTAAGAATTTAAGGAAGGCTAATTACCTGCAGTAAAGGGCATCCTTTTCCAATATATTCCATCCCTACATCATCAACTAGGCCACACCCCGTCATTGTTAATACCTCCAACTTCTCCATCCTAGCAATCGAACGAAGAGACTCACTTGTAACCTATTCAAGACACACCAACCACTTCTCAATCAGTACAGTAAAAACTAATACATGACAATAATTGTCATGAACCTAACCGGAACCGGCTTACCAACTAAGCTACAGTCTGAACGAGAATATTCTAATTACAAGCACAACTATACAATGCATACTTGCATGCAATTTCTTTTAATTACACAGACGTAAAGATATCATTCATTACCTTTAAGTAAGAGATATCAAGATGTCTCAGGTTAACGCATTTCTTGGACAAAAGATCAATCCCAAGATCAGTGATCTCAAAGCACCACTTCAAACTCAGCCTCTCAAGATTCTGGCATCCCACAGCAATCTTAGCCAGCCCAACATCAGTAACACCAAGGCACATATCAAGCTTCAGATCCTTCAACCCTGAGATAGAAGACAACGCAGAAGCCTCCATGTCGCCCAAGCCACGAGAATACGACACGTCAACGACCTCGAGAAACGGGCAGGCTCTCACCAACATCACCAACCCAGAAAACTTCAGCCCACTGGACCGACTCAGCACCAGTCTCCTCAGCCTCCGGGTCCAACTTGACGGAAACCCAGCGGAGCCGTTATGGAGCAGAAGCGCCGCAACTGTCGAGTCATCTATCCGTGGACACACAGAAAGATCCAGCGAATTAATACAAAAGAAGTTTGAGATTAGCCGCGGGAGAAACTCGAGACGGAGAACCCGAAGATGGGTCCGACTCAGCGCGTCGATTCGATGAAATAGCTTGCAAGTAACCCGGAATGATTTTCGGTCAAAATCATCGGGGATGAAGGAATATATCCGAGTTAAGATGTCCTCATTAAGAAGTGACAAAATGTAAGGAGATTCCATCCAAGAAAGGAAGAAGAAAAGCGGGAATTAATATTATGATGGGATTTTTTTAAAGGGTTTTTTTTAGGTAGGAACAAAGAGAAAGAGGAGACGGAGATTGAGAAGAGGCTGAAGAGTGGTGGAAGATACAGAACGACAAGAACCGAAACGTTTCTTCCGAATCAGAAGTTCCATTGTTGAAAATTGAAGGCCAAGCAAGTACTGCTGGAAACTTCTAGTGATAAAGTACAAAGTCTCTTGAGATTTGGTTCGATTTTTTTTTTTCTGAGGATTGCTAATCTACCGCAGTGGAAACCATCGGAGAGGAATCAGAATTTGACCGGCGGTATGAGAATTGGCAGAGAGAAGGGAGGAGATAAGTGGTATGGAGGGAGGGGGAAGGCTGGGATTTTTTGGATTTGATAAGCTGATCTGGTTTTTAAACAAAGAGAAAATGCCAAAAATTAATAAGTGGGGAAAAAGAATGGGGGTTCACGTGTTATTCACATGGCACGACTCACGAGGGCTGTCGATGGAGCTAATATCAGATAAACTCATAAAAACAAAGAAAATGCCAAAAATTAAAAAGTTAGAGGCCCCACGGGACTGTTTAAATTGAGAGAAATTCTTTTTTAAAATAATATTCTGCTATTAATTTTTTTTAATTAAACATATTTTTTATTCAAATTTTTTTTAATAATTTTTTTAATTTAATATATTTATATATAAATAACTCATAATCTCCATCATTTATCATCTTAATTTAAGAAATTTACAACTTACTAACTCATGAATCTCAGAATATATTATATTAATGTCAATGATTATTTATTAAGTAATTAAATTCCATTACTTTCTTAATTTTTAATCAAAATTAGACATTTAATTCAAAATAGAAAAAGTAACACAATATATAATTGAATTAATGACAAAAAAGTTTACCGCACTTTCACATTATCATACAAAATGTCACCTTACTTTTTTTTATCAAGAAAAATCACATACTTGAAAAAATGAACTAAAATTCTAATTCTATTAATTTTAATCGTTTGACCTCACTTAAATGTAATGTTTTGAAAATATTTTAGTTTTTCTACGGTAAATTTGATTTTTCTATATAATTTAATGAAAATAATTATTTTATTAATATTCAAAGTGCTTTTTTGAAATAATTTTTCTTTAAATGTTTTGAATATGAATGAAATAATATTTTTAAGTAATATATTTTTTACTTTTACCAAAATTCTAAAATACTTTCAAAAAATTACATTTAACATATGTCAAATCGACAAAATTGACAAAGTGACCATTTTGACCCATTTTAGCAAATAAGGTGACATTTATTGCAAAAAAAAAAAGTAATAGGACATTTTGTGAAATACGGTAAAAATAATGTGACTTTTTTTTGTCATTCACTCTAAATAATTTATTAGAACCTAAATAATTGAATTTAGCACTAATTGATTATATGTATGTGTTAGTTTTATGGCAAGTTTACTATTGCATTTGGTCCCGTATATTCTATTATATTGTAATAAAATGATTATATATGGAGTAAAGGTTCTAAATAACTTGAAAACTCTCATATTTTTCTTGAAAACTAGTTATGATTATGAAAGACTTTGAATTTAAGTAATTTGTTTGTAACTTTCCACTCTTTATTGGGAATTCACTTGGCATATCGATTAAAATTATCCATATTTTGGTATATTATTATTCACAAATATAGTATTATTTATTAGAATATATCTTAAAAATTATATCTACTTATTTATTTTTCCAACATAATGTTCATGCAACTTAAATAACATTTGTAATGAGTTAGTATTAAAATTTAAATGGTGAAAAATGCCGAACAATTTGAGTATTTGCAAACTTATTGCACTATTCTTTAGGTTTTCAAACATAGTGGAAAAAAAATATATGCTAGGCCAAATTAAACGATATTTTTATAAAATTTAATTTAAAATCCTAAAAGAAAATGAACTTGTTTGAAATATTAAATTTTATCAAGAGATTGAGAATGCATTACATAAAGAATATAACTTTTAGGAGATAATTCGATAAAATGCATCTTCCATACGTGTTTTAGATTAGATTTAGGTTTGTCTCAAAATTAGATTAAATTTTACAAATACCGCAAGTTCTCGAATACTTTCTTCAGCCAATTTATTAATCTTAATTTTTATTTTTATTTGTATAAATAAATTGATAGGTATATTAGATGATTAAAGATGAGAGTTAGTAGGTAGCACGAGCTAGCCTTACCATAAATTTGGACACGCAAATACAATAGTCACCCACAAATAAGGGTAATAACTAATAAATAAGTGAGAAGAATACCATCTCACTTTTACACCTTTAACTAAAGATTAAAGTTCATGTAATTTTTAGAAATAGAAGAACTAAACTATCTTTTATAAATAAATTAATATATTAGTATTAAAAAAATTAATTATGACTATTAAATTAGGCTAGAAAGGAGGAAAATTAGTTAGTGTTACCTTGAATTCATAAGACCATAAGTAAAAAATATTAAAATCTCCATTATGTGACAAGTAAAAATAAATAAAATAAAGATAGAGTAATGAATTCGTTAGTTTTAATATACTTAAATGAAAGTATTTGGAAAATTCTAACATTTCATATCATAACATTATATTAATTATTAATATATGTGTAATTAACACTCCCTCCATTATTTTTATTTCTCAAAAAAAAAAAAAACACACTTGCAGTTGCAAATCCATTAAAAAAATTGAAGTTCATATAACTTTAAGAGAAAAGGAAGACAAGAACATTATTCATTAATAAATTAATATTATTAAAAGCTTTAGTTGAGGACTATCAAATAGGGTATAATGGAAGAAAAAAAAAAGTTATTGTTATCTTGATTTCATTGCATGAGAGGTACTCCCTTTGAATAAAAATAATTTGCCTTGACTCTCTTTTTTTTTTTTTTTTGGTCAAGTTCCAAGTTACTCGTCTTATCATTAAATCAACATTTGCATTTATTTATTTTTTAAATCTTACTTTAAAACCAACTTCTTTATTAATTAATTAACTTTTCAATATTAGTATTTCCTCACTAAATCTTATTTGATCAAGATCAACTATAGAGTACTTCTTAAGTATAATTTTAAAACTTCATTAAATACAGCTCAAAAATAAATTCAATTATTCTCCTATTCTCTTTCATGCAAGAGTGAGAATAAAAAAGTGAGCGTAAATAATGATTGGGAAGATACCTTTATTTTGTTAAAATTAATATAAGAGTAAGTACAATATTTTACACACATTCAATTATAAAAATTTAAATTTCCATAATATGAATAAAAATAAATATAATAATCAGACCAATAAATTTTTTTTTTACCAACAGCATGAAAACATTAAATGTGTGTACAAGCAAAGAAAATAATAAATACTAGAAATAGAAGATATAAATTGAAATATGGATAAAGATCTCGAGTCTGAATCGCTCTCTTAAATGCGTTATCGTACTATCATGGATTATAATGTGATTAATACGGCCATATCGGAGAGATATTTAAGCCCGATGCAGACCAAATTAGTTGGGTAATACCAAAATCATCATAAAAAATAAAAAAAAAATTAAGAATTATGTGGAATCAATCATGAATGTGGTCGCGGGCGGTGGTATTAGGTATGAACCAATGGGCCAAAGAATAAAGGTGCGCCGTGTGGGTAGACAAAGGACACGTGGTGTGACGAATCATTGCCCGTCAAATAGAGGTACCTGTACGAAAGTCGTCGCCTAGTCCTCTGGATTAATTCATTTTATTTTTTATAGTATAATTAGCAGTGTAGTACTACTATATAAAAGCAGCAAAGAAGTTTCTGGGAAGCCGCGTTTCCAATGGGACCTACTAACGTGCAATTGACCGTACCTATCCGGAATGGATCAGTACAGGTACCTTCCCTCTATCTCACAAGAAGAAGAAGAAAAAAAAAACCTTCATGATGGAATGATAACTCATAAGTTAGAATTAAATATGACAAAATTCTATAAAAATTTATGAAACTCTTGGTTATAAATCTACAAAAATTAAGTTTACCTTCAAAATTTCTCTAATTATGTTGTAATTTAGCCTATAAACTATAAATTCGATTTATACATTAAATTGTAAAACAAATAAGATTTATTAAATCTGACACTACATCACACGCTTTTATTTAAATTTAGATAATTTTATCCTTTTGATAATTCTACCACAAGAATAAAAGATTTTACGATAAATAACAATATCCAGTAAATCTATTATAGAAACTCAAAATAATAATGTTTTGAAGTAAATAATATTAAATTTTTTGAAAAATCGTTCCATTCTGATGGAGTTCGGTAAGAAGGTCTCCTTTATAAGTTCCTTACTTAAATTTGTAGATAGATGTGATAAAGTAATTTTGTGAATGTGGTCATGAAATTTGGATCTTGTCCCAGTTGTAACACATGCACGTTGGAAGAAAAAGGTCAAACAACCACAACCAAAACCACAAACAAATTGTTTTATACATTGAGAGTAACTGAAGAAACTATTTTCTGTAAATGAACTTATTTAAAGGCACATTACTGCAGCTAAAATGATAAATAAATAAAATAATGGAACATCAAAGTGTGGATCGGGTAAGTTACGACCCGCATGAAAGGCGTAACGATATGAGTATTGTCTCGAAGTGAGACTCACTGAAATAGACATGTCTGTGAAAATACGAACTCCCTATACCAACACAAAAAGAGTCTATTAAACTTCACTGTTATATGAGATTGGCTTTGGGCCTTTCTTGCACAGTTTAGGTGGAAGGCGAAGAAGGCCCCCTCTTGGGGACTCGAGCCATCAATGAAATACCACTCTGAAAGAATTAGAATTCTAACTCTATGCCAATATTTACGGGCCAAGGGACACTATCAGGTAAACAGTTTCTATGGGATGTAAACCTCTCAAAAAGTAACGGAGGCATGCAAAGATTTTCTCGGACCGGACAGAGATTGGCCCCTCGAGTGCAAAGGCAGAAGGGAGTTTGACTGCAATATTCATCCGTGGAAAAGGAACGAAATTCGACCTTAGTGATCCGACGGTGCCAAGTGAAAGGATGGTCGCTCAACGCCAAGCATGGCTTTATTAGTCAAACTTTATTATGCAAATATGTTAGAAAACCATTACAGCAAAAAAAAAAGTCTTTCTTCTTTAACCAAAACTTGAAAATTGCACTTGCAGCTTCGTGGTTGGAAGAAAATTCTGTTGAAATATTTGTATTTCAGATTTTAACAAAAAAAAAAAAAAAACTGGTCTTTATTCAATGTCCATCTCCTTTTTGGTGGTTCTTTATTGTCCTCGTGTTTCTACCCTTTTCCTTTTCATTGTCTTCCATATATTATGGTGGGGATTTTACCTGAGTTTTATCAAATATTCAACTCATCAATTATTGGTCCAAAACCTTTTTTAAATTTCACAATTACGCCCTCAAATTAACCTCATGTTTATTATACAAACAACGAACATTTTGGTTTTCTCCTTATTTAATAATTAATACGGTTAATTTCGATGTAGTTTTGAAAATGTCAAGGAATTTCAACTATGACTTGTAATCAAGACCTCCTAAAGGGCTACTTTTTAATTCATAAATTAGCGGCTTACGTCCTCCGTTCAATTAATGACAAATCAACACACTAGAGTAGGAATCATTTACATGTTATAAAATCAAAGTAAGATTACTTTCCCAGATAGATTAAAAAAAAAATTAGTTACATAAATTTTAGTATTTTCATAAAGGGTATGAAAATGCATTTTGTACAATTTAATGTATAAGTAAGGTTTTTTTAAGAATTTTTTTTTTATATATAAAGAAAAAAAAAAGGCCAACATAGGGATAATTTTGTTCGTGATAAGCCAAAAATAGATTTCCCCTCAATCCTAATAAAAGTGAGAAGGAACCAAGAAAGATAAGCAAGGCAGAGATGACGAAGGCAGGATCTGAAATTTCAGGCACCTCCGTCGTCTCATTCCTATACCTAATATAAGGATATAAACAAAAGATGTGAAGTATTTTTTTTGTTTTTGGGAGCAGCTTATCAAAAGGGAAGATGCTGAGATCCCTTATACTCCTTGCATTGCTTTTTCCACTATTCTAAAAGAATGGAACCAGTAGGAGAGAGGGGGGGGGGGGGGGGAGGGGGAAGTCCAACTTGCCATTCTTTTATTCCTCACAAAGAAATAAAAACAAAAGAATACCTTCTCCCAGATGTGCATCATGGACCATACCGACATTTACCTAAAAAAAACTAGTGCAACTTTTTATTGAAATTCTATGATATTCAGAATTACTTAGAAATGCATTTTTATTTTTATTTTGGATTACATCTTCATTATTATGAACGCCTCCACTGACTTGTCCTTATGCATTGATTGAGGATGGAAATAGAAAAATACGTTTGAATTGATCAGGATTTATGTGTGTTTTTTATGAAGTCCATTGAGACAATTTATTGAAGTATTTACCTAAGTTAGGCGTTGTGAAAAATAGTAAAAATGTAAAAAGTATTTATTGGGCTCATTTTTATTTATTACTTCCTTCTTTCTCTAAATATAATTTACTTTATTCTCAATTTCTTATCTTTAAATAAGTTATTTTACAATAAATAAGACATAATTATGATTTTTTTCCAATACTATCCTTTATATAATGTCATCTCTCTTCCAAAAAAAACAAAAAGAGAGGAAATTGTAGTCATAAATGGAGAAAGTTTAATTTAATTTTCTCTCTAATTTATAACTATACATTTCAGTCTTTTTAAAGAGAGAGAACTTGAATTAAATAGAAGGTAATATTGGAAAAATATGTACAAACTTTTAGAAGGGATTAATTCCCTATTTAGTCCTTGATTTTTTTTCTTTGAAATTTTTTTGTCATCAATGATTATTTTGTCCATTATAAATTTTTATTTTAACAATTTTGATCATAAATGATTATTTTGATTTTTTATCCCTATTTTTGTGTGAATTATTTTGAATTCATAACGAGAGATATAATAATTTCCAAAAAAAAAAAAATCAAAGAATCATAGATGACCAAAATAGTCTAAAAAAATATCAAAGACTAAATAAAAAATAATTGAATGGACAGATATCAATATACCATCTGATCACCTTATATTTTAATCGTGACTATTCAAATAGCCACACAATTTGGAACATAGCCATCAATTTTTCAAAAGTTGGGGTAATAATATTGCAACATTTGAGGAACGCAACCATTATTCTTTTCGTTTTTTTTTTCCTTTGAAATTTGTTGGATGGTGGCTACTGGCTAAGGCATACATGCATTAAGCAAGTGGCAACGTTATAGTTCTTCAAAAATATTTTCTTGGTCCAACAAGATTCTGTGACCTAATTTGGACATTGGAGCATAGCATAAATATATATATATATATATATCTTTATATTCGTTGCCCAGTAAGGCACCATCGTCACCAAGAAATTGTCCGTAGAACCTTGACCTCTTAGCTTGTGCTATTTCCAGGGACCAAAGAGCCTGGGGAAAAGGAAAGGTGGTTGGGGTGAGAATTAGAGAGAAGCTGGTAGTGATTATTACTGAGGACAAAATTCTGCCCCAAAGTTTGTTGTTGTTGAGATAGAGTAGTCCTGATATGGAGTGATTTTCTCCTTTGAAATTCTTGAAAACTAATGTTGTTCACGTTTCATTTTAAAATATTTAAAATTTAATATTTATTTTTTAAAAAAAAACATATTTTTTATTTAAATTTTATTTGACATTCTCATTAATTTAATGAATTTGCATTTTCCTAACTAAAGTAATCACACAATTAACTACAAAACTTCTTTACAATCAAAATCTCTTGAATTCTTGTATTAAATCACTTGAACTATAGGAATGGAGTATAAAAATAGAGATAATCATTTATAATAATCTTTGAAAATATTCCTTTTGGTGATGCATTTTTTTTAACCCGTTAGGCATGTCTTTTAATTATAAAAGTACCTTAAGTTTAAGATAATAAGAATAGCGTGATTACATTAACTATCGTTGTGTACCTACTCTACTTTTCTAACATTTAAATCAAAGAAAACTCTAATCAAATATTAAAATGTTCAGTGGTATAACCCTGGATTGCCAAGAAGTCAGCACACTTGAGTCTGCTTAATCCATTCGGCAAGTAAATGAAGGGGAAAGTGAAAAACCACCCAAAATTGAATCATTGGGATTGATGCTGCAGCACTACCCCAGTTTAACTCAACCATGGAAACATGCTTCTTAATAGTAAAAACATTAGAATATAAATTCCTTAGCTTATAGAGTTCAATTTCTTTGTAAAGTACCAAGAATTCATGATAAGATAATAAATCAATTGATTATAAACACACTATATGAAGTGATAAGTCTTTAATTAATCTTGGTTCTCATCCCTTCAATGCAGCAAGAAATAGAAGTATATGCAAAAAAGAGGAAAATTTAGATAACCTATTCTTACCCTCATTGGCCCCCTCCCCACCCCCCAGAAAAAAAAAAACCAACCAAAAAGAAAGAGATGAAAAAAAAAAGTTCAAACCAGCAGAATATGATTATGCAGATCATGCTAAGCAAATATGCCCCTCTTGTACAACTTATCTCCACCTTCAGCAGTTGAATAATTCAAATTCATACTTGAAGGCTGTATCGTGTTATCTGTTGTTTGTGTAGCCATCACTGTCTCAGCATTCCAATACCAAGGCTGAAGGAAAGGAGAAGAAATGGATGGAGAATATGAAGAAGGGTGAAGTATCACGGAGCCCCAGTCTCTGTTTCCAAGCTTAGCCTCCCTTATCCTCCTCCTTACTAACAAGCTTCCGATGTCTTCTTTGCTTATTTCTGATACAGTTCTTAGTATGGAAATGCATAGAAGAAGTACTAAAACTGCATCTTCTTCAGGCAATACCTCCACTGTTAATAACTTCCAGTTTAGAAGAGCTGTGGCTTTTCCATTGGGATTATCATCTGAGAACCTGATTAGTGTAACAAATCCATCTTCTTCAGAGTCTTCAAGATTCTTAGGTTCATTTCTTTGTTCGTGTTCATTGTCTATTGTGTCTAAGCCAGAGGACTGGACTTGATACTGCATTTTTCGACCTTTCAGCAATCTTACCTATAAGAATGCAATTTAACTTCCATCATAAAATCACATGGTTAAGGTTTAGTTCTTCTACTTTCTGTCAAATAAAGATGACCATAAAGCATACCAATGTCTCAGCAGATTCCTTGTTTCTAACTTCAAAATTCAAGTCATGAAACGATGTCGACGATCCCCATTGTAATAGTAGTTCGTTACCTGTTGAGAAGTGCCATGAGGCTTGCCACCCCTCAGGTGGATCTCTAGGTGCTGCAGTCCCTACAACTTTCTCTGCACTAGATGACAATTGCATACGAATAAGAGTAAAGGATAGGGATAATGAACAACCATGAGAAAATTAAAGAAAGGTCAGAATAGAGGAAATTGCAGAAGAAAATTTAACCAATTAGGACTATTGAGTATCTAATCAGTCATGACATCCATGGAGTCAAAAACACAGAGAACTAGAGTACATACCAGGAGCTCTTCCAATTGAACTAGCAACATAGGACCAGGAACCTTCACGTATCTCTATGATCCTGTCCTCCCATTTCACAGCTGACGGAGTTTCACCCCCTCTCCTCCAAAATCCACCTCCCATTCTACCAGTTTTACAAAAGGATTAGAGACAAGTCAACACTATACAGAATAATCAGAGTAATTAAACCGATGTCTGTTACCTCATCCGAATAACAAAACACTCCCTGCCAGCATGGTCAAGGACTGTGCGAGACAGCCACCGACCTTCCTGGGGTCGGTATTGGTTCATTTTCAGTATAATATCTGATATCATTGCTCCTACATCATCAGTAACCCGATCTGGAACACATTTTAGTAAGTATGGTGCTTGAACAGGTGGAGTAATTGAAGCATTTGCTCTCACTTCTTGATCAATTTCTTTTGTAAAAGCAAGAGAGGGTGCACGTAAGAGATCATTCCAAAGAAATGTAACACCATCTTGACGCGTACTTCCTTTGAATAAGCGGCCACCATGCCGACGAAGTTCAACCGTCACACCCTTTGTCCCAAATTCACAGTAAAGATGCCAAGCTTTACTCCAAGATTGTGGTTTAAAATTCAACATTGATTTGTCCAATTTGAGTTCCCTATGGCATCGTATCACTCGGAGACGCAAAAACTCATTCGATAGATCTTTTTTCATTGTCTTGGTATATAGCTTCACTGATATACAAAACTGCATTATGGACCAGTAAAATGCTGGAGTTATTTCATGTCCTGTCCAGAACCTCCCTTGGTGACCCATCCCCAACCCAAAAGAAGATTTAAAAGTAATAAGTAAATAAAGATCTTGAACATAATATAAAAGTCAATTAATTGGTTGTTCTTGCATTAGCATAAGAAGTGTAGGGAACTTAGCAGTACTCATGTTTTTAAAGCTTCCAGGTTATCTACCAAACTGAATAATGGAATCATTTAAATAGACCCTTAGATTGTTAAATAATTAACGGATCCCTATATGCGAAAGCTTTCTGCTTACACAACTACTAAAGTAAACTTGAATACTGCTGTTTCTCATGTAATTTCAAAATGATGCCCAGAAGTTACAGATGCATCATCAGGTGCAATGTTCAGAGAAGCCTCAAGATAACCCTTTTAATTCACCATTCTGAAATAAATGTGATATTCGGTTGTCTAACAGGTATTAATTCTTAAACTAGGAGTGCAAAATAAGAAGAAATGACCCTGTTCTTCAGGATGCACCTTGGTCTTAATTTCGCTCCTCTCTTTGGAGCAAAGATGAATACTACATCTCAATATAACGAACATTGACCATTTGAAATTTTAGTATGTTCTCTAAGTTAGAAAGGCTTATTCGACCGAAAAAGTTTCCCTGCTTGGCTTTTGCCTGCCCCTATAATCTCTTCCATCTACAATAAATAAAACATAAAAGATGGAGAAACAGTGACATGCCACAAATTTGCAGTGTTTTGACCCAAAGTGTTTTATCTTTACTATTTTAGCATTGACCAATCTCTAATAGCTCAGCAAGCTACAAGAGATTCAGCCTCTCTACAAATCTTTACACCAAACTACAGGCATACAAGTTTATATGCTACATAACATGCTTTTAAAACTGGAAAGCCATGAAATTTCAAAAGAAAAGTTTATCCAATGGTCAAGTTCTACTTGCTTGAGCAGTGGAGCATGCCTCAGGATACCACTTACCAGTGGCCAAGTGGGCCCTCATCTTCAATCAAGACTCAATCTTAGCATAAAAAACTTTACTGTTTCTAGAGAGGATTGCTTACTGGGAAGCCTAATGATATATTATTATACTACAATCTTATCAAATGATCAACTATTTATACGTAATATTCCATCTAAAGCTGTAGCTTTGTGTATGTCCCAATTTTTTTAATCATGCAACAATACTTGAAGAGAAAAACGCGTTAGACTGGGATGCGATAAGATATTGTTAGGTTGTCCTTGTGTAAGCAGTTTTCTGACGTACCAAAATCGCTTCTGTGCAATAAGAAAATGTATACAAGAAAAAGATATAGCTGGTGAACTTCATCAGCTATCTAACTATATTTAATTTAAAGCAATGGGTGGAAGCGCTTTTGAAGCATAATTGAGCTTAATAGGACAATGATATGCAACCAAAGTGCAGGTATGTTAAAGCAATTGAAAGAATCAAATACTGCAAAAATCTATTAGTTGCACTTATAATAAAATTAAAGAATGAAAGCCTAGGCACTGACCTCCAGTAGAAACCTTGGAACCATAGACTTGTATTTCAGGTTAACGTCACTATCTGAAACATCCCAATAAAATGGCGGTTTTGCATTAAAATCCCATACAGTGACTGCACCACCTGCTTTTTCATATGGTTTGTCAAAGATTTCTTCCCATGTATTTTTTGTTTCTTCTACAGATTCTTCCTTCACTACTTCCCATGCTCCAGGTACCTTTCCCATGTGATCTTCCAGCTCTTCAATATCAATAGAATATACGGTTGGGTAGCTCTAACAAATTGAATATGAAATGAAAAAAAAGGTAAACTAGATAAACATCATGGTAGATAAATTCATTATAGTAGAATCTTAAATACAGAAATTGATCGCATAATCCAACATGAAACCCAAATTAACAATAGAATAGTGCATAACATATTAGGACATGTGTAACAATTGTGATGATAGCCAGAATAGAAATACTAATATAAATATATATATAGTAAAACGGTGACCACCATGTCTGCTATCGGGATTAGGACGGTGAATTGATGATAGTTCCATGAGCAGGACAGTGCTTCTTGGTCACACTGGTATTGGGGGAAGCATGATCCAGGGGCACCATTTTATATTTTCAACTGTGTTACATGTTTTTAAAATCCTTTCTGCTATGAACTTTTGAGTCCCCAGAATAAGTAAATCATTAAGCTGCTTTCATGTACGCTTGGTCTAATCATGAGAGTTAAAAAAATATCAGATGATTAACTTTACATTATCATAAACCAAATGTCATCATGATCTTTGATGTAGCTGAAAAATCCTTCAAACCCTTAACTCAAATCTTCCAAGAAATACTAAAGATTGGAAATTGGAAAAGAACCACCTTTATTTTATTTTTTTGGAGAATGGAAAAGAACCACTTAATCCACCCCGATGCTTAATTTTACAATAACTTGAAGAGTGTAAGAGTAAAAGCCAAGGAATAAAACTACCTACCTCTCTAAAATTTTCTATGTGGGGTTAGGTGACTAATGCATATAAAATTCCTAGTACATTCAAGATTAAAAGCTTATTATGGAGCCAACTTTGAGACCATATTCAAACCACCTATTGTTTGATTATTGGCGAAGTCATGATGCAAAACTCATAATCCATACGTAAGACTAAAACAAGAATTCAAGATTAAAAGCTTATTATGGAGCCAACTTTGAGGCCAGATTCAAGCCACCTATTGTTTGATTATTGGTGAAGTCATGATGCAAAACTCATAATTTATACGCAATTAAATGGATTAAAAACAAGAATTGGTGTGTCATATACATAACATGCCATTTCAAAAATTAATTAGAAAGCCGTAAAAGATTGCGAGAAAAAAATGGCATATTATATGCACCTCTTCAAGTGGCAACCTTGTAAATGTAAACTATCTAGGAAAATTAGTAATAGCAGTAACAAGAAAGAGGGTATCTACCTGATGAGTTAGCCACATTAGAAGAACATCTGAAGTGGGTACGAAACAAGAGCACCTATCTGCAACTCTGCTGATCATATACAGAAACCCTTTATATCGTTGTTTTGCTGCTATCAAATATACGACCTCTGACCTGTATGGTTTATCAAATTTGCTATACAAATATCTGTGCTTTGACACTTCATCAAGCAGATCTTCATTTATTACAAATGGGTTTGCCAAGTTTACATCAGATTCATTCTCGAAAGGCTCAGAAGGATATCTATATTCCCAAATTTCTCTGCATCTGTTCAATGCGTACTCTTCATTTTCTTCATCAAAGATTGCAGCTTTGCCAATTAATTTTGAGAATCTTGACTGACAATATCTCCTGTAACTTACCTGAAGTGAGGTTCAATATATTAATATCAAGCAAATATCATCAAGAATTCTTGGAGTCTACCCAGCTACACTTGGGCAAAGAAAACGTTGAAAAGATGAACCTCTACTTTTTCCTCGAGAAAAGGGAACTTTGGGAGGAAGGTATGAACTTTTAATTACAAGAAGGCACTAAAAAGTACAGTGTCTTGATAACCCATTCTAGAAAATGAAAAAAAAAAGAGAGAGAAAGAAATCTTTCCTACAAGAAAGCGATAACTTTACTCTTCTGGATTTGCATTTATCTCATAAAACAAACCCAAGAACACAAAAACTCATCCGAAGTAGGTTCTAATACGTACAGGATTCAAGGTGTGACAGAACCAAACCCATTCAATGTCAAGAGGAGGAAGAACCATTGGTGGCTTTGGGCCTACCGTGAGATTGGCGATCAATGGCATCCATAGTTGATCATATCTGGAAGAAATTAACGACAAATCAGCTTCACTTTCAAACCATCAAAATTAAGTACCAAAACCAAGCCAACATCAAAATAGCCATGAAATTGAAATGACCTTCTAATGGATTCAAGAATCGTATGTCTCTGGTGCAGCCAATCAGACTCCGCCACAAGCCTCAAGAACCCAAGATTTCTTCTTGCAGCAGCTACAAGATCCAGACTGAGTCTCACTTCCTCCTCTAGTGATGATGATATCTCACTAAAGCTTCTGATTGAATTCGAACCCACATCATCAGAAGCTGACATTGTTGTTAGAAGAAATTCAGGCCCTTGTTTTACACCGATACAGTACTAAACGCAACATGAAAACAGATTCAAAACATCCCTTTAAAGCATGCAAAACACACACAAACAAACACAGGACATCACATGGAGACTCTCTTTGGTAATAGGTGGCAGAGTACTATGAATGGGGGATGTCTGCTTTGCTAGTTGTGAGAAGTAAACACGTGGAAATTTCGCTCATCTATGTAAGCTCTTGCGACTGGACTACATCTATAAAAGCTACGACCACTCCCCTGCTGCTTCTACAAGTTGCCCTCTCTCTGTTTTTCCTTTTTTTCTTTTTTCTTCTTTTAGAATCAAAGAAGAATTGTTAAATTTAGTTTATAGAGTTTTTGAAGTTTGGTAGAATTGTTGGTTCCTAATTTTATTTTATTTTTATCCTTAATATTTTTGTGCACACTTTTGGTGCTATTAATCAAACTTTATGAACAAATAAGTGTATTTGAAAAAATAATTTCGTGTATAATTTATAAGTCATTAATTCGACTCATGCTTTTTTTTATTATATTTAAGGTAAAAAAAAAACTTTGTGAAATAATGGTCAAGTTAATTCAATAAATTAAATTGGATAAATTCGGTAGGACTAATTTTTGTCTCTAATTTTTTTTCTAATGAGTGTTTTACTTCCTCGTGAGTTTTGTCCCTTTTTTTTTTTTAAAAGCGTGCCTTTTTTGTCTTTAAACATTAGAGATATATTTAGATTTATATTTAAAAGTATTTTTTTAAAATGAATTTATGTTTCAATAAGAATTGAAGAATGATTGATATGTTTTGTCTCATTTATTGATAATAATATAAAATATAGTTAATAAATTATTTAATATTGTAATTTTAATTAAAAGATAATAAAAAAATATTATTTATATAAATTGAGTGACACTCATATGTGAAGTTAAAAAAATATTTTTATGAATAATTGAAAAAATAATTTTGAAATCCAGACCAAATATAAACGAAACTTTTGATTCTAAAAGAAATGAATATAATTTGAAATGGCTTGCCATTTTTTTTTAGACAAGAGAAAAGAAAAGAAATGGTATAAACCTAACCATGTAATATATTCTATTATATGTTTGATAGCTACAAGTTTGCAATTAACTATGAAGTAGTTGGTGTGTTGTCACCACATTAACACAAGAATTTAAGTAAGTAATGTCAAAAACCTTTAAAATTAAAAATAAAAAGAGTTTCTTAACCTTACATGTTCTATCTACACTAGACTAGTTAATTCGCTTTTGGTGAGATTCACGAGAAACAAGTCACAAGTGTCCATAGACATTTGAATAAGCATAGGTTGGCTTTCCTAACTTATTTAGGATTTATGGATATTGTAGATGATTATAATAAGATCATTATTTTTGCATTGCGGCAATTTTTCACATAATTATTAAATATCGTGTCCCTCAAATTACAATTTTATCCCTAATCCATCTGCTCCTGTCTCTCTTCTCCTTCATTTACATGGCACAGAAGCTATAGTTTAACAAAGGAGGGTTTTCTCATTTAATTTCTCCTACAAAAACGCTACCAGACATCAATTCTTCTCATGGCATTGAAGCTGATTTACTTCATTTCATGGATTCCAGTAGTTTTTATACCAATTTCAGAAATTCTCATTACATTTCGGCCATTCTTTTTTGAATTCTAAATTACATGAATTTTGATGTGATAGTTATCTCAATACCTCCAAGAGGCTAGGCAAGTTATCTATCTCCTAATTTTTTTAGTTTTTTACAAAAATACTTTTTGTTTAAAATTAAATATTTATGCCTAGTTTCATTTGATATAAAAATTTTAAAAATCATTTGAGGTAAATTATGATGTTAGCATGAGTGTAAAAATAAGTTAAGATAAGTTAGAATTTGGACTTATAAAAAAATAAAACTCAAGTTCGACTCTTTAAATTTTTAATAAGTTTGAGATTGACTTGAACTTGAATATAAGGTTATCTTTTAAGTTCGAACTATTTGTTTAATATCTTAATTTAATATTTGAAAAATATTTTTAAAATAACTTTAAAAAATACATATGTAAGGGCTAAACAATTGAACAAAATATTTTCATATTCAAGTTCGATTTGAATACTTATCAAGCTAGATCGAACTCAATCAACTTTGAACTCGAGTTACTTGTAAGTTGTTTGACTCGTTTATACCTCTAAACCCATTAATTTTATTATTAAAATGGTTAATATATTAACTACATGTATTAATGTAATCTTATTTAATTAGAGAGTTTATTTATGAACATTTATATATATTTTTAAAAATAAAATATTTTTTCAGGATAATAAAATAAATATTTAATTTTAAGTTTTTGAAAATAGAACGTCCACATTTAGTTTAGAAAAAGATAATTAATTTAGGTAAATAAAATGCATTCCGGATCAAACAATATATTATCAGTTAGTCCTTTTATTTCCCTTCAAAAGGGAAAAAAGTGCTTTTATTTTCTTGAGAAATATGCAAGCCTAATGGCTTATATCAAACATGGTCCAATGGAAAAACGATGTTGGGTTACTTGGGTACGGAATGTATGACAAGGATAGCTCATGAATTATAGATTTATTTCTATATTCCATACTAAAGGAATGCTAGGGTGGATGTAAGTAGTTGGGATACATGTCTGCACCTCAATTTTCGATTGAAAATAATTTTTTATCCATCTCTTGTTCTCGTATAAATCTTAACAAGTATATTTATTAAAATATTTTGGGTATAACACATACTCATCAACGTATTATAAAAAATGTTTATATAAAAAATATTAATAAAATGAAAAATATACATAAAATACATATAAAAATATAAAATAAATTTAATTCATAAAATACATTCAAATTATCATAATTTTACCAATAAGTTTAATTTT
Organism: Apocynum venetum; assembly: GCA_019593545.1. NCBI lineage: Eukaryota > Viridiplantae > Streptophyta > Magnoliopsida > Gentianales > Apocynaceae > Apocynum > Apocynum venetum. The sequence continues at coordinate 4,915,471 of SRSM01000149.1, forward strand.
GTTTGAATTTAATATCACATTATTTTTATCAATTCGTCATTTTTATTATACAAAATGTCAAAGAAAAAAGAGACGATATTTCATTTTTTTCACCTATTTTTAAATATCCCTTTATTATTGATATATCAAATTTTCTCAGAGTCAATTTGGATTACTTGCATCATGAGACAAACTATAGTGGGAGAGATTTTCCCTTGAAAATTATTAAACATCTTTCCAACCAATATATACACTATTGCCGGAAAGGACAAAGTTGTCCATCAATTATATTCCTCTTCTTAGATGTGTAATCAACTACTCCGATGCGAAATATCTTGTCTTAATCATAGATGCCGAGGAATTTTTTTAATTTAATAAATCTTAACATATTTGGTTCATCAAATAAAGTTGAGTCTATTTTAAAAATTTTCATTAATTGAAATTATTAAATTGTAAATTAAGCACGGATTCAGTTAAAAAATGAATGTTTATATTTGATTTAATACAAAAATTAAATAGTGTAATTAGAAATCTCGATTGAAATGAACATCTGCAAAAAATTTAAATACTCCAACTTTTGTAAATTTTGTGAAAATTCCACGTTTCATAATATTGAAACACTTTCAAAAATTATATTTGAAACTTAAACGCATATTTGGACTCTACAAATACTTCCTAGACAGTCCCTACATAGAAGAGTATATTATTGATATCGGTTCAAATAGGGGTATTTGGTCTAAATTGTAAAGGCGTCTTTTCTTTTTTTGAATTAATGTATAATGATAAACAATTTTTGAGTATTTCTTGAAATAAATTTTATCTCATTTGATTGATTGCGAATCAAATGAGAAGGTAAATATTACTCTTTTTATCCGTCTGAAATTGAATATTCATATTTGATTTAGTCTAAAAATTAAGACTATATTTGTACTAGAATTTCGCCAAATTTTATAAATTTCCATTAAAAAGTATCAATAAACAAAAAATTTCCTACAAAATTTCTATCACATAAAAAATTTTAATTTTCTCCTACACGATAAATGGGCCTAACATATTAACATAAACAATATTTTTCATTACTTTTTAATTAAAAACACAATCTTATTAATTATATTTTTTATATTTTATATTATTATCAAACTTTCAATTCCCTTAACTCCCCAAAAAATATTTCTTTCAATTTTCTAACTTCAAAAAAAAAAATCTTTCAATTCCCAATAAAAATTGTTTTTCAAAAATAAATTTTATATTATATTAAAAAACAAAACAACAAACTTAATTCAAAATTAAAATACAAATACACACTAATATTCTCTCCGTCTAAATTTGATATGTTTGTTTTTCCTTTTTGTTTGTCCCAAATTATATACCACTTTCCTTATTAAAAATATAAGAATTTGTTAATTGGTCAAAATATCTCTATTTAAAATGAGATTATTTGTATCTAAAAAAATATATTAAATTCACTTTCAAATGATAAATGGTGAAGTAATTTTAGAAATATTTTATGAAAAATATATATTTTTAATAATATTAATTATATTTTCTTAATCGGTGTAAAAAATTAAATAAATCTATCAATTTAAGAGAGAATGATAAATAAACTTTGACATTAACGAAGTTACTTTATTATTCATACTATTAATTACATTAGTGGCAGAAACTATTAATTAGTATATATAAATCGCTTAATATAATAGAGTTGTTATGGATAAAGAGATTATTAAATAAATTCATCTCTTTGGAGAGGTTTAAGCTCAAATTTTAAAAAATTTCATTAATTTACTAACTTGACCAGCATGATGAATTATTTTAATAAATGCAACAGATCATATATTATCGCAGTACTTTCCAAGAAATATCAAAAAGTTGTGTCCACATACACGGCTCGATTGCTCAAACCATGGACTGATGGACGTAAGTGAGGAGTTTGGTGTAATGTCCAATTCTTTTCAATTATGTTAAAAGACTAACGGAATTTATCTGAAATTTTTTTTCTCGACTTTTATTTTTATATAAATGAACTCATTTTAATATAAAAACAATTATTTTATATGTGCAAGCTTTTAAAATTTTAAGAAATCTGCCAATGTGGGTAAGTAAAGAAGCCCCAAAGGGGTTTAACAAAATTCTTGACCATGTCATGTCTTGGAAGGAGGATGAATAATTGCTAGAGTTTGTGAAGTCATATGCCCACATTAGTTTCTTGTAAAAATGATGTGTTACCAAATAAACTTTATTTTTATCTAATTTCCTTTTATCATTGATAAGCCAATAATTGCGGGGTAAACATTACAAAATTGGTTGAGATAAAGAAAAACCTTTTCAAGATCAAGCGAATTTCTTGAATAAAGATTAAGGCACATTAAGTTCCATAGAGATGATATCTTTAGTATTCCTGTTGATTTCATAAAAGTTTTTTGCAACATTATCCTCTAAGTGAATTTCTTGCCTCTAAATGAAAATTCAATATTAACTTTAGTTAATAATAAAAGAAGACTTATACTTCTAATCTATCCATAAATATAAATAAAAATATAAAATTTAATTTCGTGTGAATATAAATTTTGTAATCATAATTTTAATATAAAAATTTATTGACTCATAATTTTACATTATGAGTCATACCTCTCTCTTTTAAAAATAATGAATTTTACATTTTTTCTCTAATCTATGCAATTGGTAAAATGGTAAATATAATTAAGTTTCCAACTTCAGTCCAAGAATTAAAAAACAATAATAATTAACTCAATTAATTTATGAATTTGGTAATTAAATTAGAACAATATAAACAGACCAAAGCTCCATAAAAGGAACGCAAGATACAGCTGCACAGTAAAATGGCGAAGGCCCTTTCCATAAGTCTGCCTTTAAAAACCAAGAAAAAAAATACTCTTCAAGAGCAATATTTTACTAATTATTTAGATATAACTCTTATTTACTCTCCCATCACCCTTTTTTATTGTAATGTCTTTAGTTATTTTGAATTAAAAGGAACCTTTTCTTCCATCGATATTTTCAATTCCAATTTCTCCTCCAATCCTCCCAAGAATATCAATCTTCAAAATTGATAACAAATTGACAGTGTTTATTTTCTTCTCTCTTTGTTTTAGAAGAAAAGATAAAAGATTCTCAAAACCGGGGATCCTACATTTACTAATTTCCGAAAATAATATTTTAAAAATAAGGAAAAGAGCAGAATTGTTCCATCAGAGAATCAATCGTTTGGAATTCAACACAGTAATATGATTCAGCATACATTAGCATGGTTGATATGAAAGAATCATAGAGAACACTCGAAATTTCAACCACACCATTCAAAAGAGAGATGAAAAGGAAAGAAAAAACGAAAGGTGTGATTAAGCTCAGCTACGTGTTGGAACAATTCCATTCCTGGACTCGAAAGTCTCATAAAGCTGGGATTATAGTTTCACATCACAGCAAAAACATCACACCCTTTCTTTTTACTACAAATAAAAACAGGATAAAAATTAAATTAAAAAAAGGCAGAGAAAACAATCAGACCACCTTCGTCGGGAAACCCTTAGAAATCTGGAGATCGAGTTTTGTGGAAGAAGACGACGGTGGAGTGAAGTGATAGGAGAAGAGAAAGGTATTTATAGCTGATTAAATCTTCAGGTTTAGGGTTTTATTGTTGATAAGATTAGAGAAACAGAGTTCCCCACCCTACCTTTTCCAGCCCTGACTGACTCCTTTCAAAAGATTTCAAGAGGCCCAAAATAATAGGCCCAAAGATTTGTTTGGGCCAGCGTGACTTTCGAGATTCTATTTTATTCTTCCAAATTCAAATAAAAAAGTAAATAAAGTACTTATACAAGTCTCTACGTCAAAATTTAAATACTTAAATATCATTTCTAAATAGGTTGCAAAGGAGGAAATTTTGGACGCGATGCTTACATCAGAAATAAGAATCTTGATATTACGTCATCAAAGTCAATACACTCAAATGTTGATTAATTAGTCAAGAATAAATGCTATGAGTATGATTACTTAATAAATTCTAGAAGTTATTCAAAGAATAAAGAGAAGAGATCTCACTAAATGATGAATAATTGCCTTCAATATGAACAAAAATTACATATATAATTGAAAAATCTTTTTTGAGAAAAAGACTAATGAATCTAACAAATAAGATTTTATGACAACTAGAAAATAACTATTTGTAGTATGTAACAATTAGAAAAAGACTATCTGAATTGAACTTAAGTCTTACTTTACTTAGATCAAAGTGATATATGACTTATTATGGCGAACAAAATCTACTCGAGCACAATTATCTTAAATCAAGATACTAACTGATTCCTTGAACTACTCCAACCCAATTATCTTGAATGAAGACACTAATTGATTCCTTATTTTAACTATTGTCCTTATAATCGATCCTAATTAAAAATTAAATCATTTGTATTCTTCACTTGATCTGCATCACTTGGTGTAGGAAATAAAATTTTGGGGGTGCCACAACACGCTTATCTTTTCCATAATAGCAATTAAGGGGAGGGGGTAGATTTGCCAAATTTTGTCATTTGTCTTAAGTTTGAGTCCTCCCTTATATTTGTTTTTACTCTTAAATGCTCTCATAATTACGCTTATGGGCCTAGCGGATTTCCAGCGAGGGGTACGCATTTTGGTTTTCGAGATTGAAGTACTGATGACTGGTACTCAAGTCGACTAAGTAAACATATTCTCTATTTATTGGGTCCATTTATTGCTTCTTTTCTTCTTTTTCGCTGATGGAAAATTCGTCCTGCATATCTCTATCTTCAGAATACCACAGAAACACAAAGTTTGGGGCTAAATTTATTGCTACTGCCTACTTATTGTGTGGCTCCCTTTCTTATATAACACACACAAGACCAATAATTTTATAAGCTGCTAAATTTTTTCTATTTTCTCTCATTAACTTTTTTTGAATATTTACTAATTATTTTAATATAACGATTTTTAATCCTTCACTATTCATTTTAATCTTTTGTTCCCTATTCAATGATCTCTTTCTTATTCACACCACAAAAATATTATACAATTCATTAGGCTAAATATAAATACTTCAAACAACTTAAAACTAATAAGTATTTTTAAAAAAGAACGAAAAAAACAATATCAAGTGGCAGAATATTCTTCGACGACCACCACATTTTAACCCATAAGAGCCTTTTTCTTCTTCTGTATGAATCGATATGGAAGAATGTCAAATTTACACTCTAAATTATTTTTTTTTTATCTGTTTAAATTCTAAACTATTTTTATTTTTCATCTTTATTCTTTTTAAATATTTTTTATTTCCTGATTATTTTCTTTTTATTTCTAATTTTTTATATGAAAAAAATCAAACTTGAAAAAATTGAAAATAATTTAGAAATAAAAAAGATACAAAAGAAAACAATTAACGATCAAAATTGAAAAACTAAAAATACTTCAAAGATAAAAAAAATTAAAAATTGAAAAACAAAAAAACAGTTCAGAGATAAAAAAATTTTAAAAAGAAGGATCAAAATTGAAAAAAAAAATTCAAAATTTAAATTTATGAAAAAAGATATGGGACCAAAACTAAAAATTAAAAATATTTCGGGACTAAATTCGATAATAACCAGAATCGATATATTCCATTCCAATTTCTTCTCGAAACCTCCTGAAGAAAAATCTCAACATGGATAACATAGCCATTGCTGATTTTCTACTCTCTTATTTTAGAACGAAAAGATAAAAAAATTCCAAAACCGGCTAAGACTACATCATCTAATTATTTAAAATAATATTGAAAAAAAATTGAAGGAAAAGAACATAATTGTCCCCTCAGTGAATCAATTGTTGGAAATTCAACACAGTATTATGATTCAGCATTAGCATGGTTGATATGAAAGCATCACAGGGAACATTCATAATTTCAACCACTCTATTCAAAAATTGCAGAAAAATTCTAAAACCAAAATGTGATGAAAAATAAAGTGAGAAATGAAAGGTGTGATTAAGCTCAGATACGCATTGGAAGGATTCCATTCCTGGACTCGGAAGTCTCATAATGAGCTGGGATTAAAGTTTCTCATCACAGCAACAACACCACACCATTTCTTTTTACAAATCAAAACACAAATAAATTAAATACAGAGCAGAGAAAACAGAAAGGCCTCCGTCGTCGGCAATTCCTTAGAAATCTGTAGATCGAGTTTGGTCGCAGAAGACGACGGTGGATAGATGGACGAAGAGAAGAGAAAGGTATTTATAGTTGACTAAATCTTCAGATTTAGGGTTTTGTTGTTGACAAGATTAGGGAAAGAGGGTTCACTTGGCCCAAAATGTTAGGCCCAAAGGTTATTTGGGCCAGCCTTTTATTTCATAAATAACTAGACAAGTGCTTCCGAATTCAAATCTTGCTTTTTTTTAAGTTAGTTGTAGTCTAAAATTAAATATTTATTTTTCATAATAAATATATTTTCATATATAATATACACATAACTTTGATTTAAAATACAAGTCATGTGTATATCTAGTTTCATTAATAAAGATATAGTAAATTATCTTTTTGCGTGAATTTTCAAAACTAACCCTTATAAATCTTTTCTTAACAAAAGTTGGGGAAGAGAGAGATTGTGTGAGAAAAGAAAAAAAAAAAATGAAGTGTGGTAGGAGATGAATGACTCATTAGTCATTATTCAGAACTATGGAGATGGGGTTGTGGAGCTCTGTCAACTTATGTTGAAGGGTTTTCAATTTGAGCACTGTGCATTCTCAATTTTGAAGTTTGTCTCAATTATTTCAGATCAAATTGAACTGAAATACTTTAATTTAGTTCAAAATTTCATTTTACAAATTGAAAGCTGTTTTCCACATGAACACTGATGTTTCGTTCGATTTTTCATTTTGAACAAAAAAATAACTATTTCTAACTCTTATAATAACAAATCACGTATTATTATTATTCTCATTGTCTCTTATTATAAATCAATAGATGATTTTTATATTATCTTTATTTATAAGTCATGACATTTTAAGAATATTTTATGGAAGATTGCTTGAATGGAAAGGAGTGTACAAAATTAATTTTGAAAAGTGAAAATCATTTCATTCATTGAAAACACATGTGCAAAAGTTTTACAAGTGTCTCTTTATCAAGTTGTTATGAGAATTATAAATGCAAGTGCACGTCATCAAACAAGTAATATAAAGTGAATGTTCAATTATGGTCATAAGAAAACTAATTGTTATTAATCAATAAATTATATTAACCCTAATTTTATTTTAAAAAATATCTTAAAAATGATTTCTACCTAATAAGAATTAAAAATCAGTAACAAAAAAACTCAAATCAAGAAAAAATGATTCAATATGATTAAACTTAGGTTTTCGGTTTCACCAAAACAAATCCTATTAAGTTTTTAAATTCAATGTGTTAATCTTATTATGTCAGTGAATATCTCAAATGTATTTATTAATCTTTCTCAAGAATTAACAAACCATCTTAATGAAATTTTTTTATACATATTTGCAATAAATTAAACTCATCAAAATTCATTAAATATAGAAGATTCATAATACTACACACAAGTTAAATAGGAATGTCTCTTATCTGCCTTGAAATTAGCATTCTCCTTTTCTATTCTAGTTTCTGTTTAGGCTAAGACTGCAAACTAATCGAGCATATCGCGAGCTGCTCGGTTAAAACTCGACTTGATTTCGTTAAAAAATCGAGTTAAACTCGAGTTCAAAATTAATTGACTCGTGGTTCGTTGAGTGGTTCGCGAGCCACATAAATAAATATATATATATATATATATATTTTTTTTTTACTTTTTAAAATTTTGTTTTTAAATTTTAAATTAAAAATATATTTTAAAAAAATTCTGGATTTTGAACTCGAGCTCCTTCCATCCAGTCAATTAAATACTACGAGAAACATTGATGTAAAACACAACGTCCTCATCATATTCTTCATGTCTGTTTTCCATACCTTGTTGGGTACCAATCAATGTAGCATTTGCAAAGGCTCATGTTTTTCATTCGCTTTCGGTTCAAACAAAATCCTCAACATGTTTTGGTGCTGTCGTGATCTTATTACCTAATTTGCATAAGACTGGCCAGACTTCTGAATTTCGATTGCTGCCCTCTACGTTACCGAAGTCCGTACCCCAAACGCAGCCCAAGTTTTGTGGTCCATGAGCGTGTGGATCGAACTTAAATTAACACTTTTACAGACAAAATTACATTTACATTAAAAATGGGACTACTCTCATAATAGAGAAGATATATAGCTAAATTCACGGAGCCTATGCAAATATTTAAGTTTCATTTATAATTCAAAACTTGGGTCTAACCTCTATGCCTTCAACAATTAGGCCACCTTTAAGGTGGTCTCCCTTGACCTCTCTAAGGCTCATTTTCACATCTTTTTCACTATTTCCATCGTTGTAGAATTCACCTAACTCAATTTCTAGCCACCCATCTTCCCTCTCATGTAGGATTCTCTCTAATTCCATTGTCAAACCACTTGAACCCACACTGTCCTTCGCACCTTTTGTACGTGAATTAATTCTTCTTCGTAGGTAAGTATGGCCAAGAGATATATGACTCCCAACTTCAACCGAAACCTCTGAAGGGACTGACTCCAAACCGTATGCTCTTCCAGCAAGTTTAATTACCAAATAAGCTCCATACCTTGTGTCTGGTGATAGCATTTTAGTGTTAATCTTTCCATGGATATCTAACCAATTTGTCATCACAAGCTCAACAACTTCTTCAAATCTGTTGAAAAAAAGAAGAAGAATAAATTAACAATAGCCAAACCTTGTCAATTAGAACACCAATTAGGTGAGTTTAGTTAAGAATTAACCTCGAGGTAAGAAAGGGTTTCCAGCACCAACATAGAGAATTGCATGACCAAATAATGGATAGCTCTCTTGCGCTTAACATGTAACATTTCTTGTTGGTAAATTTGTCAATGGAAAACGTCTACATTGGCAACATGATAAAATAATTATACTAGTTGAAATGTAATTATACCACACATCATTACTACTACCAGATTTTTCCATTGACCAATACAAATTGAATGAAGAAAATGAAAAGATAAAACCGCCATTTCAATTGAAATATATAGTTTTATAATGGGTCAATATCACACCATGGCATGTAAAGATATATAATTTGATCTTATCCGTTTTAAAAAAAAAATTCTCTGTTTCTTCTTCCCTATCTCGCCCGTTTCAGTGAAACTTGTGATAATCTTTTGTCTTAAAAAATACTCATTGATAATTTTTATGTATCCTAGCTTTTCTCTTATTCTAAGTCATTTGACCAAAGTTTATAAATAGTTTTTTTTTCTTAAATACCCTTATTTATTGTGCATTTATTTTTATTAGAAGTCTCTCTATTAGACTTCTCTCTCAACTATTAATCCATCCTGCTATTTTCGATTGAGATAATATTAAAAAAAATAATAAAAATTACAAAATGATTTATAGATAGAAACAACATAAACATCATACAAGAAAGTAATAACTTTTTTTTTGAGGAACTACTTTGACCATTTCTGAGCTTCTCACAGCATTTTCGATGCATTCGAAGCTTCAATCATTTCGGTATGATTTTAAAGAATGTTTTTATTTAATACGTACCTTTTTGCCACCATCAATGAGAAGAGGGTTGGAAAGCTTGAAATACAAGTCCTTCTTGGAAGTGAACAAAACTGGAGAAACTAATCTACAGAGAATTTCCCGGTAGTCTGAAGGCAAGAATTTCTCCCACAAGAGTTCTGATTCAGCAGCATCATGAACCATGTTGGAGACCAGACAAAATCGACAAGCTTCATGAGGAGATGTGAATGAGAGAACCAAAGAAACACATTCTTCAGGCAAAAGTTCCATCTTCAGCTGTCTCTGCAACTATTCAATTATTATATTTCAGCAAAGAGAGGGAGCAGAGAGAACAGAGAAAGAAGGAGAAAGATGATAAAAAAATTCAAGAGTTGTTATACATAATCCTGTGAGTTTGATAGCTGAAGCCTGAATTTGTAATTGTATTATATAGATTGGAAAACGAATTCTTTTTTCATTTTTTTTTTCTCTAGAAATGACGACATTGAATGGACACTCCCACAACATCCCCAGTCTACTTATATTCTAATTAGATGTAACAGTTTCATCACACTTATTCAAACTTTAGTAGGAAAATATAATTTAAGACAAAAAAAATCGCAGATAAGCATGACAAGTGACCAGTAGTTGCCGTAAATGACCCTAAAAATTCATATTAAAAAAAGATTATATTTTCAGAAATACTTTTTCTTTTTGAAATTGATTTTGGTTAATAATTTAAAAAAAGACTTTAATTAAGTTGTCAAATTATTATTAATATTAATGTAATTGATTGTGAGACTCATAAATTAATGAAATGTAAATAATTTAAATTAAAATGATTTAAATGTTTTCAACTAAGTACGATATTAATGAAACTTTGTAATATAAATAATATATTTATTTTAAAAAAGTGAATATTTAATTTTAGATAAATTAAAATTAAAATAAGAATATTTAATTATAAATTGAGAAAGTAATATATGGGAGCATGTTTGACTATTTCATTTTAATATATATATATATATATATATATATATTAAAATATTTCACCCATTCTTAAATATAATCATTTTAACTTTAGGCATACGTATTAAGGACATTTAAATATAAGCATCTCTCCCATTTATAACTATAACTTTCAAATTTTTTTAAAGAGATATAACATTAAATAGAGAGAATAATATTGAGAAATAATATCATCATTATGTATTAATAATTGTAAAGAACAACAAAATATCTAAAATGATTTATATTTAGGGACGATTACTCTCTCTATTCAAAATTAATGTTCACATATTTTCATTTTGTGATCCAATAGTGTCCACTATTTTATATAAATTTTTATTAATAACATCTTTAATTTATGATATTTACATTCTTTTTACTCATGTAGTCTTACTATTAACTACATTATTAATAAGGATATTATGTTAACTTCTTTAAAGTAATTCTTTTTTTAAAAAAGAATTATATGTCAAATATGAATATTTTATTCCAATAAGAAGTAATATAAAATAGTTGATAAAAAAAAATTTGTCTTCAAGAAATCTCAATAAGTCTTAGGTGACGGTCTTGATAAACTCAGACGTTATACTTTTGTTAAAATTCTTCAAATCCTTATAAGTTAAAATGTCATATGATTTATCAAGAATTTTAAAATGTCTTAATTGAATACCTCTTGATTTTTTAAGATTTTAAAATTTTAAAATGTTCTAATTGAATACCTCAAAACTTTTAAAGAGTTCTAAATATAATTATATTTTTAAAGTCTTAAAAAATTGTTAAAACTATACGTTACTTTTTTCTTTCAACAAGTAAAGTTTGAGAAAAGACTACTTTACTTCAAATGAACATTTAAGAAGAAGAAAATTGGCATATTTAGGGTATATAATTTATTATTTTTTCAATTTTGGTAATATATTTTTCATTTTTCATTTTATTGTATTAGTATTTTTTTTATTTTTTCAACTTTAATAATATGTCTTTCATTTTGAATTTTACAATACTAATACTTTTTTATTTTTTCATGTTTAGTTAGTCCGACTATTTTTTTAGTCAAAACCGATAACTCATATTTTTATGAAGAGCATATATGTCATTTTATGAGAAAATTGATCATTTGTTAATTCCACAAATTTCTTTTTCTCTTTTCTCCTTCTTTCTTCCTCTTTTTCATTTCATGAGAAAAAATGAGAGTCACTGATTTTGCATAGTTTTGACTGAAAAAATGATCGAACTAACCAAATATGAAAAAATAAAAATTACTAGTATTATAAAATTTAAAATGAAAAATATGTTATCAAAATTGAAAAAAAAAGTACTGATAATATAAATTTTAAAATGAAAAATATATTATTAAAGTTAGAAAAAGTAAAAGAGTATAGTAAGTGAATATACTCTACCCTTAAATAAAATTATAGTTGTACCCTTAAATAATGCCACGAGTCATAAGTGGAGCCAGTTTTGTTCATTCAATTATAAAATAGCTAAAATATATTTGAGCAAAATAAAAATGTAGCTAATTAAATATAATTCCCATTACGGACCCCTTGTTTCTTCCTCGAGATATTTGAAAGAAAGTGCATTGGAACTCTTTTATATATATATATATTCTTTATTTCTTCATCCTCTGCAATTGATTATCTGTTATTTATTTTAATATAAGAATTATATTAAGAAAATTTCAAATTATCAATATAATTATATGATTAGTTTAGAACTATACGAGGTGGTAAGACATAAATATTTTAAGTAAAATAGGATGTTACTGTAATATTATATAATAAATATGTAATTATGTGTTATTTTAAGAAATAATATTTTCAAATGGGAATATGTGTACATTTAATTTAATCTTAAAGAGAGAATGATATATATATATGTATATATATAATGTATTGACGTTTGTTTTTATTTTTTGTTTGGAAAATCTTTTTTGTGGCCAAGAACAGCCACAGTCCCAATTATCGTACAAGAGCTAGCACGATTGATTTCGACAATAAATAATTTCTGAAAATAATTTTAGTAGTAGCACCAATGGAATTGGCAATAACATGATAATCATGTGGATGGTGAAATCTAAGGCAGGTTTTCCAGAGAAAAATTGTCATATTTAAGTTTTTGGTCATTAAGATCTCAAGATTTGAAAGGGCTTTGTTGGCTAAATTTTGAAAGTTTTAAATTTGATTTGACCTCAATAATTTAGAGAGTCAAATATACACAACTAAATATACTAAATTTTTCTTTGGGGAAGAATGAAAAAGTCTAATTAAGACCAAACACAAATTAGTCTTATCGAAAGTGCCGATACGTGTATGTATTGTAAGGAGAAAGAAAAAAAAAGGAAGGTTTATTGTGATTCAGGTGGAGCTCATGTGAATCATATGCTGACGAAGTGACTACTGTTTATCCTGTGATCTTATGCCGGAGACCTAGTAGAGAACTTCTGGTGCTGGAATTGGATTTGTTCGCTGGAGGCCCTTTGCACGGCAGTCGGCTATATGTCACTATCTCACCACAAATATATCACATTAGATATATTTATTATGTTTCTTTAAATTAGTGATCCTGTATATCAAAAGCCTGTACGAAGAGAGTTAAAAAGAGGAGTTGAATAAATTTTTTTTAAAGGCATAAATTTTATGTATTATAAGAAAAAGATGAATGATATGTTTTTATATATATTAGAGTGGTATCCAATAAAGATTAGTTTTTTTAAAATTTAGATTCATCAAAATTTATTTTCGATTAAACAATTATTTAAGAAAGATTAAATGATTTGAAATAATATTTATTAAAAGAGAAATGATTTAATATTTAGATGGTGAGTATTTAATTTCAAAATGATAGAGGTTTATTTTTCAAAAGAACATGATAAAAGAACTTGTGCGGCCTTTGAACCACCTTTTACCAAAGAGTCCGCATTAGTTGGTATTTTTATTATCTCCCAACTTAACATTCTATGTTTCTAATCACTGATTAGAAACACTTCAGCCTAACCTGCCTAATCAATTTAAGGCTACAAAAGCTCCAAATAATGAACAAATATCCAAAGTTCTTGTAAATCCATTTATGTGCTTTATCTGCAGGGTTACGGGCGGGCATTTTTGTGGTGGATGGATAATGAAAGAGAGTTGGCAAAAACAGAAATTATCCTTTCCCCATTTGGGACATTGGAATGGAACCTGCAAAAGAGAAACCAACCGTGTTTGGCTGAGAAAGAATAAAGAAAATTCTATTGAGTATACAATTTTCGTTACGTTGAGTCTAACTATTTATGAGGTGACCGAATCCAACTAAATAATTTTCAATCAATGCAATTTGTGGAATGATTTCTGGCATATGTCCTTCTCAAGTTGACAAGGTCATTTACACAGTTATATAATTTTCCCCTCTGAGTCTGAGATGAGAATTTTACAAATTTCTGAATTAGTTAATTAATTATTAGTAGTAACTAAAAAGAAACAGCGTATAAATATATAAAAAAATTTACATTATTAATCATGTATTCTACGTCTACATAAAATTATATATATACATATATACACACAAAAAAATTAGAGTTTTTATGAACTAATTGTGCTAAGTTTAGGTATAAAACCCCTAAAAAAAAAATTGTATGACAGCAATGCTGCAATGTGTTGCAGAAATTTTGGAGCAATTTTTATGGAAGTTAGAAAAATTTGTTTGGTAAATAACTAAAAGATTTTGCAGAATATTTCTTTTGAGGCTTGGGATAATTGATTGACAATTTCATAAGCCTTGGAGATTTTTTTCACCTGGTGTATCTTGATATTTATAGCAAGTAAGATAATGCTCAATCTTGAATTAATTGAGCAATCTTTATTCTAAAATCATGAAAGATTATTTTATGCATATCATGAATCTTCTTCAAGAGCATTTGTGTGACTATGAAAGAGTCACAATTTTGGAAAATGCTTATTGAGTATATTAATTAATTCACGAGTTTGGTGAGCTTATCGTTGATAGCTAAGTAAATCTTTTTTATGCTCGATAACATTAAAGTTGCTGAGTAGAATTTGGTGTTGCTTGAGTTGAAATTACAAGTTGTAATGGGTATGAGGTGAAAATAAAGATGTTATTGGATTTAATGTGTACCTATTTGTATTCAAACCTGCACCCATTTCTTATCCGCATTATATCTGTATATATTTTTTTAAAATTATATATATATAAATTTGTTGTTATTATATATATATATATATAATACGCTATTATTATTATTATAAATTTCATAACACTAAAATAAATATATAAATTTAGTTACATACATATATTAGTGTTACGAAATTTATAACAATAATAATGTATTATATATATAATTGCTTTATATATGTAAATGTTATATAAACTATTCCAATTTTTTTGTTTGCCAAAATAATTTATTAATAGTATTAATTATAACACATTAATTGAGATTGTACAAATTCTTTAAACATTTATTAAAGAACAAAATATACAATGCATATAATATTTAAAAATAAATTACATTTAAGTTCTCAAAATGAAAATCAGCATCCATATTTTGCTTAGTTGGCTCACATTCTCCATCCAAATGTCTTTTTTTTTTCAATTTTCTTATAAACTCGCAAGTAGTTGTCTAAAATCGAAGTATATCATATAGTATACATTTCTTGTTCAGCTTTGAATTTATTACATAAATTGAGCATTTCTTTTTTTTATATATAATATTTAAAAATAAATTACATTTATATTCTCAAAATGAAAATCATCATTCATATTTTGTGTAGGTTGCTCACATTCTCCATCCAAATGTTTCTTTTTCAATTTTCTTATAAACTTGCAAGGAGTATCATTTAAAGTCGAAGTATATCATATAATATACATTTCTTGTTTATCTTTAAATTTATTTTATAAAGTATTTCTCTTTACACAATTTCATAAAGATGCTCCTGAATAGATAATCTATATAATATCCAATGACTCTTTCCTGAGGCTTCTCAACAAACCAAATAATTTTTTTAATTTCTCAACAAACCAAATAATTTTTTTCCTGAATTTTAAAGGCCACTCTCTGTCTCTCTCAATATACTCAGGCCAAGAACATGAAAATGATCTATGCCGATAAATTTCTAATCCAAACTATAAACAATTAATTAATGAATAAAGTCTATACTATATTGTTTTTGGCCTGATTTCAATTCCTTCAACAATGAGCCCTCCTTTGAATTGGTGACCCTTAATGTCCATCACACTCATGGTGATCTCCTTGTCACTTTCATCAGTGAAAAATTCTCCTATCTCTATCTCCATCCAACCATCCTTCCTCTCTATCGGAAACCGTTCGTCGACGCCTTCATTTATCCCTTGCTTTCATCATCTGCATGCGATTCAGGTAAAACAGTCTCTCCATTTGCTTCTTCCTATAGTCTTTTGGGCTCAAATATGCTGTATTGGTTTGAACATGATCGCCTGCAATGATACAAGTTTCTGATGGTAGAGAGTCGAGGCCGAATGCATTATCAGTGACTTTCATGACGAGATAAGCGCCATAAGTTGTGTATTGGGACAATGTTTTTGTTCTTATTTTTGCTTCGATTCTTAAAGTGCTTATTGTTTTCAGCTCAGCCACCTCTGAGAACCTGCATAAATAGAGAACTAATTGGTCAGCCATTAGTTAAAAAGCTTGCATCGGTGACTAGCTAAGATAACTAATCTTTCTGTCCAGAATTGAGAATTTTTTAATTTTTAATGTAGTTAAGTACTATGTGAATTGGTAAGACGTAGATTCTTAAATTTAAGATATTACGGTTAGTAAAACTTTTAAAGTGTACATTATATTCAATTATGGATGATTAAGTTTAATTGTGGACGGAGGAAATATTTCACTTCTTCTTGCTTGTGTTGCATGGAAATGATGAAGAAAGAAAAAGAAAACCACCTGGATCCTTTCGTGGATTTCCAGCTCCAGTGCTCTGTTTCGTTGCTAGATAAAATGAAAAGTTCTCTTGCAGAAAGCATGTAATTCTTTTGCCCTGATTTTTCCAATGCAAAACTCTGTAATGCAAGAAAAATAATTATCAACATCTGAAGATACATTTTCATGAAATTCTCCCAGTGCGGTAATTAATTAAGAATCGATTAGCAGAACCCACCTTTTTCCCATCATCTAAGAGGATGGAATCACAAAGAACATTAAATAGCTCTTTCTTGGAAGAAAATTTCAAGGGACCAATTGCTCTTGCTAAAATGTCAGAGTAATCCGACGGCAAGAATCTATCCCAGACAGTATCGGAATCCGCCACCGATCGGAAAGCCGAAGAAACCAAAGAGAGCCTGCATGCGTCCTCTGGAGAAGTAAGTATGCAAATCATGGAAGCGCAATCTTCAGGCAACATGTTAAAGTCTTCCTGCTGAACCATACTGTCAACCAATTCAAGAAAATAATAAAGAAACTCAGAGAAAGCCCAAATTCAAGCTGAAATTCCAACGTTGTTTAAGTGTTTGCTATGATCAATGCTGGAGATTACAAGACATTTATATACAGGAGAGAAAAAGACCCGAATTTTTGGTTCCCTCTTCGTGGAAAAGTAGCAGTGCGTTGAGCTTTGACCAGCGTGTGTGGATTTCTCAATCTGTGGATTTCTCAATCCGCACTTCATAATAATGTTCTCAAAATTGTTAATTTTGGCAGTCTTGAATTGACCATTTTATGTGAAGTCTTCTTTACTTTTTCAATAAAATATTTAGTTACCAATTTAATAATTATGTGTACCTAACGTGTAATATGGACCCAAATGACTTTAGATTTTATGTGACTATTTAAAAACTTGTGGTATGTCTATCTATTTTTAACAAGTTGGATAATTTTCCTCAAAAAAAGAAAAGAAAAAGCAAGTTGGATAATGAGAATGCTGACTGAGCCAGGAAGCAGGAAGCTTCCTTCAATGGTACAAATACGAAAGTTATAAAGAACACTCTGTACTCTGGTCGTTGTTCAACAGTAATTAGAACTTGGGGATCAGTCCATTTAGGTAGACAATACTTTTTTTTTTTATAAAAAAAGGTAGACAATACATTTGAGTCAGACTACAGACAATAATCTTGTCCACTTTCTTTTCTATTTGAGAAAGCTCACCTTTTCCCCTTGAGGAAAATTATAAAAGTACAAAAAATTTTCTTTCACAATTGAATGATTTATTTTAACTTTGAGATAAAGATTGAGAAAAATGTACTTAAAAATGCCCTATTTTTATTTTTTAAAATTATAATACTTACAAAATTTTACTCCCTCCATTCAAAATTGATAGAGTTATTTGATATTTTACATTAATTAAGTAAATATAATTAATATTGTTAAAAATGTATATTTTTAATACAATATTTATAACATATTCTTACAATTTATTATTTCAAAGTAAATTTAATGTATTTTAAATACAAATAATCTAATTTTAAATAGTGATATTTTGATAAATTACCAAATACATATATTTTTAATAAAGAAAATAACATATAATTTGAGACATAATAAAAAGAAAAATAACTCTATCAAATTAGGACGAAGAGAGTATTAAATTATTTATATTTTGAGAAGATTTTTTCTCAATAACTTAAATATTGAAACTGATGTAATACCACCCTTTCTAAAAAAGAGTTTCTTAGATTTCTACAATGAAAATCTTCTTTTGCAAAAAAAATAAAATAATGATAATGGAAATCAGTAGCCTATTGTAATATCTACCTTAGATTTCTTTAGCAATAATTGTAACTTTTATCGAGATATATATTGTGTGTAGATTTTACGCTTCAAAATGCCCCGGGGGGGGGGGTGTTTGGGGAATAAAAGTTTCAGGACTCTGGGCTGTGCTGATCCAAACTTATGGGCCTAGAAGGCTAGAACTTGCTTGGATTATGGGCCAATGCTCACAGATAATAGTTTATGTCGTGTATTTTGTTTAAACCGAAAAGCCTGCAAAGGAATTGACTGAGACACCAGTGTGGGTATTTCTAGGGTTTTGGATTTCTCTATCAAACCAAACAGATTTCTCCCTTTGCAGAAGAAAGCAGAAAAAAATGGTGTCTCTGAAGCTCCAGAAGCGTTTAGCAGCAAGCGTACTGAAATGTGGAAAGGGCAAGGTCTGGCTTGATCCCAATGAGGTCAACGAAATTTCCATGGCTAACTCCAGTAAGCTTCTAAACCCCTCTTTTCTGTAGTTTTACATGTTTCAATTCGAATTTCATTTGGTTTTCTTTTTATTTGTGGGATTGGTTTTTTGTTTTCCATTTTGTTGAATGGAGAATTGTGATGTTTGGCCTCCAATATTAGGATTTAGGAATGAAAATATGCCGCTATGATTCGGAATCGACGGATTTTGATTCTATGAATATAGAAGTTCAGACTCTTATTGGGTATTTAGTTTGATTAAATTTGACTTCGGACTTCCAATTATTGCGAAATTGAATATGTTAGGAAGAATTAAGTTGTGAAAAAGGGGGTGTTTGAGAATTGACATGTCAGGGCTATGGATTTGAGTTTCTGAATAATACCACTCCTGCCACAAGATTCTATCTTTGATATTTGTATTATGAGAAATTGAAACGCCTATACTATTTTTGCCAGAAGTGTGGCTGGTGATTGATGAAATTCTTACTAGTAATGCAGATATGATAATTGATGATATAAATACCTCTATTTTTCTTTGGGATCTGCATTCTAATTTTGAATCCTTAAGAATAACCTTTTCTCTATGTCTACCTGTTTCAGTTTGAGTTTAATGGGGGTTTCCCTAATGGTGTGTATGAATGAGTTTTTTGTTGAATGGATAATCTATATCATATACTTTCTTGGTGTCTATGATTTAGTTGGGATCTTATACAAATTTTAGCTTTTAATGCCGTCTCATCATTTGTATGCTAATAGAGGACAAATTTGCATGCTCAAATAACTTCCACTTGGCGAAGCTTATTGCAGATGATATTATTTAAAGGAAAAAAAAATAAAGGAAATCTCTGTAATGAGCACAAGACTCTTGGACAGGATCATTCTTATTTTACTACAAGTTTTGTACATCTTGACTAGGTAGCTAGCTTTAGTCCTGGCTGATTGACTTGAGTTTATTAATTGGAATATTTTATTGTCTGAATGCAGGGCAAAACATAAGGAAACTGGTCAAGGATGGATTTGTCATTAGGAAGCCAACGAAGATTCATTCTCGTTCTCGTGCTCGCAGAATGAAAGAGGCCAAAAGGAAGGGTCGCCATGCTGGATATGGTATATATATTTTAAGAAATTAGTATGGTGCATTCTTCCCACCATTTAGATGAGTTGCTGATTGGCTTTATTAGACTAATGTCTAATAATATGTTTGTTCTCAGATAGAATATGACAGATACTGATCTACCTTTAATTTTTCTAGGTAAACGCAAAGGTACAAGGGAAGCAAGGCTTCCTACAAAAGTCCTGTGGATGAGGAGAATGCGTGTACTCAGACGCTTGCTTCGTAAGTATCGGGAGGCTAAGAAGATTGATAAGCACATGTATCATGACATGTACATGAAAGTGAAGGGCAATGTCTTTAAGAACAAGCGAGTTTTAATGGAAAGCATTCATAAGACTAAGGCTGAGAAGGCTAGAGAAAAGACATTGTCTGATCAGTTTGAAGCGAGACGATCCAAGAACAAGGCAAGCAGGGAAAGGAAAATAGCCAGGAGGGAAGAGAGGTTTGCACAGGTAAGATTAGCTCCAGTTTTGTAGCAGATAAGTATGATATGTAATGAACTGAAGCCCACTAACATTTTGTTTCAAAAGCATTTGTTTTTGAGCTCATGGGAATGATTATGAAGTGACCACTATCTTGTTGGGTTAACAGTGTAGTTTTCGTAAACAAGATGCTTGACATTTGACCTTTGTTCTCGGAGCATGTTAGTTCCAAGAGATGAGACAGAATTCCGATGTTTTTACTTTATTGTATACTGGGGACATGTGCTAACTTGGTTGCTGCCCTGTTTGCAGGGACCTGGGGAGAGGGCACCACCAGCCCCTGTTTCTCAACCAGCCGAGTAAGTTATTCTGTTATACATAATTTTAAATAGTTGAGTGATAATTCTAAGTAGCTGAGTAATTTTCTTGTATGTTACTGAGAAATATTTCTCATTTCCCAGGGGAACAAAGAAAGCCAAGAAATGAGTCATATAAGTTATTCAACATAGCGCTGCTGAGCCTATCAAAGGCAATCGCTGTTCATTTTCTTGTCTGGGCTACTTTTGTTCTACTGCTACTGAACTTGTAATCTCTAAAATTTTGACACTTTGTCTAAATTTTTGCGAATACACTGCTGTTTAATGAAAGTAATCATCATGCCAAATACATTAGACTTTCTGTTTTGGTGATTTCGTTTCCTTTCTGTCTGAGTTCTTCGGGCACAGAGAAAGAGCTAGTTTTGATGCTGTGATTGCATTCGGAAATCTGTGGGTCAGATGAAGACCATTTTCCCAGTGCTTTTAACCAAACTAACTCAATTTTTATAACTTTTATCTGTTGCCAAAATAATCTACGTTAAATGAAAGGCATCACTCCCAATTACATGTTCTATTTTGTCAACTGAAATATGTATCTGGAAGACATGGATGGTTGTGGTGCATGTTGTTGCAGTCATCATTGTGGAGGTCGTAATCATTGTTTTTTTTTCCTCCCAACATTTGCTATTTAAATACTGAAATTTAATATAATTTCTTGATTAATCATTTTTGTTATTTTTACATTAATATTTGAAATATGTATTTACAATATTGCAATATTAATAACATTTTCAAAATTAAATATTACATTGTTAAATTAACATTAAAGTAAATATGTATTTTCTAAATTTTGTAATATAAATAAATATTTTCAAAACATTCTAACAAGGAAAAGTTGTTTAATGAAAAAAAAAACTAACCAACTACATGTTTTATTTTGTCCGAGTGAAATATGTAGTTGAGAGTAATATATTTCTTCGAACGTTATTTCTATTTATGTATTAGGTTATATTTTATACCAACATCTATCTTAGGATTATTTCGAATAAAAATTATAAAAGCTTTAGTTTGGTTAAAAACTCATTTTCCCATGGTGGTTTTTTCAAATGATTGCCATTCAATTCAAGCTTCATGTTCTGATCAAATTTCGTGCCATCTTCCATGTATCCTTTTCTTTTTATTTTTTTTGGTAAATACATTCTCCCATGTATAAGTAGTACTTTATTCTAGATCTGACAAAGATTGAACTTGAATTCGCGAACCATATTGAAATTGAATCATAATCAACGGTTCAAAAATCATTGACTAAGTTTACGGTTCATAAAAATTCATAAATTAACTGTTTTCGATTTCGATTTAGATTTTTCATTTTGATGAATTGTGAATCGACGATTCAAACTTTTAAAAAGAATTATATATATAATTTTATTTGATAAGTTATATTTATTTTTTATGCATTAATCTTATCATTAACTATTCAGTCTAATAAAATTATGAAAAATAAAAATAAAATAAAATTTTAACATTTTTAAATTTCAAATTTCAAATAAATCTCAGCTATTTTTTCCCTTCAAATTAATCACATAACATGGCTTTCTTTTTTTCCCCTCAAAATAAAAAAAGATAAAATAAATATAAATAGTTTCTTTGTCAACTTATGTATATAAATTGGCATACACTGTTGTTTTATTTTTTTGGGTCAATTGAAACATTCCCAAGTTGTGTCTTGTGCACATTATTTATTTATTCCTATTCTAAAATTTCCTCCTCAAACCTATGGTTAATGCCAACTTTTAATTTCTTTGGTTAATGCCGAAGAAACATTCCCTACTCCCTAGTATAATATAATATTTTTTTATGTGATACATGTCATTTTTAATTTATGTTAGTAATTTAATTTTACCGTGGACAACTTATTCCTCATGTGTTTCTTAAATTTATTTTCTTAAACAAATCGTGCCCAAATTGACACGTTGTATTTTTTTGTCCTTTAAAAAAAATTTCTCAAAGAAATAAAAAATATGAAAATAAAATTGTTGAAATTCCAACGGTTTTAAAAAAATTATTTATAAATTATTTCTTTTAAATCAATTTTATTTACACATTTATCAAATATTAACCCTATTTTCTCTCTACATTAGTAATATTCTAATTTATTTTTATTAAGTTCTTTCTAACCTCATATTGAATTTTTAATTTGTCATTTTATATTTTCTATTCAAATGAAAAAAATGTCAGATTCAAGTAAATTAAGCAACAATGAGAAGATTTCAATGAAATTTTCAATGCGTTCACTTTATCAATATCTTTACACAGATTAATTTACTACACCAAGTGATTTTCAACCACCGACTTATTTTGAATATTTACAAACAATTGATTTTTCAATTCTTATCACTGGCACAAGCACAGGCGCCAATACTAGCACTAGTAACGATATATTTGAAGTTGATGAAGTTATTGGAAAAAAAAAATATTGGGCAACCGAAATTAGTAATACACACCCAAAAAAGTTATGTTTCATATTCAAATTGTTTTGCATTAAAAATTGTTAGAATTCAATTTATGATTTATAAAATGAATCTTTTCAATATAAAGAACTTTTATGTGATTTTTTTAACTACAATATGCAAAACACGTGTTTATTTTTTATTACTTGGGATATTTGTGAAAATGTTTCGAAATTGTTAAAAGTTTTTAATGATGCTAGTTATGCTTTGTCTAATGTTTATTATTCAACTTGTCATTTAATTGTTTATGAATGTCTTAATATTGTTGTAGCTTTAATAGAGTGGATTGATATAGATACTTTTAATGATGGTGTTAATGCAATGAGAATAAAATGGACTAAATATTATTTTGAAATACTTGAAATAAATCTAATTGCAACTGTCTTTTATGATCGAGTTAAAATAGAATGTTTACAAGAATATTTAGATATTTATTATGATTCTATATGTGATGAAATTATGATAAAATATGATGTTTCAAGAACAATTAATAATATTAAGAGAAATATATATGATTTGTATTTGAAATATATTTCTACTTATGTTATACAAATTCAGATTGAAGAGTCATCTTTTGATGTTACTGGTAAATAGAAAGGTTATGCATATCTATTAGTGTGACAACGAAACAAAAAATTAAGACATTTATCTTCATCATTTGGATCGAGTTTCATTACGAAACTTGAAGATTATTTAACAACTTATTTTGAATTTGAATATGTAGGTAATGATGTTGAAAACCTTAACATAATCTATTAGTGGAGTGAAAAAAAAATTCAGTCTTATATTTGATTGCTAGAGATATACTTGCAATTAAAGTATCAACAATTGCAACGGAACAAACTTTTAGTGGTGGGAAAAATATATTATCAAAAGATCGATACTCTTTGAGTCCTGATTTTTTAGAGGCTCAATATTGTCTTGATGATTATGTTAAAACTAAAAGACGTCAATAAGAAAATCTTCATCCCGACTTCATAAATTTGTTTGATGTTAACTCTAATAGTACTAGTATTGAAATCGGAAATCCATGAATAATCTATTGAGGTAAGATAAGATTTACAAATAAAATAACTACGAGGACTTTAAGTCTTCTATACTATCGGAGGATATGTTGGTAGCTTAATTTTTTGAAACAAAAATTAAGTTCAAATTCATTTTAATAACAAGCTTTTATTTATTTAACTAAAAGAAATTATTTTGAAAATTTGATTTAAAAAAAAAATCAAAATCAAAATCATAATCGAAACGTAACCTTGGCAGAACCGAATCTTGTCGAAACCGTGAATTGATGGTTCATGAACTGTTCTAAACCGTTGATTTAAGATTTCGATTTAAATTTTTCATTTTGATAAACCGTAAATTGACGGTTCATGAATCGAAACTGACAATTCATGAAACATAATCAAATATACTTTATCCTCATAACTTAGCTTACTGTTCATCTGCGCTCAAGAGAAACCGTTGTTTGAGTACATTTCAACTATTATGAATATATTTTGGTTGAGGGAGATGGAAACCAATTTTTAGATTGAAAAGTCCGCATATTCACCGTATAAATATAAACTCAACTCTTGAATTTGAGAGTTGCTTATTCCTAAGTCTAACACAAATGTAGCTTACATAAATGTACTCTCTCATTTCATTCTAAACATCGATATAAGTTTTCTTTAGTTTTTTATTAAGTAAAGTGAATATTTAATTTCAAATGTAGTATTACATAAATCAAGACACAATTATTATCCAAAAAATTTGGTAAATATTTGTGGTTGGAAAAAATTCGGGTCTTTTTTATTTATTTATAGTCTGTTTTTTCTTTAAATCAAACTTTCAGAAAGTGTAGATTGAAAACATTTTTGACCCGAGAGGAATTCTGGGTGTCCTACTTAATTTCCTACTAATAGTTAGTTGGATTTGGCGCCTTTATCAGAATACTAGATTCCGGTGCTTCGTAACGCGTCTTATCATCTTCTTCCGAGCTCAAACAGTTCACATAGTATGGCAATAGCCCAGAATTTGAAACCTTCATTATCAATCTCTCTCGCATCTTTTCACAATTCTTCATTTACTTGCAAATCCCACTTATTATCATTAAAAACTCCCAATTTTTCTTGCTTCTTTGGTACTAATTTGCAAAGAATTTTCAACCTGCAATCTCCATCACCAACATTTTCTAGGAGACAAATATTTTTGCCTGCGGTTTCAGGAATATGGGATGCCTTAACAGGTGGTAATAACTCATCTCGTGAAGCAGTAATGGCAATTCGGCGTGGCATGCTTCTTTTTAGACAGGTGATTTTTCATTTCTTTCTCTCACTGGGCCAACTCATCTACGGTACATGTCTGTAAGTGTGGGATTATATCATGTTACGGTTATGCTACAATTTTCTTTCTTTTTTCGGTAATGAAGGGTGATGTGTTGGGGTCATTGGTGGAGTTTGATAAGGCTATGGAACTTGATCCTCGCCAGAAGGCCTGTGAGTTTCTAAATTTCGGTTTTCAACTAGAATGCGCAAGAATTATATGGGTTTGTATTTGAATTTGTAACTGACCTGCAAAAACAACCATGGATGTCTGCGTTTGTTGGTATTCAGATCTTTGGCAAAGGGGGCTGTCATTATACTACCTTGATAGGTAATGGGTATCATATTGGTTGTTTTTTGCCTTTCTCGTTACTCATGTTTTGACATTCAATAGGACAAATTTACCAAAAAAAACAAAAAGGACATTTAATAGGCCATAGTTACTCAAAATCGATGTTAGTGTTTCTTGCTAGATTTGAAGAAGGTGCTGAGCAATTTCGACTGGATGTTGCGCAAAACCCAAATGATACTGAGGAGTCAATATGGTGCTTTCTTTGTGAAGCCCAACTATATGGTACAGATGAAGCAAGAAGAAGATTTCTTGAGGTAAATAAGTATGAAGTTGAGAATCTGTTTGAACACGAGACTGATAGATGATCAAGATTGCTTATGATCTCTAGCAAGCTCCTTTATTCACTAAAGATATGAAGCTAAAAATAACAACACATGAAAGTTGCAAATTTTATCTGCTTCTATTCCTTCATGTGTCTCACCAAGCAGTTTAAAGTCTAACATGATACACTTGGTCTAATTTGTTGAGTGATTTTGTGGTCATAATTGATGCTTAATAGGCTCTGGAAGTCATCTTAACTGTGGAAATAAACTGAAAATTGCCTCACCGTCTTCTCATTAGGTTATTTTGCTTGTTTAACTTTTCCATGAAGCACTAAAAATATCTGTCAACTCCTGTTATTATTTCCACAGGTTGGTAAAGATCCCCGGCCTGTCATGCGGAAAGCCTATGACATGTTTAAAGATGGTGGCGACCCAGAAAAGGTTCAAAAGTGTTTGTTTTTTCCTTTTCCACCATGGGTTTATCAAATGATGTGTAGCCCTGCATAGAGAATAGCTTTCTCTCGTTTAGTCTTTGACTCACCAATAGTAAGATTTCCAACTTTATTTTTGTCTTCTTAGTCTCCTGTTTTTCATTTGTAATGAAAATCTCCAAAATTTCAAGTCTGAGTAATGCTTGGATTGATTATGTAAGATCAAATTGCTTCAACTAACTCTACCAAAGATAAAAGTTCCCTCTGGTTTTCCAGTAACCGGATGGAGCTAGTGCTTGATTGCTAGTGGAGTTAGCAAACAAGTATTCGCTTCTTGATTACTTTGCGGATACAGCCCTATTCTGCAAATGGTTATGGTTAAGCTTTTGAAAACATGAATGTAAATACTGAGGAATTGAAATGTAAAAGAAAACTTTAACTACCAGGCTACCTTTTTCCGATCAGTTTCCAGATGGCTCCAGATTCACTGATACTTGTCTCCTGGTTAGACTCTTAAATTTATTTCAAAAAATAGGATACGATTCACATAATCAGAAAAACAGTTGCTGGCTGCTGGGGACTCTTTTATCCAGTAAATTTAAGGGAGTCCTACAAATTATTCCCATAGTTAAATCAAGTTATTTTTCTTTGAAGCAAGTTAAAGATGAGATTAATTAGCCAGGCACATGTGCACAAGCTACCCCTTATGAATGAAATGTCTTCTAACTATTCAAATATATTTTGGTGTGTGGCGATGCTATTTACTTCTGCCAAAACTTTTGAGTTAATATTGTTCTTCTCATGCTTCTTTTGTAGTCTTATCTGCTCTACTTGTTGACCAGTTATTGTTTGAGTGGATTCTTAAAGTTATGCAAGAAAATTTTAAGGCATAGAATCTTTTCTAATATTAAACGTAATAAGTCCAATATTTGGTAAATGTTGATGATCTCTGGGGTAATGAAGTTTGAATATGCATCACCAAAGACCGTATATGTTTTACCAAAATTTTCAAAATATCGCCTTTCATTTTGGATTATATGTTGCTTATCAAACTTCAAAAAAGATTTATTAAATGTAGTATGTTCGTTTGTCTTGGGAATAAGTCAGGGTGAACTTTTCCTGATAGTAATTGTAAAAAAATTCCTAGAAGGATTTATCTGCAGACACGTACTGTATTTATTTCCAGAGAGGACTGGAAATTGATTTAATCCCTTCGCTATTTCTGAGGTACCTGTCTAAGCAGAACTGATTGTTTTCATGGTAGCTTGTGGCTGCATTTTCCGGTGGACGAGAGAATGAGTATTTCTACGCTTCTCTGTATGCTGGACTTTATTATGAATCTCAGGTTTCATTCCAAACTGTGTTATCATTTGTGTATTTAGGTCCTTCTCATTCCAGAGTAGTTTTTTAAATGGTCATATTAGAAGACATGTAGAGATTTCTGCAGTTATTACAAGTACTAGTTAGTTTGAAATCAATTAGTAATTATTTGGACGTGATGAAAATAATATTTCTAGTCTTGTTCCACCCTTTTTAATACATTATTTTTTTTGTAATTTGTGAAATTTGATACTGAGGTTTAAGAAAGAAGAAAAAGCATTGGTAAAAGAATGCTTGGCTTTTCAGCAACTTAGATGGATCCCTTGCATTGCCATCTCCTTTTCATTAGCACAAAAACGGTGGAAGAGGTTTATGATTTTATAGTCAAATAAAGAAATACATAGGCTCATGTAGTATCTATATGGCCTACAGATACTTCTCAAGAACCTTCATCTTATTGTTCATGAGTGAAGGGAAAAAAAAAATATAAATGCAGTTTTTCCTAGCCTTTCTTTCATATAGGGAGCCTATCCTTTGGATGTTCTGGAACAATTTCTCTAGAGTCTGCATATGACTGCAATTAAATTTAAGAAAATCAAACTAACGTTTTGGTGATATTATCTGATAATATGTTTGATTCAGGCAGCATATACCTAATTTTAAATTTTCTGTTCTTTTAGTATCTACCATGTTAATTTCTTGCTTAATCTTCAATAGATTAGGCTAGTTAGATTGTAAAGGTCAACTTCTCAAGTGATAACAAATGATATTAGAATGCGATTTCTCTTTGCCAGGGAAAAGAGGATGGTGCAAAACGTCACATAATTGCTGCCACTCAATCTCTCTATGGACAGAGGTATTGATATTCAGAATGCTTATAGAATTAATTAATATCTTGCTAACTGGAAAACCTTTTAGTACTAAAACGTGCTCCTCAGGTCCGATGACTACATGGCTTCACTTTCCAAGGTTCATTGCAGCTGTAGAAATTGGGAGTCCACTTGAAATTTGAAAATGCCTGGTCAGAATTTTTGGATTATTTGACATGTTTTTTTAGCAAAATCTGCTTCTGGAATCTTTATGTTTCCACAAGTTATATCCATTCTTGATTTCAAGGATCAAGAATTTGTAATATGATACTATGGACTTGATTTAACCCAGTCAGCTTCAGTGAAGAAGTGTAATCCTAGTTTTTCTACAGATCTCAGTTAGGACGCCTACATGCACTACACTCCAGTACCAAGCAAACGCTGAGAACAAATACTCTTCCCTATCTCATGTAATTGAGAAAGAGTGGTATGCTAATTGTTTACAGCTTCAGGTTTTAAGAACATCTTGCTGGATACTCCTTTCTATGGATTTCAATTGCTTTAGGAATTTGTATTCAAGATAATTTCATCTTGAGGAGGGTGGTTCGGAAACTGTTCCTTGTGTAGCAAATGCACAAAGGAGAATCTCCTCTCCAGTCTCCCTAGATCCTGAATCATGTTGTCAGTTTTTTTGAATATGGAAAAGGTATTCACATGACAGCAGGCACAATATGAAATATAGGGAGAAAATGCTTTTGTGGAACCTTTTCTTCCCATAGGATGTAAAAACTTTTCATAATAATTTTTTTTGGATCTGAGAGACCTCTCTCGTTTACTTTGGTTCATTTTCACTTTTCTCCTTTCTGGGTACTCTCCTAGCAATCTACTTGTTTTGATTTTCTCACATCTTTTCTTAAACCCCTCCCCCACCCCCCCAAAAAAAAGGGTTTGATTGGAATTTCTGCACTTTAAAAACTTGAGAATTGATGCTAAAATTGGAAATCTCTATTGTTTAATAATTAGATAGCAAAATGATGAAACCCTACCCACAAGCATTTCAGAGAAACACAATTATCATGTACTTTGCTTGCAAGATTTCCTCTTTCATTATATTCTAATGCATGCATACAAAGCAAAATGTTATCTTTTACGCTTTGCATATAATCTCTCTCCGTCTTTTTTTGGTTTTTTTTTTTCTATATCACGGAAAGCTACCAATTATAGATGATTACAACTGCTGACCAGACCTTATTATAAGGTTCCTTTTGCTTCAACATTGGTTGATCATAATGTATTTGTTTGCACACAAAGCAAAAAAATAAAATAAAAATTAGCATCCTTTTAAACGCTAGGGGTTTAACAAAGCATCCCATAAGAAACTTGCTTTTTAAATTTTTTTATTATACAACTTGCCATATGGAATATGCTTTTTGTATACAAAAGTTTTTTTTTACTCATATTTTCAGGCTCTTCAAGCTACCCATGATTATAAAATACTGATATTGACGTAGAAGTAAAATGGTGGTTACTTTTCTACCCAAAAAAAAATAAAAATTGGTGGTTATTTTATTGAGTTATAATTACTTTGTCATTCTTTTGCTAATAATTATCAATTCACTATCATTTTCAAGTTATTCCCTCAGCGAGAAGTCAGAATGTTAATTTGTTAAAAAATTTATAGAATATCTAAGATCACAAGTAATGTAAATATGATTAGTGGAAGGTCTCAACATTAGCGGAATATAAACTTCTTAGAAGTTATTTATGAAATTTTAAATGAAAAATATATTTATTTTTAAAAAATAAATATTTTATTTTTTACATAACATATATAGAGGAGGTAATTAATCTTTAAAGAACTTTCCTCTAAAAGAATTAAAAAGGCACTTTATACCTCTGGGAAAAGAACTGTGGCTTTTCTACAAATTTTGAACAGCTCATGTATTCCTATATGGACTTGACTAAAAAAAAATATAAGTACTATGGAAAATATTAGTCCAATAAGCTGCAGATTCCATATATGAAAAATCAAGAGATGGTTTTTTATATATCAAGTGGAAGCCGTGAATAGGGTTAAATATTTGTACACATATATAATAATAGATTCATAAAAGTAAATAAGATTTTCACTTAATCAAAAGATGAAGAGATGAGCATGCATGGGAATTGAACATAGGCCACAGCTTCTTTCCTCTTCTTTTTAATGAACGAGACACATGAATCTAACCCTTTGATAAAAATTCAAATCTGTCGATTTTAAAATTACAAAAAAAAAATCAACTGACTAATTGTTTTTTTAAAAAAATATCAACTAATTAAATTACGAACGTCATAACGAAACAAAAATAATGAATAATGAATATAATATAAAATTCTTACCTAACATGTTGCTGAGATTAATTCGTTGTTTACTTTATTTTTCAACTTTGATCTCTCTGGTGAGATGGTAGACAAAGGCATCAATTGCCACTTGACAAAAACGCTAATGGCTGCTTTTGGATTATAAAAATCCAAAGCATATTGTTATGGTATCAGAATATCCTAAGAAATACAAAGCCCTTTATGGTATATTCTCAAATCTCATCTCATATGTAAGCACAAAAAGATGAATATTCTATAAATGATTAATATTCCAACACGGCACGTGTTTGCGAGACCAAACCCCCCTTCCCTTTTACACTGGTGCTTAAAATGACATAATTGCCCTTATCAGGCTCCTTTGTCTGTGCTGATATAATAAAATTCACCTGTTTTTTTGTAATGCTCTCTCTAACAAATTCTTCTTCAACATTCAACTGGCTGCTTCAATACTAAGAATATTCCCTACCATATCCCATACAAGTTCACCTTCACTTTTTCATAAATTGATTGTTCTCAAGGGTGGAAAAAAAAAAAGAATACTTGTACTATAAATACATTATGCTTTTTGTAAAAAAAAATAATTTTTGTTTTCATGGTTCCTTATATTTGATAAGTAATAATATATTTTGTGTTGTGTATAAGAATTTTTTTTCATTCATAATAAAACATTTCTTAATTTTTTTGGCAAAGTAAAACGAAAACATTTATTCACAATAATAAATGATATATGAAATTACAAATTGAATGATTAGGGCAAAAAATTTAACAACTTGGAAAACTTTTATATAAGATATTAAAAGTAATTTCACACATATAAAAAAATTATTTTATTTATTTTACTTCTCATTTTATAAAAAAAACAAAGGGAGTATAAAAATAAATAAATATGAATAAGGGCACTTTTGTCATTTCATACGCTCAGTTAAGACAGTTTCTAATCGACTCTCCCACTGCCAGGTTCATCATTAAAAAAACAATTAGAATGTATTTACAACCTTACCCCTGTCCCTGATTAACGAAATTCAAACGTTCCACTTCCATTACCCACTACTTCTATCCTAGCGTTCGCTTACTCCACATGATTCCGCCACGTATTAAATCATACCCCTAAACATGAATCATGATTACACCTGTCACAATATTAACCTATCTCCACGTAAATCCCCTACACTCGTCGGTTCTTACCCCCACGATACGTCACCTTTCTGTTCATATTTCTCTTCTTCTACTATATTACGCTTTCCAATCTCCTCAACTGAAACCAAAAACAGAAAATTAAATTCTGTTTTCAAAACTAGATTCTCGCTCGCTTTTCATTTTCTCCTTCTTCTTCTGGAATGTGAAGAAGAGAAGCTGATGGAATTATCAAGTTTATTTTGACGTTTTTTTTTTGGTGAATATAATAAAAATATATAAATTATAGTTGGCGGAGTTTGAAGGAAGATTAAGCAATGTCGACGGAGAAACTTCTTGCACAGACACCGGCGAGGTCTTCGTCGCATTCGCTACGGTACTATTGCGAAATGCCAAGGATTTTTGAAGAATTGCCCAAGGGTACCATCGTCTCAGTGTCGAGACCGGATGCCGCTGATATTAGTCCGTTGCTTTTTTCCTATACTATTGAACTTCAATACAAACAGGCAACGATTCTCACTCTGTAAATTTTTGTTTTTTGTTTTTATTTTTTATTTTTTATTTTTTGAATTAGCTTTAGTTAATTATTTGCTTTGTAGTTTGTTCGTGTATGTTAGTGGGCGTAATTCTGTTTATGGATGTATCATGTATGCATGTATGACCGTCGTGTTCTAACATGCGCATGCGGTGTGATGGTTAATGTCGTGATTCTGTTCTTGTGAGTTGTGATATTATTACTGTTATTCTTTTCATTTTATTGGGTTTTTGTTGAAAGTGTTTTTAGTTGTTGCGTGCAAATTAAAGTAATTCGGAAATGTTACTCATTTAGCTATTCTCTTTTTTTGTCTTTTCTGGGAATAATTGCAGTTAAATCGGTCTAGTGGCTGGTGCATGGATTTTTGCGTTAATTTAAGTAACTGGAGTTTGTTTATTAAATTTGCAATGTAATCCACCGAGGAGGATGGTTTCTGGTATACTATTGTCAATGTGATGTTTTTAATATAAGAGGATGTTATGATTCATATGCGATGCAAGGGACAATGGAGAAGGGCGGAGAAGGGCATTGTTGTTTATTCAATACCAAATTTTTGTATGATATGATTCATGGATGAGAAAATTGGCATTAATTTATGATAAGTAACTAAGTAAGATTTCAAGGAGGTGTAGAGTACTAGATGTTGGCGTGATTCTGAAGTTGTTCAAATTCTAGTTAGCGAAGTGGAAAAGTTTCTAATTTAAAAGATGATTCTTTTTCCTCAAATTTGCTTTAGACAAGTGGCTATTTGAATAAATGCAGGCACTTAAGATAGACAAGCAGAGAACTGTCAATTTTAATGTTAGAAAATCAACTACTTATTTTTTAGAGTAGACTCTTTTTCTTAGATTTACTTTAAGCTAAGTTGCTATTCTGAATAATGAAACTACTTAGATAGACATCCAGAGAACTGTTGATTTTAGTGTTTGAAATATCTCAATCTATTAACTGTTGTGTATTTGATGTATTGAATTTTCTGAAACTGATTGTTTATCAGAGAAATTAAGTAAATTTGTCTTGAGATAGCTGGAACCTATTTGAGTAAAAAGAAAAATCTTATCTCACTTTACATTTTCTCGCAAGTAAGAGCAATTACTCGAATGGTGTTGAAAAATATTCTATTTTGTTACAAAAATCTATCTACTTTAATGTCAAAAGAGCTCAAACACCAATCAAGAAACATCATTAACCCTTAATGTTTTGCACCGTTAACTGGCCATTATCATTGAAAAATCTAAGATGGGGGGAGTAAATTAGGTTTTATTCGATTTTTGTATCTAATTCAATTATGCACTTTTAAGATAATAAAAATTAAACACTTTGGGTGCAGTTTGTGTGTAATAATATGTTCAAATAAAATACAGAAATAAAACAATGAATACAATGATTTATAGTGGTTCGGTTTGTTCAACAAAACCTAATCCATTACATTGAGTTATCCATTCAAGGATTTCAAAACCTTTCACTAATCAAATATAAAAGATTACAAAAGAGGCTTACCCAATTCACCTTAGAGTTTTACACAAAACCTCTCACCCAAACAAGGTTCACTCAACTCCTAAAGTTTTACAATACAATCTTGATTCTACTACAATCTTCAATACAATAATTAATGAAATACAAATAAGATAATCACAATTATCGTCAATTCAAGGTTAACTCTAACCATTAGAGTTTTAAGCTAAATGCGACATTTAATAAGTTTACAAGAGATGAATAAAGATAGTTTGATATAAATATTACCTTAGCTGTGAAAATATATCAATTGTAGATAATAGACCTCTTTGAGTAACAACTTTACAAGATTGCTTAATAACATTTTTAAATGCATAAAATCCTTCTTAGATGACTTTCACAATATAGATGTTTTGAAAGGTTTTAAGAATGTTTCTAAGATGTTTTATAATAAATGTGTATCCAATTTTTGCTCAAAAAATCGTGTTACTAAAATTTTCAAATATTTAGGTATTTATACATGTGCCAACAGTCATAAAAGTAACTGTTAAAATTCTACTCATGAGACTTGCAGACGACCGCTACAAGGTTTAGTCATCCGTTGAAATATCAAATTTTTCTAGATAGTTAGTGGACGATGCCTAGTATACATCGGTCGACAGTTTGAGCGTTCGCTACATTACTAGACTCTTCTGGATGGTTAGCGGACGATGATTTCTATCATTCGGTCGTCCGTAAGCATAAAAAAGAAATCCTCAAATTTTTCAAACATGTAATTTAAGTTTCCAATCAATTTCAAAAAATTGTGGAATCTATTTTATAAATCTTTAAAGTGAATGCATGTGATTAGAAAACCAATTTAAATACTCATGATAAGTTTTAAATTATAAAACACATTTTGAAAAACGTTTTAAGTTCATAGAACAATGTATAAAATTATTACTCAAAGAAGTAAACTAGGGATGTCTAAATGATATTAAAATTTAAAATTATACCTATAGTTCCTATCTAATTTATGTTTGTATTCAATTCTTGATGACGTATGAACTTTCTTGAAGATTTAACTCTTCGATGTTGCATGAATTAGACAATTGAATCCTAAAAATGCTATAACTTGTATAATAAAATTATTAGTTCTTATCAATGTTTTTCATTAATCAAAATTAAAATATTAAAAACTTTAAGGCTTTCAATCATACCTGAACTACCTCTCAGGGTTTCAAGATAAACAAAAAATGTAAATTTTGAAGAAGTGCAACAATAAAGGCACATTCAATGCCATTTTGTTTCTTGCGAATTAAGACTTGTAAAATGTGGTTTAGTATATAACAAAAAACAATAAAACAACAGCAAAATAGTTTCTTGCAGCCACAAGACTAAAACCGTATGATTTGGAATTGTCAAGTATTTCTGCAACTCAATTAAATACAATGAAATTAGATATCAAATAGTGGAAGTTTGTGGGAATGAAGTGTCTTGAATATTGAGATTTATCAAGAACAACTTGCTACTTGTTTAAGTTGGTTCTTTTGATAATTCAAAGAGAAATAATTCTTGTGTATTCCTATAACAATATGGTTACATATATATACTAATAAGAATGTTGAGAAATGCCTAAAAGAGAATATTTTAGGCTGTCTACCTAATCTATGTTAGGTTTTCTAACATATTGACAAACATCTACCTAATATATGTTAGGTTGTCTAACACTCCCCCTCAAACTGGAGCAAAGATGTTAATTATGCCCAACTTGTTACAAAGATAATCTACCATAACCCCATTGAGAGCCTTTGTGAAGATGTCTCTTAATTGTTCTCTCGTTTTCACATAACCTGTAGAAATCAAACCCTATTGAATCTTCTCACTAATAAAATGACAATCAATCTCGATATATTTGGTTTGCTCATAAAAAACTGGATTAGAGGTAATATGAAGTGCAACATAGTTGTCACATCATAAATTCGTTGACATTGAGACTTTAAAAACTATTTCATTAAGAAGCTGATATATCCACATTAACTCACATACAAACTTAGCCATAACCCTTTATTCAGATTCTGCACTTGACCGTGAAACTACATTCTGTTTCTTGCTTTTCCATGAAACCAAATTGTCTCCAACAAAGACACAATACCCAGTAGTGGATCTTCGATCTTCCTTAGATCCTGCCCAATCAGTATCTGAAAAACATTCAATCTTAGTATGTCCATGATCATTATACAAAATTTCAAGTCCAGGTGCTCATTTTAATAGCACAAAATTTGTTCCACTGCCTTCCAGTGATCAACAATTGGATATGACATATATTGACTTACCACACTAACTGAGTAAGCGATATATGGACGAGTCACAATAAGATAGTTTAACTTTCTAACTAATCTTCTATATCTCTCAGGATCTCTAAATAATTCACCATTTTTTGTGAGTTGCATATTCGAAGTCATTGGGACACTACATGGTTTAGCCCCCAACTTTCCTGTTTCAGATAATAAGACAAGTACATACTTCCTTTGAGATAAGTATATTCCTTTCTTACTTCTATGCACTTCAACTCCTAAGAAGTACCTTAGTTTTCTTAAGTCTTTGGTATGAAACTGAGTATGAAGAAAGGTTTTAAGATATGAAATCCTTGTAGAGTCATTAGTAGTGATTACAATATCATCCACATACACAACTAACAGAATAATGCCTCCACTAGATCTTTTGTAGAAAATAGAATGATCAGACTTATTCCTCTTCATGCCAAATTTCTCAACAACTTGGTTAAATTTACCAAACCATGCACAAGGACTTTGTTTCAAGCCATATAAAGATTTATGAAGATGACACACTTTCCCATACTCCCCCTGAGCAACAAAACTAGGTGGTTGCTCCATATATATTGTCTTCTGAAGATCACCATGAAGAAAAACATTCTTGATGCCAGTGATAAGAGCTTTCAAGCGAGCAATAGAGCTATCAGGATTAACTTTACCTGCAAACACCCATTTACATCTAATAGTCTTGCTTCCTACAGGTAACTGTTCTAAGGTTCAAGTACCATTTGCATCCAAAGCATTCATCTTTTCAATCATAGCAGTGCACTAGCCAGAATGAGCTAAAGCTTCATGAATAGTTTTAGGAACAAAGATAGAATCTAGAGATGTAATAAGCGAACAAGAAGAATATGGCAGATGGTGATAAGAAATAAAGGAAGATATAGGATAGGTGCATGTATGTTTACCTTTACGAAGAGCAATGGGTAGATCATCACTAGAGACCGAATCCGATGACGAATAAGCTGTGGTATCTGGACATGGAGATGGAGCGGGAATAGGTGCAATAAAAGGTTCAGAGATTGTAGTTGAGTCAATAGTAGGTGGTACCCGTCGGGAATACATTTGTGTTATAGGAGGACGAACAAAAGCGGTGATAGGGGAATCAAGTGTTTATGTGACATGATAGATAAACACCTTATCATCCTCCCCCTGACTCGTTGAACTAGATAAGGGAGAAGATGGTGTATGTTCAAAATATGTAACATCATGTGACACAAGATACCTATTAATACTAGGACAATAACACTGATATCCTTTTTGGACATGAGAATATCCAAGATACACTTCAAAGATTTAGGATAAATGCGTTTCAAATGGAGTGACACTTCCACTACAGGCTAGAGATTTTATTATTGATGTATCAAGAATGTAAAGGCCTCTAGACTCATGTCCCTTACCAATAATCTTCTTCATCACGAGATCCTTAAATAAGCAATGATCAGAAAAAATGAAACACAACAATTGAGAGTATGAGTGAGTTTACTAAAAGAAATCAAATTAAATGATAATTGAGGAAGACTAAGAATTGATGACAACGAGAGAGATGGTGTGGGATTAATGGTGCCAAAACCAATAACATAAGAAGTTGAACCATCAGCTAAAATAACATAAGGGGTAGATTTACGTGAATGAAAGGTAGAGAATAATCTAGAATTACCTGTCATGTGATATGTAGCACCTGAATCAATTACCCATTTTGAAGAGGAGGAAACAAGACATTTATTAGGTTTACCTGACTCAATAATGGCAGTAACAGGACTAGATTGACTTTTGTGAAATTGAGTCAATCCGGTATACTCTGCTGCAGATATTACAACAGACTTCTCAGGAATGTCAGGAGTAGATGCAACATGGGCAAACTAGGCTATCTTATTCTGCAATTTTCGATAGTCTCGCTTCATATGTCCTGATTTATGACAATATTGACAAATTATTTCTCCGGACTCTTTTCAACGAATACTAGTACTCTTGTCATAATTGTTGAATTTCATGCCACCATCATTCTTGTACAGTTGCTTTCCTAATTGAGATGTGTTATTATGACTGATAAGAACACTATTAGGCTGAGAAGATTGGATAGACGACGAATTCTCTGTACAAAGAATCCTACTATAAGCATCTTTTAGAGAAGACACCTCTGATCCAAAAAGAATTTGTGATTTTGCAGTTTCAAATTCTGAAGAAGCTCAACTAAAAAGCTCATAATAACCATTTTCTCTAGTTAAGTTTGTTGTATAGTCACATCAGCACTAAAAGGCATTAACATGTTGAGTTCTTCAAAGGTTTTCTTAAAGTCCATGAAATATTAGGTGAGAGACCTATCACTCTTGTCTGCCCTATAAAAAGCTTTACAGACATCATACATTCTAGAAAAATATTCCCCTTTCCGGAATACATAAATTATAGATAGTTCATTAGCTCTTTAATTGTTTGACAGTGAGTAATTAAACCAACAA
Organism: Apocynum venetum; assembly: GCA_019593545.1. Classification (NCBI taxonomy): domain Eukaryota; kingdom Viridiplantae; phylum Streptophyta; class Magnoliopsida; order Gentianales; family Apocynaceae; genus Apocynum; species Apocynum venetum. Next base: position 4,954,291 of record SRSM01000149.1, read on the forward strand.
CTTCACTATCCATAGAATTACGAATTTGTAAGAGTAAACGAGCATTTTCTCTCATCCAAGGCAGCCTAGACTCATCTTTAGGAGGGTTATCAGTTAAATGACCATCCATGCAAGTGCTTAACAGATACAATTCAATAGTTTGATTCCAATCAAGATAATTTGATGAATTAAGTTTGTGATCTATTATCTTAGACATTACTGAAATCATATCAGAAACAACAACAAACTTTTGTTCTTTCATATCTTATCAATAGTACCCTGAAAACAAAAAATCAAAAGGCTGTTAAGAGAATTTTCAAAGGAAAAATCAAACATGTAATAAATAAGATCTGACACGTCACTGATGTCGATAAAAAAACAGGTACAAACAGATCGTATATATCGAGGTAAGCAAACTTAAACAAACCCAAGTGAATTCTGATCACTCACGCGCTCTCACGCACCAGTGCATGTGGGAGGAGCGCGTTGTTCAGACGACGCGTACCTTCCGGCAATGGGTTTTTTGATCGGCACCTGGCGCACCTCTCTAGGTTGGTGGTGTTGATAAAATAGCTTCCAAAGCTAGAGAAACGAAGCAAGGCGCACTTGACTGTTTTTCTCAATTTTTTTTTTTCAGAGAGGAATTTCTGCTTGCTCTTATACCATGTGATAACTCAGAGAGAAATGATTCTTGTGTATTCCTATGACAATATGGTTACATATATATACACATAAGAATGTTGAGAAATGCCTAAAAGAGAATATGTTAGGTTATTTACCTAATTTATGTTAGACTGTCTAACATAATGACAAACATCTACCTAATCTATGTTAAGCTGTCTAATAGTTCTAAATGCCAATAAGGCTTGATTGATTACTGGCTGATTCTTATCTTCGCAGGAGCTTTTGTAGAAGGAAATCACAAAGATAGAGGCTCAGAACCTCAAAACAATGCTTAGCTTTTTAATTATGCATGGTAAAATAGGAAATTTTTGCCTCCACTAATCAAACTTTGATGTTAACGAAAAAAGTGTGCTGAATGTATCATGTATGCCATGGGAAACAAATTTTTTAAGTTACTTCAATCTTTCTCTCTTCTATCAATTTCTAAGTAACTTGCTGAAGTTGTATGGTCACATAGAGCATCCATACTTACAGAATGGTTAAATTGAAAGTTAAAACCTCTTAAAAATCTTGAAAGCATCCGAGTTCTGAATTAGTCTCTTTAGGAGGAAGGTGAAAAAGTTAAGAAGAAAGAATCCTATTCTCCTTGATACTTCTAATATATAGTTACTTTATTAAAGTTATTCATGTAGATACCATATTAAGATGTAAGCAATATCTTGTATGCCATCATCAATATGCCACATAGCAGTTCAATTGTGCTAAATCCTGAAAAAAATATTGTTTTTTATGTTACTGAAGCACCACCTTTCAGGAAAATCTGTGCTTTTTTGGGTATTTTGGTTAGACCTATCGCACCACCCAAACAGAAGAGGTCTCTCCTAACTGAGATTCAGGGCTGGGAGTTTTCTTTTGTTTATTGAGACTTAGAAAGTGGCAGCCTTTACACAAACTTCTAATTTCTACATTTCATACTTTTTGTGGTCAATTTCTGGATATCTTGTTTCAGAAAGAAAAACAAAGAGATTATAGTTCCATTACACCTGACCTATAACCAGGCTGTTTGATCGCACTTGAGTTTGAGCTGTTTCCTTCCCTCCCATTGTATGCTATGATAGTTATGGAAATTTGGACCAATCATTTGAATCTTTCTGTCTCATTTAAGTATTTACATATACACCATTGCACAGATTTTGCTACATACACATCAGTATTGAATTGAGTAATATATTTCTGCCATCTGTTTTAAGTGAATATAGTTGATGTGACAGTCTGCTAAATGACTATATTTTATTTAATCAATAGTTCAAGTGGTGCTTAGTGAAGAAGGCATCACAAGTGATTTATCTACACTTGGCTTTGAAGAAACGAGCTATTATCGAAGAATTTCATGAGAAACAGGAGCAGGTTCTCTCTCTCTCTTTCTCATCTATATGTCTGCATGCATGTTTCTGCCTGCATATATCTATTTATTTTTCTTGCAAAGTATATTCACAATCTTATCTTGAATATACCATTCATTTTATCTTTTATTTATTATTTTTTAAAAAATTCAAATGTTCTGCAGTAATCTGGTAGTCATGAAATTAGGTCTTACATCAGCATTCTGGTTGATTCCCCTCGACATCCTAAATGTATTATCTAAATTTTGCAAGGTTAAAGAATGGCTTCAACACATAGGACTTGGAGATCATACAGCAGTTGTACATGATGATGATGAACCCGATGATGGAGCTATGCCTATATTCAATGAAGATAGTGTTAGGAATAGGTGATAGCATATGTTTAAGACCATAGCACTCAGTGTGTAAAGCTTTTAAATACTGGTATATAGGGTGTTATAATTTCACGTTGATTGCAATGCAGGAATGTACCATCCAGAGCTGCATTATCTATCATTCGTCCAGCATTGGGCAGACAGCAGATAGTTTCAGAAAAAGCAAAAGTTGCAATGCAAGGATATCTAAATCATTTTTTGGGAAATTTAGATATTGTCAATACTCAAGAGGTAAAGATTGGTTTGATTTTCATTTGGTCCACGTGGAGAAATTGAACAATTGTAGTTAGACCTCTCAAATATCTGTGTGTTCCATATTATCTTTGCATTGGTTAGAATGCATTTGCAGCAAAAGTTAGTCATGACCTGCATTTTCCCATTCCATTTGAACTAATTATGGATATTAATACCTTAGACCATTTAAATGTGCAAATGACAATACTACTCCCTAATAGGTTACAAGTTGTAGTATAAATTTCAAATTTATTAATAGTTTGGGTATTTTTTTAGCAAAACCAGATCATTGAAAATGTGTATGTGTTACCCATTTATCTGTACATGCGGTTTACTTGAAGACTGGCCACTTTTATTGAAGTTCTGTGGTCAGATGCTGCTCCATTGTTTAAGAGGTTCAAGTTCTTCTCTCTTCTCAAATAAAAAAAATAAAAGTATTAATTTCCTATAGTATTTGGGAAGAAATCACATGTAGCAATGCTCGTTAACTGTTGCATACGGACTAACTTTATGAATCTAAATTTATGAGGCTGTAGCACTGTATTATATAAGAAAACTGTGAACACATGACTCTATGGTGAACAAGAAGTATTTGATAAACCCATACCTCGAAGTGAAGGATAAAATAATTTCTGTCTAAGGATGACTTAAAAGAATCTAAAAATTTACATTTTCTTTTGTTTGTATGTGTGTGGGGGGGGGATGTTGTGATGATTCAGATTCCCCCCCCCCCTTTTTTCTTTTGTCCTCTATAGCAATCTTTTTTTTCTGCCAATTTTCTTTGGATAATGGTCCATTTCACCTTCCAATTATAGGTCTGTAAGTTTTTAGAGGTGTCAAAGTTATCGTTTGCACAAGAATACGGCCCTAAGATGAAAGAAGACTATATAATGGTTAAACACTTATCAAGGATCACAAAGGAGGATGCATATAGAAGATGCTGTCTATGTACTTGGCCAGGCTGTTGTAATAACAGGTGGCAGAAGGTAAATGCTCTTGATAAGATTAGTAATGCCAAATGCATCAGGCCATCTACAAATGAATTTTGTCAGTGAAGATATGCCATATTTCAATCCATTGTTTGATTTAATATCCAGTCGTTCAACTCTAAATATCTTTGTTATGAGCTTGATTATGCTTTTGATTTTTATGAATCAAACTCTTTGCTGTCTTGTGGATTTCAAGATCATCAAATATAAAGCCAGTTTGAAATTTATTTTTAGCTGCAAAAGTTCTTAATTTATTTTTAGTCGTAAAAGTGATAATGTCTATTGAGCACAAAGATCATGATGTCTGCACTGGTGTTAAATGTAGTTGGGGAGTGAGATGAAAATGTCTTTTACTTGGTGAAATCATAGATATTGCACAGTTTTGTCATGTCTTGCACAAACTGATTCAAAGCAAAATAACTGACTTCAAGTAACCTCAAATTTATGCAAAAGCATCTAAATATACTTATTCATTTCATTTTAGAACATTTCTTCTTTGAAACATATTGGTTGTGGTTGCAAGTTTATTTTTAAAGAGATACATAAAAACATGTTTGAAGAGTTTGAGCTAAAAATTAGTGTTTTTGCAAAGATATTAATTGATGAAAGAAATTTCGCCCTTGGTTTGTGAGTGACTAAATGGAAGGTTACTATCTAAGGTGGATAAGATACTTGTCATACTAGCGTTTACTTCACATACCTGTTGATATCTTATCAGAATTTAGTATTAGAGGGTAATCAATATTTGGAACGCTAAGATTCACCCAAACTGAGAGAGTTGAAATCCTACTGATAATTGGATGGACTAAACAAATATTTGTGAAGTGATGCATTTCAATTTTCATGTCTAATCTTATTTTTATTTCATATTTAACTTAAGCCTTTGCATATATCAGGCTGCATGTCTTAATTGAATAGACCTTTTCTGTAAATCATCTCTCTCTTTCAATAGTTGGTTGTGATCTAATTTGTTCAGTATATCATCATTCAGAATTCACTCTTATCTTGTTATTGTTTTAATTTCGCTTGACCATGAGGAAAAATTTCTTATTCATGTTCGATTGTTAAAAATTGGTGAAATATTCATTACATTGTACCCTAAAATAAGAAGGCACTGAAGAACCTCTTAACTGAAGTTGAGTAGAAAAACCAAGACAAGTTACCTCTTTTTGAATGATCAAACCTTTTTAGCTGTCAAATAGGACTTCTATCTCACTCATGGATAAATATTATCTGTTGTTAGACATTTCCGTTCCTTTCTTAGATCTTTCTTCCTACAGTTATTCCTATAGTAATTTCGGATTTGAGCATGGTTTAGATTGCATTAGTAGACAATGAGTAGTTTTCATGGCAGCAGCCTATGGCTATCTAAAATTACTTCGTTCTAGTATTGGTTTTCACAGAGTGAGCATGATCTTTGCAGCATAGTATCTCTAGTTGGCCTCCCGTTGGAGGATGTTTCTTGGGAACTTCTCTTACCTCTAGGCTGCAATTATACTTACTTTTTTTAGTTCCTTTTAGGTTTGGGCTGTCCTGAAACCTGGATTCCTGGCTTTACTGAAGGATCCTTTTGATCGCAAACTCTTGGACATAATTTTTTTTTATGTACTTCCGGTGCCAAAGGGAGAAGGAAAGGCTAAAGCCTATTTGGCAGAAGAGATCAAGAAACGAAACCCTTTACGGTATACATTTAAGGTAAGATGCTTCAATAATTTTTCATTGCCAAACTAAACTAATATTTTGTTCTTGGTGCTCAAGTTTCTTTACCTGACATTATATTCATAGGAGGCAGCCCCAAGATTTCAGGAAAGCCCTTCTAGCTTAAAGTTGCGGGCCTGGATTCAAGTAAATAGTGGTTGTGGACACGTAGCACCATCAGTAATTTTCCACTAAGATAGTTACTTCAAACATAAATCTTTGGAGAAATAGAAATAATATTGTTGAACTAGTCCTTTACCCTGTCGCCTCATCAGAATATGAATGTGCATAGAGCATAAAAAGTTTTGATTGTCATGATTTAAAATTCATCAGAATTTTCAGCCGGTAGGTTCCAGCATCTTTTCTTCTGACAGTCATTTTAATTAGCTATTCAAACAGAATAGCAGAAATTTTGAATCGATTACAAGTTAAAATAGAGGAAATGTATTAAATAGACGTGAAAAGTATAGCTATTCCAATTTTTAGGTTATAGTACCACAACATGCCATCAGACCAAAAATGAAAGATATATTTTCATTTTGGATATTCAGTTCAGTTAAGAAACTACTTCAGAATACGGTTACTCTTTTTTATGCCTTTTACCGCTTCTTACATCTTTGAATAATGCCTGGGATGGTTTAAAGGTTTCCTCTGGAAATCGGAGCATCGACTTAAGAAGTACCAGTTATGCCAAAGTCAAAGATTGGGTTTCAGCAATCAACAATGCTGGTTTATATCCTCCTGAAGGTTGGTCACGTCCTCACCGCTTTGGTTCATTTGCCCCTCCAAGAGGCTTGATTGAGGATGGAAGTCTAGCTCAGTGGTTTATAGATGGAAAAGCTGCATTTGAAGCAATTGCTTCAGCAATAGAAAGAGCAAAATCTGAGGTTTGCTGCTCAACTTTTCATATCTCAAGCTTAGTTTATGTGACAACTGACTTGGAGTTGCATACAGATATATATTACTGGATGGTGGCTTTGCCCAGAGCTGTATTTGAGACGTCCATTTCACAATCACTGCTCCTCTCGGCTTGATGCATTACTTGAAGTAAAAGCTCAACAAGGTGTTCAGGTGCAAAGAAGAGGACATTCCCCTATATTTTTATGACATTTTCTTTAGCCTATATAAAAATGTTTGACTCAATGTTGCTTAGAAAATGTGACAGGATTTATGCTATGTGGCTCTAATGGATCTGAACTCTAAACTTGTCTAGCTTTGTTTGCTGTCAGGTTATCATAGTAGATAGTAAGGTTGCCTGATATCTGTAAATACAGATGCTTCAGATTCTAAATTCATTGACATCTTTCCTGGCTAGCTGTTCACTGGTGAAGGAAACCTCTTTATTCTTAAGATTTATCAAATTCATAAATAGAGAAACAGTTGTAGGTTTCAGTGAAAAGCGATAAGATTCTTAAGTTCCTAGAGTTAGACGTATAAATAAAATGTATTTCAGTGTATATATTTATTCTCCTACAATTATTCAGAAAGATGAAAATAATATGTTATAGAATGATGGTATGTTCATTACACAAATTAGAGACAATCTCTTAAACTTCAGATAAAGAATGCATTTTTCGCTTCAGTGAACAATAAGAGTTCTTTCTAGGTAGATTAATTTTCATAAGACTAAACTCACCAGCAAAGCTTTATTGTCTGAGTTCCTATGCAAGGATCCTTTTCCTGTTGAACTTCGCCAAGCACCATGCTCCCCTTTAAACCATATTTAAGGTTATCCTTCTGAATAGCAATATGGCATTTAATTTAGTCCCTCTTAACTTCCTTTCTCAATACTCCTCCCTTTTCTTTTAGTTGTCACAATTTTGAAAAGCAGGTCCTTAAGAAAGTCCTAAAATCTATGCATCTTCTAAAGATAAGACTAAGATAGCCTTTTCTACATTTTTCTAGTATGAATTTTTCTTGGAAATGATAAAAATAATAATGTAAGGATTGAATGATGAAGGGGTGAGTAAGAAAAGTATTAAGGAACCTTATCTTGATTTTGAAAGGTGACAAGGATTTGCAAGGAAAAAAATCCCAAATTTTGACAAGTAAAAAGAAAAAAATTAAAAGTGGGGAGGGAGTAGAATTTTGTGTTGCTCAATTCTGAGTGATACTGAATCTTTTATGTTTCTGTGGATGGATATACCTCGAACTTTGACTAACAACTCATACAGTAACATTCATCATCCTGTTTTTGACTTGTCAATTTTGCACTATAATTTCTTCTATTTGACCCACTATTTTTTCTAATTTGCAATCATGCAGATTTACATTCTTCTATATAAAGAGGTTTCTATTGCTTTGAAGATCAACAGCTCATACAGTAAGAGAAAGCTCCTCAGCATCCATGAGAATATTAAAGTACTGCGGTACCCTAACCGTTTTCCAACTGGTATCTATTTATGGTATGCTACTGTTGCTTGCTTAATTTAATACAGAAATGGCTTCAGCTATGCACTAGTATGGCAGATATATAAATGCATTGTATGTATATATGACTGTATTAAACAAAATTTGTGGTACTTGCAGGTCGCATCATGAAAAACTAGTTATTGTAGATAATCATATCTGCTTTCTTGGAGGACTAGATTTATGCTTTGGACGTTATGACACAAATGAACACAAAGTCAGTGATTTTCCATCTTTTGTATGGCCAGGAAAGGACTATTATAATCCAAGGTGAATCTTGAAGTTTAACTAATCTGAAACCATCATGTTTTTCTTTTTCAGTAAGCAAATGAATTTTGGAACTAGTAACATGAATTTTGAATTGTTATTGACACGTGAGAGATCTTTGTAGACTCTAGATTAGATGTTTTACTTAGTATGCTAATAGCTGGATCAGTTATTTTCCTTATACTGACTAAATATACATTTTGTCCTTATACCAATGTATTTTGTCCTAGTAGTTTAACTGATCTTCTTAGTAATTACTTATTGATTAATTTATTGAAATGTGGCTGCCCTAGTGTGCTTCCATATCAAGAATGGTTAAACGATAATGAGCTTGATTTTAGAGTTTTTAAGAAGAGCCTGGAAATATATTTAATCTTGTTTCCTGAGCTCTTGATCTGATATACGTGCTACAGTTGATACTATTCTTACTCACCTTAGTTCGTGAGAGATGATCAGTATTACAACTGTTTCATTTACAAAGAGCTTGGCTCAGGTAATAAAACAGTAGAAGCACAGTAATAGAGATAACCTTGCTTTGTTAATAACATAATAAAGCATTGTAAAAGGAAAGCCATGGAAGATGCTGACAATGGCTGTCAAATGGTAAGCCATGGAAGGGTTGGGGTTAGCTGTGCTTTCATTGCATGTATTTTAGTTTTCTTTTTGCTCCATGGGGTTTTAGAGGTTATTACTTGCATTAATATAAAAAATTTACACTCAACTTTAGAAGTATGAAGGCACGAGTTGTCAAATTTCATTTGGTGGGAGTCTTCAGACTGTGTGCACTTTAAGTCTCACAGAAACTAATACAAAACAAAATACAGGATGACAAATAATTTACTGCACTTGAGTATCAAAACAGATGACATGTAGATTGGACTAAATAATTCCAATTAAATTCCATCCTTTAATGGTTGATGTAATAAATTGGTAGGTATGATAATTGTTTTATCTCTTATCAAATTTTGATTGTGTAGAGAATCTGAACCAAATTCTTGGGAAGACTCCATGAGAGAGGAACTTGATAGAAGTAAATATCCTCGGATGCCATGGCATGACGTCCATTGTGCTCTTTGGGGATCACCATGTCGAGATATAGCTAGGCATTTTGTTCAACGCTGGAACCATGCCAAGGTTTACATCCTCATACTATACTTATGTCACAATATGCAATTGCTGATGTAACGATGAATTAATGCAGAGAAACGTTGCTCCAAATGAACAGCAAATACCATTGCTTATGCCCCAACAACACATGGTTCTCCCACACTATATGGGAAGAAGCAAAGAAATGGAGATTGAAAAGAAGGTTGTTAATATCAATGAGAATTACTTTGGTAGACAAGATTCTTTTTCTTCCCAGTCTCCACTAGAAGACATCCCCTTACTCTTGCCCCATGAAGCTAGCGATCATGAAGGTTCCTCCATAGATGACAAATTCAATGGCCTAGATTCCGACGAATATTATCTCAATCAGACCCATGGTAGGTTTTTAATCCTCCTTTCAGATATGAAGAACTGAAATTTTAGTCTTAGCCTCAAATCAAAGCCATTTGAATTATTTTCATTTACAATGTGAAACAGAAAATGGCAAATTAGGACACTCTGGCACATCAACTTCAAATGATTGGTGGGAGACCCAAGAGCGATGTTGCCAGGTTGTTTCAACCGATGAAATTGCTCAAGTTGGACCTCGGAGTCCATGTTGTTGTCAGGTCATATATGATGAAACTGCTTAATTCACTGGACTTTGTTGTTTCTTCTACCATGCTTGATATATCTGTTATCTACTTCTCATTTGGAGAATATTGTAAAGTGATTTGAAGTAAATGGTGTTCTCAGCTAGGACTAAAACTCTTGTCAAACAAGGTGAAAATAGAAGATTGAATTCCCTTGTATTCAATGAACCATTTACAATTACATAAGTATATATATATAAGATTTACAATCTTATCTCTCTAGCTAACAAACATGCAGCCACCTAGTTAAAGCCTATAGCAGACCGATAACATCCTATCAACCCACATAATTCTACAACTCTAAAATTATTAGGAAGAGAATTTTATGGATAACTGTCATAATGCATTGAGAGTAAAGGATTGTTATTTAAAGAACAAACTTCTACTGAGTTACATATTACAAAAGATATTGAATATGTTTTCTCAAAATTGCACAACTTTCTAGTTGTTTCATACAGGAATTTGAAGTTTAAGATGACATTTAACAGGATAATAAACAAATGTTGCACTGTTTTAAAATTCATGAAACTTAATAAAATATCACTATTGTATACTGATGTTACTCCTTGTACTCTTCTCATGTCATTTACTTGATATTGGACATGTCCAATATGTTTAACCTTCATTTTCATGTCTAATATTGTAGGTCATCAGAAGTGTAAGCCATTGGTCAGCTGGGACAAGTCAAACTGAAGACAGCATTCAACAAGCTTATTGTTCTATTATCGAAAAAGCAGAGCACTTCATTTACATTGAGGTGACATGTACATCATAAATTTCAAATGTTAAGAAATGGAACTACCATCTATTTTTATCACGTTATGTTCATTCTTTCTAAGGCTAGCATAGTTATGCCAAAGCTTCTTTAAAAGAAAAACTCATAGAAGGAAATTGGTTAAGAAGTTCCTCAGGAGGACTTTGTGTTATTCTATTTAGTAATAAAGGATGAATATGATAGCTTGAAAGTACAGCTGAATTCGTAGGAAGCATCCCTCATCACTAGATAAATAGTTGAATCTATGTCCCTCCACCCTTGATGTGTAAAAATAGCACTTCCTCCATCCAAAATAAAACACCTACTTTTGACTTGATGGAAAAATTAAAAGAGCCTTTGAAGTTTGACCATAGATAAGTTACAACATTGTCATTAATTTAGTTAGTTTTGGGACCCATGTGTAGTGGATATGAATCTCCTTATAAGGAGGTTTAGAACTTTTGATGAAAAATATGTTTATTCAAAATAAGATGTTCATTTTCTCGACTTCCCAAACACAAATGTGGTCATTCAAATTTTGGATAGAGGGTGTAACGGTTAAAATTGATCCACTTCATTCTTAGCATTGCATGACATATTCAGGTTGATGTTGAACGATTGAATCACATTTAGAATCAAAATCCCCATTTCTTCAATCACTCCAGCACTAAATGACAAAATTAGGTAACTCCTCTGAGGCACTAAAGACAGTAATATCTTGTAATTCTTGTAATATCTCAATTCTACAAAACTGGAGCAATACTTTATTTCATTGTGATTTATATGGAAATTTTAAGTTTTAAATGAGACAAGAAATATATACTTAAAATCTTGATTTGACAACTAATGTTAGCTTTCAACTGCAGAATCAGTTCTTCATATCAGGACTTTCTGGCGATGAAACCATACAAAATCGTGTATCAGAAGCTTTATACAAGCGGATCTTGCAAGCACATAAGGAACAAAAGTGTTTTAGGGTTATAGTTGTGATTCCACTCTTACCTGGGTTCCAGGTAGGGTGACAGTCTTCTACTGCAAGATCATCATTTGATTTTTGCAGTCACCTCTTACAAGTATTTTTTATCTACAGGGTGGTCTCGATGACATTGGTGCAGCCACTGTTAGAGCAATCATGCATTGGCAATATCGGACAATTTGTAGAGGAAAACATTCAATACTTCATAATCTTTACGAATTACTGGGTCCAAAAACGTCTGACTACATCTCTTTCTATGGTCTTAGGACCTATGGAAGACTATCTGATGGTGGTCCATTAGTCACAAGTCAGGTAAAGTGTTGCATCCAAGTCTCTTAACAGATTTCTGTTTGATCTCTCCAACTTTGGTCCTACTTTATAAGTTTCTTTGTATGTGTCGTGTCTACTTGTAACTCAAGTTCTTTACATCCCACAAAAGAAAAGCATCGAGACTTTTTTTATTATTGCTTCACTTCTATCCAATTGGACTGACCAGGGCAGCAGTAACTATGAATTGATTCTGTTCCTTTTGTTGTTGAACTGCTCTACCTTGGTAGACTTCTTGATTTTCCACCTAGTTGAGAGATACTAGGCCAAAATCCTGCAAGATAAAACACTAATTAGGAATTTGTAAAAGACCACTTGATTCCCATGCATCAATTAAATGACATCCAATTTTAGAGAACAGCCATTGCAATATCTCTAGTGAAGATTTAATATTCATCCTAGGCATATATCATAACTCAGAAACTTGGTGCATCCTTAAACTGATAATAACCTTAGGCAGTATTTGCCTAATACATTACTGTGAACCAATTACTGCTGATAACTGTCCTAGGAGACTTATAAATTGCCAGTTGTACGCTACCATACTCAACGTATACCAGTTATGTTACATGCTGAAGAATAGAGGTGTCCAATTACTGAAAATCACTAGCTGCACATTAGATTTTCCGTAAATATTAATGTTTTTCTTTCCTACTCTATTCTCTAACATCATTCTTCTTACAGGTGTATGTTCATAGCAAAGTGATGATTGTAGATGATCAAATAGCTTTGATTGGTTCATCTAATATTAATGACAGGAGTCTTCTTGGTTCTAGAGATTCTGAGGTAAAGTTGTAAGCTGTTATACCTTTGTAACACTTCCTATATCCTTTCTCAAAATTATCAATTTCAGCACATTATAAAGAGATAATGCAACTATGAAACATATGGTCATCATTCAATTTAAGTTTTTGAAGGAAAAAATAAATAAATAAAGAGAGAGCTGTAATATTACCTGGATCTTCCATGCAAATCTTCACTATCTTTACTTTCCTATCCAGTCACTTCCCAATGAGCTGAAGTAATAGCTTCTTGATCTTTTCAGTACTTCAATATTCTCTTTCAGAAACATTTATTAACGATTTCAGTATCAGATGGCTTTCAAGGATAGTACTGGTTCTCAGACATTAGATATTAGATATGAATGTGCTTTTATCCACATACATAGCATTGATTGCTTTATGAGTTTCACTTTCTTCGCTTTGTCCTTTATAAACGGCATACTCCTGCCCCCTTGTATTGGCATTGTCTTGAACAAACAAAATTAAAACAAATTGTAACATTGATGTTATTTTTGCAGATTTGTGTGCTTGTTGAAGATAAAGATTTTGTTGAGTCGTGGATGAATGGGAAGTCCAGGAAGGCAGGAAAATTCTCTTTATCCCTTCGGATCACTCTGTGGGCTGAGCACTTAGGTCTGCCCTCTGCAGAGGTCAGTAATTTTCAGAGTTCAGATTAGTACACCAGTCAATAATTGCTTCAGAAATGAAATTGGGATGACTCGGTCATCCTCTACAATTTTTACTTATGTTGATCATAGAGTCTGTCTAGGATACTTAACATGGATCATTCTTGTTTTTGTTCTCGTCAGATTGATAAGATCAGAGATCCTATATCTGACTTTACATACAAAGATTTGTGGATGGAAACTGCAAAGGTGATATTCTCTTTTTCTTTCTTTTGGGGGGGGGGGGGTGGTGGTTAATATTCTTATGTTTCTTTGACAAGGTTAAATCTTTTTATGTCTGAAATATGACCGGCATGAAATTCACTAAGTTCTTCAATTCTCTGCTCAATTTCATACTTGGTTGGCTAATTTAGTATTGATCCATTATCGGCCTGGCAGAATTCTTTTTTCTTTTCTTTTTTATCTGAATCCTGGCAGACTTTTAGCTTGCAAAGATTCACTTAATGTTATGTGTTACTTCCAAAATTTTGAGTGCAATGTTCTTTTTTTTTTCTTTTTTTTTGGGGGGGAGGGGGGGGTATCTATTAACTCTAAGAGGAATCCACTTTCAGTCATAACAATTCTTGTAAATCTTGTACTAAATTATATCTCAATAGCTCTTATGATTTGTATTTATCCTCATTGTCTACTTTTAGCTCACATAGCCAGCAGAGAGATAATGCTCCTAAATGATTCAATAACATGTTCCTTTTCTGCTGCACTTGTGTAGAGAAACCTTAAGATTTCAGTGATCCTGTTCCTTGCCACAATCTACTGAGCTCTGAGTTCTAATTGATTGCCAAAGTTTAACCACATTCACCAAATAGCCACCTAACAAACTGCCCTCAACTTTATTATTTGCAGTCAAATGCCAAGATCTACCAAGATGTTTTCGGTTGTGTTCCAAATGACCTCATACAATCCAGGTACTAGAATGGGAGAATGATGTTTTTCATTCCAATTAGTTAGTTTCCTTTTTCTTTTCATTTCTTTTCTTGTGGTGTTCTTCCGTTATGCATTTGAATAGAATTTCTCAGCAACAACAATCACATTACAGGTCTGCTTTTAGACAAGCTATGTCTCATTCGAAAGAGAAACTTGGGCACACCACCATCGATCTAGGAGTGGCCCCTGAGAAAGTAGAATCTCATGAGAATGGGAAAGTCATTGCAACGGATCCAGCAGATAGGTTAAAGTCAGTGGCAGGGTTTCTGGTTTCTTTTCCAATGGAATTCATGTGTCAAGAAGATTTAAGACCAATGTTCATCGAGAGTGAGTTTTATACTTCTCCTCAGGTTTTTTACTGAGCATTATACCATTCTGGAGGAAAAGTTTATGTACAGGAATCGAGAAAAGACATGACCAAAATTCAAAACCGTTTGATGGGTACACCTTAGTGAATGTACATATATTCTTTTGTAGGATTGTTTTATTCCTTTCACTTGAATTCTTTTCTTTTTCTTTCTCTTTTGCATGTGAGTGCAGTTGTTTGTTTTCTGGACTAGTTCAAGAAAGGCAATTACTGTTTCCAGAAACACAATTTATAAACATAGATTTCTAAATGTAACAACTATTTGTAACACTTTTTTGTGTGTTCTTACCCTTTTCAAAAAGTTCCAAAAAATCAGATCTTGTTCCTGATTTCTCTCCTCCTCCATTGCCCTCCTTCCCCACCACTGCTGCACTTGGTTAAAAAACAATTTGAGGACATGGGCTTTGGACGACTACTGTAGCAAAACTAACGCCTTTTTAATGTTTGTAAAACAGTAAAAAGTTTGGACTAACAATTAAAAGGGGGCAAAAACTGAAGAACCTGCTATAAATTGAATATTCAAACACTTAGTCAAGGAAGATGACTATGGCCATGGCAGTCAGAGACAAACACTTGAGCTAAAGACCTAGAACTCCAGAGATGGACTCATTTCCTCACTAAAAAAAAAAGCTGGAGGTTGGTAGCCTCTTCTACCTCAAATACGACCCAATGGTCAGCAAGGCTCAATCTCTGTAGGAGAAAATTAAGGAAGCATGTGCAACAGCCATGCGTGAGCCATTGCCCAACCACGCGGAAGAGCTTCCCGCAGCCACAGTATAAAGGGGGAAAATACATTTGAGAAGCAAGATTCCGATCATAAAGATCAAATATAATTAGAGAATGCTTTAATTAGTGTAATCATCACTATAAAACTTTCGAGGAAAATTAGTGTAATTCACTAGAAAACTTTCGAGGAAAGCTAGTCCCCTACCTACACCCCAGTCCGGGGCATCAAACCTATCGTTTCTGAAAAGGAAATTTATTAGAGCTTCTCCATCCCAAAGTACAAATTGGAGAATGCATTTAAAGAGTACCAATATCATTGGTAGAGTGAATTATTCGTGAGTGACATGGATAGTACAACACTTTGTAATGATGCTATAGTGGATTCCACTAAATGAGTAAAATGTTTTATCTTTTCTTTTCTTGCACTTCCTAACCATTTGCATAGTATTTTTTTATTAAAGGATTAAACTGTTTTTTTTTTCTTTTCTTGTACTTTCTAGCCAGTACATGTTTTATTTTTTTTAGTTTGTTATCAAATAAATTTTTATATTTTAATAATATTTGAATAATTTTCTTCATAAAAGTAATTATTATTTTTAATTCCTATAAAAAATAAATTATTATTTAAAATTAATAATTTAATAACATAAAAAATTGAGTAAAATATGTTAAAAGTTATTATGATATTAAAAATATTAATGTAACATAAGTGTAATGTAATATATATATATATATATATATATATATATACATTCATTTATTATGATTTGAAAAGTTATATAGTTGAGTAAATAGTTATTAAAAGATAACAAAATTATGTGGACTAATGGGGTCTACAAAAAAATGAAAACAGTGCAACTCTTGAGAGGTGCATGGTTAAATATGCTATTATTCGTTAATTACCTCGTTAGGTCAAGACTATTTACGAGAACTTTAATATTTTTAAGGATAAATATCTAAACAACACTTACACCTTCTCCAAATTCAAGATTTGTACCTCAACTTTTTTTTCGTCTAAATATTGCTCTAAAACACTTTTTTCGTCCAAATATTACACTTTCATCACTAAGTATGGTTAACTCTTCAAATTATGTTTGTCTTGTGGCTATCATGTAATTTTTTTTTAAGGCCAATTTCATCCTTTCAAAAAACTCTAGTTATTTATCAATTTTTTCTTCAATAAACTTTAGAGCAAAATCTTTTATAAAACTTTTCAATAAATCTCTTTTTGTCCAAATATTGAACGTTGTCACTATTTTTCATTAAACCCATATTTTCATCACTCACATGCCTTGTGAGTGACTTTCAAAAATGGCATTTTTGAAAATAAAATAAAAAGATTCATTCAACACAAAATAAAAAAGATTCATTTTCTCATTTCATTCAAGTTTGTCATTTCATTTCATTTCATCTTCAAACTTTTTCATTATATTCCATTCTTTTACAGCATTTCTTAATCAAAAGAGTTTGAATTCACTCTCATTTCTTCATCACCCAAGAATAGAAAGGGCTAAAAAGGCAAATTTTTCTTGGATTACCATAAGCTCTTTGAAAGGAATTGAGATTCTTTAAGAAGGATTGAGATGGTTGTCATCGCCGCTAGCACCACCACCACCAAATCCAATCAATTTCGCTACCAAATCAAAGTAATGAATCGCAACAACAAAACTCTTAGATTATATTGAAATGTTTATAAAAGAATTTGCACTAAAGTTTATTGAAGAAATATTTGATAAATGACTCTAGGATTTCTTTAAAGGACGAAATTACCCTTAAAAAAGTCACATGATAGTCACAAAACTAATGGAATTTGGGGAGTTAACCATTCTTAGTGACAGAAGTGCAATATTTGAATCGAAAAAAATGTTTTAGTACAATATCTAGACATTAAAAAAGTAAGTACAAAACTTGAATTTAGAAAAAGTTTATGTATTATTTAGATACTATGCCCTATTTCTAAAAGAGTAAAAAGCGTTTGTTACCTCTCAACTTTCAAAAAAGTTGATTTTTCTCTCGAACCTTCTAAAATGGTAAAAGTTTGTACTTCAGTTGGTTTTGGACATTAAGTTTCTTACTAAAATTATAAAGAAATTGTCCTATTTGGATTTGGCAATTTATTTTTTACAAGGATATTGCTAAAAGGAGATCTTTGGTGTTATCAAAATCGAATTGGGATTCATGAAGATATTGGAGATCTTTGGCAATTTGAATTGTATTAGGAAATCTGTGAGAAAGTACAATAAGAAAATCAAATTTGATCAAGATCTTGTGTGGAAGCTTAAAGGAATTTCAATCCTATTTGAATGAGGATTGCAAGAGGTCATCAAAGAAGAAGCAAGATAAGAGCCTGCAAGATATATTTAGAAGAAAATATGTCAAGAGAGTAGGAGAGCTACACAGGCAAAATCCATATTGTTGTGAGACAAAATTTCAGTTATTCTTAAGTTGAGATTTTGTTGAACAAACTCGAGCAATTCATTCTTAGATTATGCTTCATTGTTAATTGCTTAAGATTCTCTTTCATTGATCTTTCAACTCATTAAGAGAAATTGAAAACCTTTAGTACGAAGGCAACAGTTGTTGTCAATGAGGCAAACTTTGTTCGAGGAGACAAAGTTCCAAGTTGTAATAGATTACAATTGTATTGTTTAGTTTTGCTATGTGTTGTTCATTGGGTATTGTTTGTAATCACTTTATTCTTTATAAGTGAAATTAATTTGGGTAAGGACCCCGCAAAGATAGACAAGAAGTGTCGAACTGCATTACCAAACTTCTTGTGCGTTCTAATTGTTTAGGTTGTGTTTACTGTTTTTATTGTCCGAGTTGTAACTTCCAACAAGTTATAATTGTTTAAGCACAAATCGACGTCCTCGGTTTTTCTTAACAAAGTCCAAACAGATTCAACATATGTGACTTTCAAGTGGTCTTTTCCCAAGGCATTTATGTCTTAAAGACCATAAGAAAATTAAAACCTAAAACCCAAAACATCTATCTTACTTTATCAATTCATTCACAAATCTTCCCTTTTTTATTTTCTCTTAGCCTAGACGCCATTTTTTCTTTCTTCTCAAATGACATATGCAAGCCTAGTGGTTGTATGGTTATCAAGCTGCAATTTACATCAGTGTTATAATGCATCTGATATGCATGTTCTTGTTCAACAAAATAGCAACGATTATGGCAATACTTGCACAATGGTGTAGATGATTTTAATAGAGTAGTAGTAGTTATGGGTAGCAAGGGCAATTAGCAGCGACATTGATGCAATTTTAGTGTGTCACTAAGGTTTCTTTGATTAATCTTCTTGTGTTGTTTTGCAAAAGGAAAATTAAAATTGTAGTAGTAGCACATAGATGGGTTTTCATTTTGTAATGGTGGTACAATGGTAGCAGAGCAGCTAAGCATTAGGGTTTTAATCCTAATGCAAGGGAAGAAGAAGGGGAAGATGCATTAGGGTTCAAATATGTTTTAGCATTAGGGTTTTAATTTGGTTGAGAAAGGAAAGAAAGAAGACAAAAATAACCTTCATCTTTGATACGTGAGCCTCGTGCAATTGAAATCCGTTGGAACTTAACATCCAAATTTGAGAAAGGATGGATTTTTAACATTTTAGAAAGTTCGAGGGTGGCATTTTGAGAAGAAAAAAAAGGTTTGAGAGCAAAAATCAACTTTTTTGAAAGTTTAGGGGCAAGGTGTTTTTTACCCTTTCTAAAATCATGGTAACCTTCCATCTGATACCACGAGGTATTTAGTTAGGTATTTAGATTATGGATATGTCTAAAGAGCTAGAGAGGATAGAGAACCGCTGCATTATAGGCAATTGAGATTGGGAGCTCAAGGGCTTCTAATAACCATAGTAAAAAGAGGAGAGTAGACAAGAAAAACAAGCAGCATTGATACTGCTTCTATTTTATTGTATTTACAGGGTAGACTTGCTGACATAGAGAATAATCATGAAAAAACAGTACTATAGCTGAAATATCATCCATAGCAATACCCCTTCTCTTGCGTTTCCATGCTCGGACAGCGCATTCCACCAGACACTTGGCCGACTTTGACCTGTCTGGAGCAGATGATACAATCTGGACTGCTTCTTGGTTGGATATGACATCCCATACCTTCAATAGACAAGCATATTTGATCAAGATCATGTCATCAAACGTCCATAGTTGAAAATTTAAAGCGAGAGAGAATATTTTGCCTACCCCATCAGTTGCTAGGACAACAAATTGATCTTTGCTTGTTATATGTCTCTGTGTAACCTCAGGGACAGAAATAAGTCCAAAATCTTTGACACAATAGTCCCCAAAAGCTCTAGACATTGCCAGTCCAGGTGATTCTTCATCTGGGAGCCAGACTCGGTGTACTCCAGGTTCATCATGTAGACAGAATACTCGACCATTACACTGAACTATACGCGCAGCCTCCTCTGTGCAAAATGATAAGAACTTGTAATGAGTCTTTAGGCGGTAGAATGACTAAAGAGAAAGAAAAGAAAGAGAAACTCACGAGGGAGATTAGGCTTGAAATCAATGGTAAGCTGAACTGCTACCAAGTTGCCATCATCAGAAGTTGTACCCAATACAGCACGTGAGTCACCCACATTTGCAATGAAAATAAGTTCACCCTGAGAATACCTCAAAGATTTAGGAGAAGGGGAATAAAGTCTAGTGGTTGAGCTCATAAAACTACTAAAAACGCTGTCTTGCTGAGAGAAAAAGTAGTGCAAAAACATATGCTCATGAAGTGCACTTTTGATACTCTGTTACATGTTGAAAGTATGTATGAATATGATATAATATATAAGAATACAGTTAAAGTACCAGGGCACTTACTATGTCAATTACTGTAATAACTTTCGTGATGTCTAAGTAGATATGGTATGTAATCTCATTCTAATATATTATATGTTATTTCTAGATGGGATGGGGTATCATAGCACTTTCCAAAGGTTCATTGAAGACAACAGGAAAAGCCTCGAGAATGTTCGGATTCTGCCTGGCTTCTAGGCTTTGATCTTCTGTCAATATTTGCTGCAAAAACTGACAATATTTGTTCTCAAGCCCCTACTTATTTAAAAGATTTTTTTAAGAAAAACTAAAAACTAATTTTAGGTTTTTAATTTGACTCTATTCATGTCTTGGATATCTATTGTTAGATCAGAAGACTTTCACGGTTTGTAACTTCAAAAGATTCTTTACTTTATGATCTTCAAGATCTAGTCTAGTAATAGATGATTATTGCAACAAAACTAACAGGAACTTTTTTTCACTTTCTGTTGTTGAGCATTCATAGTTAGTTCCACTTTGCTACCCAAATAAGATCATTTAGCGTCTTACTCCCATTGGATAAAGGTGTTATATGATCTATTTGATGACTAAACAAACGACTAAAAGAACATTGAAGCAATGAAGTGTCCCAGTGAAGATAATATTCTTTATTTCAGACCGCTAATAGACTCTCAAAAAGAGAAGAATTCCCTGATGATAATATTCTTTATTTGGGCAAAGGATTTTAGCTGAGTGAAAGATAATCTAACATATGTCGGCCAGATGAGTTTACTTTAATTCAACCATTTATGATTTTGCAATCTAATGATCAAAGTCACAGAACAAGTTCTTGCTCAAAACCACCATATATTTGCAGTCAAGAAACATGAATATACCTGTCTAACAATTGTCAAAGCAGTAGTTCCACTGTTAAAGGAATCAATCTTCCTATGTTGCTCCAGCTCCTGGTCAACAGCAGCACAAGCCTTCATATAGGAATGCTTCCATATATTAAATCTATTGAGCTTCTTATCTGACTCCAAATCCAAATTTGGGTCAATGGAAGCTTCAACTAGTGTCTCCTGCCAATTACAGAGTAGAGAAGATGGCATTGATTCTCGAACTCTCTTTGCTACAAAATGTCCCCATGGACCGTGACCGTCAAATATGCCACAGAATATCATGTCTTCTTGGCAAGCAAACTCCTATAAAAGAGTATTGACACACATTTATGAGACATGAATTTTCAAACAAGAACCCGAAATTGGGAGTACTTTCATCATATCATCCACATGTTAATCAACTAAAAACTCAACAAAAATGATTTGAATAACAAATAAAGGAAGAGAATTAAACATTGCTGATCATTCAATTATACCTCCCATACAATGCAGCAGTCTTGATTCGCACCTTTCTCCCCTCTCTTGGAGAAAACAGCAGCAAAATTCTTGGATCCATCGACATTGACAGTTCCGGAGGTCGTTAATATCATTTCATTCTTCTTTGCATCTTTAGCCATAGCATCCACAGCCTCTCTTCCACCAGAATTCCTACCATAGCTCCTCCTTTTCTTGATAGATAAGGACCTCGCCAATCCATTGAACATGGTTGACAAATGCCCCATACCACGTCAACTTTCACAACCCAAATCCCTGCAATTTAAAGCACAAGTTTTCAATCTACATGGCTCTTCAGTGAAAGAATATAAATAAATAAGCAGTGCCTAAGCGTCTATCCACACATAAAACAAGTGTATCATCACATGAAGCTTTTAAGGAAATAGGATATACACTGTGTCAGGGAATAAAGATGAAATCTGACTCAGAAAGTTAAGAATCTAAAAGTTAAATATGCAGAATATACCAAAGAGATGAATCTGGTAGCGATTAAAGAACCTTTTTTACAGTACAAGAAAAGCAGAGAAAATTCAAAACCTTACATGGATTTCCAATAACATCTCCATATTACTTAGTTTAGTTATTAAGAAAATGTCAGATGGGAAGAAGAGGTATCACAATTCACAGCACTCAACCTATAAAATTCTCGGTCACTCCAACCAACAACACAAAGACAACCATAAAACAGTAAAGAACTCACATTTTTTTTCTCTCTCATCCAAAAGGAGTAATATTTACTCCAATCCACTCCCCAGAAACTCAGACAAATTAAATTGGATGAAAACCAGATATTATGTCATTTAACATAAGATATTCCCATTGCACGTCAAGAGAACCTCAAACAGAAATGCTTTTTATGTAATCTCCACTTCTCCCCTGTTTCCTCGGTACCCAAAGAAAATCAATTTTCCAAAAAGACAACACAATCCCATAAAAGAAAGAAAACCCAGAAATTCTAAGAATGAACAAACCAGGAACATAAGTGAAAGACCTGAAATTCAGGTAGGAAAAAGTGGGGGTGAAAATGAGGCAGAATTAGGCCTGGAACTGAAAAACTAGCCGGAAGTATAAGCCCAGCTGCTGACAAGTAAGGAAATTCCGGCAGGACGAGCTGAGAACTCGAGAGAAAAGAGGCAGAAAAGGATCAAACTCCATAATAGATGGTTTGTCTAGATCTTTTTATGGGAGGAGAAGAAAACAAAGAGGTTGGCCTTTGTACTGTTTTCATACAAAGTCACGTTATGAAGTGTACGTGTACTTTTTGTGTTGTTCAATGGAAGTGGAACTCTTCAACTAATAATTTTATATGTTAAAACTTTTTATTCAGTTGCAGCAGTAGTTTGTAACAGTAGTGTCTCTTTTTGTTTATACTGTGTCATCACTCATCTCTCATCTCTCATCTCTCATCTCTCATCTCTCATTTTGCCAAATGATAGATTTACCCTCGAAACGTTATTCTTCTTGGGGGTATTTTTGTAAAGTCGTTGAGTTGCAAATCTTTTAAAATTTTCTTATTTTTTGGTCTATGAAAAGTTCGATGTTCAGTTGTTCACAGAGGCTTGACCAATTCATGTGATTTATAATCATCCTTTAGTGCTAGATTATTCACTGGAGTTTAGACTTTTCTTTCTCCCCTCTTTTCTCAAGAATGTTTTGATCTATTTTTTCTTGTGAAATTCTTAGTAAAGATTAATGTATTCATTGTTTCATATATTCGTTAGAATTAGTATACTATTTTAAAAGGTAAAATTTATACTTCTTTTTATATAAAAGTTTCAAATAGTGAACCCTCATCTAATGATGAATTTGTATAAAAAAAAAATCATATTAACCGTATTGTAACTTATTAAACATGCGTGGATGATTATGTTTAATGGTTAGATGAGATTAGTTATCTTACAAATTAGCAATTCATGCTGTCTATATTATAATACAAACAACAATTATGTAAATTATTATTACAGTAATTCTTGTTATTGGTGAGACTAATCTAAATTATAAAACAAAAGCAAATGACATGATCATTTTACACGATTAGTTTCTTAGCCTTAAAAACACGGAATGAATAGGATAGCATGTTACATAACAATGCTTATGAGAGATTAGGTTTTGTATATCAAGTATAGTCAAAGTTGCTTAAGCAATCATATAACAAGAAGTAAATGTTGGAAAACGCTTTCTTCGTTGAGCAGGCACCGATTTTACCTATTTATATTTGGAAGTCGTAACTAATCATGTATAAAGAAAGACTCAAAAAAAAAATCATGTATAAAGAAGCATAGGATCTATTGAAGGTCAAAACCTTTTCTTTTTTTAAAAAAAAAACATACTATTAAAGTTCTTTTCATAATAAAATAAAAGGAAAAAGGCAAATAAAATAAACATTAATATATTAATTCTTTCAATAATCAATGATCAAATGATTGAGGAGAATTAGATTGAGTTCATTCTCTCACTAAAACGTGGCATATGACAAGTATCTAAATAATTTATTACAAAAAAAAAAAAGTGTTTGGATAAACTTGGTTGGCTGCGCAAGCTTCGATTTAGAAAAGGAAAATGAATAGCCATCACACATTTAATTAGTTTTTTAATCCTAAGACCGCCGAGGAAAAGGAGAGGAATTGGAAAGAAAAGGAAGAATGGGTGAGAGATGAGGAGGGGGAGATGATTAAAATATTATTTTTTGGACTAAAATTGAATGTTTATAATTTTTGTTTTGAGATGTAAGAATTAAATATTTATTTTTAATATATATATTTATATAAAATTTTATTAATAACTTAATTTGAAAATTTTATATATCACTAATTATAGTTAGATGACTAATCTAATTAATTGATCTATCACTAATATAATTAGTAACAAGTATAATGAGATAATTTATTTAAAGTTAAATATTACTTTTAAGTTTTAAATTAAATCAAATGTGAATATTTAATTTGAACGATGAAATATCATATTATATTTGAATAGATACTGAGAGGGAAAAGAAGGACAAATTATATAATAGTTTATGCTTTACATGTAATTTTAGATTAATATTGAAATGAAGTTTTTTAATTAACATAAATTATTTATTGAAGATTGTTTTAATTAACATTTTTTTTTAACAAATAGGTACATCTTAATTAATAAACGATCTTATGTATCTAAATATTATAGGTTAATATCGTGTATTAAAATAAATAATAATAACAATAAGATAGCTTCATTTTCTCTCGTTTGAACCTTTTAAACTTTAGCTCTGCTATTCTCCTCTCTTTCCAATTCTTTTAATCCAAACTCTAACTTCTCATTTAAAAATGATCCTCTCTCTCTCTCTCTCTCTCTCTCTCTCTCTCTCTCTCTCTCTCTCATCATCATCATCATTTAATGGAAGCGAAGAACCTCAGAAAGTTTAACGTAATAGTGTCTTTTGGAAATCTTTAAAAAATATAATGAGCTTATAAAAACTGTGTTCAAAGTAATTAATACTAGTAGTTATTTAAAATAGTACAAAGCTACATTGCATTCATATTTTAACTTCGTAAAAGATCGATATTTTGATTTATTCAGACATATTATAATTAAAAAATTTGTGAATCAGGATAATTAATTACACCTAACAAGTGTATGAAAATTATTATTTACATGATTATCCATACATTATAAACTTAAATAACTTAAGAAAATTTTATATATTATATAAAGTTTTACTACCATTTCATAACATTGACAAGTATCCTTATTATATTTTTTATCTCTTTTTAAAAGTCAAGTCATTATTTTTGACTTTGTTATTCTTTCCAAACATTTATTATCCATTCATTTTTTACCTCTCTCTCTCTCTCTATATATATATAAGTGGTTCATAATATAAGAATTTTAAATGCATTTCTAATGAATAAATTATAACTATTCAAGTTTGCTGATTTTTAATAAATTTTATATATTCATAAGAACTATACATATTTTGAAATCATAAAGGAATTAATCCAATTTAACATATTGATATATAAATTCTATCTATAATAGAAATTTCCCAAAATTTTAAAAAAGCAATTTGATAAAATGCATTTTATGTATGCCATAATAAATACACATATTTTGAACTATAAAATCTTAGTTAAGTACTCCATTAAAAACAATAATAGAAGTTATGAAAAACTTAATTCATTTTTGTAGTCGATTTTACCTAAATTTAGATTTTGTTATGTATATTTTTAATTTTTTAATTTTATTTAATAAACTTTACATATTATACCAAAAAAAAACACATATATTCAAAATCATAATGGGAATTATCTAGAATTTAATATGTTAATGTAGATATATATTAACATGAACTCTTAATATGTAGATATATTAATATGATTTTAATATGTTAAAATATATGAACTCTTATAATTGTTAGTGTTTCACAAATTATTTATTGTGACAAGTGTCACAATGAGATTATATTATATTTGTGTATGAAATTTTTTTTATATATTAAAATCGTTTTTCATTGCTCAAAATGAAAGATTAATTCTCATTGAACGAATTTTGAATCCAAAATCGACAAAAATAATTTTAAATCTTCATTAAAAAACACTAACATCCATACATAACTGTAAGACTAGATTGCAAGGAACTTAAAAAATAAATTATTCTCTTAAATATTAATTTCATTATTATTATTATTAGTTTATATATATACTTTTAATATTACAATTATATAATTTTAATTATATGTCAATTATAACGATAAGATTATATATATATATATATATATATGCCAAACATTTTAAAAATAAAATTTTTAATCATCGCATGAGTAAATAACTATTTAAAATTAGTTATTATATTTGTATATTAAATTTCATTTCAGAAATTAAGATTGATTCACATTTCTTATTTGTCATATTAAAACGTTGATTCTCATTTGAAAAACAAAATTTATTTTGAAATCAACAAAAATATGTTTTAATATTCGTTAAAAAACAACTTTCATGTGTTACACGATTATAAGATTAAATTAAAGGGGAAATAAATAAATTATTTCTCATATTTTTAAAAAAATATTATATAGATTATATATTATAATTTTAAAAGAAAATTTCTCATTGCTACAAAACTATATTAAACAAGACATAATTTATTTTTTATTCTCTCAAATATTAATTTCATAATAATTGTTATATATAATATATATTACTCTATCCATCCAAAATTGTATTTTAACATTTTTATTTTATAATGTCTATAATTGAATGTACACTTTCTTAAATAAATATATTTATCATCTATAACTTAATTGAAAATTATTCTTAATTTAAAAGGATTCACATCTCACTAATTTATAGTTTCATACTACCAAAATTAATAACAATAATAGTATAGTAATTTTATTAAAATTAAAGGCATTTCTTAAATTTTAGATTAATACAAATATGGATATTCAAATTTAGACGTACGAAGTGTAATTTTATTCTAACAATTATATAATTTTAACTATATGTTAATTATATATAATATTTTATTTATATATCAAACCCATTAAAAATAAAATTATTGTGCATCACACAGGTGAATAACTATCTAAAATTTAGCTATTATATTTTTACATCATTTTCAAAAATTAATATTTATTTTTATTACTCAAAATGAAAAGTTGATTATCATCTAAATGAATTTTTATTCTAAAATAAATAAAATTATATTTCAATATAAGTTAAAAAAACTTACAAACATTACATGAATATAAAATTAGGTTGAAAGAAACCTTTTATTTATTTATTTCTTATTAAAATTATAGAATTTTAATTATATGATAATTATAACTGTAAGATTTTATATATATATATATATATATATATATATAATCCCCATGCATCACTCTGGTGAATAACTAGTATTTTTTATAAACTACAGTAGTAACTTGTTACACGTTTTAGTATAAAGTTTGAACTAGTATGTCAAATATTAAAGTAGTTTGGTCCTAATTAAGTGTCATTTTTGTTGTATAAAAAAGTTAATTAAAATGCTCCCACGTAACAAAGCAATTAATTAAGCATCTATCAAAGTACCTTCTTTTTCTTTTCCATTTTTTGTAAAGAAGTCTTGAAGGCAATACTTACAACTGTGTCAAAAGCTTCTTGGCCATATAAATTGAGGGACTAGCACGAGTGGTTGGTACCTAAAGAAAAGAGCATACATGATAAGTCTTTATAATAAACTTCCATAATATTTTGATAATAATCGACAAATTGGCCTATTTTGTCCTTTATCTTTACATTTTTTGCAAATATAGTCCCTTATCATTTTTTTAACTCATCTAATCTATTATCTTTATAACATCATGCAAATAGGTCATTGTCATCATTTTTTGACAAAAATTTCATCAGTTTCCACATGTGATATAAAAGCATAAGCAAAATGATAATTTTAGTTTGAATTAAAAAGTAACAAGATCTATTTGGGTAAAGTTATAAAGATAGAAGATTAGAAAAACTAAAAAAAAAAGATAAATGAGGATCTTGACTAAAAAAGAATAAGTAGTGTTTTCTAAAAACTACACTACTAACTTTTTACACGTTTTAATATAAAGTTTGAAATAGTATATCAAATATTAAAGTAGTTTGGTCCTAATTATGTGTCATTTTTGTTGTATAAAAAAGTTAATTAAAATGCTCCCACATAAAAAAACAATTAATTATGCATCTATCAAAGTACCATTTTTTTTCTTTTCTTTTCTTTTCTTTTTTGTAAACATGTCTTGAATGCAAAATTTACAATTGTGTTAGAGATCTCTTTATGGATGTACACGAGAGATAAAAATTTATTGAAGAAGAGAGCACACACGGTGACTTTCAGAATAAACTTTCATTAATATTTCCATAAAAAATTATCAAATTTTCAAACCTTATTAATATTTCCTCACGCACTTCAAACCTTATCAAATTGTCTATATTCTAGATGCGTCAAAGTACCTCCCTATACGTGTGAGGTGTTGGGGCTAGGAAAGGGAGAATTGCAATCAAATTAATTAAAGTTTGCACTAGGATGACAGAATCCTTGCTAGTACTGAACAGGATTTGGAATTTGGCACAATTTTATCAATGTGATGGTGCGCCTCAAATGTGATCACAACTCATCATCCTTCCCAGTTCCCACTTATGTGGGCAAGAAAATAGTACTACTTAAGTGAAATACATAATTGGTCCACAATCAAAATGTAATCATTTGTACACGATACTAATTGGTTTCCTTTTTCCTTTTGGTTTCTAACAGTAATAGACATTCAATCAAATAATATCCATCCTATTTCCCACACTTATGGGGGTGGGGCAAGAAAATAGTAGTACTTTGTAACAAACATTACTTTGTGTAAATGGTTTCACTCACATATCTTAAGAAGAAGTCTAGTGTTCATTAGTCCTAGAAATGGAGTCGGTGTATTTGTTAACACTTAACTCTTTACGTCTGATCCATTGAGGATGAATATTGGTAAGAGAATTGTGTAGTGCTTTAAAGAAATCATTTGATTTTACTCACATGATATTTTGTGAGTAATAAAAAAATTTAATAAGAGAATTGTGTAGTGCTTTAAAGAAATCATTTGATTTTACTCACATGATATTTTGTGAGTAATAAAAAAAAATTAATAGTACTCGTGATTTCATTATTAATCATCTTTTTTAAAATGCATTACGATTAAAAAATATGATTAAAATTTATGTCGTTTAAAATTATATAAATGAACTAAGTTACACTCACTTATTTATTACCAACTATTTTAAGAAAATACCTTATGCAGACGTCCTTAAATATATACTTTCTATATATGCACAAAATTTTTGTTCTATTAGGTAGAGAAAATACATAAAATATTTATTATTTAAGAAAAAAAAATATTTGCAACCAATTCGCTGGTATAAGATGTAAACATTTACCCCAAAAAAATTTACATAACAAACATATAAGTACAAAACAATTTGTTCTTTTAAATAACTTAATAATATATTTATTATTATTATTACTATGGAGTATTATAAATCACGGAAAGGACAGGAAAGGTCCCCCAATCTCCTAAAAGTAGATTTGGCTTTGACGACCAGGTTAATATTGTCCACAGATAGAGAGAATACCCCATGACTTCTTAATTGGTCTTTTGGTCATCTCATATATTCATAATTCATTCTTATTCAAATGGTCGGTTGCCCCATCCATCATCACAGCTCACCGCATTAATCAATGGATGATGGATCCTTGGATAATAGTACTATTTTGGACTTTTAGATTTATCAAATAATTTTTTTTTTTGGGATTTTTAGATCCTACGTTCATTAATTGGTTGAAGTGAAGAGATTATGCGTATGATATCATATTTATCATATATCCCGTGAAATAATATTTCAAATATGTATTTTAATGTTAGTGTGTGTCTATATATATTTGTAAAATTTGTGAATCAAATAGAATTTACAATCCTCCCCCATGATCAATAGATCAGTGATAATAACTACTCCATAAAACATTTTATTATTAAATTAAAAGCCTAAAATATAAAATTAAAAATTTCCCACTTGCTAAAAATAATTGCTGAGTTAATGTAATCATATGTTTAATTTTTTTCCTCTCTTTCTTTTTTTTTTTTTGGAAAAGTAATAAAGATATGGAGTTGGTTTGTTTTTCCCCTTTTCTATGGGCAATTTGCCTGTGAAGATGAGGGTGTTCACGGATGCAAGATCAACTGAGGATCTTGGCATCGTTAATGGTCAAAAAGGGGAGATAAAATAAGTTGAAATTGAGTCATGATTTTGAATCATTTTCATTTGTTTGCGTTTGTTACTTCCATTGGAAGGAATATTTAGGAATCCACTTTCATCATAATATATATTCTGAGAAAATTGAGATTTGATTATCTGAGTGGTTTCTGTTGGGAGAGTTTTACCAAATTTTCAAAGAGAGTAGTAGTTTAATTACAATCATCTGATTGGTTTATCTTGATAGAATGTCTAAAGTCTAAATAACTAAATGAAGTAGATGCTTGTTGACAACAGCAAGCACGTGGATTGTTTTATTTTGACATGTCCTGAGCTAAAAGATTTGGAACGTATTTGATTTTGATTGATATTCTTTGGGTTGAAAATGAAAATTAAATGATGTATTTAGATTAAATTTGATAATTTTATATTCGAATGATTTATGTGAGTTAAATTCAGTTTTAGATTATAGAATAAATCGATATATTTAATGATTTAACTAAGAGTGTAAATTTTAATTAAAAAAGTATTAAAAAGGTATATTAAAATTAATTAAATGTTCATTTTCTTAAATTAATTTTTCCAATCAAATGAACAATTTTTATTTAAAAATTGTAGAATTAATCTCCTTCGTTTTTAAGTGATATGAATTTCATGATCTCAATACTAAACCGGTAAATTATTACAGATAATATGATAGTTTATTGATGATAAATAACTCTCAAAAATCATTTTGTTAATTATTAAAAATTAGTTTTCAATCAGCGGAAGAGTTTGATTTAACTGCGCCTGCGGAGAATCTATTTTTGGGTAAAATAAGAATGTTTTGTGGAAAATACTGAAATTTTGCATGGACTAAACTTTCTCTATGGGATTATATTATACTATCTCTATCTGAAATTGATATCTAAAAATGAATATATCTATTTTCTAAAATAAATACATTTTCATTTAAAACTTTAAAAAAATTATTTTAATTTAACATAATCATATCTGATAAAATTTAAATTTTATTTCTGATCACATTAATAATAAAAATAATGTAATAACTTATAAAAAAAATCAAAATGGTAAGAGGTATATTATTAAAGGATCAAAAGAGGTACAGATAACAAGCTACAGGAGGACATGGGCACCCCACATACACCTTATATTCAAAGTTGAAGGCTTTTTAATTGTTTTTTTTCTTTTTTTGTATATCATGTAAAAATGAAGTATTCAATTTTGAACTTAGGAACGAATAGAAATTGATCTTAATGTCGGCATGTCTTTTTCGTTTAAATGATACTCTATTGGTCTCATTCCAATTATACAATTATTGAAAATAATAATGGTACAATTAAAATTTATAAATTATTATTAGCTAATATATAAATATTAATCATTTTTATAAATACATTATTCACTAAATAATTGATAACTTATTTAAATTATTAATTAATAATATTTATATAATTATAAAAATACATACTAAATGAAAATTAAATAATTAAAATGAAATATTAAAAAAAAATGAACAAGTATAATAAGACGAAAGACCAGCATTACCTAAATATAGAATGTTTATCTAACTCTAAATGGAACCAAATCATGCCTTCATCTCAAAACACAATCTGTAATACTAAAAAAATAAATTCAATATTAAATTAAATGTTTAAAAGAAATGTAATTTTTCCATTTAAAAAATAATTAGAAGAGTGTAATTTAGAGACGGTCACATGATATAATTTTAACTAAAATGAAATTAATTATTTGTTTTGCTATTGAACAAATATTATTAAAATGATTACTTTTACAAAATAACTCAAATTATTAAAAAAAATTAATAAGTTTTATTTTAAAACTTAATTAATAAAATTTTAGTGTTTTATTAAGAAATTTAATTTTACTAAATAAATAAAAAAGAACTAAATAGTATAAGGAGACTGGGTCAAAAAGTCCAAAATGGAAAGAAGTTGATAAGATCTACAGGTGAAAGAAGAAAGAAAAAGTAGAGGCCCGACCCATAATGAGTAAAAGGACGTTCGGTGGGAGGAAATGATGACACGTAAGTGGAAACAACCACATGTGGGGCGGCGCACTGAAAAGGACGTCACTTATTTCTGGAGACTCCCACTCCCCAAGTGCGAACGCTCACCTAACTGGGATTTGGCTCCACACGCTCCTCTGTCTTCGGTCTTTAAGGGTAGAGGACTTCAATCGGTGAAGGAAAAATGTTAATAATAGAATAAATTCTATTAAAAAATATTTCATTTGTCCACCTCATTTTTCGTAATAATTTAAAAATAAAAATTATGCAAAATTTTTCATAAATTACCTTTATATAAATTAATGGTGTCAAATTATAATAGTTTAAAAGTTTAAAATAAAAATTCTATTCATTTCAAAATATAAAATACTTTAAACATTTCACGGTATATTAATAATGTAAAATATAAGATATATATTTCAAGTACATTAATTATTTATGTTAATTTTTTAAAATAAATTTACTTTTTTTTATTATGTTATACTTTTTTTAGAAAGTTAAAATTAAATCATTTTTTCTCTTCATTTAAGAATAAAAATAACATTAAAAAAACATACAAAATAACTATCAAAAGACTTAAAGTATCTTATATTTTTTAACAAATAATTTGATCAGAATATCTTATATTTTGGGACGAAAAGAATAATAATGAACATAATACATTCAAAGTTTGAGGTAAAACAATTATTAAATTTAAAAATTTGTTTCAAGCATTTTTTAAAAATGATTGCTTAATATATTTTTAAGATAAATTAAATAATGCATGAAGCCAAATTTATATTTTTAATATTAAATAAAAATATAACAGTAAAAATATGTATTAAAATAAAAATACTATTATTTAAATTATATATATTTAAAAAATAAACAATTGAAATAAATCAAGTATAAAAGTGACTAATATTTCATTAATAGAATAAAATGTTTTCTTTCACCTCGGGAATCATTGTTAGTATTAGAAACGTGCTTATTGGGGCAAGCCATCGGATTGACTTTATGACGCAAACAGAACACGCAAGATTTGCCCAATGATTTTACCAAATCCTTTTCTTTTTCTTTTTCTTTTTTTTTTTTTGGGAGAAGATGAATTTTGACATTTTGACGAGCTTATTGAGAAAGCGTGGACGGCTACCTAGATTTTCTTTTGTCTTGGATCAATGCGGTTCACCTAATAACTGTGTTTTATTTTCTCAAGGGGATTTTTTTTTTTTTTTGTGATGCTTTGATTTAGAGTAAATTTGGTGATATTTTAGCGTTATCGATGCTTTATATATATATATATATATATATATATATACTTTAAGTAATATTTTCATTTAAAATATCACTAATTTTTAAAATAAAATATTATATTTTAAAAATGTAATTTGTTTATAAAATTTGATAAGTATTTATCCATTAAATAGGTAATTTTGATTAAATATTCTTTAACCAACTTTATTTGAAAACTGCACTGATTTTAAAATTATTTTGAAACAAATACTATATCGTTTATATATTCCATTTCATGGTACAGTGCTGCCATTTTTTCCTTCAAAAATGATTGGGGATAATGAACTATATTTCTAATCAACACTATGCAAGATAAACAAATTTCCTATATGTATATTTAAAAGAACTCGGATAAAAAAAATAAAAAAATCTCAAGTGATAGACATCTTAGAATTATTATAATATCAATGACCATTATAGTAATTATAAAATCTTCTAAAAAGTCAATATAATTTACGTAAAGCAATGCCTACATATATTATTGCCTCTTACTCTTTAATCCTCCAATATATAGGTCATCATAGGTGTGTTGTAGTGCAACCAAAAAAACAAAAAAAAATCAAGTTGCACAATTTTAAAAAGGTGAGAGTTAGACCAAAGGCATTGTGAAATGATAGTACTAACTCAAGGGTAATGGTAAAGG
Source organism: Apocynum venetum (assembly GCA_019593545.1). NCBI lineage: Eukaryota > Viridiplantae > Streptophyta > Magnoliopsida > Gentianales > Apocynaceae > Apocynum > Apocynum venetum. The sequence goes on from SRSM01000149.1 coordinate 4,988,388, forward strand.
GTTACTCTCATGGGTATGGGTATAGCTGAGTTGATAAGGCACGTAATGATGTGAGAAGAAATTCTTTGCCAATACAGATTTGAATCCATGTGAGGTAAATTCGATTAAATCATGTTGGCTCTTTTTCATATCTGTCTACTATTTGGATACATTTCTCAATTTACAATCCATCTGAATAAAATATTTTTGATACAGGTAAGAAGGTTCTCTATCCCTCATAAAAAAAGAAAGGGAAAGGATTAGGATTGATGATTGAAATTGAGCTCTTGGCTGCTGATGACTGACACTCCACTTTCCTATATATCATTAGCTTGAAGAAATTTCGAAAAGCTGTTGATAATGGTGGAGAGGTGGATAAAAAAGAGTACATGTCACGCTTGCCATCTCCTAATTATAGGTTTAATGGTACTCTAGATTTAACTAAATCATTTTCATTATATCAAAATGAATATTTTAAATAGATAAATATTTAAACTCATTATATATATATATATATATATATATAAAAAGAAAGCATAATCTATGTCATTAAACAAGGCTTCAAATTTAAGAGAATAAATCTTTTGTAAGATTTCGTTAAAAAAATTGTTCCTTTACAAATAGATCCAAGGAAGAAAAGTAAATTAAATTAGTTTTTATAAACTAAAAAGATACATATAGATATTAAAGAAGCTTATGTCTCACTATTTTGGTACTAGAGGAATACTCATTTATGAGGGCTCGTATTGTTTTAAATAGGATTAAGGTTTTGTTGTCGGCCAAAAGACCTCTTTGGAGGTTTTTTTTTTTTTTTTACTTTAAATAGTATTTTCTTCAAGAAATATAAGTTGTTAGATTTATTTTTATACAATTTTTTTAAAAAAATATTCATAAAATACTCTTAATTATTATATATTAAAAATAATAATAATAAAAGATAGACTTTTATATTTCTGAATGAAAGAAGTAATAAAATTAAAGTATGTTGCACTTGTCACTTAAAAAATAGACACGCAAAAAAAAAAAAAAAGTCTTCCTTAGGTATAATGTCACCACTTATCCAATTGAATAAAATTTGGGCGGTGATAAAAGTAATTTGATTTAATCAAGCAATTTGCAACTCTTAAGTTCATATATTGGGGTTTGAAATCATTGCTCGTGCATAAAGTACCATTAGCCATGCACAATAAACTAACGATTCATTAAATGGAAAAGTAACAGTGAGTGCCAGAAGAATTTTTCTTCATGAAGGTGGAGTGGATTAAAGAACTAGACTCGGAGGCCAACATGGAAATTTGGAAACTTAGTGTGAAATGGCATTATTAATTTGATGACTTTCATGGACATGGACATATACAAGTCTAAGTCAAGTGAGTCCATGCACATTGATATTGATACTGTGCTTCCTAAATTTTAAAGTATGAACCTTTTTTAAGGTTGAAAAATCTTTTGAAATACTAGTGTTTTATCACTATTTCCAATGTTACTAATTATTAGTCTTTGGTACTTCAATTTTTTTTTTAATGATTTGATCGATGATTTGTTTTTTGCATAGTTTAACTAAAAAATACATTATCTTTAATCATAATTTGTGAATAAAAATCTAAACCTTCCTTATATTTTGAAACAAGATATTATAAGTAAAATGTTTATATTGTACATAATTTTTATGTGACGAAATACTAGAATTTAATTTATATGTTTATTCACATAATAATATTGAATGAGATTAATTTGAGTTTGTCCAGAAATATAAGATCGTTGGATTCACTTTTACATAAACTAAAGATTTTTTTCTTCTAAAATACCCTTAATTATTATGTATTGAGAAGAATAAAATATAAAGACTTTATCTTGAAAATAAAAAATATGTGAGATGAAAAATGAAAATAAATACTATAAGATTAATATTGAAAGTCGATAGTAAAATATTTATAAAATTTCGTAAAATAATTTATATTTTTAAACAGAAAAAAGTCACACAATACAACACACTTATATTTTTAGACGGAGGGAGTAAAATACATCAGAATTTTACAAAAATGTCAGCATTTTAAAAGTCTAAAGAATTGACTTTGTAGGACTAATATTTACTGAACAATTAATAATGTTCATATTTCAAATGATACTTGTTTATAAGTCATGAAGGGTAGTTAATGACTCGACGATGAACATTGAACAGGCAACGTTATTTCAACCCCACCCTTGTAATTTATTACTAGCATTAAATCTCAAACTGCAATTTGCATTGACCGACTATATAAGTAATGAGGTTACAGAAGAGGGATGCATTAGATATAGTAGTAGTAATTTGTATTATTGAATTGGAGTAGTTAATTTTAATCGTCCTCAATAGGGACTAGAGATTTCTTTGAAGAAAAAAAGGTCATGAGACAAAATCAAATCTGAAAATAGATAGAAAAGCAAGCAAAAGTTTAGGTTGTTGACAAAAATAATTTTGGTAGTGACAGAGAACAAACAACTGAAGCAGCACAGAGATTCATATATATATATATATATATATAGATTGTGTTGATGATAAAAGATTTGATTTGATGCCATGAGATCTTCACATGAGAAAATATATACATATAGGACGATGGAAAGAAGAACTAAAGGACACAAAAACAACAAAAGAATAGCCCATATTGGAAACGGGCATATATTAATGAGTGAAGTGACGAATGGAAGCAAAAAGAAAAAGGCAAATATCATGGTACGTTATATAGGAGGTAGATAGATACTTGTCACAGTTCAATAATTAATTATTAACTAATAAAATAGAAGTTTTTTTTAATAAAAAAATCATGACAAGAGGTAGATAATATTATAATTTAGATATGATACGTACAAATGAGTCTATATTTAGTTGTTTTGAAATTTAGACTTAATTTATTTATCTGAAGAATTTATAAATATAGACGTCTTCAAAATATGATATCAACATATATCCTCTTTGAAAAAAGAAAGAAAGAAAGAAAATAACTAATAAAAAACCTATAACATCGTCATTGTTCATTACAATGTATTTCAAAGTGCCTAACAAAACAACATAAAACCATCAAAAGGTATGATCGCCACCTTAAAGGTTTGCATACCTTAAGGGCCAATACTTAGATCGAGTCACTAATTAACCTAATATCCCATAACAGGCCAAACAAATATTGAACCGAGTAACAGTTAATTAAGAACATATTTTAAGGAATTAATACAAAATTAACGGAGTCTTCAGTTGTCTTTTCTCTAACGTTTTCTTCCCCTTGCCTCAGGCCCTCGGAGTATGTCAAGTTACTTAGGATGGTAAAAGATATAGTAATGGTAAAACTATTCCATCAGACATAGGTAATCCTAAACTCATTGACATAATATTTATATATCTCAGACTCGCGCACTAACAGACTTGAACTTGAAACCAATAACTCATTCGCATGCTTGTCCAATCACATTTCTCTCAATGTTTAATGCTAAAAAGACATAAATTCCTCTACAAAATTTGAATGCCATATGAAACAAAACATGCAAAGCCGAAAATTTGTAAAAGTTTTTGTAAGATGTGCATACCTATTTACTCCAAAGTACAGACCACTATCTCTTATGACTCTTTTACATATATATATATATATATATATATGTGTGTGTGTGTGGACCTTGATTGGTTTCAGAATGCTACAAGTTGCAGTTTGTCCCTAACCTGCAATGAACAACAACATCAAAATTGACAAACACGTGATGAACCTGAAAAGAATATTTAGCCAAATTCAAAGAACTGATGAATTAAGCTGTAAGAGATGAGTATTGTACAAACCTTTCTGATCAGTGTTGCAGAGGCAGTTCCTGACAAATCCTGGAATGCAGAAAATGAGTGATTTTAAAGACTCAGTTGGGGTTGCATTATTGCATATTATTCTAGTCTGGGAAACCATTGGAATAATAATAATAATAGAGTTGACCCGGTTTCAATTATGAAATCTTTTTTATTTTTTGGGTGAAAATTATGATGAAATTTTGATGTCTATAATTATGTGCTTAGAGAGGTTGCATGAGTACATACAACAACCGAATATGTTCCACATGCCCATCAAGGAAAGTCATGTTGTTTCACTGGCTATGATATTTTTTGCAGGCCAAGACAGCGGTTGTATATTTATTTTATTTATTAAATGCGGTCAAGCCAGCCTTATAGGCAAAAATTATAACATAAATATTATAAATGTTTTTTTCAAGGTAACAATCACATATTTAGCTCATTTATATATAACACAAGCATAGATAATGTATTTTTGTTGATTTGCAACGTACGTAGCAGTTGTGTAATTTGGTAGAGGACAGCTGATGACCATGAAACCCTAAACAAAGGCAACGGTGATCATTAATTTGAACAACTTTTGCTATGAGATTCACAGGATTTATTTGACTAAGCATGCGTCTATTATTAACCGTGTTAATAAATAATTTATTTATGATTAAAGACTTATTAATTTTGATTTTAAATAAAAATAAAACAATTCAATTCTAGATAAACGTGTAAGAGCATCCGGGCTTATTGAGGTGAAGCATTTGGAGGACTTATTTGCATCGTTCAAAAAGATGATCAAACTCCAAATGTTACTCTTGAGCGTTTTGCAACGAAATAATAATTTGAGCATTTCGTGGATTTTTCAGTGCTCAATAAAGTTGGATTGCCCGCCCTGTTTTTCTTTTTTTAACAAACGCTCAATTGAATCGTGGTTTTTAATTATTTATGTACAATAGATATATATTAAGTACACTTATAATTTTATTGATATTTTTAATCAACTTTTTATATAATAAGGCTATTAGATATTACATCTCTATAATAAAATTGAATCTTTACTTTTAGATTTTTATGATTTTAATATTCTCTTTTATTAGTACAAATAAATAGTTCCTAGTATTTAACTATTTTTAAAATAAAATGTATCTGTGCATAGATATGTACATCATAAACTATTAATGGAAGAAGTTAATCCTAATTATTTCATGTAAATACATACAATGATTATTTAATTGAATATTATATATTCTAAAACTAAGTGTTTATTAAAATTACCAAACAAATAAAGTATCAAATTTTAATTCTTTCTTCTTGTTTTTACAATTACAATAACTAAAAAGACAATTGATAATTTTTTATTTTTAAAAAAATGTAGCTCTGGAAGCAGACTCGGTATATAGCAGAACAGTTCAATAGTCTCGACTCTCAATTCTTGAAAGAGAGCCCATCAGAAGTCCAGCCTAAAATCCATAATCTTAATAGGTTGTTGGTCCAGTCTCAATATGTTTACACTATTGAGTGGTTCTTAATAGGTTTCTTTTTGCTATAAGGACAAATTGAAAATGACCTCTTTTGCTGATCCAATTTGTGTTGAACCAATCCATATTCTCCTCACCCACTGGGCTAAAAGCCTTTCAATGGACAGCCAAAATGTTGAATTCTTGAAAAACTTTGTTTATCCTTAAATTAGTTTGCATATCTTAAGAGGGAAGATACTTGTAATAAGACTATAAACTTTTGTTATTAACATCACTATAATATAAGACCACTAGGGATAGTTTAGTTTTTAGTGCAACTTTACTTATGATTGTAATGCCATTGATTCAAGCCATATTCGAGATAATCATCATGTATTTTAAAATATATATATATATATAAATCACTATGAGATTGAATAATGGATATAAGGCCTCTATTAAATGTGAAAAGTTGAATATGAAGTATGGTAAGAATAGAGAGCAAAAAAAAAATGAAGAGCTTTTCTGGAGGAAATTTTTGTTGAAGTACAATGATGTATATAGTATATGTGTTAAATAAAAATTTTAAAGGTAAAAAAATTATTTTGAGAGATGTTTTAATAAGAAATTGATGATTTTGATTTTAAACCCTTAACCAAATATAACCATATTTTTAACATTAAACCTGAGACTAATAATTCATTATGGCTTTGTTGAAGTAATAAGAATGTTTCGTTACCCTATGAACACATAGAATTCCAATAAGATTGAGTTCCTCCTATTAGATTTTTTCTTTTATTTTCTCTAAATAATTACTATTAAATGGTTCCGGTTTCGATGTTCCATAAATGTAGAAGAGGATAAGATATTAAGTTCAAGTAGCTTGAAGCCCGAATCAAATGTGTACATGATATCAAGATCTATACTTTGGGGGGGGGGGGAATGTAAAAAAGAAAATTGCTTGGTTTGACTTTTGTATTTTGGTTACTGTCCCACATCGGAAGTTCAGTTTCAGAAGATCCCAGTTCCTTCTATATTATGCAGAGAGCAGTGCCTGCTTGAGACCACCCGTCCTGTTGGGGGTTGAGGCGACTCGCTGATGATCGATTAGTGAAGGCGGGTCGTGCCAACACCAACATTCGAACACACAACTCTAAAGGCGAGTGAGTCCATCCTACTTACGGTGGTCTTGCCCGTCAATTTTTGGAAGCCCTCATATCTCCCTAATGGGGGCTCACATAAGCTACAAAAAGTTTCATACAGAAGAACTTTGTAATTAAGGGTCTTATATCGTCGTATCTTCTGGGATCTGTGAATTTCGGCCGGATCTGTGGTTATTATATTTCCTTGTTTTCCAGCTTAAAAAGAACCACCACCAGGGATTCTAATAACCACTTTAAGTGTATTGATTCATTTGTTTATTCAAGGCGAATTCTATTCCAACTTGACATGCGAGATATAATATGCAAATCACTTGAATATTTTCATTTAGGTTCTTAATTCTCCCCAACAATTTTGACTCTATTAATAATTACCAAATTTGAAGAATCAAGATTGTCTTGAACTAACTAAATTGTTATGGGTAAGAACATTCTAATCAACAATTAGCTCAAAAAGTTTTCTAACGTGAATAAATAAGATGAATTTATAAGATTACTGAACCCAAAAATGACTTGGCTAGACAATCCAAGTAGGGTAGCTACAGAAGTAGGTAGACAGTCAGCCAAGCAGGGAGGCTGCTAGACCACAAGTTTGAGTGTTAGATGAGGACTGATGATTTTATTTTATTTTATTTTTGTCCCAATAGCAGTAAGATAACTCGATAAGGACCGACTTTACCAGCAAGAAACCTCTGTATCGTCACGAATGAACATGAAAACAAGGAAACACCCGTTAACACCATGTAATTTCAGTCTAACAAGTAATCCCTCCATCTCAATTTAATAGTTTCCACAATTATAGAGTATTTTAATGAAAAAAAGAAGAAGATTCAAGCTCCTAACTTCTTGTCTTTGTCCGATTATATTTGGAAATAGTAACACCTTTTAACCCGCAACCTACTGGAGGCGAGAGATTGTATCTTCCCATCCTCTTGATCATGAAAGACGTGATTTTTGTTCCTGAATGAAGGAAAAACTACTAGGAAATGCTAGAGAAGTGCAAGAACTCAATCGCATTATACACGTAGACAATCCTAAAGTATTATTTTTGTTTATCACATTAATATAAATATTATCTAAGTATACAGTTTTCAAAGCAATTTATCCAAAAAAAAAATCCTCAAAATAGAAGTTGACCCACACAATTGCCAGAATACTCGAGGCATCCAGTCAAATAGATGATGTAATTGCACATTTGAAAAGTATAATGCATATAATCAATCACGCCCTTCCGTGAGAATAAAATACTAAAGGCGATAAATGTTTAATTAGTCAGAAGCACAAAACACTACTTATCATAATCTTGTTTAGATTAGCGTTTTTCTAATTGATCCTTTTCTAATTCAAGAAACTGTCACTACTTATCACTATATAATTGAACTTTTTATACATTTGAAAGGGTTAATGTCCATTTCCATAATAATTAAAGCTGGAAAAAAATGTTCTAAAATATATTCTGGCAAAAGTTTCTTCCAACTATAAAGTGAAAAGCACTTCTAATAACAATCGCAAACGAAACAATGAGGGCAGAATCAATTCTGTACTCCTTTTGTATATATGTTAGGAAAATGAAAGACAATATTTGTAATGTAATTTTGAGAATATTGCCAGTTCAGAAGATCCTTGAGAAAAGATAAACCCTCATTGACTCTTGAATTCTCCCGGGGGTTTGTGGGGGGGGGGGGGGGGAGAATGGGAATTACATGATGCGAATGATCGCACGTATGAAAATGTACACCAATAGTATTGTAGATAATAAAATTGTTATTTTTCATATTTAATTATTGAACGTAATGAGTATCTAAATATATATTAAATTTTTTTAATGCAAAATAGACATCAAATTAGCTTTTAATTAAAAATTTTGATTAAGATAGATCAATCAAAATTTCATGAGGGGATTTCATATTTTATTTAGTAGAAATGAATATTAATTAGAAGATGACAATTAGCCTATTTTATCATTTATATTTATAATTTTGATCGATATCATTCCTTATCTTCTTTTTTTAAATCCTTTATGATATCATATCTTTATAACTTCAGCAAAATAGATCATTTTCATTTTTTAACTCAAACTAAATTTATCATTTTTTTGTCCCTGTTTTTTATCACACGATAAGCACACATGTAATCCAAAATAGATCATTTTCATTTTTTTAACTCAAACTAAATTTATCATTTTTTTGCCCCTGTTTTTTATCACACGATAAGCACGCATGTAATCCGATGAAATTTTTGCTGAAAAATGATAATAATGACATATTTGGATAAAATTATAAAGATAAGAATCATATGAACTAAAAAAAAATATAAGATACTATATCTACCAAAAATATAAAGATAAGGGACGAAATAGGTCAATTTGTCATTAAGAAGCTACACTTAGTTTTAGTTAAAATGTAAATTTTATTTATATTTTTCATATATAATCTCACTAATTTTAATTATTTAAATTATTTCAAAGTAAGCAAACTAATAAATTTTTTCTTGAAATTATAATTTTCAAGTAACTTTGTGACTAATATTAATAGTTAGTTCTAGGAATTTGTTTCTCACTTGCTTTAAAGTTTAGTTTCAAGGTATTTGAATACAATATAAAATTAATTTGTCATTGATAACAAATAGTAGTAATTAGAAGTAAATGTGTAAATGAAAAATTAAATACCCCTCCGTCCCTTTTTATAAGATGTTTTAGGTAATTTCACACAAACTAATTAATTATTTTATTTCTCACTATATCTTTATTTTATTGTAGTATTTGTTATATATTTCTCTATCTCAATAAAATAGAATAAATTTAAAAATAATATATACTATAATCATAAAAAGTAATAAAATATCTTATAATTAAAGGACAAAAATTATTTAATATATTTTATAAAAAATGATAAAGAGAATATGAAATTTATATAGAAAATAAATTATTTTTTAAATGATTAAAAATGAAATAATTAACTATTTTTTAAGATAGAGATGGAGTGACTAGTAATTAAGATTATGCCACGTGTGAAACAATTTGTAAACATTATTAATTCCATCGCAAAGTTTGTCGATATGCGCAAATCCACATAATTGAAAATGCAACGCATGATGTGATCGTTTATGGCTTTTTGCCCATTTTCATGGTCTTTGATGATTATTATCATTATGTCTTAATGTTGTTGTGTTTTCTTAAACAAAGATAAGGTGGTTGATTGGTCCTCCTCACCAACAGATATATTAAGTGGCTAATCGTACTATATTTACTTCATTGCTTGGGATTAGGAATCAAATGCCGACGTATTAAAGAGAAAGGGTTTGAAAATTAAAAATAAAAAATAAAAGTCATCACAATATACTAAATTGTTATTTATATAGTTAGTTATAGGAGTAAATGAATTATTTGATTACAAATTTTTAAAATTGAAAATGTTATTAAATGACTTCTAAATAAAAAATAACTATTTTAAAGTACAATACTTATACAAATATAAGCCTTTTTATTTAAAATTAAATATTATTTTTATATTAATATAAAATTTAAGAGGAACTTTTAATTATAAAGAAATTATGGCATTGTTGATAGTAGTGAAATTACAATAAACAACAGTATTTAAATCGTTTAAACTAAAAAGTTGTTTATAAAATTTTAAATAATTTTAAAAAATATATATAATCAAGTTTAAACATTTAAAATAAAATAAACATGTTTTGGATTGTTCCACGTGAGGGGTCGCGATTGCTACCCACCTTGTGTTTCCTTTTCTTGAATTGTTTTTCTCTTCTCTTTTTAAGCAACATAATTTTTTTGTCTACGGCTCCAATTCAAAGAGCTAAGATAATGTTATTGTGGTAAATAATTGAATGTTTATTTTTTTTTATTTTCTAGTTTGTAATAAAATAAATATATTTTTATTCAAAATGTTGCAATAACTTTGTAATCTAAAATTTAATATCTATTGTACATGAATTATATGATTAATTACGTTAATAATAAAAATAACATCTAATTTATTTATGACGAAATGTTATCAAAAAATTCATTAAATTAAAAGAAAATATTTACTTTGAAAATAAAATATTAATGTTTAACAATACTCCTATTTTTTCTTAATAGTTTAAATCTTCTAAGATAAATGACAAGTATGTGTAATGTAATTACTTAAACAACTTTATATGCAACTCAAAGTTAGAGTTATACTTTCAATAGATAAATATAGTGAAAGGATAATTGTCCACTACTACTACTTTTCAATTTAAAATATCAAAGTTTGAACACCATCTACTTTTGCCTAAAAGTATTAGGAAGTCAATTCTAAAGCAAAACTTAATTAATAATACTAGTGAGCGATTTCTCAAAAAAAAAAAAAACTAGTGAATGGAGTTAAGCTAACATAATACATTTTAAAAAATATACATATTACAAAAAATATGTTATTTTAAAAAATATATATTCTCTTGATAACAAAAAGTTACATAGTCTTACCCAAGTAGAATAATCCAATGTGATGCTTTAAAAATGAAGGGATTTTTCTAGGTGACAAATATGTAGAGGGTGAAAATTTGGTTCGAATATGAGATTTAGATTATGTTAGCTTGAAAAAAATTTGAGCCATTTGGAGCTAATTTTGGATTGGGTCGAGTTGGCTAATTGATCCACTTAAAACAAATATTCCTTGTCTAAAATGACATTACTTTGGTACTTTAGGTTAAGGCTAGAGCTAGCAATTTAAGTTTGGTCTAACGAGTTGGCTCATGTGACTTGTTTTTTAGATCAAATTGTGCTTTATAATAATATATCTGTCGAAATTTGAGTTGATCAAATAAAAAAATATCATTTTTAGATTAAAAATGTCATTGTTTTCTCACTTTCGAATAGAGCCAAACAATGATAGTCTTGGCCCAATAATTAGACTATTCTAGGCTTTAAAATTTTAGACACAGGGAAAAATTATGATTAGCCTCCTCTTGACCCAAATTTATTAGGATGAGACTGCCGGATTTGTCATCCTTACAAATATGTTTAAGTACAACAAAAGAAAGAGTAATGTGGGGAGAAATCCTTTGACAACATAGGTTCGAATCTCGTATGTGGCAAATTTTTACTAAAATATTGTGAAGTTTATTCTAAAATTTGAATCATGTTGACTCTCTCTCATATATGTTTGTCACTCGTGCACATTAATCAATTTATAACCCGCCTAATTAAGTACCCTTTCGATACATACGAGAACTCTCTCCCTCATCAAAGGCACAACAAAAGGAATATGAAACTTTCATCAATAAAATAAAAAAGGAATACGGGGCATCTTGATCACATTGGATTATTTTTTCGTCCAATAAAATGATTGTGGCCTCTTTTTCTAAGGGAAAAAAACATCTTGTTGGAGCATTAGAGGTTGTGTCACATCCAGGACCACTCAAGTGTTTTATCATCAATATAGACCAAACAAATTGTAACATCTAATATCACAAATTTCTTTAAAGGGTACTTGGCACATTATAAATCACCCCCTATTTTGAGTGTACTGAAAACTTACTTGAGAAGATGAATTGCCAAGTGGATGTACATGAAATAGCGACAACTGACAAACAAATTTCTGCAAATTATTTAAAATGTGCAGCTACTTTTTGACAACTTTGTAGTCAATTTTGGGATGCATCATCTGTCACGTTTCTTTGTATTTGCCACAATTTTTAATTTTTTTATATAACAAAAAAAATTTGATTGCTATTTAAAGATACGACATGAATAAATTACATATTTTGTAATGGAATTTCATTTTGTCCTCTCGATTGACAATATTATTCATCTCGTTGTTCTAGAAATTCTAGCAAGTTATGTCTTATTAATATTTTAAGCTTATAAATTTGTTTTAATAAAATGATATTATTCTTTAAATTATTCACATTTAACTTAATATAAAAATTAAAAATATTTAATTTTAAAAACATTATGTTGTCAGATTTATTATTAATTTAGTCAGTGGTCCCACGATTATTAAAAAATAACTTTCAAATTAAGAGGGTGGAATGAAAATCCTTTAACTTAAGGTTGTTAATAAAATTCTAGTTAAAAATATTTTGAATGGATAAAAGTATCATAATTTTTAAATATAATACTCAAATATTTTATTTTATTTCCAAAAATTACCTCTAAGCCATCTCTCAAAATTTCTCAACTCTCCATAAAATTTTAACAAAAAATATATATACGAAGAATTCATACATAATTTTTGAATGCATTAAGCCTTTTGAAAATTAATAATGAGTGCGTTTGATACGAAGGTTATGAATTAAAACATGTTGGGCATCGGTATTGTTATCAAATAGAGAGTGCGGGGTCAAGGTGACAGTGCCCTTTAGGAGGGGTCGGGGGCTCCCGGAAGGTAGATGAAATCTACTAGCCTAACCTTCAAGAAAAATAACAATTAATGGAAAACATTATGTTTCTCTTATAAAATTTTAAGTTGTTTGTGTTCTATGATTAATGAACAACATTATTGAGTACTTAATTTGACATGAAAAATGGAAGAATTTGTAGTGAAAATGAGTGAATTAGAACTAAAAAGGAGGCATGATTAATCTGATCTTAGAATCTTGTGATCAATTTGATCGCCTCACAAAAAAGAAGAAGGTGTGCAGATGAATCAACCTCCTGTGTTTCTTAGAGACACAAGCCAAATTTATTACACATCTTTCTTATGAACAATTCAAGTTGGTCTTTTTTTTTTTTTGTTTTAACGATAATATTTTTATCATATGAGATGTCACATTTAGTCAAAGAATATTACGTTTAACACATTCCAAAAATATTTTAATCTCAAAAGTCTTTGAGAAGAAAAATATTTAAATTTTGATATTTAAAAATAGAAAATGTATAGATGTATAAAGTAATTGATCCAAGAAGATTAAGAGAGAATGGATACTATTGTCAATATGAGTCAGTGAGTGCCTTTAGCACCATTATTGAAATTTTTGTTATGTATTGAAGTAATATGATTGATAGCCTTGTAGGTGTAATTACAAGCATTATTTTTTAAAAAAGGGCTGTGAATTTCCTTTTCCAACCAAAGACAAAGAATAAGACTGCACCACCTTCTTCATTTACAATTTTTTATTTAAGTGACAAACTCTCTCTAGGTTTTTTATACTATTCTTTTTAAAGTTAAAAAAAAAGTTAATAAATTAATTTAGAGAAGTTATCTTGAGATAGTTTTCAAAGTAATTTTTTTATTAATATTACTGAAAACAAAATTATTATAATAAATTTTAATCCACTTTTATTTTTCTTCATCGATTGAAAAAGAAAAGGGAAGAAAAAATCCAACAACTGAAAATAGATCTAAAATAGTGAAGTCAAAATAGGAGATAAAGTCTTATAGGCGTTCAAGACTCACCAACATATGCATTATAGACACCCAATGTTAATAGTAACAATCAAGTGATCTTGTTATTAAAGCCATTACATTTGTTTCTTGTGTTTAGACTTTTATGGAAGTTGACATTTTCTTTAAAATATTCATATGGGGAAAAGTTGCAACCTTAGTTGGTGTGGCTTTGTTTTCCATTTTTATAAAAAAAAAAAAAAAGTTAAGCAATTATTTTGTGATTTGGAGTGGTGCAGCTTATATAGCTTATAATGAAAATGACTTCCATTACCCTAATTTTTTTTTTAGAAAAAAAAGACATTACCCTAAAATTGAGTTTCTTCTTTTGAATTAAAATAAAAACTTAATGAATATATTTGATTGTAGGTTAATTATTGCATCATTTTCATTATTAATACGATTAGTGAAGATGAAATATGTATTCTTTAAATTAGATATGTTATCAATCAAATTTTAAATGAAAAATATTTTTATTTTAGAAATATAAATATTTATTTTAAAAAATATAAAAAATTGTGGACCATTTAATTTTAAATAGAAATAACATTTTATATAGTGTTAAATAATAAATCTAAATTCATTTCATCAAAAATAAATGTAAAGGTACTTTAATGGGAATTTTCATGATGTTCTTTAGTCTTTATAAATCATATGTGTTAAAATGCTATTATATATATATATATAATACCTTTTCAAAATAGTATAAATTTTTAAAACATATAATTCAATACTAAAGAAATTTGCAAGTTCTTAAAAAACAATCACAATAATCATATCCATATTAAAATAGTATTCTTGTTTCTAGCATATCCATATTTTGAAAAATAATCATAATCAACATCTCGATGCAGTACTATGAGATTTTTCATTTTCTCCAAATTGGAAACTGTTGACTATTGAGCAGGGTTGTTTGAATTGATTTGTTTTGTTAGCATCTTTGGAATTTTCTCAGGGCTTTATTTTAAAACACTCATTTTTCCATTCTTGCCAAGAGTAGCACATGCAGGCCAACCCACTTGAATGACATTAAGGGTTGAATCTCTTTCCTTCTTAAAAAGCCCTGGCAATTGGCAATAAAATCCAAAGATTTCCTCTGCAATTGTTCCTTCTTCCCCAAACTACAGGTCCATCTCCTCCTTATCTGACATTTCATCTCTTTTCCCAGCTCACGACTGTTCCAAGGACAACTCCCATGCAGCCACAAAATGCAAAATTATACTACCAACTTCAATGACTGAGTTGAAACGGGGATCTTCATTCTTCAAAGGAATGCTAAATATTTAGAGAAGTATTTAAATCTATAGAGTATTGGTACCATATAATTGTGTTCTATTAGTTTCAACGTACATGAATTTGTACATTCACTAATTTCGCTAACTTTTTTTTTTTTTATATTTACATCTCATTGTATCTTTAATTTAATACTTTATTCATTTGAAATGAAAGTACACTTTTTTATAACAAACATATTATTCATTTAAAGTTTCACAATTTACCTTAATTAAAATATTCATATTCACTAATATATTTCGTGGTCCACTTCTTATCCCAAGTTTCAGTGTTCCTTTTCCTTTTTCTTTGTTTCCACATTTAGATTCAACTTTTTCACTTGAATTAATAGAATAATTATTTTTAAATTCTACTCTCTTTCAAAGTAAGTAACCAAAACTATTGCCTCAAAATATTATGTTTTGTTATTTTTTAATATTATTTTGTGTATCAATTTTAATAATATCCCTACTTATTTTATCTCTCATAATAAATTATTTTAATTCTGAAAAAATTATACACAATAAATAAAAGTATTTTAATAATTACTATATTTGTCCCAAAATATAAGTCATTATAAGACTTCTTTACAAAGACTAAAAAAATATTTTGCTTCCTCTTAATTTACCCTTATTTATTATATTTTGAAGTTAAGAATAAAAAAATAAAATTTGTTTTAAGAAAAAAAATATAAAGACTTTATATTGAAAATAAGAAGTAGGTGAAATGAGATATGAAAATAAAAATTTTTTTGTAAATTAATGATAATATATATATATATATATGTATATAATTTTGTAAAACGATTTACATTTTTGAACAAAAATAAAATTATATATCGATTTATATTTTGAAATAAAGTAATAAATACATATTAAATACTTAATGTGTGTATAATTATTTAAACTTGAAGGAGCAAGTATTATTTTAGACCTTTTCCCTCATACTATAAATTATCAAAATAAAAAATTTATAATAAATTCTACGGAAGAGATTATACTTATAATCCTAAAGCGGCCGTTGTAGCAACAGAAACAACTCGCTTCTGTGAAAGAAACGTCACTGTCAAACTAGTTTTCATTAAGCCCAAACAACGTGCGCACCATACGTTACTTTACCTCCCCTTCACAGCGGACAAGATTGTTTTTTACACGCGACGTACTTAGCGCGTGAAATAAAAATGCAGAAAGAAAAGTTCGAGAGCTGACAGATGGCTCTTCAATGTGGGTCCTACCTGACACAAACACTTCTCCACAAACCCCACAAACTCTGAAATGTTTTTTTTATTTTTTTTCTAAATCCACAACCTCTGAAACTATCGGTTCATATCTCGTAGTTGTACCACTACTTTTCGCGATATTCACGAGCTATTCAATTTCTCAAATTTATCGCATGAGATAGACCTAAGGAAGTAAAAGAGACGTAACGGTCTAGACTTGATAGTCTTGTCTACTCTCTGAGCAATAATCTTCTGCTGCCAGTTTCGGAAGCGTTCGTAGTCACCCTTTTTTTTCCTTTTTCTTTTTCTTTTTCTTTTTTTTTCTTTGTTTTTTGAAAGGTCGTAGTCACCCTATCTTTTAGGTTCTCCCTCTTTATACTTCTCTATAATACCTCTTTTAATATAAATTATTGGATCAAAATTACACAAATTTTTTAAAAAATTTAAAAATATTTCTATTTATTATGTTTTTATTAAATTTTTATTTACTATTACTTTATCCCTCTCCATTAATAGAGTACATAATATTAAAAAAGATCATTAAAAATTTGTAAAATGAATTATAAATAAGAATGATACAAAAATCATCCACCTCACTGATAATAAGAGAACTGGTGAATTACTTTTTCATTTCAAATTAAATATTTTATCATAATTGACATGCAAAATTTTAAATTCAATTAGTATTTAATCATAGTTCTTTTTAGGGAAGTATTTAATCATAGTTAAGATTTTAAAATGTAATCTAAATTAAAGTTATAATCCTTTTATTTTATTGTTAATATAATTAATAGGTAGAAAAGATTTGTCATAAGAGTGAAATATAAAATATAAAATTAATAAAATTATTTGTATGTGAAATTATAAGTATTAAAAAAGGAAAAAGATATTTTTTACAGCTCATTTGAAATTAGAGAAATGTAGTACGAAATATGTTTCTTAGTTTCGTGTATGACTTTTTAAAAGTATGAATCATCAACTTGGTGCTATTTGCTTTTCTAGCACATGAGTATCACATTCTGGATTTGTGTATCTTTTAGTGAAATATTAATGCCCAGTTTCTGGTGGTTAAAACTCTTTTCAGCCACCCAAAAAAGGGAACTTCTTTTATTAAATAATGGTTAATTTGAAATTTTATTTCATTATTTATCCTTAAATACTCATTTTATTTCTTGAATTAGTCAAATCAAATTATTAATATATTGATAATAAAAACAGCCTTTCCCATCAGGCAGACTTTGACCTTCTGTTTGAACAAATCAATCAATTGACAGATTGTGGAGATGTATGAGGGTATCGTGGGATGCGAAGTAGACGGGTTTGGCAAATGGTATCAACCATGGGTGTGGCTTTCAAAGTGAGTGTTGCTCACATGCGAGCCTGTCCATCTTAAAATAAAGGATCCAAAGCTGTGAAATCAAAATGAATGACTAAAACGTCCCATTTTTAGAAAATACTATAAAGAAAGTAAAAAATGTCCAAGCTTTGGCTAATGGGCCATATGAGAAACACAAGTAGATTATTAAATTGTATAGTTTTAGTAGTGTTATACACATGAAGTATGAGCCATTATTCAATGATAAGTCTAGGACACCAATCTCCTCCACCTGTCATGTTCAAGCTCAATAATGACACCTCCTTCACCAAAGTCTCTTCCGGAGCCGGTTTTACAGTTCGAGATTCAGAAGGGGAAATTCTCTTGGCTAACGCTTTTAAACTTAGAAGACTTACCTTCCCGTTGCATGCAGAGCTTGTAGCTGCGGTTCAAATTTTTTAACTTGAATGCGATTGTCTCGAGCCTGTCAACAGAGTTTAAAATCGTAATATGTTTCTATCCTCTTTGGGCAATTTTTTTTCAAGTTCTCTCTTAATTCTGTTTTTGCTTCTATTCATCATCATGTTTCTAGAGTAGCAAAGCAGATTTCAAATTAGTCATTCCTTCAGAGTTTGGCTTGATCCTATACCAGACTCCTCTTATCTAATGGAATTTCCATTTTTCCTTTTTTTTTAAAAAAAAAGTCTAGAACACCATTAGAGAATAAAGTATTTGGTGAAAAGATCTATGAAGGATTAGCATGATGATGATGAATTCCACATTCCTAATTTTGAAATATTAAAAATTAAATTCTTATTTTTAAAAATAAATATATTTATCATTTTTATTATTATAATGGTGTACTTTGTTTTTAGTTTTACGAAGTTAGATAACAAATTAATTTACGAAGTAGAAGCAAGAAAATAAATACAATATGTCTATAATAGTTGAAGAGATTAAAGAGTTAAAGGGAAAATAAAATAATCTTTTATTGGTATCATTATTTGTAGAATTTCTGAAAATTATATTATTTTAAGAAATGAATATTTTAGACAAATTTTTTATAGGTCATAGAAAGTATTTTGAATGAACAAGTATTTTTGTTTGAAAATATATTTTAATTTTTTTACAACATAGGAAGTATTTATTTTTAAAATAAAAAAGGATTTATAAAGTATTGTACTAATTATTACTCCCTTTATATATTTTATATTTTTATAAGATGTTTTAAGTAAAATTATGCAAATTAATAAATTATTTTAGTTCTCATAATATCCTTATTTATTTTAAAATTTCTTGAAAAAAAAGTATTTGTGGTGTATTTCTTTATATCAATAAAGTAAGTAAATTTGAAAATAACATACACAATAACTTTAAAAAATAAAAATAAAAACATCTTATAAATAAAACAAAAAATTGATACATTTTATAAAAAAGGACTAAGAGGTATTATTTTGGTGAGATTATCAATATTATTCGTGAAACGTGTGACTACATTGATACCTTGGTAATTTCATTAATATTGTTATTTTAATGCATGGCCGATTTATTTTTGTGACACTATATTTTTGGCCTGTGGTATTATCGGAAGTGGAACATGAGACGAAGCATAGCGTATTCAATTTATTTCAAGATGACCTCCGTTTTCAAATTTCTTAATTTTAAATTTATTGAAAAAATCGTTGTTTAGGATAATCTTAATTTCCCTTACATTATATTTATTCATGTATAATTTTTTATTGAAAATTAGCATTATATCCTTAGATATTACTTTTGAGCTTTAATATTCACATTTGAATTTTGAAATGTTCGAAATTGAATATTCATTTTCCTAAAATAAATATATTTTTATTTTAAAATTTCACTAATAATATTTTAAATTTAAAATATTTATATATCACTAACTAATTATCTAACACTAATCTACTTAATAATAAAGATAATAAAATAACTCAGATCAAATATCATTTTTAATTTTTAAATTATGTCAAATATAAACATTCAAAAGATAAAAAAAATTGATACCGTATTGAAATATTTTGATATAATATAATTTTTAATATTCTTAAATCAAAATATCAAATTTTAAAATCATATATTGTATTATATATACCGTATGTACATTCCTAATAGTCAATGAATTATCTTTTTACTAAAAAAGTTGTAAATGTTTCCTGTAAAAAGTAGAAAATAATAAACATAAAATTAAAATTGATTCACCAGTACTTAATCAATACAATGATTTAAATTGTGAGAAGATAACATCTTAATAAAGAGGAAAAAAAACTCTGCATTAAACAAACAAAAAGTACAATTCTGCCGACATAAACGCTGAAAATGTTACCCTTCCAATTACTATGCCAGAGAGGATGAAATTTGCTTTAAAAGGTACAAACAAAATTCTTTTGTTTTCCCTTTGTATAACTACATCATTAATCAAACACATGAGAAAATAAATTTTGGAAAAGGCCAAAAAGCTTTGATAGGGTAAAGATAAAGAAAGAAAAGGGGGAAGAAAAAAGAAGAAAAAGTTAAAAAAGGGGGAGCCTTTTTAATTTATACAAAATTTAATGGACACGCGCCTACTACTCTTATCCTTAACCAAATTCCTCTTTATCTATAAAAAGAAGAAAAAAAAAATATTCTTATCTACTCCTTTGGTTAAACATTTATCCTAAAAAATTCTTCATATGATATATAGCTCGGATGTCTCAAATATGCCCTTAGAAGTAGTCTTCTTTCATATGAATTCTCTCTCCTAGTGTGTCAAAAACTCACATATTCTCTATTTCCGATGTGTCTCATCCTTTCTTTTTTCATAGATTTATAGAGTACTAGGAGTATTTCTTACTGTATATTCTTTAATTTTTATAATAAATTTAAATTTAAATAGCGTGAGATTTAATTTACTATATATTATCTCTTTCCTTTTTTTTTTTTAAAGGGTTATGACATTGAATAAATTAGTGTGCATAGATATTTAAAGCATTCTTACCAAGAAGACGGAAAATGAAATAGCGTGAAACGTCAAATTCAAATTACTGTAAAGAAGCTCTGGCTACGTGCAAGTGCAGGATACTTAGAGTAAATCAAGAAAACGGATATTAATTTAAGGATAAAATATTCAAGCAATACTCAAATTATTTTAAACAAATTAATGTTTACACATAAACTAAAAATTGTTTAGTTTTTGGCTTTTTGCATTCCAGTTGTTAAAAATGGACGCGGCATTGGGTGTCTTACATCCGATCACACCTTAGTATCGCTATATCAATTTTCAACGCGAATCTAAATTTAATAGAGATAGCCAACACAATTAACACATTACAATTCATTTTACACAAATTTAACAACAAAATCTTTTCTTTTTTTTCATTCATAAAAATAGCATTTGAAGCATGCACTTTATTTATAAAACATATTAAATGAATATAAATACATGGTTAAATATTATAAAATAAGAACAACTAACTTCATATGTGTTTTTCAAAATAAATCGAAGAAGGGACATCTTGCGTTTTGATGCTTTGGGGAGAGGAGGGGCAGAGAGAAAGGTTAAAAGATGGGTTAAGATTAATTTGATAATTTGATGGTGCAATATTTAACAATAACGTTTTACTAATTATTAATGACTTATATGTATCATGAGTACAAGAAATAACTAAATTTCATAGTTTTTAACCAAAATAACTCCTCTTTTTTATATTTGATCCAAAATAATCTTAATTGTGAGAGGCATACCAAAATAACCCAAAACGTAAATCGCATTCATGTCGTCATTATTTTAATTTTTTTTTTTCATTTCTTATCAAGGACGTGAATGACATTCACATTGTTGGATAAAAAAAAAAAGAAAAGGCAATGACGTGAATGCCATTCACGTCCTTAGAATTAAAAAAAAAAAAAGAGGTCATGCACGTGTCTGTGAGGAACGTCCTCTCTCTTCTCTTTTTTCTTTTATATTTTTCCATTTCATCATTATTTTTTTTTCTCTGGCTTTCTCTTTTTTTTTGTATTTTTTGTTGAGTTAATTAGTTATAAAAATAATAATAGGAATTAATAATTGTGTAGTTTTTTAGCTAATTAGTTTATTTAAAAAATTACTAATTGATTTTTTTATTTGTTGAGCTAATTATCTCTTTTAAAAAAAAAGGAGAAGCAAGAAGTAGAAAAAAATAATGAAGAAATGGAAAAAAATAAAAGAAAGAGGAAGAAGAAGAGGACGTTCCTCAAGAGACGTGCATGACCTTTTTTTTTTTTTTACCCAAAGACGTGAATGCCCTTGGTGAGAAATGAAAAAAATATTAAAATAATGACGACGTAATGCGATTTACGTTTTGGGTTATTTTAGTATGCCTCCCACAATGGAATGTTATTTTGGATCAAATATAAAAAAGAGGGGTTATTTTGGTTAAAAACTCTAAATTTCATATGTTTTAACATTATTTTTAGGAAAAAATATTAAATTATTCATTTATATCTATTAAACGAGTTATAATGCAAATTGACTTTCAAATTATATGAAAATCCGAAATATATCCCTTAATTAAAAATATAGCAAGATCTTATCGTCAAACTTTTAAAACTTTCTCAAAAAAAGTAATTCACATTTTGTACTTATGTGATTCTGTTGGAATATAATTTGGAGGAAAATTGGTGTATTTAGTCATTATTTTTATTTTTTAGTTTATGGACATAAGGTTCCTTACTATTATTTTTTAACTTTTAAAGTTCTTATATTTTTTTTGTGATTTGATAAATTAGATCCTTTTAATGTATTTCGTTAAAAGTCAACGTTACCTAATGCCATATTTTTATTTGAATAAAATATTAAAGTGTAATTTTATCATCTGACTTATTTAAGATTGGCGTATTTAGTCTTTAATTTTTTTGTATTTGTGATAGATAAGATCCCTATATATATATATATATATATATATATAGTTTTTTATCTTTACATTTTTTATATTTTTGTGAACTAAATCATTACGATCATATTTAAGCTAAATCAAAGTCGATTTTCTAGTTTACTCATGCTAAATATGAGCGGTAGTGACATGACAATTGATTTTTTTTTTCCTATAATTGCAGTACCTATTTTTCACCTCATTATTTGAATAAAATAGAAGATTATAATTGACTTAGACTGAATATGATCAGAAAGATTTAGTTCACCAAAACATAAAAAAAGTAAGGATAATAAAAGTAAAAAAAAAGGGATATTATCTATCAAAAATCAAAAAAAGATAAAGGAATATGTTAAAATGATCTAATTTATCAAATCACATACAATGTAAAAATCAATCGTAAGGACCTTATCTCCTTAAACTAAAAAAGATTGGAACTAATTCTACCAATTTTCCATAATTTAGATGAGAGGGTAAGATTTTGACGTGTCGACAATTAAACTAGATATTTTACCCTTTATTTAATTCGTTGGATATGATATTAAAAGGGATTTAAATACATTTCACTTTTAAAAATTAAGCTCTTATGAAATAAGATAGAAAAATTTATTATCACATAATATTATCTCTCTTCTAATATATAAGTCACTTTATAATGAATTACGTAGTATTTTTAAACTGTAAGCATTTTAGTTTGTTTAATAATTAATATTTATTAACTTTTTATGCTATTTATGGCTTAATCGATGTAAAGTTAATGAGCCATCCTGCTCTGCCTTGCTGATTCTTGAACAAGTTCTTGGCTATAAAATAGAATCTTTCTTGCAGCATCCTCAGCAATTTGAAGCTGATCCTGATACGGTCTCTTCCAATGATATGGCTGCACATCTATTACATAAGAAGAAAGGGAAGCAAATTGTTATTGAGCCTTCACGGCATCTTTCGGCTCCATTTCTTGCTCCTGAACCAGAACCCCCGGATCCCACCTGATGTTGTTTGGCAGCCACGCTCGTAGCCGGACTTTAAGATGAATGCTGATGGGTCATGGTTTCCTTCTTCGTCAACTGGAGTTCTTATCATCCGTGATTCTAATGGCACTTCTCTTCTGATCACTACTGCATTTAAACTTGGACGCTTAACATCAGCCTTGCAGTTCGAGCCATCGAAACCCTTCACATTCCCTAGGTCTCATGGCTTTTCAGTGGCTTATTCAAAGAAATTTCTAAGTATTATCCACGCATAAAAAAATTGTTCTATAAAAAAAGCAAAAAAAAAATCCAAATAAATTCCCTTAGTTTTATTTTTTATTTTTTATAAAAAAGAGTAGGATCCTTACATCCACCCCTATAAAAGTGCATCCGCCAGTAGTCGCTTTCACAACATTCTCTTATCATTTGAATGTATGCAATTGGTTCAAGGAGTCCGAAATAAGAATATAGATCTTTCTTTATTGGGTCCTTTCTTTAATTTTCTTATTGCTCAACATGATTTAAGTTTTAAATCAATTCATTATGTACCATGTCGAATAAGCTCTTCTCCTCGTAATTTAGCTAAATTCGCTCAAGATAGTCTCAATTCTCTTGTATAGACTTCTCCTATTCCACTTCATATTCCTATCAAATGAATGAAGATTGTTTTTCCCCTCTCTTTTTTTTTATTTTTAAACAAAACCTTTTTTATGCTATTACTTTTATGGTTTTTCTATTTCAGTTTTATAGTAATTGATGTAACTATTTAGTTTGTTGGAGTTTAAAAATATATTAGGTTTTTTTTTCAAAAAAAAAAATTTAACTACCAGTTTTAGTTCATATAGGCAGTTGATATAACTATTTTAGTTTTTTACAATTAGGAAGAGGACGATGCACAAAACAACTAAATATACTATTTTCATTTAGAAATTAAATGTCCATGTTTTATTTAATCTAAACTTAAGAAAAACTTTGATGTTTTATACTTATATTAATTTGATTATTGGTGATACCATTATTTGGTGAGACATAATTTTCTTAAATTAAGAATATTGATATTGAAAATTTAAATGAAACATATACTTATTTAAATAAAATAAATATTTATTTCAAAATATTTTAAAATAAAAATATAACATTCAATTTCATGCGTGAGGAGAATCATTATCCGTAATGAGAATCATTTCCATTATTTTTTTCTTTTTAAATTGAGAAATCCCCAATCTATGTAGGGCAAGATGGTTTGAGTGCCGCCCATTCTTAACTTTCAAACAAGTTCTTTCACTGCACATTTATCAGAAAAAAGAAAACATAAATAAAAAGTTCTTTCACTGTCATATCGTCAAGAATGGATATAGGTGCCGTCCACTCGTCCCAACATACATGTAGATTGTCAAATAAATCCTTACAGTAAATTCTATAATTTGTCTTCCACTTCCCCCCCCCCCCACCAAATTGTACGTTGGGACAATAATTTACTCCACTCTATCCAAAATATAAATTATTCATAAAGAATTATATATATTAATAAATTTTTTCCTTCAAATGTTTATATTAATTTTTTTAAAATTCTCTTTATTACTTTTCTATCTATAGAGATATTATTGAAGAAAAAAAACAATAAAATACTTTTAAAAAATCATAAATCGATTTACTTCATTCATTTTAAATGGATAGATTTGCTTGATTTTTCATATCGATTAAGAAAACATAATTAATTATATTGAAAATATGTATTTTTTCATAAAGCATTTATAAATTTTTCTCATAATTTATTATTCAAAAGTGAAATTAATACATTTTTAAATACAAATAATTTCACTTTAAATATAAATATTTTGATCAACTAAAAAATATTTATATTTTTAATAAGGAAGGTGGCCTAGAGACAAATAAAAAAATGAAAGCAAGTCTATTAATTTGGAAGAAGGGAGTATACTTTTTGACAACACAAAAATTATTCAATTACTTATATTTTGTGATGGATGTAGTAGTATTTAAATGAATAGTACATCATCAATATATTTCATATATATATATATATATATATATGACACAAAAATTAAAGAGTAATATTTAAATATTAATGATTTATACATCATTTTCATTACTAGGATGTAATGTTGATTGAAGCAATCTTGACGAAAGATTTTTATATTCACCGCTAAGAGATTCTCATATCACGTGATTTTATTTATTTAGGGCAGTCATACATATATTTTTCAATTACAATAACCAATTTATAATAAATTAAAACAAGTCAAGATATATAAGACAACCACAAATAATATATGAACTAAAAATATATAAATTGTGGTTTTCTTACTAATAATTACTCTTTTCAATTGGAACTGAATGCTACTATTCATTTAATATAGAAATAAAGAAAATCAACATATTATTTTTGTTATTAATATAATTAGTAGTGAGATCTTATATAGTGAATCTATTAAATAAGAAAGTTTTTAGTTAAATTTTAAATAAATAAACATTTATTTTTAAAAGTGTATATTCAATTGATATAATATAATTTTTATAAATTGATATCAATTAGCAACAAGAATAAAGATAGAAAATTTATTAATAAATATTCATTACTTTCGAAATTGAACGTCAATATTTTTATTTTGAAATATTGAAATTGAATATTCACTTAACATAAATATATATTTTTATTTAAGACTTCATTAATAATCTTATTAATTTAAAATATTTATATCTACTAATATAATTAATAACAAAAATAACGTAGTAATTCATTAAAGTCAAAAACTATTAC
Organism: Apocynum venetum; assembly: GCA_019593545.1. Taxonomy (NCBI): domain Eukaryota; kingdom Viridiplantae; phylum Streptophyta; class Magnoliopsida; order Gentianales; family Apocynaceae; genus Apocynum; species Apocynum venetum. The sequence goes on from SRSM01000149.1 coordinate 5,014,610, forward strand.
TTCTTCAATCATAATACATGTTGTTTGATTAATAATTATACATACAAAAATAATTTTTTTTCTCTAAAATGTCCATATTTATTGCTTCTTTATTTTTTTAAAATTGTTTTTATCGGTTTTCTCACTCAAGTTACTACTCTTTTATAATAAAAGTAATATTAAAAATAAATAATAAAAGATCATTAGACATTCACAAATTAATTTATATTTTGAGATGAAATAAATATTAATTTTTAGACTAAATTAAATGTGACTAATAAGTCCATACGAAGGGATAGTAATATTTAGTTTGCATTAACACATAAAAAGTGTTTTTATTTTTACTTATAAAGAGAAATTAATTTCTAAAAGAGGAAGAATAGAGAAAATACATAAAAAACTTGAAGCTCTGAAGTCTGAACAAACCTTCAAAAACGACTAGGTAGGGGTAGACAGGAAACGTCAGAGGGCCCACCTTATCTTGCATGTGCGTTAAACCACGCGCTCCTTCCAGGAAGCATCAAATCATTCCCTTTTTAAACTCTCCAAACTCCTTCTCTGACACCAATGTCGTAAAAGACCAAATTATCGTACTTAAAAACTCTCTCATTTAAACTGCTTTCCAAAATAATCGCGATAATCACGCTACGAGTACGATAAATTAGCCGAGGAATTTAATGCTCTGGAAAGCGACACTACCGCCTCATCAACCGAAAACGAAACCTTACGAAATGGTACGTAACTCAAATCGAATATTCAACTCCATTTGAATCCCCTCTTTCAATTCCGCTTCCCTTACAGACCTTTTTCCTCCATCTCACGCAACGATAACTGCACTGATAAGTACCGTAGCTTATTACGCAGAATTTTCATAAGCTATGATAAGTGAAGTCACTTATAAGTGATAGGTCAGTAGAAAAAGATAGACTCCTGCCAAACGCATCGAAGATAGCGAGACCAAGTCCTCTCCCCACCACTACTACCACCATTACCATTACCTTCACTTTCTCCCTCTATAAAAATCTCTCTCTCTCTCCTTATTTTCTTCTCATTCTATCCCTAAAGGGAATACTCTCTCTCTCTAATCTCTCTATCTCTCTTTTCTCCTTCGGAGGCCGAGAAGTAGCAGCAGTGTGTATTTTTGGAAGCTTTTTGCAAGAAACCCTAGAATTTGAAGTCGGTGGTAGGCAGGGCTGGTTGCACCGGGTTCGGTTTGTTGATTGAGCTTTCATAGGGCTTCGATCTGATTCATAGTGGTATTGTATTTCGATTTTGCTGATTGAAAGTTGGGATTTTGGTGAAGAAAAATGTCGTCTTTGAGTAGAGAATTGGTTTTTCTCATACTTCAATTTCTTGAGGAGGAGAAATTTAAGGAGTCCGTGCACAAGTAAGATTCTGTCCTTTTATTGCCATTTTCTTCTGTAATGTTCATTTTTTTCCCATAGTTATTTTCGTTTTTGGAGTTCTTTTTTGTGTTTGTTCATGTTTAGATAGTGTTGTGCTCTTTACTGAGGAAAAGGATAAGATAATATTTGATTACCTATTTAGTAATTATTATGGGTAGTTTTGGAATAAAAGGAAAGAGTGCATGGTACTCACTTTTGTGCTGAGTTTAGATGGTACCACTTTAAAATTGTCTGTATGTTGGGGGGTGGGGGTTGTATTTTTAGTTGAAATAAATTGCAATTGCGTGAGTAGATTTTAACATAGGCAAAGTAATTTTCTTTTTCCCCCTTTTAGTATTTTTGGCTTCTGGAAAAAAATATATTCTAGTTGTCTTAAGAAATTTTAGTGGTTAAACTAGATGATAGGATTATACTTGGTTTTTGTGAACTTTAAGAAATTATTTGGGGAATTGAAGCGGTTTTTTTCCTATTAGTCTGTTTTGGTCAACTTGAGTATTATCTATACTAATTTGTTTTATGATGTAAAAATTTATTTTATAGGCTTGAGCAAGAGTCGGGATTTTTCTTCAATATGAAATACTTCGAGGAGAAAGTGCATGCAGGTGAATGGGAAGAAGTTGAGAAGTACTTGTCTGGATTTACTAAAGTTGATGACAACAGATATTCTATGAAGATATTTTTTGAAATTAGGAAGCAGAAGTATCTTGAGGCCCTTGATGGGTATGCCGATATTTGGAATTTGAGTTTGAATGTATTTCTTTTAGTTTTCATTACACTTTTGGGAACGAGATTGATTGACATTTCCTTTTTCCCTCCTTTCTGAAATTTTGAATTGGTATTATCAGGCAAGACAAGGCAAAGGCTGTTGAGATACTCGTGAATGATTTGAAAGTATTCTCGACATTCAATGAGGATTTGTATAAAGAAATCACTCAGCTGTTAACACTGAACAATTTCAGGTAGCATGTTTCCTTCGTTTATTTTCTTAACAAGTATTGTGAAATTTAGCAAGTGACATAATCAGGCTAAAAAAAACTTCTCTTTTACCACCGACCATGATGTGCATTAAAGGGTTGAAAAAGCAGCAATTAATCCAGTGCTATATGGCCAAAAAGGATTAAGCTTCACATTTTTATCTGGGATGCTTTTATCTAGGAATTCTACTTTGATTTATTCAATAAATGATCTTTTCTTAGTGGAATTGAGAACTGTAAGTCATATGGCCATTTCTCCCCTTTCCTTTAATGTTTTATAGATTCTTATTTCTCCCAGCTTTGATATTTGCTCTGCCTCTTAGCAGATAGTAACTCTTTAGTATTTCCTGTTTCCTTGACAAACCTTACTTTTCTCTTAGTCTCCTCTAAGGTTTTGGTGGCTAAATTCACATCTGCTCCAAATGAGTTTGCCTAATAAGTTGCTAAGAAAAACTAAATTGTATTAAGTACTGCTGCTACATTCATACTATGGATCAGCCAGCGTATACTTGGTTAACCAGAATAATTTCAAGTGATGGCATTGTTTGTAGCATAAGAAATACTTCCAAATTCTCTGCCATTTTGTGTCTATAACAGCCAAGAAGACCTAGTATGTGATGTTGTTAGTCTGTGATTTCACTCTTAAAAGTTAATGCCTTGAGATATTTGATTTTTAACCCTATGACCTGAGTGATTTTGTTTTATCCATGTGAACGTAATGATGCTGGAACTTGTACATTCACTTAAAAGGTAGTTTCTTGTCTAGATGTTTATTTCTTGAGGAAAATTATGGGCTTTTGAAGCAAAAAACACACCAAGTTCAAGCACTTCTAACAAATGTCCTTGTTAGTGTAGTGAATCGCAATCAATCCATTTGTCTGCATATAATTCCTTGACTCTTGTGCTTCTGCCCATCTGTTTCTCGATAAGAAATTAAGTTAATTTTTGTTAACATTTTGTTTGCATCATTTTTCTTCTTTGATGGCAGGGAAAATGAGCAGCTCTCAAAGTATGGTGACACTAAGACAGCACGTAGTATAATGTTGATAGAGTTGAAAAAGTTAATTGAAGCTAATCCTCTTTTCCGCGAAAAGCTTGTTTTTCCCACGCTTAAGGCATCTAGATTGCGGACACTAATTAATCAAAGGTAAAATTGTTCTTTATCAAATAATCATATTTTTGCTCTGCGCTTAATTGTGGTGGCTTCTCATTTTGACTGTTGAAAGGAGGTCTTTAGGGAGTGATATGAACACACTAACTATTAATATCTAAAAGCTGCGGTACTCTCATCTTTTTCTTCACTCGCCCTTCCCTTCCTCCGTGGTCTTTGCAGTTTAAACTGGCAGCACCAGCTCTGTAAGAATCCAAGGTCAAACCCAGACATCAAAACTTTGTTCCAAGATCATACATGTTCTACCCCTCCAAATGGTGCTCTCGCACCAACTCCAGTAAATCTTCCTACTGCTGCAATGGCAAAACCGTCTGCTTATACATCACTTGGAGCACATGGGGTAAAATGATATTATTTACACTCTCCTTTGTGTATTTATTGCTTCTATTGTAGGACTTCTAAATTCACCAAATTTCTGCATCAGGAGGATTCTTATGTTCTCCTTCTCTTCAATATTTTGCTTGTAGCCTTTTCCACCCACGGCAGCTGCTGCTGCTGCTGCTGCCAATGCAAATGCTTTAGCAGGATGGATGACAAATGCCGCAGCTTCTTCATCTGTTCAGGCCGCTGTTGTGACTGCGTCATCCTTACCAGTTCCACAAAATCAAGGTTTGAGCTTTCATCTTTGTTGGAGGTTTATCTTTGCCTCTGTAATGACAGGATGGTCTCAGTGTGTGTTGATAGCGCCCAAAAGAAAATTCAACTAAATATCTTGATGACCTCTTGTTCCTTAATTCACAAGTAGAGAATAAAGTTATTCATTATTTCTGATATGATTTTTTCCCTCGAGCAGTTTCAATCTTAAAGCGTCCAATTACACCTCCGGCAACACTAGGGATGGTTGAATATCCAGGTGCTGATCATGAGCAATTAATGAAGCGATTACGGCCAGCACAGTCAGTTGAGGAGGTAGTTAGTATGATGGATTTGTTTAATCCTGTGCCACACTCAATGTTGTAGTTGTAGCTAATTTAGTGTTCTTGCATTCTAAATTTTTTCCTTATTTTCAGGTTACATATCCAACTGTTCGTCAACAAGTGTCCTGGTCGCTGGAAGATTTGCCCAGAACAGTTGCCTTCGCTCTTCATCAAGGATCTACAGTCACAACCATGGATTTCCACCCTTCTCACCAAACATTGCTTCTTGGTATGATTCTCTGCTGGTTTTTGTTTGTTATCTATTGTCCTTTCATAGTTAAACATTTTACACACTGCAATGTTGGACATGACTTGTTTACTAGACATGATTACAAATATATTCAATTATATTGAACTTGATGTTCCTCTTTAACAGTGGGTTCTAACAGTGGCGAAATTATCATTTGGGAAGTTGGAATTCGTGAGAAGTTGGTTACAAAGCCATTTAAGATATGGGAACTCCAGTCTTGTTCTTTACCATTCCAGGTTAGTTATATAGCTTTATATCTTTGTGCATCTATGGATTAGTTGTACTTTCTGCATTTGAATGATGTGAAAGTTGTATGAGAATATGTATTATATTTTGGAAGCTGGCTACAGAGTTAGATGTGGGGAACTGAATCTTGTTTATTGCTTATGTCAGGTTCACTTGTCTGCCTTTGGTGTGTCTACTCCATGTGCAATTGCATCTGCATGTGTTCATTGCATTGCACTTTTTCTAAGTTAAAAAAATAAATAAAGAAAAGAAACTGTTAAAAAAATTTATCAGCAAATTTTCAACAGATAGAAGGGCATGCTTTAGCTTTAGCAATTTGTTTTTTTACTCTTTAGTATGGTGCAATTTTGAACTCATTGCTACTCTCTTAATACTTACTTTTCAAACAGTGATTAAGGCATGGAAGCTATATTATGTGAATTTATAGATAGACATTTGGGGTAGTAATTGTTCCACTATTTGGGAAAACTAGAACAACTATTACCCTTTGTTCTCACATTTAAGCGTCTCTATGACAGGCTTCTGTTGCAAAAGAGGCACCCTTCTCTGTGAGCAGGGTTACATGGAGTCCAGATGGAACTTTCGTTGGTGTGTGCCTTTTCTGTGGTGACTGCTTCTAACATGTGTGCTTGTGATGCATTTGTAATGTTCTACTTTTGTTGCCACAGGAGCTGCATTCACCAAGCACTTGGTCCATTTGTATGCCTATGCTGGACCAAATGATTTACGCCAGCATCTGGAGGTGTGTTTCCATTGGCTGTGTGTTTAACTGGATATGATTTGCAACTGGTATTTCATCATTGCATTATTTTGTGTTTGCAGATTGATGCCCACTCTGGGGGAGTGAATGATCTGGCCTTTGCGCATCCAAACAAACAACTATGTGTGGTAACCTGTGGAGATGATAAACTGATCAAGGTAAGTGTAGAGTCAATCTGTTGCTTTCTACTTAAACTATATTCCTCTCCTCGGAAGTTGAATGCAATTTTGAAACAGGTGTGGGATTTAACAGGACGAAAGCTGTTCAACTTTGAAGGCCATGAAGCCCCTGTATACTCTATTTGTCCTCACCAGAAAGAGAGTATTCAGGTATGTCAGTGGGAATAGGATGGAGAGATATATTATACAACATTGTTATCAAAATTAGACTTCTAATACCTCTGAGGAATTCCTAAGATCCTCAACTGGATGTAAATGACCACTCTTTTTCCTATTTCATATTGCATGCTTGGTAACCATATGTAATTATTGTCTACTGAACTCCATTTTAACACCATCTTGTCTTCTTATAATACAAAATTCAACCACTTGTGATTGCTAGAACTTCTAAGCTTGAAATGCCCACCCGAGTTCTTATTGTCATTTTTTTAGTTTGTCTCCAGCTCCAGTCTTGTCATTTCTGTCTATTACTAGACTGCATGTCTTTTTCTGCGCCTGTTTTAGAAACCTGCCTTCATGTAGTTCCTAGATGTTTATCCTGTTTGTGACTACATGCTTCAGTTTTATCATTTTGCTTGATTCTATGCAGTTCATTTTTTCTACTGCAATTGATGGGAAAATCAAAGCCTGGTTGTATGACAATATGGGATCCAGAGTAGACTATGATGCTCCTGGACATTGGTGCACTACAATGCTCTACAGTGCGGATGGAAGTAGGTAAGATTGCAACATTTTGGGATCAAAAGAGTATTATCCATATGAGTTTCTATTTTTTGGGTTGTATGGGTTGAATTTACAATGCTGATACATTAGTGGCATCTCTCTGCTGGATTTCCTTTCAGATTATTCTCTTGTGGAACTGGTAAAGAAGGGGACTCTTTTCTGGTTGAATGGAATGAGAGTGAAGGGGCTATAAAGAGGACATATAATGGATTTAGAAAGAAATCAGCTGGCGTTGTACAGTTTGATACAACTCAAAATCACTTTTTGGCTGTGGGTGAAGATAGCCAGATAAAGTTTTGGGATATGGACAACACCAACATGCTCACAAGTACAGAGGCAGATGGTGGTCTACCGGTCAGTGTTATCTTGATTTCTACATTTTCAATCGCTAACAACTTTTGTAATTAAATTAATCACAAAAAAGGAGTTAAAAGGAGGTAATGATGTATGTGTATATAAAAGAAACAACTTGAAAACTAATGGTATATTGAAATGTTTAACATTTCTTGCTGCAGTCTCTTCCACGCTTGAGATTTAACAAAGAAGGGAACCTCCTTGCTGTTACTACTGGTGACAATGGTATTAAGATTCTCGCAAATGCTACTGGTTTGAGGTCCTTGAGAGCAGCAGAAAATCCTGGGTTTGAACCACTAAGGTCACCTATTGAAGCAGCCGCAATTAAGGTTGTCTCTGACTCAGGGATTGGGACGTGGGATGATGGGGGAAGTTGATCCTTTTCTGGATGTGTTGCCATGCAACTAACATTCTTGAGTTTAATTGGGCAGGTTTCAGGTTCGTCTGTTGCAAATGTTGCTCCTGTCAACTGCAAAGTGGAAAGAAGCTCACCTGTCAGGCCTTCTCCAATCCTTGTATGTTATACTTCTTTATTTCCCTGTTCTCGAAAATCAATGTTCCACCTTGAGTGAATCATATTAGTTATAAAAAATGACTGGAGCCCATAGTTTGTATCCAGCTTGGTATTTTCTTGGATTTACTCTTAATTTTCAACCTTCAGTTTCTAGTTTGTTCCCTTTTTTTTTTTGGAATGTACAATTTTATAGTTTCTTCCTCTGGGTCTGTCCGTCGGCCTTCACTTGTTTTTTAGTATGGTCTTTTTTATCTGTATAAAGGGATATAGCCCTTGATCTGAATAGCTGTGCTTCTTTTGAAAGGATTTGCTTCTGTTTCCAATTTTTATTTATTAACAAATTAAATAATAGATTATTTTATTCTGGTTTTCAGAATGGAGTTGATTCAATTTCTAGAAGCATGGATAAACCAAGAATGCTGGAAGATGTTAATGATAAAATGAAACCCTGGCAGTTGACTGAAATTGTAGATCCTGGTAACTGCCGGATGGTTACCATGCCGGACACAGATGCTGGTAACAAGGTGTGTGAAATGAAGCTACATTCATTCATTTGTGATTTTCCTGTCAAATTGATTCTAATGGATTTCTTGCATCTAGGTCGCCCGGCTACTTTATACAAATTCTGGGGTTGGCCTTTTAGCACTTGGAGCCAATGGTGTTCAAAAGCTTTGGAAGTGGGCTCGGAATGAGCAAAATCAAAGTGGGAAGGTAATGGGATCCCAAAAATGAATTCCCTTTTATGGGTTTTTTTTGTTTATAAGTTTTAAAATGTGAATATCACATATTTAGCAAGTTCTGAAGTAAATGGTTCTTTAAAGGCCACTGCCAATCTCGCTCCACAACATTGGCAACCAAACAGTGGTCTTCTTATGAATAATGATGTCGTAGGTGTCAATCTTGAGGAAGCAGTTCCATGCATAGCTCTATCGAAAAATGATTCTTATGTAATGTCAGCTGCTGGTGGAAAAGTTTCATTGTTCAACATGATGACTTTCAAGGTATATTCTTTAGTCCGTGTCATTTTTCTTGGTGGATGTTGATGTTTCTGGTGACAAGTATGATCATTTTGTACTGTTATCATTTAGGTGATGACAACTTTTATGCCACCTCCACCAGCTTCAACTTTCTTAGCATTTCATCCTCAAGATAATAACATTATTGCCATTGGTATGGAGGATTCTACTATCCACATATACAATGTTAGGGTGGATGAGGTACTTAATTTGTTGATCTCACTTCGATACTCTCTCATTGCAACTTCTGATATGAGTAGATCCTGATGTGATCTAAATTGCTCTTTTGTAGGTGAAGTCCAAACTGAAAGGTCATCAGAAGCGCATAACTGGCTTAGCTTTCTCCACTAACTTGAATATATTGGTGTCATCTGGTGCTGATGCACAGGTATAAATAATCCGTTCTGTTGATCTCCACTAACATTCATGATATTCTCTGAATCAGGAAGTTGATCTGCCAATAGGAGGGAACACATAGAGTTTTGCCCAGACACAACTCTTGCTTATGTCAACAAGAAAATTGATCCAAAAAATTAGTTTTTAGTACTCCCTCCATTTGAAATTGGATGCTCAAGGTGTCAAAAAATGGATGTTTAGTGTCTCAAGATGAACAGTTCCTTTTCTTTAATCTATTTCTTTAATCTAAGGATAATGTAATAACCTATATATAATCAAAGTCTGTCCTTAAGTTTTTAACAAAATCAATGGGGAACATCTTCTGGGTGTTTTCATCCTTGGTCACTACCTGCTGGAGCTTGAGATTAAAATAAAAATGATTTGTGGACTTAACGACACCATTCTGTGTGAAGGCCTTTTGATTGATTGGATTCCTCTTTTGTTTTCTTCCTTTTCTTCTTTAATAAATTACTCATCAGGTGATAAATGCAGTCTTCTATCCTTACCAACTGAAAATTCTATGGTCGTGTATTGTGCAGCTTTGCATTTGGAGCATCGACACTTGGGAGAAGAAGAGGTCAGTTCCCATACAACTTCCTGCTGGCAAAGCACCCACTGGTGATACTCGAGTTCAGTTTCATGCTGACCAAGTCCGCTTGCTGGTATCTCATGAAACACAGTTAGCAATATATGATGGTTCCAAGATGGACCGCATTCGTCAGGTTTTAGAACCTTCCTTACCCTTTTTTTTTAGGTGGGGCATTTAACTTATAAAATTTTCATGCCTGATGGATTCTGTCCTCTTTACAGTGGATTCCTCAAGATGTCCTCTCAGCACCTATCTCATATGCAGCTTATTCCTGCAACAGTCAATTAGTTTTTGCTTCATTTTGTGACGGTAATATTGGGGTTTTTGATGCTGATACCTTGAGATTAAGATGCCGGGTTGCTCCCTCTGCATATTTATCTCAGGCAGTATTAAATGGGTAAGAACGCTACTCTGGCAATAATAATAGATATCTGTGAGTGGAACCCTTTCTGTTCCTTTTGAGACCCTGGGGTTTCTTGTTTTATAGTGTACTGGACTATCTGATCTTCCATATCATTTTGTTCCAAGTTTTTGGATTACAATTGCCACTTAGTTGTTGGCCATCATTTTCTAATTAGTAACACTCTTTTCTATACATTTGTTAGAATAGCCCTGCTATTTATTCTATACATTTGCTTTCTTTATGATGGCTAACCATCTGTGCTCTTTGTCAGAAACCAAGCGATGTACCCGCTTGTAATAGCAGCACATCCGCAGGACCCCTACCAGTTTGCAGTAGGGTTGACAGATGGGTCTGTTAAAGTGATAGAACCCTCAGAATCAGATGCGAAGTGGGGGGTAAGTCCACCTGTTGATAATGGAATGCTAAATGGTAGAACAGCCTCATCATCTACCACTAGCAATCACGCGCCCGATGCAGTTCAAAGATGATATGCTGTATCTTGAGGTCTCTTCATCTGTATCTTGATCAGTTTAGATTTTTAGGTTTTAATTTTCTTTGGTGCCCATATCAGAAAGGTAAAGATTGGACATTGTTAGAGAAGAGAAGTTGCATTGCATATTTGTTGATTTATATTTGTATCTCCTCTTATCATCCTATTCCTTATATATAAAATATTTTTTAATTTGTAGGGACTGCTGTTATTCTTTGAAAAGGAAATCCAGTTTACTGTGAGGTCCACTTGCAGTCAAACCGATAATGAATCTTGAACTATGTTTTCTTCATAAAATATGAAAGAACGGGCAAAATAATTGTCTTCTTCTTGATGGTTTTAAAAAAATGTGTATATATATATATATATTTCAATGCTTGTATATGGGGTATACTATCAGACTAATCAGTTCTGGCGAGAATATCTGTTCAGGGACAACGTTTTTATAACCGATGATAGCACTTGACTGGAACTTGCAGAACTTGCGATTTTCGCCTGGCAATTTTCACCAGACAAGTTAGGTTGAAGCTAATTAATTCACTTGATTTTCTTGTTGAGTTGTATTTAGTAACAAAGGACAATTATCATGTACATTGGTTAACCATTTAAAGCGAAAATAATAACCAAATGAATGGTAAAAACTACTTGAAGTCCTGGTTTGGTGCTTCATCAATGGATGTTAAGGATGTTGTGGAGGGTGGAAGTTTTTTGTATATAACATTTATGATCAATGGAGGACTCAATTATTAAAGATATTAAAATTTGGCTGACAAAAAAAAAAAAAAAAGACAGCCTATTAGTTTGGATAATTGGATCAATTTGGAGTAATATTTTGTAATTACTGGCCTTAGCTAATGGAATTCTTTTTTTGAATTTTTGTTTTAAAATGGTACTGCAGTAAATTTGTTTTCAATTTATATTTAAATTATTTTTTCCAATAAAATAGGTTTAAGTTATAAGAATTTGGAATTATATTTTTCAGAAAAATGTACTATTGACGTTGCATTAAATACTAGCTATTTGAAAATATGACTAAACCAATACTACAATCAAATTTGACCATTGGCTCAAAATATTTGAAGTTTTTTTAAAAAAAGATTTAAATCCTAAGTGTACATTATATATACATGTTTCATAAGGCGAGTCCGGTCGAAGGAGGATCGAATTGAAATTCTCCACCACCGCCTTCTGGGCACCCAAAACCCTCTTAATCTGAAATCCCCCCTGCGACTCCACACAACCTACTGATAACATAGGCGGAGGAAGAAGAAAATGGCCAACCGGACGGATCCGGCGGCGAAGAGCATAAGGGGAACGAACCCCCAAAACCTGGTGGAAAAAATTGTCCGGTCGAAGATTTATCAACATACCTACTGGAAAGAGCAATGCTTTGGTCTGACGGCCGAGACTTTGGTCGACAAAGCTATGGAGCTCGACCACCTCGGTGGTACCTATGGCGGTAATCGCAAGCCTACTCCTTTTATGTGTCTTGTCATGAAGATGCTCCAGATTCAACCTGACAAGGAAATCGTCGTCGAGTTCATCAAGAATGAAGATTACAAGTTCGTTTGTTTCTTTTCTGTTTCGTCGTTGTTCTTCTTTCAATTTCTTTCTTCTTCTTTTTATTAAAAAAAAAAAGATTTTTGTTTGTCAATTTGGTTAATTTGAGATTAATTTGGTGAATGTCCAGGTACGTTCGGGCACTTGGAGCATTTTATCTGCGGTTGACGGGAACTGATATTGATGTTTATCGATACCTAGAACCCTTGTATAATGATTACAGGAAGCTGAGGCTAAAGTCAGATGATGGACGTGAGTGCTTGACATTCTCCCGCTTTCTTTTTCTCTCACTTGTTTAGGGTTATTTTGGTTTGATTTTTGTACTTCATTTTTTTCTTACGATTCATTTCAGAGTTCTCTTTGACGCATGTGGACGAGTTCATTGATGAACTTCTGACAAGAGATTACTCTTGCAATATTGCCTTGCCTCGCATAAAGAAAAGGTATGTCTTGTCTTCTTTTGTTTGTGAAGTTCTTGCTTGAATCAATAATCTATTTATACGTTTCCGTCCATGATACTGATTACTGAAATTATGATGGTAGTGTTTAGGATGATTCAGAATGTGGGGCTTTTAAGAAACTGTAGAGTAATGCTGGACAAGGTTCTAGTAAATTACAACTGCTTTAGGATATCAATTAGAAATTAATATTTTATGCAATGTATACTGAGATTTTATTTTTGGTCTGAAATTAGTTACCAAATGTTACCTGCACGATTGACAACTCTCTTTTCTCTTAGATGATCATATACAATTGAACGCATTAGATAGAATTGCCTAGATTGATCTCTACTTCTAGTTCACAAATCCAACTTTGTCTATTCTTATGTGATTAATTGTTCTTGATTTGGTTTTGAGAATATCTTTAGTTTAATATTATGTATTATTGGTAGATGGACGCTTGAAGCCGTTGGCACCCTGGAACCTAGAAGAAGTGCTCTAGAAGATGATTTTGAGGAGGAGGAAGAAAAGGATGAAGAAGAGCAACTCACAAATGGCATAGATGCTGGGGAGCATGAAAAGGTTCATATTTGCTTTGATTCTTACGTAGTAGTAAATATTTTCCTATTCCAGGATATTCCATAACTTGTCCCTACATGGTTTCTTGTTCCTGGATAACAGGATTACTATCGTGGACGTAGCCCAACTAGGGAAAGAGATCGTGATAGAAGACGAGAAAGTCACAGATATAGGTATGATGTTCATAGTTTTGTCCTCTCTCTCTCTCTCTTCATGCACATGCACACACACACACACACAGGGATTTTTGTTATCATATTTGGCATTTTCACATAATTTTGGGTTGGATGAAAATTGAAGGAATCCAATCTCATCAATGGAGACATATAGTTTACAGTGTTGTCCTAATTTTCAATCCTAGAACAGGGAAAGAAACACGAGGAATTGTAAAGTTGTCAAACAAATATGGAGTTGCAAGCTTGACCACATGTTGAGGAATCTATGGTGCCTCTAATATCCTTTTTTCTTTCTCGAGCAAATATTTGTGTGGTAGAAACATCATGAAGTATCCGAGTTGGAAAACATGCGTTTGCACAAAGCTTGATGAATTTTCTTTCTGCTAGTAGTGATTAAATATTTATATTGATGTAAAAGCTTTTTATTGAAATGACATTTTTGTCTCATTTTCTGTTTCTGAAATGTTGTGGTGTTGTGGAAGCTGTTTCTAAATTAGTTGAGTCACAATCACTCACACACACGTGCACACAGAAGATATTATGAAATTTTTTGCCAATGTTGTGGTTTATTTTTCCATTCAGTGGCGTAAATCAGCTTCCTAAACTAATATTGGTGATCCTGCCAGGTTTCTCTGCACTGACAGTGTGCAGTGAGAAGTATGATGGATCATACATTTCCATTACATTGCAATTTAGTGAAGTTCATCTTAAAGTTCTCTTTGATAAATCCTTTATGCATGCCTTAGAATTTTAAATGTTTATTTTCTTCCCTCTTATTTTTAAATTGTTAAATAGCGCACTTACATGCCTACACATCGACAGTGAATGATATATGATCAGAAGATACAATCTGTTGGATAATGGATATGTGGTCTGTAAGAGCATCTTTAGAAATGGAGGATCATTATGACCCACTTCACTTCTATACTTGTGATATTTAAGTCTACTTAGAGTCACTATAGCTACTTCATATTAGGAAATGCAATTTACCAAATTGCACTCTTTACTGAAGAATGTGGTGCGTAAATGTGATTATTCAGCTGGATTCCTCATCTCTGCTTACTTTCTGTTTTCAGGGATCGAGACTATGATAGAGATCGGGATAGAGATCGGGAGTATGACAGAGATAGGGACTATGATAGGGATCGTGGTAGAGGCCGTGATAGAGACAGGGAGAGGGACAAAGACCGCTATCGTAGAGAAGACAAGGAATATGGTCGGGAAAGGGACCGTGACAGAGAAGGCAGGGAGCGCGATAGGCGGGAAAGAGATCGTGGTAGACGCAGAAGCCACTCAAGAAGCCGGAGTAGAAGTAGAGACCGTAAGGATCGTGATGAAGAGCGTCGTAAACGACATGCCCGTAGTAGTGCCAGCCCTAGAAGGCATGGAGAGGGAGCTGATGATACTAGAGATGAACCAAAGAAAAAGAAGGAGAAGAAAGAGAAGAAGGAGAAGAAGGACGATGGCACTGACCATCCAGACCCAGAGATTGCTGAGGCAAATAGACTTCGCGCATCCCTTGGTTTGAAACCATTGAAACTGTGATGAGGAGGTTCTGCATCTCTTGGATTTGATGTTTTCTGCGTGCTTGTTTGCTGGCATTTTGGGTTCCTTGGGTGGTTAAAATGAGAACGAATTGTTTGGTCTTGGTTGCAATGGAGCATGCTCTTTTATAATGCCTTGTAATCTTTTCTTCAGAATTTCTCCCTGTATTTGAAGCTCGCCTGGGAAGTTCAGCAACTAGTTCCATATTTGTGAAATGGCTTACACTTGTAGTGAAAAATCCCTATGCGCTAAACCTACTTATATGATTGTGCATCGCATGGTTGAAGGATAAAACACAGAATCTTTTTTGACATTTGATAAGAGCCAAACCATCTTCAGTATTCCAAGCTATTTACAATGTTTTGAGTCCACCAGTAGCACTAACCAACACCAAGCTCTGTACGCACATGAACTATTGGTAAAATAAACCTCGGCTGCTACTTGATAATAATTTTTCTACATTTTCTTGTGTATTTAATCTTTGCCATCCGTATTCAAGCCCCTTCCCTATCATCAGAAAGGTAAATAACATTCAGGATACAACAAAGAGAATCTTACAAAATGAAATTAGGACTTTTAGCGTTTTGGTACATGTGAAATTATCAAACAAACGAGACAGTAAATTTCACAATTACGAACTTCACGTGTTCACTGATTTTATGCATAGGAAACAGTTATTGGCACTCGACTATTTATTTATTGATTTACTCCTTATATGCATTCATGCCTCTTATCTCCTTTCGTAGCTATGTCCTTAGGTTCTCAAAGTTGTCCTTTTCATTTAAACTTGTGACTCCAATTTTCATACTAATCCATGCCTATGTTCTATTCTAAATCATGGCTTTCATAATAGGGTGTTTTTCATACTTAGAAAACAATACAAATAAGGGTCAAATGTAGATTAGTTCTTCAAAATTGTAAAATTTTTCAATCAAGTCTTTGAATCTACAAAAAAAATCCCTATTAAGTCTTTCGTTATTGAAAAATTATTATTTTGGGCGAAGATTTAGATGGAAAGATTAAAATGATAGGCTTTTTTCACAGAAATATTTGCTAAAATCCATAAATTCTAACAAATTTAGATTTTATATGAGTAACTTCACCTACAAAAAATTACAACGTATAATTTGTGCATTATATATGCAACAATCATTAGAGGGATGTCCTGCCCTATAATATTCTTGAAAAGAAGAAAATGAACAAAGAACATTAAACCCCTTTGCAAATAAAACAAATATTCAGTAGATCATCATATAAAAAAATATATATATTATCCGAGTAATCCAAATAACTATTTATTGGAGAAAAGAGCACGTATACATTCATATTAGCCTACAAAGCTGAACTTTCACTTCACAACTCTGTCAAAATCCAGAATTATTTTGTGCAGCAAAAATGAAGGATGCCTAGCCTAACTATCTTTAATCCAGATTTCCTCAGGTAGCAGAATCCCACTTTCATCATATCTCAGTGTTCCAGAAATATTCAGTGGTTTGCATTTTTCACCCATTAGAATCCTCCTCCTACATAATTCAAACCCACCACCGCCTTCTTCTTCTTCTTTTTCTCCTCCTCCTCCTCCACCAACGACACTTTTCCGATCACTCGATCTCATCGGATCTTCTCCACCATTCTTCATCTTGTTTATTTTCCATTTGCTGAAGCTAATCCTAGTCTTCTTCTTGATGAAACTTGACAAACTTGAAGATGCAGTACATGATGATTGCTTACCTGGTGATTCTTGATCACATTTCTTCTTATAAGACTGCTTCCCCATTTTATTACCTTCTTCTTCTTCTTCTTCTTCTTTTTGCATGTCTCTAGAAGTTTCCACCAAGTCCTTAAGTGAAAGGGACTTGTAAATTACATGCTGTAGCTGTGATTGTGACTTTTCATCTCCTTGTAGTAGTTCTTCCATAGTCATTCTATGGTTCCTTGCTGGAGAAGCTGCACTCATTTCCTGTGACTTCTTGCTATTAAATGCATTAGAGATTTTAACAAGAAGGTTTTTGGGTTTGAATAGGACCTTGAATAATTCTTTTTTTATCTTTAACTTAGGCATAAATAAGGGTTTGAAAAAAAAAAATAGAGAAGAAGATATCATCTATATTTGGAGAGATTGAGGGGAATTTTTGAATTTGAAATAATGAAGTAGAAGTGATGAGGTTATACTGATGGGGAAACAGATAGTATAATGGGATACTGAGAATGTCCTATTCCTTTGGTTTTGTAAATTTTTTTATGATTCTGTTTTGGAAAAAGTCCGTTGATTACAAATCCTAACTACTGATTGAAGAACTAGTAACTACTTACTAAACTTACTCAATTCAAGTATAATTCGTCCACATGAATCGGTGGCTTTGTTGATTAAGATGGAATAGTTTCTATTCCTTTTTGGGGTATTAATATATTGCTCGAATTATCAAAAAAAGAAGAAGAAGTTACATCTGGTTTAAGTAATTTCTAAAGTGTTTATATCTTTGGTTTATTTGAATCAATTGATTTCTGTGTATTTTGTAAGAAATTTGGATGTGTTACAAACAACTAGAGGACATTTAAATCTTTATAAAAAACTATAAAATAATTGTTATTGTTAAAAGTTACTATACTTTTTATTATTTTTTTAAAAAAACATATGATGAAAGAGGAAATGTCATGTCGCACATAAATGGATTTAGTTGGGTCCTTGACCGTACCTAGTTTGGAGGGTACGAAGATTACCCGATATAAGAGAGAGAGAAGATAGGGATGGAGTTTCAATTACGGGTTTTTGCATGGATAGAGATGGAGATGGAGGAAGTGTTGTATTCAATGGATACTCACTCGTATCGGCACCCGCTTTATATTCACATATATTTTTTAACATTTATAGATATATATAAATTTGTATGTATAAATTAGTTTTTATTATATATATACATACATTATTATTGTTATAAATCATTAATATTATTAATTTTAAAAACAAAATAAATATTTTTAAGGATAAAATATAAAACATTACACATTAAAATTAAAATGTATTATATTAAATAATCTTTATCATTACACAATACATTCATAAAATAAAATACATTGTACATTAAGAAAATACATCACTCACTTGAAGAAGAATATGATGAAGATGGTCAAAACAGACTAATCCGGTAAATTGCACATATCTATAATCGTTGGTTCAAATCAAGTCTATCTTTTTTTTTTTTTTGCGTTTTTTACTTTGAATAGATGTACTTGGAATGAACTAATTAATCAAAAGTACTTCAAGATCAGCGATAGGAACAAAAGTTTATAATTTGAACATCAGTTCAAACAAATGAGTTGCTGAAAGCAGAAGTCTTCTTGAAAATGGTGATAAAAACTTATTTTCAACTATCTTATCAAGAAATATCAATAATGGATCAAATAAATTATTGACATTAAATAGAAAAATAGGTTTGTTATGCAAATTTAAATTTAACAAAGAAACAATGTTGAACATTTGTTCTAACATGTCAAATCCACTTGATAATACTATGAACACATCGGATTTTTACATCATTATACCTATTCGTTCATACATATAATTGACTTCTATATCAAATTTTACTATTTTGCCATATAAAGGTTTTAAAGGAATGTGAATAACACTTATCGTTTTAGACTTGTCTTTGTATGCTGTCTAAGCAACAACACCGATTAATTCAACATTACTTCATTTATATATTACATTAATATTATAACGGGTTAACATTCTCCCCAATTCAATTGTAGCTTCAATATTGAGTTTATCGTTTTCAATGATGAGTAATATAAAAAAAACCAATGATTTTTAACGTCATTGTCGATAAAATATTTGTAAAAATATCATCTTTTCTAGGTGTTGCAGTGTCTTACATTTTTTGTTTAAAAGTGTTTTCTGTTCTTGGTGTTAAAGTACCTTCCATTATTGGTTTTGAATAAGAAGAATAAAATTTTTTTAATTGGATAAGTATAGAAAAAGTGAAATGATGATTAAGGGGTTAAAGAATAAGAGTTTTTTTAGTTAATAACAACCCTCATATATAGAGATAGATCACACACACACACACACACACATATATATATATATATTATATCATATCATCTCTTTTTTCATTTTGATATTTTATCTAATTTTCAAATCAATAAATTCAATTCCGTTGAATTATTAAATTTCATAATATTTTCCAATTTGTCATTTTGTGCCATTTTTTCAAATTGATTTGAAAGAATGTTTCATCCTATTTTATAATCTTTGGCATTTGCTACCATTTTCTCAACACAATTTGAAAAAGTAGCACAAGATACCAAAAGAGAAAAGAGTTGATGTGCCATTTTCCTTTTCTTTTAGCATATTATGCCATTTTTTTTTCAAATTGTGTTGAAAAAATTGCACAAAATGACAAATAAAGATGCTGAAATTTAATAATCTAACAGAATGAAATTTATTGACTTGAAAAATTGGATAACATATCAAAATGAAAAAATAAAGGATATGATATGAATACATATATATATATATATATATATACACACGTGTGTGTGATCTATCTCTATATATAGAGTTTGTTATTAGGCAAAAAAACCCTTCTTATTCAATCCATTTAACTTTTTCTTCTTCTACACTTGTCCATTTAAAAACTTATTTTCTTCTTACTTTTTTTACAAAATGGATAATTCACTTTGTACATTTCAAAATTATTACCCTTTATTCTCCATTAATGCATTGACAAAAATATATCACATGAGAATGGAGAGATTGTGAGTTCTAATGTCGAAATGAATGTTTGAGGATATTAGATGCTTAATTGAAGCCAATGCCTAACTAAATTGTGAACATTTACCTACTTTTTCCAAACATCTACTTGATTTGGGTAAAAGTAGTTTTGTTAAGAAAAGGAGAGGTAAGATATTATACGTATGTTATAGATGTGCTGATGAAACTACAGTATCAAGTGTCGTTCCCTTGGATATTTATCTAGAAATCGGAAAGATAAAATCACTTTTGTAAAAAAAGGATCGAGTATATAATTATTGGATGACATTCGATTTACCTTTGAGACACATAATTATGGAAGTGTACAATGAGAACTTTTGAAATTGTGAAAAAAATTCAAATATGAAGAACAATGTTATAGTATAGGGAATTTTATTTTAAATGATCTTATATACAAGTTTATACAAAAACTTGATGAAAAAAAAATTTAAATATGTAACGTAAATGTATTCATAGAGTTCGTTGATGTAATATATTTAAAATTTTATTAATGCACTTTATAAACATTTTTATTTATTTAATGCAATAGTTATTTTTTATATGTACATTTTGAAGCAGGTAGAGATGAAAAATTTTGCATACCCAAGTGAATGGTGATGGATGTACCCTTTATGATTCGATCGAGGATGGAGGCAATGATGAGTAATATATTTTCTACTCGTCATTGCTGTTTGGAGGTAAAAAAGTTATCACCACAGAGTAAAATTGGCATCCCTCTCCTGTCCCATCTCATTATCCTTATCCTTGCTTTGTTTCCATTTTGTCATTTTCTTACACACACACATATATAAAATATATTACTTATCATATATAAATAATGATAGATGTGTGTACATGTATAGTTATTGATGATTCATTTATGAATTATTTGCGAATGTTAGTTAACTTGTGGATAAAACTATATAATTTAGTGAAATATGTGACTTATTTATGATATTAATTTATATTCTTTATATTTTATTTGTCTTTTTATATCTTCAACAATCTTTGAATATTCATCCATAGCCACAAACAATGGTGCCTTTTTTTCCTCTTCCATTTTCATGCTCTGATTTCCAGGGAAAAAAGAATAGATGGGTAAATGGAAAGGTGAGATAGTTATTAGAATTAGAATTTTACTTTAAAGTTTTGAAATTGAAAATTATATAGTCATTTCGTTTAGGATTGAATGTTTATATTTTTTATTTTAAAATATTTGGAATTGAATGTTTACTTTTATAAAATAAATAGTATATTTATATCTAATATTCCATTAATAATTTTTCAATTTAAAAAATTTATATCCCACTAATAAATAGTCTTTACCACTAATCTAATTAATAACAAAAAAAAAAATAATGTAACTTTTTTAATGCCAAAATTATTTTTAAATTTTAGAATAAATCAAATATGAACATTGAATTTCGAAGGTAGAGAGTATAATTTTTACTTTTCAAAAGTTTTTTGACTTTGTAGAAAAAAGGGATATTCCTAAAAAATAGAAAAAGAAAAGAAAGGAGGGATAATTGAAAGTAACCATATGATTTCCTTACCAAAATAGGATTTGCTAAGTCGCGAAGGACTTGGAGACAATTTGTTTCTCTTTAGTCCGGAGTAAACCGTTTCGCATTCTCTTCTAAACCCTACGAATTTTAACGCCAACTTCCTTCCTTTTCCTTTCCCCGCCGAAACCCCGCTCAAATTTTCTGCCGTCGGCGGGCTCCTCCCACTCAACCTCCGGAAGCCGTCTCTCAACCTTCAGCTGCTCCTTCATTGAACTCTCTCCGGTAACTTTAGTTCGTTTATTTATTTTGGATCTTTGTAGTGAAGAATTGTAATGCATTGATGAATTAAGTTTATATCTTGCTGGATTTCTGTATCTGGGATTTTATTAGCTTAGGGAGTTTCGAATTGGAATTATAATTGATGCAATCTCATGTTTTATTGGAATGAGATTTAGACTGATTCAGTTATGGTGATTCTAACGTTGTTGTCTTGAATGCTGCAGTAAAACAATTTACCTTCAAAATTTAAGATCCCATTCGTGTGTTCCAACTATTGCATTCTAATGGTAGGTTGACGTGCGTAATTAGATTGTTTTTTTTCTTGGGGGGGGATAAAGTTCGAATTTTTATGCGTAGCAATAAACAAAAAGTGTATTTACAGAACAAAAAGTGTTTTTACTGGCTTCTAACCAGGTTATTAAGGGAATTACAAATAGATTTGTGAGCTTTCGTTGAGAAACTTCTAAACTAACCTTAAATGGGAAATCTTATGCAAATTAGTCAGCATCAATGGACAGTGGATGCTGAAATCATTGGTACAAGATGCTGTACTGCCTTATTGTTTTATCCCCTGAAAAAGGGTACAGAATAAAGATCCTATGCTTTAAAATTTGATTTTTAGTCTTGTCTACTAATAATATTGCTCAGGTAATCCAATCAAAAGATCACTAGAATAGTATTGTTTGATGAAAATTTTATTTTGGGTTAAGTACTTAAAATTTTGTGGGACGTGCATTGCTTTATCTTTCTATTAGTTTTTTCTTTTAAAGTATTAGTAATATATTATTTTTTTAACTGTTTGTTTGGGTAGAAAAGTCATGGAAGAAAGGTTAATATGAGAACTGGTTTTTTGCATTTGACTTTAATTTTGGATAATAATATCGGAACCTTTCACATCCAAGACACAGTATCTAGAATAAGAGTTCAGATGGATTTGGTATTTGTGCAAAACTTCTGTTACTCTTATGTTTTGCAGTTAAGCTTTTTGAAATTCTTTTGGTTTTCGGCAATGTTCAGAATTTTGTTTGGCACACTTTTAACTACAGCTTGTTCAATTTTCTCCAAGCTCTACATCTAAACAGACATTGGAATTATTAATTGATAGTGCTGATGGTGCCAAGAGTTATTTTTACCTGAGAGAGAGAGAGAGAGAGAGAGAGAGAGAGAGAGAGTACTATCATCTGCATATATACTGCTAATCATTCTTTAATAAAACCAACTAATATGTGATAATCTTTTGCTTTTGTCTCATTTAAAGAACTTTTCCATACTTGATGTGATGATTTCTTCTTTTATGGGAATGGTTTCAATCTCATCGGTTGTTAACAGCTGGTTTTTGACTGGCAAACAATATGGCGTGTTAATCTGTTAGTGCGTGTTCCCTTTGGCTGATTAGGACTCTAGTTTTTGCTTTGAATATTATAATGTTGACATTTAATCTTCTTTTCCAATTTTTGACTCTTTGGTTCTATATTTCTTCACTCTTTATACTTTTATACTTGTGTTCCTTTGAATCGTTAATCTCCTGTTTTCCTTTGTCTTGCATCAGTGCTCTACAGGTTACTGTTGATTACACGGTATATGTGAAGCTTTCTGCAGGTGTAGATTCTGAAACTGATTCATATGGCGACAGGGTTTGCTAAACCAGAAAATGCTCTGAAGAGAGCCGAAGGTGAATAACTTACTTTTATGCTTACCTTGATCTTTGCATTCTCTGGAAATCAGTGAGAGAGAAATCTTCAAACACAACTTCCCTGACTGGACATCTCACTTTATCTGAAATGAAATCAATCACCTTGAAAAGGCTGAAGGAAGTTAACCGTTATGGACTTTTGGCACAAGTGATGTTAAGAAAACTTTTAGCAATATTCTTTGGGACTTATAGACAACACTTGTGTCTGGATATGCAAGACTGATATTTTGGCAGTTTCCTAGATGGGATTGGTACGTTTATAACTTCGAATCATAAAGTTCAGCTGTTATATTGACTTTCAGCTGATAATTGAATGACATGGTGTATATAGAGTGTCTTGATAAGTAGTGATTCAAATTCATCTTCTCTAATTTGAAGGGATTGGTCCTTCATGGTCAAGTAGTGAACTTTAAGTTTTAGGTATCTTCAGTTCATCCCTCTGATTGAATTTTAACCCATGAACCTTGTTGCCTTCATGATAACTACATAACATTCAAATCCTTTTCAGCTTGCAGCCTTTAGTTGACAGCACATATATTTATTAGTCAGAGAAAAATGTTTGGAACTTTGTGTATGCTCTGTTATTATCTGAACTCACCTTTGCTAATGTCTGGATACAGAATTGTTGAATGTTGGGCAGAAACAAGAAGCTTGGGACACCCTTCATCGCCTTATTACCTCGAGGAGGTATAGAGCATGGACAAAGACTCTTGAGAGAATAATGTTCAAGTACATTGAGCTTTGTGTTGAAATGCGTAAGGGTGCCAAAGATGGTTTGAATCAATATCGCATAATGTGTCAGCAAGTCAATGTTAGCTCATTGGAGGAGGTCATAAAGCATTTTATGCATCTTTCCACTGAGAGGGCTGAGGCAGCTCGTAGTAAGGCTGAGGCACTTGAAGAAGCCCTTGATGTAGATGATCTAGAGGCTGATAGAAGGCCTGAAGATCTGATGTTGAGTTATGTTAGTGGGCAAAAGGAAAAGGATAGGTCTGACCGCGAACTTGTAACACCCTGGTTCAAATACTTATGGGAAACCTACAGAACAGTTCTTGAAATATTGCGAAACAACTCAAAATTGGAGGCACTTTATGCGGTAATTGCTGCTTTCAACAGATTGACATTAGATTGATGAATAGATAATAAATACTCACTCTGCATTTTCTATTGTCAAGTTGTGAATCACTGACATTTATTATGTTTTTTCCCATGATGCCCTTGTCTTATTCAATGCTTGCATTATTCTTTTTATCATTTCCAAGACAAAATCATGTTAATAAAATAGAATCATTAATGTTGAAACAATTTAAGAAAGGGTATTTAGGTCTTTTTATTTAAAAATTACATAGTATTTAGAGCTATCTTAAACAATATGTATGCCTTCAAATGGTGACTAGTAAAAGAAAACGGAGGGTGCATATTGCTGCTATTTACTGTGTTAACCTTACTCTTGCAAGGGCTAAAGAGCCACATTAGTTGAGCTAAATTTTCTCAATTTAGTTGCCTCTAGCTGCCTGAGCCTTACATTCTGCGGATTTTACTTAATACTTACTATCATAGCATGAGGTGTGCTCATATTTTGATATACTGTTAGAGAAATAAATAAAAGAAAGAACTTTTCTCATCGATGCTTCAACTTATCAATAATTTCTGCATTTAGTGGCATTTCTTTTGCTGTATTTATCTTGTGTTGGTGGCCATTTGACAACATTTGTTGAGGTGGATATCTGTATCGAAGTATCTTAGTTTTTGACTTTTGAGCATATTAACTACAAGAGAGCAATCATTTTGATGGTTTGCTTGAATTCATCCAAGAACTTGAATTATATCATTCAAGTACTTATCAAAGCTTAAGTTAATACAACCTCATTTAAGTTATAATGATGTTTTCCAGATGACTGCACACCGTGCTTTCCAGTTTTGCAAACTATACAAACGCACCACGGAGTTTCGTCGTTTATGTGAGATAATTAGGAATCATCTCGTGAACCTTAACAAATACCGGGATCAAAGGGACCGTCCAGATCTGTCTGCTCCAGAAAGCTTGCAATTGTATCTTGATACGAGATTTGAGCAGTTAAAGATTGCAACCGAACTTGAACTCTGGCAGGTCTGTGTTTAATTTTACTAGATAAGTATGCGCATGGATTCCAGTACTTTGTCCATGGAGAATTTGCTTTTTGTGCTCATTTTTAAATGATATTTTCACTGTTTGCTGCAGGAAGCATTTCGTTCTGTGGAAGATATACATGGACTCATGTTCATGGTTAAGAAACAACCAAAACCATCCCTACTGGTTGTTTACTATGCTAAGTTAACAGAAATATTTTGGACATCATCAAGCCATCTATATCATGCTTATGCATGGTCTAAGCTTTTTTCACTTCAGAAAAGCTTCAACAAGAACCTCAGTCAGAAGGACTTACAATTAATTGCCTCATCTGTTGTCTTAGCAGCTCTTTCAATCCCTCCCTACAATCACATTCGAGGGGTTTCTCATTTGGAGCTAGAAAATGAAAAAGAGCGCAATTTAAGGATGGCTAATCTCATAGGGTTCAGCCTTGATCCTAAGGTTGAGGGGACAGAAATGGTAATGGTAGTTAAGAACATATAATTATTTGTTTTTGTTGTCTTCAGAACACTTCCTTGTCTCTAACTTCATTCCTTTGTTCTCTTATCAGCTCTCACGATCTTCCCTTCTTGCAGAACTGGTAAGATATTGACCATTCAGTTATTTTTTGTGTTATGCATAGATTTGTATTTTTCTTATCAATAAGCTACCCTCCATGTCTCTCCCCCTCGTGTACTTATATACATGGACATGAATCCACCTTACCATTGAATAATGTCACATTTTTGAATGTATGTCCACTATTGGACCACAATTTAATACCGAGACTGGGGCATCCAACAATGGGGCTTGTTCTTTTTGCAAAAGACTCCATGTGAGATATTTCCTCCTGGACCACATTTATGATGGACTTGGCTGAGGCTTGTTTTCCTGACCTAGAAGAACCCCTCATCTTTATCGATTTTGAAGCCTACATGATTTGTTATCATTTTTTTTCAAAGAACAGTCACCGAGCCTGTAATAATATACCTACTACTTATATGACAGTGCACAAATATTTTTTGCATGTCACTGAGGCATCAAGTCATTTAAATGCTGGAGCTGCTTTATGTGGTGCAGCTCTTGGTCTTGCAAAATTATGTGACTGATGGATTGTATCTACTGGTGAAAAGTATCATCCCTGTGCGCCTGGTTGCATAAGATGCTATAAAAGATCTGAAACCAACTGCATTATTCTTTTCTTCTCCCCCAAGTCCTGGACTTCTCTCTCTTATATATCTTACTTGCCTCTTTTGACAGGTGGCTAAAGGCGTCCTAATCTGCGTGACACAGGAAGTAAAAGATATATTTCATCTTTTGGAGCATGATTTTCTTCCTCTTGATCTTGCTTCAAGAGTACAGTCCTCGTTGACCAAAATATCCAAGCTAGGGGGCAAACTTTCTTCAGCATCATCCCTACCAGAAGTGCAACTCTCTCGCTATGTCCCTGCACTAGAAAAGCTGGCCTCCCTCAGATTGCTGCAACAGGTTTATTTATTTATTTACTCTCTTTGTTGGAATTGTTTATTTTGTATATCCTATATTTGATTATAAGCTTTTAGTTAGCCAAAAAAGCAATTATTCTTGCATGAGAATATGATTCACACATTACAGGTTAGGAGCCTCATTATAAATTTGTATGCGATCTCAGTCTCAATCAACAGATTCTCAATTCTAAAATGCTTTCAGAGTAACAAGCTGGATTCAGATTTCTATATTGTGTTTATAAATGTTAGGTGATAGAGTTTATATAATTTTGTTGCTTAACATGAACTGCAAGAGATGTGGACCAGGAGCAAAACTTGAGTTTAGTGATCTCATGTAGGCGAAATTTATTATCTTTCTCTTGGGTTCTTTCATATCATCTTATTAGTTTCAGCAATAATTTTCAATTACTCTAGCATGATTAAAGGTTTGCTATATTCACATAGGTTTTGGTTCACATGGTTTCCCTGAAGAGAGAGCATCTTTTGACCTGCCCCCAGTGAGAAAAGATGGTTTATTTCTTTGTAAGTAGGTTCAGAGGTAGCAATGCTCATGAAATCATGATGAAATTGTTTTAGAAGCCCTAAGATATCCACTGAAAACATTATGACTTTTATTCCAAGTTCTGTAACATCTTTCTGATATCTCCATTTCTTGTTCAATCACAATTCTAGATATCTCTTGTTTATTTACTAATCCTCAGTACTTTGCATCTTGTTATAGCCATCATACTCATCCTTCATCGGTGCTTGCTTTAGATTTTAGTTGCTAACATTTATCTCTTGCTTTATGCAGATTTCTCAAGTCTATCATACAATAAAAATTGAGAGCTTATCTCAGATGTTTCCCTTTTTGGACTTTTCTGAGATGGAAAAAATCTCTGTGGAGGCTGTGAAACATAATCTCTTCTCTTTGAAAATTGATCACTTGAGAGGTTCTGTTGTTTTTGGGAAGAAGGTGAGTCAGTTCAATCTTGAACGTGTGGTGCTTTTTGGTCATAATACCACTGAGAATGATCATTTGCTGATGTTCTGGGAAATTAGTAGGATTTCTATGTATTTCTGAAATAGATTTTTAGGTTGACGGTTTTAGACAACAAAACCCTAAATGGTTTTGCAAGATGACTATCCTTTCTTACCAACTTATTCTTGAATGGTTCTAAAAGTGCTGCTTAAAATTGGATCAGCTATGGAGGTTCCAGATTGTTAAATGGTTAGAGACTATTGGATTACTGATATAGTTGAATGTTTGCATGATATAGGATGCAACTTTCCTGTCTCATTAGCTAGTTAGTATGAGGAATCAGTGAAATAGGAATAACAAAATTATACCTTCTAACTAATGCTCCTTTTTTTATTTTTATCCTTTCTCTAATATTTATCTTAGCAATGCTAGAGTTGAAGGATTCTAGGAAATTATACTAGCAGTTTGTCATCTAGGTGGCAGTTTTTCTTGCCAGCCCAGCAGATAGGCATCCACCGGAATTAGCTTATATTTTTCTCACAGTTCTTGGCATCTGCATTGATGAAGTAGCCTGGCATGCTTAATGCACTTGGACCTTGCATTTTGCTTCCAAAGTTTTAATATCCTTTTCCTACCTTTTTCTTATGTAAGTGCTGCTTCCATGGTATTTCTGTATGGAGCAAGGTTTTTGACTTATGTTTCAGCTTTTGGAGACAGAGCTATACTCGATTTTCCTCCATCTACGAAAATTCAATTTTATTTGATAATGGACAAGTCAGTTGTTTATATCTGTCCTGGAATAGTTGTTTCTCTGCAACTGGAAGGAAAGATAGATTTACTTGTGAGGGATAATGAATTTGCTTGTGCATGCTGCAGTATGTGATGACTATTTTCATATGTTTCTTGAAATCTTTTTGTTTGTCAACTGCCTGGTAATGATTACCAGCTATACATTTGTGGGGGATAAGTTGCCTTGGTTTTTGATTTGTCAATAGATTTCCAAGGTGTAATTTGGCAGATCATAGACTTTGATTTTCTTTCAGGATCTTGAATCTGATGGCCTGCGAGATCAACTGGTAATCTTTGCTGAATCATTGAATAAATCAAGGGACATGATGCACCTACCTGCAACTAAAGCATCAAAACTAGGTGAAATACTTCCAGCTTTGGCAGAGACTGTTGAAAAGGAGCACAAAAGACTTCTTGCCCGGAAATCAATTATTGAGAAGCGCAAGGAAGAACAAGAACGCCTACTTTTGGATATGGTATTTATATCTAAACAATTGTATGCTGCAGAGTTACCTTTATTTTTTAATCCTGTTCAAATGAATTCATTAACCATATTTGGGGTGTTCAATGAATTTCATAGGAACGGGAGGAGGAATCCAAAAGGCTAAAACAACAAAAGCTAACTGAAGAGGCAGAACAGAAGAGGCTTGCTACAGAATGTGAGCAAAGGAAGAATCAACGCATACTTAAGGAAATAGAGGATAGAGAACTGGAAGAGGCACAGGCATTACTTCATGAGGCTGAAAAACGTGGTAAAAAGAAGGGAAAGAAGCCCATGGTAGAGGGAGTAAGTATCATTCCTCCTATTCTTTCTTGTCCAGTGTTTAGGGGTAAAAGAAATAATAGTTGTTGATTTCTGTAGGAAAAAGTGACAAAACAAACTTTGATGGAGTTGGCGCTGACTGAGCAACTCAGAGAAAGACAAGAAATGGAAAAGAAATTACAAAAGATTGCTAAAACGATGGATTATTTGGAAAGGGCAAAAAGAGAAGAATCAGCACCTCTGATTGAAGCTTCTTTTCAACATCGTCTGGTGGAGGAAAAAATCCATTATGAACGGGAACAACAGGTGTACTTCACAACTTGTTCTAAATATTATTCCCGCCATCACTGGCATTACTAATGATTGCACTTCTACCAACTGCTATTGTGATGTTTATATCTTTTTGTTTATTGTTTCACACTAAGCATGTTCATCACTGCCTCTTTGTAGCAAGAGATTGAGCTCAGTAGACAACGCCATGATGGAGATCTGAAGGAGAAGAGCAGGCTCTCACGGATGCTAGAGCATAAAGTTTGTATTACTTCCACTTTCCAAAATTGGAATCTTTTTCTTGGCAAAAATATTCAAGAGAGCATCTTATCCATAATAAGTTACTATTTTATACTTATTAATTCAAGTGGTTAGTGGCGGAATCAATGAGTTGGTGGGTTCACATCCTCTAAATTATGTTATTTGGAAAATTTTAGATAGAAAATATATTTATTTTAGGAAAGTAGACATTTATTTAGATATACTAAAATAGGAAAGAAAAATGGGCATTTAGTTTTAGTCACATGACGTATAATTTCCATCGGTCATGGTACCTGAAGCTTGAATTACAAATTCCTCTGTGAGAATGTTGATATGCTGTAGTAGTTTTATAACTTACACTGTGTGGCAGATGAATTCTCGGTAGGAGTTTAAACATCTTGGCAACTGGTTTTATCTTGTCCACAGATGCACTTTCAGGAGAGGGTTATGAATCATCGTCAGGCGGAATATGAGAGACTAAGAGCTAAGAGGGATGAAAGAATCAATCATATTCTTCTGCAGAGGAGGCAGGAGAGGGAAATAAAGAGGAAGATGATGTTCTATTTGAAATCTGAAGAGGAGAGGCTGAAAAAACTACATGAGGAAGAGGAAACTCGCAAAAGGGAAGGTAAATTCTGCTTCTTTTTGCTTGTGTTTTGTTTTATATTGGTGAATTGATATCATTGCATTTTCTTAATGAAGCGGAAATACTCCTTTTCTCCCTCTCCATAATGTGTCCACATTTGATTTGGCCTAAAAATTTAGGGGAACTTTTGATGATGAGTTATAGTAAAAGACTATGCAAGAGGGTAATGGTGTAAAATTAGATAAAGATAATGTGCTCAATTTGGGTGGACATTCATTTTTAATATTTCAAAAGAGAAATAAGTACATTTATTTTGAAGACAGGTAGTATTAAATTGATAAAAAAGCTACGGAATTCTCTCTCTCTCTTCTCTCTTTCTGTATTGTTTTTCTTTAAAGAATTTCTTTTGGATTGATCTTGCAATAAGTTTGTAATTAACAATATTTTAGATGCTCTGAAGTTCCTCTTGTAATATTAGATGGTCCTAAAATAGGTAGTTTGACCATCATATATGAATTATTTGGTCAAATGAAGGCTTCTGGTAAATTTCTGTATACTTTCTCGGCTGAGAAATGATGTATGTCATCAGAATCTAACTTTTCTGAAGCAATAATCCTCAGTGGCGATGACATGCTACTTAGTAGTTTAAGCTTGATTTTGTGTGTATGATTTGATATCCTTACATAGTATTTGTGCATTTATGCACAGAGGTAGAAAGGCGAAAGAAGGAAGAAGCTGAACGCAAGGCAAAGTTGGATGAAATTGCTGAAAAGCAGAGGCAGCGTGAGCGAGAACTGGAAGAAAGAGAGAGGATAAGAAGAGAAACTATCTTGGGGGGGAGATCAAGCGAGGGTCTTCCAAGACCTGTTACTGGTGCATCAGATTCTGAAATTGCTGCTGCTCCGGTGGTGGCAGTGGCTGCAGCTGATGCTGCACCACCAGCATCAGCTCCTACAAAGTATGTTCCTAGATTCCGTCGGTCAGAGAACTCTGGGAAGCCAGCAGCACCAGAACCTGATAGGTGGGGTAACAGGTCAGATGATCGCTCCCATCTGTTGGAGAACTCTGGACAGCCAGCAGCACCAGAGCCTGACAGGTGGGTTGGTAACAAGTCAGATGACCGGACCCGGCCAGGTGATAGGTGGCGTACTGATGATCGACCACCTTCCTTCGGTAGTAGCTTAAGGTCCAGTTGGTCATCATCCAGACGTTAATTTATCTGGGGAAATGTCCGGTGTTTGGCTTAATTGAGGTCAACACATTTTTTGCCAGATGTTCCATTGGTAGTTTCTAATCCAAGGGTTCCCTGCTGCCCTCAATTTTGAACCCGAGTTTAAAATGGAAAGAAACGCTCCTGTTTTTATCTCCAAGGACTTTTTCTCTTTTCTTGTTTATGCCATCTACATTTAAGCATGGCTTTTTTGTCTCCATGTTTACATTGTTGCCCTAAATCATTGCTACAATCGTCGTGCATCAGACGTTAATGGACAAATTGTAATAATTTTGCATATAATATATCCTCTTTGCTTTTTTGAATAGTTTCTTTAATTATATGGCATCCGAATGTTTGCTCGAGTCCGTTTTATTTTAGACCATTGTCCTAAATGAGATTTCGTTAAAATTTCATTAAAAAAAATCGTAAAATGGCTCAGCCATATTATTTCGGAGTATTATTATTAAGCATTATTAGCTACGAAATATGTTGCCCAGCCACAAAAGCATACCCTCAAAGAAAAGACAAACCAACTACCAACGAAATGAGAGAAGGCAAAATGTACATTTGATCTAAGCATAGGGCTCAGGGTTATCCACATGGTACGTCTCTATAACCTCGTACAACGTCATTGTCGCTTCTTTTCCAGCGTTGATCTCATCTTCCTTGAGTTCAAAGTCTCCAACCGTGTGGTATTCGCTTGTCATTTTGCAGACAACAGCACTATCACCAGATGCCTCAAACTTCACTTCATATGCAATTGACTCGACCTTATCTCCTAGAATATCTCCTTCCATCAAAGAGTACTTGTATACGCAGTTCTCACGGTCCAGTTCATCAATCCTGTGCTTCATGTACTTAAAAATGTAATCTGCATTACAGATACATCTTTTAATACAAGAGTTTTGCAATAAAAAACTCTTGTAAATCTCATACTTAAAAAAAATATATTCATTCCTCCGTTCTCATTTATAATTCACTGGAGCTTTTCTCATTATTTATTATTATCTCTCCTTCTTCCCTATTTTTTTTTTCTTTTCAAGATAAGGACTTTCTTCTCTCTTTCTTATCTCTCCTCACCCTTTTTATTTATTTATTTATTTTTTATCTCTCATTTCTCCTTTTTCTTATTATCAAGACCGAATAAATAAGAGTATGCCATGTTGGTCTGCGTGCAACACACTAATAAAAAATAATAGAGGGAATATCAAGTTTCACACTTCTAGTATGACAATAGGTTGATTAAGAGCAACAAGAATCTGGTAGATCATAAGTTCAAAGCTTCGGCGAAATTGATTTGCTTAATCCTATCAGCTCCACGATCTCCTTGGTTGATCAACTCGACACTCTTGATGCCCTGAGGCTTGAGCTAGGAAGTAGGTTGTGGTAGTCGACAACCAAGGCCTTGAACGGATTACAGGAGCAACTAGGCATGGAAACTCTTCAGTGAAGCTGGTGATACCCATGGTTTAATTTGTTGAAGTAACAGAAGGTAAAACAAGCTTGAAGGTTCAATGGGACTAGACTAGATAATACTGCTGAACCTTTTCTTGGAAACAAAACCTATTACATTGAGCTATTTATAGATGGATTACATAGCAAGGTTTTCCTGCAATATTTCTATTTTCCCTTCTTTTCTCTCGTACTTGATTATCAATCAGCTGTCGAGCAGCAGAGGTAGGTGGACTAATTACATTTGTTTAAGAAATTATGATCCAATTTGGCTGTGAGGAACACACATCTTGACTGGAAAAGGATTAAAAACAAGCACAAAATTCTTGGCCTATTTGGCAAGTCATAAGTTCTATCTGTTGACTAAAAAGTAAGAATTTCAGCTGAATTACTCATATCACGAAAGGGAACTATCAAATAGAAGAGAGAGAGAGAGAGAGAGAGAGAGTTAAGCATTCCATTTTTTCTCACCAACTGAATAACATGACTGATTTTCTTTGTGGATTTCTGAATAAGGTGTCATAATTGACTTTTACATTATGAGATATACTTTAATGTGCACATATATCCTTACCTGTTCATAA
Organism: Apocynum venetum; assembly: GCA_019593545.1. NCBI lineage: Eukaryota > Viridiplantae > Streptophyta > Magnoliopsida > Gentianales > Apocynaceae > Apocynum > Apocynum venetum. The sequence continues at coordinate 5,047,983 of SRSM01000149.1, forward strand.
TGGATGCATATTGTATAGATTATGATTGAAAATAAGTCCAACGTGAATTCAGTTGAATTTGGTCAATTTAGAGCTCAAAATTTCAAGTATTTTGATTTCTACTCGTTTTGTAAATTATCTAAATATGCATTTTTAAATTTTTATTATTATTTTTAAAAAAATTAAATTTTAAATATTTTAAAAAATTACTTAATGTTGGAACTCAACTCAAAAGATTATTTTATGTTGTTTTATATGCATTTAGCCTTTTTTTTCTATTTTTGGCTAATTCCAATAATCCGTATGCATCAGAAAAAAAATGCTAGATACTCCTATTTTATTTAGATGTTATAAAAAAAATTAGTATGCATATATTTTGATAGTAATTTAAATAATCTTCTTTTATCTCCTATTAATCATGTTCAAATTGGAGCTCAAAGCGAGAGTGAACACAAAGTAAGTGCCAAAAATCAGGCTGAAAATAGATCCGACCCGAAAAGTTTGGGTGCCCATCTCTTAACCCGTATGAGAACTAAACATTGGCTGAAAAATGTGTAAAACCCCTGCTGAACCCTACGATTCTCATAGAGTTTCTCAAGAAATTTTTGCATTTCACTCTTCACTTCAGAATGAGTTCACTCAGTGCTAAACTCGCTAAAATCTTGAGGCTTTATACTACTACCAATCTCACTTCCTCATTAGGTATAATGTTTCTGCCTCTCCCTCTGACATTGTCTATTCGTCGATTATTGTTTTTGGTTCTGTGTTTTAATTATAATAAAGAAGAAGAAGAAGAAGAAGCATATTTGTGGTTCTTTTTTTTTTTTTTTTGCATAATAGTTTCTGGGTTGGACTCAAATTAACATTTTGTAATGTATTCTGGAATCTGGATGGTCTTGTTATAAGTGATTTTTTTAGAGTACTTCCAGCGAACTATTAGTGGCTTGTGTTTTTCTTGTACTACTAGTTGTGTGCATTATGATTGTTAAGATGAATAAGTTTGATTTTTTTTTTTTGGGGGGCCAGGAAATGTAGCATTGGGTGTGCAAGGAAGCTCTAAGCTGTTTTACTCTACCGGGTCTTTAGATAGTGACAATGACAATGAAGGAAAAAATGATGATGGCGTAGAGATAGTGGATGACGATTTTCTTCCAGAAAAGCCGGAGTTACAGGTCCAGAGTGTTGATCCTAGAAAGGGGTGGAATTACAGGGGTGTCCACAAGGTACATGTGGTGTTTGTTAAATGGTTATGTATATAGAGTTCTTGATTTTGCTTTACTTCTGGAGTACTATACTTTGTTTCACAGATGAAGGGCACAAGTTAAACCAATTTTTCTTGGTACCATTATGGCCATTCCAGTTATTTTGCAAGGAAGAAGCTTATTTGTAATCTTAGTCCTTACTTGTCTTCTTTTTCCTCCCTATCTTGCTGGTGAAATTGTTTCAGGCTCAACTGTGGAGTAATATAGAATTCACAGAGCAGAACTTGGTTTATTAATTTATACTTGATCGTCTTCCTCTAACACTTGTTGAAGAAGTTATTTATTGAAGAATCATAATGGATAGGAAAAGATAACTAATTTATTATCAAGAATTGGTGAAATTTCAAATCTCCAACTTAGAACTAACACAACTCTTCTACTGTTTATAATGATGTTTCATTTTCTCTAAGGATGTGATTGGATGAAGGACCAAGTTTGAAATTTGTTTTCATTTTCCACCTCTCCTGTCCTTTGTCCATCATGAGAACAGAGAGCTTTCAATTTTTAATTTATTTTGAATTAGGAAAACCACCAGTAACCTTATTTTCCTTTTCCTTGATTTTCTTTCATGGCACTATGGCAGGCAATTATCTGTGGTAAAATTGGGCAATCCCCAGTGCAGAAGATGTTAAGGAATGGACGAACTGTAACAATCTTTACAGTTGGAACTGGGGGCATGTTTGATCAGAGAATTGCTGGAGATAGCAATTTGCCAAAACCTGCTCAATGGCATCGTATTGCGGTTCATAATGAAGCACTTGGGGGTTATGCAGTTCGACAACTTGTCAAAAAGTATGGATCTTTGTCTTCCAACTTGAAAGTTATTATACCTTTTGTGTCAATCTAATCATAAAGCTTTATACAGTTCCTCAGTTTATGTTGAAGGTGATATTGAAACCAGAGTCTACAATGACAGTATCAACGGCGAAATCAAAAGCATACCAGAAATTTGTGTGCGCCGAGATGGTATGTTTTGCATTTAATAGTTTACATTCATTTCATATGACATAGAATCAGAATGTACTTGGTTTCAATCTGGGGAACTAACTGCTTATTGTAAGTAGATATTGGCTTTCTATTTCTTCTTTCCTTTTGTTGCAATATCTTTATTCCCGATCTTCCATTATGAGCCACTTGAAGTTCAGATGGTTTCTGTCAAAAGTCAAACAAATCATTGTGGATGTTGACCAAGTTCACTTCATAAATTTGTGGATGGAGTCATATGGTTTGCACTAGGCAAAATAAATTTATTGTTCGTGTTCCATGGAAAGCAGTGATATATTGACCTGGTACTGCTTCAGCAAGTGACTTAAATGGTGATTGGAACTGAGATTTGATCCCATAGCTGCAAATAATCGGTAGATATGTCTGTCATACAAATTTATTGTAACCTTTCTAGGAACCCTCTCCCGCAACTAAAAAGATTGTGTACATAGTAAATGTTTTAGACAGTAATAAATAAGGAGTCACTAATTTTCTTAGATATTTCAATCTGCTTCAGATAAAGGTCATGACACCTGTTCACTTCTCAAGTCTGATAATATGTGACCATGCTAGTGTCATTTTGTTAAAATGTATAGAATGCTTGTTTCTTGATTTGCCAGTCACCGCAAACTGCCAGATTTTTCTTCTTTTCAACTCAACTTTATGTTTCAGAAAAGTTGTAAAAGAAAAAATATATTTGATTTGTTCTTTCATCTCATAATCCCTTTTCCTTCTTGCTGTCACCATCATATTTGGTTATCTGTTATATTGACGATGAACCCATCCTCAATATGTTGCCACTTTCCATTGCCAACCTTCGTTTATCCAGTTGTAGTAAGGAAGGATTGAATTGATGAGTGAAGTGAAAAATAGATAAACAATAAGTTTGAGGGGGGTGTCACAAATTTTAAAAGAAAAAATTGTCAAATCTTATCCTTCTATGTGTGACTTCCCAGAATATCAACAAAGTCATTCGAGGCTGGTGCTCAGACTCTTATATTTTCACTTCAAACAAATTTCACTTGTTGAACTTTCAGGACCAGTAACTGAGAAATATATTTATTTTGAGTACAGGAGGATGCCTAGGAGAAATGATTGAGATTTTTCTACTTGTGTGAATGACCTTCAAAACAGTTCTGATACAAGGGACAGGAAAAGTATAGACCGAGGAAATTTGTCATTAAGAAGTTCAATAAGAGCCCTTTTGAAAGTGTGTTTCTCACAACTCAAAATCAGGAGCACCAAATGTTTTCTTTTTCCTCCCTTTTTTCTGGATGAACAATGGTCCTATGGTCTCAAATTTGTCACTCGTGTGCTTCCCCATGTTTGACTACAAATCTAAAATCAATTTTGGCATCTGAATGTCCATAGGCATTTATGGAAGGCATTCATTTTAGTAATGAGATGTCAAGAAGAAAATTGATCTGAAATTTTTACTTCATGCTGTATGTTTTCATTTTCCTTATCAGTGATGGAGTTTGTTTTCCATCTGGGAAACTAGTGAACATATTAGGGCTTTAGAGTTGTCTGTAGAAAACTATTCCATTTATCTGGGTGCAATTCACGACAAACTCAATGTCCGATTGATTATACTAGTAAAAAAGATGCACGCTTGTTGACTCATAATACTCCCTCCGTCCCTAAATATAAGAGGTAACAAGTCTTTTTTTATTATCTCTAAAAATTATAAGATGTTTTACAATTTTTTAGACATCTTTGTCCATTTTTTTCAATATTACCCTTATTTATCATTATCTCTTTCCTCACTTTTTTCTTGTTTCCAAGAAGTGACTTTAATTTTTTTTTCATCTCTTTCTTATTCCCAACACAAAAACTTTGTTTTCTCTTCCTATATTCATTTATTTCTTGTTCCCAAGACAAATGTTTTTTTTTTCTTTCTTATTCTTAACGCAAAACAAATAAAGGTATTATTGGAACTAAAATACTTCATTAGTCTATGTGAAATTATTTCTACCATCTTATATTTAGGGATGAAGGGAGTACTTATCTTCCATATGTGTGATTTGCGTTCCTGCCAAGTTTAATGCTTTAATAAAAGAAACTAGCTACATAATACTACAAACTTGTATAGAGGAAATTGGACTGTCCAGAAACAAATTTGAAATTTCTGTTGTTATACAAGGAAATGTTCGTAGAATTAATTTATTCAATCTCGAACATGCATCAAATAGAAATTATGTCATATTGTAGCATGCAAGGAGTTTACATTCAATATTGCATAGCATAAAGGAATAAATGTATATATATTCTGTATTGCTTTTCCATCCAACTTCTACTTTCGCTGTGAAGCCCTTGATTAAATGTGAAAAATGCATTTAGGAGGGGTTAATTTAATATCTCCTTCTCTCTTCTTTCTCTTACCAAACAAGTCATTTTCTGGAGTACCTTTAGGCTTCAGTTATCCCAGTCCCTCTCCCATGTTTTAACCCCCATATATGTTATAGATGTGCATAGTATGCTAGAGAACTGTTCTAAAAGTAAAACTGTCAGGAGAAATGCTGACCAAGCTAGGTTTTGGTTTAGTATTTTTATGAGTTATACAATCAGAAAAAGTCCCATTAACTTGTATCTCAACCATTAGTAATTTGAAGCTCTACTGCATTGCAAAAGTATGCTGTTTCTCAACACTTCAGGAGGTTCTTCAGATCTCATAGTATGCAACATAATGTTTAAATGTGTTTAAAAGATGACACATTGACTTAGGTTTCCTCTAAGACCCTAAATAGTTAAAAATCATTTGGATGTTTCTTATGCTGGAACTAGTATGCGAGATATATGCGAGAAAACATATTAGCTATTGTTTTGTTCTTGCAGGGAGGATTCGACTTATAAAAGCAGGAGAGAGTGTGAAAAATATTTCTATTGATGAGCTGCGTAAGTGTTTCTTCTTTTTTTTCCTGCTGTAATTTTGCCATTATTGAAATTATTTCTTCATATCCATAATACCATCATTGCTACAAAAGCTCACATCATCCTATCTTTGCTGCTGAGAAAATTCATGATAATTTTCTTTCGTGAGCCTTTAAATTTAATAACTATTACTTAGAAAAAATATAAATATATTTTTGCTGGCATTGGATAAGATTTTCAAGAAGGCTCTCAGTCTGGTGTGTCATTGTACCAATTTGGAAGTTCCTTCCCATATTCATTGCAAGCAGTTACATAATGATTCCTATGGAGATCCTAGTTTCTGCCATGTCTATGGAAACATTATTTCCTCACCTGATATTTCTTTTTTGCTAAGTATATGAATTCATTTTGTGTCTAATACTCCCATGTGTTGTTGGCAGGGGAAGGATTGCTGTAGTTCAAGACCCTGCAAAATTTGTACAGATATGGTTTAATTGAAGAATCTTATCTGCAATAGCTCTATTCTAACAGGGAGACACTGTGACCTGGCCGAGATGGATCCATAATTGTCAGTTTTACTTGTATCTTATCAACAAAAGTTTACTTGTAGCATGAAATACAGCAGGAAGAATGCCGATCCTGTTAGATTTTCCCATTCCCCCCCCCCCCCTTTAATCTTGTTTCTCTTGGAATGGTTGGTTGGTTTTCTTGGTTAAATTATTATTATTATTTTTGGTTACAAGCAAAAGAGGGTGAAAAATGAGGTGGAATTATCCAATATTCTTATTGTCTGGTTCATTCGAATACATGCGCTTCAACCTAGTTTGTTTTTATTTTTTTTGGTTTCCTTGTGTTTTAGTCCAGTAGAAACAAAAACCAAATGAGAGTTAGAGTGAACAACCATAACTCCAGTTTTTATTCAGAAACAAAATTCTTAGGGGACTCTTCTATTTCAGTTTTACCTGCCATCTTCATCTTCCATTTGGAAAGTGCCAAATGCAGGAGGCCCTACAACAATTTTGAGTTCCATCTCCCCTATTTTTTAGTCTCTAAACTATTTTATTTTTTAATTTTGATCCATGATTGATTTTTTTTTTCTTTACATCTATGAAATGTTTAAAGTTTTTAACTTTGGTCCTCTGATTATTCTTTTTATCTTTTTTTATCCTTGATTTTTTTTGTTTCAAGTTTGATTCTTCTTGGATCAAAAATTAAAAATAGTTTAGGAATATAAAAATATTAGGGATCAAAGTTGAAAAAATAAATAATTTAGGAATAAAAAAATTATCAAGGATCAAAAGTTAAAAGATTAAAATAGTTTAAAAATCTAAAAAGATAAAGAAGCAATCAGGAATGAAGACTAAGAAATAAAATAGTTTAGGGATCAAATCTGCAAATTTTCCCCTATATTTGGTTCTTCCTTTAACATTATTCTACTAATTTGTTACTGTTGCTTGCAAGGGTTTCTAAAAAATATTGACTGGGGACAATTAGCATTAGAAGTAATGAAACATTAGGGGCTAATGTTTTAATCTGAGACATTTTCATGAAACTTCAAGAACTAAATCTGACCAAAATAAAATTGCAAGACTAGCTAAAAGGGGGATTGTTCATTAATTATTGGCCTATAGACTAGCTAAATCTGACCAAAATATAAGCCTCAAACTGATTATTTGGCTTATAGAGATTTTAGAACATAAAATAATTATTGGTTAGGTTTGGCGGCAATGAGCAGTCTTATCTATGTATATGCTAATGAGTCTGACCAGAATATCTCGATTTTAAATATGATGGTAATTGATTTTCTAGCAACAGTAAATCAATCCCAACTCGTAACATTGCACCAACTGTTGAATGAACACGTGTTTTGAATAAAAAGAGAAGTGTTAAGATGGATTACTTACATAAAGTAGTCCTTAATTTGCAGATATATATATATATATATATGTTTAAATTATCATATTTAATCTTTGTTTTCACATTACCATATGTAAATTCAGGTGTATCATCAACATCGGTACTACAGTGCATTTCCCATCTTAGTCGGATTTAAAATTTTAATCTTAAATAATATAAACAAGTAAGATTTCTTTATGATAGTACATTTTGTTTGATTTATCCATCAATAATTTACATTTGATAGTAGATAGATAGATGGGTGCCCATCCACAATGAGGAAACTAAATGAAAGAACCCTTCACTCCTAATTCCACAAACAAGATAGAAAATGAAAGGGGGATGTAAGCTACTGATGGATCCTCAAAGCCCAGTTTTAAAAAAAAAAAGAAGAAGAAAAGATTATCATTAAATAGATGAGTTGACTATATTAGTCACAATTACATCAGAATAAGAAGGAAAGCCATACAAAATGGAGAGAATTTAACACAATAATAGTTATTAAACCTTGATTTATATTTTTTTATAACTTTTTTGGAAAGTGATCGCAAAACTAGTAATTGCCTTATCTTCCATATTAAAATATACTCATCACTTTATCACATATAACATATGATTTCTATAAAGCAATAATGTGCATTATTTTTTCTTAAGTTGGCAGATACCGTTTTGCCACATTTAAGGTTAGATTATATAGGATAACAAAAAATAAAGGAAACTTTTCTCTCTCCTTTCCTTTCTTGTATGATTGCTTAGCATTCTCTATGATTTTGCAAAAAGGCATATTCTATATAGGACTCCTCGTTAAGCAAATGCTGATATTCTTGGGAAAAAACAATATTATTTGGTTAAATGTAGGTTGTCAGTTGTCTGCCTCTAACTCACGTGTCAGCTTAAAAAGCTTGCTTTGTGTAAATTATAGGACATAAACTAATAGGCCACTTATAGCACTTCCATAGAAACTAGTAGAAAATGTCCTTGGCAACATAAGTTTTCCAAGCTAGTGCTCTCTGCCCTCTATAGTGCAGTGAGACCATGAATTGGGAAGGCAAGACAAAAGTTTTAGGGTGATATTGCGCCTTTTCAACCTAAAAAAGAGGTCTCAAATTGGTTCCTAACTATATGACTCCGAGTAGTTTTGAGCCTCTTTAACTTCAAAAGTTAGCTCAAGAAGTGATGGTTTTTATCACATTTATAAAGAGATACACAACTTACCGTGGTATAAACCCCATCATACACTACAAATGACCTTATTTTTTAGAGAATTTTTTTAAAAAAAATATAAAAATTAATGTATTCTTTATGAAGAAGTATATATTTTGAGATTCCAATATTAATTTTCACCTTATAAAGCATTAGTCTAAGATTTTCACGAAGAGAAATAAATACAAAATCTCAAATGTAATAACATAACTTTAAAAAAATAAAAAAAATTAGAGTTTATATGTTACGTTCTAAATTAATTTATGAACTCGTAACGCAATTATAAATATGATAGCATTCACTTAATCATAATTCTTATTGTATCAAAGTAAATATCACAATGAGTATGCGTGTTAAACTTTGACAATACTTCATATATCACGTGATAAACTAAATTTATAGGAAATGTGAATTTTTATGCCTGTTAATTTGAGTAATTTCGTTTTGATTGTACATTAAACCTTTCATGAGCGAAATTGTTTACTTGACTTTGAACCACAGATTATTCTTATTATCCTTTTGAGACCCAATTTCTCTCCTAATAATTACCAATTAATATAAGTCTTCAAGGAAAAATACTCAGACAAGTGGAAAAGAGTCCTCAATTATTTCCAAGTTCTTTCGGAATGCACTTCCACATTAAAAATCCTAACGTTCCTTTTCTCAGCAAGCCATGAAATTCCAGAATTTGCCCTTGCATATGTCTAGTATATTTCTTAATGTTTAAATATGTGCATTTGATAGATTATTTTTCTAATAATTTTGAGATGTGACACACTTTTAGGAGAAGTGCATACTAAGATGATGATACACACATACAATCTTACATATTATTCTCAATCAAATATTATAATACTAATGAGCATATCAATAATAACCCATATATTACTTATCAAATATTGAGACCTATAAGCATACATAAAAACCAAGCATAAATTGTATAGCTCCACCTTAAACCTTCCCATTTACCTAGCTAATGAATGGAGCAGGCTGTCCATAACTAAGTCATGCCACTCAAGAAGTTTTCTATAAATAGAAGCTATCCTTGCTACATTGTGAAATAAAATTCAGTACACTTATAGTAGTAGGGATACCATGGTAACCGTTCTTATCATTATTCTTTCACTTCTTTCACTAAACCATGCTTTTCCACTCAATGAATGCCCTAAATGTGGTGGAATGGATGTACCATATCCCCTTAGCACTAGTGAAAACTGTGGTAACCCCAAGTACAAAATTTACTGCAACAATGAGATCTTAGAGTTCTTATCAGCTGGTAGATTTTACTACAAAATCCTCAGCATTAACCCAAATGCAAAAAGGCTCATCATTAGCCCTCCCTTCATTCAGAAATACACATGCCAATCTTCCGATCTCTCTCTGGGAGGTCTAAGGATCGACGATGATTCGCCTTTCAACATATCTTCACGTAACACTGTAATGTTGTTCAATTGTTCTGCTAATATTCTATTATCACCTCTGAATTGTTCATCAATTAGCCCTTGTAGGCAGTTTGAGGAGAAGGCTTTGGAAGGAAGAGGATGTCAAACCACGCTATGCTGCTCTTATTTGAAAGATTCTTCCATGACTTCACGTAGAATAAGGATTAGGGTTGGAGGATGTTCTGCTTATACCTCAGTGGTTGACCTGAATCTTGGAGATCCGGTTGATGCATGGCACTATGGCATTGAGCTGCAATGGTTGCCTCCATCCCAGAATTCAAAATTTGATTAAATTGACAAAAGGGTATAAAATGTTATAATTTAATAAAATTTACTGTCGCCAGCAGAAAGTTGATAATGATAGGAGTATTGTGGTTTGCATGGAGCTGTTTTTTTTTCTCTCTTTTTTTCATAATCCTAAGTGTGAGAAGCTTAGAAGCTTATACACACCAAGTTATGACTTTCAGTCAGTTCTACTCTTGTAAGATGACAACATTTCATATTGTGTGATTTCCCTCTCAAGCATACAAGCGTGGCTTTATTAAACTCTGGGATTTTGAACCTCTGATCTCCTGATTGATACCCTAGTGCTCTATCACTACACCGCTCAACATTCAGTCTGATATTATATTTATTTGTTGAGAAGGATGAAGCTTATAATCATGCTAAGATTGTTCATCTAATTGCATGCTTATAATCCTGTCTTGTTCTTTCGGAAACTATACTATCATTTTTGTTTCAACTTAATTTTCTTAAACTATATATTATATATTCCTTTTTCTCACTAAGTTCTTGCATTTGCGTGTGCAATTTTTGCTTTTAATGTGTTATCTCAGTTAATTTAACTCTTTTTTTGTTTTAAAATGCTTATTTTATTTATTCGTACAGAGGGTGTATACTTGACCCTTATGGTTGAGAAAAATCATTACAGCAGAACAATTGCGAGTTTGAATTCTGGAATGGCCATTTGTTGGCACAATGCCTCCAACAAGTGTTCCTTTATTCTCATTCCTTTACAAAGAATTTTCAAAATCCGTCAGCAAGGGAGGTTTCACGATTCAGCAAATAAAAAAAAAACACCAATATGCAATCTGGAGTGTCCTGTTGCCTCTTTCCATTCAACATTCAATTCAATCAGAGAATAGCCTAAGCAGACTTAGAATTTGTCCTCTCTAACGCAAAAATATAGTATGTTCATCAAGAATTTGGGGCACTATCTGGAAGGTCCACTTGAGGATGTGACTTCTAAAAGACTAAAAAACCCATTCATGCCTCAAATCTCCATCCATGAAGAAATAGTGTATACATTACAGTAAACGGATTTAAAGTCCACTGACCACAATTCCGTGCGAGGCAGAAACGAGAGGGGTCAATAGTTCCTTTGCGGGGATGGAAGTATTATGGCATCTCCATTCTGTCTAAGAAATTACCCATATAATGATTGCGGAATTGCGGAGGTGACCAAAGCACCAAATCTTGGAATTCAAACAAAGCAAGGGACCGCCAAGCGCATATACCACAGACAAATAAACAAATACAGACTGGTGAACAAAATGCTTCAAGCAAGATGTAAGAGTAGGTATCAAATAGCGGAAGTCAGTCATCTGTACCCATAAGGACCCACCCAGCAAAGGCAACCAGGGATTTTATATACAGACAACAAACACCTGCACATGGGTTGACATGGACTACCCCTCTTGACAGTTTCATCCAGGAATAATCCAGCTGTTCTCAACAACTTAGCAAGCCAAATACAAAACTGAAGGATAAAGATAGATGCCTATCAAGATTGTGGACATGTTACAACTTCAAGCATCGTCACGGTGATGATTGTGACGGCATAAAATAACTGTTAGGTGTCTGTCTCTCTTGTCTGCGTGGGGAAAGAGAGATAAGAGATCTGACCCCAAAACAACAGATGCGCAACTTTCAAACTGTGATATTTACAGCATAATCAAGAAATTGATTGAGAAAAAATGTAGGAGCTACTTGAACCAAGACACTATTTCAGAATTTGATCCCTAATGATGGAAAGGAAAAGAGAGAGGAGAAAAAGCCAACTGCAAAGATAGTGCACATATGAACTACTTTCGCGAGAATAGAGCGTATATGGCAGATAAGAGAAAGGAATAACTACCAAATGGCTGAAACTAAGAGCAACTGCAACGCATATCATTTGCAGACATCATCCATTACTTACAAATTCAATCCGTCAGCATTCATATTATAACAATCATATGAATTAGCATGTGTCCAGGTCAGTTAAACAGGCGGGCACCACAAACAGAATCCACACGAACTTCTAACACTCTCCAGATCACATCACCAAGTCACTATATGACTACAGCATTTCTTACACACATCTATAAAAAACCATGGCAGTACAAAACTAGAAAGCTCATACTGCCACCTTAAAAAAAAAATCTATATATACCTCCAATTATCAGATTAAACAGTTATGGTGGGTCTACTTGGCCTTTTCCCTTCCATAGCATCCTTCTTCTTACGACAGGTTGCACAAAGGAAGGGGCCCTCCCATGGCTTAGATGATGGTGAAAAAAAGGGGCCAGAGTTGACAGATAATCCTTCACTTGGCTGCTGATCCACTTGACATATAGCACATTTGAAGAGCCCAGAGTTTGAATTCAAAGGAAAATCCTTACCCAACCTGCACACAGTTCACAGAAAACACATGAACTAAAGCGGAGGAATAAAACGGAAAATCCCAGCTGCATTCTCCTTCCAATATATTTGAAGGCTTACATAGAGAAAACAGCATTATTCATGCAAAATCAGGGGAAAGTACGAGAATTATAAAGACAGAGATAAGTAATTATTCAGAAGCATAGTTCACCCAAGAAATGCATTATTTTTTCAGAAAAAGACTACCAAATGCTGAATCAGAAATAAACAACAAACCAGCAATATAATATTTGGGTTAGGTGCTTTCCCTTTTGGCAACTTACTCAAATGCAATATAAGTCCCATCATGCATAAAGCCAGAGAAATACCTAAAAGAGTCATTGAGAAAATAGTCATCTAACCAGCGTTCTAGATAAAAATGGGCAATGAGAAAGACTACAAAACAATCGATAATTTATTAAGTCTATTCAGTGCACATGAAGGAGCTCAAGGCACACATTTTAGATGTCAATTTGCCCAAATGCAATTTCAGATATTCAGTAGGTGTGATGTTTCCAATAAAGAACACACCAAAAACCTGAATTAAATTCACACATCTTAAGCAACCAATTATCATAAAATAAAAACATCAAGTTATGGTTTCCTTAAACCCCTAACTCCAACTTTCCCCCGCACCACCAAACACAAAGGAAAAAGAAAACAGAGAAAGAAATTAAGGGCTTTATAATATTCCTAGAATATGCCTTCTTAGCAGCTTAGATGCCCAAAATATTTCAACTGGAAAAAAATAAACAAAGCTGACAGACAAAAGGATGTGAAATACCTTTCTGCAAGCATTGCAGAGCCCTCTTCAAATAATTCCTCCACAATCCCAACAGCAGAAAGCTTGCTACTTTTGCCCATGAAATTCTGGGATTTCTTACCAAATAAAAGTGAATTGAGTAGAGTTTGTTTCTTTCTAGGTGTTGGAGGTAAGACAGGACGGTCATAAGGTATAATATCGACAACCAAGCAAGTTGTATCATCCTTAAGACCTCGTGACCTAAGAGCCTCCTGAACATCAAAACCAAGAAAATATTCAAGGTTAGAAGAAAAGCTTCAAACTACCAGTATATCCTCCCAGGGCCCGGCACAAAAAGAATATAATAAATTTTAAAAAAATCATATCACATACCTTAACAACCAGTTTTGCAGCAAGGTCTGCCGGCAAGCCCCGGCAAGACTGGGCTGCCACGTCAGATGATAATGCATCCCATATACCATCTGAGGCAATTATAAGTCTTCCTCCAGCATTTGAAAGCTAGTAACAAGAAAAAGACTTGTTAAAATATATGCTGACAAAGAAAAATGAAAGATCGTGATGTTAAAAATACAAACCTTCACTTGCTTAACATGAGGTATTGGGACGATGAATTCACCAACATCTGTATCCCCGATTGACCTTGAAAGGCACAATCCACCAGGCCAACAACGTAACGGACCAACCTACAGTCCAGAAAATTTAATTATGAATCAACTGAGCAATGGTAATTTCTGAAAGCTATTGACCCTTACAAGAAAAAGGCCAAAGTTCTGTCTACCTCATTGCCCCCAAATACATTAAGCCTTCCCACTTCACCACCAGCGGCAGTGACACGTTCCCGTTCTTCTACATTTTCTTCCAATCTATGGTCAACTGTCAAAAGTGAAACCACACCGCCTTGCGTGTCCAATATGCATCGGGAATCTCCAACAGATGCAACAGTAACAGTCCACCCATCAACCACAACAAATGTGACCGTCGTTCCAGATGTCTCACCTATTTTAGATGTAAAAATAGCAATAATTAAAATCCAATCAACTAAAAATGGAAGATACTGTCGAAGGTTCATGAAGGGAAAGGGTAGATACCTTTTTGCTGAAACTCTATGTCAGTTTTCACAAAACCAGCAACTAATGCACGGGGAAGAGCTAGAAGCCAATCTTCCCTACTGATTCCTTGAGGTATAGCACTCAAAACATTGTTCAATAGATTCTCCTTCGCAAATATGGCAGCTGATATACCATTATGACCATCAAAAATCTACAAACCAAACACCCAAAGTCAGAATACATTTAAAGAACTACCAAATGAAGCAGAGGCAAAAAATATAATCTTCAGGGAATAATAATTCAAAATTGTCAATTACCGCAAAAACCGAGAAAGAAGTGGATGGATTGCCAAGAACTCTCTGACAATCAGTCTTGATTAGAAAATAGTCTTCCCCTTTCTTGGCCAGAGCAGCTTGCCCATACTTCACGGTAGGCTTCTCCACCTTCTCATTCCTGAGCTCCCGACCAATTAAAGTCCCAAGGGGAACAAGCCGTGGTTGCTTCATACTTGAAATCTCTGCTTCGCTCATTCTAATTTCCATCCCAACAATGCCAAAACCTCATTTTCCAGACCCTACTCATCATAAATTGAAACAACAAAAAATAAGAAATAAATCCAAAATTCTCTTACTTCTCCTTTCCCTTCCTCAATTCAATTTAAGGCCTCCTTCCCACAACGTCACCGTCTGATCTACATATCTCAAGGCATTGTCAATTACACCATACAATTGAGTAAAATCAACATAACTAATCATTAAAAACACACTTATTCCCCCAAAACATAATCACCAAAAAAAGCAAAGCCAAACTCAACCAATTCACCATCCCAGAATGCTTAATTCCACAAACACTCATACATCATTAACAACATCCAATTCAAATCACATTCCGCTATTAAGCAACCAGGAAGTAAAACAAAGAAAAAGGAGAAACATAAATAAATCAAATACAGCATCTAGCATGTGGAAAACTAGATGAACAGTGAACAGCAATCAAAGTGAGGAAGAAAGAAACCCTAGACTTACATTGAACACATTGAGATACATTCAACTGAAAATCGAGGGAAAAGGCATAGCAGATTAGTAGAAATCTAATTGGGATTAGAATTGGACTGTTGGAATTGAAAACCCTAGAGAGAGAGAAAACGTGTCTCTGAGTGTGCGTGATGAGAGAGCTAAATCTCTTGATTTGATTGGAATTTGGGGATGAAAAATCTAGAGAGAGGAATACGCGTGGTGAGGGAGAAAAAAAGGAAGGAAAAGGAGAGTAAAGGACTGTGTCTGAGTGCTGTTAGATAATGACAGATGTGTCCTTCTAATAATTACCAATTTGGGATTTTTTTTTAAGGCTTTTTCCGTTTTTGTTAAAAATAAAACATGTACTCCCTCACTCCAATTATATTTTTTTTTTAGAAAAATTAAAATAAATAAAAGTATAATAATAAATAAAATAATTTATTAATATGTGTAAAATTACTTAATAAATATTATAAAAATAGTCGAAAAGAGTATTAAGAAAGCATTGAAGTATAATTGGTACAAACTAATGTTGTTTGTACTTAAAATTACAGTATTTTATTGTTGAATTATTATTTTAATGGTCGTAACTCTAACATTCAAATTTACAAAATAACTTGAGCTGCTAAAGTAATATTTAATCATTGAACATATAATTTATAATTAGTCTAAATTTAACTTTAGACTTAGAAGTAAAGTATTTAATTGTTACTACATTATTACTTTTATAGCCATAATTCATAATATACAATTTTAGAGAGTAATTTTTTCAATATGTTAATGAACATATTAATTTAATAATTATAAAATACAATTTTGGAGTTAGAAAGAAAATAGGGGTTAATTGAGATGATGGACAAGTTCAAATTGGATTATTTCAAATAGATGGTCACACTAACATTAAATTAGAAAAAGTATATTTAGAAGTAGCAAATTTTTTTCATTCAAAGGAGTAAGATTGTTGTTGTTTTTTTCCCCCTCTTAGCCAATAGAGCATGTAATTCATCTAATTTGTCATGAAATAGGCACCATATTCTTTATCGAGCTCATTTTTTATTAAATACGTTATTTAAACTTTCAAAATCATCTATTTAGAACGAAAATATTCATACTTTAAGTATTATTTCTTCCATTGTGCAAGCATATATTTCTCAATATTGTTAATATTTCTTATTCCTTAAATAATAAGTTACGCATTTTGAAATAGATTAATTTTTTCAACTTATTTCTTATAAAGAAATGAGTAAATTTTAATTATAGGATTTGAGATAAAAGTAATAGGATAGGTAATTAGATTCCTCTCTTGGCAGAAAATGCTTGGACACAAGTCAAGTACCGCGAAATCGCACTTGGAAGTTGGAACCGAGAATTCTCTTACACAGATTCCACTTTTTGTACAAAGCTCAATCCAATATGGGCAATACTTTCTCCGGTGCCGATAATTATTATAGTTTTGCATTTCATATGGATGAACAATTTGAAAGAAATTATTTTATTTTAACTGCATAAAAACCTCCAATATTACTTACATAGAAACTCCATGAAAAAGCTTTTAACGTATTTGGTCCCTTTTTTAAAAAAAAGTGATCGATTGCGGACTTCTTGAGAAATGTTGAACGGAAATGGACTATTATACTATTCGTATTTGTATAATTCTACATGTCATGTAATTATCAATTACATGATTCTAGATGATGATTTTTAAAAATAAAATAATGTTGTGAATTTTTTTTATTTGTTTTATGACAAGATTCTATGTATTCCATAACTTTCACTTGCTTGCTAGAAATTTTAATTAAATATTCTCATTTCTTTAGACAAAAAAAACATGAAAAAATGAAAGCATTACACATTTTAATACAATTTTGATGCGGAGCATGGAGATGTCATTAATGGAAATTCGAGTTCAAGCACAAATAAGAAGAAGCTGGATCCTTTGAGCTATGATGGAGGTCCAATTACAAGAGCTAGAGCTAAACAGATGAAAGATGCACTCAATGGGCTTATTTTGTGTTATTTGGATCGATCTGCTCAAGAGGGAAATTGCATGGGCTGTCCAAGACTTGTGAATTTAATTAGATTTGATACAAAAGAGAAGAAAGTCCAATTACAAGCCCACCAAACTTAAGAATTTCGTCCAGCCCATAAGGATTTTAGGGTTTATTTGTTTTCTATAGGAATTTGGAAATCTTTGCAGATTTGGTACCTATTAGATTTATTGTTTTATTTGTTTTCCTTTTTGAATAAGGAAATCTGGGTAGATTTGATATCTTAGTAGATTTGGTTTCCTTTTTTTTAAATAAGTAGAGTTCCTAATCAAACAAGGATTTGAACTCTTTCTTCTATATATGTAATTGGAACAATTCAGATGATAATGATTGAATACAATTTTGAGTTTTCTCTTAAAAGTTCTTGTGAGAGCTTTGCTTTGAAATTCTCTAAGAATTTCGCCACTTATAATTAGGGTTCTTAGTTGTTTGATAACTAAAGGCTCCTAATTCGTGATCTTTGGTAATAGTATCAAGAGTTTGTTACGAGTCTTGTTTGATAGATAAGCAAGGATCGTATCAGTTTGGTATCAGAGCCTAGGTTGCGGGAAACAGGTTGTTCTATAACCTTCTTATCCTTTTGTTTCAGTTTGGAAAAAAAAAACGAAAAAAAAAAAAGATTGAGAAAGTTGATTTCAAGTTTCAGAAAAAAAAATCAAAGATTCGTTCTTGTTGTTTGAGTCCAAGTTTGGGGCAAAAAAAAAAAAAAAAAAAAAAAGGGTTACAGATTCATTCTTTTCACCAAAGATCCATTCTTTTCGTTTGAGTTTTGGTTATCAAAGACTAAGAACTCATTCTTAGTGATTTGTAAAGGCTTAGCTCAAATAAGAACTTCAAAGAGAGGCTGTTGTGTGGTCAAATTTGGTGAGATCAATAGAGGGATTCAAAAACAGTCGAGTGAAACACGTGAGGGAGAGTTAGTTTAGGATTTTCCTTTTCTAACATTTTTATTGCAGGTTTTTTACATCATGGAATCAAAAGATAAACTTACCTTGGAGGCGATAGAAGGAATTATGCAAAAGATGTTATCACAATAAGAATATCTTGCTAGTGACAACCAGAAATTGAAAGACAAATTGGGGAGAATTGAGTAAGGCACTCCAAGCCATGTTCAATCTGAAGGAACAAAATGAAATCTCATTGATGAATTAGAAGATGAATTTGACGTAGATTCTACACATTTCAACAAAGAAAAATCTAAAGCTGGGAACTTGGGATCAATCAAGATAATGATTCCATCTTTCCAAGGCAATAGCAATCCAGTAGCATATTTAGATTGGGAAAAGAAGGTTGAACGTGTGTTTGAATGTCATAACTACATCGAAGAGAATAAATTAAAATTGGTTGTTGTAGGTTTCACTGATTATGCAAGTGTGTGGTGGAATCGGCTCTCAACTTCTAGGCATAGGAGTGGAGAAGGTTCATTCTCTTCATGGATTGAGATGAAAACAATTATGAGGAGGAAATTTGTACCACAACATTATTATAGAGAGTTGTACAATCTTTTACAAAGATTGAACCAAGGATAAAAAAGTGTTGAAAAGTATCATCAAGAGATGGAGATGGCCATGATTCGAGTCAATGTGGAGGAGGACAATGAGGCTACTATGACACGATTTCTTTCTGGTTTAAATCGTGACATTGCTAACCTGGTTGAATTGCATCATTATGTTGATTTTGAGGATATGGTACACATGGCAATTAAGGTTGAGAAGCAATTAAAGATGAGGAACAAATCTGGTTTGACTTCTACTTCTTCATGGAAGTCGAATTGGAAGGGAAACAAAGGTGGAGATTCAAATTCAAGCAAGGACAGATTTGAAGCAAATAAAAGTAAAGATGTTTCTACAACAAAAATACAACCTAAGGATGATAAATCTAAGGGTTCCTTGAGAGATCTGAAGTGCTTTAGATGTTTGGGATATGGACATAGGCAAGCCCAATGTCCTACTGTAAAGGTGATGGTTATACGAAATGGAGAAGTGGTGAGTGAAGATGAGGGAGATAATTTTGACTACAGTGACATGCCACTATTAGCAGAAGATTCAGAGGAAGCAGATGATGGAGAAACAGCCCCTGAAGGATCAGTTTTCAGCTTGGTCACAAGACGAGCACTAAGCATCCAATCCAAAGAGGATGAGGTACAACGTGAAAACATATTTCATACTAGATGCTTCATACATGATAAACTGTGTAGCATGATCATTGATGGGGGTAGTTGTACTAATGTTGTTAATGCTAGTTTAGTTGATAAATTGGGATTGAAAACAACTAAACACCCTAATCCCTATAGATTGCAATGGCTAAACAATACTGGAGATCTTAGGGTTACAAGGCAATCATTGATATCTTTCTCAATTGGACGTTATTCTGATCGGGTTTTATGTGATGTTGTTCCCATGCATGCTACTCATATATTATTGGGACGACCTTGGCAGTATGATAGGCGAGTTATGCATGATGGCTTCACTAATCGATATTCTTTTGTGATGGATGGACGACCTATTAAGTTGCTGCCCATGTCACCTAAAGAGGTGTTTGAAGATCAGAAAATATTGAGTGAATGTGAGAGTGCACAAAAAAAAAAGAAGATGCACGAGCAAAAGGAGAGATGTGAGAAAAGCCATGAGAGGCGTGAGAAAAGAGAGGAAAAAGGAGAGGAAACAGAGGGGATGTGCCATGAGGAAAAGAATCTTGAGAGGGCACATGCAAAAGGAGAGAATAGTGTGCAAAGAGTGGCTAAACAAGAGGTAAAAGGCAATTTCTATGCAAGAGAGGGTGAGGTCCGAAAGGCCTATCTATCTAGGCAATCTATGCTTCTTTTGGTATTCAAAGGAGCGAATTTAACTATTTCTTCTAACCCAGATCTCTCTTCTCTTCCTAGTTCTTTTCAAACTTTGTTGCAGGAATTTGAAGAATTGTTTCCTGAAACTATGCCAGAAGGCTTGCCACCACTTAGAGGGATTGAACACCAAATTGACTTCATTGCTGGAGCACAAATTCCAAACCGACCAGCTTATAGAAGCAATCCTGAAGAAACCAAGGAGTTACAAAGGCAAGTGGATGAATTGTTGTCTAAGGGTTTGATCAAAGAAAGTATGAGTCCATGTGCAGTACCCGTGTTGTTGGTGCCTAAAAAAGATGGTTCTTGGCGAATGTGTGTTGATTGTCGAGCAATTAACAAAATTACGGTGCTGATTCGAGGGCAAATCCTTTTGAGGAAAGGGGGAGTGATGCGGAGCATGGAGATGTCATTAATGGAAATTCGAGTTCAAGCACAAATAAGAAGAAGCTGGATCCTTTGAGCTATGATGGAGGTCCAATTACAAGAGCTAGAGCTAAACAGATGAAAGATGCACTCAATGGGCTTATTTTGTGTTATTTGGATCGATCTGCTCAAGAGGGAAATTGCATGGGCTGTCCAAGACTTGTGAATTTAATTAGATTTGATACAAAAGAGAAGAAAGTCCAATTACAAGCCCACCAAACTTAAGAATTTCGTCCAGCCCATAAGGATTTTAGGGTTTATTTGTTTTCTATAGGAATTTGGAAATCTTGGCAGATTTGGTACCTATTAGATTTATTGTTTTATTTGTTTTCCTTTTTGAATAAGGAAATCTGGGTAGATTTGATATCTTAGTAGATTTGGTTTCCTTTTTTTTAAATAAGTAGAGTTCCTAATCAAACAAGGATTTGAACTCTTTCTTCTATATATGTAATTGGAACAATTCAGATGATAATGATTGAATACAATTTTGAGTTTTCTCTTAAAAGTTCTTGTGAGAGCTTTGCTTTGAAATTCTCTAAGAATTTCGCCACTTATAATTAGGGTTCTTAGTTGTTTGATAACTAAAGGCTCCTAATTCGTGATCTTTGGTAATAGTATCAAGAGTTTGTTACGGGTCTTGTTTGATAGATAAGCAAGGATCGTATCAAATTTGTTATTTTTATTTTATTATAAAATGATTTTTCTTAATGAAATTCATGTACAATTACATTAAGAAGGCTTGCATAAAATTATTTATTTGTTGAATTATATACTATATTCGTTCGAAATTGAATGTACATATTTTAATTTTTATAATAATTAAAAAGAGTTTTTTACTTTTTTAAAAAATAATTCACTTATATTTGTTATTAATGTAAATAGTAGTGAGACTAATGAATTAGTGAGATATAAATTTTTAATAGAACTTTATATAAAAAATACGTTTATTTTAGAATAATGAACATTTAATTTTAGACAAATCAAAATAAAAATGTAAATATTAAATTCCGTACGAAGAGAATATAAGTGACACAAAATCTACAAATGTAAAAAAGATGAAATATAAAATGAAAACTTGGCAACAAATCTAAATAATAGTTATTCTTTCATATTTAAGTTATTCATTCAGTCTAAAATTAAGTATTTACATTTTTATTTTGGAGTATATTGAATTAAATGTTCATTTTTAAAAAAATAAAAATATTTTTCATTTTAAATTATATTAATACACTTCTTAATTTTAAAAATTTGTATACATTAATTCATATGATCTCATTATTAATTATATTAATAATATGATAACTTTTAAAAGTCAAATTGATTTATTTTAAAAAAAAATTTATTAAGTAAAAAATGGACGTTCTCTTTCAAATGAATGAAATATTATATTACAATCATTTCATATGATACATAAAAAGCACTATTTTATTTTCAGAAAATAAGAATAAAAATATAATCTTCAATAAACAGAGATGAAGAGGCAGAAAAATCAATGTTGACAAAAGTAAGGCCAGCTATATATCTTTCGTAAGTGAATATTAAATGAAACTAAGCCAGAAATAAACAGATGACAACCTGCCGACCACAACTTTGTTTAAATTAAAATCTAACCTAAGAATATATTTTTTGGCAAAAGCTCTTGTATCAAAGCCTTGAATAATCAAACCACAAAGAAAAGAATAATTCATTCGCCTTATCTCGTTTAATATCAATTGTTCATTTTTGAATTTATATAAATTTTAAAAATAATAATTATATTACTAAATTTTTTAAAATTACGTTCATTTAATAGTTAGTGTATAAATATTATTTTTTTTCAAAAAAATAGACTCTCTAATAAATTATAACAGCTCATACAAAGTCTTGATTAATAATAACAAGAATAAAATTATAAAAATACATACTAAATTAAAAAGTAAATAATTAAAATTTGTCAAAAAAAAGTAATAAAATAAAAAACTTATACAAAAATGTGCCAGCCACAATGGACATCATTCATGATCGATCATGTGACATGCTATCTTGTAAAAAGCAATTAGCAATAGCTAATGCAAAAAAGTAATAAAAAAAGAGAAAAAAAAATACTCATATTATCTGACCATATTGGAAGAGCTTATGAATTTTTTTTTTAATATTTTAAGACTTAAATTTTAAAAATATCATATTTTTTTACTCAATATCATACTCTTCAAATTATATTTTTACACTTAATCTTTTTTCTCTATTTGGTATAAATGCCATGGGTTTGTTTTTTTTAAGAGCAAAAGAAATATATATTTATTAAGGAAAGTAATAATACAAGCAGAGCAGGCAAAGCAACCACCTGCTAGAAAAAGTATTCCCAACCAAGAAACAAAAACAGAGCGACAACTCTCTGTACAGGGGAACGAAACAACAGAAAATCAAGAACGAACTCATCCGGAAGGATCAAAGGAGAAGCCCCAAGCATAAACCGTCTATCAGCTCTCTCATCGTACAAGATCGAAACCAAACACTATCTATATACACTCAATGAGCAAAATTCATAAACTTAGAACACCAAAATTCACAAACTCATAACACCATCAACAGATCCTCACCATGGATTTTGATTCGATTATTTTGTAAAACCTCCATAAATCTCTTGGGTTATGATCCTATTATGTTTATATATAGTTTGTTTGGTTGAATTCATTGAGAAATGGTTAAATTTGGGATTTTGTATCATGAAATTTGTATTGGAATGTGGTAGCCTAGATGAACATTTCTGGGATTGAATGCTAATGTCCTCGAGGATCCTGCATTGTATATTTGAATTGAATTTTGAAAATATTTTTTTAAAAAATGTAATATTATATTGGGATGATAAGTTTAAATGACATAATTTTCTGAGCCTTGCTCCCTTCCGCCATGTATAAAATCCCACGTAAACTACCAATCCAAATAGTTGGAAATATCAAACCCAACTAGTGAATATGAAAGGATCTTAATTACGAATCATTTAACATTAAGAGTCGTCAACACTGCTCAAATATCTTGTATTCTCATAGTTGTTGGAATGTTTAATAATTAATGTTTGCCTTTAACTTGTTGGCAATGTCCTTTCTAAAAAGAAAATCTTGTTGGCAGTGCATTTACAGGTGTATGCCACTATTGTAGTCTATAGTTTGACACTTATATTAGTGTTTTTTTTTTCTTTTTGTTGACAAGAACTTTTTGGGTGTTTTTTAATAGTGTTTGCACAATTGAAACCAGGTTTTTTTTTTTGGGGTGCAAATTCTAATTAGCATTCAATTTCAACTAACACGAGCTGCAATATATATATATATATATATATATTTTATTTTTTTTAAAAAAAAAAAAAATTAAAAATATTTTTTAAAAAAATTCAAATTCAAGTTTGAACTTGTTAAAAATTTGACAAGCTGAGTTCGAACTCAAACTCGAACAAACATAATATATTCGAGTTCGAGCTTGTACTGATTCGAATTCGACTCAACTGGTTTGCACTTCTAATTTGTATCACGAGGAACACATATTTGCAATGTCAAACTTTGTATGATTTATTTGATTAATTCTTTTCAATGCTTTCATACTACTAATTGTTTGTAAAAACCTAATTATATCAGTTATGTCGTTCAAAATTTTTAAATGTTCATTTTCTATTTAATTTAGTGGAAATTGCATAAGCTAATGTGATATAAATACATTTAATTAAGAAGATCGATAGTTGAATTTAATATGAAAAACATATTTATTTTAAAAATATATATACTCAATTTCGAACGAAAGTAATATTTACTCGTAGTATAATGTTAAAACTCTTCTTAATATGCATCAAAATGTTGGGCAGTATTGAAAGACAGAATCAAGTAGGAGATCAATTTTGTAATGAAGGCTTAGAGGAGTAAGAAGAGAAATAAAGCAATAATCAAACATTTAGTCAATTCTAAATGCTGGCATCCAAATACCAAACCCATCCACCATTTCTAAAATCACATTCAAGGACATAATTTGTCAAACCTTGATCAAAATTTTCAAGAGTTACAGGTAATAATAGATTGAGAACTTTATTATAATTGTGAAGATACATGCATCATCTTGAGTTCCTTTTTTTTTTTTTTTTTTTTGACCAGCCATAAGATGAAATATTTCAAATAATTTTCCAAAATGGAACTCCCCACATGGTTTCTAGATTAGTCTCACTTTTCAACTCTTGTCATTTTCGCCAATTTTGTTGATTTGAGAAAAAGAAGAATGGAAGTATGGCTTGTTCTGTGCAAGTCAATTTCAGTTCCTACAGCATAAAGAAGAAGTCACATGGCATTGACACAAATGGTTCACCCAAAATGTGGAAAACATAAAGGAGATTTGTTAAGAAATGGAAGAAACCACAAACCCTGAAAATGACTCAAAATGTGAGGCCTTTCTAGTTTAACTGGACCGCACAAATCACACTTACAACATCTTGATATCAAACTAGAGCTTGGTTGGAAGGAGCAGAAAAAAAAAGAAAAAAAAAGACCACATTACTAAAAATATCATAGACCTTTTCCTGAAATTTTGATTTCTCCAGGAAAAACAGATTTTATTTTGTATTTTTTAAAAGTTTTTTTGGGAGAGGTAGTTGCAACTACCATTCCACAATTAGCCTATCTCTTATTGGTATAAATTTATTCATTATTTAAATTGTTCTCGTTTTTAATTTAAAGATATACATGAATCAAACTCAATCAAATCTTAAAAATATTTAAGTTATAATTCAATTATTTTTATACAAACTCCAACGTAACCTAAAGTTGACTCGTTATAATAATCTCAAAATAGGAATTTGATTTAAAATTTGAGTTCCAACTCAAACCTGCACAAAAGATGAATAAAAATGCACTATGCATAACATATATCTTGCATAATTTAAAAAAGAATACTAAAATACAAGTTTCAACCAATTTAAAATTCAAATTAATATTAGAACTTGAATTATCAAATTTAAACCTAACCAAAAGGTTTCTATAAGACTCGACTCAAATAGTTGTTCTTAGAGGTATTTTTATTTGATTTAAAATGAAAAAAAATATAAATGACATTAAATAAAATTTCATTTGATTCAGTTCCATTCAATTATCAAATTACAGAAAATTTAAAAAGTTTTATTTTATTTTGAAAAACTAAATTGTGTCTTTTATATTTTTTTTTTAAAAATATAAAATTAAAGTAAATATACTCTTAATTACATAATAGATAACTTTTAATATTTAAATCATGATTATTATTAATAAATCATTTAATTTGAATTTAAAATTTCAATTCAATTGAATTTCACTCTAGAAAAATTGACTTAAAAGTTAAAAACCAAATAAGCATTTATCTCCTTGGTATCTAACCCTCGAAGGAAAAGAAATTCATGGTACTTCAACATCGAGTGGTATAGATGTAAAATTTCAAGAGTATTAATCAGGGGATCAAGAATTCAAAAATTCGAATCCTTTAAAGTTTAATAAGATCACATTTGTTCTATGGTGAACCTTGGATGAGAAATACACAATGCAATGCAAGATGCTATCTTGGTCACTTCATTCACTCTCAATATTATTCGGATGCAAGTATGGATAATTGAGTACCTTTTTTTTAATATATATATAAATAAATAAATAAATAACTATTGGGGTATGGATAATTGAGTGCTTTATATAAATAACTATTGGGGTGGGGAAAAGAAAGAATAGGAATATAGGATTAGATTTTGCTGACATGGCCATGTGTTTAAAAGGGACCCACAAAGAATATATTGACCACCCATTTGAAGGAGGTCTGGACCAAGCTGGATTTGGGAAGGCCGAAGGAAGGAAAAAAAAAAACAAAGGGCCTCCCTTACATTACAAAAGTGGCTTTTGTTGGGGAACAGTTGTATAATTAATTGTAGCTCAAAACCACTGGGCTAAGATAGAGACTCTTTTTCCCAATTCTCACGCAACGAACTCATTTAACTAATACATACAACGCTTCCTTACGTATTTGGCAGCACCATCGACAAAGTTTTGCAGCTGACTTTCTATCCAATTCCACTTTAGGATAACCTTTTTTTTTTTATTTTGGTGGAAATATGCTACAATAATAGAGATTGTGACTCTGAACTATGACTTTTAAAATTATAACTTATAACGATTTATCAATTAAATTACAATTACTTTAGAATAATAATTGCCTGTTTATTTTGATATAAAATGAATTTTAATATATATATATTTCAATGTAAAATCATTTTCTTGAAAATGAGTTACTTTTTAATTGTTTGGATGATATGAAGTAAATATTTTTCCTTTGTTTGATACACTATTATTGAAAGCATTTTAAAATAAGCCTATTATAAGTTATAACCACAACCAATAATACACAAATAGAAATATTGAAACTCTAATAATAAAGAAGAATAATTTTAAGTAAGTTTTGGATGGAGATTAAAGGACTGCATGTGAGTTTTATGACCAAAGTCTTGAGAAGACGTTTGAAAATGAAGTTGAATTTGGCATTCACTAAAAATCTTCAAAATAATTATCCTTCCCTTTCAAAATAAGTAACACTGTAGATTTTTTATTTTATTTCAGAATAAGTGTACTTCTAGAATCATTTATTACTTTATCTATTAAAAAATATAAGTCATCAAATGATTTTTTTCTTGTTTCAAAATATATACCATTTTATAAAATTTTATGTATATTTCACAATTGACTTCAAATATTATACTTACTCCCTCAATCTCCCTCAATCTCATTAAGATAGACAAGTAGACATTTTCACATCGATTAAGAAAACATATTTATTGTTGTTGAAATTGTAAAATATTTCTCAATTCTTCCTATTTTATCCATTCACTTTACATTTAAAATTTAGTCAAATTTAAATTTAATTGTGTGACAATATGTACAAATTTGATTTAAAATATATGAAAAACTGTATAACTATATTTGAAAAATAAAATCTTTAACTTAACGTGTAGTATTCCAATAGTTTGAAAATAAGTTTTATAATAACAAAATGTGTTAAATAGGGGTATTTTAAATAACTAAAAATTAAATAGCACACTTAATAAAGAAACTAAACTATAATTTGAAATCGACGAAAAATGAAAACAAATCTATCTCAGTGAGACGAAATGAATATTTATTTTTATCTTTCATTTCACATCTTTCTTATTTTCAAAACAAAACATTTATACTTTATTCTTCTCAAAACAAACTTTCTTTTTTCTTTTTTATTTCCAAGACATAATAATTAATGTTATTTTGATAACAAAAAAAGTTTATTGGTATATGTAAAAGTGAACCTAACAACTTATATTTCCGATCGTCGGGAATATTATATTTCAATTTTATCCATATATAAGTGGAGAGAGAATGAAAATAATTATTAATTTGGAAAAATACAATGAAAAATTGATTTGTAATATTTATTAATTGTCGATTTGAAACTTAATATTAAATTTTGTATTTTTTTTAACCATCCTTCATAAATGTGCAAATGCCTAAAATGACACTTATTTTAAAACGTGGGTATTAATAAATCTCTAACATCAACAACCAAAGAAATCTGCAACTGGATATATGCTGAATCCAACATCAATATGTTGGAGATTATGAGATCAAAAGATTGGAAAAAAGGGAGTTGCCAGGATTTGGATGCACGTTTTAAAGTTTGAGACTTCCGAAAGAGCTTTTCTATATTCAAAATAACTATGACAAGACAACGATTCAAAATAAGGAGAGAAAAAAAATGTGAATGTTGCTTTTTCCATTTTGAAAAAAAATAAATGTTGCTTTTCCTTTTTCATTTTGGAAAAAAAAAAAGTATTTGAGAAATCTCTTTGGATAAGAATTTCTTGTCCAGAATGTCGAGAACAACTCACACAAAATTAACCATGCAAATTACAATTATGTACAAAATCGACTCTATACCCTTGTCCCTTTGCAACATTGATTGGAGAAAATATAGTTGATAATGAACAGATAGATAGTTAATTTGTCATCAAAATCAACTATTTGATGATGATCAAGTTAACTATGTCTATCCTATGCAACATTAATTTGATGGAGAAAAGTGAGCTGTTCATCTTTTATTTTGTTGTAAAAAAGTTACATTGCCTTTACCAAACGATGTCTCCCATGATAAAATTCATCTGCCCCAAGTGGAGAAAGGGGTCCTCTTCGATCCCTGCACCCTGCTGTTGGTTTGTTATTCAACTTAGAACTTTATTTAAACAAGACAAGATGGGATGTTACCATTGATGAGCACAAGTAAATCATCGAGGAAAGAGAACCAAAGTTTTATGAATCAAGATCTCAAGTTTTTGAAATAAATCATCACATAGCTGCTAACTTAAAGGAGTACTAGCTATGAACATTGCAATTAATTAAGTTTATAAGGGAAGCAAGATACTATCATTAGCATTCAAGCTAATTATTGTTTCACCAGAGGGATAAAACCAAAACCCAAATAGGAAAACTAGATGATTTAGTCTTTAAAACAATTTTCAAAGCATTTTTATAAATAAATTAAGTTCCCAAATTATTTTCAATCACTCAAATTAATTGGAATTATGATGTCAGGAAAAGCCACAAAAGCTGAATTCCTTCATGTCAGGCAGCATTACATGGTACAGAGTATGGAGACTTATGATAGAAATAAAAGCTAATTATTCATGTGATAGAAATGTGGCAATACAAAGATGTATGATCCCATGACTCACAGAAGAATTTAGAACTTATGATGTCTTCCAAACTGTAGTATTCATTGTCTTCTTTACTCCCCCTACACAATACAAAGGGTGCAAGAAAAGCTATAAATGCACAATAAGCAGGTAGAAGAACAAATCTTTCATTGAGGATTCTCTATTCTTTTTCGTTTATGTTCATGATTTCCACATTTTTACAACCAAAATCAAAAATTTTGAAAAAGAATTATGAACACTATTGTAAAACACTCATCAGTGGGACACCAAAATTTTCAAGATCACCACTGGACACACTGGTAATTGGAACTTAAACTCTCTCTCTTTCTTCCTATGAAGTATTCACAATATACAGATTACAAACAAAGAAGATAAAGAAAAAGCCACAACCACATATCTCAGGAGTACCAGCATGTGTTTTGATATCTGCTAATGCCCCAGCACTATAATAACAGTGCTTTTCTCATTTGCCACTCCCTGGTTTTCGCTTCCCATCAGCAGACACTGGTTGCTTTCCAGCCTTGGCTAATGGTGAACTATACCCATTCGAAAGTCTTCTTGTTGGCGGAGGAGGAATTAAACTCCTAATGTCAAGAAGTATGCAGATATAAAAGGGTTAGAGAGACAAAATCAAGAACCAAATAGACTTATTTGTTAATGAACCCCCTAAAGCAATATACATTCATTTCGGTAAATCACATATAATATTGTAATCTTTAATTAACTCATTGCATTTCTATAAAGCTCCTCTTTATTTGTCATCATAATCTTGAACATGATTACCATTTGAAGTCAACAGCTGAAAATACTGGATGGAGGTACTTCAAAACACTATTTATGGAATACTTGAGCCAAAGAAGGATAAAAATAATTTATATGGTACCTCATCTCAGGACTCTTTGTGTGCTTTGGACTTGGTTTCTTCAATTTTGATACCACTCCATTTGAAACATTAGTAACCTTGTGAACATTGGGTTGCCAATGGAAGTCAGGCTCAGAAGAATCACTTGTTGTGGCATCAGGGTCATCAGAATCATAAGGAGTGGCTGTCTGAGATCGACTATTTTGTTTCTGGTAAAACATATCAGGTGACTGCCGACCATCTTCTTCCCACCCTACCATGCTGTCTCTTCTTTCAAGATCTTGCTTGTTGACCATAATTTTATCCACCCAATCACCAGAAACTGCTTCTTTCTCATAATCCTTTAAACCAGGACATCTAGCTGGTGGCCAGGGAGGTGAGTTCATTAATAACTCTTGGAGATCTAAGCTTTGCCTTCTAGGTTTTGATGCTGAGTTATGCCTAGTCTGCAGACCATATTGCAAATTGTAGACTTTAATTTGAAATCAAATAAGGAGGCCCCAGAATATTCATATATCAAATTATTTAGAATACATCCATATCACATTTGCTAAGATTTTCTTCTGAGGCCCTCATAATTACCATAAAATTGACATATCTGTGGGATATAATTTGCAGGTTTTCCCTTAACCATTGGCAGAGCTTTTGGAACAAAGCTACGTAATGCATGAAGATAAGAGAGAAACAGACAAGGTACAGAGGACAGCAGAAAGAAAAGTTCACATATCCAAGTGTATTAATGATTCTGTTAGTCATGGACCTCCAATTCACAGTCAATCTGAAAATACCTAAATAGTGAGAGTAATAACATGCAAGAAGGGTCATTTGAATTCCCACCTCTAAATTTTCTGTATCCTCTAGAGCTCCATAACGAGGTAGTGAAGATGAGGAAGATCCTGAAGACTTCAACCTGGGTCTGTCTGGGCTGCTTGATGCAGAATGATGACGGTGAGCTGGTTCTCCTTCCTTCCTTGCCAAGGCAGCCTTAAGAGTAGCAATCTAAAGGGAAAGCTAAATGATATATGAGAACTGTCTCAAGAAACCATATAAAATAAATGATGCAAGAATACTAACAAATGTATAGTTGTGGGAACCAATGTTTTCAGAACCGGACCAGACATTGAACAGGAAAAGTAACTGGTTTACAGTTTATTGGTCTAACCACCATGATAAAACCAGTCATGTCATAATTAAAAATTGAATATAATATGTAATATCGCTAAAAAAAATTTAAATTATTTAGTGCAATTCTTTTTCACATAGAGATAAATATTTTCTAGTCATAAATATACAACTAATATATTTCATGGCCAAAATAATATAAACTTGCCCAATAACAATGAGTAATAGGTAAGATTGTCGTAACTTATAAATTTGCCCCTAATCATTTCTAAGTTTTGAACGGTTAGAATGACTAAGATAGGTCAGAAATTGGTGGATAGGGGGAGGAAATTGGGGAAGAAGAGAAATAGAGACTTTGACTAATTTAACCTAATTTATAAAGTTTGATCAGATTGAGCGGTTTAATATGAGACCGGCCAGTTTACCGGTCCAACAGTTTGATCAACCAGTCCAATCCGGCCTGACATCTCTAGCCACAGTCTTTTAATTCAAAATGGTTCATTTGATTCAACTGAACCTCCTTGCTTGCTGGTTCATGGTCCAATCGGTCGGCCTGGCTAGTCCGGTTCGGTCTAAAAATATTGGTGGAAACAGAACTAAATATGCTTATCAAAGACAAAGAGGTGATTTATTGTGAGAACCTGTTCTTTCAGCTCCTTCACTTCAGCACTCTCTTTGTTTGCTCGAGCGGTACCAAGCTCAACGGTAGAAACCCTTTCAGCAAATTTAAGTGTGCTGATCGTTTCTCCAATAGCATCATGCTCAGGGCTGACGTGAACAAACATCAGTGTCTTTGCCTGCCCACCTACAAAATGAAGGGAGAAATGTTACTATTCCTAATGAAACCCTGCAAAAGATGGTTTATGGAGGAGAGAGTACAATGTATCAAATATTACCTAATGAATCTTGTAACAACTGCGTGAGTTTACTATTCCTATATGGAACATGTGAACTCTTTTGGGCAAGAGAAGAAATCACATCCCCTAAAGCAGAAAGAGATTTGTTTATATGTTGAGCCTCTTTCAGTCTTTCACCTACTGCTTCAGATTTATCAACTCTTTCACTCCCTGCCAGGTCTACTAGATGCATAGAACCTCGAAGAACCGTATTTGAAGCCAAATCTCTCCCTTGAACATGAACAGTGAGGCAACTGCAAATATGATAAGAGAATAATATTTTGCAGCAATGGTTCATTTGCTTCTGAAATTCTAATTACAGATCAGGGAAAAATTTATCCAGGTCAAGCTGATACTTGAGTCATGGCATTTCTTTCCAGTATCCAACAGGAAAAGAGGGGAAGCAATACCTGTGAGAACGACTACTACGAATGTTCATTGCTGTAGAACCCACTGCGCGGTTCTTCTGTCCGAGGTTCATCAGGTAAATAACATCAGAAGTAGATGTAACTGGTACAACATTTGCATCTGGAACATTCAGACCCTTTTGGGAACTATTTCGAATTTCTAATGTGTGTAGGAGTTAAGGACATCAATAATTCAACTCTACAATAAAAACAACATTAGCATGAAGATGTAAGTAGTTCTTATGTAGGATATCTTTTGTTTAGACCATCTGTTGTAAGAAGATCCCTAACTTGCTCATTATAAATTTCAATCATCTGAACAGAGACTTCATAAGAAATGGTGTCTTTTCTCTGCTCTGAGAGGAAAAATAAATCTCTCAATGCCCTGTAGTTCACACCCGTGTTCTCTCCCGTTACGTTGTCAGGCCCCGTCTACAGATAGAAGTGGGTAGAATTCAAAATCAAATGAATAACAGCGTTTTAAATGTGTGCATTAGGTGCCTGCTATCATTTTGTACCCTTACCATTGTATAAGTTTTCCCAGACCCTGTTTGGCCATAAGCAAATATGCACACATTATAGCCATCAAGGACAGATCGAATCAAAGGCTGGGTGTCTGCAAATACTTCATCTGTAGGTTTTTTTGAACAAGTAAAATCATGGAAAGAAGAACAAGGAAAGGAAAGAAGAGTTGGTTAAAAGCAAATCCTGTTAGCAGGGTACTCTAAAAGCAGAAAATTTGAATTAGGAACCTTAATGACCTTGGCTTGCAGATGGACCAAAAACCTTGTTGAAAGTGAATGATTTCTTTCCTTCTTTTCCATATTTTGAAGGTGTAATTATTGTGATACTCCCTTCATCTATGTGATCCACATTGCTCGGACCATTAGCTTGACCAGGTAAGAAAGGTCTTACTCGGCAATATACCCTAATGTTTCCTAAACATATTGAAGAAAACATGTTAGTGCTTCTAAGAATAGTGAACATCTCGAAGAAAAATAATTGTTAACAAGATTACCTTTGAGGTCTTGCACTAGATTGTATAGCTTCCGATTTTCTTCAAGAACTCTATTGTATCCTGAAGCAGCATTAGTTAGGGTACAGAGATGTGCACCTGAAAGACAGATTGAAGCAGCAAGTCAAACAACTTGTATCCACAATCTCCATTAGAGAGAACAAGAGAAATTCCACTTGTACCTAGATTGGAGACTTCTTCATGATACTTTATTTGCAGAAACTTCAGGTCAGCTTTTGCAGATTGAAGTGTACCTTTCAATTCCTAAAGGTATAATTTAGAGACCATGCTAATGTGATTATCCTCAATAATTAAATTTATTAGGTTAGTTTGACTTAGCAGCAGAATACCTGAATTTCCTTATGCTGTTGTTCAACCAGCAACTGCTGCCTCGTGATCTGGCCTTCACATCTGCCATCATAAGTGTCCTTCAGATTGTCGCACTCCTCTTCTACTCGGTCTGAGGAAACTGCATCTTCCATCTTAATTGTTAAAACAAGAAAATGTGTCATCTGATCTGACTATCCATAATATACAGCCATGTATGGCCAAAAGACCTAGTCACAGGATTTAATTACAGTTAAAGTACTAAATTCTGCAACATATTCATACCTCTGGAGGAGCAGGCACTGAGAGAATTTCATTTGAACCTGGATCATCAATGTCTTTGCTAAGCACATTTATCTGTCAAATTTCCAATGGATGACTATACATTTAGAGTGACAGATAAAAAATTATGGAAATTTACTGCAGAATGATATGTATTCATGGTTACTTCAGGGAAATATTACAGTTAACATACTGGAGATACTTTAATCAGTTAAAGGCTTAAAGCAGTTTCTTTACCTGCCCAGTTTGGCTTGCTAATCGTCGTTCGCATTCTTCCAGCACTTTGCTCAACATGCCTTCTACAATCTGTAAGGAACAGAGGAAAATTTTGCCCCAGGACGGAATTAGGATTTAAAGTTAATACTAAGAGTCTGAGTGCCATAAAAAGGCTAGGAAGCCATCCTTCACAAAAGTTGTCCACAATATACGCCATGTGTTGGCATGGAAGCCTCATATTTTGTTTTTACAAATAAGGAAAGTTGGACCAGAGACGATTGATATTTTCCATGTGAACTCCAAAACTAGAACCAGAAAATATCATGAAAGGATGCTGGTGATGCAAGAATTCATCTCCTGGGTATCCAATCTATGAGGGGCGAATTGTAATGTGCTGAACTGAACAAATTAAGAGACAAAATTCCACAAAAGAACATGACAACATTCAGGAAGAAAGGATTAAAGTCTCTTTTCTATGGTCATTGGAGCATCTTGTGCATATAGAAAATAATATGTAAAAGATAGTGATGATTTTAACTTCTGATGCTCAATGAGAGGAAATGATGTAAGTCCTGCCTACTCATCAACCAAAAAGATCAAAACCCTTTTTTCAGTAAATATTTGGATAATAAAAGAAAACAATATTTCTATCACTTACAGTTGGAATGTCTTCTTGGTTCTTATCTGAAAGAAGAATACGAACTAGTGAATTCAAGGAATGGAAGTTAACCTGAAAATGACAAATGCACATTTAGTTCATTTGATTAAATGGAAAACTATAAATTATACTTGACACAATAATATCACCAACCGTTTCAGTATTTTCTTGTCCAAGATCACTGAATGAGAGCCGCTCACTACATGAACTATCAAGAGGCTTTTCACCAATAGATGAAGTCCTTGATAATGAATTCATGAAGGGTTCAGAATTTTTTCTTACTACTTGCTTGGCAGATGGAACAGGTTTCACATTTCCACCAAATTTCCATGATCCAGTCCCACCTCCTTGTTTCCATTCACTATATGATTTCAGTGCTAGTACACAATTTACTACTCTTGAGGTTTTCCCTCCCTAAAAATTGAAACCATGTACAAAGCTTATCATGTAAGAGAAAGAAAATATGTGAATTTCGTGCATATAATTTGATAGTTCCACTTCAGTTATCTATTGATGTCAAATTAGGCAAAGGGCTATCTGTTTTACACCTTAAAGTTTAAATAGCAAAATACTGCAACAACAATCCACATACCTGTTCCAAGTCAGAGGCTTCAAAACTAGGAAGGCCCATCTCCTCTACAGATACTAGAAAGTTCCTAACGTTTTCAAAGTACTGATATGCAGAAAGAGCTGCCCCATCCGGAATAAGAACAGAATCACAGGGCATTTCAACTACCTAATAGAGGTCAGCACATAGTCATCAAGCAAGCAGATTGAACCCAATAAAGTAAATAATCAATCAACAAAAGCTAAATCAAGAAGCTCTGTCAAACCATACTTTTGCAACAGCACCCGGCTGAACCTTGTTCAGAACATTGCAAAGTATTATTCCACTTCGCAATGCAAGTCTAAACCCTTCTTCTGAAGGCTCTGCTGGTAAATCTTTGCCCCCCACAACTCCGACTGTCTTCCTTAACCATCCAGCCGCTTCATATCTTCTCAATGCTGTGAAATTACTCACGTATTAACAACACACACACAAAATCCAGATTCTGACAACCAAAATCAAACAACTTAAAAAAAAAATCCCTGATAAATATTCACCCCAATTATCTAGAATTACGTATGAAACCATTTGAATAATTGGAATCTTGGATGTATCTGTTAAATACTATAGAATTACAGAAGGGGTCGATTTCCTCTAAACTAGTGTTTTGTATCATATCAAATCAACACTTTCTTTAATTAATAGGCATTAAATTCCCACAAACGATATTGTCCAAGCGAACGATCCGTAATCAAAATGTAAGGCAGACACCAAAACCTTAATACCAAAGTAGGGAAAGAAAAAACGACATTAATGAATAAATGATCATACAAGCTTCTTCCGCCTTTCTTGAAGCCAAATCAATGTCACTCAGCCTCTTTGATTGTTGTTGAAGAACATCCTCCAAGACTGACGCAAAAGAAAGCTGCATTATCCCCTCCGTTGCCATTTCTCAATCAAACCAAGAATGCCTAACCCTGATCAACAACCCACTCAAGAATCCCAAACTTTCATCAACCCAATGCTCCAAAGCAACCAGAATGCAGGTAGATAATACGCAATAATCCAAAACCTCAATATTTTCTCTATATTCCTTTGTGTTATATACAAAGTAAACAGAAGGAATTGATGAACTTGAAAATGGAGGACCAGTTATAACAGGAGAGGAGAGAGAATGAGAAAGAGAAACTGGAATTTGTTTAAAAAAATTCTTTCTCTTTTTTTGTTTAATAATTGGTTTTATTTATAGAAATTCTCTCCTCTTCAATGGCGAATGTTCAACTTTTTCTTTTCTATTGCTTTTTCTGTTGCAGGAGGTTTTCAATGCTGTTGAATGGGGAGAGCAATGGAGAAGAAAATAGGTAAACCAGTCACCCAAAGCTGATTCCTAACCTTGCGGTTCGGACTCTGCGCGGTTCTCGCCCAAAGAGAAAGAGGAGCGCCAATTCCAGCTCTTGGGGAAAATTTTTTTTTCCATTTTTTTGTGTTCCCAAACTACCCTTTTTATTTATTATCTTTAATTTTCTCAAAAAAAATTATTACAAAAAATATATAATCTCTCCATCCAAGACAAGTGGACATAATTTAATTGATAAAATACTCTCACTTATTATCTAGAAGTGATCGATTCAAATCATACTTTTGTAATTTGTATTGTATTTTTTAAAAAATATATCTGTAAAAATATCGTTTATTTGCATATTTATTATTTCATGAGGTTTATTTTACCATTGAAAAATTTTGAAATGACAAATATATTCATTCATTATTCTTCCCATGACATATTTATTTGAATCAAGGATGTTTTATGGTAAAAAAGAGTTTGTTAGGAAATTCTTAAAATAAATTGAATTTCGCAGTTCAACGATTCAAAACATATAGAATTTTATAAATCAATATGAAAGATATTGAACTTTAATAGTTAACGATCTAAATATATAAAACTTTAGAGGTCAATATGAAATATATCAAGCTTTAATACCCAACCATTCAAATCATATTAGACCAATTGCAATAATTTTATTTGTCCCTTTTATGCTTTCCGGATTTGGATAGCTGAGGTATTAGCCAATCTTTTGCTTTTTATTAGTTGTAGATGTAGTAAGATCTTTTGCATATATTAAACTAAGGGGATATATTTGAGACGTACATTGATAGAGCATTACATGAAGGAAGGGTGGTCTTTAGCCTCAATTTTTTTTTTATTTGTATGATGTTGATTAATGTAAATCTTATATTTTAAAAATTTCTATCTTTTAAAACGTCTATATATTAAATATAATATAATTTATAAAGATCAATTTATAATTATTTAATTGTCAAAAGTAAATAAAGTAATAAATCATCTTTGATCTTCGTAGTTTATGAGTTACTCAACTTTTTATCTTATTTTTTAGAATTCTGAATATGATCTAAGGAAGCCGTGAAAGTTTTCCATTAATTTCAAAGCTCATAATGACATCCAAATCAAAATCTATCGAGATGATGTATTATGATCATTATTTGTTGCCATGGACAGCGACAGAGAAAATCCCTGAAATTATTTCACACCATCCTATATCTTTGTAGATTCTTCAAGGAGTTGAGGCTTCCTATTCTCTCCCTTTCATTAAAGAAATTAAACAAGAAAGTTGTATTGCAGCACTAGCCTTTCCTAAATATTTTTTAAAAATGGAATTTATGAATATTTGTGACTTTTTAAAATTATGATAGTAGATTTTGTGTAACTTATAAAAATTGGAAGAGTTATGACTATTTACAAAAGACATTATAAAAAACTTATGTCTATTTGTAATTTTTATTCCTATTATAGATTTACAAACTTAGAAAATAAAAAATAAAAGAGGGTTTATTAATAATCTCAGGAAATTCTTGTCAATGTCTTCTTCCTCCTCCAAAAAAAAAAAAAAAAAAAAAAAAACACTCTTGTCAGCATCTTACAAGTTTTTGAGCAATCTTCGTTATTATTAAAAAAAATTTTGTCATATAATGATTTAAATAGTTTGATTTCATTAGTATATGATATATAGTTTGACTTCAGTAAGTCTAAGTAAAATCTTAAAAAAAACGATCAAATTGAAAATATCTCGTACTAATTGACTTAATTAAGTCTATAGTTTGACCATGCATTTGTCCTAACAATTAGAGGTGTTCATTTGGTATTCGATATATAAATTTTGACATTTTGACTTTGGACTGATGAATGCTAAATAGTACCGAAATTATGGAAAAATCGAATATCGAAAAAATTTGGATGGGACAGTTCGGTTCCAGACACAAGTGAAATTACGCCAACCTATTATTTCTAGCTCTTTTTTTTGAAAAATTATTTTTAGCTTTTGCATACCTACCAATTTAATAAAAAAGAAACTATGCAATAGCATATAAAAACAAAACAATATGCATGTAAAAAAAAAAAATTGGACCACTAAAACAATATAAGAAAAACATCATTTTAAAAAATAATGTTTAATTTCTAAAAATGATAATTCGAGAATTCGGTTCAATCCGATTGTAGATTGAAAAATTGAACTTTGAACCGAAATTTTATTTCATTCTCAAAACGTAACTGAAGTGTACCATAATAACAAAATATCGAACCGAATTAAAAAATAGAGTTCGCAAATTCGACTTTTTCCGATTTGTAAACACCCCTACTAACAACCTTCATATTCAAAAGGTTAATTGTCTTGGGTTGCTTTTATGATGCATGTAATTGAAGATGAAATTAGAATTGGCATGCATTGTTTTGTACTGCTATATTTATTGTAGAATGATATTAGTGAAAGTGTCAATTTTTTGTTTTTGGAAAAAATCCTTTTCAACGGTATTTAATTTTATATAAACAAAAAGAACATTAGAAATACTATTTCAAGAATGCAGCTAATGTGGCTGTGAAAACAATTAATGTTTGAATCATAAAACATAATAATATATATCGAGTGAATGCCTTTACTTTGATTCAAAGGCTCAGCATGCAACCATGATTATCCAAGCCATTTCGTTAACCAACTAATTATAATGCTTAGACTCCACTAATTTAACTAATCTTCTCAGTCATGATTATTTTTTTAATAAAGTTATACAAATTCATTATAGAATCCAATACATCTCGAGACTAGGTTAGGTTATAAATGGATCTCACCTGCCTCAGGTTCTCATCCTTTGCATTAATTTCACTAATTAACTTATTGCAAATCTTGTGCATCTTTAAGCAAACATTTCTAAATAAGAAATGTTGCTTCTTGCCTAAGAAAGTCAATGAAAATGCTGCGTATGATTTTTCTCTCTCAATAATTTGGAAGATGGATAATTAATTTCATCTTTATCCATAGTCAACAAAATAGTTTAAATGTCAATCTAATATCTTTCAATTGATAAATGACTTGAGAAACTCAAAATAGCATAAATTACAAACTACATAATAAGTAAACTTCTAGAGACTTATGAGGGTTGGCTTCCATCTTTTGCTTCTTCTTATCTTCTACCACATGACTCATGTCCCATTTGCGTCTAATAACAAGAACTATTCTCGATAATTTTTCTAGTTTAATAAAAATGATGAATTTAATTGCTTTATTTGTAGTCCAGAACAGGAAGGACCAAATATATACTTGTGGATAATATATGAATGAAAGCCCTCTATCTGAGAGTGTTATATCAATGGATGCACATTGAAAAAATTTAGGACAGATACAATGTCAAAGAAAAAGAAGAGGGACCTCCATACATGTGTAAAAAGACCTTAAAAACTTTTAGATAATCTACTTCCATTGCATGCTCTGAAAATCAAGATCCAGGAGAAGCTAATTAAAGATGGATAGAGACTGCTACTTCAAAGCAGCAACATCTTTTCCCTGTGCCACTCATATATGCAGACATGACAAGAATGCATATGCATGTATATTTTCCCTTCAGAATATATTTTTTATTGGATATATCACATGCAAAGTTCATCATCATGCATTATTTTCTTTTCTTTTATCTTTCTTTTTTTTTTGTATGGTAACTGAGCAAAGGTTTATTGATGATCATAAAAAAAAAGTGAATCAAAACAAACAAACCAACCATAGAAACCATGTCATTCAAGATTAATCATATATCATCATGGATACATTAATTTGGTCTTCGGAGATTATATACTTTTAAAAATTGCAACAAATAGTATATCTGATACAATTTCTTAATGTATGTAATCTATGAAGACTTTGTTTATCTAATTTTTTATTTTTAATGGAATTTTTAGAATAATTTAGTATATATCTGCATAAAAAATCTTAGAAATGCTTATTAAAAGAACTAGATGTGTAGATCAAAAGTCTATATATGAAAGATATATTCGGTTTTAATTCTTTCGAATAGAAAGAAAATATTATGGTGCATATGGCTATAATTTTCTCAACAGTTCGATGTTGTCTTTGTAAGTTGAGGGAGGGACTTTACGGTCAAATGTTTTTAGAAGGAAGTTTCAAATTCTTTTTGATTTTTTTTTTAATCTTTCAAAATAATTGGCTCGGATCCAAAGCTATCCTTTTTATGAGGTTCGGATATATTTAACCAAAAAAAAAAACGTGGGCCCTAAATAACCGCATGCCGGCTGCCGGCGGGAAATTTATCCTCGCACGAGAGGGACCCAATAAGCGTCTAAAGGCCCGCCAAAATATATTTTTTTATGAAGAGGCATTTATAATTAAATAAATTCATAAACAAAATCCTTCTACATTTTTCTCTGAATTTTATTATTTTAGTTTAACATTATTTAAATCATAATAACTTTATTATGGTAATTTCTTTTGGAAAAAGACCAAAAATATAATAGAAGAAGAAGTAGAAGACATTCCTCACCCCCCCCCTAAACCTAAAATTGGCGAATTTTCAATTAAAATTATGCAATATACTTCCAATCTTTCTATATCATCTTTCATTTTTTTTTCCCATTGAGAAGTTAATTACAACTATAATCGCAATGGAAAAACATTGGTTTCCCATTTTGCATTTTGTTTCAGTTTTTTTTTTTTTTTTTGCATTTTCCCTCCCCATTTTTCTCTTTGCTTTCTTCTTCTTCTTCTTCTTTTCTGTAATAGTTAAAGATTTCCTTGAACATAACAAGGAAAACCCTCGACTAAAGCTGTAACTCATCAGTCAAATATTCATCAATATTTCACAATTAGACTGGACAAAAATTAACTAGTTCATGGTTCATTGGTCGAACTATAATTAAATGGTCATTAAATTGGTGATATCATAAGTAAATATTATATTTATTATAGATAACAAAATTTATAAATAATTTAAAAGTAATTCATGTGGACAAAAGTGATAAATATTTTTTAAAAAGAATAAATATACAACTAACGTATTTGCACTTCATGATAAGCTCGCCTATTACAACAACATATAGGTAAGAGTTTTCATAACTCCGAGATTACATAATAGGTAAGAAATTGGTGAATAGAGAGGGAATCGAGAGAAAAAAAAAGAGAGAAATAAGAATTTGATTAATTTTATATCAATTTATACTATTTCACCAAAATACTCAATTCAATAATAGGTTGATTGATTCAAGTCTGATCAATCTAATTCGAGATGAATATTAAAGAATCATTTTTTAAAAAAAATCTTTTAAGAATCAATCAATCATTAAAAACACCGATTTACTATCTAATCGATTCAACTTATTGATCAATTACTA
This sequence comes from Apocynum venetum, assembly GCA_019593545.1. NCBI lineage: Eukaryota > Viridiplantae > Streptophyta > Magnoliopsida > Gentianales > Apocynaceae > Apocynum > Apocynum venetum. The sequence continues at coordinate 5,090,173 of SRSM01000149.1, forward strand.
TTTTTAAATCACCATAATTATAATAATATAAGAAGGCCTAATGTAAAACATGTTCATCTTTCTACATTTTGTTCCATTATTATTGTAGTATAACATTTTTCAAAAATGTCTTGATTCATTTGCAATGTTATTATTCTCCAATATTTGATATGGACCATGAGCAAACATGCCTTTTATAGATGAACGTGAGGATGCCATCTAAAGCTGGAGAAGATCTAGAAGATGCATTGAGTTTGGCTGCCCCTTCCAAATATAGCAAGTATATATATATATATTTCTACAGGAATAGGACTTCCTTTCTTAATCAGTATGTCCATGACTCAATATCTTGAGGGTTATTGAGGAGCACATCTGTTTGGATTGAGAAGCAAAAATAGGTGATCAGTGCCCTTCACCAAACAAATGAAGTGACCCTTTGATTGAGATGCCCAATTTTCGACAAAGGCCACAAGGCATGTATACTATAGAACTCCGACTCAACTGCCAAATCAAAATCTTTATCACGATTAATAAACAAATCAATACTGAATCTTTTTTTTTTATAATATAGATCAAATTCACAAGACTTTGTTTATTGATTTTATTACTTTGACTAATAATTTCTATGTAGATTTACTTCATGACATAATTTACCATAAAACATATATACACAATACTTCATTGTTTTATACATTACTTGGATTTGAGTCTAAACATTAAGTTCAAGTATTAGAACTCAAGAATCGACCTCCACCTCCCCCCCCCCCCCAAAAAAAAAAAAAGAGTCTATGTGAAAAAAATAATTATAGTAAACGACAAGAAAGAAGAGCCCTAGTCTATATGAAGAAGCCTACCTAGAGAGATATGCAGAGAGCCTTTCCTTTAAAAGTTAACTTCACTTATTATTGTTCATTAAAGCAATGTTCCATTTACAAATGGCCCTTTGTTCTTTTCTCTCCATTCATTTTTCTTTAATTAAAATAAAAAAATAATAATAATTGTTGAAACAGTAAACAACAACAAAGTCCCAAAAATCATGGCTTAGTTTATTAGTCTTAATCTTAATCTTAATCTTAATCTTAATCTATAGAAAAAGGTAATTGCAATTTTGAATGAAGTCTCAATCTCCGGCTGCCTCTATGACTGGTTCCAATTTTTAAACAGAATAATCATACTTTATCTTTTCTTGAAAAAATAACTTGGATAAGTTAGCCAGTTATGATGCTCCACGTCTCTCACGAGTCAAAGACTAAAGAAAATTTGAAAAAGTATTTATTTGTTGTACCTATATTGTTTAAGTTGAAATTTAAAAGCTCTTATTATACAAATATACATGCATTAATCTCGAATCTAATTGCTTCTTGAGAGTTACTCTTTGGTTCTTGATTATTTTGCAATCTATGGCTAGCAATTAATAAAGAAGTATAATAATGAACAAATGAGAGGCTGAGAAGAGCCATTAGTAGGGTGTGTGAGATACTCTACTTGTTCCCAAGATATCATGTTGGCCTTCAAATGTATTATTTTTCAGATTCATGTATCCATAGAAAGTTAGAAACCAAGAAAATCATTTTTTTTCTTTATTCAAAACCCTAAGCCTGCATACATTGTCGAACACAGGGGGAAAAAACGACAAGGGTTAATCTCAGGTTGTCTCGATAAATTGGAAGAATATTTCTCATAAAGAGTTGGGTAATATTTTTTGGTCTAAATCTCACTTTTTTACTTTTTTTTTTACTGAAATCTCAATTTTTATTAAGGTATTCAGAGTAAATTATAATATGATATTAGTCTTGTGTTTGACTGATCAGTAGATATTTAATATTGAGTGTGAGCAGGAATATGTTGAGTCTTGCATTATTAGTTAGCAATATAAAAATTAAGAGGGAGTTTTAATTTTCAACAAGAACTAAGCAGGATGAAAATGGATAGCTAAGGGGTTTAAAGCTGTCTCACCCATGTCTTTGAATCGTGAGTTCGTATCCACCCTCTCCCAAGATGTACTTAAAAAAAAAAGAACCAAGTATATTTTTTCTTGATGTGGATTGCTTTTATATCCCTTTTATATTTTTGGGCAAATTCTTTTATAGCAATATGATAAATCTCTCCAACAAAATAGCAAAACTATGGTTGTAAAAACCATGTGGGATCACTAAAATGAAGGTGATATAAAAAGTATCTACATTGAAGGAAAAGATTGGCATAAATCATAGCGATAACTACATGAATCTTATGATTATAAATCAATCACAATATTAAAAATGGTTATGCTGCATCCATATGTATTAGGGCGTCTATCATCATCCAATATATATTCAAAACTGTTTAGAGCATTAACCAAGCCACAACAAGATACTACATTTAACAAAATCCATTTTTATGTCTTTCAAAGTACAATGTTCCTGAAACCAAAGCTTAAAACATTTTGGGGGAAATGCTTCTGATGGCCCCAAAAAGGCTGTAAGAATCAATTTTCATACCATATGACTTGTCAAATTATTGAGTCCAATCTTCTTTAATGGAAACCTAAATCTAGCATTGATGGAAAAGAACTTAATTGACTATAATCTAATGATCTCAAGACTCAGCCTAAAGCTCCTCAATGGGGATGTTTTACTTTATGGAGCAAAGGTCCCATATTTTTTTGAAGAGATAAACCATCTTTATTCCAACTCTTCATGAACAGTGCTTTTTGCTCATTGGTATAATCTTCAATTGGCCCTCTGGTTTGGCCAATGATTTGAAAATTGCCATTTTTTTTCAGCTAAGTATTGCTTAGACATGTGGTTTGTCATGAGCACCCTCTGCTGATCAGTGAACTGAACAACTCAACATTAATATACAAAACCTTTTTGCCTCTTCGAAACGAACCAACTGAAAATAAGAATGAAATTTTAAGTATATCTAAAGCCATTATTTGGGAGACAGGTGGTTGTTTTATTGCAAGAGAAAAGTGATGGATGCAACATTAGTAATGGGATTATACATCTTGATTTTTTTCTGATTACATGAGGCACGGTGTTCAATTTCGAAGTAACATACACTAACTAGTAAATTACAATCTCTTTAACTTTACATGTTGATAATTAAGGTTAAAAATGATTATATGGGAGCATGGTGTTGAATTCATGAGTGACGTACTCTAATCATTGAGTTACAACAATTTTTACTATACATATTGATTATTAAGTTAAAAAATGCCTAACGAGTATGATAATTTATTTCACTTATTAGTTTCTTTATGTGACTAGTGACGGATCTAAGATTTCAATTTTGAGACCAAACTAGAATTTTAAAAGGAGGTAAAAAAAATTATTGTTATTGGTCAAAGGAAATCATTTTCCAAGTAACAAGATCAATTTCTTTAAAATTTCATATTAAACAATATTATTCAAAATTAATTATTCCTTGTCAATTTGCTAAATTGATACATGCACTAAAATATATACTGCTCTAAAATTAATTAATAATTTCTATATGAATTCTCAAAATTTATCATAATATTTGTTTATGCATACCAAATTGATGATAATTGAACTATACCAGAATTTATTACTCCATCCATCTGAAATTGATTCTAATGTTTACATTTGACTTTAAAAATTAAGAAGAGTCTATTAACTCATATCCATATTATTAATTTAGCTAGTGGTTTTCCTAAAAAAATATATAGTTAGTGGGATACAAACTCCTTAAATTAAATAGGTTTCTAGTGAAATTTAAGATGAAAAATGTGTTTATTTTTAAAAAATGAACATTTATTTTCAGACATTTTAAAATGAAAATATAAACATTCAATTTTAGATGAATTTTCTCAAATATATATACCTAGCATGAGAGTATTTCTATCGGAAACAGAACATCGTTAAAGATAAGTAGAATATGTATAATAAAATATATTTTCATAAAAAGACCAAATAATAAGATAAAATAGGATCAACAACTCATTAATTTTCTTCCATTTAGAAACATTAATTCCTAAGGAGATAGAGTCTAAACATGAACATAATTAGCTAGTCTGATCAATTCTCAAATTGCAAAAGAATAATTAAAGAGTATAAAATTTTCATCCAAAAAAAAAAAGAGTATAATAATTTAATGAAAAGCTAAATACTCGAAATCAAAGTTTAAGAATCAGGTTTTAAATTATCTAATTGAATCGATCATCTACTCAATATGCTTTCAAATTTTTAAAAGCATCCATGCATTAAAAATGATCTACTGCTCCAAATAGAAGGGCTCTGGGCCAAGCGTGGTTGGTGAACAGTGGGTTTTTATTTGATTTCCATGCCAAGGAATTTATAGAGGGAGTTTGATCAGCAATTATATAAATTTGGACCAAAAAAAATTGAAAGCTGATGGACTTTGACTTAAACAATAGTCATTGGTCAATGGATTATTATTTACTGTTTTGAAAATTTTCTTGTTACTCTATTTTTCTTTAAGAAAAAATGAACCTCAAGTGTTCTCTAATGGAAAAAACCGTTTGATTTCAATGAATATTTATTTTTTCAGTATTACCTTTACATTTTTATTCTCTCTCTGATTTTAAATACTATTATCATATTGTACTCCTCATCCCCTTAGTTAATTAGTTTACACTGAATATTTTTAAAATAATTTAATTTATTTAAACTTGTTATTTTATATTTCTTAAAATTATCGTATAAAACTTTTAAAATGATTTACTTTCTCCATCTCATTCTGTCACATTTTAATTTTCTAATATTCTTTTTTGAGCTGTCACATTTGAATAGTTTATTTTCTAATTTTTAATATGTACTTTTACTATTTTACTTTTATGTAATTTTGAAAATATAAATTTGAATTTTAAAAAATATGTTAAGATTTAAATTTGATATATTTTGAATTAACCACAACACAATAAATAAATAAATATCAATTAGTATTTTTGAATGAGAATGGAAAAGTAAAGAGGAATGTATTTCTTAAGAAATATTCAATTTTGAAACTATTATGTTTATTCACTTGTAATTAAATAATTATAATTTAAGAAGTTTAATCATATTATTTTTAATCTTAATGCAAATTTAAAATAAATAATTGAAATAGGGCGAGTAAATTATGTTTTAATTATAAGAAGAAGCATCTGAAGTTGTAAACAATGTTCCATACCATTCTTATCTTTAGGAATGAAGGCCCAGAACGACATTAAAGACAAGCCCAAGAACGTATATCCTTTGCTCTAGAATCAAACCCAAAAGGACGAGAAAATTGGCCTGAATTTTTATGATCGTTTCCCTTCTTCTTCTTCTTTTTTTTTTTTTACTCATTATTCGATACAATTATCAAAAACAAATACCTACAAAACTTTTTATTTAATTTAAGTTTTAAATTATTTCCAAATTTATATACGAGTTCCATAAATCACATTAAATATATTTATTAAATAATTTTAACTAAAACTACATCATTAGATAATATAATTATTATATTCTAACTATTATGTAATATATGAGATTCAATATATATCACAAACAATTAAAAAAAATTGAAAACTATTATCTAATTATATTATTTCAATACAAAGAGAAAATTACGTAAAAAAATCTAATCCAAAATTTATAAAAAGGAAAAGAAAGGAGGGAGTTGGAAAGAAGGGAAGGAAATGAGATAAATCGAGTATAGTTGTTTCAATTGACTTCAAATTATGTTCACTCTTCCGAGTACCAATAATTTTGAAACTCATTAAATGGATACAATTTAGATGTCAATCTCGTAAATTTTTGTTATTGTTATTATTAATCAATATTATATTGAATTTTGAGACTCATTAGATGGATACGCAATTCTAATTATTCATTAATTTCTTTCTAGCTACATGAATTTTGTAGACTCATTATATATATAGTGGATAATGGCTGAAAAAGAAATGGATTAAGAATAAATTAACACAATGCTATAATTTAACATTTACCATGTTAATCACTTTAATATATTTTTAGAAATTAACAATCTCTTTCTTCTTGTATCTTGTCTTAAACTAACAATCATATCTAATTGTAGAAAGTACATTAATTCTTAAACCCTTGCTACAATTTGGAGTTTTTATTCTTTTTGCAAATATTTATCAATATATTGAAATAATAAAAGAAAAAAAAAAACTTGTCCAGTTAAGAAATCATATCCCTTAAAAAAAGTTAATAAATTCTATTGTGAATTAAGTTCATATGAATATATGTAGCAAAAAATAGTACTCTATTAGTCCCAAAATATATCTCATTGGATATTTTTGTGTTGTATCAAAATATAAGTCATTTTACTATTTTCTAGACATATATTTGTTTTTTTTCCAATATTACCCTTACTTCGTAATTCAAATATTCTTGTCATTTTAATGAAGATTTAAAAATATTTTTATTGATTTTGGATTCAAAATTTGTTCAATGAGAATTTTTGAGCAATGAAAAACAATTTCAACATCTAAAAAATAAATTTCATACACATATATAATATAATCTCATTATGACACTTGCCACAATAAAGAATTTGTGAAATAAATTATATATATATATATATATATATACACACACACACGCACACACACATTAACATATTAAATTCTATATAATTCCCATTATGATTTTGAATATATATTGTTTTTTTTTGGTATAATATGTAAAATTTTAAAATATACATAATAAAAATTTAGGTAGAATTGAATTCTCTAAAAAAATGTATTAAATTTTTCATTATTTCTATTATTGTTTTTAATGGAGTACTTAATTAAGATTATCTAGTTGAAAACATGTGTAATTATTATGGCATACATAAAATTTATTTAATCAACTTACTTTTTAAAAATTTTGGGCAATTTATATTATAGATAGAATTTCTATATCAACAGATTAAATTGGATTAATTCCTATATGATTTTTAATAGAATATTTAATTAAAATTTCTGATTTCAAAATATGTATAGTTATTATGAATATAAAATTTATTAAAAATCAGCAAGCTTGAATATTTATAATTTACTTATTAAAAATATACTTAAAATTATTATATTATGAACTATTTATATATATATATATAAGTAAAAAATGAGCAGGATAATAAATATTTGAAATAGTGACTAAGTAAAAAGTAATGACTTAATTTTTAAAAAGAAATAATAAATAAATAAAATATAGTGAATACATTTGTCAATATTATGAAAGGGTGAAATTTTTCTAAAATGAAAGTTTAAGTTAAAATGAAAATTGTCACGTGAGAAATTGGCATATTACCCACGGAAGGAGCATGTGGTTCCGCCATTGACGACGTCATACTTATTAAATTCGCCGCCGCCGAATATGAAAAGAGCCAGCCATCCAATCACCCCGTCATCACAACGTCTCATCCACGGCTCTTACGGTGAACTTTCCTGAACGATACTCCATCAACACCGTTCAATTCACTTTATTCTAGAATGCAATCAGAAGATTGACGCTCAGGATTGTTTCTACTCGATAACATCCCACTTTTGCCCCACGATGCTCTGATGACATGAGGTGACAAAGGACCTCATCGTCAGCCTTTTCTTTTTCGTCTTTTTCCCCTCTCCTTTTCCTTGGTATCTTATGTGCTAGCAGGTTATATTTGGGTAGCATTTTAAATTTGAGAATTATTTTTCTAACAATTACTACGAGAATGATACAAGGAGTACTGCTTATAACTTCTGTGTAATATATTATAAAAAAAAATCAAATCTTAGTTTGTTGCATTTATCTAATTTAAAATATTTATTTTTATTTAAATAATCTGGAATAACTTCTTTAAATTAATAAATTTATATTATGATAACAATAGATTTTAATTCTAATGATGTTAATTATAAAAATCTTATTTAGTCCTCCTCCAATTTTCATGATTGATTTGAGTCAAAGATTCGGGGGAGTATTTTGATTGTATTGAAATGACTATTTTATCCTTAATAATTAGGAAGGTCAGTGATGAAAATATGATTTAATTAATAGGATGTTAGTGATAAAAGTTGAGGTAAAAAAATATTCGCATTTATTTTGGAATCAAAATTGAATCATATTTATACTACAGTACTCTTTGATGCTTTGCTTCTTCTTGATTGCCAGAATGAGTATGTAAGCATGCTTTGTCACGCTTGGTTTAAAAAAAGCGAAACCATTCATATATATATATATATATATATATATATGGAGAGGAAACCATTCCTATAAATTGCACTTACTTTCGCTGAACTTTAAGATCTTATCACAAAGATAGCCGAGACTTTTTTTTTTTTTTTTTTTTGGAGATAAGGTAGCAGAAACTTATTATGGAGAATTTTGCATTTCAATCTCTTTACAATATAAATACTTTTTTTTTTCTGAACGTTTATATTTGATTTAATAAAAGAATTAATAAAAATATTTCATTTATATATACTAAATCATATGAACCTCATAGATTACTCTTTTTTTCCCTTTTGAAAAATAGAGATTTGTTTTTTTACTTGTCACTTTATAAAATCAAGATAGCATTTATTGGCCTTCAAATAAACAAAAAAAGCAACTTCCACTCTTTATGAAAGAGAAAAGAAGAAAATTAATAATATTGTGAAAATAATATTTTAGTTTTTTTTTTAAAATTATAAAGTCACATAAATTTTAAAATTTTCTCAAGTAGTGTGAAACTTTTTTTTTTATAAAAAAATTAAAAATGTGGAGAATTTCATTAATATAATGAAAAAATTATATGGGGTGTTTTTTTAAAAGGTAAAAATGTGGAGAATTTCATTAATGTAATGAAAAAATTATATGGGGTGTTGGAGGAAGTTATATGAGAATTATGACTATTCTTAGCAATAGCTTATGAGTTGTTATGCTAGCATCTTGTGGAACATAGCTAAAAGGCTCAAAAGTATCAACACATTTGATCCATGATAACTTGGATAAGGTGACCTAAGGAAGAAAATAATAAAGATTTATTTTGATTCCTCCATTTACAAGCTCTAAACAATCACTCTCAAGAAAGACTTTTTAGTATCTATGATCTTTATATGCCGAAAACCTTCGATTGCAGCCATAATTTCCGCATGCAGAGGAGATATAAGTCGCCCTAAATTGAATATGCTAATAGCACAAAGCCATCCTTATCGCATAGGAGAAAATTTATATGATGAGATTGTTAGAATATCCAAGCTCTATCTCCATTTAACTTTAAATATGTAAACGACTATAGTTTCCATTTTGCACGAGGAGAAAGGGTTTGAGATAAGTAAAAGAAATGGATGAAGTAGAAAAATTATTGGAAAATTGTTAAGTTTAGCCCTTACCTTTTTCATTTTTGATAAATAAGGTCTTTATATTTATTTTACGACTGTTAAAATCTCTATATTTTTTATATTTGATGAATAAGAAAATTTTGTATCATTTTTCGACCAAATCAACTTGAAGTCAATGTCTATTTTACTACAATGTCATATCAAAATCTAAAAAAGTTTGGGGTTGACTCGCAATTGATTTGACTCAAAAATAGTAAAAAATTATCTTATTAACCAAATATAAAAATATAAGAGTTTTAACCATCGAAAAAATAAATGTAAGGGCCTTATTCAAAAAAAAAAAGAAGGACTAAACTTGTCAAATTTCTAAAATAATTTGTTGAACTTTAAATAAAAATTGCTTTAAAATTAAAATAATTATTTAATTTTAAATACTTAAAATAAAGTAAAAATATTTAAGTTTACATAGATGCCTATCTAAATACTGATACTAAATTAAATTTTGCCTCTTAGGGAAATTTCAATTTGGGTAGGAATTTTTAATTTCTATGAAAAATGTTTGAGTTCTTGTCCGATCCGTTTTTTTTTGGGGTCCGAATAGAGTTATTTCCATAGAGAAACCTTGGGGCGGTGGAACTAAACTAATCTTCCCCATTAAACCCCAACCAGACTCCCCACAAAAGGGTCAAACTTCAAACATTTCGGTTGAGCCAATCCACCCAATCAAGGAATAAAGAGGGGCAATTTAGGAATTCCACCACCTTCCCACTAATGACAAATTCCGGCCTAGTCGCGCATATTGTTTGTATCTGCCTATCAAAAACTCTATAATTGGATGCCCCCTATTGTAGTTAACCGCGTCAACTGTCCAAAGACTTTCAAAGACACGCACAACACACACTAGAAAACATTTAAATATTTTAATTTCATTTGATTTTCATTTCTTCTCTCCACCATTTCTCATTTCACTGCCACCATTTTTATCTTTTTACAGAACCCCAAAAAGATACATCGCACATACATGGACGAATATATAATATCTTAAGTATAATATCTGTTTGTATAAATAGGAGCTGGTGAAATTCTTGGAATTGGGTTTTGTGAACTTCTCTTTCCTTTATCAGGTACCCAACCTTCATTTCCAACCTTTTCTTTTCCTTTTTTTCTTTTTTTTTTGGGTTGGAAAATTGAAGTTGAATTTAAGTATTGATTTGAATTTTAATGCTTTGAGGGAGGTTTTATGTTATTAAAATTGATTCTGATATTGCTGAGTTTGAATATTTATCTGGATTTTTCTTGAGTTTGCACTTCGAATTTTCTTCAGAAAGAATTTGTCTATTTTCTTTGTTCTTTTGATCTCTTTCTGGATTGAATTTTTATCCAATTGAAGTTTAACGGATTTGTTGAAGTTTGGTTCTGTAGCATAGTGAATATCTCGATCTAGGGCTTTCTTTGTTTTTTTGTTTTGTTTGGGGGAGGGGGGTTTCATGGAATTTCATTTATTCAGCTTCTTTCATGATGGAATTGTGAGATTGTCATCTAGTTCGTTTTATTACAATCTGATCGCATCTTACATGGTAAGTTGGGTACTGTTTACCTTCTAAAGCTGCTTAATTTAGAAACGAATAAGTTTTGAGAATCATGATTTCTGAGCAGCGCTTAAGTTGCAAACTGTTGATTTGTAGAATCAAGGTATTTATGAGGAGAATTTTCATATCTAGAAACTATTTTTAAGTTTTCCTATTGACCTTTTTTTATTTGATTCAGGAACAATTACTACTATTGGTGGATGGCCCAGTAATATATAATTTAATTCAGAAGCTGGGTTTGGTGCTTCTCTAGGTGTCTGAATATATGGGGAGGGGAGGCAAGGCAAGGAGGAGGGGTAAAATAGCAGATATAGGTTCAGATGAGTCGGATGAGGACTATACAGTGGGTGAGGAGGATGAATTAGATGAATCGGAGGATGAGTATGTTTCTTCTTTTGATGGGGATGAATCAGAAGAAAGCTTAGGTGAGTTTGAGGATGAAGAAGAGGAAGAGGAGGAGGAGGAATTTATGGAAAAGAAGGTAAAGAAGGGTCGTGGACTAAAACAGGTTATTCATGGGAGAAAGAGTAATGGAGTTGTGAAGCCAAAAAAGCAGCAGCAGGTTTCATATAGGATTCAAAGTGAGGATGATTGTGAAGATTTGAATGAATATGATGTTGGAAAGAGAAATCGAGTTACAAAGACAAGAAAGAAAACGAAAGTTTCATATAGGGAACTGGATGATGAAGATGATTGGTGTGATTTAGATGAATATGATGGTAGGAGGAGTAATGGGGTATCAAATTCAAGAAAGAAAAAGAAAGTTTCATACAGAGAACAAGAGGAGGATGATGATGATGATGATGATGATGAATTTGATGGTGGAAAGAGTAATGGAGTTACAAAATCAAGAAAGAAGAAGAAAATTTCCTACAGAAAACGAGAGGATGATGACTTTGATGGTGGAAAGAGTAATGGAATTACTAATCCAAGGAAGAAAAAGAAACCTTCCTATCAGGAACAAGAAGATGATGATTGTGATGATATAGATGGAGAGAGTGTCGAGAATAGAAATGGAATTACAGTATGTAGAAAGAAAAAAAGAATTTCATATCAAGTACAAGATGATGACAATTATGTTATATCTGATGAAGATGATGATGACGATGAGGAGTTTACACCAGATGAGATTGATGATCTTGACGATGAAGAAGTTACTATGGAGACAAAGAAGGACAAGAAGTTGGCTAGGCCTAGGAAGCAGGAGAGGATTCCCAAGTACTGTAAGAGAAAGAGGAATACTAAGGTTTTGGGCAAGAACATGGGAAGCAAGCTAGTAAGGAATCATGGTTTAACAAGTAAAACAAAGTCTAAAATTCATGTTGAGTTTGCTGACCATGAAACTAGAAAGAAAGAACAGAAAATGAAGATTGCGAGACAAGCAGGAAGGAAGAAGAGATCTATGAATTCTGACTCAGATTTTGAAAGCTATGGGTTATCTGATTATGAATACACCATCTCTGAGGAAGAGAGAGAACAGGTTAGAGAAGCTAGTGCATTTTGCAGAAATTTTCCCAACAGCTTGAGGAGTGCCACTCCAGTAACAGAGGAACAAGAATCTGTTCATCCACAAATAAAACGCATAGGAAGGAAGGGTAAGGAAAAGGAAGAGCAGATGAAGACTGAAACAGGAAAGCAGGTTTGTGGTATTTGTTTATCTGAAGAAGGGAAGAGAACTGTCCAGGGAACTTTGAATTGTTGTAGTCATTACTTCTGTTTTACATGCATCACGGAGTGGTCTAAGGTGGAATCCCGCTGTCCCCTCTGCAAGCAGAGGTTTGTAACAATTAGTAAGACCGCAAGGTTTGACCTGAAGCCTGTGGTGATTACGGTCCCTGAGCGTGACCAGGTAATGTTCACAGTTTTTTTTGTTATCTTTATTGACAATGATCATCTTTTTCTTTTCAAGTAAAAGAAATTCTAGTTTAACTATACCTTTGCTTATTTGCTTCTATGTTTTGCAGGTCTATCAACCATCTGAAGAAGAGCTTAGGGGTTATCTCGATCCATATGAAAATGTTATATGTACTGAATGTCAACAAGGCGGGGATGATGCTCTCATGCTTCTATGTGATCTTTGTGATTCACCTGCACACACTTACTGTGTTGGTCTTGGACATGAAGTTCCTGAAGGTAATTGGTATTGTGAAGGCTGTAGGCCAACTGCTCTTGATACCTCGAATCCTCAGAGTTTTAATCCTACACCAGGGCATAGAACAAATAACAACTTGTCCAGTGGTTTATCTCCAGTTGCCAATCCAAGGGAGACTTTTGACCTGAATGAAGCATATGTACCTGATACTCCAGTGACTCAAGGAACTGGGCTACCTTCTCCTAGGTTATCTGTTGGAGATTCTCAAGCATTTACTGTTCTTGAAAGGCGCAGAATTCAACATCAGATACGTCAGATATTTAATTCCAGGAGATTGCAGGACAATGAGTCTAATGGCACGGTGCCTACATTTTCTGGTAACAGTCTTGTTGGCTCTCAAGTTGGTCGGGGTAGATTATTGGAACCACAACATACAGTGATGTCAGAAAGGAGAGCTTCATATATTTCACCTTTTCGGGGGCAGATTTATGGAAATACCACAGGTATATTGCCAAATGCTGAAGGCTTTCCTGCTAGGTTGACCCCTTTCAGGGGACCTGTAATGCAAGGTCAAGCTTCAACGTCTGCTGATGGTTCTTTTGGTGGATTGATGCAAAATGATTTTGCGGGATTCAATGCACGGGTTGGTTATGGATTGGGTCTTCAGCAAGTCCAACCCTGCAGTGGCAGATCAAACATTGGGTCAGATACTAGTACGTCAGTGCATCCATGTAGAGAGGTGAGCCCCTTTTATGTAGAAAAGGAACAACTGCAATCAATGATTAGAAGTCATTTAAAAAGGTTTTCCCAAGATTTGGACTTAGGTATGTGTAATTTTTCACTTTAGCTACCTATGTCAGTTTTTCATGAACAGCAATTACATAATTCCCTTGCCTTTTAGAGTATCTAATTCTTTCTTTTCTGAATGATAGATGGTAATAGGCTGTTAAATATTGCCTGTCTTTATATTGAGGATTTGATTTTCTCATAACTGAATGGTTAAGAGTTTTGCTGGCACAATCCCCTTGTTCCTCACAATTAAGGCTTGAATCTTATCCTTATGCTAAATTCCACTGGCTGATTTCGATGAATCCTAGCAACTCACGCGACATGTATAATAATATGTTATGTGCCTTATGCTCTATCTTGATTAACTAACTTGAAATGCTTTAAAATTCTCTTTTGCCAGTGTTAACTGCCCTTGTCCCTCTCTCTCATTTTCTTTTTCTTCCCATATTCGTTGTGAATTAAGCACTGATATTCAGTCATACCTTGTTGCAGGATACAGTACCTTCAAGGACATTGCAAGGAGCTCTACACACACCATTTTAGCTGCATTAGGACTTGAACATCAACAGAGTGAAGTTTGTTCTGTGGAAACACCCTTACTCTGTACACATGTGGAGGGAATGGTAGGTAGACAACTCTTTCCAATAAAAAGGCATTGCTGCTCATCTTGTTTCGATTTGTTCGTAAAGAACGTAGTGAGAGAGATAATAATCAGCAGAACTGAAATCCAAGAATTAGGGCTGCATCCAAGTAATTGAAATGGTTTTGTCTCACCATTCTTTCTGCCCCTTGACCTCCACGGGCAGTTTCACTTTAATCATTCTTGTTAGGTTGTTTATATTGAAATTACTGACCAAAAGTAGGTCCATTTGTTATCATCATTTTGTTACCGAATTGACATCTATAAAGAACCCAGCTCCCACTGCTGAGCCATTCTTAATTTGTTCCACGCTACTGATTCCTAGTCATTTGATTTATGGATTGGTGTCAGTTTTGTCAATAACCTTCTCTTCCTGTTTTTTTTATTTTTTATTTTTATAATTGTTTTTTTATAATGACTACTAGAGCCTGCTCAGTTCCATGTTTATGGTGTTTGAATCTCAATGGAAGGAGTGGAAGGAGAGAACAGTCAAAATTTTGTTAAATTCATTTTTTGATCTTCGACAAGCATCTTTATTCAACTGGGATTATAACTATGGGACATTTTTGCAACTAGAGTTTTTTTCTAATATTGCAGCCTCAGGAGTAAGTTTTTGCCCATGAGGATGAGAATGATTTGAGCAAAGTCAACTTGGAATAAGAACGATTATTTTGGAATAAATCTTTTTGGAGCGTCTTTGACTGCTAATGGTTGAAATGCGCCTCTTATCTTGATATTTATTATTTAGTTGCTAAGGGCATTTTTAATGAATTAATGTTTATGTAAAAAAAAGTATATCACCTAATTAATAATTAGATTCTTAATTCATATAATATGAATGTTTCTTAACATTTAACTTTAAAATTCATATTTAATGTATAATGTAAATTACTAATTATATTATTCACGCTTTATTTACTCATTTGTGAATTTATTAAAAAATATTATTATTTATTTATTTATGCGAGTTAGTATATCAAAGAATATGTCAATAAATAGAAATTATCCTTGATATTATCTCATGACATTTGCATTAGATAGAAAATTGACGACACCATTGATTTTTATGATTTGACATAATTTTTTCAGATAAAAATTGAATAACAATAGTTTCATTTTAAATCTTGAATATTTAATTTATCAAAATAAATATATATTTTAATTTAAAATTTTATTAATAATTTATTAATTTTAAAAATTTATATTTTGCTAGTACATTAAGAGCATCTTTTGTGCACCTATATCAATATTAAAAAAAGTATGATATGTGAAAATTAATAATTTAAATATTAATATATATAAGATAAATGTCATATGAATAGATATTTAATTTTAAAAATTATCTTTCAATACATAATATTAATAACTATTTATACTATTTAGGTGTCATTTGCTTTATTAATAAATAAAATATGTTTATCTTTATATGTTGAATCACTATATTTATGTTTAAGAGGATGTCAAAATATGACATTATTATAGAGACATGATAAAAACCTCATGACATTTACATTTGAAATAAAAAAATTAATGACACATATAAGTTGGGTTAGGTGCCATGCATTGAAGATGTTTTTTGAAATTTAGATCAAAGGACTAGGATGAAAATTTTCAAATGACTTAAATATATTTTAAATCTTACCTTCTCTCCATGTCGTTTTTTTAAAAAATGATTATTTTTAAGAGGGTGTTACTAAATTTTACAATCATCACACACTTTGACGGACAATATTACCTCTTTGGTAATTTTCCAAGTTCTAATCATGATTTTTACATAAAAATAGAAGATTCTATAATAAGAGATAAAACTGTCAATCTACACCATCAAACAACAATATTTTTTATAAAAATCTCAATAAAACCATTGAAAAACTGAGAAGTATTTTTTTCCCTTATGCATTCTTGTTTTTCTCTGTGATCATATATCGTTCTTAGTCTTGCAAAGAAAAGAATTGTAATTCTTATTGTTCAAGAATTTCTGGATATCAAGCAACATTTTCCTCAGCACATTGTTTAAAAAGATCTCATCTTTATTGATATTGGTTTGTAAATAAAAAAGGACCATAAGGGAAGATTTTTGGACATGTGGTGCTAGATGATCCAAAATGGACTAATTCTAGATCAAAGTTCATTTAGAGATTAATTTAGTTTTTAGAAGATTTGAAAATTGTAATTTCTTTGAAGAATTGAAAATATTTATAATTTATTGTTTAAATCATTTATGTTTTATTTCAACTTTTTATATTTTAAACAAAATTTAATACTTTTTTTCTTCTAATTTTTATTTTCCTCGAATATTTTTCAAACAATTATATAAAATTATCTAATTACTTAGTTTACATTATTTTTGGATCATGTATTTCTACATATATTGACTAGTTGTGGTAAAAGTTTTAGAATTTTTGGAAGTCGTTTGATATTATGTTTTTTTTCTCAAAATTATTTGCAAAGATTAAGATAACTTCCTAACAACGTTGACTAAAATATTGATTATTATTTAAATTTTGATCAATTTTCATATTGCAAAGCTATATTTTTTGTCCAGTCAATATTAAAACTTTTAATTTTTTTTATATATGTCAGAGATCTAATCGGTGTCCAGGATTTACGGCCCCGACTAATCCGATTCGTTCCTCGACTGGATTCCTTGTTGAGGGCAAAACTCTCAACTTTTTTTTTTTTTTTCATTTTCAGAGTTCAAATTTTAGACCTTTTATTAAGAGGAAACAATCTCCTTCCATTTGCCCTGATTCTTATTGGTAAACTTTTAGGCTTTAGTTGGCCTATAATGTTTTTTTCAATTTTATCAATCCCTATAAAAATATCTTAATAAACAATTTTTTCTTTTCAAAATTTCTAACACATTAAAATTTTAAATTGTATCATAACTCAATAAATTGGTCCAGCATATTCACATAAATATATTTATTTTCATTTATTTTAATTAAAATTATAAACTTAAATAATTTATTAATTATATTTTATATTTTTATCAAACTTAGATTTCCTAAATCCAAATAAAATTATTTTTAATTTCCAATAAAACACCGCTTAATTTATTTAACTATGTCTTTGAGTGTAATTATCATACTTTAATTGATATGACATAATAATTACATGAGCCCCCACCACTTGCTTAATGGCTCACCAGGTTTAGAATTAAACTCTACAATTGCTAAGGGGTTTTGTGCGTCATTTTAGATGGGATATTTTGTCATATAAAATGCTACATTTAGTATAAAAAAAAGTGTCACGTTTAGCAAGAGAAATTGGTGAATTTAACCCTTAAACTTTTTTTGATTTTTAACTTGAGTTCATAGTATTTATTTTCAAATTTTTGAATCCATGATTTTTTTTATTTTGGTACGATAGGTGATTTCGTTAATATTTTTATTAATTTTGACCCAATCAACCTTTGATAAAGAGTATTTTTGAAAATTCATTGTTTATATTTATATTTTTTTAGATAATTTGACATGTTTAATCCCTTATCTTGTTTTTGCTCGGTAAGATGGGTTTCTAATATTTTCTTCATTTTTTTTAATGTTCCTTATTTTTTTTGTTTGGTGAACTAGGTCATTTTCTTAATATTTTTATTATTAAATTTGATTAAGTTAATGAATGGTGACCTTTTTTCTTCAAATGTTTAGGCATTTTTGAAAAGTCACTATTTAAATTTTTATTTTTATAAAAAAATTCAAAAGATTTTTCTCTCTATTATATTTCACATATTTTTTTCCTAAAACATTAAAAACTATACTAAAAAATAGTTATTTAGAGTTGAAAATGAGTGAAGAAGATCATTGTTAATAAAAAGTGTTTCAACCCATTTAATTAATAAAAATATAATCCTAGTCATATCCCTAATTACTTTATTTTCACTTATGGTTCACCATTACATGGGTTTGTTAAAATTTAACTTTGATTGAGGATATAAATTATATTATGTGATATTTAAATTATTTTATTTCATGTCATGCATAGTGTGAGTTAGCTATTATGCCATAAGTAATTAATTTATATTGACATTATTTACTAATATAAATACAATGTAGTCATTATCCTTAATTTTTGCATTCCAATAATAATAATAATAATAATAATTGGTAGTTCATTTTAAATTTTTACTATTTATACCATATGAGTAATCGTGACAAACATGTTAAGTTGTTTAAAAAGAAAAATGTAAATAATAAGTTTTCAAAAATATCATTCATCAAATGTTGACTGAGTCAAACTTAATAAAAAAATTAATTGAAGAACCTATCTCACAAAAAAAAAAAAAATAGATCAGGTATTCAAAAATTTGAAAATTAAAATTAGATACTCAAGTTGCAAATAAAAAAAAAATTAGAGGTTAAATTCATCAATTTCCCCATTTTACACACTTCATAATTTTTTAGTATCTATCTAAAATATACAAGGAAGCCTAAATACATCAGGTTGCAACTAGCATGAGATAAGATAAAAGGGTGAAATGTAAATTTATCTTTGAAAGTTTTAAAATTTCTCAATCAAGTCCTCTGTTTTTTTATTACGGCATAATTAACACTTTGTAAAGAGTTTATCCAGTGTTTTAATAAATCCAAATTTAATTTAATTAAACAATAATAATAGCAATAATCTAAAAATATCCCTTTGTAATCCATTCCAAAATTTGGACAGATTTTTTAAAATTTTTTAAATAATTAAATATTTTAAAATTTACACTCAATTTTACAAGAAAGGTTTTGTCCCAAATTTGGGATGAATTTTTTAAAATATTCAAATATATAAATTAATTAAATATATTTTCAAGTACCTTTAATATATTTTATTCTATATTACTATTAATAAATATTCTAGAAATTATTTCATTGAATAAAGTGTTTCCCAAAAGTTAATTACTCCAGCTAGTTTTTTTTTTTTTGGATCATTAAAGATTTATTATTAGAATAATACACACTTGAGCTATTTTTATTGTCAAAACTCAAACAAAACGAGAGACAATCAGACAATGTTAAGTTGCCTTGTTTGAACAATGCAAACAACTCCACCAAAGTGGGATTGTGAATGGTTTTGTTTAAAATTAATTTTTATTTAAAGTATTCGATATCTTTTCATTGGATAAAAGTCATAAAATCTCTAAAATTTGATTTTTATGCCGGAAAAATATGACGTAACAAGTAAAAATTGCATACATAACTTTTGAACATTAATCATTTGTTTACCAACTACTTTATAACTTTCATAAAGATCACTTTAAAAAAGAAAAAAGAAAAAGAAATTCGTACCTGACCACCGTCATTGTTACCTTTTCAAAAGTTTTCATCTGTCAGTTACTTTTTATTGTTAAATCTTTCCTATTCAAAAGTATTTATATTTCCTTGGCAAATTGGTTTATTTTATCTCTTATCTTTACATTTTTTACGAATATAGTCTTTTTTTATGATTTCTTATTTTTATAATCTCATTTAAATAAATCATCATCGTCATTTTCCAATAAAAATTTTATCGGACTTCTCACGTGCTTGCCACGTGATAAAAAAATAGGAGCAAAATTGTTAATTCATTTTGAGTTAAAAAATAACAAGGATCTATTTCGTAGAAGTTATAAAGATAGGAGATGAACAAAGCTAAAAAAAAAAATATAATGGACAATATCGACGAAAATTATAAAGATAAATGATTAAATAGACTAATTTGTCATATTCTAATTAAGATTCACTTCTATTAAATAAAGTATTTAATCCCCTCACCAAATTTTGGTTGACCTTATCTTAATTAAATTTTTTTAATTAAAAGTTGGTTTGATACTTATTCCGTGCTAAAAAAATTTAAAATGTTTGTCACTATTTTTTCAATAAAAATATATTTAAAACTTTATCTTTATATCTTTTTATATACTTAATACGTCCAACAACTAAATATGAAAAATAGTCTGAATTAACTTGGAAAAATTTTAAATAATTAATTTTCAAACTTTTACAATGTGTTTGAATAAATATTTTTAAAGAGTGCTTTCAGAATTTTAATTGTTGAACATATGAGTATCTAAATAGATATGAAGATAAAGTTTTAAATATATTTTTATAATAAAAATAGTGACGGTCATTTTAAATTTTTTAGTACAAAATAGATATAAAATTAGCTTTTAATTAAAAATTTGATTAAGATAAGGTCGTCCAAAATTTGGTGGGTGATTTAATATTTTATTTAATAGAAGTGAATTTTAATTAGGAGATGACAAATTAGCCTATTTAGTTCTTTATTTTTATAATTTCAATCAATATTGTCTTTAATTCAAAATTAGCTTTTGCCAAATAAATCATTGTCATTTTTTTTAATTCAAAATGAATTTATCATTTTGCCCTTGCCTTTTTATCTCGTGGCAAACACGTGTAGAATCTAGTGAAATTTTTATCAAAAAAGGACAACGAGAACTTATTTGGATAAAATTATAAAGATAAGAGATTATATGGACTAAAAAAATAGATGAGGGACTATATCCACAAAAAATGTAAATATAAGGGCTATTTCTTTATGTAGTTGACTGTTCCCCCCCCTTTTTTTGTTGGTTTGTTTATTTGTTTTATATTCCTTGAGATTTCAAATTTCCTAAAATGGGATATTTATCACTTTGGTCTATGAAGTTTGATCCTTTGACTGCTTTGGTCCCTAATAATTATTTATTATTTTTTTTGGTCTTTAGAAATTATTTTAAAAGCTATTTTGGTCCTTCCCAACTAGTTTGGAAGTCGTTTCCAGTGACCAATTAATACGAGGAATGCAAGTGACTCATAATTTGAAAGTAAAATAGGAAATTTTGCTCATTCTGTGTAAGGAAAAAACATCGCATGTCATACTAACCTAATTAACTGAATTTTTTTTAAGAAAATCAAATTTTATAAAAAGTAATGTTGGGGCTTGGGAAAGCTTAACAAGGAAAATAATAGTGGAATAGGAACTATGTTTCTCATCTCCAGTAAAGACATCAACTCCTAACACCAAAAGCTCCAACCTTCAAACAATAAAGATACAATGTGCATAATCGACCAATTTTCAATTAGGGGTGTAAATGAGTCAAGTCGAGCTCGAGCTCATCCCAACTCGAGCTCGAGCTTGATTGAATTTAAAAATTCGAGCTCGAGCTCAGTTCATCAAAATTTTAAAAAATTTGAGCTTGAATAAATGATAGGTTTCGAGTCAAACTCAAGTTCGAATTTGATTTTTTTTAACATATTTTTAATTTAAAATTTTTAAAAAAAAATTGAAAAAAGTAAATATATATATTTATGTGGCTCGATGAGCCACGAACCAATTATTTTAAACTTGAGTTTGACTCGATTTTTTAATGCTCACGAACTACTTGATTCGTTTGCACCTTTATCTTCAATAGTATACCGCGTTTCACATTATTGAATCTTATTTTCCATTCACTATTGTAGTTCCCACTTTGACCTTAATCCACCAAATCCTACTCACTTCAAGTGACTTTAGCTGTCATCGATTTGGATATTTTTGGAAAAATTAAGTGGGTTGGTGCCTGAGGGGTCATATGTCATTTTTCTTTCTTCGGAGACGATGAGATGATTTTCCTAGCTTGCCCTCAAATTATGAGCCATATGCATTTCTCGTGCAATTATTTTTCGAGAATAGCCTCTAAACTGGTTGGAGGTACCGAATGATTGTTTTGAAAAATGTTTTAAGGACTAAGAAAGTTAAAAGACAATATCAAGGACCAAAATGTTCAAGTTCAAAAATTTAGTGACCAAATTGGAAAATATTTCTTCATGAAATTTAATAAAGTTCAAATTCCTTTAAAAGGTTTCTTTGCTGTTGCAGGATATGCACCAACTCAAGTCAACGTGGCATGCTTTGGACACTAAGGATTATATAGGAGATGGCTGGCTAAATATGTCTTTGTAATTTCTTTTGCTGTTTTATCAGACATTAATAGATAATAAATTTTATTATCTTTGAAAAAAACTCTCAGAAGTTAGTAGATGTGAATGATTTTTGAAATTAAAGGCTTTTAATCATGTTATTTTCATGATAATAAATACAGTGATGAGGACATTGACCAAAGTCATGACTTATTGGAGTGCTTTTAATCATTGTTATTTTGGTGATAATAAACATATTGATGAGGACCATTTCCAAACTCATAAAATATTGGAGTCTTCTAGAGAGATTTTGAAGTTATCTCATTAACACACTCCTCACCTATAGACTGATTATAAATTTTCAATAACAAAGTCCAACACATTAAACATAAGAATTAATGGACCAAAGTAAGGTTTGAATAGAACAGTTAAATGTTCACATGCTCTAAAGTTTAAGTTGAATTTAACTCTTTAAAACATCTACTTAGATAAATATTATATCTTCAAGAGAATATTGAAACTTACAAGATTTATAAGACGTCCTTCTGGACCTAGCTTGAGGTTTAATGTTTAATCTCCTTGTGAACTAGCTAATTTCCTTTCTTATGAGTTCAATTTTTTTTTCTTCTTTTATATGGAAACTACTTTTGGTTCATTTTTTTGAATGACAAAATATATTTTAAATTATCTTTTGCAACTTATTTTTGGTTTATAACTTTCAATGTTTCTAAACAAATGTTTCAGGAAGTGTTGACGCTCCTTTGGATTTGAAAAACTAGCATATCTGTCCTGAGCTCCTAAGAATCAGAATACATATCTTTCGGGCAGAAATAAGGATTCGGAAATCCAATTCTTGCAATTGACAATTTTGTTTTTCTTTTTACCATTGGAGGGAAACTTTCTAATATACTTTAAGTTATCATCAGCAGTTTAATTAATAAAATAATTTTACATATGATTCAAATCATACTTAAAAGGAAAAAAAAAAAAGAATTTACCATCAATAAAACTTTGTGCTTTGCTTTTCTTTTTCTTTATTTTACGTTATGGGAAAGTTGTAAATGCTCAATACAAAAGAGTCGTGAGATCATCTTTCATCTTCATAATAATATGTCACTTTTTATTATTGACTTAATAATAAGGATAAAACAATCGGCTAATCATCTTTTTATTTCATTACTAAGTCTTAAACTCAATAACTATCTGTTTCCGTTTCCGTTCTACAATCATGATAATCCGGTTTGCTTTTAGTGTCAAAACCTTAAAAAAACTCCCAATTTTTTTTTCTCAATACACATGACTAAAACTCAAGATCTTAACTAAAAAAAAGGAAATAAACTCCTTATACCCTTTTTTACTTGGTGGACAACAAGCTCCCATTTGTATCAACTCTTTGTGGACGTTAATCATCTCTTTCTTTACCCTTTTAGATAAGGTAGTGAAAACACTGAATAGGCATGGTAAAATGTGGATGCTGTTGTTTCATACAACTACAAGATATGGCGGGTTTTGCTTGCTCATATATAGTGCTGTCCCCACTCCGGTCTCTCTCTTTTTTACTTCTCTTTCCTTTTTAAGCCCTTAGTACACCATTTTTTTTCCTTCAACCAAAAGAACACACCAACCCGAGCTGACCATAGATGACAGAAAATTAGGATCATTTCGACATGTTTAGTTCAAAGGTCAGAAAAGGCTGACAATAGTTTTTCCCCTAATAGGATTGAATCAACTGCTTGGGATCTCCAGCTACTTCAAACTGATTACATTCAAAAAGGACTTCTATTCCCCAAGCCCACATCCCAACAACTAGAGCAAAACTCGTTAGGAAGCAATGTGATTGATCACCTCAAGATTTCACTCTCCAAAACCCTGGACCTCTTTCCTCCTCTTGCTGGTCGTCTTGGATCTCAAAGAATAATGATAATACGGTGTCGCTTTTCGTTGATTGCAACAATCTTGGAGCTCAATTTACTCATGCCATTGTTGATAATTTGACTATGGCTGATATTCTTGAGCCAACTTATATTCCTCCAATAGTCTTCTCCTTTTTCTCCTTATATAAAGTGCCTAATTGTGATGGCATTTCACAACCTTTGCTTGCAGTTCAAGTAACTGATCTGGATGATGGGCTTTTTATTGGTTGCACTATGAATCATTGTGTAGTAGACGGGACATCTTTTTGGAACTTCTGCAATGCTTGGTCTGAAATATGTCGCGGCGTAAAAGTCGTGTCAAATCCTCCGGTTTTTAAACCTTGGTTTCCTGAGGATGTTAGCTGTCCAGTTCGTATTCCCCCGTGGGATGAAGTAATTCTTGAAAAGTTCATTCCTCCATCATTGACGGCAAGGGTTTTTCACTTTACAAAGGAAAGTATTGCTAAACTCAAAGCCAAGGCTAATTCTGAAGTTGAAACTAAAACTATTTCCTCTTTTCAAGCATTTTTAGCTCATCTATGGCGGGCTAGTGCTCGTCATCGTCAACTTGGTTCTGGGCAGGAGATTATTCTCTTTTTAATGGTTGGTGCAAGGGATCGGTTACCTTTGCCCAATGGATATTTTGGAAATGCGGCTTATCCTCTTATTATAACTTCCACTGCTGCCGAGCTACTTAAGAATGGGTTAGGTTGGTCTGCTAGGCAAATCAACAAACATGTGGCCTTCCAAACCAGTGAAGAAGTGAAGAAATGGTATGTAAACTGGATTAAAAATCCACATATTCCGAAGTCCGCTGGAATACTAACAAATCTATTGTTTGTAAGTAGTTCTCCACGTTTCAATATGTATGGCAATGACTTTGGATGGGGAAAACCAGTTACAGTTAGAAGCGGTGTTGAAAACAGGTATGAAGGGAAGACAACACTTTTCCCTGGAGCAAAGGAAGGAGACATTGACATTGAAATTTGCCTACCAGTTCCTGTATTGGATGCTATCGCGAAAGATCAAGAATTCATGGAAGCTGCCACCACAAACCACACTTTTTGATAGAGAATGATATATTTAATGTATTTGTCATACCTTTCTCAATTTTTAATAAATCAATAAGTGAACTATTTAATGGTTACTCTTGTAAGTAGCAAAGAAAAACAAGTGAACTGATCAAATCTTTACCCAAAAACATGGATTCTTTTTTCCGCTCTCGTTTTTCTTTGGGCTCATATATCATTCTTAGTTTTGCAAATAAAAGAATTATAATTCTGATGGTTGAACAATTTTTGAAGATCAGGCAACATTTTCCTCCGTTGTTCTCACATCGGTTTTTTTTAATATCATCTTTATTGATCTTGGTTTGTAAATAAAAATGGATCTAAAATTAGAGACGTAAACGAATCGAGTTATTTGCGAACAAAAAACTCGTTCAAATTCATTTGTGTTCATTTATCATTCAAATTTGAATAGAAAAATTTGTTGGGTTAGTAATCAAAAGAATATGATCTTTGTTCTCGAATAATTCAAACATTTGCAAACATTATAATTAATATATAATATATTTATATATATTATATATATTTTTACATATAATATATAATATTTTTTTATATCTTATTTAATATACAATATATTAAAAAAAGAAAAATAAAATCGAGCTCGATCTCAAACTTTGACTAATCAAGCAACTCAAGTTTGACTCATTAAATTAAACAAGTTGAATTAAACCTTACAAACAAATAAATGAACGAATACGAATAATAATTTTAGCTCGAACTTTAATCGAATGAACTCGAGCTCTAACACTCAAAACTCAGATCAACATGGTTTGATTACAATCCTATCCAAAATGAACTAATTCTTGATTACAGTCCATATAGAGATTAATAATTTTTGTAATTTAGTTTTTAGAAGATTTGAAATTTTATACTTTTTTTTGAAGTGAAAATATTTATAATTCAATATTTATATCATTTATCTTTTAATTTATTTTTTTACATTTTTAACAAATTTTGATACTTATCTTTGTTTTTTGATCTTCCTTGAAGATTTTTCAAAAAATTATGTAATCCCTATATCAAAAAATATAAGTCGTTGTAGAATTTATATTTGTCTCAAAATATAAATTGGTTTATGACTTTTTAGGAATATTTTAATCATTCTCTCTCATAATACTTTCATTTATTCATATATTTCTTTAATCTCTCTCATCATTGTAAAAGAAGAAACATGTGTTCCAATAAAATATGCTCCTAGTAACTACAAACATTTTAGAAATAAAAAAAAGTTCATTATTCTATATAAAAGCGAACTTAACTGCTTATATTTTATATTTTTGAGTTTTAAAAACGTATAAGGTCATTTTGGTTTATCCTTCATTTTCTAAAGGTCACTCTGAATCAAAGATGGAAAAGAATGGTTATATTGATTAACAATTCTATATTTTTTGACCGAAGAAGTAATATTATCTAATTTTTTAATTTACATTATTTTTTGATCATGTATTTCTAAATATATTGACTATTTGTAGTTAAAATTTAAGAATGTTTAGAAGTCATTTGATGTTAAATTTATTTTTGATAATCATTTGCAAAGATTAAGATAAACTCATAATAATGTTGATTAAAATGTCAATTCTTATTTAACTCTTGGTCAAAGGGAAGGTCGGGCGGATTGAGCAAATTCGAATTTTCACAAGTCTAAATTCATGGACTTCAACCTAATTTCTATATTTGGATTGTCCGGTTCGATTCGACTTGAGGGATCAAAATGATAACTTTTTGATTTAAAAATGACAACTTTTTCATTTGGCTCAAATGCCTGATCCAATTGAGTTAATAGAGAAAGGCGTATCGGATTCAATTTTTACGAACCTTTTATTATAAATTTCAAACTTATCTAAAAAACAAGCCACGCCCAGCTACCCGGTCGGGTTTGACTCAAATTGTCACACATTTGCTGATATGATTGTTGTTGTGGTATCTTTGTCCTACCAAATTCTGTAAACAATAACATTATTGTTCTCACCCCTCAAGCTGACTACATATAGCAGAAGTTAGATGCCATCATAAGCGACAAGTTAAAATTTTTGTTTGAGCTTGTTATATTATTATTTCATAAAATTTAAATTTTATTTATATTCGATTAATTTAGTTTGATCACGAGTTAAGTTCAATTAATTTAATTACCTCAAGTTCACTTTATGTATTATATGTTATATAATAAATATGAAAGCATAACATATTATATAATTATGTGTAAAAATACTTTATATTATATATTTATAATATGAATATATAAGACATCATTTGGCTATTTCAGCGAGAAAACTGATCTTCTTGTGCACTTAGAAGACTCCCCACATTCAATGTACTGAGTAACTGAAGATCGATGAGCTTTTAACCAAAATATGGTAAATTTTTCAAATTCTTCCAAAAAATACTCCTAAATTGAGAGACATTCTCAAAATACATTGATTTGGCATAGATGTTATCGCCGACATTGTTTTCTCTGGAATCATGGCATAATTTTAACCGCAATTTACATGATTAATCTATATTACCCGAGACTATACAAGGATGTGCACGTTTTTGTTGCCGAAGATTTCATTACTGAACCTTCACTATGTATTTGGTTCATTTATGCAGGAACAGTATGCAGTACTATGCTGGAAGATTGAAGATGGTTCTCGAAAACATATCCCATGTGATGATCTTGCTGGCGATTTTGACTTTGAAAACATTGACAGAAGAAATCATCCCTCTATCATCAAGGTATATCTTCTATATGCGTTTTAATTTCTTTTTCAGTAAATATATATTTCATAGATGTATCGAAAACATATCCCATGTGATGATCTTGCTGGCGATTTTGACTTTGAAAATATTGACAGAAGAAATCATCCCTCTATCATCAAGCTATATCTTCTATATGCGTTTTAATTTCTTTTTCTGTAAATATATATTTCATAGATGTAAAAGCTAAATTCTTGCATAAAATGACCATAAAAGGAAATTAAATTGGAATAGTAAATATGATTATAAAATAAGAATAAGAATTATGTATGTGTGTCTGCATATTTAATTTTGGATGAAGAAAGTAATACCATGTTTGAAGAATATAAATTAGATTGATGCTTAAAATAAGAATAAACAACTATTTCATCATCCATGACTCTTATCTCATGAGACAAATTGATCTAACTCCTACTTGATCAATAAATCTGCTGCACCTGCATTGCCGACATTGCTAAATTCTTGGCGGCACTGAAATGTGGACGGACGACTAATTGTCTTCATCTTTAATTCAATTCGATTGCTTATATAACTTTGATCATTTCCATCTCATACTACACCTATATATGGTATATGCTTCTGTGCTTCAACCAAAAACATCCCACCATTCAAAACTGACCATATATAGATGGCAGAAGTTAGGATTATTTCAACATGTTTAGTTCAAGGGTCAGCTATGGCTGCCGAAAGTTTTTCCAGTAACAGGATTGAGTTAACTCCTTGGGATCTCCAGCTACTTCTATTTGATGCCATCCAGAAAGGACTTCTACTCCCCAAAAAACTGCAAAAAATGTTAGGAGGCTTTGATGTAGTTGATTACATTAAGATTTCACTCTCCGAAACCCTTACCCTCTTTCCTCCACTTGCTGGTCGTCTTGGATCTCAAAAAAATTATAATGATAATACGGTGTCACTTTTCGTTGATTGTAACAATCTTGGAGCTCAGCTCACTCATGCCATTGCTGATAATGTGACTATGGCTGATATTCTTGAGCCGACACATGTTCCCAGCATAATCCACTCCTTTTTCTCCCTTAATGGAGTTCCTAATTGGGAGGGTATTTTCAAGCCTTTGCTTGCAGTTCAAGTAACCGAACTAGTTGATGGCTATTTCATTGGCTGCACCATGAATCATTGTGTGGCAGATGGGACATCTTTTTTTAACTTTATCAATTCTTGGTTTGAATTAAGTAGTGGTTCTGATGTGTCAAATCCTCCTGTTTTCCGACCTTGGTTTCCTGATGATTTTAGCTATCCAATTCGTATTCCATCGTGGGATGAACTAATTCTTGAGAAGCCTATTATTCCAATATTGTTGACAGAGAGGGTTTTTCACTTCACAAAAGAAGGCATTGCTAAACTCAAAGCCAAGGCTAATTCTGAAGTTCGCACTCAAAATATTTCCTCTTTTCAAGCACTTTTAGCTCATATTTGGCGGAACATTGCTTGTTATCGTAATCTTGATTCCGAAGAGGATCAGGTTTTTCTCCTCCTACAAATTGATGCAAGGGAGAGGTTAGAACCACCTTTGCCCAAAGGTTATTTTGGGAATGCAATTTATAGTACGTTCGTAACGTCTACCGCGGCCAATCTACGTAAGAATGGCATAGGTTGGGCTGCTATGGTAATACATAAACATGTCACATTGCAGACAAGTGAAGAAGTGAAGAAATGGTATTCGGATTGGAAAAAAAATACTAAGATTTTGAAGAAACATGAAGTGCTGAGAAATGGAGTAACTGTCAGTGGCTCTCCACGGTTCAATATGTATGCCAATGACAGGTATGGTAAACCAGTTGCAATAAGAAATGGTCCTAGCAACAAGTATGGTGGGAAGTTGACATTTTTTTCTGGAGCAAAAGAAGGAGACATTGAGATTGAAGTTTGCCTGCCACCTGAGACACTACATGCTATGGGAAAAGACAGGGAATTCATGGAAGGTATTGCCACCATTCAAGAATCTACATAAATAGATATATGGCTCAGAATCTGTGGAGCAGCAACAGATGCAGCTGCATGCATGTTGGAGAATTATTTTTTATCTTTCTGTTTTCATTGTGTTTATGGGTATTGCCTAATATTTTAGCTTTTGTTGAGTTTGTTTGTGGCTGTTTAAAGCTTATATGTTTAAAGACGTGATATATATATATATATATATATCTGTGTGTGTGTGTGTGTATGTATTTCAGATTGGTAAGTTGAATATTCAGTCTTAATTCTCGGCCTCCATAAATTTTTACAGAGCCTAGTTTGATGGGATGATGCGTTGAAACTATAGAACAGAGCCGCCTTTCTGAATCATTCTTGAATACTTATGAGTTGTCTTCCTAAGGTATAGAAGAACGATATGGAACTATGAGAGTCAGGTTCTTGGAACCTCCATTGGTGCAAAGATGCCAGTTTTCTTATTCTTTTGTTTCCCCTTTACTTTCTTTTGATATGAATGTGCTTTTCACCATTGAAATACGCGTATTTGGTCATTATATATTGTTATCCAACATTAGCCTCCGCGATTAGATATATCTTTCGATTCAGAACAAGACAAGAATTGAAAAAAATTCAAGCTATTTTTAGTTTCATCAAACACTTATTTGTAAACTTATAGATGTGAATAAGAAATTAAACAAATAGGATCGAGAACCTATCATCTATAGTTTATGAAAACATGCAATGGAGAAAAAGAATAAATTGAATTCATTGATAGCAGTTGTCTTTGAATTATATACAACAAGTATTGCCAAATCAATAGAATATATAGGCATCTAAGAAAAAATTGACTCTAACGTTCTGACCCTAACATTCATACATATCAACAGGATCCTATGCAGCACCAAGAATGGTGCCCCTACTCTTCTGTATCTCCAAATTCTGTTCTTCATTAAATTGACATGTAAATCCATCTTCAATCTCTTCAGGATCCTCTTCTGACGTGTAATAGAATGACTCCAAGTTGGTTGCAAAACTCAAATCCTCATCTACAAACTCAGTGACAAGCAATAAAGATTCACTCATATCTATGTCTTGAATCTCTTCAGGATCCTCTTCAACACCTTCATCGTTGTCCGCCATTTCTTGTACAAATGAATGATTGAACAACATCGCAGCCTTCGATCTGTCCCAAGGCTTCCTCACTAAACATCCCTTTAGAGAATCTTTTGCTTCCTCTGATAATTCTGCTGGAATTTTAGGCACTACATTCCCCTGCTCAATCCTTCTGAAGATTTTTCATAGGGACTCCGCTCTTGATTCGAACCCCACGGAGGGTATAAAATAAATACATAATAATTAAGAGGATTTTAAGAGTAAAGAAAACTCTTGATATGTGTAAAAATGTGTCTATTAAGTGACGAAGGGAGTACTAGAAAACATTAATGATCACACATATTTTATATGTTCTTGTTTTTGGAGATATTTCATGAACTCGATTAGGGATACAAAATTTTTATCCATCCCTCAACCTAATCAGCATGAATGCCCTCTTGCAATGTCTTTTGCAAAGAGATAAATTATGGTTGAACTTGAATGCTAATTAAACTAGTTTTGGTTGTGCCCGGGCTTGGCTGTAGTACGAAGCTAACTTCTCAAGGGCCAAATAATAACACAAATTCAATTACGCACATATGAAAGGGGAATATATTTATTTATAATGAACTATTCCTCTTATAAAATTGTGTTAAAATCTGCCGTGAGTTAATTATCCACATGTCAAACATTTATAACTCATATGTCAGGAAATTGAATGTTCACACATAGGTAGGTAGTGGCAGATTCAAAATATTTTCATAGTGATGTTCACATATGAAGGAATTGTTCTACATTAAAAAGATTGGGTTCTATCCCTGTAAAAATTCCCAATAAATCCCCTTAATTTAAAAAAAAAAAATTAAAAATGAGATCCTTGCACCCCACATAGATGATGGAAGTGTTTATGAAAATGTGTATGCATTTATTATCTTTTATGTAACAACTTACTTATTAATGTGCATCCAAGTGGTTCATATGATTTGCTTTGTCGAGAAACACTTCATTTATAGCTAACAATCGAGTGGAGTTAGTTCGAACTCAACCCATTAGATACTAAAATATTTGAATTGAGTGAAGATTGGAATTGCTGGCTAAGTAATACTCACAAGTCACAACATTGTCATCAATTGCTATGAGTATTGCACACAATTATAAGTGCGTGCCCTTGGCTTGGATACTACAATGTTTGTTAAAAAGCAGAATAAGGGCAAAAGAAAAAGAACATAGCATGCCTTTAAAGGCTGAGAATATAGGTTGATTGTTGTGTTTATTCAACTTACCAATCTGAAATACATAGCATGTAGGGGTGGCAAAGTGGATGAAAATCCAATGAACATCCAAAATCATCTAATATTAAATGGATTTGGTTCATCCATATAACTTAAATGGACATTCATTTAAATCCATTTATCCTAATGGATTTTAATGGATATCTATGAAATACAATAAACATCCATTTTAAAAAGTCTAACTTGGTCAATATCCATTAATCAAATTTAATTAATTACACTTTAACCCAATATATATTTTAAATTTCACTTTAACTCTATAAAAAGATTTCCATATTTGAAAAAAAAAACTCTCATTCTTTCTCTCTCTAAAATTATCATAATTCATAAGTGGTTTATGAGCAGAAGTTTTATTATATATTATTAATTTCATGTGGAGTTTTTTTTCAAAAAATGAAAAAAGAAAAATAAAAAATTCCATACAGAGAATAGAATCTTCAATTTTAATCGTGATGATTTTCCCTGAATATATTCAAATTTATTGCCTAATTTTCTTTTTAATGATTAATTCAACATTGAACAAAAATTCATCTATTCAAAAAGTTCAATAATGAACAAACAACACTATTATTAAAAAACATAGGACTCAATAATTAAGTTTTTATAAAATTATAAAACAAACAATTTGTATGAAAATTTTAAATTTCATATCAAACTAAGTTTTTTATATAAGTATTATTATTTTTACAACTTTATTTTTTATTTATTTACTAATTCAACTTTTAAAGCACACAAATTTTTATTTTTGTACATAAATTTGCTAAGTTAGCTTTAAAGCTCACACCTTTACTCATTTTATGCAATATGTTGACATGAGACAAATTTTCATTTGATTTTGACAGGATTTTTTTTAAAAAAAATAAACTGATAGTGCAGTATCATTTTTACATGTTTCTAATACATATGGAATTAAATATTAAAAAAATGAATTGAGCAAGAGTTTAAATAATAAAAATTACATTAAAAATTTTAATTGAATACAATTACAAAGAATGAGCTAAAAACAATTATATGGATAAATGAGTGTCCATAGATACTAATAAACCATTTATATTCAAACAATTTACGAATAAATATAGATGAATAGTTAATTAAATATTTTAAAAGTTAATTAAACATGAGGTTAAGTAATAAAAATTATATTAAGTAATTTAATTGAATACAATTACAAAGAATTCTGTTTTTAAAAAAACATAATCAAAGTTGTATAAATAAATGGGTGTCCATGAACATCCATAAACCATTTAAAATCAAACTATTTAAACAATTTATAAATGGATTATAAATGGTTTTGAGTTAAATGGATTGACACACTTATAAATTTATCCAAATGGATTTGAATATCCATTTTGCAAGCCCTAATACCATGCCTTTTAAATAGGCTTCGAATATATATAGCAACAAACAAACTTAACACAAGCAAAAATATTTGGCAAGAAATTAACCTCTATTTCCATAATCTAGATTCTTGAATGGTGACAATACTTTCCATGAATTCTGCATCTTTTTCCAGTGCATGTTGTGTCTCGGGAAACAGGCAAAGCTCAATATCAATGTTTCCATCCTTAGTTCCAGAGAAAAGCGTTAACTTCCCGTCATATTTGCTGCCCGCACCACTTCTGATTGCAACTGGTTTCCCCCATCCAAAGTCATTGCCGTACATATTGAATCGCGGAGAATTACTTACAGCTACTACTCCTTTTCTCAGGGCTTCACCTTTCTTCAAAATCTTAACGGTTGTTGTCCCATCCGCATACCATTTCTTCACTTCCTCACTGGTCTAATTGTTGGGAAGTAGAAGTCCTTTTTGAAAGACATCAAATAGAAGTAGTTTGAGATCCCAAGGAGTTAGCTCAATCCTGTTACTAGAAAGCCCATTAGCAGCCGTTGCTGTCCCTTGAACTAAACGTGTTGAAATGATCCTAACTTCTGCCATCTTTGGAGGGATATTTAGGGACTGGGTGTATTAAACAAAATTAATTAGATTTATGTGGAACATTAGTTGTCCCAATAAATTATCAATGTCGGCAATGAAGGTACACTGTTAACGTTGGTGCAGCAAATTAATGAATGTCCGTAATGAAGGTAGTAGGTGAAACAAATTAATTAACTGACTGATAAGAGATACTCTCTTCCTCCATTTTTACAAGATATTTTAGATAATTTTACACGGATTAATAAATTACTTTACTTTTTATTATACTATTATTTATTTTAATTTTTCTTGAAAAAATAAGTATTTATTCTGTTTTAATAAAGTAATGATGAATTTAGAAATAACACAATAACTCTAAAAAATAACAAAAAATCTTATAATTAGAGATAAAATAATTTGATTAATGCATCTTATAAAAAGTAACGAATGGTGTATTACAATTCATCAATCACCAAGTCCTAATTCTCCAATATGTTTGGAGATGAATTATATAAGCTATCAAATTGAATTACAGATTAAGAAAATAATTCAAAATTAAAATGTAATCTTGATATTAAACAAAATTAATTAGATTTGTGTGGAACATTAGCGTCCACACAGTGCCCCAATAATTTAGCAATGTCGGCAATGAAGGTACAATATGCAGCTAGGTGCAGCAAATTAATTAATTGACTGATAAGAGAGTACAATTCTTCAGTCAACAAACCCTATTTCTCCCATAAGCACTGTAATTAGATGAGATGAGATGTCAAAAAGAAAATATTAATGTAATTTGGTGAATCAGATATCAGTGAATGAAGTAGTCCATTCAATAATTTAGAAATGTGGGCAGTTAATGTAGGTCAAAAAATTTATTGACTGGCAAGAGATACAATAATTCATCAATCACCAAATTCTAGTGTTGTAATTAGATATGATGAAAAGTCGAAAAGTGAATATTAATGTAATTTTATGAATCAGAAATCAATAAAGGAAGCAAGTAGCAATGGGCAAAGAGTATATCACATATAATTTTAAGTATTATAAGTTTGAATCATATTATATATATATATATATATATATATATTTAAAAGAAATCAATAAAGGAAGTAATGCCTTCAATTGATTCATAAGAACAGAATGCACAAGAATATGTTATTTAGTTTCCATCATATCTATTTGTATGGGATCTCCCATAGATACATGTGGAATACACTTTTTCTTTTTTGTCTCCAAATTAACAGAGATTTTCCATTTATAGCCTGGATCTACATATATGGGCTCCCATATTAGAAATGTATATATTAAATTACATATTAACTAAATTAATCATTATTTCTTAATATATGTGAGAAAAAAAATACCTGACTATCTTTGTGGGACGTAATACATTTTATTTTTGAAAAATGATGATCACTACAAAATTAGGCTTCAGCTCACATGTAAAGAGTGTATTAAATATTTAAAGGGAGTTGCTAAAATCCAACCTATGCCATCAGTTGAAAACTCAGATAAAAAGTAAAAAATAATCCCATGTTTGCAAATAATCGATTAAAAATGGATCTCATTGTTTATCTTATCATACTATCTACTTATTATAAAAGTTATTACTCATGTATTTTTTTTTATCCCTAATCTGAGTTAAAAAATCTCCTAAAACATGAACATGTAATGTACGGTCATAGGGTTAACTAGTACGAATTACTTTTCCTTCTCCTCTATTAGATCGATACCAAGTCTAGTTTGAATTTTAAATGTCATTTTTTATATAACGTCCTTCGATAATGGAAAAAGTTTGAGTATTTCAAATTCTAGATTTTATACATTTGAAAAGGTTAAGATTATTCAATTTAACCATGATTTATATTTATTTATTTCAAATAATGGACATTGAATATTAAATTAATAATTCTATTGATATTTTCTAATTATTTTCCTATTATAAAATGATATTAAAATTTTGACAAAAATAAGCAATTTAGTGTAGTTGGTTATTCAGCCTTATGGCTCAATATCATAGGTTCTAGTAATGATCTAATATCATGTAATTTTTTTAATAAAACGATATGAATATTTTACATCTCATTTAATATATTAAAATCTATATTTTAGAATTTTAGTATCATTAGCTTTGATTTTATTTGAGTAAATAAATATTTTTTTTGGCATAAACAATTCCTACATGTGGAGTATGGATAGGCCGTCAAAATGGGCTCGGCCCAAGCAACTTAATGTTATTATGGGTGGAAAATGGAGTGAAAAATAGTTCCGAGTTTAATTGGCTCGACTCATCTCATTCATTGTGTCATATTAATTCGAATTGATTCGACATATCATTAGTAAAATATTATTTTTACTTGAAAAAACAATATTGTTTTAATGTATCGAATCGAGTTAGACCAGCCAAATTCAACATTAATGGATTGTGAAATATCTGGCCTGAGTGAGGACCAACCCGACCTTGATGCTTGGCTCGAGTGGAGAGTCCTATGTCGAAGTTGTAAGATGAAGTGAGTATCCCAAAATCCTTAAAAATATGATCACTCCATTTTCCACCCATAATGACTCTCAAAAATAACGTAAGCATCCGATCACTAAATCATCCAAACTGGAACTCGAAAAACTCGTTTAGTCCAAATAAAGTACTATAGCGCAAAATCGAAAAACTCGAGAAAGAAAATGAGAAAACCAGTAGGACATCCTAGGAAAGAGACAATGCATGTTGTTATACATTGATTAAAGTTTATTGGATCATGAACAAGCTTTGATTATTGATTAGATCAATAGCAGCCCACGAGATTTCCTAAAGGGTGTGTCTAGATGTAACATTCATTTTTACTAAATCTAATATTCATATATTTTTTAGAATCAAAATACTATTTTTTTTAAGGCTTAAAAAAACTATTTTTACTAAAAACTTGAACAAATCTTCAATTTTTACAAAAAAAGCAATTCAATGAAAGATGAAAACACATATAAGGATTGCGATGTGAAGATAAAAACATAACTTTTTAATTAAATATGCTTCATTTTGTTAAAAATTTGATTTTTTTTTAACCCATGAAGGAGGTATTCACGCCTACTTCTTATCTCCGTAGTTGAGACACTCGCAACTCCTACAGCACAACTATCCGCACGGCTCTTTTGTTATTCATGAACATAATATTTTCTAATTTTTAGCTTTAAAATTTAATGGGATGGATCAAATTGGGGAGGAAAATATGCATGAGGGAAAATAGGGTGGGTGAGGGAGGGAGAGAGAGATGAGTTTTGAGGGGAGGGGATATTTTGAAAAAAATATGTTATTGATGGAGGTATTTTAAAAAATTTAAAGGTAAGTGTTACATTTAGAGTGGGAAAATTGTAATTAGACCCACCAACAAAAGACATCTCATTAAGAAAAAAAGAAAGAAGGAAATATATACATATAATTTTTTCCAACTTCAAGACTACGCTAAAAAGACAAACGACCGTTATTCAAGTTAAAACATTAGGGACTATATATATATATATCTCCTTCGAAGAAAACCTCATTCGTCCCTCAAGATATCAACCCCTTTTCCATTGGCCTTTCATCTTTGCCAAAACCCTGATCATCATTGTTGAGAGGCAAGAGGAATCAGGTCGTGGGTTTCTGCACTTTCTTGATTAAAAAGAAACCCCTGCAAACCTTAATTTGGAGTTTAAATTTCGTGTCTGGAGGAGGGATTTGAATTCTGGAAGTGTATCGAAGATGGAGAGAAATAAGTACGGAGATGGAGTCGCTTGGCACAGAGGTAGAATGCTGGGGAAAGGAAGTTTTGGGTCTGTGTATTTGGCTACTTTGAAGAATCCCAAATCAAGATATTATAGTTGCTTGCCTCCTGTTATGGCTGTCAAATCCGCTGAGGTTTCTGTTTCTGGTTCAATTCAGAAGGAGAAGGAAGTTTTTTGCAATCTCAAGGGCTGTGCGAATATAATTGGATGCTTTGGGGAAGAAACCACGGTTGGTGAGAATGGTGCTATGGCTTACAACTTGTTGTTAGAATATGCTTCTGGTGGAACCTTATCTGATAGGATCAAGAATTCAGGCGGCAGAGGATTACCTGAATTTCAGGCTAAGTGTTGCACAAAATCTCTACTTCTTGGGCTTAATATATTCACGAGAATGGATATGTTCACCGCGACATGAAACCGGACAACATATTGCTTGTACGCAATAATGGTGAAGGGGCAATTACTCAATTTAGGGCTAAAATTGGTGATTTTGGGGTGGCAAAGAGGGCGCAACAGAGCAAGAAGAGGAAATTGGAAGCCTACTGCAGGGGAACGCCTCGGTATATGTCTCCAGAGGCTGTGATGGATAATGTGCAAGATCGTCCCACTGATATTTGGGAATTAGGATGTATTGTGCTGGAGATGTTGACCGGAGAACCTCCGTGGGGTTCGAATCAAGAGCGGAAGTCCCTATGAAATCTTCAGAAAGATTGGACAGTGGAATGAAGTGCCTAAAATTCCAGCAGAATTATCAGAGGAAGCAAAAGATTTTCTGAAGGGATGTTTACTGAGGAATCCTTGGGACAGATCGACGGCTGCAACGTTGTTAAATCATTCATTTGTACAAGGAATTGCGGACGACGACGACGACGGGATTGAAGGGGATCCTGAAGAGATTGAAGACATAGATATGAGTGAATCTTTATTGCTTGCCACTGAGTCTGCAGATGAGGATTTGAGCTTTGCAACCAATGTGGAGTCATTCTATTACAAGTCAGAAGAAGAAGATCCTGAAGAGATTGAAGATGGATTTACATGTCAATTTAATGGAGAACAGAATTTGGAGATACTGATGAGTAGGGGCACCATTCTTGATGCTGCCGCATAGGATCAAGGCTTCAGTATTCCTGCTGATATGTATGAATGTTAGGGTCAGACTGTTCAGAGTCAAATTTTGCTTAGATGCTTATTCTATTGATTCTTTTAGGCAATACTCTTGTTGTATATAATGCAAAGACATTTTGAAAGCCCTAAAGCTTTTAATGTCTTAATTTTGATTAATGGCAAACATTGATGAGGACTAATGTCTTATTTGTACAAGTGATAGAGTTTTTGGATTCATGATCTAATCCATGCAACAACAAGATTTCAAGTCTTCAAGGAAGTATACAAGTCAAGACTATCAAGATTTGAAGACAAG
Source organism: Apocynum venetum (assembly GCA_019593545.1). Lineage (NCBI taxonomy): Eukaryota > Viridiplantae > Streptophyta > Magnoliopsida > Gentianales > Apocynaceae > Apocynum > Apocynum venetum. The sequence continues at coordinate 5,129,494 of SRSM01000149.1, forward strand.
CTTTTATTGGATTAGATAGGAACTAGAGGTATAGTTTTAGAGTTATATATTTTGATCTCTAGTTCTACCTCTAATTGAGTAATGGTTTCTAAAGGTTGCTCTATGAACTTACAACGTTATTTCAAAATGTTTTTAATATGTTAAAATATGTTTTGGTATTTCGAAAACCATGCATCGTAATTTCAAAACTTAAATGGTTCATAAACTCTTGTTGGATTGATACCATAACTTATATGGTTGATTGAAATCATCATTTGTGTGTTAGAGTATTGTTGATACACAAATGAACATGTTTCAGTCGACCTAAAGTGGTCCAGGTATCGTCCATAAGCTAGTTTATCTTGTGGATGCATGTGCTGTCAAATTTGTTCATCTGCCAACTTGTGGACGACCATGAGGTCGACCACAGGTGAAGTGAGGTCGACCGCAGGTGAAGTCCGGTCGACCGGAGGATGAAAAATCATCATCCGGTGGTTGTCCAGTGAACTTGAGGATGATGGTGCGGACGACCAAGTCTGATTTGCGGTCGACCGCACTTCCTGAGTGGGTTTCCAACAGCTTCTTTTTTGACCGTTGGAAACAAACCTTTAAATACCAAAACCTTTGGAATTCTTTCTAAGAAGATTTTTTGAGCAAAAACATTGTATATCTTGATCCTATAACATCTTAGAAACATTCCAAAACCCTTTCAAAACATCAATCTTGTTAAAATCATTAAAGAAGGGTTTTTACATTCAAAGGTGTATTTTGAGCAATCTTGACAAGCCATTACTCAAAGAGGTGATTGTGATTCAAATTGATATATCTTCACATTAAGGTGATATCTATCAAACTCTCTATCTTTTATTATTGATTGTAATTGTATCAAGGTTGCAAGTAGCATAAAACCCTAAGTGTTAGGGTGAGCCTTGTGTAGGTTGTTTTTGTATTCAAGGTTTGTTTGTAAAACCTTTGGGTGAACCTTGAATTGAATTGTTGTGTTAGGATTCACTAAGGAGAGTGGTGGGATTATTGTATAATCAAGGTTGTGTTGTAAAACTCAAGGGTTGAGTTAGCCTTGATTGGTTTGAGAGGTTATTTGTAAAACCCTAAGGTGAATTGGGTGAGCCTCTTTTGTAATCTCATTTATTTGATTAGTGAAGGGATTTGATAAATCCTTGAGTAGGTAACTCAAGGTAGTGGATTAGGTTTTGTTGGATAAACCGAACCACTATAAATCATTGTGTTCATTGTTCTAATTTCTGCATTTTACTTGAACACTTTATTTCTCACACAACTAGCACACCAAGTGTTTGATATTTGTTGTCAAAGAGGTGTTTTATTGAATTAGGTTTTAAAAATCGGATAAAAACCTAATTAACCCCCCCTCTTAGGTTTTCATTGGTATCAGAGCAGTCTTCTTGTTTAAGGTTTAATCACCTAGAAGTAAAGATCTTATGGCTCATATAGACAACAATATCATAAGTGAGGGTTACTCTACTAGTAGACCACTTTGTTGAATGGCTATAACTACACTTTATGGAAAGATAGAATTCATATTTATTTCCTCCATTGATTTTGATTTATGGAATATTGTTATAAATGGTCCTTATGTTCCCTCTAAGATTATAAAGGGAAGAAGTGTTGAGAAAACTCTTAATGAGTTTGATGAAGAGGATAAAAAGGAAAATGACTTCAAACTTTATTGCTATGAATATTCTTTGTTGTGCTCTTGATTTAGATGAATAAATAGAGGAGTGGTTGTAGTTCCGCATATGAAATGTGGAGATTACTTGAAGTTGCTGAAGGAATGACATACCACATCAAATCAAGAAGAAAGTGAAATGAAGAAAGATAAAACGATCAATCCGAGGTTGCAAAACACTTGTCTTATGGCTCTTGAAGATGAAGTAAGTACTTCTACCTCACAAACTTTACACATTAGTGAAAATGATTGCAATGATAATTGTGATATATTTGATCAAGATGAATTTGTTGCTAATCTCTATTATGAAATGAAGAAAGTCATCAAGAAGAATAAATTCTTGAAATGTCAAGTTGAGAATTGGTTATTGGCAATGCTAAAATTACTTGATGAAAATGCTATGCTTTCTTCCAAAGTGACTCTGATGATGCAAATATTATTGGTCTATGTGATAAGGTAAAATTTCTTGCAAATGCTAATAATGATCTTGTTTTATAGAAACAAGAAATTGAATGGCATGATGAGGTGACTATGAGCTATGAAGTTGAGAATAGATGATTTAAGTGTTAGCTACATAAAACTCACATGTGGTAGAGATTATTTAAATAAATACTTGGTGCTCAAAGATTCTCTAATGATAAGAGAGGTGGGGTTGTTTTATTGATACACATGATGATGCCCTTGCATACACACAAAAATATATCACACAAGAATATCTCACATGTGCATCATAAAGTACATCATACACATCACACACATACTCATATGTCATAAGAATATGTTGTACCTATTGTGGTAAGTATGGCCATAAGGTTAAATATGTTATGCCAAGAAGAAAATCGAGAATGGTACAAAAAGTATTTGGATTGTCAAACAAATTCGACTAATTCTCATGGATCCAAAGCCACTTGGATACCAAAGTTTCATCTTCTTTGTAGGTAACTCAATATGTTGATCATGAAGGAGCAATACAACATGTCAAGAAGAATTGCTCAATCCACATGATCAATATGCTATACTAAGATACAATGTTCTTCATGAAGGTCATGAAAAATTCATTCTTTGAGATTGAATTTTAGTAAGCATTTCTTGATATGAATTTTGTAAATTAGATCATAATGCTATATGTGGTTGAAGAAATGTGTTTTCAATACAAATACTGATAAATTTTCTAATTGGTTTTTGTATTTGTATATGCTCTTCATGCTAAATTATTTCCTCACGAAACATGTTAATTGCATATTGTGATAATGAGTTGTCTTGTCATATTGTTTGATATAATTCTCTTACAAACTTCTCACAAACACTGATTATCCTATAAATGTCATGATATAAGTGGATTTTGTCTTAAGTAAAGACTGGTAGTTCTGTGGAACTGCGGACGACCCTTGAGAAGGTTTCGGTCGACCGCATGGAAAAATAGATCATCCACTAAGTGGACAGTAAGGTTGCGGACGATCCAATGAAACGTTTTGGTCGACCGCAAGCTCAAGAATGATCATCTGCAAGTGTGAAGAAATGAAAATATGTATGATATCTTTTTGATGATTTAGTTGAACAAATGTTATATGCCTTTCTTTGGAAGTTGATGATGCATATTTTTGCCATTGTAAATTAGGACATATTAGCATATATACTTCGCATATTTTTACAAAACTTCAGTATGTTAGAGTTTTGCCTAACATTAATTTTGAGAAAGATCATATTTGTGATGCATGTAAACAAGTCAAGAGTTCTTTCAAATCAAACAAAATGTGTCTACTTCAAAACCTCTTGAACTTGTACATATGGATTTATTTGGTGCTATGAGAACCATGTGAATTGGTGGCAAACTATATGTCTATGTGACTGTTGATGATTTTTATAGATTTACTTGGATTAATTTTCTTGTTGAGTAAAGATGAAGTTTTTAAAGCTTTTGTCAAACTCTTTAAACAAGTACAAAACACTATTAGTTGCAAACTTATCTTCATTGGAAGTGATAATGGTAGAGAGTTTTGCAATAGTATTTTAACCAAAATTATGTGATAAGAATAATATATCTCACAATTTTTCAATTGCAAAAGTTCCTCAACAAAATGGTGTTGATGAAAGGAAAAATTGTACTTTACAAGAAATGCATTCCATACTATGTGAAAATTATTTGCGAAAATATTTTTGGGTTGAATTTATGAATACTTCCGCTATATTGTTAATAGAATGCTTCTATATCCTTTGTTAATAAAACCCCTTATGAGCTTATATTTGATAAAAACTCCTTCCATTTCCTACTTAAAGTGTTTGGTTGTAAATGGTTTATTCTAAATGTCAAAGGACAATCTTGGTAAGTTTGACAAGAAATCCGATGAAGTATGATCCTTGGCTACTCTTCAAATAGAAAAGCTTTTTTGTGTTTACAATAAAAGAACTATGGCTATTGATGAAGCTATTCATGTTATATTTGATGAGTCTAATATTTACTTGCCAAGAGATGAGAATGAAGGTGATTTTCAAGAGCTATCTATGAGTCAATGAACAAAGATATTGTTCAATCAAATGAAGATCATTCAATACCTAAGATGAAAGTGAAGAGATCATTGACATTCAATAATCAACCTCACATGAAGGAGAGACAAATCATGATCTTCCAAAGGAGTGGAAATACATCCATAATATCCAATGATCAAATCATTGGTAATCCCAATGAAGGGGTAAGAACAAGAAGACATTTTATAAATTGTGTTGATAATCTTGCATTATTGTCTCATATAGTACCTAGGAACATTGATGAGGCTTTTAGTGATGATTTTGGATCATTATCATCCATGAAGAGTTAAATCAATTTGAAAGGAGCAAAGTTTGGGAACTTGTACCTAAACGTTTAAAATCCCATCATTATTGGTACAAAATGGATTTTTAGAAACATACTTGTTGATCATGGTTTTGTCACTAGAAAATATGGCTACACTGTTGCTCAAAGTATAATCAAGAAGAGGGCATTGATTATGATGAGATTTTTTTGCCCCAATTACTAGATTAGAGTCCATTAACATGTTATTTGCATTTGCATATTTTATAGGTGTTAAATTATTTCAAATGGATGTTAAAAGTGCTTTTCTAAGTTTGTTACATCCAATAGGTATTTATGTTGAACAACCTCCTGATTTTGTGCATGAATCTTTGAAAATCATGTTACTTACTTTCCAAAGCTTTATATGGTTTGAAACTTGCTTCAAGAGCTTAGTATTGAAGGCTTAGCATCTTTCTGATTGAAAAAGAGGATTGACTAGAGGAATGGGAGACACGACACTAATTTAAAAAATAAAGTGCATGACATTTTTAATTGTTCAATTTTTGTTGATATATATTTGAGTATCTTGTTATTAAAATGATGTGTTTATCCATTGGCCGAAAAATGTTCTATTTTTAGAAAGCTATTGAGGTTTATATACAATTGCTAATGAGTTTGTCATTGTATAGCTCATTAATTATCAAACAACGATTCTTGGTTGATTATAAGTTCCTTAGAAGATATTTCAAATGACACTGAGAAGATGCGGTCGACCGGCATCTTAGGGAAGTATCATCCCTAAGAATGGTTAGTGGACTTGCGGAAGACTCGAGAAAATCTTCGGTCGACCGTATGGTACAAGCCATCGACCGACCAGAGTAGACAGAGGACTTGCGGACGACCAATATCAAATTTCCGGTCGACCGCAGATTACTACTCGTCGACCTCAAAGTAAGCAGAGAACTTGCGGAAGACAACAATCAAATTGTTCGGTCAAACGCAGAAACTGATTCTATCATCCGAAAGAAGAAATAACAAGGGATAAATATATTGGATCAAAAGGTGGTTCAACCAAATCTCAAATGGTACCAAAAGAAGAAGAAGAACAACCACTACCTTATTCACAAGTAAGGAGTATTAAATTTGATTCTATGACTATCTCGAGCTTTGAAATGTGATTTTTGAAAGTCATATATTCTAGTAAGTTTCCTTTTGAAAATATCTTGAAGTATGTGCTAAGGAAGGATGATATAATATGCTGTGTATGATGAGCCTATGTATTATGACTATATACTTCAATGCTATGCTAATCTAGAGAAAAATATTCTTGAAGGATCAAGTTGTATATTATGTGTCTAAAGTATATGGTATGTTTTAAATTTCAATTACTATAATTGGATGATATTTTGAGTGCTCCTATTGATGAGATTACATTTTTTACTCACCAAAATTTGCCATTATTATGCTTTCTCCATTCAAGATTTTGAATATGCTTTTACAAATAAGAATCCTTTGTGAATTTTGCAAAAAGGAATCTATTGTTTTTAGTCTTGAACATAATATACTTTGTCTTATGTGCACTACTATATTTTTCATAGATGGTCATAGGACATCTATTACTCATTTGCACATGTTTATTATGCTAATTATGTTCAAAGGAAAATGAGTAGATCTTGGGTATCTATGGATATCGTTCTTGTTAAGAAGGCTAAGAAAAATAGCAAAGAGCCTACTTTATGGAAGGTTGCTTTCAAGAGTGTTCAAACATTTTGAAAATATCTTTACTGAGGTTGTTGACATGAGATTTCTTCATAAATGTGATTTTGTTGCAACAAGATAGTGCATGACTTATGTTTCAATGATGATTGGACGTTGAGAACGAAAATATCTCAAGAAGATTTACTCCAAGCCTTATCCGAAAATCGCACAGATTGTGGGTGAAAATGTACTCATTATTATTTTGAAAGAGCATTCATGAGAAAGGAATTGGTCAAGAAGAAGCTAATCACTTGATACTTCCACCAGAGAAAGAATAAGGAAAGGGAAGACATCAATGGAAAAAGGAAAAGGAAACTCCTTTTGATACTTCTCTATTAGAAAGAAACTGAGTGAACGAAAATGTTTGATGCAAGAGGAATATAGGTTTTATTCCTCATACAAAAGATGTCTTGTGGAATAATTTGGAGCATTCTCTCAAACAATATGGATTTATCTTTGAGAAGTTTAATACTAAAATCCAAGATGTGTTTGAAGAAGTTGTTCAACATGAAATCAAGAGTAAAGTTTTCTCATCACAAGTTGGCAATATATCTACTCATCTTGAGGCATTATATGGAGTCCACATAGATATTTCTTCACATTTTGATGAGAAGACCACATATATGACAAAGATATTCCGTATTATCACCCTATTTGTTGTGTCATCAAGTAGTATTGAGCCATCTATTGCTGCTGATACATCCTCCACCATTATTTCAGAGGATAACACTGTAGGACTACTATTGATGATCTAGCAGTTGAAGCTATTATCATTCCAGAGAGACCACTTCTGTCAAACATAATCATTTTTGCAGTTTTAAAGTCTGTGCTCCGAAAGCCTCGCACTCTAGCTTTGGCTACTTGAGGATCATCTTTATACCTTTCATTTTCTTTTTATATCTATAATGCACTATTTTCATATGTTTCTGCTACATTATGATCTCTTCGTGTCGTATATTTTTAAGTAATGTAGTTTATTGGTTTGATTTTTCCCCATAATGACTCCTTGGTATATTGAGAGATCTTATTATATGCTTTTGACCTTATTTTAATCCTTCATACACATTTTTTTGAATGATGACAAAGGGAGAGAAAACTAAGTGTTGATAGCAATATGTTTAGGAGTTATATTTGTGTT